>CM060979.1:89645000-94645000 GCA_030765065.1 Deroplatys truncata
TTTAACTCGACACTTACTATTGGATTGGGCCTATATGTATTAAAAGAAATACCCGCAATAGCTTACACTTTGCGGCTTAATGTTCACACATACGTTTCGGAAATATCAAACGTTGCACTACAGTTGGTTCTCGAAGCACTCGTTTCGTTTCCTTTCGCAGAGAGCTATCCTCTGGAGAAAGGTTACACAGGTGGTATTGGCACGTTGAATATCGATGTTTTCAGAGCTTGCGGGTTTGTTGAATTAATTCGTTCAACCTTTGTCGTCAAAGCAATCCACGTGATTAACACTTCGGGCGGATTTCACCGTTGGGTTTCAAGAGTGTGCAATCCATGAGGAAAGCGCTTGGTTTGGAGTACTACTGCGGAAATGTGGCATAATGCTGGCTGTGGTCGCTGAAGCATGTAAAGCAGTCGTTAAAATACGCTCAATTGCAACATGAACATCGGAACACGTCTCTAGACGGTGGCATGCCATCCAAGATCTGTCGTTGAAAGCATTCCTAGTTCATCAATCAGAGGAGATGGAGCAGAAAATATAAGTTTCAGATCCTACTCATTCAGTCGAACTTAAAGAGTATGTATAAACGGCAATTATACGCATTTTTGGGGTCATTTGCATTGCTAGGACTCTATAACTCAGGCCTCGCGGCTGGCCAAGTGGACCAAACATTTGCTATAACGCGCGAGCTTGCATTACACAGCAACGGATGTGCCACAGAAGCAATTATGGGATCGCGATCAGATCTATAAGCACGGTAACCTGTCGCAGCAAATTTTTAAAAATTAGTGTTTCGAATGCAGGCAATGTCACTCCTGAATTTTCACCTTGGCATTCCATTTATAAAACGATAAGTTGAGTAACGTACGCGGAGAAGAGTTGTTCATTTTCGAAAAGGCCGCGGAACATAGAAATGAATAAGCATTTGATATGAATATAGAAATTAAATAGTTTTATTTATGGACGCTCTATAACTGCTGTGGTTTTTAGTGTCCCATTCTATACTGGGCGTGAAAGACCGGCAATTTTGCTCAGAGGCCTCTTTATCAGGCTTGAGGTTCTTTTTACGTGCCGTAAATCTACGACAGGGACCACGGCTTTACTTCCCTTCCCTTCCCTTCGAAAAGAAGTCATGCTAAGAATTTTTACGCCCGAATAAAATCCATTGCCCTCCGCCGGGTTTCAACCCGCAACCTTGGGAACTAGCATTTGATATGAGAGAGATATGGCTTCAATGATTGGGTGGTCAGTAAAAAACAAGTATCTCCCGGTTGATGACTATGTAAAAGGACAGGTAGGCTGTTATGCTTTCATTCGCAGGGTGGACAATTTTTCACAAGGTGCTGTGATTGACTATGGATCAAGCTATAGTGCTCAGGATTTAGAATACCAAGGCTTTGATAACTAGGCTGCAAATGCCTAGACAAAAGTTTTTGCCAACTAGATAAAAACGCTAGCAGCTCTAGTGCGGAGGTGCAAATAATAGCAGGGTAGTGGTTCCCTGAATGAACCTCTTGGCAATTTACATCTTGAAGTTCCTCCTGTTTAGGTTTTATATTGGTACCATAGTGGTGAGATTCGAGGGAGTTTACACACCAAATATTAAGATGGTTAAAGCTTTTCATTACCGCACCGTTGATATATGGTACACTGATAAGAGGCAGAGCATGTATGTCCTTGAGATAGTTTAGCTTCGTCTGTGTGGCTTGGGTGACAGTTTCATCTGCAAGTTCCAGTTCGACAGCATACAATGGCTTGGGTTGTTTATCCGTATAAAATACGCGAACAATCTAGTTAAAATTAAACCGCTGATAAAGTTCTGAAAAAAATACATTGTTGAAGGAACACGGGAACATTCAAAATGAACTCTAGCTCCTCTGAACACGAATTACGAAAAGTGTGATGCGGCAGGTTAGACTTATCGATAAAGACAGTTACAGAGGAATAACCAGAACTCGTGGTGACCAAAGTTTTAACAACTTCGTTCTGTTGGGTAGTAAATCATACGATCTTTAGGCGAAGCAGATCTTTACTAATTTCTTGGTAATTATTAACCCGGTGCAATATGATTGGCATAACTTGGGCTGCTTCTAAAGGATTGGGAGGCATTATCGGGTTTATGCTTGATATGTTCTAATGGGGTATATTTTTGGTGGATATCCATTTGCTTCACTAAACTTTTGGTTAACTGTAAGACAGATATTCTGTTTCTTACTTGTAGTTTGAAAACAGTCGTTCTCTGGACGTTGGAGTTTAGTTAAGAGGATATAAAATAAACATGTAACATAAACATTACAACAGAAAATGAGAGTGCGAATAATCCTGATGGAAAGACATATACTACTGTGACACACATAGCTGACTTCATGAATAGAATAATGACATTTGTTCAGAATAATTCTTAGCAATCATAGTTGCAGAATGCGCTATTTTACTAGCGTCACAATTAAGACATCGCGGAGCAAGCCTACTGCTTCAATGCAACACACGAGGGATTTGCATACGTCCTCCACGACCGAATGGCAGGCAGGGCTTGTTTGATTATACAGCTGCCAAAATAATTCATTTGCAGCATTTTAGGGAGCACGGAGAGGGTAAGGTCAAACATTTTTATGTATCAAGACTTGGTATATCCATTATTTTTCCGTAAGTGGCCTTAAAGAGTAGATATTCTAGGCAGAAACTGCAGGGATTATTAGAAAAACTTGGCATTTTTTTAACGTATCAGACAATAGTGAGCGCATAAGAATCAACTGTGCATTACATTAAATGAAGGATGTTTGAAAAATATTTGTTCGCATTCACAAGCATTGGAGCAACAGAAGTCCCAAGACCAAATCGTAACAACACTTAGGAAGAGGAAACGTCTGATAAGTATGATCATCTTTTGACACATGGCGTAAAACGGATGTTTGTTTTTGCGAGGGTCAGTCAATAACTAATACCTCCTATTCTTTCTTTCTCTCTTGTAATTTGCAAGAAACTTAAACTTTGATTACACAGCATGAAAGCCACAAGAGTGAGGATTAAATTGTCACTTTTCAATGTAATCCCCGTCCTTTTCCACAGCGTTAGTCCACCTTTTAACGAGGGTATGTATTCCGGTGTGGTTAAACGATGGTCTTGCTTCCGAAGCCATTGACGCACAGATGTTTTCACGGCCTCCGCATCTAGAAAGTGATTCCTATATGAACTTCCTTTAGCGGCCCAAACAGATGGAATTCTGATGGTGCTAGGTCAGGACTGTATGAGGGACGAGACAAGACTTCCTATCCAAAGTTCACAATCGCTTCAGTGGTGTGACGACTGGTGTGTTTTTTCATTGTCATGCAATAGCAGAACATCCGCCCTGGATTTTGTTCAGCGAACTCGTTGAAGACGTGCTTTGGGCTTTTTGAGGGTGCTGACGTATTGCACAGAATTTATTGTGCATCCTTGCTCTAAATAATCAACCAGAATCACACCCTCTGCCCCAAAACACGATGGCCATCGCTTTCCCTGCCGATGACCACTTTTTGGTTGTGCGATGCCATTCCATGGACTGTATCTTTGATTCTGGTTCAAAAATATGAACCCACGTTTCGTCTCCAGTCACAGTTTTGTCCAGGAACTCCTCTCTCTCCAAATGGAAGCGCTGCAAATATTCGGAGGCTATTGTTTTTCGTGTCTCCTTATTCTGGTCCGTTAACATTCGGGGTACCTACCGTGAACACACTTTTAAGTACCCCAGTTCATGAATAATTGTCACCACACTGCCTTTTTTGAGTGACGTAATGCTACACAATTTATCCGTTGTTACCCGGCGGCCATCTCGAATGACCTCATCCATTCGCTCAATGTTGCGTGGAGTCACTGCAGTCACGGGTCTGCCGTTCCGCTGTTCATCAACCGACGGTGCTGGATCTCGAGTTTCATTACAGCGACGAACCCATCTTCTGACCGTGCCGACATCCACTGTTCCATCACCATACACCTTTGTGAGCCTTTCATGAACGCGAATGAGCGTTTCTCCTTCCCCATTCAACAAGAATTCAATGACAGAACACTAATACGAACATGGATGTCAGCCAGTTCAAAAGGCAACAGTGCTGCTACCGGTTGACGTAGGAAGTTACTATTGCAGTGGAGTGGAGAAGAAGGTTTGAGGACTTGCGCCAAATTCAAATTGTTCACATAATTAACTTAGTTCAAGAGAAAACAAATAGGAGTCATTACTTATTCACTGACCCTTGTGGCTACAGTTTCACCCCTGGAACTTGTAAACGAACGCCCTGCCGCTAAAGGGCACCGTTTTTTGTAGTGCTTAACGCCCGTTCTTTCTGCATACGGCACTACAGGCGGTGAATACTGATGAAACATGAAATGAAATGATTACACTGGTCTAAACAATGTTTGCTGAATGGAAACTGTTCCTCTAATTCCTTATCAAATGAAAACTCTCATACCAGCCTTAGTTTTGTTCCATCGGGCTACAGTTTTTTCAGAAATCGGCATGATAGAAAATAACAGTTTTAATTATTCTTAATTGAGTAGATATACAAAATAAATGTATAAAATATGTCAAATAAATTTTCTGAGAGATTTAAATACGATAATGGTTCACAAATTTCACTTAAGTGCCTTCCCACCCCTGGATTCTGCTTCCTGCTATGTACTTGTGTTTTTCGGATAATCGAGGGGTTACCAACCCTAGGCTAGCCCCTTACTTTTATATTAACTTTTATAGCTGGTCCCTTCACTTTGTTCCGAGTAACAAAAGAAACGGATGGAACATTTTTCTTGTAAAACAGTCATTCCTAAGAAATATCCTAGTTCTGTAGGTGGTCTGGTTGCAGTCAAACGAGTTCTGAATCCCAGTCAGTTTGGATGTGTGCATGAAGAATGTCTGATCGTCTTGGTGCGTAAATAGCATGATTCTGTTTCTATATATGTGAAATTATACTCCCCAAAACCATAGAAGAAACATAACAGACTTTTATAAACATGCATACAAAGCTTGCTTTGGCATGTAACTTGGTAATTTGGATAAAAAGTGGACTCCCAATAAACGTGGTTCTTCGTGTACTGAAAATATAAGGCACTGGGTTAATGGCAAACGGAAGTCATTGGCGTGTGGTATACCAATGGTGTGGCGGAACCTAAACACCGCACTAGAGGTTGTTAAGATTGCAGTGTTGCCGGTATAATGAGAAAGAATAAAAGTGCTTTGAAATATCCTACTGATTTGGACTCTGCAATACATCTGGTTCCGCACAGCTCCTCACTGTGCAAAACCGGAACTGCCTCTTCGTTCCCGGTCTGAAAATTTTGGAGGCGAAAGTAGTTAAAGTTCCAGCATTGAAGAAAATGAATCGCGGTCATCAGACATGGACTATCAACCTACTGGTTAACTTTGAAGGCCCAAAGAGACTCCGCAGTTTACACAGGTTAAGTTATAGGATATTTGCAATACCTTCCGAATAGCAGCTCGAATTACTTGCTTTGAGATCAAAGGAAAAAAGCATGTTAGTACCAGAACTTCTGTTAAATTTTACAGGCAAAGGGAAAATATTTCTTAACCTTCTTCTCACGTGCTGACAAACTGATGTTCTGTAACCACAAAGTTGGTGTTTTTAATGTTTTGAATGTCTCATATGAACCTCGTAAGTGGAGACCTTTTTCTGATAGTTCAAAGATAAGTTTAAAGGCGGTTCTGTTGCAGAGTGGCAGTTTACTACCTTCTATTCCTGTAGAGCATTCAGCCCATTTAAAAGAATCGTATGACACTAAGTTATGCTAGAAAAGGTGAGGATGTGAAAGGTAAGTGGAGGTTTTATGGTGAAATAAAATTTTCTCTATTCTGCATCAATCAGGATTTGGCGAGGTAGTATTTTTAACAGTGAAATTATATCAGTCTAATTATATAATATAAAATATAATAACAGCCTGCCTTAAAGCAATATGTGTATGTAGTAATATGTAAAATGTATGTAACAGTCATTGTATTTATGTTAATATTATTATGTACATGTATAATGATGTTATGTGACTGTATTAGTAATTTAACAATGTAGGAGCTGTGAGAATAGAAGCCGAAAATTGCTAACAATGAGGTAATCCTCAGACAACAATAAATTAGAAAGTTTAATAATGCTACTAATAATTGGAAAATAAATATTGGAACAATAATGTAATATTTAAAACAGTTTATAAATAACCAATCAAAAACTAGAAAAGCTTTAAATCAAATAAAAGTATTCTATTGGAGTAAAATTAGCCAATCACAAACTTGAAAAATAGTAAAAGTATAAATTTAGGCAGTAGAAGCCAGACGCTAGAAGACAGCGTACCCAACCAAACGCTACTAGACAGCGTTCCCAAGCAGTTCGATACGTATTCAGTGCGAGACAATAAATTCATTACGCGTGAATAATATAAAGTTCACGTGTTAAAAAGTACAAGTAACAATAATCTCACAGCTCTACAGTAGGCTATATCTGTGAAGTGTTAGTTAATCGTGTGAAGGATTAATAAAAGGAGTGAAGTAAATATATATATATATATATATATATAATTTACGTAAGCTTATTCTTTAGCCACACCAAACCCTGCTAAGAGATACGTGTTTCTGTAAATTACTACTGACGCGGCCGAGGCAAACATACATATATAATATTTAAATAAACATTAAAATACAAAGTTGATTTTTAAACGTTGGGGTGAAGGCCACCGGAAAGTTTATATCGTACGTGGGGCTGTAACTACCTCATGTTTGGTGCCCAAAGCGTGGTGCCAATAACGTAAAGATAAATAACTACTTCAAGAATGGGACAGTAGTGCTAAATCAGAGCATTGGAGTATATATAATATTTAAATAAACATTAAAATACAAAGTTGATTTTTAAGCGTTGGGGTGAAGGCCACCGGAAAGTTTGTATCGTACGTGGGGCTGCAACTACCTCACGTTTGGTGCCCAAAGCGTGGTGCCAATAACGTAAAGATAAATAACTACTTCAAGAATGGGACAGTAGTGCTAAATCAGAGCATTGGAGCAGAAAAAATTGGCCACAATTTAGTTCCTGGAGAAAAAAATACGAAATATGAACCATTGGTTATTCCTTCTGATGTCCCTCTTCCACCACTTCATATTACATTAGGCCTAATTAAGCATTTTGTTACTTCTATGAATAAGGTGAGTGATTGTTTTAAATTCCTTGTTACAAAGTTTCCATAAAAAACTGAAGCTAATATAACAGAGATTTTCGACTGACCCCGATTCGTGAGCTTATGCAGGATGAGACCTTTCCTCAGCCGATGTCCGAGTTATGGAAGCCAACATGATTGGTACCTATACCAAAAAAAAATTCTTGGCAAAAATAAATCTGAGAACAGCATGGAAATTGTGGAGGAAATGCTACAATATTTTAGAAATCTTGGGTGCAGAATTAATGTTAAAGTACATTTTCTCAACATTCATTAGGGTTACTCCTCTGGAATCTTGGAGCAGCGAGTGAAGAACAAGGGGAGAGGTTTCATAAAAGCATTAAAACAATGGAAACCCGCTGTCAAGGCTATTTGGATGTGTCAATGATGACTGATTACTGTTGGTGTTTGAAAAGAGACGCTAATGAAGGACATAACAGACCTTTGAAAAAAAAACTCTGATGTGTTACACTCACATGACTTTTTCTACTCTTGAACAAACTATTTTTACAAACGCTTATTCTCCATCTACTTCATGTTAATCGAGATAAACATTTGCAGAGTCTATCTTATTGCTAATTTTCTTATAGATGTAAGGGGAATATATATTTACAAGGGCAATATAGAAATACAGTAGCCTTTAAGCATAGACACTACTCTTAATAGCTGGTTGCTATGTGCAGCACCATTCCCTTTGCCACAGATTAATACTCTTTGCATATCCAAGACAAAAAATGAATAACGAATTCCCATTTGAGAAAGTATTGAAAAATTTAAGGGAATAACAAGCAATATCTCGAAAATGGTTCACTCAACAACAAAAAAGTATATGGCATAAATTTTGTATTTTAACGCGATCTACATTTTTTGTGTAGTAAAATTTTGTCTATCTCTTATGGTTTACCAGTTATGCAAAAGTCGTTCACAATGAAGAATACTTTTGGAGACATTCCCAGAAAATTCAAGATATACATTTTATTTTTCATGAAAATATCTTAAACGTGTGATATTTTAATCAAAATCATTAGAGCCATTTTTGAGAAAATTAAAATTTTCGAAAAATGTTCCATGAAAACAGTAATCTGGGGTGGGGGATTTTCTTGAAAACCTTCGTGTCGCATCTCTGGAAGATACTGAACCTAAATACCAAGTTTGGTGTTTATCCGACTGTTCGTTTCTGAGTTATGCTGTTCACAGACACACAGACACACACATACGGACATGTTTCCAAAAATTCTTTTTTTGGATTCAGGGGGTCTCAAAACATATATTTCCGGTGAAATCTCGGTATCGAATTTTTGGGTGGAATACAATACTTCCCCTACTTACTATACGTAGTAGAGAAAGTAAAAATTAAGTTGTTTTATCTTTCTAACAGTGCAAACAATTTGGAAATTGATAGTTTTTGAAACATAACCCTCTTTTTTCATAAATCCAATAGGTATGCAAGTTAAAATTAAACCTACAGAAACAGTTTTGTCTTAGTTATATGCCTTCAACACCTATAAAATGTAATTTAAAAAATACATTATTATACTTGATTTGATTTTGTTTAAAAACCTAGCCCTATAGAGAAAAACTGAAAGCACATTTCTATTCAGAGTATTCATTATATTATATCCAGCAAAAACAAAAGAAAAAGGGCAAGTTTTTTTTATTGGGAAAGCAAATTCGGGAAAGAACATTCGAGGACTAAGTTAAGATGCCTCTCCGGCATTTGCCAGTTAGAGGACTGAGGAAGCTCTGGAAAAACCATCAATCAGGGAAGACGGTCCTACTGGAAAAGGGGCACCATTTATAGGCAAGTCAGTTTGTACTGTTGAGGTTTCATGATAGACTATTAAACACAAGGGACAAAGAGTAAAATATTTCCTTATCACAACGGACAGGAATTTCTAAGAATTAAGCCAAGACGAAAGGAAATAAGGTTAACTATTACCAGACTTTAGGCAGGGACGTCTGAGATAAATCACCTCCATCCCCGTTAGCGTTAGTCTGTTAGTGTTTGCAGACAGCACTCGCCAGACCGTGTTTACCTGCCGACAGTACCCTTGGACGCTGCTATTTACGTTCTTTGTATTGACATATGCTTTGAGTGTAGATAACTTGAAGCCGACTGCTTATATAGGTATTATGTGTGTCTGAAATGTTTATCAATTGAGTTCAATCAACTCTGTAATAGACCCTTTTATAAAATAGAATCGAGTACATATAATGTAATGCATTCTGGAAAGACAGTACGGTTTGGATAAGTGATTAAAGAAATAACTTAGAAAATAATGGCTTGGGGAATACTTGGGGAAAAAGAGAAACAAATACGAGTAATAAAAGCTTTTGGAAAGGCGTAGGAAGAAGAAGAAGAAGAAGAAGAAGAAGAAGAAGAAGAAGAAGAAGAAGAAATGAAGACATTGAGAAACATTGTTCAGTCAACTAACGGAGAAGAGCCATTAGTATTCTGTTTCAATGAAAAACAGTTGGGAAAGAGAGAGTTGTATAAGCAACACCAATAAAAAAATCTGATGTGTTACACTCACATGACTTTCTCTACTCTTGTACAATCTAATTTTACAAACGCCTATTCTCCATATGCTTCATGTTAATCGAGATATCGAGATGTCAATCTTATTGGTAATTTTCTTGTAGATGCAAGGGGAATATGGTAGCTTTTAAGCGATAGTCAAATATTTTAACGCTGGTTGCTATGTGGCGAATTCCATTCTCTTTGCATGTTCAGGACATAAAAAAAATGAATAACGAATTTGAGAAAAAGTATAAGTATTGGAAAATTTAAGGAAATAACAAGCAATATCTCGAAAACGGTTCACTCAACAAAAGAAACGTATATGACATAAGTTGTGTATTTTAACGCGATCTACATTTTTTGTGTAGTAAAATTTTGTCTATCTCTTATGGTTTACCAGTTATGCAAAAGTCGTTCACAATGAAGAATATTTTTGGAGACATTCCCAGAAAATTCGAGATATACATTTTATTTGTCATGACAATATCTTAAACATATGATATTTTAATCAAAATCGTTAGAGCCGTTTTTGAGAAAATTAAAATTTTCGAAAAATGTTCCATGTAAAGGGTAGTCTGGGGTGGGGGGATTTTCTTGAAAACCTTCGTGTCGCATCTCTGGAAGATACTGAACCTAAATACCAACTTTGGTGTTTATCCGACTGTTCGTTTTTGAGTTATGCTGTTCACAGACACACAGACACACAGACACACAGACAGACAGACACACAGACACACAGACAGACACACACACGGACATGTTTCCAAAAATGCTTTTTTTGGATTCAGTGATTCTCAAAACATGTATTTCCGGTGAAATCTCGGTATCGAATTTTTGGGTGGAATGCAATACTTCCCCTACTTACTATACGTAGTAGAGAAAGTAAAAAGAAAGAGGAGAGCTTGGTGAGAGCAACATTCATATTTATTTCAACATTTTTACTTATTATATATAATAATTGTATAGGATTATTTCCATATATTTTTACTGGGACAAGTCATATAGAGTGTGGCAGTTAAAAGTTCAGCGAAATGTCTATCCAAGGTGAGTGCCCATTGTGTGGCGGAAAAAATGTAAAACACACAGTGTTTGAAGGCGGGGAAACTGAGGTCTGGAGAAAAGAAACCGTGTGGCTAGGAACGAATAGGAAAACTGACATAAATAAAGTTTCAAATAAAAGCTTTAAAAATATAGGGCAATATTTAGAAAAAAATTAATGGAAATGGACTGTTAAAAGAGGAAAGGAATAACAATAATGAGTATAATGAATATTTTATATTATAATTAATATAACAGTTTATGAATACAATGCTGCACAATGTAACGTATAATGTAAATTGTAACATAAGATTGAACAGTAGCCAGGTCCAATTTCAGTGGGCAGTCTAATACATATGAAGCTTAGTACTTCAATAAATTATTATTATTATTAGTATTATTATTATTATTATTATTATTATTATATTATATTCTGGAAACTGGAGTGCTCTATTATTAATTCTAATATAATTATCTGAAGAGCGGAACCTAGTTTAAAGTGCAATATACAAATTACTCAAGAAAGAATTCGTCTGTACAAAATTCTAGCAGGAAAATTAATGTAGGGAAAAATGTAATTTTCTTTACATAAAAATCAAATAGTAATACACTTTAGGTGTTTTGGGGTTTTTCAAATTATTCATTTTATAAACGTTTGAAGTACACGCCAAAATTGCAACTGTTTTGTACGTGACGTTTTCAAAATTATTTTACATGCTTTGAAAGAGCCATTTTACTTTTGTGTATTACTGGATTTTGCTGTGAAAATAGGATTTTATTTGACGGAGGAATAAAATGTCAAAGCTGGGAATTTTCAAAGTTTTTGCCTTAATTTCTCATTTTCGGCTCACCTTATACGAATTTATTTCCTCACCAGTTTAAGTCATACGTCAAAAGTGTGTGAATGTATACATAATAAAATGCTCTGCCCAATGCATGAAAGATAATTTTGAAAACACCACGAACAAAAAAGTTGCAATTTTGGTATATATTTCAAAATGTTATATAACTGATAAAATAAACGATCTGAAAAACTGCCGAAACACGTAAACTGTATTACCATTTGATCTTCATGTACAAAAAAATTTACATTTTTCCCTCTATTAATTTGGCTGCTAGAATTTTTTAAAGTGCAGAATACTTTGAGTAGCTGTAAATATCTCGGAGGCCGTTGAAAGTGGGAGTCTATCAGCTCCCATTATGCAGTGCTAATTCACTGAACAAGCACAAACTTGTATTGCTGTTGTGAAGTATTCATAGTATGTTTCATCTCCATATTAGCGCCCTTTTTTCCGTCGTGCTGAAGGCGATGAAAAAGCTAATTATATTCGCAAAGTACATGAATCACGTTTAGTCAGCAGCAGCATAGGGGTGTAACAAACTCGCATAACAAATGCAGTTGCAAAATATTTTATAACGAGATTTTGTTACCTTTAACAATAAAAAATTCTTTACAAAAAAACCATAGACCTGATTTAGACGCTTGTGAAGAATAACAGTTAATATATTTCGTCGTAATCAACATCGCAACTGTTCAAGCAGATAGTACAGGGAGAGCCAAAAAACTACGAACCTGCTTCGCGGTGATTTTCCTGTCCGCGTCCTCGGCGCTCGTTGTCGTCTGCCGCTAACATATAAAGGCGCGGATGAAACCATACAATATTTTTAAAAGGCTTTACTTACCAACTTTATGAAAGGAGATGCTGAAACTGGCCACCGTCATTGTCCATAAATTTTTCGCACCTCTTTAGGAAGCTATCCATCACTCGCCAATTTTTTCGAGTCAACAGTTGACGCCCGTACATATGTGAATACAATTTTGCCCCCCCTTTTTTTTTAGAGAATTAACAGCCAGGGAGCGTGATTTTGCCTTTTTTCAATAAGACTCTGCAACAGCTTATACGGCCAATATTTCGATGAGAACAATTGAAAGTGCGTTTGAAGACAGAATTATTAGTAGAGATTTATAACCCCCTCGGTCCTCCGACCTAAATCCCTGCGATTTCTACCTCTGGGGTAACTTAAAACAAAGTGTACAAGACAAACCAACACACCCTGGAAGAATTAAAACAAAGTATCCGCCAGGAAATTTCCAGCATTTCACAACGTGAACTACGGCGAGTGATGGATAATTTCATAAAGAGGTGCCAAAAATGTATGGACAACGACGGTGAACAGTTTCAGCATCTCCTTTAATAAAGCTGCTATGTAATGCCTTTAAAAGTAGTTTTAAAATGTTGTATAGTTTCAGCCGCGGCTTTCTACGATAGCGGCAGACGGCAACGAGCGCCTAGGACGCGGACAGGAAAAACACGGCGCAGTCGGTTCGTAGTTTTTTGGCTATGTACAATCAGCCCTGCCTTCCTATTAGCTCGGCAGGACGTATTTAGATTGAAATGGACAATTGTGTGTGTTACTTTCTCTACTATGTAGTAAGCATGGGAAGTATTGTTTTTACCCAAAAACTCAATGTCGAAATTTCTCCGGAAATATGTGTTTTGAGGCTCCCTGAGCAAAAACAGAATTAAAAAAAAATCCGTGTGTGTGGTGAACAGCATAACTCATAAACGATTCATCGGTTAAATACTAAATTTGGTATTAAAACATCAAGTATAATGCAAAGTGGCATGAGAGAATTTTTTAGCCTCAGTTGAATAAAACAAAATCTGATGTGTTACAGCCACATGACTTTCTCTACTCTTGTACAAACTCTTTTTACAAACGCCTATTCTGCATATGCTTCATGTTAATCGAGATATCGAGATGTTAATCTTATTGCTAATTTTCTCGTAGATGCAAGGGGAATTGCTAGGCTTTAAGCGATAGTCAAATATTTTAAGAGCTGGTTGCTCTGTGCAGTATTCCATTCTCTTTGAATTACCAGGACAAAAAACTCTGATGTGTTACACTCACATGACTTTCTCTACTCTTGTAAAAACTACTTTCACAAACTCTTATTCTCCATCTATTTCATATTAATCGAGATAAACATTCGCAGAAACGATCTTTTGACATGCAAAGAGAATTACATTTTACACATAGCGACCAGTTCTAAAAATATTTGACTATCGCTTAAGGCGTACTATGTTCCCCTTGGTTTGTATTTGCAAGGGCAATATAGAAATACAGTAGCCTTTAAGCATAGGCATATCTCTTAATAGCTGGTTGCTAGGTGCAGCACCATTCTCTTTGCCACAGATTAATACTCTTTGCATATCCAAAGCAAATAAAATGAATAACGAATTCCCATTTGAGAAAATAAGTATTGAAAAATTTAAGGGAATAACAAGCAATATCTCGAAAATGGTTAACTCAACAACAAAAAATGTATATGACACAAATTGTGTATTTTAACGCGATCTACATTTATTGTGTATTAAAATATTGTCTATCTCTTATGGTTTACCAGTTATGCAAAAGTCGTTCACAATGAAGAATACTTTTGGAGACATTCCCGGAAAATTCAAGATATACATTTTATTTGTCATAAAAATATCTTAAACATATGATATTTTAACCAAAATCGTTAGAGCCATTTTTGAGAAAATTAAAATTTTCGAAAAATGTTCCATGTAAAGGGTAATCTGGGGTGGAGGATTTTCTTGAAAACCTTCGTGTCGTATCTCTGGAAGATACTGAACCTAAATACCAAGTTTGGTGTTTATCCGACTGTTCGTTTCTGAGTTATGCTGTTCACAGACACACACACACACACACACACACACACACACACACACACACACACACACACACAGATATGTTTCAAAAAAAAATTTGGATTCAGGGGGTCTCAAATCGTGTATCTCGGGTGAAATCTCGGTATCGAATTTTTGGGTGGAATACAATACTTCCCCTACTTACTATACGTAGTAGAGAAAGTAATAAATAAATAATCTGGTGCCTTCCATTAGGATGATCTTCCCTGCAAACTATGGTTTATTTTTACATAGCTTCTAAAAACTATTCTAACCAAGCTGATTTTTCTTTTTTATGTGCTTCATCTTGATCCAATATCATTACACATTTCGTTGTGGGTACAAGAGGGATAGAGGAAACCGGATAGTCAGGTATTTAAAATCTGATGTGTTACACTCAGATGACTTTCTCTACTCTTGTACAAACTATTTTTACAAACGCTTATTCCCCATATGCTTCATGTTAATCGAGATGTCAATCTCATTGCTAATTTTCTTGTAGATGCAAGGGGAATATGGTAGGTTTTAAGCGATATTCAAATTTTTAAGCGCTGGTTGCTATGTGGCGCATTCCAATCTCTTTGCATGTCCAGGACATAAAAAAAGGAATAACGAATTTGAGAAAAAGTATAAGTATTGGAAAATTTAAGGGAATAACAAGCAATATCACGAAAACGGTTCACCCAACAAAAAAAAATGTATATGACATAAATTGTGTATTTTAACGCGATCTACATTTTTTGTGTAGTAAAATTTTGTCTATCTCTTATGGTTTACCAGTTATGCAAAATTCGTTCACAATGAAGAATACTCTTGGAGACATTCCCAGAAACTTCCAGATATACATTTTATTTTTCATGAGAATATCTTAAATATATGATATTTTACTCAAAATCGCTAGAGCCATTTTTGAGAAAATTAAAATTTTCGAAAAATGTTCCGTGTAAAGGGTAGTCTGGGGTGGGGGGATTTTCTTGAAAATCTTCGTGTCGCATCTCTGGAAGATACTGAACCTAAATACCAAGTTTTGTGTTTATCCGACTGTTCGTTTCTGAGTTATGCTGTACACAGACAGACAGACAGACACACACACGGGCACGTTTCCAAAAATGCTTTTTTTGGATTCAGGGAGTCTCAAAACATGTATTTCCGGTGAAA
The DNA here is from genome assembly GCA_030765065.1 of Deroplatys truncata. Taxonomy (NCBI): domain Eukaryota; kingdom Metazoa; phylum Arthropoda; class Insecta; order Mantodea; family Mantidae; genus Deroplatys; species Deroplatys truncata. The sequence continues at coordinate 89,660,595 of CM060979.1, forward strand.
TATCGGTATCGAATTTTTGGGTGGAATACAATACTTCCCCTACTTACTATACGTAGTAGAGAAAGTAAAAGCAGCTCGCTATGGCTTTCAAATTCCATACAGTTTCCATGACATCGCGAGAAACAAGTGACTAAAGACGGGACTTTAAAAAGTTACAAAGTATTGAACAAACGAAAACAATATTAACGGAACTGCCTCCATGGTGAAGCGAACTGCGCTCTGACTTCTTACTCGGAGACCCGGGTTCGATTCCAGGCCGAATTTTTAATTAGCATTTTTCTCTACCCTCCATAGAGCCTGAAAGTGTTGATGTGAAAGTGAGTTCGCGAGTAAAAATGAGTTAAAAGAAAAAATCTGATGTGTTACACTCACAAGACTTTCCCTACTCTTGTACAAACTCTTTTTACAAACGCTTATTTCCCATCTTCATGTTAATCGAGATGAACCTTTGCAGAAACTATCTTATTGCTAATTTTCTTGTAGGTACAAGGGGAATATGGAAATACAATAGGCTTTAAACGATAGTAAATGTTTTAAGAATTGGTTGCTTTGTGGAGCATTCCATTCTCTTTGCATGTCCAGCGCATAAAAAAAAAGAGAAAGAAATCTGTTGTGTTGCACTCACATGACTTTCTCTATTCTTGTACAAACTATTTTTATAAACGTTTATTCTCCATCTACTTAATGTTAATCGGGATAACTAGATGTTAATCTTATTGCTAATTTTCTTGTAGGTGCAAGGGGAATATGGTAGGCTTTAACCGATAGTCAAATCTTTTAAGAGCTGATTGCTTAGTTGAGCATATCTCTTTGTATGTCCAGGACATAAAAAAAACGCATAACGAATTCTCATTCCAGAAAATGTATAAGTATTGGAAAATGCAAGCAAATAAAAAGTAATATCTCAGAAATGGTTCACTAGACACACAAAAAAAAGAAGTGTGACATAAATGTGTCTTAACGAGATCTACATTTTTTTATGTACAAAAATTTTATCTAGCTCTTAAGGTTTACCACTTACGCAAAAGCCATTCAGAATGCAGAGGACTTTTGGGGATATTCCCAGAAAATTCAAGATATGCATTTCATTTGTCATTAAAATATCTTAAATATATGTTACTTTAATCAAAATCGTTAATCATTTTTGAAAAAACTAAAATTTTTGGAAAAATTTTCCATGTAAAGTCTAGCCTGGGGTGGGAAATTTTCTTGAAAATCTTCATGTCCCATCTTTGAAAGATACTGAACCTAAATACTAAGTTTGGTATTTATCCGAATGTTCGTTTTTGAGTTATGCTGCTCACAGACAGACACACACGGACATGTTCTCAAAAATGCTTTATTTTTATTCAGGGCACCTCAAAACATGCATTTCCGGTGAAATCTCTGTATCGAATTTTTGGGTGAAATTCAATACTTCCCCTACTTACTACACGTAACAGAAATGTAAAAATAGATGGAAACCTACAGTAACCTAACCTTAAAGTTCAAAGAGTAAAAACACCATCAAATGTTTCGTACAAATAAACATAGCAGTTAAAGGGGACTGTAGGAATGAAACCCCCTCCCCCCCAAAATACTAATGTATATCTCGGAAATGACTGATGCCATAAAAAAGGTAACTGAAATAAACTGTGTGTTTTAAAGAGTTCCACATTTTCTGAGTACTAAATATGCTTTTGTCTATCTCTTAATGTTTACCAGTTATACAAAATTACGCAGAATTTCTTCCGAATAAAGTGGACTTCACAGGCTATTTCGGTGAATTCAAGATATGTACTTTATCACATAAATATTTTAAATATATGGTATTTTAATCAAAATCGTTAGTGCCATTTTGAAAAAATAAAAAATAACGAAAAATGTCCCACGTAAAGAGTAGTTTGGGGTGGGCAACTTTCTGGAAAATATTTGTTGCAGCTTTGGAAAATACTGAACCTAAATACCAAGTTTGGTATTTATCTGAATTTTCGTTTTTGAGTTATGCTGTTCACAGACACACACAACACATCCTTTTCTAAAAATTATTTTCTTTTAGATTCAGGGGGCCTCAAAACATATATTTCCGGTGAAATCTTGACAACAATTTTCGGTGAGATACAACACTTTCTCATGCCTACTTATAAATAGCTGGAAGTAATATGTAGGGGGTGGAAATATGGGGTAGAGAGAAAGGGTGGGAAAATATTGATCAGATTATCAGAACATTCTGCAAACTTGTATTAGGAATACCTAGAGCTGGAACTGCCTTAGCCAAAATCGATACAGTTAGGAGAAAAGGTTTAAGGCTAACATGCATATGAAAATTAACAATCATTCTATCGTTGGAAAAAGAAAAATTTTCAAAGTTGGTTTGAAGGCACAAGGAAAGAGAAGACAAATGTGGAGTTGGGTTAGTTAAAACGCAAAAGATAATAGGAAATTCGAATGGGCCACATAAAAGCCTACGTAATCAACAGGCAAGGGGCAAGGGATAAACTGAAACTAAGGATATATGACATTAAAAAACATGATATATTTGATGGTCTAAGGCAGGGGTCGGCAAAAATACAGCCCACTCTTGAGTGAAAGGTTTTTAAAGGGCGCTTTAGACGGTAAGGGTTTTTTTTCTCCCATTTTAATGTACAAAGGAATGTGCAGCTTAATGTATGTGTGCTTCGAACATTTGAGTGCATTTTGTACAATATTTTATCAAATGCTATAAAATAATGTACAATAAACTGTGCAAAATGTGTAAAGCGCCATTCAAAGTAGCGCGCGATTCTTCCCGTTCGTTTAACTCTAAGAGAGGCCGCTAGGAGCACTGGGCCGTTAAAAAGCAAGTCAAAATCGCCTTCACTTGTTCATAAATAACAGAGACACCACCAGGAGCGCTCTGCCTGCAGCTGACTGGTTTCCTGGGTGTGTTTGCTGTTTTGATATTTCAAGTTGTCTTTCTTTCGATTACATGTGCAATATATCCGCTGAAATTAAAAACAGAAAAGTGAATAGTGAGTGTCGTATCTTCAATACGACGTGGGTCGTGAAATATTTCGTTATAGAGAAAGACAACAAACCCATATGTGTTATCTGCAATGAAGTAATGGCTTTCCTTAAGAAATACAATATTCGTCGCCACTACGAAATAAAAAAAGCATAGTGCACAGTTTGATAAACTTAAGGACAAGGTACGTGAACATAAACTCGAAACATTGAAACGTAGACTTTGTTTTCAACAAAACATTTTTAGGAAACTGTTCAGGAAAGTGAAGCCATTACGAAAGTGTACGAAATGTCAATGAAACCGCTTAAGAAGGCAAGCCATTCACTGACGGAGACTACAAAAAGAAGTGCATTTTAATTGCAGCCGAAGAACTGTTTCCTGATAAAACCCAACAATGTAAAGCAGTTACTCTTTCAGCAAATACAATGGCGCGTCGAGTTTATCGCTTGTAATTTATCAAATCAGTTACAAGAAAAGGTCTCTAAGTTTGCTTGGTACTCAATAGCCCTGGACGAATCTACAGACATTTGTAATACTACTCAAGTCCTGTTGTTTTTTAGAGGTATTAACACAGACTTCGAAGTTACTGAAGAACTAGCAGATCCTATTTTCTTGCATTGTACAACAAGTGAGGATATCTTTCAAGGGGTACAGTTAATTTTAGCTTAAAAGTACAACCTTCCTCTTTCTCGGCTGAAATGTACTACAACAGATGGGGGGGGGGGGAGAAATGTGTGTGGCAAATATGTCAGGTTTCGTTGGAAGACTAAACACGGAATGTTAAGCCAGTGGTGTTACAAAACCCTTCAAACCCTGCACTGCCTTCTTATCAGGAAGCACTTTGTGCGAAGTCAGTGGATATGCCCTATGTGATGAAGCCTGTAATTTTGTTGTCAATTTCATTCAATGTCATGGACTCATACACCGTCAATTTAAGTCTTTCCTACAAGAGCTAGAATCTTTGTCAAGTGATCTCCCTACCTCACGACAGTAAGGTGTTTAACCTGTGGTAAAATTTTGTCAGGCTTAATTTCTTTGAGAACAGAAATTGAAATATTTCTGAATGAGAAAAACAATCCTTTGGAAGTCCTGTCGGACAAAGCATGGCTATGGAAACTAGCTTTCTTGGCTGATGTTCTCCATTTGAATGAATTGAATAAAAACCATCAAGGGGAGAACAATATTATTAGTGGCCTCTACACACATGTTAAAGCTTTCAGACAAAAAACTGATACTTTTTTAACACAATGCCAGACAGAAAATTTTCTCATACTTCGCCAACTGCCAGTCGTTGAAGGGTGAACATGGTTCAAATTTTCCACTCTTGTTTGCAATGGAATTTCTTGGTGAACTTAAGAAAGAGTTCTCTTCCAGGTTCTCAGATTTAGATGCTAATTTCAAGAGATCGAACATTTCCAGAACCCCTTTTCTTGTGAAGTGGAAGATGTTCAGGCAGCATTGCAAAAGGAAATTTGATCTGCAAGCTGATGACACCATGAAGGACAAATTTAAAGAAGGAAACCTTGTTTCATTTTACAAGTTTCTTCCAGAAGAAAACTACCCCAAGATCAAAGACATTGCACGAGATTTGTTATTGTATTTGGTACTACCTACAGGTGTAAACAAACATTTTCTTTGCTGAAATTTACAAAATCTAAATACAGAAGTAACCGAGTGACGAACATTTACCAGATATTTTACTCATACAACAGACTAAGTTAGAGCAACAGTTTGAAAACATTTTGGATCCAAACACACACACACACACACACACGGACATGTTTCTAAAAATGTTTTTTTTTTTGGATTCAGGGAGTCTCAAAACATGTGTTTCCGGTGCAATCTCGGTATCGAATTTTTGGGTGGAATACAATACTTCCCCTACTTACTATACGTAGTAGAGAAAGTAAAAAGCATTTTGGAAACATGTCCGTGTTTGTGTCTGTGAACAGCATAACTCAGAAACGAGCAGTCGGATAAACACCAAACTTAGTATTTAGGCTCAGTATCTTCCAGAGATGCGACACGAAGGTTTTTCAACAAAATCCCCCACTCCGGATTACCCTTTACATGGAACGTTTTTCGAAGATTTTAATTTTCTCAAAAATGGCTCTAACGATTTTGATTAAAATATCACTGTTTAAGATATTTTTATTACAAATGAAATGTATATCTCGAATTTTCTGCGAATGTCTCCAAAAGTATTCTTCATTGTGAACGACTTTTGCATAACTGGTAAACCATAAGAGATAGACAAAATTTTACTACACAAAAAATGTAGATCGCGTTAAAATACACAATTTATGCCATATACATTTTTTTGTTGAGTGAACCATTTTCGAGATATTGCTTGTTATTCCCTTAAAATTTCCAATACTTATACTTTTTCTCAAATTCGTTATACATTTTTTTTTTTGTTCTGGTAATGCAAAGAGAATGGAATACTCCACATAGCTACCAGCTCTTAAAATATTTGACTATCGCTTAAAACCTACCAATTCCCCTTGCATCTACAAGAAAATTAGCAATAAGTTTAACATGGAGCATATGGAGAATAAGCTTTTGTAAAAATAGTTTGTACAAGAGTAGAGAAAGTCATGTGAGTGTAACATATCAGATTTTTGTATATAACATTTAAAAACTATTCTCACAAAACCTTTTGCTTATTACTGCACATTTATCGAGATAAACGTTTGCAGAAATAATTAGAAGTGAATTATATCAAGAGTTCCCAAGTTCGATTCCAGACTGGAGGATAGGAATTTTTCTTTAGCCAGGATTATTCTTCATCCTCCCTAGAGTCTGGAAGTATGAGTGAAAGAGTTAATGTGTCTGTGAATTTAATGTTTAAAAACAAAACCTAGAGAAAACAAACCCAAGATTAACAAGGTAGTAGACGAATGAGCATCACTGCCGATGAGCAGTTATTTCAGAGGCAAAGCTGCCGATATGACCTTAGCTGTTAAGGGCGGCAAATAAATGGAACAAAAAAGAAAGAAAAAACTGGATGGCGACAGCACTTCAAAGATGGGAAAGGTGATGAGCGATTCAAGCAAATAGCAACAATACATCGGAAATGGCTGATGCCACAAAAAAGATTTTCAAATAAATTATGTGTTTTAAAGATATCTGCATTTTCTGCTGTAAATTTTTGCCTCTCTCTTATGGTTTATTAGCAAAAACAAAAAAAAAACAAAAAATCCCAGTGAAGAGAACTCTACCGCGATTCTCAGAAAATTAAATTAACATATTTTATTAGTCATCCTAAACCTGTGGTACTTTTATCAAAATCGTTAGAGCCATTTATGAGAAAATCAAACATAGCGAAAATTTTCCACGTAAAGGATAATTTGTGGCGAGGAAATTTTCTTGATATATTACACTCGGGCGCTTTTCAGCCAATGTACGGTTTCAATGATTCCTTATTAACAATCAGAATCGAACTTAATCGATAGTTTTAAAAACATGGTGCTCAAAAACTAATAACTGATAGCTTTTTCTCGTTCGTTCATTCATTTTTAATTTCTCTACCACGTACCTAGTACGTAGAGAAGGTATTGCATTCCATTAAAAAATTCCATACCTAGATTTCACCGGAAATACATGTTTTGAGGCCCCCCGAATTCAATTTTTTAGAAAAGTTCGTGTATCTGTTTGTGTCTGTGTGAACAGCATAAATCAAAAACGAAAAGTTGCATAAGTACCAAACATTTAAGCTCAGTATCTTCCAAGGATGCGACACAAAGATTTTCAAGAAAATCCACCCTCCCCCTTTACATGGAACATATTTCGAAATTTTGTATTTTTTAAAAAATGTCTAACGATTTGTGAATAAAATAACATATATTAAAGATATTTACATTACAAATAAGATGTATATTCTGAATTTTCTAAGAATCGCCTAAGCAGTTCTCTTTATTCGGAAGGAATTTTGTATAATCTTGCATAGCTGGTAAAGTTAAGTGATCGAAAAATGTAATGTCTTTAAAACACAGAATTTATTCCAAATAAGTTTTTGTGGCATAAGCCATTTCCAAGATATCGGTTATTAATGGTTTGAATTGTTCATTATTTATTCTCTTAAATTCTTGTCAACATTTAGTTGTTTCTCACGATTACATGAAAACACTGGAATTTTTAAGGCCAGCATATAGCGTCCAGTTCGTAAACATTTGACTTTCGCTGTTCCCTTTGTATCTATAGCGAAATGTGTAATGCAGCTGTTTCTACAAAGGTTTATTTGAATTAAAATGTAGTAGATAGTAAAATAAGCCTTAGTAAGATTAGTTCGTACACCCACTAATAAAAATAGAGGGTAGAGGAAGTCATGTGAATGTATCACATCAGATTTTTTTAATCCTAGAATACCTGTTTCGATTCGATTAGGGGAGTAGGAAGCCTATTCTCATGTATTTTTCTGTTCACCGTTGTGGTTGGCACAAACTGTAAAAATGGCAACATTTGGTGATCTGCGAATTCAAAATATAAAATATATAAAAGACCTAATGCAGCATAATACGAAATGAAACCACTTCAGTGAGTATACTAAGAGTAAAAAATCTGATGTGTTACACTCACATGACTTTCTCTACTCTTGTACAAACTATTTTTACAAACGCTTATTCTCCATCTACTTCATGTTAATCGAGATAAACATTTACAGACTCTATCTTATTGCTAATTTTCTTGTAGATGTAAGGGGAATATATATATTTACAAGGGCAATATAGAAATACAGTAGCCTTTAAGCACATACATATCTCTTAACAGCTGGTTGCTAGGTGCAGCACCATTCTCTTTGCCACAGATTATAACTCTTTGCATATCCAAGACAAAAAAATGAATAACGAATTCCCATTTGAGAAAATAAGTATTGAAAAATTTAAGGGAATAACAAGCAATATCTCGAAAATGGTTCACTCAACAACAAAAATGTATATGACATAAATTGTGTATTTTAACGCGATCTACATCTTTTGTGTAGTAAAAGTTTGTCTATCTCTTATGGTTTACCAGTTTACCAAAAGTCGTTCACAATGAAGAATACTTTTGAAGACATTCCCAGAAAATTCAAGATATACATTTTATTTGTCATGAAAATATCTTAAACATATGATATTATAATCAAAATCGTTAGAGCCATTTTTGAGAAAATTAAAATTTTCGAAAAATGTTCCATGTAAAGGGTAGTCTGGGGTGGGGGGATTTTCTTGAAAACCTTCGAGTCGCATCTCTGGAAGATACTGAACCTAAATACCAAGTTTAGTGTTCATCCGACTGTTCGTTTCTGAGTTATACTGTTCACAGGCAGACACACAGACACACACACGGACATGTTACCAAAAATGCTTTTTTTGGATTCAGGGGATCTCAAAACATGTATTTCCGGTGAAATCTCGGTATCAAATTTTTGGGTGGAATACAATACTTCCCCTACTTACTATACGTAGTGGAGAAAGTAAAAAAGCATCGTTCTCGCAGAGTAATCACTTCATGCAAGTGAGTCGCCTTGTTTTTCATGGTCATGCATAGAATATGGAATTTCGGAGCTAACACCCGTATACCGACCTGCCTTTTGCATATTCTCCCTTCTGTATATCGCTTGTACTTACAACGAAATCTTTAATGAAACCATTTCTTAAAACGCTCAGTTATGCTGAACCTGAATACGAAGTTTAGTATCTATCCGATTTTTCATTTTCGAGTTTTGCTGTTCACACACACACCTTTCTCTAACATTTTCTTAGGATTTCTGGGACCTCAAAACGTGTATTTCTAATGGATTCGTAACATCGAATTTTTGGGTGAAATCTGCCTACTATAAGCAGATGTAAAAGAAGTAACAAGTACGTATAGCTGCCGCTCAAGATGCCAAGTGAAAATGTATCCGAGCAACCGTGGGTTCTCAGATAGATTACTAGCAAAAGAAGCGCTGATCCACCTTTCACTTCTTGTTTTGTCACCTAATCGGATTTAGTCTCCCTCTACATAGATCCTCAATCAGTGCCTAAGGCGCTTTAAGAATGTTTTAAAGATTCATTGTAAAATTTAAGCTGCCAGTCTTCGGTGGAATTTACATCGTGCTTCAAATGTCATCCTCCGTGTTCTAGCCTCTGCTTCCCGAGGACCGGTTCAAACAGGCGGAGGGCGATGATTTTTTCTGGTGGAAAACTCCTTGGCAAGGCTTTCTTTGGAAGGGGAAGTAAAGCCAGTAGTCCCGTGCCGTAGATTTAAGGCACGTAAAAGAACCTCAAGCCTGATAAAGAGGCCTCTGAGCAAAATTTCCGGTCTTTCATACACAATATAGAATGGAGCGCTAAGAACCATACTCAGTTAAAGAGCGTCCATAAATAAAACTCAATTTATTTTATTTATGCTTCAAAAGCAGCAGTTTCTCGCAAAGTCCCTGCAAGCTTAACAATGAGAGGAAGTATTGAATTCCACCCAAAATAACCACATATCGAGACTTTATGGCAAATTCATGTTTTCAGGACTCCTGCAACTAAAAGGAGTATTTTTAGAAAAAAAGTCCTTATGTGGCTGTGAACAGAATAACTTAAATAATAAATAAATACCAAACCTGGTGTTTAAATTTAGTAATTTCTAAGGGTACATGAAGATTTTCAAGAAAATTTCCTCCAAACTACCCTTTACATGGAATTTTTTCCTTTATGTTTTAATTCCTTAACGTGGTTATAAGCATTTTTATTAAAATAACGTGTTTAAGATATTTGCAAGATTAATATAATGCATATATAAAATTTTCTACAAATATCTTGAGAAGTCCTCTTCACTCTGAATGATATTTGTGTAATTTGTATAACTGGCAAAACATAAGAGATAGACAAAACTTACTACGAGAAAAATATAAATATGTTAACACACACAAACTTTATATGAAATATATTTTATGGCATTAACCATTCACAAGATATTCTTGCTATTAATCTGGATTTTCCACCACTTGATACATTTTGAAGTACTGAATCACCATTCAATTGTTCTCACGCAGTTATGGAAATAGTATGGAATTTTAAAGTCAACATATAACGACCCACTTTTTAACGATTTGGCTAACTCTTCAGTCTCCAGTTACATTTTAAAACGTTAATCCCTTTTAAAATTAAGAATATAAAATATTTAATAATCAAATATTAAATGAATACATACTCCAAATTAATATTCCCATTGAATATACAACGAAAGAACATTTCTGCAAATGTTCATTTTATTGGACCCTTTTTCGCAAAGTGAAAGGATAGTGGTGTTCTTTTGGTGATCATTATTTGTATTCCTTTCTCTGAGAAATGGTCAGCTTCTTTGTTTAGTTAACACCAACATGAGATAAAATCCACTGAATTACCAGAATTCTTCCTGCTTTATTTAGAAATTCGGTGATTTACCTAATTTCTAATATTGTTAATGTACATGGAGAGTTTAAGTTTTTATAGATTGAAAAGCTGAAGCTGAGTCACAAAAGATAACTACTTTCTGAAATATATGTATTTATAATGCATACTGGGGAGAGAGAGAAATCCATATTGCTTCTATCTCACTATCAAAATTTGTTTTATCTACCTACTGAAGCATAAAATTTAAACATTTCTACCTTGGACTATGAGTGATCCATCTCTACAGATGTGTAACCACTTTTCTATCTGGATGCATAGCAATTGTTTTAGAATTTCTTTATTTGTGCATCCTTTCTATAGTTTTTCCATTAAGATCTGATCTACAGTTTATCTTTGTACAATATAGAGGACATTCTGGAGGTAACAACTTTTCAATGTCCTATCTAGAAATATGTCTGTTTGTTTCTAAGTTCATGAATGCATTGAATGAACACTTTTTGAGTCTTTAGATTTTCTTTCGTATATTATACAGTATTTATTGTTAGGCAATCTAATTGGTTTTTCATACTGTATTAGTGCTGCTTTCTTTAATTTATCACATAAAGGTACATTATCAGTTGTAAATGAGTTTTATTTATGGACGCTGTTTAACTGCTATGGTTCCTAGCGTCCCATTCTATGTATATTGGGCGTGAAAGACCGGAAATTTTGCTCAGAGACCTCTTTATCAGGCTTGAAGTTCTATTACGTGCCGTACATCTACGACACGGGATCACCGATTTTATTTACCTTCCGAAGGAAGCCATGCTAAGGATGTTTACGCCCGAAAAAAAATCCATTACTCTCCGCCGGGTTTGAACCCGCGACCTCGGGAACTAGAAGTTAAAACATTATCAGTTGTGGTTTCTAGTGCTGTGATAGGTGTGGTTTTCACAGCAGCTGTTATTATTCTTACTGCTACTTTTATGGACACTTGAAGTTTCTAGATGCAATAATACTACCATTAATAGTATTTCTCTGATGGCCGATAACAGTACCAATATCACGTGTATGAGAATATGACATGGAAGCTTCGTGACCGTCGTACATACAAACAGGGTTATGCATAGATGAAAACCACAAACAATGCTTAGCGACTATGCATGATGAAATGTTAGTTGTCCACCTAAAACAACCGACAACCATGCCACTATTGTTATACGCTACTCTGTATTCAATCTTAGGTTGATCCGCGTCAAAACAAACCCCAGGTGACCATTGCACCGCTATAATGTATCCTTCCGCCATTCGCACTTGAAATACTGTCACACTTTCAGACCATGTGGCGAGAACAGAGTCCTTATTTCGACAACTCAAACGGTGACTAACGTATTCTGTTAAGGGTTAAAGGTGATAAGATTGATAGTGCACCAAAATAAACGTTTGCACATATAATAATAGTTAATTCTAAAATAAATGAGCGAAAAATGAAGTACCAGGTATGCGATAACTTAATTTATTCGCTCTCTGGAAGCGGCACTTTATTAACTGTTGGCGGTTCGTTTTAAAAACGAAATTGTGCCCTGTTATGCGAATTGCATTCTTCTTAAAATCACTACATTCTTGCATCGCATATTTTTTTCTTTCCGGGTGTAGCCACTTTTCTCGTTTCAGATTTTTCTGCACAAGCACTGTTTATACTTGTACTCGAAACACCGGCGAACTCAGAAGTTAATTTCACCATTTCTTTCGCGGGAAAGTGTTGGATATTTCTCACATAACTTATAATAAAGATTCAACACTATTGTTTTTTCACCACTAGTCAATGGTTTGCGCGGCTAATGCTTTACGTAATTCGACGAAAACGCAAGAGCAAATTCGCCGTCCTCCATGATACTATAAACACAACTGCTGGTTTCTGGCTGTAAACAACATTCTGCGCCTACCCGGATGTCAGGTGACCCATACGAATTGCGTCATGGAACTTGTAGCTCTGTTTTACGGTATAAATCAGCGTTAAATAAAACCTTAGGTATTTGTATATAATATTCTACTATTTAAGGATAAATTCATTCTAAAATTCAGAGATTAGCATGGGACTACTTTCCTGGGCGCATTGCTATCGTGTTGCACCACGGTGCACTGACCACGTGGGTTTGTTTTGCCGCGGATCAACCTAAGAGTGAATATAGTATAGTATGGTTTGCTAAATAGTGATTTGGTGATGATGATGATGATGATTATTATTATTATTATTAAGGTTGGAATACCGCTCTGCTTTAAGTAAATAAAAAAATGATGTCTGCATTTATTATTATATATATATATTATTCTCGAACCAGCCTTCCATTTTGTTACTTTAAAGATAATTGGTTACTGCATAAATATAATGTATTTCCTTTAGAAATGCAACAAAAAGTTAAATTATTTATACATATCAAACTCGGAACCAAAATCAATTATAACACTTTTAGAAAAAGCAACACCGTTATCATTTACATCAGATTACTCACAAAAAATAAACTATTACTAAACTACTGAAATCACTCTCGCAACAAAAACAATATTCCATTGTCGTCCTCATCATCGTTTCATCATCACTGATTACAGAAGCAACATTCCGCGACTATCGCGACCCCTCCCCAAGATGTACAGTTTGTGCAAAACGTCGTGACAGTTCCCCACTCCTGGAGCATAGATACACAATAGCACTGACCAGTTTACTTGCATAATAAAGGTGGGGGTCAGTGTTTCACCTGCTGCGAGCTCAAATGCAAGGAACCTTACACATTTGTTTACAATGCGTTGTTTATGAGACTGCCTCCGAGTTCTGATATCACATGCTCCCCACCAATCTCACCACTCTCCTGATTTCTCCTCTCTAGCTCATATGGAGTGTCACGACATTTTACACAAGCTGTAATCAGGAATATAAGAGTTAAACTACAAGAATACATGCCAAAAGTAAAAGTGAATGACAAATTAAGTTACAGGAGTAGGTATATCCTAGGTTTTCAACAATAAGAATAAAAATTGACGTGTTGAATAATTCATATGGCTTCCATAATATTTTTATTCACGGTGAGTTTGCATTAAACTCCTTTACATTTTTATTTTATATCAGTATGATGTCTTAATACTTTTATATGGGCATATTAAAGGGATATTAGACCATAAAATTCTTGTCCCTAGTAATAACATAAGCTATGGTTCACATAATCAAGTCCATATGGCTTAATTTAAGAGTTCTAATCGAAATTCAACGTAATTCATATGCGTGTGATGCGATTGTCAGTTTTATATTTCTAAAAACAAATCAAGATTTCTGTGCTATACGGTTTCAAAGCAGAAAAAAACACCATACATCTGTAAAATGTTGATTAAATATAAAATTATGGCTTAAAGAATATAGTCCGTTATTAACCATAAATGGCAAAATTGTATTAAATATTTAACAGCAATGAATTAGAAAATAAATGGGACAGAAATTGATGTTATTAGCTTAGAAAAAATTTAACCGAAAAGTTTAATCATGATATCTAAGTCAACAAACTAATGAAATAGTAAATGAACGAAAACACTTTTACTTTTAGCAATGCTAAGACATTTCTTTTTAGTTCAACGTCCTTTAACCTGGTGGGTCATATCGAACGACGAATTAATGAAATGGGTGAAATGATGTTCAAATGATCCCAGGGTCCAAAGAGCTTAAAGTTACGCGACATCCGTTTTCTCAGGTTAAGGGAAAACCCCAGAAAAACCTTATCCAGGTAAGTTACCCTAACCGGGTTTCGAACTCCTACATTGAAGACAATATCGCAGTTTCAAATAATGTTTTAAATTATCAGACATCACTCCTACTATAAAAGGAAAACGGAAGAGTGTGGGATTTCTAAACGTTAATGTATGATGTTAAGGTTATGCAACAATAAAATTTGGTTAATATACCCAGTCTATAATTTCAAAATCAGTTTTCATTTCTGATATCGTGGCCATTTACCTTATGAACAACAAGGTAAGGAATACAGATAGGTAAATGAAAGTAGGTGCAATTAATATTTTTTTCATTTTAAAGTTTGATCTTTTGGGACTTCATTTCCTGAGGATTTCTGCTGATTTAAATCGTTCTATAGGATTCAGTATTCGTTCATTTCACTGCGAGTGGTTCTGAAAATTGATTTTGAAAGAAACAAAGAACTTAGAAAATAAAAACGTGTTGTGATGATTCATTAAAACTTATTTTCTGTTGAACAAAAGCCATTTTTGCCACATTTCTGTAAGCTGTATCAAATACATGCCACGGATTAAAAAGGAAAATTATATTTAAAACTTCGTGTGAAACTTATTATTAAAGTTTCTGCTAAACTGAACGAAAAAGTCTGGAACTAGTCTTTTTAATAGCGAATTCCCGTAAATGTCCACGAATTATAATCCGTTTAAAGTAGGATAGCTTTCTGGTTAAGAATTTGCCCTTAGTGTTTTGTAAAAATACTAAGCTTTTACATAGTCTGCGACATAAACAACCTGCTCTTTAAGTTCACGTGACTTTCACGACCTCGTTCTTACATTGAAGGAAAATAATTTTATCTCTGCGTTAACTTAGTCATATCAAGTGCCACCTGCTGTACGTCCGGGAACTACCGCTCCCATTTCCACAAGCCCATTTGCACACTGTTATTGCTGACACAAATATTCCACTGTGTTATAATGACTGAAAACCAGTGGCAGCTGACGATGGAGGACTCTAAAACGGCGCCTTCCCCATAAATAAACACCCCGTAAAATAAAAAATATAAACAGGAAAGGAAGGATAACATCAGATATCATTGTAGTATTAATTTCTGCACTCCCCGATTTAGTTTCTAGGATTTGTTTTGTTTGAAATGTTTTTCCACCGCTTATACAGTGAATAGCGAATGTTTTCATTACGGAGTGTATTTTGGACTAAACGAAGTCCGTCTAGAAAACCTTGCGTTTGTTGCTAGAGGTGACATGAGGAGGATAATGCTTCGAGTTAACAGCTGGGCGGAGTCCGAGAGGCTTCGTTATGGTTGTTTCTCCACGCGCTCTTTTCCATGTGGAGTCTTTCAATTTCACAGCCGCCAACATATGAAAAAAATCTGTGTTACACTCACATGACTTTCTCTACTCTTGTACAAACTATTTTTACAAACGCTTATTCTCCATACGCTTCATGTTAATCGAGATGTTAATCTTATTGCTAATTTTCTTGTAGATGCAAGGGGAATTGGTAGGCTTTAAGACATAGTCAAATATTTTAAGAGCTGGTTCCTATGTGGAGTATTCCACTCTCTTTGCATTACCAGGACAAAAAAAATGAATAACGAATTCCCATTTGAGAAAAAGGATAAGTATTGGAAAATTTAAGGGAATAACAAGTAATATGTCGAAAATGGTTCACTCAACAAAAAAAAAAGTATGACATAAATTGTGTATTTTAACGCGATCTACATTTTTTTGTGTAGTAAAATTTTGTCTATCTCTTATGGTTTACCAGTTATGCAAAAGTCGTTCACAATGAAGAATACTTTTGGAGACATTCCCAGAAAATTCGAGATATACAATTCATTTGCCATAAAAATGTCTTAAACTTATGGTATTTTATTCAAAATCGTTAGAGCCAATTTTCGAAAAATGTTCCATGTAAAGGGTAATCTGGGGTGGGAGGATTTTCTTGAAAACCTTCGTGTCGCATCTCTGGAAGATACTGAATCTAAATACCAAGTTTGGTGTTTATCCGACTGTTCGTTTCTGAGTTATGCTGTTCACAAACAGACACAGACACAGACACACACACACACACACACACACACACACACGCGCGCGCGCGCGGACATGTTTCCAAAAATGCCTTTTTTGGATTCAGGAGGTCTCAAAACATGTATTTCCTGTGAAATCTCGGTATCGAATTTTTGGGTGGAATGCAATACTTCCCCTACTTATTATACGTAGTAGAGAAAGTAAAAATGTACTCAGTCTTGTCTAAAATCTAATTCTGTTATATGAATTGATTAAAATGTAATTAAATTCTTAACTTATATATGCGATTTAAACTATAGCATTGTAGACTTAAATGATTTACAGCAAAAAATATATAATTCCCCTTTTACTGTAATTTATGTTGGCGGCTTTTGTTTGTAGGTCACATAATCACAATGCACGCGCTCTCACACACAGTGTTGCCAACTTAGCTATTTTATGGCTAAATCTAGCATTTTTACAGTAGCGTTTACCACATAAAATCATAAAATGCTTATAGCCTGAAATCTAGCCTATTTAACAAACTCCTTAGCCCAAATCTAGTCTAGGTAGCATAATTTCATCTGTGCTTTAGCTATGCAAAAGGTTAGGGTGAATTCCCACTACCTGTGTAGCTGTATTATGTTCCTACCATGAGTCAAGGCATGTCATCAAAGTATGTACTTATCCTAAGGTCCACTTTCTGGAGTATGCGCTCAAAATGTATGATTCTTGACACACAGAATTGGTCAGTTTTTACATATTTTACCTAAAGAACTTCAGTAAAGTTCATATTTCAATATCAGATATATTTAACGTACGGTGTTGGTGCTTACAAAAATATACTTTATTCCATTACAAGTTTATGCATTACTTTGGTCTTCATTGAAAAAGTCGGTAACCTGCATTACGTTGGTCTTTAAAGCCAACATTTGAAATCCCAACATAGCTGAAAACACGATTGAGAGCCCTCAGCCTCAAAGCGTAGCCGAAGTTTTAGAGGGAGAGGAGTAGCGTAGTCGAGGGATCTACGCGTCTAAAACTCGAATGATTCACGTTGGCAGCAATTCCTTCCAAAAGTCGCCAAGCACGACTATAAGAAGAACTGCTTAACCGTTACTTTTGTTAACTTTTTCAGTGAAGACCAAAGTAATGCAAAAAATCCCAATTTTATATGAAATAAATTATTCTTTTAGAATATTTAAATATTATGGAACTTTCTAATCAATTATGCATTTAGAATGTCTTAATGGGATTTTAACTTCTGCAAAGAAAATATGGGTAGGTTTAGACGTCAATTATATCTAGTCTTTTTTTTATTAAATAATGTCTTTTTAAAGATACCATCTACCCAATATTTGCGAGGAAGTGTTGGCGACACTGCTCACATAGTGCTGTGATTCACACACGTACAGGTTAGTTGCGTACAGGTTCGGAAGCATGTGTTGTGTAAAATACCTGCTTAATTCAGTGCAAGTGAAGTTAAATTAATTATTTAAGAAATCGTAATGATCAGTGTAAATAGCCAAAAGACAGACTTAATGCTTTAACCACATGTTATATTGAGAAGGTCCTGATTTCAACCATTTTGTTGAACAAAAGGAGAGGAGAATGGATTTCATCTACAACAATATTAATCAGTTAGTTTAGTTATAGTCAAGGTTTATTTCATTTTATTTGAAGCCAAGTAGATGCAAGATGCTAATAAATTTCTTAGTAAATTTTATACTCCTGAACGTTTTTCCAATGCGTGTTGTTGATTGCTTGAATCACATATACGTTTAGATACGAGATAAACTTGGGCAACCAGCAAACTCAACGCATTCCCCCTTAAGAATTTATGTTCTTACTCTGAGTCTGAATAAATATTATTATAGAAGGTAGAAACTTAGAAGAAATGTGTTCACGAAACACAGACTTATCCATGTGTAAGTATGTGTTATTAACACTTGTAAATAATTTATTTTGTGAAACAAAGCACTGTATTGTTATAAAACGGTGTGTTCTCTACTGATATTTTAACTGATATTCATTAACGTACGGGTGCACCGTATAATATGAATGACAAAAGCGTCGCTGTTTCTGAAGGGAATAATACAATAGTTATTAATATAGTTTAATTTAATTTAGATGCATCTTATTGCACGTTTTATTTCTGAATTGCACTAAAACATAGGATTTGTACGTGCTGAAAAATACACGCAGTAAACTGAACGAGAAATTATATGCAGAATATTTTGGCTTATATGGTTGTTTTGTTTACATATATTTTTTGGTAAATTGTAGAATAAAATCTGTTAGTAAAGGTGCTAAATAGTAAAACATCACTTACCGCCCTCCCAAACTTGCAAATCACGAGCCGCCACTGCTGAAAACTATGCATTGCTTACACTGCAATTAGTCGACAAATATATCCTTAAGATTATGAAAACTGCTAAGATAGACTTACTTTATTCAGATATAAAGTACAACTGACAATTGAACGCGACTGTGCTAAAATAGTTCAAATGAAAGATACATCATGGTTTATCTAACCTATAAACTAACATTTCTAATTTACAACTACTTCACGCATAGCTTAGCACTTTGCAAGCCGCTACGTACTGTTAACGAACTGTAGATTGAACTATGCATTAATACACTTAGAATAAATAGCTGTTACTTCACTCTTGGCTCTCAAAAACGACTAAGGGTAAAGCAACTGTTCACTGACAAAAGCGAATTAAAACGTGAATGCACGTTGAGCAAAGCTATGATGAGTGAGAAACTCGCCATGGTGAAAATGAGGGTGGTCCTCTCTTCGCCTCATCTCGTTAACGAAGAATCGTGGGTACACTAACTGGTTGAATCACAAATTCTTGTATTCCTTCCAAATGTACAGCACACCTTCCTTGTTACACAGGAACTCGTTTAACACTGAACATTGCCGACTCTGTGTACTTCCTCCCACTGATAACACTATTTACGTAGAGACAAGAGTTTACACTATACTTTGCTGCTAGCATACAAATGAAGTGAATCCGCTGCTTACAAACTTCACTCGTTTTACAAAGTCTGAAGGTAACCTCGCTATTGCAAGTGCTGTAGAAAATGTGTGGGTTCGGCGAACGTAATTATTCAATTTAGCACCCAGTTTCACATTTGTGACAATCTGCTCTTAGTTCTCTTCCTTGGTGATGAAAATGATGTGTTATATATCCAACAGACGAATATTTAATGCCGCCAAAGCCGGTAAGATACTCAGTCTCAAGGCGTAGCCGAGAGATTGAGGGCCCTCAGCCTCAAAGCGTAGCCGAGGGATGTTTAGAAAATTAAATTAAATTTAATTGAGTTTTATTTATGGACGCTGTTTAACTACTATGGTCCTTAGCGTCCCATTCTATATTGGGTGTGAAAGATCAGTAATTTTGCTCAGAGGCCTCTTTATCAGGCTTGAGGTTCTTTTACGTGACGTAAATCTACGACACCGGCTTTACTTCCCTTCCGTAGGAAGCCATGCTAAGGATTTTTACGCCCGAAAAAAATCCATCGCCCTCCGCCGGGTTTGAACCCGCGACCTTGGGAACTAGAGGCTAGCACGGTACCACTAAGTCCACGGAGGTCGAGGAGTGTTTTAGAAGGAAAGGAGTGTAGCAGTTGCGGCCGAGAATCAAAAATGGCTACGTTTGTTGTGTTCATAAAGCGATTTGCCTATAAAAGTAAAGCACCTAAAAGGGGCGGGCAGGTGGGCACCAGCTGTTGAAGAGATCACGTCCACTTCTAAACTCACTCTTAAGGTATTTTATTCACTTCCCTAATGCTTTTATAACCATTTTCAACAAAGAGAACTAAGAGCAGATTTGCCTCACATTTGTTTCAAACTTATTTTAATTAGTGTTAAATAATGCCCTAATTACGTTTTTTGGGGGGAGACAAAAGCTTAGTTTCGAAAAAAAAAATTATCGGCTTTCTTGCATCTCATTAAATCTTCCTACTCGTCCCCTCTCCATCTCTTACCTACCGTCGTACACTACACTCTCTTCCGGTCGCTTATCGCTATTTTTGTCCTTTGAAAGACACACTGGTGTCAACTGAAGGAATATGATCGTCCTTGCTGATCGGTCCTCTATTTCTTGACCCTTTCGTCGCTTAGGATTCTGCGACACCAACCGAGTTTTTATATTCACTTCTGCAGTTAAAATGCGTCCATGAAACCACTTTTACTTTGTTACTTCCCCTCTACGTATTTACAGTAAGTAAAGGAAGTATGGTATCCCACCCAAAAATTCGATACCGACGAAACGACGAAAGAAATGTTTTAACTTTGTATTTAAGTTCATCTCTTCCAAGAATGCGACGTATATTTTACGTTTCTCTACTACGTATAGTAAGTAGGTGAAGTACTACATTCCACCCAAAACTTCAATACCGAGATTTCACCGGAAATACATGTTTTGAGGTCTCCCTGAATCCAAATAAAGCATTTTTGGAAAAACATGCCGTGTGTGTGAATAGCATAACTCAAAAACGAAGTCGGATAAGTACCAAACTTGGTATTTAGATTCAGTATCTCTCAAAAGATGCGACACGAAGATTTTCTCAAAACTGGCTCTAACGATTTCGATTCAAGCAGCATACGTGAAAGATATTTACATGACAAATAAAAGGTGTATCTTGAATTTTTTGGGAATAGCCTAGGTAATCCTCTTTATTCGGAATAAATTTTGTATAATCTTATATAACTTGTAAACGTTAAGTGATAGGCGAAAACGTACCACACAAAAAATGCACATCTCTTTAAAACATGCAACTTAGAATAAGATTTTTGTGGCATAAGCCGTTCTGAGATATCCGCTATTAAAGGCTCGAATTGTTCAATACATTCAAGTCCCATTGATTTTCAGTTGTTTCTGCATGGAAACACATGGAATTTTAAGGCCGGCATATAGCGTCCAGTTCTCAAACATTTGACTATCGCTATATTTATAACGAAATGTGTAATGCAGCTATTTTTGCAAAGGTTTATTTGGATGAAATGTAGTAGATAGAAAAATAAGCTTTAGTAAGAATAGTTAATATACGCACTAATAAAGATAGAGGTTAGAGAAAGTCATGTGAATGTATCACGTCAGACTTTTTTAGTTTTCCATTTATATGCCACCTTTAATATCTAAGGTCATAACGGCGGCAATTTGGAACAATTACTCATCGGCAATGATGTTCACTCGTTTTACTATTATGTTAATCTTTGCCTTTTCTATTTAAACATTAATTTCATAACACATTTACACTCTTACCGGAAGCTGGAGTCAATAAACTTGGCAACAGTGTGAAGTCGTCTGGGTTAGGTGGCTTTGCTTCCTACTCCCTAGTGAGGTGCGATGCTTGATTGAAAGTTGAATTTAAAAAGTTTTCATGGATAGTGTGGATAAACAACACAGCCAGTGGTGATAATCACCTACAATACAAAGCTTTCATGGTAAGTATAGCACATAATGTATAGGTAATTATTTATAAAGGCGAAAAGTTGCCCATATGCTGTTAATACTTTTAGGTTAATTTAGGTTAATGAGTGCTTAGATCATTTCAATTTTCCCATTTCGGTTTTATTTCTGCTGGAATAAAAATACATGTTTTTTATTTTATTAATTTTTAGATGCCTGATAAATGCTGTGTGGCAGGCTGCAACAGTAATTACGATTCCGAGAAAACCAGCTACGTAACTTGTTCAAGTTTCGTGCCGATTCTGAAATACACAGTACGTGGGTCAAACGGATTCCGAGAAGGGACTGGAATCCGACGAAGTGTGCATAAAGCATTTTGAAACCGAAGATGTAATTATCTACGAGTTTATCATGATTCAAAAGGTAATGAAAAATAATTCGCACGTGCTCGACCAAAACTGGAGCAATACCGCTGATTTTTTCTAACCTCCCCACCTATTTAAGCAGCCCAAGAAACGAAATAACACGAAGGGATCCTGGTGAAAGAAAAAAAGAAGAGGAAACATTAAAGAAGAAGAATGAAGCATGGTTGACCGAAAATGCTATTATAGGTTTCTCCGATTTTCATAATAAATTTCTTCAGAAGCTTTCAGATGTGAATAAGTGGAATTATCTGGTGTTGAGCGATGTATATTTTTATCAGTTATCGTGGATGATATCCCTAAACTTGCAGCAAATGAATTCTGATATGGTAATTCAAGTGTGTACAAGCTCAGCTATTGTGAGTGCCAGTGATTTGAAATGGCTTTTGCCCGGAGTTACAAGATGGTCACAATTAGAAAGTATCCTAATAAGGTATGTAATAAATTACAGTAAAAATGGTGTAGAGTTAGTAATACTGAAACTTAGAGAAAGCATTAGATTTCTGGAAAATTGATGAAGGTGTTTTGTTTACATAATTTATTTACGTAATTTATTAGCCTCACGCTTGGAAGCCAACTTGAAGAACTATTGTTCTTCAACTGTTGTAGTTTATTGTTGTTGAAGGTTTGCATCACGCTTTGATAAGCCAATGTGAATGTTAATGTCTTTAGGATTTTGTTGATGTTTATTTAGCTCCACGTATGGACGTTAATTTGAAGAAGATTGTTTGTTACGTAATATGCTGCTACGTATGAGAAGCCGATTTTTGAAGATGTACTTTTGTTGTATAGCTCCAAGTTTAAAAATATTATTAACTTTGTTATTAAAATGCTTCTATAGATAGTATTTATGTTTATGTTTGCCTCGGCTGCGTCAGTCTTACTTTAGAAACATGTCTCTCTTAATCAGGGCGTGGTACGACAAGAATGTACGCTTACACAGATTTTAAGTTTAAATTCACCTCTTTTTATTAATCCTTGGCACAAATTATATAGCACTACACTGATATTAAGAGCTGTGAGATTCTTTAATTTAAAACTTGCACTTTGTTATCACGTATACTTAATTTTCGTTACACACGAATACGTAATATTTCTTTACAGAACACATCTTCCATCCGGTCACTACCAAGGTCTGCCAGCAACTGAACATATTTCAACCGTAAAGTTTTAACATTTTGTATTTCAAGTCTCTGATTGGCTAATCCTAGTCCAATAGAATACTTGCATTTTACTAAAGCTTTTTCTGGCTGTTGATTGGCTATTTTAAAAACTGTCACAAAATTTACGTTATAGCTGCCCTAATCATGACTAGTAGTATTCAAACTCTCAAACTCATTATTGCCTCAAGGTTGTCTCATTGTTAGCAACGTTAACCTTATTATTCTCACAGCTCTTACATTATTAAATTACGTAATGCATTCACATAACTTATTGAACATGTTTACAATAATATAAGCATTTGCAATGACTGTTACATGCATTTTAAAAATCAATTGAAACTATTCAAGTATTAAAATACTGCCTCAAAATTCAAGATTTGATGAAAGAGGAAATAATTTTCAGTTAGATTTCCTAAGTGAACAACTACTCTTGAATGTAATGAAAACAAAAATCTGTAAATATGATGCTCTGCGCCTTTATGATATTTTAAAAGTCCCATGCAGCATATCAAGTAGTGATTCAAATAATCTGCATTTTCTAAAAGCTGTCACTAGCTGAAAGGGAAAAGTTAGTACATCTTCAATTGGACGAGATTTATATAAACCCAAGTTTTCAGTACAAAGGTGAAGTAGTTATTGGTTTGGCAGAAGACTCGTCATATAACTCATTTAGCACCATATATATATGAATTGATGGTAAATTCCATTGTCAACATACTGTTAAACAATTACAGAAAACATTTAAATGATACAATGAATCGCATGCCTCAGTAATAAGAAGGAAGTTGCTTGTATTTCAGAGGAAGTGAAATGTCGTATGCAGATAAAATTCAACATATTTTAAAAGGCATTTATCCTTGTTTGTTAAAATCTTTACCTTTAAGCTTAGGTTATGTCAGCCCTCTGCATGGAGAAGTTCAAAACAAGTTTCTTGAGAGAATAATATGTTGTTACTTACTATCCTATAATTTTTAAATGCTTATGCTTTTGTGGTAACTCATGTATGACTAGCTGCTACACAGTTATACAATTATAAAAACAATTTAAATTGTGTAATGTAGCCAGCCTTAATTCAGTCAAATTAAGGAAGTTGTCTGTATTTAAGAGAAAGTGAAAAGGTCCTCTATAATCCAGTTGTACAAACATGTAAATAAAACAATATCTAAAAATTATTTTTAATAATCTTAATCCTTTTCCTTCAATCCTCAGATCCTACAAAAGAATACAGTAGTTCTGAAAATGAGAAATTATATGTATTATTTGCTGTACCCAATATCTCAATCTTAAGCAAATGGGATATAACTTAAGTAAATTTCTAGGGAAACTAAATTGACTCAATTATCCTCGCAGGTATATTAATATTAATGATTGCATTGCCGTATTACGAGGTTATTGCATTAAAGGATTAACGGGTGATGATAAACGCATTAGGCATAAGGTAGGGCGAAGTCAGTGATGATTACTAGTTGGGGTGTGCTTTTGCAAACTACTAAATATATCACCTAACATTTCAGTTCCTATACGTAACGTATACAAAAGGCAAAAAATTAATGTTCAATGCGTTGTAGTTCGGGCTGCGTTGCCAAATCGTCGACTCTAGGGAGGACGGAGAATCTTGGCTATCGAAAAATTCCCATTCTCGAGCCGGGAATCAAACCCGGGACCTCTGGATTCGATATTTGTTTACTTCTCAAAAATAACTAAGAATTTTGATTAAAATACCACACATTAAAGATATTTACATGACAAATAAAATGTAATCTTGAATTTTCTGGGAATAGTCTGTGAAGTGATCTTTATTCTGAATGAATTTTGGATAATTGGTAAACCGTAGGAGATTTCACTACACAAAAAATGTGGATATCGTTAAGTCACATAGTTCATGTCAAAAATTTGTTGTGGTGTTCACCATTTCCGATATATTCTTTGTTATTGGTTTGAACTTTCAAATATTTATACTTTTTCAAGCGATAAGTCGCTGTTCCTTTTTACTCGTGGTCATGCAAAGAGCAAGGAATTTGAAAGCCATCACGTAGTGACTCGCTTTTTTAGACATGCCCGTACCCAGAAAAAAATTTCGGGGAAGGTTTTCCACAAGTAGATCTAAACTTAACAGTACCCCACAAAGTTATCATGTATACCTACTCTAGTATATAGACGTTACATGGATAAGAAAATTGCTTGGAGACATTATATAGACAGAAACTCACCAGCATGAAGATATTCCACCTTACAGCACAAAACATGGAGACTGCTTCGAAAACCGGAAGGTATGGTCACCTTACCTCTGTAAGGCGACGATATTAAGTTTCCCTTTTTCTTGTAAATTTGCTACTAGCAATAGACCTACTGTTATCTAACAACATTTTCCCATATTGGTTTGCTATGAATTTAAATAAATAAAGCTGTCAGAAGTTTCGGGGGGGGGTTGAACCCTAAACCTCCCCCCTCTAAATATGGCCCTGCTTTTAGACATACTCTTCTTATACCTGCAATGAAATGTGTAAATGTGCAATGAAAGTTTATCTCATTTAACAAAAAGTACAAGGAAGAACAAACTTGTATATAAAATAGTTTGTAAAAAAAGTCAACAAAGAAAGTCGGGTGAACCTAAGGTTTTTTTAAGGTATGTACTAATGTTTAGAATGAAGTTCTGGTAATACTGCCATATTTACCATCTCGTTAATTTAGTATAAATAGTAACTTGGATAAGGAAAATGCATATAAAAGTGGCTTCAAGAACAGATGTGAATACTTCGGAAAGCTCTAAACCAGCTCTAAAAGCGCCCATTTTTAGACACTAGCTTAAACAGTAAACTCATTCCGAAATGTCAACAAATTGCTCCATTTTGTTAATACTGCGCATGAGCGGAGGAAACTGACAAACCATCCACATGAACTGTAGAGGTGGTAAACGTTCAGTTTATGATATGAATAGCTGTTATTTGATTCTAGTTCATATACAGACAGTAACCTAACCTAACCTCGGGTAAACCTGTGGTTTCACTGCGGCTCTCTACGGCGTACGCTCGCTTCATACTCGTTGAGTTAGTAATTTCTATCTCGCGATATTGTTTGCTCAAACGTTGGACACCCTTTAGGATGTAATCCATGAATATGATAGCCACAAAACGCTCACTACCGCCTAATCGTAAACTAATCACGGTAGGTAAATATGGAAGTATGTTGGAAATTCCAAATTTCACTTCAATATTTTGTAATTTTTGCAGTAAGAAATTAAACTTTAATAAAAGCATATCGAGTTATCCATTTCACCCAGGTTTGGGATGTTATGCTTTACCGTTGCCTGCATTATTATACAAAAGATATTGCAACTGAAAATTAGATCACGCCTAGTAGTTCTGCAACCGTCGTAGATGGTAGACTTTTACGTCATAAATATTGAGTTAAATAGAACTGGACTCGTTTTAAATGAAAATGTAATGTGTGGCACTAGTAAACTATATAGCCGAATTCCACAGCTACGATACAGCCTTTTGAGTTTCTCCTTTCTGATATTTCAACTACGTACTTCAAGGACTTTGTTTACATAGTTGGTAAACAGCTATATTTCGTAGACCCGCTGTTAGCTAATTTATTGGTTTAACCACTACAGATAGGGCAAAAATGTGCCGCCTAGTGGCAGATTTGAAAGTAGCACAGCAGGATCGCTCAGTAAGCGTTGATGCGAAGACCTTGTAGCACTAATGCCTAACTAGAGACCGGCAAATTTCATATTCTAATCCATGCTTGCTATCATTATGGGAATTTTATACGTTTTGCAGTGTGTAGAATCAATACAAATGAAAAAAAGTTACATATTTTTTATATCTTGGTAAAAACTTAATATTTTATGAAATCTTAATATTTTGTAAGATTCAGGATTTTTTGCTTATGAAGTAATTTCTTTAGCTATGAACCGGGGTTTCCAAATAATCTATTCGGGCAGTTTTCTATGAAATCCCCACCTCAAACTACCCTTACATACAACATTATTCGAATTTTATTATTTTCTGAAAAATGACTAACGATTTTTATTAAAATACCACCTATTAAACATATCTATATGGCATATAAAATGTATAGCTGAATGTTCTAGGAATAGCAATTGAAGTCCTCTTCAGAAAAAAAAATTCGAAAGGAATTTCATATAATCTTGTATAACTGGTAAACGTTAAGCGACAGGCGAAAAGGTACTCCACAAAAAATGTAGATCTCTTTAAAAGACGCAATTTATTTCAACTAACTTTTTTGTGGCATCAACCATTTCCGAGATACCCGTCATTAATGGTTGGAATCGTTTAATATTAGCCATTCTTTTAAAGTCCCGTCGATTTGCAGTTGTTTCTCGCGATATCATGGAAAGAGTATGGAATTTATAAGCCTAGCGTTTAGCGTCCAGTTCTAAAACATTAGACTATCGCTATTCCCTTTGTATCTGTAACGAAGTGTGTAATGTAACTATTTCCTGAAGAGTTTAAAATGATTCAATTGATTAAAATTAAGTAGATAAGAAAATAAACTTGGATAAGAATAATTTGTATATCCAGTAATAAGCGATGGGGGTTATAGAAAGTCATGCGAGTATAACATTTCAGTTTTAACATAATATTACACGAAAACACCAAGTTTGTTACGAGAGAAAAGAAAATGTTTCCGTTTTACTTCGAATTTTTAAATTTCGATCTTAGGTAATTGTGTATGTTTACTTTATCACGTATATAGTAGGTAGAGAAGGTATTGCATTCCGCCCAAGCCCCTGCATTCCAAAAAAGCATTTTTAAAAAAATTCGCACGCACGGTGTGTGTAAACCGCATAGCCTCAAAACGAAATATCGGTAAATACCACACTTGGTATTTAGCTTCAGGATCTTCCAAAGACGCGAGACGAAGATTTTAAAAAAAAATCCCCCTCCTCAAACAACCCTTTACATATAAGATTTTCGAAATTTTGGATTTTCTCAAAAATGGTTATGGCAATTTTTATTAAAATACTATATCTTTCAGATATTTACAAGAAAGGCAACTATATATCTTGAATTTTCTGGGAATAGCTTGCGAAGCTCTCTTAATTTGGAAGGAATTTTGCATAATTTTGTTTATCTTGTAAACCTAAGAGATAGACAAAAACGTACCGAAAAAAGCATCTCTTTAAAAACACATAATTTATTTCATGTATCTTTTTCCTTAGCATCACCCATTTCCGAAATATCCGTTGTTATTGGTTTAAATTTCCAATACTTTTCTTTCTTTTAAAAGTGCTCTCACTGTGCAGCTGTTTCTTGCGATGCCATGGAAAGAGTATGGAATTTCTAGGCCAGTGTTTAGCGAGCCGATTTTTAAACATCTGACTATCATTCGAACGAATGTATAGGTAATAAATAAAATGCTTAATGAAACTATTTCTGCAGATAGTTATCTCGATTAACATGAAGTAGATAAAAAATAAGCTTTCGTAAGTTTGTAGAAGCTATATAAAAAGAAACGACAGTAGGTAGAGAAGGTCATGCGAATGTAACACATCAGATTTTTCTCAATAAAGCTAAACACCAAAATCTGTTTTACTCGATACAGTTAATTCTTTTTCCATGATGGATAATGTAATTTTATGTGAATCTAGCAGAACCCGCATCTCAGGCCGCGTAATTACCTTACACGTTAAGCTTCTTCTCGTTCAACCTCTCTCACTTCACTGCCTTTCTCTACCTCTTTCTCCTCTATATCTCCCCCCCTCCTCTCTTCGCAATAACGTCATAGGTCTTGGAGCGAGTAATAACATTGCTTTTATAGCCTCTGTCCTAAATTAAAAGTAAGCTTTAACAGTAAACAAACATGTGCCTCTTCATTATGCTTGCAATGCGATCGGCTCTATACCGTTTCTTGTGACAACCGGTTTACATACGCGAATAAAGATTGAGAGAGAGAGAGAGAGAGAGAGAGAGAGAGAGAGAGAGATATCTAACTTAATATACAACCAAATTTATTTATTTTTTGTTTTATTTATGTAGCCCCTTTAACTTCTGTGGTCACATCGGGGCCTTAGATTTAGAAACAACTAACTCGTTGACTATAGGTCTTTGATGTTCGTCTTTAATACTTTTCATTGAGAAACTCTCGCATTCACTACCATAATCATATTTCCAAACTCTGCGGAGAGTAGGGAATGATTCTAATTACAAAATAATTTCCCTCCCCAAGACAAGATTCGAATCTAAACCTCTGGGCTGAGAAGCCGAACGCTGGCCACGCTGATGCCAAATAACATAACTTGCCAAAACATTACGCTAGTAAACTTTGGTTATGCAAAATTTAAAAAAAAAAAATCTAATGTGCTGCAACTCACATGACTTTCTTACTCACTTTTCTACGAACTATTCACACAAACTTCCATTACACATTTCGTTGTCGGTATAAGGACGCGATAGTCAGATTTTTAAAAACTGGATCGCTATGTGATGGCTTTGAAATTTCATACCCTTTGCATAACCACGAAAAAAGAACGAATGGCGACTTAACAAAAAACGTTTAAGTATTTGAAAATTAAAACTAATAACAAAGAATATTGCGGAAGTGGTTAACGCCACAAACATTTGTATTTGAACATAAATTGTGTGATATAATGAAATTATTTTTTTTGTGTGTGTAGTAAGATCTTGTCTATCTCCCTCGGTTTACCAATTAGATATACAAAAGTCTTTCAGAATGAACAGGATTTTACAAGCTATTCCCAGAAATTCAAGATATACATTTTATTTGCCATGAAATGTGTTAAACACGTAGTATTTTAATCAAAATCGTTAAGAACTACTTTTGGAGATAAAAATAACGAAACATTTTCCATGAAAAGGGCAGTGTACGGTCCGGATGTCGCATTGAACTTAGATATCAAGTTTGGTATTTAACAGAGTAACTCGTTTTTGTTACGCGCGCACACGTAAGGACATTTATTTATTTATTTGATACAGGGAATCTCCAAACGTGTTATTTCAGATGAAATCTCTGTTTAGAATTTGTGGGTAGAATTCAATACTTTCTATAGGTAAATAGTAGATAATATAAAGAGAAGTGAATAATTAGCAATATGTTTCAATTTTTTTTCGCTCTATTAGAACCCCTTCTCTTTTTTGCGCAAAGGAATTAAGCTAGGGTGTTATATAGACCTAAGATACACCAAGCTTCATAACAATCGGTTAAGCCACACACATGTTTAAAATGTATTTCGGGCTTCAGGGAACCCATTATATACTTAGTATCAATTGTTTATCAAAATCGAAAATTATCAGAAAGTTTTTGCTTAGTTTTAATATGTATGCAGACAACAAACATGAAGAACTGAATGATGCTTCAATCTTCGCAGCCAAACAGTCGACAAATGCAAAAATGCAGTCGTCTTAATTCTAGCGGTGCTTGGCATGATACCCAAAGGAACAGGTGACGACAAAATCTGTTTCATCAAAATAATCTCCGTATTGCTTTCACTGCGAGTCTCTCTGGTTCCGAAAAGACGCAATTCAAAGAACGACACCACATATTGGAAAGGTCGAAACGGATGCAATAGAATATTTCATTTGAACTGTTATTTGCGACAAACATAAGATTCGAGAATTCTTCTCAATCTAGAGCATTCTGAGAAACATAAATCCATACTAACATTATAAACAGGAAAATGTGTGTATGTAAGTGTAATTCTTTCACCACTGAAAATCCCTATTAATGTCTGACGAAAAGTGTATTATACGAGTATACAATAAAGGTTTTTTTTAAAAAAATAGACGTGTTACATTCATACGACTTTCCCTACCCTCTATCGCTTATTAGTGGGTATACAAATTATACTTACCAAACTTTATTTTCCTGTTTCATTTTAACCAATACACCTTTCCGGAAATAGTTACTTTACACGCATCGTTACGTATACAAAGGGAATAGCGATAGTCAAATGTTTCAGAACTGGACGCAATACGTTGGCCTTAAAATTCCATACTCTTTCCATGACATTGCGAGAAAGAACTGAAAATCGACAGGACTTTAAATGGCTAAGTATTGAACAATTCGAACCATTAATAACGGATATCTCGGTAATGACTGATGCTACAATAAAGTTATTTGAAATAAATTTTGTGTTTTAAAGAGATCTACATTTTTTTGCGCAGCACGTTTTCGTCTATCGCTTAACGTTTACCAGTTATAATATAATTCCTTCCGAAAGAAGGCCATTCCCAGAAAATTCATGATATACATTTTATTTGCCATGTAAATATCTTTTTTTCGAAAATCAATAACTTTGAAAAATATTCCATATAAAGGATAGTTGGAATGGGGGGATTTTCTTGAAAATCTTCATGTCGCATCTTGGAAGATACTGAACTTAAACACCAAGTTTGGCATTTATCCGACTTTTCGTTTTTGAGTTATGTTGTTTACACACACACGCATTCAGAGAAAGAGACAGACACACAGACAGTTTTTAAAAAATGCTTTTTGGGATTCAGGGGGCCCCAAAACCTATTTCCAGTGAAATATCGACAACGAATTTTTTGGTGAAATACAATACTTCCCCTACTTACTATACGCAGTAGAAAAACTAGGAAAAGTACACCCTGGTATTATAAAACTGATTGCCATAATTTTTAAAACCACCAGAGGGCAAAATAATGTCACTACATGGAACAAAAGGTTTTGTAGTGCTCCAGGCATGAACATGAAAATGTTAACATTTTTACCAAAACGAAATTTCCGTGTTTTATGCTCCCTTCTATAACTCATACACTCTGCTTTCGACAGGTTTCAGTTATGTTTAGTTGTTTTCTGCAAGTTTCTACTCTATAATAATAATTATATTTCATACTGAACTGCTGCTATGTTATAGGCCGGAAGAATAGTCAGAAGAAACTTGGGAAACATTACAACTTAACCCTAGCAGGATTTAAATCTGCACTTCCCTTTGGAGTGATGCCACATGAGTCACGGAGCTGAAATTAAGCTTTAGATAGCGTGAAGAAACAAACACGCAAATACTACATATTAAGAAGCGTGAACAAGCAAATTTGTTTGGGCAGAGAATGCTTGGTAGCGGTGCAAACATTTGCATGGCATTCAGCAGAAAGGAATTAAGGAATAACAAAAGGAATTCCGAAAATCCGAAGGTGATGCGATAAAAGGATGTAAAAATACCCCACAATGCTAAGTCGACATTAAAACAACAACGGGAAGGATTGCAAGAACTGCTTACTTTTTCTACATAACATTAAACAACATTTCAAAAGACAGCAGAGACTTGATGAAGATAAATTAAAAGATAAAGATTATAAGAATATTAAAGATAGGGTTGATATACAAAAAATACCAAGGAAGACTGCAGTGGCCTTATTTAGGATGGCAACTGGCCACGATTGCCTCGCAGAACATCTCTACAAGATAGGATGCCTACCTACAAATTAAATTAAATTGAGTTTTATTTATAGACGCTCTTTAACTACTATGGTCCTTAGTGTCCCATTCTATATTGGGCGTGAAACACCGGTAATTTTGCTGAGGCCTCTTTATCAGGCTTGGGGTTCTTTTACGTGACGTAAATCTACGACACGGGACCACCGGCTTTACTTCCCTTCCGAAGGAAGCCGTGCTAAGGATTTTTACGCCCGAAAAAATCCATCGCCCTCCGCCGGGTTTGAACCCGCGACCTTGGGAACTAGAGGCTAGCACGGTACCACTATATAGTCCACGGAGGACGACGCCTACCTACACCCAAGTGCACTCTCTGTGAAGAAGATGCTGCCATCCTGAACAAACAGCATCTCGCCAAATGCGAAGGCCTTAAAAGTGATAACTTACAGACTTTATATTGGGAAGCCAGAGGGAAAATGATGCAGATCAATTAATCCCCAATGCCATTGGTGAATAACAACAATTTTTTATGAGTCATTCCATGACAAGTCGAACACCCTGAAACACCAAGTCATCGAATCTCTTCGAAATTTTTTTTTATACATTTGATGCTTTCAAATAAAAGACATGTAGGTGTTTTTACTTTCTCCACCACGTAGGTACAGTAGATAGAGGATTACATTTCATAAAAAATTAACAACGAAATTTCACCGGAAATACATGTTTTGAGTTCCCCTGAATTAAAAAAAATTACTTAATCACGTACGTGGTAGGTAGATAAGGTATTGCATTCCACCAAAAAATTCGATACCGAGATTTTACCGTAAACACACGTTTTGAGACCCCGTGAATAAATAAAAGGAAGCATTTTTAGAAAATGGTCCGTGTATGTGTGTGTGTCTGTGAACAGCATAGCTCAAAAACGAAGTTGGATAATCACCAAACTTGGTATTTAGGTTCAGTACCCTCTAAAGGTGCGACACGAAGATTTTCAAGAAAATCCCCCACTCCAAACTACCCTTTACATGGAACACATTTATAAATATTTTATTTTCTAAAAAATGGCTAACGATTTTGATTAAAATACCACATATTAATGATATTGACATGACAAATAAAATGCAAATCTTGAAATTTCTTTGAATAGCCTTTGAAGTCTTCTTTATTCGGAAGAAATTCTATATAATCTTGTATAACCAGTAAATGTTAAGCGATAGACGAAAACGTACTACACAGAAAAATAGTTATCTTTAAAACACACAATTTATTTCAAATAACCTTTTTTGTGGCATCAGCCATTTCCGAGATATCCGTTATTAATGGTTGGAATTGTTCATTGCTTTGTCATTCTTTAAGGTCCTTTCAACGTTCAGTTATTTCTCACGATTGCATGGAAACAGTAGATGGAATTTTAAGGCAGCGTATAGCGTCCAGTTCTTAAACATTTGACTATCGCTGTTCTCTTTGTATCTAACGAAATACGTAACCTCGCTATTTCTGCAAAGGTTTATTTGGATTAAAGTGAAGTGATAGAAAAATTTCGTAAGAATAGTTTGTATACCTACTAATTAGCAATAGATGGTAGAGAAAGTCACGTGAATGTAACACATCAGATTTTTAGAAAAAGGTCTGTGTACGCGCGCGCGCGTGTGTGTGTGTGTGTGTGTGTGTGTGTGTGTGAGAGAGAGAGAGAGAGAGAGAGAAACAGCATAACTAAAAAAACGACAACACGGATAAATACCGTACTTGGTATTTAAGTTCAGTACCCTCCAAAGATGTTACACGAAGATTTCCAAGAAAATCCCTCCATCCCAAACCACACTTTACACTTTTCAAATTCTTTGATTTTCTATAAAATGACTAACGATTTTGATTAAAATACGATACACTAAATATATTTACATGACAAAATGCATACCTTGAATTTTCTGGGAAGAGCCTTTAAAGTCCACTTCATTCGGAAGGAATTTTGTATAATGTTGTATAACTGGTAAACATTAAGCGATAGAAAAAAAAACGTACTGCACAGAAAATGTAGATATTTCTAAAACGCACAAATTATTGCAACCAACTTTTTAGTTAGTTAATTGTTAACTAGTTACTTAAATAAAATAGAAGAAAAATAAACTTTTGTAAGAACAATTTGTATAGCCATTATTAAGCATAGAGGTTAGAGAAAGTCATGTGAATGTAACGCAACAGATGTTTAAAAGTATGACTATCGTTTTAGCTTATTGTATCCTCCTTATGCCTATAAAGGAATGTGTTAATATGTAATGAAAGTTTAACTCGAATGAAAAGCTGCAATAAATCAGATCCCCCCCTCCAATGGGACGTTTGAGAATTTCCTCCAAGTTCCAAAACATTATAGTGCAAAACGTACTAAAGACAAAATATTACCTTCCTCTTTAAAACAGCGTTCAACTACTGAGGTTTTGCTAAGTAGTCAGTTCGATGAAAGGTATGTATTAATGATACAATACAAATGATTCCAGAGTCCGTTGTCGCTCGATATAACTGGTACTTGCTTCACTATAGAAACTACGAAGAAATTCTTACGTTGATAAAATTGCGCCGGCACTTGAATCGAACTCCGGCCTTCAGACGAGAATCAAACAGGTTGGCTCCTATATCATAACGGTAATGAGGTGCAACTCACGGTATATGTTCTATCTTCTGTTTAGGAAACAAATTTAAATTACAGCTAGTTATCGGCGTAAAATATTGGTATTCTGGGCTATAACGTCGAAATGGTTATATAGGAAACACATCTACGGAGTAGTTTAGTGTACCAAATTTGAAGACATTCAGATGCACAGATTAATTATTTTACTTACGTAAAGTTAATTGATTAATTTCGATAAAGTCTTTAGCGTATCAATGTTTATGTAATTTATCGGAAACTTTCTTAATTACACGCCTATGGGATATATAAACAAAACGTACAATGGGCATCTTTCTGTGCACATTTTAAAGCATTTTTACTCTCTCTACTACGTATAGTAAGGTGAAGTATTGCTTTCCACCCAAAAATTCGATACCGAGATTTCACCGGAAATGCATGTTTTGAGGTGCCCTGAATCCAAATAAAGCATTTTTGGAAACATATCCGCGT
The DNA here is from genome assembly GCA_030765065.1 of Deroplatys truncata. Taxonomy (NCBI): domain Eukaryota; kingdom Metazoa; phylum Arthropoda; class Insecta; order Mantodea; family Mantidae; genus Deroplatys; species Deroplatys truncata. The sequence goes on from CM060979.1 coordinate 89,696,179, forward strand.
GTGTCTGTCTGTGAACAGCATAACTAAAAAACGAAAAGTCGGATAAATACCAAACTTCGTATTTCAATTTAGTATCTTCCAAGGATGCAACACGAAGATTTTCAAGAAAATCCCTCCACCCCAGACCATATATTTTTATGGGAAATGAAATGTATATCTTGAATTTTCTGGGAATGTCCCCAAAAGTCCTCTTCATTCTGAACGACTTTCGCATACCTGGTAAACCGTACAATATAGACAAAGTTTTACTGCACAAAAAATGTAGATCTCGTTAAAAAAGCACAATTTATGTCATATACTCTTTTTTTCGAATGACCCATTTCCGAGATATTCCTTGTTATTTGTTTGAATTTTCTTAATTTGCTTAACTTTTTCTCAAATGGGAATTCCCTTTTTACTTTCTCTACTACGTATAGTAAGTAGGGGAAGTATTGTATTCCACCCAAAAATTCGATACCGAGATTTCACCGGAAATACATGTTTTGAGACCACCTGAATCCAAAAAAAGCACTTTTGGAAACATATCCGTGTGTGTGTCTGTGAACAGCATAACTCCGAAACGAACAGTCGGATAAACACCAAACTTGGTATTTAGGTTCAGTATCTTCCAGAGATGCGACACGAAGGTTTTCAAGAAAATCCCCCCATCCCAGACTACCCTTTACATGGAACATTTTTCGAAAATTTTAAGTTTCTCAAAAATGGCTCTACGATTTTGATTAAAATATCATATGTTCAAGATATTTTCATGACAAATCAAATGTATATCTCGAAAATTCTGGGAATGTCTCCAAACGTATTCTTCATTGTGAACGACTTTTGCATAACTGGTAAACCATAAGAGATAGACAAAATTGTACTACACAAAAAATGTAGATCGCGTTAAAATACACAATTTAAGTCATATACATTTTTTTTTGTTGAGTGAACCATTTTGGAGATATTGTTTTGTTATTCTCTTAAATTTTTCAATAGTTATTTTCTCAAATGGGAATTCGTTATTCGTTTTTTTGTCTTGTATATGCAAAGAATATAAATCTGAGGCAAAGAGAATGGTGCTGCACCTAGCAACCAGCTATTAAGAGATATGTATGTGCTTAAAGGCTACTGTATTTCTATATTGCCCTTGTAAATATATATTCCCCTTACATCTACAAGAAAATTAGCAATAAGATAGAGTCTGCAAATGTTTATCTCGATTAACATGAAGTAGATGGAGAATAAGCGTTTGTAAAACTAGTTTTTACAAGAGTAGAGAAAGTCATGTGAGTGTAACACAGCAGATTTTTTTAATCTCCTGGACGCGCAAAGAGAATGGAATGCTCTACATAGCACCAGCTCTTAAAAGATTTGACTATCCCTTAAAGCCTACCATATTCCCCTTGCATCTACAAGAAAATTAGCAATAAGATAGTTTCTGCAAATGTTTACGTCGATTAATATAAAGTAGATGGAGAATAGGCGTTTGTAAAAATAGTTTATGCAAGAGTAGAGAAAGTCATGTGAGGGCAACACATCAAATCTGTAGAAAAAGGTCCGTGTGTGTGTCTGTGAACAGCACAACTCCAAACGAAAAGTCTGATAAATACCAAACTTTGTATTTACGTTCAGTACCTTCGAAAGCTGCGATACGAAGCTACTCTAAACTACCCTTCACATGGAAGATTTTTCGAAATTTGAATTTTCTAAAAAAATGGCTTTAACTATTTTCATTAAAGTACCACATATTAAAGATATTTACAAGTAAAATGTATATACATATTGCATTTGTTGGGGAATAGCCTTCTAAGTCCTCTTCATTTGAAAGGAATTTTGAATATCTTGTATAACTGGTAAACGTTACGTGGTAGATAAGAACGTATTGCATGGAAAATGTGGATATTTTTAAAACACACAATTCATTTCAAATAACTTTTTTTGTGTTATCAGTATCTTTAAGGAAATGTGTAATGCAGCTATTTCTGGAAAGGTTGTCTAGATTAAAATGAAGTAGATAGGAAAATAAACCTTGTAAGAATAATTTGTATACCCACTAATAAGCGATAGAAGGTAGAGAAAATGATGTGAATGTAACACATCAGATTTTTTTAAAAATTAATAGATTTTTATGCCCATAATACAATTTATGCGCAACATTATATGTACATGTATATTAACAATATGCAAAGTTTCAGAGATCTGGATAATGAAAAATATTTTTTAAAAAGCCATTCTGCCCACGTAATCTATACGCAGGCAGCGCGTGGGTAATTTAAACGACACTGTTAGACCTTCAAAAATTGTGTACAGGAAAAATAATCATATCCCCATATAAGGGAAGGATTGGGGCACGATTTTAAGAGGGAAAAAAAACATATTTCGAAGTTTGGACCATTTTGTGTAAAAATGAAAAAAAAAATGGTAGGAAATAACTCCTAAAAACATGTATTATGCTAATTTTATTTAAAAAAAATCTGATGTGTTACACTCACATGACTTTCTCTACTCTTGTACAAACTATGTTTACAAACGCTTATTCTCCATCTACTTCATGTTAATCGAGATAAACATTTGCAGACTCTATCTTATTGCTAATTTTCTTGTAGATGTAAGGGGAATATATATTTACAAGGGCAATATAGAAATACAGTAGCCTTTAAGCACATACATATCTCTTAATAGCTGTTTGCTAGGTGCAGCACCATTCCCTTTGCCACAGATGCATACTCTTTGCATATCCAAGACAAAAAAAAAATGAATAACGAATTCCCATTTGAGAAAATAACTATTGAAAAATTTAAGGGAATAACAAGCAATATCTCGAACATGGTTCACTCAACAAAAAAAAAAAAAAAAAAAATGTATATGACATAAATTGTGTATTTTAACGCGATCTACATTTTCTGTGTAGTAAAATTTTGTCTATCTCTTATAGTTTACCAGTTATGAAAATTTAAATTCAATTTTATTTATGGACGCTCTTTAACTACTATGGTTCTTAGCGTCCCATTCTATATTGGGCGTGAAACACCGGTAATTTTGCTCAGAGGCCTCTTTATCAGGCTTGAGGTTCTTTTACGTGCCTTAAATCTACGACACGGGACCACCGGCTTTACTTCGCTTCCGAAGGAAGCCGTGCTAAGGATTTTTACGCCCGAAAAAATCCTTCGCCCTCCGCCGGGTTTGAACCCGCGACTTGGGAACTAGAGGCTAGCACGGTACCACCAGTCCACGGAGGACGACAAACTACCAGTTATGCAAAAGTCGTTCACAATGAAGAATACTTTTGGAGACATTCCCAGAAATTCAAGATATACATTTTATTTGGCATGAAAATAACTTAAGCATATGATATTTTAATCAAAATCGTTAGAGCCATTTTTGAGAAAATTAAAATTTTCGAAAAATCTTCCATGTAAAGGGTATTCTGGGGTGGGGGGATTTTCTTGAAAACCTTCGTGTCGCATCTCTGGAAGATACTGAACCTAAATACCAAGTTTGGTGTTTATTCGACTGTTCGTTTCTGAGTTATGCTGCTCACAGACACACAACACGGACATGTTTCCAAAAATGCTTTCTTTGGTTTCAGGGGGTCTCAAAACATGTATTTCCGGTGAAATCTCGGTATCGAATTTTTGGGTGGAATACAATACTTCCCGTACTTACTATACGTAGTAGAGAAAGTAAAAAGCTCCTAAAATATCAGAAGTTAATATAAACTGAAATCGAACATTCAGTAAAACATAAAAAGCCTTTTATATCATAAATGAATGCAATACAATTATTTCAGAAGATCTGTAAAATAAACAGTCTACCTAAAGTAATACACTGGTTTATTTTCGGGGAAACAAGAAATATTTTCAGTTTTGTTATTGCTTGGAACCAATACACAAACATGCACTGTTAACACCACCAGCGATTAAAATAAGCACACGAGAAGTCCCCTTTTACTTTCCCTATTACGAACTATGGTAGGTATAGGAGTATTATATTCAATCCAAAAACTTTATATCCAGATTTCACGTAAATACTCGTTTTGAGATCCACAGAATCCAATTAAAAGCCTCTTTACTTTCTCTAACACGTACGTACATAGTAGTTAGAGAAGGTATTGCATTCCACCTATAAATTGGATGTCGAGATTTAACTGAAAATACATGTTTTTCAGCCCCTTAAATAAAAAAAAATTAGAAAAAGGTCCGCGTGTGTAGGTATCTGTGAACAGCATAACCAAAAAACGAAAAGTTGGATAAATACCAAACTTGGTATTTAATTCAAGTATCTTCCAAGGATGCGACACGAAGATTTTCAAGAAAACCCCCAACTACCTTTTATATGTAACATTTTTCGAAAATGTTGTGTTTCTAAAACAATGGCTCTAACGATTTTGATTAAAATACCATATATTAAAGATACTTACATGAAAAATAAAATATATATCTTGAATTTTCTGGGAATAACTTTTAAAGTCCTCTTCATCTGGAAGGAATTTTGTATAATCTTGTATAACTGGTAAACGTTAAGCGATAGACGAAAATATACTACCTCAGAAATGTAGATATCTTTGAAACACACAATTTATTTCAAATAAGTTTTTTTGTAGCGTAACTATTTCTGAGATATCGGTTAATAATGGTTCGAATTGTTCATTTCTTGGTCATTCTTTAAAGGCTTTTCAACATTCGTGTTTCTCGCGATTGCATGGAAACAGTATGGAATTTTAAAGCTAGGAGCGTCTAATTCTTAAAATTTGACTATCGTTGTCCCCTTTGTATCTATGAGAAATGTGCAATGCAGCTATTTCTGCAAAGATTTATTTGGATTATAACGTAGTAGATATAAAAGTAAGCTTTAGTAAGAACAGTGTGCATACTCACTAATAAACAATAGAGGGTAGAGAAAGTGATGTGAATGCATCACATCAGATTTTTTAGTAAGAAATTCATGCGCATCTTTGCCTATCTGTGAACAGTGCAACTCAAAAGCGAAGTCTGATAAATACCAATTACCACGCTTGGGTCAGACATTGATTAATCTTGCCAGAAAGATATTCAAGAAACTTTCCCAGCACAAACTACACTTTAAGTGAAAAGCTTTCGCTGTTTTTAATTTTCTCGAAAATGGCTTAGCGATTTTTATATTTTAAGATATTAATGTGATATATCAAACGTATAGCTTAAATTTTCTGTGAATAGTCTTTGAAATCCTGTTCACTGTAATTGAGTTTTGTATAATTTGATAGCTGGAAAGTTATTCGAGATATACTGAGAGGTCCACTGAACTATGGACCAGCTGCGCGGTGTTTTTCCACCAGGCGTGTGGACACTGTTTCCCGCCGGTGTGCAATTAAGATCACACTACTGACATGCTTTGCTCTGCAGTATTGCGTTGACTGTGATGCGGTGTATTTCAGTGTGAGTCGGTGTAGTGCAGCTGTTACAAGCTACTTATTGTTATTTCCTATATTTAATCATAATTATGGCCCAGTATGTGTTTACTATTGCGCAGCTTGTATTTATGTATGATTCGCATGTGCTAACGCAGTCAACTCGCCAAATACAAATATAATTTGCAGAACAATTCCCGGGTGTAAAGGTCCCACGCCATACAACAATCCATAATATGTATAATAAATTTCAGGCCACAGTAGTGTTCAGTCCAAGAAACCTGAAAGACAGCGTAGGGTTCTTACCGAAGAAACATTACACGACATCGGTAATCGTTTGGAGACTTTCCGCCAAAATCGTTAGGCGTTTTTCACAACAGCAGGCATTTCGTATGCCTCTGTGTGCCAGGAGCTACTAAATTGTTGAAGTTAAAACCGTATAAAATAACTGCGGCATATGCTCTTTAACCAGGTGATCCTGTCCGTAGCCGCCATTTTGAGAGGGAGAACTACACCCATATTTAATTTTTCTCGGACGAGCGTAGTTCCAGCTTCATGGATATGTGTATATACAAAATAATCGTTATTGGAGCTCTGACAAACGTAATATTGTTCATTAAGTATTCCTACATTATGAAAAAAATTGGAGCACGATGCACCATAAGCGGAGAACGAATTATAGGGCCCATCGTTTTTTTTTTCTTTCAGTCAACAATTGATGCTCCTACATACGTGAATACATTTTTTTTTTTTTTTTTTTTTTTTTTTTTTTTAGAGAACTGACATTTTAGCACCTTTTTTCAACAAGACTCTGCCACAGTCCATACAATAGAAAGTGTGTTTGAGGATAGAATCGTTAATACAGATTTGTGGGCCCTTCGGCCCCCGACCTAACCCCCTTGCTACTTTTATCACTGGGATAAATTATAAATTAAGACAAAATATACAAGACAAACCAAAATACCCTGCAGGAATTAAAACAAAATATTCGCCAGGAAATTGCCAGCATTTGTGGATTGTTTCTTAAAAAAAGTGCCAAAAATGTATGGACAAAGACAGTGGCCAGTCTCAGCACTTCCTTTTATAACGTTGGAAAGTAAAGCCTTTAAACACAGTTATGAAAATCGTTGTATAATTGCATCAGCGCCACCCTATGATAGCCGCAGCCGGCGACGCGCACCACCATCGCCAACATCGCGCAGCCGGTTACTAGTTCATTGAGTCTCACTGTATAAGCCCAATAGGATTTTTACACGGTTTTACTTTCTCTACTACTTACCTATAGAAAGTAGAAGTGCTGCATTCCACACAAAAATTCGATGCCGAGATTTCACCGGAAATACACGTTTATAGCTCCCTAAATAAAAATAAATCACTTTGGGGGGGGGGGGGCAAAAATCTTAAAATCTTATATGCAATGTTCTCTCTTTTAGTTTGGTCCTTTTGCTAGTGAGTTAATATTCTGATGTACACAGGCTTATATAATCAGTATATATTGGTTACAGTTTATATAATATCTACTGAATAATAGTTATGTTAATTGCATTTACTTTCATTGGTTACTCTAACACAACTTGCGGTATCTAGTAATCAACTTTTCAAATATTTTTTACTGTATGTTCAAATGTCCTTTAGCTCGAATTATAGGATTTTGTTGTAAATGAGATGTCATCCATTAATTTTAGGGGCTATGGATCTTAGTAATATTATGCTCCGAATTTTTCTTGTGGCAACTTAATATGCCCTGCAAACTTTTGAACTGCAGCACTGGCGAGAGGCTAATTATGTATACGATATATCACTTTCAATTTTAATTAGTGTTTCCTTCATAAGCTTAATGCTGTACATTTATGTTCTTCTATTCATTCATCCATTCACAATGCTCCACTGACTACTAACCACCAAACCCGAGATCTCGGATTCAATTCCCAACTGAGGGTGGAAATTTTTCTTTTAGTCAAGATTATTCCCTATCCTCCGTAGGTCTGGAAGTATGAATGAGAGTGTGAATGTAATGTAATAACCAAAAGTAACACCAACCCAAAGAACAAACTCCACTGTAAGCGAGCAAACATCATTGCTGAAGAGCATTGTTCTAAAGGTAAAAAGCCACCAATATGGCCTTAGATATTAAAGGTGGAACATAAAAAGAAATTCTCCACTATGTCTTTCTATGAAGTATTCTTAAAAACAGTTGCATATGTATGATAAATCCCACCACTGGAATTTCCTGAAATTTATGTAGTGACTTCAGGAAAACATTGTATGTAAACCTAATATGTAAAATCTGAACCACCTGATATTACCTTCTAAAAACTGATAAACAGCATTTCGGTGAAAGTGTTATAAATACCAAGAAACAGGAAAACTGATGCAATAAATGTGAATTGCATTGACATTTATTATAAAAAGGGATTAATTAGGTAGTCCAAGATATACCCCATTAACTTAACAAATTTTGCTATCAATCACAAACAAAATCATACATATACAAATTATCACTGGTTACAATTTTAATTGAAAGCATATAGTGTAAGTAATTTTCATTCTTTGGCTCTACATTCCTGCATGATAGTTGCAATAACTGCATGACATCAATAACAAGTTTTATATACTACTTTTTTTTAACATACTTGTAAAAGCATACTAAGAAATTAACATTAGCATTAATTATAAGTTTTTAATAAATTATTTTGATGTGCCTTCGATTATTGTTTCATTGGTGTGAATGGTATTTATTAAGTACTGAAGTTCATTCTCAAAATGGTGATGGTTTACATTTATCCACAATTTTCATCTTCTCGCATATAAATGCTGATGGGAAGTAATTATAAATGTTATTGGTCTAAATTGCTATTAACTAAAAAAAAAAGTTTTCTTGGTAATGTGTATGTTATTAGTTATGCTGCATGTTTCATAATTGTGCGACAGGTTCAATGTGCCAGAGGATTGCTCACTGTGGGACCAAACAAACAAGACACAGCTATGCAGAAAAGAACCAAAAATTACCTATTCTTTTAAAATGATCTAAATAACTATGTTTATATAAATAGTAAAAATTAAATAATGGTGTTGAAAGAGAGACAATAACTGCGTTTAATAAAATCCTGATGTAGAAAATGTACTATTATTATCATCTAAAAATGACCTTTGTAAAACAACATTACTCATAATACAATATTTACATGCAAGAATTTATGCATTGTATGATTACAGGCTTACTTAATGTTATTCCCAATAATAAAAGCTTTTTAATTATATTTTAATAGTCATACTGCAACTTAGTGACTACCACAATGTAATCATATATAATGTTTTCCATGTACTTTTATGGAATGTGTACCTTATTATATATACAAAAACAAGTTTTTTGCAATAGCTGTGTTCACTTTCCTTGCATTACCTAGAGGCCATTGCCCTTAAGAAATGCCAGGACTTCAATCTAAATATTTAAGTAAACAAAATCAACAATATTTTTTGCAAAAACAGCTTTCTTATATTATCAGTTCCATCTTTCCCAAATGAAAAAATGTGTTTAGCATTCTGTTTGTTACACACAATTCACTGTTCAGTACAGAACCGCCTTTCTAAAGGTGAAAAAATGTGTCTAGCATTCGGTTTGTTTCACACAATTCACTGTTCAGTACAGAACTAATAACACAGAAAACAAATATTCTGCTACTAGCTACAGCAGTGGATGCTATCGACAACAGTGAAGTTCTCAGAAAAAGCCTGTTTAATTATAATCACCTAGATTTATACTTAAACTTATTTCTGGGGTGTAAAATTCCTACATTTGCTATTAAAGAAAGTCTAAGTCAGATTATTAAATGATGGAAATATAAATGTATTGAGATCTTTTAGCTAACGTAGACTGCACCTATTATTACATAACTACATATTGCCAGTAAATGTTTTATTTAAATTTTTTATGGATGTACTTTTAGATTATAATTTTGTCCAATTTCTATAATAACTAAATAAACTCCTAAAAGAAAAATGCTAATAAATTGGTACCCCCCTTACTTAGGACACTTAAAAAGTTTGCTTATTCTACATCACAGCTTGTCAAAAAAATTATATGCATTATGAACGCAGTTACTTAAGAAAACTGTACAGGTCACAAATTCAGTTGAAAGAAAGAAAATGACAGTTTTATAATGAATTCATCTAACTAGTTTAAAGCAGCATGGAAGCTGATTCATACAAAAATGAAGCAGGTATCAAATGGAAATGTGAATAAAATTCTTTGCTATTTGCTGAGAATCTTAATGAATATTTTAGTAATGTTTCTAAGACAGTTAGTCATAAAGATAGTCCTGCTGATACAGATCAAGTAAAAAAATTATTATTATATAAAGATATCAGCAATATATAAAATATATATTTTTAAATGGAAGCACATTACTACTGATATCATATGTACTATAAACAATTGACTAATTTTGAAGATTTAGAAGCTGGTAACAGTGATGTGTCATAATTTAAAATAGAGAGTTAAGGGTTGTTACACTACATCACTATGATATTCTTACTTGAACGCGTTTCGGGAGACGGCTTGTTCCCATCGTCAGCATTTTCTCTCAACTTAGAGAAGTAGTTGAGAGAAAATGCTGACGATGGGAACAAGCCGTCTCCCGAAACGCGTTCAAGTAAGAATATCATAGTGATGTAGTGTAACAACCCTCAACTCTCTATTTTAAATTATACTATAAACAAACTCCAAACTCAACAACTCTGAATCCAGGATTATTATGATTTTTCCAATTTTGTTATAAAACAATTATTGATATTATAGTTGAACTTATGACACATTTAATTAATTTTATGTTATAAGGCGTTTATCCAGATTGTTTGATAACCACTGTAGTTACACCTAGATACATATAAGAAAGGTGATAGTTCTAATCCATGTACTTATTTCATTGTGCGTTGTTTAAAAGGATCATTGAAAATGTGATTACGGAACAGAGTTATATTTTGAAGTAAATGAGTTACTTACATAATCACAATATGGAATCAGAAAGTGTAAATCTACTATCAAAGCAGTGCAAGAAATAGTCCCTAACAAAGTTGAAGGTTATAAAGCTAAAATTTGTACTAGTGCAATTCTATTAGATCTGACCAAAGCTTTTGATAATACTTCACACGAGATCCTTATTGAAAGTTGAAATATTATGAAAATGACAATGTGGAAATTACTCTTATGAAATCATATTTCATATTTCTGCAGTATGCAAATCTAAATAATGAGAGATCTGATTTAAAATACATACTGTGAGGTGCCACAAGGCTCAGTTATCAGCCCTTCTTTGTTCATATGAATGACCTGCCTGATTTTCTTATAAATGTATTTTATATGCTGATGATACTATCTTCATCACAGCAAATAAGGATGTAGAAGTTATGGCAAAAGTAAATGAAAATATTTTCATAAGATCTGAAATTATAGTTGAAGGCAAAGAAATTAACTATTAATAAGGATAAAACAAAGACAATTTTATTCAATTCATTAAAATAATAATAATAATAATAATAATAATAATAATAATAATAATAATAATAATAATAATAACCAAGCAAAATCTGTCAAACTTTTAGGTATATATTTGGATAGTAAATTAAACTGGGATGCTTGTACTACCAGTTTAAGTAAAAAGCTTTCAAGCCATCTATCTTATTAGAAAATTAAACTGTATACCAATTTGAATTGAACACAAATGGATTATTACACTTTTTTCCATGCTCACATACAATATGGTATTTGCTTTGGGAAAAATCTGCTGGAGCTAAACACATATTTCTGTGACAAAAAAGACCATAAGAAGCATGAAACATATTAAAGAAACTCGGACCTGCAAACCACATTTTAAAAACTTTAGCATCATTTACTGTACCTTCACTCTTTATATTTTATCTGCATTATTATGCGGTATTGAAAATTATGATAATTTCAACTTGAGAAATAAAGTTTTACTTACTATACCAGACAAAGACATTTTATAAATAATGACAATGTAAGATGACTACTCAGAAGGATTTTAGGTATACCGGCACAAAACATTTTGACTAATTTCCTGCTGCTGTTACAGTGAATTTAACAAGGTTTAAAGCTGTATTAAATTGTTAGCTCAAAAATAAAGCATTTTATAAGATTGAAGAATTTAAAATGACTAACACTGACGATTTAATATTTTAAATGTATCTAGTGCTATGTTGTTGAAGCCTATCACAATGTACAGTTATTAAATGGTCAATAAAATATGTTATGTTAACAAAACTGTGCATCAAAAATTAGTTTCCTTACCATACAAGGCTCTCCTAAAGATTATTTGTCTGAGAATAATAAAACTTCTCATGATTAACACATATTAGACATATTAGTTTCAAAAGCAAGCATTTAAAGTAACACATACATTTTATGCTCTATTAAATAACAGGAGATTCTGGATTACTTGTATGCACCATATTACTTTCCAGAGTTCGTTCTATAAATAAATTAAAAAAAAAACCACACACACACACATCTTATGTCAACATAATAAAAATAACACTAATTTTCTTAGTAGTGCGATGTATCCCAAAAGATGTGTCTCTCTCTGTCTGTGTGAGCGAGTGCTGCCAAAACTTCCTTTATTAGGGCCTTGAAGTTTTAGATTACAATTTATCTCTCTGAATAACGAAATACTTATCTATTCCATTTAGCGAAACATAATTATTACGTTTAAGCATGTCCCGCTGAAAATTCGATGCATTAAAATGACGTGTACTAAACATAACATATCCTGGAGCTGAACTGAAACCCTCGCTTAACCTAAACTGCAACAATCACAAGGGGGTGAGGAATTGGTAGTATAAATATTTAATTTAGATTCTTATTCCTGGCGTGTTTACTAATTTACTGACAACACATTTCAAGTAGATAAGTTCTGTCTTAGTATAAGCAAATGTCATTCATGTACCTTCTCTGTCCACAGGAACCCTGCTTCCAGAGCTGTCAGCATCCCCGTCAGCATCAAATGCCAAATTGAAAATCTCCGGTCGATCCTGAACGGACATCACAGTTGTAGTATCTTCCATTATAAACACTGTATGGACCTAACTGCATATACAGAAACAATGAAATAACAAACGTTTCTCTCAACCGTTTGCTTGCTACTCAAAACCACATCATTTATCCCTCTCTACTGCTCTGGCATCCTATCAGCTGTCAAAAATTTCACGCGAATTGAGAATCCAAAAATATTGACAATCGGTGCGTTTAGCGCTATCTAGGTGGAGAGCCTTCAACTATGCTTATGTAGCCGTAAAGGGAGGGGGGGGGACAGTTCTGCCGATATCATGGAAGGCTTCTCCCTATGGTCATGATCATGATAAACATGAACCAAATGCTTAAGCACTGCATGCTTTCATTCGGGAACAATTCATAAAATTAGAAAAACAAAACATAGCATCTTGAAATCTGCTAAGCAATATACCATTAATAACTTGATGCTATTACACATTCCCCCCAGTGGTTGAAGGATATATGCAAAGACCTTGAATAATCGTTCAACAGAAACCATAGGAAGTGAATTGTTCAATAAACTACCAAATGAAATAAAGAATATAAATCAAACAATAAAAAGGGTGAAAGCCATAAAAACATATTTAATTGAAAATGCATTTTACAGTATAGAGGAGTTCAAATATGGAAAAATAATGTAAAACTTTGTATATAATGTAAATAGATTATACTGGCGTGTCCTTTAAACATATGTAAAAGGATGAAAATAAATGAATGAATGAATGAAAAAAGATCTTGAAAATATTCCGATTAAATCTTTGGCTAAATAAAGTTTTCCTAGTAACAAAACCCGGAGTGCATAGCTCCTGAATTACCCCAACTAACCAAATTAATAGGTACGTCTCAATATATACACGCAGACACAAGTACCTGCGTTTGTAAGTGTAGATAGGTACTTCTTGTTTAATGCTCATTTAGTATCGTACACCTTTGGATTGTTGTATATTATTTCGAGGGAAACCAAACTTCGAAAATCCCTTTTGTTTTCGACTTTCTCTACTATACTACCTAGGATAAGTAGGTATAGGAAGTATTGCGTTCCAACCAAAAATTCGGATTGGATTTCACAAGTACACGTTTAGAGCAGCAGCGACGTTTCAATTTCTATTTGGGGGTGTGACGAGCTTGCCTGAAGCAGTTTCCTGAATTTTCAGGTGAATTTAAACGACACATTTAGCCTAATAGAAAATCATCTATTACTTCCCAAATGTGAAGTATATGTATTAAAATTACAGTTGTAAATGCTCTTTTGGTAGAGCAGTAATAACTAGTGGTCTAATTATTTCTCGTAACCTAGGAGGAGGGGGGCAATTCATCTCCTGACCTCCCACCCCCCGGTTTTGAGGTTCCTGAAGTGAAAGAAAAAAACGTTTTTATAAAAATGTTTCTCTCTCTCTCTGTATGAATACATAACTGAAAGACAAAATGTTGAATAAATACCAAACTTGGCATTCACGTTCAGCAACTTTCAAGGATAGGTTTTCAAGAAGATTCCCAAATTCGAACTATTCTTTGCATTTGTTATTTTTTACTTTTTCAAAAACGACTCAAATGATTTTAATTAAAATACTATATTGTACTGATATTTGCATGACAAATAAAAGGCATATCTTAAATTTTCTGTGAATATCCTGTAAAATCCTATTCTCTTCATTCAGAATACATTTTGTAAAATTGGTAAACCATAATAGATAGACAAAAACTTCCGCACTATGAAGGTAAACCATTAAAGCACACAATTTATGTCTACAAATGTTTATTTGTGGCATTGACCATTTCCAAGATATTCTTATAGATTTGAATTTTGAAATACTACTTTGTTCAAGTGTTAACACTCTATTCCTTTTTCTCTCTCTCATTACCATGTAAAGAGTGGAATTTCAAAGCCATAACATATCGATCTGCTTTTAAAACATCTGACTATTGGTTCAGCATACTGAATGTTTTATACCTACAACTAAATGTGTAATCAAACCATTTCTGCAAACATTTATTCTCAGTTAACAAGAAGTATATAGAAGAGTAAGCTTTTGTAAGAGTAGTTTTTAGAGAAATGGGTAGAGAAATTCATGTGACTGTAATACATAAGCTTTTTAATCCAATAAAATCCCAACACTGCATTTGGGTGCAAAAAATCCTTAGCATGGCTTCCTCTGGAAGGGAAGTAAAGCCGGTGGTCCCATGTCATAGATTTACAGTATGTAAAAGAACCTCAAGCCTCATAAAGAGGCCTCTGAAAAAAATTTCGAATGTTTCACACCCAATATAGAATGGGACACTAAGAAATTTAGCAGTTAAAGAGTGTCCATAAATAAAACCCAATTTCAGTATAATGAACAACAGCGAATATTTACACTCTATAGTCTATACAGACAGAAATTAGAAGGGAACTAGAGACTCTGTTTTCAAACTTAAAATGTATGAGATAAGCAAACCTTCACATCCAACAGATTAAAATAAGATGTTTTAAAACTATAATATTTATAAAAAGATAAGAAAAAGAATGCATCATGAGATTTTGCAAGCTCTTTTGAATCTGCTGCAACATAACGTTCTTTCTCTTCTTGTTCTAAAATTGTTCAAACCTTTACAGGGTGTCTATTGCCTTGGAGGTTTAAAATTCCAATATATTTCCAGTACTAGTTTTGACAAGATTCCAGCACTGCTTCAAGTCATATTGCAGTTAAAATTCTATAATATTCAATGCATGTTGTGGCTAGCTTAATATCTTTACTGGTTTTATTTTGTTTTTGCAGCCGTAATATGAAGCTGTGTTTGTTACTAGCTGTGATACCCATTGTTGCACTGGTAGCTGTTTAAATCTCAAATGGTGATTTGATTAGATTTACTCTCTGTAGTCTTTATTAAATTATTGAACAATGATCCAGAAATTTATATGCTGAATTTGCCCCTTTACCGCTTAAAATTGTAATTTTCTGCTATTCACTACAATGGACCAAAATTCACTGATATTCATAAAAATAAGAATAAAATATCAGCAGATTTTTTATTTCTAATCTTAGCCTTCCCATTTCCTCCCCCAAACAAGCTTCAAAATTCTGGAAATGTTGTATAGCCTGTAAAAACTTTTAGGGGTGAAAGGTTATCCAAATATTTCAGTGATTTTTGCATAAGATAAAAAAGATTATGGAAAAAATATGATGTACATAATACATTCACATGATTTTCTCTATCCTCTATGAGCTTTATTAGTTGTATATACAAACTATTTTACTAAAGCTTATTTTTCTGTCTACTACATTTTAATCCATGTAAACCTTTGCAGAAATAGCTACATTACACGTTTCATTTTAGGTACAAAGAAAACAGCGATAGTTAAATGTTTGAGAACTGAATGTTATATGCTGGCCTTAAAATTCCATACTGTTTCCATGCAATCACGAGAAGCAACTGAATGTTGATAGGACTTTAAAAGAATGACCAAGTAATAAACAATTCAAACCATTAACAACAGATACCTCAGAAATAGCTTATGCTACAAAAAACCTTATTTTAAATAAATTGTGTGTTTTAAAGAGATCTACTTTTTTGTCTATCACTTAACGTTTACCAGATCATACAAAATTCCTTACGAATGAAGAAGACTTCATAGGCTATTTTCAGAAAATGTAAGATACCTAGCTATACATTTTATTTACCATGTAAATATCTTTAATATATGGTATTTTAATAAAAATTGTTAGAGCCATTTTTTATAAAATAAAAAATTTTGATAAATGTTCCAAGTAAACTGTAGTATGGAGTGGGGGGGATTTTCTTGAAAAATCTTTGTGTCGCATCTTTGGAAGGTACTGAACCTATGCTACATCTTGGAAGGTACTGAACCTAAATGCCAAGTTTGGTTTTATCCGACTTTTCATTTTTGAGAGACACACGCACGCACGCACGCACCCACGCGCACACGCACGCACGCACGCACGCATGCAACCACATTGGATTGTTTTCTAAAAATGCATTTTTTGGATTCTGGGAGCCTCAAAACATGTATTTCCAGTGGAATTCTTGTATCAAATTTTTGGGTTGAATGCAATACCATCTCTACCTACTAGGTATGTGGTAGAGAAAGTAAAAAAAATATAATGCAAAATAATAACATTAAAAAATACTTATTTGATTAACAGATTTTCCAATCACCTGAAAATTCAGTTTGAAATAAATCAATGTTATTTGGATATTTCATCCAATCTTTTCAGCATATAATCACTAATTTCAGCATATCCAGTATGTAAAAAAAAAAAAAAAAAAAAAAAAAATTCAAATATAATTCCAGCATATACAGTATCAGTAGACCCCTGCGTTATAATTCATATGTTTTGAACATTAGAGAACTCTATTATTTTACTCATATTCTGCTTCCCAATCAATTTACTGTTAGGTTTATTAGATATCCTCTTTTGTCAACACATTCCTCTTTCTTGTGCCTTAAAATAATGAGGGAGTTTTAGGAAAATGAGGAGGAGTGTCCTTTTTTTATTTCTTTCCTTTCTTTTTTGAAACAGATAATTACTTCCACTTCAGAACATGGAAATTTAATTCTTAATCACCAAAAATATTTGACCAAATCATCAAATGAATAACTGTACTCTTCAGAGATTATTCACATAAAAATCAATGCGTGATTTTTATAATGTGAAGAGCTTTATTTATGATAAAAACTGTATGGGTAATTATAAATTACATCAGTAGAGGCCACTTTAGACATTTTTTAAGATTACAACTGCAGCAATTTATTGTAATACTGAATGTTTTATTAAATTATTAAAATTGAGTTCCACAAGGTTCCCTCTTAGGTCCTGTGTTATTTGTATTGCATGTCAGTGATTTTAAAGCTAGAGTTTCATAAAAAACTGTTATCCATTATGCAGATGACAAGTGCAAATATTACAGCAGAGAGTAGATCACATGAGAATTTGGACATTAATGAAGTTACAGCTGAAACCTTCAATTGGCTCAATCAAAATTATTTAAGGGTTAGCACTGATGAAACAGTGACAATGCATTTTAGTCTCATGTAGCTGAATAATATAGTTGAACTAGTGGTGACTTTCACTGAGATAACAATTTCTCAAATAAATCAAGTACAATTTTTTGGAGTATGGATTTATGAAAATTTAAAATGGGATAAACACATTGCACATCTAACAAATAAACTTAGTAGTATCTGCCACACATTAAAATTATTTAGCACCACTGTATGCATACACACACTTAAAAAGGTATATATGCTTATGTTCATTCACAAATGATACAAAATCTACTATGGGGGAGCTCTTCCAATTATAAAAAATTATTTTTTATGCAAAATAGAATAATATGAATAATGGTTGAAGAAAACCAAAAGTATTTTGTAAGCCATATTAAAAAAAAGAAAAAGTTTAAATTCTGGCATTATCTGTAAGTACATTTATAAATATGTAGTGCATCCAAAAAAATAGATGTCGCACAGAAAGTGAACTCTTCTTTACCAGTGAAAGCATACATAATCACAAAATAACACAAAAACCAGATACACATGCACAAAGATGAGATACACATGCACAAAGATCAAACACAAAAACATTATATCAGAATAGTTATCAAATCAAATTAGTATATTATGCAACAGTGTGGGTTGTCCTCTGTGGTCTAGGGGTACCATGCTAGCTGCTAGTTTCTGAGGTTGTGGGTTCAAACCCAGCAGAGGGCGATGGATATTTTGGGGCATAAAAATCCTTAGCATGGGTTCCTTCATTCCTGTCGAATGGAAGTAAAGCCGTGGTTCCATGTCGTAGAATTATGGCACATAAAAGATCCTCAAACTTATAAAGAGGCCTCTGAGCAAAATTACTGGTCTTTCATGCCCAATATAGAATGGGACACTAATGACCACAGCAGTTAAAGAGTGGCCATAAATAAAACTCAATTTAATTTAATTTTTGAACTACATTGCAGATTTAAACCAAGAGCTCCATCTAGAACACACTGGCATAGGAAAAGCGCACATTTTATGCTTTTCAGAGTAATTATTTTTGCATTTCCTAGTGTTCAGGAATGCACTTTTCACTTTCACAACTGCAAGGTGAAGTTCATTGAGTTTGTATTCAAAAACTTTCCAAACAAGGTTTATTTTGTGGGCCCAGCTTCAGATGTGATTCAGCTCATCCATTAGGCCTTTCAGGATATTCATACACAACATCATAAATATTATAATGCACAGAATCTGTTATTATGCTATAACATTTTCAATTTGATATGACCGCAGGATGTCCAAAATAGCATTTGAACAGTTTGGTCCATTGGCTGTATCCAGCAGTACCAATGAAGCCAGATGTGTCCATTGTTCTGTTGCTGGGAAGCAGGATGAAGTAACACATTGAATACACAACTATAATTTTTGTCTGTTGTTTTGTCACATAATACAAACACATATTTGTTGTTCATGCCCTCTTTTGTTTTCTCTTTTTCTGCCCCAACTTTGGAATGTATTTTTGATGAATCAAGTTTGCAGACGGTAAATCCCCTACACCACCTCATCCAATTTTGGATTGCATGATGATCAAGCTTCTCAACAGGTATATTTGCCTTTACAAATGCTTCGGTAGTATCTAAAATAAATCGTTCTTTTACATCTTTCACTTGACTTGCATTAGTTAACGTTTTTTGCAACATGGCCACTTGCGGAGTATTAGTACCAGCTTGGGCAGTTTTTTGGCATTGCTGGTCATTAGACAGATGCTTGTGATGTTATGTATTGCTAATTCCTGCTCTTGGTGAGCCAATCATAATCATCAATGAACATAACAACAACTGTGCACCAATGGCCCACTGCTGAGAATCGAGCCATAAATAAACTAACGTTACTGCAACACCTAGGTATTTTGTTGTTAACTAAACATTTACTTCCCGAATATGAAACCATTGCACAACTTATATTGAACCTCCAAAAATGGTTAATTGCGTTAATTCATTAAAATTTTGCTTTATTTACAAAATCTGCATTTTATTGTCATTTAAATTCATCCATCTAATGATCCAAAACAAACTATTATGCAAACAAAATAACTTTACAATGCAAAATACGAAAAATGTTTTTATAGTTAATTTAAAAAACTAACCCTATAATAATAAAATATAAAACTAAATGCAACAAATTACATGCAGTTTATAGATTTTTATCACTGTGGAACATAGGAAGTTAGGCACTGGTTGCTTTGTCCTTGCTTAATAAATGCATAAAAGCACTGGTTCATGAAAATAAAAGCTCTTCAAGAATGAAGGGCATTGAATTTAACATGTAATGTCAGAGTAAATGCTACATTTTCTTAACTGTACCTGACTTGTTGGAGAGGGTGATGCAGTTTCTTTCAGATGAATTTACAGGAAAGAGTGACTTAAGTTTTCTAAATGTGTTTACAGAAACTGCCCAAATAGAATATCTGGAAAGATGGTTCACTGCTAACAGGAATTATTTTTAAAAATGAACAATAATAAATATTACAAAATATGAAGATTGTCATAAAATATGAAGATTCTATCAAAATATTATGAAATGTGAAAAGTTTTGTCACATGTATTGAATTCTTGCAAAACATAAAAATGCTTGTTCCCATGATGATAGCAAGTGTGGTTTAGAATATGAAATATCATATTTTGCCTGTCTATTTATAATAATATGCTAGTTACAAACATTAGCCTGGTCTAAGCAAGTTTTCAATGACAGCATTCAAAGCAACATCTAAAGCACAATTAGGAAATGGCATACTTGTCAGTGTTTAATAACATAAATGCATATAATGTCAGTATACAACTGCAAAGATGTGACAGAATAATTTGTCATCAGACATCCATATTTTGGACAATGTAGCTTGCAATAGGGTATTTGCGAGGACAACACTTATTTTGAATTGTGGGCTTATGTTGCCCTAACTGCAGATATTTGATGGTTCCTGATTAGCTATTATTAAAATGGAAGACAGAGAGATTTCTAATTGGTAAAATGCTTTATTAATTTTATTGGAGTTGTAGGGGAGCTGTAGCTGGCTCCTTAGGCAGTACTAAATGCAAGATGGGCTACATCAGCCCAGCAGAAATGGAAGTGAAGATAAGATGCAAGAATAATTTACCAGAGGAGGCCCTTAACCTAAATTGTCCTGATTTAACCATTCTAGAGCCCCATAGGAACCATCTTAATTGTAGGTAGTAAGACAGGAATGAAAACCAGCACCCCAGGAATGGAATAGTGGTTACACGCTCTAGCCACCAAGCCATGGCTACTTCTTATCAAATGTTTGGGGTTAAAAAAAAACATAAACACCAACAACTATAACTTGGTATTATTATAGGTTTCTTATCATTTTCTATGCACATGGATCACTATATTGTTGTAGAGATATGGGAAATACCATCAATACGGAGGTAAAATATTCTCATTACAGACTGGGTTTTACTTTGTTGTAATAAGTATTTAACAGTGTTAGCCTCTGGACCTGTCTCTACTTGTAGGATCGTGTATAGTAATTTCCTGATAGAAATCCTTGCACTCTTGAGCTATGTAGAAAGTAGCTGAACTATGTCATTTATGTTTTATGCTTACATCAGAACTTGTCTTATCTAATGTGCAAGTTTCGGTGGTAAAGGTCAGTTTGAAGGGCAGGTTTGCATTGGACAGTACACTTTCTGCTCAGAATGCAGGTCACATAAAAATCTCCATTTTGATATTTTTGTCCTTGAAGGGCTTTTTACATGGAGTGATTCAGTGCCTTCACTGAAACGTTTTATAAGGAAAAACAAACAAATGTGGTGAGAAGAAGAAGAAGAAGAAGAAGAAGAAGAAGAAGAAGAAGAAGAAGAAGAAGAAGAAGAAGAAGAAGAAGAAGAAGAAGACGACTGAGGTGGAGGTGGTGATGCTGGAATGGTGAGAAATATATATGCTGAAATAATAACTAAACTGCAATGCACGTATCCAAAATGGGAGTAATTAGCATGATTCACAGCCAAGTAATTTAATAAAATAGTTTATTATCAATAAATAAATTTAAAACACTCCTCTTCCTGAAGAAGTAGAGCCTTAACTCCAACAATTTTGTATAAAACAGTTAATGTTCCTTAAAGAAATAAGAGAAGTGCTTGAACAATGTGACTCCTACCAGCATGGGTTATTTCATTAAATGAACTCTAATTTATCTTAATAGGAGCAATTATTAACTTCCTTTTCTTTTCCTATGACTAGACTCTCATAGGAAACATCAGTCCCTATCATTGTTTATTATAAGAACTTATGTAAAAGCAGGTTATGTAGTATTTCATTTCATTTCATTTATTATCAGTCGTTGAAAATTACATAGAATTCATGACATTGTCAATATATACATTAGAAAAAATCAATGAATATTTTACAAATAATAACTTATTTTTACAATTAAAATACATACAACAAATCATTTCAGATACTCATTTAAGGAATAAAAACAACCTTGTACACAATATTTTCTCAATTCTGTTCTGAATTGTTTTAAATTTGTTATGTTTTTAATATATATAGGTAGTTTATTGTAAAATGTACATGCAGCCACAGTGGGTTTAGTTTTAAAAAGCTGGATTCTATGTGATCTTGCATGAAAATCTGTGTTACCTCTTGTAGCATGGTTATGTATTTGATTGTTAACTATTTCCCGTCTTACATTATGTTTTAGATACATTATAACTTCAAATATATATATATAATGAGTATAGCGTTAAAATATTTAATTTTTTAAAATAATCCCTACAGGATTGTTGTGGCTTTAAACCCATAATTATCCTGATTGATCCTTTTTGTAATATAAATAGTCTTTTAAAGTACTTGTCAGCACATTGTTCAAACGGTGATTCCATAAGACAGATGTGGATATATTAATCCATAATAAATGTTCATCAATATTCTTAGATCTGCAACTTTTGCCATTCTTTTTAGTAGAAATATGCTTGTACTTACTTTATTACAGATTTTATCAGTGTGTTTATCCCAAGTGAGATGATTGTCAAGTATTATTCCTAGGAAGTTGGTGTATGTCACCTCATTAATCTCTTCATCCTTTATATAAACTTTTAATTGAATGTCCTTTCTGTTTTGGACCGGCTTTACTTCCATATGAACTGTTTTCTTTGTATTAATATGCAAATTATGTAACATGAAAAAGTGTGTGATTTGTCTGATATTTTGATTATTGCAACTTACGAGGTTTTGAAGATTTATGCTTGTGTTTACCATTGATGTGTCATCAGCATATGAAATTATTTTACCATTTCTTATTATCGTTAGATCATTCATATAAATTATAAATAGGAGGGGACCAAGTATCGAGCCCTGCGGGACACCATATTTAACGCTGCGCATTTTTGAATAGTAAGTATTAATTTGCTGCCCACATTTATGTGTGATTTTTACTTGTTGTGTTCTATCACCTAAGTAAGAACTTACTAAATTGAGAGGTATGCCCCATATTCCATACTGCTCTAGTTTGGTTAACAATATTTCGTGATCAACACAATCAAAAGCCTTACTTAAATCAAGAAATAGGCAACTATTTATGTCACCCTTATCTAAACTGTCGATTAGATATTCAATTATTGCATCTTTAGTTGATCTCCCTTTCCTAAATCCATACTGAAAATTGTTTAAGATCTTGTGTTTATCAAGAAAAGTTACGATTTGATTAGTAATTATTTTTTCCAAAACTTTAGATAGAGATGAGATCAGAGTATTGGACGGTAATTATCTGTTGAATGCTTGTCACCATTTTTATTTAGCGGTTTTACAATAGATTCCTTTAAACAGTTGGGGTAAATTCCAGAAGTTATACAAGCATTTATCAGTTCCACTAATGGTTTCAAAATACTGTGTGAACACTGCTTTAGAAGAACTGTTGATATGCCATCTTTACCTGAAGACTTTTTACTTTTAATTTTATTTATTACATTTAATAGTTCATCTGCTGATATTTCTGGTAGGAATACTGAATCGCAAATATTTTTACCCACTTTTATTTGATCTAAAATTGTATGTCTTTTACCTATTAAATTATTTATGTTTTCAATAAAACTTTCATTAAATAAATTACTTATATCTAAGGGATCCCTTATTGTTTTGTTTCTCACATTTATTTCAATGTTCTCATGCAGTTTTGTGCTTTTACCACACTCCTTATTTATTATACCCCAAGCTGTTCTAGTGATATTGCTTGATTTACACATTAAAGTTTTTATATAATCTGATTTAGCCTGTTTTATTAAACTACGGTAATTTCTTTTATAAGTTATATAAGTTTCTTTATCTTTATTTAGTTTTGTTGAACTGCATTTATCATAATAACGTTTTAATTGGTCTTTAGCTAAAATTATATCTTTATTGATCCACTGCTTTCCTGTATAGGTTTTAATTAATTTGTTTTTTAAAGGGCATGCAATGTCTAAATAATAGTTAAATGTTGCATAAAAGTGTTCCCATTTTTTATTTACATCAGTTTCGTTATACACTTCAATCCACTGTTCCTTTTGCAACATAGTACAGAGAGTCATTATGTTAGAATCATTAAGATCTCGAACTTGTTTTTTTAAATTTTGTGAATTGTGGATTTTGAGCAAAACATTTATTTGTGGTGCAAAATGATCTGACAAATGACTTTTTTTCACATTTACATTATATAGCTCTGAAGGTAAGTTTGTAAGAATGTGATCTATAATGCTTGCAGTGGTATCCGTGACTCTCGTTGGCTCATTTACTGTGATTTTAAGATTATGCATATTAGTGATGTCAACCAGTGACTTGTAATCGCTATTTGTTTCATCCCTATTTATATTTAAATCCCCCAATAACGCTACATTTTCATTATCAAGTTGATCGAGTATCACGGTAAGAATTTGGAAGAATTCCTTTGGTTTGCTACTTGGAGATTGATAACATGAAATAATTACAATCTTACTAGTTTCAATTTGAATTTCAATACCTATAATTTCACATATTTTTTCAATACTTTTTGCTTTAATCCACTTTAATGGTTTGATTTTTGTTATTTTGTTTGAGACAAGTATAAGTGTTCCACCACCCTTATATGTCTTTCTGCAATAACTAATTGCATTCTACAGGATGTATTGATAAGTAAAGAGCAGCGGTGTCTGAGCTCCAGCTAACTAAATAATTAATGAGGCAAAACATGACTGCCTTTTTTGTCAGGTTTTTGCACATCACTGCCTTGGACCTTTAACACAGTAGTCATTCTAATAGTAATGCCTGTTGATTTGAATAATTGCTCCTATGTAATGCTTGCTCTTTCTATACCTACTGGGATGAATGTTGTTTGTAGGAAAATAATTCCTTAATGAACTGAACTGTTTATCCAAAACTAATTTCAATTAAACAGTTGCAAAAATCTCACATTTTTACTGATCTGGTGTTTGGCACTGGTCTTTCATTTTATATCAGATTGTATCAAGAAAAATTGTACTATTTATATCAGACATTTTTAAAGGGAGATGCAGATCAAAAACCAATGTGTCAGTAAACCACTCATATCTGCCAAAGTTTGTAACATATAGCTACCAAACATTAAATAAAGCTTGTAGTAATATTGTAGTGTAACAGATGCCACTTTTGGGAAAACTATTGAATACATCTCTCTGAAATGTTATCAGCATGTTATAACAACATCATTATAAGTTTCTGTGGAGCAGCTTTTGTTTATTCCTCTCCATAATTATTTTCAAAATTTCTAAATTTCAATATCAAAATAGGAATGAAAAATATTTGCCTTTCCAGGAATGCTAAGAAAAATTAAGTAGCTGAATCAGAATTCTGTTGCACATACATATACACTTACTTCTTATGCATAAAGCTGACAAATTTTGTAAAGCTTGTATCATTTCAGAGCACAAGGTATCCTAAGTTTCAAAAATATTCATTCTGGGAAATCACATTTAAAGTTAAATCCAAAAACATAGCTTAAAAGTGAATACATAAGAACCTTATTTATCTGGACTAGGTGTGACAGAGGTAATCTGGATTAACAGAAACCTGGATAAACTAGAAATAAACTACATTGATATTGAAAAGAAGCTAGAAACAGTGATGTGTTATTGAATTTAACTGAGTCGGAATTGTTACACTAACATCACTTAACTTTACTCAAACTTAAGTGATGTTAGTGTAACAATTCCGACTCATCTTAAATAAATTTTAGAAATAAACTATTAAATGAATATGATGTATGATAGTGGAATGTTCATCAATGCAACAGCAGAAGAGATACGAATTGAAAATCGTCCAGATGAGACACCTACAATTGCTCTCAGGACTGTCATGAAAATGAATGAAACATAAATCTCACTCACTTTAGTTTTATTGTTCTGTGACACTATGTTGATGGTACTTATTGTTAGTTTGACGTGTGCATCCAAAATGATCTTTTTGCTACCTGAGGTGCCAAAATGATAACTGTATACATTCATAAGTATTTATTAAACGACATACATATCTTCACGGCGAAAAAGTATGCAAAAGTCAATCCAGATAAACTGGAAATCTGGATTGAGGGCTGGATATATGAGGTTCTTGTGTACAGTAAAATGTTTCCAAAATTTATAAAAGAGGTCTCACATGAGGTACTTCTGCCTACCCTGACATTATTCAGGCATGCTGTACCACTGCTTATATAACCTGAACCCACCCCATTAAAACTGTAGGAAAGATAGAGCATCCAGCAGTGCTAGTTATACTCCACCAACATAGAAATAGAGGCTGCCTTAAGAGCACTTTGACTCATATCAAGTGGCTACTGCTTCTTAGCAGGTATATATATCACTGGCCCTCAGAAAAAGGGTCCATAAGAGTTAGAGTTATAAAGGCATTAAAAATTTTCTGCTCATTTGAAAGAGTAAATAAACATATAGGGTAGCATAAAATAATAAACATTCAGTTGTGAGAAAAACATACACTTAAAAAATGTCATATAGAACGAAAATAAACTGAAACATGTAATTCTGGCATTTTTAACTATTTCTGAAAATGCCTTTCACAGATTAAAACCTGTTTATTAAATTAAAACCAGTACATTAAAACAAAACATCAATCTTCTACCTCTTCTTCTTTTATTTATTTGTTTATTTTTATACACATCTCCCCTTAAAAAAGAAAGGGGGTGGGATGGCAACAGTCACTATAAGAAAAAAGACTTGTGGCTTATACCATAACCAAATCTGGTGAGTAGAATCAGTAAAAGCATTGAATGTTATATTCTGAAATGTGTACTGGAAGAGTTAGCGATGAGAAAGCTTTATTGTTTTGGACTTATGCAAGTTAAAGGAATTGGAAATTTTTCATATTTCATAATGTTTCAACAAAGGCTTTGTATTTGAAAATACCTTTCATATTTGAATTATCCCATTTGAATGCATTTCACTAGAAATGTGCAAAACCAAACCTGTAGAACCAACTGCAGTATTAAACTTCAAAGTGATATAAAAATATTTAGAGTAAAAAACAACATTAAAAATATCTGATGTGTGAGAGTCACACAGCGTTATATAATCATTATTAATTCAAAGATATCCCTTGAATAATAAAGGATTATATATCATACTGTACTCTCAATTCATGAAGAAACACCTGAGTAGGACATGGTATTCTTATTATCTCATTAGCAGTAAGGAATATTGCAACTACAATTCTTTTTGCTGATGGTCTTATTCCAAAACTGAATGTTGCATTTAACACAATGTGTGGCTGGTTTGTAGCTAACCAACTATCTCTATCTCTCTCTCTCTCTCTCTCTCTCTCTCTCTCTCTCTGTGCGTGCGTGTGTGTGCGTGTGTTTGTTTGTTTTTTTTTCCATAATACTATACAAAAATCTTACAATTTTTGATACATTACTTTCAGTTGCTACTTTTTTTTTTCTTAGTCCATCATGCATTTTAACACCGTGGCTATTTATGCAATGTGGGTCATAACAAGTATATATTGCTTTGTTTTTCTAAACCATTTTTCTCTTACTCTCCCCATATATTCTCCTATTCTTTTTATATCCCTCTCCTTTTGTATTTTCATTACCCTAACTTTTAATACTTCTTTGTTAACATTCTCCCACAACTTAGTTTCTTCATATTCAATTATATAATGCAAATCATTATCTGCCTCTCCACAAAGAGGACATCTATCGAAATTCGCTCCCTTCCTATCTGCCCTTAGCCTATGTGCACTTAATCTAGACCAGGCCCACCCTTCTCTCACTAACCTATTACCTACATCCACATACTTCTCCCTTCTCCAGTCCACCTTTAGTTGTCTATATAGTTCCAATTTTTTCTTTCCTTCCAGACTTTGAAATAATTCTTGTTTCTCTGTATCTTCCACTCTGTTCCTCACTTCTTTCCAGAAACCTTTAACTAACCCCTCTCTCTCATCTCATAAGTTACCCATCCCTATTTCCTGTAGAATTCTCCTTATTCCTTGAGCCCAGTTCATCCCAGCACTGGATTTTTCTTGTATTATTAAACATTGCCTCAAGATATTATGCTCGTCCAATGGTTTCAATCTATGCCAATATTTAAGTATCCTTTCTGCCATCATGCCCTTACTACCTACTCTTCCCAACTCAACTATCTCTAAATATTGACAAAACAAAGATTGTCAAATTCATAACATACAACTCCATAAATCTTTAGACTCTGCATAAGCATTAACAATGCCACATTAGAACAATCCTCAAATATAAAGTTTTTAGGTCTTCAAATTGATGAGCGTCTAAACTGGAAAATACATGTTGAAAATATTATATCTGAACCAAGATGGACAAACTTTGCATTTAAGCAGTTGTATCTCTACTACTCAAATTCTAGTTTAATGACTGTATATTCTGTTTATTTCTGTAATAATGAAATATGATCTTTTACTCTTGGGTAATTCTGTTGAAAGCAAATGAATCTTTATACTGCAAAATAATTGAATAATATGTGTAAAGGACAACACAGCAACCTGCATAGCTCTATTTAAAAAAAACTGAACATTTTAACACTACCTTGAGAATGCATACTTTCCGTTTTGTGTTTTTACATTAAAAATTAAGAACATTTCACCAGAAATATAGATACACACATTAATACCACACAAATAATGAATCTGCATCAACCTAGTGCTAATGTTATTGATATAAAAAAGGTATTCATTATTAATGTGTTAAACTATTTAATGCTCTCCCAACACATTAAAATTGTTGTCATTTGGTACTCCTTTGGTCAAGGATAAATACAAGCCTGCTCCTATAGAATATTTGTGCAACAAAGCCTATTACTCTGTACAAGAACTTATGGACGAATAGTAAAAATGTTAAATGGATAGTGATTTAAGATTCTGTGACAGTTTATCACAAACACAGAAACACTTTAAATTTAGTTGGTAGATAAGTGGAAATAAACTCATTTTATTTAATATGCCAATTTATTTTTATTACCAATTATTGTATCCTCTTTGGCAAGGTATTTCAAATACTATATTACTGAATTATTATAAACTAAACTACTATAGATGAACTTTAAAGTTAGATGATCCTTATTGTTTGTAAGCAAGTTATTTTCTTAATGTAACAATGCATTTTTTATGCTAATTACTACATTACAATATTACGTAAACCAATATATCTCCTAGTATAACAGTGTATACATGTATATAGTGATGTAACAGGTGTCTGACTTGTTCCATGTTCTAAGTACTTCTGTACCTGAATCTACGGAATGCAAAGGGAGGGAAATTGAAGACATCATTAGGCAAAAAATATATCACTTTAGACCGTGATTTAATCCTATGTTCACTAGATGGCATTCGGAAATCATTCGTAAAACATTGCTTGAAGCACTCTCCTGGAGGTTTGTTGTTTTCCTGACATACATTTAACCGCTTCACTCTTTAGCTTGCTCCTGTTATTTTTTATTTATTTATTTATTTATTTTTGTCAGTCTTGGTCAGTCTGGCTAAGTAGGTTAGGCATTGGCCTCCTGATCCCAAGATTGCGGGTTCAAACCTGGCCCAGACCAAGGTTTTTAAGTGTGCTTAAAAGCAACAGATCCATGTCAGTAGATTTACTAGCATGCAGGACGAAATCTGGTGGTGCTGATATGATCCTGGAAACTGACAGCATCATTAACAAACAACATTTTTTTTTGCTCCTTTTTTCTTTCTTCTTTGCCTGTAATCTTCCCAAATTCTCCCTCTTTCCATTGCAATTTTTCGACCCCCCTCCCCTCCATTCTCATATTTTGCATTCTGCCTATTCATCTGGTAGTCGTAAGTTCATAGCATTTCCTAAATTAATTATTTTGTTTACTAGTTTTACTGAAAAATTTGAAGCAGGAAAGAAAGTTTAAAATCTTGCTTTATTACTTTTTATACGAACACAGTACATAAAGAAAACAACATTTTTGCCTATGTAACATATATTACATACAAAAATATTTTAATATTATTCTGTTATTAGAACTACAAATGCTTGTTACAACATTTTAAATATGGTACCTATCAATGATGTAATATCTCATAAATATTGCACACTCCACTTTCTTCACAGAAGATACCAAATGATAATATGATGCAATGGTCCTAATTATATTATGAAATTTCATTTCCATAATCTGTTCATTTTATATTCTCTGCTGGGTTGAAAGTTTTAGTAAGATAACTAACATGTGTGTTTTCACAAGGGAATTATAAGCACATTCATGTTTAGTTACAAGGAACATTTAGCTGAATGTTCCACTTTATGTTTTCTTTTTCCTTTTTTAAGGAAAACACCACCTTTTGCCTGCATTTTGACAGAGCATCCAGCTGATGTTTAAAGAAGCAAGGGCATTGCAGAGTATATTCTAAACAATACTGGTGCAGCAGGAAAAGGATCTTTCTACACAGCACTATGTTATATATACTTAGAGAGCACTGTACAACATATGCTAATACAAAAGCAGTGAATTAAGATAAAACATGTTATTGCTATTCCAACCTTTTAATATTCACAGCACAGCAATAATGTACCCTAAAAAAGAACTCTGTTAAGAGCTTTAGGTTTACTGATAACAAACAAAAATAAGCTCTGATTGTCTTTTACAAAATATTTATATATCACACTTACAATGACGTAAGGTGCAGAGCATAGGCATACCACACCCAATTTTTATTTTGGCTTCCATGCAATATGACACAAAAATATAAATTATTCAGCACCTAGCTCATTTTTCATTATTTTTATATAAATTGCAGACTACAGAGTCAATTCTCCATCATTTGCAAACAAAAATGAATAAGGTTTATTTTTTGTTAACCAAATTCTCATTTTTGAGCTAAGGCTGGATCACTGTTAATAAAATTTTATATTTATTTTAAAGTGGCAAACAAAGAATGACAAGTATTTTCAAAGGTTAATTCAGATTGGGAATTATTACGTTATGTGAATGCTCTGCTTCTGAAACAATTCATGTATGTATTTAAAGAAGCTTATTGTATATACATATTATCTTCTAAGTAAAGTTTAGACCAGGTTTCATAATTAAATTATAAACAAAATTTGTAATATTATTTTGTCTCTATTAGTGTAGTTGTAGAATAAAAAATAAATTATAAGTTTTAATAAACTGTATGAACTAATATTTTTCCCAATTTCATTGACTTTATATTTTCTAATATGAGCAGATGCTTTCTTCAATTTACTTATGAAAACATTGTACCACTGCAATAATACATAATAATAATAAATAATAATAGTAATAATAATAATAATAATAATAATAATAATAATAATAATAATAATAATAATAATAATAATCAATATCATATATATTCCAACCATAAGTGTTTTAAAATGCTCTCTAAATTTAATTATCAATTTTAGCATTATGGTTAAATCTACTTACGCTCTCAGTTTTGCACATATGCAACCTTCCATTGTGTACAAACTATTAACATGTTTACTTCTGATTGCATGATTTAAGCATCCATGTCCTCAATCCTAAAAGAAGCCATTAATCTTTGCTGCACTTTCTTTCTTATCTCGTCACTCTCTTCTTTGTAATAATGATACTCAATTTCAGCCAGATCCTTTTGTAAGGACTCTGTATGCTTCTGCAGGATATTTTGTTCATCCTTCTGTTGTATTGCCATTTTGGGACTTTGGAATAAGATCTTTTGAGCTGAACACCTGAAATGAAAGTCTTATTATACTATGTAAAGAAATACAAGATGCACCAGAAGCTGCACTGAATGGGGTAACTTTTGCAGTTTTGGACAACAGTTGTCCACAGTTGCAGTTGTCAACAGTTGAAAGGATTTACTGTGCTACAACAACTATGCAGATCCAATTTAAAATTCCGAAATAGTGGACTAAAGTGCAGTTAAAGTGAAATTTTTAAACTTTGTATGATGTAGAGTAAGCATCATCAACTGCTGAGTGGGGACAATTCCTTCACTGTTGTGCATATCCAAGGTGAATGTGAAGAAGTTCTACTTAAAATTATGTTGCATTACAATAAAGAATAAACATTATTATTATTATTATTATTATTATTATTATTATTATTATTTCTCACTAGGTAATGAGAATTTATGTCTCTACAATTTAAAAAAACAAATTGCGACTTTGTGGGAAGAAAAATGTTGTTATAATAAATGAAAAAAAGTGCCAGTTTATTATTGAATAAAAAATAATATTTTTTGACAATATTTGAAATTCCTTTTGAAATGTGACTCTTTCAGCACAAGCAGTATCCCACCTTCAGTTGTTGACTAGTTTGGCCAACATTACCAGGCATGCTAATTGATCATGAGTTCACACAGGCTAGTGTGGTTGACTTCAATAATGCTTTTGAACAGCTGACAGCTTTTAATTTTATTTTCACGTAAATATTTCTATTATTCACTTCATAAAAAAAAAAATCTGATGTGTTACACTCACATGACTTTCTCTACTCTTGTACAAACTATTTTTACAAACGTTTATTCTCCATATGCTTCATGTTAATCGAGATATCGAGATGTCAATGTTATTGGTAATTTTCTTGTAGATGCAAGGGAATTATGGTAGCTTTTAAGCGATAGTCAAATATTTTAACACTGGTTGCTATGTGGCGCATTCCATTCTCTTTGCATGTCCAGGACATAAAAAAATGAATAACGAATTTGAGAAAAAGTATAAGTATTGGAAAATTTAAGGAAATAACAAGCAATATCTCGAAAACGGTTCACTCAACAAAAGAAATGTATATGACATAAGTTGTGTATTTTAACGCGATCTACATTTTTTGTGTAGTAAAATTTTGTCTATCTCTTATGGTTTACCAGTTATGCAAAAGTCGTTCACAATGAAGAATACTTTTGGAGACATTCCCAGAAAATTCGAAATATACATTTCATTTCTCATGACATTATCTTAAACATATGATATTTTCATCAAAATCGTTAGAGCCATTTTTGAGAAAATTAAAATTTTCGAAAAATCTTCCATGTAAAGGGTAGTTTGGGGTGGGGGGATTTTCTTGAAAACCTTCGTGTCGCATCTCTGGAAGATACTGAACCTAAATACCAAGTTTGGTGCTTATCCGACTGTTCGTTTTTGAGTTATGCTGTTCACAGACACACACACACACACACACACACACACACACACACGGACATGTTTCCAAAAATGCTTTTTTTGGATTCAGGAGGTCTCAAAACATGTATTTCCGGTGAAATCTCGGTATCGAATTTTTGGGTGGAATGCAATACTTCCCCTACTTACTATACGTAGTAGAGAAAGTAAAAATATATATATAATACACATGCATTAAGTCCTTTGCAGAAACTCAGAAATGAAAATACTTGACTTTGTCTTATATTTTCAAACTTCTTCCTCATTCTGCAAAGATGCACTTAACACACTTGTATCCCAATATTCGATTTCATGCCTTAGTAATCTGTTTTGTGCATTTTAATAAATATTTTACTCTGCTTCTGTTTAAAGAAGGAATAAATAACTATTTTGTAAGCAAATGATGGGAAATGAACAAACAAACAAACAAATAAAAGAGAGCATAGTGTCCACAGAAATTTTCTCTTTCGCTGACCTGCTTTTAAAAATTTCAGTCACTCACAAAAACTGCATGATATATGTATTATATCATCAAACATTACATTGTACAAGGAGGAAAAAAGAAAATCCAACCTCCACTTTCCTCATAACTGGCTTATTTCTCTCGCCACATTCTTTTTTATTTCTCTTTATTATATTTTATTTACTTACTGAGAACACTATTACATTGATGGTACTGCATAATAAATACATTTAATATTGTAAAGTTACCTTGAAGGTAACATGTGAATGAAAGTATTTTCTCAAAACTAATTCTGTATGACGTGGAATATATAATATAAAACAAATTTTAATTGTAACAATAATATTCCATTTTAATATCACCAAAGGAAACAAACTAGAATTGCTAGGAATAAAGTTAAGACTTACCAATGAAGAAACTCAGTATACTATATTGTAGTACAAAAATTAATAAACATTAATAACCTAATACTATAGTGGATTTAAAGCATGCTCCAGATCAAAAGTTGTTCACAATGACTAAAAGTTAACTTATGTTTGTAATGTATGTTCCACAACAGTCTACAGTTAGATATTTCTAACAGAGTACAGCGTCATATGGAAGAGATTGAAATTACATCCCTACAAAATTCAACTCCTGTATGCAATAAAACCACAGAAAAAGTTGCTAAGGGCTGGATTCACTACTATGTTACAAAGAATTGATGAACCAGAACTTCTAGAAATTATTCTCTTTTCTATTGAGGTCATGTTCCATGTAAATGGTTATGTTAATGGCTCAATTCCATAATTTGGGACTCAGAAAACCCACATGTGATATATGAACACATTTGAGATTCTCCTGGAACCTTGGTGCAGCCTAAAGCACAACAAGATTTTCGTTCCATTTCTTTTTTTGTTGAAACAAACATTAAATCCATCGCATACATGGACATACTGCAGAATGTCTGACATCCTCAAATTGAGCAAATGGAAATGTAGTTGCAAATCATTTTTCAGCAAGATGGACCACTGTCCCATTTTGCAAACCATGTTTGAGAAGAGTTGAATCATTGATTTGCAGACCAATGGACTGGCAGAAATGAACCTATCCCATAGCTTGCTAAAAGTCCGGATTTTACTCCATTGGACTTCTACCTTTGGGGCTATCTCAAGAAGAGGTCTACAGGGAAAGAATTGAGAATCTTGATCACCCGAAATTAAAAATCAGACAAGCAATCATAAGCATTGCGCCAGATGTTCTTGTCAGAGAGTGTGGATTAAAATTGAATTTTGCTTATATATCTGTTCTATTAATGGTAATAATATTGAAATTCACTAACATTATTTGTAA
Organism: Deroplatys truncata; assembly: GCA_030765065.1. Taxonomy (NCBI): domain Eukaryota; kingdom Metazoa; phylum Arthropoda; class Insecta; order Mantodea; family Mantidae; genus Deroplatys; species Deroplatys truncata. The sequence goes on from CM060979.1 coordinate 89,731,041, forward strand.
ACTGTTTGAATTACTGAACTGAATAAAAGCATATTCAATCCACTACATATAATACGTGCTTCACACAAACTTGCATAACCCTACCATTCGTTCTTGGGAACCATGTATTTGAAAATTCAAATTAATAACAAAGAATATCTTGGAAATGGTTAACATCACAAAACATTTTATGACATAAATTGTCCTATAACAAGATCTACAGTTTTTGTGTAGTAAGATTTTATCTATATCTTTCAGTTTACCAGCTATACAAAAGTCATTCAGAATGAAGAGGTTGTTACATGCTATTCCCAGATAATTGAAGATATACATTTTATTGCCATTCAAATATCCTAAACATGGTATTTTAGTTGTTAGATCCATTTTTGAGAAAATCAAAACTAAAACATTTTTTTCCATGTAAAGGGTAGTTTAGAATGGGGGAATTTTGTTTTAAAATCTTTGTATTGTATTCTCGGAAGATGTTGAATTTAAATATAAGTTTGGTGTTTGACCCAATTTTTGTTTTTGAGTTATGCTGTTTTCACATACACACGCACACGCACGCACGCACGCACACACACATGTATGCATGTGTATGCACATGTGCACACACTGACATTTTTCTAAAACCACTTTTTTTTTTTATTCAGGAAGCTTCAAAACATAAACTTATGGTGTGCAATATTTTCTCTACTTACTAGAGGTAAGTAGTGGAGAAAGTAAAAATCTGATGGAAGGCATGTGTTTGAACCATGTTTTTTTTTTTTTTTTTCAAATTTATGTAAATGAAATGTGTGAATGATATTGCAGCCCATTTTAATTATTCAGTTCATGTTGTTGCTATTATCTTTCAAATCTGTACTGTAATGGGTTGGGTATTCCTTTATGATACTGGTAAAGGGTAGATCTACTCCAAGAACTGGAGGTTATGTGACCTCTTGACTTGCTCCACTTTCTATCACCAAAGTAAATCTTGTCCCAACCCAGATCCTACCCAACATTAATGTATCTTATCCAGTACATTCCTATAGACTGTAGACCGGACTTGCATACAGCCACAGGCACCCCTTCTATGGAAAGTCATCATAAAATCAATCTTGACCTGGTAGGAGGTCGTGATGTCAGGCCAACACATATAAAAGTTTTTAATGTTAACAAGCCTACAAAGTAAAGAAGCTGAATGGAATTAATGCTTTACTACACAAATTATGCAAAAGGCTTTGAATATTGGTACTTGAAATAACCAGGAATCAGAAACAAAGGATAACTTATAACAAAATTGGAAAGAAAGAAAATGGATTTTACGGGATAGAGATTCAAAGGTTGGAAAGTTTAAATTTATTTTTACATTTATAAAGTGGTGGCCAAAAGAAGATAGGACTAAATCTACAGTTTGAACCTGAATAAATGAAGCAAAATCATTTAAGGGCTGATACGGGAAAATATGAATTTTTTTTGAATGAATATTGTTGTATTTGCTCCTAATAATGATGCATGCCTTCTAGTTTTATAGAATAACTTTATGGTAATTTAATAGGAGTTATATAAAGTATAGGTAATATAAAAGGATAATTTTAATTTTAGGTGGTTTTAATGGAAGAATGGAAAAGATGTAAACATTTTATTGGACAATGCTGAGAAAAGAAGGGCAAAAGGGATAATTTTAATAGAGTATCAGCAAAATAATTTTACTGTGTTATTTTAAGAAGACATACATACTTATGGCTGGGCTCAGCATGGTTCTGTTGATAAATGCGGCACTCTTTGAGCAGAAAGTTTTGTCATAACCAGTACTTTGTGTAAAATGTAGTGCACATGACTTATCAAGGTCAACCAAGTCATGTACCTGCAATCAGCGATCATCGGGTGTGACATGAATTTTTGTCACAATCTCATCAGTTGTAGTGGTTTTGGGATACCCTGAGCACTTATCAGTGGATGTACAATCACATTTAAATTCAGTAGCACACTTTTTAACCATTGAAAATAAAGGGAAAAAATCCTATAATGTCTTACCTAACTCTTTTTGTATTTCTGTTGGGGTTAAACCCTTTAAAACAAAGTACTTTATCCAGTTTATAGAAAATATTAACACTAGTTTTCCTTACACAATATTACAAACAAGTGAAACCAGTTATGTGTCTGAAACCTTACAGCACGCCATTTAAAGACTAATACTTAACTACTATCACAGTAATTTGGACATCTTCATGACATATCTGAATGTCTGAGAACTTCTAGAACATCCCTCATAAAATAGTCTAAACTGCCCTGATCACTGAAGGTTTGTCATTCATATCTCTATCTAGTAGGTTGGCTAGCAATGTAAGCCTGATGCATAGCTAAACCAAGGAATATGCTAGCTTTACTGATCTGTGGTAATGTGAGACAAACCTTTTTGTTTAAGTTTTCTCAGTTGATGAAGCACATACTGCACAATATGATTGTGAAGAACAGTATTTCCTAAAGACACAGCTGTTGTGATGATAAAATTGGGCATTCATGCCTATGCTTGTTGTATTTATTGTATAAGTTAATCAAGCATTCGTTGCTCATAGAAAAGCCAATAGGTGACAGATTCATATTCTGCAATTAAATCTGTGATACACAAGCTACTAGAACTAATGTTAACCATGACACACAGTATTATAACAGCAACACATTACAAGGATTTTGAAATCCATTGTTTATTTACATTTTTACTTTCTCTACTTATCTAATGTCCATTCCAAACCAGAGTGCCTCTCACTGCCAACAAACTCTTTGTATTATCCGTGCAAAATTAGTTCGCAATTTCCGCCCCTAATGGCTGCTTCTTTCTCTCCCATGTGCTTGCTGAATATCACATACAGCTGAGCATTGTTTCAATCTACAAAAAGGCGCCTTGTGTGAAAATCATAGTTCAAAATGCAACCTGAAATAGTAATTGATGTTATAAGCATGAGGAAATGTACATTTCACTTACATTAATCACAATCCACAGGCAAAGGTGCAACACCCAAATCCGATCCTCCGAAGATGACTCAACTACCATACAGGAATCAGAACTATCCTCCAAGTTAATTACAGACTTATCCACATCACTGTCGCACACAAAATCGAGTTCCCACATTTTATTCTCCTTTTCTATTATGTGCCTAATCTCCGCCTGCCACATATCTGGTGTCACTTTCCCGATTGAAGTGTTGAAGTGCTCTTTCGCTTCAGCCAGTTTGAATGTTTTATTGTTTCTAGCGACATAGCCTTTTAAAAATGCTCTAACCAGTTCGATTGGATTTAATGCTATGATAGGAAGGTAATCTTAGCACTTGATGTTCAGCTTTAGATACAAGATCGTCTATCAAATACTTTCTTTCATCCTTGTCTGAAATTTCCTGTGCTATGTGCACTAATTCAACTTTTATACTATTTTCGTCGAAGGACACTTCTCTTTCCTGCAACCACTCTATCACATCTTGCTTACGCCAAGAACCGTTCGGGCAATGATAAATTTGAACGCTATGGTAGGGTGCATTATCCATCACTATTAAACCACTGGGTACGAGTTTTGCTAAATGTTCAAACCAGTTATGGAAAACATCGCCATTCATCTTCTCATGGTAATCACCTGGTTTTTTTAGACTAGAAAATGAGTAATCCACCATTCACAAAACCACTGTCACTGCCAATATGGGTGACAATTAGTTGTTTGCCTCTGCCACTTGGATTTTTTAATCCTTTAGATAAACCTGCACAGAAAGCTTCTTCTTTTGAACCAACTGTAGTGTCTATCCAAACTTTAGAAGTTGTGTGCCACTCGTTAATCAAAGTTTCATCTAAATAATAAAATTTGCCACCTTCTGCCAGATACTGACACACAGATCTAAAATACCTTCATCTCTAACAGTGATCACGTTATTCTCCAATCTTTTTGAAAATGTTAAACCTATTTCTAACAATAATTTATAAAGTGTGGTTATTTTAAAGTTTGGAAGATCACAATCACTGTCGACAACAGAATGCACTTTATCCAATGTCAGCAGCTCGTTTTTAAAGAAAAATTGATGAACTTTACTTCTAATAGCACCCTTTACAAAATCATCTATCTGTGCTATAACATGATGTGGTTTGATGCCTTTCTTCTTTGGGGTTTTTATGACACCAGTCTGTTTATATCCCCTGCGTGCTTTAGTTACACTTTTCGCTGAAACCCCTGTAAACTCGGATATTAGTTTTGTAATATCCACTACTGCAAGTGTCGGGTATTTTTCTAACAGTGAGTTGAACCCATTAAGTAGTATTTGTTTTTTGCCACTTTTTAATGGTTTCTCACATTTGTGTTTAAATACTTTATTCGCACTACAAGCACCTTCCTCTGCCATGAAAACTCAAATACCAACTGACTAATCATATGATTTGACCTCAGCCGAGCACACGTGTGCTAGCATATTATGAATGACTAATCGCTTGTCATATTTCCTGTGTTACGCAAAGTGTTTATTTGGTACTCAGATAGCACCTCTGGGAATTCATTGCTGCATTTCTGTATATGCAAGTCAATGGTAGTCAAGCATATTGTTAGTAATTAACAAGCACGATACTCTCAGCGGTAGCTCAATAGCAGACGCCATCAAGAAAATCAATTTTGTAATATCTTAACAGTTAGTATTTTTCCATTACCTGTAGCAATGTGTTCTTATGATAACCGCAATAAAATGTGCAGTTCTATACCTTTCCTACCCCAATATTTTATGATAAAATACATTTATTAAGAAACTATTTACATTGGCGTAAGCATATGTGCTTAGGTTTGTGACAGGCAAAAGCACGTACTTTTGTTTACATCAGAGGGAATTCTCATTTGGAAATGGACAGTATAGTAAGTAGAGATAGTATTGTATACCATATAAAAATTTCATATAAAGATTCCATTGGAAATATGTTTTAGATTCTATGACCAAAAAAACATTTTGAGAGAGAGAGAGAGGAAGAGGGAGAGGGGCGGGGGAGGGGAGAGGGGGAGAGAGAGAGAATATCAAAATTTATATTTTAAGTTCAACTTCTACCAAGGATGTGGTGCAAAGATTTTCAAGAAAATTCCCAGCCTACCATTTGTATGGAACAATTTTTAATTTTTATTTTCTCAAAAATAGCACTAATGATTTTTATTAAAAGCTACATATCTAAGATAATCACATGACAAATAGAAACAACAGAATGCATATTTGAGCTTTCTGCAGATAGGCTCTTCATCTGAAGAGAATTTTATATAACTTGTAAACCATAAGAGAGAAACAAAGATTTAGGTACTACACAAAAGTTGCTAAGTTGCTATTAATTTTTTTTTCATGGCCATGCAAAGAGTGGAATTTCAGTCATCACATTGCAATGTGCCTTTTAAGGATTTGACTTACTCTTAAGCCTATTTTATCCCCTTTGTATCTATAATGAAATGTGTAATAAAAACATTTCTGCAAACATTTATCTTGATTAACAAGAAATAGCTAGAAGAATATGCTTTTGTAAGAATAGTTTGTACAAGAATTGTAGAGAAAATCAAGTAAATGTAACACATAAAAGTTTTACAGACCAACTTAAAGCTTAACAAATGAATGGCATGGCCTCCTTGATAATGCTTAGACTGCATACACAAGGTTAAACCATTTAATATTATAAGATAAAAAAAATACTGCATGGATTACCTTCCTTAAGGTTAAACTTCACTTTAAAATAATAATGGATTTCTAAAATCGTTTTAAAAATAACTTTCTGAAGACTGCAGATTAATTAAGTAATATATTTTGTTATGCACCAGATAAGTATTAGCATAACTGTTGTTTCTTTTGTTCTATTTATATGCTGCCTTTAACACCTAAATTCACATTGCCTGGTGTGACTTTGCTTCTTTTTTTAAATTTATTTACTTGTTTATTTATTTTTAGTGCCCATTCTTACTAAATATGGCCAGTATGTTATATATGTGATAAAACAGCAAGAGCAGGATTTGCATGGGCTAGGACAGAGGTGGTGAATTTGAAAGCTTTGAGAAAAGAGATTGATTTGGAGAAATACCCACTATACCACCAGAAAGTTAAAGAGTGGCATATAGTTTTAGAGTGTGAAGAAGAGGATAGAGAAGAGAGAGTGGTTAAATTTACTAATAGAAATTCAAGCTAAAAAGTTAGTAAATGTAAAATCTAGGAAAAATATAATAGAAGTAGGAAACTTTTTGGGCAGAGTAAGAGCAAATGGTTGAGGAAAATTAGCAAGAAAGAGGTAAATGAGTATTACATTATGGTAGTTTTTATTTGATATGTTGCAAGTAGGACCCAACAAACTCAAACCTTGAGGTTGTCGAGGTTTGAGTTTGTTGGGGTCTAAGGTAAAGCAACTCAAGGTAGAGTTAGAGTTAGTATTGGAGGTTAAATAAATTGATAATTGTACTTTTAGATTAGGAGGAATGCTGGATACCAGTAAAGCTTTTGACTTAGTAAATCATGACATTTTGCTAAACAAATTAGATTATTTGGGAATCAGAGGAATAGCAAAAGATTGGTTTGCATCCTACCTAAAAATAGAATACAAATTGTAGAAATTGACACAGTTCAATCAGAAACACTAAAAGTAAATCATGGAGTGCCGCATGGACCACTATTGTTCCTTATTTTCATAAATGATCTTCCATTGAACATTCCAAAAGTACATACAATAATGTTTGCAGACAATACAAACTTAGTCTTCAGCAGTGAAAACTCATTATCCCTCCAGAATGTGGTAAATGAAGCAAATAATAGCTTACAATGTTGGCTAACAGAGAACAAACTTTTATTGAATATAGAGAAAACAATATATCTGTGTTTCCATAACCAATCAAAAAACCCTAATTTAGACTTACATATAAATCAAACACCCATAGTTAAAAAATGCATAACAAAATTCTTGGGAATCTGTATTGATAACGAATTCTCATGGGAAACCCTCTCCAAAAGCAATACATATTCTCACAATACAAAAAAGAATTTTAAAGGCAATTCTGAAGGTACCCATAAAAACACCAAATAGATACATATTCAATGAGCTTAAACTTTTGCCTATCCCATGCCTAATTATTCTTGAGACCTTAAACTTCATTCATAATAATATAACTACATTTCAAAAGAACTCAGAATATCATAACTACAACAAGAGAAATCTCAATAACTTACATTTGGATAGCCACAGGCTTATGAAAAGCCGAGAAAGCATTTCCCATCAGGGTATCTCAATGTATAACAAACTAGATACTTCAATAAAAAACTTAAATAAAGAATCTTTTAAAAGTAAACTAAGAAAGCTACTTCTAAAAATATTTACATATAAATGACTATTTATATGAACCATGTTTTCCATAATCACATAATTAAAGTACATAGATTCTTTAATTTTGTTATTCTGTGACATAGTATTTTTGTAAAGAAACTGACATGTAATTATTATTAAGAATTATTTTAGTATTACTTGCTGTAATGTAAAATTTCTACATATCCAATCCTGACGTGTCCAAAAAACAATATAAGTTGTTCTCAAAGGATGAAATAAATAAAAAAATTAAACAAATATTGAGATAAATATTTGCAGAAATAGTTTCAGGTTATTAGCACTTCACTGTAAACCATCTTCTGTTTCCTCAAAAATAGCCTGATCATCAACAAATAAAATTGTATTCAGCTTATGTCTATTTATTTGAATACCCAATAAAACAGTTTTTCTGCTATTTAAATCTTTAATTTAAAATTTTCAACAGCCAAGACAATGGCTTTTAAAGGGAAAAATCATGTAACATGTTAGATAGGTATTAATGAAGAAATAGTAGAACAAGTCTCTAGTTTTAACTATCTAAGTTTTACTTTTATCCAAAAACCTGAATATAAAATTAAATGAATGGAATAATAAGGAGAATGTTAAAGAACAAGATGGCAAAAATAATACAAAAGAAATTTTATAAATAATGCATAGTGCTATTGCCAACACATGGAAGTGAAAACTGGATAATGAACAGGACAGACAGGGAAAGAATAGAAACAGTGGAGACAAAATTTCTAAGGGCAGTAACTGGATATACCCTTCTAGATAAACAAAAAAATGAAGAAATCTGAAAACAGTTAAACATATATAATCTAAATTAAAATAGTTGGTACCAACATATATTAAGGATGAAAGAGGAACAAACTCCAAACTTTTATTAACTTATAAACCTAGAGGATATCGCCAAGTGGGAAGTTCGAGAACAAAAGGAGTGATACGTTTTAATTGTTAATGAAGCATGTTGACAGGCCTATACCTTGTAAAAGAAGAAGAGAAAGAAGACGAAGAAGAAGAAATAGTTTCATTACAAATTTTGTTGTAGGTACAAGAGGGATAGATGAAACCAAATTGATAGATGTTTGAAAGCGAGTCGCTATATGCTGGCTTTGAAATTCCTTATTCCTTCCATGACATTGTAATAACAAGTGAATAGTGAGAAACAGCGCTTTAAAAAATGACAAAGTATTGAAACATCCAAACCAATCATAATGGATATGTTGGAAATGGCTAGTGCCACAAAAGAAATTACTTGAAATAAATTGTGTGTTTTGAAGATTTACTCTTTTTGTCTATCTCTTAATATTTACCAGTTATCAAAAATTCCTTCCAAATGAACAGGACTTCATAGGCTATTCCCAGAAAATTCAAGATATACATTTTGTCAGTAAGAATCTTCAATATATGGCATTGTAATCAAAATTGTTAAGAGCAATTTTTGAGAAAATAAAGAATATCAAGCATTTCTTCGTGTAAAAGGTAGTTTGGCATATTCTTGAACATCTTCATAACACATCTTTGGAAGATACTGAACTTAAATACCAAGTTTGTTATTTATCCGAGTTTTTGTTTTTTAGTTATGCTGTTCACAGGCATAGGCACACACACACACACACACACACACACACACACACACACACACACACACACACACACACACACACACACACACACACACACTACAATCCTGATATGGAATTTTTAGATGGAATGCAATACCTTGTCTACCTAGTACATGTGTGGTAGAAAAAGTAAAAGTCTATGATAATGAGTTTTCCTGGAAATGAGAGCCATCTAGATCAATTTCTAGTCCTCCAAAACCCCTTGGCAGTGAATTTATTAAAGCTTCAAGAATATATAACTTCTAAATAAAACCACTATTAAAGCCTACACATTTTTTAATTATCTTTTTAAAAAATAAAACCCTTTTTACAAGATTTTACACACTGTATTGTACATTCTCTATAATGTTCTAATAATCTAAAAAGGCCAGTTATTAAGAAAGGCTGTTCAGAACCATCTTTAACCATGTTAGTGTGATCCACTGAAACTATTCTCCATCATTTCTTATCATGGTTCTGCACATCACAGATGGTCGTGCACTGTCAGATTAACAAAGAGAATGAAACATCCTACATTTGCTCCCAATATTATAATTATTTATTATTTTACTCCAGTACACAAAACTCACCTTCTTTCCAGGTTTTCTTCAAGAGCTCCCTGCTTCTGATATGCATGCTCAATGTAACTGTAAACCTTAGTAAACTTTTCCTCTTGTTTGTTGAGTTCCATTACAGTTTCCTCTGATGCTTTTATTTCACTCTCCATTCTTTGAAGGTCACTTTTCAGAAACGTTAGCCTGGAGGTATTTCAACCAAGAGTATTATTAATGTAGTGAAAACATTTCTTGTGCACCTCAAAACTTACTAAAATGTACAAAAAGTGGATTATGGGTATACTCTTTTTTTAAATGAAGACAGACTCTTAAGAGAACTTCATTTTGTTTTAAACACAGAATGTACAATAAGTTTTAAGAACTACTGTTTCATAATCACTTTTTGTTGATTGACTGATGGATGACACATACTAAATCATATGTTAGTGAGTTACACACTTCATTAAACCCCTTCACTAATAACAATTTAAAGCGAGTGTTCACTGGAAGTAATGATGTCCTTTTTATATCTAGGCTGGAATTCAAAATTAAATTAACTAAGAATTTCTTTTATTGCTATATACATTAAGTTAAATAACTGAAACAGAAAGTATAATGATCAAAATACCTCATTTCATGCATGGCTGTAAACACAATATTTATACAGTATTGTCTAAATGTGTGTGTCTAGTGTTTCTGCTATTATGTGTTTGTTATGTTATATTTCATCCAAGCCAGAACTTCTTTTGCTCTGCGTTTTCTGCATTGACTATACCTACCTGCTTTCCATTCAAATGACTATTCATTTTCAAAGTATTTAAACCTATACATGCTTACTGCTTCAAAGGCGCACACAGAGTTATTGATGCACCAATACAAATTCTCTTGCATCTGGCAACTCATCTAAACAGAGAGGATAAACTACTCTGCAAAGAAAGTTCAGTTCTTGCCATATATACAGACCATGTGTAAGCATGGCCAGTTTTGTTTAACACTAAAGTATATTTTGAGCAGATGAAATAACATGTGAATTTCTAGAGGATATACTGAATGACAGTGATATCCATTCAATATTTTTGGATGGTAAAACGAAAGTTGAGGACTCAGGATGGAGAAAATTAACCAAATTGACACCTTTCAGTTATAGATTGTGTCAACAAAAAAGAAAAATATACAATTCAGTGATGCAATGTGTGTAAGAGGAATCGTATTTCCAAGTGTGATTTATATGTGCTACAATTGGAAAATTATCCCTACTTTTGAACACTGTTTTGAGGACGAAACCTGTAAAGATGAGCCAATTTTTATGTTTATTTACCTAACTAATTTTAACTGAGCCAATCAATCTGACTTCAAGTATGCTTGTGTATCTTGGACGTAAGATTTTTACACCCAAAACATGTTTCAGTACACTGATCATTATAGATGAAGTTTTATCATCAATAACAGTGAAGGGGTTAAATGAAGAATCTATTTATTTTTGCATTGTTTTGTTTTTTCTTCTTTTTTCTATTTCTGGCAAATGTGAAATGTAGTTATTAAAGCTAGTTGGAAGGAAAGGAGAAGATGGAATGGCATGAGATCTTTATGCTCATGGAAGCATTAAAAAAACCTGTTGTTTATTTGAGGCAAGCATATGATAGCTGAAAACATAGAGATATCAGGTTTTCCTCTGACAAACAACACATACCTTGTAGCAGAAATTTCTTTGCATGTGTTGATGAAATGATCCTGAGTAGCTTCTGTAGCAGAAGTTATGCAAGATTCAAGATTTCTTGTTTTCTTGCATAGATGTTTTTTCATATCCTGAACATAAAATCAGTTCATCATATATTTATTTATACCTGGATGTTATCAACGGTGAAGTATAAGTAAAAGAAATGGGCCAAGAAATTAATGACATATTTCTTCAGTTACATAAATTTTAACAAAACGTATTTCAAGCACCTTTGAGTCCACTGTTTCCCTCACTGTCCCCAACAGGTGTTGCATGAATAAAGATTGTCTTACAGCCATCTGGTGGCAGGGTATTCCATGCTTATGGGTGTGACATTCGAACAAGAATTTCAAGTAATAATCTTCAATAAATATAAATAATAATAATATAATTTTTAGTGTTGTAATATTTTATTTCATAAAAATTTAACAAAGTGAGTCTTCCTCTAAAATTACAATCCTTGTGAAATAATTGAAGAATATTAGCTTGAAAATCTTTTTACGGGTGTGATAGAAATGTTACCTTACTTTTCACACTACTACACATCGTTCGATATTTCTGTGAATTGAAGTATTCAAAATAATTTTGCCAAATCAGTGGTACTAAGGAAGCATAAATAAGTACTTTAATACATAACAACGAGGTATCTAACTCAAACAATATACAAAATGATTCTAAAATACATTTACAAAGTTCGGGGATATACACGAAATTGTGAAAAATACAAATGTCCCAAAATCTTTTATTTTCTGAACAGCATAACTCAAAAAAAGTCAGATAAGTAACAAACTTGCTATTTAAGTTCATTGTCAAGGATGTAACACGAAGATTTTCAAGAAAATCCTCTCACACTCAACTACCCTTTACATAGAATATTTTTCAAAAATTTTGATTTTCTAAAAAATGGCTCTAACGATTTTAACATAAATATAAATATATAAAACTAAACCGATCAGTATGAAAACCTTGCTATTAAGATGACTAAATCCGCATTTGGAAATTTACTTTTGACACAAAATTAAAAATCCTATCAACTGCTTGCTTATCATCCACTATGACCTCTGCAAGACTGTCCGGCAGTTGCAGAATCCTGATGATGTGCTAGAGCAATTCAGTCTAGCAACACGTGATGGACTGATAGACCTTCGCCACAAAGCGGACAAATAGGAGCAGGGTCACCCTTAAAAAGATAACCATGCATAAAATTGCAGTCGCCAATACACAACCGAGCCAAAATCACTTCCTCATAACGAGATACACGAGGAAGTTACCCAGTTTATCGGAATGTTCTTCACTACTCTAAGGTTATTTCTGCGAAGAGCTAACCACTCCTCGCACCAGCACAGCAGCACCACTCTCCGCACAACAAGCCTAAAGTCTTCCAACATTACACGAGGTATTGTAACATTGGGTTGTGTGGTTGCCGTCTTAGCTGCCAAATCAGCAAGTTCATTTCCAGGTATGACAATGTGACCAGGTATCCAAGCACACTCCACATTAACGCCAGAAGCGTATAAAACATGGAGGGCATCCTGGATTCACTGAACAATGGGGTGGTAGTTGTACAGCTCACGAAGGCTCTGAAGTGCACTAAGAGAATCACTCAAAATGAGAGTCTCCCAATTTTCGACGGCGCACATAGAATATGGCTTGGTAAATGGCATACAGCTCTGCACTATAAATGAATGTGCTATTATGGAAACTGAATTATAGGGTTTGGTTCCATGAACATAAGTACATCCAACACCGTTGGTGCACTTAGATCCATCGGTGTAGATCAAAATTCTGCCAGTGTAACCTGACAGAAATTCTAAAAAACAGGTGCGGATACACTAAACGTAGGCATCGTAGACTTCGGGTATACCGTCATCCCAAGATCTACGTGAGATGCCGCACGCAACCAAGGGGGAAACACCCTCTCCCCCTTAGCAAACATGCTAGGCATTTCAATGTCGTGCTTTCTAAGAAGATGCGGGAAACGAACACCTGCAGGCCTTCGATTAATGGAGCTATTTCTATAACGTTCGTCCAGCACACTGTGAAAAAAAGAAGCGAATGTTGGATGTTGAGGCATACATTTAAGCGCACAGCCATAATTTCCCAAGAGGATATCACCCGATAACGCAGAGGTGGTTCCCAGATTCGAGGTAAAGACTCATATCTGGGCTAGTGGGAAAATCACCAATAGCCACTCGAATGCCCCGGTTATGGACTGCGTCTAATCTCCTCAGCACAGACGATCGTGCTGAGGAATAAATGATACACCCATAGTCTATTTTTGATCGGATCAGTGCGCGGTACAGTCGCAAAAGTTCGTATCCGCTCCCCAAGATTCCCCATTTAATATCCGCAAGATATTCAGAGAATAGTCACATCGCGCTTTCAACTGTGCTGATGCGACGACCAGCTAAGCTTCCTATCAAACGTCAACCCCAGGAATCTGCGAATGGTAGTAAATCTGGACCGAATCGGAGCGAAGGTGGTAATCGCCTCCTACGGCGCTAGAAGTTCACACAGATTGACTTCTCAGTTGAGAAACGAAAGCCGTTTTTAGAACTCCATTCTTGGAGATTATCTAAGCATTGCTACATACGGCGTTCCAAAAACGGTGTACGCAGAGAAGTACAGTAAACGGCAAAGCCGTCCACGAATAAGCAAGACGATACCCCGGGAGGAACACATTTAGAGATAGAATTAATCGCTAAAGCAAACAGTGTAACGCTTAGTACCGACCCCTGAAGTACTCCGTTCTCCTGAACAAAAAGGTTCGAAAAAACTGAGCCGACCCTTACTCGGAAAACGCGGTCCTTCATAAACTCCTGAATGAACAGCGGTAAGCGTCCACGTACGTTCCAGGCGTGTAGGGAACGTAGTATCCCTGTTTGCCAACACGTATCATAAGCCTTCTCATGGTCAAAAAATATCGCAACGGTATAACAGTTCTTCATGAATCCGTTCGTGATCTGTGTCGACAATGACACAAGGTGGTCCACTGCTGAAAGGCGCTTCCGAAAACTGCACTGGGTGTTGGTCAGCAGGTTGTGAGTTTCCAACCACCATACCAACCATCCATTGATCATGCGTTCCATCACCTTGCAAACGCAACTGGTGAGGGAAATAGGACGGTAGCTGAACGGAAGATGACGGTCCTTTCCAGCTTTCAAAATGGGCATGAAAGTGGCCTCCCGTCACTTTTTTTTAGAAAAGTGGCATCAACCCAAACACGATTATAGACCTCGAGTAGGAAAGCCTTACCTTCAGGAGAGAGCTGTTGCGACATTTGTACGTGAATACGACCAGGTCCTGGTGGATAGTCGCGAAGATGAAAGAGCGTGCTCTAACTCCGCCATGGTGAAGAGGCGATTGTAATCTTCAAGATTTCCTGAACGAAAAAGGAAACCCTGAAATTCCACTTGAGTCTTAACAGGAAGGAACTCGGGCGAATATTTATCTGAGTTATACACTTGAGCGAAAGCACGGCCAAATATGTTAGCCACGTCAAATGTATCAACAATAGCTCCTGCAGCTGTTTTAAGACCGGGAATTGGCATCTGGGTCGATTTTCCGGTCACACGCCTTCATTTATCCTAAACGACAGAGGAAGGTGTATGTCGATTAAACGAAGCTACAAACTTTCTCCATGGTGTGTTTTTGCTATCCTTTATAATACATCTAGACTTGGCATGCATTTTCTTGTATTCAATTAGGTTATCCAGCGTGGGGCGACGCTGGAAAACCCTAAGAGCACGACTGCGAGCACGAATGGCATTTCGGCACTCTTCCGTTCACTAAGGAACTGGAAATCGACCGTGAAATAGCTTGCTGAGCAGCAGAAAGAATCTTCTCTGTGAGATGTTGGACCAAAACATCCACATAGTCGTGCTCATTGTAATTAAACACAGCCAATGGGGGTAAACATTCCAGTTGGCTTGATCTAAGCGCCATCTAGTTAGGCGTGTGGAATCTTGTGTTAAGAGACTAATAAGACATGGAAAGTGGTCACTAGAGTGTAAATCAGAGATGACATTCCATTGCAAGGAAACTGGTAACTGTGGTGAACAAACTGCAATATAAAGGCGTGAAAAAGTGTTGTAGGAGTCTGAGAGAAATGTAGGCTCTCCGGTGTTCAGAAGAGCTAAGTTATAATTGTCCAAAAAAGTCGGCAATCAATTTACCTCTCGTACAAGCCCGAGGTGAGCCCAAAAGCGGGCGATGGGCATTAACGTCTCCCACCAACAGAAGAGGCGTTGGTAACTGGGAAACTAGATATTCTAAATCAGTGAGCGAGAGGTCATCGGATGGTGGCAGATAAATGTTACAAACGGTAAACCGGATGGATGTCAGTTTAATGTTTGCAGCCACTGATTGGATGTCAGACTGTATGGATACAGATGCTACAAATATATCACCTCTGATGAGCATCATAGTGCCCCCGTGCAGGAATACCCTCTTCGGGTGTAAGATCACACCGTAGTGTGGTATACCGCCTGATTTGAAAGCTATCTTGCGGGCGGAGTTTAGTCTCTTGTAAACATACGACCAAAGGCTCATACTTGTTGAGCAAACGTTCAAGCTCTGGTCGATTTGTTCGAAATCTACGGATGTTCCATTGTATTTTAGCCATTAGAATTATAACGGGATAAGTTCTTAATCGTAGAAGTTTAGTGGTCGAATCAATTTTCTCTTTCTCTTTGGTGTCGGGCTAACACCTTTAACGGAAAATTTATCTTGCCTCTTTTTCACTGTCGTTCGGGCAGTGTGGGCAGAATTCTCCTGCTCCATCTCCTCCACGGGGGAGAACCCCTTTCCAATAGAAAACTTCGGTTCGAGGTGCGAAGATGTTGATCGCCAATCCGAGTTCTTCCCAGAAGATAATCTCCGAGGAGATGTTTGTGGACTTTTCCTTCCCTTGGATGTTCCGGGTAGAGACTTTGCATGTTCATTCAGGAAGTTAGTTCGGTTATAGCTGGTCTTACACTTTATCTGTGGTGCATTATAAGTTACAGGCTTGCCAGTGTTATTGCTTGAAGTAGATGGTCTTGATGCTGAATTTACTGAAGTGATATTTGCAGGTGTTGTTGCAGATGTAGATGTGGATTTCGTGGGCTTTGGAAGTGATTTGGCTACGGGAATCTTTTCTGAAATTGTAGCCCCGTTAATATCGCTGGTTTGAGTTGCGATTTCCCGACATGGTACCGGTTTAGCTGCAACTGAGCTATAGGTACCGGACTTCGGAACAGAGTGTTGGCGGACAGACAGGGGTTTCCGGCCTTCCTTCTCCCTAACCCGGATCCCCTGGATCGCCTTTTCCTCTGTAAAACGGGGCATTCTCGGGAACTAGATGGATGTTCACCAATGCAGTTAACGCATGCTTGAGCTGATGTACATGCTCCCTCGTGTGAGAATTCTCCACAGTTAACGTAGGTAGCTTCACCGTTACAGAAATAACTTGTATGACCAAAGCGCTGGCACTTATAGCATCTGAGCGGGTTGGGGATATATGGCCTAACTTCAATGGTTTCATAGATATATGGCCTAACTTCAATGGTTTCATACCCTGCCTTAATCCTTTGAGGTAGTTCTACCCGATGAAAGGTAAGAAACGGGGTATGAGTAGGCACAAATTCATCTCCTTGTCTCCACTGAACCCAATATACAGATGTCACACCTTGATCTTCTAGATTCTCTTGAATCACCTCATTGGACATACCATCCAATGCATGGGTGTTTTACAACACCGTGCGAGGAGTTCAAGGTCTTGTGCATCTCCACTCTAATTGGATAGCTTCCTAACAAGTTGGCTTTCAAGATAGTCGCTGCCTGGGATGATGAATTTGCTTCAACCAGAATCATGCCATTACGAGATCTAATACAGGATTTTACTGCACCAGCAATTTTATCCAGACCCTTTTGGATAGTGAATGGACTAACCGTACTGAACTTCCTTCCTTCCTTTCTCAGTTCTACTGATAACTAAGTAGCAAGGACCACGACACTCGACTACTTCTTTAACAACTACTTTGGCATTTGTTTTTTGTATTCATAGCGCTTGGATCCTCCATCATTACAAATGTCTCTGATGGCATGCTCACATCCTGGGTGCCACCACAGCTTAGGTGAGAATCCTGGCCTGGACCTTGCTCACCTTAGGGTCTCACCTCCAATACATAGATAAAGGGACCCAATCGCCTTCAAGAGTGTAACAGCTCATGTAATGGCCCCTTTCTGGGACTGACCTTTATCAGCGAATACAAACACAGTTCTACATGATACTCAGAGGCTGGGAGTTACACATTACCCAGTCACCCCTTGCAACTCCCCTCCTCCATCCTGCGCAGCAGTATCCATCAGACTGTGTTCAGGGAGGTAACCGATAGCTGGTGAATCACACTTGTGGACCAAAGTTGGTTGGGTGTTTGGCATAAGCCCTCTCACCTCTTAGAGGAACCCAATAGAGAGTGAGACTCAGGACCACAGGAACGCCAATCCCATACCTACCATAGTAGGCCCCTGGGGGAGACACACACACAAGCATGCACGTATGTGCGCACATACACATAGACACACAAAGATACTCTGTGTTTTTCTGTTTTCCTTGGCTTTTAAATTTAACTAATGCACACTTTCCATATGGTGGGTGGTGACCCACTTTCAAAGTCTGATTCATAACTTGAAGGTTCATCTGAGTCAGAATATACGTTAGAATATCTCAGATTTCCTTTTGTTTTGGTGTGTTAACAATTTAGAACTTCAGACTTTAATAATGTTGAACTATTTGTATGCTCTACTGGAATGCTAACCCCATCACAAAATTTAAAATAATGTTTAGATTGGAGCTGTTGTATTGCATGCACATTTTCCCACTTCTTATCCAACATTTTCATAGATTCTGAAATCAAATCACTTGACGCTTAGACAGCATGTACACCTAGGACAGATCTCCTTAAACACTTGTAGAACTCCTGTGCAGTTATTACAGAATTTCACCCTGTCTTTACTTGTTGCTAGATTTTCTTTTTTACCAGTTTTTAACACCATCAACTGCTCCCTTCCCATTGGAAGCAGCAAAGAAGTTCTATTCACCAATTAAGTTATAATCATTTTTCAGCATGCAGAGTCCAGATAATGTGTATCTATTTTTAAATTGTCCTGCGCTTCCATCTGAAAAAAAACCCCAGATATTCTGCAGGTATGGATATGTTTCCTTTAGGTCTTTTATTATGGCATTTAGGGATGTCCATACTGAGTAGTTGCTGTGTGCTAAATCATCACTTACAACTGCATAACATTTTTTTGTCTTCACTAAGCCACATACAACATGTGAAAACTGTGATCTGTTGTGGCTCCAGCAGATGGATTGGATCCCATGTTGATATGCTGCTGAGAAGTTCTCTGCAAATTCTTTTCCAACATTATACTTTCTTTTTTTTTTCAAAATACTTGTCCTGGATAATATTTACAAAAAAATTAACTTTAAATGAAGGTAGATGTCTTTGGATTTCATTTAATAAATCTTCAATAGAGCCTTCTGATTCTGCCAGCCAAGGTAGCCCATCTACATCAACCCATTGCTTACATCTAATTTTTCCAAATTAAAGCTGTCAGGGCAAACTAAATTAAGGATATTATCTTCACAAGTTGGGTTACTACAGCATTCTATCATACAGCTTTCCTATTTATATCACAACTCATTTTACTTAACAGTTCTTTAGATGTAACAGGAAATTCTTTGATGTGATTGCCTGCTAGTTACGTTTGTATGGTGTCAGCATATACAAACATTATATAGCATCTGTGAAGATGGAAGAACATGTTACAGATAAAGCTCATAGAGCTTTGAAATGTGTATGTTCACATCTGGGTTTTCAGATGAAGTAAACTAAGTGCCTCTTTTATTGCCATAATCATATGACACTTTTGCAAAGTCATTCTATTTCCTATAGAAGAATCTTTTACCAATTTATTATCCTTCCTGCCAGGTGCTTTATGACTTACATCATCCCTCATGTAAAATTCCTGCACCTTCAATTTTAATTCTGGAGTTAACTCATTCCAAGCCTTTTTTTTACTGATTCGATTTCTGTGACAATGTCTGAAACATCTTTCACATCATTTCTGATTAATAATTGTGCAAGAACTGCAGATTTGTTTTTACTTGGACTTATAGGCAAGTTTGTTGAACCGGACTTACAGCTTTTGCTATTGTTTGTATAGATTTGTGTGATCCTAAGAGTGAAGACAGTGATTTCTTCTGACAACTAGCTTCTGTTGTTCAGAATCTTAAAAGCGTTTAACCTTCAGCTTCTTTTTGTCACCTTCATTCATTTTTGCTTTTTTTTGTGGATAAGCATTCCACTTCTCTGGATCTTCTCTTTGTTTATGTCTCCATTTTCTTACATAATCGCTGGAATTCATAAGTTAAAGTGTGTATTATGAAAATAATTTTTTAAATTCAAAGTAATATAAATATGCTACTGGGCATTCAGCATAATAAATAGGTAGCCTCTAATAAACTGTAACACATGGTATATATAATTCAGTTGCAGCAATCAAACATATAGTTTTTTTACGAGAAAAGTAAACAAAACACTTGTGTCATTACGGGTATGACACATTTATATCCATTTTCAATAAATACAATTTTATTTATCAGTGAACAGTTCTTCAGTCTAATAATCCAGCACAATATTAACCTCACTTTTACAAAGTTTAAAAATATTATTCCAAATAATTATATAGCCACATCACTTTATGACTTTTCTTATTAAAGGTGTGACAGTACAACATGGTGTTAAAAAGGTTAATAACTAGAAAATATAGTTATGCAGTAAGAGTTTGTAGATGGTTTCAAAGCTGAGTCTTCAAGGTGAATTCCTTCCATGTTAACAATCAATGTATATCGGAGGGAAAGTATATGTGTACCAACATAAACCCACCAAGTTCAGCACCAGTGCTAAACTTGATGCTAGGACACAGATTAACAAAATAAAACAAACCAATACACATAAATGTATTAAAATGTGTATGTTTCTGAAAAAATATTTATCATTCTTTCAATTAATGCTTGATTTAAATATAAAATAATACTTTTAAATTTTGAGCTTCAGGTTCACTCATGCATGGAATGCTGCTTATGTTGAATGCTGCTAACCATTTACTTAGGTTGTCAGCACTGGAATGCAAAATTCATTAAGCAGTCCTTATTTTTATTATATACATCTTTTACCAACTTCTTGTGTTTGTTTCAAAGGTTTTTTCTTTTCTTTTCTTTTCTTTGTTTCTTTTCTGCTGGTATTATAGCTTTCAGACCAAAAGTGTGCTGTTACTGCTAATTTTTTCAGAACTCAGTATTTAATGTTCCTGAAGTTTTCTTTAGCTTGGAATTTCATATTTCACTTGGTTTTATCTACCTATACTTTGTTGCATTCTTTACAATCAATATGATAGATTCCCAGATTTTATCTTCATTTGTAGTGGGTCCTTGAGTAAATATTTCTGAAGGTTCCTTATGCTGTATTCGTTGTATGGTGCTAAGCTGATATTGAGCTTTTTATTTTTGTTAAAATCTTACTGAATCTGTTGAAAGCCCATGGATAGTATATGGTATAAGAATTTATATTATGAGCTGGTGTTACTTTGCTGCTGTTTTTGACCACTTGGATTTTTCTGTATTTTTATTTTCTCTACTACGTATAGAAAGTAGGGGAAGTATTGTATTCCACCCAAAAATTGGATACCGAGATTACACCGGAAATATATGTTTTGAGAACCCCTGAATCCAAAAAAAATTCTGATGTGTTACACTCACATGACTTTCTCTACTCTTGTACACACTATTTTTACAAACGCCTATTCTCCATATGCTTCATGTTAATCGAGATATCGAGATGTCAATCTTATTAGTAATTTTCTTGTAGATGCAAGGGAAATATGGTAGCTTTTAAGCGATAGTCAAATATTTTAACGCTGGTTGCTATGTAGCGCATTCCATTCTCTTTGCATGTCCAGGACATAAAAAAAATGAATAACGAATTTGAGAAAAAGTATAAGTATTGGAAAATTTAAGGAAATAACAAGCAATATCTCGAAAACGGTTCACTCTACAAAAGAAATGTATATGACATAAGTTGTGTATTTTAACGCGGTCTACATTTTTTGTGTAGTAAAATTTTGTCTATCTCTTATGGTTTACCAGTTATGCAAAAGTCGTTCACAATGAAGAATACGTTTGGAGACATTCCCAGAAAATTCGAGATATACATTTCATTTCTCATGACATTATCTTAAACATATGATATTTTCATCAAAATCGTTAGAGCCATTTTTGAGAAAATTAAAATTTTCGAAAAATCTTCCATGTAAAGGGTAGTCTGGGGTGGGGGGATTTTCTTGAAAACCTTCGTGTCGCATCTCTGGAAGATACTGAACCTAAATACCAAGTTTGGTGCTTATCCGACTGTTCGTTTTTGAGTTATGCTGTTCACAGACACACAGACAGACACACACGGACATGTTTCCAAAAATGCTTTTTTTGGATTCAGGAGGTCTCAAAACATGTATTTCCGGTGAAATCTCGGTATCGAATTTTTGGGTGGAATGCAATACTTCCCCTACTTACTATACGTAGTAGAGAAAGTAAAAATTTTGGAAACATGTCCGTGTGTGTGTGTGTGTGTGTGTCTGTGAACAGCATAACTCAGAAACGAAGAGTCGGATAAACACCAAACTTGGTATTTAGGTTCAGTATCTTCCATAGATGTGACACGAAGGTTTTCAAGAAAATTTCCCCTCCCCAGACTACCCTTTACATGGAACATTTTTCGAAAATTTTAATTTTCTCAAAAATGGCTCTAACAATTTTGATTAAAATATCGTATGTTTAAGATATTTTCATGACAAATGAAATGTATATCTCGAATTTTCTGGGAATGTCTCCAAAAGTGTTCTTCATTGTGAACGACTTTTGCATAACTGATAAACCATAAGCGATAGACAAAATTTTACTACACAAAAAATGTAGATCGCGTTAAAATACACAACTTATGTCATATACATTTCTTTTGTTGAGTGAACCGTTTTCGAGATATTGCTTGTTATTTCCTTAAATTTTACAATACTTATACTTTTTCTCACATTCGTTATTCATTTTTACTTTCTCTACTACGTATAGTAAGTAGGGGAAGTATTGCATTCCACCCAAAAATTCGATACCGAGATTTCACCGGAAATACATGTTTTGAGACCTCCTGAATCCAAAAAAAGCATTTTTGGAAACATGTCCGTGTGTGTGTCTGTGTGTGTGTCTGTGTGTCTGTGAACAGCATAACTCAAAAACAAACAGTCGGATAAGCACCAAACTTGGTATTTAGGTTCAGTATCTTCCAGAGATGCGACACGAAGGTTTTCAAGAAAATCCCCCCACCCCAGACTACCCTTTACATGGAAGATTTTTCGAAAATTTTAATTTTCTCAAAAATGGCTCTAACGATTTTGATGAAAATATCATATGTTTAAGATAATGCCCTGAGAAATGAAATGTATATCTCGAATTTTCTGGGAATGTCTCCAAAAGTATTCTTCATTGTGAACGACTTTTGCATAACTGGTAAACCATAAGAGATAGACAAAATTTTACTACACAAAAAATGTAGATCGCGTTAAAATACACAACTTATGTCATATACATTTCTTTTTTTGAGTGTACCGTTTTCGAGATATTGCTTGTTATTTCCTTAAATTTTCCAATACTTATACTTTTTCTCAAATTCGTTATTCATTTTTTTTATGTCCTGGACATGCAAAGAGAATGGAATGCGCCACATAGCAACCAGCGTTAAAATATTTGACTATCGCTTAAAACATACCATATTCCCCTTGCATCTACATGAATATTACCAATAAGATTGACATCTCGATATCTCGATTAACATGAACCATATGGAGAATAAGCGTTTGTAAAATTAGATTGTACAAGAGTAGAGAAAGTCATGTGAGTGTAACACATCAGATTTTTTTTTATGTCCTGGACATGCAAAGAGAATGGAATGCGTCACATAGCAACCAGCGTTAAAATATTTGACTATCGCTTAAAAGCTACCATATTTTCCTTGCATCTACAAGAAAATTACCAATAAGATTGACATCTCGATATCTCGATTAACATGAAGCATATGGAGAATAGGCGTTTGTAAAATTAGGTTGTACAAGAGTAGAGAAAGTTATATGAGTTTAACACATCAGATTTTTTATTAATGCTTGACACTATTTAAATAACACTTCATTGATATAGAGCTGTGAGATTCATTTATTAATTACTTGAACTTTTTAACATGTAAACTATTTACGTATACGTATTAAATCTCTCGAGGACGTGTCTCGCGTCCGGTTACAAACACTGTCTGCAGGCAATTGAATTGATTTCAACCGCCTAAACTTGTAAATTTCTGTATTTCAAGCCTCTGATTGGTTATACTTTTTCTCAAAATCGTTATTCTTTTTTTTGTCCTGGTAATGCAAAGAGAATGGAATGTGCCACATAGCAACCACCTCTTAAAATATTTGACTATTGCTTAAAGCCTAGCATATTCCCCTTGCATCTACAAGAAAATTAGCAATAAGATTAACATCTCGATTAGCATGAAGCATATGGAGAATAAGCGTTTGTAAAAATAGTTTGTACAAGAGTAGAGAAAGTCATATGAGTGTAACACATCAGATTTTTTATTTACATTTGTTTGTTGAAATCATTTTGTTTTCCCATTTTAACCATTTGCATATATCCTTTGGCGTACTCAGCTTCATTTAATGGAATATTCAGAAGTCTATTGATAAGGTATTGAAAATACCTTAATAGGATAGTCTTAGAATGAGTAACATCTATAGTTATTATTAGTGCCCTAATACTGTGTATAACATTACCAAAACTGAGAAAAACTGTATTAGGACATATGTCTCAGATAAACGATTAGTCCAACAAATAAAAATTAAAACAATTGTTAAAAAACACGAGAAGCATCAGACACTTAAGGACACACAGAAGAGAAAGAAAATCCAATAAAGAGAGACACTGCTAATCAAAACTAAAAGTGTAAAGCAGTGCATATTATATGCAGCAGTCCACTATATTATATTTGTAGCATGCTAAAAAATGACACTGCATTAAAACTGTTACACTGTCAACACTGGTTATAATGAGTACAAAGAGGTGCAGGTTCAAAACAACAAAAACGGCAGTGCTCAAGAAGACGCAATCTGGCTAAAGTCACTTTTGGAGGTACTCCAGGTGGTAGGTAAGGGTTTTGTCTCCTGAAGTTTGTTCCCTTGAATACTAACCTATCCATGCTTCAGCATGATAAAACAGAGCAATGTAAAACAGCGCTGAAATTATCAGAATTAACCAGTTTAAAAACCCCAGGAGGTAATCTTAGCAGCGGCATCAGCAGCCTCATACCCTGGCACTCCGACATGCTGATGCCAGCACCGAGGCAAGAAAAGGGCAATCCTAGATGTGCTGTACAATTGGAACTATACAACGACCGAAGGCTGAGGAGTGCACTCAAGGAATCGGTACAAATAACATTGCTACAGGTCTCGCTGATGAATATATAAAAACAGCTTGGAAAGAGCAAATCACCTGTAAAAATTAGCACTGCCATTGTCAAAAATAAAAGCACAACCTACTCCCTGATCATTCTTTGAGTAATCGGTGTAAAGAAAATGGCAATGTCCAAACTTCTCTTTAAGAACTAAAAGGCTGAACTGTAAGTAGTAGACTTCGGCGTGGATGTCAACCCTAGATCGAAGTGGGTCTCGGCGCGGAGCCATGGAGGAAAATGAGTTTCCCCCTGGTAAACATTGCCGGGCAAGAGTAAAAAGAACGAAAACGAATACCATGAAGAGTAAAGCCAGGGAATCTGTTGCGTATTGACGATCCAATGAATCGCTAAAAAAAGAGAAACAAAATTATAAGACGGATGTCCGGGTAGGCTAGAAAATCTCTGCATAGCTGTATAGAACATAGCGTTGATAAGACAGTGGGAGTTTACCAGCTTCCGCAAATAGGCTGATAACTGCATCGTAGGAGAGACACCGACACTCAATCTGATATCAATTTATGAAATTAATTTAGGCGACTTAAAATGTAAGATACACAATGCACCCTAATCAAGTTTCGATCGGACCAGTAGCGATAGTTTAACGACGATGCAATCAGCTCCCCAGGTTGTGCCGTTTAAAAGTGCAAAGATTAAGAGAACGTTCACACTTCGCTTTTAAGTAGGGCACATGATAACATAACTAAGCTTCCTGTCAAAAGTCAATCCTAAAAGCTTCATCTCGTCTGCGAAACGATCTGGTACGGGATTTAGAGAAGGCGAAGCAAATGCCTTCCGGTGCCAGAAGTTCACGCACACGGTTTTCTCGGAGAAGCTAAAGCTGCTACTCCACGTGTAGAGGCAGTCGAGACACAGTTGGAGTTGGCCTTGCAAGAGACAAGTCCGCTACATTAAATGGCGAAACACACAGGGACAGTGAAGATGAAACACTACTGCACACTCACGATAGAATTAAGGCAAAACGAAAAGTGTGACCTGAGTACCGAACCCTGCGGTATTCGTTCTGTTGAGTAAAAGCACGGGACAAAACCAGCTCATTCGTACCCGAAATATGCTCTCAAAGAAAGCCGAAAAGACGAATGTCCCACTTATGAAGGGTACGAATACCTGCCCTCCAACAAGTGTCATTGGCTTTCTCGAGGTCAAAAAAGACATCTCAGAAACACCATGATGCGCATGGATAACGAAACTAAGTGGTCGACTGTAGAACGTTAGTGATGAAAACCGCACTGGGCGTTCGACAACAGCTTCTGAGACTCTAATCACCATGTCAACCGCCCGTTGATTATGCGCACCATCACTTTGCAAATGCAACAGGCGAGTAGATGGGCCGGTAATTGGAAGGACGATGACGATGCTTCCCTGGTTTTAGTACTGGAACAATGGTGTTCTTGCGCCAATTCCGAAGGAAACTTAGCGGCTTCCATATACAGTTATACATCTGCAAGAGAAAGAGTTAACCGGCGAAAGAGAGAAGCTGCAGTATTAAGACATGAGCCCATCCGGCCCAGGAGCTGAGTTCCTAGGGTAGGATACGCCTACTCCAATCTAGCATGGCGAAAGGGAGTGATTTAATCCGGTTAATAAAGCGAAGGTGATAACTGGATGAGCTGGAAACCGCCACAAAGGCATTACCCAGATTGTTTGCAACGATGGTGTCATTATTATACTTAAGGCCTGGTACATCAGACTGTGTCACTTTGCCAGCAACGCCATGAAGCTTATCTCATACCAATGAAGGCGTAAAGCGATAAACGGAAACTACAAAACGGGTCCAGATGCCTTCGTGTTGGCCCAAATGATGTGTCGAGCCCTTGCGTGCAGTTTTTATAAGAAACCAACACCCAAGTGTAGGGTGGCACCGGAAATTCCGAAGCGCAGCTATACCGGCTTTCGTGAGCTGAGCAAGTGATCGAAATCGAAAAATGTTACTTGTAAAGGGTAGTTGGGTGGAGGGATTTTCTGGAAAATCTTTGTGTCGCATCCTTGGAAGATACTGAACTTCAATACCAAGTTTGGTATTTATCCAACTTTCCGTTTTTAAGTTATACTGTTCACACATACGAATCTTTTTTAAAACTTGGGGGGGGGGGGAGGCTCGAGACATATTTCGGATGAAATCTCGACACCGAATTTTTGGGTGGAATACAGTACTTCCTCTACTTACTATACGTAGTAGAGAAAGTAAAAAACAAATAAACAACCAAACAAAAACCAGGTATTTTTAATGTTACAGCAACAGTTTGCAAAGTAGTGGTGAGCGCGAGAAGCGGTAATAAAGGCGGTAATAAACGCGTCGCGAATCAGGAGCATTACACCCATGTGCAGGAGTGCCCTCTGGTGCAAGAACACAGCATATCGGGATGAGTGCCGGAGATTAAAACTAACGCGAGGATGAAGCTCAGTCTTCTGCAAGCAAAACATCCTGGGAGAATGAAAACGCAACAACAGTTGAAGTTTTTCCCTTTGCGTGCGTACACTATGTGCATTCCATATCATTATGGCAATTAATAGCGTTTTATTTATTAGGCTTTTTTCTTTTGTGTGGGGCTCGGAGATTTCTGTTAGATCTGGTTCTTATCCATAGACTCCTTGCAGGTAGGGCTTCCGCGTTCTGTTGTTAGAAACGATTCTAGCACTGAGAACCGATTTTCTGTGATAAATGGCAGGGAAACACCCCGCACCCCGCCTACTGCGACTTGGCCCAGGAGCATCCTGGGATTGAGACTTCCTTGGAGGAAGGGGTGACTACCTTTCCCACGTTATGGTGGGAACTTCACGAAATCCTCCCTGGGGTACTGAGTCTTAAACTTCCTCGATGGCGGTAGAAAGGCAACAACGTTTGGTTTAGACGCAATGGCGGAATGGCTGGCTTTAGAAGGCTTAGTTTGGAGCTTGATGTGAACGGTTTGATGTTAGTTTCGGAAGCGGTAGACATAGTCCATGTCTGCATCCCTTCGCGTTACTGTTACAGCGACAACAGAACTGAAAGTGCCGAAGTGCAGGAGTGGCGGCTGACGGGCAGGATGCTGTTGCCAAGCTTTTTAACCCGGAACTCCTGGATAGCCTTTTCATTCAGATGCCGCGTTCAGTTCGGCAACCAGGCTGAATCATCTCCCTTACAGTTAACACAAACAGGCACGGAGGTACAATGACCACCATGACGGGTCTTGGCGCATGAGGCATAGATGGAAACAGTGCTCTTACAAGAGATCTGTGTGTGTCCAAAACGTTGGCATTTGAAGCAACACAACGGACTTGATATATAAGGCCGTACCTCTAAACATTCATGCCCTGCCTTTATCATCTTGAGTAGATCGACGCCCTCAAATGAAAAGGGTACACGTTGGTATTAACACTGAGTCGCGTTTTGTCTGGATATGGTTCACGGATATAACCCCTTGATCAGCAAGATAACTGAGAACCCATCTGTCTGACATGTTAAAGATATAGGTAGTGACAACGCTCCTTGAAGAAGAGTTCAGGATGCGACTGGGTAGCCGTGGAGAACGGTTACCTCCAGCAAGGTCTTAGTCTGTGTAGTGGAGTTATTATTTACCAAAAGAGACCCATTCCTCAAATGCACGCACACTTTAACTGCTCCAGTGATTGCATTGAGTCCTTTTATAAATTAATGGACTCACCTTGAGAACTGATTGGCCCTCTTCCCTATGGGTAATCACTAAGTAACAATCTCAGATGACAGTGGTCTTACCCTTTCAAAAACTAAGGCTCTTGTGTGAGGTGTTGGAGAAAACTGTCTCCATGATGGGCAAAATCCTCCACTAGTGCAACCATCTCCAACTTTGAACTCTAACTCTCCGGACATTACTGTGGCTAGGGTGAGTGATCTATTGATAACAGGATCATACTTCCTGATGTAATCACTAATCACTGATGTAATCCCCCACTGGGAGTTAGCAGCTCAAACAATGGTCCCACTGCGGCACTGCAGTTGAACACCAGATATGAACTGTATCCTACCCAGTTGCTGGGAATGATGCTATTACTCAGTCACTGGCTGCACTCTAAGGTGTGCAGGTTGCCCTCAAACTACATACAGCAGAGGTTGAAACAGAAACAGAAAAAAAAAACAAAGCAGAAAAGGGGTGAACACATGCTGTGGACTAATATACAAGCTTTCTGCACCCTATCAAAAGAAGAATAAAGACAGGGTGTGCATGAATGACATGGGCAAGAAAAGACTACATAAGAAAAAAAAAGTTATGCATGGTGAGATGCGGAACATGAAATGAAATGGTATAGAATGCACAAAATGCTTCCTTGCATTTCCTGGTCAAGCCCACCTCAACTGGTTTCCTGAAGCCTAAGAATGGTAAGATGCTATTTTCCTCAATTTTCAGGGTGAAGCTTATTGCTGTGTCTTGAATGTCTAGTAGTTTTAATACGCTTTCTGTGTGTCTATTGGGTACTACGATGAATATGTAGATTACACAATGAATATCTAGATTACACACCAATTTAACTCAGATTGGCATAATGAGTATTACAAAATCTGACTGCAGCATTAGAAAGCCCATAGTTGCCAAGAGAGGAACTGTAATTTGTTTTGTGATGATGCTACATTCATTACTGACTCTCAATTCCCTCAATGATGAATTTAATGTTTTGCTATTGCCATCTTAGACATCTTATGTTGAGTTTTCACATAAAAATTAACTTATCCATATAGATGTTCATTGTGTAGGTCGTCTATATTCACATATAATCAACAGTGATCAACAAGTAATTGAAGGGTTCAAAACAACATGGCCTTAACACCATTACAGTGTTTTAAGATATAGACATTTGCAAGTTTGAAAGTAGCCATAAATCTTACTTGTAGAATAATTGGCAGTGTGCTTACTCCTATATTCAGATACATCCAAGATTCTGTATGCATGATTTCACTATTGGACTAGTATCAGCATATCAAAATAAAAACAATAATGTAGCAGTTGTAAACTGAGGGATAGGGCAGTGTTGCTCGGAAGTTTTAACACCAACGTTTTTAATGAAATGAAAGTTTATCTTCACTTAGGATGTTACTGAACATAACCTTTTGTTAAAAATGTACTATAAAACACCCAAATTCAAAAAGTAGTTTAAAGCTGATCACTATTGTTATTTTCTGTCTTTGTTTGTCCTTCTATCTCTCTGTGTGTCCAGCAATTCTCGGTTACACTCCTTTCCTTCATCTGAAACAAGATTCTTATAAAACGTGCAGTATACAAGTGGGACCCAAATTAAAAGAGAATGTATATCATGCACTTTTTTCTTACTGATGGAAATGGAAGCAGTATATTTCTGTGGTGCTTGCAGCAGGTTGACAACACAAAACCTTCTGCCTCTCTCTTCTTGATGACGCAACTTGTGTGTACTGGGTATTCAAGACAATGATTATAGGCCACTTGAAGCATGAAATGGTTTTTTGAAGAACGAAGAAGACTGTCATATGAAAAAAATTTAGTGCTTTTCCATCAATAGACTTAGCTTTCTTCATAATTTGTTCTGAAAAGCAGTTACACAACAATTATTATTATTATTTTTTTTATTTTTTTTTTATGCCAACATGCCAAGAGAGGGCAAGTTTGGGCCCATTCTTCAATTGAGTAAAGTTGAGCTTTGTATTTCTTACAATACAACTCAATTCTTACAAAGTCTCTATCATAAGATAGGCAAGTGTGGCCTACCAATGGAAAGTGGTGATAGATTTGTTTTACAAGCCCATACTAGCATCCAGTTATTGTTCTGGCCCTTGCAGATGTTGTAATGTATAGCTATTCATACTTTATGTTTTTACTTTGAAGATACTTCAAGAGACAGTTGCCAACTTTATCCACTCCTCACTTTGTTTTCTTTACTTTCTGACCAGAAATACATGTAACCAAAATGATGACTGACCACAATAATGAATACCTGTGTTATATGCCCGCAGTTTCTGTTTACAAAAAGGATGACAGACTGTTAGTTTTAGAGTGAGCAATGCTTTTTGAAGATCCATGGCTATTAGATGATACTTTGAGGATTATTTGCAACGTTTTGCAATAATATCCTAAAAAGTCCATCACAATTCACTTGTGGTTTTTGCATTTCTTCACACCACTTACAATAATGTTCAAAGAGAGATTTAATGATCGTATCACAATGTGAATAAACCTTATGCAGATTATTTTTGTCTCCTATTGTGGCTTTAATATTCAGGCAGTTGGTCTATGAAATGCTTATAGGTTTCAATAGGTTCTGTAGCATGCTTATTGGATCTGTTGTTAATCATTTATACTGTCTTCCATAGACATATCTTTCAAATTGTTACAGGAATCATTTCTTGCTGAACTCTACACATGTATTTCCTTGCATGTAGCTATTTTGAAAGTTTATGCAACATATGTACATTAAATATTTTAGAATATTCAGACCAAGAATGCAGGAGACTTTGGGATTGGGCAGTGTTGTTCTGACGTTACTGTTATCTTAGCAGAATAACAAAACCATGTGTTAAACACAGGCCAACAAATGTCAGACACAGTAAAAACGACATAGTAACATATACAGAGTGAGTCAAAAAACTACGAGCTGGCTGCGCGGTGGTTTTTCCTGTCTATGTCCTCAGCGCTCGTTGCCAGCTGCTGCTATCATGGAAAGGTGCGAATGAAACCATACAATATTTTTAAAACTACTTTTAAAGGCTTTACTTATCAATTTTATGAAAGGAGATGCTGAAACTGGCCACCGTCATTGTCCATACATTTTTGGCACCTCTTTAGGAAACTATCCATCACTTGCCGTAGTTCAGGTTGAGAAATGCTGGCAATTTCCTGACGGATATTTTGTTTGGACAACGACGGTGGCGAGTTTCAGCATCTCCTTTCATAAAGTGATACGTAAAGCCTTTAAAAGTAGTTTTGAAAATGTTGTATGGTTTCATCCATGCCTTTCTACGATAGCGGCAGACGGCAATGAGCGCGAGTACACGGACAGGAAAAACACTTCGGAGCCAGTTCATAGTTTTTAGCTCTCTCTATAGATACTAATAACAACATCACAATAAAGCACAAAACCCATAATGCATAAAATAGTGGGTTAGGGCCTTGTTGCTCCAAGCCCTTCAATTGTATGAGTCAGTTTAGTTTTAACATGACAGATCTTATAAAGAGAAAATGCATGGCAGTCAGCTGTGTTTAGTTGATACAATAATGATCTGTAATTCTCCATTAAAAATATCAGAACCAGTGTTAATCCAAACAGTCAACTCTTATCCGAGTTAATTTTACAAATACTGTTTATTACAAAGTGTTAATGCAAGAGAATGTGGTATTCAATTGTCCTGGGGTAATAAGTTATTAGTGTTTGCATCCCTTCTCTAAAACAAAGACATTGTGTGTGCAAATATGATTCCAAATTCTCATCCTTTATTCTTTAACTAATCCTTTTCCCACAAAAAAAAAACCTCATTCCACGCACTGTAAAATAGCAAATAAGTTAATAAATTTGCATACACTTCCAGTTTAATGAAAATACAAATTAATGAATAAACATGAAATGAAGTAAAAGAAAGAAATAAAGTGGAGGGAAGGTGGAATGGATAGCAAGAATAGTGCATTATTGACATTTATGTTTCTGAGCTTCTCTCCAAGTTATGTCAAAGAGCTCCATTATTGATGCATGCAAGTTTATGAATTTCACTATTTGGGCCAAAGCTGTGCTTAATGCATTCCCTCTTTTTTCAATAGTTAAAAGTCTATTGTAGCGAGTAGTTTGTGATGCCAGCACTTGATTCTGTATTTAAATTAGTGGTAACTTGCATCTCATAAACATTCTATCTAGAGGATAGAGGAATGGGCACAAAGGTCCTTGAAACATGTTTTAAAATTTTTACAAGTGAAGTAATATGCCAATAACATTCCAGTTCATTTCAGTTATCAGTTCATTAATTTAAAAGTTAACATGTAAAGAATCTAATATGGATGTATTAAAGGAAATAGTCTGCTAATAATTCTGATATATTGCTAGTATTAATGAACTGCCTTGTCTGAATTTTTGAGATTTAAGGATTTCTTTTTTGATTATTGCATTCACAGGGACAGGGTGGGTTGTATTTTCTTTTTATTAGCAAACCTCCTTTTTGTAAAAATATTAGCTATTTTAGCAAACATTCTGCATGTTCATAATACTGATAGTCTTTCAGTTCCAGTTGCTCACCTATTATGAATTTGAAGGTAAGTGTTGATTATGGCATATTTAAAAATGGCACATGAAACTTCATTGTTTTCGTATATTAGTTTGATGTAATGGATATTTTATCTATGTACTGCTTTATTCATGGATAGTTCAGATTACCATAAAATGAAACATTATACATGCCACAAGGCTGAGGAAAGGAGAAGGAGAATGAATGTAGCAGGATTTTCAAAGGAAGTAATGAATATTACTACAATCCAGGAAAGCTTATTTAGCTTTTTATTGAAACACTATTTGAGTCACATTTACACTTAACTAGCTTCATTAATATTTGTTGCTATAGAAACATGTTCAGAACATGTTTCACAGACATTTTGTCTTCATCCTCAGCTATGATGAACTGCCAGAAACATTGTTGGCTCTTGAACTTTGATTTTCTCTGCTGAACTACTGATGAACTTGTAGAGTATGTTGTCCTAAGCAGGAATTTAAAATCTCATTCAGCTGAGAAAATCCAAGGGTCAAGAGCCAACAACGTTTCTGGCAGTCAATCACAGCTGAGGATGCAGACATGTCTGTGAAACTTGTTCTATAGCAACAAACGTTAGTGAAGCTAGGTGTAAATTTAACTCAAATAGTGTTTCAATAAAGTTATCATTTCACTTCACTGTATGTTACTTCTGGTTTTAATTCTTATTATAAACTTAACTTATTAAAAAAAATACAGTATTTTTATTGAAAACTAGTGTTTAATTAATATGCGAAGTACTACAAACCTCCCAAGGCAGCAAGGAGTTTAACTTCAGGTCAGTGTTCTTTTCTACCATCATATCAACTCCACCTTCGCCATCTTCTATGGCAATTGCTCTTTCATCTCCTGGTGGCAAAAGTTAGCAAACATTACTCAGATGGCTGCAATATTTAGCATTCAAATATTTAAAACCCATATCTACTGGTAAAACTCCCTAAAAAGCACCTATGAACTTTTAATTAAAACAACACAAACAATAAATCATCTCAATATACAGACTTATACCGAAGAAGGAAACTTCTCATTTATGCAATTATAAATTTTCATCTATTGCCTATTGATGATTTTGAGCAAAATGTTCAACTAGTGCTATCTCTTCCAAAAAACTTAAGTTCAAACACAAAATCAGACCTACATTAGTAGAATATGATTTTTACGTATTTGTATTTTGTATATTTTTATAATAACTGCATTTTTTTCTCCTTTCTCTTATAAGAACGTACAGATAGCTAGCTATATTTTCACATTTGTAAGAACTTGTGTATTAATTTATTGTATTCTTTCCTTTCTTTTCTTGAATATTTACTGCATCCTTTTTTTCTGGTTGACATATACAGGACTTCACCTGTGACCTCTTATGAGAAAGAGCATCTTATCACCTTTTGTTTATTTTTCGTTTCTGTACAAAATTTGCTTATTAATAAACTTACTCAGAAGAAAGAAGTAACATGTAATTTCAGAGCAAAAACAGATGATGATAATGCTGATGATGGTAATAGTAATTAATAGGTAATAATTTTGTTAATAATAAACTTGATGCAAGTTTTTTCTGACATCAGTGTATAAGTATATTTAAATTGTGCCTAAAATACATTGATTGTAATTATATGTAAATTCATCATTGGAGTATAGTTGAAGTTCACTTATACGTTATTCACTTCTGATATGTTTTTTGCAGACATATGTTAAATACTTTAGGCACTGAACTTTGACCGTTCATATTTAGCTCAATTATATGTTTTTTAGTTATAAATTTTCTCATTAATATGTCACATTTTTCTAGTCCTGATGTACAAAATATGAAGCGTGTTTTTAAAGTACCATTTTAATATTTTGCCGCTGCACAATTTTGAGCATGCGCAATCACCTCCTCCATTAGGATGCCAGAGCAGCTGTGAGCGATCATCATTTTGTGTTTGTTTTCTTGTTGTTAGAGCATTTCAAAATGTTCAAAACAATTGAATGACCTGCTGACTGTGAAGTCAGATCAGTTATTCATTTTTTGAATGTAAGAACTGTTACGTGAGCAAACATTTATCGCCAATTGGTGAGGTTTATGGGGAAACAATAGTGAATGACAATGCAGGGCCACACACAGCCAAACAAACTCAAGATGTAATCACATCATTTGGTTGGGAACAATTCGACCACTCTTCCTACAATCCGGATTTGGCACCAAGCAATTTGCATTTGTGTCTTCATCTGAAGAAATACCTTGGTGGAAAACATTTCAATGATGATGATGACGTTGCGAAACAAGAAGTGCATACTTGGCTTTCATCATAGGCGGCATCATTCTTTGATGATGATGATGATGGTTTCCCGTTACAACAAGCGCCTGAATATCAGTGGTGATTATGTAAATTAAAATTAAATTGAGTTTTATTTATGGACGCTCTTTAACTGCTATGGTCCATAGTGTCCCATTCTATATTGGGCATGAAAGATTGGTAATTTTGCTCAGAGGCCTCTTCATCAGGCTTGAGGTTCTTTTTATGTGCCGTAAATCTATGGCACAGGACCACCAGCTTTATGTCCTTTGAAGGAAGCCATCTAAGGATTTTTATGCCCGAGCGGTGACTATGGTAATGAATGATAAAGTATTTGGAAAATAATGTTCAGTTATTTTGTAAAAAATTATTGGTACTTACTTTAAAAACACACCTATATATGAATTTACTTACTCATTTATTGTTATGTTTTTGTGGATTAAGATGTCTTATGCATGGAATCTGTATACTGTATCCTTACTGTTGCAGCACAGAACATAGGCTTTTTGGGTGAGGCATCAATATTTTTAAGTGCATTATTGCTGCACATGTGTTAACAATACAGTCGGGCAGTCATTCTTCCCCAGGTTTTATCGATGATACTATGAGAATGGTGATGAAGAAGTAGGCCTAAAGAATGAATGTGTTCCCAGTGTGCATGGGCCAATTCAAGCTCTAAGCATTACATGAAAACAACAAAATATGTAACACAGTGGTTATGACCCAAGTTTAAGGGGGATTGGCACAGGCAGTAGAGAGGTAAACAGAGATAAACTGTGCACTCACCAGCATAAACACTAAAAGCGCTATTGTCAGATAATCGAATCTTCCGGATGCTTCTCCTTCTTAAATGTTCTAGAACTCTGTGGAAATTTCCAACAGTTATATAAGCAAGCACTCTTGTATGTAGGAGAGTCATCAGTAAGTGGGATAATGAGTGCATTTCTGAGGCAACATCAACTGTAGTTCTACAAGTGAGTTTGTGACAACTACTGTGACATGTAGTTAGTGCTAGTTCTGTGAGATATTGGAGAAGTCTTGTGTTGGACTCCCCAGCAAGTGAACCGTCTGGAAAAAGAGGCTACGTCATGCATATTTTCTTATGCCACTACATCATAAAGAAAGTGAGGTTACAGTGTGAACGAAGTGAAGTCCCAGTGAAAGTTGAACAAGATCAAAACAGTGACAGTGAGAACTGAGTGAAGTGACAGTTAAAAACTGGACAAACTCACAATATTTATAATAAATGCAGAGTGTGGAAAAATCAAAACTTACAAAGGGGGGTTTAGAGTCCAATAATTCAATGAAAGACATTGCATGAGCTCATTAGTAGCAAAAATTTAAGGTATAATATTAAGTGAGTTTTGTTTTCACATCACACAAGCAAACTGTCCAACTTAAAAACATATTTAGGAAAACATTTATCATGAACATAAAGTGGATAAAGGAGTCACTTTTTATATGAACTGTACAATACAAAATGGATACTAGTGAATTGATATTGGGTAGAGAAAATCTGTAAATGTTATTGATTTTTTTGGTGTTTTATTTGGTAATGTTTAATATTAACCAACTGCATTATACGGGTGGTTTTTGGAATGAAGAGAGTGAAGAGACCCTTCACCTTCTCCTCACTTAAAAATTAAAAAATCATGTAATCAATATATATTTGAAAATTCTCAGTCTAGTAGTTTCCACAGACTGGGCTGCTGTAATGTTTTTTCTCTGCAGTCCGCACTGCTTCACAAGATTGTGCATTCTCCAGTGACAGGCTGGCAAACGACACTTGACAGAGAGAGAGTGTATGCTCTATCTCTCTCTGACTACTTGCTTGCTAGTGAATCATGAATGTAAAGAGACACTACCTGCCCGATCCTGTCTCTCCCTCTAGTTTACATGGTTGCTATGACATGATGTCAAACATTTTTTCTGCTTGCAATTTTAAACCTTAAGTGCTGGGATGGTCTCAACTGATAAGAATCCTTTCACGTCCTTCCTAACTAACTGTGAATCATACTTGCTTAGGAGCCAGGGCGAGAGATATACCAACATCACACTCAAGAATCACACTTTTGTTATTGTTACAATGGCTTGTGAATGTTATCGTTTGTGTTTGCAAAATGAATCCAATTAGTTATATAATTTGTAATATACTTGAGACACCATTTTCCAGGTGGAAAGATGGGGATAAGA
Source organism: Deroplatys truncata (assembly GCA_030765065.1). Taxonomy (NCBI): domain Eukaryota; kingdom Metazoa; phylum Arthropoda; class Insecta; order Mantodea; family Mantidae; genus Deroplatys; species Deroplatys truncata. The sequence goes on from CM060979.1 coordinate 89,768,503, forward strand.
AAGACATATTAACAATTGGAAGACCTACCACATCATTAAATCTTTGTATAAAAAAAGAAAAGAATGGTAAATGCTATAATGTTAACTTCAAAACATCTTGGTTTTCCGAATTTCCGTGGTTGTGCAGTAGTCTGTTTGTTGGCCCTGTTTACTTTTTAATGATAATCATAATGTCTGGAATAAGGAAGGATTTCAGGTTTTAATAACATTACGCAAACTGTAAATAAGCATAAATATACTGATCAACACCTGAAATGCAAACTACAATTGAACACTTATTTAAAGAACAGAAATATGGTTTCTGATGCCCTACAGGAAAATGCAAGGCCTATTTATGGTTCAATTCAATGAAAATGTTTGTATGAATAGACTATTTTTCCAACCGGTTATAGATGCTGTGCTATATTTAGGCAAGCAAGAACTTGGATTTATGGGGCACGATGAAAGTGTAAGTTCAATAAATTGTGGAAATTTCAAGCAACTGCTCGCTTTATTAATATCCAGGAGTTCATTGGAAATTTAAAATCAGTACTTGAAAATGAATAGCATATTCAGTATCCAAGACAATTCAAAATGCAGTCATAAACTGCATATCTGAAAGGGTACATACAAGATCATGTAAAAAATGAAATTCATAACAATAACTTTTTTGCTATTGAAGTTGATGATAGCACAGAAATAAGTTAAACATCACAGTGTTCTATCATAATAAAACATGTGAATTTTGAAGGAAATGTTTTTGAGTAATTCCTAGGGTTCTATGATTTAGTGATGATAGAACATCAGAGGTTTTGCTTAATTTTCTGGATGGGGTTTTGTCTGAGTTTTCATATGAGAATAAGTTTGTGTCTCAAAGTTATGATGAAGTAAGTGTAATAGGTCAGTTAAGTGGTCTTCAGAAGAAAATTAAAGACAAGGTACTTCAATCTGTTTTTGTGCATCGCTTAGCTCATCAACTAAATTTGGTGCTTCAACAAAGTTTAGATTGCATTTCTAAATATCACATATTTTTTGCAAGTATCAGTGGGGTTCCTTATTTTTCCACCACTCATCAAAAAAAACATGGTACTAGATTCATTTTCAGCTAGACATATTCCAACCTTAGCAGAAACTCGGTGGTGTTCTAACTCAAAACTACTCACTATAATTGTAGAAGATTGGGAAAAATTGAAACAAGTGTTTGAGAATATTATGAATGATAAGCAATCTGATAAAAGATCAATTCAGCTCAGAAAGAGATTTTTGAATGAAATTAATAGTTTCACATTTACTCTTCTGGCTGTAGTATTCAATGACATTTTTTCTTTGACAAACATTCTTTTTGAAGTTTTGCAAAAGAGATCACTAGACATTGCTTATTGCATTTCAATTGAAAATTGTGCTAAGGATTTTCCTTCTTCAGCTCTTGAAAGCTAGCTTACAACGATGCTATTTAAAGATATTTCAAATAATTGATAATTTAAAGAATGAACTGCATCTTTTGTGTGCTGATGAAGTGTATAGATCTGTTACTACAGTGGAGTATTTTAAATTGTGCCAGGAAAATAAGGATGTATTTGAGGAATCATGCAAGTTATTTGCTTTAGTTTTATCAATTCCATCCACAAGTGCATCAATGAAAAGAAGTTTTTGTGTTTGAAAAGAATTAAATCTGTCACTAGAAATACTATATCACAAGGCAAACTCACTCTATCCAGAATGAACTTTTATGTAAACTTATAAGGAATGGGCCATTTTATGAGGACATCATGGATAAACTTTGATACTCTCAAAGATCGAGGATTGACTTAATATACAAGAAAGAAAATGGCTGTCTCACATGATAATTATTATTTAGCTAAATTATTATGTTTAAATTTGGCCATCATTGTTTATTAAAGTCTGCAGCTCTTCACCTGTTGTCCTCCTTGGTCTAGGGTTCCATGTTAGCCTCTAGTTACCAAGCTCACAGGTTCAACCCCGGCTGAGGGCGATGGATTTTTTTGGATGTAAAAATCCTTAACATTGCTTCCTTTGGAAGGAAGTAAAGCCGGTGGTCCCGCGTTGTAAACTTATGGCATGTAAAAGAACCTCAAGCCTGATAAAGAGGCCTCTGAGCAAAATTTCCAGTCCTCACACCCAATATAGCATTGGATGCTAAGCACCATAGTAGTTAAAGAGCGTCCATAAATAAACTATATTTAAATTTTAAATTTCAGGCCTTCACCTACTATTTAAAGCATGAGCTACCACTGCTGCATTGTTACAATTATTATAATGTGCATAAATAGTAGACACACATTTTATATTACTAAAAATCTCCTTAATTTTAGCAGCTAGAGGAATCTCCAGGGGTTTTAGCAGCTCAAAGCAGGTTATGATGTGACGGATGAAGAGAAATAAGGAAATGAACGATAGAAAAATTTACCTTAAGTAAATTAGCCAACACAGCATTCACTTAGCACACAAGGGAATGCGCCAAAAGAATCTTTGTTAAGTTTGAACCATCTCAAGGGATTTGAAATTGGAACATTCCAAATGCAGTCACAACTACTATGCCTGAGCCAACATGATCAGTTACTTTTCTTATTTACCAAGTGGGATGGCCCAACAGTTAGTGTCTGAAGCTTGCACTCAGGAGGTCTCGGGTTTGATTCCTATTCAATTAGACACCTTGATCTAGTGTTTTTTCATGTTTTCTCAAGGTTGTTAGCTGAATGCTGAAGTGGATTATACACTAACAGAATTTTGCTGTCCCTATTTTCCTCTGATTTCATTATCTTTAATCTTTCAGGATTGCAGGGCTTGGCATGATGGTCAGAGCGTGTGGTGCAGGCAGAAAGTGCTTTAAGGAGAGAACTGTTTTTCCCTGACTGGAGCCTTCTGCTTTAATCTATTCATTCAGCCATGTGGATAGGCATCCACGGATGATCAACTTGGAAACACTATGGACCCCACTGCGCCATCTGGCCTGTCCTTTGTGCTCTCATGCCTCATCCCTTCTTCCAAGAGGTTTAGTATGTGCAATAGGCCTAACTTTGGACCCACACCAAAATCCTCCTCTGATTCTAAATTATAACCTAATCATATTTTCCTATCTCCACTTGGCATTAATCACAATAAATAAAAAACTGATGAGAAATTGTTTCAAACTAGTTAATGTGTACTTTATTACATGCAGGCTGCAGAGACAACAATTGACTGTTTATGCTGGATGAATTTTTTTACTCCTTTACAAAGAACATGTTTTACAAATTCTTGCTTGTGAGCTTGGATGAGAAAAGAGAACTGCTCATTTTCAAATGTTTTTAAATAGTATATTGAAGTAGTCTTCAACCTGGAAATATTTAAACATACAATAATGAATATTATGGAAATAGTTTGATGCCATGAAATGTCATTTGGCATAATATAGGTATATTATAATGAGCTCTGTATTTATAGTATGGTGGATGCCTCTGGCTGCTTGCTTCATCTTGGGCAGGGTATGGTTGGATGGAGAGAAGGAGCAGGAAATGCTCTCAGATTATTGAACCATCCAGAACCTACTATTGGGATGTAGGTAGAAATTTCTGGAACCATCTCCCTTATGGTAGTATGAGAAACTTCTGGAAGATATCTCTCAGTGTAATATGAAAACAGATAAATGACCCTGCATTGTTTGATTTAGCGAGCTCTTGCAGCATGTGAGCAAGTAGCACTTAACAATGCAAGGAGAGAAGAAGAGTCTGAGTTCGACACATTATCAAACAACCAGAAGAAGTAAAAGAATGAGTTGTGCAGCTGTGAATTGAAATACTATGAGCAGGAAAATAAAAGTGACTAGAGAGAGAGAGCATACTGAGTCACACTGGTGTCAAGATTGCAATTTGGGCACCACGATGGAGGGAATGTTTCAACAACTTTAACCGAAACTGGGATTGGAGTAAATGGAGATAAAAATGAAATCCGAATGGTGAAGATGGGAATATAAATGTAGCCCATGAAATCCAGAATGGTGGAGGTGAGAATAGAAATGAACGAAATGGAGAAAATGATATCTAAACTTGGCTATGACGTATGTAAAACTGAAATGAATACTACTGTCAAAACTTGAAAGAGCTAGTATTAGAACTGTCATAGAAGAAAAATTAATGCTGTGAATGAGCATCTGGCTTAGTAGGAAAAACTTAGACCAGCAGGCAAAGGAAAATAAACATTACACATACACAGTGGAAGATATGAGCCGCGACCTACAAGCCAAGGTCCATGCTGAAGTTATGAAGGGTTTCACAATTACAAGTCCAGGTAATGTTAAAACGGTGAAGCCTTCGATGTTCGACAGCACTTTGTCATGTGTGGTGCTTAAGCAAAAGCTTAAGGCCATTGTCGTTCACAGTTGGTGGGTGTTGGCGGAGAAGGCAGCTTTTGGCTGCCCTGTAGAGGCAAGCAGCGGAAATTCTTACCACCTTTCCCACCAGAGGCTCAGATGACAATCTAGTTATAGCTTTGGAAGGGGGCTATAGAGGAACCATTGCTTGGGCCTAGCTGAAAGCAAGAGTGCAATATTCTGGCGAGACCTTGAAAAAATTTGCCACAGATATAGAGCAAAAGGCACACCAGGGTCTGGCGGATTTGCTACCAGACTTTCATTCCGGAGAGGCAGCCCACACTTTATCAGCAGCATAAGAGACCAGAGGATAAAGTAGCAGCTTCTCTTAGATGAACATCATAACATCAAACACACCTAGCAGTTGTCTCCGCATTGAACTGGCCAAGGCACCTGAAAGAGACATTGCGATGCCGGCCAGAGCTGTGATGGCTAAGAGCGATGGGGAGTGTAAGTCTAACCATCGTAGAGTTGAGTGCGGAAGATCTACATGCTGTAGTTCTGAAGTATCTGGATACCTAAGGAACTATGAGCATGCCACTGATTGAGGATCAGGAAAATTGTTAACGGCCAGTGTGAAGAGGGGCACGCAGGCACTGTTGTACCTTTCCCTTGCCTCACGTAGAACACAGTGGCTAAGAGAGGCAAGAATGATCTGGTAGAGCTTCGATGGATTCAGGACCCTACATGCAAGGTGCTGGTAGATATGGGGGCGTAAGTAACCATCGCTGGGTTCGATGTGGTACTGGGACTCCTCCGGAAAGTGTTATCTAGTCATCAACGAGATTGGAATGTGCACATACCAGTGATCCCCCTGGCCTACCAAGTATCACGAGTCCACTACATGACACCAGCCAAAATGGTATTTGGACAGGAGCTACGGCTACCATTGTGAGCTGTTCTTTGGAACACCTCCAATGCAGATCAGCCAATAAGAATAAAGTATGGGCGTTAGCAGACAGGCTGAAAGAACAGCTGCCAGGGAGCAGCTGAAGTTGGTAAATAATCGGATGAAGGCGCGATATGGCCATCGGGCCAACAATGCTGGATTTCAGAAAGGCGACCTTGTTTGGCTTTTTCATACCATGAAGACTAGAATGAAATCACCCAAGTTGCAACTTTCCTTACAGCCTTATAAGGTTAGCACCCAAATCAACAATTTGGTATGCCGCTTTGATGCCAGTCCCAAGGGAAGCTGATGGTGGTACACCTTGATGACTTTGCCTCATATCATGGAGCTCGGAGTGACCAGCTCTGAGGAGGGAACTATGTGGCAGGCACATCTTTGACTGCTTTTCCTGTCTTGGGCAGGCCATGGTTTGGATGGTGGGTGGTGCGTGATTTTTTGGAGAGAGGAGGAAGTTGTTTCAGCTTATTGAACTGTCTGAAACTCCTATTAGGACATGGATAAAGGCTGTCAAAATTTCCTCCTTCTGACCAGGTGTGAAACTTGAAGGTGCTGCTTGGGTATAAATGAAAGGCTGATCTCTGGTTCTGTTTGGCTCAATTCAATTCAGTTCTGCTGTTTCCTCAGCAAGTTCTTGCAGCATACAGGCAAGCAGCAGTTGTCTATGCGAGGAAAGGAGAGTCCTGAGATTGGCACACTAGAGAGTAACTGAAAGACAGGAAAGGTTGAGTTATGTGCCTGCAAATTGGTGTGCTATTGGCAGAAGGAAAAAAAATCACTAGGGAAAGAACAGACTGTCAAAACTGCTTGCATAATGTCCATCAGAATTTATGAGGATTTCACTGTCTAGATATAGAAAATTCAAAATATTCATTTCATATGTTATGCCAATACTTATGAGATTTTTATTAAAAGTGTTAAACAAAAGTTTGAAAAATATAATAAAAATGCATTTCTATGTAAATCAACATTTTGGGTGTGTGGTAGAGATTTCCTCAAAATTCTTGTTTGCCCTGCATTCTATAAGGTACCCGGCTTAAACAAGAAATTTGCTATTTATCCAACCTTTGGTTTTTATGTTATGACATACATATACAGTGTTTTCGAATAATGCTCTTCTTGGGTTTGGGGGGGCCTTAAAATAAGCATTTTCAGTGAAATTTTGACATAAATTTGTTTAGTGGAATGCAATCTCAAGAACAACTTGTTAAAAAAAAAAAGGCTTCAATTACAAAGTCCAACCAATCTCCAAGAAAGAAATGAGCACTACTTTTGTCTTTCGAAAGCACAATGTCATTCTTGTGGTCTAAGGGAACTATGCTAGCCTCCAGTTCTCAAGATCGTGGATTCAAACCTGGTGGAGGGCAATGAATTTTTTCAGGCGTAAAAATTCTTAGCATGGCTTCCTTCGGAAGGGAAGTAAAGTCGGTGGTCCTATGTCACAAATTTAAGGCGTGCAAAAGAACCTCAAGTCTGACAAAGAGACCTCTGAGTGAAATTTCTGGTCTTTCATTCCCAATATAGAATGGGTCACTAAGAACCATAGTAGTTAAAGAGTGTCCATAAATAAAACTCAATTTAATTTTTCTAAAGCACAATACTTTGCAAACAATACTCAACCATGTAAGGACATTATACCTTGTACGGCTGTAATGTATTATAAAATATATTTTGAAGTGATATTGTTTAAGTAATGAATATCAGCATGTATTATTAATATCAATGCATAATAATTAGAGAAAAGAAAGAAAAGAGGAACAATTTACGCATTATATAAAAATAGAGACAAAAGTTTACTTACCAGTGCATGTAATTATAAACTCATCGGATTTAAACTCATGCTTTAACAACTTTTGTCTGAACATTAACTTTGGACGTGTCTCTGAAATTGCATTCACAAGAATGAGTTACACATAAGATCTATTTATAAATACATTTATTTAACAGAGGGTAAAATGTGTAGAAACATTTGTTGTTGGCAAATTTGGTTCTAAATTTTTTTTTTGGCAAATTATAAGAAAAATGCAAACTGGAGTATATAATTAAACAAAAATCTGATAACATCATACCCCTTTCTCTACCCATTCTCATTGTTTTCACAACTTTTCCAAAAATGATTATTCATACAATCTATCTACTTCCTATGAATCATAAACTACCCACTAGAATACTACATTCTAAGGATAACACAATAGTCAATTGTTTATAAAGTATTATGTTATGATGTATTATTTTAGCCACAATATTTTCGCAAGCTCATGAGAAATTAATTAATGACCAAGTATTTCAAACTGCATTGTTTAAAATGTGAATAAATTTAAATGAACAATGGTACTATTACAGAAATGGTTAATGGCACAAAAAGTTTTGTTTGACAATATCATTTTGAGATCTACATTTTCCTGTAGCAAGCTTATGTTTTATCTTATTATAATTACTCATTTAGATAAAATTCAATAACAATGAAGAGGTGTTTATATACTATTTACAGAAAATTCAAGATGCAATATATTTTATACTTTGAGACAATATCTCGAATTTATATTTTAACCAAAATCATTGAGCCAATTTTGGGGGGAAAATTTTTTCTCTCTCGTAAACCTTGCATGAAGTTGGGGAATTCCATGAAAATTCTTTGCTCAGCATCATTATATTGAGTTAAATACGAAATTTGTCAATCTGATTGTTTTTCAGTACATTCTTCTCTCTTACTCTCTCACACACACACACACACACACACACACACACACACACACACACACACACACAGATAGACACACTACAGACACAGAAATCTTTTATTAAAGGTGTTTTTTTTTTGTGGGGAGACATATACAAGATCACAAAACGTGTATTTCTGATGACATCTTGATGTAACATTTTTGGGTTGACTGTAATACTTCTTCTGGTGGTATAAAAATTAAAATTTGATGTGTTAACACTCACAGGACTTTCTCTATCCATTCTTCAGCAAACTCTATTCTTACAAAAGTTTATTATTTCATCTACTTCATGTTGAGATAAACATTTGTAGAAATGGTTTAATTTTTATATTTCCTTGAAGGTACAATGGGAATAGGGGAATACAGCTTAAGTGATAATCCAATCTTTAGACCTGATCACTATGTGATTGCTTTGAAATTCCGCTCTCTTTGCATGACCATAAGAAAAGAAAAATGAATGACTCACTGTTTGAGAAAAGTATAAGTATTACTGAAAAATTCAAACCAATAACAAGAAATATCTTGGAAATGATTAACTCCACCCAAAAAAAACAAAAAAAAAAACATATTTGAAACAAATTGTGTGCTTTAACGAGATCTACATTTTTTGTGTAGTGAGCTTTTGTCTATCTGTTATGTTTTACCAGTTATGGGAAGGTAATTCAGAATGAAGAGGACTTTAGAGGCTATTCCCAGAAAACTTCAGGTAAACATTTCATTTGTCATGAAAATATCTCTCATATTTTAATCAAAATCGTTAGAGCCATTTAGAAAAAATTTCCATGTAAAGGGTAGCATGGGGGGGGGGGGTTCTTGAAAATGTTTATGTTGCATCCTTGGAAGATGGATAACTTAAATACCAAGTTTGGATTGAACCGACCTTTTATTTTTGAGTTATGCTGTTCAAATACACACATGAGGACCTCTTTTAAAAACATTTTTGGGGTTCGGGGAGTCTCAAAACATATATTTCCCATGACATCTTGACTTCAAATTTTTAGGTGGAATACAATACTTCCTCTATTTATTATATGTAGTAAAGAAAGCGAAAATATATTTTACTTTAAACATTATAGTGTATTATTGAACCACGATTAGCATACAATGGGAAACTGCAACATTGGCATTGCGTACTTACAATCTGTATTGGAAAGAAGTACAAACAGTTAAAACTGTTTTCTTTTTCACTTTATAGAAAGTACTGTATTATTAATAAAACTCTCTGCTTCATTGTGCAGCAGTAACCTCTTCCCATATTAATAGTGACATTCTTTGTTTCACTTGAAGTGAGTGTACTACAGTATAATATGATCCATGTACTTGCCATGCTAACATATGCTTGGATCTGAACATAAGTAGAAGAAAAAGACTATAGAAGAGTGAAGTTTCTAAAGGTGCTTATAGACAATTAGTTGCATTCTATTTATCACATGAGTTAAGCTTTGTACATATATTTTCACCTGTGTAAGATAGCCTAAGATAAAATGAACAAAAACAGGATCTGTCCTTGTCAATTTAGCATTTTTTCAAGCTAGTGAGTAAGATTTGTGGATGATACAGGGTGAGCCAAAAACTACAAACCAGCTGCGTGGTGTTTTTTCTATCTGCATCCTCAGCGCTCGCCGCCATCTGCCGCTGTCATAGAAAGACACGGATGAAACCATACATTTTTAAAACTACTTTTAAAGGCTTTACTTACCAACTTTATGAAAGGAAATGCTGAAACTGGCCAGCGTTGTTGTCCATACATTTTTGGCACCTCTTTAGGAAACTATCCATCACTCGCCATAGTTCATGTTGAGAAATGCTGGCAATTTCCTGGTGGATATTTTGTTTTAATTCTTCCAGAGTGTGTGGGTTTGTCTTGTATACTTTGTTTTAAGTTACCCCCCAAAGATATAAATTGCAGGGGGTTAGGTCGGGGTACCCAGGGGACCACAAATCTGTACTAATAATTCTGTCCTCAAACATACTTTCAATTTTTCTCATCGAAATATTGGCCGTACAAGCTGTTGCAGAGTCTTGTTGAAAAAAGGCAAAATCACGCTCCCTGGCTGTTAATTCTCTAAAAAAAGGAAGAGCAAAATTGTATTCACATATGTACAGGCTTCAACTGTTGACTCGAAAAAAATTATTAATACAGATTTGTGGCCCGCTCGGTCCCTTTCCTAATCCCCTGTGATTTCTATCTCTAGGATAACTTAAAATAAAGTATACAAGACAAACTTACACACTCTGGAAGAATTAAAACAAAATATCCGCCAGGAAATTGCCAACATTTCTCAACATGAACTACAGCGAGTGATGTATAGTTTCCTAAAGAGGTGCCAAAAATGTATGGACAATGGCGGTGGCCAGTTTCAGCATTTCCTTTCATAAAGTTGGTAAGTAAAGCCTTTAAAAGTAGTTTTAAAAAATGTTGTATGGTTTCATCCGCAACTTTCTATGATAGCGGCGGATGGCAGTGAGTGCCGAGGACGCGGACAGGAAAAACACCACATAGGCAGTTAGTAGTTTTTGGCTCTCCCTGTATATACGATATGAAAGGAAACTCGGTGCTATACTTTTTGTGTCAATTCCATGCTGGAAATGGAACAAAATCTGCTAATATTGTTTTGATGTCTGATGTGTAGTTTGGCCAAAAACAATTAATTTCTGCACTATATTTCATGCGCTGCAATACATTTTGACATAAATTTACCTGAAAGGTTTAAGAAATGGAGCTGGGTTCATAAAAAGTTTTGGCATCACTGAACTTGCTATAGTGCTAATGTTAACAACTGAGTAATGTCCCCTTTCCCTTTCTTAATAGCACTGTCCTGTTATTTCATTATAAAATACTAACTGGCTTATCTGGCACTGCACAGATGACAAATTTTATGATGATTTAATTAATTTAGTTTACCTCCCCTCTATTCTTTATAAAATTATTGTGCAATTATCTATAATACCTTATGATGACCGTTTACTCTAGAACTGTTGTTAATGATATTCCAAATAAGACATGAAAAGACATATCAGTATTCACTGAAATGGTATGAAATATTGGCAAATGTTGTACTTCTGACTTCTTTTACCTTTCCCTCAACAGTTTTCCAAGTTCTGGATATGTTGTATAGTCTATAAGTACCTTTTATTAGTGAAGGAATTATTGGAATGGTCAGGTAATGTTAGACAAACTACATTTTAAACTTTTGTTTTTTCTCATTAGTACATGGTTATTTAATAACATAAAGGTTCCACAGGTTTTATATAATGCAGAAACCCCTAATATCAATAATCAATGAAGCAGAGGCCAAACTATGAAGATTCTTCAACCCCAGAGCAGCAATTTAAAAATTTTGGAAATGGCACACAACCTGAAACCATCAAGAAAATAATCTTCTCAGTTGTTACTTATAAAATATCTGTTGAGTGGTTTCCGATGTTATGCTGGACCCAATTTTCTCTTTTATATAATTTTTTAGCATAAGAGGAAATGCAGCAACTTTCTTACATAAGGGGTGTTAAAACATTTTGGCATTCAGAAAATTCGGTAAAGTGTCTGTAAGAATTAGTACATTTAGTCAGACATCAATTAAGTAAAAGCTTACAAACATTGATGTATTTACTAATATGTGTGACTAATGAGCCAAAAATTTTGAAAGCTAACTGATGCTTAGTGAGTCAAATTTCTGGCTAATTAAGTTGAATTGAGTTTTATTTATTGATACGGTAATTTGTATCACAAATTACTTAAATGTAAATAAGGATTGTAATATGAATATGTATTTTTATGTGACATTGATTTCAGAGGTTTATTAATTGTAATTATTATTGGTAAATAATAATATACGGCTTTACTGAAACTGTCAATAATAACGCAATAATGCAGCGATGGGGTGAGTTGTTTATCATTACCGGGAACAAGGAAGTTACGTAATGTTTCGCGCCTTTTCGGTAGAAGCTTCTAGAACATTTCCTAAAGCAATATGTATTAGTGGTTTTCATTGGATATTAAAATAGACGCTAATGTTGGCGCGTTTTATTAGCCAATAGCAGTTCATTTATAATCTTTAGGTGTATCTTGATGCAGGCCTATAAATAGTGTAGGTTCGAGGTAGCTTGTCCACAGTTCAACAGAATTCTCAACACACTACACGTCGGTCTCTCAGTTCATCGTCAGTCAGTCCTTCATTTCGTCCAGTTACACGCAGCATAATTACGAGAATTATTATAAAGTTAATTCTACACAAAGTTGAAATACATAGTTAAAAGTGATAAGTAAGAAGTTATTACAAACAGTTTCAGTTTGGCGAGTATCCAGATTAATATGTAAAAAGTGTTAGTGAACGTGTTCGACAATAAAAGTTATAAAACCAATTTCTTCATCAGTATCATTTCTGGATAAAAGATTCCTTTCCGATTCACACCCTGCAAGAGATACATGTCCTACCAAGATAAGATGATAGCTAGCCGGAGGACAATATACAAAACTTTAAATTCTTTCGGAAACTAATTGATACAAATTGCTACGCCAGAGGGAGCTACGAACCAAACGAATGACGTCACAAGATGGCAACACATGAAGTCACACAACCTTAATACCGCATCAAATTGGCTTCCAAACGTGGTGCTATAATAATGTTAAACACATTGTAACATTAATACCGTTACATTATGGATGCTCTTTAACTGCTATGGTTCTTAGCATCCCATTCTATATTGAAGTAGTTTTGTTGCTTCACGTATGGAAAGCTGATTTGAAGATGTATTATATTTCGACTGTTGGGGAGCCAAACTTGAAGTAGTTGCAACCGCACGTATGGTAAAAAGTTTCCGGTAGCCTTTGCCCCAAATGTACTTTCCGGTGACCTTTGCCCCCAAAAAATGTTTAAAAAATATTAACTTTGTAATTTTGACTGTTTCTTTAAATATTATATATTTATGTTTGCCTTGGCTGCGTCAGTATTTATACTTTTTTAGAGACATGAATGTCTTAGCAGGGAGTGGTGCGACTGAAGAATGTAGGCTTACACAGATTATAATTTTACTTCACTCCTTTTATTAATGCTTGATACAATTAAAATAACACTTCACTGATATAGAGAGCCATGAGATTTTTTTTTGCGCTTTTTAACACGTAAACTATTTTTCGTCTCACAGTGAATACGTATTAAATTTCTCGAGGACGCATCTCGCGTCCGGTTAGGAACCCTGTCTACAACCAACTGACTTCTGAATTTGTAAATTTTGCTATATTTCAGTTTCTGATTGGCTAATCCTACTCCAATACCTTCATTTAACTAAAGGTTTTTCTGGTTGTTGATTGGCTATTTATAAACTGTCTCAAAATTTACAGTATTGTTGCTCCAATAATGACTAGTAGCATTATTAATCTTTCTTACTCATTATTGGCTCAAGGTTACCTCATTGTTAGCAACTTTTAACCTATTATTATCACAGCTCCTACATTATTAAATTACGTAATAAATTCACATAACATTATTACACATGTATACAATAATATAACATATACAATGACTGTAATATACACTTTTCATATCTTGTTACATACACATATTGCTTTAAGGTGGGCTGTTATTGTATTTATATATTATATAATTAGACTGAAATCATTTAAGTGTTAAAATACTGCTTCAATATTGGGTGTGAAAGACCGGAAATTTTTGCTCAAAGGCCCCTTTATCAAGCTTGAAGTTCCTTTTACATGCCATAAATCTACAACACAGGATCACCAGCTTTACTTCCCTTCTGAAGAAAGCCATGTTAAGGATTTTTACGCCCAAAAAAATCCATTGCCCTCCACCGGGTTTGAACATGGACCTCGGGAGCTGGCTCATTAATCACATACAATTACTCAGATGTTTTAATGCTAAACCTTGCACACATCTACAGTATTTGAATAAAATATCAATTAAAGAAATAAGTATTATATATGAATACTACACAATTATAAGCAAGATCTGATTGTCGATTGCTGTGTCTTCAGTTTTCTTAGTTGTTAAATTGTAACCATCTCTATATACTTGGCATGAAATAGCTGTGTCTTTTGTTTTATATTACATACTTTTTGTGTGGACTAACAACTACGATGGTCATTTCAAAAGTTTAGCACACTGTAAGATAGAAGTAAAGAAAATAATTTATTTTACAAAATACCTTTACAGGCCTTCAATATAATCCCCATTCTTGCTTATGACAGCTTTCCAACCTTTTGGCAAATCTTATTCCAGATAGGGCAACTTAATTGTTGAGCTGTCTGATTACTTGGGTCACCTCATTGGAAGCTCCATCAATTGTATCAGAACGTTTTCCACGAAGTGGTTCCTTCCATTTGGGAAACAAATCAAAGTCTGGTGGGCTCATATCAGGACTATATGGTGGGTGGGGTAGTATTTCCCATCCATATTTGTCAAGCGTTTCTCTCACTGGTAGGGCAATATGCGGTCTTGCATTATCGTGCAAAATGAGGACACTACTGCAAGCATATCAGGCCTTCTTTGATGAATTTTCAGGCGCAAAACATTTTGCAGAAACAGCTTGTAGTACGCACCTATTACAGACATCCCCTGGGGCACTCTATTTGTAGCTATGAGTCCATTCATGTCATATGCAAAGATCATCACCAGTTTCACCTTTGATTGTTGGCGGCGGAATTTTTTCGCACATGGAGAGTCGGAACTTTTCCATTATGAGGACTGAGACTTTAGTTCTGGCTCTAAATCTCATATCCAGGTTTCATTAAGTGCAACAATCCTTTTCAGAAACTGTTCTCCTTCTGTTCAATAGTGTTGAAGCAATTCTTCTGTGATTCTTTTGCAACCTGCTTGATGCTCTTCACTCAGATCATGCAGAATCCATCTGGCAGTAACTTTTCTCATCTTTAACTTTTCAGTAATGATTATGTAAACTGAAGTGACAGACATTCTGGCAACATATGCAATTTCCTCATATGTTTTTTGTCGATCCTCTCACAAAATGTCATTAACAATAATCTGAGAGGTTTAGTCTGTTGCAGTTGATGGCCTTCCACTTCTTGGGTTGTCCTCAATGCTTACCCGACGTTCACAGAAATGAGCAGACCACCGTGATACTGTGCTACGATCCACTCACTATTCCCACACACCTCTCCCAAAGCGTTGTAAATTTCAGTTGGGATCTTTCCATGTAGGAACGCTAGTCACTATGTGTAATCTGACTTGATTTGGTTTCAGCTTCCATTTTAAAACTGAATTACTCATGACACAACCACGAAAACCAGCAAACACATACACAACTGTCAAGCTTAAAGTCTGAATCACAACTGACCTAAATTTCAACTTGATCATGCCACTGTAATGGTCACGCTTGTACCATGTGCAGGACTTTTAAAATAACTGTCATATTTTTGACAATATGGCTTTCTCAACAAAAAGTCAAAGCCACCTATGTATGTTCTTCAATAAATCCAACATATTTGTATTCTAGCATACAGGCCTTATAAATCCTTTTTAGGCTTAAGTCATTTAAGAATTTAAATTAGAAGGTATTTTCTAGCCTACATCTATTGGAAAGAACATTGTTTTCAGTGGTGAAAGAATAATTACCAAAATTGGTATACTGCTTTCCAAAATTACCTTATATACGTGCAGTTAAACATACACATATATAAATTTTCTCTCTTTATAATTTCAGCATAGATATGGCTCATTAAAAAAAACTAGTGGCAACAATGACTGATACTACCCTTTCTAAATGATTTTATGCTGATAAAATATGGGGAAAAAAAAAGAAAGCAGTATTCCTTCTGTGAATTAGAATGCGATAATCTAATCTCGTTTATACAATGTTGACTTACCCAATAGCTGGATTAAACCTGAAATGACAATTAAATTGACTTTATTTACATCCCCCTACATTCTTTATGAAATCAGTGTACAAAGGTCTAGAAGATTTTTATGGCAATATTTCTAAAATTGGAAAAAAAACTTGATATTTATAGAAACCAATATGTAACATAGGCAGATGTATTTTTGATTTTCTTAACTTTCTCTTGACAGTCTTCCAAGTTCTGGAAATGATGTAGAGCCTGTAAGCAAATTTTGGTAGTGAAGCAATTATTGGAGTGATTCATGTTGTTTAGCTAATCACTGTAGATGAAATTTTAAACCTTTGAACCTTATCTTTGGTTCCATAATTATTTAATATCAAGAGGCTTCACAGTTTTCACATAATATAGAAACTCTAACATACATATACAGAAAAATAAGAGCAAAAACTGGTTAATATGAAGATTCCCCACTCATAGGTCATGAAACTATTTGAAAATGTTAGTTTCAGAAAAATAATCTTTTGAGTTATTAGTTGCAAAATATTGGTTGACTAATCTTTGTATCGAAATTGAAATTGAGTTTTATTTATGGATGCTCTTTAACTGCTATGGTTCTTAGCATCCCATTCTACATTGGGCATGAAAGACCGGTAATTTTGCTCAGAGGCCTCTTTATCAGGCTTGAGGTTCTTTTATGTGCCGTAAATCTACGACACGGGACCACCGGCTTTACTTCCCTTCCAAAGGATGCCATGCTAAGGATTTTTATGCCTGAAAAAATCCATCGCCTTCCGCCGGGTTTGAACCTGCGACCTCGGGAACTAGAGGCTAGCATGGTAACCACTACACCACGGAGGATGACTAATCTTTGTATCACACTGGACACAATTTTCTCTCTTTATGAAATGAATTAACAGTGGTGGCTGGCGATGGAGGACTCTAGGGCAGCGCCCTCTCCATAAATAAACGTCCCGTAAATAAAGAATAAAAACAGGAAAGGAAGGATAACATCAGATGTCATTGCAATATTAATTTCTGCATTCCCCAATTTAGTTTATAGATTTTGTTTTGTTTGAAATGTTTTCGCAATTATACACTGAGTATTGCAAATGTTTTCATTATGGAGTGTATTATTTCGGACTACATCAAGTCCATCCGGGAATCTTTGCATTTGTGGATACTGCTGCTAGAAGTGAGAAGTGTGGAGAGCAATGCTTTAATTATGGGCAAGGGATGCAGAGAGGTAATAGTAATTTGGCGGAGTCCGAAGCACTTCACTATTAGTTCTTTCTCTGCGCGATCTTCTCCACGTGGAGTCACTCAATTACATTGTTGCCACCATATGAAAAAAAGTGTAAACAGTCCTGTCTAAAATGTAATTCTGTTATATAAATTGATTTAAAGCTGAATCATATTCTTAAGTTATACTGCAATTTAAAGCAGTATATTCTACAGTTAAAATGATTCAGAGCAGAAAATAAATATCCCCCCTTGTTATACAACCTATGTTGGTCACTTTTGTTTGCAAGTCACATGATCATGTGCATGCGCTCACACGCAGTGCTGTGTTTCATACACATATGTGTTAATTGTGTACAGAGTTTGGAAGTATGTACTGTGCAAAATACCTAACTTAACTAATAAATTCAGTGCAAGCGGTATGCTCTTGCTGGAGACTGTTAAAAATCTGTTAAATGTGTATTTAAAGTTAATTAATTGGTTAAGGAATCATAACAAATAGTAAATAGTAATGCATTATTTACACAACTCCCATAACCACATCAGAGAGTGAAAGGTGTTTTTCAATTCTCAAGAGGATAAACATGTTTGTTAATGCTTTAGCCACATGTTATATTGAGAACGCCCTGATTTCAACCATTTTGCTGAACAAAAGGAGGGAAGAATGAACTTCATTTTCAAGAATATTAATTTAGTTTAGTTATAGTCAAGTTTGTTTGTTTGTTTTTTAACTTTTCCAATACATGTTGGTGGTTGCTTGGTATTATCACTACACATTTAGACATGAGATAAGGTTGGGCAATGAGCAAAAATAAACTCTACATGTTTCTGCTTAAGAAATTGTGTTTTTACTGTGACGTCTGAATATACACTATTATAAAAGGTAGGAACTAAAACCTATAAAAAATATGTTCAGGAAACACAGGCTTATTGATCTGCAGGTATGTGTGATTAAGAATTGTAAATCATTTATTTTGTGAAAACAAAACACACAATATCCATTTGCTATAAACATGTGTTCTCCACTGAAATTTTAACTGATGTCCATTAATACATGTCTGCACCGTATAATCTAAATTTCAAAAGACTTCCTGCTACTGAAAGGAATAATACATTATTAATAAAGCTTAATTTATGCTCGCTTTGGTGGATGCATTTTATTGCATGTTTTACTTCTGGTCCATTTTATAAAAAAGTAAGTGATGTAGTGTCAATAAACTGACTCACAATAGTGTTATTAAATTGTTTAATACATCACTCTAGAGAGTGGAACGAAACTTGTATTTAAGCTCAGCAACCTCCAAATATGCAACACAAAGATTTTAAAGAAAATCCCTGCCTCCCAAGCCAGACTACTCTTTACATGGATAATTTTTTATTAACAATAACAATTTTTATTAAAGTATCCTATGTTTAAGATATCTGCATGACAAATAAAATGTTTATCTTGAATTTTTTGCAAATGTTGTGTGAAGTCCTCTTGATTCGGAACAAATTTTGATTAATTTTTTTTTGCAGTATTAACCATTTCTAAAATATTCTTTGTTATCAGTCTGAGTTTTCAAATACTCATACTTTATTTTTGCATTTTATTCTCATGGTCTTGCACAGAGTGGAATTTCAAAGCCATCACATAACAATTACTTTTTAAAAACCTATTGCTTCAACCTCCTATATTCCCCTTGTAACCACAACAAAATATGTAATGAAACTATTTCTGCAAATGCATATTGTGATCAACAAGTAGTGGACAGAAAAATGAGCTAGTTTGAAGAAGAGTGAGTAGAGAAAGTAATATAAATACAACATATTAATTTTTTTTTAATTCTTTTAGTCATTTAGGAATTGAAATTCCAAGGTATCTTATAGCCTATGTGCGAAGAACAGCACTTTTCAATGGTGACAGAGTTATCAAAACCTCTCATTTTCTCTTCCCCATTCTCCTCTCAAACACACATATTTTCTCTCTTGATAATATTGGTATAGTATGCAGAGAGTTTAATGTGTAGTACCTTAAAGACAAGTTTAGCAAATACAAGTAAAGATGCTCCATTAAAATGTAGGTTGTTGGAGGCAAGAATGTAATTCATATAGCATTACGGAAACCTATGACAGATGTTACCATACTACAGCATATGATGTTCTTTCAGCGCTCATACAGCTTTTACATGCACGCTACTGCTTCCAGATTATGGTCTGCTAGCTTCACATTTTTTATGGACACTTTCTTCATAAGTGAAATGCATTTCCCACCTAGCCATGGCATGATATTACAATATTACCAAAGTCTCTCTACCACAAGCTTACTGTAATGCTCTATGATGGCACTCTTGCCTCTAGCAATCTGAATTTTAATGAAACATCTTTGCTCATATTTGCTAAACATGTCTTTAGAGCACTAGAAAAACAGCCTAAAACTAAACAGATTACATACATATATATGCATTATAAAGGAGATTATTACCTTTAAATCTTAAACAAAACACATCAAACACTGTTCTCTCATGGTGTATCAGTTTATATATACTATTCATCAATAGTAGCATCCCCCTAAGCAAATATTTTGTTACTTTCTCCAACAACTTTTGGAAATCAAAATATTCTCTGGACATATTAGAAAGAGTTTATGGATAAAGATAAGCAAATAGTTCATGATCATAACCTGCACATTAAAGCACTTACATGAGCAAATGTTTGCAATAACATTTTTATAAGGTACTATCAAACTACAATATCCATAAAAAGAAATAAAATTTCCATTTCATACACTATTAATAAGAATATCACTTCAAAAATTGTTGGAATAATAGTCTATAAAAACAAGGCAGAAAATCCTCAGAGTTCTTGAATTCTGCTGAAAACGTTTGAAGTGACATTATAGCTATGACATTGGAGTGAATGCTTTTCATAAAGTGATCATAGAAAGAAACATCATACTTGGAAAATAAAGTAGTTTTTAAAAATCTTCTGTTAGTTTTACAACCACAGGATGTGCCATTTTACATGAAGTCACTTTGCATATGAACTTATAGACAGGGTAATCATGGAAGTGAAGGAGGGACTTGGTGAATTCAAATATGTGACTCAAATGTCAGCTATTCTGTTTACCAAACTTGGACCTAAAATATGCTTTCATATGAAAAGTCAGCAGGAGAATTTGCAATGGAGAAAGTGAATAAAGAAAAAAATTGAATTTTTCAACAAAATTTTCTCCAAGCAGTCATGTTTTGTTCAATGTACACTGGACATCACAGTAGATTCTGTTCCAAATAATCATTGTTGCCAGTAATTTTATAATGATCCAAGCTGTTCTTGAAAATGTAACAGATGGAACTAAGGTATTTTAGCTTCTCTGTTTTCACCTAGATTGCTGTTTTATGTATGTATGTGTGTGTAAAAATTAAACTGAGTTTTATTTATGGACGCTCTTTAACTGCTGTGGTCCTTAGTGTCCCTTTCTATATTGGGCGTGAAAGGCCAGTAATTTGCTCTGAGGCCTCTTTATCGGGCTTGAGGTTTCCATGATATGGGACCACCAGCTTTACTTCTCTTCCAAAGGAAGCCATGCTAAGGATTTTTATGCCCGAAAAAAATTCATCGCCCTCTGCCAGGCTTGAACCCGTGATCTCGGGAACTAGAGGCTAGCATGGTAACCACAACACCATGGAGGATGACATATGTGTGTGTGTGTGTGTGTGTGTGTGTGAGAGAGAGAGAGAGAGAGAGAGAGAGAGAGAGAGAGAGAATACTATATTTTGAAGAGTGTTCCATTTATGGCCTTGCTAGCAGCGAGAGAGAGAAGCAAATGGGATACTATGTTGTTGCATTCACTTTCCGTTGCAAATATGATAGAATTTGCACTAATATGTCATCTATCTTGTACAATATACATTACACAATAACCAACTGCACATCTTTCTCACATCTTTAAAAAAATGCTTTGAATGTTTAAGTTTTTACAGAACATTTACAACTCAGTGAATATGTAAATACTTATGAAGTTAAGATTTTTTGCTAGAGGCACATGGAATACTAAGGTAATAATAGTGCTTTATTTAAGCTCTGAAAAAGTATGTACGCAAGTTAATGTGAATCAGTTCAAAATATGCTTCTTTAAAATGGATGATTGTTCTTTAGTATGGCAACCAATTAGAGCTAGAAAATTCTACAAGGGTAGCTTATTTTTCAATAGCTTGCATGTCTGTGGAAATGTCTGAGACTAATAAAAGCATTTATGGTTAATCATGCAGAATCATGTCTTGCTGGAAGTACTTCAGAAGGAAATGTGTACAAAGTTAAGTGTTTTGCCCTCAAGGTAGTTTCTTAAACAATATTTTTAGTATTTGCTGTACTAATATCAGCAGGAAAGTAGATAATAAACATGTAATCAATGGAGAAATTGAAGAAACCTAGTCTTATTGATATTTCCTACATTCCCCATATGTTTATTATGGCCTTGGGGAACCTTGTTCCATCAAGCGATGACTGGATCCATTTATTAGCTGGAGACATCCAGTGGACAGTGGGTGGTGTTCATTACCTCTGATGGTAGGATCACAATGGAATGAGGAGACCTACAGCTTTTATCATGGATTTCAAACAATGTTGGACCTTAGGTATACTTTATATAGGCTAGTCAGAGGTGAAGGCCTGGATAGAGGTGAGTTCAAATTGCCATTCCCATATCCAGAAATCAAACCACAGACCTTCAGTATGAAGGCTGCAAAGGGAACCACTGAGCTACCCTGTGCCAAGAAACCTCATACTTTCAGATTTAATTAAGCACATTGTTTCAAACTTTTTTGACCATTATCACCAAAGAAACAAACTTATACAAGTGTTGTTTGTCTCTGAACCAAACAAAGCTGGTTTATTAAAAATTTGCAACCTTTACTACAAGAACCCATCATATCTCAGCAGCCATAAGTCACACCAACTACAATAATTTTCTGTTAAGAAAGAAAGAAGTGCTCTTTTCAACTATTGAAAGGTTCTCTCAGTAGGCAAGAAAGCCTACATAAGTATTGAAATACATGAGGAGTGATGTTTTAAAATGCAATGAGTCCACATGCAGATGTAAATTAGTTTGAAGCAGATTTCTACACCAAAAGATGGGCTGCATCAAGCTATGGTGTTGGTTTGATTCAAAACATCCTTTAAATCAAGTACAAATTTTGGGCTTTGGTTCAAAATGCTATCAGTCAGCATCAACATCAGTTCAAACCACGATAAGTCCAACTTATTGCAATCATTAATGTATGTTGCACCAAAGCCTATTAAATTTAACAAAACAAAAAAACAAAAAAAAGTGGTAAACTGAGAAAGCAAAATTCCAAACATTCACAACAATGTTTTTGGTGTATACTAGTTATTGTTGTGGCCAATGTATTGTTATATGCAACAGGTTTGTTGTATTTCTGCACTACTCTACAGTTCATGTAAACAATGAACATGGAAGGAAGTATACATGTAGGGGACCACTCTTCTGGATCTAGGAAGTAGCAGAAGGGCTTAGTGTCCCAAATGCTGTCAGTTTGATATGCACTATAAAATCACTTTGGTGATAGCTTGAAAGAGGATGAAATCCTGAAATTTTATGATGATCTACTTGAGAGAGAAGAAGATGTAACAATGTTGCAAGTTGAAGATGAAGAGTGATTGCTTGGAGGAGGAACCTGAATATCAAATCCTCTGAAGAGGAGTAAGAAGCATAATATCCATTCAAATTTCTGTATTTTAACTAAACTATGACAATAGTTTGTGAAGCAACTTTTGAAACTGATATTTGTCAGGTCAGTATCATTTGATTTTCTAATACCTACCACAGAATCAGGGTTTTACACTTTATTTTTAAACTATAATTTTTACTGAATATCTAAAGATTTTTGTGAAGTATTAATACTAATTGTATTCCTTGGATAATGTGAATATAAGCCAAAACAGAAATTGCTGAATATAATTTTTTGAAATTTTGAAGAAACATACATATAATTTATTAAAGTAGGTAAAAATTGTGATTGTATTCTTTAAATGATGTTTGAAAGTGCCCTCTTTAATTACAGTTTTGATTACTTAAGTAAGGTTGGACAGTTCAAGAAACAATACGTACCCATTAAAACAAGTGACTAATTCTGATTGTATTATTTAAATAATTGGTTGGGAACATCTTTCACAATTTCTGATTTCATTGTATCAGTTATTTGGCTAAAAATAAAAATTAAATAGATTCTTGCATTATTTCTGTATAAGTTTGTTTCAAAATAGAATTTGCCCCTTTGGTTGGTGCAAAATGGAACAAGTTCACAGAATTTCAAAATTCAATTTGAACTGTGCCTTTAAATAAAGAGTGACATTTTCTCCACTTATCTTATTTTTCTAATCCGGAATTCTTAATAAATCCCTGTACTTGAATTATAAATTATTATAAACCTTTACTCAATATTAGTTTTTGGCTTTTCTTGTAAAATTTGTATTTGTGGACTTATTATGTTTTGAAAAGCTACTCCTCATATGAGAATGACAATGCTAGTAGAAATTGTATGATTGATCATTAAGGTTTCTCATTCTTCTAAAAATGGCAATAAAACATCATTAAAGTTATAAGTTTTTGTCAAAGCAGGAAAAAGGTTAAGAAAAAAAATGTCTTACCAGCATTTTCCTCTTCTGAGCTTTCTGCTGTACATTGTTCACTTGTCAAACTAGTGTTATTCACCATATCCAAACAAATATCTGAGTCCAAGACATCCTTACTTTTCAGGGCTTTATGTTTTCTGCTTGGTTTTCTCTTAATTTTAGGAATCTTCCTTCTTGTCTTCATAGAATAGGTGGAACTTTGAGACAAATTATACCAGTTTTTATGATGATCTTTGTTCTGAACAGATATATTATGCTTTTCTTCTTCTAGCATTGCAGTACTGTCAGAAGAATCATGACTGCTGTCATGTTGATTTGAATGGTCAGTGGTAGCAATCACTGTAGTATTTATATTTCTCATGGCTTCATTTGGACATTTTTTTTCTTTACATTTATGTCTGCTGTGGATTCTTTTTACAGGAGAATCTGTTGAGCTTTGACTAGCATTACTATCGTCTTTCGTACCTGATAGGTACTGAGATGTTTCTCTTTCAATGACATCATTTTTCTTGGTTAACTGTGCAAAATATGCATCTTGCTTGAATCTGACTGAAGTCTTACAGTCTTTCAGCAAATTTGTTTGCTCATTTTCTTGCCTGTTATCCTGCAATGTTAGAAGTTTATCTGTTTTATTATGTTGAAAACAGTAACTAAAGCTACTATTTACTGCAGAAATGTTACTTAATTGCTTGGGGCTCTGGGAAGAGGGCTTGACTTTGTTTACCTGGGAACTTTTTACAACATCTTTGGAAGATGAATGCCTATTTTTCTTTTTAAGATTTGGATTTACAATACTTACATCCTGATTTTTGGAAGCAACTACCTCACTATCAGATGAAGCTATATTTTCATCATGTTGAAAAATATCTTGACTGCCAATTACTGCCTCTAAATTTTCATACATACTTTCCTTGTTATTTCTTTGGGAATTTGGGTTTTTGGTTCTTTTATATCTTGGGCTTATTTTCAATCCTGTACTTTCAGAAGATTCATGATGAGAAATGTAAGATTCATCTGAAACATGTTTTGATGTAGAAGGTGTAATTCTTATTTCATTTTCATTTCTTGAAGAAACTGAAATCTCATGTTCTGCATCCTGTTCATCCAGTGGCTCATCTATGGTTTCTGTAGAAATATTTTCAGAAGTTCTATTGGGAAGACTTTGAGATGATTTTGAAAATTTAAATTGTGGCTGTGAAACTATTTTACTGCCTCTAGAATTCTTTTCTCCTGGCATCGCTCTATCATCAGCGGAATTCTCCATTATTTTTTTCTTTAAATTTTTATAATAATCAGGTTGCAAATCATCTGATATGTTGTGGGTTGACTTTAAATAATCAAGTTTTTGTGTGTTTACATTTGTTTGCAAATTGCTTTTCATATTATCATCATCATCATCATCATCATCATCTTCATCAGAGCTTACAATATGTATAGTAGTATCTTTCAAACATTCATGTCCTATATCATTTGAATAAGTATATTTTTGTTTGGAAGCAATAATATCCCCAGCATTCACAGATTCATATACTGAAACTGCTTTCTTATTTTTTGACTTGTGTCCGTTAGATTTGAATGTTTCTTTTGTAATTTTATTTGAACTTTCAGTATATGTATTTTGTAGTTCTTTCGATATGTGGCACATTGATTTTAAACTTGTGACATTTTTGGTACCTTCATCTCTTTCTAAAATTGTCAGTCTTTGTTTTATGTTGTCTTGTTCTTCACTAGAGCTGCTGCTTTCAGAGTCAGAGAGTTTAGGGGGCTTCATGTTGTGTTCCTTTTTGTTTTTAACTTTCATTTCATTCTTCTTGGCCAAGTATGAGGATTTTATTACATTGAAAATACTGCTTTCATCACTGCAAAGGATTTCTTTTTCTTCCTCTGCAATTTTTCCCTGAGAAAGTGAGTGTAGGGAAGTGCTTCTTACTTTTGGTTTGTCTTTGGACTGTTTCTTCTTGCCTTTTGCAGTTTTTCCATACGATGTGCTACTGCTTAGCTTCAAATCATCTACTGCAATTAAAGCTTGGTTTTTTTGTTTCAAATCTTGCTTGTTTTTGTAACTCTTAAGTTTATCTACAACTTTTTTCTGCATTCTGTTTACAAATATACTTTCAGATGTGTCTGAGGAAGCGCTACCCTTGTCATTGCAGTGCTGTTTCTCCATACTTGAAAAACTTTCTCTCATATCATGATAACTTTTATCACCAGTAAGCTTTATGGTTTGAATGTATGTCTCTTTGCTATCATTTCTAGAGCTCACACTTTGTTTGTGTCCATTATCTCTTCTGAGACTTTTAGCTTGTTCATTTTTTGCACTTAAATCTTCAGGTGCTTCCATGTTATTTTCTGAGTAGCTTGAGGGAAATGCAGATTTTATTTGGCTGTATGATGAAATTTCATTTTCAACAGATTCACAGTTAGCTTCTGCACTAGCTAATTTAAGTTTATTTTTTTGTAAATCTAGGATTTTCATTATTCCATACTTCTTTGATATTTCTTGCAACTTTTCAGAAGAGTTTGTTTTTTCAATGTTATCTTTCTTACTTTTATTGTTCAGCTGTTTATGATGTTTAGTTTTATTTAGCCTTTTATTGTCATGTGATAGTCGCATAGAAAGAGGCACATTTCTTAAATGTTTATCATCCTCAGAAGATGAATCAGTAGCATTAGAGTTAATATGTAATTTCTCTGAAATTGTATCAAAATCCTGGCATTTCTGTGTTAATGAACTTTTTTTTCTATTTTTTAAAAGTTGTTTAGTATCAGATTCAATTTTAAGGATCTTTTCATTGGAGACAGGTTCTGGTTCATTACCAACAGTTTTGCTACTAGCAAATGTAAATGAATGAGATGAAAGTTTAAATTTTTTAGAAGATAGTTTCTTTCTTTCATACTTTCTTGCAGTTCTATTTAAATGCTCTAACAGCTTCTCATTTCTTCTTTTGCTCTTCCTCTCATCTGCTGGAGGCAGCCAGCTAAATCCACTATCCTCTGACTCTATGTCAGAATAAACTGAAGTCGCTTTCCAGCTTCTGACAGATCTTTTATTTTGTTTGTTACGATACTTCTGTAGACACTCCTCTTTATATTTGGTATACCACCGGTTGTATCCTTTATTCTTAGAAAATTGAAGTTGAAAACTTTGGCTAAATGAACTTAATGATTTCTGCTTGTCTTCATTTGCACTGCATGCACTATCCTCTGAATTTTCTAGACTAAAAATTCCACCTGAAAGAGACTGTCTTTTGTCTCTTTGTTTTGAGGCTGACATAGACTTTCTTTGCTTTTTCCTTGCAAATATGAATCTATAACTGGAGTCATTAAATGTATCATTGGAATCATCAAAATCCTGGGCATCTATAACAGTTGAACTATCACTGTGTGTATACAATTTTCTTTTTTTAGAAAGTCTTTTAGATTTTCCCACCTTTGGAATATTTAAAGAAGAGTCAGCAGTGATTATTTCTTTAACACTATTACTTTTAATATATTTTGTCCCTGGAGCATGTTCATAATTTTTTTTGCCTTGTACTGGTAGGTCATGAATAACAATATCCTTTTTGGTACATTTATTGCTTTCATCTTTTGAATTGCTACCCAGAATGTTTTTTGAATGATTGCCAACAATTAATTGAGTGGAAAAATCTTTAAAATATTTTTTAGAGTTCTTTCTTTCATCAGAACCTACTTCAACTTCATGGACATCACTAGGATGGTCATTACAGCTTTGTTTTGTTATAGCCTTGCTTTCACTCTGAAGGTTGTTCTGTATTCCAGCAACTGTATTTATAATTTTGTTGATTTCTAGGTTTTGCTCATTTAACTGCTTGCCTTCAGCACCACTGCTCTGAACATTTGTTTTGATACAAGGAGCAGCATACAGTTCTTTACCACCAACTCCATCATCTAAGTCATCTTCCCAGTCAGCAAGAAGTGACTCTGAGGTTTTAGATGCTATCACTGAAGATTTCTTCAAAACTTTACTTTCACCCATAAAATTATTTTTTGATTTTTGGCCATTATCTGCAATTGTCATGGCGATCTCATTTGGTGATGTGGCTATTCTTGGGCTACGACGTCTCTGACTAAGAATTTCTTTATTTTTAATTTCTATTTCTGCAGTAGCATTTTGTTGATTTCTATCAAACTGTGTTGTAGAACAGCTTTTCTGTTGTTTTTCCACACTAGTTTCATTCTCTTTACAACTGTTCACCATTATCAAAGTCTGCTGTGTTTCTGTAACAAGATTCAAGTTTATCCTTGAAATATTGCTGTTTTCAGTTGTCCTTAATTCTGAAGGTGGAACTACAGAATTTTCATTACATTCTTTTTGCACATTAACAGGATTAAAACTTTTGGGACTGCCAGGCTGCATAATGCAGTTGCTATTATGCAATACTCTTAACTGTTCTGGTATGTTGTCTATTGGTGTTGCTACTTCGACTGTATTTATCAATTTATGAACATTTGGAGGAGTTGCATCCTGCTTCCCAGATGTCTCATCTTGAAAAAACATGTCCAAATCACTAACAGAGTTAGCATCATCTGGCCTCAATGATTTGTTTTCTGTTATATTTGCAGTGCTTTCAGGTTTTGGAGCTTTAGATATCTGTATATTATTCTGAAGTTCACTAAGACCTCTGTCAGCATAAGAGGTTAAGCTTCTTGTATCATCTGGAATTTTTTTTATATTTGTGCCTTTGCAATCACTAGTCTTTACCAAGTTATTAGATAAATTTTTGGTAATAGAATCTTTAGCACTAATTGAATCATTTCCTGTGGATTTCAATTCTGCTCCTTCAACTTGTGTTTTCTCTCTATTATCTTCATAAGCAGATGTAGTTTCAGTTGTTTTGTATTTCATTGCATCAGAGTGTGACAGCCATGAGGCAGAAGTTTCATTAAAATGCAGTTTCTTTAGAAGCACTCTAGGACTTAAAGATGTGGAAGTAAAACCTCTCTCAGAATCTAGCTTAACTGATTCAAATGTTTCACCTGAGTCAGCAGAAATGTCTTCTAAAGGAACTTCTCTACTTTTTGTTTCTATAACACACAGCTGAGAGCTTACACTCATTTTATTGAATTTTTTTTCTGGTTTATTATGGCTAGAATTATTATTTTCTTGAGCTGACTGCATTGAGCATGATGCACTGCCCATTTCTGTTAACCTTTCTTCACTAACATGACTCAACTGTGGACTTATTGCTAATGACATCTTTCGCTTTGTAAATTTTTCAATGTATTGCTCTGTCAGCTTTCCTTTCAGATCCTAAAAGAGATAAAAAGTAAAAAATATATTTTTACACAAAATAAACATATTTAAATGTTAATAAATGGATATGAAATTATGAATACATGCAAAGAGAGGTCCTGTAAATTCCCAAAAGTAAAAAATTGAAACTAAACTGAAGCTATACTTATTATTCATCTTCAAAAATATTTGTTAATTATTGTTTTATTTTATTTATATAAACTGAATTGAATATAGGTGAGGTACTTAAATCTATGACCTTAAGAATATCTGCACTAATACTGCTATTGGAGAGCTGTTTTCACTAGACAGATGGGTAGTTTACGGCCAAAGGAGAAAATTCAATAGCAATAAGTGAACAGGAGAAGGAGAGAGAGAGAGAGAGAGAGAGATAGAGAGAGAGAGAGAGATGCACATACACGAACTTTTCACCCAAGAAGTCCCATTCAAGTCTGTTCCCCTCTGTTGCTAGCTGAACATGAATTGAATATTTCAATACTATGAGTCCAAGTTCCACTCAAAGAATAAAAGAGATATAAATAAAAATATATTGTGTAGGAAGACAACTATGCAACTAAGGTCATTTGACAAGAATCACACTGATTACTTGTATACCCAAGTGTAGCTGGATTTTCACAATTCCAAATTCTGATTAAATCAATAGCAAAAAATGAGACAGCACCAAAAGGCAATTATGCAACTGCAACTATCTATCACCAAGTTACCCAAGAAGATGGTGCTGGAAGGTGACAACACAGTTATTTCTCTGTCATATCCTGGGTCATGTGTAGCAAATAATGTAAAGAAAAACCTTAATGATATGGTCACAGAATTAAGGCAACATTAAATAAGATGAAGGAGAGGGAGATAAAAGGCTCAGAAGACAGCCAAAGTTCTGCATTTGGTTCTCATAACATGTTCACTTCTGTTTAATGGATAAAGGTTTAGTAGATATTTATTTGTTAACTGTTTGCATTTGAGATATGCAATAAACATCATTATTCTTCTAATTTTACTCATTTAATTTCTGCTACACTTGTGGTTGTTGTTCCATTTAAAAATATATGCCATTTCATTAGACAGATAGATACAGTACAACCAGCACTAAATTAGGGGATACCCTTCCAGACACTAATGCACATATAACTGACAATGGAGACGAATGCCTTCGAAGCCTGTTCTGGGTGAAAACTTAGTAAGTGAAAGTAAAGTGTCACCAATCCCTTCACATTTTCACCACCGCCGCCACCATCGCCGCCGCCGCCGCCACCATCGCCGCCGC
Organism: Deroplatys truncata; assembly: GCA_030765065.1. Taxonomy (NCBI): domain Eukaryota; kingdom Metazoa; phylum Arthropoda; class Insecta; order Mantodea; family Mantidae; genus Deroplatys; species Deroplatys truncata. The sequence continues at coordinate 89,798,702 of CM060979.1, forward strand.
CGCCGCCACCACCACCACCACCACCACCAAACAAGAAACAATTCTTGCATTTCTTTCTTCTTTTAATGAGGATGTTTTCAATATTTCAATGAAATATTATGAACAGGCATTCTATAGATGCAGAAATTAAGATTTTTATTATTCTAGCTTCAGTTTTTCACCAGAACTTACTGGAACATGTTTCGGGGACCTTGTCTCCATCATCAGCCTGGACTCACTGCCGTGCTTCCTCTTGTGATTATTAGATAGCATTATCTGGTTGAACATACTGTGTAATGAGGTTTTTTCACATAAGATATTGTTGCAACCTTAAGGGTTGTGACTGGGAAACGTAGCTTAGAGGTGAAGGTAGATAGCAGAACAAATAACTCGCAATGTTTCCTGGTAGCCCTTTTTATTATATTAATTAGAACATGATGATGCTGGGCTTCAGTTCCCAGCTTTGGGTCTTGAAGAGACCAGTTATGTATTTAACAATCCAGTCCTGAAGGGACTTAACTTGAAATGACTGAAGGCTCAACACACATACCATATAATGATGTGGTCTTTAAGTATTACATAAAATATTGTGAGTTCCCCTAATGGGATCTTACCTTGGAGAGTTGTCAGGTATCTTGTTGCAGGTCTAGCAGCATAGACTGCTGACGAGTTCAGAATGAGAACGACCCCCAGCAAGGGTCTGCAGCTCCTTATAAAGAAAGTCCTTGCCTAGGGGAGTCTCGACAATCATGCCATGAGCATTACCAAGTATAGTGTGCCGCCGCCCTGAAAGTGCATGGGCTCAGGATTTCCTAAGGATCATGTGATCCATCGGGTGATATGCAGAAAGGCACGTATTCCTAAGGAAATGATGGCATGGTGAAATCCTTTGAAATGCCAAGGGAAGTGGCAGACCATGGTTTCCTGTTATAAGTTAGCTTCAACTAGAATCCCAAGTCAAGAAAGATCATGAAATATAAAAATGACCAAATGTGTTAAAATGTAACAGTTTTGCCCAATATAGTATCAAATCTGTGACAAATGATCTTGCTTCCTGCAACTGTATATGTGACAATATCAAAGTTTTATATATTCTTCTTATGAATGAATAACTTTTCCCAAATAGAGAGTTCTGCTGCTTCTCTAAGGGCCTTTAAAAGCTTTGGTTTTTCATAGGTCTGATAATTTGTGGACCAAAAATGCTCTGCAACTGCTGATTTTTCCATTTGTTTATATTTCACATTTCTCATGTGTTCTTTAAACCTTGTGTCCATATTCCTCTTTGTCTTCCCTATGTACACTTTCTTGCAATCTTGGCATCCAATTTCATAAATGCTATAAGTTTTTTCCAATGAAATTTTGTCCTTTGTATTGGTCTGAGTATATTTTTTAAGGAATGTTCGTTAACTGGGACTAAGCTTAATCATATTCTTTGAATATTATTGGGAATTTTGGGAAGGCCCATGGGTGGAAAGTGAATTTTTTGAACTTTTTGGTTTCTTTAATATTGGTTAGTGTGGTGATTTTCATTATTTGTTTCTTCTTTTGGAATTTCTTTATCTTCGTGTCTACTATCTCTTTCGTAAAGCCATTTTTAAGTTCTATTTCCAGGATCTTGTTGTACTCTCATTTGTACTCTTGTGTGTTCATTGGTATCCTTACCAATCTGAAGGTAAGGATGTTTATTATTGCATATTTGTGTTCCCTGGGCTTGTAGCTGTAATTTTTAATGTAGTTATCTGTGTGTGTGAAGTTAAATGTGAGGCTAAAACAGAAAAGAAACAAGCTAAACAATAAGTTCATGCGCTTACACAGAAAACAAAACCCAATGAATGAAAATGGTGAGAAAACAGAAAAACCGCAAAACAATGTAGTAAATTTATCAAAAGAATCCTTTATAATGCAAGAGTTAGAAATTTAAACGAAGGCTTGAACTTGCATAAATTTCTCCAAAAGCATGAAGAAATACAAAGCAGATGTAGAGGCAGCAATATGTGAAAAACCAGAAGAAAAAGCAATTCAGAGAAAAATGCAAACCTATCATAGGTCAATTGATACAAAAGCAAAACCAACCACAGAAACAAACACAAAAAAAAAAAAAAAAATCAAAAACATCTTTATGAAAGATGCAGGCAGATAGAGAAAACAAGTTAGTGATTGTGGACGAACAGGATTATGAAACCAAGATGGAAACCATGTTACATGGCAACGAGTTCGAACCATTAAAAACAGATCTGACACAGGAATACACAAAATCACTTCTATGCACTTTGAAAGAGATAAAAACCATTATAGGGGAACAAGAAAAGAAAAAATTGTGATGCCAACCCAATAATACACAGTTATATATGGACTACCAAAGATCTACAAACCCAGCAATAAAATGCACCCAATCATCAATACAATAGACTCACCCATATACAATCTGGCAAATTGTTACTTAAAAAATTGGATGTGGTACACTCACATGACTTTCTCTACTCTTCAACAAACTATTTTTACAAATGCTTATTCTCCATCCACTTCATGTTAATCACGATAAACATTTGCAGTCTCTATCTTATTGCTAATGCTAATTGTCTTGTAGGTGCAAGAGGAATATGGTAGGCTTTAAGCGATAGTTAAATATTTTAAGAGCTGGTTACTATGTCAAACAATCCATTCTCTTTGCATGGCCAGGACATAAAAAAAAAACAGATAACGAATACCCATTTGAGAAAAAGTATAAGTATTGGAAAATTCAAACAAATAACAAGGAATATCTTAGAAATGATTCACTCCACACAAATACAAGTATATGACATAAACTGTGTGTTTTAACCAGCTCTACCTTTTCTATGTAGAAATACTTTATCCATCTCATATGGTTTACCCATTATGCAAAAGTCATTCAGAATGAAGAGGACTTTTGGGGACATTCCCAGAAAATTCAAGACATACAGTTTATTTGTCATGAAAATATCTTAAATATATAATAGTTTAATCAAAATCATTGGAGCCATTTTTGAGAAAATGAAAATTTTCCAAAAATGTTCCATGTGAAAGCTAGTCTGGGGTGTTTTTGAGTTATGCTGTTCACAGTCACACACATGCACCTTTTTCTAAAAATGCTTTTTACTTCCTCTACTACGTATAGTAAGTAGGGGAAGCATTGCATTCCACTCAAAAATTTGATACCGAGATTTCACCGGAAATACATGTTTTGAAGCCTCCTGAATCCAAAAAAAGTATTATTTTGGAAACATGTCCGTGTGTGCGTGTGCATGTGTATGTGTGTGTGTGTCTGTGAACAGCATAACTCAGAAACGAAGTCAGATAAACACCAAACTTGGTATTTAGGTTCAGTATCTTCCAGAGATGCAACAAGAAGGTTTTCAAGAAAATCCAACCACCCCAGATTACCCTTTACATGGAACATTTTTCGAAAATTTTAAGTTTCTCAAAAATGGCTCTAACAATTTAGATTGAAATATCATATATTTAAGATACTTTCATGACAAATAAAATGTATATCTCGAATTTTCTGAGAATGTCTCCGAAAGTATTCTTCATTGTGAACGACTTTTGCATAACTGGTAAACCATAAGAGATAGACAAAATTTTACTACACAAAAAATGTAGATCGCATTAAAATACATAATTTATGCCGTATACATTTTTTTTTTTTGTTGAGTGAACCATTTTCGAGATATTGCTTGTTATTCCCTTAAGTTTTCCAATGCTTATACTTTTTCTCAAATGGGAATTTGTTATTCATTTTTTTTTGTCCTGGTAATGCAAAGAGAATGGAATACTCCACATAGCAACCAGCTCTTAATATATTTGACTATCGCTTAAAACCTACTAATTCCCCTTGCATCTACAAGAAAATTAGCAATAAGATAACATCTCGATATCTCGATTAAAATGAAGCATATGAAGAATAAGCGTGTTGTACAAGAGTAGAGAAAGTCATGTGAGTGTAACACATCAGAATTTTTTGGATTCAGCAGCTTCAAAACATGTATTTCTGGTTAAATCTCAATATCAAATTTTGGATGGATGCAATACTTCCCCTACTACTATATGTAGTAGAGAAAGTAAAAATTTGAGCAACTCCCCCCCAACCAAAACGTCTGTGCTAAATAACACCTATGACCTCATTGGGAAAATTAAAGTTATAGAAATAGAAGAAAATGATGTACTTGTTTCTTTTGACATCATCTCACTGTTCCCTACCATACAAAAAGACAAGCTAGCAGAATTTTTGAAAACATGGCTACACTCTACAGAAATTGATAAGGAAGCAATATAGAATATATGATATTGACAAAACTGTGCATCAATTAAAATTACTTCACATTCAAGAACAAACTCTACTCCCAGATGAATGGTTTAGCAATGCGCAACCTACTTTCTCCATTTCTGGCAATTTTATACACGAGTTCATTGGAAATATATGTAACAGAAACTTTTCCTCACATATATAAAAATAAATTCATGAAGGTGCAACATCTCTACTGAACTTACACGATACATCAGCAAAATTTACAATAGAAACAGAAGCCCATAACATGCTCCCCTTTTTGGACATAAAAATCATGAGGCATCAGAATAAATATGTTTTTGGTATACATAGAAAAGACATAAACACAGATAACTACATTTAAAATAACAGCTACAACCCCAGGGAACACAAATATGAAATAATAAACAGCCTTACCTTCAGACTGGTAAACATACCAATGAACACGCAAGAGTACAACAAGATCCTGGAAGAAGTACATTAAAATGACTTCATCAATGAGATAGTAGACAGGAAAATAAACAAATTCCAAAAGAAGTAACAAATAAAGGAAATCACCATGCTAACCAACATTAAAAAAACTAAAAAGTTCAAAAAATTCACTTTCCATACAAGGGCCTTCCCAAAATTTACAAAAATATTCAAAGAATATGATATAACCTTAGCCCCAGTTAACAAACACTCCTTAAAAAATATACTCAGGACCGATACACAGGAGAAAATTCTAGTGGGTAAAACTTCTGGTATTTATGAAATTGGATATCAGAATTGCAAGAAAGTGTACATAGGCAAGATAATGAGGAATATAGACACAAGCTTTAAAGAACACATGAGAAATGTAAAATATAAACAAATGGAAAAATGCAGATGCAGAACATTTTTGGTCCACAAATCATCAGACAGATGAAAAACTGAAGCTTTTAAAGGCCCTTAGAAAAGCAGTAGAGCTCTCCATTTGAGAAAAGTTATTCATTCATAAGAAGGAGTACAATATATTAAACTTTAATATCAATGTAAAAGAATCTCTTTACACAGTATGTCCAACCAGATAATGCCTCTAGTAATCACAAGAGGAAGCATGGCAGTGAATCCAGGCTGATGATGGAGACAAGACTCTTAAACATGTCCCAGTAAGTTCTGGTGAAAACCTGAATTCGTGCATCTAGAAAAACTTCACTGGATTCCCAAAACAGTTCTAAAAATATTTTGAATGTCATTTCACCAGGAATTTAAAGGATTTATACCATGAGGATAAGTAACTCAAGATGGATGCACTATAGGTGAGTCCATTACATTTGAATTTCAATTTTAATATATTGGAAAAATAGGACAAAACAAAAATTACTACTTTTTTGAAACTAAGAGAGAGGAAAAGGAAACTGGCATCAGATATGTGGCTTATAAACAATTGCCTCAAACACACCCACATCTGTTAGGAAAATTCAAAAGCAAATGGTAATAGCAAAACCCAAAAAGCTGCGAAGAGGCAGGTATGGAGGTTGAAAAAGCAAAACATTATGAAACAACTTGCAACCTAGATAAAAGAGTTTACAGTCTTCATTTTAAATTGGGAGGAAAATTAGGATATACTATCAGAAAAAATCCAGAAGATAACTATTTTAATTGCTTAAATGTGAGGCTAAAACAGTAAAGAAACATACTAAACAATAAGTTCATACACTTATGCAAAAAACAAAACCCAATGAATGAAAATGGTGAGAAAACAGAAAAACTGCAAAACAACATAGTAAATTTATTAAAAGAATGCTTTTTAATACAAGAGTTAGAAGTTTTAAACAAAGGGTTGAAAACCTGCATAAATTTCTCCGGAAACATGGACGAATACATAGCAGATGTAGAGGCAGCAATTTGCGAAAAACCAGAAGAAGAAAAAAAAAAAAGCAATCATCTTAGAAAAATGCAAACCTATCATCAAACAAATGATACAAAAGCAAAACCAACCACAGAAACAACCACACAAAAAAAATTATCAAAAACATCAATATGAAAGACGTATTTTACATGCAGGCAGATGAAGAAAACAAGCTAGTGATCATGGACAAACAGGATTTTAAAACATGGATGGAAACCATGTTTCATGGCAACAAGTTCAAATCATTAAAAGCAGATCCGACACAGAAACACACAAAATCATTTCTATCCACTCTGAAAGCGACAAAGCCCATTATAAGGGAACAGAAGAGAAAATTGTGATGCCAAGCAACCCAACTACGCCCAGGATATATGGACTACCAAAGATTCACAAACCCAGGAATAAAATGTGCCCAGTCATCAATACAATAGACTTACCCACATACAATCTGACAAATTGGTTACTTAAAAAATTTCGGGAAGTCCCACCAACCAAAACATCTACGCAAAAGAACACCTATGATCTCATTGATAAAATCAAAGCTATAGAAATGGAAGAAAATGATGTACTTGTTTCTTTTGATGTCATCTCACTGTTCACTAACATACAAAAAGACAAGTTGGAAGAAGTTTTGAATAAATGGCTACACTCCACAGAAATTGATAAGGAAGCAATAGAGGGATATATGATATTGACAAAACTGCATCAATTAAAATTACTTCACATTCAAGAACAAACTCCACTTCCAGATGAATGATTTAGCAATGGGCAACCCACTTTCCTCATTTCAGGCAAATTTATACACGAGTTCATTGGAAATATATGTAATAGAAGCTTTTCCTCACATATATAAACTCTGGTACAGATATGTAGACAACATTTTTGCCATAATAGATAAGAAATTCATAAGAAGGTGCAACATCTCTACTGAACTTACAAGATACATCAGTAAAATTTACAATAGAAACAAAACCAAATAACATGCTCCTCTTTCCGGACATAAATATCATTAGGTATCAAAATAAAATAAGTTTTGGTATACATAGAAAAGACACACACACACACAGATAACTACATTAAAAATGACAGCTACAACCCCACAGAACACAAATATAGAATAATAAACAACCTTACCTTCAGACTGGTAAACATACCAATGAACACACAAGAATACAAAAAAGAATACAACAAGATCCTGGAAATAGTGCATCAAAATAGCTTCACCAAAGAGATAGTGCACAGGATGATAAAGAAGTTCCAAAATAATAAACAAATAAAGGAAACCATCACACTAACATTAAAGAAACAAAATGTTCAAAAACTTTACTTTCCACCCAAGGGCTTTCCAAAATTCAAAGGTTATGATATAACCTAGCCCTGGTTAACAAGCATTCCTTAAAAAATATACTCAGGACTGATACAAAGGACAAAATTCCAGTGGGAAAAGCTTCTGGTATTTAAGTGATTGGATGTCAGGATTGCAAGAAAGTGCACATAGGGAAGATAAAGAGGAATATAGACACAAGGTTTAAAGAACACACGAGAAATGTGAAATATAAACAAATGGAAAAATCAGCAGTTGCAAAGAATTTTTGGATCTCAAATCATCAGAATAGATGAAAAACCAAAGCTTTTAAAGGCTGTTAGAAAAGCAGCAGAATTCTCCATTTGGGAAAGTTATTCATTCATAAGAATAAGTACAATATATTAAACTTTGATATCCCCTGTGAAAAGGATCTTATTACACAGTACATCCAACCAGATAATGTCATCTAGTAGTCACAAGAGGAAGCATGGTAGTGAATCCAGGCTGATGATGGAGACAATGGTCTCTGAAACATGTCCCAGTAAGTTCTGGTGAAAAAGTGAAGCTAGGATAATAAAAATCTTCATTTGTGCATCTAGAAGAACTTCACTGGGATTCCCAAAATAGTTTTTAAAAAAGAGCTTCTATAGCTTTGCTCACTTGTCTCTTTAGGCCTCCATTAATTAAAATGCTGAATAACATACCTTTGCAGGATCCGAAGAAGATTGAGTGTCTGGCACATCATCACTAGTGTAAGAAACATTTTGATGCAGTTGCACAAAAGGTAGTGAACCGTGCTGAGCACTTCCTGCTGAGGATGCTGTAAAGGTATAAAAGTCTGTTTCAGAAGCCATATTTATTGCTAACCACAAAAGTATCAAAACCTTCATGCTAAAACTTATCTTACATCTTTGGCTACAGAAGCTATTTGTCATATAAAATCTGCATTGAAAAAAATTACCAACCAATTTTAAAAGGTTAAAAAATCATGCACCAAATTATTCATTTAAACTATAGAAACGTAATTGTAATATGCAAATTATATGACTGAAGTCACTCCTAGAGCAAGAGAGGGGAATAAATCATGCAACAGTACATCACTTTGCACTGTCTGCTTTAAGCAGGGATGTTCATCTGCATTGCATGTTGTGATGGTACTGGAGAATTCTGGCTTTGATTCAAGAAGCTGTGATTGAATCATTTTGATGGGGAGGAGCTTTCTTATCTGACATAACTTCAAACATAGGAGTCTCAAATAGGCTCCGCATGAAGGCTTTATAAGTTTCATAAAGTATGTAGACTTCTAAATAATGCTGAATATTTGAACTCCTGACCAGAATTACTTACTTTAAAAACACACCTTGTAACTTTTAAATAATTTCAATAACACGCCGTCAACTTCCAGTATGTGAAAATAATGAATCAACAAGTGTTGCAAAGATTGAGGGATAGTGTGTGATGCAAACAGCCAGGTGACTTAAAATGCTGCTCCGAAGAACTGTTTAGAGGAAATTGCTATTATCCATAAAAATTGCAGAAGGTTTTGAGCATGTTTAAAGATGACTTAAGAGGTGCTTCCAGCAGTGGCAACAATGTTGGGAAAGTGTATCAACTCCCAAGGAGTCTATTTTGAGATGACAATACTGAATAGACAAATCAGTGTTCTGTTTTTGCTTCATTCTGGAAAAGTTTTTATCACAACTCATAAGTTGCTTTGTCATCAAAATTTCTCTTTTTTCTTTCTTTTCACTTAGAGAACAAAAAAGTTTATGGTAATTCGACTTTATAGTAGGAGCATTTTGAACAGCATGGTAAGCAAATGGAAATGCCACCTCACTATTGTAGTAAAAGCACAGATTTCTCTAGGATGTGAAATCAGATTAGAAAAAACATTCCTCTTCTTCCACAATATTGATAGTGCCAAACACCAAAGCCTTTTTCTTTCTCCACTTAGCAAATCATACCTCAGGCTGTTGTGGCAATCACACACCAAAAGTATTACAGCATATTTAGAAATACTCAAATGAAAATAACCAACTAACTTTTAATTCTGGAGGAACTCCTTTACTCCTTTCATTTCACAAGCACCACAATTGTAAAAGATAAATCACACTTAATGTGTACTTAATGTGTGTTGCATTGTAACCTTTAAAAAATGTGTTTTTCCTCTTAAACTTTGCTTCAAAAATATTAGAAGACTGCCATTTTTTTAATAAAAAGGTAGCTGGGCAACACTTGAAGGACCTCAGCAAACTGAAGCATAATTTATAATGTTTATGTTGGAATGGTGAATTTTTAATAAAGTTGAAATCATGGTTTAGCCAGGCCTTGAAACTGAATTTTCAGATGTGACCCCAGGCACCGTCTGAAAGACAAATTTCCTAAGCAGTTTCTTCAGATTCAATTGACCAGCTGTTTGTAGGATAATCCATGACAACTTGTTTACATGATGATCTAATTCAATGTAAGAAGCTATCTGCAGAATAAATTAGTCTGTCATTCAACCTAAAAACATGGGAATTTTATTAATGCAATATTGCAATTTAAAGAATAGATGAAAAATAATATCATTGCTTTAAAGGATAAAACCTATTTCAGTACCATCTGTATAAGTTTTTATCTGGTCTCTGTTGCCTGTAAATGTTTGCATGGGTATTTTGATAAAACATATCCTCAGAAAAATGTAGAATGTAAGCTGCATTGCTAAGTAAAACTCAAACATTGGTTAGGACACGGTCAAGCGACTTACAGTCACTGTACTTGGCAAGTATCTAACCATTTAATCAGCCTTACCTTCTTTAGTATGATGTTTTATGCTCTTCTTAATGATGAGAGGTTCAAACTTCTTTTGGTTGTTTACTGGAATCAACTCGCCGACACTCACTGTCAAAATGGATTTCAAAGTTATTACATGCGGTTCCAGTTATGTACTTAATTGCTACAATTTTCTTGTATTAATACATACAGATACATGTGTGTAATAAAAATAAATTAATGGTATTTGAAATTGAAACACTAATTTCCAAATTAAGTTGAATATTGGTAACTGCATTTAAAATATTGTATAATTAAAATTATTAGGAGTTGCATTAGATAAAACACTCTCATTCACAAACAACATCAATAAATTAGGAAATTGCATTAGTAAAAATATATTTGCTCTAAACATTTGGCTACTGCCAAAATGATTTATTACTCATTAAACCATTCACAACTCTCATACGACGTTGGACTATGGGGAAAAACAGCAGTAGCCAACTTTAATACCTCATATTAATAACTTTAATAACTACTTCATATTGTTGACATTGTTAATCTATCCTTCGTTGAGGGTGTTATGCCTGATAACTGCAAAACTGCAAAGGTTGTCCCTATTTACAAGGGTGGCAACAAAACTGACCCAAACAATTACAGGCCTATTAGTGTTCTGCCCATTTTATCAAAGTTATGAAAGTAATGAAAAAACGATTGTCTTTTATTAATAATCCTGATAATAGATTATTAAATAAGGCTCAATATGGACTTTTACAAAATTCTAGTACTTTAAATGCCACTGTAGACTGTATAGTACCAGTTCTAAAGGCACATGATGATAATATTATGGCTGGTCTCTTTACTGATCTAAAAAAGGCATTTGATGTGGTAGACCATGACCTCTTATATAAAATGGAAAGAATAGGTATAAGGGGTATTGCACACTTATGGTTTCAAAGTTACCTAAAGAATCGCAACCAATATGTGGTAATAAATAATGTCAAATCTGACTTACTGAAAATAATTCCTCAAGGATTGGTGCTAGGGCCCACTTGCTTTCTAATATTTATTAATGGTATAGTATAGTATAGTATTTTATTGTGCTAAGAGTTTTACAAATTTGATTGTCTACTGCATTTTGACCCTGGTCACTTATTCAGTAGACAATCACTACAGTATATTTACATTTTACAATTTCTTGTCAATAAATTATCTTGCTCTTTTTTTTTCAGTTTTTTTTTTCATGTCCCATTTCCACTTTTTTTTTCACTTTTCATTTATTGATTACTTAACCATCACACATTCACTATAGTTTTCCATTCAAAGTAAGATGCACTACCTCTTACTTTTCTCTTTCCACTGTCCAAAGCCATTTATTTTTTACTTTACACAAAAACTGTCCAATGCTTCTAGCGTCCTTGCATATCATTTCAATTATAAGTGTATTTCTATCCCCCTTCAACCACTTCTTATTAAAAAATTCTTTTCTCCAATTTTCTGTTCCTTGGCACTTAAATACTATGTGTTCAATGTCTTCATTACCACCACATATCGGACATTGGTTCTGAGGAATACCCTGTCTTAGCCCTTTTAGCCTCCATGCTCTGGTTCTTAACCATGTAATAGATTCTCTCTCTTCTTTATTTACTAAGTCTATACATTTTTCCCTACCCCATGTATTTTTCATTGGCCTATAATAAACTAATGAGCTCTTTTCGGCAATCTCACTGAAGATGATTTTTATTTCTATATCTTCCAGTCTTTTCCTTGCCTTTTTCCAAAAATGTTTTACGTTATTTTCTCTCCTTCTCCATATATCTCCTAACCCATTTTTCTCCAAAATATTCCATAATTTACTTACCCATCCATCATTCATTAAGCTATTCTTTTGGTATTCAATACATTGTCTTAACACATTACTTTTTCCTAGATTTAAAATTCTGAACCAAAATTTCAAAGCTCTTTCCATTATCTTCCCCTTAGTTGGCACCCTGCCCATCTCTAATTGTGCTACCTGTCTTACAATTGACTACGGTAGCCCTAGTATTTCTCTACAAAACATCCTGTTCACCACATCTATACATTCCCATCCTCTATCTAATCCCCATATTTCTATACCATACATCCTTTTTGCCTCCACAACCATCTCATAAACTTTTTCCAGCCATTTAACATTTATATTAGGTACTTTATATTTGCAGCTTCTAATTGCTGCCATCGCCCCTTTACCTTTTGCCAATGCAAACTTCTTTTGTTTCTCCCATTTATTACCTCCATCTATTTTTACTCCTAAATAGATACAGTCACGCACTACCCTGTAATCTTTATTCTCTCCCTTCCACTTTTCATATTTGCCTAATTTTCCCCCTTTTTGAAAACCACAATCTGTGTTTTCTCTGGATTCACTTTTAACCTCCATTCTTTACAATATACATCAATTGCTTGTAATGATTGTTTTAAACCACTTACTGTAATAGATCCTACCACTAGGTCATCTGCAAAAAGAAGTCCTGGAATTTGGATGTTGTTAATTACTGGTGCACAGTTATTATTCCTTTCAATTTCTAGTAAGACATCATCTATGTATAAATTAAATAAAACTGGACTTAACTTACATCCTTGCCGAAGGCCTTTCTTTTGTGGAATTTCGTTTGTTACACAGCCTGTCTCCACCCTTACACAGAAGGTGTTCTCAAAATACAGTGCTTTAAGAATATTCACCAATTGCTGACTTACTCCCTTACACACTAATTTATGCCACAGAAGTTGTAGCTCAATTTGGTCATAAGCCTTCTCTAAGTCTACAAAAGCCATATACAATTTACCCCTTTTTTCTTTTAAATATTTGTCTGCTAATGTCTTTATAATAAATAAATTATCAATTGTTCTCCTTCCCTTGCGAAAGCCCATCTGGAATTCCAAAAGGATATTATATTCTTCAACCCAAAATTGTAGTCTCGCTGCCAAAATGCCCGCAAAAGTTTTCCTATATTCGATAATAATGCAATACCTCTGTAGTTATTAGGTTTATCGACATTGCCCTTGCTTTTATATATAGGATGGATGATAGCTTCTTTCCATCGTTTAGGTACATAACCCTTTCTAATAATTACATTAATTAAATCTATATTTATTAATGACATTATCAACATTAGCTTGAAAGGAAAACTTATACTATTCACTGATGATATGTCACTTTTTTATATTGGAAAAAATGAAACATCACTTATTAATGATATGCAAACAGATCTAAATTTACTAAATCAATGGATATCCACTAACAAATTAATTCTTAATTCTAATAAAACTAAATACATGTTCTTTAATAAATCCTCATATTCAATTTGCCAACATCCACACCTGGTGCTTCAAAATGAGATTATACGGAAGGTTCAATGTCTTACATTGGACTCTAACCTCAACTGGAATTATCACATTGATAAAATTAAAGCTAAGGTTACCTCGATTATTGGCATGATTGTACAATTGAGAAATAGTGGGTTACCTAGGGCTATTTTAAAAGCTGTCTACTATGCACTTATCCATTCCCACTTTACTTATATGGACCTAGTCTGGCAATCATGCACAAAAGCTCAGCTACATCAACTCGAAGTTCTACAAAACCAAGTGTTAAAAATAATTTATAATCTGGATTTTTTATACTCTAACTAAGCTAGTACACTGGTATATAGGAATTATTCCATTGTCAATAAGTCTCAAACTATCCATTACCTCATTTGCTTTTAAGGTCTTCAATGGGCATTTCCATACTAATATACAAATGATGAAGCCAATTAACATACACCACCATTATACTAGATGTGTGAATAATATTGTGATCACACATGTTGATACAACTAAATATGGATTAAAAGGTATAATTCACTTAATGACATAGCCTATAATGAACTCTCAATGAATATTAAAGAAATTACAAAATTCACGCTTTTTAAGAATAAGACAAGAAAGTACCTCTTACAGAATATTATAAATAAAAATTTTGGAATGTTTTCATTGAATTGTCTTTATCTCTAGTCTGTTAAATAATAATTTTGGAATGTTTTCATTGAATTGTCTTTATCTCTAGTCTCTTAGTTTTTGTTATGTATTTTCCTTATGTATTTTATTCATATCTTCCTTCCTTAAATATTGTATTGTTCCTTATCACTGCCATATAATTATAAAGTGATTGTCTCTGATATGAGCCAAAGAGCTCCTTGGGACCTATATTCAAATAAATAAATAATAAAATGTTTGTATTACAGAAGAAAGTTTTCAGATATCCTGGAAATCTCAAAGAAGACTTTCAAGAAGATCCCTCCACCCTAAATAACCTTTACATGAAATTAGTTTTTTTCAAAAGTGGTTCTAACGATTCTGATTAAAATACCATACGTTTATCATCATATTTGCCTGACAATAAAATGTATATCTTAAATTTTCTGCAAATATCCTGTTAAATAGTGATCAGACATTCCGTTATGAATGGGACAGTACTGTTTTTCAACCTGTTATCCTGATGAATTTTTTAGGGATGCCTTTTTATGCCATTTTGTTGGAAAATAACACTTATTCTCTATGTTATGCTACATAATATTGAGTACAGTAATATTGAATAAGGCAGGTGGAGTTGAAAAACTAAATGCAATAAATAAAGGTAAGGCCAACACACAAAATGTAATGCTAAAGCATAACATAGTAGCAAAAAACAAAAGTAACAACAGTATTTTTAGTCCATTTCACCAAAACATTCAAAGTATTACCAATAAGAGAGCATTAATTGAGCATGACATACTATTATGCAACCAGATATTATAATTTTTACTGAACATGGATTAAAAGCAGGCAAACTAAAAGTAAACCGTTATGAAAACTATTCAATGGGGTCTAGCTTCTGTAGAGAAAAACATAAAAGTGGGGATGTGGTAATTTACATTAAACAAGGAGTTAGATACAAAGAAATAGAGTGTAAAAAAAATTCTGTGAGGAAATGTGTAGTGAAATTGCAGCAATTGAAGTAAACTTAAAAATAAAAATCTTGTAATAATAGGAGTGTATAGTCCCCCAAATACAAATAAGGTCACCTTTTTGGAAAGATTAGAAAAATGCTTAAATAATATAATTAACAATAAATACACCATAGGATAGGTGATTTCAATGTAGATGTTGTAGTAGAAAATAGTAAGAGTAAGTTATTATTAGAAATACTAGTAAGAAATAATGTTACATTGATAGAGAGGGAGCCTACTAGAGTAACCAGACACTCTGCGACTTGTGTAGATCTCATATTTACAAATTTAAAGAGAGAATGTTTTAACGTTAAGATTATAAAAAATGGAATTAGTGACCACTATAGTCAACTAATTGAAAGTAAACCATTAGGAAACTAAAACATAAAATAAATAACTTAATCAAAACTAAAAGAATAGTAAACAAAAGCACACTAGAAGTATTAAAAAACAATGTTAAAGAAGTGCAATGGGTAGAGATATACAAAAAACAAGAAATTAATGAAAAATTTGAGTACTTCGCTAAAATCACAGAAGACTGTCTAAACTTTACTATTCCAATTGGTAAAATAAATTGCAATAAACAAAAAAGTAAAAATTGGTCTTCAAAAGGGATAAATATCTCAAAAAAATGCATGCAATTCCTAAATAGTTTAAAACATGCTAACTTAGATGAGAAATCGCATACTTACATTGAAAAATACAAAAAAAATTCTTAAAAATGTAATAAATGGTGCAAAAAATAAAGTTTTAATACAAAAGGCAGAAAATAAAACTAAAATGACATGGAATATTATTAAAGCTGCACACAATGAAAAGAAACAAAAATGGATAGAACTTACATATAGAAGTCAACAATAGAGTTATAAGTAACCCTATAAAGATAACAAACTGTTTTAATGAGCATCATATTAATATTGTACAAAATTTGGCAATTAAGCAACTCCCAGTCAGGCACACAAATGAAAACAGTGTGTGTAACTCAATGCTGCTACAAGAAATAGCAGATAAACAGGTTATCAAACAGATAAACGATTTAAAGAGTAAACGATCATGTGGATTGGACGAATATACTAATGAAATGGTAAAATATTGCAAATTTGAGTTCATATTTAACACATATAATTAACCACTTGTTTATGTCAGGAACATTTCCCAAATTATTAAAAAAATGTAATAGTGAGACCAATATATAAGCAAAAAGACTCAAAGCAAAGAATGGAAAATTATAGACCTATATCACTATGCTCAACTTTTTCCAACATAATAGAGGGAATTTTCTTAAATCAGCTACAGAGATTTTGCAAGAAATATAAAATAATATCAGAATACCAATTTGGTTTTAAAAAAGAGAAATCCACAATAAATGCTATCTGTAAGGGAAATGACATTATTACAAAGGTAAAAAAGAATACGTCATGGCAATTTTTCTTGATCTGTCGAAAGCATTCGACTGTGTACACATAAATAAACTAATCATAAAACTTGAAAATTACGTGACCAAGGTTTACCGCTGAACTGGCTAAAATCATATCTGCAAAATAGAGACCAATGTGTCGAAATAATACATAATTTAGGTGGTAAATTACACAAATTTAGATCATCATTTGAGAAAGTTATGCATGTTATTCCGCAAGGCTTGAAACTTGGTCCATATCTATTCTTATTATATTGCTTATTTAAAAAGATAACAGATGCTGGAGGTTTAGCCAATGGATATGCAGATGACACAACGGTCATTGTGAATGGAAAGTCGGAAATTGATGTACAAAATAAATCAAATTTACTACTAGAAACAATTAATGTCCAGTTAAAAGAACCAGATATGGCATTGAAGTTTATGTAACTTTAATTAGTGAAGGCGAGTGTAAAAAAGTGTGACTCAATCTAAATCATGATGAATACTTCACTGTTAATAACGTTTCTGTTTTTAATCTTTATGGCATTGAATATTAACAAAACAGAGTGGATGCAAGTAACACTAAGTAATGCAACACAGTCCAATATACAACTAAAGATAGAAAATAGATTAATTCAGCAGGTTACAGAAACAAACTTTTTAGGACTAGTGATAGATTATAAATTAAGTTGGAAGAAGCATATCGGCATATCAATAAAACAACCAAAAAAATAAACACAGGACTACATATCCTAAGACAGTCTGCACAAATAATGGATAGAAAAGCTTGCTACAAATATATAATGCATTCATACATTCGCACCTAAGTTGGGGTTGTATTATGGGGCAATGCACAGAATAAAACAATGTTTACAATTTGTAGGCTTCAGAAACGTGCCTTGAGAATAATATGTAATTTAAAAAAGCTTGATACTTGTAGAAATACCTGTAAACCATTAAATATACTAACATTTCCTGCACTGTATATATATGAATGCATTAAATATACAATAAAAATCATGGTAGTCAAACTAAAGAACATGAACATACATAGACATAACACAAGAACAAAGCAGAACTATTTTATTAACAGATTAAGAGGAACATTGGGACATAAAAGTATAGAAAACAATACTAAAGATTTGTACAACCACCTACCTAACCACATAAAACAAATAACAGAAAATAAGAAAAAACTTAAAGTAACTAAAATGTATCTTAGAAAATGTATTTTATTCGGTAGAAGAGTATAAATTGCTGAATGCATATAAACCTTGAGGTAAATTTTGTTATGTAAATTTCATATGTATCTGTTAGTCGGTAGAAGAGTATAAATTGCTGATGTAAATGTTTCATGGTACCTATTATACAAAATGTTTCTTTGTTCAATTATTGAACACAATTAGGACTGCTGTAGATTGTTTACCTATTGATGCAGAAATGGTTATTCAGAAAATTCACTACTGTTTTCACACATACACCGTAAGAATAGAATCACTAAAGGATTTCTGCAGCTTTGCCGAGATTAAGTACAGGAAATTGTTATAGTAACACTAGATGTTAGGGACACAATAACAGCAGGGATCAACAAAGACTGAGAGAAGGGAGAAGTGAGGGAGCCAGACATGTGTTTTGTTGTGATGGTTGTTGTGCAGTGTAATGTGCAGATATAATGTAAAGGAGTGTAAATTTATATTAATAAATAGTGTTTTATTGAGAGAGCTACCAGGGATATGTTGCCCAGCACACAACATTTTAAAGGTGATCTCCTGCGCCGGATTCATGTGAAATAAATGTAAAAACTTGCGAAACGAAAGTCAGTGAACTGCAAGCTATAACGGAGGAATCTTATTCTCTGGTCATCTTGGATCCTCCACGACGGAGCACGGAAGCTGCGAGATCATCCCTGTCTACCAGAGCATATTATATGAGAAGGCTACCAGTTTCAGCGATCTTCACATCTCCGGTAAGTCAATCTGGTTCAGTTCCATTCCACTTTATTAGCGTGCCTCTTTTACCTCACAAAATGAATAATGCAGAGAAACGCGCCTTAGTAAGGAAAAGAGCAGTGCCCAAATCAAGGTTAACTGGAATTAGTAGCTTTATCAACTCTTTTGATCCTACTGTAAACAGCCTAATTAAGAAATTATTGAAAACTATTGCCGATGGTATTCAAACGCAATTAGAAGTAGAGGATTACGAGGAACAATCTCATGACGCAGACAGAGCAACCTTTGACGATCTTAGAAATAGAATCTAAATTGGAGACATTATTAGCTGCAAAAACTACAGCTCAAACTTCATCACTAAGTGACAATGACAATAACCACAGTGCTGTGAAGCTACTGACAATTGCTTTGCCTAACTTCAATGGCGCCATGCAATTCATCTAATTTCATGTCACCTTTCAAGCTTTAATTGTCTTAATGGCACACTTGCGAATATTCAGAGGTTTTACAATTATTCGTGTTTGTCAGGGGAACCACACCAACTTATAGAAAATTTACCGATAACACAAAGCAATTTTAAAGCTGCATGGAATTTGATTTTGTGGTCGGTATAACAATCCGAGACTGATCCTGGATTTCTGCATTAAGGAGCTGCTTTCTCTGCCTGCAAACAGTGATTCTTCTAAAGAGAGGGGGGCCTCTTCCGTTTCCCGCGCATTCACTGCTTGCTCGAGCTGTCTGCTTGTGACATCATCGGAAGGTGGCCGACACCCTGTTCACATGTGCAAGCTCAGGTTTTACGATATAATTCAAATCTCGTCATGCTATCTGGTATGGTATGCTCACACCAGGGTCATTTATTTGAAAACAAAATTCTTACTGCGTAACATTTGAAACAGAAAAACAAAAATAATGCGAAAGAAGAAGAAAGAAAGCTATGCTACATAATCCTACAGCTATTATTTTTTAAACAGTTGCAACCCTGTTTTTTTGTAATTTTTCAACATTTAAGTTATAATTTCAATGCATTTCTAAAAAAAAATAGAAAGTATCATTGCCTTTTAAACACCCAATAAACGAAGGGATAGAGAGAGACGGGAGAAGAAAATTATATTATTATTAGTATTATTATATTAAAACAAAGCAGAACCTTCAGGTAAAAGGCTAAGCATTATTTCTGAAATTTTACTTTCTCTCCTACTTACGTATAGTAAGTAGAGGAAGTATTAAATTCCATCCAAAATTTCGATAACAAGATTTCACCGGAAATATATGTTTTGATTCCTTGAATCCAAAAACCACATTTTTAGAAAAAGGGTATGTTCAGCATCTTCCAAAGATGCAACACGAAGATTTTCAAGAAGACCCTGCACCTCAAACTACTTTTTACAAGGAAAAACATCCATTACTTTTATTTTCTCAAAAACGGCTAGAATAATTTCGGTTAAAATACCATGTATTTAAGACATTTGCATGACAAATAAAATGTATATATCTAATTTCCTGCAAATAACCTGTTAAGTCCTCTTCATTTGAATGACTTGTATAATTTGGTAAACCCTAAGAGATCAAAAACTTACTATACAAAAAGAATAGAACTCGTTAAAGCACGCAACTTACATCAAATAAATATTGTAGCATTGACCATTTCTGAGATATTCTGTGTTATTTGCCTGAATGTTCAGATCTTAAACTTTTTAAGTGGTAAGTCGCTATTTGGCTTTTTTTTCCTCGTGGTCATGCAAAGAGCATGGAATTTCAAAACCATGATATCATGACACGCTTTATAAAAATATGACTATCACTTTAGCCTACTGAATCCTTCTTACCTATATCTAAAGCTAAATGTATAGTGAAAGTAAAAACAGTAGTTTTTTTTTTTTAATGAAAGTTCATTTCTATTAACAAGAAGTAGAGAAAGAATAAGCTTCTGTATGAATAGTTTGTAGAAGAGTGAGCAAAAAAGGTAGTGTGAATGTAAGAAATCAGATTTTTACAATTACAGTGTAAGTTGTGCATATTTTCATACTTTAAACAGTTATAAATAATTTTAGTTATAGATGTTACACGTTTTCAGAGAAGACCACAGTGATCAAAGTAAGCTATTATAGAAAATCCTTAATTTGAGGTTGTAAAATAATGAAATTTTATTCTAACTGAATACCATCACAATAAAATAAGCACTGAAGCTTTCCTGGGAATGAACATACTCTAGACATTTTCAGGCTTCAAGCCAGATGAGGTGATGTTGGTACATCACCAACAACATCACAGCATCACAGTGTTATATAATTACAATGATATTCCTATTAGCATGGGCCGAGTGTTTGTTTCCCTTAAAATAGCAAAGAAATTGTTTTTCTTATTTTCGAATTTTAAAAGAGCACTTGCATAGGCATACAAAAACGTCATCAGCCTTTTTGTCCATGTTACACTTGAATTTCCACACGATTTTGGATTTATGGCGTTATATTACCCTAAGGCAAATTGAAGGTTATTGCAGTTTTGGAAACATTGTGACTGAGTCTCTGTCCATTTAAAACACAAGAACAGGTGATGTGCTGAATTACCCTATGAATGCCATTTGTTGTGCATGTTCACGCACTAATTTCTAAAACAGCATATTCCCTATTTTCTGAAGAAAAAAAAATTAAATCATACCTTTACAGTTATTTCAACGAATCACAGCGCAATTTTTCAAATATTTTTCTGTGATGCATTATACTGACCAATCATGAACACCAATTTTGTGTCCCAACACAGGTGCAAATGCATGCTCACCAAACAACAATGCTCTTTCGATTACTCAGTAGTTGGTTCTAGTTAAGAATGCGATTTGGAAATAAAGTGTGGTGTGCATTCGTGTTCAAAATGAACGTTTCAAAAACAAAGTTAACTGTGCTTAAACAAATAATTTGTTACTTTTTATTTTGGCAATAGTTTTGGTGGTGGTGGTGATAAAATTGGTTTGTAATTAGTTGAATGTGTTGACGAAAGAAAACTGAAATATGCATTTTCAGTTGAAGTATCTTTTATAACATATGTCATTACATTATGTTACACTTCCTTAATTACTGTTTAACCATTTACACAATGAATATGCCAATCTGTGACTTAAATTGTGCATGTTAAAACGGATTTAAAGCACACCTTCAATTACTATTCAAAGAGCGCACATGCTAAACCTTCCACATGACGTCTTAGTCGCACAGCCAATGAGAGCGAAATGTTTGAAGTGGCCTACCTTCCTATACTCTTGTTACCTTGCTAAAGAGCCTGGACTTTGAAAAATTGACACAGTATTTTTAAACACTTAAATGATTTCAGTCAAATTATATAATATATGTAAATTCAATAACAGCCCGTCTTAGAGCAATATGTATATATAACAAGATATAAATAGTGTATATTACAGTCATTGTATATGTTTATATTATTGTATACATGTAATAATGTTATGTGAATGTATTACATAATTTAATAATGTAGGAGCTGTGAGAATAATAGGTTAAAAGTTGCTAACAATGAGGTAACCTTGAGGCAATAATGAGTAAGACTGTTTAATAATGCTACTAGTCATTCTTGGAGCAACAATATTGTAATTTTTGTGACAGTTTATAAAATAGTCAATCAACAACCAGAAAAAGCTTTAGTTAAATGAAGGTATTCTATTGGACTAGGATTAGCCAATCAAAGACTTGAAATACAGCAATTTACAAATTTAGGTGCTAGAAATAAAGTCAGTTGCTTGTAGACAGTGCTCTTAACTGGACGCGTTGGTTGTAGGCAGATGCGAGACACGTCCTAAAAAAATGTAATACGTATTCAGTGTGAGACAAAAATAGTTTACGTGTTAAAATGTGCAAGTAATTAACAAAAGAATCTCACAGCTCTCTATATCAGTGAAGTGTTATTTAAATCGTGTCAAGCATTAATAAATGGAGTGAAGAAAAACTTATAATCTGTGTAAGCCTACATTCTTTAGTCACACCATAACCCTGCAAAGAGAAACATGTCTCTAACAATAATACTGACGCAGCCGAGGCAAACATAAATATAATATTTAAAGAAACAGTCAAATTACAAAGTTAATATTTTTAAACACTTTTGTGGCAAATAACTCCTACAACAAAATAACTTCTTCAAAATAAAAAAGGTGCCATGCCAACTTTAAGTTAACAATGCTGTTTCTTATATTTTGTGCAATGCTGCTCACAATGCAATGAAATGTACAAAATAGGAACCTTAATGTGAAGGGCCGCATCAACTTTGTGAAGGAACACAATCTTTGCTACAACTGATTAAAGAGTCATCACAGAGTTAGTACGTACAGTGTAGGAAGTTGCAAAATATGCAATAAGAAGCACCATACTTCACTGCATGTTGAACAAAATGATGTATCTCAGCCTGGCAATGCCCAAATAAAAACCTATTGTTCTTTAAGGGATACTTATTCACATAGTGAGGTTTTACTATCAACAGCGATAGTTTATGTTTCAGATAATAAAGGCAAGCTACATTATTGCAGAGAGCATTACTAGACAGTGGTTCTCAAATGAATTTCATGACATGTGACATGGCTGACCGGTTAGAGCTGAAACTGCATCAGCACTCAGTGCCTGTAAATGGCATCAGCAATGTTAGGGTGACAGCATCCTCGCATCAGTGCCAAATCCAATTTCAGTCTAGAGTGGGTGGTTATAGTGACCATATTGTCTGCTCAGTTCTACACCAGATCACAGGATCACTGCCATCTTCAGTGATACATTACGGTAACTGGCAGCTTCACTCTGGCCTTGCCCTAGCTGATCCCGATTTCAATTAACCCAGAGGAATAGATATACTTTTGGGGGCAGCAGTCTTTTTTGAGATACTGAAGCTTGAGCAGCAATCTAGAGAAGGTCATCCTACGCTGCAAAACACACAGCTAGGCTGGGTTCTTCCCGGATGTGTGCCTGTACATTCAATACAACACATGAGAAGCTCAGCCACTTGTCTAGTAACCACAACGACAAATTGCTGGCACAAGTAGAACGCTTTTGTCTACAGGAAGAAGTAGTCATACGTCACCTTTCAGAAGAATAAAGGCACTGTGAGGAGCACTTCTCAAAAACTTTTACGCATGACAACACAGGCAGATTTGTTGTACAACTGCCTCTTCACAGCAGTTCCACAGAGCTTGGTTGTTCCTATGAAAATGCAAGAAGGAACTTTGGATACTTGGAAAGGAAACTACAAAGACAATCTGGGTTAAGGAAAGCATACACTGACTTCATGTTGGAGTGTCTGCATCTCGGACACATGGAACTTGTCAACACAGAAGACAAGAACCAGAAATGTTACTACATGCCTCATCATGCAGTGATGGAGTCCAGTTACACCACCAAACCGAGAATAGTGTTCAATGCATCGGCAAAAACCACATCTTTAATTTTGCCGAATGACTTGATGATGATTGGACCAACTGTGCAGCAGGATATATTTTCTATTGTTCTCTGGGCATTTGCATCTCAGCACAGCTGAAATCATCAAACCAGATTTTTATGTCCTGCTAACTGGAACTAGCATGGTAGAAGATTCTGTCAAAACGTTGATGTCAATTCTCAAAACAGCAGGGTTTCCCTTAAGAAAATGGCATTCCAACAACTTGAACATTTTGAGCACCATATCAGCAGAACTTTGTAAGGGTGACATGCTTTGGACTATTCCCTTTGAAGATGGCGCGATGAAGGCTCTTGGTTTGAATTGGCGTTCTGGGAGAAATTTATTACAATTCACTGTGTTTGATACCAAGTAGGCAACTCTAGGTGGACAAAAATGGCAGTGCTTCTAAAGTCGCCTCTATATGGAATCCCTAGCATTTGGGGGATTAGTTTTTCAAAAGGTGCTACAACTATTCAGTTCTTTCTTGCTAAATGGAAAGAGAATGGAATTTCACGGCCAGCATTTAGTGGCTCCAGTTTTAAACATCTGATTGCCAATTCAGTTTCTTGTACCCTCTTTTGTACCTACAATGAAATGTATAGTGAAATAATTTCTACAAAGATTTATCTCAATTAACATGAAGTAGATAGAAAAATAAGCTTTCATAAAAATAGTTTATAGAAGTTATATAAAATATGATCAAGGATAGGAATAGTCATGTGAATGTAACACATCAGAATATTATACATGTATATTTTATATACCTTGGGTCTTGCAAAGAGTGGGATTTCAAAGTTATCACATAACAACCTGCTTTTTAAAAATTTGGCTATTGTTTAAGCCTACCATATCCCTCCCATACCTACAATGAAATGTGTAATAAAAGCACTTCTTCAAATGTTTATCTCAATTAACAAGAAGTAAATAAAAGAATAAGCCTTTGCAAGAATATTTTGCAGCAGAGTGGGTACAGAAATACATGTGAATGTAATACATCAGATTTTTTAAGTTTATTAAACCCCTGATGGAGTTGGAGGTTGAAATAAAGCTATTCAGTACTAAATTTTAGACACTACCTGAAAAAGCATAAGTTCCATGTCCTTGGTTAGTAACTAAATTGAACTTCCTTTTGCCATTCATTTTTTATTCATCCTTTCCATCTTATCCAAGATAATGGACATGTCATTCAGTAAAAAAATATACAATAAATAGAAATTACAGAGAAATAGAAACAGTGTATAATACATATTTGGTCAAATTTCTTTCTAAAACTTCATGAATGAGATGAAAACATTTTTGAATTAAAAATTCTTAGGATTTGTTTTAAAAATTTTATCTATGTCTAACTCCTTTATAAATAGTGGAAGTTTATTATATATTTGTATACCATAAATTAATGTTTTTACAATGTTGTATTGTGACTACATATTACTGCTAAATTTGAGCTTTCTCTTGTATCATGCTGAGGAATCACAGAATGAGTTTTAAAATTATTTATAAATGTTTTAACAAGTAAAATAACATTATATATACATATATACACACGTGTGGAAATGTCATAATGTTAAGTTCCCTAAAATACTCTCTACAGCTCACAAACTTAGGTTGATTTACTATTATTCTTATAACCCTCTTTTGTATTTGAAATGCCTTATCTGCCATCTTTGAACTGCCCCAAAAAATAATTCCATAATTAAAAGAGTATGGAATAAGCTATTTGCACTATGTTCATATCTGCTGATCTTTTTAATATTTTTATTGCATAACAAAGTTGACTTAATGTTTTATTCAAATTATCTATGTGAACAGTCCAGTCCAAATTTTGACTTATCCAGATGCCTAAAAATTTTGTCTTCTATAAATGTAATTTTATTATTTTCCAAATAAATGTCTGGAACAAAAATATTTTTATTTGCTTTATGCCAAAATCCCATTGCTTCTGTTTGTTCCTTATTTATAACTAATATGTTCTGCACAAACCATGACAAAATCGTTTCGTTTATTTTATTTAAATTTTGGACAGTATGATCATTATTATTTCCAGTCATAAGTAGATTACTATAATACACAAAAACTGTTTAAAATTCTCATTTGCAACATTACATATTATGTCATTTATATAAATTAAAAACAAAAGAGGACCCAAAAGTGAAACTTGGGGAAACCCACATTTTATGTTTATCATTTTTAAGCATTCAATTTGAAGTAATTTAGTCCTTGGCTCAATAAATTCTAGCTCTGCTATTTATGTTCTATTTTTTAAATATGAAGCAAACCATTTATTAACAATTCCTGTAATACGATATGAATAGAGTAGCTCAGTCAGTAGAGCACCTGACTGCTGTGTGAGGGGTCCTGGGTTCAATTCCCGGCTAGGGGATGGGAATTTTTCTATAGCCAAAATTATTCCCTATCCTCCCCAGAGTCTGGAAGTAGAACGAGAGTGTGAATGTGCTTGTGATATAATGGTAAAAACCCAAAAAGTGCAAGAAGCCCAATGACAAGAGAATATGAGTTAACATCATTGCCAATAGGCAAAAAGTTCCAAAGGAAAGGCTGCCGATAAGACCAATGTAGTTAAAGGCTTAGTATAAATGAAATAATAATAATAATAATAATAATAATAATAATAATAATAATAATAATAATAATAATAATAATAATAGTAAGATTCTGGGGGGGAAAAAATAGGACATCTGAATGAAGGAGGGAGGGGTAAATTGTATGAAACTGATATAATATACTCAGAAAGTGTATGCACAAAAAAGTGCAAAGTTAATTTACTTTACTATTTTGACTATGCAGTTATTAGCTTGCTAACATTACTTAAACATTATTAAATTTCATACATCATTTTTGCTGCTCACTCCATTGCTATCCCCTCCTCATGGCTTTTTGGCCTTTGATACTATTTCAGGAGCAACATATCTCCTTAAAATATGATCATACTATCAGAAGAGACTTTAGTGTGTCCAATTGGAGCCAACTCTTTTCATCACTCCAAAGTGAATTCATCAAGGAGAATATCTATTCTATGGAGGCACTGGATCCAGAAAATGTGAGGCAGAAGTTGACAATTTACTCTATTTCACAGTAAGTTATTTTCTCTTTCTTGAAATGTGTCAAAATTTCTCTCCAACTTCTTACAATTTGTGGCACTGCATTCAGCTATTTCCTTTTCTGTCACATACAATATTAACATAAATTTATGTTAAAGAGATTTTCTTCATTAAGAATCATTCATTCATTCATTCATTATCTGTGTACCCTCCTCTTATGTAGGACTTACACCCCCAGGACTTACAAGCGGATGCCTGGAGTCAGAGGCCCGTCGAGGAGCAGACACTCATGGATCAGACAGAGCATCCAGGATGGGTGATCAGCCCGATGCCTGGTATGGGATGAAGGAAGTAGATGAAACGAAATGTTGGTGAAATGGATGAAAGGAAAGGTGATGACGGAGCAATTGGTGGAATGAATGGCGGGGGAAACTGGAGAATCCGGAGAAAACCCGCCCAGACGCCGCTTCGTCCACCACAAATCCCACATGCAGGTCCCTGGGATTGAACCCGGGCCGCCTCGGTGGGAGGCGAGCGGTCTAACCACTTAGCCACGGCGCCGCCCATTAAGAATCATATTTGACAAAAATATTTTCATTTCTTTAGTGCATTCTGTTATTTTCTCCCAACTGGTAGCTGCAGCTAGGGAAACCCAGTGTATTAATATTAAAAATAAACTGAGTTTTATTTATGGTCACTCTTTAACTGCTGTGGTCCTTAGTGTCCCATTCTATATTGGGAGTGAAAGACTGGTAATTTTGCTCAGAGGCCTCATTATCAGGCCTCTTTTACATGCTGTAAATTTATGACATGGGTCCACCGGCTTTACTTCCCTTCTGAAAGAAGCCATGCTAAGGATTTTTACACTCAAAAAAAATCCATCGCCCACTGCTGGGTTTGAATCCACAACCTCGGGAACTAGAGGCTAGCATGTTAACCACTACACCACGGAGGACAACGTTGCATTGATGTGATTACTGTGAATGACTTATTGATGTATTCCTCAATGTACTGAATTGCTGTACCATAAAAATCAGATATATAACATCTGAAAGTGTCCTTGGTAATCAAACTTTCATTGTAAATTTTTTCAAATTCACCACTGCTCAGGAACATTTCAGTATAGCACATGGAAGGTTTGGTAAGTAGAAGGTCGATTTCTTTTTTCACTTCAAATCCTGTAGCCTCTTCACATTCTATTCTTTGAATATATTGTGAAAATAGTGATATCTGTGATATCAAAAACATCACGAAGAGGAAAGATTGCCTGTTCGTGACTGAAAAAAAACTCATGTAGTATTCCAGGTCACCTCTTTTGGGATAAAAACTATGATTTCAGTCCATTCAGATTTTAATGAAGCAATTTAGTGCAGGTTCAAGACAGAGTCATCATGTTTTGCTTAACACTAAAGCAATTTTTCTAATCGTTTCTACAAACTGACAGAAGGACTTGAGACTTTTCACTCTCACAGTAAACTGGAAGAAATATTGATAAACCTTCCCCAGAATTATTTTAACATCAACTGCCGACACATCTACAGCTATTATAACTCCATTGTGAATTAAGTGAGCTGTACAACCAACAACCACTATGCTTCTACCCAGCGGTGCCCAATCCCCCCCAAAGGCTATGCTGCATCCTCCCTAAAACAATCATGCTCCCCAATTTTTCTGAGACCTCAATCTATTCAGTTCCTTTATTATGCCACTGGAAAGCTTTGCAAAGGAGCTGTCTTATGGGTACTATAGCTATTGTGATATCAGTACACAATAAAACCTTAAACAAATAATTGGAATGTTAAAATCAATAAAAAAATCTGATGTGTTACACTCACATGACTTTCTCTACTCTTATACAAACTATTTTTACAAACGCTTATTCTCCATCTACTTCATGTTAATCGAGATAAACATTTGCAGACTCTATCTTATTGCTAATTTTCTTGTAGATGTAAGGGGAATATATATTTACAAGGGCAATATAGAAATACAGTAGCCTTTAAGCATATACATATCTCTTAATAGCTAGTTGCTAGGTGCAGCACCATTCTCTTTGCCACAGATTAATACTCTTTGCATATCCAAGACAAAAAAATGAATAACGAATGCCCATTTGAGAAAATAAGTATTGAAAAATTTAAGGGAATGACAAGCAATATCTCGAAAATGGTTCACTCAAAAAAAAAAAAAATGTATATGACATAAATTGTGTATTTTAACATCTACATTTTTTGTGTAATAACATTTTGTCTATCTCTTATGGTTTACCAGTTATGCAAATGTTGTTCACAATGAAGAATACTTTTGGAGACATTCCCAGAAAATTCAAGATATACATTTTATTTTTCATGAAAATATCGTAAACATATGACATTTTAATCAAAATCGTTAGAGCCGTTTTTGAGAAAATTAAAATTTTCGAAAAATCTTCCATGTAAAGGGTAATCTGGGGTGGGGGGCTTTTCTTGAAAACCTTCGTGTCGCATCTCTGGAAGATACTGAACCTAAATACCAAGTTTGGTGTTTATCCGACTGTTCGTTTCTGAGTTATGCTGTTCACAGACAGATACACAGACAGACACATACACGGACATGTTTCCAAAAATGCTTTTTTTGGATTCAGGGGGTCTCAAAACATGTATTTCCGGTGAAATCTCGGTATCAAATTTTTGGGTGGAATACAATACTTCCCCTACTTGCTATACGTAGTAGAGAAAGTAAAAATCATAATATTTACAGCAAAAATTACAAACAAAAATATTTGGAAGTGGTATATTTTATTGCTTGGCATTTTCATATGTCCTATTGTATCTATTTAAATAGATTGATGTAAGAAGCATAATAACGCTATATGTTTTAAACAACTACATATCTACCTACAATGTTATAGTTCTTTTTATACACTATTGTCATTTGATATGCCACATTATAGCATACAGTATGAATTGTAGTTAGCATTACTTTTGGTGGTGGATACAGCACATTTAAATTAACAAACTTAAAGATACAAACTGCAACAATTACAGTACTGAATTAAAAATTGTAATAAATGTGTTTATATTACATGCATATTAATTTACTTGAATATTTTTTGTATCCCCCAAAATGTTGAAATTCCCCACCCCCATATTCCTGATGGTGCAATTTGCGCCATGATCCCCCCCCCCACCCCATGGGTGGCCCTGCTACTACCACCTAGCTTTTCTTACAATCTTGTAAACAAATTATTCTTTCCTTTTCTTTGTAACTCACCAAAGTTAGTACATGTATTGTCTACTGAATACCTTATTACTTTACAGCAATTTCATGTTTTTCAATAGTTTGGAAAATGTTGCCAGTAAGAATATCAGAGGTTTCCCCAGATAGGTTAGCAAATTCTAGTATTTCATTTCAATACCATTCTCAGGAGTAAAATATCATGTTATAATTGGTACAACTTAAAGTGTATATGATTCAAAGAATCCACTAAACAATGATACTTTGCTCTCTTCAAATCATCAAGAATTTTGTTCATTGTAAAACGAGCCAAGACATTTACAATAATGGCCTTGCATTTAGTTTGTGCACAAATGAATTTCTTGTTTACAGACTTTTTCACAATTGTTCAGGCCATTGACTGCAAACTATGGTTATGTTTTCTGTGTAAAATACCATTGTTGCTTCTTGTGTAGCAAGCCCTGTTGTTTCCTCACATGCTCCTTGGTTTTTAAAAAAATGAAATTAATTGTTGACTAGAACTTCTTGCAGTCACAGCAGTTTTATGCGTCTTTGTACATACATGGTCCACTATATCAGATTTCCCTCCATGGCTGATGCTAAACACTGTGTGACAGAATCTTTTAAATTACTGCTATCATTGCTGGCCTTGTTTAAAAACGGATATTGCTCTTTCAGGGAAACCCTAAAAACACATTTCTAGTTTGGTATTTTAACAATAAAACAATACAATTCACAATTTAGAAATTAGAACTGAACTTCTTCCTGTACCGTGCATTTGTGTTACAAACACGTGGACTTTAAATGGAACTTTCAGACAGAAGTACTGCACTATTAAGTGCAGAAGTGTTTCTATTATTCAGTAGTACCAGCAAATCTTCAAGTAGATGAAAATAACTATATTTATCTTTGTGTCAAGTGGTAGTCTGATTCCACTCCACTGCACAGTTGCAAGTCATGTTTTTTTTATAAATAAAAGATAACTAGGTTTATTAGAAAAACTATTTCAATAGGTTCAAAATTCAGGAACATACTTTGGAAACCAGTGACAAACCAACAAAAAGATGAAAAAACTGGACTGTCCCAGGTAAACCGGGACGTCTGAGATCCCTACATATAAATGTAAATTGAACAATAATAAATCATGGTTGACCAGGTCAAATGCTTTGGGTAGGACTAAACATAAACCCACACAAAATTTTAATTTACCATCCAGATTTTAATAAACTTCTTCTATAAACTGAATTAAAGCTGTATCCTTAGATCTACCTTTAAGAAAACCATGCTGTTGTTTTAATAATATTCATCTTTTTAACATAAATTTTTCCATAACTTCGAAAGCATTGATAATAGAGAGATTGACCTATAATTATCCACATCTTCCCTTGACCCTTTTTTAAAAAAAATCTGATGTGCTACATTCACATGACTTTCACTACCTTCTATCATTTATTAGTGGATATTCTAACTATTCTTACTAAAGCTCATTTTTCCATATAAAAGCTTTTAATCCATATAAACTTTTGCAGAAATAGCTACATTACACATTTCATTATAGATACAAAGGGAACAGCGATAGTCAAATGTTTAAGAACTGGATGCTGTACACTGGCCTTAAAATTCCATACTCTTTCCATGCAATCACAAGAAACAACTGAATGTTGATAGGAGTTTAAGAATGGCCCAGAAATGAACCATTTGAACCTTTGATATATCAGATATCTCAGAAAGGGCTAATGCCACAAAAAAGCTTATTTTAAATAAACTGTGTATTTTAAAGCAATTCATATTTTTTGTGTAGTACTTTATTGTTTAGCACTTAATGTTTACCAGTTATATGAGATTATACAACATTTCTTCCAAATGAGTGGACTTCTCACGCTACTATCAGAAAATTGAAGATAAACATTTTATTTATAATTGAGGCAGTATTTTTAACACTTGAATTATTTAAATTAAATTATATAATATGTAAATTCAATAACAGCCTGCCTTGAAGCAATAATTTGAAAAATGTATGTAACAGTCATTGCAAATGCTTGTATTATTGTAAACATGTTTAATAATGTTATGTGAATACATTACATACTTTAATAATGTAAGAGCTGTGAGAATAATAAGTTTAAAGTTGCTAACAGTGAGGTAACCCTGAGGCAATAATGAGTTTGAGAGTTTGAATACTACTAGTCATGATTAGGGCAGCAATAATGTAAATTTTGTACAGTTTAAAAAAATAGCCAATCAACAGCCAGAAAAAGCTTTAATTAAATGCAGGTATTCTATTGAACTAGGATTAGCCAATCAGAAACTTGAAATACAGAAGTTTACGGGTTTGGATGTTGAAATATGTTCAGTTGCCTGCAGACTTTGGTAGTAACCGGAAGGAAGATGTGTTCTCTAAAGAAATATTAGTATTCGTGTGAATCGTAAAAATATGTATACACGTTAACAAAGTGCAAGAATTAAATTAAAGAATCTCACAGCTCTTAATATCAGTGTAGTGCTATTTAATTTGTGTCAAGGATTAATAAAAACCTACAAACTGGCAAAATGGTTAGTACAGAGATTCTCTTCACTACCAAAATTCAATAAGTGAGTAAACTTAAGTGATGTTAGTGTAACAATTCCGACTCACCTTTAAACAAATTCAATACACATCACTGTTTCTAGCTTCTTTTCATTACAATATCAACGTAAAAAGAATTGAATTTAAACTTAAAATCTGTGTAAGCCTACATTCTTATTGCACCACGCCCTGATTAAGAGAAACGTGTCTCTAAACTAATACTGAAGCAGCCGAGGCAAAAAACAAACATAAATAATATCTATAGAACCAGTTTAATAACAAAATTAATATTATTTTTTTTAAACTTGGAGCGTAACAACAAAAATACATCTTCAAATCGGCTTCTCATATGTAACAGCATATTACGTAAAACAATACTTTCTTCAAATTTACGCTCAAAGTGTGGTGCAAACTTCAACAACGTAAAGAACACATTCTACTTCAAACTAGCTTCCCAAATGTGGTGCAAAAACTCCAACAACAGTAACTCCTACGTAAACAATATCTACCTCAAATTGGCACCCAGCGTGGGGCAAGAATAGGCAAGAATTTGCGACGACATCTGAAAAGAGAGATCAATGAACAATGTAGAACTACCAGAATCGACGAAACTACAAGATTTCATCTTAGAACTTCAAGATCATCACCAACAGCATCCAAGGACAACAATTCTTCAGGAGTACACAGCCAACAATTCAACAACAATCTACATGGGAACACTGAGTATAAAGGTTTACTAACAGACAAAACAAAAGGTTAGGAAATTCCATTATACATTATAATAATTGTCAAGTTTAGAAAATATTTTGTTATTAAAAAATTTTTTATGTTTTTAAGAAGTGGAAAATTAAAATTTAGCAATTCAAAAACAAATATACAAAATAAAATGGAAACAGAAAACACTGAAAGTATGGAAGTAGGACAGGTTAGGTCAGCCATTATAGAGTACAATGTAAATTTAGAATCAGAGCTAGAGGAAAATAATAGGTTAGATGTAGAACAGTTATCTGTAAATTCACAGGTAGGCATAGAAAGAGATCGCAGTGGTATGCAAGGTCAATCACCTTTACACATGTTAGTGCAAGGAACAACACAAAGAGATACTATCCCTCTAGGCAACAGGATCATCTAAACTTCTCACTACAACAAGTAATGTGCCTTCTAAAAGCAATAACTGAAAATAATAATAAGATATCTGAAATGACAGTAGGTTTATGTAATAAAATAGATGAAATGAAAGTAGGGTTAAGTAGTAAGTTAACTGAAACTAATAATTTGATAGATGAAATGAAAGTAGGGATAAGTAATATGTTAACTAAAACCAGTAAAGAGTTAAATAGTAAGCTGAATGAAACTAGCACAGAGATAAATAAAGTATAAGAAACTAGTCAGGAAACAGAAGAAATAGAAAACACAAATGCAGATATGGTGAAAATACAAATAGATCTAACAGTACCAAGGGTAAATGCAAATGTAACTAGTTCTGTAAATGCTAATTAACTGCATGACAATAATGCAAGTGCAGAAAGAAGTATATCACCTTTGTTAACTAACAACACAAGAGATGCTACTGCTTTTTCCATAGCATCAGCCTCTCAAACACACAACAACAATAATGATGACTACATATGCATGTACCAAATCAGAGGTGAAACTATTATTCTGTGCTTAATGAGTTACCATTACCTAATTTTAATGCTTCCTCAAGTCCAGTACAATTTATTAATGTTCTTGTAGAATATTTTAAATTGAAAAATGTGCCTGAAGCATTAAAAATGATCCTTGTTAGAAAATACTTGGATAACAAAACCTTAGAATGGTTACATATGGTAGCACATAGTGAAATGAATTTTGAAACATTCAGAATTTTATTCATGAATAAGTTTTGGAATATATCTGTGCAACATAAGATTAGAGCAAGGCTAAAAAGTCTGTGGCATAAGACAAAAAAGAAAATAAAGTATGTAGGTTATGTGTGGAACAAAAAGAAAAAGAAAATAAATTAAACAGTCTGTGGAACAAAAAGAAAATAAAGTATGCACGTTATGTGTGACATATGAGAAAAACAAAATAAAGTATCTGGAACATAAAAGGGGAAAGCAATGTAATATAAAAATGTAAAGTACTATTTAAAATAATATTTTTACTAAATGTAGCAAATTGTCAATAACAAAGCAGAATTTAGATAAAGAAAAGTAATAAAAAAAATCAATTGTTAGTAAGAAAAACTGAATAGCAACTACATTTATATTGTATAAGTTAGAAATTTAAAGAAATATAAAAAAATGTTTAAGAAATAAATTGTAAAGAAAGGGTAACAAGTGTTAAAATGTCTAATTAAATTATATGTAAAATGTATAGCAAATAAAATACTTAATAGTGGCTTGAGAGTGAATAAACAGACTTCACTCAGATCATTGATCTTACACCAGGTCATTGGCCTTAAAAAGTGTTGAACAAGTGTATCAGCAGGAAAAGCAAAATATGAAGTATTCTGCTATACGCGACTGTAGTGAAAAACCAATGAGTGTTAATAAAAAAACAGTGACAGTGAAAGATAGGAAGTGCAAAAACAAAAAAAATTATGTTTCTTTCTTTCAGGAGACTTTCAGAAAATATTTAAAAGAACAAAATAAAAAGAACAATTTTTAAATACTTCTAAAAGGGGGCAATTTGAGGCAGCATTTTTAACACTTGAATTATTTAAATTAAATTATATAATATGTAAATTCAATAACAGCCCGCCTTGAAGCAATATGTATATAAGAATTTGAAAAATGTATGTAACAAGTCATTGCAAATGCTTATATTATTGTAAACATGTTTAATAATGTTATGTGAATACATTACATACTTTAATAATAAGAGCTGTGGGAATAATAAGTTTAAAGTTGCTAACAATGAGGTAACCCTGAGGC
Source organism: Deroplatys truncata (assembly GCA_030765065.1). Lineage (NCBI taxonomy): Eukaryota > Metazoa > Arthropoda > Insecta > Mantodea > Mantidae > Deroplatys > Deroplatys truncata. The sequence goes on from CM060979.1 coordinate 89,834,439, forward strand.
AATAATGAGTTTGAGAGTTTGAATACTACTAGTCATGATTAGGGCAGCAATAATGTAAATTTTGTACAGTTTAAAAAAATAGCCAATCAACAGCCAGAAAAAGCTTTAATTAAACGCAGGTATTCTATTGAACTAGGATTAGCCAATCAGAAACTTGAAATACAGAAGTTTACGGGTTTGGATGTTGAAATATGTTCAGTTGCCTGCAGACTTTGGTAGTAACCGGAAGGAAGATGTGTTCTCTAAAGAAATATTACGTATTTGTGTGAATCGTAAAAATATGTATACGCGTTAACAAAGTGCAAGTATTAAATTAAAGAATTGCACAGCTCTTAATATCAGTGTAGTGCTATTTAATTTGTGTCAAGGATTAATAAAAAGAAGTGAATTTAAACTTAAAATCTGTGTAAGCCTACATTCTTATCGCACCACGCCCTGATTAAGAGAAACCTGTCTCTAAAGTAATGTTGAAGAAGCTGAGGCAAAAAACTAACATAAATAATATCTATAGAACCAGTTTAATAACAAAGTTAATAATATTTTTTTTAAACTTGGAGCGTAACAACAAAAATACATCTTCAAATCGGCTTCTCATACGTAACAGCATATTACGTAACAAACAATACTTTCTTCAAATTTACGCCCAAAGTGTGGCGCAAACTTCAACAACATAAAGAACACATTCTACTTCAAACTGGCTTCCCAAATGTGGTGCAAAAACTCCAACAACAGTAACTCCTATGTAAACAATATCTACTTCATAATGTAAATATCTTTAATGTGTTGTATTTTAATCAACATCATTAGAGCCATATTTTAGAAAATAAAAAATTTCCAAAAATCTTCCATGTAAAGAGTAGTGTGGGGTAGGAGATTTTCCGAAAATCTTCATGTCGCATCTTTGGAAAGTAATGAACCTAAATAACAAGTTTGGTATTTATTTTTCACTTTTGAGTTATCCTACGTGTGCACACACACATGCATATGGACCTTTTTCTAAAAATGACTTTTTTATTATTCAGGGGACCTTAAAACATATATTTCTGGTGACATCTTGTTATCAAATTTTTGGTTGGAATAAAATACTTCCCCTACTTAATATATGTAGTAGAGAAAGTAAAAATGACTTCATTTTGGAAATCTTAAGACAGCCAACAAATTTTTCAGTACCAAACGGCAGATTGTAATAAGTTAACAGCTTAGTAATGTGCAAACTGGATTTTTTAATTATAAAGCTTGAAAGGAGATCTACACCACATGCTTTTTTACTATTGAAGCTCTTAATTGCAGCACTGATATTAGTAACATTAATAGGTAAAAGAAAAACTGAATGTGGAAAGTATGATATATTTGTATGTTCATTCATTTTATCACTCTGGTTTTGCAGCAAATTTTTAAGTACTTACAGCATTGTAAGTCGCCACTGAGGTATGTCATCTCAATACAATTTGAGATCTCCTTGTGGTTTACCAGGAAACATACAAATCAGTTGGGGAATTTAATGTCGTACTGGCATGTTGCCATGGTAGCTCAGTGGTTACAGCAACCGAACAGAAACTGGGAGATCCGTGGTTTAAATCCCAACAATGGCACTGAATTTTTCTACCTTTCCAACCTTGTCCAACACACGGCTTGTGTGGAAGAACAATTAATTCCATTAATTGATCCAATAGTAGTCGAAACTATGAAGCCCGGGACTTAAGTACTTACAGCATTGTAATATACCCCATTGGGGTATGTCATTTCAATACAATTTGAGATCTCCATTGGTTTACCGGGAAACAAGTGAATCAGTTAGGGAATTTAATATCATTTAATGCCATGGTAGCTCAGTGGTTAGAGCAACTGGATGGAAACTGGGAGATCTGTGATTCAAATCCCAGCAATGGCATTGAATTTTTCACTCATCTGATTCTACCTTTCCAACCTTGTCCAACACATGGCTTGTGAAAAAGTACAATTAATTCCAGCAAATGTTTAATCATGTCATTAAAAATGAATTAAAATTATTACAACAGCATTTGATTCTGAAGCTAATTTACCATTGCATCTTATTACGTCAGTATTATAGAATTCATTCCATCTATGAGTTTACCTTTTATGATATGTGAAATAGATTTAGATTTATTTACTGCCCCATTTAATTGCTTGTTGTTAAATATCTTTTTTGCTTCCTTGATAGTTTTATAATATACTGTGTTATAATTTTGAAAATACACCATAAATTCCTGAGTTATATTATTTCTCTTAGCATATTTATTTAAGAGCCCCAATCTTTTACTTGATTTTAATATTCCTGGTGTAATCCAGTTGTCATTTGTCCTTTTCACATTTACATTTATTTTTTTAAGAAGAATTGCAATATTAAAATTGTAAGTAATGGATTTCATAAACTCTTTATATGCAGTATTTACCTCATTTAAATATACACATTTTCCCAAAGTTCTCTTGTCAACAATTAGTCAAAACAATTCACATTCCTATTGTTAACTATTCTGACTTATTTTTAGACAACTCCATTACAGTTTCCAAAATGATCTAATAAATCTGTTTCCAGCACTAAGGTTGTACACTGAAATAAATTAGTATTTGTAATTATTTGATCTATTGCAGTTTTAGTTTTGTTTTGCATTCTGGTATGTTTATTTATAACTGCTTGCATTCCATATATATTTAGGAAGTTTTTAAGCTTTTTTTTTCATTACTATGCTTTAAAAAATTTATATTAAAATCTTCTATTAATACAACATGGGTCTGTTATATATACTGAAATAGGAATTAATGCAATGTAAGTTTACATTTCTTTTTATGATATATGTCTAGGTGTAAATAATGGTAACTGGTATCTTACACTTTATGGGAAATGGAATGCAAATCAGAACAAAATTGCTTATGTTATTCCAACAGTTGCTGATAAGTAATTTTTTAACACAACTTTAAATGTAAATAGTACAAATTAAAACCATACATTTCAAATATTCAATATTTTTTGCTTAGGCTACAAAAATGGCTTGCACTAACAAGCAGGTTTTTTAAATTTAAGGATTTCAGGTCTCATATTCACAAGATTTCATGCTTCTAATACCTATTAAATACTAAACTTCAAAATGTTTCACATTATATGTACATTTTCATTAATTCCAAATTCTCCTCTACCCTCCCATTTGTATAGTCCCATTTAACCTCTCTGGTCATAATATTTAATGAGCTGGTGCACACTCTCAACTCCATCCATTCTTTAATTAACAGGGTTAGTTTTGAGAGTTATTGATCCTATCATCGGCTAAAGATCAACTGGAGTCAGAACGTGGAGTCTTGCTTGGTATGGGTGACGTGAAACTGCATCTGTATGGTTGTTTCTTAAAGAACCTATCTAAGTTGTCTCTTGGCAGAATTTCAAAGTTCATTGTTTGATCAATATATTTGGTAATGTAAATTCTTTTCTGCATCATGAGTGCTTTAGAGTGTTTGAGGATTTTAATATCTGGGTTTATGTTGTGGTATTTGGTCCAAATATTATTTGCTATTGTTTATTTTTTTGTGTCTTTGTATTTGATACACTGAAAATACTCTTTTCTTCAGATTTCTATGTTCCTCTTTGTTATTCCTACAATCCCTAGCAATCTATACAACTGATTAAGTATATGCATGATTTCAGTTTTTCTGGAGTTATGTACTTGAGTGGAGATGAGAGCAAATCCTTTCAACTCTATTTATTCTGTGATGCTAAGGATAACTTCAAAATTGTTGGAACTTATTGCCTAGCTATGGGTGAAACCTTTCTTGTACTGCTTTTGTGTAATTTGCATAGTGAGGGTGGTGGTGTTCCTTAGGTACTTCTGTCTTTCAAAATTGGCTATTCTTCTATCAGCAAAATATAGGGGTCAAAACCATCGAAGGCTGCTATGTGATGGAAGTGCGGTATTCTTGTACAAATTGCTCTTTCTTGAGAGGGATGTTCAAAATGGCATGTTGCTTTGGTTTTGGATTTAAGCTGTTTTTCTTATAAAGTTATCTGTGTGACGGTTTATGGCAGATGTCAAAAGTTAATTTAAATAAAAGATGTAAAGCTCAGCAACTAATTTAATGAATTTATTAAATAATGCTATGGGAATAATCTCTTTAAAATTACCTTTCACACGTTTGTTGCAATCACGATTCCGCGATGTTCGGAAGAGTGTAACAGGTATTAAAGGAGTGACACTGCTCCGATAAGATGTCACTTTTGCAGAGTTAAGCTCCTGAAAGTAATGTCCATATTACTATTAGCTTTGTGTTTCACCTTGAGATTATTGTTCCTTTCATGCTGTTTTGAAATTTTATAAATACAAGAATACACTAAACTTTACAAAATGAATATACCACAGTAAGAGCAAGTAAGGCACATCCAATACCTGAAATGCTTCTTCAAACAAAGGACGTAGAACATTTTTTGATAGTGAAAGCTGATAGGTGTGATCAAAGAAAAACTTCAAATAAGACTGTGATAAGATTGAACTAGATGCAGCATCATTTCCATCATGTTTGACAAATTCTATCACAACAGTACAATGCCCTGTTCTGGAACATCGAATAGCATTTCTGAAATTAAGAAATGAACACATATTAGCAACAGAGTCTAGTCTAAAATAAAAAGTATTTCCATTTATTTCTTTTGTTAGCTTTTGTGTTCATGCTGTCAATTAACAAGCATATAAGTTAGAGACAAATAAACAAAGCTGTAGTGCCAATAGATCTACTTTTAAAAATATATCACTTAATTTTCTATTTTAGCTAACAGAATATTGCAACCCCCCCCTCCCAAAAAAAAATCTGATGTGGTACATTCACATTACTTACTCCACCCTCTCTATCTTTATTAGTAGGTATATAGACTATTCTTACTAAAGCTTATTTTTCTATCTATTACATTTTAATCCAAATAAGCCTTTGCAAAAATAGCTACATATAGCTACACATTTTGTTATAGATACAAAGAGAACTGCGATAGTAAAATGTTTAAGAATGGATGCTATATGCCGGCCTTAAATTTCACACTTTTCCATGCAATCACGAGAAACAACAGAAAATTGATAGACTTTAAAAGAGTGATAAGTATTGAACAATTTGAACTTTTAATAACAGCTATCTCAAAAAATGGCTTATGCTACAGAGAAACTTATTTTGAGTAAATTGTGTGTTTAAAGAGATCTAAGTTTTTTGTATGATATGTTTTCGTCTATTGCTTAATGTTTACCAGTTATACAAGATTATATAAAATTCCTTCCAAATGAAAAGGACTTCACAGGCTATTCCCAGAAAATTCAAGATATACATTTTATTTGTCATGTAAATATCTTTAGTATATGATATTTTAGTCAAAATCGTTAAGCCATTTTTTAAAGAATCAAAATTTTCAAAAAAATGTCCCATGTAAAGAGTAGTTGGGATGGGGGGATTTTCTTGAAAATCTTTGTGTCGCATCTGTGGAAAGTACAGAACCTGAATACCAAGTGTGGTATTTATCCCACTTTTTGTTTTTCAGTTATGTTGTTCACAGGCACACGCACACGCGCACGCGCGCGCACCCACACCCACACTCACTCTCTCACACACACACACACATATATGCGCACATGGACCTTTTTCTAAAAAATACTTTGTTTTTTATTCAGGGGGCCTCAAAATATGTATTTCTGGTGAAATCTCAGTGGTATCGAATTTTTCGGTGGAATGCAATTACTTTCTCTACCTGTTATGTACGTGGAAGAGAAAATAAAGCCAAAAAGGAAGCAAGGCTAGTAACAGTGACACAAATTAAAAAAAAAATCTGATGTGTTGCACTCACATGAATTTCTCTACTCTTGTACAAACTATTTTTACAAACACTTATTCTCAAACTACTTCATGTTAATCAAGATAAACATTTGCAGACTCTATTTTATTGCTAATTTTCTTGTAGGTGTAAGGGGAATATGGTAGGCTTTAAGTGATAGACAAATCCTTTAAGAGCTGGTTGCTATGTGGAGCATTGCATTCTCTTTGCATGTCCAGGACATAAAAAAAATAAAGCATTTTTAGAAACATGTCCGTGTGTATGTCTTGTTGTTTGTCTGTCTGTGAACAGCATAACTCAAAAACGAAAAGTTGGACAAATACCAAACTTGGTATTTAGGTTCAATATGTTCCAGGGATGCGACATGAAAGTTTTCAAGAAAATCCCCCTACTCCAAACTACCCCTTACATGGAACATTTTTCGAAAAATTTTATTTTCTCAAAAACGGCTATAAAGATTTTGATTAAAGTATCATATGTTTAAGACATTTTTATGGCAAATAAAATGTATATCCTCTTCATTCTGAACGACTTTTGCATAACTGGTAAACTGCAAGAGATAGACAAAATGTTACTACGTAAAAATGTAGATCTCATTAAAACGCATTCTTTTTTTTTATGTTCTTGACATGTAAAGAGAATTACATTTTATACATAACGACCAGTTCTAAAAGTATTTGACTATCGCTTAAGGTGTACTATGTTCCCCCTTTTTTGTATTTTCAAGGGCAATATAGAAATACATAGCATTTAAGCAAAGACATATCTCTTAATAGCTGGTTGCTATGTGCAGCACTATTTTCTTTGCCACAGATTAATACTCTTTATATATCCAAGACAAAAAAATTTGATGTGTTACACTCAAATGAGTTTCTCTACTTTTGTACAAACTATTTTTACAAACGCTTAGTCTCCATCTACTTTATGTTAATCGAGATATCCAGATGTTAATCTTATTGCTAAGTTTCTTGTAGATGCAAGGGGAATTGGTAGGTTTTAAGCAATAGTCAAATATTTTAAGAGCTGGTTGCTATGTGGAGTATTCCATTCTCTTTGCATTACCAGGACAAACAAAAAAATGAATAACGAATTCCCATTTGAGAAAAAGTATAAGTATTGGAAAATTTAAGGGAATAACAAGCAATATCTCGAAAATGGTTCACTCAACAAAAAAATGTATACAACATAAATTGTGTATTTTAATGCGATCTACATTTTTTGTGTAGTAAAATTTTGTCTATCTCTTATGGTTTACCAGTTATGCAAAAGTCGTTCACAATGAAGAATACTTTTGGAGACTTTCCCAGAAAATTCTAGATATACAATTAATTTGCCATAAAAATGTCTTAAACTTATGGTATTTTATTCAAAATCGTTAGAGCCATTTTTGAGAAAATTAAAATTTTCGAAAAATGTTCCATATAAAGGGTAATCTGGGGTGGGAGTATTTTCTTGAAAAACTTTGTGTCGCATCTCTGGAAGATATTGAACCTAAATACCAAGTTTGGTGTTTATCCGACTGTTCGTTTCTGAGTTATGCTGTTCTCACACACACGCACACGCACACAGAGATGTGGCAGTATTATATATCACAACACTGTAAATGCCAGAGTGATTGTAGTGTAAATTAGCATTATTGTATGACAATGATTTGAGCTGTTTGTTAATTATAAGCATTGTTAGGAAATAAGTTTACACGGCCTCACTGAAACTGACAATAGGAGCGGATAACAATGAAACGAAGGGGTGGGTTGTTTATTAATTAGAAGAGACAAGCAAATGACGTCAGAGTAGCGTGCCTTTCTTTAGAAATGGAGGGAATATCTTCCCTAGAGCATATGTGTTCGTAATTTTGATTGGATATAAAAATAGACGCTAATGTTGGCGCGCTTTATTAACCAATAGCAGCTCTGTTATAATGTTTAGGCATATCGGGCGAGGGAGTATAAATTCTAAAGCCGGGGACAGGTATCGCACAGTTTAATAGAATCATTCACGGGTTACACGTCGCGCAGTTGAAGTAGTATATTTGTTAGCCCCACGTTTGTGTGCCAATTTGAAGTAGTATATTTGTTAGTGGTTGGAAGATGCTTCATGTTTATCTGCACAACGTATGGAAGCCAATTTGTCGCGGTCATTTCGTGTTATCTATTGCTGAGCGCCTGTTATTGTTTTATTATTTTGCATTTTGGGTTCATTGTGCTCCGGCTAGCTATTATTTCTCGGTCGAGCACATCTCTTGAACAGGTGTGTAAACGGAAAGGATTTGTTACTCAAAGATAACACTGATAAAAGAATTTGTTTTTACACTTTTATTACCGTCACAATTAAATTCACATATTGATTCGTGATACACGCCAAACTGAAACTGTTATATTTTCTAATATCACTATAATCACGTATTTACTGCACATTATTAATTCGCGTTTCACATTTATAACAAACTTTAAGACGCGAGAGATTCTGTAGAATTACGACGTGTACTTTATGTATGCTTCCGTTGAAATACGCGACGTGTAACCCGCGAACGATTCTGATGAACTAACTGTGCGACGTATAACGCGTGAATGCTGCTGTTGGACTGAGCGACGTGTAACGCGTGGATGATTTTGTTGAACTGACGAAATCTGCCTCTGACTTTAGCTTTTTATACTCCCACACCCCGATATGCCTAAACATTATAACCGAGCTGCTATTGGTTAATAAAACGCGCCAACATTAGCGTCTATTTTTATATCCAATCAAAAATTACGAAAACATATGCTCTAGGGAAAATATTCCCGCTATTTCTAAGAAAAGCGCGCCAATCTGATGTCATTTGTTTGTCTCTTCTAATTAATATTCAACTCACCCCCTCGCACATTGTTACCCGCTATTATTGTCAGTTTCAGTGAGGCCGTGTAAACTTATTTCCTAACAATGCTTATAATTAACAAACATCTCAAATCAATGTCATACAATAATGCTTATTTACACTACAATCACACTGGCATTCACATTATTGTGATACAAATTACTGCCACACAGTTCAACAGAATCATCCACGGGTTACACGTCGCGCAATTCTACAGAATCTCTCGCGTCGTAAAGCTAGTTACAAAAATGTGAAATACTCGAATTAATAATGTGTGGCAAATAATGATTATAGTTACATTCGAAAATATAACAGTTTCAGTCGGGTGTGTATCAAGAGTAATATATATGAAATTAATAAAGTGTGACGGCAATAAAAGTGTAAAAACAAATTCTTTTATCAATGTTATCTATTAGTAACAACTCCTTTCCGTTTACACACCCTGTTCAAGAGATTTGTTCGACTGAGTAATAATAGCTAGCCGGAGGACAAAGAACCCAAAATTCAAAATAGTAAAACCATAACAGGCGCTCAGCAAATAAGATAACACGAACGAAACCGCGACAAATTGGCTCCCAGAACGTGGGGCGAATTAACCAGGAAGGGATATAATAACCAGAACGTGGAGCGAATGGAGCAGTGCAATTAACTACAAGACGCAGATCCCAGAAACAACCACCAGAACAACCGACGACGCGGATGAGAGGACATCGTAACTACGAGAATAGAAGGCAACAGGGGAATTCGACTACAGGACACCAAGACAGCGAGACGACGCAGATCCATCGTAGTACGACGCAGAGGCGACATATACATCTAGGAGAGAGGGGCAGAAAGCTGGACATCAAAGCAACATCATCAGATAGCATCATAAAGGTTAGAAAATTGTAAAATTTTTGTGTATCCTAAAAAAAATTGTGAGAAATTAAATATTGTTGAGAAGTGGTAGGATTAAGAAAACAATGTCCACTAATAATACTGAAGAAATAATTATGGAAGGGGATAATGTAACAGCTGTAATTCAATACAGGTTACAGAAAATAGCTCAAACAATGTAGTATTTGAGGGAGGAAATATTAGTGAAGAAAGTGAGAATAGAAAAGCAGGAAATGTTAATTTTGATGCTGGTATGATAATGGAAATGCTGAGAAATATTGGTGAAACATTAAATAAGAATATTACAGACCAAATAGAAAATAATAGGCAATTAAAGGAAGATATGAAAAAGAATAAAAGGGAACTGAGGGAAGATATTGGTAAGAGTATTACAGATCAATTAAGGGAAGATATTGGTAAGAGTAATGAGAAATTAGAACAAAAACTAACTCAGAATATGGAAAAGAATAACAGGGAATTGAGGGAAGATATTGGTAAGAGTATTACAGATCAATTAAGGGAAGATATTGGTAAGAGTAATGTGAAATTAGAGCATAAATTAGATCAAAACAGGGAAGAAATTGAAAAGAAATTTATGGAGCTAGATAGTAATATGATAAGAATGAGAAATGAAAATCAGGAAATAATAGCAAGTGAGATAGGAAAAGTTTCAAAGAAAATGTCAGACATGAGCAGGGAAATATCTAACCAAAAAAGTGAGGTTGATACTCAGTTGGAACATGTTAGTGTAAAATGCACAGAGTTAGGAAGTCGAATGAGTAGCATTTCAAGTGAGCTAAGAGAGATGAATGAGGCTACGAATGCAGATTTAATTCAGGCGCAAGTTAATTTTAGAGGTGAGATATCTGAAATTCAGAAGGAGTTGGAAACACAAAGAAATAAGTTGTCCGAAGAAGTTAAAGTTTGTCTATAAATAATAAAAAACTAACTTCTGAAATTAACAAGCACCAAGCTATTCAAAATGAAAACTCCAATCCAGTACAGTTTATTGCAGACTTGTCAGTGTACTCTCAAATTAAAAAGATACCGGAAGAATTGAAAATGATAGTTGTTAAAAGATGTGTTGTTCAGAAAACTTTAGATTGGTTTCAAATGGTATCATGGTATCATGGGGTGAAATTTCATATGAATCCTTTAAGAGACTATTCATGAACAGATTTTGGAAGGTTACGATACAGCTACGAGTAATACTTAGCCATAGACAATTTGATCCAGGAAAGAGAATAGCAATAACTGCTAAAAAAAAAAAAAGCAAGCAAATCCAGGATAAGTAAACCTGAATTGCAGGTGCAGGATAAAATATTGGAATGTAAGAGGCTTAACTATGTATATATGTCATAAGAAAGGAGACATAAAATCAGGACAAAAATAAATGTTTAAAGGGGAAAAAGAACAACATTTGAAATGAAGCATGTAATAATGAAAATTTAATGTCATTTTAAAGTAAAAGTATGTAGATATAATTCAAAGAATATGAAGTACAAAATTAAAAAAAGGGTAAAGATAATTAAAGCAAAACACTTATGTAGCACACAGATAATGTGAAATTATGTCTAGAATTAAGAGATGTAAATATATTTGTGTAGAGGATGAATATTTTGGTAAATGTGTTCAATAATTACAAAATGAACCAGGTTAAAAATCTCGAGTGTATAAATTTTTATGTCAAGAACCTGAGAAAGTATAACCATTTTATAACAGTGACGTAAATAGTTCAGGGTACAGTATTTGCTATAAAAAATTGTAATGTCAGATGTATGTATATAAACACATTAGACCCGAGCCAGTGAATAGTGGCAAGAAAAAGGCAATATGTATAACGTGTGTAAAATGCGTGTGCAATGTTACGTGCAAGTGATAAATACCGTGTGTTCCAAGATTCAGGAGATAAAAACCAATTATAAAATTTCAAAAAAAAAGTTGTAAATATTTATAATTATGTTTCTAGTGGGGCATATATGGCAGTATTTTATATCACAACACTGTAAATGCCAGAGTGATTGTAGTGTAAATTAGCATTATTGTATGACAATGATTTGAGATGTTTGTTAATTATAAGCATTGTTAGGAAATAAGTTTACACGACCTCACTGAAACTGACAATAGAAGCGGATAACAATGAAACGAGGGGGTGAGTTGTTTATTAATTAGAAGAGACAAGCAAATGACGTCAGAGTAGCGTGCCTTTCTTTCAAAATGAAGGGAATATCTTCTCTAGAGCATATGTGTTCGTAATTTTGATTGGATATAAAAATAGACGCTAATGTTGGTGCGCTTTATTAACCAATAGCAGCTCTGTTGTAATGTTTACGCATATCGGGATGAGGGAGTATAAATTCTAAAGCCGGGGACAGGTATCGCACAGTTTAATAGAATCATTCACGGGTTACACATCGCGCAGTTCAACAGAATCATCCACGGGTTACACGTCGCGCAATTCTACAGAATCTCTCGCGTCGTAAAGCTAGTTACAAAAATTTGAAATACTCGAATTAATAATGTGCGGCAAATAAGTGATTATAGTTACATTCGAAAATATAACAGTTTCAGTCGGGCGTGTATCAAGAGTAATATATATGAAATTAATAAAGTGTGACGGCAATAAAAGTGTAAAAACAAATTCTTTTATCAGTGTTATCTTTTAGTAACAACTCCTTTCCGTTTACACACCCTGTTCAAGAGATTTGCTCGACTGAGTAATAATAGCTAGCCGGAGGACAAAGAACCCAAAATAGTAAAACCATAACAGGCGCTCAGCAAATAAGATAACACGAACGATACCGTGACAGAGAGAGAGAGAGAGAGAGAGACGCATGGACATGTTTCCAAAAATGCTTTATATGCATTCAGTGCACCTCAAAACATGTATTTCCGTGAAATCTCGATATCAAATTTTTTGGGGGAATGCAATACTACCTCTACTTACTATACGTAGTAGGGAAAGTAAAAATTCATAATTTATATTATCATCACACCATCATCGTCATTGTTATTGCGATTATCAACATCATTTACAAAGCTAGATAAAGCTACTACAAATTAGGTGTTAACAGTTAAAAAGTTGCAGTGTAAAATAAAAAAAATTCCTTCATGGGAACTACTTCCTTCACTCTTTATATATTTTTAGTGGAATATAACGTCAGAAGACTTTAGGCTTGTTGTGCGGAGAGCGGTTCTCTCATGTTGGCACGAGTAGTGGTTAGCTCTCCGCGGAGATAACCTTAGAGTGGTAAAGGACATTCCAATAAACTGGGTAACTTCCTCTCGTATATTTCGTCGTGCGGTGATTTCGGCTCGGTTGCATATTGGTCACTGCAATTTTACGCACGGTTATCTTTTTAAGGGTGACCCTGCTCCTATTTGTCCGCTTTGTGGTGAAGGTTTTTCGGTTCGTCACGTGTTGCTAGAGCGTATTGCTCTATCCCGGTCGCTAGCTGGATGAGTGACCATCTAGCAGCGACCCGCCCTGCCGCCAACTTGAATACCCCCATCCCATTACCTAGCATTCCCATCTTGCTTTGCTGCCATGCCAGCCTGCTTAACTTGACGACCCTGGTGAACCTGGGCGACCTGTTCTCGATTGCTGGATTGCTCTAGCACATCATCGGGACACTCTGCAACTGCCGGGCAGTCTTGCAGAGGTCTTAGCGGATGATAAGCAAGCAGTTGATAGGATTTTTAATTATTTGTCAAGAGTAAATTTCCAAATGCGCATTTAGTCATCTTCATAGCAGGTGTTTCGTATTGATCAGTTTAGTTTTATATATTTATATTTATTTATGAGTTGTGCTATGTTTTTATATTGATATTTATCTCTGGCTTTTGCTATGATTTTTATGTTGATATTTATCTCTGGCTTTTGCTTTGATTTTTTTTATTCAGTTTTATCTCTGGCCTTTGCCATGACATTTTCTACTGATCTTTAGCTTTGGCCATTGCCAGAGGGCGCTAATGACCTAACAGTTGAACACCTTTAAACAAAACCAAACCAAACCTATTGTAATGTTGAAAGACTCTGTGACACCTACAATAATATCAGTGGATTTCAATTTCAATTTATTTTCATCCATTAGAACATCTACATGTTGTGGATTCATCAAGTACAATAATTATCTACAATTACAATATTTATAAATACAATTTATTTACAATTCCTGATTACCAGTCCCACGCTTAAATTCCTCCAGACTATAAAATGCATTTACTAGTAGGTGCCTTTTTATTTCTTTCACAGTTTGATCAGCATTTTTTATCAATTTTATTTTTTCAGGTAACTTATTATAAAGTTCTTTTCCCATATTTTTTACACTACGTCTGTTTAATGTGCCTTTAATTACTGTTCTGAAATAATCATCATTGTTTCTTAGGTTATACATGTGTATACTAGCATTTTTTGGCTCATTTTTCTCCAAAATATGTTTTATCGTCTCATAAATGTATATACAAGGAACAGTCAATATACCATATTGTTTAAACATTGATTTACATGTGTGTCTATTTTTAACATTACCTATTATTCTAATTGCTTTTTTTTTGTAATTTAAATACCTTTTGCACTACTGTTATATTTCCCCACAATATTATTCCATATTTTATGTGTGAATAAATAAAAGCATAGTATACCTGTTTAAGTGTTTCATCATCCATGGTTTTCCTCACCTGTCTCATTATATATAAACCTGTATTTATCTTCTTTTTTATATGACTTATATATGGCTTCCAATTTAGCTGTTTGTCTATTATAACTCCAAAAAGTTTGTGTGTTGAATCTGTGGTATTTTTTCACCATCTATTTCCAGTTGTATACTATTTAGATTACATTTTTTTAATTCAAAATTTATCCAGGCTGACTTTTTAGTATTTAAAACCATGTCCAGATTTATATAATATTCTTTAATTTTTTTCATTAAATCATTTGCTTTTAATTCTACCTCAGTAGCTGATTTACCTTTAATTACTACTGTCATGTCATTTGCATATCCAATTGCTACATTTCCATTTTTTGTACTAATTCAAAAATATCATTAATATATATTAGAAACAAAAAAGGACCTAATTTCGATCCTTGTGGTACTACTTGCCGAACCATTTGAAAATTTGATTTAATTTTTTCTACGACAGCAGTAATATTTCTGTGGTTTATTTCAACACACTGCATTCTGTTTTTAAGATACGAACTAATCCATTTATGTGCCAAACCACGAACCCCATAATTTTCTAATTTGTTTATAAGTATATCTATATTTACGCAGTCGAATGCCTTCGATAAGTCCAAAAAAATAGCTATTACTTTCTGCTGTTCATTTAGTGCTTCAATTATATAATTATTAACTTTACTGATCGCATGAATTGTCGATTTCTTCTTTTGAAACCCAAATTGCCATTCCAATATTACGTTTAATTTAGTAAAATAATTGCAATTGGTTTAAAAATACGCCTTCCATTATTTTATAAATAGTTGAACATAATGTAATTGGCCTTGAAGTTGTATTGATGGTTTGGTGGAGCTTGCCCCACGTATGGGATGCCAATTTTGTAGAAGTGGTTTGTTTCCGGAGTTGGCTCACGTTACATAATGTTGCATAATAAATGTTACGTAAAATTAATGAAGGTTATGTTTAATAGTTGCTTTGAGTGTCGGATTGAATTTAATGCTTACGTAATATTACTGTTTGAATTTGCCTCGGCTGCGTCAGTCTTAATTTAGAGTCAGGATTCTTATACAAGGTGTGGTAATGACAATTATTGTAGACGTAACAGAATTAAACTTTTAGATTTTTCACTTTTATTTAAACTTCTTGCACATATTTATAAACCACTACACTTTTAAAAAGAACTGTGAGAAACTATTGTACACTCACTTAACGAATATATCAGTTTTTACTAAACGCCCGTAAAGAACACATTTTTCCATCTACACACTATCACGTCTTGCCAGGAACTGAATAACTTCAACGGTTAAAACCTTAAGCTTCGGTAATGCGAGTCTCTGATTGGCCAACTCTAGTCCAATAGAATTTCTGCATTTAATTTAAAACTTTTCTTTGCTGTTGATTGGCTAATTTTAAAACTGTCATTGAAACTACGTCATCGTTGTTCTAATTGACCAGTACATTTTTAAACTCCAAACACATTATTGCCACAATTAACTCATTATTATTCATTGTTAGCAACATAAAATTTGCTATTCTCACAGTTCCTGCATTACTAGAGTATATAAAGTATTCACATAACATTAATAAAACATATTTACAGTAAAAATAAGCATTTGAAATGACTGTTACATACAATTTAAAATAATTATTACATACATATTGTTTCAAGGCGGGCTGTTATTGAATTTACCAATTATAAATAACAATTGAAATTATTCAGGTATTAAAATACTCCTACATACATAACCCTCCTCTTAGCTCTGTATTAGTTTCAGTTAACTTATTACTTAACTCTGTACTAGTTTCAGTTAACTTATTATTAAATGCTTTTCTCTTTCCTCTTATTTCAGTTATCATTTCATCTAGCATATTATTATTTTTAGTTAACTTATTACGTAATTCTGTATAAGAGTCATTTATTGCTTTTAGAATACACTTTACATAATAATTTTGTTGTGACAAGTTTTTTGCTCTTTTTGGCTAGATTTGAAATGACTGTTACATACAATTTAAAATAATTATTACATACATATTGTTTCAAGGCGGGCTGTTATTGAATTTACCAATTAAAAATAACAATTGAAATTATTCAGGTATTAAAATACTGCCTTCAGCCTATAATTTTCTATATTCGTTTTGCTTCCCTTTTGTTGAAATAATGGCCTTACAATTACTTTCTTTAAAGTGTCAGGAAATGTCCCTTGCATTAATGATGTGTTTATAATGTGTGTTAACAATTGAACAATTTCAATTTTAATATCTTTTATGATTTTGTTTGACATTTCATCAAAACTGACAGAGTTTTTTGGCTTAAGCGTATCAATTTCTTGTAATACATTTTTCTCCGATACTTCTAATATTCCCATTGACTTTACTTGATTGGATGCTATTATTTTTACTTGGTTGTTTTTTTGACCATTTGTCATTGGTTTTGTA
Source organism: Deroplatys truncata (assembly GCA_030765065.1). Lineage (NCBI taxonomy): Eukaryota > Metazoa > Arthropoda > Insecta > Mantodea > Mantidae > Deroplatys > Deroplatys truncata. Next base: position 89,851,096 of record CM060979.1, read on the forward strand.
ATATTTATAAAGCAATTATTAAAATTAATACATATTTCGTTTGAGTTGTTTATCTCAATATCATTTTCTTTGATTGTCATATTTTCCTGTTTTTTATTTTTTCCCTTCTTGTGTACCCTATTTACCATATTCCATATCGTTTTTGTCTTATTTTCCGAGTTTACTACCAATTCCCGATTATACCTCATCTTTCCACTTTCACACACTAATTTAAATATTGTATTGTAATTTTCAATATATTTTAATGATCTATACTCATATTTACACATTTCATAGAATTTAAAAATTTCACTCTCTCCCATGAAATCTGTATCCCTTTTGTCATCCATTTTTCATACTGGGCACCCATTGAATCCAAGTATATTTTTACTTTTTTCAGTGGTATTTTGGTATTTAAGCCTTTGTGCAATATATTACTAAAATGTTCATATTTTTTATTTACACTTTCTGATTCATAAATCTCGTTCCATCTTACCTGTGCGAGTAATTGTCTCAATCTATTTAAACTTTCATTATCTATTTGTCTTTTATATTCAAAATTGTTTTGTAAGGTTTCTTTTTTTACGTTTACTTTTAACAACTGGCCAAAATGATCACCAATTCCTGCTTTTATTATTTTAGTTTCCCATTTATTTTCTATTAGATTTGTAAATACATTATCGATACAAGTTTCTGTTAGTTCTGTGATCCTGGTGGGTTCGTCTATGCCAACTTTTAAGTAGCCTAGTTAAGGTTTCTATTAATCTACGTTTTACTGAATTTTCTTTTAGTAAATCAACATTTAGATCCCCCATTACTATTTTTATTTTATTTTGGGGAATTGTGTTTAGGAAATTTTCTAAGTTTTTAATACAAATTTTTTCATTTGTTGCTGGGGACCTGTATGGTCCTATTAGTACAATGTTTTGTTTTTTCAAGAATATTTCTATGGCTGCTAGTTCACATGTCATTTCTTCTAGAAATTCGCTACAATCTACTTCTTTAAATTTTATTGTCTCATCCACATAAATCGCTACTCCCCCACTATTGTGTTCTTGTCTACAGTAGTATGTTCCTAAAATATAACCTTCATAGTTGTTTACTATTATTTCTTCTGTTTTTAAACCATGTTCAGTAAATACTAATACATTTGGCTCTATCTCTTTTAACAAGATTTCTATTAGCGTTCTCTTATTGCTTATATATTGTACGTTTTGATGATACAGTGTTAAACCCCCTATGCTTTTATTACTCACACATTGTACTCTCCAGATTTTTTGTGTTGTTTCCTCCTGATTTGCTACATTCTCTTTCACTACTTTACTTTTTTTACTCTCTACATTTACAGAATTTGATTTATGTTTATCCACTTTGTTCTCATCATCTACATCTATTTCTAATTTCCCTGTTTCATGCATAAATTTACTACCTTGTTTATCATTTGGCTTAACTCATATGAATGGATGGCACTGCTGTGTACAGTGTATACACAAGAGTTTGCGAGACATTTTCATTTACCCAATATGCTCAAGCACACTACAGGAAGAGCTAAGTCACAGCAGGAAATACATAGTGAAGTGATAAGTTTTGGTTTCTGTGGTAAAACCCCTGTTGCATAATAAACTATAAACTAATATTATTTTATTATCAATACTATATTATATACATACTAGCTGTTTTATGTAGCATTGCACAGGTGCCTTTTTTCTCTGAAATTTATGTATAAGGAACTATGAAAACTATACATAGCTACTTAAATACTGACAGAAGAAATTCCAAGATATGGGGTCTTGTGGAAGTTAATACAAAGCAAAAATATAAACAATAAAACAATTAAAATGTGTTTTCATATTTTATTACATTATTTACACTTTGAAAACGACAAGACAGTTTTAAACAGAATATTTAGAGAAGCAAGAGTGTGGGTAAATATTTATATAATGTAAAAAATAAGTGAAAACGGACAGTGAAGAGGGATAAGGTAACTTTGCACAAATAGTAGTAGTTGTCTACTGAATGAGTGGCCAGAGCCAAATTTCAGTAGACAAATGAATTTAATTTTTTTCTTAGCACTTTACCAAATAAACAAAAATAAACATTTATTACGCTTTTTGAGGTACTTGGTGGAAAAAAAAAACATAATTAGGCTTCAAATGATAAAAACACTGTTCATCTCAATTCTCATTCCTATAATTTTTTCTAGGTCTTAAAGCAAGTTTCCATATTGTTTCTAGATCAGTAAAGGGTTTATATTTGTATATAAGGTGCTGAAAATGTGGAGGAGGGGTATTGAAGGGGAGAGGATACTTTTTAAAGTTTAAGGTTAGCCTATAATGGCCTGGTCCTATACAATATGAGTATAAAAAGTTTTGTCCAGTGGGTAAAACAGTGGGGAGTTTTAAGTAAGGTATTGAAAACTGCAGTTACAGGATAATTATGAAAGTTGTTGTTAACCTGTAATATTTCTAAGGTGAAAATGTCTAAATTTCTGTCCATATTTCATCCAAATTGTACGTAAATGGTAGAAAATAAAGCAGATTTAGAGAACCTAAGTTTTATTCAGATTGTTCAAACATGTTAATTTGGTTGAAATTAAGGGAGATCTAGCTTCAGATCACCTATAATTCTTGCCAAATCCTAAATTATGTTTCCAGAATTTTGTCAAAATGGTTAAATGATTCATTTGTAAATAAAAATTAGCAATATCGGTACAGATAATTTTTGGAAATTGTGAAGTAGTCTATAATTTTCAATAGGTTCTACAGCTTAAGTGTGCAAAGTTCTCTAATTAGGAGTTGAAAATAAGTATTATGGGTTTTGAAGGTCATGAGTAGCCTACAGTTTTCGTTGATCCCTAAAACTCAATGTTCTGTCCAGAATATTAAATAGCGCAGATATATAATGTGAGGGTTTGAAAATATAAGTAGGAGTAGTTTCTGAAAGTTATAAGGTATCCTGTGATTTTTGCTGAGTCACATAGCTTAAGTGTACAAATTAGTACAAATTTGGCAAATTTGGCAAAATTGATCAAATAATGTACAGTGTGATCCATATAAACCTGAACCACTTTAATAGCCATAACTCTTGAACCAATAATAGGACACAAGTGCGACTTTGGGAGAATATAGTACACAATTGGGAGATGACATTGTTCCTCAGAGCAAATGTTAGAGCATCCATACATATCTGCACTCTTTTCACCATATTCTGTAACATTCTAAGAAAAGTATCCTCGCCAATGTTGCTTATTTCGTTACTAATGGATTCACAGAGTTCAGCAGTTGTCCGAGGTCTACTCTTATACACTCTATTTTTGAGATACCCCATAAGAAAAGGTTTGGCGAAATTAGGTCGGGTGATCTGAGGGGCCACAGACCTTTTGAGATTATTCGATTATCAAAGAAACTGGTTACAAGTTGCATGGAGGAGTTAGATGTATGACATGTTGTCCATCTTGCTGGAAATTTAGGCAGTATTTTAATACCTGAATAATTTTAATTGTATTTTATATAAAAGTAAATTCAATAACAGCTCACCTTGAAACAATAAGTATGTAATCATTATTTGAATTGTATGTAACAGTGATTGCATATGCTTATTTTTATTGTAAAACATGTTTTTATTAATGTTATGTGAATACATTATATACTTTAATAATGGAAGAGCTGTGAGAATAATAAGTTTTGAGTTGCTAACAATGAGGTAATAATGAGGTAACCTTGTAGCAATAATGAGTTAAGAGTGTTTGAAAAGTTACCAGTCATGATTGTATGATAAGGTGAATTCAGTTACAGTTTAAAATTAGCCAATCAATAGCAATTACTTTAATAATCCAACTAAATAAAAATTACGTAAAATACAATTACGTAAGCATACATCTTCTTCTGGTCTAAACATATTTACGTGAAGCAAAAACCTTCTCAAAATAAACTTCTGCCAATTCTATATCATCCAACTGCTCCACAAATGTATCGAAGATGCCTGTATAAACTGTAGTGTCTAAAGTTGTAACAAAGAAAATGGGGCCAACAATCCTGGAAGCTGACACCACACACCATACTCCAACCTTTTCATCATGCAGTGGTATTTCAGGATGATATGGGGCTTTACAGCAGCCTAGTACCTGCTGTTTTGGGTGTTGAGTAGTCTGACAGATCAAACATGCCTCATCTGTAAACCACGTTATGGAGGGAGAGAATGTCTGGATGTGAAATAAGAAAACCCTGAAACCATCATCAATAATACATTCATTTTTCATGATATGCTTCTTTCAATTGCTGCACCATATGTACTGTATGGCCGCAATCCAGATTTCTTTGCAGCTCTTTGACATGTGCCAAATGAATAGCCTGTCTCCTGGCTCAATCAATGCAAAGATTTCTTTGGAGAGTTCACTAAGCATCTTCGAATATTATCAACAGACTCTGCACTCAATGATGGTCTATATTCTGATAAGTAGACCAGTTGCCTCCAGCTTTCTTACTAATGATAAAATTGTTGCCTTTGTTGGAATATCATGCACATTGAATTCTCTTCAAAATTCCTGTAGTGTAGTTATCAATGAATTTGTCTTCCAATAGGCTTTCGCAATAAAAACATGCTCTCGAAGTGAGTACTGCATGTTTCTGTTACAACTGCAAACTAAAGACTGACAACAATGTCAACAATGCTCGTAATTGCCATCAAAATCAACACAATAGTCAACAAATGGCAGTGGTACTGATTCTTCCAGAGTCACTTAGATCATTAAAACAAATTTCACATTTGTACGAGCTTTCAGAGGGAAATTATGGCTCATTAAAGTAGTTCAGATTTATATGGATTGCACTGTAGTTTCATAAATAAGGAGTTGAGCTTAAAGAGTATATGATAGTTCTTTTAAACATTTCAGGGTACTGTAAATTTGAAAATAATAGTTGGGGTAGTTTTTGAGACTTGTAATAATGTATGATTTTTGCTAGATATAACATAACAGTTCAATATTTTGCCCAAATAGATTAAATGGTGTAGATTGGCTTAAAAATATGATAGGAATATTAATCAAAACTTTTGAGATAGTCTATAATTTTCATTGATTTCTATAGTATAAGTGTACAAAGTTTCATTTAGATAGAATGTTGATTTATATGTAAGGGATTGAAAATAAGATTAGCAGAAGCTTTTGAAAGTTTCAGGGTGGCTTTCATTTTTGCCAGATTAATCCAAATAAACAAAATGTTGTTAAAAATCATACAAAAATATTTCCTGACAAACATTTGAACAAAATCAGAGGGAAATTCTGTGATATGAACAGTATTTACCACTCCACCCTCTCCAATAACTCAATTGTAAAGATTTTAAACCTCCCTTTTTACCTTTTTGAATGAGAAGTATTAAAAATCTGCCATGTTTGAAATAAAAGTCCATAAAATATCCTCAGATATTCATAGTCACTAAAAGATTCAAATTGGGTGACATGAATATGAAACCCAACCCCTCAAGTAAAAATTTCTGGAAATAGCTCATAGCCGAAGTTCAGAGGGAAGAACAGCACTTTTCATTGGGCAAACAAATTATCATAATTGGTTTAGTGGTTCTTGCTGTCACCACCACCACCACCACCACCACCACCACCACCACCACCACCACCACCACCACCACCACCACCACCACCACCACCACCACCACCACCACCACCACCACCACCACCACCACCACCACCACCACCACCACCACCACCACCACCACCACCACCACCACCACCACCACCACCACCACCACCACCACCACCACCACCACCACCACCACCACCACCACCACCACCACCACCACCACCACCACCACCACCACCACCACCACCACCACCACCACCACCACCACCACCACCACCACCACCACCACCACCACCACCACCACCACCACCACCACCACCACCACCACCACCACCACCACCACCACCACCACCACCACCACCACCACCACCACCACCACCACCACCACCACCACCACCACCACCACCACCACCACCACCACCACCACCACCACCACCACCACCACCACCACCACCACCACCACCACCACCACCACCACCACCACCACCACCACCACCACCACCACCACCACCACCACCACCACCACCACCACCACCACCACCACCACCACCACCACCACCACCACCACCACCACCACCACCACCACCACCACCACCACCACCACCACCACCACCACCACCACCACCACCACCACCACCACCACCACCACCACCACCACCACCACCACCACCACCACCACCACCACCACCACCACCACCACCACCACCACCACCACCACCACCACCACCACCACCACCACCACCACCACCACCACCACCACCACCACCACCACCACCACCACCACCACCACCACCACCACCACCACCACCACCACCACCACCACCACCACCACCACCACCACCACCACCACCACCACCACCACCACCACCACCACCACCACCACCACCACCACCACCACCACCACCACCACCACCACCACCACCACCACCACCACCACCACCACCACCACCACCACCACCACCACCACCACCACCACCACCACCACCACCACCACCACCACCACCACCACCACCACCACCACCACCACCACCACCACCACCACCACCACCACCACCACCACCACCACCACCACCACCACCACCACCACCACCACCACCACCACCACCACCACCACCACCACCACCACCACCACCACCACCACCACCACCACCACCACCACCACCACCACCACCACCACCACCACCACCACCACCACCACCACCACCACCACCACCACCACCACCACCACCACCACCACCACCACCACCACCACCACCACCACCACCACCACCACCACCACCACCACCACCACCACCACCACCACCACCACCACCACCACCACCACCACCACCACCACCACCACCACCACCACCACCACCACCACCACCACCACCACCACCACCACCACCACCACCACCACCACCACCACCACCACCACCACCACCACCACCACCACCACCACCACCACCACCACCACCACCACCACCACCACCACCACCACCACCACCACCACCACCACCACCACCACCACCACCACCACCACCACCACCACCACCACCACCACCACCACCACCACCACCACCACCACCACCACCACCACCACCACCACCACCACCACCACCACCACCACCACCACCACCACCACCACCACCACCACCACCACCACCACCACCACCACCACCACCACCACCACCACCACCACCACCACCACCACCACCACCACCACCACCACCACCACCACCACCACCACCACCACCACCACCACCACCACCACCACCACCACCACCACCACCACCACCACCACCACCACCACCACCACCACCACCACCACCACCACCACCACCACCACCACCACCACCACCACCACCACCACCACCACCACCACCACCACCACCACCACCACCACCACCACCACCACCACCACCACCACCACCACCACCACCACCACCACCACCACCACCACCACCACCACCACCACCACCACCACCACCACCACCACCACCACCACCACCACCACCACCACCACCACCACCACCACCACCACCACCACCACCACCACCACCACCACCACCACCACCACCACCACCACCACCACCACCACCACCACCACCACCACCACCACCACCACCACCACCACCACCACCACCACCACCACCACCACCACCACCACCACCACCACCACCACCACCACCACCACCACCACCACCACCACCACCACCACCACCACCACCACCACCACCACCACCACCACCACCACCACCACCACCACCACCACCACCACCACCACCACCACCACCACCACCACCACCACCACCACCACCACCACCACCACCACCACCACCACCACCACCACCACCACCACCACCACCACCACCACCACCACCACCACCACCACCACCACCACCACCACCACCACCACCACCACCACCACCACCACCACCACCACCACCACCACCACCACCACCACCACCACCACCACCACCACCACCACCACCACCACCACCACCACCACCACCACCACCACCACCACCCCCACCCCCACCCCCACCCCCACCCCCACCCCCACCCCCACCCCCACCCCCACCCCCACCCCCACCCCCACCCCCACCCCCACCCCCACCACCCCCACCCCCACCCCCACCACCACCACCCCCACCACCCCCACCACCACCACCACCACCACCACCACCACCACCACCACCACCACCACCACCACCACCACCACCACCACCACCACCACCACCACCACCACCACCACCACCACCACCACCACCACCACCACCACCACCACCACCACCACCACCACCACCACCACCACCACCACCACCACCACCACCACCACCACCACCACCACCACCACCACCACCACCACCACCACCACCACCACCACCACCACCACCACCACCACCACCACCACCACCACCACCACCACCACCACCACCACCACCACCACCACCACCACCACCACCACCACCACCACCACCACCACCACCACCACCACCACCACCACCACCACCACCACCACCACCACCACCACCACCACCACCACCACCACCACCACCACCACCACCACCACCACCACCACCACCACCACCACCACCACCACCACCACCACCACCACCACCACCACCACCACCACCACCACCACCACCACCACCACCACCACCACCACCACCACCACCACCACCACCACCACCACCACCACCACCACCACCACCACCACCACCACCACCACCACCACCACCACCACCACCACCACCACCACCACCACCACCACCACCACCACCACCACCATCATCAAACCTACTGTTCTTCCCTGAAGATAAATCTGTATTGATGAGATATTAAGATAAATGAAAAAACACGTAAAAATGAACTGAACTATAGCATTTAACAAATAGGTGTGAATTCTAGCACTATTATCTTCTTATTCTAAACCAGTAGAACCTGCAGTTCTGATAACATAATTGCATTAATTTTGGAGATTCTAGTTTATGTTGCTCCCTCTCTCACTTATCACTTCATTAGTCTTTTGCTCTCCCACTTTCTACATCTTTTCTCTGTCTCTCTTGTTTTCCACTCCTCTATCTTTACAAATTCTATTTTCCATTTCCATGTCTTCTCTTCTGTTGCCTTCTCTCCATATCCCTCTCCCTCTCTATCTGTGCAAGGTGTATGTCATGCAATATTTTGAAAACCAGTAATAAAATTGCTTTTCTGGGATGTTAATAAAAGTTAAAATGTAAGTAAAAGGTTTAAATGTGCTTGAAATCTGATAGGAACTATACATATCTCTAGGTAAACAATTTAAATACACAAAATAATAAAGAAACATTTATATAACGTCCTACTCATCCTATCAAAAAGTTATACATACGAAACTTGTAAGAAACTTTATGCTTATAAACTTCTTGCATGCAACACTTTTTTCAAAAACATCAATAATAAGTGAGATAACTTGATTTGTTTATTTTCTGCCCCATTGGAGCACTCTTGCCTTTGGGGTAATTGAGATGCCATATAACCTATTTTTAAAGTGAAACCTATATAATACACCATCATAAACATTAATTTGGCCATTCTTGCATTCAGTGCACGCACGCGCACGCGCACGCACACGCACACGCACGCACACACACACAGAAAGTTTTATTATATATATATATATATATGGATATCTTTTAAATCTGTTTTACTTTCATTTGTGATGTTAAACTATGTTCACAATCTACTAACCTTTTATAGAGTTTTGCTGATTTCACCATTTCTCTATGAATAACAATCAGCTTCCAAGAACCCTTAGATGTGTGAGAATCCTCTAAGATTTGATTCCCTTCACAGTAGAAGCTCACTGTCTTACTTCCTTTATTGAAATCAATCCAGAACTCTTTGTACTTTTCATCCTGGAAGAAAGTATAGGCTTTTGACATTTAGAAAATGAATCATAAATGCAGTCGAAATGTAGGAGACCCTAAAGGATAGTCACAAATAAACTGATATCTAAAACAAAAATTACTATATATATAATACATTTTCTCATATATCAGAGGAGGGTATACAAGAACTATTCCCATCGCCTTGTGGTTGTATGGAAAACACACTGTAAGATTTGAGGGGTTATTAGCAAGCATGCCACTCTTATTCATTGTTTCAGCTCATGTATATCTGGCACCCTGGTAGCGTAAATTTGCCTCTTGATGAAATTTCATGCAAAAAAGTCTTAAGGAATGAGGTCGGGAAAGAGGGAGCTCATATGCAATCTACTGCTCTTCTGATCCACCACTTAGGAAAGGTCTTATTCAGGTAGTCCAGCACGATGTTTGCATAGCAGCGTGGTGCCCATGTTGTTGATAAATACAGAGGACAGATACCATCCTGCTGTAATTGTGGCTCCAGGAGCAACTGTAGCATGTCCAGGTTGATCATCTTGTGTTGATAATGAAGATGGACATGTTGAGCTGCATTTGGCTTTATGAGGTCCTACTCTATGCTAACACAATGTTTATTGTGTTGTAGCAGACCAGGAACATGAAAATGTTTTGGGACTTTATGGGCATCCTGTACTGCTGCAGCGCTACTAAATAGTTGCTTTCCCACATTACGACACTCTTGGAGAGAAAATATTAGCCTCCTTTGCCATAATTACCATTAAATGCACTCCATACCATCACACTTTTAGGATGTAAACTGGTTCACACCATAACACACCTTCTCACCACTTGGACTATTCTCTCACCTGCTTGAAAGTACTTTCAACAGAAAACATTACTTTATGTCACTAATATGTATTGCAAAAGCTAATTATTATTGGTGGTGGTGGTGGTGGTGGTGGTGGTGGTGGTGGTGGCGGTGGCGGCGGCGGCGGCGGCGGTGGCGGTGCTTTTTGATAGCATGCTAAGTTGACAGACCTGTCTTTTTGTACCCTTTGTTGAATAGTCTGGATTGAAACATTGTTGAACAGATCTAGAAGTTTCTTCTTCAATCCACCTGCCATAATGATTAGCCATTGCTTCATCACCCCAGTTTTATTTTCAAGTGATACCACGAGATAAGTGGCTTCTTTTAGGTTGTAAATAGCTGTTCTGATGCCCTTAAACTAGCAGCAATAGGAATTACAAACATGCCTATCTCTTAACACAAAGCAAAGGTCTTCTCCTTAATAGTCAGCTTCTTACCTCCCACTGTTATTGTATCAGAAACAATTATTGCTCCAAAAACAGTCCTCATAATAAAAGGCTGATGGAGTTGTCTGCACAAACAGACCAACTGGGGGTTAGCCCACTAATAGTTGCAAGATGTTGCTATGCTCTCGAGATTCTCATGATTTTCAGCTCTATTCCTTTCTTTTAACAGAGCTAGGAGAAGACCAAACCTGGTGCACTTTTCACATAAAAGTTTTTTTTTATGTTAAAAATGCAAAAATTTCAATTTCATGTGCTTTAAATAGGTTTAATTCATATAATTCATATTAAAAGCTGTAATTAAACAAAATTTAATGTTTCTGTATTTAAATGATATTAGTAAATCAGCTTTTAATCAAAAAAGTTAGTTAAGGCAACATTATTTTTTTCAACCGCAAAGATTTGGAATTGTGCCCACTGTGCATTCTGGCATTTATGTATGTTTTATACTTAAGGCTTAACTGCTACTGAACAGCACTCCACAAATGCCAAAAAGAAGTCATTTAAACAGTAACGTTTAGAGCAAACTGTTTCTAAACACAGTTAAGAGACATTTGCAAGAGGTACTGCTGCATTAGGTGAGCAGAATTAAAAGTGGCAGTTCCATATCAAATGTTGCAAACATATTTGCAATGCTGAGAATGCTGCCAAGAAAAAATTTTCAGCATCACAGTTACTGTTAATTACAGAAACAAGGAAGAGCAATTCAGAATTTCTCAAATAATTCTGAGGTTTGATTCCAGTCAAAATTCCTCTCCTGAAACCACTTAAAACAGAACTGGAGAATTTTACTTGCCAAAAATTTCTAGTGAAGTGGCATTGAAAATATATTTACATTCCATTCTACACTGATGTGCAAAACCTAAGGATGAGATGGATAAAGTAACATAACAAATGAACCACTTGGGGAAGTAGATGAAGGTGTGGAAGCATGTTGCCAGAGGTCTCTCACATGTACACAGAATGCTGGACGTCACATGGCGTGAGTGTAGCGAGCTTATAGTGCCAAATGTAGTTGACAAAACAGGACAAGGCGGTGTCTGGCAATTAGCGAGCTGTTACGGTGCACTGTAGTGGTGTTCTTCATTGCAACATGGCCCGTAGATACCATTTGGATAACTTCACATGGGAAAGTATCATCGGGAAACTGGATGAACAGTGAAGTGTGACGAGTGTTGCTCAGGAGTTTGGAATTGCTCACAGCATTGTTTCACATGCATGGAGAACCTTCCAAACCACAGGCACTGCTGTTCCAAGGAGAAGTGGTGGTCGACCACGCTCAACTACAGCAGCAGATGATCGCTACATTGTGCAACAGACAAGAAGGGATCCACGTCAAACAGCGGGTGCAATTGCAACCACATTTAACAGGACAGCTAGGCATGCAATCTCACGATACACAGTGGCATGGCAACTACACAGAGGTGGTCTCTTTGCCCGATGGCCAGTACGTTGTGCTCCATTGATATGTGCACATTGGCAGCACCGTTTGCGATGGTCCCAAGAGCATCAAAATTGGACCAACGAGGAATGGGGTCGCATGCTCTTCTCAGATGAGAGCAGATTCAGTCTAAGTAGTGATTCTCAATGTACCCTCATTGGCGAGAGGGGGAACACATAATGAACCCAGGAACATCCTTGAACATGATCGTTTTGATGGTCTGGGTGTTATGGTTTGGAGAGGCATAATGTTGCATGGGCGCACCGACCTCCAAATCTTTGAACACGGTATGCTCACTGGTCAACGTTATTGTGATACTGTACTCCTTCCCCATGTGCATCTTTTCAGGGGTGCAGTCAGCCCTGACTTCATTTTTATGAATGACAATGCGCGACCGCATCGAACAGCGCGGGTGGAGGATCTCTTGGAACAAGAGGATATTCGGCGAATGGACTGGCCTGCCCGTTCCCCTGATTTAAATCCCATCGAACACATGTGGGATGCTTTGGGGAGACACATTGCAGCACATCCACATGCACTAATGACCATCCAACAGTTGTCAACAATGCTGGTGGAGGAATGAAACGCCCTACCACAAGAACTGCTTACCAACCTTGTGGCCAAAATGGGAGCATGATGCAGAGCATGCATTGCTGTCCGTGGTGATCATACACCCTTTTAAGCCCATGTATCTATTTCTGTAAATCTAGAGAGCCATCATATGTTGTATTGACTTTAGTGTAGCTTATGGTCTATGAATAAAAGTGGCATTTCTGTTCGTCTCGTTGCATATTTCATTTAGTTGCCTACTGTAGCAGTTCCCTCTATGTATGATTCAAGTTTCATCGAGCTATGTTACTTGGCAGTGTCACAGCATGCGAAGATTACTTTCGCCCTTAGGTTTTGCACACCAATGTATTATGATGACACTATAAAACTTATATCACTGTTAGGTACTTCTATGTATTTTTTGGGTTTTAAGTCACTCTAGAGACAATTTTTTATTTAAGCATTTTTGAATTGTCAACATCTTGGCATGCTGATGATCAACTGGAAACAAGACTCAAAACCAACAAGATTTAAAAATAAATATGAACAATAGGACTGACCATAAATTTTAGAAAAACAAAAAAAAGAGTGCTCCAAAAAATCTAAATTTAGGTTGGGCATATTTTACTGGTAGTTTTCCTATTGTCAGTGTTGACTGTCTGAAACACTGGTGCAATCCTTAATGTTCATTCAAGTGGCCTCAGATGGAATTTTTGTATGATGTTTCCTTCAGTTATTGTATCAAGTTCATTAGCTTTCTCTTGATTTCATCATGAAGTTCTTTTCCCATGTGTTTAGTTCTGTTGCTCTATTCATGGTTTCATCTTCTAAAAACAGACTTAAAAATGTGAAAATTACCCACAAAATAGTATATTTAACCTAAACTAATGAGTGTAGAGTAAAAGAATGTATATGTAAACTTAAATTAAGCATTGACAATATTTACAAGGGTCATTATAAAAGTTCTCAGAATACCTACAGACTATAGTAGCATTTCCAAAGCAAGTTTGTCTTTAAAACCAGCCATCTTTCATGGAAACATTTGTACAATAATATGGAGATTGTTCAAGAAAAATAGAAGACATAGCTGTTACAGTGTAAACATGTGTATATGGCAAATATAGAATATTGTGGGTTATTAAGTACTTTGTAAGTCAGAGTGTAAATGCTAGAAAAATTCATATCAGTGTGATAAACATTCCATGGGACTCTGCGCCATCATTTTAAACCGATTCCAAGCACAAAGAATTTAAATGCAACTGTAAAAGTTTGAAAGTAGATGCAATTCAACAGAAGAGCAAATTCTGCCAAGACAACAGAAATCATAAATAAAGTACATGATATGGTTCCGCAGCATCACGGAATGAAGGTGTACAAACTGCTGAAGCTCTGGGAATTTCAGAGGAATATGTGTTTCATATTTTGAGAGAAGAGTTGGGTATGAAAAATTATCTGCAAGATGAGTATTATGACTGTTAACTCAGGAACAAAAGGAAATCACAATGCAAATCTCTGAGCAAAGTTTGACTCATTTGCAGAGAAATTCCACCAACTGGATACACTGATTTGTACTAGTGATGAAACATGAGTTCACTACTACACACCTGAAACAAAGCAGTAGTCTAAGCAATAGAAGCATCAAGATTCTCCACCACCAAAGAAGGTAATACATGCGAAATCAGCTGGAAGATTATGGTGTCAGTTTTCTGGGATGCCAAGGGTGTACTGCTACTGACACCTGGTGCTTGTATAGTTCATAGATAAACTGTCAAAATATTATGCAGTTAAATTTATGTATTATTTGGATAAGCTAGTAACAGTGATACGAATTTGAAATTATAGAAAAACTGAGTCAGAGTTGAAACACTTTACATTACTTACGTGTTTTTTCACCAAACAAATCATTGACAAGAAAAAGGAAAATTCAAGAAACAGAAACACATGAAAGATACCACAAAGCTCACTCAACAAAAAAACGAAATTATTTTCAAAAAGTTCACTTTTCATCCAAGCACTCACCATAAATTCCATATCATCTTCAAAAAACACATCTACCTAACTTCACAAAACAAATTCAGTTTAGAGAAATTACTCTGCAACAAACTGAAGGACCAAATACCTTGGAACAAAAGGCAGGAATCTATCAAATCAGTTGTCTAGAATGTGACCAAATTTACATAGGAAAACTAAAAGAAATTTAGAAACCAGAATAAAAGAGCATATGAGACACATCAAATACAAACAGATGCATAAATCTGCAGTTGCACACCATTTTTAGATGACCACCAAACATAACACTCCTAAAACCTACAAAATACACAACAGAGTTGGATACTTGGGAAAAGATTTTAATCACAAAACATAAATGCTATGTAATGAATTTTGAATTGCTGCCACCAAATCCACTATGTAAATTCATCACTCCACCACTAGATGTCACCATACACAAACAAACACTGGACAACACCATCAGGAACCAGTCAGCCACTTCTGATGATGAGAGCAAGTAGCTCCTGAAATTGGTCAAGACGAAAAAAACATAAGTGATGTTAACTGTTTCAACTCCAACTCAGTTTTTCTCTAATTATGCAGCTAGCTTTATTTTAAAAGTTTGGAGGGTAAGAAACTTTCAACATCCTGTATTTAGCAACTAGGAATATATGAAAAGATTTGATTCTTAAAAAGAGAATGAGATAAATGTTAAAAATTTATTAAGAAATTTATTAAATGTTTTATTGGGGTATTAAAGAGAATAGAATAGATGAATATCTATTTGAAAACCAATTATGGTAACAAAAAAGGGAGTTTTAAGAATAAAAATTACAAAAGCTACCCTTAGAATGTAATCTTTCCTTGATGAGGCAAGCATCAAGATCTGTGGATACACACTGTAAGATAAAAGAGAGATTATAATAGATTTAATGGCGCGTCCATTGTAACTTGGTTGGTATAAACATTAGTAGAGAATGCTGAAAATTCATGGTTGGAATCTTGACTTTGATCCATGTATTTCACATCTGAATCTGGTTTCCATTCAATGAGGATGTTTTCTATATTGGTACACTAAAACTATTTTTTACCTTCTACCAGTAAGTATCATTCTTATTACCATCTAAGCAGACCATAATGTCATAAAAATTATCAACTTTTTACTTTCTCTACCCTATAGTAAGTAGGGGAATTATTACATTTCACCCAAAAATTCCATACGGAGATTTCACCAAAAATACATATTTCGAGGTGGCCTGAATCCCAAATAAAGCATTTTTGGAAACATATCAGTGTGTGTGCGCATGTCTGGAACAGCATAATTCAAAAATGAAAAGACGGATAAACACAAAACTTGGTATTTGAGTTAAGTACCTTCCAAGGATGGGACATGAAGATTTTCTAGAAAAATCTCCCCATCCCAGACTACCCTTTACATGGAACATTTTTCGAAAATTTTGATTTTCTCAAAAATGGCTCTAAGGATTTTGATTAAAATAAATGTTTAAGATATTTTCATGGTAAATGAAATGCATATCTTAAATTTTCTGTGAATATCCCTAAAAGTCCTCTTCATTCTGAATGACTTTTGCATAACTGGTAAACTGTAAGAGATACACAAAATTTTACTACACAAAAATTGTAGACTTCATTAAAACACAGAATTTGTCACATACATTTGTTTTTGTTAAGTGAATCATTTCCGAGGTATTCCTTGTTAATTGTTTTCCAATACTTATACTTTTTCTCAAATGGGAACTTGTTATTTGTTTTCTTTTTATGTCTTGGACATGCAAAGAGAATGGAATGCTCCACATAGCAACCAGCTTTTATAAGATTTAAGTATCGCTTAAAGCATAATCCCCCTTGCACCTACAAGAAAATTAGCGATTAGCATGAAGTAGATCGAGAATAAGCATTTGTATAAATAGTTTGTACAAGAGTAGAGAGAGGAGAGAGTCATGTGAGTGCAACACACAAGATTTTTAGATATATATTAGCTTAATACTGAAAATACAAGATGTTAAATTGTTAAAGAAGAAGAAAAATATGAACAAATATAAAGTGAAGGTGAACTTACTCTTGGCTTTTGTAGCTCAGTTTCTCCTAAATAAGCCTTCAGACATGCAAATGAGTAAACTTGTCTGTTGTTACCCAGTGATTCATTTGCAATATTTACAAATTGTCTGCAATCCTGAAAAAAAAGCAAACAAACAAACATAAAGCCATATTGCTAGCAGAACCTGCAACTTCACTCATGTTTTTGCATTTACCACAAATATTCTCTTTCCCCTTTCTTCTTCCTCTCTCACTCTCCCTCCCCTCATTCCTTCTGCCTCTTTCTCACTCCAACATACAGGACATATAATGCTTTCAAAATTGGTAATAAAATTGCTTTTTCTGGGATGTGTACAAAAATTAACTTGTTCCTCCTCATTTTGTGGGTCATATAATCAGAACTACATTGTTTCTTACGGTATCAGAAAGCTACAGCACAAGTCCCAGAATAATGTGTGCACCTGCATGTGCATTGCAAAATGTAATAGGCTGCTCTTGGAGCTCGTTTCAGAGCATCCTTCCTGTCCTCTGTATTTTGACTCAGAATAGCATGTCAAAATAGGCAGTTATTTTGGTAATTGAATTGTTAAAGCTTATCTTCTTAAAAAATAAATAAATAAATAAATAAATAAATAAAACCAAACAACAGAAGTTCTTCTCTAGCTTTCTCTTTCTCTAGTATCTATTTATAACCAGTAAAGGAAGTATTTATTGCATTCTGCCCACAAATATTATATAGAGATTTCACAGCAACATGTTTTGAGGTCTAAATACATGTTTGTATTTAGAAAAAGGTCTATGTGTGTTAAAAATTAAATTGAGTTTTATTTTTGGACACTCTTTAACTACTATGGTTCTTAGCATCCCATTCTATGTATATTGGGCATGAAAGACTGGATATTTTGCTCAGAGACCCCTATCAGGTTTGAGGTTCTTTTATGTGCTGTAAATCCACAACATTGGACCACCAGCTTTACTTCCCTTCTGAAGGAAGCCATGCTAAAGATGTTTTCACATGAAAAAATCCACCAACCTCCACCGGGTTTGAACCTGCGACCTCAGGAACCAGAGGCTAGCATGGTAACCTAGACCACAGAGGACATGTGTGTGTGTAGGTGGACAGAGAGAAATAAAAAGAGAGCATCATAACTCAAAAAATAAAATTTGGAAAAATACCAGACTGCGTAGTTAAGCTCATAATCTTCCAAAGATATGACACAAATATTTTCAAGAAAATCCCACCATTCCAAACTACCCTTTACATAGAAGACTTTTTATTGTTTTTAATTTTCTCAAAATGTCTCAACAATTTTTATTAAAATACTACATGTTTTAAGATATTTGCATGACAAATAAAATGCATGTCTGAATTTTCTGTGAAGAGCCCATGAATTCCTTTTCATTCAGAATGCTTTTTGTATAAATTTTTATAACTGGCATACCCTATGATATATATAAAAACTTAATATGTGTAGAATGTATGTCTCATTGAAAAGCATAATTTAAGCCTTTTTACTTTCTCTACTACGTATAGTAAGTAGGGGAAGTATTGCATTCCACCCAAAAATTCGATACCGAGATTTCACCGGAAATACATGTTTTGAGACCTCCTGAATCCAAAAAAAGCATTTTTGGAAACATGTCCGTGTGTGTGTCTGTGTGTCTGTGTGTGTGTGTGTGTCTGTGTGTGTGTCTGTGTGTGTGTGAACAGCATAACTCAAAAACGAACAGTCGGATAAACACCAAACTTGGTATTTAGGTTCAGTATCTTCCAGAGATGCGACACGAAGGTTTTCAAGAAAATCCCCCCACCCCAGACTACCCTTTACATGGAACATTTTTCGAAAATTTTAATTTTCTCAAAAATGGCTCTAACGATTTTGTTTAAAATATCATATGTTTAAGATAATGCCATGAGAAATGAAATGTATATCTCGAATTTTCTGGGAATGTCTCCAAAAGTATTCTTCATTGTGAACGACTTTTGCATAACTGGTAAACCATAAGAGATAGACAAAATTTTACTACACAAAAAATGTTGATCTCGTTAAAATACACAACTTATGTTATATACATTTCTTTTGTTGAGTGAACCGTTTTCGAGATATTGCTTGTTATTCCCTTAAATTTTCCAATACTTATACTTTTTCTCAAATTCGTTATTCATTTTTTTATGTCCTGGACTTGCAAAGAGAATGGAATTCGACACATAGCAACCAGCGTTAAAATATTTGACCATCGCTTAAAAGCTACCATATTCCCCTTGCATCTACAAGAAAATTAGCAATAAGATTGACATCTCGATATCTCGATTAACATAAAGCATATGGAGAATAGGCGTTTGTAAAAATAGATTGTACAAGAGTAGAGAAAGTCATGTGAGTGTAACACATCAGATTTTTTTCTCTGGAATTGATCATTTCTGAGATATATTTTGCTATTTATTTGAATTTTCCAATACTTTATAATATCTTTAAGTGCTAAGACACCATTAATTTGTTTTTTTGCAATATACAAAGAGGATGGAATTTCACAGCCAGCTTTTTAAAGATTTTCTATTGCTTCAGCCTCCTCTATTCCCATTATACCTGCAACAAAATATGCAATGAGACCATTTATGCAAACATTTATCTAATTAATATGAAGCAGATAGAAAAATAAGCTTCAGTAAGAGAAGTGTGTACAAGATAAACTCTGTCTTTGTTTTTCCAAATGTAGATTTGCTCTCAAGTGGTCAATTCCGCTACTGTTGTTGTTTTATTGTTTTAAGAAAATAGGAGTGGGACTTAAATAACAGTGACGTTTTTGGGGTGAAGGTGCCCTTCACCTTCTTTATACTTACAAATTAAAGAATCATGCAATCAATATTTATTTGAAAATTCTCAGCTAAACGTTTCTATATTTAGGTAAACAAGAACTTGGATTTAGGGGGCATGATGAAAGTGTATTCAATGGGGACTCCAAGACAATTAAAAATGAAGTCATAACCTGTATCTGAATAGATACATACAAGATCATGTAAACAACGAAATTCATAGCAGTAACGTTTTTACTATTAAAGTTGATGATAGTACAGATATAACTCAAACATCACAGTGTTCTATCATAATAAGATACGTGAATTTTGAAGGAAATATTTTTGAGCATTTTCTAGGGTTCTATGATGTTAGTGCAGATGGAATATCTGAGGCTCTGTTTAATCTTCTGGATGGGATTTTGGTGAGATTTCATGCTCAATGTTATGATGGGCCAAGTGTAATGGCAGGTCAGTTAAATGGTCTTAAGAAATAAATTAAAGACAAAGCACCTCAATCTGTTTTTGTGCATTGCTTAACTCATTGACTAATCTTGGTACTTCAACAAAGTTTGATTGCATTTCTAAATGTCGTATATTTTTTGCAATGTCAGTGGGATTCCTTCATTTTTCCACCATTCATCAAAAAGAACGCGCTACTAGATTCATTTTCAGCTAGACATATTCTAACCTTAGCAAAAACTGGTGGTGTTCTTATTCAAAACTACTCATTGTAATTGTAGAAGATTGGGAAAAATTGAAAAAAGCGTTTGAGAATATTATGAATGACAAGCAATCTAAAAGATCAATTCAGCTTAGAAAAGGATTTTTGAATGAAATTAATAGTTTAAATTTACTCTCCTAGCTGTAGTGTTCAATGACAGTTTTTCTTTGACAAACATTCTTTTTGAAGTTTTGCTAAAGAAATCACTGGACATTGAATGTTGCATTGTGTTAAAGATTTTCCTTCTTCAGCTCATGAAAATTTACAACAATGTTATTCAAAGATATTTCAAATAATAGATAATTTAAAGAATTAACTGCATCTTTTGTGTGCTGATGAAGTGTATAGGTCTGTTAAGGTAGTGGAGTATTTTAAATTGTGCCAGGAAAATAAGGATGTATCTGAGGAATCATGCAAGGTATTTGCTTTAGTTGTAACAATTCCACCCACAAGTGCATCAGTGAAAAGTAGTTTTTCATGTTTGAAAAGAATTAAATCTATCACTAGAAACACTCTCACAAGGCAGACTCACATCATTAGTGAACATCTCTATCCAGAAGGAACTTTTATGTAAACTTATAAGGAATGAACCATTATATAAGGACATCACATATAAGTTTGCTGCTCTCAAAGACTGGAGGATTGACTTAATATACAAGAAATAAAGGTGAGACAGGTGAGTCTCGTATGATAATTACAAAGTTATTATGTTTAAATTTGGCTATCATTGTTTATTTAAAGTCTGCAACCCTTTGCTTACTACTTAAGGCATGGGCCACCACTGTTAAGTAATGATTTTTAGCCCAAAAAGGAGCAGCCACTGCTGATTTTGTTCTAATTGTTTACATTTCAACTGTCTGAACTGTTCCTTACAAATTTCCAAATTCTCTTTGTTTTCCCTTTGTAGAACTGTTCACAGTTATTGCGTTCAACTTTATATATGCAGACTTTTTGTTTGGGGGAATGGTGTCCTTTGTTCTTCAATTCAAAACATTTTTCAAGGAAAAAAACTGTTTTTTAAAGACTTTATTGAAGCAGTCAAAGGTATTTTGGTGGAATGTGAATTTGTTGAAAGCTATTCCCTCTTTTTCTTTATTCCCTATTAAGTGCTGTATAAAGTTCACTAATTGACTAAAATTCTTCCTCAAATTATAAATAATACCATTGTTACCATTGCACCATTTACCTTAATTTCCTAACAAGAGATTTAAATCAGTGTTATATAAGTCAGAAAGTTCAGAAAAATTTGATATTGTGCTTAAAATGGTATATCGCAGATGTGCTGCTCTGCTTTTTGTGGAGAAGAAATTTTAAGATTACCAAAATATAAAGGAACTAAAGTTACAAAGAGCATTATAAGTTTTCTTGTGCACCATTCCGCAATGCTAATACTGTTTCAATGTTGTCTGTATGCATTGTTCCAGTTAAACAAGCGCATTTTATAACCCTTTGACTTGTGAAATAACTGATACTGTTATAACTTGCTGAATTGTATATTTTTAACATTTGCTTTTATTTAGTTTTACCATGAAATACATTCACTTCCATATGCATATTTTCAGACTCTGCAGAGGGCAGTGAATGACTGTATTTAAAGAAAAAAAACCCTGTTCTAGCCAGGCACCAAACCTGAGACCTCCGGATTGAGAAGCCAGAACACTAATTACAAAGGCAGTCCAAATACTAATTTACTGCTTGACAATAAATAAATCCACAAATTGAGAAATCTTAACATTATTCATGAGCTTGATTGTTTTAGGCACTAAGACTGAAAATGTTGCTTGCTTAGACAATGTTTGCCTAACAAGCAGAAGCTCAACACAGAAAAGTGCCAATGTGAAGCCTTTCCTGTGATTTTCTTCCTTCTCTAAAATTATATGCACAAATGCATTTAAATATTTATGGATGACTTATGAGCTCATTTTTAGATCATTAATATTCCTAGGCTTATGACCGAATTGAGCTACAACTTCTGTGGCATAAATTAGTGTGTAAGGGAGTAAGTCAGCAATTGGTGAATATTCTTAAAGCACTGTATTTTGAGAACACCTTCTGTGTAAGGGTGGAGACAGGCTGTGTAACAAACGAAATTCCGCAAAAGAAAGGCCTTCGGCAAGGATGTAAGTTAAGTCCAGTTTTATTTAATTTATACATAGATGATGTCTTACTAGAAATTGGAAGGAATAATAACTGTGCACCAGTAATTAACAACATCCAAATTCCAGGACTTCTTTTTGCAGATGACCTAGTGGTAGGATCTATTACAGTAAGTGGTTTAAAACAATCATTACAGCAATTGATGTATATTGTAAAGAATGGAGGTTAAAAGTGAATCAAGAGAAAACACAGATTGTGGTTTTCAAAAAGGGGGGAAAATTAGGCAAATATGAAAAGTGGAAGGGAGAGAATAAAGATTACAGGGCAGTGCGTGACTGTATCTATTTAGGAGTAAAAATAGATGGAGGTAATAAATGGGAGAAACAAAAGAAGTTTGCATTGGCAAAAGGTAAAAGGGCGATGGCAGCAATTAGAAGCTGCAAATATAAAGTACCTAATATAAATGTTAAATGGCTGGAAAAAGTTTATGAGATGATTGTGGAGGCAAAAATGATGTATGGTATAGAAATATGGGGATTAGATAGAGGATGGGAATGTATAGATGTGGTGCACAGGATGTTTTGTAGAGAAATACTAGGGCTACCAAAGTCAATTGTAAGACAGGTAGCACAATTAGAGATGGGCAGGGTGCCAACTAAGGGGAAGATAATGGAAAGAGCTTTGAAATTTTGGTTCAGAAGTTTAAATCTAGGAAAAAGTAATGTGTTATGACAATGTATTGAATACCAAGAGAATAGCTTAATGAATGATGGATGGGCAAGTAAATTACGGAATATTTTGGAGAAAAATGGGTTAGGAGATATATGGAGAAGGAGAGAAAATAACGTAAAACATTTTTGGAAAAAGGCAAGGAAAAGACTGGAAGATATAGAAATAAAAATCATGTTCAGTGAGATTGCCAAAAAGAGCTCATTAGTTTATTATAGGCCAATGAAAAATACATGGGGTAGGGAAAAATATATAGACATAGTAAATAAAGAAGAGAGAGAATCTATTGCATGGTTAAGAACCGGAGCATGGAGGCTAAAAGGGCTAAGACAGGGTATTCCTCAGAACCAATGTCCGATATGTGGTGGTAATGAAGACATTGAACACATAGTATTTAAGTGCCAAGGAACAGAAAATTGGAGAAAAGAATTTTTTAATAAGAAGTGGTTGAAGGGGGATAGAAATACACTTATAATTGAAATGATAGGCAAGGACGCTAGAAGCATTGGACAGTTTTTGTGTAAAGTAAAAAATAAATGGCTTTGGACAGTGGAAAGAGAAAAGTAAGAGGTAGTGCATCTTACTTTGAATGGAAAACTATAGTGAATGTGTGATGGTTAAGTAATCAATAAATGAAAAGTGAAAAAAAAAGTGGAAATGGGACATGGAAAAAGAAAAAAAAGAAAAACTGAAAAAAAGAGCAAGATAATTTAGTGACAAGAAATTGTAAAATGTAAATAAACTGTAGTGATTGTCTACTGAATAAGTGACCAGGGTCAAAATGCAGTGGACAATCAAATTTGTAAAACTCTTAGTACAATAAAATACTATAACAACATAACAACACATGGGTCTACCATAAGGAACGGTGCTTAGTACAGCTTTATTTAATGTTAATTCATTACCTCCTCAACTGAAAAAAACCGGAACTAAAATGACGTTATTTGCAGATGATTTAGTATTTTGGTATTCACAGAACCAAAACAAATTTCAAACAAATTGGTGAAACCATTCAGGAAATAATAAAACAACTTTCAATGTGTAAAAAAATCTAATGAAGATAAACATCACTAAAACCTAATACCAGCTTTTCACCTTGAGGACAAAACTCTCTGAAATCAATTTACAATATAAAGATATACCATTACAACAAATGGAATATGCCGAATACCTTGATAAAACCTGTCCTAAAATATTGCTCAGAGGTGTACATAACAGCATCAAATAAACATATGGAAAAACCTTGAAAAAATAAAAGCCAAGCTTTACACTTAATAACTGGAGCAGTCAAAACTACTCCTTTTCTTTTTTTAATGTCCTTTAACCTGGTATGTCATATTGCACGATGAATGAAATGGGTGAAATGATGCTCAAATGAGCCTGGGGACCATAGAGCTTAAAATTACCCGACATTCGCCTTTTCAGGATAAGGGAAAACTCCAGAAAAAAAAACCTTATTCGAGTAACTCAACCTAATAGAGATTTGAGCTTGGGATCTCTTGAATGTGAGGCAGACATGCTATCCCCACACCACACCTCCTGTTGAGGCATTGCAAACAGTTACTTCAATTAAACGAATCAATTTAGAATTTGAAATACACGCTCTGTTAACTTATAAAAAATTGATTAGACAACCAAATAGTGACCCATGGATCAGAAAACTGATTTCTAAGTCCAGACTGAAAACACAAACAGAATATATCTGACAGGTTGTTAAAATAAAAGAAAGCCTAGACATCCCAAGACACAAAGAAAATCTGCTCCTTTGCAATAATCCAATAGAAACTATATCAGTCAAGTATAATTTAAATTTAAATACTTATGTTAGCAAGAAGCACACACATCCATCTGAAGAAAAAGCCCTTGCAATACAACCAATACATATGCAATATCCTCCAAAAGACTGGACACACATGTACACAGATTGGTTCCTTCACAGATGAAATAGAAGGAGCTGGAGCAGGTGGAACTTGCCAGTTCTTCTCCTTTTATGGGAAAGTAGGTAAAAATACCACAAATTTTGATGGGGAAATTGAAGCGATATATGTCTCTATCTAAATTATCTTTACATGGTTACAACAGTGCAAGAATATTGTCATATTATCCAATTCCAAGACTGCATATTCAAGCAATATCATCTACAACAAATCCTAAAATGGAAAAAAATCAAGGAAATTTATGATATGAAAACAAATCCAAAGCCTAGGATAAGATATAGTTTTACAATGGATCCCAGTACACTGCACATTAAAGGAAATGGAAAAGTCTGACATGTTAGGTAAAAAAGGAGCTAAAATAAACCATGCAAAACCCCATAAACTCTCCTTTGAATCTATAAAGAGAATAATCAAAAGGAAAATTTCCAAAAATTATAATTCCAATTTAACCAATAGAAATGATAGCTCTAGTTGGAGAAGAATTCTAAGAGATCCAAAATAATTACTGGAATCTCCTCGCAAATCTTCCATGCTATGTTCCGGATGATTACTGGACATGATTGTCTGAGTAAGCATCTTCATAGGATTGAAATAACCAATTCATTAAGCTGCTGCCTACTGTGTTTCCAAGAAGTAGAAATGAATATATGCTACATCAAAATATGTGAAGTCCTCCAGATGTACCAAGATCTAACATAAAATATTGGGAAGCAAAGAAGAGAACAACTTTATTGTTAAATCAAAAGCATTAGTTGTTAAAAAAAAAAAAATTCCATATTTTGAGAGGTGGTAGTATGGACTCAAACAAGAAAAAATGTCCGGTAAACATGGGCTTTAAAATGCATACTTTAAGAGCTATGAGCACCTGTTCATCTTCACTATTGTGAAACAACATCTCTTCTACTGCAAACTGTTTGCTGTTACGTTGACCTACATAATGCAGTCAACAAATGAATAAACAAATGAGGACACATTACTCTTACTGTCAAACAACATAGCTTCTAATGTAATCTGCTTGCGATTGCATATGACCTGCACTTGTGAACCATCGCTAAAGGAAGTGCTCAATATGATGTCAATTCATAGTAAGGAATACTTCTGTCTGACATCTTAGGGACTCACTTACTGTCTGAAAGACTCTAGGTTGGTCACAGATGCTCTGGCAGGCATTGATGACGCCTTCCTGTAGCGTTTGTACATCATTCATGCGGATTGCATACACTAATAATTTCAAGATAAAACTACAATATAAAAGCATTTTACAAACTTATTAAAGCACAAGCTGATTCCATCAGAACTAATAAAAATATGTGTTGCACTTATCCAGAATTGTGAATATGGATTACAGTAATAACACTACAGTTTACTGCATGCTGTATCCTTGGACAATAACAGAGTAATGTGTCCTCATTTGTTTACTGCCTGCTGTAGGTCATATGTAATAGCAAAGAGCTTGCAGTAGAAGAGATGTTTCATAGCAGCGAAGATGAACAAGTGCTCATAGCTCTTAAGGTATGCATTTTAGAACCCATGTTTACTGGACATTTTTTTCTTGTTTTGGTCCATACTACCACCTATCAAAATGTGGAAAGCTTTTTTTCTAACATCTGGTGTATACATACCCATATTTTTTTCCCCCCCTCATGAATATTAATGCATGAGGATGGAGTATTTAAAATAATAAAATCTTTATTCCTATGAATTAAATGCCTTTACGCATAATTTTTCTCTCTGTTCAATTAAAAATTGCTTGTCTACTAGCTCTTATTTTTATGAGGTAAAAAATACCTCTTTCACTCTCTTCTTAGTGAATTACTCAAACATGGCACCTACTAGTAGGTGCTTTCCTTTGCTTAGGTCAATTTTGACAATTTTATTAAGAAAATGTTTTCCTGAGACTTACAGGGATGAGTTGATAGTGCAAGGTACAGTAAGTTTGTGTTGGCCCACCTCCATAGTATAGGAATACCATGTCTGCCTCATATTAAAGAGGTCCCAACTTTGAATTTCAGTTGGAGTAAGTTACTTGGATAAGGTATCTTTTTGGGGGGGGATTTTCTTTATCTTGATGAATGTCAGATAACACTAAGGGCTCTAGGCTCATTATATCATCATCACCTTGTATATTAAAGGATATTAAAGAAAAAGAAAGTTTTATACCAATTGTTATACTTATTTTAAAACCAGTTATTTTTGAATAAAAAGGTTTTATGACTTCCAATAGTTTAATAAGTTTATTCTACCCACATTTCAGCAAAGGATCCTAATTAGATGTTTCATTTTTTATACCCATGTGGTTGCCTTCAGGTCCATTATCAGTTTCCTTGGGACTTTCAATGTAAAAACATCTTTTTGCATCACCACCTTCAGCACTCTTATTTGAATATAGCAAATTATTAACAGTATTACAACATATCAACTTAAAGAGTTAATTAATGATTCCCAGGAATAATTTAGTGACCCTTATAAGAAGCAGAAAAGCTTATATTTACATTTTTACTGTTAAGGACAGTTCTTAATATGATTTCATATGAGATGTACATAATCAGTCTGTGTATCCTATATGTGGTATGTTGCACTGTGGATATACAAATACGTATTAACACAACTGACTGAAATGCTGCAAATTTATTTTTTATTAGAAAATATTTTCAGCTTTCTTAAATTCCCACATTATACTCTTTGATAATCAGTTTTACTTTCTGTGCCATTCTAGAGAAAGAGGAAGTCTGAATTCAACCCAGGATTTTGATACTGAGATTTCATTGAAAATAGATGTTTTAATGTCCCCTGAACCACATAATTAAAAATAAAAAAGTTGATAGATACAAAATTTTATATTTAAGTCGCACATCTTTGGATGGTGCAAAACAAAGTTTTTAGGAAATTCCTTCTACTCTAAAAAGCATTTATATAGAAAATTAATCTTTTATTTTCCTTAAAATCACTCTTGCTTGATGCAAATAACATATTTTAAGGTTCATTAAAATAAGTGATGATGAAGTCTCTTCATTCTCTATGAATTTTGTACAATATGTGATTAAAAAAACTTCCCGTATTTCCAGAGATGGTAGTATGCATCAAAACAAGAAAAAAAAGCTCTTTAAACATGGGTTTTAACATTAATATCTTCTGAGATAATAGGAAATGTTTATCACTGTAAGAACAATATAACTTTTATTTGAGTTCTTTGGCAAGAAACAAATAAAGAAACAGAATGCAGCTATTTGTCGCAGTATATTACTCAGCAACCTTTGTGTTTGTATCAAGAGGATACTTAATTTTAATGCTAAAAGTATACTGCAATATTACTGTACCAGTTAATAAGTTATTACTTTCTCTACCATGTACCTAGTAGGTAGAGAAGGTATTACACTCCAACCAAAAATTCAATATCAATATTTCACTGGAAATACATATTTTGAAGCCCTTTAAATTACAATAATATAATAACGTGGGGGGGGGGGTGTGCATGCGTGCGTGCGTGTGTGTGTGAACAGCATAGACTCAAAAACAAAAAAGTCTGATAAACACGAAATTTGGTATTTAAGTTCATTATATCCCAAAGATGTGACACAAATAATTTAAAGAAGTACCCACCCCCCAAACTACCCTTTATACGGAAAATGTTTTTCAAAATTACTGATTTTCTCAAAAGTGGCTCTAATGATGATTAAATTACCACATATTTAAGGTATTTACATAAAATGTATATCTTGAATTTGCCATATATTCTTTGTTATTGGTTTGAATTTTCAAATACTTATACTTTTTTTCAAGTAACTCATATTTGTCTTTTTCTCATAGACATACAGAGTATAGAATTTCAAAGCCATCACATAGTGAATTGCTTTTTAAAAAATCTGACTATTGCTTTAGCCTTCTTATACCTATAATGAAATGTAAAATGTATAATGAAAGTTTACCTCAATTAATAAGAAGTAGATAGAGGAATAAGCATTTGTAAAGAATAGTTTGTAGAAGAGTAAGTAGAGAAAGTCATGTGAATGCAACATATCAGGCTTTCAGCCTGTTTAAGTTCCCACTCTGGCTGAATGCAGAATGGAATCCTATCATTCTCCACAAAACAGTTCTCTGTTATGCACAAACAAATGAAAGCAATGTATGGCCATATAACTTGTGTGCCGAAACACAGTAGTAGCAACCTGTAACTTTCACATATGAGATCCCTAACAACGAGAACTGAAGATCTTGAACAGCTTGCATGCCTAATATGAGTACTACAATGAGCTGATGACAATCCTGGAAAAGTGTGTGAAGAATTGCTGAAGAGCTCACACCAAAAGATATGTTGCTCTTACAGTGGTCAACATTCACTCATATCCCAGATTTAAATTTCAGGACACTTGTTTATTGGACCTTCTTTTTTTCTTTTCTCCAAATACTGAAATTATTTTTCTGAAAACCCTGTATAACTGTGAAATCAGATCTGCAGATTAGATCTTATTAAAATATACAATTTATATTAAATAAAACTTTTTTTGGTATTAACCACTTCTAAAATATTTTCTGCTGTTTGTTTAAATTTGAAATATGAAATTGACGCAGTAATTTGTATCACAAAAATGTAAATGTCAGAGTGATTGTAGTGTGAATATGCATTGTTGTGTGACATTGATTTGAGATGTTTGTTGATTGTAATCATTGTTGAGAAGTGGGTTTATACGGCCTTACTGAAACTGACAATAATAGCGTGTAACAATGTAGCGAGGGTGTGAGCTGTTTATCATTATTAGAGACGAGCAAATGACGTCAGAGTGGCGTGTTTTTCTTAGAATTTGCGGGAACATTTTCCCTAGAGCATATGTTTTCGTAATTTTCATTGGATATAAATATAGACGCTAATGTTGGCGCATTTTATTAACCAATAGCAGCTCGGTTATAAATCTTTAGGCATATCAGGCGAAGGAGTATAAATTCGTGTCAGAGTCAAGTTTCATGGAGTCCAACAGAAGCATTCGCGTATAAGACATCGATGAGTTCAACAGAAGCAGTCATGGTGAATACATCGCACAGTTTATCGATTTGCAGGTTACGCATAGCAAATTTATCTCTCGTGTCGTAAAGTTAATTACACAAAAAGTTGAAGTATGCGAATTAATAATGGGCAGTAAAGAAGTTACTATAACAGTTTCAGTTTGGCGAGTGTCAAGATTAATAGGTGAAAGTGAATAATGTGTTACGACAATAAAAGTGTAAAACAAATTCTTTCATCAGTGTTATCTTTGGATAAAAACTCCTTTCCGTTTACACACCCTGTACAAGAGAAGTGCTTGACCGAGAAATCATAGCTAGCCGGAGGACAGTGAACCCAAAATTAAATACAATAACAGGCGCTCAGTAAAATATAACACGAAGTGACCGCGACAAATTGTATTCCATACGTGCGGCAGATAAACAGTAGCATCTTTCGAACACAAACATTAATACCGCCGCAAATTGGCTACCACAACGTGGGGCTAACAAACCATTCTACTACAAATTGGCGCCCAGAACGTGGGGCGAATTAACCAGGAAGGAGCGAAATAACCAGGCAGAGGCAAAGGAACCAGGACGTGGAGCAAATGGAGCAGTGAACTGAACTACAAGACGCAGATTCCAGAAACAACTACAGGAACGACAGACAATGCGGATGAGTGGACATCGTAATTCCGAGATTAAAAGGCAACAGGGGAATTCAACTACAGGACACAAAAACATCGAGACGACGTAGATTCATCATAATACGACGCAGAAGCGACATATACATCTAGGAGAGAGGGGCAGGAAGCTGGACATCAAAGCAACATCAACAGGCAGCACCACAAAGGTCAGAGTATAGTAATTTTTTTTTATCCTAAAAAAAAAATTGTGAAAATTTAAATGTACTTGAGGAGTGGCAGGATTAAGAAAACAATGTCTACTAATAATACTAAAGAAACAATTATGGAAGGGGATAATGTAACAGTTAGCTGTAATTCAATACAGGTTACAGAAAATAGCTCAAACAATGTAGGATTTGAGGGAGGAAATGTTAGTGAAGAAAGTCAGAATAGAATAGCAGGAAATGTTAATTTTGATGCTAGTATGATGATGGAAATGCTGAAAGATATTGTTAAGAGTAATGAGAAATTAAGGGAAGATATTGGTAAGAATAATGAGAAATTAAAAAAGAAAATAGATCAAAACAGGGAAGACATGGAAAAGAATAATGAGAAATTAGAACAAAAACTAACTCAGAATATGCAAAAGAATAATAGGGAATTGGGGGAAGATATTGGTAAGAGTATTACAGATCAATTAAGGGAAGAAATTGGTAAGAGTAATGAGAAATTAGAGCATAAATTAGATCAAAACAAGGAAGAAATTGAAAAGAAATTTATAGAGCTAGATAACAGTATAATAAAAATGAGAAATGAAAATCAGGAAATGATAGCAAATGAGATAGGGGAAGTTTCAAAGAAAATGTCAGACATGAGCAGGGAAATATCTAACCAAAAAAGTGAGGTTAATAATAAAATTGAACATGTTGATGTAAAATGTACAGAGTTAGGTAGCCGAATGAGTAGCATTTCAAGTGAGTTAAGAGAGATGATGGAGGCTACGAATGCAGATTTAATTCAGGTGCAAGTTAATTTCAGAGGGGAGATATTTGAAATACAGAAGGAGTCAGAAACACAAAGAAATAAATTGTCTGAAGAAGTTAAAGTTTTGTCTATAGATTTGAATCAAAAGCTAACTTCTGAAATTAACAAACACCAAGCTGTTCAAAATGAGAACAATAAAAAATTGGAACAGACAATAGAAAATCTGCAAGGTACTGTAAATAGGTTAGAATTGAATTCAAGGGTAAATATATGGATGTTAATGTATCTGATGTACAAAATAATGATAGAGGTAGTTCCTCAGGTATGACTAAAAATGTGAGTGATGCGGCGGCTTCATCTATAGCTCATGCTGAAACTCAGAGTGCACAAATAACACTAGAGAATTTAAATGTGGGAGTAAGGGACATTCAAAACTGTAATCATATCTTAAGTGATTTTTCACTTCCAAAATTTAATGAAAACTCCAGTCCAGTACAATTTATTGCAGACTTGTCAGAATATTCTCAAATTAAAAAGATACCGGAAGCATTGAAAATGATAGTTGTCTAGTCAAAAGATGTTTGGACCAGAAAACTTTAGATTGCTTTCAAATAGAATCAGGGGGTTAAATTTCATATGAATCCTTTAAGAGGCTATTCATGAACATGTTTTGGAAGGTTATGATACAGCTACGAGTAATGCTTAGCTATAGACAATTTGATCCAGGAAAGGGAATAGCAATGACCGCTACAAAAAAAAAAAAAAAAAAGTAAGCAAATCCAGAATAGTTAAAGCTGAACTGTAGAGCAATGTATTGGAATGTAAGAGGGTTAACTATGTATATATGTCATGAGAAAGGAGAAATAAATTCAGGAAAAAAGTAAATGTTTAAAAAAAAAAAAAAAAAAAAAATTCTCAGTAAACTGTTACAGCATTTGAAATGAAACATGTAATAATGAAAAACTTAATGTCATATTAAAGTAAAAGTATGTAGATATAATTCAAATAGTATTTTGAATATAAAGTACAAAACAATAAAAAAAAAGGGTAAAGATAATTAAAACAAATACTTATGTAGCACACAGATATGTGAAATTGTGTCTGGAATTAAGTGTTGTAAATATATTTGTGTAGAGGATAAATATTTTGGTAAATGTGTTCAATAATTACAAAATGAACCAGATTAAAAATTCTTGAATGTATAAATTTTTGTCAACAACCTAAGACAGTAAACCAATTTGTAACAGTAACTAAATAATTCAGGGTACAGTATTTGCTATAAAAAATTGTAATGTCAGATGTATGTATATAAACACATTAGACCAGAGCCATTAAATAGTGGCGAGATAAAGGCAAAACATATGTCGTTTGTTAAATGCGTGTGAAGTGTTAAGTGAAAGT
Source organism: Deroplatys truncata (assembly GCA_030765065.1). Classification (NCBI taxonomy): domain Eukaryota; kingdom Metazoa; phylum Arthropoda; class Insecta; order Mantodea; family Mantidae; genus Deroplatys; species Deroplatys truncata. The sequence continues at coordinate 89,884,632 of CM060979.1, forward strand.
GATAAATAGTGTGTGTTCCAAGATTTAGGAGACTAAAAACCCAATTATAAAATTTCCAAACAAGTTGTAAATATTTATAATTATGTTTCTAGTGGGGCATATGACGCAGTAATTTGTATCACAAAAATGTAAATGTCAGAGTGATTGTAGTGTGAATATGCATTGTTGTGTGACATTGATTTGAGATGTTTGTTGATTGTAATCATTGTTGAGAAGTGGGTTTATACGGCCTTACTGAAACTGACAATAATAGCGTGTAACAATGTAGCGAGGGTGTGAGCTGTTTATCATTATTAGAGACGAGCAAATGACGTCAGAGTGGCGTGTTTTTCTTAGAATTTGCGGGAACATTTTCCCTAGAGCATATGGTTTCGTAATTTTCATTGGATATAAATATAGACGCTAATGTTGGCGCATTTTATTAACCAATAGCAGCTCGGTTATAAATCTTTAGGCATATCGGGCGAAGGAGTATAAATTCGTGTCAGAGTCAAGTTTCATGGAGTCCAACAGAAGCATTCGCGTATAAGACATCGATGAGTTCAACAGAAGCAGTCATGGTGAATACATCGCACAGTTTATCGATTTGCAGGTTACGCATAGCAAATTTATCTCTCGTGTCGTAAAGTTAATTACACAAAAAGTTGAAGTATGCGAATTAATAATGGGCAGTAAAGAAGTTACTATAACAGTTTCAGTTTGGCGAGTGTCAAGATTAATAGGTGAAAGTGAATAATGTGTTACGACAATAAAAGTGTAAAACAAATTCTTTCATCAGTGTTATCTTTGGATAAAAACTCCTTTCTGTTTACACACCCTGTACAAGAGAAGTGCTTGACCGAGAAATCATAGCTAGCCGGAGGACAGTGAACCCAAAATTAAATACAATAAGAGGCGCTCAGTAAAAGGTAACACGAAGTGACCGCGACAAATTGTATTCCATACGTGCGGCAGATAAACAGTAGCATCTTTCGAACACAAACATTAATACCGTCGCAAATTGGCTACCACAACGTGGGGCTAACAAACCATTCTACTACAAAATTGCCATTTTTTTTAATGTGACTTTTCTCAGCACTCAGTACAATGTTTATTACCTAAGTATTACCTAACTGACACAATTTCTTCGGAATATTTTATCATGATAACAGGAAGCAAAAAAGGTAAACTTTTACCACAACAGTCTGTAGAATGTCTATGAAATGATAATGGGCACAGAAACTTGTGTGGCTATTACACATCAGATTTTTTATTTAATGTATAAACAATTTATTCCATATATTCTTACCACGTCAAACTCCAAGAATTTAATGGCTGAAAATGCAACATAAACAGGCTCCTGTCCATTAAACCAATGCTTTAATGATTTTCTATTCCTGTAGATAGAAATATAACGAAAAATCACTTCCATTATGGAAGCCTGGTATTCATAATCACCACATGTAAGGAAAAGCTCTGTAAGTTTGCACCTAAAATGAAAAGTAACAATAAAGATTAGTTTAGAAGAAAATATGTAGGGATAAAATCAACTTTACCAGGAGCTTACAGGGTAGAAATACTTTGCAATATTAAAAGCAGAAATTCTTTTGAAAGCTTTAGGTTAGATGAACCATTAATGGCAAGAGTTTGCAAATATGTTACTATTTATTCTATAAATTATTAAAAAACTAAGAAGCTTCAAAGTTCATTCATACCATAAAAATAATGCAATTTTCTGAAAATCTGAACATTCTTTAATAATAAAATAACCTCCCTTACTGCCATCCAGTATGCAGCATTTCTTGAACCCCTTGATGATGATACGATGGACCATGAAGCAAGAAGGGTAACTGCTGGCTTCTTAATCTTGTGAGATGGTATAGGGGTACACTTTCAGGAGCCAATCTGAGTACCTTTTTCAGAGATTGTCCTTCAAGAGCTTATTTATGGTAATATCTAGCATCTGTAGTTTTGAAGTCATGCCTCTGGGTATTACAAGGTATATCTTTTGTACATCACATTGCCCATCCAGTCCAGTCCAGCAAATCACTGAACTCTTAGAATATTTTCTTTGGGTTTAGTTTTTCTCTTAAGAATCACAAGGGGGTAACTACTCCATCAACCGTAACAGCTAACATCACTGTTATTCTATTCTTTTCATTCCCAGCTCCTCTTATTGGAATAGTTTTGTCTACTGTCATACTGCTCGACATGTCAAAAAATATGAGCATCTCATCAACATTAATGATGTTACAACTGGATGAAGGTTAACCAGTTTCTTCTCAAAATATGCTGGCATTCTCTGTGCCATTGTACTACTTTTATGGAGAACTTTTATGGAGAACGATGCCATTTCTCTGTATAAACAGATAGTAGCTACCAATACCCACGTGGAATTCTCCTTGTGGTATGTTTAACACTTTTGCAATTTCCAAGGCCTTCAGTTGGATTATTTCTTATGAATTAGGCATCCCATATTTCCTGGATATTTGCTACATTTTGCTTCCCAAAAAGATTTTTTCATTGAAACTGCATTTATCCATTTTTCTTCTGAAGCAACACAGCATTGCATATTAGATTCATCCAGTCCATACTTTCTTTGGCCTCTCTGTTGGTTGTGGTCATAATCCACAATTACAAGTTTGAAGCTTGCATCATAATACACCGAATTCCTTGGCTTGATAATGCTTTTTACTCTAAATGATCCATAATGGCCAAAAACAGCTTTCTTACTAGTGTCCAACTTCTTACCGAAACCAAACTGAATTAGAATTATAGAAACAATATACACAATGTGAATGCCAAAATAATGGTAAAAGTTTGCATTCCAGCAGTTTTGCTTACAGCGCCAGCTATTATGTTACAAATGTACATAATTTATAACAGCAAACTTACATATAAAGCCAAGTATATATAAGCTAAATATGGTAATAAACTGAATGAAAACTGTGATAGATATTCTATACTGCCATGGCTTTGTGTTGTTCCAAGAAAGCATGACCTGTTCAGCAGCCTAGAAGCGGGTGTCAGCCAACAAAGCTAATTACATATAATCCCTCAATTCATGTGTATGGTTTTCTTGACTATAGTAAAAATACCTTTGTCACAGAAAATGTTGAAAATATCTGGTATCTATGGTGACCATACATCCATGTTTAGTAGGATATATCTGTATTTCAAAGGTCTGTCCTTATTTATTTTTGAAAATTCAATCGATGTACATATTTTAATAAAAGGTCTTAATAATTTAACTTTTGACTAACAATTTTCAATTAAAGTTTTAGTTTTTTTGCAATAGATTTTACTCAAAGACTAAAGATTACCCATTAATCTTTATGAGCGCTTGTGTACAAAAATTACCCTTCTCTTTAATAGTGCAGAAAATCAGTTCGCAATTCTGCTCCATTCTTGTTTCTGATTGTAGAATGAAAAAAGGTATATACTGTTTTATCATAAGTAATGCAAGGAGTCTAAAGAAGTTTAAACTCATGAATTACATTTATGGAGACTGCTCAGCTAATAATATATAATAAATTATATAATAGACATTATTTTCAAATAGGTACAGTAATAATAGATACTTTTAAAAGCAGCACTGTATTTATATTTTCATAGAAGTTATGTTCTTTAAACACAAGTGAGCATTATACGGCAGAGAGTTAATAACAGAAAAACACACCTAACCTCAAAATTAAGAGAAGTTAAAAATCTTACAATAAGAAAATAAAATACCAAAATTTTGCAAGAACTATATATTAGTTTGTCCTAATGCTGCACAATGACAACTATATTAATTGCAAAAGAGATTCTCTAACTTATTAATGTAAAAGGAAGGAGGCTAGTTCTGTTCCCCCCTTCCAAAAAAAACATTCAAAAGGGGCCACAGAAATTGTTGTGTAAAGAAGGTAAATGGAGTGGAGCTGAAACAAAATTTTAACATGGCATATCTGCATGTGTGAAAAATGAAAGCACATCACAAGAGGTGCTAGAAATAACGTGACTAAATATAGTCTAAATATAGTTCAACATGACATTACAAATTTATGAATGTGGCTGCCAGAACCTTGGATGTCATTGCCTGGCTTTCACTACAGATGTTCTGTCATAACTCATAGAGAGTACATAGTTCACTCTGTAGACCTTTTCTTTATAGTTACCCCACAGGAAAAAACCAGGTGGGGTCAAATCTGGTTAACTTGGGGCCTTAATCTTTTGAAATGATTGCCACGGAAGAATTATTCTACCTTAGTCATGCTTACGCGAGAAGTGTGGCATGCTACGCCATCTTTTTGGTACCAGACAAGTGTCAGTTCCTGATCATCTAATTGGTTCACAAATTCTGTAAACAATTCCCTGTAAACTTGGCTTATCACAGTAGAGTTGAAAAAAATAGGCTAGATTGTGCAGCACTATGATAATGCACAAAACATGCCTCCTTTTGTGAGTGAAGGGGTTTCTTGAACCAGTGCATGTGGGTATTTACTACACCATAAACATGTGAGTGGAACCATGCCTCATCTCCAAAGCCCAGATTGTTATGTAATATCAAATTGAGAAATATGTACATAAATATATAGTTATAAACCTATTTAATAATTAATATTTTGGTTTTCAGACTGGTTGCAGATTATAACTTCTGACAGAAATCTGACAATCTGACAATATCACTGTAAAGGCATCCATATAAAAAATACTTTGGGTGGCAAACATTGAAAGACTGCTCACACAGGACAGTGTACTTGCTTCTTCTGTTGTTAGTTTTAATAACCTTATAACAGTAGCTTAGAAGCAGTTAATAGAACAAAACTATTAAATGCAGTTCTCTGCATTTGGTAGTACTATTAGATTAGATTTATTTTCAACCATAGGAATACAAGAGTTCATAGAGTTGTCAGATATAAATAACAAACATATGAACAAATAATAAATATATACTATTAATTACAATATACAGTTGAATTACATGCCCAATATAAGATCATATAATTAATAAAATATGTTTACAAATTCAACTAAATAAAAACTGTGTAGCAATAATAAATGTTTCACTTTGCATTTAAACATAACTTCTGAGGTGGTAAGTTTAATATTATTGAGTAGCTTGTTATATAATTTAATCACAGAATATCTTATGCATTTACTGAATAAAAAAGTATTATTTCTTGTATCTTAATTAAGTTCTTACAGTTAGTTCCAAAAGTATACTGTTTTCTAACAAATGTTACAACTTCTATATATGTATACTAGGGTGACCCAAACAAGCTGTCCTTTGCCGTTTTATGTTTCCAGTATACATAAGTGTAAAAGAAGTTTCAGCATCACTGATGTTCAAAGGGGCAGTACAGGTATGAAGCAAAAGGTCTCTGAGGTACTGTTGCTCTCTGCATGTGTTTACTTCATGATTTTGTACTGATAAGTATTGCATTGTTGCCTACTTGCAGTTCAAGCCAGGTCATTTCAGGCAAATAGGTAACATGCTCACCAACAAGAAATACAAGGATATAGTAATGAACTATGGGGAGATGCACAGAAATGCAACTGAGGCTCAAACGCTGTACATTTTCCAAGTCATCATCTGCCTTTTGTGTTTGTTTTCCGACATACAGAAATTAAACTGAGTTTTATTTATGGACTCTCTTTAACTACTATGGTTCTTAGCATCCCATTCTATACTGGGTGTGAAAGACCGGGAATTTTGTTCAGAGGCCTCTTTATCAGGCTTGAGGTTCTTTTATGTTCTGTAAATCTACGACATGGGACCACTGACTTTGCTTCTCTTCCAAAGGAAGCTAAGGATTTTTATGCCCAAAAAATGTATTATCCTCTGCCTGATTTGAACCTGCAACCTTGGGATGACATACAGAGATGAAATTAAGAACTAATGGATCATTTCAGGTATTATTATTTCTTAAACCTTTCTCATTGAGCCTGCGGGAGGGGGGGATTCAAAGACTTCCATACAATAGGCTTAAGAACAAATAGCACCCTTATAAACTGTGTTTAGACCAACAGCTTTATGGGAACAATTTACAAAATCACATATCATTTTACAGAAAGCTCTTAAGTAAACTAAATGGAAACCTGGATTTTATCAGGCAGGTTTTATGGGGAGATGAATGTTATTTTGCCAATGACTCCAATGTAAGCAAACATAATACCCATTACTGGGCTTCTGAGAATCCTCACCAGTTGTGGCATCACATGCAGGCTCAGTGGGGTCTTAAAGTGCGGTGCAGCATTTTGTGAGACAACATCATTGGATCAGCTTATTTGGCTTCTAGGCATATTGGGAAGCTTTATTTGCATTTCCTGCATATTGAGGAACTTCTAGAAGATGTCCCATTTTAGCTAGCTCTAAATCACTGGTTTCAGCATGATGGTACATCACCCCATTATTCTAGAAGAGTTAGAGAAAATCTCAACTATGTGTACCTCAAACAGTGGTTTGGTCACGTTGGTTGCATTCAGTGACCAATGCGGTCATCCGATTTAACTCCCAAGGATCTTTTTTTTTATGGGGATATATCAAAGGCAGAATTTATGAAACAGAACCAGAAAATCCAGAAATTTTAAAAGAAAGAACAAGTTATGACTGTGCTTCAGTATCAGCAGAAATGCTCAGATGTGTCCATATTGATACTGGAGGCACTTACATCAATGCATCTACCAAGGCAGACTTGTATTTGAACATGTTTATTATGAATAATGCACTAATAGAATATAATTTAATTCTATAGTAAGAATATAAATATAATAAAACATAGCATTTTGTTTAATTCTGTTAACTTTGCTGCACTAATTGATGCTATATAATTGTACTGATTGTAAATTAACTGTAATGTAATTATATGACTTAGCCACATGTGCTCAGGTTTTTGCCCAGTGGCAAAATTGTTAATGGGTGAATTGGTTATTAAACAACTGATAATACACATGCACACAAGTACACTCAAATACCAGTACCAGGTCTGGGACATACCGTGAAACATTCTTTTTAAAGAAATCATTCTCAAGACCAACCGGGAATCGTATCTGGGATCCCTCGCACAGCAGGGAGGTGATCTACCACTTAGCTACAGTATCAGTCATAACAATTAGTGTTTCAGGCATTGGTTTTTCATTTAGCAAGGTCTCCCCTCTGTTTGTATGGAGTCCCCTTTACAGTTTTTCATAGGCAAAATGTTTGGCACCTGCACTATCTAGGATAAACTAACTTCAACAAGGACAGCTTATGAAATGATAATACACCTAGTGATATAAATGAATTTTTACAGGATCCCTTTGTTGTTGTCCCATGATCAATCTAATGCTCCAAATATTAAACCAAATTTTAATAAACTATTGAAATGTATATTCCTCAAAGTGTTTAAATTGTAACATTCTTAATATAACGATCTGACTTAATTTAGATGCCAGTTTTTCAACAAGCATGTTTCACTTCAGATACTCATCAATACTTGCATCTTATGCTTTAAATCAATCCTACACAATGTAAAAAGCTAGTTCTTTAGAATCACATTTAATACCATGTGTCTTTACCTTAAAAGTGAAGCAGAATGAATACATTTGAGATGGTGCAGTGCTGCATTTTTAAGTAGTTGGCAGCTATAGCATTGTAGCATAATAGTTTCTTTTCAATTGTTTCTAAAGCATACATTGCAAAATTTGGCACTATAAAAATTATACTTAGGAAAAGGCAAATTAAATGTGTTTATGAACTTACAGGTGCTGATCTAGTGAATGTCCAACCTTTTGGTTCAGAGTTCTATCTGCTACGGACAGCATTTCTCTCAAAAGCCTTACAAAATCTCTTTTCTGTCGCCATGAAAATGTATTGCTGGTACTAAGTATTAAGTCAAGAAGAGGTAGTGATAATGTTTCTACTGCTGCACTGCAGACCCCCTTATGTCCTTTTGCACATTTCTAAAACATACAAATTATGTTTTATTAGACACACAGACAATAATATGTTGGATATAAAATGAAACAGTGATATTGAAATATCTCCCAAATTTTTTTATAACTACCTGATAAACCAGCAATGATTTATCTTGTTTGAGCTTGACACTGAGAGAATTTACCACAAAGATAATAAGCACTACTGGTATATATAAGGTTTCTAAAGACAATAACAAATGAGAAAGTTAAGGGAGCCGATATAAATGGTTTAATATTTCCCTTTCAATCTTAAGATCAACAAAGATGTTAATAGGAGAGTAAAACTAATGGACTTCACAGTTTTTGATCTATAGCTTTTGTAATTTCTATGACCATTAACAGCATAGAAGTAGAGGCTTAGCAAAACTACGCAGGGCTCTGGGTGAGATCGCAGTATGAGGTCCCATTAGCATTTAACAAGTGTAAACTTCTGTTTCAATTTATTGTGAGCAACACTGTAATTTAAACAAATTATTAAGCATTACTATTATTATTATTATTATTATTATTATTATTATTATTATTATTATTTTTTTTTAAAAAAAACAAATAGCAAGAGCAGCATTGGTAATAAAGGTGTGAAATAAAAAATGACAGTAAATACTACAAATGTATATTTTATCCCTCCAGTCACACTAAGATCATTTGTACCTTCAGCCTAAGAAATTTCTTTCCACAGATACAGTGGTTAGCGGAATGGTAAGAATAATTCTAGTGAAATAGAACACTTGAACACATCTTCCAAAGTGTTTTACTATAATTTCTGTAAATTATATAAATTACTCTGAAGTTTATTAATCATTTATAGATTATTTAGTTTTATTTAACACATTTGTCATTGAGATTTGTACAGCTGACAGCTGGTTGACAGGTGTGCTTTGTCAAATTAGGAAATGTTTTAATGGAGGAAGCTTTCTTAATATGTCATACATGTTGTTGTCTCTAATGCTCTCCATACATGGCCTATAACCTTTACGGGTTACCTCATTCCACCAAACGATAACTGGATCCATTTCTGAGTGGAGGCATCCAGTGGGCAGAATTGTTACCTCTGATGGCAGGGTGATGAGGACCTACAGTTTTTACCATGGACTCTGAACCATGTTGAGCCTTGGGGATAATCCACATGAGCAAGTCAGAGGTAAAGGCCAACTTAAAATCACCATTTGAGAGCCAGTAATTGATTCTCAGACCTTCAGTACAAGAGCCAGAAACAAAATAACCGAGCTATTCCGGTGCCCCTATATCATACATATAAAGCTATTGTGATAATAAACAGATCTGTATTACTTCATGTAGTCTTTAACCAATATTGTGATCTTCACCATTGGATAACACATGTTTGAATTCTAAAACAATTTTCAATTCAAGGGGTACAGCACTATCACCTGCTTTGACCAGCCCTTCTATTTCACTATTTTATTCTTGCTAAAAAAAAATCTGATTACAGAGAAGCATACAATGTGCATATGCTTTTTACTTCCTCTACTGCTTACTTATAGTAAGTACAGGAAGTATTGCATTCCGCCCAAAAATTTTACATGCAAATTTCACCAAAAACAAACATTTGGAGGTTCATAAAAAGAAAGGTCTGTGTGCATTGTATTTAAGTTCTGTATCTTCCAAGGATGCTACACAAAGATTTTAAAGAAACTTCCCCCCACCAATCCTTTACTTTACATACATTATGATTTTCTCAAAAATGGCTCTTAATGATTTGGATTAAACTGCCATGCGTTTAAGATATTTACATGGCTAATAAAAGGTGTACCTTGAATTTTTTGTGAATAGCCTGTGAAGCTCACTTCATTTAGAATGAATTTTGCATAACTTGTAAACCATAAAAGAGACAAAAACATAATCCACAACAAATGTAGATCTGGTCAAAACATACAATTTATATCAACATACTTACTTTACCATGTACATAGTAGGTAGAGAAAACATTGCATTCCACCAAAAAATTTGATACTGAGATTTCAACGGAAATACATGTTTTGAGAACCCCCAAATTTAAAAATAAAAGCATTTTTTAGAAAAAGGACCATATGTATGTATGTATGTATGTATGTATGTATGTATGTATGTATGTATGTATGTATGTATGTATGTATGTATGTATGTATGTATGTATGTGTGTGTGTGCGCCTGTGCCTGCGCGCATGCATGTGTGTCTATAAATAGCATAACTCAAAAACGAAATGTCAAATAAACACCAAACTTGGTATTTAAGTTCAGTACCTTCCAAAGATGCGACATAAAATTTTCAAGAAACTCCCCGCCACAAACTACCCTTTACGTGGAACATTTTTTGAAAGGTTTGATTTTCTAAACGAAGCGGCGTCTGGGCAGGTTTTCTCCGGGTTCTCCGGTTTCCCCCGCCATTCATTCCACCAAATGCTCCATCAACACCTTTCCTTTCATCCATTTCACCAACATTTCGTTTTATCTACTTCCTTCATCCCATCGGGCATCGGGCTGATCACCCATCCTGGATGCTCTGTCTGATCCATGAGTGTCTGCTCCTCGACGGGCCTCTGACCCCAGGCACCCGCTTGTAAGTCCTGGGGGGTGTAAGTCCTACATAAGAGGAGGGTAAACAGATAATGAATGAATGAATTGATTTTCTAAAAAATGGATCTAACGATTTTGATTAAAATACCATATATTAAATAATAAAATGTATATTTTTAATTTTCTGGGAATAGTCTGTGAAGTCCTCTTTATTCAGAAGGAATTTTGATATAATCTTGTATAACTGGTTAGTGATAGTGAAAACGTACTACACAAGAAATGCAGATCTCTTTAAAAAACACAATTTACTTCCAGCAGCATCAGGTACTTCTGAGACATCCATTATTAATGGTTCAATTTGCTCGATGCTTTTTTCTCATTCTTTTTAGGTACCATAAATTTTTCAGTTATTTCTGACGATTGCATGGAAACAGTATGGAATTTTGAGGCCAGTGTATAGCATCCAGTTCAACATTTGACTATCACTTAAACTTAAAATTCGAAAATTTTAATTTTCTCAAAAATGGACCTAACGATTTTGATTAAAATATCATATATTTAAGATATTTTCATGACAAATGAAATGAATATTTCTGGGAATGTCTCCAAAAGTATTCTTCATTGTGAACGACTTTTGTATAACTGGTAAACCATAAGAGATAGACAAAATTTTACTACACAAAAAATGTGGATCGCATTAAAATACACAATTTATGTCATATACATTTTTTTTTGTTGCTGTTGAGTGAACCATTTTCGAGCTATTGCTTGTTATTCCCTTAAATTTTCCAACACTTATACTTTTTCTCAAATGGGAATTTGTTATTCATTTTTTTGTCTTGGATATGCAAAGAGTATTAATCAGTTGCAAAGAGAATGGTGCTGCACATAGCAACCAGCTATTAAGAGATATGTCTATGCTTAAAGGCTACTGTATTTCTGTATTGCCCTTGCAAATATATATTCCCCTTACATCTACAAGAAAATTAGCAATAAGATAGAGTCTGCAAATGTTTATCTCGATTAACATGAAGTAGATGGAGAATAAGCGTTTGTAAAAATAGTTTATACAAGAGTAGAGGAAGTCATGTGAGTGTAACACATCAGATTTTTTGTCTTGGATATGCAAAGAGTATTAATCTGTGGGAAAGGGAATGGTGCTGCACCTAGCAACCAGCTATTAAGAGATATGTATGTGCTTAAAGGCTACTGTATTTCCAAATTGCCCTTGTAAATATATGTTCCCCTTACATCTACAAGAAACTTAGCAATAAGATAGAGTCTGCAAATGTTTATCTCGATTAACATGAAGTAGATGGAGAATAAGCATTTGTAAAAATAGCTTGTACAAGAGTAGAGAAAGTCATGTGAGTGTAACACATCAGATTTTTATTTCTTCCACTGCTCAAAGTATTCTTTCTTGAGTTTCCACATCAAGTGTTTCTGTAATGCATATGCAAGTTTTCACATTGCTCCAAAGAAAAGAATTGTTTCAATTTAAACCTGGCGAGCTTAGTGGCCTTCTCATTAGTCCATTCTGAGCAATCCAGCATTTGATGTAGGTGTTGCATAGATGGCCACACACAGCTCTGCTTATGTGCGGAAGTGCGCCGTCATGTCATAGCCACATATTATTTCTTACTCCCAAGGGAGCATCCTGAAGCAGAACAGGTAACATTTCTTGAAGAAACTGGGATGGCTCCCGTAAAACTCTGAGGAAGAATCCATGGACCTATTAATGTGCTTCCTATGATTCTTACTCAAACATTTACTAGAAATCTGTGCTGAAAGCTGTCTTGTCTTATTGTGTGTGGATTGTGGTAAGCCCAGGTGTGTGCATTACAGTAATTAGTTACCCCATTTCTGGTAAATGTTGCTTCATCCATTGCAAGAATTTTAAGGGGAAAGTCCGCTTCTTGTTAAAGAAACCATTCGGAAAATGCTACCCTTGGTGTGTAATCTGCTTCACAGAGATACTGTATGTGCTGAGTATGAGGGCATAGCAATTCTTCTTTTAATGTTCTCAAAACAGTCCAATGGGATACGCCAATAGTGCGAGCTGTACCATGGCTGCTACTTCCAGGATTTTCTTCCAAGTGAAGGATTTCTTCTTCTTGTGAAACATTTCTTTGACCAACTTCAACATGAGGAGAGATGCTTCCCGTATCTAGAACTCTTTGACAGATGTAACACATGTCTTATGATGTGCTGCTTGTTTATTTGGAAATTTTTCTCAATAAATTCTTGCTGCAGCTGCCACATTACAATGTGTTTTACTGTAAATGAGTAGCATTTAAATATACTCAGCATTAGTAAAGCGAGTCATTTTGTAACTGATAATTCACTGTTTTGAAAACAAGCCATAAACGCAACAAACAACAGCTCAAGTACATTTCTTTCAATCTTACAGTGTTGTCATGTTAAGTAGTCTCCTGGGTAATGACGTAGATTTAACTGAGACAAGTTTCGAAAGCTTATAATAGTAGTAAGAGAGCAAATTGTGATTCATAATGTAATTAAACAATCAGAAAATATTTATCTTTCAATCTCTTCGAAGAAATATTTGTAAAAGTATTTAAATTTTGTACAATATTCATTTAAAACAAAGTTAATATTAAGCAAATTTCTTTTTTCTCAAAAAGTACTTTAAAAACAGCAAAAATGCACTAGGATATTTTGTTCTATTCATAACATCCCCGTTCAAGGATGATCATAGGTCACCTTCCACTCTGTACGTGAATCTGTCACCCAAAAATTTGATATCAAGAACTCACCTGAATAAAGAAAAAAAGCATTTGTGTTTATGAGAGAGAGAAACAGCATAAATCAAAAACGAAATGTGAGATAAATACTAAACTTGATATTTAGGTTCAGCATCTTCCAAGGATGAGAGAAAGAGTTTTCAAGAAAATCTTCCCCCCATACCAAACTATCTTTTACATAGACTGTAGTGAAACAAAACTGGCTTTAAAATTGTTATATATTATGTTTAAAATATTTACATGAAAAATAAAATGTATTATCTTGATTTTCTGCAAATGGCCTATGAAGTCCTATTCATTCTGAATGAATTTGATATAATTTTGAATACTGGTAAAGCATAAGAGATAGACAAAAACTTACTACAGAAAAAAATCTTATGTCACATTCACATGACTTTCCCAACCCACTAGTGTTTATTTTTATGTAACTTCTATACACTATTCTTAAGAAAATTTATTTTACTATCTACTTTCTGTTAATCAAGATAAACCTTTGCATTACACATTTCTTTGTAGATAAAAGTGGCATAGAGAAAACCAAATTAATGGTCAGATGTTTAAAAGTAGACTGCTGTATGCTGGCCTTGAAATCTTATCCTTCTTCCATGACATTATCACAAACAACTGATCAGCAACAGCACTTAACAAAAAAATAACAAAGTAATGAAAAATTGAAACCAATAATAATGGATAACCCAGAAATGGCTCATGCTATGGGAAAACATTATTTTAAATAAATTGTGCATTTTAAACAGTTCTGCAGTTTTTGTTTAGTACATTTTTGTCTCTCTCTTAAGGTTTACCAGTTAAAACAAAATTTTCCAAAATGTGTTCTGAATGAAGAGGATTTCACAGGCCATTCCTGGAAAATTCAGGATATACACTTTCTTTGTCATGTAAATGTGCTAAATGTATGGTATAATAATCAAAATTCTTAGAGCCATTTTTGAGAAAATAAAAAATTTTGAAAAATGTTTCATGTACACGGTAATTTGGGTGGGATGTATTTTCTTGAAAACCTTTGTTTCACATCTTTGCAAGAGCCTGAACTTCAATATCAAATTTGTAATTATTCAACATTTCCATTTTCAAGTTATTCTGTTCTCTCTCCCTCCCCCCCCCCTCTCTCTCTCTGTCACACACACACACATTCTTCTAAAATGATTGTTTTTGTTCAAGAGGGTTCAAAACATGTATTTCTGATGAAATCGTGATATAAATTTTTGGATAGAATACAATGCTTCAACCTACTGGTATATAGTAGAGAAAGTAAGAATGTAGATCTTAAAACACACAATTTATGTGAAATAATTTTTTTGTGGCATCACTCATGATCAATACTAAGCACTTCGGCTGTAGAAAGCTACATGCTCTCCTTCATTCTATCATCTTCTTTATATACACACTTTCTTGCATGCTCAAAATGAGGACTTCAAATTTTCATTGCTCCATGGATAGGAACTAATAATTAACCAATATAATAAAAGAATAAACAACAACAAACAAAACAAAAAACAGTATGTGTATAATAAACAAAGGTGTACAACAAAAACAAAAAACAAGCGTTATGTAATAAAACTCTAAAAACCTAGTTAACAACAAAACATTGCTTACAAGCAATCAAACTGTATACTTTCACTAGAATAACTGATGCTCATTCTGAGAGATAAAGACGCGCCTTTTCCAGGATTCCTTCTGGTTTGATTTTCCCAGTTTGCAACTAAAGAGAGCTCTAGTGGCTGTTTTACATTATGGCCGCCTTGAAAAATTTATACTAAAGAGTCTAATATGTACAATATGGATTTAAAATGCCATGCACAATGTTATATCCTGACCAAGCCTTCTTTCCCTTACCTGGGGTCTGAGAAAGCTTCCGGTCTATTGTGAATGCTCCCATTGTAATACATGTACTTTAACTTTGTCATTTTCATTCTGGTTACTGTTCTCGGTTATTGCGAACCAGCCGTAACTATTTACAAGGTGTTCATTGTTATTGGTTTAAACTTTTCATTACTTATATGTATTTTTTTAAGTAATTCATTTCTTTCTCACAATGTCACGGAAAGAGAATGGAATTTTAAAGTCAGCATATAGCTACCTACCTTTTAAAACTCTGACTATCACTTGAGCCTCATATATTCCCTATACCTACAATAAAGTTTGTGATGAAACCATTTGTTAAAGATTTATCTTGATTAACCTGAAGTAGTTAGAAAAATAAAAAATCTGATGTGTTACACTCACATGACTTTCTCTACTCTTGTGCAAACTATTTTTACAAATGCTTATTCTCCATCTACTTCATGTTAATCGAGATAAATGTTTGCAGACTTATTCCTAATTTTCTTGTAGGTGTAAGGAGAATATATATTTGCAAGGGCCATATAGAAATACAGTAGCCTTTAAGCATAGACATATCTCTGTAATAGCTGGTTGCTATGGGCAGCACCATTCTCTTTGCCACAGATCAATACTCTTTGCATATCCAAATCAAAAAAAATGAATAACGAATTCCCATTTGAGAAAAAGTATAAGTATTGGAAAATTTAAGGGAATAACAAGCAATATCTCGAAAATGGTTCACTCAACAAAAAAAAAAAAATGTATATGACATAAACTGTGTATTTTAATGCGATCTACATTTTTTGTGTAGTAAAATTTTGTCTATCTCTTATGGTTTACCAGTTATGCAAAAATCGTTCACAATGAAGAATACTTTTGGAGACATTCCCAGAAAATTCAAGATATACATTTTATTTGCCATAAAAATGTCTTAAACATATGATACTTTAATTAAAATCGTTAGAGCCGTTTTTCGAAAATAAAAATTTTCAAAAAATGTTCCATGTAAAGAGTAATCTGGGGTGAGGGAATTTTCTTGAAAACCTTCGTGTCGTATCTCTGGAAGATACTGAACCTAAATACCAAGTTTGGTGCTTATCCGACTATTTGTTTCTGAGTTATGCACACACACACGCACGCGCGCACGCGCACGCGCACGCGCACACGCACACACACACACAACACACACACACAGACATGTTTCCAAAAATACTTTTTTTGGATTCAGGAGGCCTCAAAACATGTATTTCCGGTGAAATCTCGGTATCAAATTTTTGAGTGGAATGCAATACTTCCCCTACTTACTATATGTAGTAGAGAGAATAATGTGTTTTAAGATTACTATGGAAACAATAAAGTTGATTAGAGAAAGTTTTGTGAATATAAAACATCAACATTTCTTCTTAATACCCTGTTAGTTTAATGTTTGGAATTAAAGGAAGTGTCACATTCATTTAGGAACTTTAATTTCATCAACAATTTGATACACTGATATAAATTTGTGATCCTTTATTTTTGTGTCTATGTTAATGTATCACTGACTATATAATTATCACTAGTCTTTTAATTCTTTTTCATTGGATTTAGTAACATCACATGTCATGAGATACAGTATTTAATTTCATTAAAGGTATGACTTACCTGCAGTGTCTGTGAAAATGTGTTCCATAATGTGTCAAATTTTTCTGAATCACAAATATTTGCCACTGAATGGAGACATTTCTTTAATAAGTTACATAATGGCATATGGAGATCATTATTTCTATCTGTATCTAACTGCAACATAAGACCAAATTTAAAAATTGAATTAATAAATGTAATTCACAACAATGTCAGACATTTTAAAGCAATATATTTTAAGTTATGTATAGCATGTTAAGCATCATATTTACATTTAATCTTTCACTGAAATTCCTATTTTGGGTTAAATTCTTATTATACATCTGTCTTTCAGAAAGCGCTTGCTTACAAACATAAGAAAAATTGGTAGACTTACAGTTTTAGAATATAAACGCTGCAGGTGCTTCAAAATTAATGAAAGAATGTAAAATCCACTGGGTGCCTGTTAGAAGAAAATGATATTCAATACTTAGATAAATGTTCAAAAAAGTGTTATAAGCAGATAAACAAGCAAATGTATCAGGTCAATCAACAATAATTAATTGTTCTTTCACATGAGTCGTATGTAGGACAAGGTTGGAGAGGTAGAATCAGACTGAAAAATCCTGCCTATGATGAATTTTTCAGTCTGATTGTACCATTCCAAGCAAATGCATGTTATATCATAAACTAACATTGTTTAGTGAGACTACTTCACTTGTTAAAACAAAAGTACATGTTTTGAGGATCCATTGTCCTCATCATCAGCTGTAGATCAACTGCCAGAACTCTGGCATCATCCACTTCATGGGTATGCTACCAGTCATCTATCGGTGTGATGAATTTATTGAGTTCGCTTAACATGGGTATCTCAAAATTCATTACTCTTTCATGGTTTTTATAATAAAAATATTTTCTTAGGTGGAAAGTTATGCTTTGCTTTGTAGGGGATTCAACAATTTTACCTCCTTTTTGATCTCTGATTATATGTCCAAAAATGCATAGCTATGGCCAATTTTTCCAACTGCTTAAACTTTATGTTCTGAAAATGTTCTTTAGCTCTAATATTCAAATTCCTTTTGCTTTTTTAATAGAAACTCTGTCACAATCTTGAGAATCTATTTGATAAATTCCAGATTTTTACCAGGATTTTCTCTTTAGGGGAAGCATTCAGTAATTGTTTTATGTTGTATTTGTTATGCAGAGCCAAAGTTATGTTGTGGTCCTTAAAAATTCTGTTAAATCCATTATGTGTCCATGGGTGATGAATGAACTTGTAGTATTTTCTTCTATCTTGATGACAATTTTCTTCTATCCTTATAGCTTTTTGTCTGTAAAGTTTTCTGAGCTTGTCTATCATCTGTATTGAAGCCATTGTATAGGGCTATGTGCTTGATTGGTTCAGTTCTTCTTCATAGTTTGCTTTGCTTAATGTACCCTTAGACAGGGCTGGCCTAGCTGATGCTGGACCATGTGCAAACCTTTATCGTGGGACTCCTACAATTATTGATATATCAAAACATAATAGCAGTCCCATAGACTACTGATGTAGTATGCAAAGACTTCATAGGTAACCTAATTAATAAATGTAAATCCTGATGTAGTAATGAGTGAGGTGTACGATGTTGTTAGAGAAGCCAAGAGAAAGTTCTCCTCAGCATGTGTAATAGTAAACTCTATTATCAGACGAAGGGATGTTCATGCATCATATATTAATAATGTCAATAACAATTTGCGCTGGGTCTGTAAGGTGCTGAACTCAGTTTATTGTCATGTGAACAAATATTTAGATTTCAGCTGTTTAGGACGAAATGGATTACATCTCAATTGTAAAGGGTCTTACTTTCTTAGCCAGACCATAAGTAAGGTTGTGAAATTGTACAAAACACAGCAGGGAAACTAGTGAATAGGTATAGAGGTGATTTAACTCCTACATTATGTATTAGCTCTGAGGTGGTAAGTACTGTGCAAACTTCACAATTGTAGACTATAATAAGCAAAAATCACAGCACTGATGTAAACATTTTTATTGAACGTTTGAATAAGGTTATAAATAATATTCAACATTCTAAAGATGCTATCACATTAGGTGACTGGAATATAGACTTTACACCTGGTAAACTCTCTAGGATAATGATGGATTTCTTGCTGTTACAAAATTTAAGGCCTATTATGCAGGTACCCACAAGAGTAACATATTCTGCAACAATTATTGACCAGGTGGTGGTAAGACAGGGATGCCTTGACTTAGGAAATGTAGATGTTATAGAGACTGGCTTCTCAGATCACTTTGCACAAATCCTAGAAATTAATGTAAATAAACATCAGTTGAATCAGTTTAGAAGAACTCGACTCTATAATAACTTTAACAAAGGCAATTTTCAAGAATTGTTGAAGAAAGAAACATGGGAAAAAGTATATGAAGAAACTAATATAAACAATGCCTTCCAAGTATTTGTAAACATAATAAAATTATATCTAGATGTGGCCATAGCAATAAGCCACATAAAAATAAAAGTCAAAGACAAATCTTGGTGACTAAAGTCTTTAAAAAATCTTCAGAAAGGTTAAAGTTTCTTAGCAAATTAAACAAAACAACTCATTCTGAAAGCTTTAGACTGTACTATGCAAAACATAAAAATATCAATAGAAATGTATTGTTAGCAGCAAAGCTGTACAAAAATGACAAGTTCATCCAAAGTTCTGCTAACAAAACAAAAGCAATGTGGCAAGTGGTTAACCAAGAACTAGGCATTAAATCTAAGAACCAAACACGGAAAGGAACGGAAAGAATGAAGTAGTCTCAGACCCTGCTGAGGTGTCAAGAATGTTTAATGATTATTTTGTAAACATAGTTACCAACCTTTCAAGAAAAAGTGATAAACCCTGGACTACTGCACATATGTCTATCAATGAGAACACAATATACATGTATCCTGTTCTACAGAAGAAGTAATTACCATATTAAAAAGTATGAAAGACAAAATCTCCCATGGAGTGGATGAGATTCTGAACTGTATTCTTAGAAAATGTTCTGTACACTTTGCAGCACCTCTTTGTTACCTGTTCAATGCCTCCTTTTCAGCAGGTGAGTTCCCTGACTGCATGAAAAATTGCAAAAATAATTCCCTTGTATAAAAAAGGAGATAAGGAAAACGTGGAACATTATAGACCAGTTGCACTGCTGTCTTCCATTTCAAAAATATTGGGGAAAGTTATATACAGTAGATGTTTAAAATTTATGTTAAAATATAACATTATCGTTGGCACAAAATGGATTTTTGAAAAGCAAATCAATTGAGACAGCAATATATAATTTTCTAGATAGTGTATATACTTCATTGGGAAAAAGGAATATAATATTGGCCTCTTTCTAGATCTTTCTGAAGCATTTGATTTAGTAATCATGAGATATTGATAAAGCAATTGGAATATTACGGAATACGGGGAATAGCAAATTGCTGGTTTAAGTCCTATTTATATCAACATAAACAAGTGGTTGAAGTAGCAGAAAAAAATAATTATATTCATACATTTGAATTATATCGTTCAGAAACAAAGCATATGCCTTGTGGAGTTCTACAAGGCTCTGTATTAGGACCTTTCTTATTTCTGTTGTATATTAATGATTTACCAGCCTATCCTCAACCTAGCAATGCTGTACTATATGCTGATGACACTTCCATATTTTGGGTACAAATAAAGAAGAATTAGAAACTAACATAACACTCATAGAGCAAAAAATGCAGGAATGGTTTCTACAAAATAAATTATTAATAAATAAAGAAAAATCTGTTGCTATGTTTTTTTGTCACAGACAGAACCCTAAAGATTATAAACCACAAATAAAAATAGACAATCAATTAGTACATTACAAACCATCTACAAAATTCCTGGGTATATGGATTGATGAACATCTTAGTGGAACATACATATTGAAAAGCTGGCATCCAAACTAAGTCAAATTTGTTTTGTATTTAGAACTATAAATAAAGCAGTAAACTTAAGCACTTTAAGGAATTTGTATTTTGCATATGTATATAGTTTATTGAAATTTGGTGTAATATTTTGGGGAAATTCCGACAGGGAAGACATTATTTTTAAGCTACAAAAGTGAGTAATTAGACTAATGATGGGATTAAATAGGACACATTCATGTAAAAAGATATTTCAGTTACTATCAATATTGCCTTTTCCTTGTGTATATATATTAGAAATAATGATATATGTTAGAAAGCACTTAAAACAATTTGAAGTAAATTCTGAAAAACATGACACCAATCTTGTCCAATCCGGATTTCACCGCCTTCAGTTCAGTTCCTATCTCTTCCATTCCAGATTTCATCTTTTGCATTGTGGCAAATAATTTGTTAAGCATTTTCTCCATCTTTGGTTTTTTAATCCCTGAGCATCATCACTAATAATATTTAGTAAAAGCACCAAGTATGCAGGTATTAAATTATATAATAAGCTGCCAGAAAAACTCAAACTTGCCACCTCAGAGGCTATATTTAAAAGGAAGGTTAAAACTTTTTTATTGCAGCATTGCTTTTATTCCATTGAAGAATTCTTATCATCCTAAAACATTGTATTGTCTTCTTATGTTGTAATGTTTATTATTTTGTATGTACATATTATCATTTGTTTTATTTGTATATTAACGATGCCATGAATTAATGTAATTCCTAGGCTGAAATAAAATGAAATGAAATGTTAATAACAAAACCAAACCAATTACAATTGGGATTTCTTCAAATTGTATTAAAATTCAAGATGAGATAAGGTTCAAGCAAGTATTTGTCATTACAATAATATCTATTTTTAGGTTTAAGAAATTGAAAAGTTTATATGATATGCGTACTTAAATTATGAAGGAGCTACAGAAAGTCAACAACAAAAACAAAGAACTTTGTCAGATTTTAATACATGAGCCATTTCCAATATATTTTCTCTCTTTTAGGTAAAGTTATGTAAAAATGAGGCAAAAATTTCTTCTGTTCTCATTTAAAGAATAATCAACATTTATAATTTTAGGAGAACCTTTTTATACAATTTCATCAATGCTGGGGGATGTTAATATATCATGCCATGTATTTGCATCTAGATGCGTGACTATTTCATTGTGACTACTACTAGACCTACCTGAATGTGGGATAGCAGGTAGGTCATAATCCAGTACTTAATTTTTCCTTTTCACCTAAACCATGAGATGAGAAGTTACTACTGTAATAGCTGCCCTCATTTAAGCATCCTTCACTTTCATTCTCAGTTTTTGAAGATTTAGATTGAATAAACTTTTGAAAGCACCTTTCTGAGTTCAAAAACTGTTCACTATTTAGCTTTTTCTAGGCTTTTTGAGCATCTGATAAAACCTAAACCACAACCTGCAAGAATGACGTAGTTAACCTCTTGAGTACTTGGTTCTCAGAAAAGGAAAATAATGTTTCTGGATAAAGGATTAAAAAATTGCATAAATTTTACTGATAACTAGGAAGATTACTTAGCAGACATCAAAGTAAGCCATAAGAGACTTAAAAGAAGAGGACAAATCTACATCAGGAAAAAAATGTAGCACTGTTTTGGAAAATCTTGACAGTCAAAGTAAACACAAACAAGATTAAGTAACCACTCCTAGATCACTGAAAAATAAGACAGCCAATAAGGAGAATAAAGTTGTTGTTCTAGGTATAGATGACTATATAATCAGAGTTGAAAACATGTTAGGAGAGAACTATGTTAAACTTACAACGCCCTCATAGCTGTACAAATTCTATCCAAAAGACCATAAAAGAGGCTAAAACAATACCATACAATGGAAATACAAAATGACAACAAGCAACCCTGTATTACTGATTATATGCATTGCCAAACATGCATAAATTGGAACTAACAAAGACCTTTAGTCAGCAGCATCAGTGCATCTAAATATAAGCTTTCAAAATGGTTAGTAGGGAAATTAAGCTGCTTATAAAATGTTGCTAGTTTTAATATTAGATATGCATGTGACTAGATAGATAAAATCAGATACACAACTAGGATAAGATGATCTCTCTTGATGTAAAATCACTTTTCTTGAGAATTCCAATTGACAAACTATTAGTTCCACTAAAGATTTGGTATATATCCACAGAAATAAATTCAAAATGAAACAGGAATTTGTGACCAAGAATCGTGCTGCAAACAAACCATTTTGTTTTCTACAGTAGTGTATACCAGCAAGTTTTAATGATTGGCAACGAGTAATCCTCTCTCTCCATTCTTAGCAAATTTATTTGAGTTCTTGAGAACTATATATGAAGAAAACCTTTCCTTTAATATCTAAAATTTTGGCATCATGATATGTTCATGATTATTCCAAAATTTTACTTGGAAGATGCACTAAAGCTTTTAAACTTAAAAGAAAAAACTATAAAACTCACCATAGATATAGAATCTGAAGGATGCTCCCATTTTTGGACTTAATGAACATGAGAAACAATGAAATTTCAACTTCAACATATACAAAAAACCTACACACAGAGACAATTACATTAAGAAAGATGGCTTCAACCAATATAGCTTAAGAATAGTCTTCAAAAACCTATTTCACAGAATTCTAAGGGCACCATCAAGCAAAGCAAACTATGAAAAAGAACTGAACCAAATTAAGCACATAGTGCTATATAATGACTTCAATGCAGAAATGATAGACAACAAGCTCAGAAAATTCAATACAGAAAAAGCTATAAGCAACACCTCCAAACTACAAAAGATTCAGGATAGAAGAAAATACTATAAGTTCACCTATCACCAATGGACAATAAATTTAATACAATTTTAAGGACTACAACATAACTTTGGCTCTGCACAATACAATAAAAAACAATAACCGAATGCTTCTCCTAAAGACAAAATCCCACTTGGTAAAAAAAATCTGGATTTATCAAATAGACTACTAAGATTGTGACTGAGTTTATATAGAAAAACCAAAAGGAATATGGATATTAGAGCTTAAGTACATTTTCGGAACATGAAGTTTAAGCAGTTGGAAAAATCGGTGATAGCTACACATTTTTGGATGTACAATCATAAGAGTAAAACAAAGGCAAAATTGTCAAACCCCCTAGAAAACAAAGCATAACTTTCCACCTGGGAAAAGATTTTTATTATAAAAATCTGATGTGTTACACTCACATGACTTTCTCTACTCTTGTACAAACTATTTTAGAAACGCTTATTCTCCATCTACTTCATGTTAATAGAGATAAACATTTGCAGACTCTATCTTATTGCTAAGTTTCTTGTAGATGTAAGGGGTATGTATATTTACAAGGGCAATTTGGAAATACAGTAGCCTTTAAGCACACACATATCTGTTAATAGCTGGTTGCTAGGTGCAGCACCATTCCCTTTGCCACAGATTAATACTCTTTGCATATCCAAAGACAAAAAATGAATAACGAATTCCCATTTGAGAAAATAAGTATTGAAAAATTTAAGGGAATAACAAGCAATATCTCGAAAATGGTTCACTCAACAAAAAAAAATGTATGAGATAAATTGTGTATTTTAACGTGATCTACATTTTTTGTGCAGTAAAATTTTGTCTATCTCTTATGGTTTACCAGTTATGCAAAAGTCGTTCACAATGAAGAATACTTTTGGAGACATTCCCAGAAAATTCAAGATATACATTTTATTTGTCATAAAAATATCTTAAACATATGATATTTTAATCAAAATCGTTAGAGCCATTTTTGAGAAAATTAAAATTATCGAAAAATGTTTCATGTAAAGGGTACTCTGTGGTGGGGGGATTTTCTTGAAAACCTTCATGTCGCATGTCTGGAAGATACTGAACCTAAATACCAAGTTTGGTGTTTATCCGATTGTTCGTTTCTGAGTTATGCTGTTCACAGACAGACACACAGACAGACACACACACACGGACATTATTCCAAAAATGCTTTTTTTGGATTCAGGGGATCTCAAAACATGTATTTCCGGTGAAATCTCGGTATCGAATTTTTGGGTGGAATACAATACTTCCCCTACTTACTATACGTAGTAGAGAAAGTAAAAAAATCTGATGTGCTACACTCACATGACTTTCTCTACTCTTGTACAAACTATTTTTACAAACGTTTATTCTTCATATGCTTCATGTTAATCGAGATATCGAGATGTCAATCTTATTGCTAATTTTCTTGTAGATGCAAGGGAATATGGTAGGTTATAAGCGATAGTCAAATCTTTTAAGTGTTGGTTGCTATGCGGCGCATTCCAATCTCATTGCATCTCAAGGACATAAAAAAATGAATAACGAATTTGAGAAAATCTGATGTGTTACACTCACATGACTTTCTCTACTCTTGTACAAACAATTTTTACAAACGTTTATTCTCCATATGCTTCATGTTAATCGAGATGTCAATCTTATTGCTAATTTTCTTGCACATGCAAGGGGAACATGGTGGGTTATAAGCGATAGTCAAATCTTTTAAGCGCTGGTTGCTATGTGGCGCATTCTATTCTGTTTGCATATCCAGGACATAAAAAATTGAATAACGAATTTGAGAAAAAGTATAAGTATTGGAAAATTTAAGGAAATAACAAGCAATATCTCGAAAATGGTTCACTCAACTAAAAAAATGTATATGACATAAATTGTGTATTTTAATGCGATGTACATTTTTTGTGTAGTAAAATTTTGTCTATCTCTTATGGTTTACCAGTTATGCAAAAGTCGTTCACAATAAAGAATACTTTTGGAGACATTCCCAGGAAATGCAAGATATACATTTTATTTGTCATAAAAATATCTTAAACATATGATATTTTAATCAAAATCGTTAGAGCCATTTTTGAGAAAATTAAAATTTTCGAAAAATCTTCCATGTAAAGGGTACTCTGGGGTGGGGGGATTTTCTTGAAAACCTTCGTGTCGCATCCTTGGAAGATACTGAACCTAAATACCAAGTTGGTGTTTATCCGACTGTTCGTTTCTGAGTTATGCTGTTCACAGACACACACACAGATACACAGACAGACAGACACACACACGGACATGTTTCCAAAAATGCTTTTTTTGGATTCAGGGGATCTCAAAACATGTATTTCCGGTGAAATCTCGGTATCGAAATTTTGGGTGGAATACAATACTTCCCCTACTTACTATACGTAGTAGAGAAAGTAAAAATCTGATGTGTTACACTCACATGACTTTCTCTACTCTTGTACAAACTATTTTTAAACGCTTATTCTCCATATACTTCATGTTAATCGAGATGTCAATCTTATTGGTAATTTTGTTGTAGATGCAAGGGGAATATGGTAGGTTTTAAGCGATAGTCAAATATTTTAAGCGCTGGTTGCTATGTGGCACATTCCATTCTCTTTGCATGTCCAGGACGTACAAAAATGAATAACGAATTTGAGAAAAAGTATAAGTATTGGAAAATTTAAGGGAATAACAAGCAATATCTCAAAAACTGTTCACTGAACAAAAAAAATGTGTATGACATAAATTGTGTATTTTAATGTGATTTACATTTTTTGTGTAGTAAAATTTTGTCTATCTCTTATGGTTTACTAGTTATGCAAAAGTCGTTCACAATGAAGAATACTTTTGGAGACATTCCCAGAAAATTCAAGATATACCTTTCATTTGTCATGACAATATCTTAAACATATGATATTTTAATCAAAATCATTATAGCCATTTTTGAGAAAATTAAAATTTTCGAAAAATCTTCCATGTAAAGGTTAATATGGGGTGGGGGATTTTCTTGAAAATCTTCGTGTCGCATCTCTGGAAGATACTGAACCTAAATACCAAGTTTGGTATTTATCCGACTGTTCGTTTCTGAGTTATGCTGTTCACAGACACACACACGGACATGTTTCCAAAAATGCTTTTTTTGGATTCAGGGAGTCTCAAAACATGTATTTCCGGTGAAATCTTGGTTTCGAATTTTTGGGTGGAATACAATACTTCCCCTACTTACTATACGTAGTAGAGAAAGTAAAAAAATCATGAAAAAGTAATGAATTTTGAGATACCTATGTTAAGTGAACTCAATAAATTCATATCACAATGATAGATGTCTCTCAGCATATCCATGAAGTGGGTGATGACAGCATTTCTGGCACTCGATCTACAGCTAATGATGAGGAAAATGGATCCTCAAAGTATAATACTGTCACTAAACAATGTGAGTTTATGATTTAATATAGTAACTTCACTCTTTTTCTACTTTCTCTACTACGTATAGTAAGTAGGGCAAGTATTGTATTCCACTCAAAAATTTGATACCGAGATTTCACTGGATATATATGTTTTGAGGCCCCCTGAATCCAAAAAAAGCATTTTTGGAAACATGTCCATGTGTGTGTCTGTGAACAGCATAACTCAGAAACGAACAGTCGGATAAATACCAAACTTGGTATTTAGGTTCAGTATCTTCCAGAGATGCGACACGAAGGTTTTCAAGAAAATTCCCCCAACCCAGATTATCCTTTACATGGAAGATTTTTCGAAAATTTTAATTTTCTAAAAAATGGCTCTAACAATTTTGATTAAAATATCATATGTTTAAGATATTTTCATGACAAATGAAATGTATATCTTGCATTTCCTGGGAATGTCCTCAAAAGTATTCTTCATTGTGAACGACTTTTGCATAACTGGTCAACCATAAGAGGTAGACAAAATTTTACTACACAAAAAATGTAGATCACATTAAAATACACAATTTATGTCATATACTTTTTTTTGTTGAGTGAACCATTTTCAAGATATTGCTTGTTATTCCCTTAAATTTTCCAATACTTATACTTTTTCTCAATTCCAGTTTTATGTATTTTCTGTATAAATACCAGAAACCCTAAATTAAAAATTCCTAAAGTTTTATAGCAATGACATAATTACATTAACCATTACAGCGATTTTGTATTCTTGGCCATGAATGGTGAAAATTAAAATCTTTTTTGAAAATTTTAATTTATTCCTTTTTCCTCCAATATAACCAAATTTCTCAAAACCTCTTGACCTAGATAGCTTAAATTTATTACATATATTCTACAATGTATTTTCTGCAAACCTACCCCTGTGGTGCACAAGATCTTTGGTGGGGTTACTTTATAATAATTGTTATTGTAACTATTTCAGGATTTGTTGGTTGAAAGAGCGCATAATGACAGTACTGGTCATATCCTCAAGACTTTCCATAGGCACATCATGCGCATGTGTAGGGTAATCTCGGGAACTGCCTGCCTGGTGTTATATATGTCAATTCATGTTGCATTGTGTTAGGAGCATGAAGCTGTCCCACTGTAGTTCTTAACAGGTATTACTCTGCAACACGATGCATGTCTAGATATATAAATAAATACAGGATGTTCACAAGTGATTATAGTTTTAAACTTATATTTTTTTCTCTGTGGATAAATATAATTTTGAATGAAGAGGAATTGTGAAAATCTGTATTCTATATGTGCAAATTTTCTTGTGTTTTGCAGCCATGGTAACAAAATAAACAAAACATGGTAAAGCATATTGCATCTTGGAATTTGCAAAACATAATTTAGTGATTACAGTCCAGTGGGCTTATATGCAAAGACTTGGTCTTAACGCCCCTTCGGGTAACAACATTCATAGGTGATAATCATATCCAAGTGATGTAAAGGAAACACCACCAGATTGCTGCATGTGTCAGATGAGAAAGTGGAGACAGCTGTAGCATGCAACCGTAAAAATTTGTGCAGTGGGCAAGTCAGGAATTAGCAACTCCAATAACAGTGTAGAGTGTTAAGAAAACATGTTGCTGCTACCTGAGTTGAGATGGAGGACTATCACAGTAGCAGGATCAGTTACACCAGACAAGAAATGGACCACCAGCTGGATGTAATAATGTTACAAATAGATTATACGAGGGCTGTCCAGAAAGTAACCTCCGTTTTGAAATAAACATGAAACCAATATACATGCAAAAGTTTTATTATATACCTCTGAAAACTACAGATTTTCTCTATTTTTCTACATAGTTTCCAAACAGATTCAAGCATTTGTCATACCTTTTCACAGTCTTTGAAATACCCTCTGCATAAAATTCTGCTGCCTGTGAACTAAGCCAACCGTCACAGCATTTTGAAGCTCTTTACCATTGCCAGAGTGCTGAGCTGCAAGCCACTTTTTCATATACAGGAACAGTTGGAAGTCAGTAGGGGCCAAGTCCAGGCTGCACGAGGGATGGTCAAAAACGTCCCATTTGAACCTGGCCAAAAGTTTAGAGTTGTTTGCTGTGTGACGGTGAGCATTGTCATGCAAAAACACAACACCAGATGTCAGAAGACCATGACACTTGTTTTGGATTGTTCTTCTGAGACTTTTCATACTTCACACTTGGTGGGATCTATTATTTTGGCACTCATGTTGCTAGGTTATAACTAGCAAACACGCGACAGTACAATGCTCCACCTTGCACAGCTAAAAGCATACTGAGCCACTGCGTACGCTGATGTCGAAATGGTGGTGCTACCCCCACTACTTCTCATACTATACATGAACAGAGGTCACTTTCTGGATAGCCCTCGTATTATTGAACACTTGTAATTTGTCTTAAAGTAACTTCCAGTTTTTATTGAATTTAAATTCAGATTCAAAATTATAATGTATATCGCAGTGAGAATATATAAGTTTAAAACCCCTATAATCATTTTTGTGTACACCCTATACATACTTTATAATGCCTGTGTTGTGAAGTTTACCCCAGTTCTCTTACCTATTCTGTGGGGTTATTGGGTGTCGTACATGCTTCAAATTGTGCTTGCATTGTCAATGTCAAGTCAACCAATGCAACAGAAATAAAAACCATTAAAATATCAGTTATGTAGTATTATTTCTTCAATGATGATATACAGAAAATAAGGAGGAAAAAATTAAAAATTAGTTGCATAAGCATTATTAAACAGCTTTGGCACCTCCTGTAAAATTCACTGCATACATCTGTGTTATTTGTATAAAACATCACATTTATAGCCTAGTGAGAGCATCATTTCAGATGCCTATTTTACCCTATGTTTTGTTTCTCTTATGTAGTTTCTGGGACAAATAACTGGTGTTGGTTGTTTTTATAATCATACGGAATCAAAAAGCAAAAACACCTTCATGAGAAACTTTGATCCCTTATTCAATTTTTTGTAATCTCTTATTCAGAATGTTTAAACCATTTTAGGAGTTGTAATTATAAGTTATGAAACACTTCCAAAATTCCCAGTAAAAATTGTCCACGAAATTTAAGCATTATAATTTCATTCATAGGTATAGCAAGCAGGCAAATAAATTTGTTTTACAGATATATGAAAGTAACTTACAGTTGGCATGCAGTGATCCAAAATTTGAGTTATTGTCTGAATGGCACTGACACTGAGAATGTCCACGCTGGCAAGCTGAGAATTTACTGCTTGTGGAGTGAGTCGAGAGACTGCATTTCTAGTTTCCATGTTTCAGAGGTTCTCCACACTGTAACACAGTATTTTTTTAATTTTTTTAATACTTATATGACTCTTTTAACTTCAAATATAAACAATGAATGTCTGTAGTTTCATTCCCTTAAGACTATAAAGCTGATTAAATACTGAGAAGTTTAAAAATATATCATTCATTAAACATTCCTTTCAAGAGCCATATTTCATAATTTGATTTTCTACCTGTTTTCCTAAATTTTGAGTATGTGTGTATGTATAAGGAACATAATACCAGTAGGTTCTGGGTTCAAATCCCATGGGCCAATCAATCTGGCCAACTAATTTTTAATGTAATCCTCCTTGGTGTAGTGTTACCATGCTAGCCTCTAGTTCCCGAGGTCACGGGTTCAAACCGGCGGAGAGCAATGGATTTTTTCAGGTGTAAAAATCCTTAGCATGGCTTCCTTTGGAAGGAAAGTAAAGCCGGTGGTCCCATGTTGTAGATTTATGGCATGTAAAATAACCTCAAGTTGATAAAGAGGCCTCTGAGCATAATTACCAGTCTTTCATGCCCAATATAGAATGGGATGCTAAGGACTACAGCAGTTAAAGAGTGTCCATAAATAAAAAGCTCAACTCAGTACAAAGGCTGTGCTTGGCTTCAGTATGAAAGGTTTCTCTAAAACTTCATTTCAAGCTTTCTGTTTTGCAATGATCTATAATCTATTTATGAAGTAACATAGAAGTGAAACTGATTTGAATAGTAAAGAGTAAGAAAGGAGAAAATTATTGTAACCTTGGGAAATGTGGAACATAGCAGTTTAAATGGTAGAAGACATGCAGAATTGGGACATATTATGCACTATGCCAGAAAACAGTGTTTATCTGTTTGGTGAACAACACATAAGATGTGTGTCATTCACAAAGTTTATGCTTTGTCATTTGTTCATGAGTGTAAGATAACGGCATCATAATTTCTCTTTGGACTGAGGACCTATTACCTTTCCCTCTCTTTCACCCCACCTTTCGAGTTCTAGACACTGGGTTAGAGCATCAGCATTGCAAAACTAAAATTAGTGATCCGAGTCCTACCCCAATGTTGCTAAAGCTGTTTAATGTCCCCAAATTAAGGTTTTTAATTAAAAGCAACAAAATGACAGATAATTATTCATGGAAGTTGGCACAGAATTATGCCTTAAAGACGCAACTCCTGAAATAATGGTGTGTTTCAAATATGTATTAATTATTGCCTGAATCAATGTTAATGGAATACAAAACATGAAAACACAGGCGTGCAATTGGGTATCTCATCTTTCTTTTTAAAATTAATTATTTTACAAGTAACCTGGCAACGTTATTGCTTTAACTAACAACTAAACTAAATATTTCTCTCCTCTTTATAGCCTAATCATCAATCAAGGAATGAGCTCCTTTAAAACCAATCCAACAGAGCGCCCTTAGCTGTGCTGTCTTATAACACACCCCTCTAGCATACCTTGCTACCTACATATTTTCGCCCCATAAACCTCAATACAAGTGCAACCATGCAGGGATTTTACAGTTTTCTTGCCTATAACAAAACAAAACATCTCAAAGGTCTTTCTCAAAATATTTAGAACCAATGAAACAAGTATCACTAATCTTTAAATCACACGGTAAAAATAACTACAGCCCCTTCCCAAAGAAACAACTTTACATAATTTAACAACTTTTGCTAAACAAATTCTTGCATTCTGCCAATATAGATTTCAACTTCGCAGAAACCCATAGCTTTTAAAATTTAGTATTATCAAGAAATATAAGTTGTTCTGCACAAACAAGTTTCAGTTAATTTTCTGCTTAAGCAGTGTATTGTTTATTCCGACTTTCTTTTCTCCCAATTTTTAATATTATTTAATTAAGTCTGCAATTTTTTTGTTTCTTGCTATAATTTCTATTTTCCAGTATAGATGAATAATGCTTATTCCTCTTCAGAGTAATGCCCAGGATATCACTGTACAAAGGATATTTGTTAACATTTTAAATGTTACATGCATTTGATAGTTTATGATGTGTAATTTGCCACATTAATGTTAAAAAGGTATGCACTATAACTTTCATGGATATTTCTTGCTTACTTCATGCCTTGTTTGTTTGTTTATGTTTCCTTCCACATTGTTGTTATGAAACATATTAATTAGGAGGTATATATTTTTTGGAAAGGCAAAGTTGAACATTGTTAACATTATTAAAAAAAAAAAGCATGAACATGCTGTAGAACCTTTACTTATCAGAAATTGCATCTTGTCTATAACAAAAGACTATAGAAGCTAATAGTCACACTGAGGTTCACTAAACCCTAATTTTTAATTGGAACATTCACAGCATTAACAAGGGAATATTAAAATCCAAGAGCAGAATAATTTCACACTTAAGTATTCATATTCCTTGCTGTGATAAGGTGATAGCTTTACTGCTTGCATTCATTCCTTCACAACATGCAAGACAAAAATTGACAATATTGAGAGTAGAGGTTATGCTTACAGAATTCACACCAAGTTTTTCATTTCAATGAAAATCAAACTCCTTTTGGTATATTACTAAGCTTAGCATTTTGCTACGAAAAACAAAATATACAAAGTACAGAATATTACCAACTTAATGATATTCGATTTTGTGAGTAACTTTGTGTCTTTCTTCACAGATAAATACTCGGATTTGGTGATTAGTAAATATCAGTTCTTCTCTGTTAGTATGAACATTTTAAAACGCATAACATCGTATACTCTGATAAATCTCCACTGAAGTCCAGCGGCAATCCCATTGTCGTGTTAAATTAATGCAACAAAAAGTTTTATAATTCTGTTTACGTATGCAGCACGTAACACTTCTTTGAAACAATTCAGTTTTCCGCCACACTTACACATTTTGTGTCACGTGCAATCAATATAACCAATCATATTGTTCCGTTTATCTCTGCTCGTATGGCATGGCTGCTTATATTCTACTTTCATGGTTCCTCCTACTCTTCCCATACTTTGATTATTATAGGTCGGACACTCTCTTGTCAACCAGGTGGCGATATGTGTACCGTGCTGTGAAAAAATAAATTAAATAAATTCCCGATTTTGCACCTTTTTAGGTTATAATACGGGTTTTGAAACAACTTCAAAATCAGAGACACTAGACAAGTATGAAAATTATTTGTTTTATCGCAAGAGGTATTTCATTAAACCTCAGTAATAGCATGGGATGAGAATCATGGTAAAGGAGTTATATTTACGGTACTGAAAACTCTTTGCAGAATATCTCCTGCTATAATCAGTTCAAACCACAGGTAAATAGAGAATCCCTTTGCTGCGCATAGAGTATTATCTAGTTGTTCTCCAAGCAGAATTGTGTCCATTTAAATTCTGAGCTGCTACTACAGATGTTAAACTAAAAGTGGCCTATATACACGCCAAATTATATGATTTAGTAGCTAAATGAAATTGATTAATTAATAACTCATTTAAAATTGGTTTGAAGTAAATAAGATTAAATATTATTTCAATAATTTAAAACTGCAAACATCAACCCCTTTGTAGACAAACAACACTTATATACATGCACCCCTTTGCAATGCATCTTTATAACTCCGCAATATTAATGACAATGGAATTCGTTACTTTAGGGCATTAAAAACCGGAATCAAATCTGCTATACTTAAGTAAAATAAATGCAATAATTTCTGCAAAATTATTATGGTACTCACCCTTAAAATGTTTACAGCCCTGCCATTATTGCAGTGAAGATATTCCAGCATGTCCATAAAATGTTAGCTAGACTATTCTTTTGCACCATACAAATGTTATATATACACTTAATATTATTAATGGTTGCATATGTACACCCTTGTATTAGTTTTGAATTTCCACCCTCTTTGCCTCATGATAATTGAGGAAGCACCCAATTCTACACAACGCAATGTCACACTGTTTGCACTTGTGTTGTGACTGTATGCCACGACCTGATGGTGTTTTCCTTTTCTTCATTATGCACCGAGCACACGATTTCACCCGGCCTTGAATTTTGACGAGGGTGTGAAGAGAACTTGGTGCTGAAGTAGTAGAAGGTAGGCTACGCTGAAATCCCGCTCGCTTACGCGACGTGAAGTCTGCGATTAACTGTTGCACTAAGTTTTGCCTGTAGTAAAGAAGCCTATTGCCATGAGCTGTAGAAGTAGGTCTGTTCGAAATGTCGTATATAATAAAACTATTAACGATAGCAAAATTCACTACAAAATTGAACAGATATTTCCACCCTTTTTTTAGGGTCGGCCGACACCGTAATACTCCCTCCTTTGGTCTGCCAGATCAATCCCTGTCATATTACGAGTTTGTAGATAATAAAGAACGTCCCTGTTATCATGCCAAACAACCGCAGTTACGCCTTCATGTTGCAGTTTGCGAGATTAGCCCCTTTTCAATTTCAGTTGTTTTGGCTTTGAAAATTGTTTTGGCCAGTCTTTCCTTCCAGCACAAGTTGTACCACACGCATACATTTTACTGTCCAAAAGTAATTTCATTAGCCGCCTCGAAGTAAAAAAAATTATCAAAATATACGTGATGCCAAAACCCTGTATATTTTTAACACATGTTTAAAACAACCTGTTCCCCAAGTAGAAGATCGCTGTTTCTCACCTCCTTTTTTCCCAGATAGATTTTACATTTCAATAAATACCCACTTTTACTGTCTGCAATACCTCATGTCTTTATCCCCCATTTTGTACATTTAGCAGGCATATATTGTTTTAGAAAGACGCGTCGTTTGAAGCCTATCACCTCTTCGTCAACAGAAAGTTCACGATTTGGTTTGTAGACACTCGCAAACTTTTTGATTGTGTCTAAAGCAAGTCGTATTTTATACAGATAATCGCAAGAATCTACCCCTAATCGTGGCCTTGCAGATTCGTCATTAAGGTGAAGGTACTGCGATATCTTTTGAAAGCGGAGCAACGTCATTGCTTGTCTTACAATTGGACAAATGCAAAAATCCCCCAAAAAGTAATCTCTGGTTTCAGGTAAATGCACCATCCCCATATATATCAAAATACCTAAACAAACCTGTATCTCCCTTGAATTTGTAACTCCCCATTTTGGATCCGCCTTTTTAGCTTGAATCTGAGCTGCATATCTGTTGGTTTCCTCCGCTATTTTTCCGCAAAAGTTGGAATCTATAAAAAAGTTCAAGATAATCTATTTCTGGACTTCCTGTAGGAATAGAATGATTTGCACCTGTAGGGGATGAAAATGTTTCTAACTTATTGAAAGTCAAATTAGAGGTCCACTGTGCCGGTACTGCTTTTGTTTTAATTTGTCTTTCACTAGCTTTAGCCCCCTGTTCTACTGCCTGTCTTTCAGCACTCTCACTGTCACTTTGTTCCTTATCACTGTCTTGCACTAACTCACCGAACCAAGATTCGTCGGAGCTACTTTCGCGATCTAATTCCTCGTAAACTGCTGCAAGTATTTCCTCGTCTGTTACCAATACCTTTTCACTATAACGTTTTCTAGACCATGATGTACTTGGAACAGCCTCCATGGTACTGATATGGCTATAAATGCGACAGGAAACTGCTTACTTACACAACTGCACCCTGCTGTAAATAGTGCTATTTATGGTTTGGTATTACATTCTGGCTTGCGAAATCGCTGGAACAATGCAGCAGGAGTACGTTTACATCAACACAGCTCCTAAAAACTGAGGTCAGCATAAGCAGAACCTATATGAAACGATAAACACATTTACTACGTTCTACTACGCTATGCGCAGCAGGGCGTTTATCATTTCACTACGCTTTACTACGCTATGCGTCGCAAAGGGTTAACGGCGCCTCGCTAGTGGCTGATAGCACAGGGGCCTCTTCCCATTCCCGCGCTTTTTGCTGGAGCTGCTGGTGACATACGGAAGGTTACTATTCCCACTACTGTTGTCGTTGGCCGGTGTTAGTGTAATCACCTCAGATTTTACAATGACTTTACGTCATTTTGTCAGTGGGCACACTTCGAATTGACAAAAGGCTATTCTCGCCATTACGGTTGCTACATTAAAAATATCAGATAAGGGAGAAAAAGAAGATGGAAGGAAAACGAAAGTAAGCTGACGAAGCAATATGATATGGTGTCGGAATTGATCAATGGTCGTTAGTTGGTTACCTTAAACTGTTAAAAAAGTAGTAGTAGTTGTATTACATTCTTTAAATTCAAATGCACGTAATTTAAAAACACTATAGTAAATCACAACGGATTCTAAATGTGTAGATACTAAACGTAAAAGAAACGTTGTGCAGCCAAGATAAAGCTAAAATACGCTTGAGGTGGAAAAGGTCTTGAACCACATTTCAGAATAATTTATGGAGTTTACATAATTCTAATGTAATTTATGTAAAGTAGTCTTTGTTTCTGAAATTTTAAATACTAACATCATTTTACTTTAAAAATATTAGGCACATTAAAGTCATTGTAACAAAGCTGTCAAAAATCGTATCTTGCTTTCCTAGTAATATCGCAATGGTAATGTTACTGCCAGCCTCTCCCTGTCCTACGCCATCGTATGCTGCCAACCCACATACTTAAAAAGTCGCTAAAAATACGCGAGTAGCTATACTGCAGAATACGAGTGTTGTTGGCAATAGGTAGTCCAAGTCTCCCCAAGAGGGAGAAGGCGGCGGGAAAAGTCATTGCTGTTCAAAATGGCCAACTGGGATGAGTTTACGATTCTGCGGCTTCTTTAACCAAACCGATGCAAAAACAGCTAACATTGAATCATAACAGAGCAAGTAACCTCTGGACTGACAATTGTTCTAGGAGTTACGATTATTATTTACTTCAATTACGACTACTGCCATATGTATTGACTGTTAGCAACGCACCAGCTATTTTTTGTGGCATGTTGCCTAAGCATTATATTCCTTAATTCAATAAAAAATAACCCAATGTAAGACTGAGCAGAATAAATGAGGGCCTCTTTATATTGTGATGAAATAACTTTTCGCTAAGTTATGTACCGCATAACTTCAAATAACTATTTAAATCATAACCTCGTGGACCTCCTCCGTGGACTAGTGGTACCGTGCTAGCCTCTAGTTCCCAAGGTCGTGGGTTCAAACCCGGCGGAGGGCGATGGATTTACGGCACGTAAAAGAACCTCAAGCCTGATAAAGGGGCCTCTGAGCAAAATTACCGATCTTTCACGCCCAATATAGAATGGGACGCTAAGAACCATAGTAAAACTAAAATTTAATTTAATACCCCAATAGGTAAATAAATACATTTCGTAACGGGATTACGACATTTCTAATTAAATAAACTTAAGGTAATGCATGTAACATGCAAATGCACGATAAGTAATGGATCCTTTTCATTTCCACTTCCGGTCCTTTCCGGAATCACTACCTCCCTTCATATGTCACTTCCGTTCCTCAACTCCGACAGACTTCCTGTCAACCAACACATCCCTCTCGCGTTTTTCAACGTTACAATGTTGGTGTGGTTTAGCGACGTGCCGTAGGACGGAGAGGCTGGCAGCAACATTACCGCAATTTGTAGGTTACGATTCTGCCAATAGTGAGATTCCCGCGGCCGACCTTCATGACTCTTGGGGTTTTTCGGGATTTCCTGGGTCCTCCGAATTTCCTGTCCCCCCATTTCACCTACATTCTAATTTCACTTCACCTTTCATCTGCTTGGTCTATTTCAAAGTTGAAAGTGTCGGCCGGAGTCTCGGCGTAGCATGGACGGGGAAAAGGATGCTCTATGTAACCCTTCGTCCCCTGAAATGGGGGCGGTCTCATAGTTCCGGGTCCCCCAGGGGATGTGCAAGCCCGCAGGGGGAAGGGGAACCGTTTGCAACAGCTCCCGTTAGGGGAGTTTCAATCTGTAAAATGTAGGGACCCTATCCTCTGCCCTGTCGTGTCTCTAGGTCCGGCCACCCTCTGTCTCCTCTCATCTCACCCTTCTCTACTTGTAAACAGAGGTCCTAAGTGCCCCTCGCAGTTAGTCCTAGTCCTAAGCAATAGGTAACATGAAGTAAAAAGTTCGCTTTTATCTAGACACGCTAATCGAAAAGTGAATTACCTACTAAGAATTCATTTCACAATACTCAAACATGTTATCACCGAGCGGGATGGCTCAGACGGTAACGTCTGTGGCCCGCATTCGGGAGGTCTCGGGCTCAAATCCCGTGGACCGACCAATCTGACTGAGGTTTTATCGTAGCTTCCCTCAACCGTCAAGTAAATACCGGATTGTTATTTAATACCACGACCCAAAGTTCCACCTCAAGTCTAAAACAATAGTAAAAATGAAAAATAAGTTGTAATAGCGATGGCTATGCCACCTATCCACAGGCAATGAAAACAGTTAGACTGGACGTGCTATTAATCATGCTAATGCCATCTGCACGGCACGAAGCAGAAGATCCAGTTGCTAACTGAGGTCTTTGTGGACACGTAACGAAGCAAGATGATATGGTTAAAGGGATGAGACCTAGAAGGCTAACTATCCACCTTTCTATCCACAGAAAATGAAAGCAGGTAGACTGGACGGCACCCTAATGCCATCTGCGCCGCACGAAGCAGAAGATCCAGTTTGCTATGCACTAAGGTCTCTGTGGACACGTGACGAAGCAAGATGGGTGGTTACAGGGATGAGACCTAGAAGGCTAACTGTCCGCCACACATCGATCCACGAGTTATCTACGAACAGATCCGTCGCGATATGACCATGTAGCTAAAGCGGCATAAAATAAATTAAACAACAAACATGTTATCCGTACTAGTTTCCGAAGTAACTGCGAATATTTTATGGAATGATAGATTGGTTTTAAAAATCATTTAATACAATTAAATAGGTAGATTTTTCAGTGCATAATTCTGACATTGTATGCTATATACCTACCTCATTTTGTAAACGGTTTTTTGTTTGTTTGTTTGTTTGTTTTTTCATTTGATTGGTGCGGTGTGATATTGGACACAATGTTGCTTTCATTGTCGTGCTCTTTGGAATATAAGCACTACAAAAAGTCTATGCGCTACTCATTTATAACTTTTTTCACTATAAGTTGAAAGGAGAAGTAAACAGAACTTAAATGTATCACTCCGCCGAGCACATGGCAGCACCACGTGGAGGATGACGGGTAATAAGACCCATGAGAGTAAATTGCTTCAGACAGAATGCGAATACAGTATATTGCGCAGCTTGGGGATCATTAGCTTTTAAACATTGTATGTCTTATTCCTATATTTTGCCTTACATTCTAAACTTTTAACACATAAATATAGGAGTAGACAAATAAAAGTTGTACCTGAACAGTTCGGCATCTGTGATTAAAGGTACTGGATTAAACTGTTCTTAACTTCAGGCTTTAGAAATCATTCATTTAATGACTGATATCAGTATACCATTTTTTCCTTAATCTTTTATGGGCCAACAAGTTGAAAAAAAAAGATTAGCATTATAGGTTAAAAAACAACAGAAAACAAACGCGACCCAAGTTATCCGAGCTAACGCTTCACTAACAGAGGAGTTCAATTATTGCTAAACAATGGCCAACCATATTCATTATCGATTAAAGGTGAGTGCTTTCCACAGAATTTGTTAAAAGCTTTTAACACAATTGTCTTCTTTCCATTTCCCGTGTTTATATTTTCTACAGTGGCAGATGATTCTTAGCCGGAAACCGGAAAAGAACCGCAGCGCCTGCGCATAGCCTCTTAAACCCTCTGCTATCGGTTCATTTAGTTATAGGTGAATCTGAACAAACACATTTAGTTTCATAAATTGAACTGTTACAATAATGAGTTTTTTTAAATTTCTCTGCACGAGAATAACCACATAATGTTACGATCTGAACCGAACTGTTTTTGTAGAGGAAGAGACGACATGCTAAGCGGAAAGGTTGTAGTTTGCCCATCAGCCAATGAGGTGCTCTCTTGTCACGTGGTTTTGTTTACTTCCCCTTTCAGCTTATAGTGAAAACGATGTAGTGCATCGCAGTTTCTTGCAATCGATTGTATCGTACAATGCGTTGTATGATAGTACGAGGGCGGATCGAAAGGTAACGCACAATAATTTTTTTACAAAAAAGTTTAATAGTTAAAACAACAAAAATCACAAATGAACTTACACCTTTTACCTACTTTTCGACATAGTCACCAAGTTTCTCAACACATTTCTCCCATCGTGATGCCAGTTTCATTATGCCCTGCTCGTAGAAGTCTGTTTCCTTGTAGTATAGCCATCTGCGGACTGCTGGTTTCACTTCCGCATCTGTCGCAAAGCGTTGGCCGGCCAGGAATTTCTTCATGGAACCAAACAGATGAAAGTTCGACGGTGTATGGTCCGGGCTGAATGAGGATGCTGGAGTACCTTCCAACCAAATGTGGCGATTTTCTGACGAACAGCAGCAGCAACATGGGGGCGAGCATTGTCGTTAAGAATTATGACATCGTCATCATTCATGTTGTGGCGTTTGTCACGAAGAGCACGACGCAACTTTACCAAAGTTTTCAGGTAGGCTGCAGCATTCACAGTGGTCCCGTGTTCAGCAAAGTCCACCAATACAACACCATGCATATCCCAGAACAAGCAGATTGAGTCACTTTGAATTTGTTCTTCACTGGGGAACTAGCACGTTTCCACTCTATACTTGCCTGCTTGGTTTCGGGCGTGTAGTGGTATGACCATGACTCATCACCGGTGGCATTCCTTTCAGAAAGTCATGCCCTTCTGCGGTGTACCGCGTTAGATGATCCAAGCTCGTCATCATTTGCTGGCCCTTGTGGTTGTCTGGCAGGTTCTTAGTTACCCGGCGAGCACTAACTTTACGAAATTTCAACGTGTCATGAACAATATCGTATACTGCACCATAGGAAATGTTGAACTGTTGCGATAAGGTTCGCAGTTGCACACGCCGGTCGTTCAAAATTGCCGCCTCAATGTCTCTAACATTCTGCGGGGTTGCGACTGTTACCGCCCTCCCGGAGCGTGGCGAATCATTAAGGTTCACACGGCCCTCTAGAAAGAGCGCATACCACCTGGAGACATTGCTACGGTCCATACAATCATCCCTATACACGTCACGCATGTCCCTGTAAATATCACTGGGTTTATGCCCTTTGGCCCACAAATATCGAACCACACCTCTCTGCTCTTCACACGTGGACGACAGTAACATGCACGTCCTCTTTGTTGCATAGTTCACGCTTCTCTCGCTAGAGCTGCGCACGGAACAAAAAATACGCTTTGTAGTGAAAACTCAAACTATATCTGTGTGAAATTGCAACATTCCAGCTACAATACCAAGGCAGAAAAAAATTATTGTGCGTTACTTTTCGATCCGCCCTCGTATATAAAATTACTACGCACTACCGACTGTTTATCTCTGATTATCCAATCCGACCGCGTGAACCCTAAACTAATAGAAAATCATTAACTAGATCCGACCTAGTATACACACAAAATTAGTGTTCGCTTTGAAAACTATAATTACATTATCAATGCGAGGGAAAAAAGCCATGCTAATGGGTGTACGACTTTGTTTTTAGCATGGATAGAGTTCAACAATACAAGCCATCCAATAAAACCTAATGTTACTTATTTTAATTTCCTTAGCTTTAACTTTCAATGCATATTTAACATTTATTTCAGTTACTAAAAACTTGCTAGAGGTTCAAGTATGCGCATACAATTGTACTTTATGTTCTTACAAAAGCTATAAAGGAGTTCAAAACACATATTTTCTATAAATGCACTTAATTTTGTTTTTAGCTTTTCGAAAATGTAATAGGTACGTTAATTAAAAGCAGTGATTAGTAACTGACTAATCTGTTTTCCAAATAGTAGATTATGGTATAAGGGTTCAAAGTAGGGTTATATTTTGCGAGCAGAAATTATTTAGAGCAAAATAAAATCACTCTTAACATATGTGGCATATACAATTTTTACTTTCTCTACTACGTATAGTAAGTAGGGGAAGTATTGTATTCCACCCAAAAATTCGATACCGAGATTTCACCGGAAATACATGTTTTGAGACCCCCTGAATACAAAAAAAAAAGCATTTTTGGAAACATGTCCGTGTGTGTGTGTGTCTGTGAACAGCATAACCCAGAAAAGAACAGTCGGATAAACACCAAACTTGGTAGTTAGGTTCAGTATCTTCCAGAGATGCGACACGAAGGTTTTCAAGAAAATCCTCCCACCCCAGACTACCCTTTACATGGAACATTTTTGGAAAATTTTAATTTTCTCAAAAATGGCTAACGATTTTGATTAAAATATCATATGTTTAAGATAAGGCGGCACCGTGGCCGAGTGGTTAGACCGCTCGCCTCCCACCGAGGCGGCCCGGGTTCAATCCCAGGGACCTGCATGTGGGATTTGTGGTGGACGAAGCGGCGTCTGGGCG
Organism: Deroplatys truncata; assembly: GCA_030765065.1. Classification (NCBI taxonomy): domain Eukaryota; kingdom Metazoa; phylum Arthropoda; class Insecta; order Mantodea; family Mantidae; genus Deroplatys; species Deroplatys truncata. Next base: position 89,927,141 of record CM060979.1, read on the forward strand.
GGTTTTCTCCGGGTTCTCCGGTCTCCCCCGCCATTCATTCCACCAACTGCTCCATCATCACCTTTCCTTTCATCCATTTCACCAACATTTCGTTTCATCTACTTCCTTCATCCCATCGGGCATCGGGCTGATCACCCATCCTGGATGCTCTGTCTGATCCATGATCCATGATCGACGGGCCTCTGACCCCAGGCACCCTCTTGTAAGTCCTGGGGGGTGTAAGTCCTACATAAGAGGAGGGTAAACAGATACCTACTGAATGAATGTTTAAGATATTTTCATGACAAATGAAATGTATATCTCGAATTTTCTGGGAATGTCTCCAAAAGAGATAGACAAAATTTTACTGCAAATCTTTTTTGTAGAGTGAACCATTTTCGAGATATTGCTTGTTATTCCCTTAAATTTTCCAATACTTACCCTTTTTCTCAAATGTTATTCATTTTTTATGTCCTGGACATGCAAAGAGAATGGATTGCACCACATAGCAACCAACGCTTAAAAGATTTGACTATCGCTTATAACCTACCATATTCCCCTTGCATCTATAAGAAAATTAGCAATAAGATTGACATCTCGATATCTCGATTAACATGAAGCATATGGAGAATAAACGTTTGTAAAAATAGTTTGTACAAGAGTAGAGAAAGTCATGTGAGTGTAGCACATCAGCTTTTTTTTCGACAGCGCTCGAATTTGTAAAAGATCAATAATATTATATTGATTCCTGAAACTAACCGAGATCACGTTTAGAACTCAGTTCTTGAAACGAGAAATGACGTTAAAAAAAGCGACATATCAGATATTTTAATGTTTTGTTCATTCACTAACAGTCATTTTAAATGAAATTAATTTCAACGTGTTTTGCCTTACACAGGCAATGAAGCGATTAAATGCCATATTATATTGCTTTCTAAGTAATAGTAGTGTTATTCTTTCTGCTCTGTGAACAAATATGCAAGCGCCATGAGAAATTAATCATGTAAAAAGACACAATGAAAAGTAAAACCTAATCAAACAAGTCGAATTATTAAACATGTGCAAATACAAAGGTTAACTGCCATGTGATTGAACTTGAAAATTATAGTTGCTCACAATGCAGATTATCACACAATTGCGATAATCTAAAGCTTTTAACTTCGTAATATGAAGTTATAAGAACGTGGGAGAGGAAAACAGTTTGGAATAAATTTGTTGGTTTTCGAAATTTTCAATAATTCAAGAAATAAGAGTTATTCAAATACATTAAATAATATTAAGGATGGAATGATAAATCTAAGAAAAAGAAGTTTTCTTAAATTAAAAAAATACAAGATGGTGTAATTCAAGGAAAGCGTTAAAGCTAAGAGGATTCAAAAATAAATATTGAAGTTCTTATCAGTATGAGCTAAAATAAAAGTGAAAATAATGTGTTAATTTATAAAATTATTATTATTATTATTATTATTATTATTATTATTATTATCTTTATTATTATTGAAGGTGAAAGTGAAAATTTTAAAGTGGAAATCTGATAAAAGAAATATGAATTCATTTGAAGCAAAACAAAAGACGGCTTTAGCAAAGTAAGTAAAATATGCGTCTATAAGCACAAATCAAGATTTACTATGAAATGAAAAAGTTTTAAATGAGAAAAAAGAAGAAAAAATATAGTATTATTAAAATAAAAGATAATTGAAGTAATTAATTAGAATATAAAATGGATTGATACTGAAAAATAAATAAAATATAATAATAAGAATTTAATGTAATGAATCTTTCAATATTGTTGGTATAAGACGTTAAAGAGGTTAAAAAGGTTATCTCAGGACGTCGTTGAATGAGGAGAAGAAAGTTTTCACTTGTGTGCACTGTGTTAAAAGTCCTACTTTTAGGCCATATTGTCCAAAAAGTATATTTAAGAATGCTGGATCCCAAAACATTAAAAGATTATGAGCATTACGAAGTAAATACTAATGAGCACCATCTATGACAACATGAAACCCGGGAATGTAGTACAAAGAATAACAAGGAAGAAACATTCTCTCACTGTGTTTTACTCCGGTTATCTTGACAGTAGCATAAATAATATCAAAATTGCTCCGTAATTGCATATGCGTTGACAATTAATGTTCCCCACACGTTTCTGTTTAAATTCTTCGTAAAATATATGCTACTATGAGATTAAACGCAATAGGTTTTTGCTTTTGTAGGAATTTGTCATTTATTCAATGTTGAGGCAGTATTTTATATCTCAACACTGTGAATGCCAGAGTGATTGTAGTGTAAATTAACATTATTGTATGACAATGATTTTAGAAGTTTGTTAGCTATAAGCATTGTTAGGAAATAAGTTGTGTAACTCACTGAAACTGACAATAGGAGTGGGTAACAATGAAGCGATGGGGTGAGTTATTAATCACTTAGAAGAGACAAACAAATGACGTCAGGGTAGCGTGCCTTTCTTTAGAAATGGAGGGAATATCTTCCCTAGAGCATATGTGTTTGTAATTATGATTGGCTGATAAAATAGACGCTAATGTTGGCGCGATTTGGTAACCAATAGCAGCTCTATTATAATGTTTAGGCATATCGGGGTGAGGGAGTATAAATTCTTGAGCCAAAAGCAAGTATCGCGCAGTTCTAAGGAAGCATTCACGAGGTACACATCACGCAGTTCTCAGCAATCTCTCGCGATGTACACATTACGCAGTTCTCAGCAATTTCTCGCGAGGTACACATTACGCAATTCTACAGGATCTCTCGCGTCGTAAAGTTAGTTACAAAATCTGAAGTACGCAACAACTATTACGACAGTAATTACGTTCGGAAATATAACAGTTTCAGTCAGGCGTGTATAAAGATTACAGATGTGAACTATTAATTGTGACGGCAATAAAAGTGTAAAAACAAATTCTTTTATCAGTGTTATCTTTTAGTAACAACTCCTTTCCGTTTACACGCCCTGCTCAGAGATATTTGCTCGACTGAGTAATAATAGCTAGCCGGAGGACAAAGAACCCAAAATTACAAACAGTAAAACAATAACACGCCAAGTAAAAAGATAACACGAACAGATTACTGCGACAATGTATATATCTACAAAGTCCAGTGGCGTGCGGTACCTTGAGATGAGCTCTACAATTTTATAAATTTATATTAACTATATTTAAATGACCATGCGGACGCTGCAATATTTCATGCACATTTCATTAAATATACAGTTTTATTAATTTACACTAACTATATTCAAATAACCATTGGGATCCTGCAATATTTCATGCACATCTTTAAATATAAAATCGTACTAGCAAATAATTCATACCTGATTTACTTGAAAGACAACTCCGTTCCTTACTAAAGAACTCCTCAATAGCTTCACCTTGGAATGTAGAGCAACCAATTCTTGTAATTTTGACTTTTCAATGGACATCAAAGCCAGATTGCTCAATCCTTCTTGTCCTTGAGTTGATCTTTGGAATAATTTAATTCGTTTATAAGATGAAAACGATCTTTCGGCTGAGGCAGTATTTTATATCACAACATTGTAAATGCCAGAGTGATTGTAGTGTAAATTAGCATTATTGTATGGCAATGATTTGAGATGTTTGTTAATTATAAGCATTGTTAGGAAATAAGTTTACACGGCCTCACTGAAACTGACAATAGGAGCGGGTAACAATGTAGCGAGGGATTGAGTTGTTTATTAATTAGAAGAGACAAGCAAATGACGTCAGAGTAGCGCGCTTTTCTTTAGAAATGGAGGGAATATTTTCCCTAGAGCATATGTGTTCGTAATTGTTATTGGATAAAAAAATAGACGCTAATGTTGGCGCGCTTTATTAACCAATAGCAGCTCTGTTATAATCTTTAGGCATATCGGGGAGAGGGAGTATAAATTATGAAGCCAGAGACAAATATTGCCCAGTTTAAGAGAATCATTCACGCGTTATACGTCGCACAGTTCAACAGAATCATTCACGGGTTACACGTCGCCCAGTTTAAGAGAATCATTCACGCGTTACACGTCGCACAGTTCAACAGAATCATTCACGGGTTGCACGTCGCGCAGTTCTATAGAATCTCTCGCGTCGTAAAGCTAGTTATAAAATGTGAAATACATGAATTAACAATGTGCGGCAAATGAGTGATTATAGTTACATTCGAAAATATAACAGTTTCAGTCGGGCGTGTATCAAGAGTAAATATGTGAAATTAATAACGTGTGACGGCAATAAAAGTGTAAAAACAAATTCTTTCATCAGTGTTATCTTTTAGTAACAACTCCTTTCCGTTTACACACCCTGTTTAAGAGATTTGCTCAACTGAGTAATAATAGCTAGCCGGAGGACAAAGAACTCAAAATTAAAAATAGTAAAACAATAACAGGTGACGCAGTAATTTGTATCACAAATTATATAAATGTAAAGAGTGATTATAGTGTGAATATGCATTATTGTGTGACATTAATTTGAGATGCTTGATGATTGTAAGCATTGTTGAGAAGTGGGTTTATACGGCCTTACTGAAACTGACAATAATAGCGTGCAATAATGTAGCGAGGGGGTGAGCTGTTTATCATTATTAGAGACGAGCAAATGACGTAATATTGGCGCGTTTTTCTTAGGAATTTGCTGGAACATTTTTCCTAGAGCATATGTTTTCGTAATTTTCATTGGATACAAAAATAGACGCTAATGTTGGCGCGTTTTATTAACCAATAGCAGCTCGGTTATAATCTTTAGGCATATCGGGGTGTAGGAGTATAAAAAGGGCTAGGTCAGAATCAAATTCGTTCAGTCTATCGGAAACATTTGTGCATTACACGTCGTCGAGTTCACAGAAAAAGTCATGGTGAATACATCGCACAGTTTATCGATTCGCAGGTTACGCGTAGCAAAGTTATAAAAAAATCTCAAGTGTTGTAAAGTTAATTACACAAAAAGTTGAAGTACGCGAATTAAGAATGAGCAGTAAATAAGTTATTATAACAGTTTCAGTTTGGCGAGTGTCAAGATTAATATGTGAAAGTGCATAATATGTTACGACAATAAAAGTGTAAAACAAATTCTTCATCAGTGTTATCTTTGGATAAAAGACTCCTTTCCGTTTACACACCTGTATAAGAGATTTGCTTGACCGAGAGATCATAGCTAGCCGGAGGACAGTGAACAAAAAAATATTAAATACAATAATAGGCGCTCAGTAAATGATAACACGAAGTGACCGCGACAAATTGTCTTATACGTGCGGCAGATAAACAGTAGCATTCTTTCAAACAAACACTAATACCATCGCAAATTGGCTACCACAACGTGTAGCTAACAAACTTAACAAAGAAAACCGTCACAAATTGGCTCCCAAAAGTGGGGCTCAATAAATAAAATAAACATAAAAACTGTCCCACAGGCGCTCAGCAAATAAGATAACACAACGAAACCGCGACACGGCTGAAGCAATACTTGCTATTGTTAAAACTAGTAAAGCCAACTTATACAATTCAAGAAATGCTGTGCGTAGTTGACTTGAATCAGGGTGTTTTACCAGCTCATGAGGGAATTTATCTTTAAATTCTTCCACTGAATGCAGCAATGTCAATTCATTTTTCAGACGGAATTACATAAAAATTGCATTGTGTTTTGCCCTCAGGATTTGAAATACAGAAGAAGGCAAATGTACCCAAGGCTTAAATTTCGTCAGATCAAGTAACGAAATGAATTTCCAACTGTGGCAGATTTCCGAATCTTTTCTTTAACTACTATAGTTCTTAGCGTCCCATTCTACAATGGGCATGAAAGATCGGAAATTTTGCTGAGAGGCCTCTTTATCAGCTTGAGGTTCTTTTACATGCCATAAATCTACGACACGGAACGACAGGCTGTAATTCTCTTCCGAAGGAAACCATGCTACGGATTTTAACCCCGAAAAAAATCAATCGCCTTCCGCCGGATTTGAACCCGAGACCTAATTTCCGAATCAAAGCGTAATTTGATTTGTGACATTGCCAACTATTTCAAAATACAGCATTCTGCTTTTGACATTATTTTCCTGGCATTTTATTTTTGTTAAAAAAAATTGAATTTTATTTATGGATGCTCTTTAACTGCTCTGGTCCTTAACGCCCCATTCTATATTGGGCGTGGAAGGCCGGAAATTTTGCTTAGAGGCCTCTTTATAGGCTTGAGGTTCATTTACGTGCCGTAAATCTACGACACGGTACCGCCGGCTTTACTTCCCTTCCGAAAGAAGCCATGTTAAGGATTTTTATGCCCGAAACATTCATCGCCCTCCGCCGGGTTTGAACCCGCGACCTCTGGATTCTTTTTCTTGGTACACCTTCGTCTTTATCCTTTATGCTAATGACAGATCACAATGGATCGAATTCTCTTTCACTTAGAACGAGCTGTTTGGTGTCATTAACCTGGTCCACACACTAAAGAATGTCCAATTTTTTTATGTAATATGTTGTATAGAACATAAGTATATGTATAAATTTGAGAAAACACTTGTAGGAAAAATACTGTTTAAAAATATGAGAGTTAAAACGAGTATACAGGAGTCAGAGGAACGGTTTCATTTTACCAGTCCAAGAAGTTGTCAAGAAAGAAAGAAAAAAAAAACAAAACAACAACAAAAAAAAACACAAAAACACACACACACACACAAAATTAATACCTCGTGATTTTCTTTCACCGCATTTATGGTTTTGGAAGTAATATTTTATATGTGGGTACATTTCGAGGAAGTTTATTCTTGCAGTATTTACAAAGATCATTTTTGGATTTCGGCAGATTACCTTGCACAACATCGCAATGAAAACTGGAAGAAAAAGAAATTAGAACAATTATGAAACCTCGTTTTGGTTCTGGCATTTGAAGGAGGTATGATCCGATAGGAAGCCAAGTAAACACAAGCGATAATTAAAACCCTTACTGTTACCTCATTTTACGACACTCATTGTTGCTAGTAAAGAAAATATGAACTGAGAGGCAATAAATAACATGGTTTCGGTGTAGTCACATTCGTTGTAACGGTTACAGAAATAAATTAAATACAGATGTAGGCAATTTTTAATAAAGGAATGAATAATGATAATAATAATGATGATAATAATAATAATAATAATAATGATAATAATAATAATAATGCAACAAAAGACATTTATTTCGGAAATTAGGCATTTATATAAACAAGGCAGGAAAAGGCAACATGAAACTGCGGCGTTTAAATTAGAGATATAAATCGTACAGATACACTTTCATATTGAAGATGGATTTAACAGATTTAAAATGGCATTCTGCCAAAGTTCCGGTCTCTGTTCATGACTATCACATATTCCATTTCAAATCATCCGAAATAGAAGGAAAATGAACTTGCATTTTTTAAACGAAACGAAACTTTTTGTATTTGTAGACAAGCCCAAAACAATGCCTTATGCACATTCTTAAAATTTAAAACATCATAGTTTTGCAATTAAAATTGTTCAAATTTCGTATCTTCCTAAAATGCGCAACTTCAAGCTGTTATAACATTGAAACCTTTAAATCTAATTATTTAAATCGAGCTTTATTTTGATTCCCTAAACTTTAATTTCATACTGATAAGTGATCATGTTCTTATTTCTATTAAGAGAAGAAATTTGTATTTTTTCAAGTTTATGGGGCTACGAATTAAAAACAATGATTTTATTGTATATGGTAAGATTCTGTAATTTAAACACAACCAAACATACGTTTTACTGTAATGGTTGCCGATAAGGTTTCGTCTAAATAACTAAAGAAGAAATTACTTTCCTCGCTCATGATCGCTCTCGCACGGTTTTGAACTGAAGGTCAAGCAAGCTGCTGTGCATAGTTAAACAATAACGCTTAGTAAGCAGTATGCGGTTCTGAGTATTTCCTCACAGAGCGCTTGGTGATCATCGTGCATCAACTACATAAATCGCTGCGTTTATCAAATAGCCAAACTTAACCACTTTATCAACATTGCCGACTTTTCTTAATGACATTATGAATTATTCTCAATATAATATTTTAGTTTTATAAAAATCCGGAGACGCTTAGAATAAGTAAAAACCGTATATAAATTTTTGTGAACCACAAAATGAGATTTGGTACAAGATTCTGAAATAAAGGGTTCCGGAGCTATGTGACTTAAAAGTACGACAAAATTAATTAATACGATACATTTATCGTTCAATAACGTGACAACCGTTGGGGTTTAGATGCTAATATTTGATAAATATACTTTCCTTAGCACCCCTTATTAATAGTAAAATTTACAACGCAAACCAAAAATGCTATTTTTTTGCCGTTCGACTTTACTTGGAATGCCCCATATGTGCTGCTGCGAAAACTTGCGCTTATAGACGTAGTGAAGGAAAAGCTACGCAGATGCGCATCATGAGGGAAGGCCAGGGGGGGGGGCGGAAAGGCGCAGCTCAGCCTACTCATAATACACGCCACTGACAAAGTCTTGCTTTAAATTGTGTATATTTATAAGCGTAAACTTTGAACTGGTATCTGAAATCCACAAAATAACGAAACCAAGCCAGACCCCGCCTGTTTTAGGAGGATAATGAACTGTTGACTGATGGACAAGCTTTGAAAATTTTTTGTGAATATTTGAATTACTGGTTTATTGAATAAAAAAAAAGGCTTACATTCAACACTCCCACCACTTTCCTCGCCTATTGCAAACTCTTGTACATTCTTTGTGCCAAGGCAATATTGAAATATCCTTATAGCAGGGATTCTCAACCCATGGTAGGTACGCGAGCTGCTGTCGAGTGGTACGTAAAGATTTTAGCAACCCACATAAATTAATATTTGTTTTACAAACAACAAATATTTGAAAGTTCTGTTATAACTAAACTAAAACATATTTTACATTATCATAGAAAATTCTATGTGATACGTACAAAAATAAGACGCAAGTTTAATTTCAATCCTACGACAATGACAGAGCGCAACTCGAATATTTTTGATCAGGCAACAGTGGGAAACATTTTATCGCTTTTTTAGCCGCGAGACGCATTTGGAGTTAGGAGTTACATTAATGTAACACTTCTACTAATGCTCACCACCAGTTGCATGTTCTGTACAACATTGTTCCATTACAATCTCATTTTCGGTAAAGTTATTCCATACAACGTTATTCCGGGGAACTCCTCAAAACAGTGAAGTTACTGCTTTGTTATTGTTGGAAAGTAGAATCAGACTGACAAAATTTGGGCAACGTGCCTGTATGGCACTAAATTCCCAAACTCATTCATTTTTTCCGGTAAACCACAAGGCGTACTCAAATTCATTTTGAGATAATGCACCCCAATCATACAAGTATTTTAAACTTAACAAAATTAATTTTTAAGTCATTTCGCAGAACAATCCATTGAATAGGAATGGATTTAACAATTTTTTCTCCAAAAACTATCTAATTCTTAACTACTAAGTACAATAAATAACTAAATAAATCACTAGTGTTGTTATAAATTTATATAGAAATGCTTTAAAACTCAAGAAGAGATATATGTGGTGAAAAACGAGATTGTTCCGAGTGAAAGAGGGCGACAATCAAAGTTTAAGAAAATCAAACAAGAATTAGTCTTACGTTTTTTTAATGATTTTATTTTTTTTCAAAATATTCCCCTTTAAAATTAATAATTTTTTGCATTCGAAGAAGCCAATCCTTAAAGCAATGATGCCCTCTCTTTCTAAGGGACTTCAAAAACCAGGTTTTTATAATGTTCCACTGCTTCATCTGATGACGAAAATGTGATTCCACGCATTTTATCTTTAATTTTTGGAAACAAAAAGAAATCACAAGGTACTAGGTCAGGGCTGTATGGTGGAGGCACCTTTAGGGCTTCCAGATACTCAGGTGTTAGTTTTGCTGTATGCAACAAGGCGTTATCATGATGTAACATTATTTTTCCTTTTGGGCGTTTTTCACGAACTTTTTAAAAAAAATTGCCATAAACAGACATTTATGTATCAGTTGGCCAGTACGGTACGTCTATCTTCTAATGCTACAGTAGCAATATGGCTCGGTTTAGAAAAAAAAACTACTTTACTACTACTACTACTTCTTCTTCTTCTTCTTCTTCTTCTTCTTCTTCTTACCAGCACTGCGAATTCGCCAGACTTTTATAGGCTTAGGTTCTGTTCGAAACACCCATTGAGTCGATCGACTTTTCTTTTCAGGATTCGTAACAATAAATCCAAGATTCATCACCAGTAACGATATTCCAAACCAAATTTGAAATGTAGAGTTTTTTTTGCACCAATTAATGCGTTGTTGTTTTTGACCAGGAGTCAATTTATGTGGAATCCATAGTTTTCTCACGTCTGACTGTTGATGCAAAAAGTTTTTGAATTTGACTCAATCCAATGCCCATCTTATGAATAAATTCATATCTTCAGCAGTTCCTGGGCGTCCTTCGCGAAATTCATCACTAAGAAACAACCGATATCTTTTAAATTCACAGTACCAATTATAAATGGATGCCTTAGATGGGGCTTCTTCGCCAAATGCATTTCTAAACCGATTTTCACATTGTTTAGGCATTAACGACGATTTAAAATCTTAAAACAAAATTCATAGCCGGAAAATGCTCTCTAGTAAACTTCATTTTTGGGTGAACACAATCATTAAATGAAGATAACTAATGAAGTATTAAAGCAAATCGATCAACCTACACGGCAATCACCTCGCAACACATTAGAAAGCAGCTTCAAATATATACAAATTTCATTTGTTTTTAGAAACATATTCTTAACATTTTCAACATCGCCCTCGCAAAACACACTAAGTCACACAATAAAAATGTTCAACCTACCCCTTCACCAGAAGATTAAAACACCAAAAAACACACAAAATGAAATCACACTTGACGGTAATTGTTAAATAATCCACGACATATTTGAGCCTGAGCTATTTTCATTTCCCAACTTTCCCGGGATTATATTTATATACTATAGCTTTATTTTTACAAAATATTTCCTATTTTAGATGCGAAGGTTGACAGTGCGCAGGAGCAGATAGCAATATGCTATTGGTACTAGGTGAAGTCGGGAGGGAGATGGGAAACCAATTGTTGCAACAACTTCAAGGTCATGTCGCCGGTCTCGCTACCATTGCTTACTAAATATTATAAGCTGGCGCATCGGCGTGAGAATTGGCAATAATACAGTTCCTGCACAGCGCTAATTTTTGCGATTACTCCCTAAACTCCTAGCAGACATCTGTGATGTCAACGAAGTCTTGGCGACTTATTTAATATATATAATGCTCATTATGCTATACGGCACTTAGATGGACCTTTATTGGTTGTAGACTCGAATTATACAATGGTTGACACTTTTGTTATAAAATATGGCGTAAATATGCATGCAGAGATCTACCCCAAGTAACTTTCCCTTTCTTCCTGTTATACAGATCCAACTATATCGCAAACACGATTTATATACATATGGATAGTTGGCCGGGCATTCCAAACGTGAGCTGACGTCTGCATTGTCCGTATGGTAAACAAACCTTTTTCCACCACATTCCCTGCATGTAATATAAAGAAACTCCAATATTTGGATATACAGTATTCCGCATGTGTTTATTGTAGTAATAAATATAGGACTTTAGAGATCGCATGGCATTTTTACGCTTTTTCGCAAACGAAAGAAAAGCAGTTTTCTCTAGAATTACATCAACTAGGATAATGAACCTGTTACTACTTATTAAAGGTTTTCTGAGTATACTATACTGGTATCAACAGGATTAAGATAGCGGTTAAATATTTGTCTACTTGAGGGACTAATTTAATAATAATAAAAAACATAAGTCACAAGAAAATAATTTTTTGTGCAATTTTTTTATATTTAGTTTTTTATTGGTAACCACACAATTTAGAATCAAAATCTTTAACCTACTAAATGCAGCTAAGCATTCTGCATAACCACAGAAACATTTCAAAGCTTAAGTTAAATACATTTTGAGAAAAGTGTACTTGAAGTTTAAAAAATAAAACTTACAGGAAATGGCAAAAAAACAAGGTAAGCACATTGTTCTGGATCATAAAGATAATCTGGACCATTAAAGATAAAAAGAAGAAAGAAACATAGCTTTGTTCCTTATACCATTTATACTGTTTTCACCCAACTCGATAAATGAAACATTTTATGAAATTGAATTATATATTCACCTTAACCAACATTTAGTGAAATCGGATTTTGCATATATCGATCTATGTCATGTGTAGATAGTATAGGTTATAGGTTGTTCAATGGAGGAGAGCACCTCGGCACCACGACCTACATATATCTATTGGGCATATCATCCCCTCCCTAGGAGAAAGGGTTGAAATCAAGGAACCACACAGGAGGCTACAGGCCGTAGACAGACAGACCACAGAGGCGCGCGGAAGTCCCTAAACTTCCAAGCTGACAGATCCATGTGAAGGCGAGGAACGGCCACCAGTCGAGCAGCCCTCTGGTCGGGGAGTTTTCTTTCCAGTGAGCATGCATCCACGCCATCTGTCCAGCACCGCCATACACCACGAGACCTAGAAGCTCACTTGAAAGATGAGAAGGAAACGGAATGAAAGGACATCGTGGTAGAGGAGACACCATCTCAGCATCTACCTGTCGACGCCGAGGAAAACACGGAAAACCTATGGGTCAAAGTAGACGGTCGCCGGGATCGAAACGGGACCTCCCGAGTGTGGGCCACAGACTTTGCCGCCATCCCGCTCGGTATGTAGGTAGTAAGGAATATCAGTTTCTTCAAAATGCGATGGATGCACCCACTCGCTTAATGCAAAAGTGGAGAGGTGAAGGCAGCGTCCAGTCAAATGATATTCAGTGAAATCAATACGAGTTTAGCGCTTTCTTGGAATTCCTGCTTATTTTAAGGGTTCGCAAACCGGTCTTAGACATCTGAAATGTGCATAAAAAGGTGAAGGTGTATTTTTATCAATCTTTCTAGCTTTACTTCATATATAACTTTCTCCCGGAAATGTGAGTTTAGAAGTTGGCAAGCCTAGTAACAGTAATAAGTTCCTCTTATTTCAATTGTACTTCAGTGTTACTGTTAGTGTGCACTGTGCGCTTATCTATTTCGGCCATGTAGTATGGAGCATTATCCATAACAGTGACGAGGAATGTTAAGGAGTTAAAAGTATCTGTAGAAATGGCCATGATTAATGCCTTCATGGTAATCCCCAGACCTTCCAGAAATAAAGAGCAATAGATGTCCCCCCCCCTAAAAATAATGCAATGCTCCAGCATGGGCAATAATAACGCCCTGCGTGTGATTTCTTGGATCTTTCATTTGTCATCAGTCGGTCGGCTTTAACCCCGATTTAGCCAAACATACTATAGCAAATGATGACTTCAAATTGCTGCCGAAGAATTTTTTTCGTCGCTTAGACGTTCAGCGTAATCTAACTTCTGGCTGCTAGTTGTCGATTGCACTCGACTCTCTCTTTCTCTCTGATTCGACTGCCCCAGCAATCCTTATATAGCCTCACAACAAAGCGGAATGTTCTCGATGGGGAGATTTCTCAAACCTACCGCCGCGGAAATTTCCAGAAGGGCAGGGAGTGCACATCAGCAATGTCGTAGCTGGCTAGACGATCTAAGTGTACCACCAGCTTCTTCCCTCGGGGCAGCCACTGGGCGAGGTAGACTACACCATTAATTCTCTTCACCACGAGGTACAGCCTTTGAGGTGGTTGTTGAAGCGTGGGGCAACGCTCCTTGAACCAGCTAAGCGATACAACCACACCAGCTCATCCTGCTGGAAACTCCAGCTGTCCGATCGCAATGGGACTTCATCCATCGCTCGCTACCTGGATGTGTTGACGGGCCAGCTCATGCACGTCGTGAAGACGGTTCCACGTAGTCGATTGCTGGCTATTCTGCTTCCGGAAGCTCCCAATTAGGTCGAGTTGTAGACGAGCTACCTGCCGAAGACCAAGCTGACTGGTGTCTACGCGGCGGTGTGTTGAGCGGTAGGTCAGCAAGAAAATCGGCACCCTTACATCCCATCCCTGTGGTGATTGGCCACGGCCTTCCTCAAGCGCTCTTCTAGTCTTGATGTACCGCTCAATCATGGTCTGATTGTTCCACGAGGAAGTTCGTGATCGTCTTGACTTCTTGGTTAGGGATGAAATACACTTCCGGCCACTTGGTGAAGTAATCCATTACTACCAACAGATACTTTTTTCCCCTGTCGGACAAAGGGAATGGTCCAGCTATGTCGATGGCGATGCGTTCGAAGCGTTCTCCCACATTGTACTGCTGCATGCGACTTCGACTCCTGGTCTGTGGGCCGCGACTTGCCACACACATGACATTGGCGTCTGCCCGTAGCCCCAACCAGTAGTACCTTTGCCGGAATTTTTCGACTGTTCGGTTGGGTCCAATATGTCCTCCCGAAGTCCCCGCATGTACTTCCTCCAAGACTTCCGTCATCTTACTCCGAGGGAGGATCAGCTGCTCTCTCTGGGTCTTCCCGTCAGGTGATTTCTAACCTCTGAAAAAAATACATCTTCCTTGGTCTTCAGTGACTCCCATTGGGCACAGCAGGACTTGTACACACTACTTCTGGGTGCGATGTCTTCTCAGCTCGGCCTGTCCCCTGCCTCCACTTCTCTCAGGAGCGGCCCCAAGTCGGCGTCCGCGAGCTGCTCTCTCCTCAGGCCTGATATCCCATTCATCCAATGTTGAGAACTACTGTGCGCCAGCAAGGGTGTCCAGGGTGTCATCAATCCGGGGTAATGGAAAACACTTCTTTCGTATCACAGCATTCAGCTTTCTATGCTCCACACAGAAGCGCAGCTCGCCGTTCTTCTTCATCAGGACTACAGGAGAGCACCAAGGAATATCGAACGCTTCGGCAATTCCCCTGGATCTCATGTTTTCCAGCAAATCTCGTACCTCCGCTTGCTTTGCCAGAGGAACTCGTCTTATTGGTTACGGGATAGGTAACATCGTCTCCGTTGACGATGTGATGGAGTACTCTGTCGGTGAGGCCGTAATCGCCATTTCCTTGGCTGAAGACTCACTGGTATCGTCTAAGTAGGGCCGCACCCTCTTCAGTTGCCCCCAACAGCAGGTCTTCCAGCCAGAGCCCTAAATCTTGCGATGGTACTGGCTCCTTGGAACCGTCGTACTGCGATAGTTGGCTCGCACTCCCCCAACTCCGTACCGGACTGGATGTCCTGATCGGTGTTCGACGGATTCAGTAGCCTCACAGGCATTTCCTCCCGGCAAGACAATGCCCTGGCAATGCACAATACGTTCAATGCTGTCTCCCGGTCCAAAATCAAGTTCCTTGACCACTGACCCTCAGACACGCTTTCATCACCACCTCGCTTCTTGCGGGCACGACCACATTCTCCGCCAGGATCTCCATGCAGATCCCCGCAATGTTCGTTGGGGCTCCAGATCGTCACTCGTCCCGGCCGAGTCGCAAGACCTCCTGCCGACGTCGACCGTCGCCTCATGGGCCATGGCTCTTGAGGGCATCCAGTTCCAGTATCATATGCTTGGCTACCCTCGCGACGAACACTGACAAGCTCACAATGCTCCACCCCAGGGTGAACTCCAGCAGGGCCTCTTTTTCCACAAGGTATTGTCTGATGCGGTCATTAGCTGGATTGGACCAATTCGGTTTCCTTGACGGCAAGCCCTTCGCCACGTCAAGTCTAATAACGGTCAGGACTGCACCTGTATGCCCTAGTATTCGGGACGGTTTTCCTTGTATCCAGCCGTCCGCCACTCTTCTGTCCATGGCACGCAGCGTCACTCGAGGAGGTGGTGATATGATCCCGACGTGCCCTTCGTCACCCCGGTCCTCAGTCGTTTCCCGTCTGCTCGTCGGCTTGGTTTGCAGTCGCTCACAAGGTATCCCGGCTGGCCAACACACACCACTTGAAGATCTTAATGACGTCTCTGGTTGATCCTCTGTCCCCCTCGTATCGGATACTCCTTGTATTCGAGGTGGGGGCAACTGTTACCTTGGCCGCTTCCATTCTCAATGCGACCGTCAGCGCCTAAGAGATGATCCTGTAGTCGCCGAGCAGCAGACGCCGCGGTATCTTGCGTCACGCCCCCGTCGACAAAGGAGTGTTACATTCATATGACTTTCCCTGCCCTCCATCGCTTACTATTGAATATGCAAATTAATCTTAATCTTTTCCTAACTACTTAATTTTAATTGATATAAATCTTTCCGGAAATAGCTGCGTTACATATTTCGTTATAGATACAAAGGGAATAGCTATAGTCAAATTTAGTAGAACCGGAAGCTATACACTGGCCTTAAAAAAGTCCATACTCTTTCCATAATGCTGCGAGAAACAGTTGAAAATCGACAGGACTTTAAAACAATGAGAAATATTGAACAATTCAAACTATTAATAACATCTCGGAAATGGCTGACGCTACAAAAAATATTTGGAATAAATTGTATTTTAAAGATATTTACTTTTTTTTAGGCAGAACATTTTCGTCTATCGCTTAATGTTTACCAGTTAAGCAAGATTATAGATATTTCCTTCTGAATGAAAAGGATTTCACAGGTTATTCCCAGAAAATTCAAGATATAAATTTTATTTGCCATGTAAATATCTTTAATATGTGGTATTTTAATCAAAATCGTTACAGCCATTTTTTAAAAAATCAAAGTTTTCGAAAAATCTTCGATGTAAAGGGTAGTTGTGGGTGGGGGAGTTTCTTGAATCATGTCGCATCTTTGGAAGATACTGAACTTAAATACCAAGTTTGGTATTTATCCGACTTTTCGTTTTTGAGTTATGTTGTTCACAGACAGTCATATGGACCTTTTTGGATTCAAAGGCCTCAAAACATGCATTTCCGCTGAAATCTCATGATCAAGTTTTTGGGTGGAACGCAATACCTTCTCTGCCTGCTATGTACATGGTATAGAAAATAAAAAAAATTCGGATGTGTTACGTTCACCTTGCTTTATCCTCTATCGTTTTTTAGTGGATATACAAATTATTCTTACTAAAGTTTATTTTTCTATCAACCTCATTTTAATTCAGATAAACCTTTGCAGAAATAGTTACATTACACATTATACAAAGAGAAAGCAATAGTCAAATGGTCAAATGTTCAAATGTTTAACTGGATGCTATACATTGGCTTTAAAACCCATAATACTTTTCCATGCAATCGCGAGAAACAACTGAAAATCTATGGAACTTAAAAAAAGAATGAAGTACTGAACAAATTGAACCATTAATAATGGATATCTTGGAAATGGCTGATGCCTCAAAAAAAGTTATTTGAAATAAATTGTGTTTTAAAGAGATTTAAATTTTTTGTGTGCTACATTTTGGTCTATCGCTTAACATTTACCAGTTATACAAGATTATACAAAATTCCTTCTGAATAAAGAGGACTTCACATGCTATTTCAGAAAATTCAAAATGTACATTTTTTTCATGTAAATATCTATAATATATGATATTTTACTAAAAATCGTTAGCCATGTTTTAGAAAATAAAAAAAGTTTGAAAAATGTTCCATGTTTGGAGATTTTCTTGAAAATGTTTGGGTCGCAGTTTTGAAAGGTACTGACCTAAATACACACTAAGATTGGCATTTATTCGACTTTTTGTTTTTTAATAATGCTGTTTATACGCATGCACGCACACGTGGATCTTTCTCTGAAAATGCTTTTTGGATTCAAGGGGCCTAAAAATACGTATTTCCGGTGAAATCTCGATATACAATTTTTGGGTAGAGTACCTATATACGTGATAGAGGAAGTAAAAGAGTATGCAAGTGCATCTGTATTACTAAAAATCAAAATGTTGTATAAATACCAAACTTGGTATTTAAGTTCATTATCTTCAAGTATCTGATGCAGAGTTTCAATAAAATTCCAACCTAAAACTACCCTACATAGGACACTCTTTGTTTTTTTAAATTCTCTTGGATATGGCTCTAATGATTTGGATTAAAATAACATATTTTAAGTAATTTACATAAATTAAATTGAGTTTTATTTATGGACGCTCTTTAACTGCTATGGTTCTTAGTGTCCCATTCTATATTGGGCGTGAAAGAACGGAAATTTTGCTCAGAGGCCTCTATCAGGATTGAGGTAGTTCTTTTACGTGCTGTAAATCTAAGACACGGGACCACCAGCTTTACTTCCCTTCCGAAGGAAGCTATGCTAAGGATTTTTACGCCGAAAAAATGCATCGCCCTCCGCCGGGTTTGAACCCGTAACCTTGGGAACTAGAGGCTAGCATGGTACCCCTAGACCATGGAGGACAAGTAATTTACATGAGTAATAAAATTTATATCTTGAGTATTCTGGGAATAGTACTGAAGTAGTCTTCATTTTGAATTTTATGTAACCGTGAAAAGTAACAGAAAAAAAAATTACACAAAAAAAAGTAGCTCTCTTTATAGCACACAATTCATATAAAATATATGTAGCATAAACCATTTCTGATATTCTTTATTAGTTTGAATTTTCAAAAGCTTAGGAAATATTGTATTCCACCGAAAAATTTGAGGAGAGATTTCATCACTGGAAATACGTTTTGAGGTCCCATGGATTAAGAAAAGAAAACATCTGTGTTACATTCAAATTAATTTCTCCACCCACTATTATTTATTTCAACTTAGCTTCTACAAACTAGTGCTAAAAAAGCTTCTTTTTCTTCCTGCTTCATGTTAATAGAGATAAAAACTTTGCAGAAATAGTTTCATTACACACTTCATTGTAGGTACAGGTGGGATATAGGAAACTGAATCAATAGTTAGACGTTTATAAGCAGGTCACCATGTGCTGGTCTTGATGATATCGTGAATAGGAACAGTGAAGAGTAGAATAGGAACAGCAATTTTAAAAAATGATAACACATTAAAAAATTCAAATCAATAGTAATGGATATCTCGGAAACAGCTGGTGCTTCAAAAGCAATTATTTAAAATAAATTATATAATTTAATCTTTTGTGTGGCTTTCTCTATCTCTTATGGTTCAGCTGTTATAAAAAAATTCCTTCTGAATGAAGGACTTCACACTCTATTCCCAGAAGGTTCAAGACATATTTTATTTCTCATGTTCATTGAAATGGAGATTTTTATTTATGGATGTTCTTTATCTACTATGGTTCTTAGGATTCCATTCTATATTGGGAGTGAAAGGCTGGAAATTTTGCTCAGAGACCTCTTTATCAGGATCGAGCTTCTTTTACATGCCATAAATAGGTAACATGGAACCACTGGCTTACTTCCCTTTCGAAGGAAGCCATGCTAAGGATTTTTATGCCTGAAAAAATCCATTGCCGCCATTGGGTTTGAACCTACTACCTCAGGACTAGAAGCTAGTGTGGTATGCCTAGTCCATGGAGGGCAATAAATTTCTTATATCCATGTAAATATTTTAAGTACATGTTTATTTTAACCAAAATCATTATGAGCTCTTTTTGAGAAAATAGAAAATATTGAACATTTTTCCCATAAAGGGTAATTTGGGTTTAGAGGGGTTTTCTTGAAAATTATTGTGTCATCTTTGAAAGATACGGAACTTAAATACCAAATTGGTTTTATCCAACTTTTCGTTTTTATTTTGTTCATATACACCTTTTTATAAAAATGCTTTTTGGATTCAGGGAGCCTCAAAGCATTTATGTACGGTGAAATTCTAATATTAGAAAAAAAGTCCTTATGTGTGTATACCTATGAATGGCATAACTCAAAAATGAAATCTTGGATAAATGTGAAACCATGTTTAGTATCTTCCAAGCATGCAACACAGAGACTTTCAAGAGAATCCTGCCCCCCCTTCATCCTTTACATGGAAAATTTCCTATAATTTTAATTTTCACAAAAACGGTTAACAATTTTGATTGTGATAGCATATGTTTAAGATTTTTATATGACAAATTAACTGTATATCTCAAATTTTCTGTGAATAGCCTATGATGCCTTTTTCATTCTAAATTAATTTTGTATAAATGATAAACTGTAAGAGATAAGACAAAAATGTGCTACACACAAGATGTGGATCTCATTAAAACACACAAATTATGTCCAATAAATTTTTCTGTGGCATTAACCATTTCTGAGAATTTGATATGAAAGTTTCACTGATACACATTTTGAAGTCCTCTGAATAAAAAAGATTTTAGGAAAAGGTCCCCTGTTCGTGAACAGCTAACTCAAACACTAGTTAAACAGCAAACTTGGTATTTAATGGGAATGGAACCTTAATATCGTTGATAACTCGATACCCTCAATACTTTTAAATTTTGCATTACTGAATGTTGTTGCATTTAACTTTATGCTAGATAAGGTATGAAAGGAGCTGAGACTTCATGTTATTGCCTTGCACATGTCCAAAGAATTACTGCACTAGCTCTTGATAGACCTTGACTGCGTTTCCTGTGGGTGAACGAATGCAACATTCCATAGACTCTGGCTAAATGAAAACATGCAAAACAATGGGGGAAGGTGTAGAGGTACTCGTGTGACATGCAGTGTTAACCGAGTTGTTAATGCAGCTGTCACACTAAATCACATTTTTGCAATAGTCTAGCTTGGTAACTCACTCTCAGCCATTATATTTACCCACTCTGGTGACCACAATCTGTGAATCCAGCAGAAACAAATCAGAACTTAAGATGTGAGATAATACAGCGCAAGGAAATATTTGTTCTTTCAAGAATGCTTGTGTTCTTAAACAAAAATCTTTGATTCCTTATTTACTTTTTTCTAAGTGTTATATGGCTAATTACAATAGGTTACAAACAAAAACTTTTTTCTGTGGTACGATTAAAAATAGGTGACTTACTAATTTCGGTGCGCAGAATTAAAAAATGCATTCCATTTTTCCATAGCATATCTCGTTTTGGCAATATGACAATGTTCATTAAAAATATAATTGTAAAATTTGCAAAAATATTACACACTCATGCAACTTTTAAAGAAAATAAAGAATAATAACATGAAAGCGTATCTGAATTTGAGAATGTATGTTATCTTGTGTATCCCTTTTTCTTTACCCATGGAACTTCAGTGTACAGTGTTCTCTGGTAGGTTAGTTGAATGCAAGACACCAGCAGTAATCGGCCATCATATGTATTCCCAATGTCTCTGATAACATTGTTCAACATCTTTCAAGTCCTGCTGAAATCTTTCACCTTGTTCTTCACTGATAACTCCTAAATTCGATGCGAAGTAGTCAAGATGTGACTTGAGGAAATGAAGCTTCAAACTCATATTACAGCCAAGCAGTCTGAAATTTTCCATCATATTTCTGACAATTTCTTTGTATTGAGGGTCTTTCAGATTGCCCAGAAATTTTTCCTCTCTGAATCCAATCCATGCATCATTTTTAATTCCGTTCATATAGCTGGTAAAATTAATATTTTTCATTAATTTCCTTATCTGTGGCCCATCAAATACTCCCTCCCTGGTTTTAGCCTGTGACAATGATGGAAATTTTTTTGCATAAGTACTGCAAGGGCAACTTTTATCAAGTGCTTTTGCGAGTTGTTTCATGATGCCAAGTTTTATGTGTAACGGAGGGAGTAGAATTTTTTGATGATCAACAAGAGGCACATTAGTAACATTTTTTGATCCAGGTCCCAGTTGCTGCCTCTCAGGCTATTGGTCAGTTTCCCAATGTTTGTCCCTCACCCTGTTATTCCATTCGCAAAGAAAACAAGGAATTTTGTGTATCCTCCCTGTTGTCCCAGTAACAGACCAATGACCAAGTCACCACATATTTGCCACTCATGGTCGTGGTACTTAATTTTCTCAAGAACATGGTTCAGAGTTCCATAAGACACTCTTAGGTTCGGAGAATGCGCAAGCAGTATTGAAGCTAACTTGTGCCATTATGAAGAAACACTGCCTTAAGACTTCATTTGCAAGAATCAATAAAATGATTCCAACGATGCCAGTTACTTGGCTCATATGCTTCCCTGCCCAACTGTTGAATAAAATTACACACATCCACACAAAACACAAGTTCATTTTTTTTGTGTGTACTTGTGGAACTGTATTTCAGATTCCTACCACGAAAATGTAATGCCAGGTAATGACAAATTCTTCTCCTGTAGTCTTGAGCCCAGTAATTCACTTTTTTGTTTTGACAGGCCTAAATCCCTCACTAAACCATTTAAATAAAATTGATTAAACTGTTGTGGTGAATTGTCAAATTCTTCTGGATCAGAAAACAACTCATTGTCGGAGGTCAGGTAGCTGCTTTCAGATTCACTAAAATTGAGATCTGTTGGTGGTGTAGGTATGGGTAGTTTGGGTCCATGAGGAATAGACCATGTAGCTGAGTTTAGATTTGGATACTTAATTCCTACCTTATTTTTGTTGTTGTAGCCAGCAACTTTGCACATGCAAAAGTAACAATAATCATGGTGATTCTGCTGCTCTCTCCATATCATTGATTTGGCAAACAGCATTGCCTTCCATTTTCCTTCATACCAATAACGTAATCCCTCAACACAACTGTTACATGCAATATAAGGTGGGAATGATTTATCCTGATCACAAACTTTCTCTTTGAAATATGTGTAATATAGTTTCTTTGTTTGCGAGTCAATTTTACATACCTTTTTGTCAAACTGTCGCAGTAATCTCTCTTTTTATCTTTTTTTACTGAGCGCCTGTTATTATTTTACTATTTTGAATTTTGGGTTCTTTGTCCTCCGGCTAGCTATTATTACTCAGTCGAGCAAATATCTCTTGAACAGGGTATGTAAACGGAAAGGAGTTGTTACTAAAAGATAACACTGATAAAAGAATTTGTTTTTACACTTTTATTGCCGTCACACTTAATTAATTTCACAGATTTAATCTTGATACACACCTGACTGAAACTTGTTATATTTTCAAATGTAGCTACAATCACTTATTTGCCGTGCACTATTAATTCACGTATTTCACATTTTGTAACTAGCTTTACGATGCGAGAGATTCTGTAGAATTGCGTAATGTGTACTTCATGAATGCCTCTGTGTAACTCGCGAGAGAGATTTCTTAGAACTGCGTGATGTTTGCCTTGTGAATGATTCTGTAGAACTGCGTGATACTTGTCTTTGGCTCCAGAATTTATACTCCCTCATCCCGATATGCCTAAACATTATAATAGAGCTGCTATTGGTTAATAAATCGCGCCAACATTAGTGTCTATTCTGTCAGCCAATCAAAATTACTAAAACATATGCTCTAGGGAAGATATTCCCTCCATTTCTAAAGAAAGGCACGCTACTCTGACATCATTTGTTTGTCTCTTCTAATTGATAAACAACTCACCCCCTCGCTTCATTGTTACCCGCTCCTATTGTCAGTTTCAGTGATGCCGTGTAAACTTAATTCCTAACAATGCTTATAATTAACAAACATCTCAAATCATTGTCATACAATAATGTTAATTTACACTACAATCACTCTGGCATTCACAGTGTTGTGATATAAAATACTGCCTCAAAACACGTAACACGAACAAATGTAATAAAGCTTCTGAGGACTTTAGGCACTGTCTCCTGCATAATCCTGATGCAACATACTCAAACTTTTATTTTAGCACTACACATATAGAAGACGAATGTGTATATTAACACAAGTTTTCAGCTCAGCTGAAGTTGAGATCTATGTAAACATAAATACCTCACAAGAAGACAGATCTGACTCATAGAACAAAACTGTTAAGTGCTGGGAATATAAACATAAACATCTGGGTGATAAGGGAGGACAGAAGTGAGCTGATTAGGAAGAAAATCAACAACAGATTTAGAATAACATAATGAAACGTAGCAGAAGCTGTATAAGCTGAATTAATTTAGCACCATAGACATATATGCACATATAAAAACTAGATATGATAGCCAAAAATGGACTTCATTTTTGAAATCAGGGCACTGATTTCCATTACAGTCACATATTTTTCTTTATACCAGAGATCAATGCTGACCAGTGTTATTTGTTACTGGATGAAAAAATACATATGTGGTAGTTGTGAATAGTAGTAGAATGGCATAACACACACATTATTTTTAGTTGTTGAGTTTCATATAAAGTATATGTATATTAATTTACATTTTCAAGATTGCAGAATTACTAATATTTGTTTTCCTATGGATAAAAAATCTTTTAAAAGAAAGTTTTCAGCACAAAGTGGTTATATAAAAAGGGAAGCAATTGCTGCCAATTGGAGAATGTCAAACAGGAACAATTTTGGAAGTAGCATACAATATAAAATTAGTTACGTCTTTATACAAAGAAAACTACTAATAATATGGTTCAGTGAACAAGCTATTGTCTTTACAATTTTTTATAAAGTGAATATCGAGAGTCAGTGCTCAAAAATCAGTATTGGTATTGCTCCACCACTAGTATTCAAGTTCATCATTTTTAAGCATGTGCCATAAAGGTTTTCAAGAAAATCCCGTCACCGCAAACTATTCTTTACATTGAAAATTCTTTGTTATTTTTTACATTCTAAAAATTGGCTAATGATTTTAAAATACCATATTGTGATGCAGTGGCTATGGGCCAAGCTTATTGGAGGGTTGGCACAGGGAAGTTGAAGAGATAAATAGACATGGTAACACTCTTGCCCAGATAAACACCAGAAGAGCTATTAGCAGATAACCATAATCTTCTGGAAGTTTCCCTTCTCCCTGCCTCCAGAGCGTTCTGTGGAAACTTCCAGCAGCTATGTAAGTCAGCATATTCGTGAGCGAGCTGGCGAGTGCGTTTCTGGTGCAGCATAAAGTGTATTCTCCGTGTGAGGTTGTGATGCACATGAGTGATGCTACTGCGAGGGATGGGAGTTCTTGTGTTTGACTCCTCAGTCGGTGAACCATCTGAAGAAGAGGCTGCATCTTGCATATTTCATTACATCGCTACCTTGTGAAGAGAGCAAGTGACATTGAGAACTAAGTGAAGTGGCAATGAAAATTTGAACTAGATCACATTAGTAAAGTGGCAGTGAGAACTTGAAGTGAGTGAAAATTGGATAGTTACAATGGTGTCAGGAGTGAGATATTGATGGAGGAAATGATTAAAGAATTATTTACTCGAGTAAACTTAAGTGATGTTAGTGTAACAATTCCGACTCACCTTTAAATAAATTCAATACACATCACTGTTTCTAGCTTCTTTTCATTACAATATCAACGTAAAGAATTATTAGTTGAAATCAAGACAATCAAATTTGGAATGGAGAAGATGGGGATAGAAGTGATGTCTGGTATGGTGAAAATGAAATCCGGAATGGAGGAGATGAAAAGTGTAATGAAGAGTGTGAAAACAGGAATGAAGAATGAAATACAGAAAGGAAACCTCAACTTGGTTTTGACACTGACACTGTAAAACCTGAGATACATACAACATTGAAAGCTCCAAAAAACGACATTGCAAAGGAGTTAGAAGAAATTAAATTTGACATGGAAGATAAAATTAATGAAGTTGAAGAGAATCTAGATCAGCAAGAAAAATGGCTTGATGGGCAGACAAAAGAAAAAAAGGGGAATGATAGAGGCCACAATGGATATGCGTCTGGACCAGCAGGTGAAGGAAAACAAGATAATTATGGATGTCGCAGCAGGACTGAATGTATAGCTATGAATAATTAGAAAAATGTGTGTTGCTTGGACTATGAAAACACAAATTGATGAAAGGTGACTATTTGTATAATGCTGATTTTCAGTAATTATAGATCGTAATGCTTTAAACATTGTGAGCCAAAATTTAGTGTAAAAAAAAAGTTTAGCTAAAACAAAATTACTCACTGCCAATAAGCCTGCTAATAAGACTTGGTGATATCCCTGCTGCAAACAATCTACAGTAGAGGTGGTGAAAACGTGACTCGTAGGTGCCATTCCCTCTCTGCAACCGTCCCTTTGTTTTTCACATGCTGCTGAGTGATGCAGTGCGTGTTGCATATTTGGCAACTCGCGGAAGGAAGTCGTTTTTGCCACTCTTGATCTACAGCATGGATTAATTCATAGACTGCTATTGGACACAGAAGAAGAGTTGTCATACTATCTTGTGTAATGTTTAATATTAGAAATTAATTTCCACAACCCATTTTTGATACCAGTCTTATTTCGTTTTTAAATTTACATTGAAATTGTGATCTAGCACTGCAATCATGGATCTAAGTTGAAGGCCATAATTTCACAAATTCATACTTCTGGAGCATATTCCAAACGAAGACTGATAACTTTAAGTACCAATATGCATATAATGCTGAATATGAGGCAAATCTTTGAAGAAGGTACTATCCAAAATAATTTTCTTTTGACTGTTATAGACATTTGTTCTTTAACCCATTAATTTCTTCTTCCAGTAATTGATCCTGTTTACAGATTTCTATTCAAGATTTTCTAGTCATTTATATGATTAAAGTAAGTGAATTTTTCAATTAAAACTGTATAGTTCTCATTACAATTTTGTGCAGCCCACCATAAAAGGTTATTTATCCTGGCTTTCTATGCAGACAGCTTTGGGTATATTTTTTTTTTCATTAGGCTTTTAGACAAATGTCTTGTCATGGAAAGGTAGAATCAGATGACTGAAAAATCCCGGCTATGTCATTGAATTTTTCAGTCATCTGATTCTACCTTTCCAACCCTGTCTAACATGCGGCTTGTGTGAAAGAACAATTAATTCCGTCTTATGTCATATTTATTCATGTTCAACTTCTGGATACTGAGCTTTTACCAAATGACTTACAAAAGAAAAAACTTTTAATTCTACAAATTTTCTGTTTAGAAGCCTAGTCATCATGTTGCCAGGCTTTCTAAATCGTCTTTCACCATTCTCTCTTTGAACAAGTTCAAAATCAATAATTTTGCAGCAATTTAAATCCATGACAGAATATGCTAAATATTTGCCTGAAAATCCTGGGTAGTCATACTGACCACCTCTGACAACCATATATGTTTATCGCTAACTTTGAATGAGCTCAAGTTCTTTTTACTTTCTTGACCAGGTGAATATTTCTTTTGAAAAATTCTAGCCACATCCTGTATCTTTTGGAAGATTTGTCTACAAAATTATGAAATGGGTTCCACCGTATGTTTTACTGTTCACATTACTGCCATATGCACTACACAGTGTTTTATTTTTCACAATATTACGTTGTTTATATAATATTAAGATGACTCAGTAACACCATCACCAAAAACTTCATGACAAAATACACTTCTCTTGAACTTGACATACTGGCAAGAACAATTAAGGAGTATTACTGCATGTATGTAATCCCAAAGTTCCACAGTGTGCAATGATGACTTTCAGTACAGATTTTATTTAGTTTATGCAGCGATTACAGTGCGGCAATGTGTCATTACCACTGAATTTAACAAGGCATATCCTTCATTTAGGAAGCCCCCCAGGGGCCTACTACAGTAGAAACAGATTGGTGCTCCCTGGGTCCCAAGCCACACTCTCAATTGGGTTCCTCTAAGAGGTGAGAGGCGCTATGCCAAATATCTTGGTCCACAAGTGTGTTTGAGCAAGTTACCTCCCTGAACACTGACGGATACTGCTGTGCAGGACCCAGGAGGGGGTCAAAAGGGGTGACTGGTTAATGCGTTAATTCCCAGTCCCTGAGTATCATGTAGGATTGTGTTTGTATTCAATGATAAAGGTCAGTTCCGGGGAGGGGCCACTGCATGAGCTGTTACATCCCTTAGGCGAATGGGTCCCTCTTATCTATAAATTGAGAGGCGAGACTCTAAGAAGAGCAAGGTCTAGGTCAGGACTCTCACCTAAGCTGGAATGGTGCCCAGGATGTGAGCATGCCATTGAAGAGATTTGTAGTGGTGGAGAATTTAAGTGCTAACATCAAGGTCAATGGAAAAAAAATAGTCGAGTCTTGTGGTTATCGCTACTTAATTACTAATAGAACAGAGGAAGGAAGGAAATTTACATCGGTAAACTCATTTACAGTTCAAAAGGGTCTCAATAAAATTGCTGGTCCTGTTAAGTCATGCATTAGAAGCGCAATATACGCTTCTGGTTGAAGCAAATTCAGCGATTATCTTGAAAGCAAACATATTAGCCAGCTATCCTAGAGTCGAAATGCACAAGAGCTTGAACTCCTTGAGCAGTGTGGTAAACATCTGTGCATTGGATGGTATGTCCGAGGAGATTCAAGATAATCTTGAAGATCAAGGTGTGACATCCATATATCAGGTTCAGCAGAAAGAAAGAGGTAAATTAGTGCCTACTTATACCCTGTTCCTTACCTTTGATTGGGTAGATCTCCCCCAAAGGATTAACGCAGGTTATGAAGCAGTTGAAGTTAGGCTATATATCCTGAACCTGTTGAGATGTTATAGGTGTCAGTGCTTTTGTCACACTAGTGGCTTCCATGATGGTGAATCAACCTGCGTTAACTGTGGAGAAGTCTCTCACAACAGAGTATGCATATTACCTCCAACTTGTGTTAACTGCAATGGTGAACATCTCTCAAGTCCTGAGAATGCCCGTTTTACAAAGGAAAGAGTGATACAAGAGGTCCAGATTAGGGAGGTTTCCTTCTCGGAAGCCCAGAAACTCATGCATATCTGCCAACCCTGTCCTGAAATCTGGTATTTATAGCTCAGTTGCAGTTAAACTGGTACAGAGTTGGGAAATCGCAACTCTGACCAGCAATATTAATGGGGCCACATTTCGGAAAAGATTCTTGTAGCTAGAACACAGCTAAAGCCTTCAAAATCAAATCTGCCAAGCCTGTTACTGGAAAGATTGTATCAGCAAAATCACCAGCAAAGCTACTGGCCTCAACCAATAAGACTGGCAAGCCGGTAACACATAATGCATCGCTAAAAAAGTTCAGGACCAGCTATGACAGAACCGACTTCCCGAAAGAAAATGAAAAGTCTGTACCCGGAATATCCAAAGGAAAGAAAAGATGAGCATCTTCTCGGAGATCCTCTTCTAAGGAATCTTTTGGAAGGGCTCAGATCTTATCCCATTATAATTACTATGGCTATCCTACAATGAAACATATTTAGAATTAGAACACACCAACCAGAACTTGAACTTTTACTCAATCAGAATGAACCTTTGGTCATATGTTTGCAAGACTCTTAAGCTCTGTCCACAAGTAAACTTTCAAATCAGGATATACCGCAGTAGTGTCACACTGGAAGTGGGTATTCCTGCGCACGGAGGCACTATGATGCTCATATGAGATGATATATTCGTGGAATCTGTATCCATACCGTCCGACATCCAGTCAGTTGCTGTAAGGATTAAACCGCCAACCATCAGACTTGCCATTTGTAATATTTATCTGCTTCCATCTCGCTGATTTAGAAGATCTAGTTTACCAGTTACCAACATCTTTTCTTTTGGTGGGAGCGTCAATGCCTCATCCTCTTTGGGGCAAACCTCATGCGAGGCAAATTAATTGCCGATTTTTTGGACAATTTAACCTAGCTCTTCTGAACACCAGAGAGCCTATATTTCTTTAGACTCCTTAATACTTTCTCACACCTTGATATAGCAGTTTGTTCACTACAGTTGGAGTTTCCTTACAATGGAATGTCATCTCTGATTTACACTCTAGTGGCCACTTCCCATGTCTTATAAGTCTCTTAACACAAGATATATGTTCCACATGATTGCCTAGATGGTGCTTGGATCAAGCCAATGGAACCTTTACTCCCAGTCGGCTGTGTTTAATTACAATGAGCATGACTTTGTGAATATTTTAGCTGAATACCTCACAGACGGTTCTTTCTGCTGCTGAGCAATCTATTCCTTGGTTGAATGCCCATCCCCATCGATTTCCGGCACTTTGGTGGATGGATGAATGCCAAAATCCATTCGTGCTCAAGTGTGCTCTTAGGGTTTTCAGCATCTTCCTACACTGGATAATCTGATCCATTACATGAAATGCATGCAGACAAATTATTAAGGATAGCAAAAAGACATCATGGAACTAGTTTGTAGCTTCATTTAATCGACATACACCTTTCTCTGTCATATTGGAGAAGTTAAGGTGCATGGCCGGAAAATCGACCCACATGCTAATTGCTGGTCATGAAACATCTGCAGGAGCTGTTGATTCATTTGATGTGTTGTAACACATTTTGCAGTGCTTTCACTCAAGCATTTAGCTCAAATAACTATTTACCCGAGTTCCTTCCAGTTAAGATGAGTAGAATCTCAAGGTTTCTCATTTCGTTCTGGAAACCTTGAAGATTACTATTGCCTTTTTCATCATGGCAGAGTTATAACATGCCCTTTCATCTTCGAGACTATCAGCACCAGGACCAGTGAATATTGCAACTGCTCCCTCCTGTAGATATTTTCTTGCTTGAGGTCTATAATAATTTTTCCCGAAAAGTGGCAGTAGGCCACCATCATACCCATTTTAAAAGCTGGATAGGACCGTCATCTTTCCCTCACGAGTTGCGTGTGCAAGGTGATGGAATGGAAAGATGGTTGGTATGTTGGCTGGAAAATCTCAACCTACTGACCAACACCCAGTGCGGTTTTCAATGATGTTGTTCAACAATGGATAATGTATCATAATTGATGCAGATCATGAACGGATTTACTAAGAATTGTCAAACCGGTGGGTTATTTTTCAAACTTGAAAAGGCTTATGATATGTGTTGGCGAGCAGGGATACTACATTCTTTACATACGTGGCCACTTAGAACTGTTCATTTTCAGAGTAAGTGTCGGATCGGTTTTTTCAAACTTTTTTGCTCAGGAGAAAATGCCTTAGGGATCAGTACTAAGTGTTAACACTGTTTGCTATAGCAATTAATTCTACCTCGAAATTGTTCCTCCAGGGGTATCATCATGTTTATTCATAGATGACTTCGCTCTCTATTGTACTTATCCGCGTATGCTGTTTTTGGAAAACACGGTATGCAGCAATGTTTAGACAATCTTCAAGAATGGAGTTCTAAAAATGGTTTTCGTTTCTCGAGTGAGAAGTCAATCTGCGTTAACTTCTGGTGTTATAGGAGATGATTATGTCCTTTGCTCCAGATTTACTTCCATTTGCAGATGAGATTCCTCGGTTTGGCGTTTGATAGGAAACTTAGCTGATCATCGCATATAGCACAGCTGAAAGTGCGATGCGACCATTCTCTGAGTATCTTGGGGGTATTAAATGGGGAATGGATTGGACAGTTTTGTTGTGATTATATAACGCACTGATCCGAATCAAGTTACACTGTGAGTGTATAATTTATTCTTCAGCACAACCATCTGTGCTGAGATTACACACAGTCCATAACTGGGGTATTCGTGTGGCTATTGGTGCTTTTCCAACTAGCCCAGTTATGAGCCTTTACGCTGAATCGACAGAACTTCCTCTGCAATATCTGTGTGATGTTAGGGAATTATGGTTGTGGGCTTAAATGTATGCCTATACATCTAACATTCGATCCTTATTCCACACCAAGCTGGATGGGCGTCATAGGAACAGCTCAATTAATCCAAGACCCGCAGGTGTTCATTTCCAGGAGCTTCTTAGAAAGCACAATATTGAAATGCCGAGCATGTTTCCCAAGGGGGAGAGGGTGTATCCCCCCCCCCTGGTTACGTGTGACATTTCACGTGTATCTTGAGATGACGGCATATTGGAAGTCTACAATGCCTACATTTAGTATTTGCACTTTTTTTGGAATTTTTGTCAGGTTACAAAGACTGAATTTTGATCTACACTGATGGATCTGAGTGCACCAACGGTATTAGTTATGCTTACATTCGTGGAACCGAACTCCATACATTCATTTTCATGGTGGCACTTCCATTTATAGTGCAGAGGTTTATGCGATTTACTAAGCCATTTTGTATGTCCCATCCAAAATTGGGTGACCTTAATTTTGAGTGATTTCCTTAGTGCACTTCAGAGCCTTCATGAGCTGTACAACTATCATCCACTAAGACGGCAACCACAGAACCCAGTATTGCAATATCTTGTATAACATTGGAGGACCTTAGGCTTATTGTGCAGAGAGCAGTGCTACCATGAGTAGTGTTCAGCTCTTCACAGAAATAAACTTATTGACGAGCAATCCGTTGAGCTGGGTAACTTCCTCTTGTGTATCTCATCATGCGGAGGTGATTTTGGCTCGGTTACGTATTGGCCACTGCAATTTTATGCATGGTTACCTTAAGGGGGGCCTCTCTCCTCTTTGTCCGCTGTGCAGCGAAAATCTGTCGGTTTGTCATGTGTTGCTGGAGTATATTTCTCTAGCACATCTTTGGGACTCTGCAACTGCTGGTCAGTCTTAGAGAGGTCTAGTGGACATTAATCAAGCAGTCAAAAAGATTTTTAAGTTTTTATCACAGGTAAACTTTCAAATTAGGATTTAGTCAAATTGATATAAAGTTTTTCAAACATCTCGGCTTGGTTTTGTATATTCATCTTTATCTAATATTTTACATTGATCTTCAGCTCTGGCCTTTGGTATGATTTTTGTATTGATCTTTATCTCTGGCCTTTGCCATGAATTTTTGTATTGATTTTAATCTCTGGCCTTTGCCATGACCTGTTTTTCTATGGGTGCTAATGACGAAGTAGAGCACCCTTAAACACAAATCATCATCATTATTCATTTAGGAAGCACATGATTTTTTTCCCGTTTAAGGCATTGTTTTACTCCTTTTGATGATAGTCTTTCAACCCTGTGGGAAAAAGGAAATGGAGTAATTTAGATGCTTTTAAGCTTATAAATGATTTCACAATGCTGAAAAGCATAATCTGCATGACAGATGAGAAAGGTATCTTCAGTATGATGAGGAAAATAAAATTGAACTCTGTTTATTTTTATATAAACTTATATAATGTACATTAATATACAAATCATGTTAAAATATACTTCAATCAAGCAATAACAACATTAACAAAGCAAACAAACTATTTTTAATTTAGAGGATTCAGACTCATTACACACAGTTTGGCTTGCCATTTCAATGAAAACTTTCTGGAATAAATGCGTCACTCCTCCATGGCTCCGTCATATTCATACATCCAGTCTTCAAATGTCTTTCCTTCTAAGGTTCTATGAAGCAGAGTATACTGCATGGGATGCTCGATCCTAGCAAACAAATTAAACATATTTTAATTAAAAAAAATAAAACTTATGTATTAGGAATATCATTTAAGACAAGGGGTAATTAAGTGCAAACAAACTTATGCATTCCAGTGGAACATGTACATATCTGGCAGGAATGTTTAACCTGCTTCAGGTTTACATCCATTTTTACATAATACAAATGTTGTAATTATGGTTTTCAGTGTATTTAAAGGGAAATTATTTTATGATAGTATAATTTATGTAGTCTGCTGGGTTTATTTTGGTTTCTTTTGCATAGATTTTTAATTGCATGAAAAAGCCTTATGGAGAAGCTAAAATAAGCTCCCGTATCAAACCTGTGCTAAATAATTACATGAAAGTGACTTCAGTGGCTGGGAAAATTACAAACTAATTTCTTGACTGATCACCTTAATTAAACACCATACAGCAATGAGAAACCATAACATTGTTTACCATTTAGGTAAATTCCAGTTTATAATCTGAATAAAGAATGGACTCACTCTTCAAGGATGGCCATTACAAGAAGAAGTAGAAGACGATTTCAGCTGTTGCAGGTTGGTAAGTTTATGAAAGTTTTTAAATTCTGGGTATGTTTCCAAAATGGCAATGCATAATATTTTCACAGATGTATGCTGTGTATAACATTGAGTTGCTTGCAAAAATGCATTGTTTCAGGACTTAAACATTGTCCAACTTTGCATTGCTAAATCCATGTCTAGACTGTTTAACGATGCACGATTTAAAGCACTATCTGTCCTGAAAGTGAACATGGCAACACTGCATTTTAAAGTTTTGATTTTGGACACCATGTGGCATATATGTTTCTGGAAGTAGCAGAAGAGAGGTCTTTTTTCTACCAATGGCACGGAAAGCAAAATGTCTTAACGAGTAGAAAATTTCACACTGCTGAAAGAAAAACTCTTTTGGAAATATTAAGCAAATTTGAGGTAGAAGATTACCAAACCAGTGTTGCTTTAAAAATAACCAGGTAAACTATAACAATACACAATTTAGAAAAATTTAAAAGTGTAATTTACAGCTGACAAAGCACAAATTTGGTCGCCATAATAATTTGTAATATGTAAAAAAGAAAAATATTCCAAATTAGTGAAGCAGTTGCTTTATTGAACCTGAAAAATACTATATGAATGTGGATGTGGTGTCAAAATGCAGGTGCAAAAAAATCAGGGCTTAGTAGTAAGCATATTCAGTTTGATGAACTGTTATAATAGGTCTTCAAGCATTGTCTGCCAATGCTCACATTAACTTAAGCATTTGATTCATGTACTTCGTCATAAATTCAGCTCTATTCACTTAAATCTGTGGATTGTCAAAATGTATTATTAAACATCTTATTTTGTCAGCATATTCCTAATATTTTTCGGTAATAATGTTTGACTCATAAATATATTTATGGATATATTTTATGGATGAGTATAAGAAATATTCTTGAAGCTCATCACACAAGGTACCCAATTGTTTCACTTCAATCCAACACCAGGAATGGATGAATGAACATTGTGTGTGCAGTAATGTTTTATCATGCCTGCATACATCAATTCAATGTTCTAAACAGAACCACTAGTTCAAACGGCAGAAAAAAATTAATGAATTACACTTCATAATAACCTCTATATTAATTTACTTTCACTGCATGAAATATCATTAAAAATGAGGTTAAGTAATATCTAGCTTATTACATAGAAAAAAAAAACCTGAGCACATTTCTTCTTATTAAAATTCTGCACATGTATATATTACCCCAGGAGAAAGGATACTAAATTATGCTGAAATACACAACTTAATCAAAAGTATCCGGACACCTGGCTGAAAATGACGTACAAGTTTGTGGCGCCCTCCATCGGTAATGCTGGAAGTCAATATGGTGTTGGCCCACCCTTAGCCTTGATGACAGCGTTCACTCTCGCAGGCATACTTTCAATCAGGTGCTGAAAGGTTTCTTGGAGAATGGCAATCCATTCTTCAGAGTGCAGAACTGTAGGTCAGTGAGGCCTGGCATGAAGTTGGCGTTCCAAAACATCCCAAAGGTGTTCTATAGGATTCAAGTCAGGACTCTGTGCAGGCCAGTCCATTACAGGGATGTTATTGTGGTGTAACCACTCTGCCACAGCCCGTGCAGTATGAACAGGTTGCTCGATTGTGTTGAAAGATGCAGTCGCCATCCCCGAATTGCTCTTCAACAGTGAGAAGCAAGAAGGTGCTTAAAATATCAATGTAGGTTTGCGCTGTGATCGTGCCATGCAAAACAACAAGGGGTGCAAGCCCCCTCCAGGAAAAACACGACCACATCATAACACCACTACCTCCGAATTTCACTGTTGGCACTACACACGCTGGCAGATGACATTCACCAAGCATTCGCCATACCCACACCCTCCCATCGGATCGCCACATTGTGTACCGTGATTCGTCACTCTACACAACGTTTTGCCACTGTTCAATCGTGTAATGTTGACGCTCCTTACAAAAAGCGAGGCATCGTTTGGCATTTTCTTGCATGATGTGTGGCTTATGAGCAGTCGCTCGACCATGGTTTCTCACCGCACGCCTAACTGTCATAGTACTTGGAGTGGATCTTGATGCAGTTTGGAATTCCAGGGTGACCTGATGCAGTTTGAAATTCCTGTGTGATGGTCTGGATAAACGTCTGCCTATTACTCTTTACGACCCTCTTCAAATGTCGGCGTCTCTGTCAGTCAACAGACGAGGTCGGCCTGTACGCTTTTGTGCTGTACATGTCCCTTCACGTTTCCACTTCACTATCACATCAGAAACAGTAAACCTAGGGATGTTTAGAGTGTGGAAATCTCGCGTACAGACTTCTGACACAAGTGACAGCCAATCACCTGACCACGTTTGAAGTCCGTGTGTCCCACGGACTGTCCCATTCTGCTGTTTCACGATGTCTAATGACTACTGAGGTTACGGTGAGGCAGAATTTTAATACCTGAATAATTTCAATTGTATTTTATAAGTAAATTCAATAACAGCCCGCCTTGAAACAATATGTATGTAATAATTGTTTAATTGTATGTAACAGTCATTGCAAATGCTTATTTTTATTGTAAACATGTTTTATTAATGT
This sequence comes from Deroplatys truncata, assembly GCA_030765065.1. Lineage (NCBI taxonomy): Eukaryota > Metazoa > Arthropoda > Insecta > Mantodea > Mantidae > Deroplatys > Deroplatys truncata. The sequence goes on from CM060979.1 coordinate 89,963,319, forward strand.
TATGTGAATACATTATATGCTTTAATAATGCAAGAGCTGTGAGAATAATAAGTTTTAAGTTGCTAACAATGAGGTAATAATGAGATAACCTTGTAGCAATAATGAGTTAGTGTGTTTGAAAAGTTACCAGTCATGATTATATCAAAGATAAGATAAATTCAGTAACAGTTTAAAATTAGCCAATCAATAGCAAGGAAAAAGTTTAAGTAAAATGCAGATATTCTATTGGACTAGAATTAGCTAATCAGAGACTTGAAATACCGAAGCTTACAGATTTAACCGTTGAAGGTTGCTCAGTTGCTGGCAAGCCTTGGTAGTGAACAGATGGAAGATGTGTTCTCTACGTGTAAATCGTAAAATATGTATACGCGCTAAGTGAAAGTGTTGAAGATTCTCACAGTTCTTAAAAAGTGTAGTGCTTTATAAAAATGTGCAAGAATTAATAAAAGAAGTGAATTTAAAAAGTTAAATTCTGTGATGTCTACAATCATTCATACTGCGCCCTGTATAAGATATACGTGACTCTACAAACAAGACTGACGCAGCCGAGGCAAATTCAAACCTAAATAATATATAAAAACAGTTTTAATAACAAAGTTAAATATTACAGTGTAAAACTTGGAGTGTAATAACAAAAACACATCTTGAAATCAGCTTCTCGTACATAGCAGCACATTGCGTAATAACAGTAACTATGACGTAATCAACAAATTCAAACCGACGCCCAAAGCGTGTTTTAGGAACTCCTTAAACGCAACTAAATAAATAAATATTATGTAAAATACAATTACGCAAGCATACAATCTTCAAGTTACGTAAAAACATTACGTAAACATCAACTACTTCAAGTAGGCTCCCATACGTGGGGCAGTTAAAATTACGTAACCAAAAAAATACAACAAAAGCAGCACAACATAACCTCCTTCAAGTTGATAAAAATACTTATGCAATTTATTACAAGAAGCAAACACTTTCTCAAGTTGGCACCCAACGTGGGGCACGAATGGACAGCGAGAATCAACAGGAATTTGTGACGACATCAGAGAAGAAAAGTTCGACGAAACAACATGACCAGAATTAACAAAACCACGAGACTACATTTCAGAATTTCAAGATCGTCAAGTCCAAGGACAGCAACAATTCTTCAGGAGTAAGGGGCACATGGTTAACATCTCAACAACAAACTACGCGTGAACACTGAGTATAAAAGTTTAATAACAGCCATAACAAAAGGTCAGGAAATTCCATTGTATATTATAATAATTGTCAATTTTACAAAATATATTGTTATTTTTGAGCAAAATTCATGTTATTATGAAGTGGAAAACTAAAATTAAGCAATTCAAAGGCAAATATACAAAGTAAGATGGAAACTGTAAACAATGAAGGTATGGAAGTAGTAGAGTTTAGGTCAGCCATTACAGATTGTAATGTAGATTTACAATTAGGGCTAGAGAAAATTGCTAAGTTAGATGAGATGAACAATTATCTGAAAATTCAGAGGTAGACGTAGAAAGAGATAGCAGTAGTATGCAAGGTCAACCACCTTTACACATGTTAGTACAAGGAACAAAACAAAGAGATACTATCTCTCAAACATCTAGCCAAAAAGAGCAAGAAAACTTATCACAACAAAATTTTATTTGCCTTCTTAAAGCAATAACTGAAATGAGAGGAGAGTTAAAAGAAACTAGTTCAGAACTGAGAAAAGAATTAAGAGAAACTAATAATAAGATAACTGAAACTAGTACAGAGCTAAGAGTAGAGTTAGGTAATAAATTAACTGAAACAAATACAGAGCTATCTAATATAAAAATTGATCTAGCTAAACAAATAGAAAACTGTATGAAAGAAAGCAAAGCTGAAAGCAAGAGGTTAGAAATAAAGCTAGAACAATCTTCCAAAACACTTCAAAAAGACATAGATTCAAAAGTAAACAAAGGTTGTAAACAGCTAGAACAGAAATTGTCAAGTCATATTGACAAAAATGTAACTGAAATGGAGTTAAAACTCGCTGATACTAAATAGGGTATTTGTTACAAGTTAGATAAACAGGGTGAAGAATTGAAAACAATGGTAGAAAATACTAATGCAGATCTTGTACAGGTACAAATAGATTTAACTGGGGAAATTAATAAAATGCATGAAATGGTAAAAACAAATGCAGATGCAATAAAAGAAATACAGGGCCAGGGCAAGGACAAGTAAAGTCAATGATAGATGAAATCAAAGCTAAAGTACAGGAAAGTAGTAAAGAAATTGATAAACTTAAAAATATTTTGAGAATTTAAGTGCAAGTGTACCAAGAGTAAATGCAAATGTAACTAGTTCTGTAAATGCTAACCAAATGCATGTTAATAATGCAAGTACAGAAAGAAGTGTATCACCATTGTTAACTAACAACACAAGAGACGCTACTGCTTTTTCTATAGCATCAGCCTCAAACACACAACAATAATTATGACACACATATGCATGTACCAAACCAGATGTCAAATTATTATTCTGTGCTTAATGAGGTACCATTACCTAATTTTAATGCTTCCTCAAGTCCAGTACAGTCTATAAATGATCTTATAGAATATTTTAAATTGAAAATGTGCCTGAAGCATTAAAAATGATCCTTGTTAGAAAATGCTTAGACAACAAAACTTTAGAATGGTTACATATGGTAGCAGACAGTGAAATGAATTTTGAAACCTTCAGAATTTTATTCATGAATAAGTTTTGGAATACCACTGTGCAACATAAGATCAGGGGAAGTCTAAGCTACCCACAATACAATAGGGATGATAATTTATCAATGACAGATTATCTTATTAAATATGCAGGGTACATCAGATATTTAACTCCAGCCATGCATGAGGAGGATTTCATTAGTTTAAATACTAGACACTACCCTCTACACATACAAAACTACATCTTAATTGCAAGATCCAAAACTATTTATCAGATGACAGAGCTAATATCATCGTTAGAACAGCAGGGAAACAGTAATAGTTATGAAATGTGGAATCCACACAGACGAGATAGACAGATCAGGCGCGAAAGGCATAATGATATGCCTTACAATACACGCTATCACAATGAAAACAGGAGAAATAATATTTCAGGGTCAGAACAGATTCAATTACAACACACAAATCAGAGATTCAAGACAACAAGGGAGACAGGAACACATAAATTATGTGATAATGGAAAGAATGAATCAGCAGAATTTTACTTCACCTAGAAGTAATAATAGATTCCAGCATAGAGGAAGTATGCAAAACAGGGGAAACTTCCACAACTATAATGAAACAAGCAACAATCATCCAGAAGAATATACATGTGGAAGACAATTTTAGAGGGAGAACAAGAGCTAGGGAGCATGGCTCATATACACATATCAATGATAATGAAATAATAGTAACTGCGGTACAACATGGCAATCCTATAGATACTGAACATAATCATCAGGAAAACTAAGTTATGTATTGCCTGACATAGATTCTGGTAATACAGTACCTTCTGCTCTTAGTGGCAAGAATAAAATATCTACACACTTTGATTGTTACCGTCTAAGTACAAACACAGGGAATTGTGAAAACAAATATGATTCACCGTACATACAAACTATTATAGCAGGAAGGGAAGTAAGTGTTGCAGTAGATTCAGGATCATCAAGCTCTTATCTGCTCGAGGAAATTTTTTGAACAACTGCTAAATGAAGGGATACAGCTTATGATAGCCCCAATAAGCAATGTAATATGTAGGGTAGCCATAGGTACAATGACTCAAACTATCAAATCACAAGCATTGATACCTATACAGATATTACATTGGAGGTCATGTTTTTAATTGTTCCAAACTTGATATGTGAAGTTATAATTGGGTTTGATGTTTTAATAGAGTTCTCTGCGATAGTTGATTTTAAGAAAGACAACTTATATTAAATAAAGAAGAAAAGAAGATATATGCGCCTTTTATTAAAGATAAGTATGTAAAGTACAAAGGATGGAACAAGAAAATGCAGTATATGAAGAAGAATGCTTCATACAAATAGTTAATGTCCAAGCAAGCAGGGAAAACAATGAAAGGTTATTGACCCTTAACTTCGAAGAACAGAACACTGACCTTACCAAGTGGAACCCTTATACAAAGAAATCTATGGCAGAAGATAATATACTAGAGCAGGTAGAAGATAGTTATGCAACAGAGATAGAAGATAGGAAGATACATACAGACACACTGATGACAAATACAATATTGACTGACAATAATAGAAAAGATATTAAAAGACAATAAACATGTTTTTAGTGAAATTCCAGGATGGTGTACATCATATATTCACACATTCACAGTAGAAAATGTACCAGCATTCAGAAGAAAATATAATAACCTACCAGTAAATCTAAGAAACGAAGCTAAAAAAGTAATAGCTAGTATGCTAGAAAATAACATCATTGAGCTTAGCAATTCACAGTATATAAATAGTGTTTGTTGGACAGTAAAGAAAGACAATAGTTTAAGAATCACTATACATGGAAGATATTTGAATAAATTCATGCTACCAGACCACTTTCAAAATGATAGTATAGAACAAACAATTGCAAAGTTATCACGTGGCAAATATATCTCTTCCATAGATCTTACAGCTTCATTTTGGCAAGTGGAGCTACATCCTAAAAGTACATGATTACACAGCCTTTCAAGTTTTTGGATTACAATATAGGTATTGTGTAAATCCATATGGATTGCAGAATAGTGCTAGTGGATTCCTGAAAGCAATACATAGTATCTTTGGTAACACAAATGATTTCCTAATAATAAGTCAAACCTTTGAGGAACATTTAGAAAATGTAATTTATGTGTTAAATTACATGAACATGGCATGACTGTAATTATCAAAAAGTAAAAATTCTGTGTACCTGAAATTAAATTCCTAGGATATGTAATAAATGAAGTAGTCATTCAACCAGATGAAGAAAGAATCGAAGTCATATTAAGAATACCACCACCTAAGAATATTCGACAGCTACGACGTTTATTTGGAATTATGAAAGTAAATTCTTACCAAGATATGCTATAGAAGTAGAACCTTTAAGACAACTTCTGAAGAAAACAAATAAATGGAAGTGGACAGCAGAGCTACAAAAATGTTTTGAAAATGTCCGAAAGCTGTTTGCAAATGCAATATTGTTGGAACGTCCAAGAGATGAGTTAGATTATGAGTTGTACGTGGATGCATCTTGTCAGGGATATGCAGGAATACTAGGACAAAGAGAACTTGACAACACATTTCCTGTAATTAGTACTGCATCACGTGGCTTAACCAATATTGAAAGGAATGCATCAGTAATAATGTTAGAAATTGGAGCACTATATTTTTCACTACTGAAATTTAAGACACATATATTTCAGAAGAAAGTGAAAATATATTCAGATCATATTAGCTTAACTTTCATTCAGAAATGTAAGTTATATAGTGGCAAGTTAGCTAGAATGATTCTCGCTATAATGGAATTTGATGTTGAAATTGTACATATTCCAGGTAAACAAAATACATTCAGTGATTTAATATCAAGAATCAATCACAACAAACAATGTCCTGAAAGTTATTCAAGATAACAATATGAAATTAAAGTACTTACAATAGACATTCCAATGAAGAAGGAATTGAAGAACCAATTTAAAAATATTAAAGAAGAGCAAGACAAAGATATTAAACTAGCAGGTTTAAAAGAAAAGGCTCCAAAGATAGAAGAGGCAAAGAACAGTACAATCGCTGTTAAAGATGGTGTATTATATAAGAAATATGGAAAGGAAATAAAGAGGTGGAAAACATATATTCCAACAAAAATGGAGTTGGAAATAATAGAACACTTTCATTTAAGATTAATACATGCAGGTACAGAGAAGACAACCTTAACCATTTTGGAAAATTTATACATCCCTAAATTAGGACATAAAGTAAGAAAATATATATCATGTTGTGATCTTTGTCAGAAAGCAAAACAAATTAATGTTGCTTATGACTATACAACAAACTCAATACTTAGAGATAAACCAAGATGTTTATTAAGTTTAGATTTACATGGCCCAATGCCTGTAAGTACATTTGGGTACAAATGTTTATTTGTATGCTGTGACGTGTTTAGCAAATATGTTAGAATATATGCACTCAAGAATGCAACCAGCATAGCATGCTTAAATAAATTAACAAAATCATATTTCCCAGAGGAAGGAATAGTTGACAATGCATCAGTGTTTACCAGTTCTAAATTTATGAATGGAATTAAAGATTTGGGAGTCAAACAGTATTTTTCATCAAGATACAGACCAAATGCCAATCCAGTAGAAAGAGAGATAAAAGAAATTGCAAATTATCTACGTATAGTGTGCCATAACAAGCAGAGCAGTTGTTACACATACATCAGTATTATTCAAAATCTACTAAATCAATCCATAAATGCAGTTACAGGATTTAAACCAACTGAACTTCACCTATGAAAAACTACAATACTTTGAACCATAATATACCAGAAGTTATTAAAGACCAAACAGTTAAATTACCAGAAAAAGAGGAAATCTTCAAATTAGCATTTTCGAAAATACAAGCAAAAGCCCTCAAAAGAAAACAAAAACATGAAGAAAGAAAAAGAAAAGTTTGGAAAATAAAGATAGGAGATCAAGTGTTAGTGAAGGATAAAAGATTGTCAAATAAGCTTCGTAAAGAATATTGGGAGATTATTTCTGAGCTACCATGGTCCTTATGAAATAATAAATATATTTGGAACAGATACATATGAACTTAGGAACAATAACACAAATAAAATAATTGGAAGATTTCACAAACAAACGTTAAAGCCATATAAAAGTAAACAATCTGAGAAACAAGAAGAGAAAGAAAATAATGTATCTGGAACATAAAAGGGGAAAGCAATGTAATTTAAAATTGTAAAGTACTATTTAAAATAATATTTTTACTAAATGTAGAAAATTGTAAATAACAAAGGAGAGTTTAGATAAAGAGAAGTAATAAAAATCCATTGATAGTAAGAAAAACTGAGTAGCAACTACATTTATATTGTATAAGTTAGAAATTGTAAGAAATGTTAAAATATTTAGGGAAATAATTTGTAAAGAAAGGGTAACAAGTGTAAATATGTCTAATTTTATGTAAAATGCTTAATAGTGAATGTGATGGTAAATGAGCAAACTTCGCTCAGATCATTAATCTACACCAGGTCATTAACCTTGGAAAGTGTCAAACAAGTGTATATGAAGTGTTCTGCTATACACGAGTGTAGTGAAAAACCAGTGAGTGTTAAAGAAAAAGTAAAAAAGTGAGAAAGTGACAGTGAAAGATAGGAAGTGCAATAATAAAAGTTGTGTTTCTTTCTTTCAGGAGACTTTTAGAAAATATTTAAAAATTTAAAGAACAAAACAAAAAGAATAACTTTTAAATATTTCTAAAAGGGGGCAATTTGAGGCAGTATTTTAATATCTGAATAATTTCAATTGTATTTTATAATAAGTGAATTCAATAACAGCCAGCCTTGAAACAATATGTATGTAACAATTGTTTAATTGTATGTAACAGTCATTGCAAATGCTTATTTTTATTGTAAACATGTTTTATTAATGTTATGTGAATACATTATATACTTTAATAATGCAAGAGCTGTGAGAATAATAAGTTTTAAGTTGCTAACTGAGGTAATAATGAGGTAAGCTTGTAGCAATAATGAGTTAAAGTGTTTGAAAAGTTACCAGTCATGATTATATCAAAGATAAGGTAAATTCAGTAACAGTTTAAAATTAGCCAATCAATAGCAAGGAAAAAGTTTAAGTAAAATGCAGATACTCTATTGGACTAGAATTAGCCAATCAGAGACTTGAAATACCGAAGCTTACAGGTTTAACCGTTGAAAGTTGCTCAATTGCTGGCAGGCCTTGGTGTGAACAGATGGAAGATGTGTTCTCTACGTGTAAATCGTAAAATATGTATACGCGCTGTATAAGATATATGTGACTCTACAAACAAGACTGACGCAGCCGAGGCAAATTCAAACCTAAATAATATATAAAAAAAGTTTTAATAACAACGTTAAATATTATAGTGTAAAACTTGGAGTGTAATAACAAAAACACATCTTGAAATCAGCTTCTCATATGTAGCAGCATATTGCGTAATAACAGTAACTATTACATAATCAAAAAATTCAAACCGATGCCCAAAGTGTGTTCTAGGAACTCCTTAAATGCAACTAAATAAATAAATATTACGTAAAATACAATTACGTAAGCATACGATCTTCAAGTTACGTAAAAACATTATGCAAACATCAACTACTTCCAGTTGCCTCCCATACGTGGGGCAGTTAAAATTACGTAACCAAAAAAATACAACAAAAGCAGCACAACATAACCTTCTCCAAGTTGATAAAAATACTTACGTAATTTATTATGAGAAGCAAACACTTTCTTAACGGATAATGAGTACCAGGCAGTAAGTGACAGCAGAATGCACCTAAGATGAAAAACGTATGTTTGTGGGGGTGTCCGGATACTTTTGTTCACATAGTGTAGATTACTATAAGCCATATGCACAGAGTATTGGTCAAGTTAGTGGAGGAGGTTAGATTATTTTAACACACGTTAAAGCGTATTTTTCTCATACAACTGTTATAAAACACAGGAAAAATGAAACAGCATAAAAGAGGTGCAAGCATTAATTTAATTTGTTTTAAATAATTCATTCTTCGTTAAGGAAATATGCATCTGGATTTATCACCTAAATCTTGCTTTGAATTCCCTTTTGGTATAGTGCTCTAAAGGATTAGAATACTCTCTGAGCATACTTCGCAATCATATCCTCCTTTTCCTTTCTGGGTGTAAAACTCCTTCATATTGTGCAACGATATCAAAGAACCGCATAATCGTCGTTTTGTTTCTCTGCTCTCACTGCATACCTCTTGTGAAATAATAGTGGTGTTTAAGGTTACACACTGTCTAAACCACTTGTTATGCAGTGTCTAAGCATGGACATGATTCAGACTGTTTGGCACTAAACATTGTTTTTGCAAGCTGCCCCATATGTTTTAAAATGTGCATTATCTTGCTGAAAGTAATTATACCTGAGAAGGATTAAAAACTATTTGTCACCTAATTAACTACAGAACACTGAGGATGTAATAATACTCCTATGAACACTATGTTTTATGCTCTCCAAACTTCAATTTATTTGCTTGTTCAATCGTATTTGAAACTCCTAACAAATGTGCCAAAAAATACCCAGTGATTGCAACATTTTGTTTATTCAAGGGAGTTACCAGCATGTGCAAAGTATTGGAACAAAATAACATTGAACCCTGTGTGCTGCCAATATCAGTGTTGATAATTAATATTAATTTAGTAGTTTGGAAAAAAAGCAGTTCATATGTTTCTAAGCATTTCAGGTGCTCCAATATTATTGAGGTATAGTATAGTTATGTATAAATACTGGGCCAATATTACTGATATTAAGTGACCGTTATAAAAGCATTTTAGGTTTGCCTGTTGCAGGCTTTAGATAAAATGCATCTCATCACAAAAAACGCACGCACACACACAAAATTAAAGAATAAACTTCCTGCCATGATTCTTCATGAAACAAACAAGGGTAATAGGCAGATAGTAAAAGGAAACAGAACAAGTTTAAAATCTATAGTGAGAAGTATTATCTTTAAAATAATTAATATTTAAGAGTTTTTCTTAATTTGATTCTTTACAACCTCCCAATAAATAGTATTTTCAATCTCTCTAGGATTCTTTTTTTTGACGAGATAGGTTTCACCTGGGGCCTGTTTGAGACAGTGACAAGTGCCAGTATTATAAGTGAAAGTGCCTGTTAGTATGACTGGAGTATGTTTCGCGAAGCGATTAGTGATAAGCAATAGGTAGACACAGGTCGGGTAACAGGAATTTTAGCCGTTCAACAAGTGTTTGTTTCACTAAGATAATGACAGGTCCCTTTAACCTTTCATCTATGCGAGAATTGTAATCCAGGTAGGAACATTGGTTACAACTGTCAGTACTCTGTGAGGCACTATGTAAGCATGGTACTTATTCAATAAAAAACATATGGTCTAGTAATTCAAATTACATGAATGCAGTTGGTACACAATGATTATTTTGGCAGCAACAATAATGAAAAACCTTTTTAAAGACGTGGATAAAAGTGTATACAGATGGTTAATGAGAAAATTATTATTATGGTTGACAACAAATGTGAAAAACATTTTTAAACTTCAGGCAAAAGGGCATGTATGCTTCATAAGAAACCTAGGTAAGTGATCAATGTAGTTTTTAAAAGAAAATTTAGGAATTTTCAAGAATGTTGCCATTTAAAGTGAAGCGTGTTCAGAAACTGGAGATTTTATGCCTGAAAGTTCCAGCTTCTATAGTTTTAAATATATTGTTATAAAAATGGAATTACAATTAATGTGCTTAATGGGAACAAACTATTATATTAAATTTGAACAAAGTATACCTATTAGTTCCGAAGTTAATATTAAATTAACTTTATTATGACTCAGTATAAAATGACCCTTATGTAAGAAGTATTATCTGATTTGCCAGAAAATGCGCAACAATGTTTTTGAGATGTATGCAAACATCTCTTGGGTATAAGGGTGAAAAAAGGGGGAAAAAAATTTCTAAAATAAAATTTCATTAGGATGTACCAAAAAATCATTTACCAGAAAAAAAAAATCTAATATTGCTTTTAAATTATTACACTTTCTAGTGCACTCTCTAAAAAGTTAATTAATTATTTGGATTAAAACTGTTACATAAGGAGCAAAACGGAAACAAGGGAATGAGAAAAAAGGAAATGAAAATGAATTGCCTTCTAATATGCCTTTGAAAAGTGCCTTTCCTGTGTTTGAAAAATTAGATTCCACCCAAATGTTTGATACCGTATTTCAATGGAAATACATATTTTTTGAGGCTCCTATATAAAAGAAAGCATTTTTACAAAAAGTAGTAAAGAGTAGTAAAAGCCTTTCCTTGGTTATTTAAAACTTGGGCCAGATATGTCGACGACGTATTCACAATAGTTAAACAAGAGACATGTACAAGATGCTCTCAAATTATTGAATTTGCAAGACAGTAATATTAAATTTACCATGGAAACTGAATTGGATAACCAGCTCCCCTAACTGGACCTAAAAATCTGAACAATAGATTAACTTTTGGAATATACAGAAAAAACACCTATACGGATAACTATATAAAAAACAATAGTTACAACCCCCCATCACACAAAGTTGCAGTTTTTAACAGTTTGACCCACAGATTAGATATAACTTAGAATACCAAGAAATCTTAAAACAAGCTAGAAAAAATGGCTACAAAACAGATATGGTGGATAGGTTAATCAAAAAATTCAAGCAACAAAAAATGATAAAAGAAAATACAACCCTCAAACCACACAACAAAATCCGACATACAAAAAAGTCACATTTCACCCATGGGCACATAACAAATTCAAGAAAATTTTCAATGATAGCAATGTGGCACTCATTCCCGAAAATAAATTCAGCATAAAATTCCTCACAAATGCAAACCAAAAAGAAAACATGCCAGCTCATAAAAAAATCCGAGATTTATAGAATAGATTGCAAGGATTGTGAACAAATCTATATTGGTCAAACTAAGCGTAACATAGAAACGAGACTTAAGGAACATTTTCGAAACATCAAATCCAGGGAAGAAGAAAAATCAGCAGTTGCAGCACATTTTTGGATACAGGGACATGAAATTGAGGACACAGTATCACTTATCAAGCAGGCACAAAAGCCTACGGAATTAAATATTTGGGAGAAAATATTTCTTTGGAAATTTCGTCCAAGGTTAATGAATTTCGACATCCCTATGGACAAAAATTTGATTACAAAACTTGTAGAACCACCACTAGGGGGACAAAGAGACATCTGTAACCATCAGAGGAAAGCCAACCAGTTGCAATCAGCTGACGATGAGGAAGTGATTCTTCAAAACTAGTTCTGAGGTATTGAACCTATTTTAGTGAAATTGTATATTTGCAACCACTCTATATACTATATTTAATCTTTTCACTATGTCTTCTGATTTAAAAGTAATAAATTTTTTGTGTCTGTCTGTGAACAAACTGAAAAATGAAAATCTGTTAAATGCCAAACTTGTTATTTAAGTTCAGCATCTGCCAAGAAGATTTTCATCATCAACATGAAGATTTTCAAGGAAGTCATCCCACCCAACTACTTTACATGGAAAAACCTTTTGTTATTTTTATTTTCTAAAAAATGTGAACTACAATGTGTATCTTGGGTTTCTCTGGGAATAGCCTGTAAAGCCCTCTTCATTCTGAATGACTTTTGTATAATTGGTAAACTGTAAGAGATAAACAAAACCCTACTCCACAAAAAAATGTAGATCTCTTTAAGCACACATTTCCCAGATACTCCTTGTTATTGGTTTGAATTTTCAAATACTTAATGCTTTTTTACATACAGAAAGTTGCTATATGTTTTTCCTGTGGTCATGCAAAGACCTGTCAGCCTGTCACAACTGCCGTTCAGGCCCCAGATGTTTATGACTAGGGACAGGACTTCTATGCCTTAATAATCCCTTTAATAAACAGGGTGGACCATTTAAGTTGAGACTGTAAAATATCTCAAAACTTAGCATTGTAGAAAAAAATTCTTTAATAAAAGTTGCTTGATATTATGTGGGTAAGTAAATGCCATTAGTAATGTTTTGTTTGGAGGACGTTATGATGGTCATTTTAGGATCAATTTAATTTTTTTTAATGGGAACCTACAATTACAGTAAATTTAATATCACAATGTCCTCCAAATAAAATACGATTAATGGCATTTACTTTCCCCCATAATATCAAGAAACTTTTATTCTAAGACATTTGTTTCCACAGTGCTTAATTTTGGGGATAGTGTACAGTCTCAGCTTAAATGGTCCATTCTGTATATGCATTTATGCAATGAAAACTTCCGTAATATGCACATAAATATGCCCATATAAAAAGTATTAACACATCATAATGTCATCAAATAAAAATTTAATGCAATTTTATGTAATTTCTCTGCGAATCAAACTATTGTAGGAACCATATGGATTAACTCAACAAAATTTATTTTTAATACTGAAGAGTAAGAATATAGCCCTGTAACCTAGCTTTGTCGCTCACTTTTACTTTTGGTATGATTACAAGAAAACAAGATCTGCACCATTAAAATTACAAGCACCACACCATTAAATTGAATGACTTGAAGTTTCGACTGGAGAATGATTGCAAACCTGCAGGAATATTTCTGGAATTGAATTTCTAAAATTATTAACGGTTGAATATTTTGAAATGCTCTTTGTGTAAACTAGTACATTACAGTTTTTATAATTTCTAAGAGATACTAAATGATACAATTTAAACTAAATTTAATATTATGTTTAACCATCACACTTGAACTAAATTCTGAAAACTCCTTAAGAGTCACCTTCATACTAGAGGGAATGTGGCTACGACCGGATTAGGTGAGGATTCACCAATGTGGACATGACTGATTGCGTTGCATGTGAGCTACCATTGGTGTTGCCAAGTTTTGGGAGAACTTAATGACATATATTATTTGGAAATATTGTATTTGTAAATCAAATGAATAAATAAAAATATATTTATAAAATACAAATGTAAAACAAGAAAATATGCACTATATGCAACATAAATATTGTTTAAATTGTTGGAAATATAGTATTTTTACTCACCAACGGAGCTACTTTTCGACAGCAGAGAAGAAACTTATGTGGAACCAACCTAACACTCTTAATTGCCTCACACACCTACTTTTTATGCGGACATGTAAACTGCCTGCTGCAGAAAGGCAAAATATCCACATTTCCTAATTTAACAGTAGAAATAAACTGAATAAAACATTCTCTATCTGCAGTAAACAGAAAATTGAGAGAGTAGGCAGGTCCATGCTATTGTGCAAAAGTTTTCTTTTATGGTAAATGATTCATTGACCCACTTAAAATCATAATTGTCAAAAAACGCAAATGTTGGACGTGTTGCCCCTCTGTTTTGCAGTTCATGCATCCTGAGTTTGCACCCATTGTTTCCAAATTGATTTGTTTGTAGCCTGGAGTAGCCTCTATTGGCCTGTCGATGAACCTAAAGATGGGGTTGTCTGCTTCTGGTATACCAGAATTCATTATCTGATTTTCAAATTTTTTAACGTACATCTTCTCCAAAACTTCTAGTTCCTTCAGTTTCTGGGTTGGTTTCAATAACTTGATTTCAGTTTTCATATCATGGTTTTGAGTAAAAAGTGTGATGCAACTGCTTGCAGTCTATGTAACAAAAAACCCCATGTTTAGGTTCCATGACAGGCTCCAGGTTACAAATGAATCAACCTGGAAATTGCTCTGGCATGCAACAGGCAGATGATGATGTGAGCACAAGACCATGATACATGTTGAAGGGAAATGTTTGGGACATGGAGCTGGAAAGCGCCCATATTTGTCAACAATTTGTAGTTGCAGGGGTTTGTAGGTTAGGATTGGATGTGGGAGCGAAGCCCACCAGAAGGGTTAGATACTTCTTTCATGCTTCTTCCCAGTTGGTTCCACTCCATTGTTGCCTTGCCACGGCTATGAGAATTTTAATCTTAGTGATACTAACAATGAAAAACTTAACAGGAATATGTAACTATAACACATGAATGTATGTATCATACAACAAACATTTACTGAAGTTCTCAGATTAAAAAATACTCTTAAAAATACTGTTTAACAGACTTTAAAATGGTTATTTTCTCAGATCATTTCACATGCATTCTTACTCGAGGACAATTTACTGAGAAGGGACTCGCCTCTAGCCATGCAAAGCTTTTTGATGAAGATACCCATGAATGGTCATGTCATCATTACTAGTCTTCCATAACATCGTCAATTATGTGTATGAAGGCGATTGGGTTGAGCCTGCGTTGCATTGTAGGGCAGGTATTGTTTATATTCATATATGAAGACAATTATAAAATAATGAATCTACATACAAAGGATAGAACATACAAGAATATATCACTGTAAAGTTCTGCATTAACAAAAGCAACATACCTGTTAAATATTGATGCTTATTCTAATGGAAAAATACGCCAATTCTCTTACAGAGCATATTATTTCCTGCGCTTGTCCTTTAATTGGGATACCTTTACCAAATACAGTTTTATTAGGTTGCTGTGTACGCCCAGTATTTAATTTGGCTCGCTGTCTTCATCACTGTTTTTGGATATTAAATCCATTAAAAGCGTTAACACAATTGCAAATACTCACAAACACACATAAACACAAAGCAAATAACAGTACAAATAGGATGATGCAAAATAACTTGTCAGTACACAGGCAATCTTTAAACTGATGTAAATACATTGCAAGCTGTGGCTAAAGAAAGGCACTGTTTATAACTACAGCGACAGCAGAAGATAAGACATGCAGTTCATGTTACTGGAACGGACGCTTGTCATGTACGTCATGCTAATCATGTGTTACAATATCGGAGAAGGTTTTTGCATTTATTGTTGCTATGGAAACATCTTAGTTCTAAAGGGTCTGCATAAATCATTGAAATTATATTACTATTATATTACACTTTGCTTAAGTTTTATCTCAATAAATCAAATATGATTCTGTGAAAACATTTGAAATTATAAAGAAAATAATATTTAGAAGTTTCTATAATTAACCTAAAAGTATTGAAATTTTCGAAATTTCTGAATATTATTATTCTAGTTGTTCGATATTTGTATGGGGATTCATTATTTCTGCATGGAGAGTGAAGCAATTAAGTGCGCTTAATTTTGAGCATTTAAGTGATAAACAGGTGCAGTTATATTCTTACCATTCCTTACGATTCTTCTCTATTTCCTCCAAAAGCATGTTGCTATTCATTTCAAATGAGAAGCGCATTGCTCCCAGGTTCTGAAGTATACCTGCATCATCGACGTCTTCTACTTTCATTAACTCCATTTTATCTGTAAAAGAATTGAGGTTTAAGTTGTAACAGTACATATTTAATGTAATGTTTTCCAAAATAACACTGATGTCACTTAATATAATTCTTTCTAAACAAGAAGTTTCAAAATCTGCAGGAGGCTGAGACAACATTCAGTCAGGTTGTCCATGCTAGCACTAATTTTTTAGAAATATAAGAATGTGCACTGAAAGATGCAACTAGCAAAATATTCCTGGAGCCAGTTTTTCTCCAATAAAAATGAACTAGAATATCAAATGTCTTATTCAACTGCACAATCTTGTTTTCTTGCTCTCCTGTAAATTAGCTCTCAATGGCACTTAGGCCTTTGCTGCATGCGCCACAGAGCATGAGTGGGCAATTTTAAATTTCTATCAAACAGTGCTTTAGAATTTCAACATTTCTGTTAACAGATTTTTCTACCTTCCCCTCCTTCCTTAATGCAACACAGGCAATAATTGCTGTCAGTCATTATTACTTGAAGTCGCATATCAGCGAGGTGTGGAGTTTTGAGTCCACTTGTATGCATTCTTGCAAGTATCCTCAATCTTTTTTGTCTATTTTTGCAGGCATGACATTTCTTTGTTCCTTTATTAATAAATACAATTTATTTCCTAATTGAATTAGTTATAATCTTTTTGCTGACCAAAACTTACTGAAAGTATTGTTTTATTCTTTTCAGCACAATGGATTAATAGATAATGAGATGGTTGGAGCATGAATGTGATCTATAATAAAATTTTGAAAGGGATCGCAATTCTGAAAGTGACTATCATATTATAGATAAGCCTGGATTAGCAAAGATGGCATGCAAGACTTATCAACCTCTAATTTGAAACAAAAGAGTAAGAAGAGCTCAACATATTGTTAAACATTTATCTGGAGTTAAAGGAGAGGAAAGAAAAGCAAAGTCTTCAATTGAAGGCTCTCAAATTTTCTTCACAGATGGCATTTTGAAAGAAATTGTCCGATGTACTAATATGTAAACATTTTTCATTCAACAAAAATATTCCATAGAAAGGGATGCTGCAGGCACTACTATTATGGAAGTCAAGGCATGTCTAAAGCTACTCTTCCTGGCAGGTGTTTTACGAACATCGCATACAAGTTTATAAGACCTCTGGGATACAGATGGTGCTGGAGTGGAGTAGTTCAGTCTTGCCATAGGAATAAACCATTTTCGTTCATATGCATGAAATTCCATGACAGAAACAGAGCTCACTGGAAAGAGATAGACAAATTGGCTGCTGTCCAATTCTTGGCTGATCAGTTCAATGAGAATTGCAAGAAGCATTACAGTTTATAAGAACCAGTCACAATTTATGAAATACTGGATACATTCATCGGGCAGATGTGGTTTTATACAAGGTTACTACATATGTATTAAGACACGGAAAATTGGCCACCCCTGGGGAAAGCATTGTTACTTTGTCAAAATAGCTGACTTATTGGTAATGCAATGCTAGCAGGTAGACCATTGTAGTGTCATTCATTTCTTCTCAGTTTATGTTTGAAGTCTGGAAAGTGTGGACATTTTTTCAAGTGCAATGGAAGTTCAGAGAAAGCATTTTTGTGCAATGATTTTGTACGACTTCAAATATGGCTTAAATGAAACGCAGTCACTTGAGCGTTTGAGGGGGGCTTTTGGGAACTATTCTCCATCATGTGCCACTGTGTTCCACTGGTTTGCAGAGTTTAAAGGGGGTGGCAATCCCTTAAAGATGAAGAGAAGAGTGGCAGACCAGCAACAGTAGTGACTGACAAAAACTTCACCACTGTGGAAACAATGATTAGGGAAGATCCAAGACTAATCTACAAGGAGACTGAGTTGTTTGCTGAGTGTTTCAACCATCCTTCATGAACACCTTTATGTAAACAAAATTTCAAGATGGGTGCCCCATAATTTATCTGAAGCACAGAAGCTCCATACAGTGCAATGTTGTGAAGAAATGCTGAAAAGATTTAAATGTGGAGAGTCTCAGTGTGTTTCAGATATTGTTACAGGTGATGAAACATGGATCTATCAGTCTGATCCTGAAATGATCAGTCTGAGATGAAATGGCAAGAAATACCAGAAGAAGGCAATTTGTTTTTTGTTTTTCTTCCCTCTCTTCTGAACGTCATTGGAATCAAAGAATATGTAATTTACAAGAGTAATTCAAGCTCAACCATTGCCAGAAAAGATTATTTGAAAATTATTGTGAAAGAAGTGTTGCACGATAAGTGACTTCTAGAGCTCCACAAGAAACTACTCAAGGAAAATGCAACTTCTGTGATAGGAAGAAAAACAGATCAATGAAATTTAGTTGCAAACTTTGCAATAAGTTTATGTGCACCAAAATGTTTCAGCTTATGAGTGCATGTATGTAACAGCCACAGTGAATGAGCTGTATGAAAGTCGACAAGATAATAAGCAATTATGAAAAGAGCAGCTGACGATAAGAATTAATATGTGAATGAATAAATATGACTACAATTTATTAAGTAGGCTAGAAAGTAAGTTTTATTTATTTCATCACCTCCAAATTACAAAAATCATACATTAATTATTCTGCTCTCCTAGGAGTTGCTTGAGTTTCGGATCATATAACACCTTGGTTGTTTGTGTGTATGTTCCCTTCATTTTACTGTACACAGTTTCCGAAAATTAATTTCCTCTTCTATAGATTATCTACATTGTCATTCTGTTATTAAGATCTTCCTTCTCTTTAATGATTTTCCTCCACCATTTCTCTCTTACTTTTCTACAATTTATTATTAATTCCAATTTTTATATTCTATTTTCAATGTTTACAAACATGTTTTCTTATTTATTTAATATCAAAATACACAGAATAAGGTAGAATCAGATGACTGAAAAATTCAATGCCATAGCCGGGATTGTTGAATTTTTCAGTCATCTGATTCTCCTTTCCAACCCTGTCCAACACACGGCTTGTGTGAAAGAACAATTAATTCCATATACAGAATAAGGTACAAATTGACTTTGGTGGTTGTCTTATACCATTTCTTATATAGTTAACTTCTAAATTATTGTACTAAACAGTAAAAACTTTATATATATTTTGAATCTCCATAAATACATTTTCTTTGTGTCTACAATGTTTTATTTACATCATTCATATTCAGATATATTAAGCTTCCTAATAAACCCATGTAAATGTTCATTATTATAAAATGTTATGTGAACTCAGGGTCTGCATACTTGCAATAGTGTTACAAACAATGATGCATATAGCGGAGGGTTAAATATGTTTTGCCTGTTACATGCTTCAGTTGATGCTTCAAAACACAATGGATTTAAATTCTGGTATAAATTAAATGTACAAGAGTGAATATTTTCTTATTGGTTAATGCTGTAAAAGTGGTTGAAACACACATTTTTAATGAAAGCTCTACTATTTTCCTATAGTAAGCTTTTGTCCATCCATTATGATTTCTATGTTTTTTTAAAGTTCTATGTGAATGAAAAGAATGCTATTAGCTATTTATTAAATTTAAGATATGCACTTTATTAATATCGTCATGCTAATATATGAGGCTTTTGAGCTATTAACTCAGTTGGGAAGTATTTTGAGAAAACTGCATGCACACATGCAGGCTTTTTCCAGGATTTCTTCCTTTTTTGCGAGGGGGTAGAGATGTTCAGTTATTCTATAAATGTGCATTTCCAGTGAAACTGAAATATACTTTGGGTTGAATACAGTACTTTGACCTTGGAAGAGGGATAGAAAAAGTAAATATATTTGAGTTTATGCAAATCTACAGCTCTTTCAGTAAAATATGTTGCATAGAAAATATTTTTTACCTATCTCTACGAGTGGTGTGGCCTGCTCGAGAGAAATCCTTTTCATACGACATCTGTTGAACTTCTTTTCCAAAGCTCTTAACAATATGCCTTGATTTGTAATATCTGGAGCACCATCCAAAAATGTCATTAAGGATGATCCTGTATTTGAACATGCTGAGTTATAATGAACAAGCTGATGTTTCTCAAACTCCCTAGAAACAAAAAAGTACATTTTTGTAAGATGTTAACTTAGACATTTCACTAACCATGGAACATAAGTGTCAAGCTAATAAATAAGTGTAGTTTTTTATTTCCAAAATGCAATTTCATTACTAAGTTATTTACCCCAGAGCTAGGTTTGAGGAATACCTCAGTTGTCGAATGATTATGAGGTAGCTAATCTAGCAGAGCTGTGTGATACAGCCATCACATGTTGAAAGAAGCTTGCGCCTAGGTAAAAAAATGTCAAATATTAATGAATAAATGTGTAGTAGTGAAGATGTACAGTCTAATTTTATCAATGTGTTTTCTTCCAGTTTTTGTTAATTTGATAAGCTATGTTATTCATTCTTACATCTTACTTAAATGAAGGCTTGATTTTCTATAAAGAGGTTTTAGACCTAAAATTAGGTCACTGCCAACCAGTTCTCTCAAATTGTTGACAAACTGATGTTCAAGTAATCTGTCTTGAATAAGCTTTTCTGCTCAATTTCAAGGAATCCCTAGAGATTTTCTATCTTTTCTATTTTTTATTAGTAGATATATCTTCTGGCTTATATTTTCTTACTTGGGAATTTACAGCAAAATAGTTAATAAATTGAAATAAATGTTATCAGACAACTTCACCACTTGGGTTATTTTATTCAGAACATGTTTCAAACAATCTTTCCCTCATAATCAGCTGGCTCTGACTGTTAAACTTTGTTATTCTTCAAGTAGGGCATCTATGTATTTTGTGATCAAGTTTTCTTTAATCAACCTATCTAAGTTCATTTAATACTCTGTGTTTGTGTACAGAAGGTTTTTCCAAATTTGATATAGCCACAGTCTATTAATGTATATCATTTCCTTTTTTATTTCATGCTAGCCTCTAGTTCCTGAGGTTGCGGGTTCCAACGTGGTGGAGAGTGGTGGATGTTTTTCAGGCATAAAAATTCTTAGCATGGTTTCCTTTGAAAGGGAAGTAAAGCTGGCAGTACCGTGTCTTAGATTTACGGTACCTACATAAAAGAACCTAAGGCTGATAAAGAGGCCTCTGAACAAAGTTTCCGGTTTTTCATGTCCAATATAGAATGGGATGCTAGGAACCATAGTAGTTAAAAGAGCGTCCATAAATAAAACTACATTTATTTATTTTTTTCTTATTCCATGACCTTCTTCCAAAAATGTGCTGCAAAGCCTGATTTTTCTTGTGTTTGAGCTTTATATTCCTGAAATGTTCTTTATGTTCTGTCTTCAAGACAAGGTTTTCTCTATCCATTGTAAACTTTTTTGTAATCTATGCAAACGATTTTGTTGACACCTGAGTTTTTATTGGAAGTTTCTCTATTTTTATGATTTGCTGTGATCAGTAGCTGAATACTGTTTCTTTCTTGGTCTGACTCAGAAATGTTGTAAAGATAGCTAAATAAGAATGATAAAGATTAAATACATATAATCCTTTAGATGGCACATTGTAAAGTTTCATGTATAAGCGTTATCACTTGTTTGTGGTGATCATTAAAAAAACCGGTGTTGGACATTTTCTACAAAATGGATGAAACTGAAATATGAGCTTGATAACGTACGTTATTTTGAAGGATTTAATTCTAACAGATTGAGAACAGCAGTTAGATTCAAAATTAAAGGATTCTTCCCCTTCGTTTTTGATGGTTAAAAAGTGGGCTGCTGAATAAAAGTGTGGTCTTAATCCATTCAAAATTATGAATGCTTAGTGTTTCCCAAAACCATTATGACCGAGTGATTGTGACAAAAATGAACAATGATTGCTGTACTTAATGAATGCCAATTGAAGGTAAGAGAGTTGATTGACATTACAACCTTTATTTGAAAGTTAAATCCACTGCACTATTCAGCTAGCAATTTGACTTGCAGCTAATATAATTGCTAGATGCCTAGTAACCTTAATAACTGTTTCCACTACATTTTGTACAAAATTTTGGGTATGAGATAGCTTTCTGCTCAATGGGTGCTATGTTTATTAATAATGGGCCAAAAGTGCATTTCAATGAACATTTTTCAAACGTGTTTAGATTTGTTTAAATGCAATTCCATTGAATTTGAGTTTCTCCAGTGTTTCATAACAGTAGGTGAAACATGCATTCATCACTACATGCCAGAGACAAATAAGCAGTCCAAACAGTGAGTTGCAACAGTAAAAGTGTGCCAAAGAAAGCAAAAATGGTTCCATCTGCAAGAAAAGTCATGACTATGGTTTTCTGGAATTCTCATGGTGGTGTGCTCATAGACTACCCCCAGAAGGGCAGAATATTATGCTTCACTAATGGACCAACTGAAGGATGTTGTTCAGACAAAACTTCCACACCTTGCAAGAAGGTTCTCTTTCATCATGATAATGTGCCTTCACAAAGATCTGGGATTCTTGCTGCATGACCTTCACTTCCAAATGCTTTCAAACATGCCATATTTGCTGGATTTGGGTCCCAACGATTACTTTTAGTTCCCAAATCTGAAGAAATGGATGGGTGGAGGAAGATTCACATCAAATGATGAGACTGAAGTTGAGACATGCTTATTTTACACAGCTGGACAAATCTTATGTTATAAAGGGTACTGATTTACTAGGTTACTATGCTGGGGAGAGAGAGAGGAAAAAAATAAACCTTGTGTTTTCTGGTCAGACCAAGAAGTTTTAAAGCATCCCTTGTATATGCACATGGATTGTAAGTTTTTCGATAGCTGTTTCTTTCTTTGATATTGTAAATTCCTTTAATCCTTTTGGTTTCTTCTTTATGTTTTGATTCACTGGTTCTTTTTTGTGCCCATTTTTTTTCTTGCTGTATTTACTATTTCTCTGTGCTTTCGATCATATTTATTTTATTCAATGGAAAATTTAGTGTTCTGTGCAATAGGCTACTAAGCACTGTGTGGGCTATTGGGTTATAAGTCTGATGGGTTTGTTGGCAAATGATATAATTTACCAGCATTAAATGAAACGCCAAAAATAGACAAAAACTTGACAGTAACCTTCAGCATTTCCTACATGCATCTTATTCTTGTCAACCCAAACATGCAAAGTTTGAAACTCATTTATTTATTTCTTTGCACTACTTTAAAAAGTATATATTGCAAATGCAATATGACCAATGGTTTCTGAAATGAATTTTTTGGACCAAATATCTTGTGTTTGAAGAAATATGGTAAAGCTGGAAGGATTTTCTTATTCAGTCTATGAGTCCATCTGATTATGCCTTTAACCCCAAATTGAAAGATTCACTTCAGAGTCATCTTACAAAGTTCAATTAGAATCCAGATGTGACCCAATGCATCCATAAGCCTCCAGGAGACTATTTTGAATGATACTGATTTAAATAGAAACAAAATACTGTGATGATTAATTAGAGACATGGTGAAATTATTAGACTAAACCAGGTATATTACATCTTCCATTAGTTAGCATATTTTAAAATGAAAGATCTCATTGTTGCCATTTTTAGGCATTTAAATATTTAATCTTTGATACCTTTGGATTACCTAAGTGTAGTAGCAACAATAGAATAGCTTTGTATGAAGACCTTATTATATAGGTATGATTTTCCAAATTTTTGCTTGATTGTTTCATCAGAACCTTAATGGCCAGGCAACAATTATTATATCATTGTAACCAGGCCATTATGCCAAGAAATTCCAAAACATTGACATTTGAGGCAGTATTTTATATCACAACACTGTGAATGCCAGAGTGATTGTAGTGTAAATTAACATTATTGTATGACAATGATTTGAGATGTTTGTTAATTATAAGCATTGTTAGGAAATAAGTTTACAGGGCCTCACTGAAACTGACAATAGGAATGGGTAACAATGAAGCAATGGGGTGAGTTGTTTATCAATTAGAAGAGACAAACAAATGACGTCAGGGTAGCGTGCCTTTCTTTAGAAATGGAGGGAATATCTTCCCTAGAGCATATGTGTTTGTAATTTTTATTGGCTGACGAAATAGAAGCTAATGTTGGTGCGATTTATTAACCAATAGCAGTTCTATTATAATGTTTAGGCATATCGGGGTGAGGGAGTATAAATTCTAGAGCCAAGGCAAGTATCGCGCAGTTCTACAGAATCATTCACAAGGTAACGTTACACAGTTCTAAGAAATCTCTCTTGCGAGTTACACGGAAGCAGTCATGAAGTACACATTACGCAATTCTACAGAATCTCTCGTGTCGTAAAGTTAGTTACAAAATGTGAAATACATGAATTGATAGTGCGCTGCAAATAAGTGATTGTAGTTACATTCGAAAATATAACAGTTTCAGTCAGGCGTGTATCAAGATTAAATATGTGAAATTAATTAAGTGTGACGGCAATAAAACTGTAAAAACGAATTCTTTTATCAGTGTTATCTTTTAGTAACAACTCCTTTCCGTTTACACACTCTGTTCAAGAGATATTTGCTCGACTGAGTAATAATAGCTAGCCGGAGGACAAAGAACCCAAAATTCAAAATAATAAAACAATAACAGGCGCTCAGCAAATAAGATAACACGACAGAATACCACGACACATTTCTGCAAACACTTCCATCACGTTAACATTAATAAACACTTAGCAAAGATACAGTGCAGCTTAATAATTTTGCAAAACATTTATCCAAAACGTACCAAAAAATTAAGGCAATGTGTGCTAAGCAGTATGGGTTAATAATATTTTCTTACATTTAATAATGTTTTAACTATAGTACTTAATTCATGTTACATAAACATATTTTTAAGAATTAGGCAAATGAGTATGTTTAGTCTAATAATTATTTGAGCACCACTGTAATTCTGTTTTATTATTTCTACTGTTATCTTTGTTTACATCTTTATTTCTAGAATTATAAGTGATCAGGCTAAAATGTTATCAATACATACACAGGAGAGTGAGTGAGCTTATCCAAAGGTAGGGCCATAAACAAGTCCAACTCATCCTTCATTAGAGAAGGCATGCTCCTTATAGCCTTTTCCATTTCCTTCAGCCCACCATCTTGTGTACAGAGTTTTGTTATCTCTGCTGTTAACGTTTGTAGTTTACTGTGGACTATGTCAATTTTCTTTAGGGAGTCCTGCAACCATGGTATTGTCATCCTGATGCTGTTCACCTTCATTTTCTGCAAAAACATTCAATTTACATTGACACCATACTGCATAACGTTACACTTGCAGCAGCACTTCTACCACTGCTGAAGATAGTTCAGGTTTGTATTCATTAACAAAAATGTGGATAATTACTTTCTCTACTACGTATAGTAAGTAGGGGAAGTATTGTATTCCACCCAAAAATTCCATACCCAGATTTCACTGGAAATATGTTTTGAGACCCCCTGAATAAAAAAAAAAAGCATTTTTGGAAACTGTGAAATAACTCAGAAACGAACAGTCGGATAAACACCAAACTTGGTATTAGGTTCAGTATCTTCCAGAGATGCGACACGAAGGTTTTCAAGAAAATCCCCCCACCCCAGATTACCCTTTAATGGAACATTTTTCGAAAATTTTAATTTTCTCAAAAATAGCTTTAACGATTTTGATTAAGATATCATATGTTTAAGATATTTTCATGACAAATGAAATGTATATCTTGAATTTTCTGGGAATGTCTCCAAAAGTATTCTTCATTGTGAACGACTTTTGCATAACTGGTAAACCATAAGAGATAAACAAAGTTTTACTACACAGAAAATGTAGATTGCGTTAAAATACACAATTTATGTCGTATCATTTTTTTTTGTTGAGTGAGCCATTTTCGAGATATTGCTTGTTATTCCCTTAAATTTTTCAATACTTATTTTCTCAAATGGGAATTCATTATTCCTTTTTTTGTCTTGGATATGCAAAGAGTATTAATCTGTGGTAAAGAGAATGGTGCGGCACCTAGCAACCAGCTATTAAGAGATATGCATATGCTTAAAGGCTACTATATTTCTATATTGACCTTGTAAATATATATTCCCCTTACATCTACAAGAAAATTAACAATAAGATAGAGTCTGCAAATGTTTATCTCGATTAACATGAAGTAGATGGAGAATAAGCGTTTGTAAAAATAGTTTGTACAAGAGTAGAGAAAGTCACGAGTGTAACGCATCAGATTTTTACTTTCTCTACTACGTATAGTAAGTAGGGTAAGTATTGCATTCCACCCAAAAATTCGATACCGAGATTTCACCGGAAATACATGTTTTGAGACCCACTGAATCCAAAAAAAGCATTTTTGGAAACATGTCCGTGTGTGTGTCTGTGTGTGTGTGTGTGTGTCTGTGTGTGTGTGTGTCTGTGAACAGCATAACTCAAAAACGAACAGTCGGATAAGCACCAAACTTGGTATTTAGGTTCAGTATCTTCCAGAGATGCGACACGAAGGTTTTCAAGAAAATCCCCCCACCCCAGACTACCCTTTACATGGAACATTTTTCGAAAATTTTAATTTTCTCAAAAATGGCTCTAACGATTTTGATGAAAATATCATATGTTTAAGATAATGTCATGAGAAATGAAATGTATATCTCGAATTTTCTGGGAATGTCTCCAAAAGTATTCTTCATTGTGAACGACTTTTGCATAACTGGTAAACCATAAGAGATAGACAAAATTTTACTACACAAAAAATGTAGATCGCGTTAAAATACACAACTTATGTCATATACATTTCTTTTGTTGAGTGAACCGTTTTCGAGATATTGCTTGTTATTTCCTTAAATTTTACAATACTTATACTTTTTCTCACATTCGTTATTCATTTTTTTTTATGTCCTGGACATGCAAAGAGAATGGAATGCGCCACATAGCAACCAGCGTTAAAATATTTGACTGTCGCTTAAAACCTACCATATTCCCCTTGCATCTACAAGAAAATTAGCAATAAGATTGACATCTCGATATCTCGATTAACATGAAACATGTGGTGAATAAGCGTTTGTAAAAATGGTTTGTACAAGAGTAGAGAAAGTCATGTGAGTGTAACACATCAGATTTTTTTATGTCCTGGACATGCAAAGAGAATGGAATACGCCACATAGCAACCAGCGTTAAAATATTTGACTATCGCTTAAAAGCTACCATATTCCCCTTGCACCTACAAGAAAATTACCATTAAGGTTAACATCTCGATATCTCGATTAACATGAAGCATATGGAGAATAGACGTTTGTAAAAATAGATTGTACAAGAGTAGAGAAAGTCATGTGAGTGTAACACATCAGATTTTTTTGTTTGTTTTACTTTAGAAACAACTGATGGTAGTAACTCATTTAAGCTGACTGGATTTATTTTGGATAGTTTTGCACTTAATATTCTAAAATGTGTTGCCTGAACGAGTACAAGAATTAAAGTGATGTATTGCTTATCAGTAAAATTTGTGCCATCAAAAGCACAATTTTACAATCAATTCCTATAGGAAAAACAATATGCTACTACTGATATTCCATTCAACTACTAACATTGAAGCCAACATTTAATATTTTGTTCTTAATTTTTGAAAAATCCGGATTTCTTGATTTCACAGTCAAATTTTATTTCGTCAAAATCACATGAGCATAACTTGCAAGAGCCCTGGACAGATGCACTAATCTAGTACATGGCTAGGAGTCTGGTAATAAGAATACTTCAATATAGAGTTGGCTTTTTATGTTACAATTATATAACTGAATTGAAGACTTTCTGGGCAGTGTAGGAATAAAGGTACTTGTCCATGATGCCAGTTTTATGGCATGCCACTTTTCTTGCGGGCCACAAATGTGGCACATTCTATTTACACACAGCTTGCAAAGTTGCACGATTTTGAGTTGCGTCACTATAAAAGTGGCATGTCTACAGAAATGTTGCACCGAGAGTTTACACGATGCTATATTTGTGGCGGTAATTTTTCTGCATGCCACTTTCTAGTCAGCTGTGTACTTGGTATGGCAAACATGTTGTTTGATAATGAAGTTTTATCCGTAGCATGCCTGTCTCTTATTTTACTTTGTCGACGTAGAGAAAAAAGTAAAAGGACGGCCAGAAAGTGTTGAGTAAGAGAGAGGATTTTAAATCACGAATATTGTGGGGTTGTAAACAACTTGCTGCAAGAGCTCTACGACGGAGATCAAAATTTAGACTGCATGTCAGAGGTTGATTTTAATTATCTGCTTAGAAGAATAGCATCTGTAATACAAAAGCAAGATACAATAATGAGGTCAATATCAGCAACAGAACGTCTGGTGTTGACACTGAGATTTCTAGCCACAGGTAATTCGGCTTAAAATAATGGGAACGGCAACATTACCGAGTTTAATATATAACACGTTCGGCTGTCATCTATATAATCAATGTGATTTTTTTTTTAGGCAGCTATCAGTCAAAGATGTATTTATTTCTTATATTTGGCACAACAAGAACTAAGACTTTGCGCCGTTGCAAAGAACTGTAAGTATGAATCCTCATACTGCAGCAAAAAACATTAGGAATTCAAGAAGTATTTTTTGCCGTGAAGGAGAGATTCCATGGCAATATCGCTACATTTAAAGTGAGTGTGTTGGTACTTACCAAAGAATCTACTGCATCATTATTGGTGCTGGTGTGGTAAAACATAAACTGCAGTGCATCGTAAAATTCCCATTTTGTTTTATACTTGTCTTTTGCACCACTTCCAGATTTCCCTGCCTTCATTTTGTTCCTTTCGTTGGTGAACTGGGTTCTCAACCTGTGGATTTTTACTTTAATTTCCTCTGCTGACATGTAGAACTCTATTTCCATATCATGTAATGCATTTTGTCGCTTTTGGTTTAATTCTGTAATCCGCAGTGTCTACTCTCCACAAGCAATCTTTGGTCTCAATCAATTCAATAAACTTTTCTGTCATTTCGCTCGTCCATTTATTGTTAAGGACATTATTAGCTATGAAGAAAGAAATTGTCACCGTACTACAATAAATTGCTTGTATTGTTAAGGAAATAAAATGCACGTATCTGTCTTAATTCTGTATTTAGTGTAACACAAATTATAATCCTTGTACCTCCTCTCAAACAGCTATTTACTATCACAGCAGACGACATAACAAAGTTGCACGGAATACGCCAAAAAAGTTTTCTAAACTGTTCAAGCCACTTTCAGATGGCGCAACTTTCTTTTTTTCGCTGCGTACACGAAGCAACTTCCTAAGTTGCACGCCACTTAGAAGTTGCACTGAATTTGAGTTGCGCATGCAATTTTCCTACTTGCTTGGCAGTTTACACGATGCAACTCCACTTTTGTTGCGCAGTTCGAAGTTGCAAGCCATTTAAGTTGCATCGTGAACGAGTACCTTAAGACAAGAGAAATTTATTGCAAGGTTGGTGGTCAGAGCTAAGATGGTCGTATCTACCTAATCCCATAACAAAGAAATAATGAATTTAACTTCACGAAATATAACATTTCAACATTGTTATATGCATATGACCTGTTGGTAAGCTCATTTTTGGTAGTATGTTTTTGAGGTGTCTTAAAAGTTAATGTTTATCAAACTAAAATCATGGTGTTCAAAAAAGGTAATAAATTAAGAAAAGATGAGAATTTGACTGAATCATTTAAGTGTTAAAAATACTGCCTCAAGCAGTATATCGAGTTCAGGTGAAAATGGTTATTCCAGGGGCAAAGGTGTTAAAATTTTTAGGCACCATATATAATATTTAATAGCACAGGAGGTTGGGGGGGGGGACAAAGAAAAGACCATGGCAAAAAGTAAAGCAGCATTGAAGTTGGTTAGTAAATGTTTATACATTAGCTTCTATGATTTTATAATGGAGGTAGGATGGCTATAGAGTTGAGATTTAAGGAGCAGAAGGCTGGGCTAAGATGAACGTATCATTAAAAATGTTTGGTAAATTGATTTTAGGAGTATCACGCACGAGGAATCATGATGGAATTAAGAAGTTACTTTAATAGGGATAATTATGGAAATAGAGTTAAAACATTGGTTTAGAATTAATAAATTACCATAAGAACATACCTTGAAAGACTACTTAAGTGTGCAAGAAAGGTATGCACACTCATAAAAAAATTGGCTAGGTGAAATTAGGCACCACCTTTTAATAAATAGGCTGGGTGATGCACGGTTAACAGAAGGTAATATGTTGACAGCTAGAAAATATGGATAGACAATGCTTATGGACAATAATGAAAAATGGAAGTTTTCTCAAATTCTCTAAGGATTTTGGAATAATGGTGGAAAACAGAGAAATGCAACAAACATCAAAGAGGAGGTATAGCACATTTCAGATAGAGAATATGGAAATCAAAACGTTACAGGGGAAGGTTTGAAGAAGGCATTTGCCTTTTATGTGAGAAGGAGAATGCAACCCATATCTTGTTACAATACAAAGGTACAGCTATTTGAAGGAAAGAATTAATCCAAAAGTAATGGGCGATGGCAGCAAAAGCAGTAGCAATACAAAAAAGTCATGAACAATCTCAGATTAATATTTAGGAGAGTATCTCTTTAGGGTCAAGAAGAAATAAATTTGGTCCATGAATAAAGCTGGAAATATGCATTTATCCTAATTGTACTCTCATATGATTTTCTTCACCCACTGTTCTACAAACTATTCTTTCAAAAGCTTATTCTTTTACCTACTTCACATTAGTCAAGATAAACATTTACGGAAATGGTTTTATTATATATTTCATTATAAGTACAAGGAGAATACAGCACACTCAAGCCATAGGCAACCAAATCTTTTAAAATCGATTGCTATGTGTGGCTTTGAGATTCTGTACTCTCTGCATGACCATGAGAAGAAGTGACTTACCACATGAAAGAATCAGATGTGCTGCATTCAAAGACTTTCTCTACTCACTTTTCTACAAACTATTCATTAAAAATTTATTCTACTATCCACTTATTGCTAATAGAGTTAAATCTTCATTGCATATTTACATACTGTGATATAGGATAAGCAGAGTATTGTAAAACCACAAAGAGTAAAATCTCTTAAAAGTGGGTCATTAATGTAATGATTTTGAAATTCCATTCTCTTTGCATGACCACAAAGGAAGGGAGGGTGAGAAAGAAAGAAAGAAAGAAATAGCAATTTGCAGTTGAAAAAGGAATAAAGTATTTGAAAATTCAAATCAATAACAAAGAATATCTCGGAAATGGTTAACATCACAAAAAATTTTATTTGAAATAAATTGTGTTAACACGACCTACACGTCTTTTGTAGTAAGATTTTGTCTACGTCTTATGGTTTACGAGTTATACAAAAGTCATTCAGAACGAACAGGACTTCACAGGCTATTCCCCAAAAATTCAAGATATACATTTTATTTGGCCTGCAAATATCTTAAAACATATGGTATTTTAGTCAAAATCATTAAGAGAATTTTTGAGAAAACTCTATATATATAAAAAAAATCTCATGAAATGGGCAGTTTAGGGAGAGGGGATTTTGTCCTTGTCTACTCCTGGAAGATGCTCAACTGAAAGTTGCTCAAGTTTGGTGTTAACTGACTTTTCGTTTTTGAGTTATGCTACACGCATGCACACCCACCCTGCACACATGTTATGCCCTGTAATTCAGATTTACAGCTTGACTGTTTTTAAGGATTGTAATCTAGAACTCATTTTGGAATATTTTGATGAATCTGAGTAAATGTCCAATCTATTTCCGATATTTAATCTTCAGACAAATTTAACTTTCTGATGTTTTCTTCCACAGTTCTACATTTCTCTATCTAGGAAACTATTACAGCAAATAGAACAAACTATATGACAATCAAAACGATTAGTAATATAATTCGTCCAGGAACTCTCGCTATCCGACTAGCAGCAAATATAATTGCCGGACATCTTTTAATAACTTTATTGGGTAATACTGGAAGAAATATAATTAATTTACTTATACCTTTACTAATTTTAACCCAAATTATACTTCAAAACATTAGAAAGTGGCTGTCAAATATAAACAAATTTAATTTGTCTTCAGAAACATGGCATTCTAAAAATTTTCAGTATCGGCCTTGTAACAGTAATGTAAAATCTTTTTTAACTGTGGAAGTGAAACTTGAAGAGGAACAACTAAAACCTGTAAAAAACTTCAACTTCACATAAACATATGCTTGAGATGATTTATTATTGAAATCTAAGTATATCAAATGTAGATCTGTTTTCAAGTACTTCATAATTTTCTCAACTAAAAGTCACTATATATTTTTTTGTTTCTTTCATTTTCGTGATCATGCAAGAACATAATTTCAAAACCATAACATAGAAACTGGCCTTGAAAAAATTTGCTGCTTTAGCTTACTGTATTCTTCTTATACCCACAATGAAAAGTGTGAGTAATGAAGGTTTATCTGCATTAACAAAGAAGTAACTAGATAGAAAAAAAGTTTTTGTAAGAGTAGTTTATAGAAGAGTGAGTGGTGAAAGTAATGTGAGTGCAATGCATCGACTTTATCTAGTGGGAAATGTGTACATTGGTGTTGAAGAAAATTGCTGTGTTATCGACAGACTGAAGCTGGAACGTGCTTGAATATCTGGAAGAGACTGTTGCTAAGGTTTGATGGGCATTTAGGTGACAATTTGGTCATTGTGCTCCTTTCATATTGGCAATCTGAATGAGGAGAAACAGCAGTTCATTTTCCAGCAAGATGGAGTCCCTGCAGATTGGCATATCTGGGAGTACTACAATAGCCAGGATGATGAATTGATAGTTCAATGGCTGCAGACGAAACCTATGCACTGCCAACCCATTCATTGTATCTCACATAGCATGATTTATTCCTGTGGGGTTCTTCGAGGGCTCCCTCCACTTTCAGCAACATTGCCAGAATTGAAAAGGCACAACAACACAATTAAGATAGGCTCGCAAGACTTGCTTGAGAGGACTTGGCAAGAATTGGATGGCCTAAATATCTGTTGTGCTGCTCATGGAACTCACAAAGAGTGGATGTAATGTTGGTATAAAACTAAACTTTCATCTATCAAATGGTGGTAAGATCAGATATTTATGTTTGGTGTTTGTGAAAATATACACTTATATAATGTCCAATAATTGCAATGACCCTGTATTGTATACAGCTTTGCAAAGCAAGCAGGTGTTCTCTTTAGCAGCTATAAAGTCTTTCACCATTATAAGTGTTTCAACACTGAGTTCAGGAAAGCACGAATGATTGTTACAAAATCATGATATAAACACCCTTCTCTCTGCTGATAATATCAACAAATTCATTTCCACAAATACTTCTCGAATTCCTAAGTCTGAAACCTGAACTCAAAGTCAAAATGATTAATTTTAAGAAAGCATCATATAATTGGACTTGACAACAAAACCAAAAAAATCTGATGTGTTACACTCACATGACTTTCTGTACTTTTGTACAAACTATTTCTTACAAACGCTTATTCTCCATATACTTCATGCTAATTGAGATGTTAATCTTATTGCTAATTTTCTTGTAGATGCAAGGGAAATATGCTAGGTTTTAAGCGATAGTCAAATCTTTTAAGCACTGGTTGCTATGTGGGGAATTCCATTCTCTTTGCATGTCCAAGACATAAAAAAAATGAGTAACAAATGTGAGAAAAAGTATAAGTATTGGAAAATTTAAGGGAATAACAAGCAATATCTTGAAAATGGTTCACCCAGCAAAAAAAAAAAAAATGTATATGACATATATTGTGTATTTCAATGCGATACACAGTTTTTGTTAAGTAAAATTTTGTCTATCTCTTATGGTTTCCCAGTTATGCAAAAGTCGTTCACAATGGAGAATACTTTTGGAGACATTACCAGAAAATTCGAGATATACATTTCATTTGTCATGAAAATATCTTAAACATATGATATTTTAATCAAAATCGTTAAGAGCCGATTTTGAGAAAATTAAAATTTTCGAAAAATTTTCCATGTAAAGGTTAATCTGGGGTGGGAGTATTTTCTTGAAAACCTTTGTGTCGCATGTCTGGAAGATACTGAACCTAAATGCCAAGTTTGGTGTTTATCTGCCTGTTCGTTTCAGCGTTATGCTGTTCACAGACACACACATAGACATGTTTCCAAAAATGCTTTTTTTTTGGATTCAGGGGGTCTCAAAACATGTATTTCCGGTGAAATCTCGGTATCAAATTTTTGGGTGGAATACAATACTTCCCCTACTTAATATACATAGTAGAGAAAGTAAAAATGAATAACGAATTTGAGAAAAAGTATAAATATTGTACAACCAATATCTCGAAAATGGTTCACTCAACAATAAATAATGTATATGACATAAATTGTGTATTTTAACGCGATCTACATCTTTTGTGTAGTAAAATTTTGTCTATCTCTTATGGTTTACTAGTTATGCAAAAGTCGTTCAATGAAGAGTACTTTTGGAGACATTCCCAGAAAATTCAAGATATACATTTTATTTGTCATGAAAATATCTTAAACATATGATATTTGAATCAAAATCGTTAAAGCCACTTTTGAGAAAATTAAAATTTTCGAAAAATGTTCCATGTAAAGGGTAATTTGGGGTGGGGGGCTTTTCTTGAAACCCTTTGTGTCATATCTTTGGAAGATACTGAACCTAAATACTAAGTTTGGTGTTTATCCGACTGTTCTTTTCTGAGTTATGCTGTTCACAGACACACACACAGAGAGACACACAGACCTGTTTTCAAAAATGCTTTTTTTTTGTATTCAGGGGTCTCAAAACATATATTTCTGGTGAAATCTCAATATCGAATTTTTGGGTGGAATACAGTACTTCCCCTACTTACTATTCGTAGTAGATAAAGTAAAAATTTGATGTTAC
Source organism: Deroplatys truncata (assembly GCA_030765065.1). Lineage (NCBI taxonomy): Eukaryota > Metazoa > Arthropoda > Insecta > Mantodea > Mantidae > Deroplatys > Deroplatys truncata. The sequence goes on from CM060979.1 coordinate 89,998,135, forward strand.
ACTCACGTGACTTTCTCTACTCTTGCACAAACTATTTTTACAAACTCTTATTCTCCATCTATTTCATATTAATCGAGATTAACATTTGCAGAAACGATCTTTTGACATGCAAGGAGAATTACATTTTACACATAGCGACCAGTTACAAAAATATTTGACTATCGCTTAAGGCTTACTATATTCCCCTTGTTTTGTATTTGCAAGGGCAATATAGAAATACAGTAGCCTTTAAGCATAGACATATCTCTTAATAGCTGGTTGCTATAAGCAGCACCATTCTCTTTGCCACAGATTAATACTCTTTGCATATCCAAGACAAAAAAATCTGATGTGTTACACTCACATGACTTTCTCTACTCTTGTACAAACAATTTTTACAAAATCTTATTCTCCATCTATTTCATATTAATCGAGATAAACATTTGCAGAAACAATCTTTTGACTTGCACAGAGAATTACATTTTACACATAGCGACCAGTTCTAAAAATATTTGACTATCGCTTAAGGCGTACTATGTTCCCCTTGTTTTGTATTTGCAATGGCACTACAAAGAAAATCTGATGTGCTACACTCACATGACTTTCTCTACTCTTATACAAACTATTTTTACAAACGTTTATTCTCTATATGCTTCATGTTAATCGAGATATCAATCTTATTGCTAATTTTCTTGTAGATGCAAGGGGAATATGGTAGGTTATAAGCGATACTCAAATCTTTTAGGCGTTGTTTGCTATGTGGTGCATTCGAATCTCTTTGCATGTCCAGGACATAAAAAAACTGAATAACGAATTTGAGAAAAAGTATAAGTATGGAAAATTTAAGGGAATAACAAGCAATATCTCGAAAATGGTTCACTCTGCAAAAAAAATGTATACAACATAAATTGTGTATTTTAACGCCATTTACATTTTTTGTGCAGTAAAATTTTGTCTATCTCTTATGGTTTACCAGTTATACAAAAGTCGTTCACAATGAAGAACACTTTTGGAGACATTCCCAGAAAATTCGAGATATACATTTCATTTGTCATGAAAATATCTTAAACATATGATATTTTAAACAAAATCGTTAGAGCCATTTTTGAGAAAATTAAAATTTTTGAAAGATGTTCCATGTAAAGGGTAGTCTGGGGTGGGGGGTTTTTCTTGAAAGCCTTCGTGTCGCATCTCTGGAAGATACTGAACCTAAATACCAAGTTTGGTGTATATCCAACTGTTCGTTTCTGAGTTATGCTGTTCACAGATAGACACACAGACATGTTTCCAAAAATGCTTTATTTGGATACAGGGGGTCTCAAAACATGTATTACCGGTGAAATCTCGGTATCAAATTTTTGGGTGGAATAAAATACTTCCCCTACTTACTATACATAGTAGAGAAAGTAAAAAAATCTGATGTGTTACACCCACATGACTTTCTCTACTCTTGTACAAACTATTTTTACAAACGCTTATTCTCCATGTGCTTCATGTTAATGGAGATATCGAGATGTCAATCTTATTGATAATTTTCTTGTAGATGCAAGGGGAATATGGTAGGTTTTAAGCGATAGTCAAATATTTTAACGCTGGTTGCTATGTGGCGCATTCCATTCTCTTTGCATGTCCAGGACATAAAAAACCAGAATAACGAATTTGAGAAAAAGTATAAGTATTGGAAAATTTAAGGGAATAACAAGCAATATCTCGCAAACGGTTCACTCAACAAAAGAAATGTATATGACATAAATTGTGTATTTTAACGCGATCTACATTTTTCGTGTAGTAAAATTTTGTCTATCTCTTATGGTTTACCAGTTATGAAAACGTCGTTCATAATGAAGAATACTTTTGGAGACATTCCCAGAAAATTCGAGATATACATTTTATTTGTCATGACAATATCTTAAACACATGATATTTTAATCAAAATCGTTAGAGCCGTTTTTGAGAAAATTAAAATTTTCGAAAAAGTTTCCATGTAAAGGGTAGTCTGGGGTGGGGGGATTTTCTTGAAAACCTTCGTGTCGCATCTCTGAAAGATACTGAACCTAAATACCAAGTTTGATGTTTATCCGACTGTTCGTTTTTGAGTTATGCTGTTCACAGACACACAGACACACACACGGACATGTTTCCAAAAATGCTTTTTTTGGATTCAGTGAGTCTCAAAACATGTATTTCCGGTGAAATCTCGGTATCGAAATTTTGGGTGGAATACAATACTTCCCCTACTTACTATACGTAGTAGAGAAAGTAAAAATGAATAACGAATTTCAGAAAAAGTATAAGTATTGGAAAATTTAAGGGAATAACAAGCAATATCTCAAAAATGGTTCACTCAACAAAAAAATTCTGATGTGTTACACTCACATGACTTTCTCTACTCTTGTACAAACTATTTTTACAAATGCTTATTCTCCATCTACTTCATGTTAATCGAGATAAACATTTGCAGACTCTATCTTATTGCTAATTTTCTTGTAGATGTAAGGGGAATATATATTTACAAGGGCAGTATCAAAATAGAGTAGGCTTTAAGCACATACATATCTCTTAATAGCTGGTTGCTAGGTGCAGCACTATTCCCTTTTCTACAGATTAATACTCTTTGCATATCGAAGACAAGAAAATGAATAACGAATTCCCATTTGAGAAAATAAGTATTGAAAAATTTAAGGGAATAACAAGCAATATCTCGAAAATCGTTCACTCAACAACAAAAATGTATATGACATAAATTGTGTATTTTAACGCGATCTACATCTTTTGTGTAGTAAAATTTTGTCTATCTCTTATGGTTTACCAGTTTACCAAAAGTCGTTCACAATGAAAAATACTTTTGGAGACATTCTCAGAAAATTCAAGATAAACATTTTTTGTGTCATGAAAATATCTTAAACATATGATATTTGAATCAAAATCGTTAGTCATTTTTGAGAAAATTAAAATTTTTCGAAAAATGTTCCATGTAAAGGCTACTCTGGGGTGGGGGGATTTTCTTAAAAATCTTTGTGTCGCATCTCTGGAAGATACTGAACCTAAATACCAAGATTGGGGTTTATCTGGCTGTTCGTTTCCGAGTTATGCTGTTCACAGACAGACACACACACGGACATGTTTCCAAAAATGCTTTTTTTGGATTCAGGGGATCTCAAACCATGTATTTCCGGTGAAATCTCGGTATCGAATTTTTGGGTGGAATACAATACTTCCCCTACTTACTATACGTAGTAGAGAAAGTAAAAATGTATATGACATAAATTGTGTATTTTAATGCGATCTACATTTTTTGTGTAGAAAAGTATGTCTATCTCTTATGTTTACCAGTTATGCAAAAGTCGTTCACAATGAAGAATACTTTTGGAGACATTCCCAGAAAATTCGAGATATACATTTCATTTGTCATGAAAATATCTTAAACATATATTTTAATCAAAATCGTTAGAGCCATTTTTGAGAAAATTAAAATTTTCAAAAAATGTTCCATGTAAAGGGTAATCTGGGGTGGGGGAGTTTCTTGAAAACCTTCATATCGCATCTCTGGAAGATACTGAACCTAAATACCAAATTTGGTGTTTATCCGACTGTTCGTTTCTGTGTTATGCTGTTCAGAGACACACACAGACGGACATGTTTTTCTAAAAATGCTTTTTTTTTTGGATTCATGTATTTCCAGTGAAATCTCGGTATCGAATTTTTGGGTGGAATACAATACTTCCCCTACTTACTATATGTAGTAGAGAAAGTAAAAAGGACTAATTAGCCACAAAGTTCTACATAATTTGTGCAATAGTGTAATTTGTGTATACCCTGCCTTCCCTATGGGCAACCTTGCTTGTAGATCTACGCCAAGGATTAAGCCAGAAAATACAGTGCTGCAAAAATGCACAAATCAAAATTTACAATTGTGCAAAATTCTGCAAGTTGAAAATTTTATAAATTATACTTTTAATGAGGGTTTTAAAAGTGAAATATATGTATACTGAATTGAGGCCAATAGTAATCTGCTAAATTGAATTTTATTATTTTTTTAAATTAACTTTTACACTTATATGATATCTACAGTAAACTGTGAGTAATGATTTGCATATTTTGCATTACATTAAATCACATTAGAATGTGTCGGTTTTTATGTATACTCCACACACTGAATGCCTTTTGAAAACCAAAGTCATTGCGAGATGGCCTTTCAATGTTAATTATCAGAAGTAGAACTCTTTCTGATTTTATATGGTTCAGCAACTAAACCCTTGCTCACAGTCAACTGTGTGCAGGAGAATAGTAGCGGTGTATTCTATAATTACATCCATAAGAGGGAATTGTTCACTCATCTTAACATAAATGAACTCCATCAGCTCTTTGAAATTCATTCCATTGCATCTACTGTTCAACACCTTCTTAAACAATGACCATTCCAATAGCACATCATTTAAATTCATAAATGTGCAGAATTAATTAGTGCATATGTTTCTGTAATTTCTTTAGTAATTTTTAGTATACAGTGTAGCAAATACTCCAATCTTATCTAAATCCCCATATCTCTCATTTAAATTTATAAGCAAATTATCTAAGAATTTACAAATTGTGGACTTAACAACACTTACATGCAGCAATTTTGAAAAGTCAAACACAATTTGTTAACAAGAAACATGGCATCTTTCATAAAAGACAATAGTGACAAAAAGTTTGAGACACTTTACATTTTTTAGTAAGCCAGCAAATACTGGTCTTTTATCTTTTTCCAGTACAGATGTCAAAGAATTCCAATTTATATATTGTGAATTTACTGCGTCTCCCAATGAGAGGCAGTGAACGGCAAACATTATTAACAAATTTTTTCCTTGGGTCATTAAGTATTTCTTGCATATTCTTTAAAGCTTTGGAATTCTTTGGTGACTGTTCAAAGTAGCTATATATTCTGCTTAGTATATCTTGAAACTTCACAAGCTCTGATTAGTATTCTGACTGCTAAGCTAACTGATGGCTAATGTAATGCACAGATAATATATGGGGGGGGGGGGGCGTAATGTTTTTAAAAAGAGTAGCCGCTCCAGATTGATATATATATGTTGCAGTACAACCTGTTAGCAGACACAGTGTTAAGTAATGCGTGTACATTTTCCCCTTCTGCACTATTTTCACATACATGATTAGAGTTTCTGTTCGAGTAATGTCATTGGACTCGTCTATCATAACTGAATACCACCTGGCTGACTTTATTTTCAATAAAATATCAGTAATAGTTATTTTACACACTACATCCTCCATATTATGAATACTACTATAACTTTCATAATTTGCATAGCCACTGAAAGTTAATTTGGTCAAAGAAAGACATCCTAAGTCTATGCACAGTTCTTTTAATATGGAAAACTTTCTTGTAGCAATATTTTCCTTTGTTATTGTGTAAATGATTTTCATAACAGCTACTACACTTTTCTCAACATTTTTACAGGATGCAGGCGAGGCTTTGACAAAATTTGATGCCTCTAATGACTCTCGAACTGAATTCTTATGGTCTGCCAAGATTTCATGCCTCCTTAATGTATCAGCTTTGACAACATGATATCCTGAATGTAAAAAAAAAAAAAAAAAAAAAGAAGAAGAAGAAGCTGCATTCATTTGGTGGTTACGGATTTACTCGTATCTAGCTTAGAACTAGAAGATGTACTTGTAATAAATAGAATTCAAATTATTTATTAACGCAGGACTAATTTACAACTGCATTAAATTAATTAGGTGGACATTTATAATCAGATACATTTGAACTAGGAGCTTTTTTTTTTTTTTTTTTTTCAGGGGAACCTAATTTGAGTTTGATATAAAGAATGATTTTATAATTATTATTTGCATGCTGTCTATATTAAAACACTGTTTTAAACTGTTAAGTTCTCACATTTGTTGTGAATGTTAATACTAAAACTTACATGATGCCAAACAGTTCTTCTTTTTCGTGTTCTCGCACAAACTACACAAAAATAATGGAATTTCTCCAGAATACTGCTCTTTGCACCACTTATATAACACGTTTCACTTTTCCACAATTGTTTATTTGGTATGTCTATTTTATTATCAGGTTGTGTTTCTTCTGTATGTCCATTTTTAGTTTCACTAGGACTAGGACTTCGTTCCCTTTTCTTCCATAAAACAAATTTATGCATCAATTCTTAAAAAGCACACATACATAGTGTACATTTGGTAAGAATGAGCGAACCACACAGACCAGATCAGAAACAAACTCCACTAGCTAGGAGGGAAAGCGGCATATTGTTTGTTTCTGTGACAGATTGTTACAGCTTGTTGAAAGGTTGTGTTTATAGCCTCTTACAAAGAAGTGACATATCATTTGTTTCTGTGCCAGATTGTTGTTGCGTTTTTGCACATGCTGTAAAGTCGTCGCATTCTTTGACCACAAGTAGCAAAAGGTGACTGTTAACTTAAACCTGGTCTATGCATATGCAGTGAATCTAGACCAAGTAATTGGTTATTCCGAACTCTTTACTTCAATAGCTAGTAAGTGTTATTACATTCTTTTAAGCCATACTCGGACCTCAAGCATTTAGATGTAATGTTAATTGTGATTGCTTCTCTGGAAACATAATTATGTTTAGGTAGAAATCAGAATATATAATTCACATACTTAATCACAGTATGTTTAGAAGTTAAAATTATGCAAAACAACTGAGGAGTAACACAATGCTAGTAGGAAGCGACATGACAGCAAGTTTTGCAAACCAATGTTGCACATAATTCAAGTTTTCTGCTATTTCTCTCCCTCTTAACCATTACTGTGAATGGGGAGGGAAGGGCTGCTACCCTAGGCACATATGCTGGCATTATAAAAGCCTTGCTAAACTCTTGAAACTTTGGTTTAATCTTGAACTCGGCTATATTGCTCAAAAGTAAATTATTTCAAATATTAGGCTAGAAATATAAGATGAACACACTTTTTACAAGCATATTTGAAGCCAAAAACTGTCTCTTATATTTAGAACATTATAGTAATATTACAATCTAACAACTGCATTGTGGCATGTGGAATTTTTATTTCTGTTTACATCTGTCTTAATTTCTTTATGCAATAGTTGAACCTTGATCTATCCTTCCTGGAACTATAATTTTCCTGCATTCATTGTTCAATTTATATAGTTCCGGCTGGTTTACATTATAACTTATATAAATAAAACCTGTATTCATTGTTCCTCTAAGTAAAGTTTTCTGCATTATTCATTAAAAAGTTTCATTCCCAACAAGTTCTATCCTTGCAGATATTACTTTTGGAGCAGCTTGTACCAGCCAGAGTGAGGAATTCAAGTAGCAACATCCACACCCATTCGGTTATGGCAGGGGGTAAATGAAGTGTGTACCGAGGTGAGAGAAACAGCATGTGTATGACATGTGCAAGAGGAGTAAGGAAGAGGATGCAACAGTCAAAGCAGTGTCCATTTTTGCCAAAGCTGTGAGAGTGTATGAAAAGATGGGCATTTATCTATGCTCAAGACAGTGATGGAAGCAAACAACAGAATGTGTTGAATGTGGAAACTTTTTATTTCATATGAAAAGAAAGAGCTAAGAAATAAATGTCAATTAAAAGCTTTTTTAAAAGTGACAAATGCTGTATGTAAAATTGACACGAAATATAGTGTTTGCTTATTATATTAGCCGTATTTATTTAATTTTTTGTACATGTTTGCATTTCCTGTAACCACAATTTTCCACAAATTCATACTTTATTTTAACCTGCTCCTTTGAAAACTATCGATTGAATTTCAACTGTAATGAAAATGTTAACTTAAGTTTTGGATATAAATTCTAGAACATTTTTCTTATTTCTTTAGGACTACATTATTTGTGAATGCATCATTGTCATCTCTAATGCTCCCCATATATGCCCTATGACCTTTAACTCATTCCACCAGGTGATGACCGGAACCATTTCTGAGGTGGAAGCACCCGAGTGGAATTGTTACCTCCAATGGTAGGATGAGGATAATAATAATAATCATCATCTTTATTGTATTAAGCCATGTACAAGTAAAATACAAGTAATATGGCCAGCATTCAGCCCTGGCTCTTTACCAGTCATATTCATATTACGATACTTTGTTTTATCTACTTACTTTATTTCCCATTTCCTTAATCCTATTTAACCATATTTGCTGTTCTGTTCACTGACCAAATCCATTTGTTTCTAACTTTACTCAAGTATTTCGCTATACTCTTACTATCTTTTTGAATCATTTCAATTATAGCAATACTTCTATCTACCTTAAACCATTTCTTTTTAATAAACTCTTTTCTCCAAATTTCTGCACCTTTACACTTAAATATTATATGTTCGACATCTTCATTTCCACCACATATGGGACATTGGTTTTGAGGTATACCCTTCCTTAAACCTCTTAGCCTCCATACTCCTGTTCTTATCCATGCAATGCTTTCTTGCTCGTCCTTATTTACATTATCTACATATTTTTCCCTTCCCATGGTTTTTTATTGTTTTATAAAAAACTAAGGATCTCTTTTTGGCTAGCTTGCTAAATATGTTTTGTATTTCTATATCACCTAATCTTTCTCTTACCACTTTTCAAAAATTATTCACATTATTTTCCATACTTCTCCATATCTCGCCTCCTAACCCATTGCTCTCCAAATTGTAGCTCACACTATTTATCCATCTGCTGTTCCCTAACTTTTTTTCTTGGCATTCTAAGCATTGACTTAACACATTTCCTTTATCCAAATTTAAGATCCTAAACCAATATTTCAATGCTCTTTCCATTATCTTTTCCTTGCTTGCCACCCATTTCTATTTGAGCTACCTGTCTTGCAACTGCGTTTGGTAGCCCTAGCATTTCTCTACAAAACATCCTATGCTCCTCATCTATACTTTCCCATCCTCCATCTAAACCCCATATTTCAATACCGTACATCATTTTTGCCTCTACCACTAAACTTATACTTTCTCCATCCATTTAATATTAATGCCAGATGCTCTATATTTGCACCTTCTAATTGCTGACATAGCCCCTTTACCTTGCAAACTTCTTTTGTTTCTCCCATTTACCTCCTCCATTTATTTTAACTCCTAAATAAATACAGTCTCGTACTGCCCTATAGTCTTTGCTTTCTCCCTTCCACTTCTCGTATTTACTTAATTTTCCTCCCTTTTTGAATGCCATAATCTGTATCTTCTCTTGGTTTACATTTAATCTCCATTCTTTACAATATTTTTCAATTCTTTGCAATGATTGTTTTAAGCCACTTACTGTGATTGATCCTACCACCAGATCATCTGCAAACAGCAATCCTGGAATTTTGATATTATTGATAGCTGGTGCACAATTATGTCTCGCAATTTCTAATAATATATATGATGAGGATGGCGGTGGAATGAGAGGATCTACAGCTTTTACCATGGACTCTGAACCACATTGGACCTTGGGGTTACTTCACATGAGCAAGTCAGACGTGCTGGTGTGGATAGAACAGACTTAAAATCGCCACACTGGAGCTGGGAATCGAAACCCAACCCAGTATGAGAGCCAGAAACAAAACCACTGTGCTACGCCGGTGCCCATTTGTGAATATATATTCATATAATGTCCTTTACAACATCAATAACACACTTGTAATTAAATCTATTTGATGATAAAATTGTCACAGAAAGATTTGAACTTGTACACATGAGCTATTAAGTAGAACATGAACTTAAAGGAAACAGAGCAGTATGTGGATTAATGCTTCACAAAAGTTAGAAGAAAGTACAATCAAATTATGATTCCTTCATAGGCAATTATTAGACGAACAAACACAATACAATAATGTTCCTAGGCAGCAATTACTAACTACCCGTCTTTTGGGTGATGTAAACCCTAACACATGAGGGTTACACTTGTGGAATGTATATTAGAAAGAAATACGAACACTATAGTCTGTTGTGCTGAGGACATCTGTCACCCCAATTGTAAGCTGTTGATGACCCCTGCTCCAAGGTATCCTGCAGAAATTACAACATAAGAATACTGAAATTCAGCTACTTACAATTTGACTTCCAAGATCTGATGTCTCTTCTGTACTCATGAGTTCTGTGTGAATGCTTTCTTCTTTCAGTGCGTTCAGTTCTTTCTTACAGGTTTCTACAGTAACTCTCTTTCTCTCACATTTTAATTTAATTGTTAACCATTTTCTGACCTCTGTTTCACTGCCAGATGATGAATCAAATTTGAATTTTTCCTGAAAAAAAAAAAGAAAAAGAAAATATATATATAGCACACAAATATCTTTATAAATAGAGATTTATCGGTGGAACAACGGGCCTTGAAGAAGGATTTAGTACAACAAATGATGCTGGCAAGAATGGAAGGGAAACGGGCCTTCATAAAGAACTTACGATTATGGGTCGATGGGCGTATGGTGATGAGATACGAAAGTGACACAAGGAACAGCAGATCGCAGGATATGATTCAGCGAAATACATTTCCGACTAGAGAGAAGGAATGCAGAGGAAGTCCAAAGAGCAATCGGAGACCAGAGGATAAGGATCGACATATGGAAGTTACGTCACTGGCACGTGGGGCTGGCGGAAAGAAGATGACGGTGTTAGAGGGTAGGCGTGGCCAAGACGCAGGCAGAACGGCAGATCAGAGTGACGCAAGGGCATCAGCTGGCGAAACAAGGAAAATGGAAGTTATGTCACTGCTACGTGGGGCTGGTGGGAAGAAGATAGCTGAGTCAGAGAAGAGATTAGGAGCCGAGGCAGTGACGTCAGATCAGAGTCATGTATGGACGACAGCTGGCAAAGTTAGGAAAGTGGCATCATCGAGGAGGGAGGGAGTTCAATTGTCACGTGATATGATTGCGGGCAGGGCAGAGGCGTGGTGAATTGGTGGAAGAAGAAAGTATTGTGTTGACACCCAATGGGAGTCTACGGATTTTGGACAGAAATAAAGCGGGACCGTTAGAGGAGCCACCAGAAATAGATTTATGGAGTAGGAAAGTGTGCCATACATATAGAAATAGTGCAGGCTCTGTGAGAAGTATGGGAAAACAGAAGCACTAAAAATGAGGAAGTATATAGAATAGGGAGGGAGAGTGACTATAGAATGTATAGAAAGGAACAAAGTAGACAAAGTAAAGACAAGGTATTGATAAGCAAGTGATAGATTTTATGAAATCGTGAAGTGAATGATTTAGATATAAAGGACGGTAAATACGAGAGGGCTAGGAGGGAGAAGTACATTTCTTAGTATGAACGAGCAAGTGTTGTTATGGACGATTAGTGCGGGGTACAAGTAAACATTCTCTAAATTGCTTCTAATAGTTCCCATTTCCCACTGATAGGGAGTATTAAAGACGGTGGAGGAAGCAAGGGAAGGAGATGGGAAGGGGAGAAGAACAGTAAGCAGTATACTGAATTTAAATGAGAAACGTTAGCGATATGAAGCTAACTCAACACACATGCTTTGTAAATGCAGAAGCTTGGGTACGATTGGCAAAAGGAGCCAGGGCTCGACGCTGATCATGCTCAAATGTATTGTATTAGCTCAACACTCAATAAAGATATCATATCATATAGCGCGCGCACGCACACACACACACACATATATGGTCATACTCCTTCAAAATGTACTATATGTAGTAAAACAACATTTTTTTTTAGCAGAAAGAAAATAAGTTACTCTTAGGTAATCAGGATCTCAGTAGTTAAGCTACTCCTAATAGAATTACATTGATTTTAACAAACCATTTACGTTACTTCTTTTGGTTTGTATTTTTTAATAGAAAAAGCTATTAGCAACATTTAAACATTGATTGCAGTATTTTTATATTTTACAACACATGTCATTAAATTTTCTTCTAGGCCCATAGGAGTTTAAAACTTGCATTCTATGTGGGTTTATTGGTTAAATGAGTATGTTTACATTAATAATGGAGAATACATCAATGGTGTAGAGTATTGGGTGATTTACGAAGAACTGACACATTTATTTCTTTAACTGTTTCAAAATGAGTTATGCTAGTGACAACTTATTATTATACCTGAAATGCAGAGGAATTTTGGGAGATTACTGTCAATAGCTTGAATCTCCTGTGTAATATTGTGCTTCAGATCGTCCAATGTCTGGGGACTTGTGGCATAAATCCTGTTCTTTTAAGTAACCCCATAGAAAGAAGTCCAGCTATGTCAAATCCGGAGATCTTGGTGGCCACAGGTTCTTGAAAATTATCCAGTTGTCAAAGAAACTTGCAATTAGTGCCATGGATTCATTTGCTATATGGCATGTAGCGCCATCCTTCTGAAAAAATCCTTGACTCAGCTCTTCATCATCTAGTTGCTCAGCAAACTCCATGAAAATTCATCGGTACTCTGCAGTGTTCACATTGTTTTCAAACAAAATTTTTCCCACTATTCTCTGTGTGAATATTCTGCACCAAACTTCAATTTTAACCGGGTGCATAGGTGCTTCATGAATAACATGTGGATATTCGCTGGCGCAATAGCCTGAGTTACACTTCACATAGCCGGATAAATGGAACCATGCTTCATCTGTGAACCATGTGATGGACAACATGGCAGGATTTTGCACAATGAGCGCCTGAAACCAACAATAATTCAGTTGTCTATCCTTATCTGGTTCCTGTAACTGATGGACAACCATAATCCTATACGGCTTTAGGCCTGCACTTTTCACAGCGCTCTGACACATTGAGTAGCCCGTCTCCTACGACAAACATCTTAATAACTTTTTGGGTGACTGATCCAGTCATGCTCTTACGTCAACAACAACCGTGCGAAGCCTAGATGAACGAGTTTTGCCTTTTTCACTCAGCAGATATCTAGTTGTTTCCAATTTGTTTACCATTCCCAGTATTGTGTTTCTTTGGGGAAGATTCCGAACACCAAATTCTCTCTGGTATGCCCTTTGAGTAGCTGCAATTGAATTCGTAATCCAGTATTGCTTTACAAGGAAGAGTTGTTCATTTAATGTGTACTCCATTTTCATGTTGACTAGAACAAAATCTCAAAAACAGTTGCAGACAATAAAACTAACAATTACGAATAAAACATGAACATCTGCGCATCTAGTGACAGGCAATCTAAGCTCCAGAACATTCTGCTTAATTTGGTGCTAAAATTGGGGCATTGAATGAATTACGAACAGAATAATTAAAGAAAGACGTGTGTTCGTTCTTCATAAATCACCCTCTACAATGAATAGATGGTTAACTCAATGATGAAAATGAGCCTTGCATTCATATTCCAGCAATTGACATGCTTCTAAGAGTCCTCATAGGGCAGATGAAGAAACTTAAGCCAACTATGGTGGCTCAATTACCAAAGTAATGTCCTGCCCCATTCACTCTTCAGATTCTTCCGTTCTACGATTTCACCGAGTTTTTCTTGAGTTTACAATCAGATCAGAAATCTTACAAGCGGATCTGTGTTTCTTCTCTAGAAACCTATGCACCACTCCAGAATTTCTGATCTGACTATAACCTCAAGAACAACTTGATTTGCCGCTGAAACTAAATGGACGTTTACTTTCCATTTGTGAATGAGCAAATTCAAACACAATTTTTCTGAAATGAGAGCGAAGCTTTCCTGACAGCACAATTAACTCTAAATTTTCTCGGACTTCTACCCAGGTAAGTAGATGGTTTGAGACTGATGTTTTGAAGGTGTTATCATCTTCATCTGGATAAACGAATGAAAGTGGAAGTCTGCATCTCTATATTTATAGTGCCTGGGGGAAATTGAAACCTCATTGGTTCATTAACCCTAGAGAGGTGGCGCGGGGTATTTTCTGACCCTAGAGAGGTGGCGCGGGGTATTTTCTGACCCCAGTCAGTTTTATTTGCAAGTTATATATAATGATTTCGGATACCTGAACCCTGCCTTTCCCGTACCTTTCGCTGCATTCCTTGGCTTTTGTTAGAGGTCATTAGCATTGAAATACAGGTCATACATTTCTAGAATATACGCTATTTGTATTCTTCGGCTGAAATGAGGGCAGGAAATACCCCACGCCACCTCTCCTGTTGCCTGTTATGTGTCTCGTCTGCATGTTGTTTCTGTAGTTAGTGTGTTTTCAGCTGAACCTTAGAGAAGTTGTGGTTATATTTACATATTTTTTAGTCTTAAACGTAGTGCTGTTTTTATATCAATATGTGTTATAAGGAACATCAGGCAAGGTTATTAACTATAATAAGGGAAATGGAAGAAGAGGAAGCATTAGGTGGTGAAGGCAGCGAAACCGAAGATGAACTTAAAATACTGAGTTCAAATAGTGAAAGTGAGCAAAGTGCAGAAGAGGATTGAGTTACGGCATGGAAAATGGTTCAGCCTCCTCAAAATTAATGTACTCGCTTCCACAAGATAGTGACTCACTTACCAAGTGTAAAATCTGCAGCTAAAAATGCAAAATCTCCTATAGAATTATTGCTTGAGAAAATACGGCATTTTATAAATGCAGCACAACCAGAAAATCAAGAACAGGATTGCCAATGAAGAAAAGAATGAGGTGTAATGTGTGTCCGAGAATGCAGACAGAAAGACAAAACTTTCGTGTGTAAAATGCAAGCAGCAGGTGTGCAAAGACCATAGTGTAGTCGTGTGTAGGAACTGTGTGTGAATTATAATATGAGCATCAACATATGTTCCTACTGTCGAGATGAAAAAAAACAAAAAAAAAAACACATTAACTGTGATAGTTTATGATTATGAGTGAAGTGAACATTTAAATATATTTTTTGTGCTGCGCATCAGTCCAAATTGCAAGGAACTGTCAATTCAAAGTTTTTGTTTTATTTTTTAAAGTAGATTTCTACAACCAACAGTTATTTTAATACATAATGTATTACTCAGTATAGTAAGCAATAATTAGATAAATTTATTAATTCGGTCCATTAACAACAATCGTTTTATTCCTGGGGTCACGAGTGACCCCGTGCCACCACTAATGTAAGATGTACATGCGCCACCTGTCTAGGGTTAAGGGCTGTGATACTAGAGGTACTTCATTGCACTCCCATTAGAAGTTAATAAATGAAAGCTAGCCCATCTTTATGATTTTGAACATCTTATTTGAAAATATGCTGCACATGCCAATATAGAATAATTCATTGAAGGCATTGTTGCACCCATGGGAAGAACCAGAAGAAAATTAATAGCAAGCGCGCATACATGCACACACATTGATTACGCTGGACATATCAGGACACTATCTTCTAGTTATCATGGATATAAAGTCAAAACTGGTGGAAATTGAACTATGTTCACCAGCATCAACCATTGACCTGCTTCAAAACCTAGTTTCCCAGAAGTAATGGACTTGGATAAAGCCAGATTTTCACCATTGAAGAGTTTCAACAATTCTGCAGGTAGTAGGGTTTTTCTGTAAATGTATTATCCCAGAATATTCCACCATAAACTGATTAGCAGAAAGGAACATCTAAACATTAAAAAAATTCTGATGTGATACATTCACATGACTTTCTCTACCCACTATCTTTATTAGTGTTTATACAAACTCTTGTTACTAAGCTTATTTTTCTATCTACTATATTTTAATCCAAACAAACCTTTGCAGAAATACCTACATTACACATTTCTTATAAATACAAAAGGAATAGTGACAGTCAAATGTTTAAGAACTGGACACTATATGCTGACCCTACTCTTTCCATGACCACGAAAAACAACGGAATGTTGACAGGACCAAAAGAATGACAGTCTTGAACAATTCGAAGCATTAACAATGGATAGCTCATAAATGGCTTATAACATTTGTGTGTTGAAAAGAGATCTAACTTAAATACCAAGTTTAGTACTTACCTAATTTTTTGTTTTTGAGATATGCTGTTCGCTCTCTCATGCACATACGCATAACCTTCTTCTAAAAATGCTATTTTGGGTTAAGGAAGCCTCAAAACATATTTCTGCTGAAATCTCTACATTGAATTTTTGGGTGGAATTCAATACTTCCCCTACTCACTATACATAGTGGAGAAAGTTTCCAAAATGGCTCTAATGAGTTTGATTAAAATAGACATTAAAATATTTAGACATTTACATTGCATATGAAATGCGTCTTGAATTTCCTGAGAATTAAATTACTTACGAGATCATAAGTCGCAATTGGGGTATTTTATCTCAAAACCAATTTGAGAATATCTTGTAGTTTACCAGAAAAAATGTAAGCCAGTTGCAGAATTTAAAGTTGTGCTAGCTCAGATGGTTAGAGCAGTGGCATGGTAAGCTGAAGATTCAAAGCTCAAATCCCAACTATGACATTGCATTTTTTTTTAAAGTCTGATTTTCCTTAGCAATTTTAGTTCATTGTTACTGAACAGTTCTTAAATTATTTAATTTCAATTTGCAACAACAAGCCAAAGGAAGATTCTATACCGCATTTTTAAGACAAAGAATTTTGAAAAGATATGCCTTTTGTGCTGCAACAGATTAACAGGCCATGTGATCCATTAAAACAGTTCAAGATCAGTGTTTTGAGACAAGGGTTACAGAATGCTACAATTTGCACATACACATTCCAACAAGTGAAATATTCTGTTTGTCAGATACTAAGAGAGCACAAGTTAAATGATTTTATTTATGCTTCAAGTGAAGAAGTTGTGTTCTTCAAACTTATGAAGTTGTCCCACGCTTGGAGATGATGAAGTTTGCATTTTAATTTAAACTGCTCACGTAATGGAGATGCACTTTGAAGGAGGTTATTTTAGTGCGTTTGCCCCATGTATGAAAGTTACTTTGGAGTTGGTTTTAGATGTTTGGGACACCAAACTTTGAAGTAGTGATGATGATGCTTGTGTTACGTAATGTTACACAATATTGCGCAATGTAATTTTTACGCAGAAACTTGAATTTATATTTAATTTTGTTGCTTTGGGCATAAGTTTCCGTTAATTAAGCTTATGTAATATTATTTAAATCTTCCTCGGCTGCTTCAGTCGAACTATAGAGACAAAAGGTCTTGATCAGGTTGTGTTATGACAAAAATTAAATACGTCACAGAATTACTTTTAAATTTCACTTCTTTTTATTTCTTTATACTTGCACATATATAAAACATTGCACTTTATAAAAGAAACTGTGAGAAACTTTACACATTCTTAATGTACTTACTATAAAATCTTGCTCGTGACTTTTCCATCTGCACACTATGAAACCTGGTCCGCGACTGACTGATCTCAATGGTAAAAACCTTAAAGCTTCGGTATTGCCAGTCTCTTATTGGCTAATTCTAGTTCAATAGAATTTAAGCATTCAAACTAATACTTTTCTCTGCTGTTGATTGGCTAATTCAAAACTGTAAGCGAAACTACGTCATTACCGATCTTTTCATGACCAGTACTTTTCAAAATTCCGGACACATCATTGTCACAAGATTACATTATTACCTCATTGTTAACAACCTAAAACATATTATTCTCACAGTTTTTGCACTATTACAGTATATAAACATCCACATAACATTAATAAAATATGTTTTACAATAAAATAAGTATCTGCAATGACTTTACATACAATTTAAATAATTATACATAATGTTTTTCAAGGTGGGCTGTTATTGAATTTAGTTATAATAATAAATAAAATTGAATTTATTCAGGCACTAAAATACTGCCTCACAAGCTAGTTCTTATTCGCATTGAATTTTGGATGACAACATGGCTACATTTGCATATTTATTTTACGCTCACTTGCTCAAATTTACAGGACTCTACTCACTAATTCTTACAGTATGAAACATCCAATTCTCAACTTCAAATGGTGCTTATTAAATTTATCGGGCTACTTTTCTCACTCAATGTACACAAACTGTGTAGACTTGCATGGACAACCACATCAAAATGTTAGATTTTCTTGTAACACTCACCTGTATGAGCTGTACTGTACTATCCAAAAGAGTGCTGTGCACTTCTTTCTTTAACTCCAACTGTTTTACAAGTTTTTGTTGCTCCAAATGTGCATTCACAAATGCAATTAGAAACTTGTCCCTTGCAGACTTGTAGGAATTCTTTGAACATCTGCAAGGAAATTTTAACACTATAATGACAGGGCACCTTAATATGTTATCCAGATAATGTTCTTTTTCATTAGACTGTATGCATCCTGCCAGAACATGCACTTAGTATTGTTTTCTACTCGATTGTAGTTTTTCTGTACATCACATACAGGCTTACAAAGCAAGCTACCTGTTTTCATTGAAGATGAGGGAAACCATGGGATCATTTGAAATATGATACAAAAGGTTTTAGAGCAGGAGGAGATTTCTAACAAGTTCAAACTGCAAATCAATGTCACCGTTGTTAAGAATAAAATAAACTTAAGATCATGCTTTATCAAAGATCACAGGATCCTAATAAAAGAACAGTACTAAAGAAATAATTCTTTGAAAAACAATTTTTTTTTCAACACTAAAGTCTGTACTTTATAATCATGTATACAGTTCATACTTCTGAAACAGTAGTTCAACAGACTATTGTCTGAGTGGAAAAGATGCATTGTATGGACAGCTCTTTACATGTATGTATTTTGTTCCAAACATCGTGTATCAACTGCACAGGAAAAAAAAACAACCCTTCGAATGTAGGTTGAGAGAGAGGGGGAGGGGGAAGGAGAGGGGGAGGGAGAGAGAGAGAAGAAAAATTGACTTTCTGACACTTAAAGCTAAAATTAGGTTTTGTGACCACACCGAACCCCTTAGGAGAGAATGTATTGTAAAACATGGTTATCTTGTTCAATAAGACATGTTCCCTATTAATCCTTAAGAGTGAAACAGTAATGAAGCATATGTACATGCAAAAATGGAAATTGAAATGGTTATCAATCAACAGCAAACTTCATGAAGCTCGTTCAGGCTGCACACGACCTTTTCTGCATTACTGAACTCTCAGAAGAAGACATCAAGTTATCATCAGAGCTTAGAATTGGGCACTCCAAATTAATGCAGTTATCTTCTCACTAAGGACCAACCTCCAAACTGTACCAGCTGCAACATTCCTCTAACCATCCTGCATATCCTTATAGATTGTCCACAGTACAGTAGATGTAGACAACAAGCCGTCATTTCCAATCTTCCCAATGCAGTTAACAGACCCAATATGTCAAGACGACGACACCACAGTTTCTAATGGATACAAAACTCTCTGATTTACTGTAAATATTTACTTAGTTCCAATGTTATGCAATTGTAAATTAATGTATATCATTATGCATTATATACATCTCATAATGTATTTTTATGATAACAGGTTGCGATAAAACCATGTAGTCAAAACGATCCCCCCCCCCAAAAAAAAAAGGTTGGGGGTGTAGGAACTTTCATTGTTCTTGTAAAATGATGCAAATTTGAATTCTTATAGTCTGAAAGGGGTGGGGGAAGCTTTAAATTGTATTTTGCCAGAATTTGAAATACAAGTGGTAAATGGTTACCATTGATCTCCACAGATGGCATAGGCATTCAATGATCAGCCTCTCATTGAGCAATGTATTTAAAACCTCTGAATAGTGTTCTGACAAACTAACCACATTTTAGTTGTGTATTCAGGCATTCCAAGCAACTTCTGATCCAATCAGTTAAAATGTAGCAAACGGCAGTACCCCACAGACATTCATCTACCTAGAGACTGGCTGGGCAATGGATATCAAGTTTACACCATGGCATCGACTAGCTGTGGAGCTAAATGCAAGCAAGATTAAAAACACAGCTGGATTTTAACATGTGCAGTGGTGCTTTCTGGAAGCGATTATTTGTTCTTCTAGTTTTCTTTTAGTCTTGCTTTATTATTTTGTGGTTATAAAAGTATGTACAGTCTGTTGGACCCATACAATTGATAAGGATTGCTGTATGGATACTTTATTTTAATTTCAATAAATACATTCAATTCATTAATTTTTAGCTTGAATTTCAGTTTTTTATTAAAGTATGTTTTTAGCAATGACAATAATAGAAGAAATATCTTATAAACATTCATACCAATAACTACCATGTGTTGGATTTATAGCCAGGCCACAGATCGCATATATGCATAACTCGATAGCACTGCAGTGAGCTTGGTATGTTCCACCAGTGCCACTAGTGGTGAAAGACTATGATTATCACTGTGTGAGTTTCTGCCTTCTGTTCGAGCTGTAAAGACTAGTTTGTTCATTGTGCATCTCAAAAGTGAAAGTTTATTCAACATCTTGTTGTACGTGAGTTACATTAGATTACTCTTATTATTCCACTGAAATATCTACCGATAAATTCATGCTTGAACCAGGAATTTTTATGTATGATACATACGTAAAACCAAATCATGTAGACAGATGTGTAGACTCTTCAGGAGAAATCTCCTGGTATTCCAGTTCCAGGTAGAGAAACTGTTAGATGTCTGGTTAATAAGTTTAGGACAATGGGATTGCTGATCATTAAACCTCAGAAGCGAAAAAGAAAATATGTTCTAACAGAGCAAACACTCCCCAAAGAAGTACCATAGATGTGTTACAGAGCAAGTGGGTGTTTCAAAAACTTGTGTTCTAGAGATGTTAAATTTTTAAAATTGAAAGTCCACAGATTCTATATTTCACAAATTATAACTTTGTGACAACGAGGAATGCCAGGAATGTCTCAATGTATATGAACATCATTTTCAACACAACTTATAACAAGGTTAGTAGTGATTATAGTGCATGTTACTATCACTCATGAGTAAAGCCTAGATTTCCAAGCAAATGCATGTTTTTATATACTTTGGTTACAATTCTCAAACTTTGTAGTTATTCATTTCATGACTTATGGATTACAAATAATACTTTTTCGTGCATGTTTGCATATTTTGGCCTTTTTAGGATAAAATTCATGCATAATGCATGTTTTGGATTTTGTTTTGTTTAAGCATATTTAGACTTTTAATGCATAATATCATTTTACCGTGTATAACTGCATTTTATGAATGTGCCTCTCTAAAATCTGGGATTGAAACATTTATCTGCTGAGGAAAGGTGAAAGGTAAGCTATTAATGTTTCCTGGGATCCTACCTGACAATGACCATAATACCCTTGGACTTCCTACCATTCCCCGTTTTTTTGTTTTGTTTTGTTTGTGGACTTGAACCATCTGCAAAACTCCGGTTGCACTGTAAGACTTGGATGACTTCTGATCTTTTTGACAGCAGTTGGCTGCTTTGGATGCAAGAATGGAGGCACAAAATAGGAAAATCCTGCTTTTCATAGACCGTTGCCCTGCACATCCTACAGATGAGTATCTAAGGAATGTTCAATTGGAGTTCCTTCCAGGCAATTGTACTAGTAAGCTGCAGCCAATGGATTTGGAGGTTATACACTCTTTCAAGGCTCTTATAGAAAGAGCTTGGTTCGACAAGTTTTGTGCCTGATGGATGCCAAAAAGGATCTTGCATCTTTCAAAGTGTCAATCTTAGAGGCACTCCATTTCATTGCCAAGTCAAAGGCTGTGAGCAGTCTACCATCTCAAACTGCTTTTTGAACAGGATTTTTCAAGAACTGCATTAACTCCCAGCTGTCAGCAGATGAGGAAGAAAAAGATGACCTTCCTGCTACCTGGGAAATGTTGCAGCCAAACAGCACTTTTCAAGACTTTCTGCACGTGGTTGATGATGTGATTACTACTGAGGAAAGAGATGTGGAGGAGTTTGTTGCAGAACAAAAGGCAGCCGAATCACCATCAGTGACGAAGAAGAAGAATGTGAAAGTGAAGGGATACCTAACAGTGCTGAGGCATGTGCAGCGGTAGAAGTTTTGCACATATATTTATCATCTGCTGTAGGGGGTGAAAACAATGTTCACAATCTATAGGAACTTGAAAGACAAATAGAGGATATAAGAAATAAAAGGTCCAAACAGAAATCATTTGGGATTGTTTTGGTACAAAGCAGTAATTGTTTTCATTATGGTATAACAGTTCATTCATATTGTTAATTCTATACTTATGTACATAGTTATTAAAGTTTAAATGTTTCATGCAGAGAAAGAATATTTATTACTCTTGGTAATTCCATACCCATACTATCAAAAATAACCAAATTAAAAGAATGTAGGTATTACACAATACATACTTAACTGCCCTGCTCCTAGCCAGTGCATAAGCAGAATTACAATGGTAGTGTAGTATCAGCAATTAGTTTACACTCTGGATATTTGAGGTAAATACTAGGAATAGGAACAAAACAATCTATAGTATTAACAATGTGCATTTGGGAAACATTAAGCTCTTTCTCAAGGCATCTTTAGCTATGCAAGTGGTTTCTCATGATTTATCCCCCCCTTTACATCACTATTCCCCAGGTCCCTTGAAAAGTGTAAAAGAGGGGTAATATTGTACTTACTGGTAAAAGTCGTTGAAAGAAAATGGCGAACTAAAATGCAGTAATACATGTGATACAATATTGATTCAGCATCTGACAACACATCAACAAATCTGTAATTTGATAAAACTTAAGCAAACTAAATATGTAGAGTTAGATTACTTCTGTAAAGTTCCTGGCATAATACCTATCTTACCTTAGTAGCAATTCTCACTACTGATTGGTGTGGCATGGGGGTGAGGAAGTTAGTTTAGGTGATACACCATTGCTATTCTTATGAAACTTATCAATGGCAGCATGACTGCAATTTGAGATAGGCAGAAAAAGTAAAATGTAATGGGTAGTGGCAGTAAGAAAATGCGCTACTACGTTCAATTGCTTCACTGCCTATTAAATACAAAGATCTAACAATTTATATTCAGATATTGGTAAATATTTATGATGTGAATGGTTTTGAAAGTGAAACCTTTCTTGTTTTTGCTTCCTTATAAGAATTTCTATGTTTTCTCGTTATAATTAAAGTGCACAATCCATAAAAAGAGTAAATGGCTAAAATTTTCATAATGTTTAATATTTGTCTTTTTATAAGCTTTTTTCAATTGCGAAAACTACCTATAAGAGATTTTCAAACTTCCAGTTTACAGATTTCTTAGCTTTATCCATTCACATTAACTGTTATTTGCCATGCTATCTAATAAATGTGGTTTATTTATATTCCTAATACATTGTGATACGAGGCATTGTCAATCACAAGAACAGATTTTTCTGGAAGATTGGGTTTTAATATTTCTTTAACCCATTTTATGTAATTTTTGCAGTTTTTCTCTGTGATAGTCACTTCCTGCCGGTATTTGGTAATTGCTCGTAGAAATTAAACACAAGCATTTAGCAAACTTGATTGTTTATGTTTATAGGCAATTGTATCTCTTAAGTTTAGTTACAGCTTTAATTGTAGGCACTCTTTTCATGGATATTCAATTCATTATAGTCCTAAGAACTATACACATATCAAAATCATCCAGATGCGTGCAAGATTTGAGTCTCTTTTTGTTCCATTTTGGAGTAATGAACAGAGAAACCAAGCCACTCTGTACATCAATTTTCTCATTTTTATTTTCTCAACCATGGAAGTTGAAATGCACCTTGCTGCTGCAACATGCTAATTTACCTTATTCACAGGGGTTACGGAACTCTGTCAGCTTCCTGTCATATAAATTTCAACACATTTGCTACTTTTTCTCTAGCTTGGCCTGTTATAGTTTTACAATACATTTTAGGATTGAGTGCCACTATGCTACTACTTCACAGCACTGCACAGTTTGGAAATAAAGCATGCACTAACCAAGTCCCGTCTGGAAGAGGAAGCACACTGTCTTTTGCGCATACAGGTAGGGAGGAACTGACGGACATGAGCTGGCAGGCATGTCATAGTTGAAAAGCTGCTCATCCACTAGGGACCTTACAGGAGGCATCTATTCTACTTGTTTCATCTGTATATTATGCTTTAATTTCTATGATTATATCAGAGGTTTCAGTTTGATGCTAACAACTTGTTTACTTTATCTTATCAATGGACTTTATTCCTTTTTCTAAACAGTGAAACATTTACTTTCACTTTCATACTTTCAAGATACTAGGGAAGTTGGGGAATAATTCTAATTAAAGAAACACTCCCAACAATAACCAAAAATGGCATTGGGCCTTGGGTATAGAAAAATGAAATGTCAGGTGTGAAAGAACATCAATTATAAGATGGGTAACACATTTCTGAGAAATAAAACGGGCAAAGATTGACAAAGTGTTGCTGTCATTGCAATGAGGAGCCAAAAGCTAAAATCTCAGATGCTGAGACTATCATAGATGACTTTGGTTCTTTTAAAAATCAGGAGACAATGTTTTAATTAGGTTAAGATTAAACTTTGACAAGTGCAAATTGGTTTGCCGTTATAAAGTTAAAACTTGTTTTTATTACATCATTTTAGTACAGTTGGATGAAATGTCAGCTACACAGGTATAGTACGATTTTTTCGACCTGACCTTGCAGAAATGCAAATGAAAAGGTTGGAGAGGGCAGAGAAGACTGACATTATTCCCCATAGCATGGTGCAACAGGAATACCTCGCTTATCTGCCGTTCTCCTACAGCTAACCTAACCCCTCGGCCAGAGAGCTAATGGCTCATCCAGCTGAGTAGGGCCAGGAGGAAAAAATCGTACTGTACTAGTACTGCTCTGTGGCACAAAAGACAGTTGACAAATGCAATAATTTTCAGTGATGTAAAAATGTTAAAATTAAACATCGAATATTTGTCATGTTTAAGATGCCTCACTTGATTCTGGACTTTGACACTCACATTGGAAAATGCATCTAGTGAAATATGCCAAATAACATGATTCACGCTTTCAAGTCTTCTAAAACTGCAGGTTGAATCTGGAAAACATTTTACATATCCCCGAAGATAAATGTCTAAGAGGCATGAAACCAGGTAAGCATGCAGGCCAAGGCATTCGAACACACTGTTTAATCCATTGATGTTCTAACCTATGATTCAAATTGTCTCAAATGATTAGAACACAGTGAGGAGTAGCTATGTCTTGTTGAAACCACTTCTCTGTCATCTTTTTAATGGCAGGTCATCTAGAAAGTCTAATAGTCTAGCATTCAATGTAAGAATATTGGTCCACGTTAACTTCAAAGATATGTGAGTCTAGCACGACATCATCAAGAAGACTACACCACACCATTACTCTATGAGCACCTGGTCATTATCCTTATGCATCCAACCTGAATTTTGCACAGACCAGTAGCATGCATTTTGGGTATGGGCATGACCGTCCAAGTAAAATAAACTCTCATCACTGGACATAACATGTTTAATAAAGCCTTTATTATCATCTATCTGAATGGGATACAATTGTAAAATAGACGCTTGTATAGAGGATCTTTGCCATGCATTCTGTGAACATGTTGCAGCTAGTAAGGACGAAAACATTTTTAAAATCTGCCTAACAGTGTCTGTTCATTCCACTCTGCCTAGACACACAGCATATTGATCTTTAGGGCTTCCGATTACCTTTATTCAGTAGTTGTCTTTGCCTACCGCTTTGTTTTGCAACCACTACAGAAAAGTTCCTCTTACATTTACTTAAAAGTTTATTTACAGCTTGAAATGATGGATTTGTCTGAGCTTCAACTTTATTTAAATGTCACACATAGGACCTTGAAGGACCAATAAAACATATCAAATAATACTTTAAGTTGTACTTTTGTAAACTTGCTTTATGCATTAGCTTTGAGGATTTAAATCAGCCTTGTCCACCACGGTGTCCGTGATGTGTTTTCCTGGTGCCCTTCATAAGCAAATTTTTATTCCGATGATTTCTAATATTAAATCAATTTCAGGACAAAACTATTTCCATCTGAACATCTTCCCAGTACACACTCAAAGCATTAATAGTGAATTTCCTGTTAATTCTGAATTGCAAAAACACAAAGTTACACTTAAAATGTAAATTAACATCACAGCAAAGTGTGTTTAAAAAGGCAGTTAAGCAAAATAATAATGTGACAATGGCCTCTTACAATGTCTGTTATGTTTTAATGAAAAGGAAAAAACCTTTCAGTGACTGGGAAGTAGTTAAAGAACTACTGATCAGCACCACGGAATCTCTGTTCGATGGCCACAAAGATAACTCCGCAGTTATGTCTTCTATAAAAGGACTTCAATTGTCTCGCCAAACTGTTGCTAGATGCACTGAACAGATTTCTAAGAATTTAGAATCTTAATTATATCAGGACCTGCAAGCGTGTGAATATTTTTCACATTAGTTTGATAAAAGCACTGATATTTCCGATATTGGACAGTTGTGTTTATTATTAGAATGATCGTTCATGATTTTATGGTTAAGGGGGAGTTTGTAACAGTGCTGCCACTTCGTGAATGAACTATGGGAGAAGACATATTTAATACATTCCTGAAATTTGCTACAGGTAGTAACATTCCACTGTCTAAACTTGTTGCTATAACAGAGGGGCACCTTGACTTTATGAAATCATCGCTCAGGCAATATTGGCAAGAACTTGATGGGATACCATGGCACTTAGATTTAGGTTTCTTGGCTAAGTCTTTAATTGTAAGGAAAAAATCACATTTCAGCCGTGATAAGTACTGCATATGCTTTTCAGGGAAACTAAACTTATGGATTGACATTTAAAAAGAAATCCCCTATCACATTTTCCAACTTTGAAATCAATTGTGGAAATCATAAATGTCGGTGAATGTGATGTTCTATCTTTTGCCCAGCATCTTGAAACACCAGTCACAGAATTTAGTAACAGGTTACCCAGTTTTCAACACTTCAACCAGTGATTATGTTTATCAATCCATTCGCTTCAGATGACATTACTGAACTTGAAGGTAGGATATGCGAGATCTTCGGAAATTGTAATATTGAAGAATTAGAAGTGTAAATTTTAAATAAAGAAGATGTATCTTTGAAATCATGTTTAGCAACTTCAAGCAATTTCTGGACTCTGGCATACAGGAATAAATATCCCAAATTGGTAGTGTTACTTTGAAAACTTATTCTTGTTTTGGCTTGACATATCTTTGTGAGGTCACATTTTCATCTATGAGCATTATCAAGAATAAATACTGATCCAGCCTGACAGACTCATGTCTAGATGACACATTAATGGCCATGTGCACCATTCTCGATCAAAATTTTACCATGGTAAAATATAGACTTTACTGTGGTGAACGGTTAGTTGTGGTGCATCGATGCTGGTAAAAGTTTATTGAGAATTTTACTGAGGTTAAATCTGACCGGCCATGAAGAGCTGGCTTTCGTTGATTATTTCCAACTTTACTGGTGCTGAATATTAAAATGGTAGAACAGTATAGGCTAGAATTCCCAACGAATAGATACACTCCATTTTAGCCAATGAATACATCCTGATAAAGTTACTTTAATGTACTTTGTAATTTTAAATGCTTTAAGGCCTTCTTTTGCGAGAGGTGACTTAAATATCCTGACCCAAGACATAAGAAAATCCACCACAGCATTACACATCATAATTATATCGGTTGAAGCATAGCTCCAAGAACAAGGCAGAAATAAGGGGAGTAATGAATGGATTTAGAGCAATTAGTACATTTTCAGGAATATTAATTGCACAGATATAGAAATCCAGTAACCTGAAGAGGTCAGTGCCGAAGTCTGAAGTCGCCAACATGGTGTTGGGGTAGCATGTGCATCTCTTATTCAAGAGGTTCCTAGTTTAAATCTTGTCAGGGAATAATATATATATACAGTGGAATCTCGTTAGCATGTTCCTCATTAACACGTTTTCCCGTTTATTACGTTGAATTATAGAAGTCCCGGTACCAAATCATCAAATGTAATAAATGTTTGCTTAGTGCGTTTTTCGAATCCCACTTACCACGTTTGAAGTTTGACGTCCTCATTCGTTGTTTTGGCCAATCCTTGGTCAGTCCAGTGGGAGTAGGCGCTTAACACGTTCAAAGTTTGACGTCCTCCATTTGCTACTTTGGTCAATCGTTGGTCACGGGGTGTATACCGGCAGCCAATCACATGCATGTATGTAAATATTTGTGTGACACGATTTATGTGGGCGGGATAGAGAATGCTTTACCTGGCATGGTAAACGCCAACGATAGTTTCTACTGTTGAGTGTTGACCAAACATACGTAGATTGTATTTTAAATTTTCATTTGCAACGAAAAAAAGAAAGTGTAGTAAATAACCAACACTGAAAAACTGAAAATCCTTGAAGTATACCACAATCCAAATATGAAACATGTGGATTTAATGCGGAAGTTAAACATTCCTCCGTCAACCTTGACACGATTGTTAGCAAACCTAAGTTGATTGAAACTGCTTTTAAAGAAGGGAAAAATACTAAAACAAAACTTTCCTCTTGGAAAATAGGATCAGAAAAAGATTGGAATGAAATTTGTTGCATGGAAACACCTACTGTATTCAAATCGTATTGAATACACCAGAGTTACTATCGTCTATTGTACTCGTAACATGATGCACACACATAATTTTGTTTTCTTTTTTTAGTGGAAATTGTTATCATATGTGTAATAAAACACACAGCAAAGCCACTATTGTCGCTTCCATAATTCGCAATTTATATTCTCAAAAACATTCATAACCTCAAAAATCCAAGCTGACCAACATAAAAGCTTGAATTATTTATTCTCAGGTTTTCTGTATCCAAATCCATTTGAACACATATTGAATTTAACATGGAAACACGGATCGTATTCAGTATAAAATTGTACTTGAAATCTATTTCAACTGCCCATGGAGATGTAGTAATTATTAGATTTTATTACATAACTATGTTCTTAAATTGCAGATTTTGTATTTTCGTTAACACGTTTTCCCCCCTATGACGTCCAAATCCTTAGGTCCCTGCAAATACGTATTAATGATTCTTTTTCACTTCTTTTTTCTGCCTGTCTTTCAGTAAGTGAATATCAACTAAGCTAACGGGAATTTAGTCAGTGTGGAAAGAAAGAAAAAAATATCTACAATAGTTTAGCAGCAATATGTAAGGCCAGTATTTCCCACGTGTCCATCTTAAAGTCATTGTTTCTATCTCTGTACTTTCTATCCTTTCTTAAGAATTGCATGTCAAATTTAATAATGTAATAGAGAAACTTGGGTCTGCTTTTGCTTTCCTCCATTGCATGCTGAACTACATGCATGTGCATCAGCAAAGAGGCAGAACAAGTGAAAAACAGACAAGATGTACATGCTGGTGCATTCAGCAGAGTTTATCTGCAATGAACGGTGTGTTCAATCAATGTGAGTGCCTGCCAGGCAACCACAGTCATCTAAAGTGCGGTGAACATTGGTGTACCGCTGTGTGATGATTACCCGGCCAAATTCTTACCGCGGTAAGCTGAAGGTCCCTGAAGGGCTTGTTTAACGAGGATGGTGCACACAGCCATAAGAACAGCTTGTTCCAGCTATACACCAGGTATCTCTGAACTTACAGTGAACACGCAGTATCAAACTTCACAATAAATCGTGCAAGTTGTAAATCTAAGCGATTTTAATTATAATTCTTTGAAATACTTTTGCAGCATTATACTGGTGGTGGCGGCTGCTGCTGCTGCAGCGGTGGCGCTTGCATCTCCTTAGGCATGAGTTAAATGTGTCCGAGCACAAAAGAAAGTTGGAGAGCATTAATTTAAATTGTTACTTGTTGAGGTTGTGGAAGAAATAAGAGGTGTGATCAAAAAATTTCCGGAATGGCTTCACAACAATGCTGAGATTTCTTCAATTCTTACCCAGATTGTACATGCAGTGTTCCTTCCCGATAAAAATGAGAGATCACGTAACTTCCTGTGACCATACAGTGATGAGGTGGACACTCTGAAGTGAACACGTGTTTTGGATGTGCTGCGATTTTTCTGCGTAGCAAAAATGTCAGATTACGAAGAACAAAGAACGAACATCAAATTTTGCTTTAAACTCGGTAAAACTGTAACAGAAGCCTATGAAATGTTTAGAACAGTTTATGGGGAGGAAGTTATGGGCAAAACTCAAGCATTTGAGAGGTTTTCGAAATTTAAAAGTGGTGTGACATCAGTTAAAGATCATCAGTTCGGGGTGACCCTGTTCCAGCAAAACTGATGAAAATATCAATCAGGTGAGGAAAATGGTCTTAAATGATAGGTGCATTACAATAAGAGAACTTTCTGATGCATTAGGACTCTCCTTTGGAAGTGTTCAAAGCATTTTGAAAGACAATTTGGACATGAGAAGAATTGCCACCAAGTTTGTGTCTCGCCTGCTTTCAAATGACCAAAAGGAAAGCCGTGTGATTGCCTGCACAGATCGTAAAGAACAGCTACAAAATGAACCACAGTTTATGGAGAAAATTATTACTGGTGATGAAACATGGATTTATGGGTACGATCCAGAAACGAAGCAATAATCTTCACAATGGAAGAGTCCTTCATCTCCACGCCTGAAAAAGGCCAGACAAGTTTGATCCAAAGTGAAGTCAATGATGATTGTGTTTTTTGACATTAAAGGCATTGTACGTAAGGAATTTGTGTCACAGGGTCAAACAGTGAATCAAGTGTTCTACAAACAAGTGCTGCAAAGAATAAGGGAGAATGTGCGATGCAAACTGCCGGAGAAATGGAGGAGTGATGACTGGTTCCTGCAATGACAATGCGCCCACGCACAAAGCCCTTTCTGTTCGTCAATTTTTGGATAAAAATAGGAAGAATACTGTTCCCCATACCGCCTATTCTCCAGATTTGGCACCAGCAGACTTTTTTCTTTTCCCGCAACTTAAAATGTGGCTCCGAGGACACCGTTTTGAGGACATTGATGTCATCCATCGTGAATCGCAGAAGGCTCTGAACATGTTGAAAGAAGACTTCCAAAGGTGCTTCCAGCAGTGGCAGAAGCGTTGGGACAAGTGTATCCATTCCCAAGGAGACTACTTCGAGGGTGACAGTGCAGATTAGACAAAACAAACTGTTGTGTAGTATTTATGATGTCATTTCGGAAACTTTTTGATCACACCTTGTATATATTAATTTCAACAAATAAAATCACAGAAATTCTGGTAGGACTGGAATGTTCATATTATTCAGTTAAAAGTAACTCTTAAGTCATCTGTAGTACATTCAGCTTTTTATTTATATCAGTCACTAAAATAGTTTTGACTTTCAGCACACCTGTGGTTTCTTTGTTTTCATAAGATTGCTAATTTTGATACCATTTTACTGGAGAATTTACAGATTGCTATGTATAATATATTAGCATGTGTTTGTGTAAATATTTGCTGTGAAAATATGAAAGGTTAAATCATTGTAAAGTGCACTGATACGCAATGGATTGAGCATATGCCAGGATTCACCAGTGATGGAAGAGTAATTTTTTATCAATATTGTAATTAAACAGGTACTGCGACTTTTACATTGTTTATTAACTAATAACTAATTATTAATGAAAGAACATGCAATTAAATAAGATTTATCAAATATATGGCCAAAAAACTTTATTTCCATTTTCTGCATTTTAATTACTTATCCTCTTCTATGCAGGTATTACATGGAGGTGGAGGTTGTATATTGATCAACAAATTAATGGTAGTAGCAACAATGTTACTTTGTGATCAATAAAGAGAGTTACCATATTAATTAACTTTATTTCTTTTATTACTTTCATAATTCTACTGTTAATGATGTGGTATTACACATTTTTAAAAGCCTAAAATAGTTAATTAATTTTGAAGATCTGGAAGCTAGTAACAGTGATGTGTCATAATTTAAAATAAAGAGAGTTGAAGGTTGTTACAGTACATCACTAAAATGTTCTTACTTGAACGCGTTTCGGGAGACGGTTTGCTCCCATCATCAGCATGTTGAGTTGAAAACATGCTGACGATGGGAGCAAACCGTCTCCTGAAATGCATTCAAGTAAAAACATTTTAGTGATGTAGTGTAACAACCTTGAACTCTCTTTATTTTAAAGCCTAAAATAGTATTTTTAAAACCTATTTTAGGTGCCTAAAGTTGCATTTTTTACAGTCTAAAGGTAATAATATAGCTTTAAAGCATATTTAACTTAATTATCTTATTCATATTAACAAATAAGTAAAGATTTAGCAAATTTATTAATTCAAATAAAAATCATATCAAGTTCATAATGCATTTCTGATTATGTTTTCAAGAAAATTTGGAATCATTAGGCCTCTCTCTCTCTCTCTCTGTTTGCCTGGCAGTATAATTACAATGCATTTACATGCACTGTGGCATTCAGGTGACAAGAAACACAGCTATATGCCAGATAGTTGTTTAAACTATCTTAAAGTGAACACAGCTTTCTTTTACACGTAAATCTAGAGCTAAAAAATGAATTACTAACATTAGTGTAAGAGTATTTTACTTACTTGATGTTCTCCAAGTCCTGTAATATCTCTTTGCTGTATTTTGCACTAGCAAGTTCCTGTGTTTGAGACTCCATCTGTTTCAGCAATATTCCCCAACTTGCATTTATGGGGATATTCCTCATTTGTTCAATTATTGTTTCCCTCATATTCTCAAGATCATGTTGATTTGACTTCTCCCTCATCATTCTGTGAAACTTTGCTAAATCTTGCCCAGATGTTAATAACTGAGCCTGCAAAGGTGAACACTTGAATTATTCTTGTTACACTACTTCAAAATAGTCAATATAGATTATTCACAAATGACACACTTGGTGCATGAAATACTGGGGCATCCACTGTAACTAAGGTGGAGTTCGCTTGGCCGAAAAGCCATTGTTTCCCACTGACTAGACAATAGCTAGAGTGACTAAAAGGTTTCTAATGAAGCAGATTAGTTTTTTTTCAGCATCTCAATGTTGGCACTTTTGAGAATTTACATATCCATGTACTTGAAATCAGGCTTCATCTGAAAGATGAGATTAGGATGAACTTCTTTGTCATGCACATTATTCAAAATCCATTCACAAAATCTAATCCCACACACAGGATTGCCCAGTTTAAGTTATTGCAACACTGTACATTTATATGGTCTTAAACGAAGTAAGTTCATAGCACTTTGTATGGAACCATTACAAATCCCTGTTTGCTAAGAGGGGAATTTTTCTAAGCATTGATCAAAGTCACCAAGAATTTCTTTTGCGAGTACTGTATGTTGCCTTCATTTCTTATCAAGTACACTTCCCATTTCACAAAATTTATTAACTGATCTGTAAACTGTCCCATGATTTGGGAAATTATCTTTCGACACTGAAACAAAATACAAAAAAATGGTATAACTGAAGTACTCTGGGTGCACACCACATTGTTGCACAATGGGTTTCTCTTGCCTAGGTAAGCACTGAAGCAACAATGATTTTAAAATCATTCAAGAAGAGCTGAATTTCAAATCCTTTGGATGGCAATAAAGATGACATATTCTGGAATGCCAATGAGGGAAAGAGGAAATGAATCCATTTCTGATGTAAACATCTCCAAGGATTCCAGCAGTGAATGAGTTATGCCTATAATTTCTGAAAACAGCAACTGTTCATTTAAAATATTTGAATACCGTATTTCACGTCCACTTTGTATCAGGAATAATATTGTGAAAAATTTGCAGTTAACATTTAATTATATAATGATTTAATTATTCTGAAAATGACTCCCCCCAAAAAAGACACAAAAGATAAACAATGTAAAGACATGATTTGTGAAATTATCCAAACAAACTTAATTATTTAATAAATGTAAATAGTCGTAGCTAAATAAGTTAAAAGTGATTTAATATATACTTAATTTTTATAGTGTTATACTAAACATTTGAGACATGAAACGTATTTAAAAACATAGAAAATGAGATTTTACCACTGCCAGGGAGAATCAACACTCCTAACTACCATATCCCAGATATGTTCGATGAGCATATGTCAGGCGAACTGCAGACCATGGAAACAATGGTACCCGTCGCTCTTCAAAGAAGGCCGGGCAGTGTCCTGTTGAAATATGTCCCGTGGAGATGCCTGAAGCAGGGGGAGTACCTCAGGCTCTACAACCACCGTTAGGTACTGGTTGCTGTTCAAAATGTCCTCAATTCATAGGAGGCAAGATCGGTTGATGTAAACAATGGTGCCCCAAACCATCACACCTGGTGTTTGGCTTCTCAACTTTGCAGCCCTTTTAGGTTGTGCTCATCACGGTACTGCCAGACACGTATTCGGCCATCACTGTAGGGCATGTTGAAGCGGGACTCGTCCGAAAAGAACTACATTTTGCCACTCAGCATCCCAGTGACGATGTTCAAATGCCCATTGCAGTCTGAGGAGCTTGTTGTTTCTGGACAATGGAAGCCGAAGTAATAGCATGCATGCAACCAGTCCAACCTGCAGACAGCGACGAACCGTTGTTGCAGACAAGTTCACACCTGCTGCAGTGCTCCAGCATCGAACCAACACTGTAGATGAAGCTGTATGGTCCGTTATGGCCATGTGGACAAGATGACGGTCATCCTCTGCTGTGGTCATGTTCCATGGTCCAGTACCCACTCTTCACTGCGTACGACCTTCATCTATCCATTGCTTCCACACATGCATCACTGTTGTAGCAGCATGTCCTGTACGAGCCGAAATGTCACGGTATGACAAACCCGCTTCCCGGAGACTGATCATTCTGCCCTGTTCGAACTCACTCACATGCCGATATGGCTTCCTTTGATGTCGACGAGGCATATTGGTACTCACTTTATTATTTCCACCTTGTTTGACAGCTCTGCACTGACTACACTGGGCGCAACACTGACCTTGTCGGACCGACATGAGAGGGCTCTGCTCGGCCTATGTGTATCCCATCTCTCTGCAAAGCTAATCACTTATTGCTTGCACACTCTTTTACACTTCCACCAAGTTTGGAGTTATTTGGGAAATTCTTTCTTGGTGTTGCAATTTTCACAAATGGCAGTGTATTATAAATAAATACTTATCCTATGACAATACCACAGAGCAAAAGGACAATAATGTATAGCAACATGCCAAAGGTATTTGCATTGTTCCTGACTACAAAGAATAAAATGGGTCGAGAGATAAAATTGAATACAATATACTTCCTGCATAGTAACATGTAAATATGCATTATCTGCAGAAAAATTAAATATTTTTTATTAATACAGTAAACAGTAAAGTTATTATTTTGAATTTGTCTAGAACATATTCTCAACAAAATACAGTGCTTGAGAATAAATCAATCAATCAAAACAAAACTTGATTAATCATTGTTACCACCCGCACACATTAAAACCGAACTGCAGAGAAACACTAGAGTTACTTCAGTTTGCCACATCAGGTTCTAAACTCTGTGAACACTCAAGGCAATGAACCCTGAGAAAGACACAACAAATCTGTTGCCACACTGTTACATAGCCACTGCTGCATCCTGAGATCAACAACTACAAATATAGCAAGCCACCTTTACATTCCATCCCAGCTTTAGAAGACAGCAGTAATTTCTTTAACAATGACTATGTTACATAACAATTAGCCACTTTTAAATTCTATGTTCTGATAGTTTATGTCAGATCCATTGTTTATATACAATAAATTTATCCTATTATTTATGCGCAGTACATTTGCCAACAAACTCTTCTTTTATGATTTTAAGTTTCAAATTTGGAAGGTGCATTGGATTCAATAAATATGGTGTTTATCATAAGAATTGCTTACCTCCTCTGAAGGAAAAGAATACCTGAAATGGGTGTAATTGGAACTTGCATTAACGACATAAATTATTATAAAAAATGCCTTGTTTTTCTTTACCTCAACTAAGTCAACTGGCTGAGATTCATTATTTTTCCTAAGTAAATAAGCAACGGCAAGAATGTCTTTATTATATTGAAGTGAGCTATTCAGATCAGCCTTCTTGAACTCAAGCAACAGCATCTTTTTCTTCAGTTCCTGGATTTTACCCCATTCTTGATCAAGTTTGCATTCTGAAAAAAATAAAAAATGAAAGTATTGGCTATTGTCAAAGTAAAAGCTGTGGAGGTTTAATATGGAAAAACATCATTTGATTATTCTGAACTCTTTGTAACTTATGCTATAGAAATGTAATTTGAAACAGCCATGCTTTGAACAAGGTCAAACGGTCTCTTTTTATGAAATCCAAGCTATATATTTTGGCAAATAGAACATATAAAGCAGCTTCACAGGTCCTAAGGTCATGGTATTACTCATTATAGTTTTAAAGTTACAGGCAACAATTTATCCTAATTCAAAATGTCTTTTACGATGTAAAAGAAGCATACATTGAGATATGATGCTTCATGTTAAACATTTGCAGAAATGCTTTTACAAAGGGTGTCTCAAAAGTAAGTTGCACTATTTTAAAAAAAATAACAAAACGTTTAAATATTTAAAAGAAGGACATTTTAAAAGCTACATTCAATAACTATTTTTCTACATAATCTCCTTGAATCTCAATAAATTTTTAATAGCAGTTCTTTAATCCAGTGTCAAACCACTCTCCAGCCAAACTGGCTAGCTATCTTTTCACTTCTTGTTTTAATTCGTCATTTACAAAGCACCTTCCCCTGAGATGTTGCTGCAGCTGCGGAAAAAAAATGGTAATCATTCGGTGCAAGGTCAGGTAAGGTGGATGACTGAAAACATCCCATCGAAACTGCTCAAACAGGGTTTGATTTATTCGAACCTCGTCAACAATATCTGGAGGATGGGAAGTGGAGGGTCGGTCACTTTGTTACTGATTGTGTAATTGTGTGTTGTTCTCCTTCAATGAACAATTGATGCCAATGAGAAACCATTGGTTTTGACATAACTTCTGCACCATACACACTGCACAACTCGCGATGAATTTCAGTCACACATTTTTTTTTGCAGAAAAAAAAAGTATTACAGTGCGAACTTCACAATCGGCGGTAGGAGCGAGTGGAATCTCCATTGTTACTGCTGTCCAAGCGGTAAAGGTAGTCACTTAAGAATTTTACAGTGCTGCCACTACACCCAGACCAAACTTCCCTGCAACTGCCAGGCTTTTCCTGCCTACCATGCAAATTTAAAAAAATAGTGTAACTTACTTTTGAGACGCCCCTTGTATTAAGCATTTTGTTGTAGGTACAAGAGGCATACAGTAGGCTGAAGTGAAGCGATAGCCAAAGCCAAAGCTTTTAATGTGGGTCACTATGTGAAGAGTTTAAAGTTCCATGTACATTTGCATAAACAAACCCCCATTAATAAAAACAACTTTTGTCTTCATATCATGGTTTTCCTAGTTATACAAAATTCATTCAAAATAAAGATGTCTTTACAGGTTATTCACAGAAAATTCAAGACATACTTTCTTTGTCAATGAAATATTATAAACGTATGGTAATTCAATCATTTGTTAAGAGGCAGTTTTGAGAAAATAAAAAAATATCTAAACATTTCTGTAAAGGATAGTTAGGGGGTGGGGATTATTTTTGAAAATATTTATGTAAATTCGTTGGAAAATGCTGAACTTAAATATGGAGCGTTGATATTGTAATGAAAAGAAGCTAGAAACAGTGATGTGTATTGAATTTATTTAAAGGTGAGTCGGAATAAGTGAGTAAACTTAAGTGATGTAGTGTAACAATTCTGACTCACCTT
The DNA here is from genome assembly GCA_030765065.1 of Deroplatys truncata. Lineage (NCBI taxonomy): Eukaryota > Metazoa > Arthropoda > Insecta > Mantodea > Mantidae > Deroplatys > Deroplatys truncata. The sequence goes on from CM060979.1 coordinate 90,035,637, forward strand.
TAAATAAATTAAATATGGAGTTTCATATTTAAACAACTCTTTTCTCTTATGTTTTGAGTTATGCTGTTCATATACACACATGGACCATTCTCTAAAAACGGTTTATTATTATGTATTCAGGAGACATCAAAATGCACATTTCCAGTGAAATATCTATATCAAATTTTGGTTGGAACACAATACTTTCTCTACTTAAATCAAATAGGTAAAAATAGGATCAAAATGTGAGTCAAGCCCTCCCACATATCAGCAGTATTGGATTTTTCTGAGGTTTGCATAACTATGTCTACTTAACATATAGCTGGACCTGTTAAAATGTGCAGGCACCGTTAGCAATATTTATAAATTAGAGTTTGTTTTATGATAGCGAACTGCAACAAGCAGGAGCATTTTTTGCAAAGATTTTTTCATCCTTAAAAGTTTAAGCCATAGTTTGTATTATCAGTACAATATATCTTTGTGAAAAATATATGTGAAATTTTGATCTGATACAAGATATACATTATTGTACACACAAGGTTTACTATACTGAATGTGTTTTCTTGGTTATGCTAGCATAATGACTAAAATGAAATATTAGTAATAAAAGCGTCCCAGAATAATCAATTACAGAAATTTAGCTTTTGCTAAACTGAAACTTGGTGCATATGTAATCCAAACCAGTTCAAGAAGAAGTCAAGAGTGTTATATTTCATAACCATTGCACAGCACAGGCGGCTGGTTTGGTTTTCAATTAAATCTTTCCAGGTTGTGCTATACAACTGATTTTCACAAGAGAGTTAATTCAATTAAGAAAATCTAACTTTTCTTTTGAACATAACTGTTCAGGACATTAAAACATAACAAGTATTCACTTTATTGTTCAGGAATCTCAGCCTATAAGATGTACCATGAACTTCTAGGTACTATTTAATTAGAGTTTCTGTGTAATAAATATCTAATTGTTTGCAACTAACCTACCTAAAGCCTTTAGTTCTTGTTTAGTTTCTTCAAAATGATTTTCTTTGAATGTAATTTCTTCTTTCTTCTGGTGAAGCTTTGTTCCAAGTTGGGAATTCAGCATAAGCTGTTAGAAAGATAAATTTATAACAGTAATAATATTGACAAAAAATGAAGATTTGTCAGCAGAACATGCAAGTTTTGAAACAGCCAAAATGTACAAGCTCTACAAATGAAATGCAGTCTAACATACATTAGTTTTTAGATTATAAAGCATGGCAGAGTGACAGATCTCTAGCTTTAAGTTACTGATGAGCAGGGCCCGGATTTAGATGATCTAAAAATATTTGAAAAATGACCTGTAAAATGACTCAAATTAAAAAAGAGCTTAAAATTTAGATTTGTTTAACCTATTAAAATCAATGTACAAAACGCTATAAATGAATTTACACTGCTATACAAGCAGGTATAAGAATGAGATAAATTAAATTCATTCAATTAATTCAAAATGTATATTTGTTCTATGTTCTTTTTTGAAGAATCTGAAGACAAGAAAATTGAAGTAGGTCTTACAAAACTGCAGATTAACTCTCTTGAGTTCTTAGACCATACAAAATTCATATACAATGAAGAGGATTCCACAGCCTATGACACGACACAAGGAAGATGATAACCTGACTGTATATACTCATTAACATGAAAAATAAAAACTGACCCATCTCATCCTTGGTTTGGGACATGACTTCATAGCGTAATGCTTCTCTGACAAAAGCCACCCTCCACCACAACCCTTTCCAGAACCATTAAATGGTATGTGATTTTTTGCCCTAACAATGCAAGTAAAGGATGTAGAAAGTTACTCTTATTTCTGAATTGAATAGTGACCTTTCTGATGTCTGAAAAGTTATCCTTATCTAAATTGTAAAATTCTTTATGTAGGTACTCAATGTAAATGCAAGAAAATGACTAAATAAAGATGCAAAGGGCAAGAAAATGAAAAACTACATAAAATAAAAAATGGCATAAAAAGACCTAATAAACATGCATTTTTATAATTGGGATCCATGATGAAGATTTATGTGCATGTTAGCAATGCCTATGATGCAACAATTAAAAGATGACATGTCATCAGAATCCTGGCCCTGCTGAGTCACATAAAGTAGTCTGCTGGATGTCCTTTACTGACTAAAGTAGTGGATGATGTAAGCATGATAACTAAGGCTTGGAAGTTGAGGAAAAATCCTTTTCTTTTCGAGTGTACAAAGACGAGGCCCACCATTATATATGTTCATTTTGGGTGAGTATACAGGTCAGAAAAGGGTGAGCTTTTATTTGTTCTTTCCTTTTTGCTTATTGATCCTTTTTAGCCTATTTTTTTAGATCTTGATGGCTTTTTGTTTTTCAACTTGTCTTTCGACTACATTTTTACTGCTCTTTTTCAATTTGAACACACAATGATTTATACAGATTAACATAATCTAAAAAATATGACTGAAAGAAGCAGCATTTTATTCATACAGTTTTTTGAATGTATGTTTCATATCACCAGAATTTTGTATTTTTTAAACAAAAATTTCAACTCTATTTTAAAGAATAACATTTAGATATTACATAATCATCAATCTCTCACTGCAATAAGCATGTATAAGTGTATATCATGAGTATAAATAACACAATTTGGAGGAAAATGAAACACATTCCCTTTTAGTAATGGCTAATGTAATGTTATTGATGTCCAATGCTAACATATTCATTATTTAAACATGTAATTAAAACTAAAATTATTAAAAATATTAATTAATTTGTTATATATTTGTACATTCAATTTTTCTAGTTATTAGGTCCTTTTTAGGAATTTTTATAGGTCTTTTTAAAGCAATTTATAGGTCTTCAACTTCCAAGCCCTAGCGATAATACTTGACCAACTTTCCCATTGGCATCCCTGGTTTCCTGTTGATTGTACATGCTTGCATTTGGAAATTAGTGTTTTAATTTTTTTCCATTCTGGTTTGTTTCTTTCCACTCCTTAATACTGTATATTCCTCTTACAGAAATAAAATGACTAACTTTTCTGTTCTTCTGAAAATGAATTTGAATGATTAGAAAGGAAATGTCCCAACACTTGTATATAACAAACCTAGAACAGTACACAGAGCAAAAACAGGAAACAAGATATTTATTTTAAAATGCAAACTTTCAAAATTAATGTCAAGTTTACTGAAGTCCAAGAACTGAAATAGTACACCTGATGAATTTTTAACTCAGTGATTTCACCTCTAGGCCACAATATACATTACAGCTGTTCTTGCCACAGCCACTACCTATTTAATACCATGAAATGGAGCAGGTTAAATCTTAATCTTTAATGTGAGTGCAATATAACAAAATGTGCCTTAAATACCAAAAGTTTCACAAAGATGAAAAAGGATCATTTTTGTTTCTAACAGCCAAAGACCAGAATGAAAATATATGTTTCTCTTCATCAGTTTTAATTAATTCAGAAATTTGCGTTCAATTCAGGTAATTGCAAATATATCAGCCAAATGGACAAAAATAACTGACTATATTGTTCTGACATTATTCATGTGATGTCATTTCTATTATTGAAATAACACTGAACGAAAATCCTTTTATGTTCTAGTATTTGACTATGTTGTTGTTCTGTTACCATTCCCACTTAATTGTGTACCAAACTACATTTACTACACAACTATCCGACTGCAGTATTTTGGGTTACCTTGTTTTGATACTTCTTAATTGCCAGGTTCTTCACCACCTTTTCAACTTCTGAGGTTGGATGAATGTGTTCCAGTAAACTTTTCCATAGTCTGTTTCTATCCTTGGTAAAAATTCTAAATTGAAACAAAATAAGCACATAATTATGAAATTAAGCTGACAGTTGCATAGAAAAGACCTATTAGACTTAGTGTAGTAAAGCCCTGCTTAACGGAACTGTGCTTAATGTAAATCTGGCTTAAAGAAAGAAAAAAATATGAGATGCTCAAGTTCATGCTGGCAATGTTATTGCAACAATTGGCAATGATCTTTAGCCCCAACACTAAATTTCAATACAGGTACTTGGTATTACATGCAGTTAATCCTCACTCCCCTACCATAGATTCCAAGAAATACTGTACCGTTATAACAAGTGTTAATTGCTTGCACTTGCACACAATGGAGAGGCTCACTGTAATTTGACTCTTAGTGTTTGTCAGTGTGGTTTATCTGTATTTAAGATGTCAGCGAAAAGAAAGCATGTTGTAATAAGCATTGAAAAGAAACTTGAAAAAGACAGCAGGCAAGGAATTTAAAGTGTTACAGATAAAGACTACAAATTTGTATTAAAATCTTAATAGGAAATATCAAATTATAGCACTATCAATAACACAAACATTTTTGTTTTTAGGTTGCATTGCATTTTGTGAAACAAAGCAGTGAATCAACACTAACACATATAATACTTACCAAATGTTGGTATGATATAGCTGCTTGCAAGCTTTGCAAAAAGAAAGTTCAGAAAAACATTACTGATATTACGAAATAGTCTTTGTAAATATTGTAATGCATATTTTAATACTGTATACAGTAGTAGCTTTTTATGAAACATTATTACATACATTTGGAATACAATTATTTTCTTCCATTCACTGCTTAAAACCATTACCATCATTATAAAACAAATGCATTCACTGAAATGGCTCTGGTCCCTTTAGTTTGGTTAAACCGTACTAACATTCATTGTTTTCTAAGTCAAAGTATGCCATACATGAAAAAACCAAAAACAGATATTTTGTCATTATGGGAGTAAAACCTTTTGCTTTGGTGTATATGCAATGTGGTGTCCTTTGATCTAGAAAGTTAGAAAATAATAGAACTATTCAACAATACTGTCCCCCAATGGTACACAGGAATAGGAAGAGATACAAGGCTGACAATGAATAGCAGCCACATGCCTGCCTGGTTAGGGTCGCTTTGTTACTTCACAAAGGTTTTAGATTATATTATGCTATGCTTGCTGCTTACATGGCCTGGACTTTCATAAATTTTAAACATTTTATGGCTGGACCAGTGAAGGAATCATCTGCAGGTTCTCTGAGAGAAGCAACACATGTGTTACTCGAGTAGTTCACCAATATAAAGCCAAGTCCACAAGTTTCCTGTACGGCAAGCACCTCCTACATTTATGATAAGCTAGCTCTTGGGCACTCGCAGGGTGAGCCATTCCCTGTGAGTTTTGTTCTCTGTGTATTCCTACAGTTAATCTATTTAAAACAATGCTTCTAATTTTGTTGCTCTATAGTTCTAATATTAGTCACTTCACTTATTTGAATTTTTCCCCCACTTTTATCTTATTTATTTATTCACTTCTCTTTATTTTATTGGTGTCTCATTCCATCAGTGCACATCAGGAAAACTCTAATCTTGGATATTTCAGATTATAGAGGTCTTAAGGGCTCTGGCAAATAAAGATGAAAACATTTATATGCATTTGATTTGTCATGTAAACATCTTTAAACATACAGTATTTTAATAAAAATCATTAATGACATTTTTTGAGGGGGGAGGAACTTTTCCATGAAAAGGAAATAAAGACGAAAAATATTAATTTATAATTTTTTTTGGTCCGTGAAGTTTAAATGCCTGAAGTACCACAATTATTGCAGCATGCATACATCCATAGCAGTATTAATACTAGCAATAATAAATAAATGGTTGCTTTGGCCAGTTGCAAGTAACATTACAACAGCATGGCAGCTGCAAACTCTGCCTCCCTTGTCCACCCACACACATTGGTCCCAAGGAACTTAGTTTATCCCTTACCAGGCCCCACTCAACAGAGGAAAAACCTCCCATGCCAGTACTGGAAAATCGAATCTGAATCCCTTCGCACCGCAGACAGCAGCGCTTATTGAAATAACAATAGCAACAACAATTATAATAATGATAGTAACATAATTTTATTTAAAACAAAATTAGATAACTGGGTGGTTGAGTATAACCTATCTTCAGGCTCGGTTCTGATGGGGCTGGGCCTAAAGATTTCGGCCCATGCAGACCTCTATCAGATTACAACAGAATAATAGGTACATAATTCACAAAAACACAGAATGCAAATTACAAAACAATGGTTTGATGTACTACAATTGCTTTCAAGTTTTTAAAATAATTGCACAAATAAGAAATTCACCACACAAACTTTTGTTCAGTATAACTACAGTATGGTCCTATTATGGTGAGACCATGGATTGTGCATATTTATCTATTACACTGGGGGTTTTTCCTTAACTCCTGTGTTACTTACTCATGAGTGATAGTAGCACGCACCACAATGAGTACTAACCTTGTTATCTCTTCACAGCATGATAAACAAAGAAGCGACAGAAGCACAGCTGATAAAGATAACCTTGAATGAATTGTGCACCGCCAGTTCTGCATAGGAAAAGTTGAGGCAGTATTTTCACTTACATGATTTCAGTCAAATTATATAATATATAAATTCAATAACAGCCCACCTTAAAGCAATATGTGTATGTAACAATACATAAGGAGTGTATATTACAGCCATTGTAAATGTTTATATTATTGTATCCATGTTTAATAATGTTATGTGAATCTATTACGTAATTTAATAATGTAGGAGCTGTGAGAATAAGTTAAACGTTGCTAATGAGGTAACCTTGAGGCAATAATGAGTTTGAGAGTTTAATAATGCTATTAGTCATTATTGGAGTAACAATAATGTAATTTTAGTGACAGTTTATAAAATAGCCAATCAACAACCAGAAAAACCTTTATTAAATGAAGGTATTCTATTGGATTAGGAATAGCCAATCAGAGACTTGAAATACAGAAATTTACAAGTTTAGAACGGTTGAAATCAATTCTGTTGCCTGCAGACAGTGCTCATAACTGGATGCGTTGCTTGTGCATTGATGCAGTAATTTGTATAACAAATTACTTAAATGTAAATAATGATTGTAATATGAATATGCATTTTTATGTGACATTGATTTGAGATATTTGTTTATTGTAATTATTGTTGAGAAGTAAATTTTTAATGCCTTACTGAAACTGACAATAATAGCGTGCAATAATGCAGCGAGGGGGTGAGCTGTTTATCATTATTGGAAACGAGGAAGTTACGTAATATTGGCGTGTTTTTCCTTGAGAATCTTCTGGAACGTTTCCCTAGAGCATATGTATTCATAATTTTCATTGGATATAAAAATAGACGCTAATGTTGGCGCGTTTTATTAGCCAATTGCAGCTCAGTTATAATCTTTAGGCATATCTGGGTGAATGAGTATAAATAGAGGCTAGGTTAGAGGTAAAGTCCTTCAGTCGGTCAGTTCATCAAAATTCTTTGTACACTACACGTCGCATTCCCGTCAGTTCGTCGAAAGTATTTGTACGGCACACTTCGGATATCAATTTGCAGGTTACGCGTAACAGAGTTATGAAAAATCTCAAGTGTTATAAATTTAATTATACAAAAAGTTGAAGTACGCGAATTAAGAATTATCAGTAATGAAGTTATTATAACAGTTTCAGTTTGGCGAGTGTTAAGATCAATGTGTAAATGTGATAGTTAACATGTTCGACAATAAAAGTGTAAAACAAATTTCTTCATCAGTGTTATATTTGGATAAAAGATTCCTTTCCGTTTACACAACCTGTATAAAGAGAAGTGCTCGACCCCAAAAAAAAAGATAATAGCTAGCCGGAGGACAGTAAACCAAAATTAAATAAGATAACAATAGAGTTCTTTCAAACGAACACTAACACTGCCGCAAATTGCTAACACCAGATGGAGCTAACAAGCCTAACAAATGAATCACGTCACAAGATGGCTTCAACGCATGAAGTAAACACAAATACACAAACATTATAAGTAATACCACTCGCAGCATCTTCGAGAGATTTAATATGTATTCGTGTGAGACGAAAAATAAGTTTCGTTTAAAAAGTGTAATTAATTAATAAAAAGAATCTCACAGCTCTCTATATCAGTGAAGTGTTATTTAAATCATATCAAGCATTAATAAAAGGAGTGAAGTAAAATTATAATCTGTGTAAGCCTATATTCTTGTCGCATCACAACCCTGTTAAGAGAAACGTGTCTCTAAAATAAATACTGACGCAGCCGAGGCAAACATAAATATAATATTTAAAGAAAAAGTCAAATTACAAAGTTAATATTTTTTTTAAACTTGGGGCAAAGGCCACCTGAAAGTACATTTGGGGCAAAGGCTACCGGAAACTGTTTACTACGTGCAGTTGCAACTACTACAAATTCGGCTCTCCAACAGTTGAAATATAATACAACAAAACTTCATCTCAAATTGGTGTCCATACATGGAGCTAATAAATTATCTTTCTCAAAGTACTGAGGTCACTGCAGCACAACATGCTATGCATATAGCAGGTCTGTGGCCTCATCTTAAAATGCTTGCACTGTAATTCACAGAGGCTTGCCTAATAAACTGAATTTGCAAAACAAAATCTCATTCAATTTTTTACATTATGTGAAATGAGTTTCATATGAAATATGACAGTAAAGAAGCCAGACCTAATATTTTTACTGATTTTCTGGCACCTTAAGGACAGGTGGGGGGGGGGGGTTAGGCATTGACCTGTGTACTCTCACACAAAGTTTCATTTGCATGCAGCAGTTAAGTCTGGCTGTTACTAGTGTTACAAGTGGATTGTGTTATCTGAACTCTGTTGGAATGATGCTGAGTACTGAAGTAGAATGCATTACAACAAATTCCTCATAAAGTTCAGAAAAGCTGCTGCAGAAGCTTACAAATTGACAGAAATTTATGGTGATCAATGTCTATCTCATATGCAAGTTTTCAGGTGGTTAAAGAAATTAAAAAGAGGGTAGGGAAGCTGTCAGAGAAAATCCACAATCGGAATGTCTGTCCTCTACGAAAACTAAATAGAATGTGGAGAAAGCCACCAAAATTATTTGAGGAGACACTGAGCATTCAAGCAGTCATTCTCATTGTATCTATAACAAAATGGTAATGTAGCTATTTTTGCAAAGGTTTATTTGGATTAAAATGTAGTGGACAGAAAAATAAGCTTTAATAAGAATAGTTTGTACACCCACTAATAAAGATAGAGAATAGAGCATGACGTGAATATGTCACATCAGATTTTTTCTTTGAATCTTTGACCTTTAGAAATGAATTCTGATGTTCAAATATGGATTTAAGATCTTGAGATCTGTTGAACACTTGAGTAACTTCTCCCACATCCCGTTGATGTTGTACTAACCCAAACACTATTATAAGCATTGAAGTCACAGCCAATCAACAGGTTGAAGTTTCTATTTCTGCAATAAAGTACAGGATCTTTGAACTCCTGAGGAGGGGATAATTCCTTGGAGTCAATTGGGAAATAGGCCAAGCAGACTACACCTGACGTGGCACCACCCTCCTCATACCTCACTAGGACTACCACATGTTTTGAAAGAAAATCCAGCAGAGCCTAGGTGTTACTTGAATCTTGTTAAGACACAGGTTCCAAGTTATACATAAGACAAAGCATTGAAAATAGTAAAACCTTTTATGTTTAGCCCTATAAGACCCTGCTGAAGCCAGGGTTCTAGTATCATGGCAACATCTAACAGGTTACAAAACAGAACTTGTGAGACAGTAATACTGTGTTGCAGGTTAGCCTGAATGAATGAAATCAGCATAGCTTAACCTGTCCCACTTAAACCTTTTCCTTTAGGGTCCAGTTCGCCTAAGACACCTGGTCCTCCTCTGGGATAACTGAGGGATATAGATCCCCCTTCCAGTACACTCTTGCAAAGAGGGAATTGAGGCTTGATTTTATTGGGCCTTTCTGCAGTGTGTCGACCAGAACTGTCAAGTATGAGATAACCCAGCTTATGGCGAGGGCTCATCTTAAAATCTGGAGTAAGCAAACCACTGCCAAGCTTTGATATCAGAGCCTGACCGGAAAGTGAGTGTGTTTCTCCTGAATTTGAAAGATCTAGGCTCAGAGGAGTTGCGGGCTATCTTATGAGCCCAACACTACATAGACATTTAAATAGAATAGGGCTTACAAAGACCCTTTATGTCAGAAATGCAGGGGGGATTTTGAGACCACAGCATATACTATGTGAATGCATAGTATGTACCCTTAGGGTTCTTCCTTTTGGAATCTGAGGAGATAAGAAAGGCATATATCAAGGACATGGCCTGTTTTATACGGACCGCATTGAAATCCCCAATACATGTCCAACTGGACATCCATCATTGTGACGCTGACCTTTGACACATCTGTGTTGTTCCTTGCTGTTGCTTCAGGAGACTCAGAGTCCCGGGTTCGATTGTTGGATGGCAGGGATTAGGAATTTGTTTTGGTAGAGCTGAGGTTCTGGTTTTCAGGGGTGGTGACACTGCCTTAATGATATTAATAATACTGCCGGCGAAGATTGAGTTATTTCTTTATTTTGTTACGAAGATTCCTATCTGGTCAACCCGCCACCTTCGTTGTCGAAACCACTGTTATTATTGTCGTCACTTTCGAAGTTGCTACTTATATGTTCCTCCGACTAGCCCTCGAATTGCCTAGATTTCACAACTTCATTTTCACACTATAAACGTTCTGATTATTTTCTTTTTATTTTGTTTCAACAACCGTCCCCGTGGTTAGTTTGTATTGGAATGTGTGCTCCACATTTCTTTTCTTTTTTTCATGCCTTTCGCCAAACTTAGAATTTTTCCCCACCTTTCTTATGTTTCGTTCCGTTTTAAGTTCAAACGTATCATGTGATGTATATGCGATCTTTTGATTGGCTATCATTTTTGTTTCATGATTTTATTATTGGCTACCCCTACTTGAAAACTTTCACGTCTGCTTCTTACAGCTTATTTTGAGTTTTAAAATCTTCCCACAAATATTCTTAGATCGTAGATAAGACACGTATACTTTCTGGCCCTGCTAAGCTTTGAAACCATTGTAAACTACATGTCCAAGCCAAAGTACAAAAGCAAAACTTCCGGTAGACTTCTCATCGCCGATAGCAGGTAGATACATCTGCTTTCGTTTCGAGGAAAACAAAGCTTGTTTTTCTGCCTTTTCAACAAAACCCATTCCTAATATGAATTTACAGAGCGGTCGTCTTTTTATTTTATAAATTGATTCTCTTTATATCCTTTATCTCTTTTCGGCATGTTTTTTGGCGTTATGTTTGATTTCGATCGTATATTATTATTATTATTATTATTATTATTATTATTATTATTATCTCTCCTGGGTTCAATTGGGTTTCTGTCTTCTCCCTACCCTCTTGAACAGCAGTCCATCAACATAAAGGTGGCCTGAACCAAGCTGCAAAAGAGTTTGGATCCTCTTTTGAAGATATAATCAGCAAAGTCATTATCCATGCTGACAACAAAGTGTATACCTTTTCCTTTCCACCTTGTGCTCGTAGACCCTCCTCCACTGTTTAAAGCTAATTCCTGGACAGTTGGGAGTGCATCCAATCCTAGTCTTGAACTTGGACCCCTCCCCCCATGCCTGCAAAGTTGGAATGCTTGTTTTCAGCCACTCAGAGGAAGCCTTGTTGTGGCAGACTACAATTAGGGCTCTCTTTGTCACATAGCAGTCATCAAATCTCAGGACCCTCCCCTCTTGGAGAGCCCGTCCATGAGGTTAACTGCCACCCATACCAGGTTGCAGTGTTCTTGTTACAGAACAACCTAGGGGAAGCCATCATCTACAATGGCCTCCTTAATCTCAGATTGGAGTGTTTTGGCATAAGTGAGAGGATGCAACCTCATGTTAGTTTTTGGCCTCTCTTTTTTCCCATAGGCGGAATTTCCTCCGTCCGATTTATTTTGGAGATTCCAGAAGGAGCATGCTGCAGCCCAGCCGTGACTTTTGCATGGTCTCTATTACTAGGGACACTGTTTGTCCCACGATCCTGGCATTAGCCTTGCCTTTTCTCTCCTCTTCTCCACACCACTAATGTTGTTTGGCTTCAATTTTAGGGTACTGACCTCTTTGGTCAGTTCCCCCTAAACATCAATTTTACTAAAGTCCTATAGCAGCACTGATACCTACAGCAAACTTTGTCGATCAACCAATGGACCTCAACCCCCACAATTATTACCGGTACTAACAGAGGGTTTGGGTACTGTTTACATTTAAACTGTCCATTTCGATTTCTGTATTGTAGTAAACTGTTTATCAGGATGCCTTTGACGTAAGAACAGGACAGGCAGTCTTCATTACTGAATCCTTGTTCAGAACAGGGTTCTTATTGAAGGGGAACACTAACACAATATTAACCAATATGTAATTGATATTGCATAGAAATATCCCCGGTTTCAACAGAAGTCTCGAAAGAACTTAAGAGGATAATTAAGAGGTGTTTTAGTTTATCTTTTATAAATTGCTATGCAACATCTACCTTATTTCTACTTATTGCATTTTCTCTGTTTTGTTTACAATAGTTGCATTGTTTATGGTAAATAGGAACAAAGTGGTGGAAAAGGTGCAAGATAGCAGGGTTAACCAACAGATGCAGACCAATGATGTGAAAATTAATGTTAATGTAATGTTGTAATCAACAGAATTATCAATAACCCTCAATGGTCTACAAGATCCCCGATTTGGCACCACCTGATTTTTTTCTCTCTGGGGTTATCTGAAGGATCGAGTCTTTGCTAGACTCCCTGAAAATATGAACCAGCTGCTGAACTTTATATTCCAGGAGATGGTGAGATGTCAAGCCTCATGCTTGAGGCTGTCTTATAACTTGTCCAAGAGAATGAGGACATGCTTACAATGGAACAGACACGAATCATTTGTTTAAAGTTTTATGTTAAAGCCTGGAAGATATTTTAGAATTTCAGGGTATTTTTATGTTTCTTACAAAAAGCTAATTTACTACTCAAAACATGTAAAGCAACTTAATGTGTTATATTCTCTGCCTGTCATTCTGCAATTAAAGAAAATTAATACTTCAGAAAATCCTAAAATATTATGTAATGAACCCCAAGTTTCAAACTCTCTTCCTTCCACTCCATAATCTATTCATGTAGCAATGGTTGCCATCTGGTGTATGGATTCATTAACATTCGAAGACTAAAGGATCACCAGTCAGCATTGATGCCATATCTTGTCCAATATGCTGGACAATGAACTAGAATAAAATGAACACTCAGTACATGTATATAAGGAGATATGCATAGTTATTTGTTCATGTTGTTGTTCATTTCTATTTGCTTTTTACTCGGAATACACATTGGCATGTATTTTTATAACTTTTGTTACAAACACATTTTAAAGTGGTTGTCCTGTTTATTACAGAATATTGTTTACCTTGCTTTCCATTCCTTATGTCAGTTTCTTTACATTAAATTACTGCATGATCTACATTTTCTTTTCTCTACATAATGGACATTTGCCTTGCATTTCTTTGCACTTTTAACCTTCACAACACAGATCTTAAAAATACGATCCCTTCTCTTTCTTCTTTATTTTTTCCACCTATGTTTTCCCAACCACTTTTTTGAGAATAGAATATTAGTGACCTCTGATAAGAAGTGTGCTATTAAGCTAATATTAATCACATGCGGAAGTTATTTCGCACATTACAAAAGGGGGTGGGGCTTACAATAATCTCAAGTGATTCCTCCTTTGTCTACCTGCTTTTAATTTTCATTATTGAGTATCTTTTACAACATGGAATTCTAGTTGAACCACTGAAGTATACTGCTCATTTCATTTCAAAGGTTTGTGGTGCAGAGATAAGGCAGTATTTTGAACACTTACATGATTTCGGTCTAATTATATAATACACATATTCAATAACAGCCTGCCTTAAAGCAATATGTGTATATTATTGTATACATGTGTAATAATGTTATGTGAATGTATTACGTAATTTAATAATGTAGGAGCCGTGAGAATAATAGGTTAAAAGTTGCTAACAATGAGGTAACCTTGAGGCAATAATGAATGAGAAAGTTTAAATGCTACTGGTAATTCTTGGAAACAATAATATAATTTTTGTGACAGTTTATAAAATAGCCAATCAACAATCAGAAAAAGCTTTAGTTAAATGAAGGTATTCTATTGGACTAGGATTAGCCAATCAGAAACTAAAATGGAGCAAAATTTACAAATTCAGAAGTCAGTTGCTCATAGACAGTGTTCCTAACCGGATGCGAGATGCATCCTCTAGAAATTTAATACGTATTTTGTGAGAGACAAAAATAGTTTACGTGTTAAAAAGTGCAAGTAAGTAATAAAAAAATCTCATAGCTCTCTCTCTCTCTCTCTCTCTCTCTCTCTCTCTCTCTCTCTCTCTCTCTATATATATCAGTGAAGTGTTATTTAATCGTGTCAAGCATTAATAAAAGGAGTGAAGTAAAATTATAATCTGTGTAAGCCTACATTCTTCAGTCGCACCACTCCCTGCTAAGACATTCATGTCTCTAAAAAAAATATAAATACTGATACAGCCGAGTCAAACATAAATATATAATATTTAAAGAAACAGTAAAAATTACTAGTTAATATTTTTTTTAAACCTTTGGTGCAAAGGCCACCGGAAAGTACATTTTTGGGGCGAAGGCTACTGGAAACTTTATACCATACATAGCAGCAACAAACCTTCTTCAAATTGGCTCCCAAAGCATGGGGTAAATAACAAAGTAAGGTCCAATGCGGATTATCAATTAAATAACAGACTCCTCTAAATAGACTATAATACCGTCAAATTCTTCTTCAAATTGACGCCCAAAGCATGGTGCAAACAACGTAAAGACAATAACTTCTTCAGAGAATAAACCCTTTGTGTGACAGGTCAAACTTCTTTTTAGTTTTACATAATATTTCAGCATATACAATTGAAAGCTGCATAAGTGAATTGGTATATAATTACACTAGGTTGCAAATGAAAACTGTTTTTCTGCGGTACGATTAAAAATAGGTGACTTTTACCAATTTTGGTGCACAGAATTCAAAAATGTATTCCTTTTTCCAAGTACATCTTGTTTTGGCAATATGACAATGTTCAATGACAATATAAATGTAAAATTTGCAAAATTATTACACTCTATACAACTTTTAAAGAAAATAAAGAATAACATGAAAGCGTATCTGAATTTGAGAATGCATGTTAGTTATCTTGTGTACCCCTTTTTCTTTTCCCATGGAACTTCAGTGTATGTGATTTTCTTGAGTGTTCTTTGGTAGGTTTGTCACGTGCAAGACACCAGCAGTAATCGACCATCATATGTATGTTGCAATGCCCCTGATAATGTCGTTCAACATCTTTCAAGTCCTGGTGAAACCTTTCACCTCGCTCTTCACTGACAGCTCCTAAATTCAACGGGAAGTAGTCAGGATGTGGCTTGAAGCTTCAAACTCAAGTCTGCAGTCTGAAATTTTCCAGATATATAGACAATTTCTCTGTATTGCGGGTCTTTCACATTGCCCAGAAGTTTAACAACCTCTCTGAATCCATTCCATGTATCTTTTTCAATTTCATTCATAGAAATGGTAAAATTGACATCTTTCATCAATTTTTTTATCTGTGGTCCATCAAATACTTCTCTGATTTTAGCCTGTGACAATGATGGAAACTTTGTGCGTAAGTACTGGAAGCAAGGGCAACTTTTGTCAAGTGCTTTTACAAATTGTTTCATATGCCAAGTTTTGTGTGTAGTGGAGGGAGTAGAATGATTTGATGATAAACAAGAGGCACATTTTTTTTACTTTCTCTACTACGTATAGTAAGTAGGGGAAGTATTGTATTCCACCCAAAAATTCGATACCAAGATTTCACCGGAAATACATGTTTTGAGACCCCCTGAATCCAAAAAAGGCATTTTTGGAAACATGTCCATGTGTGTGTGTGTCTGTCTGTGAACAGCATAACTCAGAAACGAACAGTCGGATAAACACAAACTTGGTATTTAGGTTCAGTATCTTCCAGAGATGCGACATGAAGGTTTTCAAGAAAATCCCCCCACCCCAGATTACCATTTACATGGAAGATTTTTCGAAAATTTTAATTTTCTCAAAAATGGCTCTAACAATTTTGATTAAAATATCATATGTTTAAGATATTTTCATGACAAATAAAATGTATATCTTGAATTTTCTGGGAATGTCTCCCAGAATTTTTCATTGTGAACGACTTTTGCATAACTGATAAACCATAAGAGATAGACAAAAAATGTAGATCACGTTAAAATACACAATTTATGTCTCATACATTTTTTTTTGTTGAGTGAACCATTTTCGAGATATTGCTTGTTATTCCCTTAAATTTTTCAATACTTATTTTCTCAAATGGGAATTCGTTATTCATTTTCTTGTCTTGGATATGCAAAGAGTATTAATCTGTGGCAAAGGGAATGGTGCTGCACCTAGCAATCAGCTATTAAGAGATATGTATGTGCTTAAAGGCTACTGTATTTCTATATTGCCCTTGTAAATATATATTCCCCTTACATCTACAAGAAAATTAGCAATAAGATAGTCTGCAAATGTTTATCTCAATTAACATGAAGTAGATGGAGAATAAGCGTTTGTAAAAATAGTTTGTACAATTGTAGAGAAAGTCACGCGAGTATAACACATCAGATATTTTTATCTAGGTTTCAGTTACTGCCTCTCAGGCCAATAGTTTCCCAATGTTTGTCCCTCACCCTGCTATCCCAGTAAAAAAAAAAACAAAAAAAAAACACAGAATTTTGTGTATCCTCCCAGTTGTCCTAGTAACAGACCAATGTCCTTCAAGTCATCACATTTGCCACTCATGGTCACAGTATTAATTTTCTCAAGAACACACTTCAGAGTTTCATAAGACACTCTTAGTTTCATAAAATGTGCAAGCGATACTGAAACTAACTTGTTGCCATTATGAAGTAACACTGCCTTAAGTCTTTATTTGGAAGAATCAATAAAAAGACGCCAGTTACTTGGATCATATGCTTTCCTGCCCAACTGTTGAATAAGATTACACACATCCACACAAAACACAAGTTGATCTGTGTAATATTTATGGAACTGCATTTCACAATTCCTATACCATGAAAATGTAACGCCAGATGATAACCAATTTTTCTCCTGTAGTCTTGAGCCCAGTTATTCCCTCACTAAATCATTTAACACAAATTGATTAAACTGTCGTGGTGAATTGTCTAATTCTTCTGGATCAGAAACTAACTCATTGTCAGAAGTCACAGGGCTGCTTTCAGATTCACTAAAATTGAGGTCTGGTAGTTCGGGTCAACGAGAAATAGGCCGTGTAGCTGAGTTCAGATTTGGATATTTAATTCCTGCCTTATTATTTTTCTTTTTTGGGTTGTAGCCAACAACTGTGCACATGCAAAAGTAACAATCATTAGTGATTCTGCTGCTCTCCCCATATCATTGGTTTGGCAAATGGCAGTGCCTTCCGTTTTCCCTCATACCAATAATATAATCCCTCAACACAACTGTTACATATGAGTTGCGAATGATTTATCCTGATCACCAACTTTCTCTTTGAAATATGAGTAATGTAGTTTCTTTGTTTGTGAGTATATTTTACGTACCTTCCTGTCAAACACGTTAATACCCACAAATGTAACAAAACCTCTGAGGACTCTGTAGACACTGTCTCCTGCATAATTCCGATGTAGAAGTCATACTCGAACTTTTATTTTAGCAATACACATATAGGAGGCAAACATGCGTATTAACACAAATTTTCAGCTCAACTGAAGTTGAGATCTATGATAGGTGTAAATGTAAGCTTAAATACCTCACAAGAAGACCGATTTGACAAATAGAACAAACTGATAAATGCTGGGAATATAAACAAACATCTGGGTGATGAGGGAGAATGGAAGTGAGCCGATTGGGAAGAAAATCAACAACAGATTTAGAATAACACAATGAAACATAACAGTAAGCTGTATACGCTGAATGAATTTAACACCATAGACATATATACACATATCATAAAAACTAGATGTGATGCCAAAAATGGACTTCATTTTTTTAAAATCAGGGCACTGATTTCCATTAAAGTCACATATATTCCATTATACCGCAGAATCAATGTTGACCAGTGTTATTAGTTCTAGATATTAGTGATAGTTATATCATAGATTTATTTGAGGAGACGGAGGAAAAAGATGAAGAGGACATTATCAAAAACTGTAATTACTATTCTGTAAGTGATTTATCAGCTCATAAGACCTAAATCTATTTAAAATACCATAGATTTCTGGCTAAGCAATGCCACTAACTATATTCTTTGATGAGCTACACATTTACTAGGAAAGGACAGTAGTACAAAATGGTTTATGCATGATCATTGTCGAGCATTGTGCAAAGTTAACTGCCATCAAATGGAAGTGAAAACAAGCTAGCACACTATTCTAGTCATGGAACACATGTTTTCAAAATAATATGTTGGAAAAAATAACAACAGACAAAACAGTGATTTCTAGACACAGGCGTCTACAGCAAAATATGAAAATAACCAACTTAACTTATTCTATATATCAAGAGAGCCAATGAACTAAGAACTGGCTGTGTTGTTTTTTTTTTTTTCACTGGGCGCGTTGACACATGATTCCATGCCGCTGCTGCAATCAAGGTCATGCTACTGATGTGGCTTTGCTTTGCTGTATTGAGTTGACAGTGATATTGTGTAGTTCAGTTACTATGAGTTATTTATTTTTATTCCATATTTATTCACAAAGTATATTATGGCTAAGTATATTGGGCCATTCCATGTGATGGAATGGGACAGTTGGAAGGTTTTGTTTTTCTGTATTGTTTCAATCCTAAGGGTAACACAAAAAGGGAAAATATCTTGTTATTTGAAGAAAAATATGAAGTAATTTTCCTGTGACAGAAAGGGACATAGACAAAAAGGAAGTTCCCTCCGAGTTAAAACTACTTTGAAGTTCTGTGAAACTATACAAGTGTCCTGTCTCAAGGATTAATATAAGAGTATGGAGAATTACATGAAAATAATTACTTTTTAGTTATTTTTTACTTATGTGACGGACTGGGAAATTAGTGTGACGGAAAGGGACATGTACGAAATGAAAACTGCTGGAGCTGTATCTTTCATAAAATAATTACCATACTAGTGCTACTATGTTGCATCCTTTATCAGAAATCACATTATGATGTATGAGTGATGTCTAGACCAGGAAATGAAAATACCTGGTGATTATCTACATCGGAACTGGAAGTATTTTCAATACATCAAAAATTGCAATCCATGAAGTGTAATTACTTTTAAATGCAAATTTGAAATTTGTTGATTTTTCTCATTAAATTGATCTATTCAATACTGTCAACTTTTAAGATTTGTTCTATGAAGCTTTTAGCCATCTTTTTTATCATAAACTTCAACAAAATAAAACTACTCTGCACATGCTCTTCAACTAGGTGATCCTGTAATTAGGTGCACATTTTATGAGTGGAGTTTCAATAGTGTATGCAAGTGTGAAATAGACCAATATTTAATATTTTTCTCAGATGAAGCTCGGTTCCACCTTCATGAATATGTGTGTACAAATAATTGTTATTGGAGCTCTGACAAACTTAATATTGTTCATTAAGTACCCCTCTAAAACAAAACAATTGGTGTATGGTGCGCCAAGAGCGGAGAAAGAGCTATAGGGTCATTTTTTTTTTTTGAGGTCAACAGTTGATGACCCTACATAGGTATGCGAATACAATTTTGCCACCCCCACCCCGTTATAGGGAAGTAACAGACAGGGAGCATGATTTTGCCCTTTTTCAACAAGAACTCCGCCACAGCTCATACGGCCAATATTTCGATGAGAACAATTGAAAATGTGTTTGAGGACAGAATTATCAGTAGAGATTTGTGGCCTCCTCAGTCCCCCGACCTAACCGGCTGCAAATTCTATCTCTGGGGTAAATTAAAACAAAGTGTACAAGACAAAGCCATACACCCTAGAAGTAGTAAAACTAAATTCTGCCAGGAAATTTCCAGCATTTTCATGTGAACTATAGTGAGTAATGGATAGTTTCCTAAAGAGGTGCCAAAAATGTATGGATAACGATAGTGTCCTGTTTCAGCACCTCCTTTCATAAAGTTGGTAAGTAAAGCCTTTAAGAGTAGTTTTAAAAATGTTCTATGGTTGTATCTGTGCCATTCTATGATAGCCACAAACAGCATTGATAACATGAACAGGAAAAACACAGTGCAGCCAGTTCTTAGTTTATTAGCTCTCCCAGTACTTGGGTTATTGTCTGATGGAGTCATGAAGCCATACAAATATTTTGGATGTTTTTTATGCCAAGGAGGTACAGGAATAGAAATGTTCTCAGTAATGGTTTTAAGGTTACAGGAGTTAAGATTGTTTTAATAGCACTTTGTTTTCGACATCTTGAGCAGAAATGAGACAATGCAGTCAAGAAATTGGAAAAGGAAACCTTAATGTAATATATCATAGGATTTCTTTTTATTTTAAATTGCATTTCCTCATTTACATGTGTTACACCGTGTATTAATAATTTCAGAATTCTCTAGAAATAGATTCTTTTTGCAAATACGCCAAATAAAGAGAGATCTGTCAACCTAATGGTGGAGAGCATAATTCTGTGCACAATAAAGCTGGTTATGACAAAAGCACAACCAAAGAATTGAGTTTTATTTATGCATGCTCTTTCACTACTGTGGTTCTTAGCATCCCATTCTATATTGGGCATGAAAAACGAGACATTTTTGCTCAAAGGCCTCTTTATCAGGCTTGAGGTTCTATTACATGCCATAAATATACGACACAGGGCAACTTCCCTTCTGAAAGAACCATGCTAAGGATTTTTAGGCCCCAAAAAAATCCATTGCCCTCTGTTGGGTTTGAACCCACAACCTTGGGAACTAGAGTCTAGCATGGTACACCTAGACCAGGGATATGGTATTATGTTTTCAAAGAAAGAAATAAACTTACAGTTATGTTGCTATAGAATTAACTTATGCTTTGAAATAATTTTTAGTCCAATGAAATCTACATCCAATATTTAACATTTGTTAAATATGTAGCAGATACATATTTAACAGAATAGATAAAGTGCATAGATATTCATAGTAAGTCATTGGTCTGCATTTCAAAATATTTATTCCCGACATTCTGCTTTAAGTTGATCCTCAACAGCGATGGAAGTGATGTCTTATAAGTCCTACAAATGTCACTATATGTCATCCTCTGGCTCTAACACAATGCTGGCAACATATGAATAACTAATGCCGCCAAAGACGGTATGATACTGCCAACTCTCTTGGTGTGCATTCTTAATTACTTTTTATCTTAGGTTTATTAATTTTTTTCGTTTTAATTCACGGAAGATTAGGCTTAGGTTAGCTTTTTATTTATATAAGCTTAAGTTTCTGAATTCATGAAAGGTTAAACTCAGGTTTCTGAATTTACGAAACGTCAGCCTTAGGTTAGGTTTTTTTTTTTTAATATAAGCTTAGGTTTCTGAATTCAAGGAAGGTTAGCCTTAGGTTAGATTTTTCTTTTTATAAGCTTAGGTTTCTGAATTCACGCAAGGTTAGCTTAGGTTAGGTTTTTTTTTTATATAAACTTAGGTTTCTGAATTTACGGAAGGTTAGCCGTAAGTCAGGTTTTTTTTTTTTATATAAGCTTAAGTTTCTGAATTCACGGAAGGTTAGCCTTAGGTTAGTTTTATTTATATATATATATATATATATATATATATATATATATATGTATATATATATATATATATATATCTATCTATCTATCGATGGCTTAGTGCACACATGTGTTAAGTACATTTTTGGGGTAAAATGAGTTAAGTATAAAACTGTAGCCATTTAATGTATTACTTTCCTGTGCATAGATGTGATAAGTGAAAACCTCACGTTTTCCTTCACTTTCTGTGATGACAGAGTTGTAATTACTGTACTGGCATGTACATAAATTAAATTTAAATTTAATTTTATTTATGGACGCTCTTTAACTACTATGGTTCTTAGCGTCCCATTCTATATTGGGCGTGAAAGACTGGTAATTTTGCTCAGAGGCCTTGTGATAGATGCATTTACCATTTTTGTGCACTTAAGAGCCAGCGGGCCAAATGTGTTAAGTGCTTAGTTACAACATTTGTGTTTTTAAGTTTTCAGTAAAGTATGCTCTTTCAACATGTGTGCTCTCTGTTGGGGACATGTACTCATTGTTGGTTTGGCGGCTAGATAGCCCTTCTCTGCTGTGTGTTGCGATCACTAGTTTGATTTGCAGAGGATAAAATGATACCGCGTGCTAAAAGGCTAGCTGAAATGGCGTTAGCTAATAATGAAGCATCTATTACCGTACAAGGTAAGTCTACAACATTTCACTTTGCACGTTTTTAAACTTATACACGATGTAAAATTAAACATTGAGGGATTTCACGACTCCATATATGGTTTAGCATTTAATACATCCACAAATACAACAACGTTGTTTAAAATAATTGTTAACAATGCTGTCAACTGTGAGTTAATAATAACAACATCTCTAGTTTGTCGGAATTTAATACCCAAACATACCAGTAAATAGACTATTATGATACCGTCTCATTTAAGCATACTGAAATGCTAATCAACCTTGAATACAGAAAGCCACTACTCGACAAATTTCATCTCCCAGATAATTCTAATCTGGACGAATATCTCATTTCTTCGGGTGTAATATTGGCTAGATTAGCCTTTAAAGTCTGAAAGCTGAATAATGGTTTAAAATAACTATCAATTTTAATTTATTAATGAGTATTAATAATTAAAAAAGTAACAAAAACATTCTGGTTCCCAAGTAGAGCTAGCACCTCAGCAATTATCTGAAGAGGAACACACTTCAATATCAGATTTCAGTTCAGGTTCCAATGACGTGTACGTTCCGAACACAAGTTCCGAATCATCCACTGTAGATGGTGACCTCAGTGATCATAATGCTCAATTTCAAGGTAACTATCCATTAATTCAAAGTTTTCTTTCTTTTAAGTGATTAAAAATGAAGTAGGCCTATAGGCTGATTTTTTTTGTTTCTGTTTTTATAGAATCTGATAAATAAAATGACAATGAACAAAATAATTTGAAAAATCAACCAAGGAAAGGGAGCAATAAAGCAAATAGGTGTACTTGAAAATACTGTGTAGTGAAAAGTTTGAGTGTCAGTGGTCAAGGTTATACCAGCAGGAGTAGAAAACATACTGCAGCAAAAAAAACCAAAGCTGGTCGAGTGTTCAAAGTACCGGTATGTCTTTTCTTTCTTTTTATAGTGATTTGAAATTAAAAAAAAGGGTTGGTGTGACAGCTACATGTTATAATAATTCTTTTCTAGGTATAAGTGCAGTGAAAACTACAACGAAGCTCTACCTTTCGATTTGTGTGCAGAGTACTGGAAACTGGCAGATGATGTACAACAAAAAATCTACCTCAGCTCATTTATTGTAAACAAACCTGTTTGTCGCAGAAAAACTTTTGCACAAAAAGAAAAAGGATGACATCCCGCAAATGTTATTTAAGACATGGTGAAAGGAAATGCGTGTGCTTGAAATTTCTATGTTCTACTTTGTCCAAAAGCCATAGGGTAATTGAACTTTGTATGAAGAAAACAAGTGACACTGGACTGTACTCTGGATACAATGGCAGATCACAGAAACTGTCGGCACACAACTCAATCTTCCAAGAACAGAAGAATCACGTAAAAACTCACATTGATTAATTTCCTCGTTTAGAGTTCCCATTATTGCCGCAAAGACAAAAAACTATGCTTGTCACCTGATTTGAATTTAACCCTAATTTATCGCCTATACAAGGAGCAATACTATAAGGAAAAGGATATACCAGACCTGCCTCCCTATTTGTATACCAGAGTATTTTGAATTCATATCATCCAGCATTGTCATTTTACATCCCAAAGAAGGACCGATGCACTAAATGTAATGCTTATCAAACAGCTAAGGATAAAGTTCAGAAGAGTGGCCTAACCACAAGAAAAGAGAAACTCAGTCAATGCAAATGAAAGCACATGATAAACAAAGAGCTATTGATGATGGAGGCATAAGCTTCAGATACATCAGTTTCGATCTGCAAGCTATTTTAAGTGTTTCTCATGCAGGAGATTGTGATATTTATTACAAACATAGACTCAATGTTTACAATTTCACTATAATGAATGCAAGTAGAAATGATGGTTTCTGCTAGGTATGGGACGAGTGCAATGGAAGAAAAGGTAGCACAGAAATTGGAAGTTGTCTCCTAAAGTATGTCTTCAGTTTACGTGAGTCTGTTACGCACTTAACCACATTCAGTGATATGTGCGGTGGACAGAACAGGAATCAATTTATCACTACTGGAATGCTATATGCTGTAAATAAAAAGAAAAATTTGGAGACAATTGACATAAAATTTATGGAACCAGGGCATTCTTATTTGGAAGCTGATTCTATGCATGGCACGATCGAGTGGAAAAGGAAGCACATGAAAGTCTACACTACTCACGAATGGGCACTCTTGATCTCAGCAGCCAGAATTAATCCTTCCCCATATCAAGTTACAGTAATGCATTATGAAGACTTCTATGATCTCAGAGAATTGGTGAGGAAAGAAGTAAACAATGTCACTGCCACAATTAATGGTGAAAAGGTTAACTGGAGATTAAATGGATCAGGTTAAAGAATAAACCTACCCTTATTCAGTTCAAATATGACCTCTCAGAAGATTTACTTTATGACATATATTGTCACGTTATACCGGTAAGGAGCTGGGTCTTGAATTTATTATTACACACCAATTGGTGATATCTTAATATTCGGTCACATTCTTCTAAATTTATGTAGAATCTTATTCTACTTATTTCTTAGTTTATGACATTTCTGTTAATCTTGTGTACGTGACCGGACGCTAGCGGTTGCTTATTTCCTAGGAGTCTTTCTTGGGATTTACAGTGACGTCAACTTCCCCATGGAAACTCATGGAACAATGTTCCAGAAATGAATATGTGTTTCCGGGAAAGTCATGCGCTCTTGCGTAACTCTAGGGCGGCTTCGAACCATATACGGCAATATCCGCTCGGACAATATGGAGACCCCGATAGAAGCCGGGCTTCTATATAAGCAGGCGAGTGAAGCCGCTCGGGGGTCTTGCTCTTCTTAGTACGCATGGGAATCGTGTACCGCTGGTCACGATTGACATCGACTTGCAACTCCTTCCGGCGCAACGCACATATCTCCAAGGTAAGCCCAGAAGCGTATTATTAGTAATAGCTTTTACTATCTGAAGTCATGTAGGTACAAAGTCATTGCCAAAACATTGTAAGTCACCACTTCAGGGTTTCCCGTCAAAATATATTCATGCAGTCAGTAGCTTAAGCGAGTGTCTTTGCCTTCTGATCCTGTCCACCTACGCTTCCCGATCACACCCAGTGGTGGGTTGTGACATTATGGTGGAGGCGCCGGTCTCTACATTGTTTTTGACGCTAGGGATGTGGTTTCGATCCCGTACCTCTCCGTAAAATTCCCTATAGTAGTACTTATGGTGGACGGCGCCGGCTTCTTTAATTTTTTGAGAAGTATGGTTTCGCTCCTGGTACCCTCTATATTTCTGTAATTCTGTTTTATGTCGGAGGTGCCGGCTTCTGTAAATTATTTTTGAGAAGTATGGTTCGACCCCATACCTCTGTTTCTTATTCCTTATAAGATGTTTAGGGTGAAGACACCGGCTTTTCCCCGCGATCAGCGTTTTCTTAGGGAAAAGTAGAATTCAATTCCTTACCTCTACATATTATTTCACCATGTGAGAGTTATGGTTCAGGCATCGGTTTCTCTATATTTCCATTTTTTATTAGCAAACCCTCGTTGCAAGTGCTAGTACCCTCTCACAAACAGATTTCGGACCATGAGGAAGGCACCGGCCTCTCTAATTCATTTTTCCTAGACGTCCCCCAAGAGCCAGCCCCTTCAAATTTAATTTTTCAAGTTGGCATGCTTCAAGTCAGTATCTCTCTATATTTCCCCTCCTTTCCAGAAAAATAGGGCGTAACACCCATGTCTTGAGTTAAGGTCCACCCGCATCGGTACTTCCAATTTTCCGATATGTTAAGTATGAATTTGTTTTCTCTTTAAGATTTGGGAGTCCTCTTTTCTAATTAACTGCCGCCTGAAGCAGACATATTCGCCCCTAAGCTAAAACCAAACACAAAACAAACATACTTGAAACGTCTGCGATGCACATGGAAGTAAAAGTCGCTCTAAAATTCGTCATGTCTCACTAGTACAATAAGCTGCCCAGGCAGAGAGTAAACATGTTCGGAGAAGAACTTCAAAAGTTATTAAAGAACAAGTTCAAGGGTCATTGGCACCCAGAAGCGCCATTAAAGGGCTCGGCATTTAGATGTCTCCAGACTGGTACTCGAGTGGATCCAGTTCTGGAGCAAGCTGCCAAAGGAAGCGGGGTTCCCATTCGGATCTTCTCCAGGAACTGCCACCAGAATTGACAGTATGGATCGATCCCGGAGAGGTTAGTTACAGGATCGGCGAGAGGGGTACCATTAAGGTGTTATACAGCGATTTGTTTGATCCACACGTTACTTCCTTTGTCGCAGACAGCGGAGTCACCAAAACCCTCAATCCTGAGGCGCAGTGTTTCAGGCCCATCGAGGCCGTGTCCTCATCTTTCGGTGGAGCTTTATTAAATAATAATACCTACGAATGCTTACCAAATCAGATAACATCCATCATCCCTTGTTTTACGGTGCCACTCACTTTCACCACGGCCACTTTTGCCCAGACTAAGTTTGGTTGCACCAGACTCAAGATCAGTAGCAAGCGTACCAGTAGGATGTCGCCATCCAACTACGTCAAACAGTGGGCTATCCAGTTGGCTATTTATAATACTCTTGCTTTAGGAGTCTTGAAAGGCCTATTTCTTTTATTCGTTCCCTTTGTCTGTCGCCATCTTGCGCCAGACTATAAAGACATATTGCATATTCCAATCTATTGTTTTTAGCTAATTATACAGCGGAACTAATGATTTCCAAGTAGTTCTTTCTGCTTATAGTATACACACGCTCTTCAGACGCTGTTGCGTGACTGTACCGCCAATTTCCGAAATGTGAAATTGGAAGAATAAAAGTGAATTTATTTCACAATCATATGTACTACATATCTCCATGATATATATTTATTTTGTTCTGCTATACGCATACCCCCCCCAGATGAGTACCTCATGGAAATTTTTACGGAAGTGGCTTTAGCTTATCGTGTTGACGGCTTGATGCACTTACCGCAAAATCTTTTAGCTGAGAAATGCCACATCTCTGTTTTCTGTTAATTCTCATTATACCTGGAGCTTGTCAAGAATTTTATTACGTGCATGACAGCCAAATTTTATTTTTCAACCCTCATCTTGAAGCGTGGCGCGAGGCCCCTCGAGTTAGACTGGTTGAGATTAAGGTAAAACAGTGAGGATAATTTTACCGCCGACTCATTTTTGTAGCATTGGGCTTACGGATTCGCCGGAAGGTTCCGTCAGCGTTTTAATTTTTTTGAGCCCTTATATAATTATTGCGGGTTCATTGGTAGATAATGGTAGGTAGCGGATTTCGTAGATACCTAATTTTGCTATACTCTAGGGTATGATAAAGATCCTTACTTCTTTTTCCAGACAATGAACCAAAATTTGTGAAATGCACGATGCCACCCTTTTCTTCTTAACTTTTATATTGTACCAAATATTCTACTAGCTCTGCTGAGCACCCTTGTTTGTTATTTGCTTGATCTATAATTTGAGAGCGATTGCAACTTTGTTATCTTGCTGAATGCTCTGACTGCACATGATCAGCTGTTTTCTTATCTATTAACGTCCTTATAAGTACAGATTGTAAACTTGGGAGCTGCCAAGTGTTCTTTTTAGGTGATGTTTTGTTTACATGTTTATTTATGCAGGCCATCTTTATTTTTTTGCTAGTGTAATTCTACCCACCCTTACCCATTCTATCTCCATTTGCACATTAGAGGTTAACTTTGAGGTACACCCTTTCGCAATGTAGCTCTGCGCGCAATATGAGCTATTATTCTGATTAGGTGTTACCTTTGGGTTATTACCATCTACACAAAGTTGCTTTACCGCCATTTTATGGTCGGCAGGAAATGGTAGGAATTCACTTTTTTTATTATCTCGCTTCTCCATACCCGTACCTTTTTAGAATCAATATGTTTTCCTTCGTACCCCAACAACTATTTCCGTTCGGTACAGAGGGACGAAACCTAAAACCCTACTTGATATTTTATTTAATTTCTTTTCTTTAAACACTTAACGTCACATTTACATACCAAGATGCCTTACAGATTCAATAATTCATGTAGAAAAATCATTTATTTAGTCTTTTCGAATTCTACCTATATAATAGTTTACATTATTTAGATTTTCTTAGTATATATATTGCATTTATGAGTTTCTGTTTATATTTAAACACAATTAAACTGCCGGATATAGTTCTGTGATAACTACATATTTATATATGTTTCTTCTGTCTTACTGTAATAGGTTTACTTATTTTCCGTGCAAATTCACTGTTCCTATTCTTGTTTCCCTTACATACTTTTTCTTGCGAATGATAGTATAAGGTTGCGTCTGATTGCTTGTTCGGTCCCTAAGTTTCATTAATTCTTGATTTCCGGATCTCTAAGCTTTGTTTGAGTACAGGCTTAATTATTTAGGTTACTTTTTGGAGATAATGATTCGTAATTGAATATTGTACGTGTCTACGGAATGTCAGGAACTTCTGGTTTAACGACTTTATACTGGAGATATCGCGAGGTTATCCGGTTAGTAGAGTTCGTGTTGTTTTAATGGTGTTGATTTTGCATTATCATCGTTGATATAGTTTTTAAGCGACTATGGGAGTCGCCGTTGGTTTTCTTTGTTTACAAGTACGCCGTGAGGCACTGGAAGCAAGGAATCTATAAAGAATTTTGGATATTGCCGTCCTAGGTTTTGTCGCTAGACCCCTAAGATTTCAATTATCCCTGTATTAAGAATGAGTGTAGGACGCTCGAATATATTGTGGCTCTGTTCTGGGAAGTTACCCTACGTGGCCTCCCCAGGCGTGCACTTTGTTGTTTCATGCTTGCAAGCTGTTATTAGATGCCCACTCGGAAGTTGGGATACGTATAGATTGTTGTTATTGCATGTGTAAATGTTTTTTTAGCGCCGGAGGAGCGCAGAAATATTAGTAGGTCCAAGGAGTTACCTGCTGACGATGGTGATATTTGATGTAATTTTTGTAGGTCTACGGAGTTACCTACATTACTACTACTTGTAGTATGACCAATTTTCCTGTCATTCCGTTATTGTGAAAGTATTCTGCCGGTTTAAATTCATTAGGTGACCATACGCTGAACATTGGTTTTGTCCGGAATTGGTTGTCCGGCTTGAGAATTCGGTACCTTGTTGCCAGTATAATTCTTAGCGAATTCTGGGTTATTTCCCTTTGCTGTCATGTTTATTTTCTTTAACGTTGGTGATTAATACATATTTTTAAGTTCTGTTTTCAGAATAAATAATTTTGACCAGCGGCTGCCTCAAACTGTGAAACTTATGACTACACTACGTCTGAATGACATTCCTTCCCTGTGGCATCGTCCCTTTCTAAAGGTTGCTATGTTTCGAGCACCGCTTCACGTCACGATATGGCCAGAAGACTCAACTGTTTTTGGTTGTATTATACTCTATTTTGTTACCAATTATTGTAACTTTCAATTTCAAATTTATTAATTTTGAAATTTCATATTATTACATTTTTATGTACTTTGGTTTTTAATCTTTTATGCATGTCGGTGTGTAATGGGTAATAACTTTATTGCAAACTGGTTCTGAAATTTTCCCTTACTTATTTTAGCTTTGTTGCTGTTTTGCCCATCCTTGGTTATGCTAAATTTTATTTGGGGATTCTACCCTTCTTTACGTTGTAATTAAGAATTAATTTACACACCACCAGCATTACCTTAGACAAATGCTGACATTTAACTTAATTTTGTATGTTCAGTGTTTGCACTAATGCACTGTCTGATTTTTATCAGTAGGTTTACAAGCTATAGCTGATGATTTAATTATTTTCTTATAGATTGAGATTTAAATTTATAAAAATCCTTTTAGCAGTTTATTGCTTTATTTGGTCACATTACTATTTTATTTTGGTAATATCTGACATGCTCACATGGTTTCACTATGTGATACTATTTTAGTTTTTCTGCTGAACATGTTAATTACGTGTATAATTTCTGTACATTTATTATTCTTTTATTTGGAATTTTATCGTGAGATTTCATTGGAGATTGTAACATACTTTTGAAAATAAGCAAATTTTTATTTTTATTCCCATATAAATGAATATTTTTTGCTTAATTGTTAAACTACTTTTTTGAACAGATCTTTCTGTGAGGTTTTATAGGAACCTTTTATTTTTATTTCCCTTTTACCTATGTTGTTTATCCCTGATTCCTCCCTTGTCTTCCCTTCTTATGATTTTTCCATTAACGAAAGACAATCTCTCTCTCCCATTCCCTTCTACAAATTATTACCTTCCTATGCTTACTTTCCATTCAGTTAATTCGATTACTAATGCACCCCTTTGTATTTATTTTTCATCATTCCTACCTGACCTTGGGGTTTGGCACGAGAACATTTATCAAGAACTTCTGCACTTTGACTGTGCCTGTTGAAGATCGCTCACGATCCCGGAGGATTCCCTCTGACTCAATCACAACACACCTGCTGTTTGCACTGACCCTTGCAAGATAACAACAACAACAACTACGCTTGGAATTCTACGTTTCGACTGCTCATTATATCATGACATCTTCAGCTGATTACACTGTCTTCGCTTCAAGGACATCAGAACTGTTATCTGTACTCTCGTGCGGATGCTCTTATCAACCGCACTCTGTCTGCAGTGGTGTACTCTTCGTCAAGATGAACATTTTGCCGTGCAGTGATGGATCGTTATAAACTCTCGTCGTGCATCTGAACTTTGTTACCTGGTGTGAATATGTATGTGTTCCTCTATGACTCTTTGTTCTCGTGTGCGCCATTACTGAACTTTATTTTTGCAACCCCATCCCCTTCTGTTACTCCTTCCCTTATTCCCTCCCATCCTCCCTTACCTTCTAGACAGCATATTCCTTGGTTCTCTATTATGTATTATTATTGTGTCACTCACTTTTATTAATTTGTTCTTAAGTTTTTTTTCATATTTGTACAACAAACTTTTGCTCTTGTTGTGCCTTAATTTTTTCTGTGCCATTATCTGATTCCAAATTATTTGATTTTATGCTTGTGTACAATGTATTGCCATCAACTGTTTTACCTCTTACAGTGTAGGTCAATTGCAATATTTTTGTGGATGCAGCCCTTCTGGTTGTGTTTCTCATTGTACATATAATGACTGTCGCTTATTTTGAATCAGCCCTTCTGGCTGTGTGTCTTGTATATCCTTATTACCACATAGTGGTTTACTTATGTTTTGATGTACACATTTGGATTGTATACTTCTCCTGAGATGTGTGGTTTCCTCCTTATGTATATTCATTTTCGTCCCCTATTAGTGTTCAATATTATTTTGCAAGGGCCAGGGGTCACTTTTCTTGTTTTGGGGGATATGTCACGTTATACCGGTAAGGAGCTGGGTCTTGAATTTATTATTACACACCAATTGGTGATATCTTAATATTCGGTCACATTCTTCTAAATTTATGTAGAATCTTATTCTACTTATTTCTTAGTTTATGACATTTCTGTTAATCTTGTGTACGTGACCGGACGCTAGCGGTTGCTTATTTCCTAGGAGTCTTTCTTGGGATTTACAGTGACGTCAACTTCCCCATGGAAAAATGTTCCAGAAATGAATATGTGTTTCCGGGAAAGTCATGCGCTCTTGCGTAACTCTAGGGCGGCTTCGAACCATATACGGCAATATCCGCTCGGACAATATGGAGACCCCGATAGAAGCCGCTCGGGGGTCTTGCTCTTCTTAGTACGCATGGGAATCGTGTACCGCTGGTCACGATTGACATCGACTTGCAACTCCTTCCGGCGCAACGCACATATCTCCAAGGTAAGCCCAGAAGCGTATTATTAGTAATAGCTTTTACTATCCGAAGTCATGTAGGTACAAAGTCATTGCCAAAACATTGTAAGTCACCACCTCAGGGTTTCCCGTCAAAATATATTCATGCAGTCAGTAGCTTAAGCGAGTGTCTTTGCCTTCTGATCCTGTCCACCTACGCTTCCCGATCACACCCAGTGGTGGGTTGTGACAATATATATAGGTATAACAAGAAAAAAGACAAGAATGCAAGAGAAAAAACTACAGGATTGGCGGATGTTTCTTTGAAACCTGCATACAGCAAAAGCTGCCTGTAAGTGAAAAGAAGAAAGATCTTATCCTTGTTACAAAGCAGGGTGATCCCTGAAGAATACAGATATTTCATTGAAGAAATTCCAACTGCCAAACAATTTACAGAGATTTCAGAAGAGGAAGATGAAGAAATGTAAACTAATGTGAGTGGAAAAAAAGTGTTGTACAGTAATTTTAATTATAGGTTTCAGATTTTCCCTAATGCGCAGGTGTGATAATGCACTTAGTTCCTAAAGCAAATGTGTTAAAGCACGCACAACCATAACTTTAAGGCATTGTTGTATCCTATGCGTTGTTATATGTCATTGTTCCTGACAGAAAATTAACTATGAATTTAAGATTGCATTATGATATTTACTTTCTAAAATCATATGTTTTATTGTTGTGAAATACAGTTTTGAAACTTAAAATGTGATTTTCTCAAAACTAAGAAATGTGTACTGAACACATGTGTACACTAAGCCATCGATATATAAGCTTAAGTTTCTGAATTCATGGAAGGTTGAACTGTAACTTTTCAATACCTAAGTGGTCTCTTACAATGCTGTAGAAGATATTTTCGCATCCTGTGCATACCATTTTGTTTCGTATTATGCATTGTTACTCTGAATGCGTTGCATTTTTGTCAGCGACAATACAAAATGAAGTAGTAACAACACATTGCTTATTTCGCGGATTTCACTTCTTATTTAGATTGGCAGTTCCCATTGAGCATGTGTATTAGCGGGAAGATGGCTACGTTTGTTGTGTTCATATCGCAATTTTCCTATAAAAGTAAAACACCTAAAAGGGGCGGGCAGGTGGGCACCAGCTATTGAAGAGATCACATCTACTTCTAAATTCACTCTTAAAGTAATTTATTCCCTTCCTTTTGCTTTTATACGTGTTTTCAATGAAGACCAACTTAATTCAAAATTGCCTTTATTCCTTATACAAAGGGATAAACATTGTTATATCACATAATGCAAGTGAATAATCAATTATGAGAGATTCCTTGCATTGAAGTACACAAAACTTGAAAATTATGCCAAAGCAAATGATGGAAGGGAGCATGTGTTCTTAAGCTTATAATTCACTTAGGTTAATAATTATTTAGTAGCAATACAATTATTGAAAACCTTGTTTATCAAGTACCACTGACTATGCCAAAGCAGTAAAGCTTTACAAATGTGCCTGCTTAAGCTTATAAATTCTTTTAAACATGCAGTACACTATTATGCAAACCACCTGTAGGACGCCTTGTTTTCGCATATATACAGGGGGTTTTGTGCTACAACCTATTGTTCACTTCTGCTCTATATTGTTTATGGTAAGCAACCATTTTTTTTTTTCCGGCATACAGAAGATTTGCTTAGAACTGACATTGGAACTCCCAACTCTATTTAATTAATACATTCAAAAAGGTGTTACTGGTACAAATGTTGGTAATTTTTTCTCTGTAAAAATCTTTCTTTATATTTTGAAACAACTGTTCTTTTAAGCATGAAGGCCTTTGAAATTTATAGGATATAGAAGGAACAAGGGTCAAGTACATTTTCGGCCATTCTGAATTTAGTTGGTCCTCAATGAAAATGCGTATAAAAGCAAAAGGAAAGGGTTATAAATTACCTTAAGAGTGAGTTTAGAAGTAGATGTGATCTCTTCAATAGCTGGTGCCCACCTGCCCACCCCTTTTAGGTGTTTTATAGGAAAATTGCAATATTAATACAACAAACATAGCCATCTTCCCGCTAATACACATGCGCAAGCCATACTCCTCTCCTTCTAAAAAACATCCCTCGGCTACGCTTTGAGCCTGAGGACTCTCAATCCCTCGGCTACGCCTTGAGGCTGAGTATCTCACCGGCTTTGGCGGCATTAGTTATTCGTATGTTGCCGGCATTGCGTTAGAGCTAGAGGATGACAGAGTGACATCTGTAGGACATATAAGACATCCTTTCATCACTGTTTAAGACCAACTAAAAGCAGAAAGTCCACATTTTTATTGCAAACTGAAGAATAAACATATTTATTGAGGTTACAGCTTGTGTACCGAAAGTTTGGTGCTCATATGGGTAATAGTGAAACTGATGGGACCCTGTATTTACCTGCCATATCCAGGCATTTTCTGATTCCTCTCCATACAAGATGATTCCCCCACCACTGAAGTAAGTGGCCTGGGGATGGGTAGATCACATGGTCAAAGGTGCTGGAGAAGTGAGCATTAACCACAGTGAAGGGGAAAAACATTGGAATTCACAACATTGTGATGGATTTGCCATTGTTCACATTGTTTGACACTTCCCATTTGTTAAACAATGCATAAATTTGCAAGTTAAAGGAATACTTTTTAATTTATTTATTTTAAAGCAACATGGCAAGGGGAAGGCAGTTTGCACGTGAAAAGCATACAGTTCATTTTATTTTGAAGTAATGGAACATGGGAAGGATAGTTTGCACGTGGAAGGAATATAGTTTATTTTACTATAAGGAATGGGGCACAGAAAGGAATACAGTGGAGAAATTAAGTAGCGGTGGGGGCAATTACGTGGTCGCATGGTTAGGTATCATGACCAGTCGCGTTGTATGAGATGGAACGGTGATGGGAGCACCTTCTTGTTCGGAAGGTAATCAGAAAATGGCAGATAAGCGCAGGTTCCCGACAATTTCACTATTGCCCTTTTGTTAAACAATGCATAAGTTTGCACATTAAACGAATACATTGTAATTTATTTATTTTAAAGTAATGGGTCATGGGAAGGATAGTTTGCAGGTGGAAGGAATACAGTTTATTTTTATTTTAAAGTAATGGGACACGGGAGAACCGCCGTGCTTATAGCACTTCATATATAGCCAGTTACCGGACGTCAACCATGCCTTCGTGGGCAAGTTTAATTTTAAATACTTAAGCCACTTAATTACCTTTGGCTATGGTTAGGAGCAGGAACCTCCAATTAAACAACCTAACTGATCAATGCTTTATATAAAACATTAAGTGCCTTATAAGGATATGTGTCCTCTTACCTGTCATAATCATCCGGTTTGGGTTTGAAACCCATTAGTTGCATTCTCTGCCCAAACTTGTAGGACCAGTCTTCATCTTCTGCTGGTTCTTTCTTTATCATATTCAATAGCTTGCAGTACTACAGATCTTTATATTCCTCAAACTACTGATACACAACACGCAATTGCACTGAGTAACGTTTGAATGCATGTCCATTACCACAAATTCCGGCTTCGCGCGTTGTCAGAGGAAAGACAAGTGCAGCAACTGTCAAAATATTTTTAGACTTAAGCAGAGTATACTCTGTGGGCTTAAAGAACCCCAGGAAACTCAAAGAAATTATTTGTTCCTTAAAAAGTATGATTTCGCATACAGAGGTTTTATTAAAGAGGATATGATGTTCATATTTAGTACTAAAGAAAATCCCTACTACTAACGGATTTCTGTAATGTTGGCTAAACATTTAAACACAAGGAGTATCAGAGCTACCAAAGCTACCTTCGGGAAACACAAGGTAGCCAACGTAACTATTTAGGCGGGAGGTACAAATGGTTTTCATTAAAACCCCGGAAAATATGTAAATGCGTTCCTTGCTGGGTGGCTCTTGGAAACAAATAAACGACAAGGACGTTTCTGAATGAGATTTATTACAATAAGCAACCTTATTCTAACTTTGATTACAACGAACAGAGTGTAAATAACTGTGATTAAAACTACATTAAAATACGTAAACTGCAGTGTTAATGTGTGTACATTAATATAGTGATACACAATAAAATAATTATGTACATACGTGTATGTTATGTGTATAGTGAGTCCGAGTGATTAACTTATACGGGAGTATTTCCGCTAATTCATATTCAATTTATTCATCCTTTAAAATCATTCAGTGTAAATAAAATGAAACATAACACAGTGAAATTAAGATCGTAACATTTAAAAACAATTCTGATAAAACATAATGTCAACAATAATAGTTAAAAGTATAAGCTTGAGGTAAAGCATAAATTTTACATTTAAAAGCAATCTGTTGTAAAATAATGTATCAACATGGTTTTAATTAAAATTAAAAATTATTAATATTCTTCTATGGTATTAAAACAGTGATCAGGTAAATATATTTTTAGTTTAGACTTGTACAGCTTTGGACTTTTTACTGATTTAATGGAATTTGGTAACTTATTATAAAATTTTACACCAATACGTGCCACACTGCTTTGAAAAGCTTTTGTATTGGGTCTATTTATATGTAAATATTTATTATGTCTTGTGTGATAATTATCTGTAATTGATCAAAGTGAGGCTAGTGTTTTCTACAAAATATAGTTTTATAAATATCAGTGTTTTATATAATATGCATACAATAAAATGGAAGAATCTGAAGCTGTTTAAAATGGATCTACATGAAGACCTCTGCCTTGTTTTAGTAATCATTCTTAATATTCATTTTCGCATAATAAATAGCATTTTAAAAGGTGGCAAATTACCCCACATTAAAATAACACAACGTAAAATTGAATGTAAACGCGCAAAATAGACGTCTTAAGTATCTTCAGTATCACTGATTGCACTAGGTGCCTAAAATTATAATTACCTATAAGGAGTTTCAACGCGCAGGTTATTTTGCAGTCAAACATCTACATAAAAACTGTGTGGTAATTTCATTTCGAAGGGCTGTGTCAGAAAATATTACACTAAAATTGTGACTACTAGCTATTTTTGAAACATAAAGATAAAAATGCATTGCTACAGTCCTTTTCTGCAGTGACCATTAATTCATTAGTTTTAAACAGTTCGGAATGTTACAAAGTCTATCTTCAGCTCCTACTTTCAGGTTACCAAAGAAATTACTCCCCAATAATATACTTGTCTCATCAGCCTACTGAGTTATGCTGCTTAATGAAATACTTGCCTTTAAGTCACTGGAGTCGTCCTCCGTGTCCTAGGGGTACCATGCTACCCTCTAGTTCTCGAGATAGCGGGTTCAAACCCGGTGGAGGGCATACAAATTATTAGCATGACTTTCTTCGGAAGGGAAGTAAAGCTTGCGGTCCCGTGTGTTTCGCAAAGTCCGGATTTGGCACCAAGCGATTTTCACCTGTTTCTTTATTTGAAGAAATTTCTTGGTGGAAAACATTTCAGCGACGATGATGTGAAACAAGAAGCGCAGACTTGGCTTTCATCACAGGCGGCATCATTCTTTGACGAAGGTATACAAAAACTGGTTTCCCATTACGACAAGTGCCTGAATAACAGTACTTAGTGTAGTGTAGTGTAGTGTAAGGTATAAGGCAAGGGATGAGAATAAAGTGTTTGAAAAATACTTGTTACTTTTTAAAAAAAATATTGGTACTTACCTTAAAAACACGCCTCATATCTTTCATCTGCATTCACAATTTATACTAACTGCTTTTTATTCTGAAGGTATATTTGAATCCACTTAAGGGCATGTCCCCTTATTCCAACTTTTTCTAGTTTGGTGAACAATACATTGCGATTTGAAACGAATACCTTGGAGAGGTAAAAAAAAAAAAAAAAGTATTCCACATACACTTTTTTTTTCATGCAGACTCTTTAGCACACCGTTTACAAAGGTAAAAATCTGATGTGTTACACTCACATCACTTTCTCTACTCTTGTACAAACTATTTTTACAAACGCTTATTCTCCATATGCTTCATATTAATCGAGATATCAATCTTATTGCTAATTTTCTTGTAGATGCAAGGGGAATTGGTAGGCTATAAGCGATATTCAAATATTTTAAGTGCTGGTTGCTATGTGGAGTATGCCATTCTCTTTGCATTACCACGACAAAAAAAATGAATAATGAATTCCCATTTGAGAGAAAGGATAAGTATTGGAAAATTTAAGGGAATAACAAGCAATATCCCAAAAATGGTTCACTCAAAAAAAATGTATACGCCATAAATTGTGTATTTTAACACGATCTACGTTTTTTGTGTAGTAAAATTTTGTCTATCTCTTATGGTTTACCAGTTATGCAAAAGTCGTTCACAATAAAGAATACTTTTGGAAACATTCCCAGAAAATTCAAGATATACATTTTATTTGTCAAGAAAGTATCTTAAATATATGATAGTTTAATCAAAATCGTTAGCGCCATTTTTGAGAAAATTAACATTTTCTAAAAATGTTCCATGTAAAGGGTAATCTCGGTTGGGGGATTTTCTTGAAAACTTTCGTGTCACATCTCTGGAAGATACTGAACCTAAATACCAAGTTTGGTGTTTATCCGACTGTTCGTTTCTGAGTTTGCTGTTCACAGACACACACACACACACACACACACACACACACACAAACAAACACACACACACACACACACACACACACACACACAAAAACGGACATGTTTCCAAAACTGTTTTTTTTATTCAGGAGACCTCAAAACACGTATTTCCGGTGAAATCTCGGTATCGAATTTTTGAGTGGAATGCAATACTTCCCCTACTTGCTATACGTAGTAGAGAAGTAAAAAGGGCTGTTTCTGTAGAGGTTTTACTCTGCAATTTTCAGTGTCCAAGAAATTCGCTTGTTCAAATGATTTATTACGTATGCCAACAAGAGGTGTAGTTATAAAATGTGCAGCTAGGGGTGTTATCATTACCAAAGGAATACTTTATTTAGAGTTTATAATTACATTCAAAATTTCATTTTGGCAAATTGGCCTTTAATACAAGGTCGAAATAATTACATCCAAATTTCTATATCTGTGGTTACTGCTTGAAAGGTATGGTCTATTTTCTGTTTTGAACAACAATACGTAATATTTCTATTTTATTTGGGGCTGTTATCAAGCTTCCATTTCGTTTCAATGCTATACAGGCATATCTGCGTTTATATCAGTATTTACTATTTTCCAGGTAGCTTTACTTTTATTTGCAAAAGACTGAATATACCTATCATTAACCATGAATGTTGCTTCTGCTACTATCTTTTAGTTTTTAAAATAAATCACAAAGTCTGTTTAGTACTGTATATTTTTGAAAATGTTTGTAAAACGCTTTACTTCTACATGAAATTTGTATGCCTCCTCATGATTCAAGGCTTTTTATTTATTTTGAGAACTTGTGTAACGTATATAAGTGAGTAGGCCAACTTAAAGTCATACTGAAAGGTTTTTAAGAAAGAATTAAATTTATCATTTACATCTTTACGGTTGTATATAGTTTCCATTGTTTCCTGTTACAAAATATATTCAAATAATTCCATACTGGTATTATCAAATACTCTTTCCATTGCCTTTACTTTTGAGTTTTTTACTTTTTACTTTTGTTTGGCCCTTTTATGTTTAAAATTTATGCCAAGTGATCACTAAACTCATATTTCTGGTTTATATAGTGCGATTTTGACCAACATTTATTGTAATTTGATCCATGGTAAAGCTGATCTTTTCAGTTATGCAAGCTGGGTAATCACTAGTAATGTTTAGTCCATAGGATGGCAAAAGAGATTCCATATCTGCTTTACTTTGCTAGGTTTTCTAAAATTCATGTTAAAATCACCACATATTGTGCATGTTTTATTCATTATTTTTAATTTTAGCTGATCAAGGGCTCCCTCTAATTTAGTAAGACATGTATTATAGTTTTCCTCAGGAGATTTGTATAAAAGCACTATATAATAATCAGGTAATTCTAAAACTGAAATTCCGATATATCTTTCTTGAGAATTTTTTTACATGTGTAAAACCACTATACGTAATATTTTCTTTATGTAAATGCAACTTCCCCCATGGCTATATACCATCCTACTAAAATTATCTGCGAAGTAGAAGCCTGTCAAATTGGTAAATTCTCTGTGAATATATTGCGAAGTCCTCTTCCTTCAGAATCAATGTTTTGTAGATGAATCTCTTGGAATAAATTCTGGAGTAGGAAGTAAATGCAATGGGGCGAACTCCGATGGATTAGGAAGTACACGAATGTTTCAGAACGGACTTCGAAGGACACGAAAGTGTCATACAAGCAGGGCCGGCTCAAAGGGTGTTCGAGCCTTGCCATCGCCCAGGTTTTAGGGATGATACACATCTTAAAACATGAACAAGATGTGTAAAAATATGACGGAATTACAAGCCATGTTTATAATCTAGCGTTTTCTGGAGATTTTTGTAATGAAACTGGTGACAAATAAAGCGCCAGAGTGATTTGGATGCTACCCATCGTCAAAACTCCCATGCACGTCAGATGTTCAATAATAACCTTTACGTTTATAGCTAGGAGTGCTTAAAGCCACTAGCTTTAGTTTATTTGCTTACATTGGTTACTCGTGAACCTCTCAGGTCAGTTATCCTGAAAGTCATTGTTTGTGAGTTCAGTTACTTCTTGTGTTGTTGACCTCTGTTAGTAACTATTGCTTTTAGCTCCAGGGAAACCAACTGGACCTTTGAATTAAATGCAATAAGAAGGCATATCTATGGTTACTATGAGTACACCCGAAATGAGCATCTTACCACACGCTAACTTATTTCTAAAGAAGCACAGTTATTTCAGGGAAGTCTTAGCTCTTTGAAAAAGTCCCCCATGATCTCGGGTTTGAGTTCAAGACAATAAATAAGAGAAAAATAATACTAAAAATGTGATATTGTAGCAATAATAACATTATTTGTAAGATAAATACATAATAAGAATTTGAGGGAAATAGTATACTCTTAGTTGGCTGAAACGTGGTTAAATGCGGGCGGGCCTTACTATATTAAAGGGCTGGACTGATGACAGAATTGAAAGCTCCATGAAGTCATTCGCAGGACTTTATTATTGCCCATGCTGGGACATCTAATTTTTTATGGTCACCCACTCTTTTCAATTCGAGAAGATCTGGGATTACAATGAAGACAGTAACCATGATCATTTCTACAAGCAGCTTATGGATCAGTTACTGCTTAAGTGTTATTGTTATGGACAATGCCGCATACTACACTATAGTACCGCCGTTTTATCTCCGGCTCCGACATTTAGCGCGACCAAGAGAGGCAGTGTTGCCAATTCTTACCCCTACTCTGAACACGTGTGTATCCTGTGCCATCTCTTCGTAAAATGCAATCGATGAAATAGTTGCCTATGTTAGAGTATTTAAAGTATGGAGATAGCATTTACAGGAAACTTAAACAAGGGTAACGCAGTAAATCGCAGTAATTGGTCCTAGCAGACAACTTTCACCCTTTGCTGTGCGAGTCAACTCAGCACTGCAAACCTTGCCGGATCTTTTCTTTCGTGTTGTGGTTTATGTTCAGCAAAGCTCTAAGCAACAACAGTAGACTATATTTATTACAGACTTAAAAGAAATCAAATTACAGTCCCCATTTATCTGTTGAAGCGAATCAGAATAGCTTCCTTTAGCATGGAAATTCACAGTGCTAGTATTGCTAAAGGTGGCCATTCTAATATATACCTGTCTCTTTCTTTACCCTCATGAAACGTTAGGGCCGGAGATACAGCGGCGTAGCTTGGTGCTGTATTCTGGGTATACTACATTTTAAAAATTGAATTTCGAATTTTTTTAATGATGCACAAGTTCCCAAATATTAATTTTTCATAAAATAGTGTGAATTCTGTATTACGATTAGATTATTGTCATTATTATTATTAT
The DNA here is from genome assembly GCA_030765065.1 of Deroplatys truncata. Taxonomy (NCBI): domain Eukaryota; kingdom Metazoa; phylum Arthropoda; class Insecta; order Mantodea; family Mantidae; genus Deroplatys; species Deroplatys truncata. Next base: position 90,077,613 of record CM060979.1, read on the forward strand.
TATTATTATTATTATTATTATTATTATTATTATTTGTTGATTTTGTAGTCATTAACATCAATACTAATTGCCAAAATTGAATGAACATACATTTGAATATATATTAATTATAATACATTTTAATAGGTTATAAAATATAGCGTTAGGTGTAACTTAAAAATGCTCACTAACCACTGTATGGTTGTAAATCATGAAAACAATGTAGGTACTCACTTAGGTTTTCTTGTGTATAAGCTCCAGTCGACGATTTTTATTGCAAGATTTTCTTTCAATGTTTTTAATATTTGATATTCCTTCAACACTCCATTGCTTTTCCCTTCCAAAAAAGCAAACATAAAAAGCAACACAATTTGTTATGAATGTAACTGGCAGATAACCAATTAAATTTACTGTACCAGATGTTTGAAACGTCCGTTTCTTTTCCCGGAAGAAATGCCAAGCTTAGGAATTGGTCTTTTGCCTTTAAGTTCACACTTTTTCTCACAAGATAGATTCGAAAACTGAGCTTTTAATAAGTAATCTACTAAATCGATGGAATTGTCCATATTTCTAAAATCATAAATAAAACACGCACAATGAAAATAATACACAGGTTACGTAAAATTAACACTTTACTGCACGCACATAATGTTGGTTCACCAATAACTGAGGAATTAAATGTTTATTTTACACTGCCTTGCCCTACTCTTGTCTCCAACCCCTATTGCCCTGTTTCCGGACCTTGCAAAGAGCAGGTACAGAGAGACTAAACACTTCATTAAATGTGTTAAGTCTCTGCTGCTGCCTTTGTGCCCTTAATGCACAACAAAATATAGACATGTCTTCCTACAACGAGGGGCCAAAATTTAGTGGAAAAAGCTATATATGTACACTCTTGATGAGATTTGCACTCGCTCAGCCATCCCAGTATCTACTCGACTTTGCTGCCTCATCATGAGATTTCGAAGCTGCCTAAGAACGCAGCACTACAATCTGACACTTAGCAGTAGGGGTTGGGGTGTTGGGGTAAGCAGCGGTGAAGGCGATTGTATTAATTCGTTTTTTATCACTTGTTTGAGGCTGTCTTTATTTATATGTTTAAAAATTTACTTAGTTTCTTGGCAATTTATTTAGGTAGACTCAGTCTCGAAATCTACCCTTACGCTATGCCATTGTACTACACGGCTCACATAGATAAATTCACTAACAGTAACACTAAGGTACAAATGGTTGAGTGGCTCACTCGTATAATGTGGCATGTAACATTACAATGAAATAAAGGGAACTTAAATTCTCTTACTCACAAATGAAAATAAGCACAGACCCAAATATGTTGTGAATTATTTAACCAGTGAATTCGACCGCCACGTGTGTCTTCATTTTTTGTGTTCTTAATTCTTTTGTGTAGCCTTTTAATCTTCTGATGAAGTAAACTCAAAATATTGAACATTTTTATTGTGAAACTTGCGTGTTTTATCTTTCACTTAGAACAATCTCGTTGTTTCACCACAACTCTTCTTGAGTTTTATTATATACAGGGTGGACCATTTAAGCTGAGACTGTACAATATCTCCAAAACTAAGCGTTGTAGAAAGAAATGTCTTAAATAAAAGTTGCTTGATATTATAGGAAAAGTAAATACAATTAGTCGTGTTATATTTTGAGGAGGTTGCGATGGTCATTTTAGAGTCAATTTAATTTTTTTAAAATGAGAACCTTCCTTTTTTATGCTAAGCGGATTGCGGATGAAAGTTATGTGTGAAAGCGTGAGGGGGGGCACTTGCAATTATCGCACGGGCGGGCGGTAGAACTTCTGGAGCCTATCCTGCATACAAGGAACTCCGACGGAGTAGAAGTAAATGCCATAGAAAAAACTCGGCAAAGTAGGAAAGTATGTACATGTTATGGAAAGAACTCCGACGGAGTAGAAAGTAAATATCTTGGAACGAACCCCGAAGGAGTAGAAGTAAATGCAATGGAACGAACTCTGATGGACAAGAAAGCAAGTCTAATGCAAGAACTCCGACAGAGTAGAAGGAAATGTCTTGGAAGGAATTCCGTCGGAGTAGGAAGTAAATGTCATGGAACCAACTCCGGAGGAACTACTGCATTAAAAACGGAGTGGTTACTCCACACTTCCAAGGAGCGTTTTTCTGAAACGGCTCCCGCTCCTTCGGCTCATCAATATCTAGTAGCTACTTGTTCTTTAGTCCTTTAAGATCACCATTTGTAGTCTTCTTGGCATGCTATACTACTAGTGTTTAAGCATGTGTATATTATATATGCACACGTCCTTAGTGCAAAAGTCCTTGGTCTCAGAGTTACTTTGTAAGGTCTTTCTATTATGTAACCTCTGTGAAATTCTGATTCTTATTTCCTTTATTGTTACTGTTATATTAATATTGTCTTGGTACAGTTCAAAACGGTCCAAAAGACTTTTATTCGAATAATTTGTTATGGCAATGGAGTGGAATAGTAGCATTAGTTACTCTCTTAGTAATGAGAAGAGTGAATTTGTATGCATAATGAAATCATAAAATATGCGCTATAATGTGAGAAAGTCAAATGAACAAAAATCAAATAACTTATTTGATTTCTAGGCGATTTCTTATAAGGTTCTCTTGTACCTCACCAACATTAGTGCACGGCTGTCAGGCCGTAGCGAGCCGCAGTGAAGCCTCTGGTTTCGGGATTTAGCTCGAGATTAGGCTAGTGTGTGTGTGTGTGTGTGTGTGTGAAGTGTATTCATACTGATTACGAGGAAATCTGCTCATCTCAGCAACGCTGAAAATATGAACCCGACAATAATCTTAATCATTTTGTACATTTCTTCACACCTTCTCACCTCTGTGCTGATAACTGAACTTGGTCTTACCTAAATAGAATCCAAAGTGTCCCTATTTATCTCAACGACCCTGAAAACTATGGATTCGACACAAACATATATATATATACAATTATTTCTACATGTAACCCCTTCCCAACCCCACAACATTGTTTTCCGGAATGTAATATTACTGTGTTTGTGTACCGAGTATGTGTGAAATTGCTCTGTTGTAATTGCTCCAGAAGTTCCAGATTTGTGCTGGAACACACATACACCTATTTTGAAATTCTATATTGATTTCAGAGACTTTATTAAGTACTAGTAATTAATGATTAGCTAAAGGAGAAGAGTATAATTTAATACCACATTCAAGAGTAAAACATGCACGTTTTCATTAAAAATTTAAAAATGAACTTTTCCCTGGAATATGCATCAAACACTGCTTAAATTATCTTTCAAAGTATGACTTACAAAGTACATGATTTCCACATACCTTTTGCATATAAATCCGGGCTCTAGTAATGTGCAACAGAGAATGTATATCGTTCATGTGCATATTACGGCTATCTTAATCTTATCGAAGCACTATTAGAAAGGAGCTAAATAGTTTGAGAGGAAATAGCAGTAAAGGAATTAGTATATTTGGGAGAGGTAGGCCTGTAGGACGTTTATTAATGAAAAACATTTATCACTTCAGGATTTTTTTTCAGTGAGATACGTACAGTAATTTATACAGTGTAATAATCATCATAATTACACAAACCTTTATGTGGAGGGCAGTTTACCACAACATTCAAAGTATACAATGATACACAGCAACCAACGATGATAAATATTGTGTCATTCACAGCAACAGCTATATTTACCGAAAAATAGAGCGATTTTCTTAAATGTAGAGCCTGTCTTTCTCTCTCACGCATACACATCTTATGCACACTTACTCACACATTTTACAATATATTACAACACTCTTACTCATAGGAGGATAAAAATCTTACGTAGCTTGGAGATTGTGCCCGTGTTGAACATCGTTTCAAAAGAAATGTTCCCGACTTCGTACACCTCTCATCACTGGCTCTCGTGAGCAACGTGGCGTACTAATTTACTTATTTCAACCACAATAGCTGTGTCATGCATTTCTCTCCCTTCACAGCATGAAAATTAAATGCCGACAGTAATGTCAACTAATTTTATCTCTCTTCACCACCTCAGAGCACAACATTTTTTCTCGAATGTCTCCCACCCTTACAAGAGTAGAGAAAAGTTTCTGACTGCGAGAAAAGTAACTGACCAGATGGGATTTAAAAATCACCTTTTAGCTTCACTAATATTTTAATGACAACGTTACGATTGCTATGTGACGATATCAAACACATGTGTATTTTGAGAAATCAGGTTTAGTTATTTTCCAAAAAGGCGCAAAGGGCTTCCAAAAAAGCAATAGTAATATTATGCAACTTTGACAAACGAGTTTGTGCATCTAGTCATATCATAAGTTTTGTCACAAGTTTAAATATGGGTAGTACAACAAAAACGGTAGTGTTCAAAACATTTTCATACCATTCGTTAACTATAATATTATAAATACAAAGAACAGATACTTACTCAAAATGTCCTCCTTTGGGAGCCACACAGGCTTTCAAACGGCGTGGCCAATTATCTATAGTGGCACGTATGACATTTATGTTCAAATTCAACACGGTTCGCTTCAAATCTCGATTTAGGGCCTCCAGATTTCTGTGTCGTGAGAGCAAGCTTTACTCTCGATGATGTCCCAAAGTTGGTAAACCAGCGGATTCAGATCTGGACTTTCCTAAGGCTAATGTTAGTGCGAAGGACAATGTTCCCGAGTTTACAGTGTACCAAGATGACGGCAGAAATTAAAACTAGCAGCAAGCGAAGCCAATAGTGCAACCGTAACGAAGAGGCTGAATGAAGTGCGAATAATAATGGATGGTAATCCTATTATTGAAAGTCTGAGTTGTGGCCTTTGTATGGGATTCAACATAATAGAACCTTTTGCAGAAAAAAGAAGGAAACGGAGATATAATGGTGATGATGATGGAGATAATGATTATGATAAGTTAAGGATCCAGGACAAGTTAGCAATAAATGCATGTGCAACCATCCTATAGAGTTCCGAAAACACAGTACTGCTGCTGTAAACAAAAACACTAATACGCAGTCTTACTGTAATCATTACAATTTAGTGATGTTGGAAAATGAAGTAGGACACGTGCATCGGAATGAGAGACACAAATACATCAGTCACGAAGGGGATTTTACACGTCCTCACAGGTAAACAACACCCCAGTGCGTCACCTCACTCCACTTTACTCGATGCACAGTAAACTTCACTTCGCTCTTAAGTTATCCGGATCCTTAGCCTGATTATGAAAATAATAACAACGCAGTTAGCACATTATAATCACATATAATTGATAGTTATTAATAATTACAATTGTGATAATAAACGAATGTAAAACATAAGTATAGTAACACCACCAACAACAACAATACTTAATACTAAGTTGATTGAGAAAGGAAAAATCAGAAGCATGAATGTAAAAAATCTCTGTGAATTTTCATTAAACTCCCAAAAAAGCAGCCATAGCGAAAGCTATTGCGTATTCTTCAGATATCGCAACCAAACTGATTATTATATAACAGCGCAAAACACTGTATGTTATAATGTATAATGCCTATACTTGTTAGCTTTCATTGCGATGATGATATCATGTGATATACTGGATTACATTTCAAAATGTGCTATTACATGCTGTATGACATCACTTGTCTAGCTGCCAAGCATAGAATTCAATCCCTCTAGTACTTCTACTTCCGCAGAGGCATATGATTAGTGTGTCGGAGAAGCTGCCTAGCAAGCACAGCATTCACTGTGAAGTGAGTCAAGTGCTCCGAGTGTTAATGTTATCCGTCGAAGAGATGTAAACAACCAATCGTCTTAACCTTCTCTTCATTATCCGTAGAGTAAGGTAGGCACCTCAGTGTTACAAAACAGTTCACGTTCTAGCCATGACGGCTGTAGCTATCGTACTAATATCTTCGTTATGAATGCCGTACTTGTTAGGCGACTTCTCCGCCACTGTGTACTACTTACGTCCTTACGCTTAGAGCTGTCACCCGCTTCAAAAATTGACTCACAACAAGGACTTCATGACACCTTTGAATAAACACTCAATATATAATGCCAATATATATATATATATACTGAGTGTTTATTATATATATAATGACTATATGATTTACCTTTCATTGCAATAATGACTAGACGCAATAGCAGTATCACATGGTACATTATGCTTTGAGGTAGCTTTGAGGGTGAACTATTCCACCCTCTGCAAAAAGAGAGCTATATTCTTACTAATAACTCCATCATGTCTTAAAGGGATGGCATTTATACACGCGGTGTACCTAAATAGGGGTACGCTCGGCATACTCTTATGCAGCTGTGGCGAAAATGCCTTCATTCGCAGACTCACTGGCATATGTAACATGCATAACATCAATTATCAGCAAATGGAAAAGGGGCCAATTGCAGACTGCAGAAGATGTAGTACATTCAAGAATTAATGGTCAAATAAAAAATGTTTAGCCCTATAGCCTACTTTTAAGTTTGCTTTTTTAGGAACGCTTTCGCGTGAAATATTTTGTTATCCGACTGAAACTCAGTGAATTACATGACGATTTCAGTACTCTTGTCTGGATTCGCGACAGTGTATTTACAATTTCCGTGAGATTTCTCAAAACTCCATTAATTTACTAGATATATTGTTGCAAGATCTGCTGTGTATAGTTAAGATATTTCTGTATCATGGATTTTTAAACAAATGCACTTTTCAGCATTTAAAATGCTCCTTAAGATGCAGATTCTAAGTTATTACAATGGAATTTTGGAACTAGTTTCTTCAATACATACGAAAAAAAAATAATAAAAAAACAAAATAACCTTCCTATGTAGTCATTACTGTAAAACAGTTGTGCTATATTACCAGGCTCACCAAAATTTTATGTGTGACAATTGAAATAACACTATAAAAATATGATGTTACATACACACGATTTTCTCATTGTATTTATATTATGTGAAGCTAGAGCAATGTGGACAATCTCACTTCCCTAACTTGTGTGGTCATTTGAACTGATTTTAGTTTTGATAGGTATAAAATCTTGTCAAGTAAGTATATGAAGTAAGCATGAATTGCTTTTATCAATTTTGCCGAAGACACTCGTAACATAACCGAACTTTTGTTTTTATCATTGGGCTCGATGCGCTTATTATTTGAATATTGTATGCTTGCAGACGGAGCCTTTAGCGACGGTGTTATGAACTGTATTGCACGGAAGCTGGGGTTAATTACATCGAATTCTTATAAAGCAGACTCGACTCCATTCATTGTTATTGTTATTTTCGGAAATACTTTTCTTAGACTGCTTCTCAGTTTTAGGAAATAAGCTTCCGTTTGCTTGAAATTTTTTATCTCAGGCAATTATTGTCTGATGTTTTGGAATGGAATTCTGTCTTTGAATATGTATTCTCAATGAAATCGAAAGTGTACTTACTTCACAGAGTTTGTTTCTGATAACCAAAGAACAAACGAGATTTTGTTCTCAATTGCCCACATTAACAGTTTGTTACTATTTAGTAATTTATTATTCAAATTTCCAAGATAAACACTGTTACAAAAATTGCAAGCTACGCAGTATTAAACCTAGGTAAATTTGTTTATCTACAGCTAATATACTTCATATTCATTTCAAAGTGCACCACGACGTGCTCTATAACATCACGTGTATAGCCTCCGAACCTAGAATTCAATTCGTCTAGTGCTTCCGCTGAGACGTATAGCTAGTGTGTCGGAGAAGTTGCCTGGCAAGTAAGGCGTTTTGTCTGAACGTGAGAATCTTCCACGTCGTAGCAAAAGACGGCAGTCTGTGCGTATGTGTCCTACCAAAACTTCTTTCGCATTGTTTTGTTTAGTCGATATCGGAGATCATGAAAGCTATGCGGGGTACTGGTCCTCGTTAGCGTAAGGCAACATGAATTTGTCAACAGTGTGTGTTCCCTTCTGCGAATGTAAATAAAAGTACTATCTGTATGGAATTAATGGACTCAAGTAGGTTTATGCAAGGAAGGTTAACATGCTTAATTGTTTATTTTATGCTTTTGCGTGTGACATTGCGAGGAATGTTATTTGATTTACGTTTAATGTTGTTACCATATTAGTACCCATTGAATTGAACGCCCTGTTGCTAGGCAACTTCTCCGCCACAAATGTACTACGTTACGTCCTTCCCGTCTAGTTTAAACGCTCTTCGACGATATTGTAGGCAATGGGGTATGGAGGTAAATATTCTTAAAACTAAAACAGTCGCCTTTAAAAATGGATATTTCTACGGCCAACATGAAAAGTGGACCTATGGGGAGCAAGAAATTCAAAATGTCAAACATTTCGATTACCTAGGAGTAAAGTTTGATATGGGTGGAAAATGGAACAAGAACATAGAGTTTATAAAACACAAAGGGATTGGACAACTTTCTGAAGTATTAAGGATATTGACCGGGTACCAGATATGCCAGTAAAAATATTATAGACCATGTATGAAGCAATGGTTAGGTCCTCATTACTATACGGCAGTGAAGTATGGGGATGGGAGAGGGTGGATAATGTAAATAAAGTACAATGTAATTTTTGGAAGCGCATTCTAACGTTGGGGAGGGGTACTTCAAACTACGGAGCTCTTCGTGAGGTAGGATGCTAGGAAGATGCTGTATTTGCTGAACTAAATGTAGTTAGGTACTGGCTGCGAATAATTAAAGCTGATCAAACAACTCTGAGAGCAATATGTTATCGTCATCAAATGAACAACATAGAACATCCAAAATGGTGGGCGGGGGGGTTACAACGGGAATTATCAAAAATAGGCTTAAACGATATCTGGCAAAGGGGTAATGAAAATACACAGTGCCGTGAAAAAAGTCAAAAGACGACTATGTGATATAAACCGGCAGAAAATAGAGTCTGAATGTAGACAAAGATCAACATTGGAGCTACAAAATGAGATAAAAACTAGGTGGGTTAAGGAAACGTATATTTTGGAATTAGGTATAAAACAGGACGGGAATAGCATGGCTTAGGTTGGGAGGGTGGAAAGCTTGCAAGATTGTTGATGATGGCAGGAGGATTTGCCCATTATGCGGGAACAAGAAGACTGGACGCATATTTTGGCAGCATGCGTGCAGACTGAGAGCATTAGGAAACAATTATTACCGGAACTATTTTTGACTTCCAACAGACGGAGGGCAGCATGCTGGGACTTGATTCTGAACAGTCAAAACTGGCCAAGCTTGGGCACATATTTAATGGAAGTACGTGCACTAAGAGATAAGATGTTTATGTACATTTTGTTTAAATATATGTGGTGCTTGAGCACTTGTGTGTGTTTGCGCGTGTGATTCAGAGTGTTTTTCAATTTTATATGTATGTATATAATGTGATTATAAACACAGTTGTTTCTTGTCGATTCTGCAAGTCACGTATACAGACCAGGTATTTTTCTAGAGAGCATTTACGGTCTTATGACCCATGCGACTGTGTTATGCAATTAATGTAATACTAAGTACTTAATAAATGCCACTACTACTACTAGAGCTGACATTCGCTTAAACAAATTGACTCAAAACAATGACGTCATGACATACTTTAAAATGAACACTCAGTACTTTTTAAAGTTTGCACATCCTTTTAATTGTGGTCTAAGCCAGACACAGTATACTTTGTATAAGGCAACAAGAGTTGCCTTATTCTCTAAGGAAAAAAACATTGTTTCTGCTATATCTATTAAATGGCATACCTGGCCTTCTAGAAGACCACTTTAAGCATCTAAAGCTGTCACAAATTCTGATTGATAGCCATAGATATAATCATAGACATGGGCTATTGTTTTGCCCTCAGAGCCTGGGGGTGATATATAGCGATTCAATGTCACAAACACACGTAAGCAAGATTGGGAATGTCTGTTAACATGTACCATATTCAAGACATGTTTTAAAGTAAAGATGTGTGTTAATTGAATATTGACTTATGTAATGGTGACGAAGGCTATAGCCTTATATTTGGCAATAGAATGAGCTGCTATTCTTACAGATAGTGAAACGACCATGTTGACTAGGCTGTCATTAATGTTACACACTCCCTCCTTTGGGTTAGAGCTATTCTGTAATATCTTTTATGCATGCAAAAGCTGGACGTCTTTTAAAGTCAATAAACAATTTTATTTTCAATACGGCCTGCTGTGATATATTAACACGAGTGCTGTAGCTACTGAATTTTTTACCTCAAGTGACCATCTAATTGAAGAAGAAATGGGATTCCATTACAATATAATTATACAGATAACATTAATAACTTATAGCTTCACAGGTGATCAGCTATTCAGAAATCAGTCCATTAGAGCTAAAGATCATATACACATTGTAATACATGGGCTGTAAAACATGTGAAAACATTAGCAAGCAGTTTAATCTATATGAAAGCAACCAGAACAGTTAAAGCACTATGTTTTATGCAACTTTCCAAGTGAGTGGAATCCGTTGGATGCTGTCAACCAAGTATTTTCGATGAAGCGTATCCCTGGAGCGCCCCATTGTTTGGAATACCGATTGGATATGATATAATATCACTCCCTAGAGAATACTTTAATCATGTTAGAGTTACCTATACCAAATTACGTCTGCTGCATTTGCAAGCTGTTAAAGCCACCTCTCGTTGCATTTTGTTCAATATTAGGATCGTCGATTCTGCCATACGAGGGCAGGATCACGTTGAAGTCTGCAGGAAATAAGATCACGTGTGCCAGTTAATGTCCCAGAAAAAGAGAATAGTTAACTGTGTTGAAATTTTACTCTTGAGGCACAGCATGACGAGCAACCACACCATCAGCCTCAATCAGCACGTGTTTTTGGATTCACAATTTGAATCTTTAAACACAAAGATCCTATACGACGCGATTTATTGGATTAGCTTTTAATTTCATGCATGATCTACAGTTGGCCGATAGCTACGAAACTGGAATGTATTGATTCTAAAGTGCTGAAACCTCCTCCATAATGATTGCAAAGGGTACTTGTGATCCGCATTTAGTTCTATGCAAAATCTTAAGATTTATAAAATGCTAGCTCAAACAATTAGGTTGCTAAGAATCTTGCCCTTCACTGAAAACGTTGTTTTGAGACTCTCACATACTTGAGAAATAGCATAGAAGGTGAACAATATTTACTTTCAAAGCTATTTTCAAGCAGACAATTTGCTTTCGTATACCGCATTTGTTGGCATTAACTGTTTTTGGAATTCGCGTGTTTTTACTCTAAATAATTTCCAAAAAATGTAGCATTAAAAGAGCACACGTAATTTATGTACGAGTATATTCTATTAATACTTTTATTAATGTATTCGGAGAACATATGGAATCTTTTAAATGAAAGAGGAACAACATGACATATAAATCGTGTAATCGAAAGCCTATGTAGAGAAACTTAGATCAAAATAAAAGTGTATGTAAAACTTGTTCTAAATCCATAATGGTAATTAAGGGCGTAAGATAAGGATGTAGAATTTCACCTCTGCTTTTTAAGTTTTACGTTGATGGTTTCAGAGGATGCACATTTAAAACTACGCTTTTTATTGTTTACAGTTTTACGTTTTATTCACGGATAATCTATAACAATTGTTGAGAATAAAATAAGGTTGCATCGGAAGACTATTATTTGAAGATACTACACAGTCATAATAATCTAATAACACGCTCTCAGAAAACAGAAGTTAGAGCTTTCGAGGGGTCCTTACGAGTTTATTTTATACACCAATATTGTAAAGAGAGAACATGTATGTGAGCAAAATCTTGGAAACTATTCAAAAAATTTTACATTCCTTTCGCAATCGAAAAGTACTGTTCTTCCTAATAAGCATAGGCTATAAGACAGCTTTTAATTTCAATACCTTAACGCATAAATACTAAAAATTAGTCATAAAGGAATATACTTACGAAGGTGGCTTTGACTTTTACTTCAGATTTTTCGTTGAGAACGCCAATAGTATAAAATAGTTGTTGATAGCTCACATAAAATGATTGTAAAATAAAATATTTTCATTCCAAGCAATATTTACATACGAGGGTTGTTCAGAAAGTAACTTCCGTTCATGCATAGCACGAGAAGTAGTGGGGGTAGCGTCGCCATTTCGACATCAGCGTGTGCAGTGGCTAGGTACGCTTCTAGCTGTGCAAGGTGGAGCTTCGTACTACATAAGCGCCGAAATAATAAATCCCGCCAAGTGTGAAGTGCGTGTGAAGTGTGAAAAGGCTAAGAAGAGCAATCTAAAACAAGCATCGTGGTCTTCTGACATTGGTGTTGTGTTTTTACATGACAACGCTCGCCCTCACACAGCAAACACAAATGAAGTTTTGGCCAAGTTCAAATGGGATGTTTTTGACCATCCCCCATACAGCCCGGACTTGGTCCCTAGCGACTTCCATCTGTTCCCGCACATGAAGAAGTGGCTCGCAGCTCAGCACTTTGACAATGACGAAGAGTTTCAAAATGCCATAACAGGTTGGCTTAATTCACAGGCGGCAGAATTTTATGCAGAGGGTATTTCAAAGACTGTGAACAAGTATGACAAGTGCTTGAATCTGTTTGGAGACTATGTAGAAAAATAGGGAAAAGCTGTAGTTTTTAGATGTATATAACGAAACACTTGTATGTATACCGGTTTCATGTTTATTTCAAAACGTAGGTTACTTTCTGGACAACCCTCGTATTTAAAGGCTGAGGAACCAAAAGGAACATCAAAACAAAAGACAATCGCATCTGAATGTAAGGTTACAATTGTACAGGATGTGTATGTCAAAAGATTTTAACAATCTTTAAGTAAGGAAGTTTTGCTGTACTTCCTCTGTATGTTGTAATCGATTTTATGCTAAATAATTACTTAAAGAGAGAACATTGTATTCCACGTAACTTAAAAAATTATTCATCCGAAATTTTGCAATTAACAACTGAAAATACACATTGGTATTTGTAGACTATACCTTTCCTAGATGTATAACTTGGTGGTCTAGGAGTATACAGTCTTATGCACCAACTTCGTCACCATTTCGTTGCATATTTACATTATGGGTTTCTGTATTATGTGAAAATATACACATTGCTAGTAAATATCTACACAACTGAAGTAAAGTGCAAAGTATTAAAATTTGTTTGAACATAGCGAATTATTTCACTGGAGAAAGTACTTGCAGGCTATACATTATTTTTAGAACTTGTTAGACTACCAAGGGGGGGTTAAGAAAATAAAAAATGCGTGACATTCCATATTCATTTCCATAAATATCAAGGAAATTTTCATCCATTTTTTGATATATCATAAAGCTGCACGAGAGTACATTAAGAAGGGCAAAGTAGGTATTTTATAGATGTATTCTAGGTAGTGTACAATAATTTCATAAGAAATACGGAGGGAGGTAAATGAAGTTAATTAAATTGTAATTCAGAGTTAAAAAGGCCAGCCTGGAACGTGGGGTAAACCAGCGCTAGGTTGTAATGAAATCATTGAGCGAGTTGCGTAGAGTGAAGTACATGGAATCGTGCGCAGTGGTTTATTGGTAAGGAAATACTAAACCGCCTCTGCCAAGTCCAGCCCCCACCCCTTACTTGGTTCTACAACCATTTAATGCTTGCCTTACCCCCCTTCCATCTCCTGATCCTGAAACCGACCTTAGTTCATAGGCTAATATTTGTGTGCCAGACTTTGACATCAAGCCGATAGGTACAAGACGGACTCGTCCAGCGGCTGGTGTGGACCTCGCAAAGCAAGTCTTCCAGCCATTTGGGCAAAATGCACTCCTCTCCTTTCGCCGCTCACCTAGGCCTGATCTTTGTTCATAGGCTAATACGTATGTGTAGGACTCGAATTCAAACGAATAAAAGATTAGTTTAACCAGGGCTGGTATGGAATACATACGATAAGGAGATTCTGCCAACATTAACAAGGAAACCTAAAGCATCGGCATCTATCCATGCATTCGACTGTACACCGTTCAACTTTCCTGTAGGATTTTCACAAAGCTGTGAATTAACATGAGCAAAGTCACTGAAAAGTAATGCTAGAAAAGAAAGGAAAAAGTCGTCTACAGCTGTTGCGCTACCTATTTGCTGGTATCGAACTGAAGTTTGGACTCTTAAAAAGAAGGCGAAAGACCCTCATGCTCCAAATGTCAGAAGTATATCTTGGAGAAATTTCAATGGAATATGAGGAACAGAAAATGTCCGAAATCAAGGTGGAAGAAGAAATTTACAAATTGTAAACATAAACTAAGTAACAATTGAACGAAGAGCCAAATTATGGACTCGTTCATATGTGCATAGGTACCAAACAAGTTTTAAAAGTTGAAAAATATGTTTAGACTAAGCTAAACAGCAGATGTGACAGGCTGTATTGGCCTAACATGGAGTAACCTATTATTATTATTATTATTATTATTATTATTGTTATTGCTGCTGCTAAAACCTATATTCTGTCCTTATTCGTTGGAATCTACGATTGATGCCAACAATTAACAAAGTGCTGAAACTGTTATCTCTGATTTATCAGAATATAAATAGGGGAGAGTTGCCTATATTGTACCGGTTCCTAATTTGTATCACATTTATAAAATTGGTGCTTCTTGTAGCATCTGACATATAGTATTGGCATCATCAACTACACGCAATTAGGCAGCAGTATTTCAGTTCTGAACGTTATGTGGTGAGAGGCGGTTCGTTTGGTGGAAGAAGGACATTTTGGCAGTTGTAATCTAATTTCTTGTGTACGTACCTAAGAGAATTGCTTTAATAAGGTAAGTGAAAACAAATTTTGCTCATCATAGATTAAATGTGCATAAATATAGCTTACTAATTTTTTGTAGTCTTGAATCTGTAATCATTGTTATACATACGGAAGAACATTACTAACACAGAATGGCGTGGTTGCCTATTTTGTACCACTAGCAGTTTCCAATATCGTACCGGTACCGTTTAAGAAAATAGTTCTTGAAGGGTTTTCTTAAATAATTGCTAGTATCGTAGTATTCTTTGGCAGCAAAATTCTAAACTAGATATTATATTTTTTTGGCATTTACTTTTTTAAAATCACTTAGATGGGTACTATACATTTATGAAACTATTTATTTTTTTCTGTTACAGAGCCTCACTGAAAATGTTCATCACGAAAATATCACCTTTACCAAAAATGCGGCAAAAAGAGCAGCAGCAAGGACTCCAAACAAAGCCAGAAAGCTTTTGAGGTAACAAGCAGTCTCTATAAAGACAATTTGAAAACAGCAAAGAATAAGGTAAGACAAAGCTGTGGCCGAAGAAATGCCTACAAAGATGGCGCCATCTGTAAAAAGGAAATGGGTTGATAGTGACAGAATTGCAGGAAAAATGATAAAAAAAATCAACTGGTAAAATGGAACGTGGTTCTGTGAAATAAGTATGAAGACAATAGAAGAAACGATCAGATGCATGAAGTGTAAAATTTGATTCATGTAAAATGTGCAGGGGTTAAGAAAGGATGAGAAAGTTCTTTTGCGGTGCCTCAAAATAGTAACAACCTCCAGAGGCACATCTTAATCCAGTTAAAATTGAAATTTTATATTCCTTTACTGTCTTAGGATGAGAATGAAAAGTATGGTCCAATTTAGGAACCCACTGTAGTTTCCTAATTTGTCGCACTTGCAGACTTTCAGAAATACAAGTTTTTAGATACTTAAACGTTTTGTTTTGAACTTTTTAATATAAAAATCTGAAGATGATGTTGTTAAATACGTTTTAAAGGGATTAATTTAGTTGTAATAAACAAAATCTATAAAGTGGTACAATTTGGACAAATTTACCTTATTCCCCTAACTACTGTATGTGTAGTGTAATGAGAATCTGCGTTTCAAACTGTACACACACGAGATAAAATAGAGATCATGGTGTGATGTAAAGGGTTGGAGGGTGATTTTAAGAATTCCGATGTACGAATATGATTTGGCGAATATTCGGGACTCTTGTGATGATGTTATGAATACAGAATTTCGTATTTTTATTTACTAGTCCAATGAGCGTTTAAGAAGAGTCATAAGGTAAAATGTGGCTGAAAGTTTATAACTCCAACGTCCCTGATTACTGTATATTAAAAAAGAAAATTTTAACGAGTTCCGGACTGAATGTTAGTACGTTTCAAAGCATTATAAAACATTTCAAAGCCTTAGCCGAGTATTACCACAAAATGAAAATTTGAAGGAGTCCCGGTACGTTTCAAAGCATTATAAAGCGTTTAAAAGCTTAATTAAGCATTATAAAGCCTACATAAACAATTTGAGAGCACGAATCACTACCTATAGGTATAGAAAAACTCGCGCAGTTCAATCAAATGGATTAGATTTGTGTGCAGGGTTGAAAATAAAGTAGGGTAGTTGGAATAGTTTATGAAAGCTGTAAAGTATACAGCCGGGTCCTAAAGCGTGAGTGTCCAAAGTTTTGTCCATATGGATCAAATGGCGCAGATTTGCATAGGTGCAAAATTTTGTTGACATAAATCAAACTGCGGATTTGTTATAGTAGTAGTAGTAGTAGTAGTAGTAGTAGTAGTAGTAGTAGTAGTAGTAGTAGTAGTAGTAGTAGTAGTAGTAATAATAATAGTAATATGAGGGCATTCCTGGAAGTAACGATCGTTTGACTTTAATAATATAAAAATATATTTTATTAAAAGAAGCATAACACTACACTTACAAAATTGAACCTTACTTTTTTGTCCTAATCACACACGTTTTTTAAGCGTTTGTCAACTGTCCACGAGCTTTCAGAATCACATGTTGTAACCGTCAGTCTATTAAACCAAGATCTTATGGCACAATTTCATCAAGCAAAGAACCAGAAATGTCTAGTAAAGAAATTTATAACTCGTCTAGGGTTAAGTGTCTGTCTTGCATGATTCTGTGTTCCGCTTGATTCTTGAACTCATCTACGAGTTTAGATCGAGTTTTGTCACGCACATATGTTTATCCATCGTTGAACATTTCACATAATTTTCTCACATTTCTTTAATTAATTACTGCATACACTTCCTTTAGTTGGCGGCAAATTTCTGCAGCTTTCATCTTGCATTCAAAACTCGAATAGCAACTCTCACCTCAAAGTCGGTGGGACATTGTATCATATAGTTCATTTTAAACAATCACAGAACGCACAATGACAGCTTGTTTCGACTGGCGCCCACACAGCATTGAGGAAAGATGATGAAGAAACCATTCGAACTTGGAGAGAAGCCTGATAGCGACATGCGCAGCGCGAATGCCCGAACGGTCATTACTTCCTGCGTTATCCTGTTAGTAGTAGTAGTACTAGTATTAGTAGTATTAGAAGTAATTTTTACCATAGGTATCCTATGCGATAGGTGCTAGCCTAGATAGGTTAAATGTGCAGATTTGTGCATAAGAAGTTTGGTTTTTAAGTGTCTAAGATAGCTTATGAGTTTTGCTCATATTATTATGTAAATTTACAACATTATGTCAAGATAGGTTAAACGATGTTGATTTGTAATTAAGGCGTTGAAAAGAACTGTAGTGGAAGTTTTTATAGGTTAGTTTAGTCCACCATTTTTGCTAAGTTCTATAACCTACATGTCTAAAGTTTTATCAGAAGCAAATAAAAATATTTCCCAAGAGTATTAAACGAAATCGGAGGAAAATTTAGTGATGTGAAACACCTATCCCAAAAACCCAGTTTCGAAGGTATGCCTCCGATGTCGTAAGAATCCGTACTGTGCACATCATTTTGTTATTAATATTATAGAGCGGATTTAGGTGACATGGTTTTTAAACATATCCTCAACCCTCCTAATTTTAGGCTTCAGAACTTTATTTTAGTCTATGTCCCTCGGGGATAACAGTATCTTTCAGTACTGAAAGAATTATCAGAATCAACTGAGTGATTTCAGAGATTACTCTCAACCACACCATTTTTCTATATTTAGATTAGAGACTATTACCTAAAGTATTTAAACGATTTGAATGAATAAACAATTTTTATAGTAACAGAGGATTATGTTATAAGATATTTGAGTTCATATTTTAACAGTATCTCAAACTGTAAATAACAATGGATATCTCTCGGAACAGTTTCTGTAAGAGTACCTGATACTTGAATAACGCATTATTCCTACTCTAGAACATCACACATTTTCGGTTAACGGCCCTAAGTCTGGTGTTTTACTGTCCGCCTATTAACTTCTTCGACGGCTTTTGTCCTCTTGCCCGTTACATCGAGATTTTGGCTATTGCGACCTAAACAGATTGCTGTAATAAGTAGTTTCCAAATATTTTCTCTCGGCTGAGTGAGTAAACAGGGGTGTATGAAGGAACTTCATTAGTTATCGGCTTCTACAAACGCAATAGGAGCGGAGGACAGTATAACTGCGATAAAAATGTTTTCTGGAAGGGCAGATTAACAAATACAAGTAAGCTCTCATTTTTCGGTCAGGTAGTAGCACGGCACGACGCGGCGCGAGTAGAGAGAGATAGATAGATAGATAGATAGATAGATAGATAGATAGATAGATAGATAGATAGATAGATAGATAGATATGTATAGAGAGAAGGGAGAGAGAGAGATTTAAAGCGCCACTGTAACCGCTATAAGATCCCATTCACAATGAAAACGCAAGGCTAATATAACGCAGCATAAGAGCAGGTGTCATTATTGCTATCAGAAAGCGGATGAGGATTTCGGTACTTAAGCTCACAGTCGCGTATTGTACTTCTGGAAACCTCCAGGAGGAAGACACAGAGAACGACTAGATCCGAGGTGACAACCTCGGCACAGGCGGGTTCCTAACGCTTATAGATATTACATCCTGATGCTAGTTGGACTCCCCCACAGGCTCTCCCCCAGGAAAGGTCTCTCCGAGGGCCCATCACCTTCAGGGGAGCAGGGCCCTTCAGGCAAGGAAATGAAATGACCTACGAACTAGCGAAAATCGCGAAGAAAGCCAAGGTCAAAGTGGCCGGTCCAACGGGAATCGAATCCAGGTCTTTCCGAAGGCGTAACATCTGCACACCATCTCGCTCCGTAAGGGAAAGCAGGAGGTAAAGCCATTCACAATGCAGCCGTAGGTGTAATGGAAGAAGTTGGATGGGATTCTAGATCCGTAAATTGGATGCGGAAATCTTCCGAGCGTACCGCAAGTATCAAACTGAATAACAACCAATAATATCCAACATGAAAATTCATCTAGTGTTTACAAATGATTAAGACAAAAAAGTTTTGTACCCAGAAAACAACAGATCAGCGTGGCGTTAGCATTTAAAATGGCGTGGCACGGTCAAATGGAAGAGCACTATAATTGTAGGAAAATTGTGTAAAATCCGCATCGCTATAGTGTTGTTCAGAAGATGGAAGGCATGGGGAAAGAAATTCAGAATTCTGCCTCTATACACACAACGCAAACAAAGTTTGGAGTGTGCAATCATTTGTGATTCTATGTGAATGCTCCCATTAAATATCATGGGTGGAAAGTCTTGCATTTGTACTGCGCCTGTACTTACTTTCATTTTGAATGGGACTTAATGACTGATGCGATACATCCCTATATTTCCATCGTCATCCCGAAGAAACCCAAACACTGGTTTCTGCGCCCTGGCATTCACTTTAGAGCTCATTTAAACACACATTTAAAGCACACCTGTTCTTCTGGCTCAGTATTCTTGATAAGCTATCTGTAACTCTACATCCTTCACATTCGTAACAGCCCCAGCTCCGTCACCTGTGAAAAGGAACCGTCACGCCCATGTCGTATGGCAAACCTTTTCACTATAGTACGTAGCAGACCTTTTGTTTTTTGTGCCGGAATATTGCTTTGTACTTGAACACCATTTATCTTAAGGGCATCCATTCATATTGACGGCCTACCCTTTCCCTTCTACAATGCTGCAAAGAAATCGCCCGCTGAACCCCTGTCCCATTAATCTTGCGTGCAGAAACACCCCTAGCTTGGAAATTATATAGAGGGGTAAATACTGGGTATGTGTCTTTGAGGGTAAAACTGTAGAAGAGCTTAATTCTGTGCGTAAACAGATAATGGCGAAATTACTATGCAGTAATAGGACAGAAATAGATGCAAAAACGTTGTAGAAGGCTCATCTTTACATCTTGTTCCTGGTTGGACAATGTAATGTTTGTGAAGCTCACGCAAGCTTCTATTTGTGTACTTATTTTTAACTATATTTAACTCCTTTAAATGGATAGGACATGCTCCTGATGAATGAATGCACGAAATGAATGTGTAAATGGGATTTATTGCATACCTCATATTCACCTAAATACTAAGGGAATTCCCCGAATAAAAACTTCAGCCAGTCTACTTGATTAAATCCAGATCGAATCAGCGGCGCCTGCAGCATGAGATAGGAATGACTTATACAGGGTATTCGAGTTAGTTTGTGATAAGCTTTGAGGTGTATTAGGTGGTGACAAGCAGCAAATTTTGCTCTAAACCATTTCCAACGACACATATGTGCAAGAGTACATGCCCTTGAATGCACGAGGTTTTAATGGGAGTTTTGAAGTTCTACAGCAAGTAGGCTTCTTGTAAACTAGCTGCATTTATGCGGGGGTACTACAATACCTCAAATATATAGTTATGTATCCTGTTTTGTTTTGCAGATTACAAGTCAAGTGCATTATTTAATAAAACAATGTTTAATTGTTAAAATAAGCGTGGAGAAACGGAGAGGGATGGCCCTAGGTTCAGCATACTCCAGAACGAAACAGATGGTGACGACTGTACTCTACAAGAAATAAGCAACATAAAAGACACTGCAGAAGCAGAGTCTGTTATTAAGGATGATATATTTAGATATCAATCCATACAATTTTAAGACATATACACCGAGATTTAGGAGTTAAAGATAGGCGGAGGGGCCTCTAGTAACAGTAACATAGCACGCACTTAGGCCATAGTGGCCCTTTTGCTTGTAAGGTTACCCCTGGGAGGAAAAAAATGAAGGGGAGACTAGATCCGGAACACGATGGGCGCCAGCAAAGACGACGTTCCTACAGATTCCAGCATGACACCCGCCGCTAGTCTTGCCTTAGGCACCCGAAACCTGGGGTCCAGGGAATAGACGAGACACTTCCAGCAAGGAAGGTGTCCCCAGAAATTCCGCCAAGCGCCAGGAAGAAATCATCCTGTTGCATGCTGTGAAGCTTACTCATGTCAATAATGAATTTAATTCACGTCATCCCCTACACAGACCAGCATCCCGCCTGGGAGAATTGCTTGAGAAATTTAGGAGACATTATCCCAGGTCATAAAGGTCACCTACTGATAAAGCGGGAAAAGAAATGCTAATTGCCAAAGTCTACGCAAGCTCATAAAAGGCATTCCAGTGAACCAGTCCTAAATAACGTTCCTCGGTCCTCCGCTTACGATGTCCCAAAGAAATAAAAATTTCACATATGCAAGCTACGACTCCTCAACGATTTGTCAGATGATGAATTTGATCATAGGATAGAAATATTTTGGTGGTTCTTGGGCAATATCGATGAGAAGCAGCGTTTCCCATCATCATGATGCTTTCCGACCAGGAGAATTTTTATACAAATTGAAGTCATTAAACAAAGTTAGCGATATTCATCCTATGATCCCTCCTCACAGCAGGGAGGGATCTGGAACGGTTGTATAATTGGCCAGTGCTTGTTCAAAGGAAATGTGAATGGCGAAACATATCTACAAATGCTGGGAGATTGGCTGACAGTGGATTTTATTAGAGATCAACCTGCGTGGTTCATGCAGGATCATGTCCAACTAACTACGTCATGGCTGTGCACATTGGCGGAATGAAATGTTTCCTCAACATCGAATTGGTCGCAGAGAACCATGGGGCCCATGATCACGGTTTTCAATCAGATAGACTTTTCATTCTGAAGATACCTGGAGTTCCGTGTGTACAGTGTGGCTCACGTGCGGACAATGAGTCAGGACGAACCCCATGCTATTGTCCAGAATTATAGCTCCAACAAATTCCATAAAAGGATCTGCCTGGAATCGGACTCACAGTATGTTTAATCTCTTGTGCAGGACCTTTCGAACATTCTGCATGTAGTTCAAACCTTCATTTAGTTATTCACTTTCTGCACTTTTGAAGGCAGTTAAAATTCCTCTGTCAACTTATAGTATGGTTTCAGCCTATACAATACACTTTTTATTGCACGTCATTGTACACACACACACACACACACACACACACACACACACACACACACCACGCAAGCACACAGACACACACATACACACACACACACGAACAAAGTGGTTTAAAATGAACTTTTTCTTTTCTTACAGTACTTCTTTCAGATTACGAAGAGGTATCCATAATTGGTTGGAAAATAAAACTTGCAGGAGTCACATCTATTATATTTTTTCTCATTTATGTAAACCATTAGAACTGAACTGCTGTGTTGTAGTAAACGTACGGAAAGAATACGTATTTTCTTATTTTATTTTTCAAGGGGACCCCCATCGATGAAAATCGGATAAAAGTGGAAAAATTAGAATTTGGAGTTTTTAACTTCTTATTAAGTCCGTTTAATCTAGGAAACTTTTAACGTAAATATTTATTGGGGTGAAAATGAGGGAATTGCATCATGATTTAAATAACACTGAGCGGGAGGGGGGTGAGGCTTTTTCTGGTATTTCTCTCATTTTTCTCAAAGATATAAAGTGATTTACTAAATTTGATGCATATATGTTAATAAGGTTCTAAATTTTGCATTTTAAGTATACATTTACACTCGTTTATGAAACAAACATAAGCAGAATTTTAGGGCAGTCAGTCTGTACGAATTCTCCAGTGCACGTTTCTCGATTGTAACATTTTTGACATTTTTCAGCAATTTAAAATGCTCCATATGAAGCACTTTTTAAATTATCAGATTGAAACCTCAGGAAGAGTTTTCTTAATACTAAAACTTGCTAAGCAGTTAATATTGTAAAACAAAGCTACTACCACAGTAGGTTCACCCAGGTTTGATAAGCATAGTTTTTTTTAAAAGCCAAAACCCACATCTGAACGAAAATTATTTTTTTAAAAAGTAATTCATTTAATAGCATACTTCCTGTAAAGCTTGCTTGTAGCGCAATAAGAAATGTAAATATGAAATATTGCTTAAAATTATGAAACTTGTATCGTAAGGATCATATCATTTTTATATAATAGTTTAAATATGTATTTTAAAATGTATAATACAGGAACGACTTAATGTATGTATATATATATATATATATATATCAAACTTTGTAATCACACTTCTTAATATAGACATGTCATGTGGTAATAAATTAAAAAAATCAGTAGAGAACTTTGGGTTATGAAAAAGTCACAGATTGGACCCCTTAAAATATGCTGCTTTTGCACTATGCTTTCCCAGAATTAATAAAATAGTGAAAAAAATTCGCAAACGTGTTACATTACAGAAACCAATACTATTGAATTTGATATAATTACGTAGAGCTTTATAAAACTAAGATCTGTTAGATTTCACTTTTCGACACTTTGTGCTATCTGTCTGAGGAGTTAGTGCAGGCGGGAGGCAGACAAAGCTCGTGCAGAAACATTACAGATAGGCTGTATTACGTCACTATTCCCAGTGTGTAAAATAAATAAATAAATTGAGTTTTATTTATGGACGTTCTTTAACTGCTATGGTTCTATATTGGGCGTGAAAGATCGGAACTTTTGCTTCGAGGCCTCTTTATCAGGCTTGAGGTTCTTTTACGTGCCGAAATCTACGACACGGGACTACCGACTTTACTTCTCTTCCAAAGGAAGCCATGCTAAGAATTTTTACGCCCGAAAAAATCCATCGCGCTCCACCGGGTTTGAACCCGCGACCTTGAGAAGAGGTTAGCATGGTACCCCTAGAGCACGGAGACACCCCAGTGTACATGTACAGTTCTGCAGTAAGGAAATGCAGCAGTTGAGTCTGTTAGTCACAGTGGACGGGTTCGTAAACAAATCAAAATGCAAATACCGCTATGCGAAGTCATACGCTCACAAAGTACAAAAATAATATCCAGTGTGCTAGTTTTGTAAAGGAAACGTAAAGGTCTAACTATTTCGTTACGTATGTTGTGTTGATGTTTTGATGGTCAGACTGTACTGTACTCTCGTTCTGGCGTTATCTCTCCTATCTAAATCTAGCCATGGCACACTAGCGACCTCGCTGAAAACTGTAGTCTTTCCTCAGACAAGTAGTACTACCGAAAATAACAAACAGTTTACATATTGAGACTATCAAAGCTTTTGTGGGCAGGACTGCGAAACATAAAAAGCTATTTTCATGTCTTTCTCCACGTTTTGCGATGACAAGTTCACTTGAAGCATCGGTCAAACAGAAAACATTAATTTTCTCCATTTAGCACAAAAGAGCATGAAATGAGGTTATAAATATTGCCGTCGAGCTTTAGAAAAGGCGTTGTTGTGACGCAGAAATATTGTGTACTGCTAAATATGAAAGAGGAGGGGGAGATATTCATTCACATGTTTGGCCCGCGGCGGGAAAGTCACTTCTCCTGCTCTACATATTTCATATGCTAGCTCTAACAGTGGCGGTTCGTTGGAGTGCAGCGGCGGTTGTGGTTCGTGAAACATTCATGATTTATTCAAGAGGTTACACAAATTTTCCATGTAACGCAAGGCTGCTGTGTAGCAGCTTGGCATACAACTCGTTTGTCGTGCTTTGGTTCCCTCCATTCACGCTGCGAGATCAGCATAATAGAGAACCGAAAATTAGGATGTGGATGTGAGGTGTACTATATTCTGATAAGGTCTACATAATTCGAAATCCCAAGCGTCCTTAAATTTACTCTAATGAAACATTGTTTGATTTCAGATGGAATAAGAGCTATGGACCCAACCAAAATATAACACACGCTTATAAACTAAGATTTTGATACTTTCCCTGTTTGTTTTTTCTCAGTTGTAGTTAAGCATACAAGAAAACTTACATCTTCTGGTGAAAATGAGTGTCTCCAGGTTTAAATTAGGGGTGTTATTATAGCCTTTAAGTCATGATATAAATATTATCATATTTTAATTCTTAATTAAAATAACTTACACGTTTAAGAGTAGTCCAACTGAACTTTAAATTCAAGCTGATTAAAAAGTGAGCTGTCATTTTTAACTTTTTTCCTAAAACAACCTGAAGTTAAGAACATAAAAACTGATACCTGCTTATAAACCGAATATGCGTTAAAGCTCTTCCGTTTTGAGATACGATTATATTAGTCTTCTTTGGTACAAAATACAATTAACGCACTTATAAATAAATTACGTGGTTTAAAAAGGCATTTCGTTTAAAGAAAACGAAGGAAACTATTCTTAAGTCAAATTAGGAACCAAGACTAAATCCTATTGTCAGTTTATGAAAACAGTTGCTTCCTAATTTTCTTAACAGACAGCGCACTAACGTTTGACATTTTATGTTAAAATTGGCATTTCTTGTTTTATTTAACGTCTAAATTCGGTTCTTATCCTGGCCATATCACTTAGAAATACCTAAGTCAGATATTGTTTCCAAATGTATTATTAACTATGCTATGTTTAAACCTACACCATTGTATTGTTTTAAATGCCAAAAATTTAAAACACCGAAAAATCATATGCTTTCTTTTCAGGTATAAACATTTAAAATCTGAGATGATGTCAAGTTTTAAGTTAAAATGCTCATGTTTACCCCATGAAATGTTATTTAAATATTATAAACAAATGATGGAAAATCTCATATGCAAGAAGAGTACAGGGAGAGGTCCCCTATAGTTATTTAAATAAAATGAAAGGGTGTTCAAAATTATGCGTATAGGAAGATCATTATCGTTGTCATCATAAAGTTTAAGGTGCATTCCTTTCTCTTTGACCTTGTATCTATCTTGTAAAAGGCCACTCACAAACCATTGCATTTTGGCTGAAGTTGGTAAAAAGTTAAAGTTGGTTTACGCGTACAGCCTCCTATAAAATTATTACAGCGACTGTTTTCGAACATATGTATTTAAAATTGAAAAACATTGACCTATTTATTCGCATATTATCGAATTATAACAGCAAAATGCGAAGACATCACAAAGCGTAGGGTATGAACGAAATAACATTAAAAATTAACTATACTATTTCCATACAAAATAAAAGCTGTTACATTTTATGGGTGAACATGTAAAGGATGTAGTCATTGACAAGAAAGCAAGTTATATATTTTAACCATTTATGTTACTATGGGATTATAAAACAGAGATACTCAAGATAAAATTACAAAATACAGGCAAATATTTTGCGTTACAATAAACATAGGCTTAAAAAGGAAAAGGTAAGTTTTATAAAAACAATGCTGCATCAGAAAGTTCATACGACACTGAGATAGATTGAAGAACGTATACAAATTGGAAACTGAATTATTTTATTCTACACATGTCATAACTTGCTTGTTTTCAAAGTTAAAACAATACCGAAAACGGAGCTTCAGTAGTCTACATGTTTAGCAAATTACAGAACGGAAAATCTAATACTGCATTATCGGTATAATACTTGGCAATAATATAAAATACACATTTAGAGCACATTTTTTTACAATAGGTCGCACTTCAGTATTTTTATTTTTAAATCGTTGCGCGAAGAAGAATTTTATGAAATAAATTTTTACTTAGCGTCCGTCTAATTCTTAAAGAATTTTAAGAAAATAAATCGACAATGAGCAATAAATATATCCTCATTTTCAATATGAATTGTAATAGTTAAGAAAATTCATGTAATGTTTATAGTGTGGAACAAAATGTATTGCATAACTGATAAAGATTTTCATTTCTTTCTTTATGAAATTCCAACTTCGCTTTCGGCTCGGTTGTGAACCTCTAATTCGTGGGGAAATGCATAATAACATGATAACCACTACACCATACAGAACGATAAGGATGATGAAGTTAATGACGACTCCGACTCCAAAAATGTGACCTAAGGTATAAAATATAGGTTTTTGTTTTTATTCTGTGCAGCATTTGTCAACACGTTTTGATTGACCAAATAATGACCAATGTTCTTCATGATTTATCACGTCTTCTGGAACTAATTAGAACCAATTTTGTGGTAGAATTAAACAGGCTGTGAAGTGTTAGGCTTACTTAAGCTATTTTTCAAAAACGTTATTAAATGTCATATAGTATGCTTGTTTAAAATACTTACTGAAATTTTATATGCGATGCATTTTGCTGAAAACTCGGACTAAAACAACTGCAGTATTGATTTTACCTAAAATGAACTGAGGATATGTTTGCTTTCAAGTATATGTTACTGGTTTTTGGGAGCGTTTACTGTTTTTTCAATTTAACACACTTTAACCGGGTAGGTCACATAGGACGAATTGGTTAAAATGGTGCTCAAACGGGCCCGGGGTCCCTCAAGATACCCAACATTTGTTTTCTCAGGGCAAGGAAAAACCCCAGATCTCGGGACCTCTTCCATAGTGGGGGGTGTAGCGTGTCTACCTCATATTGATATGGGCAGTTTGCTATTGTTGGGTACTTATAAATGTCACCTTGTTCATCTATTTGAGCTCCTGTTGTATAAAACAACTCATGAATCGCTGTACAAATAGGGTTAACATTTTATACGCAAGAGTTGAAGAATATTATTTGAAGCGTCTACCAAATTTAATTGAAATGGATACGGAAATTGTGGTTTAGTTAAAATGGAGATCTGATCTAGCAAACTGCGCCTAAGCTGCTGCGAGTTACTCAATATGCTGACTATAATAGTTTTCAATTCTACTCTATGCCCATGGTGATCTGTGTAGACACTGCAGTGGTCGTATGGTTGATCTAGTCTTGGGATTTTTCAGCAAGGAATTAGATTTTCTTTGTTATATGGAGAACCGATTAAAATTTACGACTTCTAAGCGAACCGCTGCACATACATAGTTGAAATTTATTCCACGTTTTGTTGAAATTGGTGCAAACTTAAATGTAGTTTACAAGGAGCCTGATAAAATTCTACGATTTTTATTCCCAAAAATATTCATAATAAGTGGTACAAACGCTACCAATTATCCCCACTACAGATCAATTTAGAATATTATTTGTGCACAAAATACAGATTTATAACCTGCAGGTGGATGAATGCAATGAATGATTGATTAATGATGGTGCACATGAGCCCGGGGTCGTTGGCGATGGAAAGTACCTGACATTCGTAATTTAATCTAAGGAATAGTTCCATAATCGAAATAATTTGTCCTTCCTTACCGGAATCCAACCGGAATCCAAACCGGGCCGGAGGTTGGAAGGTAAGCATATTGCTCCCAAGAGAAGATCAGTGAAGTTAAAACGTATACAGCGTGTTACACATTCATGTAGTAAGATGAGTTGCCTATAGCAGTAAGAGCTTTAATATGTTTTAGTCTAAAGCTCTGTGTGTCTGCGGTTACCTTCTGCTTTAATTGTATAGCTGGTCAAGTCTGTCTATTGGCGCAGTGGTTGAGTGCTGACTTTGTAGTTACAGGTTCGATATCTACCCAAAGTGATATCATTTAAGTGTACCTAACTGCTACGGCTTCATGCCGGTAGATTTACTTCTGCTGGGTAAAACAGAAATGCTGATATGATCCTAGTAATTACTGATAAAGTTAATGACCTGACAATGCTAGCTCATTTCTGTTATAGCTGCGTATACTTGAGCTTACGCCTTTATAGTAAATTGCCCGTTATGCAGTTGAAGCAGTAAAGTTGCCTGCGCATCAGGGGTTTAGACTGAAAATCTTGAGTTTCCAAGGCAACCCAAGGTAATGAGTGTGTATGGAAACTGTATAAGCATATGCATCAGGAAAATAACCAACGTATGGTATACTAATGTTCTGCACCGTGGTGCTGTGGGATAAGAGCTTGGAGCTCTGGTTCCCAACTACGGAATGCGCCCGGGTTCGAGCCCACCCAAGGGGGTATGTCCCAGATGTAGGTTCGGTGTCCACTCATCATCGTTAGGGAGGAGCTGCGATAGGTAGCGATCCTGGAGTCGTGAGCCAACTTTCCGTCTGGGGATGTGTGATGATCGTCTACCTCTGCCGCGAGTAAGTGGGCGTGAGACCGGATGTCGAGCTGGCAGGCCCAGGCACTTCGCGGGCTGTAACACCACAGGATTTATTTTTTATGGTATACTAAAATACAAAAACCTGGAGGAATAAATATGCGTTCTTGCGCGATATAAAATTTATGAAGGTGAAAACAGATATGTATGACATTGACACAAAACAAATAATGTTGTAAATGTTACAAGAAAAGGGAAGAAAAGGCACTAGTATTATCACATTCATTTAAAAAACCCGAAATTAGATGTTGGGTTAACGCATAACTTTGTAGCGTTCTTAAGTTTGGCAGCGCTTCATATTTAGGAGTTCTGCATATGGGCTTCAGTTTTTCAGATCTGAAGAAAGTTGGGATATCTATGGGCTAAAGAAGATGCAGCGTAAATAAGCAAGGGATAGGGAAACATCCAACATATTCTTCAGCTTATTTTACAGAAGAGTAAAGGCAGCGAAAGCGACTCCAAACATGTGTGTCCTATACGGGAGAATTCCTTCTGAGAAAATATGTCAAGCAAATGGTTTTATCGTTCCAAAGGGAGCCAATTTGAAATGAATGACTTTTCAGTTTAAGGACTCAAAAAACCCTAAACGGGCAAATATGACGACCTGGAATATTTTCATTCCATAAGCCAGGTTCGAAACACTCATTTTATGCATCAACCTATTAGTCTTCCAATTGAAATTCAGATATTAAATTTATGTAGTCATCAGCCTAGTTTTCCCGCATGCATAATACGAAATATATACGGAGTTTTCTTATTCTGTTATACAGGTTGATTATAATGCAATATTACTGTTCTTTATTTTGAAAGAAAAGTTATTTTTGTAAACTTTTTCACTCGGAAGTTGCCTAAGATGTCCGTCAGAAGTCAGCTACAAAAAACGAAGAACACAGTTCCAATATTGCTTTACACAGACATTTAAAGCTTTACTAACCTATCTTTTTCCCAGGAAGTTCACGACTAATATTCTCTTGAAAATGGCTGAACCTAAATACTGGAAACATTCCTTATTTAAGTAGTATCCGTTAAAATTAGGTGGGATTTATATTTCCACTAGCTTTGAAAACTGCGCACATGGTACATATATTTTACACACTAACGATAATTAGGGTGGGTATATCGTTTGATGAATGTATTTTATTGTTTTTGAATGTGACAGCGATCCCCTAATTACATTATAAAGCGGACGTGGAAATAAATACCTTTAATATGCAGGATAATCATATGCATAAGCAAAAATAAAAGCTGAACGGCAGTTTTAATTATGAAAATGGCAAGTTGTGACACGTATCTACACAATTTTAGAATTTATCACGCTCATGTAATTACATAACAATATCACATAACAGTGCTAAACATCAATGTGCTGATTTGAATTGGGAATTGTGCAGCCTGAGACTCAGTATTGGTCAAAGGGCCTGGGCAAGATGGAAGCGAAAGCTTTCCGCAGGAAATTGAATGCTGTGTGTATGAGAAGTTCTCGACCGTTGGGACTTTTTTTTAATTTGTCTGCTCGAACTTTTACTCGTTTCTACAGAAAATTTAATAAACTATCCAATTTTCATTCAGAGTTATTATAGGGTATAGGGTATACAGCGGACGCACTGCGAGATCTATTGCGGCTAATATCCCCCAGGAGGAAGGGATGAAGCAAAAAAGACTATAAACCGCAGGCAGAGAGGCCACAGAGACGTGGGGAAGTCCCTAACATTTCCTGGCTCTAAGACCAAGGCGTTACCCATAAAGAGTGATGAACGACACGTGAAACCAGTCAGCCTTCTGGTATCCATGGAGCAAGCGTCCGCGCTATCTGTCCGGCACCACTTCACGCCACGAAACCTAGAAGCATATCTGAAACATGAGAAGGAAACGGAATGAAATGGGAATGAGGGAAAGGTAATCGTGTTAGATGAGCAATCACCCCGGATTCACCTTCCGACAAGGGAAAACCTGAAAAACTCTAGGTTAGAGTGGGCTGTCGACGGGAATCGAACCCGGGACTTCACTAATCCGAACCTCATACGTTAACGTGGAGCCAATTCACTCGATAATTAGTGTGCTAAAAAGAGGATGAAATACAGCATGATGCTTTCTTTCTAGTGAAACAGATAGCATTACTCCTTGACTGTACTGCTGTTACCAACTAAGGCAACCATAAGGCTACTATTGAAATAGGGTATGTGATGCTATATTCTCTGTTAATAGTACTCTATCGTTCTTTTACAATTACTTCGTTATTACCACTGTAATGTGGGAGGAGACCTTAACAGAAAATAGGATTTTAGATTTCTTTCTCTCTCCCTCCTCCTCTTCACTCTTTAAGCTCTTAATTGAATTTTAGTACAATATTACCAAACGGGTGCCATAAAATCGAAAAGTGAAAACTCTATTGTTTTATTAGAGTATCAAAGAAACTATATTTAGAAAATTTCAGTTTGTCACGTTATTTAACGATTAAGCTATTTTGAGATCTTATAACTCTTGGAACAAGGTTAAAGGTACTGGAAAACATTGCAACACTATTGGCTTTGAAGATGAAATTTAGTAGCTTATATTTAAATATGTTTT
Source organism: Deroplatys truncata (assembly GCA_030765065.1). NCBI lineage: Eukaryota > Metazoa > Arthropoda > Insecta > Mantodea > Mantidae > Deroplatys > Deroplatys truncata. The sequence goes on from CM060979.1 coordinate 90,109,216, forward strand.
GTGTATGATTATATGCGGTATTTGATGTCTTATAAAACTAATAAATAATCTAATACGATCCTGGTGTAATTACAGTAACTACTGTTTGCCTCGCCTATGTTGAGTTCAAAACCTTAAGTACACATTGCCCCAAAAGAAGACAAAGAGGGAGAGAAGGTATTAAAGGTATTTACATGAATAGGGGTTACTTTTAAATATTTATCTTTAATATTACATAGTGTTATCATTATCCTCATTAAAGCTAACATGTATTAATATGTAAGTTATTTAAATATAACTATTTTTTGCTAGAATCAGCAACAAATTTTAAAATAATTATCAACTCCAAATAAAACACATTGTTTACTCTATTTCAACCAGAACGATTCTGCTGTAGGGTAAACGGCGGAGGTGTTTAGTTTCTCTATGTGTTTCACATGACGTGCTCGTACACAGTACATTTAGATGCCATAGTACCAGATAGACCTAAAATTACTTGAATCTGTAGGGTACAGAGGCTTGAGAAATTAGGTATTGCCCATGTTAGAATCGAATTTGTTTACGCTGTGTAACCCTATATCTAATAAGGACTGATGAAGTGTTGCCTTGAATGGGCCGAGTGGCGGCCGCTGGGTCTGACTCATAGCAGGTATCTGGTTGAATGATCTCGCTCTGCAGTAATGTGATCGCACTTACGGAGGATAACGGCGTTTACACTTCAGTCTAAAGTTGTTTGGCATGGTGTACAGTGTTGATTGTGTTTAAAGCGTATGGCGTATACTACAGAACAACGTGTGTTTATTGTGTTAAGTTTTACTCTAACGGAGTCGCATGTGAACTGCCAGCTTGAACTTATACAGAAATTTCCTAGTGTACCTTCCTAACAAATACTTAATTTATGATGTATTAGAAAACTTTAAATGAAATGGGTCTGTGTTAGACGCAAAGAATCATACAGCCAACAGTTCTGAGGAGAAATTACGTCAGATAGGAGCTGTTAAAGACAATTGCTGTCTCACATATTTTTAATCCAGAATAATCGTTGGCTCTCTCGCAATCCACATCTAAACACATGTGGTTATTATCTGTGAGGAGTGCTTGAAGATAAAGCACATGCAATTAACCTCCATACTCTCGCGGATTAAAAACTAGATAAGGCGTACATTTTCCAAACTTTCGACTTCAAAAGCTCGTGGAGTATTGAATAATGTGTTCAAAAGGTTCCAGATGCAGATACATGCAGAGAAGCACAGTTCTGACCATCTTTTGTAACGAAAGTTAATCGACATTAATACTGTTTAGCATTATCTGGAAAATAGGGGATCCGTACGGCGTTACTCCACAAACAGATTCGTATAGTAGTACTTTTTGGGGAGGCGGGCTGAATGTTTTACCTCTGAAGGTAGTTGCGTGTACTGTAATAGATAAAACAAAACGCTTTTGAACTTGAATCATTAAATAACCAGCCTTGAAACGTTCTCTTATCTGTATTTTCCCAAATGTTATTTTAGATACACTGTTATCTGGCGTGGATTGTGGGATCTATAAACTTTCAGGAGGCCCGATGGACGCGCAGGAAGAAACACATAGCCGTACATCTCTGTCTTCCTCTCAGAGTCCTCACCATTATTCAATCATGCCGCGTAAATTCATAAAGTAGTGTTTGGAACAATTATTGGAATAATTATTGCTCAGTTAACGCACCTTAAGAAATTCACATGCGCTGCCAATGTCTGTGTGTATTACAAAATGTAACATGCACATACAAAGAAAATCAGGGTTTAAAAATAATCATATAAAAGGTTCCATTGCATTTGCTTATTCTAAAAATTTCAAATTATAACAAAAAATCTAATTCTTTTATACCAGATGAAGCACCTTTTCACTTTAAGACAGGTAAGAAAGCTTGGTTCATTGATATCGTTGTGATTTTTGTAGCTGTGAAAAAAAAAATATGAATAATTGCAGCGACCGTACCTTGTGTGGGTAATAATTTCATTTGTGGTTAGATATGTAATGTATAATGAACTTGGTATAGTGTTATTATGTGTTAAACGCTGTGCTAGAGTTCCTGCAAAAAGTACATTTATTTGTTTTTATATTATTTCTTTATAGTTAACACTAAAATAAAGTATGGCTTTTACTTAAAAGTTTTATACATAATAAAACTATTTTTGAAGCCATAGGCTTCAAAAGGAAGCTTTGTTGGTTCCTGAAATTGCAGCTCTGAGGCAGCTATTTCAGTTTGTTGGGGACAGCTGTGGTTAGAGGCTTAAGTAAAACATACTGCTCCAAGGAATTTAGAATCATGCAAAAGCATTCATCTAGTGACCGGAGCTGGGTGCAAATGAGATCGAAATTTTTCTGACAGATGGAGCTGAGGCTGTATTAGACGATTGATACGGTGTCAGTGACAGTGTAGAGAACCTGGACTCCGACTTCTAAGCTGTGAAAGCGGTTCAGGCGGCTTTCGTTGTTTTCTCCATTGACAGCGGCGATGTGGGTGACAAGCGCTTCCTCGGGGATTCAGACGGTAAACAGGTTTGGTACCTTAGAGTGGAGGTTTGTACTGCTTCCCGCAAGGCCTGGTCTACGGTGACGTCGAGAGCTGGGGTAATGTGGAGGGAGTAGTCCGATTAAGTACTGGTTGCTGTGGGTTTGAGGATATTGAAGTCGGAGTTGTGGATTAAGAGAGCACTGCACCTGACTAGTATAATGGTAGAAGCAATGCAAAATCAGCAGTAGCGGCGGGGTTCCTCAGCATGTGGGTTGCTCATTCGGCAGTAAGGCTATTAACGCCACAATAGTGGCATCTAGGTAGAGTTGCGCAGGAGGAGGTGTCGTGACCAAAGCACAGAACCACCGAGGGTGCTTTTGTCGTTCGGATCGACCGGTCTCCATGCAAGCCGCCGCCCTAACAAGGGCAGTTCCATTCTCTAAAACCGCCTCATAGTCTGCGGTGTCTGCCAACTCCAGCGGTGAAAGACTCGGAGAAGTACATATATGTATCTGTGGCCCTCTTTATTAAGGGCCACGGTTTTTGTGCTGCGTTGAGGACAAGGAATTTTGGAAGATACTGGGGTGCACCCAGATAATTGTACTGTTTCTGGCAGGAGATATAGTGTGTAGCTGGCGGTAGTTGTATTGGCGCTGGTTATCTTGTGCCCCTCAAGAGATACAACGAAGTTTGTCCGAGTTTAGGGGGCAATGCAGATGAAAGTGGGCAATGTTCTTTGGTGGGGGAGATTCTGAGAGGAAACGCAGCGTAATATTGCCCCGCGCTGGTGCCTGCTTCCTCTGCGTTCGTTCCTGGGGGTAATGTCAGGCTGCGGTGCCCACTCCTTATGTATAACCGCAGTCCACGGCTGCTGGGTTTTCTTTTCTTTTTGGGAGAGAAAAAAGAATACAGGATATAAAAAGCTAACAAGGGTGAACAGTGAAAGATAAACATAATGGAAAAAAAGGTTAGAGAAAAGTTGAAAGGAATTGAGAGGTATTCATGTGGCAGTATCACTTAAAGTACTCGCGGATTCTCCGAGGATGTTTGGAGGGTTAAGTGGGTACTGGGAGACAGGCTTCTGTTGGACCAGCCTGCCAAAGCGAGAGTTTTGGGTGTATGTCATCCGGGTAAAGATTCACTTGGAGGTTTTTGTGTTCTTTTCTTGACCAATGCATGAGCTAGTGCTCCTCAGTGGCTTTGTTTGTGTATAATATCTGATTATGTGCTCACCTTCAGCCAGCAGAATGTATTCAGCGACTTATTCGTTGGTTTGACCCAGTCGACAGTTTACCTTGTTAGACGCATGTGATGCTGCGTTTGGTAAAATAAACACACACACACACACACAGATACGAATTCGAAGTAGTGGGGAATACTATAGATACATGAGAAGAACGCAAACTGTACGTATCCCTCGTACCTTGATTAATAATCTCTTAATTATTTCTGTGTGAAAAACTGGAGGATAATAAGCTTCAATCATTCTGCCTCTGAATTATGGAGTGCTGTTCATTAATATACTGGACTTAAATACCAATATTCAGGGTATTATTTTCATTGGTTTTATTCCAAGAACGACTTTAATGTACTCGTACTATGCACTACCCAGGCTAATCTTAGGCAGTTTCTTCACGGAAACCATCCTTAAAACAAGTGTCTGTTTGGTTTTTCTTACATATTTAATAGCCAGATTATTAATAACGCATCGTAAATGACTAATCCGCAAGTAAGCTCGGAGTTATGGACACAAAAGGTTACCTGTTTCGTTTTCATGGTGACGGGGAAGCTTCAGAAAGCGGAAAAATTCTAAGCAGCTTATCCTATCGAAACCAGCTGGTAGATTGACGAATATGTGGCGCCAGTCGTACAAGATATATTTTGTACTTGTATGTGTTTAGGTGTAGAAAAATTATAAATATTATGCTTATTAAACCTTTTGCGAGTTCTTCATACTCAGTAAAGAATATATGTGAAAACAATTTCACTCAGTAAAGAATAATGTTCTCTATGCCTGAATTTGCTGCGCTGTCATTTCGGCAGCTACCAGACAGCTTGTAACAAGTTCGCGCGAGTGCTCTTTGCCTATAGTACGTTTTTATACCGTGGTCTTGACTATTTCATATCCAGCAACACCACAGTCACTTCAAAGTTACAGGAATACCGATACAGTCAAGCAAAACATTACTGACATACTGCCTAGTAAATACAATCACAAGTCGTACTACTTCAACAAAATTATAATCAATAAACCGTCTTAGAAACGTTATGTTCAACACAGCGTGCACAATTCACATGCCACATGTATTCCATTATTATAATAGTCATTAAACTACATTCATATTTGCTCTATGTTGATTTGCTTTTATTTGGAAAGAATGTAAATTTCACATATTGTGAAGCGTTTTATTTTCCCAGAATTTCTAACCAAGTAAGATGCGCCCTGCATCTTGCTGAAAAAAAAGTGTTCTAACTTGTAGCTACATGAATATTGCTATATGGTTGACTAAACAGTTGCACATACTACTTGTACAAGTGAAGGTGAACATTTGATTCAAAGTAAATCTGCTGGTTGTCTGTTCCTACACATTTTCACAGTATAAGTAAATAGTCTGAAATTCAAATATTACTCCAATTTCTTAACCATCATAACTAGGTGTTACTACTTACAGTTCATAAATACAAAGCTGAAAATAAAAATGGAAACTGTGATCCATAGATTCACAAAAGGCCACGATATGGCTACGCTTGGAGGAGGATGCCAGTGTTTTTGTTGGCAATACCAGGCTAGGAATCAGAGAGGAGTAAGGGACAAGGCGATAGGTAAATTTACAGTTGCACAATGGAAACAGTAGTTCATTTCAGCCTCGTAAATGCAACTCAGAGCTGCAGATGTTTTTTATCTGACTGTTCTTCCTCTTCCCACCGCACACACTCATATCGTGGCCGACTAGTACCAACTAATATTTACCTATAAATAAACATTCTGGTGATCCTTTCACCAGCAACTGTTGCAACCTATAAGCAGGTTGCTTCATGTGGTTGTGTTTATATCTCTGGAAAAGAACAACATTTTATTAGAGTAAACATACAGTTTCATTCTACCACCAGGCATACACAGTTGCCCTTTTCATGCTAAATTAAACATCTAAAATCTTTGATTCACATCCACTTACTTACACTGACAAACATGTTGAAACAGACTTAGTTACATAAGCTTATCTGAAAACCATCTTATATACTATGGTTGAAATACGTTACTGTTTGCAGATCATTGTTTACGTATTTTCTTTACACGAGAGAAACAAAAATATCCCAGAGCAGTAAAGCTAAACCGCGCTATGCAAGAAAACCTAACAAGCATGAGGTGGTTCATTTCATAAGTCCAAAATCAGGTTCGAAGATAACTACTCCTAATATTCTAAAGCTCTTCTGCTGAATAGAAATTGTCACTATTTTTGGATTTTAAATTAGGAACGAATATAAAAGTTAAGAAAAAACCATGGAAATGTGACCAAAAATTATTTTCATCTAAATATTATCAACTTATAGTTTAATATTTTGGAACAGTGATATGTAGTTGTTTTTTATAGAGCTGTATTGCTTTAATGTAAAAAGCAGCCTGAAAGGTACTGAATAGATACTTACTGGTATACTTTTCTAAGTGAATGTGAATGCACTTCATAAACCCAGGAATAAGGCGATTAGATACAAAATATTTAAATATTGAAGAACTAAATGAATTAATTCGAGAAAACTAGTTTCCATCTGTTATAACATTCATAGAATAAGTAACGGATGTAGTCAATCAGGTATTAATGAAGATACGTCTCTAAAACTGGACGAGAAAGCATCCTTTACATTATTGCTTAAATTTAAAACAAATGAATTAAAAGTTTTCATCTCAATAAAGAACTACAATTCCTGAAATACGCTTAATACATTTCTCTATAAAGGAATAAACTATTTGCGAAATATTAATTTGCATTTACGTATTTGCTTTTCTCCAAAATAAGAATAGCAATAATGGAAACATGACCGAGCGAGATGACTCCGTAGTAATGTGTGAGGCTCGCATTCCGGAAGTTTCGGTTTCGATTCTCATCGGGCCGGCCACTTTGAGCATGGGCTTTTTCGTGGTATCCGCGGGTCGATAGGCGAATGAAGGGTGGTTCCCCTTCTATCACAAATTTCCTGTCGATCATTTCCTTTCATATGTTTCAAGGTTGGAGGACCACGCGGCGGCGACTGGTGTGTTGCGGCAGATCGGTGGAATTTGCGCTATGGAAAGATTTCTCCCTGGCTCTTGCGGGACTGCTGGGGTCCTCCTTTCTTCCTGAGAGCTGTTTTGTCGATACCCAGGACCCCCAGGATGCAGTGTTAGCCAGGTCAGGATTGGTGTCATGTTAGAATCATCAGAGACCCCGTCCTTGCTGGCGCACATTGTCATCCGTATCTGGTCGCCCTTGGAATTTCTCCTTCAACCTTCCTCTCATGCGTCACGTTGGAAGCAGGATCCATTATGGTCTATGTGCGGTACTGTGCTCCAACTAATGGAGGCCCATCCGCCTGAGCGTTTCTTACTCCTAATGTAAACATGGCGGTACTACGTTGCAAATTTACTGTTTGAAGTCGGAGACAGGTTTGTCGTGTCTTTGCGGCTGCGTACTGCGGCTGAGTTTTAGAACTCCTGTTCATAAATTATTTAAGATGCTGTGAAGCATTGTTACTTTAAAATATTTTATGGATGTCATTAGTTAAATATGCTAATTAAATATTGTATAATTCACAGAGAAATAAAACATTAATATATATATATATTTCTTCCTTTGTGCTTTTCCTAGGCGTTTCCCACCAAATTTATTGGCTTTGTTATCACACTATCAGATATAATTTCTCCATAGTCAGTGGTTTGCGTACTTCATGTCTTTATATAGTCATGCTAAATTGCGTTACTGAGAACGAGGACAACCCACTCCGCAGCTAATGCACTGGGAGAAGGTCGGCGTTCCGAGGGAGGCGCGCTGCATTGTCTGTTTACAGCAATCTTCAGCAGATTTTAGTTTGCAAGATGCCGTAATCGCATTTTCATCAGCAACAACGGCATTTTACACCTACTTAAAACTTAAGTGTAAGGTACCACATAAAGTATTGGTAACTTTATATTTAGTATCTTGAGAGAAACTAATTTCATTTATAAATTCTGTTTGCTAATAATTTAACAACCGTTTGAAAAACGCAAAACGCGATTAACGTAGGGAGGTAATATGTTTTTCTTATTTGTTATATAATACCTATAAACAAAAACCGGGGAGAGTGTTTCGAAATAAATACTAATGCAATCAAGAAAGTATGCAGTATCTATTCTAGGTGATTTATTTTTGAATCTGTTTAATACGTCACATTTAAAAGTATTTATTTAATTATGGAAATACTATTATATCAGGGGAGAACAAATCACGGAGTTTTTTACCGCTATTTATATGTTAGTGAGTTGACTCGTTATGCATAACTTTAATGGAAATTAGAAAGAAATTAATTAATTTTAAAACCAGAAGGGTCGCACAAGGGTTGAAATTAAAAAAAAGAATACTTTTTGATCAAAACTTCGCAGATACCTTGCTTTAAAGTTTTCAAAAGTATGTTCCAGTTTCCAGCACAATTAAACGTCGACTTGCTTTTAAATTAATTATTATAAATAGAGTTAAAATTACGCTTCTGAAAAAGAATAACTTTTCATTATGACTGAAAATTAGCTGACCAAATGTAAGTAACCTTCATATCCGCAAAATATAAAATAAATTGCCTAGAAATGCATAAGTTTATAGTAATTTTTTTATAAAAAAGTTCAGTTCTTAGCAGCAGTGCTGCTTTACACTTACGTTACTTTAGTTACGAATACAAACAGAATGACATGTTGACTTGGGTCGGGTTATGTCTAAGGCGAAGTCCAAGGTTAATTCGTACATTTCATCATAAAATTCGTTATAATTTACACAGTAAGGTTTAGGTAATTCGCTTAGGTCATTTGGCAACATTGGTTGCCTTGAAGGATTGCATAAATGAACTCCTAATATCCTTTCTACAGTATGCCATGGTGCAAGCACATTAGATATTAGATTAGATTAAATTATTACTGGGTCGTTTAAGTTCTGTTAGCTTCTGCTCATTGCGACATTAATAAAAATAAAATCCTAATCTATACTTCCCAGCTTAACTTAATGCTTTTAATAAAGCTTAAAAATGTTCTAGGCGGTTGTGAGGCAGCCAAACCGGGCTAGGGAAGATAGAATCTTAAAGCCTCTTCCTCGGGCGAGCAATCCCTTCGCAATCGCAAAGTATTTGCTTCATTTCCTTCTCTTCCTGACAGAAGCGACATTTATTACCATTCATCTTTCCCGTTTTACAGAGATGGTACCTTAGAGAAATGTCCATTCAGTATCCTCAACTCCTGTTTGCTGAATATGAGGATCTCTTTTGATCGTCTACCTTATAGTTCTATGAACTCCTCAGTATGATTCAGCTTCCTTAGAACAGACTCAGCTCTTAATAGCTTTTACATCTTTTGCGATATCAGTTTGACAGAACGAGTCTTCTATGATCTGTAATCGAAACCTTTTGGGGTCTAAAATATCGATAATAAAAGTTGACATTCGTGTATATAAAATATTTTTGAAACGTGCAATATGCTAGAAAACAACTGTTTCACTCCTTTAGTAACTTATATTGTTTTATATAAAATATTAACCAACAATATACAAGGTGGAGCATTTAAGTTGAGACTGAACAATATCTCCAAGACAGCGTTGTGGAAATAAATGCATTGAATAAAAGTTGCTTGATATTATGGGAAAAAGTAAATGCCATAGTCGTGTTTTATTTGGAGCACGTTGTGATGGTCATTTTAGGGTCAATTTAAATTGTTTAAATGGCAACCTACCATTTTATGTCGTTTTCTCACTCCTACTAAAACAAACCAAACAACATTTAGGCGCTTAGAATAATAACTGCATATCCCAACCGACATCGAATTTTGAGATAGAAGCATGACCATGCACAGCTGCCATCTACCTTTCATATGATGAAGTATCAAACGAATTGGGATATGCCAAAGCTCTCATTTTCCATCTGTAAATTTGTCCGTAGTGAAAATGAGCGTAAAAATGACATATCCCAACTAAGAGTGCTTTATTTATGGCCGCTACACGTTCATGGCGTTGTAGTGAACGATAGCGAATATGGCGCCTTCTGCAGATGTTATTCCTGAATCTCAAAACAAAAAGGAAAGAAACGAGTGAGAAAGGCAACTGAGTGGGTAATAAACAGAAGAAAGTTGTGCAGAAATAGTGGTAAATCGTATGTAACAAAAAAGTCCATATATGTTGATGGTGGTCCTTTGCTTTTACACCCATTATTATAGATCATGATATCCTGAGATTGTTAAATTTGGTTTATATTATTCTAACTCTGAAGTGCATCAAAAAGTTAATTTTAGGAAAAGAGGTAAAAATTCACATGTTTCATTGTTTAAGTTACAGCAGAAACACAATGGACAGAGAAAGATAAATAAAGCTAAATACGATGACCTGATGAAATTATTGAAATATATACTGCCCATCTATCATGATTTTTACAGGAGTCTTCGTCATGCTGGTTAATGATGACGAAAAATGTGAAGATTTTGAAATAGAGCTGGATTAGCTATTTCAAGATGTTAAATGAAAGAAAAGTCAATTTTACACCACTTTTTCTGTTTTCTATACTTTTGTTCTAATAAACAACACAAACTCAGGAAAACTATTAATCACAATGGTTCAAGAATTTGCATATAGACTTGAAATCACTTAATTTAAATACCAGAAAATATCAAGTCATAATATTAACTACTTTCCACGCTTTGGAAAAAAAAACAGAAAATGACATTTATCTCAAAATGAACTTTGGTTGGGATGTGCCGTTATTATTCTAAGCGCCTCATTTGTATAAACCATTTGTAATTGTTCTTACACCAATGTAAATAACAACGAAATTTCTGAATGGCTGTGTACGAAGAGCACAATGAATGGTTGACCATCCATGGATGGTTATTTGAGGGTCGAGTTAATTTTTAATTGGGAACCAACATTTTTTATTTTGTTTCCTTATTCCCCGTTACAAAATAAACAGCTTTTAATAAATCATTTTCTATGAGAACACAGCATACAAAATGTAGGCTCCCATTTACAAAAACATTAAATTGAACCTAAAATGACCATCATAACGTCTGCAAACAAAACACAACTGATTGGTATTTACTTTCTCCCATAATATCAAACAAATTTTATTAAAGATATTTCTTTCTACAACGCTTACTTTTGGATATGGATATGGTCCACCCTGTATACAAATCTTATCTGAATCCTCTTGATTATAACACTATAAAGCACAGAAACAACCTTAACATAATAACGTTTTTGTTTTGAAAAGCGTATTTGCAATTGTATTTCAACCATAGTATTATTAAACAATATTTTCATAAGTTATTTGTAGTTAATATTTTCAAGTGTGTTACAAGAAATGAATTACAAAAATACAGATGTTGCCACTTCCAAGTTAGCAGAAGTTACGTAGTGTAGGAAGTGATTCTCTTCAGATAAGATTCCTTATCAGAATATGTAATCAAAAACCCGGGGAAGATATGGATAACAGAAATGTCCATTGTAGTTCTGCTTTGCCTTCATCAGCAACATAGAACCTAACCCTGCATAGGAATAAGCTGTCAGTTGAGAGAGGAATTCAACAGTGCTGTTTAAAAATTAATCCGTTAAGATGGCGCTAAGGCTCTGAAATTGCTTCTTAAAATTGAAATTTATAAGTGTCATTTTATAAGTTAAACGTGGAACATTTGAAATACACAGCGCTGTTATGTTTTTTGTACAAAACAGTATTTTGAAAATGTTCTGTTCGTTAAATCAACAACGATAAATATACGTTAATTACCTGTGAAAGAAAGCTAAATTAAAATATTAAATTTATGCCGAATGTAAAGACAATACAATTTAATAACCTATGTATAAGAGGGTTGATTTATAATAAAATAACCAAAATAGTTACTGCCTATCATGGTATCCATAAGATAAGCTCTCAACCAGTAAGCCACCGCCACATACATAGTCCAATGACAGCCACCGACGCTATTCCGGGTTTGCTGGGAAATAATAGGAATGAATATGCTACACAGGCGGACAGCAATTCTCACTCACGTTCAACGCTCTCAGAATACAGTGGAACAAATAAGCAGTATATAGTCACCCGCTTCTTAAATATCTGACTGTATTTTCGCGCTTCACTCTATCCTATTTGTACCTATAACGAAAAGTGTAATGAAACCACTTCTGCAAATGTTTATCTCGATTAATACCGTATCGCCGTTTTCCGCACTGTGGGGAACCGGACTATTTCTCCAGTGCCAGCCGGCGCATGATTGGTGGAGAAAAAGCGTGGATAGGAGGAACTCTCAGCTCTCGAACGATCCGAGACTCCACTCGAGAGGCTAGTAGAAGCTTCCAGAACTCCTTTCTTCCTTCTCGAGAGTTCGTGCAGGTATAAAGGAAGCGATTGCCGCCGCAAGCAACGCTGTTGTGAGATTCACTCTGTTGTTCACGCAGCGAGTTCTGTCTGTGTGAGGTCAGAAGAGGAGTCCTGTGTTCGACGTATCAGCGAGGATCAAGAAAGAGAAGAGGCGAAGGTGAGTCCTGCGTTCGGCACGTCAGTGAGCGACCGGAAGAGAGGATAGGTTGATTTGCGCTCGTTAATTGCAGCGCTACTGCAAGAAAAAAACTGAAGAACAACTAGAAGAAAGGTGGATGAAGTCGCAATATAAAGTAGACATAAAATATCCTTTTGTAAGAGTAGTTTGTGGAAGAATGGGTAGTGAAAGTCACATAGATGTAACCATCAGACTCTTGTTTACTAGATTCATTTATGTGCCATCTTTAACATCTAAGGTCAAATCACGGGCTTTGACTTCTAGGGTGTTATCAATTATATTTATTTAAAAATATCTATGAATTAAGTTTTTCTGAAGATAAAACTTATCTAGCTTTCTTCTTCAAAGCTCATTATCAGCGATTGTCTTCAAAATCTCAAGAGCAGATTTGAAAAACCGGAATACAAAACACAAGTTTAAGACTATATAACGTCACGCTTTAATAAAAGTTTAACTTATAGGTTGAGAAAAATTTTGCTTATCGCTTTTAAATAGATGTATAAAGTTTCATGTAATTTCAAGACATTGTTATTCATTATTTATATATGCAATGAATAGAATAATACATTAATATTTGCGTGAAATAAAAACTATGCCAGGCTTGAGTTTTCCATCGCTATTAGATTTAAAATAGCAATGGTTCCCTTCAATGGGCTTTAATGCTTTAAAACAACTAAATGCTTCATACTATCATACTGTGTTCTTTAGCTTTCTTTCTGACTTTGGAAATGTCTTCTAACATGTTTTATTTATGCAGCTTTATTGCTATAAAATCACGTTGAGTGTAAATGCAAATAACAGTGCTAATTAAAACTATGCTTATATTCTGCGCAGACTCGCCTAAGGATAATAAAACTAGTGATTATATATCATGACTAGATACAGGAAAAATATGAAATTTCATATTCTAAACCACACTTGCTATCATTATGGGAAGAAATAGTTTTGCTTTTTGTACTGTGTAGAATTTGTACTGGTACACGCGACTGTTGCCATTTTTATGGCAATCAGTTTTATTTTTATTTGCCACAATACTCTTCAAGTTGTAATGTTACCATTAATAAAGAAGTAGGAAAATACGAATACTTAAAGGCAGGAATGTTATAGTGCTGGGCCCTTTTTCTCTCAACATTTTGAAGCACGAAATTTCCCCAGAGGTTAAAATGATTTAAATTTCCTCACAAAGAAGGAAAGGAATTAAGTACCCAGAAATCAGAGACTATCTGTTAAACACAATAAAAGTTTGTTTTCTTGCAGCCAGATAAGATATAATATATTTTTTATAACATGAACCATTTAAATCAGTTTACATATATTAACCTATTTAAAATTTCATTATAAAACGTTAGTTACTCTTGCACCGGTAACTCACGATAAAGAGAATGTACAATTCTTCTTTAAAGCAAAGTATTCTCACTCTATGAGAGAACGTAGGCTTTCACGATCGAAGTTATTTCCGGGCTGTTTTGCGTGGTCTGCTGGAGTTAGATGTTCCAGACGTTTCGTCTACAACTACGGTAGACATCTTCAGTGGCGCTGTCGAAGTTTTCTAGGAGAAGGTTCAGTTGCGTCTGGAACATCTATCTCCAGCAGACCACGGCAAAAACAGCCCGGAAATAACTTCCAGTTATATTTTCACTCTATCCCGAGAAGTTAATGAAAGTCGGCACACACACTGAATGTTTAAATTTAGAATGTTGCTGACACCAAACATTGTTAGAGAAGAATTTAGACGAAGCCAAAATGGAGTGTGCACGACGACGCTTCCCTAAAGCCTATATCAAAGTTCCTTCCTGGACGGCCGATGATCTCAGATTCTCTTTCTCTTCAGCTCGTCATTCTTCACACAGGTCGCTCCGTCAGCCGAGCGTATGATATGACGTCAGAGTCGAATGTCGAATGCAGCGTCACCTTAGGCTACTTGAGCTGCCATTCTTAACTGGAGTACTGAGGAGCACTGGCCGGTAATGCAGTTGGTGACTTGCTGGTGATATTCTGCTTCAGTCAGGTGAAAGTTGGTTATGAGATATGTCAGCAGAATTAATCCCACGGTTAAGGATTTTTTCACGGCAACGTAAATTGTCCTGTGAGGTGGGGAGGCACCATAGCTCAAATTCAATGCACATGACAGTAAATTTCATGTTGTATAATATTTTGGTATTTTACCAAAACCTTCACATTTCTCCATATTTTATAATATTTAGATTTTTCGATTATAAAATAATCCAATTAGCAATGAAATGGACCTTCCAAATATTCTATTCGGGGAATTTTCAATGAAACACATTTATAAACCTCCAGCCATTCTTAGCAAAAATTACGATACATTGGAGAAAACGCAGCTTTTCCTCTATTTTATGTCACGGGCGAAATTAAACGCCCTCTATTCTTGAAGAGTTTTTTTTCGAAAACTTTTTGTGACTGTTGTAATTAGTATCAAGCAAGGACAAAAGCAACCAATAACCTGCTTACCTTTTTGGGTAAGTTTAAAATTTATAAACTCCGCGCAATTTGTTGCATTTTATTTGATATTTTCTAAACAAATATGAATCAAAATTTATAAAGCTATATTTTTAAACTGCTGCAACCTTAAAGTGTACATAATATTTTCCTTTAAAATATATAATTCATAATATTTTAGGATTTTTGCTTCATATTTTGGCAACGTTTTCTTATTATTTTGTTTGTCTCTAATCATGACCAGATTTACCTGGAAGACACGAATAGCTTTCATAATTGTAACCGCAGAAGCATACCTTTTAAGATAAAACTACCCATTTTTGGAGTAAATTTTTAGTCCCACAGATAATTTCCGACGATTAATGAAATGAATGAATTATTGATGCTACAAATACTGCAGTATAAAGAACGAGAACGGCAAAGGAAAAACAAAACAAAATCAACCACTACTCTAAAACATGAGCTGAACACAGACCCTTCCATCACTGCAGTGGTTTGCACTGATGTACCTTGGAAACTAAATCAAAATGCACCGCAGTCTAGATGCAAAGCACTTTGAGTCGTGTTCTACATTCGCTGGTGCACAACCTCTTTGTTGAGTAGAAAGCATTTTCTATTTTCTAGTGTTTTTATTATAGGGGGGTACTGCATTTAACGTCTGTCGGTTTGTAATCGTGTGGAGTTGAAGTGGTACTCAGATCAGCTTTTGCTGGACAGATGACCTCCCTGTCCAGTAATCATCCTAAAAAAAACAAATCCCTTTTATTGCTTTCTGAGGACCGACCCCCGCTTAGTGGATTGGAAATGAAACAAAATAAAATAGAACTCTTCTTTCGTAGAACATCTTTGCATTTGATTCGATTCTGTTGAGACTTGGTGCTACCGTAAAAATATAGACTGGTGATTCATGCTAATGAACCAAGACGCTTTTGCATTCGCGAAACACTCATTTAGAACACTAGTATACATGTGAATATTTAGAAAAGCTGTGTAAGGAACTCAAAGCTTATGCCATGTAACGCAAGCTTTGAATTCATGTCTACATTTACCTATATTAGTATTTTAAAGGAAGGAAATTTTATGTAGGTACGTACATGTCTGTCTGTCTGTATGTATGTATGTATGTATGTATGTATGTATGTATGTATGTATGTATGTATGTATGTATGTGTGGGCGTGTTTATGTAGGATAATATAAAAACCATTCAACCGATTTTGATAATTTTCACCATTAAAAGTCCAATTCTTTCTGACGCGTATGGTATATAAAACAACTCCATTTTATAAATTCCTAAAAGACTAAAATGGATTTACATAGCCCTTGTACTTGAATACGAACACATTGAAGTTATAGAAGAACGTTCTTACGAAGAAGGCCTTTTAGTTGAGTATGTCATGGAGTAGAAAAAGTATGCATGTAAAATAAGACAAATGCCGCGGATATGTCATTTCAAGCAATACTTATCTAGACGGCCATGATTTAGTAATTAAGACACCACAAAACAAAAGAGAATAGAAACTGTCAATGCAAATATACTTTAATAATCCTCTAGTAAGAACCTTTTGCTTTATTTCCTTTGAATGTTATAATCAAGATCGTTAGCAGGGTATGTTAGAGAGAAGACTGCTTACATTAGAAATCAGTTAACCGACATTTAATTACTGAGAAGATTTCTCGATGGTTGTTGACTATGTGTCTTTTCAGAAGAAGTTATCTTGGTGATCTGGAAGTGGGGAATTTTCATATTCACCAGCTTCACTTCTATTTCGTTGTATATGTAACGGGTCCATGCGTTATTCGAAGATTACGTAGCTTTTAGGTTATTAAATAATTAGGTTAAAGAGAAGATACAACTGTCACTTTCTGCGATTATCTAAAAAATTACTCGAATTTTCCGATCGATGATTGTTCCACTGCCAAAGGGTACTTATAGACTATGCAGAATTCCAGAACTTGGAAAATTGTCGGGGGAAGGTTAAGGAATTCAGACGTTCCGCCAGTGTGTCATATCCTTTTGCGTGAATATTAGGGGATTTTTCGTGCTTTTTTAGAAATAATCGGGGCTGTACGAAATTACAATTATAAGGGGTAAAAGGAATAATTCACCATAAAATCTTCTAGATAATTCTATAATACTTTCATGAGGGGGGATGTAATGAAATTAATTAAATCGTCGTTAGAGTTCAGAAAGTTAATATTATAGAGAAAAAATGTGTGTATATGTGTGTAGAGCAATCACAAAATTGCTCAACCATTTTATAATTCGTTCATCATTGAAAATCACTTTTCTTTCCGACGTATATACTCTATAACGTATTTCCATAATTTTAAAACTAAGAGTTAAGTAATAATTTTATTATGATGTTGATGAAATCTTTTTAGGAAGATAAGCTAGCCTACAATTTAAAAAATGACATTCCTTATTTTCAGACCCTTATATAAAGAGCTGATGTATTGAATTCACACAGTTTATTTTTATATGGCTCCTACAAACTGTTCTTACAAAACTTACTTTTCTATGTAGTTCATGTTAATAGAGATATCACTTTAACAAATGGTTTCATTACACATTCCGTTAGAGATAGAAAGTGGATAGCGATAGTCAAATGTTCAAAAGGAGGTCGCTATATGCTGGCCTTAAAATTCGCGAGAAACATCTGAATAGCGAAAGTACTTTTAAAAATGATAAATTATTGAAAGTCCAGCATCCTTAAAAGTATGCAACTCGAACATTTTCAAGAAAATCCTCTCAACCCAAAATACCCTTTACACGGTAATATTTGCAATATTTTCCCCTCTAAATGACAAACATTTTGGTTAAAAGCCATGTGTTTAGGATCTTTACATGAGAAATAAAATTTATATCATGAATTTTTTGGAAATAGACAGTAAATCCTGTCCATTCGATGAATTTTTTGTAATTTTGTATAACGGGTTGTGCCGTTTTTGCCTTCCCCATGGTCACGGCTTATACAACAAGCACGGCACAACGCTGCAGAGATGATGACATTATTCATCGACAGAGAAAGTAACATCCAAAGTTTCGAATAACATATCGCCATGAGTGACGTAATACCTCACCTCAGTATGTAAAGCATCATGGACAAGTCATCATTGGCTGATTTGCGACAGGCCACTGACGCCAGCGCCATCATGCTCGTCGCTGTTTCCAGCAACTCCTGGGCAGGCAGGCACCTGCAGTCACTCTTCGGCCAGGAACCGAGCCGGGAACAACTAGACATCGTGACAGCGAGCTTTTCGGCATAATTCACCAAGAGTCATTCTTTCTGCCTTTCCAAATTATCTTTAAACTTTGTTCGGTAAGCTTTTTAAATTTAACCTTTAACTCTTGGTGGTTTTCTAAATTCTTGTACAGGAGAAGCATTTATATTTTTGCATTTCATGTAACTTTATTTATTCGTTGCTCTTCTATAAAATCTTTAAATTCAAATGGCAACTTTAAATGTAGAAAAGCGAAAGGGAATATCACATTGTATTTGAACATATTATTTTGTAAAACAAAATGGTAAAGTAAGCTGATTAAAGCATTGTTAACGGATATATCACTTTAAAATAAATGGTTAATTTATGTGTTGGTGAATGTTTTCAATTTCCTAGCTCCTACCAATAGTCCCTTTTCACGGTAACTTTCCCCACTGAGAAAACAAACCAGTGGTTCAGGGTAAACCATAAGGAGACAAAAACTTTTTGCACAAATATGTATAACTCTTTAAAACGCACAATGTGTTTCAAATAACATTTTTGTGGAGCCATTTCCAAATATAAGCTGCTTTTGTTTTGAATTTTTAATACTTTATTTCATTTTTTAAAGGGCCAAACCCCAGTTGTTTCTCGCGATGCCATGGAAAGAGAATGGTCAGTGTATAGCGACCAGTTTTTAAAAAATTGACTAAACATTTGTTAATAATATTAGTGTATCTATCTACATAATTAAGTTTAAAAATTAAAAATATGTCTGCATGTGTATGTGTGTGGGAGAAGGAGGGAGGGGGAGAGAGACCGTGAAGAGCATAAGTAAAAAATAAAAAGTGAATAGAATAACTTTCAGATTCGTGTCATTTTAACCAACATCATTACAGAGATTTCTGTGAAAATAAAGAACAACGAGCAATTTTTCCTTCAGAGCGTTATTTGCTCACACATTTTCTCTCTTTGTTATTTTGACATCTTACCTAAGTATGGACCTTGGTATTAAGGATTTTAATTTATACGGCGTGGTACCGGGTAGGAAGTCTTTTGGGTAGTCTACTTTAGGGTTTAGAGCTGCCCTTCCCTCGCGAGCTCCAAGTTCGCCTTGGCCCGGGAGTAGCAACGTCAAAGAGGGTAGACAGGACTCCTAAGCCAAGCAGACGGTAACCTGTCTAGGAGAAGAAAACTCCCGAACAACAAACCCAAGTGGACAGAACTCGCAACTATGGCAAAGTAACCTTCTAAGGACACCCTAGTATAGCCTGCGATAGGTTGGTAGCCTATCGTGATGCATTCGAAATGACTAATTAGGTTGATGTTGAACTTATGAGATGATAGATTTATTAGAATTAGAAATAAATTTAAATGGAAAGCGATGCAATTTAGAAGCCATGTATAATATATGTTTTGGTCGACCACACCATAATACGATGATTATATGTGGCTGAACTGATATGGCATCCATAATGCTTCAGCGACTAATTATGATCTTACTCTGCGGCGCGCGCAGCTCCCCTATCGCCCGTACCTTTTAACACCGTCAAAGCAGCAATAACAACTTCAAACATTCCACTGGGATCCATTCCCCCGAAAAAAACCATTAAACATGTATATTTAAAATACAATAAATTCTGCTCATTGTAATTTTAATATTCTAATAAATTGAGTTCATTTCCTTTGCTTGAATATAAATGTTGCTTTCACATTATCTGCAAAAAATCAATAAATACGACGTGGACTCAAGAGTGCTGCCATTTGTTTTGCAAACACGCTCAACGTCCTACCATCAGTGCTGTCATCCGATCAACATTTAACAAGGCAAGATATTATTTTAAAAACCTCAAAATTTTGAAATTAAAGTCTGGCCGAGCAAAAACAGTCGTATGCAACTGGATTGTAATGTTAATTAAGATGCTGATGTGAAAATTATGAAACTCTCGTCTTAATTACTACTATAATACTACTACTACTAGGATTCTTGTTGTATAATACACTACTTTAGATTAGAGGATAGATATATTGTTGTGCCAGAAAAATGATGAAAAGTAATATTTTCAACCAGCAAGTCTCAGGCTAAATTCCTTTTGAAAGCAGGACCTTACAAGAAGCATTGTCTAAATGCAGAAAACGGGCCATTCACCCATTTTTGGGAACGAATATTCTGAAAATCAACGTTACGCCAAGATTGGGGGAATAGAGCAATAAAACGGTAGCTGGAAGACTCGAATATAGTTTTTAGGACAACACTGTTGCAGCAACTTATGGAGAGTGCGGATGAAGCTTCCGTTATCCAGGAATCTAATAGTTCATAGTGTTTTGTTACGTTTCTTCGGGTAGCAACAAGGGCAAAAAACCATGTAAATATTTGTTCTGTTATCCAGCAA
This sequence comes from Deroplatys truncata, assembly GCA_030765065.1. NCBI lineage: Eukaryota > Metazoa > Arthropoda > Insecta > Mantodea > Mantidae > Deroplatys > Deroplatys truncata. The sequence continues at coordinate 90,129,495 of CM060979.1, forward strand.
TTTACTCCAATGTTATATTAAAATTAACTTCATAGAAAGAAAGTACAAAGTGTCGTCATTTAAGTAGGCAACTATTTCCTACTCCACGGTTCGCCTGAGACAAGAAACTATAGAACCTCTACAAATAATTAAAATACCGACGAATAACCTGGGTAAATACAATTTTAGGGTTAAAGTCCTTAATTAGATAAACTGTAAAATAATGCACGTCAGATGGCATAGCTTCTGCTTCAAGATTCAGAATTGAAAACCTGGTGGATCAAATGGAAATTAAAAATGAAGAGTAGGTACGGGTTATCAACGGGGCACCTCGCTCACCTGACCTACCTGACCTATTGTGGTTATCACCCCCAACTACAGGATGCTACAGGCTGTGTCGTCCTCCGTGGACTAGTGGTACCGTGCTAGCCTCTAGTTCCCAAGGTCGCAGTTCAGAGGGCGATGGGTTTTTTCGGGCGTCAAAATCCTTAGCATGGCTTCCTTCGGAAGGGAAGTAAAGCCGGTGTCGTAGATTTACGGCACGTAAAAGAACCTCAAGCCTGATAAAGAGGTCTCAGCAAAATTACCGGTCTTTCACACCCAATGTAGTATGGGACGCTAAGGACCGTAGTAGTTAAAGAGCGTCCATAAATAAAACTCAATTTAATTTCAATTTGGCTACAGGCTGTAGCAGGCAGACCACAGAGCCTCCGAGAGAGGACGATGAACGACCCACAAATCAAAGTGCCCTCTGGTGTCCACAGGGAATACTCTTTACATTGAGCATGCATCCGCGTCATCTGTCCAATCTGCCATACACCAGGAAACCTAGAAGCACACCTGAATGATGAGAAGGAAACTGAATGAAAGGGAAATGATGGTAGAGAAGAAACCACCCCAGCATGCGCCTGCCGACCGCGGTGAAACCACGAAAAACTCATGGGTGAGAGTGGGCGATCGTGTGAATCGAACCCGAAATCTCCCAAAAGCGCCACCTTGCTCGATAAATGTAGAGTATGGTTGAGGAATTTAAGGAATATTAGAATAAATGGAGAAGGAATGTACAAAGAATGGGCCCGACTAGGTTACCAAAAATAGTATATAGCTACAAAACACACGGCAGAAGATTTGAAGGCAGATCAAGCGCAAAATGGAAGGATTGGCTCTGAACTCTGTACACGGATTAATTTCCCAAACTTTGATTAGGAAGAATAATAAGAAATTATGTATGCTGTTCATCAAACACATGCATACGCACAGGAAATACCAATCCTAGGTGGGACAAAAATGAGTTTTATTTGTTATTCTTAGGCTATTTGGGAACTGATACTCACAAATAATGTTGGCTAAAGGTGGAAGGGTCAAGTTGTAACAGATAAATAATAGTTACTTTATAGAAAATTGTCCGTTTATGGAATTTTCTGGATGGTTAGCATGGTAGACGTGGATTGCCGTGGTGTGATACAGGCAACAGCGAGTTAACACCTCCTAGCCATGGTCCCATCCATCAACAGAGCACTGCGAGACATAAATCAGTGTCACGCGGCAGATGCGTCATCACTCACAGAAACCCCGGTGTTCTGAATCCCAGTTCTCTTGTTTTCTTGCAACATGTCCTTTTCAGTCGCGTGCTTCTCATTCTGTTTAAAGATTCGACAGAGCTTGATGCTGCTATGCATATCAAAGCCTTTTCGTGGAACGGAAGCCTCTTTTAAATTCTCAATAACAAGGCGGCAAGTTTTCTTTATTACCATTACTTGGCATTACACCTTTGAAATGAATAGTGCTGCTTTTGAAATAACTTTTCATTGATATGATGAATGATACTGGAAGTAATAATATGAGCAATGCAAATTACACTTTTTGTGTTTGTCTCTTTCGTGCCTCACTCTATACACATTACTTTTCAAGACGTGAAACCTGAGCATTTGGCCTGGTTTCTATTAGCTCTTAAGCTCCTTCTTTATTTCTTTGTGTATAGATTTATGGCGCAGATGAGCTCGAAAAGTAATGTACAGTAAAGTATGTAAGTAAAGCATGCCCGTACTCAGAAAAGAATTTCGGGGTGGGTTTTCCATAACTAGAACTAAACTTAACAGTACCCCACACAGTTACCATGTACCTACTCCAGAGTAAATAGATGCTACTTAGATAAGAAAATTACTTGGAGACATTATAGAGACAGCAAAATCTCACCAGAATGAAGATATTCTACCTTACAGCACAAAAAATGGAGACTGCTTCGAAAACCAGGATTTATGGTCACCTTACCTATGTAAGGCGACAATATTAAGTGTTCCTTTTTCTTGTAAATGTGCTACTAGCAGTAGACCTACTGTTATCTAACGACATTTTCTCATATTGGTTTGATATGAATTTAAATAAATAAAGCTATCAGAAGTTTCGTGGGGTTTGAAACCTAAAACCCCCTCTAAATACAGCCCTGAAGTAAAGTAATGCATAGCATGTACTAGGAAGAACAAGAAAGAATGGAATAATATTAGAAAACATTTTAAAATTTTGGTTTAGATGTTTGGTAAAAGAGGAGAGAGAAATCTTAAAGCTATGAATGAATTAACAAAAGTATGAAAAAAGGGGTTGGCGGGGAAGGGTAGAAAAATTATGGAAAATAAAGGAATGGGGGATATATGGAAATTAGGCGAAAGAAAGATCAATAGACTTTAAGACAATTAAATTACATTAAATTGAGTTTTATTTATGAACGCTCTTTAACTGCGGTGGTCCTTAGCGTCCCATTATATATTGGGCGTGAAAGACGGGTAATTTTGCTCAGAGGCCTCTTTATCAGACTTGAGGTTCTTTTACGTGCCGTAAACCTATGACACGGGACCAGCGGCTTTACTTTCCTTCCGAAGGAAGCCATGCTAAGGATTTTTACGCCCCAAAAAATCCATCGCCTTCAACCGGGCTTGAACTCGCGACCTCGGGAACCAGAGGCTAGCATGGTAACCACTATACCACGGAGGACGACCTGAAGAGAATAAGAAGTAGAATAGGAGACATAGAAAAACAAGGAAACTGGGAAACCTTAGAAGAAAAAGCATTATTAAGACTCTAGGTTAATAAAAAGAGAGTGGGGATGAGAAGGGTACATTGACCATGTAGAAGACAAGAAAAGAAAGGATTAGCATGGATGAGAACGGCGTCAATGTACTTGAGAGCGTTAAGAGGCAAGGAAAAAGAAATTTGTGGTTATTTGATAGAAGGAAAAGATCAGAACATTACATGGCAGAATGTAGAGAACTAACAATATGGGGAGAAAAAGCATGGGAGAAAAAATGGAATAAAATGGACCAAAATAGTTGTTATAAAATGCTGACAGGAAAATACGAAGAATAGAAATATGGATTAGTTTTTAAGGAGGGCAAAAGCAAGTGGATTAGAAAAGTAAGGGCTGTAAGAAATAAAGAACGACAAAGGAAAGAATAATGAGTACAGGGGGCTACGAGTCAAAGGGTTACTCAGTGGCGCGTTAAGCAGGGGCGCCAGATATACCGTGTGGCACCTATGGTGCATAGAAGGTGGTAACTAGGAAAGATATTCTAATACATTTATATAAAATAAGATGTACAAATAAAATTCAAATTCATTCAAATACATTCGTCTTTCCATGCGAGGGAAGACTCCGAAAAATGACTTCTGGTAATTGGTCTCAACGAGAATGTCACTTCCATATTCCCCATACCACCCTGATGGGCTGAGCTTATCTTACATTTCAATTTTTGGAGAGAAAGAAACCCAGCCAGTACCCTGAATGATAAAAGTGTTTTCAGTTTTCTGAGTCACGCTGTAACACAGGTATCACAAGTGTTGGTTATTTCTGATTCATCATAATGTGCCCTTACATCTTTTACCAGCATTAATTGTAGTATTCGAAAAGATTTTCAGAAGCCTGCTAAAGTAATACCTGGTTTTTTATAATGTATGCTTATAACTTGTAATTTTTTTAAAAAAAAATCTGATGTGATACATACACATGACTTTCTCTACTCTCGTACAAACTATTTTTACAAACGCTTATTCTCCATATTCTTCATGTTAATCGAGATGTTAATCTTATTGCTAATTTTCTTGTAGGTGCAAGGGGAATTGGTAGACTTTAAGCGATAGCCAGATCTTTTTAGAGCTGGTTGCTGTGTGGCGCATTCCATTCTCTTTGCATGTCCAGGACATAAAAAATCTGATGTGTTACACTCACATGACTTTCTCTACTCTTGTACAATCTATTTTTACAAACGCCTATTCTCCATATCCTTCATGTTAATCGAGATATCGAGATGTCAATCTTATTGGTAATTTTCTTGTAGATGCAAGGGGAATATGGTAGCTTTTAAGCGATAGTCAAATATTTTATCGCTGGTTGCTATGTGGCGCATTCCATTCTCTTTGCATGTCCAGGACATAAAAACATGAATAACGAATTTGAGAAAAAGTATAAGTATTGGAAAATTTAAGGAAATAACAAGCAATATCTCGAAAACGGTTCACTCAACAACAAAAATGTATATGATATAAGTTGTGTATTTTAACGCGATCTACATTTTGTGTGTAGTAAAATTTTGTCTATCTCTTATGGTTTACCAGTTATGCAAAAGTCGTTCACAATGAAGAATACTTTTGGAGACATTCCCAGAAATTTCGAGATATACATTTCATTTCTCATGACATTATCTTAAACATATGATATTTTCATCAAAATCGTTAGAGCCATTTTTGAGAAAATTAAAATTTTCGAAAAATGTTCCATGTAAAGGGTAGTCTGGGGTGGGGGGATTTTCTTGAAAATCTTCGTGTCGCATCTCTGGAAGATACTGAACGTAAATACCAAGTTTGGTGTTTATCCGACTGTTAGGTTTTGAGTTATGCTGTTCACAGACACACAGACACACACACAGACACACACACGGACATGTTTCCAAAAATGCTTTTTTTGGATTCAGGAGGTCTCAAAACATGTATTTCCGCTGAAATCTCGGTATCGAATTTTTGGGTGGAATGCAATACTTCCCCTACTTACTATACGTAGTAGAGAAAGTAAAAATGAATAACGAATTCCCATTTGAGAAAAAGTATTGGATAATTTAAGGGAATAACAAGCAATATCTCGAAAATGGTTCACTCAACAAAAAATGTATATGCCATAAATTGTGTATTTTAACGCGATCTACATTTTTTGTTTAGCAAAATTTTGTCTATCTCTTATGATTTACCAGTTATGCAAAAGTCATTCACAATGAAGAATACTATTGGAGACATTCCCAGAAAATTCGAGATGCACATTTCATTTGTCATGAAAATATCTTAAACATATGATATTTTAATCAAAATCGTTAGAGCCATTTTTGGGAAAATTAAAATTTTCGAAAAATGTTCTATGTAAAGGGTAATCTGGGGTGGGGGGATTTTCTTGAAAACCTTCGTGTCGCATCTCTGCTAGATACTGATCCTAAATACCAAGTTTGGTGTTTATCCGACTGGTCGTTTCTGAGTTATGCTGTTCACAGACACACACACAGACACACACACGGGCATGTTTCCAAAAATGCTTCTTTTGGATTCAGGGTTTCTCAAAACATATATTTCCGGTGAAATCTCGGTATCGAATTTTTGGGTGGAATACAATACTTCCCCTACTTACTATACGTAGTAGAGAGAAGTAAAAATATATGCTACAATCACAGTATTTTTGGACCCACTACTATTTGTTTTATATCTATTCTACGAATTACTCATAAAAACGTATGTTTGTCTTCCTGTTAGTTACGACAAAGTTGCCTTCAATACACATTTCGCTGGCTCAGTATTTGTAACTATTGAGAAATAAGAGTTTGAAATTTCAGACTATATGAGTGAGCAGTGTGTTGATCCGGCCATTATTTTGTTTATCTCCTAAACAAATATAAAAAAATCTGACGTGTTACACTCACATGACTTTCTCTACTCTTGTACAAACTATTTTTACAAACGCTTATTCTCCATATGCTTTATGTTAATCGAGATATCGAGATGTTAATCTTATTGCTAATTTTCTTGTAGATGCAAGGGGAACATGGTAGCTTTTAAGCGATAGTCAAATCTTTTAAGCGCTGGTTGCTATGTGAAGCATTCCATTCTGTTTGCATATCCAGGACATAAAAAAATGAAGAACGAATTTGAGAAAAAGTATAAGTATTGGAAAAATTAAGGGAATAACAAGCAATATCTCGAAAATGGTTCACTCAACTAAAAAAATGTATATGACATAAATTGTGTATTTTAACACGATCTACATTTTTTGTGTAGTAATATTTTGTCTATCTCTTATGGTTTACCAGTTATGGAAAAGTCGTTCACAATGAAGAATACTTTTGGAGACATTCCCAGAAAATTCGAGATATACATTTCATTTATCGTAAAAATATCTTAAACATATGATATTTTAATCAAAATCGTTAGAGCCATTTTTGAGAAAATTAAAATTTTCGAAAAATGTTTCATGTAAAGGGTAGTTTGGGGTGGGGGATTTTCTTGAAAACCTTCGTGTCGCATCTCTGGAAGATACTGAACCTAAATACCAAGTTTGGTGTTTATCCGACTGTTCGTTTCTGGGTTATGCTGTTCACAGACACACAGACACACACACACACACACACACACGGACATGTTTCCAAAAATGCTTTTTTTGGATTCAGGGGGTCTCAAAACATGTATTTCCGGTGAAATCTCGGTATCGAATTTTTGGGTGGAATACAATACTTCCCCTACTTACTATACGTAGTAGAGAAAGTAATATACATTGTACATACTATTAATTTCATAATATTATTATTATTTTTGAAGAAGTTCTTTAATGTTATATTTCTACATAGAACCTTGTAATATTGAGCCAACGATTTGGTAGCAAAAACACAAGGACCGAGCGAGGTGGCACCGTGGTAATGCGTGGGACTCGCATTCGGGAGGTCCCGTGATCGATTCCCGGCGATCACCGAATCTGACCCATGGATTATTTTGTGGGTTTTCACGGGTCGCCAGGCGAATGCTTGAGTGGTTTCTTTCAGTCCGCGAATTGCCTGTATAAGCTTGCTTTTGATATTGAAATTACATACTCTTTGCATGAGCTTAGGAAACAAAGTTAAAATTAAATTGAGTTTTATTTATGGACGCTCTTTAACTACTATGGTTCTTAGCGTCCCATTCCATATTGGGTGTGAAAGACCGGTAATTTTGCTCAGAGGCCTCTTTATCAGGCTTGAGGTTCTTTTACGTGCCGTAAATCTACGACACGGGACCACCGGCTTTACTTCCCTTCCGAAGGAAGCCATGCTAAGGATTTTTACGCCCGAAAAAAATCCATCGCCCTCCGCCGGGTTTGAACCCGCGACCTTGGGAACTAGAGGCTAGCACGGTACCACTAAGGAAACAAAGGAATAGCCTTATAAGAGAACTGCTTAAACTACTGGAACATTCAAACGAAAAATAGCGAATATTTAAAACATAGATAAGCTTATTGGAAAGAAATTGCACATTTAAATACCTCTAAACTTCCCCTGAGGTAAGTTTTGCCTATCTTTTATGGTCTCTTAAGTGTATAAAATTATACAAAATGAGAATGAAAAGAACTTCAAAGGCTATTTACAGAATATTTAAGATATAGTTTCATTTGTCGTGCTAATATTTCATGTAATATTTTACTTAAAATCGTCAGTCATTTTTAAGAAAGTAAAATCTAAAGATTGTTTCCATGTAAAGGGTAGCTTGAAAATAATCGCCCTGAAATTCTTAAACAGCGCTGGTCTCCAACTGACTTTTCGTGTTTGAGTTATGCTGATCACAAACGCTCGCTTTCAAGACCGCGCGCGCGATCGCATTTATACGCATACGCGCATATGCACTCATACGAAGCTTTTTCTAAAAGCCCTTCTTTATTGTATTTAGAGGAGCTCGAAACATATACTTCTAGTGAAATATAATACTTCCTCTATCATACGTAATCAATAGAAGTATGTTGTCAATTTTGGATTTCATTTTAGTATTTGGTTTCCATGACCAACGTTTTATTTTAAATTATTGAAGCTTTTAATTTTAATAATATTTTACGTGGAAAGTACGTTACTAAAGCACGTAATAATTTACAGTTTACTTATAAAATTCGTCAATAATGTCACAATTAAGTTTTTTCTAAAATAAACTTTTCCAAGCTCACTGGCAGACTAGAGAGATTTAACTTAATTCGAGGAGCTCCAGATAATTGTTCTTTGTGTGGCAATTTATAGTATTAGAATATTTCAGCAATCTGAGGCAGTATTTTTAACACTTAAATAATTTCAGTCTAATTATATAATATGTAAATTCAATGCCCGCCTTGAAGCAATATGTGTATGTAATACTTTGTAAAATGTGTGTAACAGTCATTGCATGTGCTTATATTATTGTATCCATGTGTAATAATGTTATGTGAATGTATTACGTAATTTAATAATGTAGAAGCTGTGAGAATAATAGGTTAAAAGTTGCTAACAATGAGGTAACAATGAGGTAACCTTGAGGCAATAATGAATTTGAAAGTTTAAATGCTACTAGTCATTATTGGAGCAACAATAATGTAAATTTAGAGACAGTTTAAAAATAGCCAATCAATAACCAGAAAAAGCTTTAGTTAAATGAAGGTATTCTATTGGGTTAGGAATAGCCAATCAGAGACTTGAAATACAGAAATTTACAAGTTTAGGCGGTTGAAATCAATTGTTGCCTGCAAACAGTGTTGCTAACCGGACGCAAGACATGTCCTCGAGAAGTATAATACTATTCGTGTGAGACGAAAATAGTTTACGCATTAAAAAGTGCAAGTATTTAATAAAAACATCTCACAGCTCTCTATATCAGTGAAGTGTTATTTAAATCGTGTCAAGCATTAATAAAAGAAGTGAAGTAAAAATTATAATCTGTGTAAGCCTACATTCTTAGTTGCACCACAACCCTGCTAAGAGAAATATGTCTCTAACAACAATATTGATGCAGCCGAGACAAACATAAATATTTAATACTTAAAGAAACAGTCAAATTACAAAGTTAATATTTTTAAACTTAGGGCGAAGGCTACCGGAAAGCGGGTACTATACATGTGGTTGCAACGAATTTCAAGTTCGGTTCCCTAACAGTTGAAATATAATACAACTCCTTCAATACAACCTACTTCTAATTGATGCCCAAAGCGTGGTGCAAATAACGTAACAAACCATCTTCTCAAATCTCACATTATAGTGCTTGCAAAGTAAGGTTCGGAGCTATGCTTTTAGGCACAAGTACGTTCATCAATTTTAGCCCTATCTGTGTTGTAAGGTCAAGTTCTTACGCAGGCAGTTGTTCAGGTTCCTAGAGTGAGGCATAGTATGAAGAAAAATCTTACGTGTTACATTCACATTACTTTCTCTACTCGCTCTTCTACAAACTATTCTTACAAAATCTTATTGTTTTAGTTACTTCTTGTTAATCCAGATAAACATCCAGTTCATATTTACACATTTCGTTGCACGATACAGTAGGTAAAGCTGTATTCAGATTTTTAAAGAGCGTGTTGCTATGTCGTGATTGCCATAAATTTCCATGCTTTTTGCATGCTCTTTGCAGAACAAAACAAAACGAATGACATCTTCCATTTCGGAAATGCGTAACTCCATTAAAATGTATTTCGCATGAATCGTGTGCTTTAACGAGATCTACAATTTTTGTGTAGTAAGATTTTGTCTGATAATTTAAAGTGAGTCGTTACGTGTTAATTCACATGACAGTAGTGCAAGATGTTAACTAAGGAGCGCTTTCGAGAGACATGTTTCCCATCATCAGCTTGGCCGACTGGCTTCTCGTTCTCACCCCTAACCCCAAGAAGTATTTCATTAGACGATTCTTCGGCTCTCTGTTGTGAAGAATTGGAAACTTGTGGTGTTGGATTTGTTGCCATCAATAGTGAAGATTGGGAACTTATCTGTCTTCTTTCTTCTCTCTTGTAATCTGATTGGATGAGCTGCATTAGAAGGTCTGTAGGCGGTATTTCAAAATTCAAAGCATTCTTTATGTTGAAATGAATGAAAATCTTTTCCCAAATTTCCAAGTGTGAGGGAATCTGTATAGGTTTTAGTAGTTTTATCTCTTGTCCTATTTCATGATTACTGTTCCAAAAATGGTTGGCCACTGCTAATTTATCTATTTGTTTCAGTTTTATATTTATTTGGTGTTCACTTAGTCTTATTTTTAAGTTCCTTTTTGTTCTACCTATATATGAGCCTTGGCAATCATGACATGAAATCTGGTAAATTCCTGACTCTTTTAAATTATCAGTTGTATTAGTCAAAGGTGTGTTCAGCATATTTCTTAAACTGTAGGTATTCTGAGGTGCCAATTGAATCTGATATTTTCTAAATAATTTTTCAAAAACTTTGAACATCACTGCATGGTATGTAAACTTCTTGTGTATTAAATCCTTTTTATTCGGATTTTGTAGGGTATTAGTTATGTGTAAGCTATGTTTCTTTTTATATCTGGTAATTAAATTATTAATAAGCTGAGGTTTGAAACCATTTTCAATAGTTACATTCTTAATATAATTTAATTCAGTGACATAGTCTTCTCTTTCCAACGGTACGTTAATCAATCTGTAAACTAAACTACTAAAACAGCATGTTGGTATGAAGTAGGGTTATAGAAATTATTTTTATATAGTTATCCATATGTGTAGGTTTTCTGTAAATACGAAACTTTATATTATTTTCTTTTCTTTTTACAAGTACATCAAAGAAGGGTAATGAATTATTAGTCTATTTCCATAGTAAATTTGATATGTGTGTCCTGTTCATTCAAAATATTTAATGACAAATTTATGCAATCTTGAGGATTTCGTCTACCTCTTACGGTTTATCAGTTATACAAACGCCATTCACAAATTTTTCCCCCAAAATTAAAAGATATAATTTCATTTGTCACGAAAATGTTTTAAAGATCTGGCATTTTAGTCAAAATCGTTACAGCCATTTTTGAGAAAATCAAAAGTTTCGAAATATTTTCCATGTAACGGGTAGTATGAGGTGTGGATTTTCTAAGCCTTCATGTCGTATTCTTGGAAGATGGATTTAAATACGAAGTTTGGTATTTAAACCACTGTTCGTTTTTGAGTTATACTTTAAAAAACACACACATTAGGACCTTTTTCTAAAAAATGCTCTGTTTTTGGGTTCAGGGAGTCTCAAAACGTACATTTTCTGTGAAATCTCTATATAGAATTTTTGGATGGGATATAACACTTCGTCTACTTACTATAGGTAAATACTAGAGAAAGTAAAAAGTTGTCTAGATATTAAATTTACTGTGCCGAAATATAAGTATATGAAATAGAACTTCAAAATATGAAATACAAACAATTTTAATGCCAAACTACACTTGAATGTTCATCGGTATATATCGTTAGTTGTTTTTTTTAAAAAATAGCGTTTGTATGCCATGTTATTCCATACATAATACGATATGAAAATAAATAGAAAAAGTCACAGTGATTTTATAGTCTTTCAGCATCATGAAACCCTCACATTGAGAGAATAAAGAAATCACTGGTTATTGGGCCGGATTTAAAACTACTTGCAGTATACTACAGTCTGCTTCAGAATATGTCCTGATAAAATATTGCAACTTCTGTAAGTTAGTGTCGTGTTTTACGATGAAAAAGATTGTTCCATATCACATGATGTAATTGGAGCATACATGTATTTATTTCATTTAACAGCTTAATATTTGCTGTTCTTTCCTTGTTCCTAATTTCAACAACCTTATTAACCTTATAGAGAGTAGACAAGGAACGTTTTTCCAGCAGTAAATAAAATTTGACAGAAATAGCTCTTCCAAACGTCGATGGACTTCAGCCAATTCTTCCCTCAGACCTACATATAAGAGTTTAGTATGCACTTTTCTGGAAAACGTCTCTATACAATATTTATATTGAAATTAATAATCTTGAAAAATACGAAATAATACGAAAAGTTTAGTAAAATACTGACATGTTACAAAAATACAATGCGGTTCATTTATAGTCGGGTCATATATCGCATATATGCGTAGTTCGCTTGCACTGCAGTGACCTCGGTATGTCTCAGGTTACTCACTACTACGAAGATTCACTCAACACGTCTAGCGTAATCGTATGTGAATGTTAACCGTCAGCTGCTGCCTACTTTTTGTATTGTAAAACCAAAGTTGTTCATTGAATATCTTTTCGTGCTGTAAAGACTAGAGTTTGTTCATTGTGCATTTCAAAAGTGAAAGCACGTTCAAGACATCTGTGTTGTATGTGAATTACACCAGATTATTCATATTAATCCACTGAAATGCCTACCGAAAGTTAACGCTTGAACAAAGATGTTTTATGTATGATACATACACAAAACCAAATCATGTAGACAGGAATGTAGACAATTTCAGGAGACATTTCCTGGTATTCCTGTTACAGATAGAGAAACTATTAGATATCTGGTTAATAATTTTAAGACAACAGGATCGCTAAACCTAAAAAGCGGAAAAGAGATGTTCTAAAGGAGGAAAAAGTTGACGAAATTGGTGTATCATTCGAATGCTCTCCAAGCAAGTCTCTAAGATGAGTTGCGCAGCAAAAGAGTGTTTCAAAAAGTTTTAAAATTGAAACCCTAAAGAGGTGACTATACTTCATGAATCACAATCTCGTGACGACGAAGAATGCCAGAAATATGCATGATCCGTGGCCAGGCAATATAACGAACGCTTTGCATTGTGAAATATAGAAACGTATGAATTAAACTCCATATATTACGAATCGTAAAAATGTTCCTTATAGCGCTAGAAGCCTTTGTTTGGATTATGGCGTTTTATTTTACTGTTAGCTCAATGCGATTTTATATCACATAATGTAACTCCATAATTTAGCCTTTTAGGTGCATAAACCTTATTTTGAACATCTTAATATTTTTGTGGCATATCTTTTATATTAGCAAGGTTACATCGTTCTCGTATTTATGTGTACAATCACATAGAAGTGAGCCAGCCCGCCATGTAGCGATTCCTATCATGATCGCTAATGCAGTCTTGTATTATGCATAGTACACGCAATCAGTTAATGAGGTTGTTAGTTCATTGGACTAAAGTGATGCTGCATTAATAGAAACTAATTATTCTGTTACTCTCAGAGTTAGATTAAATTCTTGTTTTGTATTTAATATTTTCCGATTGCAAAGATTTATCACCCACTGGAAATGGTGAAACTCGCTTAAATAAAGAACTAATGGCTTTGGAGAAACGAAGTCCGATGTGTAACAGTTCACATGGTATTTTATATCCTATAATTTATGTCAACTAATGTTTCAAAAGTCACCCACACAAAACGTTACTCTTCTACCTACCTTAGTCATAACGGATTTTCGCTAGAATACATACTTTATTGTAGGTTCACAATACCACAAAGAGACTGAGATGATATCAACTGTTTAAGCAGTAGTGGTTAAACGTAGACTCTTTGTAGCAGATCGCAAAAAAAAGCACTTAACATTTCAAAGTGTATTGCTTAAACATTTAAGAATTTAAATGAAGATCATCGAAAATGTCAGAAATTGTTATGTGACAAAATGCTATTATTTTAAAGTACTTCACATTTTTTATGATGGAAATACTTGTTATGTCTTTATGGGTTTTACAGCAACGTAAAATATAAGGAAAAACTATGAGAACATACAGGATATTTAAGAAAATATTTTATTTGCGATGCCAATGTATATTATTTCAATAAAAATCTCTAAAAGTTTTTGAAAAAGTAAGAGGTAACGCTTGTTTAAGCTGAGAACATGAAAACCTTTGCCACGTGTGCTTAGAAGTTGTCTGGTTTAAGCTTAAAATTTTGTATTTATCCAATCTTTCTTTTCTGAGTAATGTCCAGTTATTGATAGACTTGCACACTCATACATGCATGAGCTGTTCCGACCAGTTTTCTGAAAGTTAGATTTCTTTCTTCGAATCCATATCTCGAATTTACTTTTCCTATTTGGTTTTTCCAAAAACTGCATTTTTCCGAATTTACTTAACGTATTTAATTCTTCGGAACATTAAACACGGTCACGCACGTTACAGTGTGCGTTGCTATGTAGCGCATTGTCATTTTCTGTTTGAGTTTTGAGCATCTTAGATTTTCTGTGTAAATATTTCCTTACAAATAGTGAAAATTAGAAATTGCATTTAGCGCTATGTTCTTGATGGTGTAAGGCAAAAATATGTTTTGCATTCACACTTCTCTACAAGCTACTATTATAAAAGCTTATTCTTTCGTCTACTTATTAATTCAGATAAACGTTTAGTGCATATTTACACATTTCGTTGTAGGATACAAATTTGAGGATTCCACTCGGTAATGGCTTTGAAATCTATACTCTTTGCATAGTAACGAGAAAAACGAATACAGACATGCTTTTGCAAAAAGTATGTGTTTGAAAATTTAAGCCCATAACAAATAGTATCTCGGAAAAACTTATTTGGCATAAACTGTGTCTTTTAACTAGGTCTACGTTTTTTGTGTAGAAAGATTTTGTCTAACTCTTACGGTTTACCAGTTATGCAAAAGTCATTCAGAACGAAGAGGACCTCACAGGCTATTCCCAGAAAATTCAACAATGGTAATAATCCATGTTATGTTGAACCTTGAACCTTAAATGGGTGACAAGTATAAAGACCACCGCCCTATATAGGGTTAAACATATGGCATTTTAATCAAAATTGTTAGTGTTATTTTTGAGAAATTAAAAAATAACAAAAATGTTTCCAGGTAAAGGGTAGTTATAGTTGGAGAATTTTCATGATAACCTTCGTGCCGCATCCTTGGAAGACGCTGAACTTAAAACACCAAGTTTGGTATTTAACTGACATTTCGTTTTTGAATTATGCTGTTCACAGACACACACACGCACACGCACACATTCACAGGTATTTTTCTAAAAAACGCTTTTTTATTCAGAGTGCCTCAAAACGTGTATTTCTGGTGAAATATCGCTATTGAATTTTTGGGTGGAGTGCAATACTTCCTCCACTTACTGCTGTGTGACACAGAAGTCAGTAAACAGATGGGGAAAAATCTCCCTATCGAAATATATTGGAGTATGTTCACTTTTGTGAACTGGATGATGCATTATTGTGTAGTTTTGAAATTATTTATTTACTTATAATTATTTAAATTTTATTTATTTACTTATTTCCTCTTTATATCCTAAGAATTCTCCAAATTTTATTGTTTCCAATTGAGGAATTAACATTCATTGAGAACTAAAGAAAGATAATGTTGAATCCTGAGCAGCGAGTGGAGCTAGTAATTCTCTGTGGGGACAACCATAGAACAGTAAGAGAAGCTGCAGACAGTTTCATCGTCGTCCAGACATTCCAAAACCATCTTACCATAATGTTGGCAAATTATTGCATAAATTCAAAACAACTTTCAGTGTACTCGACAAGAAACGAAGTGGTCGTTCCAGATCTGCTATGAACGAACAGAATACAATAAATGTGATTGTGAAGATGACAACAAGCCCTAGAAGATCAGTGCGCTATGTGGCTCGAGAAAGTGGTATCAGTAGAGAATCCGTACGCAGAATACTAAAATCAGTACGTTTTCACCCCTACAAATTACATGTACGCAGAGGATCCACACAAGAAACAAACCTATTGCAACTGGATCACGCAACGTTTGCGTGATGATCGATTCTTCCTTCAGCACGTCTTGTTCAGTGACGGATGCCATATTATGGATAGATTTGAGCGTACACAAATTATGGATTTTGTGTTCGCTCATACACAATCAGAAACTGAAATATAGCAAACTTTACAAATCTAGAAGTCAGTTGCTTGTAGACAGTGCTCATAACTGGACGCGTTGCTAGTAGACAGTGTTACTATTCCTCGAGAAGTATAATACGTTTTCGGTGTGAAATGAAAATAGTTCACGTGTTAAAAAGTGCAAGTAATGAATAAAAAAGAATCTCACAGCTCTCTCTAAATCAGTGAAGTGTTATTTAAATCGGGCCAAGCATTAATAAAAGGAGTGAAGTAAAAATTAAAATCTGTGTAAGCCTACATTCTTCAGTCGCACCACAACCCTGCAAAGAGAAGCATCTCTCTAACAAAAATACTGACGCGGCCGAGGCAAACATAAATATATAATATTTAAAGAAACAGTAAAAATTACAAAGTTCATAATTTTTTTAAACATTTGCGGCAAAGGCCACCGGAAAGTACATTTGGGGCGAAGGCTACCGGAAACTTTTTACCATACGTGCGGTTGCAACTACTTCAAGTTCGGCTCCACAACAGTTTAACTACAATAGAGCTCCTACTTCAAATTGGCTTTCCATACGTCAAGCAAACATCATCTTCAAATTGGCGGCCAAATCGTGGTGCAAATAAAGGTGCAAATAACGTAAAGACAATAAACTTCTTCATAATGCATTATACAAAAATGTACTTTAGAAAGGACTTTTGTGTCACACGGTATAAGGTATCGGTTATAGGATGTTCAAGGGAAGGGGATACCTCGGTACCACGACCTACAGAGATCTACTGTTCCTACCAACCCCCAGGAGGAAGGGATGAAGTGAAAAAACATACAGGAGGCTACAGGCCGTAGGCAGACAAGTCATAGAGACGCGCGGATGTCCTTAACATTTCCAAGCTCGCAGATTCGTGTGTCACCGCCGGAGCCGCCGAGAGAGGGCGATGAACCAGTCGGGCAGCCCTCTGTTGTCTACAGGAAGAATTCTTTCCAGTGAGCAGCATCTGTGTCATCTGTCTGGCACCGCCATACACCACGAGACCTAGTAGCAAACATGAAAAAGAGAAGGAAATGGAATGAACGGGAAATGATGGAAAGGAAATCTTGGCGGAGAATAAATCACCCCAGCATCGCCTGTCAATCCCGGGAAACCACGAAGATCCCATGGGTGAGAGTGGGTGGTCGCCGGGTATCGAACCCGGAACCTCCCGAATGGGGGCCACAGACGTTCCCTCCTGAACCATCCCGCTTGGCTACTTTAAGGTAGGTAGTAGGCGAAGTAAAAACGTGTAATGAAATCATTTCTACAAACATGATTAACATTAAATGATTGGTAGAAATAAGCTTTTGTGTGAATAATTTGCAAAACATAAATGGTTATAAATATATAGTGAACCGAGCAAGTTGGCTCCGCGATAAAGTGTGAAGCTCGCATTCGGTAGCTACCGGGCTCGATTCCCTTCGATCGTCCAATCTGACTCTGGATTTTTCGTAGTTTTCCCTGGACGGTAGGTGAATGATGGGGTGGTTTCTCATCTATCACGATTTTTCCTTTGCATCATTTCCTTCTCATTTCGTTTTCTTCTTAGCTTTCAGGTGTGCTTCTAGGTTTCGTGGTGTATGGCCGTGCCGGAGAGATAGTACGGATGCTTTCTCAAAGAAAAGAGTATTCCCCGTGGACCCTAGAGGGCTGCTAGGTCGATAGGTCGTTCATTACTCTCTCTAGCCAGCTCCATGGGATGGGTTCTCGAGGCTGGAATGCTAGGGACTTACACACGTCTCAGTGACCTGCAGCCTCCTGTGGTTCCTTCATTTTATCCCTTCCTCCTGGAGGGTGGTAGCCAAAATATATCTATATAGGCCACAGTTCACGAAGTATCCCCCACCTATACGTAAATGGTTTAGTGAAAGCCGTATGGTTGTAAACTATCAGATATTTTTTTGCAGCTTTATAAAGTTATTTCTGGAAAATCTCTGAATTTAATTATTATTGGATGAAGTGCACTACTTATTCTTTCATACATGAAGGGTTAGAGAAAGAAAATGCAAACAAAAGGTACAAGTTATGTCAGGAAATTAAGTCTTTCATGTATTAATTCCTGTGGCTGCTACGAAATGTCTGAATGAGTGAAGAACAACAAAAAATAATGCTACTTCACTCAGAAATTTCCCTTTATTGTCTCTAACCCCCTTATACTTTGCGAGAGTATTCCAAGAAAGAGTATTTACCTCTTCTTTCCTCATTTTCCTGGCCTTGGCAGCGCAGTTAATTCCATTTCCTTCAGCACGGCCTTATTAAACTTCCCTTCTAATATTTTTAGGTACATACACGAACAAGTCTCCTTTCAGTTCTCTTTTTTCTTGCAACCAAGTTCTTACTACTGGAAGGAAAATGCAGTAAAGCATCTTTAATAACCGTAATTTAATTGTGGTCTCCATGGATAATAAATTACTGTTCCCGTGTATTTGTTGATTGCATTGTTGAGGAGCATCATCAATAGGTAATTCATAGAATTTTATTGAAATAGCAAGCCTCCTTTTTGTTTCGTTTGTGTTCACATCTTTCAAGAATGCAATACGAAGATTTTCACATAATTCCCCCTACAGCAAACTAAGTTTATATGGAATGATATGGGGAGTAAAGTCTATATCTCCAACTTTCTTTAAATAGCCTGTGAAATAATCTTTATTCTGATTGAATTTTGTATATTTTTGCCAAACGTAAAAGACAGACAAACTTTTAGCACTCCAAAACACAGTTCGTATTAAAATATACAATTTATGTCAAATAGAAATGTTTGTGGCATTAGGTATTCCGTAGCTATTCGTTGCTGATAGTATATGTCAATGGTTTAAAGTGGTAAGCGATTATTCTTTTGTTTCTCGAGGTGTGCAAAGGATATGCATCAATATAAAGTATGTGGAGTAAAATTGGAGCTATGGTGACAACATTAAGCTTCAAATTACAGATATTTTAGCTAGTAAGAATAACTCTGTATTAACAGAACCTCAGGAAATATAGCTATTGATTTTGCTGACACATTCGCTAAAACTTCTAGCAGCCACACGCACGAAAAGCTGAAATCTTAAACAAGCAGAAACAGCAGACACCTCTAATCAAGATAACAATGACTGTATTACGTTTCAGGAAATACAAGATGCTCAGAAACAAGGTAATTCAATAAGCTCAGGACTTAATGAATTTCGTATTATGCACTAAAACAATACAGTTCTACGCCATCTCAAGGAAATCTACTTCATTTGGAAGAACGAGTCTTTCCATAGCATTGGCAAAATGCAACAATAATTCCTATACTGAAACAAAACTACAATCCGACATGTCCTAAATGCCATAGATCAATCATATTAATCTTCACAATATGTAAATTGCTGAAAAAGCAGTAAAATCAGATTAAGTTGACTTCTTCATGAAGTACAAAGCGGATTCCGACAGTCAACATTGGATTTAGACGTCCTTATCACTCAGAGTGGGAAATTATGGACACCTTTATTAGTTTCCAGCAAGTCTTGACATTTGGAAGGCCTTCAGTACAGAGGTAATCCAAATAAGAGCCAATGGAACTATGTCTCACTATGTAATCTTTGAAATGTGTCTCAGAAGGTCAATGTTGAGTTTTATTCATTTCTAGTTGCCATCAACAACGTAACATCTTATATTAAAACTCCTGTTAAAGATTGTAACTAGATATTCTACAGAGATAGAAATATTTCTACGATTCTAGAAATCATTCAAACGATTATCAACTCTATCCTATAGTGGGCTAAGTATACTTGATTCAAAATTTTGAAACTGAAATAAAATGTATCACTTTTAATCGAAAAGAAAATACACTCAACTCTCTAAACTCTATATGGACTGACAAAATTGCTAATTTAGACATCATAAAACTGCTTGGAGATACATTTAATACAAAGCCATTGGTTTCGCCATTTCAGTAACCTAAAATCAGACTGTATCAGAAGAATCAACACCTTGAATACTCTTGCAGCTAAAAATTGGGGAGCAGACCTTAAAGCTCTGCATTTTATATTGATGAGTTTAATACGAACTCTGCTGGACTTTGCCTCGATAGTTTACAGATCAGCTTCAGCTATGGCACATAAATTATTGGATACGATACGTAGAACCTTTCTAGGAACGTTAGGTGTCTTTCAAATTAGCCGCGTTATAACCATGCAGTATGAAACGCGAGCATCGCCTTTAACTGCACATGACTGAGTCTGTCATATGCAGTTAAAGTGACAGCCAGTCCACACACTGGCTACACACAAAATATCGTCTTTACTATACACCTTTTCAGCCGTTAAAGGAACAAGGAAAATACCAATAATTTTACTCCGAAATTACAAGTAGGCTAGAAATCCATGATAAGGGGGAAACGAATGTGCGAGGTAACGAACCAAAACTATTTTATGTATAATGCTGAGAAAAACAGTATTGTTTTAAACATTATGTCGGAAATAATATCCTACACAGAAAAAGTATGATCAGGGATTTAAATGGCAAAGCTGACAAAAGGAACACTAGTCGTGATCTGTTTTCTTTTTTCCAAGACCACCAGATCAACGAAAAATGGATAATGGATTTGGTCACTATTGTCACATAATGTGAAACTTAAAACGTTGTGTGGAGTGACAAATCATGGTACACAATGTGGCGATTCGATGGCAGGGTGTGTGAATGGCGAATGCCCGGTGAACGTCATCTGCCAGCGTGTGTAGTGCCAACAGTGAAATTCGGAGGTGGTGGTGTCATGGTGTAGTCGCGTCTTTCCTGGAGGGGTGCACCTCCTGTTTTGCGTGGCACGATCACAGTGCAGACCTACATTGATATTTTAAGCACCTTCTTGCTTCCCACTGTTGAAGAGCAATTCGAGGATGGCGATTGCATCTTTTAACACGATCGAGCACCTATTCATACTGCACAGGCTGTGGCGGAGTCGTTACACACAATAATAACCCTGTAATGGACTGGCCCGCACAGTACTGACTTGAATCCTATAGAACACCTTTAGGATGTTTTGGAACGCCGACTTCGTGCCAGGCCTCACCGACCTACATCGATACCTCTCCTCAGTTCCGCACTCCGTGAAGAATGGGCTGCCATTCCCCAAGAAACATTCCAGCACCTGATTGAAAGTATGCCTGCGAGAGTGAACGCTGTCATCAAGGCCAAGAGTGGTCCAACACCATATTGACTTCCAGCATTACCGATAGAGGGCGCCACGAACTTGTACGTCATTTTCAGCCAGGTGTCCGGATACTTTTGATCACGTAGTGTAAGTACCATTGCCATGGTCATTAACACGTAAAAATAAAACTGCTGTGTACGAAATTATGCTTCATTAGTTTTCATGACAGTCGTGATAGCGATCGTAGACATTCATCTGGAGCGACTTTCTATTCTTTTCTCTTCTGTTGTTGCAATGATCCAAATTTCGCTATCGTACATCAAAGCTGGTATTTAATAGTTAGTTTTCGTATTATCCGGATTTTCGTTAATCTGGATTGTCCCACCTAATTCGGAAAAACGAGGTTCTTAAGTACTGTGATTTGTTATTACCTTTCGCAATGTGATTAACGGCTCTACAATAGCGATAGGAAAGAAATAAGGTTATTTTTTGTTCCATTTATGCCCCGCCTTTTACCCCTCCAATCGACGGCCTTTTACCTTTAGAACATATCGGCAATGGTGTTAATTTGTTGGTGTTACTACCGTTGTCATTGGATTTCTGCTTTTGTTGGGCTTTATACATTAGATCAAGGGTTGCAAAAATGTCTTTCTCTCTCGAGTCATCAAATATGCAACACGCACCATACCACTCAGCAGCACATGGAAAACAAATGAATTGACGGCTATAAAAGAAACTGCACCTGTGAGTCACCGTGACTCGCGAGTCGTGCTTTCGCCACCACTACATTAGATCACTCACACATTTACACTCTCATTCATTCTTCCAGACTATGGGAAGGATATGGAATAATCTTGGCTAGAGAAAAAGATCCCGCTCCTAGCCGTGAATCGAACCCGGGACCCTTACACAGCAGGCAAGTGCTCTATGGACTGAGCTACGGGGTCAGGGTTCAGCCCCAGTAAAGTGATAACATTCATTACTATTGAGTTGCTTCCGCGGAATCTCCACTAACGACCAAGACTCATACAACATACCAGGAAAAGGCTTAAATCTAAGCTTACCAAAGTAACAAAAACATGGTCACTATTGAGATAGTGCTAATCAAGGAAAAAAATAACCGCATTAACTTCAGGAATCATACCTGAGATTCTGGAATGGCAGCCAGATGCGTTATTCGTTTGTTAGATTACGCAAATAATGCGTATTCGGTTGGGGGAACGGGTAGTTTATTCCATATCACACGTTCCAAGAATGTGCATTCTGACTTAAAAGAGTTTATAAACCAAAACTAATACAAGAGAAAAAAATCTGCACTTCTGCAAACAGTTTTTACAAACGTTTATTCTACATCTACTTCATATTAATCGAGCTAAACATTGCTAATTTTCTTGTAGGTGCAAGGGGAATGTGGTAGGCTTTAAGCGATAGTCAAATCTATTAAGAGCTGGTTGCTATGTGCAACATCCCATTCTCTTTGCATGTTCAGGACATAAAAAAAAGAATAACGAATTCCCATTTGAGAAAAAATAGTATTGGAAAATTCAAACAAATAACAAGGAATATCTCGGAAATGGTTCACTGAACAAAAGAAGTATATGATATAAATTATGTATTTAACGAGATCTACATTTTTTGTGTAGTAAAATTTTGTCTATCTCTTACGCTTTACGTGTTATGCGAAAATATTCAGAATGAAGAGGATTTTTGGGGACATTCCCAGAAAATCTAGGTATACCTACATTTCATTTGGCATGAAAAGATCTTAAACATACGATGTTTTAATCTAAATCGTTAGAGCCATTTTTGAGAAAAGCAAAATTTTGGAAACATGTTCCATGTAAAGGGTACTCTGGGGTGGGTTTTTTCTTGAAAATCTTCATGTCGCATCCTTGGAAGATACCAAACTCAAATACCAAGCTTGGTATTTAACCTACTTTTCGTTTTTGAGTTATGCTGTTCACAGACGGACAACTAGACAGACATGTTTTATTTGGATTTAGGTCACCTCAAAACATATATTTCCGGTGAAATCTCGGTATCGAATTTTTGGGTGGAATGCAATACTTCCCCTAACTATACGTACAGAAAGTAAAAATTGAAAAGTCTTCGTGTTATCACCTCAAAACGAAATGCCGAACCGTTTTCTGGGTCCTCAGGTTGAAAGTTGTACCTAATTTTGTTACACTACTAGTTGGTATGTTAAAATATTATTATTATTATTATTATTATTGCTTTTATTAGTGAATAAACCCTTATTACACTTGACGTATCCATTCTGCCCAAGCATGAGGTTTATCATCTACAGCTGGGAGCTGATGTTATCCCTAGTCTCATCACGTAAGACATTCTATATAAATGTAAAGTGAAATACATACATCCTGCCCTTCTCTCCGAGAGGATTTGACTTCTTGCAAAAGCTTTATTTATTTCGTTATTTGTTTGTGAGGACACAAAAAAAAACGTGGAACGATAACACACTCCGTACTGTGATACATGAGGTGCTACGTGCGCTACATCCAAACGACGCGGGGACAGAGACACTACTTTTTCCAGTGGCAAATATTCCAACCTCGCTGATTTCGCATTCTCTTGTCCCGAATATCGAGCTAACGGTCAGGTCCTGAAATCGAGATGTTATTGTCGAGGGCCTCATTATGTTAATGTGAATTGGAACTACGATTTTGTGCACAGATATCGGAGAAAGAGAAACAAATAAACCAAATGCTCCAAATATTGAATAAAGGTAAAGGTGTGGACGAACGCAGGGCCCCCGCAACCGAGACAGAGCATCGTAAGTAGAGCGCAATGGCCCTTCTTAATTTTACCGTGACCTCTAGGAGCGAGGGAGGGAGGAAGGGAGAGACCCGAAGGGCGATCATGATGACAGCGAAGGTATGGACGGAGTCCCTAACGTTTCCAAAATTAAAAATTAAGTTTTATTTATGAATACTCTTTAGCTGCGGTGGTCCTTAACCTCCCATTCTATATTGGGCCTGAAAGACGGTAATTTTGCTCAGAGGCTCCTTTATCAGACTTGAGGTTATTTTACGTGCCGTAAATCTACGACACGGGGCCACCGGCTTTAATTCCTCTCCGAAGGAAGTCATGCTAAGGGTTTTTATATCCGAAAAATATCCATCGCCCTCCGCGGGATTTGAACCCGCGACCTCAGGAATTAGAGGCTAGCATGGTAACCACTACACCACGGAGGACGATCCTAACGTTTGCAGATCGAGCGTTTCCACCCACAAGCCACCTGATCCGCCGGCGCTTCTTCCGTGGCGAAGCCGACTCGGAGGCGAGATCTGAGTAGCCCCTAACGACGCCAGGGAAGAAACCTCTATAGAACGTACAGCCACCGCCCAGCCGCAATACGCCGAACATCCTCGCCTGGTCCTATATCCGTGAAACAGATGACAAGGAAGATGACAGGTATAGGAAATGAGGGGCAGAAGAGTCGTGGTAGAAGATGAACCACCCAAACAGTCGCCGCCGACCCGGGGAAACCCCATGGGTCAGAGCGGGTGGTCGACGGGATCGAAACCGGGACCTCCCAAATGCGAGATGTACACGTTACAGTGCTGCCACCTAGATCACTACAATGTGGAATACTACATTATCTGAACTACCTAGGTTAGTGCCATTCAATGTAAGAGGTTTCCTTTCTTTTACAGATATACATAATGCAATTTGTAACTTGTGATATGAATATAACTAAAATTAGTTAAATTATGTTGTTTCTCACATAAACAAATTTTAAAGACGTTCCTAATATCGAATAGTGTTCCACAGGTCTTTCATTAAGTAACCTAGCCCGCTGAGGAAGACACTGTGTGTGTGTTTTGTCAAACATGGGCTCAAATATACTGAACTAGAGCAGAAAGTGGGATTTTTGTATGATTTGTTTTATGAATTACTATTACAATATTATGAAAAGCAATTTTTTGCCTTGGTTTATATGCTGTTTTAAAAGTGCAATTTTATAAAATGTATTATATTATGGTTACTATGTAGGTATTCGCCGAAGATAGTAGCGGAATTATGAATCCTTTAAACATGAAGTTTGTACTCTTTTGGAATTTTGGAATAAAGTTTATATTTTTACACTAAGATGGTGACAATCGTAAGTTGTACTGCATTAAGTAAACACAACTTTCTGTCTTTATTAAAACGTATTTTTAAAAGTAAAGTAAATAAGTAAATAAAAACAATAAACCTATTCGATTTTTATACCCTTTAAGGGCGACATGTACACCGGACATTTTTTAATTTGATATAATAAGTTTTCATTAAATATTAATTCATACAAACCTGTGTGCTTTAGTTAGTAACTTTTTTATCGAGCGAGATTGCTCAGCGCTAACGTGCGAGGCTTGCATTCAGGAGGTACCTGATTCGATTCTCGTCGACCACCCACGCTAACCTTGGGTTTTCCCTGGTCCACAGGCTAATTTCTTTCCATTCCATTTTCTTCTCATCTTTCAGGTGTACCTCTAGGTTTCTTGGCGTATTGCGGTGCTGGAAGAAGGCACTAGTGCTCGCTCAAAGGAAATAGTATTGCCCGTGGACACTAGAGAAATGTTTTGTCGACGGGTCATTCATCGCCCTCTCTAGGCAGCTTCAGCAGTGGGACGAGTCTACGAGCCTGGGACTGTTAGGACTTCGCGGGCCTCTGTGGCCCGCATGCATACGGTATGTAGGCTCCTGTGGTTCCTTCAATTCATCCCTTCCTCCTGAGGCTGGAAGCCAAATAGGTATGTATAGGACACAATACGCGAGGTGTCCCCCCCTCCGTTTTATGCCTAACCTAACCTAACCTAACCTAACCTAACCTAACCCAGCCCAACCCAACCCAACCCAACCCAACCCAACCCAACCCAACCCAACCCAACCCAACCCAACCCAACCCAACCCAACCTAACCTAAACTAATCCAACCCAACCCAAACTATTCTCTCCTTTATACAAATTTCTGTTTTTGGTCAGCTCAATGAAGATATTTTTAATAAAGCACTATATCCATGCCAGCCTGATATAGTTACCTTCGGATATGAATATAGGTGCACTTCTCTCAAATGTGGTATAAGATACAAGCAGATGATTTTCAAACAATTTTATTAGAATTTTAGGTGTACAAGAATATTCAGAATTTTTAATACTACTTAAAAATATAAATTTAAACAGTTACATTTTACTTAGAACTTCATAACAAAGAATTAGAAACTCAAAACACCAATATGGGCGATACAGACTCCAGTTAAGCTAATTCAGCGTTCTTGTCAAGATTAAAATGCTGTTTCAAATTAAATTAAATTGAGTTATATTTATGCACGCTCTTTAACTGCTGTGGTCCTTAGCGTCCCATTTTGTATTGGGCGTGAAAGAGCGGTAATTTTGCTCAGAGACCTCTTTATCAGGCTTGAGGTTCTTTCACGTGCCGTAAATCTACGTCACGGGACCCCGGCTTTACTTCCCTTCCGAAGAATGCCATGCTAAGGATTTTTACACCCGAAAAAAATTCATAACCCTCCGACGGATTTGAACCCGCGACCACGGGGGAACTACACTACACTACGGAGTTGATTATCTCAGTTGGATCTACACCATATTTTGGTTTAAAACTTCAATCGAAAGCTTTAGATTTTTGTGAAGTCTGAGTTTCCGGACATTAGTTTTTATTCAAAGTCTTATATACTTTAAAAGTTAAAGGCATTAATAAAGGGAATTATCTTTATAGATTTTGGAACAGTAGCTAATTTTATTTTTGCTACAGAATCAGAGGAAGAGTGATTTTAAGTAGTCCTAAGTTCAAGGCCACAAGAGAGCAACTTGTAAAACTGAAATCCCTAGGGCAGACGGACCTTCGTGCACTTGCATTAAAACATGAAAGAATAACAACTTGCGCCATGGAAGGAATTAAAGAATAATGCTAGGACGATCCCATCAGCCTCAGACTCAAGTTGCTGCAGCTTCAACAAGAAGGTGAAAAGAAAGAGAAAGAAATAGAAGAGAGAAACAGGGAGTTTAAAGACAAAATTACAAATGCTGTACAAAGCAAGGAATAAAGCAAAATATCTCGGTGCTTTTGCTCCGTCAACATTGTATATATGCTACTGGAACATGTTGACAGAATTAATCTTCGTTAAGTTCTGTTTTCATTTATTAGTTGTACTGATATATTCTTTATTTTTATTTCGTTCGATTGTGCTGTTCTGTTAAGAGTGCAATAAGAAATGAAAGCGGCAGTACAATACTTTATTACACTTATCGCATTCGGGAAGCGTAGGTACGATTCCGGTGGGCAAGCTTCCTGACCCACGTGTTTTTTCGGGGGTTTTCCCAAGTCAGGAATGCTGGAAAGGATCATTAAGTCCCAGAATTTCCTGTCCCTCCATTTCACCTCCATTCTTACTTCAATTCATCTTTCGGGGTTGTACGTGTTGACCTGAGGTCTCGGCGTGTGCATGGCAGGGGAAAAAGATGCTCTGTGGAAACCTCCGTCCCCCAGAATGAAGGCGGCCTCCGGGTTCCGGGCCCCCAGAGGGGGGGGAGCCGGCTGCACTAGTGCGGATCGGGGGAGTTTAAATCTGTAAGCAGGGGCACTGCCCTCTGCCCGTCGTGCCCTCTGGTCCGACCGCCCTCTGTCTCTTCTCATCCCTGCTTCTATGTAGGTCGACTGCGAAATTCCCCTCCGAGTTGAATCCTAATCCTAACCCTATTACTACTTAAATGAAATGTACAAAAGAAGGAAAAGAAAAAGTCTACTTTTCCTATTTTGCTGTGTTACCCTTGAACCAGTGCAAATTCCATGAGGCAGCTAGCTTATCGTTTTTTGTAGATAGTTCGAGTAGATTTACTAAATGTTCATATGGATCCTGTTAGCTTTATGTGAACACGGAGCGGGAAAAAGAAATCTTATACTTATTGTGTCTCAGTATATTGCCTATCAACTCGACATTTTCATTTCGCATTTACAGGATTATGTGTTATCGGCAACTATACAAATCTAATGTGCAGCATTCACGTGATTTTCTCTTCTCGTTTTTCTACAAAATATTATTACAAAATCTTATTCTCTGTCACCTTCTTATTAACCGAGATAAAATTTCATTAAACATTCACACATATCGTTGTAAGTATAAGTATACAGTAAGCTAAAGCGATAGTCAGATTTTTAAACAGCGTGCGCTATGTGAGGGCTTTGAAAATTCCGTGTTGCTTACACGATCACGTGAAAAAAATGTAAATAGCGACTTATCACTTGAGAAAAGTATAAGCATTGAAAATTCAAACCAACAACAAGGAATATCTCCGAAATGGTTAATGCCAGTAAATTTTGATTTGATATAAATTGTGTGCGTTAACGAGATTTATATTTTTGTATAGTATGATTCTGTCTAACCGAGCGGGATAGCTCAGGCAGTTTCGGCTGTGGCTCGCATTCGGGAGGTCGTGGGTTCGATTCCCCTGGCCGACATTCCTGACCCACGAGTTTTTTCGGGTGTTTTCCTGAGTCGCCATGCGAATGCTGGGCAGGATTCTCACATCCCCCCGAATTTTCTGTCCATTCTTATTTCACTTCATCTTTAAACCGTTGGTCCCTTTCAGGGTTGGAAATGTCAGCGATGGTGTGGCAGGGGAAAAGGATGCTCTTTGTGACTGTATCCGTTTTCGGCTGGCTGCCGGAGATATCTGGACCCCCTCTTTGAGGGGTGGTTATCCGGTCTACCTGTCTCTATCTGGAGACTTAGGGACCCTGCCATTCCTGTGCCGTCACTCCTCGTTCCGGCTGCCTGTGTCTCCAGTCATCTCATCCTCCCGGGGACCCCCAGGACAATATCCTATATGGATCAGTGCCGAGCCCCCTCCATAGCCAATCCAATCCAAGATTTTGTCTATCTCTTACGTATTACCAATGACTGAAAAGTTAGTCAGAAAGAAGAGGGCTATTCCCAGAAAATTCAATATATAAATCTTTATATATCATGACAATATCTTAAACTCACGATATTTTAATCAAAATCATTAGAGCGATTTTTGAGAAGATCAACCTTTTCCATGTAAAGGGTAGTTTGGGATGGGTTGGGGGGATGTTCATGAAAATGTTCGTGTCACATCTTTTCAAGATGCTTAACTTAAATAACAAGTTTGTTACTTGGGGGGGGGTCGTGGGTTCGATGCCCGCGGCCGACCTTCTGACCCACGGTTTTTTCGGGGTTTCCCTGTGTCGCTAGGCGAATGCTGAGAAGACTCATTACATCCCCCGAATTTCCTGTTCTTCAATTTCACCTCCATTCTCATTTCACTTTATCTTTCATCTGTTTAAGGATTGAAAGTGTCGGCGGGAGTCGGCGTTGCATGTCAGGGGAAAAGGATGCTCTATGTAACCGTTCGTCCCCGGAATGAGGGCGGTCTCCAAGTCACGGGCCCTCCAGTGGGATGTGCAAGGAGAGCTGGTTACACCAGCTGCCATCCGGGGAATTTCAATCTGCGAAAGGTAGGAACCTTGCCCTCTGCCCTGTCGTGCCTCCTGGTCCGGCCGCCCTCTGTCTCCTTTCACCTCACCCCTCCCTCCCGGGGGCACCCCATTAGGGGCTTAGGCACAAAAGATCTTGTAGGTGAGGTGAGTTTTCTTCTATTCAGGGAATCTCAAACGTGTATTTCCGGTAAAATCTCGACATCGAAATTTTGGGTGAAATAGTTTAGTTCCTTTAACTACTACAGGTAAGTGGTAGAGAAGGTAATAATGACAAACATTAAATCTTAGTCGCTTTTGTATCACCTATTGAAACTAGGATGGGAAAAAGAAGACAACTTTTTATGAAATAGCGCTGTTTGAATAATGTACCAACCGAGCGAGATAAAACTGCAATGACGTATGTGGTTCGCATTCGGGAGTTACTGGGTTCGATTCCCGGCGACTGCTCCTCTGATCATGTATTTTTGCGGTTTCCCTGGATCGGTAGATGAATCTGGAGTGATTCCTCTTCTGCCACGGCTTTCCTGTTCCTCACTTTCTGTACCCATCATCTCCAGTTTCAGAGTTGCAAGACCAGGCGACATGTTGGTCCTGGGCGGTGAAGGAGCGCTTTGTACAGGTTTCTTCCTGATGTCGGTCGGACTACTCAGCTAGATCACGCCTCCGGGTACTCTTGGACGGACTCCCCTTAAGGGCAGGGTTTTGTGGGTGGGCTTGAGTGGCGTCGGTAGCGTTCGAAGTGGAAACGTTAGGGACCCCTTCTATGCTTATACACGTCATCACCCGAATCTGGTTTTCTCTCATCTCGCCCTCCCAAGGGGCCACGGTAGAAGCACAAAGGGGCCATTAGCCTACGTGCGGTGCTCTGCTTCGGTTGCTGGGACATCTCTTGGTATGTACCTTTACTTTTAACATTCATGATAATATACCAACATACAACTTCTGCGGCAAATATTTTAACGTAATAATATTCCGTCACCGCTTCTTAGCCGTTTTCGAGTTATTGAGTAACTAAGCTAGAACAAATCTCATTTAATGGATCCCAGTGATCAAAGCTAACTCGGTTCAAACGCCAATGCTTTGCAAGGATGTCAATTGTGAATATGATAGAGACATTCGCTCCATGTGAAATCTCTCATACGAGGCATGTTCTGTTGATCAATATATACAGTGAAAAACAAAAATATGAGCTAATTTAACCTTGCTTAAGCAGAATTCATAATTTTTACTTTCTCTACTACGTATAGTAAGTAGGGTAAGTATTGTATTCCACCCAAAAATTCCATACCGAGATTTCACCGGAAATACATGTTTTGAGACCCCCTGAATCCAAAAAAAGCATTTTTGGAAACATGTCCGTGTGTGTGTGTGTCTGTGAACAGCATAACTCAGAAACGAACAGTCGGATAAACGCCAAACTTGGTATTTAGGTTCAGTATCTTCCAGAGATGAGACACGAAGGTTTTTAAGAAAATCCCCCTACCCCAGATTACCCTTTACATGGAACATTTTTCGAAAATTTTAATTTTCTCAAAAATGACTAACGATTTTGATTAAAATATCATATGTTTAAGATATTTTCATGATAAATGAAATGTATATCTCGAATTTTCTGGGAATGTCTCCAAAAGTATATTTCATTGTGAACGACTTTTGCATAACTGGGAAACCATAGGAGACAGACAAAATTTTACTACACAAAAAATGTAGATAGCGTTAAAATACACAATTTATGTCATATACATTTTATTTGTTGAGTGAACCATTTTCGAGATATTGCTTATTATTCCCTTAAATTTTCCAATACTTATACTTTTTCTCAAATGGAAATTCGTTACTGATTTTTTGTGTCCTGGTAATGCAAAGAGAATGGAATACTCCAAATAACAACCAGTTCTTAAAATATTTGACTATCGATTAAAGCCTAGCAATTCCCCTTGCATCTACAAGGAAATTAGGAATAAGATTAACATCTTGATATCTCGATTAACATGAAGCATAATGAGAATAAGCGTTAGTAAAAATATTTTGTACAAGAGTAGAGAAATTCATGTGAGTGAAACACATCAGATTTTTTTCCATCTACTTCATGTTAATCAAAATAAATATTTGCAGAAATAACTTCATTACAGATTTCGTTGTAGGCATAAGGAAAATAGGGCAAGCCGACTCGACAGTGAGCTATTTAAAGGCGGGGCTCCATATTGTTGACCTTAAATATCTATTCTTTTTCCACTCATTGCAGAAACAACTGAATAGCAACAGCAACTTAAAAATGACGAAGTGTTGAAAATTTCAAACTAATAAAACTGATATATTTGAAATAGTGATACAATAAAATATATATTGGAAGTAAATTGTGTTTTAAAGTATCAACACTTTTTATGTAATACGTTTTAGTCTTTCTTAAACTTTACTATTTATACAAAATTGCACAAAATTCCTTCCGATGAAGAGAACTTCAAAGGCTATTCACATAAATGTGCGACTTATTAATGAAAATTGTTAGGATCATTTTTAAGAAAATAAAAGTTTTCGAAAACAGTTCATGTAAAGAGTAGTTTGGGGCGGAGAATATTTTTTTAAATCTTTGTATGACAGCTTCGGAACGTGCTAAACTTAAATACCAGTTTGGTAATTGTTCGATTTTTTGTTCTTGAGAAATGCTCTTTACAGATACACACATGCACACACATACGGATCGTTTTCTAAAAACATTTGTTTAAATTTAGGGTCCTCCAAACATCTATTTCCTGGGAAATCTGAAATCTTGAATATCGAATTTCTGGGTGGAATACAATAACCTCTCCGCCTACTAGGAGCGTGGTAGAGAAAGGAAAAATAATTAGTTTTAACTAAAAGAACTATATGAGAAGCGTATTAAAACAATAAATAAAATAAAATACCATTAAATACCCATTACAATGAGGGATTTATATTTTCGTATAAAATGTTATCAGTTTATAATTGTATGTAGTTATGAACGACTTTTGGACACCTAATACATGAAGTAAGTATGTAGTTAAAAATCTAATGTTTTGCACTCACATGACTTTCTCTACTCTTGTTCAAACCATTTTTACAAACGCTTATTCTCCACTTACTTCATATTAAACGAGATAAACATTTGCAGAAATTATCTTATTACTAATTTTTTAGGTGCAAGGGGAATATGACAGGCTTTAAGCGATAGTCAAATCTGTTAAGAGTTGGTTGTTATGTGAAGCATTGCATTCCCTTTGCATGTTCAGGACATAAAAAGGAAACGAGTAATGAATTCCCATTTGAGAAAAAGTATAAGTATTGGATAATTCAAACAAATATCAAGGAATATCTCAGAAATAGTTCACTCAAAAAAAAGATATGACATTAATAGTGTTTTAACAGATCTACAATTTTTGTACAGTAAATTTTTGTCTATCTCTTATGGTTTACCAGTTATGCAAAAGTCATTTAGAATGAAGAGGACTTTTGGGGACATTCCCAGAAAATTCAATATATGCATTCCATTTGCCATGAAAATATCTAAAACATATGATATTTTAATCAAAATCGTTAGAGCCATTTTTGAAAAAATTAAAATTCTCGAAAAATATTCTATGTAAAGTGTAGTCTCGGATAGGGGGGATTTTTTTTGAAAATCTTCGTGTCGCATCTTTGGATGGTACTGAACTTAAATAGCAAGTTTGGTGTATATCTGACTTTTCGTTTTTGAGTTATGTTGTTCTCTGACACAGATACACATACGGGCCTTTTTCTAAATTTTTTTTTTGGATTTAGTGCGCCTCAAAACCTGTACATCCCGTGAAATCTCGATATCAATTTTTCGGTGGAATGCAATGCTTTTCCTTTTTACTACACGTAGTAGAGGAAGTAAAATGTATTCATGGAGTCCATGTCTGTTATATGAGGGTACGTTGTGTCACGTTCAAGAGGTCCTGAGTTTGAATCTTGTTTGGGGTGGCTTAAGAGAAGTATTTTTTACAGAGAAAGAATGTCTAATTGAAATGGAATCCGGTATCATTCTTTTATTCACTGTCCGATATGACCTAAAGTTATTTTAATGTCTATCATTGATGATAGTAATTACAATATTTCTTGTAAATGGTTTACTCCATATTTTTGATAAGGAATGATATTCCGACTTAGTTTTTTCGTGTTCAATAAACTGTATAGATGAAACTATTACCTCATAGAGTGTTATTTTGAAACTTTGCATAATGAATATGAAAGGACGAAGTTTTATCAAATGTTATAATGCAACTGATCGCCGAGTTATTTATAACTTCATGAAAAACTGATCTAAATACGTTTTAAAGATAAATCACGTTAAAGTTCCTTGCTAAGCCTTACCGGTATACGTGTACAATTTTCCAGCCTCGATCGTTGTTGAAGTCTTTGAGCTCATCTATTTTCTCTTTTGAAGCCTTTGAAGTACAGGAAGAGTTCCAGTTTCAAGGATTGTGGTGTTAGCTGCGTTTCCTTTTTGGCAGAGAGGGAGTTATTGTGCCGTTTCTACCCCTTCCCCTGCCGGTGGACATGTCGCAGCTCGCAACACAAGGAACGTTCTGAAAGATGTAATTTTTGATGTAGCAGCTGTTAGAACGTCATTAAGGTCGTCTAGCCTTACAACTAGCTGGTTTTGCCACGTCACTCATCATAGCGCCCTCCTAGACGTGAGTGGAACATGAAGCTCCCGGGTGGGACGAGAAGATAGTTACTAATGAGGGATCTGAGCGAGCGAGCTGTCAGGACTTTAAGCTCTGTTGGACTTCGGTGAGATTTTGGCTTAAGGTTGCCAAGGGTAATACTTTGGCTATTTCTAAACTTAATCACATTGTTTTGGTAATTATTCAAAATTTAAACTTCTACTCTTGACTTTCAAAATTTATACCCATGGGAGAAGCATTCATTATTCGTAATTTGTATTTACATTACTTTTGCAATGGAAATAAATTAAATACTTATAATATTGTAAAGCAAATTAAATGTCGTAACATATAGAGAAAAGAGAAGAATACACA
Organism: Deroplatys truncata; assembly: GCA_030765065.1. Lineage (NCBI taxonomy): Eukaryota > Metazoa > Arthropoda > Insecta > Mantodea > Mantidae > Deroplatys > Deroplatys truncata. Next base: position 90,163,949 of record CM060979.1, read on the forward strand.
ATGATTGTACTTTAATGGTATTAACCTTGATTTTTCTCAAATGTTTAAATATATTGCAAGATTTCTTGAATTCTATTGGATTGTTAAAAATTACAAAGGTTTTTATAATAAACCATTATAAAATTTTGTGTGAAATATTTTGAACCCTAGCTCCTATCATAACCTACACAATCCATGCTATGTAATAAATCCAACTTATGCCCTATCTGTGTCAGCGCATTACATAAATGCGATCACAAGGTACATACAAATGGCTATGTATTAGAAATAAATTATTGCGTTAATGCATAGTTTAAGGAGATTTTAAGATAGTATTCTCTCGGCTGGTTAAGTACCTCATACATTCCCACATTGTTGAGTTTACTTTAGTTTGATCTCAGTCCTTCATGTTTAGGATAAGCGTTTTCAACAAGTTGCTTTTAGCTTTTGTTTTAAATTTACGTTCTATAACCCGAGGGACCTTGTCGGAAAACGGGTGGAAGTAAACGCGTAAATGTGATCGGAGACCGAAAACATTCTTATCGAGCGTTTTAATACACCGATAAACTCACTGGGTGAGGTTTCTCTTTAATCTCCTTTAATACCATTTTCTTTCTCTCGTATTTTGATTAAAGAGCGATATGTGCATAAGGAGCTTGCAGACTTGGCCATCAGATCCTTTATACACTTCCTACTGCGTGTTCAACATCAGTAAGTGCTATTTGTGAACCTTGATATTCTAAAAGTATATGCTTTGTTTATATTATGTAGATGAATTCGCTTCCAAGCTAAAACTACACAGAAAACTGGATCTGCTCGGTACAGTAATAATTACTTTACTGCACGTTTCCTAGGAAAATCTAACATTTAAATATTTCAGAATAATACTTGAGAGAAAAATAAATACAAATAATAGAGCCATATCTGTCACCTTCTAAGTTACACTTTCAATATGTATGTGTATTAAATCATTTCAAACAGAATAAGTTTACTATAAAAGTTTTAACTTTCATTTAACTGATGTTTTCTTCAGACCTTCTAAACCCAACTCTGGATGGAAAAAAATGCAACTTTCAGATGATAATATGATAATACTATGATGATAGTATTGAGTAATTAAGAGCATGTTTATCTACATCCTCAAGACACCTTCCAATTCAATTTTAAACAAAAAATCTGATGTGTTACACTCACATGACTTTCTCTACTCTTGTACAATCTATTTTTACAAACGCCTATTCTCCATATGCTTTGTGTTAATCGAGATATCGAGATGTCAATCTTATTGCTAATTTTCTTGTAGATGCAAGGGGAATATGGTAGCTTTTAAGCGATGGTCAAATATTTTAACGCTGGTTGCTATGTGTCGAATTCCATTCTCTTTGCAAGTCCAGGACATAAAAAAATGAATAACGAATTTGAGAAAAAGTATAAGTATTGGAAAATTTAAGGGAATAACAAGCAATATCTCGAAAACGGTTCACTCAACAAAAGAAATGTATATAACATAAGTTGTGTATTTTAACGAGATCAACATTTTTTGTGTAGTAAAATTTTGTCTATCTCTTATGGTTTACCAGTTATGCAAAAGTCGTTCACAATGAAGAATACTTTTGGAGACATTCCCAGAAAATTCGAGATATACATTTCATTTCTCATGGCATTATCTTAAACATATGACATTTTAAACAAAATCGTTAGAGCCATTTTTGAGAAAATTAAAATTTTCGAAAAATGTTCCATGTAAAGGGTAGTCTGGGGTGGGGGGATTTTCTTGAAAACCTTCGTGTCGCATCTCTGGAAGATACTGAACCTAAATACCAAGTTTGGTGTTTATCCGACTGTTCGTTTTTGAGTTATGCTGTTCACACACACACAGACACACACACACACACACACACAGACACACACACACACAGACACACAGACACACACACGGACATGTTTCCAAAAATGCTTTTTTTGGATTCAGGAGGTCTCAAAACATGTATTTCCGGTGAAATCTCGGTATCGAATTTTTGGGTGGAATGCAATACTTCCCCTACTTACTATACGTAGTAGAGAAAGTAAAAATTTAATTTATTAACGGTGTGGAACAGAATATACTATAGAATTACTGAGATAGTTTAATTTGCTTACTGGTGTTTAGATTCTTACCTTAGTTATAGCATAGTCATAGATGTCTCACTCGTAAAAAAATACACCATTTTCTTTGGAAACTGAGTATATATGTATATACAGAGCTTCCAGAATATGCCTTTGCCGCTCGTTGGGGTTTTGTGTCTCGGCAGCTGGATATATATACATATTTTAGGTATATATATTATATTCTTTATATGTATAAATATATAAAGTATAATCTTTGTATATTACTATGTCGCATTTGACTATTATCGGTATATTGTTGTCATTTTTATCTTTTTACTTTCTCTACTACGTATAGTAAGTAGGGGAAGTATTGCATTCCACCCAAAAATTCGATACCGAGATTTCACCGGAAATACATGTTTTGAGGCCTCCTGAATCCAAAAAAAGCATTTTTGGAAACATGTCCGTGTGTGTCTGTTTGTGTGTCTGTGTGTCTGTGTGTCTGTCTGTGTGTCTGTGAACAGCATAACTCAAAAACGAACAGTCGGATAAGCACCAAACTTGGTATTTCGGTTCAGTATCTTCCAGAGATGCGACACGAAGGTTTTCAAGAAAATCCCCCCACTCCAGACTACCTTTTACATGGAAGATTTTTGGAAAATTTTAATTTTTTCAAAAATGGCTCTAACGATTTTGATGAAAATATCATATGTTTAAGATAATGTCATGAGAAATGAAATGTATATCTCGAATTTTCTGGGAATGTCTCCAAACGTATTCTTCATTGTGAATGACTTTTGCATAACTGGTAAACCATAAGAGAGACAAAATTTTACTACACAAAAAATGTAGATCGCGTTAAAATACACAACTTATGTCATATACATTTCTTTTGTTGAGTGAACCGTTTTCGAGATATTGCTTGTTATTTCCTTAAATTTTCCAATACTTCTCAAATTCGTTATTCATTTTTACTTTCTCTACTACGTATAGTAAGTAGGGGAAGTATTGCATTCCACCCAAAAATTCGATACCGAGATTTCACCGGAAATACATGTTTTGAGACCTCCTGAATCCAAAAAAAGCATTTTTGGAAACATGTCCGTGTGTGTGTCTGTGTGTGTGTGTGTGTGTGTGTGTCTGTGTGTGTTGTCTGTGTGTGTGTGTGTGTGTCTGTGTGTGTCTGTGAACAGCATAACTCAAAAACGAACAGTCGGATAAGCACCAAACTTGGTATTTAGGTTCAGTATCTTCCAGAGATGCGACACGAAGGTTTTCAAGAAAATCCCCCCACCCCAGACTACCCTTTACATGGAAGATTTTTCGAAAATTTTAATTTTCTCAAAAATGGATCTAACGATTTTGATGAAAATATCATATGTTTAAGGTAATGTCATGAGAAATGAAATTTATATCTCGAATTTTCTGGGAATGTCTCCAAAAGTATTCTTCATTGTGAACGACTTTTGCATAACTGGTAAACCATAAGAGATAGACAAAATTTTACTACACAAAAAATGTAGATCGCGTTAAAATACACAACTTATGTCATATACATTTCTTTTGTTGAGTGAACCGTTTTCGAGATATTGCTTGTTATTTCCTTAAATTTTACAATACTTATACTTTTTCTCACATTCGTTATTCATTTTTTTTATGTCCTGGACATGCAAAGAGAATGGAATGCGCCACATAGCAACCAGCGTTAAAATATTTGACTATCGCTTAAAAGCTACCATATTTCCCTTGCATCTACAAGAAAATTACCAATAAGATTGACATCTCGATATCTCGATTAACATGAACCATATGGAGAATAAGCGTTTGTAAAATTAGATTGTACAAGAGTAGAGAAAGTCATGTGAGTGTAACACATCAGATTTTTTACTTTCTCTACTACGTATAGTAAGTAGGGGAAGTATTGCATTCCACCCAAAAATTCGATACCGAGATTTCACCGGAAATACATGTTTTGAGACCTCCTGAATCCAAAAAAAGCATTTTTGGAAACATGTCCGTGTGTGTGTCTGTGTGTGTGTGTCTGTGTGTGTGTCTGTGTGTGTGTGTGTCTGTGTGTCTGTGAACAGCATAACTCAAAAACGAACAGTCGGATAAGCACCAAACTTGGTATTTAGGTTCAGTATCTTCCAGAGATGCGACACGAAGGTTTTCAAGAAAATCCCCCCACCCCAGACTACCCTTTACATGGAAGATTTTTCGAAAATTTTAATTTTCTCAAAAATGGCTCTAACGATTTTGATTAAAATATCATATGTTTAAGATAATGTCATGAGAAATGAAATGTATATCTCGAATTTTCTGGGAATGTCTCCAAAAGTATTCTTCATTGTGAACGACTTTTGCATAACTGGTAAACCATAAGAGATAGACAAAATTTTACTACACAAAAAATGTAGATCTCGTTAAAATACACAACTTATGTCATATACATTTCTTTTGTTGAGTGAACCGTTTTCGAGATATTGCTTGTTATTCCCTTAAATTTTCCAATACTTATACTTTTTCTCAAATTCGTTATTCATTTTTTTATGTCCTGGACTTGCAAAGAGAATGGAATGCGCCGCATAGCAACCAGCGTTAAAATATTTGACCATCGCTTAAAAGCTACCATATTACCCTTGCATCTACAAGAAAATTAGCAATAAGATTGACATCTCGATATCTCGATTAACATAAAGCATATGGAGAATAGGCGTTTGTAAAAATAGATTGTACAAGAGTAGAGAAAGTCATGTGAGTGTAACACATCAGATTTTTTTATGTCCTGGACATGCAAAGAGAATGGAATGCGCCACATAGCAACCAGCGTTAAAATATTTGACTATCGCTTAAAAGCTACCATATTTCCCTTGCATCTACAAGAAAATTACCAATAAGATTGACATCTCGATATCTCGATTAACATGAACCATATGGAGAATAAGCGTTTGTAAAATTAGATTGTACAAGAGTAGAGAAAGTCATGTGAGTGTAACACATCAGATTTTTTTTATGTCCTGGACATGCAAAGAGAATGGAATGCGCCACATAGCAACCAGCGTTAAAATATTTGACTATCGCTTAAAAGCTACCATATTTCCCTTGCATCTACAAGAAAATTACCAATAAGATTGACATCTCGATATCTCGATTAACATGAAGCATATGGAGAATAGGCGTTTGTAAAAATAGTGTGAACAAGAGTAGAGAAAGTCATGTGAGTGTAACAGATTAGATTTTTTCGTTTACCATGTCGTCCTCCGTGGTGTAGTAGTTACCATGCTAGCTAGCCCCTGTTTCCGAGGTCGCGGGTTCAAACCCGACGGAGGGCGATGGATTATTTTCGGGCGTAAAAATCCTTAGCATGGTTTCCTTCGAAAGGGAAGTAAAGCCAGCGATCGTGTGCCGTAGATTTACGGCAGGTAAAAGAACCTCAAGCTTGATGAAGAGGCTTCTGAACAAAATTACCGGTGTTTCACGCCCAATATAGAATGGGACGCTAAGGAGCACAGCAGTTAAAGAGCGTCCATAAATAAAGATCAATTTAACTTACTTTTTACTTTTACTGAGCGAGATGACGCCGCGGTAACGTGTGCGACTTGCATTTCAGATGTCCCAGTTTCGATCCCTGGCAACCGCTCACTTTGATCCATGGGTTTTTCTGGTTTCTGTGTCGGCAGGCGAATGCTGGGGGAGAGGTTCATCTTCTACCACGACTCTCCTGCCAGACATTTCTTTACCCATTATCTTCCTTATCATCTGTTTCAGGGATGTAGGACCAAACGGCGGTGTTCGGCGGGTTGCGGTGGCTGTGCGCTCTGTAGAGGTTCTTCACTGGCGTCGTTGCGGAACTGCTCAGTTAGGTCTCGTCTCCAGGCGGGACCTTACCCGTGACGAGCACTGGGGGCTCAGGTGGCTTATGGGTGCGCCCGGACGGCGTCGGATGCTTTCAATCTGAATACGTTAGGGACTCCGTTCATGCTTGCGCCCTTCGGGTCTCTCCCCTCATCCCTCCCTCCCAGGGGTCACTGAAAGGCCGTTGCAGCCTAATTGCGGTGCACTGCCTCGGTTGCAGGAGCCCCTCCTTTCGTCTGTACCTTTTACCTTTCTGTTTTTTTTAATCATTGGGGAGAGAAGAAACTTATGTAAAAAAATTTCGTTCAGTATACGTTACCTATTCTCAAACTCTTCTAATCTAACGTCCAGAAAACAATACAATTCGTCGTTCACATGCTTTCTATCGTACTTGTCAATCTGCACCCTCATTGATCCCAATATTTATTCAGAATAATATAATTTCTAGATAATGTCAAACAAAACGTATTATACGTCTCCTAAAGGAAGTGTAGTTTTTTTCACTTGCATCAAATACTGCTTTCCCTGTTCGGTTATAAAATCACTTTCTTTAGCAGATGCACAAATAACCATTATTTATTTTGTAGGCTTAACAACCTTTAACATGGTAAGTTATTTCGGATGTTGAATGAATAAAATAGCTGAAGCAATACTCAAATGATCTCCGGATGGATAGAGCATAGAATTACCGGACTCATTTTCTGAAGATAAGGGAAAAATTCCCCAAAAACACCTTATCAGGTAACTCTCCCTAATCGGGATTCGAAATTGAGACCTCTTGAATTTGAAAAATTATTTAGTTCTTAACGCCTTTGTTTATAGTTTGGAGGAAGGAATAATTGACCAGCATCCCAAGTCTCCTTGGTCGCCTATGCGCATTTTTGAGATCGAGAATTTCTTAACTGACTCCTAAGGACCCCGTGAGGATGAGTGTTCTTCGTTTGAGGCCGCCCAACATGAGAATATTTAAATGCCGATGTTGGGGACAAGCCCAGATCATCTGCTCGCAGGCAAAACGCTATCCATGCTAAGGTCGTCATTTCTATAATGTTTCCGCTGCTATTAATAATAATAGATCGCTTTGGCGATAAACATTTACACTTCACTAGATATATCAGTATTCAGTCTGTATCTACCTAACATCCGTCCCAAGAGATAACGATCTTGAAAGCAGCTTTTCAGATTCAGTATACTGCAGTTTGATATGGAATAGTATATTATATAACCAGCTATAGAAGTAGAGATTTATTTCCGAGTGGGTCAATTTAGATCACGATCCGAAGGAGCGCTCTAAGACCCACAAGCAATAAAGCCAACTTTTTACGACTTGTATAAGGTACTATATATACTATTACTATATTTTTAGTCTTTTTTGCACATATAAAATATTTATAACATGTGCTAAGTAAAATTTAACAATAAATAGAACATTTTCAGCATAAAATTGTCAAATATTTGCCTATTTTTTCAAAGCAGATCAAATATATTTATAATTTTAGGATTTCTGAAATTTGAGGTTTATGTAATTCGTTGAAAAGAGGCGTACCAGTAATTTGTAGCCAATACAAGTATACAGAGTGGCCCATTTAAAGTGAGACTGTAGTATATTTCCAAAACTAAGCGTTGTAGAAAGAAATGCTTAATAAAGGTTGCTTGATATTATGGGCAAAAGTAAATGCCATTAGTCGTGTTTTGTTTGGAGAACGTTATGACAGTGATTTTAGGGTCAATTTAATTTTTTTAAATGGGAACCTACAATTAGGTTGGCCCTAAAATGACCATCACAACTAACGGCATTCACTTTCCCCCATAATATCAAGCACCTTTTATTAAAGCCATTTCTTTCTAAAATGTTTAGTTTTGGAGATATTGTACAGTCTCAACTTAAATGGTCTATCCTGTATAGCGAAATCAGTGGCAGCAGAGAATTCCCCAATCATTATTGCTACTGACCAATAGTAAATATATTACGACAAGACGGTAGTGTATCTTTGCAGAGCGAGGAAGAAGTTCTGCGAAGCACTAATCACATGTGTGCTGTACACTATTTTTACAATAGTGTTATAATATATGATTATTTACGAGAAAGGAAAATTAATTACAGTCAGCTATTCAAAAGCAGTATCAAGTTCGCATCGCTACCTTGAATGCAAACTGGTGATTGAATAGTTACGCCTGGTATTGTTGACCAACTTCAGTCAACAACTAAAGGCGCTGCTTGCGCTGCATGAATTAAATCGTAAGTAAATGTTACTAACAGTGAATGTCTGCTACAATAAATACACATATCAATAGTTGAAGGATTAAATACATTTTATTAACATCTGCGGCAAAAATGCAAAACGCACGAAGTGTAGGAATTGCATATGCCAGGTACTCTTAATATTTGCACATGTTTAATAACCCGACTTGGTTTGGTTAGCTTTTACATTTCATTGTGTCCTTTTTAATGATTAATTTCTCATGGTGGACACATTATCTGTGCACAATTCAAATCATGCGTTGTCCATTACGTCTTTGTTCCTTCAGTTGGCAGGCTGCTGCTTTCTTTGTTCTGGATCGTTATGCTTTTATCTATGACCTGAATAATTAATAAAATGGCCGCAGGTAAGAATATAGATGAAATTAAATTCCAAGTGCCGGACAAAATTCTGGAAGCTGCGAAAGATCAATATTGGAAATACTACCAAAAAATCTAGAAAACAGTATCATATAGCATATAATCGCTGAAAGGATAACTAACATTGGAATGCCATCAAAGAATCCAGGAAACAGTATGACTAATATATAATTACTTCATTGGCTGGTGTAAGGTAGGCACAGCCAGCGAATCAAGAAAACGTCAAAACATCCATATTGTCACTGCACAAGTCTGTTGATCTCGCTGTATGCGCCATTTTACTTAGTTTCATATAGGTCTAGAATCAACACAGTATTATTTTGTTATTATTTTACAAATTTCAGGGCTCTCTAAAAACCAGTGTATGCCACACGTTATTTTATTTTGCTTTTAGGATTGCTACACTTGTTCTAAGGTCCCATTTCGTAAACTTTCTTATTGGCAAAATAAAATTCTACTTTTAATAATTGTATCATAATTTATTTACTTGTATCACTATTATTATTGCAGTACTGATGAAATGAGGACAAACGTGCGTCCGACATGAATGTAAGGAGCCATTTATGCATGCAATTTCGTCACGTGCAACGAGTGCGACGCGATCTGAAAGTACATTGAGTTAATCGGAAACATTTATACCATGCACGCGTCAGTTGCACAACATTCTATGTCGTACGACATAAAAACATGGTGTCTTAGGTCGCGCGACACATGCAGCAGTCGCGTGAGCTTAATATACAAGAGTGTATACGGGCCTGTTTATGCACCTCGCGTTGCCGCATTGTGAGTAAGGCAGTTGAGTCAGTGCTGCCACTTTGGGAAATCCAGACCTGCAGTTTTGATATTTCAGTGTGGTTTGTGCTTTCACGTGTTGCGAGAATGTTCTTATTTCGTCGTTCAGACTTTTATTAAGTGTGGATAAAGAACATTTTATATAATAAATTTGTATTAGGCGTTAAATTTGGAATGTTGCGTCAGAAAATTACAAGGATCGTGACAAGTAGAAGCAATTTCCAAAAGAGGTTCCTAAACACACTGTCCACAAATCTTGTGCTATTTATGTTTTATTTTAGTTAAGAGTTTATAGCAATAGTGCAACAGAGGGATTTATTATAGCTGTCCAAATGTGGAACCAAAAGTGGAAACGGGCTGGTAGAACTGGTTTCCCACGTCACATGCATAAATAGATCACTAAACATTCTGCCGCGTCACATCATTCCTTGTCGTGCGACACGAGGTTATATGCATAAATGAGACCTAAGACAGAATATGCATTTCGCTTTAATCGAGATTGTAAATCTTGTTATTGTGATTATTATTATTATTATTATTATTATTATTATTATTATTATTTCTATTGGCGTCATCACCCTAAATCTGTAGTTTTATATATAACGAGACCCTCGGGGCCACTTGGTTAAAGCTTTGTTAAAACACACTGGATCCTTCTGCATAATGCGAGAACGAGCAAAATAGATGATAGAAAAGTTGCTTTTATTCTTTCCTATCTTTCTTGTATTGTAGGACACTGCATTAACAGTAGGAATGCAGCACTCAATTCACTTACTCATTTCGAGCTTTGCTTTCTGTTAGTGCATTTGAACAATAAAACAGAATGATGCTTAATGGAAATACAATGTCCGAAATATCCTGCTTTAATCAAAGGATGAGCCTATATTCCTCAGACTCTCGGTAAGACTGGAGTGAGGGGAATAAGAGAGAGGGAGTGCACTGCTGTAATTGTTTGTGAGTGGCAAACTAAAGCAAAGCTGTGGAGAGAGCAGAAATGCGCGTTGTTTAAGTGTTTTATTTATTTATTTTTTATGATTTTACGTTTAAAATCATGTAACGAGATAGATCATATAGGACAAGGAAGCAAGACCATACATTGATATGAAAATGATCTCGGGTACCCATAGCACTAAAGCTATCTGATATGGTGGCATAATAATAATAATAATAATAATAATAATATTATTATTATTATTATTATTATTTGGAGGTTACATTATTGTTCTACATTGTCATTACCAGACACGTTGTTTACGTCACTTTTGGCTGGTAGCTTTGCTGGTCACGAGTGGTGGGGATAACGCCTGTTTCAGGATTCCGTGAGGAACGGACCGCATGTGTAAGCCAGGCTTTGGATCGGCGGACATCTCCTCCCACCTTCAATTTTTTAATAATGTAGGATCCCCAAATAATTGGGAAATAAATTAAGGAATGTGTGAATAGATTTGTGATATGGATTTTGAACAGTGAAAAACCCTCGCCTTCCTCTTAACCTCCATACCAATTTTTTGGTCCTCCGCAGTCAAGTAAGTATACGTCCCCTCAATGCGCGTGCTGGGTACTCAGAATTAATTTAATTTTCATGTAAACTTTTAGGCCAACTTATAACAATATTAATTCCAAGGACTTAAGAAGAATATTGCCGAACGAGGTGGCGCGGCGGTAACGTGTACGACTTGCATTCGGGAGATACTAGGTTCTATCCCCGGCGACCGCCCACTCTAACCCTGGGTTTTTCTGATTTCCTCGGATCGTCGGGCGAATTCCAAAGTGGTTCATCTTCTACTACGATTTTCCTGCCGCTCATTTCCTGTACCCATCATCTTCCTTGTCATCTGTTTCAGGGTTGTAGGACCAGGCGACGGTGTTCGGCGGGTTGCGGCTGGGCGGTGTGGATGTTGCCCTGTAGAGGTTTCTTCCTTCGTCGTTGCGGAACTGTTCAGTTAAGACCCGTCTCCCGATACTCTGGGGATTAGGGGCCTGTGGGTGGGCCCGGACGGCGTGAGATGAGTGGAACCGTTAGGGACTTCGTCCATGCCTGCGTCGATCGTCATCCGGATCTGGTTGCCTTTCAAATATGTCCCCTCGTCCCTCCCTCCCAAAAGCAAAAAGGGCCGCTGTGGCCTACTTAAGGTGCTCTGTCCCGATTTCGAGGGCCCCTCCATTCGTCCGTGTTTTTAAGAAAAATGTCTCAACTGGATACCCTGACACAACCAGAATGTTTTCTTTTTTATTTATGTTATCTAATTCAACTGACAAACGTTCAAGGGTTACAGAGGAGTATTAGGCGAGTACTTTGATATACAACGTTATGGTCTTTAAGTTCATCGCTGCAATAGATCAACATCAATAATGAACCACTGACAAAACTTTCCTGAGCTGTTGCTACATACAGGTAATCGTGGCAATACTATGTTCAAACACTTCATGAGAATATCTCCGTAACATGTACTAACTTTGAAAGAAAATCGAAAAATTAAATTCGGATTCACTTCAAACGTGCACCATTAATCAGTTTGGGAAGGAGTGGGGGAGAAAATTTTAACCACTTTACTAGGTTTGAACCCAGAACCAACAGAGCGACAGCCGAGCACATGAATAACTGGGCTATTATTACAGTTATTGTTGTTTGTCTCTCCGATAACATGATTTTTCCATGTGAAAGTTGAGGTATAAGTGGTGCACTGGCCCTTGCTGAAAGAGCAAAGCTCATAACTTTGAAAACACGTAATGGTAGCTATTTTCGCGTTCGTGGAGAGAATTTATCTATTGTAGAGTGAAATTAAATACCTCATTCGTACTAAGTCTTCATTTATTTGTATTCATCAGTACAAATATTCAAATGTAAAATATTTTTTTTGTAACTTCAAAGGTTTATTGTCACAGACCATAGGTGTTCTATATGAAGTACATGCTATACTATCCCTCTGAGCCGTGAAAGTGTGTCGGCTGAATTCTGTAACGCTCCCACCAGGACTCGAGCTCGCTGTCCCACTCGACACGAAGCGCGTTAGGAGAGGTGACCGTCAGATTTTTTACAACCTGATTCCGCAATGAGAAAAGCAAGAACATGAGCCCTATGTTACCGCAATGATATTTTTATAACTTATTATAATATCTGACCTAACTTTTGAGGTCAGCTTAGAGGGAGTTATATTGCCTGATTAGAATATTGCTTTTGAACAACAATACTTCCGTTTGAGAGCGACACAATAAACTGTAGGGTAGAAGGAGAATTTCATAATACTATATCAAAAAGTGATTAATTATGAATAAAAAAATTCATCTTAACAAAGTTTGACACAGTTCGTTAAAATGTTATGTGCACTACAGTATATTTTACGGTCTCAGTATATGGTAAAAAAGTCAAAACAATCAGAAGAAAACTAAATATTTGCATTTTCACAGAAGCGTTACCTTAAAAACGGCTGCAAAATTATTATTAACTCACAAACTAAATAATTGAGATGTTTAAACACACAATATTATATTTTCGTGTATGAGTATGATTCTTCAAGCATAATATTTCCTCGAATTGGTAAAAAAGTATAATAACGAAATTTACTCCAAATTTCTCTACAGCTAGGCTATCTCTTCTCTGCTAAACCATTTCAAAGGCTGAAAAGGACACTGATATTATAACAGCAACCTATTTTATACATTTTGCGCGCTCATCCTCTTGCCGTACTTTTTTCGGTACACATATCAAATTTGTGAATTAAAGGCCCTTCATTTGCAGGTTGAGGACAAAGATATTTTTATTGTTAAGATTTTATTTTTGGAACGATAATAAAACCGAAAGTCAGAATGAGGCTATTCTCTCGTCTCTTCCTCCTTGATTCACCTACTATTTTAATGCTCAAAGTCATTACTGCCTACATAATGAACAATTGTTTAGGAGGAGACTAAATTGTCAATATTGTCAAAAAAATCACATTTATAGCTTTTATCTTATTTTACGTCGCTTTAACTACGCAGTCATATCACGACGGTTCTGTTGGATCGGTGTATGGCACACATTTAACCTTCTAGATCTCATCTCTGAAACATAACATCTTGCTTCGTCACGTGTCCACAGAGGCCTTAGTGCTAGGCAACTGCACCTCTACTTCTACACGTGGCGGGCAGATAACATCCAAGTCTACGCTTTCATTTTCTGTGGATAGGTTGCTGAGAATTTGCTATTACCATCTATTTTTATTTTTAATATTGTTTTAACTTAAGGTAACATTTTGGGTCTTGGTGTTAAATATCGAATTCGGTATTTACGTTGACAACTGAGGAAAACGACGAAAAAACCCCGTCAGATTGGTGGCTTACGGGATTTGAAGCCTGTACCTTCCGAAGGCGTGCCAGAGACGTTACGGGTTTTAGTTTTGTGTGCAGTCTTCAAAATCGGAATTTCTTTCTTAATTTAATATATAATTATATGTATGTGTATCATGATTATATATATATATATATATATATATATATATATATATATATAAATCAGTGTAGGCACAATACTTATGTTTTATTATATTTTTAAAAATAGGACTGCATCTGCCATTTTGTGAATACGGAATATGAGTGTCAAATCCACACCAAAGAGAATAGAAATGGAATTTAAAATAAGCATTGTGTATTGCTATTATAGCATTCAATTTGACTACGACGTGTTAATTGTTGGCGGTTAACCGTAATAGGATATTTCATTGTTGTTTCACATTATTTTGTTGTAATGTTTAAATTCCTTATATTTAAATGTTTTCTTACACAATGAATCACTCTGTAATTCATACTTCCAGATTTCTTGGGAGGATAGAAAATAACACTTGCTGAAGAAAATTTCCCACTCCCTAGCCAGAAGCTACTGTTTTAGAAGTTCATGCTAACTACAGGGCACAGAGGTAGCCGAAGATATTTCTTTAGGCAGTTCTAAAGCAAAAACATTAAAACCGATGTCCTATTTGGGACCTTTTAGGCAATATTCAATATGCTTGATTTTTAATGATTCGTAAACATTTTAAATTATGTTCACGTGTTCTTAAAGTAACTCAAGAAACTTTTCCTTGAAATTCTATGTCTAGTAAACCCATCTTCATTTTTATCTTCTCTACCAGCACCTCAAAAATTCAATATCGAGATTTCACCGGAAATACATGTTTTGAGGCACCCTGAATCCAAATGAAGCATTTTTAGAAAAAATGCCTGTGTATGTGTGTGTGTGTCTGTGAACAACATAACTCCAGCGAAGAGGCGGATAAATACCAAACTTGGTATTATGGTACAGTATCTTCCGAAGATGCGATATGAACATTTTCAAGCAAATACACTCACCCCAAGCTACCTTTTATAGGAAAAAAGCTTCCATGTATGAAAGATATTTATATGACAAACAAAATGCATATCTTGAGCTTTCTGGGAATAGTCTAAGAAGCCCTCTTCATTCGGGAGGAATTTTGTATAATCTTGTGTAACTGGTAAACGTTAAGCGATAGACGAAAACGTACTAAAAATTACAGATATCTTTAAAACACACAATTTATAGGTTTTTTTAGTGACATAAGCCATTTCTGACACATCCATTATTAAAGGTTCGAATTGTTCATTTGTTGGTCACTCTTGTAGTTATGTCGACATTCAGTTGTTTCTCGCGGTTGCATGGAAACAGCGTGGTATTTAAAATACTCATTGGCTACCATAAAGCGTCCAGTTCTTAAACATTTCGCTGTTCCTTTGTAGCTATAGCGAAATGTGTAATGTAGTTATTTCTACAAAGGCTTATTTGGATTAAAATGTAGTAGATAGCAAAAACGTTTTAGTAAGAATAGTTTGTATACACACTAATAAACGATAGGGGTTGTGAATGTAACAAATCGGATTTTTTATAGGTACGAAACAACGCACATTATAAAACAAAACTAATGCTTACCTCGTGAATGCAATGTATCTCAGAAATACTCGCATAGCAAAGCTTCAAACTGTCAGTAGACAATTGCAATCAGGGAATACGAAATGTCACAATGTACGACAGACATTTGCCTCGCATTTTCATGCATTAAAACGGACCGAGTGTCGATATCAGAGAGTCAGACATTTATTGTTTCCAGTGAAATAGGAATGAGCGGAGAACTGTAAACGGAAAGCATGTAACGAAAGATCGGCACTAAATCTGATGTGATGTAGCCGTGGCTTTAATTACTGTGAAAATAACAAATGAACATCGAGATTCGCAAAACTTTCTTTTGTTCGCTTCTGTTGCATGGAAACATTTTTATTGTCATTTATTTTCTCAAATAACGATTCAACCATTTCTATCGAAGTCTCATTTTTTATATATCTGCATAAAATAAAATATTTCTTAAATTCCGTGCATATAGTCTGTAAAATCTTGTTCATCCTGAGGCATTTGGTATATTCTTGTAATATGGGAAACCAACACAATTTGCGTCATATAAAATATACGTTAGCCGATTCCAAAACGTTCCTTGCTGTATGTTTACACTTACTTACTGAAGCACGCCAACTAACGGAAATTTGCCATTTTTCTTGTTTATTTTCCCTCCACGATGTCAATATTATGATTAATGATATAAACAAATGGATCTTGTTTACGCATGTATTATACAACTACGTCCATACTACTTAATTTGAAATAATTTCTAGCATTTATCGTCGCAGATAGAAGAATTACTTTTAGATCAATAACAGGATATACAGGATGTATTAAAAATATTTTACCAGCTTTGGGGGCAGATTCCATCAGAACACGAAACAGAAGGCCATGTAAATATTTTCATTCATTCATTATCTGTTTACCCTCCTCTTATGTAGGACTTACACCCCCCAGGACTTACAAGCGGGTGCCTGGGGTCAGAGGCCCGTCGAGGAGCAGACACTCATGGATCAGACAGAGCATCCAGGATGGGTGATCAGCCCGATGCCTGGTATGGGATGAAGGAAGTAGATGAAACGAAATGTTGGTGAAATGGGTGAAAGGAAAGGTGATGATGGAGCATTGGTGGAATGAATGGCGGGGGAAACCGGAGAACCCGGAGAAAACCCGCCCAGACGCCGCTTCGTCCACCACAAATCCCACATGCAGGTCCCTGGGATTGAACCCGGGCCGCCTCGGTGGAAGGCGAGCGGTCTAACCACTCGGCCACGGCGCCGCCGCCATGTAAATACCTGCATGAAAATCCTTATTTTTTTAAAAGTAATTAAACAGAATTTTACGTTATTTTATATTTTATTTAAATACCTTGATATTGTATGTTAAATAACATGTATACCTTAAATTTTTACTTTACCTGATATTTACGTATCCAAGAAATGATATGAAGAAATTACAGGAAATATGCGTTTTGAGATCCACTGAACTATCCGCTCGGCTACATAAGAATACCTATAAAAACGAAAACCCAGTATTTAAGGATGCGACAAGATTTCCAAGAAAATCTCTTCGTCTCAAATTATGCTTTAATAAAAAATAGTTATTTTTAATTTATTCAGCATTGGCTATATGTGTTTGATTAAATCATACATTTAAGATTTCTACATTATCAATAAAATATACGCATTGAATTTTCTTAGGATAGTCAGCAAAATCCTCTTCATACCATCTGGGGTTTTAATGCTTTGCATGACTGGTAAATCATAAGATATAGCAAAATCTTACTACTGAGAAGTGTAAAGCTAATTAAAATGCGCAATCTGTGATAGTAAAATTTTTCGTAATATTTCATGTTGTATTTTTACACTTTCGCAGATATGTCACATGGCGGAGTGTTTGAAGGTTTGCGATTCCTCTTTCTTGCTTGCTTTCTATCAGAAGGACCTGCTATCACAACTGAGCATTTGAATGCTGTTGCTGCATATTGTATGTAACTAGACTTGGGAGCCGAACGAAGGCAAGTGGGGAGAAAGTAACTGCTCCTAAAGATAGATATTGCACTATCTCTTTCTTTCATTCTCGCTCGCTTTGCGCCTTGACTCCTCTCTCAAAGGGCTCCAAACCAAGGAATACCGCTTACGCGGCACGATTTGCACTCGGGAAGGAGCAATGACTGAGTGGTGCTAATTAGCTGGCATATCACGTGATTCAAATCTGTGCTATTGCGCAACCATCATTCATCTGCCTTCGTTCGTGCTCCCTACATTACTTAATACGAAAGAATAATATGTAACGGACTTATAGTGGGTAGAGAAAGTCATGTGAGTTAGGCACAAGGCTTTTTTTAAACAACTTGTAAAGTCCTCTCCATTCTTATTCAGATTTCTATAACTGGAAAACCATAATAGATAGACGAGAACTTACCCCATGAAAACTGTGGAACTGATTAAAATATGTAACTTAATGTCAAAAGTATTTTTTTCTATACGATGATCACTTCTTGGGTTGACAACCCAGAAATCACTTTGCTGCAATCCCTAAGAGAGGCCATAATGAACCAACGCTGAGAAAGGTTCAAATCTCAAATACAATTTAGCTGTTTCCGAAAAGTTGGTTATACAGGGCAGATAATTTAATTCGAGATTGTAAAATATCTCCAAAACTAAGCGTTGTAGAAAGAAATGTCTTTAATAGAAGTTGCAAAATGCAATTAGTCGAGTTTTGTTTGGAGGACTTTATAATAGTCGTTTTAGGATCAATTTAATTTCTTTAAATGGGAATTTACAATTAGGAAATTGACCCCAAAATGACCATCATAACGTTCTAAAAAACAAAGAAACAAAAAAACAGGACTAATGGTATTTACTTTCCCCAATAATACCAAGCAACTTTTATTCAAGACATTTCTTTCTAACTCTTAGTTTTGGAGATATTGTTCAGTCTCAACTTAAATGGTCCATCCTGTGTATTTAAAGTTTTGCTCCAATTAAGTCTTTCTTGGTAAAAATTTGCAAATTCTTCATTTTATTCTCCGTAACTACATTACTAACAAAAATTTACTGGAATAATAAACGCTTTAATGTTGTTTATGCAACGTGCATGTTGTGCATCCCAAGTGCTGCCCGACAGGACACAATTTCTACGTAAAGTTTACCATGCTTACCATAAAGTGAATAGAGCAATCGCTAATTTAAATTGGTAACATACAAGGGATACCTATAAATTGCTAACTAAAGCACAAAGGCGTGTGTTATTCTTATATATCAGACTGTTTTCCTTATTTATGAAAATAAATGTTATGAAGAATAATTACGTTCTCTACTACGTATAGTAAGTAGGGGAAGTATTGTATTCCACCCAAAAATTCGATACCGAGATTTCACCGGAAATATATGTTTTGAGACCCCCTGAATCCAAAAAAAGCAGTTTTGGAAACATGTCCGTGTGTGTCTGTGTGTGTCTGTCTGTCTGTCTGTCTGTGAGCAGAATAACTCAGAAACGAACAATCGGATAAACACCAAACTTGGTATTTAGGTTCAGTATCTGCCAGAGATGCGACACGAAGGTTTTCAAGAAAATTCCCCCACCCCAGATTACCCTTTACATGGAACATTTTTCGAAACTTTTAATTTTCTCAAAAATGACTCTAACGATTTGGATTAAAATATCATATGTTTAAGATATTGTCATGACAAATAAAATGTATACCTTCAATTTTCTGGGAATATCTCCAAAAGTATTCTTCATTGTGAACGACCTTTGCATAACTGGTAAACCAAAAGAGATAGACAAAATTTTACTACACAAGAAATGTAGATCGCGTTAAAATACACAGTTTATGTCATATAGATTTTTTTGGTTGAGTGAACCATTTTCGAGATATTGCTTGTTATTCCCTTAAATTTGTCAATACTTATTTTCTCAAATGGGAATTCGTTTTCATTTCTTTTTGTCTTGGATATGCAAAGAGTATTAATCTGTGGCAAAGAGAATGGTACTGCACATAGCAACCAGCTGTTAAGAGACATTTCTGTGCTTATATTGCCCTTGCAAATACAAAACAAGGGGAACATAGTAGGGCTTAAGCGGTAGTCAAATATTTTTAGAACTGGTCGTTAAGTGTAAAATGTAATTCTCTTTGCATGTCAAAAGACCGTATCTGCAATTGCTTATCTCGATTAATATGAAATAGATGGAGAATAAGAGTTTGTAAAAATAGTTTGTACAAGAGTAGAGAAAGTCATGTGAGTGTAACACATCAGATTTTTTTGTCCTGGTAATGCAAAGAGAATGGAATACCCCACATAGCATCCAGCTCTTAAAATATTTGAGTATAGGTTAAAGCCTACCAGTTCCCCTTGCATCTACAAGAAAATTAGCAATAAGGTTAACATCTCGATATCTCGATTAACATGAAGCATATGGGGAATAATCGTTTGTAAAAATAGTTTGTACAAGTGTAGAGAAAGTCATGTGAGTATAACACATCAGATATATTTTTATTATTTTTACCAATAACGTAGTGTCATGTTCACCCAGCCACTCTTGCTTCATAATAGTGTGACGTAGCATTTCTTTAATCTAGGTCTCATTACGCGTTTCAGAGCACGAGTACGATAAGTCGGTTAACTTCATGGCGCGCTAGTCCTCACTGGCTACTGCATCCTCCGCCTTCTGACACCCACCACTTCATGAGCACAAGCAAGAACACTCGGGGATGACATACGATCAGCACATCGAGTAAACCTATTCAGCAGCCACTATTTCTGAATTTAATAGCTGCTCAATAGCCCTCCCAAGGATTTCACAAGGATCACCTCACGCAATCTCAGTCTTCCCCTCTCCTTAGGCAGCATCCCTGCCGAATTGCCGCAGGAACGGCCAAGAGCGTGACAGTTAAACGGTACGTATCGTACCTGAAATACTAAAGCCATACTCTGCTTCTGCTGTGATTTATATTAAAAGAAAATGCACACTGGCGTGCATAAAAAGTGGCCAAAATGAAACGCAGCTGTTTGTGTTGATAAAGGTGAAGGTAGAAGTACGACGAACAAAAGCGGCCGCTGAAACCGGGGCAGAGCACTACAAGCAGGCCAGTAGTTCCCTTGTGTTTCTATCAGTGGCCCCCGGGAGGGAGAGAGGAGGAGAGAGACCTGGAGGGCGACCAGATCCGGATGACGACGGGCGCAAGACGGGGTCAATAATGTTACCAGATTGAACAAAGCCGACGCTGCACGGTTCTACCCACAAGCCATTGAATTTCCGGCAGTACCCCGCGCTCTCCCCGGGAGAGTGCAGCTGTCAGCAAGTAGTACAAAGTGGACGAATGAGGTTTGTCGGTAATGGAAAACGTCATAAATTATTTATTTGTCAAATTAAATTGTTACTTCTACTAAGATCACCATTAAAACAAGATAGTCGAGGCAGTGTGATCATTAAGAAGACAACGATGACAACACCATCACATTATAACATGTGCTATGTTGTTTTCTCTTATCTTTATGTAATTGTCAACTATTCTTTACTGTTTCTCGGTTCGACGCTGTGTTACTGAACACTCTTAAACAGTCTTATATTCCACAATTAAAGATCTATCTCATACGATAAAGCTAACGGTAACCAAGATCTCGCTATGTCGTGTTCCATAAGTAAGTTAACGAGCTGAACATAATTGTAGCTGATTAGAATATTGCTATTGAATGCTTAATCTCCATCCCCAAACCGTAATCCTTTATAAAGACAATGCATAGTTAAGAGTGTAATGAGAATCTGTCAGTATGAAAACCAGCAACGTGCTAATTGACTCTAGACCAGAAGATGAACGTATCGCCCTAATTTACGCGATACCCTGTAGCTTTAACGGTTTTTGAAGCGCCGAAGGATGGCCGCAGCATCCATTAGCGAAACACTTGAGAAGAAGGAGCTCTGTCATATCTCCATTATTGTTCTCCTTTGTGACAGAAAACGGCTGAGTAGTCAGTCGGTTGGTGGCATCGATCCGCCAGTATCCACCAAGAAACAATGGCAACTGTTATGTAGGACGTCATCCCCAATCTCAAAACGAGTTGATGCTCGTTTGTCGAGTCTTTGACTAAGTACATCGTCAACACAGGTGTGCTTTAAAGACGTGTTCCTAAGTATAGTGTAGTGTTTAAAACGTAAACTTGAGTATAATCGTATCAAATTGACTTGTTTTGCATTTAATATTCTTGCCGACATTTAAGCTTTATTATTTCATTTTACAACAAAAATATTACAGATTTGAATAAAGGGAAACGTTTTAAAAAGCGCAAATTAATGAAGCTTATTGCTTGGTGATTTATATTTAAAGCTTTAACTGGCCGATATTTTAGTTGCTGAATTTCAATTAATGGAAACTAGGGAGCTAAGAAATGGAGGAATGAAAACTTTATGAGGTGAAAAATTATTTATTACTTTCTCTACCACGTTCCTAGTAGGTGGACAAGGTATTGTATTCATTGTATTGCATCCAAAAATTCTATATAGAATTTTCACCAGAAATACACACTTTAAAGCCCTCAGAATGAAAAGGTATTTTTGGGGAAAGATCCGCGTCGGTGAACAGCATAACCCAAAGGAAAAGTCTGATAAATACCAAGCTTGGTATTTAACGTCAACATGTTCCAAGGATGCAACATGAAGATTTAAAAAAAAACTTCCCCACTCCAAACTACCCTTTACACGGAAACTTTTTCAAAATTTTTGATTCTCTCAAAAAGGCTAATGATTTTGATTAAAATATGAATATATTTTGAAGTATTTAGATAAAAAATCAAATTTATCCTTTAATTTTCTGGGAATAGCCTTTGGAAGTAATGTTGTATAATTTTGTAAAACTGGTAAAGGTTAAGAGAGAGAGAGAGAGATATCTCCTTAAAAGACACCATTTATTTAAAATAATCTTTTTGCGACACCAACCATTTTCGAAATATACGTTATCAGTAGTTTGAAATTTTCGATACTTTGCCATTTTTAAAGATTCTCTCGGTTTTCGGTTGTTTCTCAAGATATTATGAAAAGAGTATGGATATTTAAGGCCAGCATATACGTCCTACCTTAAATATCTGATCATCGATTTGGCTTGCTCTATTCCCATTGTGCCTACAACAAAATATGTAATAAAGGTATTCCTGCAAAGGTTTGTCTTCATTAACATTAAGAGATATAAAAATAAACTTTTGTAAGTATATTTTGTGGAAGATATATAAAAATAAACAAATTATTAAAGAAAGAAATGCGCATGTAACACATCAGACTTTTCTAAAAATTAAAATGTTATAACTTTCCTAAATTTTTCGGACACTGTTGATTCAAGATTCCCTAATACAACAATGTGCATAAACGCTGGAATTCACCAAGTTACAGCACGCTTAAATTTGGGTCGCTGCTACATCGAAACATGATTATGTTTATTTCATAGCCTAGGTAACCTTGCGGTGTGCAGATAGGTTTTAGGAGGAAATAGTAAACAAACACGGCATACCAACATCGCCTAATTCATTGATATGGAATGGATGGCAGATTTTGAGTCTCAAATCAAATTTAATGTATTTCATCACAATTGAACAAGAACACCTCTTTCCAGCTGATTTCGCTTGATAGACTATTAATGCTCCAGCAGCCTGTGTGTTTCTCTCTTCATCATGGGCTTACCATTTGGGAGCGATCTATTGCGAATTTGCTTGGATGCTTCGTCAAAAAGCGGTTTGGATATTTCAGGAGATCTATTTTCATCAATCTTTTATCAGTCATGCTTGTCTATTGCTTCCTCTTGCGACATTGCAAGATAGCCATATACAGGATGGATCATTTAAGTTGAGACTTTACAATATTTCCAAAACTAAACGCTACGCAAAGAAATGTCTTGAATAAAAATTGCTTGATATTATGAGGGAAAGTAAATGCCATTAGTCGTGTTTTATTTGAGGACGTTGTGATGGTCATTTTAGTGCAATTTAATTTTTTTTAAATGGGAACCTACCTTTTTATGTTGTTTTCTCATTCCTCATAAAAAAACTAAACAACGTTCGTATAAAGCCTTTGCAATTGTTCTTACACCAACGTAAATAACAACCAAAACTCTGAATGACAATGAATGGTCAAGTTACGTTTCGTAATTAGGAACCAATTTTGTTTCCTAATTCCTTATCACAAAATAAACAGCTTTTATAAACGATTTTATAATGAGAAAACAACACACAAAATGGGTAATAATAAAGGCATTTCTTTCTATAAAGCTTAATTTTGGAGATATTGCAGAGTCTCAACTTAAATGGTCCACCCTGTATAATTACCGATATGGTTAGTAACACTTAAGGAAATCGTAGCGAAATAAAAGCTCACTCCCCGACAACTCGGAACTTCAGTACACTTGGAGCGTGCAATTAGCACATTTTTAGAGTTTACACTTGAATCTGAAACTGTTATCGAAATATGCAAGCTCCAAATTAGTATAACATGGACTTCACGTCACCTCATTGTTTGGAATGATGGATAGGGTACAAATATCGTACGCGATACTAAAAGGAATGTGTACGTTAAACACCTGTTAAAAGGCAAGTATAATGGAGACCAAGCAAAATGGCTCCCGGTAACGTGTATGACTCATATTCGGAATATCTCGGGTTCGATTTCTATCGTGGCAGCTATTCTGATCATGGATTTTTTTCGTGGTTTCCCCGGGGGTAGGCGAATGCTGGGGTAGTTCCCCTTCTACCATGAATTTTTTGCCCCCATCATTTTCTTTCGTTCTGCCCCGTGGCGCCCGGCCACAGAATGCCACAGGTTTCTATCCCACTCATGGGGGTGTGAATTTTAAGTCCCGGGTATAGGATCGGTGCCCTTCTGCATCGTGAGGAGCTGCGATAGGCAGCGGTCCTTGCCACGGAAGCCATCATTCTGGCAGGTTGTGCATATCACCTCCCCGTGGATGATCGCACCTCTGCCGTGCGTACTTGAGCAGAGGCCGGCAGACGGGTTGGCAGATCAGGGCCCTTCATAGGCTTTAGCGCCACGGGGTTATTTTTTATCATTTCCTTTCATCTGTTTCACCTAACTTACTTCAAGGTTATAGGACAAGGCGACTGCGTTTGGTGTTGCGGCAGAGCGGTGAAATTTGCGTTATGAAAGGCTTCTCCCTGGCACTTGACGGGACTGCTACGGCCACCTTCCTTCCTGGAAGTGTCTTGTCTATATCCGCGGCACTAGGCTGCGGGTGGATAAAGCAGGATAACAAGTTTGTTTTTGCTCGAGTTTCTTTTTTATCTCATTCCTACTTTTAACTTGGCTCCGTCCTTTAACACGTGGCAACGTCGCGCAGCTGCAGTAATGGCCAGAACTCAGTCGCCATTAAGTTCTGGGTTAATTAATTTATACAGTTAGTTTTTATTGAATTATTTAATAAACTTACGCATGTTGATGATTATTAATAGCTTGCTTAGCAATAACAATGATAATACTGCATTATTAGCTGAAAGATACCTTTTCTTGGTAGGGTGCCCATTCAGTGCCTCCTTCATGAATTAACTAAGGCGAAGCGCTTAGCCATTTTTAATGCTTCATATTACTTCATGTAATTTTATTTATTGAAGGTCTGTACACTTTCACAACAAAGGTTAAAGTGGATTTAGGTTTCATTATTAGAGCCATGAAATGTTATCTTACATTCAATTTATTTTAAAGTCACTTGTTATTTTCACACAGAAGCATTTTGAATCCCAAATATCCTCTCTGAAAACTTCGTATTTAATGAGAACTCAAAAGAAAGTCAATGATGTTACACTATTAGTACGTATCCTCTCTCAACAAGCTTTCTAATTATTTAATAGACGAGTCTGTTATCCTTTAAGTTCAACTGTTCGAAGTGTAAAGTTGGCAGCATTAAGAAACAAACGACGGATTCTCTGTTACAAAATATTTCGGAACACTGTATACACTGACATGTAATAGTTTGTGCGAGAGCAAAATTCTGATTACAAGCAATATAATATTAAAACGTAAATATATGCAACATTTCTGCACAGGCATTTATTAAATATATGATATTATTTTACTTGTTTGCTGGTACGGAAATAATTTCATTCTTGAGTTTTCAAAATCAGCTGCTTTCCTGATAATGGAAGGCAGTTTAAACAACTCAAAATTCAATACACACACGCTCACATATGGTCTTATATTTCCCACAACGTTTCAGCTAACTACTTCAGCGTTTCTCTTACCAGTAAAAGCACCTTTTGTTGACCCACAAAAATAGAAACACGTTATTTGATTATTGTTTTTAGAAGTACTATTAAATGTCTAAGTGGAATACTTCACCAGAACCTTAATGGAAGCTTCTTTACCACTTCAGCGCTTTCTGACCCATGCAACAAAGAATGAGATATCTGAAATATTTCTACTTAACCCTCCTTCAACCTGCAACCAATCGCTTTAGAACATTCATTAACCAGAACAAGGAACTGATATTGTTAAGGAATAGTAGTAATAATTCAGGCGTAATAAATCAACTTTAATGTATTCAACTCTCGATATTTTAATATCAATTTTGCAATCATTAATTAAAAATCCAATTAACTTGGTTGATAATTTGAGGTCTTTTGTGTTGTTTAAATTAATCGGCACTTTCACAACTTTCAAATCAACAAACTGACGCATCAACAAGCAAACTTGAGTTCAGCATAAACTAACCACCCTCTCTGCGCTGAGAATGTATGGAATTTTTAAAAAGTAGTGTTTAACTCCTACTCTTATTTCATACATCACCACAGCAGCGACGCTGAAATGAAATGATAGCTGGGAAAGGAAATTTGGGAACGAAACGTTCTAG
This sequence comes from Deroplatys truncata, assembly GCA_030765065.1. NCBI lineage: Eukaryota > Metazoa > Arthropoda > Insecta > Mantodea > Mantidae > Deroplatys > Deroplatys truncata. The sequence goes on from CM060979.1 coordinate 90,190,007, forward strand.
GCATAAGTATAGGGTACCTCTCCGGCATTTGCCATTTACGAGGACTGAGGAAAGCCTGGAAAAAGCCTTAATCAGGGAGGATGGTTATGGTGGGATTTGAACCACAGACCTTCCTTTTATGAATCCATGCTTGTATTACCCGTGTCGGTGCGATAATGCATGACATAGTATGAAAAATATCAGCCTATTTCAGATATGCTATTTTCCCTTGAAGTCTATCAGACGCCTGGCTGGGAAAGATGGAAAAATATATGTTATATCAATTGTACACATTGCTAAATTAACCGTCTCCCCCTAAGTTTATGCTGTTACAGCTTCATAATCAGCAATACGTATTTTTAACAGTACCCAAGCCCAAGTAAACTGTACATCATCAAATTATGCGTAAATATACTCTTTGGTTAGTTTAAATGTATCTATAATTACGCCTTCAGTCCTGTTCCAGTTGATATCATTATAGGTATTCTTAAACAGTTCTCATTCTTTAGAAAAGCAATGGCCATGAAGAAATACTAAGCACTTACAAAGTAAAGAAGCTTCAGCAATGATAGCTACTATGATGAACATCTTTCCCTTGTGCGCTTACTCCGGTTTTTGTCTTGCCGAAAATAAGTTCAAGCTACATAGTATTTGGTCTTTCGTCAAAAACGAACATAAAAAAGAAGAAAATACGGACAAACGAGCTGGGAAAAACGTTAATCGTAGCAGGGTTGGCGACGGAAGCGCACAAGTTTGCAAACCTAGTTACAAGTTTCCCCGCACTACCGGGCACCTGAGTTCAGATCCAGGTCTGCACCCTGTTGCTGCGGCCCCCAACTCGGGATATGCCGGAATTTGATGTGGTGGTGGTTGTCGTAGATGATGATGTAGCTGCCGTCGCCGAAGCGACGACCTCCGGATGTCAGGAAACTCCACGTGGGGCTCCAGAGCCGTCATGATGCCCATTAGAGCGAGGTGCCCATCTCTTGCTCCGGAACGTCGAGTAGTTGTCGGTCGCAGCGTGCGTCTCCGTTGTCCCCATTTGCAGAGGAATGCGTACGGAACCTGAAACGACATTCACAGTTATCTTACATATGGTCCTTAGCAGATTAATAATTTATCGACTTCAGAGTAGCGAAGTTATCAATATTCTACAAATATTTACAAGTCAGGGAGATGTATTTACAGCAGCAAGAACATTGGAATTAAAGAGGTGTTTTGTTTTCACTTCTTAGGATCTGTTAACATAGATGGTATAATTGGCTCATCCTGATGGACGGCAGTTCTAATCAAAAGAATTATAGTCAGCTGGCATAGTTATACTCAGTGGTAGTAGAAAGAGAGGCAGCAACGAAACTGCGTAACTGAACACAATGTTCTTGGTTGAATAAGGCCTAGTCCACACCTGAATGAAATTGCCGTAAACAAGAACACCTGTTTTCAAATAAATGCACTAAATGTTTGTGAACAGGCAAACAAATGCATTGAATATTTATGAACAGCTTGTGAAACACGAATTGCACGAATGTTGAACGTGTATCTACACTTAATGCTAAACATGATGTGGCATATTAATTTCATTGTCATTATCAGACGCACTGTTGTACAGTATTGTTGCTACCAGACGTAGCATTATTGGGTCTCCTTAGTTATATTTCGGTTTGACGGTCTTTCCTTTTGGTGCAGACCACGCCAAAGTGAAAGATCCGTTTGAAATTGTCTGGTATGACGTCAGCCCCGCCTGGCACTGGCTAGAAACGGTTGGTGAGGGTAAGTTAGCGTCAGTCGAGTGGAAGTGGTCGCTGGAACCAGATGTGTGTGGCCGGTATACGGTCTGTAGCATTCCCTCCATCCTGTTTCCTTTGTTAATTATGTAGGGAAGCCAAAATTCTTGGGAATAAATCCCAGGTAATGTGTGTTATGTAATATTTCAATATAATATAAAACCCCAGGCTTCCCCATAACTCTACACACCAAGGTCCCGGACTTTTTGCTGCCAGCAAGTTGCGCCCCCCCACTATGTGCGTGTTGGGGGGTGACCTAAATTAATCATTTTCTGGTAACCTTTTTGGCCTTCACCCCAACATGTAACGATATCTTTGTGTGAAATAGCTGCGGACATTAGTGCTGTTTTCTTGTCCAAGAAAAAGACAAGTAAAAGACGTTGATTGACGTGTAAATTTCTCCAGCATGGTTTAGAATATACAGACAATACTTTAAAGGACTTGAAATGCTGTTGGGTTTAAAACTTTCGTCAGATGATACCAAGTGATTTTGAAGTACTGATTCAAATGATAGGTCCTCAAATCTACACAACTGACACTAAATTTAGAATTGCCATACCTGTAACACACCGGTTAGGAAAAGCTTCTCAGATTCTTGGCAAGTGGTGATTCTTTCACTAGCCTCGTGTGTACATTTGGAATTTCAAAACGATAAATTTCAGTGATTGTGCAACAGCTTGTGAATAATTGAGTTTTTATTTATGGACGCTCTTTATTTCCTACGGTTCTTAGCGTCCCATTCTATATTGGGCGAGAAAACCAGAAATTTTACTCGGAGGCGCTTTATCAGGCTTGAGGATTTTTACGTGCCGTAAATTCATGACACGGGATCGCAACTTTAATTCCCTTCCAAAGGAAGCCCAAAAAAATCCATCGCTCTCCCCAGATTTGAATCCGCGACCTCGGGAACCAGAGACTACAGTTCGTGAAGCTCTCATAGTAGCCTTAAAAGGGTTTGTAAATGTAAGTGTAATTATTAGAATGTATGTCTTCGATCATTGACAATGTTGTTACAGTCCACATTTTCAAAAAAAAGTATTGAATTATTTCTTGATATTATCCGTACCAACTGAGTGAACTGTGGTCACTACTGAAATCAACGCAGCGTGCATCTGACTGCAAAAATCTCCGGAACTGTGTATTTGTGATTACGACCACATTTGTTTTCTATCTCGGATGGAATTCCCCCCCTAAAGTACAAACATTTGTTTACATATCAACATGTTATTCACGAACAAATTTTCGTAAACTGATTTAAACAGGTTTCAACAGTTTTTGTAAATTTGTTTGCTTGTTTTTGGGCAATTGTTTGCAGGTGTGCACTAGGCCTAAGAGTGATATTCATCCTAATGTTTGTAGCAGCGGTATCCCACTCGACTATCTGACATCAATGATGCCTATTAACATAATGATGGTAATGGTTATTCGGTAAGTTTATGGAAAGTATTTCCACAATAAAGGTCAAGAAGAATTATCTGTTAATAAATGAAATTTAACGATTAAATTATCATCTTTAAGGATTTTATTAGTAATTAATACTTCAATGCAAACATTGCACTTTAATTTTCTTATAAATGTATACATTGGTTGTAAAACATTCAGAGTTGAGGTAAAAATAAAACAAATGATGTAGAGAAAATAGTATTGCTTGTTAGTGGTCGGGCACTATGCCATTTGTGCTACTTTTTATTAGGGTAAGTGATTCTCGATGATCAATCGAGGTATTAACTATCAGAGAGCTCTTTTACTGGTGCAAAGCCCTTCTTATAATAACACTTCCATCTTCATGTAAACTGCTGCTTCCATAGAGCTCAATTTCTCACAATCTGAGTATTAATTTAAATCTGGATAAGGAAATTTCGTTAACCTGCATTTTTGGATACCGAAACCGAGATTTTATTGCAAATGGTCATAGATTACTTTCAGTTTTTTTGCACGTACACACGTAGATTAAATTTAGCTTTACGTTAACCTACAAACGATGAATAAGCGGACATATATAAAGAATATGCCGCTAGCTGTTTCCTCGCCTTCTTTCCACTTGCTCTAAAACAATAGCTTAATAACAATTCCGTGCAAGCAATTATAAAAATATTTTTTTAGGTGTGTCTCAAAACCTAAAATCCTCTAAAGGATTTTCCGTCTTTATGTCTATGAAGACATTAAGTGCTAAAAATATCTCGTTAAAGCAGCGGATCACTTCAAGCTATTCGCTTTTTTTCTCACTTCGATGAATACTTTACAACTGCAATAAGTCACGTTCTCCTTCAAAGCCGTCTGCTGGCCTGAAGAATCGAGAGGTAGAAGTGGGGCTGATGACTCAGCCTTAATCTAGCAATCCCTTTAGGGCTGCTTGTTATCCGTATAGGTAGCTTGGATGTATTTCTCTTACCTCGGGATCCAAACTGTGAAAATGAACTGAATAAAGATCGAAGATAGAAAATTGCAACCGAAAAAAAGCGTGTAGCATCTTTAGATGCCGGATCCAGAGGCCAATGAGGGTATGCTTTCTCAACCACTTACCAGATTACTATTTAGCCAAATAATTGACATTTAATTTTAGTCCTATCAAGTAATATAACAAATCCCTAATGCACATATCAAGCCTCTAGCGCGGTGTAAGAGACAATGATGGCCACAGATGGCTTATCGAGAGCGTTTGTCGTTTTGTCAGGTCTTCGGCTAGCGGTTAATCTGAAAAGTGGTGAGTGGAATTACTCTCAGAACAAGAGAGTCGTCCTCTAACATACAGCAAAGCTTAAGGAATTGTTTTGCAAGGGTAATTTCAGAAATAGGAGCGTTTTTATGATAATGTATCCGCTCATGTTTTACATTTAATCAGGTTTGGCCTGTATGCGTTCTAGAACATTATTAGGGTAACATCTTTTATACATTTTACTTTATGATCAAATGTCATTTTTAGAGGATGTTGTTACTGTGCAAAACATCCGATATGGGTAAATAACAGCAGCGAAAAATATTTAGCATCATCCACATTTGCTAAAGCTACTTGGGCGAAGAAAGTCAACATTTTAGAGCTTTGTTGTTGATTTGGAATAGGAGGTATGGAGATATAATTGCCTGTCGTTCTTTATTTTGGATCTTGGTCATTTGTTATGACTAACGCTCTAGCCAAACTGCAAGTAATTTACACTATGTCAAACTAGTGCTCCGATTACATCTTGAACAGCACACCTTTTGCTGTGGAGTTACTAGGTCTTAACGTCTCTGAGCTCAGTTTTGTAAGTATGGAAAGCAAACGGAATATATAAACAGAATTCCTAGCCTTGGAGATCTAGTCTCAGCGCTTTTCTACGAGAGCGGCATAATTTGATATTATTCCCTGATGCCCCCTTGCAAGCGCTGAGAATACTGAGCAAGACTCATTTCGGGAATTAGGAGGTCCTTTTTGTGGTAGATTTCCTTTGAACTGAAGATACTGTTTCTCTTGCTACTGCTCATACCCCACAAACAGAATTCAGGATACGACTAACTAGCCCTTGACTGTCCCCATTGAGACACTGCTAGGCGAAGTTGCGTTCTTCCTTACAGCAAAGTGATGTCATAATACTTTCCTTGAAAGACGAAGAGATGCTTATACTTTATAAAGTTTGCTAGCAATAGATTAAACACGCTTCTGTAATCTGGTTAGGAAATTTTATCCGGGTTATGTGTTCGAGTAAGTTGGCGTGCTAGAAATACTGTTTGGGAAATCAGGCGTGATTCTAAATACGATACTATGAGCATATTAGAAATTGTGTGATAGTACTTTTGGCCATATATTCTTGATTGATGATTATAATTTAGCTATATTTACACATGTAGTTAAAAAAGCGTTGCACGAGCAACATCTGTCTTATATGCCGGGAGAGATCGAATGAAAATCCTGTCCGCGTGTTATTATTTGCACATCTATCCAAAAAGGAAATGCTGGTGCTACTGACAAAAGCATAATGGCATCTTAGTTACTTAATTTAACCATTAGTAGAAACACATTACTCCAAAACCTGGTAGAGTAAAAATTATTCCCAGATTGGTTACCATATTAGTTTATTGTCAATTCCTTCCAACATTTTGGAAAGCTTGCTTCTGCATCACGTACACTGATCAATTACTTCGGCCAGCAATTTGGTTTCTCCTCTGTAAGATTTTGTTTTCAGCATCTATATCAACACGATTTTGAAAACTGTGAACAAGTTTCTGTCTCTTAGGATTGTTTCTGGTTGCCCAGAACACCTTACATAAAGTGCGGCACAATGGTTCTGCTGCATAAACACAAGCCGTGAGTGATACCATCTGAAACTTCTACACCGTAGCACATTTTCTGTGGAGTTCTACCTGTATCTTCTGGCATGTCTCAGGGTGGAACAAGTTCTGTATCTTATTTATAACTAATTTTCCTTACGGTACACCTCTCATGATTGTCAATTTACGCACGATATCACTACTCTAATTATGCGTACTTATGCATTTATGGCTGGTCAGTTGCGCACTTTTGTGATAAATCCTCCTCCTGTAGTGCATAAAATGTAACCTTATGAGTCCCTAAGAATTAACCTGTGGGAGGAGAGTTGCAGTAGATATCTGGGCCTTGCCTTGGATAGTAAACTTAAATGGGATCTGTGTATTTATAGCTTGGTACAGAAAAACTATTTGGATAAGGTTTCTCCTGGGATTTTCCCTTATCCTGAAAAGACAAATGTCGAGTAATTTTAAGCCTTAGGACCCCAGACTCATTTGAACATATTTTCACCCACTTTATTCATTAATCGTCCGAAATGACCAACCCGGTTAAATGTTGTCCTCCGTGGTGTAGTGGTTACCTCTAGTTCCCGAGGTCGCGGGTTCAAACCCGGTGGAGAGCGAAGGATTTTTTTCAGGCGTAAAAATCCTTAGTATAGCTTCCTTCGGATGGAAAGTAAAGCTGGTGGCCCCGTGTCGTAGATTTACGACACTTAAAAGAACCTCAAGCCTGATAGAGGCCTCTGAGCAAAATTACTAGTATTTCACGCCCAATATAGAATGGGACGCTAAGGACCACAGCAGTTAAAGAGCGTCCATAAATAAAACTCAATTTTTAATTTAAGCCGGTTAAAGACGTTAAAAAGTATATAAGCAAGCGCTTGATATCCACTGGATATACTGTCTAATACTAGCTTTTTTCGGGAATTAAGCCTGGTGATGGTTTCCAAAAATAATATTGAGTTTCGGGTAGATCCTGATAACCCTGCATGCTTCCGAAATGTCGATGTTGTTTTCACCTGGCTAAAGCTCGAGAAAATCTAGAGCACACGCGACACCAGAAACTAATTAGCAATTTCATGAGGTTCTGCTTTGCTTTCAGAAGCCAGCCGTATTCAGGGAATTTAAGACACATTTATGCCCAAATACTGCAGCACCAGGATAGGCTCTCTCTCAATCTTCTGGAGGTACTACCGATATTCCACAACTACATTAGGCTACAGTCTCCTACAACGCTAGTAGAGCAACCCCTGATATATCTGATGTGTATAAATATTTTGGGACTACCATTGTGTAGCGCTTCATGATTTGTTCAGCAAAACTGACATTTACTGATATGATAATGACGTTTCTTGTATTAAAATAAAGCAGTGAATCCGGAATACACCTTTGAACAAAGAAAACTACCTATCTAATGCTGTACTCTTCTCTTACTTTTAATTTCATACCGCTTGCTGTCTATTCTCATCCATCCGGCTATACTATAATGGAAGTATTCACTTCTTGAACATCAGTATATTTTTACAAAGGAAACTGTAACTTCAGAGAAACTGTATTCTACATGTGAGCTGTTAACCATTTGCTTGACTATCTTATTCAAACATTTCTGAAATATAATACACTAGCTTGACCAATCGTAAACATGTAATTTAATCCACCCACTAGGAGTTTTAGAAGGCAAGTCTACACGAGAGCCTTGAGTTTGCGCAGCAGTAAACTTTATGCCGCACTTTATGGAAGATATTTTTGGTGTGAAGCCCAAAGACACGTGTAACAGTTCTAAAATTTAAAATAAACTGCCGAAAACAAAAGCGTGAAGAGTGAAGTTCAAAGTGGTTTTACCTAATTCACAAGGACTTAGTAGTGGGCGCTTACGGATATGTTATACGTATGCTCTTCGTGATGATGATGATTTTAATCTGTTTTAATATTTGCACCCAATGCACCTATTGCCTGGTCCTCCTTTTAATATTCTTATTTTTAGAGAAAAATATAACCATCGTTGTTTTACTTAGATTTAATGTGTTCGCCTGATTTTGTATGTCTCCATTGCTCTCCCTATGAGTTTACTGCCATAGATTGCAGAAATAGAACTTGTTTTAACCCTGTTCAATTTATTAAACTATACTTTTGTTTATTTAAGCGCTGAAACCACTGCTATAGTTTTATCAAAACATAGAGATTCCTTGTTGTTAAGAAATATTGTGACTTCTGTAATAAAAGTATGTTTTTAAGTCAGAAGAACGAATAAAATTATATTAAAAGTTGCAGGAATTAATACTAAAATAAAGAAGAATATGGCAAGCAATTTACGGAACTGCAAAGGAAGTATGATTTCCCGCTGCATGAAATTGCAGGTAGAGTATGCGTCATACTAAGGTGTTGGCCATCATGATTTATTGTCTTTTTTGTAGTGTTTAACGCCCGCTCTTACTGTACACAGCATCACAGACGGTGGAAACTGGTGATACATGAAATGAAATCATAATTTGGAAAGAAATTTGGGAAGAAAACATTCCAGACGTAAGTTTAGGATACCTACCCGACGTTTGCTAGTTACGAGGATTGAGAAAAACCTGGAGAAGTCCTCAGTCAGCAAAAACGGTCCTGACTGGATTTGAACCACGGACCTCCTACTCATGAGTTCGTGCATGACTGGCTGTGTAGACGCAGCTAAGTGGCACTCCGGCGGCCATCAACTTGGGCTTCTATAAGAAGCATTATCTTTTTCATTTCAATAAATTTACACCATCCTTACTAAAAAATTATTCTGAATTTTGTATAAATAAACTTTCTTATTTCTTTCATCACATACATTTTTTAGTTTACTGTAAGTATTCCGTATTCCGTATTAATACTATCCTTGAAATAAAATCGTATTACCTATCTTAACTTTATGCTAAATATTTTTCTTTGCTTAAGAAAATACTTCAAAGATAGTTCAAACTTTATAAAGCATCTTTGATTGGGCTATAATATTTGAAGTCTATTGTATTCAGCAGTATTGTTTCAGATATTTACAAACAGAAACAGTTATAACAGTATATTTATACCTCAACGTACAGCTCAAAAGGCTGGACCCTGGTCAACGTTTTGGGCATACATTTCGTTTGCATTTAAAGCAACTATTTTCACAAAACTTATACTGAATTTATGAACCAAAAGCAAGTCATTAGCAACATGTGCTACAGTTGATTCTTTTGCAGTAAATATTTGATTTCTTGTTTTGTACTGCTAAAATATTCGGTGACATGAAATAACACACATAGTTAACATACATTGCTTCCCATCAACACCGTTTACAGTAAAAGAATAAAGGAACACCAACAACGAAGGAAAACACAAAAGAGAAGGACTTGACATCACACGTGCTGAATAAGAACACACTGAGCAGAAGTGAAATTCAATCTAAAACAAATGTACCACGCACATATAGACACACCCAGTGCACAAACTGCGAAATTTTCTTGAGGATATGGAACATGTTTGTAAGTAATGACAAACACAACATTCTTCTTATTCAAAGGTAAAAAAAACATCAGGTTGGTTTAAATCGTGCGCAGAGTATACACAGTATAATTATTTCACACTTAGAGTAAATGAAATAAAAGGGTTTGAATGGTAGACACACATATTTTGCCACAAGTTTATGATCTTCTCTGTCTTGTTCACAGAGCCTTTCTGCTATTAACATGTAGATCGTAGCATCCACGTATTCTGTATTAGCTTAATAATTTTAAGATTAATATAGATTATATATTATACAGACTGTATAGTATCTTACATCTTGTTGTATACGGGTTGGAATAATTAATTGGCTTAAATTATAATTTAAAATACAGTGATTATTACAAGCAAGGCTTCGGGGTTATAAAATAAAAATTATTTAATATTTCCTTAACTATATCATTTTGGTTTACTGTTTAATATAAATAAAATTATTAATTTCATTGGATTCCGAAGTTAAAAATCTTGGTCTGTCAGTATGGATCAATATTACTTAAACAGATTATAATTCTAAAAAATACGATTTAATCCATGAATTAGAAAATATTATCAAAAATTGTAACTAAGACCTGAAATATTGCACTTGTATATATCTCACTTGCATTTTCAGTCTACGAGAAATGTTCTTGCTTACATATAAAATCTTCGAAACATATGCGCATGCAGAAAGATTGGCGAACATCAAAGGAATCCAATTTAACATTCGGCATCTTCCAGGCAGTTTTGTCGCCTTCTCCAAACTTTACCGTCCTTGTCACTTACCAGATTCATTTCCCTCCATTTACTACTGTCTACCTTCTATTTCGTGTGGGAAACTTCGTTATCAACCAGTTTTATTTTACATTTCCCCTCGTTCGTATTGACGGCAATTTGATCGAAAAAAATCAGATGCACATGCCCGAGGCAGCGTAAGAGTATTCCAAGGGAATGCATGCCTATACGTATAAACGCTTTATAGATCATAACTGCTGACTGCTATAGGAACGTTCTTTGAAAGATATATGGAAAATTCCTTTCTGGCTGCCATGGTAAGAGCTTCGTTATTCTTACTTTCTCTACCACGTACATGATAGGAAGAGAAGGCATTCCATTCCAGCGAAAAGCTCGATAATGAGATTTCATCGAAATACATGTTTTGAGACCCCCTGAATCCAAAAAAAGTTTTTTTAGAAAACGATCCGTGTGTGTATGTGTTTGTGAATAGCATAACTTAAAGATGAAGAGTCGGATAACACCAAACTAGGTATTTAGGTTCAGTACCTTCTGTAATTGCGATACGAAGCTTTTCAAGAAAATACCTCGCCCAAAACTACCCTTTACATGGAACATTTTTGAAAAGTTTGATTTTCTAAAAGATGGCTGAAAAGATTTTGATTATAATACTATATATTAATGATGTTTACTTGAAAAATAAAATATATATAATAAATTGTCTGAGAATAGCCTTTTAAGTCCTCTTTATTCGGAAGGCATGTTGTAAAATCTTGTATAACTAGTAAACATTAGACAACGGACGAAAACGTACTACACGAGAAATGTAGATCTCTTTAAAACACCCAATTTATTTCAATAACTTTCTTGTGCCATAAACCATTTCCAAGGTATCCGTTATTAATGATTCGAACTGTTCATTACTTGGTCATTCTTTAAAGTCGTTCAACATTCAGGTGTTTCTCGCGATTGCGTGGAAACAGTATGGGATTTTAAGGCAGCCTATAGCACCCAGTTCTTAAACATTCGACTACCGCTGTTCCCTTTGTATATATAACAAAATGTGTACTGCAGCTATTTCTGCAAAGGTTTATTTGGACTAAAATGAAGTAGACAGAAGAATAGGCTTTACTCACTAATAAGCGATAGAGGGTAGAGAAAGTCATGTGAATGTAAAATATCAGAACTTTTTCTATTCATAAGGATCTTTTAAAGAATAAGCTCTCCCATTGTAAGGTTTCCTATATTTTGTACATAACCTCATATACTAACATTAACCTCTGTTAGTATATTTTATTAAATTTTACTTTTATAAAGAAAGTAATACATCCTAACATGACTTTTTACCTCAGAAATTTAATTCATGCTATGCATGTTGCGACAAATCCGATAAAGTACTGCATTTTTTGGAAATAATGGTACAAAGAGATATTCCTTTCAAAATGTGCGTTTATAGAATCATACTATTTAGGACTGATTTTTTCCCTTTATACCATGTGGCCCAACAGCGCTGTATTTCACATGTGCGGGTATCCTTCCGTGCGTTAAAAAGTTGTAGAACTCAACGGGGCAATTCCAAGTAATGTACGAGTTCCCACAGGATAGTGGGAATGGCACATTAGCTTGAGCGACTTTCGTTCTACTTTTCTTGCTTATCAGCGAAGACAATGAGTGTATTACGCACATTGAGAAGCAATTCCCAGGCTTGCACTAGAATACACAGTCCGTGATGATACACAAGAACAGTGTAAATAGATCGAAAAGATCTTAGAATGTTTTGCACTTCAGATACAGAAACTTTATTTTCGAGGTAATAAATTCACCTATTAGATTGATTGGAATGTCTTAATTTGACATATCATATGCGCCCATAACTATTTTTTAATTATGTTTACGCTGTTCTTGCCTAATATTAAGGAATATACGCATTATAGAACTAAATGATAATAGAGCGGCATAACGAAAACCTTGCAAACATGAGGGCACATATTGCTTCGCTGTAATTTGTTCACTTGCTATTATTATTATTATTATTATTATTATTATTATTATTATTATTATTATTATTATTATTATTATTATTATTATTATTATTATTATTCTCTTCTTCCCTCTCTTCTTCTTATTGTTATTGTTATTATTATAATCATATTAAAGTACTGGTATGCTAACTTCACTCATAGAATAGGTATTCGAGCGACGAAGGACGTTCACGTTAATTCATCAGTTCTCTTCTGTCCTGTATTTACTTGGAATTGCGGTGTAGTAGTTAACTTTAGTTCTTGAGATCACGTGTTCAAACATGGCTTTTTTCGGAAGGTAAGTAAACCCGGTGGTCCCGTATCATAGATTTACGACACGTAAAAGAACCTCAAGCCTGATAAAGAGGCCTCTGAGCAAAATTACGGTCTTCCACGCCCAATATACAATGGCACGCTAAGGACCATAGAAGTTAAAGAGCGTCCATAAATAAAACTAAAAAATAAAAAATAAATTGGAATTTCCCCGTTGATTTCTGCAACTCTTTTAACGCACGAAGGGATGTCTCCAATACTGAAACAGGGCGCTGTACTACCTGGTATGTAGTTGTGGAAGAAGAGCCACTTGTGTTTTGGAATAAATTCAGTGTATACTAAACAAATGTTCGGCAATGAGTCTTTTTCTCCCTTTTGTGTTTGACCTTTAATTCTGTTTTTTTTTGCATAAGGAATTCAAATAACATTTCTAATTATTTTCCTAGTGTTATGTTTAATTAATTTATTTATCTTACAAGGCTCACTTATGTTACATGAATTCCAAACGCTACAGATACAAATTAATTAGCTGTATTCCACACAGTGATCCAAAGATAAGAAAGGGGAGTAGAAGTGGCGAAGTCGTGCACACACTCATGCGTTGTCGCTCTTTTCTTGTCCCTTGTGCTTGTGGGTAAAACGGGAAAGGAAGCTAAAGCTAGAGTAAATTCACCAGAAGGAGAAACAATAAAAATCAAATCCACCGCAATCCCATATTCAGTAATGCAGGGCAATCTATAGTTTTATAAACTAGCAATTCGAGCTTTGCTAAAATCTTTGTTGCAGTTTTGTTCCTGACGAATGGTCAGTGCTGCCTCAGCTTTACTAAGCATACTAAGCGTATCCTATTATCGGGTCCAAATCTGCTGACGTTTGAGGCATGTCCATAACACGGCACCAGCGAATAGCAGCGGTGCGACGTTGCCTCATAGGACAGCACAGCTCGCCACTTGTAAAATTGGAAACGTAATGTCATATGCGCACATGCGTATTTCGTATTAAGAAAATCAAGTAGCTAGGATAAAAGGTGACGTTCTCCTGAATAAACACAAAAAAATCATACTTTTTCACCTAGTATTTCGAATTTTATGCCTTATTAATTTATACTTATATTTCGTGGTGTTTAAACGGAGGCTTTTAGTTATGGTTATGTCGTCCCTAATGCTCCCCATATATAGCCAATGACCTTCGGGGGTTACCTCATTCCACTATGCGATGATTGGACCCATTTCTGAGGTGAAAGCACCCAGAGGGCGGAGTCCGTTACCTTCGATGATGGGGGCGATAATGAGCATGGGGGTGGAAAGAAAGGACCTACAGCTTTTACCGTGACTTTTTATTTCTGGACGCTCTTTAACTGCCGTGGTACTTAGCGTCCCATTCTATATTGCGCGTGAAAGACCGGTAATTATGCTCAGAGGCTTCTTTATCAGGCTTGAGCTTTTTTTACGTGCTGGGACCACCGGCTTTATTTCCCTTACGAAGGAAGCCATGCTAAGGATTTTTACTCCCGAAAAAAATCTATCGCCCTCCGACAGGATTTACCGTGACTCCGAACCACGTTGGGCTTTAGAATATTCCACACGAGCAAATCAGAGATGGAGGCGTGGACAAGACCGACTTAAAATCATCACCTAGAGATGGGAATCGAACCCCGGATCCTCAGAACGAGAGCAGGAAAGGAAACCACTGCGCTATCCCGGCGCCCAGTTATAGTTATGTTTATAATACTAATAAGTACGTTATTGGCACATATTAAGTTTCTTGTTTTTTTAGTTTGTTCAAATGGCCATTAAATTTTCACAAGTTTTAATGTGACTGTCACAAAATAACGTTAGCTCCGAGACCAATTGCACATTGCTGAAAGGAGTATTCAAGGCTCCCAGTTCAGTAAACATTCCTTCGCGCGAAAGTCATGCATTGTTTGAAGCAGTCCTTTCACAGGTAAAAGATGATATATTGTAAAACGTCAGGTAAACAGAGGTCTGTGACCGTGACTTTCTCCTCTTTGAAGCAATTAAGATTTGGCGGACAATAACAATAACCAAAATGAAAAGTGAAGGATTTTAGGCACTTGAGTTGCGAGTTAAACTTCTGTGTAATACTGCTGTTAAGCTATTACATTGATAGGCTGTGTGCTAGCGTGGCACTTACCACAAACGCGGAAGTGGAATTTGGCAACGACGCGGTTGCACCGTATTGGTTCTGGCATAACGTCAGGAGGTTTGGACGGCACTCTAGGTGAATACGGAGCATATTTCAACAATGGAAATAAAATTGGGTTCACAAACTATATAATAATTCTAGCGAACATTAAACCTCCGCGGCACTTTTAACGAATTGCCGGCCCTCGTAGCCGTGGTCGCTGGAGTGGTCGCTCCGGCGCTCCGCCAAGCTGAGGGCCGCGGGTTCGAGTCCCGCCAGGGGCATGGGTGTTTGTGTGTGTATGAGTGTTGCGGAAATAAGCGGTATGGAAACAGTAAAACACAGTAGCATAAACTGGGTACAACAAGGGAACTTTAAAAAATAAAAATAAAATAAAAAAAAACGAAAACTCAATCACAAGGCGCGCACTTTCGAAGACTCTTGTCACTTCGATCAATAAGTAGAGAGAGTTTCACCAGAAGTGTGGACTTGGTGATTAGCTACGTTATCAATGCGCTCTTTAGCCAATGGTTAAAAAGAAGGCGCATCACTTTCTTGCTTGATGTTAACATAGTGGGTTTCTTTATGTCATCATGGGCTGAAAACGGTTTTAGTGCGCTCACTGGTGGCCGACCAGCATCATATTCAGTGCTGAGTGATAGGATTCCATATTGCAACTCTTAGCACCAAGCGTGTTATTCTTTTTACCTGTGATGAGAAAGGTGGAATGGTCTAGGAATTTCCTTCGAATTAACCATACTTCACACATATTCGAGCTGATCTTTGGCCTTTGCATTCACTTAATTCTCATAAAGTGCTAGTTCTGCTAGTGTATAACATTACAGAAATAAGCAGATCAGGATTTGTTTATGTATTAAGCGGAAGTATTTTATTTTTTACAGTTTTTTATCATTTTAATATTTATATCTCAGTCTAATATGGAGAGTATAACTTAAGTTAATGCTTTATGGGTTATTCTGTGAAAACCATTTATTATGAGGTTTATAAATAATACGTTCATTGCGTATTAGGTTTAAACCAGCAGTTGAGGTGCTGACCTGGAAAACGTTTATAACTTGCATGAATTTCTTTTTCTCTATTAAAAGAATGTCAGAATGCTGCCGATGGCTTAAAAAAACTATAAAGTGGTAGACATAATAATTTGTTTCCATCACAGTTTCAACTGTTTTACGATTAGGGTAAGGCAAATCTGCCTTTTCCCGTTAGATTTCCGTTTTGTGATTACGTTCTAAGTTTCACTACTGCGCCTGTCTCTTAGAGGATATGAAGACAACTGTCTAATATATAGTCACCTAGTCTATTCAAAACGGAAAACCTTCACTTTTGTTTCGTCATTATTCTGAACAGTTTGAAGCTGAAATACCCCTTTTTTCTGACTAAGGTGTATGTTTATTTCTAAGTTTTCTTTGTGTAGCTTATACTTTTAAGGTATAAACCACAACAGTCTTTTGAAAACAGGCCCTACAGGTCACTGATATTTTCTATTTATAATTATAAGGTATAAACTGAGGCAGTATTTTATATCACAACACTGTGAATGCCAGAGTGATTGTAGTGTAAATTAACATTATTGTATGACGATGATTTTAGATGTTTGTTAATTATAAGCATTGTTAGGAAATAAGTTTACACGGCCTCACTGAAACTGACCATAGGAGCGGGTAACAATGAGGCGAGGGGGTGAGTTGTTTATCAATTAGAAGAGACCAAACAAATGACGTCAGAGTAGCGCGCCTTTCTTTAGAAATGGAGGGAATATCTTCCCTAGAGCATATGTGTTAGTAATTTTGATTGGCTTATAAAACAGACGCTAATGTTGGCGCGATTTAGTAACCAATAGCAGCTCAATTATAATGTTTAGGCATATCGGGGTGAGGGAGCATAAATTCTTGAGCCAGAGGCAAGTATCGCGCAGTTCTACAGAATCATTCACAAGGTAAACGTCGCACAGTTCTAAGAAATCTCTCTCGCGAGTTACACGTCAGGCAGTTCTAAGGAAGCATTCAGGAAGTACACATTACGCAATTCTACAGAATCTCTCGCGTCATAAAGTTAGTTACAAAGTGTGAAATACGCGAATTAATATTGTGCGGTAAATAAGTGATTGTAGTTACATTATAAAATATAACAGTTTCAGTCAGGCGTGTATCAAGATTAAATATGTGAAATTAATTAAGTGTGACGGCAATAAAGGTATAAAAACAAATTCTTTTATCAGTGTTATCTTTTAGTAACAACTCCTTTCCGTTTACACGCCCTGTTCAACAGATATTTGCTCGACTGAGTAATAATAACTAGCCGGAGGACAAAGAACCCAAAATTCAAAATAGTAAAACAATAACAATAACAATAACAGCGCTCAGCAAATAAGATAACACGAACAGGTACTGCGACAAAACCTTATAGTATTTATAAAGCTGTTCTCCGAATGATTTGACGATGGCTTCGGTCCCAACTTTGGCATTTTATTTTGGATATGAATATGATTCATATTTAGCTGTTTACTCGTTGTATATTTATATTATCCAAAAATTCATTTCCAATTTTAATTTGTTTTAATTTCTCTTGGAGACTTCGCAGAGCTCAGAGCCATACAACGTAATACTTTATTGCTTTATACAGGGTGGACCATTTAAGTTGAAACTGTATAACATCTCCAAAACTAAGCGTTGTAGAAAGAATTGTGTTAAAAAAGGTGTTTGATATTATGGGGAAAGTAAATTTCATTAGTCGTGTTTTATTTGGATTTAATTTTTTTTAAATAGGAACCTACAATTGACCCTAACATGACCATCATAACGTCCTCCAATCAAAACATGGCTAATGGTATTTGCTTTCCCCCATAATATCAAGCAACTTTTATTAAAGACATTTCTTTCTACAATGCTTAGTTTTGGAGATATTGTACAGTCTCAGCTTAAATGGTCTATCCTGTATATCCTTCTCTTTTACATCTTTATGAATAGCTTTATTCTAAATTATAGAATGTAATAATGGTCTCAGAAAGTCTTTCTTTCTGCAGTCTGTGTCGAATTTCAGTCTGACTACCTCCTGTTTTTTGTTCTTAGGTACTTATCTCGTAAGTGTTACAGCATCTAATAATTAATCCATCTTCCATCACTATGTCGCTTCCTACTTCTCCAACAATCATGTACTCTGTTTTAGTTAAATTTATTTGTAGGCCTCAGTTACAGGTATATTATTTTTGTGTTTATGAACGTGTGGTTCATATCATTTTAATATTCAGTGAAAATAATTTGATTGTCGGCAAAATTTAAAGAATGGAACGTCTCATCATTATCTGTATACCCATGGGGCCGCGTTTCCTTCTCCAATTAGGAAGACCTTAAACGATGTAAGTGCCAAGCTTCTTCCTTAGCGGAGTTCTTTATATACGGTAAAACTAGTCGAGTGTGTATTAAATTATTTTATGCAAACGTAATTTCGGGAAAGCTTGTGACTTAATACGCGATTTGTTGCATAGTAAACATCAATGTCTATAAAACAACCTTTTTATTAGAAGAGAGACAATTGCCACTCAATTGTTGCTTACTTTCCAACCAAGGAAACGTTATTTGGGTAGAAATTATTTAAGGTTATGTTCGGTATATTAGCCAAACGCTTTCTTCTACAAAATTTGCTTTCTAACACAAACCTCGTCATTTTAATTTCTGCGGGTTTTCATTCTTTAAACTATGGTTACAGCATTTTCCATGTCAACACCTCAATTGATTAATATTAAGCATTAATAATTCCTTATCAATTTTAGGATACAGGATGTGTGCGTTTAAACAAATTCATTTTTGAGTGCCATTACGACACATACAGAGACATATTTACAGCTCGGGAAGCTCTATATTACAATTGTGGATGTTAATGTGGAGCGTTTTTTAATTTTTAATTAAATTTGTAATTAACAGAGGTAGTATATGCTCACATTTAATTTACATGCATTGTTTTTGACAGCTAACTTTATGGCATGCTGCTATGTACAACATGTAATTTACATGTTTATTGCTTTCACAAAATTCATTTTTGTGTTTATATCATCACAGATGAGAAAATTAACTATTAGTACCAGAAAAATCTAATTGTAAAATTACTATTCAAAAATATGTTTAAAATATATGTACTGATAACTATTTTTCAATTAAGAAATAGTGTATATTAGCATGCATTGGTGGTCAGTAATCTATTTTTTTGGCATCTAAGATTTATTAGAGTGCTAATACTTGCTTTTTAAATAAAGGATTTAAGAGAATTGGAAAGCAAATTCCATCGTTTTTACCTATATCTGTAAAACAAATGAAATGTACCTCTTATTTTAACAGATAAAATATGGATGAATTAGTGTTTGAATGAACTATGTGAGAATAAAATTTTCTGCGTTTCACAAAATGTTGCTGTCTTTATGGAGATGTTTCATAAAATATAGCACAGATAGTTACTAACCCCTGAAAAAGTTAATTGCAAAAATTTAATCTAGATAGCTCTTTAACGAGTAGTTTTCATAAATGTTTTAATTTAAGAGACATTAAAACTGTAGGTTATCAATGATAAATCGTTGAAAATCAAGCATTCTTTGATACGGCGTCTAGATACTATCAAGAGGAAAATAATTAAGAATAATACAATGGTGAGAACAAAATTGAAATGCTTCGGAGTGTACTACAACTCCCATTGAATACACTCTTTGAGAGTGTCAAAAGGGATGGTGTTAAAACTTGATTTTGATAGTCACAGAAGGACTGATTCTCTGAAATGAGAATCTGTAATGCCATCCTTAAAAAACTACTATGGAGGCCAACAGTGCGCATTTTTGAAAGCAATAACTAGGCTCACGTTTAAATATTTCGAAGTATGCTCAGCCGATCGGCGGTTCATCCCGGCTTGTTTCCGGCATCTTCCTTCGCGAATTGGCTATTGCTGTTGTTAACCCTTTCTCAGGTATTTAGGCTGCTCCTTATGAAGGTATGATTCACTCTCTATCCTGCACAACACTAATGAACGTCTAACTGTATACTAGCATCTATTTTAAGGAGCGTGGGCTCCATATTATTTAATACGTAAAATCTAACTGAAAACAGTGGAGTATTCGATCTTCGTCAATTCACCAACATACCGGTAGCAATGTGGGCTCCGGCTGCCAACCGGGGGAGTCAGTGCTTCAAAATATTTAAACTGTGAGCATTCGAAGACTGCATTCTTTCTTTCAAGAGGTTTCTTCACTAGATTATGCAAGTTATGCATAAAGTTGAGATATTTATTTCTCATTTTTGTCTCCTTCATCGTAAGAGATGTCATTTAAGTGCATCTCAGTGGTGTACTTAAAAGCCTAATGATTAAGGCCTAATCCACATCTGAATGCAATTGCCCGCAAACAAAAATACACGTGTTTTCAAACAAATGCACTGAATATTTGTGAATAGGCAAACTAATGAATGTTTGTGAACAGTTTGTGGAGCCTCACAACATTTGCATGAATGTTGAAAGTGTAATTTTTTCGCGTAAATTTTTCCGACGTGGTGGAAGATATACTTACTGAAGGCATTTTAAAGGATTTTAAATTAAATGAGTTTTAAAAGAGTGACACCAAGTGATTTTAAGTACTGATTCAAATTATGTCTCTTATATATGCATTGTTATTGCCGAGAGTGATGTATCAATCTTACATTGTTGAAAATAAATATCAAGTTAATCTCATTGTTGTCATCAACAATTTTATCAGATGATCTGCTCCCTCTAGACTCATAGTCTTGGAGTTAAAACAGTAGTTTTTCATATCCAAACTAGTGTTCCTTTTTACTATTTGGAGAGAAACCACTGCAGTGAGAATCCATTAATTTCTTTAGTTCCATCCAAAGGTGATTTCTAATGCTTGAACTTTCATCTCCATGTACATTACGCTAAGTTCATATTTTCTTGACAGGTTTTTGATTACATGTCCTATATTTATAGTATTCATTCTACACACCAAAAGTGTGCAGTAGAACGTATGTCTTGATCAGTGACAATGTTTTTGTTACAGTCTCCATTTTCCAAAGTATGGAATTGTTTCCTGATTTTATCCCTACACAACTGAAATGAACTGCAGTACTGTTGACGCCATTTGTATTTGCCCGCAAACCCGTCCAGATCTGTGTGTTTGTGATTGCTATTGCACGTTTTCCATTTCGGATGGAACACCAAAAACACAGAATTGTTTTCAAAAAATCAGCGTAGAGTTCACAAACAGATTTATACTAGTTTTAAATAATTTTTATACATTTGTTTATGGGCAGTTGTATGCAGTGTAGACTAGGCCTAAGAGGGCCCAAGCAAGATCCTCCTTTGGAGTAGGTTGTGTGGATAACTTTTCGTTTACCCTGTGAAGTCAAATGTTAAGGAATTATGATCTCTTTGTACCATACTCATTTGAGCATTATTTAATCATCGAAAATTTATTCATTGTATCTGTATACTTGAAATAATATAAGAGGCGTTAATCTATAACAAGGAAGAAGAAAACAACTATAGCGCCATTTTCCTCCCGAAAAAGGCAGTCATCTAGAGAAAGCTCCGATATACGAGGGACATCCAGAATGTAAAGAACGAGTTGGCATAAATAAATAATAACCAAAGATATCAAAACAGAACTTTATTTACAAAGATGCGGTATCTTACTGTATTTCTAAATGAAATTGCGCCATTGCTGTGAAGGCATTTATTGTAATGTGGTACCAGTGTTTAAATGACGATGTTATACTCCTCTACTGGCAAAGACTGCCATTGCTTCTTTGAGATCTTCATCGGTTGGAAACTCTTTTCCATTCAAAAGGTCTTTTGGTTTCGGAAACAAGTGAATATCTTGAATTCTTTCAACAACGTTTGCTTTCAACTCCTCCGTAATAAGTTATTGCTTCTCTCGTTCATTGTATTACCACCACACACTTGTATTATTTGCTTATAAATTTCTATTGGCAGAACATTTTGTCCATTAAAAAAGTGAATCACACTACGCACTTCACATTTGGCGGGATTTTCATTTGGCACCGCCGTTTGGATATGCTGTAGAACAGACAGACCTACCTCACAGCAACGAAACTCGACTCACATGAGATGGAGTAAGGAGCTAACTAGCGTGCTGAAATTGTTTTGGGGTTCGGTACCAAGCGTGATGTGCAATTATTCTTTATTTCTGGATATCCCTCGTAGTAATGCATTTCTTCTTTGAATTTAAAACACCCAATTACAAAACTGTGCTTTAAACGAATGACAAATTTTGAAACTTCTTTTCAGGTACTAAATAAACTATTTGTATCGAAACATCTGCATAAACAGCATTCTTCTATAGCGAACAACAAATGCACTCCAAATTAATTTAATATGTGTGCGATTGTTTAAAAAAAATATTATTCACCCATTTTAAATTAAAAGTCATAGTAAATATGCTTTAAAGTTATATTTTTAATCTGCACTTGTTAAGGAAATACTTTAATCTAAAGGTAAACATTACAGCTGTTTAGTGATAATTAATATCAGATCCAATTATAAACATTACTGGTGATGGCAATCCCGATATACGCAACTCATGAAGATAGTTTAACTCCAGGTGGCATCAAAGCTGCAACAGGATGCGTTTTAGCCAATTATATTTCAAATTGTACAGTATAGCTTGCTGATAATTATTTACAAGGTTTTAGTATAATTTTTCTTACGCTGTGTGCACAAACAATGTAGCGACTGGCGAATCAATGAAATTTTAATTTATATGAGAAATAGTTGCCCTCTCTGCATAAAAATGTTGATAAAACTTGTGTCTTTCGTAGTTTATTTAGGTGCATGACGGGAGTTGCAAAGATAGAATTTAAATGAGGCCTATAACGTATAGAAAAACTAGTCTATAAGACGAGATGCATATCTAAGATATTTATTTTAATTTTTTCGTAAAACTAGAGCAAAGATGAGCAACTTTGCGGAAATTATATGTTTAAAGGGAAGTCTATTGCTGTTTATTAGTCACTGCGTGTAGTTTATTGCGTGACAACTAGTAAGAAAATAAGGACACTTTTAGGAGAAAGTTTACTTTCTGGGGGGGGATGTCTAACATGCTAAAGTAGATAACATAAATAATAGTATTTTTCAGTTTTGAATAAAACTGTGTATGAGAATTCACATGAGCTCACGTCACACTCTGAGCGCATTCTTTTTCATGTAGGATCTACAGTAACAGAACCAATGTTGGACATGGAAAAGGTTGCAATAGATGCATTTAAAGGCTATATTTACACAAGTATTTCTATATACAAAGGCAACATATGAGTTACACATAATGAAAAAAGGGCTACAAATTAATAGTTTTGATTGTTCATTTAGGGGACCGATCTGTGAATTTTCCAAAACCCAAAGTACTCTACCGAGAGTTTTGGATTTTTTTACCACATCTTATATAAATGTGGTTGTAACTTTGGTGCATATATGTTAACTCGTTCCTGTACCATACGTTTTAAAACATGAGTAAGTTATTTACAGAAATGCTCCTTATGATTCAATTTTCGTAACTTTTATTCAACATTTAAGATTTATGTTCCTTATTGAGCTAGAAAATAAGTTTGCTAAGAAGTGGTTTAAAGAATAATTTTGTTCGATTATGAGTTTAGGCTTCTGCAAAACATACAAGTCTAAGCTAGGTGGCGTAAAACATTTGCCTTATATTAATAATTGAATAGCAGGTAATAGATATATTGGGGAAACTATTTACAAAGTTTCACTCTTAACTTAAACATTTTATCATAAGGAGCATTTCAGATGCTGAAAACTATTCCGTGAAGGCTAATAAAAGCTGGACTGAAATTCTGCTTATGTATTGTTTTATTGAAGTATGGAATTTTTATTTAAAATACGCAAGTCAGAAACTGATCAACATATGTGCAGTATATTCTGAAAAAACAACTTATAAAATTTTTGGAAAAAATGTGAGAAATATATAAAGAGCCTCAAATGCGCAAGCACGCTCTACGCTCAGGGTTATTCAAACCATCACTCTCACATTTTCACTCCGATAATGAAGTTATTTACACAATAATATACCTAGAGAATCGACGTAATAAGTTAAAAAGCCTAGTAATTTTTGCCCAATTCTCACCGATCGGTCCCCTAAAACTTTTCTTGAAGAAAGTAATATTCCAACAAGGAAATGCATCTGTGTTTCATTTCAAATGTCCAACATGAGCATCGGAAGAGGAAGTGGGCGACTGTACATATGCAGGGAACGACAGAATAGCAAAGCAACCAATCCCAAGCCTTGTTGGTGGCAACTGAGTGAGCTTACTGCAAGAGGTGCTAGGTGTCCGTAGACATGATAAACGCCGTTGTCGTGGAAGTCTCCTCGGATAGGCGTCTCAGGCTTCTCATCCTCACGCTTCCTGGGAACACAATCCAGCTACAGCATCACTACAGGGCTACTAAAATAACATTGCTTAACGATATCAATGAAGCTTGTTTTAATAGTAAGGATATAAACTCAAATTAAATATTATTTTAATATAAAACTGAGAAGGCGATACTGCATTAGGATTAATTAAAATAATTAATTTCGACATAATTTCGAAACCTGAAAACTTAAAAGTTAGGAGGAAGAAGGTACAATCTTACCGTAGTACGTTTAACCTCAGTATATCCTTACCTTTATGGAGCTTTGAAAGTGCACATTACTTATTTCACTAGTCATGGTTTCTTAAAATAGAATTCTATTCCATGAGTAATAACACAGGACAACACTTTGTCCTACGTGGACGTATTTTAAGTTGGTGATTATTTGCTTATATTTATGTCACAAAGGACTAGTCGGCCACGATAAGGGTGCGTGTGGTGGGAAGAGGAACTAAAAGATTACGAAACAAGTGGGCGGACCATCGGAAGGATAGTGAGCAAAGAAAACGTTCACAGTTCCGAGTTTCATTTACTAGAGAGGCTGAGGTCTGCAAATGTAGTACTGTTTCCAGTGTGCGACTGTACATTACCCTCACTTCCCTCTGATCCCGCCTTGATTGTCACAAGAACAGTGCCGCCCTCCTCCACGCGCATTCATATCGTGGCCGACTAGTACTGCATTGCGAAAGGAAAAGGTAATCTATCTGTGCTGCTCTCCAGTATCACGAGCGAGATGGCTCCGGTTAATGTGTGAGCTCGCATTAGGAGGTTCCTGGTTCTATTCCATCGACTACCCAATCTGCCTTGGTTTTTTGTCGGTAGGCGAATACTCGGTTGGTTTTTCATCTACCTTGATTTACTTTCCCCCTTTCATTCTCGTTCCTTCTCATCTTTCAGATGTGGTTCTGGGTTTTGTGGCGTATGGCGGTGCCGGTAGGATGATGCGAATGCTTGCTCAAAGGAAAGAGCATTCCCGTGGACATTATAGGGCTGCTTATTCGAGGGGTCGTTCTTCGCCCTCTCTTGGCAGCTCCAGCAGTGGAATGGGTCTTAGAGCCTGCAACTTTTAGGAGCTTCCGCGCGGCTCTGTGGCCTATTTGCTTGCGGCCTGTAGCCTCACGAGTTTCCTTCACTTCATCCCCTCCTTCTGTGGAGTGGCCGCCACAATAGATCTATGTAGGTTGCAGTGCGCGAGATGTCCCCCTCCGTTGTATAATCTATACCTATACCTTTACCTATACTCCAGTGCAGGTGAACCTCGCGGCGAACTGGGACAAAGTGCCGTCCCTAGTAATAACAACGGAAGGTATCAGTGCGCTGGTATCAGTGTGAACGGACGGAGTATCTTTCTTGAATTCAATAAGCAGTTTACATTTTACCTTCTACTCTCTAAATAGGCTTCCATCTTTATTTACATATATGTAACGCATACTGATTCTAAAAACATTACGGACAGATTATCGCTTTCTAAGGTATAGCATGCACAGAAACATAAATACATTAGATGAGGAAAAATTTATGGTAACCATAAAGAGTGAACAAAAAGTACTGGCTATGTTTTATAACTTTATACTAGCTTGAATGTTTCTAAACATGTTAAATGCAGAATTTATTTAAAGTGTTAGACTTACGGCTTTGTGTATATTTGCATCACACCTTTCGCAAATGGCAACCCATACACATTTTTTACTTTCTCTACTACGTATAGTACCTATGGTATTCCACCCAAAAATTTGATACAAGATTTTACTTGAAACACATGTTTTGAGGCCCCCTGAATCCAAAAGCACATTTTTAGTAAAAGGACCGCGTGCAAGTGTGTATCTATTAACAGCATAACACAAAAATAAACTCAGGTAAATGCCAAATCTGGTATTTAAGCACAGTAACCTCCAAAGGTGTGACTCAAAGATTTTAAAGAAAATCTCCCACCCTAACTACCCTTTACATGGAACATTTTTAAAAATTTCTGATTTTATAAGTAATGGCTCTAATGATTTTGATTAAAATACATTATAGTAACGGTGCTTACAAAGCAAATAAAACGTTTATCTTGAAATTTTCTGGCAATAGCCTGTGAAGTCCTCTTCATTCGGGAGGAATTTTGTATAATATTGTACAACTGGTAAATATTAAACGACAGAAAAAAGTATACTGGACAAAAAATGTAGATCTCTTTAAAATACGCAATTTATTTAAATACACAATTTAACTTTTCTGTAGCATAAGTCAATTCCAAGATGTCAGTGTTTAATGGTTCAATTTGTTCAATACTTTGTCATTCTTTTCAAGTCTTATGCTTTCAGTTGTTTCTCGCGATTGTATGGAAAGAGTGTTCATTTTTAAGGCCAGTATATAGGGTACAATTCTAAAGCGTATCACTATCACTGTTCTCTTTGTATCTACAATTAAATGTGTAATGTAGCTAATTATGCAGAGATTTATATCCATTAAAATGAAGCAGATAGAAACATAAACTTTCGCAAGAATGGTTATCCAATAATAAACAATACAGGATAGAGAAAATCATGTGAATGTAACACATCAGATTTTTGTATCACTGAACTCTTGTGTTAATTCTGTGTGTTGATAGTTTAGCTCACACATTATTATTTTGTTCATTTTACACTGTGAAATAAAAGAAATAAAATAGTAGGTGGAACTATGGAACTTTTCGTCACAGAATTGCGGTAAAAAACAGATTAGGCAATTTTATTTACAGGCCTCTGAAAATATTTAATAGTAAAGCGCTAACTTAAGCATTTATTATAAATATAAGGGCAGCTAGAGTGTAGTATAAGGAAATATTTTTTTAAAATAATAAACTCGTCTTTCACGGCCATTAGAATACAAGGTATAAAATAAGCGTGGATTACCATTCAAGAAATTTATATTTTGTATCCCCCTGTACTTTAAGACGTAAACTTTCAAAATGACGCGATACATATTGATATATGTCAGCTAACGCAGCATTTAATATTTTAAAGAAATATTCACATTAAAACGTAGTCAGCTGCATCACAACTTTTGCTAATCGTATACAAAAAGAAAATCAACTTATTTGTCGTGGGAATCTCTTTATGAATATCACAGTTATATGCAAAAAATCTTGACAATTCTCTACCACATTAGATGAAAACAGTAATGTTTTTCTTCTTGAAGCTACCGCAGTTGCTTAAATGACATTTGATTTCGCTGAATCCTTCCTTAATCTGTAATTAACCGGATTACTCTGAGTTAAGATTTGGAAACTGAGAGTAGGAAGGAACATAGCAGGTTTAATGAGATTAGATGTAAATAATATGGATATGGGATGGCAAAATTTGAAGATATAGTGAGTTTTACTTTTATGGACGCTCTTAAACTACAATGATTCTTAAATTCCCATTTTATATTGGGCGTGAAAGACCGGAAAGTTTGCTCTTTATCAGGCTTGAGGTTCCTGTACGTGCTGTATATTTACGACAAGGGATCACCGGATTTACTTCCTTTCCGAAGGAAGTCATGCTAAGAATTTTTACGCCCGAAAAAAATCCATCGTTCTCTGTCAAGTTTGAGTCCGTGACCTCGGAGACTAGAGGCTATTGAAGATGCAGTGGTATGACGGTATTGATTAGATAAAAGATGAAACTTTGATAAAACAAGGTTACACCTACCTCAGTAGTTTCGGAAGTAGGAGAAGCTTGGCAAAGTAAGAGCGAGGAGCTTGGGTTACATTTAACTGAAACTTCTGCGCTCCCATAATGATAAACAGAGCCCGTATTCTGATGACGTCATCTTTTAATTGTTACGTCATAGGTATTGTTAATATTTACAATGGAGTGCACAAAATCGTTTCGATTTAATGCACAGGGTTTATGCCCACTCCATCTACTCTGTATTCACTCTTAGGTTGATCCGCGTCAAAATAAACCCCAGGTGACCAGTGTACCGCTATAATGTATCCTTCCGCCATTCGCACTAGAAATATTCTCACACTTTCAGACCATGTGGTGAGTACAAGCGGCACGTAGTGCAAAAAAGAACAGAGTCCTTATTTCGACAACTGAAACGGTGACTAGCATATTCTGTTAAGGGTTAAAGGTGATAAGATTAATAGTTGCAACAAAATAAACGTCTGCACATATAACAATACGTAATTCTAAAATAAATGAGCGAAAAATAAAGTAAGAGGTATGCGATAACCTAATTTATTCGCTCTCTGGAAGCGGTACTTTATTAACTGTTGGCGGCTCATTTTAAAAAAGAAATTGTGCACTTTTACGCAAATTGCATTCTTCTTAAAATCACTACATTCTTGCATCGCGTATTTCATACGCTTTCTTTTTTTTCCGGGTGTAACCCTTTTCCCGTTTCAAATTTTTCTGCACAAGCACTATTTATACTTGTACTCGAAACACCGGTGAACGCAGAAGTTAATTTCACCATTTTTTTCGCGGAAACTGTTGGATACTTCTCACATAACTAATAATAAAGATTCAACACTATTGTTTTTTCACCAGTAGTCAATGGCTTGCGCGGCTAATGTTTTACGTAATTCGACGAAAACACAAGAGCAAATTCACCGTCCGCCATGATACTAAACACAACTGCTTGTTTCTGGCTGTAAACAATATTCTGCGCCTACCCGGAATTTAGGTGACTCATAAGAATTGCGTCATGGGACTTGTAGCTCTGTTTTACGGTATAAATCAGCGTTAAATAAAACCTTAGGTATTTGTATAGAATATTATACTATTTAAGGATAAATTCATTCTAAAATTCAGAGATTAGCATGGGACTACTTTCCTGGGCGCATTGCTACCGTGTTGCACCACGGTGCACTGACCACGTGGGTTTGTTTTGACGCGGATCAACCTAAGAGTGAATACAGAGTAATGTGTCTTACTTTCCCCTTTTCTTTCGATTCTGAGGCTGAAACGCAATCACAGTTTGAGTGCCAGACTTTTAACTGCAAATTAATACTAGAGGGCTCATTCAGGAGCTGGTGTGGACAGTCTTGGCAGAGTTTGCCTTCCAGCCACTCAGGTGAAATGTTTCCGTATTCACCGCTCACTATGCCTGACCTTTTTTCATAGGCTAATGCGTTTGTATCACTTGAATTCAAACCAATAAGAGATCGGCTCATCCAGGACTAGTGTGGAACACAAATGAGATTCTGCCAACATTAAATAAAGAAAAACACTATAAGAAACCAGAAGCATCGGAATGTTTCGTTGCACTCGACTGTACATAAATCCTTAACTTGGGTCCCGGATTATGAAAATGCATGTTTATGCCATTTTATATTTTGAAAGATGTTTTCGATTTTATATTATTACTTTGTCATTTTCGTGACATTAGCGTATTTAGGGAGTCATTATATTACATTTAAACTGACTATATGAGCAGTATTATATTACTGACATTGCTTTTCAAACATCAGAAATTTTACAATTCAACTGAAAAATAACAGTCACATTTGTACATCTTTT
The DNA here is from genome assembly GCA_030765065.1 of Deroplatys truncata. Lineage (NCBI taxonomy): Eukaryota > Metazoa > Arthropoda > Insecta > Mantodea > Mantidae > Deroplatys > Deroplatys truncata. The sequence goes on from CM060979.1 coordinate 90,219,575, forward strand.
ACTCCCATTATTTGGAAAAAAATAACATTACTATTTAATGGTTAGTGTGGAAAGAGTTGCTCGTGGGGGATGGATGGCTATTGTCAGGGAAACAGGTATAATTAATGTATGAATTGTTCCAACTATGGATCAGGTTTCCGTTATTTGCAGGTCAGCTTTCCCTGTTTTCAGCTTTTCTTTTTTTGCGTTAATGTGCATATAACTAGGTTGCTGTTATCTGTTTCCTTGTATAATGACATACACTGTGAATCCTCTTCATTTGCAATGAATTTAGTGTAATCTGAGAACTCAAAAAAGTTAATGCTACCGTTTTGTAAGACCTGTTCAGAAAGAATTATCTTAATTTTCTTTTCAGATTCTTACAACAAGAACATGGAACAAATACATTTTTAAAATTAGTTTCTAAATTATCTTATCAATATTCTTATACTTACTTGTTCTATCTGTATATCAATTATATTCATGTATAATTAATTTATGACACTCTGTTCCTTAATTTTAATACATTGAATAACTCACAGTTAGGTCATTTATTGTAATTAGTATGTCATTTTCATAAAATTTTTAAATCATATTATAAGTAATTTTTCAAAAACATTTAGAACATCAAAATCTGACCCCTAATGATAAGATTTCTTGAACGTAACTGTACATCTTAGAAGTGATATTGTCTGTCGGCTGCCTTCTATTTAATGGTAGTTTTACTGTAACAGTAAAATACAAAAAGTATTATCAATAATACATTGCTTATATTGTTGTTTAGTGTGATATTTACAATATTAATTAGGAACAGTTTAAACTATACGATACACAATTATTAATAGTTAAATGTTATTAGAATATTAATTTAATACTAATTATAATTAATAATGATTTATTAGTTGTTTTGTTTTCGGTTGATATATAAGTGGTAGAAATACAAGATTTAAGTGTAGTAAATCTGTATCTCAATTAAATCACACTTGATAGTTGCATGGTGCCTTTCGTTTAAGATAATTATTTTAAAATAAAAATTTCCGAAAACAATTCCTTTTTATAAATTTTTTGTGTCGTAATTTTTTAAAAACCAAATAGGAATGTTTAAAATGTCGAATACATGCTCTGTTACAGGTATATATTTTTCCAAAGCTATTTATCTGGGAATGATTACATCTGAAAATCATTTCACTTACAGGTTTCTTACTTTTCTAGGTTAAACCATTTGTTTGTCAAAGTCACATTATAGCTCAAAATATGTATACACTAAATAATTCTATTACTTTTTCAAAATGTTATGATTTTTAAAAACAGCCATACTATTTCTTTTTGAATTGGCATAAATGTTTTAATAATTTATAAAAGTTGTATTAGAACAGAGTGTATAATTGCAGTTTGTTTAATGGTAATTTCAAGCATAATCATTTTCGCACAAACATTACCAAGTGTTGTTAGACCCAAAAACCAAACTTTCGGGTTACACTTACTAAGTATATTGTTAAGTTATTGGCTACTGTATAAGAAGTAAGGCTGTTGTAGTTATTGTTTAAATCACGCACCAAAATATACGGTTTTAAATAAAGTCAAATGATCGCTTCGTGTTTAAGATGAAAGTACATTTGTACATTTTGTTATCATATTGGTAACTACTAGCTTGCCTTACTTACCTTAAATACTCCTGCTAAGATACTTATATACATCGTGTTGTCTAAACATATAAGAAGGTTTTTGGATATTTCGAGAGGATTTGTCTTCAAAATAGCCAAAGTCTCAAATAGGTCACATAAATAATTTGCGTTTCTTATACCTATTTTCTATAGCTTACCTGGTTAGGCAAGTGTTGCATGTTGCCAAAAAACTTGGAAATGCATATTTTGTGGTTCACTCAATATAACAGGTGAGTCAGCTGCCCCTAGGTATTCGTATCTATGCAATCCGCAGTTTATAGTCTAATGTAAAAATATTGACCCTTTTAGCAAATTGTTATTGTAGCTCTGCCCTTTTATTCGGTATATACGCAACCACCAATAATGATTAAAGGACTGAATGAACCAAGGAGGTACGAAAGACTTAAAAAAGACGGCTCTTCATGGAATATAATGCTGGCAAGGAGGCAGCATCCGTCGGTGCTGGCCGAGTGGGTTAACTGACGACGTGTGGTGAAGCAAAGGTTAGCTTCGGAGGTTGGAATCTAATGTTTACATTAAAGTGTTTTGGTTCTTTTTTTCTTTCTCCTTGTGTTTATTTTCTGTATTTTAGTGTACTAATCGACATATTTTTGTTATTAGCTCTCCTGTGAGCCAAAGACACAAGAATTACAATCATATAATAATTGTGGATCTGTTTACCCTAATAATCTGTACCGTATCTGATGTTGTAAATGAGTTACGTAGTTAGCTTTCATTCTTTTGGGCGCATGTCGACGTTATTAAATCTAACAGTTTTTATTTTAAACCCTATGTTTTACTTCTTCTACTGACAAAGGAGTTGTAAATGTGCTAAGTTCACGGGTAAATAGCATAATAAATTTTTAAAGAGCGTGGATTTCATCAACGAAGTAAATGTTGAAAATGATGACGCCCTTCATCAATGCACATTTGGGTACGTTGCCGGAGAGACCTTCCTGCATGCTGTAACATGCGCGGTGTACTCTGTCTGCATTTTTTACGTATGAATGCCCGTAGATGATTTGGGCTTTGCGGTTCTTGACCGTAGACCTGTTCCTTTAAATGATTCACGAAAGAAATCCAGTGGGGTGAGATCAGGAGATCTAGGGGGCCATGCAATTGGGCCCTCTCGGCCAATCCATTTTTTGCGGATATGTTGTATGTAAGTGATTCCTTACAACCAGTGACCATGTGGTGGATCTCCATATCACTCGCGCTTGAAAGTCGCGTCCGTGTAGAGCCTGGTGCAGTTGTAGATGATATGCATGATATTTATTATGGTGCAATATGCGCATCACTGAGGACCGACTTAGACTTATGAGCAGATCTTGTACTATGGTCCTTGAGCTGGTATGTGGATTGCTTTCTATTGCATTTCGACAGCTTCTTCATTGCCTCCAGAGGGTACTGGAGTATCGGAGCAGGTGGTTCTCTTCCAAATTATCCTGTTCACGAAGGCGTCTTTCAACCCTTCGAAAAGTGTCTGCAGTAGATGCCCTCCTTCGTGGAAACCGTTCTTCACGCAGGCGCTTTGTTGACAGTGCATTACACCTTGTTTCTCCATAGATTAACAGCATGTCAACATACTCTTCGTTTGTGCAGGTTATGACAGCAGCCGTGTCTCGTAGAATGGTTTTAAATACTCAATAGAAAATGGAGAGTTTATTGACGCCAAACATTGACGCAGCAGCAAATAGCTAAAGCCTCTTTGCATGTGTGAAGTATTTTAAACTTGGCTGAATTGACCAAGCATAATACCGAGCACAATAAAATACCTACTACGAAGTATTAAGTTATTCACTTGTCAGTGGAAACCATGGCGATTACTCTCTTTTGTACCCACTCATAATGTTATAAAAATGTTCTTTGTATCACAATATCAAATTATAGGTCCAAAGAGATAAAATAAAAGGTAATAAAAGTTTGAATTTAATACGAAAGTTTTGAAACCGAACTGAAGTGACACAGTGGTAAATGAACCATAATAATACCATTCGGCCAATTCTACCTTGAGAGTTGAGGTTCCTATACGAATAAGTAATTGCAAAACTCAGAACCCCTCTCGAATCTTTACAAGCTTTTTGCAGCTTCATACATTGTTTGGAGTTCGTTTTGGTAGTTTTAACTCAAATAAACAAACTGCATCAGCCATTTCAATTACTGCAATAACTGAAATATGCATAGTTTGTGACAGAAGGAAAATTATCTACCTAATACTTAGCACAGATTTTGACAAGGCTATACAACGAATCTGACGGCTGTTGGCTGACGGCTTAAATCCAATTGGTCCCACTGCGTAGATCTGCCATTTTGTTTTCAAATAGTTTTATCAACCGATGCATGTGATAAGTTGTTCTTTCAGGGGCGTTTTCAAAGGTGTGATGAATGTATGCTAAAGAACAAAAGTTTGTAAAATCAGCTAAAAGTGCTGCTGAAGCTCTCAGTGTGAGGATGGGATGTTTTTGGAATCGACATACATGGCGATTGCATTCTTCCCGTAAAACACTTATGCACTGGGTTATCTATCCCTCCTCTATAAAGTGTTATGCAAATCGGCCATTAGAAGGCATTAAAGAAAGCCGCAAGTCACATATGTCGGTTAGTACGTTGCATAAATTAAAAAATAAATACGGGCAGCTGACTCACCTGGTATATATACACTGCCGTTTGTGAAAATTGCAACACCAAGAAGGAAACGCATGAATTCAATGAATTTAATACCACAGGTTAGGTACCTGATAAGTAACAAATATTAAAGATTTCAAATCTATACATGACCTTTGAGCCCTAGTATTCAGTATTTGGTGTGGCCTCCATGCACTGCAATTAGAGCTGCTATACGCTGTGGCATTGAATCAAAAAGGTTCTGAATAAGTTCCCGAGGGATTTACCTCCACGCAGTTTGTATTCGAGCCCACAAATCCGTGACACTGGTTACTGGAGGACCGTGATGCACCAGGTGTTGACCAACCCTATCCCACACATGTTCGACGGTCGACATGTCAGGCGAACGTGCAGGCCAGGGAAGCAACGGTACCCGTCGCTCTTCGAAGAAGGCTTGTACATTCCTCGCAATATGTTGTCGGGCATTGTCTTGTTGAAATGTGGCCTGTGGAGATGCCTGAAGCAGGCGGAGTACCTCAGGCTCTACAACCACCGATAGGTACCAGTTGCTGTTCAAAGTGACCTCAATTCGTAGCTGGCAAGATAGGTTGTTGTAACCAATGGCGCCGCTATGTTTGTCCGCTATGTCGCTCAACAATGCAGCCCTCCATGTTCCGTTCACCACGGTATCGCCAGACACGTATGCGGCCATCACTGTAGGACACGTTGAAGCGGGACTCCTCCGAAAAGATTACATTTTGCCACTCAGCACCCCAGTGACGTGTTCACGTGCCCACTGCAGTCGGAGGAGCTTGTGGTTTCTGGACAATGGAAGCCGACGTAATGACATGCATGCAACCAGCCCAACCTGCAGCAGACGACGACGAACCGTTGATGCAGACAAGTTCACACCTGTTGCAGTGCTCCAGCGTCGAGCCAACACTGTGGATGAAGCTGTACGGTCCGTTATGGTCATGCGGACAAGATGTCGGTCATCGCGTAATGTGGTCATGTTCCGTGGTCCAAGACTCGCTTTTCGCTGCGTACATATATCCACTGCTTCCACACACGCATCACTGTCGTAGCAGCATGCCCTGTACGAGCCGAAATATCATGGTATAACAAACCCGCTTCCCGGAGACCGACCATTCTGCCCCGTTCGAACTCACTGACATACCGATATGGCTCCCTTTGACGTCGACGAAGCATAGTGGTACTCAATTTGTTTCCACCTTGTTTGACATCTCTGCACTGACTACACTGAGCGCAACACTGGTCTTGTCGGACCGACAAGAGAGGTCTCTTCTCGGTCTACGTGTACCTCATCTTTCTGCAAACCTAATCACTTATTGCTTGCACACTCTTCTAGACTTCCACCAAGTTTGGAGTTATTCGGGAAATTCTTTCTTGGTGTTGCAATTTTCACAAACGGCAGTGTATATATAAGACACAAAAGATTGTCTAGTGCCTGTGTTACTTTAACTTAACACAAACGAAAGTCTGATAAATATCAAATCTCATACTTAAGTCAGACATCTTCACGTAGCAAGGCGATAATTATGAGAATATTTCCCGAAACACACAAACTCCTTCTTCTTCTACACTTCAGAGATTAGGCGTTTCTACCCGTACCGTCTTCGCATTCCAACAACTACTCCTATACACACAAACGTTTTGAAAATTAAAAACATTCTTTTAGATTTTTAAAAGTGGCTATAGCGATTTTGGTTAAAATATTATAAACTTGAAGTATGATCATCAGAAATGAAATATTTATCTTAAATTTTCTGTAAGTGTTGGATGAAATTAACTCAAAATTTTATGCAGCTGGAAAATTGCAAATAATGAACAAAGGTTTTCGACAAGAAAAATGTCGAGTTCTTAAAATAGTAGTATATGTCAAATAATTGTTTTCGATATTTGACCATCTCCAAATGATTACCGGCTGTGTGTATCTTAAATGTTCACTGACGAAATAAACTCGGAATTACACATGCCTGTGCGAATATATATAACTCTTAGTATATAAAGTCATGGTAGAGAGAAAAATCTCAGGGGGTTTAACCAGGGGAGCGAGGGGGAATTAAAAGGGAAAGTTTACAAAACAAATCCACACACTTTAGACGAATTTAAAAATAATATTCCGCAATAAAGAAATTGCTGGAAAGTTATTTAGGAAGATTCAACAAGAAATTCCTGGCTCTGAGATAAGCCAGCAATAAAGAAATTGCTGGAATTTCTCAGAGGAAATTGCAGAAGGTAATGCGCAAATTCCTAAGCAGGTGCCATATATGCTTGAACAACGAAAGGAGACAATTCCAATATCTCTGCGTAATATATCTGAGTAATTTACTTTTTATTTTAAGTGTTTATTTTATGTGTGTCAGAAATAACATACGATAAGCTGTATTATATTTACTGCGGGCTTCCTGTCATCCGCACTGTGGACAGCAACCAGCCTCGCCGTCCGGCCGGCCGCACTTCGCGAAACGGTCCGGCCAAGGATTGCTCAACGGATATAATTTATATCTATATGTTCAACTACGGTTTTTAGTATTTAAAGACCATAAATGACTGCAGGAATTGCAAACTGGAGCTACTAGATAAGTCAGACTAACCGTGTTACTAAATTCTGTGCGTTTAATTGGGGATTAAACGTGCACTCCTTTATCCCTTCCGAACTATATAACAAACTAACGTTTATGCCATTCATCATTGAATGCCTACTTAACTATTTTCGATCTTCAGTTCTTGAAATTATCAGAAATGTGTTACTTGATATTTTCGTAGTCAAAGTATTATTAAAAAAGCTTAAGTGTTACATTCACATGACTTTCCCTACCTATTATGATTTATTTTTATATAGCTGGTACAAACTATTATAATGAATGCTTACTTTTTTATCCACTTCATGTTAATCAAGTGTCCTCCTCCGTGGTCCAGGGGTTCGCGAGGTCGCGTATTCAAACCCGGCGGAGGGAATAGATTTTTTCGGACGTAAAAATCCTTAGCATGGCCTTCTTCGGAAGGGAAGTAAAGCCGGTGTTCCCGTCGTAGATTTACGGTACGTAAAAGAACATTAAGCTTGATAAACAGGTCTCTGAGCAAAATTTGCCGTATATAACGCCTAATATAGAATGAGACGCTAAGAACCGTAGTAGTTAAAGAGCGTCCACAAATAAAAAGAAATATAAAAATCCTTTGGAGTAGTTTCATTACGCATTTAGTTGGAAGTACAGGTGGACAGAAAATTAAATTAAATTGAGTTTTATTTATGGAAGCTTATTAACTGCTGTGGTCTTAAGCGTCCCATTCTATATTGGGCGTGAAATACCGGCATTTTCGCTCAGAGGCCTCTTTATCAGACTTGAAGTTCTTTTACGTCCGTACATCTACGATACGGGACCACCGGCTTTGTTTCCCTTCCAAAGGAAGCCATGCTAGGATTTTTACGCCCCAAAAAAATCCATTGCCCTCCGCCGTGTTTGAACCCGAGACCTCGAGAGCTAGAGGCTAGCATAGTAACCACTACACCACGGAGGAGACTAGGTGGACGGAGAAAACTGAATCAATCCTCAGATGCTTAAACACCGGGTCCCTATATGGCATTCTAGAAAATCCATATTCTTTTCAGGACATCGCGAGGAACCACTGAATATCGACATTCCTTTAAAACTGACAATATATTCAAATTCAAGCCAATAACAACGGGTATCTCGGAAATGGCTAATGCCACAAAAAGGATTATTTGAAATAAACTGTGTGCTTTAAAAGAGACTTGCACCTTTTGTGTGGTGACACAAAATTATACAAAATTCCTTCCGGATGAAGAGGGCTTCAGAGATTATTCTCAGAAAATTTAACTTATAAATTTTATTTGTCATGCAAATATTTTAAACGTATAGTATTTTAATGAAAATTGGTACTGTCATTTTTGAAAAAATCTAAAATTAAAAAAAAATCTTCTAGGTAAAGGATAGTTTGGGATAGGGGAGTTTTCATAAACATCTTTGTGTTGCTTATTTGGTAGATGCTGAGTTTAAATATCAAGCTTGGCATTTATCGAACTCTTCACTCACTCGCTCACTCTCACACACTCTCTCTCTCTCTCCCTCACACATGCGCTTTTTAAATATTTTTTGCATTCATGCGCCCCCAAAGCATGTGCACTACGTGATCAAAAGTATCCGGACACCTGGCTGAAAATGACGCACATGTTCGCGGCGCCCTCCATCGGTAATGCTGGAAGTCAATGTGGTGTTGGCCCACCCTTAGCCTTGATGACAGAGTTCAAGCTCGCAGGTATACTTCAATCAGGTGCTGGAAGGTTTCTTGGGAATGGCAGTCCATTCTCCACGGAGTGCGGAACTGAGGAGAGGTATCGATGTAGGTCGGCGAGGCCTGGCACGAATCGGCGTTCCAAAACATCCCAAAGGTATTCTATAGGATTAGAGTCAGGACTCTGCGCAGGCCAGTCCATTACAGGGATGTTATTGTCGTGTAGCCACTCTGCCACAGCCCGTGTAGTATGAACAGGTGCTCGATCGTGTTGAAAGATGCAATCGCCATCCCCGAATTGCTCTTCAACAGTGGGAAGCAAGAAAGTGCTTATCAATGTAGGTCGGTGCTGTGATCGTGCCACGCAAAACAACAAGGGGTGCAAGCCCCCTCCAGGAAAATGACGACCACACCATAACACCACCACCTCCGAATTTCACTTTTGGCGTTACACACGCTGGCGGATGACGTTTACGGGCATTCGCCATACCCACACCCTGCCATCGGTTCGCCACATTGCGTACCGTGATTCTCACTCCCACAACGTTTTGCCACTGTTCCATCGCGTAATGTTGACGCTACTTACACCAAGCAAGGCGTCGTTTGCATTTTCCTGCGTGATGTGTGGCTTATGAGCAGTCGCTCGACCATGGAATCCAAGGTTTCTCACCTCACGCCTAACTGTCATAGTACTTGGAGTGGATCCTGATGCAGTTTGGAATTCCTGTGCGATGATCTGGATAGATGTCTGCCTATTACTCTTTACGACCTTCTCAAATATCGGCGGTCTTTGTCAGTCAACAGACGAGGTCGGCCTGTACGCTTTTGTGCTGTACATGTCCCTTCACGTTTCCACTTCACTATCACATCAGAAACAGTGGACCTAGGAATGTTTAGGAGTGTGGAAATCTCGCGTACAGACTTCTGACACAAGTGACGCCCAATCACCTGGCCACGTTCGAAGTCCGTGAGTTCTACGGAGCGTCCCATTCTGGTGTTTCACGATGTCTAATGACTACTGAGGTCGCGGATAATGAGTATCAGCAGTAGGTGGCAGCACAATGCACCTTATATGAAAAACGTATGCTTGTGGGGTGCCCGGATACTTTTGATCACATGGTGTATTTCCGGTGAATCTCGTTATCGAATATTAGGGTGGAATACCGTACCTTCTCTACCTACTATGTAGGTACTTGGTAGGGAAATTAATCATTTTTACAAAACGCTGTAGTTGAAATGTAACTGTTAATGACATTAAACTACTCTGTGCATACAAAATATAAATATATATGTTTCCGCCAATGGATTGTGCATCCCAGAGCCACATAGCAGTTGTGCTTTGTATCTATTTTCGTCGCACACTAAATTTACGTGTATCTGCTTTAAGTTTGCTTTTGACTGCATTAAGTATTTCCCAGCGATAAATTTTCCCTTGTCACTGAAGAAGACGTCGGGAAATTTCTCGCTGTCGTTCTCCACTCGTGTCACGCCCACTTTAGCAGCAAAACGTGACAACACTCTAGAGCAAGACGTCACACACTTCGACTTTCTAATCAGTGAGTCCATTAAGTATCGATATCCGAGTCGCGGATGGCATCGATTTCATTAATGAGTGCTGGAGCTGAAGCATAGAGTGCTTATATTAGATGTGTACATTGCTTTGTGATTTTCCAACCTACATAATTAGGTGGTTTGGATACACATACGGTATTCCTTTGTGCCAGCAGTGTTGTACCTTTAACAATTTATAAAATGAATTATATTTTCATATCTCATTTGTCTATGCAATAAACAATGCATTCATCTCAAATCCGTAGTGTAACTTAGTAAAACATAGACAACGAGCTAAGAAGTGTAAGAGATTTCAGCTCCATACCTTGGAATATAGCTTTAAAAACGTTTATTATAATTTCACCTATTTTGAATACCACTATGTTTGAAAGTATGATATTCCTGTAGACACCAGAACAATCCGGATGTATGTGTGTGTGTGTGTGTGTGTGTGTGTGTGTGTGTGTGTGGTATGATGAAACTTACTTAAAAGTTTAACTATTCGGTAACGTCACTATGAAGGTGAGGATAATAATGATGATATTAGCGATGATAACAACAAAGATGATGATGAAACTACTTACTGCTTTAAAACACAGGCTGTAATAAACACATTGCAGTTACTCCTCCAGGATTTCTTCATAGTCTTGAGGGCTACAATTTTGCTTCCCCCTCTCTTCTTGTCACTGGAGGTACTGTGCCTTAAAGAGACTCCTGTGCATTGTATGCTGCGATAAGCTCGACTTCAGACGCTGGCTTTTTCCACCCGCATGACGGCAATGTCAGAATAATAGTCACCGGTCGTGGCAAACGCCTGGTTTAAAGTTTTCTTTATGCGCCTTGTTTTATATGCCACCCGCATAGCACCGCTGTCGGAGTAGTTGTCGCGGTATTCAGGAGTTTCTGGTGCTGATAAAGAGTTACTTATATTGCCTTGCTCGTATACTACTTGCACAACAGACATGTCACACAGCTAGCCCATGAGCAGGGGACTGTTTCATTTATTGCAAGCTTTCGTGTTTATGCGAAATGATGTGCTTTTAAGGTTTAATGTTTCTATTTCGGAAAGCATAAAATAATAAATTAGACAGGCATGGAATGAAAATGTTAACTAAAAATTGGAGCTAACTGGTTAATATTTTTGTGTGCATCAGTTTCAGTAAATCTAATTTAAAACTCTCCTCACCTACCTATTTTTCGGAAATCAATACAATTTTAATCCATTCAAAAACTATATGTAATATTAACAAAGTAATGTTTTAATGCCAAGTGAAAAATGGTTTCTTACTCATTGATCATAGCATACTTTGGGCACATGTTTTTCTTATATATATATATATATTTAGAATATTTAAAATACTCAAACTTCGGCTGGTAACATATCTTATTAAATTATTCCGTCATCCTTACGTAAATAGTTTGTTGAAGCAATTGCCAATTTAACTGTCAATTTCCTTGCTATATAAAAATAAGTATATATGGGTTTAAAAAGGTGACCCACATTGACGCTTAAATATGTAGCTTCGTACTATCCAAGGGTCATCTTTCTACCTCCCCTCTTTCGTAATTCTACTTACCAGATTGGTAAATTGCTAACGTCAAAATTAAAGATGGGTGGAGTGCAGTACTACCAATGAATTGTCTACGTACTTATTGATGAGTTAATAGTTGGGCGTTAGAAAGGGGTGTGGAATATCCCCGCAACTGTTTAATTTGTATATTGACAATATTATTCACCAGTGGAAACAACTATTGCAAAGTGTAAACATTAAGGGCAGTTGCTATAAAATGAACTTTAACATGGCTGTCCTATACGCAGATGAACTAGTGATTATTTCTGATAAGGAAGATATATTACAAAATAATATGTACGTACTAAATTAAATAGAAAAAAAACTTAATATTACAATCACCCCAGCAAATCCAAAGTCATGGATTTCAGAGACCGTACTCCAGTAAGATCAAAAATAATTACTGAAGAATACATTACAGAACAGGTAAACCGTTTTAGTTATCTCGGTTTATAATATAAAATTAAGGAGAGGTAGATGCCAAAAATAGAATGATTTAATCAGGTATGTGGCACAGTATAAAGAACATTTAAAAACCAACGGAAGGATACAATTGGGATGGGCCTTTGATACCTTCGATATCTCGATACTCTTGTTACTCAGTGTTATCGAAGTATGTCTAATACTTTGAGATAAACCTTGGATACTTTTTCGATACCTTTAAGTTTTTAAGTTTTGCATTATTGAGAGTTGTTGCGTTTAACTTGCGTATTATAACTTTACTTAACTTGCTAGATAAGGAATGAAAGGAGTTGAGACTCCATATTATTGCCTCGAACGTGTCTCCAAATAATTTGATAGACCTTGACTGCAATGAATGCAACATTCCATATACTGTTGTGTCTAAATGAAAACATTCAAATCAATGGGGAAGGAGTAGAGGTAATCATTTAACATTACGTGAGTTGTGAATGAAGTGATTTAGCTGACGCACTAAATCTGTTTCTCCGATAGCCTGATGTGGTGACTCACGTCAGTCATTACATTTACCTACTCCGGTAACCAAACCCTGTGAGTTCAGCAGAAATAAATCAGAATTTAAGACGTGAGATAATACAGCGGTAGAAGTATTTGTTATTTTTACTTGTTTGATTTTCATGTAAAATATAATATTATAAATTAGTTATATATAATGTATTATACTATTTTTAGTTTCATGTAAATACATATTTGTTTATGTGTTCAACACTGCAGAATAATGAAGAATTTGTAGTATTTGTTTTTCTATGGATAGAAAGTAATTAAAAAAAAGTTTTCAGCACAAAATGCAGTTACATAATAAGGGAATAAAATAAATTATTATTATTATTATTATTATTATTATTATTATTATTATTATTATTATTATTATTATTGACTAACAACAGGGAATATATAATCTGTGGCATTATCAAGTTAAAAAATTGCAGCCATTCGGAGAATGTCAAACAGGAACAATTTTGGAATCAGTATACAATACAAAATTGTTTCCATGCATTTAAGCACAGAAAACTACTAAGGACATAATTCAGTGAACAAGCTATCGCCTTTAAGTTTTTTATAAAGTGAGTATCGAGTATCGAGAAATAGTGGTATCGTCCCATCACTAGATACAATTATTAAATTTTATAAAAGATAGATACACCCGTATGTTTATATGGCAGTGAAAGCTTTAAGGAATAGAGATAGAAGTAGAATTCAAGCAACCAAAATAATATTTATGAGGTCAGTAATTGGAAATGACAAAGGAAGATAAAATAAACAATTAAACAACAAGACAGGAATTACACATATACAATATAAATGAAACAATAGTCAGTTTTAGAAATAAATGACTGGGACACGCACAACGCATGCCAGAAAGAAGATAGCCAAGAAGAGCTTTAAGATATTAATCGAGAGATTGCAGAAGGATAGGAAGACCTACCTGAGATTGGGATTTGTAATTTGGAGATGGAAGAAGTAGAATTGATAATAATTATGATGTTAATACGGATGAGGATAAAGGTTCATTTATTTAACTATGTTTTTGACTATTAAATGAAATGAGTGCTGTTATGAAATAATAATAATAATAATAATAATAATAATAATAATAATAATAATAATAATAATAATAATAATAATCTTTAACTTGTCTTGAGGAGCAACAGAACTATTTCAAGTGTGCTTGTTTTAACAGTTTAGAGGAATACAATAAAAAGAACTGAATTACTAGAAACAGGGGAATAGGCTTGATAGTGGTGCCGATCATCAAGTTCTTCTTTGCATCTTGTAATGTGTTCAGCCTGAAGAAGAAAACCAAATAAAGGATATTGTAATGACCGTTATGTGTGATTTATAACAATTTTATTTCTGTTATTCCTTTTTCTTCTTATTACCATAGTTTCTCTTTATTGTTATTATTATTCTTATTCTTCTTCTTCTTCTTCTTATTATTATTATTATTTTCTTTTCACTTGATAGCTTTGATCTGTACTTTGAAATTCAGGCTTATTTGTTATCCATGTATACGTTCCTTGTTTTTCTCATTTCAATTTTAAGTTGTTATTGTCAAGTAGGCTTTGTTTATAGTGGCACCCTGTATATATAAGGAAATGTGTTTGAAATTATCTGCATTCATTTAACCGTTCTATGGGGAAAAATAAAATGTATTGATTATTTTAAAATTTGCAAAGGAAAAAAACTGCGTATAATTATTAAACACATAATAAACATACATAACAAAGAAATAAATTTTAATGAATAAACACTTTTATTTAAGTAGTTATTCTTAAATACCTTAAATCTTCAGGAGAGTTAATTTTTGTGGTCGTGATATTAAAGACTATCTCTTCATTCATAACAAAAATTATGGGTAATCCACCTCGAGGTCCATAAATCTAAATTCATTGTTTTAATGTTAGAACTGGGCAGACATATGCAAAAGCAATTTCGTATGTCGTGCCAAAATTTACGCAATAAAAATATAAACTCTACTTCCAGTAAAATGGTCAATAATCCACTTGTAATTCTCAGTAATTACATTAATCTGGCACGAGAATATTCGTCAGTTAAACAATCCTTGCTTTTTTAAAATTCATTGTTTAAATTATGTGCGGTAACGAGAGCGGTAAACAAATGCATAACTCGTATCATGTTTGTGTAACGTGTTAATTTCAATAGAGCTGCTAAAATCCCACAAGCTAAAATTGAAAACTCTCATGGATATGCAAGCGGAAAGTTTGTTGAATTTGCCTGGAATGTAGAGGACCCAATGGTACTAGAGTTATGTACCACGCGCACACACTTTGTTGCATCTTGTAACCGCCACTTCACTCCAGGCCACGTAGTTTAAAATTTAATAAAAGCTGGGCTGTAATCCCGAAATTCAAACTAAAGTTACCAGCTGTGTCCCTCTGCCTATAAATAACGCATTACAACTCATGGAAAATGTATTTGGAAACTCCTCCTAGTGCCTTTCTCCTTATTTGTTCATAGCTGCATTTCCGTAAATACACATAGTTCCAAAATCTGCGTTCAGCGATAAATGAGGAACGTTATTTCATATAATGATATATCCTGAATCATATTTTTACTTTCTCTACTACGCACATGTAGTAAAAAGAGGAAATATTGTACCGTATTATTAATTTTATTGTCATTACCAAATGCTGTGCTGTATTGTTGCTACCAGACGTAGCATTATTGTGTCTCCTTAGCTATATTTCGGCTTAACGGTATTTCCTTTCGGTGAGGAACACGCCAAAGGGAAGGATATGTTTGAAACTGTATGGTATGACATCAGCCCTGTCTGGCTTCGGCTAGACGGTTGGTGGGGTTAAGATAGCGCACTCGAGTGGAAGTGGTCGTTGGAGCCAGTCGTGTGTGTGGCCGGTCTACGGTCGTGGCATCTCTCTCCATTCTGTTTCGTTTGTTCATTATGTAGATTCGCCAGACGTTTGTGAATAAATCCCAGGTACGTGAAGGTGTGCTATGTAATGTTTCAGTATAGCATAAAACCCACGCCTTCCCCTTAAATCTACACAACAAGGTCCCGGGCTTTCGCTGCCAGCGAGTTACGCCACCCCCATGTCCATGTTGGGGTGAACTAAATTAATTCCGTTTCTGTAACCCTTTGGCCTTCACCCCAACATGTAACAGTATTGTATTCCATTCAAAATTTCATCAAAAATAAAATGTTTTGAGGCCCTTTGTAAAAAAAGAAAAACATTCGAGCGCGCGTGCAGACGTACGTGTGTGTCTGTAAACACCATAACTAAAAATGGAAGGTCGTATAAATGCAAAAGTTGGTATTTGGTATTTAAATTCAGCGTCTTCCAAGGATGCGACACAAACATCTTCAAGAAAATACCTCCACCCCGAACTAAACCATTTTGATCAAAATATCACGTTTATAACGTATTTGATTAGAAATAACACGTATATATTAATTTTCTGTGCCAGACTGTGAAGCTTCTTTTGCACAATTGATAAACCGTATTAGGTGTAGGTTATACGAGGGAGGCGTGGCTGCCACATTCAGGAGGAAGGGATGAAGTGAAGTAACCACAGGAGGCCACAAGCCATAGCCAGACAGGCCACAGAGACGCGCGGAGGTCCTGACAGTTCCACGTTCGAAGACCCATCCCACTGTTGAGCTGCCTAGAAAGGGCTATTGACGATTCGTCGACCAAGCAGCCCTCTGGAGTCCACGGGGAGTACTCTTTCCTTTGAGCAGGCATCCGTGCCATACGCCACATAACCTAGAAGCACACCTGAAAGATGAGAATGAAACGGAATGAAAGGGAGATGTTGGGAATGAAGTCGTGGTGGATGAGAAATCGCCCCAGGATTCACCTATCGACCCGGAAAAACCACGAAAAACCCAAGGTCAGAGTGGGCAGTCGACGAATCGAACACGGGACCTCTCGAATGCATCTCGTTTGGACACCGGAAGGGATAGACAAACCTTATTACACAACAAATGTAGATCTCCTTCAGTCATCTTGATAAAATACTGACGTCTTTAAAAACAGGTTTTGCATCTCCTTATGGCTTCCTGTCCTAGTAGCGCGGACCGCTGTAGCGTTTGGCTTCGGCGCTCCGCCAAGCTGAGGGTCGCGGATTCGAGTCCGCCATGGGCATTGGTGCTGTATGTGTAACAATGAATGCGGTAATAAGCTTTAAACAGTAAAACAGAGAAAACACGGTGATAATAAACCGGGAAAACAGGGAACATGATTTTCTCTACTCTCCATCCTTTATTAGTGTATAAGCAAACTAGTCTTACTAAAACTTATTTTTCTATCCACTACGCTTTTATCCAAATAAACCTTTGCAGAAATTACTACTTACACATTTCGTTATAGATACAAAGAGAACAGGGATAATCAAATATTTAAGAACTGGACGCTATATGCTGGCTTTAAACTTACGTATACTGTTTTCATGTAATCACGAGAAACAATTGAATGTTGAAAGGACATTAAATAATGACCAAGAAGTGAACATTCGAGCCATTAATGACGGATATGTTAGAAATGGCTAATGGCACAGAAAAAACTTATTTGTAATAAGTTGTGTATTTACATTTTTTGTGTGATACGTTTTCGTGTATTGCTTAATGTTCACCAGTTATACAAGATTATACAAAATTCCTTCCGAATGAAGTGGACTTCAAAAACTATTCCCCGAAAATTCAAGATATATAATCTATTTATCGTGTGAAGATCTTTAATATATGGTATTTTAATCAAAGCGTTAGAGCCATTTTTAGAAAATAAACTTTTTCGAAGAATGTTCCATGTAAAGCGTAGATGGGGTGGGAGGATGAAAAAAGTTGTGTCGCATGCTTGGAAGGTACTTAATCTAAATACCAAGTTTGGTATTTATCCGACTTTTCGTCTTTGAGTTATGCTGTTCACATACGTACACACAGACACACTGATAGACGGACAGACACGCACACGGATCTTTATATAAAAACGGTTATTTTTGATTTCAGGGGCTCAAAACATATATTCTCGACATTGAATCTCCCTACTTACGTAGTAGAGAAAGTAAAAGTGGTAATTCAGAAGTTGTTAATGAGTAGGTTATGCATCGTATCTAAGATTACCATAAGAATAGAGTAAGCTTTCCAAAATAAAGTATGCATTCTTTAAATGTCTACCAAGCGATATGGTTCTGCGGTAACATGGAGGCTCGCATTCGGGAGGTCATGGGTTCGATTCCTGTTAGGTCAGTCAGTCTGACGAACTTTTTTGCGGTTTTCCCTGGTTGCTGAGCGATGCTGGGGTGGATTATATAATCCCATATGTTATCTTGTTATTTCAGTTCCTTATGTTTCAGTGTGGAAGGATCAGGCGAGGGACGCCGGACGAAGCATCTGGCTGTGAAATTTGCTTTGTGGCGTTCGTTGTGGGACGGGTCCTCAGAGAAACCTCTCTGTGGGAAGAGGAAGAGTAGAAGGCGGAGTTCACTGACAGAGGGGGACCTCCAGAAACTGGAGCACATACCGCAAGTAGGCCGTAATGGCTCTTTTTGCTTCTAACGTGATCCAAACAACGATATACGCTAGCGAGAACGGGGTCCCTATCGATTCCAGTTGGAGCACATCCTAGCACCGGCGAGCCACGCCTTAGCCCTGTGTTGCCTGGAGGGTCCCTTGGGCCGAGAAGGGGCCTCAGCGGACCAGCAAAACACCAGGAAGAAACCATTACAAAGCGCACAATCCACCGTCCTGCTTCATCCATCAACGCCGTTGTCTGGTCCTTCAGCCTGAAACAGATGAAAGGTGAAGCAGGGTATAGGAAATCATGGATAGGAAATTCGTGATAGAACAGGAACCACCCCAGCAATTGCATATCGATCTGGGAAAAGAGCGAAAAACCCATGGTAAGTGTGGCGATCCAACTGGAATCGAACCCGGGATCTTCAGAATGCGAGTCTCACACTTTACCGCGGACCCACTTCGGTCGGATTGTGGAGGGTCCCGCCGCCGTCAGGATGTAATATTTGGAGATGATAGCAACCTGCCTGTGTCCGAGCCTGCCAACCTCCTATCTGTTTATCCTCTGTGACCTTAGCTTCGCTTTTCCTCCTGGACGTTTCCAGAAGTACAATAGGAGACTGCGCATGTAAGTGCCAAAATTCTCCTCCACTTTCTGAGAACCATGGTCATTTAAATTACTAATATGTAAATGATGGTATCTGGAGATATATTCTAAAAGCTGCGCAAAGGTGACCTTAGAACTGTTGCCGCAGAAGTCAATACAGCAATATAAAACAGCTATGACAGATGAGATTCATTGGATGGAACAAGAAGAAAATGTAGTGACTCACATTAACAGTGTTAAAAGCACTTCACCATAATATTGAATTTTAACGCGGTCTTCATTTGTTAAACATTCTGTTAGATAAAGCGCCTTGGTCCCCATCTCTCAAGCTATGCAAGGTCGCGCTGGATCTTAATTGCAGTTCATATCTTCAATATTTTTGCATTGTTACTATAAGTTTTGTTCACAATGCAGTACGCGTCAAAATGACGAGTATTTGATCGTTACTTTATTTGGTTTTATTTCTCTTTAGGCTTTATTCACTATTTTATGCACTTCTTTCTACAGTGACAGCACTGAACATTCATAATTCCACAGTAGAAATAGAACACTATCGATTTGGATACGAATAAAGCGTAGAATCATTTGTCCTGTGACATTGTACATAGTAAAGAGCTTTATATGACAAGCATGCCTCACAAACGTTACAATTGAATATTTATAGTCCAAATTTAATTTATGAACCAATGAATAAAATATCTGTTGTTCAAGCGTTTTTCTCCACAATCAGGATAAATGTCTGCTTAGAAACTAGTTCTCGTTAAGTACTTGTTTATTTGCAAGGTAGCCCTAAGCTGTTTATATCAGTGGTCAGTTCTATTGATGATGAGTTTAAGGTAACCTATCGGTGAAACTTCAAATTCTTATGTGATAATCAGCCTGTGCTCTTCAAATATAATAATAATAATAATAATAATAATAATAATCATCGCGTGGTGCTACGTTGGTGCTGCCTTGACCTGTCAACTCGACCACCGGCCTCACGCCCACTTAAGCACGATACGGGGAGGTAATGTGGCCAGCATCACATATTCCCCAACGAAAATATTGGCCTCCGTAGCCGGGATTTCTGCCTATCGCAGCTCCTCACTTTCCTCACGATGCTGAGTGGTATTAAAATCTGTACCCCATGGAATAAAATTCCAAATTTGTATCTCCTAAGTTAAACCATCACTTGGAAATGAGTTAGTTATTAAATATTAACTTCTAATTTTACACTGTTTCAAAATACTCCCCGCGATGATCAGTTGCAGATTCCTGGGCCAACATATAATTTATGTACCTCTAAACCATAATACAAATCTGACATGGGCTTTTGGAAAGTGTCCTTTAGTTTGGGTAAAACATTTGTCAAATATTGATGTACAGATTTCCCTTATCTTTTATACTGAGTATTTATAAAATATTTCATTGCACAATCAATGTGCATTATATAAAAGAAAACCATAATAAGTTTCTTTGTTCAACAATTCTCCGCCAATGCCGAAACTTTCAGAAAAGCGATTGAGGATTGCACCAATGGAGATATTTTAATATTGAGATGCAATAAAACGCATTGCAGAAAAAGACATTTGAACATTGGAGTATCAAGCAAAATACATGGTACCAACTTCTATGTTTCTAAATTACTTCATAAATATCATAACTATTGGAATGCTGAAAGCAAAATATATAACTAGTGAGTATAAACCGAATAAGACACTAAAAATCTGAAAATTGACCTTTTTGTTCTCCTTTGGACAACATTTCACCGGTGGATTGCTTTAAGTGAGAGATAATAATAATAAACAATATATTTTAACCAAAGTAAACCTTTACATGCAAGAATGTAAAGCATACAACAGTGTAACAATATTATTTAATAACAATTATTATTTACTTTAATGCGCTCTAAATTTGTGTGCGTAGGCTTTATGCATTTCTTATAGGTCAGACAATATTGCAATAAGAATTAAGAAGGTTTCACAGGCTATTTAGAAATAATTCCAGATATACTTTTGTCATGACAATACCTGAAGTATACAATAATTCCATGAAAATTTTCACCTTCCATCCGTGAGTACTTTCTTCTTGTTTTGTTTCCCTCCTCTTATGCAGGACTTATAGGAAGGTGTCTGGGGTCAGCGCCCTGTCGAGGAGCACAGACACTTTGGATCAGATAAAATATCAGTCCGATACGCGTTATGAGAGGAAGGAAGTAGATGATATGAGATGGTGGTAAAATGAATAAAAGGAAAGGTGGCGATGAAATGAATGGCGGGAGAAACCGGAGAACCCGGAGAAAACACGCACAGACGCGCTTTGTCCACCACATATCCCAATACGGGTCCGTGGGATCGAACCCGAGCCGCCTTGGTGAGAGGCGAGCGATCTAACCGCTCAGCCAGGGTCTCACTGTAATGAGGCTCAAAACATGCATTTTCAGTGAAATTTCAGTATCGACTTTTTTGAGCGGATTATATTTTCTCTACCTACAAAGGTAAATTGCAGAGAAAATAAGAAATCATGCATATCGTTAAACTTGAACCTATTATTCTCATTTTCTGTAGTTCCATGTCAGGGCACATTCATCCACAGAAGCCACCTTTTTGTCTCGCCTAGAAGGCGTAGACCATATGTATTTTCTCTACTTCTCCATTTAATAATCCCTTTTATATCCCGTTTTCATGGCTTAAAGCGTTCATTTAACATTAAATTAACATTACATCATTACATGTTATGTTCATTATATCGCATCATGAACTGCGGAGCAGACATTAATCCTATGTTTTTGAAACGGACTTAGCCGCTGAGTTCTCGTTTGGTTTAAATAGTAATATATTATATTTGATCAGCACATTTGTGTAAAATAATTTTAATTATTGCCTTAAGTCCGTTGATATGTCAAACCATTCCTTTTTACCGTCTCCACTACGTACTTACTATAAGTTGATGAAGTATTGCATTGCACCCAAAAATCCATATCAAGATTTCACTAGAAATACATATTTTGAGAACCACTGAACCCAGAAAAAGCATTTTTGGAAAAAAGTGCGCGCGCGTGTGGTGTTTTTGTGTGAAAGTAGGATAAATACCAAACCTAGTATTTAAGTTCAGTACCTTCCAAAGATGCAAGAGGAAGATTTTCAAGAAAATCACCCATCTAACTACTAACTAGTCTAAACATAGAGCATATTTAGAAATGCTTTACTTTCTCAAAAACGGCTCTAACGATTTTGTTCAAAATATCGTATATTTAAGATATTTACATGACAAATAAAATGTAATCTTAATCTTGTATAACTGGTACGTTAAGAGATAGACAAAAACACACTACACCTGTACAAAAATATGTAGCATTTTTTGTAGCATTAACCATTTCCGATATATGCGGTAGTATTGGTTTCATGGAAAGAATATGGAATGTTAAAGCCATAGCGAGCGGTTTTTAAATATCTGACTATCGATTCGGTTTCCTATATCCTACAAGGAAATGCGTAATGAAAGTATTTCTGCAAATGGTTAACTGGATTAAAACGAAACAGATAGAAAAATAGTTTGTAGAAGCTATATGAAAATAAATACAAGTGGATAGACAGTAATGTGAATGTAATATTAGTTTTTTTTCTTTTCTTTGGACTCAGATTAATTTTGTTCCTATATCTCTTCAATACTGCTTATCTTTACTTTTTCATAGAATTTCTCATCATTAGCTACCTTTCTATGACTCTTGATGTTTCTCTTAATACTCTTAATATGTTGCTCCTGAAGTACCATCAAACTTGTTAAACTCAAGGAAGCATAGTGCAAGTGCTTAATGGTATATTATGAAACAAGACTATAATTGTATATTTATGAAACGAGCATAATTTTCATACGATCGTTTTAATTAGCATTATAGTTAAGTTCATACAGCTGTTTTATGTCAACCACGCTATAATTCAAAATTTTAAGTTTATACAAAAAGATTTTACTTTGTTAGTTGCGTGTAATCAAATACTGAGAGGATGACAGCACTGATAGAAGGACGTTGAGTTGTTTGCGAGTAGTGCAACAGATGTCGAGTTATTGAATTATTGCAGGTAACGTGAAAGCAACACATATTGAAGCAAAGGAAGGAAGTGAACTCAATTTATTAGAATATTGAAATTACAATAAAGAGAATTTATTTGATTTTAAACATACAATTTCGTTGTTTATCTGGGGAATGAATTCCAGTGGACTGCTTTTGAAGGTGTTAAAAGGTATGGGCTGCGCGCATCGCCGAGTAAGATCATAATGAGTAGCTGAAGTATTATGAATGGCATAACATTTCATTTACGTTACATATAATCAGCGTATTACAGTGTGGCCGACCAAAAAATCACTTACATTTCCGCATCAGGATATTCGGATATGGGAAATGATGCAACTCTAACCTCATAGTTGTAATATAGATTACCTGTTTCCTTTATATGCACATCCTGTCCCCAAGACAATAAGTGAACCAACACAAAAACGCTCTAAACTTTTGACTGTGTCATTAACTTCAGAGTTATGTATACCAACATGCTAGGCAGCTAGCTCTTCTTTTTATTAAAAACAAATCCGATATCGATTTTTATAACCCCAATATCGATAGTTTGCATGAGACCTTTTCGCGTAATACGAAGATGAATCTGACAACAAAGAGCTGAGGGAAACCCTAATGGAACGCAGCGTGATAGCCTTTTTTGTTCCCTTTTCTTTTCGGTTTTAATCTTCCTGGGAGTCCGCTGAGGGACACGAACGATGTCACTTGACAGATGCAGCATGGTTTGGCGTTTCCCAGGGGAGGCATTTAGATAATCTTGTTCCCAGTAGACTCCGAACCTGTTCTGCTCGCTTAGCACTCTTCTAAGATATATTTACTACAACTGGAAGTCGTTGTATTATTAACTTTCTGTCGTCAAATAGACCGCAGTCTAAGATAAATTTATTAAACATCTCTGAATGAAGCTCACATTGGGAACACTGGGTTTAATTTGAAATTTGTTTTAGCTTTATTCAAAGTCTGAGTTAATATAGAAATTTTAAATTATTGATTCAGATTAAATCCGTAAAGGAAGATACTTTTTGAAAGAATGCGTGTAATTGAAATAGTTTTATTTTAGAGCATTGAACTAAAATTCCAATATTACCCTGTTGTATTATTCTCGTTTAATAGCTTTAATAACTAACCATGCTAAGAGCAAGTTTAAGAAGGAAATATATTTCACCATTACTTACCATCATTTCTTTACCCTGACTCTTGGCGGCGGTTTATCTTGCTGTTATTCATATCACAGCAACCGAAACGTACATTATAAATAGGATTACCGTTGTGGAAAGTGTATGCAATTATTTCGTTTTCCTCGACACAATATAATAGCTCTGTTTTATCTCTCACGACGACGTTAGTTTGCTCACCAACCGAGTTGATGGTGCTATGTTTACCTTGTTGGCCGTGTGGCGCCACCATCCTTGTCCGGTTGATCAGGTCCCGATCTTGTGGACCTAATTTCTAACCTAACAGAGCAGTCATCCGGTCTACTTGTTTACCTGATCTTTGGAGTGTTGCGTCTTTATTTTCTTTTGGTTTTCTCACGTGCGCGTAAATTATGGCGCGAACTTAAAACGCGACTCGAGGATTCGTTGAAGCGCTCTCCATTTACGACAGCATGATCAGATATAACCAGACGTACTTTCCAACAATTTCTGTAACCTTATTTAACGTGTTAATTGCTATTTTCCGCATAACTACAAAATACTGAAAAGACCTCAACCATGCATTGTAATTCAAGGGGTTCAATGCTTTTTGAATTGTAATTTACCAGGTTATATATTATTACTGTTTCTGAAGGTACATTTTTACTTTCTCTGCTACATATATAACTAGGGGAAGTATTGCATTCCACCCAAAATGTATGTTTTGGGGCCCCCTGAATCAAAATAGACATGTTTGTGTATCTCTGTGTGTGACTGTGAACAGCATAAATCAAAAACGAAAAGTCAGATAAACACCAAACATCGTATTTAGATTTAATATCTTCCAAAGATGCGACACAAAGATTTTAAACAAAATCCCCAACCTAAATACACTTTACATGAAAAATGTTTCAAAATCTTTGATTTTCTAAAAAAGTGGCACTAACGATTTTGTTTAAAATACCGTATATGAAAGATATTTACATGAAAAATAAAATGCATATCTGGAATTTTCGGGGAATAGCCTATGAAGCCCTCTTCATTCGGAAAGAGTTTTGTATAATCTTGTATAACTGGTAAGCGTTAAGGATAGACGAAAACGTACTACACAATAATGTAGATATCTTAAACATATAATTTATTTAAAATAAGTATATTTTATAGCATAAGCCATTTCTGAGATATCCGCTGTTAAAAGTTCGAATTGCTCATTCCTGGTCATTCTAATTCCTTTCAACATTCAGTTGTTTGTCGCGATTGCATAGAAACAGTTTGGGATTTTAAGGCCAGCATATAGCATCCAGTTTTCTTAAAGATTTGACTATCGCCTTTCCCTTTGTATCTATAAAGAAACGTGTAATGTAGGTATTTCTGCAAAGGTTTATTTGAATTAAGCCGAATTACAATTAATTACAAAATGCACTTATAATAATTCATATCCAGTTAATACATAAAAGAGAAACAAAATTTATAGATGAAAATGGAAGTTGTGAAGAGAAATAAAAGAATATGGAACAGAAGCATATAAGAAAGAAAGAGAAGATAGCATGGTTGCTAATTATGAAATTTTTCTAAATTAAATAGTTATTTTGATCTACTAATAAGTAAGTATTAACATCTCTGAACTGAATTCAGACACGTGGAAATCATCTGCATTAAAATAATGAACCTATGTGAATAAACCTAATGAACTGATATGTATTTGTCAGATTTGTTATTACGGATCTCTGAATATTTATATCCTCCTTATTTAAGGGAATAATACGTAAGTTATGTTAGGCAGATACGCAAGGGGAGGGGCGCAGTACAAATGAAATAAGGCGACGGCGCCGAATTTCAGTAAATACGAGACTGAAATGCTAACTTAGCTGCTGGAAAAATGTAGAAGGTCATAGAAAGAAAGAAAATAAGGAAAATAAAAAACAGACGGCTTGTTACTGAAAGTAATAGTCACAATTTGGCGGAAAATTGCAGAAGAATTTGTTCGTATTTCTGGTAAGCTATTTATTTAATGAAACGTTTTAGTTGCAATATATATAATTTTAAAAATTCAGACTTGTGTTCCCTTTAAACTTTAACAAAATTGAAAATCATTAGTTAATCAACTCTGACCTTGCGGGAATCTGGGCTGATTGGGCGGCTTTCGAGACATCATCACTTTAGCCAAAATGATGCAGACCTTTCGTTTCAGTGTAAGCAAGTGCTGAAGTCAAGCTTTATAGTTTAGGCTTTTTGACCTGTTCGAGGTGAAGCTTTCAGTGTAGCTTTCACCGTTTACACGGTCTACAAACTGGTCTTATTCCTTTGGATTGTAACTCCATTCCTCTAGCGGCCATCCCAATTACCATGCGTTGCATTTGATTAAGCCGATTATTTCTTCTCTGGTTTATTATATAATTTAGTGATTTAATACTTTTATTTTCTCTTGTATGCTCATTTTTAATCTGTCCAGTTGTGTAACTTCTTCCACTGATTCTAAGAGTATAATTTCTGCTACCTGGATTCAGCTGGAATTTTGCTTAAAGACCATATTTTAGTTCCATATAATGCAATTGGCAGTGCCATAGTTTTATAAAATGTTCCCTTGTGGTTCTGATTTTTAAAGTTGTATTAATCATTCTACAGATTTGAATAAATTAAGATCTTGTTTCCTGCACCTTCTCCTTTACATGATTATAAATGCTAGCCCAAATAATCATAATTTCATACCTGTTCTATTACAATTTCGCTCACGTTGATTTTTGTTTTTGTTATATTTTTTCTTTCAAAAGACTTACATTTTGTTTATTCTACTGATAAGATACATCCTTAGTCGTGGCTTTTCTTTCCACAGTACACTCCTCTCTGTAATATATCTTCGTTTTTTGTTGGAAACTAATAGATCCAAAAATAACAGCATTATTAATGTCCTAAAAGTTCTGCCTATAAAATGTTCCAGTTTAGCTCTGTATAATGTCACATATACATTATTCAATGAGAATGGGCAATAGGTTACAGGTTTCTGTATGTTTTGTTTATATTTTCATTATTCTATATTTAGTTTGTTGTATATTTCGATTTAACTGACACATCGCTCCCACTTTGTTTATATATTTACATTAATTTTTGGACATTGCGCATTATATTTTATATTTCATCCTGCCTTCAGGGTATCTAGATTGAAGGTGCTTACGGTATGCTGCTTTAGTGTGACGAAGGAAATGTTAAAATGAAAACTCAGTTTGGGATACAATAAGTTTTACAAAGTATAAAAATATATAATTTTATCACCTTAGTTAAATATCGGCCTTACTTGCTTTTTAAGAAATACATAAATGAAGAGAGACCAAAGATAAACTAGAGTTTAGCTTATGAAATAGAGAGAACATGACCGTGCGACCAATATGTGGATCTCCTACTAATCGGGAGGATGGGATGTATCTGCTGGATTAATCCTGGTCCACACCACTAGTATTTGACATGAGCATGTTTGAATTTAACCTGTTGATATTTACATGTTGAGTAAATTCGGAAAGCAGTTGAACACACTCGATTAACCTAACATATTGATTGAACGTACTAGTGTTATTGTTGAGTCCGAAATATTTTCTCGGTCTGCTGGAAAACTCAAGATACTTCGTTGGTCTGCGCGGTGGTTCGGGAACGTCCTTGTGTTCAGCTGCTTTTACACTCGCTCGCTAATCACCATTTTGGTGAATTGCCGTCTGTGCTGTGGCTTGTATGGTTAAGTTAATTGAAGTTTTTGCGACTATGAAAGGGCAGATATAATGTAAGCCTTAAATATGCTGGAATGGTTGCTCTCAAATGTTTGTCTTTTTTGTGATGTATAAGGCCTACCTTGCTCAAAATAAATTTGAAGTCACTTTCACCTACTCTGAAAAATGTTTTGAAGCCAAAGCTATCCTCAATTATAAGCTGATTTAAAGTGTTTCCACTCTTTTTCCGATGAGCCAGATAGGGCCCCTTCCTTCCTTCCTTTCTCCCTCCCTTCCTTCCTTCTTTCTTTCTCATAACATACCAAGTAGAGATACAATTAGCAATAGCCAAGTCCTCATTACTGGAGTCCATTTTGCCTTTACTTGGAAGATTTTGCTGTCCAACAAGTCAACCAGTGTGGATGGAATGTTAACAGTTTCAACATGTTGAAGACTGTTGCATACACGTATCGTGTTGAGCGAACGTTTTATTAGTTGTTGAATACTAACTGTTGATTGTTGAAGTCAAATGTTGAACAACGTGGACCAGCCTTTGCAGGAGTTAGGATTGGGTGCAGTCAGTCGGAAGGGCTCCACCTACCGGTAAATATTAGCTGGACAGTAAATAAAACATTATAATCCAAATGTACTCAAAGAAAAAAAACCTGCAAAAAGGGTATTGAGATTTTGTTTTGAAGTTACTATACTTAATAATTTAAACTTCGAAAAGAACACACTAAAAATTCACCCTTAATTTATGACTCCTAGGACATGGAAATGCCTAACGGAATACCAAACACCCACCGTACAGAGTGAAAATGACGGATGTGTAACAAAAACGAAATATATGCTGTAACTCTTTCTGATACGAAGTATTGTTTTCTCTGGTGGTCTTTAAATTGTCGTTAGCAGTATGTGGCGCCGCCTGTTGGCAGCAATGAGTCCGGTCCGAACTGACCCAGAGAAATGATTTATGGGGATTTGGTGGAAACCGAGCTAGGCGGGAAGTGGAAGGCAATAAAACATTCTCTCTACTTACTTAAAAAAACACGTCGTATCCTCATACGGAGCAAGCTTGTCGGCTGTAATTGTATTTAAAACATGAACAGAAAGTAAATGGAATGGGATGATGAGAAAGCAATACCCAAAAGTGTGTGAGTTTGCGCGTGTGTATATGCACGCGAGTATGCACCTAGTGTGTCCACGAGAAGAATTAAAGTGGGAAAGAAGTGGGTTGAAAAGTTCCTTATCGCTGCCAGAAGGATTATTATCTAACGTATTAAATGTTTCACGAGTTTTAGTTACATGACTACGTTTGATCTAGAAAAGAGTTTAAAATTATATGCCATTTCCAAATATTTTAGTCACGGTGCTAAGGATTTTATTATATGGAATCGCTTTTTTCATCGCTTTGCTTTGGAAAGGAGATAAAAGTTTACACGAGTGCGTGTAAAAGTCTTTATGGAATAGAAAACGAAGGAAATAATACGTGTGCCGATTCCTCCACTCCCTCTGCTCCAGTTGCCAATGACCAAGACAGCTAAAGATTCGGCATTGACATCACCTGTCCGAACTCTCAAGGGTATAACAACAAGACTGAAAACTTGTCATTGGCTAACACCAATCACCAGTTGGCGACGGTAGCGCCATAATCGGTGAGGAAGGAAGGTCGCCCCGGGCTGAAGAGAGGTTGGATTACGTCGAGCCAGCGAACGGGAAACACCGCTCTTCGCCAGCTTTAGAGCGCACAGCACTGCTTTCGTTAGGGCAAAGTATCCGAGACCATTTTTGGTTTTTTTTAATTTCATTATGCAACATGTTTTGGTGAGAAAATTATTGCAATTATTTCTTCTCTTGGTCCATTTTGGAAAACAGATAGTCCTGAGGTTAAGAATGGTGTAAATGTGAGTTGCAATTTGCGAAGGAAATACATATATACACTACGTGATCAAAGTATTCGGACACCCCACAAACATACGTTTTTCATCTTAGGTGCATTGTACTGCCACCTACAGCCTGGTACTCATTATCCGCGACCTCAGTAGTCATTAGACATCGTGAAACAGCAGAATGGGACGCTCCGTGGAACTCACGGGCTCCATCATGGTCAGGTGTTTGGGTGTCACTTGTGTCAGAAGTTGTACGCGAGATTTCCACACCCTTAAACATCCCTAGGTCCACTGTTTCTGATGTGATAGTGAAGTGGAAACGTGAAGGGACATGTACAGCACAAAAACGTACAGGTCGACCTCGTCTGTTGACTGATAGAGACCGCCGACATTTGAAGAGGGTCGTAAAGAGTAATAGGCAGACATCTATCCAGACCATCACACAGGAATTCCAAACTGCATCAGGATCCACTCCAAGTACTACGACAGTTAGGCGTGAGGTGAGAAACCTTGGATTCCATGGTCGAGCGGCTGCTCATAAGCCACACATCACACAGGAAAATGCCAAACGATGCCTCACTAGGTGTAAGGAGAGTAAACATTATACAAAACGTGGCAAAACGTTGTGTGGAGTGACGAATCACGGTACACAATGGCGATCCGATAGCAGGGTGTGGGTATGGCGAATGCCCGGTGAACGTCATCTGCTAGTGTGTATAGCGCCAACAGTGAAATTCGGAGGTGGTGGTGGTGTTATGGTGTGGTCGTGTTTTTCCTGGAGGGGGCTTGCACACCTTGTTGTTTTGCGTGGCACGATCACAGCGCAGACCTACATTGATATTTTAAGTACCTTCTTGCTTCCCACTGTTGAAGAGCAATTTGGAGATGGCGATTGCATCTTTCAACACGATCGAGCACCTGTTCATACTGCATGGGCTGTGGTTACACGACAGTAACATCCTTGTAATGGAATGGCCTGCACAAAGTCCTGACTTGAATCCTACAGAACACCTTTGGGATATTTTGGAACGCCGATTTCGTGCCAGGCCTCACCGACCTACATGTATACCTCTCCTCAGTTCCATATTCCATTCCCCAAGAAACCTTTCAGCACCTGGTTGAAAGTATGCCTGCGGGAGTGAACACTGTCATCAAGGCTAAGGGTGGGCCAACACCATATTGACTTCCAGCATTACCGATGGAGGGCGCCACAAACTTGTACGTCATTTTCAGCCAGATGTCTGAATACTTTTGATCACGTAGTGTATATATACACGTCTGTCAGCAAAGCAAGCCTTAGTATTCTCTTAAAACTTTAAAGGTTTGTATTACATCAAGCAGTTATATAGAAATTGTTAATTATTAAAGTTTACGAGGTGTTATTGCAAATGTCATTTAATTTTCTTTTCACTCCTCAATCCATATCAACAGTTACGTTTAATTGTTAAATTTCTTGTCTGCGTATTTATACGTAACTCAGAATTTATAGAATATAAGGTATAAAGACACCTCTCTCTTCTAATTTCTCTTAACTTGTCCTTCATATTATAGCATTAAGTTAGGTGATGAACATTTGCTATTTTGGGCAAAATTATAGCGCGGGTTGTGTTATGTATGGTCCAGTTTATCACGCATTACATGCGTAATAGAGATAAATACAATTGTTCCTCTCGTGCTATTCTGGTTTTAAATTTCTTTCAGTGGTATAAATCGCCATTTATCTTTCCATAGTAGGTAAATAGGTAGGTAAATAGTTCCAGATATAGGACGAATCATGCTGCATCCGCCCAGCTCAGTACAGTTCACTTCAGCTTTCATCGCATCAACGTATTGTGACGAAGCCGATCATCCCTAAGGTAGACGGTGGGGCATATCCTTCAGCTCTAGCTGGGCGCGTGATGAGCTCCCGAAGCATCGGGAAGACTAATTATGAACGAGCTTGACGAGCTTGTGTGAACTGACCTTCCCTCCCCCTCAGAGGCGTAGAAGCTTCCAGAAACTTTGCATATAAAATCGAGCTCGCTCGCGACCAGGGGTCAGTGGGGTATGACGTACTTACCCAGCGAGTTCTCTTTGCGACTAGAGAGAGAGAGAGAGAGAGAGAGAGAGAGAGAGAGAGAGAGAGAGACAAGAGCAGAACTATGTTCAAAACTTAGCGGAAGAGAAAGTCCTGTGTTCGACACTCCAGTGCGTGATTGGAAGGAAGAAGAGACTGCTACGTGCAAAGAAAACAAAAATGACCGAGTCACAAGCCTCCGACTCCTTCGGATTATTCAGTCCCAGTCTGCCAAGTCAGTGATCCCAGTCATCAAATAAAGGTTCGCTGCTTTTTAATCGAAGAAAGGAGTTCGGAACTGTGCTATTAGGTTTATTGAATTTAAATTTGTAGCAATGTTTTGATAAAGCATTTGAAATAACAAGACAATGCATTCAAACTTGGCTTCAACAGAGTGTTGCATGCGAAATAATTCAACATACCTATACAAAACTTAAATCTGTTAAATTCCCCAGCGTATAACAGAAGTGAAAGTATCCGCTTTATGCTAATTTGTATTTAAGTATTGCTACAGTAAAAATAAAGTAACATCGGCTTTGTCTCCAAGCATCATTACATTATTTTTTAGTGCCTACATACCCAAAAGTATCTATTACTGAAGGATACAACAGGCATGCTTGGAAAATTTGCGTTCTGGCTGACAACATTTTCAAACGGTTATTGTCCTTTATGGAATGCGATAATTTTTACCACTGGTTTTAAACAGGAGAACGTACGTTTTCCACTTTTATTAGCTTCAGGGAAAACACCTACTTCAGCAGTGAAATAGCTGCTCGCACGCTGATATACCTTCGTTTTCCGTCAGCTTTTCTAGTGCTGGCCAGTGTAATTAAGCGGTTATGAGGTGGGAGGTATTGAAGGATAGTGGAATGAAGCAACGCGCAGCTAATTTTCATGATTAACAAAACATCCAAGGCCGACTGAAAGGAATTGAACGCTCTCTGCTTTAATCTGGCTGTTGCCATGAACGGCTTGAGTGTAAGGCCCCATCCACAACGAAAACGTGACGCTAACATAACGCAGCGTAAGGACAGGCGTGGGGTAAGACCATTCATAATGCAGCCGTAAGCGTAACGCAAGAAGTTGGCATGGGTTTCTAGAAAATCTTCCGAAAATACACAAGTTTCAAACTGAATCTTGCATTAGAAATGATCATCATGAACCAGCACCGAGAAAGCTTTAAATCTCATAACAATGCCATCCAGTCTTTATAAATAAATTACATAAAAAGTGTTGCACCAAACAAACAGCAGATGAGCGTCTGGCATCAGGGTATATAATGGCGTGGTACTAATGGAAGAGTATTATGACTTGCACAGTAGATGGCGTAAAATCTCACACTGTAATCATGTGTTGTTCAGAAGCTGGAAATTTTTCGAGAAAGAAATGCAGAATTCTTTCTCTATGCACGCAACGCAAGCATAACGTTTGGAGTTGGCAAACTCTTGCGTTACGTGACTCTATGTAAATACGTCCATTACAAAACACAGGCACAATGTCTTGCGCTTATGCTGCGCTTGCTTTTCGCTGTAAATGGGATCTTAAGCTCCTTTTACATGATCAAACTTGTTTTTTAATTCAAGAGTTTACAAGAAAATTTGTCAAATATTGAAAATATTAATTGGTAGGATTTGACAATGTCATAAACGTGTAGTTACAGGTTGTCTTTTTGTCAAACTCAATCCTTCCAGAACACATTGATAATTTATCACATGCAAAATAATTTATCGTTAGCGTCACGGTATAATAAATTGCAATGAAATATTATAGCAGATGGAATCAGATTACATTAAGGAATGAAAATATAGGTTAACTGCACTACATAACATTGCGTTAATGCATTATTGTATACTATGAAAATCTGTCTGGCAATTTCTTCATATGGCTTCAACGTATACACATGGCAAGTTTTCGCATAATCTAAATCAGCTCGCATACATCCTTTGCCCTGGTAGCCATTTTTGCTCACTTTTGGCTTCAACCATGTCGCAGATTTCATGACGCACTTTAAATGATATTCGCATTTCATTGGCCAAAGCCATCAAATCATTGACCGTTTAGTCACTAATCAGTTCTTAATGAGGATTATCCTTACTTAGACAATAAGAAAATAAAATACCCCTTATTTTCCTTCAAGACTATAATAATTATGCACTGACTGACTAAATGGTCATAACTGGGCTGGTCTTGGAGATTGAAAACAAAACTGACTACAGTACGGAATATAAACTGGTTCACTGCTGCCTACTGGGCTATACACACGTGAGTTCCGTCACAAAGGGTAGGAAACCTGAAAGTACTGCACTCCACTCTAAAGCTCCGAAGGGGACAAACCTAGTGATTACCATTCCTGTTCTGTATTTTGAAAAAGACTGTTTACCTGTGCGCTGATTAAAGAAGTGCTTAAGCGTTCGAAACTTTCAATTTATTTCACTCTAAATCAAGTATTTTGTCTCATGACATTGTGCTGCTGGAAAATTTCTATTTTTACCAATTTTTCTGAGATTTCACCAAAAGTACATGTTTTGAGACCTCTGAACGCATAAAAAGCATTTTTATAAAAAGGTCCGAGTGTGTCTGTGAACAGCATAACTCAAAAAAAAAAGAAAAGAAAAAGAAAAAAAGAAGTCGGTTAAATGCCAAGCTTGGTATTTAAGCTCAGCATCTTCCAAGGATGTGATAGACAATTTTAAATAACATCCCTCATCCCAAATTACCCGTAACATGGAACGGTTTTCGAAAATGTTTATTTTCTCCAAAAATTGCTCTAAAGATTTTGATTAAAATAACACATGTTTAAGACATTTTCAGGACAAACGAAATGTGTTTATTCAGTTTTCTGGAAATAGGTTCTGAAGTACTTTTCATTCTGAATTATTTTTTTTGGTGGGGGCGTTCATTTCTATAGCCCCCTTTAACTGCTATGGCCATATCGGGGTATTTGACTGAAACACTTGATGGTGCTTTTACAGTTTGAACTTTTAGGCTAGGTTACTGTAGGTTTCGTCGCTTTTAACATATGTTCACACCCACATTCACTCTCTCACACACACACTTCCAGATTCTATGGAGGTTAGGAAATAGTTTTAATTAAAGAAAAGT
This sequence comes from Deroplatys truncata, assembly GCA_030765065.1. NCBI lineage: Eukaryota > Metazoa > Arthropoda > Insecta > Mantodea > Mantidae > Deroplatys > Deroplatys truncata. The sequence continues at coordinate 90,254,227 of CM060979.1, forward strand.
TCCCACCCGGCACCCTCAGGTGAAGAGTCAGTATTTGATCACTCGACTACGGAGGCAGTCAGCATAACTGGTAAACCGTAAGAGAGAAACAAAATTTTACTAACAAAGAATGTAAATCTCATTAAAGCACACAGGTTAATGTCAAATAATTTTTTTTTATGGCGTTAACCATTTCCGAAATATTCTTTGTTATTGGTTTGAATTTTCAAATACTTATACTTTTCTCAACAGAAAAATAGCCATTGTTTTTTTTTCTCTTGGCTGTGCAAAGCGACGGAATTTCAAAGCCATTACATAGCAAATCGCTCTTTAGAGATTTGACTATTGCTTAAAGGTCTATTGCATTTCCCTAATTCCCTTGTATATACAAGGTAATATGCAATAAGACAATTTTGGTGCTGGGTTAGCATTTCTTGGAGGATACAAGAAGTCACTATTAATGGTGGAATGATTTTCTGGGTAAATGAATTTATATGATGGAAAGAACACTTTGGTATAGGATACTTATCGTCTTTGAGTTTTTAATTGTTTAAAATTGATCAAAATCAATAAGTGCCAATACGCCACTGATGAAACTTCCTTGAGTTGCTGCTACTTGCAAGTATCATGCCCATGCTATATTCAAAAATTCCGTAAAATATATTTAAACTTTGAAAGAAACGCGGAAAATTAGTATTCGGTTCACTCCAAAAGTACACCACTGTATGTTTGAAAAAAAAATGTTTAACCACCTGTACGGGGTTCGAAACCAGCACCACCAGAATGACAACCGAGCACGCTAATGACTGCACTATTATTACAGTTAGCTATTATTATTATTTGTCTCTCTAACACGTATGCTTCTCCACGTGAAGTTGGAGATACCAGTAGCGCACTGGTCTTTGCTAACGGAGCATTTTTCCAGAAAAAACAAATCCTATAACTTTGAGAAAACTGTAATGTTAGCTACGTATTTTCGCCCTTGTGGAAGAGAAGTTAACCATTTTAGGGTGAAAATAAATACCATATTCGAATTAAGTGTTTATTTGCATTTATCAGTAAGAATATTCAAATGAAAAATCATTACGTAGCTTTAAAGCTTGTCGTCACGCCCATAGGTTTGCATTTCATGTTTCTATACCACACCTAAGTAAACCCTGAAAGTTTGTCGGTTGAATTCTGTAACATCCTATACACAAGAGCTTCTTTAATGTCGAAAGCTTAATTACAGAATGTTGTAAGGCAATGAGGGAATATAGAAAGTGTTGCTTGATTGGATATTTAATGTGTAGCTTTATGCTTCACTGGAAATTGAATAATTAGGGAAAAGTTTCACGGAGTTTTAATCTTTTGTGTAGATTATAAAATAGTATTTAAGATTGCCCTCTAGATTTATTCAACATAATATCAAGGTCAATAATGTGCTCTCCCGTACAATATTCTGAAACATCACAGAATTGGGAAAAATGAGAGTTCTTTCATTGTGGTTGCTCCGTTGTTGCACGGTTCGCTTCCCGGGCATTCATAGAGACCGGAGGTGCAGCATACGAAACAAAGATGCGGTCTGTGTGGGGTACAAAATACCGGCCACGAAACCATTCAGTCGTTAGTGGCTATTCATCGTACCAACAACAGTTCCATTCATAACGTTTGTCCTTGCAACGCTCTGTGACGGCGAAATTAGTCCATGTATAAACTACCGCTTCGGCATGAACAAACCACATTCACAATGCAGAATATAGAAAACTGTGGGTATAGATTTTGCAAAAAAAAATATCCTTTTATATGGAGTAAATTATTGTCTCGACTAAGTAAAAACATAGACTTAGTGGAGAGGTAAATGGTTTTAATTCTTTTAATATATCCATAAATCGCTTTAGAATTGAAATAAAATGTCCGTGAGGTGTTGCAAGCTTCAAAGTTAATATAAGTTACATTTAATTAAGCTAGCGGGATGGCAACGGTTGTAGCTTGCATTCGGGAGTTATCGGGTTCGATTCCTGTTCGCCCAATCTGACCATGGGTTTTTTCGTGGTTTTCCTCTGGTCGCCTAGGCGAATGCTGAATGCTGGTGTATTATGCGAAGATTTCTCCTTTCCTTACTTCCTGTCATTTCAACTTTCAGGCAGTATCTCCGGGTCTGATGGTAGGCAGAGTGCATGGTCACTGCGCTTTGGAAATATTTCTCCCCGCCAACAACAGAGCGCGTTGGCCGCCTGCAACGACCACTTCGTCGTCCTCTCGCGGGACTTCGCCTCTACTGGCCGAGAGCGGGTATTTTGTACTGGAAATGATAGACCTCCGTGCGTCTCTATAATCCCGTCTGCCTGCGGAACTGCTGCCTCCTGCGGCTCACTTCATCCCTGTCTCCCGGGTGGTGTAGCCACAATAAATCTAGCTGGTCGCAGTGGCGAGGTGTCCCCCTCCGGTAAATATCTCATACATTTAATTATGAATCATTATGACTTTTATATTATTGCACATAAATATTTACTATTTATTTATATCATTGAGTATATTTGAATATATTGTGAGTCGCTTTTGTGTATTGGCATCATATTTCAATTACATTTGGTTTAAATCATGCTTAAATTTGAACTGAATAAGTAATCAGGGTCTTACGTGGTATTACGTACCACGAAAAATACATCTGATGATTTTTGCTCCATTTATATGCCGCCGTTTTAACATTTCCGGTCATATCGGCGACTTTTTACCTTAGGGACCAATGCTTGGCATATATTCACTCGCTTTACAGTAGTATTAAGCTTTGGGTTGGTATTGCTTTAGGTTATTACTTTAAACTCAACACACATTTACACTGTCATTCATATTTGCAGACTTCCCCAGCCGGGAATCGAACCCCAGGACCCCTGAGCTTGCTGATTTGTTTTATGTGCATTAATAATAAACAATCTATTAATTCAACTACTTTATGCCATAACAACAAACGAAAAATTAGAAAGCGAGAAAATTGTATATTCTTCACTTACACTTTCGGAGGAATACAGACGTATTATCAGTAAACACATATTTGTACAAGTCGTCGCAATACGTATATCAAAAGCCAAATAATAAGGGAGCATAAAATAAATAATTATAAATACATATTTGTTACATTTTCCGTCAAAGTATTAATTTATACATGAAAGCTATGAATTAAAAATCTGATGTTACATCCAAATGAGTTTCTCTTCCTCTTATCATTTAACAGTGGAAATACAATTTATTTTTCTGTGTACTTCATTTTAATCCAGATAAACCTTTAGAGAAATAGGTACATTCCAAATTTCGTTAGGATACAAAGAGAACAGCGATAGTCGAAAGTTTAAGAACTGGAGGCTACACGCTGGCCTTGAAATTCCATACTATTTTCATGTCATCGCCAGAAAGATCTGAAAATCAATGGGACTTAAAGACAAAGTATTAATAACGGATATCTTGGAAATGGCTAATGCCACAAATAGGTTAGTTGAAATAAATTGTGTGTTTAAAGAGATTTACTTTTTTGTGTAGTACGTTTTCATCTTTCGTTTACCATTATACAAAATTCCTTCGAATAAAGAGGACTTTACAGGCTATACCCAGAAAATTAAACATATAAATTTCATTTTTCATGTAAATACATTTATTACCTATATGATATTTTAATCAAAATCATTACAGCCAATTTTTAGAAAATAAAAAAATTCGGAAAAGCTTCCATGTAAAGGGTAGTCTGGGGTGGGGGATTTTCTTGAAAATCTTCGTGTCACATCCTTGGGTGATACTGAACTTGAATACCCATTTTGGTATTTATCCCAATTTTCGTTTTTGAATTATGCTGTTTACAAACAGATATACGGACCTTTTTCTAAAAATACTTGTTTTGGGATTCAGGGATCCCCGAAACATGTACTTCCGTTGAAATCTGGTATCGAATTTTTGGATGAAATGCAATACCTTCTCTGAGAAAGTAAAAATTGATATTGAATGTCACTGAACTTGCTTTGCTCTCTTGAGACCACGACCTAAAATAAGTTTCGTGCTCAACAGTTTTAATATATCCAATTTAACACCACAACATCGTTTTGGCTCTTATTTAATACCACTCCTTCGTGTGGCTTCTAATTAGTTCCAGTTCAAACGGCACACGTCACTGTGGGGTTACATTAATAGCTTAATTCCACTTCAAAGGTAGTGAGAGGCAGGTTTAACTTCTCTCTTCTGCGAACTTTAGTCGCTCAAAAACCTCACTTTTCTTACAACAAATTTTTCTTTGTTCATATACCGCCACTGATTTAGTTCCATGATATAAAATTATGGGTAATTTTCTTGTACTTTGAAGTTTTAAATGATTTATGTTGTTTAAGGTAATGCATTTCTGAAATCTGGAAAGTCAACAGTATGCGTGATATCTGGTTGAAATTTATGCCAGATATTACAATAAAAGCAATGACTTTGCCATGTTTCAAGATTCTAGCTTGCATGATTATTTAAATATTAGCTTTTTTATTGGGTAACATTCATTGTTCTAATAAAATGCTCCACAAGAAGCATGTTTAAAACTTAATATTTCACAGTCAATGAGATTAGAAAAGTATTTAGTATATTGGATGTTTTATATTAACCCCTAATTATTCTATAAAATTAATGCATTTGTGCTCTCCAAAATTCTTGATTTCTCAAAAGTTAATAATGTATTTTTCAAAATTGAAGCTTTCTTTTTTTAAAAAAAATATATGGGCATTTTCTTTAATGTGGTTTTATAAAAGTATAAAGATTTTAAAAAATTAGTAAACCACTGCATCGTGTAGAGCATTTTGAGTATGCAAATGATGCTCAAAAATGTTTGAGAAAACAAGGTTGGGCAGGCCTATTAATAAGCATGTGTTGGCAAATTTTTAGCTTCAGTTGATTGGTAGTTTAAATGGGCCATATGGAAAACACACATGTTTTCCTAAAATTTAGAATTCATTTTATTTTATTATGAAAAGCTTAATTTGTTAATTTTTCACAATTTCACAGATACGTCTACCTTAAGATTAATTCTATACATGGCTTTGTATACCTGATTGGAATTGTTTAATTTATTTTCTAGACGCCTGTCGTAATTAAAAGATGTCAGATTCTAAATAACTTATTCGAACTACTGCAGAAGAAGAATGTTAAAATGTTTTACTTCTAATAAATTTTCCGCAAGGTGACATCTTTGCCTTATTAATTTTAGTGACATGGTATATTGTTTCACTAATCAGATTAATATGTTTATGCCCTTTAAATCAACCTCCGTATTAAGTATTATCATCAGAAAAATCGATAAAATGAAGGTAATTTTAGCATTCATTTTCAAACCTGTATCAATATTCTATTACCTTCATACAAGAGCAGAAAACGTAATAGAACTAAAGAAAATAATAGAAGAAAGGTATGTTGTGATCTACATTATCAATGAGTTTAATGTTTCCTTAAGTATCCCCTAATAATGATCTTAAGTGAGTTGGTTATCTATTTTCTACTATAATTTGCTTATATCAACTTTAGTTTTTTCTTTTCTTTAACATCTCTTTAACATCAACGACTTACCGTAACGGTTACCTGTTCTTTGTAAACACATGTGTAACGGAAATATGGCCTTATTTGTGTAGGCCACTTCCTGTAACGTCTGTTTCGATAACCTGTTAATAGATGACCTCAGTTGCATACTTTCACTGCTAAGTCATCTGGTTTGTTACTATTGATTTAATCGAGTGATTGCAGTTCTATGCGTACATACAGCAAATGGCTCCGTGTTAATATATGAGGCTCGCCTTCGGGTTGTTCCGGGTTCGATACCTGTCGAGAGGTTATTCTGACCTTGAATTTTTCGTGATTTCCCCTGGTTGATAGGCAAATGCTGGAGTGGTTCCTCTGCTACAACGAATTTTTCCATCCATAATTTCACTTCATCTGTTTCAGGGTTGGAGATACAGGTCATACTGGTTGGTGTGTTGTGGCCCGACGGTGGAAAGATTTCTCCCTGGCGCTTGACGGGACTGCTGGGAGTGTCTCGTATGTCCGGAACCGCGGGCGGCTAAGGTAGAACTAGCCGACATTAGGATTGGGACATACCTGAATCGTTATGGATCCTGTTTTTGCTAGAGCACATCGTCGTCCGAACCTGATCGCCTTTAGGTTCTCTCCTACATCCCTTTCTCCCATGGGTCATGTTGTAAACACAAAGAAACCATTTTGGTTTTCGTACGTGCTATGCTCCAGTTACTGGAGGCACCTCCGTCTGACTACTCCTAACTCCTAATCTACACTCATCGGCACGCTCTTTGGACAGATGGCCATACTTGCGTAGTCGCCTCCCTGTACTATATATTTTATTTCTATGTATTTTTTCTGTGGGGGGAAGTTTGGATTGTGGTACTGAACATCCAATCCGATATTTTTCTGAGTATTGAGGGAAATCACGATAAAAGCCCAGATATCTCAAATGGTACTACTGTCTGAGCCAGTAGCTCAGTCTTGTCATCACCGAAGACTTTTTCTACAAGGCATAATCACCCGAGTAGTGTCCTCACCCAAACCCGTTTTGTTATTTATTACAACAATTAAAATTAGGTTCAATTTCTTAGTTATATATATACGAGATTACCGCGTGAGTCTTCTCATCCTGCGGATTGGTAACTAGTCAACCCTGTATTTTACAGACGATGCGAAATGCAGGTACTGACACTAGCATTCACTACCCCGTTGATTAGGGCTACGGTGGTGCTCGGTGTTAATATGCTCTAGTAGCGCAGTAGTTAACACGCTGGAAAGTAGCGGTGAAAGTCGGAAGATCAAATCACGCCTGGGAATAAATGTGTTCTTTTATTCATTTCTTGCATTTATTTATGATGTTATTAAAGCATATTCTAACAAGTAACAATTTGTGTTTTAATAAAACTCACATAATTAAACCAATTAAGTGAAACGACACTTCCATGCCAACTATCAGTTCTCGTTAAATTTAGTATACATAAAAAAGTAGCTTCAAGTGGGAGTATTTGAACCTGGAACCTTCACCACTGAATGCCAACGAGCACACTGTTATGCTACGAGTGCAAGTTAATGCGCTCATATTGGTGCAAAGTAGTCGGCGATGCGGTGGGCAGTATTTACGACATAGGCTGTACAACGCCGGGACTGCATAACTTATCAATCCGCAGGCTGAGAAGACTCACTCGGTATATATATCTTATGGGCAGCATCAGAAAACCTATTTCTCTATAATAATTGTAGGACTTTTATTGATCTTTTGTTTTGAAGGAAACTATTAATTTTGCATTTGTAAGGGAGTATTTCTTTGCGCAAATGGTGCTGGAAGAGAACAAGATTCCGCGGCGTTCTAAAGAGGTGTCCAAAAAGTAATTCATTAGTGCATCTGAATACTAGAATAAGATGTGTCTAGTCTCTTATGTAAGTGGTATAGGAGAGACAACCAGTCTCCGATGATTTGGAACTAAAGCAATTTCTTATGAAAAATATATACCTACATACGTTTAATCATTACATGAATATACAATTACTTATTTTATACTAGCACTCCAGAAAAGTGTGAACATCGGGAATGGCATAGGAGAGTCGCATATTTAACTCTTGCGCAGTTACATCGCCACATTTATTTATAATTTGTTCTACAGATATCAATATCTTAACGATGTATAAGTGTAATTAAACTAAAATTTATATTGTCTTCTAGGAATATTTGGGTTATTCACGGTAATTTGTTTTAGGATGCTTAAATTAATTGAAAGCCGAATATTATTCTCTACCTAAACTACGAAGAGAATTACTTATTTTTCTTGCTTACTTTGTCTTTATTCACTACAGTTGACCTCAGCCTTACAATCCCTCAGGCTTACAGATGAATTTTACTTGTGCTTATAATTAACAATGACTTTATGGTTGTTGCTTTGTAAGCCCATATACGGATCTACAGACCGAAGAACAACTTACTTAGATATTGTGAGGAGTATTACTATGCTAATGAATGAGATAGCCCAGCCGTCTATGGTTTGCATTCGGGAGATTTCGGGTTCAGGTCCTGTATACCCTTCACTGGCTACGTAAATGACAGATTCGATATTTCGATACCATGGCCCGAAAATCCACCCACAGATTAAATATGAGATAAATAAAATTGCTAGCACACAGCGTAAAACCCGCTGCTAATGCCATCTGCCTGGCACACGCGGGCTCACGTGAATAAACGAATCTACAATAACAATCACGATATCATTATGAATGTTAAATAAATAAATGAAAATAAGTAAAATATATTTTAATATAGACAAAACAAATAATTTTAAATTGAGTTTTATTTATAGACGCTCTTTAACTACTATGGTTCTTAGCGTCCCATTCCATATTGGGCGTGAAAAACCGGTAATTTTGCTCAGAGGCCTCTTTATCAGGCTTGAAGTTCTTTTACGTGCCGTAAATCTACGACACGGGACCACCGGCTTTACTTCCCTTCCGAAGGAAGCCAGACATCGCCCTCCGCCGGGTTTGAACCCGCGACCTTGGGAACTAGAGGCTAGCACGGTACTACTAGTCCACGAGAACGACAGAGATAGACTAAAGACTTTGAACTTAAGATTTGATTTAGCTCTCCGCAATAAATATCTTGGATTTAAACGCTCTTGAAAATCCTGTTCTGGCTATACAATATAGTCGCTTCAATACAATAAAAATAGTTTAGTTTTGGATATCGGTATCTGGCAAAAATACCATTCTTGCTTAATTCTGTAAGCAGAAAAGAAAACATAAAAACATCTTTGTTTATTCGACTTCATACGGGAAGTACAGATACGTTTATATACCACGTGAATCTTCATCCTGCGGATTGGTAACTAGGCAACCCTGCATTTTAAAGACGATGCGAAATGCAAGTGCTGACACCGCATTCACTAGCCCGCTGACTAGGGCTACGGTGGTGCTCGTTATCGTGCTCTAGTGGCGCAAAGGTTAACATGCTGAAAAGTAATAGTGAAGGTCGTAAGTTCAAATCACGGCTGCGAATAAATGAGTGCTTTTTGATTTATTGCATTTATTCATGATGTTCATTAAAGCATATTCTAACAAGTTGCAACTTGTGTTTTAATGAATTTCACACAATTAAACTAACTAGGTGAAATAGATATTCTAACAAATTGCAATTTGTGTTTTAATGAAATTCAGACAATTAAACTAAATAGGTGAAACGACACTTCCATGCCAAATTATCAGTTCTCGTTAAATTTATTAAACATAAAAAGTACCTTCAAATGGCAGTATTTGAACCTGGAACCTTCAGCACTGAAAGCCAACGCGTACATACTTGCACGAGTGGAAGTTACTGCACGCACAGCGGTGCAAAGTAGTCATTTCTGCCGAAAGTGATACGACGCGATGTAGTGGACAGTATTTACGGCATACCTGTACAAGGACTGCATAACGTTTCAATCCGCAGGCTGAGAAGACTCACCCGGTATGTATAATATATATATATTAATAATAAACAATATATATAGTTGCACTTAATGTATAATTACATTGTTTTATTAATATTACACATAATATTAATAAAGCAAGAAATAATACAACTATTAAATTTTATAAAGCACTGGCAGCATCTCTATTATTATATGGAATGATAATTGGATCCTCAACGGAACTCTCAAAACAGACTAGAAAATCTGAAATGTAAGTTCTCAGATGTATATCAGAATATGCATGGAAGGATAATTTTACCAATGCACAAGTACATGAAGAATAACATATTATCAATATCAAATGGTGGTAATTTCAACACATAGAAAGAATTGATGAGGTCACCAAAGAAGCACTTCAGTACAAACTACTCGTTAAAGGTCTACTTTCGATCAGAAGACCAAGAGCCAGACCGGAAAGTATATTTGTAACGAACCTTACAGTTGAAGAAGACGTATTAGAAGAAAAAGAAGATACATAATTTGTACTATATTTGTCAATTGCAGTGACTTGTGGCTAATACCGTGGTCTAACTCCAGGTGAAAGATAAGGGTCTATGTATTATGGCACACTCCTTCAGGTGACGTCAGTATATGTGCAGACACCGTGGAGATAGTCAAGGACAACGTTTCTCTGGAAGGTAGAGAATTACAGACGATGATAGGAGGCATAGCTTGGGCAGCACTAACCATAAAAGCATACACAACTGTTAAGAAGGGGGCTGACAACCGCTTCAACAGAGGAGGGGACCAATTCCCGGAGAAGAGTAATGGTAACATTACTTTCAAACGGCACATCCCCGAACTTGCCCCCATGCGATTATCGCCTTTATGACCGAAACGAATAGACTAGGTCGTTAAGACATGCACTCACAAATGGGAGGTCCAGGGTTCAAATTCCGCCAAAACCGAAATGACCTAAACTTAGTCCTGGAACGTTTTCTTCCCAAAATTCCTTTGCCAAATATTATTTCATTTCATACATCATGATATGATGCCGTATGTAGCAAGAACATTGCCTCTACGGGGCTTTGAAGAAACACCCACGAGGGTTTCGTTTCGCCGAGTCTATCACTTAGAAGCAATTGTCCAAGTTTGGGCATGACAAGCTCTGAAACAGTGTGGTTCTAGGGAGTCTGGAAACGCTAATACATTGACACATACTTGGTGTAGGTGCATATAACTCAAGGAGAGGTTTCATTGAGAAGATGGACTTTTCTAGCAAGTTGAAAATTGCAATTATTTTGATTAAAATAAAGCGTAAATCAATATATGGTTCTCCACTTTATGGTATACAGACAAAGCATTTGTGGACGCTCTAAAATAACTAAAGTGTTTATTCTGAAGAACAATATTTGCAGAATTACTTTTCCTACACTGTTTTACACGGGGAAGTTTAGTCTTTATTAAGGCACTCCAATCCGTTCAGCAAACAGCACTTGCAAGCAGCGCTGCGTAATCCTCCAACTTTCGTAACTTTATTTCCAAAGACCTCGTTGCACCATGTCACACAACTCCATTTGTCGCAGTGATTATCCAACTCCATGTTCACCTACGATTAACGGATGGAGCTCTACCGTGGAATTGGTTTTATTTTAAGCATACGCGTGTATTATCCTTTATTCTTTATGCTCTGGTTAAGATACACATGTTGAATAGAATGTCTTTATATGTCTTTATTTTTAGTAATTCTTGCTGGTTTTATTGGGATGCTCAACTAGTTTATTAAATTGAAGACTTTCCTTCCCTTTTTTAGTTTCCTTCCATTACCTTTTAGTAGCAGAACGCACAGTTCTACTCGGATTATTACCCTCCTACTCTCATTTCATTTCCATTCTATCTGCAACTTAACATGTCATGCGATGTTTTGAAAACAGGTAATAAAACAGTTTCCCTGTGGCGTTAATAAAAGTGAAGTGCCTTCTTCCTTACACTTGCACTGCGATCGGAGGTATACCTACTATCTCCCTTGATAATTGTTCTTGTGTACGAAAAATAGTAATAACAAATTGGCTTATGTTCAGCATTCATCTGTAAATAACGTAACTTTCCAAAAAAAAATCATACGTAAAAATTGTTGCTGTATAACATTTTTAAAAGCCTGAATAATAAACTAGGTATTTGAATTTTTTAAATTTCTATCGTAGCTCCGTGCCCAGGTTTTCTTTATAGTATTCCAATTGCATGCATCTTTATTGAGATAAAAATAATGTAAATGAAGAATATTTTAGTGACAAATACGTCTGTGTGTTACGTAAGAATGGCTTAACAGATTGTTATGAAATTTCTATACAATATATCTTACAAGGAAGCATTTAGGAGGAGCAGATAAAAATGTTAGATTTTCTGATACTGTTGGATTGCTAAGTGTATATTTATGCAGAACTATATAACTGGCGTGGAAATACAATGCGCATCACGGCCATTACAAATCGTTATTCTGGATTGTCGTGCATTATAAGTTACTGGCAGTTACGTCATAGACTAATGGCAGGCAAGCTGCTGACGGACAATCCAGTCAGTCTAGTCCACACGCATATTTTGCCTTTTGTGAGTATGACTATTCCGTGTGAATAAAAATGAATTTACTCCATGTGGCAAAAATAACTCTTATGATATTTGTATAGGAAGTATATGTACCTATATGCTTCTATTATGAAAGAAAAAATAGAACTAGCAGAACAAGTGTGTAAAATAATGAAACAGAGAAGAGTGTTGACATATTGTTTCAGTATTCCACGAACGAATCCGAAGATGGTGGTACAAAAACAATGTATGAGGGGCATTCAAATGAAACCTGGTCAGTGTGTCTAACTTTGCACTACACGTAAGGTGCCACCATATAACTGCTTGTATGGTGGCACCATCTATTGGTAGAGCCACTACAGCGTGTGCAACGTTTGCCGTTGCACAGCGACAGTGTGGTTTCACGTCGAAGAGAAGGTGGTCACACAAGTTATCGTCCTCTACTGAACATGAAGGCGAGTAAGCAGGAACAACGAGGAGTGAGCCAGAGCAAGCACTGGAAACATGCGACTTCACCACCTCCAAAGAAATCAAGGGCCGTGCGCACCAGTTCTGGTAAGGTCATGATGTCCCTTTTTTACCATAAGGGTCTACGCTTGTCGAGTTCCTGTAACGGGGAACACCATCAATGCCCAGCGTTATCAAGCTACTTTACAGAACCTTAGACGAGCCATCAAGTCGAAACGCCCAGGCATGTTGTCCAATGGCGTTATTCTCCTGCATGATAATGCCCGCCCACACACCGCCAATGCGGTGAAGACGACATTGCAACAGTTTCGATGGGAAACGCTGGAGCATCCACCGTACAGTCCAGACATTTCACCGTGTGACTTTCATGTTTATGGATCTCTAAAACAAGCTATTCGCGGACATCGATTCAAAACGGACGACGAAGTGTGTGAATGGATCCAGGACTGGATCCGACAGCAGCCTACTGGCTTCTTCAAAGATGGCTAGTGTCGCAATGGGATAAATGTGCCAACAGTTTTGGCGACTATTTTTGAGTTAATAAAATCGTTACCGTTACTTTACACAAATGATCGGGTTTCATTTGAATGACCCTTATATGTTGCCTTCTGGAACTGATTGTAAATCTGGGACCGCTATTGGGATCTGTATATCAGCCATCTCTGGGAATCAAATCAAAGTAATTCCATTTGCAGACAAGGTCAAGTTAATTATTCATTAATTCCTAGTGTTCCTCAACATCTCAAAACAAAGGTTTATCATAGATTTCAGTATAAAGTTACTGTATGGACGTAATTGCAATAGCATTATTCATTCAAAGTGAATACAATGCTCTCTTGCTTTCATGTTATATCCTCACGAAGTATCCAAATTATCGGTCAAAATACCACTAATTGGCGCCTCTCGGGTAAAAACCAAGGACTGAACATATTTATTTTGTCCTTCTAAACCAATTTCATAATATATATGTGAGATTGTTATCTGCCATCCTGAATGTTTGCTCGTTAGATCGCACTTAGAAAATAGGCTTTATGGTATCTCAATTACTTGCTAAGTACATCAAATAAGTCATAAACACAGTACAATGTAATAAAAGTATAAAGCTCATTATCAATTTCTCCCATTGTAATTATCTCATTGAGTTGCTTATTTTGTTTATTAGCAAAGGAAAACATTTGGTTTTATTTCTCGATGCTTAGTTTTAAAATGATCAGCATTACAACAAACATTTGTTAAACTACATTTCTTAAATCAGCGGAAAACTATCAGCACGGCTAATACTAGTGAAGAAATGCGCGTGGAGACGTTAAATTATACAGTCTGCCCACGTATTAAGCGGAAATTAAACACAATTAAACAGACACTAACTCAATAGCTGAAATAGCACTAAAATGATATTTAACAAGCTTGTAATTTAAATACAACATAAGCCATACATAGAAATGTTCCATAAAGAACACGCAGTTTGTTTAAAATAAAGCAATATATATACACTTTTTTACTTTCTGTACTACGTATAGCAAGTAGGGGAAGTATTGCATTCCACCCAAAAATTTGATACCGAAATTTCACCGGAAATATATATTATTTAGGCTCAATAATTATTTAGGTTCAATATCTTCCAAAGATGAGTCACAAAGATTTTCAAGAAAATCCTCCACCCAAAACTACCAAAACTACATGGAACATTTTTCGAAGTTTTTGATTTATTAAAAATGGCTCTAATTATTTTGATTAAAATATCAGATATGAAAGATATTTACACGATAAATAAAATGTGTATCTTGAATTTTCGGAGAATGGCCTATGGAGTCCCGTTCATTCAGAAGGAATTTTGTGTAATCTTGTATACATTAAGCGATAGACAAAAACGTAGTCAAAAAATCTGATGTGTTACACTCACATGACTTGCTCTACTCTACTACAAACTGTTTTTACAAACGCTTATTCTCCGTATGCTTCATGTTAATCGAGATGTTAACCTTATTACTAATTTTCTTATAGGTGCAAGGAAAATATGGTAGGCTTTAAGCGATAGTCAAATCTTTTAAGAGCTGGTTGCTATGTGGCGCATTCCATTCTCTTTGTATTCCCAGGACATAAAAAATGAATAACGACTTCCCATTTGAGAAAAAGTATAAGTATTGGAAAATTTAAGAGAATAACAAGCAATATCTCGAAAATGGTTCACTCAATAAAAAAAAAATGTATATGACATAAATTGTATATTTTAACGCGATCTTCATTTTTTGCGTAGTAAAATTTTGTCTATCTCTTATGCCTTACCAGTTATGCAAAAGTCGTTCACAATGAATACTTTTGGGGACATTCCCAGAAAATTCAAGATATATCTTTTATTTGTCATGAAAAGTATCTTAAATATATGATATTTTAATTAAAATCGTTCGAACCATTTCTGAGAAAACTAAAATTTTCGAAAAATGTTCTATGTAAAGGGTAATCTGGGGTGGGAGGATTTTCTTGAAAACCTTCCTGTCGCATCTCTGGAAGATACTGAACCTAAATACCAAGATGTTTATCCGACTGTTCGTTTCTGAGTTATGCTGTTCACAGACACACACACGCAGACACGGACATGTTTCCAAAAATGCTTTTTTGGATTCAGGGGTCTCAAAACATATATTTCCGGTGAAATCTCGGTATCGAATTTTTGGGTGGAATACAATACTTCCCCTACTTACTATACGTAGTAGAGAAAGTAAAGAATGTAGATATCTTTAAAACACACAATATATTTTAAGTAAGTTTTTTTTGTGGCATGAGCCGTTCCTGATTATCTCTTGACCATTCTCTTAAATTCCTTTCAACATTCAGTTGTTTCCCGCGATAGCATGGAAACAGAATGGAATTTTAAGGCCAGCATATAGCGCCCTGTTCTTAAACGTTTGACTGTCACTGTTCCCTTTGTATCTATAACGAAATGTGCAATGTAGCTACTTCTGCAAATGTTTATTTGAATTAAAATGCAGTAGGTAGAAAAATAAGCTTGAGTAAGAATGATTTGTATATCCCTAATACACGATAGAGCGTAGAGAGTCATGTAAATGTATAACCAACTTTTTTCAAGTTTGTTTTGCCCTAATGTGTTGCCATAAATTACAAAAACCTGTACATTCTGCGCTGGGCTAAAGAATGTACTCTAGCATAGTCCAAAGTATTTAAACGCAAATACTTTCATTTCCTTCGGTTATCTTATGGCTTTTACTCTTCATGGATATGAGCCTTGATCACAGCATAGGGAATTATTCTACGGAATTTC
The DNA here is from genome assembly GCA_030765065.1 of Deroplatys truncata. Taxonomy (NCBI): domain Eukaryota; kingdom Metazoa; phylum Arthropoda; class Insecta; order Mantodea; family Mantidae; genus Deroplatys; species Deroplatys truncata. The sequence goes on from CM060979.1 coordinate 90,269,962, forward strand.
AAGCTAGTAATTTCTGCATTCCAATGGTAATGGCATGATTTAAGGATTTTGGAATGTTCATTAAAGACATACACTGTCTTGATGGCCTGTACTAAGCGCATATCCTAACGTTGTGTTAATTTCAGCAAGGACGATAACGTTCTATTAATTTTGCAAGCCAAACCACGGTGATGGCGTTAGTATGAAGATAAAGTCAATTCGCAACTCTATAACAGCCACTTAGCTAATCAATAGCTAAGACCAGCCTTCAGTACTCCTTCCGGCCGAGTTAAATCATTTCATAAACACTTTTCTCAAGGGTCTATTGCCGCTAATTTCTTTTCCTTGTTGACCGCATTAGTGCAACTATAAGGAAGCAGCTAATTTTGTAATCATTGGGCGAATGGCGTGGTAGTGCGCGTTCTTTTCTTATAGTGAACGCCATGATTAAGAGACGCTTTGCCACTATCTTTAGCTCGGAAAGCAAGGGTCGAGAGAAGATGAATGCATTAATTTTATTTGACATGGAAGCACGGGCATCTATAAAACCAAAGTGCTAATTAAAATCTTGAATTTACCAATTATAAGCCATAAAGGTAAAATGCAACTATTTATGCAAATATAGAGCATACAATCACAGCATATAAATTCATGAATTGATACCAGACTTTAGACAGGGATATTGCAGGTAACAAACCAATCCCATCCCACTGCCAGTACAGTTGTTGGTATTTGCAGACAGCACTCATCAGACCGTGTTTACCTGTTGAACCTTAGCCGGTGTTGTATAAATTCTTTGTATTGACATGGTTTGAGTGCAGATAACTTGAAGCCAACTGCTTAAGAATTTCTATGCCTGGTCATAACCTTTGGCCAATTTCCAAGCATCTCACAAAAAGGAAATACTTTTTAATACAATATTTGGTAGCATAGTACCACCAAATCATATACCGATACGATTAGCCAAGATTATTAATGCACGGGCTCATCATGAACTGGAGGTCTACGGTTAAACTTTCTCCAGGACCGTCTTTCTGACTTTCCTGTCCTCACAAGTGGCAAATGTTAGGGAACTTAGGCCTGGTAGGTTTTCTTCTCAAATTTCCTTTCCCAATTATCATAGCATGTATCAGCGTCCACCGCCTGTAGTAACGTATTAGTGAGAACGGGCGTTAAACATTACTAAACAAAAGAAATAAAGAAAAACAGAGAAAAGGTTCAAAGCACGCGCCTCACTCCCTGCTGTGACAGACTCCGTATCGAGGTGAGTTATGAATGGGGCAAACGTTACAGCTCTTGCACGAAGGAAGCGGTAGCCTCCATGAAGTGTTTACATTTCTAAAGTCTTTAAGCCGACATTTAATAATGAAATACTGAGAAAAGACTTCGCTTAACTATTCTCGCAAAACAAAATGAATTTTCAAGCTAGCTAGTATGTAGAACTTTACGCAGGAAAACGAAATTAAGTATTGAAATATGTTGCTGGCGAATCATTCTTGAAAATGAATTTGCCTGTAGGCAAGTTTAGTCTCCTCTGTCCGCATAAGGTTGTTGTTAAAACTAAATATTTACTCATAATACTTCATCTGCCATTAGTATTTTATACATGAATACTCGGTCTTAATATTGTGTCGGAGCTGTCGAGCGCCGAGCTTCTTAACGTAGACAGCGGACATATATTTCGGCGTTAATCGGCGCATGGTGAGTTTGAGAGGAAAGGAGAGAGGTACTATCGACCTACGTAAATCCCAGAAACGCCAGCGAGAAGAAATGAGATATTTCTAGATATTTCCTCCACTCTTCTCGCAAACGTTCTCGAAGCACCTGCAGCTGTACTATATCAGCGACGAGAGTGAATCAATGATGTGGTTGTTGTTATGATCTACAATGATGGTTACTGAGAGAGTTCTACGAGCGAGCGATAGAGCAAGAGAAGAGGAGTCCTGTGTTCGAAAATCTAGTGACTGATCGGAAGAGAGAAGAGGCTGCTTCGCGCGTGGGTTATTGCAACGCTGCGCGCAAAGAAAAGAAAAGGAAGTGACAGAGAAAGCTGAACTACGTCACAATATAATAGTCATTGAGAAGGCTTGTCTGTAGTTCAGAATCGCTAAGATTAGCCTATTACGTATGTTCATGCCATTAAGGGCATTTTTGCATAACTTTTATGTTATGTTCATAATATAGCTCATTAAGCAACTTATTATTCGGTTCCAGATGTTATTTTCTCCACATCAGAGAGCATTCGTCTGCATCAGAATGTGCGTGTGATGTTTGCGGTCCTGGATCCTGAAGTAAGGCTTCTCACTTATCTTTCCTGCTTTGAACAAAGAAAGGTCTTACCGCTACCAGGAAAACGTTTTGCAAGGCAATTTTTATTAATAGGGATTAGGAGTTAAGGCAGTCAGACGGAGGGGCCTACAGTAACTGGATCACAGCATCGTCCTTTCAATGTGGCACCTGGTAGGAAGGGATGAAGGGGAGACCCGAAGTTAGATTATCCGAACGACGATGTGCGCTGACAAGGATGGGGGCCCTAACGATTCCAACATTGCACCGACGCCGATTAGCCCTGCCTTAGCCACGGCAACCTGGGTGTTCCGGAAATAGTCGAGACAGCTCCCAGGAAGGAAGCGGGCCTTAGCAGTCCCCCCAAACGCCAGGGAGAAATCTTTCCAGAGCGGAAACTCCGTGGTCCTTCCGCAACAAACCAACCGCCTTCACGTAGTCCTATAACGCTGAAACAGATGAAAGGAAATGATGGAGACAGGATATGATGGACAGGAAATTCGTGCTGGAAGGGTATAATCACCCCAATATTCGCCTACTGACCCAGGGAAATCACGAAAATAACTCATGGTCAGAGTGGACGGCACGGCGGGTATCGAACCCGGGACCTCCTGAATACGTGTCTCACATATTACTGCGGCCATTTTGCATTGATAAATAAAGAGTGAACCAAAAGACTCCGAAGCGCCTGTGCGGTGTTTTTCCTGTCTGCGTCCTCGGCGCTCGTTGCCGTCTGCCGCTATCATAGAAAGGCGCGGATGAAAGCATACAACATTTTTAAAACTACTTTTAAAGGTTTTACTTACCAACTTTACGAAAGGAGATACTGAAACTGCCCACAATCGCTGTTCATACATTTTTGGCATCTCTATCCACCACTCGCCGTAGTTCACGTTGAGAAATTTCCTGGCGGATACTTTGTTTTAATTCTTCCAGGGTGTGTGGGTTTGTCTTATTCACCTTATGCTTTAAGTTACCCCGGAGGGGTATTTTATGAACAATATCACCGGCTGCGCGATGTTTTTTCCACTGGGCGTGTGGAAATATGATCAAAACACGATAACGCACTGCTGCTATAAACAAAGTCACGTTGTTTTGGTTTTGCTGTCGAGTGTGAAGTGCAGTTTTGAGTTGACGGTGATGTGATGTGGTTCAGTTATTACGAGTTATTTACTATTTTGTCCTGTACTTAGTCACAAAGTATATTATGGCTCAGTATATGTTTTCTACTGCACAGCGTGTATTTATTTGTGATTCGTATGTGTTAACTCGGTAGGCTCGCCAAGTGAAAGTACGATTTGCAGAAAGATTTCCAGTTGTAAAGTTCCAAGCCGTACAAGAATCCGTGAACTTTAGAGTAAATTTCAGGCCACAGGAAGTGTTCAGGCTAAGAAATCTTAAAGATGGCGTTCGGTTCTTATCGAAGAAACATTAGACGACATCGATCATCGTTTGGAAAATTTCCCCCAAAAATTCCATGATGGATAGTTTCATAAAGAGGTGCCAAAAATGTATGGATAACGACGGTGGCCAGTTTCAGCATTTCCTTTCATAAAGTTGGTAAGCAAAGGCTTTAAAAGTAGTTTTAAAAATGTAGGATGGTTTCATCCGCGCCTTTGTATTATAGCAGCAGACGGCAACGAGCGCCGAGGACGCGGACAGGAAAAACACCGCGCAGGCGGTTCGGAGTCTTTTGGCTCACCCTGTACTAGCTGGTTTAGTACAGCGTATAAGTTGCGCCTATATTAAGATAATTTCTAAGTTACCGATGCTCTAAATAATTCGTAGCTGACGCTTTTACGGCGCCACCTCTGACTCACCTTTATCTCGGTGAAAATTGTGCCTGGAATCACAACCCAAACATCATGACGCAGGTCAACATGGTTCTGCGTTTGACAGTTACCTTTCTTCGGCGTTGTCAGGATGTAGTACCAAAACCACGAAGATCATAATAAGAAAATATCGATTCCATTTCCTTTGAACTGTCCAGAGCCTTACTCACAAGAACCCCCTTTTACTAAAACGCAGCACATGATAAATAGCCTACATAAGCCAATTTTTACGGCGATTCTAGTACTGAAAGGACAAGATCGTAAGTGTGAACAAGGCGTTACTTTCAAGTGCGTTCGTAATGGTTTGTATCTTGCATTCTTTAGTGCACTGGAGGTTTACAGAAATAACCCCAATATCGTACATTTTTAGTGGTGTCAGCAAATAGACTACTCTTAAATTTGAGTCGAATTCAGATAAATCACATCCATGAACACTCAACATTTTTCAACATAACTTATTCAGCATTTCCACTTGTTCTCTCTTCATTTAAGAATATTAACATAACAATTGCAATTTCTTTCATTATTAACCTACATCAGGACCTCCTTCATTTTGTAAACCTGCCTAAACGAATGGATTTTGCGATTACTGTAAATGATAAGATGTTTTTTTAAATATGCGAGATTCCCTAACGTTTTAATTACCTCTAATGGTTTTAGCATTGTTTTGGCATACGAAAATGTCTTAGGGGTGTCCAGGAAAACATAACATTTCCGAGCGCAATGCAACGGAATCGAGTTTATCCGAAGTTTCATAACATAGATGAAACCGGATTAATCACTGCACGCCTGAGACGAAGGATCATACCAAAAACTAAATAGGAACAGGTCAACTTTCACAAAAAAAGTAAAAACAGTTTCATATACAGAAAAAGCCATGGCTACGGTTTTCTGGAATTCTCTCAATGTGGTGCTCACAGACTACCTCCAGAAGGGCAAAACCGTCACAGGGTAGTATTGTGCTTCATAACGGGCCAATTGAAGGATACTAATCGGGATGAGCGTCCTCACCTTTCGAAAAAGGTTTTCTTTCACCACAATAATGCGCCTTCACACGTCCGAGATTGTTGCTACAAAACTGCATGACCTTCGATTCCAGGTATTTCCATATCCACCATATTCGTCAGATTTGTGGTTACCAAATCTGAAGAAATGGCTGGGTGGACGAATAATGAGGTTGAAGCTGAGGCAGACGTTTGTTTTACACAGTTAAACAAAACAAAACCACTGTTAAAAGAAACAAATTTCTCTTAAATCTTATGAATTCTTGGTTAGACTGAGAACTTGTATAGCGTTCCTTGTATGGCATGGCTAAAGCATCCGTTGCTGCTGCACAAAGTACGAGGCGTGTTTTTAAAGTAAGTGCCATTTTAATATTTTGAGCATGTGCGGTCACTTCCTCCATTCATTAGGCAGCTAGACGCAACTATCAGCGAACGTCATTTTATGGTTTCCTGTTGTTAGAGCGTTTCGAAATGTTCAAAACAATTCGAACGATCTGCCGACTGTGAAGTCAGATTAATCATTCGTTTTTTGAACGCGAGAAATATTACGCCAGCAAGCATTATCGCCAGTTGTGTGAGTTGTATGGGTAAACAATAATGAGTAACAATGCCATGCTGACACAACCAAATAAACTCAAGATCTGATCGCATCATTTGATTGGGAACAATTCGACCACCCTCTCTACTGTCCGGATTTGGCATCAAGCGATTTTGATCTGTTTCTTCATCTGAAAAAAGTCCTGTGTGGAAAACATTTCAACGACATTGATGTTGTAAATAAGAAGTCCAACTTGGCTTTCATCACAGACACCATAATTCTTTGATGAAGGCATACAAAACTGTTTTCCATGTGCCTGAATAATGGCGGTGACTATGTGGAGAAGTTGTGTAAGGTATACGGTAATGAGTGATAATAAAGTGTTTGAAAAATAACCTTCTGTTATTTTTTTAAAAAAGATATGGGTACTTACGTTAAAAAGACGTAGTACACGCCTAGTACATCGTATGGAAGAAAAATTGACTTTGTTTATGATAGATCCGGGAACGGAGAAGACACCTTGCATCTGGATCCAAGCGGATCTTTTGTGTTTGCTACTCCCAGGAGAAATGGATAAGGTGGAGGTACCGCAGGATGCTATAGGTCTCAGGCAGGCCAGCCGACAGAGACGCGTAGAGGTCCCTAACAATTCCAAGCTTGATGACTCGCTCACACCGGTGGCATTCAGAGAAGGTTTCCATCGGGCGGAAACGGGAAGAACTCGACCCATCTGAGGCGGCTCAGAGAAGGCTACCATCTGTAGCCCGAGAAGAACTTTCCAACGAGCAGTTATTTGCGTTACCTGTGCGACACCGACCGACACTGCACAACATCTAAACTGTCCTCCGTGGTGTAGCGGTTACCATGCTAACCTCTAGCTCCCGAGATCGCGGGTTCAAACCCGCCGAAGGGCGATGAATTTTTTTTGTGTGTAAAAATGCTTATCATGGCTTCCTTCGGAAGGGAAGTAAAGCCGGTGGTCCCGTGTCGTAGATTTACCCTAACAATTAACATGCAATTCATTTTAAAAACAAGATCGCTCTGCGTGGGTGCTTGTCGTGTGTTTTTGATGCGTGAAAGAGAGAGAAAGAGGGAGATATATAAAATTGTTTTAATAATAGAGATGAAGTTTTTTTGTATAATTTTAGTACCCCAAAAATCCTTTGAATCTAAAACAAAATAGTTTTAATTCTATAAACAAAACGATTAACGATTTCAATGAAACATGCTGTTATTTTCATGAGAAAATGTTTATATGATTTCTCTGCAGGTAGCTAGTGAAGACATATTCATTCCATTTTGTATACAAGGCACACTAAATTTATTAATGGGGATATGGTAAAACTAAACATTTTATATGAAATAATAAGTTTTAGCTATTAGTTACTTCTGAAATCTTCTCTGTTGTGTTTTTTAAGATTTTAACTCCAATGCAACCTAATTTGTCACTTTAGAAGTATTTTATTACACCCAAAAAAGCTGTACCTGAATTTCACTGGGAATAATCTTTTGAGGTCCACTTAATAAAACAGAGCGTTTTTAGAAAATTGTTCCTGTGCGTGTGTGTGAGTTAGAGCTTAAAAACGAAAGATTGGATGGATACCAAACTTTACATTTAATTCCAGCATCTTCCAAGGATGCGACTTGATGAATTTCACGAAATTATCCTAAATCATCAACCCTATACCTGTACAAGTTTTCGTTTGTTTTTTTATTTTTGCAAAATGGCCTTATCCTTATGATTGAAATACCACATTTATTAGTATTGCCATGAGGAGTGGAAAATTATATCCTTATCTCGATTGAATTTAGTATAAGACTAAAGCTATAAGAGGTGTACTAAAGCTTACATAAGAAAAATGTAGAGTTTATTAAAGTATGAAATTTCTGAAATCACTCTTCTGTAGCGTTAATTGTTTACAAGGTGCTTCCTATCGTTTTTGTTCAGAGTTTTCTAGTATTTCAGACAATCACGTTCTTTGCTCTCCATTAGGCCATGTAAATTCAAAATATGAAGTCCAAAATATATATAGTATGTTTCTTTCTTTTCAACGTTTGATTACGTACGAGCATCCTGCATGCTCTTATATTTCTACAACAAAGCATGCATTCAAATAATTTCGGAAAACATTTATCATTAAATATTATAAAAATAATATTTTTTTACGAAAAATTTACAGAGTGACTGAAAGAGTAAATTATTTTAGCAAGTCGTATGATTGAAAGAGTTCTTTTTACTTTCTCTACCACGTACATAACAGGTAGAGAAGGTATTACATTCCACTAAACAATTCTATAGCGAGATTGTACCGGAAATACATGTTTTGAGGCCCCTTATATCCGTAAAAAAGGTATCCATAGAAAAAGAACCATGTTTGTTGTGGCAGCTTGATAACGATTGCAGTCGTATAAGACTGGGTGTTACACTCTTGAAGATGACAACCAAAGAGTTGACCGAAACGTCGGGTGCTAGTAATTTTACCCTTAGACCATGGCTTCCAGCTCGGAAGATTTTAATATTTTATCGATTAACTCCGGCCGTGAAAGCCTTCGTACTTATTTAATAACAATAGTTTGTATACCCATAATAAACGATAGAGAGTTGAGAAAGCCATATGAATTTAACACATCAGATTTTACAATATTAGATGAAGGAAGAACCGTGAAACTATTTCTTCATAGGTATTTATGAAGAATAGCATGAAATGGATAGAGCAGTAATCTTTTATACTAATTGCTTATAAAATCTCTATAAACTGGCAAGAGAAAAATTAAGTTGGCGATTGTTGTGCATGAGATTTTAATTTTTTCTTCCACTGTTGCAAATTTCGGCTTGTAATATTTTTCGAATCCGAGATTGAAAAAAATGGTATCAATTATTGTCTTTATACTTAATTCCATAATCTGGAATATGATTTTGTTTCTTTTTCTGTTTAACTAAAGCGTCATTCTGGTTACGGCACAAATCATTCCAGTTAAAAGTATTCTTTCATAACCGCTAATTTTGGAGCAATAAATATGAAACAGAAGATACTGAAATATAGTGGGATCATTATTTATCAGTTTATTTACATATGAATACATAACCTGGCTTTGGTTTTGAGAACTAACACGATTAAATCAGTCTGGATGTTCACGCTCCGCAAATGGACTCTTAGCTCATACGTCTCCGACCGAGGGAATCTTCGAGATTTCCGGGATATGCACCTTAAGGATGATGAAATTCGAATCACGTAGTGGTAAGACATGTTAGTTCATTGATTTGAGCTTCGACACCTTAAGGTGAAAATTTATGGTTCAATTTCCGCTCAGGGTTTTGGAATGGTGAATCTCGTATACCATTAAAAATCTGCAGACGTAATCGAAGCTAGACGAACGGAAGTATTTTGAAAAAAAAAGGGTTTTTTTATGATGTTGGATTTTGATGCGTTCTGAAAAAGTGTAATATAATTTAAATAAATGTTTATTTGTCCATAAAGGCTTCGATTATTCATTCAAAGTACTGCACGCTTTATAATACGTAGTATTTACAGTAATATATGGCAATTACCTTGCCTAGCATTAAAGTCATGCATGTTTTGTTATTATCTGGTAACATGTTATACAAAGTCGTGAGTAGCGAATAGTGTTACTAGATTTATAAATATGTAATTCCTTATAAGTGCAGACAGGCAAAACATGAAGAAAAATTGCTAAAAGGTGACATTTTTGATAGAATATAAACATCTGAAGAAAGAAGAAATACCCCAGGATATTACAAAGTATATATTTTAAAAGCAAATCATCTTATACATTAAGGGTTTGGAGTATATTCACCTTATTAGCTTAAAAATAGGTTTCGTAGGTTTTGCCAATAATTAATTATAAAGTATCGAATGAAATACAGAAAATGACATGGAGTTTATAGGCTTTAATCTATAAAATTTTAAAATTAGAAAAAATAAAAAGAAGCTACTGGTTGCTATACTCCAGAGACCCTTGAAAACACCGTTTCACGAAAATAAAAACTCTTCAAGAATACAGGACATTTAATGTCGCATGTGAGTCACATCTAGGGGAAATACTACATTTTCTTTAACTGTACCTTACTTGTTAGAAAGAGTGGCTTGGGTTTTTTTTGTAAATGTGTTTATCAGAAAATTGCCCGATTAGAATAACTGTAAAGCATGGCTTATTGCTAAAGGAAATTATTTTAAAAAGCGAAAAATTGTAAATCTTACAAAATATGAAGAAATATAAAGATTTGCATAAAATAATTATGCACCATTCAACGCATAAACGTAAAAACACTTGTTCTCATAATTATAACAAGCAGGTTTAGAGTATGAAATTCCATGTTTTGCTTGTCTCTACTTACAAGATTTTCTAAAAGCCCCATTGATTAATTTAATAGAATTCATTTCTGTTGCAATAAAATTATCGATTTTTATCCACAGTGTAAATCCAATTTGAAAACAAATTGAAAATAATTAAAATAGACTAATTTGAATGGTTTAAGAAGCATGGTATTAATAAGATATGGTTGTTATAACTTCCAAAGCTTTACATATTATTAGAATAGTGAAGCTAAATCTTTAAGAAGTCATCTGCTTACTAAAGTTTACCATTATATTAACAGTTTGACATGCAGTATTATACTTAATTCGTGATTTAATGTTCTGTAATGAGGTTTATAATCGTAGTTTTATCAAAGCTGTTTGACTAGAATAAATTGCAAAAACAATTCAATATGAAACTGGTTCACATTGTCACCTGTTATTGCCACGTTATAACGTTTAAAAATAAATTGGAACGTTTTAATTGATAAAGGTACCATTTAGTTATGAGACTGACCCAAAATATTCTTGGCATAACCTGCGTGGGCATAAACTGACCAAAACTATCGTTTTATATGTGCGATTTCTAACGCGGAGAATTATTAGAATGCAGAGTGATCAAACAAGATTTTAAATAAAATTCATCTGTACATTTGAAAAAAAAAACATTATTCACTTAAAATTTAGAATTTAATTAAAATTGAAACTAAATAAAACGTAATAATCCACGGTTTTCAGGCGAAGCGTCGCATGCATATACTTAATTTTATTTTTATAATAATTTGAAAAATTTGTAAATAAATTTTGCACTACAAAGCTATTAGAAAGTCTTCCATAACTTTAAATCCAGCAAAATAAGAAGACTTCAATATTCTTTATTCATAATTTCACAAAATATCTATAATAATATGTTTTACCAGCACTATGGCATTATTTCCACAACGACGTTCACGCACGTGAAATTTACTGTTATGTATATGTTTACGCTGCTTTTCTTAGGCGTCATTTTGAAATTGTAACAGAATATTTTAAATTGTCTATTTAATACTCTTTCTTAGGCAGATATAACGTGTACCTACAGAATGTCTGAAACACCATGCAGTGATAACGTTCATTATAAAATATGGTTTAATATAAAAAATTCATAGGAAATTTAAAGACCGAAGTGGGCACTTCTCCATAACTTCCAAAACTTCAGTGAATGAAATCTAACGTACAACAGTCACAACAATTCCTCTGCCCATTACCAATTCTAGGCATTCCTTATATACTGCACTATTAAATATAAAAGCTATGCTTCAAATTACCAAATAATGCTAAAAAGGATGTAATAACTACAAAAAAGAATGCAAAAGTATGTTGTAAATTAATATTCCTAATAATTGTAGTATTGATTTCATATTTAAATAATGAATAGGTGTAATGCTTCACATTAGGCATCAACGTTATTACATCAACCATTATTAAAAGGGAATGTGTGTCATTTTCCTCCAAGTTATATTATTTATGAATTATTGCTACACATTAATACACACATATTGCAGTGAAAATTTGATGCACTTAGTTTATCATGTAACATAAGAATGTTACTCTTTGAATAGAGTGAAACATTTTTGTTTAAAAATTATAATTCTAGTGGTATGAAACATACAGTGTAATTTGTGAATAAAATGCTTCTTCTTTCAGTCACATATTTTAAATTGTTATGTTAATCTGTATAAACCATTGAAAAGGTAAAAGAAGGATCAATAAGCCCCCAATAAGCCCCCAAAAGGCTGTAAATGCAAAAAAGTACAAATAAAAGTCACAGTTTTCTGGCCCAAGTGACCCAAAATGAACATATATTATGTTGGCCCTGCTATTCGACACTCGAAAAGGAAAGGAGTTTTTCCTCAACATCCGACCTTTAGTAATTACACTTCAACTCAAATTACAAAAGAAACAGTACTGTTATTGCCCATATTTGGGCAGATGGCAGTGAAAATAGCATACACTTGGGAATACTGGCTATGATAAAAGCGATCATAACATTCTTATTTTTTAAGTGCTGCGGATTAAGTTGACACTCTCATTGCTCAAAAATATAGCATCAACTAAATTATAAGAACACTGAGTGTAGAAGAGTAAATTCTTACTTAAGTGAGCACCATTTTACCGTAAGTAATGATAAATTTATTAATTTAGAATGCATAAATTTAAACGAGTCTGTACTTGAGTCAAGTGAAACGTTAAGTACGAGGAATTCATAAGAAGGGAAGGGATACTTTATATAACAAATGTAAAGAAAAGTTAAACGCTTCAGTTAGTACCCATACTGACTAAAAATGAGAGCATAACAAGTCAATTAAAACGAGAGCTGAAGAGAAGATACAGCAAGGTTATTAAGAAGTTCTGCAGTTTTTTTCGATAGTCATTTAATGCTGGGAAGGAAAGTAATTCTACAAGTAATACAATTTTGTCCGTAAATAGTAATTGAAAATCTGACCCTAAAACTATATGTAATATAATTATTTTGTTAATATAGCTACAGAATTTAAAATTAATCTTTCTGTTCTCGACAGGAAATTAAATCACATAGCTCCAACTTGCAATTCTTCTTTCCTGTCAGACAATGTTACTAAGAATTGACAAAAGTAATTATCCTTATTTAAAATACTACAATTTATAAGGACATTCATAGCAGCCTGAAGTATTGTACATCCACCATACTACCCAGATTGTGTTGCTTCTTAACCTTGAACTGGTCGAAGAGCTACATCCTTTTTTAGCTTCTTCATTGTATCATAAGCAGTTTTAGGCTGGCATTTTGCAGACATTTCACAGGAACCTTTCAGACATGTGTTGCTGGTATGGGAGTGATGATACTGTATTGAAAATAACACTTTTGCCCAGGTTTAAATGTAACGTTCTTGCTGAAAAGTGTTCAGAACGCCCTATAAACTAAGAGAAGGACTGAGAATTGATCCTTGAGGAATCCAGTGTTTCTTTTAAAACACAATTTGTGACATGTTGAGAATACTGTATACTCTTAAGAATAATGCGCAAAAATTCCAAACTCCTGAATATGTTGTCTTTTGAAATACAAATATATAATTTTTAGAAATTTTATACCGATTTGGAGTATACTTACAACAACTTCTGGAAAATCTCGCTTTAGTGGGATATGTGTATTTTTATCTACACGGAGTTTGTAAAACCTTTTGCAAAACCCTTTTCTTCCTTTTCAAGAAATATTTGGCAGTTATATAATGTTTTAAAATTTAAAGTTAGAGAACTATGTCAAGCATATGAGTCACTGTTTTCCACAACGCTTTATTATATATAACATATATATGTATGGTTTCCATTTCGATTAATTAATTTTTGAGGGAAAGGATGCTCTGCACATAATTTTTAGTCTGTGGGAGAGCACAAATAAACTTTCATTCTGAATGACATTCAATAAGTTTTAATGAAATTATAGAAAGAATAAGAGGCACATGAGGCAGTATTTTATATCACAACACTGTGAATGCCAGAGTGATGGTAGTGTAAATTAACATTATTGTATGACAATGATTTTGTATGTTTGTTAGCTATAAGCATTGTTAGGAAATAAATTTACACGACCTCACTGAAATTGACAATAGGAGTGGGTAACAATGAAGCAATGGGGTGAGTTTTTTATCAATTACAAGAGACAAACAAATGACGTCAGGGTAGCGCGTCTTTCTTTAGAAATGGAGGGAATATCTTTCCTAGAGCATATGTGTTTGTAATTATGATTGGCTTATAAAATAGACGCTAATGTTGTCGGGATTTATTAACCAATAGCAGCGCTATTATAATGTTTCGGCATATCGGGGTGAGGGAGTATAAATTCTTAAGCCAAAGGCAAGTATCGCGCAGTTCAACAGAATCATTCACGAGGTAAACGTTGCACAGTTCTAAGAAATCTCTCTCGCGAATTACACGTCAGGCAGTTCTAAGGAAGCATTCACGAAGTACACGCTACGCAATTCTACAGAATATCTCGCGTCGTAAAGTTAGTTACAAAATGTGAAATACACGAATTAATAGTGCGCAGCAAATAAGTGATTGTAGTTACATTCGAAAATATAACAGTTTTACTCAGGCGTGTATCAAGATGAAATATTTGAAATTAATTAAGTGTGACGGCAATAAAAGAGTAAAACAAATTATTTTATCAGTGTTATCTTTTAGTAACAACTCCTTTCTGTTTACACGCCCTGCTCAAGAGATATTTGCTCGACTGAGTAATAATAGCTAGCCGGAGGACAAAGAACCCAAAATTCAAAATAGTAAAACAATAACAGGCGCTCAGCAAATAAGATAACACGAACAGGTTACTGCGACACACAGGAACACATAATTAACTTTTGAATAGATAAAGTATTATATTTTAGATGGAAAACAGTAAACACAACAAATATATATTTTGGTAGTTCTTTTTGCCATAAATAACATGTACTCTGTTTGAGTTCTTTCTGTAAGTCATCATTTAAATCATAAATGACGTAGTAAGCTGTCTTTTCTGGTATTCGCTTCGTTCGGGCATTTAAAACTTAATCTTTTTATACTTGAAAAAAAAGAGATTTGAAAATGAGGAAAATTGCCTAAGTATAACGCGAACAAAGCCTGTGACAATGTTCGTTGGAGGCATGTAGTTTGTATGGATTTGGCAGTATCTGTGATATATTTCGCATCCTAGTGGATTCTGTGTCAATATAACTACCCGAATGTTCTTATATGAAAATACAGTGCGTCATTCTAAGGTGAGGCCACAGACCGGCTATATGCGTAGCTCCCTGTACTGCAGTGACCTCTGTATTTTTCCGATGCGCAACTGGCGGCGCACGATGCGTTCAAGGTTATCTTCTTCAGCTGTGCTTCAGTCACAGAGAGTTGTAGGTGAAAGTTTATTCAAAACATCTGTGCTGTGTGTGATTTGCTTAAGAGTGTTAATGTCTTGTTAGTTCACTGCAATACCTGCCGACAAATTCACTCTTGAACAACAAACTTTTATGTTCGATACATATGTAAAACCAAATCATGTAGATAGGTGTGTAGACAATTTCAGGAGAAATTTCCTGGTATTGCAGTTCCAGGTAGAGAAACTGCTAGACTTCTGGATAACAAGTTTAGGACAACGTAATAGCTAAACGCTTAACTTAATAAGCGTAAAGCAGATGTTCTAACGTGCGGCGGTATACTTCAAATGTTATATTTAATTTGTTGAGCCCCACGTTTGGGAGCCAATTTGCGATGGTAAATTTATTTATAATGTTTGTGTATTTGTGTTTACTCCACGTGGTGAAGCCATTTTGTGACGTGATTCTTTGTTAGGTTTGTTAGCTCCATCTGGTGTTAACAATTTGCGGCAGTATTAGTGTTTGTTTGAAAGAATGCTACTGTTATTTTATTTACTTTTGGTTCACTGTCCTCCGGCTAGCTATTATCCTTTTGGTCGAGCACTTCTCTTTATACAGGTTGTGTAAACGGAAAGCAGTCATTTATCCAAAGACAACACTGATGAAAGAATTTGTTTTACACTTTTTATTGTCGAACACATTCACTATCACATTTAAACTTTGATCTTGACACTCGCCAAACTGAAACTGTTATAATAACTTATTTACTGATCATTCTTAATTCGCGTACTTCAACTTTTTGTATAATTAACTTTACAACACTTGAGATTTTTCATGACTCCGCTACGCGTAACTTGAGAATCGATAGCCGACGTGTACTGTACAAATATTTCTGTTGGACTGAGGGCGACGTGTAACGTACAAATGTTTTCGACGAACTGGCGGACTGAGGGCGACGTGTAACGTACAAATGTTTTCGACGAACTGACGGGGTCTACCTCTAACCTAGCCCTTTTTATACTGCTACACCCCGATATGCCTAAAGATTATAACTGAACTGCTATTGGCTAATAAAACGCGCCAACATTAGCGTCTATTTTTATATCCAATGAAAATTATGAATACATATGCTCTAGGGAAAATGTTCCAGCAAATTCTAAAGAAAAACGCGCCAACATTACGTAACTTCCTCGTTTCTAATAATGATAAACAGCTCACCCCCTCGCTGCATTATTGCACGCTATTATTGTCAGTTTCAGTAAGGCAGTATAAACGTACTTCTCAACAATAATTACAATCATCAAACATCTCAAATCAATGTCACATAAAAATGCATATTCATACTGTAATCACTCTTTACATTTAAATAATTTATGATACAAATTACTGCATCAAACGAGGAAAGAAATTGACGAAATTGGTGCATTTATTTGCGGGAAACCCTAAAAAATAATGTTTATAGGAATAATCCCCACACCATTATCGAATTTAAGGACAATATAAAAACAGAAATTATGAACATTAAGCAAAAAAGACTGATGCGCGTGAATGGAAATTTCATCCGAAGACGGCAGGAATGTCTTCACGCATACATCACTTAAAGCAAGGTTAGTACGCATTATAATGCATGTTACTGTCACTCGTGAGTAAGTAACGCGGGAGTTACGGAACGAAAAACTCCTAGCGTAATACAGAATGTGCGGAGCACGTATACTCGCGATCCGTGGCCTCACCATAAAACGACCACACTGCAGTAGCGGCTCGTGATTTGCAAGTTTGGGAGGGCGGGCGGCATATGATGGTTTCGTTTTAAGCACGCTTCACACGGCAGGTTTTGTTCTACAGTTTATCAGAAAACATACGTAAACAAAAACAATGTATAAACCAAAATACTCTGCATGTATTCTCCAGCACGGGGAAAATCCTATGCATTAGTGCAATAAAACGCACCTACGAAGGCGAGCGTAAATTAAACTATACCTATTAATAATTATTGGATTAGTGCTTTCAGCAACAGGAAGCTTTTGCAATTTATATTATACGGAGCACCAATGCGTTAATGAATACCGGTTAAAATTTTAGTGAAGAACACAGGTTCATATAACAAATGAATATTCTGTGTTTTTACAAAATAAATGATTTACAAATCTTAATCACACATGCTTGGACATCAAAAAAACCCGCGTTTCCTGATCAAATTTTTTCTAATTTTTAGTTCCTACCTTCTTAGGTGTAATAGTAATTATTCAGACGTCAACGTAGTAACATAATTTCTTAGACGGCAATGCGAAGAGTTTATTTTTGCCTTATCTCGTGTCTAAACGTATGTGTGATGATGCTAAGCAATTGGAAAAAGTTCAAGAGTATAAAATTGACTGTAAGAAATTATTATGTACCTGCCGCTGCATGCCTCCCAAAAAGCTTGACTATAACTAAACTAACCTAATTCATATTCTTGTAGATGATGTCCATTTGTTCAGCATAATGGTTGAAATCAGGGCTTTCTTAATATAACAAATATATGGCTAAAGCTTTAGCAAACGTTTTTATCCTCTTGAGAATCGGAGAAAACCTTTCACTTTCTGATATGGTTGTGGGAATCGTGAGAATGATGTGCTGCTATTTACTGTTCATTACGACTAATTAAGTAACTTTAAATGCACACTTTACAGAATTTTAAGTTTCCACCAAGAGCATACGACTTACACTGAATTTGCTGGTTATGTTAGGTATTTTACACAACACGTACTTCTGAACCCTGCACACAGTAACACGTACGTGTGTGAATCACAGCTCTCGTTGTCAGCGCGTGCATTGTGATTATGTGACTCGCAAACAAAAGTGACCAACATAGATTGTAGTACAAAAGCGATTATTTATTTTCTCCTCTGAATCATTTTAACTCTAAAATACTATACTTCAAATCGCAGTATAACTTAAGAATTTCATTAACTTTAAATAATTGATATAACAGGATTACATTTAGAATACATTTCTTTTTTCATATGATGGCGGCATTAAAATTGATTGACTCCATATGGAAAAGACCGCGTGAAGAAAGAACCAATAGAAGCGCTTCGGTCTCCTCCAAGTTACTACCTCTCTGTACCTCTTGCCCATAATAGAAGCATTTCCCTTCGTACGTTTCACATCTAGCAGTATCCACAAACGCGAAGATCCCGGACAGACTTGATGTAGTCCGAAACAAACTTCGTAATGAAAATGTATTCAGTTCTGTCTAAATGTAATCCTACTATGTATAAATTATTTAAAGTTTAATGAAATTGATTGTATATTTCGTGACAAATCACAGTAAATATTCAAATAGTTCTGCTGATAAAGAGTAGGCTATCGCCAAAGTAAATATTTATAGGTATTATGTTTAACTTTAATTTTATTTATTTATTATTTTCTGAATAATTATATTCCTGTGCCTAAATTTAACATCCCATGAAGCAAAAGATTGTGCTTGTGTGAAGTAAATAAATTATTTAAATATATAAAATTTGGTAATGCATTCTAGAACTTAAAAATTATAGAACTATACCTCGCAACAGATTTTACTTGTCCAGCTTTTATTTCAAAACCAAAATATATCCAGAGCAATTCATTATATATTTTAGCACTGGTAATAGTATATATTCTCTCTGACAATAAGTTTGTCTTCTTTTTTCAAGGTCAGTATGTAGGTAGAGCACCCTACTACAGTTTTGAGCTACATTATTAATTTTATTTCGGTGGAAATGTTCATTTATGAAAAGAAAGAAAAAATACTTATTTCTGCTTCTATATATGAGGAATGATTAGCTCAACGAACTGACGAGTATACAAATGCAAAGAAACGGAATTTGAAGATTTACAAGATCTTGGATCATCGCTGACTCAGAGTAGAGTGGTGTAGAGTGATGTATTCATGGGTCTTAAATATCGTAAATATTGAAACTCGTTCATCGCATAGGTCAAACAGACCGTATGTGTTTATGTAATACACAGTAATGCTTGTGTTTCAGGGTATACGTGTCAGTAAACTTTAAAGCTAATGATGTATGATAAGAATTGAAAAATAAAGCAAAACAAAACGGAGAAAGCAACAGAACACAAAACAAACAAAAAGCACACGCACACAAACATGCTATTGCTTATAAACCAAGCTCCAAACCAGTCTCTTAAGCACTAACCTTCCACTTCCGGTCCTTTCCTCTGTTTCTTACACCACGATTTGAGCTGCATCATCCTTTATAAATATGTACTAATCGATTCCCCCCACAAAGAGTATGGTCCAACTACTTGTAACCCTCTACTTGAGTTAACAAAGAAGTCTAGTCGATATTTTCTCCTCAGCTGTTATGTCATAGTAGAATACGCCAGAATAGAATGCAAGTTTCTCTCCCTCTACACTAAGGACAGAATCGTATGCTTCGTTGTTAACGAATTTGATCGCTTGCCAAGATCCAAGCCAAGCCAAACAAACCCTTGATTGTTGGCCATTTTCCACCAAAATATATTGTCCAATACCCTCTTCTGCTATAGTTCCGAGTGTAAGCTTAATGAGACTTTCTTATTGCAGCGTGACGATGTCTTCTGTCGGTCTATATTTCTCAGTCGATACTCCACTTTCCTCCACATATTCGCCGTATTTCTTTCTTTCAACCGAATGTTACACATCCATAATATTTATAGCTCTCAATTGATTTTAGATGTCCACGTCCTGTTTTCTCCCATCCTAACCAGTTATAATATAGTGTAACGGACCACTTGCATCATTCTAATTCAATATTTAATCGGCATACCTTGCATTCAATTCTTTCGCTATACGCACCAAAATCTCTAAAAATGCCGCAATTTGATGCAACCAGGATAGCTTTCAGAAAACCTGATCTGAGTTAGCATAGCTTTTCCGTGTGTTCCCAAAATCATATCTCTGCCACATAAGGCACTTTGGACCTAAAATTTCCCTATGAATTGTCTACAGCAGTTTTACAGGCATATCGGGAATGCTGCTCTGTAGACGTGAAGTTTTCTGCAGCTTTCATTCCTACTTCGAGTTTCGAATATTTCGATGGGTTTAGTCAATCTTCCGTTCAGTATAACAGTCAAACTTAACTTTTGTCATTTTGTTTACGTTAACGGTGAGTTTCTCTTCATCACTATTTGCGCCTTGTCTGTCTAGTTCTTTTTGCAATACTTCCACAGTAGTAGAGAATAGAGACTGCATGTAAAAGTACTTGGATTCAAATGCCAAAGATCTGAGGTGCGTCTGTGTTTACTCTTAACATAACATCCTTACGCCATTCACGAAGAGATTAAAGGCAAGGTCTAATACTTCTAGGGCTCTCGAAGCTCTCTAAAACCCTCCCAATACATTGCAATTTATAGTTAAATGCTTTCTTAAAATCAACAAAGGTGCAGCCCAATATTTCCCTCTTGTTTAGCCCTTAATATATTCAACATGAACGCTTTATCTAACAATGTTTTACCCCTCCTTAAATTATGATTTGAAATTCTGCCAAACTGCTCCCCATGCTTTTATCCTTTCTTAAAATGTTTTGCCAAATATTTTCTCCATAATTGACAGCTAAGTTACTTTCATGGATTCTATACTCCGTTTCTCCCTTTCCTCACAGATCAAATTAATAATTCCGAACCTCGATTTGGCTGGATAGATTCCTCTTTTGAAAAGACTGTTGAAAGTTCGGAGCATTATTGTCCGTAGCTCAGTAAGATTCCATGCTGCTTTAAGCACTTTCGGCTGCAATCCATCATACTCCGGGCGTTTCCGTTGTTTAGACTGTTAGCTGCCTGTCTGACCTCTGTGAAATCTCCGCATCAAGTAATGGTACTGTAATAATAAGTCCCTTCTTAATCCCTGTATACCTCCACACCAGTATGACTCCTACCCAAATATCCCTTTGAAATAGTTCACTCAGCTTCCTTGTGAAGTTGATTCTGAGAGGTTCTCTTTGCTCTTAAGCTTTTGACCACGTTTCACAATTCTCTAATGTTTACTATCCCCAAAAGTTTCACATTTCACTATTATTTTAGCTTGCTAATTTGTCTTCTTTTGTTTAATTATATTTTTGCAGTTATTTCTCGTGTTTATCAACGAAACCTCCTTCCTTACCCCCTTAAATGCATTTTCTGACTTCCTGTTGGCCTCCTTACACCAATGGTCATACCAGCCACGCGATTTCACATGTTTACTTTTAGTCACTTTTATCGTGAAATCGGTCCTTCATAAAACATGTGTCAAATTTCTTTATTGTACCATGCTAATTACTCTTGAGACCTGTTCGAAGTTGGTTTGTTGTTAGTTACCGCACAAAACCGTCGTATTTTCTCCTGCATCCGCTTAACAGTCCGCCTCTATCATTAGTCTTTGGCTTTTTACCATCACTTACCTTGTCTATTTCTCTCCGAATCTAATTCTAGAATATTTGGACGTGATGTGACCCATTTTTCGGTAGATGAAAATCTCTCAGTGTTTCTAATCAGATTATAACACGTTTGTATATGTATTGTGCTTGCAAATGAGTATTACCTACTCGGTGACAGAGTTAAATAAATGTTAGAACAAAGTATTAATACTACTCAAGGTTTGGCCTAAGGAATTAAAAGCTTAAGCAGACAAGTTGAACAAACCGAAATTCAAATTAGCCCATGAAGGTATTACTTACCCCTATGACTCTGTGCCTAGTGTCTTTCATTTCTGAATACATTTTGTATACTAAATTCTTACGGAACTGTTGTCAATATGAACTTCAATTGTATTACGGTCTGCAGTCTTCTGCAACTGAGGCGTTGGATGCAAAAACGACGCTTACTTTGCATAAAGCAGTAAACATTAATCTATTTAAAATTGTGCAAAACCATCAATATCAAATCTATAGTAACTAGAGATTTAATTTTTATTGGAAATCTAAATAAATATACTCAATTAGATTTTGAAATGCCAAATAGCCATGGAGATAAGATAAGGAGGGCATGATCGAGAAAGTAACGTATACTTAGAAGGAAAGCAAACATTCTGGAGAAGAGTGTATTAAACACATTGAAAAGAAAAAAGGAAGAGGAATGATGTAACTATCTGAACTCAGAAATAATTATTGTTTAGCAATTCTATGGTATAGTGAAGGACTTATGACCTTATTTCATCCAGCTTCTCAAGCGCAATCACAACAAGCACGATTTCAATTAATGTAGTTATATTTATTAATGAATGCCCGTTTCAAAGTTAATTAATTAGCTGAACAAAAGTTGTTCTATAAAAACTCTAATTATATTCTCTGGAAAACAAGTTAAGGAATAAATAACTTTTAGAGTACAACACTCAACATGTAAAAACCGTATGGAACTCTCTCCGATTTATTGCCCTGCATTAAGGAACAGTTTGTTTTAAGCACTTCTCACACTACTCGAACTCTTTAATTTTCGGCATCAGCATTTGTGGTGGCCTGCACAGTGCACTTTTGCTTTAATAACAGATAAAATGTAAAGCGTTTATAACGTAGAGTTTATAACGTTTATTTAAAGATTAATGTTCCCAAATTATAATAAAAAATCTCAATTTCTGTCAGCTCATTACAAAAGGTATAGGTTATGGGTTATTATACAACGGGGGGGGGCACACCTCGCTCTCTGGACCTACATAGATCTATTGTGGCTACCAACCCTCAGAAGGAAGGGATGAAATGAAGGAACCCAGGAGGCTACAGGCCGCAGGCACACCGACCACAAAGACTCGCGTAAGTTACTAAGAGTTCCAGGCTCGAAGATCCGTCCCGCTGCCTAGAAAGGGCGATGCACACAAATGGGCCATCTGTCCCGCACCGCCATACGCCACAAAACCTAGAAGCGCACCTGAAAGACGAGAAGAAAAAGGTATCTGAGGGAAAAGAAATCGTGGTAAATGAGAAACCATCCCAGCATTCGCCTACCGACCAGAGAAGGCCACAAAACACCCAAGGTCAGAGTGGGTGGTGGACGAGAATCGAAGCCGGGACTTCCCGAATGCAATCCTCACATGTTACCGCTGAGTCATCTCGCTCGGTTTGCAATGGTATTAATATTGCCTGTTTCCCTAACAGTTGCTATGCATTAATGAAAGTTAGAACCGTCCAAAAATGGGGCCGCGTTCATTTTAAAAAAATATGATGCGATACATTCACATGACCTTCTCTACCCTCTGACGTTTGTTAGTGAGTATACAAACTATTCCTACTAAAGCTTATTTTTATGTCTAATATGTTTTAATCCAAATAAAAACATTGCAAAAATAGCTACGTTACACACTTCTTTATACATTCAAAGAGAACGGCAATAGTCAAATGTTTAAGAACTGGACGCTATACACCATGCAATCGAGAAAACAATGTTGAAAGGACTTTAAAGAATGACGAAGAAATGAAAAATTCTAACCATTAATAATCGACATCTCAGAAATGGCTTATGTCATAAAAACATTTGAAATAATTTGTGTCTTAAAGATATCTACATTTTTTGTGTAGTACGTTTTCGTCTATCGCTTAATGTTTACCAACTATACAAGATTATACAAAATTCTTTGCGAATGAAGAGGACTTCAAAGGGTATAACCAGAAAATCCAAGACCTACATTTTATTTGTCATGTAAACATTATTTATGTGTAGTATGTTAATAAAAATTGTTAGAGCCATTTTTTGGAATATAAAAGTTTTCGAAACCAGCCATATAAAGAGTGACTGGGGTGGGGGTATTTTCTTGAAAATTTTCGTGTCGCATCTTTGGAAGATACCAAATCTAAATACCAAGTTTGGTACTTATCCGACGTTTTGTTTTTGAATTATGCTGTTGACACACAGAAACACACACGAACCTTTCTCTGAAAATGCTTCTGTTAAATTCAGTGACCTCAAAACATGTATTTCCGCTGAAATATTAGTGTGGAATTTTTTGGGTGGAATGGAGTACCTTCTCTACCTACTAAGTACGTGGTAGGGAAAGTAAAAATACCGTCCTTTCCCAAGATAGCTTTTGCTATTTAGACTGAAATATGTTATGCAATAATACGTCCACTTATAAATGTCAGCCTAAATCGATAATAAGATTATCGAGAGGTCGCAACTATATGCAACTTTAATTAGAATATTCTCGCTTAGATCAGATGGTAATCAACTTATATATCATTTCTCAACAAGCAGACGTTATTATCTTAGCCATATATGACCACAAGGGTTCATTTTCAAATTTATATATTCAGGTGCCCGTATTTAACAGGAGTTATCTCTGAGGGAGGATTTGTACATTGGTTAAAAATTTAGTGTTGTTTAAATTTACTTTATTTATAACAGCCGGGCTAAGACAGGAATATGTTATCTATCACTAAGATAAAAGTACATCAGTATTGCATTAATACAATAATAATGTAACACAAAGAGCTTAAGAAAAGTAATATTTTTGGAGAACGAAAAAACGAAACGTTTTTATGAACCTTGATCCAGCACATTAGTCAAAATTTACCAAAGTTGAAATCCAGATGCACCTGAAGGAGCTCTATAGAAAGGCCCACGCTAAACCTCCCAAGTTCACTTGAAAACGTTTTCGAGAAGTATTATGTTTTTAAGAGTTTATCTAATGGTTATAGTGTCCAAATTTTAACTAAACTTTGTGACGTAAGCAAAGATGTGTTTTATAAAGTATATTTGCTTTTGATTTCGAACGTGTTCACAGTTAAAACGGTTAGATCCTTTAAATATAGTCAAACTGACCATAGGTTTGCAAGGAGCTTAAGCATTTTATACAAGAAACAATATCCACTCTGTAGCTTACATCCTTTAACTTTAATGAAAACATTACGTTTTATAAAACTTACTTTTATTAATGATTTTGCATTAGGAATTCAGCTGCTCTTAATGATATTAGTAGGATAATCTTTTTATTTCTAGTAGGTAGAGAAGGTACTGTATTCCACCCAAAGATGGATACAGGATTTCGCCAGAAATACATGTTTTGAGGCTCTCCGGAATCCAAAGATACATTTTTATGTGTGCATGCCTGTGAACAGCATATCTCAAAAAAGAAAAGCAGGATAAATACCAAATTGCATTTACGTTCAGCATCTTCCCAAGATGCAACAAGAATATTTTCAAGAAAATCCCCCATTCCAAGACACCCATTACATAGAAATTGTTAGGAAATTTTTCATTTCCCAAAAATGGCTGTAACGATTTGTAATAGAATACTATATACTTAAGATATTTATATGACAAAATGTATATCTTCAAATTTCTGGGAATAGCCTGTAAAGTTTACTTCATTCGGAAGGAATTTTGTATAACGCTAAGACAGGAGGTTACCAGTAGTACAAGGACGTACTACACAAAAGTCGAAGATATCTTTAAAACGCATAATTTATTTAAAGTAACTTCTTTGCGGCATCAGCCATTCCAGATATTCATTCATTCATTCATTCATTATCTGTTTACCCTCCTCTTATGTAGGACTTACACCCCCCAGGACTTACAAGTGGGTGCCTGGGGTCAGAGGCCCGTCGAGGAGCAGACACTCATGGATCAGACAGAGCATCCAGGATGGGTGATCAGCCCGATGCCTGGTATGGGATGAAGGAAGTAGATGAAGCGAAATGTTGGTGAAATGGATGAAAGGAAAGGTGATGATGGAGCAGTTGGTGGAATGAATGGCGGGGGAAACCGGAGAACCCGGAGAAAACCCGCCCAGACGCCGCTTCGTCCACCACAAATCCCACATGCAGGTCCCTGGGATTGAACCCGGGCCGCTTCGGTGGGAGGCGAGCGGTCTAACCACTCGGCCACGGCGCCGCCCATTTCAGATATGCCAATTAATATTGGGTTCGGTTATTCAATAATTGTATGAGTTTTAAAGTCCTGTCACTATTCACTTGTTTCTTGCGACATCATGGGAAGAGTATGGAATTATAAATCTCTGGTCACCCGCTTTTAAACATCTTACTATCGATTCGGTTTCCTCTATCCCTCTTGCACCTATAACGAAATGTCTAATAAACTATATCTGCAAAATCTTGATTATGATGAAGCAGATAGAAAAATAAGCTTGTGTAAGAATAGTTTGTAGTATTAGTAGTAGTAGTATTTATTAAGTACTTGGTATTACATTAATTGCATAACACAACCACATGAGTCATAAGATCGTACATGCTCTCTAGAAAAATACCTGGTCTGTAAACATGACTTGCAGAATCGACCAGAGAATCACTATTTTATAATCAGCACACTATATCCATATAAAGTGAAAAACACACTGAAAAAAACACACACATACACACACGCGCACGCACACACACTCACGGAGACAAGTGCTCAAGTACTACATATATTTAAAGAAGATTTACATAAACATCTTATCCCTTAGTACACGTACTTCCATTAAGTATGTGCCCAAGCTTGGCCAGTTTTGGCTGTTTAGAATCAAGTCCCAGCATGTGTCCTCCGTCTGTTGGAAGCCAAAAATACTTCCGGTAATAATTTTTCCTAATACCCTCCGTCTGCACGCATGCTGCCAAAATATGCGTCCAGTCTTCTTGTTCCCCGCATAATGGGCAAACCGTCCTGCCACCATCATCAGCAATTTTGCGAGCTTTCCACCCTTCCAATCTAAGCCATGCTATTCCCGTTCTCTGTTTTATAACCAATTCCAAAATATATGTTTCCTTACCCCACCCAGTTTTTATTTCATTTTTTAGTTCCAATGTTGATCTTTGTCTACATTCAGATTCTATTTCCTGCCTGTTTATATCACATAATCCTCTTTGGACTTTTTTCACGGCACCGTGTGTATTTTCATTACCCCATTGCCAGATATCATTTAAAGCAATTTTTGATAATTCCCGTTGTAACTCCACCATTTTGGATGCTCCATGTTGTTGCGATGGTATTATGGTTTGTAAGCCCCACGTTGTGGTAGCCAATTTGTGACGGTATTAAGTGTATTTAAGTTTGTTAGCTGCACATTGTGGTAGCCAATTTGCAATGGTATTAGTGTTTGTTTGAAAGAATGCTACTGTTTATTTGCCGCACGTATAAAAGACAATTTGTCGCGGTCACTTCGTTTTATCATTTACTGAGCGCCTGTTATTTTATTTAATTTTGGGTTCACTGTCCTCCGGCTAGCTATGATCTTTTTTGGTCGAGCACTTATCTTATACAAGGTGTGTAAACGGAAAGGAGTCTTTTATCCAAAAATAACACTGATGAAGAATTTGTTTTACACTTTTATTGTCGTCACACATTATGTACTTTCACATATTAATCTTGACACTCGCCAAACTGAAACTGTTATAATAACTTATTTACTGCTCATTCTTAATTCGCGTACTTCAACTTTTTGTGTAATTAACTTTACAACACTTGAGATTTTTCATAACTCTGCTACGCGTAACCTGCGAATCGATAAACTGTGCGATGTATTCAGCGACGTGTAATGCACAAATATTTCTGATGGACTGAACGAATTTGACTCTGACCTAGCCCTTTTTATACTCCTACACCCCGATATGCCTAAAGATTATAACCGAGCTGCTATTGGTTAATAAAACGCGCCAACATTAGCATCTATTTTTATATCCAATGAAAATTACGAAAACATATGCTCTAGGGAAAAATGTTCCAGCAAATTCTAAGAAAAACGCGCCAATATTACGTCATTTGCTCGTCTCTAATAATGATAAACAGCTCACCCCCTCGCTACATTATTGCACGCTATTATTGTCAGTTTCAGTAAGGCCGTATAAACTTACTTCTCGACAATGCTTACAATCATCAAACATCTCAAATCAATGTCACACAAAAATGCATATTCACACTATAATCACTCTTGACCATTTACATAATTTGTGATACAAATTACTGCATCATTGTTCATTTGATGACGATAACATATTGCTCTCAGAGATGTTTGGTCAGCTTTAATTATTCACAGCCAGTACCTAACTACATTTAGTTTAGCGAGTACAGCATCTTCCTATCATCCTACATCACGAAGAATTCCGTAGCTTGAAGTATCCCTCCCCAACCCTAGAATACGCTTCCAAAAATTACATTGTACTTTATTTACATTGTCCACTCTCTCCCAACCCCACACTTCACTACGACGTAGTAATGAAGACCTAAAAATTGCTTTATGCATGGTTTTTAATGTTTTTTCTGGCATATCTGGTACCCGGGTCAATATCCTTAGTACTTCAGAAGGTTGTCCAATCCCTTTGTGTTTTATAAACTCCGTGTTCTTGTTCCATTATCCATCCATATCAAATCTTACTCCTAGGTAATCGAAATGTTTAACATTTTGAATTTCTTCCTCCCCGTATGTCCACTTTTCATGTTGGCCATACACATGTCCCTTTTTACAGGCGAGTGTATTAGTTTTAAGAATATTTACCTCCATACCCATTGCCTACAATATTGTCGAAGAGCTTTAAACCAGATTGCAAACAAGAATACATTGTAAGAAACTATATATAAATAAATCATAGTGGGGAGAGATAGACATGTGAATGCAACACATCAGACATTTTTATATTATCGCGCGCTGATTAGGTCAATATACGTTTTAATGCTGCCTATTTCCACTTAAACATCCCATAGTCTTGTTGGCAGTATCTTGCTACTGTTTCGTTCTGCTCTCAGTGCAAGGAAACAAACCGGGCAATTAAGAAGAAATGTTGCAACAGTGGACGTACTCAAGCTTCAGTAAGGCCGATATGCAACTGAACGTCTTGCTAAGAAAAGAATTTCATTAGATGGAAATTATCTGCAGCTACCCATTGTCTACGAGATAATCAGCTGTGGAATCAGATGCAAGCAGTATTTTAAACTAATGAACGCGGCGATAGTTATTTTCCTCTAATGAAATTCTTTTCTCAGTCAGACGCTACTTGAATGTAGAAATGTACTAGGAAAAGTTGTAATAAAGAGTGTGTTCCGCAGTGGTGATAGCGATTTCGCATCCAATTGTAAACTGCGACCATACTGGATAGTATTTGCAGACGTAGGCCGCTGCGAAGATTCTTTTATCTTATTCACGTTTACCCTCCACGGATTGCATCCAGTATAACTCGAGGAAACGCCCACATATAGTAAGACTAAGCTCTTTAGTTGCAGAAAGACCGAAGGAGATGATAACATGAGAGGTTCGCATTCGGGAGTCTACGGATCGACCACCCAATCTGTAAGAATAGGGTGTATTTATTGGAGGGGGACGCCTCACTACTGCGACCAGTGTAATAAATTATGACTATACCCCCTGAGAAGCAGGGATGAGGTAAAGGAGTCGTAGGAGATCTCAGATCCGCAGGTAGACAGATCCACAGAGACGCGCATAAGTCCCTAACACTTCAAGTTTGAACACTGTTGCACCAGTAGAGGCGGAGAATCCGGAAAGAAGGTGACAGAGCTGTACTAACGGGTGGGACAAGGCACCCTCGCGTTCCAGTGAGAAATCTTTCCAATACGTAAGCAACTACGCCATCTGCCTGACACCACCAACGTCAGCCTCCATGGTCTAGGGGTACCATACTAGTCTGTAGTTCCCGAGGTTGCTGGTGGCAGGCCGAGGGCATTGGGTTTTTTGGGTGTAATAATCCCTAGCATGGCTTCCTTCGAAAGAGAAGTAAAGCCAGTGGTCCCGTGTTGTAGATTTACGGCACGTAAAATAACCTCAAGCCTGATAAAGAGGCCTCTGAGCATGCTTACCAATCTTTCACGCCCAATATAGAATGGAACGCTAAGGGCGATAGTAGTTAAAGAGCGTCCATAAACAAAACTCAATTTTTTGACAGCGCCGGCACGGCAGGACCTATAGACACACCCGAAACGTGAGAGGGAGAGATGAAATAAGGGAAAATGTAGGAAAGCGGAAATCGTGGTAGAATACACCAACCTGGTATGCAGAGTAGGCGGTCAGTGGGAATCGAACACGGGAACTCCCGAATGCGGACCACATACGTTTCCTGCTCGGTACCGCCCAATCTGAGTTTGGGTTTTTAATGGTTTTTCCTGGTTAGTAGGCTAATGCTGGGGTGGTTTCTCATCTACCAAAATTTCCTTTCCAAAATTTCCCTTTCAGTTTCTTTCTCATCTTTCAGGTATGATTCTAGGTTTCGTGGCGTATGGAGGTGTCAACAGATTGCGCGGTTGCGTGCTCAAAGGAAAGAGTACTCCCGATGTACACTAAAGGGCTGCTTGGTCGGCAGGTCGTTCATCGCCCTCTCTAGACAGCTCCAGCAATGGGACGGGTATTCAAGCTGGGGACTTTTGCGGCCTGTCTAACTGCGACCTATACCCCCTGTGCTTCCTTCACTTCATCCCTTCCTCCTGGGAGGTGTTGGCCACAATAGATCTATGTAGATCACAGTGCGCGAGGTGTCTTCCAGTGTTGTATACAACTAAGTTGCAGAAATTGCAATGATTTGGAGAATAAAAAAAATCGCCTTGGTACTCTAGTTTTCCTCAATGGCTATCCTTGTATGAATGATGAATCTTCTACTCCCTTAAAAATAAAATCCTGTACCTCTTATTATGAACTCTTATTTTATGTACTTGTTCCTACCTGGAGTACAGAAAATGTCCTTCGTCGCTGCACGCATCTCGCTTCCTCGAATATGGAATTCACTCTCTATTGAAATCAGAGACCCTCAGGCAGTAACGGAGCTTAAGGGAACCCTCCGGTAAATTTTACAGCTTCAAATGCTTTAAGATGAACGTTTAAATTAGTGTATTTAAGTCGTGCAGTACTGATTATGCAATTTGAACGTTCGTGGCTCAACTGGTTTCTAAGCTATGAATTGTGAACTGATACATTTATTTCTTTGTTTCAAAACGAGTTATGCTAGTGAAACTTATTATTCCTGAAGTGCAGAGGAATTTGGGAGATTATTTGCCTCTATAGCAAATTTTGAAATTGTCCTCCAACCTGCATAAGGCACAACTCAACACGTCATTCCATGTTACTGGCCACTCGTTGGAGGACTGTGTTGTCAATAGCTTGAATCTACTGTGTAATGTTGTGCTTCAGATCGTACAATATCTGGGATATGTGGAATAAACCCTCCTTTTAAGTAACCCCATAGAAAGAAGTCCGGCGATGTTAAATACGGAGATCTCGGTGGCCACAGATTCTTGGAAATTATCCGGTCGTCAAAGAAACTTTCAATTAGTGCCATAGATTTGATTCATTTGATAATGTAGCGCTGTCCTGCTGAAAATATCCTTGACTCAGCTCTACATCGTCTACTTGCTCAGAAAACTCCATGAAAATCCGTCAGTACTCTGTAATGTTCACATTGTTTTAAAAAAAATGGTCTCACTTTCTCTGTGCGGAAATTGCCCCCTAAACTCCGATTTTAACCGGGTGCATAGCTGGGTAAATGGAACCATGCTTCATCTGTGAACAATGTGATGGACAGTGTGGCAGAATTTTGCATAATGAACGCCTGAAACCAACGAAAATAATTCAGTCATCTATCCTTATCTGGTTCCTGTAACTGATGGACAACCGTAATCCTATACGGCTTTAGGCCTGCACTTTTCACAGCTATCTGACACATTGAGTAGTTGTACCCTGTCTGTGACAAACGTTTTAATGATATTTTGGGTGACTGATCCAGTCGTGCTCTTACGTCAACAATAACCGTGGGAAGCTTAGGTGGACGAGTTTTGCCTTTTTCACTCACCAGAGATCCAGTTGTTTCCAATTTGTTTACCAGTTCCAGTATTGTGCTTCTTTGGGGAGGATTCCGAACACCATATTCTCTCTGGTACGCCCTTTCAGTAGCTGTAATTGAATTCGTAATCCAGTATTGCTTTACAAGGAAGAGTTGTTCATTTAATGTGTACTCCATTTTCGCGTTGACTAGAACAAAATCTCCAAAACAGTTGCCGACAATAAAACTAACAATTACGAATAAAACATGAACATCTGCGCATCCAGTGACAGGCAATCGAAACTACAGAACACACTGCTTAATTTGGTGCTAAAATTGGGGCATTGAGCGAATTTCGAACAGAATAATTAAAGAAATAATGTGTCAGTTCTTCATAAATCACCCTGTACAACTAGTTATATGAATAAATTGGTCTATATATTACAAATTTTACAAAAACACAAACAAGAATAAAATACCTACCATACGAAACTGAAGTATGAGAAACAAAACAAGGAAGTTTTAATATTTCGCTACGTTTCTGATATATAATTGATTAAATTTTACAAGTATTATCCTCTAGATTTTTACAATTAATTTCACTTAGAAGGAAATACAATGAAGAACACAGAACATCAAAATTCCTATGATCTATTTTCTCTTATTAGGATTGAAGTGTTGCAAACATTTAGACAAGTAGGCATTTTGATCATTGAAGAATAGATTTAAAGAAAATAAAGACAATAAATATACGTA
The DNA here is from genome assembly GCA_030765065.1 of Deroplatys truncata. Taxonomy (NCBI): domain Eukaryota; kingdom Metazoa; phylum Arthropoda; class Insecta; order Mantodea; family Mantidae; genus Deroplatys; species Deroplatys truncata. Next base: position 90,302,217 of record CM060979.1, read on the forward strand.
TATATTATAGTAAATATGCGTCAAATTTCTTTATAGGTCACAGCTGTAAGCAAATGTTGTAGATTTTGAAAATACAGAATATGAATTTAATTTTATCTACACATTAACACTTTTTCACATTTTTCACTGATTTCGGATTCTGTAATATATTTCTGTAGCATTAAATAATGCTTACATGTATTTTTTACTTTAGCTTTTCCCCCATTTCTCCCTGTCCCCTTTTATGTACTTTCAGTTAATCTTAGTGCATTATGCATGTTGCCGAGACTTTTCATTTGGTACATTGGAAAAGAAAGCGTATCTCTTACTGGCTTAACATTGTATGCAATACTTAATTTAAGCTTAATAAATTTGGTTATATTAAATATTGTATACAATATTAAGCCATCCACAAAGCATTAATTCGGACACAAACAACGGAATTACGCTCACCTATGATTAGTTTTTTAATTAAGCACACAAAAGGATACTCTGTTCCAAGCATTGTAATTCTAATGAAAGCAGAAAAGGTTTCCAATACTTTTCTGAATTTTTTCAGATCAGATCTTATATTCAGATCAAAAAGGACGTTTGAAACTTGATTGCATATTGTAAATATTTTATCTTAAAATCTATTGCTATCTGTTCTCGAGCTTATACTGGATACTTTTAGCTAAACATTGAGAATTACAGAGAATACTCTAACTAGTTTCAAGTTCTTGCTGCGATGCTATCAGGTCTGTGGTAAAGGATAGGCTGGGCCCACATAGAATAAACGGCGATTGGGGTGCGTGGACATGAAGCACAGTAATTTTTTGCATTTAAAGTTAGAAACAAACGGAAAGATGTTTCGATGCATTTTTCTCTTTTTGTAATTGTTTGCTTAAGTCATGAATCCATAATTCATTATATTTTTGATGTAGTATTTGTGCACCAGATTTTATTTTTATATTTTATTTCGCGCCCTATTCATTTGTATGTGGTGTTTTTATTGTAGACCTAACACATTATGTATGTATGTATGTATGTATGTATGTATGTATGTATGTATGTATGTATGTTAAGCTTTTTCATCTGAAAGGGTGGATCTCCAACCAGGATACATAAATAAAATATACTTTGAAATTTAAGAAACCAAGCATTGATTCGCATATTCTGCTATGAAGTGTAAATTCCTCTCATTATGGATACTTGCTGAATGATGCATGCCAAAGCGGTGTTGTCTACTTTTCCATGTTGTTATCAACTACATGAAGGCATCAAAGACAGTTTATACTCTCTTAACGATTTAAATCACAAGTATTTTATGATGCAACTAAATGCGATTACTTTCCCAACTTAAATAATAGAAAATCCCTCTCTCTTTCCCAAACATTGAACCTGAGACAGTAAACACAACTTCCCTCCAATAGAATAGAGTTGATTCAGTTCGTGGTTAAGGAAGCCAGGATAAATTCTAAACACAGTAATATACTTTATTAATTTCATGTTATAATAATTTATTAGTATTTATAATAAAAGTAAATAAAGTGTGTCAATTTTTTGTATCGAATTTTTATAGTTAGTACTCACAGAAAAGTATTTTTGTTAATACATAAATAAGTGTACAGAAATACAAATTATTCCACAAGTATTCCTAAAATTGACAGGAGCTCTCGGGAGAGAGCCTACTCCAGAACCCGGCACAATAGCGTGCTACGGGCGAAGGGCAGTCAGAGCGACCGCGTGGCAGGTTGTCGCGCTGCATCGTGTGACGTCAGCTACCACGAGACCAGCACAGTAACAACTTCAGTGACGGCAACAGAACACTGCAAGTGTAGAGAGACGACTATTCTTTACTGAGCATGGAGTAAGTGTAAAAATGCTGAATATTCGCAGTATTTACAAGGTGTTCGCGTCTACAGAAACATGCACAATTTAGAATTACATGTTCGTGTACAGAGTTATTTTTTTAATGAAATTACAAAAGCATGGCGCGGAAAATAGCTCATTCGACAAGCATTTTAAAGGTTTTCTTAGATAAGAAAGAAGCACACACATCAGCCAAAAAATACGGAACATTTAGCTTAGCACATAGTGTTTGTATAGTTCGAAACATCAAAGCCATTTAATTACTAAATCCATAACAGAAAAACAAATAACAGAACATGCTCTATTAAAGAAGCGTAAACAGTAATTAACGAATCATGCGCTTGAAATTAATTGTAAACTTTGTTTATGAAACAGATTGTATTGCATTTGTAATGACATTGCCGTAATATATGATACGATTCCTTGAACATGAAAGAAACTGTCAGGGAAGCATGAGCGGTTTCCCGCAAAGAAGGGCCATGAGGAACGCTAGGATTGCTTGCCACAAGCTTTTTAGTCTTCTATCTATAAGCAGCGAAGCCCAACACTTCTCTTACGAGTTAATGACGTCACATTGTCGCTTTATCCCACCTCCTTCGTTTTGTGTTTGTAGTCATTCATGACAGTGCATGAAACATTTCCATTTCACTCACGCATTCAGTGCCGGCTGCTCACAATGGCATGTTCCACGGTAATGAAACATATCGTATTTCAGAAAGAATGGGAGGAAGGCAATTTTTTAAAGAGGAAAATACAGTGAAATGTCATATTTTCAAATATCATTTACTGTGGGTTCCCCGATATAACATGAAGCGACACTTTGAAAAATGTCAATAACAAAATGCCAATGCGTATAACATTCGGAGGGAACTGCATTACACTTTCGACTCCAGATTTCGAGAATTGAAAACAATGAGAAAATTGGTCTTTTTAAAAACCCGTTTAATTTTGCCTGCAAAGATGCTCCTCGCAACATTGTGGCGTATTAATAATTTGAGGGTTTCATTGTCATTACCAGACATATTGTTGTTTTCATGGCGACACTCCTGTTTGAGAGTTTTTGCCAGCCACGAGTGGTAGGGATTTAGCGCCCGTCTTGCTGAGGAGTCCGTGTGAAGCGGATCGCGCGTGCAAGCCGGCCTTTGGATCGGTGAACATATCCCCATATCTTTCATATTTAATAATGTAGGGACCCCAAACGATACAGTTGCGCATTGGGCATTACACGGTGGGAGACGGCTGTGTAGAATGTAGTTTTTTCTTTCTTTTCTTTGCCATTTACACGACGCCTTTATATTAAGTCATATGGGCGGCTTTTGTCTTTAGAACAATTGCTCATCGCCAATGATGGTGGAAATAAATCTAGGAGGTGTAAGTAGATTTGTGTTATGGATTTTGTACAGTGAAAACCCACGCCTTACTCTTAAGCTCCACACCACGTTTCGGCCCTCTGCGGCCAAGTGAATATATGTCCTCTCAATGTATGTGCCGGATACTAAAAATTAATTTAATTTTTCATCTGTAACAATATGCAAATGGAACTAGTTGCCTAACAGAATTCAACAGTTATAAAATATTCTCAGGAAGAAAGTTGGGGTTTATGTAAATCTCTTACCAATGAAACATTTCCCAGGTTGTGAATGTTTCTTGCAAATTTAATGTCAATATTTGGTTCTACATGTGTTTGAGGTCAAATGTTCTCGAAAATTAAATAAAAACCAGTATCGAAATAGGGTAGATCAATATCATTTGTTTTATCTTTTAAGACTCTGTGGATAATCTTGGCGGCAAACATTGATGAACTGGTTAAAACCAAACAGTACCAACTTAACAAGAAAGGCATTCAAGAACACCTTTTGATTTTCTTTCCATCAGAAATGACAGTAAAATTAACTGAAGTCGCCGCCACTGTTACAAATCGACATTAGAGAGGTTTGTGACTGGCATGAGTCGTATTTCCGCAAGCAATGCATGGAGGCAAACCCGCCTTCCTTTCTTTCGCTTAAGGTTGGGCATCACTGCTTCTGAGCGTTCATTTCAGTGTGTCATGACGTGTGTTTTGAGTAAATTTTTTAAAGAAAATGTCAGGTCTAAGGGGCAGGAGTACACGTGTGGCAGAGAAGTTGCAAGCAAGGCGTTCCAAAGAGTATTAATACGGTAGCAACATTGATAATAAAACGTAGAGCAAATACCCTGCCTCGCAACATCATTCGCAAAATAAAATAAAATTAAACAAACAATAAAATGTTAATATTTCTTGCATAACCCTACCAACGTGCATTCATTCCGCACAGTTTTGTTTATATTCGCGGAAGAGAGTATCATCACACACTGTTGACAAATTCATGTAGCCTTACGCTAATGATGATAACAAGCACCTCATTACAACTTTCATGGACCTTGGATATCAAACGCCGTGCTTCATAGGCAACTTTTCGGACACATGATTCATATACCACTGTGCAAGTACTAGGCGGATTGAATTCAGCGGATAGACAAGTGACGCCATACAGCACGTCATGGTACACCTTGAAATGATCACACAGTACTATGTAAGTTCAAATATGCGTTGGTCGAAATTGAAATTTGAGGCAGTATTTTTTATCCCTTAACTATTATCCATTTAATTATACAATATAAAAATAATAGCCCGCCTAAAAGCGATCAGTAATTGCTATAAAGTGTCTATTACAGCCGTTGTGTTATGCATATTTATTGTATATATGTGTAAAATATTATGTGAATGTACTTCTTAGTTTAGAAACGTGGGAGCTGTGAGGGTAGAAGCAAACAGTGTCATAAATTGGAAAGCAGAGGGTGGCTACCAATAAGTTGTAACCTTGGCAGAACAATAACTTAGAAAGCTAAGGAAGGCTACCAACAGTCGATGGAAGAATACTGATGTAACGTCAACAAGTTTGTAAATAGTCACGTCGGTGCAGAAAGCCAATCAAAGTCAAACCAAAAGTGTTCTGCTAGAGTAGGCTTAGCTAATCAGAAAATAGAAACATTAATTTTAAATTTTAAGCTGTGGACGCTAAGAGCAGGCGTACCCAAGCCAAGTCAGTTCAGTAGATGAAGCTCAGAGTGGCAGATGTGAAATATTAGTGCAGTGCGGAGAAGATAAATTTTGACCTTTAAAAAAGTGTAGTAAGGAACAGATAATTACTACAACTGTAAAATACATTTCATTTAATATTCGCAGAGATATAAATTTGTGTGTCTTGTAATTTTTAACGCTAATAAAGAACTTAAGAAATACCTGTAAACTGCAGTTACAGAACTTAATATCGTACAGCTCCATACGTAAATACTTCAGTATTTTGTTATTTAATATATTATTTAACTGCCTTCAAGAAGTAATAAAGAAGTGAGAATTTAAACTATAAATTGTGTATAGTGTATGAAACTATTCTACAGCCGTACCACCTTTGTTAAGAGATACTTGCTCTACCAGCCATAACTGACGCAGCCAAGGCATAATTATAAATTAAATCATAATCAATTAAACATCACAAATCACTACATATAAACATATACGAGACACTACCAAAAATTTATTTGTCTGTTACAAATAACTAATTTCTACTTTCTCAATCTCTCTTCTATTATAGAGAGGAAGTATTCTACTCAAAAACTCATATCCAGATTTCATCCGAAGTGTATGTTTTGAGATTCCTGACCGTCCCGAAAGGCAGCTTTAGGAAAGGTGTGTTTGGGCATATGAAAGTTCGTATCAATACCAAACTTCGTATTTAACCCAGCATCTTTCAAGTATGCAACACAGAGACTTCCACGAAAATCAGTCTACACATGGAAAAGCGCTTGGTTATTTTTATTTTCTCAAAAGTGAATGTCTGGGCATTGATATAACTTTCTGTAAGTTGAAACTCGTTAAAGCACAGACTCGTGAGCGGTAGGAGCTACGCGGTTCAAATCCAGCCAGGATCCAGGATTTTTCCAGGTTTTCAACTGGCAAATGCAAACAAGGCACCTAAAACTTACGCCAGGAACTTTTCCTTCACAAATTTCCTTTCCCAATAATCATTTCATTTCATGCATCATCAGTTTTCACCGCTTGTAAGTGCTTAGTGTAGTAAGAACGAGCATTGAAGACTACAAAAAAGAATCTATGATTCTGTGTAACTGGCAAACTATAAGGCATGCATAAAAACGTATTAGGGAAAGAAATGTTTAGAAGGTACACAGTGCAAATTTCTTGTCGTAGCGTAAGCCGTTTTCGAAATATTTGTTGTTGTGCAAGTGCAACATTTGATGGAACGTATTTGGAAGCTTGCGATTCTTTCGTTTTTATTTTCCATAACATGTGTTGTTTAGTATTACTTATGATATTATCATTCGAATTTTGTTTTCGCATGTTGTATGCAAATAAGTTAATTTGAAATCATTTCCAGGTAAATATAACGTGCATAGAATAATGGATATACAACTAACATAATACCTAAGGAAAACATTAGAAACACCTTGCGGAGTGTCCAAAATTTTACTTTCTCTACCACATAAATAAGTAGAGAAGGTACTGTATTTCACCCAAAAATTCTATACTGAGATTTCAGTGGAAATACATGTTTTAAGGCTCCGTGAGTAGAAAAAAGCATTTATAGAAAAAGGTCCGCCTGTATCTCTCTCTCTCTCTCTCTGTTTGTGTGTCTGTGAATAGCATAACTTAAAAAAGAACAGTAGGGTAAATAATAAACTTGGTATTTGGCTTCAGTATTTTCCAAGGATGCAACAAGAAGAGCTTCAAGAAAATTTTCCCACTTCAAACTATCCTTTACATGCAAGATTTTTAAAAAAATTTGATTTAATAAATAATTTTGATTAAAATATCATATATTGAAGATATTTATTTACATTACAAATATAACGCATTTCTTGAATTTTCTGGGAATAGACTGTCAGTTGTTTCTCGCGATTGCATGCAAAACGCACGCAATTTTAAGACCAGTACGTAGTTTCCAGTTCTTAAACATTCGACTATCGCTATTCCCTTTATGTTTATAACGAAATTTGTGATGCAGCTATTTCCGGAATGTTTAATCTGATTACAATGAAGTAGACAGGAAAATCAACTTTCGTAGGAATAATTTGTATACTCGGTAATAAGCGATAGAGGGATACGGTGCTCTTAGTTACTGATCTCTGTTATTGGCATACTCCACATCCAATGCGTTTTTTGCTGTCTACAACATACTGCATATAATGTGCACCCGGAATTGACATTCCGGAATGACTGCATGGTCAACTCGATTGTGCCTCTGCAACTATGCATCGAATCCGTAATTAGAGATTTTATACATCTGCATCACATCCTTTGCATTATATACCTATATTGACTTCACTTCCTCTGTAGTGGACGGAATTGAACCCGTAACCTCTTGCCCCGTACAGGTATAGGTTATACAATGGCGGGGGACACCTCACGCACACTGCGACCTACATAGATGTATTACTGCTACCATTTCCCAGGAGCACGCTGATGCTTGCGCACGTCGTCGCCCGCATCTGGTCGCCCTTTGGGTCTCTCCCTCATCCCTCCCTCTTAGGAGTCGCGTTCGAAGCACAAAGGTCAATATGGACGTAAGTGCGGTGCTGTGACCCGTTTTCGGTGGCCCTTCCGTGATATGTACTTTTACGTTTTACCACCTCCAGGAGGAAGAAGGATGAAGTGAAAGACCTAGGAGGTACAATCCGCAGACAGACAGGACACAGAGACGCGCAGAAGTCGCTAACAGTTCCAGGCTAGAAGACCCGTTCCACTGCTGGAGCTGCTTAGAGAGGAAGATGAACGATTCGTTGACCAAACAGCCCTCTGTATCCAGGGGAGTGCTATTTCCTATGAGCAAGCATCCGTACCATCTGTATGGCACTGCCATGCACCACGAAGCCTAGAAGCACACCTAAAAGTTGAGAAGGAAACGGAATGAAGGGATAATGATGGAAAGGAAATCATGGTAGTTGAGAAACCATTATAGTATTCGCCAACCGACCAGGGAAAACCACGTAAAACCCAAGGTCCGAGAGAGCATCAATGCAAATCGAACACGCGACCTGCTGAACCTGAAAGATGGGAAGGGAACGAACGAATCGAAGGGATAATGATGGAAAGGAAATCATGGTAGTTGAGAAACCACTATAGTATTTGCCTACCGACCAGGGAAAACCACGTAAAACCCAGGGTCCGAGAGATCATCGACGTAAATCGATCGCGCGACCTCCCGAACCTGAAAGATGGGAAGGAAACAGAATGAAGGGCTAATGATGGAAAGGAAATCATGGTAGTTGAGAAACCACTATAGTATTCGCCTACTGATCAGGGAAAACCACGTAAAATCCAAGGTTCGAGTGGGCGTCGACGGAAGTCGAACACAGGACCTCCCGAATGAAAGCCTCGCGCTTACTGCGGAGCCATCTTGCTCGGTTCTTGTTCCATAACCAAAAGTGCTTATCGAAACAACGCGGAGGTATAAATAAGAACGAAGGCTTTCACGGCCGGAGTTAATCGATAAAACATTAAAATCTTCCGGGCTGCAAGGCCGTGGTGAAAGGGTAAAATTACTAGCACCCGACGTTTCGGTCAACCCTTTGGTTGCCATCTTCAAGAGTGTAACACCCAGGACAGCTTGATAACGACTGCCCAAGCACACGGAGGTAGCTTACCAGCGTCACGCACTGGCTTAGTTACTGTAATTAGCGTATAGGTTTGGTCACTACGTAGACATTTTGTGCAAAGTGCACTTATTCTCTTATAATTCATTGGATTTCCGAAAGGGGCGTTTCAGTGATACGATAGAAATAACACACTGGGATAGCAATTATACTGATTTCTCAAGAATTAAAAAGGGCACACGTTTAACATTGTGTATGCTTTTCATACCACTATCAGTCAGTTTGTAGCTGCATTTAAAATATTTGCTACTCGTGTCTTATTTCTAGAGCTTATTTTGCATTGATAATACATATTAAAAGTACTACGATACTGTATCAGGAGTAAATACCGAACACTAAGTGTAATTCTGTTAATGAAATTTACAAGAAAAGTCAACATTCTGAAGATTAACCAAATTAAATAACTATTTCGCGATTTATTATGTACATTTGGTAGTAGTATTTATTGTTCTTGTGGTTACTGTACGTCAACTGTTTTATTTCTTAGATGTTCTCGGGCTTCCAGCTAGGTGAATTATTGGTAGAACACCGACGTTTCGGGAGCGTGTATTTCTGCCATCTTCAGATGTTACCTGAAGTTGGGCGAGATACACGCTTCCGAAATATCGGTGTTCCACTAAAAATTCACCTGGCTTGAATTCCGAGAACTTTTAGAGCGTACACGTCGCCAGAAAAAGCTTCAGTTGTTACTTTAACTGTTTTATTATTACCAAACAATAATGCATATTGTGATGTTCTTCATTTTGAAGGAAGCACAAAATAATATCGAAAGTTAAATATATTTAAGGTATCCATGGTTGAAATTGGTCAAAAACTTCAAAACGTTCAAAAATTAGTTTTTTACGTCCAAAAAGTACTTTGAGCTTTTAGCCTTAATTACATACTTACTAGGTTTTTGCTCTCAGAACCTTTCAGAGCTACCATAGGTAGGCCTACCTATGAGCAACGTCTAATGACCTACATTTATTTCCAATGACTTTATTAGAATTTCATTCCTCTTATACTTTTGCACATAAAAATGTTTTATGTATACATATTGTTCAAAGCTTCAGCAGAAAATTAGAAAAGATTAACTTATAATCGCATTTGGCTTTTACTAAAACTTTATACTCCTCAAGATAAGACATAAATTCGACCACTGAGGATATATTGTTATAAAAATTATATTTTAAAGTTTAAACTATTTTTCGTGAAACAACCGGAAAGTGAGAAATGTTGCTGTATGCAATTTTTATGTTTTAGTGTATAAATAATATGGTGGTATTTTTAACTTTTAAACAACATTTCTGCATCAAGTGGAAGACCTTTTTAATTAGCATTGAAAAAGTTAAAATGTTTTATTAAAAGGCTATTAAACATATCTGCATAAAATTCAAAGCACACGTACAATTGAGGCCTTTAGAATAGCAGAGGCATATGATTTTTGGTTTTTTCTTTCAACATATAGTATGAAGAGTACTCTTTTCGGCCTGTTAGTGTTAATGGTCGATACGGCTTGGAAATGAACGAATTTTCCATTTGAATACAGCATGCTTTTTGACCATGCGTGCTGCAGCTGAATCTCGAAAATTGCAAAGGCATATGAGCCAACCTGCCGGCCGTGGCCATGCTGCGACAGCAGCTCTTTAACAGAACGTAGTAAATTGAAATTGAGTTTTATTTATGGACGCTCTTTAACTACTATGGTCTTTAGCGTCCCATTCTATATTGGGCATGAAAGACCGATAATTTTGCTCAGAGGCCTCTTTATCAGGCTTGAGGTTCTTTTACGTGCCGTAAATCTACGACACGGGACCACCGGCTTTACTTCCCTTCCGAAGGAAGCCGTGCTAAGGATTTTTACGCCCGAAAAATCCATCGCCCTCCGCCGGATTTGAATCCGCCACCTTAGGAACTAGAGGCTAGCACGGTACCATTAGTACACGAGTAATAAATCACTTATCAGAGGGTGCTCTTCATTTTAAGTCCTTTATCACTCATAAATTGTTATTCCTCAACCATTTTAAAGGATTTTGTGATTTTGTAAATAGTTTTTGTCTGGATGTATTCCTTCCTATACGGGTATCTGTTTAGTTCAGTCTGTTGCTCTTAAAGGAAGTTGTAACATACATCCTGGTGGCTTGCAACTCTCGGATTAAGTTTTATTTAGTGCATTTAGTGTTGTGTATTTAAAGTAGTGTTGTTTATTAACGACCACTGAACAAGCCTTTAGCACATTTAGCGTAATTATACGCTATCTTCGGTGAGCTAAACGTTATACTTTTAGTTTACTTATTTCTTTATATTCATTTTACTATTTTTTAATATTAGAACAAATATTTGTGGTAAATATTTACTAATATCAATTCTTGCAAAAGGCTAACTTTACAAGTAAACATTTTTGGCTATAACACGCATGAATGCATGCCTTAAGTAGCTTTCAAAAACTTTGAATATCTATCAAATAACATTTTACAATTATAATTAATAGTATTAGTGCGTTAGGTTCACATCTGAATACTTCTTTATGTCTTTATCAATTATTATAATATATAATGCTTAGTAAAGCTTTAATAACATTTTTCTCAAAAAAAAAAGCTTTTGGCGCATACGCCTTTGCTATTCTAAGCACCTCAATTGTGGTAGATCAGAATTTTGAATACATTTAGATGAAAACGGCAAGATTTAAAAATTTCCCTGTGGATACCTTTAAAAGACTTAAGTGAAGGGGCACGTTTTAAGCTGAAGTAGTTTTAGAGCACCATATTTATTCTTCTGAGGTGTGAAGGTATACAATCACACAAGTCGGAAAATAAAGTACAATAAACCATCGGAGCCGCGTTTTAATATTTCTAAAACTAACTAAATAAAATAAAACATAAACTTGTCTTCATCGTTAGGCACTGTATTTATGTGGGCAAATGGAAGCGATAGTGGAATAAAATCTGTTCCCTTCTAGTGAATAACTGCCAATTCCACAAGGAAGCTTATTTTTCATACTTCTGTATAAACACCTTTGGAGGAGGACTGTGTTTGTGCTGTGCCACAAAAGCAGCAAATGAGCGTCATCTATGTTAATCCTTAAAATATACGAAAATATGATAGGAGATATTTGCGGAGAGTGAGGCAATTTAATTTCCATTTTTGTGATTCCCTAACACATCCATATAATGCTGCCTCCTCTTTGCTATATCCATCTGGCTCTGAACACTTTTGAGGTTAACGGTTGTGTTTTTAGTGGTTACTGCCCTTCAGCTCCTAGATTCCCAATAAGCTCACTTTATTCCAATGAATGTTATGTTTTAAAGGTAGATATATTTTTAGTGGAATGTTGTTAGTAGTTTGATAATAATAAAAGCGCTTCTAAAGAACTAAGGAAACGAAAACGAAGTCCAACGAAGAGGGATATTTTGCTGAATCAGTTTGTTTAAACTGACACACTGTGTGTCGGGAGAACACACGAAGGCGGGAGAGTGAGGGTTGCGCAGCAGAACTGCTCTGACTCCGTGATCTAGCAGTGCACAGCGAACGAGAATGAAGAAAAGAGACAATGGACTATCTCTGTCTCTCTCTCTTTCTCCTTGCGCAGCGGCTTCTCCTACCCATCTTCATGCTCCCGACTACAGTACATTCATTAGAAGTAGCTAGCTACAATTTCCAAGATTTTATTAGTTATTGATTATCCTTTCCAAGAATTCTTTGTCTACCAAGAGTACAATTCCAGAAGTACTCATAGATTAATATAAGCGCTTCTCTTGAGTTTATTTAAAACGCCTTTAAAATAAAACAGAACTATTTTTTTAATTTATCCATTTATAAAACTTCCAATTAAATGTCCAATTTTACCCATAGATATTTTCTTTCTTTCGTTTTTTCTTTATTTTTTCATTTTTCCCAAGTGACAGTTTGTAATGTCCCTTATAGCATCTCAAGATTACAAAAAATGATGAATTATGTGTGATGGTGGTAGTAAATGAACATAGTTACCCTGCATTGTCCTTTTCAGGGCAAAATATTATATTGCAAAAATCTATAACGAGTGAAATCAACGCAATGGAGGTTCAAAATCGAAGTAAGGAGGCTCTCAGAGCTATAGCTCATAAAATGTATACGATAAGCATTCACCAAATCTAGAAATGAAATACAAAGAAACAAAGATTTTACGAAGAAAAGCTACAGCTAAGGAAGACAGCAGTACTAAATAACAAACTCAATACATATTTCTCTTTGGTATTTAAACAACATTAGAAATAACACATGCAACAAATATTTTATACAATGTTTAAGAAAAGATACCTTTATTAAGCAATCCTAAGCGATGCATTTCCTTCAATGGAGTTCTATTTGAGTAAGGAAATTACACTTTCTTAGGATTGCTAATTTTGTTCCATATATAGGATCTTTTTACACTAAATATTGCGGTCTATGTCGAAGATGTATGCGATCTACTTCATAAAGCCTCAATTACATGGAACAAATTTATCGCTGGTTGCCAGCGAATTCGGTAGCAAGCGTCGAAAGGATTCAGTAATTTAATTCACAGCATTGACACGCTCACCTCCACCAACAGCTTTAATTCGCTTACTGTGTATGTACGATGAGCGTTATTGTTGAAAGTAAGTAAAATATCTAGCTGCTTTATCAAAGCTATAAAACTGCACTATAACTATGTCCAAAGAATTCATCAACCAGCATTCGCTGCAATTTTAAGAGTAATTAACCATAGCAAAACGCCATGTGGCAAAAGGCTAGGAGGTTAAGAAGTGAATTAGAAGAAAAATGTTCAGATATGAAAATAGACACTTGTTGGTTAGGTTAACATCATAAGAGGTCGCTGTTTATTCGCTATTCGTTCATTCCCTAGCGTTTAAAAACAACGTGAGCAGTGAACGTTGTTCAGTGTAATCAAGGCTTTACACGATTATACACGATGAACCATTTAAGTTGATTCTGTACAATATCTCCAAACCTAAGCGTTGTAGAAAGAAATGTCTTGAATAAAAGTTGTTTGATATTATGGGGAAAGTAAGAGCCATTAGTCGTGTTTTATTTGGAGGACGTTGTGATGGTCATTTTAGGGTCAATTTATGTTAAGGGTTTTTGGGAAAGAAGCTAGGCGGAGGTTTGAAGATATAGAGATACAAAATTCATTTAGTAGCATCGAGAAGAAAAGTATATTAATAAAAAATGTATGGGCTAGAGAACAGTATCTGGATAATTCAAATAAGGAACAAAGAGAGAGTATAGCCTGGGTACGAGAAGGAGTATGGAGACTAATAGGAATGAGAAAAGGGTTCCCACAGAACCAGTGTCCAATATGTCGGGAAAGAGAAGATTTAAAACATATCGTGTTTGATAGTAATGACACACAACATTGGAAAAGCAAGCTATAAATGGGAAATGGTTAAAATTGGACAGGAAAATAGTTTTAAGCAAGATTTTTAACAAGGACAATAAAAATGTAGGAGAGTACCTGTCCAAAGTAAAAAAAAGTAATGGTTATGGACAATAAAAGCGATGTAAATTAATTTCATCATGAGATGATATGATATGTAATTATATTATCATTATCATAAAATTAGTATTATTATATTATCATTTTGGTAGTAATACTACTACTATTATATTATTATTATTATTATTATTATTATTATTATTATTATTATTATTATTATTATGTTATAAATAAAGAAAGTAATAAGGGTAGAATATAGCAAGATAGCAGCTTGGGCTGATGTATAGCCATATTCTAAGGAAGATTGCTAGCACAAATAAATAAATAAATTGACCCTAATTGTAGGTTCCCATTTAAAACAATTAAATTGACTCTACACAATTAAAGTATGGTCCACCCTGTATAAATAACTTAATCTTGCACTACTTACACTCATTGAACCCTAAGACGCTAACAAAATCAGCACAGTTCAGGCCATTTCCAGACTCAAACATTCGTAATTTTTTTCATGAATAACAATCCACCTCATAACTACTGCAGAACGAGACATATCACCAAGCAGACAGCAACATAGAAGGTTTCACAATATTTTCTTAGGTTTTTACAAAGCTTAGTCAAAACCAACAAAACAAGGGACTCGTGCATTTAATAAAATCCAACGATCTTGCGAAAATAAAAACAAATTAAGCATGCTTCCTGGGAGGCATGTCAAGATTAAAATACTTCAGTTTTAGGTCATGTTGAGTACTATGGCCATTATCACAGAATCATCTGAATTCAAGAAACAAAAAATTATAAAAACGTCCGCGTGTGTTTGTTTGCCTTTGAGCAGGATAACTCAAATACGAAAAGTCGAATAAATACCAGAATTGGTATACTTAAATTCAGCATCTTCCTTTCCCCAAACTTAAGAAAATTTTGAATTTTTCAAAAATTTGTTAATAAATTTGACTAAAGTTCCATGTATCTATTTAACATAGTTACATAAGAGATAAAATGTAGAATTTTATACCATTTTGTATAATGGGTAAACTATAAGAGATACAAAAAACTTGCGACACAAAATGTAGATCTCTCTAAAACACACATTACCTCAAATAACGTTTTATTTTCTGGTAATAGCCATTTCTGAGGTATTCGTTAACATTAGTTTCAAGTTTTCAATACTTTTTTATTTTAATAAAATACCATCGGAGTATCTATTCGGTGCCTTCTATCCCACTTATACCTGTAATGAAATATGCAATGAAGCTATTCTGCAAAGTCTATCACGAATAACATTAAAATAATAATTAAGTAGAAACCGTATAAAAACTGATAGTGGATAGAGAAAGTCATGTGAATATAACACATACGATTTTTTAAAGTACGCTATTCAGTTATTTTTCACAAAGATGGAAATTTCAAGGCTAGTATACAGCGAATAGTTTCTAAACATTTGACTATCGCTGTTCCCTGTGTATCCATACGAAATGTCTAAGGAAACTGTTTACTGCTATTAACCTGAAGTAGGTAGAAGAATACGGTTTTCTGCAAGAATACGTAGTTTGTAGACTGTATTTAAATAAATCATAGTTGGTAGAGAAATTACTGTGAATGTAACAATTCGTGTTAAAGTGGAGACGAAAACTTTCTGGGATCACTGTATATCATTGTGGGTAGAAAAAAAATTCTCTCTCCCTCTCTCTCCCTGTCTGTCTGTCTCTCTCTCTCCTCTCTCTCTCTCGCACACACATATTTCAGTCGCGCCATTCAAACTTCACGATGATCGCAATAAAACCGTGTAATTGAGTGACTTAAAGGCTTAAAAATAACAAAATAAACGGCCGGGGATATACATTTGTTCTGTTTCACTTGTTACAAGAATAATTGCCTTTAACTTTTTCTACCACCTACCCATAATAGGTAAGAGGTGTTTTGTATTTCATCCAAAAATTCGATGCCGAAATTTCACCGGAAATACATATTTTGAGATCCCTGAATTTAAAACAGCATTTTCACAAAGAAGGTCTTTGTGTGTGTATTTGTATATCTAAGACAAAAACGAAATATCCGATAAACGCCAAAGAAGATCCAGAAAGATTTAAGAAATTTTTTCGAGATTTTGGATTTTCTCAAAAACAGCTCATAACGATTTTGATTCAAATGCCATGTTTTTAATATGTTTAAATGCCAAATATAATGTATATCTTAAATTTTTTGGGAATAGCTTGTGCAGTCTTCCTCAATCAGAAGGGATTCTGTATAGTTTTATATAACGGGTAAACCAAGAGATAGTTAAAAACTTACTTTAAAAAATCTGATTGTTACACTCAGATGACTTTCTCTACTTGTACAAACTATTTTTACAAACGCTTATTCTCCATATGCTTCATGTTAATCGAGATATCGAGATGTTAATCTTATTGCTAATTTTCTTGTAGATGCAAGGGGAATTGGTAGGCTTTAAGCGATAGTCAAATATTTTAAGAGCTGGTTGCTATGTGGAGTATTCCATTCTCTTTGCATTACCAGGAAAAAAAATGAATAACGAATTTACATTTGAGAAAAAATAAGTATTGGAAAATTTAAGGGAATAACAACAATATCTCGAAAATGGTTCACTCAAAAAAAATGTATATGAAATAAATTGTGTATTTTAACGCGATCTACATTTTTTGTGTAGTAAAATTTTGTCTATCTCTTATGGTTTACCAGTTATGCAAAAGTCGTTCACAATGAACAATACTTTTGGAGACATTCCCAGAAAATTCGAGGTATACATTTCATTTGTCATAAAATATCTTAAACATATGATATTTTAATCAAAATCATTAGAGCCATGTTTGAGAAAATTAATATATTCGAAAAATGTTCCATGTAAGGGGTAATCTGAGGTGGGGGAATTTTCTTGAAAACCTTCGTTGTCGCATCTCTGAAAGATACTGAACCTAAATACCAAGTTTGGTGTTTATCCGAGTGTTCGTTTCTGAGTTATGCTGTTCACAGACACACAGACATACACACGCACGGACATGTTTTCAAAAATGCTTTTTTTTGGATTCAGGGGGTCTCAAAACATATATTTCTGGTGAAATCTCGGTATCAAATTTTGGGTGGAATACAATACTTCCCCTACTTTCTACACGTAGTAGAGAAAGTAAAAATGAAAGAGAGCTATTTAAAACATGGAATTTAGTTAAAATAATTTTTTGTGGCAAAAATATCAGTTATTATTGGTTAGCATTTTTCGATACTTTCGGTCTTCATAGTACTGTCATTATTATATACTTGTTTCTCGCGATATCATAAAATGCATATGGAATTTTAAGCTTCAGCACATAGCAGCCACCTGGTTTTTAAACACATGGATTTTCACTCTATCCCCCTTTTACGTACAACGAAATGTGTAATTCGATTAATTCTGCAAAGGTTTATCCCCATTAACATTGAAACGGCAACTCTAGGCCGAGCCCGAGAACTGTAATTATAGATAATTTGATTAATTAATTTTTATTGATGTTAATCATGCTATGTGCATATCTTTTTCTTTTTACTGCTTGTATGGTTTAAGAAGGGTGATTTAACGATATGTATGTATTTAGGTTACGAATATTAGAGGAGTTATGAATTGTTTAATGTAAATAATTTAAGCGCTATGTTAAAATACTGTCCACGACGAAATGTTTTAGCTACAGGAATAGTATCTTCGAAGGCAGAAAATCTAGTTTTACGATGTCTCTCTGGTCGTAGGGTCATTGTTCATACAGCGAGGGTGTAAAGTCTTTGTTCTTTTATACGATAATTCGCCGTGACCAAGTGAGAGAGACAGCTAGCTTAACGGTAAATTTAGGAAAAGCCGCGATTTATGTTAAACTTGACCAATGAGATCCCTGTAAGTTTATACGAAATAGTGAGACGCGTCGAGTGGCGCTAAAATGGACCAATAGGAAAGGAAGCAGCCCCAAAAGCCTGAGACTATAAATGGGTCTGCTAGGAACAAATTGGGGGCATTTTGTCATTTGTGGGTCATTTGTCAAGTGGTCAGGGAACATTTTGCTAAACTAGAGGCAGGGAGAGATGCTGCAAGATGTTTGAGAGATATCGCGCCAAAAGGGAATGAAGACAGTTTTCGAAACACACAAAAGAATCGCTACTCGTAAAGAGATAAGAAGCATATTTAAACTTCGCGTCATATCCGCGCCGTGTTTCAACAGCGGTGGACAGTATTTTAACGGCGGCAATATCAGTGTTGCGTACTACGTGGATTAGCTAAATAAAAAGAAACTGCAGTGTCATCTTTTCGTAACCAAAGCACGTCTATTTCTCCTTTTACCACCACCCGAGATCTACGCTTCCTTTACCAAGGATAAGTCCATGCTCCCACATAGTTTAAAGAAAATTACTGCAGCTAGCCGAGGATAAAAAAAATGCAGAGAACCAGCACACTGCGAACATCTGGAGCCAACATGGAGGATGCAGCAAGGTAAGCCGCGAGCAACGGACAGGAGGAGGTGACTGCCGCAACATGAAGCAAATAGAAAAAGCTTTCTTAGGAATAGTTCGTATGAGCTATATAATAATTAGCAATAGTGGATAGAGAAAGTCATGTGAATGTAATATGTAAGGCTTTTAGCATTAGTTTGCCTTTCATTACGTATAATAGACTCCCAGAATATACGGTAAAGAAATGCGCATTGGCTAAGAAAACACCGCAGACGTTTTATTACATTTTCCTGACATTCTAATGGTCGATTACATCAAATTTCGTCTGAGTATGACGAATATCAAAATAAACCATTCGTTTATTCTTGATGCATCGTTTAAACTTTCTACGTTTCAGCATCGTAGATAAGGTTGAATTGACGGCGCGTTTACTTTAATGTAGATGCTTTTGCATTTTGAAACAAACACATTTTGTAGGTTATGGGATTCTAACTGTGCAAGCAGACATTTTTGTAAGCTTCGTTGCTGATAGGAAAGAGACAACAGAAAATAATAAAACTGACGGGATAATACTTGGTGCAAAAGAAAAAAAAAATCATCATAATACTATTCTTGGCATTGAATTCAATAAGCCCTTATTAATTAATAATTTTTGTCTTTAAGCGTTCATAATAACATTTTTTTGTTAATTTCTTATTAATATGTAAATTAAATAAATTGTTGTTATTGTAGGGTGAATTGATAAAATAAACCATAAGCACGGAAAAAAACTTGCAAACTGCTTCAATTCTCATGTAACTTTGCAGAAAAGGTCAGCAAAACAATTGAAAATGTTTAGAAACGGCGATTACGCTCAGATATTACGCATTCAGGCCCAAGATTTTCTAGTAAATCTGTGTGCAATAATTCAGCATATAATTATCTCCCATCGTCACAGCCAAACATCAGCGTGAGCAGCAATAGATGTAACATTACCTCTGTAACTCCTGAATATTCCAATTACAGTGAACCTGTTTTTCTTTATAACGAATCGTCAATGAATTGAAGAATGAAAAACGGTACGTCAATTTCGACAGTGAGTAGAACAATCGTCAAACTAAACCTGGATTGGAGAAACGCAAACATGAGAGTTAAACGATTGTCACAGAATAATCAATTGTCAAAATCATAAACAATGGTTGATGAAACCGGACATAAGCGTTTTTTGTAGCGCAATTTTCAAGAGCTTCCTTGACTCTTGGTTTTCACTGTTTCCATCACCACACTCCTCTATTTGAAACCTATCTCCATAGCTTATTACGGACAGTAACTCCTATTAATGCTCGGAAGAAACGAGTTGGCAATCCACGGCTTTGACGTGCGGTTAGTTACGTCATATCGCCCAACTCTCAGTGGGACGCCCTCCCTCGTGTGGAGCGTCGGTAACGAGAAACCACAACTAGAATAGATGTGTCGGATGTGCTAGGTGTGTAAAGTTTGTGGGACGAAAAGCATAAACATTGGCTGAAAGAGCAATAGGGCAATAAAGGAAAACAAACTGTTCGTAAAGCGAAGGAAATAAGGCAGGAAATTGATTAAAACTCAAGAAAGGATTCCATAGAGCATTTATAGGTCTAGCAACAAAAGAATGTGGAGCATAACTTTGCGACGGAGGAAATCGAAACGTAGCTGAGGAAATGGAGACACCAGGAAAGGAAATTAGATATATCATAAAAGGAAACCAGATAAAGGATGAAAAGAAGGCACTAAGTGCTTACATTGGGATAGGAAGGTTATCGCAATAATAGTTATTTATGATACAAGAGCTAAAAGCGAGATTTATCCTGTGAGCAGAATAAAACTGCTTTGAACGTGCATGGCATACTTTATTTTTAGATAGTCGTAAATATTTAAAGACAAATTATAGATTATGGATTAGATTCTTTTTACTTATTTCGTATCTGTGATGGTCACTTGTTTCATTTTAGCCTCAGTGCTGAACATGAGTTAGAAGTCTTACATTCACATTACTTTCTCTAACCTCTATCGCTTATCAGTGGGTAGATATAGTGGGTTAATATTCTTATGAAGGTTTTACTTCATTTTATTCCAGATAAATCTTTCCAGAAATAACTGCATTACACATTTCGTTGTAGATACAAAGCGAATAGCGACAGTCAAATGGTTAGGGTTTTCAATTTATTTTGTTTACAATCATCAACACCGATTTAGTGCTATGGATGTCATGTATACAAATAAAAATACAATGTTAAAATAAGCATCAAAGTTTTCAATCAGTATTATAAAACGGGTTTAAAAAAACCAGTTGTTCATCACACTCTTAAATCTAAGGAGATCTACATGATGGGCACTTACAGGTAATCCTGAACATGCCAATAACTAAGTTATAAAACCAATATTTACTGTTAGTCAATCTAACATGTGGCTGGGCAAGAAAATAATTATTATGAGTTGAATACTGGTTAATTGGTGCCTGCTATTGACAACTTCAAGAGAGGCTTTTATCTTGTATAAACAGTTTAAAATACATTTATTAATACGTAACAGTCAATATACTTTCCTGGACAAATATTGGCTTACAATGGGCAACATATGCTGAATTTGCTAGTATAGTATAGCCTACTTCAGTAAAAGTAATACTTTGTCAACCCAAGTCCCACTACCCCAGATGGGACTTTCAATATACTATACGAAAAACCATAATATGCTTGCTTTAAACACACTTTAGACATGTTTTAGTTGACGCAGAAAATAAAGCACAAGTGAAAATATGGTACAAACATGATTAATAAGAGTTGATCAATTAAGTTGGTAATCCAACAATATGCTAATAGCTTTTATGAAAATGCAACCCCTTACTGTTGAACAACTGGACGCTACACACTGGCCTTAAAATTCCATACTCTCTTCATACATCGCGAGAAATAACTGAATATGGACAGGAATTTAAAAGAATGAGTAAGTATCGATAAATTCGAATCATTAATAACGGTGATCTCGGAAATAGCTGCTGTCATAAAAAGTTATTTGAAATAAATTGTTTTAAAGATACATTTTCGTCTGTCGTTTATCGTTTACCGGTTACACAAGATTGTATAAAATTCCTTTCGAATGAAGAGAACTTCACAAGAAAATCCCAGAAAATTAAAGATATGCATTTTATTTATCAGGTAAATATGTTTAATATATGGTATTTTAATTAAAATTTAGACAAATTTTTCAGAAAATAAAAAATGTCGAAAATTCTTCCATGTAAAGGATAGTTTGGGGTGGGGGATTTTCTTTAAAAATCTTCGTATTGCTTCTTTGGAAGGTACTGAGCCTAAATACCAAGTTGGTATTTATCTGAATTTTTGTTTTTGAGTTATGCTGTTCACAGACACACACATACACATACGGCCCTTTTTCTAAATCTGCTTTTTTTTAAGATTCGGTGAGACTCAAAATACAAAAATACATATGTTTGGTTAAATCTTGGTATCCCATTTTTGAGTGGAATGCAATACCTTCTCTATTTACTATGTACGTGGTAGAGAAAGTAAATAACATTATACATAAAGAAGGCTATGGGAATAATTCGGCTTCTAACTTTCAGACATCCGTTTCAAGAATGCTATTACCTTGTAGTATTTTCTAATGTCTTTATTGCCCTCGACGTTGTGGCACAGTTTGATCATAAAGTAATTTGTCTATATTGTTGAAGATATGCTGTTTTGGCTCTATTTTCAAAATATGCTAACAGTACATTTTTACTATAAGTAGTTTATACGTTTCTTACCTTGTACTATTGAAGAAACCTGTTATATGCTATTTCGTACTTTTTGCTTGACTTTTTTGGCAACAATTCTAGTGCTACCCTCTCCGCTGCTTGTAAAATTTCGGCTGGTTCTTCAGATTCATAATTACTGTATGCAAATTTACACCATTGCATCAATAATATAAGCCTTTTGGATAATAATCCTCACATCTGCTAGGAAATCAGGTTGATAGCCCCTAGAGTGTTATAATTTTACACTACTCAGCGGTGGTATCACCTACCATTAAAAGCGCTTCTTTTACCTTCAGATGTCTAAACAATAATTTATCGTTGTTCTAGAGTAAATAAACAGGTACCCTATAAATTTACGTATATACAAAGATGGCCATGAATATAAACACAGCAGCTTTATTTAGCCCTACAGAAAATGAGATAGTAATATATTAGAAAGCCTCAAAAGATAAAAAGATCGAATAAGTAGTGGTGTGAAACAGTATGAACTCTATTAACGTGATGAAATAAACTTTATTTATACAACAAATGAGTTAAATTGAATGAGACACTTCTTATTTCAGAGAAAAACGCTGAAAACACTTATGCTGAGGAGGATGACTCCACTAAACAAATTGTAATAGTGTCTCTTAAATCTTTCGTCGTCCTCCGTGAACTAGTAGTACCGTGCTAGTCTCTAGTTTCCAAGGTCGCGGGTTCAAACCCGGCGGAGGGCGATGGATTTTTTCGGGCGTAAAAATCCTAAGCCGGTGGTCCGGTGTCGTAGATTTACAGCATGTAAAAGAACCTCAAGCCTGAAGAGAGGCCTCTGAGCAAAATTTCCGGTCTTTCACACCCATTATAGAATGGGACGCTAAGGACCATAGTAGTCAAAGAGCGTTCATAAATAAAAACTCGTTTTTTTAACTTAAATCTTTAGAGGTGATCAAAGGCTGTAATCAAACATTACAGATTCGTGAAACCACAATACAATCAAGCAATGCTTACTGAATGGTTCAGAACAATCGGAATTGCAGCATTTAAGAAATCCCATAGCGGTTTTACATAGCATGTACGTAGCGGGAAGGCTCAGGTGGTTACGTCTGTGGCCTGCATTCGGGACTTCCCGGGATCGATCCCCGGCGACTGTCCACTCTGACACACGGTTTTTTTCGAAATTTTCCGGGTCGTTAGGCTTTCTTTCATCCACCGAATTTCCTGTCCTTCCATTTCGTTCCATTCTTCATTTCATACCCTTGGTCTCTTTCAGGTTCGGAAGTGTCGGCGATGGTGTTTCGGTGCAGCGTGGTAGGGGAAAAGGATGCTCTTTGTGACTCTCTTCGCCCCTCGGCTTCGGCTGGCTGGCGTGGTATCCGAATCCCTTTGAGGGGCTTTGGGGTGTCTCTATCTGGAAACGTAGGGACCCTGTCATTGCTGTGTCGTTGCTCCTTGTTCCGGCCGCCCGGGGTCTCCTCTGGCCTCGTCCTTCCTCCCGGGGACGCTTCAATATCCGCTCTGGATCGATGCCGAGTCCCCTCCGTAATCAATCCAATCCAACATAGTATGCAATGGTTATAGATTCCTCTGAGATTTACCACAGGATGATGGCTGGTGAAAAGCTGTACATTGGATAGTGGGAAGACAAGGCTACTTCTGTCACCAGATGTTACAACTGCTCACGTTTTGGACATGTAAGTGCAAATTGTGAGTCCCCTAAACGTTGCTATCAATGCGCTGATGAGCATGGTGTAGAAAAATGTACATAAACTAAAATTTATTGTATAAATTGTTTGCGCTATAATTATAACATTTCAGCAAGGCGACTTTTCAAACCTAGTGATGTTAACCACCAACAACATCTTCTGCATGTTCTGGTTATAAAGAAACTTAAATAATACATCTAAGATGAATAATAGATAAACCATCCATCTATCAACCGACACAATATTTTCTCATAAATAATAAATTTTTAGATGAAATGGGTGTAGTAGTTCTATTAAGGTGTTATACGAGGTGTGTTTTCAAAGTAATTACCGTTTTAAAATTTTTGCCGCTGCAGCACTGTATTCGCGATTTTGAGCATGCGCGATTGCTTCCTCCATTCATTTGGAAGCCAGACGCAGCGTGAGCGATCGTCACTTTGTGTTTTTCTGTTGTTAGAGCCTTTCTAAACGTTCAAAGCAATCGAACGACCCGCCGATTGTTAAGTCAGACAAGTGATTTGTTTTTTAAATGCGAGAGATGTTACGCCAGCAAACTCAATTGTGTGAGGCTTATGGGGAAACAATTAGAGTGACAATGCCTGGTCACACACAGGCAAACAAACTCAAAATCTGTTCGCATCATTTTAATGGGAACAATTCGACCACCTTCCCTACAGTTTGGATTTAGTACAAAGCGATTCATCTCTTTCTTCATCTCAAGAAATTCTTCAGCGGAAAACATTTCAACGAAACAAGAAATGCAGATTTGGCTTTCATCCAGGCGGCATCATTCTTTGACGAATGCATACAAAACTGGATTCCCGTTACGATAAGTACTTGAATAACGTCGTTGACTATGTGGTGAAATAGTATAGGTGTAAGGTAATGAATGATAACGTATTTGGAAAATAATGTTCTGTTACTTTTTAAAAATTTATCGGTACTTATTTTGTATGCAGGAACCCAATATTACCAATAGACAGTGGTTTTATATACTTTTAATCGCTGAAGAAGGGAAACGGTTTAGATTTGATATCATTACAAACTAATCTATCCTGAAAATTGTTCAGTATTGTCCTTCGGATACTGTTGTTGTTTGCGTTCGTTTCTATAACAAATGCTTAGCATATAGGTTCATTTATTGTATTTTTATACATCTGAATTTTTAAATCTCAATCATGTCTAGCACATAATTGGTCTAGATTACCACATGAAGTTATAGGTAAAAGGATGTTAAGAGTTAAATCCAAGGAAAGTTTATTTGAAATAGGAAAATATTTAGGAGTAGTGAGAAATAAATGGCTGAAAAAATTAGAAATAGGGAATAGAAAGAAAATGTAGATTTTTTAATCATAAAATTAAATAGGACCCAATAACTCGACAACCATGGTGTTGGATGTTTGCGGGCCCTTAGAATGCAGCAACTTAGTGAAAGAGAAAATTATATGTAAAGGGTAATGTGTAGATGTAAAATTAAGCATTATAGAAGTTATGAGAATTAATTTATGTAACTAACGAAGTGAAATAAAATTATCTAACCATCCAATCCAATCCCATCCATCTATCCATCTATGTATAGTATATCGGTATATATTTAATTTGAGTATTTGTGAGTTTTGAAATATCAAGTATATCTAATGAACTTATATTTTAACTATAGCCCTAACATACATTTGTAGAACAGGTCTCTTATTCTTGGAGATTTAATAAATAAATATAAGAGAGAGGCGGCGTGTGTTTGTTTAGGATCGCATCAAGCCTAATCGAACGAAACAGAAATCGCCGTAGCTGCGAAGAAATTAGCAACTTTTAAATATCCGGAAGGTTAAATAAGTATATTTCATAGAGTATCGCTAAAATAGAGTACATAATAATAAAACCCAAACTGCCTGTGCGTTCTTACTTCTCGTGCTAGAGATCCCAGTTTTGATTACCAGCTGGGACAAGAAATTGTTCTTTAATTCGAGTCAGTCTCAAAGAGTGCTCAAAGAGTCTGAAAATGTGGAAACAGCGTGAGTGTGTTTCAAAGTTTAGAGTAAAATCTGATGTTAGAACCAATGTTAACGAGTGAATATCAAGGAACTGTATCTAAAAGGCAAAGCCACTGATACGACCAGTAAAGCTAAAGGCTACCATGTAAATGCAAAGATAAAGTCATTCTAGTTCATAAATCAGCAAGCATGTGTCTAACAGGAACTGCTAAGCCTCCATTACTGGGCGACTTTGTTCTCTGTGAAATAGCGCTTTCAGACACAAGCGACCAGCGAATAAATTTGTTGGCGTGATTACATACAGAGGCCTTTGATGATAGTGACTAAGCAAACAACTTATTGCATTCCATACAACATTGTGCACATTTCTTCCTCCCATCTAGTCCTAAACCATGTTCTGTTGTTCCTTTTAGCTATTCTGCTCTGGTTAATCTCTTCTCTTAAAATGTATCGAGCGCTAGAATTCTCATATTGATGAGCGGTATTCATTCATATAGTCTTTGAGGATAGAAATTGAGGTAGTGAATAGCGCTCTTATTCACTCTTATCAGTGTAACAGATCATCTATAGTAACTGAGGAAATAAAGTCGGCAGTGTCCAGGAATAGCCACCGGAATGTCAAATTTGGACTCCAGTGTTTAGGCTCTAGATTGCTGCTACCAAATTCGCTGACGGCCAGCGATTTAGTCATTGATGTTATCTAGATAAGTTGCTAAAGCTGCCCATTGCAACCGATGCAGTACGACAACTAATATGGACCAAGCATGCGTATTTGCAGCGTAGATATCAACCTCAGAGCTACGATTCACTGGACATTTGTACTTTTTATCATCTCTTCAAAAGCAATAAAACACTTATCTCTTCTCTTTAACTCCAATCAACTTCTTAATTCATTTGCAGTATGTTTTAAATCTTTGTTTGCTTTTATGATTATTTCAAAACGGTAGTGTCTTTATTTTCTTGTTTTAAGATGTTAGTGTTTCTTATTTTTGCATTTAGGCAAGTTCACATTTCATTTATTGGCATTAGCTCATCCAAATAAGTATGTCTTGATGATGGTAATTTATTTTTAAACCGAAGAACTTCAATTCTAAAGTGATTATAACGTTTTTAGTTGCTTTTTTTTGCTAATTGCAATAACTGCTTATAATTTATTACATTTATTTGTGGATTACTCTTAATAAATTCAACTTGAGACTTTGAACTTACATAAATAAATTCAAAGGCACATGACATTAGGATGATGGTAATCTCGTACCTGGAAATGGTACCATCTTTGAGCTACAATAATTTCCGAAAAATTTGAAAGGTGTAGTCTGTTTTATTTAATTTTCCTAAAGTGTCACAATTTCAAAAAATATCCCTTGACATTGTTTTATGTTTTAAGCATCTGAAAACATTTAAGCGGTAAAGTTTTAGTAAGATATATGAATTTTATTTTAAAACTGGTTCCAAGTGGTCAGATGCTGCATTTTAAAATGTAATTTCGAATGTTATTTCTTGAATCACTACAAACATTCATAATCACTAGGACACTGTCCCTCGTTGGTACATAAGCTTTTCGTTCTGTTACCGCATCTATAAATTTGGTCAGTTGCGTTTTATGAGATACTTTATACAACCGGAGGCAGCTAGTAACAAACAACCATATCTCTCATACAAGTGAGTATTCTTTCATTAAATGCTTGCGAAAATAAACGCATCACTTGTGTGATAGAGAGCTTACTCGTTCATTCTCCACCGCCTTAGAAATGTTTCAGGTGATGCAACAGTATATGGTTTTATGAAGACGAATCCCTGTCTCCAGGTGTGTGATTAAGTGAGTGAATATCTTTGCCATACTATACTGAAGTGTGCGATACTATACTGAAAACATTCTATGGAAGTCGGCGAGTTTCCAAAAACACATTTCCCCATACGCTCCTCAGATTAGAAACGAATTAGAAGTTTAATACAAACAAAAAACTCGATCTCACGAAACAAAGTAATTGAAAATAAAAACAAGCCTACCCTTACCATGTTTAAAGGGTAAACGCGTTGCGGAAGCTAATTTATCTGCCATCTATCGACAGAAAGAAATAATATTATGTTTATTTATAATAAAGATTCAGAGGAATAGGCTGTTAAATTTCCTCTTGGTCCCTAAAATTAGAAACGACTTAACATATTTAGTGCAAACGATAAGTCAGCAAATAA
This sequence comes from Deroplatys truncata, assembly GCA_030765065.1. NCBI lineage: Eukaryota > Metazoa > Arthropoda > Insecta > Mantodea > Mantidae > Deroplatys > Deroplatys truncata. The sequence goes on from CM060979.1 coordinate 90,330,234, forward strand.
TAGGAAACCACGAACGAATACTAAGCATTAATACTGTGACGCAGCGACTATGGGCCAAGGTTATCTCGAGGTAGGCGCCGGGAAGTCGGAATAAACAACGATAACTACCGCTCGCCAGCGTAAACACTGGGCGTGCTATCGACAGATAACTAGAACCTTCTTGAAGCTTCTTATCCACCTCCTCCAAAAAGTGGGGGCCATAGAACGTTCGAGAACCTTGTGGAAATATTCCACTTACTATATAAGCGAGCGCTCTCGCGGGAGTCAGTGTGATTCGAGTATGAGTTGAGTTGCGTCGGTCAGTCAGTAAGCGAGCCAGTTGGCGGGTTAGTTTCCCGTGCGACATTTAAGAGCGATTCTCCTAGCGAGTGCTACTGCAGAGTGACGGGTTGTGGAGGTCTTGTGTTCGACTCCGTAGTGAAGTGAACCTCCGGCGTGAAGAGGCTATGTCACGAAGGAAGTGAAGTGACCAAGAGTTGAACTAGTTCATCCTAGTGAAGTGACGTGAGAACGAAATGAAGTTCAACTAGATAAGAACTTAGAAAAGTGAGTTGAAAAACTGGACAAGGTTACAATACTCTCAAAAATGCTTAAACGCTTTAAGAGGACGACATTGCCTGACAGATTCGTACTCTGTATGTGTAGGTATAGGTACAGGTTGTACAACAGACGGGGGCACTTCGCGCATCGAGACCACTACAAATTATTGTGGTTATCATTCCCTAGAGGAATGGTTGAAATGGAGGAACTACAGGAGGCTACAGGCCACAGAGACGCGCTACTTAGGGGCTACCTAGTGAAGGCGATGAACGATCCCTGCGTCGTTCGCCGTGGTGTAGTGGTCGCCAGCTAGCCTCTAGTCCCGGCGGAGGGCGATGGATTTTTTCGAGCGTTAAAATCCTGAGAATGGCTTCCTTCGGAAGGAAAGTAAAGCCGGTGTTCCATGCCTAGAATTATGGCACGTAAAACAACCTCAAGAGGCCTGTGAACAGAATTTTACGCCCAATATAGAATGGAACGCTAAGGACCATAGCTGTTAAAGAGCGTCCATAAATAAAACTCAATTTAATTTAATTTTTTAACGATCCCTCTAATCAGGCAACCCTCTGGGGTCCACAGGGAATACTATTTCCTTGGATTAAGCATCCACACTATCTGTTCGACACCGCCTCACACCAAGAAACCTGTAAGCTCATCTGAAATATGAGAGGGAAAAGGAATGAAAGGGAAATGAGGGAAAGGAATTCGTGGTAGAAGAGAAACCAGCCCAACGTTCGCCAAAGGACAGGGAAAACCACGAAAATCCAAGATCAGAGTAGGCGGTCGACGGGAATTGAACACAGGACCTCCAAAATAGAGTCTAACACTTTAGTGCGGAACCATCTCGCCGTAACTCGGGAAGTAACGAACCCTATATCCTAAAGAATGCTAGAACGGATGGAACAAAACATTCATGTCCTTGCTCGAGGATGTTCGATTCACAGAACTTTTGGTTTAGCTACAACCAACATTCACTTTGTCTGCTCGAAAATCCTCGAGAAACATTGCACCAGAGAACGTGACACGAATCGAAATCCTGGCGAAAAGGTTAGAAGAACATCCCCATGATCCATGGACGTGGTCTGAGGTTATAACACAAAAGCGACGACCGGAATTAAAAAGAAAAAACATAATGCGCAGCAGCCATGGGACATACTGGCACATCCACACATTGTTTACTCTTAAGTCAAATATCATTACTAATCTTTAGCAAAACCATGTACTTTCTAAGAGGAAAGGTAAAGTTCCGTACAACATGCATTAAAAGTAATATGTTAATGCAAATTTGTAAATGTTAGACTATTATTAAGCAATGAACTTCTAAATAAATGATATACTATAATTTATTGTATAATTTATTGTCGTTTAATTATTTAGAAATGAAGATTGTTTGAAAAAAAAACACTATATAAAGTTTTGAGAACGTAAACTCCAAGGGAAATTTGGAGTTGAGGAAATTCTCTGAGGATCCTAATTTATGCACTAATTACTTAAAATATATTCAGAGAGAGAGAAAGAGAAAGAGAGAAAGAAAGGGAGGGAGGGAAGGAGGAAGAGGTATACACATAAACGCACACGTTTTGGTAAAAAAAAGCTTGATCTGGACTCAATGAATTATGGGGCAGTATTTTTAACACTTAAATGATTTCAGTCTAATTATATAATATAAAATATAATAACAGCCCGCCTTAAAGCAATATGTGTATGTAAAAATATATAAAAAGTGTATATTACAGTCATTGTATATGTTTATATTATTATGTACATGTTTAATAATGTTATGTGAATGTATTACGCAATTTAATAATGTAGGAGCTGTGAGAATAATAGGTCAAAAGTTGCTAACAATGAGGTAACAATGAGGTAACTTTGAGGCAATAATGAATTAGAAAGTTTAATAATGCTACTGGTAATTCTTGGAGCAACGATAATGTAATTTTTGAGACAGTTTATAAATAGCCAATCAACAACTGGAAAGGCTAAAAAGTTAAATAAAAGTATTCTATTGGAGTAGGATTAGGCAATCAGAAACTCAAATAGAGCAAATTGTACAAATTCAGAAGTCAGTTGCTGGCAGACAGCGTTCCTAACCAGACGCGATACGCGTCCTCGAGAAGTTTAATACGTATCCAATGTGAGACAAAAACAGTTTACATGTTAAAAAGTGCAATAATCTCACAGCTCTCTATATCAGTGAAGTGTTATTTAAAGCGTGTCAAGGATTAATAAAAGGAGTGAAGTAAAAATTGTAATCTGTGTAAGTCTACATTCTTAGCCGCACCACTCCCTGCAAAGAAATTCATGTCTCTAACAATAATACTGACGCAGCCGAGGCAAACATAAATATATAAATATTTAAATAAACATAAAAATACACAGTTGCTTTCTTAAACTTGGGGCAAAGGCCACCGGAAAGTAAATTTGGAGCGAAGGCCACCGGGTACCATACGTGCGGTTGCAACTACTTCAATTTCGGCTCCCCAACAGTCGAAATACAATATAACTCCTCATAAAAAAAACTTTACTCACAATTATCTATACCAAATTTCCTTATAGTAGAGTAAATTTAGATACACTAAGCTTTACGGGTGCAGCATATAGTAAACCCTAATGAGCTGGATGCGAATGAATAGAATTTTGGAGGAAAATAAATTTGGAGGAGTAGCCATATAAAATATGAATGCATATGAGAAAATTAATAGAAGTGTGCACGTAGTGCACTAATAATAGTGTATATTATTAGGAAGGTTTGTACGAGGGGCACTATTTATATTTTGAACCTTGGCAATTCTGAATGTTGTAGGTGCCATCTGACGTTTCCAATGGAAAGTTTGACATTTTTTACCATAATCTACTTCAAACATTTTGTCAATAGAGCGTCATTTGTTTTGTTCACACTAACATGTGTGTCAACAAAAATATAAACTTAACTCGTGAAAGTGTTCGTACAATGATTTATTACGGCTTTTACGTGGATTATCAAGACAAGAGTGCATCTATCAACTAACTTCCACACTTGGCGACGAAGCTCCATCCTTTGCCACTGTGAAACGCTGGTATAACGAATTTAATCGTGGCCGCCGTTCGCTCAATGATGAAGTTCGTGAAGGTCGTCCAAAATCAGTTATTGGGCCAGAAAACATTGATGCTGTGCAAAACCTAATAATGAAAGATCGTCATGCGACATATCGTGAGGTTGAGGCAACCCTAGGCATTAGTTCCACCAGCATATATAAAATATTGCATGATTATTTAGCCGTGAAGAAAGTTTGCTCTCGTTGGATCCCACATAATTTGATGCAATCTCAAAAAGATGCTCGTGTCGATTGGTGTACAAAAATGCTCAAGAAATACAATGGCGGTGCCTCAAAAGACATAAATAAGATTGTAACAGGTGACAAATCATGGATCTATGCGTATGAGCCGGAACGTAAACAGCAGTCGACTGTATGGGTGTTTCAAGATGAAGCAAATCCAACAAAAGTTGTTCGCCCTCGAAACACTTCGAAGCAAATGGTCGTCTGCTTTTTAAGCAAAACTGGCCATGTGGCAACAGCGCCTTTAGAGGAACGTAAAACGGTCAATGCCGAATGGTACACAACCATTTGTTTGCCGGAAGTCTTCGGTGGAGTAAGGAAAACCAACAAGAACCGTAGGATCGTTCTTCATCAAGACAATGCGAGCGCACACACATCTGTCTAACAACAGAGTATTTGAAGGCTCAAAAAATCGAATTGATGGCTCATCCGCCATTCAGTCCTGATTTAGCACCCAATGATTTCTTTTTGTTCCCGAACATCAAGAATAAATTGCGTGGACAACGATTTTCGATGGCAGAAGAAGTTGTTGTTGCCTTCAAAAACCATGTTTTGGAGGCGTCTCAAGAAGACTGGAATAAGTGCTCTGACAAATGGTTCAAACGGATGGAAAAGTGTATTGATCATAAAGAAGAAGAGCAGTTTTCAATCAGAAATTACTTTGTTTTAATTATAGGCTCAAAATATAAATAGTGCCCCTCGTATACGTTTTAAGAACACAGGTTTAATATATGTATCTGTAATAGTTTATTTTGTTTTCTTTTGCAAATATCTATTTTTACTTTGTCTACCACGTACATAGCAGGTAGAGAAGGTATTGCATTCCACCAAAAATTCGATTCCAACATTTTACCGGAAATACATGTTTTGAGGCCCCTGAATAACAAAAAGTTTTTAGAAAAAGCTCCGTGTGTGTCTGTGAACATTCATTCATTATCTGTTTACCCTCCTCTTATGTAGGACTTACACACCTCAGGACTTACAAGCGGGTGCCTGGAGTCAGACAAAGCATCCAGGATGGGTGATCAGCCCGATGCCTGGTATGGGATGAAGGAAGTAGATGAAACGAAATGTTGGTGAAACGGATGAAAGGAAAGGTGATGATGGTTGGTGGAATGAATGGCGGGGGAAACCGGAGAACCCGGAAAAAACCCGCCCAGACGCCGCTTCGTCCACCAGGTGGAATGAATGGCGGGGGAAACCGGAGAACCCGGAAAAAACCCGCCCAGACGCCGCAGATCCCTGGGATTGAACCCGGGCCGCCTCGGTGGGAGGCGAGCGGTCTAACCACTCGGCCACGGCGCCGCCTTGTAAACAGCATAAATTAAAACTTAAAAGTCTGATAGACACCAAACTTAATATTTAGGTTCAGTACCTTCTAAAGACGAGACACAAGTTTTTCAAGAACATCCCTCACCCACTTACCAGGGAATATTTTTGAAATTTTTGTGTTCTTTTCAAAAATTTCTTTAACGATTTTGATTAAAATACCACATATATTAATGATATTTAGATGAAAAATAAAATACATATCTTGAATTTTCTGTGAATAGCCTTTGAAGTGCTCTTTGTTCTGAAGGAATATTATATAATCTTGTAAACGTTAAGCGAATAGAGAAAACGTACTATACACAAAATGTATATATCTTTAAAACATACAGTTTATTTCAAATATCGTTTCTAATTACACCAGCAATTTCCGAGATATCCGTTATTAATGGTTGGAAATGATTAATACTTAGCCATTCTTTCAAAGTCCTGTCGATTTTCAGTTGTTACTCTCGATGTTTAAGAAAGGGTATGAAGTTTTAAGGAGCGTATAGCGTCCAGTTCTTGAACATTTTACTATAGCTATTCCCTTTTTATCTATAACGAAATATGTAATGCAACTATTTCCAGAAATATTTATATGCGTTAAAAAGAAATAGATAGGAAAATAAACTTTCTAAGATTAATTTATATACCCGCTAATGAGCGATAGAGGGTAGAGAAAGCCATGTAGATGTAACACATCAGATTTTTATAGTTTTGCTTCTTATCTTAAATGTGATTATCGATGAAATGGTTTTTATCCGATTTTATTATATTACAATGCAGTGATATTTGCACTCAGAATGTTTTATGAACATTTACGTTGGTTTGTGGTTTTAATATTTAATGCTATTTTCATTTTCGTATGTTGCTCTAGGGAGTCACTATTTCGCGGTTATCAGTTAGAAAAATCTCAAGCTGACAAAGCAAAATACACTTGATTGTATATAAATACACTGCCGTTTGTGAAAATTGCAACACCAAGAAAGAATTTCCCGAATAACTCCAAACTTGGTGGAAGTGTAGAAGAGTGTGTAAGGTTTGCAAGAGATGGGGTACACGTAGGCCGAGCAGAGACCTCTCGTGTGGTCCGACAAGGGCAGTGTTACGCCCAGTGTAGTCAGTGCAGAGCTGTCAAACAAGCTGGAAACAATAAAGTGAGTGCAAATATGCCTCGTCGACGTCAAAGGAAGCCATATTGGCATGTAGCGAGTTCGAACGGGGCAGAATGATCGATCTCCGGGAAGCGGGTTTGTCATGCCGCGACATTTCGGCTCGTACAGGGCATGCTGCTACGACAGTGATGCGTGTGTGGAAGCAGTGGATAGATGAATGTCGTACGCAGCGAAGAGCGGATACTGGACCACGGAACATGACCACAGCACGGGATGACCGTCATCTTGTCCGCATGGACATAACGGACCGTACAGCTTCATCCATAGTGCTGGATCGACGCTGGAACACTGCAATAGGTGTGGACTTATCTGCATCAACGGTTCGTCACCGTCTGCTGCAGGTTGGACGGGTTCATTGTATGCCATTACGTCGGCTTCCATTGTCCAGAAACCACAAGCTCCTCCGAATGCAATGGCCAGTGAACACCGTCACTGGGGTGCTGAATGGCAAAATATAGTCTTTTCGGACGAGTCCCGCTTCAACGCGTCCTACAATGATGGTCGCATACGTGTCCGGCGGTAACGTGGTGAGCGCAATCTGGAGGGCTACATTGTTGAGCGGCATAGCGGACAAACGCCAGGTGTGATGGTTTGTGGCGCCATTGGTTACAACAACCGATCTCGCCTCCTACGAAATGAGGGCACTTTGAACAGCAACCGGTACCTAACGGTGGTTGTAGAGCTTGAGGTACTCCCCCTGCTTCAGGCATCTCCACAGGTCACGTTTCAACAGAACAATGCCCGGCCACATATTGCGAGGAATGTACAAGCCTTCTTCGAAGAGCGGCGGGTACCATTTCTTCCCTGGCCTGCACGTTCCCCTGACTTGTCGCCCATCGAACATGTCTGGGATATGGTTGGTCGGCACCTGGTGCGTCACGGTCCTCCAGTGACCAGTGTCACGGATTTGTGGGCTCGAATACAAACTGCGTGGAGGGAAATTCCTTGGGAACTTATTCAGGACCCTTTTGATTCAATGCCACGGCGTACAGCAGCTCTAATTGCAGCGCATGGAGGCCACACAAAATACTGAATATCATGGCTCAAAGGTCATGTAGAGATTTGAAATGTTTATTCATTTGTTACTTGTCATGTACCTAACCTGTGGTATTATATTCATTGAATTCATGCGTTTCCTTCTTGGTGTTGCAATTTTCATAAACGACAGTGTATGTACACTTATTAAAACATAAATAAAATAATTGATTTACAACCATAGCAGAACCGCAGCATTACCAAACAGTTCCAAGTGCAAGAAGCGCAGTTTTTTAAAATTCAGTTCTCAAATTCAGGAACTCATTGAGACACGCTGCATATGCTATTCAATTGTGTATGCTCAAAACGGTCCATAAACTTAAATGTATATAGGTATTATAAAGACAGAACATTGTGTGTGCGTATTCGCACGTGCGTGCGTATGAGTGTGTGTGATAATCTAAAAAACCACTCAATCGAATTGGATAATTCTTTCACCACTGAAAAGCCCTATACTTTCTGGATGGAATCTAAAGACACCGTAAACTTAATCCCTCAGTTATTAAAACACTAAAAATCGTTGAAAAATACGTGTAATAGAATAAGAACACATTGGAGTTCTAAAGAAACGCGAAGAAGGCTTTTTACCTTTAGGTTGAGATTGGCATGGAGTAGACAATGGTTGTTACGCCAGAGTACATGCATGTAAAATAAGGTAACTGAGGTGGCGATTTCATTCTAAGCATTATATGCAGATCATGACTTTGCAACTAAGACACAGCAACAGAAAAGAGAATCAAATATGCTTATGTCCTTACGATATGAATGCGATAACTATCGTGAAAGAAAAATCTGCTTTATTTCCTTTGTACGTATGTTCTAATCAAATTCGTTAGCAGGATATGCTAAATGGTTATACAATGTATTTGTGTTCAGCTAGCATTAGTAATCATACAATCGGTGTTTTATAATTAACAACCGTGAAGTTATTTTATCAATGGTCACAAAGTATGTCTGTTTCAAGGTGGTTAGCTTGGTGTCCTGGGAATGTGGAATGTTAATATTCAATAGCTTCACCTCTATTTCGTTGAATGTGTTAAGGAATTCTGTTTTATGTGAAACGTATGTAGTTTTTATGTTATAAACAACAATGGGTCTAAAGAGAAGCTACAAAGTCTTTAACATTTCACCTACTGTAACTATATAAAATCTTATTTGACAATTCTGACCGATGATACTCCACCAACAAAGGATACTTATAGGTAATCAAATTTTCCATAACTTTCTGGGCGAGGTTAAGAAAGTCAGATATTCCGCCGATGTTCACATACTTTTATGAATATTAGGGGATTTTTCACCCACCATTAGGCAGGGCCGTACGAAATTATAAAAATTCACACGACTTTCTCTAAGGTGTAGTAAAAAGAAATCCATTATTTTTCCAATAGATGGCTTTAATTATCTGTATCTCGCGTTGTATAAGTCCGATCGAGTTACACTAGATGGCATTAGAAAGATGAAATTTTGTACTGAAACAAACGTTTGCAACGGTTTGGTAATTGGTTGACTCAGTTTTGTTTGAGTGCGCGTCAAAGATGTACACTAGCAAAGAGAAAATAGTCATATTTTACAGCTTTTCTTCGATATAGGCGAAAACGCAAGCCAGGCGGCTGAAAATGTGAATGTTTATGGTCCTGATACTGTAACAGCCAATCATGCGCAATTTTGGTTTCGTCGATTGCGTTCCGGTAATTTCATAGTCAAAGGTGCACCACGCACTGGAAAGCCAATTGTCGAAAATGTCGATAAAATCATGGACATTGTCGAGTCCGACCGTCAGATAAGCACTGTTTCGATTGCCCAAGAGCAAAAGATTGCATAAAAACCGTTTGGAACCATTTGAATAAGGCTGGATACAAAAAGAAGCTCGATGTATGGGTGCCATACGAGTTAACGCAATAAAACCTTATGGACCGAATTACCATCTGCGAATCGCTGCTGAATCGCACAAAATCGACCCATTTCTGAAGCAGTTAGTGACTGGTGATGGAAAGTGGATCACGTACGACGTCGTCAAGCGAAAACGGTCGTGGTCGAATCGCGGTGAGCCGGCTAAAACGGTGGCCAAGCCAGGATTGACGGCCAGGAAGGTTTTGCTGTGTGTTTGGTAGGATTGGCAGGGAATAATCTACTATGAGCTGCTCCCCTACGGCAAAACTCTTAACTTGGAACTGTACTGTCAACAATTGGACCGTCTGAAGGAAGCAATCGCCCAGAAACGGCCAGATTTGACCAATAGGAGAGGAATTGTGATCCATCCGGACGTCAGGCCACACACATCGATAGTGACTCGCCAGAAGCTCCGGGAGCTTGGTTGGGAGGTTCTTATCCATTCACCTTATAGTCCAGACCTGGAACCAAGTGATTACCGTCTGTTCCTGTCCATGGTGAACGCGTTTTCTGGTGAAAAATTCGCTTCAAGAGAGGCTTGTGAAAATCAACTGTCTCAATTTTTTGCCAATAGGGTCGAGGACTTCTATAACGGAGGCATAATGAAAATACCTTCAAAATGGTAACACGTTATCGAACAAAACGGCGCATATTTGAGATAAATCGGATCATTCTAACTGTGGCAAATAAGCCTTCAATTTCATGCAAAAATAATGGACTTCTTTTACTACACCCAAGGATATATACACTGCTAATTAATAGGTGTAAAAATATTAGCAGATTCCACAAGGAGTATTATAGTATAACGCTACAGGTATTAATAGTTATTACAGAGCTTTTACAAGAGTTGCGACAGATAAAGATCCCTACACCAGATTCATACTGTTATTTAATAAAAACCGCACAAGGCAACAATGTTTATAAAGTATTCTGACGTATCGGCTATAGCCAAGGTTATCGAAAGGTTGGCGTCGGACAGTCGGAGATAAACAAAGACAAGTAGCGCTCTGGCCCAGTGTAAATATGGGAAGCGCTATCATCAGGTAACGAGATTCTTCTGGAAGTTTCATTCCTCCCACATCCAGAACGAGTGTTCAGAACATCCTTGAAATTTTGTGAAAGCTTCCACGTGCTATATAAGCCAGCGGGTTTGTCAGTTGGTGAGTTGGGTTAGTGAGTGGAGAAGTAAGCGATTTGCTAGTGCGATTTTGGTGCGAGAAAAGTGTTGTTCTCCTAGCGAATTGTGACGACTGCGGTGACGTGCAGCAAGGCTCCTTCCGCGAGATATTGGAACAGTCCTGTGTTCGACTTCCCAGCAAGTGAACCGTCCAGAAGAAGTGGCTACGTTGTGATTATTTTATTACGCTGCTAATTACAAAGGAAGTGAGGTGATACTGAAAACAAAGTGAAGTGACGGGGAATTTGAACTATTCACATTAGTGAAACGACATTGTGAACTAAATGTGTCTCTGTGAAAGTTGAACTAGATCAAAAGTGTCAGTGAAAACTCACAAAGTCACATTATTGATGAACTACAGCAGTTGTGTATCTAGGTACTTAGTTTCGTTTTAGTAAATGTTGCAATTTTTTGTGATTAAAAGAAGCAATATTAACTGTGACGTTTTATTTATTGTTAAATAGTTGAGTCGGTTCATTTTTACTCACATCACATTTGAGCTTGAATTTTCTTGTTATGAAGCACTTTCGGAAGAATACTTTTCCATCATCAGACCTCAATTAAGGTTGCATTGTAACTATGTAAATAGAATTGTCTCTTAAATATGGATTCATATAAATTGAAACATATCTAATTAGTCTTTTGTTTAATATGAAAAGTTACTTGTAATTCAAACTTTACACATGAAAGAGCTTCATTGTAACTAGAGCCTTGAAAAGGAATAAAACTGCAATTATAAACGCTGTAGCTTCACTGAGACGAAGCCTGAAGCATGTATATCTTGTCTATGGTTAAATAAACCATTGTATTATCATTTGCATTTCGCAAAACTGTTTATGGTGAATTTTTGTCATGGCTTGTAAATAAATCATGTAGGTAACTTGTGTGAAATTTTCATCACGAGCGTAGAAACTAATGAAAAATCTTCATTCTCGTAAGAAAATACCACTTCAGAACAAGTTGAGTAAATAACTAGAATGCATTAAGTTTAAAATGGTCTTATTGACAACTGGGTTTAATTAGAATACTCGTAAAATAGGTGGTGTTTATATATGCCTGCAACAAAACCATATATTACAAAGTGTTGAAATTACTGTAAGCAAAATTATTTCTTTGCTAAACATACAAAAAAGAGGGTTTGGAATGTAGGTTTTTAAGGAATTCCAGCTAAATGTTGTGCTAAAGTAGTTGGCAAGAGACTATATCTTGTCTCGGTTAATTTGTATCAAAGTATCGCAGATTACTTACGAGAAATTACTGTAAAATTTTGGCTAATTAATCGCTAAGATATCTTCATTACTTTAAGGAGAAAGATGAACTTATTACCATGTTTCAATACTACAGTGTTGTATTAAAGTCAATGCGCCTACGAATAAAAAACTAAAAATCAATAATTTTATTTTTATTAACTTAACTTTTTGGCCATATACTGATGGAAGGAAAGTCATTGCATTAATTTAAACCACTTACAGATGTCTTTATTTGGAACATATTGTGTATATTTCAGTTTTCTCTACCATTTTTGTGGGGATATTTTAAGTTTTTCGATAACATAAAACGCATACACTAGAATGTCTCAGCGTATAGCTGATAGCGACCGGTAGCTGGTAGCAGGGGTGGAACTCTCCCTTTCAAAACCAGAAGTAGGTATGCGTAATCAGGTTTCACTTTCGCTGCATTTTTGAGTGTAGATAAATATTATTAAGGTACTCACGATTTGAAAATACTGGCATCTCAAACTTTGTGTTGTACGTATGATTATCCACTAAACACATCTCGGGTTCTTTTATCACTAAACCTGTGAGTTTTAATGCGTAGCACGATATTGCTCTAGTAATGAAGCTGACATAAACTTGGTGTGCTTTTCAGTCAGCGACCGCGAAACCCTTACTGGACGATGATTTATACTGTTAGTGCAGGCCAAATAGCTACCAAGTTGTACTTGTCATTTCACCAAAACATTACGCTTCCCTTTCGTCCTGTTTGTTTGGTTTAAGGCTTGTCTGAAAAAAAAATCCGCTAGTTCCCCCACTTTCCAGTTCAGGTATGCTTTTTTGTGTACGTCCGGGAGCTTGTTCTTACACTGGCCTACCTTGGCTTAGCAATGTTGTCTATGTCTCCAATCACATTACGTCTACAATACGGTGTTCGGAAAATGATTAATTGCTATTTCAGAACCCTGTATTATACCACGTAGTTACTATCAAAACTAGGTCAGAAATACGCCAATGTACCTATCTTACAGTAACGAACAATTATCTTCATACGTTACCGGGAAATAAACCTTCTAATTTGGAAAAACACTATTTTTTTTCGAAAACGGCTGAACAAAGAACAAAATGCTATTATACTTTTTTGCTTGTAACACCTCTATGAAGTACAATTAGAAGGAATGTAATAAGTTCCCCTATGCTGAACGCAAACAATAGAGAATACAACATTATTACTGGCTACATCAAATAACTTCCTTTAGAATTTGTGGTTATTAATTAGTAAGTTTGAAATGCTAATTTCAAACGCTTCTTGTACGAAACGATTCATTATACCGGGTGGCAGAATTTGTGTTGCCAGCTGTTCAGTTAGAACTTTCGTCGTGCAGACCATGCAGAACAGTTAACGAATTTAAAGGTGCAATAAGTATCTTTCATTGATTTTCTCTACACTAGCAGAATAATCTATGATTAGTTCTAAAACATACAATGCTACCTGGTATCTGCCTTATAGTTTTATTTCTAACTGGAAAACTGTTCAGCTATTACTTTTTATTATTGTATTAGAAAAAAACTTTTATACATGTGTTATTCAATTATTCAATTATACGAGGGTAAGCTATGGTAAATATTTAAAGAATTCCGTAATATTTTTAATAACTACACAGCAGATTTTAAAGTCTGGTTCACAATAACCAGAGAATGGAAACCAGAAGGGAAACGAGAACGGGGAGTAAACAGTACACAGCATTTTTGTTTACAATGTCCCGGTAATAAGAACGGGAATACACATCGATGACCATATCGAAAGCAAAGTGGAAAATCGATTTTGCGCATTGGGATGTCATTTGTTTTAATTGACAAATTATATTTTTTTTCACATGCTTCTAATTCAACCAACAGAATGCGGGTTATCCAGCGTTATATTTAATCATTTTACAGTAGATCCATTCCTATTTCTGATTGCTGTATTCGTGCCAACCTTCATTCATTTATTAATAGCGTACATTTACGTTTTTTGTTATTAGTTAATTAATATAAGCTTTTTCTGTTCTTTGTAGCTTTCTCTATTGTTTCTGAAGCAACGGCCAGTTTTGGATTGCATAGAAACAAAATAAATGCACGCTTTCGCTAGAATAGCAAACGCTCATTGTGTCTGGCGAGGTCAGGGACACGGTAAAGGCTGGTTCACAATAACTCTAGTACCGTAACCAAAAGGGAAACGAGAACCGGAATGCATATAGACCACAAAGTGCAAAGTCGATTTTGTGCATTTGGATTTTATGTATTTTTAACTGACCAATGATAGTTTTTCACCTGCTTCCGATTCATCCAACATAATGCGGGTTAGCCACCGTCAAAATTCGACAAACACTATCTAAATACAGATCCATTACATTTAGAATTCTTGTAGACACATCAAGTTTTCAATGCCGTACCTTAAGCTTGTTTGTTGTTCTTTACTAATTTATTAATTTATACCAGTTTTTGTTATTGGTTTTGAAGCAACAGCCAATAGGTATAAACAAACTACAGATGACCCTTTCACTAGAAGAATCAACGCTCAATACGAGGGCTGCCCCAGAAGTACCCAACCATTGAAATACAAAAACTTTAGGAAAAACATCTTTATTTCTCTACATAATCTCATTTCAGCTCAATACAATTTTCCCAGCGATGTTCAATAGCTTCGATACCCTGTTTATAGTGAGAACCGTCTAGTTCCGCAAAATAACCATCAACTGCAAACTCCACCTCTTCATTGTTGGCAAATCTTTTACCACCAAGCCATTTCTTCAACTTTGGAAACAGAAAATAATCAGAGGGGGCTAAGTCTGGCGAATAGGGTGCATGAGGAAGCAATTCGAACTTAAACGCATTGATTTTGGCCATGGCGATAATGCACCAGTTCACACACCCATTGTCTTCATGAAATAAAACTTTCTTTTTCGCTATATGCGGCCGATTTTGCTTGATTTTATCATTCAAATACTGCAATAATTTTGCATAATACTCGCCATTGATTGTTTTCCTTTTTGAAGATAATCAATGAAAATCATCCTACGCGCATCCCCCCCCAAAGAACTGACGCCATGATCTTGCCTGCAGAAGAAATTGTCTTCGCCTTCTTTGGAGCCGATTCTCCCCTTTCAATCCACTGTTTTGACTATTCCTTCGTCTCAGATGTGAAGTAATGGACCTATATTTCATCCATGGTTATGAATCGACGCAAAACCTCAGCAGTATTGCAGCGAAACATCGCCAAACACTCGACTGAAGCATCCTCACGACACTGCTTTATTCCATTGATAGAAAACGCGGCACCCATCTTGCGCACAGCTTTCTCATGTATAAATTTTCAGTTAGTGTGCGATGTACAGCACTTTTTGAAATGCCTACGATGTCTGCTAGCCCGCGCACTTTCAGTTGACAGTCATCCAATACCATTTTGTGGATTTTCTTCACAATTTCTGGCGTGGTCACCTCATTTGGTCGACCACTACGATGTTCGACTTGGCAGCTCGTACGGCCTCGCTTAAACTCCGCCACCCAATATTTTACTGTTGTAAACGAAGGAGCAGACTCCCCCAAAGTAGTATCTAGCTCAGCTTTAATGTTAATTGGATTAAGACCATTCAAATGAAAGTATTGTATCACATAACGATGGCCAGTTTTATCCATGTTTACACATTCGCTGAGAGTGTCGGCTGCCAAACAATTACTAAACAACGTAGCATCGTCAAACTTCAAACTTAAGTATTATAAGGGTGATACTTTCTACCATAGTCATGTGTTTGAAACAACAACCGCTATATATACGTCAGGTTGGGTAATTCTGGGACTGCCCTCTTATGTCAGAATTTCTTCCAATTTCATTTTCCTAGCTTGTGACTAAAGAGAACTGTAGCGGCTGTTTCATGTCACAGCCGACTTGAATAATTTATACAGCGAAGATTCTAAAATGCACAATATGGATCCAATTTTCCCTGCGTGGGAATGAGGACGTGAAAGTTAAAAATAGGTTGTCTTGTTTTCCGTTCCCGGCACCTGGGAAAGCTTACCTTTAATTATTGTGAACGCTCACATTATGGTGAATGAATGAATTTAGCCAAACTGTCCCGTAAAGGGCAAAGCCTCCTTTTAGAAGGGGTGGTCCCCTTGGTGAGCATTCCAAGCGAGGTAACACTGTCGGTCTGCTTATCTCTAGAACTTATGTCTTATTAACTCTACACTGCAATATTCATTGTCTGATGTCACTTTGGTCCTATTTAACTCTATAACACTGTAATTAATTTGAGATTTTGATAGATTACGCCCTAGTTCTTTCCACTGAGCTCTGCCTTTGCCTTTCTTGGCCTCTTGTGGCCTGCCGTTTTCGCGAACACGCCTGCCAATCTAAGCCGCGGTCTTCCGTGGTGTTTTTTCTTCCGTTGTGTGGATCCCACGTCACGGTCGCGTACGTCTATCTTGATTGGTCCATTCTTGTCACGTGGCCACTCCACTTCCACTTCTTCATCATTTGTTGGTCATTCTTTTCAGATTGTCGTTAGAAATGTTATCTTTCAATGTGACTCCTTGTATTATAACGTTTTCATTCTGTTCTGGTTACCGTTCTCAGTTACTATGAACATTCCTTAACTGTCAACATGAAATCTTCAAATACGTGACTTGAAAACCGTAGTCGCTGAAAAAATAAAGGAGAAAAATGGACTTGAGGCTTATATTTTACTTTACGTACCTAAATGGATATAAAAGGGTCTTTAAAGGTTAAAATGGACGAATTTAACAAAAGAATAATGCAGCATGAAAGCATGCGTTATAAGCATCATAAAAATAAAAAAGATTTAAATTGTTGTCAAAGTGTCATCGACTGCCTTGGTCTTGCATTTCGTTCACAACGTTTGAGAACTGTAGTTTTGTGTTAGGACAACTCTACGAACCGTATCACCATCACAGTTTTTCAGCGCTCCTAAGGGATTTTTAGGCCAGTGGGGAGCTGTATGTTAAGAGAAAACTTTCTCAATCACTGTGTGCTACGACCAGAGTGGGCTGTGTGACAGAGAGGGAGAGAGAGAGAGAGAGAGAGAGAGGAGCAGTTGCAAACGACGGTTTGATGCATGACCTGCGGTGCAATTCAACTGTAACAAATATGTATTCTGGTACGAAACGCAGTACAGAGTTAAATTATAGATTTTTCGTCACATGCAAACCGAGTAATTAAAATCATACCACAAACTATGTGGAAGAACATCAGGAGTAGTATTTCACATTTAATTAAAATAACTGCATAGAATGTAGTTAATGTATCATTTCCGTTGGAACGATCTATAAACGTCGGTATTTGTTAAACGGGACACACCCATACCTAGCCTCAAATTTCAGTCTAAAGTGTCGTGAAAGAAGACAAAAAGTTGCCAAAATTCATAAATATGCATTTTAAGTGTAATTTAACATTGAAAACCTCATACTGTGGTTATATGTAGCTTTTATGGCTGTAATGCCTTTTAAAGATGTCTTACCTATAAGCCTAGCTACCTATAAAATTGTAGTAAAAACGATAAATTTTTGCCAACATTGACGTGAACAATTTAGAGCAGTCACAGGAATCTTCAAGTACTAATTTAGCTGTAGAGGAGCAGGAAAAGACGATGGAGAGCCTGTATATACAGGGTGTTAGGAAATTCCCCTTACAAAATTTTAGGATTTGTAGAGAGGACTGAATAGATCATGTTTTGAGTAGGAACCCATGTCCGGAAAGTACGACATCTATAACAGTTTCAAGTCGGTTTGCCTGGTATGGAACCGGCTAGTCACGACGAGCGATGTTTACGTCAGACGAGCAGCTGATATCATTTGACCTCTACCCTGGTTTGACCCCTGCAGACTAAGATCCTATAGTATCAGAGGAAGAAATTTTGTGCCTGAATTGTGGTCACTGTACAGCAAGTTACAGAGATACGGATACAATGATGTGCAACAACTTTAGTGGTCGTCACATCGAAATGGAGTTGTAGCGGATTAGAATGCCAAACAGTCTGTGATGAAGAGAAATACAGATTGTTCAGTTTAACTGTATAATTTTTTTTGTGAAATATAACGAAATTTGCTTTTTGTTTCTTAGGTTTATTTTCTAATGGGTTGTACTGAATCAGAATGGTAACCATCCTATGAGGAAGACAAAAACAAATAAAGTTTAACTGTAATTAAACGTGTTTGTGAAAATGTATTAAGTTTCATGTTTATTTCTTTAGTAGTATTGCCTAATGAGTTGAATTGTAAGAAAAGTGATGTACTGAGTCACGCATAACTAAACTACTTAAGCAATAGTCACTTTGAACATTTGTTTTCAAATTGTTGTAGCATAGAAACTGTACGTTTCCGGACATGGGTTCCTACTCAAAACGAGCTATTCAGTCCCCTCAAAAGTCTGCAAGATGAATTTCCGAACTAGTGTTATAATTTTTAAACTCTCTTTTTCGGGTTTTCATTTGTCGACACATTCTTATTTACAAATTGTTCCACAGGATATATTTTTCGGTATAAATCAATGAAATTTTGTATTACCTCCTTATAAATGAAAGGAATGATACGAGTCTTTGTTAATACGCCTAGTTGTGATGCTATTAAACAATAGTACTCAAATTGTATATGTTTTTATAAAAAAAAACTGAAGTCTCAAATTTAACATTCGTTTTCTCCCAAATATGTAAGAGAATTAGAAATTCATCTCTGCAGTTTATTAATATATTGTTCAAGAGTTTAGTTACAAAATACTAATTTTTGAAGAAATGGGTGCATCGTGTGGAGTAATTTTTCAAAGCAGTAAAAAATAATAAAATAATACATCTAGAACTGACTTAAACATATGCATGGAACTGATGTGCGTGTTTTTTACTTAACCGTGATTGCTGTATTAAAATTCCAAATGAATAGAATTTAGGTTGCGGATTTTAGAAATTGCACAGATTGGTATGTTCAAACCTCAAGAGAGTGTCTCTCTGTAAAAGTTAGCTTGGAGATTCAGAACTGGAGGCCATGAACAAATTCCTCTTGCGTACCGGTTGATTGTGTGGCCCGCATTCGAGAGGTACCGCCCAATCTGGCCTATGGTTTTTTGTGGTTTCCTCGGGTTACCAGGCGAATGCTAGGTGGTTCATCTTCTACCACGATTCTCCACCGTCTCATTTCCTGTACCATCATCTTCCTTGTCATCTGTTTCAGGGTTGTAGGACCAGGCGACGGTGATCGGCGCGTTGCGGCTGGGCGGTGGCTTGCACACTGTAAAGGTTTCATCCCTGGCGTCGCTGTGGTACCGCTTAGTTAGGTCTCTCAGCGTCGGACTCCGCTTCCGGGCACTCTGGATGTTGGTGGCTTGTGGGCAGGGAGTGTAAGCGTAGGATGCGTTCTATCTGGAAACGTTGGGGACCCCGTCCATGCTTGGCCCCGTCAGCATCCGGATCTGGTCGCCCTTCAGGTCTCTCTTCTCCTTCCTCCCTCACAGGTGTCACGTTGGATGCACAATGGGCCGACTGGCCTGCGTGTGGTGCTCTGCCCCTCCATGATATACCTTCACCTTTTAACCACTTGATTGTTAAAGTGAAGCTAGTGACATTTATTACTTTCTCTAATACGTATAGTAAGTATGGGAAGCATTATATTTCACGCAAACACTCGAGATTTCACTAGTTTTTTTTTTATTTATGGACGCTCTTTAACTACTACGGTTCTTAGCGTCCCATTCCATATTGGACGTGAAAGACCGGTAATTTTGCTCAGAGGCCTCTTTATCAGGCTTGAGGTTCTTTTACGTGCCGTAAATATACGACACGGGACCACCTGCTTTACTTCCCTTCCGAAGGAAGCCATGCTAAGGATTTTTACGCCCGAAAAAATCCATCGCCCTCCGCCGGGTTTGAACCCGCGACCTTGGGAACTAGAGGTTAGCACGGTACCACTAGTCCACGGAGGACGACGAAGAGGCCCTCTGGGTCCAACGAAGTATTTTTACAAAAAGGCCAATATGTCTCTCTCTCTCTGTGTTTCTGGACAGCATAACCCAAAAACGAAAAGTCAGATAAGTACCAAACTTGGTATTTGGTTTCAGTACCTTGCAAATATGACATGAAGATTTTCAAGGAAATTTCCTTACCCCAAACTACCGTAAACATGAATATTTTTCGAAATTTATAGTTTTCTAAAATATGGCTGTGACAATTTTGATTAAAATGCCGTATATTAAGTAAAATATAAATCTTGAATTTTTGGAATACTCGTAGCTTGTGAAGTCCTATCCTTCTGAAGGAATTTTGTATATCTTTGTATTACTAATTAACGTTAAGCGATAGACGAAAACTTATTACATAAAAAATGTAGATCTCTTTAAAGTACACAATTTATTTCATATAATTTTTTGTGGCATCAGCCATTTCCGAGGTATCCGTTATTAATAGTTCGAATTGTTCAATACTTCCTTATTTTAAGTCCTGTCGGTTTTTATCTGTTTCTCGTGATGTTATGGAAAGAGTAAGGAATTTTAAGGCCAGCGTAGAGCTTCTAGTTCTTAAACATTAGACTATCCTTATTGCCTTTGTATCTATAACGACTTGTGTAATAATGCAGCCTGCTGCGGGGTGCGAAGGGTTCCAGTTTCGTTTCCCGGCTGGTGGGTGAGAATTTTTCTCTAGCCTAGATTATTCCCTATCCTCCCCAGAGTCTGGAAGTAGGAATGAGAGTGCGAATGAGTATGATCTAATGAAAAAACCCAAAGTTTACCAGAAACCTAATAAAAAGCCAATACGATAGGCAATAATATAGACAATAAATGTTCCAAAGAAAATGTCGCCGAAAAAACCATTGTAGTAAAAGTTAATGGAACATAAAAGAAAATAATGCAGTTGGCTGGCCCCATAGCTCAGTCGGTAAAGCTCCTGCTTGCTATGCGAGGGTCCCAGGTGCGATTCCCCTCTGGGAAGTGGGGATTCTTCTCCACCCAAGATTATTCTCTATCCTTCCCCAGAGTCTGAAAGTATGAATAAAGTACGATTGAGTGTGTGATCCATTGAAAAAATCTAGTCTTCTAGTAACCCAGTGACAAGCGAATATGAGTTAACATCATTGCCTATGGGCAACAATATGTTCCAAAGGAAATGCAGCCCATAAGACCATTGTAGTTAAAGACGGAGTATAAATGGATCTTAAAAAAATAATGTAGCTCTTTCCGGAAAGGTTTATCTCGATTAAAATAAAGTGGATAAATAATAAGCTTTCTTAAGTATCATTTTTGCACACATTATTAAGCGACAGAGGGTAGAGAAAATCATGTGAATGTAACACATGAGATTTATTTTCCAGCGCAGCGCCTTTTTAGGAACCTAATCTAATAAACAGTTTTTTTCTTTATTTTCCACCTACCTATTGTAGCATTATATTCCGTTTACAAAGTCTATATCCAGATTTCACTGAAAACATGCTTTTATAACCCTGAAACCTCTCCATAATTCAGTTTAAAAAAAAACATGCGTGTGTGAACAGCAATACCCAAAAGGAAAACTCGGATGGCTACAAAACTTCAGAATCTCTCAACGATGCAAAAATTTCACGAAATTTTTCCCAACCCAAGCTACACTTTGTTGTATCAAAATGGCTATAACCAGCTTATCTTTAAGATTTTGATGCCGGGAATAAAACGTATATTGGAATGTTCTGTAAATACAGTTTCAAGTAAGTACTCTCCATTTGGAATCACTTGTGTTCGTAGTCTCGTCTTCATGGGCTTACGTTTGCATGCCTGTTTTTACACCAGGATAATCAGACAGAGGTGTGTCCAACACTTGTATAGCCCTTAACACGGTAGTTGAGTACTTTGTAAGGCATTATGCAAATATATTTGAATTGATGATTCCAGTCTTCTTTAAATTGATTATTATACCTTGTAACCTGATATTGTTTGCTTATTATTGAAATGTTAGTTCTGCTAGAGAAGGCAAGAATTTCATTTCTGTTGTCTCTAATTTTGCTCTAGATTTTCCATTAAAAGTCATTTATCACAGGCGTAGGACAGTTCTGTTACTGCCATATTATGAAATATTAGTTGCTTGTTTTCAGAGTTTTACTTTTGTAAGATTATTTCGCACGTTTTGTAAAATTTGTTTAATTTGAGACTTACATTGCGTTTTTGGCACTACGAAATGTTGTAGCTAAATAGTTAAACTTTATTTATTTGTTCAACATAATTTTGTATACTCGGGAAATCACAAGAGGTAGACTAAAAGCTCACAACAGAAAGAATTTAGGGTTCATTAAAATACTCAGTTTGTCCAAAATGTTTTATTTCCCGTAGCGTTAGCTGTTTTCGAAATGCTTCATATTGTATATATACATTCATCCAGGTGTTAGGGCGTCATCCGAGTATGTTTGAAAGCTCGTGATGCTTCCTTTCACTCGTTACGATTTCGGAATTTATTCGTCCTTGCTTCTGATATAAAAATTTGAGTACTGTTTATGCATGTTGTACGTAGCTAAGCACATTACCTAATTTAAATTAATTTATATACAAGTTTATCATGTATAATTTAACGTAGACAGAATACTCGCCTTTTATATGAATACTGCAGTATATGAATTTGTAAGGGGTGGAGAAAGTCGTACGGGTTTGCAGATCAGACTTATAATATACTCTTTGTGTAAAAATTAGAGGAGGATTAAGCAGCCTTTAGAAAAGGACACTCGTGTAGTTATCAGGTTTTTTCTATTAAAAGAATTTTTTACAGAAGACGTGAAACCAGAAATACGTATTTTTGGACTATTAGAACCAATACCATCATACAGATATGAGGTATAGAATGGTAATCAACTTCAATTTTGTGCAACAAAGCTCTCTGCTTGCAACTTAGTTCAGTATTTAAACCTATATTACTTCTTTTAAAGTTCTAAGACTTTCTGTTTTGAAAATAAATTGTAAAATCTAAAATCTAAAAATGGGAATCAATACTTTTGTAATAAGTTTTTGCATGCCAGACAAAATGAGATAGAAGCAAGGTTTAATCCATCGTCTACAGATTTGCTTGCTATTCTTGAACAGGAACCCAGATACTTACATGTGAATGTTGCATTTACCACTTTTTATTGTGAATTGGTAATATTTGTTATTGTTTTTTTACTATTATTATTTGTCACTTTACCTTATCCTTTGCACATCGAAAACGAAACGATTGTGTGCAAAGTAAAATTGGAAAAGAGTATGGTAGCATTATTCTTATAGCATAAAAATCCTACTACTACGATAAACTTCTAGTACATTCATTTATCTATATAAATAGTATATACTCCCCTCTCTGTATTCCGGATCCATAAGATACCTAGGTTCGTAAGAACATAAAGTAAAGATGCTGGCTCTCGAAGAGTTCTACTACAGGCTACATAGTCCAGAAGGATAACTGCAAAGGCAAATTACCACATTATTAACCTCTCAAATTAGGAGCAGTTAAGAATGACTTACCGTTACGGATAATCCTGCACTGAGCCTCTGGAGATCCGGAACAGCTGTAGCGGCTAGTGACGACCTCCCTACGTGATAATGTCTCCGGAGTCAAATGCACACAGGGGCAGCACGAGAAGAACTGCTTGAACCCCCGTCGGAACCTGTAATAATAGGTAACAAAATAAAGTTCTTGAAGGAATAAAAATAATATTAAATCAATAATGGTGTTCTGTGATCATGTAGGGGTACATATTTCTAATTCTACTTTGCGAAAACGTTTGAAGTACAAGGTTGTCATAAATAAAGAGGAGGTGTTTGAGGGGTCATAAATAAACAACGGTGAGACGAAATAAATTGAAATTAGAGTACATACGTTTCAGAATAGGAATTTCGTTATAAGAAGAAAACATAGTTAAAAAGGTCGCCACCAGCGGATGAAGTGACACTCCAAAGGGAGTGAAAGGAAGTAACAAGTTACTGGTGACTTTAATCCAATGCATTAAAAATGAGGCTCATTACAAATGGGGTTCGTATTTTCCACTGCAGAACGTAGTAGCAGTTGCAACAGTTTCCAAAACTTCATTGCATATAGATTTGCGTCCTCGTCCTGGTTGCACTTGTAAAGAGCCAGTAGGTTCAAAGCTTGAGATCAATTCTTGAGATCAAATACCTCCGCTTAAATTACCTTGTGGTAGCTAAACTGGATTTGTTAGCAAATGTTCCTGTCAAATCTATTTCCTCTTTTTTGTGGAGAGTGTTTTAACTTCTTCACTGTAGTATAATAAGTATACAAAATGAATTTGAGATGTCCTTGTGGTTTACCTGAACAAATGAGAGTCACGAGAATTTAATATCGTGCCGTCATTTTACCATGGTAGCTCAGTTGAGTAGAACAACCGGATGGAAACTGGAAGATTCGTGATTCAAATTCAGGCTGTGGCATTGAATATTTCCTATACACGGCTTGTATGAAAGAAGTTACCATTGATTGACCTAATAGTTGGTTAAACTATGAAGCCTGGGACTCAAAGTACTTACGACATCGTCAGTTGCCAAAGGGATATGTCATCTAAAAATGAATTTCAGTTCTCCTTAGGGTTTACCCGAAAAAATTCGAGTCAGTTGGGGACTTTAATGTCGTACCGGCATCTTGCCATGGTTGTTGAGTTGGTTAGAGTAACCGGGCGGGAACCAGAAGATCCGTGGTTCAAATCTCGGGCATTTTTCAGTCTGATTCTGCCTTTACAATAAACTATCACGATGCATGGGTTACAATTATTACTTTATAATTATTCCCACGTTCATAAGCTTTGTGACCAAAGGCTTACATGTAGAAGTGAAGGTTCAAGCACCCACTGTATGGAATGTGCAGTGTGAGAAAATTGTTCAATTTGAGAACGACGTACGGATTGTGCTGACCCGCACCAGGGCATTTGCCTATAGGGGCAATGTTCTGCTTAGCTAGCTAGAGTGGGCCGTTAAAACCCCCAGGAATTGAGATCTGGTTGTCGATTCCTAGGGAGGTGCTGGAGGAACCTATGTCGGTCAGTCAATTGATGGGGAGATGCTGCAGGAAACTTTGTCGGATAACCTTTCAAAAAGTTTACGCAAGTCTTCGAAAATCCTGACATCATGCATCGGACACCATTCGCTACGCTCCAGATAAGCCTTGAGCCATGCTTTATAATAAATCATGTGGGGAGTACTATGTGTAGTTTAGCCCCGCCCTGGTCATACCAGCATCCTTACCGTGTCGTGATGTATTAAGTGTAGGACCCATACATACTTTCCCATCCTGGTTTGCTTGTTGAAGCGAGTCGCTCTGGTTCTTGATTCTTGATGTTATAACATGTAAATGAGACGCACGGGTCTCCTGCCACGTATGATTCGGCACACCCTTTGTGATCCATCTGAGCTACCACTCCTTTAACCGCGACATATGCTGGAGGCGCCTACTAGCCCCCAACATCCTTACTCCAACCGTGACATCTGGTGAAGGCTTCCAGTTATCACCCCTTCTCAACTCCTCATCCCCATCCCTTAAAGTGACGGTGACAATACATTTGTTTCATTATACACTTGCTACCGCAACATAGGACTCAGTTCACGTGGTTATTTTAATTACCGAGATTCTGATCTTCCTTTTACCTTCTCTCTCTCTCTTTGCAATTTCTCAAACTGATCAGTTCCGTATTAGGTAGTTTGAAAACACTTTAGACAAATCCTTATATCGCGATTAAAGTATAACGGATAAAGTTCTTGTAAACTAGCAATGGGCAAAAAAGTAGTTTCGTATTCAATAAATTAAATATTAAGAGCATGCCTCGGTAGTAATACTTCCCAAGCATACTTTGATCATTTTAAAATAGGTATTTATCTTAAGTATTATATTTTGAACGGGATACACGTGAATACATCTTCTGCATTTATTACAGAAGTTTTGTACCCTCTGATATTTTTACTTTCTCATTTACTTACCTATGGAAGACAGAGGAAATATTGCATTCCATTCTCAAATTCAATATTCAGTTTGCAGGTGTGTTTTGAGGTCCCTTAACACGATAAAGCAGTTTTAGAAACAGCTTCGCGCGTGTATTTGTGTGTTTTGTGTATGTGTGTTGTGTGTGAACGGCATGACTCAAACGAAAGTTTGGATATACACCAATTTAGTATTGGAGTTTAATGTCTTTCAAAGATGTGACAGAAGGTATTTCAAGAAGACCCCTCCCCGCTTTAAACCTCCTTACAGGTAGAAAACTTTTAGTTATTTTTATATACTTGAAAATTACTCTTAACAATTTTGATTGTCATACGTTTAAGATATGTGCATTACTAATAAAGAGTATATTTTGAATTTTAGGTTAATATACTGAGAGAACCTTTTCATTCTGATACACCTTGTATATCTGGTACACCACAACTGATAGACAAAAGCTTAGTACAGAGCAAATGCGGAACTCATTGAAATATTAAATGTATGTTAAACTTCTCTCTTTAGCCCTACTTTTTTTCGAAAAGTTACAGATTTACGTTTTTCATGTTAAATTGTTATACAGCATCTATTAAGAATCTTACGCGATTCTACTTTTTCCCGCAAAGGGTAGATTAGAAACAAAAACTGACTTACCGCGTGCGAACAATTGTGTTTTGTTTTCCACATTGTGTATGCAACCTAGTTCAAATTCCTTAATTTGAAATTATTTTATGCTAAAAAGTAATCGTGAATAACTCAATATGATTAAAATGCTGCCTTCTTCTATGCAGACTACACGGTAATTTATGAAGAACTGACACAATTTTTTCTTTAATTGTTTCAAAACAAGTTATGCTAGCGGATACTTATTACATCTGAAATGCAGAGGAATTTTGGGAGATTAATTATTTACCGCTTTAGCAAATGTTGAAAATGTCCTCCATTCTGCTTAAGGCACAACTCAACACGTCGTTTTATGTTACTGTTCACTCTTGGGGGACTCTGTTGTCAATAGCTTAAATAACCTGTGTAATGTTGTGCTTCAGATCTTACAATATCTGGGATGTGTGGCATAAACCCTGTTGTTTAAGTAATCCCATAGAAAAAAGTCCGGCGATGTCAAATCGGAGATTTTGGTGGCCACAGGTTCTTGAAAATTCTCCGGTCGTCAAAAAGCTTGTAATTTGTGCCATGAATTCATTTGATGTATGGCATGTAGCGCCGTCCTGCTGAAAATATCCCTGACTCAGCTCTACATCGTCTAGTTGCCCAGAAAACTCCATGAAAATTCATTGGTACTCTGCAGTGTTCACATTGTTTAAAAAAAATTGGTCCCACTATTCTCTGTGCAGATATTGCGCACCAAACTCCGATTTTAACCGGGTTGCATATGTGAGTTCACATAGCCGGATAAATGGAACCATGCTTCATCTGTGAACGATGTGATGGAAAATATGGCAAGATTTTGCACAATGAACGCCCGAAACCAACGACAATAATTCAGTTGTCTATCCTTACCTGGTTCCTGTAACTGACGGACAACCGTAATCGTATACGGCTTTATGCCTGTACTTTTTACAGCTCTCTGTACCCTGTATCGTGCGACAAACGTCTTAATGATTTTTTAGGCGACTGATCCAGTCGTGTTCTTACGTCAACAACAACCGTGGAAAGCCTAGATGAACGAGTTTTGCCTTTTTCATTCACCAGAGATCCAGTTGTTTCCAATTTGTTTACCAGTTCCGAACACCAAATTCTCTCTGGTATGCTCTTTGAGTAACTGTAATTGAATTCGTAATCCAGTATTGCTTTACAAGGAAGAGTCGTTCATTTAATGTGTACTCCATTTTCACGTTGACTGGGACAAAATCTCAAAAACAGTTGCCAACAATAAAATTAACAATTACGAATAAAACATGAACATCTGTGCATTTAGTGACAGGCAATCGAAACTCCAGAATATTTTGCTTAATTTGGTGCTAAAATTGGGGCAGTGAGTGAATTTCGAACAGAATAAATATATATATATATAATGACATAGCTGCTCTGGTCCAAGCTTCGGTAGGTCGATGCTGAGTAGTTGGAGAGAAAATAGAGACAAATAGGATTCTCGCCCTGCGTTAACATCAGATAACCAGATTCTTCTAGAAGTTTTCGTTCTTCCTCTTCCAGAACACTCTAGAATGTGCTGTGGAAATTTCCAACTACTACACAAGCGAGAGCTCTCGCGGCTGAGTTACTGAGTTAGGAATGTGTTTCTGGTGTGACAAAAAGTGCTGTTCTCCGAGCGAGTTGGTGACGACTACTGTGGCGTGCAGTGAGTGCTGCTTCCGCGAGAGATTAGAGACGTTTTGAATTGGCCTTCCCAACTACTGAAGTGAACCGAAGAGGTGACCACGTGATATGCATTTCGTTACGTCGATACGCCGTTAAGAAAGTGAACTGACGAGAAAATTTAACTGGTTCACGTTAGTGAAGTGACAGTGAAAGTTAAACTAGATCAAAACAGTGAAGTGACAGTTAAAAACAAACTACACAAAGCCACAATATATATACGGATTTATATGAAGTTATAATGAGTAGGGAAAGTCAGGTGAATGTGACACATCAGGAGGTCTGCTTAATAACGTGAGTCCGTCATCAGGAGAACATTCCTGGAGTAATATTACCTGAGAGCTTTAAGTATACTTCCTTTGTACCTGCAGTTTAATCGTTACCGTTCACTCTTATAGCTGTTGAAATACACAGTAATTTAGAGCGTTTAATATGTTAATTTATAGACTTTATCATTTGTATATTTCGAGGTTTGGGATTTTCCCCCCAGCGTTCATTTTAACCTGTTAGCTCACTTTTGCATACATTTTTCAGTTTGTTGTGAACCTGACTGTATGCCTCTTTTCCGAGTTCCTCGTTTCTTGAGTGATCTTTTGTACTGCTTTGAATGGACTTAAAAGGTGCATTTCCGCTGCTTGCATCCTTCTCTTTTCCTTCACAACCGATGTCTCACTTCCATAGAATACACTATTGAGGAATAAAGCCGTAGTATTCAGCAGACATTTATAAAATTGGCTTTGTAGTAATATCCACAAAATTAGGAGGTTTCGAAACATTCATAAATTTATCTTTTGCGTAATGTTATTCCCAGCCAAAATACGGATATAAAATATGGGACTCCTAGTTTTGAGAAATTAAATTAAATTGAGTTTTATTTATGGACGCTCTTTAACTGCTGTGGTCCTTAGCGTCCCATTCTATATTGGGCGTGAAATACCGGAAATGTTGCTAAGAAGCCTATTTATTAGGCTTGAGGCTCTTTTAAGTGCCGTAAATTTACGACACGAGACCACCGGCTGTACTTCCCTTCCAAAGTATTTTAACGCCCGAAAAAATCCATCGCCCTCCGCCGGGTTTGAACCCGCGACCTCGGGAACTAGAGGCTAGAATGACCTACTTTTGAGCAATATTCTATTCATTCCTCCTGAGCAAAATACAGCGAATTGGATGACTCATGCCAGCAATTTGCACAGCCTTGACAAATACCTAAATACATCATACTAGATTCTTGCTAGCAGTAGTGACAAAGTTTAACATAATCGTGTATGCAGTTTTGATATTTAATACATTTTTTCTAAAACTAAGAGTCATATTTGGTAAACAATAAAATTGCAAGAAATGAGAAGGAAGAAGCTAAGTGTCATCCACTTAGTCACATTTGATACCAACATTTTCTTTTCTTATTGGCATGGTAAAGGCACGGAGGGTCCCGGCAACCGGAACAGAGCAAGTAGGCCACAACGGCCCTTTTTGCTTCTACATTGGCCTCTGGGAGGGATGAGAGTAGAGGCCCGAAGGGTGACCAGATCGGGATGGCGACTGGCGAAAGCATGGGGGGTCCCTAACGTTTCCAGATCGAACGCATCCGAGTCCATCCAAAAGCCACGGAATACCCTGTGGTCACCCCGAACGGGGCCCATCCGGGGAGAAAACTCTACAGAGCTCACAGCCACAACTCAACCGCAACCCGCGAAACACCGTCGCTTGTCCTACAACGCTGAAATAAATGACAAGGAAGATGATGAGTACAGAAAATGAGGGGCAGAATAGTCGTGGTAGAACATGAACCACCCCAACATTCGTCTACCGATCCGGGGAAACCACGAAAAACACATGGTTCAGAGTGGGCGGTTGCCGGGGATCAAACCCGAGTTGCACTTTGTATTAAAATGCTTCGTAAAATCTATGATTTCATTTTGTTTACTTTTAAAGGTAACACTACATTAGTTCGAGAAGATATCTTAGGTTTCTTTTAGGCGCATGTCTTGGCAATATATGTAAAGTACATAGTGTAACAATTACAGTCTTCGACAAAATTACAAGTGAATACGATGCGATTAACCATTTGAGGATTAATAAGGAAGAAAAACATCATTGTCCGCGCTGTGGTAACGAAACCTGGTTATACGCGACATATACCAAGCATAACCACTACACGGGAAACAGCAGGCGGATTAGTTTATGCCTTTATGCTTTAAAGACATAAACGTTATGGTGGATGAAAGCCTGATAATTTATTTTAATTCAATGTTGTTATTACGTCTAGTCATAAATTGTTTGATTGATAAATTTGTCAAATACCTTGTGTCCCAATGCTTCTAATGAATACTCATTTATGTCATTCCTTTAAACCCTTTCCTTAATATGTGTTTCAAGCCGTCCGCAATCCTAAGTGAAATTATATATCAGATTATGGTACGGCAAGAAAGTAACCTAACAATTGCATTAGTATATAATCATTAAAAATCTGATGTGTTACACCCACATGACTTTCTCTACTCTTGTAAAAACTATTTTTACAAACGCTTATTCTCCATCTACTTCATGTTAATCGAGATAAACATTTGCAGACTCTATCTTATTGCTAATTTTCTTGTAGATGTAAGGGGAATGTATATTTACAACGGCAATTTGGAAATACAGTAGCCTTTAAGCACATACATATCTCTTAATAGCTGGTTGCTAGGTGCAGCACCATTCCCTTTCCCACAGTTTAATACTCTTTGCATATCCAAGACAAAAAATGAATAACGAATTCCCATTTGAGAAAATAAGTATTGAAAAATTTAAGGGAATAACAAGTAATATCTCGAAAATGGTTCACTCAACAAAAAATGTATATGACATATATTGTGTATTTTAACGCGATCTACATTTTTTGTGTAGTAAAATTTTGTCTATCTCTTATGGTTTACCAGTTATGCAAAAGTCGTTCACAATAAAGAATACTTTTGGAGACATTTCCAGGAAATTCAAGATATACATTTTATTTGCCATAAAAATATCTTAAACATATGATATTTTAATGAAAATCGTTAGAGCCATTTTTGAGAAAATTAAAATTTTCGAAAAATCTTGCATGTAAAGGGTACTCTGGGGTGGGGGGAATTTTCTTGAAAACCTTCGTGTCGCATCCTTGGAAGATACTGAACCTAAATACCAAGTTTGGTGTTTATCCGACTGTTCGTTTCTGAGTTATGCTGTTCACAGACACACACACACACAGACACACAGACAGACACACACGGACATGTTTCCAAAAATGCTGTTTTTGGATTCAGGTGGTCTCAAAACATGTATTTCCGGTGAATTCTCGGTATCCAATTTTTGGGTGGAATACAATACTTCCCCTACTTACTATACGTAGTATAGAAAGTAAAAAAGTAAATTGAGAATTTATTTTGCAACAATTACAGGCCATTATGGAAATTTTAACCTCAATGACTACGCGTGGACCTACTAGGAGCTATTGCTGAAACCTGACCGAAACGCATTACTTAGAGTGATATCTGGCGCGACTTAAGTATCGTTTATGTGCCTCGCACAATGTCCAGCCGAGTAAATATTTAGAATACCTTGCAGCTCCCGCTACGCTTCTAATTAGTCTGCTGATGAATTCTAAAAAATGAAAATGCATGAAAGCAATTACATGTAGAGTTATCTATTATTTATATAATAATTGTGTAAAATGGAATTTATGAAGAAAGAAAATATAATATTGCGCCAATAAGTAATTTTGAAAATATCATTTTTTTACATTTCCTTATTTCGTTTTTGAGGTGCAGTAATTCCATATAATTTATCTTGCGATCATGATCCGCCATTATAATTCTCTCTGCTACAGAGTAACAAACACTTCCTTGTAATAAAACGTTTATAAACTAGGCCGACAAACTCTGACATCGAAAAGATAACTTTCTTGCTTGTTCCGTTTCAGTGCAAGTGGGGTCATGAAATTGGTCGATCTTAAAGGAAGGTATTGAGGTAATTGGTTATATAAAACTGAATCAAAATCGCTTTATTACTGCTATTCATTTTAGTGAGCCAACTATACAGAAAACATCTGATGTGATACATTCACATAACTTTCTCTCGTTTATTAGTGGTATACAAACTGTTATTACTAAACCTGTCTACTACATTTTAATCCAAATAAACCTTTACAGAAATAGTTACATTATACATTTCGTTATAGAGGTAAAGGGAACAACGATAGTAAACTGTTTAGGAACTGGATGCTGTATGATAACCTTAAAATTGAGGCAGTATTTTTAACACTTAAATGATATCAGTCTAATTATATAATATTAAAATAATAACAGCCCGCCTAAAAGCAATATGTGTATGCAATAATATATAAAATATATGTTACAGTCATTGAATTATGTTTATATTATAATGTACATGTATAATAATGCTATGTGAATGTATTACGTAGTTTAACAATGTAGGAGCTGTGAGAATAGAAGTAAGCTTTTTCCGTTGCAAACAGAATTAAAACGTAAAGGCGAAAGTTGCTAACAATGAGGTAACCTTTAAAGTTTAATAAAGGCTACTAATAATTCTTGGAACAATAATGTAATATTTAAAGCAGTTTATAAATAGCCAATCAAAAACTAGAAAAGCTTTAAGTTAAATAAAAGTATTCTATTGCAGTAGGCTTAACCAATCAGTAACTATAAATAGAGAAAATGTGCAAATTCAGGCGCTAGACGCTACAAGATTGCGTACCCGAGCAGTTCGGCACGAGTTCAGTGTGAGACATGAAAATTCATTGCGGTGAGAATATTATAAAGTTTACGTGTTAAAAAGTACATTTAACAATAATCTCACAGCTCTACAGTAGGATACGTCATGAAGTGTCATTCAATCGTGTGAAGGATTAATAAACAAAGTACAATACAATTATAATTTGCGTTAGCCTTCATTCTTTAGCCGTACCAGTCCTGCTAAGAGATACGTGTTCTAAAAAAAATTCTACTGACGCAGCCGAGGCATACATATATAATATTAAATAAACATTAAAATACAAAGTTGATTTTTAAATGTGGGGCGAAGGCCACCGGAAACTTTGTACCGTACGTAGAGCGAACACTACTAGAAACAATCTCCCGCAATCTCCCGCAAATTGGCATCCGCAATTGGTCTAAAACACCTTCAAGTTTGGCTCCCATACGTGGGGCCGCAACAAAGACTTCAAAATATCACCCTGTTTCCATGCAATCGCGAGAAATAACTGCATGTTGACAGGGCTTCAATAGAATGACCAAGTATTGAACAATTCGAAAGAGCAATAACGGATGTCTCAGAAATGGATTATGGCACAAAAACTTATTTGAAATAATTTGTATGTTTTAAAAAGATGTACATTTTTGGTGTATTACGTTTTCGTCTATCGCTTAACGTTTACCAGTTATACAAAATTATACAAAATTCCTTCCGACTTCACAGGCTATTCCCAGAAAATTAAAGGTACCTGTGTTATTTGTCATGGAAATATTTTTATATATGATATTTTATTAAAAATCGTTAGTCATTTCTTAAAAAAGTCAAAACTTAAAAAATGTTCAATGTAAAGGGTAGATTGGGGTGGAGGTGTTTCTTGAAAATCTTTGTGTCGCATCCTTAGAAGGTAATTAATCTAAATACGTAGTTTGGTATTTATTCGACTTTTAGTTTTTGAATTATGTGTTCACAGACACATACACACACGCACATGGACATTTTTCTAAATTCCTTTTATTAAGGGGCTTCAAAACGTGCATTGCTGGTGAATATCGATATAAAATTTTTAGTTGGAATGCAATACCTTCTCTACCAACCACCTTGTTCTGCCGAGGTGCAGTCAGCTATTTTAAAATACGCTACAATAGCACTCGTAATAGGCAGATTTCGATAAACTCTCAGGAGACCCTCGATGTCTGAGCATGGTCGTGAAAGGGGACTTGTATATTTCAAGCTGTCCAACACTTTCTTCTTGAAGCGTACATACGGTGATTAGCCAAAAAATCATACATTTTTAGAAAACTCCCCCGTAAATTATCCTTAAATTTCTGCAGATTTCATCAAGTATAAAATATTTTGGACCAGTCAGCAAGTGTTGTTCCCACCTTTTGGATGAACATAAATGCTGGCAGCTTAGAGCCTTCTTAGGCAAAATTTTTTTGGTCCACTCTTTCTAAGCGAGCTCTCCACTTTTCTTTGCGTTTCATGAGTTCTTCATTTAGGGGTCACAGCCATAGCGCTTCCCTGATGTCCCTGTTTTTAATCTAGTCTCTTCTTGTGCACCCTTTAGCATTCATTTAACATCTCATTTCAGCTGCCTGTAGTTTACTCTCATTTTCTTTCTTAATCAACCAAGACTCACTTCATACAAGAACAGGACTAGCCATTCTTTCGTCAAGGTTTTGTTTATTTATGAGGCCTTTTTACTTTCTTTACTACGTATAGTAAGTAGGGGAAGCATTGCATTCCACCCAAAAATACTTATCAAGATTCACAGGAAATACACTTTTTGAAGCCCGAATCCAAACTAAAGCGTTTTTAGAAAAAAATCTGTGTGTCTGTGTGGATCTGTGCAGCATAACTCAAAAACGAAAAGTCGGATAAATATCAAACTTGCTATTTGAGTTTAGTATCTTTCAAAGATACGACACAAAGATTTTCAAAAACATCCCCCCGCCCAGAACCCTTACGTGGAACATTTTTTCTAAAATTTTGATTTTCTTAAAATGGCTCTAACGATTCTGATTAAAATATCATATGTTTAAGATAATTTGATGACAAATGAAATGTATATCTTGAATTTTCTGGGAATGTCCCCAAAAAGTCTTCTTCATTCTGAATGAATTTTGCATAACTGGTAAATCGTAAGGGATAGAAAGAATTTTACTACACAAAAAATGTAGATCTTGTTAAAACACACAATTTATGTCATTTTTTTGTGGAGTCAACAATTTCCGAGATATTCCTTGTTATTTGTTTGAATTTTGCAATACTTATAATTCTTCTCAAATGGGAATTCGTTATTCGTTTTTTTATGTCCTGAACATGCAAAGAGATTGGAATGCTCCACATAACCAGCTCTTAAAAGATTTGACTGTGGCTTAAAGCTTATCATGTTCCACTTACACCTATAAGAAAATTGGCAATACGATAGTTTCTGCAAATTTTTATATCGATTAACATGAAGTAGATGGAGGATAAGGGTTTGTAGAAATAGTTTGTATAAGAGTAGAGAAAGTCATGTGAGTGTAACACATCAGCTTTTCTTCTCAAAGTTCTATTTATTCCTATAGTTGGTTGGAAATGTGTATTTTTGGCTTATGTCGTTCAAACTAGTGTTTGTAATATTTAAACATTGTTCTTATAGCGCTAGCTGTAATTTTACACAATTAACCACATTTGAAATATAATGCCAGATTTTGTTCGTATTTTTTGTAAAAATTGAGTATAAAACACGCATAACTTCTTCTATCTACTAAAAATATGCATATATACTTATATATATAATACAAAAGACTTATGTTACGTAATTAACGATGCATGCTTGCCTACTAATTTCAAATTGAATAACATCAGCTTAGTTCGTACAACATATGCAAACAACATTCCATTTTTATATCGTAAGGAGAGGAGCGGATTCCTACGAGGGAAAAGAAGTAAGCGCTGGATCACACAGCAATCACCATGTTCTCTTTGGAGCAAAGAAACGAACACAGTTCATGTTACATTGGCGCCGAGATGGAATACGGCCTTGAAAATTCTAAAATATTTCTGAAACAAATAAGTTACTGTATGTTTCAATAATGCGTATACTTTCTTTGTCTCTTATCAGTTTGGGAAACCATGGTGATACAAAACCATATAAAATTCAAACAGAATGAAGAAAACTTTATAGCCTATTCATATTCAGCATACGATTTTACTTCTTATGGCAGTATGTCACAAATGTTATGCTTAACCATGTTTGAAAAAATAAAAAAAATAGCGAAACATTTTACATTAAGGATGTTTAGGGACTTTGGGAAGTTTTGTGAAAAATAACCAACTTTATTTGACTTTTCATTTCTTATTTATGTTGTCTATCCTCCACATAAACACACGCACAAAACCTTTCCCAACAAAACCTTTTTGTTTCTGTCTTGGATTCAGATCAACATAATGCTTCTTCTATCATAGGCAAATAGTGAAAAAAGTAAACATTCAGTTCCGTTGTTTCATGCGTATAAATGGACAAACACAAACCGACGTTGATACGTTGTCTGCGGGGCTAATGCACCTTAAAGCACACCCAAGCACCGGAGTTTAGTAATTAACTGATAGTATAACCTGAAAAGTTTGCAATAAAATCAACTTGCGGTGAATATACCATGCATTTATTGTTCCATTGTACCATTATACATTGTTCGTTAGTGAAATGTCTGGTGCTATATAAAATTCAAATAGTGGAGTACTGATTGATAGTTATTTTAAGAAGATCTTGAAGGTGAGCATTGTGGTATTGGAACGTTTTGACGGTTTTTTCACTTTTATTTGCAAAAATACAGTTGCAAACAATACATTGATTCTAAACACGAGTGCACTATATCTTTTCATTAAGAGAGCTTTCTCTCAGTAATTAGCTTCCAAAGTGATTCTCATTTACGAGCGCTTTGTCTCGTTCCAGGGGAAAACTTGCTGTGGTCCTTGGCGTCCCATTCTATATTGTAAGTGAAATACCGGCAATTTTGCTCAGAGGCCTCTTTATCAGCCTTGAGGTTCCTTTATGTGCCGTAAATCTACAACACGGGATCACGGGCTTGACTTCCCTTCCGAAGAAAGTCACGCTAAGGATTTTTACGCCCGAAAAAATCCATCGTCCTCCGCCAGGTTTGAATACGCGACCTCGGGAACTAGAGGCTAGCATAGTAACCAATACACCACGGAGGACAACAATTTCTAAATATAATTTGAATGGTTAAGATATGTAGTGAATAATTGTTCCAGGATTATAGAACAGCTTATCAAGCATTTTAATAGCAGAACATCTACGTTTGTTATTTACCTTTCTAAACGATTACATAATTTTGAGAATTTACACGTTAGAAAACGATAATAAAATGTTTTCAGTTCATCATCTTCCGCAACACAATTTTCGTCCTCAGGATCTCAATATAGCAATGAGAAAAGACATACTTTAAACGTTTTTGTTCGCTCCTCTACAAACTATTCTTACAAAAGCTTATTCTTTGGCCTACTTTTTGTTAATCGAGATACACATTTGCGAAATTGATTCCATTACACATTGCATTGTATAAGAAGGATGCAGTGGCTAAACCAATAGTCAATTTTTAAAAATCGTGTCATTATGTGATGGCTTTAAAACTCATTCCCATTCACGACAACAAGAAACAAGAAGAAGAAAAAAACAAATGACTTACCACTTGAAAACGTATAAGTATTTGAAATTTCAAGCCAATAAGAAATATTATTTCGGAAATGCTTAATACCAAAACAAATTTTATTTGTCATAAATTGTGTGCTTTAACGAGATTTACATATTTTATGTTGTAAGTCATTCTCTATCTCTTACGGTTTACCAATTATACAACTCTCTCTTTGGCTGCTATGAATGTATTATTAGTTATACAAAATTTATTCAGAATGAAGAGGATTTCTAGGGTTATCTGCAGAACATTCAAAATATACATTTTATTTGTCATACAAGCATCGTAAACATATGGTATTTAATCAAAATAGAGCCAATTTTCTTATAAAGTCAGAAATAACAAGCAATTATCCATACAAAGGATAGTTTGAGCTGGGGTAAGAAGATTGTATTGAAAATCTTCGTGTCGCGTATTTGGAAGATGCTTAGCTTTTTTGTTCTCACACACACACGCATCCACGCACGCACATTTTGTAAAACGCTTTTCCGGGAGCCTCAAAACACGTGTTTCCAATGAAATCTTGGCATAAATGTCTTAGTCAAATTTTATACTTCCTCACCTACTGTAGGTAGGTGGTAGATAAACCAACTTTTATTGTATTTGTTAAATTCAATAACTGTTTTTTGTCCACGTGCATTTAAAGCAATACTTGTGTATATAATTAATAATACTATAAAATATATGTGTTAATCAGCCAGGATATGAATGCGCTTGGAGAAGGGTGCCAGTGTCTTTTGTTGATAATCACGGCTAGGGATCATAGAGAAGTGATGGGCAAGGCGAGAGGGATATATGTACTTACAGTCGCCCAATGAAAAAGTACCACATTTGCAGGACTCAACCTCGTTAGTAAATGCAACTCGGAACTGCGGAAGTTTTCTATACCTGACTGTACTTCAGATACCAGGACCACTTGTTCCGTAACCGTTTAATTCCTCTTCCCACCACAGCCAATCATGTCGTGGCCGACTGGTAGTAATTTAGAGCAACATAAAAAGCATATAATTATTTATTACTATTATTACATAATGACAGTAGCATAAGCCTGATACTCAAAATGCATCGTTAAATAAATGGTCTATTTAGTGGGTGGAGTTACAAATTTCATTACAAACTTAAACCGTTCCGTTCCCATACGCGCCATTGTTTGAACCCAAGTGTAGGCGAGTAATTGAAATAAACAATGGTGCAATATTGTCACTTTTTTACACATTAGATTACACAAACAATAGAAATACAAAATTGGTTTGTAATTGGTAATCTCTTTGTTCATCCTATTTAATTTTTAAACGACTAACCTTGTCAGAAGATTGTGCTATATAAGTTTCGTTACGCAAAACTATTCAGAAACCTGAATAATAAGCCAGATATTTAGACTTTCTGACTCCATTTTCCGTTATAACCCTATATTGGGGAAAGAATTAAGATCCCATAGAGACAGTTCTGTAAGTCGAATGTAACATGCACGCATACTAATTTTGGTAGCAACGGTCAATCATTCGTGAGTTATAAAGGACACGTATATACAAAAAGAATCAAGAATTTTACAAATGTAAATTTTGCATCACGTAGCCGAGTAGTTGAACTGGAATAAAAATCTGATGTCTTACATTCACATTGCTTTCTCTAATTACTATCGTTTATTTTTATATAGCTTCCACAAACTATTCTTACGAAAGCTTATTTTTCTATTTACTCCATGTTTTTTGAGATAAACCATTGCAAAAATTGTTTCATTATACATTTTGTTAAAGTTACAAGGGGGATAGGGGAAACACAATCAATATTCAGATGTAGTCGCTATATGCTGACCTAGAAATTCTATACTCTTTCCATGACATCGCGAGAAACAACTAAGCAGCGACAGTGTTTTAATTAATAACAACATATTCATACATTCAAACCAATAGCAACGTATATCTCGGAAATGGCTAATGCCACACAAAATTTAATTGAAATAAATTTCTTATTTTAAATAGACCTACATTTTTTGTGCAGTACGTTTTTCTCTATCTCGTATGGTTTACCAATTATACAAAATTATACAAAAGTCCTTCCTAAAGAAGTGAATTTTATAGGCTAATTCCAGAAAATTGAAAATATAGGCACAGTTTAGTTGAAAAATAAAATAAACGTCTTAAACATATTATATTTTAATAGCAAATCAACATTTTTGAGAAAATAGAAAATTTCGAAAGATTTTAATATAAAGGCTAGTTTGGGTGGGAGAGTTTCTTTAAAATATTTGGTAGATGCTGAAGCTAAATACCAGGTTTGGTATTTATCGACATTTCGTTTTTGTGTTATGCGGTTCACACACACATGCGGACCTTTTTTAAAATGCTAACTCAGGGAATCTCAAAATATGTATTTCGGTAAAATCTCGGTAGAGCATTTTAAGTGGAATACACTACTTCCTTTAATTACTGAAAGTACGTAGTAGAGAAAATAAAAACCATTAAAAAGATTTTTGTTGCAGTTTTGTTAAGTGCACGTAGGATATACCATAATTGCGTTAGCTAAAATTTGCTATTTTTATTTTCTCTACCATGTATATAGTAGGTAGAAAAGTAATGCATTCCAACTAAAAATATGATACTGAAATTTTACTGGAAATACATGACTTGAGACCCCTGAATAAAAAAGATTTTTTTTAGAAAAAGGTCAATACGTATGGTATGGTGTTTAAGTTCAATATCTTCCAAAGGTGCGACGGAAATATTTTCAATAAAATCCTCTACCTCAACTTCACTTTACATGGAACATTTTTCGATTTTTTTTTATTTTCTCAAGGATAGCTAACAATTTCGATTAAAATACCATATATATTAAATACATGTATATGAGAAAGTGTATATCTTGAATTTTCTGGGAAGAGCCTTTGAAGTTTTCTTCATTCGGAAGGAAATTGTATAATTTGTATAACTAATACGTATAGCTATAAAGGAAAATGTACTACACAAACAATGTAGAACTCTTTAAAACACACAATTTATTTCAAATACATTTTTTGTGCCCTAAGTCATTCCAAGATATCTGTTATTAATGACTCGAATTGTCAATGTCATTCTGTGGATATTCAACTGTTTCTCGCGATTGCATGGAAAGGGCATGGAATTTTACGGCTAGCATAGCGCCCAGATTTTAAACATTTCATTGTCGCTGTTCTCTTTGTATTTAAAATGAAACGTATAATGTAGATATTCTCGATTAAAATGAGGTAGACAGAAAAATAACCTTTCGTAAGAATTGATTTGTATACCATTAATAAATGAAAGAGGACAGAGAAAGTACATGAATGTAACAGATCAGATTTATTGTTTAAGAATATACGGCGTTTAAACAAACAAAAGAGTATCAAATACGAGAAGCTCAACTTTGGAAGTGCATAATTCTCAAAAGGCCTGGCTAATTTACTGAATGCATCGATTACGCTGTTGTAATTCTTAAGGTCTATAAATCTGTGTATAGTACGTCGCTGAATTCCAAACCATCTCTCCACACTTCCTTTCACGTTCTTTGATTTACTTATCTCTATAGCCCGAGGAAAGGGGAAGCAATTTGCCGCAAAGAGCGCAGGGGGTGGGGTTACTTTGCCATCACGTGATGGGAAGGAAGACGATAAATGAACTTCCTGTTGCAAAGTGAACCCTTTCCGGAGTATAGCACGCATCTCTGCTAGAAAACGGCCAGCGCTCTCTAGACAAACCTCGTTAAAACCTTATGCTGAGCGCACATTTGTTTCCAGATACCTTTTAAATTGTGCATTAAATCCAGTTTCTGTAGCCTTAGTCGGGCTAAGTGGAAGATTTAAATTTATTCTTTTACATCAACATCTTCCACTAAAAGCAGGACCCCCCCTAGCAGCTAAGACATTCATACACTTGTTTTTTAAAATTACTATTTAATTTACGTGATTATTTAACTCACCGTCATTTTTAATGTGTTCAGGATTAACATACTTCGATAATTTCTAAGATTTCAAGAACTATGGCAGAGCGATTAAGGATAATGAGGACATTTTACAAAAGTAAACAGGGTTTCTGACATGAATACTGGGAAGAGAAAAATCTTACCTAATTAATTTGAGTATTCTTTAAGCAAACGAGGTGACTACTTGCATTCGTGAGTCCCAAGTTCGATTCCCGTTGACGTCCACTCTGACATTGGGTTTTTCGTGGTTTTCCCTGGTCGATAACCAAATACTGTCGTAGTTTCTCATCTACCACGATTTCCCTTCCATTATTTCCCTTTCAATCAGTCACCTTATCACCTATTAGGTGTGCTTCTAGGTTTTGTGGCGTATGGTGGAGCGGGGCGATGGTGCGGATGCTTGCTCAAAGGAAAGAGTACCTCCCGTGGACACTAGAGGGCTGATTGGTCGACGGGTCGTTTATCTAGTGCGGCAGTCACCTCCTCCTGTCCGTTGCTGCATCCTCCATGTTGGCTCCAGAAGTTCGCAGTGTGCTGGTTCTCTGCAATTTTATCCTCGGCCACCTGCAGTAATTTTCTTTAAACTATATGGGAGCATGGACTTATCTTTGGTAAAGGAAGCGTCGATCTCGGGTGGTGATATAAGACATAGACGTGCTTTGGTTATGAAAAGATGACACTGCCGTTTCTTTTTATTTAACTAACCCACGTAGTACACAACACTGATATTGCCGCCGTTAAAATACTGTCCGCTGCTGCTGAAACACGGCGCGGATAGGACGCGAAGTTTAGATATGCTCCTTATCTCTTTACTAGTAGCGATTCTAAAGTCTGTTTCGAAAACTGTCTCTATTCCCTTTTGGCGCGATATCTCTTAAACATTCTGCAGCATCTCTCCCTGCCCACACATGACAAAATGCCAAAATGAAATGCCCCTGATTTTTTCCTAGCAGATCCATTTATAGTCGCAGGATTCTGGGGCTGCTTCCTTTTCTATTGGCCCATTTTTAGCGCCACTCGACGCGTCTCACTATTTCGTATAAACTTACAGGGATCTCATTGGTCCAAGTTTAACATAAATCGCGGCTTTTCCTAAGTTTACCGTTAAGCTATCTGTCTCTCTCACTTGGTCACGGCGAATTATCAAATAAAGGGACAAAAGCGCTACACCCTCGCTGTATGAACAATACCCCTGCGACCAGAGAGACGTCGCAGAGATTTTCTGCCTTCGATGACACTATTCCTGTAGCTAAAACATTTCGTCGTTGACAGTATTTTAACATAGCGCTTAAATTATTTACATTAAACCATTTATAACTCTTCTAATATTAGTAACCTAGATACATACATAACGTTAAATCACCCTTCTTAAACTATACAAGCAGTATAAGAAAAATATATGTACATAGTGTGATTTAACATCAATAAAAATTAATTAATAAATTATCTATAATTACAGTTCTCGGGCTCGGCCTAGAGTTGCCGTTTTACTAGGCAGCTCCAGCTTCAAAAAATCTTCCATGTAAAGGGTAATCTGAGGTGGGGGGATTTTCTTGAAAGCCTTCGTGTCGCATCTCTGGAAGATACTGAACCTAAATACCAAGTTTGGCGTTTATCCGACTGTTAGTTTCTGAGTTATGCTGTTCACAGACAGACACATAGACAGACAGACACACAGACAGACAGACAGACAGAGACACACACACACGGAAATGTTTCCAAAAATGCTTTTTTTTTGGATTCAGGGTGTCTCAAAACATATATTTCTGGTGAAATCTCGGTATCGAATTTTTGGGTGGAATACAATACTTCCCCTACTTACTATACGTAGTAGAGAAAGTAATAAGCTTTAGTAAGACTAGTTTGTATACCCACTAATAAAGATAAGAGAATAGAGAATGACATTTTAATGTATCACATCACATATTTTCCCTAGTAGTGATTTCAAACTAATAGGTGCTTAGTTACATACAACATAACCAAGCGAGATGGTTTCCATACTAACGTGTGAGGATCACATTTGGGAGTTCAGGTTGCATTCCCATTAACTTGATTCCCACCTTGATCATGGGTTTTTGGTGATTTCCCTGGATTTGTAGGCGAATGTTTGAATGGTTCCCCTTCTATCACAAATTTCTGTGCGTCACTTCCTTTCATCTGCTTCACCTCATTTGTTTCAGAGTTGTAGGACCAGGCGACAGTGGTTGGTTTGTTGCGGCCGTCGGTGCAATTTGCGCTTTCGAAAGATTTCTCCCTCTTGGCTGGGGCATTTTTCCTTCCTAAGAGTGTTTTCGTCAATTCCCGGGACCCCCTTTATGATGTAGATTGGTGTGTGAACATTTTCTTCAACATCTTTGACTGGCGTGCTTAAATCGTGTCTGACTCAAGTATGAGGTGTGTTTATTCAACTGTTATTTTAAAAAAAATTCCACACACCAAAATTCCACCGTCGTGGAAATTTTGTCATTATTTTTAATTTTCTCTAACGATTTTTAATTAAAGAGCCACATGTTTAAAATATTTTCAGGATAAATAATGTGAACATCTTGAATTTTCTACAAATAACCTATGAAGACCTTTCATTCTTAATTTCTTTTGTATAATTGGCAAACCGTAAGAGATAGACAAATCATACTACACAAACAATGTAGATCTCGTTAAAGTACACCATTTATGTAAAAATAATTTTTTTGTGACGTTAATCTTTTCTGAGGTATTGTCTATACTTAGTTTGATTTTTTAAAAAAGATATGGCCTTTTTAAGTGATAAGTTGCTATTCATTTTTCCTCGTGGTCATGCAAAGAATTTCATAGCCATCAAATAACGGCCCACTTTTTAAAAATCTGACTATCGCTTAAGCCTACTTATTGTAATTTAAAAAAATGTATAAAATAATTTGTAATGAAAGTTTATCTCGATAGATAGAATATACATAGATAGAAGAATACCCTTTTGGTGAACGGATTCTATGAATTCCTACAAAGTTATTGTTTGTAGCAATACTGATATGTGAATTCCTACAATCTGATATCAGGATCATTCCTACAAAGACAACATTTTCCCTCCAGCATAGCACAGACTTGAGACTGAGCAACCGTAATACAGGCTCATGTGGTTAGAAAATGTTATGTTTGTTCATGGTTTAAGGGGACAAGCTACTCTGAAATGGTCAAAAATCACAGTTTTTGTTTTAGTCACTAATAAAATCTCTATTATTTCCAATTTCAGAAAATATATAATTTTTGGGGGTCAAGGGGTTTTAAAGACATTTAAATACCATTTAAATGCTAGTCTCTATTCCTTTAAAGCTGTCATATAACGCCCCTTTTTAGAACACTTTTGTATGTTTCAACAACGAATGACTATATCATGCCCAGCGAGCAGTTCAGCAAATA
The DNA here is from genome assembly GCA_030765065.1 of Deroplatys truncata. Classification (NCBI taxonomy): domain Eukaryota; kingdom Metazoa; phylum Arthropoda; class Insecta; order Mantodea; family Mantidae; genus Deroplatys; species Deroplatys truncata. The sequence continues at coordinate 90,374,936 of CM060979.1, forward strand.
ACAAGAGAGACCAGAACCAAGAGAAGACAATCAGAAAAGCTGAAGAAATCTAGGAATGAAGGTGCAGATGATTACGGGTATGGCCCTGGAATGCACTGAAGTGTGTCAGAATTTTAATTTTCAAACTTTAAATTCCGTTTTCTCAAAACAACATTTTTGGAATCTTATGTACCTTTTTGTCAGAACGTATGAGATGTAGAGAGCTGAAATTTTCAGTACATGTATACAACACATAGTTAAACTTACTGAACCACTATCATAATTTTATAATGCATATTAGGGATATTAAGAAAGCAACAACATTGCAAATTTTCCAGATATTTACATATTTGACTTTGGAAATAACTTTTTTCAATTTATAGTGAACTGATATACATAACTAAATAATTGTGGTTCAGAAGATAGCTGATTATACTAAAAACAAGCATGCAAAAGTGTGATTCGGTTTGTAAGTAGAATCAGAGAATAAGGTATATAAATTCACATGTTTTAAGAATAAATTTTATTATTTCTCTACTGAATGAGATAATTTTTACGGACTCAAGTACATAAGCTATCGATGCAAATGACCGCTTGAAATAATTGTCATTATTTATAGAATAATTCATAAAGATTGCAGGAAAAAACATTGAGAACTTTAAGAGCAGTGTAATTTAACACGCTTAAGGTGTAATTCCATGTGTTCAGACTACCTTGTCCCCTTAAAATTATAACTTTGCCAAACAGATAGGCATTATGTCCTCCGCCAAAACATTGTTTAATAAATGTTAAGCTTCTGGTGTTTTATTTCTGTAGATACGAGGCTGATCAACAAAGAATGAGACTGATTTTACTTTCTCTACTACGTATAGTAAATAGGGAAAGTATTGCATTCCACCAACAAATTCGATACCGAGATTTCATTGGAAATATATGTTTTGAGGTGGCCTTAATCCAAATAAAGCACTTTCGGAAAATGTCCGTGTGTGTCTGTCTGTGAACAGCGTAACTCCACTTTACACGGAGCATTTTTCGAAAATTTTTATTTTTTCAAAAATGGCTCAAATTGATTTTGATTAAAATATCATATCTTTAAGGCATTTTTATGGAAAATGAAATAGTATCTTGAATTTTCTGGGAATGTCCCCAAAGTCCTCTTCATTCTGAATGACTTTCGCATAACTGATAAACCGTAAGAAATAGCTAAATTTTACTACACAAAAAATGTAGATCTAGTTAAAGCACACAATCTATGTCATATACACTTTTTGTGGAGTGAACCATTTCCGAGATATTCATTGTTATTTGTTGGAATTTTCCAATACTCAAATGGATGTTCGTTATTTGTCTCTTTTTTATGTCCTGGGTATGCAAAGAGAATGGAATGCTGCACATAGTAACCAGCTCTTAAAAGATTTGACTATGGCTTAAAGCTTACCATATTCCCCTTGCAGCTACAAGAAAATTAGCAACAAAATATTTCTGCAAAAGTTTATCACGATTAACATGAAGTAGATGGAGAACAAGCGTTTGCAAAAATAACAACACATCAGATTTTTTCCTGTAGCTTCCTTGATAGTTTCCTGTCTGTGCCATAAATATTTGAAAAGAGCGGGGCTTTACGTATAATGTCCATAGGCGACAGCACTCTCGTATCGGTAGGTTTGAGGTAATGTTTTGTAGATCCTGTTTGTATTTCGCATACCCCTCACACTACTGCTACAGCTGCATACTACACGTCAGTATTGGCTAAACTGAGGAAGCTCACAGCAAGGAAACGACCTGATTTTCATCGGACTGGGTGAAAACGCGCGGCCTCACTTCGCAAATCAAGTCACGAGTTTTTGGCTAAATGTAACACTACTTGTTTACCGCATCCGCCTTATTGCCCCGATCATTTTTTTTATTCCCAACATTAAAGGCAAAGCTTCGGGGCATTCACTTTGAGAACTCTGAAGCAGTATTCAAGAAAAGTGAGGCGATTCTCAAGGACCTCACAAAGAATGGCCTGTACCATGTGTTTGAGGACTGACGGAGACGTTATAAAAAGTACATTGAGTAGAAGGGGGTTACTCCGAAAACGAGCATGTAAACATTGAAATTGAGCAATAAAAATCTGTGAAAAAATATCAGTCCCAGCCTTTGGTGATCCGCTCTCGTACTTTAATGTATTCAAATGCCTGGAAAACACTTTCTTTGCTTGCATATAATCAACAATATAATCACAAAATTCATCTAACGTTTTTTATTCTGAACTTGACATACATCAAGTTATACTTCCATGGTGATGTATATGGGGTGGATGACTACTGAGTATGATCAGTGTAGCGACTTAAACCTGTAAGCAGTTAAAGCAGAGTGAAATAGGAAAGTACTTGAGGACTTGTTTCAATTACCATTTCTTGATTAAGACGTTATTGAAAACTGTAACTTAACATATCTGTTTTAAACAGTTTTGACCTAGCCCTAATGCTTAGCTTTTTGACAATGTTATAATTTTGAAAAAGAACAAGTATAGCACTTAACCTAACCAACTAAGTATTAAGGAGTATTGGGACGAGGTTTTAGGTGCAATTATATCGTATACTCATTCTATAGACATTTGTGAATCTTTTAGACATATTTTTTTACGATCTGTCAGTTATAAAAGCACGAAACACGTTTAAATCATCCATGCGCTCCCTTTTAACCCCAATTCTCCTTTTTGTATGTTTTTTCTCAGTCTGACATTTTTGTGCATGAAATTTATTCCTTAAATTTCAGTTTGATTTGTATGAAAATTTGCACACAATCTAAAATGTGTTATCTGAACATTTAAATCTGCATTTTATAATTTATTTATTCATTGTCTCACCAAAAATAATTTCTACTGAAAAACAAGGAGAATTTTATCCTAAAAACTTTAAAAAACAACAATTTATTTCTCTACAACTAATAATATAACTTAAATAAAATCCTTACATTCATTTTCAATGCACTAAGGTACTAAAGAAGTCACTATCACACTTCCCTGACAAATGTGAATGCGCAAGTTAAATTTAGAAGATTTACAATTTTTTTGTTAATTAAAAATATTTAATTATATTACATGAGAAACTATTTGAGCTAGATCTTTGAATTTTCGTGTTATTTCTTTATTTACTTGCATTAAGTGTATTTCTTTATTTACTTTCATTACGTGTAGCAACTTTCAAGTAAATAGCTCTAAAATTAAACAGGTTAGAAAACTCAGTAGTGTCCTTTATTGTTGCTCAGTGATTTACCAATCTACAAAATTGTAGTAACAAACATATCCCATTTTCTCTGATAATGTCGAAACTCAAATCCCACAGATTTCTACCTGCTATGATTTTGTAGGAATTCACAGCGACCCTTTATGAGAATAACGTGAGTAGAGAAAGTCATATAAACCAGTTGCCACGGGAAGCTGTATAATATCGATTGCATAAGCCTAAAGAACAGGTGCAAGTTAGTATAGAATTAAAACTTTTACTTGCTCATGTTTTAATTATTATTAACATCTCAGAAAATACTTTGCTAATGGTTTCCAAAGCATCACGTTATATGAACTTTGCTCAGAGATGAAATGTAGACGAGGAGGTGAAGAGAATGAATGAGGAAGAAGGAGAGAAGAGGAGGGAAATGGGAAAATAATGGAGAGGGGGAGAAAGAGGTGAGAGTTAGAATGAAAGAGAAGACGGGAGACAGAAAAACTCTCCGCCTTTAACGCGATAACGCGAGTAGGAATGATGTTCTGCTATGAAGAATTTTTAGAGTTCAAAACAATTGCAAGTGCTAAAGAACTCCATAAAGTCTGCGGTTAGTTTTTTAGAAATGGGATGAGTTCAAGAGGGGGCGAGAAAGGGAAAGAATAAAAGAGCGCAGAGTCAACACATACCCATTCATGCCGATATGCCCTTAGTGATCCGTGCTTTTTAACCAGTGCGTCACTGAGCTGGCTGAATGAATCCCTTCTCCGGAAGAGCCAGTGAGGTTTACATTGTGACATTGCAGCGGTCTCTTTCCACTATTACGAGAATTATCTCCAACGAAGGCCGAAAACTACGAACCGCAATGTACCATTCAACCTCCCTAGTTTTATGACATCACTGCAATTCAGTGGTTTCGAAGGGCGCGAGGCTTTAAAACTAATAACAGACCCATTTCATTTATCACTTTTCCCAAAGTTATTATTAATTCCTTTCAGTACTTTTGTAATTGCTCCTGCACGGTTATTTTGCTGCGCTTTCCAAAACCGGCATAGACGTCGCTGATTCCTGAATGTGCTCTAATCTGCAAGGGAAGAATATGAGATCTCCTTAAGCCAGTATTTATTGAGAGTAAAACTCATACTATGGTCTTATTATGTACAAAAAAGGTATCCTGATGTGTTGCATTCATATGACTTTCTTTACCCATTCTTCAACAACCATTGTTTACAAAAACTTATTCCTCTGTCTACTTTATGTTAACTAAGATAATATGAGACAGAATGTACCCGAGGTAATTTTGTTATGTGCTAAATTATTCTATGTTTAATCTAATATATAAATGATATATGTTTACAAAGTGAAACCATGTAAATAATAATTTCTGTATAATGTAATATTTGTCGTGTACATAATGTTCCTGTTTAACTAGGTTTAGAACGTCTTGAACTCTGCAGTTAGGGTAGAAACGTGATGTTCACATGGTCAGCGAAAATGGGATCTTTTGTGTAAAAATAGTAGGGTAAAGTTTCATGACTGTTTGTTTCCGCTTCGGAAGTATGGAGCGAGGCAAATATAATATAACGGCAGTTTACCGTTGACTTTTAGGTTAAGCAGTGCATAATTGACATTCAGTAGAAGACAGTAGTACTACACAGTAGTAGACAATACACAGGGGAAGACAGTTGCAGAGTTCGAAGTACACAGTTGAAAAGTAAAAGAGTATACAGTAGTAGACAGTACACAGTGGAAGACAGTTGAAGTTGTTAAGCAGTTCACAGTCAACAATTGGCTCGCAAAATGGTAATAGGTGAACAGGAACATTTATGTAGTGTTAGAGTGAGGAAGTAACAATAAATAGCCATAAACCAAACATTACAGTGTGTAGTCAATTCCTCTATAAGCTCCCAGTACCACAACTGAGATCGACGAGCTTATCAAATATCATGATAGGCAGAGTCCATGCTAAAATCACCGCTGAGAACCAACTAGCCAGGGTAACAGCGAGAAGGACTACAAGACGAAGCCACGTCGGATAGAGCAAAAGGTACAGTGAATTTTAACATTAATTCTATCTCTACCACTATACCGCGTTCGACTCCAACCCGAGCGGGCATCGAAACTGGGACGCAGTCGTCGAAACAATATGAAGGGGTACTGACGCAAATATTAATGATTATGGTATTCATGAATGTCTGTTGCACGAACGACAGTGAGTGCCACAATTTTCACGGTGTCAAATTAAGATCATTCACGAGTTGGATACAGCATTTTATGCTATCTTAGCATTATAAGTTGAATGAAATAAACCATGAAATAATTCGGTATCCTTAACTGACATAACTTAAGAGCATCTTCGTATGTTCGTAAAGGAGACGTTAGCTTCTCTCCCTTCATTTCATTTGTAATTAGAGTCCCTGGTGAAGGTGTCAAGAAAACCTTGACGCAAGAAGACCTTGCCTTCTGCGTCAACCTATATGCACAAAACGACAGCATATTTCCTCTTCTAATTCAGCAACGCCAGACTACGAATGCAACAGAAGCTCCAAGATGGACATTTTTGATGAATTCGGTTCATGTACACTATATGGCATCGAAGAACTTGGCCATTCACCTTAACGTACCCTTCTTAATCCTACGCATAAGTCACGCCTATCCAGTAATGAGAGTCACTCCTAAGTTAAGCTATATATAATTTCAGTGACTTTAGGAAGTAATCTAATTCTACCTGGCCTGTTGTAGCGATAAACAAGAAGACAAACACTTGCGTGCATTCCCTTCCTGGGAGAGAAGTGAGCAGGTGTTACGGACTGTGATGTAGCTATTATCAGCACAGCATGGCAAGTAATTATAAATTCTTATCTCAGTTATTCTTAATAATATACAAAGGTTTTGGTAACTTCGTTGCTCAGAGAAAAGAATATCTCACAATGGTTTCATTTTCTGTCTATAACCCACCTCAACTTCGAATACCGGTATTACGTCATTGCTATTACTGACACGCGTGTTATAATGAGTAAATTATGCACGATATTTAGTAGTGACAGCTTGTTTATAATGGTAGAATTGCATAAAATATTTTTAGACAGCATTGCCTAAAAGTAGAACTTCTAATACAGAGCACACGAGTTAAAAGCTTTAGATCGCACTAGTGCGATAATCTACGGTGTGACCAAAATTGGTTTCAAGTCCAATCACATGGAAAATACTCTTTGTAGTTGCACATGTTTAATAACTCGACTTTGTTTGATTAGGTTTTACTTTTCAATATATATTTTTACATTATTAATTTCTCATGGCGCTCGCAATATCTGTTCCTAATACATATTGTCATACTTAAATTTATCGCATTCGTTGTAGAGTTAATCTTTACGTTATATTGGCAGCTTTCTTCGATCTAAAACGTTATTCATTTATCTAAGCTGCATAAAGATTAATTGGCAGAAATTATGAATTCAGAAGAAACTGAAATGGAAGTGAAATTACAGAATCAGCAGAATAACAATAGAAGTACTTACCAAAAAATAAAAAAAACAATATGCTATAGCATTTAATCGCTTCATGGGCTGCGCTTCATGGCTGTAAGGCCAAGCACTGTATTTCTCTGAAAATGACTGCTGGTGAATCAACAAAACATCTTAAATCTCGCTTTTTAAAGCTCATTTCTCTTGTTTCGAGAACGCGTTCTAAACGTGATCTCTGTTAGTTTCAGCAATCAATATAATATTATTGATATTTTACAAATTCGAGCGCTGTCTAAAAATAATCTGATGTGTTACACTTACATGACTTTCTCTACTCTTGTACAAACTATTTTTACCAACGCTTATTCTCCATCTACTTCATGTTGAACGATATAAACATTTGCAGTCTATCTTATTGCTAATTTTCTTGTAGATGTAAGGGGAATATATATTTACAAGGGCAATATAGAAATACAGTAGCCTTTAAGCACATACATATCTCTTAATAGCTGGTTGCTAGGTGCAGCACTATTCCCTTTGCCACAGATTAATACTCTTTGCATATCCAAGACAAAAAAATCTGATGTGTTACACTCACATGACTTTCTCTACTCTTGTACAATCTATGTTAACAAACGCCTATTCTCCATTTGCTTCATGTTAATCCAGATATCGCGATATCAATCTTATAAGTAATTTTTTTGTAGATGCAAGGGGAATATGGTAGCTTTTAAGCGAGTCAAATATTTTAACACCGGTTGCTATGTGGCGCATTCCATTCTCTTTGCATGTACAGGACATAAAAAATCTGATGTGTTACACTCACATGACTTTCTCTACTCTTGTACAATCTATTTTTACAAACGCCTATTCTCCATATGCTTCATATTAATCGAGATATCGAGATGTCAATCTTATTTGTAATTTTCTTGTAGATGCAAGGGGAATATGGTAGCTTTTAAGCGATAGTCAAATATTTTATCGCTGGTTGCTATGTGGCGCATTCCATTTTCTTTGCATGTCCAGGACATAAAAAAAGGAATAACGAATTTGAGAAAAAGTATAAGTATTGGAAAATTTAAGGAAATAACAAGCAATATCTCGAAAACGGTTCACTCAACAAAAAAAATGTATATGATATAAGTTGTGTATTTTAACGCGATCTACATTTGTTGTGTAGTAAAATTTTGTCTATCTCTTATGGTTTACCAGTTATGGAAAAGTCGTTCATAATGAAGAATGCTTTTGGAGACATTCCCAGAAATTTCGAGATATACATTTCATTTCTCATGACATTATCTTAAACATATGATATTTTCATCAAAATCGTTAGAGCCATTTTTGAGAAAATTAAAATTTTCGAAAAATGTTCCATGTAAAGGGTAGTTTGGGGTGGGGGGATTTTCTTGAAAATCTTCGTGTCGCATCTCTGGAAGATACTGAACGTAAATACCAAGTTTGGTGTTTATCCGACTCTTCGTTTTTGAGTTATGCTGTTCACAGACACACGCACACACAGCAACACACACACACACGCACACAGACACACACACAGACACACACACACACACAGACACACACACGGACATGTTTCCAAAAATGCTTTTTTTGGATTCAGGAGGCCTCAAAACATGTATTTCCGGTGAAATCTCGGTATCGAATTTTTGGGTGGAATGCAATACTTCCCCTACTTACTATACGTAGTAGAGAAAGTAAAAAATCTGATGTGTTACACTCACATAACTTTCTCTACTCTTGTACAACCTAATTTTACAAACGCCTATTCTCCATATGCTTCATGTTAATCGAAATATCGAGATGTCAATCTTATTGGTAATTTTCTTGTAGATGCAAGGAAAATATGGTAGCTTTTAAGCGATAGTCAAATATTTTAACGCTGGTTGCTATGTGACGCATTCTATTCTCTTTGCATGTCCAGGACATAAAAAAAATGAATAACGCATTTGAGAAAAAGTATAAGTATTGGAAAATTTAAGGAAATAACAAGCAATATCTCGAAAACGGTTCACTCAACAAAAGAAATGTATATGACATAAGTTGTGTATTTTAACGCGATCTACATTTTTTGTGTAGTAAAATTTTGTCTATCTCTTATGGTTTACTAGTTATGCAAAAGTCGTTCACAATGAAGAATACTTTTGGAGACATTCCCAGAAAATTCGAGATATACATTTCATTTCTCATGACATTATCTTAAGCATATGATATTTTCATCAAAATCGTTAGAGCCATTTTTGAGAAAATTAAAATTTTCGAAAAATGTTCCATGTAAAGGGTAATCTGGGGTGGGAGGATTTTCTTGAAAACCGTCGTGTCGCATCTCTGGAAGATACTGAACCTAAATACCAAGTTTGGTGCTTATCCGATTGTTCGTTTTTGAGTTATGCTGTTCACAGACACACACACAGACAGACACACACACGGACATGTTTCCAAAAATGCTTTTTTTGGATTCAGGAGGTCTCAAAACGTGTATTTCCGGTGAAATCTCGGTATCGAATTTTTGGGTGGAATGCAATACTTCCCCTACTTACTATACGTAGTAGAGAAAGTAAAAAGGAATAACGAATTTGAGAAAAAGTATAAGTATTGGAAAATTTAAGGAAATAACAAGCAATATCTCGAAAACGGTTCACTCAACAAAAGAAATGTATATGGCATAAGTTGTGTATTTTAACGCGATCTACATTTTTTGTGTAGTAAAAGTTTGTCTATCTCTTATGGTTTACCAGTTATACAAAAGTCGTTCACAATGAAGAGTACTTTTGGAAACATTCCCAGAAAATTCGAGATATACATTTCATTGCTCATGACATTATCTTAAACATATGATATTTTCATTAAAATTGTTAGAGCCATTTTTGAGAAAATTAAAATTTTCGAAAAATCTTCCATGTAAAGGGTAGTTTGGGGTGGGGGGATTTTCTTGAAAACCTTCATGTCGCATCTCTGGAAGATACTGAACCTAAATACCAAGTTTGGTGTTTATCCGACTGTTCGTTTTTGAGTTATGCTGTTCACAGGCACACAGACACACACACACACACACACACACACACACACACACACACACACAGACACACACACGGACATGTTTCCAAAAATGCTTTTTTTGGATTCAGGAGGTCTCAAAACATGTATTTCCGGTGAAATCCCGGTATCGAGATCATACTCTACTATTATATTCGCAAAATTAGAAGAATTGCAACAATTGGTCAATAAACATTTTTAAGTGCTTTACAATATCCCAAAATATGGCTTCCCTGGATTTTTAAAAAGTTTTCGTCGACTTTTAAAACTCATTTCCCAAACTAAAGGCTTAATACACTATTACGTATCTTTCTTAAGGGTATGCTAACCCTTACACTTGTAAAGCACTTTTGCAACCCTTTCTCTGTATAATGTCACTATATGTGTAGTAAATTTTTCACACCACTGTGTTCACACAAATATCATAGGATATGTTTGAAAAATTGAGGAACTAAAGGATATAGACGCATCGTTCAGTGTAATTAAACGGATGGATGCAATGCTGCCATGGGTGGAGGGTAGGGGAAGTTGGAGGATAGCCCAGCAGAGCGGTTATCTCACTTCATAAACTCCACTTGAATCACCGCACATTTTCATAATTGTTTTAGTGACCGGTGCTGCCTCCGGTGGCGAATCCCTATAACGGAATTTGTGGCCATCACAGCGTGTCCTCTTCGTAAACCACCACATATTGATTGTGGCGTTCCCTCATATGCTATTTTCCTATCGAACTTTAACTTTGTATGTCAATCAAATTATTCATTATTCCATAGCACAAAGGACTGAGCTATTTAATTTAAAATTACTTCTAAAGCTTATAACATTATTTGGAAAACACCAATATATTCTATTACTGTAGTCTGTCAATTAGTTTAACCTTCATTACCTTCCTCTACTATCAGAAAACATACGTGTTTAATAATGGTAGAATACACACTTACTTTCTCTACCACGTACATAGTACGTAGTATTAGAGAAGGTATTGCATTCCACCCAAATATTCGATAACGGAATTTCATCGGAAATACATGTTTTGAGGATCCTTGAATCCAAAAAGAGCATTTAAAAATGTGAGTGCGTGTGTGTGTGTCTGTGAACAGCATAACTCGAAAGCGAAAAGTCGGATAAATACCAAACTTGGTATTTAGGTTCAGTCAATTCCTAAACTACCGTTTACATGGAACATTTTTCGAAATTTTTTATTTTCTAAAAATGGCTCGAACAATTTTTATTAAAATACCAAATATTAAAGATATTTACATGAAAAATAAAATGTATAACTTGAATTTTCTTGGGAGTAGCCTATTAAGTGCTCTTCATTCGGAAGGAAACTCTTGTAAATTTTGTACCACCAGTAAACGTTAAACGATAGACGAAAAGTACTACACAAAAATATAGAGCTGTTTAAAACATACAGTTTATTTAAATAATGTTTTTGTAGCATCAGCCATTACGAGATATTGAAATTAATGGTTCAATTTGTTCAATACTTTGTCATTCTTTATAAGCCCCATTGATTTTCAGTTGTTTCTCGCGATTGCATGGAAACAGTAAACTTTTAAGGTTTTAAATATTGCTGTTCCTTGTATACCCTAATGAAATGCGTTATATAGGTATTGCTGCAAATGTTTATCTTGATTAAAATGAAGTAGATAGAAAAAAAATTTCGTATGAATAGCTTGCATCCCCACTAATAAACGATGGAGGATAGAGAAAGTCATGTGAGTGTAACCATCAGATTTGATTTTATGCACCGCTTACCTACACTAGGTAAGAAAAAAATTCCATACCTACAGGACAACTACCTGAGGCGAATTATAAGATTGATACTACAGTATAATCTCGAAGCAATACAGTATGGCACATCACAATCCAGTCCCTTCAAGCAAACAAATGAAGTTTTGCAAGGGGATTCGTTCAAGTCCCCTGTTCAACCCAGCAACAGTAGATGCAATGAAGGCTGTAAACAACACCCATACAAATATACACATTCATGCTGATGATATGGTCATAACGGCAAGAAAGACCGAGGACCTGCAACGAGTTTCAATCAGTTAACAAGATGGCCAGATGAAATTAACAGGGAGAAGCCCATTCAAATAATCTTCCGGATAGGAGGAAACAGGAAAAATGCAGAAAAAGTCACACTTAGAGGAGAAGTTCTAACAGTGAAAGACGCCTACAAATACTTAGAAGTAACACTGCAAACAAATGGGATCATTTTCGGGGTACATGCAAAAGAGAAGGCCATAACTGCCATAAATGACAGACCATATACAGCAAATCTCTCTAGAGGTAGCAATGAAACTCTTCAGAGCAAAAATTATCCCAATTCTGACATTTGGCATACACCAAATAGGAGAAAACCTATAAAAGTCGGACCTAAAAGAATGGTAGAAAGTAAAGGCTACTTTCCTCAAGCGTGTAATTGGGGTGTCGAAATACACCTCATCGAGATAGATGTACTGTGAGTGACTCAGGAGATTAGCTTTGTCCTTGAACTGCAAGCGTGCAGTGGACTAATGAGCTTCTTGCCTGCGATGAACTTCAAAAGCATTGTCAACAGGTTCAGTCGAAAGAATATTTCACATGTATACAGTCATAAATATATTGTTTTGCACGTTTTATCATAATTGTTTTGTTTGATGCAGATATATAATGTATTATTTATGCTACTTCGCGTAATATTTACTGTTCAGGGTAAGAAAGGATAAGCACCTTTGGAACAGGGTGTAAAACAGTAGAGCAAGATGGAAGAACAATGAAGCGCTAGCTCAGGTTCGCTTAGTTAACCACAAGGACATAGCTAAACTCCTGAGTCACTGACTACGTTCTGACGAGAGAGCTCTTTCTGATATATGCAACAAGCGTCATGGCAAACAGGAGTTGGGCAGGACCGAATCAAAACGTGAGGAACGTAACGAGGCTGGCCGTACATGGTTTCCATCATAAATTATGCTACAAGAACAATTTTCATGCAGGAGAAGTGTGTATGCAAATTCTCTGAACTAAATTGCGATAAGTATCACGTGCTGAACTGCAAAAAAATGTCCAAAAACAGTGCCAGAACTTAGCGCTGAACTAAAGTTACGTTCATTCTGTACACTTGTATGCACTTCACTTATTATTAAAATTTTCCCAACGAAGTTTCACCGGAACTACAAGTTATGAGGTTGCCTAAATCTGCCTCCTCTCAAAACACCAGAAAATTTGTTCGTCCATGTACGTGTGTGTGCGTGTGCGCGCATAGTATTCTTGTTTTTATTTTCTCAAAATTGGCTTCTATAGTTTGATTAATATGTCATAGTCTCAGATATTGACAAGGTAGATAAAATAAAAATCTTCAAATTCTTGAGAACAGCCTGCAAAGTCCCATTTTTATTGACTTTTAAGGAATTATATGTATTTGAGAATCTGTAAGAGATGCACAGAAATTTACTACAGAAAACATGTAAAACTTGTCAAAATAAGCAATTTTTAAAATGACTTTGTAATAGTAACATGTTTAAATTATTAAGGTGGCTACATGTTGATGTGCAAAAATTTGAAGGAGTCTAAATTATGTGCTATGATTGCTGTCAATTGATAGATCGACAATGAGAACTCTTAATTTGTTTCATTAGTCTGGGTGGAAAAGAGTTGTATTTAAATTGATTTAATGAAATTTAAACTATTACTATACATGATATTTTCCTTTTATTTATAATAGTAAACTCTTTCACTGGACAGAGACTATAATAATGTTTTACGCTCGATCATGCCTAAATTTAGTAATTATACGTCTCTCGTAGTTGCGTTTTAATGGACCTCATTAAAGTGCATCTCTTCATTAAAGTGCAGGCTTCCAACAATTAGAAGGTCCCAATATAACAAAGTCGGCTATTTTTAAGGTTATGGCATATATACTGTATGTTGTGTCAAGGTCGAGATCAGAATAAAATCAATACTCGCGCGTCTGCGCACATACACAACCCTGCCAGCTGTTTCACTGCGTAAGTTAAGGTCAGTGCTCTTATTGACTAAGGTAAGAGTATTATATTGAAAATAATTTATACATATTTTGAAGTTAGACACATGGTCGAGCATAAACAGTCGTTGAGTATAATGACAATTGAGATGCTCGCATACCATTGCATTCTCGTTGCATAATATACTATTAACATTCACAGTATTTATCATTTATTATACCAGGAACAGATTTAAGTTGTCGAGATTTTATATACATACTGCTATTTTTATAAGGATTCAAATTATTTATTTATATCGACGTTTCAAATAATAATCCTCAGTATTATTTATTAATCACAAATCACAGTAATTATTGAATTACTCATTAACACGACGAATTATCATTTAATTTCGCTATCTCAGCTCTAGACAATGCAGAAAGCATCAGTAGTGTATAAGTTTCTCTTCTTAAATATTTTGTTTAAATATAGACGACGAAATTATTAACATTCATTCTCGACGTGAACAGTGAGCTTCCTAATTTGATGTTGAATTTTTAATATATGTTAAATACAGCGAATCCTGATATAAGTACATAAATAAACAAATAAATATATCTATATACGTGTGTATGTGCACAAGGTTTTATAAGTACAAATCCATGTACGAATGTGTTCTTGGGTGGTAGATCTTGTTCGCAAGAGCTTTTAGGTGAGAGTGTTTTCCTGAACCTGCTTCTGCTAGTAACGTTTCACAATAATATATTTTATATGTTTACAATGTATATAAACAAATGGAAGTATTTTATCTGGATTCTATATCTACGTAAGTTATAGTTATTCATAGGTTTTCATAATATTGAAGCAAAGTTAAAAGTGATCCTTACATTTATTCAAGTTACAATTGCTATATACAAATAGATACAGATTTATTTTGGGATGATTAACATTAGGCCGTATCCAGAACTTACAGGGTAGTTTTTTGAATACAATCAAATATGTAATCCTCGATTAAGTATTAACATAAAACATTAGCAGTAAGAGAATATTTTAATAAATTAGCATAAGATTTAAAATTTAAAATTGAATATTAATAGTTTATTTTGTAAAAACTTTCAAGCAATAATTCCTGCTTCATCTTTCTAGGAAGCTTTGGCCTTCTACAAGATACTTCCGGCAGTATTTTAAGTTATGCAATTCTGAAATTAATTCAATTAAATCAATTCTGAATTCTTTTGTTTCTCCTAAGATCATTCAAGGTTTATATAGCATCGTCAGTATACATACTATGTATGCTGTTCAAACATTTGATTGTGGTTCTAACCACCGGCATATTCCTGCACAACTGCATGTGCATTGAAAATATTTTGGCCAACATTGATCTTGTTTAATAGGAAGAAGGCGGAAAACAAATTTTTATGAATAATTTTGGAATAAATATGAAAACAAATTGTAGTGAGTAGAGAGGGTCTTGAGATTGTAATACATTTTTTCTTCTTTAGCTCCTCATTTTTGTCTGTTGTTTAACACCGCAGAAAAGCAGTTATTAGTGTTTGTCACATGTATGTTTACAGACAAGAAAAACGGTGGGAATGAAGGCGAGTAGGAAATAGAGTGGAGAATGAGAGGGAGAAATAGGGAGAGATGAAGAGAGGAGAGGTAAATCAAATATGTGAAAAAAGAGAGGAGGAAGATAGGGAAAGAAAGGAAATCACAGAGAGTGACACAGAGATAGAGAGGGGCTCGGATGGAGATTAATCTCTGCAATGTAATAATGCGAGAAGAGCTGCGAGTTCTGCCAGTAATCAGTAAATTCCTAAACAGACTAATGAAAGAAACGAGTGTACGAAAAGAAGGGAATGAATGATAACTTCTCAGTCCTGAGGACGGGTGTGACATTACAGCGAGAAAAACCAGTTTCGTGATACGGCGATATTTATATGGCGTTACGTTCCTGTACCTCAGATAAGCGGTAGAGAAAGTAGAATTCTTTGGGAGCTATGCTAATGTATTGTGTTTGAAAATACCTTTTAGCTAGACTACTATATGATAATGTATCACTAAAATTTGGTGCCAATTTTGTCGCGGTAACTTTCGTGTTATCTTATTTGCTGAGCGCCTGTTATTGTTTTACTATTTTGAATTTTGAGTTCTTTGTCCTCCGGCTAGCTATTATTACTCAGTCGAGCAAATCTCTTGAACAGGGTGTGTAAACGGAAAGGAGTTATTACTAAAAGATAACACTGATAAAAGAATTTGTTTTTACACTTTTATTGCCGTCACACTTTATTCATTTCACATAATTACTCTTGATACACACCAGACTGAAACTGTTATATTTTCAAATGTAACTATAATCACTTATTTGCCGCACATTATTAATTCGAGTATTTCACATTTTATAACTAACTTTACGACGCGAGAGATTCTGTAGAACTGCACGACGTGTAACTCGTGAATGATTCTGTTGAACTGGGCGACGTGTAACCCGTGAATGATTCTGTTGGAATGAGCAATACTTGTCTCTGGCTTTAGAATTTTAACTCCCTAACCCCGATATACCTAAGCATTATAACAGAGCTGCTATTGGTTAATAAAGCGCACCAACATTAGCGTCTATTTTTATATCCAATCAAAATTATGAACACATATGCTCTAGGGAAGATATTCCCTCCATTTCTAAAGAAAAGCGCGCTACTCTGACGTCATTTGTTTGTCTCATCTAATTAATAAACAATTTACCCCTCGCTACATTGTTACCCGCTCGTATTGACAGTTTCAGTGAGGCCGTGTAAACTTATTTCCTAACAATGCTTATAATTAACAAACATCTCAAATCAATGTCATACAATAATGCTAATTTACACTACAATCACTCTGGCATTCACAGTGTTGTGATATAAAATACTGCCACGATTTATTATCCTTTTCCTTGGATATATATAGATAGAGCTGGCAGTTAGGCATTAGAAATTTCTAAAGCAACAGGAGATTTCTCCAAGATGTATATATATAGTGCCTAAAAATTAGTAAGGCGCCACTACCAGAATTGCTTACGTTTTCCGGGTCTTTGATTCTCTCCTCATACCGGACCATTCCATTCCTTTCTTTCTCCCTATAACATACAACTCTTTACCTCAGTTCAGTTTCATTTTTAATAGACACGAAGAAGTTTTATATGCGCTTTCTCTTTGCTTGTCACTTATATCAAGTTCCCTTTTTAGCTTCTTTCTACAGATTTTATTACTTTCGTTTCCTCTTTTCCATATTGAATCCGTGTCAGTTCTTCTCAATCTTTTTTCCACTTCTGGAATTACTCCTTGCATGGGGTACGCTACGAAGCGTTAATAACTGGTGCTGGTCTAAACTTACACGACCTTCATTTCGGTCTGTCAAGAATCTTATCTTATCCACCGCTTCCTTATGGTAGGTAGAAAAAGCACTGTACTCCACCCAAAATTTGGATACCTAGATGATTTCACAACCATGAATGTATTGAGGTTCCTTATCCAAAAAACTTTTTAAAGGAAATTCTCGTGTGTGTGTGAGCGCGCGCGCAAGCGCACAAGTGTATGTTTGGCATATCAAACATGAAAAGTCGGATGAATACCAGATTTGTGGTAATGTCAGTCATCTTCAAATACATAACAAAGATTTTCTTGAAAAGAATCCATCCCAAAATCCCAAAGTATGCTTCATATGGAAAAAAATGTTGGTTATTTTTTATATCCTTAAAAATAACCGTAACGATTATGATTAAAATATCATCCGTTTCAGATATTAACGTATGGCAAAACAAAAAAACCTATATAATGAATTTTCTCTAAATGATTTGTGAAGTTCTCCTCAATCTAATCGTACTTTATGTGAAACTATAACAGACACAAATCTTTGTGGAGTTCATTAGAACACAAAATTTGTGTTGAATATATTTTTTTTCGTCGGCTACTAGACCTTAATTACCTGCAAAGTCAAAATACATGTATGAGAGGGAATTATGCCGGCTTAAGAATTAAAGGGTACTGTAAGAAAAGAGTAACTATCATCTTATCTTTTCAGAACAAAGAAAGTCAACCTTTGTAAATGCCAATAAAACAAATCCTCCGTAGAGTCTATCATTTATAGGAATAAAACAGTAATATATCCATCTTACAAAGTTACGCCATCTACACGGCCTCCTGTCTATAGTGCAAGTAAGTCCAATTTTGCTATAACAAAATAAAATAACTAACTTCCTTTCCTAAATTCCTTTCATTTCATGTATCACCAGCAAGCAACACCTGTGGTGCCATATGTACTAAGAATGTGCGTTAAACAAAACAATATGCATATGTGAAAGTTTACTGTTCTATATTGTTAATAATTTGTTCAAAAATGCAATAACATACAAAAATAAAACTTTGTGTAGGTACTTCTGTAATTTATAATAATATGTGTACAAAAATAAAGTCACAAAGAATTAATACTTTGGTAAATCAACTTTTAAAATTCACTCTCCCAATAAAGCCAGCTTGTAAAGTACTGGTAGTAATTTCAAGGGGCATGGAAAGTCAAATGTTTGGTTCAAATCCTGACACTGACACAGAACTTTTCAATCCTGACTCAAATTTCTAACCTTAGCTTCACATGACAGGCATGGAAGAACAATTATTAGACAGACTATACATAACTTGTGCACTAACTTAAAATAATATGTATGAGCTTTAGAATCATGTTTGATAGCAACTTGATTTTCGCTGAGTACAGGAATTTAAGGTGAAAGTCAGTTTTAAAGGTAGATGAAAACGTTGACATAAGGCAAGTTTAGCGTTACATTATCGTAACTTAAAGTGCTGTTATATAATATATATAATATTATATAATACATTATAATTTATTATATGTAATACATGTACATAATGCATTCATTTTGCCAAGGCCGAGGATTGCGCGAGTGCGACCTCCGCAAACAGTCCACTACTTTGTGGGGTTTTTCGTTCCGTAACTCCCGCGTTAGTTATCCATATATAATGAGTACTAACCTTGTTATAAATGTTGTTGAAAATGGTGTGCATCTACGCAAAGGCATTTTTGACATCGTCAGATGAAATTACGATTCACACGCATAAGTTCATCTTGCTTAATGTTCATAATTTCTGCTTTTATATTGTCTTAAGTTCGTCTATGGTGTAGGGATTGTTCCTATAAACTTTTTTTTAAGTGTTTAGCTATCCGGTGTTCTAAATTTATTGACCAAACATGTTACAGTATCTCTACCCGGAACTGGAGAAATTGCTGCTGAAATTGTCTACATGATTCAGCTTTCATGTATTTATCGTACATAAAAATACCTGTTCAAGCGTAAATTTGTTGGCAGGCATTTCCGCGGACATTCCTAAGGAAATCACACACAACAGACGTATTGTCGAAACACTTCACAACACGAAGACAAAGTTACGACTGAGACACGTCACATCCTGCACCGCCTCTGCGCAGTGGCATGATACCGAGGTCACTACCGTCTCGGCCGATACGCATATAAGGGTTGTTGTCTTGGTATAAAACGAAGGCAGTGTATAATATATTCGAGAAAATTGCTGATTTGAAACAAGTATTTATTTTGTTCACGTATTTAATCCTCTGGTTACCGTAGCTGCGAGAGGTTTTTGGGACTTTTATCTACTCGTTGCTCCTAGCACCTATAAGACCAATATAAAAGAGTTCATACTCTGATAACAGTGTACTATTAGTATATTTTAATACGTATTGTTGGATAAAATCTGTTATATCGTGAAGAGCTTTTATTCTTTATAATTAATGACGTCATCTTGAGCCTTGTTATATACACTAAATTCTTCATAACACGTTACAGTAAACAACGATAAAGGCAAAATTTGCAGTACAAAAGTATCAAATAATTCTTAAACTTCCAAGCAAAATAGATACCAGGCGTATTTTTAAAGTAAGTACTGTTTTAATATTTTGCGCTGCAGCCGCAATTTTGAGCATGCGCGATCGTTTCCTCCCTTCATTAAGAAGCCAGACACAGCTGTGAGCGATCGCCACTTTGTGTTTTCCTGTTGTTAGAGCGTTTCTTAATGTTCAAAACGATTGAACGACCCCAGACTGTGAAGTCAGATAAGAGATTAGTTTTTTCAATGCCAGAAATATTACGCCAGCAAACATTCATCGCCAATTGTGTGAGGTTTATGGGGAAACAATAATAATGAGTGATGGAATGGTAAGGAAGCGTGTTACACAGCTTTAACGAAGGTCGTGAAAATATACATGATGAGCAGCGGAGTGGTTTGACCGTCTGTGATCATGAATGCTTTGTTGCAAGCTGTGGAAGAAAACATTAGCACAAAGGAATTTTCATTTGAAAAAAATACTTGGTAGTAAACATTTCAATGACGATGATGTGAAACAAGAAGCGCAGACTTGCTTTCATCATAGGGGCATCATTCTTTGACCAAGGTATACAAAAACTGGTTTCTTGTTACGGCGGTAATAAGAATCCGGTGACTATATAGAGAAGTAATGTAAGGTAATGAATGATAATAAAGTTTTTGGAAAATAATGTGCTATTTTTTTTAAAAACATTGTTGGTGCTTATTTTAAAAACACGTACATGAGAGTTACACAGCGTATTTAAAATAATAAATTAAACTCCTTTCAGCATTTTGCTTTCAAAAACATATTCTTTCGACGAAAAGTAAGTACTTTACTTGTCACATATAATTTTAACACAATCATTAAAATTACCGTTAATTGAGTAATAATTAATGTACTTACACTCATTTAAAACTTGTGCTGAAGTTATCGGATCTGAAATTCAGATCTTCAGATTTTTTCTTATTTTTAAGAGTCTGATTGTTAAATATCCCGTAAATGAAAATCTGATTTGTATCGGATTAAAGCTTCAACTACATGCATTATTTAAAAATCTGATGTGTTACACTCACATGACTTTCTCTACTCTTGTACAAACTATTTTACAAACGCTTATTCTCCATATGCTTCATGTTAATCGAGATGTTAATCTTATTGCTAATTTTCTTGTAGGTGCAAGGGGAAATGGTAGGTTTTAAGCGATAGTCAACTCTTTTAAGAGCTGGTTGCTATGTGGCGCATTCCATTCTCTTTGTATGTCCAGGTCATAAAAAATGAATAACGAATTCCCATTTGAGAAAAAGTATAAGTATTGGAAAATTTAAGGGAATAACAAGCAATATCTCGAAAATGGTTCACCCAACAAAAAAAAGATGTATATGGCATAAATTGTGTATTTTAACGCGATCTACATTTTTTGTCTATTTCTTATGGTTTACCAGTTATGCAAAAGTCGTTCACAATGAAGAACACTTTTGGAGACATTCCCAGAAAATTCGAGATATATCTACATTTTATTTGTCAAGAAAATATCTTAAACATATGATATTTTAATCAAAATCGTTAGAGCCATTTTTGAGAAAACTAAAATTTTCGAAAAGTGTTCTATGTAAAGGGTAATCTGGGGTGGGGGGATTTTCTTGGAAACCTTCGTGTCGCATCTCTGAAAGATACTGAACCTAAATACCAAGTTTGGTGTTTATCCGACTGTTCGTTTTTGAGTTATGCTATTCACAGACACACACACACGGACATGTTTCTAAAAATGCTTTTTTTGGATTTAGGGGTTCTCAAAACATGTATTTCCGGTGAAACCTCAGTATCGAATTTTTGGGTGGAATACAATACTTCCCCTACTTACTATACATAGTAGAGAAAGTAAAAAAGAAAGCCTTTCAATGAAACTAGATTAAGAAAATACAGGCCCTCTCTCTTGACCCAAATTATTCATATACTGCAGTTATAAAAGGCAAAAATTGTAAATATGAAAAGTTTTTGGAACTCACGCTTTGGATCCAGGTTCGAATTATGCTTGAGCCAGGTTTCCTGCTAAAGTTATTTCAAGGTTTTTCTTTATTCCTTCAGAAAAATATGAGGTATTTTTAGTGGTTTATATGTTTGAACTCATTTTACACAGCATTGCAGTTTCTTATTTTGAATCTTTATGGCTTCTTAAAAGCCAATAGCTGTATCAGTTTTAATACAAATAAATATAAAAAAACAATGAAACAACGAATCCCAATGAAACAACTAAGAGAAAATTCTGATTCTACTATTCCTGGTATTTTCTTCTAGTTTACAGAAAATTCCTAATTTTTAGGAAAGTTTTTTTTTTACTTTCTCTAGCAACTTATTATAACAGAGGACGGATTGTATTCCAATAAAGTATTCGATACCGAGATAACACGGGAAATGCATATTTATAGGTTCCCTGAATAAGAAAAAGCATACAAAAAGGTCCGTGTGTATGTTCGTGAGTATCTATATGAACAGCAAACTCAAAGCGAAAAGTCAGATAAATGCCAAACATGGTGTTTAAGTTAAGCATCTTCCGAGCAACACGAAGATTTTCAAGAAAATAGCCTCATTTCAAACTACGCTTTATGTGGACATCTATCTTAATTTTGACTTTTTAAAAAATGACTGTAGGATTTTAATTAAAAGCCATGTGGTCATGATATAAGTATGACAAATACAATGTGTTTCTCGATTTTTTTGCGAATAACCAATGAATACCCTTTCGTTCGGTATTAATTTTGTTTAGTTTTTAATAGTGAGTTGACTGTAAGAAATATACGAAGACTTCTACAAAAATAACTAAATAAAAATAATCGTCTTTGAAACAAATAAATTGCATTTATTATGGATAATTATTGGAAAGTAATTTAAAGGTGGATTTAATTATATACAATTTGTTCTATTAACAGCTTTTATGTGGCAGCATTCGTTGTTTGAATGTTTTATCACGTTATCACCATTCAGTTGTTTCAGCGATGTCTTGGAAAGAATATGGAATTTCAAAGTCTGCATATAGCGACCCGCTTTTAAAGATTCCACTATCATTTCAGTCTCCTGTGTCCTGTATCCTTCTTGTACATACGACATGTGTAATGTAACTATTTCCTCAAACATGAATGGATAGAAGATTAACTTTTTGTAAGAATGGTTTGTAGAGTAGGGTGTAGATTTTTAAGTATATGAATATCTCTT
Source organism: Deroplatys truncata (assembly GCA_030765065.1). Classification (NCBI taxonomy): domain Eukaryota; kingdom Metazoa; phylum Arthropoda; class Insecta; order Mantodea; family Mantidae; genus Deroplatys; species Deroplatys truncata. Next base: position 90,397,667 of record CM060979.1, read on the forward strand.
CGGCCTCCTCCCTAGTATCTACAACGAAATTTGTAATAAAACTTTTCAGCAAATTTCGCCTGGATTAACGTAAACTAGGTTAAGCTTTCGTTTGAATAGTTGGTAGAAGGGATATGCAGAAAAGTGCTAGTGGTCATGTGAGTGTAATACATATATTTTTTCTTATTAGTGCGAATAAAAAATTATAACGTTAAAACTTCTGTATTCAGTTGAATGTGGCTTTATGGGGAGACTGAAGTGCTGTTTTAGCCACGTTGGTAAAATAAATCGATATTTGGATTTTTGGTTTAAAAAAAGGACCACACTTCAAACTACCTAAATGTGAGGTTTCAAACGCCTGGGGCGGTTGTTAACATATATTTTGATGCCATTTAAATTACTCTCTGTCATCGTATATGTTGCGTCATTTTCTCAAGTCCAGTTTTTTTGTGTTTGCTTTGCTATTTTTCCTTATTCAAAACCTATCTTTTTCTACAAAAGTAGCTGGAGGTCTGAAAAATTTCAAAAATTTCAAAGTTTTGTATCAGACAGTTTATTTAAATAAAATAATTCCAGTAATCAGGTGCTCTTTGTATGACATTTTCGTATAAAATACGTTTTGAAAAGAAAAACTACCCACTATGTCAAAATTTCAATCGGAAATTTATTACAAAGGCATTAAGGAATGTAACAGTAATACTGATATCTCTAGTTCAATAGCTGTCGGAGGAGATTATATTGATTGATCGATTATAGCTATAGAAGATTGATTATGGCTAATAAAATTGATATAAATTAATATATCAAGAAAGCAATTATATTTTATCCAGAACTCTTTAATTTGCTAGCAATGCCGGTGTAAAAACTTAAATTTGTAGATTTAATACTCTAGAAAACCAGTTTTAATTCTTAGGTGTCCCTTAAAGGGAAACTGTACTTGAGTTATCTATAGCAGTACTACATATACTTTAACTGAGTACCCTCTATTGGTAGCTGTGTACATTTTAATACCTTCGTGTGAAACGTTTGGCGTATTACTCTGTGAAAATATAACCTTGCCGTGTCTTGTAGACGACTGCATTTCTTCCCTTATTTTTCTTTCTATTTTCTGTGCAACTACTACTAGCTTATTCACGTCTATGACTCCCTTGCCTCACGCAGCGAAAACATTCTGAATACTTCATAACCACCCTAGAATACCTGGGAGATCCCAAATATGGATGCTGCCTATCTGTCTTACGAAACTTTTATTAGCAAGTTTTTAAATTTGAAATTAACTTCCTTGAAATATCCTTGGACGACGCTGGCCGGGAGATTAGACCACTCGCCTCCCACCAAGACGGCCCGGTTCAGTTCCAGGACCCGCTCTTGTGATTTGTGGTAAACAAATCTGGTTTCCCCCGCCATATTTCACTCTATCGGTGTTCGAGCATCACCTTTTCTGCCATTCTCTCGTCTGCATCTATCATCCACTTCCTCACTCTCAAACCGGACATTGGCCGGCCGATCACCCACCCTGGTCTCTCACTATATGACTCGTAGGCCCTCTGTCCCCCGATAGGCGTCTACCCCGGGGTTATTATACATCCTGGCTGTGAGAGTCCTCGGTTCGGGTGGGCGTTAAGGAAATTGAATTAAATTGAGTTTTATTTATGAACACTCTTTAACTGCTGTGGTCCTTAGCGTCCCATTCTATATTGGGCATGAAATACCGGTAATTTTGCTCAGAGGCCTCTTTATCAGGCTTGAGGTTCTTTTACATGCCGTAAATCTACGATATGGGACCATCGGCTTTACTTCCTTTCCGAAGGAAGCCATGCTAAGGATTTTTACCCCCGAAAATGTCCATCGCGCTCCACCGGGTTTGAAACCGCGACCTCGGGAGCATGGTATGGGCGTTAAGAAGGGAAGGCTCTGGCCCAGTTGGGCTGTTTCCGCTTGTAGTTAGTTATACATCTCCTTAGTCAGCAATATTACAGTTAGATTAGTAATAGGGGATACTAAAGCGTTCGTACATATACGTTAAAATCTATTTCATGTTTTCTGATCATAACCATGTCAACTTCTGCTCCGATAAGGTAATATTAAATATAATCCTATCTACATCCATACATCTCGCATTTCAAAGTTGTTTGAATAGAACAGCAGGGAAAGGCGGAATAAAAATAAACTTCAGAAGAGTGAAAGAATGATTCAATATTTCAGACCTGGGATAATTATATTTTAATTTCCTAAACTTTACCTTGACTTCTCACAAGTTATCTTTACAAAACACTAGTCATACTAATAATTCATTAATCATATTCATCGAAATTGGAGTTACACAAATTTTATAAACTCCCCAACTCCTTAATGAGACGTTTAATTTTTGGAAGTGTAATCTGGCTTATAGCTATAAGGAGAAAGTAAGGGAGAAAATAGTTAACTGAAGTACTATGTTAACTTCTTAGCTGGGTACAAAATTAAGGTACATATTTTTACTTTCTCTGCTACTTAACTATAGTAAGTAGAGGAAATATTGCATTCCACCAAAATTCTCAACACGTTGAGAGACACTCTGAATCGAAAAAAAAACACTTTTAGAGGAAGGTCCATGCAAATGTTTGTGTATTTGAACAACATAACTCAAGAACGAAATGTTGGTAGAACACAAAACATGTTATTTGGGTTCAGTATCTTCCAAGCATGGGGCAGAAAGATCTTCAAGTAACTTCCCCACACCAAAGTATCCTCTATAGTGATAATTTTAGAAAATGTATATTTTCTAAAATATGGCTCTAACGATTTAGATTAAAATAGCCATATGTTTAAATTATTTTCACGACAAATGAAATATATATAATGAATTTTCTCAAATAGTCTCCTACGTCCTGTGTATTCTTAATGACGTTGGTGAAATTGGTAAAGAGTAGGTGGTAGATAAAATCATACTACATTGAAAATTTAGACCTCGTTAAAGCACACAATTATGCAATATCATTTTTTGTGGAGTTAATTTTTCCGAAATATTCCACGTTATTGGTTTCAATTTTCAAATACTGACACATTTCTCAAATTCAATTTCTTTTGTTTTTGTTTCGTTTTGTTGGTTTTGTTTTTGTCATGCAATGAGCATGGAATTTCTCCATCACATAGCGATATGCTCTATAAAAATCTGACTGTCCAATCTACTGTATTCTACCTGTGTAAATGTGAACTTAAAGTTAATTAGATTAACAAGAAGTGGACAGAAGAATTAGCTTTTGTTAGAATAGTTTGTAGAAGAGTGAGTAGGGAAAGTCACGTGAATGCAATACATCAGAGAGCTTTTTGGAAGTACTATCTGACACATAACTATAAGGACATTCCTCATAAGGGAATCTTTTTAGGGAGTATATTCACTATAGTGGAAGGAAAATCAGGGGTTTATATATCTGACGTTCTTACCATCTCCCTGCGTAACGTAGTTAAGCCTAAAACTGCCTCTATCACTATTGTATATTAAGCTTCTTCTTATAGTGGTAGAAATTTTCCTACAAATTTTTTCTAGGATTACGTAGTGTAAATGATTAAAAAATATGACATGTTACACTCACATGACTTTATCTACTCTTGTACAAACTATTTTTACAAACGCTTATTCTCCATATGCTATCATGTTAATGATATCGAGATGTTAATCTTATTGCTAATTTTCTTGCAGATGTCAGGGGAATTGGTAGGCTTTAAGCTAGAGTCAAATATTTTAAGAGCTTGTTGCTATGTGGAGTATTCCATTTTATTTGCATTATCAGGACAAAAAAAATGATAACGAATTTGAAAACAAGTATAAGTATGGGAAAATTTAAGGGAATAACAAGCAATAACTCGAAAATGGTTCACCCAACAAAAGAAATGTATATGACATAAATTGCGTATTTTAACACGATCTACATTTTTTGTGTAGTAAAATTTTGTCTACCTCTTATGGTTTACCAGTTAAGCAAAAGTCGTTCACAATGAAGAATACTTTTGGAGACATTCCCAGAAAATTCGAGATATACATTTCATTTCTCATGACATTATCTTAAACATATGATATTTTCATCAAAATCGTTAGAGCCATTTTTGAGAAAATTAAAATTTTCGAAAAATGTTCCATGTAAAGGGTAGTCTGGAGTGGGGGGATTTTCTTGAAAACCTTCGTGTCGCATCTCTGGAAGATATTGAACCTAAATACCAAGTTTGGTGTTTATCCGACTGTTCGTTTTTGAGTTATGCTGTTCACACACACACACACACAACACAGACACACACAGACACACACACACGAACATGTTTCCAAAAATGCTTTTTTTGGATTCAGGGGGTCTCGAAACATGTATTTCCGGTGAAATCTCGGTATCGAATTTTTGGGTGGAATGCAATACTTCCCCTACTTACTATACGTAGTAGAGAAAGTAATTGATAACGAATTTCCATTTGAGAAAAAGTATGAGTATTTAAGGGAATAACAAGCAATATCACGAAAATGGTTCACTTAATAACAAAAATGTATAGGACATAAATTGTGTATTTTAACACGATCTACATTTTTTGTGTAGTAAAAGTTTGTCTATCTCTTATGATTTACCAGTTATGCAAAAGTCGTTCACAATGAAGAATACTTTGGGGGAGATTCCTAGAAAATTAAAGATATACGTTTTATTTGTCATGAAAGTGTCTTAAATATATGATATTTTAATCAAAATCGTTAGAGCTATTTCTGAGAAAATTAAAATTTTCGAAAAATGTTCCATGTAAAGGGTAATCTGGGGTGGGGGGATTTTCTTGAAAACCCTCGTGTCGCATGTCTGGAAGATATTGAACCTAAATATCAAGTTTGGTGTTTATCCGATTGTTCGTTTCTAAGTTATGCTGTTCACAGTCACACACACACACACACACACACACACACACACACAAACACACAAACACACACACACACACGGACATGTTTCCAAAAATGCTTTTTTTGCATGCAGGGGTCTCAAAACATGTATTTCCGGTGAAATCTTGGTATCGAATTTTTGGGTGGAATGCAATACTTCCCCTACTTACTATACGTAGTAAAAATGGTAGAAAGGTGAAATAACCTCTGGTTAAGCAGCTTAAATGGACAATTAACAAGGAAATTATTTTTTCCTTCAGTTTTTGATCTCATCTCTTGCAAACATTTCACACCAAATTATATTCTTACACAATTTACTACTGTATACGGAACATTTAAAAGTTACGTTTTTATTTAATCACCAGATAGTTTTATGTGCAAATGCAAAATGTCAGGAGAAACTGTTCCACCTGCTGTTCGATAGACAACATTTGAGAAGATACTTTCTACAAGGACATGTTCATCATTGTAAAATCAGTTATTCACAACCATTGAAAAAATTGTTCACCAAGTCATGTTGCACGTCTGTTTTTATATCTTTTATTTCTGTCATTTATTCATCCATGTATTTATTTGTAATAAGTTAATTTGTAATATGTTTGTTTGATTTTTCATATTTATTTATAATCCTAACATACCATTTGGCGCTAGGGTTCAAATAGTGGCGGAGAATTATTATTAATAATAATAGTAATAACAATAACAATAATATGGAATTCTAAGGTGCGGCATTTTTACTTACCCACTTGGGATAATTTTAGGCGAATGAAAATTAAATTTATAAGAGTTACATTCATATGACTTTCTTTTTCCACAATCGTTTCCTTTTATATAACTTCTTCAAACTACACTTACGAAAGCTTATTTTTTCTCTACTCTCGAATTAATCAAGACAAAACTTTGCAGATAAAGCTTCATTACACATATCATGTGGGTACAAGGGGATACAGCAAACTTAATTATATTCAAATGTTTAAAAACGTGACACTATATGACTTGAAATTCCATACTCTTTCCGTGATATCGCGACAACGAACTCAACAGCAACAGCATTTAAAAAAATGACAAGCACTGAAAAATTCAAACCAGTAATAATGTATATTTAAATGGCTAATGCAACAAAACCATTATTTTAAATAAGTTCGTGTTTTGAAGACATGCATATTTTCTGTGTACTACATGATTTTGTGGCCCATCTCTTTAAAGTTTATCAGTTATACCATATTATACAAAATTCCTTCCAAACGAAGAGTGCAACGGTTTATCTAGATTATAATGAAGTAGACAGATAAATAAGCTTTCGTAAGATAAGTTTTTATACATATTAATAAATGATACAGGTAGAGAAGTCATGTGAATGTAATGCATAAAATTTTTATAAAAGTGCTTTCGCTTCTCAGCTGTTTCTCGCGATTACATAGAACTTCAATGCCAGCATATAGCGATCAGTTCTTAAACATTTGGTTGTTGTATTCCCTTTCAATCGACATTTTTAATCTATTTCTGTAAAGTCTCGATTAAAATGAAGTATACAGAAAAGTATACTTTTGTAGGAATATTTTTGTAGAAACAATAAAATAAACGACATGGGGGAGAAAGTCATATAAACGTAACACAGATTTATTTGTTACCATTCAAATTACGAGTATATAGGCACCAGTTTAGTCTTATTTATATGTATTTAAGGTAAATATATAACGAAAAATAGAAGTTTCTCCACAAAATTTCATTCTGATCCAGTGGCTAGTGCAACTCTGATCGTTATATCTCTGGACAGTTGTATAATAGGCGATATAATGACGGATACAGTTTCGAAATGACAGGAAACAGCCAATCAGTGATAGAGTGCGATTGGGTTTGCCTCTGTGGTGAACCAGTAAGGCAGAGTTCGTGGTTATCGACAGTTGAAATCCAATGTGTGTTTTGTTGAAAATGCTGGCTATTTACATATGATAATCTTGTAATGCCGGATGTGAATTACTATCGGTGGGGTAGTTTTAATGCAACGCTGGGATTAACGGGGTTGTTACACTCGTTAACAAGCTCGCGATGGAATTTCAATAATATCTCCCACACGTGACAACACCCACATGAAATATTACATTGCCAGCGATGGACAATCTTTCTGTTCGTTTAACTACGTTTTGTCCTAGGTAATATGATAATATGTTTTCAGATATCAAATAAGTTCACGAATGAGTGGCAGAGAGAACTTATCTGATAAAGCTCAAAAACTCGATGTAAAATACAATTATAATAAAATATACACAATAAAAATTATTCATGCAACCCTAGAATTATATACAGGCTGTTGCTGTATTCAATATCGTATATAATAGGCTCATTAAGCCACGCGTCCTAATAACAGCAATAACTTATTTCGTATAGCAATGACGTAATGACGATATTCCAGCTTGCTGCAGCTTATTGAGAGAAGATAAAATTATTTTGTGGTACATTTTTTCTCTGGCAACAAAGATGCAAAAACCTCTTTAATAACAGAATAATTAAATATAATTTATACCATTTTGTGCTGATAACACTAGCCTGCATGATATCCGATGACTGAAAACAAATAAGTGATACTAACTCACCTTTTATGTCGATTTTAGAACGGCTTTTAGTGTTTTTCTATCAGGTACAGTTTTTTCACAATTTCACTTCAAAAATATAGAGATATAAAGATATTGCTTCCACCACTACACATAAAATTGGTATGATGAAGCAATTTGTAACGGCTCTACCACAGGACGGACCCTGCTTCAAGTACCTTTCCAAGAAATTTCCCTTCATTACACAAGACTAATTAAAGCTGGAATTTTTGTTGATCTTCAAATAAAGAAATTGATGAAGGATGAAGATTTTGAGAAGACAATGTATGAGAGAGAAATAGAAGCATGGCCCGCCTTCCGATCAGTTACTGAAAACTTCTTAGGCAATAACAAAGATCCTAATTACAAGGCCATTGTCGAAAACAATGTTGGACAATTTCAAGGAGATGGGTTGTAACATGAGTGTAAAGGTGCATTTTCTGCATTCACATATCGACTACTTTCCAGAAAATCTGGGACATTATAGTGAAGAGCCGGGTGAACGTTTCCACCAAGATATTAAGGAAATGGAGAGGAGGTACCAGGGGAGATGGAATGAAACTATGATGGCTGACTACTGTTGAATGTTGAGGAGGGACAGTCATCTTCAAGGATCTGCAAGGAAGTCAAAGAAGAGAAAGTTTGAAAAAATAAATGAAACACTTTGGCTTCTTGTTTTGTTAAAATGTAGTCATGAAATAAATTAGGGTAATTCTTGAGAGTATTCTTAAAATGTTTCTTGAACAAAAACTTACCTTGGTTGAAATGATATTTGAATACTTTTCTACGCTCGTTAGTAAAATTGTCAAAACATTACTTATTTTGTGTAAAAACTTGACGTGATAGAAACAAATTTCTGGAATCAGCATAAAGACTTAATTCAAGAACACCTAATTTTAAGAAATCATCTGACAAAAAGGTTTAAAATGCAGACTAGTGTAGTAGGCTACATCACAGTCTATAACACTTGTTCACTTTGCTCCCAGGAAGGGAATGCATGCAATGGCTGTCTTGTTTATCGGTTCAACACATCAGGTAATTACAAATCAAATGGAGGGAGAGAGCTATCGTTTCATTAACGAACATATGAAGACGCTGTCACTTATGTCAGCTACGGATGCCGAATTGTTTAATAACTTATTTCCTAAAGCTAATAATGCTTAGATTGCATAACATGTTGTATCCAACCAGTGCACAATATTAGTATGACACTTGTGAAAGTTGTTGCACACAGCGTCGCAGATGCTGAGAACTCTGAGGTAAAGTTAAATGTCAAAATTCTAAAATGTAATTTTGTAATGTTTGTGTAGCATAATGGATTAACAATAACAAGTATTCCATTGTGAAAACAACAATTTATCTTAGAATAATGCACAGCGCCCTGGGGTTTTATAATTCTTACAAAGAATGTTGCACAATTCAATTGACAATTTTCAGGGGTTGCCAAGTTGTGTTAGGTGCGCACTTTGATATGGATACTTATGGTCAGGCTAAGTACGCGGGACAAGTTAGCAATCAATGTATAGGCAACCTTACTATAGAATTCTTTAACACGGTACTGCTGATGTAAAGAAAGACGCCTTAGCTACTACTGTAAACAGTAAAGTCTAGAGATGGCGGAAAATAAAGTAAGACACATACACTGCAATGAGAGACAAGTGTACTGTACCTCTAATCACGAAGCGGACTGTAACCGGCCTCACAGACAAACAACACCCCAATGCGCCACCTCACTCCACCCTACTTGACTTCTTCACTTCTTTCATAAGTTGTTCCGAATCTTTATCCTGCTTATGGGCTTTGAGTTCATTATTGTTTGCAATAGATTGGAATAAATAAAGAGCCAGTATGCCAATGGTTAAAATTCCCTGAGTTGCTGCTACTTTCAGATAATTGTAGTCATGCTACGTTCATTCAAACATTTCAAGTGAATACCACCGTAACACGTATTTAAACTTTGAAAGAAACGCGAGAAATGAAAATTCGGTTCCAAAAGCACGCTATTTTTGTTAAAAAAAGAGGATATTTAACCGCTTGTGCGGGGATGAACTCAGCATCACCAGATTGGTATACGAACGCCCTAAAGTCTGTACCTTTACTACAGCTAACTGTTGTTTGTCTCTCTGATACGTAAAATTATTCATCCCTTGCTGACGGAGCATTTTCATAAAAAGAAAAGCTTATAAATTTTAAAATACGGCAATGGTAGCGATTTTCACACTTGTGTAAGAGAAATTAGCTAGAGTGGAAATTCAATACCGCATTCATATTAAGTCTGTTATCAGTACGAATAATTAAAATGAACATCATTAAGCAACTTCACAACCTGTGGTCACAGATCAGGTATGCTATATCAAGGTGTTCGTACAACATCCCTTATAACCCCTGAAAGTTTGTCGGTTGAATTCTGCAACACTCTATGTATTATGACGGACACTTTTGCAGAATTTCTGAGTACAGCAGTAATCAGTGACGTAAATGAGCTATACTTTAGTTCAAAGGAAGAGTAATGGTAACACAACAAACCAAAGAAGCAATGGCGCTGATGTTTAAAGCCTCGGGTACCCTTTTACAACATTTCAGATGAGTTCAGTGTACATAGTATTAATTACAATCTCAGAAATGGCGCTTTTTGTCGCCGCTAGTGACGTAGATAGAAATATAAGAGGTGCACGCACAGGTGATACCTTTATACACTGCATGTACTATCGCATTTTACACGTGTGCGATTAAAATTGCTTTGTTTTCTTTTTTTTTTTGCTTTACAACCACAAATAACGAAATTTACAATCATAAAGCAAATATACCATCTCTGAAGTTAAGTAATTTTCAATATAATAGTAATAATAATAATAATAAAATTATAAGTAACGATGTTATTTACTACACTAATGCTATGTATAAATTGTATAAAATAAAGAATAAAATAACATTTTCGAACTTGTATCACACAACCTTTTTTTTTGTAGGGAAGCAAAACATCTACGTGTGTCTCTGTCTCTGTCTTTCTCTCTCTCTCTCTCTCTTATGTTTTTTTTTAAATGTTTCATTTGTATGTACCCTTCAATTTCTCCATAGCGGGGTCTTTGACTTCAGAAACAACAGATTTTTTTTCTATTTATTTTACGTCGCTTTAACTACGCGGTGATATCGCAACGTACCAGTTAGGACATACCTCGTGGCTCAGTGTGTGGTGGACAGTTAGCCCTCTAGGTCACTTGTCTGTCATACCAATTTTCTTTGTCACGTGTCTGCTCTACCTCTGCTAGTCGTCCTCCGTGGTCTAGGGGCACCATACTAGCCGCTAGTTCTCGAGGTCGCGGGTTTCAAATGCGGCGGAGGGCGATGGATATTTTTCGGGCGTGAAAATCCATCCATCCATCCATCCATCCATCCATCCATCCATCCATGGTTCCTTCCAAAGGGAAGAAAAGCGGGTGGTCCTGTGTACTAGATTTACGGCACGTAAAGGAACCTCAAGCCTGATAAAATAGGCCTTTGGGAAAAGTTTTCGGTCTTTCACGCCAAATAAAGAATGGGACACTAAGAAATAAAGCGCCCATAAATAAAACTTAATTTAATTTTTTTTTATCTTTGCTTCTGTGACAGGCAGATGGAAGCTTCGACGTATGTCCGTAGAGACCTTAGTGCTAAGCAACTGTATATTTGTTTCTACGCGCAGTTACTGGCATATAGCATTAGATGCTGTACATTCTATACATTTTTATTATCTGTGGATAGATGGCAGAGCACTCGCTATTACCATATATTTTCATGTTTACTATTATTTTAGACTTAAGGTAGAACTTTGGGTCGTGATATTAAATAAACAATCTGGTATTTACCTTGGCGATTGAGGGGAAACTACAAACAAATCCCAATCAGGTTGGTCGACCCACGGGCTTTGAACCCGCGACCTCCGAATGCGGACCACGGACATTACCGCCTGAGCCATCCCACTCGGTAACAGATAGTGTTTGGCTTGCAATGTGAGGTTTCTTAACGTTGTTAAGAAGAGGCAGTCTCTTTGTTATGTTATACAGACACTAGACAATACAAGCTTACTGTGATCTTCAGTTATATTGTTTTACTGGCCCTTCCATCTCCTGGTTTTTTGTGAGGTCTATTGCATATGTCTGGATTCTCTTATTACTCGTTTGTTTTACGGTTTATAACTACTTTTGTCTATTACACTAGTCTGCATGATATCGGATGACTGGAAATAATAAGCGATTCTGACTCACTTTTGTATGCTGATATCACAACTGCTTTTAATTTTTTTTTATCACGTACAGTTTTTTCACAATATTATTTCAAAAATATAGAGACGTAAAGATATTGCTTCCGCCACTACACAAAATGGGCTTGATTTGTAAGGGCTCTACCACAGGATGAACTCTGCTTCAAGTACCTTTCCAAGAAATTTCCATTCATTACACAAGACAAATTAAAAGCTGGAATTTTTGTTGGTCCTCAAATAAAGAAATTGATGAAGGATGAAGATTTTGAGAAGACAATGTATGAGAGAGAAATAGAAGCACGGACCGCCTTCTGGTCAGTTACTGAAAACTTCTTAGGCAATAACAAAGATCCTAAATACAAGGCCATTGTCGAAACAATGTTGGAAAATTCAAGGAGATGGGTTGTAACATGAGTGTAAAGGTGCATTTTCTACATTCACATATCGACTACTTTTCAGAAAATCTGGGACATTATAGTGAAGAGCAGGGTGAACGTTTTCACCAAGATATTAAGGAGATGGAGAGGAGGTACCAGTGGAGATGGAATGAAACTATGATGGCCGACTACTGTTGGATGTTGAGGAAGGGCAGTCATCTTCAAGGATCTGCAAGGAAGTCAAAGAAGAGAAAGTTCGAAAAAAATAAATGAAACAATTGGGCTTATTGTTTTGTTAAAATGTAATCATGAAATAAATTAGGGGAGTTCTTGAGAGTATTCTTAAAATGTTTCTTGAATAAAAACTTATCTTGTGTGAAATGGTATTTGAATACTTTTCTACTCTCATTAGTAAAATTGTCAAAACATTACTTACTTTGTGTAAATACCTGACGTGATAGAAAAATGTAAATTATTTCTGGAATCAGCATAAAAGCTTGATTCAAGAACACCTACTTTTAAGAAATTATCTGAACAAAAATTGAAAATGCAGACTAGTGTTATATTCTAAGCGAAAGGGTCTGTAATTATCTGTGTTGTTTTTAATAAAATGCACATCCTGAATTTTCTGCCAAGAACCCACCAGGTTTTGTTTATTCTGAGTGAATTATGTATAATGTCCTATATCACAAGAGATAGACTAAGATACTACATGGAAACACGCTTAAACCAATAAATTTTTTGTGGCATTAATAATTTCCCAGCTATTCGATAGTGCTTGTTTGAATTTTCAAACATTCTATTTTGTAAGGTACGTGGTCATAGAAAGAGTGAAATTTCAAAGCAGACATATATGGATCCTTTTTTTAAAGATTTAACTGTCCTTTCAGCCACCCGTATCCTTTGAGCCTGTTGACCTCCGTGGACCTCTAGTTCCCGAGGTCGCGGATTCAAATACGACGGAGGGTAATGACTTTTTTCGGGCATAAAAGTGTTTAACATGGCTTCCTTCAGAAGAGAAGTAAAGCCGCTGGTCCCATGCCGTATATTTACATCACGTAAAAGAACCTCAAGCCTGCTAAAGAGGCCTCTGAACAAAATTTCCACTATAGAATGGGACGCTAAGGATCACAGAAGTTAAAAGAGTGTCTAGAAATAATACTCAGTTTTTCCTCTTGAGCCTACAACGAAATGTGTAATGAAAACATTTCTGCGACGATTAATCTCTGTTAAAATGAAGTTGATAGAGAACTAAGGTTATGTGAAAATAGTCTGTAGAAGAAATAAAAAATAAACGTCAGTGGGTACCGAAAACATACAAAACATGATTTTGTTTTATTATAGACATTTATCTACATACCAGTTGAGGTGTGCTGTTCAGGACAAAAGTTTATCATCCCTAAGAGTGCTATTCTGGCATAATAATTTAGATCTGGAAACAATCTACCTACATTCCTTTTAATTTGCAATAGATGTAGCAAGCCAGAACAAAACAATACAATACAGGCATGGCCTGGTCACCTCACGTGTCTGTAGTAGTTCTGATGGACTGAATACAGCGAAACACCGTTTGGTTTCATGCGGAATGGCAGTAGCCGTGTGGACCACATCAAAGCAATTCCTCCAGGTTCTTTCTTCACAGGTAGATCCCCATTACTTATTCAGACTATCCTAAACATGGAACCTATAGCCGCTTCCCACAAACCTGTTAAGCACCAATTAAGCACGACCCACCCGAGCTCTGCAGATTTCCTATAGAAGTTGCAACGGACGTGAATCTAACCAATTATCGGACTACCTTGGTTAGGGCTGCAACTATGAGACGGGATACTCTCAGCTTCTGATTGCAGTATACTGTGTATTTGTTTACAGCGTTAAAAAGACCAAAGCAGTGTGGTTAAACAGTGTAAGAAAAAGAGAATATTTAAGTGCTCAAACCTTTAGTGTATGTTACATACACTATGTGATCAAAAGTATCCGGACACCGCCACAAACATAGTTTTTCATCTTAGATGCATTGTGCTGCCACCTACCGCCTGGTACTCATTATCCGCAACCTCGGTACACATTAGACATCGTGAAACAGCAGAATGGGACGCTCCGTGGAACTCACGGACTTCGAACGTGGTCAGGTAATTGGGTGTCACTTGTGTCAGAAGTATGTACGCGAGATTTCCACACTCCTAATCATCCCTAGGTCCACTATTTCTGATGTGATAGTGAAGTGGAAACGTAAAGGGACATGTACAGCACAAACAGAGACCGCAGATATTTGAAGAGGGTCGTAAAGAGTAATAGGCAGACATCTATCCAGACCATCACACAGGAATTTCAAACTGCATCAGGATCCACTCCAAGGAATATGACAGTTAGGCGTGAGGTGAGAAACCTTGGATTCCATGGTCGAGCGGCTGCTCATAAGCCACACATCACGCAGGAAAATGCCAAACGACGCCTCGCTTGGTGTAAGGAGCGTCAACATTGCACGATTGTACAGTGGCAAAACGTTGTGTGGAGTGACGAATAACGGTACACAATGTGGCGATCCGATGGCAGAGTGTGGTTATGGCGAATACCCGGTGAACGTCATCTGCCAACGTGTGTAGTGCCAACATTGAAATTCTGAGGTGGTGGTGTTATGGTGCGGTCGTGTTTTTCCTGGAGGGGGCTTGAATTCCTTGTTGTTTTGCGTGGCAAGAGCACAGCGCAGACCTACTAAATTGATATTTTAAGCACCTTCTTGCTTCCCACTGTTGAAGAGCAATTCGGGGATGGCGATTGTATCTTTCAACACGATCGAGCACCTGCTCATACTGCACGGGCTGTGGCGGAGTGGTTACACGACAATAACATCCTTGTAATGGACTGGCCTGCATAGAGTCCTGACTTGAATCCTATAGAACACCTTTGGGATGTTTTGGAAGGCCGACAGACCTCACCGACCTACATCGATACCTCTCCTCAGTTCTGCACTCCGTGAAGAATGAGCTGCCATTCCCCAAAAAACCTTCAGCACCTGATTGAAAGTATGCCTGCGAGAGTGAAGACTGTCATCAAGGCTAAGGGTGGGCTAACACCATATTGACTTCTAGCATTACCGATGGAGGGCGCCACGAACTTGTACGTCATTTTCAGCCAGGTGTCCGGATACTTTTGATCACGTAGTGTACATCTAGTACATAGTAGTTAGTGAAGGTATTGCATTTCACCCAAAAATTTGATATCGCGAGTTCACCGGAAATACATGTTTTATAAGAAAAGCATTGTTGGAAAAAGCTCCGCGTGTGTGTGTGTGTCTGTGTGCGTGTGCGTGTGCGTGTGTGTGTGTGTGATTGTGAACAGCATAATTAAAAAACACTAAACTTGGTATTTAAGTTCAGTACCTTCCAAAAATGCGACACGAAGATTTTGAAGAAAATCCCCCTACCCCAAACTACCGTGACGAAGATACATCAGAAGTGAACCAGAGGTCGGGTCCTGTGCTCTTAACCAGCTGTTCACTTCTAATTGATACATCACGGTGTTAAAATGCTTACCTCCATGATGACCTTTGAGTCAGGGGAACATGTGAAAATCACTTGGGAAAAGATTGGTAATATGGAGGATGCGAGAAACCTTCCCAGTTGAATCTTCTGAGCTCCGCCTGGGTTAAGATTCAATTTGGAAGTTTTCTCGTATCCTCCGTATTCACCGGAGCTTGCCCCAAGTGATTTTCACATATTCCTCCAACTCAAAGGTAAGCACTTTTAACACCGATGAAGTCAAATCAGTGAACAGCTGGTTGCGAGCACAGGACCCGACCTGGTATAACACTAGCTTGGAAAAACATGTTGACTGTGTAGAAAAGTAACAGAAGGATTGTAAAACATAAAATTAATTCAACATGATCAATTGTGTGTAATGTTTTTTTATAAAATAGGGAAACTCACTTATTGGACGCCCCTCGTATAATGTTGTATAACTGGTAAACGTTAAGCGATAGACGAAAGGGTACTACACAAGAAATATAGATGTCCTTAAAACCACAGTTTATTTCAAATATTTTTTTGGCATCAGCCGTTATTGATGGTTCGAATTGTTCAGTACTTAACCATTCTTTTAAATCCTGTCAACATTCAATTGTTTCTCGCGATTCCATTGAATTTTAAGGCCAGCGTATAGCGTGCAGTTCTTAAGCATTTGACTATCACTTTTCCCGCTTATTTATAACGCAATATGTATTGTAACTATTTCTTCAAAAGTTTATTTGGGTTAAAATGAAGTAAATATAAAAATAAGCTTTAGTAAGATTATTGTATATACCCATTAATAAACGATTGTTTCATATATTTAATATTGTTTTATTTCTCTTATTCCTAGTGAACTCATTTAACGATATAACAGAAATATCCTAGCAAAAAAATAAATAAACAAAGAAAGGAAAATCACGTTTTGTAATTAATATGCCTTGAACAGGAGGTTAGGTGAGTGGAGAAGATACTTCTTTAGAGCTGTTTTCAAAAAGTTGCTGACAAAACGTAAAGTTCACCCTTCCCCATATCAAACAAGGAAAAACGATACTTGTCTAAGTTTTCCCAATTTAGAACAAGGTCACCAGAGGTGGAGAATACAAAGTTTTTTTGTTGTAAATCCCTCAGATTAAATGACTTGGCGACAAGAAAAGTTAACCCATCACTTTCATGACACTCGTCGCACGTGTCACTCTTTAAATGTTTTATAATTATGACCAGAGTCAGGATTTTGATGACCCAAATGTTCAAAACATGACCTTTAAAATGATTCTAAAATTATAAAAAATTGATAATGAACACAAAAAGACATAAAACTGAGATTTGTTAAATTTATTAAAATACAAGTTTAAAAATTAGGTATATGAGTTATGAGGTAATTTAGAAAATTAATTACAACTATGTTTCATGTTTTTATTTTAGAATCTGGAAAGAAAATTAAGAAAATTGTTTTTGAAAGAGGTATTACAAAACCCGAGCATTAGCTCTTTTGCTCATGAAATTGAACTCTTTTGCTCAATTAGCATTTAGCTCATTGCGAATGAAGTATACATCACAGCCTATGACACGACACATAGACAAGGACAACAATATCCTGACTGTATGCGCTCATTAACGCGAAAAAGGGAAAGCTGCCTTGTCTCATCCATAGTTTGGGATATGAATTCGTAACTATAATTTTATCATACCTGGTCCCCTGTTTCACTCGCAAGACTTCCAAATGAACTATTAACTAATAGGAGTATAATTTTTCCCCCAAGAATGCCAGTCAAGAATGTACAAAGTTACCTTGATTTCTCAGTTAAACTGTGACATTTCTGATGCTTGAAAAGTTAACCTTATGTTAAATGTCAGTAATATAAAACTCTTTATATACTGAATTTTCAACGATTGGTCTGAAGCAGTCCCTATAGCAAATGAATAAATACTGTGATAAATGGAATTTGAAAGTATATCAAGAGAAGACTCAAATTATAGTGTTTAAGAAAGGTGCCAAACTGAGCAAGTATGAAAAGTGGAAAAATGGAGAGAAGGAATATAAAGTGGTCAGAGATTGTATATACTTAGGGGTGAAAATGGGAGAAACAGAAGAAACTGGTATTAACGAAGGGGAAAGGGGCAATGTCAGCGATTAGAGGGTGTAAATATAGAATACCAGATACAAATGTTAAATGGCTAGAGAAAATATATAACGCAGTAGTTGAAGCAAAAATGTTATATGAAAGTGAAATATGGGAAGTAAAACGAGGCTGGGAAGAGATAGAGAATTTGTAGAGAAGTTTTAGGCTTGCCAAATGCTACAGTTAAGGAATTTGCTCTAATTGAAATGCAGAGATTGGGGAGAAAAGGGGTAATAATGGAGAGAGAGCTCTTAAATATTGGTACAGACTATTAAATTTAGAAGAAAAGAACTTTTTGAGGCAATTTCAAGAAAGGAGCGTAAAGAAAAATCTGATGTGCTACACTCACATGACTTTCTCTAATCTTGTACAAACTATTTTTACAAACGCTTATTCTCCATCTACTTCATGTTAATCGAGATAAACATTTGCAGAAACGATCTTTTGACATACAAAGAGAATTACATTTTACACATAGCGGCCAGTTCTAAAAATATTCGACACGCTTAAGGCGTACTATGTTCCCCTTGTTTTGTATTTGCAAGGGCAATATAGAAATACAGTAGGCTTTAACCATATACATATCTCTTAATAGTTGATTGCTAGGTGCAGCACCATTTCCTTTCCACAGATTAATACTCTTTGCATATCCAAGACAAAAAAATGAATAACGAATTCCCATTTGAGAAAATAAGTATTGAAAAATTTAAGGGAATATCAAGCAATATCTCGAAAATGGTTCACTCAACAAAAAAAATGTGTATGACATAAATTGTGTATTTTAACGCAATCTACATTTTTTGTGTAGTAAAATTTTGTCTATCTCTTATGGTTTACCAGTTATGCAAAAGTCGTTCACAATAAAGAATACTTTTGGAGACATTCCCAGGAAATTCAAGATATACATTTTATTTGTAATAGAAATATCTTAAACATGATATTTTAATCAAAATCGTTAGAGCCATTTTTGAGAAAATTAAAATTTTCGAAATATCTTCCATGTAAAGGGTACTCTGGGGTGGGGGGATTTTCTTGAAAACCTTCGTGGGGCATCCTTGGAAGATATGGAACCTAATACCGAGTTTGGTGTTTATCCGACTGTTCGTTTCTGAGTTATGCTGTTCACAGACAGACAGACAGACACACACACACGCACGCACGCACGCTCACATACGGACATGTTTCCAAAAATGCTTTTTTTGGATTCAGGTGGTCTCAAAACATGTATTTCCGGTGAAATCTCGGTATCGAATTTTTGGGTGGAATACAATACTTCCCCTACTTACTATACGTAGTAGAGAAAGTAAAAATGGGTGGAGTTATAGTATACAAACTAATTTGGAAAATAGTGGTCTGGGAGAAATTTGGAGAAGGAGGGAAAATAATGTTAGGGGTTTTTGAAAAGAAGGTAGGCAGAGGATTTAAGATATAGAGATACAAAATTTATTCAGTAAGATTGGGAAGAAAAGTTCCTTGGAAGCATATATATTAATAAAAAATGTATGAGCTAGAGACCAGTATGTGATAACTCAAATAGAGAACAAAGAGAAAGTATAGCCTGGGTACGAGCAGGTGTATCGAAATTAATAGGAATACGAAATGGGTTCCCACAGAACCAGTGTCCAATATGTGGGGAAAGAGAACATTTAGAACATATCGTTTTTGATTGTAAAGGTACACAGCATTGGAGAAAGCAAGCTATAAATGGGAAATGGTTCAAACTGGACAGGAAATTAGCTATAAGCAAGATTTTTAATAAGGATAGTAAACAGGTAGGAGGGTACCTGTCCAAAGTAAAAAAGAAATGATTATGTACAATAAAAAGAGATGTGAATTAGTTTCATAATGTGATGTTATGTTATGTAATTATATTATCATTATAATAATAATAGATTATTATTTTGGTATTACTTGTATTATTATTATTATTATTATTATCATCATCATCATCATTTTACGTATATTTGAAGACTGTAATATGGGTAGAATATGGCAAGAAACAGCTTGGGCTGATGTTATAGCCATATTCTAAGTAAGATTGCTAGCACAAATAAATAAGTGAATAAATAAATAAACAAATACATATACTGAATATAAATGTAAGAAAATGACTGAATAAAGCCGCGAAGAGCAAGAAAATGACAAAATACGCAAAATCGTACAAAATACCCTAAAATAGAAAATGGCATAAAATGACAAATGACCTAATAAACATGCATTTTCATAATCTAGCACCCACGATAAGAAGTTATATACACTTAGTGATGTTTATGATGCAATTATGAAAACATGACGTGTCATCCGAATCCTGACCTTGATTATAATATATGTTGTTTTGTCGACACTGATGTCGTGCACCATCTATGAGGTAAGTTTGAAGCCCATGCTGATAGTCAGTGACTAGCAATGATTAGTAGAGTTAGATGCAACGTTAGTGATTAACAAGCTAAAAGCCATTTCACAACGACTGACGATACACAACGACCAGAAACTGCCTCATGCAATTCATAAATTTTCCCATACATAATGCATACGACAGCACCTGGCGTTTATGCTGAAATATACATTTGTTGAATTTTTTTCCTTTTTATATTTAGGGATATGCGACGAATTGTATGGAACTATGCATGGAACATTTAGTGTAACTGAATTTAATCCCACTTTTACATACTTCCAAACACTACCATAACTCCAAACTATATCAAAACCACATAGACAAATAGGCACAGCGTAATTTGGAGAATCTTCATTGTTATATAAAATCGGGATATACTGAAATAAGGTTTATCCTTTAAACCATGATATTAGACAACATTGAAGTTAGATATTTTAACATTTTCATCAATCATTAGGTATAATATTAAGGATACTCATAAGTGAAAAAAAATCACAAAACTGCCTTTGGATTGCATTGTGGAGTGAAGGGGATTCGGTAACGATCCAGGAATGAGGATATTGTGTCAACACCCAACGAGGGGGCGTCCCTGGGAGGAAGGGATGAGGTGAAGGAAGACACCGGGTGGCCGGAACCAGAAGTGACGGCACAGAAATGACGGTCTCTACTATATACACTAAAAACTATATATAATAGTCGGACAGGCAGGTCGGGAACCCCGCCCCACATAGGGTCCATAGTCCCCCGAGGGAGTGGTCCTTATACTCGGCAACCAGCCGAAGGCTGAGGGACGGAGAAAGTTCACAGAGAACATCCTTCTTCCCTGCCACGCTGCACCGAAATACAATCGCCGACACTTCCAACACTGAAGTAGACCAAACGGGTTGAAGGATGAATGAAATGATTAATGAAACGAACTGGAGGGACAGGAAATTTAGGGGATGAAAGAAACCACTCCAGAATTCGCCTAATGACCAGGGATAACCCCGAAAAAACTCATGGGTAATAGTGGGTGGTCCCGGGATCGAGCCCGGGACCTCCCGAATGCGGGCAACAGACGTTACCGCCTGAGACATCCCGCTTCGTAAAATTACCTTTAGTGTTGCCTTTTAGTGTTATTAAACATTAAAAACCTTCTAATAGCTTTTATAGCTGTGTAACCATTTAATGCGTGTCATATAGCAATTTAAATGCCTATAAGCCAGCTTTCCATAAAATTGTAGTAAAAAACATAACTTTTGCCTTCGTTAAAGTGAGTAAACCATTCAAGAGGGGCTTCAAAAATCTTCAATCAGTAAACTAACTGTAGAGGACTAGAAAAAGACGAAAGAGTGTTAGTATATTTATAAGCAGCACAAAGTTAGAAACAGAACTATTTTGGCTTTATAATTTTTTAACTTTTTTCTCGGTTTCATTTATCTGCACATTTTCATTTTCAAATTATTTCACTGGATGTATTTTTCGATACAATCAATAAAATTTTGTACAATTCTTTATAAATAAGAGGAGAAAAAATGATGAGATGAATTTTTGTTAACATGCTTGGTTGTGATGCTACTGAGCAATATATTCATATTGTGTAATTTATTAAGCAAAAATTAAGCTTGATGTTACTTTCTCCCAAATTAGTAAGATACTTAAAATTACGTCTTTGCAGTTTATTAATAGAATATTATTTAAAAATTTAGTTATGCATTTTTTTTAAAAAAAATAACTCCATCCTGTGCGGCAATTTATGTAGATATTGATGTCAGCTTACGTGAAATTTAAACTTTCTCTTACCAGGTAGGTATTAGACAAAGTAAATGTACTAAAGAAATGTTAAGTCATGAAGTTTTGGAAATAAAATGGTTTACAATTGCCTAAATACGATGAAGGTTTTAGAGAAAACGAAAATTACAAATACACATGCTGCAACAAAATGGCGGAGGCTCTATTGCCGGTAGTTTTGTACCTAGTCTTGCAGAGTTGAACGAAATTACATTATTCCGAAAGCAAGGAAAATAAAGCAGCTTAACGCAAAAGCTCATTTTATTCCACATGCCAGCAGTAATTAAACGGTCGCTTTTGCCAATGCTGTACAGTAAAATACCCGCGTTTTACGTCATTTCTCCAAAATACGTAAAAAACATAAAAGCAATGTAGTTGCGTTGCGACCCCAATGCAAAGGACGTATAACAACCTACCCTCATTAAACACATCATTGTTTTTAGCTTAGCTTGTAATGAAGTTTGCTTACCCAAGGGATTAGTGCATAATGCGGAAAAAATCTCATTTTTGCTGATACCGCCTCGAGCTGATACGGGACTATATCCCACGTCAGAGGGAAATGATATTGCTTGCCTGGTTTTCACCAATTAGCGTACTTCCTGACATGCCACTCACACGTGTGTACACTCTGGTTCCCCGGTTTGTCCCTAAAAAATTAAAATCAATTTTCCTCCCCTCTAGTTTCCGTACGCGACATCATCTCCTGGCGGCTGGAGTGGCAACTATAAAGGTGATATATCCTGGCATATCCCCTTATGTGGTCACTTTTCACAGCCTGCAACATTGACGGAAAAATGAGAAAATAAGTACAGCGTAATGTCGGAAAAAATGAGAAAATAAGTACAGCGTAAAACATAGAGTATTTTGTCCTACGAAGAGTATAGGAACACCAAAATAAAGTAATACTTCAACACTATCCTCACATGCTTTTGATTTTTGCTTTCTTTATCACTTATACAGTAGGTAGAAAAGCTATTCCATTCTACCCAAAAATTGAAAACCCAGATTTCATTGGAAATACATCTTTTGTGGTCCCCTGAATAAAAACTCATTTTTAGAAAATGCACGTAACACATAAAAAGTGAATGTAATATATCAGAGTTTTAATTCTATGAAACACGCCCATTTCATAAAGCTTTGAAAATCCTAAATATAAATGAAATTGGAAGCGAAACGTTTCAAAATTTCACATAGTAGTGATATATTTTCGAACATAGTATTATTACATATTATTTTAATTTTCGAAAACGTTCACTGTATGTGTGTTTGTGTTTGTCTGTGAAAAGCATAACTCACAAACTTAGATTTAAGCTCAGAGTATTCCAAATATGCAACATGAAGGGTTTCAAGAAAATCCTCCAATATGGTACTACCCTTTAAATGAAACATTTTGTGGATTTTCTAAAAAATGACTCTAAACGATTTTGATTAAAATGCCATATACTGAGGATATTCATAGGAAAAATAAAATATATATATATATATATATATATATATTGAATTTTCTGTCAATGCCTGTGAAGCTCTCTTCATTCTGAAAGAATTTTGTATAATCCTGTATGACTGGCACGTTAAGCGAACACGAAAATTCACTACAGAAGAAAAGTGGATCTCTTTAAAGCACGAAATTTATTTCGAATAGCTTTTTTGTGGTATAAGCCATTTCCGAGATATACATGGATAATGTTTTGAATTGCTCAATTCTGTCATTCTTTTAAAGAGCTGTCGACATTTCTCGCGGTCTCAACTGTTATTTCTCGCGGTTGCGTCGATGGAGTATGGAATTTTAAGGGCAGTGTATAACGTCCAGTTCTTAAATATATTACTGTTGCTCTTCTCTTTGCATTTATAGTGAAATGTGTAATGTAATTGCTGCAAAGGTTTATATCGATTAAAATGATTAGGTAGAAAAATAAGCTCTCGTAAGAATAGTTTTTATATTCATTAATAAATTATAGAGGGTACAGAAAGCCATGCGAATTTAAACATCAGATTTTTTTTATTTGCAAATCATGGTTTAACATACCAGATAAATGCGAGCTTCTGGTGAAAAACTCTTAGTTGCAAAATCATACAACGTTCTCTATTATTTATTTCCACAGAAATTCTACAAATTATTCATATAAAATCCTATGTTTCCACCCATTTTCTTTTAATAATGATAAATATTGTCTAGAAACGGTTTTATATCACACTAAGTAGCTTACCTAACGTTGCATATTTGGCTTTTAAACCTAGAATTAAGATTTGATTTCATTTACCTCCTTCCATATTCTTTAAACAATTATTGTTCATAATCTACATGTTTTTAATGGTAAACTCTTTATCGCTTAGAATTGTAATTTCATAAATCCTCGTAGTATTCCAATAAAGTTTGAGAAATCCCCTGATACACAAATGGGCATGAAATATTGGCGAGTGTTGTATTTCTGATTTTCTTAACTTTCCCCTTGACGAATGGCTGATGTCAGCATTGACGTCGTCTCCAATATCAGCTGTCTGCTGCCGGCTCCTACAGTGGTTGGCTATGAGACCTTTCTCTCAGGTTGTGCGTGGGCGTAGTATGAAAGGATAACACCAGTTTAGTTGGCTGAGAAATTTTAAGCTAACTTAAATATTCAGTGTGAGTAGAGTCGCCGACTATTGAATTTACGAATTAATCACTTCTATAACAATAATTAAGTAAAGCGTCAGTTGCCATAAGTCGCAGAAATGTTACTCGGAAAGACCCCTCGTAACAGCCACTTGTTCATTCAAGCGCGTCACTAAGCACTACACAACTTAAAATGAAATTATCACATGCGTAGTCACAAGGATCGTCTTCACACATTTAAGTGAATAAGTCTAAAGAGAGAGGTCTCTGATTTAGATTGCACGCATTTTTCTTAACTTAAGGTCCACCCACCTATGGTTACCCCTACAAACGTTCTTTCTCGCTCGGGCCAATCTTAAAAAGTTCTGCGTATACATCTCTTACCCTGTTATCATGTGGTACCTCCCCGAATCTAAGAATTTGCCTTTCTCTTCTATAGAATTTTTATCTAAGTGACTGCTCAAACCCACGGAATTTAACCCTTAACTGCATTCCTGGAACTTTTTTGCCTAACGCATTCGCTACTTACGCTGTTACAAATGAATTTTCCTAACATGACTCGCTAATGATAAATCTCTCAACACAAGCTTATTACATTATACATTGATTTAATATACGGAAATTATTTGTTGAAATTATTTCCCCATCTTAATATTATTTCTTTATTTAATTATTTACATCTTTCTGTCAATAATTACATTATCACCCTGACGGCCTTCCTAAGTGCTGGAAATGTTGCGATGCCTCTACATAACCTTTAGTGGTGAAACTATTCTAAGAATGATCGAGTTATTTGTACTTAATAACAGTAGAGCTTTGTACGTTCTCTCTGATCCCGTAATTATTTAGTAACATGAAGGCTACACAGTTTTCACATACAATAAACATCAATATTCAACAAAATACTGGTGTAGATGAAAATTGCCCATCTGCAGATTACTAAGTTAAATATTTTGCAAATTGCACATAGTTTGTAAGCATCGAGAAAGACACATTTTATCAGTTGTTGATTATATCGGTCGAGCAACTTTTGATAATACACCGGACTCATTTTTTTGTTTTTATATAATTATGTAGCGTATATTGGTAATAGACTCGATTACAACATAGAGGAGAAATACAACGAAGCTTTCTTACAATATTATTATTATTATTATTATTATTATTATTACTATTATTATTAGTGCTATTAAATTTTTTGGGCATAAGTATAGGACAATGTCGTATCGTGATAAGTAATTCTGTTTGGTTTTTGATTCGCTGTGTCTTGTTTGCTGAGCTGCTACGCCGTTAAAAAATTATATTGAGTTTTATTTATGGACTCTCTTTAACTGCTGTGGTCCTTAGCATCCCATTGTATATTGGGCGTGAAAGACCGGTAATTTTGCTCACAGGCCTCTATCAGGCTTGAGGTTCTTTTACATGCCGTAAATCTACGATATAGCACCACCGGCTTTACTTCCCTCCCAAAGGAAGCCATGCTAAGGACTTTTACGCTCGAAAAAATCCATCGCCTCCGTCGGGTTTGAAAATCCTATGTAAACTGCTAGAAATGAAATATCCGCGACTTTAACTTATTTTGTACACTTTTTCCATGCGGTAACAACAGTTTACTGTGAGGCAGTATTTTTAACACTTAAATGATTTCAGTCAAATTATATAATATATAAATTCAATAACAACCCGCCTTAAAGCAATATGTGTATGTAACAATATACAAAAAGTGTATATTACAGTCATTGTAAATGTTTATATTATATGCATATGTTCAATAATGTTATGTGAATGCATTACGTAATTTAATAATGTAGGGGCTGTGAGAATAATAGGTTAAAAGTTGCTAACAATAAGGTAACAATGAGGTAACATTGATGCAATAGTGGATTTGAAAGTTTAACAGTATTCTTGGAAGCAATAATGTAATTTTTTGTGACAGTTTATAAAATAGCCAATCAATAACCAGAAAAAGCTTTAGTTAAATGAAGGTATTCTATTGGACTAGCATTAGCCAATTAGAAACTGAAATATAGCAAAATTTACAAATTTAGGGTTCAGTTGGTTGTAGACAGTGTTCCTAATCGGACGTGAGAAACGTCCTCGAGAAATTTAATACGTATTTTGTGTGAGACAAAAATAGTTTACGTGTTAAAAAAAGCAAGTATTTAATAATAAAAAAATCTCACAGCTCTCTCTATATCAGTGAAGTGCTATTTAAATCGTGTCAAGCATTAATAAAAGGAGTGAAGTAAAATTATAATCTGTGTAAGCCTACATTCTTCAGCCGCATCACGCCCTGCTAAGACATTCATGTCTCTAAAAATAAATACTGACGCAGCCGAGGCAAACATAAAATATATAATATTTAAAGAAATAGTCAAATTACAAAGTTAATATTCTTAAACTTGGGGTGAAGGCTACCGGAAACGTTTTACGTGCGGTTGCAACCAGCTTAAAGTTCGGCTCCCAACAGTTGAAATATAATACAACTCCTTCAATACAACCTACTTCAAATTGACTTTCCATACGTGGGGCAGAAACTAACCACTTCAAATTGACGCCCAAAACTGGGGCAAATAACGTAAAGATATAATAACTACAATACAACTCCTACTTCAACTACTCCATGGCGTTCTCAACTAAAAGTCAAAGCCTTCCTCGGAAGCAGTTTCTTCTATGATTCCAACGCTTTTTGTTCCAATATCCAGGCAGTGTAAATTATTTTTAGTATTTTAGTCATTTAAGAGTAGATATTAGAAGCTGTATTACAACACATGTCCGTCGGAAAGAAAAGGACATTTAAATGGTGAAAATACAAACACACACATTTTCTCTCTTTATCATAATAGATTTTGTTATAGGTAAACAAGAGCGTACAGCAGGCTGAGAGAGTCAACTTTTTAAAATCTGATGCGTTACATTCACATCACTTTTCTAGTCACTATCGTTTATTTTTTATATAGCTTCCAGAAAGTATTCTTGTGAAAAAATATTTTATCGGAATAAACGTGTGCAGAAACAATACACATTTCGTTGTAGGTACAAAGGGGATGCCGGTAACTGTAGCAATAGTCTCATCTTTAGAAAATGGGTCGCTATAAGTATGCCGACTTTAAGTCACATCACATTGTGGGAAACAACTTCATGCTGACACCACATCAAAAAGTCTGATGTGTTACACTCACATGACATTCTCTACTCTTGTACAAACATTTTTTTGCAAACGCTTATTTTCCATCTACTTCATCTTAATCGAGATGTTAATCTTATTTCCAATTTATTTGTAGATACCTACAAGGGGAATATGGTAGGTAGACTTTAAGCGATATCAAATCTTTTAAGAGCTGGCTGCTATGTGGAGCATTCAATACTCTTTGCATGCTCAGGACATAGGAAAACGAACAACGAATTCCCATTTGAGAAAAAGTATAAGTATTGGAAAATTCAAACAAATAACAAGGAATATCTCGGAAATGGTTCACTCAACAAAAAAATGTATATGACATAATTGTATGTTTTAACGAGATCTACATTTTTTGTGTAGAAAAACGTTGTCTATCTCTTACGGTGTACCAGGTATGGAAAAGCCATTCAGAAAGAAGAGGAATTTGGGGACATACCGAGAAAATTAAAGATGCACATCTTATTTGTCATGAAAATGTCTTAAATATATTATATTTTAATCAAAATCGTTAGAGCCGTTTTTGAAAAATATCCCATGTAAAGGGTAGTCTGCGATGGGGGGATTTTCTTGAAAATCTTCGTGTCGCATTTTTCAGAGATGCTGAACCTAAATACCAAGTCTGGTGTTTGTCCGACTTGTCGTTTTTGAGTTATACTGTTCACAGACACTCATACCTTTTTCTATAAATGCTTTTTTTGGATGCAGGGACCTCAAAACATATATTTCCGGTGAAATCTCGGTATCGAATTTTTGGGTGGAATGCAATACTTTCCCTATTTACTATACGTAGTACAGAAAGTAAAAATGACAACATGCTGAAAACTTCAAACCAAGAGCAACGAATGTCTCGGAAATGCCTGATACAACAAAAACGTTAGTTGTAATGCATTGTGTACTTTAAAGAAGTTTGCATTTTTAGTGTAATAAGCTGTTGTTTATCTCTTATGGTTTACCGGTTGGGTATAGGTATAGGTGATTCAATGGAGGGACACATCCCGCGCGCTGTGACCTGCACATATCTATTGTGTCTACCATACCCCAGGAGGAAGGGATGAGGTGAAGGAACCACAGGAGACTACAGATCGTAGGCAGACCGGTCACAGAGATGCGGGGAAATTTTCAAGATTTCCAAGCTCGCAGATTCGTCCACTGCTGGAGTCGCCGATAGAGGACGATGAACGACCCATCAATCAAGCAGCCCTTTGGTATCCACGGGGAATACTCTTTCCATTGAGCATGCATCCGCGCCGTCTATCCGGCACCGCCATACGCCACGAAACCTAGAAGCACACCTAAAAGATGAGAGGGAAATGATGGAAAGGAAATTGTGGTAGAGGAGAAACCACTCCAGCATTGGCCTTCCTACCCCGGGGAAATCACGAAAAAACCATAGGCCAGAGTGTGCGGTTGCCGGGAATGGAACCCAGGACCTCCTGAATGCGAGTGGCACACCGTTTACCAGTTAATAAAATGATATAAAATGCATTGCAAATGAAGTGCACTTCACTGACTTTTCACTGAAAATTCAAGATATGTTAGCCATATCTTAAACATATATTTTAATCAAAATCGTTACAGGCACTTTTGAGAAAATGAAAACAAATAACGAAAAATTTTCATGTGAAAGGTAATTGGCGGATGGGGGATTTTGTGAAAATCTTCGTTTCCCATCCTTGGAAGGCGCTAAACTTAAGTACCAAATTTGATAATTATCCGACATTTCTTATTTCAGTTGGCTTTTCACGGACATACAGCAAACGGACGGACAGACATACAAACAGAAATGGAATGCAGTACTTTCTCTGCATGCTATTACTTTGGTTCTAGGGAAAATAAAAAACAACTCGATAACAAGTTAGTTGTTAAGTACAAGTTTGCCCCAAAATCGAGCTTTTAGGCGAGGTATTTTTCGGGGAGCGGAGAAGAAAATATTACTAGTTGCCGATTGTTTCATATTCCCGCGAAACTGAATAGCAGTTTTAATGTATATTTTAATTCGTATCCAACGGTTGCTGTTGCTAATTGCAGCTATTTTATCTCATTTTTCGTATTTTACATTCCTTAAGGCATTTCGTAAGCAATGGGAAATTGATTGCAAAGGAGAGCATAGTTCTCGTTTGAATGACGACGATTTTGAACTGAATTTTATGGCTCAGTTATAACTTGGAAATTAAGTTAGTTTTGTTTAATTTAATGTTTAGTGCTATTAAAATCAAATAGAATTGTAGGCATCGGTTGACTTTTTGTATTTATTTAAAAGATAACATAATATGTTTTTTCTTAAGCTGGTGTCATTCAATGCTGTATTTTCAAGATTTACGCAGAAATTAATTATATAAGTTATTTTAATGTCCATCTTCACTTCTCAGGAGATATGAAATACAATATGAATGTAAGGTTATATCATTACATATAACTTTCGAATTTATTTTACTTCAGTGGCAAAATGCTGCTACAATTTATTCTGTTTAGAGGGAGATATAGATTGTACAATGGAAGGCGGACATCTCGCACACTGCAATCTATATAGATATATTGTACTAACACCTCCAGGAGAAAGGGGTGACGTGAAGGAACCACAGGAGGCTACAGGCCACAGAGTCGCGTGGAAGTCTCTAACACTGCTGGAGCTGCCTAGAGAGGGCGATGGAAGACCCATCGGCCAAGCAACTCTCTGGTGTCCACGGGGATGACTCTTTCCTTGAGCAAGAATCCGCGCCATCTGTCCGGCACCACCATATGTCACGAAACCTAGAAGCACAACTGAAAGATGAGAATGAAAAGAAATGAAAGGAAAATGATGGAAAGGAAATCTCGGTAAATGAGAAATAACCACAGCATTCGCCTACCGACCAGGAAAGTCACGAAAACCTAAGATCAGAGTGGGCAGTGGACGGGAATCGAACCCGGGACCTCCCGAAAACGAGCCTCAGACGTTACCGCGGGGCCATCTAGCTCGGTGCATTTTAGAGGTACTTTATGTGCTTAATATCACAAACATTAATGATAGTTAATTGTCAAGTGAACTAATACAGTAACGCTAAAATATTTCAATTAAAGGGACACACAGAAGAAATATTTTCTCGTACGCTCGTGCTTAAAATCCCTTTCTGGAATTGAGATTTAAATACAAAAGTAGTGAATGAAGGGATAGTAACATTTATGAAAGAAAAGTTGAGCTATGAATTTCACACTTAATTTATCGTCTTATTTGCCTAGGCAGCTGGCTTGTCGTTACCTCCGTAGCATGGTAAAAATTGAGACGTTATATTAACAAACCTTGGATCAACGCACACTAGTCTTGATGGTATGTACTCTTTGTATAGGTTATGAGAAGCAAAAGAACAGATACTTAACTTTTCAAAGTAATGAAAATTCAAGCAAACCTGGAACATTCTGGGAACGGTTAATGCTACAAAACGTTTAAATATATATTGCATATTTTAATGAGTTGTAATAATTTTTATACTCCATTTATGATTTTTCAGTTATAAAAATTCAATAATAATAAAGCTTAGTATATTATTCAATTACATATAATTTATTTAATTCGTTATACCGATATCTCAGATTCTAATCAATATACTTAAGGTTAGTTTGCAGAAACAAATACACACACACATACCTACATAATCTTTTCACATGTAAAAGATTGTTAGGTTGTGAAAATTCGCTAAAATATTGGCCTTACATTCTTAAACGTGTAACTTTAGTGTGTATAAGACTTCTCAACTTTTGGTTACAGTGATATTGTATACACTGATGCATCTTTTTATGAAAAGTTTTTTTTATTCGGGCGAAATCTTGATATGAACTTTTGTAAACGACACGAAAAGTGAAACAGTAATTATTTATTGAAACTTGCACGCGTTTGTGAGACACAAAAGAAGAGCCTCTAAATGTTTGTAAAAGTTTTGCTTGAAATATGAGAGTAAATAACAGCAAATAGGTTAGGGGCACAAAGCATTTTTAGTGGATATAAATTGTGTGTTTTAACAACATATACATTTTAAGGGCCATTCACATAAAAACATTAACATTAACGCGAGTGCATAAACGTATAACATGAGCCTAAGATTCGCCTTGCCATTCACAACACGTTAGTGTCAAAACAAGGCTATTAAATTGTGAAAGCGATTAAATTGGAGGTTGCGATGATTAACAACGATGCAACAATGAATTTTATGTTGCTAAAAACTGCATTAACTGTGTATGTGTTATATCACGTAATATATTTTTCCATACATTCAAGAAATTGGAATAATTTATAAATTATAATGGTTTCACACAACGTCGAAAGGCACCATAGTAATAACATATTCAGTTCATTCGTTATCTGTATCCAAACATTTTGTTTTAACAAACTATCTTAATAACATTTATGCTTTTTGTCATAAAGACAACGATGATTTTCAAATAAAATAATTACCCTCTCATCAAATGACTCCATTTCTTCTCTTCTCCATTTCCGTGAAATGCTATAATGTTATTTTCTCTCTCTAGAATTACATTAACGCGAACATGAAAGTTTAGAGATTGGGTTTGGCGTTAGCTCTGGCCGTAGCGTTAATGTTGATGTTTACGAAACTCATTCTGAATGGTCCCATTTGTTAACCTGGCCGCAAACTTTCGTGTTGCATTTGCGTTAACGTTTCTATGTGAGTGGGCGCTTATTGAAATAACTGTTTTTACATTCTTATGTTTTACTTGTTTTATAAAATCCAATAAGTAACACTCCACATACCGAAATACCAAAACTAATTTCAGTTTTAATAAAAAATACAAAAACATAATAGGTTTTCAATGTAAATGTATATTTGGGGAAAGGAGAATGTCTATAAAATCTTCGCTTTGCATCCTTAAAGGATTCTTACATACGACATTTAGTATGTATCTGATTTTTCGTTTTTGAGTTATCTTTTTTCTTTCTGAAGTGAATGCGCGCGCACACGCACGCAGACACACACGCACGCACGCACGCACACACACACACACGAGATTTTTCAAGCGTACTCATATTGAGAATAAGGTGATAACATTGAAATTACTAGCTGGTAAATCCTATTTTAATTTGTATTAAATGTCATGTCTATAGTTTTGAATTAGTATCATCATATGGGAATCTACAGTGACAGAGAATACCAAGTATTCGGAGGGGGACACTTTGCACACTGCGACCTACATAGATTATTGTGGCTACCAACCACCAGAAAGTAGGGGTGAGGCGAAGGGATTGCAGGAGGCTATAGGCCACAGACAGATATATCAAGAGACGCGTGCATTTCCCTAACACCAGGCTCAAAGCCTCGTCCCACTGCTAGAGCTGCCTAGAGAGGCCGGTGAACGACCCTCGACCAAGTAACCCTCTAGTGTCCGTGGGGATTATTCTTTCCTTTGAGGAAATATCCGCACCATCTGTCCAGCACGGTATACATCTCGAAATCTAGAAGCACACCCAAAGATAAGAAGGAAACGGAATGAAAAGGAAATCGTAGATGAGAAACCACCCCAATAATGTCTATCAACCAGGGTAAATCACGAAAAACCCATATTCTGAGTGGGCAATCGACGGGAATGGAACCCGGAAACTCCCGAATGGGAGCCCCATACGTTACCGTGGAGCTATCTCGCTCGGTACAGAGGATACAAAGTAATAATATTCGAAATTTGGATAGCTTTTAATCACACAACTTCTGGTATCATCTGGAAGTTATGCCTAGAGGAATTCGTTGTGTAAGAGTTACACATATAAGAGAAATTTTCTGGCCTTGAAGACAGAAATTATAGCGGTATACCTTTAATGAAGAAAAAGTGACTGTAATTTCATTCAATATGTTGCATCACTGTTACTGCAGTAAAGCTTTTTTGTGATATACTTTCGGATTATGTACTTAGACAGTTGCATAATATATAGAAATAAAGCCTATACATATGAATGGGAACTTCGTCACTGATGTTCGATTAACACAAAGAAAGGTGTTGACAAAGGCATCCATAGAGGGCGTAGGTGTGGTACCTCTTAGATGAAATTGCTTTGTGGGGGGTTTGACCTCTTACGAAGAGGCGAGTATCAAATAACTTAGGCTGTCCTCATTCCTGGTTTAATAGGTACAGTCAGATAAACCAACTGAGGACCCGAGTATGAACAGTGTTTTAGGATCATTGCAAAAGTCACTCTTGGATGACTGGGATATGCATTTATTTGTAACCTTTTTAATAGGAACGGTCTCATCGTTTGAGAATAAATCACCTATAGGTACTTATTTCAGTTCTAATAGAAAGCATCCAGCTGTATAAGTAAATATATAAACAAATAAAAGGGTTTTGTCCAATAAGAGGACTCAAAATCCCCCATTGTTTCCTCATTTCGGTTCTCTCTTCGTCCGTGCATTACCATTAACTCTATAATATCTATCATCTGGTAGCTTCATCTGAATCGAACGTTTTTCTCTATTCCTTTCATGCATTTCTTAGGAAGCTGTTTCTTCCCGCCCATTTTTCTGAGTAATTTATGTTTGTTTTCCGAGTCGCTGTCCTTTCTTTGCACTTTTCCTGTAATTATTTCATTATTTTATCCATTTTACACACTACATTCTTTATATTTTTCTCTTTGCAGGATATTTTAACCTTGAAATTGAACATTAATATCCCTTTGATTCTAGGATACAATTGAGTGGCAACTCACTTGGTAACCTTGGCCGTTTACAGGTTATTTTTGCAGAGGAAAATGTGTGGTCAGTTTGACGTAATATTGCAAACCTGCAGTGTTTCCTTCGACGGACTGTTTTGTGCTGCAAACTTACTGGTTAAAACTCGGAGAGTATTTCGAATAGAGTTTGTTCCATTATCTAATGCTAGATACTATAAGAACTCAGATATTGAATTGCTGCAAATCAAGATATTTCCTGAAAATTACCAAGTTTTAAAAATGTTGTCACCTGGAGAGGGGTATTTATTTATTATAAGTTAAAGACATATTATTGCAGAAGCGGAGTTTTTCATGGAACAGGTATTTAGAGCACCCGAAGGATACTGAAATACAGCTACGTGCAGGGCTTTTAATTGGTTGATGCCGACGGCCGGTGAGAGAAAGGGAGAGAGATGCAGCGCTTTCGTCTAAGGTAAACACCATAAACGCTATCGAGAGATAACCAGAATATTCTAGAAGTTTCCCTTCTCCTCGGCAAACAGGTAACCATGCATCTTCAATGCAAACGGAGTTTGGAGTGGGGTTATTTTCTTGAAAAGCTCATTGTTGCATCTTTCGAAGATGCCGAACGTAAATATCAAATTGGTATTTATCGGCCACACATAGAGACAGACAGACTTCCTGCCTGACTGACAAGACGTGCATAAAGGCCTTTTTCTAAAAATGCTCTTTTTGAGCCGAGGCAGTAATTTTAACACTTAAATGATTTCAGTCTAATTATATAATATAAATTCAATAACAGCTCGCCTTAAGGCAATATGTGTATGTAACAATATATAAAAATGTATGTAACAGCCATTGTATATGTTTGTATTATTGTATACATGTTCAATAATGTTATCTGAATGTAATAAGTAATTTAATAATGTAGGAGCTGTGAGAAATAGGTCAAAATTTGCTAAGAATGAGGTAACAATGAGGTAACCTTGAGGCCATAATGAATTTGAAAGTTTAAATGCTGCTAGCCATTATTGGAGCAACAATAATGTAAATTTTGAGACAGTTTAAAAATAGCCAATCAACAAGCAGAAAAAGCTTTAGTTAAACGAAGGTATTCTATTGGAGTAGGATTAGCCAATCAGAGACTTGAAATACAGAAATTTACAAGTTTAGGCGGTTGAAATCAGTTCAGTTGCCTGCAGACTGTGCTTGTAACAGGACGCGAGATGTGTCCTCGAGAAGTATAATACGTATTTGCGTGAGACGAAAATATTTTACGTGTTAAAAAGTACAAGTAATTAATAAAAGAATCTCACAGTTCTCTATCAGTGAAGTGTTATATAAATTGCATCAAGCATTAATAAAAGAAGTGAAGTAAAATTATAATCTGTGTAAGCCTACATTCTTAGTCGAACCACAACCCTACTAAGAGAAACGTGTCTCTAACAATAATACTGACGCAGCCGAGGCAAACATAAATATTTAATACTTAAAGAAACAGTCAAATTACAAAGTTAATGTTTTTAAAAAAACGGGGCAAAAGCTACCGGGTTGCAACTACTACAAGTTCGGCTCCCCAACAGTTGAAAAATAATACAACAAAATATCTATTTCAAATTGACGCCCACAGCGTGGTGCAAATAACGTAACAAGCCATACACTTCAGAGATCAAGGGACCTCAAGACATGTACTTTTGGTGAAATCTCGACATCGAATTTTAGGGTGGAATACGATACTTCCTGTAGTTGCTGCGAGTACGAGATAGAGAAAGTAAAAGCATATGCATTCAACAAAGAAAATCGCATCAAGAACAGATATGCCGCATTACCTGATCTTCTTTGGGGTGTCAGCTATATCCCGTGGGACACTAATCTTATAAAGCACTGCGAGAATCCTTTGGGGTTATCCTCGTGAAAGCTTGACTAAATCAGT
Source organism: Deroplatys truncata (assembly GCA_030765065.1). Classification (NCBI taxonomy): domain Eukaryota; kingdom Metazoa; phylum Arthropoda; class Insecta; order Mantodea; family Mantidae; genus Deroplatys; species Deroplatys truncata. Next base: position 90,433,892 of record CM060979.1, read on the forward strand.
CTTCACCGCAATACAAGCTCCTTCTATAAGCCGCATATGGTGCATTCATTTTATTTTATCTGGCGTTCCACTACTCGTACTCCACTGCAACCCAGGACACAGCGAAGTGATACGAATTCTTCTGTTTGTCCACAACGCTATTTTTCACTTGAATTTTAATAGCACCATGCATTCGCATTATCGTTTCTTTTCTCTTACGTTAAATAAATATGTTAAATACTACCAGAGTATTTTCCAAACCCATCTTCTAGGCAAACGCAAAAACCGAGCTAGATACTTTACATTGGGTTTCTCAAAACCCTTATTTATTGCGTTCCTCTTAAACAAATGAAACGAATTTAGAAAGCTGCTAGGGAAAATGATGAGGAGTCTAACTCAGGTTGGTGACAATTGGGCTTAATTCCCCCTGAATGCGAGCATCGATATTACCACTAAATCGTCTCCTTCTTTGTTAATTCAGAATACCAATTAGAACACTATCACTCAATGTTTTACCAAGTAACTCAATACGGTAGGTAAGGGTCGTCCGCCGTGGTGTAGTGGTTACCATGCTAGCCTCTATTTCCAGAGTTCGCGGGTTCAAACCCGGCGATGGGCGATGGATTTTTTGGGCGTAAAAATCCTTAGCATGGCTTCCTTCAAAGGGAAAGTAAAACCGGTGGTCTCGCGTCGTAAATTTACGGCACGTAAAAGAACCTCAAGCCTAATAAACAGACCTCTGAGCAAAATTACCAATCTTTCGCGCACAATATACAATGGGACGCTAAGAACCACAGCAGATAAAGAGCGTCCATAAATAAAACTCAAATTAATTTTACGGTAGGTAAGGGATGAGAAAGGCGTGTTGTTGTTAGCAAAGGATACTATGTGGTTTTAAGATCATGTACTTCCCTTACTCCTGTACCGTTCACCTAATAAATCCCGAAGCGTTTTTACGTCACATCACTGTGATGCGTAACAATGAATTGCCTCATTCTGATTTAGATCATATTATGCATAAAGAAACCGAAAAACATGGGGGCTTAGTCGAGAAAAGTGCATCAGAAGTTACACTCATGTATTCGTAGACATTTTATGCTGTGTTAGAATGTCATATTCTTCCTCTTCTCTGCAAGTATTGGGTTTAAAGCTCTTCTGCAGTGCATTATCTGAAATTTTTCATAGTTGTTCACTTCATTTTATTTTATTTTTCTCAGCTTGTCGAGCAATGGTTCTATCTTGAGTTCGTCTCATAGTGTAATCTTGCAAATTTAATTTCTACTACCGGTATTTTCACTTTATCTTTTTCAGACATACCTTTGGCTTCATTTCCATATGCTAGCCATTGGCATTGTTAATGGTATTTGTTCCTAGTTTTATTCCTCAAATTCCTATAGATTGTAATCCAATTGTTTAATTGGATAAATAAGAGAGAGAGAGAGTATTGGATAAATAAGAGAAGAAAGTATTGAAATAAATGGAAAAAAGAACAAAACACGAGATTAAAACACTATAAACAATTTTTCTATAAATAGGAGGGACCAGAAGTACCAGATGTGAACATATCAATAATCTCCGATTATTATATATTCAGATTCCTACGGACTGCTACCAAAAGAAAAAGAATATATTCTTCTTTACGAGAAAGGCAATAGATGAAATCAAAATAAAGTATGCCTGTTAGATACAACCTGCAAAACGTATGTAATAATTTAAAATTAGAGTTTGAATATAATAGCAGATTATTCAATATCAGAAGAGTAGGTAAGGAAGGTCTTCTAAAGATACTATCTATATTTTAAAAGATTTAACAAAACAGAGGAGCATATTTTCTCGAAACATGTGTAAGCTTTGTAGACTTGAAAGCCTTTGATAACATAAATAGAACATTGCTGTGGGGTATCCTTGTAAGAACAGGCCATCCAAAACATCTGGTAGAAGCAATAAAGAATGTATAAAGATGCCACAATAAGAATAATGGAGTTCGGAGAAATGCCCATTAATAAAGAGGTAAGGTAGGCTGTAGCATCTCGCCAAGTATTGCATTCGATGCCGAGATCTTATCGGAAATACACTTTTGGAGATTCCCTAAATCCCCCAAAAATTATTTTTACAAAAAGATGTGTGTGCGCGCACGTGTATGTTTGTGGATAGCATAACTCAAAAACGAAAAGTGGGTTAAATACAAAACAAAACAAATATTTAAATTCAGCATCTTCCAAGGTTACCACACTAAGATTTTCAAGAAAATTCCCACCTAAAATAGCATTTACAGGGTAAACCTTTCCGTAATTTTGATTTTCTCAAAATAACACTAATGACTTCGATTAAAGCACCGTATATTTAAGACATCTGCATTGCAATTGAAACGTAAGTATATCATACGTAAATATAATATAATAATTGTAAACGTAAGTATATTGAATTTTATACTAATAGCCGTGAAGTCCTCTTCATTCTGGTTGCATTTTGCATAATTGGCAAACTGTAAAATGTATCTACATTTTTATATAGTAGATTTTGTCTATCTTAAAGCAAAAATAAATGTTTTTTAAGCGTGTTAACTACCTACGAGATATTAGTTCTTATTCGCTTGAATTTTCAAATATGTACTTATACGTTCTTCATGTCATAAGCCGCTATTTTTTTTTCTCGTGGTAATGCAAGGAACATGGAATTTCAAAGCCATTACATAGCAATCCGCTTTTTATCCTTCCTATACCTACAACCAATGTGTAAATGTATAATGAAAATTTATCTCAAGTAATAAGAAGTAGATAGAAGAACAAGATTTTGTAACAATAATTTGTAGAAGAGTCAGTAGAGAAGGTAAAGCGAATGCAGTAAATGGGATTTTTCATAAATTGTAACAATGTATTTAACTGTACAGGTTTCTATCACAAATTTACGCAGTGACTATCTGGACCTATTCTACGGACAAATTGGAGACAAAGTTAACTAATGAAAAGGCACGATTTCTCAACTCAAGTTACGGTTACACACAAAGGATAAAGAAATATGGCATATGCACGACAAGTTTCCTACAAGAATTAGTTAACTAAGTATAATTAGGTTGAAAATAAATATTTCAATAAACTCATTGTATGCATATCAGATCAAAAAATTGAAAATGAAATGCAACAATCCATATTTATTTAAAAACAGCTAACTGAAGAATATGGTTGGGATATTTTCGCCGAAAAAGTATAAACAACGGCATTTAAAGAAGAAAAACTCCTGTAAGGTCAAAAGCAGCAATTGATGACTCATAATAGAACAAGGTCAACTTTTGGATACCCAGATAGCCATCTTATGCAGGAACGATGTTAAAATATTGTAATTTCAAAGGTTTGCAACTAAGAGAAAGTAACATGTATGAAAGCTTGTTATTCCATTTCCTATATACACAATACCAAACTTAGCCCAGAAAGTAAGTTTATTGCATGGCGACAGGCAACTCTAATCTTGTGTTTTTCGTGGTTTGCTGTGGTCGGTAGGCGAATGCTGGGGTGATTTCTTATCTATCGAGATTTATTTCCCCCTCATTTCTTCTTTATTCAGTTTACTTTTTATGTTTCAGATGCGTATTTAGGTTTTGCGGCGTGAGGCGGTGTCAGACATGTCTCGGATACTTGATCCAAGGAAAGAATATTCCCCGTGGACACCAGAGTGCTACCTGGTTGCAGGTCATTAATCATTCTTTTTGGGCAGCTCCAGTGATGATTCGGGTCTTCGAGCCAGAAAATGGTAAGGCCTTCCGTGCGCTTCTGTGGCCCGTCTGCCAGTGGCCTGTAGCCTACTGTGCTTCCTTCACCTCATCACTGGGCGATGGTAGCCGCAATGAATCTCTCTGTAGGTCACGTGCACGAGGTGATCCCCTCCGTTGTATACCATATTACTATAATTTAGAGGATATAGGTTAAGTATGGATTTTATTTGAAAATTATTCTAAAGAAATTCGAACATAATGCATACAAGATGACAAAAATATTTAAACTGTTTTAACGGGTATCACTTTGTCCGTTTATACACAAAATCGTTCATTTACGTCTGGTTCGGAGAATTTGGGATTTTATTTAACTTACTATTTGACTGGGAAGCGGAGGGGATTCGCACCGATCCAGTGAATCCGAATATTGTACCTACGCTTCACGAGGTACACCCTGGAGAGAGGGATGAGGTGAAGACACACACCAGGGGACCGGAACCAGGGGCGACGGCACAGCAGTAATAGGGTCCTTACAGTTTCCAAATGTAGACGCCCCAGCAGTCGGATAGATAGACCTGGAACCCTGCCACATACACGGTCCAACGCTTCCCCCGGGGGCGGTTCTTATATCCCAGCAACCAGCAGAAGGCCGAGGGATGGAGAACGTGCACAGAGAGTATCCTTTCTCCCTGCCACGCTGCACCGAAACACAATAATTGCCGACACTTTCAGTCCTAAAATAGACCAAATTAGACAAAAAGGATGAATGAAATGATTAATGGAACGAAATAGAGGGACAGGAAATCCGGGGGATGAAAGAAACCACTCTAGCATACGCCTGACGACCCGGGAATCGAACCTGGGACCTCTCGAATGCAAGCCACAGACGTTACCACCTAAGCGATCCCGCTCGGTAACTTACTATAGTTCAGCTTTATATATTTATCGCGTAATTTGGCTTTTGACTCGCTGTGTAGACTGAAATGAAAGTTGAATATGAACGTTTAGGAGATAATGATTACCTTAAAACCACGAAGTTCAATATTATCAAGTTATCTTTTCTTCCGCGAATCTTCAAGACTGCAGTGCAGGATTCCGCAATAATGACAATGCCATGTGGGCGCTAGAGAATTCTACGTACTTAACATTCTCAAATATTGAACATTTTGGCTCCCAGCAAACGCTGCTTGTAAACAGACACTTGTTATATGTGCATATCAAATAGAAGAATATTACAGCTCTCATCAGTTTGTGGTCGAATCCCAAATCGTTCCAAAACTAACCCAAATTGTTGCTTATTGACGCAGGGTAATGAAGCTCCATCCCAATATAGATACAGTGTTCATTAGCAGTGTTTAAAATGTCTTTGCTTTCTAACAATGGTGAAGCGATGGAGGTGATAACAAATGGCACTCGAACTACTTATCACATGGTTTCCTTTCGCCAAAAAGCAACTACGCTGAAGAGATATAAGAAGATGTAAAAACATTTCTCCCGTAATAAGGTGAAGCAAGTTTTTATGTGGTGCACTTGGTCAATTTAAAACTGACTAGCGCCTGAGAGACGCAACTCGAATCGGGTGCTGCCGTGAGCGCTCGGGATAGCCAGGCATTGTTCACAAGACTGCGTGTAATCTTGTAGTAGTTATAATGGGGAACACAACTATAATCACAAAAGTATTCCGAGAAAATAATTCATATATATGAGATTTCAAACACACAGATGTTTCAGTGTGTTTCAGCACTGAATATTTGTAACCAAAACACACTTATTTGATTTATGATTCTCAAGTGGAGTACGACTAAAGCTCGTTACAATCCACGCTTACTCCAAACTCTCTTAGCTCAGTGGTGGAGCGTTAGCTCACGATTTTTGAGTTTGAAAGTTTAAATCTCCGTGTATCTACTCAATTTTTTTACCTTTTCATTTAAATACACGAGTAAAATTATAACACGCTTTATTAATTTTTACTTTCTCTACTACGTATAGTAAGTAGGGGAAGTATTGTATTCCACCCAAAAGTTCGATACCGAGATTTCACTGGAAATATATGTTTTGAGACCCCCTGAATCCAAGAAAAGCATTTTTGGAAACATGTCCGTGTGTGTGTCTGTGAACAGCATAACTCAGAAACGAACAGTCGGATAAACACTGGTATTTAGGTTCATTATCTTCCAGAGATGCGACACGAAGGTCTTCAAAAAAATCCCCCCTCCCCAGATTACCCTTTAAATGGAACATTTTTCGAAAATTTTAATTTTCTCAAAAATAGCTTTAACGATTTTTATTAAAATATCATATGTTTAAGATATTTTCATGAAAAAGGAAATGTATATCTCGAATTATCTGGAAATGTCTCCAAAAGTATTCTTCATTGTGAAATACTTTAGCATAACTGGTAAACCATAAGAGATAGACAAAATGTTACTACACAAAAAATGTAGATCGCGTTAAAGTACACAATTCATGTCATATAATTTTTTTGTTGGGTGAACCATTCTCGAGATATTACTTGTTATTCCCATAAATTTTCCAATACTTATACTTTTTCTCAAATTTGTTATTCATTTTTTGTCCTGGTAATGAGAATGGAATACTCCTCATAGCAACCACCTCCTAAAATATTGGACTATCGCTTAAAGCCTAGCAATTCCCCTTGCATTTACAAGAAAATTAGCAATAAGGTTAACATCTCGATAAACATGAAGCATATGGAGTAAAAATAGTTTGTACAAGAGTAGAGAAAGTCATGTGAGTGTAACATCAGATTTTTTTATGTATGTGGCTTTTTTTATTAGTCCGTCATACCTGTAGATGCAACCATGGTATTAAATTATTGGTGGGGAGGAGGTTTCATACTCAATCAATTTAATTTTATAAACAAAAACTTCACCATTATTGTAATTATATTTGTAAGTCAAATGAAGTAACACAAGTAATAGTATTTAACTGTATTACAGTAAAACGAGTTGTAAAACATAAAAAATATAACAATCCACTACGGAGAATCGAACTTGAACTACTTGCTGAAACATTACAAAAGTCTTCTGAAAATGCCTTTTATAATAGAAGTTTAGTTTCCATTCAACTTGCACTCTTAACTTTAGAGTTGCTAATGTATGTAACTGTAAGCATATTAAGATGCGAATTTTGCATCTACTCTTAAGTCAATGAAGTAAAAAGTAAATCTATTGTCATCACGAAAATGCATTCCATCGTCCTTCAACAGTGTCCGCTTTTACGCTGCAATAATATGTTGGTTAGTCGTGTGTTCAGAAGTCGTATTCTACCGAAAAATCGGAGACTTCTTATAAGCAGAACTTTAATTACAGCGGAATCGAGAGGTCACGGAACTGAGATTCTTTAATGTTTGCTCTTATTTTATTATACTTGTTACGCTATTAAAAAGCATATTTAAAGTATATAACTGTATTTGAATTACTTGTAATGTGATGCCGTAATTATTGACGGGAATATATAAATAATTAAATAACGAATTAGCGGTAAGATAGCGAAATAATTGCAATACACAATTTCCGTATATTAAATCAACGTATGTTGTAATAATCTGGAGTTGAAAGATTTGTCCGTAAAGAAGATAATTAGGAAGTCATTTAACACAAGTCATTGGTATCAACCGAGGATAGAACACATTAGCTTTAAGATTCTGGGACTGCAGTTTAGAGTTAAATACAGTACAATTGCACGGTCGCGTAGGCAAATTCTGCAAAAGGTAAAGTTGGATGAAATTCTCAGAGTTAGGGGAGGTAACCCCATGGCAACAAGGTAAGAGGCACACGTGTAGTTCTCAAGATTGGAGTGTGTATGAACGAACCTTGGTGGGGAGTAATAAAGTAGAGAAATTGGCGTGCACCTTAATTAGAAACACATTTGTTTGTGCACACCTTTGTGCACACAGTTGGTAATACATTCGTTACTGTGGATACTTGTGACTATTTGTATGTATTTTATGCGCCCAGTGACGCACTTGTGTGAGTAAGATTTCCCGGCTATCGCGAGGGATCTTTCCGAGCAACATTTTGGCGACTCACGGCAAGCTACGCTACTAGTTTCTTTATTGCGGAAACAATTATTTTAACCCATAAAATTGATTTTGCAGGTGTAATACTTCAATTATTATTTTGAGTGCGATGATTCATAATCAGTTTCATTTTTTATCTTCAAACGGTCGGTACCTCGCTTCAATAACTTAAGTATTAGTTCGAATTAAATTTCTCAGGCAATTTAACCGGCGTTATACTTCACATTCCATTCACGCATACCCCGAGAAAGTACTCGTAGCTCTACCACTGGAGCAGTTGGCGCACGAGACAACAGAACGAGCTACGAGATCACAAGACCAGAAGCAGGTAAGTATACCGCTGCAAAACTGTCGCACCATCGCGGCACCATCAAAACTGTTTCCGTGTCGTATCATTGTGTGGCATCAAAATTGACGACCAACGTTTAGTATCAAATCTCTAAATACAAAACATGCGGGGTATAATAATAAGCAATATTTCCACGCATTGTTTTCTTGGAGCCTCATTTAGCTGCATGTGTTAGAATTGGCCAACATTTTCTTGCAGAAATGACATCACATATTTCTTTTATATAAATTGTGTGCTTTAAGGAGTTAAATATTTTTCTTTGTGTGGTAATATTTTTGTCGATCCCTTACGATTTACTGATTGTTCAAAAGTCGTTCGAAATGAGGAGAACTTTGCAGTATATTCTCGTAAAATTTAGGGTACAGATGGTAATTGTCAAATTTTCATGCAGACATCTTACACATATGATATGTTAATGAAAAAATTATAGCTATTTTTGAGAATACAAAAAATAACCAAACTTTTCAAAGCAAATGATGGCTTATGGTGGAGGAATTTCTTTAAAACCGTCATATAAAATGCATGGAAGACACTGAATTTAAATAGCAAGTTTGGTATTAATCGGTTTTTCGTTTTTGAGTTAGGTGTTTAAAGAGACAAACACACGCCACATGCGTTTCCTTTTCTGAAAATTGCATATTTTAGATTCAAGGAGATCCAAAACGTGTGTTTCCCGTGAAATTTTGGGATCTAATTTTTGTGTGGAGTACAATACCTCGTCTACTTGCAACAGGTAAGCAGTAAAGAAAGTGTTAAAAACAGAAATAAATAAATAAAATAGCAAATACACACTTGTGGATTCGAACGTGCATTAATGTCTTGGCCTTGGGTCAGTGATAAACCGGCTTTATCCAGCTTGATTATTGTAATACTGGAGAGAGGCCAAGATAGTTCAGTCTCTACAGCACCTCTTCATTGTATTTATGTACACTCGCTTTCATTTATGCCGTTTCCGCAGCTTTGGGAGACATTCTACTGACCTTCACAGGTGGAGTATGTGTAGCAAAAAGTAGATGTGTGTATTGTTTACATGCAGTGGCATCCTGTTTTATGTGCACAATTCTAGATTATTCACATATAAATATATAAGTTTAAGCAATAGATTTACTCGTCATTACTTATAACAACCATGTTTAAATATATAACTAAATAAAACTCTGTTTTGCGCAATATCTCCCTGAAAAAATATTTTTAATGTTAACATAACGTAAAATGAAATACATTATACCTTTTACTCACAAAGAGGACTCATTTACTAGACATTATTGGAATCATAAGTCCTAGGGGTTGTAAGCCCTACATACAGGAGGGTAAGTCGATTAAGAAGTACGTGTTGGAATCTCTGTCCAGTCCAAATACATAACTAAATAAACACTCTTTTGCAGCGTTTCTCAATCCTCTGTGTAGTGGGGGTAGTGTGCCTGCCTCACATTCAAGAGGTCCCAAGTTCGAATCTCGATTAGAGTGAGTTACCCGAACATGGTTTTTCCGGGGTCTTCCCTTATCCTGAAAAGATGAATGTTGGGTAACTTTAAGCTCTGTGCACCCCGGGCTCATTGAGCATCATTTCATTAATCGTCCGATATGACCTACACGGCTAAAGGATGCTAAACTAAAAAAAAGTTATCCACAAAACAGTATTTTTAATGGCAGTAATTATAATATAAAAGTAAGTATATTATTTTTACTTTCAAAGAGTACACATTTGATAGACATTGTTTTAATAATCTGTCGATGCGAATGCTGCATGGAATTGATCTAACAATGTCTTCAAATGCCAAATTGGCTTCCCACATACCCACAATTCTTCCCCGATGCACCTCTGAAATATCTGCATACATCGCATGAGCTGCAGTTAACACACGCGTTTGTTTGGTCGAACAAGAAAGGCAGAACGCTACAGACTCACCCCTCCCTGCTATTTACACGCCCGCTGAGAAGGTTGGTAAAATGCCTCCCAAAGCTGAGGTGTTGGCATAAATGGAAGAAGTGTACTACAATAATTCGTATCCGTATATTTGGCGATTCAGATATTCCTACCACTGGCTTTAAACGCTTACTAACGACTTACCTCTATCTCCTAGAGCGCCAGCCCATGCAAATCGTTCGGTTAATCCCGGTTTACAACCGGTAATGATGTCTGCAAGTTGTCTACAAATTGCGTGATGCATAAAAGAGAATTGGAAGGGACTGCCGGATGATCTGGTATAGTTCGTGGAGGATATCACGAGCATTGCTGCAATCATTTATGGAGTTGTATGGCTGCGACAGAAAACAAATCCATATTATTGCTATTCTCGGGATGTAATATTCTCTGAAATGCGCGTTGTGAATGACACATGTAATTACCTGGTTCCTACATGTTGATTAAACTTTCTTTAATTAACGAACACTTTTTATTTTCTCTACCACATATACCTAGTACCTACCTTTTTGTAAAAACGTTCGCCTGTGTAAACAGCATATCCCAAAAACGAAATGTTCGATAAATACCAAACTTGGTATTTTAATTCATTTTCCAAAGGTGCGACACAAAGATTTTCAAGAAAATCCCACATCCTAAAGTAATCCTTATACGAAAGATTTTTCAAAGTTTGCGAGTTTTTAAAAAACGGCTGTGCCGATTTTGATTAAAATGGCTTCATATATTTAAGATATTTACATAGCCAATAAAATATATATCTTGGATTTTATGGGAAGCCCTCTTCATTCACTGAGCGAGATAGAAACGCAGTAATGTGTGAGCTTCGCATTAGGAAGGTTCCGGGTTGTATTCCCGTCGACCGCCCACACTAACCTGTGATTTTATTTGCTGTAGACGAATGCTAGGGTGGTTTCTCATCTAGTAAGATTTCATTTCCATCATTTCCCTTTCATCCCTTTCCTTGTTATCTTTCAGGCGTACTTTTAGGTTCCGTGGCGTATGGCGGTGCCGGGTAGATGGCGCGAATGTTTGCTGAAGGAAGGAGTGCTCTCCGTGAGCACTAGAGGACTGGTTGGTTACGGGTCATTCATCGCCTCTTCTAGGTAGCTCTAGCAGTGAGACGAGTTTTCGAGCCTGGAACTGCTATGGCCTTCCGTGCGTATCTGTAGGCTTCTGCCCGCGGCCTGTAGCCTCCTGGGATATGGTGGCCACAATAGATCGATGCAGATCGCAGTGTGCGAGGCATCCATTTCCGTTGTATAATCTAACCTCACCTCACCTCATCTAACCTAACCTAACCTAACCTCTTGATTCGGAAGGAATTTTGTATAACCATATGAGATAGGCAGAAAGGTTCTATACAAGAAATTCAAAACTCTTTAAAACCCACAATCTGTTTCAAGTAATTGTTATCTGGCATTAAGCATTTCCGAGATATCAGATTATTGGTTTGATTTTTTCAAAACATGTCATTTTTTAAACTGCTGACGTATTCAGTTGTTTTCTGCGATGTCGTGGAAAGAGTACCAAATTTTTAGCCAGCATATAGCAGCCCCGTTTTTAAACATCTGACTATCGATTCTGTTTCCTCTATTTCTGCAAAGGTTTATCTGATTAATCTGAAGTAGATAGAAAAACAATATTTCGTAAGAATAGTATACAGAAGCTATATAAAAAAAAATCTGATGTGTTACACTAACGTGACTCTTTAACAACCTATTTTTACAAACGTTTATTCTCCATATCCTTCATGTTAATCGAGATGTCAATCTTATTGCTAATTTTCTTGTAGGTGCAAGGGGAATATGGTAGTATTTAAGCGACAGTCAAATCTTTTAAGAGCTGGTTGCTATATAGCGCATTCCATTCTCCTTGTATGTCCAAGACATAAAAATGAATAACGAATTCCCACTTGAGAAAATGTATTGGAAAATTTAAGGGAATAACAAGCAGTATCTCGAAAATGATTCACTCAACAAAAAATATGTATATGACATAAATTGTGTATTTTAACGCGATCTACATTTTTTATGTAGTAAAATTTTGTCTGCCTCTTATGGTTTACCAGTTATACAAAAGTCGTTCACAATGAAGAACACTTTTGGAGACATTCCCAGAAAATTCAAGATATACATTTTATTTATCACGAAAATATCTTAAACATATGATATTTTAATCAAAATCGTTAGAGCCATTTTTGAGAAAAATAAAATTTTCGAAAAATGTTCCATGTAAAGGGTAATCTGGGGTGGGGTATTTTCTTAAAAACCTTCGTGTCGCATCTCTGGAAGATACTGAACCTAAATTCCAAGTTTGGTGTTTATCCGACTGTTCGTTTCTGAGTTATGCTGTTCACAGACACACACACACACACACACACACACACACACACACACGGACATATTTCCAAAAATGCTTTTATTGGATTCAGGGGGTCTCAAAGCATATATTTTACTTACTATACGTAGTAGAGAAAGTAATAAACGACTGCAATTTTAAGTAGAGAATGCTACATGGATGCAACACATCAGATTTTTCAAAATCGTTTGCCTTTCCTTAATATTATAGGGTGGACCATTTAAGTTGAGACTGTATAATAAATATATCCAAAACTAAGCGTTGTAGAAATAAATGTCTTGAATAAAAGTTGCTGATATTATGGGGGAAATTAAATGCCATTAGTCGTGTTTTACTTGGAGGACGTTTAATTTGACCTTCATTCTAGGTTGCCGCTTATGGTTCCAGAGCGCACGATGTTTTGGAATAAACCAAAATAAATTTGAGGCAGTACGCCACTGATACCGCCTCAATGGTATATGTAAGCATTTGCTGCGCTATCAAGAAGTGTACATGTATGTCTCTGTAAAGTAGGGAGTCGTTAAGTCAGCGACACTAGATTCCAAGTTCGAGCCCTACCGAATGTTTTCTCTCTCTCTCTCACTCTCTCTTTTCTTCTTTCCTTTCTTCAAATTGTGGGCTGCGAAGGACATGGAAAACTGCCCTGCTCCATTTGCTATTACCACTGCTGTTAAATGTAATCAAGCAAATCAAACGAATGCATTTTTGAACAGGGATATACAATATAACATACTGTGATGTTCTAAACATACACATGATATAATCAAGAGTCCTTTATAGAGGTGGCTTTAAAAATGGCATTACCATTCTGGTGTCGCTGGCTTAAGAACTCCCTACGTTATCACTGAGCCATACGTGCACTTTTTTGCAGTGCAGAAAATGCATACGATTGAGGTGGTGTCAATGGCTACTGGTTCAAATTTATTTTGGTTTCTTGCACAAAATCATGCGCTCTGGGACTACAAGTGTCTTATCACTAATTATTCCACGACATCCCTCTATAATCCCTTAAAGTTAATCGGTCAAATTCTGAAACATCCTGTATATATTTATTTATATGTATATACACAGCCTTGAATGTATTGTTATCTGGTATGTTAATGAGCATTTCTGACACTTCATATTTTAACCAACAGTCGAATTAATTGTACCAACTCGAAGAAGATTTTTCTCCTGTATGTAGTTTAGGGTGTAAACCCCTCAGAACAAATGCAAAGTCATTTTAGTTTTATGGCTGTTAAACTTGTGAAAGCTCTTCACACATATTACTAGTTGGCAACTCTACCACATGCTACCCCCCAAGCAATAATTTGGCAGGCTTGATACGAAAGCACGCTTGTCCTTTGTTTCGCGTCCACATTGTTTGTGCTCCACTCACAATCCGCCCACCATATTAATGGCACCAAAGCGCTATAAAAGGCTAAAAGGATATCCTTTTCTACCTTTAGTTTGTAGAATTTTAAAAAAAATTTCCACTCTGTCAAGCTGAATAATGAGAAGGCCGGTACACTATGCAAGGCTGGCTCGTCGCGAGAACTTCCCCATTTAATTACGAGAGTTTTCGAATCATCGATAAAAAACTGATCCAGTGTGCAGCGTAATCAACATTCATAGCAGCGCTTACTGTGAATTATGGGAACAAACAATGAACAGCAGAACGCGAAGTGGCTGAGCCTTCCGTTTCGTCCCGTAACGTATCACAGAAAATACAAAAGGAAGTCAATACTGTAGAAAATAATATCTACGGCCTTTGCGCAGTAGCAGTAATTTTACTTTCTCTGCACTTTTCCATAGGTAGAAGAAACAATGCATTCGACACAAAACTTCATTCGTATTCATTGTTCTGAGCATTCACATTGAGGCAATATTTTATATCATAACATGCTGTGAATGCCAGAGTGAGGTTAGTGTAAATTAATGTTATTGTATGTACAGGATTTTAGAGGTTTGTTAGCCATAAGTATTGTTAGGAAATAAGTTTACACGGCCTAACTGAAACTGACAATAGAAGTGGGTAACAATAAACCAAGGGGGTGAGTTGTTTATCACTAAGAAGAGATAAAAATGACGTCAGGGTAGGGTCCTTTTTTAGAAATGGAGGGAATATCTTCCCTAGAGCATATATGTTAGTAGTAGTGATTGGTTGACAAAACAGACGCTAAAGTGGGCGCAATTTGGTAACCAATAGCAGCTATATTATAATGTTTAGGCAATTCGAGGTGAAGGAGTATGTATTCTCGAGCCATAAGCAAGTGTCGCACAGTTCTGAAGAATCTCTCACGAGGTGCACGTCGCAGAGTTAGTTACAAAAATGTAAAGTACGCGAAGTAATTGGTGCGCGGCAACTAAAACGACTGTAGTTACATTCGTAAATATCAAATTTTCAGTCAGGTGTGTATAAAGATTAAATATGTCAATTTTTAATTAAGTGGGACAGCAATAAAAGTCTAGATTCAAATTTTTTTATCAGTGTTATCTTTTAGCAACATCTCCTTTCCGTTTACATACCCTGCTTAGAGACACTTGCTCGACTGAGTTATAATAGCTAGCTGGAGGACAAAGAACACAAATTAAAAAATAATTAAACAATAAGCGCGCAACAAATAAGATAACACAAGATATTGAGAACTGCGACAACATTACTTTCTCTACTCATTCTTGTACCAGTTAGTCTTACAAAACCATCTATTCTTGTCATTCCAGTTAAGTTTTAAATTCACATTTAATCGTTGTAGACCGATTGCATGTAATGGCTATGAAATTGCATGTTCTTTGCATAACTACGAGAGAAAATGAAACCATTTGAAAAAAAAGTCTGATGTATTACAGTCGCACGTCTTTTTCTACCACTTCAATAAACTATTATTACAACAGCTTATTCTTCTATCTACTTTATGTTAATCAAGATATACATTTGCAAAAATTGTGTAACATATTCTAGCAGTCTTAAGCGACAGTTAAATCTTTTAAGAGCGGGTGATGGCTTTGTAATTGCGTTCTCTTTGCATGACCACGAGAAAAAGAACGAATAGCGATTTTGCACTTGAGAAAAGGAAAAGTATTTGAAAATTCAAATCATTAAAAAAAGGCCATCTCGAAAGGGGTAATGCCACGATGAATTTATATGGCATCAATTGTGTACTTTAACGAGATCTACATTGTGTGTGTGTAATATACTGTCTATCTCTTACGGTTTACAAAATGAAAATGTGTTGAATACTGGTACTTTAATCAATAGAGTCATTTTTGAAAAATTGCCAACATTTTTCCATGTAAAAGATAGTTTCTAGTAGGGGCATTTTCTTGAAAATCTTTGTGTCGTATCTTTGGAAGATACTGAACGTAAATATTAAGATTGTTGTTTAATCGACTTTTCGTTTTTTTAGCTATGCTGTTCACAGACAGAAACAAACAAATAAACACACACACCAGGAACTATTTTCTAAAATGCTCTTTATATATATTTATTTAAGGGACCTGAAAGCATGAATTTCTAGTTTAATCTCAATATTGAATTTTTAGAGGAATGCAAACCGTAGGTACGACAGGTTGTTCCAGCTTGGGTGTGTGCTAGTTGAGTACTCACGCCTTACAGAAGTCTGCCTGCAGCGTGCAATACATCTCGGCACTGGGGCAAGCTTCTCACGGCTGAATGAAGTGTCGTATAGTAACGCTCTACGTTTACTTTCCTTGTTGAATTAATCTTCTTTTGATTTATAAGACACTGGGTGTACAGAAACTGTTCTTCATATGTAGTAGTCAACTATGACATAGTGACATATGTTATGAAAAACGATACAACCTCAAGATTAGCAGAAAGCGCAAGTACTTGTTTGTATAACCTTCGATCAGTGATGTATTGCTATCACGCTCACCCTCCAGTCGCACTCTGAGCGCTGTTGCTCCGTACGCGCAAGCAATTCTGCCTCAAACGAGCAGAGTTAGGAAAGGTTGAGGATAATAATAGAGAAAATAAAAAGTCTATATGTATGTCAGATAAATAGGGTATACCACATTTCGGATATATTTTTAGGATGCAGGGCGAAGATTTTATGAAATTCCCTCGGCCAAGCAACCGCATATTAGAACGATTTCCACTAATTCTTGTATTCTCGATTATTATTGTAGCATGAACATTAAAACATCATACGTTTGATATATTTGCATAAAACTAACGTGTATCTTGAATTTTCCATAAATAGAGAAGTACTCTCACTTAATTTTCTATCACTCGGAACATTATATGTTATATCATTCTTTCCTTTCTTCTTTTTCCGCAAGAGCTGAAGACAACAAAGAATTGATTACACTCAAAGACTGGAGGAAATAATTACAGAGATCTTCGATAAAAACTGTTTTTAAAGCTTTTAGCTCTTTATACACCTTTATGTACGGAATTCCAAACTTGATTCTACAATATGAATAACCCAATGCCTATTATTTGTGGTAACCCAATTCAGAGTGCTGTACCCATGATCATATCGTTACCAAATGGGTTATGGTTGCTGAAAGGGAATGGAGGGATTCATTAAGTGAAAACGGACATTTATTTTTTTCTCATTAGACTTACCTGAATTTTTTCCTGTGTCTTATGAGGAAACAAGAGGTACATTCCCCATCCAACTTGCAACTTTAATAAGGTGGAAGAACTTTAACACTTTTGAGTTGAAGCATTTCAACAATTGTGGGTTGAAATTTAAGACAGCCTATTAGTTTCTGTAAGATTTAGTTTTAGTATTTGTTAAAGAAAACGTTTTTTCACTTCCGACTTTTAAGGTCAATAAAGTATCAATGTACATTGAAGAAAATTGTATTGAAGGAGTTGTATTATATTTCAACTGCTGGGGAGCCGAACTTGTAGTAGTTGCAACCGCAAGTATAGCAAACAGTTTCCGGTAGCCTTCGCCCCAAATGTACTTTCAGGTGGCCTTTGCCCCAAGTTTAAAAAAATATTAACTTTTTAATTTAACTGTTTCTTTAAATATTATGTATTTATGTTTGCTTCGGCTGCGTCAGTATTATTGTTAGAGACATGGATGTCTTGGCAGGGTTGTGGTGCGACAAGAATGTAGGCTTATACAGATTTTAATTTTACTTCATTCCTTTTATTAATGCTTGACGCGATTTAAATAACACTTCACTGATATAAAGAACTGTGAGATTCTTTAATTAATTACTTGCACTTTTTAACACGTAAACTATTTTTCGTCTCACACGAATACGTATTAAATTTCTTGAGGACATGTCTTGCGTCCGGTTAGGAACACTGTCTGCAGGCAACTGAACTGATTTCAACCGGCTAAACTTGTAAATTTCTGTATTTATAGTCTCTGATTGGCTATTCCTAATCCAATAGAATACCTTCATTTAACTAAAGCTTTATCTGGTTGTTGATTGGCTAATTTTATAAACTGTCTCAAAATTTACATTATTGTTGCTCCAATAATGGCTGGTAGCATTTAAACTTTCAAATTCATTATTGCCTCAAGGTTACCTCATTGTTAGCAACTTTTAACCTATTATACTCACAGCTCCTAAATTATTAAATTACGTAATATATTCACATAACATTATTACACATGGATACAATAATATAAACATATACAATGACTGTAATATACACTTTTTATATATTGTTACATACACATATTGCTTTAAGGCGGGCTGTTATTGAATTTATATATTATAGAATTTGACTGAAATCATTTAAGTGTTAAAAATACTCCCTCAACATAACGAAGTAATAGTAATGTAGAAAAAGGGAATTTTGGACTGGGCACACTTAAAGCTAAAAACATAGTACAACTTTTGAGAAATGTGTTAGCTGACCTTAATTTTGCTGATCGATGATATTTTAGTAAATCAGAGACAAATATGTATTTCTAAAATAGTTTAGCTGGAATTCAACTTTGTGAAAAACAGTGATTTACGAGAGCAATTTGCTCCATTTCAGAGATGCAAACGCATATTTGTTTCTTCTGAATAAACGCAAGCAACATTTGACGCTACAAAGTAAAAAAAGCACTGATGGCATTTTTAGAAACCAAAGCAAGCATTGCGAAAGCACTAATAAAGCATGTACGTTCTTGTAACAACAATGAAGAAATCTAATTTTGGTATATGTAGGGTTATGCTTGGAAAACACAACCGATTTTCCTAACTCTTCTTAGCGGAAAAGCACAGTTTTTCGCGATCGACACCTAATTTCAATTCGTAGAGGAATAAAAGACTAGATAGGCCTCGTTACTAGAATGGGAATATATTGGAGTCAAAGAAGGTGATTTTGATTTTTTGTTGCGAATTCTATAGAGCAGAAAACAGTATGTAGTACTGCACAAAAAAGTATGCAAAAATAAAAAAAAATAACAGATATTTTATTCCAAGTTATATACATATGTGGTTACGATTTAGCAACTGAGAAAACAATATACAATAAAAGAAAAGACTATATATGAGTGCAGGATGTAGGATAGATAATCTGAAAAGTAAACATTTAGGAGGGATAAATAAAATTTTCTGGTGCTGTTGGATGCAGAATTGCTAAATGTATATGCAGAACTGTACCACTTGCGGAGAATTACAGTACGTGTCACGGCTATTTACAAACCGTTATTCTGGAACATCATAAGTTGTCATGCATTATACCTACGTGGCCTCCGTTAAGTCAATGACTAATGGCAGACAGGCTGCTGACGGGCTACCCAGTCTGTCATAGTCCATGCGTTTCTTTTATTTATTGTGATTGTGATTCTGGTGGTGCAGCGGTAACTTGAACGACTCTTCTTCGGGAATTTCCGGGTTCAAATCTCGGGGCCGGCCAATCAATCTGACCTAAAGGTTTTATTTCGCAGTTTTCCTCGGACGCTAGGCGAATGCGGATAATTTGATCCGCGAATTTTCTCACCATATCTCTGTGATTACTACATTTAATTTCCTTCTTCTTAACCGCCATTCTATGCGTTGGGCTGATCACCCATCCTGGATATGCTGTAATCTAGAATTTGCTTGTTATTCGACGGACTACTGGCCCAAGACATTGGCTTGTAAACTCTTGGGGGTGTAAGTCCTACAAAGAGGAGGTTAATTAGTAAATAGGGAGAGAGGGAGAGAGAGAAAAGTATGGTTATGAGTAAAAATTAATTTGCTCCATATGGCAGAAATACTTGTTACGATATCTGAATCGGATGGATATGTATATGCTTTCTTTTACCAATAAAGAAATAGAACTAGCAGAACAAGCGTATAAAGTAATAAAAGGAATCTGGATGCATATTTTGGCAGCATGCATGCAGACAGAGAGTATTAGGAAAAAATTATTAACGGAAGTATTTTTGGCTTCCAACAGACGGAGGGCAGCATGCTGCGACTTGATTCTGAACAGTCACAACTGGTCAAGCTTGGGCACATACTTAATGGAAGTACGTGTACTAAGAGATAAGGTGTTTATATAAATTTTCTTTAAATATGTGTGGTGCTTGAGCACTTGAGTGTGTGTGTGTGTGTGTGTGTGTGTGTTTGCGTGTGTGATTCAGAGTGTTTTCCAATTTTATATATATATATATATATATATATATATATATATATATATAATGTGGTGATTATAAACATAGTTGTTTCTGGTCGATTCTGCAAGTCACGTATACAGACCAGGTATTTTTCTAGAGAGCATGGCGGTCCTATGACCCACGCGACTTGTTATGCAATTAATGTAATACTAAGTACTTAATAAATACCACTACTAGTAAAAAAAATAAAAGGCATGCGTCGGAGAATGTTGGCATGTTTATTTTATCTACACACTCAATATTCACACTAATGAATCCGAAGATGATGATGTCTATGGAACTGATTGTAAATCTGAGACCGGTAGTTCGCCGCAATTGGATCTATATAGGAGCCCTCTGCGGAAGAGAAACCAAGAGTAATACCAATAGCAGAGGAGGTCAAAGTAGTTAATTACTGGTTACTTCCTGGTGCTACTAAACGTCACAAAACAACGTTTAATTGCACACTTCGGTGTAAAGTTACTGTATACCTAGGTAGATGTAATCGCAATAGCATTCTTCATCCAAAGTGAACACGGTGCGCTCTCGTTTTTCATGTAGTTATATCCTCACGGCAGTATCCAAATTATCGGTCAAAGTCATACTAAGTGGTGGCCCTGGAGTGGAAAATAAGGAATGTAAATATTCCTTTGGCATTATAACCTATTTCATAATAGATATTTTAGATTTTTATCTGCCCCTCATGAATGTTTTGCTTTTGAGTAAACCATATTCTATTCCTATAGATGTAATGATACTTCTGGATGCCGAAACTTTATATAGGACGTTTTATTTACTTCCTATCATGCTGCAATGAATTTCATTACCAGCGTATAGTAAATAATTATGTAAAGACAGAAGATTTTGGTCAGCACAATATCACACACTCTCAAACATATTTTTATAATTATTAGCCGAGATAATGGTTACAGACTAATTGCATTTCCAAAATGCTTAAACTACTGACCTGGCGGTGGAGTCTCCATATTAGTAAGCTTCTCACCCCTTTCGTTGAAAATTTATCTCAAGGGTTTCTAGATTATGTGGAAATTGTATAGGCTTTATGCTATTAAATAACTACAGGATCAAAGAGAAAGTAATAAGGTTTGCAACTTCAACTACTGCAATTATCTAAACTTACCCAAGAATTCCTTCAATTGTTTCACCTTTAAAATATATTGTGACGGTTGTAGTTTTATTTTACAAGAATGTGATAAATCTTATTTTTTAAATTTCGAGATATTCAGGACAAAATTTAAGTAATTCCATGAAATTGGCTTTAGAATTCTTGCGAGTTATTTCCCGGATGCTTATACATAAGCAGGGGTTATTTTCGCATGATTTTTAGGGGAATCATCACCTCAGATTAGACATGTGGGTGAGTTGTGCAAATCCTGCTGACACCCCTTACGCCAGTGCTGTCTAAAGCACTAGCCAGCATATCGCTTGGGTATTTAAACTTAGAGATTTTTTTAATGGTGACGGTCGGCTATTTAAATTTCTTTTATGTTAGTTTACAAATTCGAATAGGCCCTAGGCACGACGAACGTGGAGCGGCGGATATCTTCTGTCAACCAGATAAACCCAAAAGCTGTCTCTCTCCCTCTTGCAGTGCAGTTTAACTTAGTTGTTAGAAAACTGACGAAAGCCTCTCTTGCAATAAGAATTGCACGTCAATAGTGTCAACCTTTTACCATTCTTCCAGCTACCCGCAACGTATAACCCTCTCGATGACATCCTGAACCACGTCCCCGTTCTGTCCCATTCATTGAAGACACTGTGACGTCGTCACATAGTATAGGCGCAGATTTGGGCAAAGTGAACCTGCAGCACATCTGGTGGAACCACAAAGGGTGTCGCCACAATATATTCTTAAAAACTGTACATAATTTATTCTAAACTACAACATGCGTCAATGTTTCATAGCTGTTTTAACTTCAGGGGATCATTTTACTCTGAAGTTAGCTTACGACGGGCTATAGGAAGTTGCAGTTATAAGGAGTGAATCAGGTCATTCAGCACAGCTCTATATTTTACAATAATTCATAGAGAATATAAGGGATGGGAGATTAATGAAATCGATTTAATGGTCAATTGAAATTTAGGAAACACACGTGTAATGTCGGGTAAACCAACAGATGTAATTATATTGATAAGAAACTTCCACCAGCGCTGCTATACGAAGGTTAACATACAAATGAGTATCTGGTTTCAAGCACTTGTTTAGGTCTACTCAAAATCGAAATTCAATCAGAGATGTCATCTTGCAAACTTCCATTGCTTTAAATTTATTGCCTTCTGGAGAGAAAAATAAAAACGGCGAATGTGTTAAATTCGCATGACTTTCTCTACCCATAACCGTTTATTTACATATAGGTGCCACCAAATATTGTTACAAAAGCTTGATTGTCAATCTAGTTCATATTGATCGAAATAAACGTTTGCAAAAAAAAATTTCATTACACATTTTCTTTAGGCACAAGATATGAACACAAATATGCTACAAACTACTTTTAAGTATGTCATTATAAAGTAAGGGAATCTATCAGTATAAGCTAAATTAGTTTACAAAATATAAACATATGAAACAACTATGTATTGTTTATATTTGGTACTCCCATTTCAGGGAGTTTCGTCATTGGTGTTGCCTCTTACACTACTTAAATTACCTCTATCAAATAAACCTCTTTTTGGAACTGCGTTTGAAGTGAAGAGGTTTGAAGAAATCAGCATTTTCATCACCGTCGTTTGTAACGACCCTTTATTGGGATAGAACGATAGACGTGGAGTTGCATTAAGTTTCAGAGTGTTGAAATTAGAGCACACTTAGTAATGTTGTCACCGGAACACTTACTTTTACAATCACGTAGTACTTGTGAAGTGACCTGTTTCCACAGGTCACTTGTGCCTCAACTTTGACGAGCATGTCCACGCCGGTCAGCGTCACGAACCACTCCAGACCCACGTCTAAGGTTTATTATAACAGTGTATCAAGACTCTCGAGAACTCTACAATTAAGTTAACCAAGCTCTAATTCTAAGCTCCTGCGGCCCCGCCCTCATCTTATTATGTGTTGCGTGTAATGAAAGGCTTAGCCAAGTGGGTTTTATAGAACCTAGTTTTATTTTGCACGCTTACAGTTTATGTAAATCGTCGTGGCAGTGCCCCACTCCTGAAGCATATATGCGCAATA
This sequence comes from Deroplatys truncata, assembly GCA_030765065.1. Lineage (NCBI taxonomy): Eukaryota > Metazoa > Arthropoda > Insecta > Mantodea > Mantidae > Deroplatys > Deroplatys truncata. Next base: position 90,456,990 of record CM060979.1, read on the forward strand.
GCACTGACCAGACCATTTGCATAATAAGAGAGGTGGGGGTCAGTGTTCCACCTGCTGCGAGCTGAAATGCAAGGTAACCTTACACATTTGTTTACAATGCGTTGTGTATGTAGCTGCCTCTGAGTTCTGATATCATTTGCTCCCCACCATTCTCACCACTACTCCTCATTTCTCCTCTCTTGCGCATTTGGATTATCAGGACATTTTACACAAGCGGTAACTTCCTTGGTATTCTTTAGCCCATGACAAGAGTGATCTTCCTCCAACCGAGCCTATGCAATATCTGCTAATCGATCCAAGTAGTTAATACTATAACACAGATGCGCTATAATGTGTTCTGAAATATATAGTGGTGCATTTTATCTGAAAAATATAACTAGGTGAACTTAATGAGCTACAAAAATAGAGTCAAGTGCCGTATTCTGATCTTACCTGGAATTCATCCAGCAGTAGATGATAGGGTTGTACATGGAGTTGGACATGGCAAGCCAGTAGATAGCCAGGTATATCTCCTGGATGTATTTCGAGTTGGTGATCTCCGGAGCAAGAGACGTAGCAATGAAGTAAATATGGAACGGCAACCAGCATACCGCGAAGATTGTCACCACTACGATCATCATCTTCACCACCTGTTCAACATTCAACATAAAACAAACCTGAACGAAGAGTCCAAATTTCTAGCTTCTCTATAACTTCTTAATCACTATTCCTAGATTAATATTAGAAATGGACTTCAATGCATAGCTTTTAAATTAATTCCTTAGGGAAATTCAGAATACAGCAGGTACTACATGAACTGTTTAATCCCGCATAGTGAGTCCTATTGGGCTCCCCTCCTATTTTTCCATGGTCATATTGCAAGTGGGAGGTGATAAAGTTATATTTCGCCTTCATGTTCTACTTTACGGCATGACTGCCTGCATGTTGGAGAGACAACCCTCAGTGACTACTGGCTGAGTCCTGCAACTAGTTTCCATCAGCTACTACAGAGGCAATCAGATAGTTTTTCAGATGGTGCTTTGGATGATAACGTAGCTGGTTACGTGGCCTCCTCCGCAGGCTTACGGCTGGATAGCTGCCGATGAAGGGAAGAACTTTTAGTTGAGACTCGATCGCCTCTGGAGAAGTCGGCATAGCTCGGGGCTTTGGAAAGTCGCACATCTAGTTCAAAATTTTACTCTTTCATATTTGATAGTAAAGTTCTAAAAAGTCGTGTGGCGTGCCCTTTAACGTGCGACAGGTTTGGAACGAGTTGATATTATAAAACGTGATATACGAACGTCAAATTTAATTGTGCAAGAAAGACAAAAGAAACAAGGACAGGTTTGATTCACGTGTTTGGTTAGCTGCTTATAACCTCAGTGAACATTCAGAATACACTGTATTTAATTGTTGTTAAGCTGCAAATGAATTTAGCTTTCTTATTTGGAAAAATGTTAATCCCTTCCCGTCTTGGATTTGCAAATGCTATTTCTGTATTTTGTTGCTAGTGTGTGTAACTACTCAGGATAATAACAAGGACCCAGCACGTAAGATCTCTCTGGAAACATACAGAGTATTTCTATACTCTAGCTGCGATCCACAGAACGACAATCAGTGCAATAGATGGGAGAAAAGGTTATCAAGGAAAGTGAAAGTAAAATAAACAATTATTATTGCAATTTTATTAATTCACAGGAAACTTTTAACCATGCAGTTAAATACCCACTTAAGCCACTCAGTGAACATAGTGCGCAAACAAAACTCTTTACCCTTAACCGAAACGTATTTCAGAAATACAGAGTTGTTCAAAAACAGTGAGAAGATTTCAGTTTTCTATATTTAGGAAACAGTGAAAGACAAAGGTGCACCTTTATACCAAGACAGATGAAAGTTTCAAGTTTTATAGTCATGATGAGTATATGCATTTAATGAGATCATTTGCTCTACAGAAATAAATAAAGGAGTAGTAAATTTTGTGCCATAATCAATTGTTTTCTAATTATCAAGCATTTATTTCAGACGTAAATTTTCCTATGAGGAGTTAGTCGTTTGTGGAATCTGCAGCAGAATTGAGTTTTGCCTTATAGCAAATTGCAATGCACATCATTTTGCTGTAAGTAACCAGTACTGCTTTAAGCCACCGATAATGGTTCTAAGTCTGCTTTAAAAAGCTTTGAACTTCTCTCTAACAAATGATTGCTACTGAATTTCATACTTTTGCCTGAAATAAAAATATGTATGCTCCTTTCTGAATAACCCTATGAAATATTTAATATGTAATTACATAAATGACTTGCAACGTGATGTTTAAATTGTTGATCTGGAGAGGATGGTAAATTGAGGGCGAAATTCCCCGTTGTTTGTATTAATTACCGTGAATTATAATTTTTTAGAATGGTTGAGTTTTTAAAATCATTGGGTAATATAGGTATTACGTTCTTAAATTCATTTTTCAGAAGAGGAATTTAATGGGAAAGCAGCATTTGTGTGACACTGAGTCTGACTTCAAATAATTGAAATCCGCATTATTTTTAAAACTTGGAAACACAGTCTTATGATTTTTTGTCTACGTGAATTAGGTAAGAATACCTATTCCTCTTGTAGAGAAGAGAGTCTCTCTATTCACTACGGAGTCACTTATATTTCAAAGCTTTGATAATGTATAACCCGTTATTCTTCTTGCATGTTGAAAGCAATTCTACTCTTTCTTTGTTTTTATTTTCTCAACCACTTACCTGTGGTAAGTAGAGGAAGTATTGCATTCTATTTAAAAATGGACATTGAAAACTCTTAGGGAATATACGTTCCGAGATTAACTGAAACTTCCGCAAAAAGTTTTAGTTCAGTATTTTATAAGAATGGGCCGAAGATTTGCAAGTAAACAACCCACTCAAAACTAACTTTTGCAGAAAATGCTTTTATTAATTTATCGCAAATGACTTAAGATTTTGCTTAAAATACTAATACACTTGGCTAATAGAATGTGTATCTTGAATTTTCTATGAATGTTCTGATTTCTTCATTGGGGTCGAATTTTGTATACCCGAAATGAAGGCACAGACTAGTTATAAGCGGTCATGTGTTTATAGATCTATGTTTCATAGCTGATGTGGTGCTTTTGCAAGAAACGCCGAACACAAGATATAAGCGACAAAAACAAAAATGTCAAACTCTGAATGAATACCTACAGAATTTAATCGGTCGGGGTTAACTCTATCGAACACAGCACATAGATGAGTAGGTTTATCTAATTAACTGGAGGGGAACACCTCACACCTCGACCCACGCGGAACTTTTGTGCTTGCCACCCTCAGGCGGAACGGATGAGGTGAAGGAACCACAGGAAGCTATAGGCCGCAGAAAAGCCGACCGATGAGACGCACAGAAGACTAACGACTGCGTCATATCGACGGGCTGCTCGGAGAAGGCTTCCTTCAGACGGAACCGGGAAGAACTCCATCCACGTGAGGCAGCTCAGAAAAGGCTGGCATCTGCGCCATCTGTACCACACCGACCGATGCTAAAATTAAATCGAGTTATTTATGGACGCTCTTTAACTGCTGTGGCACATAGCGTCCTATTCCATATTGGACGTGACAGACCGGACATTTTGTTTAGAGGCCTCTTTATGAGGCTTGAGGTTCTTTTACGTGCCGTAAATCTACGACACGGGACCACCGGCTTTACTTCCCTTCCGAAGGATTTTTACGCCCGAAAAAATTCATCGCCCTCCGCCGGGTTTGAACCACGACCTAGGGATCTAGAGGCTAGAGCATGGTAAGCACTACACCACGGAGGACGATACTGATCAACACTGCAAAGCCCCTAAGCCCATCTGAAACATGAAAGGCGAAGCGAAATGATAGTAAATGAGTGAAAAGAAATTAGTGGTAGAAGAGAAACCACCCCAGCATTTACCTTGCCACCCAGGGAAAACCAAGAAAAACCCAACATCGAGTTCCAACCTTAAGAATCGAACCCAGGACCTTCTGAATGCGAGTCTTGCACGTTAACGCGGAACCATTTCGCTCGACATCTCAGTTAACTACTTTCCTTTCAGCATAATGTCAACCAGGAACTAAAAAGGATGGTACTATCGTGGAAAGCTTTCTGGGCGCTTATGATTCACTCTGCTAGATAAAATCTTGAACCAAAATATAAGACCTGACGAAATTGGTTCTTGCATTTACACATCCTTACCCTACAACAGCCATAATGGAACCTGTCGGATGTTATAAAAAATACTAAGTTGGTCAGAGGAAATGGAGCGGATAGTTCTTGGTGTATCTCCAAAGACAAAATTCCAAGCAACGGAATAAGAAAACTGGCAAACACGTAGACGCGCAAACAACTTAAAATGGAAATGGGCACAGATATCTACCATGTGGGATCCTCGCATCGGCAAGAGACGCCGTGGAAGATCTGCTTAGAACACAAAAATATTAATTGAAATATATGAGTTAAGTTATGCTTCTTTTTTCCTAGCTTGGGCCTATTAAAAACAAAACTGACACGATATGTTAAACAGCTGGTTCATTTTATGCGTTTTGAATACAACCAATCCATATTAATACTCAATTTGAGATTATTTCCAGTAAAATATATACATGTAAGGTATCGTGAATAGAAGAATAACGTTTTAAATGAATACTATAATATAATTCTAAGGGTTATGAAGTTCTAACGTATAGAGAATGTCATGTTTGACACATGGGATTTTTCTCTTTTGCTGAATATACCTACTTTATGTCCAATTCCATTATTTATCATCGGTTTTCTATGGGAGAATAACCTGATAAAGGTCTAGGGAAAGCGATTTTATCTTTCCCTCTCTGGCTTCTATACAGCGGCCGGTTTTTCATATGCTGAAACACTGCCATTGTGTAATAAAATTTATGTGCAACGTATTTTATATTTTTGTTCCATTATTTTGTACAGAGTACCACATAAATACTGGAATTTATGAAGCTTCATTCCTGTATCATTTTTTCCCTTTTGCATATAATAAGAGTTGCACTCAAGTAATACAATTACGAAAGTTGTTCCACAGTTACTCCATTAATTATAATTTATGACCATAAGTCTATAATGTCATGCTGCTTTCAATACTATTATTTTAATTTTAAATATGGACATTCCTTCTTCAGTGTTTTTCCAACAAAGTAAATAACAGAGAATAAGTTAGTGAAATAAGTACATAAATAACTGGGTCAATACATGCAGAAAGGAATGTATTTTTCATAGTTAGATTTGCAGTGTTACTGATGGACCTCACAGGTCCAACTCATTAATATCTTTGCTTTCCTCAGTTAGAGAGTCAAATTATAAATATAAAACAATACATTTAGTTCTTTCAATATGTGCCAACATTTCATCTTTAGTCTAAACGTGTCAGTCGCCACGTAGTTCCCTTTTAAAGTAAGATATACGAAGTTGTATACAAGCAGAACTTAGATATAACAAACTAAAGTGTCAGCGGAGTTACGACTAGTCGTCAGAGAATTCTTCAGTAACAGGAGCACAGGACCGCACTTAGATCTAGTGGCTCTGGAAAGATTAGATCAAGGGGAGAACCGAAGGGTGACCAGATCCGGACGACGATGTGCGCTGGCAAGGTCGAAGACCTTAACGACTCCAACATGACATCAATCCTGACGACTGCGGCGGTTTGCCTTGCCTTAGCTACCTGAAACCTAGCGGTCCTGGAAATACAAGAGTACAGTCACAGGAAGCAAGGGACCCCAGCAGTCCTGCTGATTGCCAAGGAGAAATCTTTTCAAAGCGCAAATTTTACCGTCCTGTCGTAACTCACCAACCGCCGCCGTCTGGTCCTACAATCCTGAAACGGATGAGGTGAAAGTGATGAAAGGAAACGATGGACAGGAAATTCGTGGTAGAAGAGGAATCCAGCATTTGACTACGGAACTGAGCAAACCACGAAAAAACCCAAGGTCAGCGGACAGACTGACGGTAATCAAATCCGGGTCCTCCCTGATTCAACCCTCACTCGTTACTGCGGAGCCGTCTTACTCGGAAGTTTTAGCGGAACATACCTTATCTTTTCTCAGAATCAATATAGCATGAGAACGCTCATGTTCCAAAATGAGAAAACATAAATCAGACGGGAGTTTTCGTAATAGTTACGAAACAATAGAAGAAAGACGTTGAACTTAGGGATATATATATATTCACAAATAATATTAGAATCGTGTCTCAAGTGAAACAGTTGCAGAAACCAGAAATCATATGGCGGGGTCCTATAGACACACGTAAGATCGCTAACGTAGCTCCGCAGTCTGCAGCTCTGTATATCGGACATGCAACCCAGGTAACATGTATCCGGCGAGAACTAACGTTTATAAAGGTTCGCCTCAGAGACGGCTGACGCGAGTCTATAAATTTGTGCGGTGGTGGATCGTAATAAGAGAGAGGAATACGCGAGGAAATAGAAGTCTATTGAGAATAAAATTCCTAACGAAAAACGGAATATTCATTTATCGGAACAAAACACCGCGATTTGAAATGTCTGAATACTACTCAGCCCACCTACACAATTCTTTCTCTCCCGCTCTTCTATACCTAGAGATTACGTCTCAAATGTTAACTCATCGGTAAACCTGATTCGAATTATCCCGCAGCATTCAATTTTCACAGCTGTGTTTCAACGTCACAACTTTAGTCTAACATGGCCAACGTTAAACATAATTTAACTCCTTAGTGGTTAACTATAAAACTCGAAAACTAACAGTATTTTAGCATTGTAAGTCGGCTTTAAGGGGCGATATTTCTCAATATTTGAGATCGCCTTTAAGATTTACCGAAATACACGAATCAGATGAGAAATTAGGTGTGTTGTACCTCCACAGTGGTGTTGAGAAAGCTCACGTCACGATGTGCAAAATGTCGGCATCAGCCAAGATATGACGCGGCCTTCTCCGAAAGCTCACGACTAAGGATAGGAATTTTATGCTCTAATATTCCCTTTAATATATACGCATTTATGCATTGAAAATTTGCATAACATGCACATAAATACGCCAGTATAAAAATCATTAAAACATATTGACATATTATAATATTTTCAGACAACTTTATGTAATCTGTTAGTGAATAAACCTGCTGTGAAACCATTTGAATGATGTAACACATCAAAATTTATCTTTAATATTGAAGAATTAGGATTTAAACGGAAACAAGGCCTTCACTAACATACAAGCACTGAATTGAATGATCTGAAGTTTCTACTCGAGAACGATTGCGAACTGCAGGAATACTTTCCGTGTTGAATTTGTAAGAATATTGACGATAAGATATTTTGAAATGCTTTCTTCTGTGTAAATTAGTAGATTACATTTTTATAAGTCTTTGCATATATCAAAATATAAAATTTAAACTAAATTTAATAGTACGTATAACCACCACACTTGAATTCAATTCCCAGAACTCCTTAACAGCCCTTAGTAGTAATAGTCCCGGATGAGCCAATTGTTTTAACGATAATCCTGCCGCTAGGGGCGCTAGTGTCGCTAGTGTCGCTGCGTGCGACGGCGGCGGTAAGTTTGAAAAGCGCCCTGAGCGTTAGGATTATCGTTAAATCGGTTGGCTCATCCGGGACGAGTTGAAAGAATTGAGGAAGTGACGTGGAGTGTTTTGATTGGTTCGTTAATTTGGGGTGGGAGATGGAGGAAGGAAGATGGAGGAGTATGGAGGTCGCGTGATGGAGAGGAATTGGGTGGCGAGGTGTTGTCTGTGCGGAGGTCGGTACTGAAAGAGGGGTAAAGATGGGTAGCGAGGGATAAAAAGTGTAACAGAAAGTGACGTGTGAAGTTGTGATTGGTGGGAATAAGAAGTGATTTTATTGGTGGAAAGGAGCAAATGAAGGTTGTTGATTGGTAAGAATAAGAGGGATTATGATTGGTGGAAAAGAAAAAGTTGTGGGAGTGGGGTATGTTGGAGGTGATGGGAAAGGTGAGTTTTGCTAGCAGCAAGATTTGCAAAAGCCTGTCTTGAACTGATCAGCAATTTTTGAACGTCGGATGGTAGTTTTCTTGAGTGGATAGAGAGATGGGGGCGATATGAGATGCGGTGGCGAAAATGGGAACTAGACAAGGTTGTTGAGACAAGAGGTTTAAGGACGAGGAAATTTGGAGGTTAGTGGTGAACACGGCGGTCGCAAGAGGTGGGGGTAAGGAGACGCAGTGGTGAGAATGGGAACTAAAAGAAGATGGGGGTAGCAAGAGTTTTAGAAGAGTAGATTTTGAGGTTAAAATAGTGGGAACTAAAAATGGCGGAGGGTCTGCGACAAGGAGATGCGGTGAGAACTAAACAAGATGGCGGTCGCAAGAGGAGGGTAAGGAGATTTGAGGTTACAGTACGAAAACACGAAAGGATATATTCCTACGCCAAGCAGGTGCGAAAAATAATTATGCGTGTGGTACTTACCTGTTACCGGTGTGGATGCGTCACCAAAAGCGCGGCACGCGAGGCGGAAAAATAAAAGCAAACTGTTTTTGAAAATGCTTAACCAGCTTTAAGATCAACCAACATCACTACGCACTGATATACCTAGGTTTTTAAAGCGGTACAGACACCCTTTGCAGAGGCGTAATTTAACTATACCAAAAACCTGGTACTGGACCATCGTGATGGTCGCTAGCGTACGTAGGAGCAGGGTTCTCATAGCCGGTCGAAAGCGGTCAAAAACGTGTACGACGTAGGTGTTGACAGTAGCTGCTGTCGAGTCAACGGTCGAGGTGTGAATAAACAAGATCTGTTCTCGCCGGCAATTTGGTTCGGAGATGTGAGCAGCGGCGAGGTGTTGTCTGTGCGGAGGTCGGGACTGAAAGAGGGAAAAGATGGGGAGCGAGGGATAAAAAGTGTAACAGAAAGTGACGTGTGAAGTTGTGATTGGTGGGAATAAGAAGTGATTTTATTGGTGGAAAGGAGCAAATGAAAGTTGTTGATTGGTAAGAATAAGAGAGGTTATGATTGGTGGAAAGAAAAAGGAGTGGGGTATGTTGGAGGTGATGGGAAAGGTAAGTTTTGCTAGCAACAAGATTTGCAAAAGCCTGTCGTGAACTGATCAGCAATTTTTTGAACGTTGGATGGTAGTTTTCTTGAGTGGATAGAGAGATGGGGCGATATGAGATGCGGTGGCGAAAATGGGAACTAAACAAGGTGGTTGAGACAAGAGGTTTAAGGACGAGGAAATTTGGAGGTTAGTGGTGAACATGGCGGTCGCAAGAGGTGGGGGTAAGGAGACATGGTGGTGAGAATGGGAACTAAAAGAAGATGGCGGTAGCAAGAGGTTAGAAGAGTAGATTTTGAGGTTAAAATAGCGGGAACTAAAAATGGCGGAGGGTCTGCGACAAGGAGATGCGGTGAGAACTAAACAAGATGGCGGACGCAAGAGGTGGGTAAGGAGGTTTGAGGTTACAGTACCAAAACACGAAAGGATATATTCCTACGCCAAGCAGGTCCGAAAAATAATTATGCGTGTGTTACTTACCTGTTACCGGTGTGGATGCGTCACCAAAAGCGCGGCACGCGAGACGGAAAAATAAAAGCAAACTGTTTTTGAAAATGCTTAACCAGCTTTAAGATCAACCAACATCACTACGCACTGATATACCTAGGTTTTTAAAGCGGTACAGACACCCTTTGCAGAGGCGTAATTTAACTATACCAAAAACCTGGTACTGGACCATCGTGATGGTCGCTAGCGTACATAGGAGCAGGGTTCTCATAGCCGGTCGAAAGCGGTCAAAAACGTGTACGACGTAGGTGTTGGCAGTAGCTGCTGCCGAGGCAACCGTCGAGGTGCGAATGAACGAGATCTGTTCTTGCAGGCAATCTGGTTGAGAGATGAGAGGCGCGGTGGTAAAAATGTGAACTAAATAAGATGGCGGAGGCACGAAGTTGAGGTTAAGGAGCGGCGAGGTGTTGACTGTGCGGCGGTTGGGGTCTGAAAGAGGGGGAAAGATGGCGAACGAGGGATAAAAAGTATAACAGAAAGTGACGTGTGAAGTTGTCATTGGTGGGAATAAGAAGTGATGTTATTGGTGGAAAGGAACAAATGAAAGTTGCTGATTGGCGAGAATAAGAGAGATTATGATTGGTGGAAAGAAAAAAAGGTGTGGGAGTGGGGTATGTTGGAGGTGATGGAAAAGGCAAGTTTTGCTACCAACAACATTTGCAAAAGCCTATCCAGAACTCATCAGCAATTTTAAATAACTAGTGTTTCGGGGGTTTTCTCTGGTTGGTAGACGAATGCAAGCTGTTTCTACCATACTTATATTATTCGTCTTTTTCCTTTTTTTTTTTTAAAATGACTAGTTTTTTTTTTTTTTTTTTTTTTTTTGGGAGCTTTCTGCGGATGGTAAACAAATGCAAGCTCTTTCTGCTTTTTCATAGGTTTTCCCTGGTTGGTAGGCGTTTTCTGTACTGGTTGACGAAGGCGTTTCTATTTTTGGAGGTTTTCTCAGGTTTTTAGCGGTTGTCCCTGCCCGGTAGGCAAATGATGAAGTTTTACCTTGTCGGCGCACGGATACTAGGCACGTACTGGCGCGCACACACACACACACACACACAGAGAGACAGACAGACACACAGACAGGCACACACACACGGACATGTTTCCAAAAATGCTTTTTTTTTTTTTTTTTTTTTTTTGATTCAGGAGGTCTCAAAACGTGTATTTCCGGTGAAATCTCGGTATCGAATTTTTGGGCGGAATGCAATACTTCCCCTACTTACTATACGTAGTAGAGAAAGTAAAAAAGTATTGAAAAATTTAAGGAAATAACAAGCAATATCTCAAAAGTGTACTATCTTGTTTTCAAGGGTTTTCCAGATCGGTAAGCGTTAGAATACTCTTAGAGCTTTTTTCAGGTTTTTTAGCGGTTGTCCCTGGCCGGTAGGCAATTGATAAAGTTTTTCTATAACGTCGTCGTTTTGGCTTGTGGCGCACGGTTCCTAGGCACGTACTCGCGCGCACACACACACACACACACACACACACACACACTAAAATAGTAGCGTATAAAAAAAACTGATTTGTTACACTCACATGACTTTCTCTACTCTTGTACAATCTAATTGGTAGCTTTTAAGCGATAGTCAAATATTTTAACGCTGGTTGCTATGTGGCGAATTCCATTCTGTTTGCATGTTCAGGACATAAAAAAAATGAATAAACGAATTTGAGAAAAAGTATAAGTATTGGAAAATTTAAGGAAATAACAAGCAATATCTCGAAAACGGTTCACTCAACAAAAGAAACGTATATGACATAAGTTGTGTATTTTAACGCGATCTACATTTTTTGTGTAGTAAAATTTTGTCTATCTCTTATGGTTTACCAGTTATGCAAAAAAGTCGTTCACAATGAAGAATATTTTTGGAGACATTCCCAGAAAATTCGAGATATACATTTTATTTGACATGACAATATCTTAAACATATGATGTTTTAATCAAAATCGTTAGAGCCGTTTTTGAGAAAATTAAAATTTTCGAAAAATGTTCCATGTAAAGGGTAGTCTGGGGTGGGGGGATTTTCTTGAAAACCTTCGTGTCGCATCTCTGGAAGATACTGAACCTAAATACCAAGTTTGGTGTTTATCCGACTGTTCGTTTTTGAGTTATGCTGTTCACAGACACACAGAAACACAGACACACAGACAGACACACACACGGACATGTTTCCAAAAATGCTTTTTTTTTTGGATTCAGAGATTCTCAAAACATGTATTTCCAGTGAAATCTCGGTAACGAATTTTTGGGTGGAATGCAATACTTCCCCTACTTACTATACGTAGTAGAGAAAGTAAATATGAATAACGCATTTGAGAAAAAGTATAAGTATTGGAAAATTTAAGGAAATAACAAGCAATATCTCGAAAATGGTTCACTCAACTAAAAAAAAATGTATATGACATAAATTGTGTATTTTAACGCGATCTACATTTTTTGTGTAGTAAAATTTTGGCTATCTCTTATGGTTTACCAGTTATGCATACTGAACCTAAATACCAAGTTTGGTGTTTATCCGACTGTTCGTTTTTGAGTTATGCTGTTCACAGACAAACAGACGCACAGACAGACAGACACACAGACACACAGACACACAGACAGACACACACACGGACATGTTTCCAAAAATGCTTTTTTTTTTCTGGATTCAGTGATTCTCAAAACATGTATTTCCAGTGAAATCTCGGTATCGAATTTTTGGGTGGAATGCAATACTTCCCCTACTTACTATACGTAGTAGAGAAAGTAAAAATGAATAACGCATTTGAGAAAAAGTATAAGTATTGGAAAATTTAAAGGAAATAACAAGCAATATCTCGAAAAACGGTTCACTCAACAAAATAAATGTATATGGCATAAGTTGTGTATTTTAACGCGATCTACATTTTTTGTGTAGCAAACTTTTGTCTATCTCTTACGGTTTATCAGTTATGAAAAAGTCGTTCACAATGAAGAATTCTTTTGGAGACATTCCCAGAAAATTCGAGATATACATTTCATTTCTCTCGACATTATCTTAAATATATGATATTTTCATCAAAATCGTTAGAGCCATTTTTTAATACAAAGAGAACGGGATTTCACAAGTGAAACAGTACTGTGATAACGATACCACTGAAACAAAAAAAAAAATCTGATGTGTAACACTCACATGACTTTCTCAACTCTTGTACAAAGTATTTTTACAAACGCTTATTCCCCATCTAGTTCATGTTAATCGAGATAAACATTTGCAAAATCTATTTTATTGCTAATTTTCTTGTATAAAAAAAAAAATCTGATGTGTAACACTCACATGACGTTCTCTACTCTTGTACAAAGTATTTTTACAAACGCTTATGCTCCATCTAGTTCATGTTAATCGAGATAAACATTTGCAAACTCTATTTTATTGCTAATTTTCTTGTAGATGTAGGGGAAAATATATTTACAAGGGGAATATAGAAAAACAGTAGCCTTTAAGCACATACATATCTCTTAATAGCTGGTTGCTATGTGCAACACCATTCTTTTTGCCACAGATTAATACTGTTTGCATATCAAAGACAAAAAAAAAATGAATAACGAAGTCCCATTTGAGAAAATAAATATTGGAAAATTAACAAACAATATCTCGAAAACGGTTCACTCAACAACAAAAATGTATATTACATAAGATGTGTATTTTAACGCGATCTACATTTTTTGTGTAGTAAAATTTTGTCTATCTCTTACGGTTTTTCAGTTATGAAAAAGACGTTCACAATGAAGAATACTTTTGGAGACATTCCCAGAAAATTCGAGATATACATTTCATTTCTCACGACATTATATTAAACATACGATATTTTTCATCAAAATCGTTAGAGCCATTTTTTTTAATACAAAGAGAACGGGATTTCACAAGTGAAACAGTACTGTGATAACGATACCAACAAAACTAATTATTATTCACCCACTGAAACACATAAAAAAAATCTGATGTGTAACACTCACATGACTTTTCTCATCTCTTGTACAAAGTATTTTTACAAACGCTTATTCCCCATCTAGTTCATGTTAATCGAGATAAACATTTGCAAACTCTGTTTTATTGCTAATTTTGTTGTAGATGTAGGGAAAATATATTTACAAGGGGAATATAGAAAAACAGTAGCCTTTAAGCACATACATATCTCTTAATAGCTGGTTGCTATGTGCAGTACCATTCTTTTTGCCACAGATTAATACTCTTTGCATATCAAAGACAAAAAAAAAAAATGAATAACGAATTCCCATTTGAGAAAATAACTATTGGAAAATTTAAGTAAATAACAAGCAATATCTCGAAAACGGTTCACTCAACAATAAAGATGTATATGACATAAGTTGTGTATTTTAACGCGATCTACATACTTTCGTACTCACCTATAAGATATATAGGGTAGAGGTCGTACGAACGTAGCACTTTGAGAATCTATATTCAACAGTTGGTGTTACTCCTTAGAAAGGAAGTATCTGCTGATTTTTATTTAATTCTTTACATTTTACATAACACGTATGCACTGGCACAACACAAAAGCACTACACACGATACTCAGTTTTAATATTTGCACTAATAACATCAGGAATAACTGAAGTCTGCAAACAGTCATTTCCCATGTGCAGCCTTACGTACAGAGAACGTGTGTGGCTGATCTATGTGTAAAAAGAGCCTGAGAGCGGATGTACGTCAGCGGTAAAATCTTTTAAATGCATTTTTATTGGCGATGGTAGAAATCGTGCAGTGGTGGATCGTGAAAATTCATATAAATGGATGTATCACCTCATAATAAGCCTCTATATACCAAGAATATTGAGTTTTTAAAAAGTCAGCAACTGTACCTGTGTTTCTATACGTGAACGTCAGATGGCAGCTTCGATACGTGTCCACGGAGACCTTAGTGCTAGGCAACTGTACCTCTGTTTCTATACGTGAACGGCAGATTGCAGCTTCGATACGTGTCCACGGAGACCTTAGTGCTAGGCAACTGTACCTCTGTTTCTATACGTGAACGGCAGATTGCAGCTTCGATACGTGTCCACGGAGACCTTAGTGCTAGGCAACTGCACCTCTGTTTCTATACGTGAACGGCAGATTGCAGCTTCGATACGTGTCCACGGAGACCTTAGCGCTAGGCAACTGCACCTCTGTTTCTATACGTGAACGGCAGATTGCAGCTTCGATACGTGTCCACGGAGACCTTAGTGCTAGGCAACTGTACCTCTGTTTCTATACGTGAACGGCAGATTGCAGCTTCGATACGTGTCCACGGAGACCTTAGTGCTAGGCAACTGTACCTCTGTTTCTATACGTGAACGGCAGATTGCAGCTTCGATACGTGTCCACGGAGACCTTAGTGCTAGGCAACTGCACCTCTGTTTCTATACGTGAACGGCAGATTGCAGCTTCGATACGTATCCACGGAGACCTTAGTGCTAGGCAACTGCACCTCTGTTTCTATACGTGAACGTCAGATTGCAGCTTCGATACGTGTCCACGGAGACCTTAGTGCTAGGCAACTGTACCTCTGTTTCTATACGTGAACGGGAGATTGCAGCTTCGATACGTGTCCACGGAGACCTTAGTGCTAGGCAACTGCACCTCTGTTTCTATACGTGAACGTCAGATTGCAGCTTCGATACGTGTCCACGGAGACCTTAGTGCTAGGCAACTGCACCTCTGTTTCTATACGTGAACGGCAGATTGCAGCTTCGATACGTATCCACGGGGACCTTAGTGCTAGGGAACTGCACCTCTGTTTCTATACGGCAGATTGCAGCTTCAATACGTGTCCACGGAGACCTTAGTGCTAGGCAGCTGTACCTCTGTTTCTATACGTGAACGGCAGATTGCAGCTTCGATACGTGTCCACGGAGATCTTAGTGCTAGGCAGCTATACCTGTTTCTATACGTCAACGGCAGATTGCAGCTTCGATACGTGTTCACGGAGACCTTAGTGCTAGGCAACTGTACCTGTGTTTCTATACGTGTCCACGGAGACCTTAGTGCTAGACAACTGTACCTCTGTTTCTATACGTGAACGGCAGATTGCAGCTTCAATACGTGTCCACGGAGACCTTAGTGCTAGTGCTAGGCAACTATACCTCTGTTTCTATACGTGAACGGCAGATTGCAGGTTCGATACGTGTCCACGGAGATCTTAGTGCTAGGCAACTATACCTGTTTCTATACGTGAACGGCAGATTGCAGCTTCGATACGTGTCCACGGAGACCTTAGTGCTAGGCAACTGTACCTGTGTTTCTATACGTGAACGTCAGATGGCAGCTTCGATACGTGTCCACGGAGACCTTAGTGTTAGGCAACTGTACCTCTGTTTCTATACGTGAACGGCAGATTGCAGTTTCGATACGTGTCCACGGAGACCTTTCGCTTCAGGTGACAAAATAACACTAGGCACTTGTGTGCCGTGGTGTAAGCCGCAATCACGGTATTGGTAGCGTGGATCTCCTTGGGGCTCTCCTCGGAGTTACCTCAACACCACGTACATGACCTGGTTCGTCACGGGTACGCAGGTCTGCACTACCACTTCCTCGGCGTTGAGCAGGCCCAGGAGGCGATCGTACCGGTACACCAGCTAGCACGTGGACATGTTATCGCGCTGTGGTGTTGCGTGTGCGAGGTATGGAAACTCAAGGACGCAAAACATGCACGACCGAGGGTTAAAAAGCAGAACAAGTAGTGACGTGGAGCGTTGTGATTGGTGTAAATAAGACGATCTCTGATAGGTGGACAAATTGAAATAACGTGATGTGATAGGCGAAAATAAAATCAAAGGTGATTGGATGAAAAATGACGAGAAGGAATTAGCGGTGAATTTGTGAACTAAGATGGCGAAGATTTTTTTTTTTTTAAAAAAAAGGATAATATAAGTACGGCAACTGTAACGGTTTACGGCAAACGCGCGCCGCGCAATGCGTCACGCCCGGGCAATAAAACAAAAATCATATTGAGCAAGATGCCCGGCGTGACGCATTGCGCGGCGCGCGTTTGCCGTAAACCGTTACAGTTGCCGTACTTATATTATCCTTTTTTTTAAAAAAAAAAATCTTCGCCATCTTAGTTCACAAATTCACCGCTAATTCCTTCTCGTCATTTTTCATCCAATCACCTTTGATTTTATTTTCGCCTATCACATCACGTTATTTCAATTTGTCCACCTATCAGAGATCGTCTTATTTACACCAATCACAACGCTCCACGTCACTACTTGTTCTGCTTTTTAACCCTCGGTCGTGCATGTTTTGCGTCCTTGAGTTTCCATACCTCGCACACGCAACACCACAGCGCGATAACATGTCCACGTGCTAGCTGGTGTACCGGTACGATCGCCTCCTGGGCCTGCTCAACGCCGAGGAAGTGGTAGTGCAGACCTGCGTACCCGTGACGAACCAGGTCATGTACGTGGTGTTGAGGTAACTCCGAGGAGAGCCCCAAGGAGATCCACGCTACCAATACCGTGATTGCGGCTTACACCACGGCACACAAGTGCCTAGTGTTATTTTGTCACCTGAAGCGAAAGGTCTCCGTGGACACGTATCGAAGCTGCAATCTGCCGTTCACGTATAGAAACAGAGGTACAGTTGCCTAACACTAAGGTCTCCGTGGACACGTATCGAAGCTGCCATCTGACGTTCACGTATAGAAACACAGGTACAGTTGCCTAGCACTAAGGTCTCCGTGGACACGTATCGAAGCTGCAATCTGCCGTTCACGTATAGAAACAGGTATAGTTGCCTAGCACTAAGATCTCCGTGGACACGTATCGAACCTGCAATCTGCCGTTCACGTATAGAAACAGAGGTATAGTTGCCTAGCACTAGCACTAAGGTCTCCGTGGACACGTATTGAAGCTGCAATCTGCCGTTCACGTATAGAAACGGAGGTACAGTTGTCTAGCACTAAGGTCTCCGTGGACACGTATAGAAACACAGGTACAGTTGCCTAGCACTAAGGTCTCCGTGAACACGTATCGAAGCTGCAATCTGCCGTTGACGTATAGAAACAGGTATAGCTGCCTAGCACTAAGATCTCCGTGGACACGTATCGAAGCTGCAATCTGCCGTTCACGTATAGAAACAGAGGTACAGCTGCCTAGCACTAAGGTCTCCGTGGACACGTATTGAAGCTGCAATCTGCCGTATAGAAACAGAGGTGCAGTTCCCTAGCACTAAGGTCCCCGTGGATACGTATCGAAGCTGCAATCTGCCGTTCACGTATAGAAACAGAGGTGCAGTTGCCTAGCACTAAGGTCTCCGTGGACACGTATCGAAGCTGCAATCTGACGTTCACGTATAGAAACAGAGGTGCAGTTGCCTAGCACTAAGGTCTCCGTGGACACGTATCGAAGCTGCAATCTCCCGTTCACGTATAGAAACAGAGGTACAGTTGCCTAGCACTAAGGTCTCCGTGGACACGTATTGAAGCTGCAATCTGCCGTTCACGTATAGAAACAGAGGTGCAGTTGCCTAGCACTAAGGTCTCCGTGGATACGTATCGAAGCTGCAATCTGCCGTTCACGTATAGAAACAGAGGTGCAGTTGCCTAGCACTAAGGTCTCCGTGGACACGTATCGAAGCTGCAATCTGCCGTTCACGTATAGAAACAGAGGTACAGTTGCCTAGCACTAAGGTCTCCGTGGACACGTATCGAAGCTGCAATCTGCCGTTCACGTATAGAAACAGAGGTACAGTTGCCTAGCACTAAGGTCTCCGTGGACACGTATCGAAGCTGCAATCTGCCGTTCACGTATAGAAACAGAGGTGCAGTTGCCTAGCGCTAAGGTCTCCGTGGACACGTATCGAAGCTGCAATCTGCCGTTCACGTATAGAAACAGAGGTGCAGTTGCCTAGCACTAAGGTCTCCGTGGACACGTATCGAAGCTGCAATCTGCCGTTCACGTATAGAAACAGAGGTACAGTTGCCTAGCACTAAGGTCTCCGTGGACACGTATCGAAGCTGCAATCTGCCGTTCACGTATAGAAACAGAGGTACAGTTGCCTAGCACTAAGGTCTCCGTGGACACGTATCGAAGCTGCCATCTGACGTTCACGTATAGAAACACAGGTACAGTTGCTGACTTTTTAAAAACTCAATATTCTTGGTATATAGAGGCTTATTATGAGGTGATACATCCATTTATATGAATTTTCACGATCCACCACTGCACGATTTCTACCATCGCCAATAAAAATGCATTTAAAAGATTTTACCGCTGACGTACATCCGCTCTCAGGCTCTTTTTACACATAGATCAGACACACACGTTCTCTGTACGTAAGGCTGCACATGGGAAATGACTGTTTGCAGACTTCAGTTATTCCTGATGTTATTAGTGCAAATATTAAAACTGAGTATCGTGTGTAGTGCTTTTGTGTTGTGCCAGTGCATACGTGTTATGTAAAATGTAAAGAATTAAATAAAAATCAGCAGATACTTCCTTTCTAAGGAGTAACACCAACTGTTGAATATAGATTCTCAAAGTGCTACGTTCGTACGACCTCTACCCTCTATATCTTATAGGTGAGTACGAAAGTATGTAGATCGCGTTAAAATACACAACTTATGTCATATACATCTTTATTGTTGAGTGAACCGTTTTCGAGATATTGCTTGTTATTTACTTAAATTTTCCAATAGTTATTTTCTCAAATGGGAATTCGTTATTCATTTTTTTTTTGTCTTTGATATGCAAAGAGTATTAATCTGTGGCAAAAAGAATGGTACTGCACATAGCAACCAGCTATTAAGAGATATGTATGTGCTTAAAGGCTACTGTTTTTCTATATTCCCCTTGTAAATATATTTTCCCTACATCTACAACAAAATTAGCAATAAAACAGAGTTTGCAAATGTTTATCTCGATTAACATGAACTAGATGGGGAATAAGCGTTTGTAAAAATACTTTGTACAAGAGATGAGAAAAGTCATGTGAGTGTTACACATCAGATTTTTTTTATGTGTTTCAGTGGGTGAATAATAATTAGTTTTGTTGGTATCGTTATCACAGTACTGTTTCACTTGTGAAATCCCGTTCTCTTTGTATTAAAAAAAATGGCTCTAACGATTTTGATGAAAAATATCGTATGTTTAATATAATGTCGTGAGAAATGAAATGCATATCTCGAATTTTCTGGGAATGTCTCCAAAAGTATTCTTCATTGTGAACGTCTTTTTCATAACTGAAAAACCGTAAGAGATAGACAAAATTTTACTACACAAAAAATGTAGATCGCGTTAAAATACACATCTTATGTAATATACATTTTTGTTGTTGAGTGAACCGTTTTCGAGATATTGTTTGTTAATTTTCCAATATTTATTTTCTCAAATGGGACTTCGTTATTCATTTTTTTTTTGTCTTTGATATGCAAACAGTATTAATCTGTGGCAAAAAGAATGGTGTTGCACATAGCAACCAGCTATTAAGAGATATGTATGTGCTTAAAGGCTACTGTTTTTCTATATTCCCCTTGTAAATATATTTTCCCCTACATCTACAAGAAAATTAGCAATAAAATAGAGTTTGCAAATGTTTATCTCGATTAACATGAACTAGATGGAGCATAAGCGTTTGTAAAAATACTTTGTACAAGAGTAGAGAACGTCATGTGAGTGTTACACATCAGATTTTTTTTTTTATACAAGAAAATTAGCAATAAAATAGATTTTGCAAATGTTTATCTCGATTAACATGAACTAGATGGGGAATAAGCGTTTGTAAAAATACTTTGTACAAGAGTTGAGAAAGTCATGTGAGTGTTACACATCAGATTTTTTTTTTGTTTCAGTGGTATCGTTATCACAGTACTGTTTCACTTGTGAAATCCCGTTCTCTTTGTATTAAAAAATGGCTCTAACGATTTTGATGAAAATATCATATATTTAAGATAATGTCGAGAGAAATGAAATGTATATCTCGAATTTTCTGGGAATGTCTCCAAAAGAATTCTTCATTGTGAACGACTTTTTCATAACTGATAAACCGTAAGAGATAGACAAAAGTTTGCTACACAAAAAATGTAGATCGCGTTAAAATACACAACTTATGCCATATACATTTATTTTGTTGAGTGAACCGTTTTTCGAGATATTGCTTGTTATTTCCTTTAAATTTTCCAATACTTATACTTTTTCTCAAATGCGTTATTCATTTTTACTTTCTCTACTACGTATAGTAAGTAGGGGAAGTATTGCATTCCACCCAAAAATTCGATACCGAGATTTCACTGGAAATACATGTTTTGAGAATCACTGAATCCAGAAAAAAAAAGCATTTTTGGAAACATGTCCGTGTGTGTGTCTGTCTGTGTGTCTGTGTGTCTGTGTGTCTGTCTGTCTGTGCGTCTGTGTGTCTGTGAACAGCATAACTCAAAAACGAACAGTCGGATAAACACCAAACTTGGTATTTAGGTTCAGTATGCATAACTGGTAAACCATAAGAGATAGCCAAAATTTTACTACACAAAAAATGTAGATCGCGTTAAAATACACAATTTATGTCATATACATTTTTTTTTAGTTGAGTGAACCATTTTCGAGATATTGCTTGTTATTTCCTTAAATTTTCCAATACTTATACTTTTTCTCAAATGCGTTATTCATTTTTACTTTCTCTACTACGTATAGTAAGTAGGGGAAGTATTGCATTCCACCCAAAAATTCGTTACCGAGATTTCACTGGAAATACATGTTTTGAGAATCTCTGAATCCAAAAAAAAAAAGCATTTTTGGAAACATGTCCGTGTGTGTGTCTGTCTGTGTGTCTGTGTGTCTGTGTGTCTGTGAACAGCATAACTCAAAAACGAACAGTCGGATAAACACCAAACTTGGTATTTAGGTTCAGTATCTTCCAGAGATGCGACACGAAGGTTTTCAAGAAAATCCCCCCACCCCAGACTACCCTTTACATGGAACATTTTTCGAAAATTTTAATTTTCTCAAAAACGGCTCTAACGATTTTGATTAAAACATCATATGTTTAAGATATTGTCATGTCAAATAAAATGTATATCTCGAATTTTCTGGGAATGTCTCCAAAAATATTCTTCATTGTGAACGACTTTTTTGCATAACTGGTAAACCATAAGAGATAGACAAAATTTTACTACACAAAAAATGTAGATCGCGTTAAAATACACAACTTATGTCATATACGTTTCTTTTGTTGAGTGAACCGTTTTCGAGATATTGCTTGTTATTTCCTTAAATTTTCCAATACTTATACTTTTTCTCAAATTCGTTTATTCATTTTTTTTATGTCCTGAACATGCAAACAGAATGGAATTCGCCACATAGCAACCAGCGTTAAAATATTTGACTATCGCTTAAAAGCTACCAATTAGATTGTACAAGAGTAGAGAAAGTCATGTGAGTGTAACAAATCAGTTTTTTTTATACGCTACTATTTTAGTGTGTGTGTGTGTGTGTGTGTGTGTGTGCGCGCGCGCGAGTACGTGCCTAGGAACCGTGCGCCACAAGCCAAAACGACGACGTTATAGAAAAACTTTATCAATTGCCTACCGGCCAGGGACAACCGCTAAAAAACCTGAAAAAAGCTCTAAGAGTATTCTAACGCTTACCGATCTGGAAAACCCTTGAAAACAAGATAGTACACTTTTGAGATATTGCTTGTTATTTCCTTAAATTTTTCAATACTTTTTTACTTTCTCTACTACGTATAGTAAGTAGGGGAAGTATTGCATTCCGCCCAAAAATTCGATACCGAGATTTCACCGGAAATACACGTTTTGAGACCTCCTGAATCAAAAAAAAAAAAAAAAAAAAAAAAGCATTTTTGGAAACATGTCCGTGTGTGTGTGCCTGTCTGTGTGTCTGTCTGTCTCTCTGTGTGTGTGTGTGTGTGTGCGCGCCAGTACGTGCCTAGTATCCGTGCGCCGACAAGGTAAAACTTCATCATTTGCCTACCGGGCAGGGACAACCGCTAAAAACCTGAGAAAACCTCCAAAAATAGAAACGCCTTCGTCAACCAGTACAGAAAACGCCTACCAACCAGGGAAAACCTATGAAAAAGCAGAAAGAGCTTGCATTTGTTTACCATCCGCAGAAAGCTCCCAAAAAAAAAAAAAAAAAAAAAAAAAAAACTAGTCATTTTAAAAAAAAAAAAGGAAAAAGACGAATAATATAAGTATGGTAGAAACAGCTTGCATTCGTCTACCAACCAGAGAAAACCCCCGAAACACTAGTTATTTAAAATTGCTGATGAGTTCTGGATAGGCTTTTGCAAATGTTGTTGGTAGCAAAACTTGCCTTTTCCATCACCTCCAACATACCCCACTCCCACACCTTTTTTTCTTTCCACCAATCATAATCTCTCTTATTCTCGCCAATCAGCAACTTTCATTTGTTCCTTTCCACCAATAACATCACTTCTTATTCCCACCAATGACAACTTCACACGTCACTTTCTGTTATACTTTTTATCCCTCGTTCGCCATCTTTCCCCCTCTTTCAGACCCCAACCGCCGCACAGTCAACACCTCGCCGCTCCTTAACCTCAACTTCGTGCCTCCGCCATCTTATTTAGTTCACATTTTTACCACCGCGCCTCTCATCTCTCAACCAGATTGCCTGCAAGAACAGATCTCGTTCATTCGCACCTCGACGGTTGCCTCGGCAGCAGCTACTGCCAACACCTACGTCGTACACGTTTTTGACCGCTTTCGACCGGCTATGAGAACCCTGCTCCTACGTACGCTAGCGACCATCACGATGGTCCAGTACCAGGTTTTTGGTATAGTTAAATTACGCCTCTGCAAAGGGTGTCTGTACCGCTTTAAAAACCTAGGTATATCAGTGCGTAGTGATGTTGGTTGATCTTAAAGCTGGTTAAGCATTTTCAAAAACAGTTTGCTTTTATTTTTCCGTCTCGCGTGCCGCGCTTTTGGTGACGCATCCACACCGGTAACAGGTAAGTAACACACGCATAATTATTTTTCGGACCTGCTTGGCGTAGGAATATATCCTTTCGTGTTTTGGTACTGTAACCTCAAACCTCCTTACCCACCTCTTGCGTCCGCCATCTTGTTTAGTTCTCACCGCATCTCCTTGTCGCAGACCCTCCGCCATTTTTAGTTCCCGCTATTTTAACCTCAAAATCTACTCTTCTAACCTCTTGCTACCGCCATCTTCTTTTAGTTCCCATTCTCACCACCGCGTCTCCTTACCCCCACCTCTTGCGACCGCCATGTTCACCACTAACCTCCAAATTTCCTCGTCCTTAAACCTCTTGTCTCAACCACCTTGTTTAGTTCCCATTTTCGCCACCGCATCTCATATCGCCCCATCTCTCTATCCACTCAAGAAAACTACCATCCAACGTTCAAAAAATTGCTGATCAGTTCACGACAGGCTTTTGCAAATCTTGTTGCTAGCAAAACTTACCTTTCCCATCACCTCCAACATACCCCACTCCTTTTTCTTTCCACCAATCATAACCTCTCTTATTCTTACCAATCAACAACTTTCATTTGCTCCTTTCCACCAATAAAATCACTTCTTATTCCCACCAATCACAACTTCACACGTCACTTTCTGTTACACTTTTTATCCCTCGCTCCCCATCTTTTCCCTCTTTCAGTCCCGACCTCCGCACAGACAACACCTCGCCGCTGCTCACATCTCCGAACCAAATTGCCGGCGAGAACAGATCTTGTTTATTCACACCTCGACCGTTGACTCGACAGCAGCTACTGTCAACACCTACGTCGTACACGTTTTTGACCGCTTTCGACCGGCTATGAGAACCCTGCTCCTACGTACGCTAGCGACCATCACGATGGTCCAGTACCAGGTTTTTGGTATAGTTAAATTACGCCTCTGCAAAGGGTGTCTGTACCGCTTTAAAAACCTAGGTATATCAGTGCGTAGTGATGTTGGTTGATCTTAAAGCTGGTTAAGCATTTTCAAAAACAGTTTGCTTTTATTTTTCCGCCTCGCGTGCCGCGCTTTTGGTGACGCATCCACACCGGTAACAGGTAAGTACCACACGCATAATTATTTTTCGGACCTGCTTGGCGTAGGAATATATCCTTTCGTGTTTTCGTACTGTAACCTCAAATCTCCTTACCCTCCTCTTGCGACCGCCATCTTGTTTAGTTCTCACCGCATCTCCTTGTCGCAGACCCTCCGCCATTTTTAGTTCCCACTATTTTAACCTCAAAATCTACTCTTCTAAAACTCTTGCTACCCCCATCTTCTTTTAGTTCCCATTCTCACCACTGCGTCTCCTTACCCCCACCTCTTGCGACCGCCGTGTTCACCACTAACCTCCAAATTTCCTCGTCCTTAAACCTCTTGTCTCAACAACCTTGTCTAGTTCCCATTTTCGCCACCGCATCTCATATCGCCCCCATCTCTCTATCCACTCAAGAAAACTACCATCCGACGTTCAAAAATTGCTGATCAGTTCAAGACAGGCTTTTGCAAATCTTGCTGCTAGCAAAACTCACCTTTCCCATCACCTCCAACATACCCCACTCCCACAACTTTTTCTTTTCCACCAATCATAATCCCTCTTATTCTTACCAATCAACAACCTTCATTTGCTCCTTTCCACCAATAAAATCACTTCTTATTCCCACCAATCACAACTTCACACGTCACTTTCCTTTACACTTTTTATCCCTCGCTACCCATCTTTACCCCTCTTTCAGTACCGACCTCCGCACAGACAACACCTCGCCACCCAATTCCTCTCCATCACGCGACCTCCATACTCCTCCATCTTCCTTCCTCCATCTCCCACCCCAAATTAACGAACCAATCAAAACACTCCACGTCACTTCCTCAATTCTTTCAACTCGTCCCGGATGAGCCAACCGATTTAACGATAATCCTAACGCTCAGGGCGCTTTTCAAACTTACCGCCGCCGCCGTCGCACGCAGCGACACTAGCGACACTAGCGCCCCTAGCGGCAGGATTATCGTTAAAACAATTGGCTCATCCGGGACTATTACTACTGCCCTTTCATACCGTGAGAAAACGGCTACGACCAGATAAGGGGCGGATTCACCGATTTGGCGTGAGGTATTGCTACCACCAATGATGCTAAGTTTCAAGACTGACTCAATATCACGTTATTATTCTGAAACATCGTATTTGTGAATCAAATATGAAGATGAAAGAAATAAAATAAAAATATGTTTATGAAGCATACATGCAAAATAAATATAATTTGCAAACTGCTGAAATATTATGCGTATTAATAGAAAGGCAAAATATACATTAGATGCAACATAAATTAGTAAATACCTTATGTACCATGTGAGCAAACTTCCTGAGAGCAGAGAAGAAATATGCATTTGCATTCAAGTCCTGTCCCTACGCACCTACAGATAAGAAAGCTTAATGCATGTTCCGGTTTCTTGGCGTGGTAGAATCGGGCCGTAAAGCTGAATATTCGTGGTTCGAGTATTGGACATGGCATTGAATTTTTCAATCTGATTCAACTCTAATAACTGGCGAAACATAAAGTAACGATGTCGGAAAAACACTAATCTTGGTATTTGAGTTCGTATCTTCCAACGAATGCGACATGAAGGTTTTCAAGAAAATGCACCCCAAACTACCCTTTACATGAACATTGTTTCAAAATTTTGTATTTTCTCAAAAATGGCTCGAATGATTTAGATTAAAATACCATATAATATTTAAGATGTTTATAAGCTAAATAAAATATATATCTTAAATTTCTGCGGACAGCCTAACATTTCTTTTCATTCGGACAGAATTTTATATAATTTTTGTAACTTGTAAACGTTAATACATAGAAAAAAACGTAGTAAACAAAAAATCAGATATCCTTAAAACACAGTTTACTTCCAATAACCGTTTTTGTGGAATTAACCTTTTAAAAGATATCAACCTTTTAAGAGATATCCGTCATTATTGGTTTTAAGTTTTCAATTTTGTTATGTTTTAAAGTACAGTCGCTGTTTAGTTGTTTCTCGGATGTTATGGAAAGGGAATGGAATTTTAAGGCCAGAATACAGCGACTAGTATTTAATATCTGGCTATCAATTTGGTTTTCTCTATGCCACTTATACCTTCAATAAAGTATGTAATGAAGCTATTCCCGCAAAAGTTTGTTTCGTTTAAGACGAAGTAGGTACAAAAGTAGGCTTTCATAGGAATAGTTTGTAGTAGCTATAAAAAATTAAACGATAATGGGTAGAGAAAGTAATGTGAATATAACGCAAGATTTTTTTTTCTCTCTTTCGATTCATACATCCTATTAAAACTTCAAGGCGATCTCCGAGTTGTCATACCTTAATTATTTCTTAAGAATGCAGCAATTACTTTTAGTTAAGCACATTATTATAGTTATCCATACTTAGAGTTCGTTGATTCACTCTATGGATAAATTTCAGCATTATATTCGTCTTTTCAAAACAGAATATTTCTAGAATTACCCAAAATCACAAATCCATTCAGTATGCACCTTTGTGATAATCAAAACACCTCTTGTATCAGAAATATGAAATTACCACTCCTATCTTCATATTGTGCTGCTGCAGCTATGGCTCAAGGTTGTCGGGAGGTCGGCGGCAAGACGTCGGAATAAACAACGATAAGTGCCGCTCGCCAGCGTAAATCCCGCGCGCGATATCGCAGATAACAGAACGTATGTCGAAATAGTTCTAGGATGGAAGATTCTACTGACTATATAAGCGAGCGTTTTCGCGAGAGCAGTTAATTGTTGAGTTGTGTCGGCCAGTTAGTGAACGAGCGAGTTGGCGGACGAGGCATCAAGTGCGATTCTCCGAGCGAGTTAGGGACGACTACTGTGGTGTAGAGGGGATGTTACTACAAAGCGAGGGATTGTGAGGTCTTGTGTTCGACTCTCCCAGCGAGTGAACCATCCGTAAGAGGAGGCTGCGTCACGAAGGAAGTGCAGTGATAGTGAATTAAACTAGTTTATCCTAGTGAGGTTACCGCGTGAAGTGAACGCCCAGTGAAGTTGAACTAGATAAAAACAAAATAGTGACAGTGAGAACTGAGACAGTGACAGTTGAAGAACTGGACGAAGTCACAATATTGGTGGAGAAGGACGTTGACTGATATGCTTCCTGAATCAATATGTTTGTTGTACGCTTAAGCGCTTTTTAGGCACTCTGCGATCTCACGTCAACAATGGTTCTCATAGCTTTCATAAGATTATCTTTCCATCATTTTGTGTAAATACCCTTTCAATGGGCGCTCTGAAAAGATTGATTAATTGAAAATAGGGAAAATGGAATATCGGTACAATTTCAGAAAGTGCAGATTATAAAAAAACAATCTAATTTGATACATTCACATGACATTATGTACGCTCTATCTTAATTAGTGGTTACACAAATCTATTCTTACTAAAGCATATTTTTCCTTCCACTATATTTCAATCCAAATAAACCTTTGCAGAAATATCTACATCATACATTTCGTTATAGACACACAGAGAATAATGACAGTCGAATGTTTAAGAACTGGACGCTATACGCTGACCTTAAAATTCCATTCTATTTGCATGCAACCGCGAGAAACAACTGAATGTTGACATGACTTTAAAGGAATGACCAAATAATGAACAATTCAAACAATTAATAACGGATATCTCAGAAATGGCTACTGCAAAAACTAACTTATTTGAAATACACTGTGTGTTTTAGAGATCTACATTTTTTGGTGTACTAGGTTTCTGTCTATCCCTTATACAAGACTATACAAAATTCCTTCCGAATGAAGATTGCAGGAAGGCGAAGCAACTAAGCCCCATGCACTGAATAAGGTGAATAGGAGGAGCTAGAGATAAACGCACCATTGGCCCTAGATGTTAAAAAAATCTATATACCTATATAAAAGGTAAATTTGGTTTATCATACTTAAGAGCGCATCACGGCTAAGCAAATGAACGAAATTTCCGATATGTAGGTTTAGTGTTTTAAATGCTTGAAATTACCTCTCCTGCAATATTTTGTAAACAACTCCAACAATACATCCATGTAATGCAGTTTGGTTATGGGTAGGCATAACAAGAAAAAAAAACCGAGTGACTGCAACATTAAGCTTGCGTATATCCTGGTTAAACGAATCAACAAAACTCAGCTCACTGGGCAAATATACTGTGAAGCTAAAGTCGGTTTCCCTTTATTCAATAATTAATGTGACAACAAATGTCTAGTTTTAGGTTTAATTTCGTAACGATAATAGTTGACACCTCCATGGTGTAGGGATAGCGTGTCTACTTCACATTGAATAGATCCCGAGATCAAATCGCGTTTAGAGTGGTAAAGGTACAGAATGTATATACCAACCGAGGGACCCCTGCAACTGGGGCAGACTAACGCACGAGGCCAATAGTCCTTTGTGCTTCTACAGCGACACCTGGGAGGGAGGGATGAGGGGAGAGACTGAAGATCGACTGGATCCGGATGAGCATGAACGGGGTCCCTAACGTGTCCAGTTGGAACGCATCCGACGTCGCCCAAGCCCACCCACAAGCTCCTAACCCTCGGAACCTTACTGAGCAGTCCGATCAATGCCAGGAAGAAAACTCTACAAAGCGCACTCCACCGCCCAGCCGCAACACGCCGAACAACGTCCCCTGGTCGTACAACGCTGAAATAAATGACGACGAAGGATATGTTGGGTACAGGAAATGAAGGACAGGAAAGTAGTGGTAGAAGATGAACCACTCTAGCATTTGCCTACCGACCCGGGGAAACCACGAAAATCCCATCATCAGAGTGGTCGGTCGACGGGAATCGAGCCCGGGACCTCCCGGATTCGAACCTCAAGGTTTACGTGGAGCCATCTCGCTCGTGGAAGCTAAGTATAAATATTACTGCCCCTAAAAATTAGGGTTTTCTTTAACAATATTTATCTTAACCATATCAAATTTGCTTTCACAGATTAATCTATCGCCCACTCTTCACCTCCCTATTTATACAAATGACTTTCTGATGGGATGGGTTAAACAGAGCCCACTTAGAGGTACTTATAATAACGAGATCTTCCATCTGCACCAGCTATAAACGTGGAGAACACCAGATTCTGAAAAACAGTCAGAGTGAAAGGGGCAGTCCTCTCTGAGCGGAATAGTAGTAGAAAGTTATGGTATATGCTTGGATATGGCAGCTTTAGCATGTGAAAATTATCTATTATTGCTGATATGACGACGTCCTTCTTTAGGGAGTCACTGGGAATGAGCTAATACGTGCTAATTACACTGTAGGGTTACATAACAAGTGAGAGGACCAAAGGAAAGCTAGAATAAGAGTTTCTTAAGTGAACATACTTCACATTTTAAATAATGCAAATAAATTATTTCCCCTTCCAAATTCTAGTAAATAAAAAATCTATGAATTACCACCCACCCTTGTCACTTTTCGAAGTATTCTCACCATTCTCTATACAAAGTTGCATTCTCCGGAACCAGTCGTGGAATCAGCTTCGTCATGCTTCTTTAGGGAATTTTACAAACTTCCTCCTCTAAAGGGCAACTCGTTATTTTTGATCCTCTCAAAAATGGCTTTAATGATTTTATTTAAACTACCATATGTGTACCTCTTTACCTTTTCGCGGATGCAGTGGTGTCCTGTTTTACGTGCACAGTACTAGATTATTTACATTTACAAGCCGTTCGTAGTTGAAGTTAGTTTATACCGGATAGCGTGGATGCCAAAAGGTTTGCCTAAGGAGAACTGCAAATGGAACTCCATACCGACAGTGAGGAGACCACTAAATGTAACACCAATGCTTGAAAATGGACACGTTAACTGCTATTACTGGTCCCAGAGCTCATTCAGCTGAGAAACTGCCTGCTATATGAGGTGTTCCGGGTTAGATTCCCGGCTAGGCTCCAGAAAATTGTCTTTAAACAAAAACATTTCACGGTATGCCCAGAGTCTGGCGTTTGAATGTGAGAGTATCTATGTGTGTGTGTGTGTAGAGGATGGTTCGGCTGTTTAATAAGCAATTCGCTCATTAACAAGAATTCAGGATTGCCACTTAACGCTAACTTGAGCACACGTGTTAAGCCTTTACTCCCATTACACTTAATCTAAAATTTTATTAGTACAACTATATGGCACCAATTGGTAAGGCATAGTTAACAAGATTAAACATTATATTTTTATTATATTTATGTATCCTTAAAGGTGCATTAGAATTACATTTTTTCTATTAGTGCATTGTTCATAATAAGCAGTGGCCCTCCGTAATGTAGTGGTTACCGTGGTGGCCTTTAGTTCCCGAGGTCGAGGGTTCAAACCTGACGAAGGGCGATGGATTTTTTTCGGGCGTAGACAGGGTCTTTAACATGGCTTCCTTCGGAAGGGAAGTGGAACCGGTGGTCCCGTGTCGTAGATTTACGGCATACAAGAGAACCTCAAGCCTGATAAAAAGGTCTTTGAGCAAAATTTACGGTATTTCACACCCAATATAGAATGGGACCCTAAGGACCACAGATTTTAAAGAGCGTCCATAAATAAAACGCAATTTAAATTCATAATACGAGAAAACATTCCATCTAGATGGAAGAATTGATGTAAGGGCCTCTCAGGCCCACTTTCTACATGTGTGCAGAAAACAGATGCCACGTCGAAAAGTGTTCAGAACACAGCCTTTGGTGCATCTTCTCAAGGGATCGTAACCCCATTCGTGTGTGTTCGTTATTGGTGGCGTTACCTTTTTGCCTGAATGACCTGGCTCGAACTGCATGCAGGCGACCACGCGGCGCTTATCAGTACGAAACCACCACGTAAACACCTGCAAACAGCAGCACTACCTCATTGACCTTTCGCTTTGTACCTGCACTGCCCCTATGCGGCAACTTCTTTTGTACCTATGCATGCAGGAAATATAAAACTGCAATGGACGGCAGCTTTACTCGACATTGCCTATAATAACCATGTTTAAGTATATAACTAAATAAAACCCTGTTTGCTCAATATATCCATGAGTAAACATTTTTAATGGCAACATAATGTAAAACTGAAATACATTATACTTTGCACTATCAAAGAGAATACATTTACTGGACATTATTGGAATCATCTGTCCAATCTAAATATACATATAAATAAAAAACTGCTTTGTACAATTTCTCCATAAAATTCTTTTTAATGATAATATAATGAAAAACAGAAGTCAATTTTACTTTTTACTCTTAAAGGAGACACATTTACTAGACATTATTTTAATAATTTGTCCAATGTCCATTCTTACCAATACCTGATTGAGTCGCCTAGGCACTGAATCACTAGGTGCTGGAAGAACTCTGGCTCTAAACGCAAATGTCCCTACATTTCATGACAGTGCTTCTAGAGGGCGACAGTGATTCAGTGCCTAGGCGGCCAAATCGGCTATTGTACAAGAATGGAGATTGGAAAGATTATTAAAATAATGTCTAGTGAATGTGTGCCCTTTGAGAATAAACGCTATGATGTATTTCGGTTTTACATTATGTTGCCATCAAAAATATTCTTCGTAGAGGATTTGTGGAAACAGGGTTTTATTTAGTATAACTATATTTAAATATCGTTTGATAATGATGAATAAAGCTATTGCTTAAAGTTACATATTCATACGTAAATAATCTAAAACTGTGCACGTAAAATAGGACATCACTGCATGCGCGAAAAGGTAAACAGATACACACACCTCCTCCTTGCTATTGTAGCATGTATGTGGGTCATTGTCGCGTCGGACACATTTGTTTGTAGCAATGACATTGTTGGGTATAATTATTTCGATTGGGGTTTGAATTTTGTCCGATGCGGCATCTCTCCCCACCTCATGGCCAGGGGTGGAGAGAGGAAAGGGAGGGGCAAGTAGCGTTACTGACTTTTTTGTCTAGTGGCGTCAGTAGTAGCGTGGGTCAGTCGTGTGTGTCTCTTCAGGGCGAGTGGTCGTGTAGCGTGTTTTCGTGTGTGTGTGTGTGTGTGTGTGTGTGTGTGTGGGGAACATCTCCCTCCAATGTCTGTTCTGTAATATTCTGTGAATTATGTAGTGGCACCAAGATAAATTTATAATAAACCACAGTAATGTGAAATTATTTGTATTTTGTTATGAATATCCCACGTCTGCTCTAGAATATGCAGCTAAGGTCCTGGTCCCCTCGTTGCCACTGCAGCTAGGTTTCACAATGTTTATGTCGGGGTAAATAAATTTAATATTTTAGCTGCAAAACCTTTTGGCCCCACCCCGGTATATAACACTATACATACAGTAGAACACGCTCCCAAAGATGCGGCGACGGTATAAATGGAGGCGAGTGCATCAGTTCACTTAAGTACTCTATGTTAAGCTCTCTTACTGCCTTAACTCTCTTCACAGAGGAGAATGTGGAAAATCCGCTCCGTACACTAGCTGTTGTTCCCAAGACTGTCTTAAATGTCACTTCACTTCCTAATACTTGATTACATCCTTCTTCATCGGCTAAGTACTCTCCCACGATCGGGGATAATCGGTCACGAAGCAAGGATTCGAACTTACCCGGAAGTTGTGTTTTCGGTGGAGTTTAAGTATCACCGATTTTATATAGGTACTTAGTATTAAGAATGAAATACATGAAATAACTCTATAAGCTACAATGTCTCAAAGTAGTTATACAGTTATTATTAAAGCATTTATGAGTACTGTAAATGGGAATTAGATACTTAAGTTAATTGCTGCGCACATTCAGAGAATAAAAATTAGATTTACAAAACCCATTACAAAGTCATTAAACACAGTTTCGAAAGACTTTTTTAAACTGTATGAAGTATCAGAGATCCTATCTCTCTCTCTCTCTCTCTCTCTCTCTCTCTCTCTCTCTTAAGGCTACAAATGCTGAAATTGAGGAGACAGGAAATTTAACAAACTAAATATGTTAGTATTTGATTTTTGAGAAATTAGCTGGGTATAAATGGACAGATAAACATATTAAATGAATAAAAAACTGAATCATATGAGAAAAAATCTGATGTGTTATACTCACATGACTTTCTCTACTCTTGTACAAACTATTTTTACAAACGCTTATTCTCCATATGCTTCATGTTAATCAAGATATCGAGATGTTAATCTTATTGCTAATTTTCTTGTAGATGCAAGGGGAACATGGTAGCTTTTAAGCTATAGTCAAATCCTTTAAGCGCTGGTTGCTATGTGGAGCATTCCATTCTCTTTGCATATCCAGGACATAAAAAAATGAATAACGAATTTGAGAAAAAGTATAAGTATTGGAAAATTTAAGGGAATAACCAGCAATATCTCGAAAATGGTTCACTCAACTAAAAAAATGTATATGACATAAGTTGTGTATTTTAACGCGATCTACATTTTTTGTGTAGCACAATTTTGTCTATCTCGTATGGTTTATCAGTTATGCAAAATTCGTTCACAATGAAGAATACTTTTGGAGACATTCCCAGAAAAGTCGAGATATATCTTAGACATATGATATTTTATTCAAAATCGTTAGAGCCATTTCTGAGAAAAATAAAATTTTCGAAAAATGTTCCTTGTAAAGGGTAGTCTGGGGTGGGGGGATTTTCTTGAAAACCTGCGTGTCGCATCTTTGGAAGATACTGAACCTAAATACCAAGTTTGGTGTTTATCCGACTGTTCGTTTCTGAGTTATGCTGTTCACAGACACACACACGGACAGGTTTCCAAAAATGATTTTTTTTTGATTCAGGGAGTCTCAAAACATATATTTCCGGTGAAATCTCGGTATCGAATTTTTGGGTGGAATACAATACTTCCCCTACTTACTATACGTAGTAGAGAAAGTAAAAATAAGCAAAACCACTGTGAAACTTGGTTATAAACGTCAGTCTCCAGAATTTCACATCAAATGGTGGACGTGCTAACCCAAAGGAAAAAGAAAAGAAGGAAAACCAATAAAGAGATGGAGAGATGTGTTGTCATGTAGACTTGAATTGGTATACACACTGTATCTACAATGACAATAGTGATGACTATGATTATTATTTGCACTCTGAAACCTCCATCGCAAAGTTTTTGCACAGTTGCGGACGAATAATACATATAGATGAAATTGATTTTATCTTTGTAGCTGTTTTCCATTCGACTTTCATCAACCACGATAATAATTGTATAATTTAATATCTACCGTATTTTTAAAAAGAGCATCAACAGTAGTGAAAAGCTTTGAAATACTACGGTGAACTACATATTAAGCGGTTCGATGCTGATAGCATTCATTCACGAACTATATGAATACAAACAAAACTGTGCTGGTTATACGTATGCCACCGTATGCTATCAGTGAAAAACAGCTGGTATTGGATATACACAGTCAGTCAATATTCCCGCAACAGCTGATTAACGTGTGAGGTTAATTTACTTTAGAATTGGTAATGTGTGGTTAACTAAATAGGGATTAAACGCTACATCTGTCAGCTTTATGAGTATACCGTTTACAGTTTTATCGGAAGCGATCTGATCTTTGTTTTAAACCCTACAATAGGCGCGTGGTTGACACTTGTCATCTAATGATGTTTAATTGCTGTTATTGTCGATATCTTTGAACTTTAAACTTTCCCTCTAACAGTACCTTTCGAGAAGCATTGTCGTCGCCTGTGTGTGGCAGTTGGGTTCGGAATTTCAAAGTGGTAGGTCGAGTATACAAGTTAAAGTGTGCTGGTTGACAAGTATCCCTAACGCGCCCATTTATGTACAGAGTGAGGTAAGTTTGCCACGTTTTTCTTTCAGTATGACTGCAAATATTCCATTTATTCTACATCTATACTGAAGTTACTTTAAGTTTCATTATGAATTAAATAAATCAATTCTAGCCCACAAAAGTTCCTTGTGTGCTCCCTGTATATGCGGCTTTGAAAATTAAAAACAATTCTATATTATATTCTCAATATAATTAACCAATTTAATTCATTAGTTTTATTCATTAAGTTTCGGACATTTTGCATTACAGTTCTAGACTGACGTTTCACACGCATGGCCGAGCGAAAAAAGAAAAGAGTAGAGGCCTCGTCAAATCCAGATGTTTGGTTGAGGTGGTCGAAGAAGGTTTACAAGATGATGAGATGCATAAAACAGAAATTGAAGAATCAATTAGATGAAGAGGACCTCGCATCCGAAAGTGAGCATGATACAGAATCAGAACAGTCAGAAGATGACGATGCAAATATCGGTGAGCCCCCAAACATTCATTATTATTTTGGTAAGATGGAAAACAAAATGGTCAAAAGATGTTCCAAGCAGAAACGTGAAGACAAGATCGGAGAACATAATTACTCATCTTCCAGGACCAAAACGACAGGCTTAAACATTAATGCAGAAGATAAGTTATTAGGTTTATTTTTTGACAGTAACGTTTATAAGTTTGTCAACTGTACAAACGTATACATAGAAAACTTGAGAAGCAGATTTCAGAGGAATAGAGATGCCAGACCTACAGATGAAATATAAATGAGCTCTTATTGGTTTATTGTACCTGTTTGGAAGTATGGGTTGTTCTAGGAAAAATGTCAGCAGTTATGGGATAATTCTAAAGGTAATAATGGCCTGGAATCTTGTTATCTCACAATGACTGTGAAGAGGTTTAGATTCCTTATTAGATGTTTGCGTTTTGATGACGTAAGGGACAGAGAATCTCGTAAAGACATTGATACGTTAGCTCCAATCAGAGCAAGTTTTGAAACTATTGTTCACAATTTCCCAGCACACTATGTCACAAGTGAATTCTTGACAATTGATGAGCAGCTACTTTCTTTTCGATGTTGATGTCAATTCCGTCAATATCTTTCCAAAAAAACAGCCAAATATGTCGTCAGAACCTTTGCTTTAGTAGATGCCAAAACAGCATATACTTGAATTGGGAAATTTATGTGGGTACGCAGCCAGAAGGTCCTTACAAGCACAGAAACTCTACAACAGATGTTGTAAAGAAATTGGTGGGGCCAGTGAGGGGAATCCTCGAAACATTAAAGGTGACAACTGGTTTAGCAGAGTTCCATTGGCCACAAATCTACTACAAGAAAAGGACATAGCACTTTGGTACACTGAGAAAAAAAAAAAAAGAAATTCCCAAAGAGATTTTAGCCAATAAGCATCGCCCACAACATTCTACTTTGGTTTTCCAAATGATTGCATACT
The DNA here is from genome assembly GCA_030765065.1 of Deroplatys truncata. Lineage (NCBI taxonomy): Eukaryota > Metazoa > Arthropoda > Insecta > Mantodea > Mantidae > Deroplatys > Deroplatys truncata. The sequence goes on from CM060979.1 coordinate 90,493,656, forward strand.
GGTTTCTTACTGCCCTAAAGTAAACAAAGCAGTCCTCCTGATAACTAATTTAGATACATCATGATAATTCTATTCACGAATAATCTGGGGATGACATCATCTGTAAAATGCAGGGTGGCCTGGTTACCAATCTGCAGGGTGAGAAGACTCACGCGGCATATATGCACAATAGGATGTAGTATTCCAGGCTTTTACATGTTTCAGTATGCTCTTTCGGATGGTGTATAAATAGGTCTCAAGTTTTTTTAACATTGATTGATGGTCCCTTGTGAGTCGGCAGCAGATCAGAGCAGTGTTATCAGCCATAGAAGTGAAAAAGCGCTTAAAATCGTAAAAAACGATAATTTTGAATGTATTCAACTGTTTGAGTATTATAATACTCTTGTTTTTAAGGATGTCGTTAAATTCACTCGGAAGCAGTTGGTACGTCTATAAACGCTTCCAGCCCGAGGAAGGAGGTGAAGGAGGCGGAAGGTGTGTAAATCCCAAAAAAGAAAAGGATTTGCTATGGAGTGTTTTAGACAAATGGACGGCATTGTGAAAATTGCCATGCGTTTCAAGGTGCATAGATTTTTCTTAAACAATGAGTTCCCTGCTATTGATTAGGTACTTTCTACAGTAAAGAGTAGCAAAATGTATTTCAGATAATTTAATCATCCATTCTTGAATTAGTACATTTAGTTTGAGGCAGTATTTTTAACACTTAAATTATTTCAGTCTGATTATATAATATATAAATTCAATAACAACCCGCCTTAAAACAATTTATGTATGTAACAATATATAAAAACTGTGTATTACAGTCATTGCATATGTTTATATTATTGTATACATGTGCAATAATGTAGGCGCTGTGAGAATAATGGGTTAAAAGTTGCTAACAATGAGGTAACAATGAGGTAATCCTAAGGCAATAATGAATTTGAAAGTTTAATAATGCTACTTGTGATTCTTGGAAGCAATAATGTAATTTTTGTGACAGTTTATAAAATAGCCAATCAACAACCATAAAAAGGTCTAGTTAAATGAAGGTATTCTATTGGAGTAGGATTAGCCAATCAGAAACTGAAATATAGCAAAATTTACAAATTCAGAAGTCAGTTGCTTGTAGACAGTGTTCCTAACCGGACGCGAGATGCGTCCTCGAGAAATTTAATACGTATTTTATGTGAGACAAAAAATAGTTTACGTGTCAAAAAGTGCAAGCAATTAATAAAAAAAATCTCACATCGCTCTATATCAGTAAAGTGTTATTTAAATTGATGCAGTAATTTGTATCACAAATTACTTAAATGTAAATAATGATTATAATATGAATATGCATTTTTATGTGACATTGATTTCAGATGTTTATTGATTGTAAATATTGTTGGAAAGTAAATTTATAAGGCTTTACTGAAACTGTCAATAATAGCGCAATAATGCAGAGAGGGGGGTGAGCTGTTTATCATTATTGTAAACAAGGAAGTTACGTAATGTTGGCGCGTTTTCGGTAGAAACTTCTGGAATATTTTCTCCCTAAAAGCAATATGTATTCGTGGTTTTCATTGGATATTAAAATAGACGCTAATGTTGGCGCGTTTTATTATCCAATAGCAGTTCATTTATAATCTTTAGGCGTATCTGATTGCAGGAGTATAAATAGGGTAAGTTTGAGGTAAAGTCAGTCAGTCCTTCAGTTCATCAAAAATCTGTGTACACTACACGTCGTCTTCAGTCAGTCAGTTCGTCGAAAGTATTAGTACGACATACATCGGATATAGATTCACAAGTTACGCGCAGCAGAATTATGAAAGATCTAAAGTATGGTAAAGTTAATTATACAAAAGATTGAAGTACGTGGATTAAAAGAGATCAGTAAGAAGTTATTATAACAGTTTCAGTTTGGCGAGTATCTAAATCAATATGTAAAAGTGATAGTGAACGTGTTCGACAATAAAAATTATAAAACAAATTTCTTCATCAGTGTAATTTTTGGATAAAAGATTCCTTTCCGTTTCACAACCTGTATAGAGACACATGTTCGACCCAAGCCAACAGGATAATAGCTAGCCGGAGGACATTTGAAATGAAATCAAACAAAAACTAACACTGATGCAAATTGCTAACACAAAATGGAGCTACAAACCGAACAAATGAATGACGTCACAAGATGGCAACGCGTGAAGTAAACACACATACATAAACATCACAAGTAGCAAACATTATGTCTTCTTACAAATTGGCTACCCCAACGTGGAGCTATAATAATGTTAAATAATATAACATTAATACCGTCGCAAATTGGCACCCAGAACGTGGGGCAAGATAACCAGGAAAGGAACACGATGACCAGGAAAGAAGCATAGTGACCAGGAAAGGAACACGATGACCAGGAAAGAAGCAAAGTAACCAGGAAAGTAGCAGAGTGACCAGACAGGAACCAGGACGTGGAACGAATGTAGCAGTGAAATGATCTACAAGACGCAGATTCCAAACTACAGGACAACAAAACGACGTGGACTCATCATAACACAACGCAGAAGCGACATATAACCTAGGAGAGAGGGGCAGAAAGCTGGACATCAATGTACAGCAACAGACAGCATCACAAAGGTTAGAGTATCGTAATTTTTTTTAGAAAACAAAAACAATGGCTACTAATAATATTGAAGAAACAATTATGGAGGGAGATAATGTAACAGTTAGCTGTAATTCAATACAGGATACAGAAAATAGCTTAAACAATGTAGTATTTGATGGAGGAAATGTTAGTGCAGGAAGTGAGAATAAAACAGCAGGAAATATTAATTATGATACTAGTATGATGATGGAAATGCTGAGAAATTTTGGTGAAACATTAAAGAAGGAATTAAGGGAAGCTATAAAAAAAAGTTATAGGGAATTAAGGGAAGATATTGGTAGGAGCTTAGAACAACAACTAACTCAGAGGAATGAGATATTAGAGCAAAAAGTAGATCAAAGCAGGGAAGAAATTGAAAAGAAATCTATGGAGCTAGATAGTAGTATGCCAAAAATGAGTGATGAAAAGGAAATAATAGCAAGTGAGATAGGAGAAGTTTCAAAGAAAATGTTAGACATGAGCAGGGAAAGAGGTAACAAAAAAAGTGAGGTAAACACTAAAAGTAAACATGTTGACGTAGAATGTACAGAGTCAGGTAGTAGAATGAGTAACATTGCAAGTGAGATAAGAGAGATAAATGAGGTTATGAATGTAGATGTGAATCAGTCGCAAGTCAATTTCAGAGGGGAGATATCAGAAATACAGAATGAGACAGTAATGCAAAGAAATAAATTGTACCAAGATGTTCAAAATGAAAACTCCAGTCCAGTACAGTTTAGTACAGAATTGTCAGAGTATTCTCAAATTAAAGAGATAGCAGAAGAATTGAAAATCACAGTTGTTAAAAGATGTGTAGTTCAAGAAACTGTAGATTGTTTTCAAATGGTATCATGGGATGAAATTTCATATGAATACAAGAGGTTATTCATGAACAAAAATTTGAAGGTTAGGATACAGCTACGAGTAATGTTTAGCCACACTCAATTTGATCCAGGAGGGTAAATAGCAATGAGATGTAAAGTAAATGCTAGATAGTTAAAGATGACTTGCAGAGAAATGTATTGGAACGTAAGAGGGTTAATTATTTATATATGTCATTTGAAAAGAGAAATAAATTATAAAAAAAGAGAAATGTTTAAAAAAAATTAAATTTTTAGTAACTGTAACAACATTTGAAAATTAAGAATGCAAAGATTTAAACTTAATATGATATTAAATTAAAAGTACGTAAATACAATTTCAAGAGTATTGTTAAAATAAAGTACAAAATAACAAAAAAAAATGGGTAAAAATAATTAAAAACAAATACTTATGTAGCAAACAGAAAATGTGAAACAGTGCCTAGATTTAAGAGATGTAAATATTTGTGTAGAGGGTTAATATTTTTTGGTGGGAATGTATAGTAATTGCAAAAATTCTTAAATGTATAAATTTTTGTTAACAATATAAGAAAGTAAACCATTTTTTGTAACAGTAATTTAATAATTCAGGGTACAGTATTTGCTATAAAAATTGTAATGTCAGATTAATATCTAAATTAATTCAACCAGAGCCAGTAAGTAGTGGCGAGATAAAAAAAAAACATATGTCGTGTGTTAAATGCGTGTGAAGTGTTAAGTGAAAGTGATAGCGTGTGTTCCAAGATTTAGGAGACTAAAAACCCAATTATAAAATTTCCAAACAAGTTGTAAATATTTATAATTATGTTTCTAGTGGGGCATATGATGCAGTAATTTGTATCACAAATTACTTAAATGTAAATAATGATTATAATATGAATATGCATTTTTATGTGACATTGATTTCAGATGTTTATTGATTGTAAATATTGTTGGAAAGTAAATTTATAAGGCTTTACTGAAACTGTCAATAATAGCGCAATAATGCAGAGAGGGGGGTGAGCTGTTTATCATTATTGGAAACAAGGAAGTTACGTAATGTTGGCGCGTTTTCGGTAGAAACTTCTGGAATATTTTCTCCCTAAAAGCAATATGTATTCGTGGTTTTCATTGGATATTAAAATAGACGCTATTGTTGGCGCGTTATATTAGCCAATAGCAGTTCATTTATAATCTTTAGGCGTATCTGATTGCAGGAGTATAAATAGGGTAAGTTTGAGGTAAAGTCAGTCAGTCCTTCAGTTCATCAAAAATCTGTGTACACTACACGTCGTCTTCAGTCAGTCAGTTCGTCGAAAGTATTAGTACGACATACATCGGATATAGATTCACAAGTTACGCGCAGCAGAATTATGAAAGATCTAAAGTATGGTAAAGTTAATTATACAAAAGATTGAAGTACGTGGATTAAAAGAGATCAGTAAGAAGTTATTATAACAGTTTCAGTTTGACGAGTATCTAAATCAATATGTAAAAGTGATAGTGAACGTGTTCGACAATAAAAATTATAAAACAAATTTCTTCATCAGTGTAATTTTTGGATAAAAGATTCCTTTCCGTTTCACAACCTGTATAGAGACACATGTTCGACCCAAGCCAACAGGATAATAGCTAGCCGGAGGACATTTGAAATGAAATCAAACAAAAACTAACACTGATGCAAATTGCTAACATAAGATGGAGCTACAAACCGAACAAATGAATGACGTCACAAGATGGCAACGCGTGAAGTAAACACACATACATAAACATCACAAGTAACAAACATTATAAGTAATACCGTCGCAAAATCGTGTCAAGCATTAACAAAAAGAAGTGAAGTAAACTTATAACAAGCCTACATTATTCAGTCGTACCACTCCCTGATAAGACATTCATGTCTCTAAAAGAAATATAAATACTGACGCAGCCGAGGCAAACATAAATATACAATATTTAAAGAAACAGTCAAAACTACAAAGTTACTATTTTTTTTAAACATTTGGGGCGAAGTCTACCGGAAACCTTTTACCATACGTGCGGTTGCATCTACAACTCCTTTCTCAAGTTTGTTTATCAAGTATAGAGGTATGTATTTCTTTAATAATCAGTGCTGGTGCAGTGAAAGATAGCTCGAGGTTAATATAAAATTGGGAGGTAATGGTGGTAGTTTCTTGAGCTCTCGAATGTAAATGGTTGTGGAAGAGCTTGGAGGGGGGGGGGGGAGAAAGCTCTCCATGCGTTCACGAAATGTCAAACGCAGAATGATACAAATGTGCACTGTTTGTATGCGGATCCTTTTTCTGAAACGACTGTAGGCTTGGGTGTCCCATTCAGAATAGTCACAGAAATGGCAGAAGATAATTTGACTCCAGATAGTATCTCTCTGTTTTAATATGCACAATCAACAAACGATATTAGGATTTACCTGATCTGCGTTTTTCAACATTTCTCAGAATACTACTTTTATAGCTTTGCAACTTTTTCACCCGTGGCGAAAACTTCTACTTGAACTTATTAGAGAAAATTCTTTGGTATTGATACCTGCAATTATGGTGAAATACGTTTAGATCTGGCAGAGGAGCAAAAAAAGCCAAATTCGTAAAGAGGATGTTTTAGCTCTTTATTACTTTATATGGTGAAAAGTATAACACTTATTCTCCATAATATACCAAAGTATAGAATTTCTGCAAAATAACTTCAGAGATTTCACACAAACTTTAATTTACCAAAACAACAAAATCAACTTACTTTCATATATCACTCGAAAGAAAATATATTAATTTTTATTTTGGTAAATGTCAACAATAGGTATACCGTTTGTTGTCTGAATAATATTCAATCACTACCAAAGTGCATGCAGCGGAAGTTACGCTCGCGATGGTTACGATTTTACTTTGATTACATTACGAAGGTCACAAATCGTCTCAGCATACACCAAGTTCTTGATGCATTTTTCATAAAAAGTCGAGGAAAATAAATTGAGTTTTATTTATGGACGCTCTTTAACTGCTGTGGTCCTTAGCGTCCCATTCTATATGGGCGTGAAAGCCGCTTTATCAGGCTTGAGGTTCTTTTACGTGCTGTAAATGTACGACATGGGACCACCGGCTTTACTTCGCTTCCGAAGGAAGCCATGCTAAGGATTTTTACGCCCGATTAAAATCATCACCCTCCGCCGGGTTTGAACCCGCGACCTCTGGAACTAGAGGATAGTATGGTGAACACTACACCACGGAGGGGTATAGTATCTGAATTTTGTGGTAGCACTTTTAAAGCATTTCCGACTTCTTTAAAACTTTGTAGGTACCCACTGGGAATACTTTTATATGTATGTTGCTAAGCCACTACTATATTCAAGGCGAAAATTTAGTTGAACTGCTTGCTACAGTTGACCGCATTTCAATCCACCAAATTATACAGCGTGCTTGGATGGGGAACTGACATGCTAATCACTGATGGCAAAATGAAATGGTGGAAAACGTATACGTTATAGGGTATACAAGGGAGAGGGACACCTCGAGCACTGCAACTATAGAGATCTATTGTGGCTACCAGTCCTTCGAGAGGAACGGATGAGGTGAAGGAAACACAAGAGGCTGCAGGCCGCAGGCACACAGGTCACAGAGACGCACGGAAGTTCCTAGCATTTCCTGATTCGATGACCCGACCCACTACTGGAGCCACCCAGAGAGCAGTGAAATACCATGCAACTAGGCAGCTCCTAAGTCAGGAATTCTCCTTCCTGAGCAAGAATCCGCGCCATCTGTCCGGCACCGCCTCACGCCACAAAACCTAGAAGCACACCTGAAACATGAGCAGGAAACGGAATGAAAGAGAAATGAGAGGGAAAATTGTGGTAAATGAGAAAACACCTTAGCATTCGTCTACCGATCAGAGAAAACCACGAAAAAATCCAAGCTCAGGGTGAGAGGTCAATGCGAGCCTTACATTTTACCACGGAGCCAACTCGCTCTACAAGGTGAATCACCTAAAACTTGCACCGCAAATATTTCGGAAATGGTAAATGCTATTGATTGCAGTTTCCACAGCATTGATTGGTAGTCAGGGTGTCGTACATTTAGCCTATAAACAGATTTTAATAATACTGCGAAAGTGTTTGCTAAAAAAATACACTTTCTCAGTATTATTAAAATCTGTTTAGAGGCTAAATGTACGAGCCCCTGACTACCAATCAATGCTGTGAAAAGTGCACATCAATAGCCCTTACCATTTCCGAAATATTTGAGGTGCAAGTTTTAGGTGATTCACCCTGTATAAATGGTGGAATATCCAAATTACTTTATATTTTCAATTTAAGCGTATCAACTGAAATTTTGAGTATCTGAACATAATAATTGAATCTATCGCATTCATTTCATTTGCTTTGTTTTTTTACAAAGCCACGGACATTTGTTTTTGCAAGCCTTCTATGTTAAAATATGCATGACTTTTGTTACCGCATATGTTTGTTTTTAAGCTATAAACCATCATTTCATTTGTTACGATACTTTAAAACTTTGGAGTTTGTTTTAGATACGCTGTATGTTAACATATTAATGATACTTGGTATCCGCATGTTTTTGTAGCTGGCATTTTAAAGCTGTAACGTATACAAAACATTAAATGAAGTTTTAAGTGTTTAATCAGGCAAATAGATGTTGAATGGATACGATATTGAATTTAAACCAAGGGATAATCTGCTTCACATATATGAAATGAACTAACACCATCAAATCTCAAAAATGAAAGCAAATACATTTTGTTAGTCTCCAACCATTTGCAAATATCACAGCTGTGAAAGAATCATGGTCTGCTTCACACGCGGGCATCCATGTGTAATTTTTTTTTATTAGGAGATGAGTTTTGTCTGTTAGCAATTCAGTAGAGAATATTACATTTATGACATCCCAATATTAGAGCTATAATGAGTGATGAGCGGAAAATGCTCACTGGCTCGTTAAACGTTCCAGTAAGCGAATGGTAATAAATCAACGTGCATATCTCAGAGCGGTTTTGGTGATAGCTGAAAAGGTACAGAAATTATCCAATCGATGTGACAGTTTGTGAGATAACAGCTCGTTTATACTCATAGACAAGCAAAATTAAAATGTAATAAAAATGTCAAAATCTATAAACTTCATAGATGTGACTTTTAGTTGAATTATTTTTTAGCTGGTATTACATTAAGTTAATGCATTTGTTAAACTTGTCCTAAATTGTGAATCTTTGCGGAAATAGCTACATTACACATTCTGTTATAGACACAAAGGGAACAACGATAATAGTCAAATGTTTAAAAACTGGATGTATATGCTGGCCTTAAAATTCCATACTATTTCCATAAAATAGCAAGAAATAACTGAGTATTGTCAGGACTTTAAAAGAATGGCAAAACAATTCGAACCATTAATAACGAACAAGCTTATGGCACAAAGAAGCTATTTGAAATAAATTGTGTGATTTAAAGCTATGTACATATTTTGTGTAGTATATTTGTATCGTTTAACGTTTACAGTTGTTATAGATTATATAAATTTCCTTCCCTATGAACTTCAAAGTTTATTTGTTATGCAAATATTGTAAACGCTATTATAGCAACATTTTTTCGGCCGTCTTGGAAAAAGGAAAAAAAATAACAATAACAAACAAATTTTCATGTAAAGGGGTAATTTTCTGACACTTATTCGGAAAATGCTGATCTTCACTACAAATTTTGGTTGTTATCCCAAACTTATTTCTGAGACACATCACACACCGACCTTTTTCCTAAAAGTAGGATAAATTATAGTCAAGATTAGTAATATCTTTCTGTGCTTTTTGGAAATCAGCTAAGTACAGCTTGTGTAAAACGTCGCGACAGTCCCCCATTCATAGGGCATAGATGCACAACAGCACTGACCAGCACATTTGCATAACAAGAGAGGTGGGGATCAGTATTCCACCTGCTGTGAGTATGATATTGTAAGCTTACACGGTTGTTTACAATGATTGTGTATGTGACTGTCTTTGTGCTCTGATGTCACTTCTAATTCCTTGCTTCCCACCACTCTCACTATTTCTCCCCATTTCTCCTCTCTTGCGCATATGGAGTGACACGACGTTTTACACAAGCTGTATAGGCTGCAGGGGCGGCTTCTGGATTAGTGTCGCTGTACTGTGGCACCACTGTTACGAAATGAAAGAAAGAGAAGTGTGTAGGATTTGCACATAAAGCATTGTTTCAGAGTATGTAGTCTCTTATTTCAACAGGTGCTTTAAGCGGCATGTGCTATGCCGGTAATTTTCTGAAGCTTAGAGCCAATTCCAGTCGACACCGTCTCTACGCTCATAAGCACTGTGTATAAGGCTAGAATGTACCATTCTTCACGATTCGTATGGGAGAGGTGGAGTCAAGATTGCTCTGACTCAGAGCTTACGTTCCACCCGTTAGAGCGCAGTAAAGGACAGAAGCTAGCGACAATGGTTAGAATAATATTCTGCGCTCAACCTTCCTTTAATGCAGTATTGCCATCTTCCTAATGTTAATGCATTTAGAAAGCAAATTAATAAGTAACTAAACCGAATGTAGACTTAATACACCAACTTCTTTAACATTCTGCATATATACACCGCGTGAGCCTTCTCATCCTGCGGATTGGTAACTAGGCAACACTGAATATTGCAGACGATGCGAAATGGAGGTGCTGACACCGCATTCGCCAGCACGCTGATTGGGGCTACGGTGGTACTCGTTGGTAACGTGCTCTAGTAGCGCAATGGCTAACATGCTGGCAAGGCATGGTGAAGCTCGGAAGTTCAATTCACGTCTACGAATGAATGAGTTTTTTTTATTCATTTCTGTTTATGTTTCGAGAACGTTCTAGCAAATCATGATTTTTTACGAATGCACTAGACAGTGGATTTACCTATAAATACGAAGTTCCAGCCATTCGTGCTCACTGTGGAGCAATGCTTTCGAATAGAGAGTATCTGGATATGGTGTTAGTATACGGGAAAGTGCAGCAGAATGCAATGGAGGCACATCGTCTATACCAATAGAGGTTTCCGCAGAGAACGCTTTCTACAGATCACACGCTTTAGCGTGTTGCGAACCACCTTCTGGAGTCAGGAACGTGCACAAGACACCACGTCCACGAAAAGATCACCCTGTCTGTGACCAAGCAACGACGGATCGTGTGACTGACTATGTCATTCAGCATCCACATTGTAGTACGAGGGTCATTCTCAGACATTTGAATTATAGCCGCGTGGAAAATACTACATCGTGCAAAGTTTCACCCTTAACATCTTCAACTGCTCCAGTATTTAATGCCGCCTGACCATGGACGGAGAATGACGTTCACTAGGTGGATCATACGACAAACTGAACAAAATCCACTTTTTTGGCAACCGTGTTATTTACAGACGAAGCAGGGCTCCACAACATAGTCCCTGTAAATCGCCACAACATGCATTACTGGAGCACTGTAAACCCACATTGGATGTGAGAGGCATTACAAGTCCGATGAGGAGTAAGAAGTTTCTCTACAAGCAAGAGTTTATTGGAAAAGGAAGAGAAAATAAAATTTCGTACATTATGTTCAGGATACCCACGGCAAACTTTTATTGATATGTTACGAATATGGACGCCATTTTGAAAGCAATTGGGGGACTTTTGATTTCGTTTAGGTGTCCTAGGAGTTTTAACTCACCCTATAGATTCATCAATGAGGCTAATATATAAACTGGCAATCTCTTACCAATGGACAACGGACTATATCACGGGATCAGTTTCCTCCCCTTCTTCTGTGGTTTAAATGTCAGCTGCAGTAAACTTTAGCTGTTTGGACTTAAGTCTGGAAACCATGTGAGGATTTTGACGTGCCTATCCACACTGCGGTTTAAGGGTAGAGATGAAAGCAGGGTTGCAATGTGATTATGATGTTGAGATTGCGTGGTATAGGAGGTGGCAGTGAGTGTTTTAGCACTATCAGACTGCTTTTAAAATGCTGTTGAAAGTAATCACATGTGCAAATTGTCTCTGAGTTGCAATTCTATTATTAGAACGCAGCACATATTTAGGTTAAACCTATTCTTTTACTGAGTTCCCAGTTGCAGATATAATTGTTCGTATGCGTTATATCATTAATTATACTAGAAACGGTTAATTTATAGCATCTAAAAGGTCTGTTTCGTCCTTTAGTCTATTATTGTCTGCTATACTTTTGAAATGCTAAACATTGCCTATTGAGTTTAAGTTAACTTAAATTAATTGTTTATTTTAAAAACTCTATAGATTAGAACTGCTGCTAAGCATATAAGAGTACATTTGTTTACTGGAGTAGAAACGTTGTGCGTGGAAACAGACATTCTCCTCGAAAATCAAGTCACCAATAGCAGCATTCCTGTTCAACATGTGCTGAAAATTGAGTCCTCCCCTCCGTCACATTCGTTGATAAAGTACATTGTTTTTCAGCATATTGTAACGCAGCGGCTATGGCTCTAAGGTTATCGGAGGACGGGCGGTCGGAGTAAACAAGATAATCGCCCCTCGCCAGCGTAAACACTGGTTGCTCTATCGGCAGATAATTAGAACCTTCTGAAAACTTTTTTTCTCTCCCTCCTCCAGAAAGTGTGTCGAAATAATTCTAGAACGTTCGAGGACTTTGTGGAAAGACTCCACTATTATATAAGCGAGTACTCTCGCGGCAGTCGAGTTGAGTGACGAGTCGAGTGCGAGAGTGTTGTTGGCGAGTCAGTGAGCGAACGTTAGCGAGTGCGTCTCTAGTGCAACATCAATTCGTCCTCCGAGGGAACTTGTGATGACTGTTGTTATGTACAGTGAGTGCTGCTGCGGAGCGGGGGATTGTGGAGGTCTTGTGTTCCACTACCGAGTGAGGTGAACTGTCCGCTCTGAAGAGCTACGTCACGAAGAAGTGAATTGACGGAGAATTGAACTAATTCACTTTAGTGAAGTGATAGTGAGAACGAAGTGAACTCCCAGTGAGGTTGAACTAGATAAGGACTTACGAGTAGAACAGTGTCTGTGAGAACTGAAAGAAGTGACAGTTGAAAAACTGGACAAAGTCACAATGTAAACTAATATTGGCACAGACACCTGAACAAATAGAAAAGGTTTTGATGATTTATTGTAAACGCAATCATTGAAATCACTGGTTATTCCGACGTTTGTTAATTTAATATGTAGTTTAGCATACAACTATATCTGTTCTATATTGTATTTTTAACTTTAAAAAAGTAGAATATTTTTAGGAACAGTTTGGACTTTAAAGCGGTCTAATATTGCCTATGTTGTGCAAATACAAATAGTCATTTTTCTGCTTTTAATTCTAATAATATGCTAATTTCTCAACATTCCATTTTTTATACTCAGTTACTGTTTTAATCTACACGTTTTAGAGCATATCTTAGGTTGTATACAGTCTGAGTGAGGTAAAAGCTAAAGGTACGGACGAATGGAGAGGACATCGCAACTGGGATAGAGCACCGGACTACTGGGAGGGAGCGATGAGGGGAGGGATCCGAGGAGCGAGCAGATCCGGATGACGACGGGCGCAAACAGGACCGGATCCTTAACGTTTCCAGATCGAACGCAGACACCTTGGCCCACCCACAGACTACCTGCATCCTCGGCAGTCCTCCCGGGCGGAACCCACCCGGAGGCGAGACCAAACTGAGCAGTCCCTCAACGACGCCCTCAACCCTTACAGAGCCTAGCTGCAATCCGTTGAACTCCATCGCCTGATCCTACAACCTGAAATAGATGACAAGGAAGATAATGGGTAATAATGGGTACAGGAAAGGAGAGGCAGGAGTGTCGTAGTAGAAGATGAACCACCCCCGCATTCGCCTGCTGGCCCGGAGAAACCACGAAAAACCCATGGGTCAAAGTAGGCGGTGGACAGTAGCCGGGGATCAAACCCGGGGCCTCCTGAATGCGAGTCGCACACGCTATCGCGGCGCCACCACGCTCGATTTTACGACGTAAAAGCCCGCGGTCTAATTATAACCATAAATTCCAGTGCAAAATTTAATTCTTCTGTTAGCAGGTTTATCAAGAGATAGTGGGCCTGTTTCAGAAAGGTATTAACACAGAATACGATTTTTAATAAGGCACATCCAACACTAGCGTGGTATCGGTTATTTTCCTAATCTCATGGACCCCTAAGATCTTCCTATGATCACTTCTATCGTTTTCAAAAAGAACATTAATTTTTAAATTCCATTTTAATGGTTTTAGTTAGCTGCTTGGTATAGTATCCCTTTTATACATAACTTAAGATAACTACTTTATTATTTCGTTAACGGCTGCAAACCGTTTGGACCAAATGCTAAGGAAAGCAAATAGTCGCATCACATAAATGAGCAATCATTAGAAGCGCAGGGCACAGAATGTGCAAAAAATCTGTTAATTCAAAATATTACTACAGTAATAATAAAACAGTTTCCGAACTTCCAATTCACCTAGCAGAAGAGGCCACTGCACTATCCCCCATATTAAGGAAAAGAGATAACTAATTATAAATCTCAAGATGCAAAGCAACTGGCCAGTTAATTGACTCCACATTGTAAGCCTGTTAGTTTAAAATCGACTTATCACGGTCATGACCTTTTTGATGCTTCGTCAAAACTGGCTTGGCTGGCAGAGCCATGACCATTTGCTCTTTTAGCAGCCACATGTGTGCAGCAAAAGGCTGATCTAACTACCTTGGTTTGCAGCAGAAAACGAATAAATTATACAATTCTGATATACACAGGGTTATACAAAAGTCATGGTACAAACAAGTTGTTTTTGTTTATTACTGGAATGATATAAGCTTAATGTAATACATAGGTTGGGACTTTAATAGTGGTAACTATTACTATTACAAGAATGATACATTTTTGAAACTTCTATAGTCCTTCAATGTAATCATCGACATTTTCAAAATCTGTTGCCAGCAACATTGAAGTCGCAGAATTCCTGTTTCAGCAGCTCTTTTGCTGATGTTCCTGATGGAGGGATCTAATGCCTGCAGAATTTCGGGAACAGTCCTGAATCGAATACCACGAAGCGGTTCCCCTCATTTTCAGTAATAATAGGCTATAATCAAAGGAGCTTAGGTCTGGTGAATATGGTGGGTGAAAAAGCAATTCCCAACCTGAGTGACGATACAGATCATTTACAGATACTGCATGTGCGCCCGAGCAATGTGTTGCAAAATGATGAGAGGATTCTGTAAACAGTGTTGCCACTTTCTTCACAACGCTGGTCTGAGATGATGCTCCAAAAATGACAGAAATACTGTGCAATAATATTTCGTCCTTGCGATATGGAATGTATAAGGATAACGCCATCACAGTCGTACACAATAAGCACCATAACTTTCACATTTCTAACCCTCTTCGCCACTGTTCTGTTTGGTAACGAAGTTCCCCACATGCTTCAGCGAGACCTGTATGACATTGCCTTGCGAGCACATTCTATCTTCAGTCAACTTCGTTGTTCCTGTTTGTGAACTTGGCGAAAACATCTCCACATGGGAAAATGGAATGGAAAGAGAGAAGGAGAAGAGAGAGATAGAGAGGGAGAAACGGGACACTGTGAAGAGAAGGGAAAGCGGTAATGCAGAAATGTCAGAAGATTATATATCCATCACATAAAAAAAGGAAGTTACTAAAAGTTGAGAATTTTCAGGGCCGAAACGGAGAATTAAAAAAGTAAAGCTTTTACTACGCCAAGAGAGAACCAACACGGGATAGATGGTAGCGTTACTTCTTTGTGTATTTGAGCGTCACTTGTGTAAGCGTGTAAGGTGTAGGTCGTGTGTGTGAGGCAACTCCCCTCAATCGTTTATTCCCCTATGTAAGTAATGTAGATTCGACAAACCGTTTTATTAATAAACCACAGGTAATGCGAATGATGTGAAATTTGTGCACAATTTGTTAAAAAAACCCACGCCTTCAGCTGAAGTTGACACCAAGGCCCTAGCCCTCTCGCCGTTTGTAGCTACGTTTCCCCCATGTGCATGTTGGGGTGATTGACATTTAATAATTTTGATCGGAACCTTCTGGCCTTCACCACAGTATGTAAGCCTACGTAAGAAAGCATTTTAATTGGCAAGGAAACGAGCAAGCGACAGGGTCAAAAGTTGACCAACATATGCATGCTAATGTACTCAGAATTAGACAAAGCAACAGGAAACAGAGAGAGAGAGAGGTCCGATGTGAGAGAAAGATGGAGATAGGGGTAGAATTCCTGGAACGTCAAGGAATTTGAAAAAAAAAACAGTCAGATAATGGAAAGGGAAACCGGAGTTGTGAGACAGAGATAGTGGGTTTTACCAAAGGAGTCAGACAGAAGCTTGACTTCTAAAATTGGACAATTTTGTTTTCATAGCACGCCAATTAAATCACTAATAAGAATAAAGGTTACTTAAAACGGCGCGAACATAGCACCAAAGCAGAGGAGTATAAAAGGAAGATCGGCTCCAGATTTCAATTTCATTTTCTCTCATGCTAGCTATTTGGTAACGTAAGTGCGTGTGGGTGGGTGAGATAGCGTGTGATAGATAATTCGGTCCACAGAAAAATATGAAGTAGCGTAAAGAAAGAAAATACAGCTCATAGATTACTTCACAGTTATTCAAAAGGCGACCAACTGCTAGCCGCTTCAATAAGTTATTGTATAAAAATAAATCAAGTCGTTAAAGGGAATTAAATTTAACAATTTCCTACAATATTCTGAGATACCCCAAAGATAGGTAGCTAGGATAGGCACTTCTTCTCAGCTCTATGACTGGCAGCCCAGACAGAGAACTTCTGAGAACTTCTATCTTGAGACATCCTCCAGATGAGATAACACGAGTGTACGACGAATCGCAACACCCGCCCGCTACTCTTATAAGATTCGTTAAACGGAAGTAATATATCGTTCATTACAACGTGTTTCTTTTACAAAATGTATGTGTTCGAAAATACTGTTATAAATTATTTAAGAAATATCAGTTATTAGTGTGGACTGACAGACGTATGCCCTTCGTGGAGATTAAGATTAACACATGTAAACTTGTAGCATTTTACACATACAAAAACAACCCAAAGTGTTGTACACCAAGCAAGAAAAACTCAGTGTTCCAACATCGAGCTCTGTAATGTAGCTGCCTGCCGCTAAGAATGTGTAGAATATTTTCGACACACGGGAGGAATTTCCTTCCAAAAGGAATGTACACCAAACACCTCCTTTTTGTATACATTTTTAAATGTGTAAGAAACAGAAATATACGGGAAATGCCCGTCTTTATTTTCCCAACAAAGCTGCAAAAATTAGCCACCAAACATCCACTAAGTTACCCAACTATAACTACAACAGCCTATGATGTTATCTCAATCATTAAAAAGCTCTACCAACATTTGAAAACAGGATGGCTTGACTCTACGAGAAGCAAACTCTCTGATATAACATCGAGTTTTCGACACGTCTTCCCAGTAATTATCTTTCCAGACAAGATCAGATTTTAATATCCCGACTGAGAAAATGGGCCATACAAAGATCACGCAGTTATCTTCTTTCACAGGATCAACCACCCATCTGCCACCAGTGTAACATACTGTTAACGACGAAGCA
Organism: Deroplatys truncata; assembly: GCA_030765065.1. NCBI lineage: Eukaryota > Metazoa > Arthropoda > Insecta > Mantodea > Mantidae > Deroplatys > Deroplatys truncata. The sequence goes on from CM060979.1 coordinate 90,510,706, forward strand.
CATAATCGTGGAATGTCCACAATACGATCAATGGAGACAATACTACCAGATAACCAGCGATTTACAACTATTCGATGTACCTAAAATAGTTGAATTTTTTAAAAGCATAAATTTATATAAACCATAATGTTCAATACGTTTGATTAATTATAGTGTCACAATTTTATACTAGTTCACTGTAATGGCTCAAAACTGCCAGTATGTTAAATAACGTCATTATTTTATTGTTAAATATTTATTTTAAATGTTGTAAAGTCGCGATATGATCAATATGTTAAAGCGACTATAACCTTCCAAAAAAATCTCATGTGTTACACTCACATGACTTTCTCTACTCTTGTAAAACTATTTTTACAAACTCTTATTCTCCATCTATTTCATATTAATCGGGATAAACATTTGCAGAAACGATCTTTTGACATGCAAAGAGAATTACATTTTACATATAGCGACAAGTTCTAAAAATATTTGACTTTCGCTTAAGGCGTACTATGTTCCCCTTGTTTTGTATTTGCAAGGGCAATATAGAAATACAGTAGCCTTTAAGCATAGACATATCTCTTAATAGCTGGTTGCTAGGTGCAGCACCATTCTCTTTGCCACAGATTAATACTCTTTGCATATCCAAGACAAAAAAAAATGAATAACGAATTCCCATTTGAGAAAATAAGTATTGAAAAATTTAAGGGAATAACAAGCAATATCTCGAAAATGAAAATGTATATGACATAAATTGTGTATTTTAACGCGATCTACATTTTTTGTGTAGTAAAAATTTGTCTATGTATTATGGTTTACCAGTTATGCAAAAGTCGTTAACAATGAAGAATACTTTTGGAGACATTCCCATAAAATTCGAGATATACATTTTATTTGTCATGAAAATATCTTAAACATATGATATTTTAATCAAAATCGTTAGAGCCATTTTTGATAAAATTAAAATTTTCGAAAAATGTTCCATGTAAAGGGTGATCTGGGGATTTTCTTGAAAACCATCGTGTTGCATCTCTAGATGATACTGAACCTAAATGCCAAGTTTGGTGTTTATCCGACTGTTCGTTTCTGAGTTATGCTGTTCACAGACACACACACACGGAAATGTTTCCAAAAATTCTTCTTTTGGATTCAGGGGGTCTCGAAACATATATTTCCGGTGAAATCTCGGTATCGATTTTTTGGGTGGAATACAATACTTCCCCTACTTACTATACGTAGTAGAGAAAGTAAAAACTGCAAACTTGGAATATTTGTATTGCTGTGCAGTTGAGTGCATGGAATCGTGCCGATAATGTGCAGTGGTTTATGTTGGTATGGAAATATTAAATCGCCACGCCCCTTACCTGTTTCTAGCGATACACTTAACGTTTGGCTTACTGCCCCCTTTTCCTTCCTCCAGAGACTAAAACCGGTCAATGTTTGAACGCCAGACTTTTGACATAAAACCAATATGAAATGGATTCATCCAGGGGCCGGTGTGGACCATTGCTGCGTAGCTTGCCCGCCAGCCACCTAGATAAAGTGCTTCCATACTGTTCATAGGCCAATGCGTGCGTGTCGGATTTGAATTCAAACCAGTAAGAGATTTGGCTTTCCGAAGGCTGGTGTGAAGGAGTCTCTGCCAACGTTAAATAAAGAAAAACACAATAGAAAACCAAAATCATTGGCACATTTCCGTGTACTCGACTGTACGTACACTACTTATTATTGACCGTTTTAATAAATCATTCAATTATAAAATAACTGTTATAATTGAACCTCAGATAAAAACACATGTAGCATGGAAAATGACTGATTTAATTTGAAAATCAAATCTTTATCATCTACATATTTTGGTGGATGGAATTCAATCTGTGCTGCTAAACGAATTGTCATTAATTCAATTAAAATCTGTTTCTTGTGCAGTTTATACCTACATAAATTACACCCACGTAGCGATTGTTTGCGAAAAGAATAATTAAATACTCATTAAAATGAGTATGACGTGTCTGATGGAGATGCAATGAATAATGTAATATAGTTGCAGGGTAATCAGCTGCATCCCACACTGTGCTGCTTTTAACATTCCAAAACAAATGATACGTTTTAAACATACCTTTTATTAAATGCGATTTAGGCATATTAACAACCAGAGACTTTAATTGCATAAACATTACGTAACGATATTAATTAATTATGCAGGCAGACCAAATCAAGTATGTGCCAACCTACTACGTGTTTTGGCTCTCTCTGTAAGAGCTTAAAATTGTGTAAATATCTGATTTTCATAAATGTATTTGTTTTAACTGATTATTATGTGCTAACAAATGTACTGACAAGAAGTTCTCATATGAATTTCGTTTTAATCTTATGCAAATTAAATTTGTTGTGCCACCTACACATGATTTTCTTTACCCTCTATCCCTTACATTTATCTCTCTTTTAAACTATTCTTGCAGAAGCTAATTTGATATACCTACTTCATGTAAATTGAGATAAACGTTTGCAGAAAGAGTTTCATTTCACGTTTTTTTGTGGGTGCAAGGAGGATACAGAAAGCTGAAGCGATAGATAATCCACTGGCTTTGAAATTCCACTCTTTCCATGATCACATAAACAAAAGAACAGTAGAAAATGTAGAACCAGACTGAAAAATCAATTCCAGAGTCTGGAAAACTCCATGGTACTGATTTTTTCAGTCAGATTCCACCTTTCCAACCTTAGCCACAAAGGCTTATGTATAAGAACAATCGATTATCAACAATGATGCCTTAGCACTTCAAAATATATTGAAAAATGAAACCAATAGCAATCAATATCTCGGAAATGATTAATTATACGAAGAAGTTATTTCTCATAATTGTCAGTTTTAAGGAGATTTAAATTAGGTTCTCCAAAATGTAGAGTAGGCAAAGTAAGCTACACTTTTACTTTCTCTATCACGTACATAGTAAGTAGAGAAGGTATTGCATTCCATCCAAATTTTTGGTGCCAACATTTCATCCGAATACATGTTTTGAGGCCCCCTAAATGCAATTAGAGCGTTTGTGGAAACATGTCCGCGCGCGCGTATGTCTGTGAAAAGCATAACGAAAAGTGGGATAAACACAAAATTGGTATTTGAGTTCGGTATCTTCCAAGAATTCGATACGAAGATTTTCAAGAAAATACCCCCATCCCAGCCACCGTTTACATGGAAAATTTTTCGAAAGTTTTGATTTTCTAAAAATTGGCTCTATCGATTTTGATTAAAGTACCATACATGAAAGATATTTACATGACAAATAAAATGTATATCTTGAATTTTTAGCGAAAACCTAGGAAGTCCTGTACATTAGGAAGGAATTTATCTTGTATACTGCTAAACGTTAAGTGATAGACGAAAATATACCACACAAAATATGTAGATCGCTTTAAAAGTCACCATTTATTTCAAATAGGTTTTTTGGTGGGATAAGCCGTTTATGAAATATCCATCACTAAAGGTTCGAATTCTTCACTATTTGTGATTCTTTTCAAATCCCATCGATTTTCAGATGTTTTTCACGATTACGTAGAAACAGTATGGAATGTTATGACCAGCATATAGCGTGCTTTGCTGTTCTCTTTGTATCTACATAACGAAATGTGTAATGCGGCTATTTATGCAAAGTTTAATTTGGATTAAAATGTGGCAGAAGGAAAAATAAGCGTTAGTAACAATAGTTTGTACACCCATAATGAAGATAGAGGATAGAGAAAGTCATATGAATGTATCACATCAGACTTTTATCTCTGTGTTATTTTCTTTCAGAAATTATATGCCAGCTGTTTTTGCTACGTCATATAAAGATTATGGAATTATAAGGTCAACATATGGTGACCAGATCTGACCTGACTATCGATTCGCTTTCCTCTATCCTGCTTATACGAAGACAGAAAAATAAGCTTTCATAAGAACGGTTTGTAGAAGCTATATAAAATAAGAGATAGTGGTAGAGTAAGTCGTTTGAAAGTAATACATCCGATTTTTTTATTTTGACCCCATTAGAATTCCTTCCGTTGGGGAAAGTGATTCCCAAACATTCTATTTTTAAGTGGGATCTCTCATTCAAGTTCCATAACAATCGGTTCCGACATTCTATGTAAAAGTTTAAATATAAAAATAAACAAACAAATAAATAAAATATAATTTGGATATTTTTGCTATAGGATTAATTATTCCTCAAAGTTCAAAACTATAAAAAGGATTTATGCTACAGATTTATTATTATTATTATTATTATTATTATTATTATTATTATACATATAAAATAAACCAGTTAGAGACGATGTAACATTTCTTTGTCCTACAAATATACCAACCAACGAAAGATAGGCTGTGAAATATACCTGAGACACCCAAGATATTTTGAATTATTATTTACACTTACTTATTCCAATTAGCGTCACCAATGTAACTCCGTCAAACGACAACATATTGTGAATGCGCGCAAGATGAGGCAGTATTTTTAACACTTAAATTATTTCAGTCTAATTATATGATATAAAATTTAGTAACAGCCCGCCTTAAACAATGTGTATAAATAAGACATAAAATGTATGTAACAGTCATTGTATTATTTTTATATTATTATGTGCATATTTAATAATGTTATGTGATTGTATTAGGTAATTTAACAATACAGGAGCTGTGATAATAGAAGCCAAAAGTTACTAACAATGAGGTAACCTTGAGGCAATAATGAATTGGAAAGTTTAATAATGCTACTAGTCATTATTGGAGCAACAATAATGTAATTTTTGAGACAGTTTATAAATAGCCAATCAACAACCAGAGAAACCTTAAGTAGAAGCATTCTATTGGAGTAGGACTGCCAATCAGAAACTGAAATAGAGCAAATTTACAAATTCAGGCGGTAGAAATAATTGCTAGTAGACAGCGTTCCTAACTGGACGCGAGACGCGTCCTCGAGAGGTTTAATACGTATTCAGTGTGAGATTAAAAGTTCATTACGGCGAGAATATAAAGTTTACGTATTAAAAAGTGCAAGTAATTAATACATAATCTCACAGCTCTCTATATTAGTGAAGTGTTATTTCATCGTGTGAAGGATTAATAAAAGGAGTGAAGTAAAAATTATAATTTGTGTAAGCCTACATTCTTTAGCCGCATCACCCCCTGCAAAGAGACACATGTTTCTACAAATTAATACTGACGCAGCCGATGCAAACGTAAATATATATAATATTTAAAGAAACAAAAATACAAAGTTGATTCCTAAACTTGGGGCGAAGGCCACCGGAACTTTATACCATACGTGCGGCAGTTACTTCATCAAGTTTGGCTTTCCATACGTGAAGCTAAAACCCCCCCTTTAACGAAGCTACCTGCGGTTCGCCGGTAAGCGCCCCTCGGCCGGCACCTTGGTGGGTGCTTCGACCGGACATCGGAACAATAGCCATTATGAGCCTCTTTCATATTACAGAACATTGTTTTCGCCATGTTATAGTAGCCTCCCTTTCTAGAACACTCCGTTTTGTGTGCGAGAACTATATAAGGGGTTGCTGTTGTCCAGATAGTTCCGTTAGTTAACAAGTTACGAAGTGAAAAGGAACAGTACCAGTACAATACAGTTGTGAGCTGCAACTCAGTAATTCAGTTGTGAGTTGTAATTTGACGGATCAGTTCTGTTGTGTTCCGAGTGAATGCTATAAGTGACTCAATTGTAACGTTTCTGCTACCTGAGTGCCTAGTGGATAAATAAAGTGTATTTCGCAGTAACTCGTATTCTCATTTGTTACAATATTTTATTTCACAAGTTAGGTTTGCTGGATCCTTTTCTATATTAGCACAAGAGCGTCGGGGTTATACTGGAGTAAACACTGGAATCACAAGTATCTTACTTCATAATTACGATTGTTATTTCTAACTAAACTGGCACCAGACGGTAAATACTCAAACATAGCTCTAGAGAAGCTTCTGCTCATGTGCTTTCTGTCTCCTTCACTTAATGTTTATATTGTTGATGCTATTTGACGATAGAAAACTATATTATACTATAAACAGAGAAAATATGTATGTATGTATGTATGTATGTATGCATGTATGTCTATAGTTATGTAGTCATGCAAGTATGTATATGTAGGATAATCTGAAAAAGAACATTCAATCACTTTTGATAATTCTGTAGGACATGGGCAATAAAACACCTTCTAATTTCTATTGGTAAATTACTAATGGACTAATACAACGGGGATTATAAAAAATGGACGTAAACGATATATGTCAAAGGAGTAAATAGCTACAGTGCCGTGAGAAAAGTCAAAAGACAATTATGTGATATAAACAGGCAGGAAATAGAATTTGAATGTAGATAAAGACCAGAATTGGAGATACAGAATGAAATATAAACTGGGTGGGGTAGGGAAACATATTTTGGAATTGGGTATAATACAGAGGAGGGTAGTAACTTGAGTTAGGATGGGGGTAAAAAAGCTCTTAAGGTTGCTGACTAGCTGGTAGGAGGATTTGCCCATTATGCTGGGAATAGGAAGACTGGACGAATATTTTGGTAGCATGCGTGCAGACGTAGGGTGCTAGCAAAAACTATTATCGGAAGTATTTTTGGCTTCCAAAAGACGGAGAACAGATACTTGGACTTAATTCTACACAGCTAAAACAGGCCAAGCTTGAGCATTTATATGCGTGTGTGTGATTTAGAGCATTTTTCGTTTTACTTGCACGTTTAGAGTGTTGTGAAGATAAAATAAGTGTTTTCTGGTCGATTTTACAAGTCAAGTTTACAGACCAGGTATTTTTCTAGAGAGCATGTATGGTCCTGTGACCCATGCAACTGTGTACCAAATTAATGTAATACCAAGTTACATATAAATAAATACCACCGCCATTGCCACCACTAACAGACTAAAGTGGATTTATCAAACCTATATACTAGAACACGAACACATTGGAGTTATAAAGGAATATACTTGCGAAGAAGGCTTTTAACTTCTCGTTAATAAGTTATTGGCATAGAAAACAGTTGTTACTGCACAGATAATGCATGTAAAATAGGACAAATGCCGCGAATATTCCTTTCCAAGCAATATAGTGTTTACATGGTCACGACTTAGTAACTAAGGCACAGCAAAACAAAACAGAATCGAATCTGTTTAAAACGGTACGATATGCATGCGATATCAATGTTAAAATATTTTAATATTCTCACATCTTTATATATCTTGCATGTTGTTATCAAACTCGTTATCAGGGGAATGCTAACTAGTTGTATAAATAGAGAAAATTGTGTCTAGCTAATGTTAGAAATCTGTCTATAACTATGTAAATTTCCTAAGAACAATAAACGACAGACTACCCAAACAATTACTGATTTCCAGACCAAAAGAAAAATTCTGACGTGTTACACTCACATGACTTTCTCTACTCTTGTAAAACTATTTTTACAAACGCTTATTCCCCATATTGATATGTTAATCTTATTGCTAATTTTCTTGTAGATGCAAGGGGAATTGCTAGGCTTTAAGCTATAGTCAAATATTTTAAGAGTTGGTTGCTATGTGGAGTATTCCATTCTCTTTGCATTACCAAGACAAAAGAAAGTGAATAACGAATTTGAGAAAAAGTACAATTATTGCAAAATTTAAGGGAATAACAAGCAATACCTCGAAAATGGTTCACTCAACAAAAAAATGTATATGACATAAATTGTGTATTTTAACGAGATCTGCATTTTTTGTGTAGTAAAAGTTTGTCTATCTCTTATGGTTTACCAGTTATGCAAAAGTCGTTCACAATGAAGAATATTTTTGGAGACATTCCCAAACAATTCGAGATATATATTTCATTTGTCATGAAAATATTTTAAACATATGATATTTTAATCAAAATCGTTAAAGCCGTTTTTAAAAAAATTAAAACTTTCGAAAAATGTTCCATGTAAAGAGTATTCTGGGGTGGGGGGATTTTCTTGAAAACCTTTGTGTCGCATCTCAGGAAGATACTGAACCTAAATACCATATTTGGTGTTTATCCAACTGTTCGTTTCTGAGTTATGCTGTTCATAGACACACAGACACATACTCAGACAGACACACAGACACACACACGGACATGTTTCCAAAAAATGTTTTTTTTGGATTCAGGGGGTCTCAAAACATGTATTTCCGGTGAAATCTCGGTATCGAATTTTTGGGTGGAATACAATACTTTCCCTACTTACTATACGTAGTAGAGAAATTAAAAATAATCATCGGTCATCCACTGGACAGGTTGTCTTATATATGAATGGCAATGGTGGGGTGTGTAAATGATCAGACATAGCAGTACTTTTCACAGGATGTTATGAGCAAAGGGAAATCACTTGCCATATGTGTTTAGATGAACCCTGTGAAATTCTTTATGTTAATATGTCATTTCACTGCAGATATATTAAAACGGACAGAATGGTCAACACATTAGAGAAACAGATGGTTGATATTACCGCCATACTCATCAAACAACAAAATTATCTGGTCCATTAGCCTCTATCTGGGCATCAACTGTGTTGTTTGTAACCAGAAAAACACGCATGAGGTTTTTGGTGTTCATTTCACTCTGAACAGGAGAGATGCGGGTAAATATTTGCATAACGCACTGCCGACCCATTAACGCAAAAGTTTATCCATTTTGTTCCTCGCCTGGTAAGTTTATAATGTATGTGTTGGAAGTTACAGACTATTGTCACCACAAATTATGACACTTTTCCCTCTCTAAAATCCAAGTTACTCTGGATATATACTCTCAGTTATATCCAGAAACTGTAAAGTTATTATTTATTTACTTGTCATCAAATCCCAAAGCGATAATGGACAGTAGTCAGAAAGCATAGTATTAAAATACAATATAATTACAGTTATAAATAGGATTATCAGTTAACCAGCTTTTTAAAATACGCTTAAAGGCATTTAAGACAACCCTATGGGCATTCCTAGGCAAGGTTCACATATCCATTCAGTTAATACGAAACCATTGTTTAGTTTTCAATAATCTTACAATGGGTACAACAATGAGAAAATTATTAGAGTAGGATAGATGTGAGGCTGAGGTTGAATATCGAAGTTACTTAAGTTTTCATAAAAAGCAAACATTATAAATGCAGATTAGTTTAGAAAATGGAAACACTTTTTAATCTATTTTATAAAAATGGCTTCAATGATTTTGATTAAAACATCCCATGCTTGAGGAAATTGCCAAGAAAAATAAAATGTGCGTATTGAATATTCTGGAAATAATCAATAAAGTCCTGCTCATTCTTACTAAGTTTTACGTAAATTTTGCGAAATTTTGGGAAATAGACAAAAAGTCTACAAAAGAAAGTATCTCATGTGTTACATTCGCATGACTTTTCTACCCATTCTTCAATAAACATTCTTACAAAAACACATTTTTCTATTATATGTTAATCGATATAAACATTTGCAGAAATGGTTTTATTACACATTTTCATGTAGATACAATGTGAATAGGGGAATACAGTAGACTTAAGTGATAGTCAACATATTTTAAGAGCTCGTTAATTCTTTTTAATAGCTGCTTATGACTTTAAAATTTCCTTCTCTTTGTATAAGCAGTACGAGAAATAATATGACTTCCCATTTGAGAAAAGTATAGATATTTGAAAATGCAAACCAATAACTAGAATTTTTCGGAAATGATTAACTTCATAAAAATGTATTTGACATTAGCTGTATATTTAATGAGAGCTACTTTTTTATGTAGTAAGATTTTGTATATTCTTGCGATTTACCAGTTATGGAAAGGTTATTCAGAATGAACAGAACTTCGGAGGTTATTCCAACAAAAATTCAAGATGCAGTTTCACTGGTCATGAAAATATCTTAAATATGTGGTATTTTAATCAAAATAGTTAGAGCCATTTTAGAACAATTTTTTTGAAACGTTTCCCATGTAAAGGATAGTTTAATGAGGGGGAATTTTCTTAAAAATCTTTATGTCACACTCTGGAAGTTGAGAATTTAAATGCCAGTTTCTATTAATAAACGACTTTTCGTTTTTGAGTTATGCTGTTCACAGGCACACAGACATACAGGATCTTTTTCTAATGGGAAATTATTCAGGGAGTCTCAAAACGTATGTTTCCGGTTAAATATCGATATCAAGTTTTTGGGTGGAATACAATTCTTCCACTTACTACAGGTAAGTAGTAGGGGGAAGTAGTATAGGGGTCGTTAAAATATATATGTATGTTTCAGAGTTAGCCGTTTTATGTTACATGTTCTAAGTCTGAGTGTGCTGTCTGTTTCAATTTTTACTTTCTCTACTACGTATAGTAAGCAGGGGAAGTATTGTATTCCACCCAAAATTTCGATACCAAGATTTCACCGGAAATACATGTTTTGAGACTCATGAATCCAAAAAAAGCATTTTTGGAAACATGTCCGTGTGTGTGTCTGTCTGTGTGTGTGTGTGTGTGTGTGTGTGTGTGTGTCTGTGAACAGCATAACTCAAAAACGAAGAGTCGGATAAACACCAAACTTGGTATTTATGTTCAGTATCTTTCAGAGATGCGACACGAAGGTTTTAAAGAAAATTCCCCCACCCCAGACTACCCTTTACATGGAAAATTTTTCGAAAATTTTAATTTTCTCAAAAACGGCTCTAACGATTTTGATTAAAATATCATATGTTTAAGATATTGTCATGGCAAATAAAATGTATATCTCGAATTTTTTGGCAATGTCTCCAAAAGTATTCTTCATTATGAACGACTTTTTCATAACTGGTAAACCATAAGAGATAGACAAAGTTTTACTATATAAAAAATGTAGATCGCGTTAAAATACACAATTTATGTCATATACATTTCTTTTGTTGAGTGAAGCGTTTGCGAGATATTGCTTGTTATTCCCTTAAATTTTCCAATACTTATACTTTTTCTCAAATTCGTTATTCATTTTTTTATGTTCTGGACATGCAAAGAGAATGGAATGCGCCACATAGCAACCATCGTTAAAATATTTGACTATCGCTTAAAACCTACCATATTCCCCTTGCATCTACAAGAAAATTATCAATAAGATTCACATCTCGATATCTCCATTAACATGAAGCACATGGAGAATAAGCGATTGTAAAAATAGTTTGTACAAGAGTAGAGAAAGTCATGTGAGTGTAACACATCAGAATTTTTTTTATCATTTTTCTTTCTCTGCTTTCGCAAGAGCTCGTTACCTTGGCTTGAGAATTCATTTCAGTTTCTCTTATATTTATCTACACTTCAGAATTCTAAGTCATAACTCCGGCTTGACTAAACTAATGATACCCAAAGATTTTTTTAACCATTAACATTCATTACAGCTGTAAAGTAAACTTCTCTTCACTAACTGCAGTGCTAACCCTTTGATAGTGCCATCTGCTTATGTATATATCGTCTGTTATGGCTAAGTTAAATCCTAAGTCAACAAGTGTATTTATTACTTTCTCTACTGCGTACAGTATTAGGGGAAGTATTGCATTCCATCCAAAAATTCGATAACGAGATTTCACCGGAAATACATGTTTTGAGGCCTCCTGAATCCAAAACAAAGTATTTTTGGAAACATGTCCGTTGTGTGTCCGTCTGTGAACAGCATAACTCAGAAACGAACAGTCGGATAAACACCAAACTTGGTATTTAGGTTCAGTATCTTCCAGAGATGCGACACGAAGATTTTCAAGAAAATCCCCCAACCCAGATTTTCGTTTACATGGAACATTTTTCGAAAATTTTAATTTTTTCAGAAATGGCTCTAACGATTTTGATTACAATATCATATATTTAAGATACTTTCCTGACAAATAAAATGTATATCTTGAATTTTCTGGGAATGTCTCCAAAAGTATTTTTCATTGTGAACGACTTTTGCATAACTGGTAAACCACAAGAGATAGACAAAATTTTACTACACAGAAAATGTAGATCGCGTTAAAATACACAATCTATGTCATATACATTTTTCTTGAGTGAACCATTTTCGAGGTATTGCTTGTTATTCCCTTAAATTTTCCAATTCTTATACTCTTTCTCAAATGGAAATTCGTTATTAATTTTTTTGGTCCTGTTAATGCAAAGAGAATGGAATACTCCACATATAAACCAGCTCTCAAAATATTTGACTATCGCTTAAAGACTACCAATTCCCCTTGCATATGGAGAATAAGCGTTTGTAAAAATAGTTTGTACAAGGGTAGAGAAAGTTATGTGAGTGTAACACATCAGATTTTTTTTATTTACATCACTTTCCAGTGCTTTCTTTAATTCAACAAAGAATAAAACCACACTATACGGGAGAAACACGTAAGCTGTATTAAGCCTGAATGAGTGTTATAACTGCATTGCTGGTTATACTCTATTCTCACCTTATAACTTTTGGTCGTCGATATATGATGCCATCGTTTCCATTGCCAGCCCAAATTAGGAGCCAAACAGATTTGCTACAAATGATTATGACACGAGTGAATGTTTTCCACACGAACGACAGTTTTCACGAGTATCATATTAAAAGTATCCACGAATTGGATAAACTTTATTCACTCTTACCAATATAAATTTTAGGAAATAAATCATGAAATAAATCGGCATCCATAGCTGACATAAGTGAGAGTCTTCATATGTAAGGGGAAGTTAATTTACCTCCCTGCATTCAATTCATTATTACCTGGCGTATTGAAACGATAAACAAAACAGCCATTTGCGTGCATTCCATTGCTAGAACAGAACTGAGCATGTGTTATTGATTCTTATGTAGCCTAGCATGTCAAATAGTTATAAATTCAGATTCTAAGTATTCTATGTTTAATAATGTACAGAGGTTTTCGCATTTCCGTTGCTCAGAGAAAATAATATTTCATATTTTCTCCATATAAACCACGACAATTTGGAATACTGATATTACATCATTTGTATTATTGCCTCGGTGTCATAATGAGGCAATTAAACACGATGTTCTACACAGTAACAGCCTGTTTATAATAGTAGGAGTGTGAACCTTAATACGTAATCCCTCTTTAGGCTGTTTATTGAAAAGTTAAACATAAATTCAGCAATATATCAGTAGACAGAATGAGGTTAGTGATGTTGATTTACACCTGAGGACTCTCACATAATTCTTCTTATCCGCACTACTCTTCTGTCATCTCAAGGAGCTGTTTTTAGTGGTTACTATGGGGAGACAAGAATATTTCAACATGGAGCTTATAGTCTTGACCCTAATCTGTAACGAATGGCACTGTAACTAAAGAAAATCCTTGTAGTTTTATGCGCAAGCTTTCCGCGAAAGGGGCTACAGAAATTGATTGCTCTCCAAGGGCCAAAGAATGGCCTCCGGGATCTCGTGATATGACTCCAAGGAATGGGAAAGAAAGAACCCCTGAAAAACAGAGATTTCTGACTTTGTAACTTTAAGGTTGTTTTCTCGAGTCCATCAGCGGTTTATGGGAAGCATAATAGCTTGTACTGAAGAACATAACAGATATTCTGAGCATTTTGAAAATAAGTATTTTTACAAGTATCAATGGTAAAAAGAAAGCTAATATGTAGTAGTAAATGCAATGTATCTAGTTACATTCCAATTCTTGGAAACAAACATTACTTTCTCTACCACATGCATAGTAGATAAAGTATGGCATTCCACTCAAAAATTCGAATGCGAGATTTCATCGGAAATATACGTTTTAAGGTTCCCTGAATAAAAAAAATTATAAAAAGGTTCATTAGAATGAGAGTGTGTGTGTGTATGTGCATCTAGGAACAGCGTGACTTAAAAACGAAATATAAAATTTGTTACTTAAGTTCAGTATCTTCCAAGAACATGCACCAAGAAAATTTTTAAGAAAATCAACCCCCAAACTACTATTTATTTGGATCATTTTTCGAAACGTTTGAGGTTGAATTTCCTGGGAATAGTCAATTAAGTCTTCTTCATTTGGAAAGAATTTTATATAATCTTGTACAACTGGTAAACTGAGCGATAGACGGAAACATATTACACAAAAAATGTCACAATTTATTTCAAATTTTTTTTTCTGTGGCATAAGCCATTTCGAGATATCATTATTAATGTTTTGCATTGCTGAATACTTTGTCATTCTTTTAAAGTCCTGTCAATTTTCAGTCATTTCTTGCGATTGCATGGAAAGAGTATGGAGTTTTAAGGCCAGCATAAAGCGTCCAGTTCTCGAACATTTTACAATCGCTGTTCCTTCTATATTTATAACGCAGCTATTTCTGCAAAAGCTTATCTCAATTAAAATTAAGTAGATAGAAAAATATGTTTTCGTAAGAATAATTTATATATCTACGAATAAACCTTAGAGGGTAGAGAAAGTTATGTGAATGTAACACATCAGAACTGTTGTACATATACAATGGTTAGAAACGAGTAATATTTATGTGACTGATTTGTGGAATAAAATGTTATATACACTATTTAAATTATACGTAGAAAAACCTTTAATGGTGCCCTGAAACAACATAACAAGTGAATTATCTTGTGGATAAATTCCACAAATTCCGTGAAACAACTCGATAACGCGAACACTTACAGCGACAATTTAATAGACTGTACACATGTCCCAAAAGGTAAAAGCGGAAAAATGAGGTATTCGGTAGTTAGACCTATGCTTATTGGACGAATAAACAGCTCTCCAATCTGGCAGATGGGAGTAAATTTCTGTGTTACTAGAAGAGGATAAGTCTAATCAATTCCTGTGATGTAGCATACGTTCCATAATCCTTTGAAGAAGTAGAATACCACGATCACTGATCGATATAACTCCGTGGTAAGGTGTGAGGCTCGCATTCGGGAGGTCCTGCTTTCGATTCTCGTCAACCACCCAATTTGACTTTGGGTTTTTTGTGGTTTCCATTCGGTCGGCTGGGGAATGCTGGGGGTGGTTTCTCTTCTGTCACGATTTCCTTTCAGCATTTCGGTTTCTTTCTCATGTTTCAGCTGTGCTTCCAGATTTCGCGGCGTGACGCGGTGCCAGAAAGGTGGAGCGGATGATTGCGGACACCAGAGGGCTGCTTGTTGCAAGGATCGTTCATCGTCCTCTCTGCGCAGCTCTAGCTGTGGGTAGGGTCTTCTAGCATAAAATGCTAGAACTTATTTGCGGCTCTGTATCATGCTTGGCTGCGGCCTGTAGCCTCCCGTGGTTCCTTCACTTTATCCCTTTCTCCTGCGAGATGGTAGCCGTAATGGATCTGTGTAGGTCGCAGTGTGCAAGGTGTCCCCCTACGTTGTATATCCTATACCATTAATCCTAAATTTGGTGCTAGTGATAAGCATTCTATATCTTAAATAAACTGTTCAGTGAAATGTATATTGTGGCATACTAATAAATTTAAAAATATATTAAAAAATCCTGACTTGACATGTACATTATAAGGCGTTTGATTAATATTTGCCTCTGTGAAAAAACTTTCTAATGATTCCTCAGATTTTCTTTTACATGAGAGACTCCCATTAAACTTTTTGGATACTTGTGTTAACAACAGCAGCTATCGTTAAGGATAAGGTCTTTAAGGTTTCTCTTGGATTTTTGTACACATCCATCGTAAATATTAAAACGTTATCTTCGCCCTGCTGCAGCTTGTGTGACCAAAACATTTACACCTTATTCCACCAGGAGATATTCCGATTAAAAATTCAGGTAAATTACACGAACTCTCTAATCTTTATCGTAAATATACAACTGGTATGGTAAAGTTTCATTTTTGCTTTCTCTACTACGTATAGTAAGTAGGGGAAGTATTGTATTGCACCCAAAAATTCGATACCGAGATTTCAGCGGAAATGTATGTTTTGAGACCCCCTGAATCCAAAAAAAGCATTTTTGGAGACATGTCCGTGTGTGTGTCTGTGTGTCTGTCTGACCAGCATAACTCAGAAACGATCAGTCGGATAAACACCAAACTTGGTATTTAAGTTCAGTATCTTCCAGAGATGCGACACGAAGGATTTCAAGAAAATACCCCCACTCCAGATTACCCTTTACATGAAACATTTTTCGAAAATTTTAATTTTCTCAAAAATGGCTCTAACGATTTTGATTAAAATATCATATGTTTAAGATATTTTCATGACAAATAAAATGTATATCTTGAATTTTCTGGGAAAGTCTCCAAAAGTATTCTTAATTGTGAACGACTTTTGCATAACTGGTAAACCATAAGAGATAGACAAAATTTTACTACACAGAAAATGTAGATCGCGTTAAAATACACAATTTATGTCATATACATGTTTTTGTTGAGTGCACCATTTTCGAGATATTGCTTGTTATTCTCTTAAATTTTTCAATACTTATTTTCTCAAATGGGAATTCGCTATTCATTTTTTGTCTTGTATATGCAAAGAGTATTAATCTATGGCAAAGAGAATGGTGCTGCACGTAACAACCAGCTATTAGGAGTAATGTCTATGCTTAAAGGCTACTGTATTTCTATATTGCCCTTGTAAATATATATTCCCCTTAGGTACATCTACAAGAAAATTAGCAATAAGATAGTCTGCAAATGTTTATCTCGATTAACATGAAGTAGATGGAGAATAAGCGTTTGTAAAAATAGTTTGTATAAGAGTAGAGAAAGTCATGTGAGTGTAACACATCAGATTTTTAATATTGTGACCGCCGCTTTCCTCTTCCATAAAATTCTCTCCGGCATGCGCTAATAGTCTCCCTTTCTGGAACATTCCGCTTTGTATGCAAGGCCTAAATAAAGGGTCTGCGAAGTGGAAAGTGGACAGCGAAAGTGGACAGTGCCGCGTAGTTCAGTTGTGAGTTGTGACTCAGCAGTTCAGTTGTGATTTGATTCGACGGATCAGTTGTGTTGCGTTCCGAATATGTGCCAAAGGTTACTCAAATATAACGTTTGTGCTACGCTGAGTGCCTAGTGATAAATAAAGCGCGCTTCGCGATAACTGGTGTTCTCATTTGTTACAATATTATTACAAGAATATCAGTACAAGAGTCAAAGAGTTGACTCCTTCTTCCTCCACATCACAAATCAAGGCATATAGCTCTATTAAGTTCCTCTCAATCGGGATAACGTTTCATTACACATTTATATATTTCGTTATAGGTATAAGATGGATGCATAGGCTAAAGCGATAGTCCGACTTTTAAAACATGCGTCACTATTTATGGCTTTGAAATTACATCATCTTTGCAGGGTGACTAACCACTTAAAACGAATGTAAGCATTGGAAATTCAAACCAATAACAAGGAGTATCTCGGAAACACCAACATCACGAAACATTTATTTGAAATAAATTGTGAGCTTTAACGAGGTATGCATTTTTGTCTTATGGTTTACCAATTATACAAAAGTAATTGGGAATGAAGAGGAATTCACAACTATTTCTAAAAAATTTAATAGATATATATTATTTGTCTTATAAATATCATACACATACGATATTTTAATCAGAATCGTTAGAGCCAATTTCGAGAAAATCAAAAATAACGAAAAATGTTCCATATAAAGGGTAGTTTGGGGTGGGGGATTTTCTTGAATACATTTGTTTCGTATACCTAAACTTAAATACTTAAGATTGGTATTTAACCGGCTTTTTGTTTTTGAGTTATGCTATTCATACATACACACACGAACCTTTTTTAATTGAAGGACATGAAAACATTTATTTATAGTGAAATCTCGATATCCTATTTTTGGATGGAATACAATACTTGCTATACTTACTATAGCTAAGTACTAGAGAACGTAAAACTGTTAACTTTGACTTAATTATTTTTAGCTTCACCTGATTCAATATGTAATAAAGCGTTAGGTATTTTGTTTCAGGTATCTGCCCAAAACCCCAAACAGAACGATGTGTAGGGCATAACAGAAAGATATTATGTAACTTTTTATAATAATAAAACTGTTTTACAAAAGGTTTTATGGATTTCAACAATCTTTCAAACCACAAAGAGAGACGCAAGAGAATGTTTTAGTCTTTATAAGGAAATTTTCACAGAGGGTGACGGCTTAGGCCTTATCTGTGACTGGTATTTTGAAATCACAAGTTCAAATCACATGTACCGCCCAATCTGACGGGCTGTTATTCTGGTTATCCCCAGTCGCACAGGTAAATAACGAATTGGCTATTCAGTGCCTATATCCTAAGTTCCACCCACAGAAGAGTATAAAATAATATCCATTGTACAGAAAGGCAACTACATGAGTAAAGTCATTTATCCAGCATCATACTGGCTATGTGTAGATAATATAGAGACAACAGCAGTCACACGATCACGAAAGTCCATCTTAAGATTACATGAATGGCACAAGTCTAAAAGGCACAGGACGTCGACTAGGAAACTGCGTCCATTTGATGGAAAGTTACTTAAGCAAATGGCACAGCATAGCTACTAATAACCTTCCCGTTATTATCTAGTGTGAAGCGAAAACATTCCCATATTCCACCAAAGCTTATTTGTGGATGATGCGAATACATTTGATCAGACTTAACAAAATTATGGAAGTCGGTATTACTTATATATGGGACAACAATTTCCACACTGACTTCATAGCTCCGACACTCATTAAACTGGATAGCGTAAAAATCTTCTCGACAATCACCACGATAGTGGTGTGTTGCAACATACATGCTTGAGATTAGTCCACAGAAAGAAATTATCCTTCAGACAAACCTTCCATTTGGAAGCTGAGACTGTCTTTGTTTTTCTCACTATTGAGATTTGAAACCTCTATTTTCTCAACAGTGCCGACTTTGACCTTCAAATACTCTGAGATTTATACAAAAATTACCTCCACATTTCATTTTATGGGAGACTTTAATAGTCATCATATTCTGCGGGGAATTCAGCAAACTGATTACCGTGGGAAAACTCTTGATTCATTTCTAAATGTATTCTCCTTAGTGGCATTCAACTCTCCATCTTGTAATATAGCGCACACCACCACCAGTAAGTACTAACTGCTCTTTGAACACTGCTCCTCGCTCTATTGGTCCATTGAAAATGCACTCTATGGCACTGACTATTATCCCATTACCCTCAAATCTACCTTCAATCTGCCAACATATGCTCGACGTCCTTCTTGGAAACTCCGTAAAGCTAACGGGCCCCTGTTCAAGGTTGTATTGAATTCCATTACAGATTTTCCACAATGGGATACGTTTTCCCGCAAATAATTATTGTATTGAATTAATTATTCTTTCACACAAGCCGTGTGTAGGACAAGATTGGAAAGGTAGAATCCACATAATAGTGGTTGCAACTATAAAGCCCGGGACTTAAGTACTTATAATGTTTGTAAGTCGCCATTGGGGTATGACATCTCAATACAATTTGAGATCTCCTTGTGGTTTACCGGGAAAAATGCGAATCAGCTGGAGAATTTAATGTGGTGTGGGCATGTTACCATGGTAGCTCAGTGGTTAGAACAACCGGACGGAGACCGGGAGATCCGTGGTTCAAATCCCGGCTATGGCATTGAATTTTTCAGTCATCTGATTCTACCTTTCCAATTATTGTATTATTTTAACAAAAGTTTAGGCCAGATCGGAAAGCAGCCTGTTCTTTTTTATCTATATGTAGAAGAAGTAATTAAAGCTTAGAAAGATTTCATTTTAGCTCGCACAAACTTAATTCTTTATTATACGGAGAAAACCAGCCTCTCATTATAGCTCGCATAGCATAGATCAAGGGTGGCGAAAACGACTTCCATCCGCGAGTCACCAAATATGCAACACGCATTGCATCACTCAGCAGCACGTGAAAAACAAAGGGACGGTTGCAGAGAGGGAACGGCATCTACGAGTCAAAATAACTCGTGAGTCACGTTTTCGCCACCTCTGGCATAGATTACATGAAAAAACTAAGTATTAGAATTTAACAATATCAAAATATTAAAGCAAAAGCAATGGTCTCACTAGATGGTAGAGTAACAGCACTTGATAGCATTATATAGTGCAAGTAAATTTATCTAATTACTTAGGATAACAAATAAATATTAATTATAACGTAGATTAAAGGAATAATTTCACAAACGACGGTGTATTATTAAAAACACAAGTAAGGATATGTTGTATGAGAGCGTGATGTAGATTTTGACGAAAAGGAATAGCCTTAGAATTTAACCAGACAATATGAACTTCCTAACCGAGCAGGATGGCTCAGATGGTTACGTCTGTGGCCCACATTTAGGAGGTCTCGGGCTCGATCCCCGGCGACTGTCTTCTCTAGCTCATGGGTTTTTCGTGGTTTCCAGGCGAATGCTGTGGTGGTTCATCTTCTACCACGAATCTCCTCCCTCTCATTTCCTGTATCCATCGCCTTCCTTGTCATCTGTTTCAGGGTTGTAGGACCAGGCGACGGTGTTCGGCGGATTGCGGCTGGGCGGTGGCTTGCGTTCAGTAAAGGTTTCTTCCCTTGCGTCGCTACAGTACCGCTCAGTTAGGTCTCTCCTCAGCGTGGGGCTCCGCTCCGGGGGAACCTGGAGGATGGTGGCTTATGGGCAGGGATCGTGCGGTGTCGGAAGCGTTATATCTGGAAACGTAACAAACGCCGTCCACGCTTGCGCCTTGGGCATCCAGATTTGATCGCCCTTCGGGTCTCTCACCTCATCCTTCAGCCCTCCCCCCCCCAGTGGTGATGTTGGAAGCACAAGGGGCCGACTGGCTTGCGTGCGGTGCTCTGTCCCGTTTCCGGGGGCCCCTCCGTGATACGTACTTTATTTTATGAACTTCCCAGGATCAATGTTGGGTAATGTACGTATATGAACTATTTGGAAATGAACTAGTAGCACTTTATACGAGCGAAGAAGTAGAACTTTGTATGACTCATAATAATATTAAAATTATTTCTAATTGTATTAAATCTAGAGAAATGAATCACGGAGTAAGTAAAGGTTGTTTTTTGCCATCCGATCTTTTTAATGTTTATACTGACGAAGTTCTAAAAGGTGGCAGGATATTTGAAATCTTGACTATATTATAGTCAGAATTATTTTAAATACGCTCCTATTTGCTGGTGATCAGACAGTACCTATTCGCTAATACACAAGATAAGTTACAGAGAAAAGTGTATTTATTAAGTGTAATAGGAAAAAAAGTGCAATTATCGCCACAAAACACATTGCATTTAGAGGTAATCACGCGTGAGAACAAAAATTGATTCAATCTGAACAGTTGTTCCACTATTTTTCCATTTCATTATATAGGGCGTACAGTATTCTACAAAGTGGAAAACGATATGATAAGTAAAGAAACAATTTTAAAATTGCATAAAGTCTTGGCGATGCCCGTCCTGATATAGGAGACAGAAGTATGAACTCTCAAAATAAATATAAATAAAAGATGCAGGCATCAGTAATGAAATTGCTACGTACAGTGGTTGGATAACTCTGCTGGTTCATCAAAAGAATGAAGATGTAAGTAAATATATTAAGAATTAAAGGTGTTTGTGTAGCAGGAACGATAGAAAATAAAACAAATTAATGGTATACGCACCTTCGTACAATGGACGCGCACCGTAGTCATCTCCAAGTGTTAAATTGCCGTCCAATTGGTGGATGGAATGTAAGAAAACCCACAAAGTGATGGAGAGATCAGCTGTAACTCTGTGTAGCCAGAACGGATCATAAGGTCCAAACCGTGTAGTTTATCATGGTGAAGTAAAACTTATAAGAATAGCAGTAAGAATCAAATAGCGATAGCCAAGTAATGATACAGATAAGAAATACTCAACTATTCCTGTCAGCATTTACAAGACAATCGAAAATATGATGGAAAGAACAGGGCGTGAAACGTAGTTAAGGTTCACATCAGTTGTGTTGGCTGCATGATATCTAAAAGCATATTTACTTCTGGAAGGTTTCTATTTGCTATTACTCTAATAATGCGATCATAGAAGTTAGGTAGCTTAGTGGAACACAAATTGTTCTTGATAAGAACAGATAAAGAACCCCATCAGGATTTAGATTGATCGTCATGCTGTTATGGGCACTTCTGCATGATAGCTCTGCCAATATTGCTCTGTCACCCGAGATGCGAAAAGACCGAGTACCTTATCTGATGTTGCCTAACTTCCACATGACAGACAACAATCACAAGAGCAGCTCATATCACTGATGGAAAGAGACAAGGTTCACCATGCACCACTGGGGTTCTCTTCATGAGCAATCAAAGGCAGATAGCTCCAGAGCACGTACTAAATTATGTATTTATACTTTGAAAAGCGGTGTTGTCCAAATTAAAGATCTAATGAGATGATTACTGGTTTAAAATATTACAGAATAAATACTTAAAATATAATTTTATTTATTAAATTTGATTACTATTCAAAATTAGAAGTCTCCATAACAAAAATCAGAATTATTATTCTTAAGGTTACTGAGACCTGTGAGCCCCAAAAGGGAGAAAAATATATGCACTGTAAAACTGAATGTAACCATATTTCGCCGAGCTTGTAGAAGCACAGAATCGTGAGCGACGCCTCCACGGTTCAAATCAGCCAGTACCATCCTCCCTGTCTGAGCATTTTTCCAGGTTTTCCTCAGTCCTCATCGATTCATAACCCAGAGCACACCTCCCCTCCTAACTCCTGCAGTAAAAGTAATACGGTGAACAATATGTTCACTATATGTTTAATTATACTTAGTTTAATTGTTTTCAAAAAGGCAAGGAAGAAGGACTTATGAGACCAAAAATAAACGATGTAAAACATATAGGTTTTGTGAAATTACCCAAACAACTTTAATTCCTTCAAAACTGTAAAGAGCTTTATCTAAGTGATTTTAAAATAATTTGATATATTTTATTATTATTTTATCATATTCAATATGTCACACACACACATACACACACACACGCGCGCGCGCGCGCGTATGTATGTGAAACAAAAAGGTAACAGAAAACGAGATTCTACCCGTTGCTAGGGAGAGTCTGTATTTAATTTTTTCCCCACAAGATGGCTAGAGGTAGAAAAGACGCCAGACATTAGTATTTAATTAATTGGCATTATGCAACCATACTGGGGAATAAAGGACAGCAAGGTGTAGTAAGATACCTATGGTCTAAATTGGTATAATTACCAAGAGTAAAAACGTGAGAGGTAAAAAGAAATGAATATGGTATACTCCCCCTATAACTACGTGTAAATATACGCATTATTTGCTGGAAAGGAAAATATCTTTAATTGTTACTGAAAATAATTAATAATTGTTTTCATGTAGTTATTGATATGCATTTGCACTGAAATCTCTACATTGTGCTTGAGAATAAATACAACATTGAGTAAAAAAAGCTTGATTTTATCATTGTTGCCAACTATACTATAATACTGCACGGTAAGACCTGAGCTATATCAATTTAAAAACTTGTAAAAACTGAAGGTAACAAACCCTAAGAAAGAGAACTCATCCGGGAAAGACCTATAACAAATTGCATGTCACATTATTACATAGTCACTGCTGCATCGTGAGAACAATTGCCAACACGACCGGGATCACAGAGCCAACTTTTCCACCACATTCTTCACTGTAACTTCCTATGAAACTGATCAAGATTTCTGTTAACCAGCAATAGTTTGAAGATGTGTGGATAACCCCAAGAAACCGCCATAAGGTGATGGTAAAATAAGTAAAATTTCTCTAGATATTTGAAAACTCAATAATAAAAGTGTTGAGCAAAAGATAACATTGTTTCAAGTGTATAAGAATTATATTATACGAGGGCTTCCAAAAGAAAGCATTTTTAACATAAGTCTCCAAGTTTCTGTAAAATCCGACATGGACGTTCTACCAGTCGTCCAATTTCTTTGTCCGCTCCTTGGTTATAGAGACACTGGAGATAGGCTGTTTTAACTTCATTGTTGAGAAATCCCTTTCTATCCAGATTGTTTCAGGTTGGCGAACAGATGGAAATCGTATGGTGCAAGATCCAGATTGCTCGTCGGATTCTTCCATACCGCCCATCGAAAACATTAAAACAAAGTGTATGATGTGCGCGTCGTGTGTGTGTTACATTATCGTGAATGAGAACAATGCTTATGTGTAATTTTACAGGCCTGTTCTTTACGTCGTTGCACAGCCACGTCAGCGTTTAAAGGCAAGAATTGGCATAAATGGTTGTGTCCTTTGTTATAACTTCTGTGTAAACAACTCATTCACAGTTGAAGAAAAAGGTAGCCAGAATCTTCACTGCTGTAGGCACAACTTTGAATTTGTTCCGCAAGGCGAGAATGTGTATTTCCATTCTGCAGATCCTCTCGGTTTCATGTGTGAAATAATAAACATATGTCTGATCGCCGGTAATAATTCGGCTTGGATAATCATTGCCTTGCACAAAGTAACGCTGAAGGAGATCCAGAGAAGACAGAATTTGCTTCCTTGAGTGCAGGGGTCAGTAATCCAGAACCCAAGTGAAAACCATTTCCGACACTGAAGCTGGAATGCTGAAATTAGGAGTGCCTATTGATGTTCTTATCTGTTGTGCAATGTCCGCGATATTCACTCTAAAAGTGCTGCAAGTGATACGATCGATATTCTTTTTTATTTCATTTTATTTTTTTGTTGATTTCTTTTTGATATTTCGTTTGTGGTCGATGTTTATAGCCTTCCTTCCCGATCAGCATCATCCACATCTGTGCGGCCTTGTTCGAATTGTTTCACAATGAATGGGTGCGACACTGCATTTGGTCCATATATTGCCAGAAGTTCACAGTGAATCTCTCTGTAACTTACTTTTTGAAGCCTCCTCGTATACACAATATACTGCCAAATTCCAGATGAATTTTAGAACAATGTCTCGGTTTTAAATTACATCCTCTGGTCATTTGAATTGTCTGCATGCTTTGTAGTGTCTCTTGAAATACAACGAGACTACACAACTATGGCTGTCTGTTCTACATCATGACTATGTGCAGTCGCACGATTACAAAAATTCACCTGATGAAATCAATAGCAACAAACTTGATGACACATAAAGATGACTATGTAACCGAGGCTATTTAGCTGCAACTGTGATCTAAAAACGGATATAGCTTATCAATTCTTAGATTATACGGAAATGTAAACAAAGCAGCAAAATGTACTACTCTGCAGTAAACTGTGATTGGAAGAATAGTCGCTCATTTGCACTGATAATGTGGATTCTGTTGGTTGTCAAGGAACAGAGCTGTTTCGCAGTTTTCTGATACGAGCTATTGCTTTGGAAGCTCCATTGTTAGGAGCTAGAGATTTATTGCTATTTATAGTGAGTGTATGACAGAGAGCGCGACGAGAAACAAAGTGACTGAAACTAGATCAACAAAAACGTATTTAAATAAGCCACTTTTCACAGAACTCCCAACTGTATTTAAAAAGAAGGATTACGCTCGAACAAGCGGTGATACTGCAGGGTTTAAAACCTTCTTAAGACGTGGGTCTCACTCACTGATGACTCATCTATGAAATAGAGCTTGCATCTTTCTTGTCCATAATTTCTTCTCCACAAAGGTACATACAATCAACAATTATTTTCGGATATATGTTCACAAATTCGAGGAGTCTCTTACAGAAATCAAAGTGGACACTAGTTTTACTAAAGGTACGTAAATCGGAGTCTCTATTTATATCCTATAGGACTCAAGCGATTATTGATGGACTGTTCTCCCGCCCAAAGAAACCGTTTACAACACTTCGTGCAAATTTATCACATGCAACTTCATTACATTTTATACCGTTGCGTATTTCTTCAAGCTGTTTACAGCTGGCCTTCTGTATTCAGTATTTAACTACACCATCATTAATGTTTGACGCCAACACACTAAATAATTCACCATATTTTCAACTTCTAATGTCGGATACTTTTGGAAAAGCCTTATAATTCAATAATCACCTCATTTCAAATGATTTTCTCAGCACGTTTTCCTCACAACAAAGACGCGGTCATATTGCACAAACTTAACCTCCCACATCGTCGTTCTTGTTTACTTGTGCATGCGCATTATATTTTAAAAATCTTAAGCTTTTAACATTAATAACTCAAACGCTATTAATCCTAGCAAGATGAAACTTCACTGGCTTTATAAATATGCTATGGAAATTGTATGTGCCAAAAATAATCCTTCTAGAAAATAGAAATTAAATCCATTCACCCCTTTAAAGGAATCGATAACGTACAGCACATACTTAGCTGCTGCCTCAATTAAATCGTATAAACAAATAAAGAGGAACTATAGACCATACTATCTAAAATTTGAATATTAAAATTCAGCTATCAAATATTATTATATTGCATGTCTGCAGTAACACACACACATACATATACATATATAAGTTAGAGGTTTTAATAGCTTTAATGCACATATATGCAGTAAAGTAGACAAAACACGCATGTAGGTTACATTATTAACACTGAATGCAGAAAATTCAACTTTCCACCATAACGGTATTAAGAGACATTCGTCGAAAAAGTGGTGAATCTCTCAGTTGATAATTATAACAATTTGGTTGACTGGTTTCTGATGTTTTGCTGGACAAAAATTTCTATCTTCAAACGTTTATTTAACACACACGAGTAATTAACTTGATTAAAACTCATATAAAAAAAGCTCGATAACCACGGTGTTTGAGCTATGAGCCCTTGGAAGCACAGCAACTCAAGGAAAGGCAGAAAAGGTTAAGAGAGTATGTAGGTTTACGTATTTAAGTAAGTACTGAATTGTAACAAATTTATATGAATGGCAAATGTTAATAAATATTCAGTTATTCAGTCAATAGGGTCCATTGACTCGGTAACCACAGTGTTGGAGGATATGGGCCCTAGGGAACCAGCAACTCTGTGAAGTTTGTAAATTGAAGTATGTACTACTTATGTATTTAAAGCAAATAAATAAATAAAAAACTATCCGTCCATCCGTCCGTCCATCCGTCCGTCCATCCGTCCATCATGTAAAATAAAAAAAATCTGCTTACACAAGGGCTATTTAAAGGCTTTGGCACACGTATCACATACATATTGTAGCGTTAAAAGCGGATCCGGTGTCCATTGTTTGGCTGTCTTGCTTTTTCAGTTGCTAAAAATCCAGTTGGTCTTAAAAATTCTTAGCATGACTTCCTTCAGAAGGGAAGTAAAGTTGATCATCCCGTGTCGTAGTTTGACGGTACGTAAGTGAACTCAAGTCTGATAAAAGGCCTCTGAGCAAAATTTCCGGTATTTCCCGCCAATATAGAATGGGGCATTAAGAGCCATAGTAGTTAAAGAGCGTCTATAAATAGAAGCTCAATTTTTTAGATGTTTGCATCTTATTTTACATGTATTTTTATGGAGTAATTATTTTTTGCTACATGACATTCTCAAGAGAAAAATCCTCAATGAATAGTCAAAGCTAGTTTCACGATTAGTTCTTTTAGGTATCCAAAATTGAAGGTCTCACAGGCTGAGATTTTTAGGCCTGATTCTACCCTGCCCGGTCCGGTCTGAACCGTGCCCGAACCGTCCGAGACCTAGAATGGACTGTACTACACTATCTGACCCGGGACAATTGTCTAATTTTATTTGAAATAAAATTATTTTGCACTTATTTATTATTACTATTATTTGTCCACAAAGCGCTGCAACCTGCGGTGCGAAGGGACTCGGCTTCGATTTCCGGACCGACATGGGAATTTTCCTCCTGGGTTCCTGGTAAGTGACGCATTCAGGTCCTGGGAGTTAATTTACAGAAATAGTGGAGGATGAGGTCCTGGAATTCACATGTAGTTAGGGGTGTACTGTCTTATTGACCAAATGCCGCCACTATTACTACACTGCTAGATTAAGATGGGTAGAGGGAGGCGGAGTTCACAGCTGCCGTGCTGTTGTAATTATCCGCAATTGGCTGAAGCGAGCATTTACTTATTATTACTACTGCGATGGATCTGTACACGCTGCGATAATTGAGCTATTACAGCCATCGCAACATCGTGGACCAAAAATAAACTAATTTTTTCGTCTTTATAGTAATGTAAAAGTTTTCGTTATTTTTGATGTCCATCAAAATTAGCAGAAAGATCATACCAATCTCATTTAGGTTTATTTATGATAATTAATCTTATCAAACCCTCTCCTCCACTGACGATGATTTCTGGTAGTCCCCTGAAAATGTTGATACTTCAGGAATATTTTTAATCGACGCCACTATACGTCATAAAACAGGTACTGAGAATAATGCGAATGCAAGTTGATTTAAATGCTTCTTTTAAATTACCATTATTTATATTTAAAGCATAGGTAATCATCCAGATGTTTAAATCATTCGTTTGAATCGATATAATTGCGTAAAAAATCATAATTTGCAGAGTTATTTTTACTTTCTCTATTACATATAGTAAGTAGGGGAAGTATTGTATCCCACACAAAAGTTCTATATTGACATTTCAACAGAAATACATGTTTCAAGGCCCCGTGAATCCAAAAACGGCAGTTTTAGGAAAAGATCCGTGTGTGTCTGTGCTCAGCTCAAAAACGAAAAGTAGGATCAACACCATGCTTGGTATTTAAGTTCAGTACCTTCCAAAGATGCGACACAAAGAATTTACATGGAAGATTTTTTGAAAATTTTGATTTTCTAAAAATAGCTGTAACGATTTTGTTTAAAACACCCTATATTAAAAATATTTACGTGATAAATAAGATGTGTATCTTGAATTTTTTTGGAAGAGCCTGTGAAGTCTATTTTATTTGGAAGAAATTTTGTATAACCTTGTGTAATTAGTAAGCGTTAAATGACAGACGAAACCGTACTATACAACAAACACACAGTTTATTTAAAATAAGTTTTTTGTGGTATAAGCCGTTTCCGTTATTAAAGGTTCAAATTGTTCATTTCTTGGTCATTCTCTTAAAAGCCTTTTCAACAATAAGTTGCTTGTCGTGATTGCACGGAAACAGTATGGAATTTTAAGGCCAGCATATAGCGTCCAGGTCTTAAACATTTGACTATCGCTGTTCACTTTGTATGTATAAAAATGTGTAATGTGGCTATTTCCGCAAAGGCTTATTTTGATTAAAATGTAGTAGACACAAAAATAAGCTTGCGTAAGAATAATTTGTGTAACCACTGATAAACGATAGAGGATAGATAAAGTCATTTGAATGTATCACATCAGATTTTTTCAGTATATTTAAGTGAATCTGTACCATTGTGGAACTGTGACACACAAATTGTTTTGGAAAATAATTGAGTTTGATAATTTCACGGCTGCATGGGAAGTATCCACTCACGCACTACCGCTGTTTTGCGAGACGTGTAATTCGATTTCATCCCTTAAACGCGACAGCCACAGTGAACTGCAGCATTTGGCAGCACTCAGTTGTGTCACAGATATTAACTTCCTGCATCCTATGGCTAACAACTCCTGCAACAGCTAGAGTAAACAACGTATTTTTCACGCTGTTTCGTTTGAAAATATCCACAACCGAATGAAATACAAACATTAATTTTTATATTTTGCATTAGTTTTGCTAGAGACGCATTAATTGTCCATTTTAAGGCTATATACGTTTTTTAGTAAGTGTAGTTTGTGCAGTATGCTTGTTACCATTAGTTTCACTATCCATCATAATTTTGCTGCACTACCTGAGTCATTCAATGTATGAGCTTTTATGTTTCATGCTATATCACTAGCATCAGTAGTGCTGCTGTTTAAGAGCACGTAAACACCCTAACTTTTGACATATTGTGGATTTTTAGTTATTTTATCTTTGATTGCTTTAAACGTAAAGTATATGCGGTGATTTAAAGTTTACAGCGTTTAAATACACTGCGCTGCTCATATAAACTCGATGAAATGTGGCATCAAGGCCACTAGCGCATCTTGGTTTGTGTAAGTTTTAAGGATCTTCTGCACATATGCAACTGGGTGACGTAATTACCTTATGGGGTCAAATACATACGGGTTGTGCACACTTGAAGTGTACTCGTGGGCGAAGCTCCTCTCGCATTCTATTTCAATACTAAAACTACAATTTTACGCCAATGCCACTAGGTGGTAGCACACTACGACAGAAGTTAAGAGTCACTGTAGCAGAAGCAGGTAATCTGCACAAGCGCGGAAACTTCTCCCGGTTTCGTAGTCTCAATTGCAACTTAATTTACAGATTACTTCGTTCGTGCCCCAATACGGAGTACCTAATTGAGTCCACAACAACAAAAATCCACAAAAAGCACTTAGTTTCGTCTGACAAGTTATGCATTATTATTAGTACTATTATTATGACTATTAGCGTAACTATTATGCTACAGACGCTATTTCACATTTTCAGGGCTGTCTGACTAACATTTCGTGAACATCCAAAGTGTATATATTTACGAGGCGCTACTGACTAGCGCCCAGGAGGACACTAAACATTCAGATTTTGTAAGTGTTCGAAAACCCTAAAATTAGTCATTAGAATACACACAACTTTTATAATTCAGTAACGCTTCATCGCATAAAGCTTCTATTCTGTTCATTTTCAAAACTCATTTGAGCCCTTTAACATGTAATAAGGTTATAGGGTATTAAAACACCAATTTTATACGTATTCAAAATACTTATTTTTGAAAATATTGAAAACACCATTTTTAATTTATTTAAAATTTGTGCGAAGCAAACATAGGACCATAATAAAAATAAAGACAATAAAAGACTGTTACATATATGAGGGTATGTTTTCACTGATTTTATTTTTCTGAGAGTGAATATAACGGAGATCTATTGCGGCAATCACCCTTCAGGAGAAAGGGATGAAGCGAAGGAATCACAGGAGGCTACAGGGTGTAGGCAGACGGGCCAATGAAGCCCCTAACAGCTCCTCGCTCTATGACTCATTCTACTATTGGAGCTGCCCAGATAGGGCGATGAACGACCCATTCAAACAAACAGTCTTCTAGTGCCCAAGGGGCATACTCTTTCCTTAAAGCAAGCATCTGCGCCATTTTACGGCACCACCTCACGCCACGAAACCTAGAAGCACATTGAAAAGCACACTGAAACGTGAAAATGAAATGAAAGGAAATCGTGTAGATGAGAAACCTCACAGCATTTGCCTATTGACCGGGGAAAATCACGAAAAATCTAAGGTGATAATGGGTGGTCGGCGCGAAACAAACCCGGAACCTCTGAATGCGGCCTCATACTTTACCACTTATTCAATTTACGTTATTCATCATTCATTTTTGTCTATAAATTATTAAAATTACGCAATAAGTACTTAGTTACATACAACATGCAGAAACAACGTTCAAGTGTTTGTTGGAGGTACGGAGGAATAAATTCAGAAACCATATAACATCTGAAAAGAAAGAACAAGGATCGCAAACCTTTAAGACCTTTCCATAACTTAGCACTTTTATATTTGAAATACATTGTATCAAATAGTAGAGAATGCCAACAAAACATTATACAAATCTTATAATTTGATGAGCTCTATATTTTTCTGAGGCAAATATTTGTCTTATCTCCTATGGTTTCCTAAATATATGAGATTCTACAAAATTCACACAGAATAAAGAGGTTTTTAAGGCTATTCACAGAAAACACAAGATATACATCTTATTTATCATGCAACTATCTTAAAGATATACAATTTGAATCAAAGGCAACAGACCCAGTTTGATAAAAAAAATAAGGAAAAACTATTAATGTCAAGGATAGTTTGCAATGGGGAGTTTTCTTTAAAACAGCGATGGTTAAAATATTAAATTTTGTGTTTTTCTAATCTTTGGTTTTTGAAATTTTATATACACACATACAGAAGTGCGCACGCTCGCGGCTGCTCTGACCATTTTTGAGTTTTTATTCGCTTAGTGTTCTTCAAAACACGCATTTCCTTTGAAATTTCGATTTCAAATATTGAGTGAAGTCTAATACTTTCTCTTCTTACTATAGGTAGGTGGAAGGGAACGTGAAATCATTATTTATATCTTTTTTTTATTCTACTTGATTTTACGTCGCTTTAACTCCTTGGTCATATCGCGACGGATCTGTTGGTGATATCTCTTAGAACGATATGTGATGGACAGTTAGCCTTCTAGGTCTCATGCCTGTAACCCCTGCTTCATACTGTGCAGATGGCATTAGGATGCCGTCCAGTCTAACCGCCGTCCTCACACAGAAAGGCGGATAGTTAACCTTCTTGGTCTCATCCCTGTAACGCCTGCTTCATGCCGTGCAGATGGCATTAGGATGCCGTCCAGTCTAATTGCTTACAATGTCTGTAGATATATGGCATAGTATTCGCTATTATCACTTATTTTTCATGTTACTATTGTTTTAGGCTTAAGATAGAACTTTGGGTCGTGGTATTAAATATCCAATCCGGTATTCACCTTGCCGACTGAGAAAAACCACGAAAAAGCTTCAGACAGATTGGTCGGCCCACGGGATTTGAACCCGGGAGCTCCCGAATGCGGGCCACAGACTTTACCGCCTGAGCCATCCCGCTCGGTCAAATTTATATCTTAATCCAGCTTATAAAATGTGAGATAAGTTATTAATTAAATACGACTTATATAAGTTAATTTAGCCGAATGAGATGGCTGAGGTGGTAAAACGTTTGTGGCTCGTATCCAGGAGGTTCCAGGTTCAATTCCCGGCAACCGCCTACTCTGACCCAAGGGTTTTCCCGAGTCATCAGACGAATGCTGGAGTGGTTTCCTTCATCCCCCGAATTTCCTGTCCCTCCATTTCGTTCCATTAATCATTTCATGCATCCTTCATCTCGTTTGGTTGTGTCGGCGCTGGTGTTTCGGTGCAGCGTGGTAAGGGAAAGGATGCTTTCTATGAACTTTTTCCGTCCCTCAGCCTTCGGCGCTTTGGGAAGCGTTGGATCCTGTGTGGGATGGGGTCCCCAATCTGCCTGTCCGACTTCTGGGACGTCTCAATCTGGACACTATAGGGACCTTGCCATTGCTGTGTCACCATTACAGGTTCTGGCCACCCGGTGTCTCCTTTCACCCCATTCCTCCCTCCCGGGGTGCCACTTGTGGGACGTCGATACAATATCCATTCCTGGATCGCTGCCGAATACTCTCCGCTTCATTGTCCAATCCAAGTTAATTTAACTTTAAGCGGTTAAAGCTTGCAAAATGTATTCAGTAATTGTATACACCGGAACAAGTTAAGAAATTAGACTAAAATTAAATTGAGTTTTATTTATGGACGCTCTTTAACTGCTGCGGTCCTCAGCGTCCCATTCTATATTGGGTAAAGACCGGTAATTTTGCTCAGAGGCCTCTATCAGGCTTGAGGTTCTTTTACTGCAAATATACGACACGGGACCACCGGCTTTACTTCCCTTCCGAAGGAAGCCATGCTAAGGATTTTTACGCCCGAAAAAATCCATCGCTCTCCGCCGGGTTTGAACCCGCGACCTTGGGAACTAGAGGCTAGCATGGTAACCACTACACCACGGAGGACGACAAGAAATTAGACTGAAACCAAAAATATTTCAGAGACGTTTGAAAGAAAAACATATGATGTTACATTCACATTACTTTCTCTACCCGTTTTTCAAAAACTATTATTACAAAAGCTTACTCTTCTATGTACTTCATATTAATCGAGATAAACTTTTGCAGAAATGATCATATTGCATATTTTCTTGTAGTTACGAGGGAATTAATGGTGTACAGTAGGCTTAATCGACAATGAAGCCCTTAAGAGCGAGTCCCTATTTCATGGCTTTGAAATGCTGTCTTTGCGCAACCCGAGAAAAAATTAATAGCATTTTCCACTTGAGAAAAACATAACAAAGAATATCTCGGAAATGGTGAATGTCACAAATAACTTGTCATA
This sequence comes from Deroplatys truncata, assembly GCA_030765065.1. Taxonomy (NCBI): domain Eukaryota; kingdom Metazoa; phylum Arthropoda; class Insecta; order Mantodea; family Mantidae; genus Deroplatys; species Deroplatys truncata. The sequence goes on from CM060979.1 coordinate 90,544,498, forward strand.
AATTGTTTGGTTATAAATCTACATTTCTGTACAGTAAGTTTTTGACTTTTTTTAAGGTTTACGAATTATAAAAAAGCAATTCAGAATGAGGAGGACCGCACAGTCTTATTCTCAGGGAATTCAAATTATATGGTAACGAAAACTATGCTAATGACAATCATTAGAGCCATTTTTGAGAAAATAAAAAAATAACTAACAATTTTCCATATAAAGGGTGGTTTGGGTTGGGGAGATTTTATGTAAATCTTCGTGTCCCGTCTTTGAAAGATAGATTACCAAGTTTGCAAATGATCGGAATCTTCGTTTTTTAATTATGCAGTTCATGCGCGCACGCACACATATAGAGGGAGAGAAAATTAAATTCAGTTTTATTTATGGACGCTCTTTAACTACTATTCTCTATTGGGTGCGAAAGATCTAAAATTTTTCTCAGAATCCCCTTTATCAGGCTTGAGATTCTTTTACGTGCCGTAAATTTACGACAAATAATGATATATTTTTACTTTGTTTTATACAGATGGAGAAAATTTAAGCCCATTAGTTTCTCGAAGTTCGCCCCCACTTATTTTCTTTAAGATATGACAGCCAAAATATGGCAGCAGTTATTTGAGACATGTTGTCCCCGCACTTCAGCGAAAGGTCAATCCCAGCTTCATTTAATATTCACTATATTGTGTTAGCAGTGGTTGGTGATATAACTTGGACTCATATGTTTCATCCTATGGATAACTAACGGTTATATTAGCGCAACATATTTTAAAGCTTACTTTTATGCACTTTATACATTGGTGTGCAAAACCTAAGGACGAAAGTAATCTTCGCATGCTGTGATACTGCCAAGAAACATAACTCTACGAAACATGAATCATACATAGCGGGAACTGCCCAATTCTCTCCCTGCAGTTTCAACACACTTGACTGACCAGTATTCACACCAACCCGAAAAGAGTAGGCTCTCTAAAAGACATCTTCTGCACGTCCGAGAAGAATCTAGTGACTGATATATAAACAGACTGCTGGTAATGTTTTGTCTGTAACAGGTTTATGTTCTAGATACGAGACACTGCATTTTACGTGCCTGTTATCTCCACGCATGTATAGGGATTACAAAAAAGGATAAAGGTGTAATTCTGTGTTCATTTAACTAATATGAATTATGCAGTTTCTGTTTAATTTTTGGTTTTCAATTTGTCATAACGAGCTTTTCAGTTAGCGAGACAGTGAACTGATATCAGATGCTTTATATAAAAGTTATTTTCATTGTTAATTTGGAATTATCAGTGTGAATAATTATTATATATAGAATAACTAAGCACTTTAATGCACATAATTGACACATTTCAAAATGAATTACCCGTATTAAAATGCAGTACATCAGTGATATGTTGTTAAAACACTCAGTTTGAATGTATACACTCAAAGCGAACTCAGGGAATACATAACACCAGATGCAACTATTACTGTTTTTAAATTTTAGAAATGAAAAAATAGACCTTCCCCCCACAGTTATTTTCAAAACTTAGAAATATTAATATAGTCATGCTATTTTTAACAATTCCAATAAAAATAAAATCTGATGTGATAGAAACACACGACTTTCTCTACCCTCTATAATTTATTATTGATTATACAAATAATTGGTAAAGAAATAATTATTAATAAAATTTTGTTTGAATAGAAGAAGACTTCATTTGAGGCTAATTCTGGAATATTAACTGCTTTATCTAATCAGGTTGGTGATGTTGCTTTATTAATAGCAATTGCATGAATATTAAATTTTGGGAGATGGAACTATATTTTTTATTTGGATTGTATATTAAACAAATATGAGTTATATTTAGTCTCATTTTTACTTTCTCTACTACGTATAGCAGGGGAAGTATTGTATTCTACCCAAAAATTCGATATCGAGATTTCACAGGAAATACATGTTTTGAGGCGCACTGAATGCATATAAAGCATTTTTGGAAGCATGTCTGTGTGTGTGTGTGTGTGTGCGTGTCTGTCTGTCTGTGAACAGCATAACTCAGAAACGAACAGTCCAATAAACACCAAACTTGGTATTTAGGTTCAGTATCTTCCAGAGATGCGACACAAAGGTTTTCAAGAAACTCCCCCCACCCCAGATTACCCTTTACATGGAAAATATTTCCAAAATTTTAATTTTCTCAAAAATGGCTCTAACGATTTTGAATAAAATACCATAAGTTTAAGACATTTTTATGGCAAATGAATTGTATATCTCGAATTTTCTGGGAATGTCTCCAAAAGTATTCTTCTTGTGAACGACTTTTGCATAACTGGTAAACTATAAGAGATAGACAGACGTTTACTACACAAAAAATGTAGAATGCGTTAAAATACACAATCTATGTCATATACATTTTTGTGGATGAGTGAACTATTTGGAGGCAGTATTTTTAACGCTTAAATGATTTCAGTCAAATTATATAATATATAAATTCAATAATAGCCCACCTTAAGGCAATATGTGTATGTAACAAGATATAAAAAGTGTATATTACAGTCATTATATATGATTATATTATTGCATACATGTGTAATAAAGTTATGTGAATGTATTACGTAATTTAATAATGTAGTAGCTGTGAGAATAATAGGTTAAAAGTTGCTAACAATGAGGTAACAATGAGGTAACCTTGAGGCAATAATCAATTAGAAAGTTTAAATGCTACTGGTGATTCTTGGAAGCAATAATGTAATTTTAGTGACGGTTTATAAAATAGCCAATCAACAACCAGAAAAAGCTTTAGTTAAATGAAGGTATTCTATTGGACTAGGATTAGCCAATCAGAAACTAAAATGGAGCAAAATTTACAAATTCAGAAGTCAATTGCTTGTAGACAGCGCTCCTAACCGAACGCGTTGCTTGTAGACAGCGTTCCTAACCGGACGCCAGATGCGTCTTCGAGAAGTTTAATACGTATTCAGTGCGAGACAAAAAATAATTTACGTGTTAAAGGTGCAAGTAATTAATAAAAAAATCCTACAGCTCTCTCTCTATATATCAGTGAAGTGTTATTTAAATCGTTCAAGCATTAAAAAAAGGAGTGAAGTAAAATTATAATCTGTGTAAACCTACATTCTTCAGTTGCACCACTCCCTGCTAAGGCATTCATGTTTTTAAAAAAGGTATAAATACTGACGCAGCCGAGGCAAACATAAATATATAATATTTAAAAGAACAGTCAAAATTACAAAGTAATACTTTTTTTAAATTTTTTTTGGGACAAAGGCCACCGGAAAGTACATTTGGGGCGAAGGCTACCGGAAACTTTTTACCATATGTGCGGTTGCACTACTTCAAGTTCGGCTCCCCAACAGTGGAAATATAATACATCTTCCTCAAACTGGCTTCCCATACGTAGCAGCAACAAACCTTCTTCAAATCGAGATATTGCTTCTTATTCCCTTAAATTTTCCAATACTTATACTTTTTGTCAAATGAGAATTCGTTATTAATTTTTTTGTCCTGGTATTGCAAAGAGAATGGTATACTTCACATAGCAACCAGCTCTTAAAATATTTGACTATCGCTTAAAGGCTACCAATTCCCCTTGCATCTACAAGAAAATCAGCAATGAGATTAACAGCATATTTCGATTAACATGAAGTACATGGAGAATACGTGTTTGTAAAAATAGTTTGTGCAAGAGTAGAGAAAGTCATGTGAGTGTAAAACATCAGATTTTTAGTTATACAGACTATTATTACTAAAGCTTATGTGTGTCCTTAAAATTCCATAGTGTTTCAATGCAATCGCGAGAAACAACTGAATGTTGACAGGAGTTAAGAGATGATCAAGAGATGAACAATTCGAATCTTTAATAACGGATATCGCAGAAATGGCTTATACCACAAAAACACTTAAATGAAATACGTTGTCTGTTTTAAGGAGATTTACACCTTTTATGAAGTAAGTTTTCGTCTATCGCTTCAGGTTTACCAGTTATACAATATTATACAAAGTTTCTTCCAAATGAAATGGACTTCACAGGCTAATCTCAGAAAATTCAATACATACATTTTATTTGTAATGGAAAAATCTTTAATATATGGTATTTTCATAAAAATAGTTAAGAGACATCTTTTTGCATGTAAAGGGTAGTCTGGGATGCAGGGATTTCTCTTAAAATCTACGTGTCTTAGTTTGGTATTTATCCAACTTTTCGTTTTTGAGTTATGCTGTTCACAGACACATAGACAGACATACACAACGGACTTTTCTGAAGATCCTTTTTTTGGATTCAGGGGTCTCAAGACTTGTATTTTCAGTGAAATCTCGGTATCAAACTTTTTGGGTGGAATGCAATACCATCTCTATCTACTATATACGCAGTAGATAATGTAATAATCTTTAAAATAGATTTCCGTAACGTGGCGAACTTAGGGAGAGTTACATTACTCAAGCTGTTTAACATTTTTTGCCACTTCATCTTAAGAACTGTACACTTTAAGTTAATTTGTAAATGAGTAAACTGTAGATTTTGTGGCAAATTAAATATTTGTTTGAACAAGCATCTCTAAAACGCATTCTTTATGCTGTGACTTCAACTCTGTGTATATAGTAATTGAATAAATAAGTTTTAAATATAATATCCATGTAACTAAGGTGATTTGAATTTTATTCGTGGGATTTGTTTAACATTTTAAAGACGGATAAGATATAACATGATGCTTGAGGTTTTAATCTACAAAAACGCTCAGAAAACGAAACCAGTGGCAACACGCCTCAGTAACACATTGTGTGCCTAGCAATTTTTTTAAATTATATATCCAAGCTCCTTTCATAATCAAAATATAAATTTATAGTTATATTCAAAATAATAATGTTCTAGGTTGACGTAAAATTATTTAAAATAAAATGAAACGGGTTTTCAAGATGTTTTCAATAGCAATTTTTAAAGAAAATTCCTATTCTTTATTCGAGTATCTTGTTATAAGATACATTAAAGGAACTTTTAAGGCAGCATGGCCTAAAGGTAGAACTTCTAGCGCAATGCACATATGATAAAAGCTTTAAATTATCATACTGGTGCGATAATCTTCACTGTGACCAACATTGGTTTCAAGTCCAATCGTATGACAATTACCCTTTCTGTATTTCTACATGTTTAATAACTCGACTTGGTTTGATTAGGTTTTACTTTTGATTATGTCTTTTTGCACGACTAATTTCTCATGGCGCTTGCAATATCCGTTTACAATACGAATCATCGTATTTAATTCGTTGTAGAGTTAACCTACACGTTATATTGGCAGCCTTCTGCTGATCTAAAACGTTGTTCTTGTATCTATCTAACCTACATAAAGATTAAATGGCGGAAATTATGAATTGAAAAGAAACTGAAATGGAAGAGCCAGGTGAAATTACACAAACAGCAGAAAGAATAACACTGGAAGTACTTACCCAAAAATCCAGAAAGCAATATGATTAGCATTTTATCGCTTCATTGGTGATTTTCGCTGAAAATGACTGCTAGCGAATCGACTAAGTATCAAAACATTTGATATCTACTTTTTTAAAATAATTTTTCTTGTTTCTAAATGTGATCTCTGTTAGTTTCAGGAAGAAATATAATATTATTGATATGATACAAATTCCAGCGTTGTCTAAAAACAGTATATGCAACACGTGTTAAAAGTGGTTTAATTTTGCTGTAGGATTGCGAAATAAAACCTTACTTTTACCACTGTATCATAGTCTACTAAAAATGATTTTGTTAGTGACGATATAAGTCTTATAGAAAGATATTAACAGCTTGGAAGAATATTGTAAACAATGGCGTTTGGTGGTAAACATTAATAAAAAAAAAACAATGGCTTTCAAAAATGGCTATGTGTATGGCAGGGATGAAGAATTTAGGAGTAATGTTTAATATGAGAGAAAAATGGAACAAACATCTATCAGTAACTAACTATAAAGCACGAGGGCAGTTAAATGAATTATTACGTACCCTCTTGCGGATACCGGATGTACCTGCAGAATACATTAGAAAATATGTATAACTCTATGATAAGGCCGATTTTGTTATACAGAAGTGAAATCTGGAGATGGGAAAGAGTAGAGCATGTAAATAAAACGCAGGTACCATTTTGGAAAAGAGTTCTTGGAGTTTCACAAGGCACATCAAATTCTGGGGTATTGAGGGAGGTGGGATGTTATGAAGACAATACACTGAAAAATAAGAGCAGTGAAGTACTGGCTGAGGCTGATGCAGGGGGATAACTCCACACTACGATCCAAATGTTATAAATACCAGCGAGAAAACCTGTCTCCTAAGTTTTGGGCAGTTGATTTGGAAAGGGGTTTGAGGAGAATAGGAATGGGGTCAGTATGGCAAAGAGCTGAAACAAATGACAAAAACATATGGAAAGGTGTCAAAAGAAGACTAAGAGACATCAACCAACAGGAAATAGAATCGGATTGTAAAATTAAACCTTCTCTATGTCTAGCAAACGAAATAAAATTGAACTGGGGTAAAGAGGCATATATAATTAACTTAGGAAGAAAGAAAGGGTCAGGAATGGATTGGTTTAGACTGGGGCACTGGAGGGCACAGAAAATGACTCACGATTCTGGCAGGAGAGTCTACCCATTCTGTGAGTTGGATGAGGACTGGGTACATATTTTGGCGGAATGTGCACGGTGGGAGAATCAGCGAGCAATTAAACTCAAAGAAAAATTCTTAAGTCCGGCAAGAAAGAGATTGGCATGTTGGGAGCTACTGGCTGACCAGAGGAACTGGCAAAACATGGGCAATTTCTTGGCTAAAGTGCGCGAAGCTAGATCAAATTTTTTCAATTATACAAAGGTAATTTATCTCTATTTTCCTTTTACTTGTTCCTTTTTGTTTTGTTTTCTTTTTCTGTTATTTATTTTGTCATCCTACTTGTATCTTAAATATGCATTAACGGTCAATGACCCATGCACTAAATACTTGTGTAATAACTTCAATAATTTGAAACCAATAAAAATACCTTATCTCTCTATCTACTATTAAATGAACAAAACAACAACAAAGGTTTGCTGACATAAGAAACATTTTATATAAAAATGTGAGTAGTTTTAACGTTTACGGCAATTTTCGAAACTGTGAACTATAACTAGGCACATTTTAAAATTTAAAACATCTGATGTGTTACATACACATGACTTTCTCTACTCACCTTTGTATACTATTCTTAGAAAAGCTTATTCTTCTATCTTGTTAATATAGACAAACCTTCATTACTCATTCACTCGTTTCGTAGAAGGTATAAGGTATAAGAAGAAAACAGTAAATTAAAGAGATAGTCAAACCTTTTCATAACTTCTAAATACCAAGCTTGATATTTAACCAAATTTTGGTTTCGGAGTTGTGCTGTTCAAAGAGAGAGAGAGAGAGACACACACGCGCACATGCGCACACGCACACACGCGCACGCGCATGCACACGCACACCTTTTTCTACAATTTTGTATTCTATTCAGGCAGTTTCAAAACGTGTATTTCTGGTGAAAGTACAGTACTTCCCACCTATTCTGACCCACCTACGTAAACGGTATATATTTCTATTTTTTTATCTTACAGTCGTGCATACAGAATTTGTTGGTGTTTCTAGAATGTGGAATAGAAAGCCTTATGGTCAGAATTTCTAAATAACATTAAATAAATACAATAGATAATAAATAATAATGGTTTTCACACCACTTATCTTCTTTCATATCTATAGCTTGTAAGGAAACAAAGAAGTGTAAAATGATCACATTTGAGGTTTTTGTTTTTGATAACAAAGTATGTAGTTATTCTCAAAAATTTAAACATCTTTAGAGCATGAAAAAAAGAACAGTTAAATGGAATTAACACCTCTTTAAATCTTGCTTCAAATCATTATAATTAAGTGCACCTTAAGAACGTTTGGGTTAATCATTTTAGGCAACGGAGGTACCAGTGGATGTAGCGAATATATACTCTTCCAGAAAGCATTTTACTGGTTCATATTCGAGACTGAAATTTTTTACGCACAGGAATCTGTTTTTATCAAAAGCAATACAAGCTACAAAGTTGAGGCAGTATTTTTAATACTTAAATGATTTCAGTCAAATTATATAATATGTAAATTCAATAACAGCCCGCCTTGAAGCAATATGTGTATGTAATAGTTTGTAAAATGTATGTAACAGTCATTGCATATGCTTATATTATTGTAAACATGTTCAATAATGTTATGTGAATATATTACGTAATTTAATAATGTAGGAGCTGAGAGAATAATAAGTTAAACGTTGCTAACAATGAGGTAACAATGAGGTAACCTTGAGGCAATAACGAATTAGAAAGTTTAAATGCTACTAGTCATTATTGCAGCAACATAATGTAAATTTTGAGACAGTTTAAAAATAGCCAATCAACAACCAGAAAAAGCTTTAGTTAAATGAAGGTATTCTATTGGACTGGGATTATCCAATCAGAGACTTGAAATACAGCAATTTACAAGTTTAAACTGTTGAAATCAATTCAGTTGCTACTAGACAGTGCTCATAACCAGACGCGAGATGTGTCCTCGAGAAATTAATTACGTATTCATGTGAGACAAAAATAGTATACGTGTTAAAAAGTACAAATATTAATTAAAAGAATCTCACAGCTCTCGATATCAGTGAAGTGCTATTTAATTTGTGTCAAGGATTAATAAAAAGGAGTGAATTAAAACTAAAAATCTGTGTAAACCTTCATTCTTAGTCGAAATTCAACCCTGCCAAGACTTCCATGTCTCTAACAATAATGCTGACGCAGCCGAGGCAAACATTTAATACTTAAAGAAACAATCAAATTACAAAGGTAATTTTTTTTAAACTTGGGGGCAAAGGCCACCTGAAAGTACATTTGGGGCAAAGGCTCCCGGAAACTTTACTATACGTGCGGTTGCAACTACTACAAGTTCGGCTCTCCAACAGTTGAAACATAATACAACTCCTTCAATACAAACTACTTCAAATTGACGCCCAAAGCGTGATAAAAAAAAATAACGTAACAAAACCATCTTCTTGAAAGCTGAACATTCCCATACTTCTATTGTGTGAATATAAGTGAAATTGCATATACTTTTCAGTATAATTGATTTTAAAATATTTTAGCCGAATATTTTTGTTATTCTTCTACAGATAGATAAAAAAAGAACATTAGAAGATAAATTCTGTGAAAGGCTCAATTTATGTAGCACAGAAATATGGAACAGAATTCCATTGTGTAATAGGTAAGATTCCAACTCCCTGCTTCGGGCAGTTTTGAAAAAAAATTCTACTGTTGTCATTTTTATATTAATATTTTAGGAGTTTTTCAGATTAATTATGTATTCTATCTAGGGAACAACTGTACATACATGGGGAACAACATATGTCTGGGAAACACTGTATCGACATTAGCAATATTTAATATTTTATAATTTATGTATTTTATAAAAACAAGCAGTGTATATCCAGTGAAAGTAATGTTATTAATCCCGGGCTTATTAGATAAGAGTCCTTATTCAATATAATTTAATGTTGGTCATCGCATTAAGTTACGCATGTGTGTTCTCGCGTTGGTAGCCTGTAATGCGTCCCTCATTTGTTATTCAATGTGATAGTGATTCGAGTTCTGGAGATGACAGCACAGCTCCCGCCTTCTATTGTTCGGTTTGGCGTGGCAAATTCTCTGTGGTACATTCACAAAAACCATACAAGAAGCAAATGGAAAGTCAAAGCGGCATAGAGAACAGGGATATATCGTACTAGCCTTTCTAATTTCTGTAGCACTGTTGGACACTTACCTTAGGTATATACACTTTTTATTCATTTATTCAGTAATATGCTAGTTATACATACAATATTCTTCCATTTCCTAATAAAATATTATTTTTAGACACCAGGCAATAAAAATATATATTTTAACACGAGTCTACTCATACTTAAGATTTTTATAGCATCCATCGTTACCATTCTTGTGACGGAAATTGTATGTATATCAAGTGGAAGCGTTGTATCGATTAATATACTGACGGATTATTTGAATATCCTATCCACATCACAATGACATTAAAGGAATAATAAAAGGTTAAATAAAATATACATTTATTAAGAAAATTATTCTTGCACTTATTCTATATATTTATTTTTGGCACCGCTTTCAACATACAGGGTGGACCATTGTGTAATATGACGCAGCCACGCTATGTCCTCCAACAATGAAGCAATACCTTTGCCTCACGATTGCTGCGTTTCTCCTCCTAGTTGTTTTTTTATACTTTGCCACGGCTGCTCGAGCATGAGATCTTAATCTCTGGGTAAGCGTGGATGTATACAGAGAAACACGAACGCTTTCTTGGAACACTTTTATTTTCACCATTTAAAATAAAACTTTGCCGATCACTTTTAAATGCATACGATGCTACTGTGTCTTTACCAAGAGCGAAGATTATTAACTACAGCTGAACGTTTTACCCTCTTGCATGTTCGCCGCCAATGTTCACAACTCGGCGAGAATGTCGTCCCGCTTTCACCGATCGCTTAGGACAGAATGACTTTCACCACCGCGCTACAAGGAGGAAAAACTCCTAACTTCCCCTCTCCCCCCTCAAAACTCTCCTCAAACTTAGCGTCATGAAGCCTCTAATGACCTTCACATCCCGGCCAGTGCAACTGTGCCCATAAATTCCAAGAGAAACTGGCTTCAGCTATTTTACCCGTTATACATGGGGCTGGTCCCTAATTAGCTAAAGTGTGCCTGTCTGGTCTTTCTGTCTCTTTTAACAGTCAACAATTTTCACAATGCTTCTTTTTATACATACACTGAAATTAAATATTTTATTATTTATTTTATATCACTATCCTTCTCAGATTATTATGATAATTATTGACTTCACCATTTCGTCTTCAAATATCTCCAAAACTAAGCGATATACACAGAAATGTCTTGAATAAAAGCTGCTCAATATTATGCAGGGAAGTAAATGCCATTAGTCGTGTTTTATTTGGAGGACGTGATGTGATGGTCATTTTAGGGTCAATTTAATTTCTTTAAATGGGAACCTATCTTTTTATGTTGTTTTCTCACTCCTTAAAAAGCGACTAAACAATATTTTTATAAAACACTTTGCAATTGTTCTTACATCAACGTAAATAACAACAAAAATTCTGCATGGCTGTATATGAACAACGTAATGAATGGTTGAAGCATCCATGGATGGTGATTTGAGGGTCAAGTTACGTTTCGTAATTGGGAACCAAGATTATTTTATTTTGTTTCCTTATTCCTCATTACAAAATAAACAGCTTTTTATAAACCATTTTTAATGAGAAAACAACATACAAAATGTTCTAATTTAAAAAAAATTAAATTGACCCTTTAATAACCGTCATAACGTTCTCCAAACAAAACACAACTAATGGCATTTATTTTCCCCCATAATATAAAGCAAGTTTTATGAATACATTTCTTTCTACAACGCTTAGTTTTAGCGATATTGTACAGTCTTAACTTAAATGGTCCACCCTGTATACTAGTGTCCAAAAGTTAAGCATAATTCGTAAAACAGAGGAAGAAAGGGAAAACCATGAGTGTGCGCCATTAAACCAGTGTGTGCCTCACCTTACTTGTGCTTCTATTATTTTTACTTTCTCTACTACGTATAGTAAGTCGGGGAAGTATTGTATTCCACCCAAAAATTCGATACCTAGATTTCACCGCAAATACATATTTTGAGACCCCCTGAATCCAAAAAAAGCATTTTTGGAAACATATCCATGTGTGTGTCTGTCTGTGAACAGCATTACTCAGAAACGAACAGTCGGATAAACACCAAACAAAACTTGATATTTAGGTTCAGTATCTTCCAGAGGACATGAAGGTTTTTAAGAAAATCCCCCACCCCAGATTACCCTTTACATGGAACATTTTTCGAAAATTTTTAATTTTCTCAAAATGGCTTTAACGATTTTGATTAAAATATCATATGTTTAAGACATTTTTATGACAAATGAAATGTATATTTCGAATTTTCTGGGAATTTTCTGGGAATTTTCGAATGTTCCAAAAGTATTCTTCATTGGGAACAACTTTGCATAACTCGTAAACTATAAGAGATAGACAAAATTTTACTACATAAAAATGTAGATCGTGTTAAAATGCACAATTTATGTGATATGCATTTTTTTGGTTGGGTGAATCATTTTGGAGATATTGCTTGTAATTCCCTTAAATTTTCCAATATTTATACTTTTTCTCAAATTCGTTATTCATTTTTTTGTCCTGGTAATGCAAAGAGAATGGAAAACTCCACATAGCAACCGCTCTTAAAATATTTGACTAAGGCTTAAAGCCTACCAATTCCCCTTGCATCTATAAGAAAATTAGCAATAAGATTAACATCTTGATATCTCGATTAACATAAAGCATATGGAGAATAAGCCTTTGTAAAAATAGTTTGTACAAGAGTAGAGAAAGTCATGTTAGTGTAACACATCAGATTTTTTTATTTTTGCCACAGCCTTGAATATATACTGGTGTCCAGAAGTTAAGCATATTTCGTAAAACCGAAAAGCACAGGAAAAACGGAGAGCGAGCGTCGTTAAACTTTATCACAGTATGTGCCTCAACTTACTTGTGCTCTGTGCTTAGAGAAGTGATATCCTCGCCTCCGAATAAACACGTACTTCAAGGTCAACAAAATCAGAGTATCAGATCAGTGCGGCTCATTCGTTATTGTTCTCTCATTGTGAACAGAGGGTAGTGTCTTAGCAAAATGTTTACAGGACAGCATCAACATATCTTCAAATACTTCAAGGATTTCAACTGGAGCCTGTTTCGAAGGGCAGAATAATCGGACGTCTAGAAGCAGGTCAGACACAGACCAAAATCTCTCGAGCCTAAATGTGCCACAAAGTGTCATTTTCAGTTTTTGGCGACGGTCCCAAGATACAGGAGATGTTCGTCGTGTGCCTGTACAAGGTCGTCCACGAGTCACAACGCCAATAGCACGATATTTGAGCTTAACAGCACGACATCGGAGGATGCCTGCAAGACAACTGTCTTCCGAGCTTGTAGCCGCCTCAGGCGTTCGAGTTCTATCAAACTGTATACTGGAGGTTCAGGGTAGCCGGTCTCTATGCCAGGCATCCAGCAGTGTGTGTTCCGCTCATTCTAGTTAATATAAGGTCCCGTTTACAGTGGAGTCAGCAACGTGAAGATTGGACCTTGAATAAATAGAGGAACGTGCTGTTTACGATTAGTCTAGATTCAGCTTGACCAATGATTCCCGTTGCACAGTAATCTGAAGGGAACGTGGGACCCGATTTCATCCTATAAATATCGTGGAAAAGCGCCCATTTGGTGGAGGTGGTGTATTCGATTGGGCAGGCATAATGTTCAATGGACGTAGAGATCTACACATCTTCGTAGGTGGTATTGTGAACGCCCAGAGGTACAGAAACGAGTTATTGGAACCATATTTGCGACTTTTCAAAGGTGGAGTTGGTCTACACTTCATCTTTATGGACGATAATGCACGTCCTCACAAAGCTTACCTGGTGAAGGACTATCTTGAAGGGGGGGATATCCAGTGTATGGAATGATTACCGAGGTCCCCCGTTTAGAAACTGTATAGAGCATGCTTGGAATGCATTAGGAAGAGGGTGTAGCCCCTAGCCTCCACTGGGAACACTTTCAGACACCGCAATGCTCTTCGTGAGGAATGGGAACAGTTGTCTGCAGAGTTCTTGAACCGCCATATAGAGAGCATTCCACGGCGCTGCTAGGTCTGCATAGCCATGAGGGGTAACCACATCCCATATTAACCGCTCAGAACCACCACTGCTGAAGTGCAAATCAGATTTTGTAATGTGTAAAAATGTGTCCCTAGGCCTCAATAAAACAAACTATTTCTGCAAAGGTTTATTTGGATTAAAAGGTAGTAGACAGAAAAATAGGCTTGAGTAAGAATAATTTGTATACCCACTAATAAACGATAAAGGGTAGAGAAAGTCTTGAAATGTATCACATTAGAGTTTTTTCAAGATGTTCAGAAATAAAAAATGTATAACCCAATGAAAGTTTTAAAATAAATTTGCATTTCATGATCGCCTGCAGACGACATGAATTTTCTTTTGGAGGTAACATTTAAACTACTACATTAATTAATTTTCCACAAGACATCGTCTGATTTACAGCAAATATAATTTTTGTAAGGAGGAAAAAGGAAAGAGCCGAGAACGAATTGGCAGACAGCCGAGTAGAGCACTCCATTTCTTGTTTGTGCGAAATACAGAGGTTTCACGTGTCTCCTTCATTCAATCGGCTTTAGGCCTTTTGTTTGTCATTTTCAATTACGCGCAATTGTTCCAGGAGTCTAATGACTAAACTAAAGTCACAGTAGAATATCACGAAACATTATGTTGGTCAAAGAAATTGGAGTTAAGACTAAAGTAATTGTCTCTGTAGTGGGTGCAAATACAAGTATTCGATTAAGAACAAGCGTAAAAATTATTAAAATGTCTGATAGAAGGACGAATCTTAGGGAAAATACGTAGGTTTTAAGTTTTTAACCATGAATGTAACAAATGATAGATGTAGATTACAGTGTTTGGTAACATATTCCTTACGATTTGACACATAAAATAAGTGCTCTGTATTAAACGATGCAGAAGAATAAAATACGAGGTGTATTTTAAAAGTAAGGTTCGTTTTTCAGTTAAGTAAAAACTACTAAATATACCTTCTCTGCTACATACATTAATAAGGGAAGTATTGAATGCCATTCATAAGTTTGATATCGATATTTCACCGGAAATACATATTTTTGAAGCCTCCTGAATAAAAAAATCTGATGTGTTACACTCACATGACTTTCTCTACTCTTGTACAATCTATTTTTACAAACGCCTATTCTCCATATGCTTCATGTTAATCGAGATGTCAATCTTATTGGTAATTTTCTTGTAGATGCAAGGGGAATATGGTAGCTTTTAAGCGATAGTCAAATATTTTAACGCTGGTTGCTAAGTGGCGCATTCCATTCTCTTTGCATATCCAGGGCATAAAAAAAATGAATAACGAATTTGAGAAGTATTGGAAAATTTAAGGAAATAACAAGCAATATCTCGAAAACGGTTCACTCAACAAAAGAAATGTATATGACATAAGCTGTGTATTTTAACGCGATCTACATTTTTTGTGTAGTAAAATTTTGTCTATCTCTTATGGTTTACCAGTTATGCAAAAGTCGTTCACAATGAAGAATACTTTTGGAGACATTCCCAGAAAATTCAACATATACATTTTATTTGTCATAAAAGTATCTTAAACATATAATATTTTAATCAAAATCGTTAGAGCCATTTTGAGAAAATTAAAATTTTCGAAAAATGTTCCATGTAAAGGATAGTCTGGGGTAGGGGGATTTTCTTGAAAACCTTCGTGTCGCATCTCTGGAAGATACTGAACCTAAATACCAAGTTTGGTGTTTATACGACTGTTCGTTTCTGAGTTATGCTGTTCACAGACTCACAGACACACAGACACACCGACAGACACACAGACAGACACACACACGGACATGTTTCCAAAAATGCTTTTTTTGGATTCAGTGAGTCTCAAAACATGTATTTCCGGTGAAATCTCGGTATCGAATTTTTGGGTGGAATACAATACTTCCCCTACTTACTATACGTAGTAGAGAAAGTATAAAAGATTTTTTAGAAAAAGGTCGTGTGTGGGTGTGTGTCTGTGAACAGCATAAGACCAAAACGAACAGTCGGATAAACACCAAACTTGGTATTTAGGTTCAGTATCTTCCAGAGATGCGGCACGAAAGTTTTCAAGAAAATTCCCCCACCCCAAATTAGCATTTGCATGGAACATTTTTCGAAAATTTTAATTTTCTCAAAAATGGCTCTAACGATTTTGATTAAAATATCACATGTTTAAGACATTTTCATGACAAATGAAATGTTTATCTCGAATTTTCTGGGGATGTCTCCAAAAGTATTCTTCATTGTGAACGACTTTTGCATAACTGGTAAACCATAAGAGATAGACAAAGTTTGTAGATCGCGTTAAAATACATAATTTATGTCATATACATTTTTGTTCTTGAGTGAACCATTTTCGAGATATTGCTTGTTATTCCCTTGAATTTTCCAATACTTATACTTTTTCTCAAATTTGTTATTCATTCTTTTTATGTCCTGGATATGCAAAGAGAATGGAAGGCACCACATAACAATCAGCTCTTAAAAGATTTCTTAAATACTACCATATTCCCCTTGCACCTACAAGAAAATTAGCAATAAGATTAACATCTCGATTAACATGAAGCATATGGAGAATAAGCGTTTGTAAAAATAGTTTGTACAAGAGTAGAGAAAGTCATGTGAGTGTAACACATCAGATATTTTTTTTGGTAATATCACATTGCAGATTCATAACTGTTTTCTTGTAGCTACTCTGTGATAAAAGACCTGACCTCTGGACCACTTGTTTGAATCCCCCTTCTAAAACCAACGATACCAATAATGCAATTTCTTCTGCCATGGAATCTTAGACATAGAAAACTGCACCTCAGAAACTATACGATTGTTTTATGGACTGACGGCCAACTTCTATTAGGAGTAGGAATGTATTCTACACTAAAATGAGAGTTTTTTGTCCATTTATACTCCGCCTTTAGCTACATTCATACTTCCAAACTCAGAGAAGGATAGGGAATAATATTGGCTACAGAAAAATTCCCACCCTACAGCCGGGAATCGAACCCGAGACCTCTCATACAACAGGCAGGTGCTCTACCGACTGAGCTACGGGGCAAGCTAATGAGAATTTAATTGACTGTAAAAACTGCGTGGAAAGAAAGCTTAAGGTGTATATGTACAATGGAATAAAATAATTAGTTAACCAAAGTATTCAGTAGTTATTTTATTTTATAATACACGATACTTTAAAAACATCCCTCGTACTACCGAAATGAGTAAGTTACAATTTTGGCTGCTGATTGATAAGAAGACAACTCTATAAACCAGTCTGTTCGAGAAATTGTGTGGTCATTGCAAAGATTAAGAGCAAGTGAATAAAAAAGGGATGCACTCTTTTTGCACTTTCATGTTCAAACGTCACAAAAATAAATGTTTTGTCCCTTATACTTTCCTAAACCAAAGCTCATGGAATACGACGTTTTGTTAAAGAAACGTTATGTTAAGAGAAGTAATGGTCCTCTGAAGTAGTTGACAAGGACACTGACTTATTCGAGACTTTTTAATAACTTACGGACTGTTCCATCTGCCAGATCCTCTCTACACAATCGAATAGAATGAAAGAAGTTGTGGTTCAAAAGTGCTCAATGCTCCTTCGCATGGAAGGCAATCGAAAGAACAGAAAACTCAGCGAAAATAGTTACATACGTTAGAAGAGAGGACGTGAGCCAGAAAATGACTGTTTCTTGTGTCTAAATCTAAATCCAAGAATTTCACATCATAGTGTGCAAAATGTTAAGCTACTTAAGTGAATGAAATTTAATGGATTTCATCGATGAAAATGTGACAAGAGTTACGTGTTGTTTTACATCTGTCTCTGTAATTTGAAACAGTCAAAACATAAATATGGTCTATGGTACGTCATCTGCTATCTTTCCGCAAAACACTATCTATTAACAATACACGTATGGTTAAAAACAGATTAAATAAAGGTTATATGTTATGAACCTGCTTGCCAACGAGCTCATATTCAGAATTCATCACAAGTACTTCAGAAGATAAACAAAGTCAGGATCATTTCAAAAGCAATACTGCAACATTTTGGTGCAGAACTGACCTGTGCAAGCTTCGAATGGTTTGTACATTATTATGTATTTTAACTTGGTAGTGGGGTGGGAATAGAATAATATACAGGATAATACGTAATCCAACCAACAAGCTTGCAGGGGTTACTTGCATGTTGATACAGGACACTCATAGTCTTGAGTTCATGATTGTTTGCAATACAATAAGTAGTTAGTGCACCACTAATAAAACTTCCCTGAATTGCTGCTTGCAGGTAATCGTGGTCATGCTATATTTAAACTTTCCGTGTGAATATCTCCGTAAGAGGTATTTAAACTTTAAAAGAAACGCGAGAAATTAAAATTGGTTTCACTCCAAACGTAGGTCTTTTATCTGCTTGGAAAAAATTAGATTTGAACCCAGCCCCACCAGATTATCAGCCAAGCGAGCTAATGACTGCGCTATTACTCCTAAAGGCGGGTTTTTCTAGCAACGCACATTCTACGCCGAGTGCAACGTAACACGTCGAGCACAATATGTAGCAGATTCAAACAATGAAACAAAAATCTGATGTGTTACAGTCACATGACTTTCTCTACTCTTGTACAAACTATTTTTACAAACGCTTATTCTCCATCTACTTCATGTTAATCGAGATAAACATTTGCAGACTCTATCTTATTGCTAATTTTCTTGTAGATGTAAGGGGAATATACATTTACAAGGGCAATATAGAAATACAGTAGCCTTTAAGCATAGACATTACTCCTAATAGCTGGTTGTTACGTGCAGCACCATTCTCTTTGCCATAGATTAATACTCTTTGCATATACAAGACAAAAAATGAATAGCGAATTCCCATTTGAGAAAATAAGTATTGAAAAATTTAAGAGAATAACAAGCAATATCTCGAAAATGGTGCACTCAACAAAAACATGTATATGACATAAATTGTGTATTTTAACGCGATCTACATTTTCTGTGTAGTAAAATTTTGTCTATCTCTTATGGTTTACCAGTTATGCAAAAGTCGTTCACAATTAAGAATACTTTTGGAGACTTTCCCAGAAAATTCAAGATATACATTTTATTTGTCATGAAAATATCTTAAACATATGATATTTTAATCAAAATCGTTAGAGCCATTTTTGAGAAAATTAAAATTTTCGAAAAATGTTTCATGTAAAGGGTAATCTGGAGTGGGGGTATTTTCTTGAAATCCTTCGTGTCGCATCTCTGGAAGATACTGAACTTAAATACCAAGTTTGGTGTTTATCCGACTGATCGTTTCTGAGTTATGCTGGTCAGACAGACACACAGACACACACACGGACATGTCTCCAAAAATGCTTTTTTTGGATTCAGGGGGTCTCAAAACATGTATTTCCGGTGAAATCTCAGGTATCGAATTTTTGGGTGGAATACAATACTTCCCCTACTTACTATACGTAGTAGAGAAAGTAATAATTGAAATGATTTCCTAAACTACGCAGTTCGTTTTGCGCCAGCATAATGCGCCTTGCGCGACAGACCTACTGCATCAAGAGGAGTCTAGTGCGTTGTGCGCCGCGTGATAGAGACTTGTGTGTGGAGTTGTATTTGATACACATCGTGCATGTTACAAAATACACTTCCTACTGTTCGATCTTCAGCTGCAGAAGACGAACAGCTAATTGAATTGGTTGCTGAACACTCCATACTGTGGAATATGGCGAATGCAGACTTCAAAAACACTTTAAAGAAGGATTCAGCACTGGTGAACGCTCATCTTACTCATCTGCCTCCACGACCAACATTCAAGACAAAACAACATACTGCAGCACTGGGGAACTCTTATTACTCACCTGGCACAACGGCCAACAATGAGAAAGCTACGATAATTTGTGTAATTTCAGTACCTTTTATGTACCAGTATAGGAAATAAACAAACCACTTGTTCATTAAATTCTTGATTAATTAATAAATGCAACTTTCCTTCCTAATGTATACCTCAGAGTTATGACAAGTTTTTCTGCTGGTGAAATGGTCATTTTCACTCGATTGTATGGTTTTGTATACAAATCATCTTGAATTAGGTTAACCAGAAAACTAAACTGTTCTCGTGTGAATCTGAAGTATGCTTTAAATTTCACATCGTCTTCTAATAGGTGTTTCTCAATTAGTATTTTAAAAACTCCCTCGTCTTCTCTATAAGAAAACACTAAATAACAAACTTATTATGCAATAATGATCAACTATGTAATCAATTTCGTCTTCTGTATCTTCATAGTCTTCTAACGCCACAATAAGCACAGCTTTTTCTGTTTTGACACACAATTCATGTTTTAATCTGTTCTCAACTGGAGATTTACTGCGACAAGAGCCACGTTTTATCCGTTTGTAGGAAAACAAAATACACAGCGCATTACGTGATGCGTTTAAGGTCGGCGTTTTAAGCTACGCGCTACATAATAAGTGCACCACTAGGAAAATCCGCCTTTAAAGGGTTGTTTGACTCTCTAATACGCAGGGTATTCCAAGTGAAAGTGGAGGTATGTGGTGCACTGGCTCTTGTTAAAGAAAACATTTTTTCGATAAAAAAGCAAAGCTCATAACTTTGAAAATAGAGCAATTGTAACTATTTTTGCACTTGTGGAAGAGAAATTAAGTATTTCAGAGAGGAAGTCAGTACAACATTTGTATTAAATACTTTTTTATTTGCATTTATCAGTACAGAGATCCAAATGAAAAATCATTACCTTTGTTTGTAACCCCCGAAACTCTGTGGGTGGAATTATATATATTGCCCTGTTTCTTTTCTGACTGAAAATCACAATTGGGGTCAGTCCAGGAAGTTTTAATGTCCTTTTTTGTACAGTTTGTATATAACAAAAATAGTTGATATTCCAGAACATTTTTCTTAACAGAAAATTAAATAACTGCTAAGCATCTTTGGACTTAAGTTCATTTTGGATAAACTCGGTTACGTGGTAATGTGTTTTAAATAGGGTATTACACAACTGAATTTAGTGAATAACTACACATTGTACCCAATGCACTACTACGAACAACACTAAAGCAACAGTACAAAATGTTGCGTTAACTTACCCGTCGTTTGGACTTGATGTTGTCTAGTTGTCGCTGTGTACATTCTCCTATACTCTGGCTGCCCCATAGTTCCAATCCGACCCTCGCATATGTGAAAGACATGGAGCAGATGGGCAGGAAGTACGTTAGGATCATAAACACTACGTTGTATCTGAAAAAAAGAAAAGAAAAATATCCTATATCTGTTTCTGTTTCTCGGCATCGATTGTTATTTGATCCCTATTGGATAGAATTATACCATGTTCCAAAGCTGGTACCGACATGCTCTATACCAGTGAAGTCCAACCTTTTCTCTTAAGAGCTAAGGTCCAAGGTCCATAGTCCATAGTCCATAGTCCATAGTCCATAGTCCATAGTCCATAGTCCATAGTCCATAGTCCATAGTCCATAGTCCATAGTCCATAGTCCATAGTCCATAGTCCATAGTCCATAGTCCATAGTCCATAGTCCATAGTCCATAGTCCAAAGTCCATAGTCCATAGTTTGCCCCACTATATTTGAAGAGGTTAACAAGCTAAACCAACTAATTTACAGTCCTAACTCACAGCACGAGTGGAAATAAGTGGGAAGGGAAACTCCCTTCATGCACTCCTCTCTCTGTGTGTGTAAGATTGGGCATACCTGCTTTCTACCAAAGTCAGCTAAAGGCTCGTTCACAACCAACGAGAACGGTAACCAGAACGAGAACGAGAAAGTTGAAATACATGTATTCAAATGGGAATGTTCACAACCGACGGAAAGCCTTCCCGGACCCGGGAACGGGAACGGGAACGGGAAAGAAGAGTTGCCCAACTTTTAACTTTCTCGTTCTCGTTTTCGGGCACGGCATATTAGATCCGTATTGTGCATATTAGACTCTTCACTCTAGAGGTTATTCTAGGCAGCCGTGACATGAAACAGCCACTAGTGCTCTCTATAGTCGCAAGCTGGAAACATGAAACTGGAAGGCATTAGTAGTAAATGTGCTTTCTAACCTCATCCCGACACTCGCAAATCTAATCAGCGTTGGTTCCTCTGGTGAAGGGATCATCTGTAGTTTGTTTATATGCAACTCAAAACTGGCTATTACCTAATAAACAATGGCAAAAAACTACAAAGAACAGCAAAAAAACCGGTGGAAATGAAAAAAGAACAATAAAGAATTTTAATGTATGCCATTAAATAAAGGAATGAAAGCTTGGTATAAGTAGAGGGATCGGAATGTAATGGATATGCATTTAGATAATGTTTATCTATCGAATTTTGACGCTGGCTTGCTAAATTGGAAGTAGATGAAAACATGTCATTGGTCAGTTAAAAACAAATGAAATCCCAATGCGCAAAATCGACTTTCACTTTGTGATCGATATGCATTCCCGTTCTCGTTACCGGGCTGTTGTGAACCAGTATCTTGCATGGTGCATAACTTCCCGTTCTCGTTTCCGTTCTGGTTACCGTTATCGGGCGGTTGTAAACCAGCCTTAACTCTGGGAATCGTAAGCAAAGGGTACGGAGGAAAGGAAAGAGCAGACTTTGTGTCTTATGACCACGTATGTACACTCGGTCAATTTAAAATTGGCCGGCGTCTGAGAGACGGAGCTCGAATCGAGTAGTTCCATGAGCGCAAAGCCAGGCTTTGTTCACAAGATTGCATATATTCTTGTAGTAGTTATAATAGGGAACACAACTATAATCACAAACGTCATCCGAGAAAATAAATTCATATACGACCTTTCAAACACACAGTGTTTCAGAGTGTTTCAACACAAAATCTTCTTCTTCTTCTTCTTCACCAAGCATTAAACCTTTCATAAGGCTTGTTGCGCGCTCCAAATGTTTAATTTATTGATTTATCCATCGTTTTCTGCGTCTTCCGACATTTTGTTTTCCTTTAGGTATGTAGTAGAACATTTTCTTTGGGTAACGTTCCTCATTCATTCTCTCTGCGCGTTCTAGCCACTTTTGTCTGTTCTGCTGTATTTCTTCATTTAGGTTAAACATCCTTAATTGTTTTCTTATGTCATTATTCTTTCTTCTCTCTCTTCTAGTGACTCCTAATACTGTTCTTAAAAATCTCAACTGCTTTTATCTCTATTTGTCATTGTCCAGGTTTCGCTACTATATAGAGCAACTGGAATTGCCATGATTTTATAGTACTTCATTATCGTATCTTTTCTCACTTTATATTTTAAAGTTCCTTTAATTTTTCCAGATATTTTTTTAAAAACTTTCTATTTTAGCTTCCAATATCTGCTTCTTTAATATATGATACTGAATATCCTAAAAATTTAAATGTGTTAACTTGTTCAATTATATTATTGTCTAATACAAGTTTACATCTCAACCGACGGGTTCTGTGAAAAGCAATGGATTTAGTTTTTAATTTTTTATATATTTAAATTGTAATTCAAAACCATTATGTAGTTTAAATAGTGCTCTTTGTAGCGTATCTTCATTATAATAAATAATTACTTGGTCATTAGTATATAGCAGTGTCATTACAAAATATTTGTAACCAAAACACACTATTGATTTAAGGTTCACAAATGGTTTATTACTAAAGCTGTTATAGTACCACGCTTACTGCAGCTCCGTGGTACTCTTTCTTGGCTCTCTTAGCTCAATGGTAGAGAGTTAGATTCCTGAAGTTACAAGCTCAAAGCTCCGTGGAAATACTCAACGTTTTCCCCATCTCTAATTTTAAATATAGGCGTAAATATATAATAGGTTTTCTTCATTTTATGTAAGTGCATTTATTTAGTAGCCCGTCGACCGGTAGATGGCAACCATGACATTAATTTATCGGTCGGGAGGTAGCCAAAATTTCACCATTATTGTGTAATTATATTTGTAAGAAAGTTAAGTAACACAAGCAATATTATTTAACTATATTACAGTAAAACTAGTTGTAAAAAGTAAAAGATAACATTCCACTACGGAGAATCGAACTAGAGTTGCTTGAGTAAAAGTGAAGTAGCTTAAACGCTGCTCCATGCTAAGCACGGTGTGGAAGTAGCCTAAACCAGTGCCCAAGTCAGCGTGAACTACGTACTCACTGGAAGGACTTTGAAAACATTTAATTGTTCAAGAGACGCCTACTTTTAGTTTGACCAGGTACGTTAACTTTTATTATTATTATTATTATTATTATTATTATTATTATTATTATTATTATTATTATTATTATTATTATTATTATTATTCCTGCTCAGATAATAAAAACGTTTACTTCCGATGGATTACGTATCCACAATTTCTTCCTGACGTTTCCAGGTTTGCTATAGCTAGGATCTGACAGCTACCTACACAAAGTGTCTGCCTAAAGCTAGTGATATGAAATGAACACATTGATTCCAAAAATTCCGATTGGGTTCCCTGGGCCTCCAGTAATCCGGAAAGCAAATGCCAGATCAGACTTGCGTATCTGTTTCTAGTGTTTTATTCATGACGCATAACGCAGAAAAGAGAAGCATTGTATTTGTGATCTCTGTGCTACCCAAGCTGAGAATGCTAATCCATTGTTTCAAATACCGCTGGAAATGTTGATATTTCCATTCCATATCAGCGAGTGAAAATGATAGCACGTTCAGAAAGTCCAGTGACAGGAGAAGGATTAGAAGCGTTCGTCCAATGAGTTTGAAGCTCAGGAAGAGAAAATATAAAAGGCAGCTTTAATCACTTCCTCTACTTATTTCAATACAAACTAATTAATATTATTCATTAATTAATTGAATGGTTTAAGTTAAAATTTTAGCACAATACATGAACATGAATTGTTACTATTTTCAGACGACCAAGTCGTGATATCAGATTCTGAAAACCATCTACAAAGTGCAGCCCACAAATTATTATTTAAAATAACAAAAACTACAACCTAACAACATCCAATTCTAAAACAAAGGCAACAGTATTTAAAAACATAAAACATCATAGTTATGCTGCAAAATATCCTTCAGGAAAACATGAGGAAGAAATGCAATAGAAAAACTAATACATACACTATGTGATCAAAAGTATCCGGACACCCCACAAACATACGTTTTTCATCTTAGGTGCATTGTGCTGCCACTTACTGCCTGGTACTCATTATCCGCGACCTCAGTAGTCATCAGCCATCGTGAAACAGCAGAATGGGACGCTCCGTGAAACTCACGGACTTCAAACGTGGTCAGATGATTGGGTGTCACTTATGTCAGAAGTCTGTACGCAAGATTTCCACACTCCTAAACATCCCTAGGTTCACTGTTTCTGATATGATAGTGAAGTGGAAACGTGAAGGGACATGCACAGCACAAAAGCGTACAGTCCGACCTCGTCTGTTAACTGACAGAGACCGCCGACGTTTGAAGAGGTTCGTAAAGAGTAATAGGCAGACATCTATCCAGACCATCACACAGGAATCCCAAACTGTATCAGGATCCACTCCAAGTACTATGACAGTTAGGCGTGAGGTGAGAAACCTTGGATTCCATGATCGAGTGGCTGCTCATAAGCCACACATCACGCAGAAAATGCCAAACGATGCCTCGCTTGGTGTAAGGAGCGTCAACATTACACGATTGAACAGTGGCAAAACGTGTGGAGTGACGAATCACGCTACACAATGTGGCGATCCGATGGCAGAGTGTGGGTATGGCGAATGCCCAGTGAACGTCATCTGCCAGCGTGTGTAGTGCCAACAATGAAATTCGGAGGTGGTGGTGTTATGGTGTGGTCTGGTTTTTTTGAAGGAGGGTTGTACCCCTTGTTGTTTTGCGTGGCACGATCACAGCGCAGACCTACATTGATTTTTAAGCACCTTCTTGCTTCCCACTGTTGAAGAGCAATTCGGGGATGGCGATTGCATCTTTCAACACGATCGAGCACCTGCTCATACTGCACGGGCTGTGGTGGAGTGGTTACACGACAATAACATCCCTGTAATGGACTGGTCTGCACAGAGTCCTGACGTGAATCCTATAGAACACCTTTGGGATGTTTTGGAACGCCGACTTCGTGCCAGGCCTCACCGATCTACATCGATACCTCTCTCAGTTCCGCACTCCGTGGAGAATGGGCTGCCATTCCCAAAGAAACCTTCCTGCATCTGATTGAAAGTATACCTGCAAGAGTGAACGCTGTCATCAAGGCTAAGGTTGGGCCGACACCATATTGATCTCCAGCATTACCGATGGAGGGCGCCACGAACTTGTGCGTCATTTTCAGCCAGGTGTCCGGATACTTTTGATCACGTAGTGTAAGTGAAACTTAGGAAGTAAAGTAAAGATAGATGTACATAAAAATTATATAAATCAATGACATTACCAATATTCCTATATGACGAAAAACATTGATATTAAAAAAATAAAGAAAATAAAAGAGACTTGGGGCCTATGGAATGAGATTTCTGCGATCCGTAGCAGGAATTTCATACCTCGAACATAGAAGAAATGAAGAGATAAGGAATGAACTTAAAATAAATGAAATAAACCACGTGTAAAAAACCTATCAAAAGAAATGGATGCAACATCTTGATATAATGGAGGAGAATCGTTTCCCTAATATAGCTGTCCAATATTGACCAAAAGGTAGACGAGAGTTTGGTCGTCCGAGAGTCCAATGGAGACAACAATTCCAGACCAGAGCAATAGGTTAAACCGAGATGTTAATTATAATGATGATTGTTTTTCAAGAAAAGGTTTCTAGTAGTTTATAGTGGAAATACTTCCGGACTGGAGTATAATTTATTTTGGCTTCTTATTATTGTACGAAAATAAATCTCTTGATTTTCATATTTGGCACAATAATTTTTTAATCGACCTTGTTTTCGTGAATGCCGGCATTCACTCAGTAAGTAATTTTATGTCTATCTCACTTTCAGAGTACATCGTCAATTTATCGGCGTGTGGTGTATCACATGACAAAGTTTACCCACAGAGCTGTAAACCGGCGATATTTAAATAGACTCCAGCTCTCTCCCTCTGCATCTGATTCAAGTTGCGCACTTGTAAATATTCATCCAGAGCTGGCGGCTTTATAACGCCTTTTAAAGCAAAGCAGCATGCAGTTTCACTTGTCCCCCACAGCTAAGCTGAATTGAATCTGTTGTGTCGAAACGACCCATCACCTGTTATACCCGTCAGGTAAATGCTGCTGTAAACGTTTTCATGATGCGGATAACGATGGAAAAAGGAACAAAATGCTATTTCCTACCCACTGTTTGAAAAGCACAGTGTGCGGTAAATATTGATACAACATTGCTTTGACGCTGGTCTGAAACATACTTTACCGCTTGTGTAGGATACGAATTTCTTCCCTACATTCTCTTGCTTGTTTATTTAGTGTCAGCACCGGGCACTGCCATCTTCAGTAAACTGTAACGGTGATTATGTTCTCAAAGAAATAGTAATACAAGCTACAACATCCAACAAGTTTGTCACGTAGCCTACATTGTTACAGATACGAGGCGTGTTATTAAAGTAAGTACTAATGTGCTGCAGTCGCGCATTTGATGAGCATGTGCTGTCACTTCGTCCATCCATTAGGAAACTAGACGCAACTGCGAGCGATCGTCATTTTGTGTTTTTCTGTTGTTAGAGCTTTCAAAACGTTAAAATCAATCACACGATTGTGAAATCACATCAGTGATTCATATCTTGAATGCGAGCAAACATTCACTGCCAATTGTTTGAGGTTTATGGGGGAACAATAGTGAATGACAATGCCCAGCCACACACAGACAAACAAATTTAAGATCTGATAGATTTGGTTAGGAACAATTCGACCACCCTCCCTACAGTCCAGAATTGGCACCAACAATTTTCGTTTTTCTTCAATTGAAGAAATTCCTTGGTGGAAAACATTTCAGTGATGATGATGTTGTGAAACAAGAAGTGCAGACTTGGCTTTCATCACAGGTGGCATCTTTCTTTGACGAAGGCATACAAAAAATGGTTTCCCGTTAGATACAAGTGTCTGAATAATCACGGTGACTATGTGGAGAAGTAGTGTAGCGTGCAAGGTAATGAATGATATAAAGTATTTGGAAAATTATGTTCTGATATTTTTAAAAGAAATTCTCGATACTTGATTTAAAAACACCCCTCGCATGTGTCATAGGCTTATGTGAAATCCGTCATTTTGCAAAGATCCTATGTAGATCATGAAATGCCGGCGTATACAACTTCATTCTATACACATCTGACGAGGCATCTAAAAGTCGGCAGATAAGTTAGGTTAGGCTAGTTTAGTTTTGGTTAAGCTTAGGTGTCGTCCTCCATGGTGCAGTGGTTACCATGCTAGTCTAGTTCCTGTGGCTAGCATTTGTAAACAATGAATAAAATACAAAACAAGACACTCAATATTAACAATTTACCCAACAAATTTAAGTTCTTGACATATAAGCACATATATGAAAGTTTCTGGAACAAAATACTGGCTTCATTTAGATAATATATTCCTGGTAGAACTTGCAATTTATATCTAGTCAGTTGTTAAATGTTATTCCATCAAACCATCCACTACTAAATATCTTAGGTTACATTTACTGAGTATTGTGTTCAGTCCAAGTGGATCAGCAGCATTATAGATCATCCTCTATACATTTCCTCAGCTTTGTGGAAATATATTTGACATGTAACTTAATGCCAGGTTTTTTGTTATATACACACATACAATTTATGTGAAACAAGTAAAACTCATGTGCCTAAACATTCAAGGAATCATATAATTTTTCATTGCTATTTAAATAATACCTATGGTAAAAAATAAATAACTACAAAAGATAAACAAAAATTTAACTTAAAAATTATGGAGCAACAGTTGTCCTAAAACATGGAAAAATGTTACCTGAAGGCAAAATACAACTTTTATTTTGAAACAATGTGAAGATTTGAAAATTGTCATTAAAAACATCTGTCTAGACCAATGAAACAATCTCAAATACTATCAGCTTGAAATAATTTATTTGACAGTAAACAGCTAGAAATTGTAACCATTTATATCACTAATCAACTAATCTCTCATATTAATGAGGACGGAGGATGGTGGTTTTTTTCGGGCGCAAAAACCCCTAACATGGCTTCTTTCGGAAGGGAAGTAAAGCCGGTGGTCACGTGTCATGGATTTATGGCATGTAAAACAACCTCAAGCCTGATAAAGAGGCACCTTAGCAAAATTTACGGTCTTTCACGCCTAATACAGAATGGGGCGCTAAGGGTCCCAGCAGTTAAAGAGCGTCCATAAATAAAACTCAATTTAATTTTTTTAAGCTTAGGTTAGAGTTAAGGTTAGAGTTGCACTACATGCCTAACGAGCTCCGTCACTTTATGAAGAACCGCGGCAGAACCTGTACTTTCGCATACGTTGGATTTTTATAATCTGCATAGATCTTCGCGAAACGACGGATCTCAGCAAAACCTTGCGACATGTGCAATGCCTTAGTCAACTGACTTGCAATAGAAATGGACAAGAAATTAAAGTAACGGTTACAGTAATCTAACGATTTCAAACGCAACGGGGACAATAACTTATCACGCAGTAAGGGAGACAGAATGTAACTATTTATTTAACAACGAATATAAAAGGATGGAGAGTAACTGTGTAGTTACTCAGTAACGGTTACAGTGGTAAGGAGAAGAAAGTAACTAGTTATTAATTAAGGATTCAAAAGTGATAGGAATAAACAATAATCGCTTACTTAATAAGGGTTTCAAAAGAAGTAGAAATAACAGAGGGACTATTATTGTGAACAGCTTCAGTCTGTATTTGTAAAATACAGCAAACCTATGGGCCTTATGGCCGTACATGCTATAATACTAAATATACAGAATGGACCATTTAAGTCGAGACTGTACAATGCTAAGCGTTATAGAAAGAAATGTCTTGATATTATGGGACAAGGTGTTTCATTTGGAGGACATTGTGGTGGTCACTTTACAGTCAATTTAAATTGACCGTAGTTGTAGGTTCTTCTCTTTAAACAATTAAATTGACCCTAAAGTAATCACTATAACGTTCTCCAAACAAAATACGACTAATGACATTTACTTTCCCCATAATGCCACTTTTATTCAAGACATTTCTTTCTACAACGCTTAGTTTTGGAGATATTGTACAGTCTCAACTTAAATGGTCCGCCCTGTGTAATTTTGGTATCTACAGAA
Source organism: Deroplatys truncata (assembly GCA_030765065.1). NCBI lineage: Eukaryota > Metazoa > Arthropoda > Insecta > Mantodea > Mantidae > Deroplatys > Deroplatys truncata. The sequence continues at coordinate 90,574,497 of CM060979.1, forward strand.
TGACATAATGGATAAACAAAAAGAAAATATAGAAAGAAAAAATATAGAAAAATAATAAGCATGTATCAAAATTACAAACGGAGCTCTGACCTTTAAGAACTAGCTCTTGTGTACGCTACTCCCTCCTCCATTTTCCAGGGCAATTAACCTCCTTTGTCGAATCATAAATAAAAAAGACTCCATTTTGTGATACCCAGCGACCAGCATTATATCCAAGCAGGCCTCCATTCCCATACTGGACTCCAGAAACTGTGATGGTAAATATTTTTTTCTTAGTAATTCTGTTTCTTTGCATTCAGCCAGAATATGATTCCATGCTTTCCCTTCCCCGCAGAGTGGACATATTCTCATTCCGGTATCATCAACTTAATTTGTTGCCTTTCCAGGTGCCCAATCTTAACCACACTAAAGCCCTTCTTTGTTCTGTTGTACAGTCATCTAAATAGGCCTCTCGTACCCAGCTCGCTATTTGACAATGCAAGTTAAGTGAAATTTTAGATGCATATTACGATTCAAAATATCTGTCAATATCTCGCAGTCATCTATGAATTATCTTCAGAAAAGGTAGCAGAAAGTAACTAATTATTCAGTTATGTTTATAAACACGAAGAACAGATTTCCCAGAAAAATCTAGTGGAAATCTACTAACCTTCATACAAAGAGTTAGTTTGTTTGCTTAGAAATAAATAAAGGTGGGAGTATAATAGGTTATAGAATGTAAAATGGAGAGGGACACCTTGTGCCCTGCGACATACGAGAGATCTGTTGCGGCTACAACCCCATTCACAGGAGGACACAGTCCGTAGGCAGACGGCCACAGAGACGTGTGGCGGTCTCTAACAGTTCCTGGCTCGAAGACCCTTCCCATTATCGCCCAGAGAGGGCGATTAACGACCTGTGAATAAAGCAGCCCCCTAGTGTCCACAGAAAATACCCTTTTCTTTGGACAAGCATCCTGTCATTTGTCCGGCATCGCCATACGCCACAAAACCTAGAAAAATTAGAAGGAAAAGAAAACAAAGGGAAATGATAAGAAAGGAGATGGTGGTAGATAAGAAACCACCCCAGCATTTGTCTACCAATCAGGAAAAACCACTAAAACCACAAGGTCAGAATAGGCGGTGGACGGGAATCGGACCTCCCGAATTTGAGTCTCACATGTTATCGCGGAGCCATCTCGCTCGTTTGGGAGAATAATACAATAGGCCTTCAGGCTTCACTGTTAGGAATCGTATAAGACCAAATCCATATTTACAATACACAATTAATCTACTTACATAGTCGACTTACCCTCCTCGAATGCAGGGTTTACACCCCCAGGACTTACAATCGTGCCTAGGGTTAGAGGTTGTATGCCTCTTTTAGAAGTGTAGTGTCCTGCTGAGGAGTGGACAAGCGTATTCGACTCGAACCAGGTCGACGATTAACAATCTCTTCCCTGGATAACAGCACCTAACTTGTAACTGTGGATATAGGGACTTCACGTGTTCTTGCAGCCTGATGCACAGAATATCAGCAACGTTCGCTAACGTAAGGAGCGATCTCATTGTAGCTTCGTCTTTGTATGTGCGCTCAGCCATAGCAAAATTCAGTATAATTGTTAACATATGATGCAGAACTCCAAGGAATTGATGTGGGCGCGCATGATCACGCCAGCACCATTCATAGCTGAAGAATAAGACACATAGTTTGGGTATCTAATGTTAAGTGTATTAAATATTTGGTCTAGTTTTTAACTTTAGAAATTCTTTCTAATATAGCATTTTTTTTAAACGAAAATATTAGTTTGTGTTTTATATATATGTACGACATGGATTCGAACGCAAGTTGTTCGTATTGCAAAACTCGTGCATTCACCGCTCGGCTACCATGCCTACAACAAAATTGAAAGACACTTATTAAAACTACTTATCCAAAACTTTAAAATGAACGCAGGATGGTATTAATGCATGTATTGTGAACGCAAGGTCAGCGAATACTTCCGATGTTTTACGAATCGGACAAGGAGTTGCTCATTTATTTTGTCTTTGGCTGTAAATATGTCGAGTCTATGGTAGGAAAAAATATGTTGTCATAGCAGACATTACATAAAAATGCACAAGGTGCCTTTTTATTTACTTTATCTCGTCCTATTGCATAATAAACATCACTCGACGGATTTACTCCAAGACCTATGTAAATCTTATTTTTGCATTATCGATTTATGTGTTTGTTCCTCGGATAAAAGGAACGCATAAGCAGCTTTTACACTAGCAAAACTTTCAAACATTCCTGGCATCTTTGCTCTCTACAATGTCATAAGGGCATTAAAAACAAAGAATGCGAAAGGACTTTACGAATAAACTCAGCGTGGTATGTATCCTCAGCCACATGTAAATCACAGTCTGTTTCGAGGTTATATAATTTCTCAAATAAATAACCGCTGTATCCTCGAGGCCATTGCATGTTTTTAGATCAAGTGAAAGCGAGGAGGTTCCGGGTTCAAACGCGTGACCGACTAATCCGGCCGAAGGTTTTTCGGTCGTTAGGCGAATGCTGGGTTGGATAATCTGATCCGCGAATTTTCCTACCATCCCTTTTATCACTACATTTCGTTTCTTTCTTATTCACCGCCAGCCAGCATTGGGCTAATCACCCACTCTGGATATTCTATGGTCTAAAGCAGGGATAACCAACTCCCAAGTACGCCGTATTGTACTGTGCGTACGGTGCTGAAGGTCACAGGTGTACCTCTGAACCAATCGCTACTTCGCGCAGTGGCATCCGGTAATCTGTAGTTGCGTGAACATTAAAATATATAGGATAGTAAAGAAGGAATCAGCCACAAAGTGTGTTATAAATGGTTTAATATTCCTCGTGTGTTTGGTGTTAACACATTTCGTCAATAGACAAAGGAAATAATTATACTCTCTATTCCCATACAACCAAATGATAGTATATACATGTAGTAGTTTTCGAAACAGTTCGTTGTTAGTGGAAATTAGCAATTTTGATTCTAGAAAAGTTGCACAAATATAAAATAACAAAATAAAACGCACCATACAGTGATAATGTTTCAAAGAGGGCTTCAAATTAAACGAGTAAAAACTGTGTAGAGAAAAAATGTTTCAAGTAAGAATCTTATACACTCAGTTCTTCTCGGTAGACACTCTTGCTTTCTGACCTCTTTTGGTTTTCAAAATATTGGCCACATTTGGAGACAATGAAACATAAATCTGAACCCTTAATGCACACCTTAAGTTATGATCACTGATGTTGTCTCTCTGAGGGCCTTTATTACGTTTCATAGCTGAAAATAAGGCTTCACATACATGGGTCGAACCAAACATTGCAATCATGTATGCTGCACACCTGTGCGGAAATCGACTGTAAAGGTCTGGGAAACTTCCTCTGTTTCTATAACTGTCAGGTAACTCAGTGTCACATTTCAAGGTGATAAGCTCCAGTTGAACATCTTTGGTAGTGTCATCAATATTTATGCTAAATGGTGTAGCGAATAAATAAAAATCCATTTTTATGTCCATCAGATCGTGAACCCTGTCACCAAACGCACGAGAAAGCAGGAGCAGATTTTCAGCATAACATCCCACCTCTAGAAAATGAGTATCAGACTTTCCAACCTGGGAAAATGACAAGGATCACCATTTGACAGTCGACGTACCAATAATGGCAGCATATTTTTGAAAGATTCAAGCTACATAAAATATATGTGATTAATTTGTTTTTCACTTGAAGTGATACATTAAAATAATTCAAATATTCACTTAGGTATATCGGCCATAAATGTAAGATCACATTTTCACGTAACATTTGCGTGCTCTGAAATAGATCCCGCACACATTTCCAAGAACAATCTACATAAAACTTTGTCGCGACTGAGCCACCTAACTTCTGTATGATATACTCGTAGTATATCACCATACGAGCAAATCTTCTAAGAAGTTTTAAATTGTCTACGTTTTAGACCGTGGGACCTCAGTTTGTTTACAAACTTCACTATCAGACTCCTTAATTGTTTATATTCACTGTTTTGTCTCACATAGATGAACTGTGAAATGTACAGCTGTATATATTTTTAGTTTACTTTTTAGGAGAGTCACAAATCTGTTGTGCGAACCAACGATAGCCAGAGCACTATCGGTGGCTACAGATGCAAGTGTATCCTTGGGACACCTGCATTCTATACACCTTCCACTACATAGTTCAAAATGACCCTATTGTTGTGCCTTTCATTGGCGCCAGATCTAACATTTATTTCCACAAGTTGTGATTCCCTCCACGAATAAAAATACATAATTGAACCGTACCTGATATGTCAGTGCTCTATTCAATGGCAATACAGAATGCAACGAATTCTCTTGCTCTTTCAATAAGTTATTCGTAAAGATTGTCCCCTAGATCTTGAATCCTATGTGGAATAGTAGGAGGTGACAGACTTACACTCTCGAACTAATGGACATTGATAAGGGTGAATATATTGGCAGCTATAAGCATACATCGTTTCATAAATGAACCATCCAAAAAACAACTAAAAGACCTGGCAATTTGTAGTGCTATCTCGCAATTCACAGATACTAGGTTTCTATCATGCCACCATCCTCTTCCACCTGTTCCTCTTCTTGCAATGTGACCTTTTCTTTGAGTTTTTGTATATCTACAATGCATTCTTCATTTTCAAGATTTGAATAATCATTAGCATGCAGTATATTAAAATGACGCTGAAGGTTAAATCGTTACAGCACTTGCAATTTTATGTGACAAATTAAACAAATGGCACCACCGCTACATTTCATAAAGAAGTACGCAACTCCTTTCAGGATTGCAATACTTTGTTGGCATGGACGCCCATTGCTTTAACGAGTGCCCTTCCATTACAAAACGGCACTGGTGTGTTGTTCACCACTGCTACGGAGGGCGAACTTACCGCTCTCATTGCGCTGCACGTACTGAGTCAGCATAGTGCTGTATTCAAGCACATGCACCGCGGTATGCAGACTGGTTGTCTGGTCTAGAGTTTGCTGTATTTTTGACAGGCTACTGACCCAAGACATTGGCTTGTAAGTCCTACAAAGAGGAAGGTAGTCCGTTAAAAAAGAAGAAAAAGTGAAAATGAGACAGGCAAACTAATAGACTAACCAGAAATATCTACTTTTTGGTGCTAGCTTCGCAAGGAAGTGAAGATAGAGGGCTAGAAACTTGTACTTACCCATGGAAGGCGTGAAAATTAAGAAGTCGAGCTCGAGTAAAAGTGTGCACTTATATTAATATAAATTTACTTGAGTTCGTTCACTTAGCAGTAAACTGGAGTGGGGAAAATGCCAAAATTATTGTTTGTATGAAAGCTTTACAAAGTGGTATCTCAAGGATCACATAAAATGTAGCATATGAGCACTTTACTTTCTTCCTTTACAAGTTCTGATTTAAAAAAGGCAAACTTTTGGCAACCGCGTGTTTCGCTTTACAGTTGGGTGAAAATTCTCAGGCTAGATGACGTCTGCCTCACAGCAGAAGCTGCAGTCAGATTCTGAAAATGGCTGGCGCTGTATTGCGGGAATATTAACTTTTGTTAGTGGTATTTAATTCTCATTCGTGCAGTAAACTACCCAAAGTGATTAAACCCAAACACTTAAGGCAACAAAACAAAATAAGTTCTTTCAGTTGAGTGTGAATTTATTTACTCTCATTCTAAGTAGAAGCGAAATAAGGGCAGCGCTTTTCAAGAAACATACCAAAAGTTCAAGTATTCACCTAAGCATTTCCCGAAAACAAACATAAGCAAATAATTGCTTTATTTCATAATTAATAGGCTTAGAATAAATAAAAACAAGTTGTTTTGTTTAAACAGTTAATAGGAACTACCCCGCTAACTTTTATTTTAATCTCCAATACAAGAGAACAACGACGCGAGGTAAAGCATTAGTTACACTTTTTACAGAGAGAGATACCACAAATCTACATCTCACGACAATTACGATTTGTATAAAATAAAAATTGTAACCTGCGGGGATGCTAGGCACTTAAGAAAGGAAGTAAAGATAACAAATAGGCAAACATACTAGTCGGCCACGCGCTTGGAGGCGGGCATCACTATTTGTGTTGACAATGCGTAACGTCGGCGGGGCTAGGGTTCAAAGGAGAAGGGTTCTAGTTCCCGAGGATCGCGGGTTCAAACCCGAAGAAGGGCGATGCATCTTTTTCGGCATAAAAACCCTTTGCATGGCTTTCTTCGGAAAGGAAGTAAAGGCGGTGGTCCCGGGTCGTAGATTTACGACATGTAAAAGAACCTCAAGCCTCATAAAGATGTCTCTGGCAAAATTTCCGGTCTTTCACGCTCAACATAAATGGGACACTAACAACCACAGCAGTTAAAGAGCGACCATAAATCTGGTAAAACTAAAGGGGATTCTATAGTTGCACAATGAAAACAGCCTCGGTAGTAAATGCAACTCGGAGCTGTGGATGTTTTCTTCACCTGACTGTCCTTCCGATGCCCTGTCCACTTGTTCCGTAACTGTTTAGTTGCTCTTCCCACCGAAAAATTCCTATCGTGGCTGACTAGTATTGTCTCTTCAGTGACACTTAGCTAATTCGGTGGATTGGCTTATCTCAGGTAAAGCTTTAGCAGGTGGGAGGGGTACATCGTATGCTAAACTCCAGCCGCGCGTGGCGCGTTACAGTGGAAAACAACCAACAGTGTTTCACTATCGGGCATCTTTACCTCTCACTTGCCCCATACCAAGTAAATACTTCCTCCTTCCAGTGGCTAAAACCCTACCTGCTTAAAAGGGCTCCCCCACCCGTTAGCTAAAATGTCGCTCATCTGTCAGTAAGCTGCTGTTTTCACGTATACTTTAATGCGTTAATCGCTTCACATTTGAATTAGGGCTCCGCGAAGAATTCGCAAAGCTTTTCTCTTCTTCTTCTTCTTCTTCTTCTTCAAAGCTTAACATGTTATTATATTCTTTCATTCTTCTTGTGGCGTTGTGTTATATCGCCACGTGTGTAAGCGTGGGTATCTATATTTACATATATTGGTATGATGGGTTATTCTTGAGGTAATGGTGTTGGATTATGGAAATCCGTAAACCTCTCCACCCTCATTTACACGTTCCAATTCACTGACCTTCACCGGGACACAGACTAGGGGCAGGGACTCTCATTTTTGTTCACATCATCATTCCTTTCTTTTCTTTTTGTTATGTTGCATGCACACTCCAAGACTACCATATGAAGTAGTTGGTATAATTCATAAGGTGCACAATTACAAGTAGTACACGTACTCAGCTAATCTCTCCCCCTCTCTCTTTAATACATATACTATTGCTATAATGTAAGTACGGATGAAACGTTCATTCTTGGTAATTAAAGCAGACTTAAGTACTTATTACCATATGATTATGGTTGTGTGGATATAGGTAAAGGTAAAGGTACGTGTCACGGCAGAGCACCGCAGCAGGCCAGTCGGCCCTTTACGCCTCCAACGTGACCTCTAGGAGGAAAGGATGAGGGGAGAGACCCGAATGGCGACCAGATCCGGATGCCGACGGGTGCAAGCATGGACGGGTCCCTAACGTTTCCATATAGAACGCATCCGACGCCACACGGTCCCTGCCCACAAGAAACCAACCTCCAGGGTTCCCCGCAGCGCAGCTCCACGCTGTGGAGAGACCTAACTGAGCGGTACCGCAGCGACACCAGGGAAGAAACATTTACAGAGTGCAAGCCACTGCCCAGCCTCAACCCGCCGAATACTGTTGCCTGACCCTACAACCCTGAAACAGATAGCAAGGAAGATGATGGGTACAGGAAATGAGAAGAAGGAGCTTCGTGGTAGAAGATGAACCACCCTAGCGTTCGCTTGCCGACCTAGGGAAACCACAAAAAACCCATGGACCAGAATGGGCGGTCGCCGGGGATCGATCTCGGGACCTCCCGAATGCGGGCCACAGACGTAATCGCCTGATGCACCCCATTTGGTATACTTTATGTATACATTTGTGAGACTTCAAACGTGAGTTTTTTAAATGCCAGTGTTTAGAAAAGCTGGTTTGCATTTAAGTTGTTATTTTAGTCTTAAGTATTTATTTCTTAATAAAGTTTTTAAGGGTGTTAAAGTTATATTCATATTTTCAAGCTTTATGGAAACTTTAAATGAATTAATTATATCTAAAGTTTCAAGTTATTGTAAAATATATCAAAGAGGAGTTCTCTATCGAACAGGTCTCGTCACTTTATCTGCTATGATTTCTATAAAGAGACCAAGATAAACCTTTATCTTTAACATTAGGAAAATTAATCATACAACTGTTAGTTAAATTCATCTTTGATTGACCTATACATCAGTTGTAGCAACGCTGTAAGGTGGTTGTATTAGCTTTTACTTTCTCTACTACGTATAGTAAGCAGGGGAAGTATTGCATTCCAAACAAAAATTCATTACCAGGGTTTCACCGGAAATACAAGTTTTGAGATCTCCTGTATCCCCCCCTGTGGCCTGAGAACAGCATAACTCAGAAACGAAAAGTCGGATACGTACCAAACTTGGTATTTAAGTTCAGTATATTCCAAGTATGTGACCGAAAATTTTAAAATAATACCCTCACCCCAAGCTACCCTTTATATGGATGAGTTTTCTAAATTTTTTATTTTCTAAAAAAATGGATTTAGCGATTTCGATTAAAATATTACATATTAAATATATTTACATGGAAAATAAAATGTATATCTTAAATTTTCTGGAAATGCCTGCGAAGCGCTGTTTACTCGGGAGGAATTTTGTATACACTTGTATAACTGGTAAACGTTAAGCGATAGACGAAAACGTACTACACAAAACATGTAGATCTCTTTAAACCATACAGCTTATTTCTAATAACTTTTTTGTGGCATTAGTCATTTCCGAGATATCGGTTATTAATGGTTCAAATTGTTCAATACTTGGTCTTTTTTAAAGACCTGCCAACGTTTAGTTGTGTCTTGCAATATCATGGAAATATGGAATTTTAAGACAACGTATAACAACCAGTTCTTAAACATTTGACTATCGCTATTCCCTTTGTATCTGTAATGAAAAGTGTAATGTAGCTATTTCTGCAAAGATTTATTTGGATTAAAATGAATTAGGTAGGAAAAAAACTTTCGTAAGAATAATTTGTATACCCACTAGTAAGCTATAGAGAGTAGAGAAAGTCATGTGACTGTAACACATATTTTTTTGATGCAATGCTTCAATCTCAGCGTACAGAATGATTTATGAAAAGAAAACATGTATTTTGATACTCCCTTGACCCTATTTGGTTACACGAAGTGACGACTAATTATGCTAAAATAAACTTGGTGTTCAAAGAGCTAAGAGTTGTCCAATAATTGTTTATGTATAACAGGCAACTTAACACAACCGAGATATAAAGTTAGGCTTTGGCTAATACAGAAATAATATAGCTCGAAAAGGCGTTACATTTAGAATTCGCTCTTTATCTGTAGCTTTATTTCAGAAAATAAACAGAGAAAACCGAAATGTGTCTGTGTATAAAATAATGAAACGGACGATTACTTAAGTTAGGTCAATGGTGAAACTTTAGTGTTTCAAGAAGAATGGAATTTTTGTGTTTTACGCAGTATTAGACTGAAACTTTATGTCTTTATGTCGATCAAACTTTAGAGCATTACAGCATTTAGAAGCAACCTTAATTACATACTATTTAAATTACTGTACGCATTAAATGCCAGATAAAGTAATTTTACTATTCTGCACTTTCATTTTTACTACATTCAAATCTAAGGGCGCCGGGGTAGCACAGCGGTTTCGTTTCAGGCTCTCATAGTGAGGGTCCGGGGTTAGATTCCCGGCTCTAGGGTGGCGCCTTCACCTCAGGTGAAATATCCCCAAGGCAGAATGTAGTTCAGAGACCATGGTAAAAGCTGTAGGTCCTCTCATTCACCGCCATCCTCATCATCACCCTACCATCGGAAGCAACGGATTCTACGCGCTGGGCGCCTCCACCGCAGAAATGAGTCATCGTTTGGTGGAATGAGGTAACCCCTGAAGGTCATAGGCCATATGGTGAGCAATAGAAGCGACTGCGAAATTCAAAACCAACACTTATATGCAAATTATTAATTACTGTCTCAGTTTTGTGCGAGGAAACTGAAATTGTTATTGCCCGCACGTGTGTGTGCATTTTCTACTCATACAAGTAAAAGCACAAAAATTAAAATGTAAATCACTTTACAGCAGTCATTGGTTGTCAGAACATTGAATACAGTAAAACGTACTTGTGTGTGTTTATCTAAGGTGCCTTTTCTCAGAATTGCAGGTTTATTATGGCTGATTACAAATTACAATTCCATGATTTGAAAATCTGGGATTATCTCCTCAGTTCAGCGTGATTTTCTCGTAATATCCCTCAGCTTCCTGTTGTGTGTGCATAACCTGCTTATACCTTAGTTCTTAGTAATTAATTCATCAACTCATATGTAATGAATAAGAGGATTATGATGGTCCATAATAACACACTAACAATTCCAATTAAAACGTTTCCTGAATTAAACTTAATGATCCTTTTACTGTTGTGTTCCTTCAGGATTTTGCTACGGATGTAATTATACCTTGAATGTAGAACAATAGTACCGAGAAAACGCCACGTATGTTTAAAACAGTATTTTCAGGCTTATTCAATAGTTGGTTAATCCTGTCTTTCACGATTTTAAATTTGTATTTCCTTGCGAGTAAGAATATAGCAACAGATTACTATAATACAGAATGCATCGCTTAACTTCACATCGATCTGTCACAAATATAAGGTATATCAATAGTTAATCAAACAAAAGTGATAGTGTGAGTGGGTAAACAGAGGCCAGTGAGAGCCAACTTTCTTTAGAGCGCGATGTAATTTGTGGTAGACTCACTTCCATTTATACCGTTACCGTAGCTTCGGGAGGGATTTTATAAACCTTCTCAGCGGGCGCTTTACATGTCTGGAGCGTTTTGCCTTTGTTGTTCGACCAAGCAGTGGTGTGCGTTAACTATAGCTCACGCGATGTCTGAAATATTTCGGAGGTGCATCGTGGAAGAATTGTGGATGTGTGGGAAGCCAATTTAGCATTTGAAGACATTCTCAGGACAATTCTATGAAGCATTCGTATGGGCAGAGTAAAAAATATAATTTCCTTCAGTTTTACATTATAATTATTGTCATTAAAATACTATTTCATGGAGATTTTCTTTTGTTTAGCGTCCTTTAATCGTTTAGGTCATATCGGATGATAAATGAAATTATGCTCAAATGAGCCTGGGGTCCATAGAGCTTAAAATTACCGGGTATTCGTCTTTTCAGGAAAACCCCAGAAATCTTATCCGGGTAGCTCACCTTAATCTAGATTCGAACTCGAAACCTCTTGAATGTAAAGCAGACACACTACACCCACACCACAGAGAATGGAGGAATTGTGCAAAACAAAATTTTGTTTTATTTAGCTGTATACTTAGATTGTACAAAATATTCCAATAATACGTTAATAAATGTGTCCTCATTGAGACTAAAAACTATAATGTATTTCAGTTATGCATTATGTTATCCTTAAAAATATGTTTCTGGGAGGTATTGTACAAAACTGGGTTTTATTTAGTTATATATTTAAACATAGTTATTATGTGTGATGGCATTTCTTACAATAGTTATACATTCACATGCGAATAATCTACAACTATGCACATAAAACAAGACTTCACGAAATGCGCGAAAAGGTAAACAATACATATATCTTCTGCTTGACATACATACTCCACCTGTGAAGGCAAGTAGAATGCCGCCTGAAGCTGCGGTGACGGCATAAATGGAAGCGAGTGTACTAAAATTATTGTCAAGGAGATGGCTGCACCTGCATCGGACTGTAGGAAAAAGGAAGTCGGAAATTTTTGGATAAATGCGGAAACTTACATAAAAAGAATAATATAGAAACCTGAAGTCTCTGGAAGAAGAATTCAAGGTATACTGTACTTGTGAAGGTTAGTTACACAGGGAGTGTGTAACAATTGCTTGGGATTTGTTTTATTGCTCTGTATTTACTCACCCCATTATTGCAGGGTTTAGAAATTGGTGCATGTTGTCTCAATTAAATCACCAACAAAAAATGTTATAATTATGAGCCAAAGAGAAATAAAGCTAAAGCTAAGTGGATGATTGGGTAATGTTCTTTGGTTAGCAGACAACTTTTCTAAAGCATGTACAAGGCAGATTGCATTGATTATAAAACATTATCCCATTCTTGAACATAAGAGATCACTAACGTCGAATGCAAATCTAAGTAAGTAGGAAGATTACTGGGAAAACTCGTAACCATTCTAAAACGTTTCCGAATAGAACTTTCGAACTTATTTTAAAACAGTCCAAGAAAAACAATCCAAGAGATGGTTTGCAACACCAGCTGCCTTGTGGTTCCTAACGTTGTGAACAAATCTCTGCGAGCACACACAATTTAAGAAACGCCCGAGGATAAACAAAAAAGGTAGTTTTGTAATACAAGATTCCTGGGAAAAGCTGAGCAAAACACGTGTGTTTCTCTAAGAAGATAATTTTCCACAGAACAGGAAAAGTCAACAAACCAATTGCAGAATCTGGGAGAAGCGACTTTCTGTTCTCAGTCGCCCATGTAGCTAAGGCTATTGTAAGGGGACATATACCCAATAGAATAGAGCATTGTAATAACAGGAATAATTAATAATGTAACATAATATTGAGAAATTGCTTTGCTATAAAATAACTTGTACCACAGAATTCAATTAATATGAAAGCAAGCATGTAAGGAGCAGTGTAATAAGTAATTACCAGGCGAGAGAGAAACAGGGGTAAAGTCCAGAAGCGCATACACGCTAATGCTCACAGGGTTTAGGCAAAGGTACGGAAAATAGAGAGAGATCTCAGATTAGAGTGAGACAGAGAGAGTGGTCCAATTCCTGGAAGACAGGAGAGTTGGAAAAACAAAAAGAGAAACGAGGGTTGTAAAGTGAGACGGAGATAGGGGGTTTTACCAGAGAAGTCAAATGGAAGCGTGACTCCTAAAATTGGTACATTTTATTTTCATAGCACGCTATGTAGATAATTAATGAGAATAGTTGTTACATATAAAGGTGCGAATCTTAGCGTCATAGTAGGAAGGCATAAAAGGGGGAAGAGGCCCCAAGTTATATACACTCTGATTTTACTCTCACGATGTAACACATGTGCTTTAGGCGAAAGATTCTATGCGTGTATGTGGGTGGGAAAATATCGTGTGACGCAGTTCCACGTAAAGAATTCATAGCAGTGGAAGGATTACATGTTCAGCTTTTGTATCTTTTGTGTTAAGGAAGGGGAAATTACTAGCCGCCTCAATGGGCATTATATGTTGAATAAATTAAGCTGTTTATGGGAAACTCAGTTTATTATTTGCCTTCACCTACAGAAAATCCTGAAAAATATCAAATTAGCTGGTTAGGATAGGAATTTCTCTTCATCTCTACAACAAGCAGCCCGGTAGAGAACTTCAAAGAAATTCGGAAATCCGAGATATCTACCCGAGATAGCACGTGTTAATCACGTGCGAGCACATCCCTCGTTTTACTATGCAGAATTAACGGTTTATTACTGATTTATTAATTTCTAAATTTCAGTCGTCATAACTTCTGTATAAATTACAAGTTATACATTATAAAATCTATGAACTCTTATTATTTGACTAAACGTAGTAATTTATGTAATTACTGTTTTAAGTCGTATATTAAAAGCTACCCAATCGGATTTTCAGATGATAAGCAGGCATATTTTAAGGGGGAAGTAAAACCACTCTTTGTAACAAGATTTTGTTGAAATAAGAGTGCATATTTAACAGTATTTTAGCAAACAGGTATTACCCAAATATAAAATTAAATATAAAATTCGATGTGTCAAAGATTTGTTTTCTGTGTGAGAACAGTTATTGGAAGTTGACTGTGAATCCAGAAAGGACATATGAATATCAAGCCTTGAAACGTAACTATTTGCTTATTATGTTAATTATTTACTTATTCATTTGGCTAAAGAGAAGAAATCCTGTGATACATTCACACGACTTTCTCTACCATCTATCGATTATTAGTGGATTTACAAACTATTCTTATGAAAGCTTACTTTTCAATCTACTCCATTTTAATCCAAATAAACCTTTGCAGGAATGGCTACATTACACATTTCGTTAAAGATACAAAGGGACGGCGATCGTCAAATGTTTTAAGAACTAGACGTTATATGCAGGCCTTAAAATTCATTCAGTTTTCATGCAAGTCCGAGAAACAATTGAATGTTGACAGGATTTTAAGGAATGATCCAGTAATGCACAATTCGAACCATTAATAACGGATAATGGCAAACGGCTTATGCCACAATAGAATATATTTAATGTATGTTTTAAAGTGATCTACATTTCTTATGTACCCAGTTTTCGTCTTCGCTTAACGTTTTCTAGTTATACTAGATTATACAAAGATTCTTCCGAATGAAGAGTTCTTCAAAAGCAATTCCCAGAAAATTCAAGATAGAAATTTTATTTATCATGTAAATATCATTAGTATATGATATTTTAATCAAAATGGTTAGACAGCTTTATCTAAAATAAAAATATTCGAAAAATGTTCCATATAAAGGGTAGTTGGGGTGGGAGATTTCCTTGAAAATCTTCATGCCATGTCTTTAGAAGGTACTGAACATAAATACGAAGTTTGGTGTTTATCCGACTTTTTGTTTTTAACTTATGCTGTTCAGTGGCTTAAAAAATTGCGACATGAAGATTTTAAAGAAAATCTCCCTACCTCAAACTATCCTGTACATGGAATGCTGGATACCAAAATTATCGATGGGAACACAAATAATTAAATAGAGAGATAATTGCAATAAATAATGTCCGTACATTAAGCCAGCGTATAATGCAACAAGTTTGAGTTGAAATGTTTTTCCAGAAAGATGGAGGTAATTAGAAGCCAGGTTAAGCAAAATCATTACTAGTATCGGCTGAGAATAGCGACCGCCGAAGTAACGAACACATAAGCTTAAGGATTTCTGGGAAGGCAGTTTAGAGCTAAGTTCAGTACGTTACACAGGCACGTAGGCCAATTCTGGAAAAAAGAAAGGCATTTACATTCTGATAATTTAGCCAGCCTCCGTTAGTAACAAAGTCAGAGATGTAAGAACACCTAAGGGTTTTGAGATTTGGCAACGTATAATATAAAAACGCTGGCGTGGGAATAATATGTGGGGCTAAGATTAATAAATGTTCATGCATATAGATCGAGGGTTACTCTCTGCTCTAATTGGTACGGATAGACGTTCGTGCATAGAGTTGTGCACACATTAATTAATCTCTTCTTTGGTAACGACAGCGGTAGTAACGTGCGTTATATTTTGCGCCCAGTGACGCGCTTGTGTGAGTAGCGGCTAACTTGAAGGATCCTGCCGGTCAACAGGACTTACGGCAAGTTAAGGTCTAGTTTCTTTTATTGCAGAAAGTTATTTCAAACCGTAAAATTGTTCGTGTAGAAGTTATCAGGTATAAAAATTCAAGTGTTATGGTTTCGAATGCTACAATTCAGAATCAGTCTATTTATTTCAAACGGTCGACTATTCACTTCAAGAGCTCAAGTGTTAGTTCACAATAAATTTCTCAGTCAAGTTAAACTGCTGTTGTCCTTTACAATACTTACACGCATACCCGGAGGGAAAATATTTATAGCTGAACTATTGGAGCAGCCGGCAATAGAGTCAACATCAGATATTAGAGACAACGGAAAAGGTGGTATCTGCATTCGTATATTCAACTGTCGCACCATCATCCCGCATCACACAAACAGCTTCAGATATTTAGAAATGTTTTATTTTCTGAAAAATGGTTCTAACGATTTTAATTGAAATACCATACATTAAAGATCTTTACATGACAAATAAAATGTATCTCTTGGATTTTCTGGGAACAGCTTGCGAGGACCTCTTCATTCGGAAGAAATTTTATATGATCTTGTGTAACTGGTGAGCCTTAAGTGACAGAGGAAAACGTACTACACAAAAAAATGTAGATGTCTTTAAGACACACAATTAGTTTCAAATACCTTTTGTTTATAGCACCAGCCATTTCTGAGATTTCGTTATTAATGTTTCAAATTTATCAATACTTAACCATTGTTTTAAAGTCTTGTCGATTTTCAGCTGTTTCTGGCGATGGAGAGTATGGAATTTTAAGGCCAGCACACAGCGTCCAGCTCTAAAACATTTGACTGTCGCTATTCACTTTGAATCTATAACAAAGTGTATAATGCAGCTATTTTCGGAAAGGTTTATCTGTATCGATCTGAAGTAGATAGAAAAATAAACTTTCATAAGAATAATATACCCATTAATAAACGATAGCGGTTAGAAAAGTTATGTGAATGTAACACATCTGATTTTTCAAATTTAGCGCATTTCTTAGCTCCATTAAGTTACTGAATACAAAATGATAAATAAACCTTACAGCATTTGACACATAACATTCTCATTTAATTTTAGCGGTGAAACGCCTTGGTTTTTACCATTAAGCTTTAGGAGTTAAGAGATAATCAGAGGGAGAGACCTAGAGTGCCTGGAGCACAGCACAGCACGTAGGTCATAATGAGGCCTTAATGTTTCCAACGTAATCTCTGGGAGGAAGGAATGAAGGGAGACCCGAAGGCGACCAGATCCAGAAGTGCGCAGCAAGGACGGGGTCTCTAACGATTCCATCGTGACAGCAATGCCGATGCTGGCTAGCCCTGTTTTAGCCTCCCTCAACCTACGGGTCTCGGGAATAGACGAGGCACCTCCAGAAAGGAAGGGGCCCTAGCAGTTCCGCCAAGCGCCAGGGATAAATCTTTCCAAAATACAAATTGCACAGCCCTGCCACAACACACATCGCCTGGTCCTACCATCCTGAAACACCTGAGGTGAAACAGATGAAAGGAAATGATGGTAACAGAAAATTATGGAGGGAAATTCGTGGCAGAAGGGAAATCACTCCAGCATCCTTCCTACCCAGGGAAACCAAGGTAATACCCACGAGTAGTGTGTCCGGCCCAACGGGAATCGAATCCAGGACCTCCAGAATAATGGTAGTTTCACTACAGATAGCTTAACTCGAAAGATGAGGAATGTATTTTTACTTTTTTCTTTATTTTTCTTGTTCTTTTTTGTACTTCAAAACTTTCTGATGATCATGAAGGGAAGAATGAGTTTAGTGCGCTCTGTGTAAAGAATATTACGAAGACATTACGCATATACATGTGCGATTTCTGCAAATACATTAAGGCTCTTATTCCTTCAAAATTGTGCATTTGTAAACTTTCTGATCTTATTCTGTTATGCGTTATCCATACTTCCACAACATGTTATTTCATTGCTATTTTGGCTTACTTGCATGTTATTCTGATTTGTTATTGGTTAAAGTATAATGCTATTTGAAAAACATTTAAATTTAACACATTATTAGATAATCAATATTTGTTTACCGGCTAGAAAATATGCACATTACTAATTTATTCGTAAATTCTGCTAAGTGTGTCTGATTTCATAGGAGAAATTAGTATATAAATGGGTATCATTCCTACAAATATTATGCAAAGGCATTTGTCTGGTCCTTTAAAACTTTAAAAATATAAAATAAAACAAAAATGGTATTCAATATTTGTCAAGTTTATTCTCTCTCTCTCTAAGAAATCAACGTTTTGTTAATTTATTTATATGTAATTTTATATCCTCCAATCAACCCAAGAATTTTAATCCACACAGACTTAATTATTTTAAAGTTCATACCTGGCTGTAAGCTGTTTCACATACACATATTACAAAAATACTCGTCGCGAGTTCGACCAGCGCAGGGATGTTCCATATCGGGTTTCGAGTAATCTGCCCTTGTAACCTCAATTGGCTCATTTTAAATATCTTATGCTGTGAGGCGTCAGCATTCTGTTAATCTAAATTCACAACATACGCTGATTTTAACATTACCAAGAGTGCTGTCTCAATATAATACCTGCCCTCAATTCCATAATGCAATAATCAATAGGCATACGATTTTCTCTATTGACTACGAGTTTCATACGTCTCCTATATTTATTATTCATACAAAGCCTGATTTTTCTATCTGCTTCTTGTTAATCGTGGTAAATATATCCATGAAATATTTCAATTATATATTTTTAGGCCGCGCAGTACGATTTTTAGGTTATCAATTGAGCTAATATTATTCAGTA
Organism: Deroplatys truncata; assembly: GCA_030765065.1. NCBI lineage: Eukaryota > Metazoa > Arthropoda > Insecta > Mantodea > Mantidae > Deroplatys > Deroplatys truncata. The sequence goes on from CM060979.1 coordinate 90,592,765, forward strand.
CTTGAAATTCACTAAAGCTGAGGTTAGCTAAGATATAATGTGCTTAATAGTGTCTTTCCATTCAAACTACCGTTGATCAATAATGAATTGTGAACTTCATTAAACGGCGAAATTAACGAAGAATGTTAATATTAACTGAACACCCTCTCATAAAGCTAAGATTAAACAACTGGATCTGACACACTTTTGAACGCATTCAGCTAATGTAAAGATTTAATACGAGAACTACATCCCCCAATAATTAAATACTTATGATTACACAACAAAAACGAAGTCTTAAAATTACGGCTTTAATCGACGTCTGTGATGTTCACTTATTAAAGGGTGCTTCGCATTTCCCTATAACATTCCGCTACTCCCCTCTCTTTTCAATATTTAGGATCATTTAATTAATATCAAGAGATAAGAGAACGCAATTAAAAACTTATTTCTTTGAGGAAAGAAATAAAGTTTCTTTCCTTTCGAGAGAAACTCGTAATTTTTCAGGAGATGATTTAATGAAAGTTTTGGTGTTGAAAACAAGAAAGGGAGAAAATTCAGCGCCTTCATTTATCGTATTTTTTCTTCTCATCTGTGAGAACTGCAACAAAATTAAGGTTATTATTTTCTAAAGGCGGATTTCTCTTCCTCTACTGCACCAACTTTGAAAATTCAAGAAGATGAAGTAGCATTAACTGGAAATTGCTGGCACTTAGCTCCAAGTCTGGAAGCCGTATTAGCAATGCGAAGTATTGTTTAACATTATTTCAGCCTCAGGCATTGAAATTAATTAGCAGAATATAATTAATTCCATGTATTTTTGTATAGCTGTTATTTATACCTGCTGTTAATTACAGAGTGAATGTGCACTTTATAATATAAATTATTGTACATATTTCACATTTTTCGCTATATCTTATTTTTGGAATTATTTTATAATGATATATGCCAGAAAGATATTTCAATAAATACATATAAATATTTTATAGATTAAAGTTTTATGGATGCACTCCATCTTGTTTCTTCCTTTGTTTCAGGACTGTTGGCGGACGATAGAATCAAAATACTTACTCGAAGATTTTCCTGGATGACACCAACCTATGGACTATCATGTCCATACAATCTTATACCCGATGTGGGAAATAAATTTACAACGGTTCAACGGGCTTTGGGGATAAAGCACCCCAAAACCAAATTAAGATTTGTTTTTTACTTTCTATATTTTTTATCTAGATCTTTCATCATCACATCTTTCTCTGTAGGTATTGTATTTTACCTAAAAAGTCGATAACGAGATTTCACGTAAATTCATGCTTTGAGGCCGCCTGAATCCGAATAAAATAGCATAACTAAAAAACAAAACGGTGGATAAATAATACCAAACTTGGTGTTCAAATCCAGTACCTTCCAAACATACAAGAACATTTTCAAGAAAACCTCCCACGAACTACCATTTACTCGGAAAATGTTTCTAAATTTTTCATTTTCTAAAAAATGGCTCTAACGAATTTGATTAAAATACCATATGTTAAAGATATTTTACACGATAAATAGAAACGTAATATCTTGAATTTTCTGGGCATAATTTTTAAAGTCCTCTTCATTCAGAAGGTAGGGTCACTCCAAAAGTTTTGAGAATGGACGCATTAAATTATTAAAAGTTTAGATCTGATCATCGCATCTCTTCAAAATATTCTCCATTGCGTTCTATACACCGCCTCATCCTTTCAAACCACTTTTCAAATATGAACTCCATTCTTCTTAGAGGGAGTGCAAATATATTCTTCGTAAGTAGGTACCGTGGCTTCAGGTGACTCAAATCGTTCATCTCGAATGTTTTTTTTCATTTTGGGGTACAGAAAAAGTCGTATAGGGTCATATCTGGACTGTAGGAAGGATAGAACAAATATCTTGACTCCTGCAGAAAACTGGGTTGTTTCTTGTGCAGTGTGGGCAGAGGCAGTCATGATGCAACAAAATTCCACGCAGACCAGTCTTAGGACGCCTTTTTCTCAGTTCTTTGAACACTTCTTGCAGACATCTTGTGGTGTACCATCTGGCAGTAACAGTCTTTTGTCCCTCAAGCGGAATCATCCCAATGTGGCCATTTGCTGAGGAGGAGGAGGAGCAGATCATCTTCTTGCCAATACTTATCGTTCACTTCACTTTTGTTGAGGGATCTTCTCCTGGGAAGACCCAGACTGATGACTGTCTCCAATGTTTAGTTTATGGATCGTACTGGTAAATCCAGCCTCTCGCATTGAATTTTTCAATCATTTCCTGGCACCATTGCATACGTGCTTGTTTCTGCTCATTTGTGAGGTGTTGGAGAATCCAGCGACTGCAGTACTTCCTGACGTCAAGTTTTTCTTTCAGGATTGTTTTTACTGCTGCCCATTCAATATTTAAGGCTTCTCGAATCTCAGCATATGTGCAACGATGATCTTCTCGCAACATGCACTTTGCTTTCACCACATTTTCATCCACTGTTGCTGTAGCCGGCCGTCCTGCTCGGTCTTCATCTTCGAGGGAATCCCTTCCTCTTCTAAACCCTGCATACCATCGATGGATGGTGGATTGCAAAAGGCAAAGATCCTTAAATGCACGAAGCAGTCTTTCAAGGCATTCTCTCTCGCCTAAACTGACTTTAAGGTCATATAAAATCATAACATGGAAATGCTCTCGCTTGAGATCCATCCTGGCGTATGGCGTAGCAACACCTGCTTTACATACACAAGCGATACTGACGACGAACAATGTTGGAGCGCGCCTAGACTTACACAGTTGCTACATGGACTTCAATCTGAAGTTAGAAAAAGCTGCTTTGGTTTAACCACTACTAATTGCTACCCATTCTAAAAACTTTCAGAGTGATCTCCGTATAATCTTGTGTAAGTGGTAAACGTAAAGCGAGAGACAAAACCATACTTCACAAGAAACGTAGATATCCTTAAAACAAACAATTTATTTACAATAATGTGTTTATGGTATCAGCCATTTCCGAGATATCCGTTAATAATGGTTGTAATTATTCAATTTTTTAAACTTCTGTTGATTTTCAATTGTTTCTCTCAATGTTATGGAAAGAGTGTCGCATTTTAAGGTCAGCGTGTAGCGTCCAGTTCTAAAACATTTGATTATCTCTATTCCGTTTGTATATATAACGAAGTGAGTAATGCAGTTGTTTCAGGATGGCTTTATCCCAATTAAAATGAAGTAGATAGGAAAACAAACTTTCCTAAGAATAGTTTGTATACCCATAAGCGATAGAGGTTAGGTAATTCATGTGATTGTAACATATCAGATTATTCATATATGTTAGCCCTTTCTCTTGATATAATTAATAAGGCAGCAATAAAATGAATTACTCCTACATTTTGAAGCCTACAAAGAACTACTGGCAGGAAATCAGAGAGAGGCGAATTTGAAAATGTCTTCTATGCTATAGGCGCCATGATAGAACCTGGATAAGACCAAATCAGCAAATGAAAAACGTCTAACGAGACCTGCCGCCGTGCACAGCTTTGCTCATAAAATGCGCTAGATAAGTAATTTTAATGTAGTAACGGATAACTATGCTTGTAAACCTTGTGAATTAAAGTGTGACAAATATCATGTGCTGTATTGCACTATGTGCTCAAAGTCATTGAGAGAACTCAGTGACGAAAGCTAGGGATTTATTCATACTCGCACGGTTGTGCGCGTTTCACTTTATAATTAATAAAATTTATTATGAATTTAATTTTGACGCTATAAAAATGTGTAAAATTATAGTATTAATGCTTCGCATGCTTTCGATTGTAGAGCGTTACAGCGTTAGTTTAGAGAGTTGGCGTCCAACAAAACTCGGAACTACAGTGTTGTTACCGAGGGGTGCAACAAGTTAACAACTGAGAGCCTTAACGGTAACATATAACTAATAACAAGTAACAAATGACATACAGGGAAAAACAGAAAACAGCAAAAATAAAACGTGATTACAAGATAAACCCAAGGGGTAACGCCAAGAACGTATACAACCAACTATCACATGGAAATGTAGAATCACTAACGCTGGAACATATACTACGTGATCAAAAGTATCCGGACACCTGGCCGAAAATGATGTACAAGTTCGTGGCGCCTTCCATCGGTAATGCTGGAAGTCAATATGGTGTTGGCCCACCCTTAGCCTTGATGACAGCGTTCACTCTCGCAGGCATAATTTCAATCAGATGCTGGAAGGTTTCTTGGGGAATGGCAGGCCATTTTTCACGGATTGCGGAACTGAGGAGTGGTATCGATGTTGGTCGGTGCGGCCTGGCACAAGTCGGTGTTCTATAGGATTCAAGTCAGGATTCTGTGCAGGCCAGTCCATTACAGGAATGTTATTGTCGTGTAACGACTCCGCCACAGCCCGTGCAGTATGAACAGGTGCTCGATCGTGTTGAAAGATGCAATCGCCATCCCCGAATTGCTCTTCAACAGTGGAAAGCAAGAAGGTGCTTAAAATATCAATGTATGTCTGCGCTGTGATCGTGCCACGCAAAACAACAAGGGGTGCAAGCCCCTCCAGGAAAAATACGACCACACCATAACACCACCACCTCCGAATTTCACTATTGGCTCTACATACGCTGACAGATGACGTTCACCGGGCATTCCCATACCCACACCCTGACATCGGATCACCACATTGTGTACCGTGATTCGTCACTCCACACAACGTTTTGCCACTGTTCAGTCATGTAATGTTGACGCTCCTTACACCAAGCGAGGTGTCGTTTGGCATTTTCCTGCGTGATGTGTGGCTTATGAGCAGTCGCTCGATCATGGAATCCAAGGTTTCTCACCTCACATCTAACTGTCATAGTACTTGGAGTGGATCCTGATGCAGTTTGGAATTCCTGTGTGATGGTCTGGATAGATGTCTGCCTATTACTCTTTACGACCCTCTTCAAATGTCGGCGGTCTCTGTCAGTCAACAGACGAGGTCGGCCTGAACGCTTTTGTGCTGTACATGTCCCTTCACGTTTCCACTTCACTATCACACCAGAAACAGCGGACCTAGGGTGTTTAGGAGTGTGGAAGACTTCTAACACAAGTGACACCCAATCACCTGACCACGTTCGAAGTCCGTGATTCCACGGAGCGTCCCATTCTGCTGTTTCACGATGCCTAATGTCTACCGAGGTCGCGGATAATGAGTACCAGGCAGTAGGTGGCAACACAAAGCACCTAAGATGAAAAACGTATGTTTGTGGGGGTGTCCGGATACTTTTGATTACATAGTGTAGCTGACAATAGGCCTGCCTCCCTTTATTTACTAGTGCGTACGTGCGTACACACATTCATGCACTTCCTGCTTGAGGTAATATATTTGCGAACTTCGAAAAATCTCAGTTCATAAGACACAGTTCTACTGAAATTTGTGCCATGTTTCCGCATAGCTTTAAAAGTTTAGCTTGCATAGTTATATAAATATTAATTTGTATTGAGAAAATTAATTGACCTAATCAAAACACTCCACAGAACGCTTTTTTAAAAACATTTTAATTAAAAATTCTGGTTTTAAAGTTAATGAATTTACAAAAAGATCTATCATATTTTGAAACTGAATATATCACGCACGCACGCACGGACGCACACACACTCCACCCCCATCCTCACACCCATCCACACAACCAACCCCCCCACACACATATATACATATAAATCAATATTAAACAAGAATTGTACATAATATAATTCACCAACAAAGATGTTAGTACATTTAGCAGCCAAGAAATGTAAAAAGCATATTGTAACTTAGATAAGTAAGGGACGGGCGAGCTAGCTAATTCCAGGTAAAACATAATTCTAGGTAGAGCCTACTTTTCACCAAGCTAATGAGCAAGGAACTTGAAGCAATAAGGATATATAGAAAGAGACAGATTAGAAAAGAAAGAGACAGACATATTGAATCTGTTCCTGGACGCGTCACTTGGGGCGTATGTGAAAAACTTTGGAGCAGAATATTTGCATATACAATAAGATAACGCGGTCTGAGGACCAATTAGAAATGTCATTACATTTTGTGGAGCAAAGGTGAGCGTCACTAAGCTTGGGTATAAAAAGGGGAAGAAAGCCCCAAATTTTCACTCTTATAGAATCTCGTCGACACACAGTGATACTCTCTGGACGACGGATGCACGTGTGTGCAAGGAGTGGGAAGCGTGTGCAGTTAGATTAGGCTCCTAATTTATTATAATGGTAGGAACTGCTACAATGGGAAAAACTAGCCTCCAATAAGTATTTATTTGATAATAAACCACCCTTTTAAGGGAAATTCAGTGTATTTTAATTTGCCTCACCTACGAAAACCCTGAGAGCAGTGAAATTAGTTAGGTAATTATTAGGAATGGAGAAATCAGCAGCCGCTGAGCAACAATAGCCAGAAACCAGGACACTGCAGCAGAGGGCATCAACCAGAGGAACAACGTTTTCCCAAAATTGAGGCCCTGTTTTAAAATGGTACATAGTAATTTTCTTTAACGTACTTTTGATATAGTAAATTATTTTTGAATTAAATAAGTAAAAATTCCACAATGTGGCATTTTTAGCATGGAAAAATGCGGAAAAATATTTACGAGTAAACAAGGTTTAAAGTTTTACCTTTAAATGTGTAAAATGCAAAAATGTATGTGTTACTGAGTATTAGAATTTATATTATATCATTAGAAAAAAAAAGATTTTTAATTTTTCAATTTTTTCATCACATTTCACAGATACATCACTTTAAACCAGACGAACCTAGATAAAAGGTTCTTCTTATGTCCCTAAATCCCTGATGATGTATCTGTGTAAATGTTTGGAATGTATTCACAGTCGGGCGAAAGTCAGTGCTTGTTGGATTATTGCCAACAAACGTGGGCATTACCAATGCATTTTGTCTTTGGATGATAAAAACCATTTTATAGCCTTAGGGCCATAAATAATAACAGCATTCAGTAGTTTGGCCACAAAGAAAATAAATTTCTTAAGTGTATTTTACAGAAGAATATAGCAATGTTATGGATTCTTTTTACTTAGGATGATTTTCTCTAAAATGGTTTAAACCAGTATAAACCAAGATGGTTTTACTTCAGCATTCGGTTTTAACTAATATGTGTTTCTTATTCTCGTTTAGTCTAAACGACATCTCTCAAGTAAAAGTTAGCTACACTAATTATCCATCGACTTCCAGCTGACCAATTAGACAAACAGAGCAGGGTTAGTACTTTGTGTTGAACACGGCAGCTGTTTGAGAATCAAAATCTTCTTGGAGTTTCGCTCTTTATGCCATGGAGAGAGAGATAGATGCAAGAAAAGAGAATATCTGTGCTATAAAACACGTTTATGAAGTTCAAATTCAGAAATTAAGTAGATGCACGTATAAATTTATTAAAAAAAATCTGATGTGTTACACTGACATGACTTTCTCTACTCTTGTACAAACTATTTTTACAAACTCTTAATCTCCATATGCTTCATGTTAATCGAGATATCGAGATGTTAATCTTATTGCTAATTTTCTTGTAGATGCAAGGGGAATTGGTAGGCTTTAAGCGATAGTCAAATATTTTAAGAGCTGGTTGCTATGTGCAGTATTCCATTCTCTTTGCATTACCAGGACAAAAAAAATGAATAACGAAGTTGAGAAAAAGTAGGAGTATTGCAAAAATTTAAGGTAATGACAAACAATATCTCGAAAACAGTTCACTCAACAACAAAAATTGCATATGACATAAATTGTGTATTTTAACGCGATCTACATTTTTTTGTGTAGTAAAATTTTGTCTATCTCTTATGGTTTACCAGTAATGCAAAAGTCGTTCACAATGAAGAATACTTTTGGAGACATTCCCAGAAAATTCGAGATATACATTTCATTTGTCATGAAAATATCTTAAACATATGACATTTTAATCAAAATTGTTAGAGCCCTTTTTGAGAAAATTGAAATTTTCGAAAAATGTTCCATGAAAAGGGTAATCTGGGGTGGGGGGATTTTCTAGAAAACCTTTGTGTCACATCTCTAGAAGATACTGAACCTATAAACAAAGTTTGGTGTTTATCCGACTGTTCGTTTCTGAGTTATGCTGTTCACAGACACAGACACACACACGGACATGTTTCCAAAAATGCTTTTTTTGGATTCAGGGGGTCTCAAAACACGTATTTCCGTGAAATCTCGGTATCGAATTTTTGGATGGAATACAATACTTCCCCTACTTACTATACGTAGTAGAGAATGTAATAATATGCTGAAAGTCTTACATAACCTCATTTAATTTGTGGTTACATTGTATTTGTTGGACGTAAAATAGATTGGTTAAAGTATGAATTCATTTCTCCGCTAGCTCTGAATAACAGCTAGAGTTCATTTAATCCTTTTCACAATGTTTATCTATGTAGTGTATCATATATAAAGCATAACGTATTCGTGAATGAACTCTTACAATCTTATTCATCTGAAAATGGGCTATACTATGAAGTTCAACAAATTAACATTATTTTAATTTTACTTTTCTATTTCGCTTGTGGTGGTTACTGTGTATTCCATTACGTCTCTAATATTAATTAGGAAACTGCCTGAAGCATTATGTTTCATTGCTTTTGGTGAAACAACTTTTTTTCTTTCATTTGTTGTTTTAATTATGTGCGACAACATTTGTGGTATGCTTTATATGCAATCGCATTTAAATTCATTTTCATACCATCTATCAAAATTCTATATCTCTGTACGAATGTTTTAAAGGCTAGATAACCTCACTTTCAGTTCATAATAGTCTTCCACTATTTCATTAAATAACTCAACAGATTTTTATCATTTTTCTTTATGGTATGTTACTTCAAATATAACAACATAATTAAATTAAAAAAATACTTAGCACACGGAAATAGTAACTAGTATGTATCCTATTTCACAAAGTTTAACAAAATCATGGTTTAAACCTATCAGAAGAAGCGTTTAACTTAGATACAAGTCAAACCTTAAGAAAAGTTTAAAATGGCTTGAGGAAGACCTTGTGGTAACAGCGAATGCTATGGCATCTATCCACAGAAAATGAAAACAGGTGGACTGGACGGTACCCTAATGCCATCTGCATGGCACGAAGCAGAAGATGCTGGTATGCACTAAGGTCACTGTGGACACGTGACAAAGCAGGTGATTACAGGGATGAGACCTAGAAGGCTAACATCGATCTGAGAGTTAGCCACTAACAGATCCGTCGCGATATGACCATGTAGTTAAAGCGACGTAAAATAGAGTAATAAAAAAAGACATTTTCTTGTAGAAACGTTCACTTAAAATATTAAATACCATTATAAAATATATTATTAAAATCCTTAAAACAAATCGGTCGGCTACTGAATGATAACCGTTGGTGACAGAAGCCGTAGAGTGTCCTCTGAAGATCCCCGCCGGAATGTCGGGCGAAACATCAGAGGATGTTTTATCGTTTAGACCACGGCCAAAATGCCCGTTTGTTTTAAGAATTATAATAATGCTTTTTATAATGTTGGCGCCAGCCGTGAAAGCTTAATTATGTATACAATTAACTAAATCTAGTTTGAATAAAATGAAACTCAATTAATGTTTCTCATCTTGAATTATTCCAAGAAGTGTACAGGATAGGTTCTCTTATAAACTGCGTGTGCTTTAGAAGGTAACAAACTTAAGAAACACGCTTTCCTGAAGTATTTGTTGCAGTGTAGGATATCGACTCCTAGTAAATGCTACACAACTCTCATATTTGATTTGTTCATTAATCATAATGACCTCTAATTTGAAAGCATGAAAGTAATAGCCTTAGAGTGTCATCGTCTTTATTTTTATTGTTGTTTACTATTGTTGTATGGTTTCAGTTCCCTATGTTATCCCTACTTAATGATCATCTGAAATATCTAAACTCTGATGTTTTCATTCCCTTCCTTAAATTCTCTTCCTTCCTCTTCCTTTCATACTTCAGCTTGGTCTATATAAATTTCACATCTTTTCTGTTTAGGTCTTTCTATGTATTGTTGTTCTTTAGGCGAGCAACAAATGCTTGTTTTGGGACTCTTGTAGTTTACTATCCTTTGGAGGTATTTAAAACAACAGATGTTAAGATTTAGGATTTTATTTATATAGTTTGTATCTTACTAATATCTTTCTGCATGGTAATCTATGTCTTACAGTCGTACATTAGCAGCAGGATTACATTGTGTTGTAGAGCTTGAGTTCTGTGCATTTTCTTGGTGTTTTCTTTATAGATTTCTTGAAATGATAAAATATACACTCTGAAACCGTGGTAGTTTATTGTTTATGTGATTAATTTGTTTACAACTGAAGTCAGAAATTAAATATTTGAAGTGAAGTATTTCCTCCATAAGATTGTCTATTGATATTTTGGGTCCGGCTGGATTTCCCACGGAGAAGCCTTAGTTTTGCTTTTAAATACATTCAAATGGTAATCATTCCCCTATTACATAGATTTTATAGTGGCTTTACTTTCTCTATTACGTACTTACAGTAAGCAGAAATTGTATTCTATCCAAAAAATTCGATATCGAGATTTCACCGGAAATAGATGTTTTGAGGCCCCTACATCCAAAAAAGTATTTAGAAAAAGGTACATATGTCTGTCTATCTGTCTCTGTGTATGTGCCTGTGAATAGCATAACTCAAAAACGAAACAATGGTTAATACCAAACAGTATTTAAATTCAGTACCTTCCAAAGATGTGACACCAAGATTTCTAAGAAAATTCCCCACCCAAACTGCCGGCTATATGGACAATTTTTCGAAGCTATTGGTTTTCAAAAAGAAAAAAGAAAAGGTTCAAACTGATTTTGATTAAAATACCATATGTTTAAGATATTTATATGATAATAAAGTGTAATTTTGAATTTTCTGGGAATAACCTGTGAAGTACTTTTCGTTCTGAAGTGTACTGAAAGTTTATCTGGATTAACGAGAAGCAGATGGAATAATAAACTTTTGTAAGAAATTAATTAAAATTTCTTCCACACAAGCCGTGTGTTGGACAACGTTGAAAAGGTAGAAACAGACGACTGAAGAAGTTAAATGTCATCGCCGGGATTTGAGCTACGGATCTCCCGGTTTCTGTCCGGTTGCTCTAAACACTGAGCTACCATGGCAACATGTGGGTACAACATTAAATTCTCCAACTCATTCGCATTTTTCCCAGTAAACCACAAGGAGATCTCAAGCTGTATTGAAATGACATACCCTAATGGCGACTTACAATGCTATAAGTACTTTAAGTCCCGGGCTTCATAGTTTGCTCTAACCACTGAGCTACCATGGCAACATGCCGGTGCGGCATTGAATTCCCCAACTCATTCGCATTTTTTTGTCACAACAGTTTGTGGAAGAATGAGTACAGAAATACATATGAATATAACGCACCAGCTCTTTTTTATTTATAATCGATATAAACAACTGAAACAGAATCATTGGTAAATAGTAAAATCTTCAATGAAAAATGTCCTAAAGCGATGCCTATGTTGAATTTTTTTTTTTCTGTTTTTACAGAAGGTCGATCAAGTATTTAATGTTTCTAATGTTATGTTTAAGCTGTGTTTAAAAAATTGAACAGTTTAATACTTCCTTGTGAATATATATTCTCAGTTTGTTCTTTTACACTGAAAATAAAAAACATTTCACCAGAAATATAGATGTATACAACGTTAATACCAGATAGACAATGGATATGAATAAAAATTGTGCTGGCCTGACTTCTTATCAAACAGACATTCATTATGAAGGTGTTAAACTATTTAATGCTCTCCTAAACAGATTGCAATTGTTGTCGTTTAGTGATAAGATAAATACAATTCTGGTCTTAGAGAATATTTGTACAACAACGCCTATTACTCTGCACAGGAATTTATGAACGAATGGTGAATACCTTAAATGGATAATGCTTTAAAATTCTCTGTGTCAGTGTATCACAAATACAGCAATATTCTTTAACTTTAGTTGATAGATATGTATAAATAACTATTTTCTTTAGTATGCCAATTGATTTATATTACCAATTATTTTATCGTCCTTAACAACGTATTTAAAATACTATACTATTGAATTATTATAATACTAAACTGCTGTAGATGAATTTTAAAGTTAACTGATGCTTGTTGTTTATTAATAAGTTTTGTTAATATAACAATGCATTTCTTATGCTAATTACTACATTTTGACATAGTGTTTAAAGTACTGCACTACTGTAAACGAATCTTAATATTGTGTATATATCCATATCTCCTGTTATAACCATATATGCATATATTACAGTGATGTAACAGGTGTTTGACTTATTCCATGTTCTAAGTACTTCTGTACCTGAACTTACGTAATGCAATCTACCGGTCTGCCTATCTAAATAAGACTTTGCCCTTCCTTAACTCCTAAATTTCGTTTTAGCTCTTCAGTTTTGCTTATCTTCTATTTTAATTTTAATTTTATTTTCTGAGTAAGTACTTTGTTACTTTAAGAGCACCGGATGACATCTTTTAAGAATTATATTACAACTATGGGTTAAATGACTCGATTAAATGCTTTGTCATAATCTGTGAATCTCAAATACTCTCTTGTGTTTCAATAAACTGTTTAAAGATAAAGCATAGTGTATGCATGATCGACCACATCTATTCTTCTGTGAGTAGTGTATTCATTACGCTTTCGGGAATTAAGCACGTATACATTCTAAATGCATGCGCTAAATAATAATTAAATAATAACTATTCCCGTCTTCCGTTATGAATGTTGGAATAGCGTTTATTTTTTTAATTTTTCTTGCGCACTTTTAGTATTTCTACACCTATTAATAAATATAATAAATTAAATTCTAATAACATCCCACCGTATTCCAAAAATTCTATTTTTGGGCCGTTTATTCCTGGAACTTTCCTATATTTTAATATTTTTTAAAAAATTGGTAGATCTAGTGGTTTAATATTATATGCAACATTTGTATTTAAAACGAAATTATTCATTCATGCAGAAAATTATATGTATATTAAAGTCATAGTTGGCATTCTTGCCAACTCCATACACAATATCCTTCGGTTCGGCATGCTTTGGGTCCGTTACATGTGTACGTGGTTCAAAAATGGCTGTTTACGACCTAATATGCAAACATGTGTAGTTTATAACAACAGTGATACAAATCCCAAAGCGATTAGCCATTCAAAGAACATCTTTTGTTTTGATTGTTCTTGTATTCATTAGCTAGTATCGATTCAGGTTATGAAAATGGAAGTCAACACGAAAGGATTTCCACTATAAAATTCTGATCATATGATTTTTTTTTCTACACACTATCATTTATTTTTATATAGCTTCTACAAACTATTGGAGGATAGAGGAAACCAATGTTGAGGAGAGGATGTTTTTTTTAATGGCAAATAAAGTGTAAAACCAGGTGCAAGTAAATAAATTACTATTATAACAGTTAGCACTGTGTTATAATAGTAATTTATGAAATAAGTGGATAATTTTGATGATTATGATACGAATGAATGTATGTTTCACTCTCTGTAGATCGTGCTAGTATTTTCACCAGTGTCATTAATATTATACACGAGTTGATTACATTTTATGCAAAGATAACATTTTAAATTGTAGAAAATAAATCATGAACAATCGAAATCCATCTCTGACATAATCAGAGCCTCTTCACATGTTATCATACGTTAGCTTCTCTCCCTGTATTTCATTTGTTATATACAGTTTCTTCGTTTTATGCCATAACCGCCTTATATACGTATCGGCCGAGATGACAGAGATCTCGGTATTATGCCAATGCGCAGAAGCGCGCAGGACATAACAAGGGTAAGTACGTTTATTAACTCTGAGCTGTCTCAGTCGTTGATTTTTCTACATTTTGTGAGATGTTTCGACAATACGTGCGTTGTGTGTGATTTCCTTAGGAATGTTATTCTCTTAGTAGTCCACGGAAATGCCTCCCAACAAATTCACGCTTGAACAACGTATTTTTATGTTCGATACATACGTGAAAACTGAATCATGTAGACAGTTGTATAGACAATTTTAGCAGCAATTTCCTCGTTATCTAGTTTGGGTGGAGACACTGTGATGCAGTAATTTGTATCACAAATTACTTAAATGTAAATAATGATTGTAATATGAACATGCATTTTTATGTGACATTGATTTGAGGTGTTTCTTGACTGTAATTATTGTTGAGAAGTAAGTTTATACGACCTTACTGAAACTGTCAATAATAGCGCGCAATAATGCAGCGAGGGGGGGTGAGCTGTTTATCATTATTGGAAACGAGGAAGTTGCGTAATGTTGGCACGTTTTTCCGTTGAGAATCTTCTGGAACGTTTCCCTAGAGCATATGTATTCATAATTTTCATTGGATATTAAAATAGACGCTAATGTTGGCGCGTTTTATTAGCCAATTGCAGTTCAGTTATAATCTTTAGGCATATTGGTGTGTGGGAGTATAAATAGAAGCTAGGTTAGAGGTAAAGTCCGTCAGTCGGTCAGTTCATCAAAATTCTTTGTATACTACACGTCGCATTCCCGTCAGTTCGTCGAAAGTATTAGTACGGCATACATCGGATATAGATTCACAAGTTACGCGCAGCAGAATTATGAAAGATCTAAAGTATGGTAAAGTTAATTATACAAAAGATTGAAGTACGTGTATTAAAAGAATTATCAGTAAGAAGTTGATATAACAGTTTCAGTTTGGCGAGTGTTAAGATCAATGTATAAATGTGATAGTTAACGTGTTCGACAATAAATGTGTAAAAAAAATTTCTTCATCAGTGTTATATTTGGATAAAAGATTCCTTTCCGTTTACACACCCTGATCAAGAGATATGTTCGACCCAAGAAAAGATAATAGCTAGCCGGAGGACAGTAAACAAAAATTAAAACAAATAACAGTCGCATTCTTTCAAACACTAACACTGCTGCAAATTGCTAACACCAGATGGAGCTACAAACCGAACAAATGAATGACGTCACAAGATGGCTTCCACGCGTGAAGTAAACATAAATACACAAACATTATAAGAAATACACTCGCAAATTGGCTACCACAACGTGGGGCTACAATTAATGTTAAATAAATAACATTTAAACCGTCGCAACTGTGAGATGTTTGATCAATAAATTTACAACAAACGGATCGCTAAACGCTAAAAAAATAAACTTTATAGGAACAATCCCCACACCATTTACGAACTTAAGACAATATATAAGCAGAAATGATGAATATTACGCAAGAAGAACTTATGCGTGTGAGTGCCATGTTCATCCGACGATGTCAAGAATGTTTTCGCGCAGATGGACGCCACTTTCAACAACACTTATAAACGGTTAGTACCAATTACATATATGTTACTAACACTCGTGAGTAATTAACGCGGGAGTTACGGAACGGAAAACTCCGCAGTGTAGTAGATTGTGTGCGGAGCACGTATTCGCGCGATCTGCGGCCCTGCCATAAAACGAAGGCACTGTCATGTTGAAGCGTTAAGCAATACAGGCACTCACATGCATAAGCTTCCTGTAAGAGAAGTGAGCAGGTGTTACGGACTATGATGTAGCCTATAATCAGCACAGCATGGAAAGTAATTATAAATTCAGATCTTAATTATTCTATAAATGATAATGTAGAGAGGGTTTTGCATCTTCGTTGATCAGAGGAAAGAATATCACAAAATGGTTTCATCTGCTCCATAGCAGCCAAGCCCAGGCAACTTGGAATGCCATTATTACGCCATTGCTACGAAATACGTTATTGCTGTTACTCGCACAAGTTGCATAATGAGCCAATTATGCACGATATTGAATACAGTTTATATTGGTATGAGTGCATAAATTATTTTATATGTATAAAAACACTCTAATCGAAAGAATGAACAACGTAAATAAACTAATGCGAGGCGTATATCTCGTACAAAAGAAGCTTTATTGCTTCGTGGACACGTTAGATCGCTCCTCCAGTCGTGATCTACCCATTGGGTAATAAAACTCCACTTTTATAGCTGGTTAAATAATATACTATTACGACATGTCTTCTTCCTCACACACCTAATAAATATAGTAGATACGTTACCTAATGGAAATACAGAATCGATTTGCTTGTCTCAGACATTCAGCGCAGTAGTAGGCTTGAGTTCCAAGAATCAATGCCGAAGTTCACAGAACTTCCGCCAAGACTAACATTTCACGCTAGGAGACGCATTTCGCTCACGGAAAGCTAATGTTATCCAACCGATTTGTAAGCTGTATCCTAATGGCGGATAACATCTCAAGGAGATGTGAGATATATCCCGCCAAAGCATAAATATACGTATTTGGTTACGTTTGAGAAGTTCTATGTAATTGGTGCACATACCGGCCTGGGAACTTTCAGCAAGATAGCGTTTTCTGGTCCTCTGTTGTTACGTCGGTAAACGTTGGGCAAGTCTTATTGGATACACGGATGAATACAGCTATTTTTACTTTCTATACCACATATACTGCCGTGCATAAATGTGGTTCTTAATGGAACGGAGCTGTTTATGTGAGCATTTACAAAATCTATCTCCACCCCCTACCAGCGTGACCACCTCTGTTTTTCGAGCATAATTCTAACCACTGGACTGGCAGTATGGTATAACTTCCGAAGGGTAACATTACAACTTACAACTTATGTTTTCATGCTACATTTTGAGGCAGTATTTTATATCACAACTCTGTGAATGGCAGAGTGATTGTAGTGTAAATTAACATTATTGTATGACAATGATTTTAGATGTTTGTTAGCCATAAGCATTGTTAGGAAATACGTTTACACGGCCTCACTGAAAATGACAATAGGAGTGGGTAACAATGAAGCGAGGGGGTGAGTTGTTTATCACTTAGAAGAGACAAACAAATGACGTCAGGGTAGCATGCCTTTCTTTAGAAATGGAGGGAATATTTTCCCTAGAGCATATGTATTAGTAATTGTGATTGGCTTACAAAACAGACGCTAATGTTGGCGCGATTTAGTAACCAATAGCAGCTCTATTATAATGTTTAGGCATATCGGGGTGAGGGAGTATAAATTCTTGAGCCAAAAGCAAGTATCACGCAGTTCTACAGAATCATTCACGAGGTACACATCACGCAGTTCTCAGCAATCTCTCGCGAGGTACACATTACGCAATTCTACAGAATCTCTCGCGTCGTAAAGTTAGTTACAAAATGTGAAGTAGGTACGCGACAACTATTACGACAGTAATTACATTCGGAAATATAACCGTTTCAGTCAGGCGTGTATCAAGATTAAAGATGTGAAATTAATTAAGTGTGACGGCAAAAAAAGTGTGAAAATAAATTATTTTATCAGTGTTATCTTTTAGTAACAACTCCTTTCCGTTTACACGCCCTGCTTAGAGATATTTGCTCGACTGAGTAATAACAGCTAGCCGGAGGACAAAGAATCCAAAATTCAAAATAGTTAAACAATAACAGGCGCTCAGCAAATAAGATAACACGAACAGATTACTGCGACAATTTCTGTTGTATTATTACCGTTTAGTAGCGGCAACAATTTTAACCTTCGTCTCCATGTCACTGATGAAAGCTCTCATACGGTAAATGTCCTAGCTGTCTCCAGTTTAACCGGACATGCAAATAATTCTTTATCCCTTCCTCTAGAAGGCCGAATTACTTGTAATAAGGTTAGCCTGTCCTTGTGTATCAGTCGTGGTGAAACTCTATCATAGAGATGGTATTCGAACCACCCCTCCAAATCATGTACGTTATAAACATCGCTCATTGGTATGTTTTTTTCAAGCCAGTTACACAGAGATCTAATACCGGCTGGGTGGTGTCAAAAGTTGGTTATCTGAAGGTGGAAACGTCAGACGTAAAACACTATTGCAATCTAAGGGAGTGAGTCAATTTTTATGCACGACAGTGTACCTAGTTGGTAGAGAAGATATTGCACCCCACACAAAAGGTCTATATCGAAATTTTATCGCAAATACACATTTTGAGGTTCCCTGAATCCACAAAAACCACTCTTAAGAGAAGGTCCGTGTTTGTGTGTGTGTGTGAACAGCACAACTCAAAAACTTTTAAATTTCAAAACTTGGTATTTATAATCAGCAACTTCCTAGGATCAACACGAAAATCCTTAAGAAAATATGTATACTAGCCTTTACACGGAAAAAATTTCGTTATTTTCATTTCCTCAAAAATGGCAAAATATTAAAATATAATATGCTTTACGTGAGAAGTAAAATGCATGTTTTGAATTTTCTAAGAATAGCTTGTGAACACCTCTTAATTCTGAATGATTTTTGTATAACTGGTAAACTGTAAGAGATAGGCGAAATCCTTGTATACAAAAAATGTAGATATTGTTAAAGGACACAACGTATGTAAAATAAAAATCTTTGTGGCGTAATTTCCAAGATATTCTTTGTTATTGAATAGTTATCCTCTTTGCGAGGTCTTTTCCGCGTTGTTTTCGCGGTCAGCTGCCAGGCTCGTGTTAGTTGGATTTCAGTAGTGCTGTTGACTAGAACTCTGGATGGGTGTTTTAGTTTTATGGCTTAGCAAAGCTTAATTGCACGTTGTGTATATTTGTTACCTTCTAATTGTTATATTTATAATTTCATTATGAGGTGAGGTGGAGCTTTGCTGGCTTATAATGGAGTTCAACCGTTGTTTCTTAAGTTTTTTCGGAGTGTTCTGATTTACACAAAGTGTACAGGCGACCTTTTACTTTCACTTGCATCACCAGTGCATTGTTATTATTTCTCACATCTAAGATGGAGGAAAGTCTAACGAGGAAACGGAAAGACTGACTATAGGGTAGAAGAATGCCCCCCACCAAAATGATTAATCCTTAAAGCACAAGAATTATCGCTTTGTTCTTGACAAAATAATCTTTTAAAGGTAAAGGGTCTCCTGTACACTTTGTGTAAATCAGAATACTTCGAACAGGCTTAAATAACAAACCCCAACTGATACAGGCAACAAAGCCCCGGCTTACGTCATAACGATATTATGAATGTAACAATAACAAGCAGCTTACAATTACACAAAGTGAAAGCGCGTTAAAACTAACCAACGCAAACCGTGTGTGTGGCTCCGTGTAACTACTAAATGTTTGTCGAGGGTATATAATCGATTTTAATAAGCTTAGAAGCAAACGGACAATCCCAAGCATATAAAGACACGCCGGTCAGAGAAGTCGAAGTTCCCGCTGCAATAAAGGTTCGCTAGGCCATAAAACTAAAGCACTCAACCAGAGATCTAGCCGCGCTACTCACACGAGAGGAGGTAAAGCAATAGGTAAATAACGCGACCCCGGGAACCTGCGCGGCAGGTGGCCGCGAAAGGAACGCGGAAAATACTCCAAGAGCTCGCAATAAGGAAAGCGAAATTATTAGTGAAACAAGGCAACGGAAAAAAAACCACACAAAAACAAAAATAGATAGACCTGTAATCAGCAGAGTGCAATAAAACTATATCTCGATTATCAAGAAGTAGATAGAAGAATGAGCTTTTGTAAGAATAGTTTGTAGAAGGGTGAGTAGTGAAAGCCATGTGAATCTAACTCATCAGAATTTTTTAAATTAATGTTGTAGGAGAGTCACGTCATTCATAGTATGAGCTGCAGCTTATGTTACCCGAAAATGTCTAACACACTTTAGTGATACGAGTAGAAATGGAAGTAATTTGTTTTGTTAAAAATAATAATAGACAGATGAGGTGGCTCATTAAGACCGACTAGAAAGTAAACACAAAAGGTCATTCAAACAGAAAAACACGAAACTTTTTCAGGTTGAAGGGTCAATATATATGGAACTATAGACAATAGACAAAATTCATTACGCATTAAAACTTTATAACATGATATGCACGGCGAAAATCTAATTCAACAACTGCCAGCGCAGAATTAACCATTTATAATGAATAACTTCTAGCACATAGTATGTTAAACTTGCAAAATAATGCAATAGTGTTTGTAAAAAATATGCAGCAGCAATACAAGAAAATTTGTTTAAGTAATTCTACTTAAGCGGGTTACAAGCCTAATCAGATGTTCTGCTGTAGACACTCTAGATAGATTCAGTGCCAGATAACAAACCATTATTGTGAGTTAACAAGTTATCTTGAAAGAGAATTTTACAAAGTAGATACACAAAAATGTTGTATTAAAGTTTGACACAGTTAAATTCTTTCGTCAGTCCAGGTGAGGCTAATCTCAGATCCTGTTCATTACTAATCTCTTGTGAATATTTGCTTTGAGTTTGAAAGAAAACAAAGGAGATGCTCTTTCACAAGTATAGTCAAACATGTTTTGTTAAATGTTCTTTCAATGAAAAGGGGATCTAGAACTTTGGCCGCTTTCGTCTGAATCTTTCTTGAAACCAGTTATTATTTACACCATTAAAGCCCTTGCATTGCAAAACACGTCTATATTTCATTTAAATGTATTTTCCTAAGATTATAAAATGAAGTTGTGCTTCAAAGTGTACATTTCGAATTGAATATTAGCTAAGGTGAATTTGTTTGCATGCATAACAAACACTACTGTAATAGTTTATGCAATGGTATTTTCACAAAGATGTATCCAGAAATTTTAAATTAAAATTAAAAAAAAGGAAAATTGAAAATTTAATTTTTACGGAAATTATTGAGTAGCTAATTTACGAAAATATCATTTTTATTGTTTAAAAGATTTGAAAATTTTTTACCATCACAGAAACAAGACATATCCCAAAATGGATGCATATGTTGATTTTGTATATTTTCTATAAACATACGTATGCACTGTTTTCTGTTTTAAATTTTGATTTAAAAACGTACGCTCCAAGTTTAAGAAAATTTAAGGATTTAAGTAGTCGTATTTTGAAAAAAGGTAAAACAAGCACTTCGAAAAGTTACAATATGGGCAGTAGCATTTAGTTACTCATTAAAGAAAAACAGTGTTATGATTACTACAACAGTAACACTACATATTTTGGTATACGTTATCCTAAGTTTGAGTCCGTTTATTTTAAATTATTATAATTAAATTTGTAACACCAAATCTTAATTGTTCTTACATAACCGATTATTTGCAGTTCTCGTAAACGCTATGTTGCTACTGTAGCCTGTAACGTATTTCGTTGTATTGTTTGTTCAGAGTGTTTTGACACAGCGGAAGTGGAAGATAAGGATATGGTGCGTCCGGTGCGGCAGCTATCCCAAAGAGCCGCCATACGGCGCCGACTTGGGCACGAGCAACCGTTTTCTACCTTCCCCTTCCACTGGTTCAAAAAATGAACAAAGAATATCTGTTGTAGCCAAATAATTACCTACACTGGACAGTTCTGTGACACCTGCTGTGGGATTCTACATTCTCCATCCTCTAGCGGCAGCGTTGCGAAATTAACAGAATATTATTGCAATAAACCAAGACAACGCAGAAGTGTCTCTCTCTCTCTCTTTACCTGAAGGATTTTTGTTATCCAAAGATGAGGGGTTTGAAATATCAGATTTTTTCCAGTGAGTAAAGGGGATGTGATAACACTTCAGTGCCAATTAAATCCAATTTTATACACTTCAACAAAACGTGGACGACACATGCAATTAAGACACAGTTTAATGAATTTTACACCCGTTTAGCAGTAAAGACATGCTGAGTAATTGTCTCCTTTTTTATCGGAGGGGATCCGGTACTGCTGCAGTGAAGATATTGTACCTATATCCCACAAGGGAGCGCCCTCGGGAGGGAGGAGGAGGTGGGAGGAGACACGGGCGGCCTCAGCAATAATAGGGTCACTACAGTTTCCAGATTGAGACGCCCTGACAGTTGAACAGGCAGACCAAGGACCCCCTCCCCACACAGAGGGACAAACACCCCTAACCATTCGAGAAAACTCCGAAGAAAACATTGGTCAGAGTGAGCGGTCACCGGGAATCGAACCCGGGAACTCCGAAGTATGAGTCGCACGCTTACTACGGCGTTACCTCGCTCGGCAATTGTATCTTAGGAAGTAGAACATTTCCTGTTCGTATTTTTTTGACACACAACTTCAATATAAATATGAAGCTATTTAACACACAAAAATTCGTATCCCTTTTCGGAAAAATTGAGTGACATAGTGATGCCATTCTAATTTCCCTCGCCGCACTGGTTTATCACAGTACAAAAGTTCCAGTTTGAGGACATTGTGTTATATTTCTTCTACTCCATCTCCCACCCATAGGCAATTTTAGAAATACCTCAACCATACCCCTTGAAAAGTAAATATTCGGAAATTACCTACAAAACAAGGTGAAAAAAACCCAGCAAAATGGTGATTTGAAAAACAACTCAAAATTATATGAGAAAGAACTCTCTGTGTTACTGTGAAGAGAGGACCGAGTGCTTTTACTTAAGTTTGAGAAAATCGAGAAAACTCGTTATTTAGAAACTAGTTAAGGGTTAACTAGTTATCTTTTTTCATTTCCTTTTTTATTTTTATTTTTATCTGCTTGCCCGTTTATAGTTTACAGAAGATATATGAAAAATTAATCACATTAATTACATATTGATTAAAATGTGATTCACAATGTCTCAAAAAGGCCGCAGTATTAAGTTGTCAACAGGCATTGCAGAACACACCGCGAGAAAGAATGTGCCATATACAGGATTATTCAAAAAGAAGGAGCAGATTTTAATTATTAATTTCTAATGAACGAAGATAGCAACACATACAGTACTGCAGTGGATGAAGTAAAATTCGAAGTTTTATGCTCCCACCTTTTAGGTTCATTCAATACCTACAGCGGCGCTGTGGTTCGTTTACGAGAAAATGGCGACGCTACAGAAGTGCAAAGAGTGAATCCATTGTTTCTGTGCAACGTGCGTTTCGTTTTAAGTTAAACAAATTGCCGCCTCGTCATAAGCAGATTTACAGCTGATACAAGAAATTCATGGAAGATGATTGGTCGTCCTCGCATAACAAACGGTGCTCATGTTGAATGCACAAAATAAAACTTTGAATTTTCCTTCGTTTAGTGATGTAGCGTATGTGTCGCTGTCTATTGCCGTTCATTGGAAATAAATATTTAAACTCTGCTACTTCTTTTTGAATAACCCTGTATTTGGTCTATCTCCGAATTATATTGGCAGCAAGTCGTCGTCTACCTCCGACAGTTAAAATTTCAGTTGAGGCAGACGCTTTGACATAATCAAGCTCCAGTTTTTAATTTTTATTTAAAAAACCCAGATATGATTTTGGAATCAAAAGGCATTTCTATGTTGCTACGTTACTTCCATTTTGCTTGACAACTTATTTGCTACCACTTGTAACATTTTGTAACGTCTTTATATAATTTCTCCTATTGTTCTTGCCTTCCTGTCGTTACATTGGACCCATAAATAAACTAGATTGGAGGCCTAAAGTTGCATGGTAAAGTAACGTGAATCATTTGAACAATATGCTGCCATTTGCTGCTTTGATTCTCTTTAATAATTGATTTTTTAAAGTAAATGTTAAAAGTAAGAAAAGAATAAAGACAATCGTGAGTAATTTTAAACAATGAACTCCTATTCTGATATTGTCCTTCAGTAAGCTAGCTAACTAAGACAATGAAGTATTTTTGTATTCATATAAACTCCTTTTCACAATTATCGTTTTACTAATCATGTTTGAATTAATTTATTATCATAAGCGCATTCAAAAAGTGCTTAGAAAAACATAAAAACAAATTATTTTGGGCATTATAATCTCCTTTTAGTTTGATACACTTTTTCCAGTGTAACTTTTTAAAGCCGTCCAAAATGTAGGATTTCGGAAGATCCTTGGAATAGGCATGTGTTTTGAAGATGACCTCCTTGTTCAATGTGAATCACTTTCCGCCGAACCATTTTTTAAAATCTGAAAATAAAAGAGTCACTGGGGACCAAATCTGGTGAAAGCGGTGAATGTTGTTGTAATCGAGCTTTAATTCCATAATTTTCTCATCGAAACTTCGCAGATTTGTATCCGAGCATTTTCTTGATGGAAGAAGTTCCTTTTCTTTGCCAAATTAAGACGTTTTTTCTTGATTTCTTCACTCAACTGGTGCAATAACGACGCAGAATACTTTCCATTTGTCGTTCGTCCTTTCTGCATCCCAAAAAACCGTAGCCAACACCTTGGCCGATTTCATAGTCTTCGCCTACTTTGGAGCCAGTTAGCCTTTAAAAGCCCACTGTTTCAACTGTTTCTTTGCCTCTGGAGTGTAGAAGCGTAACAATATTTCGTCCACAGTTATGTATCGACGCAGAAATTCGTCAGGATTGCGACAGGAAAGCGCCAAATCGGCCTCCGAATCGATCACACGATTGCGTTTATTCTTCACTGGCATACGCCTGTAGTCTCAACAATTTCGCGAACTTTGATTCGTCAATCACTCAAAACCATAGCGGAGGAAGTCACTACTACTTGAGTAGTTAACTGTCTGTATAGTGAGCTTGTTCTAAACTTTGCTGGTTACGCTGCACTACCTTCAACTTGCTTAGGAGTAAGGCTGTCAGCAATTCCTTAATAAGTCGTGCGAACGCGTCGTACTGCCGCGATAACTATGCTGAACCAACTGCCACTTTAACTACCATGATTTTAACT
The DNA here is from genome assembly GCA_030765065.1 of Deroplatys truncata. Classification (NCBI taxonomy): domain Eukaryota; kingdom Metazoa; phylum Arthropoda; class Insecta; order Mantodea; family Mantidae; genus Deroplatys; species Deroplatys truncata. The sequence continues at coordinate 90,617,362 of CM060979.1, forward strand.
TATTGCAGTACTTGCTGTAGTAACTGCTTGCCTATGACTAGGACCTTAACTCAAACATTGCTAATATGAAGTGAACTTCTAAGCCTGCTGAATATGTAATGGCATGAGCTCCTTTAATGCCAGCCAACCGAGATCGTAGGCGCCATCAGTGCAATGTTCAGATGAGCACTGTAGCATCGGCCAATCGAGGCATTCGTTGGAGGTTTAGGTGCCCAAACGGCCGCTGCTTAGAATCCACCAGCAATACCTTTCTACAGCGTGTACGATTTAATGGCGAATTGGTTAGTAAATAAACGATAAAAATACACACTCACACATTCAAAACAGATCCTGGGCATACCATGAAACTTCTGATTAAAGAGAAGTATCTTGAGCCCAGCCGGGAATCAAATCCCGGACCCCTCACACAGCAGGCAGGTGCTCTATCGACTGAGCTACGGGACCAGTCATAGCAGTTAAGAGTTTGTTTTTAAGCATTGGTATTTCAATTAGCAAGTTCTCCTCTCTGTCGGTATGGAGTCCCCTTTACAGTTCTGCTTAGACAAACCTTTTGGCATCCGCGCTATCCGGGATAAACTAACCTCAACAAAGCACGGTTTATATGGGCCGCCTGGTATACATAGCGTGATTATTTTTAAATGCTTATAAGCTTTCGTTACAACGCCTTCAGTTGCCTTAAGCAACATAAAACGAAAATGATTTTAGGCAATTCATTAGAGAAATTTAGAAATATTTCTGAAAGTTTATCTATTGCCAGTGCGCTCCGGATATGTAAGCAGCCTATTGCTCCTGAAGTGCGGGATGTAAAAGCTCGTTGCTCCTGATAGCTTGCCTATTTATACGTAACCGGTAGCTTGCTATCGATGTGTCTAGCATGACGCATCGAGCAAGGTTCAAATTGCCGACTTTTTCACATTGGCGGTCTGCTGTTGTAGCCGACATAAATCAGCAACACTTAATATTGCTGCAATGTATGTGTTATAAAACAAAAATTTTGCTATTTTGGATGAATATTATTGTTACTAATTGTGACAGGATCGGTACTTGTGAGGGAAGGCGACCGAAAGATAAAGAGGTGCGTGTGTGGAGTGAAGCTCTATTTAGCGTCGCGGTGTCCGATGTTAAATACAGAAGCCGTTTATGACTATATAACTTTACTTACTCGCACATTTCGTACCCTCGCTTATTCCTATCTCTTAGTACGATACAAACACAAAAAAGAAAAGAAAAAACAGACTGTTCTAATTCGCGAAACTTTCTCAGTAAACTTCCGTATCGCCGAGTGCTCTTTTCCAGATCACAAACCCGATACAACACTACTGTTTGAAACAATGACTCGCTCATCTGTCTTTGCGGACTTCGAAATCCGAGTTTCATACTTATGGAGGTAAGATTTCGTCATATACTTTTCGGTTCTTCCACTAAGTCAGGTGACATCTTTCATTAACACCATTCGTTAAACGTATTTCTGTATGATAATTTTTCTGTTGGTCGGGAAATGTTACAGAAATTCTCCACTTAGCTCTTTTCTGTGAATCTGAAGCATAAATGTTCTCACGCGAACTGATACGATAACAAGATATGTCACGTTCTACTGAAACTTAACTTTCCAAACTTAATCCTAGCTTGTATTGATACGTGCACGTTTGTTTCACTTGCAAAGAGGTTTTAACGCAGCAACCTGGCACCAGGCGTGTTACCCACATACGCAACTTCTCAGAACATACCTTTGTGAATTCGGTCTTTCGATGATCGGAAACAGGAGATGCATCCTTCGAAATTTATACCATTTTATACGCAGTCGAATACAGCTTATATAAAACGTCGCGAACTCCATATGCGGAAGAGAAGAGAAGGGGTGGGAGTGGTGGCGAGCAAGTGACTAGAAGTGATATCAGAACTCGAAGGCAGTCACATACATGACGTATTGTAAACAACTGTATAAGCTTATATCACACTCGCAGCAGTTGGAACACTCATCCCACCTCTCTTATTATGCAAGCGGGCTGGTCAGTGCTATTGCGCATCTATGCTTCAGGAGTGGGCGACTGTCACGACATTTTGCACAAGCTGTGGATGCTTTTTTTCGCGCTGACATTTGTTAGACATGCTTTGATCGTTTATTTACATAAGCGTCGTGTGAGCATATAATCATTCATTTTCTCATGCTCGCCAGTCTTGACAAATCTGAGATTTCCAAGGTTTTTCCATCTCTGTCTAACATTGCCTCTTTCATCGCACATATGTCAGGTTTCCCGATTTTCTGTGCTTCTCGGTTAGTCTTTGTCTAATTCCGCTATGGAAATTTCCTGGGCTACCTGGTAAAGTCCGATTGTTTATTACTTAGTCCAGTTAGCACGCTTCTCTCTACAAAGGTTTTTCTTACAATGTTACTTTATAAACACACATACACCTACAATATCAAAGAATTATTGACATTATTTACAGTTGTTTATATTTGCTTTTCCATTGCTATAGTCTCTTAATTATTCCTACCTTATTAATTATAGGGTAGGTGTTCCACTCACAAATGCTGCTCACTGAAGTACACAACATTTTCAACAAGGGAATTTTGATGACATATACTCAAGCGTATAAAAAATAAAAATACTGAAACAGCAGTGCAAAAAGAAACACACCTTTAATAATGCTCAACCTAATGCATACATTATTTGTTCAAGTTTGTGTATTAAATGTGACATGTTTGGTTTTCTCTCCCATCAGAATAATTGTAGTATTTGTTGTGTACAATGTTAATGTTTTCTGGCGTTATTTACGCTATTCCAAGTTTGACTTCATTTTAGTTTATTTGGCTCCCTTCCTGGAAAACATTTTCATTTTCGGTGGAGCGCTCTTCTCTCCATTCTTTCGCAAGTGCCTCAGTATTTCTTAGAATTGTAAAACTTTTGTCTACACGATTCAAATGCCTTTCTAACAGCACACACTGTCAAGTTTGCCGACCTCCTGTGCCTCAAGGTCAGATTTTGCCTAAATCCGTTTTGGAACTTTCTTAGGTTACCTGCTGCAGTATGATTATGTAGCATGAATTGTTAACACAATCTACAGATTTTTTATTACTTTCTCTACTACGTATAGTAAGCAGGGGAGGTATTTTATTCCACCCAAAACTTCGATACCGAGATTTCACCGGAAATAAATGTTTTGAGACCCCCTGAATCCAAAAGAAGCATTTTTGGAAGCAGGTTCGTGCGTGTCTGTGAAGAGCAGAACTCAGAAACGAACAGTCGGATAAACACCAAACTTGGTATTTAGGTTCAGTATCTTCCAGAGATGCGACACGAAGGTTTTCAAGAAAATCCCCCCACCTCAGATTACCCTTTACATGGAACATTTTTTGAAAATTTTAATTTTCTCAAAAATGGCTCTAACGATTTTGATTAAAAGATCATATGTTTCAGATATTTTCATGACAAATGAAATGTATATCTCGAATTTTCTGGAAATATCTCCAAAAGTATTCTTCGTTGTGAACGACTTTTGCATAACTGATAAACCATAAGAGATAGACAAAATTTTACTACACAAAAATGCAGATCGCGTTAAAATATACAATTTAAGTCATATACATTTTTTAGTAGAGTGAACCATTTTCGAGATATTGCTTGTTATTCCCTTAAATTTTCCAATACTTATACGTTTTCTTAAATGGAAATTCGTTATTCATTTTGGTTTTCCTGGTAATGCAAAGAGATTGGAATACTCCACATAGCAACCACCTCTTAAAATATTTGACTATCGCTTAAAGCCTAGGATTCCCTTTGCATCTACAAGAAAATTAGCAATAAGATTAACATCTCGATATCTCAATTAACATGAAGCATATGGAGAATAAGCGTTTGTAAAAATAGTTTGTACAAGAGTAGAGATAGTCATGTGAGTGTAACACATCAGAGTTTTATATATAAATTAATTATAATTTTTATAGACCTTAGCGTGGTCTTGGCAAGGTTTTAGTATAGAGTCAACTGAAAAATTCAACTCCACAGCCGGGATCTGAACACGGCTCTCCCGCTCCCCGTGCGGTTGCTCTAACCATTAACAACATGGGGTGGAACATTCAATTGTCATCTCGAGTGAGATATCCTTGTTGTCTGTCTGGGAATCAACTTGAGTCAATTGGGGAATTCAATGTCCCGCCGGCAAAGTACAAATTAACATTAATAACAATATTAAAATTACAAATATAAATAAATTGTTATAAAACTTATACCTGTGGAGTTGAATTTTTCCGTTTATTCTATATTAAAATACAATTTATAGATATTTATATTTGTTTTTCCATCACTATTGTTAGGTAATTATTTCCTCTTTATTCATTACGAGCTAAGTGATCACTTTACAATTGATATTGCCTGAGAAACATCTACATTCCAAAACCAGCACAAAAAATTAATTTGGCATTTTAAATTGCGTATGTATTATGAAGTTTGTGCGCTGCTTGTGTTCCCAGAAGCATGTGTGTGATGCATTTATAGTATTCCCATATTTGAGATGAAATGTAGCAGCACACGAGGATATTTCATATTAAATTTGTAAATATGATACGTTCATTTAAGCATGGATTTTCGCCGCCAGGCTGCTGGAACGAAAACACATGGGTCACACATGGTACATGCTAAGATACACTAAGGGCCGGTTTCACAGTTCAGGCTTAAATCGAACCTTTACTAAGCTACGGACGCAGCTTAAACAAAACTTAAGCTTTGGTTAAAGCTTTGCGAGTTTCACAGTAGGGCAACCACGTTTGGCTTTACTGAGCTGAACATCTCCTCGGAACTTTAAAGTTGGTAACGCTTGCGCATGCGCATCGAGCGAATTCCCATCATTTGTTTATGGCGGCGCTGTTCCTGAAAGTAAGGTTTTATAGGTTATTCAGATACACACATTAAAATGGCAGAAAAATCAGAGCCAAAACGTAATGCTAACTTCACTTTTCAAGATGTTAGCATTCTGTTAGAAATTGTAAAACAGTATAAACACATAATAGAGTGCAAGCAATCTGATAAAGTACTGTGAAGCAAGAAGAACCAAACGTGGGGGAAAATTGTGGAGTTATTCAATGCAAAGAGCGGAATAATATACAGAGATGCTACCGTGTTGAAGAAGAAATATGACAATTTGAAGAAAGTTACAAAAAAGAAATACGCGACGAGAAATGTGCTATTCGAGGTACATGTGGAGGTCCAGCTATGCCATCGTTAATTACGCCAATCGACGAGGAAGTAAAGGAATTAATTGGTGTCCAAATTGATGGATATGAAGCAATTTTCACAACCCTGCATGCTGTAGCTTTTCAGACGCCGGAAAAATCTCCAGCTGCAATTAGCATGCTTCCACTTGCATATAACCTCAACGAAAAACAATGCATCGCTTCTGACGAGAGGGCTTTGTTCCTGAAATATAAAGTAATAATACCTTATGAGCGATAAATTATATTATAAAGGTGTAAGAATAAATTTAATATTAAGTTTTACTTACCAGTCTGTTTTATGTTTAATTGCATCATCAATAATCTCTAGTACCATAATCGCAGACTGTTTACTTAACCGAAACCTCTCGTAGAATTCTCGGTCATTCCGTATGTGGAAATGATTTGGATGCACTTTAGGCCGTATTCTGTTGTGGATATGGTTTAAAATAGTTTGCATTTCCTCGATTTCTAAAATCGTCGTCTTCAGATAACATGACGACACCTTAACTTAAACCGCAGTTCAGTACGGTTTAAGTCGAGTCCCGTATAATCTCGGCTTAGCGCTTGAACTACGCACTGTAAAACTCAGCTGTAGCTTAACTCTCTGGATAAGCCCGATTCGAAGTTTAAGCTTATACTGTGAAACCGGGCCTAAGGGTGTTTTCCAAGCACCCTCCTCACCGAGATGAGCAGAGGTCAGACGCCTTTGAACACCAATGCCGCATTAGGGGAGGTTCTCAGTTGCTCTAAAACAACAGTAGCCAACGAGAAATATGTATTCCTTGTGTGCACCCGGATTTGGATGCGGAGGTCAACTATATCATGAGCAAAGGGGTACTTCAGCATCCTCGAGGCAGGGGAGTCTGAGTTGGTTAGGCGCTGGACTCCCAAGGACGCGAGTTCATCCCGCCCCAGCCCGATGGTTTTTAAGTATGCTTAAAAGCGACAGCCCCAGGTCAGTAGATTTACTAGCATGTAAAAGAACTCCTGCGAGGCAAAACTCCGGCACAACGGGGCGCTGATATGGTCCTGGCAAGTGAGAGCGTCGTTAAAAAACAAGCAACATTTTATACAGGGGAGCCTGACACGACTATTACGGAGCACAGTGTGAAATATGAATCGCCGATTTGGTGTGAAATAACGTGGTGTAACAGTACCGTTACTCATGGGCAAAATAGTGCTCACGGGTGAAGCGGATGTATGTTGTATTCTCTGGCGATATGTCTGTGTGGATGCGCTTTTCTGCCAAGATGTAGTCTCCGTTGCCCTCGGCTATATGCTCTTATCTCAGGTGTGGTCGTGCAGGTGAATGAGTGGACACTGATTACTGACACTTGGCTTTATTAAATGAATCTCGACTTTAATAGCTGTTTGAACTTGGCTTCATACACTGCTTTACTAACTGTTTACACTTTACTTATTACAAACGCGACGTCGTTGCCACTCGTCAACCCCTTAACACGCCTCATTCTTTTCTATATACATTTCTTTATAAGCCGATGAGTTACACGAAGCAAGCAATCCGTTTTATACAAAAAGTAGCCATAACACTTACAGACGCTATGTTTCCCGGGCGTTTAGACACATTGAATCTCATTCGCTGCTTTGTATATTTCAAATCTGTTTCGTCTATGCCTATTGGCTCACGTCAGCACACATTTTTGGAAACCTCTGGAATCTCGCACCCCCAAGTGAATGAATTTTCGAGCCATCTGGAGAATGTCATGTCTCTCACCCCATTTGTTTCGTCCACCCTTGTATCCTTTTGAAGGAGGCGTGTCCAGGAAGTCAGACTAGTGGCACCACTAGGTTCCAGCTTTAGACTTTGAAACGGCAACTCTAGGCCGAGCCCAAGAACTATAATTACAGATAACTTATTAATTAACTTTTAGTGATGTTAAATCGTATTATGTAAATATCTTTTTCTCATACTGCTTGTATATTTTAAGAAGGGTGATTTAACATTATGTATCTATCTAGGTTATTAATATTAGTAGAGTTATAAATGGTTTAATGTAAATAATTTAAGCGCTATGTTAAAATACTGTCCACGAGGGAAAGTTTTAGCTACAGGAATAGTGCTTTCGAAGGCAGAAAACCTAGTTTTATTACCTCTCTCCGGTCGCTGTGCTATTATTCCTACAGCGAGGGTGTAGAGCCTTTGTCCCATTATTTGATAATTCGCCGTGACCAAGTGAGTGAGAAAGACAACCTTAACGGTAAATGTAGGAAAAGCCGCGATTTATATTAAAATTGGACCAATGAGATCCCTGAAAGTTTATTCGAAATAGTTAGACGCGTCGAGTCGCGCTAAAAATGGACCAATAGGAAAGGAAGCAGCCTCAGGAGCCTGAGACTATAAATGGATCTGTTTGGAGAAAATTCGGGGCAGTTTATGTCATGTGTGGTCAGGGAGAGATGCTGCAGGATGTGTGAGATATCGCGCCAAAACAGGGAATCAAAATAGTTTTAGCAACACACCTAAGATCCGCTACTCTGAAAGCGACAATAAGAATAGTTATATTTCGTGACATATCCACGCCATAGTCTAACAGCGGTGGACAGTATTTTACAGCGGCAATACCAGTTTTGTATACTACGAGTGTTAAATTAAATAAAAGGAAACGGCAGTGTCATCTTTTCATAAACAAAGCAAGTCTATGTCTTCCTATATCACCACCCGAGATCTACGTTTTCCTTTACCGAGGATAAGTCCATGCTCCCATATAATTTAAGGAAAATTACTGCAGCTAGCCGAGGATAAATTGAAGAACCAACACGCTGAGAACTTCTGGAAGCAACGGGAGAAGCATCAAGGTAAGCTACAGCAACGGATGAGGAGGTGATCGCCGCAAACTGGCGCCATAACGTGCGGCTCGAAGGGAAGAACGACACGAACGGAGGACTAGGAAACAACGAACAGACGAAGAATCTTCAGAGGAAAGGGGCACAGCAGAACAAAATTACAACGCGAACTTCTAGTCTACCTACGTGGGACAACAAAACAGCTGAGAACATCGCTTCTAGAACTTCACCAGGATTCGAACCCGGAACGCATCAGTTAACATTGAAAAAAAAATACAGGTTAGAACTTTTATTCAAAAACAAACAAAAAGGCATGCAGAGTAGTGACTCAGTTTTGTGAACACATGTTATTGAGAGGGGGTAAAGTCATTACTAGGGAGGTAGAACTTGCTAACGGAACCATGAGTAGGTCAAGGGAAGATTTGGAAGAACTGAATGGGGAGGCTATTGTCAGCATAACAACAGATGGAGAAAATATGGGTGCAGCTGAAGTAGAAGTTAGGGAAAGGCAATCACCGATTGAGCAGGTCATTGACGCAGGTCAAAACCAGCTGCTAATATTGCTTCAACATTTGAGCGCAAAGATAGATGAGCAGAGTAAGGAGTCAAAAAGAAATTTGAGTGAACAAATTAACAATTTAGAAGGGAAATTAAATGAGCTGAGTAAGGAGTCAAAAAGAAATTTGAGTGAACAAAATAAAAATTTGGAAGGGAAATTAAATGAGCAGAGTATACAGATAGGTGAATATGTCAGAGAGGAAAACAGGAAGATGAGAGGGGAATTAGCTCAGGAGATGAGGGAATATTTAGGTGAACAGGTCACCCGATTACAAAGTCAATTGGACTCCAAATTCAGTCAGCAAGGGATGGTAGTGCAAGAAATTCAGGCAGGACAACTATGTCTAAGAAACGATGTAGAAAAACTAAGGAAGGATGTAGAAACAGAATTAAGTGTTACCAGCTTAGCCATAAAGGAACAATTGGATGATGACTTAAGAGCTGTAAATGTTTCTTTAGAAAAAAAACAAAGTACCTTAGAATCTAACATTCAAAGGGAGTTCAAAGAATTTAGAATAGTGTTAGAAAAGGATCAGGGAAAGATGAATGAACTTTCGTCAAAAATGACTGAACAGCTCTCAAATCATCATGAAATTGTGAAGAGGGTGGAAGAGCATGAAAATTGTGTAAAGGAGTTAAAACGCTCTATTGGTAGACTAGGGATAAGTGTGAGACAGAGTGATGATAGCTCACCCAGTGAAACTAGCACCACTTTTAGGGAGGTAAATGGAGGCCAAAGTCCAGCTGCCGACCCATATAATTTTAATTCAGGGCACCAATGTACATCTAACCATGCAAGTAATGCAAACTACCATTTATTAAATGAGATAGGGGTACCTACTTTCGAGGAAAATTCGGCTGATAATCCTAAACAATACCTAAATGACCTTGAGGAGTATTTCCGTTTGAAGCAGATTCCGGACGAGCTAAAGATGTTAATCGTTCGTAAAGGTTTACGTCAAAGGGTTCTCCAATGGGTAAGATTGACTTTGGGGGAGAATAATAATTTTGAATATTTCAGAAGGGCATTTTTGAATAAGTACTGGAGTACTAATACTCAGAACCAGGTGAGATCTATCCTAGTTAATGGCAAGTACGATGAACGCGGAAACCTAAGCATGGTAGATTATTTGCTAACTAAAGCACAGAGTAGTAGACTAATCGAGCCACCCATAAGCGAGAGGGATTTCATTAATATGATTGTACCACATTATCCAGAACGTATACACCATTACCTACTCATTGCGAAGCCAAATTCTATTCCCGAATTGATTGAGTTGGTATCATCATTCGAGACAAGTAGTAGGAACCACGTACAAAACTATACAGTTCGAACATTACCGGATAATTCAAGGAATGCGAATTGGAGAGGAAACGCGAGAGGGAACTATAACCCCAGAGAGAGATACTGGAACGACGTACCTCAATCCGGGAACAGAAACTGTCAAAATAACCGTTTCAGGAGGGAAGGTGATAACCAATATCACATAAATGCTATACAAACCAGACCAAGATATAGTGGCCGTTTTAATTATAGGAGAGGCAGAAACAATGAAAACAGATCCAGAGAACATTATTTTTCTGACCGAGGGGAAAGTGATGTAGGAGAAAGGTATGACGAAAATGATCCAGAAAGAAACGAAAGGAGAGAGAGACATTCCCGGGGACATTTTAGAGGAAGCAGAGGAAACTATAGGCAAATGCAGAGAGAGGGAAATGTGGAAGAGACTAGCGGAGCACCAAATAGTGTCGATAACCCGGAAAACTAAGACAGGATCCATTCAAGAGCTCGGAGCGGATTCTAAGCGCGCAAAATTCTCAAATAAACAGAAAATGTGAAACAGGGCTCAAAAATGAATTTATACTGGGAGAACTGATAACTACTATTCAAAATCACTCGGAAAAGGATCTGACAGATTCCCCTAGCATAAAAGTAGTATTGTTGGATGAAGAATATAACGCTTTAATAGACTCTGGAGCCAATGTGAGTGTATGCAGCCTGAGGTTATATCAGAACCTGGTAAATAAAGGAATTAAGCTAATGACATTACCCATAAGGAACACAGTATGCCGGGTAGCAGTTAACAAAGAGGTTACCCGAATAAAAATGCAAGTAATGTTGAACATGAAAATAGGAGAAGAAAATTTTGAGTTTATTTTTCTGGTAATCAATAATTTGATTTGTGACATTTTGATTGGGTGTGACGTTTTGTTTGAATTAAGAGCTAGGGTTGATTTTGCTGATAAAGTTTTGAAAATAGAGAAGAACAGAAAAACATTAGAAATTCCTTTTGTAGAGGGTATGAAGCAGGATACTTATAACAAAACCCAAGGAGAAGAAGATATAGCCGAAGAAAGATTTTTCGTACAATTATTACAAACAGGTAGGAGTGAGAAATTAATTGCTATAGTACAAGGGGAAGAAACCGATGAGATGCATGCGTTCGCTGACAGGTTTTACAACGGGTATACGGAGCACAATGAGAAAGATTATGGTTACGCCCGAAATAAAGAATTCCAAGATACCGGCAGCCAGGTAGAAGCAGTAGAGGAGAAAGTGACCCTTGCCGAGAACCTCACAGAGACACAAAGGCATCTATTAAGGCGAATGTTACAAGAAAACAAAGCGGTATTTTCGGACGTCCCAGGCAAGTGCAAAGCATACAAACACAGTTTTAAGGTACAAGATATTGCACCCTTCACACACAAGTATCGGGATATTCCGATTGCATTAAGGGAGAGAGCCAAACAGGTAATCGATAAGATGTTGAGAGACCGAATAATACAAACGTCAAATTCTCCGTACAGCAGTCCATTATGTTGGGTGACGAAACGCAATGGCGAACTTAGGATGACAATAGATGCTCGAAGGATAAATAAATATACACAACCAGACAGATTTCGGAGCGAAAGGGTAGAAAAATTGCTGTCAAAAATAACCAAAGGCAAGTATTTCTCCACTATTGATTTAACGGCGTCATACTGGCAGATTGAGCTTCACGAGGATGTTAGAAAGTATACTTCTTTTTTATTTTTTGGGAAACAGTTCGAATTTTTGAGAATGCCTTTTGGTATGCTTACGTCATGTAGTGGACTATTAAGAGCCATCGATAAAATATTTGGCGACTCAGCCGACGAATTTTTGATCCAATATATCGACGATTTTCTAATAGTTGATGAAAATTTTGATGAGCATATTAAACATGTGAATTATGTGCTTAGAAAGCTGAGAGAAAACGGTATGACGGTGAACATTAATAAATCCAAATTTTGCATCCGTGAGGTGGAATTTCTAGGCTATGTAATTAATGATAGAGGAATGAAGCCAAACGAAGAAAGAGTAGCGGCTGTGAGAAGAATACCAGCGCCCAAGAGTGTTAAGCAGGTTAGGTCCTTTCTTGGAGTGCTAAATTATCAAAGCAAATTTATCCTGAGGTACGCCGCAGAAATAGCGCCTTTGCGCGAATTACTTAAAAAGAAAGTGCGATGGAAATGGGACGAGGTACACCAGAAAGCTTTTGAAAAGATAAAAGAACTATTTGCGAAATCAATTCTACTAGAGAGACCCAAGGACAACCTACCATATGTAATTTACGTGGATGCTTCAGGTCACGGATATGGGTGTGTCCTAGCCCAATCAGATGAGGAAAATCAACTGCACGTGATAAGTACCGCTTCAAGAGGTTTAAGTCAAATAGAGAAAAATGCTTCGGTCACCGAATTAGAGATCTGTGCTGTGTATTACGCACTACAGAAATTTAGATCATATATATATCTACAGAAGGTTATTATATACACAGATCATGTGAGTTTTTCATTTATGAAACGTTGTCGGCTTACGAGTACTAAATTATCTAGGTACATCCATGAGATTCTTTCGTATGATGTTGAGGTGAAACACATTCCAGGAAAAACAAATGTTTTTAGCGATTTGCTGTCTAGGTTACATAACAACAGTGAAATACCGGAGAGAATAGAACGCCCTAAAAATGAAGTAACATTAATGAGTATTGAAATACCCTTGAGTAAAGGATTGATAAAAGAATTAAAAGGAATAGGGGACCAGCAGCGACGAGATGAGAAGTTAAATAAATTAATAAAAAAAGGCCCCAGAAATAGATGAAAATATCAAGGGAAACATAGGGTTAAAAGGGGGCGTGTTATATAAACTACATGGCAGTGAAATACAGAAATGGAAGACATATATACCTAAGAACATGGAGAATGAACTCATAAGCACGTTCCATCAAGCTCTAGCACATTCTGGCTCAGAACGCACCGCTTTAATGATCCAAGAAAACCTGTATATTCCAAAATTACACCATAAAGTAAGGAGAATAATTTCGACATGCTTACAATGTCAAAAAGCAAAGCCACTGAATATACAATACGAATACGAGACAAACTCAATACTAAGAGAAAAACCAGGAATGTTAGTGACCTTGGACTGTCATGGTGAGATGCCCCGTAGTAAATTTGGATTTAGGTATATAATAGTGTTAATAGATGTATTTTCAAAATTTGTGAAAATTTACCCAGTCCGGAAGATTACAAGTGAAACATGCCTAAGGAAGATAATGAAGTCGTATGTTCCACAATTTGGAAAGATGAAGGCAATTTTATGTGATAATGCTTCAATATTTACCAGCAGAAAATTTGTAGACACCTTAAAAGAAAACGAAATCACGTTGTATCATTGCTCAAAATACCACCCACAAAGCAATCCCTGCGAAAGAATAATACGGGACATTTCGGTTTATTTGAGAATTTTGGCCAATAAAAAACACAGTGATTGGGCAAATCACTATCCGCGCATCGAAAGTATTTTAAATGAAAGTGTGAGCCCTACTACCGGTTATAAGCCCATCGAGCTGATGAAGGGGAAATTAATGGAAACACTCGAAGGGGAATTACCACAGACACTAGAAGCTAAAGATCCGAAAGCACTAACGGAAGAAGAGATGTTTAAGAAAGCTTTTGAAAGAATGGCCAATAAGGCGCAGAAAAGAAAAGAAAAGTTTAAGAAGAAGAAACGAAAACACTGGTTGATCAAATTGGGAGACTTAGTATTGGTACGGGACAAGAAAAAGTCTAGCATTCTGAACAAAAGGTATCATAGAATGGAAAATTTATTTAAAGGTCCATACCGGGTGATTAACATTTTTGGCTCGGATACATTTGAGTTACAAGAAATAAAGAATTCCAAGATCGTAGGGAGATACCATAAACAGTTGCTCAAACCGTACAAATGTTTAGAGAATGAGAAGGGTGAAGAATATAATGAAAAGAATCAGGTTAGTTTTACTCGAAATGAGGTAACACCCCTGTGAACAAATAGTAAAGGTAATACACCCGATAAATAAGGATGTAAAGAAATAAATAAAGGCATAATAATTATGTACCAATATGTATGTAAATAGATTTAATTTTAGAACTTAAATTGGGTATTAGAGTATTTGTATGCGTCACAAGTTATTCGTGTGCGGGAAATGTATTGTGTATAAGAATGTCTCTCGGAAACCTGTTTTTAAAGGGAGAGTGTAGAGTGAATGACCCAAATATAAACATCACCGGTTTGTCAGAGCCCTTGTGAAGGAGCAGGTATAGCGAAGGGTCTCTGTCAACAAAACAAACGAACAAAGGCCATAATCAGAGGAATTATTCTGTAAAAGAAAATTGTATCAAGTGTTGAAAAATTTATTCTTTTCCAGAACAGGGCAATTTGAAACGGCAACTCTAGGCCGAGCCCAAGAACTATAATTACAGATAACTTATTAATTAACTTTTAGTGATGTTAAATCGTATTATGTAAATATCTTTTTCTCATACTGCTTGTATATTTTAAGAAGGGTGATTTAACATTATGTATCTATCTAGGTTATTAATATTAGTAGAGTTATAAATGGTTTAATGTAAATAATTTAAGCGCTATGTTAAAATACTGTCCACGAGGGAAAGTTTTAGCTACAGGAATAGTGCTTTCGAAGGCAGAAAACCTAGTTTTATTACCTCTCTCCGGTCGCTGTGCTATTATTCCTACAGCGAGGGTGTAGAGCCTTTGTCCCATTATTTGATAATTCGCCGTGACCAAGTGAGTGAGAAAGACAACCTTAACGGTAAATGTAGGAAAAGCCGCGATTTATATTAAAATTGGACCAATGAGATCCCTGAAAGTTTATTCGAAATAGTTAGACGCGTCGAGTCGCGCTAAAAATGGACCAATAGGAAAGGAAGCAGCCTCAGGAGCCTGAGACTATAAATGGATCTGTTTGGAGAAAATTCGGGGCAGTTTATGTCATGTGTGGTCAGGGAGAGATGCTGCAGGATGTGTGAGATATCGCGCCAAAACAGGGAATCAAAATAGTTTTAGCAACACACCTAAGATCCGCTACTCTGAAAGCGACAATAAGAATAGTTATATTTCGTGACATATCCACGCCATAGTCTAACAGCGGTGGACAGTATTTTACAGCGGCAATACCAGTTTTGTATACTACGAGTGTTAAATTAAATAAAAGGAAACGGCAGTGTCATCTTTTCATAAACAAAGCAAGTCTATGTCTTCCTATATCACCACCCGAGATCTACGTTTTCCTTTACCGAGGATAAGTCCATGCTCCCATATAATTTAAGGAAAATTACTGCAGCTAGCCGAGGATAAATTGAAGAACCAACACGCTGAGAACTTCTGGAAGCAACGGGAGAAGCATCAAGGTAAGCTACAGCAACGGATGAGGAGGTGATCGCCGCAACTTACATTCAATATCTTATAACTGAAATATCTAAACAATTTTATAGCTAAAACATTTACACATGCAAATCACTATGTCTACAATATGCATATAATGTGTGTACAATATGTATATATGTTCCGTCACACGGGTGATAGAGAAATTGGTTAAAAGGAATAATTGCGGCAGGGGAATTAAATGCAGGAAGGTTTTAAAACAATGAAGTACAAGTAATAATTTGTTATTTGCATAAAATTCCACTGAGAAGAGACTCTTGCCAATTTTTCCTAATCTTCTCTCCTGAATCTAACACACCTGAGCATGTAGGTGCAAAGGAAGGTAACAACCCAAACCGACAGAGCAACGGATCCAAGACCGGCGAAATCTCCTAGCCCTACCACGTATGCAACGAAGTTACTGCCGTAGAGTTTCAAATAAAAGAAATAAAACTCCTTTAATGCTCTCTACAATGCATGCGGAACTGCACCTCAGCTATGTTGCCTTCTGCTAGAGAGGCTATAGTTGAACACGTGGTGTCATAAAAATAAATGTATTATGTAAATAAAGCATTTATCTTGAAAACTTTTTATTTAAAATCGCGTTGCTTGTTTAGTATTTTCAAGTTATTTAGTCTATACGATTTTCGAAAACACCGGATCCCTTATTTACCGTCAAAACTAAAATATCTGAATGTCTTGAAACAGAAAGTTTAGTGCATGTATAACACAGTGCATGCAATAGGAAGACATTGGCAGACATTGTGTATGAAAAGTGAGTAAGATTGAAGTGATATTTCCAAATACGTATTTAATTCTATTATTGATTCATATGTATTTCCTGTCGCATTTTAGCTATGAAATTTACAGTTTGCCGTGGCCCATCCTGTATATCCAATTAGCTTGTAATTTTATATTTTATGAAAAATTGTGGAAAACATGAGTGTTTTAATGAAACAGTACCGCTCGTGCTATAAGGGGCAAGAACTGAAAGAAATAATAATTTACTCAACTGGTTATGAGATTCATTCGTCCTGCATTCATACAGTAGCGCTCAGAAGTATTTTGTAGAAAACATTAAGTTACAATTACTATAGATAGGTATTTAATAGCAGAAAGTGTCAGTGGATAATTGAAAAGTATCTAATTATAATCATTTTAGCGCAAAATACGTTTAGTTTAAACGAAGTTATCTTTCATAAAAAATAAATAAACATTCTTCTGGCTCAAAAGTACTTTGTAGATCTAAATAGGTATGTGAGAATAAAACAAAAATATTTTGTAATCTGTAAACAAAAATCAGTATTTCGTTACATGAGCTTGGATCACAGTTGCACGTCTATTTGGCATTGAATCCACAAGCTTTTGTAATCGGTGAAGTGTGAGTTTCGACCATTCGTCCAATAAGAGAGCAGCAAATTGATCCTTGTTTGAGTAGCTTCTACGACGAACACGTCGATCCGCATTTATAGTGGTTAAAGTTGTTTAACAATGTCTCGCAATTTTTAACGAAGATAAGACGTTCAAAACAAGCAATTGTGGTGAAATTTGGACATTGCAATTTTCAATCAATACATTAGTGGCTTTAATCTTCATGAGGTGCACAGAAAATAAAAGTGACATATATTTGTTCATGTTATACATAGAGATGAGATCTTCAGTATACTAGCAGTAGACCTTCGTCAGCACATCCCATGTCCACTATTAATACCTGTCTTAGCGAGAGATATACTGAAATAGATGTTACATTTGAAAGATATATGACGAAGCTTATTGCTTGTGCCGCAGTAGTTCCGAGGCAGAGCTATTCCAATACAACCATCACTCACAGTTGCAATTATTGCTCACAGTAGGGCAAACCGTTAGAGATGCGCCTTGAGTTGCTAACTAAATATATAGTAGTTTATGCTTACCTATCTTCTTACAATTTGCATTGAGCAAACGCTTCTTAAAAGTGACCTTTCAAGCTTTTTACTTTCTCTACTACGTATAGTAAGTAGGGGAAGTATTGTATTCCACCCAAAAATTCGATATCCAGATTTCACTGGAAATACATGTTTTGAGACCCCTAAATCCCAAAAAAGAATTTTTGAAAACATGTCCGTGTGTGTGTCTGTGAACAGCATAACTCAGAAACGAACAGTCGGATAAACACCAAACTTGGTATTTAGTTTCTATATCTTCCAGAGATGCGCCACGAAGGTTTTCAAGAAAATCCCGCACCCCATTTCCCTTTACATGGAACATTTTTTGAACATTTTAATTTTCTCAAAAATGGCTCTAACGATTTTGATTGAAATACCATATGTTTAAGATATTTTCATGACAAATGAAATGTATATCTCGAATTTTCTGGGAATGTCCCTTCATTGTGATCGACTTTTGCATAACTGGTAAACCATAAGAGATAGACAAAAGTTTACTACACAAAAATGTAGAACGCATTAAAATACACAATTTATGTCATATACATTTTTTTTGTTGAGTGAACCATTTTCAAGATATTGCTAGTTATTACCTTAAATTTTCCAATACTTATACTTTTTCTCAAATTCGTTAATCATTTTGTTTGTCGTAGTAATGCAAAGAGAATGGAATACTCCAAATAGCAACCAGCTCTTGAAATATTTGATTATAGCTTAAAGCCTACCAATTCCCCTTGCATCTACAAGAAAATTAGCAATAAGATTTACAGCTCGATTAACATGAAGCATATGGAGAATAAGCGTTTGTAAAAATAGTTTGTACAAGAGTAGAGAAAGTTATGTGAGTGTAACACATCAGATTTTTTAATTCAAATGCCCGAGCCAAGGAATGGATATTCACAATATACAAACACAGCAAAACCTTATTTATAGCAACAACACAGGTATATAACGGAGGGGAACACCTCTCGCACCTCGACCTACAGAGATCTACTGTGGTAGTGATGGGACGATACCACTATTTTAGATATTCGATACCGATACTGTTGTATGCTAATTTATAGGTTGTTCCCGTTTGACATTCTCCATTTGACAGAAACGTTTTGTCTTGATAATACCACAGGTTATTGTTAGTAAAAAAATAATATTAATAATTTCTTTGCGTTCCTTTTTATTTAACTATATTTTGTGCTGAAGACTTTCTTTTATAGCATTTTCCATCCATATTCTGGAAATTAAACGTAGTACACCTGTAAGCTACCTCGTGACCCGAGTTTGACTTGCGTAAACACAAACTAACAGTTAAAAGGGAAGAAGAAATATTTCCATGCGCTGTATTAACTCACATCTTAGGTTCTGATTTGTTTCTGCTGCATTCACAGATTTTGGTCACCGCAGCAAATATAAAGGCTGAGAGTGAGTCACCAAGCCAGACTGTTGCAGAAACGTGATTAGTGCGTCAGCTAAATCAGCTTCATTCACAACTCAGTTAACGCTGCATGTTACACGAGTACCTCCACTCCCTCACCCATTGTTTTGCATGTTTTATTTAGACCAAGAGTCTATGGAATGTTGCATTGATTCACCCATAGGAAACACAGTCAAGGTCTATCAAGAACTATAGTACAGCTTCTCTTTGGGGAGACGTGCGAGGCATTAACGTGAAGTCTCGACTCCTTTCATTTCTTACCTAGCATAAAGTTAAACCCAACAACTTTCAGTAATGCAAAACTTAAAACTTTAAAAGTATGGAAGGTTTATCGAGAGTATCGAGGTTCCATCTCTATATTGCGGCTAGGAGGGAGGTATGATGTGAAGGAACCACAGAAGGCTTTAGGCCACAGAGATGTGCGGAACTCCTTAACGTTTCCTGACTCGAAGATCCGACCCACTACTGGAGCTACCCAGAGGGGGGAGATGAATGACCAATGCAACTCTGCAGCCCTCTAGTGTCCATGGGGAATAATCTTTTTCTTGGAACAAGTACCCGCCGCATCTGTCCGTACTACCAGACGCCAGGAAACCTGGAAGCACCCCTGAAGCATGAGAAGGAAACGGAATGAAGGTGTGTGGGAGTGAAGAGAAACCACTCCAGAATTTGACTATCGACCAGGGAAAAAGAAGAAAAACCCAAAATCAGAGTGGGGTCGACGGAATCGAACCCGACTTCCCGAATGCAAGCCTCACACGTTTACCACGGAGACAACTGGCTCTGTAATTTAAAGCATGCACTTTACTTAAATCCATTGTGATGAATTCCGTAATTCCTGCCGGAAGCCTTAGAAAACATTGTATGGGACTCTAACTAATTCTTCCAAAGCCCTTTGAGGGTTTCTCACCGTTTGTACTTTCTCTACTAGTTACCTACAGTAAGAAGAGGAAGTATTGCATTCCACTCAAAAATGTGAAACAAGTTTTCACCGGATATACATGTTTTGAGATTCCCTGAACAAAAAAAGAGCATATTTTAGAAAAACCTCCGCGTGTTTGTACGTTTCTACTTATGCCTGTGAACAGATGGCTCAAATATGAAAATCGATTAAACAATAAAATTGGTATTTAATTTTGGCGTCTTCCAAAGACACGACACGAAGACTTTTAAGAAAATCTTCCCACCCAAAAGTACCCTTTACATGAAAAATATTTCTTTATTTTTGATTTTCTCAAAAATGGTTCTAACAATTTTGATTAAGATATTGCCATGATAAATAAAATGCATGTCTTTCATTTTCTATGAATATATTTCAATACATCCTTATTTTGAATGACTTTTGTGTAACATAATCGTAAAGAATAAACAAAATCTTCTACAAATGTGTCAGATGAATCTCTTGGTGGCTTTAAGCATTTCAAGATATTCTCTGTTATTGGTATGAATTTCCAATACGCATACTTTCTTCTTTTTCTTCTTCTTCTTCTTCTTCTTCTTCTTCTTCTTATTCTTCTTCTTCGGATTTCCCTCCTCCTTGGAGGACTTACAAGCCAATGCCTTGGGCCAGTAGCCTGTCGAGGAGCAAGCAATCTCACGTCATAGCATATCCAGGATGGGTGATCAGTCCAATGCCTGGTACGGCGGTGAAGAAGAAGGAAATGAAATGTAATGATTAAAGGGATGATAGGAAAATTCGCGGATCAAATTAATTAAGTCCAACATTCACCTAGAAACCTAGGAAAACCGCGAATAGACCTTCGATTGGTCGGTCCCGGGGTTTGAACCAGGGACTTCCTGAATGCGGGTACAGACGTCACCAAACAATTAAACTCAAAGAAAAATTCTTAAGTCCGTCAAGAAAGAGATTGACAAGTTAGGAGCTATTGGCTGACCAGAGGAACTGGCAAAACAGGGTCAAATTCTTGGCTAAAGTGCGCAAAGCTGGGTCAAATTTGTTCGGTTAGTCAAAGGTAATTTATCTCTATTTTCCGTTATCTTTTCTGTTGTTTATTTTGTCATCATACCTTGTAACTTAAATATGCATGTACGATCAATGACCCATGCCCTAAATACTTGTGTAATAACTTCAATAATTTGAAAGCAATAAATATACTTTATCTATCTACATTTTCAAGGAGCATTTAACTTCAAATCCATCACATAGCGATCCGCTTTTTAAAAATCATTAGCCTACTTTACTCTTCTTATACATACAGCGAAATGTGTAAAAGGCATAGAAAGTTTCTCAATTAAGAAGAAGTAGATGCTAGAATTTGTAAGAATACTTGCTATCAGAGTGAGTAGAGAAATGCATGTGAATGCAACACAATATTTTAAGAATGCTTTCGAAAAGTCTCATAAGTTTAAATGCCGTCATAGGACGTCAACACTAAATTGTATCCACAACTTCAAACAAAAATGAGCATGCATTTTTAAAACATCTCGGCAACTATGCATGTTGCCGGCTTGTATAACTATGCTCCATAAACTTTTAAACTAATTACGCCTGGAGCGTTGAAAGTTTGAGAACGTAAATGAATTCCAGTATTCCCCGACGCATAAGAGATGCGTTTGATGGAATTTATTACATATGAGCTGTCTAAATTGCCCCGTGGATGCAATTCATGTGGGTTGCTCACCTGGTTGGACCACTTTCCCGAAAATATCTATAAAAGCAAGGGGTGGAGGTATGAATTATAGCTGAATGCGGTTTTCCTCAGCTCCTAGAGCAAATGCGGCATAGCGTTAGTGAGTTTAGTCAAAGGGCTTAAAGCAGACTCAATTACTTCAGTTGCTAATACCCTCAAGAGGGCATATCGTGTAAAAGGTACATGGTAGTTCAAAATTGCAGTATCTCTATGATGACGTTTGTTCAAGTACTGCTCAGAGCAAGGCCAAGCCTGCATTATCTCACTGCCCCCACGATAAGGCACATATGATTCAATTGTTGATGTTCTAATGCAGTGGTTCTCTACCTTTTTTGGACTGATGACACGCTTTAGTGAACACCCACGATATTGCGACACACTAATTTGTATTTTTATTATCATTAATAACCATAATAAAATAACTTCTATGCAGTTCACACATCCCGTATTGTAGATAAACTAATGTTAACACGCAATCGAAAATTCTAAAAATCTGATGTCATACATTCACATGACTTTATCTACCCAAAATTAAAATTGAGTTTTATTTATGGAGCTCTTTAACTACTAGGGTCCTTAGCGTCGAATTCTACATTGGCGTAAAAGACGGTAATTTTGCTCAGAGGTCTCTTTATCAGGCTTGAGGTTCTTTTACGTACCGTATATCTACGACACGGGACCACCGGCTTTACTTCCCTTCCGAAGGAAGCCATGCTAAGGATTTTTACGCCCGAAAAAATCCATCGCCCTCCGCCGGGTTTAAAACGGTGACCTCGGGAACTAGAGGCTAGCATGGTGACCACTACACCACGGAAGACGACTTTATCTATCCTCTATCTTTATTAGGGGATATACAAACTATTCTTACGTAAGCTTATTTTTCTATCTAATACATTTAATCCAAATAAATCTTTGCAAAAATAGCTGGTTAGCTACATTATGCATTTCATTATAAACGCAAAGAGAACGGCAATAGTCAAATGTTAAAGAACTGGAGCTATATGCTGGCCTTAAAATACCATATTGTTTCCATGCAATCGCGGGAAACAACTGAAAATCAATGAAACTAAAAGAATAAGCATGGAACAATTTGAACCTTTAGTAACGTTTACGCCACAAAAAAGCTTATTTTAAGTAAACTGTTTTAAAGAGATCTACATTTTTTGTGTAGTACGTTTTCGTCTATCGCGTAACGCTTACAAGTTATAGAAGATTATACAAATTTCCTTCCGAATGAAGAGGACTTCCTAGGCTATTCCCAGAAAATTCAAGATATAAATTTTATTTGTCATGTAAATACCTTTCATATACGGTATTTTGATCAAAATCGTTAGAGGAAGTTTTTATAAAATCAAAATTTTTGAAAAATGTTCCATGTAAAGGGTAGTTGGGAATGGGGGTATTTTCTTGAAAATCTTTGTGTTGCATTCTTGGAAGATATTAAATTCAAATAGCCAGTTTGGTATTTATCAGGCTTTTCGTTTTTGAATTACGCTGTTCACAGACAGACAACACACACGCACACGCGGATGGTTTCCAAAAATGCTTTCTTTGGCTTCAGGATGTCTCAATGAATTTTTGGGTGGAATTTAATACTTCCAGTTGCTATACATAGTAGAGTAAGTAAAAAAGCAACAACATTACAACAAAACTAAGTTTGTGTCAAAAATTCCAAGTTGCTTCTACTGGAAATCAGAAAAACATTTCATTACGGTTTTTGAAAACTCAGCAATTTAAATTAATTAGAAGCTTGTGCTTGGTGGGTGCCACAGAGCTTCTCTATACGTGATCTTATGGTTGATACGCCAACACGTAAACCATATTAAAAATGCAGCAGTCTTTTCCTTGGTTTAGACTTCACTATGCATTTTCATTCTAGAAAATGCTGATTCCAACAAGTATGTATGACGATGGAAACGGTAGTAGGGTACCTATGGCCCTCTTTGCAATGATTGTGAAATGCTGACCTCGCGCATAAATCCAAAAAGGCTGCACTGAATTCTCTAGACAAATCCACCATAACATTTTTCTCGTTGACAGGTTGATGGCATGTTAAATGTTGATCTTCCAGAAGTATCAAAAGGAGAAATTACCTATTTTTACTATGAAACGACAAACTAGGAAAGTACTTTGTACTAAAGTTTGTAACGCTTTTAGATATTCTACTATTACATTTTTAATTTCTCTGCTAGTATAGTAAGTAGGGAAGTATTGCATTCCACCCAACCATTCGATACCAAGATTTCAGCGGAAGTATATGTCTTGAGGTGCCCTGAATTCAAATAAAGCATTTTTGGAAACGTATCCGTTTGTGTGTCTCTGTGTGTCTGTCTGTGAACAGCATCACCCAAAATCGAAAAGTAGGATAAATACCAAACTTCGTATTTGAGTTTAGTATCTTCCAAGGATGCGATACAAAGATTTTCAAGAAACTCCCCCACCCCAAACTACCCTTTACATAGAACATTTTTCGAAATTTTTTATTTTCTAAAAAATGGCTGTAACGATTTTGATTAAAATATCGTATGTTTAAGATATTTTTATGATAAATGAAATATATATCTTGAATTTTCTGGGAATGTCCCCAAAGGTCTTCATTCTGTATGACATTTGCATGATTGGTAAACCATAAGAGAGAGACAAAGGTTTACTGCAAAAAAAAAAAAAAGATATAGATCTCGTTAAAACGCACAATTTATGTCATATATATATTTTTTTTGTCGAGTGACCCATTTCCGTGATATTCCTTGTTATTTGTTTGATTTTTCCAATACCTTTTCAATACTTTTTCTCAAATGGGAATTCATTATTTGTTTTTTTTATGTCCTGGACATGCAAAGAGAATGGAATGCTCCACATAGCAACCAGCTCTTAAAATATTTGGTTATCGCTTAAAGCCTAAGATATTCCCCTTGTGCCTACAATAAAATTAGCAATACGATAGTGTCTGCAAACTTTTATATCCATTAAAATGAAGTAGATGGAGAATATGCGTTTGTAAAATACCATAACCGGGATTTGAACCATGTATCTCCCGGTCTCCGTTCGGTTGCTCTAACCACTGAGCTACCATAGCAACATGCCGGCACGCCATTAAATTCTCCAACCGGGAGATCCATGGTTCAAATCCCGGTTATGGCATTGCATTTTTCAGTCGTCTGATTCTACCTTTCCAACCCTGTCCAACACACGGTTTGTGTGGAAGAACAATTAATCCCGTTTGTAAAATAGTTCATAGAAGAGTAGGGAAAGTTATGTGAGTACAACACAACAGACTTTTTAGGTACTCTTTCTAATTTTGATAGCATAAAGCAAATCAATCTAGATGTTTCATTTCTGAAAGGATTCAGGTTCTTCACAACAAGAGACCAAGTATCGAGTTTAATACTATATCAGTTTTACTTGAATCTAATTTACAAAAAGCACACTACGTATTTGATAAATCCAGATATCATCTACTTGAAGAAAATAAAGAGACTATACCTTACATTATGTTTACATCTTGCAGTAACTTTTTCATTTGACTTGTTACAGAATACTCGTATGCAATTATTTGGTAGAGATTTATTGCTGGCCTGTAATTCTGCTTCGTTATTTTATTTTTTCATACACTATTCTTAATAATTCCTTTCTGAATGTTTTTGAAAAAATCAAATGGTTTCTTAGCGAGGTGTGTTTTTACTTATTTATTTGATTTCGCTAGCATAATGATATTTGTCTAATTTTAGTGAAACCACATGTATTCTGTGATAACGATATATAGGATGGATATTTTTCTAAATAGCTAGAAATGGACCTTTATTTCGGAAATATTTAATCCGTTTCTCAATAGCATTAAGCTTCGGTCCCATGGAAATATTATGCACCTGGAGAAAGATGTGCATTTTAATGACTTCTTTCGCAAATTCTGCTTTTTATTTTAACTTTCGAGTTATAATATTACACAAAATAAGGCATGGACATATTAAAGAAAAAATATGATTTATTACATTCACATGACGTTCTCAACCCTCTATAGCTTACTAGTGAGTTACAAATTATTGTTAGAAAGTTTGTTTCCTTCTTCTAAAAACGCCTTTTTTGGGATTCAGGGTGCCTCAGAACACATATTTACGGTGAAATCTCGGTATCGAATTTTTAGTTGGAATACAGCACTTTCCCCACTTCAATATACGTAGTAGAGGAAGCAAAAAACAGACAAAAATTGTGGCAACAAGAAATGATAAACATATTCAGATATAGCACCTTAAATAAAAACAATCCGTATTACGATGCACTGTCATTTCCTTTTATATTACCAAAAAGAAAAATTAAGAGCTATCAGAAAACACAACATGCTAAAAATACGAATAAAGTAGAAATTTAGCCATCCCCACAGGCCTGCAGCAGTGACCAACATACCCTTAACCATTCCAGGTGATATAGGGCGATGAAAATGTTTTACCTCTAATTCTCCGTAACCATACAGCTTGCCAAGATATGCAGCCAGGATTCTTCCTCATCCCAAATGGGGCAGATTCTCATATAATTACATCAGTAATTTTATCTCGACTATGTACCAAGTCTAAGCACGCAAGGCTTTGTTTGATGTGCTTGGTCCCTATTTTGATGCATTACTCGATACCCCATTCAGATGTTAACCCAGATTGTATTTCCAAAGAAAACTTCTCCGAGAATTACGCAATTGTTTGTTGCCTGTCAATGTCATAAAAATGAGATTTTAATTTTTCTCAACACACTCCGTCTATTTCTCTGACCCTTCACCCAAATGCAGCCGCCGCCGCCACCACCACCAGCATTACCTACTTAGAATTCAAAAGCATAACCCAAAAAGCATTTAACAACTCAGCTTTGCGGAAATGACGAATGAAATGGGCAAAACGAGTGTTCCTATGGTACTTGGATCTGCATTTGCACTTCGGACGTTGGGGATATGAGAAAATGTATCAGGATCCAAGAAAGAACCAAAGCACCTTTAGTTTAGTTACATAGTTCTCACAAGGAGCTCTGCTATGTAATTTTAACTCATCTGGAAAAAGTAATTCAGTGGCGTGCATTTAATTCCTGTGTTTCAGTACCACTGGGTAAGGAAGTTATTCAGCCTGTGAAATTGTTTTTCAATAATTAGGCCCATGAACACAATTCGAAAACCACGCTCCACTAGCTGCTATACCATCCTCTCCCCAGCCGTCCCCAGCTAGCACAGTTTGTACACATACATAAACTTGTCACGCAGCTGAAACGGCTCATGCATATTTTCATCAAATACGATTGATATTGTGAGTGAGAGATAAGGATGGGAAAATTATAATGGACACGAATAATCTAGGCAAGACAGATTCCAGCAGAAGCCATAGCTACATGTAGTCTCTATTATTAATTACGAACAGAACCGAGAGAGATGACGCCATAGTAACCTATGAGGCTCACATTCAGCAGAACCAGTTCGATTCTCGTCGGATCAGCCAATATTTTTTCGTGATTTCTCCAGGTCGGTAGGCAAATGCCGGAGTGGTTCATCTGAAATCATGAACCTCCTGTCCAACGTTTCCATTCTCCGTTTTAGGGCAGTAGGAACAAACGACGATGGCTTGTGTGTTGTGGCAGGACGGTGGAATTTGCGCCATGGAAATATTTCTCCCTAACACTTGCGAAGGTGCTGGGATTCCCTTTCTTCCTGGGAGGGCTTCGTCTATTCTCGGAACCCCAGGCTGCGGGTGGCTAATGAAGGGCTACCCGGCGCTAGTACAGCGTTATTCAAAAAGAAGGAACAGATTTTAAATAGTCATTTTTAATGATAGATAGCGACACATACGACAGAGAATTGAATAGAGGAAACTTCAAAGTTTTAAGCCCCATCTATTAGTTCCATTCAGTGCTTACAGCGGCGCTGTGTTTATTTACGAGAAAATGGTGATGCCACAGGAAAAGTCATTTTGTGTGCTGCATTATACAAAGAGTGAATCCATTGTTTCATTGCAGCATGTATTTCGTTGTAAGTTCAACAACGAGCCGCCACGTCATAAAAAATTTACAATTGATACAATAAATTCGTAGAAGGTGCTTGCGTATGCAAACGGAAAAGCACTGGTCCTCCTCGCATAACAAATGGTACTCATTTTGAGCACAAAATAAAACTTAGGACTTTTCTCTATTCAGTCATGTATCGCATGTTTCACCATCTATTGTCGTTCATTAGAAATGCATATTTGAAGTCTGTTCCTTCTTTTTGAATAACCCTGTATTGATGTCATGCTGTACTCATTAGTTATATAGAGTTAGGATCTGGTCGCCCTTAGGGTCTCCCCTTCATTACTTCCTCCCAGGTGTCACCTTGGAAGAGCAAAGAACACACGATGCTCACGTGTAGTGCTGTACTCCATTTATTGAGGCCTCTCTTTATGAATACTTCTAACTCTTAGCATCTAATCGGGAGCAGAAGCAGGAAGAACATAGATTATTCATGAATTTAGGTCATCGTTTATGTAATTGTGAACGTTATTCTATTTCGTCTACTGAGCTTATAAAAATAGTATTTTTCGTAAGACTTTTCTGGGAATATCCTTACGATGTACAGCAAGGTATAGTTTGTGTGGAGTCCATTAAAATGCGTTGTCACAACTAGCGTAGCCTTCATTGCCACCGTATGCAATTGTTATAATTGCCTGGAAAGTTTTTTGCAACCCTGTCCTATTAGAATCAAGCATGCGTTTAGTATGCACTTCCCCTGTACCCTAAGATAAGCCAGTTCTATTGTAATGAGACATATGACACGGATATACAGATACTCACATATACTCCTGATAGCTCTCGGTGCTGGGACCATCGGGCCATTCGCTGTAACATACTACTCTGACATCGCCGTCCGGAAACTCATGCACGTACGTTGTGAAGAACACCAGGTTAGGAAGGGAGAGCACCGTGCCCACCACCCAGATTACCATCGCGATGCACAGCGTCGTCCGCCTTCCCATCCTCGGTCTCAGTGGGTTCATGATAGCCATGTACCTGAAACAGAGGATATGCGTCACTATTACTGATCATTCATCATGTCTCTTCTCTACGTTTGAAACCAAAATAGCTGGATTTTATCTTTCTGACCAAATATTGTTACATGTTGGGGCGAAGGCTAAAGAGTTACCCGAAAATGATTAATTTAGGTCACCCCATCACGTACATGGGGTACCGGCCACACACAAGTGGTTCCAATTACCACTTACTCTCGAGTGACGCTATCTTGTCTCCACCAATCGTCTCTAACTAAAGCCAGACAGGGCTGACGTCATACCAGACAACTTCAAACAGATCTTTCCCTTTGGCGTGGTCCGCGCCAAAAGGAAAGACCGTCAAGCCGAAATATAACCAAGGAGACCCAATAATGCTACGTCTGGTAGCAACAATACAGCACAACAGTTTGTCTGGTAATGACAATAAAATTCATGTGCCATAATATTAGCTCTGTTACCATAAATTGATTTTTATGTGCTTATATATACATACATTTTATTTATAGTAAGTTTATCATTAGTCTGTTTGCCTTTATTTTGGAACCGAGAGAAGCAAGAAGAGGAAATATAAGTGCATTGGACCTTTACTTTTAGGAAATGCCCAAATATTTGGCCATACAAATCCTCAGGTAATCAGGTTATTGTAAACAGTATTCTGCAATGTCGACGAAATAATATTTTAATGTGACAGTTCATAAGCCACATGGCTAAGCTATTATAAGCTTCGAATCAAAGTGACATTTTGTGTTAAAGATTCTTTAGTCTGCTGCTGACCAGGTGTTTACAACCCTCATGTGTTTAAATTCGGTATATTGTTCAAAATACCGGTCTGTAAAGGCAAACTTCGTATATGATGTTTCTCAATAACGGAGAATCACCCTTCTCATCTTTCTCTGATACAGTGTCCCAGAGGAGCAATGCCAGTAAAAAATATGTGTATAAGTAACTAGGACAAGAAATAAACCAAAATAAAATGGTGTACGTGAGCAAACTGGTATGGATAATTCTTTACAGGTATTCCTCTGTTAATTGACCTGTGGGAGTGAGCTCATATATATTCTTCTTTCACTTCATTACCTCGATAGGCGTTGGCAGCGGCCTGCAAGAATTCATCCTACTCGTAAGGTTCTTCATTAACCACCATTTCTTACTCTTTGTCTTCAACCTCCACTCCGCTTGTGATTTTCGACTTCCCCTGCGTGCTCTATTCCCACAAGTCTTCTCTGTCACATGAAAAAGTATGACTTTGTAGCCCTTGGGCCATTGGTTCATGTTTCAGCAGAAGCCCAAATTCCAAAGAGAGGCTGTTGTCCTGCTCTTAGGCATCATTCCTAAAACATGAGCGCGCGTGCTTCAATAAAAGTTTTCATTGATGTTTCATGTCAACCTTCATTTTGTATTAATATTTGTTGCAATGCTAAAGGAAGAAAGTTAAATTTGCTAACTATTGGTCTGAAGTGCATGTTTTGTGGATAATCTGTCGTGTCAATGATCAGGCTTCCTACTAAGATCCATTTAAAGCATATTCACCAAAATGGCGTCTACCTACTGGCGCCTATATTTTATTTTACAATTACATATTTATAAGACCACTTCCAGCAATCATTCCAAATCTATACTGTTTTAGTTACTCCCTTGGCTAACCTCACTGCGTCAACTTCCATGAAGGCTCCAGGATATCGTATTTTGATGTTGAGGTCGGGATGCCGCCCACATTTGCAAACGGGAAGTAATTCCTTCAGTGTTACGGCTGAAAATTGGGATTGAATCTGATTCAAAAGGTCAGGTTGTTTTCCTGCAGGACTTCAGAAAGTAATCGTAATTCTAGGGCTGCCCATTAAATTCTATTTACTGAGTGTCCGTTAATTTTAAATTCTCAAATCTCAGAGAGGTTTAGTCCAAAGTAATAAAGCTACATTTCCAGGGTCCAAAAATGAGGTTTCATTTTATAGATGTTCATTTTTTAATCTTTCCTGTTATACAAAATTATACAAAATGCAATCAAAAAGGGAACTGACACAAAATAATAATATAAATATAATAATATAAATAAAAAATATGAATATTCCCATGTACGAATAAAGAGGTTTGGGATACGTAATTTTGTTGAAAATCATGGTGTCACATCTTGCAATATGCTGAACTTAAACCAATTTTGATATTTAAACGTCTTTTTGTGTTTGTGTTACACTGTTCATATACCCACACAAACACACATACACGCGCGCGCACCTTGTTTCTAAAAGTAGGTGTTAAAAAGCGTTTCGAAAACCTAGGGATCCTAGGAAGTCTAGTTTGAATATCGAATTTGCAATTTTAAAGGACGTATTGGAGAATAGTAATGCCGCCATGATAATTTAGATTGGGCACACAATATTCCGTATTAAGTATAATATAATAAAAAAACATACCTCCTTGAGGGAATAGTTAAATTTTTGGATTTATGGTTTGTGAAAAACCTATGTACAATATAAAATTATTGCGAAAACGAACATTTGGGAATCACTTTTTGGGAAAGTCTAAACAGTTAAGGTAAATTCTACTGGAAATATTCTAATAAGGGAAGAACATTGAGAAAAATGACCGCTTACTACAGATGGTCGGTTGAGTGTAGCTGTGTCAAGCACAGGGATTCATTAATGATAGCACAAGGTAATCAAATCATATCTGTTTCAGTAAAGGACAGCCCCAGTGGGGAAGTTATTTCAAGCTCATACTCGCAGTGTTTTAGCTACCGACACCTGTTTAAAAGTGACATCGCTTCAGCAGGTTCTCATTGCGGAAACCCCATGCGCTAATTGAATGTCACCGCTGAAAATCCCTACGGCTCTCTCCATCTCTGCCCGTTACTTTTACTGCCGTTCTGGTGCTGCTGTGCGTTCCCTGTTTTACGAGAAATGAAATGCTACATTTTCAATAGCAGGTTTCACCTCCTTGTTGCAATTTAGTTTCACTTGTTTAGCTCCCGTGCTTGTTTTTGTTTAGTACTAAAATTGAAGCAGTATTTTTATCACTTAAATGATATCAGTCTAATTATATAATATAAAAATTTAATAACAGTCCGTCTTAAAGCAATATGTGTATAATATGTAAAATGTATGTACCATCATTGTATTAAGTTTATATTATGTACATGCATAATAATGTTACGTGAGTGTATTACGTAGTTTAACAATGCAGGAGCTGTGAGAATAGAAGCAAACTGTTTTTCGTAGCAAACAGAATCACAAAGTAAAAGCCGAAAGTTGCTAACAATAAGGGAACCTTGAGACAACAATAAATTAGAAAGTTTAAAAAGGCTACTAATAATTCTTGGAACAATAATAATGCAATATTTAAAACAGTTTATAAATAACCGATCAAAAACTAGAGAACCTTAAAGACAAATAAAGGTATTCCATTGGAGTAGGCTTAGCCAACCAGAGACTTGAAATAAAGGAAATTTACAAATTCAGGAGGTTGATGCTATAAGATTGCGTACCCGAGCAGTTCGGTACGGGTTCAGTGTGGGACATAAAAATTCATTGCGGTGAGAATAATGTAAAATTAACGTGTTAAAAAGTACAATTAACAATAATCTCACAGCTCTACAGTAATATACATCAGTGAAGCGTTATTTAATCGTGTTAAGGATTAATAAACAAAGTACAATACAATTATAGTTTGTGTAAGCCTTCATTCTTTAGCGGTACCAGTTGTTAAGAGATACGTGCTCTACAAATTACTAATGACGCAGCGGAGATATACATAAATGTACATATATAATATATAAATAAAGAAACATTAAAATAGATGTTAAATTTTAAACGTGGGGAGAAGGCCACCGGAAAAGTAATCGTGGGGCGAAGGCCACCGGAAAGTTTGTACCGTACGTGGGGCGAGCACTCCTAAAACAATCTCCCGCAAGTTTGGCTACCATACGTGGGGATGCAACTAATGCAAAATAAACCTCACTAGCTGACGACTGCCCAGTATTACAAAATCCTGCTATAATACAGAGGTGTGAAAATTATTAGACTCAGATACATTTTTACAGTAAAAATGATTGTAGGCCCTAAGTTTGAAAACAATTTACGAGCATCCAATTTCAAATCTACATCGTATGTGAATGCGTATTAGCTACTTTTAATTGTGAATATTTATTTCCTCGAATAACACCATTATATTAGTATTTTTCTTGGTGAAACCTTTTTGTTTTCCAACCTGGCCTCAAAAATCTACACACCACGATGGTACACATTGTAGAAAAAATCATTTAATTTCCAGATATAACCTTGAAAATTCACAGATAATATTTAGGGAAACACTGGCTGAAAACGGTCATCTAAGATCCATTTTTTATAACAAACGTGATATAAATTTGCCAACATTTCTTAGAAGAAAAAATATGTCAGTCTATCCAGTAGTATGAGATAAAAATGTTGACTCTGTAGGTTTATTTACTTTTTCATATAGACAGTCATCTAATTCTGATTGGTGCAAAATTCTGTAAGCATTTATCGCCCTAAGGTTTCATTATATTGGAGGCACAGCCTTATACACTAAGCATAACTTTGCGTAGAGTCTAATAATTTTCACACCTCTGTAGCAAAAACTGTTCCTATGAAAGTACATAATTAAAATGGGTTAGCTTTTTAAAATAGAATGGTGAATGAATTAGTTTAATTTACTTCCCCCATTCTTTATGAAATTATTGTACAATAATCTAGAGAACTGTTAGCTCGAATCCTTCCCTTTACCCATTTTAATTGCAATTTTGTACAGCCCCGGCTATTTCAAATGACGAATGAAAAATGCCGTGATATTCACGCAAAAGGAAGTGAAACATCAGCGGAACGTCCAACTTTCTTTCTTAACTTCCCCCAAGCTCCGGAAATGCTGCATAGTCTATACGTATTCTTTGGTAGTGGAAAAGCCCTCGATAGGAATTTTTTAGATAATTATAGTAATTGATATTTTAAACCTTTGTACCTTCCCTTTAGTCCCATATTATTTAACACACAAGCTCTCTTTTTCGTTTAGCGACGTTTTAGCTTGTAGTGGCGTGGTCTATGTCTCAGGTAAACTTTATCTGGTGGGACGGGTACGCACTGTGCTAAATTAGTGCCGCGCGTGGCGCGCACGGTAGAAAAAGCCAACAGCCTTTCACAATAGCGTGTCTTTCCTTCACCTGCTTCAGACCAAGTAAGCACCTCCTTCCCCTAGCTAAACCCCTATCTACTTGGAAGTGCTCCTCCACCCATTAGCTAAAACTCGCTGAACAGACAGTACATAGTTTTCACATAATGCAGAAACCCTTCACATAAGGTTTCCATTCCTAGGCCATCAAGTTAACCTCATTGGAAAAGACACATAGTCTGAACTATCAGAAAAAAATTCAGTTATTAAATATAAACATCCGTTCACTGATAAATTTAAAAAATCTTCCGTGTAAAAGGTAGTTTGCGGTAAGGGATATTTTCTTAAAATATTTTGTCGTATCTTTGAAAGATGCTGAACTAAATACCAGATGTAGTATTTATCACATATATCCTCTTTGGTTTATGTTGTTTATAGACACACACGGACGGCCGTTTTCTAAAGGTACTTTTTTTAGTTCATGGATAATCATGGTGACTCAAAATGTGGATTTCCGGTGAAATCTCTGTATCAAATTTTTGAATGGAATACAAATACTTCCTCTACTTATTTAGGTACAAAGTAGAGAAGTAAAAATAAAATAAAAGACAGTGTGCTAATTAAATAAATTACATAGTGTGTAAGACGCATTATAAGCTCTGTTATTTAATTTTAATGTTGAGGAAGCTATAAAAATAACTGCGAAATGTATATCCAATTTTAATGCATTTACATATTTTAGTGCTATGACGTCAATGGCAAAAGGAATATCGGACTATTGTGCGTACGATATTCCAAATTGAAAAAGGCAGTTCTTTCACTGCTCCATTTAAAGGACGATAGAAATAAGAAGAGAAGATCAGAAAAGGAAATTGAGCTTATGAAGAAGAGGGCTGGGATGGAAAGAATTTCCCATTAACGTGATGCTATGGAGTAGACGGCGGTTAAATATTTTCCATCAGTTCTGCTCACTACAGTAGATTGATTTTCTGCACAACAGCTCAATTTGGTCTGCACATTTAGTGCTACGAGCATTACTATTGGATCATGGGGGAATGCAAGTTCACAACAGGGCCATCCAATACTACTGCCTAATTTGCCATTCCCTTATGGGCTGCAAATGTATGAACAAAGTGGGTCTATACAAACTTAGTTCAGATTAGAACTGCTCTGTACAACTGTCTTTGTAGCAAGGCATGGAAGGGGGATTTCCGGATATGGCTGCACATGGTTTAATAGGCCCTGGACAAATAAATAATACACAGAGCTAGGCTTCAGAATCAGAACAAGAAGGCGTGAAACATGCGAATTCAAACAGACCATGGTCTCCCTCCGTTCCTAATAAGCAATTCAATGAATTATTTATCTCATTTATGTGGTGTTAATTCGTGCTAAACATCAACTACCTAACGATTCCGGCAACAATATAAGCTGCTCTGTTCCCTCAGAGTTCTCTGCTAATAAGGGACTAAGCATTACTCACAATTTGCTCAAAGGTATCGATTTAAGGCTTGAGAGTGTACCAGATTTTGGGGCTCACGCTTTAAAACAAATTCAAGCAAGAATAAAACTTTTAACCTTTTAAATAAAATAACGGAACATATGAATGTTTAATAGAAATTGGAATATTAATTAATAAAAAATGTCTTTGAAAATTGGTTTTAACTTATTAGTTTTAGAAAGAGATTATGTATTAGTTTGACTTTAAATAGATATTATATTCAAGAGAAACTAAACTGTCTTAAAATGAAATCAAGTTCTCTCTACAAAAGTACAAATTAATATTAACAACAATATTAAAATTACAAATAAAAATAAATTATTATCTAAAATTTATATCGAATTAAAATAAAGTTGGAATTAAACTACCTTCAAAAAATAAAAGTGAATTAAATTCACTCTGGAAGGCAGGCTTTCTGTGCCGCCCATATTATTTTTACAGTTTTCTGTAACATTTTTATTAAACTGTACTTTTGTAAAACATATTCAAAATTAAATTTGTTTTCATCAATAAGCTGTTTAGATTAAGCAATTACATTTATAGTTTCACTTATTAGTGTGATATAGCAGCAAACATTACAGACACGTAGCTTCATTAGTGTATTAGTGTGTACCTGAATGTAAAAATTATTAAATTGAGAAAAATAAGTTTAAGAATTTTATTAAAAATGTTTCACCTCACTTAGAAGAGTCCAGGACTATAATGAGGTTGCTCACTGTCTTCCTTGGTTCTCTTGTGGTTACTGTTCAAGTGAGTTCAGAAATCTATCCTGTGCAGTTTAGGAAATACAGACATATAACAGAAGTTCTGTAGAAAGTATGGTGTGTTCCAGAAACATGACTGGCATTAATGTGCAAATCAACTATCTTATGTATCTAAACTTATCATTTTGGCTACATGTTCTTGTTGTACACATACTAAGTAATCAAAATAAACAACCACCCTAAAATTAATATTTTTGTAGAGTTTGAGTGGCTGTCTTACCTTAAAGAGCTTGCCTGAAACCTTTTCTAAAAGGTTTTGTAAGTTGTAGTAGAAATAATAAGCAAATAATTGTTAGTAAACATTAAATTATACTTGAAGAAAATATGATATGAAAAATAAACAATGCAAAACATTAGGATTGGTGAAGTTACCCAACCAAATCTAATTGCTTAATAATTGTAAATAATCTAAGTGATTTTAAAATGATTTATAAGTAACTGATAATTGTTTTATCAGATTAGAAATATAAGTTACTTCATATAATTAAATATTGTATAATATATCATATTTATGAAACAAAAATGTAACAGAAAACGTGATTCTTCCCGTTACTAGGGAGAATCGATATTCAAGGAAATTTTTTCACAAGAAGGCTTAAAGGAAAAAAGACGCCTTATATTAGGATTTAATTAATAGTATTCTACAATAATATTACTATAAACATAGAACAAGGTGTAGTGAGATACCTAAAGTATTGGTATAATTATCAAGAATAAAAAAATAATAAACAAAATTAATAATAATTTTCATAAACTTATTAATATGAATTTGCACACAAAATACATGTTGATCAATCATAGCACTGAGTAAATACAAACTTAATTTTATAATTGTTGCCAAACAAACCTACTACAATACCAAACTGCAGGGCAATACTTGAGTTACATCGGTTTGCCGCATCAGATTTAAAAAGCTGTAATAACTGAAGGTAACGAACCCTGAGAAATAGAACTCATCTGGGAAAGATATGTAACAAATCTTATGCCAAATTGTTGCACACACACACTGCTGCATCCTGAGGAAAACAACACGACGGGATCACGGAATCATGTTTTCTATCACAAAGTGTAACACACAACCCCATATTTATCATAATACTTGAGGTCAAAAATTGGAATTCATAGATTAAACCGAAACAAATGTTTATACAGGGAAATACAACATAACCGTTTGATCACTTAAAAACTTTCATATCAAGTAATCAGGCAAATGAATAAATTATTACATAAAAACATCTGATATGTTGAATTCACAGCAATTTCTCTACTCATCCTTCTACAAATTATACTTACAAAGGCTTACTCTTCTACCTATTTCTTGTTAATAGAGAAAAAATTTCATTGCAGTTTTACACATTTCATTTTAGTTATGAGAAGAATAAAGTAGACTAAGCGATAGTCAGATTTTCAAAAAGCGGATTGCTCTGTGATGGCTTTGAAACTCCAGCTCTTTGCAGGACTACCAGCAAAAAGGAATATCGACTTGAGACTTGAAAAAGGTATAAGTATTTGAAAATAAAAAACAATAACAAATATATGTCTTTCTCCGTGGTGTAGTGGTTACCATGCCAGCTTCTAGTTACCGTGGTCGCGGGTTCAAACCCGGCGGAGGGGATGGATTTTTTTGGGGAGTAACAATTCTTAGCTTGGCTTCCTTCGGAAGGGCCGTAGATTTACGACACGTAAAAGAACCTCAATCCTGATAAAGAGGCCTCTGAGCAAAATTACCCGTCTTTCACCCAATATAGAATTGGACGCTAAGAACCACAGCAGTAAAAGAGCGTCCATAAATAAAACTCAATTTAATTTAGAACAAATATATCAGAGATGGCCAAAGCCACAAAAACATTTTATTAGAGATAAGATCTGTATTTTAACGAGATCTACATTTTTTCGTAGTAAGATTTTGTTTACCTGTTGCGGTTTACCAATAATACCAAAGTATTTGAATCAAAATCGTTAATTGACATTTTTGAGAAGATCAAAAATAATGAAAATGTTTCCATGTAAATGCTTTGTGTGGCATCCTTGGCTGGCAAAAGCTGAACCAAGTTTAGTATTTAACGACTTTGTTATATGAGTTTTGCTGTTCACAGAATGACACACAAACACCCGCTTGTGGGCCTTTTTGTAAAAATGCTTGTTTTTATTTAAAGAGCCCTTAAAACGTGTATTTCTGGCGATATCTGTATATGGGGCTTTTGGGTGGAATACAATACTTCCTCTATTTAAATGAGTAGGTAGTAGAGAAAACAAAAACAGGTTGTTTTACTTACTTTCTTCGCATTTTTAGTACAGCACGGAAGTATCTAGGGAAACAGCATGGAGGAAACCTGTTGCACTGTTATAAACGATAAATTGCACTTGAATATAAATGATTCATTAGGAGTGAGGTCGACGGTATAATTCCTTAGTAATGGCTTCAGATTTGAAATGCAAATGTCTCCGCTAAATTTTCTTGCACATGAAGGGGTTGCTTGAAGTAAACTTTCATTCTAAGACTAGGTACAATCAAAAGAGATAGTGCCAGTCTGCAAGTAAAGTTTTACCTATTTTAATGTAGCAGTATATGAGATAATGAGTGGCAATTAAGCGGGCAGCTGAAGAAGGGCCATGTTTACTTGATATTTGCTGATAAGGGATATCGAAATAGTGATTATGTCCTGATCGTTCTTGGTGGTTCGCTTTCTGACTCCTTACAAAAACTTCTGTTTCACCCAAAAGTTGTGATATCTCGTGTTATAAGAATTTCTCCGTAGTTTACATAAGTATTTCCGCACAAACTGAGGCAATATTTTATATCATAACATGCTGTGAATGCCAGAGTGATTGTAGTATAAATTAATATTATTGTATATACATGATTTTAGATGTTTGTTAGCCATAAGTATTGTTAGGAAATAAGTTTACACGGCCTAACTGAAACTGACAATAGAAGTGGGTAAAATAAACCGAGGGGGTGAGTTGTTTATCACTAAGATGAGATAAACAAATGATGTCAGGGTAGCGTGCTTTTTTTTTTTTTTTAGAAATGGAGCATATATGTTAGTAGTAGTGATTGGCTAACCAATAAGAGCTATATTATAATGTTTAGGCAATTCTCGAGCCATAAGCAAGTGTCGCACAGTTCGGAAGAATCTCTCACGAGGTACACGTCGCACAGTTCTGAAGAATCTCTCACGAGGTGCACGTCGCAGAGTTAGTTACAAAAATGTAAAGTACACGAAGTAATTGGTGCGCGGTAACTGAAACGACTGTAGTTACATTCGGAAATATCACAGTTTCAGTCAGGCGTGTATAAAGTTTAAATATGTCAATTATTAATTAAGTGTGACGGCAATAAAATTCTAGATTAAATTTTTTTATCGGTGTTATCTTTTAGCAACACCTCCTTTCCGTTTACACATCCTGCTTAGAGACACTTGCTCGACTGTGTTATAATAGCTAGCCGGAGGTCAAAGAACCCAAATTTAAAAAAAATAATTAAACAATAAGCGCCCAACAGATAAGATAACACAAGCCATTGAGAACTGCGACAAAACAAATACATAATTTGTAAATTTTCTTAAAAAGAGTGAACAATTTTAGTCATTCTATCCACCTTTTTTGCTATTGCGCTCCAGATTTATTCCGTTCCATCAGCCGCAGAACCTATCACTTCTAGGCCTTGATGCACCTTGCGATCTTTTTCGCACAAGATATTACATATATCGCGTCTCTGTTGAACAATACCAATGCAGTGATCTGGAGAACTTTTATTGACAAATTTAGCTTGGATTCTGCACTCTTAATTGTGCCTTTTACTCACATTATTAAAACGGAGATGCCTTCGAGTGTTCGGACCCAGGATATGGGCCAGATGATACAAGATAACAGGGCTGCCCCTAAGCATTTGTTAACAGTCAAATACCGGTATACTAGGTTTAATTAACAAATGTTAATTAAATACGATTATATCCAGCATGAATACATCCAAATTTCCAATGTTATAAATTCTCAGAGACCATTATGTTATTACATGAGTTCACATAAATCACGTACTTATTACAGAGGGAGAAATAAGGTGGATTATCTTAACATAAATATATAACAGATTTGCCCCACTTAGCTCGATCATTATAGTTCTTCACCTCACGCTAGCCTCGCCATTAAACAAAACAACACGACTATGACATAACGCGTGACGCCGCGAAATAAATTCCTCACCAAGTATATATAATTAGATAAATTTTGAACGCATTAAAAATTTACATAATCTCTAAACAAACAGACAAGTTAGGTAAAGTCTGGATAAGTTAACAATTTGGATAAATCCCAAATTACTTAACAATTTTGATAAAGCTTAACAAAATGACAAGAATTAAAAGCAATTAAAACTACTAAGGGAACTCGCACAATACATATAAAAATCAAACGACCAGGCTAAAACAAAGACAACGATACAAAGTTAAGGAATATAAATCACGTGTATGGCTCCGCAAAATAACTACATTTTAATGGCAAAGTTCGGCTTAATAAACCATACAAGAAACCCACCAAGGAAGAGATATGTCCATTCACATTGGTAGAAACGACTACCTCGAGCCAGGTGAAGGACGACCGGACCTAAGCACAGAACATAATGCCACGTACGTGATTGATTGAAATACAGTCGGTAAACAGCCCCACCCAACGGTAGTTAGCGAAATTATTTGGAAGTGATCTGTGATCAGCACACTTTCTAGTGCTGCTTCTTAATTTTTAATTAATTAAAACAAGTTTTTAACTTGCCGTGACTTGTAAATACTCTATAACTGTATTATTATTATTATTATTATTATTATTATTATTATTACTCTATTTATTTTACGTCGCTTTAACTACAGGGTCATATCGCGACGGATCTGTTGGTGGATAACTTCTAGATCGAGGTGTGGCGGACAGTTAGCCTTCTAGGTCTCATCCCTGTAACCACCCGCTTCGTCGTGTCCACATAGACCGTAACGCATAGCAACCGAATGTTCTGCTTCGTGCCGCGCAGATGGCATTAGGGTGCGTTCCGGTCCAATTTCCCTCTTCATATGGAAAGACGGACAGTTAGTCTTCTAGGTCTCATCCCCCTAACCACCTGATACGTGCCGTGCAGATGACAATAAGGTGTCATCCAGTCCAACCTCCGCCCTCACACAGAAAGGCAGAGCGTTAGCCTTCTAGGTATCATCCCTGAAACCATGCCATCTTGCTTCGTCACGTGTCCACAGAGAACCTAGCACACAGCAAGCGGATCTTCTGCTTTGTGCCGTGCAGATGGCATTAGGGTGCCGTTCGGCCTACCTAATTTCATTGTTTGTGGATAGATGGCATAGCATCTATCTATTACCACCTATTTTCCATTTTTACTTTTGTTTTAGACTTAAGGCGGAACTCTGGGTCGTGGTATTAAATATCCAATCCGGTATTTACCTTAGCGGCTGAGGGAAGCCACGAAAAAGCCTGTCAGATTGGTCAGCCCACAGGATTTTTACCCGGGACCTCCCGAATGCGGGCCACAGACGTTACCGCCTGAGCCATCCCGCTCGGTACCATAGTTTCCTTCCTTACGTAATCCATCGTCAATTTGCCCACCTCACCGCAGCTTTTTAATACAACTCTGTTATCAGTTTCTCTGACTTAGCTACAGCCAACTTGCTTGTCAGAGGTCAGGGATA
Source organism: Deroplatys truncata (assembly GCA_030765065.1). Lineage (NCBI taxonomy): Eukaryota > Metazoa > Arthropoda > Insecta > Mantodea > Mantidae > Deroplatys > Deroplatys truncata. The sequence goes on from CM060979.1 coordinate 90,658,746, forward strand.
TGCCTCATGAGGCGAGAGGACAGCCACTCTGTGGGATTCATCGTAGTCCTATTATTACTTCCTTTGTATGACATCCCTGATTGTACATTCTCGTACAACGTGGACATAATACGACTATGCAAAATCCATTGGTAGTAGAAAAATCTGTTCAGTTTCTTTTAAACCTGAAATAGCCTTAAATGGGTATTTGATATAAAATATCTGCTTAAGGCAGTATAGAGGAGTAGTGAAATTCGAATACAAACTAGTATGGCGAATCTAGTACACAGAAAACAGAACGATAAACTATTTCATTCAGTACAGCTTGTAGAATATTTTAAGCTATGCACATCCATATCCTTCATCTCATGCGTGCGCACACATATACACACAGAGAGATAACGCAACTAAATTTAAACAAAAAGGTTTGTTCTCAATAAAAAAACGAAAGTTAATGAAGCATCATCTTACTGTAGAGAAGTTAGATGAAGTGAAGAATTTCCAAACATTATAAACAATGGGTAAATTTGCTCTACTTTGGAATTTGATCTAATGAAATAAACCGCCATTTTCTAAAAGACACCAGATATATGTGCATATAGCAAGCCAACATTTTCCATTTAAATGTTTTTCTTTAGTAATTTATAAAACTTATTTTATATATGAATTTATAAACAAGGAATACTTATATTCAAATAACTACACTCATATTCAAGTAGAACTTCTGTTGTTTAAAACCGAATTACCATCAAAGCCATGGTTTGTGCCGTTTCGCCTCCACCATGGTCATGGCTCATGCAACCAGCACGTCACAATGCTTCAGAGTGATGACGTCATTCATAACCAGAGAAAGCAACATCCAAAGCTTCGAACAACATATCGATATGAGTGACGTAAGACATCACCTCATCACTTAATGCATCATAGACATTCATCATTGATTGGTTTGCGACATGCCACTGCCGCTAGCGCCCTCACGCTCTCCGACGGTTCCAGCAACTCCTGAGCGGCGGGGGCAGGCAGTAGCTTTTTCACCAGAGACCGAGGCGGAATAACTAGCCATCGTGACAGCGAGACTTTCGGCATAATTCACCAAGAGTTATTTTGGCCTTTTCTAAATTATCTTTTACACTTTATTCAGTAAGTTTTGAAATTTAACCTTTAACTCTTGATGTTTTTCTAAATTCTTATACGGGAGAAGTATTGACATTTGCATTTCATGTAACTTTATTGTATTCGACACTTTGTTACAAAGCTTTAAACTCATATGGCAACTTTAAGTGTACAAAGCGAAAGAAAGTATCACATTGTATTTGAGCATAGTAATTTGTTAAACGAATGTTAAAGGAAGCTGATTTAAGCATTGTGAATGGACATATCACTAAAATAAATTGTTAATTTATGTGTTTGTGAATATTTCCTGTTTTCTAGCTCCTAAACAATAGTCCCTTTTCACGGTAACTTTCCTCTGGGTATGGTAAACAAAAGCTGTAAGCAGAGAGCGCCCAGTGGTGCAGGTTTAATACAAATTTGAGGAAAAGAAATACGTCTATGTAAGTGAAGTTAGCAGAAACTAAGATTTGGAGAAATAAAAACACAGGCTGTTTTAAAAAAAAAACAGTTTTAATTAAGAATTGTAGAATAACCACTTCATTTTGAAAGGTGGTCGTGTTTAAAACAGAAGCCTAACTTCTAAGCAGTGCCACGACTAGCCATTCTGTAAACAAATTAAAGCGACAAAATTATATATTCTTTTGGATAATACAGAAGCGGTGAAACCTGGTTTCATTACAGCTTTCCTTACATTCTATTGGTTAAAAGTTGAAATAATTACATGAGATGTATCAAATACAAACAAATGGAAAAATCTGCAGTTTCACACCATTTTTGGAGCACTAATCACAACATCAAACCCAATATTACATTAGTCAAACCAGCCAAATTTGCAGCTGAATTAGATGCATGGGAGAAGATCACCATTCTAAAACACAACACACATCTAATGAATTTTGATTTGCCGCCACCAAGTCCCCTCTGGAAGTACATTTCACCACCATAAGATGCCACCACAGTATTCAGTCCACAAAACAGTTTTACTTTTAATTGAGACAACTGTTTCTGATTCGCTGAGAGTTACCGCTTTGTCTGTCGGAACAATACCTGAAAAATACTCAGGGCCGTATTCATAGATTTCATGTTGGTCTGGACTATCTCCAGACTCCGTTGGTCCGGACCAAAGGCCGACCAAGTGTTTGATACTTATGGACGATAAAAAGCCTCGGACCAAGAAAGGCCGTGGATCAGCAAGGAGAGAATGTTACACGACGAAGAAAGACAGTTCGGCGCATGCAGTTTTTAACGTTCTATGGTCATTTCATAGCTGTTTTTTCAACGGTTCAGTGCTTACTCCTCACCCTCAGCAATAAATGGAGATAACCAAGAAGCGAGCATTCAAACGGTTGGAAGAGGAAAATGTTTGTTTTCCTTAATACAAAAAAAAATGCTGGATATTATTCAAAACAAATTGATTTCTGTAAATACAAACGCAAAAAAGAGCATACATGGAGGGAAATAATATATAGGCAGTTTTGTGGATATTCTAACCCTTTTTGAAATCTTTCTTATCCACCAGATATACATTTTTATGGTATTTTTGATCATTTCAATAAGCATTTAACTTGCTGTAATATTAACTTTTAACGTTAAAATTACAGAATAAAATGAATTTAAATAGCAAGCAATATTTACAGTTATTAAAGTGTATCTCACCCTTGATCTTAACTAAATAATTAAATACTGTGTGATAGTAATTATACAGAAATAATTACCTGAGGAAATTTTGATATACATAATTCGGGAATTTTAATCCTCCTCTCCTCGCCGGGAAAACGCAAGTAATGTCTGAATTACTTTGTACTTAGCCTAAGTGACAACTCAACGCGACGTAAGGTGAAGGCCTTACACACTGTATTAAATGGAGCTATTTAGGGTTGTCTTAATGTGGCTTAATTTAATGCAACGTAACTTAAGAATTTGACTATGTCAAACTTTTCCTTCCCGTTACGTCAAGCTTAATGTTTCAAGGTAATTACAACCAATCGTGTGAAACAGTAGCATGAAGTAATAAAGAAACACTCAATCAAGATTCATTCCCGTTGCGCTAATTGCATGCTAATTAGACCTTTACTTTATTTCTTAACTTCGCGTTACGTCCCGTCATGTACGTTAAGTTAATCGTAATCCACGTTTAACGAAGGGAAGTCTAACAATGGCACATGAGACATTCGTTATAATGGCTTACTGACGCCTTAATAAGGTCAGTAGTTTTTTCTTGATACCCTGCTCTTGCATAATATGGAAGTGCTACTAGCATTTGCGCCAATTGGGATACTTAAGCCTCGGTTATCCCTCTGTCATATAGGTTAGAATGAACCAATTTTATCAGCTTTCTAACATTTGCTTTACTAAACCTGTATTTGTTTTGAAGTTTAGGTCGTCATACTTTCCAATTGTGTCTAATCTTGGTAGACAGTGTTACTCCACTGTCTCATTTCACGAGTTCTCATCACTCCAAGTCATCCATTTTGTAAAGATGATCTGCGTTTAATCTACCCCTCTGAGGTAGATCAAAATTTGGTCCGGGCCAAGGCGTTTGATACCCGGACCATCAAGTAACATACAGTACTACTCACGGGCAAACTAATACAATAACTCATTAATGTATTAAGATATCCAATTCATAGCTTCTCAGCGTCAAAACATTAATAATTTCTTTCTTTAATATTTTTGTTCTAAGTTTTACGTGTTATTTTTTGTTTTTGCTAATATTGTACTATAATATTTAAGAAGATGTTAAAAACACATACATTCATAACGTACACATGGTAGAGAACCAGTATATTACGTTATAACATAAGATATAATATGAGAGGGAAAGGCCATTGTTAGCTACACAACAGTAATAAAAATTACGAGAAATGCAGTAGCATATAATACAGCATGTAACGAACCTTGGATTCATAGTTAAGACAATGGAAGTCTGTAAACACACACACAAACACACATATAATATATATATATATATATATATATATATATATATATATATATAAAATTGTTACTGGATAGTAGTACCAATCAGTTACGTTGATACATACCTATAATTCAAATACGTACGCTAAGAAAACGGTTGAAGGGAACGCTAACAGAAGCTTGTCAGACTTCGAGCAGGAAGGCAGTGTATAAGATCGTCTCTAAATAGACGCTAAAACTACGTATTTAAAGTCTGCCAGTCATACATATTTTAACATGACAAAGGTGATAGTTCAGTGTGAATATCTATATGTGGTTTATCTATAATAGAAGTGAAATAGTTAACAGATTACTTGTGTGAAAAATATTTTAACATTCTCAATACCTAACCCTGAATGGCACAAGTGTTCTGCGACACCAATACAGCATTCGTGGCACAATTATAAAATAATAATTATAACATACTAACACACACAATATACAATAATCAGATTCCAGTCTACGAGAACGTCGAGATATATCACAAGAGTACGGGTATCAAGTCGACCTGCAGGTACGTAATACGGCGTCAATCATCTTCCAACGATCCATCATCAACTTAGTGGGGTCCTACCCAGCGATGGTCCGCTGTAAATCCACCAGAAGTACCAAGTTTGTCCGGACCAAGATCGACTATGAATACCACCCTCAGTATTTAAGAGAGTACATCAGAAACTTCATAGTTTTGAATAGATTTGGAAGTTATAACGAAGCATATCATCAACCATTTACGAATTATTTATTGATTTCACTGAAACGCCTTTGGTAACTTTGTTCATTGACTTACGATAGTGGTACTGTGACTGAAAAATACATGAGCGAAAGAGTAATACGGGAACCTAAGTGTGAAGCTGCCTGATGTATGTGCTGCAGGTTGAGGAAAATCTCTGTGCACAAATCTCAGTCAGACGGTTTAACCTTAGCAGGATTAACACTAATCCCTCTACTTAAGCTGTGCCTTTGGATCGATGCCACGAAAGTTTAAACGGGGTTGTGTTGCTTATTGTTTGCTTCTACCAATTTTAATTTGCTTAATGGTTATAAATAGTTTATAAGTTTTGTTACACGTAACAACAAAAAAAACCTTATCTGATACATTCACATGACTTTCTCAACCTTCTATCGTTTATTAGTGGGTACAAAAACTAGTCTTGCTAAAGCTTATTTTTATATCTACTCAATTTTAATCGAAATAAACCTTTGAGAAATAGCTACATTACAAATTTCGTTACAGATACAAGCAAATGTCAAAAGTTTAAAAAAATGATTCTATGCTGTTTCTATGCAATCTCGAGAAACAATATTCAGAATTGGTAGAGTAACTGCCTGCTGTGCGAGGGGTCCAGGTTTCGACTCCCGGCTGGGGGTGGAAATTTTTCTGTAACCAAGATTAATTCCTATGTTCCCCAGAGTGTGGAAGTACGAATCAGAGTATGAATGTGTGTAAATGAACTAACGATTAAAAAAAAGGAAAAAACAGAAGTAAACATATTCAGAACTTTAAGAGAATGCCCAAGTAATGAACAATTCGAACCATTAATAACGGAACGGTTTTACGCCACAAAAATATACATTTGAAATAAATTGTGTGTTTTAAAGACATCTACATTTTTTATGTAGTACGTTTTCGTCTACCCCTTAACGTTTACCAGTTATACAAGATTATACAACATTCCTTCCAAATAAAGAGGATTTCGTAGGCTTTTCCCAGAAACTTCAAGATATACATTTTATTTGTCATGTAAATATCTTTAATATATGGTATTTTATCCAAATCCTTAGCCATTTTTTTTAAGAAAAATCAAATATTTTGAAAAAGTTTACACGTAAAGGGTAGTTTGGGGTGGGGGTATGTCTTTAAAATCTTCGTGTCGCATCATCGTATTTATACGAATTTTCGTTTTTGAGTTATGCTGTTCACTGACACACACATTTTTCTAAAAATGCTTTTTTTATTCACGGGGCCTAAAAGCATGTATTTCCGGTGAGATCTCGGTAGCGAAATTTTAGATGGAATGCAGTATCTTCTCTACCTACTATGCACGTGGTAGAGAAAGTAAAAACATTAAACACAGAAAACATTAAATCAGCATTAAATAAGTGCTTATCTGCTCTTATCCTGTGGTGTAGGCTAGACTGTGGTTCCCGGCTACAGAATAGTCTCGGGTTCAATTCCACCCGTGGAGGTATGGATTTTAAGTTGCGGGTACAGGGCCGGTGCCCACTCAGCATGGTGAGGAAAGTGAGGAACTACAATAGGCAGCGATACTGGTCAGCGGGCCAATATTCTGATTAGCGGATGCGTGATGCTGGATTCATCACTTCCTAGCATCGCAGGATGATTCGCCCATCTCTGCTGAGCACACATAGTCTGAGGCTGGCAGTCGGGTTGGCACATCATGGGCTGTAGCGGCACGGTAATATTGTTTATTATTTATCTGCAGTTGTTTTTCAGCGTCGACAGAATCACATGAATCTACGTAAAACATTAGTCACTCGGCTTTCCCTAATTTATGTGCATTAGCTATTCTACAAAAGATTTCCAGAAAAGCAGGTTTCCTCTCTCCTGGTTGTCTAATGATAGCACAAATATTAACAATTATTTGAAATTATATACTACCGTGGAAACGTACGTATTATAGCTTGAGGCTGTATGGTTACAAAAACAAGTGATACAAAGAAGGTTCTATTATGTGCCCATGGTGTACGTAGAAAAGAAGTACGAAAACAAGCCTTCTGCGCAGCTAAAGCACATCCTGCTGTCAGCTTTTGTAAGTAGCAATTTTGCCAACCGTAGTGGAATTCCGCTACGTGCAGCAAAATTTGAGGCCTTCGGGAGACATTGCGGCGAAAAACGAAAAAGTGGGAAAAGTGTAGCGACTTTTGTTAAGTCAACTTTAAAAAAATTAATTTATGATCGATACTACTACAAACATGTAAAAAGTTTCAATTATGTTCAAAAAATTAATTTAGTGATTTTAAGTACTACCAATTATGATATAATGAGGATAAAGGGTACTCCACTCTAAGAATGCCGTGGAGAATTGTCGAAAAATAAGAAGAAAGTGAGAAAGCTGTTTACGGATGTGGTTGAAAATATATTGATTTCTTTTCAAAATAGTTCCAACCAGTTAAAGAAATCAATGCAAAAGTAAAGTGTAAAGCATGTAATGTTGTTTTGGGGGCAAAAAGCGTGATCTTTTGAAACACTGTGAAAGTCAGAAGCACATGAAGAATCTAAAAGCTACTGACAGCACAAACATTTCTCAAGTAATTACTAAATTAATTTATTTACATTCTACTAAGAAATGTTCAATGATTAAATTCATTTTAACGTTTATTAATAAAATAAATTAATTCATATAATCAAAATATAAATTACCGCCACTAAAACAGGCCTATATTACCAACAGAGAGACTATAATGATTTTTTCTATAACTCATAGTAATGATATAATGTATTTTTACAGCGGAATGTAACGGGATTTTGTTTGACCTGTAGTGAGATTCACTGTTTTTTGGTTGGCAACAGTGGGGAGTAGTGGACTTGACAGACACAAAAAAGTCTGCGCTCATCTTCAGTTATTGGTGGAAAAGTGGTGTCTCCCCTGCTAGACTCCGCCTTCTTCCCCGTGACGTCTTTTTTTTTATTTATTCGTTAAGGTGCTTTAACCATTTTGATCTAATCGCGACCGATTTAGGTTCAGTAGAACGGTTTTAAAAACATTTCTAACCATGATTTTACAAGAACATAACAATTTACATTAAAATTAGCGATAGCCTTACAATTACAGTTATTACACATTGAAGATAACAATGGTTTACAAGAACAATTAATACGCAATGAACATTACAGTAATGTTAGAATGACAAAAACAATTTCTTAATTCTTTTGATTAAATATGGTTATATAATTGAATTGCTTTAAGGAAGTTGATAATATTTCGACAGTGAGAAGGATTATTGAATGCTGCATGAGTTTGTTGATACACCAAATTGTTTTTTTCTGCTGTTGAAACTTTGAACATCTCAGTATAATACGTTTACTGTTAGTGCTGTTTGACACTCATCACAGGCGGGTGGAGGACTTCTGTTTCACATGTAGGAGTGTGTAATTCTGGCGTGTCCAATTCGTAGGCGGGTTATTGTATTTTGCTCTCTGCCTTTGAGGTTTTTAACTGGATACTCTGTAGTAGAAGTCTGGCGCACATTGTAAAGTTTACTGTTGTTGTTTTGTATCCAATTATTCCACCACTGATTTTTTATTTGTCTCTTGAAGTGAGTAACTGCATCGTAGTAGGGTGTAGTCATGGTTGAATCCTGTGTAGGTAGACATATTGATTCCTTTGAAACAGTGTCCACTTTTTCATTTCCTATGATTTTATGATGAGAAGGTACACATATAGCAATAATGCAGATTTTGTTCAGAGTAGATAGGTAGGTGTAGAGTGAATGTATTTCTTGGACGATGTTGTTGATGCAGTATATGCTTTGGAGAGATTTTAAAGCAGACAGGGAGTCTCTATTGATAAGATAGGTGCGATAATGTAGTGTTTTCAATATATCCGTGACGTCTACAGATTCGGACAGGGTTTAGTCATGTTAAAAAAGAAGAAAAGAAGGACTTTACATGAGCTCACGAAAAAAGAAAAAAGAAACAATTTACGACTCGGGTTCTTTCATATCAAGTTCCCATATTTTGTTCTACTCCAAGAGTATTGAAGATGTTTCTTCTTATTCAATTTCAGCTAGATTGGAATATTTATAAATTAGGTACTAACTGTAGGAATAAGAAGAAATCCGAATTGACTTGAAAGTGGTTTTCAGTTAGGATAGTTGACTGAGGCGCAGAAAGATGCGTATTCCATTTCCTTATACTCTCCTTCCCGCCCCACATTTAACTTTGCCCGCGTGAATTCGTAACATGCTATCAGCATCAATGCGTTACATCTAAGTACTTATTACAATTACCAGTCACTTCATCATCACTGTCATCGTATACTCGGCGACAATCAAGAAGGTGATTGACAGTTACTAACCACGTGGCGGAAAGCTTTAAATGAATGGGAGGGGATGAATACGTCACAGCGGTCGTCATAGCAACCATTAGAAGGTCCAATTAGAACTAAGACATTTCCATAGCAACGATAAACGCAAATGCCTTGTTGCGGTATCGCAACACGTGATTGGCATGACGTGCCGGGCGAGCGACCGTTGCAGTAAACATCAACTGTAGTCTTATCTTGTAGCTGCAGTTATAAACAATGTCCTCCTTTTAGCACCAGCTTGCTTGTGTTTTTGTATCAGTTTAGAAATTGCCTACGTACTGAAAAGTTCTTTCGCATCGTCCTATTTGTATGGTATTTGCCTTGTGTTGCGTGTGTTTGAATCCGTGTATTTGTGAGTGCGTGTGTTGTGTGAGCATTTATAATTGTGTTAACACGTTTAATGGATATTTAATAATGTCCAAAAATAGTGACAAAGATAGTGCAGCCAAACGAAAAACTGAGCGCACTCGGAAACCGAATAAAACTGTATTTGGTAAAGATATCCCAATTAAAGGCCAGGCGCGGGAAATAATTTGCTCTGTGAGAGAATATTTCGAAGAGGAGAAAATAATTTAGTGACTTGTTCACCGCAATATACCGATGAAGGAGGGACTGAAGAAAAGTGAGCTACTGGAATTTGTGAAAGCAAACAAACCGCGGTTTCCAAGTTATGTAGTCGATGGCATTGTTGCATGGTCACAAAATACTTAGGCTTCCCCCTTATCATTGTCATTTTAACTCGATTGAATTAATTTGGGCCGACATACCTAAAGTGTTATGTTGGGCAAAACAATAAAGGTTTCACTGTGTCGTCAGTAATAAAGCTTACAGAAGAGGCACTAACGGCAGTAAAAGCTGAAAACTGATAAAAGCGGTGATTCATACATAGGGCGTAATAAATGCGGCTTGGGAAAATGAGGGAGTTTTGGAAGAAACTATAGAACAGCTTATCATTTCCGTGGGGAATTCTAGCAGCTTTTCAGATGATAATGATGATGATGACGACGACGACGGTGACGGTGGCAGCATTGTCTATCAAACGAGCAGCAACAACAGCAGCGATGCAAGCGATTCGGAAATATGAAATTTTTTCCCATTAGAATAAGCATCAATATTTCACAGGTATGTCTCTTCTGTTAACGCTGATATATTCTTGCATTTTCTCTCCTCTGCACGTAGATTAATTATTTTACAATTGTCTTCGTATACGAATATAAATAATACCCGATCTACAATGCAGGTGCAACCCAGTCGCCTTCAACACAGTTCTAGCACGCTCTCCACGTTGTCGCGATGAGTGGCAACGTCGCCTCTCTCTCCCCCCGAAATGTCAATCACCTTCTTGATTGGCGCCGAGTATAGTAACCATCTAACATCAGTTTTCCTGACGCTAATGATTATATGCTCCAAAATATTCTTCCATGTGAGTCGCAAGAGTGTAATAGCATAATTACGAGTAAATATGATTGATGTTACTATGATCTTATGGTTGTTACCATTCCACTGCGCAATCAAACCCATCGACCTGCGCTAATGAGAACTATTCCTCATTTTATGCTTTTATAAAAGGTTAAAAACTCATAATTTTTACTGACATTTCCATGCGGTATGCTGTATGTGTTATATAATCAAATGCGTCAAAGAGCACACTATTGAAACTTGGAAGGACTAAAGCATGAATGGTTCCAATGTCTGGAATCGTATATGCATTGCAGCTGTTATTTTGTAACGCAACGGACTCTTTTATGATCAGAATGTTTCATTTGTAACCGATTATAAAATACTAGAATGGTCGCAACATTTTGAGGATTCTTGTTTTGGAACTAATATAATCGGAAATAAAGCTATTTTGCGGAAGTGATCTATTCTCAGAACGGTCATGTTATTTTTTGCTATCTCCAATTCTTCTTCTTCCCCTCCTTTTTTTTCAAGGTAGACTTTCAAAGCCTGTTCCATTCATGTAGGAATGTTAAAATCGTATTTCCATCACCTTCGCTGACGTTCAACATCTCTTTGTTCTAATGATCTACAGTTCAATATCAATCGGACGCATCTGCCATAACGAATAAAAACGTTTAATATGTCTCGAGCACATATATACAGGTATATTCTAAATTCATACAGAATAAAATATGCGTTTCCATCAGCCTTTACCTAAGAAAGAGAGTTCAAAAGAAAAAATATTAAAAAAGCATATATTGCTACGGTAGACTATTTACTTTTAGAAGAGTCCCACGTTTTGAACCCGCTGTGAACATTTGCGTCTATCTTGCATTGACTTTGGTGAGTTGCATGAAAACGCTGTGGATATCGATCCCAATACTATGATGGGCACCAGACTTTGGAATGATTTTGCTCCAGGTCTATTTTCTTTACTTGTTACTTGTTTATCCTTTCTGTCTGTAGCATGTAAATAATGCAAACACAGAAAATTTGAAATGGAACCTGCGAGCTCGCAAAATATATGTATACCTGTTGTAAGCATATTGTGTCTCTCTGTAGAGACCTTCAGTGTTATTTGTATCAAAACGAGCGACAGAAAGAACTGACAGAAACAATGCCAAGTAAAACAAGAGTTTTTTATCTACGTTTTATCTAACAGAAAGTCTGTTCTGTGTATTGGAATTCCCTACATAATAGTATGCCAGGAAATAATTAACTGTTGTTACTTAATGGGTGGTTAAAACTTCAGTTCGTAATCATTCCAGGCTTATTTAAAAAAAGAATAACATCTTACATTCATTCTAACATTTTTTACTATTCATGGACCTTTGTTTCTTTATAATTTTTCAGTAATTCATTTACCTTTCTTATCGTTCGTAGCAGTTGTCCCTCTTTAGTAATTATCTTTATTCTCGTAAAGATAGATGAAATAGCAAATCTCCTCTGCATCTGCATTAAAAATACTTGAAAACTTTAGAAAACTGAATCCACTCTAAGGGAACTAGATGGCGTTATCTCGCCAAAGTTACATTAACAAGTTTTGTGCAAAGACGCTGCAAAGCTAAAACTTATGCACCACAGATATAGGAGCACCAGCATATGTACAAGATGGTCCAAACAAGCCGTCCTTTGCAGTTTATATTGCCTGCGTACATAAGTGCAAAAGAAGTTGCCGCATCACTGCTGTTCAAAGGGACAGTGCAGGTACGATGATAAAGGTCACTGAAATAGGCTGTAATCTGCAGGTGTTTACGTGGTAGTTTCGAAAAGATAAGTGTCGTGGGTGGCCTGCATGCGGTTCGAGCCATGTCATTCAGACAAAAAGATAGCGTTCACCAATAACAAACACATACATATGGTTAAGATCTGTGCAGAGGCTCGAAAGGTGTGTTCTGAACATTCTCAGACGCGCATCTGAATTCTGCGCACTTTTTTGACGTACGGAAATAATATTAAGAAATTATGGATTATTTCAGGAAGAATGTGGGTCTGAGAGGTCCGTACAGCATTCGTCCACCGAGGTGGACATGTTTTTGCATACGCTTATTATGAGTAATGCGCTAATAGAAAATAATTTAATTATAACGTTCTTTAATAGTACATAAATATAATAAAAACAGAATTTTGTTCAATCTTGCTAACTTTGTGGTACCAATTGTTACCAAATAGTTGTACGGATTGCGGATTAACTGTCATGGAATTAAGTAACTTAATACGGCAAGCGTCAGGCTGCAATCCTAAATTCTTGTTAATGAGCGAATTGCTTATTAAATAACCGATAACATCCCCCCGCGTATATGTATTCTTACATTCAAATACCAGACTTGGCGTACCGTGAAATGTTTTTTTTAAACACAACTTTCTGAACCCTAGCCATAAATCGAACCTGGAAAATCTCATACAGCAAGCAGTTTCTCTACCGAATGAGCTCTGGGACCAGTAATAGTAGTTAACGTGTCATTTTCAAACGTTGGTCTCTCATTTAACGCTCCTCGCTGTCGGTATGTAGTCCCGTTTGCACTTCTGCTTAGGCAAACTTTTGTCATCCGCACATATGGGTATAAACTAACTTCAACTAAGGACGGCTTGTTTGGGCCACCTGTTATATATTCTGAATAGTGAAGCAAAATTATAATGACTGCCTGTATAGTCGAGTCGACAGCGTTCTAACTTCTCAATCCAGAGATCCCGCGTTCGATTTGTAACGAAGTATGAGTATGGGAATGCATGCGAATGTATTTCATACAAAATAAACTAAATGATCGTTAAAAATCTATAGAGGAGTTAAAAAATATGAACTCTAAGATAAAGATTGGATTTTATTTTGCTTTTATTTTGCAATTCCGTTAAATTCATAAGTTTTCACTAACTAGTTAGTCGCCGTCCGTGGTGTAGTGGTTACCATACTAGCCTCTAGTTCCCGAGGTCGTGGTTTCGTGGATATTTTTCGGGCGTAAAAATCATTAGCATGGCTTACTTCGGAAGGAAGTAAAACCGTGCTCCCGTGTCGTAGATTTACGACACGTAAAAGAACCTCAAGCCTGATAAAGAGGCCTCTGAGCAAAATTGCCGGTCTTTCACGCCAGATATAGAATAGGATTCTAAGAACCACAGTAGTTAAAGAGCGTCCATAATTAAAACTCAATTTAATTTAATTTACTGACTAGTTAATATCGTAAACTATGAACTCCAAGACGAACTAGCATTTTATAATTACATTACATTTTCATGTTTCAACAGGAAACAAAATTCAGGAAAACTTTCAGCATTACAAAGTTGCATAGCATGTTGTTTCATTGTATTACAGTAATGGTTTGCTGCTCAATGTGTAAATATAGTCAGAAACTTGTGATGTAGCCAAAGAGGTAAACTTTTTCTGTTCTATAGTAACTTGTCAGTGGCATGAAATATATAACTTAAAGCAATTTTACAATTATTCCTAACGCCTGTTGCTTGGTTTAGGATTTTCTTCAGAGTGAGCTTAATATTTACTGAATTTTTTTATAGTTATCACTTTTGTGGTATTATTTTGAAAATGGATTGTCTATATGGGCAATTTTAAAATTATTTAGACACTTATAAGTCCCCTCAAGGTAGTGTTTAAATGTAGTTGACCCTCAGTCATAACAAGTAATATAATTAAGCATACTGTTTTCATGTTCTATTATGACTCTCCTTAAATAGTGCTTTGACTTGCAAAGTTGGCTTCGGAATAAAGTGCAAAATATTTACTAAAGGAAACACAGAAGTTAAATACAATAATGAGGGCAAACTAACCCATTTAAAATAGTAATTTCTTCGTATGAGAATGATGCTCAAAGAAGAAAAAGACTTCTTAAGTTAAAAGAATAATTACTTCGTGGCGCTCTTCATAAATTATGTTCAGTTAACCTTTTTAAAATGTGGCTAAAGCAACTAAATATCTCGTCAGTGATTCATCGATTGCCTCCCCATAGCAAGACGTCATCAGTTTCATTAAATACATGTACATGCAGAAATTGAAATTGAAATGGTTATCAATCACCAGCAAACTTCATGAAGCTCGCTCGGGCTGTAAACAACCTTTTCTGCATTACTGAACTCTCAAAAGAAGACATCAAGTTATCGTCACCCGGCTTAGAATTGAGCACTCTAAACTAACGCACTGTTATCTTCTCACTAAGGACCAACCTACGAACTGTACCAGCTGCAACATTCCTCTAACCATTCAGCACGTCCTTATAAGATTGTCCACAGATGTAGACAACAAGCTGACATTTCCAGTCTTCCCAATGCAGTTAACACACCCAATATACTCAAGACGACGCTACAGTTCCTAATGGATACAAAACTCTCTGATTTACTGCAAATGTTTACCTAATTCCATGTTTATGCAATTGTAAATTAATGTATATCATTATGCAATATGTGGGTAATTTTTATGATAATAGGTCGTGATAAGACCATGTAGTCAAAACAACCTTAAGTAAACCTTTAATAGAAAAAAATAAAGGGCCTTTACTTACCTATAGTAAGTAGAGGAAGTATTATATTCCACACAAAAATTTATATCGAAATTTCACTGGAAATACATGTTTTGAGGCTCTTTTATCCCCCAAAAAGAATCATAGAAATGGACCCGTCTCTCTGATTCTCTCTCTCTCTCCCTATCTCTTTGCGTGTGTTTGTGATCAGTATATCTCAAAATGGAAAGTCAGTGATATACCGAACTTATATTTACTTTAGCGTCTTTCAAGGATGCCACATTAAGTTTTTCAAGAAAATATCTCCACCCTAAACTACCCTTTGCATGGAAGAACTTTCGTTATTTTGATCTCTCAGAAACTGCTTATACGATTCTAAACAAAATCTCATATGTTTAAGATATTTGCATGACAAATATCTAGAATTTTCTGAGAATAGCCAGTGAAGTCCTCTTCATTCTGAATGACATTTATGTAACTGTTAAATCGTAAGGGATAGACATAATCTTGGGACACAAAAATAGCACACAATGTACGTAAAATAACATTTTTGTGGTGTTAATCATTTGCTAGATATACGTTGTTATTTGTTTTGAATTTTCCAATACCTTCTCAAGTGGAAAGTCGCTATTAATTTTTTCTTCCAGTATACAAAGAGCATGAAATTTCAAAGTCATTGCATAGTGACACGCTCTTTAAAAATCTGACTTTCGCTTAAGCCTATACCTACAACAAAATGTGTAAATAAAGGTTTATAACAATTAACATGTACTTAGAAGATAGAAGAATAAGCTTTTAGAAGAATAGTTTGTAGACGAGTGAGTAAAGAGTCATATAAATGCAATAGATCACATTTTTTCTGATATATAAGAGAGTTTAATGTATACGATAGAGCTATATATATTATATTCTTGAATATTTCCGGACCTTGCAGAGGAACGATTTAATCCTAATAGCACATTGTGAAAACTCAGCCATCGTTTAAAAATACAACACTACCTACTAACAATAGCAATTGCGTTTTGTTCATTTGCAGCTGATAAAATTGCCTAATTTGAGTTCAATTTTGAGACTAATTGTTTGAATTATACAATTATATTATGAGTAAACAAACGCGCCCTCAAGGTCAATCCAAACAACTACAAGGGACTCAATTAAAACTATTTACCCTATTACCGAATCCCTGCAGCTCCAGCAAATACTGGCTGCTTTTTAATTTGGTTCCTGAATATCTACCTTTATGAATATATTGTTATGGTAGGTTCCAAATATGTATACAATTTTGTTCTTTTTATTCTTTCCGCACCTGTAGAATTTTTCTAACATTTCTCTCAATCTTTAGTCCTACAAACCATTATCTTTCAACTTTTGCTCTTACATATCCTTATTTTCAGTCCTTCTGTCCATTACATTATTTATATATTTCTTACTTCTTCAGCCACAGATATAAAAATTCACATTATCATTATTCTTCGAAGCTATTTGAGTCAGGATCAGAACGAAGGCGTTGAGGTAGGTTGCGCAGTAGCACTGACTTGAGTAGCGTGATCTGTCAACCAATGAGAATCAGACAGTCATTGCTCCTTCCCGAGTGCAAGGAATGGTGCGTTGGCGGTATTCCTACTTGACGTTACAGGCAGACGAGAGCTTCATTATGAATACCTGCGCAGAGAGCCAAGTAACGCCGGAGATTTCATTGGAAATACACTACTTGAGGTATTCTGTATAAAAACAATGTTTACATAAAGGTCCAGTAAATAGATAATTGCATTTTTTGCATACCAGTAAATAGACGGATATCATTATTGAGTAATTAAATGAGCCAAGGGTTCAAAAATCTTGAACTACTCAATGTTTGTTTAGGATAACTGAAGAACCAGAAATGATGATGCATTACATTCACATGGCTTTTTCTATCCTCTATCGTTTATTAATGGGCATAAAAACTATTCTTACGAAAGCTTACCTTTCTAACTACTTCATTTTAACCGAGACAAACTTTTGCAGAAGCAGTCATATTATACATTTCGTTATAGATACAAAGAGAGCGAATCTAAAATGTTAAAAAACTAGACGCTATGTGCTGGCCCAAAACTTCAATGCTGCTTCCACGCAATCGCTAGAAACAACTGAAAATTGACAGGACTTTTGGTATTTATCCGACTTTTCGTTTTCGAGATATACTGTTCACACACAGACACACACACATTCTAACAAAGACCATTTTTCTCTGCCCTGTAGCGCTTATTAATAGGTATACAGATTGTTCTTACGAAAGTTTATTTTCCTATGTGAACTTCATTTGAATCGAGGTAAACCTTCCTGAAAACAGCTGCATTACCATTTCTTTATAAATACAAAGGGAGTAGCAATATTAAATGTTTTAGAAATGGACACTATATGCTTGCCTTAAAATTCCACACTCTCTCCATGACATCGCGAGAAATAACTGGAAATCGACAGGACTTCAAAAGGATGACTAAGTATTGAAAACAATTCTGACAATTAAGAACAAATATCCCGGAAATGACTTATGCCACAAAATATATTTGAAATAAATCGTGAGTTTTAAGGATATCTGCATTTTTCGTCTACAGGATTATACAAAATTCTTTCTGGATGAAGAGAACTTCAAAGGCTATTCCCATAAAGTTCAAGATATATATTTTATTTGTCATGTACATATTTTTAATTATGGCATTATAATCAAAACCGTTACTGCCATTTTTAGAACAAACATTTTTTAAAGTATTCCATGTATGGGATAGTTGGGGGTGGGGTTGCTTGAAAATATTCTTGTCATATCTTTGGTAGGTAGTGGACCTAAATAACAAGTATGGCATTTATCTGATTTTTCGTTTTTGAGTTATGTTGTTCACAGACAGACAGACACACACACATATACACTCACTCACATACATACACAGGTACACATACAGGCACTCACACAAACACACATGCGCACCTTCTGAAAAATCTTTTGGGTTCAAGGGCCACAAAACAGTATTTCCAGTGAAATCTCGGTATCGTATTTTTAGGTGGAATGGGATACCCTCTCTACCTACTATGCACATGGTAGAAAACGTAAAAATGCTTTTTTTATTCATGGAACCTCAAAACATTCTTTCGGGGAAATTTCGGTATATGCAATACCTTCTCTACTTACTATGTATGTGATAAAGAAAGTAAAAAGAACTATTGTATTATAGGTATAAATGGAACAGAGGAAACTTAATCCATAGTCTGCTGTTGAAATGCGGTTCACTATATGTTGGATTTAAAATTCAATACTCTTTCCATGAAATCGCGATGAACAAGTGAATTGCTACAGCACTTTAAAAGAATTACAAAGAAGTTATCAGTTCAAACCAATATTAATGAATACCACAAAATTAATGATGGCACAAAACCGTTATTTGAAATAAATTGTGTGCTTTAATGACAGCAAATTACAAACACAAATTTGGCATCAAGAACGCCAACAATGAACAATTATAATGGGGCGGCCGACGTGATGTGGCATCGTTTTTTTCATCATATCGCGTTGTCATTGTGTTTTGAAACAATCGTAAAACATACGCGACTATATTTTGCATACATCTTGGCTCTCTCCGCCAGGATTCGTAAGCAGCCTCGGCCGACGTAATTCGGCTCTCTCCGTAGACATTCGTAATGAAGTCCTCGACTGTCTGTAACGTTAAATGTATTCCTTGACACTGGGTTCATTGAGAGAGGAGTCAAGGTGCAGAGCGAAGAGAATGAAAGAAAGAAAAAATTATCGTTCTATCCCTCTCTAAACGCAGTAGCTTTCACCCCACTCGTCTTCGTTAGTGCTCCCGACTCTAGTGTCCTGAATCCATCTATCAGCAGCTTAGATTGCAAACTATAAATATATTTTATGTTATTTTTAAGACCTTAATTACAAATTTTTACAGTCGCTTAGTTTAAATTTATGTATGCATGCTTCACCGCTTTGGAAATAATAAAATATTGCATGCTTTTGATATACGAGTATTACCTTGCATCTCAATCTTATGGATGTTTTTCCATTACTTACTAATGAAAATCACACTGCAAATCACAACGAAATTTCATGTTTCTCCACGACAGTTACAGCTATTTCGAATGGATTTAGATACATGGCATGGATTACACCATCTCATTGTCATCCGTATTAGAACTTTGATGGAAATTTATGAAAATAATTGAAAATATTGCAAATATTAACATTAATTATAATTTGTAAAAGCAGCATTATTATTTACATAATTTTCTGTGAAATAGAATTGAATAAACCAAAGCGTTAAAGTTGGTTTCTAATGGGCAAGAAAACGGTAATTTGAACCTTATGCATGGAAGAAAGTGGCGTTCTTGCACACAGTTAGGAGAGTCATCGAAACTTCTTACAATAATTTTAGAAAACGCCTGAAGGTTTTTCATCACACTGAAAGCGATTTACGAGTTTATTATTCTATTAGCCAGGTCATCGCCAAATCATAAAATTAACTACTTTGAAAAACATGAATTAGCCGGGCCTACTTTCTGGACGAGGCTGGAAATAGTCATGTGATATATTCTGATACCACACAATAAAAGTTTGGCAAAAATATATTTTAAGGAGTCCTGCGCCATGGTGCTGTGGGCTAGAGCGTGCTGCTCTGATTTTCTGCTTCGTCCAGAATCGATCCTATCCATGTGGGTGAGGATTTTAAGTTCCGGGTATAGGGCCGGTGCTCACTCAGCATCGTGAGGAAAGTGAGAAGCTGCGATAGGCAGTGATCCTGGCCTCGTAAGCTAAATTTCCTTCTGGGAGATGCGTGATGCTGGCCCTAACATCTCATATCTGTTGGATAATCGTCCACCTCTGCCGTGTGTAAGTAGTCGTGAGGCCGGCAGTGGGGTTGGCAGGCCCAGGTCCCGCGCGGGCTGTAACGCCACAGGATTTATTTTTTCTTTCTCGGAAACGAGGTTTCGGTATAGCAAATTGTTTCAGTATTCCCGCTATAATAGATGGGATATATACTATTACTTCTTATTGTTTAGCACCACTTTTACTTCTTGGGCATCCATAATGGTTAGTGTACGTTGTTGGTTCGTTTGAGCCAGTGTATGTCAGACAAATGGTCTTAGTTGCGTAGTCGCCTTCCTGTACCATTTATTTTGTTCCTATCTTATTGTGACGAAATGTGGACTTTGGCATTGTGGAAATTCAGGCTGTTCTAGAGTGTCCGTGGAGTCATTATGATGCTTGCTGTATAGATCATCTTTGTTGCCTTCCTGTAATTTCTATTTTATTCCCATTAATTTTGTTCTGAATTTATCCTGTCAGTACATGGGAGCTGAAACCCCGACCTCCGAGTGTGAGCTACAGACGGTATCTCCTGAGCCATCTCGCGCGGTGAGTTTATACTACTTTGCAAATGCGTTTTAAATACACTTCGATATTAAAAATGCCAAAAAAGCTGCCAAAATTTATAAATATGGATTTTAATGTTATTACACGCTACAAACCTTCTATGCTAGTTTAACATATCTTTAATAGCTGATAAACCTTTTAAAGCATATCGTATAACATTTAAATGTCTGCCTGTAAGCCTAGAAAATTATTGTTAAAAATTTTAAGCTCTGCCTACATTAAAGTGAAAAAAAGGTTCAAGGGATGGTCTTCGGAGTATTTAAGTACTAAATTATATTCAGAGTAGCAGACTAAGACGAAGTAGGGTCTGTAAATTGCATTAAATGATTTTTAGACAACATAAAGTTAGAAACAGAGTTATTTTAGGTTGTAATGTTTCAGCTGTTTTTTTTTCCTTTGGGCTTTCATTCTGACTTTCAAATTGTTTCACGCGATGTACGAGGGGTGATCAGAAACTAAGGTTACAAGGCTGATATTCCTGGAGTTTCGTCCTTTATAGAGAAATTAGTAGTGTGCTGTAATTACAATACATGTGGTTGTCAACTGTGCAGATTTTCAGCCACCCGCCACCTACAACGCTAGTTGTAGGGAAATACAAATGGCGACTGGTTTGGAAAACTATTTTGCAAAGAAATCCGCTCTGTTATTCGATTTCTGTGGGCAAAACATGTAACCGCGGCTGAAATTCATCGGCAGCTGGTAGAGGTTTACGGAGAGACTGTAAAGTCTCGCCAGTATGTCGCAGAATGCTGTCGAAAGTTTGCGGTCGGTAGAGAAAACGTCACCGACGAAGATCGCGGTGGCAGACCCAGCACGGCATCAACATATTTGAACACAACTCGCGTGGAGGAGCTGATTCACCTTATGGCATGTGGCAGTAGAATTAGGAATGTCGTTCGGAAACGTTCATCACATTGAAAGAGGACACACAGTGACCGCTGACCGATACTGCGAGACCTTTACACGATTATGCGAAGCAATCAGGAGGAAACGGCCAGGACTTCTCATGAAAGCATCATTTTCCTTCACGACAGTGTGCTACCTCATACAGCCCAGAACAGTTTCGTTGGGACATCATCGACCACCCTCCCTACAGCCCGGACCTCGCTCCAAGCGACTTCTACCTTTTTCCTCACTTGAAGAAACACCTAGGAAACCGACGATTCACTGCAAACGAGGTGAAGCACTTCGCGATAACTTGGCTGAATACGCAAGGACAGGATTTTTACCAGGAGGGAGTATTCAAACCCAAGAAGGGACAAGAGCCTAAATCAATATGGAGACTACGTCGAAAAATAACATAATGTATCAGTATGTATTGGTTGTGTGAAATACAATGTACAAGTTTCACTGAAGACTTTATAACACTAGTTTGTGATCACCCATCGTAGTTTTCGATATAAACGAATGAAATTCTGTAAACCCCCTTGTAAATAACAGGAGAGAAAATAAATTTTGGTTAACATACTTAGTTGTAATATTATTGAACAATAATACTACAACAAACCTAAGCGCTCACACCAACTGTAACATGTACTGCGATTTAGACAAGGTGACTCTACCGACTGTAATACAATGTTATAATAGGAAAACCGGTGTATATGCATTACAATCTCCACATCCCAACTCAGCACAATCGTATTTAAACCTGAAAGAGAAACTGTTAATGAAATTGTTAATATTCGGGAGAAACTGTGAAGTAGAGCAGGAGAGGTTGAGTTGACCTATAAATGATTCCACCTTAACGCATTTATTCCACAAGTTATATCTTCGTACATTCTTATCTATACCGCCTGGTTCCTCCGAGATCGGCGCCCAGCATGGTGCTCCGAGCAGCCAATTCATTTTGTATCTGGCTTGATGTGGCTCCAAGCTTACCGGACTAGACTTTCACCCATGCACGTTTGAACAACGATTTATATACATATGGGTAGCTAGCCGGTATTCCGAACGCGAGCAGTCGCCTGCAACTGTCCGATATGTTGATGAATGGTAAACAAGGTTTCTGTCACCACATTCCTGCATGTAATACAATTATCTTACAACAGAAGCTCCATCATCTGGACATACAGTATCCAGTGTATGCTCATTGTATTATATATAGGACTTTAATAAGCTAATAAGAATATTATTTGGTACTGTTTTATTTTCTCATACGATTTCTTATGAAAATGTGGGAAGTATTTTTTCCCAACTGGACAATGAAATTACATTTTATGTATGGATTTGGATCACGAATCTCCCAGTTTCTGTCTGATTGCTCTAACCTCTAAGCTACCATGGCCACAAGATAGGAAACTAAATTCTCCAACTGACTTGTATTTTTCTAAAATGTTACCATGGTGACTCAGTGGTTAGTGCAACCGGACGGAAACCGGGAAATCCGGGGATTAAACTGCGGCTATGGCATTGAATTTCTCAGTACTCTGGTTCTTCCTTCCCAACCTTGTACTACACACTGTCAGTGTGGAAGAGCAACTAATTCATTAATTGATCTACTAGAGGCTAAACTTGAAGCTCGGAGCTGAAAATACCTATTTACCGCATTGCAAGTCGCCGCTGGGGTATGTCAACTCAAAAAAAAAATTGAGATCTCTTTGTGGTTTCCTGGAAAAAATGCGAGTCAGCTGGAGAATTCAATGTCCTACCGGTAGGTTGCCATGGCAGCTCAATGGTTAGAGCAATCGAACGGAAACCGAGAGATCCGTGGTTCAAATCCCGGCTATGGTATTAAGTTTGACAGTCGTCTGATTCTACTTTTACCACGTATGTCATTGTGGAAGAACAATTAATTCGTGAACTCTCATATGTAATATTATTTTGTACCCCACTACTAGAATAATTAAAATTCATCTCTACAACTCATTAATATACTCTTAAGAGTAAAGTTACTAAGTATTAATTAAAATAATCTTGCATGCTGTGGTTTATCAAAACCGCAATAAATGGCACAAAAATTAATATCTCTGGAACTGATTTTAAAAAATGAATGAAATTTTGTGTAGATATAAACATTAGACCCTGATTGTTGTATACAAATTTCAAATGAATCAATCTAAAATTGTGAGTTTGTTTTTAAATTTCACAAATAGATATCGTTAAAATAACAGAATCTTCATTCGGCCGTTTGTACAGTCGACCACAGCGGTCCTGGCCTGCAGTTTGCAAACTGCCTGTCAGTTAAACACGGGTACTTTACATCCTAAAGAAAATCTGAAGAGATAACAGTTACCGAAGTACGTTAGACAGTTTTATCCGAGGTAATATAGGAACCTCCAGTCTGGAAAGTTTTAACTTCGAGGGTCCTCGTTTCCCCAACTTTGCGTTTTCCATAGCAGCCTTGAAGCGGTTTGCTGATTACATGAACGCAGAACTAAGAGCTCTTGGGTATCAGCAAGCCGTCTCATACAGCATAACCTCTTGATTTTATATATTATTCGTTTTCTTTTGTTCGCAGTAATGCTGCTGGTAGTAATTTATTGTTTAGTAGAAACGTAAGTGTATTTCAGGTTACAGTCGTTCGATACAAATAACATAGCTTCCTCCTTTAAACCACTGATACTAGACCTCATTATTATTGTCCGGTCCGAACCATCTGAGTTTCGTGAGAACCAATAGGGTGCAACAGCGTCGTTGCCAAACTTCACTCTGCTTCGGCGGAATGTTTCGCGCTTATAGAAATGTCGTCGCAACTTAATAAACGCTAGAACGGAGCCTGTTACTAAAATAACTGAACAACAGTGTTACACCGTAGTTTAAGTCACAACAGTCATTACTCATTTTGGATTTTGTTATTGTCCCAATCACTTAATCTGGAGTAAGTTAGTCATAGATTTCATCCATCTGACGTCCTATACGAGTATGTTATCCCTTTTACTTTAAAACAATGCATGGCTTTCTTGTGAAGGACGTTTCTTGAACTGGGAGCGTTAACTAGGTACTTATTTTAGCAACTTGCAATATGTCTAGAAAATTTTGGGTCGTCAAATTGTGGAAACATAACGACCAATTGACATTAAAAAAAACAACTTAATTTATGCCAGCAACGCATGTATCACTATTACGAGCATAACTATAACTATACTGTACATTAATAATGCATAAAGTTCAAACCACTGGGTGTAAACGTATGTTTCTTTTTTATTCTTGTTCAGGAATGTTTCACGTTTTATCCTATCTACTTGTTGCCTTTATACGAGGTGGACCATTTAAGTTGAGACTGTAAAATATCTTCAAAACTTAGCGATGTAGAAAGAAACTTCTTGAATAAAATTTGCTTAATATTATGGGGGAAAGTAAATGCCATTAGTCGTGTTTTGTTTGAAGGAAATTATGATGCTCTTTTTAGGTTCAATTTAATTTTTTTAAATAAATGGGAACCTATAATTCGGGTCAATTTAAATAGACCCTAAAATGACCATCGTCATCGTCACAAAGTCCTCCAAATAAAACGCCAACTAACGTTATTTACTTTCCCCCATATCAAGCAACCTTTATTAAAGACATTTATTTCCACAACGTTTAGTTCTGGAGATATTGTACAGTCTCAACTTAAATAGTCCATCCTCTATAACATGAAATGGTGGGCCTGGTCCTGATTAAGTGCATATAGGCTAAGGGGAGATAGGAAGGGAGCGAATTTGAATAGGTGTCCTCTTTGTGGAGAGGCAGATAATGATTTGCATTATATAATTGAATGTGAAGAAAATAAGTTGTGGAGAGATCAGTTTTTACCTAAAGAATGGGAGAATATTAACAAAGAAGTATTAAAAGTTAGAATAATGAAAATACAAAAGAATAGGGATATAAAAAGAATAGGAGAATATATGGGGAGAGTAAGAGAAAAATGTTTTAGAAAATTAAAGCAATATGAATTTGTTATGACTCACCATACATAAATAGCCACGGTGTTAGAATGCATGATAGACCAAAGAAAGAAAAAATAGCAACTCAAAGTAATGTATTAAAAATTGTAAGATTTTTGTATAGCATTATGGAAAAAAACACACGCACATGCACCCACGCACGCACGCACACACACACACACACACCCATGAAATACGTTTGCTCGCAGATGATATTGCTCTTCGAGTTTTACAAGCGGCACCACTGTTATCACTTAGTACCGTATTGGTGGCCACGACCCATATGTCAGGAGATTTAGATCCGATAATATTTTTGTTAATAAATATTTTGTCTATGTTTAAATGTAAAGTTACATTACTAGAATAATATGTTTTCAGGTTAAACGAGAAGCCATCGAAAATCATTCTGCGGTCTCCCGTTTGTTACCTTGAGTTAGATTATCATGTAAGTAAACAAGCTCAGCGTTTCGGGATAGCTGTGTCTTCGAAGCCATGCAGTGCATGCTTACTTACATGACGACCTAACTTAAGTTAACAAAGCGAGAATAGGTGCTATTAGCGGAACGATGTATGTCAACTTACGAAATTATATAAGTGTAAGATTACATATAAAGGTAGACAAAAGTTAATTACTAAAAGTTACTCAGAATTGCGGTCATTATCATCGGTCTAAAGAACGAGCCTTATTTCAGCTACATCCTGTGGGATTGTTAACAACATCCAGTGCCGAGAAAGCTTGAAATAATTAATTACATATATGATTTGAAGTGCGTATGTATGTATGTATGTATGTATGTATGTATGTATGTATGTATGTATGACTCGAAGGGGGGCCAGATCCGGATGGCGGCGGGTGCAAGCATGAATGGATCCCTAACGTTTCAAGATTGAACTCATACAACGCCGTCCGGGCCCACCCACAAGCCTCCGAACCCCTGGCGACCTCTCCCTGGAAGAGCCCACTTGGAGGCGGTTCCTAACTGAAGAGTCCCGTAAAGATACCAGGAAGAAACTCTTACATAGAGCATAGCCACCGCCCAGCCGCAACCCGCCGAACATCGTTGCCTGGTCCTACAACCCTGAAATATGACAAGGAAGATGATGGGTACAGGAAATGAGGGGTAAGAAAGTCGTGGTAGAAGATGAACCGCCCACATTGACTGATCATGGTTAGAAACCATATGCAATTGTATATGGTTTACATGTATATGACATAGATATTCTGGCAATAAAATTGGGTTATAGTTTTGTCTATAATCCTGTTGTATTCCTATGATCAGCAAAATGTTAGTAAAGGTATATTAACCAATTATAGTTTGAATTAGAGGGAAACATGCTGCTTTATTTATTTATTTATTATTTTGGTTTTGTTTGCTTCTATGCAGAAACAAGCATTGATACCACTATGAGAATACAGCTCTGTTTATTGTTTGTTATAAAGTGCTGCTTTACTATGTATTTCATGAATATCATTCAGGCTTTAATTTGCACCCCCTCAAAATCCTCTCACACTACACATTTTACATTTCGCTAACCTTATCAAGTTTTCCCCTTAGCTTTTAATCCCTTCAAAGGCGTGTCCTGTACAAGGCGATACGGTATGGGCTACCAATCACGATAAGAGATCTGTATGACAATCTGAATGCACTGAATCTACCTCTTTCTTTTTTAGCCAGTACGATCCAGAGCACACCCGGGGGTTCCCGAGCCAATCATCGTCATATTCACCCCCTCACCCCCATCTGGACTAGCCACGTTGTTTCTTTACTTTACTCTTCCTCTTCTAGAATTATTCCTTATACTAGGTTTAGGCATCTTAGGTTTATTTACTCCTGTCTCACCAACAGGGATCTTTTCTATTTCCGTGGTTGCTGTCCCACGGTTTCAGCGCAGCTTTCAACTTGTGTGCTCTCCGGAGGTCTCAAGCGTGAAGGTTGAGTGAACCCTCCTCACTACCCCTTTCCTGCGACACTAGGTGCGGAGCCGTTCCATTGTCACGTACACCCACGTAGCCCCATAGGGGCCGGGTGCCCCTCGGACAGTTCGGCGACCGCGAGTGGCTGGGTTGTCCGGGGGGGCTCGACGTGTTACCGCTGTCTGGGGCCCGATGTAATCTACCACAAGTCCCCTGAATCCACGTTGACTCTGTTGAGGCAGCGTGGCCTAAAGTGGGGGGCCACTGGCGGTTATTCCAGTGGTAGGGGCGTAAAGTCGGGCCTGCCTATGGTGAACGTGTCGTAAACCGGTAAGTAGTGACGGTCGGAGGGTAACTTTTCTGAGGTATTCTCTGAGATCAGGCCTGGAGCGGGTGCTCCAGACCGGCACAGACCGGAAGATTCTGGTGTCTTTTCTTCTACATCCCCCGGATGGCAGGCTGACGCCGACGGTTCCGGAAGGGGGACCTTTCCATTATGGCTCCTCTGCGCTCCACTATTTCAACACCTCGTTTTTTCGTTATGCGGCTAAAGAGCGACAGCAAAGATATGAAGCACCTCAGCCCCTTTTACATTCAGCGGGAGGTTGATAGAATCTGTGGTCCTGTGAAGAATGCTACACGGTGTAGGGATGGAAGCTTACTGATTGAAATTGCACAAGACGCCCAGGCCGCTAAACTGCTAAAGGCCAGTCTACTAGGTTCCTACCCAGTGACTGTGGACAAACACAAAACCCTTAACAGCTGTCGTGGTGTGGTTACGACTTCATGTTTAGACGGACTTTCTAATGAAGACATCGTCAACTGTCTCTCCGACCAAGGTGTTATTGCGGCATACAGGCTGATCGGGAGGAGGGACAATCAACCGTTTCCGCTGCGCACGGTCTTTCTTACATTTGAAAGAACCGTGCTACCGCAGTTCATCTTGTGCGGCTATGAGCGCGCAGCTATTCGTCCCTATGTACCTAACCCCATGCGTTGTTATCGCTGCCAGAAATTCGGTCATACACAACAACGTTGCACTGGCTCACCAGTTTGTCCTCGTTGTGGAAGCGACAGTCACGATGATTCCATGTGTGCTACGGACCCCGCCTGTGTAAACTGTGGGGGTGCACACCCGTCGAACTCTAGGGAATGCCCACGCTTTGTGGAGGAAAAGACCATACAGGAGATTCGAGTGAAGGAACACCTGACCTTTCCAGAAGCGAGGAAGCGCTATCACGAACTACACCCTACATCCACCATGAGGTATTCAGCTGCTGTCCGCCTCGGTGTCCGGAAACAGGATGCCGTTGTGCAGACCTGTCCCGGCTCGCCCTCGCAGGTTTCCATTGGGGTCCAAACTGATAAACCTTCGGATCTGGTACTTCCCTCGCCGGTTCCTGTTCGCACAAAAGATGCTTCCGCCCCATCAGCTTCGACCGCAGGTTCCACCTCTCTTGACCACACCAGTCGCAAATCACCTGTTCGTCGTCCCACGGGTCGCTCCCGTTCTCGCTCCAGGACTCGCACCACCTGCTCAGATTCAGTTAGCAGCGATGGTGGCACGGAGGGATTCGAGAGGCCTGCGCATTCTCGGCCGGGGCGCAGTCCTACCCGGAAGAAAAAGGTGAAACTAAACCGATCCACTGCGGCTATTCAATAGCCTTACCCGCACGCACTTCTTGCCTATCTTGATATTTATGGCTCTTAATCACATCCTTCAGTGGAATATCCGTGGTCTCCGTGCACACCGAGCGGAGTTGGACATGCTACTGCACACTCACTACCCCCTAGTCGTCTGTCTACAGGAGACAAAACTTCGACCTCAGGATACCTTTGCCATTCGTAGGTATACTCCGGAGCGCTTCGATCTTGCTCCAGCGGATGGTTCTCCTGCACACGGTGGTGTTACAGTACTTGTTCGCGATGATGTGTTTTATAATCGGGTTCCGCTTGCCACACCTCTGCAAGCTGTTGGGATCCTCCTTTCTCTTCCTGGTTTTAACTTCTGTATCTGTAGCCTCTATGTTCCTCCTTCTTCTCCTCTTGCACAGGATGACCTAGACCGCCTGATTTTACAGCTCCCTGCCCCTTATTTACTCTTGGGGGATTTCAATGCACACCACCCTCTTTGGGGTTCTCCTAGGGCGTGCGCGAGGGGCGAACTTTTGGCTGCACTTCTTGATCAGCACTGCCTTTCTGTTCTGAATACCGGCGAACCCACTTTTCTCTCCGATTCAACCGGCACATTTTCCCATCTGGATTTGTGTCTTTGCTCTGCGCAGCTTGCTCATCGTGTGGACTGGTATGTCATAGCTGATACACATTCTAGCGATCACTTCCCGTGCGTAATTACTCTCCTGTCTTCTTCTGTCGATTCACCTGTCCTTCCTAAATGGCAGTTCCGCAAAGCTGACTGGACCCTTTTTTCCCGTCTAGCGCGGTTTTCTCACTGCGCTTTTTCCTCTGTGGATCTCATGGTGGAACACCTGCGTACTGTCATTTTCGCCGCTGCCGAACGTTCCATTCCCCGCACGTCTTCACATCCCAGGCGTTTACCGGTCCCTTGGTGGAACGCGGAATGTCGGGACGCCGTTCGTGCACGACGCGGTGCTCTTAGGGTATTTCGGCGGCACCCTACTCTTGCTAATCTGGTCCGTTATAAGGAATTACGCGCTAAGGCTCGCAGAGTAATTCGCATCAGCAAGAAAGCCTCCTGGGAGCGCTATGTAGCCGGTTTCAATAGCTCTACACCTACATCGGTTGTCTGGGACAAACTTAGGCGTGTGGCCGGCAAGACCCGTTCTTCTTCTATTCCCGGTCTTCGGGTAGGCTCTAGTACTATTTGCGAACCACCTGCTATTGCCGACACCCTCGGCAAGAACTTTGAACGCATTTCCAGCTCTGCCCGTTATGACCCGGGTTTTCTTCCACACAAGGCCGCTGTGGAGGCCCATGCACTCTCTTTTCACTCCAGCAACCAGGAGGTATATAATCGCCCATTTACCTTCCGCGAGCTAGAGCATGCCCTAGCATCTTCTAAGCCTACCGCACCTGGGCCTGATTCTATTCACGTGGTGTTTCTTCAACATCTCTCCTCTGCTGGACTGCGCTTTCTCCTTCAGATTTACAACCGCATCTGGGAAACTAGTACTCTTCCTACAGGTTGGCGAGCAGCCACCATCGTTCCAGTTTTGAAACCCGGAAAGGATCGCCACCTACCATCTAGCTATCGCCCGATTTCCTTAACCAGTTGCATTTGCAAGGTTATGGAACGCATGATCAACGGGCGTTTGGTCTGGTGCCTTGAGTCCCGGAACCTTATAGCGAATGTACAATGTGGTTTTCGCCGACACCGTTCTCCTGTGGATCATCTTGTCCATCTTTCGACCTCCATTCTGGACGGCTTCCTGAGAGGGTGCCAGACTGTGGCAGTATTTTTTGACTTGGAGAAGGCTTACGACACATGTTGGAGGACTGGCATTCTTCGTACACTCCATCTGTGGGGTTTCCGTGGTCGTCTCCCTGCCTTTATTTGTGAGTTTATGAGGGACCGGATATTTCGTGTGCGCGTGGGATCGATTTTATCTTCACTTTTTATCCAAGAGAACGGAGTACCTCAAGGCTCGGTACTCAGCGTCACACTGTTTGCTATAGCGATTAACCCCATTGCTGACTGTGTTCCAGCTGGAATTTCCTCATCGCTTTTTGTTGACGATTTCGCCATCTTCGCAACTTCTCGTCGCACCTGTCTTTTGGAACGCCGACTGCAGCAATGTCTTAACTCCCTTCACTCCTGGAGCGTTGCAAACGGGTTTCAATTTTCTCCGGAGAAGACAGTCTGCATTAACTTCTGGCGCCGTAAAGAGTTCCCTCCACCTTGTCTCCGACTCGGCGCGGCACTCCTCCCATTTTCGGACGAAACGAAATTCCTCGGGTTAATCTTGGATAGGAAGTTGTGTTGGTCGTCGCATATCAGCTATTTGAAAGCAAGGTGTGAACGTTCTCTTTGTATTTTACGTGTTTTAAGTGGCACATCCTGGGGTGCAGATCGCACGGTCCTTTTGCGACTTTATCGATCATTGGTTCGCTCTAAGCTTGACTATGGGTGCATTGTGTATTCTGCTGCGCGACCTTCCATCCTGAGTCGCTTGAATCCAGTCCACCACCAGGGCCTTCGTCTCTCAACTGGTGCTTTTCGTACTAGCCCTGTTTTGAGTCTTTGTGCAGAAGCTGCAGAACCTCCGCTCTCTTATCGTCGTGACGTTCTTCTTTGCAGCTATGCTTGCCGGTTGTCCTGTATGCCTCAACACCCCACTTATTCGTCTTTCTTTGAGGACTCGCTGGATTGTCATTATGCGTCTCGACCCCTGGCCTTGCTCCCGCCAGGGGTACGTTTCCGCCGGATACTTCGGAATTTAAATATCACATTGCCCACTATGCTTCCACGTCGTCACACACAGTTCCCCCCTTGGCTGCATTCTGGAGTATCTTGCTACCTTGATTTGACGTCCATGCCTAAGTCCACGACCCCCGCTCCGGTCATCCGTTCGGCTTTTGCCGAAGTTCAGTCTCACTTTGGCAGCCATTGTTTTATTTATACCGACGGCTCAAAGGATGACCGTGGAGTTGGATGTGCCTTTTTATTTGGTGTAGAACGTTTTATGTTTCGTCTCTCTGACCAGTGCTCGATTTTTACTGCTGAACTTATTGCTCTGGAACAAGCTCTGTCTTTTATCCGTCGACGTGGTCTGCAGAATTGTGTTATATGCACGGATTCTTTAAGCGCCCTTTCTAGCCTTCGTGCGCTGTACGTACGCCATCCTATCGTGCAGCGTCTCCAGGATTGTTCCCACCGGCTTACCTCCGATGGAGTCAGCCTATTCTTTGTCTGGGTTCCTGGACACGTTGGCATTCCTGGTAATGAAGGTGCAGATGCTGCTGCCAAGAGCGCTATTTTCTCTCGTTCTTGTTTTAGCTCCTCTGTTCCTGCGGACGATTTTAGTCACTATTTAAAGAAGTCTATTCTCTCTCTATGGTTTTCTGCCTGGTCCTCTGTCCAGGCTAGCAAATTGCGGGAGATAAAGCCTTTACCCTCGGCCTGGGCTACTTCTTCCCGATCCTCCCGTCGGGAGGAGGTTATTTTATGTAGACTTCGAATCGGGCACTGTCGTTTTAGCCACTGTCACTTGTTGCGCCGTGAGCCCGCTCCCGTTTGTAATCGTTGCGGTGCGCCGTTGACGGTGCGGCATGTTTTGGAGCAGTGTCAGTATTTCGCTACTCTTCGTACTGCTCTGCAGATGGACGTAGCATTGCCCGACATTTTAGCGGACAGCATGTTGGCTGTGGAACGTGTTTTAACTTTCATTCGGCGCAGCAGCTTCCAGGACAGCGTTTGACCACTCTGCGTTCGTTCTTTCTGGTTTTTAGTGTTATAGACCCATTTTTTTTTTTTTTTTTTTTTTTTTTTTAGCTGCCTTGTTTTAAGCCTCTCGTTCTACAGTCCCTGACACTGACTCTTTTATTCTTTTTCGTGGACTTTTAACCTGACATTTTATAGCTTTTATGTCTTTCCTTCTCGGCCCTATTGTCTGTTTGGCTTTTTAACTGCTCACTAACCTGTATTTTATCTGTGGCGGGCGCTAATGACCTTTCTGGTTTTGCGCCCTTTATCCTCCCACTTCTCTCTCTCTCGATCCAGAGCGTAAACATATATGTATTTCGTTCCTACGCCACTTAGTAACCTTTGTTGTGGTTATTGGTGTAAGTATTTAGCATAAGGAGTGGCGCACCCTTGCAACCAATGAAATGGCCATGACTTCGCAAGCCACGTACAACGATAAACAATGTGGCATAGACGCGAGGTGCACGAGATTTTCTTTGGTGACGTCGAACCGCGTACTTCCGTAAATTAAAACCTCGCTCTCCAGCCACCGGACCAGCTGAACCGTTTCAAGACGTAAAACTTCTGGATGATGATTATGATGGACTCCATGAAATTTGGGAACCGCTATTATTAAATCCCCGCTTTAATCAGAACCAACCGAACGCAAAGTAATAATTTGATCGAGGAGTATTTTTCTATTGCTTCTCTCCACAAACTACTTCTCATAATATTAACCGAGGCAGTCCTATCTTATTCCCGTTAGGCCGTCCTGGAATATGATAAATGTTTCCCCGGAGATCATGCAGACGGAAGCGTGATTAATTGAGGCGATATCGGTACGCATCCCCAAGGATGTAACAGAACAGGGATTTTTCTCTTGCAGTTGAAATAAAATGTTTCTGTCAAAGGTTACTAAGCTGACAATTTATCTATAGAAAACATTTTAAAAACTGCACACAAGACTGTCCGCGAAAGTATCTTTACTTTGTTCTCTTTACTACCATGAAGTGGAAATTATATTGAGAGACGTTTTTGGTGAGGAAATCCACAGGATTATACATAGTAGGTAGAGAAGGTATTGCGTTCCATTCAAAAATTCGATACCGAGATTTCATCAGAAATACATGTTTTGAGGCACCATGAATCCAAAAAAGGCATTTTTAGAAAAACATTCGCTCGATGTTTGTAAACAGTATAGCTATAGATAAGGTCTGATAAATGTCAAACTTGGTATTTATATAAGTTCAGTATCTGCCATACCTATGACACGAAGGTTTTTAAGAAAATATCCCCACCCACAAATGCCCTTCACAGGGAACTTTTTTCGAAATTTTTTATTATCCTACAAATTGGTCTAACGATTTTGATTAAAATACCGTATAGGTATTAAAGGTATTTACACGCCAAATAAAATGTGCATGTTCCATTAATTGACCTAATACAGGTTGAAAGTATAAAGTCCTGAGTACTTACAATATTGTAAGTCGCCATTGGAGTATGTTATCTCAATTCAATTTGAGATCTCCTTGTTGTTTACCGGGGAAAAAAATGCAAATCAGTTGGAGAATTTTATTTAAGGCCGTGCAGGCATGTTGCCATGGTAACTTAGTGATTAGAGCAACCAGACGGAGACCGGAAGATTCGTGGTTCAAATTCCGTCTCTGGCATTGAATTTTTCAATCATCTGATTCTATCTTTCTAAATGTACATATATCTTAATTTTCTGGGAATAACACTGTGAAGTTCTCTTCATTCGGAAGGAATTTTTATAATCTCGTACAATTAGTAAACGTTAAGGATAGACGAAAATGTAGTACACTGAAAATGTAAACCTCTTTGAAGCACAATTCTTTGTAAATAACGTTTTTCATCATAAGCCATTTCCAACATATCCGTTATTAATGGTTCGTATTATTCAATACGCTGTGGTTGTTTAAAAGTCCTGTAAATTTGAGTTCTTTCTCGTGATTGCATGGAAACAGTATGAAATTTTAAGGCCAACATATAGCGTCCTGTTCTCAAATATGACTATCGCTGTTCCCATTGTATCTACGAGTAACGAAATGTGTAATTATTTAGTTAATTTGGCAAAGGTTTATCAGGATTAAAATGAAGTGGATCGAAAAATAAACCTAAGTAAAAATAGTTTGTGTACCCATTAATATACGATAGAGGGTAGAGCAGGTCATGTGAATGTAACATCAGAAATTACTATTCTCTTTCTTATAAAATAGATCACGGTTATTACAAATCAAAATTACAGACCATTTGTTATATACTACGCTTTATATATAATATCACTTATTTTCACATGTCCTCCGTGGCCTAGTACTACCATGCTAGCCTCTGGTTCCCGAAGTCGAGGGTTTAGACCCGGCGGAGTGCGTGACTTATTTCGGGCGTAAAAACCCTTAGCATGGCTTCCTTCGTAAGAGAAGTAAAACCGGTGGTCCCATGTCGCAGATTTACGGCACATAAAAGAACCTGAAGCCTGATAAAGAGACCTCTTAGCAAAATTCCCGGTCTTGCACTCCCAATATAGAATGGGACGCTAAGAACCATAGTAGTTAAAGAGCGTCCATAAATAAAACTAAATTTATTTATTACTTATTTTCACACGTAAAGAAGTGTGGGATAACTAAATTATCATAATATGTAAACACCAATAGCCGATGCTTACACAGTTTTCATGTACAGATTGGCTATGACTTCATGGTATTATAGCTGTCCTTGATAGGAGACAAACAAAAGCTGTGCAGCTTAGGTTAGTCAAAACAATAGCAAAAACCATATTTTTATATACAATTGTTAATCGATACGGTAACATACCATTTTATGAATTTATTTATTTTGTTGTTTACGTATTAATAGGTGACGAAGGTCACACAGTTTTTAATTTTATAAATAGATATGCTAGCTGAAGCTAATTGTTATAATTATAATTACAAATAGCTATTTACGTTATATCTTGAATGCAGAATATATTAATCTAAAACAATTATGCACGTGTTTTGGAATTAATTATTGATTTAAAATATTTCGCGTGTATTCAAAATATAATGCAGAATTGCAAATTATGTCGTATTTGAAGGATAGATAATAATTAATTGGAAATATCTTCGATATGAAGTAATAATACTGATTTGATTATTGCTGGGCATATATAGTTATTCGATTATTGAATTTATAGTGTTATTGTTTCGTAAGAGAAACAGAATTATTATTGCAACGTATTGAGTACGCGAACAAGAAAAATATAGCTCTATAGGTTTGAATAAATCTGCTTTTAATACATATTATCATTGGGATAAAAACTGTTATATAAATAAAGGTTATCAACAATACAGTGTATACTAGTTAGATTTTTGAAATATGCTAATTTCTTTTCTTGAACATCGTCGAACCTGAGATAAAATACTTCTTTGTTCCGACCGCAGAAAAATCAGCCAAGAGAATAATAATAATAATAATAATAATAATAATAATAATAATAATAATAATAATAATAACAACAGTCATCATCATCCCGTGGCGTTACTTGACCTTGACCTCTAATCCGACTACCGCCTCACGCTCACGTATGCACGGCAGAGGTGGGCGATCTCCAACTGATACAGGGAGGTGATGTGGCCAGCATCACGCATCCCCCAGCCAGAATGTTGGCCTCCGTGACCAAGATCGCTACGTACCTAATATGTATAGAACATATTGCATTCTACATGAAAGTTCGACATCTAGATTTTACCAGAAATACACGTTTCGAGACCCTTGAATCCAGAAACGTATTTTTAGAAAGAGGTCCCTATTTGTGTATCTGTGAACACGTAACTCAAAAACGAAATGTCCGACAAATATCAAACCTTAAGTTAAGCATCTTCCAAAGATACGACACGAAGATTTTAAAGAAAAAGCCTTTACCTTTTGCGTGGAAAATTGTGCGTTACTTTTTATATCAAAACACGTCTCTGAAGATTTTGATTAAAACACCATATGTTTAAGCCATTTAAAACAAGATGTACGAGGATGGATCAAAAAGTAACGCACAATAACTTTTCATTGCAGCTGGAATGTTGCAATTTCACACACATATAGTTTGAAGTTTTCACTCAGGGGGTATCTTTTGTTTCATGTGCAGCTTTAGCGAGAGAATAGTGAACTACGCAACAAGGATGGCGCGCATCTTACTGTCGTCCATAGGTGAAGAGCAGAGAGGTGTGGTTCGATATGTGGGCCAAAGGGCATAAACCGAGAGATATTCACAGGGACATGCGTGACGTGTATGGGGATAATTGTATGGACCGTAGAAATGTCTCCAGGTGGTGTGCTTTCTTCCTAGTGAACCTTAGTGATTCGCCACGCTCCGGAGGCGGGTAACAGCTGCAACACCGCAGAATGTTAGAGGTATTGAGGCGGCAATTTTGAACGACCGGCGTGTGCAGCTGCGAACCTTATCGCAACAGTTCAACATTTCCTATGGTGCAGTGTACGGTATTGTTCATGACACGTTGAAATTTCGTAAAGTTAGTGGTCGCTGGGTGCCTAAGAACCTGACAGAGAACCACAAGGGCCAACGATTGATGGCGAGCTTGGATCACCTAACGCGGTATTCCGCAGAAGGGTATGACTTTCTGAAAGGAATCGTTACTGGTGATGAGTCGTGGGCATAGTGATATGCATATCACTACACGCCCGAAACCAAACAGGCAAGTATGGAGTGGAAACATGCTGGTTCCCCAGTGAAGAAAAAATTCAAAATGACTCAGTCTGCTAGGAAAGTGCTTGAGTGTTCTGGGATATTGATAATGTTGTATTGGTGGAATTTGCTGAACACGGGACCACTGTGAATGCTGCGGCCTACATGAAAACTTTGGTGAAGTTGCGTCGTGCCCTTCGTGACAAACGCCACAACATGAATGCTGACGATGTGAAAATTCTTCATGACAATGCTCGCCCCATGTTGCTGATGTACGTCAGAAAATCACCAAATTTAGTTGGGAGGTACTCCAGCATCCACCATACAGTACGTATCTTGCAGCGTCGGACTTTCATTTGTTTAGTCCCATTCGGAAATTCCTGGCCGGCCAACACTTTGCGATAGATGCGGAAGTGAAATCAGCATCCACAGATGGCTATACTCAAAGGAAACGGACTTCTACGAACAGGGCATATTGAAACTGGTATCAGGAAAGGGGAAATGTGTTGAGAAACTTGTTGATTACGGCGAAAAGTAGGTAAAAGTTCTAAGTTCATTTGTGATTTTTTGTTGTTGTTTTAACTATTAAACTTTTTAGCAAAAAAATCATTGTGCGTTACTTTTCGATCCGTCCTCGTATATCTTAAGGTATTTTCTGAGGTGCGTAGCACTCAGGAGCATAGCGAGTTGTCTATATTTTATGGTATTTCAGTTTTATAACATTCGATAAGAATGAAAGAGACTCCATGGATAGGCGTTAGGAACGGAGGAGTGTCTCAACACTAACGTCTAGGCTGGCCTATTGTGATTACCAGGTTTCCGAGGGGAGAGGATGAAGTGAAGGATTATGGACGGTCATATCCGACAAAGGCAAGTACAGCGCAATTTCCGGGCAAAGCATTTCTAACGGAGCGTCCTTCCGACACAGCCCTAACTGGATAAGTCAGTCGAGTATAGTATTATCGCGATGCTTCTTGTTTCCTATGCTGTTTTTCTTTACCTAATGTTGACAAATGTTTCTTATCATCTGTGTTCCACATCAGCGTCGGATGAGCCAATCTATTATTGGTTTGAATTCAAGTTTGACAAATACACACAAAAGGGGAGGAATACGGGAACATTCCACCTGTGGCTGGAAGGCATGTTTCACAACGACAATCCACACGTCCCTGGACGAGTACTTTTCGTATTGGTTTGATGTCAAAGTCTGGCACTCATACATTAAAATATGAACAAAGGTCAGTTTGAAGTTCAGGAGGAAAGGAAAAGGTGGGAACAAAACATTAAGTGGAAATAAGAAACACACTTGAAGTAATCAAAGGCGAGAGGCAGCCCATAGCAAGTGATCACAGTGAATGCTCCCATCGGC
This sequence comes from Deroplatys truncata, assembly GCA_030765065.1. Lineage (NCBI taxonomy): Eukaryota > Metazoa > Arthropoda > Insecta > Mantodea > Mantidae > Deroplatys > Deroplatys truncata. Next base: position 90,697,394 of record CM060979.1, read on the forward strand.
CGCTGACCGCAGCACTCAACATGAGAGTAGGAAATAGATCATTAAAGAAAATGCTTTAAAATGCGCTAATGAATAAGTTAATGATAACTGAACGGTTATCACTTATTGATTGCATAAGCTGACTACGTGTTGCGCGGATTAATAAAAAAAGTGTGCTTTTTAGGAGCGGATCCCGTTTAAAATCAGATGAGTGGGAATTGGGACTGACAAAGTTGGTTTATTATTTAGTATTTCTTTACCAACATAATCACTGCGCAATATATCGGCACGATTCCGCGCAGTCGATTGTTTAAATCTGAGATATCGATGCCAGATTCTCCTCAAAAACCATTCGCCGCACTCCGCCCTCCATGACTCTACAGCCCTGAAAGATGAAATGAAAGAAATTCGTGATGCTATATAATCTACCTCAGCATTCACTACCGACCTGGGAAAACCATGAATATATCCAAGGGAAATCAAACCCCCGCAACCTCATACATGGTCTATTTACAGAAAAAGAAAGCAACCTCCCTTTACGGCCGTTTGTTTCGCGAAGAATTTCTTCACCTTGCATCCTGAAAGGTCTGACTTACGTATGACCTTTGGTGTCTGTCTTATTATTCTTTCTTGGGGAGGTTATGCTGTTCATAGATATTGACAGATACATAGAGCTGGCTTTTTCTAGATTTCCATTTTATCTGGGGACCTCAAGGCGTACGTTTTGATTTAACTGTCTATATAGACTCATGGGTTTAATGCAATACTTCGTGTACGTTGTTAAACACATTAAACCTAAAAGAAAGAGGAAAGTAAGAGGTGAAGAAGTTATTGAAGTACTAATTTCCACATGAAATATGTATAAAAATTGAACTTCAAATGCTAAGACCTTTTATAGGTTTGTGTACAGCTCCTCAACAGCTCCTGTTTCAGCTCCAGTTAACGAACAAAACAAAATCAGAAGTGATTTCACATAAAGAGAATGGAACTAACTGACACCTATAATAATGTGAGGTACAGGAAATTGTAGGTATAAACTTTTTAACGCGAAGAAAAAGGAAGTAACGATAGAGGGTGAAGACTTCCTGCTACTTATAATAAAAGGTGATGAAACTTGATTTCGCTATTACAAGCCCCAACCAAAGAGGCAATCAATGGAACGGCGCCACAGGAACTTGCTACTCAAGAAAGTATGTAAGAAAGAAAAAAAAACTCTGCTCGAAGTTTCTCTTCTGATATTTATGGATTGTTGTACATGGATTTTCTGCTACAAACTACAACTGTATAAGAAGCTTGCTAGTTCGGTCTGACAGAAAACAAAAGAAAAGTGTATGTTACATCTTGCGAGATGGCTTCGCGGTAACGTGTGAGACTCGCATTTGGGAGGTCCCAGGTTCGATTCCATTCGACCGCCCACTCTGACCTTGGGCTTTCAGTGGTTTTTCCTGGTCGGCGAATGCAGGGATGGGTTCTCATCTACCTCGATTTCCTTTCCATCATTTCTCTTTCATTACATTTCCTTCTCATCTTTCAGGGTATTTCTAGGTTTTGTGGTGTATGGCGTGAATACTTGCCTAAAGGAAAAAGTACTTCTGGACATCAGAGAGCTGCTTGGTCGCCGGGTTGTTCATCGCTCTCTGTAAGCAGCTCCAGCAGTGGGACGGATCTTCGAGCCTGGAACTGTTAGAAACTTCCGCGCGTCTCTGTAGCATGTCTGCCTGCGGCCTGTAGCCTCCTGTGGTTCCTTCAGTAGTAGCCGCAATAGCTCAATGTAGGTCGCAGTTGGCGAGGTGTCCCCCTGCGCTATGTGTATTACATTCCCATGACTTTCCCTACCCATTATCTTTTATTATTATACAACTTTTAATAACTATTCTTACGCAAGCTTATTTTTATGTAATATGCTTCACGCTAATCGAGATAAACATTTGCAGACATAGTTTCATCACATATTTCGTTGTTAGCACAAGTGGGATAGAGCAAACCGAACCGATAGTCAGATGTTTAAGAAGGCGCAATGGCTTTAAAATCTCATACTCGTCCTATGAAATTACGAGAAACAAGTGAATAGCGACAAAACTTTAAAAACAAGTATTGAACTTAAACCTTTATTAAAGGAGATCTCCAAAAATTGCTGATTCAAAAAAAAATTAAATAAATTGTGTGTTTCTAAGAGCCTACATTTTAACTCCTAACGTTTACCAGTTACACAAAATTATACAAAATTCCTTCTGAATGAAGTTGACTTGACAGGCTATTCCCAGAAAATTTAAGATACAGAATTTGTCATGTAAGTATATGTACTTAATATATGTTATTTTAATAAAAATCGTTAGAGCAACTTTTGGGGAAATGAAAGCTTTAGAAAAATGTTTCACGTAAGAGGTAGTTTAGAGTGGGAAATATTCTTGTAAATATTTGTGTCGTATCTTTGAAAGATACCGAACTTAAATGCAGACCAGTTGGCTCGTTTTTGCTTCCAACGTGACACCCGAGAGGGAACTGACCCGAAGGGCGACCAGATCCGCATACCAACGGGCGCAAGCATGCATGGTCCCCTAACGTTTCCAGATAGAACGCTTTCGACGCCGTGCGGTTCGAGCCTACAAGCCACCATTCTACAGGATCCTCGGAGAGAAGCTTCACGATGAGGGGAGATCTAACTGAGCGTACCACAGCAACGCCAGGGAAGAAACTTTTGCAAAGCGCGAGCCATCGCCCAGCCGCAACCGCCAAACACCGTCGTCCTGAAACGGATGGCAGGAAGATGATGGATACAGGAAATAAGAAGGGGAGCCGTGGTGTAGATAAACCACCTCAGCATTCGCTTGGCGACTTGGGGAAACCACGAAAAGCCCATGGTCCAGAGAGCATGGTCATCGGGGATCTATCCCAGGAACTCCCGAATGCGGGCCACAGACGTAACCGCCTGAGCCATCCTGCTCGGTACGGATACACATATATGGATATTTTTCCAAAAGTGCTTTTCCTGGATTCAAGGTGCCTCAAAACATGTGTTTCTGTTGTAATGTCCATATCGAATTTTTGGGTGGCATTTCTATACTTACTAGGTACTTGGTAGCAAATGTAGAAATGAAACATAATGGAATCAACCATCCGAAAATCAGAGGATACATTACTTGACAGTTATAAAGACTTGGGTTCGGTGGAATCAGGCGACTAAAAAATTCACTGCCATAGTCGGGATTTGAACCACGGATCTCCCGGTCTCCGTCCGGTTGCTCTAACCACTCAGCTATCATGGCAACGTGCCAGCACGATACTAAATTCTCCAGCTGATTCGCATTTTTCCTGGTAAACCTCAAGGAGATCTCAAATTGTATTGAGATGACATACCCCCAATGGCGACTTACAATATTGTAAGTACTCTAAGTCCCAGGCTTCATAGTTACAACCATTATTAGGTCAGTTAATGGAATTAATTGTTTTTCCACACAAGCCGTGTGTTGGAGAGGGTTGGAAAGGTAGAATGCTATAGCCCGGATTTGAACCACGGATCTCCTGATCTCCGTCCGGTTGCTCTAACCACTGAGCTACAATGGGAACATGCCGGCACGACACTAAGTTCTCCAGCTGATTCGCATTTTACCCGGTAAAAAACAAGGAGATCTCAAATTGTATTGAGATGACTTACCCTAATGGCGACTTACAATGCTGTAAGTACTTTAAGTCTCGAGCTTCATAGTTTCGACCACTATTAGGTCAATTAATGTAATTAATTAATAATCTCCTAGGAAGATCCAAATCGATGACTGGATCATACTGGTATATCCAACCTTCATCATCAATTATGAAGTCCGTATATTTTTTGATTATCTCCCATGAAGTTTTGCTATAATTTCCCGTCACCATTGTACCTGTGTTTGTTTCTGCTCATTTGTGAAGTCCGTATATTTTTGGATTATCTCCCATGAAGTTTTGCTATAATTTCCCGTCACCATTGTACCTGTGTCTGTTTCTGCTCATTTGTGATGTGGTGGGGGATTCAATGACTGCAGAGCTTCCTGACGAAGTTTTTCTTTAAGGGCGGTGTTCACTGCTGTCGGTCCAACAATCAGGGTCATACAATACAAACACCCATTACACCTTTTTGACCGTTCCCTCACTACTGACGATTCGGCCATTGACATAGCTATACACCTATATAACTAATACATAATATTAACATCTGATCTCTTAGAAACCTGCAATAGTCATCAACAGAATGCTCATCTCAGAATCGAGCCAGCTACATCAGCACAACCAATAGTACCACGGGTTCGCACCTACACTTCAGGTAGGCAGCCAGCCTTGTGAGTACTACCACTACTACAGCTCTCCACAGAAAGTTTAATCTTCAGGTAATACATCTACTTCCTCCCCCACCATCTACCACATCATTTCAGTCCACCCTCATGTGTCGTGTCAGTCCCTCCCTGCCAATGTAGATCACTTTACCAGTCCGTCTGTCAAACTACCACAGCACCTAACTGTCCACTCATTACTCATTTCCCCAGCGTTCTGCACAGACTCCGGTATGTGTAGAACTCGGGCCAATCAAAGCTCACTTGCATGTAATTGCAGGTCATCGTGTCCATATGTACTTTCCGGGGTGCTCAGGCGGAACCCAACTTCCACGCATGCACTTCACTATTACCTCTCCCTGCGCTTATGCTTAGATTGCATGTTTGCATGGAGAGGCGATGTAGCTCCTGCGGATGATCACCACCGGGGGCGGCGGGTGTGGGGCGGCCCCTTTAAAGAAAAAAATCCCGAATTTAATATGTGCGACGATTATCTTCCCGCAATATGCGTTCTGCTTTCATCACATTTTCACCCGTTGTTGCTGTAACCGGCCGTCCTGCGTGGTCTTCATCTTTGAAGGAATCCCTCGCTCTTCTAAACTCTGTAAACCATTGATTAACCGTGGATTACGAAGGGCAAAGATCGCCACATATCCGATGCAATCTTTCAGTCTTTCAAGGCAGGCTTTAAAGTCATACAAAATCATAGCACGTAAAAGCTCTCGCTTGAGATCCATCTTAGTGTATGGCGTAGCAATACCCGCATGCACACACAGAAGTGCTGTCATTGCACATTGTTGGAGCGCACCCCGGCTTGCACAAGTTACTATCTAAACTTCAATCTAAATACAGGAAGACCTGATTTGCTTACCCCAACTCATTGTTGCCCATTCTCAAAAATCTTTAGTTATCCTAAGTGTAGTTCATTTTCACACGGTAAATACATTGGCAGTACTGTTTCTGGCCGTGGAATTTCTTATGGACTCTAGCATGTATTATCGTCTCCTTCTTACATAATGGTAATAAGCAATAAGTGGTGCTAACACTAATTAAATGACAACTATGACGGAAGACGATGGCTACAAATACGAGGGGTACTATTTATATTTTGAGCCTTGGCAATCCTGAATGTTGTAGGTGCCATATGACGTTTTCAATGGAAAGTTTGACATTTTTGACAATGATCTACATCAAACATTTTGTCAATAGAGCGTTATTTGTTTTGTTTACAATAACTTGAAAATTTTGTGTCAACAAGAACATGGAATTAACTCGTGAAAATGTTCGTGCAATGATTTATTACGACTTTCGACGTGGATTATGCGATAGTTTAGTGCTTACGTAATATGTTTTTACGTAAATTATTAGAACTTGAAGATCTTATGTTGTGCTGCTTTTGTTTTGTTTGGTTACATAATTTTAACTGCCCCACGTATGGGAGCCATTTTTGCGATAGTATTTATTGTTATTTATATTTGACATTATTGTAGCCCCACGTTGTGGTAGCCAATTTGTAACGGTATTACTTACAAATGTTTGTTTACATCAGTGTTGAAGCCATCTTGTGACGTCATTCATTTGTTCGGTTTGTAGCTCCATCTAGTGTTAGCAATTTGTGGTACCTAGTATTAGTGTTTGAAAGAATTTTTAAGTTTTGTTTACTGTCCTCCGGCTAGCTATTATCCTGTTGGCTTGAGCACGTATCTCTGTACAGGTTGTGTAAACGGAAAGGAATCTTTTATCCAAAAATTACACTGATGAAGAAATTTTGTTTTACACATTTATTGTCGAACACGTTAACTATCACATTTACACATTGATCTTAACACTCGCCAAACTGAAACTGTTATAATAACTTCTTACTTATCACTTTTAATTCGCGTACTTCAACTTTGTGTATTATTAACTTTACAACACTTTAGAATTTTCGTAACATGTGAATCTATAGCCGACGTATCTCATACAAATATTTTGACGAACTGACGAACTGAAGACGACGTGTAGTGTACAAAGAATTTTGATGAACTGGCCGACTGAAGGCGACGTGTAAGGTATTGAGATTTTCGATGAACTGCCCTCAAGCTACCTCTAACCTACCCTATTTATACTCCTTCATCCAGATACGCCTAAAGATTATAACTGAACTGCAATTGGCTAATAAAACGCGCCAACATTAGCGTCTATTTTAATATCCAATTAAAATTATGAATACATATGCTTTAGGGAGAAAATATTCCAGAAGGTTCTAAACGGAAAAACACGCCAACATTACGTAAACTCCTCGTTTCCAATAATGATAAACAGCTCAACCCCCTCTCTGCATTATTGCGCGCTATTATTGACAGTTTCAGTAAGGCATTAAAAACTTACTTATCAACAATAATTACAGTCAAGAAGCATCTCAAATCAATGTCACATAAAAATGCATATTCATATTACAATCATTATTTATATTTAAGTAATTTGTGATATAAATTACTGCATCAATTATCAAGACAAGTGTGCATCGATCAACTAACTTCCACATTTGGCGACGAAGCTCCATCCTTTGCCACTGTGAAACGCTGGTATAACGAATTTAATCGTGGCCGCCGTTCGATCATTGATGAAGTTCGTGAAGGTCGTCCAAAATCAATTGTTGTACCAGAAAACATTGATGCTGCACAAAAACTAATAATGAAAGATCGTCATGCGACATACTGTGAGATTGAGGCAACCCTGGGCATTAGTTCCACCTGCATATATAAAATAGTGCATGATTATTTAGCCGTGAAAAAGGTTTGCTCTCGTTGGATCCCACATAATTTGAAGCAATCTCAAAAAGATGCTCGTGTGGATTGGTGTGCAAAAATGCTCAAGAAATACAATGGCGGTGCCTCAAAAGACGTATATAAGATTGTAACAGGTGACAAATCATGGATCTATGCCTATGAGCCGGAACGTAAACAGCAGTCGACTGTATGGGTGTTTCAAGATGAAACAAATCCAACAAAAGTTGTTCACCCTCGAAGCACTTCGAAGCAAATGGTCGCCTGCTTTTTCAGCAAAACAGGCCATGTGGCAACAGTGTCTTTAGAAAAACGTAAAACGTCAATGCCGAATGGTACACAACCATTTTTTTGCCGGAAGTCTTCGGTGAAGTAAGGAAAACCAACAAGAACCGTAGGATCGTTCTTCATCAAGACAATGCGAGCGCACACACATCTCGACTAACAACAGAGTATTTGAAGGCTCAAAAAATCGAATTGATGGGTCATCCGCCATACAATCCTGACTTGGCACCAAATGACTTCTTTTTGTTCCCTAACATCAAGAATAATTTGCGTGAACAACGATTTTCGTTGGCAGAAGAATCCGTTGATGCCTTCAAAAACCATGTTTTGGAGGTGTCTCAAGAAGACTGGAATAAATGCTTTGACAAATGGTTCAAACGGATGGAAAAGCGTATTCATCATAAAGAAGAATACTTTGAAAAACAATAAAGCAGTTTTCAATCAGAAGTTACTTCTTTTAATTATTAGGCTCAAAATATAAATAGTGCCCCTCGTATGTATCTTCAATTTTGTTATCCCCGGATATTTCAGAAGGCGGGTGTAACAGAGAAAAATGTAAAACTTTAGTTTTTAAAATACACTTTATGGCCCAAGTTTATTAGCACCACGCTATCCAGCAATGAAGCGAATATGTTGTTCTATTCCAGCCAACACAAACGTTGGTAGCCGTTGGTTATCTTATTGCTGTGTGCAAAACGTGAGCCACAACTTAAGCATCTAAGCTGGAATGGTTATTTTCTCCGCGCCATTGCCATCAGTAAGCAAGAAAATGGATATCTCCCTCTCGGTTAAACTCCCGTCAGCAATATATCTTATTCCACAAAGCGAGACAATGCCGCGAAGAAAAACAAGCGAATAATTTCACGGATCCACCCACAAAGGCGAGCGAGGCAGCCATTAAATTAATAGCGAGAGATTGTATCCAGAGTCAAATACTGCATCTTAAGCGACTCGGGCACTAATCTCATCTGCTTATCTCTTCCCGCTGTTTCTGAAAACCACCTCGTTTTGTTCGATAAATTTGCATGTAAGCAGAAGTGTCCGCAGAAGTCCATCAATTAAAGCAAACTGTGACGGGAGGGTTTGGTCATTAAGTCTTCAAGAGCCCCTCTTCACATACCCACCTTCACACGGGTCTCTTGTTCCACTAGATTAATGCGTTTATGAGCTCCAGACATTTCTTTTGGTTAAGGATTCTCTTTGAAATCATTTCTCTTTGCAAACATTAAATATTAACGAGAAGAAAAGAAAAGCAAAAACGTTTACTTTTTCTTCTTTTTTATTTAATCTGCGCTTCTTCACCTGCGTTGCCTAAACATTTTTTCACAGTCCACAAGATTATTCCCAGTTATTTTAAAGTCGAGAATAACATAAAATATTTTATGCAACCTTAGCATTATAAATATGCTGTTATTGTATTCAATATTGCACATAATTGCCTTGACGTATTTCCTATAGCTTTGAGGTAATACTAGTATTCCAAGTTGCAGCGGCTCATAGGGAGAAGATGAAACCATTTAGTGATATTTTCTCTGAGCAACGAGGATGTAAAACCCTCTCTACATTATTAAATATAAAATAATACACATGTTATGCTAATAATAGTTTACATAACATTCCGTAATGCATGCTCAATTCTTTCCCAGGAAGGGAAAGCATGCAAATGGCTGTCTTGTTAATCGGTTCTACTACACTCCAGATAATAACAAACGAAATGCAAGGAGAGAAGCTGCGTCTCATTTACGAGCTTATGAATAGTCTCTCGCTTATGTTAGGTGTGGTGCTGAAAAATTTCATGATTTATTGCCTATAATTTATACTGTGAAGATTGCATAAAACGTTGTATCCAACTCGTAGATAATATCAATATGATACTCGTGAAAATTCTCGCATTCGTCGCTCTTACGATAAACATTTACTCATACTATGCATAAATAGCCACTAATTCTATTTTCCCCATTAATGTATTATAGAAAATTGTGTTTCTGTTTTTAAATTTTCGCTGCTTATCTCAAAAACGCTTTTGCTGAAAATGACTTAGGACAAACGCTAATTAATTAAAGAGTTAAAGTAATGAAGTCACCCTTACACGATGTACACAAGACTGAAGCTGGTTGTTTTCTATGGAGCACAGCAAAGCACTGCTTGGATTTTTCACATAATGTATAGCAGAGTACAATTTCCTCCATGAAAATAAAGTCTTATTCACCTTTCCAAGCAGTATAGAAGTTCCGATATTTCATTTTCGATATCAACAATCCGGTTTAATCAATATTCGAATTAGGACGTAATGCAACAGGATTCTCATAAAAAAATCTTGAGCTCAGAAGAATTTGCCATGAACTCCACAGAGTTATACACATGCTGATGGTAGCTTGTGATACTGCGAATTATAATACTGGTTCATCGACATACTGAGCCTCAAAAGCACATTTTAAACCTCCACTACAGAATATTAAAAGGAATATCATACACAAAACAAAAAAGAAATTCTTTTCATTTTTAATTTCCAATGTAATTCTGATTTAAATTTTGTCACGATGCAAATTTAAATACAGTTTAGCCTATATTTTTCATTTAGTTTTTGTGTAAATGGAAAATTTTATGAACATCTGATAAGGAAAATGTAGTAACTTTGTTCAGTTTTCTCTATGATTTCACTTTTCTTCGCGTAGAGGCGTAATAAACACGCGCAACCTCTTCTTCCTTGCGTTTCACTCTCCGGGGCGTCGAACACAAGAGCTCTCTAATCGCTCGCAGTAGCAGTACTCACTATCCATCACAACTATCGTCACAACCTCACACGTAGAACAGCCCTTTATGTCGCATCAAGAACATTCTTTCTCTATTCGCGAACAGGCTCGCTTATATACCACTGTAAGAATTTCTGGAAGATTCGTGGAAGAGGAGCAAGAATTATCTGGTTACGTCGCCAGCGCTTCTGGAATTTACGTCGAGGAAAAGCGCTTCTCCTTATCTCTTCTATTATTCCAACCGGTCAGCCACCATCCACGTGATAAATATGGCACATAGCTGCGTACAATATGTTTTACCCTTTATGGGATTCCATTTAAAGCTTATAAATACTAAGCTTATCAATCTGAACTTCCAACCAGGCCATGAGAGTACAATAAAATTTTCACATGCGATCATACTTGATCTGTTACCGAGATATTAATTGCTTATTTACTTTAAATGTGTATATTTTGAGTTTTATTAAACACCTACCTGTAGCGAACTACTCAATGATTTCTGATTCACAAATTTTTAAGAATAATATACACAAAATAGATTTGTGGTTTAAAAAGAACTGTTGTTTATACTAAGGAAACAAAGTAGATCCATAAGTGTGTCCTTCGCCATTTAAATGAAGTGGCATAGTAAATATTTAATTTTTTGTGATTTCTTAATTTTTATATCTTGCTGATTCATAGTTTTTTACTTTCTATACTGCTTACTAATAGTAAGTAGAGGAAGTATTGCAGTCTACCCAAAATTCAATACCGAGATTTCATTGGATATACAAACCTTGAGACTCCCTGAATCTAAAACAGTTTTTAGAAAATGCTCTGTCTCTATTTGTGCGTATGTGTGTGTGTGTGTGTGTATCATTACTCAAACTTGGTATTTAAACTTAGTATCTTCCAAGAATGTGACAGAAAATTTTAAGAAAATCCCCACCCTAATCTCCCCTTACATGGAAAAATGTTCGTATTATTTATTTCATAAAAAATGCCTCCTACAACTGTAATTAAAATATATAGTTATGATAGTTTGCAGACAAATAAAATGTATATTTTGAATTTTCTGGGAATAGCTTGTAGAGCCCTCTCATTCTGAATGACTTTTGTTCAACTGGTAAACCAAAAGAGATAGGCAAAATCTTAATTCACAAGAAATGTAGATCTCTTCGAAGCACACAATTTATCTCAAATAAAACTTTTTATGGTTTGACCATTTACGAAATATTCCTTTTATTGGGTTCAATTTTGAAGTGGTTTAATGTTTACGTAATATGTTTTTACGTAAATTATTAGAACTTGAAGATCTTATATTGTGCTGCTTTTGTTTTGTTTGGTTACATAATTTTAACTGCCCCACGTATGGGAAGCCAATTTGCGGTGGTTTTATTAATGTTATTTATTTAACATTATTGTAGCCCCACGTTGTGGTGCCAATTTCAAGTGGTATACTTCAAATTATATTTATTTGTTGAGGCCCACGTTCTGGGCGCCAATTTGGAGTGGTAGTTTAATGTTATTTGTATTTATTTTGTTAGCCCCACATTTGGGAGCCAATTTGCAATGGTAAATTTATAATGTTATTTGTGTTTAATGTTGCATTGTGTTTACTTCATGTGGTGAAGCCATTTTGTGACGTGATTCTTTGTTAGGTTTGTAGCTCCATCTGGTGTTAGCAATTTGCGGCAGTATTAGTTTTTGTTTGAAAGAATGTTACTTTTATTTTTATTTAATTTTGTTTAACTGTCCTCCGGCTAGCTATGATCTTTTTGGGTCGAGCACTTCTCTTTATACAGGTTGTGTAAACGAAAAGGAATTTTTTATCCAAAGATAACACTGATGAAGGAATTTGTTTTACACTTTTATTGTCGAACACAGTCACTATCACATTTACACATTGATCTAGACACTCGCCAAACTGAAACTGTTATAACAACTTCTTACTGATCACTTTTAATCCACGTACTTCAACCTTTTGTATAATTAACTTTACCATACTTGAGATTTTTCATAACTCTTATACGCGTAACATGCGAATCGATAGCCGACGTGTATCATATAAATATTTTCGACGAACTGAAGTGAAGACGACGTGTAGTGTATAAAGATTTTCGATGAACTGACGGGCTCTACCTCTAACCTAGCTCTTTTATACTCATACACCCCGATATGCCTAAAGATTATAACTGAACTGCAATTGGCTATAAAACACGCCAACATTAGCGTCTATTTTTTATATCCAATGAAAATTATGAATACATATACTCTAGGGAAATGTTCCAGAAGATTCTAAAGGAAAACGCGCCAACATTACGTAACTTCCTCGTTTCCAATAATGATAAACAGCTCACCCCCTCGCTGCATTATTGCACGCTATTATTGTCAGTTTCAGTAAGGCAGTATAAACTTACTTCCCAACAATAATTACAATCAACAAACATCTCAAATCAATGTCACATAATAATGCATATTCATACTATAATCACTCTTTACATTTAAATAATTTGTGATACAAATTACTGCATCATATGCCCCACTAGAAACATAATTATAAATATTTACAACTTGTTTGGAAATTTTATAATTGGGTTTTTAGTCTCCTAAATCTTGGAACACACGCTATCACTTTCACTTAACACTTCACACGTATTTAACACACGACATATGCTTTTCCTTTATCTCGCCACTATTTACTGGCTCTGGTTTAATGTGTTTAGACATTAAACTCACATTACAAAAAAAAAATTTATGGCAAATACTGTACTCTGAATTATTTAGTTACTGTTACAAAAATGGTTTACTTTCTTATATTGTTGACAAAAATTTGTGCATTCAAGAATTTTTGTAATTATTACACATATTTACCAAAAATATTCACCCTCTACACAAATATATTTACATCTCTTAAATCTAGGCACTGTTTCACATTTTTCTGTTTGCTACATAAGTATTTGTTTTTTTTAATTATTTTTACCCAATTTTTGTTGTTTTGTACTTTATATTCACACTACTCTTTGAATTATTTCTACGTACTTTTACTTTTATATCACATTAAGTTTCAATTTTTACATTTTTAATTTCAAATACTGTTACAGTTACTAAACAAAATGTTAATTTTCCTTTCTTTTTTTTTAACATTTAATTTTTGTCCAGAATTTATTTCTCTTTTCACATGACATATACAAATAATTAACCCTCTTACGTTCCAATACATTGCTCTGCAGGTCATCTTTAACTATCCAGCATTTACTTTACATCTCATTGCTATTCACCCTCCTGGATCAAATTGTCTGTGGCTAAACATTACTCGTAGCTGTATCCTAACCTTCAAAAATTTGTTCATGAATAACCTCTTGTATTCATATGAAATTTCGTCCCATGATAACATTTGAAAACAATCTAAAGTTTCCTGAACAACACATCTTTTAACAACTGTCATTTTCGATTCTTCTAGTATCTTTGTAATTTGAGAATACTCTGACAAATCTGTACTAAACTGTACTGGATTGGAGTTTTCATTCTGAACAGCTTGGTACTTGTTAATTTCAGAAGTTAGCTTTTGATTATTTACAGGCAAAACTTTAACTACTTGGTACAATTTATTTCTTTGCATTACTGACTCCTTCTGTATTTCTGATATCTTCCCTCTGAAATTAACTTGCGCCTGATTCACATCTACATTCATAACCTCTTTCATCTCTCTTATCTCACTTGAAATGCTACTCATTCTACTTCCCAACTCTGTACACTCTACATCCACATGTTCACTTTTAGTATTAACCTCACTTTTTTGTTACCTATTTCCCTGTTCATATCTGACATTTTCTTTGAAACTTCTCCTATCTCACTTGCTATTATTTCCTTTTCATCACTCATTTTTGGCATACTACTATCTAGCTTCGTAACTTTCTTTTCAATTTCTTCCCTGCTTTGATCTACTTTTTGCTCTAATATCTCATTACTCCTACCAATATCTTCACTCATTTGATCTAATTTATTTTCTAATCTCTCAAAATTCTTTTGCATTTTATCATTCATATTTCTCAGCATTTCCATCATTTCCATCATCATACCAGCATCAATATTAATATTTCCTGCTATTCTATTCTGACTTTCTGCACTAACATTTTCTCCCTCAAATCCTACATTGTTTGAGCTATTTTCTGTAACCTGTATTGCATTACAGCTAACTATTATACTATCTCCCTCCATAATTATTTCTTCTGTATTATTAGTGGAAATTGTTTTCTTTATCCTACCGCTCCTAAGGTACATTTAAAATTTGTTTACCCTTTTTTTAGAATTAACATAACACTTTTCTAACCTTTCTGATGCTATCTGCTGATGTAGCTTTGATGTCCAGCTTTCTGCCCCTCTCTCCTAAATTATATGTCGCTTCTGCATCGTATTATGATGAATCTACGTCGTTTTGGTGTTCTGTAGTAGAATTCCCCTGTTGCCTTTTAATCTCGGAATTACGATGTCCAATCATCCGCGTAGTCTGTCGTCCCTTTTGTTGTTTCTGGAATCTGCGTCTTGTAGTTCAGTTCACTTCTCCATTCGCTCCACGTCCTGGTTCCTTAGCCCCTTCCTGGTTATTCTACTCCTTTCCTGGTCATCGTGCCCCACGTTCTGGGCGCCAATTTGGAGTGGTAGTTTAATGTTATTTATATTTATTTTGTTAGCCCCACATTTGGGAGCCAATTTGCAATGGTAAATTTATAATGTTATTTGTGTATGTGTGTTTACTTCATGTGGTGAAGCTATTTTGTGACGTGATTCTTTGTTAGGTTTGTAGCTCCATCTGGTGTTAGCAATTTGCGGCAGTATTAGTTTTTGTTTGAAAGAATGTTACTTTTACTTTTATTTAATTTTGTTTAACTGTCCTCCGGCTAGCTATGATCTTTATGGGTCGAGCACTTCTCTTTATACAGGTTGTGTAAACGGAAAGGAATTTTTTATCCAAAGATAACACTGATGAAGGAATTTGTTTTACACTTTTATTGTCGAACACAGTCACTATCACATTTACACATTGATCTAGACACTCGCCAAACTGAAACTGTTATAACAACTTCTTACTGATCACTTTTAATCCACGTACTTCAACCTTTTGTATAATTAACTTTACCACACTTGAGATTTTTCATAACTCTTATACGCGTAACATGCGAATCGATAGCCGACGTGTATCATATAAATATTTTCGACGAACTGAAGTGAAGACGACGTGTAGTGTATAAAGATTTTCGATGAACTGACGGGCTCTACCTCTAACCTAGCTCTTTTATACTCATACACCCCGATATGCCTAAAGATTATAACTGAACTGCAATTGGCTATAAAACACGCCAACATTAGCGTCTATTTTTTATATCCAATGAAAATTATGAATACATATACTCTAGGGAAATGTTCCAGAAGATTCTAAAGGAAAACGCGCCAACATTACGTAACTTCCTCGTTTCCAATAATGATAAACAGCTCACCCCCTCGCTGCATTATTGCACGCTATTATTGTCAGTTTCAGTAAGGCAGTATAAACTTACTTCCCAACAATAATTACAATCAACAAACATCTCAAATCAATGTCACATAATAATGCATATTCATACTATAATCACTCTTTACATTTAAATAATTTGTGATACACATTACTGCATCAATTTGCAAAGATTTACAATTCTTTCAAGTTGTAAGTCGATATTTGTTTTTTCTCCTAGTCATGCAAAGAGCATGGAGTTTCAAAGCAATCGCACAGCGATCGGCTTTTTAAAAATCTAAACAATCGCTTTAAGCCCACTCTATACTTTTTATATCTACAAAAGGGTATAAAGTGTATTTTTTACTTTCTCTACTACGTATAGTAAGTAGGGGAAGTATTGTATTCCACCCAAAAATTCGATACCGAGGTTTCACCGGAAATACATTTTTTGAGATCCCCTGAATACAAAAAAAGCATTTTTGGAAACATGTCCGTGTGTGTGTCTGTGTGTGTGTGTCTGTGTGTATGTGTGCCTGTGAACAGCATAACTCAAAAACGAACAGTCGGATAAACACCAAACTTGGTATTTAGGTTCAGTATCTTCCAGGGATGCGACACGAAGGTTTTCAAGAAAATCCCCCAACCCAGGCTATCCTTTACATGGAGCATTTTTCGAAAATTTTAATTTTCTCAAAAATGGCTCTAACGATTTTGATTAAAATATCATATGTTTAAGATACTTTTATGACAAAATGTATATCTTGAATTTCCTGGGAATGTCTCCAAAAGTATTATACATTGTGAACGACTTTTACATAACTGGTAAACCATAAGAGATAGACAAAATTTTACTACACAAAAAATGTAGATCGCATTAAAATACACAATTTATGTATATGCATTTTTTTTGTTGAGTGAACCATTTTCGAGATATTACTTGTTATTCCCTTAAATTTTTCAATGCTTATTTTCTCAAATGGGAATTTGTTATTCATTTTTTGTCTTGGATATGCAAAGAGTATTAATCTGTGGGAAAGGGAATGGTGCTGCACCTAGCAACCAGCTATTAAGAGATATGCATGTGCTTAAAGGCTACTGTATTTCTATATTGCCCTTGTAAATATATATTCACCTTACATCTACAAGGAAACTAGCAATAAGATAGAATCTGCAAACGTTTATCTCGATTAACAAGAAGTAGATGGAGAATAAGCGTTTGTAAAAATAGTTTGTACAAGAGTAGAGAAAGTCATGTGAGTGTAACACATCAGATTTTTTTATTAAGAAAACTTTGTTGTACAATACCGAACGGGATGGCTCAGGTGATAATGTATTTGGCCCGCATTCGGGAGGTCATGGGTTGGATTCCCGCGGCCGAACTTCCTGACCCAGGTTTTTTTTCGGGGTTTTCCCGGGTCGCTAGGAAAATGCTGGGCAACTTTCCTGCCCCTACAATTCACTTCACCTTTCATCTGCTTGGCTGTTTCAGCGTTGCCAGTGTCTCGGCAGGGAAAAAAGATGCTTCATGTAACACTTTGTCCCCCAGAATGGGGGTGGTCTTCGAATCCCGAGAGAGCCGGTTGTACCAGCTGCCATCTGGGGAGTTTCAATCTGGAAAGAGGTAGAAACCCTGCCCTCTGCCCTGCCTTGCCTGCCCTGGTTCGGCCATCCTCTCTCCTCTCACTTCACCCCTTCCGGTGGCGCCCCATTAGGGGCTTAGGCACAAAAGATCTTCGCAGGTCGAGGTGCAAAGTCCCATTCGCTCCTAGTCCTGGTCCTAATCCTTGCTGTACAACAGTCAGTACAATATAGTTTGCACATTTATGGACATAATTAACTTGAAGCATGTGTTTGGTTGTTAATCCCAATGTACGTATTTTTACTGTCATTACATTAGGTCTATTGACATAATTAGGTGTAGTATTTGCTGGTATCTGTAGTAGTAGAGGATTTGGTGTGTCGTACAAATGAGTTGTAGAGTCTATTATAGATCTCGGAGAATTGTAGAATCTTCCCGAACCGCTAGATCATTATGAAGGCTAGTGTTACGAATATACCAGATGCAATCGTTATAATTCGAAGAAATCTTTTAGTAGAATTTGTATTCTTCGGATTTATGATGTTGAAGCAGAACCCCAGATTGCACAGTCATACTCCTTTCATCCCATGTGCAACTCCTCTAGGTCAGTTGTAGCGGTTCCCCGTCACACGTAAGTTCTTACCTTGCGTTGTCGTCGTCCTTGCCGCTACTTCGTAAGGATCGTCTCGGGAATCGATTTCACCGATGTCAGCAAGAAGCACGTCGTCGTCGTGGGCGTCGTATCTCAGAGTCATCTGTCGGCGAATCGTCTGAAATTCCCTTCTGTGATTATGTCAGGGTAGGATATGGGAATGGTGACACCAAGGTATCGTCGAGAAAGAAACACGGTTTTCATTCTTCTTACTCCGGTGCGTCTTTTTGCTAGAAATTCTACAACATTTTCTGGTATTCCCTTGCAAGTGTGATTCTTTTAACACTGTCTTCCCACCATTGTCTCTTGGTCCACTAAAGTTTGTTCCGGCTAGTTATTTAATATCGCGGTGCCCTATCACAGTTCTTTAAATTTACGCGAACTTGAAGTAGTTACTTGACAAATATTAACTGGTTTATGAGCTTGGATATAATCATATCGACGAATACCATTAACACATGATATAAATAGTTCACCTATACCATTTTATAATTGTATAATTGCGCGGCACTTAGCAAGTTTCGGAACTTAACGTCCTTTTCTGACCCAAAGTGATACGTGTTACCTTAACGAAGAATCATGACAAGCTTTGTGAAATCTAGACTTACGTTTACATATATCAACTTACTACTAATCTCCACATTTTTGTACTGGTAACCACGTCTTCCTATCTCCTCATTGGTTCAACAATTAATCTGTACCTTTATTGGCTCTCCTATTGAAAATTCGAAGCTTAAACCGTAAGAAAAGTCCGTTGCCTACAGCGTCCACTTTCTCTTAAAATTAGGTTCTTCCCTCCGAAGTAAAAAGAAACTTTTTGAAACGAAGCTACTATATTTCGTCTAAATCTTGCAGATTTTCTTACGCGGTTACGATTTTATTTATTGCAGAATATTAATGAAACTTGAAACATTACACTTTTGGCGAGCTCTTAATTCATTTAGCTTTTAATCCAATTACTTTAAACTTGTAGGAAATTATGAAATAGCGTGTTAATTAATCATTAATAATTCATAAACTCTAGTTATTTAATAATTTCTTTCTGTAAGGTGTAATCGGGCAGAAATATCGCCACACAGTGTTAGTTATTTTGTTTGAAGATGTAGAATAAAACGATCCAATCTGAATTTTTTGATTAAATGATTTAAGGTGTATTCTTGCTGTTTGACATTCAGGTGCAGCTCGTCGTGCAGTAAGTCTGCTTTAATAAAACCTACTGAACCTCCATTCCTATTATTACTTGGGTGAGCAGCTGTTTATAATCTGTAACCAGACTTGTATAAGAGATGCTAGTTTTGTCTCAGTAGCTAGTAATATATCGATTTACCGAGCGAGGTGGCGCCGCGGTAACATGCGTGACTCGCATTCGGAAGGTCCCGGGATCCATCTCTGGCGACCGTCCTCTCTGATCCATGAGTTTTTCGTGATTTCCCCGGGGTCAGCAGGCGAATGCTGAGGTGTTTTCGTTTCTACCACAATGTCCTTTCCATTCCGTTTCCTTCTCATCTTTCGGGTGTGGCAGTGCCATACAGATGGCGCGATGCATGCTTAATGGAAAGAGTACTCCCCCTGGACACCAGAGGGCTACTTGATTGGTGTGTCGTTCATCGCCCTCTCTCGGCGGTCCGAGCAGTGGGACGTGTAAGCGAGCTTGAAAATATTAGTTACTTTCGCGCGTCTCTTGGCCCGTCTGCCTACGGCCTGTAGCTTCCTGTGGTTTCTTCACCTCATCCTTTCTCCTGGAAGGTAGTAGCCGTAATGGATCTGTGCAGATAGCAGCGCGCGAGGTGTCCCCCTCCGTCGAAACACTTATACTTCTACCTCTAAACGATTTCGTATGCGTTAAGGAAATATAGCAATTCTTGGTATTTGTTGCTCATTCCTTTACCATTCCAAGTGCTAACACGAATGTTTCTGCTAGAATTAATCGACATTATCGTTTTAATAATAAAGTAATTATTTGAGTTTTAGTCGGAATTCATGGTTGAAGAACTGACAACATTTGCATACCTATTCGCTTATGATAATGCTTTTTTTATTGTCCTTGACTTGAGTGGCTTCAGCATGTGTTCTTGTACCAAAACGCATATAAGGTGTGCTGCTTGTGGCTGTGTTGACAATGACCTAAAGGGGCGCATTCTTACTAATAGAAACATTTTGTTTTTCTGGTTTAATGTTGGCTTTGAAATACTTTGAAGCATCAACTGGGCAAGCTGTGTATTTTACCGTGTCCTATCCCTTGCAGTTTTCGCAAATAGGTTGTGTCTGGGCTTTTTGCATGCAGATGTTAAACGCCAACAATCACATTTCACTCATCTAGACAACTTATGGCAATAGTGTTTGCTGTGCCCATACGTTTCGGTTTAGGATAATACCAGAGATATTTTAGACCCGTTTTGAAGTAAAGAAATAACTACTAAATATTTTTAGGTAGTTTATTTTTTGCCAAGCCTTACACTACTCTTCTACCAGTTATCAATGTTTTTCGAGCATTTGTCTTATCGTAGCATAAGTCGTATAGAACCTGGTCACAAACTTCCGCCGCCAGCCCATCCAGGAAACGCGTAGTTGTTTCTGGAGTTACATTTTCTCTATTAAAAACGAGTTATGATAATATCTTAGGGAACATTTAGGATACATGTACGAAATCTCCTTGAAGGACATAAATAATGAGTATTCTGTTTTTGGCTAACATCACATTAACTTACAGATTCACAATTCCTTTCTTTCAGCTACTCTGTGATAAAATATCTGAACTTCCGGGCCTCTATTTTGAACCCCCCTCCTGAAATCACGATACCAGTAACGCAATTACTTCTGCCACGGTATTTTAGAAACGGGAAAATACATCTCAGAAACTGTACAATTATTTTATGGATTGGCGACGAACTTCTGTTAGTAGGAGCCACTAAAACTTTTTCTACACCAGAATTTTGTTGACTGCGAAAACTATGTGGAAAGACATCTTAAGCTACACTATGTGCTCAGAATTAACTGGACAGCCCACAAACATACGTTTTTCATCTTAGGGAATTGTGCTGCCACCTACCACCTGGTACTCATTATCCGGAACCTCAGTAGTCATTAGACATCGTGAAACAGCAGAATGGGACGCTCCGCGGAGCTCACGGACTTCGAACGTGATCAGGTGATTGGGTGTCACTTGTTCAGAAGTCTGTACGCGAGATTTACACACTCCTAAACATCCCTAGGTCCACGGTTTCTGATGTGATAGTGAAGTGGAAACGTGAAGGGACATGCACAGCACAAAAGCGTACAGGCCGACCTTGTCTGCTGACCGCCGACATTTGAAGAGGATCGTAAAGAGTAATAGGCAGACACATATCCAGACCATTACACAGGAATTCCAAACTGCATCAGGATCAACTCCAAGTACTATGACAGTTAGGCGTGAGGTGATAAACCTTGGATTCAATGGTCGAGCGGCTGCTCATAAGCCACACATCACGCAGGAAAATGCCAAACGACGCCTCGCTTGGTGTAAGGAGCGTCAACATTACACGATTGAACAGTGGAAAAATGTTGTGTGGAGTGACGAACCACAATGTGGTGATCCGATAGCAGGATGTGGGTATGGCGAATGTCCGGTGAACGTCATCTGTCAGCGTGTGTAGTGCCAACAGGGAAATTCGGAGGTGGTGGTGTTATGGTGTGGTCGTGTTTTCCCTGGAGGGGGCTTGCACCCCTTGTTGTTTTGCGTGGCACGATCACAGCGCAGACTTACATTGGCATTTTAAGCACCTTCTTGCTTCCCACTGTTGAGGAGCAATTCGGGGATGGCGATTGCATCTTTCAACACAATCGAGCACCTATTCATACTGCACGGGCTGTGACGGAGTGGTTACACGACAATAACATCCCTGTAACGGACTGGCCTGCACAGAGTCCCGACTTGAATCCTATAGAACACCTTTGGGATGTTTTGGAACGCCGACTTCTTGCCAGGCCTCACCGACCTACAACAATACCTCTCCTCAGTTCCGTACTCCGTGAAGAATGGACTGCCATTCCCCCAGAAATTTTCCAGCACCTGATTGAAAGTATGCATGTGAGAGTGAACGCTGTCATCAAGGCTATGGGTGGGGCAACACCATATTGAGTTCCAGCATTACCGATGAAGGGCGCCACGAACTTGTATCTCATTTTCAGCCAGGTATCCGGATACTTTTGATCACGCAGTGTATATACAATGGAATACAAAATTATTTAATAAAACATTCAGTGGTTCTTATTTTGTTGCATAACGGACAACACTTCAAAAACATCCCTCGTAGAACCTTTTTATGTTGTAGATGTCTTCGTTGTTAGGGATACATTTCAAATGAAGAAAGAACAATGGCAACGGCACTTTTGTGACAGGATGATACACATGGATCATTTGAGTTGGTTCATATCTTGAGAATTCAGTTAATCCATTAATATCGTTTTAATATCAAAGTTAGGGTGGTGCAGTCCATGTATTATTAGGTTGTCTCATGAGTAATCGGTTAAGTTGGTGTTCTATAAGAATTGGTTTTATTTGTTTCGCCAATGCTATTTACAGGATGCCATGGCTAGTATTGCGTATATCGCGAGAATGTGCCAGTCGTCAGTTGTTATTAATCAATCACAAAATGGAAGTTACAAAGTTTGAGATTAGAATCCTTCTAAAGACTAATGGAAAAGAGTTATAAAGCTGCTGCAGCGACTCGAAACATATGTAACGTGGAAGGAGAAGGTGGCGTTAGTGAGCGTATGGCACAGCGATGGTTGCAACGTTTCAACACTGGAAAAGAAAACACTACCACGTTCTGGAAGACCTAAAGTGTGAGATACACACAGAGTTTTGGAAGAAAATCCGCAAATAGGACTCGTAGGCTGCCAGAAACTTATTAAGAAATTTGGAAAGTCAAACAGAAGCTGTAGATCTGTACCTCATGAATTGACACCTCAATATGCTCAACGTAGGGCGGTTATCTGTCTTCAGCTTATTGGTAATCCTTCAGATGATAGATTTATCAGGAAACCTGACACATGTGCTGAAAAATGGGGCTATTACCGCAACCCTGACGCCTCAAAGCAGTGGCCCAGGCACCGTCTACCTGCCAAAGTCATCGTTAAAAAATCAGTTTGGCCCCAAACTAATGCTGTGTGTCTGTTGAAATTTTGGAGTGATTCACTGGGAGTTAGTTTCAAATGGGCGTTCAGCCAATGCGGATCTTTAATCTCAACAACTGGAACGAGTTCATGAAATTTTGAGACGGAGATACCCAGTATTATTTAAACAAATAGAATTCTCTTGCAGGAGGACAATGGAACACCCATACTGCATGAACAACCATGACAAAAATTCACAAATTGGAAAGAATCCAAATTTTACCACACCCAGCAGCATGCAACCCTGATCTTGCGCCTTTAGATTACACCTGTTTTGATCCATGACCCGTTTCTTTCGTGGAAGAAATTTCGAAAACACTGAAGCTGTGGAAGTAGGTCTCACAGAATTCTTCGCGTCAAAAACCAGAGACAATAAACAATAAACCTCGCTGTAAGACGGCTAAAGACCATAGAATCTGATGGTCTCTACTTTGAAGGGTAGTTTAATTTCTTGTCAGAAAGCATTCCAAATAAAGTTTTAATCAAAAACTGCGCTCAGGGTTTTATTCCATAGATATGATACTGAGCTTTGTGTGTCTTAAAGTTGCCTACTACTCTTTGGTAGCTTTCTATTGTATCAAAACAGAAAACTATGATTTTCTAACGGGATGTGTTTAAAATATTAATAATTTCTGTTTGGAGTGCTTTTATATAGAATTTATGTTGCTGACATTACTTACCATATCATAGGTGATTTCATTGATTTGTACACAGAAGCTGGCTACTGTCTTTTGTTTTCATTTTATTCAATTTTTTTTAGGTTTTCCAGAGGTGTAAAGAGTATTAGTTGCAAATTGTGGTGTTATTTTTGCTATGGCTTTCGGTCGTCCAGGACCAATTAGCTATCAGGATGTCAAATTTCTCGCTTGTTTTGATGATTAATTCATGTGCTTACCGCGTCGGTCATATTGGTCAGTGAACGAAATAAATGGTTGAAATTATGCTCAAATGAAGCTACGGTCTCTGGAGTTTAAGAGTTATCCGACATTCGTCTTCTCAGGATAAGGGAAAACCCAGGAAAAAATCTTATCCGGGTAACTCACCCTTACGGAGATTTGAATCCGAACCTCTTGAATGTGAGGCAGACATGCTATCCCTGCACCACAGAGGTGGGCATTGTATCTTTTTTCACTTTGTTGCATTGGTGATTTATTAATCTGCTTCTACGATGGAATGGAATTAATAACAGTGACGAATTTGTGTTAAATATTACGAATAAGATAAACTAATTCCTCTTGATAACACTTCTGCAAAAACAATGATAATAACAAACAACTGTAAATAAATTAACTTATATGAACAGGAACTCTGATATTTATTAACCATAGCAGACATTGCCTCACTATTCTGCTAAATGTTTATTGAAAGTTACCTAGAATAATAAGAATAGTCAAAGAATTAGATTTTTAAATGTTTTTACAACACATAAGGTAATTTACTGTTATTACTCTAGTGATAAAGTTTCCGAAACGTTGCCTTAAAATTGTTTATCAAATACATTTTCAATGTTACACGATACTTATAAATAGTTATTAAAAAAAGGAGTTTAAAAGCTCAACCATCAAACAAAATTCTAACGCTTAGCCCTATAAATAGTAACATCATCTCTTAAATATGCAATTAATTAAAAAACTGAAAACTCTTTAAGAAACTAAAAGAAGAGAAGATACGCGCTAAAGAATATGCAATTATCATTTTTATTTTTAATCAAAATTCGCCGATACATTGGTTTAATATTTTGTTGTAATTGCAGTTCAAATATCGTAATTTTTTACTTGCCTAAGACGTCGATTATAGAAGAAGCAAAGCAGTATATATAACCTTTTTACTTTCTCTACCATGTACAGTAAGTAGAGGAAGTATTCCATTTCACCAAAAAATTCGATACTGAGATTTCACTGGAAATGTCAGGGTTTAATTTGTGTCTAGGACGGGTAGGCGAAGAATTAGATCAGAGAACAAAAGGGCCAAATGACATGCCTTGTTGTTTATTAAATAGGATGAATATTACTCGTTCAGGGCCACTGACTCTAACGGAAAAACCTAACTGTGAAAGCATTACTACAAGTGCTAGTCGTGTATTGGATTAACTACGGACAGGACTCGGCACCAATCCAGAGTGGATATTGTACCTACGCCCCACGAGGCGGCGTCCCCGGGAGGAAGGATGAGGCGAAAGGAGACACGGGGCGGCCGAAACCAGGAGCGACGGCACAGCAGTGACAGGTTCCCTAAGTTTTCAGATAGACACACCCTGGTAGACGGACAGGCAGACCGGGGATCCCACCACACACAGAGGCGGTCCAATGCCCCTCAAGGGGGTTCGGATATCCCGGCAGTCGGTCGAAAGCCGAAGGACGGTGTCATCTGCCACGCTGCACCGAAACACCATCGCCGACACTACCGACTCTGAATGAGACCAACGGGATGAAAGATAAATAAAATGAATAATGGAACGAAATGGAGGGACAGGAAATTGGGGTGAAAGAAACCACTCCAGCATTCGCCTGGCGATCCGGGAAAACTCCCGAAAAAACCTATAGGCCAAAGTGGGCGGTCGCCGGGGATCGATCCTGGGACCTCCCGAATTCGGGCCACAGACGCAATCGCCTGAGCTATCCCGCCTGAGCTAGTACTGAAGTGGCAATTAAGATTACACGACGCATAAGTCTTAACCTTAGGAGTCCCAGAGAGAAGAGAGCAAAGGCGGGCAGTTAACTACACTACATCTTATGTAGTACTGCGGTTGCCTACGGAACAGCGTGACATCGGAACGCAGGTTGAACATATACGGTAAACCAACGCCCAACTTAAGCATCGTGTCCCTACGTGACAGTACTGAGTTCAGCGTGATTCTGCTTGTTACTAAGCGGAAAATTAAGTCACTGTAAAGTCCAGTAGAAGTCGTCAACGAAAGATGTAAACCAGAAAGTTCTGTTTAGGAATGTCCTAACCCAATAAAGTTAAGCAAAACTGTAAAATATAAAATTTGAAATAATTTACTGATAGTAAGTTCTAATAAATATTTAAGTTCACGTAATTTAGTATACTTCCCAGTAGAATATACGACAATATACGTGCCTGTGTGTATGTGCGTGTGTGTATTTGTGAATAGAATAACACAAAAAGAAAATGTCCAGTGAAAACCAAACTTCTTATTTATGTGACAAGATTCTTCCAAAGATGCGATACGAAGTTTTTAAGGAAACTCCGACACCCCAAACTACCCTTTACATGGAAATTTCTTTTTCTAGTTTATTAATTTTCTCAAAAAATGACTATAACGATTTTGATAAAAGTACAGGTGTTTAATATACTTATATGGCGAATAAACTCTACGTCTTAAACTGTTCGGAGTAGTCTGTAAAGTTCTCTTCATTCGGAAGGAATTTTATGTAATTTTATATAACTGGTAAGGCATAAGTGATAGACAAAAACATAGTACACAAAACATGTAGATCGCTTTAAATCACGCAACTTATTTAGAAAACTTTTTTATGGTATCTGTCATTTTCG
The DNA here is from genome assembly GCA_030765065.1 of Deroplatys truncata. Classification (NCBI taxonomy): domain Eukaryota; kingdom Metazoa; phylum Arthropoda; class Insecta; order Mantodea; family Mantidae; genus Deroplatys; species Deroplatys truncata. The sequence goes on from CM060979.1 coordinate 90,723,860, forward strand.
AGTAAATACTTACGGTACTGTAAGTCATTGGGTTAAGTCAACTCAAAAAAATGAGATGTCCTTGTGGTTTACCGAAAACTGAGTCAGCTGGAGAATTTAATGTCTTACCGGTAAGTTTCCATGGTAGCTCATGTGGTTACAGCAACCGTACGGAAACCGGTAGATCCATGGTTCAAATGCCGACTGTGGTATTGAATTTTTCAGTAATATGATTCTACTTTTCCAACCTTGTCCACTCACATGGCTAGTGAGGGAGAACAATTTATTTCTGCAAAGATTTATCACGATTAACATGAAGTAGGTAGAAAAGCAAGCATTTGCAAGAATAGTTGGTGGAAGCTATACAAAAGTAAACGATAGTGTAAAGAAAATCATGTAAAGGTAACACATCGGATTTGTTTAGCTATTAAGGATAAGTATTACACATAAAATGAACTCAATATTGTCAGTTACAACCTGTAAATCCCTATAATGGAAAATAAGTATAAGGCAGTTAGGATATTCTAACAACATTTGTGGTGCAATCGGATTAGCCACAAAGCCACTGAGGTGGAACGGTAAATCTAAACTCTACTATTGTATACTGGGCAAATCAAAGAGAAATTTCCTTGTGTGGGGTCTACCAGGTAACGCTGTATAGTTCAAACTTCCCTTTTAAGCACAAATCCTTGCCTTATCTTCACTCGTTTCTTTCCTTACCTTCCGCAACCCTCCCATTCCATGGTTCCGATTGTAGCCAATCAAAGAGTTCTGCTCCTTTTGCAGTGCCACACAAAGGGGTAGGTATATTGAGAACAGAGGGGTGGAGGAGCCAGAAACGCTCAAAGCAAATTAACTGACGGAATTCATTCCTTTCCAACTTTATCTTGCTGCAGAATGGAGCACGGAAGCATTATTCACAAGTTCACCACCAACATTTCACTCAAATATTTACTTATCCCTTCAAATTAAGAACAGCCTTATGCATTGAAATTTGTTTGCCTTCATTCATTACTTTTCTTTCTCAGAGTTCACAATGGAAGCCATCATGTACTTAAAAACTCTGAATGTAGTTATTAACGTATAAAAAAAATTAAGACTCAGATACAGCAACACTTTGTCACCAAGAAAGGTGCTTAATTTCAGTATACAGAGTGATTAGCTGGATACGACATCAAAATGTGTCGCAGCCGATATGTCTCAAGGTTATTGGCCCCGGATAGCGGAGAGATAAATGGAGATGAGCATCGCGCTCGTCCAGCGTAATCACCGGAAGCGCTATTGTCAGGTGATCAGAATCTTCTGGAAGTTTCCCTTCTAGAACGTTCTGGAACTCCAACGAGCTGTTATATAAGAAAGCGCTCTCGCGAGTGACAGGGTAAATTAACTAGTTCATATTGCCACTTTAATATTGGTTTAGATTAGGGGATTAAAGGGTTTAAAAAGACTGCAGAACAGGGAATATTTCCACTGTGTGGACAGAAGGAGAGTGTAAAGTATATTGTATTTGAGTTAAAATACACATAGAAGTAGAGGGGAGAGTTAGATGCAAATATATCGTGTAATATCGGAACTATGATAGCGTTAAAGAAACTATTAATCAAGAAATAATGCATCAAAACTTGAGAGAACATCTACATAAAGTGAAAATGAAACGACTTTGGGTAGTGGAAAGGAGCAGAAATAATAATTAAAGGTATTAATATTTATATTAATTAAACTTTAACCTCCTGCGCTGTGGCACTGCCGGCTAGAACGTAGAGCTCTGGTTTCAGCAAAAGAATACTCCCGGGTTCGATCCCACGCATGAGGGTGCGGGTGTTAAGTCCCGGGAGTAGGACTGGTGCCCACTCAGCATCGTGAGGAAATTGAGGAGCTGTGATAGGCAATCATCCCGACCACGAAAGACAACATCCTGACTGGGGGGATATGATGCTGGCCACATCAGTACCCGTATCGTGTGTGCTGGACGTGAGACCGGCAGCCGGTTTGGTAGGTTAATGGGCTGTAGCGCCACCGGATGATGATGATGATTATTATTATTATTATTATTATTATTATTATTATTATTATTAAAATTGTAAAGCAGGGAGATGACTGTGAAATTGCCAGAGTTAAAGGCAGTCGCCCCCAGTGTGGTTGTAAGGACTTTGACACTCGATAAACATTTTAATTTACATTAATAGTCATGTGTTACGAACTATCTAACCAATACACGTAAACTGAATTGCAACAAACTTCTACTACACAGCTTCAAGTAAATTTCCGAAATTTATTACGGACTGCACATGCGTTTTCAAGCCACTAATTATTGCTTTTCCCCATTTATCAAGCTGTGCAATTTATTTTCACGGGTCATCAAGTCACAATGAACATAATTACCAGCAGTGAAAGCAAGGCAGTTTAGGAGTTATTTTAAGTACACATTGCATTACATGTCTCAGCGTGCAGTTGAGAAGCTTACAAATTTCCAGATGGTCGGCAACATCCGATAACTTTTTACTACCAGCAAGTGCTCTTGATGAACCCGGAACTATGGGCAATGATGACGATAATAAACTCCACACGGCGGTTTTAGTGAAACGGTGAAGGTAATTTGTCACTTTGCTACTTGCAGAACGACGACTGGCCCCAATGGCACGGGTTGTTTTATTACTCTGCGCCAGGAACTGTGTTAATTGCTATAACCCCGGGCCGGAGTGCTTATAGTCCGAGCTTCCATCAAGATATCCCCGCGAATTCAGAGAGAGAAACGAGAAGTCGTTTTGAGGATGACATAACAGTACAGCACAGTACAGCTCATTTCCAGACCTAGCCAATTCTGGTGATTACATTAATACTCTGATCTCTCCTTTACTTCCAGTTCTTTCGCAACAATAATTTAACATTCGAAGTGGATGAACCCCTGTAGGTATCATCAGGAAAATGTTGCGGGATTTGGGGATTCCAAAGAAAGAAAACACAACTAAATTACCTCATAATTCCTCCCAATTACCACTGAGCGAGTTGGTTGCGTGGAAACGTATGAGGCTCATATTCGGGAGGTTCCGGACTCAATTCCCATCACCCGGTCACTCTGACCTTGGTTTTTTTCGTAGCTTTCTCGGGTGGGTAGTCTAATTCCCCTTCTACCAGGTATTTCCTTCTCCATCATTTCTCTTCATCTGTTTCAGCGTAGTAGGACCAGGCAACGGCGGCTGGTGTGTTGCGGAGGAGGTAGAATTTGCACTATAGAAAGATTTCTCCTTGTTGGAAAGGTAGAATCAGATGACTGAAAAATTCAATGCCATAGCCGGGATTTGAACCACGGATCTCCCGGCTATGGCATTGAAGTTTTCAGTCATCTGATTCTACCTTTTTAACCCTGTCCAACACACGGCTTGTGTGAAAGAACAATTAATTTCATCAATTGACCCAATAGTGGTTGTAACTATAAAGCCCGGGACTTAAAGTACTTACAAAGAATGTAAGTCGCCATTGGGGTGTGACATCTCAATACAATTTGAGATCTCCTTGTGATATACCGGAAAAATGCGAATCAGCTGGAGAATTTAATGGCGGCATGTTGCCATGGTAGATCAGTAGTTAGAGCAACCAGATAGAGACCGGGAGATCCGTGGTTCAAAACCCGGCTATGGCATTGAATTTTTCAGTCATCTGATTCTACCTTTCCAACCCTGTCCAACACACGGCTTGTGTGAAAGAACAATTAATTTCTCCTTGTTGCTTTGCGGGACTCCTGAGACTCCTTTCTTCTTGGCCACGTCTCGTCTATTTTCGTTAAGGCAGGACTAGCCGACGTCAGGATTAGTGTCATGTTGGAATCGTCAGTGACCCCATCCTTCCAAGTGCACATCGTCGTTCGGTTATGGTTGTCCTTCGGGAAATAAGGAAATATTTCCTTATAGATTTCGTAATAGGCACAAAGGGGACAGAGAAAGCAGAATCGGTATGATAAAGTACTAAAAACCAACAATAATGGATAACTCTACTGATGTCACAGAAATTGTTATTACAAATAAATTTTTTTAAACCGATTTACATTTTTTGTGTAGCAATGTCTGTCCCTACCTTATGATTGATCCGTTAAAGAAAGTATATAAAACTCTTCTCACTTCACAGGCTACTCCCGGAAAATAAACAAACATTTTATTTGTGCATTATATATCATTTTAATCAAAATTGTTAAAGGACACTTTTGATAAAATCAAACTTTTTGAAACATTTTCCATGTAAAGCACAATTTGGTAGACTCCATTTAATCTTCGTGTTGTATTTTTGGAAGGTAGTGAACTTAATACCAAGTCCGTGCGCGACCTTTTTCTAAACATGCTTTCTTTGGGTTCAGGGGGGCTCCGAACATATATATCTCGACATCAAATTGTTTGTGGAATACAATACTTCATCCACTTACTGTAGTTACATAGTAGAAAAAGTAAAAAGATGCTTTTGTATAAATGATATGAAGGTTGGATGTGAAAATAAATGAGACCAACTGAGAGCAGGTATAGAAAGTCAAGTACCGTAAAATATGACTTTTAAAGATAAACTGAAGCTCTCCTTCTGCTGTATTAGTTTTTTTATATGCTTCATTTTATCTTTAACAGTGTTCCTAAATTATACCAAACACCAAGCTTTGCTATATCAGGGGCCACTATTATGATTTGTTCACGAGACTGGTGCCAACGATGCAGTCTACTTATTTACATTACAGTTACCGATCTGTGATCGCTTTAGCGTGGCTGTTTAGAGGTTACAATATCTTAGTATTCCAGTTATTAGTAACAATTCAGCATTACTGTCTAATTTATATAATGGAATTTCTCATTAGCATATGAATGCTTCAGTAAAAAAAATTATGATGTGTTACACTCACATGACTTTCTCTACTCTTGTACAAACTATTTTTACAAACGCTTATTCTCCATATGCTTCATGTTAATCGAGTTGTTAATCTTATTGCTAATATCTCGAAAATGGTTCACTCAATAAAAAAAATGTATATGACATAAATTGTGTATTTTAACGCGATCTTCATTTTTTTACTAGTAAGATTTTGTCTATCTCTTATGGTTTACCAGTTATGCAAAAGTCGTTCACAATGAAGAATACTTTTAGAGACATTCCCAGAAAATTCAAGATATACATTTTATTTGTCATGAAAGTATGTTAAATATATGATATTTTAATCAAAATCGTTAGAGCCATTTCTGAGAAAATTAAAATTTTCCAAAAATGTTCCATGTAAAGGCTAATCTGGGGTGGGGGGGAATTTTCTTGAAAACCTTCGTGTCGCATCTCTGGAAGATACTGAACTTAAATACCAAGTTTTGTGTTTATCCGACTGTTCGTTTCTGAGTTATGCTGTTCATAGGCAGACACACACACACGGACATGTTTCCAAAAACGCTTCTTTTGTATTCAGGGGGCCTCAAAACATATATTTCCGGTGAAATGTTGGTATCGAACTTTTGGTTGGAATAAAATACTTCCCTTACTTACTATACGTAGTAGAGAAAGTAAAAAGGAGAGAGAGAGAGGTCCACGCCGAGGTCCTTAATGCACGGATTCGTGAACCTCAAATGCCAGGAAGGTACTATAATCTTCGATTTGGATCGTTTCCTTCCCAACAATATAACAGCCAGTAGAGCAATTGCCTGCTGTGCGAGGGTCCCGGGTTCGATTCCCGGCTGAGGGGTGGGAATTTTTCCCTAGCCTATATTAATCCCTATCCTCCCCAGAGTCTGCTAGTATGAATGAGAGTGTGAATGTGTATATGATTCAATGATTATAAAACTAAAGTGCAAGAAACCCAACGACAAGAGTTACACGAGTTAACACTATTGCCAATAGGCAAGAAGTTCCTAAGATGAGGCCGCCGATAAGACCAATGTAGTTAATGGCGGGGTATAAGTGGAACTAATGTATAACATCATTGTATGTGTAATTTGTGTTCATGCCTTTATCGTTGATGTGGTATAAATGGGTTTTAAACACTTACAAATGCTTCAGTTTGTTGATTTCTTTGTTATACTTTCATAATTATTTAAAAATGTAGTTTTACCTTAAGGTAGATAAACATTTTTATATGAATTAAGCTTGATAGCGACAAGTTTTATTTTATGTACAGCTGAAGCACAAAGGAATATTGCAAAACACCTGGAGGAATTCCACGTAAAGTAATATATTTTTTAACTTTACAGCTCGCAATTATGTCATTTTAATGTTTGGTACAAAATATTAGTATATTTTCACTCATTTAGCTCATATAATTTATGTTTATGCCGTGGGGCGCTAGTGCGCCGTGTAGCAGTTCCCGGTGACGGCGCTTGTGTTGACTGCTGCTTACAGAGGGATGTGGGGAGAATTGTGAAGAGAGAGACTTCTGGCAAAAGCCGTGAGCAGCTCCAGGCCTCTCTTCCTGTAACGCCGGGCAGTCAGTGCCGGGCGGATTTATTAACACGGGTGAGTGATGGATATGTCTTAGCTTTCATTTTGCCATTGCGGGGCAATATAGTACTTAACAATAATTGGCCGGATCTGAGCGTCTGACCATTGTAGTACTCATTTAATTATGTTAAATAATTGGTGATAAATTATATGGTAACCGAGAGTTCTGGATGTTGGGCACTTCTTGTATAACGGTTAGGATTGTTAAGGGTAAAATTCCTGCATTTGGGAGGTGTGGCTTCCATTCCCGTGGCCAACATTCCTGACCCATGGGTTTTTTTCGGAGGGTTTCCCGGGTCGCCAGGGGAATGCTGGGAAGGATTCTCACATCCCCCGAATTTCCTGATCCTCCTTGCATCTCCCTTCTCATTTCACTTCATCTTTTATCCGTTGGTCTCTTCCAGAGTTGGAAGTGTCCGCGATGATGTTTCAGTGCAGTGTGGCAGGGGAAAAGGATGCTTTTTGTGACTCTTTCCGTCCCTAGGCTTTCGGCTGGTTGCCGGGGGTATCCGAACCCCCTTGAGGGGGCGTTGGACCCCTTCTGTGCGGTGTGGGGTCCCCGGCCTGCCTGTCCGTCTTCCGGGGAGTCTCTATCTGGAAACTTAGGGACCTTGCCATTCCTGTACCGTCACTCCTGGTTCCGGCCGCCCGTGTCTACTCTCGCCCCATCCTTCCTCCCGGGAACGCCCCCTTGTCGCTCGTAGGCACAAAATTCCCCTATGTGGATCAGTGCCGGGTCCCCTCCGTAGCAAATCCAATCCAAGGGTAAAATTGAGCACGTTAATCCGGTTATAAACGTTGTTTAAAGTACTTGTTAACTTTTGTTTCAAACTAAATTATAAACGGATTCCAGGCAACTATTCTGATAAATCCCTAACCTTGTGTAAAGTGTAATGAATGTATCGGAGACTGATAAGAACTTTACAAGATTTATGCGATTGTTTCATACTATTATGTTAATTTATTGAACATAAAAGCCATGCCTATTGTTAATGTATAGATATAGAATTTCAGTACAGTAAATACATGCGCTGATCTGTACCATACCATTTTGTTTGTATGGACCTCTGTCACATGATTCCACCTTTCATCTAATATACAAAAAGAGTTCTTAAGGGGGGAGGCACAGTGTACAACAATTAAAACCCGAACATTCAAGATTTGTTTTCTAGGTAAATTCTAGTGAAACTAATGTAATTCCACCATTACACTAATCTAATACAATTCTATATCTCATTTTATAAAATCACGAAAGTGAGCCTTGTAGCAGTACACGGCTTGTGTCTTGTCTTTATGTTAAGGATCGACATTTGGATATATTGACTATAGCAGGTTGTCCATCTGGTAAAGTTATATCAATTGGTTACTACCAGTTCGCCGACAAGTACTTTGGAAAGCTGATGCAAGGAAGTGTGCCAATAGTTGTGGCTAAGTAGTGATTCTGCTAACAAGAACTCATACTCATTTAAGGACTATAGAAACATGTTATTTTCCCAAGTTGGAGTTGCCTCCGGGCAGGGTGCTCTCACGTGATTTCTTCTTCAGAACCTTTTCCTTTTACCTCCGTTTCTGTGGAGATTTTGGTTGCTAAAATGGGGCAGTTTTCCTCACTCTCTTTCTGAGCCTTATCTTTCTTGAAAAGGCAACACCGTCGCTCTACACCGGCCTGGATTTCTTATGTCAGGCCATGCGAGTGGAACCAAATCGCACCACCTGGACTCCATCCTGCGGTTGTTGCAACCTCTATGGTCACACGCCGGAAGGATGCACTGCGCTGCTTCGCTGCCATTACTGCGTCGACTGCACCTCACGTGTCCGTCTGCAGGCAGCATGATCTAGCACGTCGCCACGCTTCTACACAATCTGCTGTAAACAGGATCGCATCACCGGACAGGTCTGCCCGCTTCATCCCCTTCGACGTATAACCACACCTACTCCGCCTAAAACACTGTGTTCAACATCTACGTGCCTGAGGAAGTTTTATCTGCCATTGGGTCTTGCACTCCAGAGCACGCCATCACATACCCTCACTCTGATGAAAACCAGCGCCACCTCTCTCGCCACCAAGCGGTCCCTCATTAGGATGTAGATCTTTTATGGCTAGGCTCCTGACGGGGCGCTCCGAGAAAGAGGAATGTGGTGAGAGGAGACAGAGGCGGCAAGACTAGGAGGCACGGCAGGCAGAGGATAGGGTCCCTAACATTTACAGATTTCGAGTGGTGACTGGTGCAGCCGGCTCCCCTCTCCCTGTGGGCTTACACATCCCCCGGGGGGACGGGACTCGGAGAACGCTCGCAGTCCGGAGGACGAAGGTTTACTCAAAGCATCCTTTTCTCCTACCATGCACACGCCGAGACCTCCTACCGCCACTTTCAACCCTGAAAGACACCAAGCAGATAAAAAGTGAAGTGAAATGAGAATGGGGATGAAGTGGAGGGACAGGATATTCGGAGGATGTAATGATTCTTCCCAGCATTCGTCTGGCGACTTGGGGAAACCCTTTATCGCATGAACCATCGCGCTTGGGTAGCGGTCCCTCATTACACCAACACACACAGCAGATGTCACCGCTACAATCCAAGAAATGCAAACTACACTGCAAGACCTCAACCAATGTATCACCTCATGAGAAAAATGTCCACATCAAGCAGTTAACAACATTAAGATTATCGTCACCACCTTATCACCAGTCCCAGACCCTCTCCTGGATACCATCACAAAAACGATAACAGCACTGCGTGACTTAACAACGGAAAATCCACAGAAAATAGTAAACTACACCAATGACTCGCGATTCTACAACATTCATAAAGAACTGCTTCAAGACCACACCAAGACACTAATGACAAGGTTCAAACAGTAGGAGACCTATTGACCTTCCCTGACCGCCCCTCTCCCACTGGAAACTATTACTGAAATACCATCCCCTTGAGCCACAGGTCGAAGTCAGGGCCAGGTCATGACCCCTACCTCCCCCTCGCATTCACGTAAGCGGGAACCGATATGCCAAGTAATGCCCACGAATATTCCATTGGCTCAAGCGGTAATGGACTATACGGAATCCCCAATTGTTAAATAAAAGTAACTCCACAGTACAACCTTAATACAGTAGATACATGTGTTACGACAAAAATCTGTTTCTCCACTTTACTTCTCGTGTCTGCTGCATAGCTGGTGTCTGCGTTGTTTTGATTTTCAGCTCAGAATCTAATTCGTTTTATTTGGCTTCGGAATTTGAGGCAGTATTTTTAACACTTAAATGATTTCAGTCTAATTATATAATATATAAATTCAATAGCAGCCCGCCTTAAAGCAATATGTGCATGTAACAATATATAAAAAGTGTATATTATAGTAAGTGTATGTGTGTATATTATTGTATACATGTATAATAATTCTGTGAATGTTTTACGTAATTTAATAATGTAGGAGCTGTGAGAATAATAAGTTAAGTTGCTAACAATGAGGCAACCTTGAGGCAATAATGAGTTTGAGAGTTTAATAATGCCGCTAGTCATTATTGGAGCAACAATAATATAATTTTTGTGACAGTTTATAAAATAGCCAATCAACAACCAGAAAAAGCTTTAGTTATATGAAGGTATTCTATTGGAGTAGGATTAGCCAATCAGAAACTGAAAAGGAGAAACATTTACAAATTCAGAAGTCAGTTGTGTGTAAACAGTGTTCCTAACCGGACGCGAGACACGTCCTCGAGAAGTATAATACGTATTCGTGTGAGGCAAAAATAGTTTACGTGTTAAAAGTGCATGTAATTAATAAAAGAATCTCACAGCTCTCTATATCATTGAAATCTTATTTAAATATAAAAGGGAGGTCCGAAACTACAGGGTAACTCCATGGCTTTGCCAGTCAATCACTGCGTAGTGTTCACAACGCGATTAATTAAAATATCCAAAACAGGCATTAATAAAAGGAGGGAAGTAAAATTATAATCTGTGTAATCCTACATTCTTGTCGCACCACAACCCTGCCAAGACATCCATGTCTCTAAAATTAATACTGACGCAGCCAAGGCAAACATAAATATATAATATTTAAAGAAACAGTCAAATTACAAACTTAATATTTCTTTTAACCTAGGGGCAAAGGCCACCTGAAAGTACATTTGGAACGAAGGTTACCGGAAAGAGGGTACTATACGTGTGGTTGCAACGAATTTCAAGTTCGGTTCCCAAACAGTTGAAATATAATACAATTCCTTCAATACAAACTACTTCAAATTGGTAAAAAATAACGTAACAAACCATCTTCTCAAATTGGCTTTCCATACGTGTGGCAGAAGCAATCTTTCTCAAATTCTCGGTGCTGAACGCAAACCATTACAACTAAAACGTAACTATACTTGAGGTAATGCAATCATATCACATTGCTTTCTACTAGAATTTCAAGTTAAACGGTTCACTTTCCTTGTATTCTGTAGTTTTAGAGCTGCGAAAAGAAGCAGAAATGTGTTTGACTTCATTGACGTTGGAGAAAATTTACATCTCATTAAACCCCTACTTTGTCATCACCAAGCACGAAAAAAAATTGAGTTTTATTTATGGACGCTCTTTAACTACTATGGTTCTTAGCGTCCCATTCTATATTGGGCGTGAAACACCGGTAATTTTGCTCAGAGGCCTCTTTATCAGGCTTGAGGTTCTTTTACGTGCCGTAAATCTACGACACGGGACCACCGGCTTTACTTCCCTTCCGAAGGAAGCCGTGCTAACGATTTTTACGCCCGAAAAAATCCATCGTCCTCCGCCGGGTTTGAACCCGCGACCTTGGGCACCAAGCACGGATTGGATGTTCAGGTACTATGATGTTATCCAGGGAGACACTGCCTCTAGGGATTTATTGCCTGCAGGAATTTGTTGCACTATTGATCTAAAAAAGCCTACAGCATTTCTTTCAAATACTTATCTATTCTTCCGTTTTGTGTCAAAGTAAAGTATCTAAAGCAATCATGACGTGTAACATACATTCATTTACAACTGTTATTACTTTCTCTAGCATTTATTTATAACATTAGAGGAAGCAGAGCATTCTATCAAACAATTCGCTTCGAGATTTCAAAAGACATGTCGTGGGTCCTCTGAATAAAGGATTTTAAAACAGGTGTACTGCGTGTGCGCGCGCGCGCGCGCGTGCGTGTGTTATTGTATTTGAACAGCAAAATTTAAAAGTAAAATTTCGGATAAATACAACATTTAGGATTTTAAGTTAGCATCTTCCAAAAATACGACAGCAAGGTTCTCAAGAAAATTCAATATACCACAATATAACCATTACATGGAAAATAAAAAAAAAACCTTCGTTGCTTTTAATTTTTTTCAAATAGCTTTAACGTTTTACATAATAATATTATGCTCAATATCCTATCATAAGAAATATATATATATATATATATATATTAAATTGCCTGCGAATATGCTGTGAAATCTGTTTATTGTAAAATAAGTTTTAATAACGTAGTTTGTATAACTGGTAAACCATAAGAGATAGACAGAAAAATACAGATATCGTTAAAACAGAATTTATGTCAAATGCATTCTTTTTTAGTGGTAACCATTTTTGAAATATTCGTTGCTATTGTATTGGTTTGAACACTCCAATTTTTAAACATCTTCGTCATTATTCTTTTGTTTCTCGTGGTGTAATGTAAACTGCATGGAATTTCAGAGCAGCGATCCGGTTTTTAAACATTTCACTGCCACATTTACCTAGTATATTCCCTTTGTGTCTAAAACATAATGAAACCTTTCGGCAAACATTTATCTGAATTGACATAAGGCACATACAGCTTCTGTAAGAGCAGTGTGTAAGTAAAAATAAACGATAGTGAGTGGAAAAAGTAATCTGTATAACAAAATATTTGTTTAACTTTTGTTTACCATGAACCGAGGTTACTCCGACCTTAGTAATATCAATAAATTGCAGGCCAGCCCCGTAGCTTAATCGCTAGAGCACCTGTTTGCTGTGCGGAGGGTCCCGGAGTCGATTCCTCGGTGGGGTTGCAAATGTTTGTCTAGCCAAGATTAATCACTATGCTCCCCAAAGACTAGAAGTATGAATGAAAGTGTGAATGTGTGTGTGTGATCTATTGAATAAAACGAAAAGAAAAATCAGAAATGCAACGAAAATTATATACAAGTTAACACCTAAGCAATATGTTTTCCAAAGGTAAAAGGCCACCGATATGACCATTGCAATTACAGGCAGGGTGTAAATGGAGCAATAAGAATACAAAAAAGAATAAATTGCAGCAAGATTACATAGGTCAAACTATCAAAGTAAGTAAAAAAAGTCTTACGTGTTCGTCATACGCTTTTTCTACCCACTCTTCTACAACGTATTGTTACAAAATCTTATTCTTCTATCTACTTCTTGTTAATACAGATAAAATTTCATTGCACATTTAAGCATTTCCTTGTAGATATAAGAAGAATATAATAGGCTAAAGAGATAGTCAGTTTTTTTTAAAGTGGGTCACTATGTGATGACTTTGAAATTCAATGCTCCTTGGTTGACCATAAGAAGAAACTGGTAGTGACTTACACTCTTTAGAAAGGTTTAATTGAACATTCTAACAAATAAAAAAGAATATCTCGGAAATGGTTAATGTTAAATGCTGCAAAAAATTTTGTTTCACAAACGGTGTGAAACCGGGAAACGAAATATACTTTTTAGTAGAGTTTTTGTAGTGAACGTTCATTATTTGCCAGTTATACAAAAGTCATTCAGAATAAACAGGACTTTATTTATTTTTCCCAGACAATATATATCTTTTATTTGAAATGTAAATATATAAATATTATTATAGGCATTTTTGAGATAATAAATGATATCGAAAATGTTTCCATGTAAAGGATGTTTTGGTGTTGGAGAATTTTCTTCAAAATCGTGTTACGTCTTTGGAAGTACTCAACTTAAATACCAAATTTGGTATTTATCGAACATTTTGTTTTAGAGTTATGTTTTTCAGACACAGAATTGTTCCAAAAATGCTTGGTTTAGATTTAGGGAGCTTTAAAACATGTATTTTGTATGAAATTTCCACACTTTATTTTTGGGTGAAGTGCAGTACTTCCTTTCACCTCTATAGGTATGCGACAGAGAAAGTAAAACTGAGAATAATAAACGGCACACCCATTCGACAAGGCTATGCTTGTTTGGAGAGGTGGAATTGATCTGAAAAATTCAATAACATTGCGGTATTTTCAATCTGATTCTACCTTCCCAACCTTATGCAACACACGGCTTATGTGAAAGAACAATTAATTACCGTCATGTTTAGTTTTTTTTTTTTAAATATGAGCTGCTTGCAAATATTGTGAAGACGCAATGGCGCCGCTTGATGAGACGAGGACGGGGATGTAGTTCAGGGTTCCATATGGGAGAGCAAACCTTGGCAGAGTGCTGGCCGAGAAGGAGCAGTGGTGAAGGGTGACAAATTACTGCCGTGTAACTCTGGTTCCAAATTTAGTTTAATTATTTATAGTACTACGATAAACATGTCAGCAAGATTTCGTTGGCTAAAGTTCTATTCTACATTACTACAAACACATCTACCAACGATAGGGCTGCAAGAGACAAGTTTACCTGGGGTGCGAAGAAGGTTGGGCTTTTCAAGTTCCGGAGGTCTTGCGCGTAGCTGAAGAGCAAGTTAAATATTAAAAGACTGAGAGTCGCAGATTCCTGTTAGCACGTGTGCAGTAAAGCCCAACCCGTTAAACAACTAAGTTTAAATAATGAGTAGCAGCCTGACTTGTGCTTTAGACAGCACTGACGTAAGCGGTGCCATCATGATTTTCATGTCTTCACGTTTCGAACTTTTCATGAACCTAATGGGATCATTTCTCCTAAATGTCTTACGATCTAACCACCTGGTTACATAAGCATCCTCTCAAGAATTCTAAAGTCAATTTCATGGTTTACTTAAACAAATTTTGACTTGAATTTTTCAAATTTATAAAATTAGATTTATCATATTCTTGTACAATATAATATAATCGTCACAATATGCCCACATGTGGTTCACCATGCTCCTCCTTTGTCGTCCTGAGTGGTTTAGTAGTTACCATGCTAACCTATAGTTCCCGAGGTCATGGGTTCAAACTCGGCAGAGGACGATGGATTGTTTCAAGCATAAAAATCCTTAGCATGGCTTCCTTCGGAAGGGAAGTAAAGCCGGTGGTCTCGTGACTAGATTTACGGCACGTAAAAGAACCTAAAGCCTAATAAAGAGGCCTCTGAGCAAAATTACAGGTCTTTCACGACCAATATGGAATAATAATAAAATAAAAAAAAATGCTCCTTCATTTGAAATGAGAGTTTAATAACTTAAAGCACCATTCCAAAGCAGCCTAAACTTTAATAGGTACTTTACACTAATTGGTACTGAGCAGGATGGGTCAAGCCTTAACGTCTGTGGCCCGAATTCGGGAGGTCGTAGGACGAGTGCTAAGGCCTCTTCTGCTTGTAGTTTACTGTAACGATTTTTTGAGTTATCATAAAGGCACAAACAATGCTTAAGATCAATATTTCAAATAAATCTCAAATCATATTTCTACTTAAATTGCACAATTAAGCACCCTCGTTAATGGGTTCTGGGAATTAAATTTTTGCTCACTTTAGAAGCTATTAGCCCACAAATTATTACTTGTTAATGCGCAATGGTTCCCATGGGGATAAAGCACTTGTTCTGTCATCTATTATCAAACCGGTAATGTTTATTATACACAACAACTGCTTTTAGTTGCTAACAAATTTATTACCACCGATTACAACATAAATTATGGCAGCCGTAGGATGATCCCTCTCTCCTTGCGTGCCGTTGTACTATTTGTTAGCGGCAGCAGTGTAAATATTTGCCGTGGTGCAGCACTGCGCGGGAGATTAATAAGACTAGCTTAGCTCTTCCGGAATGAAGGTGCAGAGATACAAGGTCGGCCATGCATCTTCCATCAAGTACAAACAATTCAGCACATGCGATCTTCTGACACATTCCTTCTTTATGTAATATATCACAGACTTGTTTCATAGAATGCTGTAGAATACTTTCTAATATAAAAGGTGGAAAAAATTTAAAAGCCTTAAGTATAACAATTAAAGCTACACTTCTTCCAGTTGAAATATTACTTATACGTGTTATTAATATATAAGTTATTTCTGCTATGCTTTTTACTTTGGCCACAGTCATTTACTTGACATGATTTCCAATAGGCAGTACTGACTTTGATTTGTGCAGTTTGTGGAAACACCACTCAGTAAATATTTCAGAAGTTCATTCTGTTAAAATTAATTTCACAGTTTTATCTAAAATATTACAAATCCTTCATTTGAACACGTGGCCGGCCTAGTGGGAAATTGATTGTCACACGTTGGAAAACACGTTGTTTACCGGTGGGGTCGGATTTTTATAACTCCTTAAATTCAAACGCACATTTTTATTAAAATATATGATTCCAAGGAGCATTTCTTCCCGATGCTACTAAATGCATTTTGTATCTCTATATCTTCAAACCTCCGCCTAGCTTCTTTCCAAAAACCCTTAACATTATTTTCCCTCCTTCTCCAAATTTCTTCCAGACCACTATTTTCCAAGTTAGTTTGTATACTATAACTCCAACAGTTTTTCTTTAAGCTCCTTTCTTGAAATTCCAGACACTGTCTCAGCAAGTTTTTCTCTTCTAAATTTAATAGTCTATACCAATATTTAAGGGCTCTCCCCATTATTATCCCTTTTTTCCCCACAGGATAATAAAAAGGTAGGAGAGTACATGTCCAAAGTAAAAAAGAAATGGTTATGGAGAATAAAAAGAATGTGAATTAATTTCATAATGAGATGTTAGGATATGTAATCATATTATCAGTATTATAAAATTAGTATTATTAGATTATTCTTTTGGTATTACTACTATTATATTATTATACATTTTTTATGTTTATAAAAATAAAGTAATATGGGTGGAATATGGCAAGATAACAGCTTGGGCTGATGTATAGCCATATTCTAAGGAAGATTGCTGGCACAAACAAATAAATAAATAAATGTATTTCTGGGTTTCTTAAAAAAATTAAGTATATTGGAATAATGTGCATATTTTTAAGATAATATAAGAAGAGAATTCGCTGACATTTCAGAAAGTGTTAATGAAAATTTTAATGTGTGAGAGAATGTATGTCGGCAGGACACCATTTAGATCATTTATGACGAAGGTAGGTGGTTAAAGTAGTTACAGCTTGTATGTGATATCTGTACTACTTTTGAATTTAAGGTACTATGAATATCCGAATCCTCCGGCAAACAGCTGCTTACCGGTGCCAAGAAAACTCTCGATAGTCGGCCAGGCATCCAAACGAAAGCTCTGTACAACGACAAATATTTCCAAAACGGCTACTAAAATCCTCATTTTAATAAATGTTACGTTAAAGAGCTCCAGGTGTTTTTTCAAGTAGGATTTTAAAGTTTCCAAGTTATATAAAATTCAATGAGAATGAAGGAGATATGAAGGACTACTTACAGAAAATAAAGGCTATACGTTGTATTTGGGATGACAATACCTCAAGAGTATGACACTTTAATCAAACTCATTAGAGTTAATTTTCACAGAATAAAACAACGAAATAATGTTCATAACTGTATGTATTGGTGCGAAAGAAATTTAATGAAAATCCTCACACCTTTTATACGCACGCACAATACAACTTCTTTTTACTTTCTCTTCCACTCACATAGAAGAAGTATTGTATTCCACCTGAAAATTCGATAGAGTTTTCATCAGAAATAACACTTTTTATTCTCGTTAAATAAAAAAAGTAATTTTAGAAAAGGTCTGTTTATATGGCATGTGTTTGTGATGTATATGTGATTGTTGAACATTATAATACATGTATTTAAGTTCAACATCTTCCAAGGATGTGACAGGAAGATTTTCCAGAAATTCCTGCACACCAAGCTACCCTTTACATGGGAAAAATTATTTTTGATTTTCTAAAAATTGTATCTAACCACTATGCACTACAGCACCATATGTTTAAAAAATTACAATACAAATAAAATATGTATATTGAGTTTTTTGGGAATATTCTGTGAGGTCCTTTTAATTCTGAATGATATTTGTATAATTGGTAAACGTAAAAGGTAGAGAAAACTTATTACATATATCCCGTTAAAGCACAGAATTCATGTGAAATTGTTTTGTGACTTATCATTTCCGAAATTTTCTGTACTACTCGTTTGGGTTTTCAAATATGTATACTATTTGCTATTGACTATTCATTTTTCTATGGTCATACATGGAGCATGGAATTTCAAAGCCGTCACATTCTGATCCGCCTCTTAAAAATCTGACTGTCGCTTTATCCTACTGAATTCCAATACCTATAACGGAATGTCTAACGAAAGTGTATCTCGATTAATAAGAATAGATAGAAGAGTAAGCTTTTAGAAGAATTATGGTAGAAGAGTGAGTACAGAAAGTAATATGAATGCAACATATCTTGTGTAGTCCCTCAAAAATATTTGTAATGCAACATACTGTGTCTTCGATATAAAACCTGACCGCTCGCACGGTGTTGTACGCCAGAGTAATGCCAGGTGACACGTCTACTCTCGACAGGCTTTCTGTTCTTCAGTTACCACATATTCATTAGTGTCGCTTTCATTTGTGAAGATGGGAAGGCAATATCTTTAAAACAAAGTATATTTGTATTTAAATGTTACTTGAAATACGAATCGTCTCGTCGCGTTCGTTAAGAATTCATCATTAAGTTTCCTGCATAATTTCCTCCTTCCAGAACTTCAATTCACGATCTTGTAAATAAATTTGAGACTACTGGTTCACGTAAAACAAGAAACACATGTGAAGACGTACCGTCTTAACAGAAGAAGCTTTAGATGAAATTGTCGAAAATCTTGAACTTTCGCCACGAAAATCACTATCAAAGTTAGCACAAAAATTGGAGTTTCAGTGACTTCTGCACATACAGCATTTGCTATTAGCTAAGAGTTAATTTTGTTACATTATACGTACAGATTTATAGGAATACAGATTTAAGAAGCGAAGACAAGATTGCTGGCACGGCCGGTGTAGCATGTCGTGCTATCCAGATGCAAAACCCCGTGCGAGCGGTCAGGTTTTATACCAAAGACCTTGCATATGATTCAGATTATTTTAGGTAAATGTTCATCACATTGCCTAGATGCGTAAATAACGGCAGTCTCCACTGATTTAAATACGTTATTTCTATCTGCTCATGCGTATATTTTGTACGTTTACTGGAAAACAATTTTATTGCAGTACCCGAGAGTGCAGCAACAGGAAGAGTAGGAAGAGGAGAACGTTAATCAAATCCGGGCCCGAGAATCATTACCAGGATGAGAGTTTTTATTTTTCTTTCTTTTTTGTTCTTCCACAATTAATTGCGGTTACTGCAATTTCGATTCACCTGCTCCAATGTTTACTCTGTATGTTTGCAGCGAAAACACTAAAATGCATGTTTGTGAGTACTATGTGTCGCTTTTATGCATGATTATTACAAGCTAATAAACTGGAAACACTGAAAAAGTATAAAGTATGAAAGTTTTCCCAATAAAAGTTTTATACGCAAACTATATAATAAGATTTATGGCGTGAAAAATGGAACTACGTAATATTAACAGTACAATCTGCATCGTATTTCCATTTCCTTTCTATATAACGTAAAGCTAAACTAAACAGTGGTTGTTGGCAACCGTAGCAGATTTTAGCTTACGTATATAAGTTATCTTAATACAGGGTTATTCAAAAAAGAAGGAACAGATTTTAAATATTCATTTTAATGAACGACAATAGATAGCGACGCATAGGACACATCATTGATTAGAGGAAAGTTCAGTGTTAAGCCACACCTATTAGCTCCATTCACTGCCTACAGTAGCGCTGTGTTTGTTTACGAGC
Organism: Deroplatys truncata; assembly: GCA_030765065.1. NCBI lineage: Eukaryota > Metazoa > Arthropoda > Insecta > Mantodea > Mantidae > Deroplatys > Deroplatys truncata. Next base: position 90,743,239 of record CM060979.1, read on the forward strand.
AAATGGCGACGCCACAGAAAAAGTCGTTTTGTATGCTGGATTATGCAAACAGTGGATATATTGTTTCACTGCAGCGTGCATTTCGTTGCAAGTTCAACAACGAGTCGCCTCGTCATAAAAAATTTACAACTGATACAATAAATAACAAGGTGTGCTCATTTTGAACACATACAATAAAATTTTGAACTTTTTTCTATTCAGTGATGTATCGTATGTGTCGCCATCTATTATCGTTCATTAGAAATAAATATTTAAAGCCTATTCCTTCTTTTTCAATAACCCTAAACAAGAAAGTCAGTATATATGTGTGTGTGTTTTCCTTATAGGCTTCTCGTTGCACCGATTTCACCAAACTTAGCACAGATTACCTTTGATACAAGACGGAAATTACTGTCTAGCTTAGAGTTCAAAATTCCGCCCCATTTTACAGGATTAGTTATTTAATTTTATGTAATACCTACAAAGGCCCGCAAGATCATCTATATCTCTCAATGATAATCATAGGATTTCACACCTCACTAAATAATAAAAGAACAGCGAGTTCACATATTTTATTCTTTGATCTCCTCTGTGACATTGATCATGGAGTGACACCATAGTCAAATAGACAAATGACAACAGCTGTGCTACATGTGAATATCATTGGTAAATGTAGAGGGCTACATTCGCTAGGTAAAAAATTAACATTTCGAACTTATTGTATTGGCTTGTGATAACAGCAACATCATCAAAGCAGACAAAATACCGCTTTTTCTTATTATTCTTTATCTTCATATGATTATTTATTGCGTATTGATACAGAATTACACGAACATTCAACATAATCACAAAAGTCTCTATGGGTTAAAACATTGCCAACATAAGAAGAAGTCGAAGTTCACATCCATTCCCTCTATGATCATACTCTGATGTTCGTATATTCGCTTATTGTAATTTGTAGCTTTTTATTTTAATAATACTATTGCATTTATGGCCTCGTAGGTTATACATCGGAGGAGACATCTCGCACACTTAGACCTACATAGATCCATTGCGACTACCACCCCTAGTAAAAGGGATGAAGTTGTCGCAGTAATCTCTCGTGTTATCTTATTTGCTGAGCGCCTGTTATTGTTTTATTATTTTTTTTTAATTTGGGTTCTTTGTCCTCCGGCTAGCTATTATTACTCGGTCGAGCAAATATCTCTGAGCAGGGCGTGTAAACGGAAAGGAGTTGTTGCCAAAAGATAACACTGATAAAAGAATTTGTTTTTACAATTTTATTGCCGTCACACTTAATTAATAGTTCACATCTGTAATCTTTATACACGCCTGACTGAAACTGTTATATTTCCGAATGTAATTACTGTCTTATTAGTTGCTGCGTACTTTACATGTTGTAACTAACTTTACGCGCGAGAGATTCTTCCAAACTGTATGACATTCACCTCACGAGAAATTCCTCCAGACTGCGCGACGTGTATCTCGTGAATGATTCTGTAGAACTGCGTGATGTGTATCTCGCGAGAGATTGCTGAGAACTGCGTGATGTGTACCTCGTGAATGATTCATTTGAACTGCGCGATACTTGCTTTTGGCTCAAGAATTTATACTCCCTCACCCCGACATGCCTAAACATTATAACAGAGCTGCTATTGGTTACTAAATCGCGCCAACATTAGCGTCTTTTTTGTCAGCCAATCATAATTACTAACGCATATGCTCTAGGGAAGATATTCCCTCCATTTCTAAAGAAAGGCACGCTACCGTGACGTCATTTGTTTGTCTCTTCTTAGTGATAAACAACCCCCTCGCTTCATTGTTACCCACTCTATTGACAGTTTCAGTGAGGCCGTGTAAACTTATTTCCTAACAATGCTTATAGCTAACAACATCTAAAATAATTGTCATACAATAATGTTAATTTACACTAAATCACTCTGGCATTCACAGTGTTGTGATATAAACTACTGCCTCAAAGTGAAGGAACCACAGGAAGCCATAGGTAGGTAGGCTACAGAGACGCGCGGAAGTCCATAACAACTCCAGGCTCGAAGACCCGTCCCATTGCTGGAACTGCCCAGAGAGTGCCGTGAACGACCCGTTGAACAAGAATCCACGCCATCTGCCCGGCACTGCCACGAAACTCAGAAGCACACCTGGAAGATGAGGAGTCGGAATAAAAGAGAAATGATGGAAAGGCAATCGTAGTAGTTGAAAAAAACACCCCGGCATTCATCTACGACCAACCAGGGAAAAGCCCCAAAAACCAAAAGTCAGAGTGGACTTTCAGTGGGAGTCAAACCCGGGACCTCCTGAATGCGAGATTCAGACGTTACAACGTAGACATTTCTCTCTGCTTTGTTTATGTAAATGAGGTCTACGATAACCGGGAATGGGGACAGAGCGGGAAAATAGAGTTAAAAGACGTGTGAGTTTACTGGAACATGGGAACGTAAAAGGGAGATTTCATCACGTTTCAGTTAATGGAATGATTTTACATGAAGCTGGCTTCTAGGTAGAAAAGATTGAAGGAGACCATGAACACACCCTTTAGTTCTTAGTTGCAAAAAAGAACAAAACACGACAGAGAACATAAAACTTTAATATATGCGATTTTATTACTTTCTCTTCTATTTACCTATAGGGTAAGACTAGGATAGGGCCAGAAGCGGAGGTGGACCTATGCAGATCTTTTGTACCTAGACCCCTGACGGGGAAGCCCCGGAAGGGAGGGATGAAGCGAGAGGAGACAGAGGACGGCCAGAACTGAAGGCACCACAGAGAGAGGGCAGGTTCGCTGCGATTTACAGATTTAAACTCCCCGGATGCGCACTTGTGCAGCCGGCTCCCCTTCCCCCTGTGGGCTTACACTACCCCTGCGGGACCCGGGACCCGAAAATCTTTTACTCAGAGCATCCTTTACCCCTGCAATGCACACTCCGAGACCTCCCGCCGACACTACAACCCTGAAAAAGAGACCAAGCAAATGAAAGGTGAAGTGAAATGAGAATGGAGCTGAAATGGAGGGACAGGGAATGATGAGTAGGATGTAATGATCCTTGCCAGCATTTGCCTAGTGACCTAGTGAATGCTGGCAAGGATAACTAAAAAAGAAACCAGGGGTTAGGAAGTTCGGCTGGGGGAATCGAACACACAACCTGCTGAATGCGGGCCCCAGACGTTACCATCTGAGCCATCCGGATCGGTTACCTATAGTGTGTAGAGGAGGTATTGAATTCCAACCCAAAATCCAATATCAAGGTTTCACTGGAAATTCACTCCTCGAATAAAACAAAAATCTCTGTGTATCTGTCTGTCAACAACATAAAGGTGAAATATAAATCTTGGGATTTAAGTTAGTCTTCCAAGAATATGGCATGAAGATTTCCAAGAAAATTCCTCCAACACAATGTACCCTTTCTATGAGCAAATTTTCGTTATTTTTTATTTTATCAAAAATATCTCTAACGACATGTTTAATATATTTACATAAAAATGAAACTGTATCTTGAATTTTCTGAGCATAGCCTGCGAAGTCTTCATTATAAATGAATTGGTTTATAAATTATAAACCCTAAGTAGAAAAAATCTTGCCACAAGAAAGTAGCTGTTGTTAAAGCACCAATGTAGGACCTGTAAACTTTTTGTGGTATTAACCACTTCGAGATACTCTTCATTATTGGTTTGAATTGTCAAACACTTCATACTTGCCGGTCTCACGCCCACTTACGCTCGGCAGAGGTGTGCAATTTTCCAACCGCTACGGGAAGGTGACAGGCCAGCATCACGCATCCTCAAGCCGGAAAATTGGTCCACGAGGCCAGAACCGTACCCTAACGCAACTTCTCACTTTCCTTTCGATGCTGAGTGGGCATCGGTCCTGTACCCGGGATGTAAAATCCGCACCCCTATGGGTGGGAACAAACCCGGGCGCATTCCTTGGCCGGGAACCAGAGCACCTCGATCCAACCCACTGCGCCGTTTCCTCTTCCACCACGATTTTCCTGCCCCTCATTTCCTCTACTCATCATCTCCTTTATTGTCATCTGTTTCAAGGTTGTAGGACCAGGTGACGGTGTTCGGCGGGATGTGGCTGGGCGGTGGATGTGCGCTTTCTAGAGGTTTCTTCCCTGGTTCGTTGCGGGACTGCTCAGTTAGGATCCGCCTTCGAGTGGGCCCTACCGGGGGGGGGGACAAGGTTCGGAGGCTTGTGGGTGGCGTCAGGCGGCGTCAGATGTGTTCGATCTGGAAAGGTTAGGAACCGTCCATGCTTACGCTAGTGGTCATCCGGATCTGATCGTCCTTCGCGTCTCTCCCCTTATCTCTTCCTCTCAGGGGTCACGGTAGAAGCAAAAAGGACCGCTGAGGCCTACTTCCTATGCTCTGCCCCGGGTGTGGGAACCCCTCCGTTCTTTTGTACCTTTATATTTTACCTAATGTCTTTTTAGGACCACTATATTCTAACGTTTAAACTCCGGCGCCTGCGTCACTGTAACATTTGAAATTGTGAGAGAGATAGGCGAAAAAGATGCACAATTTTACTTGAGCAGGCCCCTAGTTCAATCATCACTACCTACGCTTTAAAGTAACTAGGGACATAGCTCAAAAGGGTTATTAAGGAGACAGCAAAGCGACTAATAGATGTTAAAACTTCATAATATATGTACTTACAATTTTTACGAAGAGAATTCAGAGATTTTCATCTAATGTTTAGTCAACCATTCTTACTTTTTATACTTCTTACCTATTATAAGTAGAGGAACTATTGCATTCCATGCAAAAATTCGATAACGGGATGTCACCGTGGGTACACGTTTTGACGCTCCCTGAATCCAAAAAAGCAGTTTTATAAAGAGTTCTTGTGTTTGTCTGCCTGTCTCTTAGTGTGTCGGTGAAGAGTATAACTCAAAAGTGAAAATAGGTGAAATACCAATATTTAAGTTCAGCATCTTCTATCGAAATTAAAATCGATAGAACCATTATTTATAAAATACAAAAATGTTCTATGTAAAGGGTAGTTTGGGTGGGGGATTTACATGAAAATTTTCGTGTCACATCTTAGGAAAATATTGAACCTAAATACCAAGTTTGGAATTTATCCACTATTCGTTTTCACAGACACACAAACAGACAGAAAGACAGACACACACAGGACAATTTCCAAAAATGCTTTATTTGGAGTCAGGGGGCCTCAAAATATGCATTTCCGATGAAATTTCGGTATCGAATTTTTGGGTATAATGCAATATTTTCTACCTACTATACGTAATAGAGAAAGTAATAAGCTTTTACAAGTATAGTTTGTAGAAGTTGTATAAAAACTAATGATAGTGGGTAATAGAAAGACATATGCAGGTAACACAGACTTTATTTGTATATAAAATGGCAGTCCAAATAGAAGTGGCTGCTTTAAAGATGCAAGTATGAGTATTACAGGATAACAGATAGGTGTAGGCGTGTGGGATACTACTAGGATAGGCACCTCGATACCGTGGATACCTCGATACTATCGATACTCGGTGGTATCGAAGTATGTCTAATACTTTGAGATAAATCTTCTAAACTTTTAAATTTTTATGTTTTCCATTATAGAAAGCTGTTGCGTTTAATTTTATGCTAGAAGGAATTTAAGAATTCGAGCTTTACGTTATTACCTTGCACATGTCCCCAGTTGCTTAAATATAGTTCTTGATAGACCTGGGCTGCGTTTCCTGTGGGTAAATCAATGCAACATTCAATAGGCTGTTGTGTCTAAATAAAAACATGCAAAACAGTGGGAGAAGAGTAGAGTATTCAGGTAACACGTGGTGTGAGTTGTGAATAAAGCACTTTTCTTAATATCCTGGCTTGGTGACTCATTAATATTTACGTACTCCGGTAACAAAGTTTGTGAATCAATTCAAACCAGTAACAAATCAGAACTTAAGACGTGAGATAATACAGCGCATGGAAAAATTTGTTCCTTCCTTCCATTTTTTAGTTTGTGTTTACGCAAGTTAAACTCAGGTCACGAGCATAGCTTATAGGTATACCTTACGACAAAGTAAGTTTCCTAAATGTCCCATAGAGTTCCTTCCTGTAAATTGTTCTTATTCAAAGAAGCAGAGAAGAAAGGAAGAGGAAAAGACAAAGGAAGTAGTAGGTGCTGGAGATATAAATCGTTTAATTGATTGGAACTACCTATGTGTTCGGATTAGTATGACTTGGAAACAAATAGCTGTTCGACTATGGGACTAAGATAACTACAAGAGGCATATCAGAAGATGAACTTGCACCAGAACGTGTATTACTACGTCGTCTTTAAAGGATTACCCTACTCTTTATAGGACTGACACCCCCAAGGACTTACAAGTCATTGCCTTGAGTCAATAGCCTGTTGAGGAGCAAGCAAACTCTGGATCATAGCATATCCAGGATGTGTGATCATCCTAATGCCTGGTAGGCGATTTTCTATCTTTAAAAGAAAACTTTCAGCACAAAATATAATTGCATAAAAAGAGAGCAAATAAATATAATTATTATTATTATTATTATTATAGTAGTAGTAGTAGCAGTAGCAGTAGTAGTAGTAGTAGTAGTAGTAGTAGTAGTAGTAGTAGTAGTAGTAGTAGTAGTAGTAGTAGTAGTAGTAGTAGTAGTAGTAGTAGTATTGACTAACAATAGGGATCATCTGTGGCATCAACAAGATAAAAAAATCCTGCCAATTGGAGAATGTTAAACAGGAACAATTTCGGAATTAGCATGCAATAGAAAATTGGTTACATGCGTTTATACACAGAAAACTACTAACAAGAACACAATTCAGTGAACAAGCTATCGCCTTTACAGTTTTTTATAAACTGAGTAATGCATATCGAATATGGGCGTTAAAAAGAGTATCGTCCGATCACTAGATACTCGAGCACACGCATCCAAATAGTGGACTGATTATTATCAAGCACTGGTGTCACGTAAACCTTGAAGCGGAGGCAGAATTTCAACACCAGAACAAGATGCTGGTCTGATTGAGGCAGTAGGGAGAGGTCCTTTCAAAATATTGTATAGCTGGTTTCAGAATCTCACCTTCTGGTCCTCTCGCTGCTCGTCGTATAATGAAATCAATGACCACTATCACACCAAGAAAGGTGAGAGCCGGTGAGAAAGGTCCGTCATAGGCACAATTGAGCGATACGCTTGTGTTGTATGAAGCATATCCGTCTGTGCTCCGCATTCGGGAGGTCCCGCGTTCGATCTCCGGCGACCGCCCATCCTGACCCATGGGTTTTTCGTGGCTTCTCCGGGGTCGCAGGCGAATGCTGGGGTGGTTTCTTCTCTACGACGATTTCCTTTCCGTCATTTCCCTTTCATTCCATTTCCCTCTCATCTTTCACGTGTGCTTCTAGATCTTGTGGTGTATGGCGGTGCCGGACAGATGACGCGGATACATAGTCACTGGAAAGGATACTCCCCGTGGACACCAGAGTGCTGCTCGACTGGTAGATCGCTCATCGCCCTCTCTAGGCGGCTCCGGTGGTGACACACGGATCTACGAGATCGGAAACGTTAGGGACTTCAGCGCGTATCTGTGTCCGTCTGCCTAGGGCCTGTAGCCTCCTGCGTGGTTCCTTAATTTGATCCCTTTTTCCCGGGGAGGTGAAGGCACAATAAATATCTGTAGATTGCCGTGCCGAGGTGTCCCCCTTCGTTGAACACCTGCATATTAAGATTATAAAATCAATCCAAAATTATAAAACGCTAACTGCAGTAGGATTTTGGTTATATAATATATCTTCTTCTTTAGCTATAAAGATTAGGCTTGCAGCCTGTTCCGTCTTCACACCAAACTTCAATCCAGTTATCTCTTTCTAGATCGTCCTATATTTCGTCTTTCTAGTGTTCTCTATTTTGTTATCTGTTTGACTATTTCTTTGATTTCCCATTCTTTTAATGGTTGTATATAATTTCTCTTCATTAATGGAGATAAGTTTTATTTTCTATCTGCTTACCTATAGTAAGTAGAGGAAATTTTGCAATCCACCCAGAAATCCAATACCGAGATTTCACTAGCAACACACGTTTTGAGATCTCCTGAATTAAAAAAGATTATAAAACGATCCCTGTATGTGACGGTGTCTGGCACCATACCTCAAAATTGAATAATCAGTTAAATGCCAACGTTGAATTTTCTGGGAATAGCCTCTTTAGTCCTCTTCATTCTGACTATTCATAACTGGTAAACTGTAAAAGATGGACAAAATTGTGCCTCACAAAAATGTAGATTTCTTTAAAGAACACGATTTATGTCAAATTTTTATTATTTTTTGTGGAGTTAACAATTTCCGAGATATTCCTTGCTTGTTATTAGTTCCAATTTTGAAATACCTATGCTTTTCTCAACTGGGAAATCGCTGTTCGTTTTTTTCTCCTGGTCATGCAAACAGAACGGAATTTCAAAGCCTTCACACAATGGTCAGCTCTTAAAAGGTTTTACTATCTTTTAAGCCTAGTATATTCTCGTATTCCCATTTTACCTAGAAAGATTATAGTAAAATTGTAATAAAACAATTTCCACAAACTATTATCTCGATTAACGTGAAGTAATTAGAAGCAAAAACTTTTGAAAGAATAGTTTGTTGAAGAATGGGTAGAGAAAGCAATGTGAATGTAACACATCAGATTTTAAATTACGATCTTACTTCTTCCTTTCGTATCTCATCCAATATTATCCAATTTTACGTTTATTAAAATTTAATCTCTGCTATCTGTATATATATATATATATATATATATATATATATTTAATTTTTGTTATTGTTCATACTTTATTTTCATAGTTTAAACTGGTATAGCCACTTACCTTATAGAATTTTAATTTTAATTTATTTCCTTATTTTGCTTTTTTGTGTTCTTTGTATTTTACCACACATCATTTGAAATTTATTAAGTTTATATAAAACTATAACAATAATTGGAGTTAATTAATAGATGAATCAACGAGTCACAGTATTTTGCCCCAAAACAGGTCCTGAACCATTCTTCTTTTTCTTTCTCTTCCTCCTTGCCTCAGAGTATAAACCATTTATTTGAATATTGTCTGTTTTCCAATATAATCTTCTGCCCTTAAACGATTTTACATTTACCATTTCTTACAGAGCATCTGTTAATAAACACTTTCTTCTCCTCCTCCAATTTACTAGGGAATTTCTCATTCTCTTCCATCTCCAGCTCTTTGTAAAATAGCTTCATTAGTTATTTTTATGTATCAATTTTATCTGCTCCATTCCTCTCCACATCTACAATTCAGAGGTTTTGATTTGTTTTTATGTCATTACATCGCATAATTTCAGTTTCCGCACTACACTATGGCGCATTACAAACGAAGCATTTTCACTAATCTATTAATTGACCATATTCCTTTCAAAAGCTTCCTTTACCGTTGGTAACCTAAGTCTGACTTCTTGATTCTTATCATTGTATCTCAAGTATCTAAGGCTCTCCAGGCGTACACAATTACTTCGAATTCAAAAAATGAACCTTCCTTACTTGTCTTCTAAATATTATAATCTTTATGTTTTTAGTATATTTGTTCATCCTGTACTCCGCATTCCGTCATAATATATCTCAATTTACTAGGATATTTTACTGCTCTTCTAGCAGTCGCATATCATCAAATTTAATTTAATTCCTCTTTCTACCATTATCACTCCTTTTTGCATACAGTTCTTAACCAAGTTCTCTAAATGGAGTGAAGGAGCATTATATATTGAGAGTGTGACTGTTGCATTATTTTTTTGTTTTTAATGCAAATAGTTAAAAGCTGTTATTTGCTTATTGCCTTCCACGGATAATTTCCGTAATTTTTAAAATTCATTTATGCACAGTTCATGTATGTTGACGTGTTAGATATAAGATAAATTTACTCTAAGTATAAGAAACTTAAATCAGATTATCACGACCTTCTGCTCATCTACGCTCATCTACTGTAACTAATACGCCAAATTTGTTCTTTTTATGCACATAAAGTTAAAACTTAATGACGTTTTGTTAATCAAAATACTGTGGTAATGAGCAATAAGTTAAAAAGTAACCAAGAAGAAAAACAAATTTTTGTAAGTACTTCCCATTCAACCGCCATCCGTTAGTGCTTCGTGTCTATCTTTCATCGCGATCGGATGTAAAATAACAACAGACGTTACCACATACTATATGCGAAGCTAGTGCTCACAAGAATGGTTCTTCAAATTAATTGAATGAACTGGTATTTAAAAAACTAAATAATAATATTTATGTTTTTAATTAGAACGTTGAGAATTTACGAAATTTCATCAAGTAAAGATGAATTCATAATGGCCACGTCTGAAGATTTGAACTCGTCGCTTAAACGTGAAGCCGAAGCAGATACATTTATTTAGTTCAAGTAATTTACAATTTAATTTATTACTTCAAACGACATCCACCGTTTCAGCTTCCACTTACACTTAATTTTCCAATTTCATATAACTAGTACCTTTGGGGCTCGATAAATCATTTCGCAATTCCAGATGTTGAAGAGAATGGATAATAAAGGTCATCCTTTTATTACGCCTTCCCTTTCTTGTGATATATCTTTTATCCTGACACTGATACTTACCTCATGCAGATATTATACAGGAGTCTTCTCTCTAATCACTTTTTCTAGATCAAAAAGCGGCACATGCACTTCTTTATCTTCCCTTAAAACATTCAATTGACCTTATCAGTCCAATTGCATTTTTCCGCATTTTACCTTAGGTAGCGGAAGTGTTCTTGTGATTGACCTTCCAAATTATTTTATGAGTAATATGGAAAATATTATTTTGAGAAAACCGAATCAGTATCAGATTAATAATCCTGAAATCCTTACAGTTTTTGGCATGTTTTTTCATCGCAACATTACTGAATCCATAAAGTTCTCAAATTTATACTGTCCTTAAATAAGGAATTATGTTTCTTCCTTCGATTAAATCTTTTATTAGCTAAACAAAACCCATATAAAGTCACAGAATGCAATTCAAAATCAACTACTTACAGCAAGTAAATGAGAGGCAGTAATTAAAGTACTATCCTCTTGGAAGTCAAAGAGAGAATGAATCACCATACGTAAGATATAGCAGTTAAGTTTTGTTGATAGCAACAAGTAGAAAGGAGGGAGAAATACAAAATCGTGTATTTCATACACATACACAAGGTTATTTTTCCTAGTGTCGTTTATTACCACAGTATGTAACACCATTACATCGTTTGTACAAGACAAATGTTGGTGATGGGAGACTCGACAGGCATAACAGATGTTGAACCGGGAGATCATGGCCTGTCAGGCTGTGAAATGCTGCTATTGATTCTCTTCTGGTTGACTTTGTTGGTGAGTAATATGTCCAATTTCTTGTTTCCACTCAGATTTACTTGCAGCTGATTTACTATTTGCTCAAATTCCCTCTAAAGGCTGGTTGAGCGAAATGAGAGTGTTTGGTTACCAGCAGTTTTTCAGAGATCAACTGAAATGTACATGCATTCAACATCTGGTGAATCGTATTGAAGTTTGTTTATATGGTAATTTAGAGACGCTCTAACTCACTAGGAAATCAGCATTTTACAGAAAATCTTTTATGAAGGTGATAAAATGACAAGGGAATGCATGGGTTAGAACAGGTGGAATTGAGATGTTTTAGAGGGGGAAGCAATTAAGAGAAATATCTAATGTGGAATGAAGGATAGTTATTGGCATACTAAAAACCAAAATAATGATATTTCCTCTCAAAATAATGAGAGAAAATTTAAAGATTGATAAATGTGCCAATCTACCAACAGAAATAGTAAGGAAAAAGTTGATGAATAGGAAATCAGTGAATGATATTAAGACAACCGGAATAGGAAATGCAAAAGGCAAATGTTTGAGGAATTTAAATAAATTGGGGGAACGAAACTTTTATAACTTTAACTAAAATTAGAAATAGATAGAACATAAGTCTTCATGTAAAGTGGTTCCCAGCAGCAGAATAACACGGGGTTGAAGCTTTCCGGGCCACAGGACTAGTCAGCGGTAACGAGTGCAAGGTGATCTACATATATTCAATAATGAATGTTGTCCTTTGGGGCAGTAATTAGTGTCTAGCGGCGTAATTGAATACTATGATATATGTAATTATAGAATTAGATAGAAGCGTTTTTAAATGATAAACAAATTGTATCACGGTTGGTGTTGTAAATAAATTCATTCATTCAAACTTATTGAAACACATTTGTTTGTTTCTTTGGTTCATAATGGTAAAAAATATTACATTACGGTATTCCTATTCAAGTATTAAGTTTGCAGAACCCTGCATTTAGTTAATCTCAATAATTTCCATGGTCTATCGACACGTCTATAGACTTTGCTTACTGTAACGTATTGTACTGCAGAAAGGAGAAGTTAGGAGGGGTATTGGGGTTCCGCTGTTGCACCCCCGTTAGTACGCGGTAGGATGACTGCCAGCTTATTGCGCTGGCAGTGGAGTAAAGGAATGTGCGGGTGACGACCATGACCGAGGTCCTGGTCGCCACACACGGGGAGTTTCGTGGGGAGGAATTGGAAGGAATTAAGGCGTGGTTGTCTTTATTGCATTAACGGTGATTGCTGCTGTTCCAGTGTGACTTCTGTGCGCATGATGCTTGGTTTTCATCGGCGGTTGCTTCGTGGTGGATTGCTGGTCATCAGGACATGTTGCTCGATGAAGTTGCGTATTAGGGTGTAACCTTCATCGAGCTTCTGGTGCTTCTCCTACAGTTGTTGGAGATGCTTTTTGATGTCGGTGTAGATGTGGTTCTTGAGCTGACTGAAATGTTCGACCATTGTTTTCCAATCGTTTCGGTTATGTGTAGTGATATCTGTCTGTAGTGCTGTGATAGAGGTCTCCAGAGCGCCCAGTCGGTCAGAAGTCTCGTGGGCGGTCTCTGGAGGTGTTGTTTCTTGTAGAGTTATGGAGATTTTTGTGAGAAGTCTTGAAGCGGCGGTGAGTTGTCGGTTGGTGTCTCGCTACTTGGCTTGCATGGCAGCGAGACGTTTGGAGGCCGATAACTAAGAATTTTCTTTTAGTAATAAAATGTCAATTCATTCTTTCAGAACGTATTTATAATTTGCTATATTTTTACTACTGCTACAAATATTTTAAAGTGCTCTATTATTGTGAAATTAAGTACTGTATGTTTTGACGTGCATTCTTAACCTGAGCTATGGAAGCGCCGCCGCCCCCCCCCCCCCTTATTCTAGCAGTCTCATCAGGCTAAGCGGTGACTAAGCTATCTGTCAGCTGCATTACCGACATCACTATATGCTTTCACCTGTTGAAGAGACGACGCAATTTACCATGGTTTGTCTGCCGTGCCGGTTGGAAGCAGCTGGGTTCCACGAAGTATAGATGGCAGGCTGTTGCTCGCTGAGCGGCGCTGGTGCAGTATTATGTACCACATGGTCTACCTCCGCAGGAAGTAACCAAGTTACTCCGAGCACGAAGGAGGAAGTTAGGTCGAGAATCTACTGACAACGGAGACGGCGACGTTAACTCGCTACATAGGAAAGCGGCCACGCCCACAAGCCTTTCGGTCTTTCCTAAATCCTTTCTTTGATTTTGCAAGTACAGTTCTACATTTCATATATATATATATATATATATATATATATATATATATATATATATATATATATATATATATACTATGCGTGTGGCGTACCATCAATTTCGGGCAATAGGGCGAGTTTTTTATTCAAAGAAATGCGTGAAGTTAAATTTATATAATTTAATTCAATGTGCAAGAAGAACAAAGAATTTTGAAATATGCTAAACGTCAACTTTATTGTAGAGCTTTCTGAAATGTGGTGAATTGTAAAATATATTGTGTCGTACGCTACAGGAATTAAAGCTTGTTTCTTAAATGAATTGTTTTGAAACCTGGTTCGTTATTCCTCGTCTGTTAGATGAGTGAGCCACCAGGTTATTTTCCTTTGAAGAGTGTGCACGTTCCACGTTTGAAAATAAAGATCTAACGCGTCCAGGACGCAATAATTTGTGGGATTTACACATTCTTTTTAAAAAGCTCATACATCGCAAACTGAATGTCATCATCGTATTTCTGAAGCTGTAATTTTGCTTTTACACGTTCTTTTCGATAAGAGTGTATGTGCTTTGCGGCATATTTAAAAAAATGATTCGCCATTTGTACTCCTAGACAAATCCTTCAGTATAAATCTGAAAGGTCAAATAGTGAACATATGTATTTTACCAACTGTTATATGGCTCATAAACGTGAAAAAATCTGACAAAGAAAAATAGAAAAGAAACTCTTTGGTGTAACAATGAGAGATAGAATGCAGAACCAAGATATAAGGAAGAGTACTCGATTAAAGGACACCGTGACCACAGGAAGCTACCTAAAATGGAGATGGGCAGGACACGTTATGAGAGAGCACCCTAATAGATGGACATACTGAGTGACTTCTTGGGACCCCAGGAATGGTCAGAGGAACGTCGGCAGCAGGTGGACCATAATAGACAAAGAGAGAGAGAGAGAGAGAGAGAGAGAGTGAGAGTGAGAGAAACTTGGAAAAACTAGTGGAGGTAGCCAGTAGGACAATAAACTAGATTTATCTTTCCCGGAATAGCTAAACGAAACTGCCTTTCACTTGAAATAGGCCCTTTTGGAAAAGGGATTGTGAATTGTGATTTCCCTATTTATTTTGTGAACATATTTGCGCGTCTCCAAGCTCTAGTAATAATGATTCTCATTTGTTAAACAATGTATCTAGTTGAGAATACATTCAGAGTTATACTGCGGGGAATCCTTTCTTCTAAACTCTACCATGCAAAAGCTGTCTGTAATATGAAAGTGAACTTGCAACAGAAATCTCATAGAGCCAGAAGCCAGAGATATTACTAAACTGTCCAAGACATGCGGTAACTAACGTCGTGGGGGTGAAGTTTGACGGCTGGGTCGTATTCCTTGCGGTCGCAAAACTAGCTGTAAATGTTTAATGGTCGTCCGTACTACTTCCTCATGACATGGCTGACGTTGAAGGTGTTTATCGGTACTTCCACTTTGTTATCTTGGCAGGTGAACAGCGCCATAAACGGATAACAGTGTCCGCCGTCTGCAACGACCATAAATTTTTCAGACACTTTCTCTTAATTTTGTCTAATGTCCTGCTCATATACGAGGGTCGGCTGATAAGTCCCGGGCCTCTCAATGAAAACAACATTTAAAAACTGTTTTTTTATTTCTCAACATAATCTCCATAAAGGTTAATACATTTGTCATACCGGTGTTCTAATTTAATTAAACCATCTCTGTAGTGCGATTTAAGGTCCTCAAAATAGCTTTTTACCGCATCAATAGCCTCCTCGTTGCTGTGAAATCTTCGTCCTCTAAGACATTTTTTGAGATTAGGGAACACGTGGTAGTCACCGGGTGCTAGATGTGGCGATGTTCAAGCAATTCGAACTTTAATTCGCAAATTTTCCCCACTGCAATGACTGAACGATGGGCCGGAGCATTCTTGTGATGAAACAATTTTTTTTTTTTTTTTTTTTTACCAAATGAGGTCCCTTTTCACCTCATCACTCAAACTTACAGTAAGCTTCTTAGTAGTCACCAGTGATAATTTTACCCTTTTTCAAGTAATCAATTAAAATAATTCCCTGTGCATCCCAGAAAACACTCTCCATAACCTTGTTAGCTGACAAAATTGACTTTGCCTTTTTTGGAGTTGGTTCACCTGGCGTAATCCACTGTTTTGACTGATTTACTTTCTGGAGTGCAGTGATGTATTCACGTTTCATCCATGGTAATAAGACGTCTCAAAAATTCATTGGGATTTTTACGGTAGAGCTCCACATTCATAGCAGAAACAGTTTTCTATGCAACTTTTGATCAGGTGTCAACAAACGCAGCACCCACCTTGAACAGACCTTGTGAAAACCCAAAACATTACTTAAAATATTACCTGCACGTTCTTTTGTTACGTTTACAGCCTCTGCTATCTCAAACAACTTTAATCTGCGGTCTTCCAGTACTAAACGATGAATTTTTTCAATCACCTCTGGAGTTGTGACTTCCACAGGGCGTCTAGAGCGAGGCTCATCACTAGTGCTCGTACGTCCCATTTTAAACTCTGGAACCCAGCTTTTAATCGAATATGAAGGAGCAGAGTCTTTCAATGTACTGTCCATTTCCTCTTTGATTTCTTTAGGCGTTAAGCCTTTCAAATGGAAGTATTTAATCACTGCTCGTTTTTCCAAAATCTCCATTTTCATGAAAACTCTAAAGTTGTCTTGTTTAAAATGCTGTCAATTAAAAACTAAACAAGCTATTGACCTGTAACTATGGATACAAGCTAGTCTAGAGTAAAACTATACGATGCTACCGTCTAACTGGCCTAGTGGCGCCATCTCGGTGTGAGGCCCGGGTCTTATCAGCCGACCCTCGTATAAATTCGAGAGGGAGAAATTATTATTATTATTATTGTTATTCTTATTAATCTTCATTCCGGAGTTTCTACCTCTTTGTCTTCAACAGTAACTTTCCATATTGTATAACAGGGGTGCTGAACGTTTCATAATGGGGGCACATTAACCGACAGAGAATGAAATGCAGACGAAGGTACGTAAGTTTAAGATAGGAATCATAAACTCTAGGACAAAGCGTAAGAGCACATTAGTTTTTAAACACAGTATCTTATTCAGCTAAAATATATACTTACATATTAATAATTTATGTAATTATGTACTTAAATGATCAGTCTTTCATTCAGTTTCATGACAATGTAACTCATAGAAACACACACACACACACACACACACACACAAAGTTACACACACACCTGTTGCATGAGGTATTTTGACATTAATAGTAGTTCATATTCAATGAGAAGAATGAAACTTACTTTTTTGTGATGTAATTGAAGGCATTTGTGGTTTTAATTCTGTTCTACCTGTCATCAAAATAGACTCTAAATATTCATCAGTCACAGCAGATCTGTATTTTGATTTGACGTATTTCATTTTTTGAAAATGTTTTTACATTTTTTTACATTTGTTGATGGGAACATTGATACTAGTCTTTCTGCAGAGTCTTTCAAATGAGAAAATGTGTCAATTACAGTTGTAAAATTCACCAAATTAATTTCTTGCATGTGTGCTTCAGTAGAACCAGTAGAGCATTATATTGTACAAATCAATCTTATCCCTTAATAATTTTATTTAATCCTTGAAATTCGTGAATAAATTAACCTAAAACGGCTCATTGTTTCTGTTTATATGCATGCTTTGAAGTTTGTAGGCGGCCAAACAGAAAGCAGCTCGCGGCCCGACTTCGGCTCCCAGCCGTAGTTTGGCAAACCCTGTTCTAAATGGTCTGCCTACATTTCTTTTAACAGGTCTGTAATTGCGAATTTCTTTTGGAAGTCTTGTATTATCCACCCTGTATATTTATTTCATTTACTATTAGTTTTTTCTCTAATTATTTCATTATTTATGCGGTCCAATAAATTGTATCATTTTGTTTTGTTTTTTTTAAATATTATACCGGTTGTTTGTATTTCATTCTTAACTATTCTAGTATCCTGTCTTGTTGCTGTTCTTCTTCTTCTTATTATTATTAACGAAATCAGCCATCCACTTATATGTTATCCATCCGAACACTACAGTGAAGGACTGGCCAATGCTGACAGGGTGGCCGAGCTCATCAAAGCACGGACCCAAGAGCGGGAGTTCCGCATTTCAAATCCAGCTTGAACCTTCCTTCCTGACTGAGATTTTTCCAGGTTTTACTCAATCATAACTGGCAAATGCCGGGGAGGAACTTTAAACTTAGGACTGGAGCATTTCCTTCCCTAATTTTCTTTCCTGAAAATAATTTCACCTTATGTGTCATCAGTGACCACCGCCGTATGCAGTAAGAACGGGAGTTAAACACTAGAAAAAATATTGTGTGTTACACTCACATGACTTTCTCTACTCTTGTACAAATTATTTTTACAAACGCTTATTCTCCATATGGTACATGTTAATCGAGATGTTAATCTTATTGCTAATTTTCTTATAGGTGCAAGGTGAATATGGTGGGCTTAAAGCGATAGTCAAATATTTTAAGAGCTGGTTGCTATGTGGCGCATTCCATTCTCTTTGCATGTCCAGGAAATATAAAAAATGAATAACGAATTCCCATTTGAGAAAAAGTGTAAGTATTGGAAAATTTAAGGGAGTAACAAGCAATATCTCGAAAATGGTTCACTCAATAAAAAAAACGTATATGACATAAATTATGTATTTTAACGCGATCTACATTTTTGTATAGTAAAACTGTGTATCTCTTATGGTTTATCAGTTATGCAAAAGTCGTTCACAATGAAGAATACTTTTGGAGACATTCCCAGAAAATTTAAGATATACATTTTATTTGCATGAAAGTATATTAAATATGTGATATTTCAATCAAAATCGTTAGCCATTTTTGAGAAAATTAAATTTTTCGAAAAATGTTCCATGTAAAGGGAAATGGGGTGCGGGATTTTCTTGAAAACCTTCGTGTCGCATCTCTGGAAGATACTGAACCTAAATACCAAGTTTGGTGTTTATCCGACTGTTCGTTTCCGAGTTATGCTGTTCACAGACACACACACACGGACATGTTTCCAAAAATGCGTTTTTTTTTGGATTCAGGAGCCTCAAAGCATTTATTTCCGGTGAAATCTTGGTATCGAATTTTTGGGTGGAATACAATACTTCCCCTACTTGCTATACGTAATAGAGAAAGTAAAAAGAGAGCCTTTACGTCCACACGACCTGTAATTCCTTAAGTCAGAGCGATCTAGGTCGTAAATAGAGGCGTTGATGTATTACGGGGCTGAATATTCTCATGGCGCGAAAGTTTGCTTGAGACAGGTACTGGCCCGTTTACCGATAAACCACACGCCTTTGATGTTTCAAGTCTCATATTTCGGCATTCCACAGGCCGAGTGCATAAAACCGCAGGTCGTGGGAAAGCACCTAAAGACGTCATGGATTGTGAAGGAGAAGAGATGGCTTCTCTCCGTCTTTCTGAGTTCTCCGTATCGTTGATTTATGGCATGTTCCCTCTTATTTCCATCCCCGAGTAAACAAGCACGAAATGTACCACTCTGCGGCACATCCTCCGATTAGTTCTTGTTGGTGCTTCAAACATGAAGACCAGCATACATTTCCGCCATTCTTTGAAGATGATAGAGTAGCAGGGAATAAACACGATGTGAAATTCCAAGATTTACATCACCTCATAAGATACGGGACTCGGGTTAACACGGTTACGATATTTAGCAATACATGTTTCTCAGTTGAAGTTATGATCTTATTTGGCACAAGCTTGACATTTCTTGTGGGGATTATTTCCTCTAACATTAAACATTACCACCAAGTGTTTGTTCCTTTTTTATAAAACTCATAATTGAGACCGAATTTTCTTGCGTTTCTATTCCATATCGTTCTAAAATATAAGAATCTGATGTGTTACTTTCACATGCCTTTCTCTATCCACTATCATTTGTTCTTACGGGGCGGGTTTTAAAGTACCTATTTTTTAAAGTAAAAAATACTTTATTATCATGCATTACCTTACACTTCTCCACATAGTCACTGCCGTTGTTCAAGCACTTGTGGTAACGGAAAACCAGTTTTCGTATGCCTTCGTCAAAGAATGATGCCGCTTGTGATGAAAGCCAAGGTCTGCACGTCTTGTTTCACATCATCTTGTTGAAATGGTTTCCACCAAGAAAATTCTTCAGATGAACATACAGATGTAAATCGCTTAGTGCCAAACCCGGACTGTAGGGAGGGCGGTCCAATTATTCCCAACCAAATGATGGAACCGGAACTTGAGCTTGTTTGTCTGTGTGTTGCCTGGCATTGTTGCTCATTGTTGTTTCTCCATAAACTTCACACAATTGGCGATGAATGTTTGCAGCCTAACATTTCTGGCATTCAAAAAACGAATCACTGATTCCGACTTCGCAGTTGCCAGGTCGTTCGATTGTTTTTGAACATTTCGAAACGCTCTAACAGGAAAACACAATGTGAGATCGCTCACAGCTGCGTCTGACTTCCTAATGAATGGTGGAAGTGATATATGCCAAAGTCGTGACGTAGCGCTGAAGTGGCAAAATATTAAAATGGTACTTACTTTAAAAACACGCCTCGTATATAGGTTCCGTAAAATATTCTTACGAAAACTTATTATTTCTATCGGCTTCGTCTTGATCAAGATAAACATTTCAGTTATAATTTCATTACGCATTTTGCTGTACTCATAGGAGCAAGAGAGGAAATGGAATTGTAGTCAGGTGTCTAAACGCGGCTTGCTATGCCTATAAATTTCCACTGACTCTGCGGGACATGGCGAGAAATAAGTGAATAATGCCATTCTCTTGAGTGAATAGAACAAACTTATTGGTTCAAGAGGCCTTCCAAACTGTGATATGGAAAACATTTCAACAAGGCCCTTTATGGGGCACATGTGCCCCAATCTCAGGATTTAAAATGAAACTGCTGTAATTTTTTTTGTATTCTGGTTCCCCTCAAAAACAATAAGTAACTTTTATTAAAACATGTTTTTTTCTCTCTAAATGAATTGAATTCTTATAGCATGTTTCCACTGAAGTATACATTAGTAAACGAATAAGTAAATCAATAAACACCCAAGTGATTACTTTAAATTACTTTATTAAATGCTGAAAGTAGTCTCCATTAATATCTAAACACTAGACAATTCTTTTGAAAAGGTTTTCTCTAACTGTTAACAACATACAGGGGATAATGGTGTGACAAGCTTTGCATATTCGAAATTTCATATTCTTTTGGCTTGTAGATGCTGTAAACTTGACTTCTGTTTTATGTATCCCACGAAAAATAGTCCAAGTGAGTTATATCAGGTGAACAAGGAGGCCATGTGATAGGTCCAGTACGTCCAATCCACCTATCACAAACTTTTTTGTTATCAAATAATGTATACATATTGCAAACTATGGTGGTGCACCATCTTGTTGATACCCATCTCTTGTCACATTGAAGGACATGTTTTTCAATAAGGGATGTGATTTATGGTTGAGACAATGGCAATATGAATCACCAGTAATTGTGCCTTAAAGAAGAAAGGGCCGATGAAGAGGTTATTAAGAAACTCCACACCAAACATATAGCGATCAACGATGCTTAAAAAGTACAGATCTTATCCATTTAGGGTTTTCAGATGCCTAATTATGCCTATTAACATGTCCAGTATTTGAGAATTTTGCTTCATCCGAAAATAATATTTTGCCAAGAATGAAGCATTCTCTGCAATGGCATTGCGCAACTACTTACAAAAAACAAATCCAAGCTAAAATTCTCTTTGTGTGAGCTCTTGATGCAAACACATTTGATAAGTATGATATTTCTGCTGCTTTAGTATCCCTTTACTAAAGTGCGGCTAATCCTACTGTCTTTGGACAATTCACGTTCATTATCTACAGCAGCAAGAATATTGATAGTATTTTAATCATTCATTTTTGGTTTAACCTTCAGGCGATTCTTGTCTTTACACTTTCATACTTACGTAGCCGTATTTCCAGTTGTTTGAATTTCATATGCGACATTTGCATCCTGTATCTCTCATTAAACGCTGCCGATGCAATTCAACAATTTCTTCTGCATTCACCCAATACTGAAATAATACCTACATCAAAAACCCCATTTTTCTGAATTTTCAAGAGCCACAATGAATAATCAACATGACTAACTACATACAGCGTTGTATTTTGGGAGTTCAGGTGAATTTAAAACCACAATAACCATGTTCTTTCATTTGATATTTTATTTCCTCCCCGAGTTCATGAGGTGTAACAACTTTAGCGAAAACATTCTATAACAGATTAACAATTCCTTTTAGAAAAAAAAAGTTTTAATAAATTTTGCCTAGCTTATTGAGGGGAAACAGAACATAAAAAATATGGTTTCATTTATTAGTTGTGAGGATGATCCCCGTATGCTCCATAAGGAGCCCCATTAAAATAGTTTCAAACTACAGTTTGAAAGGTCCCTTGCTCCTATAAGATTTGAAATTCTTGACGTTTGGTTTTCCTATCCATTTAAGAGGTATCATCTGCAACACTTTATGTGGGCCACCCTATAGTTATCTACTCTCTCCTGTAAAAGCTTGTTTTCTGTAACTATGAGGGTTTGTAATTAAGATAAAAACTTGATTTAAGGTGTAAACATATGCAATGGGGCATTTTATTATTTGTTATTGAAAAGCTATCTCTGAAAGCAAGGCATATTGTGGCAGTAATTTGTATCACAACAATGTAAATGCCAGAGTGATTGTAGTGTAATAAGCATTACTGTATGACATTGATTTGAGATGTTTGTTAATTATAAGCATTGTTAGGAAATAAGTTTACACGGCCTCACTGAAACTGACAATAGGAGCGGATAACAATGAGCGAGGGGGTGAGTTGTTTATCAATTATTAGAGGCAAGCAAATGACGTCAGATTGGCGCGCTTTTCTGAGAAATGGAGGGAATATCTTCCTAAGAGCATATGTTTTCGTAATTTTTGATTGGATATAAAAACAGAGGCTAATGTTGGCGCGTTTTATTAACCAATAGCAGCTCGGTTATAATCTTTAGGCATATCGGGGTGTGGAGTATAAAAAGCTAAAGCCAGAGGCAAGTATTGCCCAGTTCAACATAAGTATTCGTGAATTATACGTCGCGTAGTTCAACGGAAGCATAGCTACTTAAAGTACATGTTACGCAATTCTACAGAATCTCTCGCGTTGTAAAGTTAGTTATAAATGTGAAATACCTGAATTAATAATGTGCAGCAAATAAGTGATTATAGTGATATTAGAAAATATAACAGTTTCAGTCTGGCGTGTATCAAGAGTCAATATGTGAAATTAATTAATTGTGACGGTAATAAAAGTGTAAAAACAAATTCTTTTATCAGTGTTATCTTTGAGTAACAAATTCCTTCCGTTTACACAGCTTGTTCAAGAGATTTGCTCGACCGAGAAACAATAGCTAGCCGGAGGACAATGAACCCAACATTCAAAGTAGTAAAACAATAACAGGCGCCCAGAAATAAGATAACACGAAGTGACCACAACAAATTGGCTCCCATACGTTGTGCATATAAACATGAAGCATCTTCCAACTACCTAACAAATATTCCACTTCAATATTACCTAAGTAGGTATCGAATATATACTTAGCCTTTCCAATAAATTACACTACGTGAAATTTCGCTTATTACTACATTAAGGAGATGCATGAATTTTCAAGGCAAAAAGAAAAAATAACATTCACCCTTTTCTACTTTATCATGTTAATTAGAAAATAATTTTTAGTTATCTACTAAACTTGCAGAACCATGCAGTTAAATATTTTTCCATGCGGCTAAAATTAACATTCGTACGTCAAATTTGTAACAAATATTTTAGAAAATGTGATACACAATCGTCTATGGTAGAACAAAGTCATAGTGGGAAAACAAGATAAAGATTTACCCAGACGGTAAGTCGGGGAACCGATTATCATAAAAAAGCATTTTATTGCCTGATGTAACGCAATTCACTGTGCTTAATCACATAATTTTAGTTTTGTGAAAATATCTTCACCCATTTTAATCAGATTAGTGATGATTTTCATCTGCATTTGTGAAAGCAAAGATATCTTACTTAGTATAATAGAGATCTATCTACTATGAGGCAAAGAGCAATGATAATAGTAATATAATGATGCATAGGAGTATTAAAACTAATTTAAAATAAGTTTGAGTGACACGACAACATAAAGCATGTCTTTAATGTCCCAGGAAGTAAATAAAAGGACAAACACAGCAGTGATGGAGAGTCACGAGCCCCTGACTGAAGGAGCAAGTGCATTAGTAATGGGGCGAAAGTTCGATGTGTAGAAACAGTAGTAAATATTCCAGAAGTTGCCATGTGGCTAATAGTGATAACTTTCCCTTCTTTGCAACTATCTGGAATGGGAGGAAAGCAAAATAAAAACCCTTTCTGAGAAATTCAGAATGACGAATACAACTTAGATGTAATCTTTGGACTGCTATGTCTCAGCAGTCATTTAAGTTATAGATGTAGGGAAAAGAGTGGATGGGGTAACACATTCTCACATCTAAACCTTACAACTTCTGACGATCGACGTTGTATGTGATCCTGTGTTATCGTGATGGAAGACGACTCCATTGTTTACCAATTCAGGTCTTTTTTCTTGAGTAGCTACATTCAGTCGCAACATAGGCTGACCTATTGTCCTTTAGGGAGGAATTCCCAGATCGGAATCGAGAAAATCCGATTCGTCATTGTATCTTCAGCATACACAGCAAGGTTTTTATGAGAAAGTTTTATCCTTTAACAACACAGGGCCCCTTTTATTCACATCTTCCATGGTGTGTTGGCAAGTCAACACTGAAGCATTCGAGAACAGCAACAAACACAAGCTGATGTATGAGTATAACTCTACCACAATAGTATGGCACTTCGTTGAGAGTATTCAAATGCAGGTTTTCGCAAAGTCAAGCACAATAGTATTGTGTCGACTTATATCAGAGGTTGGCTGAAGTCATTTTTGAGCCGACAACACAACACAACACAACCCTTACAAAAACACGGAAGTAAGGAATTGCTGCGAGGGAAGGGGGGGGGGAGTTACGGTTGAGAGCAGTTTAGTTTATTATTATTATTATTATTATTATTATTATTATAATATTGTATTTAAGTGGCTCTTCGAGATAAATTAATGTCGTCCTCCGTGGTGAAGTGGTTACCATGCTAGCCTCTAGTTCCCGAGGTCGCGGGTTCAAACCTAGCAGAGGGAGATAAGTTTTTTTGGGCGTAAAAATCCATAGCATGGCTGTACTTCCTCGGAAAGGAAGTAAAGCCGTTGGTCCCGTGTCGTAGATGTATGGCACGTAAAAGAACCTCAAGCCTGATAAAGAAGCCTCTGAGAATAATTATCAGTCTTTCACGCCCAATATACAATGGGACGCTAAGGACTACAGCATCCATAAATAAAACTAAAAAAAGAGATAAATTAGTATTATTAACATTGGAAAGTTCTTGAGGGCACATAACTTCCACTGCTTTTAGAAATTCACCCTGTTGAAAAGGTTTTAGGGATCGAGCGATTTCCCAATCAAGTACGTAACTAGGATATTTACAGCCATTAATTTTCGGGACTTTCTTTAGAATGTTTACTGTAGTTAACTCCTGCAATAGTTTTGCAGGTTCAATTCCTAAAACAAACAAATAATAATAATAATAATAGTAATAATAATACTAATAAACTACAATATCTTCCCCTTGCAACAAATGCCTTTATTTTCACCATATAAATTATGACATCTAATGTAGTGTCTTTGGATGTTGCCTCTGAATATGCCATGTAATGTTTTTGAGCAAATTAAAAATTTTATATCCTCTCCTTCTGTGCAGCAATGAAAATTATCCTCCCATGTTATACCAAATTTCCGTTTTCCGGAAAACAATGGTTTAGTAGACAATGCCATCACGAACTTCACCACTGAACTGTTTACTTCCAACCACCCTCTCGCCATTAGCTAGCTACATTGACCCAGGCTATTTGTGCTTTCAGTCGCATTACATTGTGACTACACTCTTAATTGAGGTAAAGGCGAACAACCGTGTGAGATAAGATTTTGTATTAAAACTGGAAACTATAAATTGGTACGTTATGAAATTGATTAATTTTATCTTTGAAATTTTAAAAATAATAAGAAAATATTAATAGCCGTCAGTCTGTTGGGCACCTGTCTGCTGTGCGAGGGTCCCGTTTCGATTCCCGGCTGGGAGGTGTGAATGTATATGTGATCCAATATATAAAATTCAAAGAAAAACCAGAAATCCAGTGACAATTCTATACGGGTTACATCATTGCTGATAGACAATATGATCCAGAGGTAAAAGTTTGCCGATATGACAATTACAGTTAAAGGCAGGCTATAAATGGAACAATACAAAATAAAATATTAATGCATCTTAATCATACAACCCCGTTACCCATTATAACTCCATTGCTATCCCAAGATTATACAAATAAGTCTTATTCTGTGATTCTGTACATAACACTGATTGCAAAAGCCTGAATGAATTTGGAAAATGTTTAATGTAGATAATATTGATTGTGTGACTAAGTTATAGCGGATAAGTTGGTAATTTACATTTACCAGTGTTAAATAATAATGTGTGCTAATAAAATACTTTAGTATCTCTCTTCTATTAAGAGTTTCTGTAGTATTTCTCTCGGTATGAGATTAGTATAAGCAACAATGGAAATGAAGAATAAAATAAAGTTTAAGACAATATAACTACAAAGATAATTATTTGCTTAACATAACTCCTAAAACGAGGATATTTCATTCTTTGGAATAAAGATGCCAATATTTTCTGAAATTCCTTGTTTTTGGGATATGAATGAATTCTGAATGTTTTTATTTCGCAAACTGAAGAAGTGAGCAAGCAGTAAAATGTTAACCAAGGTAAGATCTAAAACTTTCCTGACATCATGATGCAAATATGTATACCTTGGCTACTAGCCAGATCAAAGCGTTAAAAACACCTGAGCATTCGACGACTAACATTTTCAGTAAACCGTAGTGCGGCACACAGTGCAAACAGTGGAAGATTTTCATTGGATAAACATCCGTCAATCGCCACTCAGTTTGTCTCACTAGAGGGGATTTAAACCATCTGTGACTTCAGCAGACCATCCATGCTTTGAAGATGAAACAGCGTTAAGTCTCCGGAAGCTTGGTTGTTTTCAAACTCTTTGACCTGGCTGGTAGTCCGAGTAGATATATTTGCAGTAAAATGTTAGCCAGCTCTAGTACCTGGATTAACCCTAGCGAAAAGGTAAATCGCGATTACTTCCTCTGTGGTCGGCGATCCACACGATTCGGGAAATACCGGGTAACACTCGGGTGACTTAACTCAGTGGGAGACGTAAGCGGGTTCGGACTGCGTGGCATGAGCCATGGTTTAAGCACCTTATTCTATCCTAAGAGCATAGGCCCAGTCTATAAGTACCTCAGCTTATTACATACTTTTCTGATGGTGAAATTGTTTCTCATTCACAAGTTACAGAACTACTCGACGTGACCACGAACAGCATAAAGACGTTCCTTATCGGTGTCGAGGTGGTGCTCCTATGGCCTCAATCCGGTGAGCTTAAATATTCTACGCGTGAGGCGTCAGCGTTCTGTTCACCCAATTCCAACATTTTCTTGATAGATGCCTCAATCCTATACCCGCGTTGTTCCCAGCTCTGGGACGCTATTGTATGCTGCTAAGTGTATTCTGTAGGTTCTGTGTGTGCTAATAGGTGATTCTATGCAGGGTGCACGTTTCTCTAACTTAGAGAAGGAAGTCGAGGTAGAATAAAACGCTTTATCCTCCATGGGTGTGCAGGAGGGAAGGTAAAACGTAGCAGCTAGTTTTCCGAGGAAAACGTTGATTGTGTGATGAAAATTTCCTCGAAGTCTTAGTATTCAAATCTTGAGATATGAGAGTGCATATTATTGACCACAAATTGAGAAAGATACACATACAGAAAGGCTTTCCTGAATATTTCTTACAAAAGCGACTGTAAGGAAGTATACTATGAGGTGTATCTGACGTTTAATTCTGGTTTATATAATAAGCACTTTGCCACGCAAGGGCTATCCGCAGATGTTAGCAAAAGTCTCTCATTTCCTAATTTGAGACGAGAAAGGCCTTCACTAATGCAGTATTTTGTTACCTGTATGGCTACTGAGTACTGTACTGGTTATATTTTACCGAAGGCTGCAACAGTAAAACTATTTTGGGATAAATCACTAGAACCTGATGATATTGCAGTTGTTAGGTTCCATTCATAATCGGTAACTGTATAACATATGCGCACCTATTATATCTATTACGAAGGTTAGTTGTATTGTACCTGTTACTTGGTGCTCTTTTTATAGAATCAAAGGAGTTCAAAGTGAATCACAGAGTTCAAAGTTTACATGCCGACCGTTTAGTCGCATGGCTCTCGGCTCTCCGCAACTTAATAAATCACCTATAGAACCACTGTAATGGATCTCAATTTGTATGCCAATTATAACTAGAGGAGTTCACAGGACCAATGGACATTGCACTAGAATCTAATTGCATTGTATGCATTTATTTGTAATTGTATACCTATTGAAGGTAAATAAGTTTGTACATTCAAATAACATGATATAACAATTTGTTGAGACCCCGTCGTCCTCGATGGTCTAGGGGTTAGTTCCCAAGGTCGCGGGTTCAAATCCGGTGAAGGGCGATGGAATTTTTCGGGTGTAAAAATCCTTAGCATGGCTTCCTTTGTAAGGGAAATAAAGCCGGTGGCCCCGTGTCTTAGATTTATGTACATAAAGGAACCTCAAGCCTGATAAGGAGGTCTCTGAACAAAATTTCCGTCTTTCACGCCCAGTATAGAATGGGACGCTATGAACCATAGCAGATAAAGAGCGTCCATAAATAAAGCTCAATTTAATTTAATTTATTGATAACCTGTACCCTTGTTGTTTAAGGCGGGTAGCACATATTTATCGCATTCGCGAGGTCCCGGGATCAAATCCCGTACACTAACCAATCTGTTTGTGATTTTGTATGGTTTCAAGTAAATTTGGAACTGGACACTTCAGTGCCATGATCCAAATTTTTACCACTCCTATGACATTAGTGGTAATAAAATATATCGCAAACATAATAACATATTCAAAGATAATTAATTATTTCAATAACATCTTGAACATTATACTCTATATAAGATATTTAAATAAACAACAAATGGATTAAGAGCCTTAATTGGATTATTATTAATTCCAATTTCCTTATGATTAACTCCTTCACGTAACAGAATATTATGAAGTTTAATTATTAATAAGCAAACAAGGTAATATGTCTGGCAAAAACCGACATGTATGAAGTTGTGAAGTTTAAAAATGCGCCTAAAGCCATACTCTAGAAAAAATAAATCAATCATCAGGTGAATTTTTTTTATTTACACTGATATGCTAAAAGAAGTATTGCAATTATTACCTATTTTCAGTTTTAATATAATAGCGTGAAACATCATATAAAAATGACTCATAACTCTAGAAGGAAACCAAAATAGTACATATATGTTTTGTGAATAGATTGCCTGCTAATTTCTCTGGTTATGTATCTAGTAACTATTGAGAGACAAGAAATATTTGATAGTATAAGAGAAAAGGGTTTTTGAGGCTCTATAGAGTAATAAAAGAGTATACGAGAGAGGGAAACTGCATAGAGGTTTGTGATAAAGTAGTTACAGAAGGGTTTGATGGGCAACAACTGGAGTTCATGAATCTAAAACGTCTAAGACATGACAAGGATATCGAAATGTCCAGTGTGTGGAAAGTGGACGTGGCTTTTCATTGTGTATTACGCTGCAATCAAACAAATGCATGCAGAGAAAATGCATAGCAACAAAATTGGAATAATTTACATTAGGTAATTTTAATTAGGACATTTTCGCTATAAAAGGAGAAACAAATATAAATATTGCAGAGAACTATTTAGTGAGGGAGAAATGGGCAAAAATACCAAGAGAAATATCAGAAGAATAATACGGTGATTAAATATAAATAGGGATGGATATACAGAGTTATTCAAAAAGAATGAGTAAATTTTAAATGTTTATTTCTAATGAACGACAATAGATAGCGACACATACGACATATCATTGAATAAATAAAAGTTCAAAGTTTTAAGCCCCACCTATTACTTCCGTTCAGTGCCTACAGCGGCGCTGTGTTTGTTTACGAGAATGGCGACACCACAGGAAAAGTCGTTTAGTGTTCTGCATTATACAAAGAGTGAATCTATTGTTTCATTGCATCGTGCATTTCGTTATAAGTTCAACAATTGATACAATAGATTCGTAGAAATGGCTGCGTATGCAAACCGAAAAGCACTGGTCGTCCTTGCATAACAAATGGTGCTCAATTAGAACACAAAATAAAACTTTGAACTTTTCTCTATTCAGTGATGTATCGCATGTGTCGCCATCTATTGTCGTTCATTAGAAATAAATATTTAAATTCTGTTCCTTCTTTTCGAATATAAATGTGATGGTCACCAATAAAGAAATAACCTGGAAATTGTGAGTATTGGGAATAAATATCTTTAAGTAAGCAATTTTATAAATACAATATTGAGAGTAGATAAGATTTTTATTTCTATTTTTAGTGAGAATAATAATTTGTATTAGAGTTGGTGCATTATGTAATCATAATAATGTGACTATATTTAGTAGGAAATAAATTCAATTTAACTCAAGTTAAAATGTTGGCCGTACAGCATCAGCCATCTTTGTTTTCTTTTTTTTGAAACCTTGAATAAGGCTGTGTTCTCTATAGCACTAGGGTGCTAGGGGAATTCCACAGTTTCTATGTAAAAATGGTATATTGGTAACGTTGGGTCTGTTGTCATTTCTTTTCCTGTTAGTTTTTGTAGTTTTCCTCCAATTGGTTTTTCTAATACAACTTTTGTATCGATTTGTACTGCAGATTAAATCTTATACGTGTCTTTTATCCGTTCACTTCTCCCCCCTATATCCCTTGAGTTTTGAAATTCATAAAGTTTGTGGGTCACGCTATTCCTGTACTCGTGTCGCAACTACGATACTCTCACGGTTTCCTGTCACCAAGAACTTGATAAAGAAAGTTGGTCCGAATGGGAAAACTTGTGTGCTGAAGACATGGAAGGGGTTATTGGAAAACTGATCTCATGCGGTGGATAGAGACATCCACAGAGACCTGTGTAATGAAAAATAGAGAAGGCATGATTAACACCTGTTCTCTAGTTCTCTTATTCACTTATCTGTCTTGTATTTAATTACTTTAATTACTTTGTTTTCTCCTCAGCCTCTGCCTATCTTTGACATGTTTGCTCAAGAGACCAAACATAGGTATATGCTATAGCTTCTAGTTATAGAAACCACAGTGTCTGTAGTTTCTAGTAATTCTTTACTGCAAAACTTTAAAACGCCTACTTCCCTTAACTTTGGGATGTTCTTCTACATACTAATCTTTACACTTAAACCACAGAGAAAGTATAGTTGATAACAAGCACTGGTTAGGGACAAATGCTAGGGAAGATGGAAGAAAGAAGATAATAAAAATCCACAAACGCAGAGGACATAAAGCTCAGGAAGCTAAACATTTGAGAAAGCAGTTTTTTATTAGCCCCGCGTATGGACGGAGTTGTATCGTATTTCGACTGTTGAGGAGCCGAATTTGTAGTAGTTGCAACCGCACGTATAGTAAAGTTTCCGGTAGCCTTTGCCCCAAATGTGCTTTCAGGTGGCCTTTGCCCCAAATTTAAAAAAAAAAGTATTAAGTTTGTAATTTAACTGTTTCTTTAAATATTATATATTTACATTTACCTCGGCTGCGTCAGTATTTATTTTAGAGACATGGATATCTTGGCAGGGCGTGATGCGACAAGAATGTAGGCTTACACAGATTTTAAGTTTTCATTCACTCCTTTTTATTAATCCTTAACACAAATTAAATAGCACTTCACTGATATCGAAAGCTGTGAGATTCTTTTATTTAATACTTGCACTTTTTAACACGCACATTATTTTCGTCTCACACGAATACATAATTAATTTCTCGAGGACACATCTCGCGTCTGGTTATGAGCACTGTCTAGAAGCAACACGTCTGATTATGAGCACTGTTTGAAGACAACTGAACTGTTTACCACCGCCTAAATTTGCAGATTTCTGTATTTCAAGTCTCTGTTTGGCTAATCCTAGTCCAATAGAATACCTTCATTTAACTAAAGCTTTTACTGGTTGTTGATTTGCTATGTTTAAACTGTCTCAAAATTTACGTTATTGTTGCTCCAATAATGACTAGTAGCATTTAAACTTCCTTACTCATTATTGCCTCAAGGTTACCTCATTGTTACCTAATTGTTGTTAGCAACTTTAAACCTATTTCTCACAGCTCCTACATTATTAAATTACGCAACATATTCATTAACATTTTTGAACATATTTACAATAATATAAGCATATGCAATGACTGTTACATACATTTTACAAATTATTACATACATATATTGCTTCAAGGCGGTCTATTATTGAATTTACTTATTATATAATTTCACTGAAATTATTTAAGTGTTAAAAATACTGCCTCGCAACTAAGAAGAGAAATGTATAATGAGAAAGAGGAATGGCCATAACGGAAATGTAAACAAGAGAGATAGAACGTAGATTCAATTTAATGTACCATATACTAAACGTTAGGATATCACATCATACCTAATAGGAAAGGAAAATAGAAACAAAATATGGGAACAAACAATCGATGCAAAAATAACTGAAATTTGCAGAATACTTATTTGAGACAGGAAACACGCGCATATTACTTTCTCTACTACTTACAGTAAGTAGGGGAAGTATTGCATTCCACCCAAAAATTCGATACCGAGATTTCATCGGAAATACATATTTTGAGGTCCCTGAATCCAAAAAAAGGCATTTTTAGAAAAAGGTCTGTGTGTCCGTAAACAGCGTAACTTAAAAACGAAAACTCGGATAAATACCAAACTTGGTATTTAGGTTCAGTGTCTCTCAAAGATGAAACACAAAGATTTTCAAGAAAATTCCCCCATTACAGATTACCCTTTCATGGAACATTTTCAAAAAATTTTATTCTCTCAAAAATGATCTAACGATTTTGATTAACATATTATATATTTAAGATATTTTCATGACAAATAAAATGCATATATATTTAATTTTCTGGGAATATCCCCAAAAGTTCTCTTCTTTCTGAATGGATTTTCCTTGACTGGTAAACCGTAAGAGAGAGACAATTTTCTACATAAAAAATGTAGACCTCGTTAAAACACACAATTTATGTCATACACATTTTTTTTCCAGTGGACCACTTCCGAGATAGTACTTGTTATTTGTTTGAGTTTTCCAATACTCAATACTTTCTCAAATGGGAGTTCGTTATCCGTTTTATGTCCTGAACATGCAAAGAAGGCAGAGTGCTCCACATAGGAACCAGCTCTTAAAATATTTGACTATCGCTTAAAGCCTAAGATATTCCCCTTGCACCTACAAGAAAATTAGCAATAAGATTAACATCTCACATCTCTATTAACATGAAGGAGATGGAGCAAGCGTTTGTAAAAATAGCTTGTACAAGAGTAGAGAAAGTCATGTGGGTGTAGCACATCATATTTTTTTATTATAGAATGTGAAACGAGCGTATCAGAGGACCAAAAAGAAATTCTAATGTCGATGGCAGATGTATCGCTAAATCTTGGGAAAAAACGGGAGAACTAAAGAAGCGAATGGAATCTCACTGATATATGGGAAGGAAAGAAGAAAATATTATCTTGTGGCATTTGTTCGTAGTGCTATACATTGTTGGTTGGGTATGACTTCCTGTACTGGCTTCTAGGCTTCGGCATTCGCGCCGAAGCCTAGAATGTTCACTGTGAAATGCGCATGCACATAGAGTTAGATTACATCCGTAAATTCCCTTGCATGATATGTACCTTACCTTAGGAGCGACTCTCACTGCTGGTTGGATAGGCGTGGGTTTGAGGAGGGTACTTTAAGGTGAATGGCCAATTTAAGCGATGCCATCTAGTGTGCATTAACTGCATACATCGAAAATGTCCATGTTTGAGCTTCTGCTGTACTCATAGTCAGGCGTTGCTGAATAGAAGAAGAAATGCGCTGAATTATTGCACATACAGGTTGACGCAGAAGCCAAGGTAGATTGAAAAGAGGCTCACCTACTGTAGAATACTAGCTTCACCAGGGACTTTATGGCAGTGAGTTGACAGTCATGCCAAACGGAAGTCCTAGGCGCAGAGTAAGTCCAGAGACACGGGTTTAGGGATGGCGTGTCGTTTTCCCACGGCCAGAGGAGTGGCACTCTCGGCTGGTATCTCAGGCGATGATTATTAGAATGTAATATGTATTCACTCTCCACAGATGTGTAAGTATGTAATAAATACGAGGGGTGATCAGAAACTAAGGTTGCAAGGCCGAAATTCCCGGAGTTTCGTCCGTTATAGAGAAATTAGTAGTATGCGGTAATTCTAATACATGCGATTGGCAACTGTGTAGAGTTTCAGCCACCCACCACCTACAGCGCTAGTTATAGGTGAACACAAATGGCGAATCATTTGAAAAACTAGTCTCACGAAGAAATCAGTTCCGTTGTTGGATTTCTGTGGCCAAAATATGTAACCGCGGCTGATATTCACCGGCGGCTGGTGGAGGTTTACGGAGAGACTTAAAGTCTCGTTAGCATGTCGCAGAATGGTGTCGAAAGTTTGTGGCCGGTAGAGGAAACGTCACCGATGAGGATCGCAGTGGCCGACCCAGCATAGCATCAACAGATTTGAACACAGCTCGCATGGATGTGCAGATTCAGGACAACAGGAAGGTGTCGTTACTGCATATGACGGTAGAATTGGCAATTGTTCGGAAGCGTTGGTCACATTGTTCAATATATTCTGCAGTACCGGACTATTTGGTCCCGACGGGTCCCACAAAATCTGACCAACAAGCACAAGTAGAAACGCGTGGGGGCAAGCCTACAACTTTTGCAAGGGTTCTCCACGGTAGGGGACAGTTTTCTTCACCACATTGTCACGAGTGGCGAAATATGGAAGCACCACTACAACCCCAGCAGTAAGTGGTCGTCAATGGAGTGGAAACACCCCTCCTCTACAAAGGCAAAGAAGTTTATGGTGACGCCATCTGCCGGGAAGGTAGTGGCCACAGTGTTTTGGGACAGCGCATGTGTCATACTCGTGGAATGTTTGGAAAGAGGGCACATAGTGACCGTTGACCGATACTGCCAGACCTTGACACAATTCCGCGAAGCAATTGGGGGAAACGGCAAGTACGTCTCACCGATGACGTAATCGTGCTTCACAACAATGCGCATCTCATATCGCCCAAAACACTACCATGCTGTTGAAGCGTTTCACTGGGATATCACCGTCAACCCTCCCTACAGCCCTGACCCCGCTCCAAGCCACTTTCATCTTTATTCTCTTTTGAAGAAGCACTTAGGGAGCCAACCATTCGTTTAAGACGATAAGACGAAGAATGAAATACTTCGCGACAACGGACTGAATACGCAAGGACAGGATTTTTTACCAGGAGGGAATATTCATACTCATCCTACGAAACAAGTGCCTAAACCGATATGGAGACTATGTCGAAAGTTAAGCTGATCAAACAAATAGGGGTACTTGGGTTTGATTTATGTGAATTGATTTTATGTTAATTATAGTTGTAATAAAATTTACGGCTCCTATAATGCTCGATATTCCATATGTACTATCAGTTTGCTGTATTGGTGTAAGAAATAAAATGTACACGTTTCACTGCAGACTTTGTAACCTTAGTTTCTGATCATCTCTCGTATGGTATTTTGAGGTGAGACTTAATCTGTGTTCTTTTGTAAGTCAGCTTTAGGTCCTTTCTTGAATATCTCTCGGTTTTACCTACAAAGTACACTCGCGAACGCTTATGTAGGAAGAGTAATGCCACAAGATTGTACTCGGGGGTCGTTCTCAGGCCATCTTACATATGAGATGGCCTGAGAACGCCATTGCGTCAACGATGCTACTACACAGAATAATACAAACGTCAATGCATGAAAAGATTACAGACCTATTAACCTGTTATCTCATTCTGCAAATATTCTATTGAGAATATTAACCAACGTTTTAAGACAGAAGCATACTCAAATTTGGCTGTAGGAATGTAAAATGCAATTGGATTGCTTCTAAAAATCGGCAGTCATTATTTGGTGAAATACAAAGAGGAGTGTGTTTTATTTGTGGATGTGGAAAAGGCATTTGACCGAGTGGATTGTAAGAAACGCATCAAA
This sequence comes from Deroplatys truncata, assembly GCA_030765065.1. Taxonomy (NCBI): domain Eukaryota; kingdom Metazoa; phylum Arthropoda; class Insecta; order Mantodea; family Mantidae; genus Deroplatys; species Deroplatys truncata. Next base: position 90,779,218 of record CM060979.1, read on the forward strand.
TTCCGAAGAAAACTGCTGGATTGGAAAGAGAGACGACTGCCAGGTAATCTCTATATGGAGCAACTAATCAGTGTCAAGTTAGGAGAAAATATGTTAGAGGGGAATAAAATAGGAAGAAGAGTGCACCAGGGATGTCCCGAGTAACCATCCCTATTCAGTATATACTTAAAGAAGTTGGTGACTTTTTTCGGAAGGAAACACTTGTTCTTAGCAATTCAACTGACCATGCTCAATTTAATGGAACATTTTCTTTGTGGAAACGTATTTACACGATTAAGGATTTTTGCTTGCCAAAAGTGAAACTATTATTGAGGTTTTTAAAAAGCTGCATATCAACTGTTTATGAGAATAATGGATCTGTCAAGTTTTATTTATTTGTAAAACAAATTTCTATAGCATTAATATTCAAAAGTTATATAAACCCTAAATTAATATTAGTAGGTAAACTAGATAACATGCATAAAGGTGTAGTTCGGATCATATAACAAGCATATGTCGTTTAGGCACAACTGTGTGTTCTATTAAACCTTTTACTAAGGTTTTGAAAAGCCTACAAAAATCATTACCTGGTTTTCGAAACATCACATGACATGCATGTTGCACACAGGAGAAGGAAAGAGGGGAAAAGGTTACGGAGAGAAGAGAGAGAGAGAGAGATTGAGTGATAGAGAAGAAAGAGGCAGAGAGTAGAGAAGCAGTCAGTTGGAGTGATAAAGAGAGAAAGAGTAAGAAAGAAATAGACAAAATAATATCTGCAGTTAAAGAAAACACAAGCAGAGCTTTAGACTCTGTGGGTTTTGTAAACATTATTGTGTCAATTCTTTGTATTGTTAACCAGAGCAGTCAAAAACAAAACAAACTTTCATGGATTGCAGAGGAATGGTGTAGGAACACCTTAATATAGGACGTGTGTGCGACTATAACTTTGAAGTTATGTAATGCTTTTTCATTTGAATATCGTACTATAAATGCAAATAAATGAAAGACTTAATACGAACCCGGTACTGATTTGCAATCTATAATAACTAATTTCTCTTTTACAATTGCGAAAATAGCTACTATCGCGGTATTTTCAATATTATGAGGTTTGCATTTTCTGGAAAAACGCTCCGGCAGGAAGAGCCGTGCACCATTGATACCTCCACTTCACAGGAAAATCATATATACGATGGAGACAAAGAATATTTAGCTGTAGTAATAGCGCAGTTAGTAGGGTGTTCAGATATCTTGCTGGTGATGTTGTTTCAAACTCCGTGCAAGTGATTAAACGTTTCTTTTCCAACAGATGAATGGGGAACATTTAGAGTGAACCTAATTTTAATTCCTCCTGTTTCTTTCAAAGTTTAAGTATATCCTACGGAGATATTCACATGGGATGTTTCAACAGAACATGACCACGATTCCTGCAAGTAGCAGCAACTCAGGGATGTTTTATCAGAGGCATACTGGTTCGTAATTGATTTTGATCCATTTCAATCATCAGCTCATAGACCATACGTGTCCTATATCAAAGCGCTCGCATAACACCTCTTAAGGTTTATCGGTTGAATTCGTAACTTTCTATGTATACAAATACACACATGTCGAAACATCTGCTATAAAGCTTGTGACGGTCGAAAAATGTGGGTTAACTTAGTTTTTGAGGTATGAAATGTTTGTTAATGTTCTACAGAGTGTTGATAATGGATGAGGCTCTTTCATAAATAATATACTCCACTTCTAACTATTTACTTAATACTTTCTGATGTACTCCATACTTATTACGTTTCTTTAATTCTTGCAATTGATTTATCTATCTCGCGGACTTAATATGACAAATGTCCGGAAATTTATCTTTCTAGATGATCGATGAATAGTGAACTCCTGGATAATGAATCAACACTGGCCTTCTCCTTAACAATTTGGCTCTGATCCTCATTGTCATGTGGAAACAAACATCTTGTTATTTCTGCATGAAATTGTAACAAATGACATGAATTTTACTTATTTATGACAGCAGTTGACCATTTCGGTTGTGAATTATTTCTGTTTTGATATTTTATACTTATAATTCTGGACATATATATTAGTTTAACGATATATACAGGGTGCATGGAAAGTCATTACCTATTGTTAGTTTAGATAATCTGAGAAACTAAATTAGCTCCTGCTGGTATGTAAATAAATTTTACTACTATGACGTTTACCATTTCTTATTTCAGAGACTGATTGAGTGAAAACAAAACAATGGCTGGTGTACTCTGTGTAGAAGAGAGAGCTATGATTGCCGCCAGGTATGCAGTGTGGAGGTCAGCGGTGGAAGCAAGAGCGAGGTAGGAATGCATCGCTTAACCCAAAGACAATAAAAAACTGTCATATGAAATTAATGCCAACTGGTAGTTTTAAGGATGCACATCAATCTGGAAGACCCTTGACATCCAAATCACAAGACAATGTGAATGTTGTTTGTAAGATTTTTCAAAAAAGTCCTACAAAGTTCACAAGGGAAGCTGCCAGGGAAAGTGGACAGCCTTGAACAAAACATTCGTGAAGGTTGCAAACGTGCCACTGGAAATGCTAAGAAAATCCGTGGACGTTGATCCAAAAAGATTCCTGAAATGTGTAGACAATGCTGCTGCGTACGTCGAAATCTAACTTAGTAACCCTAAGGTACACACTATAATGTATTGAATGAAAATAGTACTATGATAAGTTGTTCTTTCATTGAAATATTTTATGTTAAAAATAGCTGTTGACCTTCCAACCACCCTGTATGTTTGCTTAAACAAATAAAAAAAACAAAGAAAGATAGTATCCACATTAATAATACAACATAAGTAAATTATAAACATATTCAAATAATACATCAAGAAATAATAAATATGTCACAAAGAACATTTCAGATAAGCTCCTTATTTCAATTGTATGTGTACATCATGTATGTGAATACTCAATTTTTACAATCAAATGAGTTGGTCAAAATATTCACCATTAATTTCGGCAAACTAATGCACGACAATACTGTAGTGTACTCCGTCATCTTTAGGTTTGTAATACAGCTTGTGCAGCTGGTTTTCTTCGATATACCACTATCTCAAATCTATGCAAAAGCAAAAGTTCAGAACTTTTAAGTCAGGGGAAGTGCAGAAACTCAAAATAATCTTGCATTGCGCGAAACTCAAGTGTGTCTCTGCATTGTGTCAATGGTTGATTCTCATATGACAACTGTCTAAAACTGACGGCTTAAGAGATAACATAATACTCTATACTTTTGCCACAACTCAGCTTGGAATTTAAAAGACGGTATTGATAGCCACTGTTAAATTGTATATATATTTGCTGGGACCCTGTGTATTCCTTGTTGTCAGTGTTTACTTTCCAAACATTTTTGCATTCGCTTGCATTAATGCAATAATGTGCAACTAAAAAGAAAACGTTTACATGGATTCATTATTAAATTTTAAGCTATTGGAATATAGGATTTTAATGCAAATATTCCATAGTATCCCACTTGAAGAGTAATGGACAGAGAAAATAATATTACCGGTGTGAAAGGAAAAAGCGTAACAGAATTTATTTATTTTATTTTACTCTGTTTTATGTTACGTCGCTTTAACTCCTTGGCCATATCGCGCTGGATCTGTTGGTGAATAACTCTTAGAACGATATGTGATGGACAGTTAGCCTTACAGGTCTCATCCCTGTAACCACCCGCTCTTTCACGTGTCACAGAGACTCCAGCGCATAGCTACCGAATCTTCTGTCTCGTGCCGTGCAGACGGCATTAGGATATCGTCCAGTCCAACCGCCGCCCCATATAAAGGCGAACAGTTAGCCCTCTAGGTCTCATCCCTGTAACACCTGCTTCATGCCGTGCAGATGGCATTAGGGTGCCGTCCAGTCTAACCGCCGCCCTCACACAGAAAGGCAAACAGTTAGCCCTCTAGGTCTCATCCCTGTAACCACCTGCTTCATACCGTGCAGATGGCATTAGGGTGCAGTCCAGTCTAACCACCGCCCTCACACAGAAAGACGGACAGTTAACCTTCTAGGTCTCATCCCTGTAACCACCTGCTTCATACCGTGCAGATGGCATTAGGGTGCCGTCCAGTCTAACCGCCGGCCTCACACAAAGGCGGACAGTTAGCCTTCTAGGTCTCATCCCTGGAAATGCCATCTTGCTTCGTCACGTGCTCACAGAGACCCCCAGCGCATGGAAGCCGGATCTTCTGCTTCGTGCCGTGCAAACGGCGTTAGAGTGCCGTCTATTCTAACTGGTTACATTGTCTGTAGATAGATGACATAGCATCCGCCATTGCCACTTATTTTTCATTTTATATTGTTTTAGACTTAAGTTGGAACTTTGGGTCGTTTTATTAATCATCCAATCCGTTATTTACCTTGACGACTGAGGAAAACCACGAAAAAATCTCAGACAGATTAGTCGGCCCACGGGATTTGAACCCGGGACCTCCCAAATGTGGGCCACAGACTTTACCGCCTGAGTCATCCCACTCGGTACTTACTAAAAATATCTTCAGAGAATACAAGAATTTGAGGGCTTGGTCAATAGCTCAATTTTTATTATTAAAAAAAAACGTATTCGTAGCTTCCTAAACTTTATGCTTTTTGCAAAAGAATGTTCCAACATGATGTGGGATCGTTAGTAACTATTTTGATGTGAGGATAATGACAAGGAATAGGTGATATTGAGGCAGTATTTTTAACACTTAAATAATTTCAGTCTAATTATATAATATGTAAATTCAATAACAGCCCGCCTTGAAGCAATATGTATATGTAATAATTTGTAAAATGTATGTAACAGTCATTGCATATGCTTATATTATTGTATCCATGTGTAATAATGTTATGTGAATATATTACGTAATATAATAATGTAGGAGCTGTGAGAATAATAAGTTAAAAGTTACTAACAATGAGGTAACCAGGCAATAATGAGTAAGATAGTTTAATAATGCTAGTAGTCATTATTGGAGTAACAATAATGTAATTTTAGTGACAGTTTATAAAAATAGCCAATCAACAACCAGAAAAAGCTTTAGTTAAATGAAGGTATTCTATTGAAGTAGAATTAGCCAATCAGAAAATGAAAAGGAGAAACATTTACAAATTCAGAAGTCAGTTGCCTGCAGACAGTGATTGTAACCGGATGCGTGATGCGTCTTCGAGAGATTTTATACGTATTTTGAGTGAGACAAACTCTTACTTAATACTCTTTCAATTTCTTTCCTTGTTTACGTGTTAAAAGTGCAAGTATTTAATAAAAACATCTCACAGCTCTCTCTTTATATCAGTGAAGTGTTATTTGAATCGTATCAAGTATTAATAAAAGGAGTGAAGTAAAATAATAGTCTGTGTAAGCCTACATTCTTGTCGCATCACGCCCTGCTAAGAGAAACGTGTCTCTAACAAATATTGACGCAGTTGAGGCAAACATAAATATTTAATACTTAAAGAAACAGTCAAATTACAAAGTTAATATTTTTTTAAACTTGGAGCAAAAGCCACCTGAAAGTACATTTGGGGCGAAGGCTACGGGAAACTGTTTACCATACGTGCGGTTGCAACTACTACAAGTTCGGCTCCCCAAAACAGTTGAAATACGATACAACTCCTACAACAATATAACTTCATCAATATTCATCGGCTAACTCCAGCAGGAGAAGTGATTAGAAGGAGCCATCTCTTTAGGATGTGTGGAAAGGAGATTTCTCTTTCACTGCCCTTTTCATGCGAATTTCCACACTGAAAATTAAATAATTTCTTTTCCTTTTTCCCGTCACTCAAGATTTACTTTATCCTACGATCAAATTAAGTTGGTTTACCTCTGATTTCCCATATCTAAACGCTTTCCCCAATGTTTAACTTAAATCAACAATGATCTTCGCCACTTACATTTTCTTTACAAGTTATCGCGCCGACACTGTTGATCATATCTCCTATGACCTGACATGACCACGATATGACACGAAGTATCTAAGTTATACACGTTTGAAAATGAGCTCAGTCTAAACAAATTTCTATTTCACGCCCATTTTCTATTTTCGTGATATTCCTTCTCCAGTCACATGGCTTTTTTATTTCTGTTGTTGGTTTCCTTGATAACTTTTACTACAGTTAATTGGTTGGTATGTTTTAGAAAGTACATGTTTCTAGCGTCTTCCATTAAGGCGCTATTTTTGCCTAATCTTTCAGTGCGGTTGATGGATTTAAAAGGTTTGGTTTTTCCCTGCATTACATTCAATCTTTTGCCTGCGTTACCTGTAATTAAAGGGGGCAGGATGGCTCAGGCGGTCGTGTCTGCGACTCACATTCGGGAGGTCGTGGGTTCGATTCCCGCGGCCGACCTTCCCGACCCGTGGTTTTTTCGGGGGTTTCTCGAGTCATTAGGCGAATGCTGGGAAGGATCATTGTCTCCACCAAATTTCTCTCTCTCTCTCATTCCCTCTCATTATATCTTCCTCTTTCATGTTACCGGTTGACTCCAGGGCTGGGTGTCGGCTTGTACGTTGGAAGCTGTTCTCGGCCCCGTCATATGGGCGGGTCTACGCTACTGTCGAGCTTTCCCCGGTCTCCGCTGGAGGGGAGCCTGCGAGTCACTCTCCGGTGGCTTTGGCGAACTGCCTTGAGCACTCTCCGGCTGGGTGATTAAGCCTATAACTCTTAGGGACCTCTGCGTGTCTCTGTCGACTGCGTCGGCCGGTTCTGCAGCCCATACGTCACTGCGGTTCCTTCATCTCATCCGTTTCTCCCGGGGGTGTATGCACAAAAGATCCGTGTATGGGTCGAGCTGCTGGGTGGCCCCTCGTAGCGTAAACCTAATAGTATGTACTGTAATTATCCCTTCGACGGACATATGCGTTTCAGAGCTACATGTTACTTTACTTAATACTCTTTCAATTTCTTTCCTTGCAATGCATGCAGCTTACATAGTTTCATGTTTCTTCTATTTAATTTATATATAATTACCTTTTATTGCACTTTTCTTATTTGGCTTTATTTCTTTCGTATCTTATTTTCGCTTCCCTCTACGCTCTTTAAAATATTTTCTTATTGCTCTTTAAATAATACTGCTCAAGCGAATATTTCAACCTCAACATACGAAAGGGTAAATGCAGAAATTAAAACAAAGTTAAACATCATGTGAAGCTTTTGAAGAGTATACAGATTAAACCGATTAATTTTCTCGAAAGATTAGAATAAGAGCCGGATAACGATTTTAATCAACAACTAAAACAACTGACTTGTACTATAAAAATGGGTTATGTATTGCACTACACCTCAGCAGTTCTTACGTATACAACGCATAGTGCGAGAAGCTTCAATTGCGAGTAAATGATCAACATAAAAAAGCCAACGTGTAAGGATTTCAACAACAAAAATGAATGACTAATAATTAGGGCTAGAATTTGTACCATTTCGGCTCCCCCAACTCCGAAAGGTTACCATGCATTAATCTACGAGACCGCTAGATGCCGAGAGAGGCGGCATCTCTATCTGTAGCCTGGGCACCTGGTAGCAGCTGCCACCCTTCTACGGTGGATACGGCAGCCGAGTGACGTACCTGACTGCCCTAACGGCGAAAATTGCAAGCTGCGTTTAGGTCGACTCCCGGCGTCTGGACTGGCGACAGGAACAAGAAAGGAAAAGTGCATCGAGCTGATAGGTCGCAACTGGAGGGACTAACGTATAGGGTACGAATGAGTCAGAAATTCAAAATTCCTTTTCGGTTCTAAATTCACTATCTACATATTCCTTCGGTGAGCATTTATCTAAATTCCCTTTTGGTAATAATTGTTCAGAAATTCTAACCATAGTAACGCATTTTTATAGAGATCCGTTTAGGAGTTTTGAAAACACGAGTAACATCCTTTCCAACTTCTCCAACTTTTGCAATTCCTTAAAGTAATGGAAGAAGGAGGACCATTAAAGGTTACCGTTAAATTTAATGTAATTATATTATTTTGGATAACCTTTAAGGTTTATCTCATGTTACAATTTTAAAGCTTTAACATTGTTAACATTTTTAAAGTTTAAATTAACGTTAAATTGATTTAAATTAGCCATGTTGTATACTTGTTTGTTAAATGGAGTGAACATATAAATCAGACATAGTGAATGGGCACACACATCCTTGGACACGTTTGTTACGTGGAAGTCCAAGCATTCTAAAACTCTATAATTACCATCGTCAGAACAATGAAATAACGCTAGTTTATTTAAATGTTTATCCAGAGACAATTTAGGAAGGAAACAAGAACTATATCACGTTAAAAGAAAACATGTACTTTAACAATTTAAATTAAATGATTGAATCTTCAAAAATGTGTTGTATTAGTATTTCCTAGCTTTCCTTTACATGTGCTCATCTTTCCAACGTAGGTTCCAGCCAAGGACTTTAAAGTTTGCAGGTCGTATGGGAAGTAGTTAAGTACGAATACTGCCAGAGCACATTTTATGATTTAAAATTGCCGTAATATGCAAAAAATGCTTACAACCTAATGTTTACAAAAATATGCAAGATAACAAAAATATGATTTAAAACGAGACAAAATTCACTTATAAAATTAACTGTCAGTTTACGACAATTAACTATTTGTTTAAGAATAAAATGCACATGAAAAGAAGCTAGTCTATGGAATTTGATATTTTATACTTTGCTTTAATTAAAACTATCAGAGCATAGTTAATATATGCTACGCTTTCTTCGCATGTTTCTTTTTATTTCAGCTCATGATCTCTAAGTTACAACGTACAATGAAGAACTGGATTTTTTTTAAATGAAAATGGGTTTCTATTGCAAACCTACAAAGCTTTATAAAACATTTTTATACTCCGCTGGAAATATAAGAAATTGCAAGCGTAACGTTCTTTACTTATCAAAAAGTACTTATGGCAAAAGTGACTATTTAAATGCTAAAATATGGCCTTACCAGAAAGAAATGAGTTTATATGTATAAACACGACTTAAAATTACTATAATTTGATTCCTTTTTTATAACTATATATAATCTTACCAAAAGATATATGCTCCATCATGAAAATCCTAGCCCTACTATTAATAAAAGAAATCGCAGATTCCAAACGTGAACACAAGTTTTTTACACTTCGTGCTCCGTTACCATGTGCTGACATTGCTTTCTCCATTTTGTCTTTTCTCGTTTTTTGCTCTCAGGCACGATATTGTTTTTTTGTTTCCGTTCTTGCTTCTCGAATATCCGCAGCAGGAAGTCGTTCTTGGTGTAACCTCACACTTTTCCGAGGTTTGCAGATTACGGAGTCAGCACTGTTATAGTTTGGAGTGAGTTCACATAACCGTCCAGTTTTCAGACTCGCCTGCTGTGCAGGTATCGAGTTCTCGAGAGAAGCATTTTCCCCAGAGATTCCCTCTTCTGGGCGGAAACAGAAGCACTTGTAACTAGAGAGCAAACTGAGTCGAGCAAGGAATCCCAATACTGGTGTTTGTCTTGCATTCACATGAGCTATTTCCTCCGGTCCAATGCATACATCTTCTGTATTGAAATGTTCAGAAATCTCCTCAGTTCCTGCAATCCCTGCTGTTTCGTGCAATTTAGGTAATTTAAGCAGTTAAGGTTTCAACGCAGGAAGACACGAAGGAGGTTGGCGGGTAATGGACAGGTTCTTGAAGTAACAAAACTTGTTAAAAAGCCAAGTACAGTAAAACTCGACTTAACCGAAACGGCGGAGGGAGGGAGAGAAAGTAAGGAAGAAATAATTGGCAAAAAATGATATGCTTGAATCCACCCTAGCAACAATTGTTGGAACAATTGGCAATGCCCTTTTGCCACAACCCTAAATTCCAATAGAGGTAATTGATATTAATTAATTTTGATGATTGAGAAGTTAGTAACAGTAATGTGTCATAATTTAAAATAAAGAGTTAATGATTGTTACACTACATCACTAAAAGGTTTTTACCTTGATTGCGTTTCGGGAGAACGGTTTGCTCCCATCGTCAGCATGTTTCCAACTGATTTTGCCGGCTACTGCCTTGGAAATGTGTGTGGCTAGTGGTGTTCTCTGGTACTGGGTTGATGAATCTCCAAAGACTGCTGAGTGGCGGCAGTTCGAAATTCATTAGGTGATTCCTGTGTTTCACGATATATATTTTTTTCCAGATGTCCAATTCATTGCTGCTGTTGATGGGTTTTAAAAGTTTTATGTTCGGAAGGATTTCATGGTTTGAAGACTAGAAATGATGTGCTACTGCTGATTTATCCGATATACAGAAACTACTATGCAACAGAACAAAAGACACTATCCCCAACGATAAATCAGCTGGTATATATCAAATAGTTTCTAATGACTGTAACCTGGTATACATAGGAAGAACCAAAAGAAATCTTGAAATAAGACTTAAAGAGCATATGAGATTCATTTAACAAAAACAGACGATAAATCAGCAGTAGCACATCATTTCTGGTCTTCAAACCATGAAATCACTTCAAACATAAAACTCTTAAAATCGATCAACAGCAGCAATGAATTGGACATCTGGGAAAAAACAAATCGTCAAACACAGGAATCACCTAATGAATTTCGAACTACCGCCACCCAGGAGCCTTTGGGGGTTCATCAACCCAACACAGAGAACACCACTAACCACACACATTCCCCAGACAATAACCGGCAAAGGCAGTTGGAAACATGCTGACGATGGGAGCAAACCGTTCTCGCGAAACGCATTCAAAGTAAGAATCTTTTAGTGTTGTAGTGTAACAACATCCCACTCTCTTTATTTAAAAAAAATGATATTACACCAGGTGGCCCAACCGCGCCGTGTTCTTAGTGTGTAGATATCACTTCGTGCGTTAATAAGAGTTTCAGAACTCAACGGGGCAATTCCAAGTAAACATAGGTCGATGGGGAACTGGCGAACTAGAGTAAGCTTCATTGTTGTTTTTGTTTTGTTTTTTTAAGTTCCATTTATACCTCGTCTTTAATTACAATGGTCTTATAGCCGGTCTTTCCTTTGGAACATATTGCCTACAGGTAATGGTGTTAACTCATGTTCGCTTTCCTTTGGGCTTTAATTATTAGATCACAAACACATTCACACTCATTTATATTCAGGGAAGGATAGGAAATAATCTTGGATATAGAACATTTTCACTGCCCCCGCCGGGAACAGCACAGCAGGCAGATGTTCTACCGACTGAACTATGGGACCAGCTGCCCTTCGTCCTACGACTCTTACTTATCAGCAGGCGATGAGCAGATCACCCTCATTGTGAGGCACTTTGTGTGCAAATGTGTGTACTATCAGTGATGATAGACAGCAATAGACCGAAACGGTCTCTGAATATTTTCCACTCAAGTTACACGGGCTTTATTTTCGAGAGAATAAACTCACTTTTTAAACTGACAAATAATTAAAATGTCTATTTGACCTATCCGTATACGCCTTACTATTTTTAATTTCTCTACTACATAGAGTAAGTAAGGGGAGTATTGCATTCCACCCAAAAATTTGATACCGAGATTTCACCGGAAAATCATGTTTTGAGGCATCCTTAATCCAAACAAAGCATTTTTGGAAAAATGTCCGTCTGTGTATATGTGTCTGTCTGTGAACAGCAACAAACTTGGTGTTTGAGTTAAGCATCTTCCAGAGATGCAACAGGAAGATTTACAAGAAAATTCCCCAACGCAAACTACCCTTTACATGGAACATTATTTTTTTTTTTTTATTTTCTAAAACGTGCCTCTAAGGATTTTGATTAAAATACCATGCAATAGACGAAAATGTACTACGCAGAAATGTAGACCTCTTTAAACAAAACACAATTTATTTCACATAAGTATTTTTGTGGTATAAGCGGTTTCTAAATATGCGTTATTAAAGGTTTGAATTGTCATTTCTTGGCCATTTTCTTAAAGTACTTTCAACATCCAACCGTTTCTCGCGATTACATGGAAACAGTATGGAATTTTAAGGCCAGCATATATCGCCCTATTCTTAAACTGTCGTTGACTGTCGCTGTTCCCTTTGTGTGTATAACGAAATGTATAATGTAGCTATTTATGCAAAGATTTATTTGGATTAAAATCTAGTAGATAGAAAAATAATCTTGAGTAAGAATAATTTGTATACCCACTAATAAACGATAGAGGGTAGAGAAAGCCATGTAAATGCATAAAATCAGATATTTTACGCTTTTGTTATCTAGCATTACAGGCTATAGGCAACGAAAATGTGAGTGCTGTGTTTCACTACAAGTTTTTCGCTTGCTATTATAATGTTACTGATACTATTATTACTATCATCATCTAACAGTACTGTTATCCTGACTTCGCTCATTGAATAGGTGTTCAAAATTTGCCCCTGTTGATTGATAGGATGTTCCCGTCTTCCTGTGTCCATACGGAGGTTTCTGGCAGCAGGAGCAGCAACTGTAGTGGGTTTTTAGGATGTTAGGGCTCCAGTTGCCCAGTGACCTTGTTTGCTTGGAATTACCCCGTTGAGTTCTGCAACTCTTTTAACGCACGAAGGCGCAGTTGGGCCACCTGTTATGCACTTAATCCTCAGCCCCTACCCTACATTCCAAGAAACATTTTAGCGTTATAAGATATGTTAGCTGCTTGCACACGCATTCAATGTGTAGACATTTATGTTACTGCTGGTGATGGTCAGTGTTGTTTTTGTTATGTTTAAGGTGTTAAAAAGGCGTGTTATAATCAGAATTGAAAAAAACTCTCAAAGCCGACAGCGTACAAAGGATTCAAACAAATAGAGTTAAGATGGATTACAAATTTATATTCAAATCCTAACGAAATATTGAAATACCACACTATAAATAATACAAAACATTTTGTTTTTAGGTTCGTTGCGTTTATAAAACAAAGCAGCGAGCCAGCACCAACAGATACAAACGATGTTTTTAAAGTGGGGTCCGTTATGGAATAAAGAACTACTAAATATTTGTAACTAATTTACTTTCTCTACCATGTGCATAATGGGCAGAGAAAGTATTGCATTTCACCCAAAAATACGATACCGAGGTTTCACCAAAATACATATTTTAGGCCCCCTGAATGAAAAAAGGCATTGCTAAAAAAAAGTCCGCACGTGCGTCTGTGAGCTTAAATAGCAAACATGGTATTTAAGTTCAGTATTTTCCAAGGATGCGATGCCTTTACCTGGAAGATATTTCGAAAATTATGGTAACGATTTTGATTAAAATACCATGTATTAAATATATTCACTTGACAAATAAAATATATATCTGGAATTTTCTGGGAATACCCTATGAAGTTCCTCGACATTCGAAAGGAATTTTGTATAACTGGTTATGCAAGATTATACGTTAACCTATAGATGAAACCGTACTTTAAAAAAACGAAAATCTTTTTATAACACACAATTTATTTCAAATAACATTTTTTTGGCTCTCTGGCGGATTACATTAAGTTGATTAATTTGTCACAATCCATGTATCCTAACCCTTCAACAAAAGCTCATTTAGGTATTCCGTTATGTACTATCCGTTTCAAATCGCCTGCATTTCTTAGATTTTTAATATATGGAAGATATAAATAAATATTATTGTTAATGCCAACGTGAATATAACAGTATCATTGAAAAGTTTTAAATTATTATTGTTTTTGGCATTGGTGCAGCCTAGCACCTTTAAACGTTGGATCCCTGCTGCTTCCCCTAATTTTAGCCTTATGATAATCTAGCATCCTATGAACTTTGTAAGACAAAGGTTTATAAATATTGGATCTTCATAGGCTTTATGTTCACGTGATCTAGCAATTGAAATGCTCAGCCTCTAAATATTTTGAAGATGGTATGGCTAATTCTTCGCACTAGTCGGCCACGATATGAGTGCGTTCGGTGGGAAGAGGAACTGCACAGTTACAGAACAAGTGGGCGGACATCGGAACGACAATCAGGTAAAGAAAACTTCCGCAGTTCCAAGTTGCATTTACTAGCGAGACTGAGGCATGGAAATGTAGTAATGATGTCATTGCACAACTGTACATTTCCGTATCACCTTGTCCCTCATGTCTTTCTGATCCCCAGCCTTGTTGACGTTACGTATTGTCAACAAAAGGTGGTGCCCTCATCCAAGTTCAGTTAAAAGGTGGCCGACTGGTGCTTTTATTTTTGTAATGTCTTAACTATAACTGTTTTAAAAGTCCGTGGGTAACAGCAAGAGAAGTAGAAGCAAAACAAGAAGCAGAGGATTTTGTTGAAAATTCTGCATGAATAATAGTAAATCCATCTTAAATTCTATTGTTTTTTTAAGAGGGGAAAGGTGGGGTTTCGCTTAAATGTTTAAGTCATAATCCTACGGGAAACCAGTATAACATTTAATTTGACTTTATTTTTGTAAACGACTTGCATACAAACTATAACAGACAAGAAGGAAAAATTCAATATTTGGGAAGAGTATACTCCAAAATATATGACTTGCCAGAAACATAATACAAATAATTTAAAGCTATTATATCAATGTAATACCTCCTCAAGTAGCGATTTCTAATGCAGCTTAGTATTTTTACAGATTAGTTTCAATATTAGGCTGTTTCTCTTAGGTATTGTTTTTGTAAATTTTCTAACACAGGATAAGTTTTGGCTTCAACATATAAAGTTACAAGGATTGTGTGCGCATCTTATCATGAGGATTATTTTAACTCAGTTTATTTTAAAGTAGCCTGAAGATGGCATTTCATAAATTTAAAATATAACAACAACAATTTAAAAGACTGTTTTGTTTTTCTTCATCCTTCAATATTTTGTAACCTAGAATGGTACAAAATCTTTAGTGATAATGCAAAATAATCTGATGGTTACATTCATATGACTTCTACTAATTCAACAAACTATTATTAAAAAGTTATTCTTCTATCTAATTCATCATAATTCAGATAAATGTTAGTAGAAACAGTTTTATTCCATAATTCCTTGTAGTTGCAAGGGAATTAGGGAAATGCACTGGCTTAAGGATTGTCAAATTTTTATCAGCGGGTCGTGATGTGATAGCATTATATAACCACGAAAACAATCTAATGTGATACATTTACATGACATTTTCTACCTTCTATCTTTATTAGTGGATATACAAACTATTCAAGCTAAAGCTTAGCTTTTTGTCTACTACATTTTAATCCAAATGAACCTTTGCAGAAATAGCTACATTGCACATTTCGTTATAGATATCAGAGAGAAGATCAATAGTCAAATCTTTAAGAACAGGGGCTATATGCTGGCCTTAAACTTCCATACGGTTTCCATAATCACAAGAAACAACCAAACGCTAACAGGACTATAAGAGAATGACGAAGAAATAAATAATCCGAAAATTTAATAACTGATATCTTGGAAACGATTTATGCCAGAAAAAAAACTTTTGAAGTAAATTGTGTGCTTTACATTTTGTATAGTACATTTTCGTCTATCGCTTAACTATTAGCAATTATACAAGATTATACACAATTTCTTCCGAATGAAGTCGACTTCACAGGATATTTCCATAAAATTAAAGATATAAATTTTATTTGTTATGTAAATATCTTTAGTATATAGTATTTTAATCAAAATCGTTACACCCGTTTTTAATATATCAAAACATTTGAAAAGATTTCCATGTAAAGGGTAGTTTGGCGTGGGGGGATTTTCTTGAAAATTTTCGTGGGGGAGCCTTATTAATTTTGTGAAGTTAGAAATTCGTGATTCGTTAAGAACTGCGCAGGCATATAGTTTGGTCAGAGTTGTAGAGAGTGTCTGTGGAAAATAGTGGGTATGAACAGTTGAAATTTCATTTCCACTGACTGTATCTTACTTTTCTCTCTTTTATATGTTATCCAAGTTTCACTTCCGAACATTAAAATTGATACAGCCATTACCTTATAAAATTATAATTTTGTATCTTTTCAAGTTTTATGTTGAAGATTTCTGTTTATATTTTCAACAGCTGAATGAAATTTATTCACTTTATTTTCAGTATCCCTACGACTATTGAAGCTTATATTACATCCTAAATAATCCAAATGAGTTACTAGTTTCGGTATTTAATCTTGCTTTTTATTATTATTATTATTATTACTATTGTTTACATCTTAAGTCTATTGTTTTTATTAGTAGTCAATTCCATTAAGGGCTGTCCTACTGCTTTTAAAGCCATGATAAAATGAGTGCATTCTAAGGTCTTATATCTAAGAAAATCTAAACAAGCCTCGTTTTGGGGACCTTTAGCTTGTATTCGCGTAATTTGCCGATAGCAGTTTGAGAAAAATCGCACAAAATCAAACTTTACTTTGCTCAGGTTGTGGTAAATTCCTGCGGAGTTTCTGGGTCGTCCAATACCTACTAAGTAATAAAGTAACAGAAGGATGGAAGACAACAGAGGTTGAACGAACTTTAAATGGATCCTCTGGAGGATAGTGACTTCCGAAGATGAGGATTAAGCGGTCTCCGGAAGCAGATTTGGATGAAGAGAATAGCATGGGTGTGTGTGCTCTCGCATACATATTACAGTATTTAGGCTTTGAGGAAGGTTGAAGGGACATTTCCAGAGATCTTAAGTGAACGCCAGAATAGATTGCTTGCGTTGAAAACGTTGTGCGGAACAGGACACGTGGGGGCCAGAAATTTCGCTTTCTTGCCACCAGGAGGGATGTACGACAGGAGTCCTCACTTTACGACGTAGAAAGGAACTACTGCCCCCCAGGGTACCTTATGCGCCGATTCGGAGGCCGGGTTCGCTTCCTTGAGGGTTGCGAAATTGAAATATTTCTTGGCTAAGGCAAGGCACCAAAACTTACAGTTCGACTCTCGCTACCTGTAAAAACAGAGATCCCAAAAATTCAATTTGGAGATTTCAATGGAAATTCACGTTTTGTTGCCCCAAGAATGCAGAAGCAGCATTTATATAAAAATGTGTGTGTCTGTGAACAGCATAACTCAAAAACGAAATGTCCGATAAATACCAAACTTGGTATTTAGGTTCAGCTCTTCCAAAAATGCGACACGAAGATTTTCAAGAAAATCCTCCTGCCCAAAACTATTCTTTATACGTAAAATTTTTTTTGAAATTTTGGATTTTCTCAAAGAAAGGCTCTAACGATTTGATTAAAGCAACATATGTTTAAGATAATTATATGGCAAACGGAATGTATTTCTCGATTTTTTTGGAATTAGACTCTTAAAGTCCTCATTCAGAAGGAATTTTATATAATTTAGATAAGCCGTAAATCATAAGATAGAGACAGAAACTTGCTACACAAAAATATAGATATATTCAAAGCACACAATATATTTCCAATGTTTTTTTTCCGTGGCCTCAATCATTTCTGAGGTATACGTTATTGGTCTGAATTTTTCAAAACTTTGGTAATTCTCTAAACAGCTGCCGATATGCAGTTATTTTTCGCAATGTCATGGAAAGAGTATGGAATTTCAAGGTAAGCATTTAGTGACAACTGACTATCGATTCTTTGTTCTGCATCTGTCTTGTACTTACAACAAATATATAATGAAACTATTTCTGCAAACCTTAATATCGATTATCATGATTTAGGTGGAATACAAATTTGATTGTCTACTGCATTTTGACCCTGGTCACTTATTCAGTAGACAATCACTACAGTTTATTTACATTTTACAATTTCTTGTCAATAAATTATCTTGCTCTTTTTTCAGTTTTTTTTCATGTCCCATTTCCACTTTTTTCACTTTTCATTTATTGATTACTTAACCATCACACATTCACTATAGTTTTCCATTCAAAGTAAGATGCACTACCTGTTACTTTTCTCTTTCCACTGTCCAAAGCCATTTATTTTTTACTTTACTCAAAAATTGTCCAACGCTTCTAGCGTCCTTGCATATTATTTCAATTATAAATGTATTTCTATCCCCCTTCAACCACTTCTTATTAAAAAAAAATTTTCTCCAATTTTCTGTTCCTTGGCACTTAAATACTATGTGTTCAATGTCTTCATTACCACCACATATCGAACATTGGTTCTGAGGAATACCCTGTCTTAGCCCTTTTAGCCTCCATGCTCCGGTTCTTAACCATGTAATAGATTCTATCTCTTCTTTATTTACTAAGTCTATATATTTTTCTCTACCCCATGTATTTTTCATTGGCCTATAATAAACTAATGAGCTCTTTTCGGCAATCTCACTGAACATGATTTGTATTTCTATATTTTCCAGTCTTTTCCTTGCCTTTTTCCAAAAATGTTTTACGTCATTTTCTCTCCTTCTCCATATATCTCCTAACCCATTTTTCTCCAAAATATTCCGTAATTTACTTACCCATCCATCATTCATTAAGCTATTCTCTTGGTATTCAATACATTGTCATAACACATTACTTTTTCCTAGATTTAAAATTCTGAACCAAAATTTCAAAGCTCTTTCCATTATCTTCCCCTTAGTTGGCACCCTGCCCATCTCTAATTGTGCTACTTGTCTTACAATTGACTTTGGTAGCCCTAGTATTTCTCTACAAAACATCCTGTGCACCACATCTATACATTCCCATCCTCTATCTAATCCCCATATTTCTATATCATACATCATTTTTGCCTCCACAAACATCTCAAACTTTTTCCAGCCATTTAATATTTATATTAGGTACTTTATATTTGCAGCTTCTAATTGCTGCCATCGCCCCTTTACCTTTTGCCAATGCAAACTTCTTTTGTTTCTCCCATTTATTACCTCCATCTATTTTTACTCCTAAATAGACACAGTCACGCACTACCCTGTAATCTTTAATCTCTCCCTTCCACTTTTCATATTTGCCTAATTTTCCCCCCTTTGTGAAAACCGCAATATGTGTTTTCTCTTGATTCACTTTTAACCTCCATTCTTTACAATATACATCAATTGCTTGTAATGATTGTTTTAAACCACTTACCGTAATAGATCCTACCACTAGGTCACCTGCAAAAAGAAGCCCTGGAATTTGGATGTTGTTAATTACTGGTGCACAGTTATTATTCCTTCCAATTTCTAGTAAGACATCATCTATGTATTAATTAAATAAAACTGGACTTAACTTACATCCTTGCCGAAGGCCTTTCTTTTGTGGAATTTCGTTTGTTACACCCTTACACAGAAGGTGTTCTCAAAATACAGTGCTTTAAGAATATTCACCGATTGCTGACTTACTCCCTTACACACTAATTTATGCCCCAGAAGTTGTAGCTCAATTCGGTCATAAGCCTTCTCTAAGTATACAAAAGCCATATACAATTTACCCCTTTTTTCTTTTAAATATTTGTCTGCTAATGTCTTTATAATAAATAGTCAATTTTTCTCCTTCCCTTGCGAAAGCCCATCTGGAATTCCGAAAGGATATTATATTCTTCAACCCAAAATTGTAGTCTCGCTGCCAAAATGCCCGCAAAAAGTTTTCCTATATTCGATAATAATGCATTACCTCTGTAGTTATTAGGTTTATCGACATTGCCCTTGCCTTTATATATAGGATGGATGATAGCTTCTCTCCATCGTTTAGGTACATACCCTTTCTAATAATTACATTAAATAAATCTAATAAAATTTTCACTCTCCCTGTTTCGTTACACCACTCCTTAATAAACTCTGTTGGGATGCCATAAATTCCAGTAGCTTTATTTTTCTTCAGTAACTTAGAAAACTAAGTTATCGTAGTAATTATTTGTAGTAGCTATATAGAAATAAAGGATAATGAGTCGAGAAGGTCATGTGAGTCAAACTTTTTTGCATTTTATTTCCTGTTCATTTTGAAGGTATCTTGTGCCTCAAACATTCCAGATCGTAAAACTCATTTTTTTACATAAAATGTAAAGAAAGAAACAAACTAAGCATCCTTGCACTAATAGATACAACCATGTGTTCTTACTTAATAGAATATATGATGCACATCTAATCTCAGAAAGGAAACTAAAATGTGTATTGTGAAAGAGTTTAATAAAGAGAATTAAGGTCCGGGGCAACGGATGTAGAACACTTAAGGAAGGGTGGAAGAGAGAGAGAGAGAGAATATAGCGTCTTTTGCTTATGTACACAAGCGAGTGGCGAATTTGAGGCAGTATTTATAATAATTTAATAATTTCAATTAAAGTATATAATATGTAAATTCAATAACAGCCCGCCTTGAAGCAATATGTATGTAATAATTTATAAAAATGTATGTAACAGTTCATTGCATATGCTTATATTATTGTAAGCATGTTCAATAATGTTATGTGAATGCATTGTGTAATTTAATAATGCAAGAGCTGTGAGATTAATAAGTTTCAAGTTGCTAATAATGAGGTAACAATGAAGTAACGTTGAGGGAATAATGAGTTTGAGAGCTTAAATGTTACTAGTCATGATTAGAACAACGAAAATGTAAATTTTGTGACAGTTTAAAAATAGCCAATCAACAACTAGAAAAAGCTTTAGTAAAATGCAGGTATTCTATTGGACTAGGATTAGCCAATCAGAGATTTGAAATACAGAAACTTACGGGTTTTGGGCGGTTGAAATATGTTCAGTTGCCTGCAGACCTTGGTAGTAACCAGATGGAAGATGTGCTTTCTAAAGAAATATTACGTATTCGTGTGAAACGAAAATTATGTATACGCGTTAACAAATTGCAAATATTAAATAAAAGAATCTCACAGCTCTTAGTATCAGTGTAGTGCTATGTGCTATTTAATTTGTGCCAAGGATTAATAAAAAGAAGTGAATTTAAACTTAAAATCTGTGTAAGCCTACATTCTTGTCGCACCATGTCCTGATTAAGAGAAACGTGTCTGTAAAGTAAGACTGACGCAGCCGAGGCAAAAACAAACAATCTTCAAAATTAACGCCCAAAGCGTAGTGCAAACTTCAACAACAGAACGCTTTCTCAAATTGGTTTTCCAAGTGTGGAAATAAATAAATAAGAAAACGTAAAGACAATATATTTTTCAAATTACTCACATTGTGAATTATATATATATATATATATATATATATATACATCGCGATATCGGCGGAAAAAGGCATGAGGTCAGCTATAGTAGCCCACCTTGTGGTTCGGTTCTACATGCCTGTACCAGGGTAAAGCATTTTAAATCCAGATTGTGAGAGTTTTAAATTCTAATAGTATCTGTTGGTTAAAATGAAGCTTTTAAAGTGCAACAACGATGGCAGAGAAAAATCTTATTGACATGAATAAACAAGGGAAGTACAAATTTATTGCAATGTATGTTCTATTTATTTTTGAGACTGTTTGTATACTTCAAGAGATATGTCAGGTCCTGAAAACTCTCAACAATCGCCTCATTATATATAACCAAATGTTAAAGCTGGTGATGTATAACCAAGTATATCATTTTATTATTTTATAACAGTGACTATAATAGGTTTCCTCCAGAAGAAATGAATACTTAAAGATTATATGCAAGTATTTAATATAATCTTAAATAACTCGCAGCAGAATATTAAAAAATCGAAATTTAATTGTCACAGAAAAACACAATCATTTCATTTTTCTTGACACACTTCGCTTAGTCTGCTAGTATTTCGGCATAGTCTACAAAATCATATGCTCATTTACTGATTATATTAAGAAATTATTAGTATAGTATGCTTAAAATGAGAATTGAGAATGAAAATACAAATCTACAGGCCTGTTAACTTTGAGAAAACAGTACTGAAAAAAAATCATTAAATGGGGTTGAATGCCTTTTCCTTGCACAGTTCACTCGCGTAAACCCTGTGTAAGCTAGGTGGCAATATTCAGCAAGAATGGAAGACATTAAAGATATCGTGTGACAAACGGAAACAAAAATGGAATATATAAACTAATTGAAAAATTAGTTACAGATCACTAAAATACAGGAAAGATAAGTTACTGTAGTACAAGTGAAATTGTTTATAACCAAAATGTTGTATTAACTCTCAGGCCAAGCAATCGAGGTAGCGCCGCGGTAATGCTTGCGACGCGCATTCCGTAGGCCTCGGGTTCGGTTTCCAGTGACAGTCCACTCTGACACATGGGTTTCCCGGGGTTTTCCCGGGTCGTCAGGCGAATGGTGGAATTATTTCTTTCAGTCTATGAATATTCTATCCCTCCATTTCATTCCATTCATAATTTCAGTCATCCTTCACCCCGTTAAGTCTGTTGCAGGGTTGAAAATGTCGGCGTTGTGTTTCGGTGCGGCGTGGCAGGGTAAAAGTGGAACTTTCTCTGTCCCATGGCTTTCGGCTGGTTGCCGGGGTGGGGTATTGAATCCTATATGTGAGGCGGGGTTTCCCGGTCTTTGGGGGCATCTCAATCTGAAAACTGCAGGGACTCTCCCTCCCGGGGACACCCCATTGTGAGGCATAGTACAATATTCTCACTGGAGCAGTGCCGAGTCCCCTCCGATGATACGAAAAAAAATAATAATATTAACCCTCAGCTCTTCTGCTGATGGTGACAGCGATGATAATCAGACTTGAAAACAGATACCAAAGGAGTTACTACGTCTCTAGCAGTTCCGTGAGAAGCAAAAGGGCGAGTTATTCTTTTAGTAATTTTCTGAGATTTTAGAAACAAGAATAACATTTCTCACTATCTCAATCAGGGATAAAAAGAAGGTTGTCATCCCTCACAATGTCGTTTATAACTTTTTCTACTGAAACTATAGTAAGGGGAAGTATCTACTCCACCCAAGAATTCAAAATTTCGAATATGGTTTTCAAACTCCCTGAATCCAAAAAGGCATTTTTAGAAAAAGGTCTGTCAGCGCGTACGCGTGTGTGAACTTGGTAATTATGTTGAACCTATTCCAAGGATTCCACACAGAATTTTCAAAAAAAATCCCGCAACATAAACAGCCCTTTAAATGAAAATATTTTCGTTATTTTCTATTTTCTCAAAAAATAGCTCAAACAATTTTGAAAAAAAACACATGTTTAATAGTAGATTATAATTCAGGGGATAAAACCACTTTTAAAAGGTTTGGCATATACTATTTTATACAGCGCATGAATTTGCAAAATATCAATAATGTTATAGTAATTCCTGAAACTAACAGAGATGGCGTTAAAAAAGCGAGATGTCAGATGCTTTGAAGTTTTGTTGATTCGCTAGCAGTTATTTTCAGTGAAGTTATTTTCAACATGCTTTTGCCTTACAACAGGCAATGAAGCGATTAAATGCTATATCATATTGCTTTCTGGATTTTTTGGGTAAGTATTTCTAGTGTTATTCTTTCTGTTCTTCGTACTACCTAAAAGAATAACGTTTCAAGAAAACCGAAGGCTGCAAATATGACGTATTGGCTAAGTCTACAAGAATTTCGATAAATTTGAATATGAAGATTTGTATTGTAAACAGATAATGCGAGCGACATGAGAAATTAATCATGTAAAAAGACATAATGAAAAGTAAAACCTAATCAAACCAAGTGAGTTCTAAAACATGTGCAAATGCAAAAGGTAATTGACATGTGATTGGACTTGAAACCAGAGTTGGTCACAACGAAGATTATCTAAAGCTTTTAGCTCGTGTGCACTGTGGTTAAAAGTTCTACATTTAGGCCATGCTGTCCAAAAAATTTTTATGACAAATAAATGTAGTATATTTTGCATTTTCTGGAAATAACCTGTAAAGTTTTCATTCTGAATGACTTTTGCATCATTGATAAGCCGTAAAGCATGGGCAATATCTTACAATACAAAAATTTACATCTCGTTAAAGCATATCATATATATTATACAGGGTGGACCATTTAAGTTGAGACTGTACAATATCTCCAAAATTAAGCGTTGCAGAAGGAAATGTCTTGAATAAAAGTTGCTTGATATTATGGCGGAAAGTATATGCCTTTAGTCGTGTTTTGTTTGGAGTTTTCTACGATGGTCGTTTTAGGGTCAATTTAGTTTTTTTAAAAATGGGAACCTACAATTTAATAAATTGTCCCTAAAATGACCATCACAGGTTCTCCAAATAAAACAGGACTAATGACATTTACTTTCCCTCATAATGTCAAGCAAATTTTATCAAAGACATTTCTTTCTACAACGCTTAGTTTTGGAGATATTGTAAAGTCTCAACTTAAATTATCTACCCTATATATATCAGTGCATATGCAAGGAGCATGGAATTTCAAAGCCATAACATAACGACCCGAGTTTTAAAAACGTTTTAAATCAATACAATAAAATGGAGGAACACAATCCGACTGACTATTGAATTGTATTCTTCTTATACCTTGCAAAGTAATATGTAAATTTTTAATGAACGTTTATCTCGATTAACAAGTAGTAGTTAGAGGCTAAGCTTTTATAATGGATGGTTTGTATAAAAGAGAGCAAAGAAGGTATGTAAATGCAACATATGAGC
Source organism: Deroplatys truncata (assembly GCA_030765065.1). NCBI lineage: Eukaryota > Metazoa > Arthropoda > Insecta > Mantodea > Mantidae > Deroplatys > Deroplatys truncata. The sequence continues at coordinate 90,803,556 of CM060979.1, forward strand.
TTTTTTTTTAAAAAAAATAAGTAATAAATGAAGTTGCACAGGAGAGATAGAAGTACAAACGAGGAAACGGTTGGAAAATTGCACGCAGGTTCAACGTTGCATCATAAGATTTTAGGAAAACAGTGTTACCTATGTGGAAATCACCGGCTTTTGTTTACATTTTCAAATAGTTTCCGTAGTTTTTTCTGTACAGCATCCCCACTTCTTCTTTGCATGTAAATTGCCAGAAAGAAAATTTTCTTTTAATTTCATTATATTACCGATTATGGAGCATTGACATACAGTCATGGAATAAGGCTTTAGCATTTGAATGAAAAATATTAAGAACAACCAAGGAACCAATGAAAACAGCCAGAGTAAGAATCCGCGATACTGAATAATTGAAAAACTTCATTAATTACTTATACTGATTTCTCCAAAGCTGCCAAAAAGAGACAATTTACAAAGTTTTATTATTATTATTATTATTGGAAAGATAGAGCAGAAAAATTCAACACCATAGACGGAATTTGAGCCACAAAGCCTTTGGTTTCCGTCTGTCGCTCTAACCAACGATAGCAACATATCTGCAGGACATTAAATTCCTCAAAGTATTTGCATTTTTTTCCGGTAAAACACAAGGATATACCAAATTTATTTTGAGACAGCATACCCCAATGCTGACTTACAATGTTGTAAGCACTTTAAATCCTGGGTTTCATAGTTTAACCTACTATAAGGTCAATCAATGACATTGAATTTCTCATTCTGATTCTACTTTTTTAACCTTTTCCTATACACAGCGTGTGTGAAAGAATAACCATTATTATTATTATTATTATTATTATTATTATTATTATTATTATTATTATTATTAATAATAATAATAATAATAATAATAATAATAATATATGGATCTCTTGCTTGAAGAAACGTTATTTTTGTTCACTATTATAAGGAAATAAAAGATGTTTTAAGAAAATAAGAGTAAGACTTTGTTTACAAGAATACTATATATGAAATGCCTTATATGTTCAGTCTATCTATATGCACTTCTTTTACTTGCAATAATGGTAAAGGTTGAAACACGCACGTATCCTACCATATATTTCAGAATATAAGAAAGACAATTCATCGCTGACTTTAATAATGCTGTAGACATAACTTTTCAGTGGTAGAAAAGGGGTAAGGAAGGGCAGTAAAAGACTGGCGTGCCGCTGGGCGAAGGGCTTAAAATACGATCAGAGACCCTTTGCAATACTGTCACGTACAAAAGCCAAGATTATGGAAATTAGCAATAAAGAATGAAGAGACGGTTAGAATAAGGTGATCATTTGGCTTTTGGATGTTGGATTGTAACATTTTTTTCACTACTTCATAAGATGATTCTCGGATTGTGATTCTGCCAACCTCTTGTATAAAACTCTTTACTTTATATCATTCTTGGGAATGGCTTTCGTGAATATGGGTTGAAAAGAAATTAAATGTCAATTAAGTTTTATTAGCTACTATTTTCGTGTCTCAATTTTAGCAACAAGCATAGAACATTAAAATAAAGAAGAATGCAAGTCATACAGACCTGACTTCTCTATGTGGCCCTTGCACACCGCATTAGGATCTTTGACAACCGTACTTTACCGGACGCCTACTTATGAGTACTACAATAGATATTATGAATACGTTTAGAGATATAAGATGATGTGTTCAAATTACTGAGTAATATGCGCATTATATATGAATCGAAGCGTACCTGATGAAGAAAATCAACAGAGCTAATTGAAAAAAATCTGATGTGTTACACTCACGTGACTTTCTCTACTCTTGTACAAACTATTTTTACGAACGCTTATTCTTTACCTACTTCATGTTAATCGAGATAAACATTTGCAAACTCTATCTTATTGCTAATTTTCTTGTAGATGTAAGGAGAATATATATTTACAAGGGCAATATTGAAATACAGTAACCTTTAAGCACATACATATCTTTTAATAGCTGGTTGTTAGGTGCAGCACCATTCCCTTTGCCACAGATTAATACTCTTTGCATATCCAAGACAAAAAAACGAGTAACGAATTCCCATTTGAGAAAATAAGTATTGAAAAATTTAAGGGAAAAGCAAGCAATATCTCTAAAACGGTTCACTCAACAAAAAAAATAGATAGGACATAAATTGTGTATTTTAACGCGATCTACATTTTTTGTGAAGTAAAATTTTGTCTATTTCTTATGGTTTACCAGTTATGCAGAAGTCTTTCACAATGAATACTTTTGGAGACATTCCCAGAAAATTCAAAATATACATTTTATTTGCCATGAAAATATCTTAAACATATGATATTTTAATCAAAATGGTTAGAGCCATTTTTGAGAAAATTAAAATTTTACGAAAAATGTTCCATGTAAAGGGTAATCTGGGGTGGGGAATTTTCTTGAAAACCTTCGTGTCGCATCTCTGGAAGATACTGAACCTAAATACCAAGTTTGGTGTTTATCCGACTGTTCGTTGCTGAGTTAAGGTGTTCACAGACACACAGACAGGCACACAGACACACACTCGGACATGTTTCAGGGGATCTCAAAACATATATTTCCGGTGAAATCTCGGTATCGAATTTTTGGGTGGAATACAATACGTCCACTACTTACTATACATAGTAGAGAAAGTAAAAATCAGGTTATCTACACCATACGGAGTTTGAACTAATGCTGCTACTTAACATGAATGGTAGTACTGGTTGAAAAAACAACTTCATTAAGGATCCCTCACACAGACATAGTAAGGGTACGATGCGGTCCGCAATACGGAAACAATACGCAATAACGCACATGCAGTTATCAGTGGCATAGCGGGGAAAATATTAAGGGGAATTATGTATAGATATCCATTTTTGAAACAACTTGTACCAATTCAAACGATAAATATGAATTAATCCTGAGTTGAAGTATAAGTATTTAAATAATTTCAATTTATATTCACAGATTAAGGTGTAGCAATTGGAATTAAAATTAAGATAGGATTTTTTGCGCATTCTAAGAGGCAAGTGAGTTGTGACATGAGAATTAATGAAGTATTTTATATTGCCGCTACAGGCCATTTTATTTCACTACAAAGTAGGGCTTCTAGTTATGTTCTAAACTGTAAGATATTGCACTCATTTGGAAATCAGTCAACTTAGCACCGGAAGGAAAACGTACCCCCGATATCTTAACAGGGTTGTATCCACGCCATCTCAAGTACAGTTTCGGTTGCTGTTACCTTTGGCTATATCAAATGCTGCCCGTCAGCGCAAGCGCGCCCCTCTGGGGTTTAGTATGCCCTATTGTCCGTAACAGAAGTGTGTGCGAGCTGCTGCTTGGAACAGCGAACGAGTTCTTTTCAAGGATTTTGTATGGCAGTGCTTTCCTATTGCCGCTGCTACCTTGGAGTATCCTTCTAGCCGTTAGCGCTTCACGCCCGCGAGTACTGGCAAGTCACAAAATTGCGCTTGGGTTGACATCACTGGTCTAAGACTTGCGGCATAATTAAAGCGCTAACAGCGATACGATTAGGAAGTATCTCATTCCCGCCAACCTAAAAGGCTACTATTGCTTTAAAGAAGCTATTTTTGCTACTTTTAACATTTGTTTTAACAAAGGGGTTCCAACCCCCAATACTCCTCCCTAGTTGCGCTCTGTTTTTATAATACACAGAACAGTCGATGCATAGTCACAATATGATAACCAGAGAGCACATTTGGTATATGAAAATGTCCCAAAATGAGGGATTATTAGGTTGCGGGGCCTGAAATTTAAGTCATCTTATTGCATTGCGATTAACGATGGTCATTATCGATTGTGTTTGTATGTATTGTTATCAGCTAAAATTGAGATATACTCAAAGATCAATGCGTCGAGATTCTGAAATTGAAATTGAGTTTTATTTATGGACGCTCTTTAACTACTATGGTTCTTAGCGTCCCATTCTATATTGGGCGTGAAAGATCGGAAATTTTGCTCAGAGGCCTCTTATCAGGCTTGAGGTTCTTTTACGTGCCGTAAATCTACGACACGGGACCACCGACTTTACTTCCCTTCCGAAGGAAGCCGTGCTAAGGATTTTTACGCCCGAAAAAATCCATCGCCCTCCGCCGGGTTTGAACCCGCGACCTCGGGAACTAGAGGCACGGTACCACTAGTCCACGGAGGACGACTCGAGATTCTGAAGCTGCATTTTAAGTACAGTGAATGCTATGCACAAACCGCTTATAAGCTTCGTGTAATTTTTGTTAGACGAAATGCGCCTAACGTGTTAATAGTGCACAAACTGGTAAGGAAATTTGAAGATATAGGATCAACAGAGAACATCAAATATATGGATCCTTGTTGATTAGTAGAGGTCGTCACACACATCATTGAAACGAGCCCAATGAAGACGATTCCCTGCCTTTCTCAACAATTAATCTTTCAGTGAAGCAATTTGCAGGGAATTTTAACAATAGATCTGCACATACCTATAGCCGACGGACCGTTTGCAGCGTCGAAGATTTACCAATTGAATGGTGAGAAAACAAAAATTAGTCACTTTCATGACAAAATAATCTTCAGTGATGAGGCACACTTTCAGCTTAATGAATATGAATGAACAAAATTGCCGTATTTGGGACTTAGAGAATCCTTGCGTGATCGTGTCGCTGTTTAATGCTAGCGGACCGATTGGGCCATACTTTTTGAAGACGAGACTGGAAAAGTAGTGACAGTGAGTGATGTTCGCTATCGCGACATATAACACAGCTTTTATGATCGCAATTGCAAGAGTTAAATGTGGAAGACATATGGTTCCAACAGTATGAGGTGACCAGTCACACTGTGCCGAAACAACAAGGTTAGCGAAAGATTCCACCGTCTCATCTCCTGCAATGGCGATCAGCGAGTTCATATGATTTGACATCATTTGAAAATTTTTGTGGGGTATGTAAAGTCTTGTGTTTATGGTGACAAGACACGAGCTATCCCTCAACTTAAGGCGGAAGTTAGATATATCATGGGTGACATTTGGCCTGAACTTTGCTAAAAAGTCACTGAAAATTTTGTCAACAAAGTGATGTGCCAAGGAAGTTGGGAAGGACATTTCTCTGATATTTTGTTTCACACTTAATGGCAGTGTTTCTGCTTCATATTAACTTAAAAATATTAGAACTTTTCAAATAAACGATGTGTTTTATTACTGATACAAAATGTGTGTTCATTATAGGTCAGTCTATAGTTGATGCCGATATAAAGTGAGACAGTATTTTTAACACTTAAATGAGTTTAGTCAAATTATGTAATAAAAAATAAAATAACAGCCCGCCTTAAAGAAATAGGTGTATGTAACAATACATAAAAAGTGTATATTACAGTCGTTGTATATGTTTATATTATTGTATACACGTGTAATAATGTTATGTGAATGAATTACGTAATTTAATAATGTAGGAGCTGTGAGAATAATAGGTTAAAAGTTGCTAACAATGAGGTAACGTTGAGGCAATAATGAGTAAGAATGTTTAATAATGCTACTAGTCATCATTGGAGCAACAATAATGTAATTTTGAGACAGTTTATAAAATAGCCAATCAACAACCAGAAAAAAGCTTAAGTTAAATAAAAGTATTCTATTGGATTAGGAATAGCCAATCAGAGACTTGAAATACAGAAATTTACAAATTTAGGCGGTAGAAATCAAGTCAGTTGCTTGTAGACAGCGCTCATAAGTGGACGCGTTGCTTGCAGACAGTATTCCTAACCGGACGCCAGACACGTCCTCGAGAAATTTAATACGTATTTTATGTGAGACGAAAATAGTTTACGTGTTAAAAAGTGCAGGTAATTAATAAAAGAATCTCACAGCTCTCTCTATATCAGTGAAGTGTTATTTAAATCATGTCAAGCATTAATAAAAGGAGTGAAGTAAAATTATAATCTGTATAACCGTACATTCTTCAGTCGCACCACAACCCTGCAAAGAGAAACATGTCTCTACAATAATACTGTCGCAGCCGAGGCAAACATAAATATATAATATTTAAAGAAACAGTCAAATTATAAAGTTAGTATTTTTAAACTTTTTTGGGGGGGGTAAAGGCCACCGGGAAGTACATTTGGGGCGAAGGCTACCGGAAAGCGGGTACTATACGTGCGGTTGCAACGATCTTCAAGTTCGGCTCCCAACAGTTGAAATATAATACAACTCTTTCAATACATACTACTTCAAATTGACGCCCAAAACGTGCGGTAAATAACGTAAAGATACTATTTACTTCAAAAGACGTTGATTTAATGAAATTATAGCCGATATTCTATTATTATCGTCCTCCTAAGGAAAGAACAGTACGCATCCTCCTGAAACCGACAATCCAAACTACATACATAGGGAAACAACAATATACATCCTCCTAAAACCAACAATCCAAACTACATAGTACATAGGGAAAGAACAATACACTTGGTCCTAAAACCAACAATCCAAACTACATAGTACATAGGGAAACAACAATACACTTCGTTCTGAAATCAACAATCCAAACTACATACATAGGGAAAGAACACTACACATCCTCCTGAAACCGACAATCCAAAGTACATTCATGTTTTACATAGTTTAGATGGCAATGATGAATTGTGATTACATTCTGAGATTGTGATGGAAAATGATGCTGCGTGTAGTCTTGGCTAGACCTAAAGCACTGTATCATACAGTGTTCTAGGTAGACCGTGAAAACTGCCATGAAACTACATTGCACTGTAACAGTGTTGCCACTGCAATGAGTACTATATTTTTGTTCGCGGTAATGTACAGCATAACATTTCATCATGCTACGAAAATGTAACATAATTTTGTGATTTAATGTATTTAGCACTTTCCATTGCCTACTACAAAAGAGAAATAAATAAAGTAAAACTATGTTACCACCAATAATTGAGTTGACCAAAGCTGATTGTCGATTATCTTTACTTGCAAACCAAAACTATTTCTCTCTCTTTCTCTTTAGAAAAGAAGAGTAACAATGACCTTGCCTTTTCTTTTCTAAATAATATTTCCTGGTTGCAGCTCGCTCGAATGTTTACTCCCCTAAAGAGAAGTCCCTACCGTATGGTTTTTATTCAAAGGATAGGAACACAATAGATAAAAGTTAGTGTAATAATAACAATTGCAGGACACCTGCTGGTGTACTGCTGCTCTGTAAAAAAGGAGCGAGCAATGAAGCCGACTTAAACAAAGGTTTGATTGCAGTTTTATCTGTAGTATATTATTACTGAAAATTTAGATATACGCTGCAAAGTATACAAATAACCATTTTACACATTTTAAACCTTCTATCGTAAATAATTTTCGACTAACTAAAACTCTAAGTGATTTAGTTTTGTGTAAAATAATTATTTGGAATTAATAGGCTGATAAATAAATGTGAGTTTCCGCATATTCACCCATTAAAAACGTCACATAGGAATAAAACATTAATAGCACAATCTTCACTAAAATAGCATAATAATTGTTGGAGATTGGTAACAAATCCTCTGAATACGCGTGGCAATTGTCGCGGTCTCGTCGTGCTATCTTATTTGCTCAGAGCCTGTTATTGTTTTACCATTTTTAATTTTGAGTTCTTTGTCCTCCGGCTAGCTATTATTATTCAGTCGAGCAAATCTCTTGAACAGGGTGTGTAAACGGAAAGGAGTTGTTACTAAAAGATAACACTGATAAAAGAATTTGTTTTTACACTTTTATTGCCGTGACACTTCCTTAATTTCACATACTTACTCTTGATACACGCCAGACTGAAACTGTTATATTTTCGAATGTAACTATAATCACTTATTTGCCGCAGATTATTAATTCGCGTATTTCACATTTTTGTAACTAACTTTACGACGCGAGAGATTCTGTAGAATTGCGCGACGTGTAACCCGCGAATGATTCTGTTGAACTGAGCGACGTGTAATTTGTGAATGATTCTGTAGAACTGCGCGACGTTTGCCTTGTGAATGATTCTGTAAAACTGCGTGTTACCCGTCTCTGGCACGGAATTTATACTCCCTCAACCCGATACGCCTAAACATTATAACAGAGCTGCTATTGGTTAATAAAACGCGCCAACATTAGCGTCTATTTTTATATCCAATCAAAATTAGGAGCACATATGCTCTAGGGAAGATATTCCCTCCATTTCTAAAGAAAAGCGCGCTACTCTGACGTCATTTGTTTGTCTCTTCTAATTGATAAACAACTCATCCCCTCGCTACATTGTTACCCGCTCCTATTGTCAGTTTCAGTGAGGCCGTGTAAACCTATTTGCTAACAATGCTTATAATTAACAAACATCAATTGTCCTATTGTCAGTTTCAGTGAGGCCGTGTAAACTTATTTGCTAACAATGCTTATAATTAACAAACATCTCAAATCATTGTCATACAATAATGTTAATTTACACTACAATCACTCTGGCATTCACAGTTTTGTAATATAAAATACTACGTCACAATAGTGCACGATAATCGTGTCTGCAGATATACCGTAAATAATATAGTTATCGCACTGTATATCACGCGCTACGAAAAGTACCGACTCTTGTCTGGTCGATGATACACCTGTTTATGTGAACACGCTCCTCAAACCAGCAGCAATTTCCGAGAAGGAAGCTATGTTGGCGTGCCTTTGTTGCAAGACGTTAACGAGGAGGTTAATGCAATTCTAGAACAGGGCAATATTATCCCTCTCATCAATTCCTGGAAGAACGGAACACTTACAAGTGGTTGGTTACGCGATCCCTATTAGGGAACAACGTATTCGTAATGGACGACTGGGTAGCGCAGTGATTTCGTTTCCGGATCTCGTACTGAGGGTCCGGGGTGGCGATTTTAAGTCGGTCCTATCCACGCCTTCACCTATGACTTACTCATGTGAAGTATCCCCAAGGTCCAACGTGGCTCGGAGTCCACGGTACAAGCTGTAGGTCCTCTTGTTTTACTGTCATTCTCATTATCACCTTACCATCGGGGGCAACGAATTCGACCCGCTGGGTGTCTATCTCAGAAACGAGTCTAGTCATTACTTGGTGGAACGAGGTAACCCCAAAGGTCAAGTATATATAGGGAGCGTTAGAAACGAGACGTATCCGTAATAAGTCACAGCCAAAGAATGAAAACCAATGCGCAACACTATCATACACGACTCTCTTCCACGTAACATTTCGGCATTTGAGGAGCAAGAGGATGAGGTAAGGCGGTTACGTAATATACTTGTTTTTTTGTATGATGAGGCTGTTCTTGTTCTACATTTCAAAGAATGAATAGTTTCATATGTATTTAAGACACTGTTCAATAGTTCTGCATGTCTTAACATAATGATATTGTGGCAACTAGCGTTTTCAAAAAAAATCTGTCAGTATATTAGCAGGTCTCTTAGAATGAATATTCTATACTACATAAATGTTAGCAATTACTTCGATAACACTGGAATTAGCTCTTAACAATAAGTATACATTTCACAAATTAAAGTGTTTCATCATTCGAAGGTGATACCATAATTTTGACAGGAAGATATAAATAATTGCATAAATAATTGCTAAGATAGAGAAATAATTTCAATAAATATTTTCCGTATATTAAATCAATGTATAATGTAATATTCTTGAGTTGATGGGTTTGTCCGAAGAAATGCCACTAGCGAGTAGGTTAAACAAAGTCATTAGCCATTATCAAAGATACACAGTTTTAAGATTCGCCCGCGTTATAAGGAACCTTGGGAGTGGTAGTGATAGGTGGATGAGCTTTAAATTAATGAAAGTTTGTGCGTTCTAAATTAGACACACTCTTTTGAGACATTCAGTTGATTATGTGACTTACTCGTGTGACGACCCTTGTGAATTTTAGTTTCAATTTTAAGTTGTGTAGCGCATAGTGACGCCCTTGAATGAGAAAGATTTAGCGGCTATTGCGAGGGATCTTTCTGAGGAACATTTTTGCGACTTACGACAACTGACGCTTCGCTTAATTATTGTCATATAAGTAATTAATTCGTAAATTTAACAGTATGCGACTCTTCTCAAACTGAACATCTCAATTAAACTTAAAATTTCCCAGCTAACTAAACTGGTGTTATCCTTTAAAGTATGCTCACATATAAAACTAACTACAAGGCGGAAACAGCCCAACTGAGCCACAACCTACCCTTCTTAACACCCACCCGAACCGACGGCTCACACTCCCTAGGACGTATGACAACGCCCGGAGCAGACGCCTAACGGGGGTAAAGAACCTACGGATCAGAGAGTGAGAGACCAGGGTGGGTGATCAGTCACACGCCCGGAATGAGAACGAGGAAGTGGATGATAACTGCATTTGAGAGATGAATGATAGGAAAGGTGATGAGGAGCCCGGTGAAATGACACTTGGTGGGGGAAGTCACGCACCGCTTTACCCACCTCAAATACCACATGCGAGTCCCTGGGATTAAACTCAGGCCGCCTTAGTGTGAGGCGAGCGGTCTAACCACTCGCCCACGGCGCCACCCCACGCATACCCCAAGATAAAGACCTCATAGCCAACCACTGTAGCAGTGTACGTGTATTCCAATTATTTTTTATTAATTCGGTAAGAGATATATATTATTAAATTTATTATTATATACTAAAGGGCAGAGAATCAACAGCAGATATTGGAGACGGCGTCAAAAGGTAATACCAGCCATTCGTCGTCAAAGGACAAATACCAGAATATTGTATTTCATGAAAGAAAGTATTGCGGAAATTACTGCTATTTTTTACAATGATTATGACTCTTGACTTCAAGAAATATTAGTTACCAAACATCTGAGTAACGAAAAATCTATAAATCCAAGTGAATTAAACAAGTTATGAAGAATTCCTGCACCAGTATCATTCATTGCCCTAAAATATATATGCAAACTGGATATAAATCCAATGGTTGCTGTCATTAATTTAGAATGATCAAGAGGAGTGAAAATGTGAGCATGATGCATAGTTCTAATTAGACATCCCAAACTGGAGAAGTTCGTTTTACTATGAACTGACTTTTGGCGCGTTAGAACCATTTATATCGACGAATATTTCGAAATGGATTTAGGATTGTAGACTAGTTCTATTGTTTGATTAGAAATACCGGAGTTGAGAAAAAGTAACTTTTATTTCTGCAAATATAGATTTTGTTTTTAAATAATATTAATTTGAACCTATTCTATATTTGAACACCCGATGCTTTTTGTACACATGCAACGTTGTAGACAATATGTTTGCATGCCAGGCCATAATAGTCAAATTGATAGCATTTTATCCTGTTGGCCACATTGCAATTATCTATAAGCGTTTGTCAACTAAGTTACAGTGTTCACATCTGGCAGAAAACACAAGTTCTGAGATTTTTAGGCCTGGCCCCGTCTGAATCAAGCAAAAACCGGAGTTGACCGCACGTAGCATTTTTACCTGATTTTTTTGTGCATCGGTTGCGCGCAATGGCTACCAGTGAGTACTTATCAGTTGCCGCGAGCTTTGTATTTTTCGGTATTTATATTTCCATTTTAGAGGGACTTACGATGAATAAAATTGAAATCTCATCAGAAGTTAGGATTCGCTTTGTAATAATGTTTCCTTATAATAGTAGAAAACGTTTTTTTAAAATAATATTATGTAGTACTATTTCTGTGATTCATTTTAATTTACGTGCTTGTGTATGAATAATGACGTAAACGAATATATGCGTACGTGAACGTGCAAAGTTAAAATTAATAAAAATTGCCTTATGCATGCATTTGTGGTTTTGTTAGAAGTAATTGAATCCGAAGCCCAAATCTTGGGAGGAAATAATGACTCGAATGCAATTGAATTATTTATTAAATAATCAGAAAACTTTGTTGAATGCTAATCATATGCTCAACGTAAACACTTCGATGTTACAACCCCAATGTAACCGATTAAACTTCTCAAACTAATGAATATTACAGCTCCAGTATCAATATGATTAGTGTGATTCGATTAAAACTTTCAAACTGTTAATGCTACCACTCAGCTGCAACTGATTAATTAATGCGAAAGTCTTCGTGCGTAACTGATGAGCTTAAATGCAGATTGTCCGTGCGCAACTGATATACACCCGTTTTATCACTCGACCCGGAAACATTTGTACAAAATAATAAATAGTTTCAAGAGAAATTTAAATAACATACACCATATTTGTAAGGTATTTTAAGAATTCATTATAATTCAAAGAGCGAAAAATATCAAACTAATTTGATAGTCTTCTTATCTAGTCAAAATCAGTTGACATGCGTTTTGGGCTTTTTTAAGCCCGAGCTAGGCAAACCTGGCTCATGCATACCTTTATAAAAACATACATGGTAATTTTTACTGTGGTAGGCCAAAGTTAGGACCCAAGGGACCAATTAGCGTGTAACAAAGAGACAGATGGATGAGAAGCAACGAATTCTCCACTTTCCTTTGTACGTAAGTATACATTCAGGAACCTGACAGTGAAATTTAAATCCATTCTACATTATATACCCACTGCAAAAAGTGGGGTGTGCGTAATCTCATCGTTAAACGGATTATTCTGGATCCATGCAGTTATACGTCGTTTCAATTTTTCGTTTCGTAATCCTGGAATTAATTTTAAATATTTAATTAGTAACTAGATTCCAGGTGATGCTCGTTTCCCACAATGAAAGGGATTGTATTTAGTGGAAATAAAAACCGGGCTTGCTTGAAATCAAACCTAATAAATGATTCTCGGATGAAACGCCCATTGTGGTTTACAGCAGGTCCTAAAAAACTAAGTTTTACTTTCCAAAGTGTCCCATTTTTAAGACCTTGGAATAGTTTATACATCTTCGAGGTTTCCAAGAGCAAATTAAAATGTTCTGTACCTGTTAAAAAACACATTTTGAGTTTAAATTGTGACTATAGCTCTTAATTAATAACCAAAAATATATTCTACTGCATTCCCAATCAGAAATTCCTCGTGGCTTAAAATGTTTATATGTTACTTTATTTCAAACGTTCCCTTTAGTTTTACACTCTATAAAAAGATAATATTACTAGACTATAAGTAAATTTATAGTCTAGTAATTTCCTGCCTTTAATAATAGACACAATAGTATCGAAAACGTAAGAATAGCATTCGTATTGTTCGTGATGACCATATTTGCATTACAGCTTTTAGTGTTTTGTAATAATTTGAAGCTAAACCATTAGATTATTCTCGCGATGCAGTGAAAAGCAAAGTGTTAAATTAATATATTCAGCTTTGAAACCGGGCGTTGGTTGTCACTTTTTGAAGTCGTACCCTTTGCCTCAGTATCTGCTGTTGATTCTGTTGCCGGCTGCTGCAGTGGTTGGCTATGAGATCTTTCTCTCAAGGTATGCGTGGGCGTATTTTGAAAGGATACTACCCGTTTAAATTGACTGAGAAATTTAATGTGACCTAATACTTGAGCTGTTGAAGCGAGTTTGTGACCGTTTGAAGATAAAGAATGAAACTGATTTTAAATCGTAGCACGGAAAACTATAATAGATGAATTATTATACCTGTTAAATTCTGCAGTATCAATTTTACGGTTTTAAATAAGTTTTCGAAATAAATGAAACTAAAAGCGTAATTGCCATGAGTTGCAAAAATGCTTACCAGCAAAACCGTTGCGGCTACTGCTAAGTAACTGATAACCCAGCGCAGTCTTAGGCGCTACGAACTGCCGATCACCGTAAAAGACTAAGCTCCTAAGCCTGTACACGACGGAAAAAAGGACGTTGAGACGCTAATTTCAGCAATACACGTTATTTTATTACTTAAGCTCCGGCTACTTTAGAATTACCCCACGAAGTTTCCTTCGCACCCAAGCCAATAATACAATCCTACGCATTCGCATTTGAACTGTTACTATGGGGTACCTCACGAATCTCATGCCCTTTCTCTTTTACAGCATTTCTGTCTACGTGACTCTGCAAACGCGCTAACTTATAACCTTAACTAACGCGTTTGCTACTCGGCTGTTACTAACGACTTTGCTTAACATGACTCGCTAATAACCTTTTTCTTCGAACAAATCCTTTCCACTCAAGCTTATCACATTATACATTGATTTAATATACTGAAATTATTTATTGAAAGTATTTCTTTATGTTAATATCATTTATTAACTTAATTATTTATATATTCCTCAATAATTAGGGTATCAGCTTACATTGTCAAAATGTGAACTCGCTAGGTCCTTCAGTTATGTAGCAGTTGATAAACATTGCATGGTCGGAGGTTGACAGCAGCAGTTATTTGCTCCCTCCTCCAAGTGACGACGTTTAAGACAGATTAGTTTAGGGCAGACTACTGTGTCTGTGCTGCTTGGAAGCCTGTCGAGTCTAACAGCCGATGATGTGGTCTGTTTTCTTCAGCTGCTTCTTTTTCTACGTCTTTGCTACTGCTGCATGCTAAATCAGGTATTCTGCTGCCTCCGAGGATTTTGGCTGTCAATTATTTAAAATGTGTTAGAATGAACCAACTTTCCTGCTTCAAGGATTTTGGAAAGAGTACCAATATGGTAACACAACATTCATTTGACATATACAGTCTGTGGCACCGCTACTTGTAAAATGATCCACTTCAAACCATAGGGAAATGGCTTAACTCTTATGCTACAGACGGTATGTTTTTAAGTTTAACATACTAAAGTTAAGCACTGTTAAATTAGCTGCGAGATGGCTCCGCGGTAGCGTGTGAGGCTTGCATTCGGGAGGTCCTGGGTTTAATTCCCGCCGACCGCTTAGGAGGAAGCTAAAGAAGAATTATGTTGTAAACTACAGGTCCTACCTCTACATCTACATGCCACCTTATGCTGTATAAGAAATTCACCGAGATATCTGCTACATTTGTCTGCAAGCTGTGGCCTTTGTAGTTGTTTACGCTATCAGCAGACTCACAGATACTGTGATGGATACCCACAGCTGATATTTGGTAAAAATATTGTTACATGCTGGGGTGAGGAATAAAAGTTCTCTCCAGCACGCACATGGACGAACGCAACTCGCTACAGCAAGAAGACCAGGATCTTGGTGTGCAGATTTTACATGAAGGCGTGGGATTTTACATTACACAAAAACATTACACAACACACATTACACTGCAATTTATTAACAAACGTTTGGCGACTCTACATTATGAATTAGGAAGAGAGGATGGAGGGAGATGCTCCGAAGCCATAGACTGACCACACGCACGTCTTGCTACAACGACTACACTCACGCAAGTGACGCTATCTATATCCCCCTCCGACTGTGTCTAGCCACGCCAGCCAGGGTTGGCGACATACCAGACAAATTTCAAACAGATCCCTTCTTTTGGCGCGGACCAGCGTGGAGGGAGATGCCCCCGAAGCCGTGGACTGACCACCTTGCTACAATGACTGCGCTTACTCAAGTGACACTATCTATATCCCTCCCTCAACCGTGTCTAGCCACGCCAGTCAGGGTTGGTGTCATACCAGACAAACTTCAAACAGATCCCTCCCTTTGGCGTGGTCCGCACCAAAAGTAGGGATCGTTAAGCCGAAAAATCAAAGAAATCCAATAATGCTATGTCTAGTAGCGACAATGCAACACAACAGTGCGTCTGGTAATGACAATGAAGTTACTGATGCGCCACAATATGTAAAAAAAATTATTTTGTATATCCAAATAAATACCTTGTACGACTTTTGCTAACAGAGTGCTTTAAAGGCTTCAATACGTGGTAATTTAAATGTCCAAGAGCACACGCTCTCATGGGCTGTATTTACTTCCAACGCCTTTTACTCGACTTTGATTTGTCTTGCATTTTTGAGCATTTGAGATGTTCCATACACTATGTGGAACCAATTTTCAATAGAAACTTTGAGGGAATGAACTGAAAAACTGGTATATGGTTTTCAATACATTTTTAAATTGCTCAAGATGTGACGTAATTAATTCATCCACTGAGAATAAATTGTTACAAAAATTATATTTAAAGATTTAAATTATTTCGGAAACAACCACGAGGGTGGAAAATTTATATATCAGCTTTGGTATTAGGATTTAAATAACTGATGATATTTTTTTTCAAAATTAAATTCCTACATCGTGTGCAGCACCTAATTAATTAGTACTAACAGTTTTTCAAAAACTATTAAGATATCGCATGCAATTTAAAACATATTTACAATTATGTTAGAGCAGCGAGAGTCAAAATTTTGAAAACATTTATATAAAAACTGCAAGATTCAGAAATTTCATTTTGAGTACCCTGAAATAACATTGCTACCTTTCGTGCTGAGAAGCACTGTGAACATGACACCTATGTGTGTTTATTGCGTACGCTGCCCATGGCCATCTCAGTAACGAGAAAGCGTAGTTTAATTGATCCTTAAAACAACGAACAGCAGACCAGAAGGGAACTTTGTGGTTAAGGGTTAATTGTGCCCGACCCAAGAAGAAGAACAAAGGGAGCTGCCGTAAAGGTTTCACTGGACACGATGACACTGCGCAAATATGTACGGACCTGTAGAGAGAAATTAGTTCTGCACTTGGAGATGTAAAATTACTCGAGTTCTGACTGAAATCAAACTGAGGGTAAACAGTTGAGGGTCAATGATTTCACATTCAGCTGCGAAACAGGAACATACTGATTATACACATTTATTAAAATTGCTTTTGATTGCAGGAGTGAGACTAAGAGTGGAACATAGAGAAACAAGAGACGTGGCTAGATTTGAGGATAAAAGATATTTAACTATATAAAATGGTTAAAAGAAATTTGGGGAGGGAGAAATACAGTGCGTTCCTTATATTGACAGGTAGCAGATCGCAGGTATGAGTGCTGCCTGCACTATCTATTACACTGTGGGGTTTTCCTGTTAAAACTCCCGCGTTACTTAAAGGTAAAGGCCCATGAAGGGGCCTCTGTAACCGGAACAGAGCGCCGCTAGTAGGCCAGTCGGCCCTTTTTGCTTCCTACGTGATACCTGGAAGGGAAGGATGAGGGGAGAGACTCATGGGGCGACCAGATCCGGATGCCGACGGTGTCCCTAACGTTTCCAGATAGAACGATCTGACGTCGCATAGTCCCTGCCCACAAGCCACCAACCTCCAGGGTCCCGGGGAGAGACCTAACTGAGCGATACCGCAGCGACGCCAGGGAAGAAACCTTTACTGAGCGTAAGCCACCGCCCAACCGCAAAACGCAGAATACCGTCGCCTGGTCCTATAACCCTGAAACAGATGACAAGGAAGATGATGGATGCAGGGAATGAGAGGAAGGAGAGTCGTGGTAGAAGACGAACCACTCCAGTATTTGCCTGACGACTCGGGGAAATCACGAAAAACCCATGGGCCAGAGTGTGCGGTCGCAGAGGATCGATCCCGGGACGTAACCGCCTGAGCCATCCCGCTTGGTCCCGCGTTACTTACTCGTGAGTGACAGTAACATGCACTATAATGATTACTAACCCTGTTATAAGTGGTGTTAAAAGTGATCATCTGAGCTGAGACACCGTCACGAGGTTGTAATTCATGAACTATAGTCACTGCAGGGTCTCAATTTAAAAATGTTAGCAACTCTATGAACACAGGTATTTGAAACACTCACATGCTGTGCAACACTTCTATGACACTTCTTTGAAGAGCGTTCGCATGATGCGCCAATTTCATCTAGTTTTTTCCCCTGTTACCATATATTTTCTTTCTCGCTTCTTATGTGTAGCGTTTAGCGATTCTATTGCCCTAAACTTATTAACCATACATTTAACAGTTCCTCTAACTGAAACAGGAATACCAGGTAATTTCTCCTGAAAATGTCTACACACCTGTCTACATGATTCGGCTTTACTGTGTATCACACATAAAAATTCTTGAATTTTTCGGGGCATTTGTGTAGAATAATAAGAATAATCTAATGTTTTCACCACACGTGACACAGATGTGTTGAATGAACTTTCACTTTTGCGATGCACAATGAACAAACTAGTCTTTACAGTTCAAACGGAAGGCAGAAACTGCCACAACGTAACACAGCTGATAAGCATATCCTGGAGTGGGTCATTCACTACTAGTGGAACATACCGAGATCAGTGTAGCACTAGCGAGCTAAGCATATACGCGATCTGTCGCCCAACTATAAATCGAACACATGGTATGTAGACACATACAATCAATCTGAAAGAATAGATATTACCTGGATGCGCAAAATAGTATTATTTTTAAAACGAATAAGAAATAATTGTTCTGGGAAATATATTATGTTTGAAAAAATGGGTAGAATTTTCCGTTGTCTAATAGATTGTCAAAAGGCGATGGAAGGATGATATGGGACATAAATGAGATAATTTAAACAAAGAAATAGTAGCAATTAAACTGCTGGCGAACTCAATGGCAGAAACAATCAAAATGGTGGGGAAAGTATTAGAAAATATGAGATAAGCGGACAAGGAGACTTAGAAAGGGGCCACAGAATTGTTAAAGCCTGGAAAGTTAAGCGATGGTATGGTAGCTTTATGCCATACATACAACCTAAGGTTAAAATATGGGGGAGCTACTTCATAGACGCACTAGATTTTTAAATGTATGTTATTCTTGTAATATTGTATCTATAAAAGAAGGAAATAAAATCTACAATCTACACGGTAATTAAAGCCATATTCTGGTCTGTATAACTCAGTAATTAATTCATAATTAGTTACAATTACGGCTAGAAATTCCGTAATTCACAACTCAAAGAACTAAACTTATATATATATGTAATACCAACACAAGTAGAATTAATTCTTTTTAATAACTTCACGGACATATGAGATTTAAGAATTTGATAAGAATAGGTATTTTACAAAAACCAAATAAGGATTTCAGTCATTACACTACTGGATTTGACGTCACTAACATTTTTAAATTGCAACTTTTATTTTTACTTTTTTTCTGTAAGGTGGTTATTTTTCTTCACTTCATTTGTAGTAGTTATTTTCATTATTTTGTTTCATATGGAAGGTTTGGTTGCATTTGGGATAATTTTAATTCTTGGCTTGTGTAGCATATTGTGTGTGAAGAAAATGGTATTGTTAATTACATCAGTGTAAAACAATTTTTAACATAAACCGAAAGCATTGAAATTCTAATGTTGGAATACCACACAACAAGAAGCATGCATACTTTGCATTGAAACTCAAACTGGCAGCCTGTTTCACACGAGTAGAATAGAAAAAAATTAAAACAACAGGGACATGTAAAATATATAAAAATGTCCGAAAAATCTCAAAACATTAAATTTGATGTGTTCTGTCATTTTTAGAACTGCGTTAATTTTTTTTGTATTATGCGGTACTGAGAAAACCCCTGTATATGTATGCATAATATAACACAATATATTTACTTAGTCGAGGAGGGTGTGAGCTCTCCCAGTGTCTAGGGCTTACATCACCTAGGACTTATAGCCGTGCCTAGGGTCAGAGGTCTGTCGGGGAGCAGACGGACGTTGAATCAGAGAATGAACCCGGAACGGGGGATCGGCCCTTAGCCAGGTATGAGAGGGAGAAAGAAGATGACATGGAATGAAAGCAAATGTGATGATGGAACAATTGTGGGAATGAATGGCGGGGGAAACCGGAGAACCCCGGCCGCCTTGGTGCGAGGCGAGCGGTCTAACTACTCGCCCATGGCGCCGCCTATAACACAATATAATGGAATTAAATTTGAAATAGTACTGTAGGCCTCTGACGAGAAAACGTTTGCTTTTCGGAAGAGTGAGGGGGTATAGTACCACGTGGCAGCTCACGTTGATGTCATAAATAGATCTACCTTCAACATTAAAAACATCTAGCAACGTTAGTATTCCAGCGTGTTCCATTTGGAGCAATGTGCAAGTACTTTTATAGTGATTTATAAAGTTATTTACATTGATCAGTAAGAAAGGAACTCTACACAGTCAAGCCCGATAAATAGTTGCTAACGTTATTAAAATCTGTGACGAGAAAACAAACAAAATCAACTGGTTATTCATCATTTCTAGCAGAAGAGCGTATGTTTTCTAAGAGGCCTTAAGTCTTGTTGAATGTTGAAAATAGAGCAGTAGTCTTTATCAGATAGCGATAGAATTGTTGATGTCAACACATTCCTCACAGACGCATTTTCGTGAGAGGAACACAGTAACATAACCTAGTCTATATTGTAAATATCAAAATATTAGAATGTATATGCAGGAAAGCTTCGAAGAATAACTGCTAGAGTAATTACGATGGCAAATTGTAAAGTAAAACACAGAGAAATTACTTGAATACGGCAGAGTCAAAAGTAAAATTGAAATTTATCTGACTGCCAATCAATCCAGGTGACTTTACATGAAGACAGCGGTTATTTGAGCCAATTTGTTTATCCTACCTGCATGACCTGTAGTAATCCCCCAAGGGACGGCGGTCTGCTTCAGTCGAAAATATGGATGTATGGGATGCGCACTTTGACAAAAATGGAACACAAGGATACGTAAATAAAAGAAGCTTACTTTGAGAGTAGTATAAGTAAAATGTTCCAATTCTTCCGTAATATCCTTTTATGTCTTTTATTCCATTTATCTTGAACTCCACAATAATTTATGGAGATTTGTGAGTAATATAAGAACTTGTTTTGCATTCACATGACCTTCTCTACCCAGTCTTCTGCAAACTATTCCTACAGAAGCTTATTCTTCCATCTCTTTTGCCTTAATCGAGATAAACATTTGAATAAATGGTTTTATTACCCATCTCGTTGTAGGTACAGGAGAAATACATTAGGGTAAAGGATAGTCAAATACTTCAAAAGAGGGTCGCTATATGGCTTTGAAATTCAATTCTCTTTTCCTGGTCATGGCAAGAAAATAAACAACGAATAAGGTAAAATACAAGCTATAAAAGTTGTAGCTATTAATAAGAATACAATTATGACTCGAGGACCAAATATTTGAAATGATTTTTTTTTGTTGGAATTTTATTAATTAGACTGTTTTCTCTCTGTTCAATATGAACTCTCAAAAGTAATTGTTCTGTTACCCCTAAGGTAATTTGACTTAGCAGTTCAAAAAAACAAACTGTTTGGCAATTCAAACCAATGACGATGAATATCTCGCAAATTGTCAATGCCAAAAAAATGTATTTGATAACAAATATTGTTTCAACGAGGTCTACATTTTCTCTCCCTCTGGAGGTTTAGAAGTTATACAAAACTCATTCACAATGAAGAGGTCGTCTCAACAGGCTATTTTCAGAAAATTAAAGACGTACACTTTAATTGTCATGTAAATATATTAAATATATTGTATTTTAATCAAAATCGTTAGAGCCATTTTTGAGAAAATCAAAAATATGGAAAAAGTTTCCATATAAAGAGTAGTTTGAGTGGAGGCTTTTTTTTAAAATCTTTTTGTTGCATCTTTGGGAACATACTGAACTTATATACCAATTTTGGTGTTTATCCAACTTGAATTATGATGTTCACACACACATACATAAACACACACACACACACAGAGTACGAATGTATGGAAAACGACCCTAATAGCAAACTAAAACCACTTTTACCACTTTTGGTATATACTATTTTTTTAGACAGCGCTCGAATTTGTAAAATATCAATAACATTATGCTGATTCCTGAAACTAACAGAGATCACGTTTAGAACGCGGTTCTTGAAACAAGAAATGAAGTTAAAAAAGCGAGATGTCAAATATTTTGATGTTTTGTTGATTCGCTAGCAGGCATTTTCAGTGAAATTATTTTCGACATGTTTTGCCTTACACTAGCTAATGAAGCGATTAAAATGTTATATTATATTGTTTTCTGAATTTTTGGGGGTAGGTAGTTCTAGAGTTATTATTTCTGTTGCTTCTATAATTTCACCTGAATTTTCCATTTCAGTTTCTTCTGAATTCATAATTTCAGCCATTTAATCTTATGTAGGTTATACTAGATAAAAGAATAATGTTTGGATCAAAGAAAGCAGAAGGCTGCCAGTATAACGTATAGGAAAACTTTAGAACGATTTGTATTGTGAACAGATAATGCGAGCGCTATGAGAAATTAATTACCTATATTAAAACATAATGAAAAGCAAAACCTAATCAAATAAGTCGAATTATTAAACATGTGCAAATATAAAGGCTAATTGCCATGTAATTGGACTCGAAAACAAAGTTTGTCACAACACAGCTTTTAGTTCGTGTGTACTGTGTTAGAAATTCTACTTTTATGCAGAAATGTTGGTGCAATTTCGAGTAGAGTAGCTATTAATACTTGTACACAATGAATAATTGCTAATGTTTTTCTTTACGTAGAGTAAACAGTCCAAAATAAACATTGATGTCAAAGTTCGAATATTCAATTTTACAAAATATTCTCTGCGGAACTCCACACGTGATTCTAATAGACCCTTTTTGCAGAATAAGTAATTTATGGTCGCTCCACAAAAGAGTTGCATATGCAAGTTGACTATGTACTTGTGCATAATATACATTTAATGAGGATTCCAACGGAAGACATCGCTTTAAACTCCTAGTGCAAATAATCCTTTATTAACTTTATATGAAATATAAGCAGTATGACTGTTCCCATATTAAGTTACCTTGAGGATGAATACCCAGAAGGTTAACTTGTTTGTCAATATTAGAATTGCTTGGATTAAAAGTAAAATCTACTTATCTATTTTTATTAACAACCAAAATATTTGCTTCATACCATTTTATAGCTTTTTTATACATTACTAAGATTTCTATACAAAATATCACTAACAGTGCAGCAGTGATTACTAGTAAGATTATGTGCACATAAATACCTTTCAAGTTATCCATATTGAAGACACCTGGAAAGATAATTAGTGTAAATAATAAAAACTAGAGACCCAAGGACAGATCCCAATGAAACGCATTGTCTCATTTATTTTCGACGATGACCTTTTACAAAAGCAGGATTGGCGCCTTTTTGACAAATATGCTCTAATAAAATTTAAACTATTGTTATTAAAGCTATAAAACTGAAGAATCTAATGAGATATAAGTTGGTTATATGTGTTGGAATTGATTAACATCTATTATTTTATATTTCTTAATTTTAACTAATTATCTTTGGAGAAAGAATACACAGAATATTTCCTTAACATCGCACGGTGTTTTGCATCTCGGCAGCGGCATATACGAGGAAGGAAAGTAAAGCTGGTGGTCTTGTGTTGTAGATTTACGGTTCACAAAAGAACCTCAAGTCTGATAAAGAGCCCTCTGAGCAAAAATTTCCGGTCCAATATAGAATACGGCGCTAAGAGCCAGTAGTTAAAGAGCGTCCATATATAAAACTCTTTTTAACTGGGGGGGGGTCTTCGAGCCTGGAATTGTTAGGGACCTCCGCGCGTCTCTGTAGTATGTGCGCCTGTGGCTTTCTGTGGTTCCTGCACTTTAGCCCTTCCTCCTGGGGGGAGGTAGCCGCAATGGGTTTATATAGGTTTCATTATGCGATGTGTCCCTCTCCGTTGTACACTCTATAACCTATAAGGCAGGCAGTTAACCCCGGATAGGAATAAGAGCCAACCTTGGCCGAGATGCAAACTCCCCGTGAATGTTAAAGATATATTTTTAAGCTAGATACCAATCCTACTATTATCAATTATACACCTTTGTGGTATGAAAGCTGTGTGTCTAACATCTAATCCATAGTACCAGCGTTCGAATCCCGATTGGTGGTGCGTTATAGATAAGGTTTTAATATGTTGACTACTAAGTCAAATATAGATAAATTCAGAGGACATTGGGCTAGTTTTCGCTTCATTTTCACCAGACTTGAGCTAAAAAGACAGAGAAAAGTGCATTCTCATCCAGATTCCATGCTTACTCTGGTATGAATCACGTTTACGTGTGCAATGTAGCGGGCAAGTGAAGATTATCAACAATGTTACAATTGCAGGAAATTATTAACTTTTTCTAATTTTTCACGTGCGTAGGCACAATTGATCCATGCGGTAAAGAACCAATAAACAAACCAATTTGGACTCCATTAAACTTTGCCTTACCTCTCTGCTCCCTTGGCTTACAACCTAACTCGATTCAGTAACAACAGCAAACGCGAAGAATCACAGGTTTCAGAAATGAAAATTTTCGCGCTGCTTAGTGCAGAAGTGTTGCATAAATTATATTCAGGGAATTGTGCAAATCATGCTGGGAAGTGTAAAAGGTATTTTGTTTCGGTCTCTGAATTTTACCTGGTTTTATTACTTGAAGAATGCTGCCCTAAAGGCTTAAACTGTAAGCTGCCACTGCAAAAGATTTCGCAGTTAGATTAATTCTCCTTGTGGGATTATTGATTTTTTCGGATATTCGTTACCTGTATAAAATGAGTAGATATGTCCTTGCCATCAGCATTTAAATGCTAAACTAAGTTAGGATATCTTCTAGTATGTGCGATGATACGTATCAACGTAGTTATGTCTAAAGCACCAGCAGTCATTTAGAAAATTTCTGGCTAAACATCGTTTTATACAACGAAAATATAAACGAACTCATAAAAGCAGAACCTGAAAAGAATTGCATTGTAAATCAATCAGCTAAAAGGATTGGCTTCACATACGTGATTGATTAAAGGCTTATGGGCTGGACCGATTGTGTCACGAAAATAGCATTAAAAAGCTTTTTGGTTAATATAACGAAGCCATAACAAAAATATGGTCAACTGGGGATTCTGAAAAATATGATAATGAGAACATCAGTGGGGAATGGGCGTGGTAAGCATTTGGACAGGTCTGCTCAGCTGAAACTTACGATGAAAAGTCCATATTGCTTTTAATACGTCTTGCGTGCCGAGTTAACATGGGTTACTTGGATGTGATTTTCAAAATGAACTGCACGCACGAAGGTTTAAGAGACCCAAAGAGGTGGAAATCCATGTCAGATCTGGGCTGTAAGATGATGTATTCTGGAACTCTCTGGCCTTGTCAAACCTATTTTAAAAGACTTCTGAATATCCAAGAGGCTCATCAACAGAATATAAGCTTCCAATACCTGATGATGTACAAATAATGGCAACCGCGGGGTTCAACATGTTTGGAGCGTAACTTGTGGTGGGATGTTCAGCTGGAGACAGATCTTGGGGCTTCATTTCCATTGCATTAACTCTCTGGTCTCATTGTCCAACACATTTTCATTTTCGGGCATGACTAGTCAACTCCGTCATATTTCGGAATACTTTAGATCGACAGCCGTTTAAAAGTAATACTTTCTATTGGGTTAGCAAGAAATAAAAAAAAAAAGAACACTCGGGTTTGACCATATGAAACACCCTCGTAGATGAAACAAGTAATGCACGGTTTAGAATACTTTCGTCTTATAAAAAGGCATGAATAGATACATTGATGCACTTGCTCTTGTATAAGATAATCGATGTTGCTAATAATGGATTTCCTCCAAGGGGCATTGTGATAATAATATTGCAGTCCTGCAACTACTTAGCGTTTGTTGATCTGTCCAACGGTACTATACAGCAGTTTGTT
The DNA here is from genome assembly GCA_030765065.1 of Deroplatys truncata. Classification (NCBI taxonomy): domain Eukaryota; kingdom Metazoa; phylum Arthropoda; class Insecta; order Mantodea; family Mantidae; genus Deroplatys; species Deroplatys truncata. Next base: position 90,829,055 of record CM060979.1, read on the forward strand.
ACTGCTTAAATATATTGTGGCGCACTATGTAATTAGTGGCTATTGTCATGCCAGACACATTATTGCTTCGTATTGGCGACAGCATTGTTGGAGTAATTCTTTCGGCTTTGGGTTTAGAGGTTCCTTTTGGCATGCCGCTCTCCAATCCGAGATACGGGTATAGCGAGGGTTGGAGGGGGGGAATAGGTTAGCGTTACTTGTTTGTGTTGTGTTAGCGTCACTTTGGTTTAAGAGTCGAGTGAGTGCGGTGTGTGTGTGAAGAGTGTGAATGTAGCCTCGTGTGTGTAGCATCTCCCCTCATCTCTTCCTTTAGCTTTTTTGTGTGTGATGTAGGGGCACCGTGTTTATATTGAATAAACGGTGATTAATGTGAATTCTGTGTATTTTGTTATAAATATCCTACGCCTGCACTGGAATGTGATGTTAAAAGTTCTGGTCTTCTCGTTGCCTCTGAATATTTAGCTGGAAACCTTTTGGCCTCTCCTCAGTATGCAATAATATTTTACAGAAATAATACTGGTACAAGAATAATACATGAGCAGAAACATGAGTAACTAAGGTGGGCTTATGTTCTGGGTATCTTATCATTCCTTTCATCAATGATAAACAGTTATTAGAAGGTGCCGATTATGACAACCTAAAATATTTGATAAAATGACTAAATGCTGAAAAGATGGCGTAATGATTACAAAATAACCTAAAATTTAGATTTATTTAATTTATTAAAATTAGTGTATAGAAAGCAGAAAATAAGTTAATTCATACAGGGATATAATTGCAATGAAAGTAGCAAAAGTAGGTGAAAGGTTAATGCTAAGATAATTCAGAAAACTGATTCAATGTACATGTTCTTGTCTGAAGAATCTGAAAAGAGAATGAAGAATTTTTTTTGTAAAAATATCTTACAAAACTGAAGCAATAACTCTTTTGAGTTCTTAGATTATACAAAGTTCATTGGGAAGGAAGATGACTTCACAGCTTATGACCCCAACATAGGATAAAGAAAGCAACACTTATTAACGCAAAAAGGGAAAACTCCATCCCTAATTTGAGACAGGAGTTCATAATTGTAATGACACCTATTCTCCCGATAACAGTCACCCCTCTCAAACTAACCATTAAATAGGAATGTTTTTTCATCAATAATGCGAGTAAAGAACGCACATAGTTGCTCTTATTTCCTAGATGTATAGGGACATTCATAATATTTGAAAAGTTATCCTTGTTTAAAGTGTGAATAATACAAAATTCTTTTTACTATCGTACTCCACAAGAAATGTAAACCTCTTTAAACACACAATATATGTAAAATAACTTTTTGTGGCATCAGCCATTTCCGAGATATCCGTTATTAATGTTTCGAATTGTTCAATATTTAGCCATTCCTTTAAAGTCCTATGGATTTGCGATTGTTACTCGCGATGTTATGGAAAGCGTATGGAATTTTATGGACAGCGCAGGTATAGGGTCTAGTTGTAAAACATTTGACTATCTCTGTTTCCTTTGTGTCTGTAATGAACTGTGTAATGCAGGTATTTTCGGAAGGTTTATATCGATTAAAATGAAGTAGATAGGAACATTAACTTTCATAAGAACAATTTCTACACAAACTATTAAACTACAGGGGGTAGAAAAAGGCTTGTGAATCTAATACATCAGATTAATTTTCTTCAGAACGTTCTACTCTTAAGATGTGACCCCCATAATTAGGTACCTATCTGACGTCAGTTTATGAATGACTCCAGCAGCGCTCACATCAATGGGCTTCAGCGAAGAAAGAAAGAAAGACAGAAAGAAAGAGAGAAAGAAAGAAAGAAAAAAGGAAATATAATGTAAACTGTGGTCCTAAAGCATACTATGGCGCATTAATAACTTGGAGGGTTACATTGTCATAGCCAGACATATTATTGTTGTACATTGTCATTATCGGACACATTGTTGTTTACGTCACTCCTGGCTGGTAGCTTCGATAGCCACGAGTGGTGGGGGATATAGGTCTGTCTCGGTTAGGATTCCGTGAGGTGCGGATCGCGTGTGCAAACCGGTGGACATCTCTCACCTTTCATATTTAATAATGCAGGATCCTCAAACGTTGGGAAATAAATCTAGGAATATGCAAGTAGATTTGTGTTATGGATTTTGTACAGCGAAAAACCCACGCCTTCCTCTTAACCTCCACACCACGTTTCGGTCCTCCGTAGCCAAGTAAGTATACGTCCCCTCAATGTACGTACTGGGTACTAGAAATTAATTTAATTTTTATGTGAACCTTTAGACCTCTACCCAGCATGTAACAATATCAAGGTAAATCTGGCAAGTTTTACGCTATAACCATACTGTTCTGAGGTTCCCATCTTGACCTACGTTAACCTAAGCCTACAGGATTATAAAATCATGCTTACTGTGGCAGTTTTAAGGACATTTTTGCTTTCTCTGCTACTTATCTATAATACCTATATGTAAATGGAAACATTTATTTCACCGAAATATTCCACACGGAGATTTCACGGGAAATAAATATTTTGAGCTCCCATGAACAAAGAAAGGGAACGCTTTTAGAACATGTGTGTGTGTCTCTGCCTGCACACACACACACACACACACACACATAAACACAACTACAATTCAACAGCGAATGTTGGATAAATACCAAATTGGTATTTAATTTCCATATCCTCCAAAGATGCGACACGAAGATTAACAAAAAATCTCCCCACCCAAAATGTTCAGGGGAAGGTTTTAGAAATATCTTATTTTCTCGAAACCAGTTCCAACGATGTTGATTGAAACGCTAGATATTAAAGATATTTACCTTAAAAATAAACCGTATATGTTGAATTTTCTGGGAGTAGCCTGTGAAGTCCTGTTTATTCCAATGAAAGTTTATGGAATACCGCATAACTGGTAAACGTTAAGTGATAGACGAAAATGTACTAAATAAAAATGCAGATTTTTTGAAATAAGCAATTTATTTTAAGCGACACTTTTTGTACTACCATCATTTACGAAGTATCCGTTATTATTGATTTGAATTTTTCAATACTTTTCATTTTTTTTAAAAGCGCTTGTCGCTACTAAGTTGTTCGCGATGTTGCAGAAAGTCTCTGGGATTTCAAGGCCAGTATATAGTGAGAACTGACTATTGATTCTGTTTTCTGTACCCGCTTTGCACCTACTTGAAAAAATGGTTTTCTAGGAATAGTTTGTAGTAGTTAGATACATAAAAATAAACGACACTGGGGAGAGGTCATTGAAATGTAACAAATAGGATTTTCATAAATGCTATTGCAATTTCACTTATTGTTTTATTTCTTCCGCAACATACTGTGATTTATCATATCGCTTGAGTAATTAGTTTTTGGTTTGTCTAACATTGTAAAGTATTTAACTGTTCTAAAATCTCAGTTACTGCTTTCTAAATGCCTTTTGTACTGCGATCTCAGTGTAGGGTGTCATACTCACATAGGACAGTTTGGTGTGACTTAATGGACTTAATTCTTACTTTATCTTACATAATTATTCTAAAATGTATACCTATCATTATTTATTCTATGATATTTCTATATTTTTATTTTCTCTACCAAGCATATAGTGGTAGAAAAGGTATTGCATTCCACCCAAAAATTCGATACAGAGATTTAGAGGGAGATACATGTAATGAGGCCCCCTAAATCCAGAAAGGCATTTTTACTTTATCTACCACATATATAGTGGGTGGAGAAGATATTGAATTCCACCTAAACATTCCGTACCAAGATTTCTCTGGAAATGCATGTTTTGAGGGCACCTTAATAAAAAAAATTTTAGACGAAGGTCCATAACTGAAAAACAAAAAAATCTGATAAATACCACACTTGGTATTTGGGTTCCTACCTTCCAAAAATGCGACAGGAAGATTTTCAAGAAAATCCCCCTACACCTAACTAACCTTTACATGGGCGCTTTTCAAAAAAATTTGATTTTTTTAAAAACTGACCATAAAAATTTTGATTATATTGTCGTATGTTAAAGATATTTTCTGGGAATAGCCTGTGAAGCCCTCTTCATTCGGAGGAATGTTGTATAATCTTGTATAACTGGTAAACGTTAAGCGATAAATCAAAACGTACCATACAAAAAATACAGATCTCTTTAGAAGACACAATTTACTTACTTTTTATGGCATAAGCCCTATCTGGGATATCCGTACTTAAAGGTTCAAATTGTTCGATACTCTTAAAGTCTCATCGATTTTCAATTGTTTCTAGCGATTCCATGGAAACAGAGTGCAATTTAAGGCCGGTATATAGCGTCCAGGTCTTAAATTTTTGACTATCGCTGTTCTCTTTTTAGAAAAAGAGACACGTGTGTGTCTGTGCAGTCGGTACCAAAGTACCAATCTAGGTATTTAAGTTCAGTATCTCACAAGGATGCAACACGAAGGTTTTCAAGGAAAGAGTCCTTCCCCATACTACACTTCACATGGAATATTTTTCGAAAATTTTGATTTCCTAAAAAATGGCTCTAAAATTTTGATTCACATACCGCATATTAAGGATTCAAGAATTTTTTTCGTGGCATAAGGTATTTCTGAGATTGTAATGCTTCAAATTGTTCATTACTGGCCATTCTCTTGAAGTCCTATTAACATTCACTTGTTTCTCGCGATTGCAAGGAAACAGTATGGAATTTTAAAGTCAGTATATAGCGACCAGTTCTTAAATATTTGACTATCCCTGTTCCCTTTGTAGTTATAGCAAAATGCATAATGTAGCTATTTCTGCAAAAGTTTATTCAGATTAAAATGAAATTAGACAGAAAAATAAGTTTTAGTAAGAATAAATTGTATACCCACTAATAAAGATACAGGGTAGAGGAAGTCATGTGACTATGTCACATCAAAATTTTAGAAAAACGCCCGTGTGTCTGTGTGTGTTGTCTGTGAACAGCATAACCCAAAAAGGAAAAGTCAGATAAATACAAAACTTGTAATTAGGTTCAGTAATTAGGTTCAGTACCTTCTAAAGATGAGACAAGAAGATTTTCAAGAAAATCCCCCACTCCAAACTACTCTTTACATGGAAGATTTTTGGAACTTTTTTATTTTCTAAAAAATGGCTCTAACGATTTTAATCAACATGGCATATTTTAAAGGTATTTACATGACAAATATAATGTGTATCTTGAACTTTCTCGGAATAGCCTGTAAAGTCCTCTTCATCCGGAAGGAATTTTGCATAATCTTGTATAACTAGTACACGTTAAACGATAGAAGAAAACGTACTACACAAGAAATGTAGATCTCTTTAAACTACAATATTTATTTCAAATAATGTTTTTTTTGCCATCAACCATTTCCAGATATCGGTTATTAATGGTTCTAATTGTTCAGTACTAGATCGTTCTTTAAAGTCCTTTCAACATTCAGTTGTCCCTTGCGAGTGCATGGAAATAGTATGGAATTTTAAGGCAGTGAATACCGTCCAGTTCTTCAACATTTCACTATCACTGTTCCCTTTGTATCTATAACGAAATGTGTAATGTAACTATTTCTGCAAACGTTTATTTGTATTAAAATGATGTAGACAGAAAAATAAGCTTTAGTAAGAATAGTTTGTATACCAGCTAATAAGCAATAGAGGGTAGAGAAAGTCATGTGAATGTAACACATCAGAAATTTGTTTTTTACTTTAAGGGGAAAAGGTATTCTGAAATGGTCAAAAATCATATTTTTTGTTTTAGGCACTAAAAAAATTTCTATTATTTACAGTTTAAGATAATATATACTTTTTGGGGGTTAAGAGGTTTTTAAGGCATTTAAATACCATTTAAATGCTATTCTGCATTCGTTTAAAGGTGCCATGCAACGCCCCTTTTTAGAACATTTTTATATCTTTTAACAACGAACGACTATGTCATACCAAGCGAGCAGTTCAGCAATTAACAAAAGAGGGCAGGACCAAGAGAAGGCAATCAGGAAAGCTGAAGAAATCCAGGAATGAAGGTGCAGACGATTATCCCTAGAATGTACTGAACTGAGTTAGACTTTTAATGTTCAAATTTAAAATTCAGTTTTCTAAACACATTTTTGGATACGTATGTACCATTTTCTCAGAAAGTGTGAGAGGTAGAGAGCTGAAATTTTCAGTACATGTATACAACACACAGTTAAACTTTATGAATCACAATCATAATTTTATAATGTATATTAGGATATTAAGTAAGCAAAATATTTGCAAATTTTCTATATTTTTACTTTTTTGATTTGAAAATAATATTTTTTTGAACTTCTAGTTAGCTGATATACATAACTAAATATTTGAGGTTTAGAAGATAGCTGATTATAGTAAGAGCAATCATTCAAAAGTGTGATTCTGTATTGCAAATAGTATCAGAGAAAAGGTACATGAATTCGCATGTTTTAAGAGTAAATTTTATTATTTTTCTGCTGAATTAAATAATGCTTACGAACTTAACTACATCAGCTAACAGTGCAAACAACCACTTGAAATTATTGTCATGACTTATAGAACAATTCATAAAGGTTTCAGGTAAAACCATTGAGAACTTTCAGAGCAGTGGTAATGTAACGCACTTAAGGTATAATTTCCACGTGTTTAGACAGACTATCTTGCCCTCGCTTTTGAAAAATGCATAATTGTTGATATTAATTACTTGTAAGAAGAGAAAAAGATGCACTATCTTTAAGTGATTAAATTCCGCCCATCTGCATTTTCTGGGTATACGCAGCAAGCAATTCATTATCAGTATGCATGTTCTGTTGCGAGGAAGTGCTAAAAATTGCATGGGTGCATTGCGTGGCTTTCAATTAGTGTAATTCATTTGTATCAGGCGTAGAGGAGATGTGGTTGATGTTCATTACAATGAAGAGTAATTACGCTGGACAAAAAGCAAGGTCACTAGGGCATTGATTAAAGTTGTTAAAGGGATCGAAACGTTGTGGCTGTCTTTTCCCTCTTAAAGGCTGTTTCAAAATTTAGTTAATAAAACACCAAAACGTTAAAAAAAAATCGGATGTGTTACAGTCACATGACTTTCTCTACTCTTGTACAAATTATTTTTACAAACGCTTATTCTCCATATGCTTCATGTTAATCGAGATATCGAGATGTTAATCTTATTGCTAATTTTCTTGTAGCTGCAAGGGGAATTGGTAGGCTTTAAGCTATAGTAAAATATTTTAAGAGCTGGTTGCTATGTGCAGTATTCCATTCTCTTCGCATTACCAGGACAAAAAAAAGTGAATGACGAATTTGAGAAAAAGTATAAGTTTTGAAAAGTTTAAGGGAATAACAAGCAGTATATCGAAAATGATTCACTCGACAAAACATGTATATGACATAAATTGTATATTTTAACACGATCTACATTTTCTGTGTAGTAAAATTTTATCTATCACTTATGGTTTACCATTTATGCAAAAGTCGTTCACAATGAAGAATACTTTTGGAGACATTCTCAGAAAATTCGAGATATACATTTCATTTGTCACGAAAATATATTAAACATATAATATTTTAATCAAAATCGTTAGAGCCGTTTTTGAGAAAATTAAAATTTTCGAAAAATGTTCCATGTAAAGGATAATCTGGGGTGGGAGGATTTTCTTGAAAACCTTCGTGGAAAATACTGAACCTAAATACCAAGTATGGTGTTTATCCGACTGTTCGTTTCTGAGTTATGCTGTTCACACACACACACACACGGACATGTTTTATAAAAATGTTTTTTTTTGGATTCAGGGGGTCTCAAAATATGTATTTCCGGTGAAATCTCGGTATCAATTTTTGGGTGGAATACAATACTTCCCCTATTTACTATACGTAGTAGAGAAAGTAAAAGCTGCATGTTAACAGGACTTAAAGAGAATGACCAGGGGATGAATAATTTGAACTATTAACGAATATCTCAGAAATGGCCACAAAAAAACGTATTTCAAATGAATTGTGTGTTCTACTTTTTTTTCTTTAGTGCGTTTTTTCGTCTACCGCTTAACGCTTACCAGTTACAAAAGATTATACAAAATTCCTTTGAATGAAGAGGATTTCACAGACTATTCCAAGAAAATTTAAGGTCATTATATTCGTAATGTAAATATCTTTAAAATATAATATTTTAATCAAAATCGTTAGTACTATTTCTTTAGAAAAACAAAGTTTTCGGAAAATGTTCCATTAAAGGGTAGTTGAGATTGACGGGATTGGAAATTTTCGTATTGCTAATTTGGATGATATTGAACTGAAATACCAAGTTTGGTATTTATTCGACTTTTCGTTTATGAATTATGCTGTTCACAGACAGAACACGCACGGACATGCTTTAAAAATTCTTTATTTGGATTCCGGGGCCTCAAAACATGCATTTCCATGTTTGAATGGAAATGACCATCACAACATATCCAAATAAAACAGGACTCATGGCATTTGCTTTTCCTTCTCATAATATCAAGCAACTTTCATCAGAAATTTCTTTCTACAACGCTTAGTTTTGGAGATATTGTACAGTCTGAACTTAAATGGTCCACCCTGTATATGCATTCATTTTCAACTAACCATTTACTTGCCCTTTAGTTGATCTTATTAAATATTTAAATCCCTATTTAAATTTATTCTATTCCTTACGAAATTATCCATTACTTTCATGTTTCCTTATTAATTACACTTCCTTTATAACAACTTTACAATACAATAATTTTTATAATTTCATGTCCAGATTCAGAATTCTAACTTCTATATTTACATTATTTGTTCTTTCTATACAACTTCAATATCTTTGCTTAATAAATTGTACTTTAATCGTTCAGTTTTCTCAATCTACATTAAAAATGGCGATAACTAATCTTCCCTTATTCTTTTTATCATTCACTTTAGTAACACTACAATCAATGTATTTATCACTCATATGTAAACTATTGCTTTACTTTTTAAAATAAAACTTTTTCACACTTCATTTATCACTACATTCACTTTAAATACACTTACCAGAATTTCTCAAAATGCACATGTAAATATCAATTGAAATGACCAATCTAGGTGCCTGTACTTCATCAGGCATACTTTTATTGGACCTGCCAGTCGAATAATTAGACGGAGGGGAGCCCTAGCCAATGGAGCTTAGGACCGCAAGTAGACCATTAGTAGGCCCTTTTTGTCGTACTGAATCTTTGGGAGTAAGGGAAGACATGAAGGTCGGCCAGATCAGACGACGATGTGCGCAAGCACGGACGTATGCTTAACGATTCCAAAATGACACCAACCCCACGCCAGCACGAGTCTGTTTGCACCATTATCAACCCGGAAACAATCCTCCCTCTGGAAAAGGAACCAAGCGCCAAGGATAAGCATTTATATTGCGCAAACTCCATGGACACATCGCAAAGCACCAAACGCCATCGCCTGGTCCTACTACTATATGAAGTGTGATTCCCAATGGAAATCAAAACCAGGGCCTCCCGAATACGAGCCTGCTCACACGTTACTGCGGAGCCATCTCGCTCGACTGGAACTCTTAGGGAGCAGGAAAGGTAGGATTATGATTCTGAGCAGGAGGAAGAAGACGGCGGCGAGAGAAAGTCGAGTGAAGAATGGGGGTAAATGAAGGTAAATTGAATGTATCATAAGTAAAATGAAAGATAAAATCAACACGATAATATTTAGTTTAATGTAGAGAGTAGTAAGTTTAATGAAATTACTAATTATTGAAATTTACTTACAGCATATTAAGAAAAGTGAATGGTAAAAATGTATATTTTTGAGGAAAGTATATTTAAGTGGTATTGAAAGGATAAATAATATAAATATAGCAGTTAGAATTCTGGATTTTGATTTGAAATTATAAAAATTATTTTGAGGATTGAATACTTTATGATTAACTGAAAATGAACACACACACAATAAGTGTAGTTGGGACATTGAATACTAGTACCTTTATCACTAGCAAACAGTGGCTAGAATGCAGTTAAACTAGTATGGAATATTTTGTTTTATATGTAGCTTTATATATACACCTTGTTTTAGTTACAAATGTTTACTAGTATTTCATGTTGCTGGCTCCAAGTAGTAATACATCAATATATGTTTTGATTTAAATTTCAATAATACCTGGAAAGTTTGAATTTTTACTATTATTATTGTTTTTACTTTAGGTTTTTAATTTTGTTCTAATTTATTTTTATTTGATAGCTTATACTTAAAAATCTATACAATAATATATAAAATGAAGGTAGTGTTAAATAAATCAAATTGGAATACACTCCTGGTGTAGGAAACCAATACCAGGACGGCGTATTGCGGATTTTATTTTATTTGTTGGTGTAATCTATTAAGCATTACCAGTGTTGTGCATGTCTTCTGCTACACTTGCTGTGTTTGTAGCATAGGGACTGCATTCGGCTCTTTTCGCCCATCTCTTCTTTATTTTGAAGAAATGAAGACGTATATGGAACAGCGTATGAGGTGCAAACACAAACTGGCAAGCCATATCCGCATTGTGGGGGCAACGTATCCGCTTTCTTAACCGGAGACAACAGCTCCAACGTCGTTTGAGGTAAGTTGCCATGGGTTTTACCTAATAAATAGGATGACTTTCGGGTAATTCTCAGCTGGATAAGTTTTGTGTTGAGGCAGTATTTTTAACACTTAAATGATTTTAGTCAAATTATATAATAAAAAAATATAACAACAGTCCGCCTTAAAGAAGTATGTATATGTAAAATGTATAAAAAGTGTATATTACAGTCATTGTGTATGTTTATATTATTGTATACATGTAATTATGTTATCTGAATATATTACGTAATTTAATAATTTAGGAACTTTGAGAATAATAGGTTAAAAGTTGCTAACAATGCGGTAACCTTGAGGCAATAATGAGTAAGAAAGTGTAATAATGCTACTAGACATTCTTGGAGCAACAACAATGTAATTTTTGTGACAGTTTATAAAATAGCCAATCAATAACCAGAAAAAAACTTAAGTTAAATAAAAGTATTGTATAGGATTAGGAATAGCCAATCAGACACTTGAAATACAGAAATTTACAAATTTAGGCGATAGAAATCAAGTTAGTTGCTTGTAGACAGCGCTCATAACTGGACGCGTTGCTTGTAGACAGTGTTCCTAACCGGACGCGAGATGCGTCCTCCAGAAATTTAATATGTATTCGTGTGGGACGAAAATAGTTTACGTGTTAAAAAGTGCAAATAATTAATAAAAGAATCCTACAGCTCTCTATATCAGTGAAGTGTTATTTAAATTGTGTCAAGGATTAATAAATGTAGTGAAGTAAAAATTATATGTGTGAGCCCACATTCTTAGCCGCACTACTCCCTGCAAAGAAATCCATGTCTCTAACAATAATACTGACGCAGCCGGGGCAAACATAAATATATAATATTTAAAGAAACAGTAAAAAATTACAAAGTTAATATTTTTTAAATATTTTTTGGGGGGCAAAGGTCACCGGAAAGTATATTTGGGGCAAAGGCCACCGCAAAATACATTGGGGGCGAAGGCTACCGGAAACTTTTTACCATACGTGCGGTTACAACTACTTCAATTTCGGCTCCCCAACAGTTGAACTACAATACAACTCCTACTTCAAATTGGCTTTCCATACGTGAAGCAACAACCTACTTCAGTGTTCATTTGAGCATCACTACACACGTTTGATTAATTATCTCTGCAGATATTTTGTTAATAGGAGATATACGATAGCAAAAGTAGCTTCATTACACATTTCGGTGCAGCTTTAAGGGTATACAGGGAAGCGAAGAAACTCTGGGAATATGTAGTATGTGTTTATCGTTGGGGGACACCTCGCGCATTACGACCAGCTTGGTCTATTGTAGCTACACCTCCAGGAGGCAGGGATGAGGTGAAGGAAGGTTAGGAGGCCTGAGATCCGCAGGCAGACAGGTCCACAGAGACTGTTTGAACACCTGCGCACCAGGTGAGGCGAAGAATCCCGAGAGAGAGCGCGAACCGAACCTAAAAGTGCGGGACAACGCACTGTCGTACACAGGGAGAAATCTTTCCCATGCACAAGCATTCACGCCATCTGCCCGACACCGCCAGCACCACAGAACCTGAAAACACACCTGAAACATGAAAGGGAAAGATGAAATAAGAAGAAATGTCGGAAAGGAGAAATAATATACCATCTCGGCATGCGCCTAGGCGACCATTTTTAAACCACGAAAAACGCCATGGCCAGAGTTTACTTACTGAGAAAGTAAAATGTGAAACAAAGCAATCTTAGATGAGTAATTTCTAACTCTAAAATAAATGTGTTTAACTGCAGACAAAAATAGTGAAAGACAATTAAATCTAAATAATAACCATTGCTCCTTTTACAGGTTTTTATTTATAAATGTAGCATATGACTTACAATAAAGCCAGCGTCATTTTGTTAATTTTATATAACGCTTCCAGTAAAGACAGATATCATACATCGAGCTCCCCGAGCAAGGCCCTAAGGGGCGGTCGTATTAATTATCCTGAAAATGTAGAGAGGGGATTATGTTTTCAAAAGAACAACCACAATACTCGGTTTCAATTACTGAAAGCTTCAAAGTCTGCATATATATGGATATATCCTTTTGTACCATTTGCAGTGTAGCAGGTTCAGCGCAGAATAGTACAGTGTAATTGTAGTAGAATAATCTCTAATGAACACTGTAGTGATTTGCAAATCTCCAAACTCCAATTCAGGTAATTCGTGATCATCGCAATCTTTCTCATGGATTAAATCCTGGTGTACGTTCCGGCCTAATGATGGTTAAATTTGTTTTGCTCATTCGCCAATGATTGTTTCTCATATGCATGCTTTTAGATAGATGCTGGCCACGAGTTTTGGACATCATCATTATTATTTTACTGTGTCCTCGCCCGCCGCCCAAAAAGCAGAAATTGTCTGCCTGTTCCAGATACTAATTCCCATTACTTTCCCTACTACATTCCTATATTAAGTAGAGGAAGTTTTACATTCTATCCAAAAATTCGACACCGAGATTTCACCGGGAATAAACGTTTTGAGGCGTGCGAATCTGATGTTTTACATTCACATGAGTTTCTCTACTTTCTACAAACTATTTTTAGAAACTCTCTCTATCTACTTCATGTTAATCAAGATAAACGTTGCAGAAACTATCTTATTACTAATTTTCTTGTAAGTGCAAGGGTAATATGTTAGGCATTAAGCAATGGTCAAATCGTTTAAAAGCTGGTTGCTATGTGGAACATTCCATTCTCTTTGCATGTCCAAGACATAGAAAAAAACAATAAGAATTCCCATTTGAGAAAAAGTATAAGCATTGGAAAATTCAAACAAATAACAAGGAATATCTAGGAAATGGTTCGCTGGACAAAAAAGTATATGACATAAATTTTGTATTTTAAAGAGATCTACATTGATTGTGTAGTAAAATCTTGTCTATCGCTTACGGTTTAGCAGTTATGCGAAAGTCATTCAGAATGAAGAGGACTTTTGGGGACATTCACAGAAATTTCAAGATATACATTTTATTTGCCATGAAAATATTTTAAAGATATGATATTTAATCAAAATCGTTAGACCCATTTTTGAGAAAATCAGAATTATCGAAAAATGTTCCATGTGAAGGGTAGTCTGGGGTGGGGATTTTCTTGAAAATCGTATCGCATCCTTGGAAGTTACTAACTCAAATGCCAAGTTTGGTATTTATCCGACTTTTTGTTTTTGAGTTATACTTTTCACAGACTCACAGGCAGCTGGACAAGCAGGCAGACAGACGGACGGGCAGACATGTTTCCAAAAATTCTTTATTTGAATTCAGGGTGCCTCAAAATATGTATTTATGTTTTTTCGGTGAAATGTCGGTATCGAATTTTTGGGTGGAATGCAATACTTCCCACTTACTATGCGTAGTAGAGAATGTAAAAAACATTTTTAGAAAATGGTCCCTGTGTGTGTGTGTGTCTGAACAGCATAACTTAAAAATTATAAGTCGTTTAAGCACCAAACTTGTTATTTAGCTTCAGCATCTTTCAAGTATGGGACTTGAAGGTTTTAAACAAAATCCACCCACCCTAAACTACCTATACATTGAAAAGATTTAATTATGCTTTATTCTCTCAAAAATGCCTCTTAAAGATTTTTATTGAAATACGACATTGACTGCCTCGTGGTCTGATGGTTAGCACGCTAACCTCCACATCCAAGCTCCTAGGTTCGCTTCCCGGCTGGAGGATGGAAATTTTTTTTAACCAAGATTTTTTTCCCCATTCTCCAAACATCATTGTCACTGACCAATTGTTCCAAAGGCAAAACCGTCGATATAACCTTAGATACTAAAGACGGCGTTTAAATGCAACATAAAACATGTAATAAAAATATCATATATATATATAACATATTCGCATGACAAATGAAATTCATAACTTGAATTTTCTAGGAATAGCTTGTTAATTCCTCTTCATTTTGGATGACTTAAGTATAATTAGTAAACTATAAAAGATATACATAAAGTATCATGACCTCGTTAAAGCACACACTTTATGTGAAATAAATGTTTTTTGTGGAGTTAGCCATTTCCTAGATATTCCTTAATATTGGTTTGTGTATTCAAACATTAACGTTTTCTAAACTGTTAAGTCATTCGTGTGTGTTCCCCTTGTGGCAATGCAAACAACATGGTATATCAAAGCCATTATATTCATGTGTTTTAAAATATCTGACTATCGCTTTACCTACTGTATACTACAACGAAATTTACAAATGTGAATTGAAAGTTTATATAGATTAACTAGAGGTAGATAGGATAATAAGCTTTTCTAAGAATTCTTAGAAAATGAAGAATGAAGAAAGCCTTATGCATGCAACACACCAAAGGTTTTTAGTTCTAAAACATATTTCATACGGTTTATTAAATATATACTAATGTTATAAAAATAAATCATATATTTATTACGAAGAAAATATTTGTAAGAACAAAACGAATTTCGTAAAGGTAGTTTTTGCGCTGGTGGATACTTCACGCTCAAGTATTCTTCAAGAAACATAAGGAATTTAACAAACACATTGCATTTATTATAAACAATCTTTTGATATAATGAACAATACAAAATTTTTAGAAAATTTAGGTTAAAGTGGAATACCAAGGTGACTCATTATATATTATAGCATTCAAGCTTTTGTATGAATAACAAACAAAACCTGCAGCTCTAACGACTTTTGTTTTTGTAAATTTAACATTGTATAACCCGATATTGAATTAATGAAATAATGTTTAAATCTGCCGGAAATCCAAAAAACTTATTTGTCCTATGTTTGTTTCTGAGGATCAGGGAAAATACCCGAAAAAATTCCTTATACGATTAGGTCACCTAAATGAGATACGAACTCGGAAACTAAGTGTGAGGGAGAAACGCTACTCTCAAACCAAGGAGATGGGGGAGTTTCATTATTGCTTTAAGTGTAGAGATTATTTTCTTCTCTCACAGTTTATCTCCCTTCTCCCCTTTCTCTCCCTCCATTCTTCTGCCCCACTCTTTTATTCTGTTCTCTATTCCTTCGTCTTTCTCACTTTTCACGATTTGGCAATCTCTACTTCCCTCCCTATTGCCCCCATCTCCGTTTCTCCTCTCTGGTAATAAACTGTTTCTTTTGGGGTCCTATTTTAGTTAAAAAGTAACAGATTTAATAGTTCACAGACTTGTGTGTCTATTACTTATGATTGCAAAGAATCGGTTCTGTGTACGTTGTTTTTCGTGGTAACAAGTAATAAAAAGAGATTGGTAGAATTTCTTAAGTGTCCATTTTAATGAAATTTTGTACACAAAAAAGAACAGAAAAGAAATTATTGAAGAATATTATGCAAGTTAAAAGTTTGTTATGGAAAATGTTTCAAAAACTGCCTGCCAGATTTTCTCGGTTTATTTTAAGTGTGCGCGCCATTTGAACACTTCACACAAGTTCCATAGTAAC
The DNA here is from genome assembly GCA_030765065.1 of Deroplatys truncata. Classification (NCBI taxonomy): domain Eukaryota; kingdom Metazoa; phylum Arthropoda; class Insecta; order Mantodea; family Mantidae; genus Deroplatys; species Deroplatys truncata. The sequence goes on from CM060979.1 coordinate 90,845,018, forward strand.
TCATTCGGCCCTTCTTGAGTGAAAGTGTAATCAAGGGATGCACACACACACTTATCAAACAAACATTTTTTAAAGTCACTTTTTGGTTTCAGCATAGTCTTACTATAGTCCTACTACTTAGGTAATATCAATCATTCATCCAGAAATGAAGATTGCAGGAACAACTTCAATTATGTTATTATTATTATTATTATTATTATTATTATTATTAGTATTAGTATTATAATGTTATACGCATAGAAATGTAGCAGTTTACAGAAATCCGATTAAACAGTTAATTCGCACCACTATGAGTAGAAAAGCTCGTTAAGGAGGCTATATATCCCCACTAATTTTCATTTTTATACCACTTCAGTAATTAAAGATAGGAGACAGCTTGGCTAGAAATGTTGTTATCAACTGCAGACACAATTTTATGTGCAGATGAACATGTGTTGTTTCATAATTCCGAAGAAAAGTTGCAAATACCATTACACAATTTATATAATGTTGCTACAGAATGTGCCATAAGAGAATCAGCGATAAAGATAAAACAGTATGCTTAATGAATACGCCCTACACCTAAGTAAAATTTGCCTGCAGAACTCGCTACCCGAAAGAGACAGTAATTTACCTGGCTTACTCATTAAATAATACCTTTTCGTTTATTTTAACCTTTTTAACACTTAAATTTATTTTTGATTAATATACTGAAGAAGATGTTTTTTTACGTTGTTTGCACCATGTTTTGGGAGCCAATTTGAAGTAGGAGTTGTATTGTAGTTCAACTGTTAGGCAGCCTAAATTGAAGTAGTTGCAACCGCATGTATGGTACCCGGTAGCCTTCGTCCCAAATTTAAAAATATTAACTTTGTAATTTGGATGTTTCTTTAAATATTATATATTTATGTTTGCCTCGGTTGCGTCAGTATTATTGTTAGAGACATGGATTTCTTTGCAGGAAGTAGTGCGGCTAAGAATGTAGGCTTACACAGATTATAATGTTTACTTCACTACATTTATTAATCCTTGACACAATTTAAATAACACTTCACAGATATAGAGTGCTGTGAGATTCTTTTATTAATTACTTGCACTTTCTAACACGTAAACTATTTTCGTCTCACACGAATACTTATTAAATTTCTCGAGGACGCATCTCGCATCCGGTTAGGAACACTGTCTACAACCAACTGAACTCTGAACTTGTAAATTTTGCTTCATTTTAGTTTCTGATTGGCTAACCCTAGTACAATAGAATACCTTCATTTAACTAAAGCTTTCTCTGGTTGTTTATTGGCCATTTATAAACTGTCTCAAAAATTTTCATTATTGTTGCTCCAATAATGACTAGTAGCATTGAACTTTCAAATTCCTTATTGCCTGAAGGCTTCCTCATTGTTACCTCATTGTTAGCAACTTTTAACCTATTATTCTCACAGCTCCTACATTATTAAACTACGTAATACATTCACATAACATTATTACATTTACACAACAATATAAACATATACAATGACTATAATATAAACTTTTTATATATTGTTACACACACATATTGCTTTAAGGCGGGCTTTTATTATATTTTTTATGATATAATTTGACTGAAATCATTTAAGTGTTAAAAATAGTGCCTCAATATCACTTTTCTACATTAATATCATAAAGAGATAAATTTGTACTTAGGTAGATATGCGTGTGGGTGTGTATATGTAGGTACTCTCAAGAGTCAGTCAATCGATTTTGACAATTATTTCACCATTAATAAGATCAATGCTTTCCGACAGACTTGGTCCATAAAACACCCAATTTCATTTCACAAATAACTAAAATATTGAAATGGTTTAACAAAGACCTATGCATATGAATACTAACAAATTGTCTTTTAAATGAATACGCTTTCAAAGAAGCCTTTGACTTTTAGTTGAGAATGACATGACGTAGAAAATAGTTATTGTTACTCCAAAGAATATGCATGCAAAATAAGACAAATGCCGCGGATATTTCATTTCAAGCATATGAATAAGTAGTTTAGCAACTAAGACCCAGAAAAACAAAAGTAAATCAAATTTCCTTATAAGGCTACGATATTATATGGTACTAACGCCAAAATATGTGTTTTAATAACCCTCATATAAGAAAAGTTTGCTTTATTTCATGTGTATGTTACAAATAAGATCGTTAGCAGAGGTGTGTTGAATTTATATTAATATTATAAAGAGAGAAAGGTTGTATGTATGTGTGTGTGCGTGGGGGGTGGGGTGTTGAAGTAGATTATATTTGTGGTAGTTGGAAAATGCTTTATGTTTATCTGCCCCACGTATGGGAGCCAATTTGTCGCGGTAACTCGTGTTATCTATTTCTGAGCGCCTGTTATTGTATACTAGTTTGAAATTTGGGTTCTTTGTCCTCCGGCTAGCTATTATTACTACTCAGTCGAGCATATCTCTTGAACAGGGTGTGTAAACGGAAAGGATTTGTTACTGAAAGATAACACTTATAAAAGAATTTGTTTTTACACTTTTATTACCGTCACAATTAATTAATTTCACATATTGACTCTTGATACACGCCAGACTGAAACTGTTATATTTTCTAATATCACTATAATCACTTATTTGCTGCACATTATTAATTCGCGTATTTTACATTTATAACTAACTTTACAACGCGAGAGATTCTGTAGAATTGCGCGACGTATAATGCGTGAACGATTCTCTTAAACTGTGCGACGTATAGCTTTTGTATGATTCTGTTGGACTGAACGACGTATTACCCGCGAATCCTTCTGTTGGACTAAACATTACCCGTCTCTAGCACGGAATTTATACTCCCTCACCCGATATGCCTAAAGATTATAACCGAGCTGCTATTGGTTAATAAAACGCGCCAACATTAGCGTCTATTTTTATATCCAATCAAAATCACGAATACATATGCTCTAGGGAAGAAATCCCCTCCATTTCTAAAGAAAAGCGCGCTACTCTGACGTCATTTGCTTGCCTCTTCTAATTAATAAACAACTCGCCCCCTCGCTCATTGTTTCCCGCTCTTATTGTCAGTTTCAGTGAGGCCGTGTAAACTTATTTCCTAACAATGCTTATAATTAACAAACACCTCAAATCATTGTCATACAATAATGTTCATTTACACTACAATCAAACTGGCATTTACATTGTTGTGATATAAAATACTGCCACAGTGTGTATAGGGAAACCAAAAAAACTTCCAATTTTGATAATTATTCTTTCACCATCGAGAACCCTATTCTTTCTGACGCACATGGGGCTATAAAACACCACCGCATTTCATTTCTCAAATTACTAAAGGATTTACAAAAACCTTGTACATGAATACGAATACATTGCTGTTATTAAAGATCATGCTTGCGAAGGGTTTGACTATTAGTTGAGAATGTCATGGAGTAAAAGATAGCAGTTGTGACTCAACAGAATATGCATGTAATAAGACAAATGCCGCGGATATTTCATTTCAACCAAGATATACGATTAAGACACAGCAATGCAAAAGAGAACCAATCTGTCTAGGCTACTATGTAAGGAAGTTTTGCTTTGAAAGTTTAGAATCAGGCGACTGAAAAATTCACTGCTATGGCCGAGATTTCAACCACGGATATTCCGGTTTTCGTCTGATTACTCTAACCAAGTGGGCTACCATGGCGACATGTCGGTACAATATTAAATTCCCCAACTGACTCATATTTTTACTTTCTCTACTGCGTATAGGAGGGGGGAAGTATTACATTCCACCCAAAAATTCGATAAAGAGATTTTACCGGAAATATATGTTTTGAGGCCCCCTGAATCCAAAAAAAGTGTTTTAGGAACCATGTCCGTCTGTGTGTCTGTGAACAGCATAACTCAGAAACGAACAGTCGGATAAACACCAAACTTGGTATGTAGGTTCAGTATCTTCCAGAGATGCGATTTGAAGGTTTTCAAGAAAATCCTCCACCCCAGATTACCCTTTACATGTAACACTTTTCGAAAATTTTAATTTTCTCAAAAATAGCTCTAACGATTTTGATTAAAATATCAGATGTTTAAGATATTTTTATGACAAATGAAATGTATATCCCGAATTTTCTGGGATTGTCTCCAAAAGTATTCTTCACTGTGAACGTCTTTTGCATAACTGGTAAACCATAAGAGATAGACAAAATTTTACTACACAAAAAATGTAGATCGCGTTAAAATAAACAATTTATGTCATATACAATTTTTTGTTGTTAAGTGAACCATTCGATATATTGTTTGTGATTCCCTTAAATTTTCCAATACTTATACTTTTTCTCAATTGTAAATTCGTTATTCATTTTTTTGCCCTGGCAACGCAAAGAGAATGGAATACTCCACATAGCAATCACCTCTTAAAATATTTTATCTCTCTTAAAGCCTACCAATTCCCCTTGCATCTACAAGAAAATTAGGAATAAGATAACATCTCGATATCTGGATTAACATGAAGCATATGGAGAATAAGCGTTTGTAAAAATAGTTTGTGCAAGAGTAGAGAAAGTCATGTGAGTGTAACACATCAGATTTTATTACCCTAAAACCACAACGAGATCTCACATTGTTTTGAGATTCTACTTGATTCTACCTTCCCAATTTTGCCCCACGCAGGCTAAAATGGAACACAATTAAATTTATTAATTCACCTAATAGACGTTAAACTATGAAACCCGAAACTTACAGCACTTGCAACATTGTAAGTCGCCATATGGGTATGACCTCCTTTTACCTCACCGGGAAAAATATGAGTCAGCTGGGGAATTTAATATCGTATTGGTATATTGCCATTGTAGCCAGTTAGTTAAAGCAACCGGGCGGAAACCGGAAGATTTGTAGTTCAAATCCCGGCTATGGCATTGAGCTTTTTTCACCTGATTTTACCTTTCCAACCTTGTTATATACACATCTTATGAGGAAGAACAATTAAGTTTTATTTACTTTGTACTTATGGTGCAATAAACTTCGTTAGCAGGGCATGCCTACATCATCAAAGAGAGCAAATCGCTGCTTTAAGATTTCATACTCCTTTCATGCAATCGCGATAAACAACTGAATATTGACAGGACTTTAAAGGAATTACAAAGTATTGAGCAATAATAACAGATATCCTGGAAATTGGCTTATGAACCAAAAATGTATTTGAAATAAATCCTGTGTTTTAAGGATATTTATATTGGTTTTTAATAGGTTTTCATCTATTGCTTAAGTTTACCAGTTATACAAGATTATATAAATTTCCTTCGTAATGAAGGGGAATTCACAGACTAATCCCAGAAAATTATTTTTCATGGTAATATAAATATGTCATTTTAAACAAAAATCGTTAGGACCATTTTTGGAGAAAATCAAACTTTTCGGTAAATGTTTCATGTAAATGGTATTTTGGGTTGGAGAATTTTTTTGAAAATATTCTAATCGCATCTTTGAAAGATACTGCACTTGAACAAGTTTGGTATTCATGCGGAAATTCCTTTTTGAGTTATGTTGTTCAAAGGCACACGGACCTTTTATAAAAATGCTTTTCTTTTTGTTCAGGGGACCTGAAAGCACGTACTTCCGTTGAAATCTCGACATCAAATTTTTGGGTGAAATGTAATTACCGTTGAAACGCCGATATTACCGTTATTTATGTAACGGTACGGAAAAGGGGACTGGTAAGATGAACATCGAAATGAGTCAAAAAAAAAAAAAAAAAAAGCTTTCCTGCAATTGCGTAGAATATTTTGTTTCATACTATGCCGAAATACTTAATATGTTGGTTAAATAGTGTACTGTTTATTATGTTGGACACAGTCATGTGTTTCATATGCTAATTTAAGTTAAAATAAGTTGATGTAATACATGTTGGTAGTCTTGGGCTTGTTGTGCAGTGGCGCCGTTGTTGGAGTATCAGCTATTTCAAAGTATTGTTAGTATGGGACTGCAGACGTTAGTTTCGTTATGAAAAGAAATAGCTCTTTAAGTAACTCAATTAAGGTGAGTTATTAAGTGTGGCGTATTAGTAGGTATTAGTAGGCATTGTCATGCCAGACACGTTATTGCGTCGCATTGCGACAGCATTGTTGGGGTAATTTAGTATTTCTTTCAGCTTGTTTTTGAATTTCCATGGCATGACACTCTCCACCTCTGGCCGGCGAGCCTAGTCAGAGTTGGAGAGGGGATGGATAGATGTTAGCCTTATTTCTTTGTGTGTGAGCGCCAGTATGAAAGTTGGTGTGTAAGGTGCAGGTTGTGTGTTTGAAGCATCTCCCCTCAATCCTTTGTTCCCTTGTGTATGTAATGTAGGACCATAAATTACTTTATTAATAAACCGTGACTAATGTGAAATTTGTGTAATTTGTTACAAAACCACACGCCTGCATCGGAATGTGAACATCGCGGTCCTGGTCCTCTCGCTGTGTCTGTGCTATGTTCCCCCTATGTGTGTGTTGGGGTGATTAAAATTTAATAATTTGTTGGAAACCTTTTGGCCCTCACTCCAGCATGTATCAGACGTTTAGTTGAATAGAAAAGGAATTTATCAAAAGAAATAACACTTTAAGTAAATCGATTAAGGTGAGTTATTAAGCCACATTCGAATTTTTAAAATTAATAAAGAAACATGGAATAATCCAATGCGAAGAAAAATGGTTATGAAAAGTTGTTCTCGTAATAGATTTAACATTTTTTATTCATGTCTGGTAGTTGGTGTATGGAGAGTGAGTGAACGGAAAAGCTCAATTTGACGCACTGGTTTGGAGACAGAAAAACATGAAATTGCGGATAGTATTAATATTTCCTTTTAACACTGTAGACAAGCGCTTCAGAAAGTAAACACAGAGTGTTGATAATAGCAAGATGGTCCTAAAGGTAAAAGTGCTATTTACATGCTTCTCTATATTACCAAACTCTGCCTAGAGGATGACATCAATATGTTCTATTTTCATTTTCATAGCCTGCCACGCCTTGTCGTTTTTAAACTAAATTCTCTCCTGCAGTTACAATGAAACAGACATCGGTTTCGCCCTCACTGTAGCACGTATTACAGATCAAAGCATGTTTTTTGCCTCCCTTCCATTGCTTACATGAGTAAACATTAGCCGCACTCCATTTCAATAACATCACTATACTCCTGTTGCCATAGTTACCCCTCCCCCAAATATACACTAAGCGATGTGCTGGCTATGAAACATCGATCTTCATCTGTCCGTGAAAGATCCATATTTCTGCGCACTGTTAAAGCGCCGTCCAAATGGAAGGGGCATTGTAAAACATTTGTTTGTTTTTAAACACTTTATGCCTGACGTACACGCAGTTTACTGTTACTGAAATTTTATGAGTCATGTGTTTTTATTTGCACATGAAAGAGAAACTGTTTATTTTATGGTTTTAAGGGAATAATGGTTCTTTAATAGCTGTGGCTAGTCTGCATACAAGAATAGTGGTGTAATAAGCCCACAGGCGATTTATTTTGATTATCGAACATATTTTTCTAGAGCTAGATGAAAACAGAAAGAAAATACGTTTCTTATAGAGTTTAATTTAACCGGTCAGGCCGTATCGGACGACGAATAAAAATATGAGAGGCTGGGTTTGTGCAAACTAGAGGTCCCGGGTTCGAATTTGAGCTCAAGGGCGTGTACTCGTATTTCTTTTTATCTAAGATAGTTCTATGATGTCCCATTATTGCTCTCTGAAAACAAAAATCTGATGCGTTACTTTTACTTTCCCAGAGATTCTAATGGGGATTGAAATAAAAATTTGGTATACCTCGAGTGTTATTGAATCGTTTTAAACATCTTAAATGAAAAAAAAATCTTACAAGAAATACTATATATTCCAGAAATTTCGTTACATGTAAAGTCTTGATAATTAATGCTTAAAACGTTACACAAACTTTTCCTTAGTATTGTTAAAGTAAACCATTGCCAGGAAAATAGTAAATTCAGATGGCATAACATGCATAAGAAAAATGCACAATTTGTGTATATTGAAGCGTTTACCTGCACGTTTTAATTTTTATTGACACACCAGTTTGTAGCTGTATTGCGGTTTTCAAAACAGCATGTTTCGTGTACGTTGCACAGAAACGGGGCGAAATTGGAAGAGGGTTACCGACGCGGATGAAGATGGCAGAGTGAGGAAGAAATAGGGGAGAAAGTTTACTAAGGGTTAGAGGAGAAGAATGGAGAAGGAGAGAATGATCGGAGAAAAACCTCTAGCGTTAACACAATAAAGGGAGGAAGCAGCGGTTTCTGCCAGTAAGGGGATAGAATTTTTACTTACAGTGGTATATAAACATTTGTATCACTCATTACTTCCTTTGGACAGAGGCAGTTCAAAAGAATTTCAATGCAGACTGCCTCTCATTGAAGTCTTAACCCATAAGCACCGGATTCCCACTGGGTGGGTATTTCTTAATGGCGTAGTGCCTTTCCCTCTAAAGAGTCTAGGGTCTTAATGACCATTGTAGTTGTGCGCCCTAAAACCATATGACTCTCCATAGAGTGTGGGAAGTGAGAATGCGTAAGTAAATGTTTGTGTGTTTCCCCTAATGAAAACGAGTTAACAGCGCCAGCAATTTGGCCATGGTTATGCAGGGGTAATATCCTTGCCTCTCTGCTGAACAAGTTACTGGATAACACCTTGCCAACAGTGGCGGCATGCAAAGTTACAAAGGCAGCAGTCCATATTTTCACATCTAAATTACGATTTAACTCAGACATATTGTTGTACGTTATAGAACGTATATTATGAGGAAGGCTTTAAAAAATAAAATTGAGAAACATTTGATTATTTCATAAAAAAACACCCAACCTATTTTGATAATTCTTTCACCATTGAAAAGTGCAATTTGTTCTGACGGACATGGGGCTGTAAAACACTTTTTAATTTAATTTTTTAAAGTACTAAAAGGTTAATGATGATTTACAAAATACTTGAACACGAAAACATTGGAATTATAAAAGAACAAGCTGGCGAAGAAGGTTTTGACTTTTGGTTGAAAATGTCACGGAGTGGAAAATAGTTGTACTGCACGGAATATAAATTGTTGCTGCACTCTGCAGAGTATAAAAACAAAAACCGATTATATTTTATTGAAAGTAATAAAAATATTATACAAATCTTATACGCATTATCACATATTTATATTAAACCCACCAATCCCTACTATAAGACCTTTGAGACAGAATGTGCCCAGATTAATTTTATAGTGTGGCAATTTATTTAATTATTAATTTGATATATGAATGATATATATGTGTAATGTGGATACCTTGTAAATAGCCATTTTTGAGTAATGTAATATTTGTCTTATATGTAATGTTCCTGTTTCACTAGTTTTAGGATGTTTTAAGGGGACAAGTACCCTGAAATGGTCAAAAATCATATTTTTTGTTTTAAGCACTAATAAAACCTATATTATCTACAGTTTCAGATAATACATACCTTTTGGGGGTTAAGAGGTTTTAAGACATTTAAATACCATTTAAATGCTAGTCTGCATTCCTTTAAAGTTGTCGTGCAACACCCCTTTTTAGAACATTTTTGTATCTTTCAACAACGAACGACTATATCATGCCCAGCGAGCACTTCAGAAATTAACAAAAGAGGTCAGAACCAAGGGAAGGCAATCAGAAAAGCTTCAATCCAGGAATGAAGGTGCACATGATTATCACCCTGGAATGTACTGAATTGTGTCAGAATTTTAATTTTAAAACTTTAAATTCAGTTTTCTCAAAACAACATTTTTGGATACTTATGTATCATTTTCTCAGAAAGTATGAGAGGTAGAGAGCTGACATTTTCAGAACATGTATACTACACATAGTTAAACCTTCTGAACCACAATCATAATTTTATAATATACACTAATAATATTAAGAGAGCACATTTTTACTTTTTTGACTTTGTAAATATTTTTGTTCAATTTATAGTGTACTGATATACATAACTAAATAATTGAGGTTAAGAAGAGAGCTTATTATACCAAAAACAAGCATGCAAAAGTAAAATTCTGTATATGCAAGTAATATCAGAGAAAAAGGTACACGAATTCACATGTTTTAAGAGCAAATTTTATTATTTCTTTTCTGAATGAAATACTTTTTATAGACTCAACTACATAAGCTATCAATGCAAACAACCACTTGAAATAATTATCATGATTTATAGAATAATTCATAAAAAGTTCAGGAAAAACCATTGAGAACGTTAAGAGGAGTGGCAATTTAACTCACTTAAGGTGGAATTTCCATGTGTTCAGAATACCTTGTTCCCTTAAACTCTGCAGCTTTGTAGAAATATGCTGTTCACAAGTGCAGAGAAAGTTAGGATCTTATGTATTAGAACCGAGGGTAAGGTTTTATGACATTATTTGTCTCCGCACTCCGTACAGAGTGAGGTAAATGTAACCTAGAACGGAAAAATATCGAGTGAAACCCGGGAAAAAGTTGAGCATACATATAAACTAACAAATCAGAATATATATAAATGAAATAATATTTAAGCACGCTGAGAAAGCCACGAAAATTGTTCCAATGAGAGATCATATTCTATAAATAGTCAATGTTTACCCCAAAATTCAGGAGTTGATTTGCAGTTACAGACGAGGAATCCATGCTACTTCCTAATACAAAGTTGGCGAGCAAATAGTGTCCGTTTTGTGCCGAAGTGTAAGTGTGACTGCCACGTATTAATTAACAATGCATCTGTGATTCCCGAGTTCAATACAGAGTTATAAGTGAACAGGTACATTATTTAGTGCTTTGGAGTGAAAAAGTGGCAATAAATTGCAGTAAATCAAACTTTGTGATGACTAGCAAATTCTCCTCAGAGTTCCTTAGTTCCACTACCGAAATCAACGACCTTATTACAGTCCTGATAGTTAAAGTCCATGCGTATATCTCCGCTGAGAGCAGCTAGTCAGGGCAACAGCGGGAATTAAACCTTATTTAATCACCTTTCTACGGAGATTTGCCTGATGAAGACGAAAGCACTTCGGACGGAGGACATAAATCGGGTACAGTGAATTTTATCACTATACCATTACTTCTCCTGTACCTACCACTGCACCGCGATAGATTCTAACCCGCGCGGGCATCGAACCCGGGACTGCAACCAAGAGCTACAGCTAGGCCACCTCCCCGGCGTAGTCTTCTAAGCAAGGAGTGCGAGGACTGACGCACCTTATACTAACTTGACCACATTGGAGTAATCTGTATTATGTTTGGAGCCAGAGGGACCATTCCGGGAAAAATAGTAAGCTTCCTAAACAACTTCGAAATGAAAAATCCACTTTTTAAAAATTCGGTCTTTAGGCACCGAAAGAATTAGACGACAGAAGAATTCAGTGCCATCGCCGGGATTTGAACCACGAATCTCCCGGTTCCCATCCGGTTGCGCTAAACATGACGGAACGGAAGGAAACCAGGAAACCCGTGGTTCAAACCCCGCGATGGTGCTGAGTTCTTCAATCGTCTGGTTCTACCTTTCCAACCTTGTCCAACACACGGCTTATGTATAAGAACAATTAATTCCATTAACCAAAAGAACCGTTAAAATCTTACGAAATCATTTATACCCGGTATGTTAATATGTACATTTCATGTTACATTTCTTTTCTATATACTTTTCAAAGGTAGAGTTTTTATAGCTCTCTTTCTGTTATTTTACCATTTAACCGTTTGTTATTTTGCATTCCATCCAAAAATTCGATATCGAGATTTCACCGGAAATGTGCTTTGAGGTCCCCTGAAACAAAGAAAGCATTTTTAGAAAAAGGACCCGCGTGTGTGTGTCTGTGAACAGCATAACTCAAAAACGAAAAGTCGGAAAAATACTATACTTGGTATTTAGATTCAATATCTTCCAAGGATGCGACACGGAGATTTTGAAGAAAATCCCTCCACCCCAACTACCCTTTACATGGAGCGCTTTTCGAAAATTTTGATTTTTTAAAAAAATTGCTGTAAGGATTTTGATTAAAATATCATATGCTAAAAATATTTACATGATAAATAAAATGTAATTCCAGAAATTTCTGAAATTATCCTGTGAAGACCTCTTTATTCGGAAGAAATTTTGTATAATCTTCTATAACTGATAAATACATGAAAACGTACTCCAGAAAAAATGTAGATCTCTTTAAAACAAACAATTTACTTCAAATAAGTTTTTCTGTGGCATAAACCATTTCTGAGATATCCGTTATTAAATACTCGAATTGTTCAATACGTGTTATTCCTTTAAATTCTCATCGATTTTCAGCTGGTTCTCGCGATTGCATGGAAACGGCATGGAATTTAAGGCCAAGCGCATAGCGCCCAGGTCTTAAAACATTTCTATCGCTGTTCTCTTTGTATCTATAACGAAATGTGTAATGTAGATATTTTTGCAAGGATTTATTTGGATTAAAATGTAGTAGATACACAAATTTTTGTAAAAATCATTATCATCATTTAATATTATTTTGTTGTAATGTGATATTCTTTGTTTACGGGCAACTTATGCATTCAGGAAAAGAATAAATTATGATTACTATTATTGTTATTATTATTACTATTATTTTATGGCTATAATGTAACACTTCAACAAATAAAAGAAAGAGTTTAAAAAGCAACAGTCATTCTGTTACTTTCCCTACTACGTATAGTAAGTAGGGGAAGTATTGTATTCCAACCAAAAATTCGATACCGAGATTTCATTGGAAATATGTTTTGAGGCCCCCTGAATCCAAAAAGAAGCATTTTTGGAAACATGTCCGTGTGTGTCTGTGTGTCTGTGAACAGCATAACTCAGAAACGAACAGTCGGATAAACACCAAACTTGGTATTTAGATTCAGTATCTTCCAGAGATGCGACACGAAGGTTTGCAAGAAAATCCCCCCACCCCAGATTACCCTTTACATGGAACATTTTTCGAAAATTTTAATTTTCTCAAAAATAGCTCTAACGATTATGATTAAAGTATCATATGTTTAAGACATTTTTATGGCAAATAAAATGTATATCTTGAATTTTCTAGGAAAATCTCCAGAAGTATTCTTCATTGTGAACGACTTTTGCATAACTGGTAAACCATAAGAGATAGACAAAATTTTACTACACAGAAAATGTAGATCGCGTTAAAATACACAATTTATGTCATATACATTTTTGTTGTTGAGTGAACCATTTTCGAGATATTGCTTATTATTCCCTTAAATTTTCCAATACTTATACTTTTTCTCAAATGGGAATTCGTTATTCATTTTTTGTGCTGGACATGCAAAGAGAATGGAATACTCCACATAGAAACCTGCTCTTAATATATGTGACAATCGTTTAACGCCTATCAATTCCCCTTGCATCTACAAGAAAATTAGCAATAAGATTAACATCTCGATTAACATGAAGCATATGAAAAATAAGCGTTCGTAAAAGTAAGAGTAATCCTGTCTTTTCCTAAGTGGTTAACTTGATGGTTTGTGAGTGCGGAATCTTATTTCGTTGTTAATTTTAAGGATTTCTGCATTGTGTGAACATTGTGCACCTCTTGTTATTATATAACAACGGGACCAAAAAGAAGGTTTAACATTTTACCTACTATAATTATTTGGCAAGGTACTTGCTATTCTGACCGAGGGTTTTCCACCATAAAAGGGGGTGTGTATAGGCTATGTAGCTTTTGGGAGACGGACGAGGGAGGTTAATGAAGTCAAGATATTCCATTGATGTTTTACATCGTTTTGGATGAAAATCGGGGGATTTTTCATCCGTTATTAGAAACAACCGGGTCCGTAAAAAATTACGATTATAAGGAGTAAAGGGGTGGACTCACCATAAAAATCTTATAGATAATTGTGCAATTATTTCATAAATAACGGGGGGAGATAAATAAAATTCATTCGTCATTCTAGTTTAAAATGCTACCCGTGCAATGCCGGGCAGCTAGCTAGACGTATATAAATACGGTAACCTCTGCCTGCGTAAGTGGGCGTGAGGTCGCCATTTGGGTTGACAGGACCATGTCCTGTCGCGGGCTCTAGCGCAACAGGATTAATTGTTTTATCTCGTAAGGGACGCTATTGACAATGTTATTTTCCAAAATGGGGACTCCCAATTTAGCTCTTAACGTTCGTGATTGGCTGGAAGAACACTTCTGGGACATTGGTTGGAATGACGGGGAGCATGTGAATGGCTTGTCAGGAATCTGGCCTGACTAATGTGGCTTCTTACGAGGCTGTGCCGAAGAAAAATTTACAGAACAAAGCCTTGCATCAATGCAACTTAGAAATATCCCAGGAGTTTCTGCATAAGCCAATTGATAACATACCGCGACGCTAACATCACCTGTTTGGTATACGTGGGAGCATGTTGCCTTAAGGCACTTTATAGGCTTGGAAACAGGGTACCTCTTATTTTATGCATATAACCCTAGAATTAATATAAATGATTGGCTGGGGCACCTTCCTGGGAGTAGCTCGTTTCAATCCGGGATCTTCAGATTGAAATTGGCTACAGTGGAGTCGTACTGGCGTCAAGATTAGCGTTATTCTGGAATCATTAGAGATTCCATCCTTGCTAGCGCGCATTCGCCCGGATCCGGTCGCCCTTCGGGTCTTCCTTTCATCCCTTCCGTCCAAGGCTGAATTTGGAAGTACAAATGGCCTCCTATGGCCTATGTGTGGTTGGAGGCCCCTCCAGTTGACAAGCTCATTATAAAATACCGGGAGAACGAAGACGTTCATGGGTAGGTACACCTTTTTTCAAAACATGACTGCCTCGCCCCATACCCTTGATCAGAGCCTTCTACTTGAGTACCAAATAAAAATAAATAGCAAATAAAAGACGACCCTCATTAGGAGGATGAGAAGCAACGTAGCCAAATGTATGTTTTCTGTATTTCATTTAGCTTCAATAGCAGTCAGTTTAGTATCGTGTTTGATATTGCAAGTTTGCAAACCTGAGTTAGCGCACAACCTGTCGTTTCTTTTTCGAACCTGGATATCACCTGAAACTGAATCTGATGATGAGAATCAACTTCAGCCACCTTCTTTAGCAAAGACTTCCGTGAAGAATAAAAATGGTTCCGTCATTGGAAGAGGTACTAGGTTACAAATACAAACATTTTTATGTCTACCACTCGAGATTCGCGCTCTACTTAAGAAATACTAAAGACTTGGCAACTGTGAGGTTTGATTTAAACTGCAATTGTAAAACCAACCCTCAAAGCTCTGCCGACTTGGACAGGGATGGGAGGCGAGGTCGTCATGTTTTGAAAAATACTATAAAGGGGTTTCAGGGTGTTTATGAAAATGTTAGGATGGAAACGGTTTATGCACACATTAGGATGGAAATAAAGGCCAGTGTATTCTCAAGTAATATCTCTCCACTAATATCTCCTTCGTTCTTCAAACAAAAGTCCGTAAAACACCTTAAGATTGCTTCAGTTAACTATTTTTTGTTTTCAATTTGCCTAACATTACAATGGAGCTAAAATAAGGCGATGGGTGTATAGCAGCTTACACACAATCAATAACATCATTTATGACCAGAAGAAACAACACCACTATCGTAAGTACAGATAGATTTGATAAACTGGTGCAGTTTGAATAACTCAGCATAGTGAATAACATAATTTAGTATCAGAAAATTGTGGAAATGTTATGCCTTGCAGTTATCTTCGATGTACTTTTACTTTTGCTCCAAAAGGATATAAATACGAAATAAATCGTACGTTCCGAGTTTGGGAAGTTGTAAAGTTACGCTCAACGCGTCCTCTTGAAGTTCATTGCTTCTTGGGGTCTATTTAACTTACTTATGGAAACTTTTGTCAGTAGATCGACGCTCGGAGTACAAAAACATCATTGATCATCACGCTAAGGAAGTTTCCTTTCTGCCAAAAATAGCCGCGTTTTAATGCCAGGCTCTTTTTTGTCCCAAATAAAGGCTTTCATTTTGTGAAAATATTAGTGCAGCTGGAGTGGATTAAGGCACGATCATTCCAAAACTCTAAATTGTACATGCATAATTGTATATTTAAAAGTTCAGAAACAATATAATATTAATTTAATGCATCAATATAGAATAATAAGAAATTACTACACTTATATATATTTGCAGAAACAGAAGGAGAATAAAATAATGTAATTATAAACAAATGTAAATATCGTATGTTACGGAAATTATCCATAATGAAATATAAATCACGTAACTCGTGGTATAACGATAGGAAAACGTTAAGTATTAATTTAAATAAGGAGCAGAATAAAAAAATATGTATACACCATAGCAACGTAAGAGTCTGAAAATGAAATTCGGTTTCTAAATATGTGAAATAAATCATAAAAATTTTGTAAGGAGATGATGTGGAACATAGCAGAAGAGAATACAGAGAAGAAGATATTCTACGGGTGTAGTAGAAGAACCTGATGTGTTATACTCACATGCCTTTCTCTACTTTCAAAAACGCTTATTCTCCATCTACTTCATCTTAATTGATTTAAAAATTTTCAGAAACTATCGTATTGTTCATTTTCTTATAGGTGCAAGCGGAATATGGTAGGCTTTAAGGAATAGTCAAATCTCTTAAGAGCTGGTTGCTATGTGGAGCATTCCATTCTCTTTGCATGTCCAGGACATAAGAAATCGGATAACGAATTCCCACTTGGGAAAAAGTATAAGTATTGGAAAATTCTAACGAATAAGAAGAAATATCTCTGGTTCACTCGATAAAAAAATTTATATGGAATAAATTGTGTGTTTTAACGAGATCTACATTTTTTGTGTAGTAATAGTTTGTCTATCTGGTACGGTTTTCCAGTTATGCGAAATTCATTCAATGAAGAGGACCTTTGGGAACCTTCCATGAAAATTCAAAATATACATTTCATTTGCCATGAAAGTATCTTAAACATGTGATATTTTAATAAAAATCGTTAGGGTCATTTTTGAGAAAATCTGTGGTCAGGGATTTTCTTAAAAATCCTCGTGTCGCATCTTTGAAAGATACCGAACCTAAATACGAAGGTTGATATTTATCCGACTTTTCGTTTTTGAGTTATGCTGTTCATAGACACACCTTCACACATCCACACCACAAACCGACCTTTTTACTTTCTGTACTATGTATAGTAAGTAGGGGAAGTATTGTATTCCACCCAAAAATTCGATACCGAGATTTCACCGGAAATACATGTTTTGGGACCCCCTGAATCCAAAAAAAGCATTTTTGGAAACATGTCCGTGTGTGTGTGTTTCTGTGTGTGTCTGTGAACAGCATAACACAGAAACGAACAGTCGGATAAACACCAAACTTGGTATTTAGGTTCAGTATCTTCCAAGAATGCGACACGAAGGTTTTCAAGAACATCCCCCCACCCCAGATTACCCTTTACATGGAAGAGTTTTCGAAAATTTTAATTTTCTAACGGTTTTGAATAAAATATCATATGTTTAAGATATTTTTATGACAAATAAGATGTATATTTTGAATTTCCTGGGAATGTCTCCAAAAGTATTCTTCATTGTGAACGACTTTTGCATAACTGGTGAACCATAAGAGATAGACAAAATTTTACTACACAAAAAATGTAGATCGCGTTAAAATACACAATTTATGTCATATACATTTTTTTGTTGAGTGAACCATTTTCGAGATATTGCTTGTTATTCCCTTAAATTTTTCAATACTTATTTTCTAAAATGGGAATTCGTTATTAATTTTTTTTGTCTTGGATATGCAAAGAGTATTAATCTGTGGGAAAGGGAATGGTGCTGCACCTAGCAACCAGCTATTAAGAGATATGTATGTTTTATAATAAACCAGAAGTATTTCTTATTGTGATGTTATATGATACTTAAAATTTGTGTTGGTATATATTAATTCACATCAGTGAATTGAGTTGGGTCTCAGCTGAGGATGAGAGAAACATATCTCTCGAAAGCGCTCCTACGGTAACTAGTGCCTTTATGTGATGTGAATTAATATATAGCAACTCAAATTTTAAGAAAAAAAGATATGTATGTGCTTAAAGGCTACTGTATTTCCAAATTCCCCTTACATCTACAAGAAAATTAGCAATAAGATAGAGTCTGCAAATGTTTATCTCGATTAACATGAAGTAGATGGAGAAAAAGCGTTGTAAAAATATTTTTACAAGAGTAGAGAAATTCATGTGAGTGTAACACATCAGATTTTTTTAAACATGCTTATAATGGATTCAGGTAGCCTCAAAACATGTATTTCCCGTGAAATATCGATATCGAATTTTGGGTGGATTTCAATGCTTCCTCTACTTACTATACGTAGTAGAGAAAGTAATAAGCAACAGTAGGTGGAAAACGTCATATGAATACAACACATCATATTTTTAATTTCTCTACCACGTACATAGTACGTAGGGAAGATACTGCATTTCAACCAAAAATTCTCTACCGAGATTTCAACGAAATACACATTTTGAGGCCTCCTGAATCCAAAGAAAGCGTTTTTGGAAACATGCCCGTGTGAGTGTATGTCTGTGAACAGCATTACTCAAAACATAAAACAGATAAATACCAAACTTGGTATTTGAGTTCAGTATCTCCCAAGGATGCGACATGAAGATTTTCAAGAAAATCCCCCCCCACTACCAACTGCCCTTTACATGGGACATTTTTAGAAACTATCGTATACGAAAGATATTTACATGACAATTAAAATGTATATCTTGAATATACTGGGAATAGCTTAGGAAGTTCTCTTCATTAGGAAGGAATTATGTATAATCTTGTATAACTGGTAAATGTAGCAATAGACGAAAACCTACCACACACAAAACGTAGATCTCTTTAAAGCACAGTGCATTTAAAATATGTTTTTTGTGGCATAAGCCGTTTATGATATATCTGCTATTAAATGTTCGATCTGTTCAATACTTGTAATTTTGTTTAAGTGCCACTGATTTTCAGTTGTTTCTTGCGATTGCATGGAAAGAATGTGGAATTTTAAGGCAGCGTATAGCGTCCAGTTCTTCAACATTTGACTATCGCTGTTCTCTTTGTACCTATAACTAAATGTGTAATTTAGCTATTTTTGCAACGGTTTATTTGAATTAAACTGTAGTAAAAATAAGCTTTAGTAAGAAGAGTATGTATATCCACTAATAAAGATAGAGGATGGATAAAGTCATGTGAATGTATCACCTCAGAATTTTTAATAACCGTTCATTCACACTAAGCATATATAGCCATTACGTTTGAAGACTGAGTTATGTTGTTCACAGACAGACAAACGCACACATACTCATCAACACGCAATGTACCTTTCTCTAAAATGCACTTTTTGTGTTGAACTCAGGATATTGCACTTTTTGGTCAAATACAGCAGGGATATGTGGTAGGGAAATTAAACAAACGGGTATAACTATCTATAACGCTACATTAGTTGTTGCTTGACATATACGAGGCAGATGATCGCGTTATTATGAAAATTAATGATTGAAAAACCAGGAATAGCAGCTTATTTTGTAGTACAAATATGAAAGTTCAGTTTGGTTTTTATTTGGAATACTGGCAGGTCAATCATTGTACTCAATGCCTCGTTTTCATTGTGCAAACTGAATTACAACATTAAAATTTGTACGCTTTACTACGCTTTTATTCATTACAGCAAGAACATTTTTAATTTGTAGCGAAAATTTGATTGTAAACAATTTCTTTCAAGTTCCATAATTTCGCTTTGTTACTACGCCAATTAATTAAATACAGTTAGAAAAATCAAAGTGTCTCATTTCCGAAAATTATAGATTGGCGCTATAACATTTTGCATGTATAGCTTAATATATGACATGATGGAGTTAATTGCCTCTTTATTAAAGTCTCAGAGTTATTGTACCTTCAACTACCATTACTTTGTACATGACAAATGAAAAAGTTACATACGTAACCTTTTTAACTTCAGCACTAAAGGTTATTTGAATATTTCATTAGGCATCCAAAAGAGTTTAATATTTGCATTTCTGTATGAAACAAAAAATAAGCAACGTTGTAGCAATTGGACTGGTTATCAACTGTGTAATAATTATAAATTATATATTTATCATTTAATACACTATAATGCAGAAAATGTTTCATATTAATGCGTGAACTGACATGATACTAAAACCCTTCTTTTAAGCAACAGAATGCATTTATACCACACTAAGACATTTAAGCGCTTAAATACTTGTATTCCACTAATTTACGTTGGCATATTCATACGAAAATGTTCATTCCTTTTAGAGGCCTTAGGGTGCTTCATATGACCTAGTCACGGGTGAACACTTGTCTTAGAATGACTTAAAATCACCACCCCAGAGCTGGCAGCCATGGCTGGTCTTGGTGCTACTTCACATGAGCTAGTCATAGGTGAAGACTTGTATTGGGATGCCTTAAAATCACAACGCCAGAGCCGAAAACCATGAATAGTCTTAGTGATACTTCACATGAGCTAGTCACAGGTGAAGGCTTGTATTGGGAAGACTTAGTCACCACCCCAGAGCTGGCGACCATGGCTGGTCTTGGTGGTACTTCACACGAGCTAGTCACAAGTGAAGGCTTGTATTGTAATGACAAACTCACAACCTCAGGACCGAAAACCATTACTAGTCTTCATGATACTTCACATGAGCTAATCACAGGTGAACACTTGTTTTAGAATAACTTAAAATCACCAACCTAGAGCTGGCAGCCATGGCTGGTCTTGGTGATACTTTACATGAGCTGGTCACATGTGAACACTTGTCTTAGAATGACCTAAAATCACCATCCCAGAGCTGGCAGCCACGGCTGGTCTTGGTGATTCTTCACATGAGCTAGTCACAGGTGAAGGCTTGTATTGTAATGACTTAAAATCACAACCTCAGGGCCGAAAACCATTACTAGTCTTCATGATACTTCACATGAGCTAGTCACAGGTGAACACCTGTCTTGGAATGACTTAAAATCGCCACCCAGAGCTGGCAACCATGACTGGTCTTGGTGATACTTCACACGAGCTAGTCACAGGTGAAGGATTGTATGTAATGGCTTAAAATCCTAACCCCAGAGCCGAAAACCATTACTGGTCTTCACGATACTTCACATGAGCTAGCCACAGGTGAAGGCTTGTATTGGAATGACTTAAAATCACAACCCCAGAGCTGGAAACCATGGATGGTCTTGATGATAGTTCGCATAAGCTAGTCACAGGTGAACGCTTGTATTGGAATGACTTAAAATCACCACCCCAGAGCCGGAAACCATGGATGATCTTGGTGATACTTCATATGAGCTAGTCACAGGTAAAGGCTCGTATTGGGATGATTTAGAATCACAACTCCAGAGCTGTAAACCACGTTGGCCCTTGGGAACACTTCACATGAGCTAGTCACAACTGAAAGGTTTTATTGGGAAGACCTAAATTCGGCACACCAGAGCTGGAAGGCCCTTGGGGGCACTTCACACGAGCTAGTTACAAATAAAGGCTTGTGTGGGATGACTTAAAACCACAACCCCAGAGCCGAAAACCACTGCTGGTCTTGGGGATACTGAGCTAGTCACAGGAAAAGGCTTCTATTAGGATGGTTTAAAATCACAATCCCAGAGCTGGAAATCACTTGACTTGGGGACACTTCATAAGATCTAGTTACAGGTGAAGGCTTTTATTAGGATGGTCGAAAATCGCACCATGGCGATACTTCACAAGAGATAATCACAGGCAAAGCCTTGTATTGGGCCGACTTAAAATCGCCACTTCAGAGCCGGGAATCAAACCGTAGACTCCCAGTTTAATAACTGCGGATTTTGACAGAAAAGTGCTGCATTTTCTAGTTCTATTTATTTTGTGCTGCAATGGAATTAATGTGACATAAACAGCATAGCTTAATGAATACTGCACATTTTGATCTCCCCA
Organism: Deroplatys truncata; assembly: GCA_030765065.1. Taxonomy (NCBI): domain Eukaryota; kingdom Metazoa; phylum Arthropoda; class Insecta; order Mantodea; family Mantidae; genus Deroplatys; species Deroplatys truncata. The sequence continues at coordinate 90,866,909 of CM060979.1, forward strand.
GTTAAATAATGTGCAATAATAGTAATGAGGTAAGTCTCAGACTAGAAACTCGTATTTTATTTGACATCATAATATCTGGTAAATACGACAATAAATAAGAATCGTTAGTTGTTCTTTTTTTTTCTCTACCACGTACGTAATAGGTAGAGAAGGTATTGCATTCTACCCAAAAATGTTAATACTGGAGTTTTCGGAAATGCATGTTTTGGGGCTCTGAATAAAAAGAAATCATTTTAGAAAAGGTCCGTGTGTGTCTGTGAACAGAATAATTCCAAAACCAACTGTCAGATATACATTAAAGGGAAGGTCCGAAGCTGCAGGGTAACTTCACGAACTCAATCTCAGATACACATTAAACGTCGTATTTAGCTTTGGCATCTTCCAAAGTTGCGACCAAGAGATTTTTAAGAAAATTCACTCATCCAAATCTACCCTTTGCACAGAAGACTTTTTGACATTTTGGATTTCCTCAAAAATGCCTAAACGATTTTCATTAAAATACCATATGTTCAAGACATTTACGTGACAAATAAAATGTGTATCTTGAATTTTCTGGGAATACACTGTGAAGCTCTCTTCAGTTTAAGGTATTTTTGTATAATTTTATATATGTGGTTAACCGTAAGGTGGTCGTGTGATTAGATCAGTCACCTTTCACCAAAGCGGCCCGGGTTCAATTCCACGGAACCACATGTGGGATTTGTGGTGGACAAAGCGGCGTTTGGGCGGGATTGTTCCGGTTCTCCGGTTTCCCCCGTATTCATTCCACAATTGCTTATCAACACATTTCCTTTCATTCATCTCACCGTCATTTCATATCATCTACTTTCTTGCTCTCATACCATACTTCGGGTTGATCACCCATCTCTCTAATCCATACTCTGCGGTCCGCGACAGGCGTCTGAACCAGGTATCCGTTTGTTAAGTCCTGGGGTTGAGACAGTAACTATGGTCATATATACATATTAATAATAATGTAAAATAATAGTAATAAGCAAAATACCTATGTAATACGATGTTAACGTATAAGTTTTACATATGTGTAGGAGTGTAGTTAAAGCTGTGGGACACTTGTTAAAAGTCGACAAACAACATTTTTTGTTAGAATTAGGGTGCAGGCAAACCGACTTGTAGGGGGGTGACACAATAGCAGAACCTTGAGTCATTGTGTAGGAGAAAGTCATAAGCTAGCTCAAAGTATATTTTTGAAGCAAGGTCACATATCTGGAAACAACGAATGATAACCTGTTAAGATTTCGAGAATGTTCCAAGCTGAAGGAACGCAGCCAATAAGATTTTAAGAATATGTTTGAATGTTTAAATTCAGGAAAGTTAGTTATAGCTTCCCCAAGCCTAAGTTAGTTGGATGTAAAGTGCGGCGATGCGCAAAATATACGTGTAAGCTCTCCAAAGCAGACGTTATTAATTACCTCGCATAATGTAGTGGGAAAGTTATAAAATATCAATTTAAAAGTGCAGGTTATTACAAGGAAAAGAGATATAATTTAGGCACATGTGATAAATAGTTCCTATATTAATCGAGCACTTATAAAAATAATACGTTATTGCTAAGCGACCTTTCTACAGCTCCAACTAACTCAGTTATTTCTAAAGTAACTGTGTACCTTCTTACTGTAGATGAATATGCGTGTGTCATTAAAGCATTGTGTTCCTCCACTGATTTAATCATGTGTGTTAGTGTTGTTACTACTTAGCTTCCTTCCCGTACCAGATCCTGATAAGTTACACATGCTCTACCATAAACCGAAACAACAACAGCCTTGGCAAGAAGTAAACGTAGCTTCATTAACAATTTAATATTAACAAGCTAAACACTAAGATAATCATCCAAGATAAGATATTAATACATATGTTAATATATCAACATGCGAACCTACTGCGAGTTAGAATACCAGCCACGAGTATATACCGCAGGGTGTAAGCCCTAACAACGGGGAGGGTAACCAGAAAAAGGAAGACGAAGGTAAACGGATAGAGATAGACAAACACGTACAATGAAAGTGGATCTCTTTAGAGTATACTTATTTGAAATAAGCTTTTCTGTGACATCAGCTATTTGTGAAATATTCGTTTTTATTGGTTTCAATTTTATATTAACTTGTCATTTCATAAAATTAGTGTTGCTGTCCAGTTGTTTCTTGCGATATCATGTAAAGAGTATGGAATGTTCAGGAAGCATATAGCAACCTGATTTTAACCACCCGACCATAGACTCGTTTTTCTCTATCCCTGTTGTACCTACACGAAATGTATAAGTAAACCATTTCTGCAAAAGTTTATCTAAATTATAATGAAGAGATATAAAATAACTTCCTTAATAATATTCATTCATTCATTATCTGTTTACCCTCCTCTTATATAGGACTGACACCCCCCAGGACTTACAGGCGGGTGCCTGGGGTCAGAGGCCCGTCGAGGAGCAGACACTCATGGATCAGACAGAATATCCAGGATGGGTGATCAGCCCGATGCCTGGTATGGGATGAAGGAAGTGGATGAAGCGAAATGTTCGTGAAATGGATGAAAGGAAAGGTGATGATGGAGCAGTTGGTGGAATGAATGGCGGGGGAAACCGGAGAACCCGGAGAAAACCCGCCCAGACGCCGCTTCGTCTACCACAAATCCCACATGCAGGTCCCTGTGATTGAACCCGGTCCGCCTCGGTGGGAGGCGAGCGGTCTAACCACTCGGCCACGGCGCCGCCCATTCCTTAATAATAGCTTGTAGAAATTATATCAGAATAAACGATATATGTAGAGAAATTTATATGAAATTTAATATTTCAGATTTTTAAGACGTAAAGGGTTGCTTGGAATGGGAGAAGTTTCTGAAAATTTTCGCCTTGCATTCTTAAAACGTTGCTGGCTCAGCTTTGGAATTTGTTGCGAATCATAGTTTTTGGTTTGCAGTAATGCTAGACACACACAAACACACACACATTTTTATAAGATTACTTCATTTTCGGTTTCAAGAAGTCTCACAGGGTTTGTTTCCGAGGAAATCTCGATATCCAATGTTGGGACGAATATAACATTTCCTTTGCCAATCTAAGTTAGTACCTAAGGAAGGGTAAAAAAATCGGGGCCTAGGCCTAAGGAAAATCCTGCGGAATTTGGAGATAAGCTTTGGACAGGGCTTCCATCATCACACTCCGGAGACGAGAAACAAGAGATTATATGGATCCCTCCTTTCTAAACCCTGTTTCCAATAACCTTTCGCCGCTGACATGTATTCCTCCGTGCTGACGATGATGATAATAGACAATTCCTGTGCAATGTAAGGTCAGGCAATAAAAGCAATAAAAACACACTGTCATAACAGGTGTACTTGCTTTCGTCATCCTAAGAGGCAGGTTTAAACCAAAGGATCTTCCTATTTTGGATAAGAACTTTCCGTGCATTCCAGATGCATTAACTCGGTTAGCTAATAGATTTATTATTATATATATTATATATATACATATATATACACCGGGTAGATCAGCTGCTCCTAGGTATTCGTATCCATGTAACCCGCAGTTTATAGTCTAATGTGAAAACATTGACACTCTTAGCAAAAGAACTGTTATTGGTAGCTCTGCCCTTCTATTTGGTGCTATACGCAACTAACATTAATGATTAAAGGCCTGACTGAGAACCAAAGAGCTGCAAAAGCCTTAAAACCGACGGAGTTCCATAGATATAATGCTTGCAAGGAGATAGACGAATGTTTTTCCGAAGAGCGTGATAGACTGCGTGCGTTCTGGCGAAGTGAATTAGCTGCCGGAATGTGGTGAAGCAAAGGTTAGCTTCGGAGGTTCAAAACTGATGCAAACATCACATTGTTTTGATTCTTTTTTTATATTTTCCTTGTGCTTATTTTCTGTATTTTATTGTGCTAATTTATTTATTTTTGTTATTGGCTCTCCTGTGAGCCAAAGACACAATAATTACAATCAGATAATTGTGTATCATGTTTACACTAATAATCTGTACCGTATCTGGTGTTGTAAAGGTGTTACGTAGTTAGCTTTTATTCTTTTGGGCGCATATCGACGATATTAAATATAACAGTTTTTGTTTCATGTTTAAATCTTATGTTTTACTTCTTCTATTGATAAAGGTTTGTAAATGTGCTAAGTTCACGGGTAAACAGAATAATAAAATGTTAAAGAGCGTGGATTTCATCAACAAGTAAATGTTCAAAATGACGACCCCCTTCATGAATGCACATCTGTGTACGTTACTGGAGAGACCTTCTTGCATGCTGTAACATGCGCGGTGTAATCTGCTTGCATTCTTCACGTATGAGTGTCCGTAGATGATTTCGGCTTTACGGTTCTTCTTTGCGGTGGAAAATATGGTGATTATTCTATTTTGTACCCACTTATAATGTTATTAAACATGTTATTTATATGATATTAAATCATAGGCCCAAAGAGATGAAACAAAAGGTAATAAAAAGTTTGAACTTAACCCGAAGGATTTGAACCAGAACTCAAGTGACACATTGTTAAAGCAACCATGATAATATCATTCGGCCAATGCTACCTTGGGAGCTGAACTTCCTATACGAATTAGTAATCGCAGAACTAGACCCCATCTCGAATCTTACCACGCTTTTTGCAACGTCATACAGTGTTTTGAGCTCGGTTTCGTAGTTTTAATTCAAACAAATAAAGTGCATCTATCATTACAATTACTGCATGATCTGAAATACGCTATAGTTTGTGACACACAAGAAATTACCTACCTATACTTAGCATTTTTGACAACGCTGTACAACGCTGACTGACGGCTTAAATCCAATTGGTCACACTGTAGATATGACATTTTGGTTTCAAATGAATTTTATCAACCGATGCATGTGATAGGTTGTTCCTTCAGTGGCGTTTTCAAAGGTGTCCATTAATGTATGCTAAATAATAAAACTTTGTAAAATTGGATAAAAGTGCTACTGCAGCTCCCTGTGTCAGGGTAGGATGCTTTTTGTATCGACATACATAACGATTATATTCTGCCTGTTAAACATTTATGTAGTGAGTTATCTATCCCTCATCTATAAAGTGATATACAAATCAGCCATTAGAAGGCATTCAAGAAAGCCCTAAGTCAAATACGTCGCTTAGCACGTTGCATAAATTAAAAAATAAACAGGGGCAGCTGACTCACCTGGTATAATTATATATACACATATTTTTTTTCTTCGACTATACATTGCATGCCAAGAATTAAGCACCTGGGAGGAGTGGTGGAAATGAAATGAAACTTCATATGTGGAGGGATCATGTGGCTATATTTCAGCGATGCAAAATAGAGTGACGTTGGCAGTACGAGTCAGGAAGAGTACTTTTCAGTAAGATGTTGCACCCCCTCTGGCCTCTTGGGAAGGGTGTCGTACAGCAACCCTATATTCTCCTGAGGCCAGTTGGCCCACAACTGTTGTAATTGGTCCTCAATATCTTGGATACGGGTACTAGAGCGAAGTTAACATACTATCATCATACTAGCTATCATACTCACAGACGACGGTCATTCAAGGTAATACAGAACCGAGATCAATCACTAAACACAAGTTGTAGCCACTCGTAAGCAGTCCATGTTTCGCGGTACGGTACCTCCAAATGTAGCCGTTTCTGTCGTGGTGTTAACGGCAGCTTTACATATGGGACGGTAATTCCGTAGTCCGGCTGCTCGAATCACTGGCCAATGGTGCGGAATAACATGGAGTGTTGCAGTGACTCCATCATTTGTTTCATTAAGGCAGGAACAGATCTGAAGGGGCTACGAAGTGCAGAATACGGCGATCCTCCCTTTGGTGGTTAGACGTGGTCGACGGAAACCTTCACGACATGCGTGGTTGCCCTCATGGTTCCATTCAGTTCAACATCTAACTACTGTCACATCCGAATGCCACCGGTCACATGGAGACTCACAATGAGGCCCCGTTCAAACTCCGTAAGGTGCAGATAACGTCGTCTAACATGAGTACGAGGCATTCACAGTAATCACCAACCTTCGGACGCTAGTCACGCCCTTCATCTACCTTATCAGGCCTGCTAATAGGATCATAAGGATGAAATACTAATGCACTCTGGTGGGCATTCTGGCTATCATAGAACATTGCAACTCTAATAATCTACAAAACCACCGATGGCATACAGGTGCACGACGTTCCGTCGACTTTGGACTATTTCTTCCAGGTGCTTAACGTTTTTGTCAGGCAGTGTACTCAGAGAAAGTTATTAGTTTATGCGCACAGCAGCCTATTTCATGACAGCAACCAATGAGATGAGACTAATGCACGTGACAGTTAAGAGATACGGGCTAAATCTATATGTAGCATAACTCGATTCTTCCGTTCGCTGTTTTCTGACAATTTGCTACAACAAAGCGTCATCATCGCCGCTAGTGGATTATCACTCTCTGAAGCTAGTGTTATTCTATTCTTAATTCCATGCATGTTACTTCATTTCCTTGTCTTAGGATTTGATTTGTTAGGGCTCTGGAGCTAGATAAACGGTAATGAGCGATGAAGTAAGATAACACACATCTTCTTTCTACTATTTAAGGCATGCATGATACTCGTTTACTTCAGCAAAAGCTTTAGGAGGTCTGTTCGTGCAACATGCACGAAGTGACTAATAATGTTGCATATTGATTTTTGCTGTTTCGAACAATAGTTTTTCTTTGAATGTTGCCACTATAGCTGGTGGAACGTACATCGAAAATATAATTCTATGTTATTTTTGAACATTTAACCGTAAAGCGTTGTCATTCGTAAATCATGTAGCTGAAAGGGATTACTCCGTTTAAAAAGTCTGTTGCATTCATATGACTCCTACCCATTCTTCAAAAAGCTAAGCACACACAAGCTTAATCATATTAATTCAATAAAGATTTGCAGCTTTTATTACATATTTCATTGTAAGTACATACCAGAGGTACACAGAAAGCTTAAATGATAGACGCGATGGATTTGAAATTCATTCTTTTTGCATGTCCATTAGAAAAAGTTTAATGTTGACTTACCACTAAAAAAAGTGTAACTTTTTGAAAATTTAAACCAATAATAAGGAAAATCTCGGAAATGGTTGTCCCCACAAATAAAATATTTGACAAATTGGGTGCTTTAACGAGATCTACATTTTTGGGTAATAAAAGTTTGTCTATCTCATGGTGGCGCCATGGCCGAGTGTTTAGACTGCTGGTCTCTCACAAAGGTTCAGTCCCAGGGAACCGTATGTGGTATTTGTGGTGGATAAAGGGGACTTTGGGGGGCTTTCTCCAGGTTCTCAAATTTCCCCCGCCATTCATCTCAACAATTGCTCAATCATTATCTTTCCTTTCATTCATCTCACCACCATTTCATATCATCTCCTTCCTCACTCTCATTTCAGCTTTGGGCTGATCACCCATCCTGGCTGTTCCCTTTGATCCATAGTCTGTGTTCCCAGGCAGGCGTCTGACCCCAGGCGTCCTGGGGGTGTAAGCCCTAACAGAGGAAGAAGAAGGTTTAGTCTAGCTCTTAGGTTTACCAATAATACAAAACACATTGAGAATGCAGAGGACTTCACAGCTATTCCCAAAAAAATCAAGGTATTATACGTTTTACTTCTGAGGAAAATATTTTTAAAATATAGCAGTTTCATCAAAATAGCAATTTTGGAGAAAATATAAGGTACCAAATTGTCCATTTAAAGAGTAGTTTTGGATGGGGGACTTTCTTGAAAAATCTTCGACTCCTATCCCTCGAATATGCTGCTGAACTTAAAGATCGGGTTCAAAATACTATTTAACAGAATCTTAATTTTTGAGTTATGCTGTTCACGCACATACATGCAGGCGTGCTCGAACCTTTTTCTAAAATGCCTTTTTTGGGATACAGGGGGCCTGAAAACTATGTCGACATCGAATTTTTGGGTGGAATACAACACTTCCACTAGTTACAATCATCATCATCATCAAGTTCCGTTCCGTTCCTATTAATCAAAGTCGTCACTCCAACTATGATTTGGTCTTCCTATACTCCGTTTCTCCAGTGGTTTGTATTCCGTTAATATTTGTGAGATTTTTTCCTTATTCATATTTTGAACATGCTGTCTCCAGTTTTCGTTTTGATTAATTCTATGACTAAGCATTTTCAATTCAACCCGTATTTTCCGGTTGCAATTGCGATCCAACAAGGAGTATTCAGCAACAGATGTTAAACATTTCATTTCTGTCGATTCAATTTTGCTTTTCTTTTAGGACTCACATTTAAAATGAACATAGAAGTACCAGAACTGCAGTTTATTTTAAATTTTTTTATAAAACTATACGCAGTGGAGTAAGCCAAAAAGGCAGAAGCGAAAACAGTTGACCACAAACACATAGACTTATACCAGATTTGCGTCAAGGAGCTCCGGGATGGCAGCCGGGGGTGAATTAGATTCCAGTTCAGTACGATCGTTTATATTTTCTGCAAACGTTTGGCCCAGGTTCGATAAATACTCGTCAATTCAGTAGAACAGTATGCTTGGACCATAATGGAACCCGTTTCGTCCATACATAGGTTGCCATAAAGCGCCGAAAGAACACGAAGCCAGAGCAGTCACTTTGGTACATAATTTGCGAACACATGCCTCTTGACATCTTGTAACTTGCATCAACATGAAAATAAGAAATGAAATCAAAATGAATAATACACAACAAATTTAGTGAAGTGAATCAATTACAGGATGGGTATGACCTCTTCAGATGTACAAATAGTAAGTGAAATGCAAATGTTTACGTAAAGGAACTTTTAAATGAAGTGTTAGCGTTTATAAACTTTGCTTATAATCACGAAGAAATGCATGCTGATCAATTATAATTAGAAATCATGCGAACAAACAGTGAAAGATAAACCAGAAGACCTACGTGCTAAACTGAACAATTTGATTTTAAAAATCATCGAAGAAAATGGTCTTGAAGGAGACAGTGAACATGAAGATCTTAAACTGTTGAAAATGTTTATGTATGCCGTTCGAAGACACCAATTTCCTATCCTATAGCATGATTCCTTCAATCAGATATACACTAGCTGGAGTAATACTGTATCAGAGGTGAGTAGTTTATTTTGTTGTTATTGAACTCGTCATTTTCTAATGGCTAAAGTTTCTGGAAGAGAAAGTAACTCAACAGCAGTATATTAAAACAGCAGAAATACTAAACACTTGTAAGTTCTTTTTTCCTTCTTTATTTTTTTATTTTGGACTTCTGGCAAAGACCAACTGCTTTTTCGCCTTTCCAAATGCCCTCCTGCATCGACCGACTAGGTCAAATGGGTTGGTTTTACTGACCCAAATAGGTTGTGTTTCTTGGTCCAAATAGGCGATAAATAGTGATCATTGGTACAAACCGGATGCTCTCTTTTTGTTAGTGGCCTTCTGAGAAACAAATATAAATACCACTTAGTCTTTCAACTGTAGTGGACAAAGAAAATGGGAGCGCAATGGGGGATATAGAGAAAATGAACTAGCAGAGTAATATAATTATATTACGACGCAGCTGGGCCTCGGTTATCGGTAGAAGGTGCCGACCGAGCGACTCACTGGCCGGGTAATAGGTACTTCCATCCAGCATTAACACCAGAGGCACTATTGAGACATAACCAGTATCTTCTAGCGGATTCCCTTCTTCCCGCTTCTGGAATGTTCTGGAACTATTTGGAAGATTCCTGCTGCTATATAAGCGGGCATTCTCGTGAGTGAGTGAGCGGGGAAGTGAGTTAGTGAGTGCGTTTCTGATGCAACATAAAATGCGTTCTCCGAGTGAGGTTGTGACGTCATTTGCGATGTATAGTGTGTGTTGCTAATACGAAGGATTAAGAGAGGTCTTGTGTTCGGCTCCACAGCCGGTGAACCATACGAAGAAGAGGCAACGTCGAGAAAGTCGAACTGGATCGCATTAGATGAAGTGATACCGTGAACGTAGTGGTTTATGATGTATGTTTGTTTATTTAATTAGGTACTTAGTTCTGTGCATTGTCGAAACATGCCATTTTGCTTAATGGCTTTAAAATTAGTTACTGTTTAAAGTCGCAAAACTATGGTGCTAACTGCTAACAGTAATCTCATTTATGACCGTGTATTTATATTAGTGAATCTTCTTTTTAAAAATGCAATCTCAAAAATTGAGGAAAACGTTCAAAGTTAACAATTAGATAAATACTACTACTACTACTACTACTACTACTACTACTACTACTACTACTACTACTACTACTACTAATAATAATAATAATAATAATAATAATAATGATCTTTGTACCATGAAATTTTTACCACATTTTATACTGTACCAAACGGTTTTGGCAACTTCGGATGAAAACGGTTTAAAAAGGGAGAAATATGAAAAAAGTGTAGCCAGCAATGTTTCAGTGAACGACCGGCTAGAAAATGAACTACAATTGCATTTTGTTTCACAAAGTTTCGAAACACTACACGTGGCGGCAATGCCCATTTTCAGGATCGTACTGGGAGATTCCCCTTTCCTTGTATCTCACTGTAAAAACACACAAAAGAAACACTCGCCTGGAGCAAGAAATAAGCATAACATATAAACATTTCCTCCTTCCACACTTCCCTATCTTATCAGTACGGGTTCTGAAATGTCAACATCGGGCAAAATAGACATAAGTCTAGTCGAACTATTGAGAACCTCATTTTTCCAATTTTACTTACCTTTTTGAGCAAGGCTGCATTAGTGACTGGTTTGATATACTTCAGAAGTATTTCGTAGCTGTTCAAGTTCGTATTCTTTACTTATTTATCAGTTTCTTGTGTTGTCGTAGTGGGCTAGGCATTTTAATTTTGTTGCAATATGAATAAATTCTGTGTAAGGGGAAAATAAAATAAAGGAAAGCGTTGACAGCATTCCAGCACAGGGCATCAGTGAAAATTATGCTAAATTTCCCACGAGAAAACATAAAATCAATGAAAAAAATGAAGTGGCGATGGTCTTCCACCACGGGACATAAGTAAAAATGGAGCCATTCACGAACAAATCGAAAACTCCGAAAAATGTGGCAGAGATATTATACACAGAAGAGTAATTTAGTAATTTAAACAATAGTAAGAACTAAGTGAAAAGTAATGATATTAATAATTTTTTTTTGGTTTACTGAGGAGAATTAAAGTTAAAAGATACGATTATAGGACGCAAAAAACATTTATTGTGTATAAAGTGAGACATTATAGATTATAAATTGTTGAGGAGAATAATTGAAATTTATATGGATAGTATTAATACTAACATGAAGAATGGACTAATCAAAGAAACTGTTAAGGAATTTTGGAATAATTGAAAAATAATGCAAAGCAAGAATTATAGGATAAATTGGACACTAGCACATATATCGCTGGAAATCAGTGATACGCAAATTCGTATTAATTTTAAAATTTCGTGTTAATATTTTAATAACTGGGTACCAACAAGTAGTTAATGAATGATTTAGAGTGGATAATCATTTTACTTTAGGGTGATTTTTTATATTGTTATATACATTTTATTATTTATTTTATTTTCTATACTATGCATGTTTAGTTTCTTAGTTTTTAAGGCAAATCCTTGCAATGATGAGTGTAAAAATGGTTTAAAAAGCTGAGTAAGTAGTGAAATTAACAATACACTTCCTGGTTTAGGAAGCATAAACCAGATTGACGTTTTTCAAATCTTATTTTAATTTTATTTAAATTTGTATCCGATATGAGCAATCCAACACTTCCCTTCTTGTCTGTCCACTAAAACTACCATTTCTATCTCACAGACAATTGGTAAACAACCATGGCGAGTTGCGGCGGTCACCTCCTCATCCGTTGCTGTTAGGCTTACCTTGATGCTTCTCCCGTTAGTTCCAGAAGTTCTCAGTGGGTTGGTTCTCTTCAATTTATCCTCGGCTAGCTGCAGTAATTTTCCTTAAACTATATGGGAGCATGGACTTATCCTCGGTAAAGGAAAACGTAGATCTCCGGTGGTGATATAGGAAGACATAGAGTTGCTTTGTTTAAGAAAAGATGACACTGCCGTTTCTTTTTATTTAATTAACACTCGTAGTATACAAAACTGGTATTGCCGCTGTAAAATACTGTCCACCGCTGTTAAACTACGGCGCGGATATGACACGAAGTTTAAATATTCTTATTGTCGCTTTAAGAGTAGCAGATCTTAGGTGTGTTGCTAGAACTATCTTGATTCCCTGTTTTGGCGCGATATCTCACACATCCTGCAGCATCTCTCCCTGACCACACATGACATAAAACTGCCCGAATTTTCCCCAAACAGATCCATTTATAGTCTCAGGCTTCTGAGGCTGCTTCCTTTCCTATTGGTCCATTTTTAGCGCGACTCGACGCGTCTAACTATTTCGAATAAACTTTCAGGGATCTCATTGGTCCAAGTTTAATATAAATCGCGGCTTTTCCTACATTTACCGCTAGGTTGTCTGTCTCGCTCACTTGGTCACGGCGAATTATCAAATAATGGGACAAAGGCTCTACACCCTCGCTGTAGGAATAATGGCTCTGCAACCAAAGAGAGGTAATAAAACTAGGTTTTCTGCCTTCGAAAGCACTATTCCTGTAGCTAAAACTTTCCATCGTGGACAGTATTTTAACATAGCGCTTAAATTATTTACCTTAAACCATTTATAACTCTACTAATATTAGTAACCTAGATAGATACATAACGTTAAATCACCCTTCTTAAAATATACAAGCAGTATGAGAAAAAGATATTTACATAGTACGATTTAACATCAATAAAAGTTAATTAATAAATTATCTGTAATTACAGTTCTTGGGCTCGGCCTAGAGTTGCCGTTTCAAATTGCCCTGTTCTGGAAAAGAATAAATTTTTCAGCACTTGATACAATTTTCTTTTCCAGAATAATTCCTCTGATTATGGCCTTTGTTGGTTGGTTTTGTTGACAGAGACCCTTCGCTATACCTGTTCCTTCACAAGGGTTCTGACAAACCGGTGGTGCTTACATTTGGGTCATTCACTCTACACTTTGTTATGGTTGACCCCCTCTCACCATTTAAAAACAGGTTTTCTGAGAGGCATTCTTATGCACAATGCACTTCGCGCACACGAATAACTTGTAACGCAAACAAATACACTAATACCCAAATTAAGTTCTAAAATTAAATCTATTTACATACATATTGGTAGATAACTATTATGCATTTATTTATTTCTTTACATCCTTATTTATCGGGTGTATTACCTTTACTATTTGTTCACAGGGTTGCTACCTCATTTCGAGTAAAACTGACCTGATTATTTTCATTACATTCTTCACCCTTCTCATTCTCTAAACATTTGTATGGTTTGAGCAACTGTTTATGATATCTCCCTACGATTTTGGAATTCTTTATTTCTTGTAACTCAAATGTATCCGAGCCAAAAATGTTAATCACCCGGTATGGACCTTTAAATAAATTTTCCATTCTATGATATCTTTTGTTCAGAATGCTAGACTTTTTCTTGTCCCGTACCAATACTAAGTCTCCCAATTCGATCAACCAGTGTTTTCGTTTCTTTTTCTTAAACTTTTCTTTTCTTTTCTGCGCCTTCTTTGCCATTCTTTCAAAAGCTTTCTTAAACATCTCTTCTTCCGTTAGTGTTTTCGGATCTTTTTCTTCTAATGTCTGTGGTAATTCCCCTTCAAGTGTTTCCATTAATTTCCGCTTCATCAGCTCGATGGGCTTATAACCGGTAGTAGGGCACACACTTTCATTTAAAATACTTTCGATGCGCTGGTAGTGATTGGCCCAATCACTGTGTTTTTTATTTGCCAAAATTCTCAAATAAACCGAAATGTCCCGTATTATTCTTTCGCAGGGATTGCTTTGTGGGTGGTATTTTGAGCAATGATACAACGTGATTTCGTTTTCTTTTAAGGTGTCTACAAATTTTCTGCTGGTAAATATTGAAGCATTATCGCATAAAATTGCCTTCATCTTTCCAAATTGTGGAACATACGACTTCATTATCTTCCTTATACATGTTTCACTTGTAATCCTCCTGACTGGGTAAATTTTCACGAATTTTGAAAATACATCTATTAACACTACTATATACTTAAATCCAAATCTACTACAAGGCATCTCACCATGACAGTCCAAGGTCACTAACATGCCTGGTTTTTCTCTTAGTATGGAGTTTGTCTCGTATTCGTATTGTATATTCAGTGGCTTTGCTTTTTGACATTGTAAGCATGTCGAAATTATTCTCCTTACTTTATGGTGTAATTTTGGAATATACAGATTTTCTTGGATCATTAAAACGGTGCGTTCTGAGCCAGAATGTGCTAGAGCTTGATGGAACGTGTTTATGAGTTCATTCTCCATGTTCTTAGGTATATACGTCTTCCATTTCTGTATTTCACTGCCATGTAGTTTATACAACACGCCCCCTTTTACTCCTATGTTTCCCTTGATATTTTCATCTATTTCTGGGGCCTTTTTTATTAATTTATTTAACTTCTCATCTCGTCGCTGCTGGTCCCCTATTCCTTTTAATTCCTTTATCAAACTTTTACTCAAGGGTATTTCAATACTCATTAAGGTTACTTCATTTTTAGGGCGTTCTATTCTCTCCGGTATTTCATTGTTGTTATGTAACCTAGACAGCAAATCGCTTAAGATATTTGTTTTTCCTGGAATGTGTTTCACCTCAACATCATACGAAAGAATCTCATGGATGTACCTAGATAATTTAGTACTCGTAAGCCGACAACGTTTCATAAATGAAAGACTCACATGGTCTGTGTATATAGTAACCTTCTGTAGATATATATATATATGATCTAAATTTCTGTAGTGCGTAATACACAGCACAGATCTCTAATTCGGTGACCGAAGCATTTTTCTCTATTTGACTTAAACCTCTTGAAGCGGTACTTATCACGTGCAGTTGATTTTCCTCATCTGATTGGGCTAGGACACACCCATATCCGTGACCTGAAGCATCCACGTAAATTACATATGGTAGGTTGTCCTTGGGTCTCTCTAGTAGAATTGATTTCGCAAATAGTTCTTTTATCTTTTCAAAAGCTTTCTGGTGTACCTCGCTCCATTTCCATCGCACTTTCTTTTTAAGTAATTCGCGCAAAGGTGCTATTTCTGCGGCGTACCTCAGGATAAATTTGCTTTGATAATTTAGCACTCCAAGAAACGACCTAACCTGCTTAACACTCTTGGGCGCTGGTATTCTTCTCACAGCCGCTACTCTTTCTTCGTTTGGCTTTATTCCTCTATCATTAATTACATAACCTAGAAATTCCACCTCACGGATGCAAAATTTGGATTTATTAATGTTCACCGTCATACCGTTTTCTCTCAGCTTTCTAAGCACATAATCTACATGTTTAATATGCTCATCAAAGTTTTCATCAACTATTAGAAAATCGTCGATATATTGGATCAAAAATTCGTCGGCTGAGTCGCCGAATATTTTATCGATGGCTCTTAATAGTCCACTACATGACGTAAGCATACCAAAAGGCATTCTCAAAAATTCGAACTGTTTCCCAAAAAATAAAAAAGAAGTATACTTTCTAACATCCTCGTGAAGCTCAATCTGCCAGTATGACGCAGTTAAATCAATAGTGGAGAAATACTTGCCTTCGGTTATTTTTGACAGCAATTTTTCTACACTTTCGCTCCGAAATCTGTCTGGTTGAGTAAGTTTATTTATCTTTCGACCATCTATCGTCATCCTAAGTTCGCCATTGCGTTTCGTCACCCAACATAATGGACTGCTGTATGGAGAATTTGACTTTTGTATTATTCGGTCTCTCAACATTTTATCGATCACTTGTTTGGCTCTCTCCCTTAATGCAATCGGAATATCCCGATACTTATGTGTGAAAGGTGCAATATTTTGTACTGTAAAGTTGTGTTTGTATGCTTTGCATTTGCCTGGGACGTCCGAAAATACCGTTTTGTTTTCTTGTAACATTCGCCTTAATAGATGCCTTTGTGTGTCTGTGAGGTTCTCGGCAAGGGTCACTTTCTCTTCCACTTCTTCTACCTGGCTGCCGGTATCTTGTAATTCTTTCTTTCGGGCGTAACCATAATCTTTCTCATTGTGCTCCGTATACCCGTTGTAAAACCTGTCAGCGAACGCATGCATCTCATCGGTTTCTTCCCCTTGTACTATAGCAATTAATTTCTCACTCCTACCTGTTTGTACTAATTGTACGAAAAATCTTTCTTCGGCGATATCTTCTTCTCCTTGGGTTTTCTTATAATTACCCTGCTTCATGCCCTCTACAAAAGGGATTTCTAATAGTTTTCTGTTCTTCTCTATTTTCAAAACTTTATCAGCAAAATCCACCCTAGCTCTTAATTCAAACAAAACGTCACACCCAATCAAAATGTCACAAATCAAGTTATTAATTACCAGAAAAATAAACTCAAAATTTTCTTCTCCTATTTTCATGTTCAACATTACTTGCATGTTTATTCGGGTAACCTCTTTGTTAACTGCTACCCGGCATACCGTGTTCCTTATAGGTAATGTCATTAGCTTAATTCCTTTATTTACCAGGTTCTGATATAACCTCAGGCTGCATACACTCACATTGGCTCCAGAGTCTATTAAAGCGTTATATTCTTCATCCAATAATACTACTTTTATGCTAGGGGAATCTGTCAGATCCTTTTCCGAGTGATTTTGAATAGTAGTTATCAGTTCTCCCAGTATAAAGTCATTTTTGAGCCCTGTTTCACATTTTCTGTTTATTTGAGAATTTTGCGCGCTTAGAATCCGCTCCGAGCTCTTGAATGGATCCTGTCTTAGTTTTCCGGGTTATCGACACTATTTGGTGCTCCGCTAGTCTCTTCCACATTTCCCTCTCTCTGCATTTGCCTATAGTTTCCTCTGCTTCCTCTAAAATGTCCCCGTGAAGGTCTCTCTCTCCTTTCGTTTCTTTCTGGGTAATTTTCGTCATACCTCTCTCCTATATCGCTTTCCCCTCGGTCAGAAAAATAATGTTCCCTGGATCTGTTTTCATTGTTTCTGCCTCTCCTATAGTTAAAACGGCCACTATATCTTGGTCTGGTTTGTATAGCATTTACGTGATATTGGTTATCACCTTCCCTCCTGAAACGGTTATTTTGACAGTTTCTGTTCCCGGATTGAGGCACGTCGTTCCAGTATCTCTCTCTGGGGTTATAGTTCCCTCTCGCGTTTCCTCTCCAGTTCGCATTCCTTGCATTATCCGGTATTGGTCGAACTGTATAGTTTTGTCCGTGGTTCCTACTACTTGTCTCGAATGATGATACCAACTCAATCAATTCGGGAATAGAATTTGGCTTCGCAATGAGTAGGTAATGGTGTATACGTTCTGGATAATGTGGTACAATCATATTAATGAAATCCCTCTCGCTTATGGGTGGCTCGATTAGTCTACTACTCTGTGCTTTAGTTAGCAAATAATCTACCATGCTTAGGTTTCCGCGTTCATCGTACTTGCCATTAACTAGGATAGATCTCACCTGGTTCTGAGTATTAGTACTCCAATACTTATTCAAAAATGCCCTTCTGAAATATTCAAAATTATTATTCTCTCCCAAAGTCAATCTTACCCATTGGAGAACCCTTTGACGTAAACCTTTACGAACGATTAACATCTTTAGCTCGTCCGGAATCTGCTTCAAACGGAAATACTCCTCAAGGTCATTTAGGTATTGTTTAGGATTATCAGCCGAATTTTCCTCGAAAGTAGGTACCCCTATCTCATTTAATAAATGGTAATTTGCATTACTTGCATGGTTAGGTGTACATTGGTGCCCTGAATTGAAATTATATGGGTCGGCAGCTGGACTTTGGCCTCCATTTGCCTCCCTAAAAGTGGTGCTAGTTTCACTGGGTGAGCTATCATCACTCTGTCTCACACTTATCCCTAGTCTACCAATAGAGCGTTTTAACTCCTTTACACAATTTTCATGCTCTTCCACCCTCTTCACAATTTCATGATGATTTGAGAGCTGTTCAGTCATTTTTGACGAAAGTTCATTCATCTTTCCCTGATCCTTTTCTAACACTATTCTAAATTCTTTGAACTCCCTTTGAATGTTAGATTCTAAGGTACTTTGTTTTTTTTCTAAAGAAACATTTACAGCTCTTAAGTCATCATCCAATTGCTCCTTTATGGCTAAGCTGGTAACACTTAATTCTGTTTCTACATCCTTCCTTAGTTTTTCTACATCGTTTCTTAGACATAGTTGTCCTGCCTGAATTTCTTGCACTACCTTCCCTTGCTGACTGAATTTGGAGTCCAATTGACTTTGTAATCGGGTGACCTGTTCACCTAGATATTCCCTCATCTCCTGAGCTAATTCCCCTCTCATCTTCCTGTTTTCCTCTCTGACATATTCACCTATCTGTATACTCTGCTCATTTAATTTCCCTTCTAAATTCTTACTTTGTTCACTTAATTTTTCTAAGTTTTTACTTTGCTCACCTAATTTCCCCTCTAAATTCTTATTTTGTTCACTTAAGTCCTTCCTCTGCTCATTTAATTTCCCTTCTAAATTCTTACTTTGTTCACTCAAATTTCTTTTTGACTCCTTACTCTGCTCATCTAATTTCCCTTCTAAATTCTTATTTATCTCGTCTATCTTTGTGCTTAAATGTTGAAGGAATATTAGCAGCTGGTTTTGACCTGCGTCAATGACCTGCTCAATCGGTGATTGCCTTTCCAGCCTAACTTCTACCTCTGCTGCACCCATATTTTCTCCATTTGTTGTTATGCTGACAATAGCCTCCCCATTCAATTCTTTCAAATATTCTCTTGACCTACTCATGGTTCCGTTAGCAAGTTCTACCTCCCTAGTAATGACTTTACCCCCTCTCAATAACATGTGTTCACAAAACTGAGTCACTACTCTGCATGCCTTTTTGTTTGTTTTTGTATAAATGTTCTAACCTGTATTTTTTTAATGTTAACTGATGCGTTCCGGGTTCGAATCCTGGTGAAGTTCTAGAAGCGATGCTCTCAGCTGTTTTGTTGTCCCACGTAGGTAGACTAGAAGTTCGCGTTGTAGTTTTGTTCTGCTGTGCCCCTTTCCTCTGAAGATTCTTCGTCTGTTCGTTGTTTCCTAGTCCTCCGTTTGTGGTCTTCCCTTCGAGCTCCACGTTATGGCGCCAGTTTGCGGCGGTCACCTCCTCATCCGTTGCTGTTAGGCTTACCTTGATGCTTCTCCCGTTAGTTCCAGAAGTTCTCAGTGGGTTGGTTCTCTTCAATTTATCCTCGGCTAGCTGCAGTAATTTTCCTTAAACTATATGGGAGCATGGACTTATCCTCGGTAAAGGAAAACGTAGATCTCGGGTGGTGATATAGGAAGACATAGAGTTGCTTTGTTTAAGAAAAGATGACACTGCCGTTTCTTTTTATTTAATTAACACTCGTAGTATACAAAACTGGTATTGCCGCTGTAAAATACTGACCACCGCTGTTAAACTACGGCGCGGATATGACACGAAGTTTAAATATTCTTATTGTCGCTTTAAGAGTAGCAGATCTTAGGTGTGTTGCTAGAACTATCTTGATTCCCTGTTTTGGCGCGATATCTCACACATCCTGCAGCATCTCTCCCTGACCACACATGACATAAAACTGCCCGAATTATCCCCAAACAGATCCATTTATAGTCTCAGGCTTCTGAGGCTGCTTCCTTTCCTATTGGTCCATTTTTAGCGCGACTCGACGCGTCTAACTATTTCGAATAAACTTTCAGGGATCTCATTGGTCCAAGTTTAATATAAATCGCGGCTTTTCCTACATTTACCGCTAGGTTGTCTGTCTCGCTCACTTGGTCACGGCGAATTATCAAATAATGGGACAAAGGCTCTACACCCTCGCTGTAGGAATAATGGCTCTGCAACCAAAGAGAGGTAATAAAACTAGGTTTTCTGCCTTCGAAAGCACTATTCCTGTAGCTAAAACATTCCATCGTGGACAGTATTTTAACATAGCGCTTAAATTATTTACCTTAAACCATTTATAACTCTACTAATATTAGTAACCTAGATAGATACATAACGTTAAATCACCCTTCTTAAAATATACAAGCAGTATGAGAAAAAGATATTTACATAGTACGATTTAACATCAATAAAAGTTAATTAATAAATTATCTGTAATTACAGTTCTTGGGCTCGGCCTAGAGTTGCCGTTTCAGAGTGCTATAAACATAATCCAGCTTCTTTTAGCTGCGTGAAGATTAGGGCATACTTATATTATGTACGACTAAATAGAATTTCACACAGTAAAGATGGTAACTAAGACGTCATATAGTTAGCATTGCTAAAAAATCATCGTATGCCGCTGCTGAATCTATTTTATTCCCGGCGCTTTGATTATAGGAGATAAAATGTTACATATAATTCTGCTAAAGAAAAGAAAATTTTATTCGGAGACAAACGTAGGGTGTAGAATTCATAACATGGCGGATTGTTATGGTGTTTTTAAACAAGCAACACGAAACATTAAAATGGAAAAACAGTTTCGCGATTTAAATCGGTTAATCAGTGGTTGTGTCTCACGATGTGGTGATTTACTAAACATTCACTAAGTAACGACATTAAGCAATGTGCTGTTGCTGATGAGATTCTAGAGTGTAAACAATTAGGATTAGGATTCTAAGCGGAGGGGGACTTAGCACCTCCACCTAAGCAGATCTTTCGTGCCTATGTCCCGGGCGGGAGAAATGAGATGAGGGGAGCCAGAGGGAGGCCGGACCAGGACATACGACAGGCAGAGAGCACGGTTCCTACCATTTCCGGATTTAAACTCCCCGGTTGGGCACAAAGCAGCCGGGTCCTCTACCCCCCCCCCGGGGGCTTCCACATCCCCTGGCGTCCCGGGACCCAGAGACTATCCCCAATCCGGGAGACAAAAGTTGCCATAGAGCATCCTTTTTCCCTGTCATGCACACGCCGATACCTCCTGTTGACACCTGCAACCCGGTAAGAAACCAAGCGGATGAAGGGTGAAGTGAAATGGGAACGGAGGTGAAATGGAGGGACAGGAAATTCGAGGAATTAGAAATCCTTCGCAGCATTCGCCTAGCGATTCGAGGAAACTCCGGAAAAAAAACATGGGTTACAAAAGTCGGCCGCGGGGATCGAACCCACGACTTCCAGAATGCTGGCTACAGACGTTACCGCTGAACCATCCCTTTCGGTGTGTAAGTAATTACTAACACTTCAAAGGGAAGGTATCTTCAAAATTATTATTGATGGTTTCATAAAATTGGAATTAAAATTGTCATAGGACAATGGTGACTAAGTTTATCAGCAGAGAGTGCTGCTTCACTGGAAGGTCGGAAAAACTGGTCTTTTTATTCCTGTTTGAGAAATTAACTCCAAAATAATTGGACGACGTTGCATAGTACATTGGGAGGTTTTGAGTGTGAAAAAAACAAAACAAAAAAACTCATGATTTGCACGAAACGGTGAATGTCGCTGTAAAAAGTGGTGAATTTAATTAAGTCGCGCGCACTGAAGTCTCGTCCCTACATAACAAAATGCGTTAGGAAATGAGATGCACACATGGGCGCGTGTGCGCGCACACACACGCATCTGTTTTTACATACCGAGGTACGCTGGTTATCTTGAGGACATATACTGGCTCTGCTTTTTGAACTGAAAAATGAAGCAAAATGCTTCCACAAAACTGAAGTAGAGCTAGCCTCGTAGTTCAGTCGGTAGAGCTAAGTGTCTGCTGTGCGAGAGGTCCAGAGTTCGATTCCCGGCTGGGGGGTAGAAATTTTTCTCTAGACAGGATTATTCCTTATCCTCCCCAGAGTCTGAAGTATGAACGAGAGTGTGAATGTGTGTATGATCTAATGATTAAAAATCCAAAGTGCAAGAAATCCAACGACAGGAGTTACAGGAGTTAACATCATTGTCAACAGGCAATAAGTTCCAAAGGAAACGCCCCGATAAGACCAATGTAGTTATAGGCGGGGTATAAATGGAACTAAAAAAAATAAACAGAAGTCCAACCTCCTGTCAGATGTGAATATGAAGAGGAATTAGTCAACTACCTTACTTGACATATGCATATTTAATACATTTAAGAATCTCCGTCCTCAACATTTAGGCTTTGACAAAAACATTTTAAAACTTTTCATAAATTCTCCTATGGATTGACCACACTTATAAGATAAATATTGCTATTTTCCAACTATCTTGGAAAATAACGAGAAAACTCCATTCACTTGACATTCCCTACTCACTCTTCTGTAAAGTATTTTGACAAAAACTTCTTATTCTATCTAAATCGTTTTAAAACAGATAAACTTTCAATACACATGTATATATTTCACTGTAGGAGGGAGTAATTAAAGCGATAGTCAGATTTTTATAAAGATCAGCTATGCGTTGCTTTAAAATTCCGCGTTCTTTTCATTAACATGTGACAAGAAAAATGAATAGCGACCTCCCAGTTGAGAAAAGTATACGCATATTAAAACTTAAATCAACAGTAGGAAATATCTTGGAAATAGTTAACAACACAACAAAAATATATAAGACTAAGTTTTCTGTTTTAATAGGGTTACAGTTTTTAAGTAGTAAGATTTTGTCTATCTCTTACGGTTGACCAATTATGCAATTCATTTAAAATGAAGAGGACTTCAGGGGCTATTCCCAGAAAATTCAAAATACGAGGCGTGTTTTTAAAGTAAGTTGCGTTTTAATATTTTGCCGCTGCAGTCGCGATATTGAGCATGCGCGATTATTCCTCCATTCATAGGAAGACAGACGTAGATTGGAGCGATCGTCACTTTGTGTTTTCCTGTTGTTAGACCGTTTCGGCCCCTTGGCTTGTACGTACCACACAGCTTCCTCACGAACTTGGACTACGCACTATCTCAGAACACATATCTGTTCTTGCTCACTCCTTTTATCAGCAACTTCATCATGTGCCTGGGGCAGTACATTTCCCACTTGGAAGAAGATCCACAGCAGTCCTAAGGGTTAAGAGTCGCCTTCCGCAAGAACTACTCTTATCATCCGACGAAGACTCCAACACCGAAGACAACCAACTGTAAATTCATGCCAGGTTTTTAACTGTTACTTAATGTGACTGAGGAGACTAATTTGGCTGGCCTAAATCTACCTGTTGTATTAATCCTAGTATTCTGATAAGCTGAGTCTGTATAGCAATGTAATGCTGGTAGACTTTTAAATAAATGAAAAAGTAACCGTTTCGAAATGTTCAAAATAACACTAGTCAACATTTTCAAACTTTTTGTCAGATGATTTCTTAAATGTAGTTTTTTACACAAAATAAGTAATGTTTTGGCAATTTTACTAGAAAAGTATTCAAATACCATTTCACACAAGGTTAATTTTTATTCAAGAAACATTTTAAGAACACCCAAGAACTCCCCAATTTATTTCACGACTACATTTCAACAAAACAAGAAGCCAAAGTGTTTCATTTAATTTTTTTCAAACTGTCTCTTCTTTGACTTCCTTGCAGATCCTTGAAGATGACTGTCCCTCCTCAATATCCAACAGTAGTCGGCCATCATAGTTTCATTCCATCTCCCCTGGTATCTCCTCTCCATTTCCTTAATACCTTGATGAAAACGTTCACCCTGCTCTTCACTATAATGTCCCTGATTTTCTGGAAAGTAGTTGATATGTGAATGCAGAAAATGCACCTTTGCACTCATGTTAAAACCCATATTCTTGAAATTTTCCAACATTGTTTCGACAAGGCCTTGTTATTGCCTAAGAAGTTTTCAGTAACTGATCGGAAGGCGGTCCATGCTTCTATTTCTCTCTCATTCATTGTCTTCTCAAAATCTTCATCCTTCATCAAT
The DNA here is from genome assembly GCA_030765065.1 of Deroplatys truncata. NCBI lineage: Eukaryota > Metazoa > Arthropoda > Insecta > Mantodea > Mantidae > Deroplatys > Deroplatys truncata. Next base: position 90,890,781 of record CM060979.1, read on the forward strand.
TTCTTTATTTGAGGATAACAAAAATTCCAGCCTTTAATTTGTCTTGTGTAATGAAGGGAAATTTCTTGGAAAGGTACTTGAAGGGGTCCATCCTGTGGTAAAGCCCTTACAAATTGCTTCATCAAGCCCAATTTTATGTGTAGTGACGGAAGTAATATCTTTATATCTCCATATTTTTGAAGTGAAATTGTGAAAAAAACTGTACGTGATAGAAAAAAAACTAAAAGCAGTTCTGAAATCAGCATAAAAAAGTGAGTCAGAATCACGTATTAGCTTTTAGACATCCGATATCATATCATCCAACTAGTGTAATCGAACGACCGGTCGACTGTTAAGTCAGACCAGTGATTCGTTTTTTGAATGTGAGAAGTGTTACGCCAACAAACATCCATTGCCGATTGTGTAGGTTTATACGGAAATAATAATAAGCGACAATGCTCGGCCACACACAGTCAAACAAACTCAAGAACTGATCGCAATATTTGGTTGGGAACAATTCGAGCACCCATGCTACAGTCCGGATTTTGCAACAAGCGATTTTTATCTGTTTTTTCATCCGAAGAAACTCCTTCGACGATGATGTAAAAAAAGAAGCGCAAACTCTCATTATCATAAGTGGCATCATTCTTTGACGAAGGCATACAAAAACTGGTTTCTCGTTATGGCAAGTGTCTGAATAACGACGGTGACTATGTGGTGTAAGGTGTAAGGAAATAAATGATAATAAAGTGTTTGTAAAATAATGTTCTTTCATTTCTTAAAGTGTTATCGGTACTTACTTTAAAAATACGCCTCGTACATTTCATTTTTTATTAAAATATCTTATACCTATGGTATTTTAACCAAACTCGTTAGAGCCACCTTTGAGAAAATAAAAATGTTGGAAAAATTTTCACATAAAGGGTATTTTGGGGTAGGGGTGTAGCCACTGTGTCATACAACGAAATGTGTAAAGTGAATTGAATGTTTAATTGGATTAAGAAGGAGTAAGCGTAATAAGCTTCTGTAAAAATATTTTGAAGAAGAGTGGGTACAGAAAGTCATCTGAGTATCAGGTGTCAGATTTTTAAAAATAATACTTTACAATGGAGCAATGTTTAGTTGTAACACAGATAAATATTCAGAAATCTCAATCAGAGATATAGCACTCGTGCTTAAGCCTAGAATAGTCGGTATGCGCAAGTTCTGGATTTCTACCACTTCCCAAGACACCACTAAAACAGTAGTATTTTTAAGCATGATTTTACTCAGGACTGCTTTGATTTTCTTTACTTTTCTGACTTTATCATCTTCTAAAATAAATTGTCACTATTAAAGTAGCTGCGTGCTTCTTCTCTTTCAGATACACTGTGTACTCAGCGAACTGCACAAAGCCAGCATAGATACGAACCAAAATAACAATGGGAACGATTTAAGAGCCTCTCAAAAGCTCATTTGGGACCGTTGTATTAGAATGAAGGCACACAATAAAAGGAAGAGTTGTGGAGTCGTCAACCTGTACTTCCGAGAATGTACGTGTGTTTTCCATAATGACACAGAGGAATGATAGCTTGATCGGTTAAAGGGATATTAAATTTGCATTAATGGTATTACTTGCCTCTTAATTCGCCCGCTTTTATACCAAAAATGATATATATATATATAATGTAGAACAAGTCCCCAATTATATCATTTGGGTCTTTAAGGATCTCCATTGGGGACACACGGTTAATACCAATGTCTCTAGCTAGCGCACCATCATGCATTGTGATTACACTCACTCCAGCCCAAGAAAGCGTCCTGATGTAAACAAAACGCACGAGCCTTCGCCGCAGCCAGCTTTCAAACGAGTAAAGACAGTTATTTACTGTTCTAGATGTGTTATCTTCCTTTTTGTACTTCAAATAATAACCATAGTATTTCCATTTCTTTTCATTTAAACATAGCTTAGATAATTTGCTTCTATTTATTATTGTGGCCATGCAATCAGCTGTATTCTGCGCTGTTTACTGGAGCGAAACAATGGTTTTGCTAATCAGTATTGTACAACACGATCATGGCTGAAGGCATAGCAGATCCAAGCAGTGTAATTATAACGGAAGCAGAAAAGCCCTTGAAATTATAATAAAAAATCTGATGTGATACATTTACATGACTTTCCCTAACCCTTATCTTAATTAGTGCGTATAAAAATTATTATTATTAATGCTTATTTTTCTATCTACCACATTTAATCCAAATAAATCTTTGCAAAAATAGCTACATTACACATTTAGTTATAAACACAAAGAAGAAACAACTGAAAATCGATAGGACTTTAAAAGAATGACTAGTATTGAACAATCCGAAGGTTTATTAATGGATATCTCAGAAATAGCTTATGCCACAAAAAACTTATTTTAAGTAAATAGTGTGTTTTAAGGAGCTCTATATTTTTTACGTAGCACGTTTTCGTATATCGCTTAACCTTTACAAGTTATAAAAAATTACACAAACTTCTTTCCGAATGAAGAGGACTTTCAGCCCTTTCCAGAAAATTCAAGATATACATTTTATTTGTCGTGTAAATATTTCATATTCATGATATCTTAATCAAAATCGTAAAGCCATCTTTTCGAAAATCAAACTTTTCGAAAAATGTTCCATGTAAAGTGTAGTTTGGGGTGGGGAAATTTTCTTGAAAATCTTCGTGTCGCCTCCCTGGAAGATACTGAACTTAAATATGTACCAAGTTTGATACTTTTCAGACTATTCGTTTTTGAGTTATGCTGTTCACAGAAAGACACATATGGACATGTTTCCAAAAATGCTTTATTTGGATTCAGGGATCTCAAAACATGTATTTTCAGTGAAATCTCGGTATTGAATTTTTGGGTGGAATGCAACACTTTCCCTGCTTACTATACGTAGCAGAAAAACTAAAAAGATAGCTGGAGATGTATTTCACAATTTGTTGGAGCGTTAGATACCCTTAGTGTTAAGCACGTTATTAAATTAACATCGTAAACAACTGACACGTGTGTGTCAGCTTTCAATCTGTGAATGCTGTTTCCAATGCGAGAGTGCAAGCGAAGGAAATATGTAAAAGCTCCGGGAAAAAAAAAGAACCAGCGTGCAGTGACAAATTGGACGAGTTTGTGAAAAGGTTGCACATTACGTGCAAAAGCAAACGACTGCGATACTAAATAATATGTATTCTTATATCCCTTTATCATTAACTTTAGAGCATATGTAATATCGAAGACAGACGGAAATACACTTTCGCTGGGAAAAACAGACCCTTTTACTTTCTCTACTACGTACAGTAAGTAGGGGAAGTATTGTATTCCACCCAAAAATTCGATACTGAGATTTCAGCGGAAATATACTTTTGAGACCCGTGAATCCAAAGGGTAGTTTTGGAAACGTCCGTGTTTGTGTCTGTAAACAGCATAACTCAGAAACGAACAGTCGGATAAACACCAAACTTGGTATTTGGGTTCAGTATCAGGTTTTCAAGTAAATCCCCCCATCCCAGATTACCCTTTACATGGAACATTTATCGAACATTTTAATTTTCTCAAAAATGGCTAACGAGTTTGATTAAAATATCATGTGTTTAAGATATTTTCATGACAAATAAAATGTATATATTAAATTTTCTGGGAATGTGTCCAAAAGTATTCTTTATTGTGAACGACTTTTTGCATAACTGGTAAACCATAAGAGATAGACAAACTTTTACTACATAAACAATATAGATCGCGTTAAAATACACAATTTATGTCATATACATTTTTTTTGTTGAGCGAACCATTTTCTAGTTATTGCTTGTTATTCCATTAAATTTTTCAATACTTATTTTCTCAAATGGGAATTCGTTATTCATTTTTTGTCTTGGATTTGCAAAGAGTATTAATCTGGGCAAAGAGAATGGTGCTGCACATAGCAACCAGCTATTATCAGTAATGTCTATGCTTAAAAGGCTACTGTATTTCTATATTGCCCTTGTAAAAATATATTCCCCTTACATCTACAAGACGATTAGCAATAAGATAAAGTATGCAAATGTTTATCTCGATTATCATGAAGTAGATGGAGAATAAGCGTTCGTAAAAGTAATTTGTACAAGAGTAGAGAAAGTCATGTGAGTGTAACACATCAGACTTTTAGAAATAAGGTAGGCAAGCTTTCCCTAAAGTGCCAGAATATCGGCGGTTCGAAGACTTTGTTGCTGCGGCGTACGTGACTACCACAATGGACCGTAGAGTTTTATGTTGAAGTAAAGGTTTTAGCAAAAACGTCTTTTATCTTACGATCGCATCAGTTCTCATGGAAACAGTCAGAACGTTTACATTTTAAACACATGCAAGAAAGCTAAGTGTATGGTTTCTGTAATATTTCTCCATCTATAGGAAAATTACACTTATTTTAAGGAAATTCTGTTAATGAATAATATTAAAGGAAGATGTCACGTGACTTGGTGGAAGAAACACTTGAATGTGAAATACACGAGTAAGATCACTTGCATTTTGGAGGTACGTAGTGTCGGACATGTAAGACTCATAAAACGGGATGCGTGCAGAGACGGGCATGTAAAGCACTTGCAATTTTCAAGTACGCGTAGGCGTACGCAAAAACGGGCAATGTAGTTTATAAAGTGGAACTACGCGATGTAAGTAATGTTCGCAAACATTAAGTTTTGTGAGTAATGATAAAGGAAGATTATAGCGATCAAATCCCGAAATCGGTCTCTGATGTGAAGAAATGCATGTTTGTGTGGTCAGGATCGAACCGCGGGAGTGGAGCTAAAGAGAACAATATAAAATGCATATGAATAAAGTTATTTAGCTATAAACGACACCTTTATTGAACAGAAAGCATGACCTGAGATAAGAGATCCATCATTCTACCCACGCACCTCCTGGACCTCCCTATCTCCTTCCCTCTGCGAAGAAGTACCTGTCCAGCTTCAAGTGTATAGCTTTTTCTTACTAATTGAGCCCCGTAACATATATAAGGCGCTTTCTGCAGTAAATAGCAATAAAATATATTTAAGAAATTTCTTCATCCATTCTTAAATTACTACATTTAGTTTGTTTAACAAGTATAAGGACACTTATTTCTTTAACACTCACTGGTAGTGCATCGAAAGATAAGCACATAGTTAATATAAAACTGGGAGGTAGCGCTGGCAACTTCTGTATCTACCGTAAGTAAACAGGAGGGTCAATAAAGGAAACTCCTACAGGCGTTCACGAGATGTCAAGCACGGAGTGATACTATGCACACAGAGCGCCAAAGAAAATCTTTGGCGGATTTTGTATCGTTTTCTGGGGTCTTTAGAGGCGTGTCCTTCACCTTACCTATCAAAGAGCGTGGTGGCTTCATAACACAGCAATAAAGGGGAAAAGAGGGGAAGTTGATGCCTTTGCTTTTTCTGGTATTATTGAAACCAAAACATGTTTATTGTCTCAGAACCGATCATGCCGTACATTAGCGAAATTACTCCTAGACGTATCGTGGGTATGTGGGATGCTGGTCGCACCGTTACAGCAAAAGCAGTGCTTATAAGTGTTTTTATAGTAAATTACTGGATAAAAGTTTTCCAAGAATTGGGAAAGACGGTCTACATACTCGCCAGAAAGTGGGCACTCCCCGTAAAACATTCGAGATGATGATATCCGTTTACTAAATGCAAATTACTCTTTTGTTATAACTGACTGATCGTGTTTAGAAATTAGAGATAAATATGTATATGTATATGGTTTACCAAATATGACATACATATTATGGCAATAAAATTTTATTATATTTTTGTCTATAATCCTGTTGTATGCCTATGATCAGCAATATATTATTAAAGGTATATTAACCAATTATAGTTTAATTAGAGGGAAAACATGCTGCTTTATTTATTATTTAGTTATGTTTGCTTCTATGCAGCAATAAGCATTGATAACACTGTGAGAATACAATTCTGTTTAATTTTTGTTATAAAGTATTGCTGTGTATTTAATGAATACCATTCAAGCTTTAGTTTGAAAATCTCCTCACACTACACATTATACACTTTGCTAACGGGGCGCTCATCAAGTTTTCCCCTTAGCTTTTAACCCTTTCAAAGGCATGTCCTCCACTAGCCGATACGGTGTGGGCTAATAATCATAAGAGGTCTGTTGAATGCACTCACACTACCTCTTTCTCTCATAGCCAATACGATCGAGATGTAAACATATATTTCGTTTCTACGCCATTTTGAAACCTTTGTTGTGGCCTAAAGCAACAAATAAAATGTCATGGCTTCGCAAGGCCACGTACAACGATAAATAATGTGACATAGACGCGAGGTGCAGTGAGATTTTCTTTAGCGCTCTTTGTACATTGTATATGTGCGGACTCATTCTCGGATCGGAAAGACAGACCAAGCCAATGTACGTCTGGTGCCTACTGTATTAAAATGAAAGCCGAGGAAGCTCGTGCTCCATCCAAATATGTATTACACAGTCAGTAATATGACAAGTCTTGAAAGTTAAAAATATTGTTCAATTTCACACTTGACTCGCTCCTGATATTACACTGTGTTCTATGCCACATCACAACGCTAGGCCACTGTAAGGTTGAGTGGTACCATCCTGACAGAAATCGTATTACAGCTCAGATTACCGGTTGGTTTACCCATATACAATAAAGTAACACTGCGCTGTCTTATCCTCCTCCTTTTTACCGCTTTTCAACTCAATGAAAAAGAACTCGATTTCCTCATATTATTTCGTCTCAACCAGTACTGTAAAATTCAAACAAAGCTGACTTATTAACAGCAGTGAATGCTTTAAAACAAACATAGACAAATATAAATTATATTAATTAAATTAAATATAAATTAGTCCAAAAATAAACAAAACTAAAACTAACAAAGAGCTTAGTTCATGCAATTATTGCTTTGAAAATCCTTATACAATTTGGACAGTCAAAAAAAATCCTTATTAAGCCCATACTATAAAACAGAAATTTTTTAAAGCTATTAATTTAAAAACGGAAGCTATTTGTAGGATACTGTTTATACGCACTTGTTTTATTCTTATATACTTACAACGATATTCTTCTTTTCATTGCTTTTAATTTTTTTTATTCTCCCTACTCTATTGTTTTTATTCTCGTATATTTCACAGTGTACAGAAAAGAAACTATTTTAAATTTCAATATTAACCCCCTCCCCATCCTCAAAGCCGCATTTTGTGTGTTGCGATATTTGTTTTAAGAATAATAGATTTGCGAAATAAATGTTTGCGGACCATTCCATTCTGATGTGTTACACTCACCTGATTTTCTCTACTCTTGTACAAACTATTTTTAGAAAACGCTTATTCTCCATCTACTGCATGTTAATCGAGATAAACAGTTCCAGAAACTATTTTATTGCTAATTTTCTTGTAGGTGCAAGGGGAATATGGTAGGTTTTAAGCGATAGCCAAGTCTTTTAAGAGCTGGTTGCTATGTGGAGCATTTCATTCTCTTTGCATGTGCAGGACATAAAAAACGAATAACGAATTCCTACTTCAGAAAACGTATAATCATTGGAAAATTCAAACAAATAACAATAAACATCTAGGAAATGGTTCACTAAACAAAAAAGTTCATCTTACATAAATTGTTTGTTTTAACAAGCTCTACATATTTTGTGTAGAAACATTTTGTCTCTTACGGTTTACCAGTTATGCAAATGCCATTCAGAAAGTAGAGGACTTTTGGGGACATTTCTATAAAGTTCAAAATATACATTTTATTTGTCATAAAAATACCTTCAATATGTAATATTTTAATCAAAATTGTTAGAGCCATTTTTGAGAAAATCAAAGTTTTCGAAAAATATTCCATGTAAAGGGTAGCCAGGGGTGGGGAGGTTTTCTTGAAGATATTGGTGTCAAATCTTTGAAAGATACTGAATCTATACCCCCGCCGCTATAACGTTGCACTTGACAGCTAGCGTTTAAGTTGATACACTCGCGAAAAAACAGATGAAAAGCTTCAACCGTTTGACTTCCTAAGCCAATCACAAGGCAGCATTCCGGATGGTCGATGACAAAGCGGAACCGGATCTAGAATCGGCTCTGTTGCCGGATGTAACTATTCCCAACCATGTGCTTCAGTTTGTGAATCTCTAGCAGAGCGTCGAGTTGTTCTTTGCAAGCTACATATTGTTCATTGTTCATTGTTATTTAGATTTGTGGTTATTGTTTGATAGTTTTGTTATTGTTCGTTTATACATTTATTTATTTATATTTATCTATGTTATATATATTTCATTCATATTATTTATTTAAACAAAACTTAAGTGCGACAATGTCGGAAAAACGACGCCGATCGCCGAGTGATGATTCACGAAGTGAAAATCCTTTGCGCCGAGGTGTGCCACTTAATAGTCAGGCATTGGAACTATTATGGAGAACCCGGGAGTTCTTTGAACAGGAAAAGGAGTACGTGAAGCTTCACGGAAATCCCTCTATTCCTGCTGATAAAGCCGTACAACGAACTGCAGCAGCTCTTGATTTAAGCACGAGAACTGTTGTTCACAAAGGAGTGAAACTACAAGAGAAAGAGGACAAAATTCCTGAACCATCTGGAACACAACAGGTATTTCTATCAACTCCAGGGAAGAAAAAAAAGAAGCCTCGTCCAGTCACAAATATTGATGCTTTCCAATTGGACGCCATACGTAGACACATTTATGCCTATTATCATAGAACGGAGTATCCGACCATACCAAAGCTGCTTATATCGCTTATTTTCAATTAACAATAATAATACGAACTAGTTATTATTCAGTGACGTTCGCTACTTACGTACACTTTCTGTATGCGGCTTAGACACGATAGAAATGAGAACAATCAGCTGTTGTTTACTAGCCACTCTGGCAACGTCGCAACCACGATGTAGCCAACCTTACGCGAAGCCACACGAACTGTCAAGTGCAACGTTATAGCGGCGGGGGTATAAATACCAGGTTTGGTATTTATCCGACATTTCGTTTTTGATTTATGCTGTTCACAGACACACAGACAAACACACGAATCTTTTTCTAAAAGTGCTTTCTTTTTTATTTATGTATCCTCAAAACATTTATTTCCGGTGAAATCTCAATATGGAATTTTGTGTGGAATGCAATACTTCCCCTACTTACTATACGTAGTAGAGGAAGCAAAATTGGAACAACTACTTAACCAAGGATTTTGTTAGAAGTTTGACTTTGGCTGCATAATTACCTACCTCTACTAGAAAAGAGCAATAGAATTTATAATTCTTAGGTATAATGTATGAACACTATTGCAACTGCTTGTGCGCTAATTTTCACGAATGCTATAGAAACGTTTTATTCAACTTCGTACAAAGTCTTATGCAATCTTGAACTTAGGGGACCATTCAGAATGGAAATTAAGCATTAACATAACCACGTAAAATTTGAGGATTAACTTAACGCAATACGTTATCATTCACAGCGACAAATTGAGGCAGTATTTTTAACACTTAAATGATTTCAGTCAAATGATATAATATATAAATTCAATAACAGCCCGCCTTGAAGAAATATGTGTATGTAATAATTTGTAAAATGTATGTAACAGTCATTGCATATGCTTATATTATTGTATACATGTTCAATAATGTTATGTGAATATATTACGTAATTTAATAATATAGGAGCTGTGAGAAATAGTAAAAAATTGCTAACAATGAGGTAACAATGAGGTAACCTTGAGGCAATAATGAGTTTGAGAGTTTAACAATGCTACTTGTGATTCTTGGAAGCAGTAATGTAATTTTAGTGACAGTTTATAAAATAGCCAATCAACAACCAGAAAAAGCTTTTTAAATGAAGGTATTCTATTGGAGTAGGATTAGGCAGTCAGAAGCTGAAATATAGCAAAATTTACAAATCTAGAAGTCAGTTACAGTGATTGTAACCAGACGCAAAAAGTGTCCTCAAGAAATTTAATACGTATTCGTGTGAGACGAAAAATAAGTTTACGTGTTAAAAAGTGTTATTATTTAATAAAAAGAATCTCACAGATTCTATATCAGTGAAGTGTTATTTAAATCGTATCAAGCATTAATAAAAGGAGTGAAGTGAAATTATAATCTGTGTAAACCTACATTCTTGTCGCATCACAACCCTGCCAAGACATCCATGTCTCTAACAATAATACTGACGCAGCCGAGGCAAACATAAATATATAATATTTAAAGAAACAGTAAAATTACAAAGTAAATATTTTTTTTAAATTTGGGGCAAAGGCCATCTGAAAGTACATTTGGGGCGAAGCCTACCGGAAACTGTTTACTATACACAAGTTCGGCTCCCCAACAGTTGAAATACAATACAACTCCTACTTCAAATCGGTTTTTCCATGCGTGGAGCTAATAAAATGTTACTTCAAAATCCAAAATTAAACAGCAGCCATTCGCAAGAGAAAGTGATACAACTGAGCTAATGTGGCGGTTGCGCAGTATCCACCGACAATACACACGACAAAGGAGGTTATATACATGTTTTAAAATGAACAAAAGCTAGCTACCCAATTAAAGCTCCATTTACCATCACTACTTGTTTTCTGCGATTTTTATGAATATCACAGCGCTTCCTGGCCCGTAATCTTATACAGAGGGGCAGTTAGCGAGACAACACATAACGATGGAAAGTTTGTGCTATACGAACTTGTAAGTTTACGTTTAATTAAATGTTTATTTTTATGTATACATGATTCATTGTCATTGGTTCTATTACATTATCATCGTTCAGGTTATACTTACGCTTAATTTTCATTGTGAATGGGGCATAACTTTCTAATGGGTATGGCATATACTTTTAATAACGATGCTGAGATCACTCTTTCCAAGGAAGTTATTAACAATTACCAGGAATATAACTGAGCCATATGGCTCCGCTGTAACGTATAAGGCTCGCATTTCGGAGGTCCCAGAGTCGATTACCGGCAACCGCCCTTACTGGTCATGGGTTCTCTGTAGTTTCCTCGGGTCGGTAGGCAAATGGTGGAATGATTGCTCTTCTACCACGACTTTTCAATCCCTCATTTCCTATACCCTGCACCACTGGATATGGAAAAAACCCAGTGGTGCAATTGGTAGCAGAGTGTGGTTTCGATCCACGGACCTCTGGGTTATGGTTCCACTGCGCTTCCAATTTAACCACCTGGTTTTTCCATATCCAGAGGTGCTAAAATTGTGGAAAGTACTATTGCGTGGGAGCTAGGAATTTAAAAGAATCACAGCCGCATAGGTTAACAATTTATTATAAAGGTTTTTCATTTGTTAAAAATTCTATCAGCTTGCTTTAACATTTTACAAATTTTCTAAATTACAAATAATATGGTCGGAGACAACAACTGTGTGAATAATATACTCTTTCACCTTTTTACAACTTAAGTGACCCTACAAATCGAGAGTGTTTCTCAAACAGAAAATAATACAATGCAATATTACATGAGCTGAAAAATATGAATGCTTCTACCGTGAATGTGATTTAGAAATACCAATAGTTAAAAGGTTACATTTTGCAGCTTACCAAACATAGTTTATAAAACCAAAAGATTAATCTTGGTGGATTTCGCTGAATCTTGCCGTCACGAAACCAGAACACAAGTTTGGTTGCTATGTGCTCGGTCTCTGACCGAAGAGTGAGCTTGCTGCCTGCCCAGGAGTTGCTGATGTTGACCGCGAGCGTCAGTAGCGTGAAGCAAACCAGCCAATGGTAACTCTGCACGACGCTTCGAGTTGGGCCATCATGAATTACGTCATTCATGACATCTTTCTCGAAGCTTCAGTTGTTAACTGTTTCTCTCGATGACCCACGTCATCATTTCCGAGGCATTGGGTCTTTCTTGAGCTGGTTGCATAAGCCATCACCGAGTGGTGGAGGGACACGGTGGAGGGACACATAATCATAAACATCATTTCTTTCAGGGTTGAAAGACCAGGAGGCGGTATTCGGCGTGTTGCGGCTGGGCGGTGGAGGCGCTTTTTGTAATTTTTTCTCCCTGGCGTCGGTCAGACTGCTCAGAAAGTCACCGCGTATGGGTGATCTTGGAGCAGGACCCATCCCGGGGACCTCCGGGAGGTTCAGGGGCTTATAGGCGGACTTGAGAGGCGGCGGGTTGCGTTTGAACTGGAAACGTAAAGGTCCCCGTCCATGCTTGCGCACGTTGTCTGCCGGATTTTGTTCCCTTGTCTCCCTTCATCCCTCTCTCCTAGGATTCACGTTCGAAGTAAAACAGGGTATTGCGACCTACTTGCGGTGGTCTGCCCCGATTTTCGGCGCCCCTCTGTAATCTGTATCTTTACCTTTAATTTTTACCAAGGATATAAAAGACGGAATTCAGGATATTTAAAAACCAATTTGAAATTTAATCTCCTCGCAGTTTGTAGCATTTTATGCAAATTTACACCAGTTTAACATGGGTAAAAGGACTGCACAATAGAGAACCATATATAATCTAAATTAAGTGTCAAATCTACAGTAAATAAATGGGGCATATCAGGGTGAATGAACATTTCTATTGTCATCTTATATAAGCAAGTTTCTGGTCTTTCGGGCAAAAGTCTTGCCTGACCGAAATTATTACAGACTTTAGAATTTTGCAGATTACGAGGAATGGGATCGAGAGTGAATGTCCTAGCTTCAATGTATTTAGCTGCCAAATTTACTAGGCTGCCAAAGTTTCTAATCGTTAGTCCATATTAATCAAGTTTTAAATTTGTAACTACTAAATAATTCAAATTCCTTGTTTTGTGTGAGAGTGTTCTTTTCTATAGTTCTCTCTAAATATCATGCCCACAACAGGGACTTTGACTGAGATATTTGATGGTGTTTTTATCTTTGAACCTTTTGGATTAGGTTACTGTAGGTTTTCGTTATATTAAGTTTATTTTCACGTGGACATTATTCTCACATCCTTACTTCTAGTCTATACGGAGGGTAGGAAATAATCCTAATTAAAGGAAAATTTCCAACCCCCGGCCGGGAATCGAACCGGGGATTTTCGGGCGAGAGGTCAGCCTGCTGATCATCGGCTATGGAGGCAGTCAATATTTAAGAAAATATTTAAAAAGAAAAGTTTGATGATTAGCAGTACACCCTTGGTTGTATTTTTGTCTTTTTCTAGCATTTAACGAAAGCTTAATTTACAGAATCATGAATTACATCTGGAGTTAATTATGGGGACTTCAAGTAGATTGAAATTAAATATATTTATATTTATCAAAACAAGAATCATCGCGTCATTAGGCCCTTATTTCCTTTTTTAAATAAAATAGTTGAGTGTTTTTCGGCATCTTGCTTGTATCTTGTCAAGTGTGTGTACTGAAATTCTATCCGTTTCTAGCCAACCATTATCTTGATTAACATTAAGTGGATAAAAATAATTATTACGCGGACTATACAACAAATAAGAAATCCTTGTGTGTTTATAGTATTTTAATTCATCAGATCAATTACAAATATCATACATTAATTATTTTGCTCTCCTAGGAGTTGCTTAGGTTCGGATCATAATGTTTGTGTATATGTATTTTTCATTTAACTGTACACTTATCACACAATTTCCACTTAGTTAATTTCCTCTTCTATATTGCCTATCTCGTCAGTTCTGTCATTAAGATCATCTTTCTCTTTAATGACTTTCCTCACCATTTCTCTCCTATCTTTCCTGATATTCGCCTAATTGTTTCAGAAATTATTTCCTGTTGTTTCCAAAAGGTTTTAAGGATAGTATCTCTATCTGTAATTTAACCCATTTCCTATTCCATATTTCTTCTCTCCAGAACTTGATTTCTGTGCATTCCGTTATACAATGAAAATTTTTATCTGTATTACCACATAGTGGGCACAAATCTTTGTCAACTTTTAAACCCCTCAACAACATTTTTCCTGTTCTTGCCTATGCCAGGTCTTTGTTTTCCATTTTATCACAAACATAAATGTATTTTTCCCTTCCCCAATCTTTCTTAAAACTCCTATAGTATATAAGAGTACTCTTATCCCTTAAGCTACCATATATTTCCTGTTTCTCTATGTGGTATACCCTAAATTTCACCTTGTTCCACAAACTTGGTCCACATGTCTACAAATTAACTAACTCGCCCATTTCAGTTTTCCTCACTATCTCTTTAATGGAATAAACAGCTGTGTATTTATAATTGGTATGCAAAGTTACATTCCTGTTAATCATTAGCTATTAATCCATATATACATTTATTAAAATCTAAATAACTTTCTTCCCAGCTTAAAACAGTAGCCTGGAATGTACTGAGTATTCAACATTTCATCCCCATGAATCTTTAACATAAAACATTTATCAACCATCTCCATCCTTATGTAATGCCCCCAATGTCTTGTATTTTAATATTACTCCAACAGAATTCTACAGCAATGAGAACGAGATTAAGTTCATCATGGATTTGGATTAAAGTTTAGCTTCCATGCTATGGCGGACCTACTTTCACCTAGTTTCTTTCCCCTGCTCCTGCTGCTTAAAAATTCCTTTCCTTTAGCTCTTCTCTTACTTCCCTGTGACCTCTGCATAATTTACTCTCGCTAACATGTACTGACTTACCAACCTTAACCATCCATTTCCCTTTGCAACTTGTGGTTAGAAGTACTTCAACCTCGACGGTTAAAACCACCAGTCTTAAAAAGAAGTGATGATAAAATTTTTTAAAAATGAATAAAGAGATAACATGAGATAAAATTTCATCTTCTGAATTTCGACATACAGAAAAATCTGTGTTACTTTTACATTACTTTACCTCTCTATCGCTTATTAGTGGGTATACAAATTATTCTTACGAAAGTTTATTTACCTATCTACCTCATTTAATCGAAATAAACCTTTTCAGAAATGCTGCATTACACATTTCGTTATAGATACAAATGTTTTAGAACTGGTCGCTATACGCTGGCCGTAAAATCCCATACTCTTTCCATGACGAAAAGCTTATTTGAAATCAATTATATGTTTTAAAAGATATACGGGTTTTTTGTATAGTACGTTTTCTCTATGGCTTACCGTTTACCAGTTATACAGATTACATCAAATTCCTTCCAAATGAAGAGGCTATTTCCAGAAAATTGAAGATACACATTTTATTTGCCATGTGAATATCTTTGGTATGTGGTATTTCAATCAAAATCGTTAGAGCAGCTTTTTAGAAAATAAAATTTTGAAAAATGTTCCATGTAGAGAATAGTTTGAGGTGGAGGGATTTTTTTAAAACCTTATTGTTGCATCTTTAGAAGTTACTGAATATAAATACCGAATTTGGTGTTTATCCGACTTTTTGTTTTTAAGTTATTATGTTCAAACACACACACACACACAGACCCATTATCTCAAATATTATAGAATGTTACATGTCACACTGAAATTATCTAAAGAATGTCTTTTATAGAATAGGTTTGTTGATTCAGGAAGATAGTGTAATATTAAGATTTTATTAAATTTGATTAAAATTTATCAGCAGTTCTTTTTTTAAATATTTAACCGTGTTTTTAACATAAAATGGGATTCACAATAGTACTTAGAGGTTATTTGATCGTTCTAAAATTTAATTTAGATATACTGAATGGTTTCTGAGGAGAAAACGGGTAATTTATTCCATAAAATGTCATTTGCAGAAAAAGCTGTTCAAAGGAAAAGAGGTATTTTAAATAAGGAAACCAGATGGCTTGAACACACAGAGGCTGTCATACTTAACAGTAGCAGCAATTTGTAGAACCAAATTCCTCTACAGGATGGGATAAAATTTACCTCTTTGCTCCAAAGTTTGTAGGAGTTATGACCTTTTCCTGTGAAGTGGTGCAGAATTCACAGTACAAAACGGCAAATGCAATAACTTCTTACTCTTTAACAAATTACCCTCCTCTTTGTAGGACTTATACCCTCAAGGCCTTAGAAGATGCAAATCGGATTAAAGAAGATATTTTAAATGAATAAAATGCACAAAAGACATTTAGATTCACCTTAAATGGATACTTAACTGAATTAGACTATGTGGCAGGTAGCAAATTTACTGGACATTAAGGTTTACACACAAATGATTCATAAATTCTACATTTGAAAGCGTGGAGTAGTAACATCCTGGGTGCCGTTTTGTCAGTAATCGCAAATCCTTAAAACAAATTTATTCGGTTGTTTCAAGAATAAGATGGCAATAACATATTCTACAGTGTATAAAGGAGAAATGCCAAAGATCTGCAAAATATTAACCAGGAGCTAAGCTACTGCAGCAAAAATGTCGGCCAATCGATGAACATGAGCAAAACACTCACATATAGCCTGCATAAACAAAGAATTAAGAAGAATAAGAATGATCTAAGTGGAAGACTGTAACTGTTCCATTAGGAGTAACTTCCAGTACCGGTCTTAAGCCCAGACAAAAGAGCAGAGACGCCAACAACAAATTTAAATTAAGCTAGTTATGACAAATAGACAAGACATACCAATCACAATTGACACTGAAGTACTGCAGTATGTACTAGAATACGTATACCTAGGACAACTGATAGGAATACAGAATAACATGGACGAAGAACTAAAACGCAGAATAGCAATAGCATGGATATCGTTTGGGGCCCTAAAATTCATTCTACTGGACAAGAAACTCAACCGGAAAATCAAAATCATAACAGTAGACTCCTGCATCTTCCCATCACTACTATATGGTGCCAGATTTGGAACTTGATGGGAACACAAAAGAAACGTATTCAAGTTTGCCAGAGAAAAATGGAGAGGAGGGTGTTAGGACTATCCCTCAAAGACAGAGTGCCCAACATCAGGTTAAAGGAAATAACAAATCTGGAAGATGTATCCCAACAAGCTTCTAATTTAAAATGGAAGTGGGGAGGGCACGTAGCGATATTCCAGAACAACAGATGGGCACACATTTTTATAATGTGGTCCCCCTACATCGGCAAGAGACGACAAGGCAGACCCGGAACAAGATGGGACGACGCCTTCAAGAAAGCTTTAGGAGCACACTGGACAAGGACTGCACACGACCGCAGCAGCTGGAGAAACATCCGAAGAAGGCAGGAAGTGCTGAACACAACCATCTAGTGTCGGATCGGAATTAAGGGAAACAGTATGCGAAGTAAGGAACCCCAAACAAGATCATATAGTGCCGATGACAAAGAAGTGAGTGAACAATAGTGTGAAGTGCGGAAGAAAGAACGCAACCAAAAAGACCACTTATGCGGAATAACTCTCCGCCTAAGTCATATCGAGGTGCTACTTGCAAGAGGAGGCCTTAGCCCTTCAGGGACAAATCGGCTATTCATTCATTCAAAAAGGGGGAAAATGCGCCAGAAATTTTGTTCCAAGGTATCTGGGAAGCTACTCTTACATTTACTTATTCAATTACAGATAGCTTAACCATTGTAAGGGCGGCGCCGTGGCCGAGTGGTTAGACCGCTCGCCTCCCACCGAGGCGGACCGGATTCAATCCCAGGGACCTGCATGTGGGATTTGTGGTGGACGAAGCGGCGTCTGGGCGGGTTTTCTCCGGGATCTCCGGTTTCCCCCGCCATTCATTCCACCAACTGCTCCATCATCACCTTTCCTTTCATCCATTTCACCAACATTTCGCTTCATCTACTTCCTTCATACCAGGCATCGGGCTGATCCCCCATCCTGGATATTCTGTCTGATCCATGAGTGTCTGCTCCTCGACGGGCCTCTGACCCCAGGCACCCGCCTGTAAGTCCTGGGGGTGTAAGTCCTACATAAGAGGAGGTAAACAGATAATGAATGAATGAAAAATTAACCATTGTATCTTAGTAGGCTATCACTTTGATTTAAAATCTGATGTGTTGCATTTAATGCTTTTTTCTTCTCACATATCTACAAACTGTTCATACAAAAAGTTATTCTTCTATTTATTGTTAATCTTTAAGATAAACTTTACTTACATATTGATAAATTTCGTTGTTGGTATGAGTACTAGATAGGCTAAAGCAATAAAGTCTGATGTGTTACATTCACATGACATTCTCTACGCATTATTCTTCTCTACGAATTGTTCTTACGAAAGCTTATTTTCCTATATACCTCATTTTAATCGAGATAAACTCGGAAATAGTACATTACACATTTCGTTATAGATACACAGAGAATAGCAATAGTCAAACGGATATCTTGGAAATGGCTGATGCTACAAAAACATTGTTCGAATTAAATTGTGTGTTTTAAATTGTGTCCTCCTTGGTCTAGTGGTACCATTGCAGCTTCTAGTTCCCGAGGCTAATAAATTTCATATTTAAAATTTTAAAGCCTTTTTCTGAAACGACAGAGGAGTGAAGTAATTCTGTATACCAATTTTGTACATTATTATTCAAATAATATGGTAGTATGCAAAAGTAGAATCAGACTGAAAAACTCAAGATCCCATAGGCGGGATCTGAACCACGCATCTTCCGGTTTCCGTCGGTTTGCTCAAACCAACTATGTTACCATAACAGCATGTCGGCTAGACATTAAATTCCCCAACAATCGCATTTTCCCCGGGAAACCAAAAGGAGATCTGAAATTGATTTGAGAGTACATACCGCAATGACGATTTTCACAGTTAAACCAACTATGAGGTCAATCAATGGAAGATCCGTTGTTTAAATCCCGGATATGCATTGCATTTTTCACTCTGATTCTACGAGCGTGTTTTTAAAGTAAAACCGATAATTTTTTACTTTCTCTACTACGTTTAGTAATTAGGGGAAGGATTGTATTCAACCCAAAAATTCGATACCGAGATTTCACCGGAAATATATGTTTTGAGACACCTTGTATCCAAAAAAGCATTTTTGGAAACATGTCAGTATGTGTGTGTCTGTGCAGCATAACTCAGAAACGAACGGTCAGATGAACACCAAACTTGGTATTTAGGTTCAGTATCTTCCAGAGATGCACCACGATGGTTTTCAAGAAAATACCCCCAACCCAGATTACCCTTTGCATGGAATATTTTTTGAGAATCCTAATTTTCTCAAAAATGGCTCTAACGATTTTGATTAAAGTATCATATGTTTAAGATATTTTCATGTCAAATGAAATATATATCTGGAATTTTCTGGGAATGTCTCCAAAAGTATTCTTCATTGTGAACGACTTTTGCAAAACTGGTAAACCATAAGAGATAGACAAAATTTTACTCCACAAAAAATGTAGATAGCGTTAAAATACATAATTTATGTCATATACATTTTTTTTGTTGAGTGAACCATTTTCAAGATTTTGCTTGTTATTCCCTTAAATGTTCCAATACTTATAGTTTTTCTCAAATGGGAATTCGTTATTCATTTTTTGTCCTGGTATTGCAAAGAGAATGGAATACTCCACATAGCTACCAGATCTTAAAATATTTGACTATAGCTTAAAGCCTACAAATTATCCTTGCATCTACAAGAAAATTAGCAGTAAGGTTAACATCTCGATATCTGGATTAACATGAAGCATATGGGGAATAATTTTCATTCATTCATTATCCGTTTACCCTCCTCTTACACCCCCCAGGACTTACAAGCGGGAGCCTGGGGTCAGAGGCCCGTCGAGGAGCAGACACTCATGGATCAGACAGAGCATCCAGGATGGGTGATCAGCCCGATGCCTGGTATGGGATGAAGGAAGTAGATGAAACGAAATGTTGGTGAAATGGATGAAAGGAAAGGTGATGATGGAGCAGTTGGTGGAATGAATGGCGGGGGAAACCGGAGAACCCGGAGAAAACTCGCCCAGACGCCGCTTCGTCCACCACAAATCCCACATGCAGGTCCCTGGGATTGAACCCGGGCCGCCTCGGTGGGAGGCGAGCGGTCTAACCACTCGGCCACGGCGCCTAAGTCTTCATTTCTTGTTTCATAATCATCTTCGAAAAATATTTTCAGATGAAGAAACAGATGAAAGTCGCCAAATCCGGACTGTAGTGCGGGTGGTCGAATTGTTCCCAACCAAATGATGCGATCAGAGCTTAAGTTTGTTTGGCTGTGTGTGGCCGGGCATTGTTACTCATTATTTATTTTCCTCATACAATTGACAATGAATGTTTTCTGTCGTAATATTTCTCGCATTCAAGAAAACAAATCACTGATTTGACTTTACAGTCGGCGGGTCGTTCGATTTTTTGAACATTTCGAAACGCTCTAACAATAGAAAAGCACAAAGTGACGCTCGCACACAGCTGCGTCTGGCTTCTTAATGATTAGAAGGAAGTGATCATGCATGCTCAAAATCGCGACTGCTGTGGCAAAATATTAAATCGATGCTTACTTTAAAAACACACCTCGTATCTTTCCAACATTTTCCTACACCCATTGTCCGTGATCATGAGGAGCATCTGGTTAATTAGCAAAACAAAATTAACAAGTTTTTTTCTGAACAAATATTAAAGATATCTGCATTAATTTAAAACACGCTTATAAGTCTGGTAGGGCAGTGTATGACACATTTGAAAAATATTTACATAAAATCTGCATGATATAGAAGTTTCACCAATGGATTCCTTTAAGTGAGATGGCATTTAAAAGAGGGTCAGGGGAGCCTCAATATATGTGGCGTTAATGCCAGTTGTGATTCTGTTTCTCCTATCCAAGCTTTTTCTTACAAATGGCTAGCATGAAAGAGCAATTTCAGTAATGTTATTTTAGTCCTCGCTTTGAAAATTGCATTTGTTAAAATAGGGGTAGTAATTTTTTTAAATGCCATGGATAACTTTGTTCTTCGGTCCATAAAGTATAGGTTTTGAAGCTTTTTCGTACAATTTACCCACACTGCTGAGTAAGCTCGCTGCTTATTCGCCTTCAAAATAAATCAGAAATTAAGTAAAAACCAATCGTTCGATCTTCAATGGAAAGCTTCTGGAACGTTCTGTAGCTTCAGTTTCCCGTGTTAATTTGTAAACATTTCGATGTAACGTATTCCCAGTGCATATTTTGTGTATGTGTGCACGTGCATGTGTGTGTATCCGTTCCGGGAGACTGGGCAATTCGTATTCGCTTCACGAAAGTTGTTACAAATGGTGCAGTACAAAATTCCCATCAAAAGCAACATCAAAGCCGTTCCTATTCATTTGAATCCCATAGCTCCAATAAAACTCTCCCGAAACCTAATTTGCACCACCATATCCTACTGCAAATGCTGAATTCGATGAAACAGTCCAGGTGTCACTGCTCTTTGGTTTCAAGCGATACAATGGGAAATCTTTTGTTCTATTGGGGAATTAGCAGGATTTTGTTCCAGTGGAAGGGCCAGCGCAAAATGGATACTGTTGTAGGGTATCATTACTTTGCGCCAGACTTGCTAAACAACGTTCCTCTTATTACATTTGTTCATTTGCTAGTAACAAAACAACAAAAACTGTCACATGAGACTGAACAACAGTTCAATCTGCAGACATTTCCTATCCGGAGGTGTTTGATGCAGTGTAGATGTGAGAATGTTCCATGTCTCGTTTTATTTTGCGTACATACTGTACTATCCGCAGGATTTCACCCACTATCTTCACCAGAAAGTAACATATCAGCGGAGAAAAAACACAAAATCATTCTCTAGCTACCATTTTACTGGCAGACGTTTTGTGCAAATATGTTACACTGAATTCAGAAATATAATCACACAAATTAAATCACTCAAATCAGCAGTATCAACGCCAGGGATATTTGTTCATTAAAATATACGAAAGCAGGTCTTGATCGTATGAATTCACAATACACAATCAGCTCGTATACATTCCTTTTGGCCAAAGAATTCTTTCAAGTAAAAGCAAGCTGGATGCTGGAAGGGAGCAGTCCAGGTTAGTCATTCCGGGAAAGACCAACCTAGTTTATTATCCTACTGGCTATGTCCACTAGTTTTTTCCAAGTTTTCCTCTCGTGGTCCACCCGCTGCCGAAGGTCCTTCTTAGTTCGTCTGCCCAGCGGGTTCTCTGCCTCCCGACGTTCGTTCCATTGACCCTAGGGTCCCAAGAAGTCACTCTGTGTGTTCCGTCTCATAGTGTGTCCTTGAGTATCACAAAACCGTACCTACTGCCAGTCATGAGGAAAAATCTAACACAGTGAGGGGTTGAAATTCCACTACTCTGCCATGTGCACGGGTACATGACCAGTGTACAGATATCGAGTATGCACGCAGTCCTGCCTAGTTCTGTTTCTAGGTTAATCTCGTTCTTTCCTAAGCCCCCTCTCGCTACCTTTCTCCGTTTTAAAACAAATCTCCCGTGCACACACATCCCAAGGACTTATAAGCCAATGCATTGGGCCAGAAGCCTGTCTGGGGGCAGGGAAGCTCCGGTTCATCGCATATCCAAGACGAGTGATCAGCGGTGAAGAAGAATAAAATGGTATGTAGTGATGAAAGAGCGATAGGAACATTTTGTGGATCAAATTATCAAACCCAGCATTCGCCTAGGGAGTGAGAGAAACAGCGAAACTCGGTTGTTCTAACTACAGCAAAAGGAAAATAATTCATATTTTGCGTGCAATATAATCTTCTATTTATTTTTATGCTAAAGTATTAACGAAGTATGTCCGCAAAACTTAATAAATAATTGCTATTCACAGAAGATTGTGGTATAATTATTGCTATCCTTGCACTTCAAAATGATTCTCCCAAGCTGAGGCAACTATGCTACAGCATTACGGCTCTGTCTATAATAAACTTAATTCCGCTGTGTAAACCTGTGTACAATCCATCTTTAACAGACGAAAGTCACTAGGAGCCAAATTTAGACTCTAAGGCGGGTGTTCGAGGTGCTCCCAATAAAACTGTGTAATTTGGCATTTGATTTGCAGTGTGCGATCGGTATTGTTACCAAGGAGGAGGGCGGCTCGGGTGAGGATTCTGAGAGTTCTTAAGAAATAAATATTGTTGTATGTAAGTTGTAGTTGGTGAATGAGCTCTGCTACCATAGCAGGAACGGTTCAAAAACGGAAAAAACGAAGTATACTAATTTTTAAAGCTTGATAAAATGATTTGTCCATATAATTTCCGTTTACGTTTAAAATTGAGCTTTACGACCATCCTTACTAAATATTGCACCACAGGCGGTGGACATTGGTGATATATGGAATGAAATGACATACTGGAAAGGAAGTTTTGGAAAGAAACGTTCCAGACTAAGTTTAGCAGCATTTGTCAGTTATGAAAACTAGGAAAATCCTGGAAACCTCGGTCGGTAGGACGGTCCTGGCAGGATTTGAGCCGCGGACGAGTTCAAGAGTCTGTGCCTTAATGACAACGCCTACCCGTGTCGGTAGTTTCTAAGAGTACCTCGCATGTTTAATATAAAATCATCTGGAAGTAAATAACTTATGTATATAATGCCTATTGATATTTCCTTTGTTTATTTGTAAAATTCTAATTTGGTTTGCCTTGGTTTATATGGTTGATGAAAGGGGCTTTTAATTTCTTAATTATTTACAATACTGTTTACAAGACCGAAGGTATTTGAAGTAGGGTGTTGTTTATATGAAGGAGTCGTATTATAGTTCAACTGTTGGGGAGCCGAATTTGAAGTACTAGCAACCGCACGTATAGTAAAAAGTTTCAGGTTGTCTTCGCCCCAAATGTATTTTCCGGTGGTCTTTGCCCCAAATTTAAAAATATTAACTTTGTAATTTGACTGTTTCTTTAAATATTATATATTTATGTTTGCCTCGGCTGCGTCAGTATTATTGTTAGAGACATGTTTCTCTTCGCAGGGCGTGATGCGCCTGAAGAATGTAGGCTTACACAGGTTATAATTTTTAATTCACTCCTTTTTTTATTAATTCTTGACATGATTTAAATAACACTTCACTGATATAGAGAGCTGTGAGATTCTTTAATTAATTACTTGCACTTTTTAACACGTAAAACTATTTTCGTCTCACACGAAGACGTATTAAATTTCTCGAGGACACATCTCGCATCCGGTTAGAAACACTGTCTACAACCAACGCGTCCAGTTATGAGCACTGTCTACAAGCAACTGACTTCTAGATTTGTAAATTTTGCTATATTTCAGTTTCTGATTGGCTAAAACTAGTCCAACAGAATACCTTCATTTAACTAAAGCTTTTTTTGGTTGTTGATTGGCTATTTTTTAAACTGTCACAAAAATTAAATTATTGCTTCCAAGAATTATAAGTAGTATTGTTAAACTTTCTTACTCATTATTGCCTCAAGGTTACCTCATTGTTACCTCATTGTTAGTAACTTTTAGGCTATTATTCTCATAGCTCCTACATTATTAAATTACGTAATACATTCAGATAACATTATTACATGTATACAATAATATAAGCATATACAATGACGGTAATATAAACTTTTTATACATTGTTACATACACATATTGCTTTAAGGTGGACTGTTATTGAATTATATATTATATTATTTGACTGAAATCATTTAAGTGTTAAATGCACTGCCTCAAATTATGACACGTTTGAGAAACAAAGCATTTTCCCAACTAAAGTAATATAGTGTAATTATGCACAGTTTACTAAGTATATCGTAACCAAGCCAAACAAAAGAACATTCCTTAAACTTAATTTGGCAAACTGAGTTATTATTTTACCTTGTTATAGTATAACTAATTTGTAGTAGTGTGATTTCTGCAACGAATGTACACTATAAATGATAATTTTGAATTTATTCAAATATTACCTTAGGAAACGACATTTTTTCAGCTTATATATTTCTCTTCATCCGCAGGAGACTTTTTGCGAAATATTTTTCCAAGAACCTCGATGGTCTTAGTTGGCAATGTATCTGAAAGCGAGAGATGATAATCCTTCTCTCCCTAAGCCAGGCTTGTCATCTCACAGAAAGCAGAAACACCTACAAAATCTCTTTCACTGATGAAATCCTTGCTCCTTCATCTTTTATATTGTGTTGTTCTAAATTAGTTTGGGACATAGCCTTGATTATCTCCGAACATCTTTTAAATTACATTCTAAAGGAGAGTCACAACTTTTAACTGCGAATGTTACTTTCAGTATAAGCCAGGGGATTTTCAAGATCCTTATTTTGCTCTGGGTAATAATATGCCCATACTCCGAGAAACGGAGTTAACCATTCTGCAAGATGTACCATTACATCCACATTATGAGTCATAACCCGAAAGAGCATCTGATGGGAAAAACTAGTTTAAAGTAATGGCAAGGGCTAAAGCCGTTGTTGCTTTCTAAGAAATGGTCTTAACCAATCCCCTTAGGTATAACTACTTTTATTGGTGAACACAAGCTATAGAGTGTCTCATTCGCTCTCTGCCCAGATTTTCCCTTATTTGAATCAAAGTAATGGTCGTAATACCAAGTGAAATGGCTCCACAGTGACGTGAGAGGCTCGCATTCATGGGTTCAATTCCAGTTGTGTCGGCCACTCTTACCTTGGGTACCTCTTTTCGTGGTTACCCAGTACTGCTTCATCTTAATTTGTATCAGATTTATAGAACAGGCGATGGCGATTGGTGCGCTGCGGCGGGGTTGGAGTTTGCACTTTGTGAATATTTTTCCCTGGCGCTGGCTGGTTGGTGCTCCTTCCTGAGAAGGGCTCGTTTCATTCCGGATCTCCCAGGTTGAAACTGTCACGGACAGGTTCGTGTCGGCGTCAGGATTGGTGTTATTCTTGAACTGTTAGGGTCCACGACCATTTTAGTACGTCCTCCGGATCTTGTCGCCCTGCGGATTTCCCTTTCATCCCTTCCTACGTGTGGTGTTGAGCTCTAGGGACTGGGGGCCCCTTCGGCCTGACTAATCCTAATGGTCATAGTTTAATGAAATTCGCTGCCTGCAACTGAGAAGCGTGGTAAAATTATGATAAGTAGCACCATAGCGCTCTAGGCGAGCTTATGACATCCTATGATTTTGTGGTCTTGTATTCTTGTGAAGTACCTAATACAGAAAAATTTAAATTGAGTTTTATTTATGGACGCTCTTTAAGTACTATGGTTCTTAGCGTCCCATTCTATACTGGGCGTGAAAGACAGGTAATTTTGCTCAGAGGCCTCTTTATCAGGCTTGAGGTTCTCTTACGTGCCGTAAATCTACGACATGGGACCACCGGCTTTACTTCCCTTCCGAAGAAAGCCATGCTAAGGATTTTTACGCGACCTTGGGAACTAGAGGCTAGCACGGTACCACTAGTCCACGGAGGACACCTAATACAGAGTACAGTGCGGTTTGCACTGAATATAACAATGCACTATAGAGGAGCATGGTTCAGTATAGAGTTGAACTGCGCCTTATGTAAAGAAAAACGGAGTTCATAAAGAGTTACCGACTGCAACTTACTGTACAGTTTGGTGTCCGGAAACCGCTACTTAGGAATGCATCCATTCTCTGGTAAAGAAACTTGAAATAACAGTAATATTGTTGGATGACCACAGGGAGGTCCAAAACTGTCAGAACGAACGGTGCAGGATGTGAAAAAGAGATTGATGAGAAACAATGAACTTTGAAGATCGAGACATTTCAATGGGATCTTGGCAACCAAGATTGCCTGATCTCATCCCTCAGATATCTACTTATGAGGCCTGCTGAAAAGAAAAGAGTATCCCAACAAGTCACAAACTCGTATGCTTCTGAAGGACAAGATTCGATAACAAATTGAGGCTTTGACTCCCGATATCTTGACAGCAATCTTCCGCAGCATGAAGGGGCATGCGCAGGTCTCTCTTGATGCTCATAGCGATCGCTTCGGTAATTTTCTTTGACGACACCTCGCTTTTCACACGTCAAAGTATCTCAGCAGCAAATGCTATTAAATTACAGCCATTACTTGATGTGTATAATAGACAATTTGGAGCGAGTGCGAGTGACAATCCCTTTCAGTTATAGTAGTAATTAGTTGAAACTATAGTAAATATATTTACTATTATTATTATTATTATTGAAATACAGTTGAATATTAATTTAGAATTCTAAAGAGCCGTAGACCTCACTTTGCAGTTATTAAATGGTCATCGTGTTGAAACATATGATTTAGATTTTTTTAATCAGATTGGTTAAGGGAGGTCTTTATGTATGTTATGAAAATAAACGATCATATAATGAGGTTCTTTTTTGTAACATTTGCGTTTTTATGTAGCATTTATTCCCTTTTCTTGTAATAAAGATCTTATTTTGCACACAATCTAGCAGAAATATGAGGGCAGATCAATAAAGACTGAGACTGATTTTTTTCATAGATATTTCTTACTCCATTTCAATGTTGACATGATCTTTTTCAAAGTAGTCCCCTCCTAACTGAATGCACTTTTTACAGCGTCTCTGCCAGTCCTTGAACACATAGTGCAGGCCATTTTTTGTTAGGTCTTTGAGAATCGCCTCACTTTTCTTTAGCACTGCTTCAGTGCTCTCAAATCGAATGCCCCGGAGCTTTGCCTTTACTAATGGGAATAAAAAGAAATCAAGGATGTAAGACCGGGGCTTTAAGGCGGATGCGGCACACAGGTAATGTTGAATTTAGCCAAAAATTTCTGGACTTGATTTGCGACGTGAGGCCGCGCGTTGTCATGATGAAGTCGCCACCCATTCCGATGATGTTCTGGACGTTTCCTTGTAATGTGCTTCCTCAGTGTAGCCAATACTGACGTGTAGTAGCAGCTGTAACAGTAGTGTGAGGGGGGAACTGCATGCTGGTAAATCATTCCATTCCGAAACACCATGCCCACCTTGCTTAGCACAGAGGACTCGCCCTTCTTTGAAGTCCTTGAACCACCTAAACACCGTTGCACGAGGTAGTGCATCTTCACCGTATGCTTACTTCAGCTTTTCGAAAGTTTCAAGGCTGTATGATTTAAACGAAAATAAAATTTTATTGCCATGTATTGCTCCTCTCGTGTCACCTCCTTTTTGTGGTATTCGAAATTCAAGTAGGGTCAGCAATATACAGCATTACTACCAACCTACCGTTACGAGAGTGCTGTCGCTTATGGACATTATACATGAAACCCAGCTCTTTTCAATTATTTGTGGTAGAGACATAAAACTATCAAGGAAACTACAGAAAAAAATCAGTCTCGTTCTTTATTGATTTACCCTCGTAGTTAAACATGGAAGTTATCTTTGGAATAAGAATAAACCTGTATTCCACAATATACACTTATAAGAAACTGGTTCTGGTGATAAAAAATATAGAGTAAATACTCGTAAAAAAGGAATTGTTCATGTAAGCAGTTTGAATAATCGATTAATGAAATTCACCACAGAAATCGGCACCTTTCCTACAACATATTTATCTCCCTACTTTTTAATAAACCCTAAGCTATTACTGCTTAAACTTTTTGCAACTCGCATAGATAAAACAACTGCATTCCAAGTAAGTTGGTTAGACAAGGAAAGAAAGCTTCATATTGCAGAGAAACGTGATTTGACGGGAGGGAAGCTACGGATGTTTACACAGATCTGCGGGTCGCGTTGTTACAGAAAGCTAGGGGCGGTTGATTCACACGGTATAGTCATAATGGGTATATTCTATGAATGACCATTAGTGCAGTATAAACATTTACACACAAGCTTAATTACACCGGAAACCATCTCCGTTCTGCGAAAATATAGTGTGTTTAGTAAACTTCTGTCGAAGTTTCGTTGCTCTATTACCGAGTTTCGTTTTTCCACCGAAAACCAGTGGGCCAAATATTTTATATAAGTAACCAGCTTTAGGTTTATTCTAAACATATGCATAGACTTTTGCATAACATTACACAACTCCATATTCACGTTGAGAATTGATACACCTGGCAGTTCCCTGTTTGCAACGACCAGGGGAATATTCATGGCTTTCAAAGGATAATACATGACACGCTATAACTTTAAAAAAACACAAGGGTACAAATGCAGTTTTCTTCTTTACTTGATGCATCACATTTCTATAGCAAGAAGATAAAGTACTGTATTTCATGCAAACACATTCAATATCGAGATTCATACATGTTTTAAGCTTCTCTGAGGCCTAATAAAGGCATTTCAAGAGAGGAACGTATGTGAACAGCAGAAGTGAAAAAACGATAAATGCCACACTTGGTATTTAAGTTCAGCATCTTTCAAAGATGAGACACTAAGCTTTATAAGAAACACCCCCCACCAAAACGTACCCTACTTGGAAAGTGTTTCGATATTTTTCGTTTTCTAAAAATCGCTCATAGAGTTTAATTAAAATTCCATGTGTATAACATATTTGCACAACTAATAAAATTATACCTTGAATATTCCGTGAATAGCCCGTGAAGTCCATTTAATAAAGATAGTAAAAACGTACCGCATAAATAACCAAGCGGGATGGGTTTGCAGCAACGTCTGTGGTTTGCATTCGGGAGGTACCGGTTTCGGTTCGCGGTAAAAATTAAATTGAGTGTTATTTATGGACACTCTTTAACTGCTGCGTCCCATTCTATATTGGGTGCGAAAGACCGGAAATTTTTCTCAGAGATATTTTATCAGGCTTGAGGTTCTTCTACGTACCGCAAATCTACGACGCGGAATCACCGGCTTTACTTCCCTTCCAAAGGAAGCCATGCTAAGGATTTTTATGCCTTTCGGTTTGCGGTGAACGCCCACTCTGATCATGGGTTTTTTCGTGGTTTCCCCTGGTCCCCTAGGCGAATTCTGGGGTGGTGTATTCTACCACGATTTCTACTTTCCCAATTTCCTCTCATTTCATCTCTCCCTTTCACGTTTCATGTGTGTGTCTTTGGGTCCTGGGGTACTGGTGGTGTCGGGCTGATGCTTGCGCTTTGGAAATAATTCTCCCCGTGAAGTCCAAGGTGCGTTATTTTATCCGTTAGAGTCACTTCGTTGCCCTCTCTTGAGATTCTTTGCCTCTACTGGTGCGTGGGTGTTCAAACCGGAAATATTAGGGACTTCTCCACGTCTCTGTGGGCCTGTTTCCCTGCGATCTGTGCCTCCTACGGCTTCTTCACCTCATCCCTGCCTCCTGGAGTGTGTAGACACAATAGATCAAGTTTGTTGCCCTCCGATAAATACATCCTACATTCAATGTATATAACCTTAAAACCTACAAGTTATGCCAATTTTTGTGGCAAAAACCAATAGGTAATCACACCTTGTTTTGAAGTGCTATGGCACCATTGTTTATCGTAGTGTAATGTAAAAGCCATGGACTTTCAGATCCAACATATTAAAGGAGCCGCTTTTTATATAACTAAGTATTGTTTCAAGCATTCTGTACCCTCCTTATAATGAAACAATTTCTGCGAAAATTTATCTCGATTAACATGAAGTACATACCAAAAAGAACTTTTATAAGAATAGTTTGCGGAAGACATAGAAGTAAATAATAAAAGAAAAAGTCGTGTGCTTGTAACACATGGCATTTTCGTTTACCCTCACACCATATTTGAATTTAAAATCTTGAATAAAGATTTAGTGTTGTCAAGTAGCATAATTATGTTCTAATAGCTGAGGCAGTATTTTAACACTAAATGATTTCAGTCTAATTATATAATATGTAAATTCAATAACAGCCCGCCTTGAAGCAATATGTGTATGTAATAATTTGTAAAATGTATGTAACAGTCATTGCATATACTTATATTATTGTAAACATGTTCAATAATATTATGTGAATGCATTACGTAATTTAATGATGTAGGAGCTGCAAGAATAACAAGTAAAAGTTGCTAACAATGAGGTAACCATGAGGTAACCTTGAGGCAATAATGGGATTGAGAGTTTAATAATATTACTTGTGATTCTTGGAAACAATAATCCAATTTTAGTGACAGTTTATAAAAATATCCAATCAACAACCAGAAAAAGCTTTAGTTAAATGAAGGTATTCTATTGGACTAGGATTAGCCAATCAGAGACTTGAAATACAGAAATTTACAAGATTGGACGGTTGAAATAAATTCAGTTGCCTCCAAACAGTGCTCATAACCAGACGTGTTGCTTCTAGACAGTGCTCATAACCAGACGCGAGATGTGTCCTCGAGAAATTAATTACGTATTCGAGTGAGACGAAAATAGTATACGTGTTAAAAAAAATGCAAAAATTAACTAAAAGAATCTCACAGCTCTGGATATCAGTGAAGTGCTATTTAATTTGTGTCAAGAATTAATAAAAGGAGTGAATTAAAACTTAAAATCTGTGTATAAGCCTACATTCTTCAGTCGCACCACAATCCTGCCAAGACTTCCATGTCTCTAACAATAATACTGACGCAGCCGAGGCAAACATAAATATATAATATCTAAAGAAACAGTCAAATTACAAAGCTAATACTTTTAAACTTGGGGCGAAGGCTACCGGAAACCGGGTACAATACGTGCGATTGCAACGAATTTCAAGTTCGGCTCCCCAACAGTTGAACTATAATACAACTTCTTCAATACTCCTATTTCAAATCGCTTTTCATACGTAGCAGCAATTACCTACTTCAAATTGACGTCCCTACGTGGTGCAAACAACGTAAATTAAAACTACTTCATAGCTCATTAATTGACATCATCTTAAACAAATCCGCTGCATTCTTTGAATAATAACCTTCGAGGACTTTTGATTGACACCTCTCGCTTGAATACATTACCAAAGCATACACTCTGTAGCATTAAATTTACAAGGAAATCCGATGTTTCATTTGGCTGCAGTTTACGTAAGTTGCGCCTAACTTTAAACAAAAGCAGCCAACAAAGGGAATAAGCATTACTGCTTATTTACGCTATACTTCATTTTAGTTGCAAGTTAAGTACTTTCTTTGCTTAAATTTAACCCAGATATCCATTTCGTTTATAGTTTTATTCGCAATGACAATGACTTACAACAAATACCCATTTAATATTTTGTATACCTCTTGTAATAGTATATTTAACGTGGTTATAACATGAGCTGCGAGGAGAATATCCACATTTGCAATTCTTCCCTGGGTTACACTGTCATAATGTAACGATGGTAGTAATTATTAAAGGGATTTTGTGCGCTTGTAAGGGAATATATTTAATTAATGTTCAAGTGTCACAATAAATATATATTCATGTAATTTACCCAACGAAACAATTCATTTATTTTTCATGACAGACTTTATGATAATAGTGATAGAGAAACAGAGAGTGAGAGAGAATTATACGTGCGTGATAGGACGGCGACAGTCCACAGCAGGAGTGGCAAAAATGTCCTTATCGACGATGTTGCTTTTTTATCATGCTGCCATAGTGGAAAGTAGAATTTTCTGCATTCAGTTCTAATAACCTAACCTACCTGCGTGTTTTCCCCACTTTATTGCACATGTAGGCATGCACCATATTAAATCCCTTAAGTTTTCGTATATTTATATTACAGACATTGAATGTAATCATATTTGATAGTTAAATTGTACCATATAAATTTTACCTGGGTCTTTACTTCTTTCCTTTTTTGTTAATATTTACTTACGATTTAATCCATGCAGCATCTATTATGAGCTGCATATTATTGGTCCTCTTAAGGTCTCAATAAGGTATGGATAATTGATCTCCGGTTCGCTACCAAGGTTAGTGTTGGTGAACTTGCTACTGGAACCAATGTTCAACAGCTGTTAGTAATTAATTTTATTTTCGCTTAAGCACTGCTTATATTATTCACTGCCATGAAAGAAAAAATATGCAATACATGCGTTAAGTGCATTGGATAATCTCGACTTCGTCTCGCATGTTCAAACCCTTCCTAGCCAACACCATATTGACTTCCAGCATTACCGATGGAGGGCGCCACAAACTTGTACGTCATTTTCTCTAATGATGCACTTACCTTACTTGTATGACAATATACTATTTTTCCCCCAGTTCCAGGAATAGGCAATCTGCATATTACTAGCTACAAGGTGCTAGAATACAGACACACAGAGGGGAATGCCACTCTGAGTCGAAGCGGCGAAGGGACTCTGAGTCGAAGCGGCGAAGGGACTCCGAATCGTTGTGAAGCACCTCTTCGCCACCCTTAACCTACAGATGTCCGCCGCTCGGATGTCCGCTGCTACTCTCCTCATTTCAGATCTGTATCGTACTGTACTTTAACATCTTTCGATAGATTTGCTGTTATTTTTATGGAAGTACAGTTCAGGTAGAGGTATCGACAACCCTACCAGAAGGTGATGGAATGCCTCCCTAGGATTTTTTCTTGCACAATAGTCACAACAAGGTGTGAATGCCTCAGTTTATTTAACCAAATACTCAACATGTAACATGAGCTATACAATGTAATAAATAAAGGAGTGTAAATATACATTCCTGTAAATCTAAGTCACAAGCTTTAATCAGAAAGGAAATTGTATATGCACATATACAATTTTACATTCTTAGAGCACACATTCAAAAGCAGGGAAATAGGAAATGGGCCAAATGTAAATCTCACCATTTATCTCAAAACATACATCTGGTCGACCGCAATTTAAACGATATAATAAGAGAAGAAAAAAATATACACACTATGTGATCGACACTCCCACAAACATACGCTTTTCATCTTAGGTGCATTGTGCTGCCACCTACTGCCTGGTACACATTATCCGCGACCTCATTAGAATGGCACGCTCCGTGGAACTCACGGACTTCGAAAGTGGTCGTCACTTGTGATTGGGTGTCACTTATGTCAGAAGTCTGTACGCGAGATTTCCACACTCCTAAACATCCCTAGGTCCACTGTTTCTGATGTGATAGTAAAGTGGAAACGTGAAGGGACATATACAACACAAAATCGTACAGGCGACCTCGTCTGTTGATTGACAGAGACCGCCGAAATTTGAAGAGGGTCGCAAAGAATAATAGGCAGACATCTATCCAGACCATCACACAGGAATTCCAAACTGCATCAGGATCCACTCCAAGTACTATGACAGTTAGGTGTGAGGTGAGAAACCTTGGATTTCATGGTCGAGCGGCTGCTCATAAGCCACACATCACGCAGGAAAATGACAAAGACGCTTCGCTTGGTATAAGGAGCGTCAACATTACACGACTGAACAGTGGAAAAACGTTGTGTGGAGTGACCAATCACGGTACACAATGTGGCGATCCGATGGCAGGGTGTGGGTGTGGCGAATGCCCCGTGAATGTCATCTGCCAGCGTGTGTAGTGCCACCTACTGCCTGGTACACATTATCCGCGACCTCATTAGAATGGCACGCTCCGTGGAACTCACGGACTTCGAAACAGTGAAATTCAGAGGTGGTGGTGCTATGTTGTGGTCGTGTTTTTCCTGGTGGGGCTTGCACTCCTTGTTGTTTTGCGTAGCACGATCACAGTGCAGGCCTACACTGATATTTAAACACCTTCTTGCTTGCCACTGTTGAAGAGCAATTCGGGGATAGCGATTGCATCTTTCAACACGATCGAGCACCTGTTCATACTGCACGGGCTGTGGCGGAGTGGCTACACAACAATAACATCTCTGTAATGGGCTGGCCTGCACAGAGTCCTGACTTGAATCCTATATTAACACCTTTGGGATGTTTTGGAACGCCAAATTCGTGCCAGGCTTCACCGACTTACATCGATACCTCTCCTCAGTTCCGCACTCCGTGAAGAATGGGCTGC
Source organism: Deroplatys truncata (assembly GCA_030765065.1). Classification (NCBI taxonomy): domain Eukaryota; kingdom Metazoa; phylum Arthropoda; class Insecta; order Mantodea; family Mantidae; genus Deroplatys; species Deroplatys truncata. The sequence continues at coordinate 90,925,312 of CM060979.1, forward strand.
CGTTCCCCAAGAAACCTTCCAGCACCTGATTGAAAGTATGCCTGCGAGAGTGAACGCTGTCATCAAGGCTAAGGGTGAGCCAACACCATATTGACTTCCAGCATTACCGATGGAGGGCGCCACAAACGTGTACGTCATTTTCAGACAGGTGTCCGGATACTTTTGATCACATAGTGTATATATAATAAGTATAAGCTCTGAAAAACAAAACAACGAAGATTAAATAAATACCAAATTTACTCCAAAACCCATCCCAGTAAATGTGGCCAACTAATAAATTAAGACTTTATCTGGGAATAACTATAAATCTTCCCTTTGGCTGGGCTGGGCAAATGATACCGCTGCTCGAGCAGGCGTGAGTAGTTCCAATACGCCGCACTTTCGATACCATTTTGACACTATTTGAACGCGGTCAAGACGAGACGGTCAGGGTGATCCGCAATATGCTCAGGAGCTTCAAATGTCTCAAAGGGTATGTTAGTTGCATGAACACTCGTTAGTTTCCTTCACAAAGTAATAAACATTAACCTGACTGAGAGGCAAGTTGCTTTACAGTTTTATTGGAGCTATATAGAAATATTTTAAGTCACTTTGCGAAATAATTTTGCGTACCGTTTGCTAATAGTTGAAGTATTACGTTCCTTCCTATTAAATAACCTATTCTGAACGTCACAATCGTACATATATCTTACGTCACATTCTAGGTAATTATGGCGAGATATCTTATACTTTCATTCTCCAACTACAATTTTGGATTTCACGGTAGACTTTACCATAAATTATTGTTTACAGTAATACAAGTCCGTAAAGTTTCGTTTTGGCGCTCGTATGCTTGAGTAAGTCGTGTATATTTAAGGACGCTCAATTATGAGGTCATTAGCGGTTGTTTAATCCGCTACCCTCGTTCTAAAATATGCACACTTGCCTAAAAGCAAAAATGTTAGTATATGTATAATATACAACTATTTGTGCTGTGATATTTGTTTTTACTTTAATTAATATGTGAAGAGAAAAATAAAGGAATAAAAGAGAAAAAAATAACGTACTTAAATGCCAGAGTATTCAGAATGAAGTTTATGGAAGTTAAGTATCTTTATATGCTTGATAATTCAAATGATGTAAACAATACGATTCGCTGATGCTGAAAAACTGGCGTATAGTTACGATTATGAAATTATTGCACTTAGAAATGACATTAATCGAAAAACAAGAGCAGATTCGGCAATGGTTCCGGTTTATACTATGTAGAACTAGTACTTGTATGAAAAGTATATGCGCATCAATGATTCTTTGCGCATAACAATAAACATTTACTTGGACAGGATTTGAACTCCAAATGTTTAGTTCAGCAGTCAACACTTAACCATCTGAGCTACCTAGACTTAATATGAATTGGATGTGATCAGTTATTGGAAATCAGTTAATTCAAGCGATCAAAGTAGCTGATCATTGTCAATATATTATATCTATCATACGAGGGCGGATCGAAAAGTAACGCACAATAATGTTTTTCTGCCTTGGTATTAAAGCTGAAATATTGCAATTTCATGCAGATATAGTTTAAAGTTTTCACTACAGAGGGTATGTTTTGTTTCATGTGCAGCTCTAGCAAGAGAAGCGGGAACTACGCAACAAAGATGGCGCGCTAGCTACTGTCGTCCACGTGTGAAGGGCAGAGAGGTGTGGTTCGATATTTGTGGGACAAATAAACCAAGTAGTATTCACAGGGACATGCGTGGCGCGTATGGGACTGATTGCATGGATCGTAGCAATGTCTCCAGGTGGTGTTGGTTCTTTCTAATGGGCCGTGTGAACCTTAGAGATTTGACACGCTCCGGGAGACCGGCAACAGCTGCAACCCCGCAGAAAGTGAGAGGCATTGAGGCGGTAATTTTGAACGACCGGCGTGTCCCACTGCGAACCTTATCGCAACAGTTTAACATTTCCTATGGTGCAGCGCTCGATATTTTTCGTGACACGTTGAAATTTCGTAAAGTTAGTGCTCGCTGGGTGCCTAAGAACCTGAAAGACAACCACAAGGGCCAGCGAATGATGATGAGCTTCGATCACCTAACGTGGTACACCGCATAAGTGTATGACTTTCTGAAACGAATCGTCACTGGTAATGAGTCGTGGGCATATCACTACACGCCCGAAACCAAGCAGGCAAGTATGGAGTGGAAACATGCTGGTTCCCCAGTGTAGAAAAAATTCAAAGTAACTCGCTCTGCTAGGAAAGTCCTTGCGACGGTTTTCTGGATATGTATGGTGTTGCTGGACTCTGCTGAACACGGGGCCACTGTGAATGCTACAGCCTACATGAAAACTTTGGTGAAGTTGATCCTGCCCTTCGTGACCAACGCCAGAACATGAATGATGACGATATCAAAATTCTTTATGACAATGCTCGCCTCCAATTAGCTGCTGCAGTTCGTCAGAAAATCACCAAATTTGGTTGGGAGATGCTCCAGTATCCACCATGCAGTCCGGAACTTGCACCGTCGGACTTTCATCTGTTTGGTCCATGAAGAAATTCCTGGCCGGCCAACGCTTTGAGACAGATGCGGAAATGAAATCAGCAGTCCGCAGATGGCATACTCCAAGGAAACGGACTTCTACGAACAGGGCGTATTTAAACTGGTATCACGATGGAAAAAATGTGTTCAGAAACTTGGTGACTACGTCAAAAAGTAGGTAAAAGGTGTAAGTTCATTTGTGACGTTTTTTGTTATTTTAACTATTAAACTTTTTTAAGAAAAATATTTTGCCTTACTTTTCGATCCGCCTTCGCGTGATTTTAAACTTTATTGCTAATATCATTTCTCGTTACGAAGCCGCTAAGACACCAAAACATATTTTGAATCTAAACTCACGGCATAAGTCCGTAAGAGTTTTTGCTGCACTATACTTTGAGGAAACAGTAGTAATAAATGCCACTAGATTACAGCATGCACGAAAGGCACCTCGAGACTACTCGAGAAATGACGTAATTGTTTCGAATTGTTCGAGCTGAGCTCAAAACACAGCACTAGCTCACGCACTAGAACTGCCCAAGCGTTCCCAACTCAAGGAATGCTCGAGTCGGGAGGCCCACTCACTCGCGAGTGCGAAAGAAATTAACTGCGGAACCCAGCGCCACCGGGAAAAATACTTACCCAAGTTGAGCCGATAAGGGAACACGCTGCCGGCTCAGTCGATATTCGACGTCACACACTGACCAAGTATACAATGACATAAATAAGAAGTCACCCATTCCCCTAGACCGCAGTATTGTTTTTCCCTCCGTAGGGCTTTCATATTCTGGTAACCAATATTTGACTCCACCCAGCCGGTACGAGTGTAATAGTTCTCTATGGGAGTGACTTGAAAAACATTTCAAGGACACAAGAACGAACCAATGAACGATGATATAACCAATGTGAAATTACGGGTTAGTCTGGTTACTACCCCTATGACAGGATTTCACTACCATTGGTACAAAAGGTTAAATCAATTAAAGCATAATTCGGACCTCTAGAGGTAGGGGTGAGGAATTATGTGATGTGTGGTTAAATTGGACATTTATATGAGAGCTTTCATCAGCGACATAAAGAGGTAAATTACGTGCTGTTACTAAACGACAGTAAGAAAAACGATATTATGAAAACGGTAGCGTAGCATGAAAATACAGGTTTTACGAGGGCTGATCAACAAAGACTGAGACCGATTTTTTCCTGTAGCTTCCGTGATAGTTTCGTATCTGTAACATAAATATTTGAAAAGAGCGGGTTTTTATGTATAATGTTGGTAGGCGGCAGCACTCTAGTATTGGTAGGTTGGTAGTAATGCTCTATTTTGTAGACCCTACGTGCATTTCGCATACAAGACAATGGAGGTGATGCATTTTTTAAATCGATTATCACCGGTGATGAGTCATGGCTGCATCATTATGATCCTGAAGGAAAACAAGTCAGCACAGTGTGGAAATCGCCAGGTTCTCCAACACCAAATAGGGCAAAAGTTGTTCCATCTGCAAGGAAAGTGATGGTGATCACATTTTTTTTACTGTAATGGAATGATTTACCAGCATGCAGTTCCCCCTCACACTACTGTTACAGCAGCATACTACACGTCAGTATTGGCTACACTGAGGAAGCACATTGCAAAGAAACGACCAGAGCTTTCTCGGACTGGGTGGCGACTTCATCATGATAATGCACGGCCTCACGTCGCAAATCAAGTCATGCAGTTTCTGGCTATTCAACATTACCTGTGTACCACCTCCACCTTATAGCCCCGATCTTGCACCCTGTGACTTCTTTTTATTTTCACCACTAAAGGCAAAGCTTAGGGGTATTCGATTTGAGAAATCTGAAGCAGTGCTCAAGAAAAGTGAGGCGATTCTCAAGGACCTGACAAAGAATGGTCTGCAGCACGTGTTCAAGGACTGGCAGAGACGGTATAAAAAGTGCATTGAAGTAGGAGGGACTACTTTAAAAAAGATCATGTAAACATTGAATTGGAGGAATAAACATCTGTGAAAAAAAATCAGTCTCAGTCTTTGTTGATCAGCCCTCGTAAGTTGTAATGTAAACCCTTCGGCAGTTCGGCCATACTTTGGGGGAAGAAAAGTCCCCTGCCAATCCAGTGGCTAGAATTATGCTCGAAAAACAGAGGTGATCACGCCGACAGAGCATGGGACTAGATTTTGTCAGCACCAACATAAACAGCTGCGTTCCATTATGGATCACTTTTTATGCAGGACAGTATACATGCTGGGTAAACACAATACTGTCATCGTTTCTGGGTTCTTTCATTAGTAGGTAATTTATATCCGGTTATCAACACTAATCTACACTGCCGCTGCATTTTAAGGGTAGGCGATACTGATAGACTCTAACCTCGGCATTATTTATCGGACCTTAATAAGTTTTGGTCACATATAATCAGTGTATTATATTACATACCCACGGAATTTAATTCGGATACAGCGTTTACTTAATAATTATAATAAATTAATAACGTACTTTTAAAATATTTGAATTTAAATAATCTATTAATTAAAAATCTAATTACTTGCTCAAAACAATTGTGAATTATTTTAGTGAATCTTTAATGGTTCAGATATAAATAAAGAACATACTTCTGTATTTGGAGTTAAAATATTTTTCCACTTGCACCGTTCCATAATTCTATATGTTGCGAAGGATTGTGAAACATTTAATGAATCTAAATTAAATTATATAAATAACATTTAGTGGATAATTGAACTCAAAACTATCCTATTTATGTACATCAGATAGGACGGTATTCACTAAATAGCGAAACAGAGAAAATTCCGGACACAATATTAATTTGTATTAGCTTTGCACTAGTAAATTACATGTAGATTCAAGCACAGTTTAGTGGCAACATTAAAATAATGAAAAACTGAAAGCTCTTATGACATCTCAGGAGCGCATGCGCTCAAACCCAAGAAAATAGGAGTCATTTGCAACCTTAAGTCTCCGAGTTTTAAACAGGAAACCAGCAGTGGCACCTTCCATCTTAAGACAAAAGGTCCAAAGAATTACTCGGCCGGCTATTTAGGAAAATCGTGGGCTCAGATCTCTCTCAGGGCACAGTGGTTTAAACCTTAGAGTTTTGTTCGCGCTAAGAAAGGCAGTCATGAATCAAATTCGATTTAATAGTTCGTCGACGTAAAGCTACTTGGCTATGCCTGCAAAATTAGCTCTTTGAAGCAGTTTTTAAAATTTAAAAATAAATCCGAGTATTACTTTACACTCATTACTTCTGAACTCTATTGTACTCTGAGGAATAATAATGCGAACCTATTTGTTTATCTTTTCTCTCTCTTTCTACCTCTTTTCTTTTTAAACGTATTTATGAATCACTCGTTTTCTTTGAAGATCAGTAATGTGGCGACAATTTGAGACTAGCTTGGTTTTTATTTCTGTTATTTCTTTCTCTACCATGTACATTAAGCAGGGGAAGTATTGCATTCCATCCAAAAATTCAAAATCGAGATTTCACCGGAAATATGTATTTTGAGGCTTCCTGAACAACAAAAAAGCATGTTTAGAAAAAGGTTGGTGTGTGTGTTTGTGAACAGTATAACTCAAAAACGAAACTATGCTACACGAAGATTTTCAAAACATCACCCACCCCAGACTACCCTTTACAAGGAGCATTTTTCGAAAATTATGATTTTCAAAAAATGGCTCTAACGATTTTGATTAAAGTATCATATTTTTAAGATATTTCCGTTGCAAATGAAATGTATATCTTGAATTCTCCTGGAATTTCTCTAAAAGTCCTCTTCCTTCTAAATGACTTTTGCATAACTGGTAAACCGTAAGAGATAGACAAAAGTTTATTACAAAGAATGCAAATCTCGTTAAAACACACAATTTAGGTTATATACATATTTTTTGTTGAGTGAACTATTTCCGGGATGTTTCTTGTTATTTATTTGAATTTTCCAATACTTACATTTTTTCTCAAATGGGTATTCATTATACGTTTCTTTATTTCCTGTTCATGCAAGGAGAATGAAATGCTCCACATAGCAACCAGCCCTTAAAATATTTTACTATCGCTTAAATCCTACCATATTCCTCTTGCATTTACACGTAATGGAAAATAGTCTGTATAAGAGTAGAGAAAATCATGCGAGTCAAACACAAGCTCAGATGCTTCGATACAAATTCGACCTCCTACATTCTTCACTTTCTTATGCTTTTCTATTCGTTTCCGTATATGAGCCACTTAATACGCTTTTTCTTCTGCGTCGAACTTTTTTCCAATTGCCATTTCTCTCAGCAGATCTCTTTATTAATAGTTTCTTCTCATCCAACCCGCACCCAATTTATTTACCTCTTCCTTGTAAGCTTGAGCACTGTTCTTAGCCCACCATTTCTAAAGTTTAACACATGCTTGAAATCTAGATCCAGGACACGAAGAGGGTAGTACACAAAACAAATGCAGCACCACGTGTAACAAACAGGAAATTAAAAAAATCTGATGTGTTACACTCACATGACTTTCTCTACTCCTGCACAAACTACCTTTACAAACGCTTATTCTCCATCTACTTCATGTTAATCGAGATAAACATTTGCAGACTCTAACTTATTGCTAATTTTCTTGTAGATGTAAGGGGAATATATATTTACAAAGGCAATATAGAAATACAGCAGCGTTTAAGCACATACATATCTCTTAATAGCTGGTTGCTAGGTGCAGCACCATTCCCTTTGCCACAGATTAATACTCTTTGCATATCCAAGACAAAAAAATGAATAACGAATTCCCATTTGAGAAAATAAGTATTGAAAAATTTAATAGAATAACAAGCAATATCTCGAAAATGGTTCATTCAACAAAAAAATGTATATGACACAAATTATGTATTTTAACGCGATGACCATTTTTTGTGTAGTAAACTTTTGTCTATCTCTTATGGTTTACCAGTTATGCAAAAGTCATTCACAATGAAGAACACTTTTGGAGACATTCCCAGAAAATTCAACATATACATTTTACTTGTCATGAAAATATCTTAAACATATGATATACTAATCAAAATCGTTAGAGCGTTTTTGAGAAAATTAAAATTTTCGAAAAATCTTCCAGTAAAGGGTATCCTGGGGTGGGGGGATTTTCTTGAAAACTTCGTGTCGCATCCCTGGAAGATACTGAACCTAAATACCAAGTTTGGCGTTTATCCGACTGTTCGTTTCTGAGTTATGCTGTTCACAGACAGACACACAGACAGACAGACAGACACACAGTCAGACACACACACATGGACATGTTTCCAAAAATGCGTTTTTTGGATTCAGCGGATCTCAAAACATGTATTTCCGGTGAAATCTCGGTATCGAATTTTTGAGTGGAATACAATACTTCACCTACCTACTATACGTAGTAGAGAAAGTAAAAAGATATGTCCCGTGCATTCTATTCGTTTGTGATAAATTCTCTTTCGCCTAAAAGGCAAGAAAAATAAAAAAAAAAAAACAGCTTGTGTAAAAAAGGAAAAGCCCATATTTATTTACTGTATTTTTCAAATGTATGGGATGACAATAAAGTAAATGTTATCATGGCTAGGATAAAGGAGAGCGTATAACCTATAGTCAGGAGAATAACAGCGGATCCTTATACATTAAAACATTTAGACAAAGGATTCCTTAAAGAACATTCAGAGCTGCACAAAGTCCTAATTCTCAGCCTGGAGAAAATACTTGAGGGAACACATATTATGTTAATTAAAATTGTTTATTAGTGACGTCTAATTATGTTTTCATTTGAGTATTCTTTTGAATTTTAACATAAAAGGCCTGATGTGTTATATTCACAGCTTTTATATTATTCTTATAAAAGCTTATTATTCTATATACTACTTGTTAATCGAGATAAACGTTTATATAAACAGTTTCATTATACATTTAGTTGCAAGTGCGAGAGGAAAGTTAGCTAAAGCGATTGTATGCTGGCTTTGATATTCTATATTTTTGCATGATTATGGAGGTAAAGCTAATAGCGATGTAACACTTATTAGAACAAGACACTTTTTGAATACCTAAACCACTAATATTAACAAGAAATAAGTCGGAAGTTGTTAATGCCACAAAACTTTATTTCATAATAATTGTATGTTTTAAACTGTATGCTAAGCTTTTGCTCATCTCCTATGGTTTGGTATGTATACAAAATGCATTTAAAATGAAGAGGACTTCACAAGCTATTTCCAGAAAATGCAAGGTATACATTTTTATTTATCGTGCCAATAACTTAAACATTTGGTATAATCAGATTTGTTACAGACACATTTCAGGAAATAAAAAATAACAAAAACGTTCCCATCTTCCACTGAGGTTGGAAACCTCTTTAAAGTATTTGTCACATCTTTGGAAGCTGCTGAACTTAAATATCAAGTTTTTTATTTATTCCACATTTAGTTATTGAGTATACTTTCCAAACCACACACCCACAGACACACACAGAAGTTTCTTTTCTTAATAACCTATTTATTCGGGGCTTACAAAACATGTACTTACGTTGAAATCTTGATATAGAATTTTTGGGTCGAATGCAATACCTCCTTTAACTGTTACAAGAAGGCGCTAGAGCAAGAGAAAGTAAACATTATGTACAGCTCACCTCTGTGGAAAGCGGGTAACCCACCTGCCTCACTTATAAGGGGTTCAAAGTTCGAATTTCTGTTAGGGTGGGTTACTTGGAAAATTTGTTATTATTGTTTCGTTTACCGGAGCTTTCCTTTTTTCTTTAGAGGATGAAAGTTGTGCAACCCCAAGCTGTATGGACACCATACCAATTTTAATAAACTTTCGCCCATTTTAATCTTTCTACAACCGATGGACCTACCCAGTAGAAAGAACGTAAGAAAACAAAGAAGTAATAAAATGAAATGTAGTGTAAATTCATTACAAAAGTTGAAATCGTCCTAATAGTAAGTTGAATTATGCAGTAGCTTTACTCTACTAAATACCAGTAGTATATAGAGGAAGTATTGTATGTTACTCAAAAGTTTACCATCAAGATTTCACCCGAAATACAGGTTCTTGGATCTCATGAACACACACATTTGCACAAAACATTTTTATAAAAATATCCGAGCTCGTGTATGCGTGTACAGTACAGGTCAAACACAAAAGGTTGGAAAATACGAAATTTCATGCTTATGTCAGTCACTGCTTGAGCACCTCAGCTTAAGATTTTTCAAAAAAATTTTCCACCTGAATCTAGCCTCTACATATCAAAATATTTGTTTTTGTACCTTTCCTCAAAAAATGGCTATCACGATTTTGAATAAAGGATTTTAGATATTACTGTGGTAAATTAAATGTGCATCTTGAATTTTCTGTGAGTAACTATGTGAACCTTTTCACACTCCATTACTGAAGTTTGTATAATTTTCTATAACTGGAAAATCATAAGAGATACACTAAACCTTACCACAGGAAAACGCTCATTAATATTGTGATCTTCTCCAATTTTCTCTTTTAAACATTACTTCTTGAAGTCCTCACTGTCACTTCGCTTATGTGATCTAATTAATCTTTTCACTGCCACTGAACTTAGTTTCACTTTCTTAGCGATGTAACCTCATCTTTTGGGGAGTCGAACACAATACTTCTCTAATCTCTCCCAGTAGTAGCACTTACTGCACTTTACAGAAGTCGTCCCAACTCGCTAGGATCAGTTCATTTCAATGAATCGAAACGCGTTACAATATATAAGATTGCAGAAAATGCAGTTTTTGTAGTCTTAGGCTTTTAAAACTATTCTATTCTTTATGCTTACACATTTCCAAGCACCTACATCATCTGATGATTACGCTAGAAATTTTGCAAATCTTTTTTTTTCCATCGCAAGAGCGAGTAACCAAGACTAATCATTTTAATACTATTACTGCATGTCGCATATAACGTAGCACATATTCTTTAAACGTATTTCGATTGCATTCAAACTATACTGTGAATAACTTAGTGGGTTAAAGGATTTACACAATTAATTTTTATGTGAAAATTATGACATAATGGATACACAGGGTGGACCATTTTAGATGAGACTGTACAATATCTCCAAAAATAAGCGTTATAGTAAGAAATGTCTTGAATGAAACTTGCTTGATACTACGCGGTGGAAATAAATGCCATTAGGAATGTTTTATTTGGAGGACGTTGTGATGGTTATTTTAGGGTCAATCTAATTTTACTAAACGAGAACCTACACTTTTATGCTGTTTTTTCATTCCCCATAAAAAACTAAACAACATTTGTATAAAGCACTTCGCAGTTGTTCTTGTACCAAATAAATAATAACCGAAATTCTGCATGGCTGTGTACGAAGATCCTAATGCGTAGTTGGACCATCCATGGAAGGTCATTTGAGAATCAAGTTGCATTTCATAATTGGGAACCAACTTTTTACTTTCTCTACTACGTATAGTAAGTAGGGGAAGTATTGTATTCCACCCAAAAATTCGATACCAAGATTTCACCGGAAATACATGTTTTGAGACCTCCTGAAATCAAAGAAAGCATTTTTGGAAACATGTCCGTGTGTGTCTTTGTGCCTGTGTGTGTCTGTGTGTCTGTGAACAGTATAACTCAGAAACGAACAGTCGGATAAACACCAAACTTTGTATTTAGGTTTAGTATCTTCCATAGATGCGACACCAAGGTTTTCAAGAAAATCCCCCACCCCAGAGTACCCTTTACATGCAACATTTTTCGAAAATTTTAATTTTCTCAAAAATGTCTCTTTACGATTTGGATTAAAATATATGTGTAAGATACTTTCATGAAAATGAAATGTATATCTCGAATTTTCTGGGAATGTCTCCAAAAGTGTTCTTCATTCTGAACGACTTTTGCATAACTCGTAAACCATAAGATATAGACAAAAGTTTACTACACAAACAATGTAGATCGCGTTAAAACACGCAATTTATGTCATACACGTTACTTTTTGTTGGGTGAGCCATTTCCGACATATTGCTTGTTATTTCCTTAAATTTTGCAATACTTGTACTTTTTCTCAAATTTGTTATTCATTTTTTTGTCCTGGTAATGCAAAGAGAATGGAATACTCCACATAGCAACCACCTCTTAAAATATTTGACTATCGCTTAAAGAGTAGCAATTCCCCTTGCATCTACAAGAAAATTAGCAATAAGATTGATCATCTCAATATCTCGATTAACATGAAGCATATGGAGAATAAGCGTTTGTAAAAATAGTTTTTACAAGAGTCGAGAATGTCATGTGAGTGTAATACATCAGATGTTTTATTTTGTGTCCTTATTCTCACAAAATAAACGGGTTTTTATAAACCATTTTATAATGAAAAAACAACATACAACATGTAGGTTCCCATTTAAAACAATTAAATTGACCCTAAAATAACCATCATAAACACGACTAGTGCCATTTACTTTTCCTCATAATATCAAGCAACTTTTATTAAATACATTTCTTTCTACAACTTTGTTATGGAGATATTATACAGCCTCAACTTAAATGGTTCACCCTGTATTCGTGTTCCCAAATCGCCGTCCACTTTGTTCGATTAAGCAATCCAAATGTCTACATCAGGGATGGTAAACTATCTCTACTCTTTTATCATTTCATTACGTAGGACTACTTGTTTCCGTTTCAGTCATTTTATTTAAAAGCTTTCGGATATTACTAACACTGTCACCGCGTACAAGACAAGTGCTGTGTTGTATTAACATTCACCTTTCATTGTTATATCAATTTGACCATACATGTTATGGTTAATTTTATACTTTGTTTCCTAGTAATATAATATTTTGTAATACATTACAGTATAATAACAATAGCCGAGGCCTGTATTACACATACCGTTGTTTACTAACTTAAAGTTAAAATGAAAACTACACTATATGAGTAGTTACAGTATATTATACTACTAATTTTGTGGTTTCAGCTTATTGTAAACCCTGCCATTGTCTGTTATCACATAGCAAATGATTTGCAGTGCCTTTAATATCACATTAATTGAATTTGGTGGCAATATCTTCATTATTTTTACTTTCTCTACTACGTATATAAGTAGGGGAAGTATTGTATTCCCCCCAAAATTCCATACCAAAGCATTTTTGGAAACATGTCCGTGTGTGTGTCTGTGAACAGCATAACTCAGAAACGAACAGTCGGATAAACACCAAAGTTGGTATTTAGGTGCAGTATGTTTCAGAGATGCGACACGAAGGTTTTCAAGAAAATCCTCCCACCCCAAATTACCCTTTACATGGAACATTTTTCGAAGAATTTAATGTTCTAAAATTTGGCTCTAACAATTTTGATTAAAATGATATTTTCATGACAAATAAAATGAATATTTTGCATTTTCTGGGAATGTCTCCAAAAGTATTCTTCATTGTGAACGACTTTTGTATAACTGGTAAACCAAAAGAGATAGACAAAATTTTGCCGCACTTAAATTGTAGATCGCGTTAAAATACACAATTTATGTTATACACATTTTTGTTGTTGAGTGAACTATTTTCGAGATATTGCTTGTTATTCCCTTAACATTTTCAATACTTATTTTCTCAAATGGGAATTCGTTATTCATTTTTGACTTTCCCTACTACGTATAGTAAGTAGGGGAAGTATTGTAATCCACCCAAAAATTCGATACCGAGATTTCACCGGAAATACACGTTTTGAGACCCCCTGAATCTCAAAAAAATATTTTTGGAAATATTTCCGTGTGTGTGTGTCTTTGAACAGCATAACTCAGAAATGAACACGTGGATAAACACCAAACTTGGTATTTGGGTTCAATATCTTCCAGAGATTCGACTCGATTTTGATTAAAATATCATATGTTTAAGATATTTTCATGACAAATAAAATGTATATATTGAATTTTCTGGGAATTTCTCCAAAAGTATTCTTCATTGTGAACGATTTTTGCATAACTGGTAAACCATAAGAGATACACAAAATTTTACTACACAAAAATGTAGATCGCGTTAAAATACAGAATTTGTCATATACATTTTTTTGTTGAGTGATCCATTTTCGAGATATTGCTTATTATTCCCTTAAATTTTCCAATACTTATTCTTTTTCTCAAATGGGAATTCGTTATTCATTTTTTTGTCTTGGATATGCAAAGAGTATTAATCTGTGACAAAGAGAATGGTGCTGCACCTAGTAAACAGCTATTAAGAGAAAATCGCTCTGCTTAAAGGCTACTGTATTTTTATATTGCCCTTGCAAATACAAAACTAGGGGAACAGTGCGCCTTAAGCGATAGTCAAACATTTTTCGAACCGGTCGCTATGTGTAGACTGTAAAATTTCTTTGCATGTCAAAGAATGGTTTCTGCAAATGTTTATCTTGATTAATATGAAATAGATGGAATATAAGATTTTGTAAAAATAGTTTGTACAAGAGTAAAGAAAGTCATGTGAGTGTAACACATCAGATTTTTTTAAGAAGCATTACAAGATACTTTGACGAATATACGCGTACCACTTAAAGAACCACAACTCCAAACTAATTAATATTTGTACCATCCCTGAAATCCCTACAACATTACCGGCGCACCAAGGACAAGGCGGGCGGGGTTCAAGAATAACATGTATGTGAATTTATCATTGGTAGAAGTATGCAGGGTGGTCCACATAAGGTGTTGCAGTGAATTCGCTTAAATTAATAGAAAAAACCAACGCCAAGAATTCCAAACTGTATTGGAACAAGGGGCCTTAATTGTGGTATGGAAAATATTTCCATAGTTCCCCTTACGGGGCGTGCAGGCGCAAACCTCAGAATTTTAATTGGAACCATTATACTTTTTATATTCTGGTGCCCCTCAATAAAGTAAGCAACTTTTATTAATACATTTTGTTTTATAAAATGGATTTCTGAACAGTTATAGGATGTTTTCAATGAAGTATACAACAGCACAAAATTGTACTAAACGAAAATGAAGTCAACAGGTCAGGTGATTACTCTGAATTAATTCGTTAAATGCTCAAATTAGCCTCCATTGACATCTAAACACCTGGTGATTCTTTTGGAAAGGCTTTCTCTAACTGTCAACAACATACAGGGTTATAGAGTGAAATTTGAAAGGTCACAGTAACTAAACAACATATGTACTACATACAGCATTGTATTTTGAGAGTTCGGTGACTTTGAAATCACAATACCCATTTCCCTTTCATCTGATACATTATTTCCTCCCCGATTTCATGGCGTACTACCTTCAATAAAAACATTCCATATCACTCAGCAATTCATTTTAGAACAAAACGTGTTAATAAAAGTTGCTTGGTAAAAATATGATAAAAGATATGTTTCTATGCAAAGTTCTGAGATTGCCCCCGCCCGTACCTCATAAAGGGCCTCATGGAAATATTTTATATATCTCAATTTGGATGGCCCCTTACTGCAATAAGATTGTAATTATTGGTGTTTTATTTTTTTCTGTTCATCTAAGAGATATTCACCTCTTTAACACTTTATGTGGGCCAGTCTGTATGTATACCAGGAGGCATTCCACGTATAAGACATTCTTCGTTGAAGTTAGTATGACCCGGATAGCGCGGATGTCAGAAGGTTTGCCTAAGCTGGACTGTAAAGGGAACTCCGTACCGACAGAGGGGACGTTGCTAAATTATAGACCAATTCCGGATAAACACATTCATTGCTATGACCGGTTCTATAGCGCGTGGAGAGCACTTGCCTGCTGTGCATTGCGTCCCTGGTTTGATTCCTAGTTGGACTTAAGAAAGCCTTCTTTAAATAATAACGTGTCATTGTATGCCAGAGTCTGGTGTTTGAATGTGAATATGCATTATGTATTATCGATTATTTTATAACAGACATATGAAGTTTTAAGGATTAAAGCTAGAAACTAGACTAAACTAAAATCCGTGGCGCAACAGCCCATTGCCAGGCCAAGACCTGCCGCACAGCCTCTACGTCCCCCTCTTCTACCCACAGCAGGCCCACGAGTGGGGTGCAGCACTGGAGGGTGGGACGTCGTCAGTGCCCCAGATCCCTTAACCTGGCCTCCTTAACTGGAGCCACTACTTTTCAATCAAGTAGCTCCTCAATTCGTCCATCAGGGACCTAAAGAGGCTCAGTGCACCCGAGCCAGGTCTCCCAGGTAGAAAATCTCCATGCCGATACCTTGAATCAAACCCGGGTCCCCCCTTTGTAAGCAACTGCGCTACCACCGACGATTCCATTAAAGCTAGGACGAAATTAAATCAATTTGAACTGTTATTACATCATAGTTAGAGATATAACAGGTAATCTACCACCGCCAAAGTCCTTTGGCGTTTGCAGGCAGCTCTCAAACCAATTTTATCTGCATATCAGTGACACTTAGCCGCTGTTGTCTACATTATTTCTAAAGATAATGGTTTGAGTGTTGATAACTTGAAGCCAACTGCTTAAGAATTCCTATGCCTGTATATAAACTATTCCTCATTTAACAAGAATTCAGGTTACTAATTGTTCCTTTATTGTATTTAATTTATATTGCTTTAAAATACGTTAGAATTAATTATCTTATATTAATTCACTATTGATAATAACATGTTAAAATACTCATTCACCATGGTAAATGGATTGTGTAGGCGCCTGTCAGTATCAGCATAACATGTCTTAACGCTTCTGCTGATAATGAAGTACAGACATGATGTATTATTCCTTGAAGCATTTCTAGATTTTGCTCCGTTTCATAAACCTTGGCTTTGATACGTTCCAATAAGAAAGGAAACAGGGGAGCTAAATCGACAATATCGCTGGCCACCGCTTGCAACTATCACCGCCTATCCAACATATTCTTACGATATTCTCTATCTCCTCTTGAATACTGGGGTGGTGAACCATCCTGCTGAAACCCAATGATTTACACCTAACTGAAGTGGGCCATTTTCTAGAAATTTTTCAAGATTCATCCCATTCTGCAGAAATTGCAAATAAAACTTCCCAGTAAGCCTAGTGGCCAAGTATATAGTCTCCTATAACGCCGCAGCAAACATTAAAACCCCAATGTCCCTGCCTGTGATGTGGTTGTAATCAATGACTCCCGAGGTCGCGGGAGAGCGATGAATTTTTTCGGGCGTAAAAATCCTTACTATGCCTTCCTTTGGAGGAGAAGTATAGCCGGTGGACCAGTGTCACAGATTTACGGCACGTAAAAGAACCTCAAGACTGATAAAGAGACCTCTGCGCAAAATTTCCGGTCTTTCACGCCCAATATAGAATGGGACGCTAAGAACAGCAGCAGTTAAAGAGCGTCCATAAATAAAACTCGATTTTTTTTGTAATCAGTGAGGATTCTCAGGAGCCCAGTTATGGAGATTGTTTACATTGGAGTCATTGGCGAAATAACATACATCTTCCCATTACACCTGCCTGATGAAACCCGAATTTTCATTGATTTTATTTAATAGCCTTACAAAAAACGATACGCGATATTGGAAATAGTTTCCATTAACTGTTGGTGTAAACGCAGCATATACAGAAATATATCGTCTTCTAGATTTGAATGCACAAAATGTACTTCACGAAAACTAAATTATTCAAACTGAATAGCGGGGAAACGAAATGGCTTGTTATGTTGTAACTGATAATTTTAAGATACAAAACCTCCACTTTCCTCTCCGCCACTCTCATTGCTTGTGTATCCCTGAAAACGGTGTTACGTCACACGACTGTGGTATGTCACCCTTACCTGTTAGCACCCTTAATTGGCATAGTGGCCATTTTGTCTACTTTTTCCTTATCTGGTTTACTGGTTGTCTGAATCTGCTGTCTAGAGTGAAAACAAATATCCATGTGAATTTTGGGGCCAGTCGCAGGATCAAAAACTGTTTTACATTTGCTATATTTGTATACCTTTTATAAAAATTGCTTATTCAACCACTTCATTTACATAGTTAACATTTGAGATGCATTTTTAAAGCAGCGAGATGTCACATTTACCTCTCCTCTTTGAGTACTTTTTCGCGATGCATGTTGTTTGTTGCTCTTTTATTAAGCCATTTCTCTACTGTAAATACATTTTTGCGCCATTATTTATACTTCCCATTAAAAAGGGACGCAGAATTCATATGACAAGAAAGAAATAGGGCAATGCGTCGCCTGCATGTTCGTACTGTGATGCGATTAAAAAGAGACTAAAATAAATATGAGTGTATTCGCCAAAGGCATAGAGTTTATATGAGCAATGTATTGGATGGAAGGGATGGTAGAACAAAATGATAAATAAAAACTAACATCCCGCTAGCTCGTTGTAGCGTTGTAGTGACTGGTTACTTGGCAGATGTTCCCTGTTCTTTGTGAGGCAAATGGGTCGTAATTCTGCCTCTTCGCTTCGACTCCCAACAGATAAACTCTAGCAGTTCAATTCATAGAAGTTTTTCTTTATGATGGTGCGTATTAAATGCACCACTTCCTCAGTATAACTGCTACGTTGGGCTGTCGTTCCAGCTTGCGGGTGCTGGAATAGGATAATCGATTGATACTCTTTAATCGAATCAAATTCTTTCGATTGTATTTATCATATAGATAAGCGAATAAGATAATTGGTTGATTTTTATTAGGGATCACGTATGATTAACTTTGCTTAATAATAATAATAATAATAATAATAATAATAATAATAATAATAATATAAGAAAGGAGTATTTTAGAAGGAGTTGTATCGTATTTCGGCTGTTGGGGAGCCGAACTTGTAGTAGTTGCAACCGCACGTATAGTAAACAGTTTCCGGTAGCCTTCGCCCCAAATGTACTTTGCCCCACGTTTAAAAAAATAATATTAATTGTAATTTAACTGTTTCTTTAAATATTATATATTTACTTTTGCCTCGGCTGCGTCAGTATTATTGTTAGAGACAGTTTATCTTAGTAGGGTTATGGTGTGACTAAAGAATGTAGGCTTACACAGATTATAATTTTACTTCACTCCTTTAATTAATACTTAATACGATTTAAATAACACTTCACTGATATAGAGAGCTGTGAGATTCTTTTATGAATTACTTGCACTTTTTAACACGTAAACTATTTTTCGTCTCACACGATTACGTATTAAATCTCTCGAGGATGTGTCTCGCGTCTGGTTAGGAACACTGTTTGCAGGCAACTGAACTGATTTCAACCGCCTAAACTTGTAACTTTCTGTATTTAAAGTCTCTGATTGGCTATTCCTAATCCAATAGAATACCTTCTTTTAACTAAAGCTTTTTCTGGCTGTTAAATGCCTATTTTTAAACTGTCTCAAATTTACATCATTCTTGCTCCAATAATGACTAGTAGCATTTAAAGTTTCAAATTCATTATTGCCTCAAGGTTACCTCCTTGTTACTTCATTGTTAGCAAAGTTTAACCCATTATTCTCACAGCTCCTGCATTATTGAATTGCGTAATATATTCACATAACATTATTACAAATGAATACAATAATACAAACATATACAATGACTGTTACATACATTTTTACAAATTATTACATACACATATTGCTTCAAGGCGGGCTGTTATTGAATTTATATATTATATAATTAGACTGAAATCAGTTTAGGTTTAAAAATACTGCCTCAAATAATAACAATAATATTAATAGTAATAATAATACATTCATTTCAAGTTTCAATATGCTAATAGCAGGTGCTAAAATGAGGAAAGCATTGCATATAAAACTATTCTTAAATTTAAAATAAACCTAAGCAAAAGATTAAGATTGCTAAAGAGTATTTATAAATTGAAATTAATGTTTCTGTGTAATGTAAACAGCTTTTAAAATTAGAAAGCTTGATAGCTATAGCTCATAAGAAAGATTCAGTGCCATTGATCGGATTTCAGCTACGAATTTTCAATTGTATGCACCAGTGCATTAGTTCTGTGATGCTACAGCAAAATGCTTAAACGCGTATTTAAATAATTCATCTGTATGCCCATGCATTGATACAGAAAGTCGTCGTTCTGGTCCCAGCACTGGCATTGAATTTTTAAATATAATTCAACATTTTCAACCTAGCCTACCAATGACTGGTGTGAAAAAATAATTGACAGGCTTTAAAATTGGTTGTATAATTGGTGCATATTTATAAATATTTAAACGGGTGTATTGCTCCAAGACTTGCGAAGACGCCCTTATTATTGCATACGGTAAAAAAGCGGTGTACAATGACGATACCTGGAATTAAATCATCATTAGGAAAGGGAAGTTGGGGAGGAAACGTTTCAGGCCTAAGTTTAAGATACCTCCTTGGCATTTGCCAGTTATGAGGAATGAGGAAAAGTTGGAGAAAACCTCAGTCAGGGAAGACGATCCTGGCAGGATTTGAATGACACTGTTCACGAGTCCATGCTTTAACGAACTTGGCTACCCGTGCTGGTGATTTGACCTGAGCTAGTGTCTAGAAGATTATGTTTAAAAATAGGTATCTGTTAATTAAAAAAATAATCGTTTTCTTCCAACCAAAAAAAAAATAGTTTGCTCTTTAAGAAAGGAACAATTGCTTACTTATATAAGAAAAATGATATTTTAATTTTTTAGTAAAGCATTATTTATTTTTATTTGAAATACAATTATTTATTTTCCAAGTATAACATGTTGCTTCAGTAAGCCTGTGATTAATTTTAACTTTAATTACAATTAAATGATGATGTGACGTTGCATGAGAAAGTAGTACTAAGGATGTCGCACTAAGGCAGTAATAACGTTTTATGAATGAAGTATGCTGAATAATTCCAAATTTATTCTTTTTTCATAGTATTTTAAATTAATATTGATCTTTTTCTTTTTGGTCCCCTTATCTAACGCATACAAATCGCCCGAGAATGTTATGTTACTACTAAAATTTCAGATGTGTATTGAAGTTAGTGCTAGCAATTTTATAAACTAATTGGTAGACGTTTCTAGTGGTATTCCCATTATAAATATAGGGAACACTGAAGTTTATAATCTCATTAAAAGCAGTCTTCGTTCTATCTATAATAGGGTATAAATTATATTTTAAAAATGTAAGTACACCATATAATCGCACAGTTTTCAAATAAGCAAATAACCTAATGGAATAAGACAATCTCATAGGCGATTAACTTTTTGATTAGGATTAGTTGACCGGGGGTACTGTAGCGGGGTTTGGAAAATAAAGGTAACTTTTCTAGTTGGTAAGGTCTTGGTGTAGGGTTTCAGGTGATTGCCGGCTGCTCAGGTAGAGGATGATGGGTTACGAGAATCTTACCTCAGGGATTGTGTGGATGGGAGGTGAATGATACTCACAACTCCTCTCAATGGCCCATTTATTATGAAGATCCACACTGTATTCGTACTGCAGGCCCTTCACACAAGACGCGTTCCTATCAGTTTTCCCCCGTTACAGTCTCCGTGCTTTTACCCTTGAATTTATTCTATTTCTCCTTTACTTACAATATGACTTTTGTCATCCCTAGCTACCCTATCTCTTTTCCCGATACAGAATTCTAACATTCTCTTTCTATCTCCTCCCAACACAAACTAGATCGTCTTCATCCTAGCTCTTCTCAACGCAGAGTTTTACATCCTACTCATAGCTCTTCCCGACACAAAGTTTGTACGTCCTCCTCCTAACGTTTCCCGACACAAAGTTTGTACGTCCTCCTCCTAACGTTTCCCGACACAAAGTGTGTACGTCCTCCTCCTAACGTTTCCCGACACAAAGTTTTTCATCTTTCGCGTGTCTAAAACGCGCTCCTGCTCCTAGACCAAAATCTATTTCACGCCTCTTTTCTAGTTTTGTTCCCTGGTTTTACTATTCACGTGACATTTAATCTTCCTTATTGGTTATCTGGCTCCTCTGCGTTTTCTCTCTCATTGGTTCAATTTCAGTACCCTCAGGCTCAACTAGCGTTTCTACTGTTTCTCGTTATTCACGGCTGATTTAATTTTCTGTTCGCATGAGCGACTAGCACATCCGTTTCTTTATTTCGCACGCCGGTGAGCTCTTGGCGATTTCAATAGAACCTAACTGTTCTCCAGCTAGCCTTTCCTGTATTTGTTAAGTGTTTTGCCCTCTGGCATATTTTCTTGTGTCTGTTTCCTTTCACGTTCTTTTACTTTCTGATCTATTTATACGTGTCTCTATTTTATTTTATTTCATCCGTAATAATATTTTATTTCATTTCTACTTTATTTTATTTCATCCATAATAGTGTTTATTCCCCCTTTACTTAATCTTTAATATTCTCTTTTATCTCCTTCTTATTTTGTTTGATTCGCGCATTAATCTTAACTTTTCTTCTGGCTATGGTTATTCTTGTACTCGCGGAGTCCTCGCGGATCTTATCACTTCAGTACCTAGCACCTCCATCCGCAAGGGTCTTTTGTCATACATACTCGGGAGGAATGGATGAGGTGAAGGAACTGCAGGTGACGTATAGCTGCAGAACCGATTGACACAGATGACAGAGACGCACAGAGTTCCTGGAGTTACTGGTTTGACCACCAGGCCGGAGAGCGATCAGCGACGGCTCTCCCAAGCTACTGGAGTTTGGCTCACAGGCTCCCCTCCAGCAGAGACCGAGGAAAGATCACCCAGTAGTAGAGGCTCGAGAGGCCACCATCTGACGGGGCCGAGGAGCTGGCTTTAAAACGATACATGTAGCACAATACGTCCAAGACTGAAGTGCGCCAAGACTGAAGTGCGTCCGGAGGAATGAAGGAAATCTGTATCGCATAAGACAAGACAATATGCTGGATGTACATTTTAAAATGTGCCATGACATTCTGTGTAACGTCATTTGTTTAGCCGCTAGCCTAGCCTAGAATTCAATCCCCATAGTACTTCCGCAAAGGCGTAGACTCATGTGTGGAAGAAGTTGCCTAAGAAGCATGGCGTTCAATGTGAATATGAGTCAAGTGCTGGGTTTTCATGCTTTTCTCAAAGAGACGTAAACCATTAATCTCTTAACCTCGGTGTTAAAAAGCACTTCATATTTTAGCCATGACGACGGTCGTTATCTTAATAGTATCACCCTTTGTACCGAACACCGTGTTTGATAGGTAACTTTTCCACTACTCTGTACTACGTTATGTCGTTTCCCTTAGAGCTGTTACTTTCTTAGAAAGTGAAGACGATACAAATTGATATATTTGCTAGAATTAGCATATTTATATACTTCTCCAAGATTTAGAAAAAAAACCATCTAATAGTTATTAATATGTTCTTTTACGGTTGCTTCAAAAGAAAAAAATCCCCTGAACTTCCGCGTAGTATAATTCAGAAATTTGTATTTGAAAATTTAAGTTTCATATATCTCTGCAGTAATAAAAACATGTTAAAATAAATCATATGACAACCTCTTATATAACTATTTGCGAGCTTCTGTTGAAAATTTGAAGAATAAAAACTCTATATTGCGGAATATTTTGAACGGGAGGAATTAAAGGAAACTTAACTTAATTTCGAGTATAATACCATTGAAGATATAATTGATACGCTGTTGCTTACAAACGGGTTGAAATGCCTCCGATATGGTTGATTGGACATGATTATAGTTAGTATTCATAATATCAGAGTAATGATGCCTATTTGTTATACCATAACTGGAATTCGCTATTAGAGTGTCGTTATAGAAATATTGTGAAAGTATGTAATATAATGCCAAGATTCCTAGAAGATAATAAATACTATATTTCAAAAACCGTTCACTGGATCCCAATATTTGGTGTATATTTTAACTTTATAGCTTATTCTTTCTGCATATTGTCGGAAGCTCCTTTACTTCACTCCATTACGGGGGGTAGAACACAGGACCGGGATCTAAAGCAACACATTTTCCTAACACGAGGTCAAACGGGGGCAAGCTAACAAAGTACGGAAACTACCTAAAAACACCAAAATATTATTAAATCATCATGGCCTAGGAAGGAAGGGACCACCTACCTAAATAATTCACATAATATGAAGTTAGATGTCAAATATATTATGCCAAATAAAAGTGATACAGTTTACCTTCTTGTTCGGCGAAGCGCCATGCCTAACACACGTCTTGCTAGTCCCAAGGGCAAGGCTCTAAGAGGACGCAAGCTTCCTGCTACCACAAGATAAAACCAGTTTAACCCCTCCCCTTCTGCTACGTCACTACCTGCTCTCATAGCCAACCTAAGCATTAACCATACAATATTACCACACCACATATTACAGTGTTTGTTAAAAGTGGAATCGAGTACATTCTGGAGTGGAAGCGTAAATTATAATAGAGAATAATTATAATTAAAGAAAAATTCCCGCACCCCAGTCGACATTCGAACATCTTGGTTGAGAGGCCAGAGCGCTGACGATCTGACTACAAGGACACTATATAATAATAATAATAATAATAATAATAATAATAATAATAATAATAATAATCATCATCATCATCATCAATCCAAGGATGTCGTCCTCCGTGGTCTAGGGGTACCATGTTAGACTCTAGGTTTCTAGGTCTCGAACTCACGGGTTCAAAACGGCGGAGGGCGTAAAGATCCTTACATGGCTTTCTTCGAAAGGGAAGTACAGTGTCGCAGATTTACGGCACGTAAAAGAACCTCAAGCTTTATAACGAAGCCTCTGAACAAAATTACCGGTCTTTCACGGCCAACATATAATGGGATGCTAAGGACCGTAGTAACTAAAGAGCGTCCATAAATAAAAATTAATTTAGTTTTTACGCCAAGAATTAGGCAATCGCCCGTTCCGACTTCACAAAGCATCAGCCCAACGCTTTCTAGGACGTCCAATATCTCGTAGTCCTCTTGCAGTTCCTCGCTAGTAATGGGTATCTCTCCTCGCTCATTCTGTATATGTGGTGAATAATGTTTGTCCATAGTGTGTTACTTTATCATATAAGGGTCGTACTTTTAGTTCCTGTCGTATTTCTTCAGTTTTGATTGTATCGAGTTTGGTGCAAATCTTTACTTGCCTAAGGAACCTTATCTCCACCGTCTGAATCCTATATTTCTGTTTTTCGTTGGAACCCAAGTTTCACAGCGGTACAATATTGTGGGAATTTACATAACCCTGTGTAGCTAGCGATGGACAGGAGCTTTGCGGTTCAATCCCGCCAGTACCGTCCTCCCTAACTGAGGTTTATCAGATTTTTTCTCAGTTTTCACCTGGAAAATGTCGTGGAGGTGCCATAAAATTAGGCTCGGAAGTCGAACGGAATGGTTCAGACGGTAACTTCTGTGGCCCGCATCCGGGAGGTCTTGGATTTGATCTCCGACGACCGTCCGCTCTGATCCATCGTTTTTTTCGCGTTTTTCCGGGTCGTCAGGCGTGTGCTGGAGCAGTTTTTTTAATTCCCCAAAATTTCTAGTACCTTAATTTCATTCCATTAATCATTTCATTCATCCTTCACCCTGTCTGGCGTGTTTCAGGGTTGAAAGTGTCAGCGATGGTGTTTCAGTGCAGCGTGGAAGAAACTACATTTTCCGTATATTGCGTTTTCGTCTATCGCTTAACGTTTACAAGTTATACAAGATTATATAAAATTTCTTCCGAATAAAGCGGACTTCCTAAGCTATTCCTGGAAAAGTTAAACATATTGTGGAGTGTGCAGGCATTGTTAGTGCATACGTGTCCTTGGTCACCTGGATTGGAGATTACGTAAGAGTGGTGGGAGTAGTAGTTTAGATGGCGGTAGTAGTTTAGTTGGCGTCCCCCACGCGGTAAGCATAGCGTGGCTTGGGTTTTGGCTAGGCAGTCAGTCAGTGAGTAGAGGCGAACCGGACAGGACGTGTTGTTACGCTCTCTCCATACAGGCATGTATGGCGGCCTCGCCCAACAGCCATGCGGCTAAGGAGATAGGTAATGTATCCTCTTTTATCTAATAAACCCCTTACCATCCAGATCTTTCCTGTTTCATTTACGATAGTATAAAGCTCCTTTCTCCCATTCTGAACCATGTAAGTATCCTTTTGTCAGATATCCAATAATATTTTGCATTTTCATTTTAGCTGCGTCGTTTGTCGTGACCTCGCCTTATTAAATTTTTTAACTACCTGGTACCTTTTAGCGAGTGCTCTACCCCCGTGAGCGAGTTGTTTAGAGGCTACGACAATATACATTTTATTTGTTATGTAAAAATCTTTCATATATGGAATTTTAATAAAAATCGTGGAGCCATTTTTAGAAAGATAAAAATTTTCGAAAAATGTTCGATGTAAAGGGTAGTTGGGGTGGGGAAGTTTTCTTGAAACTCATCGCATCCTTGGAAAACACTAAACTCAAATACCAAGTTCGGTAATTACCCGACTTTTCGTTTTTGAGTTATGCTGTTCATCGTCTGACATACCGATACACACAGGGACATGTTTACGAGAGAGCTTTTATTTGTATTAAAGGGCCTCAAAACACGTACTTACGGTGAAATCTCGACACCGAATTTTCGTGTGGAATGAAATACTTCCCCTACCACTATACGTAGTAGAGAAAGTAATAAGCTTTAGTAAGAATAGTTTGTATACCACTAATAAACGATAGAGAAAGTCAAGTGAATATATCACCGTTTTTAATTAAAACCTTACATGTAAAATATAGAAAAATCTTACTAACAAAACTAATTCGGACATAGGTTAAAGGGAAACAGAAGTGTGCTCCCTCGCCCAAGTTAAATTTATACAATTCATGACCCATTATGTAAAATCTGATGTGCAGCGCTCACATGGCTTTCTTTACTCTTGCAACAACTATTTTACAAACGTTTATTTTTCTTCTCCATGTTATTCGAGATAAACATTTGCGGAAATTATCTTAATGCTAATTTTCTTGTAGAGGCAAGGGGAATATGGTAGGCTTTAAGCGATAGTCAAATTTTTTAAGAGCTGGTTGCTGTGTGGAACATTCCATTCTCTTTGTATGTCCAGGACATAAAAAATCTGATGTGTTACAATCACAAGACTTTCTCTACTCTTGTAAAACTATTTTTACAAACGCTTATTCTCCATCTACTTCATGTTAATCGAGATAAACATTTGCAGCCTCTATCTTATTGCTAATTTTCTTGTAGATGTAAGGGGAAATATATATTTACAAGGGCAGTAGCCTTTAAGCATAGGCATTACTCTCAATAGCTGGTTGCTATGTGCAGCACCATTCTCTTTGCCACTCTTTGCATATCCAAGACAAAAAATGAATGACGAATTCCCATTGGAGAAAGGTATTGAAAAATTTAAGCAATATCTCGAAAATGGTTCACTCAACAACAAAAATGTATATGGCATAAATTGTGTATTTTAACGCGATCTACATTTTTGTGTAGTAGAATTTTGTCTATCTCTTATGGTTTACCAGTCATGCAAAAATCGTTCACAATGAAGAATACTTTTGGAGACATTCCAGAAAATTCAAGATGTACATTTTATTTGTCATGAAAATATCTTAAGCATATGATATTTTAATCAAAATCGTTAGAGCCATTTTTGGGAAAATAAAAATTTTCGAAAAATGTTCCATGTAAAGGGTTATCTGGGGTGGGGGGATTGATTTTCTTGAAAACCTTCATGTCGCATCTCTGGAAGATACTGAACCAAAATACCAAGCTTGGTGTTTATCCGAGTGTTCGTTTCTGAGTTATTCTGCTCACAGACAGACACACACGGACATGCTTCCAAAAATTTTTTTTTTTTGATTCAAAGGGTCTCAAACATATATTTGCGCTGAAATCTCGGTATCGAATTTTTGGATGGAATACAATACTTCCCCTATTTTCTATACGTAGTAGAGAAAGTAAAAAACGAATAACGAATTCCCATTTAAGAAAAAGTATAAGTATTGCAAAATTAAAACGCATAACAAGGAATATCTTGGAAGTGGTTCACTCCACAAAAAATGTATGTATCATAAATTGTTTTAACGAGATCTACATTTTTTGTGCAGTAAAATGTTTTCTTTTCCATACGGCTTACCTGTTATATAAAAGTATTTCAGAATGAACAGAACTTTTAGGGACATACCCAGAAAATGCAAGATATACATTTCATTTGCTGTAAAAATATCTTAGACATATGATGTTTTAACAGAAACATTGTCTAAAAAGGTTCTATGTAAAGAGTAGTGTGGGGTGGGCTGACTTTCTTGAAAATCTTCGTGTCGCCTCCTTGGAGGATACTAAACTGAATTACCAAGTTTGAATCGACCATGGAACCGAGGAACTTATACAAAAGCGAGGTCAAAGCGTAAATCTGTGTAAGGCTCAGATACAAAAGTGCATCGTGCATCGATGAATAGGAAATTTATAACAGCACTGGTATTGGAAGATATAGCTAGATATAATCTTGAAGTGATATTTGATGAGGAAGATTATCTCAGTAGGTCCGTGAGTGCTAAATATTGTTAATCTCTATTTCAACCATGTAACAGTAAGTTCTCCAGAGGGTTTTTAGATTACAAAATTATTCCACTAGGAACATAGTTTTGATAACACAACGTAGAACGATACAGTCACATCGGTATGAGTTACAGCCAAATTGGAAGAGCTTGCCGAGCTTTAAATCAAGCGGGTGTCAGTCAACAAGTTATTCATCCCTCGGGCACAGGGTTATTTATTGAGCTCTCTTGGAAAATAATAGACCAGGAAAATATCGCCAAGAGCTGACGCTTATTTACCTGTTTGTTAAACAGTGAGACTTTTTAACAGTTTGGGAAAAGTGGTATAAGCAGGGATATACATCATTACCGTTTGGGTGTGGTAGAGGAAGTATTGCATTCAATCCAAATATTTCTTATCATCATCTCACTAGGAATGCATGAATGTTATCTGAATCGTTTCTGGGAAAACAAAAATCCTATGTATTTCAATAACATATTTTCTCTATGTATTATAATTTAATTTTCATCGGTATCCCAAAGCATTTTCGTAAAAGGATTGTGATAAATATTGGTCTATTTGGATCAACACACAATTGGGTAACAGGCTAGGACGATAAATGTAAATATAGGCTGTTGTATTTGGACTTGATGTGTTACTATCTTTACACAAAGTAATTAAAACAAAACAATGTGCATACCGTTTCACAAATTGGCTTAAAATATAGCAAAATGTAACAAAAAGCAGTAAATATATCTTAAATATTTAGAGCTATAAAAATAGTTATATGGCAAAATCTGCTTATTTTGACGATACCTTTTTAAATAAAACATGTAACTAATTTCCTCGTTATAAACGTTGTTTAAAATTGAATGAGAATGAAGAGGACTTCAGAGGCTATTTATAGAAAATTTAATATATATTCATATTATCATGCCAATATCTGAAACGTATAGCTTTCCATTCAAAAGCGGTGGAGTTATTCATAGAAACTAAGAAATTTGAATCCGGAGAAATTTCGTGAAAAGCTTAATATTTTAACTATTGCAGGACTTAAACTAAAAGTCTGGTATTCATTCGGAATTTTGGTTTTTAAGTTATATTGTTCACTCACCCACCCACACAAACAATCATAGAATTTTTAGAAATAATTGCATGTTTTATGGGTTGATCCGTGAACAGCATAATTCTAAACTGAAAATTCGAAATAATCACAAACCTCATATTTTTCTAACGCATATTTTAAGCATTTTCATGGATTTTCCAAACAGCACCTTCAAAACTGTTTGCTTCAAAAAAATGGTTTTAAAGATTTTGATAAAAGTATAATATTTTAGACGTTGGTATGGATCACGAAATACTAATTTGGAAGTTTCTGCTATTATCCCTAGAAATCTTTTTGTTTTCATTCAATGTTATGTTACTGGAACTATCTTAAGAGATAAATATCCCACAATGTCTATATAAAATTTCAAATTTCATTAAACTAACAATATGTTTTTGTAAAGGTATTTATAGAACTTATATTTACCAAAACGTCCGTTCCCCTTCTAATATTTCACTCATAATGAAGAGCACTTCACAAGCTATTCATAGAAAATTTAACATAGGCATTTTGCGATGCAAATATTTAAAGCTGTGGTAATCAAAATCCTTAAGCCATTTTTGAGAAAATCAGAAATAGCGAAACACTTTCCTTGTAAAGGATAGTTTGGGTTGGGGATGTTTCTTGAAGATCTTCATGTAGCATTCTTAAATACCATTTTGGTCTTTAACCGACTTTTATTTTTGAGTTATGCTATTTGCAAGCATAAACACACACATACACATGGATCTCTTTCTAAACCTGCCTGTTTTCTTTGTTGGGGAGGTGTTCGAGCGACCTGAAAACGCGTGTTTACCGTGAAATCGGGTGTCAAATTTTTGAGTTGAACGCAATACTTCCTCTGATTACTGTAAGCAATTAATAGAGACATTAAAAATTATTCCTGTAGGTACTTTTTTTACTTATTTTGCAGAAACATAGAAATACAAAAAAGCTTAAATATTATGAGTTATGTATAATATTTTAATATTTGTGGTGCGAAATATAAAATATTTTCCGAGTAATGCCTACCAAATGGCAACACGTGAAAGGGGATTACTATTTCAAGCTTATTATATAGTATAAACGTAATATAATGATAATAATAATTCGTTATTCTTATTATTTTCATTTTTGTTGGCTATATTTAACCATATTCTAAATGATTTTAACTTAGAGTTAATTGCTTGCATTGATAACTCTCTTCAGTGATTTTCCATATTGGTTTTATTTCCTTCCGAGTTCTAAATCTGACACAACTAGCCGAGGTCGTTAAGACATAGGTTCGTAAGCGGGAAGTCTGCGGTTCAAATCCCGCAAGGACCGTTCTCTTAATTCAGGATTGTTAGAGGTTCTCTGTCCCTCATAACTGGCAAATGGCGGAGAGCTGCCCTAAACTTTAGGCTGGAACGTTTCCTTTACAAATGTCCTTTCCCAATTATAATTTCGCTTCATGTATCACCAGCGTCACCGTCTGTGGTGCATTTTGAAGTAAGAGGGGGCAGCACTATTTAAAAGTAAGTTCTGAAGTACACCGACGTTCCACTCACAAGTATAATTCTTAGAACCCATGGAAGTCAATCACATTTTCAAATGTTCCAGATTTATCATAAAACACCAATTTCAACAAGTTCGTCAATGTGTGAAGATCATTAACTTTTAGATGCGTTCGTTTTCCGGTGAAAATAATCCTGCATCATTGCTACAAACAGCCTTTTTTGCACCAACTTTAACAAAATTTTAAATGCTTCCACTATTTTTGTGCATACATTAGATCATAAAATTGTATAAACGATGGCTAATGTATATTATTATTAAGCAAGTCCGAAGTGTATTGAGAAGGCTAGAAAACTTTATATAAACATCAACTTCATATGTGGAGTATTTCGGATAAACGTAAATTTGTTAGATACTCTCCATATTAACTAACCAAATTTTTTTACGAATGGTATATACATAAAGACGTGTTATTCGTTTTGATTTTATTTGTTTCAGAGTGGCTGAGGTACACGCTTACGCCAATACCTAATCATAAATCAATAGTGACCAGAGACATTTTGCGGAAAATGTCGCAATTAATTATAATAAGATAATTTGTTTCAAAGGTTTAATACGTTTTTTTAAGAAAATTCCTTCAATCTCTCAAAACTACCCTTCACATAGAAAATTTTCGTTATTTTTTATTTTAGCAAAAATGGCTTTAAGATTTTGATTTTTACTGTATTTACTTGACAAATAAAATGTATATCATGAATCTTCTTGGGATACTTGTAAAGTCTCTTCATTATGAATTACTTTTGTATAATTGGTAAACCGTGCTACACATAAAAATGTAGATCACTAAATGACCAATTGTATGTGAAATAATTTCTTTTGCTGGCGTTAGCCATTTTCAAGAATTCTTTGTTTGAACATTTTTTTTTACTTTCTCCTTCACATGCCTCGTAGGTAGGCAGGTATTGCATTCCACACAAAAATTCGATATCCAGATTTCACCGCAAAACATGTTATGAATCCTCTTGGATTAAAATGCTTATCTTGAATTTTCTGGGAATATCATGTGAAGCCCTCTTCATTTGAAAGCAATTCTGTGTAACTTTTATTCGTAGTAAATCATAAGAGATTGATATAGGCGCATCGCTTAAAAATGTAGATCTCTTTAAAACCACAATTTATTTAAAATAAATTTTTGATGACCATTTTCAAGTAATCCGTTGTTATGGGTTTGAATTTTTCAATACTTTGTCCTTTTGTTAAAACTTTTCAGTGGTTTCTCGCGAGTCATGGGGGGAGAGAGGGAGGTGGGATTTCATAGCATATAACGACCCGCTTTTAAACATCTGACCTCCGATTCAGTTTCGTCTATCCCCCTTGTACCTTCAATGAAATCTGTAGCGAAGCTATTTCTGCAAAGATTTATCTCGATTAACATGAGGTAGTTGGAAAAATAAGCTTTCGTAAGAATAATTTGTGTACCCACTTCTAAACGATAGGGGGTAGGGAAAGTAATGTGAATATAGCACAAGACTTTTCTTCTAAAACTAAACTCCATGGTGCAACAGCCCGTTGCCGCGCCAAGGCCTATCGCCCGGCCGTGATGAAACGTGGTTAGCGCCCCAGGCCCCCCCCCCCCGGGCGATATACCCGGTCTTCCCAACCTGGAGCAGCTACTTTTCAATCAAGAAGCTCCTGAATTAGCCCCTCAGGGACCTAAACGAGGCTGAGTGCACCCCAGATACCAGCTCTCCCAGAGGACGAAAATCCCACCCGGGTCTCCCGCCTGATTAGCAGCTGCGTTACGGAGAAGCCAGATATTTTCTACTTATAATATACCCATTATCAAGACGTTTAGCCCATACAAACTATAACTATGTTTATCCTATCGTCTAATTGTAGAGAGTTCATTTGCTATAATGTTACTTTGACTTATTGAACTGCATTTGGAATCGTATTATTAAATACTATTAATCTTGTGCTATAAAAATTAATTTTATTAAATTAAATATATGTATTTCCCTAAACGCCTGAAGCAGCTTTTCATACCATTAAAGTTTTCTTATTTCCTATTTTGGCAAGCTTTTCTTCAGTTTTGCATTTAGTCATATTGTCCATCACTACGAATTCCATCAGGAACTACGGAGTGAGGCAGTATTTTTAACACTTAAATAATTTCAGTCTAATTATATAGTATGTAAATTCAATAACAGCCCGCCTAAATGTGTGTGTAATAATTTGTAAAATGTATGCAACAGTCATTACATAATCTTATATTATTGTATACATATTCAATAATGTTATATGAACGTATTACGTAATTTAATAATGTAGCAGCTGTGAGAAATAGGTCAAAAGTTGTAAACAATGAGGTAACCTTGAGGCAATAATGAATTAGAAAGTTTAAATGTTATTTGTGATTCTTGGAAGCAATAATGTAATTTTAGTGACAGTTTATAAAACTAGCCAATCAACAACCAGAAAAAGCTTTAGTTAAATGCAGGTATTCTATTGGATTAGGAATAGCCAATCAGAGACTTGAAATACAGAAATTTACAAGGTTAGGCGGTTGAAATCAATTCAGTTGCCTGCAGACAGTGTTTGTAACCGGATGCGAGATGCGTCCTCGAGAGATTTAATACGTATTCGTGGGAGACGAAAAATAAGTTTGTGTGTCAAAAAGTGTAATTAATTAATTAAAAGAATCTCATAGTTCTCTACATCAGTGAAGAGCTATTTAAATCGTGTCAAGCATTAATAAAAGGAGTGAAGTAAAATTATACTCTGTGTAAACCTACATTCTTAGACGGACCACAATCTTGCCAAGACATCTATGTCTCTAACAATAATACTGACGCAGCCGAGGCAAACATAAAAATATAATATTTAAAGAAACAGTCAAATTACAAAGTTAATATTCTTTTTTAAACTTGGCGCAAAGGCTACCTGAAAGTACACTTGGGGCGAAGGCTACCGGAAACCGGGTACCATACGTGCGGTTGCAAACAAACTTCAAGTTCGGCTCCCCAACAGTTGAAATATAATACAACTCCTTCAATACAACCTACTTCAGGAGCACGTATTTGATCAGACCTGCCCTCTGATGCATGTCTAAATTCCTCCAGCCGAAACCTCTGAAGAATGTTTTTTGGTACGTGGGAATATCCTAGGGCGAGCCTTCAAGAAATAAAACATGCGCAGCATCTTATGGGATATTTTTTATTTGTACGTCCACGAATGCGAATAACATGCTTTCGATCCGCGTACATTTTTCCAATCTGGGCGGAAGAGATGATCAATAGTGTATCTCCTTTTCTTTCGATGAAATCCGCCTCGACAGAGCCTGTCAAAGCAGTGGGTGGAAACGTCCGGCAACTTACTCGGAAAATCGCAGTGACCATAACATTTCCCTCTTGTGAGAGAAATATTTCACTTTGCTAAGAAAAACGATGTTCCTGCCGGGGGCTCTTTCCGCTTTTTCCCGACGCCACCCTCCACTTGGCGCTTGGCCTGCAGGCCAGAGGTATTGTTAATGGACCTAACACGGATTTCCTCTCCTGCATCTTTATGGATAGAGTAGCAGACGTCTTCCGTCGTCTCATGGGAAAACGCATTTTATAGCATTATAACAAAATGTAGATATTGCGATTTTACTGGACATGCACTATTTGAGGTCCCTTAAATGTTTATTAAAATATTTTTGGTAATGTCCCCTTCGCATGTCCCCTCAGGTTGAAACCCGACATCTTTCAAGCATACAAGGCGAAGAGATATTCATACATCTCAGATAACCTTTGCCTATGAAAACAATTGGTTAGATTTTATTTTCTCAAAAAGACTTAAAATGCTTTCTTACTACATATATAAGATAATGACACGATAAACCTATAAATATAATAAAACTATAATCAAAATTTTTAATGTGTGTGCATGTGCGAATGCGTGTGTTTTATGTTTTAAATGCGTTTTATGTTTCAAACAAGAGAGCCTATTAAACATATATAATGCTTATAACAAACCTATTGGTGCAAAAATGAAAATATGGAAATATTCGCTTACACACACATACACACACATCCTATAAGTGCTCAACAACTCATTTTAGACAACAAATCTTTTAATAAAAGCTTCTTAGTTTATTGGCGGGATTCATAATATAAAATAAATATGGTTCCATTTAAAATTCTGAAGTTGGCCGCTCTCGTGTGACCCATAAGGGGCTCCATGGAAATCTTTTTCATATCACAATTTGGAAGGTCCCATGCTACGGTAAGATTTGGAATTCTTAACGTTTGGTCTTTTTTATATACATTTAAGAGATATTCACCTGTAACATTTTGTGTAGCCCATCCTGTATAGTCATTTTATATATGTACATTGTTATATACCGGGGTGAGGCAAAAGCTTTGCAGCTAGATATTAAATTTTAGTTACCCCGGCATATACATTTGGAGGCTTAGCTGCAGAGGTAGCAAGAGGACCAAAATCTTAAACTACGCATTCCAGAGTAGGCGTGGGATAGTTATTACAAAATACACAGAATTACACATTAATCGTGTGGTTTATTAAGTATAAACACAGTGCCCCTACTTCACGCACAAAAGTTAAAAAGGAAGAAATTGAAGGGCGATGTTACACACACTAAAATACATGCACACGATTTCACATACAACCTTACAGACCCAATACTCAACCTAAAGTGACGCTAACACACAACACAAAAAGTAACGCTCACTTCCCCCACTCTCCACCGCTAGCTAGGATCACCAGCTAGAAGGTGGCGAGTCGCCACGCCAGACGAAACTTCAAAACCCAAAGCCGAAAGAATTACCCCAACAATACTGCCGCCAACGACGCAATAATGTGTCTGACGTGACAGTACACACACATAAATGCCACAATATATACATACTAACAAACACACACACATATATACACTAATATGGAACTAAGGTTTGCAAGCATAATATTTCTGACAAGCAATGCTATGCGCAAAATTTTGATTGGATAAGTAGGTATCTAAAACTTATATAAATTTTTGTTTACTATTATTAATGTACACAAATTGGTTGCCACGAGAAACTTTACTTATAGTTTCGATTATATTGCAAGCAAAACGACTTATTAACACTCCAGAAAAGCCATTTTTGCTTTCTCTACTACGTATAGTAACTAGGAAAAGTATTGCATTCCACCAAAAAATTCGATACCGATAGCCAAACATTTCACCGGAAATACATATTTTGAGGTGCCCTGAATCCAAATAAAGCATTTTTCAAACATATCCTTGTGTGTGTGCCTGTCTGCTTGTGAACAGCATAACTCAAAAACCAAAAGTTGGGTAAATATCAAACATTGTATTTGAGTTTAGCATCCTCTAAGGATGTGACACAAAGATTTTCAGGAAAACCCTCCACCCCAAACTACCCTTTACATGGAACATATATAGAAAATTTTGATTTTTTCAAAAATAGCTCTAACGATTTTGATTAAAATATCTATCCTACGTTTAAAATATTTTCGTGGCAAATGAAGTGGTGTCTTGAATTTTCTGGGAATGTCCCCAAAGTTCCTCTTCATTCTGAATGACTTTCGCATAACTGGTAAAGAGTAAGAGATAGACAAAATTTTACTATACAAAGGTATAGTTTTCATAGAACAGAATTTATGTCATATACATTTTTTTTTGGAGTGAATTACTTCCGAGATATTTCTTGTTATTTGTTTGAATTTTCCAATACTTATACTTTTTCTCAAATGGAAATTTGCTACTCTTTTTTTATGTCCTGAACATGCAAAGAGAAGGAATGCTCCATATAACAACCAGCTCTTAAAAATGAAATGTTTATCTCGATTAACATAAAGTAGATGGATACTAAGCATTTGTTAAGATAGTGTTTACAAAAGTAGAGAAAGTCATGCGAATGCAACACATCAGATTTTTATTACAGGGAGAGATGGAGAGAAGGTAAGAGGGAAGATAGAATAGGAAGGAAGACAGGGGAGTAAAGCGTGCATAAGAGAGGGAGAAAGGGGAGAAAGCCAGAATGGGAGAGGGAGGGAAATACACATATATGAAGAGAGAGAGAGAGAATAAGAGGAAGGGAAAGAGGAGTGACAGTAAGAAACTAAGAAATTAACCCACTCAGAGTAGAATCTCTGCAGCTGATGCAATAAACCAAGCAGTGCTGGGGGTTCTGCTAGTGACATCGATATCTACAGTTCTCTGTATATAGAATTTGAAAATCTCTTAATTGAATCTGTGCCAATATTATAAAGACAGAAAATGTGTGTACGCGCGTATGTGTAGGGAAATCTCGGATACCACTCAACTGACTTTTGTAATTATCTAACCGTCGAAAAACCCGTTCTTCCAGACGTACATGGACTATAAGATAGGTTCTAATTTTAACTCCTAAATTAATAACAGATTAAAAAGATTTAAAATACTAGATATTATAATGCGAACATGTTGAAGCTATAAAATTAAATGCTTGCAAAGAATTGAGATTCGTTGAGTATGCCAAGAGCTAGAAAACAGTTGTGACCCCACAAAAGCCCATGTAAAATATGAAAAAAACGCGGATAACCCATCCTAAGCATTATAATTAGATGGCCACAATTTAGCAGAATACATGCAATCTGTCCTGTCTATAACGGTATGATATTTATTTAGTTATTTTCTTGCATTCACATTGAATATATAAGGTGTATTAAATTATTAACGTTTTACATAAGAATAACTTTTCAAACATCAGAAATTTAACTATCAAATGTAAAATGAGAGTAATTTTGTACATCCTTTATTCCATTCTCGGAAAAAAATCACATTTCTTTAATGGATAGTCTGCAAAGTGTTGCTTGTGGGTGGAGGATTGGCTATGTTAGGTGAGCAATTATCATTACAGTTATGAGTTCATGTCCCAAACTAGGGATGAGACAAGTCAGTTTTCCCTTTTTCTGCATTAATGAGTACATACAGTCAGGTTACTTGTCCTTTGGTCGTTTAATAAACTGTGAAGTCCAGTTCATTCGCAATGAATTTTGTATAATCTGAGATCTCGAAAGAGTTGATGCTACACGTTTGCAAGACCTGCTTCAAAAACAGTTTTCTTAATCTTGTTTTCACATTCTTCAAACAAGAGGATTGGAAAAATATATATTTTAATTCATTTCTAAATTATCTCATTCTTATACCTCCTTTTCTGCTTGTATAACAATTATATCATCCATAAACTACTTTATAATTGTTATGGTACGATGCCACTATTTCTCGATACTCGATATCTATACTAATTTTTGAACACCAATACTGGATAGTCGATACTCATTTTATGAAGTAACTGTAATGGCAATAGCTTATTCATTGAATTATGTCCTTCTTGGCAGTAACCAATTTTGTATTGTGTGCTAATTTCAAAATTGTTCTTATTTGATATTCTCCAAATGGCAGCAACTTTTTTATCTTGATAATGCCGCAGGTTATATATTCCCTATTGTTTGTCAAGGCTAATAATAATAATAATAATAATAATAATAATAATAACAAAGATAGTTTCCCTTTTTATGTAGGTAACTATATTCTGTACTGAAAACGTTCTTTTTAAGCACTTTCTATCCATAGAAAAATAAATATCAGAAATTCTTCGTTATTCTGCAATCCTGAACATATGCACAAATTTATATTTTTCATGAAACTCAAAGTAATATAATATATTATATTAATATATAACTAATATTATAATATATTAATTTTATATGAAACTCAAACATCTAAAAATAACAAATATTTCCATGCGCTGTATAATCTCACATCTTAAGTTCTGATTTGTTTCTGCTGGACTCGTAGGGTTTTGGTCACCGGAGTAGGTAAATGTAATGGCTGAGAGTGAGCCATCAAGCCAGGCTATTGAAGAAACAGGATTTAATTCGTCAGCTAAATCAGCTTCATTCACAACTCACTTAATGTTACACAAGTTAATCCTTCCCCCATTGTTTAGCATGTTTTCTTTTATACATAAGAGTCAATGGAATATTACATTTATCACAGTCAAGGTCTATCAAGAACTATAATCCAGCAACTCTTTGGGGACACATTCGAGGCAATAACATGGGGTCTCAACTCCTTTCATTCCTTATCTAGCAAGCTAAGTTAAAGTTATAATACGAAGGCTATACACAACAACTTTCAACAATGCAAAACTTAAACATTTAACAGTATCGATAAAGTGTGGATGATTTATCTCAAAGTATTAGATATGCTTCAACACCACCGAATATCGAGAGTTTCAGGCATTCGAGGTCCCATCCCTAATTAATAACTTTATATGCACTAATTGTAATAGATTGCATAAATCTCAGTTTTTATGTCATTTTTATTATTAGGTTACTTTTTAGATTTTGAAGTAATTTCAGAAGTCATTTTTCAAATATTTTAGGCAATCAAAATTCCGGAACCTGATAATAATAAATACAGAAACATGTGTTTTTAATTTGTAATTTTTGGAACAGTTTATGAAAATGAATGTCAACTTTTAGAGAAAATCATGTGATTGTCTTTTTTCGCTCTTTATATCTATGTGCTCTTCTGTCACATACTTGTAAGACTAGTATTTGTTAATGCGTGCTGATGTACATGCTTGTTGTATCATTTTAAACACATGCACAGAACTTCCTTTTCAATAGAACACGGTACATTTGCAACGCGTTCTCCCAGGTTGGTAAGCAAGCTGGTGCTGAAAGTATCGACTTCAAACTTCCAAATGAATAGTCACACATGAATAGCACTCAAGACCCGCTAATGAAGCCTTGACCTCTGTGGCAATGTCATTGAGACTCCGTAGAAGTGAAATAACTCGGGTTGGTAGTAATTCCCCTCATTAGTCTAAATCAAACACGTTAAAATACCTATCAAGCTTAGCGTTTGAAGTCTTAGCGTGTTTGAGAAGCTGCCTTTATCATTTTGGACTTTAATTCCCTTTGAAAATGCTAATTAATTTACCCACTCAAACAATGCAATTTTATTATGAATAAAGTACGAGGAATGTTTTATAAAACACCTCGGCTCTCAGTGGGAGGATTCTATTTTTTATGATGAATAAAGGCCCAAGATTAAAGATTTTTTACTCGATTGGCGACTTAGTGAAATGTGACAATATCTCCTGGTTTTGTGGAGTTTTGCTTTTACGCACACTCGTGCGGAACGAAACCTAACCCTCTGAGTGCTTACAGACGCAGAAAGGGATTTATTTACCGTTGTTTTGGACAAACTATCTGTCAGAGACGCTGATATCGATTACTTTGTGACCGCAGAATTTTTCTTCCCGCCTAACATATCCTCGTATATCTAAACTAATCCAATTACACGTATGACATGAAATACTGAGCTTTTGCAGCAACAAAATGAGATCTGTCATTTTTGCCGGCTTCACGGAAAGAAAAGTAAGGGAAAGTCAAAATATCAACTGTCTGCTTTACTATCTTAAACTCGTTTTAATTTTATTTCTACTAGTCTCATGTATACGGGCTACTGGTTTATAGTAGGTATATGACTATACCATGTCCTAATATATACCAAGGTTGAAACATGGGTGTTGCACTCAC
The DNA here is from genome assembly GCA_030765065.1 of Deroplatys truncata. Lineage (NCBI taxonomy): Eukaryota > Metazoa > Arthropoda > Insecta > Mantodea > Mantidae > Deroplatys > Deroplatys truncata. The sequence goes on from CM060979.1 coordinate 90,965,340, forward strand.
ATGAATTTCCCTACTCACTTTTTTACAAACTATTCTTATAAAAAACTGATGTGTTACACTCACATAACTTTCTCTACTCTTGCACAAACTATTTTTACAAACGCTTATTCTCCATATGCTTCATGTTAATCGAGATATCGAGATGTTAATCTTATTGGTAATTTTCTTGTAGATGCAAGGGGAATTGGTACGCTTTAAACAACAGTCAAATATTTTAAGAGCTGGTTGCTATGTGAAGTATTCCATTCTCTTTGCATTACCAGGACAAAAAAATTAATAACGAATTTCTATTTGAGAAAAAGTATAAGTTTTGAAAAATTTAAGGGAATAACAAGCAATATCTCGAAAATGGTTCACTCAACAACAAAAAATGTATATGACATAAATTGTGTATTTTAACGCGATCTACATCAACCCATCTCTTATGGTTTACCAGTTATGCAAAAGTCGTTCACAATGAAGAATACTTTTGGAGACATTCCCAGAAAATTCGAGATATACATTTCATTTGTTATGAAAATATCTTGAACATATCATATTTTAATCAAAATCGTTAGAGCCATTTTTGAGAAAATAAAAATATTCGAAAAGCGTTCCATGTAAAGGGTAATATGGTGTGGGGGGATTTTCTTGAAAACCTTCGTGTCGCATCTCTGGAAGATACTGAACCTAATACCAAGTTTGGTGTTTATCCGACTCTTCGTTTTTGAGTTATGCTGTTCACAGACACACACACACACACGGAAATGCTTCCAAAAATGCTTTTTTTGGATTCAGGGGGTCTCAAAACATATATTTTTGGGTGGAATACAATACTTCCCCTACTTACTATACGTAGTAGAGAAAGTAAAAATGTATCCTGCTATCTACATTTTTCTTATAGTTTAACGTCTTTTAACCTGGACGATAAACGACTGAATTGATGTTCAAATGAGCCCAAGGGTTATAGAGCTTATATTTACCAGATATTTACATTTTGAGGATATGGTAAACCCAGGAAAATATCTTATCCGGATAAAGGCCTAACCAATACTCGAAATCGGAACATCCTGAATATGAGGCAGATACGCTACCCCCACACCACGGAGGTGAGCAGTCTACTTCTTGTTATTGCAGGTAAACCACATTTACATATTTAGGTGTATGATACGGTTGACAAAGTGATAAGTCACATTCTTAAAGCGCGCGTCATGAACGATAATAAAAAATGTTTTGGAAATTGTTAACTCTACAAAACAAAACAAAAAATATATATAACATAAATTGTGTACTTTAACGAGATATAGACTTGTTGTGTTATCTATTTCTTAAGGCTTAGGAGGTATACTGGTCATTCCGAATGAAGAGAAGTTCACAGGCTATTCCAAGAAAATTCAAGACATATATTTCATTTGTCATAAAAATATGTTAAACATATGCTATTTTAATAAAATAAAAATTTTCGAAACCTTTTACATTTAAAGGGTAGTTCGGATTAGGGGACTTTTTTGAAAATTTTCGAGTTATATCTTTCGAAGATGCTAAACTTAAATATTGCGTTTGGTGTTTAACAGAATTTTCGTTCTTGAATTACGCTGTTCATATACATAGACACAACATAAGAACTTTTTTTTGATTCAGGGAGCCTCAAAACCTGTATTTCCGCATAAATCTTGTTATCGAGTTTTTGGATGAAATACAATACATCCTCTATTTACTATACTTTTAAATACTCAATACTTGACATTTATATGAACACAAGTAGGTATGTGCAATGAGCGCCTGAGAATTCAAAATTTGCTGTTTTACATTATTTACCACGTATACAGCAAGCAGAGAAGGTATTGCATTCCATCAAAAAATTCGATGTTTAGATTTTACCGAAATATATGTTTCGAGCAACCCTTAATCCAAATAAAAACTGTCCGTATTATGTTTAGCCAGGAGGCTTATTTCAAATGTCCTGCTCACGACGCATGCGCGATACTTACGTTAGCGTTATGAAGTCAGTTGTGAATTTGTCAGTTGTGAGTCAGACTTTAGACTTGACGGTTGTATATGTGTTTGCTGGTTCACACGGCTATGCGTGAGTAATTCAGTTTTAAAATGAAAGCTGAAACCGAGTCAGGTCGGATTACACATGGTGACCAGCGTCCTTACATCAAAATCGAATCCCTATATGGAAAGAACCCAAATTAAATTTACAACGCTTTGAGAGAGGTGTGTAGGAATAGTGTAGTGGATGTAGCACTGTGTCGCTGTGGTCTGCTTGTTTCCGTGAAGAGCGGGTAAGCGTTGAGGGCAACCCAAGAAGTGGGAGGCCATCAACTGCAACAGACTACGCCTTTCATGTTATTGTTAATGGCATTCTGAGAGAGGATCGACAAAAAACTGTGAGGAAATTGCATATCAGGACAGAATGTTTGTTTACAGAATCATTATTGAAAAGTTAAAGATGAAAACAGTTGTTGCCAAATGGGTTGGTTCCGCTTGATCCAAGTGAAGAGCAGAAAGCAGATTGCAAGAGTCGCAGAAAAATTGCTTCAACGTTATCGAACAGAAGGAGAACAGTTTCTGAAAAGGATTGTTGCACTTCATGAAACTTGGTACAAAATTTTGAGCCAGAACTGAAGTCTTAATCGTCACAATGTAAACGTTCCGACTCTCCACGCCCGAAAAATTTTACCACCAACAATCAAAGGACGAAAGTCATGCGCAGGAGTCGATATTTCCATGCGCTGAATTGAAATGCTACACCCAGTACGTGATGTGGGTATTGGTTATGCCTAAAAGAAAAGTAAAGTCGCAACTGAGTGGAGCAAATGGCAATCAAATGACGTCTTTGCGTATGACATAAATGAAGGCATAGCTACAAATAGAGTGCCCCAGGGGACGTCTGTAACAAGCGCGTACTACAAGCTGTTTCTGCAAAATATTTTGCGTTCGAAAATTCGTCAAAGACCGCCTTGTCAGGTTGCAGCTGGAGTCCTCAGTTTGCACGATAATGCAAGTCCGCTTATTGCCCTACCAGTGAGAGAAACTCGACAAATATGGGTTTGAAATACATCCCCACCCACCATACAGTTCTGATATGAGCCCACCAGACTTTGATTTGTTTCCCAAATTGAAGGAACCACTCCGTGGAAAACATTTTGATACAATTGATGAAGCTTCCAGTGAGTTGACCCAAGTAATCAGACAGCTCAAAAATGATGGTGCCCTATTCGGAATGCAGAATTTGCCAAAACGTTGGGAAGCTGTCATAAGAAAGAAAGGAGGTTATATTGAAGGCCTGTAAAGGTATTTTGTAAAATAAATTATTTTCTTTACTTCTATCTTACAGTGTGCGAACTTTTGAAATGACTCACGTATATAAGTTCAGTATCTTCCAAAGATGTAACACGAAGATTTTAAAGAATATTTCTGCCCCAAACTACTCTTTACGTGGAAAATATTTCCAAATTTTATATTTCCCTGAAAGTGTCTCAAGCGAATTTGATTAACATATCATATATTTTAGATATTTACATGAAATATAAAATGCATAATTTGAATTTCGTGGACATAGCCTGCGAAGTCCTCTTCATTAGGCATAGTTTTATATACCTTGTAAACAAAGGAGAGAGATACATTTTTGTATAGTTCCTATGTTTTGTCTATCTCTTTAAAATCCATAGTTTCTTTCAAGTAACTTTTTGTGTTTTCAGCCATTGGATATCTGTCATTACTGGTTTGAATATTTAATAATGTGTTGATGTTGCTATTTAGTTATTTGTCTCAATTAATATGAAGTAGATAGAAAAATAAGCTTTCGTAAGAATAGTTTGTAGAAGCTATATAAAAATAAATGATTCTGAATAGAGAAAGTCATGTTAATGTAACATATCAGATATTTTAGATATGGATAAATTTAAGATAGATATAGGATATATTTATTGGTCCGGATATAGTATTCCACCCAAAAAATCGACGTCGATTTCAAAGGAAATACATGTTTTGAGGCCCCCTGAATAAAAAAGGCATTTTTAGAAAAATGGTCCGTGTGCCTGTGAACAGCGTAACTCAGAAAGGAAGCATCAGATAAATGCCAAACTTGGTATTTATGTTCGGTACTTTTCAAGTTACGACATGGAGATTTTCAAGAAAATCCCCATACCCCAAACTAACCTTTAAAGATTCTTACATGATAAATAATATATCTTGAATTTTCTAGGAACAGGCTATGCAGTCTTCTTCATTCGGAAGGAATTTTGTATAGTCTAATATACAATCCGTTATAATATCCGTTATTAATGGTTCGAATTGTTCATTACTTGGTCATTCTTTTAAAGTCCTGTCAACATTCAACTGTTTCTCGCTATTGATGGGAACAGCATGGAATTTTAAGACCAACATATAGCTTCCAGTTCTTGAACATTTGACTATCGCTGTTCTCTTTGTATCTACAACGAAATGTGTAATGTAGCTATTTCTACAAAGTTTTATTTGGATTAATATGTAGTAGATAGAAATATAAGCTGTAGTGGCAATAGAGGGCAGAGAAAGTCATATGAATGTATTCCATCAGATATTTTACACCTTAATATGTTCATCATGTTGTCGATTTTCTTCTGTTTCTTTCAAACTTTTTTGTTTACGATAAAGGGACTTAAGAGCAATTAGTTCATATTAAGCATAATTTTTAACCTAGAGCTTTTATAGCTCAATATGTTATTTATTTTGATAACTTTAAATGGTTGCATGTTTTATTTTTGTTTACAGTAAAAACTTAACTTTACAGAAAATTCAATGTGATGAATTACACTTCAGAAAAAAATAGTGCCAAGGAACGAACAGACCAATTCTCTTAACTAAATCACACATACCTCTAAAAGGTATTTTCAAAATGTTATATCAGGGTATTAAGGTCATTATTTGAAGGCAAATAACATCTAGAAGGCACACAATAAATGCTACCAATTTTATTTTAATTTAATTCTACCAATAACTACTCAGCTAAAACTGGATACATGAACATAGGGTGTGGGCATGAGGGAGGTAAAATAGGGTTTGCTTCCAATTAATTAACTGTGACGTTTTGATTTATAAAGCGGATTAGATGTGCGTCTATGGTAACCACCAGGCTTATAAATTTTCGAGAATTAATGCAGAATGAAAATAAAGCTGAACTGTTACATTCACGTCGCAGGTATCATCCCTCGGACGCTTGTAGACAGCATTCACCAGACTGTGTTTACCTGTCGTCAGTGACACTTAACCGCTGTTATTTACTTTTTTGTATTGATACATACGTTTTGATTGCAGATAACTCGAAGCCAATTGCTTAAGAATTCCATGCCTGGTGATCACTGAGGGGAAGAAATTTCTAAGGTTTTGTAGCGGACGGGGTTGTAGCGCTTCCGGGTATACACGTGCTATCATCTGGATGATGTATGAAGATGGAAGTTCTCAGAAGTTCTCTGAATTTGTGTGCCTGGACAGCCAGTCGGTAGAATCTGAATAAATGCTTATCCTAGCTACCTACCTTGGCTGAATATCAGGATATTGTGGGTGATGGCAATTAATAAACTGATTCATTTAGCGATTTGATTTATTCTAACACAACAAACTACCGAAGTTGAATAATAATGAAGTATTCTATAAACTTTACTTTACATCTTCCCGCTGCTTTGGATATTATAGTGGACCTATGGCACGCGCTATCCCCCACATGCACACGTGTTAGCTCACATGAGGTATATAAATGAGTAAGTTTGAGAGTGACTGAAGAAGTGAGCATTGGAACCTGGGGCGAACCTTCCATTTATACCCCGCTGCTATGACACTAACATTCGCGCCCTTTTACCTAATCTTTATTTTTGTTGGTGATTCATTTAACGTGCTATCGTTCTAATTCTAGGAGTCAAACTTCTGTCTGAGCCCTTGGGTAAAATCCACTATCTCTCTTTCACTCGCAAGTCTTGTTCTTGTTGCTAATTGCTAACTTCTTATCCAAAACCTTGACTCTCCTGGAATTGTACCCTATCTCTCATTGGACCTCTCTCTCAGCTTGACGAAATTCTGCCTATTCCTATGATCATTAGTATGTGTTTGTTGGTTGATTTTTAATTCTATTTTTAGCTTAATTTTTGGCTAATTACAGTGTTTCTGATCTGTCTACATTTTATGGCACACGTTATTTTTACAGTTTTGTATTATATTATTACATATTCCTGTCTTGATTATTAATGCATGGTTTCCCAGTAGCTAGTGAAATACACGAGTGCAAATTAGGCATGCACCATCTCTGTTTTAGAAGTTCGAAAATTTACACATCTGCATGTTCTATATACATCAATGCCTTGTTACACAGAGACGCATAGCAGTTAAAAGAAGTTCGCTTTAGCACTCACCCTGGATTCCCTTCCAGAACTGCGGCTGCGGAAGACGAACAAGACGTTGAGGAGAGGTAAAGGAAATCATCGCAGCCCACATTGTTGATGGGATTGATGGGACGCCATAAGCGTGGCCATCTGACGAGGACGAGCTCCAGATGGAGCAAATCCTCGCAAAAGTGAGGTATAAATCGGCTCCGCAGAAAAAGGAAGGCGCTTTCTCTGACAGTAAATCCATTAATGGACCCCCTGACATCCTGGGGATTTCTGTCCATCGAGACTACGCAGTACAGTCGTGTTCTGGTCATCCTCTAGGGAATATATAAGGAGAAAAGTGTTTCTGGGACTACGACTCGTATAAAAGGGCCTACGGGAGCATTTCCAATACTGGTAAGAAAATTCAATTTGAAATCTAATTTGGATTCCCCAGTTCCTCGTATTTTGCCTTTGGAAAATCTCTGCGAACACTTAAAATAAGGAAATAAACCAAAGGATAAATGACTTTGATGGTTTTAATGTTTACGAAGTTAAGGTTTAATTTTAAATAAATGAAAAACAAAATTAAATACTAGGTGGAAAATACAAGCAGTAGCATTACCTCTTTTAGAGGGGGAAAAAAAGAAATAAAATTGTGCTTGTTGGGTGTTCCAAAATAAATTCCTATTGTTTAAATCACGTTTTATTTATGCTTTTTTTGCTTATGGTTATTCTGTATTATTTGCATTGAAATTTGAACTCTTTCATTTATTCAACGTATTATAGCTAGTTGCATGTATAATTAAAGTATAAGAAAATGTATTGTTATAAATAGTTACTTGTTTTCCTTTACCTTCGTTTTTTACCTTCTATCTTGCTTCAAACTTCAAAAATGTGTTTTTAACTTGCGAACTACTTATTCTTCTCATGGTTAATGAGAAATTTCCATTGCATTGCCAAAACGTGCATTGTTTGCATATTATAAAGTAGAATTTCTAAATGCGTTGATTATAACACTGGCATAATTAAGAAGCACTGCAGATCTTCCCAATTTTCGGTATAATTTATTACATAAAATACTTCTGAATGCATTGTGTAGTTGATATTACTTCAACAGGAGGTTATTTATAAAAAGCACAAAATATTTTTAAAAGAGTTGTTGAAAAGAACTATGTTCCATTGTAACGTTTCTTCTTAAATCGTTATATATAAGCTTCTATTCATCAATGGTACATTCTATTTCTTCTCTTTTCGTAGTGACTTCAGAATTGTTATGGGGTCTTTTCAGCTGAACAGCTACCGTGTCCCGGAAATTACAACCTTTTTACGAAACATCAGCAACCGTGGTCATCCTCCATGCTAGCCTCTAGTTCCCAAGGTCGATGGATTTTTTCGTGCGTAAAAACCCTTAGCATGGCTTCCTTCACAAGGGAAGTAAAGATGTAGATTTGCGGCACGCAAAAGAATCCAAGGCTGATAAAGCGCCTCGGAGCAAAATATCCGTCTTTCACGCCCAATATATCAAGTGGTTCACTTGTCCCTGATCATTTATGTAGATGTGCAGCACTGCGATGGTTTGAAATCTAGAAGGTCCACATTACTATGCGTGCTAGCTATTTGGTAGCCGTGTTTGCTCTTCAAAGGAAAACAGACGTCCATTCCAAACACATGGTGTTAGTAGCTGCTGTTATAATCAACGAAGGTTAAATGAACAGCTTAAGCTACAAAAAGGAGTTACGTAACGTTTATAAACATATCAGAAGCCGAGAGAGGGTATGCAATGTGTACATGTTCTAAGGGATAACGCAAACACAGTGTTTGCGGCGCAGTTGATTAAATCTATGTTCCCTTGTGCACTAAGAGTATGATCTGCGGTTCGAGTCTCAGCACGTGCGTGAATGTTTTTTGCTTGCTCTTTTTATCCGTAAGGTGCAAGTAGTGATATCAGAATGTTCTTAAGTCACTCCAAAAATTGTAGTTGCAAAACAAATAGGTATACGAACGAAGAATAAACGAGCGTTCCTTTTACGACTTCTACAGTTTTCAATCCCTATGTTTCATTTGTAATTATTTTAAAAACGAGAGTACACCAAAACGTTGAACTATTTTCAATTTTAAAACGTATAAAAGTATTAAAACAACTGCAAAATACCAGAGTACCTAACGTGTTATTATCAATGGTTCCTTGTAGGCATATCTACATCAAAATGAGAATATTCTCTACACCAGTTTGGCGGCCAGAACTCTCAAAATGGTTAGTGAATACTTTCGGAAGTCACTGTAGGTCTAGATATGCCCATTTAGATGAATATACATTTGTAGGTATACAGCTAAGCTTACGTTTTATGAACCTCCCATTAGATAGTCTGTCGCGATGTATTTCCATGATGACTATTTTGACATGCTATTTATTTACGGAGAAGCCAACGGAATGTATTACAGGCTAGACGCCTGTATGAAAATCGATTTCCAAGAAGACGACAACCGACATCCAACACTTTTTGGAATGCTGAATGTCGTTTACGTATAAAAGGAGCACTTGAAAGGACAGGTCCTGTTAGAGAAGCACCAGTTGCCTCTGGCCATAATGAAGAGATGATTTTAGTCGCTATCTTAAATAAACGCGGCATAGGGCACAAATATCAGTAGGTCATCAGTTAAGCGAATACTTCATAGCAATAAATTTCACCCTTACCGCTTGCAGCTACACCAGGAACGCCATAGTCGCGATTTTGAAGCTCGAGTAACTTTTTTGCCGGTTCAAGATCGTCCAAACTATCTCACGGTACACATCCTGGAAGATGGAAAGGAAAGGGAGGACTTGTCTCGTGGCCCGCCAGTTCTCCCGGTCTCACACCACTTTACTTCCTATGGGGGCCATTTAAAGCAAATAATATACAGAGACAACGGACAACCTTAATCATCTTCAGGAACTTATCAGTGAAGCCTGCAGATCCGTTACACCTCAGAGGTTACTACATGCCAGGATGTCATTACAACGTCGTACACAGATCTGTATCAACGAAGGAGGTCACCATTTCGAACATCTGCTTCGTTAAATGAGGAAGTTTTATCACTAAATTCTTGCACACATATCTGAAACGCTTTATCTAGTGGATATTGAGATATGTGCTAAGTTATAAGGATTGAACCTAGTTTTCTTTCCACCTGAAAGGATTGTCGAGTAGGTATTGATACATAATTTGTGATTGTCAACCTATTTTTGGATCCTCCTTTTAAAGGAATCTTGATCATTTGGTCTTGTTCTGTAGTATAATTTGAAATGTGTAAGTTTTAAAGCACTGTAGGAATATCTACATACCTAGATATTTAGTTGAACCTGAATGAATTGCATCAGACTGAATTCTTTATTTATTTCTTTGTGTATCTTCTGTAATTATACTGTTAAGTTTAGACAAGGTGTAAGAAATAAACATAAATTAATAGAAAAACAAACAAATAAGCAAGTCAAAAAATGTTCAGATTTTCTACCTTGCTTTGTGTCATGTGAGGAAGAAATAAAACGAAAAAATACAAAAAGTAGGATTTTGGCAGGATTCGAACCTCAATAGAGAATCTTGGAACTCATGCCCATTGCACCGCGTGCTAACCAACTGCTCTACTATTTAGATTGTCGGACTAATAATGCATACTTTTCATCATTTAGAGTTGTTTAAGGGGACAGGGGAGTCTGAACCATGGAAATTACACCTAAAGTATGTTAAATTACCACTGCTATTAAAGTTATCAATGCTTTTTCCTGAAACTTTTATGAATTATTCTATGACTGTTTGCATTGATAGTCTTATGTAGTCGAGTCTGTAAAAATTATTTCATTCAGCAGAAAAGTAATAAAATTTACTCTTAAAACATGTGAATTCTTAAAACCTTTTTATCAGATACTACTTCAAAAACAAAATCACACTTTTGCATGCTTTTACTTAGTATAATAAGCTATCTTTTGAACCTAAATTATTTAGTTATGTATATAAATTCACTAGAAATTGAAGAAAACATTATTTGCAAAGCCAAAAATGTAAAATATGGAAAATTTGTAACGTTGTCGTCTTCTTAATATCACTAACATACACTATAAAATTATGATTATAGTTCAGAAAGTTTAACTGTGTGTTGTATGCATCTACTGAAAATTTCAGCTCTCTACCTCTCACACGTTTTGAGAAAAACGTACATAAGTATACAAAAATGAATTTAGAGTTTGAACATTAAAATTCTGACACACTTCAGTACATTCCAGGGTGATATCGTGTGAACCTTCATTCCTGGATTGCTTCAGCTTTTCTGATTGTCTTCTCTTGGTCCTGGCCTCTTTTGTTAATTGCTGAACTGCTCGCTGGGCATGATATAGTCGTTCGTTAATGAAAGATACAAAAATGTTCTAAAGCATGATAGCTTTAAAGGTATGCAGACTAGCATTTATATGGTATTTGAATGTCTTAAAAACCTGTTAAGCCCCAAAAAGTGTATATTTTATGAAACTAGAAATAATAGAGATTTTATTGGTACCTAAAACAAAAAAATGTGATTTTTGACCATTTCAGAGTACCTTGTCCCCTTAAGAGCTTAGGAGTCTCTAACGTAATTTTACAAGCGCGCTAATGCAATATGGTGATTCTATCGTGTCAATTAAAGCCTAGTAACGTTCTGTTAATCCTGAAAGAGTTCCGGGAGCGATTTTTCACGTTTGACTTCAATCTACGAGTTGCATAAATCCAAATAATAAGGGACAAGTGAGCCACTCGGTAGAATGGGACGCTAAGAACCATAGTAGTTAAAGAGTATCCGAAAATAAAACTCAAATTTTTTCCGATTAATCTTTCTATTTACTAGATGCTTTCTTCCCTCACATCACTACACTTTTCACGAAACTATGCTTAATCGTTTTAGATGTCCCAAGTTCTATAGATATAAACAAAGTATCATTTGTGGGTATTTATTAGAGCCTCTTTTCACTGCCGAAGCACAATTTGGTTTTAAGGTTAAATATATCTTAGCACACAGATCCTATTGGTACCATAACAATTTGTTCTCAAAATTTTGCACTTCGTCGCATTATAGCTTCCATTCTATAGATATTGTGGCTTTGTTCAGTTCTCAATGTTACTTCACTAATTTGATCTAGTTCAATTTTCAATGTCACGTAATGGTGTAATGTAATAGGCGCGAAGTCGCCTCTTCTTCCGTTCGCTTAATTCGCTGTTAAGTAGAACACAAGACCTCTCTAATCTCTTGCAGTAGCACCATTCACTTGTACGTAGCAACTGACGTCACAACCCCACCCGGAAAATGCACTTATATCAGAAACGCATTCATAAATCATTTACTTCCTGACTTACTCATGGGAACGCTCAATTATATAACCGCTGGAATTTTACACAGAACATTCTAGAATGTTAAATTCGAGAAAAAGGGTAACTTCCAGAAGATTCTGGTTATCTATCGATAGCGCTTTTTGGGGTTTACACTTTATTAGATCGCTACTTATCTCTCCGTATCTCTCACGTCCGGCCAGTCAGCGCCAGTGAATTTTTAACTCTGCATATGGCTGCGTCACAATATATTAGACAATTCTTTTAATTTTATCGGCCTTATATCTACCTAACGATGCCTGCCATTCTCAGAAGGCAAGCACTTCTTGCTTCTTTCAGTTGAGTTTACCAAGGGCTGTAGAAATGGATAATCGCATACGGGGATAGTAAATATTGTTAAGTAATTTTCCCTTTATGTAATATGTTAATACGTGTCAGAAGATTTTTCAACTTTTTCACAACCAAATGTCCCAAATCATTTTCGACGAGTTCTCTTATGTACAGGTCTTACTGCAGAAGTTTATATGACTTTTGTTTGTATTTGTTCCTTTAAAACGCTTTAATTTTTTTCTGTTGAATTTGGGATTTTCTTTCAATCCCTTTTTCTTTTTTAAGTAACTTACATCAGGCATCTAAAAACGTTATTTTTTATTTATGAAGCCATTGCCCTGACTGACAAGGTTTCATTAATACAGGCCATGAAATGGGAAATACTAGAATCTTCTCCTCCATTCATGCCATTATGAGTTTACGACTATCTTTCTGGGCAGAGTTTTGAATCCTGTTCAGTAGTATAATTTGAAAGAAGCATGCTAATTCTGATCATTAGGTATACCTATTTTATTAAATGGATTTCAACAGTTAACTCTTTTGAGTAAGTAAGGAATTGAAACTGAATTTAAATATTATTTATAAGCTTTAAATGATCTCATTCTACACTAACTTTTATCAATGAATGTCACACGAAATATTTTATGGTTCCATTTTCTCAAGAACTTTTTAAAGACGCTTGAGGTAAAATCTATTTCGAGAAAGAAAATAGTTTTAATAGTTATGTTAAGAGTGATACGAATTTGACACAAGGCAACTTAGATTATGCTTAACATTATGATATGCAATTAATTTATAAACTTAAATCTCAGTACGAAAATACTGGAAACGAGCCCCAGACAAATTTCAGATTATATGATTTAGTCCGTAATACCTTTGCAATCCAGAGATAATTACTATTGCTTCATTAACCATAATTCTTTGAAAACGAAAGGTGAAGCATTTTAATGCACACTTATAATGGTTTTGGTTTCTATAAAATAGATTGAAGTAGAGGTATTTACAAAATACTTGTTCATTTTTTAATAATGTCTGGTTTTATTTTAAATTCCTTTCAGCGAATAATTAAACTATTTCAGAGAATTATGTTCCCACAATAATTTAAATTGATATATAATTACCCTATTTTTCTGGAAATATGAACAGGGTTCCTATTTATCTTCTTCCTTTAGAAAGACCACTACATCTCTCTAACGTGCAGTCAATCTTTTAATCACACAGTCCCCTGGTCATTTACAGTGAACTGCTATAAGCTGCTCTCTTTCCTGAAGTACTTCAGAATGTTCACTTTAAATTTAATGGTGAAACCTTTGTATTAAAAAAATTGAAACTTAATTCACTGACACACCGTTACCCTTCAACAGCGTTACACTTTCCTCTTTCATCCCATTTCTTTAGGTTAACAATTACTGTAATTGAATCGGTCAGTTGGAAAATTCTTTACCTCTCTAAGCAATTTCATGATTATTTTTCCTGAAGAAAAAGCTACGGTATTAGAAATGTATCGAAAAGGTGAAAGTTCTGAGGTAAGCGGTTTGGGGATTTAACTTCAAACGGGTGAAATGTGGTCAAAATTTTCAAAATGTTAAAGCCTGGTTTTATGTACAAAAAACTATTTGAAACTACAAATTTAATTATTTACTATGGCTTTTTCTCTCAGAGCCCTTTAAAGCTTCATTATGGGACAATTAAAATACCCAAGACATACGGTCTAATGGCACTTAACTGCTAAATTTTGAATTTTGCTGCATTTAGATTGCTCAAAATATGTCATAATTAATTCAACTAAAGATAAATTGTTACAAAAATTATATTTAAAGGTTTAAACAACCAGAATGGTGAAAACAAATTATATATCAGTTTTGTATACTAGTAATTAAATAGTATGGTACTTTTATTTTCCAAAATTATCAGAAATATGCGTTTTTGGTTCAATTTATTGATTAGAATATTAATAGTAAAATAAATTAAAGGTATCTATATGAAATTTGAAATACGCTTATAATTGTAGTAGAACAGTATGCGACAGAAGTTTGAAAATATTTAGATAAAAACTTGAAGTAGAATTTATCTTTACGTTATTTGCCCCACGCTTTGAGCGTTAATTTGAAGTGGATTTGTTGCTTCACGTATGGAAAGCCAATTTGAAGTAGGAGTTGTATTGTAGTTCTTATGTTGAGAAGCCGAAGTTGAAGTAGTTGCAACCGCACGTATGGTAAAATGTTACCGGTAGCCTTCGTCAAAAAAAAAAGGTTAAAAATATTAACTTTGCAATTTTGACTGTTTCTTTAAATATTATATATTTATGTTTGCCTCGGCTGCGTCAGTATTATTGTTAGAGACATGGATGTCTTAGCAGGGCGTAGTACGGCTGAAGAATATAGGCTTACACAAATTATAATTTTTAATTCACTCTTTTTTGTTAATTATTGACACGATTTTAATGGTACTTCACTGATGTAGAGAGCTGTGAAATTCTTTTGTTAATTACTTGCACATTTTAACATGTAAACTATTTTCGTCTCACACGAATACGTATTAAATTTCTCGAGGACACATTTCGCGTCAGGAACACTGTCTACAACAAACACGTCCAGTTATGAGCCTTGTCTACAAGCAACTGACTTGATTTCTAGCGCCTAAATTTCAGTATTTTGAGTCCCTGATTGGCTAATGCTAGTCCAATAGAATATCTTCATTTCATTTAATCTTTTTCTGGTTATTGATTGGCTATTTTATAAACTGTCACAAAATTTACATTATTGTTGCTCCAATAATGACTAGTAGCATTATTAAACATACTTACTCATTATTGCCTCAAGGTTACCTCATTGTTAGCAACTTTTAACCTATTATTCTCACAGCTCCTACATTATTAAATTACATAATACATTCACTTAACGTTATTGAACATGTATACAATAATATAAACATTTACAATGACTATAATATACACTTTTTATATATTGTTACATACACATATTGCTTTAAAGCGTACTGTTATTATTTTATATTACATAATTTCACTGAAATCATTTAAGTGTTATAAATACTGCCTAAAACTGCAAGATTTAAAAATTTCACCTATGAATACCTGGTTAACACATGTAATCTAAAGCAAAAGTCTCATATAAATCCCTTAGTTTAACTGAGACCGATTTTCCGGGTTTTATATGAATTGATTCGCTTGCTACCCTGTGACCATTAGTCAATTATTTCACATAACGCTTCCTGTCACAAAAGGATCATGAAATGAAATGAAAAATGTCTGCAGTTAATACGAATGTGACACAATGAGAATAATATTATTCTCTGTCTCCGACAACGGGACGTAATCACCAAGCTGGCAACCGAGCCGAACGTGTCCAATCACAGCACGGTGCTGCTGCTCGCTCCAGGGCGCGACATAATAGCATCCCCTTCTCACCTTAACGCTGAAATGCTTTTTGGCCGGAATCGGAGGCTCATCATTTTGATTTGTAGCGCTCCCGGGTCGGACTGTGTAGTCAATACATCTCTTCTCTTGTGGCACCCACCCTGATGTAGGTCACACCACTCTTCGCCATTCTCACTGACTCCACCTCTCTCCATTTTATTTCCAAAATTGTGACATCTGCATTACAAAAGTACCCATAATAGTATTTTTGCTTGTTTAAAATTTCGCCCCACGTTAAGGTTATTTAGTGACCTTCCTATTGTCCCTGGAAACACGTATATAACCAACAGTGTGTTACGAAATAAACATGTCTTACTTTCTTTCAGTTTGTGACTATGCCGCTCTAAATCCTAGCAACAAAAAGGAATTATTGTGATAAGCAACAGGCTTTTGATTTGCTATAGTGTCTTTATTTAATGTTGCCAGAAACTCCTTATCATCTGTTTTACACCAGCTTTGGATGAGCCAATCTCTTATTGGTTTGAATTCAAGTCCGACACCCACACATTAGCCTATGAAGAAAGTACAGGCCTAGGTGAACAGCGAAGGGGGAGGAGTACGTAAACATTTCACCTGAGTGGCTGGAAGGCATGCTTTCCTCCTGAATGACTCCGTTCTTGTATTGGTTTGATGTCAAAGTCTGACACTCAAACATTAACGTATGGCAAGGCGGCTTCAGGCTCAGGAGCGAAGGAAAATACTGGCTGTTCCTTACCAACATAAACAACTGTGAATTATATCGGCACGATTCCATTCACTCCAGAAGTTTACTGAGAAAATTTCCTCCGTTCATGCAGCATTCTCCATTTCCGTTTTCTGTGTCTATGTATGAACTTAAAAATCGCAGAAATGCCTAAGATACTGGCCACAAAGAAGTTCATTAAATATCCTTATACGTAACGTTGTGATTTACATGAAACTACAAAAAAGCTATAGCTGCAATAAGCTGATAGCACCGAGCGGAATGGCTCAGGTGGCAATATCTGTGTCTCGCATTCGGAACATCCCGGGTTTGATCCCCGGTGACCGCCCACTCTGACAAATGTTTTTTTCAGGGTTTTCCCGGATCATTAGGTGGATGCTGGAGTAGTTTCTTTGAGCTCCCCGATTTCCTGTTTCTCCATTTCGTTCCATTCGTGAATTTCATTCATCCTTCATCCTGTTGGTCCCTTTCAGGGTCGGAAGTGTCGGCGATGGTGTTTCCAAGGAGCGAGGCAGAGGAAAGGGTGCTCTCGGTGAGCTCTCTTTGTACCTTGGCTTTCTACTGGTTGCCGTGGTATCCGAATCCCCTTAAGGAGCGTTGGACCCCTTATGTGTATACCTATCCTTCTGCTGGGGTATCTACTTCTGGAAACCTAGCGATCCTGTCACTGCTGTACGTCGCTCCTGGATCCGGCTGCCCCTGGTGTCTCCTCTCGGGAACGCCCCCTCGTGGAGCGTAAGTACAGTATCCTCCCTGGATCGGTGCCGAGTCCACTCCGTCAAAGAACATAAAGAGATAAAGATAAATATGCCTGATGGCAAGTAGCAAGTGAAAAATAAAATTGTAAAAACATTACATTTGTAAATCTCTATTTTTACGCTGAATATACAAATATATGTATAGCGATACCTCACACCACCATGAAAGGAGTTGATTTCAACTTTATATTTGACAACAACTGTGAAAGACAGAAACACATACTAAGTGTTACTAGATGGAAGAGCTTTTAAAGTTTTATGGACATTCTCGTTGCACGGAACGTCAAAACAGTACTTCTTTTCTTGGTACACACCAATCAATGTGTTCGTAGTTGTGGAACTTTTATGTCAAAAGTGACTTGCCGCATTTGAACAAGGAACAAATAAACTGTAAAGCTATTTCTCCCGTGTTCAACATTTTAGTTTCTCTATCACTTACCCTAAGTATGCAGATAAATGTTTGTATTCCATTCCGTATCACAATTCCGTATCGAAATTTTATTAGAAACACACGTTCTGTGGTACACCGAAACACCATAAAAGCATTTTGGAGAAATGTTCATGCGTGCGTATGTGTGTGCACGCGAGCGCTCGCCTGTATATCTATCTGTGAGCAGCAAAACTACAATAAATATTGACGTCTCAGCTGTGGGAACAAAAGACGTTGAGCTTGGCTACCGGTATTATAAACAGTCTGAGTTTCGATTGCTGAAGGTCTTCACGCATATGTGAGAGGAGTGTATATTCGCCCTTCTAGTGCATAACAATATTTATCATTTTTGCGAGGCATGTAATCTAAGAAATGAAATGATTTAATGGCTTGGTTAATACACTTCTGCTTTCAGCTTTTTCACTTGCCGTTACTTCGCCAAGGTTGTACTCATAAATTATAGTTTTAAATGTAATATAATACTTCCTCTACTTACTGTAAGCACTTAGTAGTGAGAGTAAAAATACATAAAAATCTCACGCGAGTTATTTAAATGGTTTTTCCTACCCATTATCATTTATATCCAAACATGTTCCGCAAACCATTCTTAAAAAACTTCATTTTTCTATCTGCTTAATGATAATTAAGATAAACATCTGTACAGGGACTCACTGCATACTTCGTTGCAAGTAAAAGGGGGATACACAGGTCTGAAGCCGGGTTTGAAATTCCATGATCCTTGCACGAATCAAGAGAAGTAAAGGAACTAAGTCACCTGGTACGTACTTCAAAAACTGCATGTTAAAGTATTTGAAAATTAAAACCAAGAGCTATGAATATCTCGGAAATGGCTAATACTACAAGTAACTTTTTGTATATGGTTTACCAGTTATATGAATCAATTAAGAATGAAATGGACTTAAGCCTAATCGTAGAACAATCAATGTATTCATTTTTATTAGTGATGTAAATATCTTAACTAAATTGTATTTTTATTCATGAATAAATGCTGTTTTTACTTTAAGAAAATAAAAAGTAAGGACAACTATTCCATATAAAGGATAGTTTGGGTAGGGGAATTTTCTTGAAAGTCTTCCTGCGGCATCCAATAACGCACCTCTTGTGAGATATTAGGTGTTTTAAACTTCATTTTCAAACACCATTCTAAATAAATGAGGCAATCTATGCCAATAAGTGAGCAAGATGGCTCCGTGTAAAGTGTGAGGCTTACATTCGTGAGGTCCCAGATTCGTTTTCCATCGGGCCGGCAATCTAGCCATTTTAATTTCGTGGTTTCCACGGGTCGGTAGGTGAAAAATCGGATGGTTCTCAACTATCATGAATTTTCTTTCCATCATATACTTTCAACTGTTTCAGACGACGGCCATTGGTGCGTTGCGGCGGCTCGGTGGTCTTTGCGCTGGAATTTGTCTGGCTGGCTGGGGTCCCTTTCTGGGAGTGTTCGGTTCATTCCGCGACTCCGATGTTGAAGTTGGCTAAGACAGAACCGCCGGCATTAGGAATGGTGTCATACTGGAAACGTTTGGGACCCCCACCTTGCTAGCGCACAACATCGTATAGTCGCTCTTGGGTCTTCCGTACATCCCTTCCTCCCAGGCGTCGTGTTGGAAGTACAAAGGACCTAATATGGTCTAATTATGGGGCTGTGCTCCGATTACTAGAGTCTCCTCTGTCTAATCCAAGTACTAATTCTATACCGATACCTTCAATACATAGCATGAAACTGATTCAAAATCATGATGATTATTTTCTAGAATTTTAAGTAATTCCATCTTTCCAAGGACTTTCCTCAGTTGCTAATTATAATAAATTTACGTTTTTTACTTCCCGTTTTGGCATTTTTCTTAGCAATGCCATAGTTTAGCTATGCACTTGCTCTATTGTGGTTTTCATACTTTACAATTATTCATGTTTCCCAAAATACACCGCATTTAATTTTTGAAACCTAAGAACGACACATACATCTATTAATCTAATTTAAGGAGCATCTCTTTGTTTATGCATTATAATTTCCATTATGAATTCTATTCGGTATAGAAACAGTAATCAATGGTGACGCAACACGGGTTACTCGAATATCCAATAGTGTGTGCTCTGATTTTAACGTTAAATATAAATGAAGGGCTTTTGCTAGCTGCTGGTATTTCAGTCATGGTAATTCGGAACAGCTGAATTATTAAACACTTGTGATGCGATTCGAACATCTAAAGAATGCATAGCTTAGTAACTGGAGAAAGCTGATCTAGCCATGTTAATAAACGACGAAAAATGTTATGAACCTCAAAAACTAGCTCATAAATCCACATTATTAAATTTAAAACTTTATGTGATACATTCACATGACCTTCTCTGCCACTATTTTTATTTTTGTATAGCTTCTACAAATTGTTCATACGAAAACTTACTAATCATAACTTACACTAACTTATCCAATTCCTGTCAATTGCGAAACAAATCCTTGCAGAAATACTCTAATTACATATTTCATTGTAGATACTAGAGGGATTAAAATCAGTAATCAAATCGTAAAAGATCTAGTCACTATATGGTGGCCGTGAAATTGCATACTCCTTCCAAGATATCACGAGAAATAACTGAATAATGACCGTGCTTGATAAAAATAACAAAATTATTGAAAAATTTAAACAAGTAATAAGAGATATCTTGGAAGTAGCTGAAGCCATAAAAAGTTATTTGATCATAATGGGTTTCTTTTAAAGACACCTACATTTTGTGTGTACTACTTTTTTGTGTATGTGTTTAGGCAGGTATGGGCGAGCGCGTGTCATATACAGGAGGGAGAGCTTTCGAGGGGTACAGTGACGTAATGTAGCTACCCCTCTATCTGAGCAATGGCGTAATGCGATTCTTAATTTTGAAAGCCTAGAAATGCCTATTTATTAAAATGCAAGGTATACATCAAATGACAAATTAAAAATGCGTTATTCGTTATCAATTATACGAGGGCTGATCAATAAAGACTGAGATTGATTTTTTCCTGTAGCTTTCTTGAGAGTTTCCTGTCCCTACCATGAATATTTGAAAAGAGCGGGGCTTCATGTATAATGTCCATAGGCGGCAGCACTCTCGTATCGGTAGGTTGGTAGTAATGCTGCATATTGTTGACCCTAGTTGAATTTCGCATACCACAAAATGAAGGTGACACAAGAGGAACAATAAAATTTTGTTTTCGTTTAAATCATACAGCCTCTGAAACTTTTGAAAAGCTGAAGCAAGCATACGGTGAAGATGCACTTCCTCGTGCAACAGTGTTTAGGTGGTTCAAAGACTTCAAAGTAGAGCGAGTCCTCTTTGCTAAGCAAGGCGGGCCTGGTGCTTCAGCTTCTGCTATGACTGAAGTCAACATCAACGCAGCTGCTGTGATTGTTGTTCCCACTCACACCACTGTTACAGCAGCGTACTACACGTCAATATTGGCTACACCGAGGAAGCACATTGCAAGGAAACATCCGGAACTTATCACAACAACGTGCGGCCTCACGTTGCAAATCAAACCCAGGAATTTTTGGCTAAATTCAACATTACCTGTGTGCTGCATCTGCCTTATAGCACCAATCTTGTCCCCTGTGATTTCTTTTTATTCCCATCACTAAAGGAAAAGCTCCGGGGAATTCGATTTGAGAGCACTGAAGCAGTGCTGAAGAAAAGTGAGGCGTTTCTCAAAGACCTGACAAAGAATGGCCTGTACCATGTGTTCGAGGACTGGCAGAGACGCTATAAAAAGTGCATTCAAGTAGGAGAGAACTACTTTGAAAAAGACCATGTTAACATTGAAATGGAGTAATAAATATCTGTGAAAAAAAATTATTCTCAGTCTTTATTGATCAGCCCTCGTACAATAAAAGTCTGAAGCTGAAAATATCTCATGTTTGTTATCAAACTAAACAAATAAATGATGTCGCATATATAAAATTGCAGGAAAAATGGACAAACACTGAATACTTAAAGTTTTTACAGTAAATACATACCTTGCTTCAACAGAGGTTGTTGACTTACTAATTAGAGCCAGGGGTACTATCCCATGCTTTTTACTTTCTCTACGACGTACTTAGCAGCTAGTGAAGGTATTGCATTCCACCCAAAAATTCGATACATAAATTTTACCGGAAATATAAGTTGTAAGACCCTCCGAGTAAACAAAAAGAATTTTTACAAAAATGTCCATGTGTGTTTCTGTGTGTCTGTGAACAGCATAACTCCGAAACCAAATCTCATATAATTACTAGACTTGGTATTTAAGTTCAGTACCTTCCAAAGATACCACACGAAGATTTTAAAGAAAAACTCCCAACCCAAACTTCCTTTTATACGGAAAATTTTTCGAAATGTTTTATTTTCTAAAACATTGCTCTAAGAATTTTGAATAAAATATCATATTTTGATTTTCTAGAATATGACTTAACGATTTTTATTAAACTATCATACTTTAAAATTATTTGAATGGCAAATAATATATATGTATATATACTTTTTTATTTTATCTGTATTTCACAGATGCCATGGAACGCCGTGTTGAACGATTGAAACAGTGCAACGTATTATTTATGCTTTAATTCATGCTTCAGGAGCTTTCATACCTAATACGATGACTACATGGTAGACTTGTGTTTCCCGAAAGTTGTAATTTATTTAACCAATTGCGGTATTTTTACTGTAGAACTAAAGTCTCTTGTACGCGATCAAATTTTTGTCAGTTTCAATGCTTAAGACTTTCCAAGCGTTATCACTGCACAACTTTTCTTGTCAAATGGTTTCCAATACCTTTAATCTTTTTGTTTGTTTTTTGTTTATTTTTCAGTCACTACTATAATCCCGATTTGCATTTTTGTTTTTATATTTATCCCACAAAAAGTGAAACATGTAATGTGTAGCATTTTTAGGGGCTTTAGAATTTATTTATTTTGTGTAGGTCATCCTCATCAGTTTGTAATACAGGTTACTTCCTTTTAATATTGGAATTTCGGCACAACAGCATTAATTAGTGACCTCGAAACGTGAGATAAAGGGCTGCATTGAGCGGATGAATTCGGACTTTATCAGCTTCCACCGTTCCTGTCTCAGGAAGCCGAACCATTCCGCCCTCTTTGCCACATTGTCGACTAAAGATCCAGTGTAACGTTCCTGTTACCAACCAAATCTCACAGCGTTGGAGGGCCATATTCTGAAAGCGAAATTCCAGCGCTGCAATTCCTGAAGGCATGGCGGGGCCCCCGGTTGGCACCATCTTGATATGTAGTTCCTGAGCACCATCCAGATGTCACCAACCTGCCGATAGAAGGCAATTCGGTGCTCCAAGGTACCAAGTCCTGAGCAGACTGCACACTGATTAGATTGTGTTCGTCCATGTCGCCAGAGTTTTTCTGCCTTCGTGTGGTCTCGTTTAAGACTTCATAGGTCGTCTCTTGCCAATCAGTTGGAACATATTTGCTGAACATATTCTGTCAGATAATCTTCCATCTTCGACTATGCCTCTCTTCAATCCTAGGAGTAAAAGGAAACAAAGTTAACAGGCGATATTGGCTCCGGGTACACTCGAACGCGGAGATCCCATCGCTTGTAACCAGTATGCGCTGAAGATGATTAACGACGCGCTTGAATCCTGGGAGCACCATATGGATATTTTGGATTTTCTGTGAATAGCCTGTGAAGTTCTCTTCATTCGGAGGGAATTCTGTGTAATCTTGTGTAAACGTTAAGCGATAGACGAAAACGTACTACACAATAAATACAGAGAGAGAGAGAGAGAGAGAGAGAGAGAGAGAGAGAGAGAGAGAGAGGATATATTGCAGCATCTTTGTGTGCTACAACATATGAAAGAGCTAATTCTTCCCTAAATGACCTACCAATTCTTGAGGAATGCATCCTCTAATTGCATTAAGCAGTGTTTCACCGCTGGATTACAGGACTACAAACGAGGAGAGGGGGGGTCAGAATGCGCACACCTGTCCTAAGGTTTACCTGAATAGGAATTCAGAGGTTATGCTCAGAAAATTCAAGATATAAATTTTATTTGTCATGTACTTACCTTAAATATGTGGTATTTTAATCTATATCGTTAAGAGTCCTTTTTGAAAAATATAACATTTCAAAAAATATCCCATGTAAAAAGTAATTTGTGATGGGAATTTTACTGAAAATCTTCGTTTCGCATCTTTGGAAGATACTCAACTTAAACATTAAGTTTGGTATTTATTCGACATTTTGTTTTTTATTTATGCTGTTTATAGGCACATACGTGCGCACACGTACTGTTTTCTAAAAATTATTTTTTATGATTCTTGAGATCTCAAAACATATATCTAAAGAAATGTCAACATTTAATTTTTAGTGAAATACAATGCTTCCTTTTATTACGATAGGAAGGAGGGAGAGAAAATTATTACGGAAAATACTAGGGACGTTGCAAACGACGATATTTGTCCTAAGGCTCCTTGGAGGAATGAGATGTAAATTACTTGAGTTTGGGAACAAAACCAGTCATTTCCAAAATAGCGTTTTTCCAGGAAATAAAATAAATTATATTGAGGCTTCGCTTTATCCAACAGTGAGGGATATTTTTATACTTAACGCGTATTAAATACTTGAAGCCTTGGAGTGAATAATAATTTTTTCATACTTTGTTTAAAGCATACAAACAAAAATGTTTTGGAAATGCCCGATTTTATTTGATAAAATTGGAAATGTCCAACATTTGACTGCAGTTGCATGGATTTTGCTTCCTATTATTAAAAACGGTGTTTATAATATAAAACTGTATTATTATTGGAGGTTAGTGTAATATGAAATAAGAAAATAAAGGCCATTAAAAACCCAAAACCATAACGAAACAGCTTTGTATGAAATATGTTTCACCAGGCTTAAAGCGGCTAAATACTGTAGATGTTAAATGTATGCCGATAAAACAAAACCTTGCAGAGGTAATTGTGATAATGTATGCGCAACATTCTATTATGTACTTACCTTTTTAAATAAATATCCACTTAGACTCGTGGAAATTGTTTTGTGTTGCTAAATTCATGATAAAGGACGGGGAGAGCCCAAGTAAAATAATGGTGTGATGACACGCTCGGGTGCTGGCGGGATTGTATTTGAAATACAATTAACAACTGAGCCATCGCGTTTGTTTTCATTATCGAGTATATTATATTCAAGAGTCGCGCGTGTAAAGGCAGATTTCATTAACGAGAAACTATTTAGCTGGCTGCACAGTAGTAAATGTAGAAAGAAAAGAAACGCTCTACAAGCACAAGGCAATGACAATTTTTAATGGAAACACGTGTCTGGAAGGGTATGGAATTGTCCGGTTTTGATGCAAATACATAAATAGATAATTATCTCTTCTGTGCTATGGAATTGTCCAGTTTTGATTGAAAAGACTACTTTTACGCCAGGTTTTCTTGTAAGTGACGCTTTTGAACACAACTAGTTACAAATTCCGATTTCTGTCTATCTAAAGCTACTGAAGTCATAAAAAATGAATTTGTAATTTTTGTGGAAATTACCAGTTTTGTTTGCAATCTTCACATTTGTGGAGGCTGCAAGCTAGACTACCAAGGATGAGATTGTTGTAGTTTAAAGTGGGTGTAAAGAGTCTTTGAAACTCAATCTGATTAAGAATGTTCAATGGCATAGGCTTCCAGGATTATAGAAACTTGCAGTTTCCACTTTAAATAGAAGAAAATAATTATATGATACCGGCAATGTACTTCCAGTAACTTCACACATGAAAGAAAGCTGTCTGAGGAAACATTTAGAGTTTGCTTGAAACCGAAAAATATTAATAGAACCCATATAATGTGAAATCAAGTTAAAAATAGTTGTTTTAGTATGACAAGGGGCTAACACTGCCCTGAACTGCGACATTTCTAGATCTATTGAGCATTCCCAATCTTGTCAATGATACAGAAGTGCGACGTTTATAATGAACTGAATCAGATTTTGGGCCGTGATTATTGAAAACTCCT
The DNA here is from genome assembly GCA_030765065.1 of Deroplatys truncata. Classification (NCBI taxonomy): domain Eukaryota; kingdom Metazoa; phylum Arthropoda; class Insecta; order Mantodea; family Mantidae; genus Deroplatys; species Deroplatys truncata. Next base: position 90,990,662 of record CM060979.1, read on the forward strand.
CCAATTTAGGACACGGATTCCACTGCCCTTTGGTGAGCAATTGCTGGGCACTGTACAACAGATGAGCAACTTCTCATCTGCCTGTTGACACGTCTTCAGGCTGTCCGATCCTGTAGAGGTGCCCTCTAAGGGAGCAGTGAAATTTAAGGGAGCCCCTTGTCCATGAGAAACCCTTCCCTGCTTAATTTTAGCAGTGCTCGCGACGTGCTACGCCTCATGCTTCCTCTAGGAAGATGTTTTCACTCATTCCATCAAACCCAGTTTTTTTAAAATTCTACTTCCAAATAGGATAAATACGCAGATGTCATTTGGTGGTTATTGTCGTTACTCTCCTGTTTTAAATTTCTCCGCTTTGCCTTAAAATGTTTTGAGGCTTAAATCAGCGGTGAATGTTGGTTCGTTATTGTAAACCTATTTGTTACATTGACCTTAAGCGGGAGAGAGAAATATGGTAAACGCAAGGCCTACAGTGAACTATTTTAGTGCAAATGACATGTGACGTCCTCCATTACAAAACACGAAGCAGAGTGCATTTCTGGTTTTGTTATCAGTAATTAATTTTTTCTACCTTTAGAATAGCCTCGACATTTAAAATACATACTACTGAATCTAAATGATTGATTTTCCCCGAGGGGTGGGGAGCTAGATCAAAACCAGAACAAAATAAAAAGGTTCTGTGCTATATAGAGCTCCCAAGTATTTATTTTATTTTCTGTAGTATTAATTTGCTGTCGAACTCTGCATTTAAACATTGAATGCAATATTGAGGTACGTTAAGTACCTGCTCACTGAAACTAGAATCAGATATAAAATATAAATAAGTGAAAGATATTACGAATTGTTTTATATACAGAGTGGACCATTTAAGTTGAGACTGTACAATATCTCCAAAACTAAGCGTTGTAGAAAGAAATGTCTTTAATGAAAGTTGCTTGATATTATGGGCGAAAGTAAATTCCAGTAGTCGTGTTTTATTTGGAGGACGTCATGATGGTTATTTTAGAGTCAAATTAAATTGCAAGTTCCCATTTAAAAAATCTGATGTGTTACACTCACATGACTTTCTCTACTCTTGTACAAACTATTTTTACAAACGCTTATTCTCCATATGCTTCATGTTAATGGAGATATCGAGATGTCAATCTTATTGATAATTTTCTTTTCTTTTAAGCGATAGTCAAATATTTTAACGCTGGTTACTATGTGGCGCATTCCATTCTCTTTGCATGTCCAGGACATAAAAAAATCTGATGTGTTACACTCACATGACTTTCTCTACTCTTGTACAATCTATTTTTACAAACGCCTATTCTCCATATGCTTCATGTTAATCGAGATATCGAGATGTCAATCTTATTGGTAATTTTCTTGTAGATGCAAGGGAAATATGGTAGGTTTTAAGCGATAGTCAAATATTTTAGCGCTGGTTGCTATGTGGCGCATACCATTCTCTTTGCATGTGCAGGACAAAAAAAAATGAATAACGAATTTGAGAAAAAGTATAAGTATTGGAAAATTTAAGGGAATAACAAGCAATATCTCGAAAATGGTTCACTCTACAAAAGAAATGTATATGAATACGTTGTGTATTTTAACGCAATCTACATTTTTTGTGTAGTAACATTTTGTCTATCTCTTATGGTTTACCAGTTATGCAAAAGTCGTTCACAATGAAGAATACTTTTGGAGACATTCCCAGAAAATTCGAGATATACATTTCATTTCTCATGACATTATCTTAAACATATGATGTTTTAATCAAAATCGTTAGAGCCATTTTTGAGAAAATTAAAATTTTCGAAAAATGTTCCATGTAAAGGATAGTCTGGGGTGGGGGGATTTTCTTGAAAACCTTCGTGTCGCATTTCTGGAAGATACTGAACCTAAATACCAAGTTTGGTGTTTATCCGACTGTTCGTTTTTGAGTTATGCTGTTCACAGACACACACACACAGACACACTCACACACACACAGACACACACACACAGACACACACACGGACATGTTTCCAAAAATGCTTTTTTTGGATTCAGGAGGTCTCAAAACATGTATTTCCGGCGAAATCTCGGTATCGAATTTTTGGGTGGAATGCAATACTTCCCCTACTTACTATACGTAGTAGAGAAAGTAAAAATTAAATTGACCCTAAAATACTATCATAACGTCCTCCAAACAAAACACGACTAATTGCATTTACGATTATTTTGGGGATGTTATACAGTCTCAAAGTAAATGGTCCACCCGGTATATTGTTACTGGCAGTTCAAACTTTTTCCTACAGCGTTTGTGTATGTGTGTGTGTGTTTTACAGAATTCAATCGACAAACCTTCAGAGGTTACAGAGCATTGGTATAGGAATACCTTGACATAGGACGCTTATGACGACAAACATTGGAGTTTCGTAATTATTTTTCATTTCAATATTCCTACTGATAAATTGAAAATAACTAAAACTTTATACGAATGTTGGCACTGTAAAATAATTAAAGTCTCTTCTTCCACAAGTGCGAAAATTGCGATATTTTGAAAGTTATGAGCTTTGCTTTTTCTGGAAAAATGCTTCATCAACAAGGACCAGAGTGCACATTGAGAGCTTAAGATTCACATGAAGAATCATACTTTTCAGAAAAATAAATCTTGTCATCAGACTTATAGGTCTTAGCCTTCTCGTAAATCAATCTGGTGGTCATAGGTTCAAACTCCAAGAGGTGAAACATCTTTTCCGTGTTTTTGTTTCTAAACTGATGAATGGCGTACTTTGAAGTGAACCCAATTTTAATTTCTCGCGTTTCTTTCAAAGTTTAGTTCACGTTACGGAGGTTGTCTGAACACAGGAATATCAGGATTACTTTCAGGTAGCAGCAACTCAGAAGTTTTATTAATGCCGTACTGGCTCGTTATTTACTTTGATCCATTGCAAACAACCATGAATTTAAAGAACAGAACTGTCCTGTATCACAGAGTTCATCTAATACGCCTCTGTAATAACTGCTGAAACTTTCCTGTTGAATATACACTATGCCATCAAAAGTATCCGGACACCTCCACAAACATACGTGCCACCACTTACTGCCTGGTACTCATCAGCGACCTCAGTAGCCATTAGACATCGTGAAACAGTATAATGGGACGCTCCGTGGAACTCACGAACTTCAAACGTGGTCAGGTGATTGGGTGTCACTTGTGTCAGAAGTCTGTGCGCGAGATTTCCACACTCCTAAACATCCCTAGGTTCACTGTTTCTGATGTGATAGTGAAGTGGAAACATGAAGGGACATGTACAGCACAAAAGCGTACAGGCCGAGCTCGTTTGTTGAGCGACAGAGACCGTCGACTTTTGAAGAGGGTCGTAAAGGGTAATAGGCAGACATCTATCCAGAATATCGCGCAGGAATTCCATACTGCATCAGGATCCACTCCAAGTACTATGACAGTTAGGCGTGAGGTGAGAAACCTTGGATTCTATGGTCGAGCGGCTACTCATAAGCCACTCATCACGCAGGGAAATGCCAAACGACGCCTCGCTTTGTGTAAGGAGGGTCAATATTTCATGATTGAACAGTGGCAAAACGATGTGTGGAGTGACGAATCACGGTACACAATGTGGCGATCCGATGGCAGGGTGTGGGTATGGAGAATGCCCGGTGAATGTCATCTGCCAGCCTGTGTAGTGCCAACGGTGAAATTCGGAGGTGGTGGTGTTATGGTGTGGTCGTATTTTTCTTGGAGAGTGCTTGCACCCCTTCTTGCTTCGCACTGTTGAAGAGAAATTCGGGGATGGCGATTGCATCTTTCAACACGATCCAGCACTTGTTCATACTGCAGGGGCTGTGGTTACACGGCAATAACATCCCTGTAATGGACTGGCCTGCACAGAGTCCTGACTTGCATCCTTTAGAACGTCTTTGGGATGTTTTGGAACGACGAATTCGTGCCAGGCCTCACCGACCTACATCGATACCTCTGCTCAGTTCCGCACTCCGTGAAGAATGGTCTGCCATTCCCCAAGAAACCTTCCAACACCTGATTGAAAGTATGCCTGCGATAGTGAACGCTGTTGTCATCAAGGCTAAGAGTGGGCCAACACCATATTGACTTCTAGCATTACCGATGGAGTATTTGATTATGAAAAACTACCCAAAAGGCATTTTTATTTTTCAGAAATTATATTTATTATTATTATTATTATTATTATTATTATTGCTATAAATAGGTCTGGCGTCTGGAATAAAGCAGTCTGTCAATAAAATGTGTTTAGTCATCAGCAATTCCATGAAGTTACAAAATTCCCTGTTGGAGAATGTTCCATTATGCCGGACTAGAACCCTTAGCATAAATGAGCAAATAGATAGGGGAAATTTGAGCAGATGAGTTGAACTAAAGTAGTATAAACTTAGTTACAATGGGACATTATTAACAGTGAACTTTCTGAGTCAAACTTCCAACCAGCTAAGGATGAGGCCATTGATGCCTCGAAACGATCGTTCATTCTTCCAGACCATCATGATGTAAGTGAAGGCTTCTTATATAATATGTCGACTCAAAATTTAATAACTAAAGTAGTATAACTGAAATAATAATTGTTCACGTTAAATACTGTTTACTCCCTTATTTGTGCTAACAAACGTAAGCGAATCTGTCTTGTATCAGAAGACCTCACTACAACAATACAAATTTTGCCTCGTTGCCAAGCCTGACATGTCACGCACATCTGGTCCAGCTGACTATTGACCATCGTTGGAGAGAAGGGTACACACCGCATTAAAATTCACGTCAATTTAGGGCAGTTGTTGTGCCAAAATTGCTGGAAAATAAAGCTTTTGTGTGCTGGACATGGTTTCATAGATCAATCATTCTGTTGGCATTGGTCCTAGTGTCTGATTTTATGAGGGCCATCGTGAACACTTTGCTTTTTTGGCGTCAGATATGCTTTGAGAAATAGAAGTGTGCTTTGGTTTGTTTAGACAAAGTATACAACGAAAACTTTTATCTGCAATTATGCATGTTTTGCTTTACGTATGGGAAAGTCTCATAACTAGAGAGAGGCAAATTATGAAGAAAATGTCGCCAAAATTTGAATAAAAAAGCCCAAATATTGTGAAACATATTTTAACGGCAAAACTTCTCAAGGAGTTGGACCAGATTTACTTCATTAGTTTAATTAAATAGGTGTTTAAGGTCTTTGTCCATATTTAATAAAAAAATATCATATTAAATACAACACATTGCTTGGAATATATGGATTTTAATAATTATGAAACTCTTAAACTCAGAAAAAAGTGCTATAAGTTCCTCACTTCCCGATAACAACTCTTTAAGACCAGAGCGTGTTTAATTTCCTACGTGACGTTATATAGAGAAAATACCAGATTTTCTGAGCTGACAGACTTGTTGGAAAGAGTGGCTTAGGTTTTCTAAATGTGCTAAAGGTTTTTACATAAAGCTGCCCAAATACTATATATGGAAAGCTAGGTTCATGCTAACGAACGATTTTACAAGCGAAAAATGAGTAAATACGAAACTTTTCATGAAATGTGAAGATTTTATGAAAATGGTATAAAATATTTTTTTGTTACAAACATTGAAATCCACGTATAGTAAAACGTAAAAATACTTATTCGCGAGCTAACAGAAGCATGAATTAAAATAGAAGTGCAGTGGTGGTGGTAATACTTGCAGGATTCTTAAATAACTTAAAAAACGGCGGAAAAACGATGTTAGCTATTCGCAGTTTATTTCTCGCAGCGCTGCAGTTTTTACAGACGGTTTGTTTTAAAGGGAAACAAGGCCTGGTCCAAAGGAATATATAATAAACAAAGCTGGCAGCGCCACAACAATGCTATTCCCACGGGCTTTGTGCAAAAAACTGTGGATACCGGCAAGCTACGCTAATCCGACTCCGAACGAGTAAAATCAGTTTAAACGTAAATCGTATTTTAGAACCGTAGAGTGGATGCCTTTGGCAGTTAGCTGCCACTAAAGTGAGTAATATATGACCTGCGAGCCGACCACGTCTTTTTAGTTATTTATAAGACACGGTTAGATCCTTCCAGTCTACCGCAGATATACAGTGTAATTTTTTTTTTCTGGAAGAATGGAGCAAGCTTGGCACCACAGGGAATATATAAATGACTATATTTTAACTTTTTTCAGCGTACTACTAAGGTGGAACGAGTATTACATTCTATTCAGAATCTATTCTATACCATAAAAGTCTCATTGAACCCATAACTCACATAACTCATAAAAACGCTAATTTTGTTCTATTCTCGTCAAAATATTTTCTATAATTTTAATTTAAACATCATACCATCAAATACAAAAAACCAATGCGTATATTGAATTAGCTATATACAGGGTGTTTCTGGACCTCTACAACAAACTCTGAGGAACGATAGTTCTTGCAGAGGGGAGCTTTTTTATAAAGCAACCACTATCCTCCGACGCATCTTTACGGAGTAATTTACCCGTGTTTGAGGCGCATCCGGTAGGAAAGTTTGAACGGCACAGCCAGTACACTTTGACTCTGGTCTGAGACGCACAGCCCAATTTAACAAATCAAAAGATCCCAGCACGTGATCATCAACAAATCCAGTCCAGATGTTTACGGAATACTTTTGTTCGTGATGTCTAACGAACATTGCCCGAGGGTTCTCAACATCCCAGAGGTGGCTGTTCTTTCTGTTGAAGTATCCATCTCGTGTGAAGCAGGCTTCATCTATACACAAGACGCGCGGGAAATGTAGGATCTGCGATATTTCACCACCGGACAAACGAACACGAGGTGAAAGTCCTTCGACATCAGTGCCTGCACTTTCTGGAGGTGGTACGCATGGATCTGTTGTTTACAAACACGGGGTTAAATTGGGTTGTGCGCCTTAGACTTACAAAGCTAACCAGACATAAGGGGCAAGAAAGAGCCGATGTCACTCGACTCAGCGGTTGTAAACAGAGAGTTAAAGCGTACTGGTTGTGCCTTTCAAACCTATTCTACCGGATGCGCTTCAAACAGCGGTGAACATCTCCGCAACGATGCGTCGGGGGATGGTGGTTGCTTGTTAAAAAATGTTCCCCTCTGCGAGATCTATCGTTCTTCAGAGTTTGTCGCAGAGGTCCTGAAACATCATGTATGGCCTGGGAAGTCTTCATCAAATTCATTTGAAGTCATCACTGTTGAGATGTCTATTCATTTATCCGTTTAAGAATTCTAGCAAATTATGCTAGTAAAATATTGAAACGTGCATACAGTGGGAAAGCGGTGTTTCTAAAACACTAGCTGGCTTACTCGACGTTCCATAGTTGGCATTTTAAAGCTCAAATGGCAATTGATTTCGTTTATCTCCTCCGCATTCTTAATGAACTTATGCACAAAGCAATCAATGCAAAGCTGAACGCTTTTAAAGCCATATAGTTTTCCTCCGGAAAGTAATAAAAAATTAAAGTGAAGATTAATGACTCATTGGCTCTGGAAGAATAGATGTCGTTACCCCTACCATCCATTGTTCCTATGGATATCTATTAGTAATTAGTTTCGTGACTCGTAAACGAACATGCAGTTCTCAATTTAGAATTTGTTTCTGTTGTAAAGCCATATTGCAGACATCTCCATTGATAGAAGCACAATGGGCATTACGAACAATTCAATGTGTAGTGTTCCAACAAGGTTAACAATTTTATTCATGGCAAGAAAATTGAAGACAACTGGCTCACGCCTCAGCAAAACTGAAAGAAAACAAAATGACCTTCAATGAGTGAAGATCATATTGATGATGTTCAAGAGCGTTTAGTGAGCCCACTAAAGAGATCATTGTGGCGGTTGAGGAGGAGGCAAGCTACTCATGTGGCACCTGTCAGAGAGCTGCAAAGAAACCGTTTTACAAGCAAGGAGAATGATTGTAATACATGAACTAAAAGCCCAGACGCGGAAAAGAGGATACATTATGGTTAATGCTTTCACCTCTTGCTATTGTAACCCTAAACATTCTCTCGATAACCTCTTTAATGACGAATCTTGGTTTCACCTGTCAGGCTACATTAATACACAAAACAGTAGATTAAGAATATTATACACGAAAATGTTTGGGGTCTGCTGCGCAGGATCAGTAGGCAGAATTATTGTCAGTCCTATTTTCTACCACAACATGGTAGACACTGCGGTTTACGGGCACTTATTCAATACTTTCATAAATCATCTGGATGACATAAATTCCAGGCAAACGGAGCATAAGTCATACGTCTAATGATTCCACGAGAGTTACAGGTAGTTTATTTCGCTGATCATCTTATCTTAAAACATTTCGTGACGTCTCAGATCAAAATACCTCTTCTTGTGGGGCTACCTTAAAGACAGAGCATAGAATAATAGACTGCGATCATTTGCTGAATTCCACGAGGAATTAGACATAAAATCAGAAATATTAACACACACATAACGTCACATAATATGGTGTAACAAATAAAATTGTGTATGGAAGCAGGGAATCTCCCAAAGCCCTGTTCTGCAATTCAGAACAGAGTGTACATATTTGTTATTATTCGTTTAGAAGGTATGTCTTCAAAAGTGTTTTGTTTTTTATGGATCGACATGTACAATTACGTAACAGATGTTAAGGTAAATGAACTGCTTTAGCCCTTAAAATTGCAACATGAATATTTTCATAAAGCTCGATGATAATTATAATGGACAATCTCCTCTTAGAGTATCCCCCACGGCGATGAATATGATGTGTTATACAATGTCATGCACTAGCTGAACAGATGTATGTCATACGCTTATGTTGCCAACATATGAAAAATTAATGCCGGCAAAGCGCCGCGTTCTGCGGAAAAGACCACAGAACGTAGCTGAGGGATCTTATACAACCTTAGGCTTATGAATTCACGGAAGTTTAGGTTAGGTTTTTTTATATAAGCTTACGTTTCTGAATTCACGGAAGGTTAGGTTTAGGTTAGTTTTTATATAATCTTAGGTTTCTTATTTACTTTATATATATATATATATATATATATATATAAAATCTTGTTTTAAGTTGTTACCAGTGGTTACATCAAAGCACGCGAGCGAAGCGAGCGTGCGTTCCTAAGCTTAGGTTTCTGATTCACGGAAGGTTAGGTTAGGTTTAGATTTTTTTTATATAAGCTTACGTTTCTGAATTCACGGAAGGTTAGCCTTAGGTTAGGTTTATTTTTATGTAAGCTTGCATTAACTATCTACCACTGTTGCAGTAAAGGAACTTGTTTATTTAATGGAAATAACATATTAATATAACAAACTTTCACAAAAGGAATACAAAAATTAAAATTTTGGTGGATAGTCTTTCTTAATATGAATGCGGTGTGTTTTTCAGCGGAAACTAACGAAGAAGAAGAAGAAGAAGAATTAGTGGTAACAACAAGGCATCGCATTTTTAGCGGATTTCACATCTTCATTTTAGGTTGGCAGTACCCACTTTGCATGTCATTTATCGGAAAAATGGCTACGTTTGTTGCGTTCTTGCCACGATTTGCCTATATAAGTAAAACACCTAAAAGGGACGGGTAGGTGAGCACCAGATATAGAAGAGATTACATACTGTTCTAAACTCACTCCCAAAGTAATTTATTGGCTTTCCTTTTGATTTTATAAGAATTTTCAACGGGGATACTCTAAGAGGAGATTAGCCATTATAATACTCTATGAAAAATCTCGTTTATTATCTACTTCATGGTTTTCTCAAAAAATCAAATGGTTGTTGGCTATCCATGGGCAAAGGTACCTTCGCAAGTACGAGGTCTATTTAGCATGTAACGATAGCTTGGTTTTAATAAATTAAAAGGAAATATTAAAAAAACATTTATAAAGCTTTATTTCGCCATATACTCACCTCTGTTATTTAAACATTTATCATATCTGTCCAGAAGATTTAAAATGCCCGTGCTATAGACGGCTATCACCAGGCTATTATGTTTCACAAACAAAGAATTATGTTTTTTAAAGAACGATAGATGTTTAGGAAGGAACTCTGTAACTGGTTTAGGATTAGGTGTTTAACCTGCACGTTTTCTTATTCACTTGATTCTTCAATTCATCTCTACTGAGTTTCATCATGTACATCCGTTCGTCCCTTGTTGAACATTTCACACCACCTTCTCAGATTCCTTTTAATCCATTATTGTATCACCATACAGTTCCTTAGTTTACAATAAATTTCTGAGGCTTTGACTTCCAAGCATTCTAAACTTCAAAAACTCTCACTTTACAGTCGTGGGAGTTTGTATCACACTGTTAATTTTGAGCAATCATAGAATGCACATTAACAAATAGTTTCGACTGCACTTACACAAAAGATTTCGAGAAAACCTTTCGAGGATAGCGATCTGCGCAGCGGCAATGTCCAAACGGTCAATACTTTCTGGATTACCCTCCTATGTTTTTCTGACTCCATTATGTTCGTATTGTAATATTCAACCTCTTTAATCTTTTGGTCATTCAGGAATTGATAACACTAGTCTGCATGATATCAGATGACTGAAAACTAATAAGTGATTCTGACTCACTGTTTTATGCTGATTTCAGAACTGCTTTTAGTTTTTTTCTACCACATACAGTTTTTTCACAGTTTCACTTCTAAAATATAGAGATATAAATATATTGCTTGCGCCACTACACATAAAATTGGGTTTGGTGAAGCTATTTGTAAGGGCTCTACCACAGGATGGACCCTGCTTCAAGTACCTTTCCAAGAAATTTCCCTTCATTACACAAGACAAATTAAAGGCTGGAATTTTTGTTGGTCTTCAAATCAAGAAATTGATGAAGGATGAAGATTTTGAGAAGACAATGAATGAGAGAGAAATAGAAGCATGGAGCGCCTTCCGATCAGTTACTGAAAACTTCTTAGGCAATAACAAAGATCCTAATTACAAGGCCATTGTCGAAACAATGTTGGAAAATTTCAAGAAGATGGGTTGTAACAGAGTGCAAAGGTACATTTTCTGCACATATATCGACTACTTTCCAGAAAATCTAGGACATTTTAGTGAAGAGCAGGGTGAATGTTTTCATCAAGATATTAAGGAAATGGAGAGGAGGTCCAGGGAAGATGGAATGAAACTATGATGGCCGACTGCTGTTAGATTTTGAGGAGGGACAGTCATCTTCAAGAATCTGCAAGGAAGTCAAAGAAGGGAAAGTTTGAAAAAATTAAATAAAAAATTTGGTTTCTTGTTTTGTTAAATATAGTCATGAAATAAATTAGAGGAGTTCTTGAGAGTATTCTTAAAATGATTCTTGAATAAAAACTTACCTTGTGTGAAATGGTATTTGAATAGTTTTCTACACTCATTAGTAAAATTGTCAAAACATTACTTATTTTGTGTAAAAACCTGACGTGATAAAAAAAACGGAAATTATTTCTGGAATCAACATAAAAACATGAAAAAACACCTACTTTTAAGAAATCATCTCACAAAAGATTTGAAATTGCAGACTAGTGTTATAGAAGCTGGCTAATAACCTATGTCCGTTGAAAAATAGGTGATTTTCAATGGCTAATAATAATAATAATAATAATAATAATAATAATAATAATAACAACAACAACAACAACAACAACAACAACAATAATAGTTAAGTGGTTTCCAATATTGCCTTATACACAGACAAATATATTTTTATTTACAAATCTAACGTAACAAAAATGGGTGCGAATCAACATTAACTTTGTGAATTATTTCGGTTTTTCCTTTTGTAACACTCAAAATTAATGTTCTCTGCGTCTATAAAATTATGTTTGCTACTTGTCATTTGTTTTAGTGTAATTCATTGTTAATTCACCATGCGTTTCAGGAGGCATGGGCTTGGACAATGAGCAGAGAATTGCATTACAACAGAAAACAGTTAACTACATTTTGCTGAAAGGTGTTCTTTAACCAGGTATACATTTTAGGTGCTTAACTGCAAGCAGCTTTAGGAAACTGATTTTATAAATTAAATTCAAGTGTTCCAATTCATCAGACACTTCATCGTCATGCCCGCCAGCAACGGTCGTCCCTTTGAGTGTGGAAATACGTTCTGGAAATCGGATTAGCTTCTTGTCGGACAAGTGGACCGACAAAACCTGAGCATGTTGTGTGGCGATCAAAGCCCCGTGTATCTATCCTCGTATCCTTCTTTTTATGGCTGTCTAGAAATGTGCACTGCGCCAATCACGAAACCTCTCAGCTTTAACACTATTCAATGAGAGCCGTATACATAGCTTATCTCTCCAATACACTTCTTGTTCTATTTTTATTCACACCAGCTAACAGTAGCCGATTTCTATCCGGTCCCAATTCTACTTTATTTTCTCTGTTCGCTCACTCTAGCAGTAAAAAAGGAAGCCAATTCTTAAATCAACAAATTTCACCAAACACAAACGTTCTGTTACAGTGGTACATCAGCTACAGATTCTCATTGCTTCCATGTGTCAAAGACAAAGTACATACAAAAGTACTAAATAAATTGTATAATATATAATGAAGTCTTTCGTATCCCCATGTGTTAATTTTATTGTTATTCTACAAGGATCTTGAGGTAGTATTTTTAACACTTAAATAATTTGTCTAATTATATAATTTGTAAATTCAATAACAGCCCGCCTTGAAGCAATATGTGTATGTAATAATTTGTAAAATATATGCAACAGTCATTGCATATGCTTATATTATTGTAAACATGTTCAATAATATTATGTGAATGCATTACGTAACTTAATAATGTAGGAGCTGTGAGAGATAGGTCAAAAGTTGCTAACAAAGAGCTAACAATGAGGTAACCTTGAGGCAATCATGAGTAAGAATGTTTAATAATGCTACTAGTCAACAATAATATAATTTTAGTGACAGTTTATAAAATAGCCAATCAACGACCAGAAAAATCGTTAGTTAAATGAAGGTATTCTATTGGAGTAGGAATAGCCAATCAGAGACTGAAAATACAGAAATTTACAAGTTTAGAAGGTTGAAATCAGTTCAGTTGCCTGCAAACAGCGTTACTAACCAGACGCAAAAAGTGTCCTCAAGAAATTTAATACGTATTTGTGTGATACGAAAAGTAAGTTTACGTGTTAAAAAGTGCAAGTAATTCATTAGAGTCTCACAGCTCTCTATATCAGTGAAGTGTTATTTAAATCATATCAAGTATTAATAAAAGGAGAGAAGTAAAATTATAATCTGTGTAAGCCTACATTCTTGTCGCACCAAAACCCTGCTAAGAGAAACGTGTCTCTAACAAATACTGACGCAGCCGAGGCAAACATAAATATATAATATTTAAAGAAACAGTCAAATGACAAAGTTAATATTTTTTTAAACTTGGTTGCAAGGCCACCTGAAAGTACATTTGGGGCGAAGCCTACCGGAAACTGTTTAACATACGTGCGGTTGCAACTACTACAAGTTCGGCTCCCCAACAGTCGAAATATAATACAACTCCTTCAATACCACCTACTACAAATTGACGCCCAAAGTGTGTTAAAAATAACGTAATAAACATCTTCTCAAATTGGCATCCTTACGTGGAGCTAACAAAAATAACTTCTTCAATCCACATGTAGCAGGTTTCATAGCGTTTACTTTTGAATACAAAAGTATGTTGTAACACGTCAGAGTCTGTGTCCGTTTCTAGAATTGAGGCGGTTTATGGTATTCTAAATTTTCAGATTAATGGGCTTCTATTTTTGAAGTTATAGAGTATATTATAGGGGATAAAACGGAGGGAGATACCTCGCGCAAGATCTATTGCTGATTCTCCACCACCAGGAGGAAGGGCTTAAGTGAAGGAACCACACGAGCTGCAGCCCGGAATCAGACAGGCCACAGAGACGCGCAGAAATCCATAACAGTACTTGGAGCGAAGAATTGGAGCTGCACAGATAGGGCGAGGAACGATCCATCCAATCAAGCAGCCCTCTAGTGCCTATTCTTTCCTTGAGCAAGCATCCGCGCCAACTTTCCGGCACCACCATGCACCATGAAACCTAGAAGCACGTCTGAAAGATGAGAAGGAAACGTAATGAATGGGGAGTAAAGGAAAAGAAATCGTGCTAGATGAAAAGCCATCCCAACATTGGCCTATTGACCAGGAATAAACACCGAAGGTCAGCCTAGGCAATGAACACAAAAGTATACTTAACGCCTCAGAGTCTGTGCCCGTCTCTGGAGTTGAGGCGCTTTATGCTACTCTGAATTTTCAGATTAATGTGCTTCTATTTTGAAGCTATATATTACAGAGTATATAACGGGAAGGAACACCTCGCGCACTGTAACGTACAACGTACCTAAGATCAAGGCGGGTACCACCCCCGGGAGAAGGGCTCAAGTGAAGGAAACACAGGAGGCTACAGGTAGCAGAAGTTAGGCCACATAGCTGCTCAGAAGTCACTAACAGTTCCCTTTTTTCTTGGAAACAGCATCCACGCCATCTGCCCGGCGGCACCACATCTAGAACCTTAAAGATGAGAAGGAAATGAGGGAATGAAAATACTGATAGATGAGAAATCACACCTGCATTCGCCTTCCGACAAGGGAAAACCACGAAAAACCCAAGGTTAGAGTAGGCGGTCAACAGAAATTGAATTCAGAAATTAAACTATGGTTTTTAGATTCCCGTTCTATATTGGGAGAGAAAGACCGGAAATTTTGCTGTTTATCAGGCTCGAGGTTCTTTTACGTGCCGTAAATCTGCGACACTGGACCACCGGCTTTACTTCCCTTCCGAAGGAAGCCATGCTAAGGAATTTTATGCCCGAAAAAATCCATCACCCTCCACCGAATTTGAACTCGCGACTTCGGGAACTATCGAAATCCAGGACTTCCTGAATGCGAGCCTCACACGTTTCCGCGGATCCAAGTTCGGTTAAGTTATATAATACTCGGTTTAAAAAGTTCTCTAAATCTAACAAGTGTTCAATGCCATTCCTGGAAAATGGCCCTTGATTTTCGCTGAAGATGACCCTCAGTAGTGGATTTCTTGACATTACGTTGGTTACATCTCAGTTTCTTATAATTGGTACAATTAAAATATTTTATGGGTTAAGAAGCTGTCTGAAGAATTAATAAAATAAAATCCAACGTTTCGAGGGAGTTTCATCTCTCCCTCTCACCAATAGGGATCTCACACTTGCTAATATAAAACACGCCAAAGCAGTACTTTTCTGATTACAAGCACAAGTCGATCTCTACAGTTAATGAGCTCAAGCATAAAATAACGATTGAACATTTTTCAAGATAGAAGCCATACGCAAGTAAACATCATTTTGGAAAAAGATAGGAAAAAGTGTAAGCATATCACAAAAATAGCTACTAATACGAAAAACGTTATTTAACTAACTCGTACTTGTCCTAACGAGTTTATAGTGTTGTACTATATCTCTTCATTTCCAGTTATATACAGGGTGGGCCATTTAAGTTGAGACTACAATACCTCCAAAACTAAGCGTTGTAGAAAGAAATAGCTTGAATAAAAGTTGCTTGATATTATGGGGAAGAGTAAATGCATTAGTCGTGTTTTATTTGGATGTCGTTGTGATGGTCATTTTAGGGTCAGTTTAAATTGATCGTAATTGTAGGTTCTCATTTAGAAAATTAAATTGACCCTTAACTTACCATTATAACGTCCTCCTAATGGCATTTACTTTCCTCATAATATGAAGCAGCTTTTATTAAACACATCTCTTTCTACAACGCTTGGTTTTGTAGATATTGTGCAGGCTCAACTTAAATGGTCCATCCTATATATTTTAACAAGAAAGAAGTGGATCGCATTGCTTATTTACATAGGTTAAAGTATGCATTTTGTTTGTCATACCGTTTTAATCATATGCTATTTTAATGAAAGTTGCTGACCATTTTTAAGAAATTAAAATGCAATGAACTTTTTCCACGTAAATGGTGGTTTGAGCGGAGAGAATTTCTCAAATTCTTGGTCTTGCATCCCTTAAAGGTGTCTGAATTAAATAAGGAGTTTGGTCTTATTCGACTGTTTGACTTATAGTTTATGAGTAAAATCTTCTACGGACGGAGAGACAGATAAAGCGATAGGAAGTCAGAGACATATAGCCGCAGGTTTTTTTCTAATTAGGTAATTTACGGAACTTTTGTGGTTCTTATGGATTCTCGATAGTTTAGATATTGTTTAGATTGAATTCAATACGTAAGCAGAAGAAAAAGTAAACACAATAAAAAAACAAATAATTTTTACAGGATGAAAAAAAAATCTTGCGTATTGTAGGCTACAGATATTACATATTCTGGAAAGTTTGTAAACTTAACTTCAGGCTGTCCAAATATACCATTCTTTCAAACTTTACTTAACTTTGGAAACAATTGTTTAAAAAGTTGGAGCTGCTGGATGTTGGCGGTTGTTGACACAAAACTATGTTGGAATCAAAGTCGGTGAATACATGCACCGATGTAATCTCTGAAAACCATAGCGATATTTTAGTTATTTGCTGGCCTTAACCAGTAAATTTTTCATCGACGAACATAATGCTAATTGCGCGAAGCTTTCCACTTTCATTAAGAAGTTATTTCTGCTATTTAATGAGTTAATGAGTAATTTGGCGTAAGCATAATGCGCCACATACTACCTTTTAGTTTCTTTACTGCCTATAGCAAGTAGGGGAAATATTTTACTCAACCTAAATATTCAATACGAGATTTCACGGAAATACATGTTTCGAGACACTCTGAATAAAAAAACACCGTCTTTAGAAAATTATTCGTACGTGTGTATTTTAATATGAATAATAACTAATTTCCAGCATGCTCCATTACAAAGTAGTAATACTAATGCCTAATGCACCGCTACAAACTATACATATTATATGTACATAAATTACTATTATACCACCGTTTAATTCTTATAATTAATATTACATACACTAACATTTATATTCTCTTTTGTTTACTCTGGAATCGGCTTAAATCTGTTACAGATTTAGTTTATATAATTTTTTAATGGTACTCTACGAATCTGCCTAAATGTAACGAACTAATATGATATAAATTCCTGTGTACGATTCTGTATTAGTCTGATTTTATTGAATGTCCATGTCCCATATTTGTGTATTATATAATTTCTAAATAATTGTCTTTCTCGTTCTAGTTTTTTACATTCAAACAATAGGTAATCTGTGTGCCTTTGAATAGCTTGACTGAAAAACGAAAAGACGGATAAATACCAAACTTGGTATTTAAATTTAGCATCTTCCAGAGATACCCTTTATGAGGAGCAGTTTTTCTAAATTTTGAATTTTCTGAAAGATGGCTCCAACGTTTTTTATTAAAATGCCATAATTAAAGATAATAATATGACAAATAAAATTATATTTGTGAAGTTCTTTTAATTTGGAAGGAATTGTGTATAATCCTGTATAATTGGTAAACGTGAAACGATAGACAAAAACCACTATATAAAAATGTAGGCTTCTTTAAAACACACAGTTTATTTTAAAATTTGTTGTGGCAGAATCTCGGCCATTTTCGAGATATCCATTAATGTTTCGAATTACCCAATACTTTGTCATCATTTTAAATTCCTGTTAACACTCAGTTGTTTCTCGCGATTGCTTGGAAGGTCAGCATATAGTGTCCAGTTCTTAAACATTTGACTGTTGCTATTCCCTTTGCATGTATGACCAAATGTGTAATGCAGCTACTTATGCAAACGTTTGTCTCCATTAAAATGAACTAAGTAGTAGATAGAAATAAGCTTTCGTAAGAATAGCTTTTATACCGATTAAATGACAGAGGGTAGAGAAAGTCGTGTGAATGTAACACATCAGAATGTTTACTTTCTTTCGTGGACTAATTTTAGTTTATATTACAAATGGTAATCAGGTTCTGTTATATTTAAAGTATTGAATGGCTCTATATACACACTTTGCTATAGTATTTTTATTTTCCTTTTAGAAATCATTAATCTTTGCGAGGAGTTATGTACATGAAGAAGTCGTTTAGTTTCTACAGTTCAATGCGAATATCCTTAAAATAGCAACTTTTAACGGTTTACATTGCATAGAAGAAGACTACTGGTAATTTGTTACTTATTTGTTTATATGCACAAACACTTTACTAGTCATGTAAATGGCTTTAAGGTATGGTAAGAAACATTTTGGAACCAAGGACCCCCTTCACAGGAAGGTGTGGAATAAGTTGTATCAGTTAATGTGTTTATTTTCAAGCTCTGGTCTCTTCTCTGTGGGTATGGAGTCCCCTTTAGACTTCTGCTTAGGCAAACCTTTTGGCATTCACGCTATCCAGAGTAAACTAACTTCGACGACTGGGCTCGTGTGGGCATCTGTTTGTGATTCGGTAGTTGGCATTGATAATTTACTATGTTAATTTCTTTACGCTTGTGTGTTATTATAAAGCTTTTTTATATGGGAGATTTATTGCTTTACACTTCATTCTTACTTTCTATACTACTAACTCATTTTTAGGTAGAGGAATAATTGCATCCCTCCCAATAATTTATACGTATATTCCGCCGTAAATACGCTTTTCACTATGAATAAAAAGAGGCATTTTTAGAATTATTTCTGTGTGTATCTGTGAACGATATAACTCCGACAGTCAATCAAACATCAAACTTGGTATATAATTTTAGTTTTTTCTAGGATGTGACACGAAGATCTTTTTAGAAAACTCCCCCACTCCAAGCTACCATTTACATGAAAAATCCTTCTTTATTGTTTATTTTATCGAAGATATGTCTAAGGAATTGCTTATATGTTTAGAATATTTTATGACAAATGAAATGCATATCTTGGATTTTCTGGGAATAGCCTGTGAAATTCTCTTCATTCGGAATGACTTTTGTGTAAGTGCTAAATAGCAAGAGAGAGGCAAAATCTTATTATACAGAAAACGTGAATCTCGCTAAAGCACACAATTTGTGTCAGATAAAAATTGTTTTGAATTTGAGAATTTCGCATGTATTGTTTGTTTCTGTGCTGAGTTTTCAAATACTTAACTTTTTTGAAGAGCTAGGTATTAGCTTTTTATCCTGGGCATGGGAAACCGCATGCAATTCAAAAGTTACCATTTAGCGATCGGATTTTTAAAAAATGTATCACTTTAGCCTAGTGATAGGATTATACTTTCTTATATAAAAACGATATATGTGCCTTTATTAACAAGAATTAGGTAGAATAATAAGCATTTTTAAGAATATTAGAAGAGTGGAGAAAGTCTGTGAATATAAAATATGTGTTACACTTCTAAGCCTTTTTTCGTATTCTTTTCTCTTCTCATACAACGCGAATGGAATTTTAAAGTGATCATATAGCGTAGGGTTTGTATATCGCTTCAGCTACTTTACATTTGTAGCGGGAATGTGCAAACGGTCGTTACGTAAACGATCGTACGTAAACAATGAAAGTACTTTCAGTAACATAAGCAAATGCATGAGCATAATAACAACAACGGAACACTGTAAATAAATTTGAATATTCAAAATCAAATATAGGAATCATTATTAAAAATGGGTATCGCTTAGGATATCATTGGAGGCCGGTACTCTTTATTTTAAAAGAACACGACAAACATGTGTTTCAGATTGCCGGTTAAAACGGGCGGTGCGCGGTAATGGTTGTTCCTCTTTAAACTGGTGAGAGAGAACCATTTAATCAATGCAGCAGCTCTTGCGATCTAATTCATACTTCCAATAAAGCTACTGAAAATGCAAATAAATTTGTGGGTATTGAAAATTAAGTTTGTATTTTCACTCACCCCATGCTATGAGAAATTATCCTCATTGGACTTTCCAGCAAATCGGTTTGCTCTTAAATATTTTAAAAGCTTTCAATCGTTCATTGGTTTTATGCAGTAGTTCTGACTCTGTGATTATCATATTATTAATAACACACTATTCTCCAAGCAGATAAAAGTAGGACTGTTACTATCAGAAGTATTTTCTGTGACCAAGAAATCCTCAGAAATGCTCTATTATAAAACTCGTTGTATTACAACCACCGGACTTTCTCTAACCCCTGTCGTTTATCTCTACGGAGCTTCGACAAATTATTCTTAGAAAGTTACTTTTTATATCTACTTAATGTTAATCGAATTAAATCTTTGCAGAAATAGTTTCATTACAAATTTCGTTGTAGGTACAAGAGGGATAGAGGAAACGGAATCATAGTCAGATGTTTAAAAACTGGGTCACTATATGCTGGCCTAGAAATTCCTTGTTCTTTCCATTACATCGCGAGAAAACAACTGAATAGCGACAGTACCTTAAAAATGACAAGGGTTGAAAAATTAAAACCAAAGATAATGGATATCTGGGAAAAGACTACTGTACCAAAAAGCGATATTTGTAATAAACGTCTTTTAAAGAGGTCTACATTTTTTGGTAGTGCATCTCTCTCTCTCTCTCTCTCTCTCTCGGTTTACAAGTTATACAAAATTACACAAAATCCCTTCCCAATGAAGGGGACTGCATTCCCAGACTATTGAAGATATATTTTTTTATTTGTTACGTAAATACCTTAAACATATTGTGGCGGATTACTAATTTTATTGTTATTATTGTTGTGCTGTATTCTTGCTACCAGACGTAGCATTATTGGATTTCCTTAGTTATATTACGGTTTAACGGTCTTTCCTTACGGCGCGGACCACTCCAAAGGGCAATATCTGTTTGAAACTGTCTGGTATGACGTCAGCCCTGTCTGGCTTCGGCTAGACACGGTTGGCGGGGGTAAGACGTCGTCACTCCAGTAGAAGTGGTCGTTGGAGCCAGACATCTGTGTGTGGCTGGTCTACTGTTTCGTGGCATCTCTCTCCATCCTGTTTCCTTTTTTAATTATGTAGAGTCGCCAAACGTTTTGTGAATAAATCGCAGGTATGTGAAGGTAATGTGTGTTATATAATCTTTCCCTGTAATATAAAACCCACGCCTTCCCCTTAAGTTACACACCGAGATCCCGGACTTTTGCTGCCAGTGAATTGCGCCACGCCCATGTGCGTGTTGGGGTGATCTAGATTTAATACTTTTCTGCTAACCTTTTGGCCTTCAACCTGGCATGTGTGGTAGTGCGTTTATCTCCCCCCTCTTTTGGTTTACAAGTTATACAAAATTATATAAAATTTCTTATGAATGAAGAGAACTTCATTCCCAGACTATTGAAAATATACATTTTTATTTGTCACGTAAATCTTTTAAACATATACCATTCTATTAAAATCCTTAGCCATTTTGATTAACTAAAACAATTTGAAAGATCTTCGTATAAAGTGTAAACTGGGTAGGGGATTTTGTTGAAAATCTTCATGTCGCATCTTTGAAAGATATGAGCTAAAATACTAAGTTTGGTATTTATCGGACATTCCTTATAGAATTATGCTGTTCATCTGTTCAAACTCAAGCACACACGGGTTACTTTTTATTTATTTTTTTTTTGGATCCAGGTGTACAGGGAGTCTCAAAGCATATATTTCTAATGCAATCTCTACGTCAAGGTTTTGGATGGAATACAATATTTCCTCTTCTTATGTAGTATGGAAAGTAAAATTGTATTTGATATCTCTTCTACGAGGATCATACTGCAAAAATTTTGGAATCGGAAGTTAAATGGCTAGTTATTTACGTAATTTATGGCTGAAGTGCTTTTATTTTTACTTTCTATAGTACGTATAATAAATAGGGGAAGTATTGCACTCCATCCAAAAATCCGATACCGAGATCTCACCGGAAATATGTTTTGAGGTCCCCTGAATAAAACAAAACATTTTTTCCGTCTCTAAAATATACATGGCAGGTAGAGAAGGTATTGCATTCCACTCGAAAATTCATATCAAGATTTCACCGGAAATACATATTTTGAGGCACCCTGAATCCAAAAAGGTATTTCTAAACAAAGGTCCGTGTGTGTGTGTGTGTGTGTGTGTGCCTGAGCCTGTCAACAGCATAAGTCAAAAAACGAAAAGCTGCATAAATACCAAACTTGGTATTTAGATTCAGCACCTTCCCAGGACGATACCAAGATTTTCAAGAAAATCCCCCACCTCAAACTACCCTTTACATAGAACATTTTTCAAAATTTTTGATTTTATAAAAATGCCTTTAAATATAATATATGATAGATATTTACATGACAAATAAATGTATATCTTGAATTTTCTGGGGGTAGCCTGTGAAGTCCACTTCAGTTGGAAGAAAGTTTTTATAATCTTGTACAACTGTTAAACGTTTAGCGACAGACGAAAATTCACTACAATCAAATGTAGATCTCTTTAAAACACACAATTTATTACCAATAAGTTTTTTTGTAGCATAGGCCATTTTTGAGATATCTGTTATTAAATGTTTGAATTGTTCATTTCTTGGTCATTCTTTAAAGTTCTTTTAGCATTCAGTTGTTAGTGGCGATTGCATGGAAACACTATGGAATTCTAAGGTCAGCGTATATCTTAAACATTTGATTATCGCTGTTTTATAACGCAATACGTATTGTAGCTATTTCTGCAAAGGTTTATTTGGATTAAAATGTAGTAGATAGAAACATAAGCTTTAGTTAAAATAAGTTTGTGTACCCGCTAATAAATGATAGAGGGTAGAGAAGGTCATGTGAATGTATCACATCAGAATTTTCTCATAAGTGATGAAAATTTCAAGCTTATAAAAATTTCCACGTTGCAGGATTTGGGTAAATTGTTTTATTTACAAATTATAAGCAAAATTTACAAGAAACATCTTTGAGGAATAAAAATGGAAATATATTGTAATCTTAAATTTGGGGTCAGTAATGAGAGAAAACAATTGACAGCGTGTCTCAATAGATAAATTCCCGTTTAATAAACTGAATTTGAGAAATATCGCTTCTCGCATCTGATGCTGTTTAATTCTGCAATGTTTTTTATTATGGTTGTAATTAAAGTTATACAATTTACCAAAAAGTATGATATTCCATATTGACCAAATAAGTTAGATGAAATATATGAGGAATGGTGATTGACAATTATAATTTCAAAAGCTAAATATGTTGTTGTCGAAAGTAAAAAAAAGAGATTTGCACAAGGACAATGGAACATAAATGGTTGACGTATGTAAATATAAAAAATTGAGTATTTAGTGAGACGGAAGCAAGGTACCAAAATGCTTAAGCCAAATAACTTACAAATGAATAGCAGACTCATTATGCAGTATACAAGTAAAACAACCATAATAAAAACATGCAAATCTATTGGGAAAACACAGTGACATTTGTATTCTTCATTTAAAAAAGATAACCGAACAGAAAGGAATACATTTCATGGTGAACGGAGTAAACATAGACAGGTGAGGACTGAAGAAGAAGGAGAATGAGAACGAAAATGAAAAATGGGGAATTAATTATATTTTTGACAGAAGTGTAGCTTAAATTGGATAAGTGTGAAACAACGGCGGCGTTGGATTCGAAGACTAATGCAACGGATTCCATTCTAAAGAAGAAAAAGGGGATGGCAGAGAAGAACTTGGAAAGATGAAATTATGGTAGGAATATCAGAAAGAAGCCTCAATGAAGAATCACGCTACCGTCGGAAATAAACAACTTGGATGGGGAAGCGATTGTAAGGTTGTTTTAAATCGTAGCCATTAAAACATGTCCGTGTGTGTGTGTGTGTGTGTGTGTGTGTGTGTGTGTGTGTGTGTGTGTGTGTGTGTCTGGTTAGTTTTCTGTGAACAGTATAACTCAAGAACGAAAAGTCGGATAAATACCAAACTTGGTATTTGAGTTTAATATCTTTAAGGATGCGACACAAGGAGTTTCAAGAAAATCCTCGCACCCCAGACTACCCTTTACATGGAACATTATTCGAAAATTCTGATTTTCTCCAAAATGGCTCTAAATATATTGATTAATATATCATATGTTTAAGATATTTTCATATCAAATGAAATGTATATCTTGAATTTTCTGGGAATGTTTCCAAAGGTTCTCTTCATTCTGAATGACTTTCGCATAAATGGCAAACCGTAAGAGACAGACATTTTTTTTCTACAGAAAAAAATCAGATCTCGTTAAAACACACACAGACACATATACATGTTTTTGTCGAGTGACCATTTCCAAGATAATCCTTGTTACTTGTTTGAATTTTACAATACTTATAATTTTTCTCAAATGGGAATTGGTTATTCATTTTTTTACATCCTGGACATGCAAAGAGAATGAAATGCTCCACATAGCAACAGCTCTTAAAAGATTTGACTATCGCTTGAAGCGATGCACCTATAACAAAATTAATTAAAGATTAATAGGAAGTAGATGCACAATAGGTTTTTGTAAGAATAGTTTGTATAAGAGTAGAAAATTCGTGTGAGTGCAACACATCAGATTTTTTAAGTAGTCGACTATCTTTGTACCTTCAAGGAAATACATAATGAAACTAGTTCTGCAAATGTTTATCTCGATTAACATGATGTAGACAGAAAAAATAGGCTTGTTTAAAGATACGCAGTACAGCAGATAATGGTATTAACGATAATGGATGGTCATGTGGATGTAACAAATCAATGTTGGACATCTACCTGTCATGGAAAATCGATATTTGTTTACTTTGCTTCTTTGGAGGTACCTACAAGGGATGTCACCCAAACAAAAAATGTGTTTCCGTCAGCTTCCATTTATTCATGACATTCAGATCCAAAAGACTTTTAAATATTTATCGTAGATAGTGTTATTTTACTAATATTAAAACAAATGGTGTATTATTTAATTTAACAAGCACATAATTAGTTTAATATTAATGTATTCAACATTTTACTACATATTCCTTTCAGTGAAGAAGATGTATTATATCTTGTTATTTTTACGTTGTTATTTTGCCCCACGCTTTGGGAGCCAATTTGAAGAAGGTTTGTAGCTGCTACGTATGGAAAGTCAGTTGGAAGATGTATTATATTTCAACTGTTGGGGAGCCGAACTTGAAGCAGTAGATTCCGCACGTATGGTAAAAATAAGCTTCCGGTAGTCTTCGCCCCAAATGTACTTTCCGGTGGCCTTTGCCCCAAATGTTTAAAAAATATTAACTTTGTAATTTTGGCTCTTTCTTTAAATATTATATATTTATGTTTGCCTCGCCTGCGTCAGTATTTATATTTTTTTAGACACATGAATGTCTTAGCAGGGAGTGATACGACTGAAGAATGTAGGCTTACACAGATTAGAATTTTACTTCACTCCTTTTATTAATGCTTGACACGATTTAAATAACACTTCACTGATATAGAGAGCTGTGAGATTCTTTTCTTAATTACTTGCACTTTTTAACACGTAAATTATTTTTGTCTCATACTGAATACATATTATACTTCTCGAGGACGCATCACGCGTCCGGTTAGGAACACTGTCTACAATAAACGCGTCCAGTTATGAGCGCTGTCTACAAGCAACAGACCTCTAGATTTGTAAATTTTGCTATATTTAAATTTCTGATTGGCTACTCATAGTCCAATAGAATTCCTTCATTTAACTAAAGCTTTTTCTGGTTGTTGATTGGCTATTTTTATAAACTGTTACTAAAATTACATTATTGCTTCCAAGAATCACAAGTAGAATTAAACTTTCAAATTCATTATTGCCTCAAGGTTACCTCATTGTTAGCAACTTTTAACCTATTATTCTCACAGCTCCTACATTATTAAACTACGTAATACATTCAGATAACATTATTACATGTATACAATAATATAAACATATACAATGACTGTAATATACACTTTTTATATGTTGTTACATGCACATATTGCTTTAAGGTGGACTGTTATTATATTTTCTATTACATAATTTGACTGAAATCATTTAAGTGTTAAAAATACTGCCTCATCAGGAAGGAACACTCAAGAGCCAAATAGCTGGATGTTTTAGAGGATATTCAGTAGTTTTGCATTTGTAATTGCGACATGGCGACAGACCTGGCTTTAGGAAAGGTTGGGCCTCGAGCCAATTCACTCACCTCTGGCTCTTAGACCGTAGTCTCTTTCCTACAAATTCCTGCTTTAGAGAAAGAACGGAATGGTCAGCGCCTCTATATCTAGCACAGCGTGGTGGTGGTTAAATTACTGCTCTACAGGAAAAATAAACAATCCCTGCATTGTGCAAAAGCTCTGTTTGAGGTCTGAAGTCATACTATTGCAGTATAATAAAGAAAAACTTTTCGCAGTGAGGGTAAAATACTCCCAGCCTTTGGAACAATCACAAATAAATTAAAAATTTGTCCAACTCTTTTCGAAACCATTTCATTGATTAATGGAACCGATCAATAAAAATTGGGGAAAAAGGCCAAACACTCCGTTTTTTGTTTTTTTACTTTTACAAGTCACATTTTACGGGTTTTTCGAGTGCAATTGAATGAGCTACGTGATGATTTAAACAACGCTTACAAGAGGACTTGCAGTGCATTTGAACCTTTCCTGCAATTTCTCATATTAAAGACAAATATATTCAGGATATTATTGCAGAGTTTAGTGTATATATAAGGTTATTCAAAAAAAGGAGCATTCTTTAAATATTTATTTCTAATGAATGACAATAGAATGCGACATATACAACACATAATTTATTGGAAGAAAGTTAAAAATTTTAAGCCCCACCTATTAGTTCCACTCAGTGCCTTCAGCAGCACTGTGTTTGTTTACGAGAAAATGGCGACGACACAGGAACAGTCGTTTTGTGTGCTGTATTATGCAAAGAGTGAATCCATTGTTTCATTGCAGCGTGCATTTGGCTGTAAGTTCAACAACGAGCAGCCTCGTCATAAAATATTTACAATTGATATAATAAATTCGTAGAAGATGGTTGCGAATACAAACGAAAAAGCACTGGTCGTCCTCATATAACAAATGGTGCTCCTTTTGAACACATAAAACAAAATTTTGAACTTTTCTCTATTCAGTGATGTATCGCATGTGTCGCCATCTATTGTCGTTCATTATAAATAAATATTTAAAATCTGTTCCTTCTTTTTGAATATCCCTGTATATTAATCGGTGTCTATATCATGCTGTTTAAGTAAAATATACAATTTTATGAAAAATTCTTAAGTAAAATTTCAGACCAATTAGTACGTGCTGAGTTCAAATCGTTTTTCTTGGTTGTAGCATTTTTGGCATTTTTAGTATATAAACTTAATTTTACGTTGTAATTTTGAAGTTATTAAGTAACGTGTTGGTAAATAAAACTTTCTATATAATCATTACTGTAAGTCACCAGTATTATATCACCAAGCTCATCAACATTTTAAGCAATTTTTGTGCAAAAATTACATTTAATTGAACAAAAATTGTTTAAACAATGTGATGTATTTTAAAACCTTATTTCTTAGCAAATTTAATTTCCAGCACAATAAGAAACACATATATGAAATTTTGTTTAACAGTTATGAACATTGTATTGTAAGGAACATAGTTTTTATGAAATATCTTAAATTCATATTTAAAATGTATAATTCAGAATCCACTAAACATAGTATACCTATGTCTAAAATTTGCAAAATCCTTCTTTATACATACTTATATTGCGATAAACATTTCAAAAGCCTCAATCTAGTACTTAGGATTTTGGAAAATTCACCATAGGTCAACTTAAAGAGCGGAGTATTAATCTCGTGTTTTTAGCGATTTAATTTTCTGCGCATGTTATATGGTAATCGGGAACAGTATAGTTGCGGAATTCTCATCGTTTAACCACGAGTTCAAATTTATTTCGGAATTGGAAACGAAGTGAAGGGATATCAAGCTCAGCTGCAATTATAAATTAATATTTTCGAAACTTTATTTTGTAATTTTTAGAGGTAGAAAGCGTAATCATATCTTAAGCTGCTAATGAGGAAGACATGTTCCTTTGCATTTCTAGTTGGCGGTGAAACTGGTAGCGTTAAAATTTCTGCCCTTTTTGGGTTTGAGATTATATTCCTATGAAAAACAGTACTACTAAGTAAATTTAGTTACGATATTGATAGGCTTGGGACAATCCCGAGGAAACTCAAGTATTTTATTCCGAGAGAACCAGTTTATCATATGTGGATCTCGGGTTATATTAACAGTAATTTGTGTTGCAATTTCTATATATGGTGTTCCTCGAATCTTCCTTCACTTTGTTAGAATAGACAACTCAAATGACACCAGGATGGTAAAACATCTCTATATTATCTTCTTGTGTTTGAATTATTTTTTATATAAAAGCATTATTGCTAGCACCGTCACCGTACTTACATTTAGCTTTTTTTGTTACAGAGATCTAAACGACATAGTTTGTATATTATTAATTCTACACTTTGTATAGTGTTGCAAAAGGTAAAGGTAGATATCCCGTAGCGCCAGCCTGTATAGTATTGTAATGTTTATAACATTAATACTAATGTAATATATTACATAGGTAATTATGCTAGGAGTTAAGATATGGTAGAGGCTTGGTACAGCAGTGCTATATTTTTATAATTATGTGATTTGTACTTTGCTGGAGTTATAATGAAGTATTCCTATTCACTAAATTGAAACCACAACTTCATTTTTTGGAAAACTATAACTCACATCTGAAGGTCATATTTTCTTTTTATTATTGAAAGATACAGCTATGTTCCGAGCTCGTGAACCCAGTAAGGAATGCGTACACATACACACAAGCTAACAGACATAATGACGTAATGAA
The DNA here is from genome assembly GCA_030765065.1 of Deroplatys truncata. Taxonomy (NCBI): domain Eukaryota; kingdom Metazoa; phylum Arthropoda; class Insecta; order Mantodea; family Mantidae; genus Deroplatys; species Deroplatys truncata. The sequence continues at coordinate 91,019,321 of CM060979.1, forward strand.
TCAAAAGTCGCGCAAAGTTAGACACGGTGTTGAAAAATAACGTGCAGTCTACCTTATATTAGTGGCTGTGCTGATTCCGTATCCGATGCACTAGGATACTTGAATACGCTTAGCAAAGTAGGCTATGTAAATGCTACAGGTGAATGCTGACTAAGACCTATTTTTCGCTGCACAGTAGCTCCCTGCGTAACTCAGATTGCATTTTCCCCTCTCCCCACACTTCTTCCCGCGAGGCTCGCCAGCTCAGAACACAACTATAACAAGGGGTTAAAATATGAGAGGGCTAAAATACAGAAGGAAGGAAATGAAATAATAATAATAATAATAACAATAATAAATACCAGTGATGGTCCTTATGTGCTCTCATGTTTGCATGGATTTTGATTTAACCCTACAATGCGCATAATCCGTAAACAAGAACAGCACAAACACAATTTACAAAATAGCCATTGACGAATACTTATAGGTTGAATAAAGACATTTTAATTATTTTTCAATCTAAAACGTGAATTTATTTCCTCGAAAATAAAGTTTCTGTAACTGAAGTGGAAAACATTCTGAGACATTTTAGGTATGTTTGCACTGTTCTCGTCTATCATCACTAACTGTACACTCTAGCGCAAGCCTGGGAACTAAATATCAATGATTGCGATCCTCTAATCGTCTTCATTGATAAGCAAGAAGAGTAGAACGAAGGTCGCTCACGTTATTGCGCCAGTTCCCCACTGAGCTGCGTTTGCTTGGATTTGAACCTTTGAATTCTGCAACTCTTTTAACGCACGACGGGATATCTATACACGTAAAATACGGCGCGATTGGGTACAATAAGCATTACTGGCGCACCGTACAGAACTACAAGGTAAAACTTCAAGAAGTGGGCGGGAATTTGGGAACATCGTGTGTTAAAATCATGCAAGGTAGAACTCATAATTTTGCATCAAGATAACGGCCAAAACACTCGTGTTATAAACATGGTTGGAAGATTGTGGCGATTGTGAAGAACAGCATAAGGGTGGACAGAGGACAGCAGAGTAATATCTTTGGCAAGACTGGAGCAAGAGAAAGCGGAGGCAGACCTATCGTAATAGACTGGATTTTTCTGGTGTGTCTGGGCCTGCGTGGTCGAAGCCGTTTGCGTAAAACCTCCCCTTCTTTTGCCTTCCAGAGCAGAAGAAAAGTCGTCTGAATCCTAAAGTAGTTTAATTTCTTTATAGTACAGACCAAATGCATTTTTTGTCATTCTTTTGATTTCTTCGAAACTTCCAGAATTTTCTTGAAATATCTGGGACTCTATTACAGCACAGGTCCCAGACGTAACAACCTTGGCAAATACAGTGTTCAACAGTGTTTTCGGTAAATGCCTACAGAGATGATAGGACTATCGGGGTTGTTATACTCATTCAAAAGTTCTACCTTCTTATTTTCTGCTGGGGATCAATAATACTTTGAGGGTGCACGATAGTTTAACTTTACTCTAGGTCTACCCCTGATTTCATCCATAGATATGGCCCCGTGGTAACGTGTGAGGCTCGCGTTGCAGAGATCCCGGTTTTGATGCTCGCACGGATCGACTATTCTGACCATGGTGGTTTCCCCGGGGTGGCTTTCTTTCTACCATGTCCATCATTTCCAATCCACATCATTTCCTTTCGTCTGTTTCACCTCATACCTCAGAGCTGCGGACCAGTCGACGGCGGTTTGTGTGTTGCGGCAGGACGTGGAATGTGCGCTATTGAAAGTTTTATCTCTGGCGCTTGATGAGAATACCAGGACCACTTCCTGGGAGTCTCGTCTATTCTTGGACTTCCATGTTGCGGGTGGCTAAGACAAAGCCAGCCGGCGTCAGGATTGGTGTAATGTTGGAATCGTTAGGGATCCCGTCCTTACTAGCACACATCATCGACCAGTTCTCACCTTCCCAGGGGACAGGTTGGCTTACGTGCTGTGTTATGATCCAGTTACTGGAGTCCCCTCGTCTGATTAGTCCGAACTTCTAACCCCGGATGTGGCGCTATACCTCATAGCGAAACAGGATAATACAGCGCAGTTGTGTCCCGTAAATACGCATACATTCCAAACTACACCACTGCATGCATTGGTCAATATATACATTGCTTTAATAGTTTAATCAATTCTCAAGCGTCTAACTGGAGTAGCATCCTTCTTGGTCTCCTAAATCTGTTGCATTAACCCAAATGAATGACATTGCTTTCTGTGGTCTTCCCAGCTGGCTGAATGCCAAGAGGTCAAGGAAACTGAAATGGATATACAGGAATATTTTTTTTTAGAATTATCCATGAACTAAATCTGGAATGCAATTATCAAACAGTTGCCAAAATTGGCGGGCATTCAGTACAATGCAAAATTACCTCATTAAGCAATTGCTTCACAATTTCAAAGAACACATATGATATATACATACGTATATCACGCAAATATACACAGCTAGAGCAGTATTGGAACAACTGTTTTCTAATGATTTTTCGGAGTGTGTTTTAAAAAAAATTGATGCGATACATTCACATGATTTAAAATAAAGAGAGTTGAGGGTTGTTACACTACATCACTAATATTCTTACTTGTACGCGTTTCGGGAGACGGTTTGTTCCCATCGTCAGCATGTCCTCATCTGTAGTGTCCTCATCTATATCTCTGATGTAGTGTAACAACCCTCAACTCTCTTTATTTTAAATTATGACACATCACTGTTACTAGCTTCTAAATCTTCAAAATTAGTCAACATTCACATGACTTTCTTTAACCTCTATGATTACACTAATGTGCATGATATCGGATGACTGAAAACTAATAAGTGATTATGCTAATTTCAGGACTGATTTTAGTTTTTTTCTATCATGTACAGTGTTTTCACAATTTCACTTCAAAGATATAGAGATATAAAGATATTGCTTCCGCCACTACACAAAATTGGGCTTGATGAAGCAATTTGTAAGGGCTCTACCACAGGATGGACCCTGCTTCAAGTACCTTTCCAAGAAATTTCCCTTCATTACACAAGACAAATTAAAGGCTGGAATTTTTGTTGGTCCTCAAATAAGAAATTTATGAAGGATGAAGATTTCGAGAAGACAATGAATCAGTGAGAAATAGAAGCATGGTTACTAAAAACTTCTTAGGCAATAACAAAGACAAGGCCATTGTCGAAACAATGTTGGAAAATTTGAAGAAGATGGGTTGTAACATGAGTGTAGAGGTGCATTTTCTACATTCACATTCCGACTACTTTTCAAAAAATCTGGGACATTATAGTGAAGAGCAGGGTGAACGTTTTCACCAAGATATTAAGGAAATGGAGAGGAGGTACAGGGAGATGGAATGAAACTATGATGGCCGACTACTGTTGGATGTTGAGGGACAGTCATCTTCAAGGATCTGCAAGGAAGTCAAAGAAGAGAAAGTTTGAAAAAAATTAAATGAAACACTTTGGCTTCTTGTTTTGTTAAAATGTAGTCATGAAATAAATTAGTGGAGTTCTTTAGAGAATTTTTAAAATGTTTCTTGAATAAAAACCTATCTTGTGTGAAATGGTATTTGAATACTTTTGTACGCTCATTAGTAAAGTTGTCAAAACATTGCTTATTTTGTGTAAAAACCAGATGTGATAGAAAAAAACAGAAGCTATTTCTGGAATCAGCAAAACAACTTGATTCAAGAACACCTACTTTTAAAAAATCATCTGACAAGAAGTTTGAAAATGCAGACTATTTTTATTAGTGAGTATACAATGTATTCTTACTAAAGCTTACTTTTCCATCTATTACTTTTAATCCAAATAAACCTTTGCAAAAATAGCTACATCGCACGTTTCATTATAGATACAAAGAGAAAAGCGTAGTCAAATGTTTAAGAAATGGACGCTATATGATGGCCTTAAAATTCCAATGCGAGAAACAACTGAACATGGATGGGAACTTTAAAAGAATAGGTGTTGAACAATTCGAACCTTTAATAACGCATATCTCAGAAACGGCTTATGCCACAAAAAACTTATTTTAGTAAATTGTGTGTTTTAAACAGCTGCCATTTTTGCGTGGTACGTTTTCGTCTTCACTTAACGTTTACCAATTATATAAGTTATACAAAATTCCTTCCGAATGAAGAGTACTTCCCAGGTTATTGACAAAAAATTAAATATATATATATATATATATATATATATATATATATATATATTACATTTCACATGCATATGTGTGTCATATATGATATTTTAATCAAAATCGCTAGAGGCAGATTTTAGATGATCAAAATGTTTGAAAAGTGCTCCCAGTAAAGGGTAGTTGGGGTGGGGAAATTTTCTTGAAAATTCTTCTGTCGTATTCTTGGAAGATACTGAACTTAAATACCAAGTTTGGTATTTATCAAACTGTTCGTTTTTCAGTTATGCTGTTCAAAGACCTACCTAGCCACCTACCCACCGAAACACACACACACGAACAAGTTTCCAAAAATTCTTTATTTGGATGCACAGCGCCTCTAAACATGTATTTTCGGTGAAATCCGGTATCGAAGTTTTGGGTAGAACGCAATACTTACTTCCTCTACTCGCTACACGTAGTAGAGAAAGTAAAAAGAAGGAACAATACACCTTCCACGATTCATTACAGTATTTCTTCTTTATACTTTTTAAAACTTAAACTAGTTTTTCTCGCATATTACAATTTTTATTTCGTATTCCTTTTAATAATATAATAGGTCGCTCTGAATTTCCCATAGAAATGGTTCAATTTGGCGAATAAAGCTATATAGTGCATTTTTATCACTACATTATAAAAATGTAAACAACAGAGGTGGTAAATTATTTAAAATTTAGTTTATCATTTTAAAAAAGAGTATACAACAAGATAATTCTGAAAAATGAATACCCAATAGTATTGCTCTTGATTAAAACAAATATAAAAATGTTAAAACCACTACCGTAATTGTAGAAGGTAGAAAATATAAACACTGAATACGGAATTGTAATACCACCAATGAGTACACTACATCATCTGTCTATTAAAAATTCCTGTCTATGTTATTCATCTAAAACAGATTCTTCTATCCAGGTTGCATTACGCTATCCACGGTACACTGTTTCAATGACTTTAAAGTAAGAAATATGTACTTAACATGCGGGCAAAGCTTTCAGATGTTTAATCAGATGCATTTAGGAGTTAATTCACAAGTCGTAATAACGAGTTCTTACGAACTCTTGTCATAATTATTCACACTGTAAGAATTTTTCAAGATATTCGTTTTGTGGTAAATTAATCTGAATTTAATGAAAAATTAATATTTATGGAACATTAATTTTAAATTTATTTACAATTCAGTGCTGAAGAATACTACTAATTAAAGTATTTTGGGACCAAAGAAGAGAAAAAGAAAAACGCACCTCCACTTGTATAAAAAGGTAAATATATAACGTAGAGTATTTCGAAATAGCCTAACGTAAGAAAAATAACAAAAGACACAAGAAAATAAATAAACGAAAGCTAAAAAGGAGTAAAATTTGTTAACGACATCTATGAGTATTTTTTACTTTTTTCTACTTACTGTATGCAGTAGAGAAAGTAAAAATGACCTAAAACAAAGGTTTAATTAATGTGCATAAAGTTATAAATTAATTTACACATGGATATAACTGCTATACAAATAAAAAGTTAGAAAAAGTTAATTAACTTTGTATAAATGAAATAATTATATATATTGTTTCATGTTATTCTTTTACAAAATCTGAAAATAAATTTAAGGAAACCGTTTTTGAAACAGTCTTGCAAAACTGTAGCACTAACCCTTTGAGTTCTCAAACTATACAAAATTAATTGCAAATGAAGAGCTTTCACAGCCTTGCACCTACACACTTATTAACGCCAGAAAAGCCAAACTCATACGTCTTATCGCTGCCTTGGGAAATGAATTCATAAATGTAATGAATTATACTTGCTCTCTGCTGACGACAGTCGCCCCTCCATCCGGAAGCAACGCTTTCCAGACTATCCATTAAATGGAAATGTGATTTTGTTTTTTTTCTTCTTAAGAATGTGAGTTACCCTTATTACTTTCTCTATCACGTCCATAGTAAGCAGCGAAAATTCGATATCGTGATTTCAGAGGAAATATATATTTTGAGGTCCACTAAATCCAAAAAAGTTTCGGAAAAATTCTGTCTGTGAACAGAATTACTCCGTCGTATAAATACCAAACTTAGTATTTAGATTTAATACCTTTCAAAGATGCGACAGGAAGATTTTCAAGAAATTTCCCTCACATTAAACTACCTTTACATACACAATTTTTCGAAACGTTTGATTTTCTAAAAAATGGCTCCTACGATTTTGATTAAGATACAACAAATTAAAAATATTTACATTACAAATAAAATGTATGTCCTCAATTTTCTGGGAATAGCCTATGAAGTCCTCTTAATTTGGAAGCAATTTTGTATAATCTTGTATAACTGGTAAACGTTAAGGGATAGACGTAAATATACTTCACAAAAAATGTAGATCCCCTTAAACCAAACAATTTATTTTAAATAAGTTTTTGGTGGCATAAGCCGCTTCTGAGATATCACTTATTAATGGTGCGAATTGTATAGAAACAGCATGGCATTTTAAGGCCAGAATATAGCTTCTGGTTTTAAACATTTGACTATCGCTCTTCTCTTTGTATCTGTAACGAAATGTATAATGTAGCTTTTTCTACAGAGGTTCATTTGGATTAAAATATAATAGAAGGAAAAATAAGCTTTAGTAAGAATAATTTATATACTAACCAATAGAGACTGAGTCATATGAATGTCTCACAGCAATTTTTATTTCGCTTAGATATTCCGCTATTTCTCACGATTGCATAGAAGCAGTATGGAATTTTAAGGCCAGCATATAGCTTCCACTTTTAAACGTTTGAGTACCGCACTTCTTTTTGTTTCTATCATGAAATGTGTAATGTAGCTACTTCTGCAGAGCTTAGTAGAAAATATAGTAGAAAGAAAAATAAGCTTTAGTATGAATAATTTGTATACCCACTAATAACAATAAAGGGTAGAGGTCATGTGAATATATCACACCAGATTTCATTTCCCTTGAATAATGAAATTTGTAATATTTCAAAAGTTATGCTTATGGAAAATGGTAATAATATGAAGATCCTTATTTACGCAATCTAAATGCAAGAAAATAACTAAATAAAGACGAAAAGGATAAAAAATGACAAAATAATGTGAGGCAGCGGCTGTGACCCAAAATTATCGGGAGATCGGTGCCGGCAGTCGAATAAACAACGATAACTGCCGCTCGCCAGCTTAAACACAGGGAGCGCTATTGGAAGATAATTAGAACCCTATCCCCAGGAAGTGTGCCGAAATATATCTACACCGTTTGAGAATCTTGTAAAGAGATTCCACTGCCTATATAAGCGAGCGCTCTCGCAGGATTTGAATCAATGCAACGTAAGTAGAGTTGTTGAGTCAAACTGAGCGAGCGAGTTAGCGAGTGCGCAAGAGCGATTTTCCAGGCGAGTTAGTGACGGCTGTCGTGACGTGCAACGAGTGTTATCGTAGAATGACAGGTTGTGGAGGTCTTGTGTTCGACTCCCGAGTGAAGTAAATCGAAGCGACGTGAAGAGGCTACGTCATGAAGGAAGGTGAAGCGACGAGAATTGAACTAGTTCACCTTAGTGGAGTAAGAGTGTAAACGAATTGAACTCTCACTGAAGTTGAATTAGAAAAGAACTGTTACAGTGACATAGAGAGAGTGAGAGAAGTGACAGTTAAAAAACTGATTGAGTCAAATAATACTCTAAAAATAGAAAAGACATACATTGACCAAACGTTGACTTAATAGAAATACTTTTTCTTTAGCTACGACTCGTGATAAGGATTTATGTACACGTTAGCAACGTCTATGATGCAACAATTAAAATGACGTCATCAGAATTCGGACCCTGCTAATAAGCATGTATATGCTGCGAGATCCTGGAGCCGCATATGCTTTATTGCTTTCAGGTTTTAATACTGGTTTCTTATACCGTGTTTAATATGACACTACAGTGTACCAAAGCTATGGCTCAATAATGAATATGAGTTTTTTATTACAAAGCATAGAAAGAAGCTGTTTGTTACCTCGCGATTCTTACTTATTGCTGCATATATTAACTAAGTTATGAACATTGAAAACTCTGAGAGAGAGCATGAGGTAGACATATTTCAATACTCAAGCGGATCAAAGACTCATGACTTATTGAAAAAAAAACGTGTCAGGAAGCCGATTTTGGCCAAAAGATGCTTCGATTTATGGTTGTGCATAAACAGTGAATATTCTGGACTATTTTGCAACGATTATTTGAAGCTTAGTATTTCTTTTCGAAATTGGAATGGTAGGAGGTCTTGCTGAAAAAAAGCTATTTTCATAGCTCTAATTGGTCTTTCGAGGATTAAGCTTGTTGCCTCTTCACTCCAGCTATGTCTTCTTAGGTCATCCTTCTTCTCGTATTCCTTCTGGTTTGGCTATGGTTTTCATATGCCTTCTTTTAATACGAGGCGTGTTTTTAAAGTAAGTGCCGATAATTTAAAAAACAACAACAGAACTTTATTCTACGAATACTTTGTTATCATGTATTAACTTATAGACTACACTACTTCTCCACATAGTCACCGCATTACTCAGACACTTTTCGTAACGGGAAATCCGTTTTGTATGCCTTAGTCAAAGAATGATGCCGCCTGTGATGAAAGCCAAATCTGCACTTTTTGTTTCACAACATCGTCGTTGAAATGCTTTCTACTAAGTAACTTCTTCAGATGAACAAAACGGATGAAAATCACTTGGTACCAAATCCAGACTGTAGGAATTGTGCTCGAGCTGTTAGCAACCAAATGATGTAATGGCATCTTGAGTTTGTTTGGCTGTGGTCGGGCATTGTCATGAACCAAAAGGATTCCACGCGAAAGCATTTTGTTCTGTACTGCACGACGGAGCTTTTGCAGTGTCTTTGTTAATTGTCGCATTCCTGGGCATGAATTCAACCAGCAAGACACCTTGTCTGTCCCAGAAAACCGTGCACATGATCTTGTAAGTGGGATCGTCTATATGAGTTTCCTCTTCGGGAAATATTGTGTGCCTCCACTCCATGGATTGCTGATTTGATTCGGGAGTGATGTGAGATAACATGACTCATCAACTGTAATGATGTGCGTTAGCAAATATCGCCTTCCTCAGCATATCTGCAGATACAGCAAGTCAGTGCAGCGGCAGATCTCTCGTTCTTGTGCTCATCAGTAAAATTTTTGGGCAACTATCTAGAACACAATTTCCGAAATCATCAGCGTTATCACAATGTTGTAGAGGACTAACCTTGAAATTTGTGGAAAACGCGAAGACAACCTATGTGGTGAAACGTGTCTCCTCGTGAATGTTTCGAATGTTTTCTTCTACAGTTTTCACCAAATCATCTGTGATCATAGACGGTCGGCTGCTCCGCATTTAAAATAAACAGTTTCACGACATTCGTTAAACTATCTAATCACTTACTCACTGTTTCATTACTCATTATTGTTCCCCCATAAACCTCTCACAATTGGCGATGAATATTTGCTGACGTAACATTTCTCGCAATCAAAAGACGAATCACTGATCGGATTTCACTGTCAGCGGGTCGTTCGATTGTTTTGAACATTGCGAGACGTTCTAACAACAGGAAAACAGAAAGTGACGATCTCACACAGCTATGTCTAGCCTCCTAATTAATAAGAAAGTGATCGTGCATGCTTAAAATCAGCACGGAAAAATATTAAAACTATACTTACTTTATAAACACGCCTCGTATATTGAATCCAGTGTTATTCATTTTCTTGTGTACGTTCATTAATGGAAGTATTTTTAATTTTGCTCTTATTTATTTGTTTCATATTTGATCCAATATTGTACAACCTTTTACTTTTTTAAAAACTCTCATCTCTGCTGCGTATATTCATTTTGTTGCTCTTTTTTATTTCCCCTGATTCACTTCCATAGGTAAAGCTGGTGTGGCCATTGCTCTATAGAATTTTAATTTCTTTTAGTTCCATTTATACCCCGCTTTTAACAACATTGGTTTTAACTGCTGCCTTTCCTTTGGAACTTATTGCCTATTGGCAATGGTGTTAACTCGTATTCTCTTACCTTTGGGTTTCTTGTAATTTTGTGGTTATAATTCTTAGATCACACACACACACGCGCACGCACACACACACACACACATTCACACTCATTCATGCTTCCAGTCTGGGGAGGATGGGAATTAATCTTTGTTAGAGAAAATTTCCCAGCACCTAGCCGGGAATCGAATCCGGGATCACTCGCACGCAGACAGTTCCTCTATCGAGGACGGTGCCAGCCAATTTTAATTTTGTCTCTTGCCTGGTTTTGTTTTGTTTTCTAGTGTTATTTACGTTGTGCCACAGATAATTTGAAATTTATTACGCTTATTGTTAACATAAAGTTGTCTTTCGTGGCTTATATTGCAGCCTAACGATTTAAAGTTAGATATTTGATAAATTATGTTATTTATTCTAATCCTAGAACGTACAATTTATTTTCCTTTGATCGCCACGAGTTTAGTTTTCTTATGCCATACTTTGAAAGCACATCTCTCAATGTGCAATTGATTGTTGCATGTCATTTTCATTGTTTTGCATGACTAGATCATTTATAAACAGAGCATTTATGCATGTGTTTCCGTGGTAAAGTCCTATTCCTGAAATTACTTTTATATTCCTCTGTCTTGCAATATTGTACACACACATATAAAATAATGTGGGTAATAAAGTACACTCTTATCTTAATTGAGCAAGGTAATGCCGCGGTAATGTATGCACCCATCATCTCCTTCATTGTCGTATGTTTCAGGGTTGTTAGACCAGCAAGGGTATTCGGCGGGTTGCGACTGGGCGGTGGATGTGCGCTTTCTAGAGGTTTCTTCCCTGCCCAGTCGGGATCTGCCTTCGAAGTGGGCCCCACCAGAGACGACCGTCGAAGGTTGGTTCGTGTGTCTATTCGGGCAGCGTTCTATCTGGAAACGATAGGACTCGTCCATGCTTCCGTCCTCGTCGTTCGGATCTGGTCGCCTTTCAGGTCTCTCCACTCATCCCTTCCTCCCAGAAATCACGCTAGAAGTAAAAGGGCCGTTGCGGTCTGTTTGCAGTGTTTTGCCCCGGTTTCGGGGTTCCTCCGTAAAATGTGACTGCATCTTTACCTTTACCTTATACAGCACGATTTTTTCGTCGTGGCAGGCTTATCCGTATGCGCAGTAGTTGGACAAGTGCATTTATCTTCTGGGGTGGGGGTGTTGGCTCAGTTGTAACAGAGCAGCAGGCGCATACACAGCGCCGTTCCCCCAACTATAGACCACCGTTTCCTCCTCTGCGTTTCTGCCTTTTTACGACCTGTATACCCTTATCTTAACCCTGAAATGATTTTATGTTTCTGTATATTTTGTTTACCATTATTAATTATAATTTCCGTTTTTCTATATAAACACCATATTCCCTTTATTATATGCAGCGGATTTACTGTTTTTTCATAATATTCCATACCAGATTTCTATGTATCATATCAAATGCCTTTTCATAATCTATTAAACCAATGTGTCTCGAGATTACATTCCCGTCTTTTCCCTATTAGTTTCCCATACTTGTAATGTCTTGGCAAGATCTGCTTCTTCTGACACCATTTTGTTCATCTAATACCAGTATCTGTAATAATTATGACAGCAGAACAAGCGTAAGGAATAGGCACAAATGTGTACAACGTTAATCCTTTCGCTTATACCTTGATTTCATTAACACTCTAAAAACAATTTTGATTTACAGGTTTTAAGAGCATTAAATTACATGTTACTTGTTCAAATAAAGAGGGGGAGGGAGGAAAAAAGAGGGTGAAGGTGTGGAAGAGAGAGGGAGAGAAAGAGACAGCATTTCAGCAGTTAAACTAATAATGCGAGTAGAGATGTGAATTCTGCTAAATTAGCAAGTGTCAACATAAAACATTTTTGAATTCGAAGGTTAAGGTGCAACATTACGAAAAGCAGCGTATTTCTAGAAGTAAAAACCTATTGACTTCTAGTGACTTTATTAAAATCCTCTGTATAGGATATCCAACATATTTAATTTCTTGATGCCTAACGTAGCGAATTTTCATCATACTAATGTAATATATTTATGGAAGAGTATGCACTGATAAACGCTTTATACGAATAAGAAATAATCTATATTCTGAATTTTTTAAGGTCTCTATAGTCAAGAAACAAATAGAGTAAGAAAATTCAGGGACAGACTGAAAGGAAGATAACAGTTTGTGGTGATGGAAGTCCAACAAAACCTCCAGCCCATAATATACCCACACATGTGGAATGTCAGTCACATTCAACAACTGAGATTTAAATTGTGAAAGAAAATATTCGTTTCTGTGCATAATACATAGAATTAATCAGGGATGATACATCTTACTTCCAATATTGTCTTTGGCCAAACTTTTTAAAGTTAACCTCATTATCTGCATTTCAGTTTGTTCATTGAATAGGAACATAAATCAAGCATTAGGAGGTTAAACACAGATAAAGACGTTATGTCCCATGTTGTCAGCATTACAACAGCACGACATTCGAATGTCCCTCGGAGGAATTTAGAAATCCCTGCATGTGTGTTTCTTCCTTCAGGACCTTTGCGACAAATTCTGAGGAACGATAGCTCTCGCAGAAGGGAACCGTTTATGTCAAGGCAACCACCATCCTCCGACGCATCGTTACGGAGTTATTCATCCCTGTTTGAAGCATATCCGGTGGGATAAGTTTGAGCGGCACAGCCAGTACACGTTGACTCTCTGTTTACAACCGCTGAATCATCGCCTCTTTCTAATGAAGTTCAAAGAAAGGTCCCAGATGATCACCAACAATTCCGCTCAGATGTTTACGGAATACTTTCATTAGTGATGTATAACGAAGGCTGCATGAGGGTTCTTGTGGTTGTTCTTGCTGTTGAAGTATCCGTCTTGTGTGAAGCAGGGCCTCATCGGTAAACAAGACATGCGTGGGAAATGTAGCTTCTGAGATACTTCGTTGCAAAAACAACTGGACAAACTGAACACGAGGTGCGAAGTCGTTTGCCCCAGTCCGGTACTTTCTGGAGATGGTATGCGTGAGGCTGTCGTTCACAAACACTGAGTTAAATTGGGCTCTGCCGCTCAGGCCTACCAAACCTAACCAGACGTAAGGGACCCGTTGCGTCGGACCCGTCCTCTCTAATTGTTTCGAAGACTGCACCGTTGGTGGGAGTTCCGGGTTCGATGCCCGCTCGGGTTGGAGTCGAACGCGGTGTAGTAGTAGAGATAGAAGTAATGCTAAAATTCACAGTACCTGTTTTCTCCATCCGACGTGGCTTCGTCTTGTCCTTCTCGCTATTACCCTGGCTAGTTGGTTATCAGCGGTGATGTTTGCATGGACTCGGCCTATCATGATTGTTAATAAGCTCGTCGATCTCAGTGGTGGTACTAGGAGCTCAGAGGAGAATTTACTCCTCACTCTAACACTACATAATGTTACTGTTCACTTATCACCATTTGCGCGCCAATTTCGTTTGACGGAGTATCGTGGATTCCTCGTCAGTGTCTAAAAGTGAACTGTTTTCAATTGTTCAACTGTGTAATCTAAAAGTCAACTGTGAACTCCTTAACTCTTTAACTGTTCATATCTAAGGGTCAACTGTGTACGGCCTTATTTTGGGGTGAATCTAGACTATTTAAAGAACACAGTCTCCCACCTAAAATTTTGGTATCGGATTTCTTATTGCTCAGTTTGTATATATCATGTGACCTTTTTCCGGGCTTCTCTTGGTAAACTGCCGTTCTGTGTTATATTTGCCTCGCTAGATACTTCCGGAGCGGAAACAAATAAGAGTCATAAAACCTTACCCTAGACTACACAAAAGATCCCGTTTCGCTGCACATGCGAACCGCATATTTCTAGCCTAACTGCAGATTTCAAGACATTCTAAACTTAGTTAAACAGGAATTTTATGTACACGACAAATATTACATTATATAAAAATTATTATTTATATGGTTTTCACATTGTACACATATATCATTTACATATCAAATTATACACTGAAAAATTTAGCACATAATAAAATTACTTCGGGCACATTCTGTCTCAAGGTGATATCACTTGATTCAGCGGTTGTAAACTGAGTCACCGTGTACTGGCTGTGCCGCACGTACCTTTCCTACCGGATACGCTTCATACAGGGGGATTAACTCTCTAACGATGGTGGTTGTTTGACAAAACATTTTCCCTCTAAGAGATTTATCGTTCCTCAGAGTTTGTAGAGATCCTGAAACACCCTGTATAAAGTCTATGAAAGGTGAGTGTTCCCCGCTCTAAGGCACGCACTATCCCGTGCTACGCTTGACTTTTATTATAGGAGTACATTACAAAGTTATGAAAAGAACTACGCCTTCTCACAACAACTGCGGGTAATTCGCAGTCAACAGCATTTCACACTTTCATAAAAATGCTATTTATCACACACGTTACAAAGGGTTCAAGAAGAGCAATTTTTCATTTACATGTTGAGTTATATGGGAAACAGAGGCGTGTGTGTTATAGCTAACTTAAGAAGAGAAGTTGGGGCTGCTGAATAATACCTTTTTAAGAAGTTGTGATGTAAATATGTGAGAAATATCAACAGCTCTTGTGGGTGGATGAGCTGTTGATTGCTTCCTGCGCTGTCTTTTTTTTCTTTCTTTTAAATTGTGTCAATAATAAGCTTTACATTGCAACCACACGTAGGCTTCGTTGTCGATCAGTGATTTGGAACATTTTATATAGAGGAGTCAGAAAACTGTTAAGATTTCAAACACAAAGTCTTCGCGATAAACTGAACAAAAATGTGTATTGCTATTTTGCTGAATAAAGGTCTGCATGCATGGTTGTGTATTTGAATATTTTCTCTTATATTTAGGAGCATGCCTACATCATGAAGAAACCGGCAGCTGTGGGAATTGAAATACATCAACGAAATATCACATTTTTCTGAATTTAGTGTAGAGAGAGAGAGAGAGAGAAGAGGAGAGAGAGACGTTAAATAGAGGATAAAGAGAACTGCACTTTGCTTTTCAACATTATATGTCATAGTTCATTTACAATTGGTGGAAAGAGAAATCGGATCTACACAGTAAACCCCTCCCCCCAAAAAAACCTGATGCGCTACATTTACATGACTTCCTGTATCAGATATTGTCATTTTTATGTAGCTTCCACAAGATATTTCTAAAAAGGCTTATTTTTCTGTCGGCTTTATGGTAATCGCGATAAAACTTTGCAGAAATAGCTTTATTACACATTTTGTTGAATTTACAAGGAGATAAAGGAAACCGAATTCATAGTTAGATGTTTAAAAGCTATTCGCTACATGCTGGCCTAGAAGCTCTATATTCTTTTCATGACATAAAGAGAAGCATCTAAATGGAGACATCACCTTAAAAATTGAGAAAAGAGATAACGATATCTTGGAAATGGCTAATGCCACGAAGTTATTTGAAATAAATTCTGTATTTTAAAGACATCTAAAGTTTTGTCTATTTCTTGCGGTTTCCTAGCTATCTAAATTTCTTCCGAATTAAGAGGACTGCACAGGCTATTTCCAAAAATATTGAAGATGTGTATTTTATTTGCCATGAAGTATTTTAAACATATGGTATTTTAATCAAAATCATTAGAGCCATTTTGAGAAAATCTAAAATTTTAAAATATTCTCCAAGTAAAGGGTATTTTGAGGGTCGGGAATTTAGTTAATCTATTTATCTTCGTGTGGCATCTTTGTAAGAGGATAAACCTAAATACCAGGTTTGATATTGTGACTTTATCCAGCTTTTTCAACGTCACTTTTCTTAGTTTTCACTGACACTCTTTCGTTATTAACTATCACGATTTTTAAGTTCTTATGTAGTTCAGCTTCACAAAGGAGTTCACTTCACTAATGTCATTTCACTAAGTTGAACTTCATTTCATTCGTAACGCAGCCTCTTCAACAGGACGGTTCACTTTACTCGGGAGTCAAACACAAAACTCCAACTCGTAGAACTCTCTGCACGTCACAACAGTCATCACCAACTCGCTCGGAGAATCGCTCCTGATGTCGCGTGGGGAACTCACCCGCCAACTCGCTCGCTCACTGACTGACTCACACTCCACTCGGACTGACTGCCTGTGAGAGCGCTCGCTTATATATGTAGTTAATGGAATCTTTTCACAAGGTTCTCGAACGTTCTAGACACAATTCAAGAGGAGGGGGAGAAGAAGCTTCTAGAAGTTCTATTTATCTGCCGACAGCGGCTGATGTTTAAGCTGGCGAGAGGCAGTTATTGTTGTTTACACCGACCGCCCGGTGCCCACCTCCCGATAACCTTGGGCCATAGCTGCTGCGTCACAATACCTATCGGACATTTCGTTTTGGGGTTGTACGTTCAGAGATACACACATACACACACAGAGGACCTTTTTCTAAAAATTACTATTTTTATTTTGAGGTCCTCAAAGCATGCATTTCCAGTGAAATCTCTTTATCAAACTTTTAGGTGGTAACTTGAGTGTTCAAATATCACACTAGACTGAGTGTAAGAGTTAACTGCACTGTCTGCACAACAGCCTTGGAGTGGACCATATTTGCCACTATCATTGTCGAATTACGTTACGTATTAACGGCCGTGATGTTACGAGCAACGTAAGTGTACTAATGACATTCACACAAAAGGCTTATTTGTGTGACCCAATACATATTTAGCTCTGCTGCACGTGTGTTAAAAATGATGATTCCGATTTGTAAGCACATATATTTAATCTTTGTTTCGTCAATATTTTTAATACACGGCGTGGTTGTATGCATATTCTATTCATGTAATGTGAACGCTAGATCTATTTTTATCATTCTCAGGAGTAAGGGATGAAGTAAAGGAATCACAGGAGGCTACAGGCCGTAAGCAGACAGACCACATTAGCGCGCGGAAGTCCCTACCATTTCCTAGCTCGTTCCACTATTGGAGCTACCTAGAGAAGACGATGAATGACCCTCTAACTGGACAGTCCTCTAGTTTATAAGTATGATAATATTAACGCTCCAATTTTGCAGATTTATACCTACATACACGTTATCATTTGTTTTCGAAGATGCACTGCGGTAATACGATGAAGGATCATCTTGAAACACGCGAATAAGTGCAACAAGTACATAGAGAAGAGCGTTTAGTTGTCATTACTTCCAAGAAAATATGTTCCAATAATAATAATAATAATAATAATAATAATAATAGTGGTAGTAATAATTATCACAATCACAATCATGCACCACTATTGGTGTCGCTATGGCTTATTTGTTTTTTGAGTATCGGGATTAGGTTGGATTGGACTTGGGGTAGACGAGAGGTGAGGAGAAGGTATTGGGGTTCCGCATAGCACCCCCGGAAGTGAGGAGGTAGTGCCAGCTTATTGTGCTGACAGCGGCTGTGGAGATGTCAGGGAAACAGCCATGACCGTGCGGCCCTGACTGCCCCCCTGAGGAATAGAACAGGATTAGGTGGTATTTAGATACATTTATTATAATTCCAGGCTTGTTGAGTGATCTCGAGAGATCCCTCAAATTTGCCGATGGTATCTGCTGTAATGCTTCCAGTGACCATCTTCAGGTCCACAAGTACCGGAGTCCATTCGGCCGTCTTCTTTTACAATATGACATTTCTAAAACTTGAAGCGGACCTTACAGAAAATCTTATGTTAAACTCACATGCCTTTCTCTACCCATCACAAGCTCGTATAATCCCTTCATTAATTTATCGCATTTACTCAAGAAATACATTTTGCATTCACATTGCGTCTCACGATACATTTTTGGCAATAAATAATCTCACATTGCACTTGATTGTATGCTTGCTTTTCTTACTTACTCGGCTTACACGGCTCTATGTAGGGCTTACATTCCTACGACTTACAACCGAGCCTAGGGTGAGAGGCTTATAGAGGAGCAAACGAACTCTGAATCAGAAAATGATGAACCTGTAATAGGGGATCGGCCCTATACGATGGAGCAGCCTGCCCAGACGCCACTTTGTCCACCTAAATCCCACATGTGGGTCTCTGGGATCGAAATCGGGCCCCTTGGTGGGAGGCCAACGGACCTACCACTCGTCCACGGCGCCGCCTTTGGATGATAACTTAAACAAAGCTGTAAGTCAGATTTTGTTCCTAATAAACCGATGCGACAAAAATAGGAATTGAGAAATGTACTTTGTGGATTCCTAATGACAATTATTCCAGCGAAAATTTACAAATATAACGACGAATACTACGGACGTGCCTAATACCAGAGAAAAAGTAATTGACGCAAATTGTATATTTCAATAAGCTCTACTTTTTTCATATTAAGATTTTGTCTCTTTTCTATGGTTTAGCGGTTGCGCAAAATTATAAAGAACTAACTGTCTGTCTGATGTTGGTAGCACGTGTAGCTTTTTAAATTCGAATGACGATTTAATTAATTTCACTTACTTTCCCCCATTCTTTATGAAATTATTGTATAACCACCTAGAAGATTTTTATAGTAAATGCTCCCATTATTTTATACTTCCGTAGTTATTCCTAATAAAGAATGAAAAAGTCCTGATATTCACACATAAGGATGTGAAACATCGACCTGACCTCCTTAACCTCCCCGGAACTCTTCCAAGTTCTGGAAATGTTGCATTACTTGTAAGTAACCTTTGGCGGTGGAACAATTATTGGTTGGAATGATCGAGTAAACTTTAAACCTTTCTAGCCCATGTTTGCTCCCATAGTTATTTAATAGCATAAAACCTACATCGTTTTCAACTAATGCAGAAGCCCTTAACGTACACAACGAAATAAAGTTGAAGCTGGTGAATATGAAGCTTCCCCACTCCTAGGCCACCGAGTTAACTGCTTTGGAAAGGACGCATAGTCTGCAACCATCGACAAGAACGAGCTGTTGATTATATAATATCGGTTGACTAATTTCTAATGTTAGCTGGACATAATTTTCTCTCCTTATACAACTTTTTAATATAAACTGCTAACTTGAATATAGCATATAAAGGAAATAAAGTAGAGCTTCCTTACTTGATGGCTAGTAAAATATTTTGACATGCGTATCGTACCGTTATAAGCAGATCTCTCTTAATTTACTGTATTTCAGTTGCTAAATCTCGACTAAAGGTAAAATCCTTCTTTGTTAGCATGTTCTTTTAATACTCTAATGTTTGTATATTCTAGTACACAGAACTGGCAAAGCCTTTTAAGACGTTTTCTAATTTATAAAATGAAATTAGGTGGTTTTATATCCCATGATATGAGAATGGGCATTACAATGGTGAAAGGATCATAAAAACCGGCTGAATGGTTTTCGAGATTACCATACATACATTATACACTGGTTGGCCAGATATGAATGCGCTTGGAGGAGGGTGCCACTGTATTTTGTTGACAATCAAGGCTTGAGATCTGAGGGAGTGAGGGGCAAGGCGATAGGGATATTTACAGTCGTACAACGAAAACAGCACTGCATTTGTAGGCCTCAGCCTGGCTAGTAAATGCATCTCGGAGCTGCGGACGTTTTCTTTACCTGACTGTCCTTCCGATGCCCCGCCCAGTTATTTCGTAACCGTTTAGTTCCTCTTCCCACCGCACGCACTCATATTGTAGCCGACTATTACATACAACTTTTTTCTCTTTATAATATTAATATAGATTCCTTCGGAATAAAGAGGACTTCAACGCTATTTAGAGAAACATTTTATTGTTCATTCAATTATTTTAAGATATTATTTTGTAATAAAAGTCGCTAAATTTATTTTGGGAAAATAAAACGTTTGGATTTTTCGTGAAAACGACTCTTTAGAATGCAGGTGTTCTCTTTAAAAGTTTCGCCTGGCATTCTTAAAACAGTGCCTGACACAGAATTAAACGTAGTATTTATTCGACTTGACATTTTTCAGTTATTATGTTCACACATATAAGAACTTTTTCTAAAAATTATTAGCTTTTTTGGTTCAGGGGTCCTTACAACACACGTTTCCGGTAAACACACGTTTTAGGCAGTACTTCGAGAATATCTCTGCATTAAAATGTATCTCATTAGCATATATTTTGAGTACAATAAGCCTGAACTCAAAAGAGGTGGGGATTTTAACATTTTACAAAGCAGCTCAAATCATCCTATAATAAAGTTTCTCATGTAGTTTTAAAATAACAATCATCAGTAAAACGTATATTGCATTGTATAAGATATTTTAATTTAGGTAACTGAGAGATAACGTCGACTTCTTGTCCCTAACGCAAGATTTAAGTCTCCTGTCTTCCAACAGTTGCATATCATCCTAGTTCTTTTATCTGAAACTCCGCGCTTTTTATCATCTGCATTTTCTTTCCCTTAACTTTATTCATAACACCATTTGCTAAATCGCTTGGTTCTGTTAACTTCGGGCAATTTAGCCTCACTTTAAAAAGTGGAGTCAACACATACAAATCACATGTAAACACTCCTCTGGTATTAAAGTTCACCCGCTCTCATTCTTAATGAGAGCAGTGCTAGTTTTCTGCAAAGAAACGTTTTCACTCACTGCTTTGTTCCAGAAATACGAATGTTAACTTTATATAATTCCTCAGAGACAATTTTTTGTGCCCCGCTTATTAAAGTAATGGAATGTGAAAAAAGCAGGAAGTTTAGCTTTTATCTTCATTAGGTATGAATTCTTGAGGTTGTTTTTGCAACTGACACTAAAATATTTACATTAGTCTGACAATTTAAATGTTCCAAATTGATTACAACACGGGTCTATTAAATTGATTAATGAAACACACTTAACTTATTCAAACTATATTTTTGCAAATTTAGGTTCATTTATCTCAATAACACTTAAGTACACAATGTTATAATGTTTTTGCGTGTACCAACAACTAAACATTATAATGAATGCAGTGACGTTCTCTATTTATACACAATTTTAATTGTGTACATTACAATTACATAATAAAATGTTCCCTCCTTATCTCTAGGTGCTGTAAAATTTGTTTTAAAAGGTAAATTATTTTTAAATTTATTTTTGGACGCTCTTTAATTGCCGTGGTCCTTCGCGTCCCATTTTATATTGGGCGTGAAAGACCGGAAATTTTGCTCAGAGGCCACTTTGTCAGGCTTGAGGTTCTTTCACGTGCCGTAAATCTAGACACTGGACCACCTGCTTTACTTCCCTTCCGAAGGAAGCCGTGCTAAGGATTTTTACGCCTGAAAAAAATCCATCGCCCTCCGCCGGGTTTGAAACCGCGACCTCGGTATAACTACACCACGGAGGGCGACAATGAAGGTAAAGCTAAATATCACGGAGGGTCTTCCGGAACCGGGGCAGAGCAATGCATGCAGATCAGCCCATTGAGCTTCCAAAGTGACCTCTGGGAGGGAAGGATGAGGGGAGAGACCCCGAAGGACGACCAGATCCGCATGCCGACGGGAGCATGGACGTGGTCCATAAGTTTCCAGATAGAACGCATCCGACGCCGCTTGATCCCTGCCCACAAGCCAACAAACTCCAAGGTCCCTCGGAGCTGAGTCCCACGCTGAGGAGAGACCTGACTGAGTGGTACCGCAGCGGCTGCAGGGAAAAAACTTTTACAGAGCGCATGCCACCGTTCAGCCGCAACCCGCCGAAAACCGTCGCCTGGCCCTATAACCCTGAAACAGATGACAAGCGAAATGATGGGTGAAGGAAATGAGAGGAAGGAGAGTCGTGGTAGAAAATGAACCACCCCAGCATTCGCCTAGCGACCCGGAAAAACCACGAAAACCCATGGGGATCGATCCCAGGACCTCCCGAATGCGGGCTAAAGACGTAACCACCTGAGCCATCCCGCTCGTTAAAAAGTTGTTTAAAAATAAGTATAAAATCTGATACGTTGAATTCACATGACTTTCTATACTCAGTCTTCCACTAACTACTCTTACAAAATATTATTCTAGCTACTTCTTAATCCAAATAAACTTCCTATTCACGTTTACACATTTGTTGTACTGTACAGTAGGTAAAAGCGAAGTCAGACTTTTAAAGAACGTGTCGCTATGTGATCTTTGAAATTCCAATAATTTTTTTTATGTATGTACGCTCTTTAACTTCTATAGTTCTTAGCGTCCCATTCTACATTGGGCGTGAAAGACCAGAAATTATGCTCAGAGGCATGTTTATTAGGCTTTACATGCCGTAAATCTACGACACAAGACCACCGGCTGTACTTCCCTTCCGAAGGAAGCCATGCCAAGGATTTTAACGCCCCTCAAAAAATCCATTGCCCTTCGACAGGTTTGAACCCGCAACCTCGGAAAGTTGACATTCCATGTTGTTTGCATGATCATGAGAATAAAATGATTTTGAGAAAAGAAGAAGTCTTTGAAAATTCAAAGAAATAACAAGAAGTACCTTGGAAGTAATTAACTCAAAAAACAAATAAATAATCTGAATTAAGTTGTGTGCTTTAACAACATCTACACTTTGTATGCAGTAGGAATTTTATTTCTTAAGTCTTATGATGGCTTCAAATCTGCAAATGGGGTAGGAAGTGCAACAATCCTACCATATCAACTTCCTGACTGTTTTTCTACACTTTCAAGTGAACAATACGATATAAAACTAGCATTTTCGTACATAAGCAGTGATTCATAACTTCTTTCAGATTCCAAATCAGCTATTCAACAACTCGAAACGTTTACAGTGACAATCAATTTATAAAAGTTGTTCAAATTTCATATATTGAGGCCATAGAACATGAGAAGCAAGTGATGTTTTGTTGGATTCCTTTTCACCAACAATTTCGGGCAATGAGAAAGCAAGACGAGTCAGTCAAAAGCTGCTGTTCTGAATACTACTCGTGAACACTGACATTTCAATACGTCATTCAGACTTCTATGTTTACATTCATATTAAAAGTATGGAAAACTTAGTGATCCCAATGACAAGGGATCAAACTACACACAGTTAGAGGATCTTCCACTTCTGCTTGCTGTTTTAAAAACCAAAATTGAAAACATGAAGTGCATGCAAATTGATAATTGAAGAGTGAGTAAAATATTAGCAGAACATTAAAATTGGTTAAATTGCACACATGTCTGCTGAAGTATGCATCTTGAAAATTAAATGAAATGTAATATTTGTATCACGCACATATTGAAGTATGTGTTAAGCTAAAACTAGAAATTTAAATACCTGTCGGTAAAACGGAAATTAGTTATAACATATAATTAAAACATCAATAATTTTAATGATTATATAATACTGTACTTTAAGTTTAAAAACATAACTAACGAAGATAATACCAGATTAAGTTAACATTATTCTCAAAACGTGTACAAATGTTCACGTTTGTAGCTTTATTAGCCTGAGAGTGAGAAACCTTTTTTCTTCATTTATATTCCGCCCTTTAACCAAAATGATGATATCGTCGGCTTTCACCTTTGGAACATATTGCATTATCCACAATGGTGTTAACTTGTATGGATTTTTGGATTAATTTGGATATTATACATTAGATCACTCATATATTTACATCTCATTCATACTTCCAGGATCTGGGGAGTATAGGGAATAATCTTGGCTAGAAAAAATTCCCACCTCCGAGCCGGGATTCAAACTCGGGACTTCTCACACAGCAGGCAGATGCTCTACCGACTGAGCTATGGGGCCAGCAAGAGAAACATTTATTTACGGAAAAAGAATAACAACATAAAACTGAAAATGGCATTAAGTCACAGCGCCACCGCCGTTAAAACTGAGTTTTTAAGATTATGCTTTTTAAAATAATATACATCCTATTCATTTATTTACAATCGGAAAGCCAGATTTTTCAATGCAGCACACTGAAATTTCGATTTCGATTTCGATTGTCGAGTGTTCTGTTCGGATTAAAGCACACCATTCCATCTTGTTCTTGGTCCTTCTACTGGACGATGTTCTATAAGTACATAATTTAATAAACGTTTAGGTATTCGTTCCTATTTCATCTTTAATATTCCTATAATGCTAGTACCAGTAATTACTTTCTCTACTACGTATAGTAAGTAGGGGAAGTATTGTATTCCACCCAAAAATTCGATACCCAGATTTCACCGGAAATACGTGTTTTGAGATCCCCTGAATCCAAAAAAAGCATTTTTGGAAACATGTCCGTGTGTGTGTCTGTCTGTGTGTCAGTGTGTCTGTCAGTCTGTGTGTCTGTCTGTGAACAGCATAACTCAGAAACGAACAGTCGGATAAACACCAAACTTGGTATTTAGGTGCAGTATCTTTTAGAGCTGCGACACGAAGGTTTTCAAGAAAATCCCCACACCCCAGAGTACCCTTTACATGGAAAATTTTTCGAAAATTTTAATTTTCTCAAAAATGACCCTAACGATTTTGATTAAAATATCACATGTTTAAGATATTTTCATGATAAATAAAATGTATATTTTGAATTTTCTGGGAATGTCTCCAAAAGTATTCTTCATTGTGAACAACTTTTGGTAAACTGGTAAACCATAAGAGATAGACAAAATTTTAGTTCACAAAAGATGTAGATCGCGTTAAAATACACAATTTATGTCATATACATTTTTGTTGTTGAGTGAACCATTTTCGAGATATTGCTTGTTATTTCTTTAAATGTTTCAATACTTATTTTCTCAAATGGGAATTCGTTATTCATTTTTTTGTCTTGGATATGCAAAGAGTATTAATCTGTGGGAAAGGGAATGGTGCTGCACCTATCAACCAGCATTAAGAGATATGTATGTGCTTAAAGGCTACTTTATTTCGATACTGCCCTTGTAAATATATATTCCCCTTGCATCTACAAGAAAATTAGCAATAAGATAGAGTCTGCAAATGTTTATCTCGATTAACATGAAGAAGATGGAGAATAAGCGTTTGATAAAAATAGTTTGTACAAAAGTAGAGAAAGTCATGTGAGTGTAACACAACAGATTTTTTTGATTTTTTCATTTAAGTTGTATATATTTAACTGTTGGGGCGAATTTCTTAAATTCTTTGTTTTTCTAAAGAGGTAAATCTTGCTACCACTTTTTGAAATGTCACCTCTGCTGTTTCTATTCTGTTTCTGTTTGTCCTATTCATTGTCCAAACTTCAATTCCTTAGGTTGCCATTGCTACTGTCATTACTTAATTTCATTTGTGTTTCTTTTGATGTTTTATTCTTTAATGGCTTCCTTATTGTTCCATTCAACAGTCTTAAACAGTCGTATTTTTACTGTATGATATTTTAAAGCCTTGCCAATTAAAGCCAATTAAATTTTATTATTTCTTCATTTATAACTACCTTACATTATATTGTGACTTTGTCCAGATTGTTTAACTGTGACTTCACTGGGTTCTCACCGTCATTTCATTAACATTTAAATAGTATCGTAAGGCTTCTCATGACAGAATTGTTTCGGAATGAAAAATTTTAAGAAAAATGTGCCGCTTTTCACGCAAAGCTCACTGCTTTCAGTTTTACTAGTGGTTATCTGAACATGAATTTCACAGAACTATAAAAGAAGAAAGCGCTGCAGTCACTTTGAATACCCGCGTATATTTATACAAAATAGCTACGATTCCTACCTGAAGCATTTTCTTTCATATAAAGTGCTTTGATATTTTTCTGCAGCGTTAAAATGTTTTCAAGACTGACTCTGTAGACATTTTGCAGGAACAATAAGCGAGGTTTAACGATCTTTCCAACGGATTTCTCAGTTTCTCTTTCTTGTAATTGCAGAATACGAGAAGCAAGCTTTGTGCCTCTGCCTATATTTACGTCTGAGTGAGAAAGGGCAACTGCGCGATAAATGGGCAACTTTTCTGCTCCAGTGCCTAGACATTTCATCTAGTGCAGACCGCGAGTGTTTCTCTCCTCACATAAAGAGATTAAAAGAGACCTCCCTTACTCTCCCCTACAAAACAACTTAGATTAAAAGCTCACCACAGAAAATTCGGCCGACTTTTCCTGGAACTTTGTCGGGGAGGCTCTTTCCTGGCATTCAATCTTTGTCACTTAATAGTCTGATACGCAGTTAGGGGTTGGAATGCAGTGAAATAATAATGATTATCGACTCCCTTTAGAACTATTGCAATTCTACTGGAAAAATCTGATGTGATATATTCCCGTAACCTTCTCTACCCTCTATGTTAACTATTCTTACTAAAGTTTATTTTTTGGGGCAGTATTTTTAACACTAAAATAATTACAGTCTAATTGATAATATATATAATTCAATAACAGCCCGCCTTGAAGCAATATGTATGTAATAATTTGTAAAATGTATTTAATAGTCATTGTATATGCTTATATTGTTGTATCCATGTGTAATAATGTTATGTGAAAATATTACGTAATTTAATAATGTAGAAGCCGTGAGAATAATAGGTTAAAAGTTGCTAACAATGAGTTAACAATGAGGTAACCTTGAGGCAATAATGAATTTGAAAGTTTAACAATACCGCTTCTAATTCTTGGAGCAACAATAATGTAATTATTATGACAGTTTAAAAATAGCCAATCAACAACCAGAAAAAGCTTTAGTTAAATTAAAGTATTTTATTGGAGTAGTATTAGCCAATCACAAATTTACAAGTTTAGGCGGTTGAAATCAGTTCAGTTGCCTGCAGCCAGTGATTGTAACCGGATGCGAGATGCGTCCTTGAGAGATTTAATACGTATTCGTGTGAGACGAAAAATAAGTTTACGTGTTAAAAAGTGTAATTATTTAATAAAAATAATCTCACAGCTCTCTCTATCAGTGAAGTGTTATTTAACGTGTCAAGCATTAATAAAAAGAGTGAAGTAAAATTATAATCTGTGTAAGCCTATATTCACAACCCTGCCAAGATATCCATGTCTCTAGCAGTAATACTGACGCAGTCGAGGCAAACATAAATATATAATATTTAAAGAAACAAATTACAAAGTTAATATTTTTCAACTTAGGGTGAAGGCTATCGGAAACTGTTTACCAAACGTGCGGTTACAACTACTACAAGTTCGGCTCCCCAACAGTTGAAATATAATACCACTCCTTCAATACAATCTACTTCAAATTGGCGCAAAGCGTTGGACAAATAACAATAACGTAAAGATACTATCTACTTCATTTTGTATCTACTGCGTTTTAATCCAGATAAACCTTTGCAGAAATAGCTGCATTACACATTTCGTTATAGATACTTAGGGAACAGCGATAGACAAATGTTTAAGAACTGGAGCTATACGCTGACCTTAAACTCTCCATATGTTTCCATGCAGTCGCGAGAAACAACTACATGTTCACAGGAATTTAAGAGAATAACCAAGTAGTGAACAGTTCGAACCACTAATAACGGATACCACAAAACAGTCATTTGAAATAAATTGCGTGTTTTAAGGAGATCAACAGTTTTTGTGCAGTACGTTTTCGTCTGTTTACCAGATATACTAGATTATACAAAATTCCCTCCGAATGCAGAGGAATTCACATGCTACTCCAGAAAATTCAAGATATAATTTAATTTGGAATGGAAATATATTTAATGGTGGTATTTTAAACAAAGCCGTTAGGAATTTTTTTAGAAAATTAAAGTTTTCGAAAACTTTTCTGTGTAAGGTGTAGTCTGGGGTGGGGGGATTTTCTTGAAAATCTTCGTGTCGCATCCTTGGAAATAACTGAACTTAAATAGCAAGTTTAGCACTTGGTATTGCTTAGCACTCGACTTTTCTTGAGTTATGCTGTTCATAGACACACACAGGTTGTCCTCCGTGGTAGGTTGGATACCATGATAGCCTCTAATTCCCGAGGTCACGGGTTCAAACCCGGTGGAGGGCGATGGATTTTTTTGGGGTGTAAAAATCCTTAGCATGGCTTCCTTCGGAAGGGAAGTAAATCCGGTGGTCCCGTGTCGTAAGTTTACGGCACGTAAAAGAACCTCGAGCGTAATAAAGAGACCTCTGAGCAAAATTACAGGTCTTTTACGCCCAATATAGAATGGGACGCTAAGGACTACAGCAGTTAAAGAGCGTCCATAAATAAAACTCAATTATTACACACACACACACGTACTTTTTTCTGAAACTGTTATTTTTATTCACGGGACCTCAAAACATATATTTCCTGGGAAATCTTAATAAAGTCAATAAAATTTTGGGGGGAATGGAATACCTTCCCTACTTACTATGTATGTGATAGGGAAAGTAAAGTTTGCGAACTTATATATTATCACAAATATTCCAGAGCAGACAAGAAATATAATTTTTCTTCCGCAGTAATGTTTAATACACTTACAAAATCAGGCCTTCCTGAAGTAAATTCCTGTAATGGTGGATATTGCAATTATGACCTGGAAACACAACAGAAGATATCCAACACGGATGCCCTAAACAGGATATACTAGCAGTAAAAACCAAACCTATTCTACTGTTCTACTGAGGGTATTCTAATAAATACGTATATGATAACCTAAATATGTTGCTAACCTAAACGTTTTATTCGCTAACGATCAGATTATTTTCAAAAAACTGAAGATGGGTTACAGAGTAATATCAATAACCTTAAAGATATCATGGACACATATTTTGATGCAGCACTGTGGCCCAAGGTTATCGGGAGATTAGTACTAGGCAGTGAAGAGATAACAGAGATAAACAGACGCGGTAGTGCTATCGCCCAGCATAAACACCAGAAACACTATCGACAGATAACCAGGACATTCTAGAAGACTACATTGGCTACATTAGCCAGCGCTCTCGCGAGTCAGAGACTCAGTGAGCGAGTGAGTGAGTACGTTACTTATGCGACAAAAAGTGCTGTTCTCCGAGTGAGTTTATAAGAATTGCTGTGACGTACAGTGAGTGCCACTACTGCAAGAAAGTAAAGTGACCGAAAAATCAAACTAGATCACATTATTAAAGTGACAGTGTGAACTAAGTTACTGCTCAAAGCAGCTTTAAGAACAAAACTGGAATCACATAAAAATGCAGAACATTTCAGAAGTCTTCAAAACCAACTGATCTTAAAAAGTATCATTAACCGATGAGACGGCTTCGCGGTAACACGTAAGGTTCGTGTTCTCGAGGTTCCGGGTTAGTTTTTGTCAAAGGTCCACTCTGACTTTGGAATTTTTGTGATTTTCCCTGATCGGTAGGCAAATGCTGGAGTGGTTTCTCGTCTACCACGATTTCCTTTCCTTCATTTCCCTTTCATTCCGTTTCCTTTTCATCTTTCAGGTGTAAAACAATCTTTTGTTAACGACGCTGTCAATTACCAGGATCATATGGCGTTGTCAGTGTACCGGAATTATGTCTCGCAGGTGTTCTTTTTGAGAAAGGTGTATTTTAGAAGGAGTTGGGAGCTGAACTTGTCGTAGTTGCAACCGCCCGTATAGTAAAGAGTTTCCGGTAACCTTCGCCCAAAATGTACTTTCAGGTGGCCTTTGCCCCAAGTTTAAAAAAAATATTAACTTTGTAATTCAACTGTTTGTTTAAATATTATATATTTATGTTTGCCTCGGCTGCGTCTGTATTTGTTAGAGACACGTTTCTCCTAGCAGGGTTTTGGTGCGACAAGAAAGTAGGCTTACACAGATTATAATCTTACTTCACTCCTTTTAATAACATTTCACTGATATAGAGACCTGTGAGATTCTTTTTATTAATTACTTGCACTTTTTAACATGTAAACTATTTTTTCGTCTCACACGAATACGTATTAAATCTTGACGCAGTAATTTGTATCACAAAAATCTAAATGTCAGAGTGATTGTAGTGTGAATATGCATTGTTGTGTGACATTGATTTGAGATATTTGTTGATTGTAAGCATTGTCAAGAAGTGGGTTTATACGGCCTTACTGAAACTGACAATAATAGCGTGCAATAATGTAGCGAGGGGGTGAGCTGTTTATCATTATTAGAGACGAGCAAATGACGTCAGAGTGGCGCGTTTTTTTTAGAATTTGCTGGAACATTTTTCCCCAGAGCATATGTTTTCGTAATTTTCATTGGATATAAATATAGACGCTAATGTTGGCGCGTTTTATTAACCAATAGCAGCTCGGTTATAATCTTTAGGCATATTGGGGCGAGAAAGTATAAATTCAGTGTCAGAATCAAGTTTCACGTAGTTCAACGAAGGCATTCATGGAGTATGCATCGCACACAGTTCAAGGTTACGCGTCGCAAAGTTATGAAAAATCTCTCGTGTCGTAAAGTTAATTACACAAAAAGTTGAAGTACGCGAATTAATAATGTGCAGTAAATAAGTTATTATAACAGTTTCAGTTTGGCGAGTGTCAAGATTAATAGGTTAAAGTGAATAATGTGTTACGACAATAAAAGTGTAAAACAAATTCTTTTATCAAGTCTTATCTTTGGATAAAAGCTCCTTTCCGTTTACACACCTGTGTAAGATAAGTGCTTGACCGAAAAATAATAGCTAGCCGGAGGACAGTGAACCCAAAATTAAATACATTAACAGGCGCTCAGTAAAAGATAACACGAAGTGACCGTGACAAATTGTCTTTCATACGTGCGGCAGATTAAAATGAAACATCTTCCAACTACCAACATTAATAACCTCACAAAATGGCTACCACAACGTGGGGCTAACAAATAAATAACATTAAAACTACTACAATCTCTCGAGGATGTGTCTCGCGTCTGGTTAGGAACACTGTTTGCAGGCAACTGAATTGATTTCAACCGTCTAAAATTGTAAGTTTCTGTATTTTAAGTCTCTGATTGGCTAATCCTACTCCAATAGAATACCTTCATTTAACTAAAGCTTTTTCTGGTTGTTGATTGGCTATTTTTAAACTGTCTCTAAATTTACATTATTGTTGCTCCAATAATGACTAGTAGCATTTAAACTTTCAAATTCATTATTGCCTCAAGGTTACCTCATTGCTACTTCATTGTTAGTAACTTTTAACTTATTATTCTCACAGCTTCTACATTATTAAATTACGTAATATATTCACATAACATTATTACACATGGATACACTATTATAAGCATATGCAATGACTGTTATATACATTTTTACAAATTATTACATACACAATTATAACTAATATGATTTTCCGGGCTGTTATGCCGTGGTCTGCTGAAGAAAATCTTTCTTCAGCAGACCACGGCATAACAGCCCGGAAAATCATATTAGTTATAATTGTGACACCGGCCGTGAAAACCTACGTTCTTACATATTACATACACATATTGCTTTAAGGCGGGCTGTTATTGAATTTATATATTATATAATTAGACTGAAATCATTTTAGTGCTAAAATACTGCCTCATTTTACACGCTAGTAAATCTACTGATTATGGCTGTCGCTTTTAAGCACACTTATAACCGTCGGTCTGGGCTGGGTTTGAACCCGCGATCTTGGGATCACAAGGCCAGCGACATCTTTTAGGCATGCTTCCACGTTTTGTCGGTGTGGCGGTGCCGGACTGATGGCGCGAATGCTTGCTCAAAGGAAAAAGTACTCCCCGTGGACACTAGAGGGCTGCTTGGTCGACAGGTTGTTCATCACCCTCTCTAAGCAGGCTCAGCAGTGCAATGGGTCATCGAGCCTGGAACCTTTAAGGACTTTCCGCGTCTCTGTGCCCTGTCTGCCTGCGGCCTGTAGCCTCCTTCACTTTCATCCTTTCCTTCTGGAGGGTGGCAGCCACAATAGAACTATGTAGGTTGATGCAGTAATTTGTATCACAAATTACTTAAATGTAAATAATGATTGTAATATGAATATGCATTTTTATGTGACATTGATTTGAGATGTTTATTGATTGTAATTATTGTTGAGAAGTAAGTTTATACGGCCTTACTGAAACTGACAATAATAGCGTGCAATAATGCAGCGAGGGGGTGAGCTGTTTATCATTATTGGAAACGAGGAAGTTACGTAATATTGGCGCGTTTTTCCTTGAGAATCTTCTGGAACGTTTC
The DNA here is from genome assembly GCA_030765065.1 of Deroplatys truncata. Taxonomy (NCBI): domain Eukaryota; kingdom Metazoa; phylum Arthropoda; class Insecta; order Mantodea; family Mantidae; genus Deroplatys; species Deroplatys truncata. The sequence goes on from CM060979.1 coordinate 91,051,361, forward strand.
CCTAGAGCATATGTATTCATAATTTTCATTGGATATAAAAATAGACGCTAATGTTGGCGCATTTTATTAGCCAATTGCAGCTCAGTTATAATCTTTAGGCATGTCGGAGTGTAGGAGTATAAAAAGAGTAGGTTAGAGGTAGACCCTGTCAGTTCATCGAAAATCTCAGTACACTACACGTCGTCTTCCACTCAGTTCATCGAAAATATTTGTAAAGTACACGTCGCCTTCAGTCAGTCAGTTCATCAAAATTCTTTGTACACTACACGTCGCATTCCCGTCAGTTCGTCGAAAGTATTTGTACGGCACACTTCGGATATCAATTTGCAGGTTACGCGTAACAGAGTTATGAAATCTCAAGTGTTATAAAGTTAATTATACAAAAAGTTGAAGTACGCGAATTAAGAATTATCAGTAATGAAGTTATTATAACAGTTTCAGTTTGGCGAATGTCAAGATCAATATGTAAATGTGATAGTGACTGTGTTTCGACAATAAAAGTGTATAATAAATTTCTTCATCAGTGTTATCTTTGGATAAAATATTCCTTTCCGTTTACACAACCTGTATAAAGAGAAATAACAGTCGCATTCTTTCAAACAAACACTAATACTACCGCAAATTGCTAACACCAGATGGAGCTAACAAACCTAACAAATGAATCACGTCACAAGATGGCTTCAACGCGTGAAGTAAACACAAATACACAAACATTATAAGTAATACCACTTACAAATTGGCTACCACAACGTGGGGCTGCAATAATGTTAAATATAACATTAATAATAATGTTGCCGCAAGGTCGCAGTGCGCGAGATGCCCCCCTATATAAGTGTTTCACCAGAAACTCATTTAGCAACGGTTTAATGATATACAGGCTGGAAAAAACAATATTCCTTTTACATGACTATAAGAAGAGATAATGTACAATTAGTTTTGTTGTATCACCCATAGTTGTAAAGTAATTAAATATCCTACCACATTATTTTCCTATGCACCGATGTAATAAACGGAAAGAAGAACTTATATGGAGTTAAAACGCTACGAAGTATGCAACCTGGATGATGTGTAAATTAGTATAACATAATGCAAACTAAAACTGATTATTGTTACCTAAAACACAATTTGCGTATTTTTTACTAACGAAATACTTGGGGACAGTCATCATGCTCCACTGACCTCATTTCACAACAGATAGAATCCATTAAAAGCTACACGTAATGGCTCTATTACCTAGTTACATAAGCCTTCATTACCAGCATTAAGAATGAGGACAGTATATTGTTTGTTCAGAGTCTTTTGGGACAGTGAAAGGGGGAGATAAGGAATTCTCGCGGTCGGTAAGCTGGCTAGCAAGAAAGCCGCCACACGATGCCAAACTGAGCGCGTGCAACCGGTTTTTACATAACTCTCTCCACTGTCTCAAAAGATTCTGAACGAAGAATAAGAAAGGTACTCATTATCTCGCGGAGAGCAACTTGACCACGTATGGTACTATTTTCTAATTGCTAAATTATTGACTGAGCAGTGACATGAACAAGGTGCTTTTTGGTACCGCCGTGCAACATTAAAGTCCTATTCACCATGAAGACATAACGTTAACATAATGCTGCCTATGTGCAAGCTTGAGGCAAGATTATTTATAATTGCCAAGGGGTTTTAGATCCATAAGTTACATGCGAACATTTTCTGAACGTACTGAAATTTTAAAATTGAATAACATGAGGCAGTATTTTTAACACTTAAATGATATCAGTCTAATTATATAATATATAAATTCAATAACAGCCCGGCTTAAAGCAATATGTGTATAAAATAACATAAAATGTATGTAACAGTCATTGTATTAATGTTTATATTATTATGTACATGTTTAATAATGTTATGTGAATGTATTATGTAATTTAATAATGTAGGAGCTATGAGAATATAGGTCAAAAGTTGCTAACAATGAGGTAACCTTGAGGCAATAATGAATTGGAAAGTTTAGTAATGCTACTAGTAATTCTTGGAGCAACAATAATGCAATTTTTAGAGGGTTTATAAATAGCCAATCAACAACTAGGACAACCTGAAAGTTAAGTCAAAGTATTATATTGGAGTAGGATTAGCCAATCAGAAACTGAAATAGAGCAAATTCTACAAGTTCAGGCGCCAGTTGCTAGTAGACAGCGTTCCTAACCGGACGCGAGACGCGTCCTCGAGAAGTTTAATACGTATCCAGTGTAAGGTGAAAATTCATTACGACGAGTATATTATAAAGTTTACGTGTTAAAAAAGAGGTGCAAGTAATTAATAAATAATCCCACAGCTCTCTATATAAGTGAAGTGTTATTTAATCGTGTGAAGGATTAATAAAAGGAGTGAAGTAAAAATTATAATCTGTGTAAGCCTACATTCTTCAGCCGCAACATCCCTTGTTAAGAGAAATATGTTTCTACAAATTAATACCGACGCAGCCGAGGCAAACAAATATATATAATATTTTAAAGTAAACATTAAAATACAGAGTTGATTTCTAAAAGTTGGGGCGAAGGCCACCGGAACTTTGTACCATACATGGGGCAGTTACTACATCAAGTTTGGCTTTGCAACCGCAGCAATACAATGCAACCTACTCCAAACTGACGCCCAAAGCGTGATGCTAATAATGCAAAAATACAACTACTTCAAACATAACCAGCAATATCCATTATGAATGTCCATCCAGTCTTTATAAATAAACAATAGATATTAGTTTTGTACCAAACAAACGGACATCAGAGTTTGGCATCAGCATTTAAAATAGCGTGGCATAATATTACACATTATCATTTTATCTGCGGCTTGCCGTACCTAGTAGGCAGAGAAGTTTGCATACTACCAACAAATTCGATATCGAGATTTCACAGGAAATACATATTTTGAGGCTCCCTGAATACACGCACACAGAAAGCATTTTTAGGAAAAGGTCCATGTTTGTATATAATTTTGTGTCTGTGAAAAGCATAACTCTAACTCCAAAATCAACAGCCGGATCAACACCAAACTTTATATTTAAGTTCAATACATTACAAAGATGCAACACAAATATTTTCAAGAAAACCCTCCACCCAAAACTACCCTTTACATGGGGCATGTTTCGAAACCTTTAATTTTCTAAAATAGCTGTGATGATTTTGAATAAAATATCATATACTAAAGACATTTACATGACAAATGAAATGTATATCTTGAATTCTCTGAGAATGGGCCTTTGAAGTCCTTTTCATTCGGAAGGAATTTGTATAATCTTGTATAACTGGTAAATGTTATTGTTCACCAATGGCATTGGGGATAATTGATCTGCATCATTTTCCCTCTGACTTCCCAATATAAAGTCTGTAAGTTATCACTTTTAAGGCCTTTGCATTTAGCGAGAAGCTGTCTTTCAGGATGACTTCTTCACAGAGAGTGCACTTGGGTGTAGGTAGGCATCGTATCTTGTAGAGATGTTCTGCGTGGCAATCGTGGCCAGTTGCCATCCTAAATAAGGCCACTGCAGTCTTCCTTGGCATTTTTTATATATCAACCCTATCTTTAATATTTTTATAATATTTATCTTTTAATCTTCATCAAGTCTCTGCTGTATTTTGAAATGTTGTTTAATGTTATTTAATTGTTTATTTATTTCTATTTGTCCTACAGTTTTCATTTGTTGTTCACTGTTGTTAAGTACAGATGAATGCGTACTTCACAGAAATTACAATCTCTTTAAAACACAATTTATTTAAAATAACTTATTTTGTAGCATTAACCATTTCTAAGATATCCATTATTAATGATAGAATCGTTCAATATTTAACCCCTCTTTTAAATTCCTGTCAATATTGAATTGTTTCTCGCGATTCCACTGAAACAGTACGGAAGTTTAAGGTCAACGTATAGCGTCCAGTACTAAAACATTTGACTCTCCCTGTTCTCTTTGTATCTATAACGAATAGCTATTTATGCAAAAGTTTATTTCGATTAAAATGAAGTAGATATAAAAATAAGCTTCAGTAAGACTAGTTTGTGTACGCACTAATCGATATGGGATAGAGAAAGCCACGTGAGCGTAGCATATCAGATTTTTTTAAAATGCACATTTAGAAACATATTCTCGTATGCAAGCCTTGAAATATAATGCCGAGTTCATAGAAATGCACTGCTTACTGTTTCAGGGCAATTACATAATTGTAAATTATTATTTTTTAGTAATTTTATAATGATTCTGGTAAATGTTTCCTTCATAATGAAACGTATCTTTATATTACAGGCAACATATCCACAATACATTTTATTGTGTGGACTACAGTTGAATAGGAAGTATACAATGAATTTTATCAATTTTCTTTGCGAAGCTGTTGTTATTATTGTCCAACTTATATATGTATAAATCGATGTCTAAAGCACATTAAGGATATCCATTTAAATTAGCTGCTTGTAGCTCTGGTTAGAGATTAATTTCCAATTAATGGTTTTATTACCTTAGACTAAGTTATTTATTCTAATCTGTACATAGTTGATTTCATTCCTGAAGATAATTTAACCGCTTCATTAGAGTTTGATTTTATATGAACAGACTTACGCATAAAATCAAAAAGCCCACAAAGATTAATATATAGGCAATAAAATTAAGTTTAAAAACATGTTTAGTTTTTTTATTTTTAATCGAAAGCTAACAATCCACATATCCCTAAATAGAACTTGCAAGCATTGTCTCCAAAGCAGATTAGACGCAAAGAAAATACACATCTATCAGTCCAAAACTTTATATCCATGTCTTATGAGTTTGTTGATAATGAATTACCACCTCTATAGCCTTCAATTATTTTACACTTAACAAATGAAATATTACTTAAGTACGTTCGAAAATAAAGTATGAAATTAGTGGTATGATGCAACGATGAAACTGATTCATTCAGCATTTTTTACGTATGAAGGAGCTTTACATGCTATTCGTATGCAATTTCATCTGAATTAAGCCCTTCTTTCATCTCCTTCTCACTTAGGGACATCAAATCGTTTTTCCGTCAAATGGAAGTAGGAAAAATACTGTAGAAGGGAATTGGATTTGAAAAATTCAATACCACGAACCAATTTGAACTGCGTATCTTTACGGGACCGTCGGTCCACTTTTGACCCATGTCTCTCATACGATTTATGTATAGGATGTAGAGAAAAATGTTACAAAGCTTGGTAGTAGATACATATAAATGTATTTCATGTGTACACCCAAGCCCAGAAACTCTTTGTTTACGCGTTAGAGCCTCCAAAAGGGAAAGAGAATACCTGTACAAACCGTAGACCCTGTAACAAGCAGCATACATCACATTCATTAGTTAAGAGTTAGTTACGAATGGCACTATATCAGCTATTACGTGATGTACAACAACCCTTCACTATTCCTACAGCCAACGGTAGAGTTTAGGGTATTATTCTGTTTAATAGTTTCATACCTTATACATTCATTTGTGTGGCTATTGTCAGCTGGAATCCTTGTACGCAAATGCAGAGTACACTGAGATGCTTTCATGTACGGGAAAGCCTAAGGAATGCAAAAGAGATTCACCGGCTCTATCAACGTTACCCCATAAAGGTGCCACCGAGCCCACACCATGCCTCCAATAATGGAGAGGCGTTTACGTATCAAATTTGGTGGTAGTAATTTTGAGCACATTTAGTAGTTGATTAAAATGTTATCTGTTAACTTCCAGTACAATTTCAGCTTAATTCTTCTACTTCTTTCCTGTCCTTTGTGTTCTATACTGACTACATCGTCTCCAACTTAACAAAATCACACAGTACCCATTGTCCATTTACCTACCACTAAGCCTTGTAACCTATATTTATTTACACCTGTATATACATGATGTTCAATGGAAAATTAAATGATCATTTAAAAAGGACAAATGACATAACGGAATTTTGGATCCAACAGTCGAAAACTTAAAACAAAAATCTATCAAAGGTAAACAAAACTGTCTTAATAATCTAAGGTAGAATTGAGGTATTATTACGAGTTTTACGTCTTCTTAGGCGACCAAAAGAAAGAATAGTCGGCTGATTGTAAAATTTCTGTAGATTCTGCAGAACTTATGGAATAAAGAAAGTAATAACCTGATATTGGTACACAGAACCACTAAGCATTCCTATGGCATTTGTAGCGCTCTGCCTCGGCACTCTTCAGCCACGCAATCACATTAGCAGATGACAGTCTGAGGGAATATGCCGCCATTATGGATCCCGCCCTGGCCATGAAATTTTCAAATCTGATTCAGAGTGCCCACCATTATGGATGTCCTCCATTCAATTACGTTTAATGCGAGACTATTCGAAACTAGACGCATGTCACGATGAAAACTGCATATGCGAAGGCCATATGACTATGCTTCATCAAGCGCTGAGAGAACCCCGGTGCGCCCGTCGGGTTGTATTCTGCTGGTGATTGCTCAATAATGCCTCCCCTTTAGGGCAAGACAAGACTTCCAATAACGATAATCACCACCATGTACATGCAATCACACAATGAGAGCTTGTCTACCGCCCATTGTACCTCTGATTTGTAGGATTGTGTAAAAAGAGGAAATTAAACGCATGTGCTAAAAAAACTGCCCTAACCTACTTTCACTCATGCATGAGTATTTTAGTTGTAAAGGCAAACTATCATGTGTGAAACTTTTTTTACATTTAAAGGAAATGAAACTAAAGATAGCCAAAACAGAGATTAATGACAAATTAACGCACATGGTGATGTGGTATGTCACGAAATTTATTTTTCATATCTTATATTTCAATAATCAGCATCATCAGCAGCAACACGGTTTAGACCTGTTGGCCTGTTCCGGCCTCAAAGTACATATGTTGAACTGATCCATCCATCTCTTCGATGGACGTCATCGTAATCTCTTGTTTGTATGCATAAACAAATCGTCCATCTTCATTTCTTAAAACATGTTTATCTTACATGTTTTTATATTCTCTACTTCCCCATTAAGGCTTAATAAATTTAACTCTTTCCCAATGTCTGCATGTTCTTTGATAACCTTGTACAGTTCGCAAAAATCTCACCTCTGCCCACTCTTCTTGTTTGATGTCTTTCTTTCTCAAAGTGCAGTATTCACATCCACACATGAGGGATTGGACTACTAATACTTTAGGAAATTTGAGAATTGTTTCCTTTTTGGCCTTGTTTAGCAAAGTTTTTTGATTGCTCTAATAAACAATTGAATCGGTGAATGTTATTTCGTAGATATTCGTTTTTTATGTTTCCAATTTAACATCTTAAATAATTAGTTCTTGTACCTCTTCTGTTGCTGTTTTATTTAAAGTTATTACTCCTAATACAATTTTCTCTTTAAAAGCTAATATTTTTGTCTTAGATGTAGACATCGTTAGATTATATTCTTTTGTAATTTTATAAGTGGAAAATAAACTGCTGCAGGGATTTCTATGATGCTGTAATTAAAACCTGACTGTCTGCGAAAAGCTGTGTTGTTAATACACTTTTATATTACTTCAGTGATTCCAGGTAAAATGCTTCCAAAAACAAAATGGTATGTATTGAACTTCTATATACTGGTCATGTGCTAGCAGCACTTGTAAAAGAGCCAAATCTGAATCATTAAAAGCATCTTAGATACAATCAGTACGGGTAATAATATTACAAACCCTGTCTACTCAAGTTTCTGTAGTTGAGTGTCTTTTATTTGCATTATTACTTTCTCTACCAATGACATAGTAGTAGAGAAGGTATTGCATTCCACACAAAAATTTTGGTATCGAAATTTCACCGGATACATGTTTTGAAGCCTCCTGAATAAAAAAAAGCATTTTAGAAAATGGTCCCTGTGTTTCTCTGCATGCGTGTGTCTCTGAACAGCATAATTTAAAAACAAAAATTCGGATAAGTAACAATCTTGGTATTTACGTTCAGTAGTTTCCAAACAAGCAACACCAAGATTTTAAAGAAAATCTGTCCAACCCAAATTGGAAGATTTATCAAAATGGTTTCATTTATGGACGCCCTTTAACTGCTATAGTCCTCCACGTCCCATTGTGTATTGGGTGTGAAAGACTGGATATTTTGCTCAGAGAGTTCTTTATCATGCTTGAGTTTCTTTTACGTGCCGTAAATCTACGACACAGGACCACCGACTTTATTTCCCTTCCGAAGGAAGCCTTGCTAAAGATTTTTATGCCCAAAAAAGAATCTATCATCCTACCCCGGGTTTGAACACGCGGCCTCGGGAACTAGAGGCTAGCATGGTACCCCTATACCACGGAGGACGACGATCAAAATTGTTGAATTTCTAAATAATGGCTCCAACCACTTTGATTAAAATACCAAGTATTAAAATATATTTATATTGCAAATATACAATGTATATATTGAAGTTTCTGGGAATAACCTGTAAAGTCCTCTTTATTTAGTACAAATCTTGCATAATGTTGTGTAAGCGGTAAACGTAAAAACGACAGACCAAAACGTACTACACAAGAAATTTAGAGCTCTTTAAAACACACAATTTATTTTAAATAACCTTTTTGTGATACCACCACCTATTATTAATGGTTCGAATTGTTCAATATTTGGTCATTGCCTAAATTTTTAAATATTCAAGTGTTTCTGGCGATTGCATGAAAAGAGTACGGAATTTTAAGACCAGGCTTAGTGTCCAGTTCTAAAACATTTGACATATCTATTCCCTTTGTATTTATAACGAAATGTGTAATGTGGAAAGCTTTATCTCGATTAAAATGTAAAAGGTAGGAAAAGTAACTTTCGTAAGAATAATTTGTATACCCATTAATAAGAGAAAGTAGAGAAAGTCATGTGAATATAACACAACTGATTATTATTATTTTTTGGAATGGAACTAAAACAATTATCAGCATGTGACTTATAACACTTCATTTCGAAACAGCTCAAATAAGCAAAACAATCCTTAGCAGTTATCCATTCCAATCATAAATTTGCTCTAATGATCAACATATCTAATATTTCTTCGACTACATTCATTAAAATTTTAGGCTTTGATTAAAGCTCTTCCGTCAAGAGTGTTCTCATCAATAAGAATAGAAATGAGTTCGGAATACAAAGTTTGGATGCCAAATTAAGATTTATTTTTCAGCTGGAGTGTCCTGGACTTTTAACTATTACACGTCTATTACCAGCTGAGTATCCTGAATACAATTTTTGACGATTTGTTTCTCTTCTAAAATTACTTTCATGGTTTCACTTCGTGTTGTTAACCATATTTCTTGTGGTTTTTCCATAAATTCCTAAGTTAAGTTATTAAATCATAGGATATCATCCCATTATATATATATATATATATATATATATATGTCCTAGCTAGTTGGAATTTTAAGTTAAATTTTCTGTCATTATTTTTCACACAGCTACTATTGCTCTCTTCTTTTACGTATTTCTCAATTGTATTATTGTAATGTGTTTTTTCCACCATATTAAGATTTTTGTTAGTTATTTTAAGCTAATGATCATCATATAATTTATTCCATATTGAAAATATAAATTTAAATAATTAGTATAAAATTATACCAAACATTTCTTAAAAGGACAAGCTCTAAAGCACCCGAGGAAACTGGTTTCCATTTACTATAAAATAATTGATGTTTAATCTTGAATCTCCAGGTATGTATATTGTGAATGCTTGTTTTTAACAAAGGATGCGTTCTCTGTTTTTAACGTATTGTATATAATGAGTAGACTTAACCCTTATAAGCTGTTGTTTACCTTATCTTACCTAAAGAGATAATTCCTAAGCCATCCATTTGGATCTCGGAGACAAATTAAATGTATTTTTTTTTATTTTGCCAAACTGAAACTGCAACAATTCATAAAATGTTTCTGTATCTTCCAAAATTCCCTAACTTTATAGCTCGACCTTCCTTATAAAGTTCATTCATGTAACTTTCTTGTTATCTTGTTATTTAAAAGTTTTAATTTCCGAGTATCTATAGGTGAAGTTTCTAAATCTTGCAGTTTTTATTTAAATGTATTAGAATTTTTACATTATTATACTGTCGCGCACAATACATTTATCGTAATTTTTCAAAAATAAAAAGCTCTGTCATACTGTTTAAATAATAATAATAATAATAATAATAATAATAATAATAATAATAATAATAATAATAATACGTATACAAAATTAGTATAGAACTTTTATGTTGCCTCAGAAAAAATTAAGTTTTTTAAACATAAGTTTGTAAAAATTTATCCTCAATAGCGGAACTATTATATTAAACAATATCTTGAGCGGTTTAAGAATGTAGCAAAAAGCATATGGCAGTTTTTTTACTTTCTCTACTACGTATACTAAGTAGGGGAAGTGTTGTATTCCACCCAAAAATTCGATACCGAGATTACACCGGAAATATATATTTTGAGGCCCCTGAATCAAAAAAGAGCACTTTTGGAAACATGTCCTAAATAATCTTCCAGAGATGCGACACGATGGTTTTCAAGAAAATCACCCCACTCCAGGTAACCCTTTGCATGAAACATTTTACGAAAATTTTAATTTTATAAAAAATGGCTCTAACTATTTTGATTAAAATAATATCATATATTTAAGATTCTTTCATTTCAAATAAAATGTATATCTTGAATTTTCTGGGAATGTCTCCAAAAGCATTCTAAAAGTAGTCATTGTAAAAGACTTTTGCATAACCGGTAAACCATAAGAGATAGACAAAATTTACTATACAAAACATGTAGATCGCGTGAAAATACACAATTTATGTCATGCACATTTTTTGAGGAGTGAAACATTTTTGAGATATTGCTTGTTATTCGATTAAATTTTCCAATACTTGTACTTTTTCTCAAATGGGAATTCGTTATTCATTTTCTTTTTTGTCCTGGTAATGCAAAGAGAATGGAATACTCCACATAGCAACCGGCACTTAAAATATTTGACTATCGTTTAAAGCCTACCAATTCCCCTTGCATCTACAAGAAAATTAGCAATAAGATTAACATCTCGATAATTCGATTAACATGAAGCATATGGAGAATAAGCGTTTGTAAAAATAGTTTGTACAAGAGTAGAGAAAGTCATTAGAGTGTAACACATCACATTTTTTAACATTCAGAGTCATTTTATGGTTATCTATAGGTAGGAATTTTATTCTTCACTCTAGGCGATTCCTGTTGTTTACACAAAAGGATCGTGCCCCAACTTCCTTACTGGATAAACGAATTCTACCTTCGAAAAGGAATTTCAGCACTATCTCCACCAATTTTCAGTTTTCTGAGCGTATAAACGTTGCAATAATTACAAAATGGTTTAGTGAGAATTGATCAAAGTACGATAAATTCAGAATCCCGACCAACAAAAAAGAAATTGAGAAAGAAGGCAGCAAAAACGTAAAATAATAATGCAAAAGAAAACTTTAAATTTACATCGAGTAACATGAAGAGAATAAGAATAAGGTCAGAAAAACATGTAAAATATAATATATATAAAACATTTGAAATAGCTCGCATAAAGAAGAAAAACACATTTAAAACAAAATCTCAAGAAAAGTTCGAAAAGTAATTATAGGAAACCGAGCAGAATGGCTCAGACAGTTACGTCTGTGACCCGGCATCGATCCCCGCCGTATGTTCACTTTAATGTATGGGTTTTTTCGGGGATTTTTCCGGGCCCTCAGACAAATGCTGGAGTGGAATTAATTGTTCTTTCACACAAGCCGTGTGTTGGACAAGGTTGTAAAGGTAGAATCAGATGACTGAAAAATTCAATGCCATAGCCGGGATTTGAACCACGGATCTCCCGGTCTCCGTGCGGTTGCTCTAACCACTGAGCTACCATGGCAACATGCCGACACGACATTAAATTCTCTAGCTGATTCGCATTTTTCCCGGTAAACCACAAGGAGATCTCAAATTGTATTGAGATGTCATACCCCAATGGCGACTTACAACATTGTAAGTACTTAAGTCCCGGGCTTCATAGTTGCAACCACTATTAGGTCAATTAATGGAATTAATTGTTCTTTCACACATGCCATGTGTTGGACAGGGTAGGGGTATGACATCTCAATACAATTTGAGATCTCCTTGTGGTTTACCGGGAAAAATGCGAATCAGCTGGAGAATTTAATGGCGTGTCGGCATGTTGCCATGGTAGCTCAGTGGTTAGAGCAACCCGACGGAGACCAGGAGATCCGTGGTTCAAATCCCGGCTATGGCATTGAATTTTTCAGTCATCTGATTCTACCTTTACAAATGCTGGAGTGTTTCTTTCATTCCCCGAATTTCCTGTCCCCCATTTCGTTCCATTCTTCATTCCATTTATCTTTCATCCCGTCGGTCTCTTTCAGGGTCTGAAGTGTTGGCGATGGTGCTTCGGTGCAGCGTGGCAGGGGAAAGGATGCTCATTGTACTCTCTCCGACCCTCGGCTTTCGGCTGACTGCCGGGGAATTGGAACCCCCTTGAGCGGCACCCCCTCTATGTGGGGTGGGGTCCCCGGTCTGCCTGTTCTTCTGCCAGGGTGGAAACTTACGGACCCTGCCACTGCTGTGCCTTCGTTCTTGGTTCCGGCCGCTCGGTGTTTCCTCTCGCTTCATCCTTCCTCCTCGTGGGGCGTAGGTACAATATCCTATCTGGATCGGTGCCGAGTCCCCTCCGCAGTCAATCCATTCTAATGATGAAAACGATTTAAATGAATGTATAGAGAAATATGCTGTAAAAATCTGATGTGTTACACTCACATGACTTTCTCTACTCTTGTACAAACTATTTTTACAAACGCTTATTCTCCATATGCTTCATGTTAATCGAGATATCGAGATGTCAATCTTATTGGTAATTTTCATGTAGATGGAAGGGGAATATGGTAGCTTTTAAGCGATGGTCAAATATTTTAACGCTGGTTGCTATGTGGTGCATTCCATTCTCTTTACATGTCCAGGACATAAAAAAAAACGAATAACGAATTTGAAAAAAAAGTATAAGTATTGGAAAATTTAAGGGAATAACAAGCAATATCTCGAAAACGGTTCACTCAACAAAAGAAATGTGTATGACATAAATTGTGTATTTTAATGCGATCTACATTTTTTGTGTAGTAAAATTTTGTCTTTCTCTTATGGTTTACCAGTTATGCAAAAGTCGTTCACAATGAAGATTACTTTTGGAGACATTCCCAGAAAATTCGAGATATACATTTCATTTCTCATGACAATATCTTAAACATATGATATTTTAATCAAAATCGTTATAGCCATTTTTGAGAAAATTAAAATTTTCGAAAAATGTTCCATGTAAAGGGTAGTCTGGGGTGGGGGAATTTCCTTGCAAACCTTCGTGTCGCATCTCTGGAAGATACTGAACCTAAACACCAAGTTTGGTGTTTATATGACTGTTCGTTTCTGAGTTATGCTGTTCACAGACACATAGACACACAGACACACGGACACACAGACACACAGACAGACACACACACGGACATGTTTCCAAAAATGCTTTTTTTGGATTCAGTGAGTCTCAAAACATGTATTTCTGGTGAAATCTCGGTATCGAATTTTTGGGTGGAATACAATACTTCCCCTACTTACTATGCGTAGTAGAGAAAGTAAAAATTAATGCAAATAAATAACAGACGCTAGCAGGACGAGGGTACAACAAAGGAGGACTCGTCATAGAAGAAGAAAATCAGCAAGAGAGAAAGACCCCATTGCAACTTCACGAGCAGCAGATGCGTGAACTTTGAAGAAGAGAACTCTTGAAGAAATAACTTTGTAGAGAAGAGAAATAATGTTTTTTACACTGTGTGAGGTATACCGGTGTACCGTAAGGTCATTATGGTTCTGTGGGATATCTCGGTGGGGAATATATACCTATAGATAGCTCCACGATAAAGTGTAGAGGAATTATCTGCACGTCAAGTAGTACCTGAACTTGCTCTCCTCATCAATAGTGCGAAATATATAAAAGCAAACTCATTAAATATAGAGAACACAGGTCATTAACAAATAAATTTAAAGTAAAATCCGGATCATGCTAAATAGCAAACGTTCTTGAGATTTTACAGTAGAGAATGGACGTTTTTAAATAAATAAGGAAACTGCATAATTATACTATAAAATTAAATTTTGAAAGATTCTAATATTCAGATAGAAAACTATAAAAAAGAGCCTCAAATCTGAGAAAATCTGATGTGTTACCTTTCTCTACTCTTGTACAAACTGTTTTTAAAAACGCTTATTCTCCATCTACTTTATGTTAATCGAGATATATAATTGCAGAAACTTATCTCATTGCTAAATTTTCTTGTAGGTGCAAGGGGAATTGGTAGGCTTTAAGCGAGAGTCAAATATTTTAAGAGCTGGTCGCTATGTGGAGTATTTCAGGATATAAAACAAAACGAATAACTAATTCCATTTGTGAAAAAGTATAGCTATTATAAAATTCAAACAAATAAAAGGAATATCTGGGAAATGGTTCACTCGAGAAAAAAATACATATGACATAAATTATGTATTTTAACGAGATCTGCATTTTTGTGTAGTAAAATTTTGTCTATCTCTTAATGTTTACCAGTTATGCAAACGTATTTTAGAATGAAGACGACTTTTGGAGATATTCCCAGAGAATTCAAAATATACATTTCATTTGCCATAAAAGTATCTTAAACATACGATATTTTAATCAAAATCGTTAGAGCTATTTTTGAGAAAATAAAAATTTTCGAAAAATATTTCATGTAAAGGGTAGTCTGGGATGGGGAATTTTCTTGAAAATGTTTGTGTCACATCTTTAAAAGGTACTGGACCTAAATACCAAATTTGGTATTTATCTGAATTTTCGTTTTTAAGTTATACTGTTCACAGACACACATGTACCTTTTTCTTAAAAATCCTTTTTTTGGATTCAGGGAGCCTCAAAACATGTATTTGCGATGAAATCTCAGTATCGAATTTTTGGGTAGAATGTAATACTTCACCTATTTACTATACGTAGTAGAGAAGGTAAAAAAGAAGGAGCAGAATGGAGCGCGGGTTAATTCAATAAATAGCAATAAACACTGAAAACACCTTTATCATTTCTGAAAGTCACAACAATGTCTATGTTAATATTACACTGCTCCTAAGAAACCGTTCTAATGGGAAAGTGGCTTAAAATATGTCATGAAGTTGAACAGTAACATGTGCTGTCGCTAAAATGGGCAACTTGCAGTAACTTCGCCTGGATATACATTGAAGCACATAGCATGCTTAGCATTAATAGAACAGCAATGCTTGACGAAAGGTTGGTAAACTTTCACCTCTCTATTCGTTTTGTTGCACAATGCTCAAGAACCCAGACAAAGATTTTTCCTCTTCCATCAACCGCTCGAAACTGTTGGTTTCTGGTATCGATGTGCGTGACCGTTTCATAAAAGAAAAAGCACGCCGTTATTCTCCTAACGTTTATCGCTCACCAAACTCCTGTATTAACTCTGATTGCTCACAAGTCCATTTAGGCGAAAAAACGTTCCTTAGAGAAAAAGAAGTGAAGTGAAAGCACCATTCCACAAATGAAAAAATCTGATGTGATACATTCACTTGACTTTCTCTACCCCTGTTCTTTATTGGTGGGTGTACACACTGTTCTTACTAACCCGTATTTTTCCGTCTACTATATTTTAATCCAAATAAGCCTTTGCAAAAATAGATCTGCATTACACATTTCGTTATAGACACAAAGGGAAAAGCAATGCTCAAATGTTTAAATGTATGTACGCTGGTCTTAAAATTCCATACTGTTTCAATGGAATCACGAGAAACAACTGAATGTTGACGGGACTTTAAAAGGATTGTAGTATTAAACAATTCGAACAATTAATAACGCATAGCTAATGCCACAAAAAGGGTTATTTGAAATAAACCGTGTGTTTTAAAGATATCTACATTTCTTGTGTAGTGCGTCTTTGTCTATCGCTTAACGTTTACCAGTTATACAAGATTATATTAGACATCAAAGACTATTCCCAGAAAATTCAAGATATACATTTTATTTTCATATAAATAACTTTTATATATGGTATTTTAATAAAGATTCTTACAGAAATTTTTAGAAAATAAAAAGTTCAGAAGAGTTCTCTAAAAATTAAATTAAATTCAGTTGAGTTTTATTTATGGATCCTCTTTACCTGCCATAGTCCTTAGCGTCCCATTCTATATTGGGCGTGAAAGAATGGTGATTTTGCTCAGATGCCTCTTTATCAGGCTTGAGGCTATTTTACATGCCGTAAATCTACGACACGGAACCACCGGCTTTACTTCCCTTCCGAAGGAAGCCATGCTAATGATTTTTACGCCCGAAAAACTCCATCACCCTCCGTGGGGTTTGACCCCGCGACCTTGGGAACTAGAGGCTAGAATGGTAACCACTACACCACGGACGACGAAAAATGTTGTATATTAATGGTAGTTTGGGATAGGGGGATTTTCTTGACAATCTTCGCGTCGTATCTTTGGAGGTACTGAATCTAAATTTTAGCTTGGTATTTATCTGACTTTTCGTTTTTTAGTTATGCTGTTCTCTCTCTCTCTCTCTCTCTCTCTCACGATTTTGATAAAAATGCCTCTTTTAATTCAGTGGACCTCAAAATGTGCATTTTCGTTGAAATCTCGATATGGAAATTTTGGGTGGACTGCAATGCCTTATCTACCTGTTAGAGAACGTCAAAATCAATTGCAGTAAATGATAAACGAACATGATTAATTTATTACAGTGATGATAAGTTTAGTGCAAGTTTACAATTTCTTGCAATACAAGATACACTGTTGTTAATTCTGGTTTGATTCCTGGAACTTAGCAGAAGTTTCATTTAATACATCCTCTATATAACGTTTTTTACTTAAAACTGAACCTGAGCTTAAAATTTCCTCAGAGAGTTAGGAAAGTTTTGGCCTAACTCCCTATGCATCACCTAAAAATATTTATATCTAAAATAGTTTTATAATTTGTGGATGCTCTTGGTGTATATATTTCTTTATACCGTTTTATGCCGGTTTTAGTTTTTTTTTGTGTACTTAATTTGCCAGTTCGATATGAAGTTTTAGGTGAATTAGACTGCGTTTTGTATTTAGTCTCTATATGCCATATTTATACTCCTATTTGATTTATCGTTTGCTCTCCGCTGCCACTTATATTAGTATTTGCTTTCACAAGTAGGGTTACAGTAACTTTGTTATGCGCTAGTGCTGCTTAGATTTAGTTATTTTGCCTATGGAGCTATTCTAAGTTTTCGAAAGCAGTTACAGCCTTACCTTCATCTACAATATTGACTCTTGAAACTAAGGCTACTGTTCAACTGTCTTTTAATACAGTTTGCATTTGTTTCTTTAAGTTTTAGTTATATCAATTTGTTAAAGGGAATATTTCTGTTTGAGTACGATAAAGATAAAGTATTTTCGTTGTCCTCCGTAGTATGGTGGTTACCATGCTAGCCTCTAGTTCCCGAGGTCACGGGTTCAAATCCGTGAAATTACCGGTCCATCACGCCCAATATAGGATGAGACGCTAAGAACCGTAGTAGTTAAAGAGCGTCCATAAATAAAAAGAAGATAAACTTTTGAATTCGTATTTTGCGGTTCATCCTGGGCTAAATGACAGTCCATTTTTACTTTCTCTACTACGTATAGTAAGTAGGAGCCGTATTGTATTCCATCCAAAAATTCGATACAGAGATTTCACCGGAAATATATGTTTTGGGACCCCCTGAATCAAAAAAAAAGCATTTTTGGAAACATGTCCGTGTGTGTCTGTCTGTCTGCCTGTCTGTGTGTCTGTGAACAGCATAACTCAGAAACGAACAGTCAGATAAACACCAAACTTGGTATTTATGTTCAGTATCTTCCAGAGATGCGACACGAAGGTTTTCAAGAAAATTCCACACCCCAGACTACCCTTTACATGGAACATTTCGAAAATTTTAATTTTCTCAAAAATGCCTCTAACGATTTGGATTAAAATATCATATGTTTAAGATATTTTCATGACAAATGAAATGCATATCTCGAATTTTCTGGGAATGTCTCCAAAAGTATTCTTCATTGTGAACGACTTTTACATAACTGGTAAACCATAAGAGATAGACAAAAGTTTACTACACAAAAAATGTAGATCGCGTTATACACAATTTATGTCACATACATTTTTTTTGTGAGTGAACCATATTCGAGATATTGCTTGTTATTCCCTTAAAGTTTCCAATACTTTTTCTCAAAAGGGAATTCGTTATTCCTTTTTTTATGTCCTGGACATGCAAAGAGAATGGAATGCTCCACTTAGCAACCACCCCTTAAAAGATTTGACTGTCGCTTAAAGCCTACCATATTCCCCTTGCACCTACAAGAAAATTAGCAATAAGATTAACATCTCGAATAACATGAAGCATATGGAGAATAAGCGTTTGTAAAAATAGTTTGTACAAGAATAGGGAATGTCATGTAAGTGTAACACATCAGAATTATTTCTTTGTGTTTAAATTTAAAGGTATGTTGAAAGGAAGGGTCTGATTGGATTATCACATTTGTAGATAACTAGTGTTATTGCTCATAATTTGGCTTGAACTGGTGCATTGAATTATCTCCTATTTTCAACTTTGTAATTTTTAAGAACCTTCATCATTCCGATTTACTATTACAATGTTCAACGAGAACCTAATTTATTGTTGAACTATTAGGACTCGCAGCTCTTCTGTATTATTGGATTAAATCCGGACCTTGTAGTGTATGTCGCTGCCTCTCTGACTTTTCACTGTATTTCCGTCTTTCTCTTCACCTTCCTTTTCCTCTTCCACTTCCACACACTGTTTTCCCCTCTCTTTCTCTCACTCTTCTTCTTGTTTCTCGTTGCAACCGGTTTTTGTACAGGAATAAAAAGTAACGAAACAACTATATTAAACTTAAGTATTATACCTACAAAATATTTGTATACAATAATACTTTTCAAAACATTACGTAACATTTTTTAAAAAGATGAATAATAAGCGGGAGATTAAGATTTCCTTTTAATATCTGCCTCTTCGGAGAAACCAAGTTTTAAAGGAGTGACCAAAACCTAGCACAGAAAAAATATAGGGGTCATTGAGAAATACATTTTTGTCAATTGTTTCGTAGCGTTAGCCATTTTCATGGTGTTTCATGTTGCAGGTTTAGACCTTTAACGGACAGACTTGAAAGTTTGCGATAGTTCCTTTCCGACTCCGTTTCCTCCCATCGCAAAAGGTTTTACCACGAATAAGGTTTTAAATGCGGTCTCTGAGATTACACCAAAAATACATGATTAGGGGAGCTCTGAATAAATAAAGAAAGGAAAAATAACTGAAAAAGATCCACGTGTGCCTGTTTTTTTAGTAGTATTTAACGCTTGCTTTAACTAGCACCACTGGCGGTGGGCACTAAAGATACTTGAAATTATATTATAATTAAGGAAGGAAATTTGGAAAGGAAACCTGGCCCAAGTTCAGGGCTCCTTCCCAGCACTTGCAGTTTTGAAGACTGAGCAAACCTGGAAGAAACCTCAGTCAGGGAGGACGGTCAAAAACGAAATCTTGGGTATACCCAAACTAGGTATTTAAATTCATCATCTTACAAAGATACGACATGAAGATCTTCAATAAGACCCTCCACGCCAAATTAACCTTTACCTGGAAGATTGTCGTTAATTTTTATTTTAATGTCGTATATTTAAGATATTAGATGATAAACCAAAGATGCATGAATGAATTTTATGGAAATAAATAGAATAGATACCATGCACATCTGACAATGTAAACGTGTGAACTAAATAAGTAACATTTACCATGGAAAGGCCAAGCGTATTCAAGATAGAGCTGTAGATTGTAGCTGTAGAAGGACTGATTCCTAAATGAGCCCTTACTAGAAAATGCAATCTAGTGGCGAGAATTGCTATAGAAGGCTACTAGTAAACATGTTTTGTTCTACAGAAGGTAGTGTATCAACGCTAACCACAGCTGTGCAACCTTGAATAGGCGCTTAGAGTGCTCCAATGTCAATATCAAATGGATGTGGTGATTGAGATTCTCCCGTTTGTCGGGCTGCCACTGAACACATAACCATATAGACTTAGTTGTCTATTGTTCCACAATAGTATCAGGCCGGGCCAAACGTGAAACTGTGAAAACCATTGTTCACAAGAAGGTTTGGCCAATCGACCGGTACATGCTTAAGGTGTGTATTTCGCCTAATATGTTTACAGTTGCGACTGGGGAATTTATCGATGATATACAGGTATGCTCCTGTTATCCCACAGGAAGCAATAAATCGGTCTGGTCTCGTGGCCTTTGCTATTCGGAGGTCATTGGGGAGATTACTGTACAATTTAGAATCCGTTGAAAATCAGGTGGAACCAGACGCAGAGGTACAAAACTGAACATTACAAATATGCACATCCTGGGAATCTCTTACCTGAGATATGGGCTGCAAGGATTTTCCGCCGAAAAAAAGTAAAGCAGTTGTTTTAGGGCTGTATTAAGCCTACCCTTCTTTGTGCTTTGTGATTATAGAGTTGGCTTCTGTTGATCCCATGCAAATACAATTTCTTTTAGTAAATCCCAAGTGCGCGCACTATAGATTGCCGACAACGCTAGGATTCTTGCTGCGTAACACAATTTAGAGAGCACAAATACGTTTAGATGACATATACCTCAAAATAAATTGAGGTGCCTGCTTAGAGGTTTGAAAACAAAATACTTAACCAAGTGTATGATATGCTTTCAAGGTGTCTCAATCGTTTTTTCAAGCCTAGCACAGAAGGTAAAATCTAGGATACTTTTGGAATCACAATGGGGTATATTTTGGAGTGTCATTTGAGGGCCTCAGGAGCCCAGCGTAACAGGAAGGATTCTTGAGCATTTAATTAAGCTCCACTATTTAATGACTTCGCTTCTGTTGACCTTATCGGCGCTGTGTCGGTGACCAGGTTGGTAAGATACCAGGTATGTCCTTAAAATTCAAATCTAGGGTCTAAGTTCCGGATGATAGATTCTGATGACATCAACGAAGGAAAGCTTCCAGAGTTAATAGAACAGGACCGTAATAACGGGAACCTTATGTACACCATTGGCAATGTGTATTGGTGGACTTATAATGTCCATTGTAATATCCATTGTGTGTACTGTAATTGCGCCATGGCATAAAGGGACTTGATTGCAGCAATGACATCGGCACGAAATTGAATCTCCTTAAGATTTTCAGGATGTAAGAATAGCTCACTCTGTAGAATGCCTTTTCTAAAGGGCGCAGTTTTCACTAAACTGAAGGGTCCTTAGGGAAAAATTATTTTGAGCACAGTTATGTAATGGAACTATAAGGATTAGGAGAGTGGAAATTAAACTAATAATAAGAACAACGATTGCTTTTTGTGTTTCCAGGATTAATAACTAAACAGGTTAAAGCAGCTTTTGTTAGAAAAAAACAGCTGAAGATCTTAGTTAATTTCCAAAAATTGTTCAGTGAACTTCAATTTATACATGATAGTGGACATATGGGTTTATAGGACCCATGTACGTAGGAGGAGCAAAGCCGAACGACAATGGCGAAGTGAAAGGGACATGAATAAAATAGCGTTTCCTCAGGAATCAGTAGCTAGACCTCTCCCACCACACACAGGGTATCGTTCTAAAACTCCTTTGTTATCTAGTTCAAAGTGTATCAAACTTCATTCTGGATGAACTCTGAATATCCAAACTTTAAATGCCAACGTTTGAGTCGAATGCCTCTAGTTCAGGAGTATAACATACTGGTTTAAAATGCATGATCAAAAAGTTATTTAGACCTCAGCATTATTTTTATGCTATATGGGTCGCGTGTTCCACGTTCAGTGGTGGTCGTAACAGACTGCCTTTGACCCTTTACGCAACAGCTTGCAACTAGCCTTCGGACTAATATCTGGAACGTAACAATCTCCCGAGGGCATTGTAAACTACTGTTCCATTGAAACCAAACTACCCAGCCAACTCCCTAATGGAATGTCCTTGAGTAATCGCTGGAGGTAGCATATCTTGTTAGTATACGCACAAAGTTATACGCGGTGCATTTATTCGGTAGATTCGTTTTTGATATTTTATTTGAAAAGGTCAAAAGGAAAACAATGTGCTAATTTTGGAATACCTATAAACATATCTGGCAGTAAATTCAGCTCTCCACTGTTGCGCATGTCAACAGCAACCTGCAATCTTCTTCTGTTATTACTTGCTGATCACAGGCAATGATTAATTCAGACTGAGATAACACCTAGTTTCTTATTGAAAGTAGTAACTTGGCCTTTATATATTGAAATAATCTCATTAAAACTAAAATGTTCGAAACACACGACCGAAATATAAGGGCTGATGCACTGATCAATGCACTGTGAAATGGTTGGAGAGTTACCTCATATGCTTCGTGGTGACGGTACATTGCAATCAGCTTTCAATTACAATTCAGTTATACAAAGATTCTACTAAGTTAACGCTGATTGCCATTCATAAACCAAAAAGATGAAGTTTCGTACCGCAGATTTAAGGCACGTAAAAGAACGTCAAGGCTTCTGATAAAGAGGCTTCTGAGCAAAATACCAGGCTTTCAAGCTCAATATAGAATAGGACACTAAAGACCACAACAGTTGAAGAGCGTCCATAAATAAATCTCAGTTTTTACTTTCTCTACTACGTAAAGTAAGAAGGGGAAGTATTGTATTCCACCCAAAAATTCGATACCGAGATTTCACCGAAAATATATGTTTTGAGGCCCTTTGAATCCTAAAAAAGCATTTTTGGAAACATGTCCGTGTCTGTGTGTGTGTCTGTCTATCTGTCTGTGTGTTTGCAATTCCCTGAACAACATAACTCAGAAACGAACAGTCAGATAAACACCAAACTTGGATTAGGTTCAACATCTTCCAGAGATGCGACACGAAGGTTTTCAAGAAAATCACCCCACCCCAGATTACCCTTTACATGGAACATTTTTCGAAAATTTTAACTTTCTCAAAAATGTCTCTAACGATTTTGAATAAAATACCATTAGTTTAAGATATTTTTATGTCAAATGAATTGTATATCTCGAATTTTCTGGTAATGTCTCCAAAAGTATTCTTTATTGTGAACGACTTTTGCATAACTGCTAAACCATAAGAGATAAACAAAATGTTACTACACAAAAAGTGTAGATTGCGTTAAAATACACAATTTATGTCATGCATAATCTCTTCGAGATTGTTATTGCCTTAAACTTTCCAATACTTATACTTTTTCTCATATGGGAATTCGTTATTCATTTTATTTTTTGTCTTGGTAATGCAAAGAGAATGGAATACTCCACATAGCAACCAGCTCTTAAAATATTTGACTATCGCTAAAAGCCTACCAATTCCCCTTGCATCTACCAGAAAATTAGCAATAAGATTAACATCTCGATATCTCGTTTAACATGAAGCATATGGTGAATAAGCGTTTGTAAAATAGTTTGTACTCAAGTCATGTGAGTGTAACACATCGGATTTTTAATTTAAGAAAGGTGAAAGTAGGAGCAGTGTTATAACCGATATCTCGAATGAAAAATACTGCAAGGGAAGAAGTAGAGCAAACTTCGGAAACATTAAACCCGGTCAGTTGGGGAATTTAATGTCGTGACGGCAGGTTGATGTGGAAGCTCAATCAGTTAGATTAACCAGACGAGACCGGAAGATCCGTGCTTCAAATTCCGGCTATGGCATTTAATTTTTCAGTCTGACTCTACCTTTCCCAAAATAGTTCATTGTAACCTTATGAGTTATGACACTTCAATATCGAATAGTGAATAGTCTGTAAATAATTGATGCAGCTGGGTGATTTGACATAAATTGAAATTGTTATCGGTCATTCTGTGCTATAAAAAATTCATGCCTATTGTTGTTTTTCAGTTATATACACATAATTTGGAAACTTGCATTTATCCCAGAATTCCATATTTATATTTACTAATATTATTATATAATGTATGTCAATACATTTGTTTAAGCCATATTTTAATTTTAGTTTTTAAACATCAAGAGTATAGATCAATTTTTAAGTAACCGTGCGTAATAATTAAAATATATATATATATATATGTCATATGTTGCATTCACACGAGTTTCTCTACACTTTGTCGCTTATTAGTAGGTATACAAACCACTCTTAGTAAACCGTATTTTTCTAATCTACTTCATTTTAATCCAAATAAACTTGGCAGAAATAGCTATCTTACACATTTCGTTATATGTATATACAAAGGAAACGGCGTCAAAATGTTTAAGCACTGGACGCTATACTATGCCTTAAAATTACATAGTGTTTTCATATAGTCGCGAGAAACGATTGAATGAAACAACTTTAAAGAATGAATAACTGGAACCCAGTTGGCGTCGCAGCTCAGTCGGTATAGCACCTGCCTACTGTGCAAAGGGGTTGGGAATTTTTCTCTAGCCAACATTATTCCCTAGCTTCCCCAGAGCCTGGAAGTATAAATCTGAGAGTAAATGTGTATGTG
The DNA here is from genome assembly GCA_030765065.1 of Deroplatys truncata. Classification (NCBI taxonomy): domain Eukaryota; kingdom Metazoa; phylum Arthropoda; class Insecta; order Mantodea; family Mantidae; genus Deroplatys; species Deroplatys truncata. The sequence continues at coordinate 91,075,902 of CM060979.1, forward strand.
CGGTGTGTGTATGTGTGTGTGTGCGCGTGCGCGCGCGCGTGTATGATGTAATGAATAAAAGCCAAAGTTTACACAAATCCAACGACAAGCGAATACCAGTTAATGCAATGATGTGTTTCAAAGCAAAAGACCGCCAATAAGACCATTGTGGTTAAAGGCGGGTATAAATGGAACTCCCCCCCCAAAAAAATCGAACCAATCGGATATCTCGTAACAGCGTATGGCACAAAAAGTTATCTGAAATAAATTATGTGTTTTAAAGAGATCTACATTTCTTGTGTGGTACGTTTTCGTCTATTGCTTAACGTTTATTAGTTACAGAATATTAGACAAACTTCCTTCTTAATGAAGAGGACTTCAAAAGCCATTTCCACAAAATTCAAGATATGCATTGTATTTGTCAAGTAAATATCATTAATATATATTATTTTAATAAAATACATTAGAGCTGTTTATTAAAAATAAATAAAATAAAAAAATGCTCCATGTATCTAAAAGGTAGTTTGTGTAGAGGGTATTGAATCTGAAAACTAAGTTTGGTGTTTATCCGACTTTTTGTTTTTAATTTATGCTGTTCACACACTTAAACAAGGATATTTTAGGATTCAAAGGACCTCAAAACATGTATTTCCGTCAAAACTTCTGTATCAAATTTTTGGGTAGAATGCAATATCTACCTACTATACACATTATTGGCAGAGAAAGTAATAACCTGAATTAAATGAGTTTTGAAATTAATCTTATTTGTCACGCTAGTTATAATGAAGATGCACATACGTGGCAAATTCAGAAAAGCTTATCGACAACATCTTTGAGCAACATAAGCATTTATAACCAAGCACCTGGAAACTGCTTTCTTTGCAGCCCCGACGATAAACAATCAATGTTTTACTTGGCAGTATTCAGGCCACCTGTTCTACGGATCTAACGCCAGCCCCGCAATCCCTCATCATGAATCTTAATGAGGTCTCTTAGCCTTAATGAGGTTTCCTCTTGGGTTTAGAAAAGCCTTTGTTCCCTCTCGCGGCCGATACAGATTACAGCGCCACGGCGGCAGCCAGCAAAACAAGCGAGATGCTTTGCTGGTCAGCAGATTTAAATCCACTTATTTCGTGTTTTTGTTATCTCAATGCTCACATTAAAATAAAAGCTGCTTTAACACAACCTGAGCTGTATGTGAAATCATAATACCTTTATAAGATAGTTTAGCGTGGAAATCCTATGTAAAATTTAAAGCTTATTGCAGCTGTATGCAAATTATAAGCTTACGCTTTTATTTTGTTCCAATGATGCATATAGAGATATTCCAGTTGTATGCAAATTAGTTTTATTTCATGTCACTGATGCATACAGAGATCAGGCATTTTTGTAGAGAGTATAATGAACAAACTACTAAACCGGACAGCTAGCGATATAGAAAATATCTACCATGTTTGTAATCGATCATTGATATCCATATGCCCTGCTTTTGTGCTATAATGAACAAATTGTATCATGGTATGTGCCATGATATTGGTCGGAAGTGTCTTAGTATTTATTGAGAAATGAAATACCTATACATCTTTTACGTGTGGAATCATCTGTTTTGACACGAGAAACAGGTTGTCTTTACTTTCGCTACCATATACATTGTAGGCTGAGAAGATTAGAGAAGTATTTCACAAAAAATTCTATATTAAGATTTCGCCGGATATATATGTTTTGGGACCCCCTGAATCTAAAAGAAAAACATTTTTATAAAAAGGTCTGTGTGTGCATCTGCGTATTGTGAACGGCATAAATAAAAACCGAACAGCTAGATAAATACCAAACTTGGTATTTAAGTTAGTATATTCGAAAGATATAACACGAAAGTTTTCAAGGAAATTCCCCAACATCAAATTACCCCTTACATGGAAGATTTTGCAAATTTTTAATTTCTTGAAAAATGGCACTAACTATTTTGATTAAAATAGCGTATATCAAAGATATTCATATGACAAATAAAACGCATATCCTGAATGTTATAGGAATAGTCTATGAAGTTCTGTTCATTCAAAAGGAATCACAAAGGGTTACGTGATAGGCGTACACGCACTATACAAAAAATGTAGATTTCTGTAAAGTACAATTTCTTTAAATTAATTTTTGTGGCATAAGTCAATTTCCGAGATATCCATAAATGGTTCGCGTTATTCAATACTTTGTTATTCTTTTAAAGTCCTGTCGACATTAAGTTAATTTTTGTGATTGCATGGAAAGATTTTGAATTTTTTAAGGCCAGCAAATAGCGCCCTGTTGTTAAACATTTGACTATCACTATTCCCTTTGTATTCATAACGCAATGTATAATTCAGCTATTTTTATAAAGTTTTAAGTCCATTAAAGTTAAGTAAATCCAAAAGTAAGCTTTCGAAAGAGCTTTGTAGACAAACAAAAATTATTTTAAATATTTGGTCCTCTCGTACGAAAATATTTAACAAAATTAAAGATAGAAACTACTAATAAAAGATAGAGGGTAGAGAAAATCAGATGAATGTAACATATCAGATATTCTTATGTACGTTTGTCTCGGAATTTAACTGCATTCTTCAGTGAAAAATGTATGCATAGGTTATTTGGTTAATTTCTATCAGAATATATGTACTTAGTATATAATCTCTCTTACTTTAAGTCTCTACGACTTAAAGTAAGTAGAGACATTCTAAATCATCCAAAAATTCAATGTTGAGATTTCACCGTAAATACATGTTTTCAGGCTCCCTGAAGGTAGAAAAGCATTTTTAGAAACAACGGTTCATGTGTGTGTGTGTGTGTGTGTGTGTGTGTGTGAACATCATAACTCTAAAGTGAACAGTCGGTTAAATATGAAACTTGATATTGTAGTTCAAGACTTTCCACGGATAAGGCACGAAAATCTTGAAGAAACCCCCCACCGCGAAATATCATTTGCATGAAACATTTTTCAAAAAAATTTATTTCCTCTAAAATGACTAAGATTTGGATCAAAAGTCATTACTTTAAGCTAATGTACATCTTGAAGTTTCCGGGAATAGCCTGTGAAATCTTCTTTATTCTGTATATCGTAAGAAAGAGAAAGTCTCTTACTACATGAAAACGTAGATGTTATTGAAGCTTACAATTTATGTCAAATAACATACGTATAGCTTTTCAACTGCAAAAGAGCAATTAGCTCTTATTTTTTCTCCTGGTCGTGCAAATAGAACAACAATTAGAGGCATCACCTGTGAACCACTCTTAAAAGATTTTACCGTCGTTTAAGCGTACTGTATTCTCTTATTCCCCTAAAACTGTGTAATAAAAACATTTCTGCAAATGTTTATCTTGAGTAGCAAGAATTATATACGAGGGCTGATCAACAAAGACTGGGACTGATTTTTTCCTGTAGCTTCCGTGATAGTTTCGTATCTGTAATATAAATATTTGAAAAGAGCGGGTTTTTATGTATAATTTTGGTAGGCGGCAGCACTCTCCTATTAGTAGGTTGGTAGTAATGCTCTATTTTGTAGACCCTACGTGCATTTCGCATACCATCCAATGGAGGTGATGCATTTTTTAAATTCATTATCACCGGTGATGAGTCATCGCTGCATCATTATGATCCTGAAGGAAAACAAGCCAGCACAGTGTGGAAATCACCAGGTTCTCCAACACCAAAAAAGGCAAAAGTTGTTCCATCTGCAGGGAAAGTGATGGTGATCACATTTTTTGACTGTAATGGAATCATTTACCAGCATGCAGTTCCCCCTCGCACTGCTGTTACAGCAGCATACTACACGCCAGTTTTGGCTACACTGAGGAAGCACATTGCAAAGAAACGACCAGAGCTTTCTCGGACTGGGTGGCGACTTAATCATGACAATGCACGGCCTCACGTCGCAAATCAAGTCATGCAGTTTCTGGCTCGATTCAACATTACCTGTGTACCACATCCACCTTATAGCCCCGATCTTGCACCCTGTGACTTTTTTTAATTCCCATCACTAAAGGAAAGGTTAGGTGTATTCGATTTGAGAACTCTGAAGCAGCGCTCAAGAAAAGGGAGGCGATTCTCAAGGACCTGACAAAGAATGGTCTGCAGCACGTGTTCAAGGACTGGCAGAGACGGTATAAAAAGTGCATTGAAGTAGGAGGGGACTACTTTGAAAAAGATAATGTAAACATTCAATTGGAGTAATAAACATCTGTGAAAAAAATCAGTCTCAGTCTTTGTTGATCAGCCCTCGTAGAAGAAAAGTAGCTTTGTAAGAATAATTTGTTAGAGAATTGGTAGAGGTAAGTCTTGCGAGTGTAGCACATCCGATTATTTTTAGATAAACAACAAATAAAACACGTTCAATTCACGCACGACTCATCTCTTAGATAAATACGTTTAGGAATGCGACACCTCAGTAGTTTTCTCCAAAATGTACTCTGTAAAGTCAGAATATAAAACAAATTACGATGGACTATAGAGATGCCTTTCGAGGCAGAGACCTCTTGCTAAGCTGGGTGGCCAACAGTGAAGCAATTCCGGATGGAATCATACAACCTTCTTTATTGTTTAATTTACCAGTTCTTTCCCGTTATTGCGGTCCCTTGCTCCAATTGAATTTCTTTTCTAGATCCTCTTTCTATCTCGCCATTTATTTTTTTTTCTTTTCTTTTGTGTGCTTAAGCTGCTCCTACACTCCTAGGTTTCCAGTACGACACACTGAGAATGCTGGGATCAGTTTGGATGTTTTACAAATCCTGCCTACCTCTATTAACTCAACTGCCACACGACTTCTCTTTTTATTACCCTACTACTTACCTATAGTAACAAGAAGAAGAATTGCATTCCACAAAAAATTATAAGCAGAGTTTTCACCGCAAAACGTCTTAAGATTTCCTGAATCAAAAACAGAATTTTTTACTTAAAAAAGGCACGTATGTGTGTCTGTATTCGTTTGTCTGTAAAAAACTCAAAATCGAAATGTGGGTTAAACCAACCCTCTCCGAAGAATGCGATACGAAGATTTTCAAGAAAATCTCCCATAGCAAATTCACCTTACATGGTAAAAGGTTCGCAATTTTTTTGTTTTATCAAAAGGGTTCTAACTATTTTGATTAAAACACGTTATATTTAAGAAATTACATGACAAATAAATTGTATATCTTGAATTTTTGGGAATAGCCTATGGATTCCTTTTCGTTCTGAACACTACTGTATAATTGGTAAACCGTAAGTGGCAGATAAACCTTACTACTCAAAGCCGTAGATTTCGTTAAGGCCACAATTCACATAAAATAATTTTTTGTAGCGTTATCTATTTCCGAGACTTTCTTTATTATAGGTTTGAATTGTCAAAGTCCGAGGCGTGTTTTTAAAGTAAGTACTATGGTTTTAATATTTTGTCGCTGTAGGGCTGCAGTCGTGATTTTGAGCATGCGTGATCACTGCCACATACACTAGGAAGCCAGACGCAGCTGTGAGCGTCGTTACTTTATATTTGCCTGTTGTTAGAGCATTTTTAAATGTTCAGAACAATCGAACGACCCACCAACTGTGAAGTCAGATTAGTTATTTCTTTTTTTCAATGCGAGAATTGTACGCCAGCAAACATTCATCGCCAATTGTGTGAGGTTTCTGAGAAACAATAATGAGTGTCAATGTCTGGGTACACACAGTTAAACAAACTCAAGATCCGATCATGTCATTTGATTGGGAACAATTCGACCACCCTCTCTACAGTCTGGATTTGGCATCGAATGTTTTTCACCTGTTTCTTCAGTTGAATAAATTCTTTGGTGGAAAACATTTCAAGACGAAATTGTAAAACAGAAGTGCTTTCATCACAGGCGGCATCATTCTTTGACGAAGGCATACAAAAATCGGATTCCCGTTACGTCAAGTTCCTGAATAACGACGATGATTATGTGGAGAAGTAGTATAAGGTATGAGATAATTAATGAGCATTTGGAAAAATAATGTTCTGTTATTTCGTAAAACATTATCGGTGCTTACTTTAAAAATGCGCCTCATACCTTATACTTCAACTGCTAAGTCGCTATTCGGTATTTTTGTCGTGATCATGGAGTTTCAAAGCCATCTCTGGTGACCCTCTTTTAAAAGATCTGACTATCGCTTTGGCCTAATGTATTCCTCTTATACCGACAACAAAATTTACAATAAAACCATTTCTGCAAATGTTTATCTGGAATAATATCAAACAGATAGAAGAATGAACTTCTTAGGAATAGTCTGTAGGAGATTCAGTAGAGACGGTCATGTGAATATAATACATTAGATATTTTTACCTTAAGTTAACTAAACAGCTTGTAAGGAGGATGCACACGTTCTGAGAACTTTAGTAGGTATATAAAATGTATGGAACAATTAATCTAAGTTTTAGTAATTCAATTATAACATTTTCTTGAGATAAATGCCATCTCTCAAATAAATAAACCAAGTGTGAATGCCTTGTACTCCCATGCACGGTTTTTAACGCAAATATCCAAGCACTCACACAAAATGTACTTTAAACTGTTGATCAGACTATTGAAGATAGAGCCCAATCTGCATAAAATTAAAAACTTTGGAACACCTACAAATGAGACACATCTAAAATACACTGATATACTCACCAAATTGTCAAGAGCTATTATTTTAAACAAGCACTCTCTTTGGGTTCTGAGGCAGAAAACTCCAATTTCCCTTGTGGCGTGGCTGTATAAATATACTGATTTTTACAAAGTCCACTTTACTAAATTATGCACGAGTGTAAACATATTGTGAGGCAGTGTCTATGGTATAAGCTTTGGAATGCGGCGCCAGACAGTCGGAGTTAAGTAACGATAAGTAGAGCTCTCCTTCAGGTAAAAATTGGAGGCGTAGATACCAGAATCTTCTAGAAATTACCTCCTTCTGTCCACCTCTAGAACGTTCTGGAACTCTAACCAGCAGCTATACAAGCGGGCGCTCTCGCGAGTATGTCAGTGAGTAAACAGGTCAGTCACGCGGCGAGTGAGTTAACGAATGCATTTCTAGTGCGATGAAAAGTGTTCTCCGAGCGAGTTTGTGACGATGGTATGACGTGCTACTACTGCAAGAGAGATCGAAGAAGTCGTGTTGGTCTCCCCAGCGAGTGAAGTGGAGCGAATGCTACATTGCGAAGAAATGAAGTGGCAGGGAAATTTGAACTAGTTCACATTAATGAAGTGACAGTGAGAACTTAGTGGAGCAAAAGTTAAAAACTGGACAAAATCACAATATTTTTGATTCAAAATTTTTGAAACATTTTGAAAATACAAATATGTTCATAATACAAAATCAAGTATTGTAGGAATACTAGAAAAACTTCATCAATAAACACATGAATATCGCGTTGAACTGACAGCAAAACAAGATATCTTAATACTCTAACGATAAACAAACGAGCGAAAACAACATTTTAAATGTGTATCTGGAAAATACCAAAAATAGGAAATAGGAACTGTCTCGTCAAGCCTAAATCTAAATAAAAGTGATTTAACAAAATGGTATACTTTAATAGAATCTACGTTCGTTTCTCAACTAAGGTTCTTCGGTCTCTTATGGTTTCATAGCCATACAAAATTCAATTATAATAAAGGGTTCCATAAGCTATTCATACAAAATTCAAGCATATATGTTATTCCTCATATCAGTACGACAAACACGTGATATATTAATGAACATTTTATCATCATTTTGAGAAATAGTAAATAAGGAATATTGTCCACGTAAAGAGCAATATGGCGGTGGGTGGGGTTTCTTAAAAGTCCTTGTTGCATCCACAGAATATAAAAATTAAAAAATACTAAATTAAAATCAAGCTTGGCAATTATCCGACTTATTATTTTTTAGCAATGCTGCTGCTCGCGCTCTCGCGCTCTCTCTCTCTCTCTCTCTCTCTCTCTCTCCTGTACACAAACAGATGCGCGGTTTTCTAGAAGTACTTTTTTGGGTGATCAGAGGACCTTGAACTTTGAAATCTTCTATTTGTATTGATATTTCACGTCGAAGATTTGAATGGACTATAATATTTTCTCTACTTACTATAATTAAGCTGTGATAAAAATAATAAGCTAGAGTTTTTCCACAATTACCATTTAAGGGGATGCTTCTTTGAGAATAAAAATCTACAGTTTTCTGCTGATCGCTTTGAATTTTTACCATATACATAGAACATAAACGTATAATGCACACAAATTTGACGAGTTATCTAAAACAATTATTAAGATATTTTTTATTCATAATTAATCACTTTTTGATATCTGACGCCGGCCATGACCAAAGGATATCAGGAGGTCGGCGCCAGGCGGTCGGAGTAGACACCGATAACGGCCGCTCGCCAGTGTAAACTCCGGACATTTATCGCAGATAGAACTTTCTGGAAGCTTTGTTTTACCCCTCCTTCAAAGAGTGTGTCGAAATAATTCTAGAACGATAGAGAACATTGTGGAAAGATTCCACTTACTGTATAAGCGAGCGCTCTCGCGGGAGCAATCTCTCCGAGTCGACTGTCAGTTGAGTTGCGTCTATCAGTCGAGTGAGAGTAGAATTGAATCAGTCAGGGAGCGGGCGAGTTTCCCGTGCGACATCAAGAACGATTCTCCGAGCGAGTTGGTGACAGCTGTTGTGACGTGCATCGAGTGCTACTGCGGAGCGACGGGTTGTGTAGGTCTTGTGTTCGACTCCCAAGTGAAGTGAATCGTCCGGAGTGAAGAGGCTACGTCACGAAGGAGCTGAAGCGATGGCGAATTGAACTAGTTCACCTGAGTGAAGTGATAGTGCGAACGAAGTGACACTTGAAAAACTGGACAATCCCAGTAATATGAAATGGTTCTTGGATCTTGCAGTATATCGCATCGCTCCCAAATTTTTAATTTGAGCTTAGTATACAAATGTAAAGAAATTGTGCTGGAATTCCTTAATTATAACTACTTTAAAATAATTTTTTTGTTCACCCGTGCTTGCATTTTTCATTTTTTTCAATTTGAGTTATGAATAATAATTAAATTCAGCTAAAATAATGACTATTTTAATTAGAGAACAACATTTTTAAATTTATAATTCCTGAAGTTCATCAGAAATTTTCAGCTTCTATAAATATGGTCCAAGAAGCACTTTGGAAAGTGAAAAATGCTGAAAAATAAGAAACTGTTTAGAAACTGAAAGAGTTTAAAGCTCAACGCAATGTTTTACCGAAAATTTATAGGACCGTTACATAAGACATTTGCGGCTTTAAAATTGATATTAAAGTGCAATTGCTTAGCATGAAAGTACAAACTACAAAAATAATAAAAGGCCAAAAAATAAAAGTTAAAATGTTCAAATTTTTTATCAAATCTCATTTATGCACAAGAAAGCCTAACGAGTGCGACAAAATTATTTGAAATCTTTAAGAAATGCTTGTAATCAACAAAATAATAAATCATAAATACGATCGATAAGGAAAGTATGGATATTAATTTGTTAAAATGAAAAAAAGTGTATTTGGCACCAAGTTTGTATAAAACTATTCTAATTATTGCGATCTCTTATACCGTCCTAAATTCATATAAAGACTTAATGTTTCAAGACAAGGAATATAAGACAGGGTGGGGATATCCTTGAATGGACGTCTATCCCTAGAAGCAACGTACGTTTATTTTGATTTATTTTCAGCATCGTCGGTTGAAGAAGATGGTTTGTTGTATAATTTATTATTTGCCCCTCGCTTTGGGAGCCAATTTGAAGTAGTTGTTTTCTTAGCTGCACGTATGGAAGCCAATTTGAAGTACGTATTTTGTTGTAGGAGTTTGCACCAAGCTTTGGGCGTCAATTTAAAGTAGTTTGTATTGAAGTAGTTGTATTATATTTCAACTGTTGGGGCGCCGAATTTGTAGTAGTTGCAACCGCACGTATAGTACCCGGTAGCCTTTGCCCCAATTTATAAAAACATTAACTTTGTAATTTGACTGTTTCTTTAAGTATTAAATATTTATGTTTGCCTCGGCTGCGTCAGTATTATTGTTAGAGACACGTTTCTCTTAGCAGGATTGTGGTGATACTGAAGAACGTAGGCTTACACAGATTATAATTTTATTTCACTACATTTATTAATCTTTGACAGAATTTAAATAACACTTCACTGATATAGAGAGCTGTGAGATTATTTAATTAATTACTTGCAATTTTTAACACGTAAACTATTTTTCGTCTCACACGAATACGTATTATACTTCTCGAGGACGTGTTTCGCGTTCGGTTAGGAACACTGTTTGCAGGCAACTGAACCCTAAATTTGTAAAATTTTCTCCTTTTCAGTTTCTGATTGGCTAATCCTACTCCGATAGAATACCTTCATTTAACTAAAGCTTTTTCTGGTTGTTGATTGGATATTTTATGAACTGTCACTAAAATTACATTATTGTTACTCCAAGAATCATAAGTAGTATTGTTAAACTTTCTTACTCCTTATTGACTGAGTTAGCATTGTTAGCAACTTTTAACTTATTATTCTCACAGCTCCTACATTATTATATTACGTAATATATTCACATAACATTATTACACATGGATATAATGGTATACAATAATATAAACACATACAATGACTGTTACATACATTTTACAAACTATTACATACACATATTGCTTCAAGGCGGGCTGTTATTGAGTTTATATATTATATAATTAGACTGAAATTATTTAAATGTTAAAAATACGCCTCGTGATTTATGTGAAAAGAAGCTTCCCAACTCCCGGTACAATTCTAGAAAACGATGGGGATGTTCAAACATTTATGTATTTTGTTTATATACCAGTAGTATAGTTCTCAGTTATGTCGTTTCTTGATCGATAAAACATGTTTCTTTGTAATGTAAGTTATTTTTTATTTATGTTAAGCCCGTTTAAAATTGGCAGTTTGACCGTGACAGCGAGTACTCTTTAGATGTGTCTCAGGCTTTGCTCCTAAGTAGAATCAGGCAATTGTTTGGCCAAAATATGAAAATATTAGGTATAAAATAAAAAATATTAATAAATATATATTTTAAAGTCAATACATATTATACCTTAAGGGCTTGGAGCGGATAGACTTTATTACGTAAAAATAGGATTTGTAGATTTTTGTCCATACTTAATAATAAAATATAAAATTAAATACAACACTTATTGCATGGAGCTTACGGATTTTAATCATTGTATAACCCTTAAACTTAAAAAACAGAAAAGGAATAAGTTTGCGAAAATAAAAACTCTTCAAAAATAAAAACAGAGAGCGTTTAACTTCGCACGTTAATCAAAAAATGAAAATGCTACATTTTCTCAACTGTACCCGACTTTTGCAAAGCGTGGTGCCGGTTCATCCAGACGACCTTCCTGGAAAGAGTTGCTTGGGGTTTCTAAATGTGTTTAAAGAAAACTGCCCTAATACCACATGTTGATATTCCGGTTCATTGCTAACAGAAATTGTTTTAGAAGCAAAGCTTTTAAATTAAAAAAAATTAAGGATTTTCATAAACTACGAATACTTAACCAACCAATATACTGAAATATGACTTTTTTGTCACGTAGGTGTACATTCAATTCCACACACTGCGAAACATAAAACTACTTGTTACTTATGATAGCAAGTACGATTTACAACATGAAATTTCTAATTTTATCTGTCTCTGTTCACGAGTTGTGACCTTCACACACTGTAGTATAACTGGTCAATTTCGTTTGAGAGATAACTTACAATTATTTTTACAGTGTTACGAATGCTTTGCTACAGATCTCAGATCGGTTGCAAAAACTTATAGTGCATTCCTTTGTGAAAATTGTCCTTGGAGTAATGTGAAAGGCAGCTATAACTAAATTTCTATGTATGAATGATTAACACATGGAAAGCATGTGGAAAATTGTCTATAAATGTAGAGCTGTGGTATATTTTATTGATAAAACGCGAGAGATCAGAAAATGTGTGCCCACTGAAAAGAGGAGAAGCTAGGCGGAGTTGAAGAACACACTCCCAAGTAGAAGAAATGAAAGAAATAATTTGAGCCATGGGTCAAATGCTTACGCTAGGACAGACAGAACTGCATAACCATAGAGAAGGCGATCATCGAATAATAACGATACCAGAAGTGTTTGGAAGTAGCAGAATAAGCTTTCCAACATCTGCTCTATTAAGGTACAAACCCATTTTATTGTAAGAACTTGGATAAGTTGCGCGATGATGTTACGCACTATTTAACGGAAGTTACCGTCTTGACTTCCGAGAGGTCAGTAGGCGTCAAACGGATGAGAAACCAAGAGAAACTAAATGACACATTTCATTTAATTTCATTTAATAGAAGCACGTAGCTTTAGGTTATGCTACTTCTCCATAGATGGATAAAACCCAGCTGATATAAAGAAAATAATTCTGTGATCTATCGTTCTGGCATCCGGTAGCCTAATTCTGGATGTATATTTCGAATTTAATGTTTATTAATTAATGCTTATTATACTATCTTTTCTATTCATAATATTGTTCAGATGTATTCTTGACATGATTATTTAAAATAAATTAATGAAATAATAAAAGTATGTAGATTGAAATAATGAATTATAATAATGTTTCCAACTACCACTGATGCTACTGGAAGCCAGCAGCTCTTCCAACTGTTTTCCAGCTTGCATCTACTGCCCTTTAATTTCTAACTACCAATATTAGATACCAGGTAACGTATTTATCTTAATCTAAGTGTGCATTTCATAAAGTTATTTAATCTTTTACTTCATCTTTAGTTATTTCATATTCATTATATTTTTTGCATTTTAATTGTTGCTATTTAATTATTTTTACTTTCTGTACTACGTATGGTAAGTAGGGGAAGTATTGTATTCCACCCAAAAATTCGATACCAAGATTTCACCGGAAATATATGTTTTGAGATCCCCTGAGCATTTTTGGAAACATGTCCGTGTGTGCGTCTGTCTGTCTGTGAATAGCATAAATCAGAAACAAACAGTCGGATAAACACCAAATTTGGTATTCAGGTTCAGTATCTTACAGAGATGCGACACGAAGGTTTTCAAGAAAATCCCCCCACCCCAGATTACCCTTTACATGGAACATTTTTCGAAAATTTTAATTTTAAAATGGCTCTAACGATTTTGGTTAAAATATCATATGTTTAAGATATTTTCATGACAAATGAAATGTATATCTCGATTTTTCTCGGAATGTCTCCAAAAGTATTCTTCATTGTGAACGGCTTTTGCATAACTGGTAAACCATAAGAGATAGACAAAATTTTACTACACAAAAAATGTAGATCGCGTTAAAATACACAATTTATGTCATATACTCATTTTTTGAACAATCCACTTTCGAGATATTGCTTGTTATTCCCTTAAATTTTCCAATACTTACACTTTTTCCCAAATTCGTTATTCATTTTTTTGTCCTGGTAATGCAAAGAGAATGGAATACTCCACTTAGAAACCAGCTCTTAAAATATTTGACTATCGCTTAAAGCTCACCAATTCCCCTTGCATCTACAAGAAAATTAGCAATAAGATTAACATCTCGATATATCGATTAACATGAAGCATATGGAGAATAAGCGTTTGTAAAAATATTTTGTACAAGAGTAGAGAAATTCACGTGAGTGTAATATATCAGATTTTTAATTTTGTTATTTAATTAACTTAATTCATATTTAATTATTTATTGTCTTATTTTACGTTTAAACATCATCAATTACCAGCTGATATACAAGAACTCTGGCGAAGGGTAATACGGTTTCTCTGAATAGAAGTTATGCCATACACTACTCTATTGTCCTCACTAAAAGCGAGACATTTAAAAAATCCCGAATGTGATAACCGTGGGCAGTCTGCTTTTAAAGGCGCATAACCTTTACAGAGTTGGAGCGACATGGCTTCATTAAGAACTACAGTTCCTCTGAATGGCTCAGCGCCTGTTTTTATACGCTCCGCTTTCAAGAGAAGGAGAAGGATGGAATAGGATTAAAAAAGTGACATTTTTTTCCTTCTAATTAAGCTTCAAGTCCGCTTTAACAAGCCGGTTACCACACGTAACAAGGCTGACATAATTAATTTTGTGCAAAGTTTCGCTATCTAGCCAGTTAATCTTGACTTCTGACTGCTAAGTAGACATCTTGTGAACAGACAGATTCTCTTTGGATCGACGTAGCTTTGATTTGAGATTCAGGAAGCGGTTAGGAATTTCAACGCCGCGGATTCTCCAGCACAAAGGGAATCGACAAACAGTATAGTCACTGCCACAAGATGTAAGGAACAGATCCTGATGGAACACTATTTGGTAGGTAAATAGTAGCCACTGTGACTGGCCTTGTGTCAGGTAGACGAGTCTGAATTTAAAGAACGTATAGTTATGAACAAACAGATTTCAATTCACCCTCTCACACTACAACAGGGTTTTTCTTCTAGAATTGACCCGCCTCAACTCATGTACTTACACTCTGGACCAAAACATTTTCAATTTGAGAACTGACCGCCTCACCCAGATATCCCTACAGCCCGAACGAAATTTTAGTCTCGAATGAGTGCGTGTCCCGCTTACTATGAATCCCCCCTAACATCTTATGTAGTATGATTACTACACTCATTGTAGTGTTATTTTAGCCGAATAATATTTAAGACATAAATTTGTTTATAAAATCCAGTTGCCCTCAAAGATAGCTTAAGTCAACAACCTCGTCGTGGAAGGGGTTTGTGGGCTCTTTTCAAGCAACTAAAGGCCTATACTAACAATGCAAATTTTTCAAACTAAGGTCCTAGACTTCTGAAATGTTGAACATGCAGCTGTATATACTTTGTGTGAATGTTTCAGTTTTACTAGCTCTACTACGTATAGTAAGTAGGGGAAGCATTGTATTCCACAAAAAAATTCGATACCGAGACATCACCGGAAATACATGTTTTGAGGCCTCCTGAATCCAAAAGAAGTATTTTTGCAAACATGTCCGTGTGTGTGTGTGTGTGTGTGTGTGTCTGTGAACAGCATAACTCAGAAACGAACAGTCGGATAAACACCAAACTTGGTATTTATGTTCAGTATCTTCCAGAGATGCGACACAAAGGTTTTCAAGAAAATCCCCCACCATCGATTACCCTTTAAATGGAACATTTTTCGAAAATTTTTATTTTCTCAAAAAGGCTCTAACGTTTTTGCTTAAAGTATCATATGTTTAAGATATTTTCTTCATTTGGGACGACTTTTGCATAACTGGTAAACCGTAAGAGATAGAGAAAATTTTACTGCGCAAAAAATGTAGATCGCGTTAAAATACACAATTTATGTCATATACGTTTTTTTGTGAGTGAACCATATTCGAGATATTGCTTGTTATTCCCTTAAACTTTCCAACACATACTTTTTCTCAAATGGGAATTCGTTATTCAGTTTTTTGTCTTGGATATGCTAAGAGTATTAATCTGTGGCAAAGAGAATGGTGCTGCACATGCAACCAGCTATTAAGAGATATGCATATGCTTAAAAGCTACTGTCTTTCTATATTGCCCTTGCACATACAAAACAAGGGGAACATAGTAAGCCTTAAACGATAGTCAAATATTTTTAGAACTGGTCGCTATGTGCAAAATGTAATTCTCTCTGCATGTCAAGAACATAAAAAAAGAACAACAAATTCTCAGTTGAGAGAAAGTGTAAGTATTCGAAAATTCAAAGAAATAACAAGGAATATCTCGAAAATGGTTCGCTTACAAAAAAAATGTTTATGACATATATTGTGTGTTTTAACGAGATCTACATTTTTATGTAGTAAACTTTTGTCTGTCTCTTGCGGTTTACCAGTTATGCAAAAGTCGTTCAGAATGAAGAGGACTTTTGGGGACGTCCATAGAAAACTCAAGATATACATTTTATTTGCCATAAAAATTTCTTAAAGATACGATACTTTAATCAAAATCGTTAGAGCTGTTTTCGAGTAAATAAAAATTTTCGAAAAATGTTCTATAAAGGGTGGTTTACGGTACGGGATTTTGTTGAAAACTTTCATGTCGCATCGCTGGAACACATTGAACCTAAATACCAAGTTTTGTGTTTATCCGACTTTTCGTTTTTGAGTTATGCTGTTCACAGAGAGAACAGACACACACACACACACACACACACACACACTCACACTAGACATACACAAGGACATGTTTCCAAAAATGCTTTATTTTTTTATGTCTTGGACATGCAAAGAGAATGCAATGCTCCACATAGCAATCAGCTCTTAAAAGATTTGACTACCGCTTAAAGTCTACCATTATCCCCTTACACTTACAAGAAAATTAGCAGTAAGATGGAGTCTTCAAATGTTTATCTCGATTAACATGGAGAATAAACGTTTGTAAAAATAGTTTGTACAAGAGTAGAGAAAGTCTTGTGAGTGTAACACATCAGATTTTTTTTAAAAAAATTACAAATGTGGTTTTGGAAAATGAAGACCAAGAAGCTCCTGAATCTACAACTTTGCTCCAAGTGACAAATGCATCTGCTTCGCAAAGGCAGTAGAAATCGGCTCAATTCCAACACTAAAGCAGAAGGTGAGCTCACTAGGACAAGCCACTTCGTCGAGGCTCGCCTTATTGAACTGAAGTCAAAGAAGGTTGACAAGACTGCCAAAAGCCAAATGGATCTTAGCATTGCAAACCAAAACGACAAAGCTGCGACGGTACCGTATGGGGAGTGCTGCGAGTCAATTTGGCGGCACGGGATTTGCAGGAATGGTCCCGGGTTCGATGCTAGCTCAGGGACTCGCATGGATCTAGGGTTGGTGGTTAATACGACCGATTCCTGCCCGTTTATTTCCCGTCACCGTTTTAAAATCTGACTCCTGATATAACCTCGCCACATACACACATGGATTTCTTTACTGCTATGCTTCATCTCCCCATTTGACTACCTCGTGATTTCTAGCTTATTTCTTATTGGCTATCAAAGTGTTTTCTGCTCTCACTTGGCTACAGTTGAGGAGGGAAAACCAACCCCGTTTCCTGCCTGCTGCTGGCACTGTCATTTCAGCCCATATTCACCTTTACATGTAATACTCACTTACCAGTATTATTTAACAATAGCATTCCTACTGTCATTTATATTTATTTTCCTTGTGGTTATCATTTTATATTTATCTACGCAGAACATATTGTCTCAGAGCCAACCAGAAGAAAGAGAAATGAAACGCATTATTGAATGTTAATGCTCTGAAGGCGAAAACGGCATTAGAAATAAAATCATTTCAGTTCTATTTACACACAAGCAGTTGAACATCTGATAGGGGTAAACCTTAGAGTTATAATGCAGCCTATAATTTTTTTTTATAAATCCTACAGTATAAGTGTAATTTTTTTCTAGACAGACCAAAGGATGCAGTGGCCATGCGGAGGTTTAACTCTCAGTAGTGGTTGTGGTTAAGTGACAAGAGAGAGGGAGAGAGAATAATATGTGTATTTCGGTTCTCTTCTTTCACATGTATTTTATTTACGCACCAGGTGGTTTGCTGTTATTAGTACATCTAAAATAAAGAAGACATAGTAGCTCTTATACGGATTGGAGGTCTATTTTCACAAATAAAAAGTAATAAATTAATAAATAGTTGTCATTATTACCAAATAAAGTGGCAAAATTCATAGCTAACCCCGAGAAAAACTACCAAAATCACTGCAACTCGATCTTATTCTAGAACTGTGGAAAAAACAAAGAACGGAGAAGAAAATACTGGATGAAATACTGTTTCGTTTTTCGTATTTGCCAAAAGCAGTATAGTGTTGCAAAAGTGGAACAGCCTAAATAAAGTCATTTTGTAGTTTCAACTCAAAATTTTCTACTTCCACGATTCCTTGTTTAATACTGTATCTAGATGCACACAACATAGGCCTGTTTTTATGCGACTTTTTAATTTCTGTCTTCACCTCGCATATTTGCAACATAATAATAGAAATGTTGCGTGGATTCTTAGTTGGTCGTTAGGCGTCCGATAGATAACGAAATATAGCAGGAACTCGCAGTTAAATTTCTAGTTTGCGCGTAACGCTGCGGTAAACAACACAAATCATGACGTCTGTCTTCCCTCAACCTATTTCCCGAGCGCTTCTCTTGCACACAAAAGAGATTTATGAGCATAGATATGTTGAGTGTAGGGCAAGTTTCTGCGGCTTTTACTGTACTACAAGAACAGGTAGAGCTTTTATCTCTTCATGCAGTAAACAGGTAAATCATGCAAAATGAGAGGCTAAAAGTGTCACAGCACCAGCGATTGTGCAGTGTTCACATCTGTATTTGGTTATTTGTCCAAAACTGTTTACCAAATAGTCGTTCGCTGATTACATCCAGAATGGGATACTTGGAATCCATTTGCAAATGGTTCCAGCTTTAATGACAGCACTACACTAATCTTGTACATCAAAAGGGAATTATGTACTATTTGGCTATAATGCTGCTCTGTAACCCATTGCATATACAACATTAAATTGGATAAACCCTTTTAACTCTGTATGAGGTAATATTTCTCTTCCGCCCTATTTGTCTGATCTGAGATATCCTACCTCCGTCAGCGCAATACAGATTAAGTCATTATTCAGCTCCCAACTAGGAAAGTAATTTATATGGCAATTTACACTTTGTGATTTGTGGAATTTGTACAACTACTTCAGATTTCAAGTAATTAAAAGTATAACTAACAAAATACGTCTAGTTTAAAAAGCCCCAGAAAGAATAAATTCATTTACATATCTCGGATACACATTATCCTTTTTCGATGAAACAGACATTTCACAGAAAATTTCTAAATACATCGAGATATTGGGAGGCTATATATTAAGAAAGGAAGGTGAAAACAGAATTACTACTAATGAAATTAAATTGAGATACCTAGCAGATTATACCAAATAAGATAAACATAATAAGAAAATAACGAAATAATTACAATTAGAGCCTGTAATTAGAACCTACAATATTGCAAGAACAAATGCATAAATCATCATCTATCGTACAAATAGAATACCAAAAGTCATGCTTCACTATCGTCCAACGAAAGAGATATTAAGGTCGTTCAAAGAAACGTTGGATCGTAAAAGAACATTGGGCATAATACTTGAAAGGAAGAAGAAAAAAAAGTTCAGTCAACAACCTCGTTCGCGTGATTATAGTCATCCCATCACATCCTAAATGATTGCCCACTTTGATCACCATGTGTCAGTGGAAGCAGTTGGAGACGGAAGCTGGGTTGCAAAGTCTTTATATAGGGTCTTTCAACAAGAGTGTTCTATCTTTGAACTTAAATAAAACACGTTATATAAATGATAGAGGTTTATTTCTTTTTTTATTTTGGAACATAATTAATGTCATTACGTGTGGAAGGGAACATCAGTTAAGTGACCGCCACGACTTTGTTGTGTTGCGCGTATACGGTTGACCCAAATTTAAAAATGTAAATTACGTCCATCTTCACGAATAACACGCGTGATGTTATTCATAAGTTTATTTACTGTTTCTGGCTTGCTGACATAAACTCGAGATTTAACATAACCCCACAAGAAGTAATCCAACGGCGTCAAATCACATGACCTCGGGGGCCAGTTAACATCACCACCACGGGAGAAGATGAAACCTCTGAACTTCTCCTTCAAAAGCTCGATTGTTTCGACAGCAGTATGGCATTTGGCACCATCTTGCTGGAACCAGAGGTTTCTGAGATACATGCCATCCAATTGAGGCCAAAAATAGTTCCTTATAAGAGCCCAGTATTTTTCTCCATTGACAGTTACAGCTTCTCCATCTTCATCTTGGAAAAAATATGGACCAATGATTCCACCATACCAAAATCCACACCACACAGTAAGTAACCTTTTTGGGATGAAGTGGTCGTTCTTGAATCTGCATTGGATTGTGATTGCTCCAATAGCGGCAATTTTGTTTTTTAACACAACCATCCATCCAAAAGTGGGCTTCGTCGCTGAAGATGATTTTTCGACAAAAATCCGGGTCAGCTTCCAATTGCTCCATAGCCCAGTCAGCGAATACACGTCACAACCTATGGTCGTTGGGCTTTAGTTCTTGAGTTAACACAATTTTGTAAGCGTGAAACTTCAGGTCGAGATGCAGAACTCGCCGAGTTGTGGTCGGCGAAAGCCCCAATTCTTGCGCTCGTCGAGCAATTGATTTGTTTACGTTCTCACGTACACTCTCATGAACGGCGCCTGTGTTTTCGTTGGAGCGCTTACGTCGTTTACGTACAGGCGTTCTCTGATTGCTGACAGAACCACTTCTTTCAAATTTAACGATCAAACGCCGAATCGTTCTCTCGCAGGGACGATTATGCACACCGCAAACTTCACGCAATACACGGAAGGTTTGGCGAACAGATGATTCATTTTGATAATAAATTTTCACAATTTATATGCGTTGCTGAATGCTGTAACGTTCCATGGCTATTTGTCAATAGCAATTGTAACCACGTGAAAAAAATGACTTCTGTTACTCAATAACAACGGCAGCTATCACATGTTAAAGATAGAACAGTCTTGTTGAAAGACCCTATAGTTAACGCGTGTGTAGTTCGCCATTCTTCTTTGAGGAACACTTATAAACGTTTTACAACACAGGACCTTCCCTCCTAGGTCCCTTCTCCAAAGTTGTACCTATTAACATCACTATCTCTTTTTTAGACTGACTTTCTCTATCTAAAAACACATTTAATTTGCATTGAACCCTAATTATCCCCCCATAGTCTCCACATTGTGAAGCATTCATCGAACCTTTGTACCTAATGAAACAGATCAACTGGAATTCGGAACTTTGGCACTAAACTCTACGTGGAGTCAACATATATTTGTCGCTTCCTTAAAATCAGGGTTGCTATTGGTTTTCATGGAGAAGGATTGAAAGTTTCGCTTTTCTGGGCTGTGGAGATGGGTTTATTACAATCATTAGTTGTGGGTAGGGTGTTTTGTCTTTGTGAAACAACCGCGCTCACGTTTACTAAACAGGTTCTACAGCTAGCAGATACACTTGCTGGAAATGCAGAAAAGGTTCAAACGATATGCCTTAAAGGAAGTGATAAAAGTTGACATTATTTCCTAATCACAGAGACTTATAAAGGCTATTTTGACAGTAGCTCCCATGCCATAAAGGAAGTCCAATTGTAATAAAGAAGTGAATGACACGTGGCTTGTTGAAAGTTTGTAATTATAGCCTCTTACAAGGAAGCGGCTTATTATTCGTACAGTTTCTAAATTTTACGAAGTGTATCATCGTCATCGTCATCGTCATTGGTGCTTGGAATCTAACAAGATAACACTGCCTTAATGTGTCTAAATCCTCGAGTGCTTTCAATCCATTGACATGTTATTTGAATTCTACTGCTTTAATTGTTAAATAATGCACATCCTCTCTCGAAAAGCCGCAAATCTAAAATTGCTATGATGTATGGACCTTCAGGCGCAGTGAATGCATCGAAAAAATTACATGATATATTCAAGTATATTCGTTAGATTTATATTAATCATATAGAAAACAATTTTTTCGTTTCTCGCGATATATGTTTACCCAGAAATGATTTAAAATTAAGAAAAAGTCCTTAGCTACTGTGGTTACACCATTTGGGAATAACAATCAAATGTTTATTCGCGCTAACAAACTTTTGCGATAGAAATAAAAGAGAGAGAGAGAGAGAGAGAATCGCAAACTTTCAAGCCTATCCGTTAGATGACACTTGGGAAAGTTCTAAACCTGCAACATAGAATATTCTGTAAAAGACTAACACTCGAAAATATTATATGTCTTGTGTACTTTGATTGGTTCCATACTTTCTCGTAGCAAATTTTTGTTATATTTAAATTTCTCTAGTTATACAACAATTATACAAATAAATTAATAATGGGGCTTTTGTTATCTACTCACAGAATATTCAAAGTGCAAATTTTATTTATCATTATAGTATACCAAGTAGGATAATACTTTAATAAAAATTGTTAGTATAGGTTTTCATAAAATTAAAACTAACGGAACGTTTTTCCACATAAAGGATAGTTAGGATTGGGGAATATTCTTGAAAATCTTTGCGTCACATTCTTGAAAGTTACTGAGATTAAACACCCAGCTTGGCATTTATTCGAGCTTTTATTTTTTTATTTAAGCTGACCAGAGACATAAACCACACACTCAGGTACATGGACCTTTTCTCAAAATGCTATTTTTTGGTTCAGTGGACCTCTAAACATAGATTTTGGTGACATCTCGATATAATTCTCATTTGTGTATGGAATAACATACCTCCTCTACTTTGTAACCAATAGAGAAAGTATGAAATGACCAAAATAACAGGAATTCGCTGATACAGTGAGGCGATCCACTATATTTGTCGAACTATAGAGATCGATATTATACATTAATGGACAGATATTAAATAAGTTGTGTCTAAAAGTTTAAGTTATAGATATTTGTATTGTAACTACAGCAGTGTATAACATTACACACAAGTCATTGACTATTAAATTGAATTTAGGACGCTTAATTAGAAAAGATCCAATTGTGCTATGAAATGCATTTGCTCCAAATATATATCAAGACCAGTATTAAAGAATGTCACCTACACTTTATATTATAGTTCTGAATTTAAGCTAGACATTAAGATAAATAGTTAAAATGGTACAGATAGAGACGCGAATCGCTCTATTATTCTGTTGCTTTAATTAATTATAAATTATAATGCAAATTATTATACAGGTACATGTCTAGACATACGAACTGATACTCTCAGCGTTAAAACCGATACTAATAAGTGTCAATATTACTTTTACATAAATCTTGCGGACGCTAGGATAGCACAGTGGTTTCGTTTCCGGCTCTCGTGTTGAGGACCCGGAGTTCGATTTCTGAATCTGCGGTGGCGATTTTAGGTCATCCCTATCTACGCCTTCACTCTGACTTGCTCATGTAAAGCATCCCCAAGGCTCACCTTTGTTCGGAGTCACGGCAAATGCTGTAAGTCTTCTTATTCCACCGCCATTCTCATCTTCACCCTACCGTCGGAGCCAACGGATTTGGTCCGCCGAGTGCCTTCACCTCGGAATGGGGCCCTGCCATCGGTTTTTGCAATGAGGCATTCCCCGAAGATCATAGGCCACATGGGGAGCGTTAGAAACAACGATATAAAATTTGCATTAGTTTAAACTGTCGTTAATGTTGTGGAAAGCTGAACTTCCTGCATTTAAGGCTGGTAACCTAACCTACCTGGTTTTACCTATTTTACCCCACGTATGTGCATGAAGTATATTAAATCCTTTTATATATTCATTATTGCAGATATGAAATGTAATCATATTTGATAGTTGAACTTTGCCACATAAATGTTACCTCGGTCTTTATTTTCTTTTTATTTCTTAATAGCTACGATTTAATTCATGGAGCAGGTAAGTGCGAGCTGCTAGTTGTTGAACGTTTTATTAGGATCACCAATTTGCAACCAATGTTAATGTTGATGACCTTGATGATGGAAGCACCGTGTTCAACAGTTCTTAATAATTAATTTTATTTCTGCCTAAGTATTTTCTTTATTATTCACTATCTAGAAAAATAATGTGCAATATGCATGTTAGGTGAGTTGGAGAATCTCGACTTCGTCTTGTATTTTAAAACTCCTCCAGTGATGCATTTATATCACTGTATTCCAATATTGTAGTTGAAATTTCCACACCCTACCTAAAACTATTCCACTTGATTATTTTCCGCACCGGAAATAAACAAATAAGGAACTTCATACTTTCGTTTAGATTTATCCGTAGCCGGTAAAGCACAACCGATCTTACCCTTTATCACAACCATTATCAACTAGCACTTCCGCCAATAGTTTTATTGTTTATATCAAAACTTTGAGAAGATTGACATTTATTACAGAGAAAAACAGTATTAATTAGCAACCATATGTAAACAACGAAATAGCCACTAAATCCAAAACTCCCTTATAACATAAATTCTTAAGAAATAAACTTCATCTTAATTAAGGATTTAAAGCTTTCTCGGCGCTGGATACGATAATTATCTCACGGAACACCAGCCATAGAATCAAGAATGCTTAGTCTACCTCCGGATATCATTTGGTTGAAATCCGGCGAGTTATTTAGGACATTTGGAAAACATTTTAAAAACATTCAAAAACTGGTTTTTATGTCCAAAAACGAAAGTATTTCTACGGCTACATACTAAGGGTTTTGCTCTCAGAATCGTTTAAAGGTTCGACATAAT
Source organism: Deroplatys truncata (assembly GCA_030765065.1). Classification (NCBI taxonomy): domain Eukaryota; kingdom Metazoa; phylum Arthropoda; class Insecta; order Mantodea; family Mantidae; genus Deroplatys; species Deroplatys truncata. The sequence continues at coordinate 91,100,138 of CM060979.1, forward strand.
ACGATTTAAATGCCCTAGAGCGGCTTAATGCTCTGTATTCACTTTAATGCCTTTTATTGGACTTTGATTTTTCTTACACTTCTACGCGATGTAGTTTGGAGCCACGCTTGTTCAATTTTCAGCAGAAACTCAAACTATTTCATATGGTTTTGTTACACCTTTAAGTTGAAGAAAGTTTATTTTAGGAGAAGTTGTATTTCGACTGATGGGGAACCGAACATGAAGTAGTTGCAACCACAGGTATTGTAAAAGGTTTCCGGTAGCTTTCGCCCCAAATTTACTTTCCGGTGGTATTTTGAATGTTTCTTTAAATATTATGTATTTATGTTTGCCTCGGCTGCGTCAGTATTAATTTGTAGAGACATGAATTTCTTTGCAGGGAGTGGCGAGGCTAAGAATGTAGACTTACACAAATTATAATTTTTACTTCACTCCTTTTATTGATCCATGGTACAATTAAATAACACTTCACTTATATAGAGAGCTGTGAGATTATTTTATTAATTAATTGCACTTTTTAACACGTAAACTATTTTTGTCTCACACTGAATACGTATTAAATTTCTCGAGGACGCGTCTCGTGTCCAGTTAGGAACACTGTCTACTAGCAACTGAACTGATTTCTATCACCTGAATTTGCAAATTTCATCTATTTCAAGTCCTAATCCAATAGAATAATTTTATTTAACTTTCAGGTTTTTTTTCTGGTTGTTAATTGGCTATTTATAAACTGTCTAAAAATTATATTATTGTTGCTCCAAAAATTACTAGTAGCATTATTAATTTCCAATTCATTATTGCCTCAAGGTTACCTTATTGTTAGCAACTTTTGACCTATTATTAACACAGCTCCTATATTGTTAAATTACCTAATGCATTCACATAAACATTATTAAACATGTACATAATAATACAAACATAATACAATGACTGTTATATACATTTTATGTTATTTATACACAGATTGCTTTAAGGCGGGCTGTTTTTTAATTTTATATTATATAATTAGACTGAAATCATTTAAGTGTTAAAAATACTGCCGCAAAGTTCCTCAAGATATGACGTCAATTCACAACTGAGGATTACAAAAATAATATTTAAGTGTTTAACGTTTTTCTGAAAATAATTTCTATATGCAAATGTTTAAATAATGTAGTACTGTTTTAAATTACAATTTATGCAAATTTTTGCCAAAATTATTAGAAATATTTAATGAAATTAAAAAAACACTTATAATTGTTGTAGAACAGGATGTGACAAACTTTGAAGACCCTCATATAAAAAGATTGAGAAATTTCACATACGCAAACCCTGATCAAAAAATATAACGTACTTATTTATTTAAATCTATATTCGGTGGAAAAATAGCATGTGGTTTGTGCGCGCGCGTGCGTGCGTGCGTGCGTGCTTGTGTGTGTATGAAACAGACAAAACTCTACGAGTACTTCACTTTCGTATTTTTTATCTTTACCTCCGCTCTGTTATAAGTATATAACAACTTCCTACCGTTATACTGTAAAACGTGTTTTTCCCTTAACAGGGAAAAATACCACAGAGTTGCCTTAATATTTCTTCGAAGACTGTGTACATGGGAAACAATAAAACCCAAAGATTACTAATGACAATGTTTTCAGAATGGCGATGCTCGACACTTGAATTTCTCAAGATATATCCAGAATCTTCCTAACTTAATTTATAAGCCCTTGGTAATCAATAAATACGCAATTATTACACATTTTGCTGTACGTGCAAGAGGAATAAGGGAGGCTTAAGTAATAGTCAAAGCTTAAGGCTATATACCATGACTTCGAGTAGAAGAAAAACAGAGAGAGGAGAGTGAGGACAGACAGGCATATATAGCCACTTACCACTTGAAATAATATGAAGTATTTAAAAATTTAAATCAATAACGAATAATATCTCGGCAAAGGCAAATTCCACAAAGATGAATTTCAGGCTTTAAAGAGATCTACATTGATTGTGTAGTATACTTTTGTTTACCTCTTACGTTTACAAGTTATAAAATATTCATTGGAATGAAAAGGAATCACAGTGTATTCAGAAAAATCAATATATTTTGTTTGACACGCAATATCTTAAACATAACCCATTTTAATCAAAATCGTTAGTCTTTTTGAGAAAATAGAAAATAAGATACCTGTTTAATGTAAACGTTATTTTGAGTAGAAGTTTATCCGACATTGAATTTTGAGAAAGTAAACGTAAGTCAATTTGTCACTTCAAAGGGTTGTGTTGTCTCAAACATTTTAAACAACAAAGAAACGAATAAACCCGAATTAATATTGCAAATGATTCTAAGCACATCAGATCGTTTTCAATAAAATTAGTCAGAAAATACAAACTGGGGTATTTGGAATTTATTGCATTTGCACATTATTTAGAGAAGGTTTCAAAATCCGTCAGTATTGTTTCCCGTTAAACCATTTCAGTATCGTGGGTAGAAAACAACCCTTCAACTAAAACAGTTCTAGAAGCCGAAAATTGTCCAAAATATTATTTTCTTAGAATCTCAAAAACAGCATGTGCAGCAGGTATTGAAATGCTGAAAATATTAAGACGGAAATCCCCAATAGTATTTTGGGAAAGAGAACATTAAATGTAATTGAATTGCTATTGAAAATGAGATCAATGAAATACGATAAGTTCTAAAAATTCAGTTAAAATATAAATAATTAATGTGATTGCCTCTAAGCAGGTGTTAACTTGTATTCGCTTATCTTTGGGTTTCTAGTAAACTTTGGGCTTTAATTAGATCACACACATTCACGCTCTCATTCATACTTCCAAACTCCGGGGTGGATAGGGAATAATCTTGGCAAGAGAAAAGCTCTCACCTCCAGCCGGGAATCGAACCAGGGACCCCTCGTACAACAGGCTGGTGCTCTACCGACTGAGCTACCGGGCCAGCCGAACTTCCACATTTCTTGCTTATCAGCAAAGACGATGAGCGGATCGCGTTCATTGAAAGGCACTTCCTAGGTTTGCAATAGTATGTCCAGTCCGTGATGATAGACAAAAACAGACCCTTGCATTAAAGTACTGTCGTGATGATAGATAAAAGTTGACCGAAAAGGTTTTAGAATATTTTTCACTTCAGTTATACAGGCTTTATGTCGTGAGAATAAACTCACTTTTTTATACTGGCAAATGATTGAAATGTCTACGTGACGTATCTACCCATAGCTATTTTTTAAATTCCAGTCTAACATTACCGACTATAAGCAACAAATATGAGAACACGCAATGTTTTACTGCCACTTTTCCCTTGCTATTATACATTTTATTGTGATGGTGATTATTATTATTATTGTCATCATCATTATCATCATCACCTAACAGTTCTGTTATGCCGACTTATCATTGATTAGGTATTTCGAAATGTTGCTCTTGTTGATCGAATACATCTCCGCGTGTCCGTATGACGTTTCTGAGAATCGCTTAGGACAGTAATGCGTCAGTTCCCCACGGACCCATGTTTACTTGGAATAGCCCTTTGAGTTCTGCAACTATTTTAACGCACCAAGGCACACATCAAATACGGCGCACTTGGGCCACCTCGTATGATACAGCTTTTAATATAAACGTTCATCCTTAAAAGTGGCATTTCCCAATTTATGGGGAGACTAATTAGCGAAAATTGTCAAAAGCATAAAATAAATAAGCAAAATTAATAATAATAATAATAATAATAATAATTGCCGTTTTGGTTTTTTGTACCAATCTTCTGAATTGCAACTTGATGCAGTAATTTGTATCATAAATTATTTAAATGTAAAGAGTGATTATAGTATGAATATGCATTATTATGTGACATTGATTTGAGATGTTTGTTGATTGTAATTATTGTTGGGAAGTAAGTTTATACTGCCTTACTGAAACTGACAATAATAGCGTGCAATAATGCAGCGAGGGGGTGAGCTGTTTATCATTATTGGAAACGAGGAAGTTACGTAATGTTGGCGCGTTTTCCTTTAGAATCTTCTGGAACATTTCCCTAGAGCATATGTATTCATAATTTTCATTGGATATAAAATAGACGCTAATGTTGGCGCGTTTTATTAGCCAATTGCAGCTCAGTTATAATCTTTAGGCATATCGGGGTGTATGAGTATAAAAGAGCTAGGTTAGAGGTAGAGCCCGTCAGTTCATCAAAATTCTTTTACATTACACGTCGCCTTCAGTCCGTCAGTTCGTCGAAAATATTTTGTATGATACACGTCGCCTTCAGTCCAGTAGAAATATTACACGTCGGCTATCGATTCGCAAGTTACGCGTATAAGAGTTATGAAAAATCTCAAGTATGATAAAGTTAATTATACAAAAGGTTGAAGTACGTGAATTAAAAGTGATCAGTAAGAAGTTGTTATAACAGTTTCAGTTTGGCGAGTGTCAAGATCAATGTGTAAATGTGATAGTAAATGTGTTCGACAATAAAAGTGTAAAACAAATTCCTTCATCAGTGTTATCTTTGGATAAAAGATTCCTTTCCGTTTACACAACCTGTATAAAGAGAAGTGCTTGACCAAAAGATCATAGCTAGCCGGAGGACAGTGAAACAAAATTAAATAAAATAAAAGTAGCATTCTTTCAAAGAAAAACTAATACTGCCGCAAATTGCTAACACCAGATGGAGCTAACAAACCTAACAAATGAATCACGTCACAAAATGGCTTCACCATGTTGAGTAAACACATACACAAATAACATTATAAATTTACCAATCGCAAATTGGCTCCCAAACGTGGGGCTACAATAATGTTAAATATAAGTAACATTAAAGCACTCTCAAACTTCGGTTTTTATTTGACGTATACTTTATCACTGGAGACAATAGTTTATTTTAAACAAGGTTTTAAAATGGTACTGCATATGGTATTTTGTACTGAGTTCTGCACTACTTCATAGAAAAAAAGAAGTCATTACTTCCACATACTTTTGAGTAGTGTGGTAAACTTTAGCCCATCTTATAGGGGAAATTTTTTACAGATTGACAGGTCTCTTAAGTATGGCAGCTTCTGTGTGCTCAAACCATGTGGTTTATTTTCTGCATTTTTGCTTTAAACAGCTGTTTCTGTGAATGTCATTTACTAGCATAAATAATCCCTTTTCTCAGAAACTATTGAAGATAGCTAAATTAAATTTTAAGGTAATAAAGCAATCTACAAGTATTTTATTTCATCTATCTTGTGTTAATAATGTGACACATCTGCTACGATCCAAGGTTATCGAAAGGTCGGTGCCGGGCAATCGGAGTAAACAACAATAAGTACCGCTCGTCAGTGTAAATACCGGGCGCGCTATCTGCATATAACGGAAACCTTCTGGAAGTTTCTTTCCTCCAGAACACGCGTCCAAATAGTTCTAGTATGTTCTGTAGAAGATTCCACTGGCTATATAAGCGAGCGTTCTCGCGAGAGCAGTAAGCGAGTAGTCGAGTCTGTCAGTCAGTGAGCGTGCGAGTTGGCGGGTGGGTTTCCCATGCGACATCAGGTGCGATTCTCCGAGCGAGTCTGTGGCAAGATGAGTGGCGTGCAGCTACTGCGGAGCGAGGATTGTGGAGGTCTTGTGTTCGACTCCCCAGCTAGTGAACCTCCGGAAAAGGAGTTAACGTCACGAAGAAAATGAAGCGACAGAGATTTAAACTAATTCACCTGGTGAAGTGAACTTCCAGTGAAGTCGAACTAGATAAACAAAAACAGTGACGTTGAGAACTTAGAGAAGTGACAATTAAAGGACTGGATAGTCACAAAAATTTGGTTGGTTATTTTAAAACATATTGCTCTTAGATTTTAATCAACAAGAATACTGGTTAAGACTATATTAAAAACTATAGTAATTACGTTCTTAAGAAGACCTGCATCTATATCCTGTGGAAATTTCAGTCTGATATCTTAACTTCCGTGATAATGGGTATTGCGTTTAGTTGATTTAGCATTGATGGGATATGACCCTTAATCTCCTCTTAAATGAGTATTTATACCCATTTTTACTCTCCCTAATATATATATTAGGTAGAGAACGTATTGCATTCCACCCAAACATAATGTCGAGATTTCATCGAAAATACATGTTTTGAAGTCCCTGAATGAAAAATGCATTTTTTTTAAAAAAAGGTCTATGCATCTGAGTCTATGTGTGCGTGTGTGTGTCAAGAACATAACTCAAAAACTAAAAATAGGATAAATACCAATATTGATATTTGGTTTCAGTACCTTCAAAAATGGGACATGAAGATTTCCAAGAAAATTCCCAACAACAAACTACCCTTTACACGGAATATTTCTCAAAATTTTTAATTTTCTAAAAAATGGCTCTAACGAATTGATGAAAAATCACATACTAAATATATTTATATTATAAATAGAATGTATATCTTGAATTTTCTGGGAATGACCTTTGGAAGAAATTTTATATAAGCTTGTATAACTGGTAAACGTTAAGGAATAGACGAAAACGTATTATACAAAAAAATGTTCCTCTCTTTAAAACATAATTTATTTAAAATAACTTTTTTGTGACATCAGCGACTTCCGAGATATCGGTTATTAATGTTAGAATTTGTCATTCTTTTCAAGACCTTTCGATATTTAGTTGTTTCTCGCGTTTGCACGCAAAGGGCATGGAATTTTAAGGCCAGCGTATAGCGTCCAGTTCTAAAACATTGAACTATATTGTATTTATAACGAAATGTCCTCGGAAAGTTTTATTTCCTATGAAGATAGAAAAACGAACTTTCGTAAGAATAATTTCTATACCTACTAATAAGCGCTAGAAGACAGAAATTCATGTGAATGCAACACATCACAGTTTTAAACCTGTTTATACAATAACTGTGGAATAAATTAATTAGTTGTCGATTAAATACTAGTTAAGTACGTTTTGTGAACAAAACCACAAAATTAATATATGAAACTGAATTATACGTTAAACGAATTCTTTAGATCTGTAAAGCATAAGGACGAATTGATGCCGCGTTGGTTGCTTCTTTGAGCTGACACTACTCTGTTCTGCTCATATAAACATGAAGCCACCAAATTAAACCTTTGTGGCAACATAATCATCTTTGAGTTTGACCACTGAGGCAGTGCAGTGCTGCCGGCCGTAACGTGTAGTTAATGCTAGTCTTTGAGATGAATTTACCCTTTAACATGCTAACATCCCTCTCTTTCTTCTAGGTTGGCAAACACATACACTGCAGATACTTCACTTCGCATCACTTACTCTGAGAGATTTTTTTAAAGGAAATGAGTACAGTTCTCTGATTGAAGCGAATTTACAACTTCTCTCTGTATTTAATTCCTGGCTTAAATTAATAATAGTATACTCTTTCACTTATTTCATGATGTAAAACTTCCGAATATATTTTTGAATAGCTCTTAAGTACAACACTTTTTTATGCAGAAAGTCCAACGTTTTATTTTAAGCTGTGTTAAGTATAGTAAATTAATTTTAAAGGGACAGATTTATTTGCACCTTGAAACTGTATCACTCGTGAAGTTCTGAACGATTGTAGTTGACATTTTATGAAATGTTTTAAAATAAAAATAAAAATCTGATGTTTTACACTCACATGACTTTCTCTACACTTGTATAAATTATTTTTCCAAACCATCTATTTCATATTAATCGAAATAAACATTTGCAGAAACGATCTTTTGACATGCAAAGAGAATTACATTTTACACATAGCGACCAGTTCTAAAAATATTTGACTATCGCTTAAGGCGTACTATGTTTCCCTTGTTTTGTATTTGCAAGGGCAATATAGAACACAGCAACCTTTAAGCATAGACATATCGCTTAATAGCTGGTTGCTAGGTGCAGCACCATTCCCTTTGTCACAGATTAATACTCTTTGCATATCCAAGACAAAAAAATGAATTACAAATTCCCATTTGAGAAAAAGTATAAGTATTGAAAAATTTAAGGGAATAACAAGCAATATCTCGAAAATGGTTCACTCAACAAAACAAATGTATATGACATAAATTGTGTATTTTAAAGCGACCTACATTTTTTGTGTAGTAAATTTTTGTCTATCTCTTATGGTTTACCAGTTATGCAAAAGTCGTTCACAATGAAGAATACTTTTGGAGACAATACCAGAAAATTCGAGACATAAATTCCATTTGTCATGAAAATATCTTAAACATATGATATTTTAATCAAACTCGTTAGAGCCATTTTTGAGAAAACTAAAATTTTCGAAAAATGTTCCATTTAAAGTGTAATCTGGGACGGGGGTTTTTCTTGAAAACCTTTGTGTCGCATCTCTGGAAAATGCTGAACCTAAATACCAAGTTTGGTATTTATCCGACTGTTCGTTTCTGAGTTATGCTGTTCATAGGCAGACACACACACACGGACATGTTTCTAAAAATGCTTTTTTTGGATTCAGGGGGTGTCAAAACATATATTTCCGGTGAAATCTCGATATCAAATTTTTGGGTGGAATACAATACTTCCCCTACTTACTATACGTATTAGAGATGTAAAAAAAACGTATATATAAACATACCTGCATGTGTTTGTGCAGAGATATTAATAATTTTCAGAATTATGTTTTGCATACTCAGGCAAATTTTTGTAAAAAAAAGCCTTGTGTTGCACTCATATGAATTTTCCTACCTACTGTCCTTTATTTTGATATAGCTACTACAAACTACTCCTACGAAAGCTTGCTTCTTAACTATCTCATGTTAATGGAAATAAATCTTTGCAGAAGTGGTTTCATTACACATTTCGTTGCAGGTACAAGGAGGATAAACAAAGCAAAATCGATAGTCAGGTGTCTCTATATCTGGCCTTGAAATTCCATACTCCTTTCATGACATTGCGAGAAACAACTGAATAACGGCAGCACATTAAGAATGACTAAGTACTGTAAAATACAAACCAATAATAATGGCTATCCCGGATATATCCGATGCCACAGAAAAAGTTATTTGAAATAAATGTGTGATTTAAATAGCTCTACATTATTGTGTAGTAAGCCTTTGTCTATATCTTCTATTTGACCATTATATAAAATTTTATAAAACTTTTACCGAATGAAACGGACTTCATGGGCTATTCACACACAATTCAAGATACATATTTCATTTTTCATGTAAATGTCTTAAATATTTATGTAGATATAGGTATATATTAATCAAAATCTTTAAAGTCCTTTTGAGAAAATTACATTTTCGAAAAATTTCCACTCAAAGGCTAGTTTGGACTTTCTTGAAAGTCTTCATGTCGCATCTTTGGAAGATACTGAACTGAAATACCAATTTTGGTATTTATCAGACATTCGTTTTTCAGTTATACTGTTCAAAGGAATACACAAAGACACACAAACGCACAGAATCGGACTTTTTTCTGAAAATGCAATTTTGAGATTCAGGAGTCTTCAAAACATATATTTCCTGTGACATCTCGAATCATATTTTTGGGTGGAATACAATACTTCCTCTATTTAGTGCAAGTGCGTAGCAGAGGAAGGAAAAATGCACAAAATACAGAGATTTTACCTAACTGTGTAGCAAATGTGAAATAATTGCATCACTTTCATTATTCCATACAAAAACTATTTTTGAGTTTAGCACACAAATAGGAAACTTCTTTTTCTTAATTAAAGAATAAGTTTTATTCTCGCTGAATTGATCTAATGAAAAAAAAACGTAATAACATAGATAACTGTATTATTAAGAAGCGCAAAAATTGTATGAGCACTGTAAATCTTGTTAAACGATCCATGTTTTGAACTTAACAAGACAGCTTTTATTAACACAGAAACATATTAAACAAAATTGCAAATACTGAAAATAACATTTAGAACTTCTTGTAAAAATCTTAGCCAAATCCATTTGGAACTTCACGAGTAATGGCATATGTAAGACGCAATAGGTAAATATCATAGATTACTGGAACGAAAGTATTTGACAATTTTTTTCAATAAACGATAACAATGGCAGTAATTCCCGGGATAGTGAAGTAAAACTTTGGTGGCAGTATTTCTGCTGGGTCTATGTTTCAGATAAAGAAGGTAAAGCCCTCGGTCCTTTTTATTTGCCTTGGAAATTCATAAATTCATCGCAGCAGTTTAAATTCTCGGTCTTTTCTTATTTATTTGATTAATATGAGAGGGTTGCATCTACCTGTCTCCAACTATAACGACTTCAAAGTCAAGCCATGGTTATCTTTGCACATCTTTAAGTAAGTTTGCAAATGTTAAATAAATATTTAGTCATTTCTTTTGTAATTAACTTTGCTCTACCATCTAGATCCCGTCTCTCATCTCCGTATGGGAGATTGGCCTAGCTTTGGTTAAGTTTTTAGTTAAGTTTTAATTCTAAAAGTATTTAATTGAAAATTAGCATATTTAATATGAATAAATAAATATGAAGTGCAAAAGCTTAAGTTCTAGCTCAAATAGTTTCACATATAATGCAATTAAATATTTTTAATTAGCAAAATCTGCAACTTTTCTAAAACTGTCTTGCGCAATCAAATTTGTCTGAGAAGTATGACAGGGACGCGAAATAATTGCGTGTTTTTATGAAGTAGTTGTAGTAAAATTAATTTTTTGTAAACCCATAAATAAAACAATAATAAAATTATGCTTTAATCTTTAGATAGTACACTTTAGATTATTTATGAAAATTTGCATACAAATCGAGCAAAATATAAATTTAAGGAGTAAATTTCATGCACAAAAATGCAAATTACAAAAAGGATCCAGTGGGATTAAAAGGTAGCGCATGACAACCTACTCGTGTCTCTGGGGTTTTAAAAATGTCGGATTGTGAAAAATACTTGCCAAAATGATCACAGGTGTCTATAGAATATTTATATGATGTAATTAAAAAATCGAAAATTTTGTCATTTTCACCTAAAAACCCAGTCCCAGTATCCCTTAGGAGATAAGGATCCCCATGCATGACAATGAACCGCAGTCCGTAGTAGATCGAATAGACGAGAAGTCGAGGGCGCCCTGCCCAGGCTGGAGCTCATTACCGCAGATATGCCATTGTAGACCCTTTATGTAGGCCCTATCATTAAGTTTCCTATGTAGGATGAATGAAGGAGAGATTCAAAGGGCGAGCACATCCGAACGACGATGAGTGCAAGTCATGTCCCTACAGATGCCAGAATGACAGCAATCCTGACCCCGGCGTAAGCAAGCCCGTGCCATCATCAACGCAGAGTCCCGGAGATGAGTCCCATAGAAACGGGCACAAGCCTTCCAGTCAAGCCTTTACACAGCGTAAACTCCATCGTCCAGCCGCAAAGCACCAATCAGCGTCGCCTGTTCAAGCATATGGGTGAAACAGATTAAAGCAAATTATGGGAACAGGAAACGATGAACAGAAAATGTATGTTTAGAAGAGGAACCACTCCAGGACTTGTCTATCAACCTGAGAAAACCACGAAAAAAACGTATAGTCAGAGTGTCCGGCCCAACAAGAATCAAACGCCGGATGTCCCGAATGCGAGCCTTCCAAGTGACTGCGGAGCTGACTTCTCTATATATAAGACTAACCCCTTAAAAATAATTTCGTATTTGATTGTTAATTATATGCGTAGAACGTAATATTTATTTTTAAATTAATATAAGAAACAGCTTTTCCGTTACTTTGTATGTATTTTTAAGGCGTCAACATTAAGCTATATATATATTATATTCCATTATGAGCCCCAAAATTATAGAAACAGAGGTAAACCGTTTCTGTTCTAGCAAGACCAACTCTTGAAACAGGAAAACAAACCCGATAGCCTAATTCTTGATGAAGAAGATATTTCTCTTGGAAGTTAATGCCGTACTTCCCTAAGGTACATAGAACTTCTCCAACATTTGAATGAGCACCTGCTGGCAAAACAAGCTATATTACGTTCATGGTGGATTATCTCAATATTACTTGTATCCTACGTAAATACTTTTCTTTTATGTTATAGTTTTCAGTAACACTCCATAGATTTTGCGAATATGCTTTCCATTATTAGCACAGCTTCTACTCTTGAACTTAACTGTTTCAGGCACTATTACTAAGTTTTATATCCTATTCAATCAAGAGATATAGCAGACTGCAGTGTTTGAAGCAACTTGTGAGGTGTATAAACTTTTATACTTCTCACATTGCGTTTCTGTTTTAGTATCCGTAAACATCAAAGAGAATGTATAGACAGGGCCATGGGATTAACTAGTTTGGAAATGTTGGTGCTGGATTAAACATAAGTTCCTCAAGCTGTACACAACTCTTTTTGTTAGAACCTGAGGCAGTATTTTAACACTTAAATGATTTCAGTCTAATTATATAATATATAAATTCAATAACAGCCCACCTTAGAGCAATATGTGTATGTAACACGATATAAAAAGTGTATATTACAGCCATTGTATATGTTTATATTATTGTATACATGTTCAATAATGTAATGTGAATGTATTACGTAATTTAATAATGTAGGAGCTATGAGAATAATAGGTTAAAAGTTGCTAACAATGAGATAACAATAAGGTAACCTTGAGGCAATAATGAATTAGAAAGCTTAAATGTTACTTGTGATTCTTGGAAGCGCCGTGGCCGAGTGGTTAGACCGCTCGCCTCCCAGCGAGGCGGCCCGGGTTCAATCCCAGGGACCTGCATGGTGGACGAAGCGGCGTCTGAGCGGGTTTTCTCCGGGTTCTCCGGTTTCCTCCGCCATTCATTCCACCAACTACTCCATCATCACCTTTCCTTTCATCCATTTCACCAACATTTCGTTTCATCTACTTCCTTCATCCCATACTGATCACCCATCCATGAGCGTCTGCTCCTCGACGGGCCACTAACCCCAGGCACCCGCTTGTAAGTCCTGGGGGGTGTAAGTCCTACATAAGAGGAGGGTAAACAGAATGATTCTTGGAAGCAATAATGTAATTTTAGTGACAGTTTATAAAAATAGCCAATCAACAACCAGAAAAAGGTATTCCATAGCCAATCAGAGACTTGAAATACAAAAAATTACAAGTTTAGGCGGTTGAAATCAATTCAGTTGCTGCAAACAGTGTTCCTAACCGGACGCGAGATACATCCTCGAGAGATTTAATACGTGTTCGTGTGAGACGAAAAATAAGTTTACGTGTTAAAAATTAATTAATAAAAAGAATCTCAGAGCTCTCTATATCAGTGAAGTGTTATTAATCAAGTATTAATAAAAGGAGTGAATTAAAATTATAATCTGTGTAAACCTACATTCTTGTCGCACCACAACCCTGCTAAGAGAAACGCGTCTCTAACAAATACTGACGCAGCCGAGGCAAACATAAACATATAATATTTAAAGAAACAGTTAAATTACAAAGTTAATATTTTTTTAAACTTGGGACAAAGGCCACCTGAAAGTACATTTGGGGCGAAGGCTACCAGAAACCGGGTACTATTGTGTGGTTGCAACGAATTTCACGTTCGGTTCCCCAACAGTTGAAATACAACTCCTACTTCTAATTGGTTTTCCATACTTGGGGATAATAAATAACCTTATTCAAATCCCAAATTCCAAACAGTTTACTCACGATTGAGAAATTGCATTAGCCCGAACCGAGTGATGTGGCTGAAACGGTGTCGTTTTTAACTGTTCTTCTTTTTCCTGTGTATTTCTTTAGCTGTTTACGTAAATGCTCGACTTGCATTTACTCAGTTTCCGAGATTCTTTACTTTCATTTCCGCAATTTCATTTGCAAGGTACTTCGCTCCGTTGTTGAGTCTTCAGAGCCTTGGCGGAGGTGCATCGGTGAATTGGAGATGGTGACTGATGGACGTTGAGAACCTCGAGACAGGTCGTGTGTGTCAGAGCCATGTTCTCTTTGAACATTATTCGCATGTTAATTTACGTGTTGCTGGGGTTTCGATAAGAATCTAATTAATAGTACCCTCGTTGCAGATGATGAATAGTATTAGCGGAATTGAAATATCATCTTCATGCCAATGTGACAAAATTAAACATCTTACAAAAGTATAATATGAAAATATCTATCCCAAAAACAGATGTGATGTCAATGAGAAGAAAAAATAACATAAGAGCTAAAATACCTGTAGTTACAAATAACAATATAATAGAACAAATGATAACTCTCAGATATTTGGGATGTGAAATACCAATATATAAAGCAAATAGAACTTGAGTGTAGCCTAAAAAATGTAATAATATAAACGTGTGCGTAAACAGATACTTGGGAAAAAATATCAATAAAGACATCCAAGTAAGACTATATACATTGCCTCAAACCCTCCCTGATGTATGTAAGTGAGACATGGGTGCTAAGAACAATTGATAAAAGATATATTGAAGAGCCGAAATGATATTTTTAAGATCGACATTATGGGTAAGCCTTGGAGAATAAAGAAGGCGTCAAGAGATTAGAAAAGAAACTGAAGGTAGAAAAACAGAGTATGCTGGAAGAAGTGACAGCCAGTGACGCAGTGGGCTGGATTAAGAAGCTCTGGTTCCCGTCCACGGAATGCGCCCGCTTCGATCCCATCCATAGAACTGCATATTTTAAGCCCTGTGAGTAGGACTGTTGTCTACTCAGCAGCATGAGGAAATTGAGGAGCTGCGACAGGTAGACGATTCTGGCCACGAAATCCAATCTTCTGGCTGAGGCATGATCTCCTCGCCGTATCAGTTGGATAATCCTCTACCTCCGCTGTGCGTAAATGGACGTGAAACCGGCAGTCGAGTTGGTAGGCCCAGGCTCCAAAAGGGCTGTAAAGCCACGGGATTATTTTCTTCTCTTTCAAATTATGAGGTTACGCCGGATCAACGACTTTGCATACCCTAGACCACGAAGGGTGACTTAATGTGTAATAAGTGAAATGATAATACCTATATATTGATTTCAATATGCTGCCTAAAAGAGAACAGTCCTGCACCATGGCGATATGGGCTAGAGTGTGGAGCTCTGGCTCCCCTTACGGAATGCGCCTGGGTTTGATCCCATCCTTGGGGTGTGGATTTTAATTCTCAGATATAGCACAGGTACCCACTCAGCATCTTGAGGAAAGTCAGGAGTTGCGATAGACAGCGATCCTGGCCTTGTGAGTCAGCTCCGTTGGATGATCGTCAATCTTTACCGTGCATAAGTGGACGTGAAAGGACGAGGATTATACTACGGTTCATACAAATTTTATTATACATGAATATTGGAGGAATTTAAAACAGAACAATTCAGAGGTATATCGAGGCAAACTGCCCTTGAAGAACGAATGATTTCTCCTGTTCGCTGTGGTTACAACGTAGTTTATCCTACAGGATTAGGGAGGGCAATTAGCACTGCAAATGTTTGTGTGAAATTATGACAAAACACTGCTAAGCTCGTGTGAATAAACCGATGCAAACTCTAAACCCAAATATTTAGTACGCACACTCCTGATTCACACGCAAGCTCCAATTACGATCTTCATTAGTGCAGATAACAAATGGAATGGATACTTTTCTCGCTGATGAATACACATTTTCCATAATGTTCCTAACGCGTTTCCGATAAGAATTCCTATTACTCACGAACCCTCTCTGTGACTAAAAGCTACCATTAATGAAAGACCACCGAACAACCTTTTGTTTGTTTGTTTTGTTTTTTTATTACAGTAGTAAATTTAATTACCATATCGTTATTCCAGTCCTTGCTGCCGCTAAAGCCTTTCGGTAATTGTGTGACCGTAAATCTGTCAGTAAAAGGATCTCTGTTCCTGTTTTAACGTGTTTGTTCAGCACCGGGAGAAGGGGCAAGCGCTCTTTATGCAACTTAATGAAAACTGCGACTTCTTTTGTAGTCGGGTTAATCATAAAGCTTTAATTTTGTAGTACAGCGTACTGTGTGCGAAAACGTTCAGAGGAGGGAAAGAAAATGAGCAGGCGAAGTATTGGGTAAAAAAAGAAATTAATGAAAACAAAAGGAACCAAAAGTACAAAAAACCTATTTTTACTGTTAGAATGAAATAAAAGAATGCATAACAGGAGAAGGGAAGGAATATAAAGAACAAATAAGAGAGAACGGAACAATTAAGTAAATGCATATGGAAAAAATGGATTTTCTCATAGAAAAAATTTGATGTGTTACCTTTGTTTACCTTTGTTTACATTTTAATCGAGATAAATCGAGATTTATTCGAGATAGATACAAAAGAAATAGCGATATTCATATGTTTTAGATCTGAACGCTATACCGGCCTTAAAATTCCATACTCTTACCGTGACATCGCGAGAAACAACTGAAAATCGACAGGACTTTAAAAGGACTTTAAAAGTGTTGAACAATGTGGATCATTAATAACGGATATCTCGGGAATAGCTGATGCCACAAAAACGTTTTTTGAAATAAAATGTGTGTTTTAAAGAGATCTACACTTTTTGTGTAGTACGTTTTCATCTATCTCTTAACATTACCAGTTATATAAGATTATACAGAATCCCTTCTTAATAAAGAGGACTTCATAGGCTGTTCCCAGTAAATTCAAGATATGCATTTTATTTGTTATATAAATATGGTCAACGTATTATATTTTAATCAAAATTGTTACAGGCACTTTTTAGCAATTCAACAATTTCGAAATATTTTGTGGTGTAAAGGGTAGTTTGGGGAAGGAAACTTTCCTGAAAAGTCTTAGCGTCGTATTTTTGGGAGACATTGCAGCTAAATACCAAGTTTTGTGTTTATCCGACTTTTCCTTTTTGAGTTATGCTCAAACCACGGACCTTTTCTAAAAAATGCTTTTTGATTCAGGGTGCCTCAAAATATGCATTTTAGCTGAATTCTCGATACCGAATTTTTGGGTGGAATGCAATGTCTTCTCCTCCATTCTTAAGTGAAAATTGAGAAAACGAAATGCTGATATGATACATAAATACAACTTTTCTATTAATGACAATTCCGTTCCATATATTCAGGTGCAAATGATTCTTTTATCCATGTTACGCTATTCACGATTTACTTTTGCATATGAATGATTTCGAACTTAGCAATATGTGCTTATTTACAAGGTTACAAACCGAGAGTGATGATTCAGGCGGCAACATCTGTGGCTCGAGATCGATTCCCGGGACCACCCATTCCGACCATGAGGCTTTTCATGATTTTCCTCTGGTCGCCAAGGCAAATGCCGGGGTAGTGTATTATATCACGATTTCTCCTTCTCCCAATTTACTGTCATTTCATCTCCATTTCAGCTTCAAATGTGCTTTCATGCCATGCGGTGCTGGCGGTGTCGGGAAGATGGCGTAGATGCATGCGCTCTCCCATGAACGCGAGAGTGAGCTGTCCCGCCTTCCTAGGATTCCTTGCCACTGGTGCGCGGAAATATTAGGGACTTCTGTGCGTCTCTGTGGGCCTGTCTGCCTGTGGACCTGGAACCTCTTACGGCTCCTTCATCTCATTATGTCTCTCGGGGGTTTGTAGCCACAATAGATCAAAGTAGTCGCAGTGCGCGAGGTGTCCCCTTCGATAAACACATCCTACAAGGTTACAATATGCAGAAAGTATTCAAAATCTTTATTCTTGGTGGCAAGCTCTCGTGATGGAAAGAAGATAAAAGTAAAAGAATCTCAAACTTTCAATAGTTACCTTAGATGCCACTTGGGTGAAGTCTAAACTTACAACAAAGACATTTTTGGAAAACAGCTGATGCTGAAAAAGAAGTGTAGTTTAAAAATGAGCTCTGAATTTTCCCGAGTTAACCTTTATCTTTTAATGCTTGCTGGTTATACAAAATTATACAACGTTGAATAAAATAAAGCACACTTCATTAATATATCTATATATTTTATTTATCATGTGAATATGTCAAACATAATCTGTTTTAAACAAAGTCGTTCAAATAATTTTTCAGAAAATAAAAAACAGGCAAATTTTTCCATGTAAAGGGTATATTGGTATGCGAAGATTTTCTTAACATATTCGTATCGCATATTTGGAAGATATTGATTTAGATGCTAAGTTTGGTATTTATCCGAATTTTCGTTTTTGAGACGTTCATGCAGACATAGATGCGCGTGTGCGTACCACTTTCTAATTATGGTTATTGCAATTTCATTAAACTTCAAAACGTGTATTTTCGATGCAATTCAATTTAAAAAAATTTAGGTGTACTTAAGTGGCAGAGAAACGGAAACGGAACGAAATGGTGGGTTACCGTACTGTACGGTAGATGTGGGTATTTCAATTTGCTGCATCGCTCCCTCTGGTTGGTCTTTCTATTATTAGAGTTGTAGTGTGTTCCAGGAAGGCGTTTTCGGCACTTATCCTGTGCTGTAACCACAATGTAAGTAATGATAGAGGTGCAGAAAGCGAATTAAATACCTCAGATACCTGCTTAACCTCTTTGCTAACTCGGTACACCCCTGAAGGGCGCGACTGGCATGATCGGTTTCCTGTGTGTTGTACTTCCAGGTTATGCAGCATTAATACAAACATGGATCGTTAAGAAATTACAAGTCTTGTTTTCCCAGGAAACATTTGCTATTTATGAAAGGAGAAACACAACAGATATATATCGAAAAAGTGCGATATATTTCGGAGTATCTGAATTTGCCCTGAAAGTCTTCCGATTTGTATGGATTAGATCACAAGGCTTAATAGGATTACGTCATCTCGCCATCTTATCGCGGTAGTAGAACATTGGCATGGAAGGCCTAAAGTTAGTTATATTACACTAACTGCGTCACTACACACATCTCCCTGAAATACCGTACATCGTACAAAGGCAAAGATGTTCCTTTAGATATTACGACTAAAATCAGAAATTTTAAAAACAAGACCTATTATGACATAGCAATGTTAAATTATTATTAGAATTATTTAAGTCGGAATTTGGAACCTTTTATAACAAAATAAAAAAAGTTTTCAAAATACATATTATAAGAGAATTTCAAAATGTTTATAGACGTATAGAACCGCTGGGTCATCACACACCTACGTAGATGAATAGTTAAACCAGGTTTTGCTAAATTTTGATGCTTTTCATTTTAACTAAATATTTCATTATTCAGAGAATATTACCTAATTAGATAAATATGGACGGTTATAAATTCCTAAAGACATCCTGTTTTCCTATCCTTTTTAACAAAATAGTGCCTTGCGATCTGTAATATTAATTATTTTGAAGGTATAAACTAATGTTACTGTATTCGTAATGATGATATAATAATAATAATAATAATAATAATAATAATAATAATAATAATGCGATTATGAGACAAATGTTATTCTTACATTTCTGAGTTTGACTGTGGAATTACGAACAATCCTTATTAAAAAAAGTAATCACAAAATGTCCCCATTCTCTTTGTCGTCGTGTTAATGCATTTAGAACAAAGACTGCCGCAATGGCGTTAAATGCGGAAGCAGTAATGATTTTTTTAATCTCTCTCTTTTCAGCTAAATGACCTTAGAAGCAAAGCAGCGCCTTTTACTTTTGCTGGAGGCGCAAGAACAAATTAAATTCGCTACTGACCTTCAAAGCGGTGGCAAATTCCAGTAGAAAATAGAAGCAGAGAGGTCATCTGCCACTGATTGAAACGCCAAGGATGGCTAGTGTTTTTTTAAAAGAAACTTATTGTGCATTATAATTTTTATTAGCATAACTATTATAATTCTCTCTGCTTAATTAATATATTTTGGCTTGAATACATCCATGGTTTTAAATATTTAAAACGGATGACACTACAAGCTTTATTTGGCACAATTATGTGCCTTGTCGAGATCTATATTATTTCTATAGTAGGATTTTGTCTATCTTACCAATTATACGAAAACCATGTAGAATACAGAGGACTTCATAGATTATTCCCAGGATATTCAAGATATGCATTTCGTCATGCATATATCTTAAACATAGACATTTGAATCATATTCTTTTAAATAACGAAACATTTTCCATATAAAGGTAGTTTGGAGTGGAGCGGCTTAAATGCCAAGTTAGGTATTTAACAAATTTTTCACAAACACACAGACACACATAAGGAAACTCACACACACATACACACAAACTTGGAATTCTTTATGCTTTTTATTATTTTTGCATTAATCAGGAGACCTGTTAACGTGCACTTTCAGTGAAATTCAATTTCTAAATTTGAAGTGGAATGCAATACTTCCTCTGGTTACTAGGCAAGCAGCAGAAAAAGTGAAAACTCACACATGGAACTTTCTGCTTCATTATTTCTTTGGTGCGGTTCGCCAAACGTTTAGTAAACGACTGCAATAATACTTTCTATATGTTACATTTTAAACCTTTAGAGGTACGGGGATAATGCCTGTTTCCTCTCCCCTCTCATTAGTCCTGGCCATCAAAGCATATAAACACATCTCACTTGCGTAGTATACACATAGTATAGTGTTTAAAGCCCATCTTTACTACATACGTCACCAAGGCATTGAATACTGAAATGAAATGATAGTTGGAACGTTCCAGACCTAATGTTTATGGGACCTTTTCGGCATTTGCCAGTTTTGAGGACTGAGGTTAAGCTGGAAAGAAACCTCAGTTGCAAAGGAAGATCCTGCAGGATTTGAACCGCGGACCTCCCCTTCTTTAACGACCTAGGCCACTCACATCGACTCCCTTGCGTCGGAAAAAAGTGAGGTAACAGAGTAAAATATTAAAGCCTTTTATAACTTCCTTATACAAACTTCTACATTGCAGCTTTGTGCAATGCATTAAGGAGATTCTCATATCTGACTCTGTTTGCCGAGGAAATAATCGCAAATTATAAACTTCCATCTCGTACAAGTTATATAAAACATTGTTAGTGACTCCATGCATGCACACCTCGTAGTAGGAATTTTAAATAAGGTGTAGTTAAGGTTCCAAGATAAACTGAGCATTTCCCACACTTCCACTTTATCTTAACGACATCTGATTCTAAATTAAACATAACGCTAACCTTATATAATTATAATATTATCCCTCAACAATAACTTTATTGAAATATTATATGTCCATTGTGTATCAATTACTATGCACTTTACGTGTTCCCCATCAACCACTTTTATATAAGGAACTCTTATCGGAAACACACTGGTCGGTATTTAGGAACCATTTTGACTTTCTTCACCACATACCTGCAACAGATTTCACCAAAAATACATGTTTTGAGGTTTCTTGAATCCATAAAAAGAATTTTGGATAAAACTCCGTATATGTACATATTTCTGTGAGCAGCATAACTAAAAAACCTGATGTGTTGCACTCACATGACTTTCTCTACGCCTGCATAAGCTATTTTTACACTTATTCTCAAATTACTTTATGTTAATCCAGATAAACATTTGCAGAAGCATTTTATTGCTAATTTTCTTGTAGGTGCAAGAAGAACATGGTAGGCTTTAAGCGATAGTCAAATCTTTTACGAGCTGGTTGGTTGCTATGTGGAGGTTATGTCCAGGGTACATAAAAGAACAAATAACCAATTCCCGTCTGAGAAAAGGTATAAGTATCGGAAAATTCAAACAAATAACAAGGAATATTTCGAAAATGGTTCACTGGACAAAAAATGTGTATGACATAAATTAAGCTTTTTAACGAGATCTACATTTCTACGTAGTAACATCTTATCTATGTCTTATGGTCTACCTGGTATGTGAAAATCATTCACAGTGAAGAGGACTTTGACATTCCCAGAAAATTCAGAATCTAGATTTCATTTGCCATCAAAATATCTTCAGCATATAATATTTCAATCAAAATCGTTATAGCCATTTTTTGAGAAAATAAAACATTTCGAAAATTGTTCCATGTAAAGGGTAGTATGGGGTGGGAGGATTTTCTTGAAAATGTTCGTGTCGCCTCCTTGGAAGATGCTAAACTCCAAATACCACGTATGGTGTTTATCCAAATTTTCATTTTTGAGTTATGCTGGACACAGACAGACACACAGACACACATACGGACATTTTTCCAAAAATGCTTTATTTGGATCAGGACACTTCAAAACATGTATTTTGGATAAAATCTCGGTATTGAAATTTTGGATAGAATGCAATACTTCCTCCACTTACTATACGTAGTAGAGAAAGTAAAAATGCTTTATTTGGATTCAAGGCACCCCAAAACAACGTAAGGTACGAGAAAGTAAAAACGAAATGTCGGATTAATATCAAATTTGGTATTACGTTAACTGTCTTCAAAGGATGCGACACGAAGTTTTTTCAAGAAAACATCCCTACATAAAACTACCATTTACAAGGGCATTTTCACGACATTGTTTACTTTCTCAAAAACGGCTGTATTGATTTTGATAAAACCGAGTAAGTTTAAGATATTTACATGACTAATAAAATGATTTCCTGGGAATAGCCTTTGGGGTTCTATTGACTCGGAAGGAATTTTTTATAACATGGTGTAACAAGTAAATTATAAGGGATAGACAAAGACGTATACTACAGAAAAACTGTGGATTTCTTTAAAACAAGTAATTTATTTAAAACAGTTTTGTGGCATCAGGTTTTTCCGAGTGAAGCAGTGTTTTTAACATTTAAATGATTTCAGTCTAATTATATAATATAATATATATATATATATTATATAACAGTCCGCATTAATCCAATATTTGTATTTAATATATAAAAAGAGTATATTATAGTCATTGTATATGTTTATATTATTGTATTCATGTGTAATAATGTTATGTGAATATATTGCGTAATTTAATAATGTAGGAGCTGTGAGAATAATAAGTTAAAAGTAGTTAACAATGAGGTAACTTTGAGGTAATAATGAGTAAGAATGTTTAATAAAGCTACTAGCCATTATTGGAGCAAGAATAATGTAAATTTAGTGACAGTTTATAAAATAGCCAATCAACAACCAGAAAAAGCTTTAGTTAAATGAAGGTATTCTATTGGAGTAGGATTAGCCAATCAGAAACTGAAATATAGCAAAATTTACAAATCTAGAAGTCACTTGCCTGCAGACAGTGATTGTAACCGGATGCAAGATGCGTCCTCGAGAGATTTACTACGTATTCATGTGAGACGAAAAATAAGTTTAGGTGTTAAAAAGTGCAAGTATTTAATAAAAACATCTCACAGCTCTCTCTCTATCAGTGAAGTGTTATTTAAATTGTTTCAAGGATTAATAAATATAGTGAAGTAAAATTATAATCTGTAATCTGTAATCCTGTGTAAGCCTACATTCTTGTCGCATCACAAGAAAGTAAAAAGTAAAGAGAAACGTGTCTCTAACAATAATACTGACGCAGCCGAGGAAATCATAAATATATAATATTTAAAGAAACAGTCAAATTACAAAGTAAATATTTTTTTAAACTTGGGGCAAAGGCCACCTGAAAGTACATTTGGGGCGAAGGCTACCGGAAACTGTTTACTATACGTGCGGTTGCAACTACTTAAAGTTGGGCTCCCCAACAGTTGAACTACAATACAAACAACGTAAAGACAAACCATCTTCTTCACGACATATCCGTTGCATTTGTTTGAATTTTTTAATGCCCCTTAGAAGTACTTGTTAACCACGATGCGAATGCGCATGAAGGAAGGCGCCACTGGTTTTTGTTGATAATCAGAGGAAATGAGGGGCAAGGGAATAGAGAACTGCGCAGTCGCACAATGAAAACATACCACATTTGCAGGTCTCAGTTTCGGCAGTAAATGCAACTCGGTACTGCGAATGCTTTCTTTACCTGACTGTACTTCCGATGCCCCGCCCACTTGTTTTGTAACCGTTTAGTTTCTCTTCCCACCACACGCACTCATATCGTGTGTTCCTTCATGGAAAGAGCATGGAGTATATAGCGAACTTTTTTTAAACATATGATTATTACTATTCACTTTATACCTACAATGAGAAGGGTAATAAAATTGTTTATCTCAATTAATTTGAAAAAAGTGGAAGAATAAACCTAGGCAATAATGGTGTTTAGAAACTGTTTAAAAATAAATCATAGCGGGTAGTGGGTAAAGAAAGTCATATTAATATAACACATAGGATTATTAGAATTAATTATCACCGTGCACTATACAGTATAAACCTACTGATCATTTCCTGCTACATGGCCCTACAAGTAACTTTCCACTTACGTTCCGATAGCTTATACACATGCAGAGGGATGCAGTATAAAATAGTGCTAATATCCTTAACTCTGTGTTATTAGGGATCGTTTCTACAATGTTTGCGACTCTTAATTGCCCTCGGGTGTGTTTACCCCAGGATAGTTAATCCATCATTGAAAGTTTTAACGGTTACATAGATGAGTTAATTTCTTTAAAACCTTTACCCTTTATGCTTAAAGATGTCTGACTTGAGGTGGGAGCCCCCTCTGTAAAAAAAGGACCAAAAATTGCCAAAATTCACAAATATGGACTTTAGGGTTATTAAATACTATAAATCTTATACTGCAGTTCTATGTCGCTATTATAGTTATACGTCCTTTAAAAGCAATCATACAGCGGTTTAAATGTGTATGAAAGCCTAGCTTCTTATAAAATTGTAATAAAAAAACCTAGTTTTGCTTATATAAAAGTGAACCAACCATTCAAGAGAAGCCTAAGAAATCTTCAAATGCTAAATTAGTTGCACAGGAGCAGAAAAAGACGTAGGAAAACCTGCATATGTAATGAATGCTTTCTACACAACATTAAGAAACAAAAAGAGTTATTTTAGCGCTATGGTTTTTAAAGTCTCTTTCTTGAGTTTTCATTTCTGAGCAAGTTCTCATTTTCAAATTGTTCCATACGACTTAGTTTTTCGTATAAATCAACGAAATTTTGTAGATTTCCTTGTTAATAACAGGATAAAACATGAAGAGACGTATTTCTGTTAACATTCTTAGTTGTGATATTAAACAATAATGCTCATATCGTGTTAACTTTTAACCCCCAAAATTGAATTCTTATATTTAACTTTTATTTTCACTCAAACTAATACGATAATTAAAACGTTATCTCTACGATTTATTTAAATACTATTAAAGAATTTAAGGGTAAAGTTAATTTTTTTAAAATAATAACTGCATTGTATGAGGCAATTTTGCAAGCCAGTAAAACAGTAATAAAAATTAATATCACTGAAAGAATTAAAAATATGCGCGAAACTTTGCTGAACACTCATTGCTCACTTTCAAATGAATCGATCCGAAATTGTGAATTTTTGAAATGTCAAGATGGGTATCCCTAAATATTGCACTTGCCATATCTTAGTTATCTTAGTTTTCGTTTTTTAATTATACTGTTCATACACAACCTGATGACAGGTTTGAAGTTTTTTAAAATTAAATTTATGGAATTCAAGGGACATAAAACGTGCATTTCCAGTCAAGTTTAGATCCCAGGCTTTGGTGGATTACAGTAATTCGTTTATCTGCCATAGTTTCTCTACCCCGCTACCGGCATATTTGCAAATGAAATTCACGTTCAAGCTACGTTTTGTAACGTCACAAAAAGTACAAAGGCAAAATGCTCTCACGTTTCTGGCAAAGCGCCAAAATATTCCCCTCACAAATTAGTTTATGTTGGTTTGATAGCTGAAAGTAATTGCACTCAGTCAAGGAACTTGCAAAACTCGTGATATACTTTTATTAATTTCATTGAAGAAAATAAAACTTATTTACTTTCGCAATTAACGAATCTTAAAGCTCCGAAATTTACTCTGAGAAAACCATAAACTTTATATATATGCTTTATTACATTTGAATAGTAGAACTAAGTGGAAGACATTTGTAAAATGCGGATAGCCAATGTTGGTAGTTCGTTATAAATATTTACCTCGTAATAGACTATTGTTTTTATTTTAATTCTTTATTTTATTTTACTAATCCCAGTGATCCTGCTACTTCTCTCAGCCAGATTCTCCTGTATCTACTACTGCTTATTTTGAAACTATCAGCAGTGACTGTGGCTCTAAAAACTGTCAATGAACTGCTTCATGCAGGATGGAGACTTTAAAATTAGGACTGCGTCTGCAATTCGTAGAATGTATGTGTATGTACTTGAATATGAGTTGATTCCTAGCAGCGAAATGGTAATTTCTGCCTCTTTGTAATGATTTGAACAGTAGTTCTGCCAGAGCTCTGCTGGAATGTAATAAAAACTATTAGTGCTAGGGCCGTGCGCAATTGCTCATAGTCATGACACAGCCTATTATATACATAAGGCTGGGGTTAAAATCACTGTGAACTATAAACTACTCACAATGGCCTGGATTGGTGATACTGCATGCGAAGAATTTTAGACTACACTCCTCCCTGTGCTGTGCTTTGGAAATTCAGAAATTATTAAGTATATTTTGTAATGCTGTTTATGAAATCATTGAGGGAATAGTAACATGCCTATAGCTGTAATTATACAACACACACATTAAACAGCTATTTAGAGTGAACGAGATGTTTAGCTTCTGTCACGTGCTGTTAGAAAAATTAACCCTTGAAAATTGTGGAGACTATAACTAGATTCAAAATGTTCCAGGAATTGACCATTAACACAGAAACTAGTTATCATAATGAAAATTACACAACGTTTCCTTAAAAATAAATTCCCTTCCATACTGACACATCCCAGGTGATGTAAAGTGACTAGACTCCATTTTGCAGAATAACTCGAGTGCCCGAATTTATAGTAACTTCATCAGTGTAAGCAGGTAAGTAGTATTGTTGTGCCTGGAAGGCACCTATTTCAGGACTGATCGGTTGCATGACGCGTTTACGTGCAAAAGAAATCGGGTGTTTTATGCCCGTATCTCTGAGGCGACGAAGGATTTTCACATATTATTCTGTCATAATAGTAATACGTGGAATAAGCCGATATTGGAAGAGACACCTACACACGTTGAATGCCTGGTTCATTTGTTGCAGTTATTAGTTGACCGCTTCGTGGATCGTCTTTGGTGCATATGCAATTATCATATGTGGAAATCCTTCGTTCTTCATTTTCTCTATTACACCTATCATCTACGTTACAGAACAACGTTCTCACCATTATCACTGAGTCTGCTTAGACTCCAAGAGACACTTTGTTAGTTATTATTGAATGAGCTCACTTCTTTGTTAAAATGTGCTGAGTCGACTCTTATTTCTCACATCACATAGACACTTGGTGTTGGTGGCCATAGCAGAAGCACTTTCAAAGGGACCTGCCTTTCATCCTCAACTAAAACATGTCAACTATTTTAGCTGTCTCTCCCTAAACTCCAAAGTGTGTATTAGGAAGTGTGTAGGACCCAATTCTGATGGACATATCGTAAGCATAAGACAGCTACGTAACTTATATGCCTCGCATATCTCACTGTCACTATTTGATCAGTAACTGTTCGAGGAACAGGCATGCATTCATGTAAACCATTAAAATACCATTATCGTATGCAATTGGTCGCTTTTCCTTAAGTCGTCTATTCAATAATACCTCCGCGTTTAATCCTACCCTGAAGAATTCCTCTGGTGTGATATTTTTAGTTACGTATGTTATTTCACATATTTTTTAGCTTCCGTGTGCATTTAATATTACTTGTTAGTTGTCTTACATACTTCCCATGGGGAATCTATATTTTAGTATTTATTATGACGCAGAAATTAAATGAGCCGAAAGTGACATGTGAAATTAAATTCATATAAAAGCAAACCAGAATTGCAGTTCAAGGAGATAGAACAATCCTTAAATTATTCATAAGGTTATATGTTATTGTGTTAAAATTCTGAATTACTAGGAAGTATTGTGTTAGAAGATTTGAAATACTTTCAAAGAAGTTTTATGTTATAAATTAATTTGTTTTGCGTGAATGAAATAAGTAGAATACAATTGAATTAGCGATAAAAATGAAAATACGTTATGCTAAACGAACGAAAACAAAACCTTTATAGAACTAAATACATAACAAAAGTGCAATCAAGCATTTAAAAGAGAAAATTAAAATATAAATGTATAAAATAGGGAATTAGTATCGTTGATAGTTATTTGTATTCAACATAAAATGTTTAGTGTAAATAATTTGTAAATAAGTTAAAGATTTATTTCGCTAAACATAACCACCAAATGTAAAAACAAATAACTTTGAATTTTTTTCATACACTCTTGCAAAAGGTTTAAAGAAGGACGACATAATAGTTAAGGGAAACTAATTTCATATATAACCATTAATATATCGTCGAATATACAGCAAAGAATATTATCAACACTATCGATATAAAATAAACTACTGAGCTTAAAGAAGGGAATGAGTAAGTAAAACAGGAAACAGAAAAAGGTAATTACTGCAACAGTGAAATTTCACATTTCTTTAAAAGGAAATAAACAGTTTTATGTTAAAACAGAATCATTATTGAGAATGTAATTTATTGCCGTACCTTCTAAAAACACGCAGAAAAAGCGTTAGATGAGTAAAGAAAATTCATGATCATGGATGAGGTGATATATGTGTCAAAAACATGTAACTACCGCATACATATCATTAAATTAAAGTAAAACTTCCACTGAAACATTATAACGTAACGATAATAGAAAGAATGAACAATCACTAAAGTTTTACACCGCCAAAAATACAAGCTTGCCACAGTTGGCGGATAACTTACTTCAACACATTTACAGAAGTGGGAATTTTAAATAAGGTAAATACAAGTTTCAAAACACGACGTGACAAGATTCAGGACCAGAGACGAACCCAGGACAACGAAGGATTAGGTGACCCACTCCTCACATCTCAATTAAATCCCCATCAACTAGAACATAGTACTAAACTATAGTCTATAGGCTTATTTTCTGTCTGTCAAGACATTTAATCCAAAGTCTACAACATTATAAGCTGAGTTTGCTAACTTTGTGTTAACTAAATTCCAGAAAATAAAGTTAGGGGATTAATGATTTGGGTCTCTGGATATACTAATATTATAAATGTGCCAATATTATAAATTAGCCACGTGGCTAATTATAATAAGCTTTCACTAATCACACTCCATTTACTGTGTATTAATGAACAGGTGTTACGCGTATCTCTGCCTTCCTCTGACTGCTGTTCCAGCTCATAGGTTTGGCTATACATTATTAAATGAATGACAGCTTGAATGTATTCACTAATTTGCATATCAATATAATTGTTTCGCACTTACATTAATGGCCAGTAGCTTCGGCGGGTAGCTTTTTTTCAGCTTACCTGAAAAGAAAACACAGATTGTTATTTTTCAACTCAAATACCTAATTCTGTAATAAAATAAAACATATTTTCGTTAGCTCTCATCTACTTAAAAATGTTGAAATTTTGTAATTTTACTCAGTCTCTTTCCAATTTTAATTAAAATTCTCAAATTTCAGATTCTCCATGTTTATTCACTTTTCTGGTCAATTTGCTTTCAACTTTACCTAAATATTTCCCAAATTCCATAATTTCCTCCCTGAATTCAAGTTCAACATTGCTTAGTTTTCCTCATTATTTTGGTTTCTTCACATTCAAGGATCATAAGCCCTTGCCCTCCTATAAATTCCTGTCCTCTCGTATTCTTTTTCAGTTTCAGTACACCTATTCTAGCATATCCCTTACCCATTTGTCTTCTTTTTCTAATTAATATTCCCTATCCCATTCTTTCTTTTGTTCATTGTACATCCGCATATAGTTTTTAGTTGTTGAAGCTAATAAATATTTCTTGATACAAGTTATTCAATACCACATACTTCATATAATTTTATTGTGGCTAGTATACTTAGTTTATTTACAATCTAATACTGAAAACATTTATCTAACGTTTTCTTCACTGAACAAGAGTTGTATTGTGAACAACTCCAGCGAATGTTGAAGAAGTAATTATTATTTCGTTATTTGCCCCACGCTGGGCGTCAACTTGAAGTAGGTTGTATTGAAGGATGAGTTGTATTATATTTTGACTATTGGGGAGCCGAACTTGAGTAGTTGCAACCGCACGTATGGTACCCGGTAGCCTTCGCCCCGAATGCACTTTCCGGTGGCCTTTGCTCCCCAAAAATGTTTAAAAAGAATATTAGCTTTGTAATTTGACTGTTTCTTTAAATAGTATATATTTATGTTTGCCTCGGCTGCGTCAGTATTTATTTTTAGAGACATGAATGTCCTAGCAGGTAGTGGTGCGACTGATGAATGTAGGCTTACACAGATTATAATTTTACTTCGCTACTTTTATTAATGCTTGATACGATTTAAATAACCTTTCACCGATATAGAGAGCTGTGAGATTGTTTTTTTAATTACTTGCACTTTTTAACACGTAAACTCTTTTTCGTCTCACACTGAATACGTATTAAATTTCTCGAGGACGCATCTCGCGTCCGGTTAGGAACACTGTCTACAACCAACTGACTTCTGAAGTAAATTTTGCTTCATTTTAGTTTCTGATTGGCTAATCCTAGTCCAATAGAATACCTTCATTTTACTAAAGCTTTTTCTAGTTGTTGATTGGCTACTTATAAACTGTCTCAAAAGTTGCTTTATTGTTGCTCCAATAATGAATAGTGACATTATTAAACTTTCTTACTCATTATTGCCTCAAGGTCACCTCTTTGTTAGCAAATTTTAACCTATTATTCCCACAGCTCCTACATTATTAAATTACGTAATATATTCATAACATTATTACACATGTATACAATAATATAAACATATACAATGACTGTAATATACACTTTTTGTATCTTGTTACATACACATATTGCTTTAAGGCGGGCTGTTATTGAATTTATATATTATAAAATTAGACTGAAATCATTTAAATCTTAAAAATACTGCTTCAATGTTTTATTTAGTAAACAATATTGTAACCTGTATTATATTCTATGTTCATAATAGCTTTCTGTATCTCACTCTACATTGACCTCCTTCGGTTTCTCAATCAGCCTCTGTCTCCAACTTGTACCCCAGTTATTTAGAAACGACTCCAATAAGAGTAAATTCTTACTCTACGCCTGGCAGAAGCAGGCGGGTAGAAAGAGCGGGATTCATGTTTGGAGCTTTAGCAATATAAAGATGTGAGGGGCTCGAGTAGCAGAAAAAGAGCTTTTGTTTTCACGGCGAGCATCCCAACTCATGTTTGAAATAGCCTTCTGACAATGGCTAAGATTTGAGATTACATAGTAAAATTCTTCGCCGTTTAAAACTGTTCCGTTATACACTAAATGCACCGCAGAATGTGTGGCTTATCTGAACAAGCACTGAACCAAGGAAACCTTTGTATTTCTCAGAATACTACTTAGATCAGAGTAAAAAATTACTCCACAGCCAGTTATCTCAGTGAAATGTCGTGTATGGTAATTAGCCTACAAAAAGACCAACAATAATATCATAGAAAATGACAGTTTTATATGTTTTGGTTGTGTTTTTTCAGAAAATACTTGAAGTAGATAGTTGGAATTTGTACTGTCTTTTAAAATAGTCTATGTCGTACCATTGAAATGAAGAATTTAAGCTATTAATAATATTCCAGTTTTTATGTTCTTTCTCTATGACAAAACTGAATGGAAATTTTTTCTTAGAATGTTATGCAAAAGTGTTCAATATTTTAAAAAAAATCTGTCATACTCAAAAACTAATTATATCTCAGTAGTTTGCAAATAGTATAACAATAGGAAGGTTCAACTTCGTAGTTTTTACAGTTTCGGGGAAAAGATCGCACATGTTTAAGAAAATGTGGCTTCGAGATAATTAAAACTGAAATTTAGCTTAAGAAGCATGGAATTCCACAGATTAATCATTAGCAGCTGCCTATGCTGTCTTCTGGTTGATCAAAGAATGCCAGTGAGTTTGACACCAGAAAAAATCAATAATTGTACCTCTGAAGTTTGGAAAGATAAAACAAGTTTGAATTCCAATTCAAAAAAGCGTACATTCCATTTACACAAATTTTCTTAAGATGTGAATGCTTAAGTCACCCAGTAACTCATACCTATTATATACCATGTGTTAAAAAGAAAGTATTCCATATTTTGAAAGGTGGCAGTGTGCACCAAAACAAGATAAAGATGTCGAGTAAATATAGGTTCTAAAATGCATACCTTAAGAGCTATGAGCGCTTGCTTATCTTTGCTATTAAACACGACCTCCAGCAGGCTGTATACAAATGAGGACTCATTATTCTATTATTGACAATAGATTGTAATGGTTTTTATGTTAATGTGTTTATTTATTTATTGTGTAGCCCCACGTTGTGGTAACCAATTTGTAACGGTAATACTTACAAATGTTTATTTACATCAGTGTTGAAGCCATCTTATGACGTCATTCATTTGTTTGGTTTGTGGCTCCATCTGCCGTTAGCAATTTGCGTTTCCTAGTATAAGCTTTTTGAAATAATTCATTTCAAATGTCCTCCGGCTAGCTATTATCCTGTTGGCCTGGGGTCGAACATGTGTCTCAATACAGGTTGTGAAGCGGAAAGGAATCTTTTATTAAAAAATTACACTGATGTATAAATTTGTTTTTATAATTTTTATTGTCGAACACGTTCACTATCACTTTTACATATTGACCTAGATACTCGCCAAACTGAAACTGTTATAATACTTCTTACTGATCACTTTTAATTCACGTATTTCAACTTTGTGTATAATTAACTTTATAATACTTTAGATTTTCGTAACTTGTGAATCTATAGCCGACGTATCTCATACAAAGAATTTTGATGAACTGCCTGAAGACGACGTGTAGTGTACACAGATTTCTGATGAACTGCGGGGCAAGCTACCTCGAACCTACCCTATTTATATGCCTGCATCAAGATACGCCTAAAGATTATAAATGAACTGCTATTGGCTAATAAAACGCGCCAACATTAGCGTCTATTTTAATATCCAATGAAAACCACGAATACATATTGCTTTTTAGGGAAACATTCCAGAAGGTTCTCAACGGAAAAGCGCGCGAACATTACGTAACTTCCTGCATTATTGCGCTATTATTGACAGTTTCAGTAAAGCCTTATAAATTTACTTTCCAACAATATTTACAATCAATAAACATCTGAAATCAATGTCACATAAAAATGCATATTCATATTACAATCATTATTTACATTTAAGTAATTTGTGATACAAATTACTGCATCATATGCCCCACTAGAAACATAATTATAAATATTTACAACTTGTTTGGAAATTTTATAATTGGGTTTTTAGTCTCCTAAATCTTGGAACACACGCTATCACTTTCACTTAACACTTCACATGCATTTAACACACGACATATGGTTTTTTTTTTATCTCGCCACTACTTACTGGCTCTGGTTTAATTAATTTAGATATTAATCTGACATCACAAATTTTTTTATAGCAAATACTTTACCCTAAATTATTTATTCACTATTACAAAATTGCTTACTTTCTTAAGTTGTTAACAAAAATTTATACATTTAAGATTTTTGTAATTGTTTAACATTTTTACCAAAATATTCACCCTCTACACAAATATTTACATCTCTTAAATCTAGGCACTGTTTCACATGTTCTATTTACTACATAAATATACATATATATATTTTTTTATATTTACCAATTTTTGTTATATTGTACTTTATTTTAACAATACTCTTGGAATAGTATTTATGTACTTTACTTTAATATAACATCATGCTTTATTTCACATGTTCAGTTACTAATAAAATGTTATTTTACTCTTAAACATTTAGTCATGTCCAAAATTTATTACTCCTTTCCTATGACGTACATACTTATTTAACCCTCTTACGTTCCAATACATTGCTCTGCATTTCGTCTTTAACTATCCAGCATTTACTATTTATCATCTTTGTCTTTTGTTTCACCTTGATCTTCATGGTTGTATGGTTTCAGCATCTCAATATGGAACTTTCCTATGCTTTTTCGAGTTGTTGGATTACATAACTCATATGTATTAGTTCCATATACTTCAACAACTTCATATGGTCCATGGTATTTGAGAAACATTCGCCAATAAAGTTTATTTGCTTTATCCGACAATTTCTTGGTTTTGACCAAAACTAAATCTCCTATTTTGATCCTCCATTCCTTTCTCTTCTTTTCTTCATGTTTAATTTTTCTTTTTATGGCCTTTTTCTTCATCCTATCGAATGCTTTTCGGAACATCTCTTCTTCTGTTTGTGGTATCGAATGCGCATCTGGAATGGCTTCTGGAATTTTTTTACACATTGTATTGATCTTCTTTCCTAACTTAAGTTCACATGGTTTGTATCCTGTCACATTGTTTACGGTTTCATTTAGTAGATTCTGAACGAAGTTCACATATCCATACCATTGGGTGTGTTTTCGATGACATAACACCCTTAAATAATTTGAAATTTCCTTAATTTCCCTCTCCACTGGGTTGGAGTTCGGTCTGTATCTTGACGAAAAATATTGTTTAATGCCATTTTCTTTCAGTCCATCCATAAATTTTTTTCCTGTGACGTACGAAGCATTATCGCTCAATACAGATTGAATAGGTCCTTCTTCTATCACATATGACTTGAGTAGTCTATTCCAACATGCTAAACCTGTAGGTTTTCTCAAAGGGTAAATTCTTACATATTTGCTGAATATATCATAACAGACAAATATATATTTATTTCCAAATTGACTTGGAGGCATCGGACCATGAATATCAATACTAATTACACATCTCGGCTTATCCCTTATAACCGAATTAGTTTCAAATGCATATGCTGCATTTATTTGCTTTGCCTTCTGACACAGGTTGCAGCACGATATAAATTTTCGAACTTTCTGACGCAATTTAGATATGTATAAATTCTCTAAAATCATAGAAGTTGTCCGGTCCGTCCCTGAGTGTGCTAACCCTTCGTGAAAATTCTTAATTAGTTCCTTTTCCATGCTTTTCGGAACCATGACCTTCCAACTAGGCATTTCTTTTCCATGCTTCTTGTATAATGTCCCATCTCGAATTGCTACAATTTCTTTCTTTGCCTTTTCAATTAGTGGTGCCTTTTCTTTAAGTTCTACCAATTTTGCGTCCTCTTTTTGAGTTTCCCCCATATTTTTCAATTTTATAATCATTTCTTTGCTTAAAGGAATTTCAATTGTCAATATTTTGACTTCATTTCTAGGCCTTGAAATATTTTCGGGAATTTGTGGGTTGTACTTCAATCTTGATAGCAAATCACTGAAGGTATTATTTTTGCCAGGAATGTGGATAATCTCAATATCGAATGCAGATATTGCATGAATGTATCTAGCAAGTTTTCCACTACATAATCTACACCGTTGTATGAAAGTTAAGCTGATGTGGTCTGAATATACTTTCACCTTTTGCTGATAAATATAGGTTTTAAAACGAATTAATGAGAAATATAGTGCTCCAATTTCTAACTGAGTTACTGAAGAATTCCGTTCAATATTTGTAAGTCCTCTAGAAGCTGTACTAATGACGTGAAAGTCATTGTTGATGTCTCGCTGTCCTAAAATTCCGGCGTATCCTTGCATTGATGCGTCGACATAAATCTCATATTCCAAATCTTCTCTGGGCCTCTCGAGTAATATGGACTTAGCAAAGAGTTCTTTTACTCTCTCAAAACATTTCTGATGATCCACTGTCCATTTCCACTTATTGTTCTTTCGGAGAAGCTGCCGCAGTGGTTCTATTTCAGCCGAGTATCTTGGTATGAACTTACTCTGAAAGTTCAATACCCCTAAGAGACGTCTAATTTGTTTCACGTTCCTTGGTGGCGGAATTTTCATTATTGCTTCTATTCTTTTCTGATCAGGTCTTATACCTCGTTCATCCACTACATAA
Organism: Deroplatys truncata; assembly: GCA_030765065.1. Taxonomy (NCBI): domain Eukaryota; kingdom Metazoa; phylum Arthropoda; class Insecta; order Mantodea; family Mantidae; genus Deroplatys; species Deroplatys truncata. The sequence goes on from CM060979.1 coordinate 91,135,861, forward strand.
CCCAGGAAATTTATTTCCTTGACACAAAATTTTGATTTTAGTATGTTCACAGTCATACCATGTTGTTGTAGTTTATTTAACACATAATGGACATTATTCATGTGTTCTTCAAATGTTTGACTAATGATTAGGAAGTCGTCAATATACTTTATTAAAAAGTCATCTGCAGAATTTCCAAAGATACTATGAATGGCTCTCAAAAATCCACTTCCTGAGTTTTTTAAACCAAAAGGATTTACACAAAAACGATACTGGATCCCTGAGTACTGAAATGAAGTGTAATCACGCACTTGTGGATCTAATTCCACTTGCCAATATGAAGCAGTGAGGTCAATGGATGTCAAAAATCTCCCTCTTGAAAGTTTCGTAATTAATTGTTCAATTCCCTCACTTTGAAAATGATCTGGTTTCATATACTTGTTGACATATCTACCGTCTAATGTTAATCTCAAACTACCATCTCGTTTAATACTCCAGCAGATTGAATTTATATACTGAGAATTACTTTGCTCAATAATCCCATTTTCTAACATGCTATTTATTAATTGTCTAGCTTTGTCCCGAAGATTTATAGGTAAATTGTCATACTTGTGCCTATATGGTGGTACGTCTTCTACTTGAAATGTATGCTGATATACATTACATCTGCCTGGGATATTACTAAATACTGAACTATTGTTCATCAAAACATCATGAAGGATTTGTTTTTGCGTTTTCTTAAGGTTATAAGCTTCTTCACACTTGTGTATTATTTCCTCATTTTTCTTCTCTTCCCAACTGTTGTCTGTCTCGCTCACATGGTCGTCTTTTATTTGGATTGTAAATTCCTCTACTTCTTCTGGCATTTCTGCTAGCTGTTGAAAATATGGCGTGGTATTCCCTTCATATTCTGTGACTACCTGCTTTATCTGACTATTTCTATCAGTTTCTGTTATTTGCACAAAAAACTCTTGGTCACAAAGATTCTTCTCCTCCTTTGTCATCTCGATTACAGAAACTTTCTCTTTTATAAATGGTACCCTTATTTCTCTATCATCTTTTGTCATTCTTAACTCTTCATGTTTAAAATCTATACTTGCTTCATATTCATGTAGGAAGTCACATCCTATAATTATGTCACAAATCAGATGGTTTACAATTAGAAACATAACCTCAAAATTCTCTCCGCCGATAAGTAAGTTAAGTAGAGCTTGTGTTTTTATGACCTGTGTAGTTCTTCCAATTGCAACACGACAAACTAAATTACTAGTGGGAAGAGCCATAATTTTGTTACCTTCATTAATCAAATTTATGTAAAATTTCTGTGAGCAAATTGAAGCTGACGAACCAGAATCTATAGTTGCAATGATCTCTTTCTTCGCAATTTCCATCCTAACATGAGGCGACTCAAAATTTTCTCCCTTATCTTTTGTTGCTGTAATCTTATTACAGGGTGTATGTGTAGGTATATTATTTGTATTGGTAATGGATACTGAATTATTAAAGACGTCCTGAGAACCTACTACACAGGAGTCTGTTAACAGTTTTCCTGGTTATTTCCATGTTCACGTACGGGAATGCAATTCCTAACAGGCGCTAAATCTATCTCATTGTTGCTACCATTGTTTTGAGTTCCCCTTCCTCGAGTTCGAAATCCTCGATTTCTGACATTATGTCCCCTTGGCACATAATTTTCTTGCCGTTCCTCAGATCTTTCCCGGTTATTGTTTTCCCTCCAGTGAGTGAAATTTCCCCTTTGTCTAATGTACCGCCTTCCATAATTTTGCCCTCTTTCAGGCAATCTTTCTGTCCTGACATAATTTATTTGTTCCTGTCGACCTGGTCTCCTATCTATCCCCGATCTTTCAAATTGTGGAACGTATGATTGATACCGTTGTCTGGTATTATTTTCATGACGCCTGTCTTGTCCTCTACTTTGCTGATAACTACCTTGGTAATTTCTTCTATCTCGCACATCTAAAAATCTATGCTCCCACTCCCGAGATATATCTTCTTCTTGTTGTTCCAAAGCTGTTATTAATTCTGTCATCTCATAGATGTTCCGTGGTTTTGCAATTAATAAGTAATTTCGTATCCTTATAGGGTAATGCCTTGCGAGCAAACTCACAAAATCTTCCTCATTGATTGGAGGTGACAAGTTTCTAACCTGACTTGCATGTTTCAGTAAGTAATCAGTCATTGATATTCCCTCTCGTGGATTAAATTGACCATGACTAAGCATTGCTCGGATTCTTTGCTGTACCGTAACATTCCAAAATCTGTTCATGAATAATCTCTTAAAGGATTCATATGAAATTTCACCCCCTGATACCATTTGTAACCAATCTAAGGTTTTCTGGTCCAAACATCTTTTGACAACTATCATTTTCAATGCTTCAGGTATCTTTTTAATTTGAAAATACTCTGATAATTCTGCAATGAACTGTACTGGACTGGAGTTTTCATTAAATTTTGGAAGTGGAAAATCACTTAAGATATGATTGTAATTTTGCAAATTCCCTACTCCCATATTTAAATTCTCTAGTGTTACTTGTGCACTCTGAGTTTCAGCATTAGCTATGGATGAAGCTGCCGCATCACTCACATTATTTGTCATACCTGAGGAACTACCTCTATCATTATGTTGTACATCTGATACATTCACATCACATATATTTGTCCTTGAATTCAATTCTAACCTATTTACAGTACCTTGCAGATTTTCTATTGTCTGTTCCAATTTTTTATTATTCTCATTTTGAACAGTTTGATGTTTGTTAATTTCAGAAGTTAGCTTTTGATTCAAATCTTTAGACAAATCTTTAACTTCATCAGACAATTTATTTTTCTGTGTTTCTGACTCTTTCTGAATTTCAGATATTTCCCCTCTGAAATTAACTTGCACCTGTATTAAATCTGCATTTGTAGCCTCCATCATCTCTTTTAACTCACTTGAAATGCTACTCATTCGGCTACCTAGCTCTGTACATTTTACATTAACATGCTCTATTTTATTATTAACCTCACTTTTTTGGTTAGATATTTCCCTGCTCATGTCTAACATTTTCTTTGAAACTTCACCTATTTCATTTGCTATCATTTCTTGATTTTCATTTTTCATTCTAATCATACTACTATCTAGCTCCATGAATTTCTTTTCAATTTCTTCCCTGTTTTGTTCTAAACTTTTACCAATATCTTCCCTTAATTCTCTCTTATTCTGATCTAGTTTTTGTTCTAAACTCCTATCAATATCTTCTCTTAATTTCTCATTACTCTGAGTTAATTTGTCTAATTTCTCATTATTCTTTTGCATATCTTCCCTGTTTTGATCTATTTTCTTTTCTAATTTCTCATTATTCTTACCAATATCTTCCCTTAATTCCTTCTTAATCTGATCTAATTTTTCACCAAAATTTCTAAACATTTCCATCATCATACCAGCATCAAAATTAACATTTCCTGCTATTCTATTCTCACTTTCTGCACAAAAATTTCCATCCTCAAATCCTAAAAAGTCTGGGCTATTTTCTGTAACCTGTATTGAATTACAGCTAACTGTTACATTATCTCCCTCCATAATTATTTCTTCTGTATTATTAGTAGCCATTGTTTTCTTTATCCTACCACTCCTAAGATACATTTAAATTTGTTTACCCTTTTTTTTTTTTAGAATTAACATAACATTATTCTAACCTTTCTGATGCTATCTGTTGATGTAGCTTTGATGTTCAGCTTTCTGCCCCTTTCTCCTAGGTTTGTATGTCGCTTCTGCGTTGTATTATGATGAATCTACGTTGTCTCGATGTTTTTGTGTCCACTTATCCGCGTCCTTTGTCGCTCCTCTAGTTGTTTCTTGAATCTGCGTCTTGTAGATCATTTCACTGCTGCATTCGCCCCTTCCTTGTCATCTCACTTCTTCCTGGTTAATTCTGCCCCTTCCTGGTTATTCTGATCCTTGCCTGGTCATCGTGTTCCTTTCCTGGTTATCGTGTTCCTTTCCTGGTTATCGTGCCCCACGTTGGGCGCCAATTTGTAATGGTTTTTATGTTAATGTGTTTATTTATTTATTGTGTAGCCCCACGTTGTGGTAGCCAATTTGTAACGGTAATACTTACAAATGTTTATTTACATCAGTGTTGAAGCCATCTTATGACGTCATTCATTTGTTTGGTTTGTGGCTCCATCTGGCGTTAGCAATTTGCGTTTCCTAGTATAAGCTTTTTGAAATAATTCATTTCAAATGTCCTCCGGCTAGCTATTATCCTGTTGGCCTGGGGTCGAACATGTGTCTCAATACAGGTTGTGAAGTGGAAAGGAATCTTTTATTAAAAAATTACACTGATGTATAAATTTGTTTTTATAATTATTATTGTCGAACACGTTCACTATCACTTTTACATATTGACCTAGATACTCGCCAAACTGAAACTGTTATAATACTTCTTACTGATCACTTTTAATTCACGTATTTCAACTTTGTGTATAATTAACTTTATAATACTTTAGATTTTCGTAACTTGTGAATCTATAGCCGACGTATCTCATACAAAGAATTTTGATGAACTGCCTGAAGACGACGTGTAGTGTACACAAATTTCTGATGAACTGCGGGGCAAGCTACCTCGAACCTACCCTATTTATATGCCTGCATCAAGATACGCCTAAAGATTATAAATGAACTGCTATTGGCTAATAAAACGCGCCAACATTAGCGTCTATTTTAATATCCAATGAAAACCACGAATACATATTGCTTTTTAGGGAAACATTCCAGAAGGTTCTCAACGGAAAAAACGCGCGAACATTACGTAACTTCCTGCATTATTGCGCTATTATTGACAGTTTCAGTAAAGCCTTATAAATTTACTTTCTAACAATATTTACAATCAATAAACATCTGAAATCAATGTCACATAAAAATGCATATTCATATTACAATCATTATTTACATTTAAGTAATTTGTGATACAAATTACTGCATCAAGATACAGCATACAGTAAACATCTATTAGGATTACTGTAAACCATATTCACAGTTCTGGGTCAGTGAAACGCATATTCTTATTAGTTCTAATGGAATCAGGCTGTTTGTTGATGGGTTTGTGAAATGCTTCTACATTATCTTGAAACCTTTGGAGTAAGCAATCCCAATTAATGGTGTAAAACACTACAGGAAAGATTATAAATGCCTGCCAGAGCATCCGTGACCAACCCGGAGTCTTTCAGAGAGTGCGTGATTCCCTAAGATGTTTGACACAAGCATGCCTTACTATGATTGGGCAACATATGGAGCACCTCCTTTAGCAATGGTTCACAAGTGAAGTGCAGCTCGTATGTAATCGCAAGCAGATTACTTTAGAAGCTGTGCTGTTTCACAGTAACAAAGTAAGGTGTCCTCATTTGCTTACTGCATTCTGTAGGCACAGGTAATAGCAAAGATCTTGCAGTAGAACAGATGTATCACAGTAGCTATAATGAACAAGAGCTCTTAGCTCTTAAGATATGCATTTTTACTTTCTCTACTACATATAGTAAGTAGAGGAAGTATTGTATTCCTCCCAAAAATTCGATACCGAGATTTCACCGGAAATATATGTTTTAAGACCCCCTGAATCCAAAAAAAAAAAAAGCATTTTTGGAAACGTGTCCGTGTGTGTGTCTGTGTGAACAGCATAACTCAGAAACGAACACTCGGATAAACACCAAACTTGGTATTTATGTTCAGTATCTTCCAGAGATGCGACACGAAGGTTTTAAAGAAAATCTCCCCACCCCAGATTTTAATTTTCTCAAAAATGGCTCTAACGATTTTGATTAAAACATCATATGTATAAGATATTTTATGACAAATGAAATGTATATCTTGAATTTTCTGGGAATGTCTCCAAAAGTATTCTTCATTGTGAACGACTTTTGCATACTGGTAAGCCATAAGAGATAGACAAAATTTTACTACACAAAAAATGTAGATCGCGTTAAAATACACAATTTATGTCATATACAGTTTTTTTTTGAGTGAACCATTCGAAGCATTGCTTGTTATTCCCTTAAATTTTTCAATACTTATTTTCTCAAATGGGAATTCGTTATTCATTTTTTTTATCTTGGATATGCAATGAGTATTAATCTGTGGCAAAGAGAATGGTGTTGCACATAGCAACCAGCTATTAAGAGATATGTCTATGATTAAAGGCTACTGTATTTCTATATTGCCCTTGCAATTACAAAACAAGGGGAACATATTACACCTTAAGCGATAGTAAAATATTTTTAGAGCTGGTCGCTATGTGTAAAATGTAATTCTCTTTGCATGTCAAAAGATCGTTTCTGCAAATGTTTATCTCGATTAATATGAAATCGATGGAGAATAAGAGTTTGTAAAATAATTTGTACAAGAGTAGAGAAAGTTGTGTAAGTGTAACACATCATATTTGTTTTCTTACTTTGGTCCACACTACCACCTCTCAAAACAGGAAATAATTTTTTAACACCAATAATCATGAAAAATCACCTGTTGGTTTAGTTTATTCTGCACGGTTACAGCTCTTTCCAGATCCTTCCATCGCTGCAAGTTATATTACCTCAAGATTGTAGCAGCTGCTAGGGTATTGTTTCATTAATTAACCAATTACTCCCATCACAATAACCTAGAGGCTAACAACTAGGCAATTAAGGAAGGTGCTACTAGAGACGGTCTTGGCGAGGTCAGTTTAATTGTCCTCGTATAGACAAACTGAGCCCCTGGGAATATATGCATACGCCAAGCCTAGTAACTGGGAGGAAAAATTAGCGTTTTAACACTCGAATTACTTTCTCTACGATTACGCATTCACAGATATCCCCCACAAATATGCTCTTTATTATTCTCTCCACCTTACACTGATCATGATCAATGCTTGACTACAAGTGGTTTCAAATTACGCAATACTGATTTCCTTACATACAAAACGTGGAAATAGCAGTTAAATCTTTATATCCAAGTAGTTGTTTATAATAGCATCGACAAGAAAAAGGAATACTACATTTTGAAACATTGGCAGAAAAGGTAAGCTTCAACATGCTAAAATATAAACATGCAACTATGCATCGAAAACACTATAGCTTTTCCCAGAGCTCTATGCTTTTACTGAAACAAGTTCTTATCTATCTGTTTCCTGTGATATCATAAATATAAAATTCAATGAAAATGAAGAAGACCTCACAGGACATTTACAGAAAACTCAAACTACACGTATGATACACAATATTTTAATCAAGATTGTTACTCCATTTTGAGAGAGTGACTAAGAATTCCGAGAGCTGTCAATTTAAAGAAAGCCTTCAGCTTGCCTTGCAATCACCATATAAAATTCAGCTATAATGTTTTTAAACGATTAACTAATCTTATAACAAACAAAACTACCACAATTGAACATTAAGGCTGACCCTATAAGAATAAAGAGAGGGCTCATGCAATGTGATACACTCTTAAATGTTATGTGTAATTAAGCTTAATTATATAATAAACAAATTGTGTGACAGAAACACCATTGATGTCTTGGTTTTCAGCTATCTAATGACACTGAACAGTATTATGCTTTTCTGGTCTCATGTTTGTACTCGTAATAGTAGCAAAACTCCTTGAAGCATGACGATTAAGACAATAAAACTCACAGAAGTCATACACAGAATAACATTCAACATATCAGTAAAATTATAGTCTGATATTTATGTAACGCCTTGAAAATTTGACCAAGTATTTAATGTCCATGGTCCCATATAGTGACAGATCTTTATTTTCGGATCACGTGGTAATATTTCTAATGGGGAGATTCTATAAAATTGATGTAATATTACAGACTAACAATGTAATTTGTATAGTAAAATATTATCGGTCAATCTTTAAAATCGTTTTTAGAAATTCTTAAATATGCTCCTATTTACTGCATCAAATTTCGCATTTAAATTACATTTAATTTATAACACTTCAAGAGGGAACAAGAGTTGTATATATTTTATATTCTGATTATAAAGATATTTTAATTTCATTTGGGTTAAATATTTTGGTTTGTTATTCTATGCCTTTATAGAAGACTCATTTGGGGACAGATTCTTAAATAAATAAATGAGAAATGTTCCAATTAATCTGTTTTTTTTTGACCAGGAGAATTTCAAGAAAATGCTCGTTTTGGACGATTTAAATATATTCGCCTTTAATGTGAAGTTTGTATTTAACCAAATTTTCATTTTTACTTTCTCTACTACGTACATACAGTTAGTAGAGAAAGTGTTGTATGTTACAACAAAAATCGATGTGGATATTTCAGCGTAAATATACGTTTTGAAGCCCCGGAATAGCAAAACATTTTAGAAAAGGAGTCGTGTATGTGTACAGCATAACTCTAAAATTAAAAGTTCTATAAATAACAAAACTGGTATTTAAATCCATATCTTCCAAGCAACTACCTTTTATGAGTAATAAATATTCGATACTTTTATATTCCCAAAAATGGCTCAATTTTCATTAAATAAGTACCATTTTAATATTTTGCCACTGGAGCGCTATAGTCGCGATTTTGAGCATGCACGATAACTTTATCTATTCATTAGGAAGGATACGCAGCTGTGAGCGATCGTCGCTTTGTGTTTTCCTGTTGTTAGAGCGTTCGAAATGTTCAAAACAATCGAACGACCCGTCGACTGTGAAGTCAGAATATTGATTCTTTTTTTGAATGCACGCAATGTTACGCCAGCAGACAGTCATCGCCAATTATATGAGGTTTATAGGGAAACAATAATGAGTTATGGAATGGCGAGGAACTGCCCACACGCAACCAAACAAACTTCATTTGTTTGGGAACAATTTGACTACCCTCCCTATAGTCCGGATTTGGCACTATGCGATTTTCATGTGTTTGTTCATCTGAAGAAATTCCTTGGTGGAAAACATTTCATGGGCATGCTGTTGTGAAACAAGATGTGCAGACTTGGCAATGCTGGCTTGGTGGCATCATTCTTTAACGAAGACATACAAAAACTGGTTTCCCATTACGACAAATGCCTGAATAACGGCGGTGACTATGTATGAGAAGAGATGTAAGGTAATGATAAAGTATTTTGGAAAGTAATGTTCTGTTTTTTAAAAATATTATATGTACTTAGTTTAAAAACACGCCTCATATCATAAAGATATTTACATATAATAAATATACATGTTGTATTTTCTGGGAATAGTCCGTAAAGTAGTTCGGAAAGGATTTGTCTACTTTTTATAACTGGTAAACCATAAAAGATAGGTAAAAACGCTTATTACACAGAAAATGTAGATGTCTTTCAAAGACGCAATTTGTTCCAAATAACTTTTGGTAGAATCAGCCATTTCCGGACATCCGTTACTTTTAGTTTCAAAGTTTTAAGGTTTTTTAAACCTTTATCGCTGTTCAGTTATTTCTCGCGATATCATAGAAAAATACATAGAATTTCAAGGCCAGCTTATAGCAACCCGCTTTTAAACATCCAGTAATGGTTTCGGTTTCCTCTATCCTCCTTTTATGTACAACGAAATGCGTAATGAAGCTGATTTTGCAAAATTTGGGTTGATTTATATAAAGATGGAGGTGGATTAATCTTCCCCCAACACTGAAACCTTTTGCAAAAGTTTAGTAACAAAGTAGATGGATAAACGAGCTTTACTAATAACAATCTGTAGATAGTACATAAAAATAAACAATTGTGGGCAGAGAAGGTAATTAATCCATCAGATTTTTAACTGTGCCCTTCACGGATGTACAGGGAACAGAAACAGAAACACACTCTCTCTCTCTCTCTCTCTATATATATATCGCTTCTGTTTCATATTTTGACAGGCCCTAAACGTAAGTTTTTGATTACACGATGATACCAGTTTTGGGTCAAATACAAATATCCTCTGCGTTTGGTAATTAATGTATAAAGCAAAAGTACTGGAAGATACATCTGTTTTATTGTGCCATTAAGTTTTTCTAAAACACAAGTTAACAGATGTTTATAATATACTACGCCTAGTTGACAATCTAAAATGTGAGGTCTTTCCTTACAGCTTAGGAATTTTGAACGTCGGCAATAAATTAACTACTTCAATTTTTTTTCTCAAAATTTCCTCATTTTCCACTCCAGATTCTTACCCTAATGTTACGTACAATTGATTGATTAAGTCGGTATAGTATGAAAACTAATTAACAGTTAAGACGCTCCTACGTTATTTAGTGTGAAAAGTTACAGATTTCATTTCATAAAAAACTCCAACAAAACCTTCAGCACTTGGCGTTTCTGCTTTTCGAAACTAAATTGTTTAGTAAAACCCAATCCAAGTAGGGTGTACGGAATACAATGGAGAAGAACACCTCGCGCACTGCGATCTACGGCAATTGTGGCTACCATCCTACCCAGGAGGAAGGGATATAGTGAAATAATCACGGGAGGCTACAGGTCGCAAGAGACAGGCCACAGAGACGCGCCGAAGTCCGTTCCATTACTGGAGATACATAGAGAGTGCGACATACGACCCGTCGATTAAGCAGTCCTCTAGTGTCCACTGGAAGTACTCTTTCCTTTGAGTAAGTATCAGCGCCGTCTATCCGGTATCGCATTACGCTACACACCTGAAATTTGAGGAGGGAAACGGACTGAAAAGGAAATGAAATCATGACAGATGATAAACACCTCAGCATTTTCCCACCGACTAGACAAAACCACGAAGAACACAAGGACAGAGTGGGCAGTCGGTGGAATCGAAACCATAATCTCCCGAATGGAGGCTCACACGTTATTGGGAGCCTTCTCGCTCCGTGCCAACCCAGGTAACTACATATTGGAAAGTTTTTAGATATTTATCTTAACAGCAACTGAACAAAGGTTTATAAGGGAATATTTATAAGTCATTTGACAGAAACTGACACCGAAAGCACAGGGTGCTAAACTAAAACACTTTGAAGACAGAAAAAAATATGTTTCACTCATAGGACCTTCTCTATCCAGCCTATATTACTAAATCTTATGCTTCAATCTGTTTCATGTTTCGAGAAAAACATCTGCAAAAATAGTTGCATTAAACATTTCGCTGCAGGTACAAAGGGAATATAGTAGGCTTAAGCAAAAGTCAAATCCATAGCTACATGCTATCTTTGAAATTCCATTCTCTCTGCTTCACCATCAGAAAAGGACCTAGTATTTGAAAATTCAAACCAATAACAAAAATATCTCGGAAATGGTTAAATTCACAAAAAATATTAATTGACATTAATTATGTGCCTTAACGAAATCTATTTATATCTTTTACGGTTTACCAGTTATAGAGATGTCACTCAGAATGAAGATATCTCAGCTTATTCCCAGAAAATTCAAGGTATACATATTGTTATGAAAATAACATAAAACATATGTTTTTTTCAAAATTGTTAGAGCCTTTTTGATAAAATCAAACAAAGAAAATTTTCCAAGTAAAGGATGGTTTTGGGCAGGAGTTTTTCTTGAAAATCTTCGTGTCGCATCTTTGGAAGTTTCTGAGCTAAAATACCAAGCTTAGTACTTGACCGTTTTTTGTTTTTGAACTATGCTGTTCACACAAACACACACACACACATTTCGAAGAATGCACTTCAGATAAAATCACAGTATCGGAAGCTTTGGGTAGAATTGTTGTGAGAGTAAGCACGTAGAATTTGTGTGCAAATGCTGAGAGTTCTGAAACATCAAGTAGATGTTCAATTTGAACGGACAGAAAACTTAATTAGGGTTCTATAACATCCGCTCTCTAAATGGAGAATGCATTCATTTAGATTCAAAGTTTAAAAATTACGATAATGTTCCATGAGAAACATAGAAGAGACAAGCATCTGAAAGCAGAAGTGCTTTAAGAATATCTCTACCCTATAGTTGTAAATTCCCTGGATCTCCTCGCTGGCAGTCGATGATGAAGCCTCCACTCGATATTTATAATCGAATTAGAGTCGAGTAACAGTTTCAATTTAACAGGAAATGGTAGCAGCCAATCAGCAGGTCCGTGGGAAATAGCCTGCCATCCGTCCAGCGCTTGCTACTTTATTCCTTGCGATAGCAGTAATACCAACTGTATTTTAGAGGATTATATCGATTGGTGAGGGTATTAACAGATCAGAATCCTCGCCAGGAGTTATGATACTGTCTATAACTGTTACTAATACACTTTGCTTGAAGTTTCCCGTTTTCACCTTTAGACTCCATTCATATACGTCACGCGCTATGCTGGCCTCATTGCCTGCTGGGAAGCCAAGGAATAGTCAGACAGAGGGGCCTCCAGCCATTGAAGCACAGCACTGCACATAGGCCAATAATAGGTCCTTAGTGTTTAAAACGTGACCCCTGGGAAGAAGGTGAGACCCGAAGGGAGATCAGATCCGGACGACGATGTGCGCTAGCAAGGTCGAGTCCCTAACAATTCAAGAAGCACCAATCCTAACGCCTGCAATAATGCCTTAGCCATATTCAACCTGGAGGTCTCAGAAAGGGGCTCCAACCGGCCAGCCAAGCGCATGAGAGAAATTTTCACACAGCTCAAATTCCATAGTTCCGCCGCAACGCACCTTGTCATACAATCCTGAAACATAAAAGATGATAGCCGGAATTTAAACTATGGATCTTCCGATTTCCGTCCAGTTGCCCCAACCAACTATTTCCCAATTGAGTCGCATTTTTACTTCTCTACTACGTATAGTAAGTAGGGGAAGTATTGTATTCCACCCAAAACTTCGATACCGAGATTTCACCGGAAATATATGTTTTGAGATCCCCTAAATCCAAAAAAAACATTTTTGGAAACATGTTCGTGTGTGTGTCTGTGTGTCTGTCTGTGAACAGCATAACTCAGAAACGAACAGTCGGATAAACACCAAACTTGGTATGTAGGTTCAGTATCTTCCAGAGATACGACACGAAGGTTTTCAAGAAAATCCCCCCACCCCAGATTACCCTTTACATGGAACATTTTTCAAAAAGTTTAAATTTCTCAAAAATGGCTAACGATTTTGATTAAAATATCATATGTTTAAGATATTTTCATGCCATAAAATGTACATCTTGAATTTTCTGGAAATGTCTCCAAAAGTATTCTCCATTGTGAACGACTTTTGCATAACTGGTAAACCATAAGAGATAGACAAAATTTTACTACACAAAAAATGTAGATCGCGTTAAAATACACAATTTATATGATATACATTTTTTTGTTGAGTGAACCATTTTCGAGATATTGCTTGTTATTCCCTTAAATTTCTGAATACTTGTTTTCTCAAATGGGAATTCGTTATTAATTTTTTTTGTCTTGGATATTCAAAGAGTTATAATCTGTTGCAAAGGGAATTGTGCTGCACCTAGCAACCAGCTATTAAGAGATATGTATGTGCTTAAAGGCTACTGTTTTTCTATAGTCCACTGTAAATATATTTTCCCCTTACCTCTACAAGAAAATTAGCAATAAGATAGAGTCTGCAAATGAAGTAGATGGAGAATAAGCGTTTGTAAAAATAGTTTCTACAAGAGTAGAGAAAGTCATGTGAGTGTAACACATCAGATTTTTTCTGGTAACCACAAAGAGATGTCAACTTATTTTGAGATGACATACCCCAAAGGCAGTTTCCAATGTCATAAATACGTTCAAGCCCTGGGCTTCATAGTTTAATCAACATTAGGTCAAGCAATGTCATGCCGGCATGTTTCCATGGTGACTCAGTTGGTTAGAGCAACCGAACGGAAACGGAAGACCTGGTTCAAATTCCGGCTATGGCATTGCATTTTTCAGGCTGATTCTACCTTTCCAACCTTGTCCTACACACATTTGTGTGGAATAACAATTAATTGCCAGATGAAAGGAAATTATGGACAGGAAATTCGTGATAGTAGAGGAACCACCACAGCATTCTCCTACATGGGAAACCACGAAAAAACCCATGGCCCGACAAGAACCGAACCCAAAACCTCCAAAATGCAAGATTTACATTTACCGTGGGGCATCTCGCTTGGTCTGGGTACTTATACTATTTATGACTATCTTGCGTAAATAAAACAAAATAAAACTGTAGCAGTTCTGACCAATATGAAAATAACTGCATCGTGCAAGTCTTTCCACTGTGTGTTCTCTATAAGCGCTAAGTGGATTTAACCTTTGGTATTAATTTAACAGGCGTTGTGTAACTGGATAACGGTGCACGGCGTACTCATGACTTTCATTTGAATGGGCAAAGAGCCCTCGATATCTGCAGAATAACAAATATTGGCATTCATAAAATCATATGCTTCTATTACTACCACTTAATAGTTAAGTGGAACGTATAAGGAGCAAAAAATAGGCAGAAATGCTTGTTATAACCAAATGGAAGCAGAGATCTCTACAACGTACTATAGCCATTCATTCTCTTTACTTCTCTTTCACAATTCGTATACGGAAGAAGTGGAATGTGCAAACTATTTCGTTTAATGTGCTAGACTTTTTGCTTTCTCTTTTACCTACGTATAATGAGTAGAGGATATTTCTCTACTAACAAAATTCAATACTGAGATTTCGCCGAATGCTCCGTTATGTTCACATAATATTGTCGTAGCCTCTTCTTATATCTACTCAAAAATGATGGGGAGCTACTCGCGCTTGCAAGAGAATGTACCGGGAAATTAATCAAACTTTTTTACGCGGCGAGGCTACGACGAGGGACGCAGCTAAAGAAAGTACAGAAAATATTACTAATCCGAAACGTTACATGGCTTAAAGGAAGGAAAGGACTCTACACTAACATAATTAAAACTTCCAGAGAATGGATGGCTGAGGGATTTATTATATAAAGATAGATAACGTAGTGCTTACACTCTTTACCCACATGTCCGCCAGGCGAGGCCATCATGCCTTGGCACGGAGAAGGCAGTTGCACGTCTTACAGCTCGAAGGTCACACCCTGACTCGCTTTCTCAAGCCACGCTATCCTCAAGCGTCAGAGACGCTAAACAACTCATCCCCTCCTAAAGATTCTTAACTCTCCCTACCCCAAGTTCCAACCGCCATCTCAAATCCCGGTGACCAGAAAGACGTATGTCCTA
The DNA here is from genome assembly GCA_030765065.1 of Deroplatys truncata. Lineage (NCBI taxonomy): Eukaryota > Metazoa > Arthropoda > Insecta > Mantodea > Mantidae > Deroplatys > Deroplatys truncata. The sequence continues at coordinate 91,150,921 of CM060979.1, forward strand.
TAATCTCTGCATACGTCACAATATCTGATGTTCTTTAGTTCGTAAAACAACTAAATTGAGAACTGAATGTCTTAGGTATGAAATTCAACATGAAAATTAATTAAGATTAGATATAAATAAATTCCTAAACGAAAATTTTTTTGACTTATAATTATGTATGTACGAACCGTCTAATTTCACAATGCTCTGATGCACCTACATTTCGAGCTGTCAATTGGCTAGCGCCGACCGGTCACCTAGTAAGGGATAGGTAAGATAAGTAGCGCTCTCGTCCAGCGTAAACACCAGAAATGTTATTGAGTGATAACCAGAATCTTTTGAAACTCTCCCTGCTATCAGACTCTGGAACATTCTGGAACTGTATTGGAAATTTCATTGGCTATATAAGTGAGTGTTCTCGCGAATGAGACTGTTAATGAATTAGGGAGTGCTTTTCTGTTACGGCAAAAAATGCTGCTCTCCGAGCGAGTTTGGGACCACTGTTGTGATGTGCAGTGAGTGCAGGGTGAACTGACAGAAAAAGAGGCTATGTTGTGCATACTCCATTACATCGCAAAGCAAGTGAAGTGACAGTGAGGTTTTGAACTAAATCTCATTAGTGAGGTGACAGTGAATACTAGACAAATTCACAATGCGTATTTACCTTTGCTGATGCACAGAAAGTCGTTATATGATTTTTAAGGATCTCTGACCTCTTGGTAAAAACTTCTTTAGAGCAGTGAAGTCCAACCTTGTCTCTTATGAGCTAATGACGTCATATTGTCACCTTACCCCACCTCCTTCATTGTTTGTTATGAAGCATTTCCCCTTCACTCACTCATGAAGGCTGCTCGCAATGGCATGTTACAAGGTAACCAAACATTTGGAGTTTGGACAACCGATGAGCACACGAATGCGTCAATGCATGGGGGTAAATCCGCCCTCCCTTGTTTTGCTTAAGATTGAACATCGCTGTTTTAGACTTTCGAAGTAATTTTTCTGGCTTTCATTTTCAATACAGCTTTAGAATATTCAGTACGATGCAATTTTCGCTCAGTTTCCTTCAGACGTTTAAGTGCTAATATCTAGAAAAGAAAGTCCGTAATAATTTTTGTAATGTGTTGGTATATTCCTTTATATATTAATATGTAATAAGGAACCTAAAAATTACTAAAAGATAGTCTCTTTTTTGCAGGTTAGTTTTTCTTCTTAAAAGCTAGGAAGACAGCAAAGGATCTGTTTCCATTTTTTTGTAATACTCGTCTCGATTGAGTATTTAAATTAATAAAATTTTTAATTATTCATCGATGTTGTTAAAATAAATAATTATATACTAAATGCTAAACTATACGATATATAGTAATGAGTTTACATGCACTCACTGCTTTGCATAAATCATAACAAATAAACATTATGCATAATGTTCACAATTTTAAAGCTTAAAATTTCATGTATGGATGCACTTAAACAAATAAACAATAGTCAGAGTAATATTGATACTGATTATGGAGTATTGTTTATAAAATAGTCTTAATAAAACTACTGCTGAGCTATTAGTATAGATTACTTCATTCATGGGACGAAACACGAAACGGACAATAGCGTTTAAGAACGCCTTAAGCATCAAGCAGTCATACTTCGAGGAAGTGATAATCGTCATTCGATAATTATGCCACATTATTAATTTGTTTCCCACTGCAGGAGTTTGAAAATAAAATGGTAACTTTAAGATTTGGTCAAGTGTCATACATTTAACCAGTCTGTTTCTAAATTGAATGTGGCGTTTGCATTTTCATTCAGATAATCTAACATTTTATCTTTATTTTGTATGTTAGGCCTATCGTTAAGTATTATTTTATGATTCAGCAGTTGGTAGTAATACGGTGTTTTATTTTTAAACATAAGTACAAATTAGTTTTAGATTGTCTATATAGGGTATAGAGTGTACAACAGAGAGGGGACACCTCGCGACTGTTATCCACGGTGCCTACCACCCACCAGGAGGAAGAGATGACGTGAAGAGAGCCTGCAGGCCGCAGGCAGACAGGCCACAGAGACACGTGGAAATATCCAAAAGTTCCTGGCTCAAAAATCCGATCCATTATTGTAACTGCCTAGAGAGGACAACCAAGAAGCTCTCTAGTCCCTATAGCTCTTTCCTTGGAGCAAGCATCCGTGACATCTGTCCGTCACCAGTACCACCCTGAAACCTAGAAGCACACCTGAAAGATGAAAAGGAAATCGTGGTAGATAAACCAAGGGAGTAACAATTCGCCTACCGACCAGGGAAAACAACGAAAAGCCCAAGGGTAGAGTGGACGGTCGATGCTAATCGAACTCCGGACCTCCCGAATGCAAGCCTACGCGTTACCGCAGAGCCGATTGTCTATACAGGGTGGATCATTTAAGTTTAGATTATACAATATCTCCAAAACTAAGCGTTGCAGAAAGGAAATGTCTTTAATAAAAGTTGCTTGATATTATGGGGGAAAGTAAAAGCCATTAGTAGTGTTTTGTTTGGATGACGTTATGATAGTCATTTTAAGTTAAATTTAATTTTTAATGGAAACCTAAAATTACAGTCAATTTAAATTGATCCTAAAATGTCTATCACAAAGACTTCCAAACAAAACACGACTACTGGCATTTACTTTCTCCCATAATATCAAGCAACTTTTATTGAAGGCATTTCTTTCTACAATGCTTAGTTTTGGAGATATTGTACAGTCTGAACTTAAATATAATATAACACAATTATTTATATTGTTTCATTCTTGAAGTATTCGCAATAAATAGGTATGTCCTGAGATTTCGAGCTTAATTAGTTAAGTTCTCTAATATACAGACTCGTGAACTTACTCAAACATCTTACGAAGCTGCCTGTAACTGTTTCTTTCGTAAGCGAGGATTTACTATTTAGCGGCCGTCCCTTATTGTAAATTTGTCGATATGAGGTTGAACACCTGACGCCCAACTTTCTATGAACTTGTCGCAACCCATGCTCAACTGCCTGTGTGCCGATTTTCAATTATTCGTATTTGCTATAAACTAAAATGAAATAAGTGCCGTTCCTGTGTACGCAATTACAAATACGTAAGCACAATGAAATTAATATACAAACTATAAGCATTAAAATGCTATTTATGAAACTGTATTAATTGAGGTTGGAATCATGGATGCCGTTTTCAATAAGATGAATAGTTAATATGCATTGGGCTGTAGTACGGAAGTTTCTACAAAGGGGCGTTATTGAATGCTTTGAAAAATGGCATGAACTTTGGAAGTACTTACCGAAAACATCCTATTCGAAAATTCATTTTACTTCAACTAAGAGAGTCATTACGTGTAATAATGCAAGAAGCTTCCTTATTTATGTTATTCAAATACCTCGAACTACTGAAGGACTATATAAAACGTAATTTTTTAGGTACTGATTAGAGAAAGGTTGCAAGATACCGTGATATTTTTTATTTATATTTGTTTGTTTTTGCTTGAAGCTTAGCGTGCAAAACGGTTAAAATGGTACTGAGTTGGGCCGAGGTCCCTAGAGCTTAGAGTTACTCGATATTCGTGTTCCCAGGATTAGGGAAAATCTTCTTCTTCTTCTTTATCTGTTTAACCTCCATTTATGTAGGACTTACACCCCCCAGGACTTACAGGCGGGTGCCTGGGGTCAGAGGCCCGTCGAGGAGCAGACACTCATGGATCAGATAGAATATCCAGGAAGGGGGATCAGCCCGATGCCTGGTGTGGGAGGAAGGAAGTAGATGAAACAAAATGATGGTGAAATGGATGAAAGGAAAGGTGATGATGGAGCAGTTGGTGGAATGAATGGTGGGGGAAACCGGAGAACCCGGAGAAAACCCACCCAGACGCCGCTTTGTCCACCACAAATCCCACATGCTGGTCCCTGGGATTGAACCCGGGCCGCCTCGGTGAGAGGCGAGCGGTCTAACCACTCGGCCACGGCGCCGCCGATTAGGGAAAATCGCGAAAAAAAATCATAACTTAGTAAGTCAACCTAACCGAGATTAGAACTCGAAATCTCTTGAATATGAGGCAGATACGCTAACCCCACATCAAGAGGTGGGTTCGAAGTATTTTGATGGTGGAAGGTACCATAATCATTAGTATTTAATTTAAGGCTGGCCAGAATAGCTGGATGGTACGTTTTCTGTTTTATATTAATTTATATTGAATATGTATTTTAAGGTAATAAACTTACAAGTTTATAAAATCTAAAGCATATAATATATCTTATTGATATTTATGCCAGGTATTATATTTTTAGAACATTTTAATTTTTTATTCCGCAAATTCATTGCTATTATAAACTTTTCCTCGTGATGCATTTTTAAAAAGATTCACTTTCAAATTCAGGTTTTACAGTAGTTTAGTTTTAAAAAAATTCATTATATCATACTTTTTAGAAGTTAATAATTTGTTTATCGGAACTAGAGCATTACTTAAAAAACGTATATAGTCGCGTTCTTTAATGTACTCTTGAGAGGCAGTGCAAACTTTTTTAAAAACAAAACAGTAAAATATTACATTGTAGAGCGTTTTGTGTCTGAAATATTTGCGAAAAAAACAAGGATTAAAGTGGGCCATGCCTATTAATAAGCATACGCCTGTACATTTATGGTGTCAGTTAATTGATAGCTTAAATGCGCAAGTGGTAGAAGTGAAATCTTTTCTTAATGTTTAAAATTCATGTTATTTTATTATGAAAAAATTCAATTTTTGGTTAAGGTTTACAGATTCATTAATTTAAGTATAACTCGTAAATATTATTAATGTCAGTATTGCAACACTAGAATAACAACTGCTATAAACAGTGAACTTAGCAAAAGCAGGGCACTACAGTGCTTGTGTCTATTGCAGGATGCAATTCAATTGGAATCAGTTACACGGCTTGTTGTGTGTTCAGTATTTCTCCACAAGGCTGCACTATGTAGCACTAATAGTCAAAACGTCGATAATCATCATTGCGGTAATCCAATTATTGAAGCGCACCCAAAATAACACAATCAGTCCTCGCTTCATATAGTGTATCTATTAAATAGTGAACGTTTTCCGTTATGGTGATGCAACATTTACTGAATGGTTTGCATTCTGAATCACATATCATAAAGTTATTTCTCTTCAAAAATTTTAGAACTTCCCGAGTTTTTAAAAACAATACTTGAATGTTGTACTCTCATTCTTTTACAAATTAATTGATGGTACCGGAGTGAGAATATTCCACTCTATGGTGAAGGTGAAACGGGAAGTTGAGGCAGTATTTTATATCACAACATTGTGAATGCTAGAGTGATTGTAGTGTAAATTAGCATTATTGTATGACAATGATTTGAGATGTTTGTTAATTATAAGCATTGTTAGGAAATAAGTTTAAAAGGCCTCACTGAAACTGACAATAGGAGCGGATAACAATGAGCGAGGGGGTCAGTTGTTTATTAATTAGAAGAGGCAAGCAAATGACGTCAGATTAGCGCGCTTTTCTTTAGAAATGGAGGGAATATGTTCCCTAGAGCATATGTGTTCGTAATTTTGATTGGATATAGAAATAGACGCTAATGTTAGCGCGCTTTATTAACCAATAGCAGCTTGATTATAATGTTTAGGCATATCGGGGTGAGGGAGTATAAATTCCAAGCCAGAGACGGGTAACGCTCACTTCTACAGAATCATTCATAAGGCAAACGTCGCGCAGTTCAACAGAATCATTCACGGGTTATACGTCGCGCAGTTCTACAGAATCTCTCGCGTCGTAAAGTTAGTTAAAAGATGTGAAATACGCGAATTAATAATGTGCGGCAAATAAGTGAAATGAATAAAGTGTGACGGCAATAAAAGTGTAAAAACAAATTCTTTTATCAGTGTTAATTTTTAGTAACAACTCCTTTCCGTTTACACACCCTGTTCAAGAGATTTGCTCGACTGAATAATAATAGCTAGCCGGAGGACAAAGAACTAAAAATTCAAAATAGTAAAACAATAACAGGCGCTCAGCAAGTAAGATAACACAAAGGATACCGCGACAAAGTCATATTCTGCCAGAGAAACAGAATTATTAAGAAAGCAATATTTACTGTCACGGTTTCTGACTTCCAGTAGGGGAATTACACTTGCTTGGATTTAATATCAGACGCTCTGGGCTCAGTTTTAGTTAAAATTCAACAAAAGAAGTTAATTGTCGTGGAGAACAGAGGAGGGGAGAGTTTACATATCAGCGAGGGTTTTGTTGTTCTTGAGGGTAAGAGCACCCTACATACTTAATGCCAGGTTTGTAATTTTATTTCGTTTTAATTTATTCTTATTCTTGTTCTGTGTATTACTCAGTAATTCTCTGTTAGTTCACTATTGTTTCTTTCTTTTTCATTATGTTGAAATCTGTTCTAGTAACTTTGTCTCTTAACTGTCACGTGCACTAGTCACTTCTCATTGGCTGCTGTCGTGAAATAGGCTGTTGTGCAATACAAAATAGTTCTTTATTTAAAATGACCATTTATCTTAATTATAGGAAGAGAATTGTCAAATTTATGTTTTCATAACCGTGTGATTAATGCATCTCAAGTGCATGTAAATCGTCATCAAATAGATAGGAGGAACCTTGATTTAAATCTGCCTCTCAAGATGACAAAAGTACCTGCATCTATCATGACAGAATGCTTACATCGCTTTTATCGCCTGACCTTGCATTGCACAGGGCTTGTACATCGCCATTCAAAGGTGTGCATTAGCCAATCAGGGGAAAGGGAAAGGAAATGTAACACGGAATAATCGGTGACCGGCGACTGCGTTCCGCGGTCAGTTTTATACTCAGTTGCGTCTCTGGATTTTTTGGGTCATAAGTCAGTTGCGTCGCTGAAAGATTTGAATTGTTAGTCCTAGTATTTTCAATTCCTGGCAAAAACAACATTTCCCTTCCCATTTTGCAGACTTAGGACTATGTGTAGCATTTTATTTAAACCCCACAAATGGATGAAATTGTGCTATGTTTTGTTAGATTGCATTGTATTATGCATAAAAATCTAAGAACTGAACACGACTGAACAATAACAAAGAATTTGTGTGGTTGAAATATTACAGGTAGATTAAAAACGTTGTTTGTGGCATTTTTGGTATAAAATGTTGGCAATGTTATTATTAAAATTCTGGCCTAGAATTTTAACTACTTTCTCTTGGTTGTCTTGGTTGAGTTTGTTTTATTAATGTTGCATCACAACTCATCAAAGACACCGAGTAACTGCTTTTAAGTTCAGCATGCAGTAATTTAATTGGCCTCTCAATTAAATTTTCAATAGCTTTTAAGCTTATTGCTTACTTTTTGTCTGTTTATTAACACTTGGTTTGGTTTGTTGTGGTTATGTTCTTGATTGCCTTCAATCATTTCATTTTTAACATTTAACTTCATGAAACACTTACAAGATTTTATGCAGCACGCCCAACGCGAAATATTGTTTGCAGATCCTTGTGATGTATAAATTTGTAACCGTCGATCACAAATAAAGGCTTCCCCTTCTCATTGTCATCGACTCCATGGCTCGTGCACAAATGAGAATGAGAACTATAAGGTATGTACATTTGACTTTTATGCTGCATATGACGTAGCAGAAAGCGTTTTAAACAGTGCTTTGTTGTGTCTCGTCGCAGAATGCGTTCCATAGTTTTTGGCTGTCTTATTGAAGAACCTAAACCTACCGAAACACCGCAGGTAGCTGAGTGCGCAATTGACGTATATACACTGGTGTGCAAAACCTAAGGACGAATGTGACACTGCCAAGTAACATAGCTCGATAAAACTTGAATCATACATAAGGGAACTGCTACCGTATGCTACAGTAGGCAACTAAACGAAATATGCAATGAGTCGAACAGAAATGCCACTTTTATTCATAGACCATAAGCTACACTAAAGTCAATACGACATATGAGGGCTCTGTAGAAAAAGATACATGGTGTATAAAGGATGTATGATCACCACGGACAGCAATGCATGCTCTGCATATTGCTCCCATGCTGGCCACAAGGTTGGTAAGCAGTTCTTGTGGTAGGGCTTTCCATTCCTTCCATTCTTGACAACTGTTGGATGGTCATTGGTGTATGTGGATGTGCTGCAATACGTCTCCCCAAAGCATCCCACACGTATTCGATGGGATTTAAATCGGGGTAACGGGCAGGCCAGTCCATTCGCCGAATATCCTCTCGTTCCAAGAGATCCTCCACCTGCGCTGTTCGATGCGGTCGCGCAATGTCATCCATAAAAATGAAGGCAGGGCCGACTGCACCCCTGAAAAGACGCACATGTGGAGGGAGTACAGTATCACCATAACGTTGACTAGTGAGCGTACCGTGTTCAAAGATTTGGAGGTCGGCGCGCACATGCAACATTATACCTCCCCAAACTATAACACCCGGACCACCAAAAAGATAATGTTCAAAGATGTTCCTGTGTACATTACGTGTTCCCACCTCTCGCCAGATGAGGGTACGTTGAAAATCACTGCTTAGACTGAATCTGCTATCATCCGAGAAGAGCACGCGACCCCATTCCTCATTGGTCCAATTTTGTTGCTCTTGGGACCATCGCAAACGGTGCCGCCGGATGTCAATGGAATACAACGTACTGGCCGTCGGGCAAAGAGACTATCTCTGTGTAGTCGCCGTGCCACTGTGTATCGTGAGATTGCGTGGCTAGCTGTCTTGTTAAATGTGGTTGCAATTGCACCCGCTGTTTGGCGTGGATCACTTCTTGCCTGTTGCACAATGTAGTGGTCATCTGCTGCTGTAGTTGAGCGTGGTCGACCACCACCTCTCCTTGGGACAGCAGAGCCTGTGGTTTGGAAGCTTTCCATGCGCGTGAAACAATGCTGTGAGCAATTCCAAACTCCTGAGAAACTCGTCACACTTCGCCCTTCTTCCAGTTTCCCGATGATTCTTCCCCGTGTGAAGTCATCCAAATGGTGTCTATGGACCATGTTGCAACGAAGAACACCACAACAGTGCACCGTAACAACTTGCTAATTGCCACACACCGTCTTGTCCTGTTTTGTCTACTGCCCCGTGTTGCAGGACCAGACACATTTGGCACTATAGGCTCACTACAATCACGCCATGTGACGACCAACTTTCTGTGTACGTGTGAAAGACCTCCGGCAACATGCTACCGCACTTTCCAACTACTTCCACCAAGTAGTTCATTTGTTATGTTGCTTTACCGATCTCGTCCTTAGGGTTTGCACACCAGTGTATTTTAAAAACCCCAGACGCAACAGACGTACTGATTTTTCATAAACATGTTTACGTGAACGCAACTGACATAGCCCCGGAAGAATATATGTCAGCGGGACAAGGTTATAAGAAACAGGTTTAGTATGCAGGTATTTAGTAATGTACTTCTACTCTAAGATTCCACGGACAGGAAAAGCGGGTAAGTACATCATAAGGCCTATGCGACTATTGTATTTTGAAAGTGTAGTATGAAACTATTTGATAATAAAAGTACTATCACTACCACTACTACTATATTCACAAGGATTAAACAGCAGCTACGCTTGGAGATAAATCCATAAAATAAGCAATATAATGTAAAAATAATAATCTGATGTGTTACACTCACATAACTTTCTCTACTCTTGTACAAACTATTTTTACAAACGCATATTCTCCATTTATTTCATGTTAATGGAGATAAACATTTGCAGACTCTTATCTTATTGCTAATTTTCTTGTAGGTGTAAGGGGAATATGGTATTCTTTAAGTGATAGTCAAATCTTTTAAGAGCTGGTTGCTATGTGGAAATTTGATTCTCTTTGCATGTCCAGGACATTAAAAAAAAGAATTACGAATTCCCAATTAAGAAAACGTATAAGCATTGGAAAATTCAAACAAATAACAACGAATATCTCGGAGATGGTTCACCCCCAAAAAATTGCATATGACATAAGTTGTGTGCTTTAACGAACTCTAAATTTTTTATATAGAACAATTTTGTCTACCTCCTACGATTTACCAGTTATGCAAAAGCTATTCAGAAACAAGATATCTTTTGGGTACATTCCCACAAAACTCAAGATATACATTTTAACATGAAAATATCTTAAATGTATGATATTTTAATGAGAACCGTTAGTGTCATTTTTGAGAAAATCAAAATTATCGAAACATTTTCCAGGTAAAGGATAGTCTGAGGTGGAGGATTTTCCTGAAATCTTCGTGTCGCATCTTTGAAAGAAACTGAACCAAGTACCAAGTTTGGTATTTATCCAACTTTTCGTTTTAGAGTATGCTGTTTAAAGACGCACAAATAGGCACACACACACACAAAAGTGCCTTTTGGATTCAGGCGGCCTCAAAAAATGTATTTACGGTAAAACCTCGGTATCCAATTTTTGGCAGAATGTAATGTAGTCTAAATAAAAACTTAGTAATTATTATTCAATTCAGTATTAACTAAAAGTGCATGCAACTTGGGAATTTCAGCTACTTTCTCTCCTTTATTTCTACATCTTAGGTACTAATGTTCTGGTGTAGTCAATACCAGCCATTGAATGCGCCTGAGTTTGTAGTTTTAGTGTCTTCACTACATACCGCACCACAGGTGGCGACACTGATAATGCAGTAAATAAAATGATAAGGTTAGAGTTAGGATTGTACGAAGGAGAAGGACATCTCGCCACTTACGCCTACATAGATCCATTGCGGCTACTACCCTCATGAGGAGGGATGAAGTGAGGGAACCACAGGAGGCTACTGACAGCAGGCAGACAGGCTAGAGAGACGCGCGGAAATCCTAAAATTTCAGGCTCGAAGACCCGTCCCATGCTTGAGCTGTGTAGAGAGAGCGATCAACATCCTTCGACCAAGAAGCCCTCTAGCGTTCACCAGGAGTAGCGCTTTCTTTGAGCAAGCATTCGTGCCATCTGTCCGGTACCGCCATACACCACGAAGCACAGCTGAAAGGTGAGAAGAAATCCGAATGAAGGGGAAATGACGGAAAGGAAGTCATGGTAGATGAGAAACACCCCAGCATTCGCCTACTGACCCGGGGAAAATACAAAAACCCATGGTTTGAGTGGGAGGCCGCCGGGAATCGAACCGGAACCTCTGAATGCGAGGCTCACACGTTACCGCAGAACTATCTCGCTCGTTAAACGAAATGATTATTGGGGAAGGAAATTTGGGAAAGAAACGTTAAGTTTAGTATACCTCCCCGTCATTAGTGAATTGTGAAGATTGAGAAAACCTTGGAAAAGCCTCAGTCAGGAAGGACGGTCTCAGGGAGATCTGAACCGCAGACCTTCCTTTTACGACTCCAAGCCTTAACGACCTCGACCAACCGCGTCGCGTTCATACGGTGATGAAAACCACGATAAATTACCGGTTTTAATTAAAAGGATAAACTTTCAACCGAACTATATGAAAAACAAAACATAGTGCGGCAATATTGATTCAACAGGTGTTAGCCGACGTTACTGCAATGGGGGAAACGAAAAAAGAGGTTTCTTTCTCAACATACACCACTAAGTAGGAGTTTTTATAGCACACGTTTCATATGGAGAGCACATAACCTGTGTGTATTTCTAATCTCGTATGTTTATTTGCACTTTCAAAGTAAAATGCAAAACCACATCCGCTGTGCCAAAAGCGTAATTCTATCTTCCTCAATCCAGCATGTTATAACAGCATTAACGTTTTTCATAAAGGATCATTACACGTGTAAGGTATGCCTATATTGGTTTCAGCATCGCGAGTTAAATCCAATATTATTGGATCCACAGGAATTCCGGTTTCTAATGACATGGTTGCGATAAACAGCTCATTCAAACACTCCTATGTTTCAACTTGTATGTGGGTATTTGGAGGGCATTAAGGGTTTGCCAGAATAACCTATAAACTACAGATATAGCACCCAGTTCAGATGAATATAAAAATAATACAAGTTGTTTCCACCACGTTTTAAAAATGGCAAAGAATGAGGGTAATATGAAACCGGATTTATTTGGTTTGTTCTACGATAGTTTACCGCATGAGAAATTATTCGCCTTAACTGTCTCTAAACATTCTTCACTTTTGCGCTTGTAATAATACTTTCCCTTTTTATTTTCTCTTGTTTCTTTTCTTTTGCTTACTTAATAGATTGACTAAGACTGTATTTTGATAAATTTTAGCAAGGAACGAATATTTCCAGATCCAGTAAAGAAATATTGAATTTAAAGTTATCTGGGTGTGTGTGTATGTGTATGTGCGTCTGCGTGAGAGAGGCGGGAGGGAGGGAGGGAGAGAGTGAGAAATTGTAATTCCGTATAATCGGGAAACTTTTAAAAATACTCCAGATTGTACTAAAAGAAACGTGCATATTTCTTAAGATAGCTATAATTAAAGTCATTTAACTTCTGTGTATTGCAGGATATTTCTCAAATGTTTGTTTTTGGATGTTTAAGTTTCATCAGCATTTCACTGAAAAAACTTTCATTTGCGATTACATCAGAAATGCCTGCTGCGACGCCCATTGAATAATAATAGCAATAAATATAAAATAAAATCTTTATTGGTACGTGTCTGTGTTTATCAGTGTGTGTGTCAGAGAGCAATAAAATTTAAAAACTAGTAGGACAAATTCTTACCATCATGTACTTCTTTTACTATATCATAAATACTTTAATTATTGAAAAGTCAAATAAAAACAGAATCTCATTCACTTCAGATAACATTTAAGTTGCAAGGCGCAATTCTTCACAAATTTTCTGCCCTCAAATAATTTCCTAGATGGAATAAACTTATTAATTACCCTTTATCTTACAAAATACGAATAAAACTTTATTAAGGCGATATAAGTTTGAAACACTGGCAAAACATTTTCCTAATTTTCTGTACTTAGTGGTGAAATACCCTTCGCTTTCCTCTGATTATAAAATATAGAAAAAAGTACACATCAAAATATATAATGAAATTTTAAACACTTTTAAGTACATAATTATTTCAAATTAATAATAATAACAATAATAATAATAATAATGCTTACCTCAGTAAGCTGTTTTAGAATTTCCCAAGTTGAAATCTACTTCGGTGCGATCTAGGAGTATTTGATAATCTGCGGTTGCTTTATTTCGTACCAGTTCATTACCAAAAAGGTCATGAAAAGAGAAAAGACCTAAACAACTGAATCATATCTCTGTACACTGTAAATAACACATAACAATAGCGGAAGCAGAAAAACAAAAACTGAGAACTCGTGATACTAGGGTTAAGTTAAAAACAAAAGAACCAAATGACAGATCAAACACTCACGTGGTGCTATTTTCATGCAGAATGAATAAGGTTATAATAGAGAGCACGAAGGGAAACGAGGAGATAAAGTGACCTAGCACAAGAACTGCTTATTTCACGATGAAATGATGAGGAATTATAAAGATTCAACACTGCAAGTAATTTTTTTTAGGGCTTGATATCTGTTGTAATTTAGTTCTTAAAGAAGGAACTTTTTTCGATTTTTCATAAAATCGTTTCTTAAATTATAATTAATATGCAGAGAATTAATGTATTCATCCTACTTTGTCTCAAATATCTCCCAAAATTCTTGTACGAAATAAAAGGAAACGGAAGCGACCAAAGCAGTTTAAAATGTGGTGTATTTTAAAAATCGTCAAACCTAGTCAAAACTGAATTGAAGATACCACATTGACGGAAACGTCACATAGCCCAAACCGTATGTTTATTGATGATGATGATGATGATGATGATGAGACGACGTTGTAGGCATGGAAATGCATTTAAATGGTTTGAAGCACTTGCAAAACGCTCAGTTTAATAAAAACTATAAATAGGCATGGACTAAAAGAATTAAAAAATCTGCTTGCATTCAAATCATTTTGTAATTTAACAGGCGGTGGACACAGATGCTATATGAATTGAAATGGTTATTAAGAAATGAAGTTCGGGAAGGAAACGATGAAGTCTAAGTTTAAGTTACCTGCCCTGAATTTGCCAGCTATGAAAAAAAATGCTGTAAAGGACAACGGTCCTGACGGGATTTGAACCGCGGACCTCCCGTCACGAGTCCATAATTTTGGTCACCCGCGTGCTAATTTAAAAGAAATCTACACAGATTTCTTTGTTTTATATAAAAACAATGCTATAAATCATAACATCTTTAAATAACAGTCGTCCTCGTAGTGTAGTGGTTATTATGCTAGACGCTAGTTTGCAAGGTCGCGGGTTCAAACCGCGGAGGATATTGGATTTTTTTCGGCGTAAAATCCCTAGTGTGGGTTCCTTCGGAAGGGAAGTAAAGCCGGTGGTGCTGTGTCGTAGATTTACGTCACTTAAAAGAACCTCAAGCCTGTTAACGAGATATCTGAGCAAAATTACCGGTTTTTCACGCCCATATAGAATGGGATGCTAAGGACCACAGCAGTTACAGAGCGTCCATAAATAAAATCCAATTTCATATCATTTTTTAAATGACAGTATTCGCAATATTGTCACATTTCGATATCAAAGCGGTGATTTCCATTTCCTGAAAGAAAATAATAAAGCTGTTGGGTGAAATTATTGAGTTTTGGGACTTGACTCAAATTACAGTTAACCTTATCCCACATTTTCAAGAATTAATTAATGCAAAATAATGAAATTTAATATACAAATTTTGTGGGTAGAGGCAACCCGAGTTTACGGATCAAAGCTAATGAAAGGTGTTCTGTGAGGCATTTACTATACTGTGCGGTCACTAAAGTATGAGGTAGTCTTCAAGAGCGTTGTATTTTGTGTGTGGAGCAAAAATGAGAACAGAAAAAAAGATAAACAACAATACAGTGCGTGATGGCCAGCGGCTAAGACCACGTTTTACAAGTTTTCCGTAAATAGCTTTTTGTCGTTGAGTCCCAAAGCACTCACCCTCAGAAAACCGTGTTGTCTCCAAGGGCTGCTAACATTTCCGGAAAATAGGAAATGTGAGTGGAGCGTTTTGGCGAGATCTTCAACACACACGGTTGCTGCGTGTCTGGCTGCATGAAAGGACCTCCGGAAATCATCGTGCAACGGAAGTGTCCTTTTTTACGTGAGAAGAATTCCAACGCCACAGTTTCACTCTTACAGAATAATATGGCTACGTTTTCTTTGCGCTGGTTCTCCTCCTATATTGTACCGCCGTAATGGCTGCGACTCTCATTGCGGAGGTTCCTAGTGCCCGGTGACCACCCACTCTGACCCATGGGGTTTCGTGGTTTTCCCGGATCGACAGGCGAATGCTGGGGTGGTTCGTCTTCTACTACGACTTTCCTGCTCCTCAATTTTTCCCTCATGGCACTGCCATGTATTTCAGGGTTGTAGGACCAGACGACGGTGTTCGGCGGTTTTCGTGGTAGCTGTGCGCTCTGTAGAGGTCTCTTATCTGGAGCCGTTGCGGAACTGCTCAGTTATGACCCGTCTACGGATCTCTCTGACGGGCGCCCCTTCGGGGATCCCCAGGAGTTAGTGACTCCTGGGTGGACCTGGGCGGCGTCGGATGTGTCTGACCTGGAAACTTTAGAGACCCGTCCATGCTTGCGCCCGTCACCATCTGGATCTCCCCATATCTCGTAGGGGAGGGATTTGGACCCCTTCAGCTACCGTGGTGCGGGCGCTACGGATCCCCGGCACTCGTGGTACTTCTGATGTTGCTAGAAGAAAATTTCCGCCCAGAGGGGATTGTGAGACGCCCCGATGTTCTCAGACACCAACCATGAGAGCTGGTAGATGGCGTGCTAGATCGTTATCAGTTCTACTGAGGTTATCAGTAGTCTTCCCTTCAGGGTTGGTGCTAGTATCTGCTTCCTTCCTCGTAGGGGACTCTTTTTAGGCTCAAGGTACTGGCCTCATAGGAAACCCCACGGGAGAGATTGTCACTCGGTTGACGGCTCCCCCTGGATTTTAGCAGGGGAGCTTCGACAGAACTTGTCATCCTGCTCCCTCATCCCTCACTTCCTTCCAGAGAACACAATTGAACCAAAAACCGCCATCGTGGCCTACTTCGGGCTTTTCCCACATTTTGAGGCCCCTCCGCTCAGCCGTACCTTTACCTCGTGTGTTGTAAAGGCTCTCACAACATCTCGGTTCTAAGCTCGAGTACCCGCAATTGATTGAAAACGTGTTTAGACTAGTTATTGCTAGCAAATATTACAGAAGAGAACTATAATACATCAATTCTAGCATCACCCTTGAAAGAGAAAATGTCGTCATCGGGGCGGAATCCTCAAATAAACCTAAGTACAAACTTGCATGTTTCAATAATAAATTAGCTTACCAAGCAATCATAAAACTACAATCTAATACAAAAATCTACAGTATAATTATTATATTGAATGGATAGCAATTAACGCTTGCAAGTTATAAAAACCTATAGGTATGATATGAAATGACTATATATAGCTTTCAGATAACAGTAGGTAATATTAGTAGCTAAGGACGGAAACATGATCATTGTTTGTGATAAAGTACCGAGTTGCGAGATAATCTTAGACCCAAAGAAAGAAGTTATAGATAAAAGACACACGGAATGGAACATGCGACGGTATTTATTGTAATGTTTGTGTATGTGTGTTTACTTCACGCGTTGAAGCCATCTTGTGACGTCATTCATTTGTTCGGTTTGTAGCTCCATCTGGTGTTAGCAATTTGCGGCAGTATTAGTTTTTGTTTGAAAGAATTTTAATTTTTATTTTTTATTTAATTCTGTTTCACTGTCCTCCGGCTAGCTATTATCTTATTTTGGGTCGAGTACTTCTCTTTATACAGGTTGTGTAAACGGAAAGGAATCTTTTATCCAAATATAACACTGATGAAGAAATTTGTTTTACACTTTTATTATCGAACACGTTAACTATCACATTTATACATTGATCTTAACACTCGCCAAACTGAAACTGTTATAACAACTTCTTACTGATCACTTTTAATCCACGTACTTCAACCTTTTGTATAATTAACTTTACCATACTTGAGATTTTTCATAACTCTTATACGCGTAACTTGCGAATCGATAGCCGACGTGTAATATTTCTGCTGGACTGAAGGCGACGTGTATCATACAAAATATTTTCAACGAACTGACGGGAATACGACGTGCAGTGTACAAAGAATTTTGATGAACCGGCCGGGTCTACCTCTAACCTACTCTTTTTATACTCCTTCATCCAGATATGCCTAAAGATTATAACTGAACTGCAATTGGCTAATAAAACGCGCCAACATTACGTAACTTTCTCGTTCCCAATAATGATAAACAGCTCACCCCCTCGCTGCATTATTGCACGCTATTATTGCCAGTTTCAGTAAGGCAGTATAAACTTACTTCCAACAATAATTACAACCAATAAACATCTCAAATCAATGTCACATAATAATGCATATTCATACTATAATCACTCTTTACATTTAAATAATTTGTGATACAAATTACTGCATCAAACAATACTGCAAAAATAAATATAGTAAAGAATTCTTCCCATCTGTAAAACAGCGAATCAAACAGAAAATTCCAATAACAGCAGAAGTAACGGCAATGTTATAGGACATGGATTTTGAAATCGCATCTCCACCGTTTCAGGAAAATTCAAAACTCATATTGTCCTTGCAACCTGGGCGGCCAAACTATGCAACATTTAATTTAAGAGTATAAACACTGCGAAAAGAAAGGAATATTATGCATAATTAAGTAAGTTTTACAGGAATAACTTGTTCTCCAACTGTAACTGATTTAATAAATATATATTTAAAATTGTTCATGAAATTTATAAAAGGCATAGACTACGAATACTTAGTAACATAAATGGTATAGATAATAAATATAATATTAACAACAGACTAGTAAAAATCCAGAAAGCATAAAAGTTAATATATTGTGTTAATACAGTTTATATTCAACAACTAATGTATAATTTGTTATTTCCAATATGATATAAAATTATTTCTAGTATTGTATGTAGTATTACTGTAAATGTATTGAAGCATGCTGTTAACTTAATTAATAAAAACCAAAGAAAAGCTAGAAATAATTATAGAAGATTATTTTTTTTGTTACATAAATTCTTTCTTCATAATGCTTAGTGTTATTTTTGAATTTAATGTGCTAAATTGCTGAAAAATTTCCTTATAATCACGTTGTACGAGTATAATCTTGGGCTGTTACTGTGTTTTTAGGCCACAGTTGTTAAACATTTAGGTTCAATTAAACACAAAGTCAGAGCATTGAATCACGTTTCGCAAAACAGTGGCGCGTCATTTTATGCTAAACTCTGACGCCAACCGGCAGAAGCATTTCATGTACACCTAGATGTTGCCCAAACAAGCCGTCCTTTGCAGTTTTATGTTTCACGCATACATAGGTGCAAAAGAATTTGGCGCATCACTGCTGTTCAAAGGGGCAGTGCAGGTACAAAGCGAAAGGTCACTGAGGTAGTGCTGCTTTCTGCAGGTGTTGAAGTGGAAGTTTCGTGATGATAAACGTCGCGTGGTCCCCTGCATGCAGTTCGAGCCAGGTCATTCAGACAAAAAGGTAACGTTCACCAATAACAAACACACAGAAATGGTTACGATATGTGCGGAGACACACCGAAATGCAGCTGAGATTCGACGACTGTGTTCTGAACATTTTGAGTGACGGCATCTGTCTTTTCCGCACTTTTTATATTCAAATTAATATTAAGAAGTGATGGAACATTCCAGGTAGCACATAATCATTTCGTCCACCAAAATGGCAATGGTTTTGCACGTGTCTGTTATGAATAATGCACTAATAGAAAATAATTTAATTCTAATGCACCTTTAAGGGTACATAAATATGATAAAAATAGAATTTTGTTTAATCTTGTTAACTTTGCGGCACCAATCAGTGCCTTATGGTTGTACTGATTGTAGATTAACTTTCATGGAACTAAATAACTTAATACGTGTGCTCAGTTTTGTGTAAAGCGGCAATCCTGAATTCTTGTTAATGAGCGAATTGTTTATTAAATAACCGATAACACCACCCCCACACATATAGATACAGACTCTGGGCACACGTGAAATGTTTTTGTTTAAAGAGAACCTTCTGGGGTCCATCCAGGAATCGAACCTAGAACACCTCATGTAGCAGGCTGTTTCTCTATCAAGTGAGCTCTGAGTACAGCGATAGCAGTTAATGTTTTTTTTCAGCATTGATCTTTCATTTAGCGGTCTCCTCTGTGTTGGTTTGGAGTCCCCTTTGCAGTTCTGCTTAGGCAAACCTTTTGGCATCTGCGCTATTCGGTATAAACTAACTTCAACTAAGGACAATTTTTGTTGGCCACCTGGTGTATGTACCAAGAGGGAAAGTTTCTTATCGCATAAATGTAAAACATCGATTAGGTAGATACAAACTTTCCCACGCATAATGTTACATTTCTGCTTAATTTAATACGTGATTAGTTGTGCAGCATTAGATATTACAAAATTTATGTGTATGTTTCAGATAACTTAATGATTTAAATTAAAACTTAAAATCTACAATAAATGAAGTTCTTGTTTTAATCCCCTTAATATACCGTTAAAAATAGCCTTACCCACAAAGTGATCTGCTTTGTGCATTCTTTTCTTAGGCGTTTCCAGGAGCCTTTGTCTTGCTTTTGTTCTATTCTTTTAAAGCCCATGTCGCGTGTCCGCAATATAATATTAGTGTCATAGTGAAACAAGATGTTAATCAAGTCTTCTTCCTTACCTTTTTAGAGTTCGTGTTATTGCCCAACAAAATGCTCGACATTTTATAAGTTTCTTGCTCATATCCATGTTACGTTACATACAAGTGCTGAATTATACCCATTGGTTTTCAATTCTGAAATCGCATTACAAACAGACAAATTTTCAAGATTTATCAATAGATGGTACAGGGACACCTTGATATAGCACACTTGGTCTGGGACCACAAACGTTGACGTTACATAATGATTTTTCATTTGAATATCGGTACTCTGAGGCAGTATTTTTAACACTAAAATGATTTCAGTCTAACTATATAATATATAAACACAATAAGAGCCCGCCTTGAAGCAATATGCGTATGTGATAATTTGTAAAATGTATGTAACAGTCATTGCATACGCTTATATTATTGTAAACATGTTCAATAATGTTATGTAAATATATTACGTAATTCAATAATGTAGGAGCTGTGAGAATAATAAGTTAAAAGTTGCTAAAATGAGATAACAATGAGGTAACCTTCAGTCAATAATGAGTAAGAAATTTTAACAGTACTACTTGTGATTCTTGGAGTAACAATAATGTAACTTCGAGACAGTTTAAAAATAGCCAATCAACAACCAGAAAAAGCTTTAGTTAAATGCAGGTATTCTATTGGAGTAGGATTAGCCAATCAGAGACTTGAAATACAGAAATTTACAAATTTAGATGGTTGAAATCAATTCAGTTTCTTGCAGACAGAGTTACAAAGCAGACGCAAAAGTGTACTCAAGAAATATAATATGTATTCGTGTGAGACAAAAAAATAAGTTTACATGTTAAAAAGTGCAATTAATTAATAAAAAGAATCTCAGAGCTCTCTATACCAGTGAAGTGTTATTTATATCGTGTCAAGCATTAATAAAAGGAGTGAAGTAAAATTATAATCTGTGTAAGCCTACATTCTAGTCGCATCACAACCCTGCTAAGAGAAACGTGTCTCTAACAATAATACTACCGCAGCCGAGGTAAACATAAATATATAATACTTAAAGAAACAGTCAAATTACAAAGTTAATATTTTTTTTAAACTTGGGGCAAAGTCTACCGAAAACTGTTTACTATACGTGCGGTTACAACTACTACAATTTCGGCTCCCCAACAGTTGAAATATAATGCAACTCCTTCTAAAATACTCCTTCTCAACTAATACATGCATATATACAACTTAATACATATGTGGTACCGATTTCCACTCTGAAATAGTTAATTTCCCTTCCATAAGCTCTAAAATGCAGTATTTTCAAAGTTATGAGCTTTGCTTCTTCTCTTTGCTGAAGCTCCGTTAGCAAGCTCCAGTGCACCACTGATACCTTCACTTTCATATGGAGGTCATAGTATCAGAGAGAGAGAGAAATAACAATTAGCTGTAGTAACAGTACAGTCTATAGCCTAGCTAGGCTGTTAAACTGGTGGTACTGGAACCCAAATACCACGCAAGCGGTTATCTATACATCTATTTTCCAAACAGCTTACACTTGGAGCGAACCGAATTTTAATTTCCAGCGTTTATTTGAAGTAGAAGTACGAAGGTATTCATTTGGAATGTTTCAACGTAATATAGTCACTATTACCTGCAAATAGCAACAACTCAGGGGAGTTTATCTGTGGCGTACTGGCTAGTTATTGATTTTGATCCATGAACTCAAAGACCCTGAATGTCTCGTATTAAAGTGCTCGCCTTAAAAACCTCCCTAACCCCTGAAAGTTATTCTGTTAAATTCTGTATCATTCTGTATACACGGTAGAATTGTATGCTGGTTATTTTAGATTGTTTTAAGCCAGAAATTATAATTATATATATTATTTTTATTGTAAATCAAAATGTAGTTATTTCGCTATATTCGTACATTCATTCTCTGTTTAACCTCATCTTATGTAGGACTTACACCCCGCAGGACTTACAGGTGGGTGCCTGGGGTCAGAGGCTCGTCGAGGAGCAGACACGCATAAAGCAGACAGAAGAGCCAGGATGGATGAACAGCCCGATGCCTGGTATGGGATGAAGGAAGTAGATGAAACGAAATGACGGCGAAATGGATGAAAGGAAAGGTGATGATGGAGCAGTTGGTGGAATGAATGGCGGGGGAAACAGGAGAACCCGGAGGAAACCCTCCCAGACGCCGCTTTGTCCACCACAAATCCCACATGCGGGTCCCTGGGATTGAACCCGGGCCACATCGGTGAGAGGCGAGCGGTCTAACCACTCGGCCACGGCGCCGCCCTTATTTCGCTATATTTAGATGGAAAAGAAATTCAGCTCCTGAGAAATAGAGCTCTGTCATATTCTTGTAAGATATTGTAAGCAAATGAACCACTCTGTGTAGCTTTGTGAGCATGTCTGGAAGGCGAACTCGAAAGCGCCTCGACGCTGTCATGCTGTGTTACTCTGCTTTGACCGGACTCTAAAATTATTTGTGCCTTACTTGTTGGAAGCAAAGTGTTCCGAAGAGAGACAGAGAGGGGAGAGAAGTTGTGAGCAAGTGCGTTGGAGCGAATGAAGCCTTCTTGCAAGTTTCCATAGATCTACAGCAAAACTTAAAAGGGAGCACCAACATGTGTATCACCCGATTAGATTCTAACTTTGCGTTTACATATCTTGAAGAACCCTTTCTAATTGTGATTTCAAAATTATACTACGACAGTATGTTGTTCGGTGCTCCTGGCTTTGGAACTATGTGTAACACAGTCATGGTAGCGTTGTGGCCGAGTGGTTAGACCGCTCGCCTCCCACCAAGGCGACCCGATTCGATCCCAGAGACCCGCATGTGGGATTTGCGGGGGACGAAGCGGTGCAATCAGATTTCCTTTCACTCATTTCACCTTCATTTCATATAATCTTCTTCCCTCACTCTCATATATGGCTATGGGCCGATCCCCTGTTCTTGGTTCTTCATTCTATGCTCCTCTATAGGCCTCTGATCCTAAGCATGGTTGCAAGTCCGAGAGGGTGTAAGCCGTACATACGAGGAAGCTAAGACAAAAGTAGTAGTAGTAGTAGTAGTAGTAGTAGTAGTAGTAGTAGTAGTAGTAGTAGTAGTAGTATTGGTATTTATTAAGTACTTAGTATTACATTAATTGCATAACACAGTCGCATGGACCATAAGACAGTACATGCTCTCTAGAAATATATGGTCTATATATGTGACTTGCAGAATCGACTAGAAACAACTATGTTTATAAC
Source organism: Deroplatys truncata (assembly GCA_030765065.1). NCBI lineage: Eukaryota > Metazoa > Arthropoda > Insecta > Mantodea > Mantidae > Deroplatys > Deroplatys truncata. The sequence goes on from CM060979.1 coordinate 91,173,825, forward strand.
CAACACACTATATACATACATATAAAATTGTGAAACACTCCGAATCACACACGCAAACACACACACAAGTGCTCAAGCACCACATATATTTAAAGAAAATTTACATAAACACCTTATCTCTTAGTTCACGTACTTTCATTACGTATGTGCCCAAGCTGGGCCAGTTTTGACTGTTTAGAATCAAGTGCCCGCATGCTGCCCTCCGTCTGTTGGAAGCCAAAAATACTTCCGGTAATAATTTTTTCCTAATACTCTCCGTCTGCACGCATGCTGCCAAAATATGCGTCCAGTCTTCTTATTTTCCGCATAATGGTCAAATCCTCCTGCCATCATCATCAGTAAACTTGCGAGCTTTCCACCCTCCCAACCTAAGCCATGCTATTCCCGTCCTCTGTTTTATACCTAATTCCAAAATATGTGTTTCCTTACCCCACGGAGTTTTTATTTCTTTTTGTAGCTCCAATGTTGATCTTTGTCTACATTCAGACTCTATTGTCTGCCTGTTTATATCATACAGTCGTCTTTTGACTTTTTTCACGGCACTACGACAAAAGTAAGTAACACAGTCGAGTAGCCCCTGCCTTTAGCGTAATCGACAGAATGAAGTCACACTTGGTAATACTCTGGAACGTGAGAATAACTCGTACTCGCTAATCACATAACACACATGAATATCCATGCTTATTCCGTTGTATGCCACAAATAAATACATATGGTTGTTGATTTAATATGCAGGAATTTTATCCATCAAGTTTACCCTTGGTAGCCAATATAAATTGTGTATCTTCCCATCTGGTACAGCTTTCCTCTGGGCATTCTAGTAGGTGTTCTCCATTTAAAATCTTGTCAGCATTGCAAATCTTACATGGGGATAAAGTTAAGGGGGGATAAAGTAGCTTGCCTCCCCGTGGTGTCTCCTGGGTAACGCTACCGTGCAGAAGACAGGCAATATAATGCATAAATATATTTTATAACACATTAAGGCTGTAGATAACATATTTTAAAGCATTTATCATAATTACTTACAACTCTGTTCATTATAACAATGCATCCCGCTGGAGGCATTACGAGAACATTGCTTCCGCTGCCAACATGGTGCAGGATTGAGAGCCCTAAACCGAAAGTGTAGCCCATGGATGTTTTTATAAGTAGAGGAGTGAAGCAGTTAAAACGGCGACAGAGCGTAGCCGTAGGATCTGTGAAGCTAAGCCCCTAGATTACTTTCGCAGCATTTTCATTTGTTGGAATATTGTTTTAGCGGCCTATTGCTAGCTTCCATCTCAAAATGGCGCCAATTTCCCCTATATGTGTCGTCGATAAAAAGGATGGGTGGGCAGGTCAGATGATTTCGTTCAGGATCTAGGCTTAACCCCTTCCTTTTTCATTATAAATTATCGTGGATGCACTCTGTTCTCGATTTCGTAAGCATTTTTATTTTCTCTACCACGTACCTAGTAATAGGTACAGAGATTTCACCGGAAATACATGTTTTGATGCGCCTTGAATCCAAATAAAGCCTTTTTGGAAACACGTCCTGTGTATGTAAACAGCATAACTCAAAAACGAAAAGTCGGATATATACCAACCTTCGTATTTAGATTCAATATCTTCCAAAGATGTGACATGAAGATTTTCAAGCAAATACCCCACCTGAAACTAGCCTCCACATAGAACATTTTGCGTCATTTTTGATTTTCTAAAAACTGATATTGTGATTAAAATACCATATATTGAAGATGTTTATATGACAAATACAATTTTATCTTGAATTTTGGGGGAATAGACTATGAGGTCATCTTCATTCAGAGGGAATTTTGTATAACCTTGTATAACTGGTAAACGTTAAGCGATAACGAAAACGTATTACACAAAAAATGTAAAACACACAATTTATTTAAAATAAGTTTTTTGTAGCCTAAGCCGTTTCTGAGATATCCGTTATTAAAGGTTCGAATTGTTCATTTCTTGGTCATTCTTTTAAAGTCCTTTCAACATTCAGCTGTTTCTCGCGATTGTATGGAAACAGCATGGAATTTTAAGGTCGGGTATAGCGTCCAGTTCTTAAATATTTGGCCGTCGCTATTTCCTTTGTATGAATAACCAAATGTGTAATGTAACTATTTCTGCAAAGGTTTATTTGTATTAAAGTGTAATAGACAGAAAAATAAGCTCGAGTTAGAATAATTTGGGAACCAAATTGGGTAGAGGAAGTTATGTGAATGTAACACATCAGATTTTTTTATCCAAAATTCGATGAAGGAAGTTAATTGTCCTGGAGAACGGAAGAGGGTGAGAGGGTACATAAAAGCGAGTTCTTAAGGGTCAGAACACTATATATATTTGATGCTACAATTGTAATTGTAATTCATGCTCATTTTTTTTTATTTTTATTTTCCTTTCATTATGAATGTAGTTAACAAACGTATATATTTATTATTATACACTTATTGTTAGCTTCTAGAGACAGGAAAAAGCATATACGGCAATGAGGTTCATGCGATTGTTGTATTTTAAAAGGGTAGACTAAAACGATTCACAATAAAAAGAACAAGAAGTACTACCCTACTACTGCTACTAGAATATATTTATCTCGCTATACAAATATAAGCAGCAGAGAATATAAGTGACTCGACTAATCAAGGAGTGTGAAATGAATTCCCATCGTCACCCGATCTGTCAAGCTTTACGATGAGATTGCTGTTTATAAACGGCGGAAAGTGTCAATAGAATGTAAGGAACGAACAGGAGTAACTGCGGTAATTATAAAGCTCTAGTGACTTACTCACAGGCTGACTTATTGTATTAAATAAAACACACAACTTTAGTTTTGCATTACGGTTTAGGTTATTATTATTTTAAGAACATTCTGATATATGTACTAGGATGACTGTCTCTACTTATGTTAACTGTTTTTACAAAAGCTTATTGTTTTATCCACTTCTCTTTAATCCAGGTAAACCTAATTAGAGATTTATAGACAGTCAGATTTTCAAAGAGTGTTTCGGTATGCGATGGCTTTGAATTTTCACTCTCTTGCATATATACGAGTAACAAAAAAAAAAGAATAGTAAATTACTAAATTAAGGAAAGTATTTGAAAATACAAACCAATATCGAGGGATATCTCGGAAGTGCTCAACCCCACAAAAACGTTTCATTTCACTGAGTGCTTTAATGAGATCTACCTTTGTCATCCTCCGTAGTCTAGAGGTACCATAGTAGCCTCTGGCTCCCGAGGTCGCGGGTTCAAATCCGACGGAAGGCGATGGAATTTTCGGCCATAAACATTCTTAGCATAGCTTTCCGAAAGGGAAGTAAAGCCGGTGGTCCCGTGTCGTAGATTTACGGGACGTAAAAGAACCTCAAGCCCAATAAAGAGGCCTCTGAGCAAAATTACCGGACTTTCATGCCCAATGTAGAATGGGATGCTAAGGACCACAGCAGTTAAAGAGCGTCCATAAATAAAACTCCATTTATTTTAGATCTACACATATTTTGTGCAGTAAGATTTTGTCTCTCTCTTATGGTTATCATTTATATAAAAATCATTCTGAATAAAGAAGACTTAACAGGCGATTACCAGAAAATTCAGATTATAAATTTCATTTGTCATGAAAATATCTCAATAATATGGTATCGTAAATTAGAATAGTCATTAGTGAGTAAATAAAAATGTTCCAACACTTTTCCTTGTAAAGGGTAGTTTGGGGTTGGGGAATTTCTTGAAATTGTCTTGTCGCATCCTCGGAAGATGAACATAAATACGAAGTTTGGTATTTAACCAACTTCTCGTTTTTGAGTTACGCTGTTCACACACACACCCTTTTTTCTAAAAAGGCTTCTTTTTTGAGATTCAGTGCCCTCAAAAAAAGTATTTCTGGAGAAAGCTTGATATAGAAGTTTTGAGTGGAATACAATACTTCCTCCACTTAATATAAGTACGTAGTAGAAAAAGTAAAAAGGGCCTTTAAGTGTCAAAGATGTTTTAAAACACACGCTTGTAAATCTATCTACAAAGGGGAGTTTTCAATAACTTGCTCCCAGATACCTAAACAGCGAGCCATGCCATTATCTAGCGAATCATTTGGGCATGTTAACTTAATGAAATTACAATTTCATAACAGACATTTTATTTAAACTTTATGCCCGGAAACGAGCGTTTCATCCCCGATGGCCTGGTCATGAAATTCCGGATATTTGGCCTACGGACAAAAGCATTCATCAGCAGATGGGATATAGGATATTGATTCTGGGGCAGTCCGCAGCAAACCACGGCTATCGGCCACCCTTACCTTAGAGCGCCTGTGGCGTGGACAATCGTAACATGGCTTGCTCCTATCGGAAATTTCGATAGCATTCAGAACATTATTATCCGAATTTATTTCTGCATCCAATCGCTGCAAGGTTTGTCCTACAATGAGTTAAACCAGCTTGAAGGTAGAATTTTCAAAATTATTAGTGATTTCGAAAGACTTTACTGCGATTTAAAATCACACGATTCTAAAAGAAGTCAACCGGGACGAACACCAACCATTCTTACAGTTTGTCCTCTTGAGCTGGCTGCACATGAATTGAAAAAACAAACACTGATGTGTTACATTCACATGACTTTCTCTATTCACTGTTCTACAAACTATTCCTACAAACGATTATTCTTCTGATCTCTTCTTGTTAATAGATAAACCTTCATCACACTTTTACTCCTTTTATTGTAGAGATAAGAAGAATAAGTAAGATAAAACGATAGATAAATATTTCAAAGTAGGTCATGTGAAAGCACAAAAATAATAACAATAACAATAATAATAATACAGTAAAACCTCTCTAACTTGGACACCTATGGTTCAATTAAAATTGTCTATTCTACGGAGTGTTCTTTTTCATTTAATGGAAAAGAAAATGAGTGAAGGTTGCATAATGCCAAGCAACTCTGGTATCAAACAGAAAGACTACAAAAATTGTGCAAAATTAACGCAGGTATGGTGTTATGTTCTATACATGTTAAAAATAGTACATATGTATTGACCACTTGTCACTGTTTTTTTCCAAAATATCTATTAAAGGACACTGCTTGGTATTTTTAATTTTTGACAAAAAAGGACAATATCAGTAATTGCAGAAATGTAGAAAGCGATTGACAACTTTAAAGAAAAACCATTTTCATTAAACAGAGCAAGATGCGTATTTATCCTTACAAAGCACAAAAGGTTGAATATCACTTAACCCTAACAGGTACATACATAGCAGAAATACACAATACAACTAAAGAATTGTCCACACTAGAATCATAGGGGGTGCTCAGCTTGCAGGATTTAGGGATGTAAAACATATAGGGTTTATTAGACATGCAAACGCATAGAAATTTGTCCGGTTCCAAGAAAATATGTTCAACGCAATGAGGTGTCTAACATAAAGAAGTTTTGAAAAAGTAGAATCATACGACGAAAAGTTCAATGACATAGCCGGGATTTGAACCACGGATCTCCCGGTCTCCATCCTTAAACTATGGACCCCGGGACTTAAAGTACTTACAACATTGTAGGTCGCCATTGGGGTATGTCATCTCAATACAACTCGAGATCTCCTTGTGGTTAACCGTAAAACATGCAAATTAGTTGGAGAATTTAACGTCCTACCATGGTAGCTCAGAGCAACCGGACGGAGACCGGGAGATCCGTGGTTCAAATTCCGGCTATGGCATTGAACTTTTCAGTCTGATTCTACCTTTCCAACCTTGTCCAATATACGGCTTGTGTGGAAAACAATTAATTCCATAAAGAGGTTTTCATCAAATAGCGATTTCTCGCTGAGAAAAGTAATACTTATTTGAAAATGTAAACCAATAACAAAGAATACCTCAGAAATGGATAACTCCAAAAAATAGATATATTTGACATAAATTGTCTCCTTTAACGAGATATATATTTATCTAACGGTTTACCAATTATACAAAAGTTCATCAGAACGAACACGACTTCAAAGGCTATTCTCAGAAAATTAACAATATACATTCTATTGGTCATGCAAATACTTAAACACGTGTAATTTTAATCAAAATTCTTACAGAAACTTTTGAGAAAAATAACAAATAATGACAATTTTTCTGTGTAGGGCATAGTTTCGGGTGGGAGGATTATCTTGAAAGTCTTCATGTTACATCTTTAGCAAATGCTTGAACTTAAATACCAGTTTCCTGTTAATTAACTTGTTTTTCGTTCTTGAGTTACGCCGTTCACAGATACATACACACTGAAGAAGTAGTTATATTGTAGTTCAAATGTTGGGGAGCCGAACTTGAAGTAGTTGCAACCGTACGTATGGTAAAACGTTTCCGGTAGCCTTCGCCCTAAATGTACTTTCCGGTAGTCCAATGCCCCAAGTTTAAAAAAATATTAACTTAGTAATTTTGACTGTTTCTTTAAATATTATATATTTATATTTGCCTCGACTGCGTCAGTATTTATATTTTTAGAGACATGAATGTCTTAGCAGGGAGTGGTGCGACTGAAGAATGTAGGCTTACACAGATTATAATTTTACTTCACTCCTTTTATTAATGCTTGACACGATTTAAATAACACTTCACTGATAGAGAGAGAGAGAGAGAGACAGAGAGAGAGAGCTGCGAGATTTGTTTTTCTATTAAATACTTGTACTTTTTAACATGTAAACTATTTTTGTCTCACACAAAATATGTGATAAATTTCTCGAGGACGCATCTCGCGTCCGGTTAGGAACACTGTCTACAAGCAACTGACTTCTGAATTTGTAAATTTTGCTCCATTTTAGTTTCTGATTGGCTAATCCTAGACCAATAGAATACCTTCATTTAACTAAGGCTTTTTCTGGTTGTTGATTGGCTATTTTATAAACTGTCACAAAAATTACATTGTTGCTTTCAAGAATCACCAGTAGCATTTAAACTTTCTAATTCATTATTGCCTCAAGGTTATCTCATCATTACTTCATTGTTAGCAACTTTTAACCTATTATTCTCACAGCTTTTACATTATTAAATTACGTAATACGTTCACATAACATTGTTACACATGTATACAATAATATAAATATATACAATGACTGTAATATACACTTTTTATATCTTGTTATATACAAATATTGCTTTAAGGTGGGCTGTTATTGAATTTATATATTATATAATTAGACTGAAATCATTTAAGTGTTAGAAATACTGCCTCAACACACACACACACACACACACACACACACACACACACACATACACACATACATGCACACTATACGCATGGCACGTGTCGTTTTTCTAAATATTTTTCATTCAGGGAGCCTCAGAGCTTGTATTTTTGGTGAAATCGCGAAATAGAATTTTTGGCTGGAATGCATTACTTCCTTTACTTCCTATAGCTAAGAGGTTGGGAGAGTAAAAAGAGACTGTTTAATCGAATGAAGTAAGACAATGATTGTTTCAACCACGAAGGACTGCCAAATAAGCTTTAGCCAATCCCCAACGCAATATTAAGGAGCTTTCACTCATTCATCTTATAGCCTGAGAACGTAGTGTCTGTTCAGTGACATTGCAGCTAGTGGGTGTACATAGTCAATAGAGAAGGTATTACATTCCTCCCAAATATTTGATATCGAGATATCACCGGAAATACATGTTTTGAGGCTCATTGAATACAAAAGAAGCATTTTAAAAAAAAGTTGTGTGTGTGTCTGAACAGCATAATTAAAAAATGAATAGTCCGATAAGTACCAAATTTAATATTTACCCCCACCCCAAACTATCCCTTACATGGAACAATTTTCGAAATTTTTTATCTTGTAAAAATGCTTTAAAGATTTTGATTAAAATACCACATATTAAAGATATTTATATGAAAAATAAAATGTATATCTCGAATTTTCTGGAAATAGCTCGTGAAGTCCTCTGCATTCGGAAAAAAATTTGTGGAATCTTGTATAACTGGTAAACGTTAAGTGATAGACGAAAACCTACTACACAAGAAATGTAGATCTCTTTAAAACACATAATTTATTTCATATAACGTGTTTTGTAGGATCAAGCATTTTCGAAATATCCGTTATTAATGGTTCGATTTGTTCAGTACTTTGTCATTCCTTTCAAGTCCCGTCGATTTTCAGTTGTTTCCCAGCAACTGCATGGAAAGAGTACGGAATTTTAAGGCCAGCATATAGCGTTCAGTTCCAGTTGACTATCGCTGTTCATTTGTACTGTAACAAAATGTGTAACGCTCATAGCTACTTCTGCACAGGTTTATTTCGATTAAAATGATGTAAATAAAAAAAAACCTTCGTAAGACTAATTTGTGTGACCACTAATAAACGATAGGGAATGGAAAGGTTATGTAAATGTAACAAATCAGATTTTTAAAATTTCGAATTGTGTTTTTAGGTAATTTGGCTTAAACGCTTATACTCTTTAGATGTAATATTTTGTTGAGATTAATTCTGTATTGTGTCTGAGCATCCATTTTAAATAATTATTGAACATGAAGTTTTAGATAAATATAACAGGTTAAAGTTTAGGACTGTCAGTAAACTCAAATAGGGTTGACGTGTCATAGTCGTGTGACATATTACCACTTCTGAGATTCGTTGATATGGGGTGCGGAGGAAGGTGAAGGACAGGTACTGTCACTAATGTTTATTCCACATGCAGGGAAATGCTACAGCTACAACAAAATAAAGTACCATAGTTAAACTTATTTTTAAATTTTGCACGACACTGTGCGTTAGTAATGTTTTATCATGGTTTATAACTTCCATACCAGGCATATTTTTATCTTCTGTGGAATCACTCTCACTATAACCATCCTCGTCGCTATATTCATTCACATTGTCTTCAATTATGAGTCTCTCAGTACTTTCTTCCATTAGGCATCTTTCTCCCAGAATTTCTGTCTATTTTATGAACATGATGGTATACCTTTACCCATTCCATTTGGAAAATTTACTGAAATATTCGCGACACAACACTTCAACGTCTTTTATTTTAAAAGTTATATTTTTGCTACCATTTTTGTTTGGCGTCCGCCCATGTTGATTCAGGTTTGAGTGGTATAGTGGATGCCTTAGTTAATAGTTGCTTCATATAATCTTTGCCCAATCAAATAGGCTATCTGAGAGTTAAAACATACAATTTTATCCATTCGGGAAGAACAGTCCGTTTCAAAGCTGAAGGAATTATCGAAATAGGTGGAGTATTATCCGAGCTTACTCTGGGTCTCCCTCTCCCGCTTCATGGCCCTCTTTAACTCTCTTACACACAGGCACTCAATTGCTCTTCTCTGTCTTTGTAGCCTTAATCTATACTAATTATAAAAAGTGAAAATTTGTATCTTTGTAGGCATATGTAGGGAATCTTGGAAACCGCTAAATAACTTTTGTTAATTCTTTTGGCATTGGAGAATTCCGTTCTCCTCGACAACATACGTTCCTAGAAACTTTCTAATTTCAATTCTTAAATGGCTAAAATTCAAAACATAATGTAAAAGGCCCGTGTACTAGAATAGGGACACGCTTGAGTCATGAAAGAACATAGGCACTTCTGAATAAGACTTTGAATTTCTGTTGAAAATGCCATGGAAAAGAAATTTAGTTGCTACTTCGCAGAAAATACGTGTACAAGCAAGACAATATATCACATTTCCAAAACCTTTGATTTGATTGGGAGTAGGACATTTTCATATTAACTATTTTCGCCCTATATCGCTGTATGTGATGTCAGTGATTACGTATTATGTGTTCACTCTGTGGGCTTTATATTAATAAATTAATAAAGCATCAAATATGAGGTCTTCAATTTATTCGGTCATTACCGTAAGTCGGTTTAAATGAATGGAGTCATTATTAGTTCAGGGAATCCCTTGCTTCAAAGGGGTAATGCGGAATAGAACCTTGCACTGCATGCGTTTCCAGCTTCGTAAACAGGTTAATGTACTACGACGGTGCAGAACTACTTTTCACGAGGACATTCTGTGCGTTTTTGCATGCGAGAGGGAAGTGAACACTGATCACAGAATTTGCATGGTTGAGTGTTAAGCCGAGACACTATGCGCAACAAAAAAGCCAATTACTTGATTTGCCTACCAGCATGCATGCTGAGATTGCAAGTTTACGAAACACAAACCAAAGACGTTCCAAATGTAAATACTGGAAAGGTAAGATGTCCCATTACACTAAGGTACCTCGAAATTTTGACATCCACCCCTTCCACTTGTCGTTCGCTAGTCCTCTGCCAGAGGCGCTAGTGATAAGCTGCGCAGACAACCGACTGGTGGCAACGACCGAATATATCTGAAGACCAGTATAAAGTAAAATGGTTTAAAATTTCATCTGCAGTGATTAGGAAAAAAGTTGCTGGATCATTCAGATTGTTAAGGAATACAATGCCCTTCAACATTTCATACACATTTTCTGAATATCAGGAGATTTTCACCCTTATAATTTTACAATTCTAAGGCATAAAGCATTATGATTCATCATAAAAATATCCTAGGTAAAACAGGATAATCTCATGAAGAATCCGGGAAGGAAAATGAAATTAAACCAGTCGTCACTTGAGGTTTAGAAATCCACGTGTAACTTCTCCAAAGTCAGCTACTATGGATTTAATTACTGGGATTACTGAAAATCAAATGCTTTAACGGTAACCAGTACAAAGCATATACCTATTACATTGCAAGGTATTTTCTTGATTTTTTATGTATATGTAGCGAGATTAATTTGAATGCTACAAAATTTTAAAATTCGTTTGATATAATCTAACCGAAAATAAGAGAAATAATAGAGTCAGGATGTGTTGACCTTTGTTGTCGTGTTTATGTAATTCTAGTTTTCTTTATGCACGATAGACTATTGACGCATGCTTAGTAACAGCTTTGCATTATAATAGCAAATTATCGAGCTCATAGAAGACATGAAAAGCTCTTTTCAACTCAAAAAATTACAGGTTGAAAGCAACAGTAATACAGATTACTACTCACAAAGACTGCGTCTAAACAAAACAGAACCAGAGGTGTAAAGCTGACAGAAGGATTCCACTACCAAAAATGTCACGAGAGAGCAGCTTCACAAAACGGGTATTCACAGCTTCTAGCTTCAAACAGAGAATGTAGTGCACACGGTCTGCAGGAAACACGGCGTAGAGATCAAACCACGCATATAACGATTCAAAAGCAAACAGACCGGAGTTTCATTTATAGTCTTTTAGAGATAAGGTCGCGTTTACACTTCCAGAATGTCTCATGGAGCTTTAGTTAGTGAATAAAGTCGTTTAAACTGCTTCGTCCAACACGTAAAAGAATTAAACATTTCAAAGGCCAGGAGATGTATCTCCTTTGTTGGTTTACTTTCTCTTCTATTTATCTACAGTAAGAAGAACAAGTATTGCACTTCACTCAAAAATTCGATATCAAGGTTCAACGAAATTAAGGTTTTGATGTCTCCTAAAACAAAAACAAAAAAAAGGAATTTTAGGCAACGGTCCATTTTTACGTTATTGTGTGTGTATGTCTGTCTGTCTGTCCGTATGTCTGTGAACAGAATAGCACAAAAACTTGGTTAAACATCAAACTTGGCATTTTAAGTTTAGCATCTCCCTAGGATGCAATACGAACATTTTCAGGAAAATCCCCATAAAAATAGGACTTGTTAAAACATACAACTTATGCTAAATAAACGTTTTTTGGCGTTACCAATTCCGAGATATTCTTTATTACTGGTCGGAATTTTCAAACACTTTGTAAAGCGATAATCAGTATTCCTATTTTCTCGTGGTCATGCAAGAAGCATGGAATTTCGCAGCCATCACATAGCAACCCGCTTTTTACATCTGGATATTTCTTTAACCTACTGTATTGTTTTTATACCTACAACGAAATACGTAAATGTGTAGTGAAGGTTTATCTGAATTAGAAAGAAGTAGTTGGAAGAATCATCTTTTGTAAAAATATGTTGTAGAAGAGTGGCTTGAGAAAGTCCTGTGAAATTAGCACATATTTTTCCTTCTTTGTATTTATTTGGTAAACAATGGAATTAATTTGTCAAGTGATAGTGCTAACTATAATATCCCTAACACATAAAATCTTCGATTCTTCTAAATATTTGTGGAGTAGTAAAGTGAGAATTTCTGGATTATTATAAAAAGCTATGTAAGTCAATGAAGGGTAGTGCAAACTGCATCGTGAATATTTTATATTAGTAACGTATCCAAAGATTTATGGTAGAATGGATACTCAGAGGTGCATAAAGCTATAGAAGAAAGGTCCCACAGAAATTACTACGTAATGCAGGCAAACTTCAACACAACATCTGAGAAGATTTAGCTTTACGTCCTTATATTATGTACACTGTACAATTCTCTATGTGAGCTTCATGAAAAACAATTCAGGTACATAAAACCAAACCAATGAACGATGATTATAATTGCTTTGAAATGAAGCGGGGGTTGATGTAACACCTCTATGAAAGAGTTTTGCTACGATTGTACACAAGGAAAGCCTAAACCAATTAACATATAATTCGACCTTCTAGAGGTTGGGATGGAAGAATGATCTGCATATGCGGTTAAACTTAACGACAGCTACAAGATTTATATGTATGAGAGTTCTCATCAGTGACATGGACACAAAGATTAAGTTATTGCCACTATCAAATAACAGCAACGAGAAAACCAGCATTAAGAAAACCTTAGTGTAGCATGCAAATATTGTGGCGTATTATTAATTTTATTGCCATTACCAGACACACCGGTGTGCTGTATTGTTGCTACCAGACGTAGCATTGTTGCGTTTCTTTAGCCATATTTCGGCCTAACGGGTTTCCCTTCGGTGCGGACCATGCCAAAGGGGAAGATCTTTCTGAAGTTGTCTGGTATGATGTCGACCATGCCTGGTTTTGGTTAGAAACGGGTTGGTGGGGGTAAGGAAGCTTTACAATAGTGGAAGTGTTCGTTGGAGATAGACGTGTGTAGCCAATCTACGGCTTAGTGGCATCTGCCTCCACTCCTTTTCTTTTGTTCAATGTGTAGAGTCGCCAGACGTGTTGTGAATAAATCCCAGGTATGTAAAGGTAACGTGTATTATGTAATTTTTCAGCGTAGTATAAAACCCACGCCTTCCTCTCAATTTCCACATCCAGGTTACCAGAAAATTGAATTAATTTAGATCACTCCAATTCGCACATGGGGTGGCGCAACTCGCTGGCACAGAGTCCGGGACCTTGATGTCGAAATTGAGAGGGAGGAGTGGGTTTTATACTACACTGGAAATTATATAACACACGTTACCTTTACATACCTGGAATGTATTCACAACACGTCTGGCAACTCTACACATTGAACAAAGGAAAAGGGGTGGAGGGAGGTGCCTTAAACCGCAGACCGGCCACACATGTCTAACTCCAACGAACACTTCCATTAGTGTAAAGCTTCCTTACCCCTACCAACCGTGTCTAGCCGAAACCAGACAGGGTCGACGTCATACCGGACAATTTCCAAAAGATCTTTTCCTTTGGCGTGGTCCACACCGAAGGTAAAAACAGTTTTAAGCCGAAATATGACTAAAGAAACAAAACAATGCTACCTCTGGTAGCAACAATACAGCACAACAGTGCGTCTGGTGATGTCAACAAAATTAATAATACTTCACATCCTCCCCCACTTACAAGAATGAGGATGGCATATATGAACGTTTACATCAGTGGCATGGTAACAAAGGTTAAGTTATTGCCGCTATCGAACAGCAATAAGAAAACCGGCATTGAGAATACGGTAGTGTAGCATACAAAATATAAGCATTAAGTTGTAATGTTACCCTTCGGTCATACTTTGGGGACGTAAAGTACCCTACCAATCCAGTGACTAGAATTATGCTCGAGAAAAAATGATAGTCACGCTGTTAGAGGGTGGGGGCTAAATTTTGTCAGTACCAAGATAAACAGTTCCGTTCCATCATGGGCCACATCTTATACACGTGAGAATACGCGCAGCAAAGGTCAAATGTATGCCAAACGTATGTGATTTATCAGTGCACCTTTTAAAGAGCGGTGAAAACTGTCATTTTCCAGCGTGTGGTATCCTATTGGTTGGTGATTACTGTACTAACATAAAACAGGTATTTTTGTTGATTTGGTTTAAAATTTGTTTTCTAGATCACAAGTAAACTAGACAGGGGTTCCGGACAGTGCAACTAAAGCTTCTAAAAAGTATACTCCATCCATTCGGACATTTGGGAAGTTTCGATCAAGTTTTCATGTCAGGGTTATGATGTATATCGTAATTGCAAATTTTATCGAACAAGAATAATGGATTTCGGCGATTAATTTTGAAAAATGAGTACGGCGTTGAAAAGTGATTTTCTGACGTAGTTATGGACGTCATTGGGCTTGACGGAAAATAATTTATTTTTGTGATTGCCTCAGGAACCATGTTGGATATTTGTTTCTATCGTTAGTTTACCCAACAATTCATATTATTCACTTATGCATTATGGTATTATGTTACATACTGCTTCCATAATAATGCAATTATAATGTTGTTTTTGCTCCTATTTTAGCTTTTAGTGTCTTTTTTCTGCTGTTTCGATTTCTATAATGTATTTTGAGAAGCCTAAGGTGAAATTTTAGTGCCTTAATATCCGATGTTTACATAGCTGAAGTTTATTTCGTCAGTCACGCGAGTAGTTATGTGATTGACTGGAATATGGCTTGGGAAATAAATAACACACACATAATATACTACATTAACTTTCTCAGCTCACGTTGGTGATCAATTACTCGTAGTGAAAGGTGATTCGAGGTGACTGACAACGAAGAATTTCTGAAGTTCAGGCAAAGCACATTTAAAAGTTCTAAAATGTTTGACACAGACTTTTATTTTGAATACAGTTCTATACGCAGACGATTGTGGTGATCCCAAAATCGGAAGAATGAATGCAGAAGTGAGTATGTATACTAAATCATCAGATATGTATATATTCTACATATATTTGCAAAAAGTAATGGCTATATTAATTGGAATGAATATAAAATCTAAAGTAGTAATCAACAATAAACTAATCGAAAGAAGTAAAAACATCCGATTATTTAGGAGTTAATATCACATTCTAAGGAAATGAGAATTTTTAAATGAAATCAAATAAATTTATACAAATATGCTCAACAATAAGAAGAAACCTAAATAAAAAGTGCGGTACAACTGGTCGAAATGGGATTCCTTAGAGCAGTTAGATCATATACTAGAATGGATTAAAATAAATATTTATTAAGAATGGAGGATTCAAAAATACCAAGAAGGATATCAGACTATAACCCAAGGCGGAAAATATCAGAGATGTTAGAGTACAGGTTTTTCTTCAAGAAGATAGAAAATTTCAGTGATAGACAACCAATTTATTATCAAAAAAGTATTGAAAATCGAGAAAAAAATTCACCTTTTGAATGAGGATTTGATAAAATCAGATCTTCACGACATCCATTTCTTTAGGTTTGTTTATTGCATTCATTTTTTTAATTTTTGATGTAGAAATTTTGATTATGATAATTTTTATTAACTTGTTTTGGAATATACATAATGCAGTAATCATGCTTCAGCTAAGATATGCACTAGGTTTCAACCATTTTATAATATTTTCTCAAGAAAATAATTATTTTAAATTATATCCATTTTAGGATAACAAAACTGCAACAAGATTCACCAGGTGTTTAGACTAAACTTCTTGTTTTTCTGTTCAGGAAAAGTGTATTTACAAATTTGCTTAACGAATTATTAATTGCATTGTAATTAATGACATGAAGGGTTTAGTTTTAGGCTTTTAAATTGTACTAATTTTAACTCACGTAAAATTAAATTAGCATAACTTCTATTCAAATTGCTTTTGTATAGAAACTCTCACAACATTTTGTTTTATATATATGTTATCACACTGGGGAAGATCTAAGGGGAATTTTTATTTAAACATAAAACCAAAAAAGAAACCATTGAAACTTAGACACTTTGTAATGAAAAGCCTCATAACCTACGGTGAGGCTTAGGCTAATTTCACATAGAATGTGACATATGGATTTTTTAAATTAAGTTGCATTTAAATGGTTAAAAACAACAATATCGAAGTGAAAGATAAATGAACAATGCCAAAAAACAAAACATAGATACCGAGCGGGATGGCTCAGGCAGTAACATCTGACCACACTCGGCAAGACTCGGTTCAAATCCCGTGGACCGACCAATCTGAATGAAGTTTTTTCGTGGTTTCCCTCAGCCGCTAAGGTAAATAACGGATTGGACATTTAATACCACGATTCAAAGTTAAAACAATAGAAAAAATGAAAAACAGGTGGTAATAGCTAATACTGTGCCATCTATCCACAGACAATGAAAGCAGGTAGAACGGCAACCTAATGCCATCAACACGACATGAAGCAAAACATCCGGCTGCTATGCACTAGGGCCTCTGTGGACAGGTAACGAAGCAAGATGGCATAGTTACAGGGATGAGACCTAGAAGGCTAAACTGTCCGCATTTCTATATGAAAGCACCAGTTAGACTAGACGGTACCCTAATGCCATCTGCACGGCACGAAGCAGAAGATCCAATTGCTATGCACTAGGATCTCTGTGGACACGACGAATCGGGAAATTACAGGGATGAGACCTAAAAGGCTAAATGTCCGCCAAACCTCGATCCAGTAACAGATCCGTCGCAATATGACCATGCAGTTAAAGCGACATAAAATAGAGTAATAAAGTAATAATAATAATAAAACATAGTTCTTAAATTTCTTCACCTGTCTGTTGCCTTCAGTCGCTGCCTAACTAGCTGTTCGGTCGCAGATCTGATCATGATTTTTCTACGACAGTAATAAAATCGCAGGTAGTGATATTTTCGGCATCACTAGTTGAGAGCTGAACTTGTGACAGAATAATATTTTTTATTCGTTTTCCATTCAACCGGATTAGGTGATTTCGAACGATGAGTGAAAAATGTTGAAATGATGCTGAAATGTGCCCAGGGTCTCTAGAACTTTGTATTACCCGACATTCCTCTTTTCCTCAGAAGGGAAAACCTCAGAAAAAAAACTTATCCAGGCACTCACCTCAACCGAGAGTCGAACTCGGGACCTTATGAATGTGAGGCAGACACGTTACCCCCAAACCGCAGAGTTGGGCAATAATTATTTATCTTTACTGTGAGCCTGCAGAGAGGTATAATGCTAATATAGGGACGTCATAAAGTACCTTTTACCCTATTTAGAACATTCTAGTAGCCAAATTAACGAAAACAAAATAATAATTTTTGATGTGCAGAAAAATGATGTTTCTGGTTTCTTGTTCTGGTGTACTTCAAGAATTTTAATTTTATTAGTTGTATGATTATCTGAAAATTGCACGTCTTCAACTGCTTCATGCTTGCTGTTTACAAAATTGACATATATTCAGCAGAGCGTGTATTTTGGTATATTACTTGAAATCACGGCGAATCTGACGAAGTTAAAAAAAAAAAGAAATTTATCAATTTTTATGCCTTTTACTTCATCTTGTTTTATGGTACCAAATTTGAAAACTAACCTCCTTTGTGACATATCGCGGGAAGTAGTGGGCATATCACCACCATTTTTATATCGCGTGCCAAGCGCTTTAAAGTTTTTTTTAAGGAAAGCGTGCTTCCAGCCGCGCTAGCGAGAACATTGTATAACTATGCGTTAGCTCACTGTAACCTTATAAAATGATTACCATGCTAGAAAATCCTTAAACAACTTTAAAACACTTTATGTACTTGAAGAGATGAAAGTCATTCGGTGCCAAGTCCGGGCTGTAAGGGGGATGATCAAAACTGGCTCATTTAAAGCTCTTCAAAAGTTAATGAGTTTTCAAGCACTGTGAGGTCGCACGTTATCATGCAAAAACACAACACCAAATGGCGGCTTATTTTAAATGACTCGCCTAAAAAAGAAATCTTATATCACCACACATCTCGTATTTGGTGGGATTTTCTAGTGCGGCACTCACTTTGCAAGGTTATGGTGAGCGAAGGCGTAACAGTAAAAGCTCCTCACTACTGTAGCTGGCAGTGCACTGAATTACACTACACGACGATGTAAAATGGCGGCGCTATCCCTACTGCTTTCCGCGCTACGAGACAGCGGATGTTAGTTTCCTAATTGCCCTCGTACGTTCTCTCCGAGTTATACGAGTTTTAAATTAACTTCTCAATCAGTTTAAACAATATTCCGGTTATATTATTTGGTAGAATACAAATTTAATCTACTAAATACATATAAAACAACTTTTTTAAACAATAATTTCACTTGTCGGTGAAATGTAGATATCAAATTTTTGAGTGGAATACAATATTCCTCTTAGAACACGTAAACTATGACATCGTTTGCCCTTTCTGTATATTAAAGCTGGGAATCTTCTCTGTATTAGTATTTTTAGAAGGAGACGGATACTTTCTGAAGTCACTGTATTTGAAACAATATGGCATTTCAGCTCGGGTAACAAAAGACTACTGAACGTTTATTTCAAATCTTTCATAACATCATTGTTTTGAGTCAATTTTCTAAAGCGAGTGTCAGTTTTAAGGGGAAGGACGTAAAGTAGTACGCGTGTGTCGGAGAAGCTGCCTAGAAAGCACGGTGTTCAGTTTGAAGAGTAGAAATACTGTAATGACCCCGTCATGGCTGAAATGTGAACTGTTTTGTATCACTGTGTTTAGTGTCTGCGTTATTTTCCGGATAATGGGGAGAGGGCTACGACGATTAGTTATTTATATTTCTTCAAAGGACAATATGAACACTGAGGATGTACATATTATGTATCGTCATCCCTTTTCCCTTATTAGGCAGAGTGGTTGATATTAATTTTAAATCAGAAGACAAATGACCTTCCTTGCAAAAGCGTAAAATAAAATAACATTCAAGCACATTAATCTTTCTTGCGTAGCACTGCTAACGTTCCATTTATTCCGCATTGATGATTTCGTTTACATTCGCAGAAAGGAGCCGCAACACGCACTATCCATCCATTTGACTTTCAGGTACCCTCGATCGCCAACGCCTTACTTTATAGGCAACTTCTCCGACACACAAGCCATACGTCTCTGCGGAACTATTAGGCGAATGGAATTCAAGACACAGCGGGTAGACAAATATCATCATACGCTTTGAAATGAACATCAAGTAGACTTATCTTCATACGTAATGGTTATTTGGTAAGTACAAAACAAAGGAATATTTCTCATTATCACTGTTCCGCAACGTTAGTGTTTAACAACAATGACTTAGTGTTTCGTCTGACTCCGTGTTTGCGCTGCAATAGAGGCCCGGTGAATAATGAAAGGCGGATAAGGCTTATTTGAGTAAACGGAGCCCTGTAATGAGCCACCTATGTTAACGTTGCTGCTCGTCTGTCTTCATGATGCTGTTAAGGTGACGGTTTCCTTTCAAACTTTGATGGGATTTTACGATTATTACCCAGAGGAAGCAATATCGCAAGCAACGTATGTTTCAGTTATGCGGGTCGCTCGCAAGTAAAGAATTAAGGTAGTTTATTAAGCATAAATCTCCATGACGTTCTGCCATTTATAACCGGCTCAGCTTAAATGCCATGGGTAAATTAACTGCCGCTCTACTCAAGGTTTTTATTAAGAGACGTTCTTTTGTTGCACCTGGTTGCAAACACAGGATGTATATTCAAAATTTAATACTAAGACCCAAGCGGTTGTATACTTTCAAGACTGGCTTTTCTTTCTAGCTATGTAGACAATTTATTATGTGTAGCACCTTTAATCCTAGAGCAGGCGCGCTGGATATAAAATTATATTTAGTATTTCACATACAGCGGCGCAGTTGTGTTTCATTCCCATCTGGTATATGGGTTACTGTGAACAGCAAACACAATTTTGGACGTTTATCTAGAATCTGGGTGTGGCTGGAAATCTTACATTGATAACATAGCTAATAAATTAAGTAGAAATAATTCATTTAAGTTTTAATACTGATAAAACAATTATTGTTAAATCTATATTATAGTCATATATATAGTCATTTAAGTGACATAACTCCTCTATGGGGACACTACACTTTTAGTTCTTCAAAAACGAGCAATTAAGTTAATTTGTGTTGTAGATTGTAAACCACTTTTTATACAGCTCAATATTTTTAAATTTCTGTGAATTTATATTCTAAATTGCCTTTGTTACTTTAAAAATAATGTAGGTAGCTACATTAAATGTGATTCTATTCATAATTATCCCACAAGGAACAATGATAATGTTTATTATTAAAAATGTAAATATAGCAAAACCCAAAAGAGTAATGAAATTAACTCATTAAGTATATTTAACAGCTTATCTGATAATATCAGGAATCTTATACAGAACACTTTTAAAAGACTTGTACGAATAGTTCTATCAGCAAATTCTCTTTATAATGTACGCAATTACCTTGATATTCAACGGTAATTTTGGTTATTTTATCAGTTGCTATACATGAAAAACATTTACGTATTTAACATATCCATCTACAAATCATTCGTCCATCCTTTGTTAATCAATAATAAAACTAACTCACAACTGCACTCTTTTAACCCTAGTCAATTATACCTTTATTTATAACAAACATTGTTGTTTTACTCACATATTTTCAAATGTATAATATTACATTAATTTATACAGAACTTTTTTTATTAAGGGAAATTAAAAACCCTATTCCTCTGATGCTAAATCTGCTAAATTAATGATCCATTATCTCAGTAATTGTTTCAATATCATACTAAAATTTTTACAGCTTATAGATTCATGCCCTACAAGTACCCTGATGTACTTGTATTCAATAAATTTGTTTATTTAGGAATATATGCTTTTTCTCAGTTATACTATCCTTTGATTAAAAACTATCAGAAGCTATTTGTTTAAAAATAATCATCTTATTAACACTAAAATAGATGTATAACAGTCATTAGAGTTTTTATTATAAAAAATAATCACACCAGAAGTTTTTATTCATTTAGAAAAAATAAAAATTCGAGTGGGATTTAATTGACTACTTTACGATTAAGAGAAGGTATATAAAGAGTATAAGAAATGAATACAATAATACATACTTGACTTACTAAATTAAATGATTGAACACTTTCAACATACTGTTTCTGTTGTTTGGTTTCGTGCTGTTATTGTGAATTGAGGCAGTATTTTTTTAACACTTAAATGATATCAGTCTAATTATGTAATATATAACAATAACAGCCCGCCTTAAAGCAATATGTGTATGTAACAATATACAAAAAGTGTATATTACAGTCATTGTAAATTTTTATATTATATGTACATATTCAATAATGTTATGTGAATGCATTACGTAATCTAATAATGTAGGAGCTGTGAGAATAATAGGTTAATAGTTGCTAACAATGAGGTACCAATGAGGTAACCTTGAGGCAATAATGAATTTGAAAGTTTAACAATACTACTTGTGATTCTTGGAAGCAATAATGTAATTTTTGTGACAGTTTATAAAAATAGCCAATCGACAACCAGAAAAAAGCTTAAGTTAAATAAAAGTATTCCATTGGATTAGCAATAGCCAATCAGAGACTTGAAATACAGAAATTTACAAATTTAGGCGGTGGAATTCAAGTCAGTTGCTTGTAGACAGTGCTCATAACTGGACGCGTTGGTTGTAGACAGTGTTCCTGACGCGAGATGTGTCCTCGAGAAATTTAATATGTATTTTGTGTGAGACAGAAGTAGTTTACGTGTTAAAAAGTGCAAGTAATTTAAAAAAAAAGAATCTCATAGCTCTCTATATCAGTGAAGTGTTATTTAAATCGTATCAAGAATTAATAAAAAAAGAGTGAATTAAACAATTATAATCTGTGTAAGCCTACATTCTTCAGCCGCATCACGCACTGTTAAGAAATTCATGTCTCTAAAAATAAATACTGACGCAGCCGAGGCAAACATAAATATATAATATTTAAAGAAACAGCCACAAATTACAAAGTTATATTTTTTTAAACATTTTTGGGGCCAAAGGCCACCGGAAAGTACATTTGGGGCGAAGGCTACCGGAAACTTTTTACCATACGTGCGGTTGCAACTTCTTCAAGTTCGGCTCCCCAACACTTGAACTATAATACAACTCCTTCAATACAACCTACTTCAAATTGATGCCCAAAAGTGGTGCATATAACGAAACAATTCCAACACCTGCAGAATATATACGTATGTGGAAAACAACTGACAATCGCAAACAAATACGTAGATGCTAGGGAGATGATATAACAGACAAATACTAGGGAGGTGATAAAATGTGCGATAAGCAGCCATCCTTGTTTGAAACACGTCTTTCCGTAGTGTCTTATTGGTCAAAAGTATCGGATGAGTAATCCTTAGCAGGACCGGTTTCGAGGTGTGCGGCCGGCCGGCGAGGCTGGTTGCAATATCGGCGGTGCGGGTGACGGGAAGTTCGCAGTAAATGTAGTAAGGTTTCTCGC
Source organism: Deroplatys truncata (assembly GCA_030765065.1). Taxonomy (NCBI): domain Eukaryota; kingdom Metazoa; phylum Arthropoda; class Insecta; order Mantodea; family Mantidae; genus Deroplatys; species Deroplatys truncata. Next base: position 91,196,325 of record CM060979.1, read on the forward strand.
GTTCTCTCTAAATATACATTACATAAACGCTTAAAAATAAAAGTAAATTAATCACTATATAAAGCAAGGAGGTGTTGGAACTGCCTCCCTTCGTTGTTATTTATTGTATCTGCTTAGGAAATCGCCTATTACACTCTGAAGTTCCCTCTGAGAAGTGGCAGACATTTTTTGATGAATTGTATCTTTTAATTCCATGTAAAGCGTGTTGATTTGTTTTCTAAACTCTCTTTTAATGCCCCCTCGTTCTCTGGTTTAACCCTCTGCGATTTTTATCTCAAATCCAATGTTCAACAATCCATTACTGAATAGTTACTAAAATGGCACATTTACTCTACACAAACTTCTGACTCATTCTTACTTTAAATTTTTCAGCTAAGCGAAAAAATAATATCATCAGTACTTTAAAAGCAGAACGAGTGAAGAATAGGCACGAACCATTAACAGTCTGAATTCTATAACAAGCGCTAAAAGTCCGGAGTTTGATACTTCGCTAATTTATGCTTTAACCTGTTTGCCTCTTAAGAACATGCGCAGAAAGACGACATCCATGAAGTTAACAATTATTTGTGTTGTGCAACGGCGAAAACTCAACAAATTTACATTTGTTTCATTTTTGGACCCGTTTGAATAACAGAGTAACAGTTGAAGTAGAATCTTGTTTAATGAATGCTATAATAGCAGCTTATGACACATGGGGTAAAAGAGGGCTTTATTTTGCTGGTAGGAATGTTTGCGAAATAAAGGCCGTGCAATCCTACGTGAAAAAATTCTGATGTGTTACACTCATATGACTTTCTCTATTCCTGTACTAACTATTTTTACAAACTCTTATTCTCCATCTATTTTATATTAATCGAGATAAACATTTGCAGAAACGATATTTTACACATGGCGACCAGTTCTAAAAATATTTGACTATCGCTTAAGGCGTGCTATGTTCCCCCTATTTTGTAATTGTAAGGGCAATATAGGAATACAGTAGCCTTTAAACATCGACATATATCTTAATAGATGTTGCTAGGTGCAGCACCATTCTCTTTGCCACAGATTAATACTCTTTGCATATCCAAGACAAACAAATGAATAACGAATTCCCATTTGAGAAAATAAGTATTGAAAAATTTAAGGAAATAACAAGTAATATCTCGAAAATGGTTCACTCAACAAAAAAATGTATAAGACATAAATTGTGTATGTTAATGCGATCTACATTTATGTGTAGTAAAATTTTGTCTATCTCTTATGGTTTATCAGTTATGCAAAAGTCGTTCACAATGAAGAATACTTTTGGAGACATTCCCAACAAACTCAAGATATACATTTTATTTATCATGAAAATATCTTAAACATATATTTTAATCAAAATCGTTACAGCCATTTTTGAGAAGATTTTAAAATTTCGAAAAGTTTTCCATGTAAACGGTAATCTGGGGTGGGGGGATGTTCTTGAAAACCTTCGTGTCGCATCTCTGAAGATACTGAACCTAAATACCAAGTTTGGTGTTTATCTGCTGTTCGTTTCTGAGTTATGCTGTTCACAGACACACACAGACACACACACACGAACATGTTTCCAAAATGCTTTTTTTGGATTCAGGGGGTCTCAAAACAGATATTTCCGGTGAAATCTCGGTATCGAATTTTTGGGTGGAATATAATACTTCCCCTACTTACTATAGTAGTAGAGAAAGTAATAAAACTACTTTTAACACGTGTGGCACACAGTATTTTTAGAACAGCGCTCAAATTTGCAAAATATTAACAATATTAATTTCATTCCGGAAACTGAGAGAACTCAATTTAGAACACGGTTTAAGAAACAAGAGAAATAACGCTAGAAAGCCAGATGTCAGATTCACCAGTAGTCATTTTCATTGGAGTTACTTTCAACACCAGGCAATGAAGCGATTAGCTGCTTTGTCATATTGCTTTCTGGATAATTTGGGCAAGTTCTTCTAGTGTTATTATTTCTGCTGCTTCTATAATTTCACTTCCATCTCAGTTTCTTCCGAATTCATAATTTCCACTATTAATTTGTTATGTAGGTTATCGTAGATATAAGAATGACGTTTTATATCAAAGAAAGCATAAGGCTTCCAATATAACGTGTAGGTTAAATCTACAATAAATTGCGATAAATTAAAGTATGCCGATTTGTATCGTAAACAGATAATGCGAGCGGCATGAGACATTAATCATGTAAAAGGCAATGAAAAGTAAAACCTAATCAGTCCAAGTCGAATTATTAAACATGTGTAAATGCAAAGGCCAATTACATGATGTGATTGGACTTGAAACCGAAGTTGGTCGCACTGTAGATTATTGCTTTTAGCTCGTGTGCACTGTTAGATGTCCGCTTTGAAGACCGGGACTTAAAGTAGGTACTTACAGCAGTATAAGTCGCTATTGGGATCTGTCATCTCAATACAACTTGAGATCTCCTTGTGGTTTAACGGGAAAAATGCGAATCAGTTGGGAAATTTAATGTCGTACCGGCATGTTGCCACGGTAGCTCAGTGGTTAGACGAAAACCGGGGGATCCGTGGTTCAAATCCCGGCGATGTCACTGAATTCTGATTCTATCTTTGTAATAATAGTCTGTGTAGTGAGTATAAAATACGTATAAATATAACACATGAAATTTTTAATTTCCGTGGTCTAGGGGTTCCATTCTCTAGTTTGCAAGGTCGCGGTTTATAACCCGGCGGAGGGCGATGGATTATTTTGGGCTTAAGATCCTTAACAGGCTTCCATTGGAAGGGAAGTAAAGCCGGTAGTCCCGTATCGTAGAACCTCAAACCCGATAAAGAGACCACACCTAATATGGAATGGGACGCTAAGGACCATGGCAGTTAAAGAGCGTCCATAAATAAAATTCAATTCAGGTTTTTGATAAAAATCGAAAATCAAAATCGTTTCAAAGAACGGGAATATTTAGTGTTTACGACTCTAAAAATCCAAGTTTCGTTGTCTAACTTGGGCCAACTTAGTTCACTGCTTTAACCGTTCCCGAGATAACTATATTATTTTAAAGATGAAGGTTTTACTCTCTTTTCAGGAATACTTCGTTCGGCAAGCTCAGATAACGCTTATATACTGAATAGCATTTCTATTAAGTGCTTTAAGCAGTTACATCCAAGCTCCTTCCTCGTCACATGCTTTACTTTTATCCTATGAACCATATTTTCTATTAGTTCCTCAGATTTAGTTCTACCCTTTTGCTTGTCTGTAGATATGCGAATTTCCCTCTACATAACTTTCAACGTTAAAGTGGAAACTCTTTTCAGTATGATAAAACTTTAGTTCTATTATTACGACAAACTGTGCGAACGAGATTTCTCTAAACGTTGGCAATTGTTCCTATAACGATGAAATACTTCCTTGCAGTTTTCTATAGCATTCAGTAAATTACATTAATGATGCTGTAAGTTGTGTTATCGGCATAGAGAAGTGATTATAAGAGTTCGGAAGTCACGGAGCAGGAAGGTAATGATGCCAAAAGAGCTCCCCTTTCGTTGGTAACTGGAGCAATCCCATCCAAGAACTCAAATCCTCTGCGTCGCTTCCCTCCTCCTGATAAGAAGAGTAGAGAGAAGAGGAATGCGCAATTCAAAACGTGATGTGCCTCCCACAGCACCGTCACCTCTAAATCTCCCTCCCGAAACGAGATACGCATTTCACTTCTGAAACAAACAGCGTAGTGCGTACTTCAACTACTATCACGGGGTCAATTACGGCTCAGAGAATAGAGGTCTGCAGGAGCTTAATTTGGGGGTTCGGGCATAATTTGAAAAAATCTGATGTGTTACACTGACATGACTTTCCCTACTCTTGTACAAACTATTTTTACAAACGCTTATTCTCCATATGCTTCATGTTAATCGAGTTATCGAGATGTTAATCTTATTACTAATTTTCTTGTAGATGCAAAGGGAGTTGGTAGGCTTTAAGCGATAGTCAAATATTTTAAGAGCTGGTTGCTATGTGGAGTGTTCCATTCTCTTTGCATTACCAGGACAAAAAATGAATAAGGAATTTCCATTTGAGAAAAAGTATAGTATTGGAAAATTTAAGGGATTAACAAGCAATATCTTGAAAATGGTTCACTCAAGAAAAACAATGCATGTGACATAAATTGTATATTTTAACGCGATCTAAATTTTTTGTGTAGTAACATTTTGTCTATCTCTTATGGTTTACCAGTTATGCAAACGTCGTTCACAATGAAGAACAATTTTTGAGACATTCCCAGAAAATTAAAGATATACATTTTATTTGTCATAAAATTATCTTAAATATATGATATTTTAATCAAAATCGTTAGTGCCATTTTTGAGAAAATTAAAATTTTCGAAAAATGTTCCATGTAAAGGGTAATCTGGAGTGGGGGAACTTTCTGGAAAACCTTCGTGTCGCATCTCTGGAAGAGATTGAGCCTATATATCAAGTTTGGTGTTTATCAGACTGTTAGTTTCTGAGTTATGCTGTTCACAGACACACACACCGACACACACACGGACATGTTTCCAAAAATGCTTTTTTTTTGGGATTCAGGGGGTCTCAAAAAATGTATTTCCGCTGAAATCTGAGAATCCAATTTTTGGGTGGAATGCAATACTTTCCCTACTTACTATACATAGTAGAGAAAGTAATAAATAAATGCTTGATTTGGCTAATTAAGAATAACATTACAACAGCACGGAAGCAACAAACACCGCCTCCCTCCGCCCACTCACACCCGGAGATCCTGGGCAGTGTGAAATAATAGGGGCTATATGTGGTCAATAAGGCAGTGTGCCGTCAACATGCTGCTTACTACATGCGGATTCCAGGTCCTCAGGTGTCAATATTTCTGTAAAGTGGCTCCTCAGTTATGGGACCAAGGACCTAAATGCGTCTCCTACCAAGCCTCCCAACAAAGGAAAACATCTCTATGACGGTAAGGATATCGAGCTCGAGTTCCTTAGCATCGCAGGTAGCAGCGCTTCATGAAATGATGATGATAGTTAATAACTGCAAAATAATATAATTTGAAATAAAACTAGACAATCAGGCCCGAATACAGTATAAATTATTCTCGGCTCGGGTCCGGTTCGGATCCGGTCAAAGATTTCTGCCGGATAAGACCTACCAGGAAAGCGTTTCTTATGCCTAGTCCACACCAGAATGCAATTGCACAAATGCACTAAGTGTTTGTTAACAGTGGAATCTCACAACATTGGACGAGTGTTTGAAATGTATCCACACCTAGCCGTTTGTAAAATACGTAGCTGCAGGCACTAGTAATGGTTCCCTCTCTCTCTCTCTCTCTATATATATATATATATATATATATATCGTCCAAGAAAGCGACACGCAAAAGACATAAATGAACGCGTAAAATTTTTCAATCTGCTCCAGAATACACTGAAAATATTTTAAAGGATTTTAAATTAAATGAAGGTATTGGTTTTAAATATTTTGTCAGTGACACTAAGTGATTTTGAAGATATCATTCAAATGATAGCTCTCAAATCTGCATTGATCTTTTGATGAACGACGCATCATCTATACACTGTTGAAAATAAAAACAAAGTTTACTTCGTTGTTATCAACATATTTATTAATTGCAGTTTAGTTGTGAGTTGTGACTCAGTACTTCAGTTGTGTTGTGTTTCGAGTGTGTTCTTAAGTGATAAATAAAGTGTGTTTCGCAGTAACTTGTGGTCTCATTTGTTATATTCATTAATATCTTCAATAACCGATGAAAAATTAAAATCAGTACACTTAATGCTTCATAATAACCAATACAGTTATGTAAGAAAATAGTATAGTTAATTATACTATGAAGCCGTTCTCAGTGCGGCAACTTTAATGCCACTCCCTATTTCAAAATTGTCTAACATTTAATGCTACCTACTCTGTTGTTGAATTTTATGGTGCCCAACAGCTTTTCATATTCAAACCAGTGTGCTGGAGAGAAACCACTGCATTGAAAGGCAATTAAATTTGTTTTTTTCAAACAAAACTGATTTTCTTAATGCTTGAACTTTCTTCTCATGTCGATTGCCTTAACTTCATATTTTCTTGACAGTTTTTTGATTGCATCAATTTTCTTTCTCCTACTCTTATAACATCCTGTACATCCAAGAAGCATGAGGTAGAATGGAATTAATTGTTCTTCCACGCAAGCCGTGTATTGGACAAGGTTGGAAAGGTAGAATCAAACATTGAAAAATTCTATGCCATAGCCGGGATTTTGAGACAGTAACTATGGTTATATATGCCATGTATATAATAATGTGAATTATAATGTGAAATGGTATTAATAAGAAAAATACTTGTTGTATAAGTAGAAGTTAAGGCATAAGTTTTATGTATGTGCAAGTGTAGCTGGAGCTGTGGAACCCCTGTTAAAACCCGAAAAACATATCTTTGTGTTAGAATTAGGGCCCAGGCAAAAAGGACTTGTACGGGAAAGTCATAAAAGCCAGACCTTGAGTCTTTGTGAAATAGAAAAGGCGACAAGCGAACACAACATATTTTTGTAGAGAGGTCACATGTTTGCAAACGTCGAACAATAGCCGGGTAAGTCTTCTGAAAGGTTCCAAGCTGAACGAAGACAGACAATGAAATTTTAAGGAAGAATATGTTTTAAAATCTTTAAGTACAGAAATATTAGTTGTAGCAACCCCATCAGCCAGACCGATTGAGTATAAAGTGCTGCGAGGTGAATAACATACACGTAAGCTCTCAGAAGCAGGCGTTATTAGCTACTTCTCATAATGTAGTAGGAACGTTGAAATGATATTAATTTAAAGGTCTATAGGAACGTGTGATAAATATTACAATTATTTCTAGAGCACTTATAAAATACTTGATTGCTCATCGACCGCAAGTTTGACGCCCGAACGTGGTAGGGCTCGACCGTTCTACAGCTCCAACTAACTTAAGAACTGTGTAGATTATTACTAAGACAGTAAATGCGTGTGCCATTAAAGCATAGTGTTCTTCATTAACTTAATTTATTGTTAGAGTTGTTACTTATTACCTTCCTTCCCGTATCACACCCTGCAAAGTTATACAAGCTCTACCAAAAACCTAAATAACAGCAGCCGAGGCAAGAAATAAAAATAACACTTTAAGAGTAACAACTAAAACACAAGATAATTATCAGTATTACCATAGTTCATATATTAATTCATATATTAATATATTGGACATACTGCGAGTTATGCTCCCCCACCACGAGTATACCGCAATTTGAACCACGGATCTCCCGGTCTCCGTCCGGTTGCTCTAACCACTGTGCTACAATGGCAACATGCCGGCACGATACACAAAAATATTTCTTTGTTAATCACTTATCTTACTGTATTAATCAATTTTGTACATCTCTATATCATTTATATCAAAATGTTGTTGTAACGGTTTCTTAAGTTTTATCCGACACATCCATGCTAAATTGTTATGTCATAGTTATTATCCCTTAGTATACAGTTTTTATTTTATTATAATCTATAGCTCTAATATACATATTAGTAAAATGGGGTAAAATATATATTAAAATGGGGTAAAATATATAGTAAAATTTATTTTGGAAATAAAAAATAGGACGATTAGACAGATATTTAAGGATAAAACACTACAGCTTCAGCCTCTTCTAAGAAATGTAATTCTTATCTAACACTGAAAACCACACTCGTCAAAAGAGATTAATAACTCATTATTAATAATTGCATAACAATCTAAGGGAAACCAGTAACATATCAAATCATAAATAAAATCATATTAATAGCATCGATGATTTGCATTATTATTACCATTATAATTATTATTTTTCTAAGTAGCGTCATTATGAAAATCAACAAAATCATTACTCCTTCAAATTGGTGCAAAAACTTCAATGAATATTTGAACTAAAAGTTGAATTATTCATTGAAGGACAAATCTTACCCAAACACATTTTCAGACATCTTAAACTATAAACGTATGTGTTATATTCACACGACTTCTCTACTAACACTTTTGTAGACTATGTTTGCAAAAGTGTGTTTTTCTACCTGTTTATTGTTAATCCAGATCACTTTCAATTCCATTTACACGTTTCATTGTGACAAAGTAGGTAAAGCGATAATCACCTTTTTAAAAAGCATGTTGTTAACCAATGGTTTTGAAATTCCATACTCTTTGCATAGCAAATAAAGAAAGAATGAAACGAAGAAAAGGAATAAATTATATTTACATGGTGTTTTAGCGAAATCAACATTTTTGTTAGTATTAAAGTCTTACAGTTTACCACTTATACGTCATCTAGAATGAAGCGGACTTCAGAGGCTATACCAAGAAAATTCAAGATATATGTTTCATTTTTCACACAAATATTTAAACATAATAAAAAACTAACACTTTTAATTTTATAAAAAATGGCAACGAAAATTTTCCCTTTTAACAGTATTTTGGGGTGAGGGAATTTTCTTAAAAATATTCGTGTCGTAACCCGTGGAAAATGCAGAAATTCAATCCAAGTTTGTATTTATCCGACGTTTTGTTTTCGAATTATGCTGTACAGAGACAAGACACTGGGACCTTTTTCTTAGATTCAGGAAGTCTCAAAACGTGCAGCTCCGGTGAAACCTTGCTATCAAATTTTTTAATGGAATGTAACACTTCTTCTGCTTGCTATAGGTAAGTAGTAAAGAAAGTAAAACATTGGTCTATACTTCCGAAAACATTCATTTGAAAATCAGAGGTATTGAAAATAACAGCTCTGTGCCACTACTACGGAATCTTTGCAGTAAAACGTGTGATTTTAGAATCTGCTATTTCTGGCCAGTGAATGCCACCGTGAAATGAGCGTAGGTACTTTCCAATGAAAGATCAAAGCTTTCAGGGAAAAGAGTACATACCTGGTGGAGATTCAACTCCAAAGAGCAACTTACCATGCACTGAAATGCGCAAGCGGTTTTTGTAAAATCCTTCGCTTGCGTACGTAGGAAAGATCTGAAGCGTTTCCATGCTACATTATCCATTTGTAGCAAAACTCCAAACCACTCTTAATTAGTAATATGCTAATTTGCTTTTAAATTTTACTTAAATACACTTTTAGGTTTCGTTAAGCAAAGAAAAATTTTGTTCAACTGTACTGAAGTAAAATCTGATGTGTTACACTCACATGACTTTCTATACTCTTGTACAAACAATTTACAAACGGTTATTCTCCATATGCTTCATGTTAATCGAGATGTTAATCTTATTGCTAATTTTCTTGTAGATGAAAGGGGAATTGCTAGGCTTTAAGCGATAGTCAAATATTTTAAGAGGTAGTTGCTATGTGGAGTATTCCATTCTCTATGCATTACCAGGACAAAAAATGAATAACGAATTTGAGAAAAAGTATAAGTATTGGAACATTTAAGGAAATAACAAGAAATATACCTCAAAATGGTTCACCCAACAAAAACATGTATGACATAAACTGTGTATTTTAACGCGATCTACATTTTTTGTGTAGCAAAATTTTGTCTATCTCTTATGGTTTACCAGCCATGCAAAAGTAGTTCACAATGAAGAATACTTTTGGAGACATTCCCAGAAAATTCAAGATATACATTTCATTTGTTATGAAAATATCTTAAACATATGATATTTTAATCAAAATCGTTAGAGGCATTTTAGAGAAAATTAAAATTCTCCAAAAATGTTCCATGTAAAGGGTAATCTGGGGTAGAGGATTTTCTTGAAAACCTTCGTGTCGCCTCTGTAAGATACTGAACCTAAATACCAAGTTTGGTGTTTATCCGACTGCTCGTTTCTGGGTTATGCTGTTCACAGACACACAGACACGGACACGTTTCCAAAAATGCTTTACTTGGATTCAGGGGGTCTCAAAACATGTATTTCCGGTGAAATCTCAGTATCGAATACAATAGTTCCCCTACTTACTATACGTAGTAGAGAAAGTAAAAAAGAAGCACTTTAAGATAAAAAGTACGTATTGCAAATAAAGTGGATAATGCTGCAATATAAAAAAAAAATCTGATGTGTTGCACTAACATGCCTTTCTTTACCCTAGTAAAACTATTTTTACAAACGCTTATTCTCCATCCACTTCATGTTAATCGCGACAAACATTTGCAGAAACATATTGCTAATTTTCTTGTAGGTGCAACAGGAATATGGTAGGCTTTAAGCGAAAGTTAAATTTTTAAGAGCCGGTTGCTATGTGGGGCAGGATATAAAATCACGAATAACGAATTCCCATTTGAGAAAAAGTAAAAGTACTGGAACATTCAAACAAATAACAAGGAGTATCTCGGAAATGGGTCACTCGACAAAAAAAGTATACGACACGAATTGTGTGCTTTAACGAGATCTACATTTTTTGTGTAGCAAATATTTGTGTATCTCTTACGGTTTACCAGTTATGCGAAAACCATTCAAAATGAAGAGTACTTCCGGGACATTCCGAAAAAATTCGAAGTATACATTTTATTTGCCAGAAAATATCTTAAAAATGTGACATTTTAATCAAAATCGTTAGATCCATTTTTGAGAAAATAAAAATTTTTGAAGAATGCTCCATTTAAAGAGTAGTCTAAGGTGGGGATTTTCTTGAAAATATTTGTTGCATCCTTGGAAGATATTAAATTCAAATACCGAGTTTGGTATTTATTCGACTTTTCGTCTTTGAGTTAACTTGTTTAGAGACATGCACATAATAGACAGACGGAGATGTTTCCACAAATGCTTTATTTGGATTCAGGGCACCTTAAAACATGTATTTTTACTATATGTAGTAGAGAAAGTAATACTTTAAAAATCATTAAAATAATTTATTCTATTTCTTCATTATTGTATAATCCTCTGTGAAACAATAAGATACAAATTTCTAATTTTATATTTTAATCCTTCCCACTAAAGCGGTCCAGTTTGATCCCAGGGACCCCATGTGGATTTGTAGTGGACAAAGTGTCACCTGGGCGGGTTTTCTCCGGGTTGGCTGGTTTCCCCGCCATTCATTCTACCAATTGCTTCAGCTTCACCTTCCCTTTCATCTATTTTGCCTTCATCTTCCTCACTCTCACACCTGTCTATCCCCGTTCCGAGTTCTTCATTTTCTGATTCAGGGTCCGTTTGCTCCTCTAGAGGCCTTTGACCCCAGGCACGGTTGTAAGTCCTAGGGGGTGTAAGCCCTACATAAGAGAGTAAGCCGACTAAGTAAGCAAGTCTGTTTTAATCCCAAAGATTATTAAAAATTCCAGGTCAGTCATGGATGTCACGTTGGATTGCATCACTTAAATCGTGTGGTTCCTGAGTGTGACCGAGAGGAATGGCTCAGGCGTTAACGTATGTGCCCCGCATTCAAGAGTTCGTGGGTACGTTTCCCGTGGCCAACCTTCCTGACCCATGCGTTTTCTTCGGGACATTCCCCGTGTCGCTAGACCAATGTTGGGAAGGATAATTACATCCCCCGTATTCTCTGTCCCTTCATTCATCTCCATTCTTATTTCACTTCACCCTTCATCTGCTTGGCCTCTTTCGGGGGGTTGCAAGTGACGGCGGGAGGTCCCGGCGTGTGCATGGCAGGGGAAAAGAATATTCTTAAGAAACCTTCGTCCTCCAAACTGTGAGCGGTCTCCGGATCCCGGAGCCCCCAGGAGATGTGTAAGCCCACAGGGGCAGGGGGGTCGGCATCCCGGGAGTTCAAATCTATAAATGGTAGAGACCCTGTCCCCTGTTTATCATGCCTCATGGTCCGGCCGCTCTCTGTCTCATCTCCTAGGCACAAAAGATCTGTGTAGGTCGAGAGAGGTGTTAGCAGAGAGGTGTTAAAAAGTAGTTATTTTTATTGTACTCACAATAGAGATGTCGTTTCTTTTAATGGGAGATTGATAACCCTATCTAGCCAATTTTAAATCATAATTCATAACCCATTACCTCAGAAACCATTTAATGTACGAGACTGAAATTTTTACATGATGTAGATGCATGTCTTCTAGGTTCATTAATCAGCTTTTATCCAACAATTTGTTTATTAAGGAAAATGTAATTATTTTCGTAATTATACCATTTTTTTATTAAAATTAATCAGCAATTATAAATTTTTACACTACCAACTAGTTTATTAATACCAACGCAGTTCCAAAATAGTACTAAGAGGTTCTTGAGTAGAAGTTATAACTTTTTTCTGGAAATTGTGCAGATTTTATAGCACAAAAAAGCCAGATTTAGTATAATATTTAAAACAATTTTTAAATATAATTATTATGCCTACAATTATACAATGCATATCAACTTAAAGAGAAAATTCCATTTAATAAGACTATACAAAGAATTAAAAATGTAATTTTTGGATAATGTTTGCTATTTAGTCTTCCCTTAAAATAATAAACCCTTCGCTAAATGTGCTTACTTGCAAAAATGCTCAAGCTGGTGGATTACTTTACGTGGTATTTTTATTAGTTAAACAGTTTATAAATGCAAAATTTGTAGCATTAAATAATGGAGTAAGAATTTGGTGTAACTTCTTTGCATATTTTCGAGTCTGAAAAATTAAATAGATGAGTTTTTATTGAATGTACAAATCTGTAGTCATAAACCTTTTAAAATGGTTTAATATGTTTAAGAAATACCACAAATTGGAAATACCTCCGTACATAAACTGCAACAAGTTACATCTTTCCAGGAAATTAAACTTCGGCTCTGTTTTAGAAGCGACCAAATTTATATAAGGTGCAGAGTGAACGAAAAAACTCTATGATTTTCATTCGCATATCATTTTTACGTAATTTTCTACATACTATTGCTAAAAATATTATTTTAGCTATACTAGCTACTTTATCTATTATTTAAATATTTTTAATGCAAATAAACTTACAGTTCTGATTTACGCACTTCGTTGGACGATAAAAGCTAAAGCGATAGTCAGATTTTTAAAGAGCGTGTCGCTTTGTGGTGGCTTTGAATTACCATGCTCTTTGCACGACTACGAGATAAAAATGAATATCGACTTCACGTATGAGAAAACTGAAGTATTTGAAAATTCAAACCAATAACAGTAGGTATCTTGAATATCTCGGTAATGGTTACCTTATTAGAAGACTTATTTGACATACATTGTGTGTTTTAACGAGATCTACACTTTTATGACGTTATGAATCTCTTAAGCCCCTTGTACACGATCAAATTTTTATAAGACCTTTCAAGAGTTGTCACAACTTAAAAACTTTTCTTGTCAAATTGCTTCCAATACCTTTAAACTCTGAAAGTCTTGAAAGCAAATAAGGAGATGCTCTAAACGATCAAAAATTTGACAATAATTTGATGGCTTTAGCCAATGAAATGCGAGTATTTACAGTGCATCACGAAATCTGCAACATGGTGGAAAGCGAAAAGTAAACAAAAATGGCTACCAGGCCATGGTATGTTGTATGTGAACTGATTAGGTTATGCATAAGCTGGTCATATCTGTATGTCTAGAACGCTGTGCATTAGCACAAGATGAAGCAGATGAAGGCATATGAACAAATAATTGTCAGGCAAACTAAGTGTACATTAATGCTATGTTATATAGTGTGGTTAAGCTATCACTTGGTGTTATTTCTATTGTATTCCATAATCGTAATGTGATTTCATTGGATTTAATACGTGAAAGTGGTACGTAATATTGGTATAGAACAGTAATTCGTTGCGAACTGTTATACCGTGACGCAAATTGTAAATTGCTTTGTGCGTGATAAATTATTTATTAATGTGTTCTGAAGGGTTTCAGTTTGAAGAAAGACAACCCATAAATTCACATTTATGACATTGTCAAGTATTCTCCAATCTTGTCATATGTTCGAAAATGTTTGACAATTTTTCTTGTAAACTCTTGAATTGGAAAAAAAAGTTTGATCGTGTACAAGGGGCTTTACGGTTTATCAGTTTTGCAAAAGTCATTCAGAATGAAGAAGAGTTCAGAGATTATTCCCAGAAAATTCCAGATACACATTTCATTTGTAATGAAAATATTAGGTTGTCTCATAAGTAATCTCGGTTTTATAATTCGGTTTATATCGTACGTGTATATGCTTTTATTCTTGTTATAGTTTAAGAGTCCTTATGAAGCACTACTGGAAACAAGATTACAAAGCTACTGCCGCGGCTCAAAGAATACCTGAAGTTGAAGGTGGAGGTGTCATTTGTTAGCAATTAGCACACGATGGTTCCAGCGTTTCAATAATGGAGACGAAAACATAAAGATTTACAACGTTCTGTAAGACCCATGTTATGGAATATTGAGAATACACGCAGAGTTATGGAAGAAAATCCACAGACAAGCACTCGGAGATTGTCAGAAGCAGTTGGTGTTTCAAAAGATACTATATATTGCAACATTAGGACACTTAAAAATCGTTATAAGCTGTAAATTTGTACCATGTTAATTGACACCTGATCAAGCTCAACGTAGAGTGGATATTTTTCGTCAGCTTTTACTAATCTCTGGGATGAAGAAGAAGGATTGTCACATGTAATGAAAAGTGGATGTATTACCGCAACCCCTCACCTCGAAACAATAGTTCGATACCCGTCAGCTTGTAAAAGTTTTCGTTAAAAAGTATGTTCGGTCCCAAAATAATGATGTGTGTCTGGTGGAATTCTGAAGGTGTGTTTCATTGGGAATTTGTTCCAAATGGACATGCAGTCGATGTGGATCTTTATTCTTAACAACTGGAACGAATTCATTAAGCTTTGATGCAGAGGTACCTAGCATTAGTTAATAAAAACAGAGTTATCTTGCAGTAGGACAATGCGAAACCTCATACAGCTCAGAGAACAATGGGCAAAATTCAGGAATTGGAAGGAATCGAACTGCTACCACATCCAGCATGTAGTCCATATATTGCGCCATCATCTGTTTAGATCTAATGACCCAATTCCTACATGGAAAAAATGTATAAAACTTTGAAGCAGCTGAAATAGGTATCAACGAATTCTTCGCATCCAAAACTGGTACCGATAGCAAACCTCGCTGAAAGGTAGCTCAGAACTATAGAATCTAATGGTGCTTACTTTGAAGATTAAAATAATTTCTCCTAACAACACATTTGAAACAAAGTTTTGCTTAAAAACCAATATTACTTATGAGGCATCATCTATATTGTAAACACATGTTATTTGAAAGAAAAACGCTATAGAGTTGTTTAATAAATCGAGAAAATAAAAATATTGGAAACATTTTCTATGTAAAATGTATTTTGGAGGGGGGATTTTCTTGAAAATCTTTATTTTGCATCCTTGGAGGATACTGAACTTAAATTCCAAGTTATACAGACAGAAACACGTGGATTTTTACAATTTTGTTTTACTCAAGGTGTCTCATAACCCGTATTTCTGGTGAAATCTCGATATTCAATTTTGAGCGGAGCACAATACTTCCTCTATTTGCTATAGGTAAGCAGTGAGAAAATAAAAAGAACAGAAGGACTGAAGAGGCTTTTAATATAAAAAGTATTGACTTATCTTTCTACCAAGAGAAGAAACTGCAATCAAGGGTGCTTCAAGACCTTTTCACCCCCGAGATTGGAAACAGGCGTTATAGAATCCTTTCCACAAGCAATATTTGGCCTATAGATATTGCTAAGCCACTGTGGTCATAAACTATGAATAATGTTGAGAGAGGGAGGGGGTCCACGTTGCTATGGAGATAAAGCATACTGCATTTGTAACTTACTGGAAGTCACTTCCTGTTGCAAACCAAACTTTCCTATATCCAATACTGAGAGCGCCAGCCTTGAGGAAGTCATTTTATTAGTGGTGCACTGATTTAAATTAAGTTATGATAGCTGACAATTCATTTATTGTTGTACATGAGGTACATTTATTACGCCGTCAAATAAAACATAATTACAATTCACTGGCAGAAATAAAATATTCATTAGTCATAAAACAGATCTGAATCAAAAAGTTCTTAGCAATCAATCCCGCCAATATTAAATCTACTAAATTTATGATCCATAATGTCAGAAACTATTTCAGATATCAGACCGAATTATTTACGATGCATTATAATGCCTTACAATTTCACTGATCTGCTTTTATGCAAAAGTTTGTTAATTAAAGAGGACAGTTTTTTTTTTCCACAAAATTATACCCTCTTTTGATTAGAATTTTGCCAGCAATTATTTTTAAAACATATCAAGGTATCTTATTAACACTAAAGCAATTGATTTCAACATCCTAAAATTCAATTTATTTATCATTAGAGCTGTGACATCGGAGTCGCTACTTGGAGGAAAGCGTATAGAACAGGAAGGTACGTGTGTAGCGATATAGGCTGACATTGACTGCGCGCGGGACGGTCTATACAAGAAGTGTTACGCATGTCTCGTGAACATGTATTTTATTTTGCAATATTAGTTATAACATATACAGCAGACTTAGCGGCGACCTGCTTATTACAAGTACTTCATTGCTGGGTACATAATTTATTCAGGATTTTTAAATTTGTCATCTCGAGGGAGATGCCTTGATAGGTATGTCTGGGAAACAATTTGGGTCAATTGGGGAATCCAATGCCCCACCGGCATGTTTTCACAGTAGCTCAATGCTTACAGCAACCGCACGGAGTTCAAATCCCGGTTGTGGCGTTGACTCTACATTAAAAACTTGCCTAGGCCAGGCTAAGGTCTATTAAAAGTATAATTAATTTATACAATAACAACAAAAGAATTAAAAACCCTGAATAAATTATGTACCCAGCACTGTAGTACTTGCAATAAGCAGTTCGCCGCTAAGTTTTCATCTCGAGGGAGATGCCTTGGTAGGTATGTCTGGGAAACAATTTGAGTCAATTGGGGAATTCAATGCCCCACCGGCATGTTGTCACAGTAGCTCAATGGTTAGAGCAACCGCACGGATAGCGGGAGAACCGTGTTCAAATCCCGGCTGTGCGTTGAATTTTTCAGTTGACTCTACATTAAAAAATCACTTTAATATTTTTAAATGGGGACCTACAATTAGGTAGGCGACTTCGCAACGTCCTCCAAATAAAACACGATTGATGGCATTTACTTTCCCCCATAATATTAAGCAACTTTTATTCAAGACATGTCTTGCTACAATGCTTGTTTTGGAGATATTGTACAGTCTCAACTTAAATGGTCAACCCTGTATAACTGAAATGTCTTTATTAAATCATTAATGCAAAAGTAATGTCACCATATGCACATGGAAAGATTTGATGTCAATCTATTGCACTCAATTACAACCCGCAACTTTATATACTCTAGTTTATATATCGGAATATAGACTGAAATAAATGTAGTGCATAGTTCATAAAACGTTTGATTTGATGGACTTTTACTTAGCAGTTTATCCTTACGTTTTGCAATACAAGCTTATTGTTTGTGTTGACACATCTTTACACATTACTCAATCTACTATGTGCAGAAGCAATTGTGCTATTTAAGGATGTGCGCACTATATGCTGGCCTTAAAATTCCATACTGTTTCCATGCAATAGCGAGAAACAACTTAACGTTGAAAGGACTTTAAAGTATGTCTAAGAAATGAACAATTCGAAGCATTAATAACGGAGATCGCAGAAACGGCTTAAGACACAAAAAAATCTGATATGTTACACTCACATGACTTTCTCTACTCTTGTGCAAACTATTTTTACAAACGGTAATTCTCCATATGCTTCATGTTAATCGAGATATCCAGATGTTAATGTTATTGCTAATTTTCTCGTAGATGCAAGGGGAATTGGAAGGTTTTAAGCGATAATATTTTAAGAGCTGGTTGCTATGTGGAGTATTCCATTCTCTTTCCATTATCAGGATAAAAAAATGAATAACGAATTCCCATTTGAGAAAAAGTATAAGTATTGGAGAATTTAAGGGAATAACAAGCAATATCTCGAAAATGGTTCCCTCAACAAAACGCGATCTACATTTTTTGTGTAGTAAAATTTTGTCTATCTCTTGTGGTTTACCAGTTATGCAAAAGTCGTTCACAATGAAGAATACTTTTGGAGACATTCACAGAAAATTCAAGATATACATTTTATTTGTCATGAAAGTATCTTAAATATATGATATTTTAATCAAAATCGTTAGAGCCATTTTTGAGAAAATTAAAATTTAAAAAAAAACGTTCCATGTAAAGGATAATTTAGGGTAGGGGAATTTTCTTGAAAACCTTCGTGTCGTTTGAAAGATACTGAACCTAGATACCAAGTTAGGTGTTTATCCGACTGTTCGTTTCTGAGTTATGCTGTTCACAGACAGACACACACACACACACTAACACACACACACATACACACACACAGACGCACACACGGACATGTTTCCAAAAATGCTTTATATGCATTCAGTGCACCTCAAAAGATGTATTTCCTGTGAAATGTCGGTATCGAATTTTTGGGTGGGATGCAATACAAAAAATATTGGAAATAAATTGCGTGTTTTTAACCTTTGTTACAATTTTTACTTTCTCTACTACGTATAGTAAGAAGGGGAAGTATTGCATTAAACCCAAAAATTCGATACCGAGATTTCACCGGAAATACATGTTTTGAGGCCTCGTGGATCCAAAAAAAGTATTTTTGGAAACATGTGCGTGTGTGTGTGTGTGTCTGTCTGTCTGTCTGTGAACGCTACCAAGACACGCTACCAACTGGGGCTGTCATATGGCAAGCATGCGGTGGCATTTTCCATGAAAAAAAAGGTACTTGTCTCAAGTCCTGTCCAAGGGTCTCAAACTATTGACTGTACACAGTTTTGATAGAATAGGTCAGGTGGAGCGCACTGTTCTGACATTTTAAAGCCTCCGTTATAGATTAAGCGTTAACATAACTTTAATGCGATATGTTGCCATTCACAACGATAAACGCAAACATCAACACCAACTAACGTAAGAGAGTGTGAAATAACGAAGCGACCACCTTCAGTACACACGACAACAGAAGTCATGTTCATGTATCAAAATGAACAATATTTGCCCACTTAAAGGACGTTAAACTCACAAAAAAGCACATCCACCATCACAATCTGTTTTTCTGTGATTCTTATAGATATGCCAGTGATTTCTGGCACGTGCTCTTACGTGGAAAGGCGGTCAGCAAGTCAACACATGGCGACCAAATACTGATGTGAGATGACTGAATGATCACGTGATGAGGTGCTTATAGAATTGCTCTCCGATTGGCTAGTTTCTTATGTTTGTTTTAGACATAAACATTGAACTTTGAGTTTGCAAGCTTCCATGTTTACGTTATAAATTTATGACCACATTAATGCCAACGTCAGCCATTGTGAACGCGTGCATTAAGATAATATGAAACTATATTTACGATACACTTGTCTAAGTTTCACTGCGTATTGCTCCTAATTATTGCAAGTGAAAGAGTATAAAAACGTATGCACTTTCATGCCATGAAACGGATAAAGTTTACCACTCACTCCAACGTAGTCTACCGAAACATTATTTCCTTATTTAATATCGATACTAAAAAACTGCTTTTGCTATCTTTATGCTAAAGAAATTGCGCGTTTTGTAGAAGTGTCATAGTGAAACGATAACGTTGCTTTTGGAGCTAAAGCAGTGATATGCTTTCAAGACAATATAGCATAAGACTATAGTAATCAACAGCATTTAAACAAGAAGCGATATTGTCGCATGTGTCATTGGCGAGAGTTTTACTTATATTGTTAAGTAATATTTTATTAATCAAGAATTAATTAATCTGAATTTATTGGGATTTGATTCTTACATGTTCTTGGAAAAATAACAGCTTTGTTATAAGCTGATTAAGTAACAGGATGGACGTGACTAGCCTCTTCCGATGGCACTCCCAGTGAACTTTTTGATGCCACCAACTTCCGTTGGTCTACGTGCACATTCGCACTTTGACATCACACCGGATATTCTAGAACATTTAAGCATTCGGTGTTGATTGGCTAAGTCTACCTACTATCAGGGCGTTGGTTAGGAGAACAGCCACCATGTTGGAATGCCCTTCCGGGACGCCCTAAATCTATTTAAGGGACTGTAGACCCGACCGTCTTGTCTTTGACCGTCAGGGAAACCTCTACATTGTTGTGTAGTCTTGAAGCGTCGCTCCGGGCTCAACCGGCTACCACTTCGACCACTTCATCTCTTACCTCGCCTAGATACACCATGACACATGTAAGGTCTTAAGGTAAGGCTTTGTATTAGTAACCCCGTAATCAGAATAACATTGGCCAGGATTAATGGAATATATTGCAAACCCCACCTTTGTAAACCAAACATGCGCAACCAACAAATTGCTTAATCTTTCTTAATATATTATCTTAATTTAAGTCCCGTTGTTATCATTGCTCTACCATCTACCTTCCTTTTACCACCCTCAAATAGCTATCCCTCACGTCGTCGAATCATGTTCGCGACAATATGTGACAGGACACTCGAAGCAGAAATGTGGAAGAACAACGTTGCCGGGTTTATTAAAAAGCTATAAATCGTATGAAAGCACGTGAAAGTGTAAACTAGTCGCGGGTATCCTTTCCCCAACCAGCTACAAAAGACATGACAACATATTACCCCTCAAAGTTCAGCTCCTAGGCGAAGGGAAAGGAGAGTGGTGAAACCTTACTGGCTAGAGCAACAACGGTGGGGATGCTACCGAAGAAACCACACGGAATAATGCCCTTCCAGTAGCTGTCAGGACACTGTTCAGAAACAAGTAGAATAACCGGAGCATGTTCACATAGATATTTAGTACTTCATACCTTCTTAGCACTCTAAATTGCTTGCACCTCCCGCGGCGCGCCCATAGTCCTTAAAATTCGAATATCTCATCGAAGTAAACAAATAAATAAAACTTGGTCTATTAGTACTTAACTGAAGAGAGCAATTATTAAAATTAATATTTTAACCTAAACTAACATTAATAATATAAAATTACCATTCTTCTGAACTAGCTATACAAATTATTTCAAATTCAAATAAAAATGAGTAACTTGGTTAAGATTATAAGCTTACTGAAAATACGTTATCAAAAAAATAACAATATATACAATGTGTTACAAACGCAGGAGATTCCCTACGCTTATTCATTTCTTTTCATTGGTATTCCATAATTTTATCATCCAAAAGGCGATTATGATCAAGATGAACAACAATTGGGTAATACAATGCAATTACATCTTTAATTTGTAAACAATAATTCCTATTATGCTACTAATTATAATATGAATTCCTTGTTGGAACTCGCGAGAAGTAAGAAAGTATAATTTACATTCAAAGTTTACTGTTTAAGAAATCTTAAAGAATAATATTTAATATTTCGACAAAGGTAATAGTAGAAATATAATGGCGACTCCAGCACACAGAGAGATGCCGACAAGCGATAAAGTTCTTTGTTCTACGCCGACAAGCCCCGCCCCCTCCCTTTGTGTGCTCACATGCCGCCAGGTCTCGTGTCGTTAGGCCCCGCCCCCTCTCGCTTTGTGTGCTCACCTAATGCCGGCAGTGTCTGTGCTAACAGGTCCTACCCCCTCTCCCATGCGTTCTACTGTGGCGTCATGACTTGATGGAATTGTTTTCTCGAGTCCTGCCGCCCCTCGGCAAATTAATTAGGTAATGTTCGTCAAACATTTTTTTTATGATTACTAAGGTCTGCAGATTGCATCCTCGAGCAATTAAGTTTTTTGATTAATGAATTGTTGACTGGAGCTTGAGTATAAGTAGTCTGCTCACGGTAACAGTCTGTCATGTAATGAAACACTGCAGCCTTCTTGTATCTGGGGAAATCGCTTGTCCATTAGCTGAACATGTTAGACGCTTTCAACACATTAATAGGCTTTTAAGTTTACATTCCGGATCTGTTTACATACATTAGCGATCAACGACATACTTCCGTCTGGAGGTAACGGTGACACACATTAGCTGACCCGTTAGACGCTTTCACTCCATTAGCGAACAAGAGCCCGGCATGTAATGAAAAAACCCGTAACCTACTTCTGTCTGATGGTAACGGTGACCTCTATTAGCTGACATCTTTAGACGCTTTCACCTCATTAGCGAACAATGCCAGTAATTGTTTTCCTAAGTGCTCTGAAAAACCCCCAGACACTCAATGTAAATACCTTTTAGCTCGTAGAATTTCCATCACAAACCGTGGAAAAACCCAAGTCTAGACAATTTTTTCCCTAATAATTAATGATTAAGTTTCATAGTTCTTATTTCTTTCAATAAAATATTGCGAATAAAGTATTCATAATTCAGAAGCGTCTCATTGATTGGTGAATACTACATATGTTATTAAAAGTAAAATAAATACGGATAACATTATAGTTAAATATTATAAATGTTATTAAAAAAGGTGATTGTATTCAAAAAATAGACAGCTGGGCTCTGGCTGGAGACGAATAACAGGTCTCAACATGCATTCATCCCCCTCCACAGCCGCGTGACGTCACAGTCATCAGTATATAAGGAACGTCGGCAGCCAGAGCGATCAATTTATTGTTCGTTCAGTGATAATCGAAATGGCTGGTGATAGTCGTGCATCTGAGATGAATGATTACTGGAGCGAGTGCGGAGAAGATTATTTTCACTACGTATACTTCCATACCGAAACATGCAATGGTTTAATGCATTCAGTGTTGTGTACTCAACCATCGCATCATGATCAGATGACTACACTGGAAGTGTGTACAGAGAGCTGTCCTGTTTATCGAGGAGCGAACATGTAAGTAATATATATATATATATATATTTCTATAACTCGGTAATATATTGTACGTATGTTAAATGAAAACTAACTTGAAATTATTTTATTCTTTCAGTGAAAATCGCATGGGTGATGATGTGGACGACCTTAGCGATGTCGAGGAAGTTGACGATGTCTTCGTATCGAAACATCTAACAGAATGTGATACAGAGTCGTGCACGGGATACATGCATTCTATACTTTGTACTAACCCGGCCCAGCATGAACGCATGACATCATTCTTCCTATGTAACGACAACTGCGACGTCTACCAACGCAGGAGGAGAAAACTCGAGTAAGTAGAAGAAACGTTAAATTACATTTTCATTTACTGCTTCTAATGCTACTCTATGTCTAACCTAAAATTAAATTATTACAGACTGCGAATGACTGAGCCTAAGGTACCCGTGCCAATAGAGGAGCTGGATCCTGAGAGACGTATTGTCGATATAGTGGAATATCCAATCGCAGAGCGCCATACACAGCCTATGGATGAGGATGGCGCTCCACTACCAGCCATTACTACTACCTCTGATGATGATAAAGCAACGATGCTACAGGATGGGATAAGTCAGACGATTCCAGATTGCTCGCCCGAGATACACGCAGAAACGCGCAAACCCTTGAAGTGAGTATGACACGCTTTGATAGTACTTTTTTTGTGTGGCAATGGGAGAGGATTTTTCTAATATTTGTATTTTCTCTTTCAGAAGGCATGAAATCATTAACTAAACCTATTTCTAACATTGTTTTGAATATATGTTGCAGGGGTGCGAGGAGGGAGCGGAGGAAGAGGCAGAACGAGACTGGGAAGAGAAAGCAGAAGAGGAGTTGTAAGAGGAGGATACTCAACGAGGGTCCTAGGGTCTTCTTATTCATTGAAGATACCCCGGAGGAGCATGGAGAATCAATCAAAGGCGTTTGATGACGTCAGCATCTCCCCCTCCCATTCCGTGAACATTGGACTATACTATGACATCCCATCCCTCTACATAAATTGTGAAAGTGATAAATCAATTGTTTATATTACAAAATCAGACTGGGATATAATATCCAAAAACATTTCAATGATTGAAGATTACCTAAGCCAAGAAAAAAAGTTTGCGTGTGATGAATATTGTGACAATGTAATTTATGCATACAATATTATTGTATTTTTTGACAGTTCAATTCATTTCATAAATACGTGTTTAAATAATAATGTAATATCTTTAGGCATTGAGGGTGTAAGGAACCTAAAACGGCTATCACCCTATATTGAATGACATTTGAATATTTTAAATGATTTCTGCAAGTCAGGAGCAATTAGTTTTTCAGGGAGTAGGAGGGGAAGAAGGAAAATGCTTGAAATGTATGCTAAAGTCAATAAAAGAGTGTTTTAGTATATGAATTCAATTTATTATTCATAAAACGTATCCTTGTACATTCCTTTACAAAAACCATTCACCCAAACGTATGCATAATTATATAAGTGCTTGCATCACGTGAGAAAGAGGTTTGTAGGTAAATACTTTGTCGTGTAGAATCAGGCAGTACAGTGACGTCTGGGCTGGTATATTTACAGATGCTTGAATCTCGATTCTGATGTTCACAGCTCCATTTATAACCTCCTCGGGTTGGTGAGAACAGTCTATTACGAATAATGGTGCACGGTGAAGAAAATCCTTTCTCTTCAAGAGGGGATAATTCTCTCTTTCATAGTAGGAACTTTGAAATTTACAGTACATTTCATATAGTGAAGCAAACTTTGAATTTTTAAAGTCCAAGTTCAAATCATGGTAGGGGTAGCATTCACTGTTGAGGAATAGTCTCATATTAGTAATGTTGCAGTGATCAAACTCGGAACTGTTCTTGCTATAATCGCCCAATCTTGCAGTCTGAGCACACACTATGATGAAGCGAGGTTTCTCGAGCTTAGATGTTGTTGCTACATTCCACGTGAAAGATCTTGTCTGGGGTACAGCAGGCTGGGTATGAAGATCCATAGATCGAAAGGCAATGTGTAGAGGTTTATCAGACTTGACAATTTTTAGAATGTGAACTCTTTCAGCATCGGAAAGGCGAATTACAGGCATCCTCCATTCGATTCTAGTTAACTTTACATTAGCTTCCTCTCCATTCGAACTCAGGACACAGTTTCTAGAATCTTTGGATCTTATGAGAATCAATTCAAACTTGCTGTTGAGTATAAGTTCCTTGTGGTCATCAGCAAATCCTAGGAGCATCGAGAGAGGGACTACAGCATTGAAAGCTCCATTCGTAGCGTGTACTATATCAACTTCTTCACCAGGATAGGCCCATCCAGCATTCAGCAGACGATTCGATTCCATAGGGTTGAGAGTCACATAATTTCGTATAGTTGTAGTAATTCCAGGATTCCTTGTTCTGTCTATAGTTGTAGCATTCATATCTAGACGTATCTCATCAAACATGAAGGTTATAGCATTATCAGTGAGCTTCGATGTAGTAGTAGGGGATCCATCTACCTTGGTGAGAGCACCTTCGATGTAGAGATAACTCTTGTTAGGTAGCGTATACAAATCTTCAGCTTGGCATGGTATTCTAATTTCATCGTTTACATCCAGAGCGGAGGTATTGTATGGAAGAAAAATATGCTCCTCCTCCTTGGTGATCTTATCGTCAAAGGCTGGAACTTCTGTCACGTTTAAGATGTCCATTATAGCGTCCTGTAACCTAACTCTTCGAGGAACTTGCGGTTAGCACGTGTTAACTCCTCGGAAGTTGGAGAGGTAGTATGCTTCGATCGCTGTGTACGTCGTCTATTATAGTATTTGAGGTGACTTTTAAAATGTATTGCCATTACGTCTTATGTGGAGTCTTGTAGTGATAACTTCGTTCCTGAAGTTGATTGCCTTTCCGTGTTGATCTACCACTCGAATAGTGATCTGGTCTATATAGTTTGTATCTATGACAGGTAAATATATCGGGTTCGAAGGTTCTTGAGAGATATGATAGCCTGGCGGAACAGAAGGGAAAAACTCGTAGAGCGAATGTCCGCTTTTACCGTCAATGAAAGAGCCTGTTGCAATACTGCACTCCACACGTATGATACTCACTTTAAATATAT
Source organism: Deroplatys truncata (assembly GCA_030765065.1). Classification (NCBI taxonomy): domain Eukaryota; kingdom Metazoa; phylum Arthropoda; class Insecta; order Mantodea; family Mantidae; genus Deroplatys; species Deroplatys truncata. Next base: position 91,222,142 of record CM060979.1, read on the forward strand.
TCACAAGATCGTCAGATTCGAGCGCTTCTCCAGCAGGAATTATTTTAGTGTCTGTGAATCCTAGAAGCGAACCAATAGATCTTTCCTTAGAAAAGTCTATTGTATAAGGACATTTAATTTCAGCCTTCATTGTATTATTGTTAGGCCTTATGAAGAAGACTTCATCATTCAATTCTAGTTTATCCTTTAGAAATGTATTGATATCGGCAATCTCGTAGGTTCCATGAGGGATGACAATGGTTTCAGGTTTACCATTATGAATATAATGAAATCTATTATTACTTTCATCGACATTCGGTATTGAATAGAATGTTTCAAAATTCAAGAGAGCAATCTCATAATGACCTGGAGGATCTAGCTGTAGAGGAGGGTTTAGATACGTTGAAATAACAGTGTCTGACCCACTCACTGTAACTGTATAACTCATCTTGACGATGAAGCAGCTTCTAGGATAAAAGAAATTGCAAGCACAAGTGTCCGCAGATGACTGAATCGAAATTCTGGTATCTCTGTGTATTATAGTAGATTTTAACGTCTTGTAGATATTTCTCAATCTCAGGAGGCGGCTTCAAATTACCGAAACTATCAAAGTAGTATGCGACATCACCTTCTTTCCTTATAGCAACCCAGTGTGTTCCTTCATTATCTGATGTGTCGAGATTGGTAATAAGTCTCTCTTTGCAGTGCGGTTTTAAAGGAAGTTTGTCGATCATATAAACCCCTCTAAAATAAGGAATTTTTAAACGTTTAGCGTAATATTCGAGGGCTACGTTACTTAGGGCTTCCTCCGGTATATGTACAATCCTCTTCCTCCGTTTTTTGCCTTCTTCTTTAAACCCTCGCCTTTAGATCCTCTTTTTTTCAAAGACCTTGCTATTTTAGATGCAGCGGCTAAAGACGACATCAGCGGCATTGCAGGTAAGAATCCTCCTTTATTCCTCTTCTTACACCTTCTCTTCTGGAGTCCCTTTCCTCGGGTCTCCATCGCCTTGTTATGCCTAGCAACTTCTGCTAAGTGTCTATCAGCAGCCTTTTTTTTATTGACTGCAGAGGCTATCTGAGCAGCGCCACCTGCTGCAGCGCCTAAAGCAGCAATGATGGGTATCAACGGTAAAAACCCTCCTCTCTTCTTCTTCCTCTTTCCGGCTCCCACTGCAACCTTTCCCTTCATGATTGCAGTTACTAACCTTGCAGCTAACCTTTCACCAAAAGTTGAATCGGATGACTGCACACGTTTCCAAGCCTTCTCTGCAAGAATCTTATCCGCTATTTGTCTTGAAGCGGTGTCCTTATTCTCAGCGTACGCGAGGTCGTGCTGTTTGCAAGCTGTGTCTAATTGGTTAATTCCCGGGTCTCCTCTTTTTAGACGTTTTTCCAATTTAGTACCAGGCCCGCAATATCTATATCCAGGTAAGTGAGCTTCAAAGGGGAGCGAATTAATTATGGAATTAATAATTCCAGAGCCGCGCTTATACTGCAACGACCTCCCTCTCTTAGCTCTCATGATAGACTAAACGAGTAATTGAATGCACTAGCCCTTTTATATCATTGCAGTCAATCATTAACTACTTTTACAAACGGTAATATATATAAACAATGCACATACATGTTATAAGTTAGTTGTTAACATGGAGCTTGTTAAGCAGCACTGCTCTCTACCTATTCAGGTATTAGACTTTGAAAGTGACTTTAGAAGTGATCGTCATGGCAAGTTATTTCCATCTAATGTCAGAGCTCTTATTTTAGGGAGCTCCAGTGCAGGGAAAACAAACGTATTACTCAATATGCTACTCCATGAGAATGGACTACGTTTTGAAAATTTATATATTTATTCAAAGTCTCTCTATCAACCAAAGTACCAATATCTAATTAAAGTGCTCGGAAACATCGAAGGTATAGAAGTGAACACCTTCGACAACGGGGATGATGTTTTGCATCCTTCTGAAGTCGAAGAAAATTCAATCTTTATATTTGATGACGTCATCACTGAGAAGCAGGAAAAGATAGCATCCTTTTACAGTATGGGTAGACATCGAAATGTCGACTCTGTATATCTAGCGCAGTCCTATGCTAAAGTTCCAAAACATTTAATTCGCGATAATACAAACATGATAATACTCTTCAGGCAAGACAATTTAAACTTAAAGCACATTTACGAAGATTATGTAAATACCGACATGACCTACAATGAATTTAAAGATCTATGTAAGAACGTTTGGGAGAGCTCTACAGAAGGAAGACCCTTTGTTGTGATAGTTCCTGAATTTCACATGAATGAGGGACGATATAGGAATGGTTTTGATGTATATATTAAGCTCGACAAAAAAGAAAATGATCATTCGTAGTTAACCATGAGCATCGACAGGTTCGGTTCTCAGAGAACTGGTCCAGTTAGAAGAGTGTTTGATCGTTTTATCATAAATAGAGATGTCAAAGGAAATTATCAATTCAAGAATAAGAGATTGTGTAACGTTCACGATCCTGAAGATAATCATGATGCTTCCAATAAGAATTATGTGGATGCTCTCGAAATTAGAATGCAGGATTTCTCTCAGCAAGCTACTAACAATGTTGAGGTTATGGCCAAGACCCTGTTCGATGAATTGATTTCAAGATATATCCTCAAGAGAGATAAGGAAAATAACATTGTGATTGATAAAGTTAGATTGATGGTATTGCTAGATCCTGTTCACGATAACGATGTTGTGAATAAAAAGTTCATCACTGGATATGTCAATTCACGCACGCAGACGAGAGATGGTAATGGTAACATTATATTCGACAATAAGAGAATCACTGATATAGCAGATCCTCTCGGAGATACAGATGCTGTAAATAAAAGATATGCTAGAGCTATGATCATTAGGAAATCGAACGAGACGCGACAGCAGTTAAATAGGTACTTACCAAAGGAAATCGAGATGCAAATAGGTAAAAAGCTGCTAGACATCACAGCAAATCTGAATAAAACTACGAGTAAAGTGGATACTCTAACAACCTCTACAAAAGACAGAGTGGATTCTGTAATGGACTCCATTAAACAAGTTACCGCAGAGCTTGATAGAGAAAAAACAAATCTTCAGAATCTTTGCAATCAGAAAATTAGCAATTTAGAAAAGTTAGCGATGAAGCGAGTTTCAGATTTAGAGGCTACAGTCGGACAGTTAAAGACAGAGGTTTTGAATACTCTCAAAACTGATTCATGCAATGATAAACTTAAGAAAGTGGAGGAAAATGTAAATATGATGATGGACGCTTACAAAACTAATGTGCAGCAAATGACGAGTCTAGAAGAATCAACCAGAAGCCTGTACGCTAATACGGCAATCTTTGCTGAAGCGTTCAAGTCACATACACAGGAACATAAGAAAGAAACCGAGCAACTGAGAACTTCGATAGAGATGTTAGCTAAGGCTATCGATACGATGAGAACTCAAGGTGGACGCAGACTATAAATTGAATGTAATCGTCTATTTTCACGTCATTTGTAAGATGGATAGTGAAAGCATAAGACTTAAAGAGTCTGTAGCCGAGCATACCAGGGCTGTAAAAGAAAAACTGAGAGCTCTAAAAGGCCTCAGGTTTGAGACTCAGCATATCATGTCCGAGGCTTTGAAGCCTGTAACCGCTCCCCTCAAGGATATTTTGGACAGTCAACGAGGGTTGGCTGTGGAAACAGTCAAGAATGAAGATGATGATTCTACAAGTATTTCTACTTTCCTTCAACACGTTCGCTCAAAAGACAAGGACCGCATTGATACATTGTACGGGGTGAGATATCAGGATGGAAGTTATATGCTTGGAAATAAAGATATTCATTTTATAAATAATCAAATATTGATAGGTGATGAAACGTATGAGTCTACAGACGGTTTGACGGAGCTCATCTTTAAGCGAACGCCTCTGATTTCTGCATACACCAGTGAAGACTTGGAGACGTACGCTAAGATTATGAAAAGTACTTTTCTTCATAGATCTGGTTACACCAGACACGGTCGTTTGAAATCTGGTAAATCGTATAAATACAAGAATATAATACGCCCATTGCTCAATACACATTCAGGTCTAGGACTGACATGGAAGGAGCATAAGTCTGATAAGGAGGTTGACTACGTTTTTTGGAGAAACCCTAACACATTAGTGAATAGGCTGAGGTTACTTATTGCTTCGAGGGACGCTGGTAATAATAGTCACACTCAAGAGATTGAGGAAATTATCAGGGAGTTGAAAGCATCTAAAGTTAAAGCATGACAGCCAAACAGAATATCGCCAGAGAGCTTCACGGGTCGGCGAGGAGGAACTATTTACGACGCAAAATTATCAGCAAAGGTATGAACGATTTATTACAAATTGATTTGATTGAAATGATACCATATGCAAGAGTGAACAAAAATTTCAAATACATTCTGATCGCAGTCAACTTTTACTCTAAAATGGCATATGCAAAACCCTTAAAGGATAAGAGCGGAGTTAATGTTGCAAAGGCAATGGAGGATATATTACAAGAAATGGATGTCCCTCCCCGGAATATTCAAAGTGACAACGGGAAAGAATTTTATAACACATTCTTTAAACGGCTAATGTTTAAGTATAATATTAACCACTACAGCACCTATACCAATGTGAAGGCTGCGGCTGTTGAACGTTTAATTCGAACCTTGAAGAATATGATGTACCGAGAGTTTTTAGTCCAAGGCTCATACAAGTGGCTAGATCTTTTACCTAGAACCCTTGTAAAGTACAATGATACTTTTCATTCAACTATCCGCATGAAACCTAATGAAGTGAAAAACAACGATCTTCTTCTGACTGTGTATAATTATAATCAAGAACGAAGAGAGAAGAAGGCTTCAAGGAAGTTTAGTGTTGGTGATTATGTCAGGATATCTAAACATAAAGGACATTTTGAAAAGGGTTATGAATCTAACTGGAGCGTTGAAATCTTCAAAGTATTTCGTATGAACCGTACCAAGCCTACAACATACATACTAAAGGATAGGAATGGTGAAATGATAAAAGGTGGCTTTTATGGACATGAACTAAAAAAGACTAACTATCCTAATACATATTTAGTAGAAAAGGTTATACGTAAACGTGGAAACAAAGTTCTTGTAAAGTGGTATGGTTTTCCAGATACTCAATGGATTGATATAAAGGACTTGGTGTAATATGTGAAGAATTAATAAAGACTAAAGTTTTATGATTGTAAAATCATGAGTATTTTTATTTTAAAAAAGCATTCATATTTTTCTTTCTTTTTTGAGGGAAAAGTGTTACATAAAAAACCCTCACACATTTGATATCTATTTTACACAATATATACATTATTTAAAAGTTTAGGCACTAGCAATCACCGGGTCTAAGGGAATAATGGCCCCACGCTACAGTCTTATAGCTTCCTTCCATCAACTTCCTCTTATCGTCACCCCCCTTCAAAGCCAATTTGTTTGTTTCAATTGTTGTAATTTTGTGGTGTTTACTCCGAAATGTTTTTTGTACCGAATAAATGTTTAGGCTATGGTCTTTTAAACATTCAAAATAATGACCGAAATCGATTTTTTCCATGCCTGTCCTGGTGATGCCCTTAGCTTTCTTAATTGTCTGCCCTCCGTATCTGTATGCGTATAACTTTGCTCTTATACCGACATACTCCTCCATAACTAAGCCGCCCAACTCATCCTTGAACAACCCAATCTTTTTCCTATTGGCTTGCTTAATGCCATATGCATTATCCTTTTCGAAGTTTGAAGTGTCGAAATATTGGGGGTTCTCCCTGATGAAATCATAGATATCAGAACTCGTTTCAAAAATGAATGAGTCTGTATCCATGTAATTCAGCAGCAAGTCTTTTAAATTTGGTTTCATGATATTGTAAAAGAAGTCGTACATGATAAATTTTGAAATGTCCAAAATTGCGTGTCCTATGTAGATTGGCTTGTTCATATGCACTTCCTCTCTACCCAGTTCGATTCCTACAAGATTTTCCTCAAAAATTATGTTGCGTAGGTAAGTGCTGCGTGCTATCAACTTCTTTGCCTGTTCCCAGGTTCCAACTATTTTGAAATCACTGTATTTTCGTACATTTTCTATAAATTTCCCATACACGGCGTTATTCATCTTTTTCCATAAGTTTTGTCCGAATTTTGACTTTTCCTGAATTCTTTTCTCAGTGTTCACGTCGATATATGTCTTCAACCAGTTAGACTGGTCGTAGGATACCACTCTGTGAATATGTCTCACAGTTAGACCTTGTTCAATACACTGCTGCATCACCCTGTAGTGCAAGACATATTTGCTTTTCTGTTCTAATGTCGCAAGCAGTTTCTTGTATTGGCCATTCGGTGGTATCGCACTCTGTGGGCAGAAAGGAAGCTCGTTGTGGGCGTGGTGGATATGATCGGGGTATTCGATATCAACCTCTAGCACATAACCAGTCTCTGAGTCTTCTTTGATTTCAGCAAAGTTTATACTATCAATTTCTTCTCTGGTGAGCCATCTCAGATTCTTGTACGGGAGGGCAGACCCCATAGAAGCTCCATATAAGTTATTTATGTCCCAATAGGACAGGTGTTTAACAGGAGCATGCTGATCAAAGTTGGACATGTACCTGTGGTTAGCTTTGGTATAGCCCTTCACCACTGTGCACAGTCCGCCTCTAATTCCCGACTCGAAAAATTCCAGCATGCTCTTGTCGGATATTAAGGAAAGTTTCGCCTTTGTTATGTTCAACATAGCGTCAAAGGCGAGTCCTGGTAATGTATAAAACCATGCTGGGTCAAGTTTATACATTCCCAGGATGAGATCTCGAAACTTTTCGAAAATATCCGCCAAGAGCAGTATATCTGTTTTCAGGTATAGATCGCTGTATTCTCCGAGATTCTGGATATTAAAGGTATCCCAGACTTTTTCAGCATGCCTGTATTCCTCGTCTGTGATGTGGCTGTCAGTAAGAGTGCTGTAGAAGGCTTCCTTCGGTGGTAGAGAAGTTTCTTTGAGTATGTCTAGGCTTGAAACATAATCATACGGGAATATTCCCTTGCTCTTCGCCAGCTTAAAATGCTCCTCAACAGGATATTCTGCCCTTGTTATTTTAAAGTCACTTTCCTCCAGCATGTCAGCCAGACTGGCCAGCTTGTCGTCAAGAAACTTAAAGCTGTCCAGAAACCTGAAGCTGATGTTCCTGTACCGTTTGCTAAACGCTATATACCTTTCACCACTTTGAGCGATGCACGATATGGGCTTATTATCATATGCCAGACGTCTTATCAAGAAGTGGCTGTCATAATTAGATAGGCAATGAAAAAAGATCGGTATGAAATCAGGGACCTTTCTATTCAAATTACATCTATTATGAGCAGCTCCCAGATATTCCCCTGTCACATGATCGTGATCCCTCACACGCAAATCGCTCACGGTGAAAGCAGCAAGGCATATATGACACTCAGAGACATTGTCAAAATTCTGTTGCTCTTCAAGGGTTAAATCCATGGGTTTAGGATTGGAATACACATCGATGACGTCATCAGCAATTGATTTTAATTGCTTGATAAAGTCATCGACGGCATTCGGTCCTCTAAAGAGGAAGAATTTTGACATGGCCTCGTCATGCCTACATACCACCTTCAAGGCAATAGACATTGCTTCATGCTCTTGAATGGCTCGGGTCCAACTCGAGCTGCTTGAGGGCTCGCAAGAGTGAACCTTCGCCAGAACAGATTCAATGTCTGCGTATATAACAAATGGTACAGGAACGCTCTTGGAGAATGCTTTAAATTCAAGGTATTCATCCTGTTGGGGCATTTTAAGCAGTTGGCATTTCCCGCATCTTAACCTATGTGCTTCCAGAGCCTTTTCATTGGTGCATCTCTTGAGGCATGCCTCACATGTCCATATTCTATGCTGGTGTTTCGTTGTCTGACTCCTTACTAGTCTGGACAGGTCTTTAATGAGGCAATAGTGTGACTTATCATCCTCTTCAATATATAGCAGGTTTACATGGTGCTGCTTCTTTTCAGCTGTTTGGTATAGGGGAATAATGTTGTCATTCTCCTCTATACCGAACAGTGAAATGGATACTCCATTATTCTGATTTTCAAAGCATTCAATTTGATGTAAGGGTACCGGAAATTCGATACCTTCATAATTGAATGCTTTGAAAAGCAGTTCCTCAGGGTATTTTGTGGTTCTCTGACCGTCGCGTTTAACAGGGTATTTAGAGGCAAGCATGCACCATGCGAAGCAGAAGTTGTCTTCATTCTTTATGTTTATAACAGCATACTTATGCCTAATTTTCTGAGGTAGTTCAATGTATGAACCAGCGTGTAAAGGATCGTAGTGTGTAAATCCCATCACCAGGCGAAGTATCTTTGACAAGGACTTTGACGATGCTCCCCCCTCAAATGTAGAAATGTTTTCCAAAATATCCCCCGCAATTGAAGAGAAGATCTGATTGAGGTCGCTTGATGGAAGAATCAGTACTGGCTTAGAATTAAAGCCAGTGGAAAGACACTTCTCTTCATCAGGTTTCTGGATTAAATATTCAAGTTCCATGGAACAATGCATCTTTAATCCACTCCTGCTTTTCTGTAAAACGTTTTCCGCTTCTTTAATAATAAGCTCCTTGCACTCATCTAAAAAGACTCTGGGCTCGAGATTTCTAATGTATTTTCTATTCTACTATTAAAAATACGTCCCTTGAATGCCGATTGGATGGTATTGCACTCTAGACCCTGGCAATTGCTAGCACTAACCTTGACTTTTTTTATTGTAGGCTGTTCCCTCCCATTCGATGTCGGTCCTCTCTTTCTATTAACTACATCATTGGATGATGATGAGGAGGTTGACGGTGCAGCGGCTTCATCGCTTGCGTCTGAGGAGGTCGATGGTGCAGAGGTTTCATTGGCTGCGACTGAGGAGGTCGATGGTTCACCTTGTATAACTTCCTCTAGAGTGTCGAGCGATGAGGAGGCTAACTGTGCAGTGGTCGAGTCTTCACCAATCTCCGGCGATGCTGACCCCTGTGTTGCCAGGTCCATAGGCTGGCTTCCAGCGTCACCCAGATCATTTCCTGGAATAATAATATTAATAATAATAATAATAATAATAATATACAATGTGTAAAGAACTTCATAAAATGTTGAAGGATTCTTACCATTCGACTGTTGCTGCACACATATGTCAGACCCCCATCCCTGCTGATTTTGTATAGGGAAGGCTGATGGTACAGCGCTCGCATGTTGAGCGATACCGCACCCGAAATAAAGTCCACTTCCTGGAAATAATAATATTAATAATAATAATGATAACAGTATAGAATGTGTAAAAGAACTTCATAAAATATTGAAGGGTTCTTACCATCCAGTGGTTGCTGCATGTACGGGGCAGGGCCCCACCCCTGCTGATTTGATGCAGGGTAAGCTTGTGGTGCAGAGGGGGCGTGATGAACAAACCCGCCTCCGAAATAAAGTCCACTTCCTGGAAATAATAATAATAATAATAATAATAATAATAATAATAATAATATAGAATGTGTAAAAGAACTTCATAAAATGTTGAAAAATATTCTTACCTGTCGGTGGTTGCTGCATGTAGGGAGCAGGGGCCCAACCCTGCTGATTTGGCCCCATGACGGCTTGGAAGCCCTGTGGCACCTGTGCAGCGTACGATGGTTGACTCATCCCAAAATGAAGTCCATTCCCTGAAAATAATAATAATGATAATATTAATAATGATAATAATATAGAATTTGTAAAGCAAGAAGTTCATAAAATATTGAAAAACGCTTACCGTTCGGTGCTTGCTGTATGTATGGGGCAGAGCCCCACCCCTGCTGATTTGGTACCAGGAAGGTCTGGAAGCCTGGGGGTGGCGGTGCAGCGATCGCGAAGCGTTGTGGTGCAGGTGCAACGGTTGCGAGGCCTGGAGGTGCCGGTGCAGCGGTTGCATGTTGAGCGATGCCGCCCCCGAAATAAAGTCCAGTTCCTGGAAAAAATAAATAATATTAATAATAATATTAATAGTATAGCATGTTTAAGTACAGAGTTCTAAAGAATCTATACGCTATACGTGAAAAATAGATGTTTTAAACACAGGCGTGAAAATACACGGTATTCTGGGAGACTGAAAGAGTTATGTGACTGCATATGCGGTGAGAAACTCCCCTTAAATATATCCTTTTCTCCTTATACAATCCAGAACTCTAGGCTGTCGTAGGTAGGTCTTTGTATGCTAGAATCGCCCTTGTATACCTGCTATTAAATAATTTTTAGTTACAATTGCTCAAACACAGGTCTGTAAATTCTTACCATTCGAATGTTGCTGTATGTACGGGCCAGAGTCCCATCCATGATGATTAGGCACCAGGAAGGTTTGGAAGCCTGCTGGTGCCGTTGCAGTGGTCGATGGATGACAGACTCCGAAATAAAGTTCGCTTCCTGGAAATAATAATAATAATAATAATAATAAAGAATATGAACAAGAAGATAATATGAATTGTTACATTAATTTTTTTAAACTCTGAAGAATGCTTACCATTCGGTTGTTCGGGTGCCTGAATCATGGCTGTATTTGAGGAACAATCCTGCTGGAGCTGGATGTATGCCTCAGCCACGTTAGCAGAACTGAATGCTGAAAACGTAATTAATTTACGCGTTAGATTTTTATTTATTTATTTATTTACTTATTTTTTTAAGAAAAGTTATATTATTAAGTTAATTTACTTTATTGCGCATTGCTTATACAGGGAAATGTCGATGTATTTTTAAACACCTGAGAAATTTCTATGACAAAATAAAGCATTTGTATTATTCGACACACTCATGGAAAATATCTCTTTTTAACGTGATGGAAACAGGCTGGAAGTTTTTTACTAAATTAATTGCACAAGAGGAATGAAACATTAACTGATGAATGTTCGATCAATGCATGCAAACATGAAGTCCCCGGATCGAATACCGCCGCTTACCCTCGGAAGAATATTTATACAGAACATTCTTTATTCGAATCGTAGAGTAAACAAGTAATTGTATTTTGTCTAGAAAGGGATATAATTCACTCTGTGAAATCCTGTATTTAAATATCTGGAATAATAATTACTCAACAAGACGAATACTTAACTAAATTGTTCAATGTAGAATAAGTTTGCCTAAAATGAAGACTTAACTGATGAATGTTCGATCAATGCATGGAAACATGAAGTCCCAGGATCGATTACCACCGGTTACCCTCGGAAGAATATTTATACAGAACAGTCTTTATTCGAATCGTAGGGTAATCAAGTAATTGTATTTTGTCTAGAAAGGAATATAATTCACTCTGTGAAACCCTGTATTTAAATATCTGGAATAATAATTTCTCAACAAGATGAATACTTAACTAAATTATTCGCATTTTTTGAGAATTCGCGCAGTTAGCTATTAAATGTAGAATAAGCTTGTCTAAAATGAATACTTAACTAAACTGTTCACATTTCAGAAAAAATTCAACTGTCTAGCTGTTAACTTTTAGAATACTCAGTTATTTACAAATAAAAGGGCCGTCATTAAAAACAAGAACGCAAATATAAGTTAAATGTACTAAGTAATAAGTTAACTTTTTAATGAAGATGAATTGGTGATACAACTTACCAGACATGATGTTCGATGTAATTTCCACGTTGAAAGAATAAAGCTTGCAGAGTGCTTAGATCGCAGTGTTCTTACGATACTGTGAAAATCATTGGAGAAGCTGTTGCTTTTATATAATTTCCCCCGCTAAAGCTGAAGCGTTGAGAGTTTGTAGAGCACTTAGGAAAACAATTACTGGCATTGTTCGCTAATGAGGTGAAAGCGTCTAAAGATGTCAGCTAATAGAGGTCACCGTTACCATCAGACAGAAGTAGGTTACGGGTTTTTTCATTACATGCCGGGCTCTTGTTCGCTAATGGAGTGAAAGCGTCTAACGGGTCAGCTAATGTGTGTCACCGTTACCTCCAGACGGAAGTATGTCGTTGATCGCTAATGTATGTAAACAGATCCGGAATGTAAACTTAAAAGCCTATTAATGTGTTGAAAGCGTCTAACATGTTCAGCTAATGGACAAGCGCTTTCCCCCAGATAGAAGAAGGCTGCAGTGTTTCATTACATGACAGACTGTTACCGTGAGCAGACTACTTATACTCACGCTCCAGTAAACAATTCATTAATCAAAAAACTTAATTGCTCGAGGATGCAATCTGCAGACCTTAGTAATCATAAAAAAAAAATGTTTGACGAACATTACCTAATTAATTTGCCGAGGGGCGGCAGGACTCGAGAAAACAATTCCCTCAAGTCATGACGCCACAGTAGAACGCATGGGAGAGGGGGTAGGACCTGTTAGCACAGACACTGTCGGCATTAGGTGAGCACACAAAGCGAGAGGGGGCGGGGCCTAACGACACGAGACCTGGCGGCATGTAAGCCCTCAAAGGGAGGGGGCGGGGCTTGTCGGCGTAGAACAAAGAACTTTATCGCTTGTCGGCATCTCTCTACTGCGCTCAAGTCGCCATTATATCTCTACTGGTAATCCTATTAAAGCTCACATTTGGTATAAATTGTATATCTGAACATCATACCTGGTTATATAATATTTAGTGGAAATGGAGAAAACTTCAAAGGCCATTTAAAAAACATTAATATTGTGACCACGCGCGCGAATTACCTACGGATCGGCGGTGCGAGCACATCCCGATTGGCCTACCTGGTACGAAAGGTGCGACCAATGACCGGTCCCTTCAAATTAATAATGCGTAAGGAACTCATTATTTGCTATATCCCGCAGCTTAGGTAATTACTGTCCCAGAAGCTTCCTTTGGTCCGGTTATAGTAGCCTCACCTTCTAGAACGTTCCGATTTGTATGCGGAATCTACATAAAGGGCTGCTCTTTCCCGGACAGTGGTTTCAGAGTGAAGAAGTAACGAAGTGATAAGTATGCAGTGAAAGTGCACAGTGCCAGTGCAGTTCAGTTGTGATTTGATTCGACGGATCAGTTTTATTGTGTTCCGAGTGTGTATTAAAAGTGACTTAAGTATAACGTTTGTACTACGCTAAGTGCCTAAGCGATAAAAGGTGTTTTGTTCTCTTTCTCATTTGTTGCTCTATACGAAGGCAGTCCCAGAAGTACCCGACCTGATGTATAGTGGTTGTCGTTTCAAACAAATGACTGTGGTAGAAAGTACCAACCTTGTAAAGCTTATGATTGAAGTTGTTTAGTAATTGTTTGACAGTCATTAATAGTGAACTCTCTCAGCGAATTTGTAAACAAGGATAAAACTGGCCATCGTTATGTGATACAATGCTTTCATTTGAAAGGTGTTAGTCCAACTAATATTAAAGTTGAGTTAGATTCTACTCTGGGGGAGTCTGCTCCTTCGTTTACAACAGTTAAATATTGGGTGGCAGAGTTTAAGCGAGGCCGTACGAGCCGCCAAGACGAACATCACAGTGGTCGACCACATGTGGTGACCACGCCAGAAATTGTGAGGAAAATCCACAAAATGGTATTGGATGACCGACGACTGAGTGTGCGAGCTAGCAGACATCGTAGGCATTTCAAAAAGTGCTGTATATCGCATGCTGACTGAAAATTTAGACATGAGAAAGCTATGCGCAAGATGGGGGCCGCGTTTATTCACAATGGAACAAAAGCAGCATCGTGAAGAGGTTTCAGTCGAGTTTTTGCAATGTTTTGCTGCAATAAAGCGGAGTTTTTGAGTCGATTCATAACCATGGATGAAATATGGGTCCATTCTTTACACCCGAGACGAATGAACAGTCAGAAAAGTGGATTGAAAGGGGAGAATCTTCTCCAAAGAAGGTGAGACAGTTCCATTTGCAGGCAATTTCATGGCGTCAGTTTTTTTGGAATGTGTGTGGAATAATTTTCATTGATTATCTTAAAAGAGGAAAAGCAATCTATGGTGAATATTACGAAAACTTATTGCAGCATTTGAATGGTCAAATCAAGCAAAACGGCCGCATTTAGTGGAAAAGAAATTTTTGTTTCATCAAGACAATGCACCAGTTCACACATCCATTATCGCCAGGGCCAAAATGAATGAGCTAAGGTTCGAATTGCTTCCTCATGCACCCTATTTGCCAGATTTAGCCCCCTCTGATTATTTTCTGTTTCCAGGATTGAAAAAATAGCTTGGTGCTAAAAGATTTGCCAACAGTGAAGAGCTGGAGTCAGAGGTGATGGTTAGTTTGCAGAACTCGATGGTTTTTAGTATAAACAGGTATCGAAGCTATTGAACACCGCTGGGAAAAGTGTATCGAGCTGAAAGGAGACTACGTAGAGAAATCAAGATATTTTCTTTGTTAGGTTGGGTACTTCTGGGGCAGCGCTCGTATATAGCAACAAATACACATATTCATCGTATTAATATCCAAAAGTTATATGTTAATAAAGACCATTAAAGTCAGTTTTAGGGAAATCACAAATAACGAAAGCTTTTCCAAGAGTGACTTGGAGTAGGGAAGCTTTCAAAAATATTCGTCTGACATTAAAAAGACACAAAAAATATGTACTTGTGCAACTTTTCGTTGTTGAGCTATGCTGGTGTATAAGGAAAAATATTTTTTATAATTTTCTTAATCATTGTACCTCAAAACTTGCGTTTCCAGCGACATCTCCGTATCGAATATTTCAGTCGACTACCTGAAGTAAATGGTAGAGATTTAAGAGCATTGAAGTTGGTAAAGGTAATTTATATTCATTAATGATGTACTCTATATTAATGCAAATATTTTAAATGCTAATGTATTACGAAGAAAGTGAAAAGAAGATATCTGTCTTATTTGGTACTCGACAAATAGGGATAACGGGGTTTTAAATGGAATCTTCTGAATTTTCTTCCCTCTCTCCGAGACGAAATTGTGCTGTGTATAATCGAAACTCATTTCATCATCTTGGATTGGGTGATCAGGTCTTCCCATTCCCAAAGTCTGACTGGTTTTGAAGACTCTTCATTGCTCTTCGATATTGTAATGACTTTTGTATTATGGCCCCAGATAGCTCTGGGTGCTTTAACGTCTGTGGAATTTGCTCTTTACATTTTCTCCATTACATAAATATTTCCGAGGTAGACATAGGGTGTACTGAACTCCCTTTATTTCTTCCCTTCTTTTATTGGAGTGAATTTTCAAATTTTGTTCATTCCTGCATTCCCTTGTGTCCGGTCCGTGGTATAGAATTTTATAAATGATTCAACTATCACAATTAACCTACCCATGGTCAGTGTGAAAGAATACGCATTAGGCATTATAGTTTTACTTATACAGAATTTCACATTTTCCCTATTTACTTCTATAAAAAACACTCCGGGTTTTCTTTGTCGTTTAATTTATGTGCAGTAGTTAGTAAATAACTTATGAATATTGCAGCTTGAGTGTTGAGGGAGGGGAGCAGTCAGGAGTGGTCAGACGAAGGTACCTCTAGTTACTGAATGACCTCAAAACGTGTATTTCCAGTGAAAGCTCGATACCGAAGTTTTGAGTGGAATGCAATACTTCCTCTACTTACTATAAGTAAGCACTAGAGAAACTAAAAATTTAGTTATGGGTAAAAGATGTTTCAATGCAAGACTTTGTAGCGGAAAACGTTGGGCGTCTTTTGTAGCGGGAAATTGTTGTTCCTCTTGGTTGATGCCCTGCTGCAGTGTTCTGGTCTCCGGCTACCTCTGCTCAGCGGCTGATGATTTTTCCATTCCTAATATATTACCTAACTAGTTTCACTGCTCTCAGGTTTTTCCCTTAAAATGTGGTTTATTATCAATAAAATACATATGGACGGCTAGCTTTTCCCATCTGTAACAATTCCCACCATAATAGTAAATCGCAAGCCTAATCTAATTGCACACGCTTCCCAACCCTATGCACATACGTGTGTCCGTCGTCCAGAGAGCATCACTGTGTGTCGACGAGAATATCTGGGGCTTTCTTTCCCCTTTTATACCCAAACCTAGTGACGCTCACCTTCGCACCTCAAAATGTAACGACATTTCTATTAGGTCCTCAAACTGCGTTATCTTATTATGTATGAAAAAATTCTGCTCCAAAACTTTTGGTATACGCGCCCAGTGACGCGTCCGGAAGCAGATTCAGTATCTCTGTCTCTTTCCTTTCTATATCTGTCTCTTTTTATTTCTCCTTATTCCTTCAAGTTCCGTGCTCATTAGCTTGGTGAAAGGTAGGCTCTACCTAGAATTATATTTTACCTGGAATTAGCTAGCTCGCCCGTCATTTATTTATCTAAGTTACAATCTGCTTTGTATATTTCTTGACAGCTAAATATTCTAACATATTTCTTGTGAATTATATTATTATGTACAATTCTTGTTTGATATTTACGTATATGTCTATATATATGTATGTGTGGTATATTCCCTTTCAACTTCAACGCAGGTTAGTACACCCATTCCAAATTGTTGGGGAATGATGATATAAGAAGAAACCAAGTATCAAAACGTTCAGCTTGAGTAACAATTGGAGACTTAAGGGGTTTTAAATAGTTTCTTTAAATGACGAGAAGTGGCTCGTTCAAGTAAATAAAATTAGAATGTGACGAAATAAAACGAATATTCGTGTTAATGTAAAGTCTGTAAAACACCCATTCGGTGGTAATTTGATGTTTTAAAATTTAAGAAAGTCTCTAATAATTCATAACCCTTTTAAAAGTAACCTTATCTCCAATGTCGTGTTTGTTGCAGAAAAATGGCCTAAGTTGTGGCACAAATGATTTCATAGATAGGTATTCATTTTATTAGATTTTATTTTTAAAATAAAAATGAATGTAATAACAGCTATGAAGGAAATTATTGAACCCGTAGATGATAAAGTATTTCATGAAGTACTCGTGTAAGCATCAGGTTAATCCGTAGTTGCCATACTGTAATATTTGTTACCGATAGACGACGTAGGTTGCGTAGTAGGCTTCCTGTATTTTCTTATTTTTATTATGAAGTTTCAGGATAGTATTGGTAAATGTGATGTCAGTCAGACTTAGTTACCTAGTCGCCTTCCTGTACCATTTGCTTCTGTAACTTGACAGACGGCCTTAGTCGGGAAGTGTCCTTGCTGTACAATTATTGTTGTTTCTATTTATTTTATTCTGTAATAGAAACTTTCAGCAGTTAGAGTGAAGTATTCAATCAAATATACCCTGCGACCGAGACAAGGCGTAGAAAACAGCTGGATACAGATTTTAACCTTAGATCTCAATATCCAAGTCACGGAAGCTGTCATCTACGACATCTAAGGAACAGACACTCAAGCTGAATTATTTTACTCCCCCCAAGTTCATGTAATAGCTATCTAAATAGTCAATTTTTCTCAGTTGTCAACAATGGGGTATGTACTGAACGTTAAAATTACGAAATACATGCAACTTATCCTAACTTAACCTTTTTAAATGGCTTGCTAACATATAAATCAATTGTTGGGTTAGTATTTAGCTTGTAATCTTTTTAATTCTTGAACAACATTCATAATAATTATTTATCAACCGAACTTCATGTTTGTCCTAATAAATTACTTCGGAACATTTACTCGTAAATATGAACATTAATAAAATCTTATCTGATAGAAGCCTGTCTTTTGGAATAAGTTTAACCATTAACATGAAAATAGGTTTATTTCCTGAATTATTATTGCACTTGAATATTATAGACTCAGTCCCTCAAACACATTATCCAAACGTTCCATCCTTCATCAAATTCTGGGGTCAGATTCGGAGACACAGGAAGTATATCTACTTTCTGTGCCTCCGTTTATCACTGTTCGCTTTGCTTTAGGCGCCAACTATTTGGAGTATCTACCTCTGGTAAGGCAATAAAGAATATATCTGACGCCTCCAGGCCTTTCAAAAGTTGTGTTGGTGAGGTGCCTCTTGAAAACGTCCTGTGTGTTGGATGGGACTGTTACCTTTTCACATCAATGTTCTGGGGCACGTTCATACATCGCTCACAGAATATGAAATTCTATTTTCCTGGTGTTTGTTTCCACTCCACGCTTGCCGCTTCTCAAAGAACGCTCAGGTTACGTAGTACCAACATCGGTGCCGGATTAGTTTCCGTTATGGGCCGTGCCGTCCACAGCACAGCAGATTGCAAGAAAAAATCTTATGTTTAACACTCAAACTGTACCCATTACCAAAGTTCCATATGTATTATAAAGAGAGAAAGCTTGTGTTTATTAATCTTGGAACTCAACCGACTTATCACTGAAAAACACTGCTTTTCTGACGCTCATGGGCTATAAAATACTTCTAATTTTAATCCGTAAATTACGAAAATCAGCATACCTGAATTTCCCCTCCAAAAGAGCATTTTTATAAGAGAGTTCGTGTGTGTGAGAGAGAGGGAGAGAGAGAGAGGGGGGGAGAGAAAGAACGGCAAAACTCAAAAACAAAAAACTAATTACCAAACTTGGTATATAAGTTTAGCGTCCTTCCAAGGATGCGATATAAAGATGTTCAAGAAAATTCCCCACCCTAATCTACCCTTTACATAGAAAATGTTTGGTAATTTTTTGTTTTTTAAAAAAATGGCTAATAATAATCATTAAAATACAATAGATTTAAGATATTCACGTGACATAAAATGTATATGTTGAATTTTCTGCGCATAGCCCCTGAAGTCCTCTTCATTCTGGACGACTTTTGTATAATTGGTAAACCCTAAAAACCATTTATGAAATATTCTCTCCTATTAGTTTGATTTTCAAATACTATGATTTTCTCAGGAGATAAATGCAGTTCTTTTCTTTCCTTTTTCTCACGGTCATGTGAAGAGAACGAAATTTCAAAAACCATGACGACCTGCTCTTAAAAGATTTGGTGATCGTTTTAGCCTAGTGTATCTTTCATATATCTACAAATAAATGTGTAACAAGAATTAGATACCAAGCGGGAAGGTAGGCGGTAACATAACATGTAGCCCGTATTCGGGAGGTCCTGGTTTCAAATTCCGTGGGCTGATCAATATGACTTGGATGTTTCGTGGTTTCCCTCAGTCGCCAAGGTAAATATCCGATTGGATATTTAATATCACAGCCCAAATTTCCATCTTAGGTCTATAAGAATCGTAAAAAGTGAAAATAGATGGTAAAGGCGTTTGCTCTGTCATCTATTCACAGATAATGAAAACAGGCAGACTGGACGGCACCCTAATGCCATTTGTCCGGCACGTGTAGAAGCAGAGGTACAGTTGCGTATTACTAAGGCTTCTGTGCACACGTGACAAAGCAAGATGGTGTGATACAGGGATGACACCTAGAAGGCCAGCTATACACCACACGCCGATCCACAAGATATCTCCTAACAGATCTGTTGCGAGAGAGAAAAAACAATTAAGTAGAAAAATAAACTTTAGTAGGAGTAGAAAGATTGAGTAGAGAAAGTTATGTGAATGCAACACACATCTTTGAAGTGCTGTCGCCATTCAGCTGTTTCTCGTGAGGCAGTGTTTTAACACTTAAATTATTTCAGTCAAATTATATAATATAATTCAATAACAGCCCGCCTTAAAGCAATATGTGTATGTAACTATATATAAAAAGTGTATATTACAGTCATTGTAAATGTTTATATTCTTGTATCCATGTTTAATAATGTTATGTGAATGCATTACGTAATTTAATAATGCAGGAGCTGTGAGAATAATAGGTTAAAAGTTGCTAACAATGAGGTAACAATGAGGTAACCTTGAGGCAATAATGAATTTGAAAGTTTAAATGCTACTAGTCATTATTGGAGCAACAATAACCTAAATTTTGAGATAGTTTATAAAATAGCCAATCAACAACCAGAAAACGCTTTACTTAAATAAAAGTATTCTATTGGATTAGGATTAGTCAATCAGAAAGTGAAATATAGCAAAACTTTACAAATTTAGAGTTCAGTTGCTTGTAGACAGTGCTCATAACTGGACGCGAGACTCGTCCTCGAGAAGTATAATACGTATTTTGTGTGAGACAAAAAAATAGTTTACGTGTTAAAAAGTCCAAGTAATTAATTAAAAAAAATCTCACAGCTCTCACTATATCAGTGAAGTGTTATTTAAATCGTGTCAAGCATTAATAAATGGAGTAAGGAAAAACTTAAAATCTGTGTACGCCTACATTCTTTAGACGCACCACAACCCTGCAAAGAGAAACGTGTCTCCAACAATAATACTGACGCAGCCGAGGCAAACATAAATATATAATATTTAAAGAAGCAGTCAAAATTACAAAGTTAATATATTTTTAAACATTTGGTGCAAAGGCCACCGGAAAGTACATTGGGACGAAGGATAGCGAGTACCATACGTGCGGTTACAACTACTTCATGTTCGGCTCTCCAACAGTTGAAATATATAACAACTCCTTCAATACAACCTACTTCAAAATTGACGCCCAAAGCGTGGTGCAAATAAGGTAAAGGAAATTATCTACTTCAAATTGGCTTTCCATACGTAGCAGCAACAACTCTTAATTTCACTCGCAATGTTACGGAAAGAGCAACCAGCATTTAAACATCTGAATATGACTTCGGTTTCCTCCATTCCCTTTGTACATGCAAAGAAAATGCATAATGAAGCTATTTCTGCAAAGGTTATTATCCGTATTTACATCAATTAGACAAAAAATAAGATTTTGTAAGAATAGTTGTAGAAACCATATAAATATAAACGACTGTGAGTAGAAAAGTCTTGTGAATGCAACATATTAGACATTTTTAATTTTTTTCCTCACAGTCATGCAAGGAGAAAGGGATTTCCAAACCAACACAAAGCAACGCACTTTTAAAAAGATTTTACTGTCGCTTTAGTTTCCTGTGTTCTTATACCTACATCGATATATGTAAATTTGTAATGAAGTTTTAACTATTCCGAGAAGTAGGTGGAAGAATAAGCTTTTGTATTAATAACCTGTAGGAAAGTGAATAGTGAAGGTCTTGAATACAACACATCAGATTTGTGTTCATATGAAGTAAGCTTTAAGCTTTCTGAAAATTCTTCTTACTTTTTTTACCACGTACCTTCTAGACAGAGAAGATATTGTATTTCACCCAAAAATCTCATATCGAGATCCCACCAGAAATACAAGTGTTGACACCCCTGAATCCAAAAAAATGCATTTTTAGAGAAGCTTCCGCATGTGTTTGTGTGAATAGTAGAACTCGAAAACGAAAAGTCGGTTGAATACGAAACTGATATTTAAGTTAAGTGTCTTCCAGGAATACAACATGAATACATTCAAGAAAATCCCCCACGCTTTAGATGAAATCATTTTTATTATTTGTGATTTTCTGAAAAACTGCTCTAACAATTTTGATTGCAATACCATGTTTAAGATATTTCTATCAGAAATTACTGTAGATCTCGCTTAAACACATAATTTAAGTTAAAAAAGTCTTTTGTGGTATTAACAATTTCAGAGATATTATTTATTATTGGTATGTGTGTCAAGTAGTTTACGTTTTTCATATGATTAGTCGCTATTAATTTTTATTTCTTTCTTTTTCTTTTTTATCGTGGTCATGTAAAGAGAACCGAATTTCAGAGCCATCAGATAGCGATTGGTGTTTTAAAAGATTTGACTATCTCTTAAGTCTATAGTATTCCCTTGTACCTGCAGCGAGAAATGTAATAAAACCGTTTCTGCGAAGTTTATCTAGATGGATGTGAAACAGTAAAAGAATGAGCTTCTTTAAGAATAGTTTGTAGAACAGGGAAAGTCATCTGAATGTAGCACATCATCACATATTTTTAAATTAGCACGGTGAGAATAGTTACAAACGAAAACTTCAAATAACCTGGTATTTAGCTATAACAACCACACTGAGGTTCTGGATTTTCGTTTTTTTAAAATAATTATTAATTACCAGGTTAAGCATTCAGGACAACTTAAGAGTAAAGTGAGGTATACTGAGCATTGAGTGGGGCGGAGTGAGGAGGTGCATTAGGGGTTTGTTTACTTGTTGGTCCGTGTACAATCCGCTTCGTGACTAGAGGTACACTCGGATGCAAAAATGTGCCGATATAATGAGCTGTGTGTTAAGTTGGTAAGGGATTAGTAAAGCAGCTCCTCTCCATTCATGGCTTCATCCTCACTTCTTACATAGTGGCACTAGTTGATTGACACCTTTTTTGCGATGGCGGATGTGCATCACAGGCTACGATCCAGGGTAGTTTTAGATTCATAGAGAAAACATAATCGTCGTCCTCTTTGGTCTATGGGTGCCATGCTAGTTTGGAAGGAAAGTAAAGCCGATGGTCCCGTATCGTAGATTTACGGCACGTAAAAGAACCTCAAGCCTGATAAAGATGGCTCTGAGCCGAATTTCCGGTCTTTCATGCCCGATATAAATGAGACGCTAAGAACAATAGTAATTAAAGAGCATCCATAAAAAACTAAATTTTTTTAAACATAATCAATTCAGTTTTGTAGGCTGGGAAGGTAGAAGCAGAATGAAAAAGTATGTAAGTCGACATTGGGGTGTGTTATCTCAAGAGAAGTTAAGGATGCCTTGTTTTTACCGGGAAAATTGGAGTTACGAGGAGAGTTCCATGGCATATTGTCATATCGACTTCGTAGCTCAGAATGCGGAGGAGCGGCACCTAAAATTGAAGGTCGACGTTTCAGACCCTGATTATGGCAATAAAATATTTTATTCTGATTCCACCTTTCCATAGTTAATTTGAAGTTAGTATTATATTACATAAATTTTTTATTAGAGTTTTGCAAGAAAGAGAATATATAGAAGGTTGCTAATCTTTTTCAGGTAATGTCAAAATGCCATGTTTTACGACTTTTTTGTAATTTTTTTCGCTTTACGTGGCTCATTTTACATAACTCAGTTCCTTTCCATGCTAGTTTGTGATATTTTATAATTCAAAGTCTATATGCTGCTCTTGAACTTTGCAAATAATTATTAACAAAATAGAATAACAATAATAATAATAATAATAATAATCCCATAATTCCCTAACCTACTACATGTGTTATTCAAAGTAAAATACCCTTTTATCTCTCCTGAAAACTTTATTTATTAAGCTGCTTTTTTCACTTTAAGTTTGCTTTGTATCCCGCTGTGATATGTTTTATGCTTCAGGTGTCATGCGGACTGCATTATACATTTTATAATAATCAACTACGCCACCTGGTTGCATGTTCAGTAACGCCCTTCGTGATATTTCTTCCACCAGTAAGGCGTTGTTCTTGGAGATACTTCACACCTCCGCAGCCCCCGCTGCGCTCTAACTTTGCTCATTAAAGTATATAATTTTCGGTTTGTTGTCCATATCGTTTGTTCCATTCAAGTGACACATATAATAAAGAGGATCGATTACAAGTCAATTTCATCCAACCACTCCATATAATGCTTATCTTACACCCTCCGCCCAGCTTCCTTCGTTCGTGAGCCGGAAATCCACCACTGTTCTTTGGTTAGGGTTTGAGTTCAAACTTTCAACCAATGTGAGACGGGAAAATCTTGCGAATGTCTGGGGAGTACCTTTAAGCCACTCAGGTACATTAATCCCTTTCGCCTCTCACTTTGTTCAAACCAATAAATGATTAGTACAGTCGGGTAAGTGTGAAATACATCTGATAAAGGGATTCTGCCAACATTTAATAAGGCAAAACACTATAGGAAACCAAAAGCATCGGTACATATCTTAAACGGACTGTACAATACACTTCTGTCTCTCATTCCGATGTGTGTATCCTGCTTCAGCTTCCACCATCACTAGATTGTTGTGTTTACAGTAGCAAGCAAGGCAGCGCTTGGCGTCCTTGTTTACACTGTGTTTCTGGAACTCTATAGTAAGGTTGCACATGTGTAAGATTGCTAACTTGGCCCGAATCCTTAGCCTAGTAATTACCAAAGGATAGCAGATTTTTCGGGATACTCTCTATCCTGCATCCTAGAGGAAATATCAGTCAACTAATATTTCCTACAAATGGTTTCCAAAAAGTAAAACAAAACTCTGCTAATGCCACGAAGTCTGGCGTAGCTTAACATAGAACGCGCAGTTACTAGTAATAACAATGACTATCGACTATTATGAGTATGGGATATGCACAACTTGTGTTAGAGCGACTAAACTGCTTTTACTGCTGTTAATTAAACTGCTGTTAAACCTTTGGTGTTCTGATTATTGAACTTGCAACTAGTCGTCTAGAATGACAGAATATCTGTATTATACAAAAAGAGCAGCTATTAAACTTACCTGTTAAACAAACATTGAAAATAATTTTCTAGTACACCATTTCTAGTTCCAGTTTGAGACATCTAACCTGTTTAATGAATAATAATGCCCATATCTCAATGAAACTAAACGTTTATCCGTAACCAATTTTTATCGTAATTTTATGAAACATAAAGTGATTGTCAATAGTATATCAGTTTTATATTCCAAAGTTCATTATTGTATTTTGTCGCAAATTTTCTCCCCCAAACATTGATGGGGATCGTGAGATGAATGATGTAGTATTTCAGCTTGCAGTAATTTTTCTGCGAATCCCGTCATTTAAGTTCTTGAAGGCTTTGTGAACGACTTGATTATATGCTATACTTCAGAATTATTTAATATTAAACTATATGTAAAAAATATGTGATATTAAATTCTCTTATGGAGAATTAATAATTTGTTGTCGTATACAAACACATATGGAGATGCGGGAGGTCAAGCAATATCCCTGTATTTAGAGATGTCCACGACTTCCTCAAGATATTCTACTTAGTTTCCCTCAAGCTCCGAAGACTCTGACCTTTAGTTTCTTACAGACTGGTCCGTTGTGCAATTGCATTGTATCTGTGATCTATTGTGCTACTTCCCCTTTTGTTAGACACAGAGGAGCTGTTATGTTCGAGGAGCTACATGATGTAGCCGACCTCTACACCTTTGTAGCTGTTCTTTTCTTTCTATATATTGTTCTCCCAGGACTGTAAAGCATTGTTGCTGATCGATTTTTGTAAATAAATAAATAAAAAAGATGACCTGATTCTGTAAGAGCTAACGCACAGCTGTCGTATAAATAATTGAATAAGTTAATCAAATGGCGAGCACTATTTTGCTCAAACAAAGGAAAAACTTGAAAGATTCAAGATGATTATCTGTTGGTATTCCTTATTGTTTTGTTATTATTTATTGTTTGTTTTAAATAGCTTAACGTCCTTTAGGTCGGTAGGTCATATCGGACCATGAATGAAATGGGTGAAATGACGCTCAATTCGAGCTCGGGACCTATTAAAAGTGAGCCAGACACGCACCCCTACACCGTTGTTGGGGTATCATTCTTCTTATAAAACAATTTTACCCCTGGTATGTTGAGATATCGAATAAACCCATTTCCATATTTGCAACAGTGACCTGAAATACTGTTTGAAATAGTAAAAATATCGTTTTCTATCAAAATTTTTAAGACTTTGAACTATATATTTAGGTATAAAGCTGAAAGTACTAAAATTAGGAAGAAAAGAAATCAGAGGAAAACATTAGTATAATCAAGAAAAAATTTAAAACAAACAAAGGAATGCAGATATGACAATGAAGACCGAACACAAAAGTTTCTAAGATTAAAGATATCAGTCTTGAGATAAACAACTTTTAAGTCTTTTATAAATTTGACAGGCTATTATAATACATATAAATATCAATTCTTTTTTCATGAAGCACACAAATACATGTATATCCCTTTCTTTTAAAGGTCCCCACTTTTCGGCAGTTACCGTTTTCCCAGAGTTTACTATTTTCCCATTGTCCTTCTTCTAGATCCCTCTTCAACATGCCTGTGCTTATTCCTTCATAC
This sequence comes from Deroplatys truncata, assembly GCA_030765065.1. Lineage (NCBI taxonomy): Eukaryota > Metazoa > Arthropoda > Insecta > Mantodea > Mantidae > Deroplatys > Deroplatys truncata. Next base: position 91,247,957 of record CM060979.1, read on the forward strand.
CACGTCTTCCGTGCTCTTCCATGTTTAATTCTACCGGATGCAGCCCAATTGATGATACGTTTGGACCACCTATGCTCCAACACTCTTTGAACATGTCCATGCCATTATAGAGATCTTTGTTCAGTTCTATCAAGAACATTTCCTCGCACGCATTCCATTTGTGTATGCATTTCGTGTAAGCTGTATTCTAGATATTCCCATACTTACTCGCAGTCCATCCATTTCAGTTGTCATTATTCGTTTTCGCATTTTTTTCCCATTTATAGTCCAACTTTCTGCACTATATGCATGGATACTGTCTACTAGTTTTTAAAATTCTTTGTTTTGCAGTTTCTTTCAGATCCCTACTCCATAGGAACTTTCTAAGATTAATACCATTTACGCAGGAACCAGATTTGCCAATAAAAGAACCAAGATATTTAAATTTTTCTACAGATTTAATTGTCATGCTATTAACCTTTAAATCGTCCTTCTTTGCAACAACCGTCATATACTCTGTTTTATTTGCTTTACTTTCAACCCATCTATTTCATATGCACTTACTAGTGCACGGAGCATAATATATTCTACATAATATATTCCTCTTATGACCTGGCCATAAGCAAATAGCAGACTGTGCATGAAATAATTTCTTATACCCAGTCCCATTCCTCGGCATGCCTTACTCCAATTTTCTAATGTGTCTTCTAAAAATATATCAACCATATTGGGAATCTCCCATACCTCCCTCCTAATCTTTTCGTTACAGAAAACTCCCATGATACCCGGTTTCCAATTTTTTAGATGCTTTACAGCCATGCATTCGTTTTATACAAGGTATAAGAGGTTTGAGAATATTACATTTTATCAATTACTTCCATAGGTTATTTATTAGTACATAATCATGTGATTTTTCCAAGTCTATAAATGCCATATATACTTATGTAAGCACGATTTTCCTGTTGAAAATCTGCTTGATCATAATTTTTTATATTCTACTAATTCTTCTAATCTGTTCTTAATTATTGTACTTCAGTTCTACTAGTTGCTACAATGACACTTATATAATTTGACACATCCCTCTTATCTTCATTATTTTTATATATAGCACTATTGTATGATAATTTCTAATTAGTTGGAAATATTTAATTAATATAATATGCATTTAGTACAGCATTTGTCAACTCTTGTAGTTAGAATGTGCATGCCACAGAAAACATCATTTTTAGAACTTTTATAGGTTGTTCTCCAGATACCTAATCGCATAGCATGTAAATAAACTACAATAAATTATTGACTGATTTAGTGTTTATTGGAATGAAAAATAAACTTAGAAAGATAGTTTCAACATGCCGAGCTAAAAATGTTTCATTGTCGGTCGGTATTTGTTAGAAATGCACCAAACATTCCAACTACCGTGTACAATTGTAGAATGGAATTCCCAGAAGAGATGTCAGAGAATTGTAATTTTAGGTTTCAGTTAGCATGTCATGATCAGTAAAATATTTGTTTCCAGATCTATATGGACAACAAAGCACTAACTGTAATTACACCATTTACCTACGCAGTAAATAAAAGTTATTCAAATACATTTTCCATGTAGAACTTTGGTACAGATAATAAACCTCGAAGCGGGCACTATAATAGTAAGTTACGAATAATCTTCAGCATAATGGCACGAGTGTCAAATTTAGATTACCCACGAGTTAGTTACAATATTTTAAGCAATCCTGCTATTAAAAATCTGATGTGATACATTCACAGGACTTTCTCTACTCTCTATCGTTTATTAGTGAATATACAGACTATTCTTACTGAAGTTTATTTTTATCTCCTAATTTAATCCAAATAAAGCTTTTGTAAAAACAGCTGCATTACACATTTTGTTATACATATAAAGCGAACAGCGATAGGTAAATGTTGAAAAACCGGATGCTAATGCTGGCCTCAAAATTCCAAACTGTTTCCATGCAGTCGCAAGAAACACTTGAAAATTTAAGAGACTTTAATAGAATAAGTGTTGAACAATTGGAACCTTTAATAATGGATATCTCAGAAAGGGCTTATGTGAAATAAATTGTGTGTTTTAAAGACAACTTCATTTTTTGTGTGGTACGTTTTCGTCTATCGCTTAACTTTTACCGCTTATACAAAATTCATTCCGAATGAAAAGAGCTTCCTGTGCTATTATGCGAAAATTCAATATATACATTTTATTTGTCATGTAAATGTTTGAATCAAGATCGTCACAGCCATTTTTTAGAAAATAAAAATTTTCAAAAATATGTTCCATGTAAGGGGTAGTTGGGGCGGGTTTTTTTTTGAAAATCTTTGTATCACTTCCTTGAAGGTTACTAAACTCAAATACCAAGTTTGGTACTTATCTGACTTTTCGTTTTTGAGTTATGCTATTTACAGACTGACACACACGGACATGTTTCCAAAAATGCTTTATTTGGATTCAGGACTTCTCAAAACACATATTTCCGATGAAATCTCGACATCAAATTTTAGTTTGCATGCGTCCCCTTTCTGGGAGAGAAGTGAGAAGGTGTTACAGACTGTGATGCAGTCACCTTACATGCTGTGTTGTTAATGGATTATGAAAGATAGGAATTCTTTAGCAGTTATCTAGTCTCATATCGCATGTCAATACAAAGAACGTTAACTACAACGTTAACGACAACAGGTAAATACGGTCTGGTGAGTGCTGTCTGTAACTCCAATAGACTGTACGAGAGATTGAGAGGCCTGTTACCTGCAACGTCCTTGCCTAAGTTCTTCAGCACTTCAACTTTATTTTCGTGTTGGCTTAGAGGTTTTATGCCTGGTGATTCTAGATTCAGATCTAAATTATTCTATAAATAATATAAATATAAATTATAAAAAACAATGGAGTCCCAGATTGTCACAAAAGTAATAAAATATTCTCTAGCCATTTTGAAAAAAAATCGTCTTTATAGGAAACACGTTGTTTAATTATGTATCTAAATCTGAATTTAGATATCATTATATATTATTATTTGTATTATTATCATTGCTATATTGTCTTTCCTTCATCATATTATTTTTATGTGAATAATTTATGTTTTAAGTATTCTGTGTCATTAGGAAAACCCTAAATATGAACAAGTAATTACATTAAATGTAATAATATACAGAGGTTTTTGCGTCTTTATTACTCATTACTTGCACGTACCGTAATGAGTCAATTATGTACAATATTGAATACAGTAACAATCTGTTTGTAATGGTAGGATTGCATAAAGTAAGTTATAATATGATCCAGAGATAAGAGCCCTTAACGATCTGCTTACAACGCAGGGACATAAAATGTTCAAGAGGCGCTAAATTGGTGGTGCAGACAGTCCTTGCTCTATCTTAAGTTTGTTTAAATCGCTGCGTTTTCACTGGGGTACACGTGCCAAAGGCACGGGAAGACCTTTTAGGCTAAGACAAAATTGAAAATCAAGGCAAAAATGTGTTTACATTTAATGTTTACCTAAGAAATTGAAAGCCAATCTAGTGACCTGATGAGGGGCAGCATTGTCAACTTTGATATATTTAACATAGAAAGCCACAAGAGGCCATGCTCCCCTTTGCAACCTACAGGAGAGGGCGTCATTCTCACTCCCGAGGAGCTTTCTTTGGTTCGGCACCTGAAAATTTTAATCCCACATCCCATTACAGGGTAGAAGCGAATACGCCACATACGCGTGTCAACCCCAAAAAGGGAAGACTATCGAGACCTCGGTTGTGTCGACAGCAACCTAGCACGCTATCTACAGGCTATCCAGGGCGGTACCGGAGGACCTTGAGGCCTCTAACAACCCCGCTTGGGCGGAAATCTAGCCATACGTACCCAATCTCCCATGAGTGTCGTGAACCACTACCCCGTCGAGTACAACCCAATCCAAAAAATCCTAACGTGAGGGGCTCTGATGTTGGTCCAGCGTACTTCTAGTAACGTCAGAAGTACCACGAGTGCTCAGTGCCCGCAGCGGCCCAACCACAGCAGTTGAACCCCCACGCCCGCTTACGGGGTGGATATGTTTAACAGATCAAGCGAGATGACTCCAAGGTAACGTATGACGCTCGCTTTCGGGAGGTGTCAGATTCCATTCGCGTCCGGCCGCCCATTCCGACCATAGGTGTTTTTGCGATTTCCCCAGGTCGGTAGGGAAATAGTGGGGTGCTTCCTCTTCTGCCACAAAATTCCTGACCATTTCCGGTCCGTTTTATATGCTTCCGTCTACTTCATCTTATGTATTACTTCATTTCAAGGTTGTAGGACCAGGCGGGGCGGTGGAATTTGCGCTGTGTAAATATTTTTCCCTAGCACTTGGCTGGGGGACTGGGGCCCCTTCCTGGGGGTTGTTCGTATCAACTCCCAGGTTGAATATGGCTAAGGTAGGATCGCCGGCGGCAGGAGTGGTCCCTTCCAGAGATCACGTTGGAATCACAAAGAACCACGTGTGCACAGTGTCCAATTACTTACAGTTTTCGTGTAATTTCAGCGAAGTGTTTAATCCGTTTAATGAAATCCACTAATACTTATAAACAGTGTTTAATTTTTAATAAAGTAATAAAAGAATGAAATGTTTTTACTTAAACTTTATTTTTAAACACCCATTCTAAAAATAAATGGGTACAGTACTTTGTAAGTATGAACTACCACATAATCAGGTGCTTAATGAAGCATTCAAAGTCATATCCTTTATCACTTTAAAGTAATGCAATTGGGGGAAAAAAAGGAAATAAAAGTGTCATAGGATGTTGGTAACGATATTTATAATGAAGCTATAAATACCTGTTATCGAGCAAGAAAGAGGTACCATAACCGTGAGATTTGCGCGTGTGGTCAATTACTCAGGCCGTTGTTGCGACGTCGTAATTTTAGGATTAGGATTAATCAGACAGAGCAGCCTCCAGTCACTGGAGCACAGCACAGCATGTCGGTCATATAGGGCCTTTGTGTTTCCAATTTGATCCTTGGGAAGAAGGAGAGACCAGATACGGATGACGATGCAAAGTCGAGGTCGTTAAGGATATCAGAGTGACACCAAACCAGATACCGTAGACCGAGGTGACGAAAATGCCGAGGTGACGAGTCATCAAATACGCAACACGCACTACACCACTCAACAGTACATGGAAAACAAATAAATAGACGGCTAGAAAAGGAGTTGCGCTTGCGAGTCACAGTGCCTCGCGAGTCGCGTTTTCGCCACCACTGCTGTAGACCTTGGCTTAGCTATCTTTAACCTAGGGGTACCGGAATGAAACGAGCCAATCCTAGGAAGGAGCCACAGTATTCTAAAGCTTATTTTTCTATCTACATAACTTTAATAAACCTTTTTAGAAATAGCTACATTACACATGTATTATAAATACAAAGCGAATGACGATAATCAACCCTTTAAGAACTGTACCCAATATGCTGGCCATAAAATTTCATACTGTTTCCATGCAATCGCGAAAAACAACTGCATGTGAACAGTTCTTTAAAGGAACGACCAAGTAATGAACAATTCGAACCATTAATAGTGGATCCCCTAGAAATGGCTTATGCACAAGAAAGTTATTTGGCATAAATGAATTTTTTGTGTAGTACATTTTCGTCTATCACTTGACGTTTAACAGTTATAAAAGGATACACAAAACTGCTTCCGAATGAAGAGGATTTCAGAGGCTGTTCCCAGAAAATTCAAGATATACATTTTGTTTTCCATGAAAATATTTTTAATATATGGTATTTTAACCAAAATCGTTAGAGCAATTTTTTTAGAAAATCAAATATTTCGAAAATTCTGCTATGTAAACGGTAGTTTGCTAAGGGGAAGTTTCTTGAAAATCTTCTTGTCGCATCTTTGCAACGTACTGAACCTAATTACAAAGTTTGGTGTTTATCTGACTTTTTGTTTTCGAATTATGCTGTTCACAAACACGCGCCTACAGACACACACACGGATATTTTTCTAAAAACGCCTTTTTTGGATACAGGGGCCTCAAAACGTGAATTTGCAGTGAATTCTCGGTATCGAATTTTAAGGTAGAATGCAATACCTCCTCTACCTGCTATGTACGTGGTAGAGAAAGTAAAACGTTTACCACCCGAAAAGTTTAGAAATTGTTAAAAAGAATACAATAGGCCAAATGAATTGAGTTGAATGGTATATGGCGACTCACTTTTTAAAGATTTGAATATCCCTCTTCTACCCACAACGAAATTTCACAGAAGTTTATCTCAATTAGTATGAAGTAGATAGAAAAATCGGTACTTATATAACAGATGGTAGAAGAGAGATAAACACAAACGATGTTGGGTAGAGAAATTGTGAATGCAACGCATCAGATTCATAGTTTGCAACCGAGTACTTTTACAATTGATAGTTATCGTCGTGACGTATAAAATCAGTTCCTATATTTTATTGAAATTGCCGCCTATTTTTTTTCTATTCTGCTTTGAACACTCTACAATAATTCACCCACGTGTTTTGCTCATTATTTTTAGTTGAATGTCACACTAGATTTTGGCACATTTTTATGTAGAAGAGAAAGTGCTATAAGCATTAAATTACGCTTTTGGAGTTCACGCACGAAGCGACAGAAGTAATGGTTAATAGCATAGCACAAATGCGGAAGGCGTGAATTTATAACTTTTTCTTGCACATTTAGTTTTATATTTGGCAGGGATCCTGGAACGACAGAGCAGTTCAAAAACCTGGCGCCTGAGAGATGGAGAACAAAAATAAAGAAGGCTTAAGTTTCATTACGTTTAACAACATATCATTCCTTTATGCACTTAAAACTTACTCAATGTTGATACTAAAGAATGTTTTTTTTTTCTGAATATCTATCTATACTACCTTGATAAAGTAACCCTGTTCTCTCTTTACTATCTGGTAATTTGGTAGCTTGGGGGGGTAAGTGCACGTTTGGTCGTTGTTTATAATATTCCTTTATGCACGAAGACATCATATAACGTCACCTCATTTACTCCCCTTTGTGACCATATAACATTTGGTACCATCATGGATCTATGGGACAGCATCAGATAATCTAAGACTTAGAGAAGACATTTTCAGGAGCGAAGCATATACAAAAATGAAGCAAGAGTAACGAAAGCTTGCTTCGCGACGGACACTCTCTGTCGATTCCCCTCAGAACGACAATCTCTCCACTTTAAATTTGTATTTCACTAGAGATAGGAAAACAATAACTTTAAGTCCAGAATACTACTCCTTCAGCTTTGCACTAGGTGTAGGATATACAATGGAGAGGACACGCGCTCACCGCGACCTACATGGATCTATTGGAGGTTACCACTCCCAGCAAGAAGGAATGAAATGGTGAGGCTACATGCCGTAGACAGACAGGCCACAGAGAAGCGCGGAAGTCCTAGCATTTCCTGGCTCGGAAGACTCGACCCACTCTTGTAGAGGTCCCTAGAAGACGATAAACGACCTTTACAACCAGAAAGCCCTTTTGTGCCCACGGGAAATACTCTTTCCTTGGAGCAAGCATCCGCGCCTTCTGTTCGAAACCAACCCAAGTCGCAAAACCTAGAAGTACACCTAAAACACGATTTCTCGTAAACCACGTGCACTATAATCTTGCAACAAACGTCACTGAATACTCTAATTTACCCTACTTTTATTCTGTTGATGTTACTAGTCATTGTTTCATTTAAAAATTGTATGTTTGCTCAAAAAATACACTTTCTTAGTATTATAAAAATCTGTTTATAGGTTAAATGTAAGAGCCCCTGACTACCAATCAATGCTGTGAAAACTGCACATCAATATCACTTTCCAATTCCGAAATGTTTACGGTGCGAGATTTAAGGTGATTCACCCTGTATAGTATTTTTCTTTATTTGGTTACGAATTGAAGCGAATGGTTACGTTGGAATAGTAATTTAAAATGTTATTTGTTATGGAATGTACCAGTATGTTTCTTCATTTAGTAATGAATTGAAGCGGATAGATTCATTGGTGTAATAATTTAAAATATCTTTGGTTATCTCGAATCGTAGTGGCGTGTAAAGGGTCCTACAATTGCCAACAATTGTAGATCATGTATTTTCACACTTAGAAAAACTAATAACACTTAGAAAAACCAATAAAAGTTCTTCGTAACATCCTAAAGCTCGCATCTGAAGCCGTATTTTCACTTTAATTTTTTTACAAAAATCAACATTAACCCTAGAGCAGGGGTGTTGATGAAAATTAAATTAATGCTGTAGTGCTTAGCGTCCCATCTATATTGTACATGAAAGGCCGGAAATGTTGCTCAAAGGCCCCTTTACACACTTGGTTCTTTTACGTGCCATAAATCTACGACACGGGAACACGGCTTTACTTCCCTTCCGAAAAGAACCATGCTAAGGATTTTTACGCCCGAAAAAATCCATCGCCCTCCGACGTGTTGATCCCGCGACCTTGGTATCTAGAGGCTAGCCCGGTAAACACTACACCACGGAGGATGACAGCGTGCTGGTGTATTTTATACACCACATTTACAATTTGCACTTTACTGCTAAAACTCCAAATATTATAGCCACATAGTCGTCCGTATCGTTCAGAAGTATTAGAGCTACCATCAACAGGCCAAGGACAACAGTGAGCTTCTCTTGGAACTGTTGCAACGGAGAATTGTGTTCACCGCGCGCATGATCGTTGCAAACATTATTTCAATTGTCACGTTATTTATTTTTTTAACGGCTTGCTCTCCTTGTTGTAGGACCTACACCCCCCCAAGAGCTTATAAACCAATGCCTTGGGTCAGTTCTCAGTAGCCTGTCGAGGAGAAAGTAAACTCTAGATCATAGGATATGGGATAGGTGGCGAGGCAAAGCTTGGTGTAATGAAGTGTAGCAATGAAAGGGATGATGGGAAAATTCGCGGATCAAGTTATCCAACTCAACATGACCGCGGAAAAGCGCAAAAAAAACTTCGGTCAGGTTGGTGGCCTTGGAAGTCTGAATCCCCGCCCTTTCGAATGCGCGTCACAGACCTTACAAACCTGAGCCATCCTGTTCGGTCAGTTTATTTCTTGTCTTTTTAAACACAGCAGTAACTATGATACAAAAAATGTATTTTAGGTACGTCTGCTATTATGCTTTATTATTGGCTATTACCAATAGCTGGGGTTTTTTAGGACTCTAATTTTAGGGCTAAAAGTATTTGACGGAGAAGGAATTACAATGGGGTGGCGGTTGCTGGAGAAGACATAACAGACAGATGAAGTAACATGACCGAGTATTCATCATGTGACTCAAAATTTGAGAATGATTAGAGAGTTTATTCCTTTGAAACTGAAATTGAATTTTTAATGCTACAGAAACACAAACAAAATGTATAAGACGGGATATACATAAAAAGCATCCCATATACAAGCAAAAAATATTGTGAAGATCTTCGAGGTCCTAAAAAGATCTGCGATGCCAAGATTACAAGCCGATAGTAGCATGTATCTGCATAGTTACAAAGTTCAAGATATGTAAGTGTATGAAAGAGCAACCAAGGAAGAAAAAGGTAGAAGTGATATTTATGAGAACTATAAGAAGTATTTACATATACAACACTTCCTCCACTTACTACCAGTGGCTGTTGAAGCATTAATGCACTGGTGGTACCAGAAAATGTGGATCCCTACATTGGCAAGAGACAAGGTAGACCCGGAACAAGATGGGATGACGCCTTCAAGAAAGCAGTAGGAGTACACTGGACAAGGACTGCACACGACTGCAACAGCTGGAGAGACATCCGAAGAAGACAGGAAGTGCTGAACACAACCACCTAGTGACGATGGGAATTAAGGGAAGAACTGTGTGAAGTGGGGAATAAACAAGATCATGAAGTGAAGATTGCAAAGAAGTGAATGAACAAGAGTACGTAGTGCGGAAGAAATAACGCAACGAAAAACACCACTTATTCGGACTAGCTCCCCGCCTGGGTCATATCAGCTTCTCCATGCAATAGGAGGCCTTAGTCCTTCAGGTACACATCTGCTATTCATTCATTCAGTGCCAGTAAAGCATTGATGCACTCGTAGTGCCAGCATTATTTCCCAATTATTTGTTAGCATATGTATTTTTGGAAACATATCCGTGTGTGTGTGTGTGTGTCTGTGAACAGCAGCATTACTCAGAAACGAACAGTTGGATAAACACCAAACTTGGTATTTAGATTCAGTATCTTCCAGAGATGCCACAAGAAGGTTTTCAAGAAAATTCCCCCACCCCATATTACCCTTTATATGGAACATTTTCGAAAATTTTAATTTTCTCAAAAATGGCTCTAACGATTTTAATTAAAATATCATATGTTTAAGATATTTTCAAGACAAATAAAATGTATAACTTGAATTTTCTGGGAATGTCTCCAAAATTATTCTTCATTGTGAACGACTTTTGCATAACTGGTAAACCATAAAAGATAGATAAAATTTTACTACACAAAAAATGTAGATCGCATTAAAATACACCATTTATGTCATATACATTTTTTTGTTGAGTGAACCATTTTCGAGTTATTGCTTGTTATTCCCTTAAACTTTCCAATACTTATACTTTTTCTCAAATGGGAATTCGTTATTCAGTTTTTTTTGTCCTGGTAGTGCAAAGAGAATGGAATACTCCACGTAGCAACCAGCTCTTAAAATATTTGACTATAGCTTAAAGCCTACCAACTCGCCTTGCACCAACAAAAAAATTACCAATAAGATTAACATCTCGATATCTCGTTAACATGAAGCGTATGAAGAATAAGCGTGTGTAAAAATAGTTTGTACAAGAGTAGAGAAAGTCATGTGAGTGTAACACATCAGATTTCTTTCTCAAGCATATGATCAAATTTCGAGATATGGAAGCTCCCAAGCAGGATATCAATTACAGTAGTCGTGTATCTTAATCTTTTTGACACAGAAACTAACTCCAGCACACTTTTTTAGACCAGTGATCATCGCCACCAAACATAACGTACGAAAAGTCAATTTGTTTTTCATGTAAATATTTCTTTTGAATTTCCAAGATTTGCACTTTTTTCTTTTATATTCATGTGCAGATCAATATAGGACTTCCCATGTATTTCACCTTCACCTTATCTCTAATGTAAAAAATGGGATACCTACTAAAAATTTCACTTTATTGACTTCATTCAAAGAAAACTGTACACCGCATGTGTGAGCACTGTCCACTCAACAGGTTTTACTCTTCCTAGCACACTTCTCCATGAATCCTCTGTTGGACTGCTAGCAACAATTTCATTAAAACAATGATTAACTTAATTTTAAGTATGAACAATGGAAATGTTATGAATATGATATAATAAAGTACGACTTTCCGCTAACTTTTACACTGCATAGTGCTGATAAGCACCTTACTTCTCCCTTCTGAGCATAGTATACTTAATCTTAGATGTACGATAATGTTGGTAATTATGATTCGCATGTGCTGCCAACAATAAGTCGCGACAGTACTGTCGCGAATGTGGACCATCTTGCTCCTCCAGTATTCACTAGTGTCTATCTGAAAGCCCGAGTGCTATGAATCAGTGCCAGAGCAGAAGTGGAGGGATTCATGGAATACTAATACCAGGGTAAGTAATAAGTATCCGCAGATAAATTTTAAATTTATTATAACAATAACAGAAACTTACAATTAACTCATTTTTAACGTAGTCCCCTTGTTTCTCAATGCACCCAGTCCAACGTTGCACAAACTTTCTGAAAAAAGTGAAGTGCCCTCAGAAAAAAAGTGTTTTCGGTTGAACAGCAAACCATAATTATATTGTCACGTGCTAAGTTGTGACACTGGGGGGAATAGCTAAATGAGGGATTGGAGAGGTAGAGACAATTATTAAAACGCTTGGCTAGAGCGATCTGACTATATTCTAAAGAATTACATTTTTACCATGCGATAGTTGAGTTTACAGGATCAGGGATGATTATGGTACTAGCTAACATTATTATTAACAATTTATTTTATAATGCTTACCTTGAGAAATTTCTTATCGTGGATGAGGAGAGCCAATACTCAACACGACTTTGTCAAGCCGCTAGTGGTGTCAAGAGAAACCATCCGGATCGGCCTTGCCGCGGCCGTCGACGGGTACCATAGTGGTTCCGGCCACGTTACAACACAAAGTCCCCCGAGCAGAGCTTGAGGGCTTGGTTATATAGAGTTGAATACCCTAGAGGGGTTCATTCTAATACCGTGGCAGCTATTACCAAATATGGTCTGCCACCTCCCTGGGTTTGAAATATAGCGCCCAATCATAACTCGATACGTCAATGTTCTAGAACATTCTATGTGACGTAACGCGGTTCAAGGTGCTGCTAAGAGCCTGCAGAAAGACACGTACTCCTCAGGAAATGATGACATGGTGACATCCCTTGGAAATCTCAAGGGAAGTAGCAGGCCGCTATTTCCTACCATATGTACAATTTACTAAGACGTGAGCAGAATTAAGAATATAAAATATGATTTTATATGAATTCAGAAACTTGTGGTAGGTTAATAAAATAATGCCAATAAATATAAAATAATAATTACAATACGGATATTCTCAATCACGTTCGTGACAATATGCACTGCTTCTTCACTTCTTGGTCTGTGGTGAAGCGACGGCCCCTTAAGGCATTTTTAAGCGGATCTAAAAAGATATGGTTTGCCATTTCTTCGGTTCTGTGAATCAGCATACGGACTTGCTCATTGTTAGCGTCACTAGTGGATATGGGTGGGCTTCCTGCTTTCCTCGTTCTTCATAGTTGTCCGACCAGTCTTAACTTTTCAATCCATTTGTACACATTTCGCCGGGGTAAACATTACCCCTATATAATGCGAAATGTCTTTGGTGGATTTTGGCTGCTGGTACATCTTCAGACGACAAAAACAGATGACCCGCGCTGTTCTTCTTTGCTGCAAACGATGAAGGGTGCAGCCATGCTTATTATGCAATAATGCAACACTCACAAGCGGAGATAAAGGAACAACATGCAGACGTGCGCGCGTATAAACCGATACAGCCAACCTACGAAAAATTAAAAATGGTGTGCGGATACTTATTGCGAGTGTAGTTTATATATGTTTTGAGCCCCACGTTGTGGTAGCCAAATTGCGACGGTATTAGTTATAATGTTGATGCTTGTGATGTTTATATATGTGTCTTTACTTCACGCGTTGCCATCTTGTGACGTCATTCATTTGTTTGGTTTGTAGCTCCATCTGGCGTTAGCAATTTGCGGTTCCTAGTATCAGTTTTTGAAATAATTCATTTCAAATGTCCTCCGGCTAGCTATTATCCTGTTGGCTTGGGTCGAACATGTGTCTCTATACAGGTTGTGAAACGGAAAGGAATCTTTTATCCAAAAATTACACTGATGAAGAAATTTGTTTTATAATTTTATTGTCGAACACGTTCACTATCACTTTTACATATTGATTTAGATACTCGCCAAACTGAAACTGTTATAATAACTTCTTACTGATCACTTTTAATCAACGTACTTCAACCTTTTGTATAATTAACTTTATAATACTTTAGATTTTCGTAACTTGTGAATCAATAGCCGACGTATCTCATACAAATATTTTGGCGAACTGACGAACTTAAGACGACGTGTATTGCACAAAGAATTTTGATGAACTGCCCGCGATCTACCTCTGACTTGGCTTATTTATACTCCTTCGTCCAGATACGCCTAAAGATTATAAATGAATTACTATTGGCTAATAAAACGCGCCAACATTAGCGTCTATTTTAATATCCAATGAAAACCACGAATACATATTGCTTTTAGGGAGAAAATATTCCAGAAGTTTCTACCGAAAACGCGCCAACATTACGTAACTTCCTTGTTTCCAATAATGATAAACAGCTCACCCCCCTCGCTGCATTATTGCGCTCTTATTGACAGTTTCAGTAAAGCCGTATAAACTTATTTCCCAATAATAATTACAATTAATAAACATCTGAAATCAATGTCACATAAAAATGCATATTCATATTACAATCATTATTTACATTTAAGTAATTTGTGATACAAATTACTGCATCATTATAGACTTGCTTGCAATCGCTTCCTTTAACGGTTTTATATTGTCAGTCAGGCCATTTCATTGCGCCTTGAAGAATAATAAAGATGGGGGCATGCTTGATGTTCATACATGCGTTTCTTTATTGTGTTAAGGTAGTAGACTCTAAGGTACTGCCATGGCGCGGAGGCGCTATCCCCGGAGCTAGCCATGTTTACTACAGGTAAGTAAAAGTAACAAGCTTAAATTATTCCTCTTTTTTACTTTCTCTACTACGTACAGTAAGTAGGGGAAGTATTGCATTCCACCCAAAAATTCGATACCGAGATTTCACCGGAAATACATGTTTTGAGACCTCCTGAATCCAAAAAAAGCATTTTTGGAAACATGTCCGTGTGTGTGTCTGTGTGTGTGTGTGTCTGTGTGTGTGTGTGTCTGTGTGTCTGTGTGTGTGTGAACAGCATAACTCAAAAACGAACAGTCGGATAAACACCAAACTTGGTATTTAGGTTCAGTATCTTCCAGAGATGCGACACGAAGGTTTTCAAGAAAATCCCCCCACCCCAGACTACCCTTTACATGGAACATTTTTCGAAAATTTTAATTTTCTCAAAAATGGCTCTAACGATTTTGATGAAAATATCATATGTTTAAGATAATATCATGAGAAATGAAATGTATATCTCGAATTTTCTGGGAATGTCTCCAAAAGTATTCTTCATTCTGAACGACTTTTGCATAACTGGTAAACTATAAGAGATAGACAAAATTTTACTACACAAAAAATATAGATCGCGTTAAAATACACAACTTATGTCATATACATTTCTTTTGTTGAGTGAACCGTTTTCGAGATATTGCTTGTTATTTCCTTAAATTTTGCAATACTTATACTTTTTCTCAAATTCGTTATTCATTTTTTTATGTCCTGGACATGCAAAGAGAATGGAATGCGCCACATAGCAACCAGCGTTAAAATATTTGACTATCGCTTAAAAGCTACCATATTCCCCTTGCATCTACAAGAAAATTACCAATAAGATTGACATTTCGATATCTCGATTAACATGAAGCATATGGAGAATAGGCGTTTGTAAAATTAGATTGTACAAGAGTAGAGAAAGTCATGTGAGTGTAACACATCAGATTTTTTTTACAAAAATTGATATAAAAACGCCTGTTCCAGAAAATTAGCCTGTCGATATTTTTCACCCATTTGGACAAACTTAGATCAGCCAGTTTGTTCATTCGCTGTCACTATTTGCTGCAACATTTCTTTATTTAGCTACTCAAAATATAAGTGTGTCATTCTTTCCTTATGTTTTCATACCGAATAGTTCAAATGTGTGCATTCTCCCTGCTTTTCAGAAAAGCAGTTTTAGCACTTTATACTTTGTTTTGAATTTTCTTTAAATGGAGCTATGTTTCTTGTCCAAAAGTGAGAGCGAGTATAATCCCCATTTTACAAAGCTTCATCCGTTATTTCTTTAACTTTATTGGCGTCTCAACTCGTTTAGAAAGTTTGTAACTTCTTGTTTAACTCATCTCCATTTTCATTTCTTACCGTAACCAGATGCACTTTCCAAGTGTAGTCTGATTCTGAAAGTCGTGTCCCAAGGCGGTGAATTATCCTACTGTTTGAGTTTTGTCTCCCTTTTCCAAAGCTCTTGCATTTATCCCTTTCTCGTGTGCATTTTCGAAGCTTAATTTAAGACTACGCTGTGTGTATGCTTTGGTGGTCCGGTTTGAAGTAGAGGAAGAATAAGGTAGATTATTGAAACTGCCGTCCTCCTCTCTATTGCGTGAATTTAAGTGTGAACAGAAGAGCCTTGGATAAGGTTTATTTCCGATAAATCCGATGATTCTATCATGTTTGACTACCCACGTTAATACTGAAAGGTGAATTTATTGTATTCTATGTGGTATTTTCCTGTTGTTTTACGAGGCGTGTTTTCAACGTAAATACCGATAATTATTTAAAAGAATAGCAGAACATTATTTTCCAAATACTTTATCATCATTCATTACCTAGCACCTTACACTACTTATCCATACAGTCACCGCGTTATTCAGGCACTTGTAACGGGAAACCAGATTTCGTATGCCTTCGTCAAAGAATGATGCCGCTTGTGATGAAAGTCAAAACTACTTGTTTCACAACATTATCTTCGTTGAAATGTTTTCCACCAAATTTCTTTCTAGATGAGAAAACAGATAAAATCGCTTGGTGCCAAATAGGGACTATAGGGAGAGTGGTCGAATTGTTCCCAACGAAATAATGTAATCAGATCTTGAGTTTGTTTGACTGTATGGCCGCGCGTTATCACTCATTATTGTTTCTCCATAAACCTCACACAATTGGCAATGAATGTTTGCTGGCGTAGCATTTTTCGCATTCAAGAAAAGAATCACTGATCTGACTTCACAGTCGCGGGTCGTTCGATTATTTTGAACATTTCAAAATTCTCTAACAATAGGAAAACACAAGTGACGATCCCTCACAGTCGTGACCGGCTTCCTAATGATAGGGGAAGGACTCAAAATCGCGACTACAGTGGTAAAATATTTAAACGGTACTTATTTTAAAAATACGCCTCATATTTGCCAATGCCACACCGGTCTATTTGTGCTTTTTTGATGCCGTTGACTTCGAGTATTTGTGAGATTTCCTCATGCCTTGTTCCCGGTTCCGACACTCCTTAGACGTGTGATCCGGTTACCACATGCCCGCATCTGTATTTGATTTTCTCCAGCACCTTTCTCGTGCCGAAAATTTTATGAGTGTTTTTGCTTGTGCGTTTTATCCAGCGACACAACATTTATTTCCCCCACCTTTCATCCGAATCACAAGACGTGTGCGTCTTCCTAAATAACTTGCGTCTCTTATTGCATTGCACACTTATTTCGTAATCATCATCAATAGTAGTGCGATTTAGATCATGTGGCCTGTTCCGTGTCCACATAATGTTAATTAAACTAGTCTCATCATCATTTTCTTGGCCGGTCTACACTTTGTCTTCCTTGTGGTTTATAGTTATACCGGGTGTTAAAAAAACTATCCAATATTGCAGGGGATGATACTATGCACCAAAACAAAAAAAATATGTCATAAACATGGGTCCTATAAATCATACGTTATGAGACAGGTGTTCAATGCGACATCCATTCATGTCAATGCATCCCTCTGCTCTTTGGCGTAAGGAATCACGCACCCTTTACAACTGACCTGGTTGGTTTTGAATATACTGAGGTGCATTGAAGACACGATTCTGTAGTGTATGCACGTTGCTTATTGGAGTGGCATAGACCAATTCCTTCATGTATCTCCACAACCAAAAGTCTAGGAGATTTAGGTCTGGGGAACGAGCAGGCCAAGGTGTGACCTCTCCAGCCAATCCAGCTGTTCTCAAATATCCGCGCCAGGTGCCCAAACACTTTACAGACAAAATGTGCTGATGCGCCATCGTGCATGGACCAAAACTGTAGTCTTTCCTGATATGGCACATCTTCCAGCAAGATAGGCAATATGTTAATAAGAGAGTCGTGATAACGAAACCCAGTAAATCTCGTGGTTGCATATTCGGCCCTATCAATCTCTGCCAAGAACACCTACAGATACATTAAGAATCGGTCTTGATCCCTTGTTTCTTGAACCGCATGGGGATTTTCATCAGCCCACAAAAGCTGATAATCAAAATTTACAACACCATCTCTTATAAACCCTTCCTCATCAGTTAACAAACTCCTCGATGCAAATTGTGGATCAGATTGTCAGTTGACCCGAACAACTGATCGCAGACTACAGCTCCAGTTAATGTTTATGTTGATACTGCAAAACATTCCAGCACATAGTTGTCCCTGGTATGACATAATAGGACGGAACGCCAATGCAACAACAGTATCGTATCCGCAACCAAATGTTCGTTATGCCTTCCGACAATCTAGTATTGCATACTCTAACGTAATTATCTGGTATTCTGCTGTACTGTATTCTGCTGTACATATGAAATCACATATGAACAAGTGTTCATTTATCTGAGAAGGTGTGATTTACAGGACCCGTGTTTATTAGACATTTGTTTCTTGTTTTGATGTCTACTATCATACTCTGAAAAATTGGTTAGCCTTTTTAATACCCGGTATAATATCTGGGTAAGCGGATTGTCTCCATTCTAATAACATGTTCATGCCAACCCTGGGTATATTTTTATATTAGTTCTAGGATACAAGGTACATTAAGCTCCTCCCTGATATCCACCTCCGTTTATGGTCCAGTAAACTATATCCCGCAACCTGTCTTGAAGTTTCATCTCAGCTGTCTCTATTCTCTTTTTCTATGGTTACTCAAGTCTTAGCTTAAAGGCAACTTTCTTTTGGCAATTCTCACGATGTTATTTTGGTTTCTCCATAAGCTTGTCTGCTTATGTTTGTTTGAACCACGTCCTGAAAACTACTAATCTAATATTCGCTACCAAGGTACTCCATTTTCCTACTGTTCTCACATGCTGGAATACATAAAATTGTCATTCTTGACAGCAGAGCTTTTTAGAAACAAACGACAGGCAATGTGCGGTGGCTTTCTTCCTTGTTCACTGAAACTTGTGTTCTTTTCAAGCTTATGCATTTAATTTATTCCTTAACACTCTTTCTAATAATTGTTTATTACAAGTTTATTAAAAGGTTATTAATATATCGATTTACTTATTTTCATTTGTTTATGATAGCACATAAGACCGTTACAGATGGCACACTCCCGGAGATATCAAGCAGCTAGTGTTGGTCCTAGCAACAATGTTTGGATCAACACATGTCAGGCTTAGGCTGTTACATTTTCTCTCTTTATATAATTACGCCTGTACTATGCATAGAAATTACAAAATAGTTGTTCAAATCTTCATATTTTGAAAGCAAACAACGCCTATTTTACACACGCACCTGTCGCTGACCCAATATTTCGCAGAGTATGAGAGGTTTTAGGAATAGTTCAACGAAGGGACCTCCTGTGACTGGTTTACTGCAACGCACGTAGGTCATATAGTGAGCCTTTTGTGCTTCCAACGTGGCTTCACGGGGAAGCCAAAGAGCGATTAATTATGATTTAATTTTATTTTTTCTTAGAATGAATTCTAATTCTTACTTCATTTTTAATTTAAACAACAAGTTTTCTTTGCAAATCATATTCAAAATTAGCACTCAAAACTAAAGCCCCTTTAAAATACTTCCCAATTCAAGCTATTGCATCCTTAACACTTAATTTCGTAATTCTTGTACATCAGATGACGATGTGCGCTAACAATCCCAACATGACACCAATATTGACGCCGGCTATCCCTGCCCTAGACACCCGCAACCTGGTCGTCCCGGGTGCTCCCAGGAAGAAAGAGGGGTTCCGCCAAGCCCCAGGGATATAAACCTTTCCATATTTTGTAATAGAAGGGGAACCACCCCAGCATTCGCCAACCAACCCGGGGAAACCGTGAAAAAACCAATGGTCAGAATGGCCGGCCCGACGGAAATTGAACCCAGAATGAGCAGCTAATTATGCATTCTTTCTTTTTTTAACAACTTGTTGCATGTTTTTGCATTGCATTTGTTAGCAGTTGGGAATAGTTTAAAATTATCAAGACTACAGTAAAACGCTTGGCAAGTGAGAGTGTTATTGAAATAGGTTGCAGTTACATCAAAAGAATAGTTAACGGGTCTGATTTATTCGGCCTTGATACCGTAATTATTGACAGGAAAATATTAGTAATTAAATACGCATTTCATAGTATGATAGAGAAATGCTGCAATGAATAATTTTCATATATTAAATTAAGATGTAATGTAACAAGCTTGAAGCGAACGATTTGTAAGGAAAGAAGGTAATTAGCAAGTCACGTTAAGAAAAGTCATTAGCAACAGCGAGGAGCGAACGCGCTAGGCATAATGATTCCTGGAATGCAGTTCCGTTATAAGTACAGTACATTTGCAGTCATGTAGGCCAATTCTGGAAATGGGAAAAGTGAAAGGTTTTTAGATTCAGGCAAGCCATAGCGAAGCAACAAGGGGAGGTAGACATAGTAGGAGACAGAGACGCACATGAACAGAGTTTAATATTGGGCCAGGTGAGAAAGGAAAGTTGATGGGGGTAACTATAGGTAAGCGGAGCTTGTATTGCTAAAATTAGCACCTTTCTTTCTTTTACTTTTCTATAATGCTGGCTCACTTTTTCAGAAACAATATAAATTGGAAAAACACTATTTGCGCCACCTATGTTCACCGTATACATCTTCATTTTAAAATAAAATTGTATGGGATTTTTTCATTCCTTGTCTAGCACAAAATTTCATTTTTAATACAAATCTATAACGTAATGGACTCAAATTTCATAAAAACTGCAAGCACTTGATGTATTAATAGCTCCCAAAAATGATTTCTCTCTTTAAAGGAAGATCTCACCCAAAATTTGGAATTTAACAGCACAGAGATGATAGGTTCTCTTCAATTCTTTGCCTTCAATACAATCCTTGAGCGTACACATTGTTTATTTTTCCTTATTTTATGAGCTGTTCTCATGCTGAATTGATTTTACAAATATTACACATTACTTATTACCGATGCTAGAGTCGAGTTCCATACACACCTTCCCTGTCATCAAGATGCAAGATATTTGCCAGGGAAGCGGCTGTGCTTTTGTCAATATAATCCAGCACCGCCCTAAAGCAATAAATAAAATTTATGTCGATATCCGTCTAGTAGTGCACTTTAAATAAGTTATAGCTCCTCCCGTTAAAGTTAAACTACTTCTTTATTTAGGACGATGTCCTGCATGTTTCAACTGCTCTCTTCTATCGGCAATATGCTCCGCCTCTTCCCACTGGTTGTGGTGTGTCTGACTTGAAGTTCATCGCACTTTTCGGGACACCATCTTCCCCATTCTATTAATGTGGTCTCTCCATTCTTTTCTTTTTTGTTTAATCCATCTCGTAATATTCGTTATCGCACATACGCTCCTTATTTCTTTATTAGTGTTTTATAATATAATGTATAAACTGTTATTTATCCTAAACATTTCACTTCGTTTGTTCTAAGAAGTTGTTCTGTTTTCTTTGTTTCAGCTCTTATTCTTCTGCATTTATCATCAATGGGCTGACGCAAGCTTTATACTTACGGGTTTTAACTTCTGTGCTCATATGCTTATTTCTGCAAATAATTCCCCTTTCTGCTCCTGATATCATCGATCAGTTTCTTATTTTGAATTATCTTCTGAGATGGTATCTATGGCAACACATACACACACATATATACGCATGCATATTATTTATAATGATTGCTAACAGTAATAATCAACAACCCTCCTCAAATCAATCAATATGAGAAGTAAATCCTGTAAAGTAATAGTAATAAGCAAGATACTAGAAATTAGATATTAAGTTTTGTCTATGTGTAGGAGTTTAGTTGGAGCTAGGGAAAAGTTGTATAAAGGACACAAGCAACATTTTGTCAGAATTAGGATGCAGGCGAACCCATCTGTAGGGGATGACACAATAGCAGAACCTTGAGTTATTTTGCAGGAGAAAGTCGCAAGCTAGCTCAATGTTTATTTTTGAAGAGAGGTCACATGTTTGTAAACAGCGAATGGTAGCCTGTTAAGTATTTTGAGAAGGTTCCAAGCTAAAGGAACGCAGCCAATAAGATTTTAAGAGGAATATCTTTAAATTTTTAAGTTCGTGATAGCGTCCCCAAGTCTAAGTCAGTTGGGAGTAAAGTGCGATGATGTACAGAACATACGTGTAAGCTCTCCGAAGCTGGAGCTACTAATTACCTCACATAATGTAGTGACAACGTTAAAAATATCTAAATTTGAAAGTGCAAGTTGTTACAAGTGAAACGAGGTATAATTTAGGTACGTGTGATAAATAGTTCCATTATTAACCGAGCACTTATAAAACAAGGGCAATATAGAAATACAGTAGCCTTTAAGCACATACATATCTCTTAATAGCTGGTTGCTAGGTGCAGCACCATTCCCTTTGCCACAGATTAATACTCTTTGGATATCCATGACAAAAAAATGAATAACGAATTCCCATTTGAGAAAATAAGTATTGAAAAATTTAAGGGAGTAACAAGCAATATCTCGAAAATGGTTCACACAACAAAAAAAATGTATATGACAAATTGTGTATTTTAACGCGATATACATTTTTTGTGTAGTAAACTTTTGTCTATCTCTTATGGTTTACCAGTTATGCAAAAACCTTTCACAATGAAGAATACTTTTGGAGACATTCCCAGAAAATTCAAGATATACATTTCATTTGAAAATATCTTAAACATATAATATTTTAATAAAAATCGTTAGAGCCATTTTTGAGAAAATTAAAATTTTGGAAAAATCTTCTATGTAAAGCGTAATCTGGGGTGGGGGAATTTTCTTGAAAACCTTCTTGTCGCATCTCTGGAAGATACCGAACCGAAATACCAAAGTTTGGTGTTTATCCGACTGTTCGTTTCTGAGTTATGCTGTTCACAAACAGACACACACACACACACAGACAGACGCACAGACACACACACGGACATGTTTCCAAAAATGCTTTTTTGGATTCAGGGGGTCCCAAAACATGTATTTCCGGTGAAATCTCGGTATCGAATTTTTGGGTGGAATACAATACTTCCCCTACTTACTATACGTAGTAGAGAAAGGAAAAATTGCTAAGTGACCTAGCTAAGAAATTTTCTACATCTCCAACAAACTCAGTTATTACTAAAGTAACCATGTAACGTATTGCCACAGCATATAATACTGTGAAATTAAATTAATGTGTTCCTCAACTGATTTTTTCACGTGTTAAGTGTTGTTACTACATACTTTTCTTCCCGTACCACATCCTGATAAATTATACATGCTCTACCCTAAACTCATACAACAGCAGCCGTGGCAAGAAGGAAACAGAACATCACTGACAATTTATTAGTAACAACCTAAACACTAAGATAATCATCAGAGATAATATAGTAATTCAAGTATTAATATATCAACCTACGGACCTACTGTGAGTTAGGCTACCAACAAAGAGGAGTCTACCGCACTAATGTAACTAAGTTCTTATTACTGCTCTTCTTATTATTCACTTTGTGTTTAGATTCAACAGCTTCTTTAAATAATCTTTTGATGTTTAATTGAAACTTATATAGTAGCCTCGCTTTTGGATAACAACAACATGGCATCCATTAAGCATAATATTGTATATCCTTGTTTCCCAATCTCTTACGATTTCATTCATTATTACACCAAATAAGATAGGACAATAATCTCCATGTCTTATACCTACTGCTAAGTAAACTTTTTCTGTTAGTTTCTCACACACTTTTATTTTGTTAGAGATAAAAAAAAATAAGTAATTTAGTTTATGGTAATAAATTTAAGCTTCCATCCAATATAACCGATCCGGCACTTCCTCTTTGGATGTGAACGAGTTAAAGACGTAAATCAAGTCTGTATGTACACTGGACCACGCAAACGATGCTTTGTATATTGCGTATTTCTGCAAGAGCTCAACTTTCAATATTTTTTCACAACATCTATTTAAATGACTCTTGAGGGGCCTATTTAAGATGACTTATTGGAATTCTACGAAGGGAATGAAAGCACTGTGGTTCTTTAGAGAACTAAATCAATAATTCTAGCTCAGCGGGCACTGGGGATTGAGTTTCACTCTCGGAAAGTGCCTTTAGATTAATTCAGCTCCGAAACGGGTGCAGCAACGATTTGTAAAGACCTGACTGTAATATTATTCCACCAAAGGAATTGGTAAAACGAGACAAACTACCTGGGAGGAGGGTGGTATTCAAACAGATATCTTACAGTGCGTGTGTCGTTTCCCCGAAAAGTCTCTGGTAAATCCGATGTGTACTGTTGGAGACAACTACACTACGATCGATGCTTTAGGATTGAATGCTACTTAAGCTGCTGCAGGATTAATGAATAAATAAATGAGTCATCTAAAGGATT
This sequence comes from Deroplatys truncata, assembly GCA_030765065.1. NCBI lineage: Eukaryota > Metazoa > Arthropoda > Insecta > Mantodea > Mantidae > Deroplatys > Deroplatys truncata. The sequence continues at coordinate 91,271,977 of CM060979.1, forward strand.
TTGTGAACAACAAAGGCCTCCAAGCATGGCTGGCCCTAGAGAGAATACACAGTAGGTTATTCATAGATACCTTTCTAAACTAACTATACAGGGAGAATTATCTAAAACTTGCACCGCAAATATTTCGGAAATGGAAAGTTCTATTTGTGTGCAGTTTTCACATCATTGATTGGTAGTCAGGGGCTCTTACATTTAGCCTATAAACAGATGTTAACAATACTGAGAAAGTGTACTTTTTGAGCAAACATAAAATTTTTAAATGGAACAATGCCTAGTTACAATAACAAAGGTAGGGTAAATTAGAATGTCAATTGTCTTTGTTGCAGGATTCTAGTGCAAGTGGTTTACGAGAAATTCTATTTTGAAAAGTTTCCACCCCGACAATTGTTAGTCCCATTCAACCTCCTTAGTTGCTAGGTACGATGTTATGTTTGTTTGCATTGTGTTTTCGGTTCATTGATTGCATTGCGTCTTTCTGTTCAGTTAGCTTGTGACAGTTCAAGCAGTAAGTCGTGTGTGGAAGATGGGGTTTACTAATGCAAAAAAGCCAACATACTCATGGTGCATGGAGAGTATAGGAAGAATGCAGTTCGTTCCTGTACGGTGTTTGCGGAAACGTATTCCAATAGACGTCAACAATATCGGCAATTATTTATCAACCTCTTCAACCAATTACGTGAAGGAGGTACTGTAACACCTAGAAAACGTAACAGAAACAAACAAGTGACTGGAGAAGAGGCAGAAATTAATATTTTGGCTGCCCTTGCAGTAGATACGCAAATTAGTTCCCGCACAATCGCACGTGGAAGTGGCATAACTCAGACAAGTGTACTACGCATTCTCCATCGACATAGGTTCCATGCATATCACATCTCTCTCCATCAGGAGCTGCATGGAAACGATTTTGGGATTCGTGTTAACGTTTGTACATGGGCATTAAGACACGATACTCCAGATTCATCATATATCTTGTTTAGTGATGAGGCAAAATTTACTAATCATGGCCAGGTAAATCGTAGAAAAATGAACTATTGGTCTGTCGACAATCCCCGTTGGATTCGTCAAGTAGAAACGTCAACGTCCCTGGGGTTTAAACGTGTGGTATGGTGAAGCTGGTTATCGAGACCCAGGAGAAATAATAATAATAATAATAATAATAATAATAATAATAATAATATAATGGGATATTGAACCATCAGCTCACAGGCCTTTTGTTCATTGAAGGAACAATGAAGTCGCACAAATATTGCAGCCTCCTGACAGACCGTCTGCCACAAATGCTAGAAGACGTTCCTTTGCAGACTATGAGGAACCTGTGATACCAACATGATGGCTGTCCAGCCCATTGTGCACGAAGTACTATAGCTTGTCTTAACGGATTGTTTCCAAATCGTTGCATTGTATGAAGAGGACTTGTAACTTGGCCGGCCCGTTCACCGGATCTGACCGCTTTAGACTTCTTTCTGTGTGGAAGGCTGAAAGACACTGACTACAAGGATGTACCAACTACACCAGAGGATATGAAACGACGTATTACTGCTGCCTGCTCTGAAATTTCCGCTGAAATGCTAGAACGTGTGCAGCAGTCTTTCCATAGAAGACTGAAAGTGTGTATTGAAGCTGCCGGTGGTCATTTTAAACACAACCGTTGAAGGGCTATGTTATCTTTACTTGTAAGAATCCACAGAAGTATTGTAATTCCCTTTTGTTTTCTTTTAGTTTGTTCTAACACAGGTTTTACAAGTGTCGGTGCGTAAAAGTTTCAAAATAAGATTTCTCGTAAACCACTTGCACTAGAATCTTGCAACAAACGCCACTGACATTCTAATTTACCCTACCTTTATTCTGTTGATGTAATTAGGCATAGTTCTATTTATAGGTTAAGTGTACGAGCCTCTGACTACCAATCAATGCTGTGAAAACTGCTCATCAATAGGACTTTCCATTTCCGAAATATTTGCGATGCCAGGTTTAGGTGATTCACCCTGTATAATTACATCCTATTTAATGGTAGTATCATTGACAGGATTTTACACAAAGGAGGGGATAAACATCATTCCAAATCTAATAGTCCATCACCTTCTATTCAAGGGTAGTTATTCGTTCCAAACTCAGTCTCCGCTATTCTATGCAGCTTGATGCAGCTATGAAATACAGCTATACGAGCATGTAACATATTTATAATATGCACAACAAAATCTCATTTAACTTACAGACTGTTGTCCCTTAAGTTGGCTCTGTATAAGTGGCTTTCCAAAAATTAGATTGTTATTTACATCATTCAAAAGCATATGAGAGAAGCTACAGAGGATTTATGAGCCAATAGAAGTACCTGATTAATTACAGGTAGTATCTGCTGATTCGGTTAGAGTTTTAACAGCGACTTAGGTTTTGAGGCTGAGCATGATCACAGCCAGCATCTAAATATACATTGGACGTACCGGCTGTGGCCCTAAGTTATCGGGAATTCGGCGCCGAGCAATCTAAGTAAACAACGATAACGCCGCCTGCCAGCATAAGCACCGGGCGCGCTATCGGGAGATGACTAGAACTTTCTTGAAGCTTTATCACCCCGCTCCTCCAGAAAGTATGTCGAAATAGTTCTAGACGGTCCAAGAACCTTCTATGGAAGATTCCACTGCATATACATATAAACCTCCACCAAGGCCGGCAATTCTAATGAACCTTTAAGGGTAGTTAAATATGATAAAAATTTAATTTTGTTTAATCTTTTTTAACTTTGCGGCACAAATTGGTGTACTGACTTTAAATTACCTGTCATGGAACTAAATGACTTAACACGTATGCTCCAGTTTGCATCAAGTAGCAATCCTGAATTCTTGTTAATGAAAATTGCCTACTAAATAACCGATAACACGCACCCCCTCACACACATATAGGTACTCTCACATTAAAACACCACATTCTGGACATATCGTGAATTGCTTTTGTTTAAAGATAACTTTATGGAGCCCAGTCTGAAATCGAACCCGGAATACCTCATATAATGAACTCTGGAACCCGTAATAGCAGTTAAAAGTGTTCGTTCTCAAGCATTTCAAGCATCTTTGACTTAGCGGACTCCTCTCGGTATGGAGTCGGACATTTAGCATCCGCGCTATCCAGTATAAACTTAACTTCAACTGAGGATGACTTCCGTGGGCCACCTGGTATGTATATTGTGACTTTGTCCGGATTTTCTGTCACTGTTCTCTCTCAGTTCTTACTAACACTGCTCTAAAGCTTCACTAAAGTCACTTCACTAAGTGAACTAGTTTAATTCTCCGTCAGTTCACTTCCTTTGTGACGCAGCCTCTTCACGCCGGGCGGTTTACTTCACTCAAAAGTCGAACACAAATCCTCCACAACCCGCCGCTCCGCGGTACACTTGCTGCATGTCACAGAAGCCTTCATCAACTCGCTCGGAGAATCGCTCTTGATGTCGCATGGGAAGCTCACCTGTCAACATACCTTTCAGACCAATGTTCTACCTGGAATTATCCATCATTTCTTAATCTTATTTTATTATTTCTATACGTCAAAAAAAAAAGTGCGCAAAAGATGCCGCGTCTGAAAATTTTTCGAAAGCGGCACTGATCTCAGGAACACGTTTAGAAACTATGCTTTTTGGGACCCGGAACAAAAGCTGTAGGGATGAATATGAGTTCCCACTTCTAAGATATCTCAAATGTAATTTATAATTTCAGTTCTAGTGATAATGCGTTACAATATCTTGCGTTATTACTTCATTTGTTCTTTCCCAAGCAAAAGGCAAAACTGTTTCGAAATAATTCCCAGACGAATGTAATAGCTTTTTGGATCCTCTACAACATTCTTCAAAAAAAGTGGCAGAGTATCTTATAATAACCTCTGAATTCAAGATCTAGTTCATATTCGTCGCTTTCGCTTTCTCTGATTGTTTTAAGACCAGAAGTAACATCTCTGTCACTACTTTAGCTGGTGCAATATATTGACCATCCAGTTTTACAAACTAACTGTGCAGAAAGACTACTATGAAACTACAGTATACACAAGTGTCACAATGTAAACATCTTTTGCTAATCGTTTCCCGAATATGATTTCTCAAAACTAGTTGCATAACCTAGACTGTGTCATCATGTAAACTAGGCTTAACGCTCATGGACCGAAAATGAGGTGGGAGAAAACCAACAATGTAGGGAGGCAGGCAGGCATGTAAGCAAAGCATCTTAGGATATGGCGCGGATTGATGGAAGTTAACTGAAAGACAAAAAGATCGAATTAAAGCCGTATAAATGGATGAACTTCGAAGAAGCCTACGAATTTCCCAAATTAAAATATTTCGGAATGAGACAATTAAAAAAAATCTGATGTGTTACACTCACATGACTTTCTCTACTCTTGTACAAACTATTTTTACAAACGCTTATTCTCCATATGCTTCATGTTAATCGAGATGTTAATCTTATTGCTAATTCTCTTGTAGGAGCAAGAGGAATATGGTAGATTTTAAGCGATAGTCAAATCTTTTAAGCGCTGGTTGCTATGTGGCGCATTCCATTCTCTTTGCATGTCCAGGACATAAAATGAGTATTTTAACGCGATTTACATTTTTTTGTGTAGTAAAATTTTGTCTATCTCTTATGGTTTACCAGTTATGCAAACGTCGTTCACAATGAAGAACAGTTTTGGAGACATTGCCAGAAAATTTAAGATATACATTTTATTTGTCATTAAAGTATCTTAAATATATGATATTTTAATCAAAATCGTTAGAGCTATTTCTGAGAAAATTAAAATTTCCGAAAAATTTCCCATGTAAAGGGTAATATGGGGTGGTGGATTTTCTTGAAAACCTTCGTTTCGCATCTCTGGAAGATACTGAACCTAAATACCAATTTTGGTGTTTATCTGACTGTTCGTTTCTGAGTTATGCTGTTCACAGACAGACAAACACACACACAGACACACACACGGACATGTTTCCAAAATTGCTTTTTTGGGATTCAGGGGTCTCAAAGCATATATTTCCGATGAAATCTTGGTATCGAATTTTTGGGTGGAATACAATGCTTCCCCTACTTACTATACGTAGTAGAGAAAGTAAAAAACTGACAGTTCAGAACAGTATCACAGATCGCCTAGAAACCTTATCATTACAATAGTATAGTCAGAACCAGCGAATGACCACGGTTAGATGGCCCAATAAAATATTCAATTGGTCTCCAGAATGTCGTAGAAAAAAAGGACAACTCCGATTTATTTTGGAGGGTGAATATTAAGGCCATGGAATGTAGAAAATCGGATGATAATAATTGTATGGAAAGATAGAGTACAATGGAGAATGGAATTACAAGCAACCACTGATAAAGGTGGATGCGCTTTTAAACTAAATAAGTATGCACCCATTTGCATATTTACCTCAACGCTTAAAGAACTAAGCTGTAAATGAAAATTTTACGAAGCTATGGAAAGCTATGAGACCGGATTGGGCCAGGAATTCAAATAGAAGAATACGAGGAATAAAAAGGAAAGAAGACTTTCATGTGGAACTTTTGCTGTCTTATTTTCCTCCATGTATAAAGTTTCGCACTGCTACTTAAATAATACTACGTCTAGTACTATAATACATATTCGAACTGTTTTTCAAAGCCTTTTCCATAATTTTTCATCTTGAAAATTATGTATACTCTACAATTTATTTAGAATTTCTTTGAAATTTTCAGCACTAGTCAGGAATAATATACTAAAATCTAATTTCAGAGTTCTGAATTGCCCGGTTTCTAACGATTTTTTTACTATTAAATATTCACACAATTTTACCAAACAGAAAAGAAAAGCCTATATATACCTATTCTCTCATACTCTCATTAGACGTTTTGGATTATAAACGTGATAAAAACAAACAATAAAACGCTTGGCAAATTATGGCAAACCTGTTTAATGAGAATATAAAGGTTGTTGCTTTTTACTTTCTCTACTACGTATAGTAAGCAGGGGAAGTATTGCATTCCACTAAAAAATTCGATATCGAGATTACACCGGAAATACATGTTTTGAGGCCCCCTGAATCCAAAAAAAAAATAATTTTTAGAAAAAGGTCTGAATGTGTGTCTGTGTGGATGTATGTCTGTGAACAGCAGAACTCAAAAACTAAAAGCCGGATAAACACTAAACTGGTATTTAGGTCCACCATCCTTCAAAGGTACGATACGAAGATTTTCAGGAAAATTCCCCATCCGGACTACCCATTACATGGAACATTTTACGAAAATTTTGAGTTTTTCAATAATGGCTCTAACGATTTTGATTAAAATATCATATATTTAGGATATTTTTATGGTAAATGAAATGTGTCTTGCATTTTCTGGGAATGTCTCCAAAAGTCCACTTCATTCTGAATGACTTTTCCATAACTGGTAAACCGTAAGAGATAGACAAACGTTTACTACACAAAAAGCCTAGATCACGTTAAAACACATAATTTATATCATATATAGATATGTTTGTGCAGTGAACCGAAATATTCCTTGTTAATTTGTTTGAATTTTTTTTATGTCGTGGACATGCAAAGAGAATGAAATGCTCCACATAGCAACCAGCTTTAAAAAGGTTTGACTATCGCTTAAAGCCTACCATATTCCCCTTGTATCTACAAGAAAATTAGCAATACGATAGTTTCTGCAAATTTATATATCGATTAACATAAAGGAGGTGAAGAATAAACGTTTGGAAAAATAGTTTGTACAAGCGTAGATAAAGTCATGTGATTGTAAAACCTCTAATTTTTTAGATTTAATATTCCTTAAGTAGTCAGGTCATTTTGGAACGGGTAAAGGTTCTATAAGTTTAACCTCCTTTAATTTAGGAGGTTAGGTAATTTCAGCTAAAGTATACAATAAGCCGACTTCTCAAATCAGGCTGAGAAAAACATCTTATATAGATAAAGCACTCCAATCGAAATTAATATCTAAAAAATCTTGTTACATTCACATGACCTACTCTACGCACTATAGCTTATTACTTATATATCTTCTACGAACTACTCTTATGCCGACTTATTTTATTATCTGCATCATGTTGATCGAAATAAACATTTACAGATATAGTTACGTTATACAATTCGTCGTAGACAAGAGGAATGAAGGAAACCGAATCGATATTCAGGTGTTTGAAAGCGGCTTGCTACGGCTTTAAAATTTCATACTTTTTTCTTGAAATTGGTATAAACAACTGAATAAGGGCAAGACTTCAAAGAATTTACAAAGCATACTTAACAAATGAAACCAGTATTAAGGATATCTCGGAAATGACTGACGCCATAGAAAAGGAATCTTTTGTAAATTGTTTGTTTTAAAGAAATCGGCATGGTGTATAGTACGTATTTATCTATCTCTTAATGTTTATCAGTTATATAAAATTACACAAAATTCGTTTAGATTGAAGTGGACTTCACAGGATATTCCAAGAAAATTCAAGATATACATTTTGTTTGTAATAGAAATATCTTCAACACATGGTCTTCATATCAAAATTCTTAAGAAAACTTTTAAGAAGATAAAAAATTACGGAAAATGTTCCATGTAAAGGGCAATTTGAGTTGGGGGGGGGAATTTGTTGTAAAGCTTTGTGCTGTTACCTTAGAAGATACTGAACATAAATACAAAGGTTAACATTTATCAGACTTTGCGTTTTTTGAGTTACGCTGTTCACATACACACACATGCGCGCGCACGCGGTAACAATTATTCTTCTTACCTACTATAGGAAGGTGGTAGAGAAAGTAAGAATATACTTCCCAGAAAGGGTTATGTTAATAGGGCATCCTGTTGTAACACAGTTTCAAACCCCGTTAAGTGAAAAGTGTGAATTTTAGCAGTTTTCACGGATGTAGCGCCTAACCAGGAAGGGTTGGATGCAGTGCACTACAGAGAATGAGTATACAACCTGACAGATTAAACCGTAGTTCCTCAGGGCTACTTTTAAACCACAACTTTGCTTTTTCTTCGTTACATGCTATTTATACTTTTCTTTAAGCAAAACAAGCAGAGGACATTTTTAAATAGCATGCCCTTTAATACTGGCCTGACCCATCAGTTCGCACTCTGTACATAAGTCACGCGTGTCGGCCCCGGGCAATTTCCGGAGAAAGAAACACACCATATCCTCGTCCTATCATTAAAACTCACATTTTTACTAGCGCACTTTTACAAGCGTTTTCTCATGCTGTAATGCCCCAAGCGTTTCTTCTCTGTTGTAGCCTGCCTGCCGCCCTGAAGTACAAACTAGAACCAGCATTATAATCCTGATGGAAGAAATTCCAGCGGAAATGGAAGAGAACGATGACTAAAACTACTGCTGTAGACCGCAAAATATTTTTTCTCTTCAGTATTTTAAATATACAGGATGTCCCCTAAAAAGGTAACCGAAGATACTAGGGCAGTCTCAGATGTACCAGAACTGACGAATACATAGTGGTTGTTACTTCAAACAAATGACTATGGTAGAAAGAACCACCCTTATAAAGCTTAAGCTTGAAGTTTGACGAAACCATGTTCTGTAGTAATTATTTGGCAGCCATTAATAGTGAACTCTCTCATCGAGTTTGTAAACATGGATAAAACTGACCATCGTTATGTGCTACAATGGTTTCATTTTGCATCACTGGGCGGTATCTTCTTGCGCTCTGTTGTCACTTTGCACTGTGCGTTTTATTGTACTGTATTCCTGCTACACTTGAGGCAGTATTTATAACACTTAAATGATTTCAGTCTAATTATATAATATATAAATTCAATAACAGCCCACCTTAAAGCATTATGTGCATAAAACAATATATAAAAAGTGTATATTACAGTCATTATATATGTTTATATTATTGTATACATATGTAATAATGTTCTGTGAATGTATTACGTAGTGTAATAATGTAGGAGCTGTGAGAATAATAGGTTAAAAGTTGCTAACAATGAGGTAACAATGAGGTAACCTTGAGGCAATAATGAATTAGAAAGTAATAATACTACTGGTAATTCTTGGAGCAACAACAACGTAATTTTTGGACAGTTTAATAAATAGCCAATCAACAACCAGAAAAACCTTTAGATATGAAGGTATTCTATTGGAGTAGGATTAGCCAATCAGAAACTGAAATATAGCAAACTTTACAAACTAAGAAGTTCGTTACTTGTAGACAGTATTCCTAACCGGACGCGAGATGCGTCCTCGAGAAATTTAATACGTATTCGTGTGAGACAATAATAGTTTACGTCTTAAAAAGTGCAAGTAATTAATAAAAAAATCTAACGGCTCTCTTTATATCAGTGAAGTGTTACTTAAATAGTGTCAAGCATTAATAAAATGAGTGAAGTAAAATTATAATCTGTGTAAGCCTACATTATTCAGTCGCACCAATCCTTGCAAACACATACTAGTCTCTAAAAAATATAAACACTGACGCAGCCGAGGCAAACATAAATATATAATATTTAAAGAAACAGTCAAAAATTACAAAGTTAATATTTTTTAAACCTTTTTTTTTGGGCAAAGGACACCGGAAAGTACATTTGGGGTGAAGGCTACCGGAAACCTTTTACATACGTTCGGTTGCAACTACTTCAAGTTCGGCTCCCCAACAGTTGAAATACAATACAACAAAATAGCATTCTCACACTTGCAGTACTATCGTTTACCATAATCAGAGGGGAAAGTTTCCGTGAAAAAGAGACAATTGCTTAGGAGCTAGGAAGTAGCTAATATTTACCAACACATAGAATAACAATTTATTTTAAAGTGCTATGTCCGTTTACAATGATTAGATCAGCTTGCTTTTACACTTGTTTAACTAATCAATATGCTCAAATACAACGCGATATTTTCTTTGCTTTCTACGCTTAAAGTTGCCATGTGCATTTAAAGAATGTATGACAAAGTAACGAATACCACAAAGTTATGTGAAATGCAATGTCAATACTTCTCCCGTACAAGAATTTGGAAACGCACCAAGAGACAAACATTGAATTTTTAAAAGCTTACCAAACATGGTTTTAAAGGTAATTTAGAAAAGGCCGAAATAACCCTTGGTGAATTATGCCGAATCTCGCTGTCACGATGGCTAGTTGGTCCGACTCGGTCCATGGCGAAAAAGCGACTCCTCTTCTCTGCCTGCCCAGGAGTTCCAGGAACCGTGGAAGAAGATGATGGCACTGGCATTAGTAGCGTGTCGCAACCCAGCCAATGACGATCGTGCCTGATGTATTACGTGATGTGGTGACATCTTACGTCACTCCTGACAGTATGTTGTTCGAAGTTTTGGACGTTGGCTTTCTCTGGTTAGGAATGGCGTCATCACCCTGAAGCATTGTGGCGTGCTGGTTGCATGAGCCACGACCATGGGGAGGCGAAAACGGCACAATTTAAAGGCCTTAGTCCAACTAATATTGAAGCTGAGGTAGATTCTACTCTGGGGGAGTCTGCTCCTTCGTTTACAACAGTAAAATATTGGGTGGCGGAGTTTAAGCGAGGCCGTACGAGATGCCAAGACAAACATCGCAGTGGTCGAACAAATGAGGTGACCACGCCAGAAATTGTGAAGAAAATCCACAAAATGGTATTGGATGACCGTCGACTGAAAGTGCGCGAGCTAGCAGACATCGTAAGCATTTCAAAAAGTGCTGTACATCGCATACTAACTGAACATTTAGACATGAGAAAGCTGTGCGCAAGATGGGTGCCGCGTTTACTCACAATTGAACAAAAGCAGCGTCGTGAGGATGTTTTAGTCGAGTGTTTGGCGATGTTTCGCTATAATAAAACCGAGTTTTTGCATCGATTCATAACCATGGATGGGTCCATCGCTTCACTCCTGAGACAAAGGAAGAGTCAAAACAGTGGATTGAAAGGGGAGAATAGGCTCCAAAGTAGGCGAAGAGAGTTCCATCTGCAGGCAAGGTCATGGAGTCGTTTTTTGTTGGGATGCGCGTGGGGTAATTTTCATTGATTATCTTCAAAAAGGAAAAGCAATCAATGGAGAGTATTATGCAAACTTATTGCAGCATTTGAATGATGAAATCAAGCAAAAACGGCCACATTTAGCGAAAAAGAAAGTTCTGTTTCATCAAGAAAAATGCACCAGTTTACACATCCATTTTCGTCATGGCCAAAATCAATGAGTTAAAGTTCGAATTGCTTCCTCATGCATCCTATTCGCCAGACTTAGACCCTGTGATTATTTTCCGTTTCCAAAGTTGAAGAAATGGCTTGGTGGTAAAAGATTTGCAATCAATGAAGAGGTGGAATCTGCAGTTGATGACTATTTTGCAGAACTCGACGGTTCTCACTATAAACAGGGTATCGAAGCTATTGTACATCGCTGGGAAAAGTTTATCGAGCTGAAAGGAGACTATGTAGAGAAATAAAGATGTTTTTTCCCCCAAATTTTTTTGTTTTCTTTGTTAGGTCGGGTACCTCTGGGACAGCCCTCGTATATGTGATTAATTCCTTTTGTTATAGTGTGACACACTCGTGCAGCTGCGTCGAGATGGGTTGGCTACTTTTCTGCAAAGTTACAACAACGGACAGCAAGAAAATGGACTACGAGATGACGAGCAAGGGAGGATTGTGAAACACCCAGGATAAACCCCACAACATGGGAGCATTCCTCCTAGGGAAATAACCACCTTGAAATATGACATTCTTCCCATTCAGGGGATGAAAACCTGACCAGCCTGACGATTGGTTTCTCGAAGAGTCCGTTGTATATACTTGTACAAAAATACCTTTTGAAGTAAGTATATAGTCTTTTCATTTAGCTAATGCATGCCACTTAACTTAGTGACCTAATACTGATGTATAGAGATTGAACCATTTAAGATGAGATTGCACAGCATCTCCAGAACTAAGCGTGTACAAAGAAATGTCTATAATAAAGGTTGCTTGATATTATGCGTGGAAAGTTAATTTATTGGCTGTGTTTTGTTTGGAGGGCGTTGTGATAGTCATTTTAAGGTCAATTTAATTTTGACTTTCTGTACTACGTATATTAAGTAGGGTAAGCATTGCATTCCACCCAAAAATTCGATACTGAGATTCGCCAGAAAAACATGTTTTGAGGCGCCCTGAGTCCAGAAAAAAGCTTTTTCAGACAAAGGTCCTTGTGTGTGTGTCTGTGAACAGCATAAGTCAAAAACGAAAAGTAGTTAAATACTACACTTGGTATTTAGGTTCAGTATTTTTAAGGATGCGATATGAGGATTTTCAAGAAAATCCCCCCACCCCAGACTATCCTGTACATGGAACATTTTTCAAAAATTTCGTTTTTCTCAAAAATTGCTGTAACGATTTTGAGTAAAACATCATATATTTAAGATATTTTCATGACCAATGAAATGTATAGCTTGAATTTTTTGGGAATATCCCCAAAAGTCCTCTTTATTCTGAATGGCTTTTGCATAACTAGTAAACAGTAGGAGTTAGACAAAAGTTTTCTACACAAAAATGTAGATCTCGTTAAAACACACAATTTATGTCATATATATTTTTGGAGTGAACCATTTCCGAAATATTCCTTGTTATTTGTTTGAATTTTCCAATACTTATAGCTTATCTCAAAAGGGAATTCGTTATTCAATTTTTTTATAAGATCTGACTATCGCTTAAAGCCTACCATACCATAAAGCCCTGCACCTACAACAAAATTAGCAATAAGATAACATGAAATACGAGTAGATGAAGAATAAGCATTTCTAAAAATAGTTTGTATAAGAGTAGAGAAATTCATATGAGTGTAACATATCAGATTTTTTAAAATGAAAACCTACAGTTTGGTTCAAATGAAATTATATATAATATATAATCAGGCATCTGAATAGGATACCAAATACAACACTGTAATCCAAGGAGTCACGTCAGTTAGTCATTAAAAGCAAGTCAGGGTGGCTCAAATTGCAGAAATGAGGAGGCAATTTCTGCAGCACTAGATAACTAATGTTCTATAGCTGCTGTGTTGCACGTTTGTTCAATTCAACGCACATATAGGGAGGGGAGGGTTTGCATTATGTAGTAGTGTAGTTCCGCCCTCTGCTAATGTCATCCTTCTCTCCTATCTTGTATAATTCTAGGTGCTTGATTAACAAGCTGCTTATCTCATCCCAAAACGTGAGCAGAAGATAACACTGCTGTTAATCATAAATCACAGTAGTATTAATAATGACACCGCTTTTAATTAGCAGGGTCATATAAGCACAATTTAATAGTAATAATAATATAATAATAATTAAAATCAAATTTGTATACATTAAAACAATTATAATAGGTATTCATTTATGCTGGGAAAATCTTTAAAACATGGTCTATAATTGCTTGCAATATACATTCTTCCTTTGATATTATTATGGTCATTATGATTTGATGTGCAATACTGTAGCACATTAATTTTATTGCCATTACCAGATGCACTATTGTGCTGTATTGTTTGCTACCAGACGTAGCATTATTGGGTCTCCTTAGATATATTTCGGTTTGACGGTCTTTCCTTTTGGCGCGGACCACTCCAAAGGGAAGGATCCGTTTGAAATTGTCTGATATGACGTCAGCCCTGTCTGGCTCTAGCTAGACGCGGTTGGTGAGGCCAAGATAGCGTCACTCGAAAGTAAGTGGTCGTTGGAACTGGTCCTGTGTGACCGGTCTACGGTCTGTGGCATCTCCCTTCATTCTGTTTTCTTTGTTAACTATGTAGAGAAGCCGAAAATGTTACCAGAAAATGATTAATTTAGTTCACTCCAACGCGCACATGGGGGCATAACCGCTGGGAGCAAAAAACCTGGGGCCTTGGCATGTAAATTTAGGGGAAGGCGTGGGTTTTTATATTACATTCAAATATTGCATAACACACATTACCTGGGATTTATTCACAAAAACGTTTGGCTTCTCTACATAATTAACAAAGCAAACAGGATGAAGGGAGATGTCACAGACCATAGACCGGCTACACACGACTGGTTCAACGCCACTTACTCTCGAGTGAGGCTAACGTGCCCCCACCAACTGTCTAGCCAAAGCCAGACAGGGCTGACGTCATACCAGAAAATTTCAAACGGATCCTTCCCTTTGGCGCGGTCCGCGTTAAAAGAAAAGACCGTCGTACCGAAATATATCTAAGAAGACCCAATAATGCTACGTCTGGTAGCAAACAATACAGCACAACAATACGTCTGCTAATGACAACACAATTAATATGCTTCAACGATCATTTTCTACAAATGCTCAAGAGCAAGTTTATATGCTGAGAAGGATCGTCCACAGATGTTATTGGGCAAAATTTGAAAACACTTATTAGCTCTGGAGCAATTTCTTTAGCAATCACTAAGGTTTCACCTTGAAGATATTTATCCACAGAACAAATTTTAATGTTAGGATTTCTCTGTAAAACACCGAACAATTTATGCTTAATTGTTCTTCATACTTTAAAGGACCACTCTCAAGATTATTATGAACCTCATTGAAAAATGTTACGGTGTCTCCACACTAATTAGTATTATTTTGTCACTAATGTGTTTTGTAGCGCTGATGACCTCAGAAGTTTTGCGCCACACAAAGTCTACCACACCTACCACTACTAACTACCACTAAAATTAAAAATATAAAAATAGTTATATTATATGAGCTATCACACTTTACATACACGCACAGAAGAACATGAAACATACTGTAAAATTTAATAATATGTCATAAGTAAATACTAACTAAATATGCATTGAAATTGAATCCAATGACCATCACCACCGCTACAAATAATAATGATGGTAATATTAAAGTAATAATATACATTATTAATATAAGTAATATATTAATATATTATCTATTATTATAAATAATAGATAAACTATTACTAAAAGAAGACATGATGATCTCCGAGTTGGAACAGACTATAGGGCCTATCTTGAGGTAGATGATGGTAATAATAATAATAATAATAATAATAATAATAATAAAAATAATATTTTACTGCTACAATTTAATTCTTAAGCACCAAATTATCCATTGAAGTTTGATAAATGTATCCAATTAATAGTCTCTTTTGTCATAATGGATTCCACCAACGGGATTCGGTTCTTGAATGTATGCCACAAAATTCAGCAGTCATTCCACCGCTGCATCCCTACTCGATGGCGGAAACAATTTTAGACTTCGTTTCCAGGTCTTATTTAGAAGAAATTTTTACATAAATATTTTAACGCCATAGGTGTGCCTTCTATTTGGACTATATCACCTCTAGTTATTTACACAAACTAGAGTAGAATTATTTTCACAGTGAACTTAACAACGCTCATTGGTTCACTTCTAGAAAGAGGTGATAAGGGTTAAGAGGAGTCAATGCGGAAACCTTGCCGAAGAAAACATACCACTGCAATCTAGGGAAATGTAGCACATTTTTGCAGCTAAGTGTGGGTTCTCAATGTGACTTGTGCTTAACAAATAAGTACAGCCATTAGTTTCTCTCTAGAAGTATAGAATATAAGTGTAATACACCATCTATACCTAGCACGGCCGGCTTATTTAACAGCAAAATGAAATAAATGTACAGTCGAGTACAATGAAACGTACAGATGCTTTAGGCGCCCTATAGTGTTTTTCTTTATTTCATTTTGGCAGAAACTCCTTATCATTACCACCCTGGGTGACCTAATCTCATTGGTCTGAATTCAATGTGACATACACGCATTAGCCGTGAACAAACGTCATGCCTAGGTGAGCGGCAAAGGGAGAGGAGCACGGTAACATTTCAACTGAATGACTGGAAGGTATGCTTCGCCACGACTGTCCTGAATGAATCCGTCTCGCATTGGTTTGATGTCAAAAATTCAAACATTAACCTCTGAACATCGGTTTCAGACCCAGCAGCGAAGAAAAAGGGTGGAGTAAGAAAAACATGAAGTGTAGTGCCAGAACCAGGTAAGTGATGGGGACTCGGAGTGGCGGAGGCGGTAGAGTATTCCCTTACCAACATTAACCACTGAATACTATATCTGAACGATTTCATGTACTCGATTTCACCTGATTTGAAACTGTATTCCTAATTTTACAACAAAATTTTGATATTGTACCGCTGTAAATTTCACGTAATCTTAATCTATATACTCCCTTATGTTTAATTATGAATTATTTATTTTTTGTGGGTTAAAAGTTTTTGTATCTGAATAAGGCGCGGGAAGCAATGTCTCTCACCAAGATTTCGCGGATGGAACATTTGTAGCAGGCGCCTATCCTTTAAGCTTATCGATTTTTGTAAGCCCTGCCAAAACGGATTGCCGTTTCTTTGGTTCTGCCTTCTTTCTTTCTTTTACTTTATTTCCTTTTTGTGTGACTTAGAATCTGAGGAACACCGAATTCCCCAGACTCGAACTACCTAATCTCTCTCACATATATAAAATATATCCCATTTCTGATATTTCGGCCCATTTATAATCCTACAGGGTAGGTGCTTAAAATCTACATTTTCATTAAATGTTGGTTTCATCCAGTAATCAATGCATACAGCAGCAAGAATGTTGCAAATGTAAATAGCATGTGTATGCATTATATGGCATTTTATTGTGAACTCAAAATTTGCTTTTAACTTTTGAAAAATCAAGGCCAATAACACACTTGTAACTTCGAAATCGCCATTGTGTCCCGTAAATTTGGTTTATATGTCTTGAATTATGGCGTATTTTAGCTATTTAATTGGGTTCATAAACTAATATAAACGTTATAGGATAGACATGGGATAAAATAAAAAAGTGAAATAAAACAATATTTGAAATTTTATACTGAGACTGTCGCAGTGAACGTGAGAAAGAAACGGGTATTTGCGAAAAAATAAGTAAAAACATAAATAAAAAATATGATGTGTTACACTCACATGACTTCCTCTAAACTTGTACAAACTATTTTTACAAACGCTTATTCTCCATATGCTTCATGTTAATCGAGATGTTAATCTTATTGCTAATTTTCTTGTAGATGCAAGGGGAATTGCTAGGCTTTAAGCGATAGTCAAATATTTTAAGAGGTGGTTGCTATGCGTAGTATTCCATTTCTCTTTGCATTACCAGGACAAAAAAAAATGAATAACGAATTCCCATTTGAGAAAAAGTATAAGTGTTGGAAAATTTAAGGGAATAACAAGCAATATCTCGAAAATATGGCTCACTGGAGAAAAAAATGTATATGACATAAGTTGTGTATTTTAACGGGATCTACATTTTATGTGTAGTAAAATTGGGTCTATCTCTTATGGTTTACCAATTATGCAAAAGTCGTTCACAATTAAGAATACTTTTGGAGACATTCCAAGAAAATTCGAGATAAACATTTCATTTGTCATGAAAATATCTTAAACATATGTTATTTTAATCAAAATCGTTAGAGCCATTTTTGAGAAAATCAAAAATTTCGAAAAATGTTCCATGTAAAGGGTAATCTGGAGTGGGGGATTTTCTTGAAAACCTTCGTGTCGCATCTCTGGAAGATACTGAACCTAAATACCAAGTTTGGTTTATCCGACTGTTCGTTTCTGAATTATGATGTTCACATATACACACACAAACACACACAAGGACATGTTTCCAAAAATGCTTTTGGATCCAGGGGTCTCAAAACATGCATTTCGGTGAAATCTCGGTATGGAATTTTTGGGAGGAATACAATACTTCCCCTACTTACTATACGTAGTAGTGAAAGTAAAAGGTTTGCTATAGAAGTAATTAAAGAAGGCGGGTATATTTTCCATAGTTCTACAGCTAAGCGGTGTTAGTGAATTGCAGTTCTAGGGTATAAAGGAGCAACGGTTTCTGTAATAGTTAGGAGAATTCATCAAGGTTACATTCACATGATGTGCTGTGCCCATTATCGTTTATTTACTTTTTTGTTGCTCTACTACTCTAGAACTAATTCCTGTGGCGCTACACCCGCGAAAGACCTAGATTTGTCAACCCGACTGCCGGTCTCACGCTCACTTAGTACGGCAGAGCTGAGGGATCATCCAACCGATACGGGAAGGCCAGCATCACGCATCCTCCAAGCGAAAAGTTGGCTCACGAGGACAGGATCGCCCTATGGAGCGGGGCTGTAGGCAAGAAGGATGAAAAATTTACAAATTATAAGACTTTTAAGAAGAACGTAAAGGAATATATTGTTGACATATACGTGTGTCCTTAATACAACCCCGACTATGTCATTAGTAGCTGTAACAGAGATCATACCAATCTATTGTCAAATCAAATTAAGAAGAGCAACATACTGGTTTAAAAAGGAAACTTAGACAAGAGAAAGAAGATGCGCAAATTTAAGAGAAGTAAGAACATTTTGTTAACTCATTGGAAAAATGAATGGAATGAAACGGAGGCAAGAAGGAATATATATAACATTTTTTTCGAACATTGAAGAAAGACTGAAATGCAATCCTCAACAGGACTAATGCATTACCTAACTGGACTTGGCTCATATAGAACATATTGGCATCAAATTAAAAAAAAAAAATTAAATAACACATGCAACATGTCATTTAACAGGAACACCGAATCTTATATGTATATGTATGTATATATATATATGTATATAATTTTTTAATTTCCGAATAAAATAAGGAAATGAAAGAAAACAGAAGAGTACTACAGCGACACATTACGCAAACATGAATACGCAAACAGTACTTGGAAGATCAGAAAGATCACAAGAATTAATAGAAACATACACACAAACTATGAATAATATATCAATTTAAAAAATGAAAGGGGAGATAATGTAATTAATGAGACTGATGAAGAAGAGAGGAGGGAAAGGAGCCAGAAGAGGAGATGATGTGTGAGAAGGAGGAGGGAGCAGAGAAGCTGAGGGGCAAGCTAACCATAGGATAGTACCAGGGGAGAGGAAGGATCGGATGGATGTGCTGGGATGAGTAAGAGATAGGGAATATCCTGGGAAGATGGAATTATTGTTGGCAGTATAGAAGAAAAGGAGACGGGGGACGAGGGATGAAAGGGGAATAACAAGAGAGGTTTATTGGATTAGAGGGTTTAGTGAATGTGAAATGTGGTGAAAAGAGGAACACAAGTGCTTAGTGATAAGTGATAGTAAAGGGAGAGGCACAATACTTATTAATTAAAGTGGTTAATGAAAAAAGTGACTAACAATGTAAAATTGGAGATTATAAAAGTGAAAAGTTATGCGACAAAGTGTGAAGATTATTAATGTGATAAAAGCTAAAACAAAACGTTAAAATATAATAAATTGAGAAAATTTTAAGGCGAAAAATAATAATTTTATAATAATATTAGTAATTAAGTGAAGAATATATTTAATTGTCGGTATTTTAATAAATAAATTGAGCGTAATAAATTTAAATAATATGATTATGTAATAGCCGCTTACAAAGTTTATAACAACAAAGGAATAGTTTATATTGCAGAAAGTTAATATGGTTTCAAAATTGGAATTATACTTTTAGATTAGTTAGAATACTGGCAGTAGTTAAGAGTTTAAATTATAAAGCAAAGGGGAATATGTGCCAACTGGTATTATTAATTTTTCATTTTCTCAAAAATGGCTGTAACGATTTTGATTAAAATAACATAAGTTTAAGATTTGCATTAGAAATGAAACGCAAAACTTGAATTTTATGCTAAGAGTGTGTGAAGATCTCTTTATTCTCAATGACTTTTGAATAACTGCTAAGCCATAAGAGATAGACAAAATCTTACTCCACAAAAAAATTATAGATATTGTTTATGCACACAGTTTATGCCAAACAACATTTTTTGTGACAATCACCATTATTTGCTATTGGTTTGAACTTTCAAATGGTTACATTTTTTCAAGTGGAAAATCGCTATTTCCTTTTTTTCGCCCGGTCATGCAAACAGAACGGGATTTCAAAACTATCTCTTTTTTTAAATACCTATTTTAAACTTACGAACACTCGTGATATTTTCGTAAAGATACATACAAATGAATTCAACTTCCGAAACAGAATACAACAAAGATTTTTTTTAATCACGTAGTGATCGGCTCTTAAAAGCTCGCTTCCGATCGTATCATAAACATGCTCACGTCTTAATTACTAGCATTACAGTCTGTTACCTAATACACTATACCACGCTTCAGTCTGAGTGATTTTGTGTCAGACGTATTCTATAGTGTTTTATACAACTGAAAGGCAGGCTGCATTAGGTTTGTGAGAGCCTTTACTTCAAGAGGTAAATACTCGTATAAAGAAAATTCTCAAGTGCCCCGCTGAACTGCAACATACGTTAGTAACTCTGACGTTTACAAGGAAACTGCTTTAGTGCTAGAAATATGAAGCGGTTTCAAGGAACACCAATAGCCAGTTTTATTGGTAATTAAACTACGAGTATTTACGAGTTTAAAAAATAAAATATGTACTAACTGCCTTAAAGAGACAACACGATAGTGTAAAATGTAACACCATACCATCGAGATGGATGATTCAATGACGACAACTAAGGTTCGCATTCTATAGGACCATTCATCCTGCGTTTAATTCTATTTTTGTTTCCCCCCGCGGAGGTGGACGAGTAGTAAAAGAACTTACGCTATGCTAAGGCAAATATTCGAAAAACATGTATAACTTGTAGAAAAGCAGTGTGACATATGAAGATTTTGGTAAAAAATAAATATCGAAAAATATTTATTAGTTCGTATCTTACCGCAAAACGGACCTTATTTGTATAATTGACATGCCACTTGTCATAAAGCCTTTCACTGTTATATTTAGTAAACACATTCACTGCATTTGCACTTCATCTACTAGCGTTGGTGTAACTTGAAACTTTTTTGCCACCTACTAACTTAGCAGTCAAACATAAAGCAACGTCCTTGGCAGTAGTGTCTATCTGTTTCTTAATAATGTTAAAAAGATAAATTATGTGGCGTGTATGTGTGTGTATTGTCATGCCAAACGCATTATTGTGTCGTTGGCGACAGCATTGTTGGGGCAATTCTTTCGGCTTTGGGTTTTGAAGTTCGCCAGGCATGGCAACAGCTCTCCAGTCCGAGCTGGCGGGTCTGGTTAGGGTTAGAGTGGGGGGAGTGAGCGTTACTTCTTTGTGTTGTGTGTTAGCGTCACTTTTAGGTCGAGTGTTGGGTCTGAAAGGTCGTATGTGAATTGAGTGAATGTAGCCTCGTGTGCGAAGCATCTCTCTTCAATTTATTCCCTTTTATCTTTTGTTTGTGATGTAGGGGTACCGTGCTTATACTGAATAACCCACAGGTAATGTGATTAATCTGAAATTCTGTGTATTTTGTTATAACTATCCCACGCCTGCTCTGAAATCTGTTGTTTAAGATTCTGGTCCTCCTGCTACCTCTGCAATGATGCCTCCCAATGTATATGCTGGGGTAACTAAAATTTAATATCTAGCACCAAACCTTTTGCCCTCACCCCAGTACATAACAATATAATAAGTAAAACTTTCATTACAGAGAGGGTTTATATTAGTTTACTTAGTTTAATATGACAGGGAGGCAGTACTGTCTACACTGTAGCCTTTGTGGATCTATTACACATCCCCAGTTTTGTCAAGGATCCAGAAGTCTGACGTTCATAATGAACACCTGAATCAGACTCTGGACTTGATGGTTGAAAACTCCTCCAATTTTGGAAACTTCCAAAAATGAGACATCTTTGGTGAGCAAGTGCTCTGCACTCACACAATGGGAGCTGTCTCATCTGCCTGTTGACACCGTCTTCACTTACTGCCCATCCTTTGCAACTTCTCTCTAAGGGGACAACATCCTATAAGGAGGTCCGTTGCTCACGAGAGTCCTTCCGTGCTTAACTTTAGCATTTCTCGTGACCTGCATCTGTCCAATCTCTGTATGAGAGCTTTGGAGTGCCTGAATGTTACAGATAAGCCCCAGTATTTTTCTTGTTATCTGAGCAACCAGTCCCTGATAGTCAACTTAGCCGACCCTGTTGAGAGCCCTAGTGCTGGTCCACATTCAATAGAAAGCGACTCTTTCCCTTCTCAGCAACTTCATCTGCTCTTTCATTGCCCAGAATGCCCACATTCCCCGGCATCCACCTCAACTGAACTAAATCCTAGATACGCAGTGCCGCGAGGAAGTGGCGGCATTCTAAAACCAACTTGGACTTAACGAAGTGGTTATCGGGGACCTTCAGGCCTGCCGGAGTATTGGAGAATACGTACGTAAATGGATCCGGTGAAATCTTATCGAATTTTTTTTTAGAATACAATACTTCCTCTGCCTACTATAGGTAAGTAGTAGAGAAAGTAACAAGACATATAAAATATAGGATGTTAGGCAAAGTCTCGCGAAAGTAATGTAAACCATTTACTCTTACAAAGTGTTCTTACAAAACCTTATTTTTTATCTAATGATTTTGATTGAGATAAACTTTTGCAGAAATATTTTATTATATATTTCATTGTAGGAACAAGAGAAAGATTAAACAAATATTTAAAAAGAGAGTCAGTATGTGCTGTTTACCACTCTTTGTAGGACATCCGATGAGTAAAACAATGTTGATTTACCATTTCAAAAACGTATAATGAAGTAATGGAAAAATTATACCAATGGCAATCAATATCTTGGAAAAGATCAATATCACAAAAACTGACAAACTGGGAATTTTAACGAGTTCTACAAAATTGTCTATATCATGTAATTTATATAAAGTTATAAAAAAGTTAATTCACAATGAAGAGGACTTCGCACGCTCTTCGCAGAAAAGAAACAGTCATACAAATACGTATCTTAAGCGTAAAATGCACTGTTAATAAAAACTGATGGTCACTTTGAAAAAAATAAAAAATAAAGGAAATTTCCCAATGAAAAGGTGAGTTTGAGGTGGTGAAAGCTAAACTTTCAAGTAAAGTTTGATATTTATGCAACCTTTCGTTTTTGCATTATGCCGTATACACTCACACGCAAAACAGAAGTTTTGCCTAATGTAAGAAGGTGGTAGAAAAAATAATAATTAGGAAGTACGAAACCTATTAGAGTCTCCCGATTACCCTGCAATACATTTGTTTAATCTCTCTGGATGACCCCCGTTTTTTTCAGTTCTCTTATCTATGTACTACACGGCACATAAATTTCATTTCACAATTCCCTAACTGTACTCCCATGAGCCTAATTATATAATTTATGCGCCCTAAAGCCCCTTAATTATGTAATGTATCATTGGGGAACTACGTGCGTGCGAATATATTTAAAACTCATCAAAGTGGTGTTATAGGAACATCTGGCGTTGAGCCTGCCTACTACTGAACAAAGCTATATTATTATTATTAGTATTATCATTATTTAAAATAATTAATGAAGATATTTTTCACTTCGGTGGTATAGATTTCGCAAAGAGCTCTCAAAATATCTTAAAAGTGATTTGGTAATTTTTCCCCTGATATTTTCAGTTTCAGGGTTTCTTATCTTGTTACATTTTTTTTAAAAAGGACAGTTAGACGCATTTAGATTTGGAACTATTAATACTTATATTTTAAAAATGTTTCTTAAGAAATTTTAAAAGACCTTCAGGTTTAATTTAATGATCGCGGTCATTTGTTCAATTTCGTTTTCGGAAGTAAAAGTAGTTTTTTTTGCATATACATATGTTATTTGATATTGGAAGTAATGTCAGTGTAAATAGTTGATTTCCATGTTATTTCAGATGCTGAATTAATAACGGCTGAAGTATATGTGTTAATCTTGAATACATGTGCTGCGAAAAAAAAGGAAAGAGAGAAAGAAAAAAAGTAAAGAAAATTAAAGAAAAAGTCACTCACATGACTTTCTCTACTCTTGTACAAACTATTTTTACAAATCCCTATTCTCCATCTATTTCATATTAATCGAGATAAACATTTGCAGAAACGATATTTTGACATGCAAAGAGTATTACATTTTACACAT
Organism: Deroplatys truncata; assembly: GCA_030765065.1. Classification (NCBI taxonomy): domain Eukaryota; kingdom Metazoa; phylum Arthropoda; class Insecta; order Mantodea; family Mantidae; genus Deroplatys; species Deroplatys truncata. Next base: position 91,295,887 of record CM060979.1, read on the forward strand.
AGCGACCAGTTCTAAAAATATTTGACTATCGTTTAAGGCGTACAAGTTCCCCTTGTTTTATAATTGCAAGGGTAATATAGAAATACAGTAGCTTTTAAGCATCGACGTATCTCTTAACACCTGGTTGCTAGGTGCAGCACCATTCTCTTTGCCAAAGATTAATACTCTTTGCATATCCAAGACAAAAAAATGAATAACGAATTCCCATTAGAGAAAACAAATATTGAAAAATTTAAGGGAATGACAAGCAATATCTCGAAAATGGTTCATTCGACAAAAAAATTTATATAACATAAATTGTGTGTTTTAACGCGATCTACATTTTTTGTGTAGTAAAATTTTGTCTATCTCTTACGGTTTACCAGTTATGCAATAGTCGTTCACAATGAAGAACACTTTTGAAGACATTCCCAAAAAATTCGAGATATACATTTTATTTGTCATAAAAATATCTTATTTTAATCAAAATCGTTAGAGCCATTTTTGAGAGAATTAAAATTTTCGAAAAATGTTCCATGTAAAGGGTAAACTGTTTATCCGACTGTTCGTTTCTGAGTTATGCTGTTCACAGACACACACACAGACAGACACACACACGGACATGTTTTCAAAAATGCTTGTTTTGGATTCAGGGGGTCTCAAAACATATATTTCCGGTGAAATCTCTGTACCGAATTTTTGGGTGGAATACAATACTTCCCCTACTTACTATACGTAGCACGGAAAGTAAAATTAAACAGAATAGGACTTCAAAGCTTGTAAATATATATATATATATATATATATATATATATATATATATGCTTGAAGTTAATCTCGTGGTCATAAATATACAAATACACATTTCATTATTTTATGTGTGATTCTGAGCAATAAGGTAAAATTTGTATATAAATTGTGCTTGGCAACCAATCAGAAGCATGGAATGTGGTTATGGCCACTTGCGAGAGTTCACCATGTCATTCTCTATATGAAATTGAACCATATAGGACAATCATTAAGGAAAGTGTATCCAGGTAGTACTTTTTTAAAAGTTACGACATAAAAAGCTTAGATATTTAAGAAGCTTTTAAGAATAATTCTAACTTCACAAAACGAAAATGTTATCCATTATTTCTACTCCAGTTAAAATACACAACTTGAAAATAATATTCTCCAATTATAATTTACCTCGCCTTTTACGATCTAGTTATAAGTTGCATGGATTATCGTATCCTTGAGCACCGGCCGACTGGTTATTGAGAGGGGAAGAGAGAGGTGCTCTAGCCCGATGTAAATCCCAGGTATAAGGAGATATTTCTGGATGTTTTATACCTACCCACCCACCTGCCTGCCTATCTAAGAGAGCGTACTGCAGTGCCATTTAAATAACTTTAGACTCCTGACATTTCACTGTAAGCGAAGAAGTGGGAGAGCTGCGTTGTCACGTTGTATTAGAGGATGTGTCAGCTGTTGAGCAGCGCGCCGAATAGCAAACAGCTCGCTGGGAGCAATAGTAAACCATGCCAACTTGGCAACGTGTTACCTCCCAAAGTTTAACTTGAAGGCGAAAGGAATGAAGGGACATTACTGGCTAGAACAACAGCGGAGGGGACGTTGTCATGAAAACATACCCCTCCAGAAGTGTCAGAACTCTCATGTTATTTAAATTCTACTCTAGTGATTCAGGTTGTTGTGACGTACAGTTGAGCTGATGGCTTCGACAGTTAGAGAGTGAGCAGAAGAGAGGAGTACTGTTGCTGGTGAGCAACCCGAAGAGAGAAAATAAATCTTGTGTTCGACACTCTATACCTTTTTCATTATAAGCTGAAAGGAGAAGTAAACAAAACCACGTGACAAGACAGCACCTCATTGGCTGGTGGGCAAACTACAACCTTTCTCACTTAGCATGTCGTCTCTTCCTCTACAAAAAACAGTTCGGTTTAGATCGTAACATTTTCTGGTTATTCTCGTGCGGAGAAATTTACAACACTCATTATTGTAACAGTTAAATTTATGAAACTAAATGTGTTTGTTCCGTTTGCCTATAACTACATGAACCGTTCTATCAGAGGGCTTAGGTAAAGAGGCTATTCGCAGGCGCTGCAGTTCGTTTCCGGCTTCCGGCTGAGAATCTTCTGCCACTGTGGAAACCATAAACACGGGAAATGGAGAGAAGGCAATTGTGTTAAATGCTTTTAACAAATTCTGTGAAAGAATCCACCTTTAATTGACAATTAATATGGTTGGTCATTGTTTAGCAATAATTGAACTTCTTTGTTACTGAAGCAGAATTATTGCTCGGATAGCTTGGGTCGCGTTTGTTTTCTGTTGTGTTTTGATCTATAGTGCTAAACGTTATTTAACTTGTTGACTCATAAAAGGTTAAAGCAAAGGTGGTATACTGATATTTGTCATTAAATAAGTGATTTCTAAAGCCTGAAGTTAAGAACAGTTTAATCCAGTAGCTTTAATCACAGGTGCCGAACTTTTCAGGCACAACGTTTATTTGTCGACTCCTATTATGTGTTATAAGTTTAGGATTTAAGACAAAATATATGAATAAGACATATAATGTTTAGAAGATAATGATCTTCAAGCTGCGCAATATATTGTATTCGCATTCTGTCAGAAGCAATTTCCTGTCACGGGTCTTAGTTCTCGTCAACCTCCACGTGGTGCTGCCATGTGCTCGGCGGAGTGATACATTTAAGTTTTGTTTACTTCTCCTTTCAACTTATAGTGAAAAATCTGATGTTTTACACTCACATGACTTTCTCTACTCTTGTACAATCTATTTTTACAAACGCCTATTCTCCATATGCTTCATGTTAATCGAGATATCGAGATGTCAATCTTATTGCTAATTTTCTTGTAGATGCAAGAGGAATATGGTAGGTTATAAGCGATAGTCAAATATTTTAACGCTGGTTGCTATGTGGCGCATTTCATTCTCTTTGCATGTCCAGGACATAAAAAAAATTAATAACGAATTTGAGAAAAAGTATAAGTATTGGAAAATTTAAGGAAATAACAAGGAATATCTCGAAAACGGTTCTCTCAACAAAAGAAATGTATATGACATAAGTTGTGCATTTTAATGGGATCTACATTTTTTGTGTAGTAAAATTCTGTCTATCTCTTACGGTTTACCAGTTATGCAAAAGTCGTTCACAATGAAGAATACTTTTGGAGACATTCCCAGAAAATTCGAGATATGCATTTCATTTCTCATGACATTATCTTAAACATATGATATTTTCATCAAAATCGTTAGAGCCATTTTTGAGAAAATTAAAATTTTCGAAAAATGCTCCATGTAAAGGGTAGTCTGGGGTGGGGGGATTTTCTTGAAAACCTTCGTGTCGCATCTCTGTAAGATACTGAACCTAAATACCAAGTTTGGTGTTTATCCGACTGTTCGTTTTTGAGTTATGCTGTTCACAGACACACAGACACACACACACACGGACATGTTTCCAAAAGTGCTTTTTTGGATTCAGGAGGTCTCAAAACATGTATTTCCGGTGAAATCTCGGTATCGAATTTTTGGGTGGAATGCAATACTTCCCCTACTTACTATACGTAGTAGAGAAAGTAAAAAACTATATTGAATGAAGTGGAAGAAAAAGAGACTGCTTCGCGCGTGATTCATTACACCGCTACGCCCAAAAGAAAAGTGAAGTGATAGGGAAACAACGAAGTCCCATTACACAAACACACATACGTGCGCGCGCATACAGAATTTAAGGAAATATTCACCATCGACCACATGCATAGCAGTTTTGGATAGGGGTTTAATTTACTTAAGACATTTACTTTTATGTATTTCTAGATTACTCATTATATACTGCTACCTATAAAGCTGAGTATGACCAACGTTGGAATAGATATTAAGAATGTACATCCGTAACTTTATGCGCCTTACACATTAATATCCATACTATTTTATCCAACTGTATTTGTAATTCACCCAAATCAATATAATCTCCCATGCTGGTACAGGAGGGCTGATCAAAGAAGATTAAGACTCATATTTTCCTGTAGCTTCCTTGAGAGTTTCCTGTCTGTACCATGTATATTTAAAAAGAGGGGGGTTTTATGTATAATGTCGATAGGTGGCAGCACCCTCGTATCGGTAGGTTGTGAGGCAGTATTTTTAACACTTAAGTGATGTCAGTCTAATTGTATAATATATAAATTCAATAGCAGCCAACCTTAAAGCAATATGTGTATAATATAATATATAAAATGAATGTAACAATTATTGTATTAATGTTTATATTATTGTATACATGTATAATAATGTTATGCGAATGTATTACGTAATTTAATAATGTAGGAGCTGTGAGAATATAGGTCAAAAGTTGCTAACAATGAGGAACTTTGAGGCAATAATGAATTGAAAAACTTAATAATGCTACTAGTAATTCTTGGAACAATAATGTAATATTTTAAAACAGTTTATAAATAACCAATCAACAACCAGAAAAATAAAGCTTCAGTTAAATAAAGGTATTCTATTGGAGTAGGATTAGCCAATCAGAAACTGAAATAGAGCAAACTGTACAAATTCAGGCGCCAGTTACTCGTAGACAGCGTTCCTAACTGGACGCGAGACGCCTCCTCGAGAATTTTAATACGTATCTAGTGTGAGACAAAATTTCATTACGGCGAGGATATTATAAAGTTTACGTGTTTAAAAAGTGCAAGTAATTAATAAATATTCTCACAGCTCTCTATATCAGTGAAGTGTTATTTAATCGCGTGAAGGATTAAAAACGAGTGAAGTAAAAATTATAATTCGTGTAAGCCTACATTCTTTAGCCGCATCACCTCCTGCAAAGAGAAACAAGTTTCTACAAATTAATACTGACGTAGCCAAGGCAAACATAAATATATATATAATATTTAAAGAAACATTAAAATACAAAGTTGAAAGTAAAGTTTGGGCGAAGGCCACCGGAAAGTAAAGTTGCGGTGAAGACCACCGGAAAGTGAAGATTGGGGCGAAGGCCACCGGAAACTATGTACCATACGTGAGGCATTCAACCTTCTCAAATAGACTTTCCATATGTGAAGCTAAACCCTGCTTCAGTTGGTAGTAATGCCCTGTTTTATATACTCTACTTTTATTTCGCATACCAGAAAATAGGGGTGACGTGAGATGAGCAGATCGATTATCACCCTGATGAGTCATGGCTGCATCATTGTGACCAAGAAGCAAAACAAGCCAGCACGGTGTGGAAATAGCAGGTTCTCTAACACCAAACAGGGGAAATTTGTTCCATTTGCAGGGAATGTGATGGTGATCATGCTTTTATACTATAATGGAATAATTTACCTGCATGCGGTTCCCTCTCGCACTACTATCACACCGGCGTACTACACATTAGTATTGGCTAAACTGAGGAAGCACATTGCAAGGAAACGACCAGAACTTCATCGGACTGGATGGCGACTTTATCATGACAATGCGCGGCCTCAAGCTGCAAATCAAGTCACGCAATTTTTGACTAAATGGAACATTATCTGTGTAGCACATCCACCTTATAGCCCTGTCCTTGCACTCTGTGATATTTATTATACCCAATATCAAAGGGGCAAACCGTGGCATTCGATTTGAGAACTCTGAAACAGTGCTCAAGAAAAGTGAGGCGATTTTCACAAAGAATGGCCTCAACTATGTGTTCGAGGACTGGCAGAGACGCTATAAAAAGAGCATTGAAGTAGAAGGGGATGATTTTAAATAGAAACCGTTAACATTGAAATGGAGTACTAAACATTTATGAAAAAAATCAGCCTCAGTCTTTGTCGATCAGCCTTCATATTATTTATTCTGTTGTAATCAAACAACCTATGTGCTGTCAATGAGAGAAGAGGTGCACAGAAAACTGAGATTAGTAATAGCCAAAATATAATAAGGAAAAGAAAGAGGATGCAAAACAAAATGATCAAAAGCTCAGTTTTTGCAGAATTATATATAAACTATATTAATATTATTTTATACAAGATAATTCAATATATGTAATATAACTTAGCTTGTCACGCAAAAAGCATAACAACCACTGGCAGGCAACGAAGTAATTATTGACTAGCATAACAGACGGTTATTCAGCGACAAAACATGTGTGTTCCCAGAGAATACTTTAAAATCCCGCAAAGGAAATGTCGCTACAGCAGAAGCCTCTTAAAAGATTGCGAGAGCACAAATTGTAAAAACCCTTTGAGAGTTAACAACACGCAAGGATTGATGTAGTGTAGTAAAAGTGAGGTAAAGTAAGAATACGGCGATTAGTCACATTCCATTAAGCGATAAAAGATGGCCTAAGCGTGTTGCGAGGAAATGCGACTTTTTCAAGCGGTGAAAATATACTTTGATAATAAATGATCTTCGAATTAGGATTATACTACGGAGGGGACACCTAGCACCTCGACCCACACAGGGATCTTTTATGCATACATCCTCGGGAGGAATGGATGAGAGAAGAAGCCGTAGGGGACGTATAGGTTGCAGGACCGATTACCGCAGGCGATAGAGACACGGAGAGATTCCTAACAGTTACAAGCTTGACCATTCAGCCGGAGAGCGCTCAAGGCATTCCTACCAAACCAACGGAGGGTGAATCACCTCTTGTGGAGACCGGTGAAAGCTCGATCCAGCAGCGGAGACTCGTGCGGCCTCCATCTGACGGGCCGAGAAGAAGTTCCAATACGCAAGCCATATGCGCCATCTGTCCGCAGTCGTCCGAAACACAGCCCCATGAAAGAGGAAGATGAAATGAGAGGGAATGAGGGAAGAGAAATTCGGGGGAATCAATGAGCCTTCCCAGCTTTCGCCTAGTGACCCAGGGAACCCCCAAAAAATCCAGGGTTTAGGAAGCTCAACCGCAGGAAACAAACCCAAGACCTCAAAAATGCGGGCCAGAGACCGAACCACCTGAACCATCCCGCTCGGTTTGATTTAGGATTAGAAGTACCTTCTACAGATGCCAGAATCTAAGAAACCTAAGATAATGCATATCAAATCGACTTTCATTTTTATCAAAGTTAAATATCCATTAATTCAACATGTTATTGAATCACTTGTAACAGTAGTATCAATATTTATTTTAATTAATATTGTTTGTTGTTCCTTTTAAATCTCAGAACGTTAACAGTATTGAACGAACTCGTTCCCAAATTTCGGGTTCTGGTCCTAGTTGACCGCCGATTAGCTGGAATGAGACCTGGATCTTTTAAAATGGAAAAAAAAGTGTTATCAGTATTTGTAGCTGAACGGAAAATATATTTTTATATTACCCAGGAGACCAAGGTTTCCCGAAAACTGCACATCAAAACTGCCGTTCATAATGGGCAATAAAAATGTACCCTAGAGAAATCTTCCTGGCTATAGAGTTGCAATGTGCAGCTTGGCAGTACATTGAGTGCTTCCGTCTCATGCCTTGTTTCTCTGCCTTCGTATGATACGTTCATCTTTTTATGTTCATAACTGTGAACAAATTTTGCCGTGAAGATTAATTTTCCAAAGTAAAGCTAAAATATAAATTATCGTTAAAGGTGTATATATCGTTATTTTATAGCAAAATGATTTTATAGTATTATAAACTGCTTTAAAGTAAACTAAATTTTATTTTTAATAGTTATGCAACAATGATTATTTGCAGTCATGAATGCATTTTGTTGTTGCTTCCTGTGATAAGTTTTTTGCAGTTACTAAGGCACCTTATAGCAAATGAAATGAGCGAAGAAGGGTAATGTAGACAACCCTCTAGGCTTGGTGCCGAAAATTACCACCACGTATATATTTTCGTCCTACGTTCTAGGACTTCGTTTTAGTAAATCACTAGAAAATCAGTAGCATTGTAGTATAAATATTTAATCTCTCAACAGTTTAGAAACAGAGTTTGAGAAAAAAAATAAAACGTGTTTGTTCTTCATGTCTTGTGTAACAGATTGAATTGCTTGCGACTCCAGATGTTCTGAAGGTAGAATGGCAATTGTTTTTGATGTGAGGTCATACACTTCAGCCTTTCAGGAATAGCCAGTATATATAATATAGATATATGACTGTATAGAAAGGTCAGTAGACTTCATACTTCAAATATTATCCTTTTTCCTCATTAAACAGTGGGGGAGTGCAATAGTGGTGACACATTTAAAATATTTTACCATACCAGTAACATATATTAATTATAAAAAGAGGACCTCAATTTTTGAAAATTCCTTACACTTAAATATAGGAACTCTAGCTCATTGTATGCAATAGATCATCACACGCAAGTGTGCATCACATTTCAAGGTTTTAGAACTTACACTTTTTGAGAATAAGGATCCTATATTTGGAAAAATGTACTTTTAAGATAATTACAGTTAAAATCTAAGTTCAAATGTATGAAAACATTATTGCATTCCAGGGGAGTACGCATCATTTGCTGATCCGGTGTTGTCTCTTGATTTTCAGTTCTATTTCTTTTGATCTGAGACTCCTTAGTTGAAGTCTGCGATGTTCTTTCAGCAGATAATTTGTGTTGAGATTTTAATAGTTTTAGTAAAAGGGGCGTGTAACTTCAGGTTTGTACTCACTGGCAGTACACTTAAAATTTATTTTTAAGGATTAAGAGTTTTACATGACCAGTACACCATATATATTCTGAATCAGAAAGAATCAAAAAACTATTTTTGTTAAAAGTAGAAAATGCCAAACTTTGTCACTTTGCCAGATAGAAATATTTGAGCAAGCATTTTCTTTGCAGATTACAAGTCAAAATACTGATTTCATTGAAGAGGACACTAATGATATTAAAGTCAGGAACACTGCAAAAGACAATACTGACTCTACTACTTCAGTTCGTCTTGGTATTATATGAAGAGGTAGAAAATTCCACCGGCAGCGAAACACGAAGGTGGCGATTGCATCATCTTTATATGCTTCACCACGTATTTGTAACAAAAATAACACTAAACAACACTATCATCATAAACGTGAAATATGGCAAGCTAGACTGAACGATATTCGTCCTGGTACAACTCCTCAAAACACCTCCAGTTTATGTACCGGGCATAAACGCCAGCACATACTGTCATATTATATCAGCGTGGACTCTTGTCACTCTTGAGCTCTGCGGTACTTCAACACGTCATCGATAAACTCGAACTCATACACTTCATCAGGCACACCTTGAACCTAGACCACATCTAAAATATACTAACGCCGTAATGTTCCAGTAACCTGTATCCACGAACAGAGCGAGTTGGTTTCACAATAATGTGCAAGGCTCGCATTCGGGAGGTCCTAGGCTTGATACCCATCTACCGCCCACTCTGACCTTGAGTTTTTCATGGTTTTCCCTGCTCGGAAGGCAAATATTGATGTGGTTTGACGCCTACCATGCCTTCCTTTCTCTCATTTCCCATTCGTTACGTTTCCTTCTCATCTTTCAAGTTTGCTTCTAGGTTTTGTGGTGTGTGGCGGTGCCGGAATTATGTCCCTGATGTTTGTTTCAAGGAAAGAGGTACTCTTTGAAGACACTAGAGGATATGTGATTGGAAGGGCAGCTCACGTAATAGGGCAGATCTTCAAGCCAGGAATTGTTGTGGACTTCCGCAAGTCTCTGGGCATGTCGGTCTGTCTGCGACCTTAGCCTCCTGTGGTCCCTTCACTTCACCTCACCTCTTCCGCATGGGAGGTGGTAACCGCAATAGATCTCATAGTGCATCAGGTGTCTCACTCTGTTGTATACCCTATACCCTAACTATCCACGAGTTCTATCATTTATCTCACCACCCATAGCCATTGTCATGAAAGCGGGCTATTCATCTTACAGGATTTAGGATTACTCGACCTGTAATGATTAGCTAAAACTATATAACTAGCGCCATTTTTACATCTATGGCTGTGAAGAAGACGCAACCACTTTCTCAGTTTTAGTTGTTAATATGTACGTTCCAGTACAATTGAAAATTACGGTCATCTAACACACTTTGTCCAAGGAAAACCTCCGACAAATAATATGTTTATAAACAAAAACACTGATGTGTTACACTCACATGAATTTCTCTACTCTTGTAAAAGCTGTTTTTACAAACTCTTATTCTCCACCTATTTCATATTAATCAAGATAAACATTTACAGAAACGATCTTTTGGCATGCAAAGAGAATTACATTTTACACATAGCGACCAGTTCTAAAAATATTTGACTATCGCTTAAGGCGTACTATGTTTCCCCTTGTTTTGTATTTGCAAGGGCAATATAGAAATACAGTAGCCTTTAAGCATAGACATATCTCTTATAAGCTGGTTGCTAGGTGCAGCACCACTCTCTTTGCCACAGATTAATACTTTTTGCATATCCAAGACAAAAAAATTAATAAGGAATTCCCATTTGAGAAAATAAGTACTCAAAAATTTAAGGGAATATCAAGTAATATCTCGAAAATGGTTCACTCAACAAAAAAAAACGTATATGACATAAATTGTGTATTTTAACGCGATCTACATTTGTTGTTTAGTAAAACTTTGTCTATCTCTTATGGTTTACCAGTTATGCAATGAAGAATACTTTTGGAGACATTCGAGATATACATTTCATTTGTCATAAGAATGTCTTAAGCATATGATATTTTAATCAAAATCGTTAGAGCCATTTTTGAGAAAATTAAAATTTTCGGAAAATGTTCCATGTAAAGGGTAATCTGGGATGGGGGATTTTCTTGAAAACCTTCGTGTGGCATCTCTGGAAGATACTGAACCTATATACCAAGTTTGGTGTTTATCCGACTGTTTGTTTCTGAGTTATGCTGTTCACAGGCACACACAGACAGACACACACACACAGACAGACACAGACACACACACACACACACGGACATGTTTCCAAAAATGCTTTTTTTGGATTCAGGGGGTCTCAAAACATGTATTTCCGGTGAAACCTCGGTATCGAATTTTTGTTTGAAATACAATACTTTCCCTACTTGCTATACGTAGTAGAGAAAGTAATAACTGCGGTGGTAACTGGAAAATTGGTCCATAAACCTCTTTTTGGAAGAATGTTGAATTCTTCAAATAAGTTTTGTTGTAATGGCTTGTAGATATAGAGCAGTTATAAATGGGCTCAATCGCTTCACTGATTCCAAAATAATATGAGACTGGAAAGAGGCACTCGCCGATAATTATTATTCCTCTTGTCTCTTGTAAATCTTGTCACTAAAGATTCGTTCGTGTTCATTGTACAGTGGTATATGCAATTCAGTGAAAGTCTGACGACACCTTTTTGTGCTTAGCCGACTACAGAGAAGTGTTTTCTTCATCCAACAGTTGGAAACATGCCGATGACAGTAGGGTTTTAAGAGAAGTTACACCTAACAACGAACGGTATCCAGTTAATCCACAAAAACAAAATTATACACACAAAAAGCTGTTGTCAGCAACCTTAATGAATGAATGAATGATTGTTTATGTCTCCATACTTACAATTACATAATTAACTCACGTACATTTTAGATTATAATAGTAACACCTGAAATACATTAGACTATTTAAACTATAAATTCACTTCTTGATGGGTTGCCTATGACAAATCTATGGTCACAATACACACAACTCCTTGTTTTCCGTGTATTGATGACCCACTAATTACTTTCTTACATTAATCGGCTACTTTATCTGCCTTTAGCCCCATCTACTCAAATAGTTACTCATTGATTTTATATTTGCATCGCCTTTTACCGCCAGAATCTTCCTTAGTAATAGTTTGCCATCCACGTTTTTCCATTTTTGTTTCCAAAACTGTCCTCATGATTTTGTTTGATTACAGTGTAAAATACACTGGAAATCCGTGTTCACTTCACCACACATCGGGCATTTTCCTATATTCTCGTCATGCCTTATGCCTTTTAAGTTTCTACCTATTTTTGCCCATTCTAAGCCTTCTGGTCCTAGTTTATAGCATATCATCTATGTACTTTTCCCTCTCCCATACTGTTTTTATTTCCGTATACATTCTTAAGGAGCTTTTGTCTCTTTACTGCCAAAAATGTCTTTTCTGTCAAAACCTTCAAGCTTTAATTATTATTCTTTAAAAATCCTCTAATGTGATATTCTGCATTTATCCACTCATCTTCCATCTCTATCTGTTCCATAATTTCCTAAATTTTTAATAATCATGACCATTTCTACTTGCTTTTCTTTTTTTATAAAGCAACATTATTTGAAAATATTGTTATCTTTCAGATTGGACATTCTACGTAAGTATTTCAAAACTCTTGTGAACATTTTTATTTTGGTGGAGTACCTACCACTCTAGTTGTGCTGCCCCATTTGGTGATGCTATTGCTAGGCCTAAAACATATTTGCAAAAAGATATGTTGACTTTGTCAAGCTGTCTTCAAGTATCACCACTCCCCATACCTCTGCCCCATGCAACATCCTACTTTCTACTGTAGCAGTACAGATTCCTTCAAGCCATTTGATATTTATGTCTGGCAGTTGTTTCAATCATGAGCTTATAACACTCATGGCCAATATACCTTCTGCTCTAGACTTACGTTCGGAATTAGTCTTACTCCCAGATAGTCAAATCTCCTTACCACTTCTATTTCTCTGTCATTTTTCATTTTGCATAGTTGGTAACTCTTTTTAAAAACCACGATACTCGTTTTCTTTTCATTTACCTTCAGCCCCTATTTTCTACAAAAAGTCCTTACTGCTTCCATTACCCTCCTCAACCCTATACAGGATGTTGACCCAAATACTAAGTCATGTACAAACAATAGCCTTGGGATTTATTTATTATTAATAATTCGCGATTGGACCTTATATCCTGAGATCTCACCTAGGATGTCATAAGCGTACTAGCATCCCGCTATCTGATCCATTGTTGGTCCAGGAATCATTTCCACTTCACCAATTACCAATAAAGTCTATATCATAAAAATATACCTGAAGCTTATTCCTATCCATCTTGTTCTTTTCTCTGGTTGTTGATTCTCTTTGCGTTAAAAGCTCCAATACTGATTCGGTTCTTTGCACGTCGATACCCATCTTTTTCACCGCGAGCGCAAAAGCTGACACGTCTGTCTCCCTTCGCGACTGACAAGCATGAAACAACCAACGTTAATGGACAGAGTAGAGTTCGATTGGAAAGAAAGTTGAACGAAGACGGTCGTTATAGTCTATCCAAGGTGCATTCTAAGTTGTATTCTTTATAAGAGACTTTATTTTTGCACATTAAGAACACGTTTTAATTATCAAAAATGTAATTTCATTGTAACAAGTGTGAAGTGAATCGTTCAATGTTGATGTAATATTTTGATTACATTAACATTCATGAAATATTTTGATAAAATAAACATATTCTCTTGAAAAGGTTTAAAATTTTCCAGAAAAATATCCAGTAGTTTATTAATATATTCATTTTAATACTATTAAGCCAGAATCTATCGTTAAACACAATGTCTATGGAGACCAATTATCAATCTAAAATTTGTTATACTAAAGGTGCATCGAAATACAAATGCTACAGTAATCTCAATCCACCAATCTTGTTATTAAAACTTAGTTTCATTCTTGCTTTAACTGTTAATTTCATCAGAAATTACTTTCTACTGTTAACAAAGCGACGCCGCTCTGTAAAGTCGTTAATGACTAGCCATCCCAACCGATATATTTCTTCTAACATATTTCTGGTGTGGAGGGTGTTGTCATATATCCGCCGTTTTTTCCTGCTCTGCCGGAATCGAGCTATAACTCTGACAGACTTTCTCGCCGCTCTGAACGCAGCTTTGAAGAACTCTGCTTCCGAAACCATACCGAACCCTGTTTATATTCTCCGATGTAAGTCCCTCCGTTTATACTAGAACTGGGAGCATGAATGAAAAAGGTGAGCTTAGGTTGTATAGTTACATTTATTTGAGTCACTTGACGTACCAACCAATGAGCATTAGTTAGTCATTGCTGCTTTCCGAGTGCAGTCGTGGTGCGTTAGAAAATTTTGTAGTACGTTTTTTGTCTATCCCTTAGAATATACCCGTTATACAAACTTGTGCGTAATTCCTTCCGAACGAAGAGAATTTCACAGACTAGTCTCAGAGAATTCAAGTTGCACGTTTTATTTTCATGGAATTTTCATGTGGTAAATTACAATATTTTAATCAAGATAGTTATAGACATTTTTCAGAAAATCGAATATTCCTAAAAAATATCCATGTAAGTATACTTTGGAATGGCAGAAGTTTCTTAAGAAATTTTTTATCACATACTGAACATACTGGAAGATACTGAGTATAAATACCAAGTTTGTTATTTATCGGACCTTTCTTTTCTATGCTCTTTTCAAACACGCATGCGCGTACCTTTTTATAAAATACCTTTTTGGGTTCAGGGAACCTCAAAGCAAGTATTTCCAGTGGAAGCTCCACAACTAATTGTTGGGTGAAATACAATTCTTCCCCTACTTTAAGTGCGTAGTGGAGACAGCAAAAGTTACTTCTGAATAGCTTTCGACGGGTTAATTACCTATAATTAATGCAACAACGGCCAAACTTAAGCTCTTTGCTTAATATCAGACAACAGCGAGCTTGGAGACATATTGTAGTATATTATGAACAAAATTATGTCGGATAATTTTGGAAGCAGATTCTTGGGATAAAGATAAACCGAGTATCGTCATGTTTATAGAACAGCGCGGTTATACTTGCAATAATTGCAAAACGGTCAAATTGGTAAGTCGGGAATAAAATTAACCATTTTATGCAATCATAGGTGTCAATGAATGTCAGTATAACGTTGCCAGCCCCAAATCCTATCATGGGATCATGTTGAGTCCACGCTGAACAATAAGCGACCAGCAATGATGACGAAGAGAGGAGAGACAATATATCCAGTACCTCTTTTCTCTCGCTGTGTCACACACACACACCCACTGTGTATTCGTTACTTAAAAATTTGATGTGTTACACTCACACGACTTTCTCTAGTCTTATACAAACTATTTTTACAAACGCTTATTTTCCATATGCTTCATGTTAATCGAGATATTAATCTGATTGACAATTTTCTTGTAGATACAAGGGGAATATGGTAGGCTTTAAGCGATAGTCAAATATTTTAAGAGCTGGTTGCTATGTGGCGCATTCAATTCTCTTTGCATGTCCAGGACATAAAAAAATGAAAAACGAATTCCCATTTCAGAAAAAGTATAAGTATTGGAAAATTTAAGGGAATAACGAGCAATATCTCGAAAATGGTTCACTCAATAAAAAATGTATATGACATAAATTGTGATGTTTTAAGGTGATCTACAATTTTTGTGTAGCAAAATTTTGTCTATCTCTTATGGTTTACCAGTTATGCAAAAGTCGTTTACAATGAAGAATACTTTTGGAGATATTGTCAGAAAATTCAAGATATAAATTTTATTTGTCATGAAAGTATCTTAAATATATGATATTTTAATCAAAATCGTTAGAGCCATTTTTGAGAAAATTAAAATCTTCGAAAAATGTTCCATGTAAAGGGTAATCTGGGGTGGGAGAATTTTCTTGAAAACCTTCGTGTCGCATCTCTGGAAGATACTGAACCTAAATACCAAGTTTGGTGTTTATCCGACTGTTTGTTTCTGAGGTATGCTGTTCACAGACACACACACACACACACATGGACATGTTTCCAAAAATGCTTTTTTTGTATTCAGGAGGCCTCAAAACATTTATTTCCGGTGAAATCTCGGTATCGAATTTTTGGGTGGAATACAATACTTCCCCTACTTACTATACGTAGTAGAGAAAGTAAAAATGGAGCGATATAATAAATGAGCATACAGCATTAAATGAAACGCAAATAAAACCTTTGGCCACTATTCTCTGGAAGTACAAGTTATGCTTATTCGATACTTTATAGCTGCAAAACCAATCTAGAAATCTCACAATAGGTTACAGGTCATACAATGGAGGGGGATACCTCGCGCACTGCAATCTTCATAGATCTATTGTGGTTACTACCTCCCAGGAGGAAGGGATGAAGTGAAGGAATCACACAGGAGGATACAGACCGCATGTAAACAGACTATAGAGCCTAGCGAAAATCCCTAACAGTTCCTGGCCCGAAGAGCGCTACCTAGAGAGGACAATGAACGAGCCTCGACAAAGCAGCCTTTTTTTCCCTTGTTTACCCAGTTTATGCTACTGTGTTTCACCGTTTTCATACCGCTTATTTCCGCAACACACATACACAGACAAACACCCATGCCCGTGGCGGGACTCGAACCCGTGATCCTCAGCTTGGCGGAGCGCCGTAGCGACCACTCCAGCGACCGCGGCTACGAGGGCCGGCTTCTAATGTGCTCGGAGAGTACTCTTTCCTTTGAGCAAGTATCCGTACCGTCTGTCCGGCACCAACATATGCCACGAAACTTAGCACACCTGAAAGTTAAGCATGAAAGAGAATTGACGAAAAAGAAATGAGAAACCACCCCAGAATTCGCCTAAAGACCAGTGAAACCACGAAAAACGCAAGGTCAGAGTAAGTGATCGACGAGAATCGAACTCGGGATTTCCCGAATACGAGTCTCACGGTTAGATAGTCACCTCGTTCGGTATGACTGATATACTGCAATCACAATGCAATATACTCACTTAGAGGGTTGCCTTGTCTAACTTGCACACCTTAACCTAATTCAGTGATATTTCTTACTGATTACCGTCTCCCTTTGTTACTGCGTAACATTTTCATTCTGGTTTAGAGGCACCAACTTTTGTCGGAATTTGAGATTAATGAATTCATAGAAATATCACGTGGAGAAGTATAACAGCGTGTCATGGTCTGTATGACTGTAGAAAGCTAAATTGTACATCTTGTCTCTCTCGTTGAATTTAATTCACTTATTAACAACCACTGCTCATCATAATTTAGTTGTTGAAACCCAACAATATTTACAAAATAAGAATATAATTTTCCTGCATAACAGCCATTTCGTCCTAATATTAATTCATTGCGCTGAAAGTCTTAAACTGAGCTCTGTATTTATTTAGAGGAACGCAATTCCATAATCAAGGAACTGCTTCCTTTTAGCTATGCCACTATAACTTCCACTTATGCCCATATCACACTCATATTTAAGTTTCCCACCACATTCAATGTGTACTGCATGTTATCACAATTTAGTATGTTTGTGTTATACGAGTATGGATGCAAATGGAATACAACTCAGCAATAAAACGTAAATAAACGAGAAACAAAACATTTCAACCGAGCGGGTTAGATCAGGCGGCAACGTCCGCATTCCAGAGGCCCCGGGTTCATATACCATATGCTTTTTTGTAGTTTACCTCAGTCGCCTAGGTAAATACCGTATTGGATATTTAATAACATGTCCCATTCATTTCACCTTAAGTCTAAAATAATAGCAAAATGAAAGTAAAATGCTAATACCGAATGATCCGCTATCTACCCATAGATAATGAAAGTAAACCGGACGACACCCTAATTCCATCTGCCGTAACATATACCTAGAAGTAGAGGTATAGTTGTCTAGCACTAAGTCATCTGTGGACGCGTAACGAAGCAAGATACAGCAATGGAACCTAGAAGGCTAACCGTCCACCACACACCGAGCCACGAGGTATCCTCGTAACAGATCCTCCGCGATGGGATCACGTAGTTAAAGCGACGTACAATAAATAGAGAGAAAGAGGCAGTGATATTCATGCATTGAGTTCCATAAAATTAACCTGTGATTTTCTACTAAATCAAACATTAAATTATCAGAATGTATATAAAATTAAGTTATGTGAAATATTTCCATATTATAAAAAACAAAAGTTCTCGAATTGAAATTTTATAAAACTTTTTCCTAAAATTAATTACAGTGTATATGGTGTTACGAGTTGCTATACCATAAAATATGTTTAAATTACACGTGGACTGCCTAAACATGTGTAAAAAATGAATTCTAAGGTATTTAAGTTCTCTCACTCAATAGCAATGGGTCATTTCTTGATTCTTCATACCTAATCAAAAAAAATACTTTCTACAATATTTTTATTAAATTTACATATAATATTGAATGATACTCTCATTGTAAAATACAAAGAAGTGGTAGAAATTAAGCTGAATGTGACACTTACAAGATGCCTCCAGACATTAATCTTTCCAGGATGAGGAAATACTCTGTAAACATTTGCATCGAAGTATGAATATTCTGTTGGGCGCCGAATGAGACCGCAGTTTGGAAAGCACTTTTTCTGCATGTTACACAGCCTTAGATATTTTAGATAAAATACTCATGAGATATATCATTATTACTGGTTAGATGAAGTGATATTAGTTGTCATGAAATGCACATTTACCGTTGGTTTATGTAGAAAAAGCTAAATTCAGTGCTACGAATACCATTTCACCTTTGTGTAACAAGCTAAAGATACGTGGGATATACAGAAAATGTATTAATTGGTAGTCTTAATGTATAAAACAAAACAACCACATAACAGAATGTAATACAGAATTACGTCTCTTAATTTAAAATTTTTGATAAAATTCTTTATATCTTGCATTTTCATTCAGAATTTTTATTTACAATAAACTTGTATGTTTAAGGATTTAGAGTCCATTTTATAAGGTGCATTCTAAAAGTTATCGATCTTACTCAGAGATGTAATGAGGAGTGTTAATGTTTTCCACAAAATGGATAAAACTGAAACACGAGCTGCGATAAAGTATTTCGTTTAACCCCAACAGAAGCACAAAAAGAATTAGATTCGCCATTAAAATATTCCTCCAGTTTTAACCATTCATTTCCCACTTTGCAAAACATTTTACACGAAGTTTTGGATATAAGAAAGCTTTCCGTTCAATGGCTGCCGCAATTTTTAACAATGAAACAAGAATGTATTCGAAAGTGCATTTCTTAAGGACCTTTAGAATTCTTTAAACGCAATTACAGAGAGTCTTTCCAACGTTTCATAATAGTATATGAAACAAATTGATCACTACATTCCAGAGACGAAGGAGCAGTCCAAACAATGGGTGATAACGACGATATTGCAACAAAGAAAGCAAAAACGTTTCCTGAAGGGAATGTCCGGCTATGACTGGGGAGTATTAGGCTTCATAATTGGATAAAATGAACGATGTAATTCCGGCTAAATTTCCGCATCTTACAAAAAAGTAAGTTCTCCCTCATCTAAATAATGCATCTTCACGCATGCCTGGGAATGTTCCTGCAAAGTCCCTCCAAGTACTTCCACACTCGTATTCGTCAGATTTGGCTTCTGGCGATTACCTCTTTTTTCCCCAAATCTAAAGAAGTGACTAGATGAACGAAGATTCATACAAAATAATGAAGTTGAAATGACATAGAAGATTATTTTGCACAATTTGATAACTCCCTAATATACTGAGGGTATTAACAAGATATAAAACCGTTGGAGTAAATGTACTGATTTTCAAGGCGACTATAATGAAAAAAAAAATCCCTTAAGTTTTGTGTTTTATTAGACAGGCGGAAAACTGTCAGAACGCCTCTCGCACGCTTTAAAATAAAGTTTTAATAATGGTAGGTTTTCCACATTTTCATTGTTTTAATGTTAGGATAATCAATGTACACAAACAAAACTGTATTTGTACATTTTGTTTTATACTTGGTTTTTCTCCTAAGATATAATATAAAGATCAATCATCAACTTGCAGGATCAATCATCTCCAAGCAATAATTCATTCATTGCTTTTAGTGTATTTCTAGGTATTTTCCTTCAGATAGAGCTTTGAACTGTTTTTCAAATTTAGAACTCACAGCAGTTTTCTTCCAATGCCATACGCAAGAGCCTTCTGAGTAGTACAGACAACTGCTGGTAACTGAATTTAAGTTACACACAATAAGCACTAGGATTTAACAGTGCTTTCATAGTTGTACTAACGCAACACAACATAATGAGCATGCTACATAAGTGCTTTTTTGTCACCTGGATTCTAGAGGAACAGGGACATTTGAAACAGATAAGCTCTTTGTGTAGATAACAAAATATTCGTTGTGGTACCACAGGACCAGCGTGATATATGGAAGAGAGATTTTTTCCGAAGTGGGAATGGATACTCATCCATTTTGATGTACCATCTGTTATTGGACTAGTATTTCACGCGTAAGTTCAAATCCTGCCGCTTTTCAATGAATTATAAACTGTAAGGACTAAACACAGCTATAAGGAATAGCTAACAAGTTCACAACTGTATGCAAATATGTTAGTACTACAATCAAGAACACATGTAATTAACTTTTGTGAAACAACAGTGGTATTATACAAACAAACTGATGATAATGTCAATGTGCGGATGATGATAATTATGATGATGATTAGAATTCAGCGCAACAGCGTTATAAACTTTAAAATAGGCACTAAACAAATTTCAAAATGGGCACCAATATAGGCACCATCAGTAATGATAAGCACTTAAATAGTACAATCATGTATTCATTTACGATTAAAAATGCGTTTTGGCATGGCAGAATAATATAGAAACATCAAGTATCTATATTCCACGGGGTGGTTAGAAAGTAGGACCTACTAATCTAACCTACTGTTAGATTAGATTAGCTGAGAAACTACATTAGCTCTTGCTGGCATGTTAATAAATCTGACTACTATGAGGTCTACCATTGCTTATTTCAGAGGCTGGTTGAGTGAAAACAAAACAATGGCTGGTGTACTCAGCATAGAAGGGAGAAGTAAGGTTGACCTAGGTATGAAGTGTGGAGGTCAGTGGTGCAAGTTCAGAAATGGTGGAGGCAGGAGCGAGTTAGGAAGGCATCGCTCAACTCGAAGACAAAAAGTGTCATTAAGAAATTAATGACAACTGGTAGTGTGAAACATGCACGTCAATCTGGAACACCCTCGACATCCAAATCACAAGAACGTGTTCGTGAGAGTTTGAACTAAGTCCTACAAAGTCAAAAAAGTAGCTGCCAGGGAAAGTGGACAATCTTGAACAAAAAAATTCGTGAAGTTTTTGTAAATGTGCCGTGGACGTTGTTCCAAAAACATTCCAAAAATGTGTAGACAATGCGGATGCATACTCCCAAATGTAACTTACTAACCCAAATGGTACAACTTAATAATGTATTGAATGGAAGTAAAATTATGATAAGTTATCCACTCCTTGAAATATCTTATGTTAAAATAGGTACTGACTTTCCAAACAAACCTATATACGATAGAATAATTTTACTAAACTCCATATTCTCTTAATGAAGCCTAGGCTTTCTTTAAATTTTCACGCTTCAGTTACTCTGTATTTTTTATGCCAAACCATATTTGTGTTTTAATTAAATTGAGGCGCTTGGAATAATAACGGCATATCTCAACCGACATGGAATTTTTAGATTGAAGCTTGACCATGCACAGCTGCCATCTACCTTTCATGTGATGAAGTATCAAACAAATTGGGATATGCCAAAGCTCTCATTTTCCATCTTTAAAATACGTCCGTAGTGAAAACGAGCGTAAAAATGACATATCCCAACTAAGAGTGCTTTACTTGGCCGCTACACGTTCATGGCGTTGTAATGTACGATAGTGAATATGGCGTCGTCTAAAGAAACGAGTGAGAAAGTTGTGCAGAAATAGTGATAAACCGTAAGTAACAAAAACGTCCATAGATGTTGACGGTGCTCCTTTGCTTTTACATCCATTATTGTAGATCATAATAATCCTGAGATTGTTAAATTTGGTTTACGTTATTCTAACTCTGAAGTGTATCAAAAAGTTAATTTTAGGAAAAGAGGTAAAAATTCACATGTTTCATTGTTTAAATTACAGCAGAAGTACGGTGAACAGATAAAGATAAATAAAGCTAAATACGATGACCTGATGAAATTATTGAAATATATACCGCCCATCTATCATGATTTTTACAAGAGTCTTCGTCATGCTGGTTAATGATGACGAAAAATGTGAAGGTTTTGAAATAGAGCTGGATTAGCTATTTCAAGATGTTAAATGAAAGAAAAGTCAATTTTACACCACTTTTTTCTGTTTTGTATATTTTTTGTTCTAATAAACAACACAAACTCAGGAAAACTATTAATCACAATGGTTCAAGAATTTTCACATAGACTTGAAATCCCTTAATTTAAATACCCAGAAAACATCAAGTCATAATATTAACTACTTTCCACGCTTTGGGAAAAAACAGATAAATTACATTTATCTCAAAATGAACTTGGGTTGGGTTCTGCCGTTATTATTCTAAGTGACTCAGTTCTATCGTGAATACATTTTACACTCCCATGCTGGTTTATGATTATTATCGAGTCCTTTGTGTATTACTATAAACATGCTATTGTTGCGTTTGCAATAAAATAAGTCTAGTCTGTTTAAGTCAGCACTGTGTTTTCGCCCACGTGGGAAATAGAAACCAATAAAGCCATCATATTAATGAACAAAGCGGTGGTAATACTAAAATGATGGATTTCGCAGCTGCAAACCAGTATATTTTGTAGTTGACTATTTACGGTAGCTTTATTGCGCTAAGTAGCTACTATTTTATTATTACACGAAGGAATAAAATGCTGGCGTTAGAGAAGAAATGTTTGTACTATAAACTTCTTCAGACATTTTGTCAACAATGGCTTATTGGCTCAGAGCGCGAAATATTAATTGTAAAACTAAGGATGCAACGCACCCTCTCTCGACAAGTTACATAATCACTTGACGAGGTTGTTTTTGAAATCCCCTAACTTCCTAGGTGGTTGGGTTAACTTGATATTGTACTGGGCTAAGGAAACTCAGGGATCGATAGGGGAACATAAATAATTTAAAGCGTAAACTGGTGAGGTAATAATTATTCGACAACCATATCAATACAATATGTAACAATTTAACAATATAAAACATAGCAAGCTGATTATAACATATGTAAATTACTTGTCTGTGACCTGCGCAGTCAAATGTTTAGAAATACGTACTAAAATAAGCTTTGAGCTATACCAAATGGGAATTCAGTAACATGAATTTATGCTGTACAAATTTAGAATACGGCTAATAATTATGCATTTAATGTTACTGAATAACATATTTTTGTCTTCACATTTAGATGTTAAGGAATGATGTTCGTAATCCTGATAGATTGAGCTAGCCAAAGAAATATATAAATAATCCTTGTGTACAAAATAAAACAAATGTTCAAAATTGAGTATTCAATGCAAGTAATTTACACTTTAATACATATATAACTCTCAATTGCAATTTAAGTATTAAACCAATGAAAAGCAGAATTTAAGGCAAGTAGTACAGCATATAATATAATTCACTGCTTGATCAACTTAGTTCATAGAACAAGAGAAAAGTTGAATTCTCAGTGAGTTAACTGTCCCATTAAATCGTGGCTGTTAACACAGCCCAATAACAAGTTGTACAACATTTAAAACAGTTGAAATAACCACCATATTATCCTTCCGCGTTAAATCAGAACTTAGAATTTTGAATGGTAGACGATATCTTAATGAGAAATACCCAAAGTCTACCAAAGTTGAATACAAGGAAATACATTACCAAATATAATCATGATCTAACGCGGTCTCACTCGTGTCAACGACGTAAGCAATTGGCCTAAGCCAAAACTGTTGACGCGTTGAAGGTTGAAATCGGTCTCTCTGTCTTGAAAATCAGGACAGGACAGACGTGACAACGAGAAGTATATGGAGGGAATAATTTCCACGTTGCAATGACGTAGCGTAGCCAGCCTAAGCTATGCTTGGCGTTGCAACCCAAGCACCAAACCAAGTATATACCACCACAAGGATAAGAGCACATGGATAAATAATATTAATAAATAACTGCCAGCAACAAAAGAGATGAAATTGACGTACGTACCATGAAAATAGGAAACATAAAATTAGTATATTTTACTCCACTAAGCATGAAAAATATTTATATATTCAGTAATCATTTATTGTGCTAAGAGTTTTACAATTTGATTGTCTACTGCACTTTGACCCTGGCCACTCATTCAGTAGACAATCACTACAGTTTACTTACATTTTACAATTTCCCGTCAACGCATTCTGTTGACAATCACTACAGATTATTTACATTTTACAATTTCTCTTCAATAAATTATCTTATTTTTTCAGTTTTTCATGTCCCATTTCCACTTGTTTTTCACTTTTAACTTATTTATTACTTAACCATCACACATTCACTATAGTTTTCCATTCAAAGTAAGATACACTACCTCTTACGTTTCTCTATCCACTGTCCAAAGCCATTTATTTTTTACTTTACACAAAAACTGTCCAATGCTTCTAGCGTCCTTGCATATCATTTTGATCATAAGTGTATTTCTATCCCCGTTCAACCACTTCCTATTAAAAAGTTCTTTTCTCCAATTTTCTATTTATTGGCACTTAAATACTATATTTATATATACAAAGCCTACGATTCCAAACAAAGGCACAAAATAGGTAAATCCCGAGTTGTAATGATTAGGTCAATAATGAAGATGAAGAAGAAACTTTAATTTTGCACAGAACTGTAGAGAAATACCGACCCATGCTTCGTGCGTGGAGATGATAATATACCACAATTTGATTGGTCTTAATTGTGTTGAATAGAATCTCCGCATACAGTGTGGAACACTACTCGTAAAGTACACCCTTTGTTAAAGTTGCCCTTTTGAGCTGTGACCGCCCTGTGCAACTGTTCTTCCCATAAACTCGTCGAGTCTCAATTCTGCTGCAATCGGTAGATACCCATGAGGCACATACTCGCCGCGCCGGACACAACTTTGTGGAACTCACTGCTTAGCCATGTACTAAAGCCTCCTTATAATTTCCCTTTAACAAGGAGCCTGGAACCGCTAAACTTTCATCAAAGATAAAGACCTATGCTCTGTACTTAGGAACCTCTCTTTGAACTACTTCCTACGTTCTAAACTTAACTGCATTTCAGATTCTGTCCATTCTGAATGGACTGCTTTTTGACTATGCGCTTAATACTTAACAATAAAACTCCGGAATGGTTCAATTTGACTCCTAAGTAAAATCTAATTTCTACTTGTAGTAATAAAAACTAATTCAACACAATTTATATGTTTACCACGCTCACCAAAAATGGACTCCTTCCTCACATTCAGTTGTGAGCTAGGATGTCATTTGCGTTAAACACCTACAGCGGCCAGTTTGCTTATTTCATACTTGACAAGCTATATGCGTTTCCTAAGATATTAATGACAAGTAAATTTATAGCAACAATGATTGTACAACGATGCTTGATTTATACATTATTATACAAACAATGCCCTTTCACCAGACACTATATTTCCCGTTAACTCCGTTGTAAGCAGGAAGTTATGTTGAAAAGAAGTAAAATCTTGTAACATATCAATTATAATAGGCACCCCTTACAACACTGAAATACTTGCAGAACTGTTGCATGTTCTAGTTGATAACTCATTAAACCACTGTCTTCCTGACCTAGGGGTCAAGTTGATCCCTTCAGATGTTATTTTGTCTAAGAAATAGCAGGCATCCTGCTAATAAACTTCCAAGTCCCAATTATAAATCCGTAAAAGAAACCAGTTCCTGTTACTTCTCATGAATTTCTCTACCCACTATCGTTCATTTTGATATAATTTCTACAAACTATTCTTACAAAAGCTTGTACTTATACCAACTTCATTATAATCCAGATAAATCTCTGAAGAAAAGTTTAATTACATATTTCGTTGAAGGTGTAGGGAAAATACAAAATGTCGAATCGATAATAGTCAGATGCCTGCTGTATGCTGGGTCGTTATATGCTGGCCTCTTTGCATGACATTGTAAGAAAAATGCCAATAGCGACATTTTAAAATACTCTGATAAGTTATATTCACATGACTTGTATTATGCATTATCGTTTATTACTTTCTCTAATACGTATAGTAAGTAGGGGAAGTATTGCATTCCACCCAAAAATTCGATACCGAGATTTCACCGGAGATACACGTTTTGAGACCCCCCTGAATCCAAGAAAAGCCTTTTTGAAAACATGTCCGTCTATGTGTCTGTGTGTCTGTGAACAGCATAACTCAGAAACGAACAGTCGGATAAAAACAAACTTGGTATTTAGGTTCAGTATCTTCCAGAGATGCGACACGAAGGTTTTTAAGAAAATTCCGCACCCCAGATTACCCTTTACATGGAACATGTTTCGAAAATTTTAATTTTCTCAAAAATGGCTCTAACGATTTTGATTAAAATATCATATATTTAAGATACTTTCATGACAAATAAAATTTATATTATATCTTGAATTTTCTGACAATATCTCCAAAAGTATTCTTCATTGTGAACGCGTTTTGCAGAACTGGTAAACCATAAGAGATAGACAAGATTTTACTACACAAAAAATGTAGATCGCGTTAAAATACACAATTTATGCCATATACATTTTTGTTGTTGAGTGAACCATTTTCGAGATATTGCTTGTTATTCCCTTACATTTTTCAACACATATTCTCAAATGGGAATTCGTTTTTAATTTTTTTGTCTTGGATATGCAAAGAGTATTAATCTGTGGCAAAGAGAATGGTGTTGCACCTAGCAACCAGCTATTAAGATATATGCCGATGCTTAAAGGCTACTGCATTACTATATTGCCCTTGCAATTACAAAACTAGGGGAACATAGTACGTTTTAAGCGATAGTCAAATATTTTTAGAACTGGTCGCTATGTGTAAAATGTAATTCTCTTTGCATGTCAAAAGATCGTTTCTACAAATGTTTATCTCAATTAATATGAAATAGATCGAGAATAAGAGTTTGTAAAAATAGTTTGTACAAGAGTAGAGAAAGTCACGTGAGTGTAACACATCAGATGTTTTATATAACTATTCCTATGGAAGCTTATTCATCTGTCTAGTTCATGTTAGTCCAGATAAACCTTTGCAGAAATAGTTACATTATACATTTCGTTGTTGGTACAAGGGAATAGAGGAAACCGAATCGGTAGCCAGAGGTTGACTTCGCTATATGCTGGCCTGGATATTGCATGCTCTTTACTTGACGTAGCGAGAATCAAATCAATAGCGACCACGCTTTAAAAAAGGTTCATAACACTGAAAAATCCAAACCAATAGCAATATATGTCTTGGAAATTGCTGATTCCACAAAAAAGTTATTTAAAAAAAATTGTGAGTTTGACAGATGTGTACATTTTTCTGGGGAGTGTGTTTTTCTATCTCTTAAAGTTAACCAATTATACAAAATTATTTAATTCTCCTTACTAATAAAATATACGCTTTATTTTCCATGCAAATATCTTAGACACATAGTATTGTAATAAAAATCGTTAGTCATTTTTTATAAAATAAAGAATTCCATGTAAAGAATAGTTTGGAGTGAGGGAGTTTTATAGAGAATCTTCCTGTCCCATATTTGGATGAAACAGAATTTAAACACCAAGTTTGCTATTTACTTGACATTTCGTTTTGGAGTTCTCAGACACACACAGCCCCCCTCTAGATTATGCCGTGTGTAGTAATGTTTATTGTAAGTTTATCAATGAGTTTCTAAGTTAGATTGGTGTGCTTAAATACTTCATATTGGAAAGCTGAACATTAAGTTCAAAACTAGTTTTATCTGATCAGGTGTAATAAGTAAATTCAAAATACTGTTCATCCTTGAAAATCGTATTATTATTTTTAACGATGGTTATCTATAACATAATTTTTACACCTCAGAGCTTAAGTTTAATGATTACGTCTACAGTTTAAGCTCTATATTGCATCCAGAATCAAATAATTACAATAAATAATAAGGTCTATTTTTATAATATAATATAATTTTATGAAGCCCGATGTATTAGAAAATAGTAAGGGCTTGCAGAAATAAATACAGGTTTATTGGGAAACATACCCTTTAGTAGAACAATGGAGAAATCTTCGTTTAAGTGACTATGGCACCAACTCGTCGCCGATAAAAACCTTTATAAGCGAAGAAGATGTACGCGTGTCAATACAAGCCAGCATTATGTTTGGAAGGTTAAGACTTCAGAAGAACGCGATTTTTCTTGTTGTCGCATCAGTTTGCATGAGAAAGTTTATGATTCAAATTCACATAAGGGACCTACGGGAGTTTCTGTAATATCTTCCGACCAATAGAAAAATTATATTTATTATAATGAAATAAGCTCAACGAAAGCACGTCAATGCTTATATTTGTCGGGTAACATGTGAAATGTTTATTTGGCGATAAAGGGACTTTACTGCGAAAAGCTAGCGAGTTAGACCGCCGTCGCGAAAAATAAATGTGTGGTCATACTAAGGAAGAAGAACAATCCAGGGTATGAAATGCTTAATTAGCCATAAACAGCGTCTTCGTTTAACATCGGAACACTGTGACCCGAGATACTAAAGTCATCAATTCTTCCATGCAACTCTTTATCTCTCCCTCGCTTTTCCCTCGCGAGTACTAATCCTGCTGCATATTGTAGTTTATTTCGACTTGCGCAGCTGACCAAGATATCAACTGAGATTAGTATTAACTTTTTTATTAATTATTACTAACTTTACTCCTACATCATAAATATGTTGCAACAGTGTTACGACAATTAGATTCCATAACCCTCTAAATAAATACCAGCATATTCAATGTAAAAATTTAGAGAAATTGACTCTATTACTAGCGTAATCAGAATTTCACTTCTTATGTTAAACTGTAGAATTTGAATTTTTTCGGAAATTCCACAACTTATATTGTGCATTAATACACTCCATTAACATTCGCCCCGAGATCTTTAGTAACAGTGTTATATTTTTCTCTCGTAACACTGTGCAGGGAACTGACTAGTTATTTTCTTCAGAAACATAGATAATCTACCAGAATGAAAGCACTTTCTATCGCTTTGAAGCGCACAGCAGCAACTCGGTTAACCAAGAATATTGAAAACTGACCAAAACTACAGAGTTATTGCTCAATAGTGGCTCGAATAATTCAGTAGTTTTCATATAGAATGCTCATCACTTCCTGGCGGCTTACCTACACCCATAGCTCATAACCTTTAGAGACTCCAAGACTATGAACGCTACCCACATCCTTGATTGGACCATAAAGTATTCACAAGGACTTGAGGCAGATTTACTCACGATCCTACAGCCCGGGTACTCATGATTAGCAAGTATGACCTACTGACGCCAAGGCCCTATTACAAACCTCAGATCGACACGGGTGAGCGACGTCGTTAAACCACGGACTTGTGAGCGGGAGGTCTAAGGTTCAAATCCTGCGAGGGCCGTCCTCCCAAAATGAGTTTTCTTGTCAGGATTTCCATAGTTCTCATTACTGGTAAATGACGGAGAGGTATTCTAGACTTGGGCCGGAACGTTTCCTTTACAATATTCTTTCCATTTCATGTACAATGAGGTGCATAAAAAGTGGCCCATTCACGTATATCGCCATAGTGTTTTTCCCTCCTTAAGGTTTTCACCTTCAGGTAACCAACTTTTGTCTCCACCCAGCCGGTAACAGTACTCTATGTGACTGGCCTGAAAAACAATTCAGGGGACTAAAAGCTAACCAATAAATGATGTTTATAATCTAAGGCAGGGCGGCGCCGTGGCCGAGCGGTTAGACCGCTCACCTCCCACCGAGGCAGCCCGGGTTCAATCCCAGGGACCTGCATGTGGGATTTGTGGTGGACGAAGCGGCGTCTGGGCGGTTTTCTCCGGGTTCTCCGGTTTCCCCCGCCATTCATTCCACCAACTGCTCCATTATCACCTTTCCTTTCATCTATTTCACCAACATTTCGTTTCATCCACTTCCTTCATCCCATACCAGGCATCGGGCTGATCACCCATCCTGGATGCTCTGTCTGATCCATGAGTGTCTGCTCCTCGACGGGCCTCTGACCCCAGGCACCCGCTTGTAAGTTCTGGGGGGTGTAAGTCCTACATATGAGGAGGGTAAACAGATAATGAATGAATGAATATAATCTAAGGCAGTATTTTTAACACTTAAATGATTTCAGTCAAATTATATAATACATAAATTCAATAACAGCCCGCCTTAAAGCAATATGTGTATGTAACAATACATAAAAAGTGTATATCACAGTCATTGCACATGTTTATATTATTGTATACATGTAATAATGTTACGTGAATGTACTACGTAATTTAATACTGTAGGAACTGTGAGAATAATAGGTTAAAAGTTGCTAACAATGAGGTAACCTTGAGGCAATAATGAGGAAGAATGTTTAATAATGCTACTAGTCATTATTGGAGTAACACAATAATGTTATTTTTGTGACAGTTTATAAAATAACCAATCAACAACCAGAAAAAAGCTTAAGTTAAATAAAAGTATTGTATTGGATTAGGAATAGCCAATCAGAGACTTGAAATACAGAAATTTACAAATTTAGGCGGTTGAAATCAAGCCAGTTGCTTGTAGACAGTGCTCATAACTGGATGCATTGCTTGTAGACAGTGTTCCTAACCGGACGCTAGATGCGTCCTCGAGAAATTTAATACAAATTCAGTGTGAGACAAAACTAATTTGTATTAAAAAGTGCAAGTAATTAATAAAAGAATCTCGCAGCTCTCTGTATCAGTTAAGTATTATTTAAATCGTGTCAAGCATTAATAAAATGGAGTGAATTAAAAATTATAATTTGTGTAAGCCTACATTCTTAGCCACACTACGCCCTGCTAAGACATTCATGTCTCTAAAAATAAATACTAACGCAGCCGAGGCAAAGATAAATAATTAATATATAAAAGAAACAGTCAAATTACAAAGTTAATATTTTTAAACTTGGGGCGAAGGCTACCGGAAACGTTTTAGCATGCGTGCGGTTCCAATTACTCCACGTTCGGCTCCCCAACAGTTGAACTACAATACAACTCCGTCTTCAAAGTGACTTTCCATACGTAGCAGCAACAAACCTTCTTAAAATTGGCTCCCAAAGCGTGGGGCAAATAACAATACAACAAACTAACATCTTCAAATCTATGCAAAAAGGAGGGGTGCTTCGCATACCACCTCTAATAAAGTTCGGTGCACAAGGAAAGGCTAAACCAATTACAATAATTCGGCCTTCTAGAGGAAGGAATGAGGAATTATTTGCATGTGCGATTAAACCAAAGCTACGATATACGTATACGAGAGCTTTCATTAGCGATATGGAGACGAAGGTTAAGTTATTGCTGCTACTAAACGGCAATAAGATAACAACAGTGTAGCATGGAAATATAAGGTTTAAGTTCTTAGGTAGTTCGACCATACCTTGATGAAGTTGAAGTACCCTGCCGACCCAGTGGCTAGAATTATGCTCGAACATCTGAGATTGTCATGCTGGTAGGGGTGGGGCTAGATCTGGTCAGTACCAACATAAACAGCTCGCTTTCATTATGGGCCACATATGCACCCAGGATACACATCACCGTCTGTGTTACCGTATGCAGTAAGAATGGTCATTAAACTCACAAATAAAACAAACAAACTTCGGAAAAGCTCAAATACTTAAAAATTAATATACTGTTGTATATTTTACTTTCTGGATTCCACAAATCTTTGTTTCTGTTACTTTAGTAGGATTCATTATATAGGGTATAAGAATTACAATGGGGCAATTTTAGAAACGATCTCCTTACACCAAAACAAGAAATAAAATTATCAATAAATATCCGTAAATGCTTGTTTTTTTTAATTACTTTTGAAAGAGTGTTTCACAATGAAATTGTCAATTGTTTAAAACTTCCCAAACTCGTAAAAACTATTCAAAATATTCTCCCATTGTTTCTATATACACCTGAACTAGCCTAATTGTGAAATGTTACAGCCCTTGAGACTCCCATATGGTGCACAACGATTTCGTAGGCTTCCACGATGCATTGATAAAACAATATTTATATTTGGAATTTATGTTGCTAAACTAATTTAACGTGCTATAACAAATAAAAATTCCAAGATTTCAGGTCAGGAGAACATGCAGACCATGGAAGTGGTCCTCTCCTAGCAATGGATTTGTCATGGTAAATATTCGCCAATGCATCTCCAACAACTTGACTAAAATATGCTAAAGCCGCCGGATTTTTCTTTTGCCAAGAGACATTCGTAGAAGGTCTGGAATGAAATTCCTTTAGACATTGCCTGCAAGATATGCCGGAAGTTGTTTGTGAAAATATATGATAGGAATTTTTTTCTAAATATTCTTATGTATACAATTGAAGTGACAAGCAGCAACGGGCAGTTTGCGCAATAAATCGTTAGCAAATGTTATTCCTTAAACATTCAATAGTAATTAAAAGAACTAAACTTTTGCAAACATTTGTTTACAATACAGCTTTCCTTGTTCTAGTGTGATAAACTCGCCGCAAACTTTTGTCCAATTATTCTTTATATATACTGTGTAGCGTATTGCATTTTCACCGGCATGATAAAACGTTCCTCTGATGCCCCTATTTGCTGGCTCAAAATATACTCCTGCATTTTACCGGCTGCTTACTGTGCAACAATCTTGTGTTTGCGTGTATCAAAACTACTCTTCCCAGCGAAAAAGATTTATTTTCACCAAGATCTGGAATGTCACATTTGAAAGTGGCCCCATAAATTTGTGTAAAGAATGTAAATGGTGAGGAAATGAAATGAAATTTGAACTAGGCATACCTGTATGCATTAGAAATGTAAGTACATAACAACGTCTAAATCCAGTTCAATACGACGTTGCAAGTTCATGAATGCGGTTACAAGAATCTAGGGTGTCACAGCCTGGATTTCACGGCAGTTGTTCTGCTGTAACTCATTGAGATTGCATTGTTTATTCCTGCAAACCTTTCCTTTAAGATTTTCCCACAGGAGAAACTCAGACAAGATCAAATCCGGTGACCTTGAGGGCAATAATCCTTTTAAATGACTCATGTTAAGGAAAACCTGCCGAATATGTTAAAAGGATGAGTAATCAGTACTACTATAGAATTGGAACTAAGGCTTTTCTAATCTCAGCAACTCCTCGCCGTTTATTGATAACCATTGAGC
The DNA here is from genome assembly GCA_030765065.1 of Deroplatys truncata. Classification (NCBI taxonomy): domain Eukaryota; kingdom Metazoa; phylum Arthropoda; class Insecta; order Mantodea; family Mantidae; genus Deroplatys; species Deroplatys truncata. Next base: position 91,328,879 of record CM060979.1, read on the forward strand.
AAATATGACGCTGGCTTTTCCGGAAACTCAGCAAACTACGACATAGGCCAGGTGTCACCAATTGTTGCTCTTTGAGTAAAGCTGAGAGAGAGAGAGAGAGAGAGAGAGAGAGAGAGCAACCTTGGTTATTGCTCCCGCTGAATCGTATACTGTGCACTGCGTAACCTTCAACTGCGCGGAAAACAGGAACAAATATTTCAGTGGCGGTATGCAACATTTAGCGTTTGAATACGCAGTCTATCGCTCATTGGTTAATATACCCATTGTAGGTACATATTTGGTAGAATAATTGCTGTATTCAATGTCTCATATTTATATTTCTGATATGAACATGTACAATTTTCATAGGTATAGTAGTCGCATCATAAACAATTGCAAAAAATTACAGTTATTATACTATTAACAAAGGTAAAACAACAAACTCCTTAACTTGGTCAATACCATTGCAATGGCATTGTAACGCTAGCAATATGAGCATTAATCTGTAACGAAAACTTTCACATTTATAGCAGTGAACATGAACAGGTATCGTGGTAATTTATTGACATATAACACAGTTTAAAACATACTTAATAAATGAAGCATTACAAAGGAACGAGAGACGCAACACTGTTGTTAGAAGCCCGTCTCTGAGATCACATGTTTACCCACTGCAGTGCATGGAGCAAGCCTGCTTGCTCTAGCACAAAATCAAGCGAGTGGGTGACGCCGAGCACAGGCCATGGAAGGAACCCACACGTCTAGTACGGAACCAGATCTAATGATAAGTCTACTAATTAAAAATATGAACTAAAATCTTTAAGACATTGTGGTGTTTTATCATGCTGCTTAATGCAGTTAGTGTCAATGCAGCATACAGATAACACAAACCAGTCTGACATAAACCACAGGAAACAAAAACTAAAGCCTTCTTATAAAAAGAACTAAACAAATGACCTCACCGAATCCACAAAAGGGAATTTGCTGCCGTCACTATACATCACTGTCCTCTTGGTAATATATTGAGCATTTGGCACTATTCCGAAATCTAAAAGTTGGCTTTCGCTTCTGAAATCGCGCAATGCTAGCCGACCTGATTGTAGACTCGTGACAGCCGATATGCAGTCAGGTTTCGGTTATTAATCTTCCGTGTTGTTGTACTGAAGGATTTGTTTAGGAGGATTTGTCGCCAGATGAACAATAGATATGAGCTTACAGGCTTTATTTGGACAAAAAAGGAGAAAACGGGTATGGTAAAGTTCCAGGTATAGCTAGTTATCATTTTTGTTGTTTATGGCATAGCCTAGTAGTTTTTCTTTCTCCTCCTCCTCCTCGCTCACACTCTCTCTCTTTCTCTCTAATATTCTGTTCTTACAATCAAACCAAGGGTAACACACTAATCTGAATTACTGATATTAACTTCTCCCCTTTATACTTTCTAAATACTTAGTAGTTTCATAAACTATTGCGCTTTAACCAAATATTCTATATTGAGTTTTCGCTGAAAACACGTGTTTTGAGACCGCCTGAATCCAAAGACAGCATTTTCATAAAAAGGGTACATTTCTGTGTGTATATATGTGAACAGCGTAACTCAAAAACGGAATGTCATAAAAACATCAAACTTGGTATCAGTCATACGTTCAGTATCTTACAAATATGCGATATGTACATATTCAAGAAAATCCTTCACCCCAAATTAACTTTTACTGTCTTTTAATGTTCATCATTTATAGGTTTTAAAAGATACCTAGCGTTATTGATTAAATACCATATATTTAAGATATTTACGTGACAAATTAAATGTATATCTTGAATTTACGCGAAGAACCTTGAAAGTGGATATCACACACACACATATACATATATACGATACATACATAGACACATATACGCATAAATTAATATTAACAATAATTTTACATAATAATATAATTCACCAAGAAATATTTTAGAATATCTAGCAGCCAAGAAATGTAAAAAGCAGATTGTAACTTAGATAAGTAGGGGGCGAGCTAGCTAATTCCAGGTGAAAGATAACTCTAGTTAGAAGTACACCTTTCACCAAGCTAATGAGCAGGGAACTAGTAGCAGTAAGGAGAAATAGAAAGAGACAGATATATTGAATCTGCTTCCAGACGCGTAAACTTGCGTAAAACTTTGGAGCAGAACATTTTCATACATAACAAGGTAACCGGTCTGCGGACCATTTAGAAATATCGTTACATTTTGAGGTGCTAAGGTGAGCGTCATTAGGCTTAGGTATAAAAAGGGAAAGAAAGCCCATCACTCTCACAGACGCACGTGTCTGCAGCAGAGGACATTAACCAGATTAACAACGTTTTCCCGCTACAACCACTAAAGTCTTTTTCATTCGAAAGTATAATTTCGTATAACACATAAATCAAAAGAGAAAGGCAAAGTATACTACAGAAAATGAAATACAGAATTAAAATGCAATAACTTTCGGGACACCATCCGATTCTGAAATGTTGGAATATTTTGTTTGATTTTTTCAATACTTTGTCATTTTTTAAATTCAGTTCAGCTGTTTTTCGCGACCTCATGAAAACAATATTGAGTTTCAACGACTCACATATAGCGACCTCTTTTTACTTTCTCTGCTACTTAATGTTAGAATAGGATAGAATAGGGCTAGAAGCGGAAGGGGACTTGGCACGGCGACCTACGCAGATCTGTTTTGCTTAGGCCCCTGACGAGGTGCCCCGGAAGGGTTTAGGTGAGAAGAGGCAGCACAGGAAGAGGCCAAGGTCCCTCCATTTATGGATTTGAGTTCCCCGGGTGCTGGCTAGTGCAGCCAGACCCATCCCTCTTGTGGGGCTTACACATCCCCTGGGGGAGGGGCGGGACCCGGAGATCGCTCACAGTCCGGGAGACGAAGGTTTCCTCAGAGCATCCTTTTCCCCTGCCATGCACATGTCAGGACTTCCCAACGACACTTGCAAACCTGAAGGAAACCAAACAAATAAGAGGTGAAGTGAAATGAGAATGGAGATGATATAGAGGGACCGGAAATTCGGGGGTGTAATGATGTTTCCCAGCGTTCGCCTGGCCCCATGAGTCAGGAAGGCCGCCAGGAAATCGAAGTCACGAACTCCCTAATGCGGGCCTCCAGCGTTACCGCCTGAGTCATCCCGCTCGGTAGAGGAAGTATTTCATTCTACCCAGAAATTCGATACCGGCTTCATCGAAAATACTCGTTTTGATGTTCCCTGAAACAGATGTTCCCATTTTTAGAAACAGTGTCTGTATGTGTGTCTGTCTGAGAAAAGCACACTACAAAACAAACGCCGGTGGTATTTAAGCCATTTTCCGAGGATGAGATACGGAGATTTTTGAAGAGAATTCCCTCGCCCAAAATAACCATTCACGTACAAAAAATTTCTTATTTTTATTTTCTTAGAAATGCCTCTAAATATTTTGATTAAAGCACCACAGATTTAATGTAGTTATATGACTATTAAAATTGCATATCTTGAATTTTCTGGGAATGGCCTATGAAGTCCTGCATTGTGTAAAGATGGACAAAATCTTACTACATAAAAATATAGATTTCTTACAGCACACAATTTATGTCAAACTCTTCGTGGCGTTATCACTTGCAACATATTCTTTGCCATTGATCTGAAGTTTCAATTATTTACACCTTTTTCAAATGTAAATCCCTATTCATGTTTCTCTTTTCTGAAGATACACTTCATCCCCCCCAAAAGTCGTTAGATTTTGCTGGTCGATAAAGGTTTTTAAAACAGAATTAACAATTCTCACCCGTACAAAGCTTATTTTGTCTCTGTTTATATACCGTGAGAGTATAATGTAGAGTCAAGGTGGTATGTGAATAAATTCCGTTATTAGCATTCTCTCAACCTGATAACCCCATTTAACAGCCAGCTCTCCTCTCCACCTCCAACAAGAACAAACAAAGTACCTAGAATCCCTTTCAAGTCCTGTGAAGATGCATCGGTGAAAGGGCAGCCAAAACGTAGATAGTTTCGGTTGAAGACCCACAGTGTGGGGGCGCGCTTCCTGTGGAGAGGAATTTGTAGCGGACTTCCGTGATAACGCTCTCTCAATAACAATGGAGTGTGAAGGGAAGCAAATAAACCATTACTACAGCAAGAGTTTCGATGTTAGGAAGTGCCAACATTTTTGCATTCCCAGTGTTTCTGTACACATTTCACTAGCCGTTATCAAGATAATTGTGCTCATGCCCGTTTTATGTTTATTATAATGGGTTTGCAACATTGTGGGGAGCAAAGCAGCGGAAAATAAGTCCATGTATAACACACCGACTAGCTATTGTAGGTATGCAGAACAGCGTGAGAATAACGTGAAACATAGCAAGGAGAAGCGTATATATGTGGAGGTATGTGCGATCAACGAAGAAGCAATTGTGATACAACATAGTTCATTTAATAATTTTTCTAAGCTCAGGCGGTAACGTGGTCCGCGTTCGAGAGGTACCGGGTTCTATTCCCGGTAACCGCCCGCTCAGACCATTGGTTTTTTTAGTAGTTTTCCCCTGGTCGCCTAGGCGAATCTCCCCCCTTCACGTTTTAGATATGTCTGTTGTGCTGGCGGTGTCGGGCAGATGACGTAGTTGCTTGCGAATTTCTCTCCGTGAACGCTAGGGTCGCTTCGTCACTCTCTCTCGGGATTCTTTGTCTCTACTAGTGCGCGGGTGTTCAAATTGGAAATATTAGGGACTTCTGCGCGTCTCTGTGGGCCGTTCTGTGCAGACCTACGAGTTCCTACGGCTCCTTCACCTCATCCCTGCCTCCCGGGAGGTGTAACCATGATGATCACGATGGTCGCAGTGGCGAGGTGTCCCTCTAAACACATCCTACATCCTATGCTAGCTTTTGCAATTTTGTGAAAACTAAACAACAATCACAAGGGGTCATTTTGTGTAGAGGTGCATTTATTTTAGAACGAGCCACTCATAGTTGATATTGAAGATTGTTACACGCAGTGGAATAAAATTGTTATAATACTCCATTGTTACCACCCCTGTTTCTTGTCATGTAAATTGTATAAATATTAAGCGAAGGCCTTGTATCAATTAATGTAATGGCGGATTACTTTGTCTCGTAAACAAATCTCTTGATACACAAACAAATTTTTTTCGAATTCACTGCTTTGCATGCCTTTCCAAGAGTTGTCATAACTTCACAACCTTTCTTATCAAATTGTTTCCAATACTTTGGAAGTCTTAAAAGAAAATAAGGATATGTTCTAGATGGTCAAAGATTTGACAATGATTATTGGCTTTGAACAATGAAATGCAAATATTTACAGTGCGTCACGAAATCTGCAACATAGGCTCAAAGCGAAAAATAAACAAAAATGACTACCTCGGCAAGCTTATTAAGTATACGAAAGCTGGCCACGTCTGTGGGATTTGGGCTCCGTGGATTAACACAACAAGACGAAGAAGACGGGGACATATGAAGGAATAGCCAGGCAGATTTTCGAAGTATACAATAATGCATTAGTGCAATGTTAAATTTATTTAAATTTTACTCCCTCCATAATCGTAATCTGGTTTCATGGGCTAATACGTGAAAATGCTATGTAGTTTCGTAAAGAAGAATATTTGGAATGACATTGTCAAGTCTTTTCAGGTCTTGTCCATTCTTGTTCAGTTTTGTCAAATATTTTTTCAATATTTGACAACTTTTCTTGTAAACTCTTGAATTGAAGAAAAAAAATTGATCATGTACTAGGGGCTTAAGATTCGGCAGAACTGGAAGGAATGCTGCAAACAGCGGATGTGTTTGAATTTAGCATTAGGGTAACTTGATAAATCTGTGACACTTGTGGAATGCCCACGTTGCAACTAAACATAAAGCAATATTCTTGACAACCATGTATACAAGTTTCTTAACAAAGGCAAAAATATAAACATATAGTAAACTTTTACCACAGAGAAGGGTAAAGAGTCCGTTTGAATACAACTGGAAAGCCGGCGAATGTCGTAACTTTAACCGAGGAGTCATATACTCCTTTACGCAGCTGGACATAACTGTAGGAGAACCTGACTCGAGGGCCGCTTGGTGCCTCGAAGGGGGAAAGAAAGCTTAGAAATGCAACTATGTATGTGACTGCACAAGATACAGGGATATTTATAATCAACCTACCGTATACTTCTCGCAAAATTTAGAAAAGGTAGTGAATAAGTGAATAAGGCGCCTAAGTTTCTCTAATGACTACAGCTTGAGGAGGGTTGCAGTTGAATGGTACCAATGATCATGCAGTGTGGGAACATTCCTGGTTATATGCCTATGTTGCCGACATTTTCTCTTTCTCTACTACGTATAGTAAGTAGGGGAATTATTGTATTCCACCCAAAAATTCGATACCGAGATTTCACCGGAAATACATGTTTTGAGACCCCCTGAATACAAAAAAATAATTTTTGGAAACATGTCCGTGTGTGTGTGTGTGTGTGTGTCTCTGTGTGTCTGTCTGTGAACAGCATAACTCTGAAACGAACAGTCGGATAAACACCAAACTTGGTATTTAGGTTCAGTATCTTCCAGAGATGCGACACAAAGGTTTTCAAGAAAATTCCGCCACCCCAGATTACCTTTTACGTGGAAGATTTTTCGAAAATTTTAATTTTCTCAAAAATGGCTCTAACGATTTTGATTAAAATATCATATGTTTAAGATATTTTTATGACAAATAAAATGTATATCTTGTATTTTCTGGGAATGTCTCCAAAAGTATTCTTCATTGTGAACGACTTTTGCATAACTGGTATACCATACGAGGTAGACAAAATTTTACTACACAAAAAATGTAGATCGCGTTAAAATACACAATTTATGTCATATACATTTTTTTTTTTTTGCTGAGTGAACCATTTTCGAGATATTGCTTGTTATTCCCTTAAATATTTCAATTCTTATTTTCTCAAATGGGAATTCGTTATTCATTTGTTTGTCTTGGATATGCAAAGAGTATTAATCTGTGGCAAAGGGAATGGTGCTGCACCTAGCAACCAGCTATTAAGAGATATGTATGTGCTTAACGGCTGCTGTATTTCTATATTGCCCTTGTAAATATATATTCCCCTTACATCTACAAGAAAATTAGCAATAAGATAGACTCTGCAAATGTTTAGCTCGATGAACATGAAGTAGATGGAGAATAAGCGTTTCTAAAAATAGTTTGTACAAGAGTAGAGAAAGTCATGCGAGTGTAACACATCAGATTTTTGTTTAATAGTCATATAGAACTTGAGCGCAATGTATGCAGTATTTACTGCGGTTTCTCAATTAACGTTTAGACGCGCATGCAAGCTTGGAAATTGCATAAATTTTAAACACTGCAATATTTATTAGAAAGAGCAAGGAAGGGAGGGAAAGAGACAGAGAATTTTTTTGCTGAAACATATTGCCACTATATCTTCAGTTCGTGTTGATGCTTGTGTTCTTGGCTTGTTTAGAGTTTGCGTTTATGACTCTTACAAAGAAGCGTACGTCGTTTGTACCCTTTCTGAATCTTTCACCAAGTATACCCCTCTTTGAATGGGTTAAACGGTAATCGCTAGTAAAAATTGCTGGAGCTTATAAAACAAACCTCTCGGTGATAGATAGAACATAAACTAGAAAGTGTAAGAAAATCGATGTCTAGACAAAGCTATCTGGCTGTAAAACATACTCCCGAGATAAGATCTCAGCTTTTCACACTCAGTAGCTGCGAAAAAATCCCATTCCACCATTCTATAATACCAACGATTTAATCTGAAACCACTACAAGTCAAACATTCGACAATATAACAAGAAAGTCTATATGTCTTGTCGATAGGCCATCTTTAAGGCACTGTATCAGTAAAAGTTGACAAGAAATGAACGTTTTTGATGTGTGCATTTTATTATACTTATAAATTGTAATTTAATGCTACACAGTTCTATTTTCAATATCAATAATCTTAAAGGTCGCGAACGTCTATTTAATTGGTGCTGTACCATTTAGGTAAAGCACCGGGTCGAACTTAAAACTCCACATTTCCCAATTTCATTTTCTTAGCATTATCCTTATACCACAGTTTATAACATATTAACTTGAAATTTTCAGGTCAACTTCATACATTACGGATTTAAAAACTGATATGCAATATTAAATGGTTCATAGAAATTGATTATTTTACAGGACACATATTGATAAATTTTGTGTTATACTCACATGACTTACTCTACTCTTGTAAAACTATTATTACAAACTTTTATTCTCCGCCTACTTCCTGTTAATCAAGATAAACATTTGCAGAAAGTTATTGCTAATTTTCTTGTAGGTGCAAAGGGAACATGGTAGGCTTTAAGCAATAATCAAATCTTTTAAGAGTTGGTTGCTATTGGAGCATTCCATTCTCTTTGCATGTCCAGGATATTTTATATATAGGTATATAAAGAATAACGAATTCCCATTTGAGAAAAAGTATATGTACTGGAACATTCAAACAAATAACAAGGAATATCTCGGAAATGGTTCACTCCACTAAAAATGTATATGACAAATTATGTTTTAACGAGATCTACATTTTCTGTTTAGTAAAACTTTGTCTGTCTCTTACGGTTTACCAGTTATGCAAAAGTCGTTCAGAATGAAGAGGACTTTTGAGGGCATTCCAACAAAATTCATGATATACATTTCATTTCCTATGAAAGTATTTTAAACATATGATACTTTAATCAAAATCGTTAAGAGCCATTTTTGAGAAAATCAAAATTTTCGAAAAATGTTCCATGTAAAGGGTATTCTGGGGTGGGGATTTTCTTTAAAATCTTCGTGTCGCATCTTTGAAAGATACTGAACCTAAATACCAAGTTTGATATTTATCCGGCTTAGGTTTTTGGGTTATGGTGATCACAGACACACAGACGTTTTTCTAATTCTTTTTTTTGATTCAGCGGGCCTCCAAACATGTATTTCCGATGAAATCTGGATATCAAATTTTGGGCGGAATGCAATACTTCCCCTACTTACTATACGTGGAAGAGAGAGCAAAAATTTGAAAAATGCAATAAATAACTAGGAAATGGCTGCACAGCAGTTTCATTGTGTTTGCATAATAAGCTCAAATTAAACATTTGGCGGCAATAAGATAAACTGCAGGATCCAAGGAGCATTTTAAATTAGCATATTAAAAAGTTATTAATTATTGATAAAAATGTTCTTTTAATAAGGTATGACATAGTTTGTTAAAATGCTGTATATACTATATACTTTATGTTCTGAGAATACAGTAAAAAGTCAAATAAATTACAAGAAAATCTTGAATTTTTTTATTTTCATAATATATAAATTGCATTACCATTTCCTTAACATTTCCTTCCCGATTTGCTATGGCTACATGTATTCAGTTCAGTGGAAATGGTTATAGCCAAATTCCACCAAGTTGAGAACCGTCAACAACGGAAATGGCCCCCAATCATAAAACAGGTCCAAGTTCCAACTTGTTCCCTTTAAAACACATACACGCGCGTTCTGTAAGTGTCAAGAAGATCGATCATAAGGAAGATAAACAACACACGTCAACATGGGTTTTGCCTAACCTATAACCTAAGAGAATGAAAGGGGGAAGGTTTGAGACCATTTAATAAATTAGCCACACAACAGCACTTTGCGCGATTGCCCACTATTCTGACATTAAATGACCCCGCCTTCTTTTGTTTCCCTCATGTTACCTGTCTATCGTAATGTTAAGATTTGGGTTAGGAGAAACTCGCTTGACAATCCGAATGTGCTTGGAAATAGGACGAAGAGAAAGATTTAAACGATAATATCCGGGTATCGTTCTTAGCAGCAAGCACATCAATGACCCTCAATATGATTTCTGGACGCCTACTGTCGCGGTAACGTCGTGTTATCTTATTTGCTGAGCGCCTGTTATTGTTTTACTATTTTGAATTTTTTTTGTTCTTTGTCCTCGGCCTAGCTATTATTACAAGTCGAGCAAATCTCTTAAACAGGGTGTGTAAACGGAAAGGAGTTGTTACTAAAAGATAACACTGATAAAAGAATTTGTTTTTACACTTTTATTGGCGTCACACTTTATTTATTTGACATAATTACTCTTGATACACGCTCGACTGAAACTGTTATATTTTCGAATGTAACTATAATCACTTATTTGCCGCACATTATTAATTCGAGTATTTCACATTTTTGTAACTACCTTTACGACGCGAGAGATTCTGTAGAATTGCGCGACGTTTAACCCGTGGATGATTCTGTTGAACTGCGCGACGTTTGCCTTGTGAATGATTCTGTAAAATTGCGCGACGTATAACCCGCGAATGATTCTGTTGGACTGAGCGTTACCCGTCTCTGGCTTTAGCTTTTTATACTCCCTCACCCCGATATGCCTAAACATTATAACAGAGCTGCTATTGGTTAATAAAGCGCGCCAATATTAGCGTCTATTTTTATATCCAATCAAAATTACGAACATAAATGCTCTAGGGAAGATATTCCCTGTATTTCTAAAGAAAAGCGCGCTACTCTGACGTCATTTGTTTGTCTCTTCTAATTGATAAACAACTCACCCCCTCGCTCATTGTTACCCGCTCCTATTGTCAGTTTCAGTGAGGCCGTGTAAACTTATTTCCTAACAATGCTTATAATTAACAAACATCTCAAATCATTGTCATACAATAATGCTAATTTTCACTACAATCTCTCTGGCATTTACAGTGTTGTGATATAAAATACTGCCACACTACAGATATTTTAGGGTCAGTTGTTCTTATTGTTGTTTGGCTGTTGTGGAAATATTGGAAAGATCGTGCATACCTCATAGGATTTCTCAAACAAGTTTTAAATCGCTTTAAAATAAGCATTTTCCTTTCCTCGTCATAGAATGCAGTCAACTTCATACATCAATAACCAAAATGATATTCTCTTATTAAATACCTGGAATGATCTACTAAAATATTTATTTTATGAACGACTAGAAACTGCAGTTGTACCTAAAGTATAAGAAAATACATTTTAGAACTCGAATAATATAAATAGGGTAGGTCGGGGTAATTCCGAATAGGTTATCGTAACTTCTTGATTGAAAATACAATGTTACAATGTGCCGAGCATTCAAGTAAGCACACAATTAGTACACTATTATGGCTAACGGTAGCTATAATATCACTATCATTAATGACAATCCTAATGATGAAATAAAGCTATCAGAATTACCCGCCGAATTGAAAAGGGGCTAATTGGATATGACTGTGGGGCAATTTGGATAACGATGAATACAGTAAATAACACTGCTGATTTTGAATTTTGAAACAAATTCATTCTAGAAAAGAAAGCTCTGCATCATAGCATATCCAGGATGTTTATCAGCCCCAAATCCTGGTATGGCGGTGAAGAAGAAGGAAATTAAATTTAGTGATGGAAGGGAAGATAGTAAAAGCCGCATATCAAATTATCCAATCCAGCATTCGCCTACCGACCTACTGCGAAACCTTTCAATCAAATTGGTCGGACCCGGGGGTTAGAACCCGGTACCTCTCGAATGCAAGCCACAGAAGTTACAGTCTGAGCCAACCCGACATTTCTTTTTTGAGTTATGCTGTTCACAGACGTACGGGGACATTTTTTTAAAAAAATTCTTGGATTCATTAGGCCTCAGAATATACATATATTTCCGATAAAATCTCGACATCAAATTTTTGGGTGGAATGCAATAACTGCCTTTTCTACATACTGTGAATGTGGTAGAGAAAGTCAAAGTAAGTAAGTTAGGCACTAAGATATGTCTCAACTGTCTAAGTAACAAGCGGCAATGAAAATATTAAAATATAAGGTCTGTACTTAACTTTGTTCCAGCCAGATTTTAGATTCGTTCCATTGTGCGAGGTTAAAATCTCATTCAAATTTTCAATCAATAACTTATTTTGATCCAGATGACAAACTATCAGTACTCAGCAATTTAAGCTCGCCAATAGAATTTTCTTCGAACTACACAATTTTTCCCCTGCAAATGTCCGCACTCTCAGGAAACTTATGAGAAAGTGTCAGTAATAGAATTGAGTTTGCGGAACTAATAGCCTGTCACGGCTGGCCTAATGAAAAATTGCGAACCACAGTGGCCAGTTTCGCTTCTTTCTGTAAAGTCACCGGTTCAGATCATAAATGCCTGGATGTCAAATAAGCGAGGTCGTCTGTCTAGGATACTCCGTCCGATTACGTACACAAAGCGCTTTATCCCCCTCCTCTCTCTCTCTCTCTCTCTCTCTCTCTCTCTCTCTCTCTCTCTCACGCTCTCTCTCTCATGAATGTCTCCATAACTGTACTACCGCTGCAAAAGGATACTAATTGGTATTTTGATTTACGGGTAAACTAAATAAAATGTTTTCTCGTTTCTTTGTCGAGTCTTATTAAGTGGAATTTCCTCTTTATATATATAATCACTGCTGACACAATAATTGCATTTTAAATATAATTTAAAAATACTATTTTATCTGTCAAATAGCTACTGTGCATTCTGGATCACTTCAGAGACAAAAATCATACTTCTACATAGTTTGGAGTAGAGAGATTAAGCTTTAGACCATTCTTTAGTGGATGTTTTGCTCTACAAATTGCTATTACCGTTAAGTATGATGGTTTCTGTGTACTCAAGATATTAAAGCATTTAGGTGTTGTTTTCTCTAGTTATGTTTTGAACAGGTCCTTCTGCGAAGGCATTTTTCTGGTAAACAACAAGTTTTCTTATAAACTATTAAAGATAGCCAAAATAAGTTTTAGGGTGATAAAAGCAAACTTTTAGTGTCATTGTGGATATAATTTGGTACTAATAATGTGGTTGTTTTTTATTAAAAGTAATTGATTATGAGTTTCAATCGAAAGATGGTATAATTAGGAAAATAATCATATATCCCTTAATAAACAAAGTGAATAGATGTAGATCTTTAAACTTCGTAGACAAGCATGTACACTCGATCAATTTAAAGTCGAATCGGGTACTTTCGTGAGCACTCGGGACAGCCAGGCTTTGTTCACATGCCTGCGTATACTTTTATAATAGTTATATGGGGGAACACAACCATAACCACAAAAGTCTTCTCAGAAGATAACTCATATACGATATTTCAAGCAGACAGGTATTTCAGAGTGTTTCAACACTGAATATTTATAACCAAAACACACTACTGATTTATGGTTCTCAAGTGGAATATGAATAAACTGGTTACAGCGCCATGTTTACTGCAGCACTCTTATCTCAATGGTAGAGCGCTCACTGTTCCAGTGATTGCAAGTTCAATACCTCATAGAACTGATTTCATTTTAATTAATGCAATTAATTCACACAACTGTGAATTTCTCTACCCATTATTCTATAAACTATTCTTACAAAAGCTTATGCTTCCACTTGTTTCATATTAATCGGCATATAGATTTCAGGAACGTTATTATACATTTCATTGTAGGTACAAGTGGAATACAGTGAGCTTACGCCATAGTCAAATTTATTAAAAGCCGGTTGTCATGTAATGGCCTTCCGTTTTCTTTGCGTGGCCACGAGAAGAAGGTAAATAAAACGCATAGCTGATTATCACATAAAAAGGTAAATGACAATCCCAACCAATAATAAAGAGTATCTGTGAGATGGTTAAGGCCACAATAAGTTTATGACATAAATTGTGTGTTTTAACGAGATCTACAGTTTTTGCTAGGAAACTTTTCCGTAACTCGTAAAGTTTACAAGCTATTAAAGTGCTTTCAGTGTGAAGTGAATATTCGCAGAAAATTCAAGACATACATTTTATTTTCCATGCAAATATTTTAACGTGTGGTATTTTAACTAATACCATTATAGCCCTTTTCAATAAAATAAAAAATAAAATTTTTCCATGTCAAGGATAGTTAAGAGTGGGGGGCAGTTTCTTCGTGTCGCATCCTGGAAGATATAAACTTAATTATGAAGTTTGATATTTAACTGACCTTTCGTTTTTGAGTCAAGTTCATACACATACACACAGATAGACGGACGGACGTTTTTATAAAATGTTTCTTTTGGATTTAGGGATTACAAAACATTTGTTTTCAGCGAAATTTCGTATCGAATTTTGGGTGGAATACAATATTTTCTCTACTTACTATAGGCAGCCAGTGGAGAATGTAAACATGCAGCTTTGACAAATGGTAAAATAATTAAAAAATGCATGTAAGTTATTTATAAAACAGAAAGCACTCGATCTGCCAATTTTTGGGATAGTCAAACTAATAAAGTGGGAGCGTTTTTGCTCTATATTGGTCGTTTACATGAGGTAAATATTAAGGCATACCTGCATCAAATATTAAGATTCAATCTGGCTACGTTCAGTCATGCGTTTAACCTAAGCTGTTTTGTTCAATATTCCAATACTGTTACTGACGTGCATAAAGAAGTGTCCCATAATGGAATGCAGTTGATTATGGTGGTAATGAAAAATGTAGTCCCACCCTCTTCAAGCGTGAGTTGTTCTGTTCCTTGAGCATAATTGACAGGGTAATGAATTTGGAGGGTCCTTGTACTCTCCCAAAATATGGCCAAAGTGACAAAAATTAACATTACACGCCCTAAGTTGTCACTAGCAGAGTACCGTTAAGGCAATGCTTCGTTGAATTTAGGCACAAAGATAAAATATAATAAAAACGCTGAACAACTTTTTGTCTTCGTCTCCGTGTCGTTGATGAAATCCCTCAAATAAATGGCGTAGCTGTCGTTCAGTTCTACGACACAAGCAATTAATGCTTCATCCCTTCTCCTAGAAGGCTGAATTATGTCCAATTGATTTAGCGTTTGCTTTTGTAGTAATCATAATGAAACTCTTTCATAGCGGAGGTATCGAAACCATCCCTTCATTTCGTATTGACTATAAAATCGTTCATTGCTTCGTTTTTGCGTTGTACAAATCCCGCTATAATAGCAAAAATTGCTCCTATTGAAAGGACATAATGAAAATGAGCTTCTCTGGATTTTGTTCAGGCCCGTCAATACAGAACTGATATCGAGTGGGTGGGGTCAGAGGTTATTTACCTCAAGTTGGAAATTTTACGGAGGGAAAAATATTGTTGTGGGGTGGGCCACTTTTTATGAACATAAATTCATACTTTTTGTTTAAAAACCATTCACAGAAAAGCAATACGAGTTTTCCTAACATATTTCTGTGAATAATACACAATGTAACAGTGTATTTTTACCACTGCCTGTTTTATTTATACGAATTAAAAAACTAAGAAAAAGACCAATAGTAATCAAAACAAGAAAAACTGAAGGGAAAAGAGAAAGCAGAAGAAGAAAGACAGGAGGGCAGTACGTATTTAAAATTAACACATCATTTCTGCTCTATGTGTGCTTTCATTTGGTATGTAACAACGTTTTGTATTCTTTCTGTGAAGCAATTCTTTAACCCAGTCTTTACTTCTTTAAATGGCTTATTTTCAAGTCTTATTTCGCTATTCAGAAAATACGCTTTTAATTGCCGCAGCTCTTTTGTTCTACCGAGGCATACAATGTTGCCAACCACTTGAAATTCCGTTTCTCCCCGCCAGCGCTCGGCTTTCTTCTCTACCTTTGATTTGCCCTCCCACGCTTTAATCTGCACCACGCTGCATGTGTGTGTTATTTTCCTAGCGGTAATGGCGCTAGTGCAAGGTTCCGACTAAGTCAATAGGCCTCAAAGTTTACCACTCTGGTTAAAGGGGAGCAGCTCCACCGTGTTCTTTCCTTCACTGCCCTGGTGCATTAGATTCTTTCCACCAGTGAAAAAAACTCTTGCACATTTTTTACAACTTCGAGCATTGTGAGTGTTTTTCCAGTACTCAAAAACATCCCTAAGGCATTCTTAGAAATCTTTCTCAACAAGGTGTTAGACCTTTTTCTTCCTCCTTTACAGATTATGTTAAAAATCTGTTCCAGATTCATTTTTTCTCTCTGTTTATTTTAGTCGCTTTAAGTACGTGATCATATCGCGACGAATCTGTTAGAAGATACTTCGTGAATGGTGTGTGGCAGACAGTTAGCCTTATAGATATCATACTTGTACCATACTATTTTCTTTGTCACGCATCCTAAGAGGCCTTAGTGTTAGGCAAATGTGCCAGTAGGGATAGTACAAAATTATTGGCATATCGTAAGTAAGTTTTTTGTTACCAACGAACCTCTAAGGCAAAACATACGAATAGAATACTTTCTAAATTGCTTTACAAATGCCGCGTGATAGTTTAGCCTTGAAAAACTTGAAAATGGTAGTAACGAATACTTCCAAAACAGCTAACACTAGAGAAAGAGTTGTTTGATATAAATTGTGTATATGAATAAGCTCTTACTTGTCGTGCGGTATATTTTTCTCTGTTTCTTCGGATTTATAAGTTAAAGAAAGCTTCATTCAGAATATAAAGCACTTCAGAGGCTATGCACAGAAGTAACATTTAAATATCTTAAAAATATCTTATTTTCATCAAAATCCGGGGCCCAATACGAGAAATTACAGTGCTTTTCCTTTACACTGTGGCCAACGCACGGCTGCACGTGCGTCAGCCGGGGCAACTCGGACTTCCGTCGAAAAGTTACGTATAATATACCCATAACCGCTTCACGTTTTCATAGTTATAATTACAATGACAATGATAATAAGCACATACCTTATCATAAGAAAAGTTGGAAATGTCGTCCTCTATTTACATATTTCTGGCATCTTCTCAGGAAATTTTCATGCACACTCCAGCGTTCA
This sequence comes from Deroplatys truncata, assembly GCA_030765065.1. Lineage (NCBI taxonomy): Eukaryota > Metazoa > Arthropoda > Insecta > Mantodea > Mantidae > Deroplatys > Deroplatys truncata. The sequence goes on from CM060979.1 coordinate 91,345,612, forward strand.
TATCCGAAATTTCTAAATTTCTCGTATGATGTTTCCTTTTAGTTATTACATGTAGGGAGGTTTGTTGCATACATCTTATTTTGCAAGTTGAGGGCCATAATTCTTTACAAATTATCCTAATGTTCAAAAGTTTCCTGAATTAGATTTAATGACTCATCTGCTGTAAGCGCGATAGCAAAGTATTGTCGGAAAAAATCCAGGCCGACGTTAAATGCCGCTCAGCTGTTCAAAAAAAATGTGTAAATCTTTCTTGTACCTCTCTGCATTTATTATCTGTTAAAAAAAATATAGGTCCTAATATCCTCTACGCATTTACTGTACGCCGATTCTCGTGCCATGCAGGGAAATCTTTGTGTAAAATCGGGTTTCTTTGTCACAATATATCTTATTTTACGACGAAATATAATTACATAAATGCAGTCATGCTTCTTCAGAAAATAATATTAAGCGCGAGTCAATTACTCTCACAGAAACTTATCCTAGTTTGATGATCACATGAAAAATTAAGTATATACAACAAACCCCCATACGTTGTAAGAACTAAAAGAAAACACCAGAGAACACATTGAGAAATTCACTCAATTTCGGGCATTCTCAAGTGTGAATGGAAATTTCCTAAGACGATGCCATAAATGTATGAATAAAGGAGGACATTTCCAACATCTATTACGATAAGATAATTGTAACTGTATTATAATTGTAATTGTAAATATGAGAATGTGAGCTGGTTGGGATGGTAAAATAACTCTTTTGGCGGAGTCCAAGCTGGTGCGGCCGGCGCGCGAGTAGCCGTGCGGTAGCCACAGTGTGAGGAAAAGCCCTTTTGGAAATAAGGAAGCTTTTTCCATACGAAGGGTAGTTTGGTATGTGGTGAGTTTTTTAAAAATATTCTTGTCCTACTATTAGAAGATGCTCAGAAATAAGAACAATTTTGTACATCCTTTACTTGCATTCCTGAGAACAAAAATCACCTTTCTATTTCATCTTTAGTCTGGAAGGGGTTGCTTGTAGATTGAATTGAGGCTATTGCGAAGGAAGTTATTACAGTTATGAATTAATGTTAAAAAAATAGGGATCAGTTGAGTACATACACTCAAGTTGCTGTCCTTATGCTTATGTTGGCTGTGAACGTCATTATTTTTGTACACCCAGTTTTTCTGCTTGTGTAGAAGTTATACCAACATATAAATTAATATATAGCATGTTGTGCTCTAACTTTAATTACTTCAATAAATCTCAGTTTTTATGTATATTTTTGTAACTGTTACGTTATTTTCAAAACCTTTTAGAATCATTTTATAGAAGATTTTATAAACATTTTAGATGATCAAAATCCTGGTGGAACTCTGAATGGTGGAAATGGTAATATATTTTTGGGACTTGCTTGAACAATGCTATTGTATTATATTTTCATAATATCTACTGATATACACAAGTTTGACAATAGTTTTATTGATGATATTTTTGGGTTCTTTAAAATTTCATTTTAAACACTGTCTCTCTTCAAGTTTTCAATACTTGTGCCCGATTCGCGTTACGTTTCTTCTTTTTCGAAAGAAGGTTTAAGTTTCGTTAATGCTCTGTTTGCAATTCTTTATAATAGGTATTCAGGTTTATTCGGTCTTTACCGCTAATTGGTTTAAATGAATGCCTCATTATTACTTCAACGAGCCCTTGTCTCAAAGGAGAGGTACGGAATTGCAAAACGAACTTTATGCGTTTCCGACTACGTAAACAGGTCGATGTAAAGCGGTGGTGCACAACTGTTTTTACTAGGACGTTTTGCGCGGTAGTATTAATCCTGAACTGAAAGGTTACGAGAGGGAGTCTATCGTTACGATATTGGCCGCTGTGTGAATGGTTTTCTCCTTTCTTGCCCAGAATTCCATCAAGTCTCGAGACGATACGTGATAAAAACAAAACACAGTTGTTTTTCATTTAACGAAGAAAAAAGAAAACAACTAAAATATTTAAACATATATTAGAATATTTAAAATATTTATAAATGTTACTTCATTTGTTGTTTATTAATAAATTTACAGTTATGCGATTAAAGTCGAAGCTCTACGCTACAAAAACCGTTCAATTATTTGAGTTAACTATCGACATACATGATGAGATTGCGAATTTACGAGACGCAAGCCAAAGAACTTCCAAATGTAAATACTGGAAAAGTACGATACAAGTACCATTTCACTAAGGTGACCTCGAGACCCTTAACATTCACCCCTTCCTCTCATCTCTGCTAGGGGCACTGGTGCTAAAGTTGCTTCAAAGTATTGACGTCATACGCAGACAACTGACTGGCTGTAAAGGTTGAATAAATCTTAGAACGCGTATGATTTAATTAGTGATTTGAAGCTTTGTTTTTAAATTCTTAGTGCACTGCAATTTATGAACTTTAATTAATTAAATTTTGAGGTTAAATCTGGAGTTTAGCTTTTATTTTAAAGAGTTAATATGTTGAGAAGTAGACAATCCAATCTCTTTACCTATAAACATATTAACACGAATTTTAATTACATCGGAAGATGTAATCCATTCCTGAACAATCCCAAGAATTGGGGGATCTAATAATCCTCTAGGAACAAATAGCAACATTGATAAGATCCCCTTTCATCCCTATTTCACATTTAAGTACGTCCACGTTTGCTCGAAGTGCCCTTAGTTTTGAGACAGAGCGTGTCTGTCTTAAGCCGGTTTTATGCAAACAAAATCCAGGTCGTTTGGTTCGTGCACCGTGCAGATAGAGATAGCGAGAATGGTATTTCCCCGCCGCCAGTACAAGGTACTGCATAGCTAACTTTCTCACTTAATATTAGTAATAAATGTGACGTAATAATATTAGTAGCTATTTTCGCAAGAAAAGAGCAACATTGGACTAATAATTATTCCATCCACAATGCATCAGCATCGAATATATGAATGAGTTTAATATTTTAAATGGTTCTGTGTTTTAGTATACAACGTTTGTTTAAGTATTAAGTGATTCAAACTTGAAAGGTACAAAAAAGTGTCATTTTATTACTCTAAATGAACAAGAAGGAAACAGTTGCTGATAACCACAAAACATTAAAACCTCATTAATCCAAAGTCCCTTAGCAATTTATCGTTCAATCTGAATGCGAGTTATAAGGGGAACAATTCAGAAGTTAAACAGCGTCATTAGGTTTAACTATAATAATATGATTTATGGATTAAAATATTTTAAGACTTAAGCCTAAAAAAATATTAGAATCAAATCGTTTCGAGAGATTTCCATCTCTTCTCCTCAGGGAACTGGCGTCTGACCACATGCTGGAACCAGTTGCTTTGATGAAATTTGCTGGGGGAGAGAGAGGGGAAGAACATAAAACCTGATCAATCAAATGCTTTGGACTTCGCATCTAAAGCGGTTGTTTAGTTTTATTTGCTGACAGGAGGTCAGCAGGTTATTCTAAATGTTGGTCAAGCGGAAGACTTCACTTTTATTGTTATCTTCGGGATATCATAGTCTCGAACTAAACTTGTTTACATTTTCCCCTTGGTTATTATATGAGCATTGTTATAAGCCATATGGTATTTGTTGTTTAGCGAATGCTCTAGTAAGGCCGACAGAAAACTTGCAAAACTTGCAAATCGGCACTTAACGCTGCGCTTAGTCTACTGCCGAAGGCTGAGGAACTCTGCATGGGCGGAAGGACAGGCTGAGCTTTCGAAAGCTTAAAATGTATTACTATGAAACGCTTTCTAATGCAATTCTATCCGTCGTCTTCGGTATGTATGGGATGACTACAATGTGTTTCGAATCCCTTGTTGATTGCTGTTTTAGTTTTGTTTCTTGTCTTATACCTTTGTTGTTCAGTCACGTCTTTAATAACGTTTTATGCTATCTGTTATTCTCTAAAATTTTCTCACTACATTTTAATAGATTTTCTAGTATTTCTCTTCATATATTTGCAGGAATATATACACAAAAATCACAGAATTCTTCTGCACAGGAGCACAATATCAAACTAGTGGCATCAAAACGTGCCATTCAGGCGCTAGACCCCTGAGGAGGAGAGAAAACATACTCTTGAATGGTTAGATATTTACTTTTTGGTAATCCTTAAGAAAAAAAAGTTTTAAGTATAGGAACATCAGCCACAAAGTTTAATGCATATAATAGGGAACATTTCATCCCGTCCAAATCAACCTGGGCAACTTGTTCCTGTTGTTGACTGTTGTAGGATTCAGTAAAACATCTCTCGTATCTACAGATACAGAAGCATGTGGTTATTATTAATGAGTATTCCGTTTGAACCAGAGATCAAAGGATTGAGAGTTTATTTCAGTTCTCCTCTAGGAGAATGGATAACATTGGAGTATTGTTATCCTAGCAACCAAGCGAAGATTCCGACACGAATCATTCTGATTTTTAGGCAGATAATCTGTTAACACTACGGAGGTGGGAAGAGACCAAAAGGAAACTGTGCTAAAATAATATAAAGTTCTTGCTGTTCTCTTAATACTGCATTGACCAGTCATGCATATTAAGAAACAAAAGATGAAATAAAAATCTGATCAGCAAATAATCTTACTATCAGTTTATAAATAAAAGGTAGATCTTGCAAATGAAAGTATTTGACAAGAATGAAACATGTTTGCGACAGAAAATAAATATGTCGCCCGAACTGGAAGCAAAATTTGTAAAATATTAACCTAGATTCACACCCGAAACAGATACTACAGTATTGCAGCAACCCGAGTTGTTTAAGCTCGGATCCTATATACGAGGGGTAGCTGAGGTTAGAGGCTACTCGCTAAGAGAGGAAAGGAGAGAAGATAGAAGGCAGAATAACTAATACTGAGACTAACATTATACCCAAGAGGTTTACGATTCTATCTGTTACCAGCCCTAACGGCGTAAACGTAAGGGTTCCATCTCCTTAGTTCTATAGTTCTAAATGAGACCCTACATTATTTATAACGAAATAAATATTAAACGACTCCAGCGGCAATGCGCTGACAGAAGACGGTATGGCGAGATACTGAGATTCTGTGACCTTCTTGGTGGAGCTTATATTACTTTTACGCGCTGATTACAAATACACCAGTATTCCACCATAACTGATTCCTGACCTTCTCTAATTTCAACACTGCATGATATGTTGGGCAACTTACTCGTCGCTGGTTCGTCTCGATGCAGTATCGTTACAGTATAATTCATATATAAGCAGACTTATTGGCATACCAAAAAATAATGAAGTTGAGTTCAGAACAGATTCAACAGAAAACATTTCTTGTATAATCGTGTTTGAAGAAATCAAACGACGTTTCCCGTTGTTGGTAAAGTGGCTGTAAATGACAAAAACGATTCCTTTAGCATGAGTTTCTTTCCTCTTGATCGTAAATGCCAATTTAGTGATTAATCTTTGTATAATTCAGTATTAAGCTTAATTTCCCTTAGTTTCAGGGAGTTAAAACAAGTTTAAGTGATATAGAAACAGTTTACTCAATGGTAAAGTTGAAGCTCGCCTTTCGGACGAATTAAGCTTCAAATTCCTAATCCAACTAGATTGATTAGAGCTTATCGTGTTTTTATCTAGACGCACAGGTGAAAATCCTTGGTTGCATATAATTTCCAAGACCTTTAAAGGGCACATGGTGAGAAAAGGGGAATAATACTGAGGTGAATAGTGCAGTAAACAGTAAGGTTCTTCATCATTAATAAAAACAGTACTATGGTACCTAAGCTTTTTACAAGTACATTCGAACAAATGCCTCTGGAGGTAAAAGCCACTTAACAAACTAAAAGGAAAATGTAAACACAAATACCTTTCTTAAATCAGAGATACAATGTTATAGAAATTCTATAGAACAATACTACCGTTACCACTGTTTCAGCGGAATTTGTAATCTCTAAAAAGACCTGTTTCAGATGTAGAAAAGAAAGAGAAATAAAATAAAAATTTATACATTTTCTATAATTGCAATGCGATAAAGATGCAGATTATCTTCGGAAAATCCTGGCCTGTGGCAGAACAGTAATTCAGCAATCTCAACATCGATCAAGTGTAAAGTTCTTCAAATGCACTTACTTCTGCTACACAATCTTGATTGTCATGGACAATTTAAAGCCTATTTTCAATCATTGAGGCAGTGTTTTTAACACTTAAATGATTTCAGTCAAATTATATAATATGTAAATTCAATAACAGCCCGCCTTGAAGCAATATGTGTATATAATAATTTGTAAAATGAATGTAACAGCCATTGCATATGCTTATATTATTGTGAACATGTTCAATAATGTTATATGAATGCATTACGTAATTTCATAATGTAGGAGCTGTGAGAATAATAAGTTAAACGTTGCTAACAATGAGGTAACAATGAGGTAACCTTGAGGAATAATGAGTTTCAGAGTTTAATAATACTACTTCTGATTATTGGAGTAACAATAATGTAATTTTAGTGACAGTTTATAAAATAGCCAATAAACAACCAGAAAAAGCTTTAGTTAAAATAAGGTATTCTATTGGATTAGGAATAGCCAATCAGAGACTTGAAATACAGAAATTTACAAGTTTAGAAGGTTGAAATCAGTTCAGTTGCCTGCAGCCAGAGTTACTAACCAGACACAAAAAGTGTCCTTAAGAAATATGATATGTATTCGTGTGAAACGAAAAATAAGTTTACGTGTTAAAAAGTGTAATTAATTAATAATAAAGAATCTCACAGCTCTCTATATCAGTGAAGTATTAATTAAATCGTATCAAGCATTAATAAAAGGAGTGAAGTAAGCCTACATTCTTGTTGCACCACAACCCTGCTAAGAGAAGTGTGTCTCTAACTATAATACTGCCGCAGCCGAGGCAAACATAAACATATAATATTTTAAGAAGCAGTCAAATTCCAAAGATAATATTTTTTTGAAACTTGGGGCAAAGACCACCTGAAAGTACATTTGGGGTGAAGGCTACCGGAAACTGTTTACTATACGTGCAGTTGCAACTACTACAGGTTCGGCTCCCCAACATAAGAACTGTAATACATCTACTTCAAAATACACCAGTATTCCACCATAACTGATTGCTTGCCTTCTCTGATTTCAACACGTTATGACATGTTGGGCAACTTCCTCGTCGCTGGTTCGGGTCTCGATGCAGTATCGTTACAGTATAATTCATATATATAAGCAGAGTTATTGGCATACCAAAAAATAATGAAGTTAAGTTCAGAACAGATTTTTCTTCAAACATGATTATACAACATATGTTTTCTGTTCAAACGACGTTTCCCGTTGTTGGTAAAGTGGCTGTAAATGACAAAAATGAATCCTTTAGCATGAGTTTCTTTCCTCTTAATCGTAAATGCCAATTTAGTGATTAATCTTTGTATAATTAAGTATTAAGCTTAATTTGCCATAGTTTTCAGGGAGTTAAAACAAGTTTAAGTGATATAGAAACAGTTTACTCAATGGTAAAGTTGAAGCTCGCCTTTCGGACGAATTAAGCTTCAAATTCCTAATCCAACTAGATTGATTAGAGCTTATCCTGTTTTTATCTAGACGCGCAGGTGAAAATCCTTGGTTGCATATAATTTCCAAGACCCCTAAAGGGCACATGGTGAGAAAAGGGGAATAATACTGAGGTGAATAGTGCAGTAAACAGTAAGGTTCTTCATCATTAATAAAAACAGTACTATGGTACCTAGGCTTCTTACAAGTACAATCGAACAGACGCCTCTGGAAGTAAAAGACAACGTCGAAAAAGCAGAAAAGAAAATGACGAAATAAAAAAAAGATGAAGCCACTTAACAAACTAAAAGGAAAATGTAAACACAAATGTCTTTCTTAAATCAGAGATACAATGTTATAGAAATGTTATAGAGCAATACTACCGCTACCACCGTTTCAGAGGAATTTGTAATCCCTAAAAAGACCTGTTTCAGATGTAGAAAAGAAAGAGAAATAAAATAAAAATTTATGCATTTTCTATAATTGCAATGCGATAAAGATGCAGATTATCTTCGGACACACCTTGGCCTGTGGCAAAACAGTAATTGAGCAATCTCAACATCGATCAAGTGTAAAGTTCTTCAAATACACTTACTTCTGCTACACAATCTTGATGGTCATGGACAATTTAAAGCCTATTTTCAATCATTGAGGCAGTGTTTTTAACACTTAAATGATTTCAGTCAAATTATGTAATATGTAAATTTAATAACAGCTCGCCTTGAAACAATATGTGTATATAATAATTTGTAAAAAAGTGTATGTAACAGTCATTGAATACGCTTATATTATTGTATACATGTTCAATAATGTTATTAATGTATTACGTAATTTAATAATGTAGGAGCTGAGAGATAATAAGTTAAACGTTGCTAACAATGAGGTAACAATGAGGTAACCTTGAGTCAATAATGAGTAAGAATGTTTAATAATGCTACTAGTCATTATTGGAGCAGCACTAATGTAATTTTTGTGACAGTTTATAAAATAGCCAATCAACAACCAGAAAAAGCTTTAGTTAAATGAAGGTATTCTATTGGACTAGGATTAGCCAGTAGAAACTGAAATATAGCAAAATGTACAAATTTAGAGGTCAGTTGGTTGCAGACAGCGTTACTAATCAGACGCAAAAAGTGTCTTTAAGAAATTTAATACGTATTCGTGTGAGACGGAAATAGTTTTACGTGTTAAAAAGTGCAAGTAATTAAATAAAAGAATCTCACAGCTCTATATCAGTGAAGTGTTATTTAAATCGTATCAAATATTAATAAAAGGAGTGAAGTAAAATTATACTCTTTGTAAGCCAACATTCTTGTCGCATCACAACCCTGCTAAGAGAAACGTGTCTAACAAATATTGACGCAGCCGAGGCAAACATAAATATATAATATTTAAAGAAACAGTCAAATTACAAAGTTAATATTTTTTAAACTTGGGGCAAAGGCCACCTGAAAGTACATTTGGGGCGAAGGCTACCGGAAAGCTGGTTCTATACGCGCGGTTGCAACTACTACAAGTTCGGCTCCCCAACATTTGAACTACAATAATACATCATCTTCAAACTTGCATTCCATAAGTGGAGCTAACAATACAGTTCATGCTTCAGAAGAAAGAAAGAGAGATAGAGTTAGAGAGAAAAATCTCCGACATTAATGCAATAAAGTGAGCAGAGCTGCGGGTTCTGCTAATATGCATATAAAACTCTATTTCTGGAGCTGAGAGAGAAGGTATTTACCAAGCAAGGAAACTGTATAACGCGGACAGAAGCGCCAGGAAGTTATGCGGCAAATTGAAGGAGTGTAATAAAAACTCGGATGATTTGGAAGTTAATGCAATGTTATGCTATAATAAAAACGTGCAGAGAAAAAACTGCGCGAAACAAAATCTGAGACCGTTTATTAAAAAGTGTGAGATGCAGCTGGGTAAGTGAGAATCTCTCTCTCTCTCTCTCTCTCTCTCTCTCTCTCGTTTAGCCATATAACGTAAACCAAAAGGAACTAAAGGCATAAAATCGTATGTATCGTAACCGAAAAGTAAACATTACTATTTAATACTCTTCTATGCATTCTTGTATAAAAAAAATAGAAATACACTAGCAAATGAAGCATACAATATGTTACATCACTGCGTAAGCATACATTATGGACAACTTGAACTTGGACAGGATAGGATCAGTGAGAAGGAGGGGCGCCCAGTTACTAGAGCACAGCATCTCACGTAGACCATAGTCCGCCTTTTGTACTGCTAACGTGATCGCTGGGAGACCCGGAAGGGGCAGATCCGAATAACGATGCAGTAGTAAGGTCGGGGTACCTAATGATGTCATTATGACCCCAATCCTGACCTCCTTCACAAAGGAGTTTTAAGGCGCCAAGGCGAGGGTCGCGGGTTCGAGTCCCGCCACGAGCATGGGTGTTTGTGTGTATATGTGAGTTGCGGAAATAAGCGGTATGAAAACAGTAAAACACAGTAGCATAAACTGGGTACAACAAGGGAACTTAAAAAAAAAGACAATGATAAATAGGTTATCGCTGAAAATTATTACGAACATAGAAATAAAAAGCTTAAGAAGCTAGAAGTATTCCCTTTTACATTTGTTTACCGAAGTAATTAATGTTTTATTCATGAATCATATGATAAATGTGTAGCACAGGTATTTCTGGAACACAAAATTTAAAAGCTTAAAACTCCACCCATGGAGTTTTTGCTGTAGATCGTTAAAAAGGGAAAATATATCTATATATTTTATTCTCAGGAACTACTATAGTAACTGGTATTAAAAATTAGAGATTTGTTTATAATACAGCACAAATACATGGCAAATATCTCAAAAATGGCTTAAAACACAGAATTTCCTAATTTCACAAGTTGGTCTACTTAATTTTGAACCAATTTCAACCTTAGTTGAAATGTGTCGACAAATGTCCTCTATATAAAATCTAAAACTCTGTACTTTGAGGCAGTATTTTTAACACTTAAATAATTTCAGTCTAATTGTATAATATATATATATATATATATATATTGCGACGGTATTATTTATAATGTTATTTGTGTATAATACAGAAGAAAAGAAATTCATGGAGCTAGATATTTGCGACGGTATTATTTATAATGTATGTGTATGTGTGTTTACTTCATGTGGTAAAGCCATCTTGTGACGTGATTCATTTGTTAGGTTTGTTAGCTCCATCTGGTGTTAGCAATTTGCGGCAGTATTAGTTTTTGTTTGAAAGAATGCTACTTTTATTTTATTTAATTTTGTTTCACTGTCCTCCGGCTAGCTATTATCTTTTGGTCAAGCACTTCTCTTTATACAGGTTGTGTAAACGGAAAGGAATCTTTTATCCAAAGATAACACTGATGAAGGAATTTGTTTTACACTTTTTATTGTGGAACACATTCACTATCACAATTTACACATTGATCTTGACACCCGCCAAACTGAAACTTATAATAACTTCTTACTGATCACTTTTAATTCACGTACTTCAACCTTTTGTATAATTAACTTTACAACACTTAAGAATTTTCCTAACTCTGCTACGCGTAACTTGCGAATCAATAGCCGACGTGTAATATTTCTGCTGGACTGAAGGCGACGTGTATCATACAAATATTTTCGACGAACTGACTGACTGACGGACTTTACCTCTAACCTACTCTTTTATACTCCCACACCTCGATATGCCTAAAGATTATAACTGAGCTGCAATTGGCTAATAAAACGCGCCAACATTAGCGTCTATTTTTATATCCAATGAAAATTATGAATACATATGCTCAAGGGAAATGTTCCAGCAATTTCTACAAAAAAAAAAAAAAACGCGCCAACATTACGTAACTTCCTCGTTTCCAATAGTGATAAACAGCTCACCCCCTCGCTGCATTATTGCACGCTATTATTGTCAGTTTCAGTAAGGCAGTATAAACCCACTTCTCAACAATAATTACAATCAACAAACATCTCAAATCAATGTCACATAAAAATGCATATTCATATTACAATCATTATTTACATTTAAGTAATTTGTGATACAAATTACTGCATCAATATATATATATATATATATATATATATATATATATATATATATATATGATTCAAATAACAGCCCGCCTTAAAGCAATATGTGTGGTAACAATATATAAAAAGTGTATATTACAGCCATTGTAAATGTTTATATCAGTGTATACATGTTCAATAATGTTATGTGAATGTATTATGTAATCTAATAATGTAGGAGCTGTGAGAATAATTGGTTAAAAGTTGCTAACAATGGAGTAACAATGAAGTAACCTTGAGGCAATAATGAATTTTAAATTTTAACAATACTACTTGTAATTTTTGGAAGCAATAGTGTAATTTTTGTGACAGTTTTATAAAATAGCCAATCAACGACAAAAAAAGAATAAGCTTAAGTTAAATAAAAGTATTCTATTGGATTAGTAATAGCCAATCAGAGACTTGAAGTACAGAAATTTACAAATTTAGGTGGTAGAAATCAAGTCAGTTGCTTGTAGACAGCGCTCCTAACTGGACGCATTGCTTGCAGACAGTGTTCATAACCAGACGCGAGATACGTCCTCGAGAAATTTAATACGTATTCAGCATGAGACGAAAATAGTCTAGGTGTTTAAAAAAGTGCAAGTATTTAACAAAAGAAACTTACCACTCTCCATAACAGTGAAGTGTTATTTAAATCGTGTCAGGAATTAATAAAAAGCAGTGAATTAAAAATTATAATCTGTGTTAGCCTACAAGAAATCCATGTCTGTAACAATAATACTGACGCAGCCGAGGCAAACATAAATATACAATATTTAAAGAAACAGTAAAAAATTACAAACTTAATATTTTTAAAAAAAATGTTTGGGGGGGGCAAAGGCCACCGGAAAATACTTTTGGGGCGAAGGCTACCGGAAACGTTTTACCATACGTGCGGTTGCAACTACTTCAAGTTCAGCTCCCCACTATAAGAACTACAATACAACTCCTACTTCAAACCGGGTACCATACGTAGCAGCAACAAACCTTCTTCAAATTGGCTCCCAAAACGTGGGGGAAATAACAATACAACAAAATAATCTACCACAAATTGCATCGGTTAGCGAGATAGATATTTCATACGGACAGACTGCAAAATGATACCAACAAGCACTCAGTGATAGCAAACGTATCTTCAGATGGACGAAGCTAGTGATTCGTTCAAAGTAATCTTAGGGCCTTCACAACGAAAGTTAAGCATTAACATAACAACGTAAAACTTACGCATAAACTTAACGCGAGATGCCATTCACAACGACAAACGGAAACATAAACCGCAACCAATTGCAAGACAGCGTGAAACAGCTGAGGTGATAAGGCGGTCGGTGAAGCGAACGCCGACAATACACTCGGCAAAAGAGGTTATGTACAGGTGAGTGCACGGAAACGTGCCAATGTTTTGTGGTTTCCTAAAGTGTTTTTGTTTATTTCTTACCATCTGTGTTACATACCAAACCTGGGTGAGCTAATCTTTTATTGGTTTTAATTCAGATCCGACACACAATCCACCTATGAACAAAGGTCAGGTTTCAGTAAATGAAAACGGGGGGGGGGGTATAAGACACATTAAATGGAGTCTAGAAATAGGTAAAGGGTAAGGCTGTGCGTGGTAGGAACGGTCTACTTCCTTACCAACATAAACCAGTGTACTTATATCGGCAAGATTCCATGCTCTCGACTATATATGCATTAAAATGAACTAGAATTAGCTATGGTTAAACGGTTTTATCACGTTAAACTCACAAAAAATTCCGTCTTTTATTACTATTTGTGTTACTGCAATTTTTACACATATCTCACAGTCAGTTAGCCAACACATGTAACAGAAAATCTTATGTGAGATGACAAAATAATCATAATTATGATGTATATACAGAATCACTCTCTGGCTAGTTTATGTTTCACGTAGATATAAACATGAAAGCTTGGTGCTGGCAAACTACTACAATGTTTACGTTATACGTTTACGGCCATGCCAGCTAACGTGAACGCGTGCAATATGATAGCACGACAAGCTTCTATGATTGCGTTATAGTTAAGTCAGTTTCATTGTGAATGGGCTCCTACTTACAGTCCTACCTTATCTTTACTGACCTAAGGAGAATAACTTGTAGTTAAGGAATTATCCAAGTTGAAAGGGCAGCTAGCTTACGTATATTACGAGCCGGGTTTCTTACTCAAATAAAGGCAGACTGAGATTCTGGAGCACCTTATGCAACAAATTTAATGAGAGCATACGCCGGTTCAACTTCTGTGCAAACCAAAGCACATAGAAAGTTCAGTTAACTCGTTTCAGAAATGTGCTGAAGAGGCTTTTGTTCCTTAGTATATGAGACAGGTTAACATAGTTCAAAAGGCTACTAAAGGGAAACTAATGAACAAATTTAACGCGAGTTGCAGTATAACATATATCTTCTTACCATCATAACAGTAATAATTACTGTTCAAAAATCATCAAAATAGCTTTCAATTTGCAAACTGCTTGCAAAAAACTTTGATTAGCATCGTACGCACGTACGATAAGTGAAAAAGCTAATGTGTTCATTCACATTTCATTCTGTACTCACTCTTCTACACACCATTTTTACAAAAGTTCATTCATCAATCCACCTCTTGTTAATACAGATAAACTTCCATTACACATTTACATGTTTCGTTGTAGGTGTAGGAAAAATGTAGTAGGTAAAACGAGTCAGACTTTTAAACAGCAGATTGCTGTGTCATGGGTTATAAATGTCATGCTCTCTGCATGAAAAGAGAAAACGAATAGCGACTTACCGCCTGACAAAAATTTATTTGAAATTTCAAATCTATAACAAGAAATAACTCGTAAATGGCTAATGCCACAAAACACTTCGACATAAACTGCTTACTTTAACGAGATCTAAATTTTTTTGTTTAGCAAGATTTTTCCTATCTCATATTCAGTTTTAGGGTGCATTTTTAGGAAAATGACATGAATAGAATTTGATCTTAAGAGTAGTTATTTTTAATGACAAGAACAATATATTTTATTTGTGCTCATATTCACTTCGAAAGTAGTATTTATTAGTATGCAGGACAGCCTTAGCAAGACAGCGTGCTCCAGCCATTCGTGTTAATGTTTTCCTTTTCCTCATCTTTCATTTTTGACCCATAACTGCCGTTTGTTGATAGATTAATGTTTACGTGCCGGATTATTTCAAGCAATTACAGGATTGGCTCATCAAGAGAAGAGGTTCCGTCAACATTAGATAAGCAAAAACACTGCTGCAAATTAGATGTACGTACATACACATAAAAAATGTGCATCCTTCCTTACAGTCACGAATACTCAGGACGACCAACCACACCTGTGCAACTTACTGTAATAGCAGCTGCGCCATATTTCACATCCCACGTGACTTGTTGACGAATGTGAAAGACCCCGGTCAACCTTTTCCCCCACCCAAATAATGCAATATCGATAAAAGCGCTACTTTGGAATTCCAATACGACTCTCAATGGATATGCATCAGCAGAAACAGAAGGGAGAAATGTGCGCCAGTTGGACAGTAAAAGCTACAGAGCTGATGTTATATGGAGCCATTAGCCAACTTCCAGAAGGTCGAGCAAACACGTTCTACATACAGTTCGGAGCAGCATTTCTTGTGAATTTCGGATTACTTGAAATTTTGCCAATTTCTGGAAGTATACATCAAAAAAATATTAATGAATCTAATACTGACGGAAATAATCTTGGGAATTATGGATGTATTCCTATTTTACCTATATTTAGTAAAATTATGATGGGTATAGTTATAGGACACTTAAGAGTGTATTTTATGAGAAATTATTTTATAACACATTCTCAATTTGTTTTATTATGAGCAAAATTAATTCAGTTCTATTTATGAACGCCCTTAAACTGATGTCCTTAGCGCCCCGTTCTATACTGGGCGTGAAAGATAGGTAATTTTGCTCTGAGGCTTCTTTATCAGGCTTGAGGTTCTTTTACGTGCCGTAAATTTACGACACGGGAACACCGGCTTTACTTCCCTTCCGAAGGAAGCCATGCTAAGGAGTTTACGCCCGAAAAACTCCATCGCCCTCCGCCTAGTTTGAACCTGCAACCTAGGGACTAGAATCTAGCATGGTAACTACTACACCACTGAGGACGGTTTAGTATGAGCAGATCTACTATTGATGCTATTAAATCCCTTTTATTGTTTATATATGATACCTCTGAATCTAGCCCCTTTTCTTATGCAATGTTTTATTATATTAGTAAAGCTTTAGATAGCATACCTCATGATTTGTTGTTTAACTTCATTAAACCGCTATGGTGTTCCAGGAAATTAACTTACTCGTATATGTTTTAATCTTACTTGATTGTTCGATTATATATTGTGGAAATTAATGGCAATATATCTAATGGGGGAATGATAAAGTTTGGGGTACCTCAAGGGTCTACAATGGGACCTTTTCTGTTTTATTGATGGTTTACTTAATGTCTCAGCCAAATCTATAATTTATTCTGATGAGTCAACCTTTTTATCCAACCGTGATGAACTAATTGAGTTAAGCAACATTTGTGTTAAAAGTTTCTAGTGAAGTTAACACATGGTTTTCAAATAATGGCTTTGGAATCAACCATGGCAAGATAAAGGTTCTTACTCTCACGTTAAAACATGTAAATGATGATTTATCTAAAGAACATGTGAAACGTTTAGCCATTTATCTTGACCAAACACTAACATGGCAAGCTGATATAAATTATATCTATAAAAATGCCAAGGGTAGTATATTTGTTAAGAAATCTTACAAACCAGTTACTCCAATTTTGCTTACTTTGAAATTATAACCAGGTACGGTTTATTACGTATAGAAATGGTTGTGGCCTAAAATATACAGTTTGATTGCACAACATCCACAACAATGACAACAATAATAATAATCACTAGATCCGTATCTGATTCTCCCTGCAGACCTTTATTTGTCAGCGAAGGAATACTAACCATATATAATGTATACATTCTTGATCTGTCAATGCTGTTATAGAAAAGCATCTCTAATTGGGAACTCAGAAGCAATTTTCATTGCCACAATACAAGTAATATACAAAATTCCAAACACCATTTTCAAGGTTAAGTAAAATAGAATAAAAGAATCATGTTTTTAATGCAATCAATGTATATAATATGCATCCTGATGAGGAATAAGAATTTTAAATTTAAGACAGCATAAGATGTAATCAAGTTTGAGGCTAAAGGAAAGCTCATTTCATAATAAGCACTACTAATATTTCCAAGTTATAATTTATTCTTAATTTAATTTATCGACAACTTGTTATTCAATTACTTAACTTAATTTAGTCATAAGGTACTCTATGGCAATAAACATCGTATGCTTCATTTCGTTCTCTATGGTATGGCCAAATATGTTTTATACTTAAAGGCTCAATAAAAGTTTATTATTATTATTATTATTATTATTATTATTATTATTATTATTATTTCTACTCAAATAATTGCATTCAGTGGCATCTGTTTTGTGATATAGCATTCTTTCTAGCGGAAAAGATGCACTGTGTATAGATGAACTAAGTAGCAACGTTATTTGTATAAATGATAAAAATTATGGATTTTACTTGGTCATCTCTAGTATTTTATCATGTAAGCTGATAAACTTTGAGATTCAAATTTTATTTTCTCTTACCGTTCGAGTTGATATCTCAGACCCTTAAAACATTCACTGCTTTGTCTTATAACATTTCACTGTAGTATGCTTTTTACTTTCTTATTACGTATAGTAAGTAGGGGAAGTATTACATTCCACCCAAATATTCAATATCGAGATTTAACCGGAAAAGTATGTCTTGAGGACCCCTGAATAAAAAAAGCATTTTAGAAAAACGTCCATGTATGTGTCCATGTTTCTGTGAACAGCATAACTCAAAAACGAAAAGTCGGGTAAATACCAAACTTAGTATTTAGGTTCAGTATCTTTCAAAGATGCGACACAAAGATTTACAAGAAAATCCCCCACTCCAGGCTACCTTTTACATGGAACATTTTTCGAAAATTTTAATTTTCTTAAAAATTGCGCTAACGATTTTAATTAAAATACCATATGTTTAAGATACTTTTATGGTAAATGAAATGTATATCTGGAATTTTCTGGGTATGTTCCCAAAAGTCGTTGTCATTCTGAATGAATTTTTGCATAACTGGTAAACCGTAAGAGATAGACAAAACTTCAATGCACAAAAAATGTATATCTCGCTAAAATACACAAGTTATGTCATACACATTTTTTTTGAGTGAACCATTTCATAGATATTCCTTGTTATTTGTTTGAATTTTCCAGTACTTCTAAGTTTTCTAAAGTGGGAATTCGTTATTCGTTTTTTTATGTCCTGGACATGCAAAGAGAATGAAATGCTCCACATAGCACCCAGCTCTTAAAAGATTTGACTATTGCTTAAAGCCTACAGTACTCCCCTTGCATCTACAAGAAAATTAGCAATACGATAATTTCTGCAAATTTTTATATCGATTATCATGAAGTAGATGGAGAATAAGCGTTTCTAAAAAAGGTTGTACAAGAGTAGATAAAGTCATGTGAGTGTAACACATCAGTTTGAAACTTTCGCTCTCGCTCTCTCTCTCTCTCTCTCATACACACGCACGCTCACAAATACACACACAGGGGGAGAGAGAAGAATTCTTGGCTATATTATTTAGTTTTTGGAATTGTCCTTTTATACCTACATATTTTTCACTTCTATCCAGAATTAATTATTAATGCATAACAGTAGAGGGTCATTTCAAAAGTTTTCGGAATAACTCACAGATTGGTACTACATTTAAGAAGCAGTTTTGTTTTCAAAACTTGCTATGAAATATTTGCGCAGTAACACAGAGAATGTATAAGAGTCATAGCCGGCATAGCTGTCTATTATTGTGCAGACGTGTATATGCAGGAAACATAGCAAATATCTAACATTATGCGGTTATTAAGCACTTCGTAAGAAAGGCCATGAAAGTAACTGAAAATTATAACACTTGGGAATTCTACAGCTTGATTCTCAACCATTTACAAGTGTACCATGGATTTTAAGCGTGGCCGTGAGAACTTTGAGGACGACGTACGCAATGGAAGGCCGAAATCCGCCATGACAACACAGAGCAGAGTTAGACATGAAAAGGTTATCTGCAGTATGGGTACAATGACTGTTGATTCCAGATCAAAACTGTGGCAGTAATTTGTATCACAATAATGTAAATGCCAGAGTGATTGTAGTGTAAATAAGCATTACTGTATGACATTGATTTGAGATATTTGTTAATTATATGCATTGTTAGGAAATAAGTTTACACGGCCTCACTGAAACTGACAATAGGAGCGGATAAGAATGAGCGAGGGGGTGAGTTGAATATTAATTAGAAGGGACAAACAAATGACGTCAGATTGGCGCGCTTTTCTGAGAAATGGAGGGAATTTCTTCCCTAGAGCATATGTTTTCGTAATTTTTGTTTGGATATAAAAATAGACGCTAATGTTGGCGCGTTGTATTAACCAATAGCAGCTCGGTTATAATCTTTAGGCATATCGGGGTGTGGGAGTATAAAAAGCTAAAGTCCGAGGCAGATTTCGTCAGTCCAACAAAAGCATTCGCGGGTAATACGTTGCATAGTTCATCAGAATCGTTCGGGAGTTACACGTCGCAATTCTACAGAATCTCTCGCGTCTTAAAGTTTTTTATAAATGTGAAACACGCGAATTAATAATGTGCAGTAAATAAGTGATTATAGTGATATTAGAAAATATAACAGTTTCAGTCTGGCGTGTATCACGAGTCAATATGTGAACTTAATTAATTGTGACGGTAATAAAAGTGTAAAAACAAATTCTTTTATAAGTGTTATCTTTGAGTAACAAATCCTTTCCGTTTACACACCTTGATCAAGAGATATGCTCGACTGAATAATAATAATAATAATAGCTAGCCGGAGGACAATGAACCCAACATTCAAAGTAGTAATACAATAACAGGCGCCCAGCAAAAGATAACACGAAGTGACCGCGACAAATTGGCTTCCAAACGTTGTGCAAATAAACATGAAGCATCTACCAACTACCTAAAAATAACACACTTCAAATTGACTACCCAACGTGGGGCTAACAAACCATAATATCATACTTCAAAACGAATCAAAGTTTGGGAAAGTTTGGCTTCTTTTAACACATGTTACGTTATGCTTTGATTTGTAATAAATAATGAAAGATGAATACACTACTGAATTACTAAAAAAATCTGATGTGTTACACTCGCATGACTTTCTCTACTCTTGTACAAACTATTTTTACAAACTCTTATTCTCCATATGCTTCAAGTTAATCGAGATATCGAGATGTTAATCTTATTGCTAATTTTCTTGTAGATGCAAGGGGAATTGGTAGGCTTTAAGGATAGTCAAATATTTTAAGAGCGGGTTGCTATGTGGAGTGTTCCATTCTCTTTGCATTACCAGGACAAAAAAAATGAATAACGAATTAGAGAAAAAGTATAAGTATTGGAACATTTAAGGGAATAACAAGCAATATTTCGAAAATGGTTCACCCAACCAAAAAAATGTAAAACACATAAATTGTTTATTTTAATGCGATCTACATTTTTATGTAGTAAAATTTTGTCTATCTCTTATGGTTTACCAGTGATGCAAAAGTCGTTCACAATGAAGAATACTTTTGGAGACATTCCCAAAAAATTCGAGATATACGTTTCATTTGTCATGAATATATCTTAAATATATGATATTTTAATCAAAATCGTCAGAGCCATTTTTGAGTAAATTAAAATTTTAGAAAAATGTTCCATGTAAATGGTAATCTCGAGTGGGGGGATTTTCTTGAAAACCTTGGTGTTGCATCTCTGGAATATACTGAACCTAAATACCAAGTTTGGTGTTTATCCGACTGTTCGTTTCTGAGTTATGCTGTTAACAGACTCACACACACACACACACACACACACACACACACACACACAGAAAGACAGACAGACACACACAGAAATGTTTCTCAAAGTGCTTTTTTTTGGATTCAGGAGGTCTCAAAAACATGTATTTCCGGTGAAATCTTGGATCGAATTTTTGGGTGGAATACAATACTTCCCCTACTTACTATACGTAGTAGAGAAAGTAAAAATAAATAGAAAAAAACCAACATCTGTCTAAGCAATGGAAGCACCAAGATTCTCCACCATCAATAAAGTGTGTGAAATCGGCCAGGAAAATTATGGCGTCGGTTCTCTTGGATGCCAAGGGCATGCTGGTAATTGATTATATTTGCTCTGGAAAATCAATCATTGCAACATGTTATTCGGTACCATTACCGTATATAGGAATGAACATTTCACATAAATAAATACTTACGAAATCGAGGACAGAGCGCATCCACAATAATCCAGAATGGAAAAGGAAGGAGTTAAGCATTAGATGTTTCCCAAACGAAATCATCTAACGCACCCACTCACGCTTTTTAGCGACGTCACTTATATAGGAGAAAATGCGTCATTTTGAGATGGAAGCTAGTAAAAGGGCACTAAATCAGTCCGAAAAAGGTCGCTAAATCAATGTCGTCAACATTTGAAAAAGTTGCGAAAGTAATGTAGGGGTTTAGCTTCACAGAACCTACGACTACGCTCTGTAGTCTTTCCGGTACCCTACTTATAAAAAAGCATCCCTCAGCTACGCTTTGCGGCTTAGGGCCTCAACCATGGGCTATGTTGGCAGCGAAAGCAATATTGCCATAATGTCTCGGATCGGATGCATGTGTATAACTTTGTTTATAACGAACAGAGAGTAAATAATTGTAATAAATGCTTTAAAATATGCTAGCTACGGTGTTAATTTGTGTTCATAAAATATATTAAAATATATATTTGTGATATACAATAAAATAATAACGTATATTTATGTATTATGTGTATAGTGAGTTCTAGCCCATTGAAGACTAAAATGCGCGAGAAAAGATTTCCCAAACAAGAGTCATATTCTATCAAGAGACAATGCTCGCCCTCACACATGTGTGTTTCAATGACGTAAATGAATGAAGTGCTGCCACATCCAACTTCCCTGGCTTAGCTCCATCAGACGTCCATAGACGGACTTCCGCGGAAATAAATTTTCGTCCGATGAAGAATTTAATTCGTCAGTTGAGGCGTATTTTGTAGGCCTCGGGGAATGCGACTTGATAAAGGCAATAGAGTATTGCTGGACCAAGTGCATGATGTCAAAGGAGACTAATGTTGAAAAATAAGAACAATTTTGTGCTTCATTCCGAGAACTTTCCAAGTGACCTCGTAATTATACAGCGACAGGTGGTTTTATTTAGCATAAAATCACTAAAAATAATGGATACCAATTATTATGACTATTTTAAAATAGCAGAGGGTATTTAATGCACATCTCAGAACACATCTTTGTACATGTTAATCTAGGAACCCTTCAATTCCTAAATGATTCCGTCACTGATGGCCGGTGTATAGAAATACACACTACCTTATTTTTAAGGCTATTTTATCGACAAGCCTCTCGGATGAAGTTAAATGATAGGACACACTTCCTACATAAACTTTCTCTGAGTACCTATATCTGAATTGTCGTTTTGGTAGGAGAAGCATATTCAGTATATTAACGGCGGGAAACCAACCTAGTGTAGTCCATACTGTACAATAGGCTTATCCCAGGCTTTCTGCAGCATCACATTATGTATGTAATTAATGAGAGTTTACATTTTTTAAGGAACATTTTTCACGGTTTACCCTCCCCGTTTGGAGGACTTACATCCCCCAGGACTCAGAAGCCAAAGCCTGGGGTCAGACGCCTGTGGGGAAGCAGACTTTTGGATTGGATAGAAGAACCAGATAGATGATCAGCCCAAAGACTGGTATGAGAGCGAGGAAGGAGATGATATGAAGTTTCGGTGAAATTGATGAAAGCAAAGGTGATGATGGAGCAGTTGGTTGGAAATGAATGGCGGTGGAAGCCGCAGAACGCGGAATAAATCCGCCCAAACGCCGCTTCGTCCATCACAAAACCTCACATACGGTTCCCTAGAATCGAACCCGGGACAACTTTGTAGGAAGCGAGCGGTCTAAACACTCGGCCTTGGCGCCACCCAAATTTACTCCTATTAATCCACAATATATAATTTTTATTTTACATTTTCTCGATGAATGTTTAGTTAATTTAAGAGAATTTCAGTGCAAAAAAATATAATTCTACGGAATTATTAATTTGTATTATATGTGTATATCTACACTTTCTGTGCTGCATGCTGACCGGGTTGCCTCCCCGAAAACATGGAGGGCTCGCATTGGGAGGTCCCGGGTTCGATTCTTTCGACCGCCAGCTCTTGATCTTCCGTAGTTTTTTCCCATCGGTAGGCAAATGCCACTACGATTTCCTTTCCAGCATTTCCCTTTCGTCCTTCAGGTGTGCTTCTAGCTTTCGTGGCTGTAAGGAGGTACCGGGCAGATTACTCAGATGCTTTCTCCAAGTAGAGTGAACACCAGAGGCTGCTTGATTGGAGGAGTCGTCTTGGCCCTCTCTGGGGACTTACTATAGTTGACAGGTCTTCGAGTCAGGAACTGCTTGGTACTTCCACGCGTCTCTGTGGCCTATGGCCTCCTTTGGTTCCTTCACTTCATCCCTTCCTCCTGAGGGTGGTAGCCGCAATAGATCTCCCGTATGTACCCTATACTACATATAATATAATTCTAACTTTGACGTTGCTGTATGCAGATTAAATAAGAAAAACTCTTTTTATTGTGATTTTTATGGCTTAAGTTGTAAAGTAAACTGTCAAGACATTATATATTATCTGTTGTTTAGGTATTGAAAATAAAATGTTGTTTAGTAAAAATCTTACAAAATATTTGAGACAGTTTTATAACATCTAACAAATACATTTGTTAATAACCCACATGAAAATAAACAAGACCGTAGTAAGGAGCATGGTCTCGTTCCAGAGAAACAAAATAATTTTAGGACAGATAACAGTTTGTATTTCATTAACGTGGCGTATAACTCGCACTACAAAATACGATTCGTTTGTTTCAAAGCGTATTAGGCTTAAATCAACATCGCTGTATATAGGAGGGTTGCACTTTGTAGACAAAATCTCCTCTCTCAAAGAGATAAGGGGCAGCGTTCTAAAGATTTAGGATGGCGTTCGTTAGGATCCCTTTGTGTTCCCGACACATTGTATAGGAGACTTGGTGCCTAGCTGTCGCTTCATTCCCCTCTTCCTTTAGAGGCTGGTTCTTTCTTCGTTGTATTCTAAGCCAACTTATTGCAGAACTAAATCCCTAGCTAATCGTATCCTTCAATTTCATTTATTCACGCTTTCAAAATAATTGATTGTTTAATCACTGGTAAACGTATGTATCAGTAGTAGAATGATGGTCTGTTTAGGCAAAAATATACAATTAAGTGTTTTTATTCTCTGGTTTCGTAGTTTTATTACTTGTATCGTTTTGACTACTAGCGAAATATTCAGTGTTACTAATGGTAAATACCGTTTCAGAACTTTTCTACTATTTTCTACTAAGCACTTTAATTAGTTTACTTTATAAAACATGTAACAAGACAAGGTTTACGTATACAATCTGATGTGTTACATTCCCCTGACTTTCTCTACCCTTTAGCGCAAATGGGTAGTATACATTTATTCTCACGACGGCTTAGTTCATTTTAATCAAGATAAAATTTCCGCAAATAGCTGCATTACACATTTTGTTATAGATTCAAAAAATAAAAGCGATAGCGAAATGTTTTAGAACTGGATGCTATACAATAGCTTTAAAATTCCATACCCTTTCCTGACATCGCGAGAAACAACTTAAAACATGGAGGCTTAAAAGAATGGCTAGGTATGGAACAATTCAGACCATTAATAATATATCTCAGAAACGACTGATAACACAAAAAAGTTATTTGAAATAAATCGTATATTTCAAAGAGATCTATATTTTTATGCAGTATGCTTTCGTCTATGACTTAACGTTTATCAGTGATATAAGATTATACAAAACTCCTTCCGAAGAGGGCTTCAAGGGCTATTTACAGAAAATTAAAGGTTTCTATTTTATTTATCATGTAAACATCCTTAATATATGTTACTTTAATCAAAATTGTAACAGCCAGTGTGTAGAAAATAAAAAAATTCGAAAACTGTTCCATGTAAAGGAGGGTACTGAACCTAAATACCAAGAGTGGTATTTATCCGACTTATTATCTTTGAATTAAGCTGTTCACAGATACACACACGGGTGGGGGGCGGGTAGGCGCGCGCAGGCTTTTTCTTAAGATGTTTATTTATTCATTTATTGTATCTAGGTGAAAACATGGTTAAAATTTTTGGGTGGAATGCAATACCTTCTCTACCTACTATGTACCTGGTAGGGAAAGTAAAAAGTAAAGTTATTTAAATTATATGAAAATAATATTTGGGGCATTATTTGTCATCCCGGTATTAACAATATGCTAACTTCTCCGATGTTATCGTTTCCCTCGAGTTTTAAACTCTTCTCATCGAGGTGCAAAACAAAACTCTCATACTAATGTATTTTACTCCTCTATTATACCGTTCGCTATTAAATTGAGTTTAGCTGGTCTTATATCATTGCGGTATACTCCTCGTGCTGGTAGCATAACTCGCAGCATGTTTCCATGTTGATATATTAATATATGAATTAATATATTATATCTAGTGATTATCTTAGTGTTTAAGTTGTTACTATTAAATTGTTAATGAAGTTGTATTTACTTCTTGCACGGCTGCTGTTGTATGGGTTTTTGGTAGAGCATGTGTAACTTATCAGGGTCTGGTACGGGAAGGAAAGTATGTGGTAACAACACTAACACAAGATTAAATCAGTGGAAAAACACAATAATTTAATGACACACGCATTTTCTGCTTTACTAAGAAGCTACACCGTTACTTTAGTAATAATCGCGTTTGAGCTGTAGAAAATTCCTTAAATGGTTAACGTAGCAATCAAAGCATCATTTTTAAAGTGCTCGATTAATATTGGAACTATGTATCACCCGTGCCAAAATTATACCTTGTTCCCCTTGTAATAACTTGCACTTTTAAATTGATATGTTTTTAACGTTCTCACTACATTATGTGAGGTAATTAGTAACTCCTGCTTCGGAAAGCTTACACGTATGTTCTGCACATCACCGCACTTTATATGCAACTGACTTTGGCTTTGGGACGCTATAACTAACTTTCCTGAACTTAAACATTTCAATATATTCTTCTTAAAATCTTATGGGCTGCGTTCCTTCAGCTTGAAACATTCTCGAAAACTTAACGGGCTATCATTCGCTGTTTCCAAACATGTGATCTCTCTTCAAAAATATTCGTTGAGCTAGCTTGTGATTTTCTTCTACACAATGACTCAAGATTCTGATATTGTGTTACCCCCCTACATGTCTGTTTGCCTGCATCCTAATTCTAACAAAACGTGTTGTTTGTCTGCTTTTAACAAGTGTCCCACAGCTCCAGATAAACTCCTACACACATAATACTTATACTTAACATCTATTTACATAACAAGTATTTTACTTTTTACTATTATTTTACATTATTAATATGTGTATATGACCATAGTTACTATCTCATCATATAAGCTGTAAAATACTACAATTCAACGAATCGCATATTTTCGATTTTCTTCTTCTGTTGAAGTTCAAACTTCAAGCTTTTCTTTCGGAAATGCATATACTGAAATATATTGTGAATGTTTAGTTCTCACTGTCACTTTACTAATGTGATTCAGTTCAGCTCTCACTATCACTTCACTGCGATTCAGTTCAACACTCGCTCTCACTTGCACGATTCCTCGTGCGTAGCACCTTCTTGTTCCTTCCACTTTTCTTGCTGGGGCGTCGAGCACAAGACATCTCTAAACCTCGTGTAACAGCACTGCTATACGTAACAACTGTAGTCACAACCAGTACTTTATATTGCATCAAGAATTAATCACTATCTCATTGACTTTTGCGAGCACGCTTACCGATGTGTAGTCGCTAGAGTTTCGAGAGAGTTCTCGGGAGATGGGGCGAGAAACAACCACAAAAACCTTATCTCTCAATAGTGTTTCTGGAATTTACGTTGGATGATAGTGCTCCTCCATCTCCTTATCTCTTCAACCGGCCAGTCGCCTTTCACACAGCAACTCAGGCCATATCTGCGCAACAATATCAACATTTTTAATAGCCTATCAGATTTCGGCCAGACTCTTTAAATGACGATGTATCAGGTTACTCTGTATACTAAAATGCCTTTTAACGAACAAGATTTCTGTAAAATCTTAGGAGTGCAAATAGTTGTTCTTTGAAAATAAAATGTTTTTCAAATAAAATTATGGTTCAGCTGCTGTTTCTTCCTTTAAATAAAAGTAAACATTGAGCCATACATCTTATGTGAAAGTTTGTGATATTAAAGTAAAAAGAAGGCTAAAATTGCGCCGGTCCACTAGTCATGCTTTGAGTTCAATCTAACAAATTCCGCCTAACTATTTAAATAAGAAAATAAACAAATTATAAATTAATTATAGTTCTTAGAGTTAATTTTCCCCTCTTTCTCTTTCTTTCTCCCTATGTGTTGCAGCATAGGCAATGTTAAAATACGCCTCTTACTACTTGTATCTGCCTTTTTAGGTTCGAAATACTTTTCCCAAAGTGTGCTAGAGTCTTAGAAAAAGGAAGCTAATTTAAACATGTTTTCGTCTTAGGTGCATCTCAATCTCTTCAAACAAATTGTTATACAATTATATTTACATTAGTTACATATCTTAAAGGTATAAACCAAGGGAGAAGATTTAATTATTAGCTTAAGGATAAATGACAAAATTCTGAACAATTTATTGTCATCTAGTGGTGAAATATTTTTAACTAAATCCAACATTATTGGAAAATTAAAAAAATAACCGTGCACAAACCAATGATGCTGTGAAAAGTTGTGGCAGGCAGCAATCAGATGATACAAGTACGAAGTTAAAAGGTGAACACATAAGACATCATATAGTACTTAATACTCAAAAAAGGGACCTAAATAGCTAAAACAATCTGAGATTTTATGCTGCCCATAAAAGAACTATGAAGGCAAGATGAACGTGTTTTATAGCACTTTGGTGCATGTAATAAAACCATGCGTTAACAAAAAAAATATAATATGATATAATCGATAACTTTCTCTGCCTTCTATCGCTTATTAGTCGGTATACAAACTATTATTAAAAAGCTAATTTTTCTTTCTACTACATTTTCATTGAGATAAATCTTTGCAGAAATAGCTACATTACATATCAGGGTACAAAGAGGATAGCGATAATCAAATATTTAAGAAGTGGACACTATAGACTGCCTTAAAATTCCATACTGTTTCCATGCAATCGCGAGAAGCAACTGAAAGAATGGCCAAGAAATGAACAATTCGAAACATTAATGCATAACCCAGAAAAAACTTATTTGAAACAAATGTGTATTTTAAAGGGATCTACATTTTTTGTAGTACGTTTTCGTCTATCGCTTAACGCTTACCAGTTATACAAGATTATACAAAATTCCTTACGAATGAAAAGGATATTCCCAGAAAATTCAAGATATACATTTTATTTGTCTTGTAAATATTTTAATATATGGTATTTTAATAAACATCGTTTATCATTGTTTATAAAATTAAAATTTTAGAAAACCCTTTCATGCCAAATGTAGTTGAGGATGGGGGAATTTTCTTGAAAATCTTCGTGTTGCATCCTTGGAAGATACTGCTCTTAAATTCCAAGTTTGGTACTTACAAACACACACTCACATACACACGGACATATGTTTTATTTGGATTCGGGGGTCTCAAAACATGTATTTCCGCAATCATACTTCCCCCACTTACTATACCTATGTAGTTGAGAAAGTAAAAATTTGTTGTGTAGTATTCACATTACTTTTTCTATCCACTATGGTTTGTTATATAGCTCCTACCAACTATTCTAACGAAAGCAATTTTTTTGTGTATTTGATTATAATCGAGATAAACCTTTGCAGAAATAGTTCACTGCATATTTCGTTGAAGGTAGAGGGGAGACACAGAAAACCGAAGGTGCTTATAAACCAGATTGCTATATGCTGGCCATGAAATTCTATATTCTTTCCATGACATCGCGAGAAATAACTGGATAATGAACAGCACTTAAAAAATGGCCAATTTATTGACAAATTTAAACCATTAACAATGGATATCTCGGAAATGGTGGATACCACAAAAAGTTACTTGAAATAAGCTGTTGGTTTTTAAAGAGATACAGATTTTTTGTATAGTTCGTTTTTGTCTATTCATACGGTTATACAGTTAGATAAATTTATACAAATTTTCATCAGAATGAAGAGGGATGCGTGTGTTTTTCCCAGAGAATGTTTTAGATGTTTTATTTGTCATGTGAATATCTTAAACTTGTGATATTTTAATCCAAAATCGTTAGAGCCATTTTTGAGATAATCGAAACATTCGAAAACATTTCCATGTAAGGAATTGTTTGGGGTAGAGGAAAGTTTGCTGAAAATCTTCGTGTCACATTTTTGGAACATGCTGAAATCTAAACCCCAACCTTCGTATTTATTGGGCATTTTATGTTTGTTACACAGGCACACAGAGATGAATCTTTTGTATTCAAGGGGCCTCAAAAAATGTATTTCCTTAGAAACATCGACATCACCTTGCTACCATAGTAGCTGCTGGAGAAAGTAACAAAAAGACACAAACAATTAGATAACTAATAAAAATTCTATGAAATAATGGCCGTTTCTATGCACATAAAAACTAATTGCTAAATAAATTGGACAGAAAAACAGCATAGATATCCGGATTGAAGCTCCCCTATTTTGCAGTAGGTTGTTCATTTTTAGATAGAAAGTTTACTGAAGATATAAAAGCAAAACTGTGTGTAGTCATTTTAGTGTAAAAATCTAAAATTGCGATAACTTTAAGAGCGCATAAAGGTATTGAAAATCCCGCTTCCGTGGCGTGCGGGTAGCGTGTCTGCCTCACAACCAAGAGGTCCTGGGTTTGAATCTCGGTTAAGTTGAGTAACCCGCATAAGTATTTTCTGGGGTTTCCCCTT
Source organism: Deroplatys truncata (assembly GCA_030765065.1). Taxonomy (NCBI): domain Eukaryota; kingdom Metazoa; phylum Arthropoda; class Insecta; order Mantodea; family Mantidae; genus Deroplatys; species Deroplatys truncata. The sequence goes on from CM060979.1 coordinate 91,375,300, forward strand.
ATCCTGAAAAGATGAATGTCAGATAACTCTAAGCTTTATGGATTCCTCGCTCATTTGAGCATCATTCACACATTTACATTTCGTCTGATAAGACCTACCCGGTTAAAGGCCGTCAAACGTAATAAAAGGACAAACAAACGAAAGGCTTTGGAGACTGTTTTATGCTCTCAACTACATGGAAAAGGGGAATTAAATACATCAGTAGATGGGTAGTTACGTATCTACATCAATTGGAGACTGCCTTACGGTCTAGTCCCATGACACTAAAGAAGTAGTAATAAACAAGAGTATAAAAAATCAGATGCACACCATAGCTGTACTCCGAGCATTCATCCAGCGTAATTGTGGAATCTCTTGTGTTTGATCGTTCCAACCAATGGGTTGATAATCATCTGCTTGGAACAATCGAAGAGTAATGGTATTATCCGATAAAGGAGCACTTAGCAATCCGCTTGATTGCACATTCTCCTTCCTTAATCATATAATACGCACAGAGGATAATACTGGCGGATCTGTTTGTTTCTCGCTTGTTGTACTGCTCTGTAAAAGATTCATGGTAGCAGTTAGGAGTTGTCAGATGAAGGGGCCTGCAATAATTGCTGCCATCACCGCAAGTAGGCCATTGCGGGCCCTTTTTGCTACCAACGTGACCCGGGAGGAAGGGATAAGGGGAGAACCGATCTGGACGGCGATGTCCTCTGGCAACGACGGGGTGCCTAACGATTCCAACATAGCACCAAACCTGACGTGATACCTCTGCGTAAGCCACTTGTAACCCTGGGGTCCTGTGGCTGTCGAGACAGGAAAAAGACCCCAGAAACCCCGCCAAAAGCCAGGGAGAAATCCTTCCAGAACGCAAATACCACTGTACTGCCGCAGCAGACCAACCGCCGTCGCCTGGTCCAACAACCATATAACATATAAAGGAAATATGGGACGGGAAATAATGGATAGGAAATTCGTGGTAGAAGAAAAACCACCCCAGAATTCGCCTACTGATCCGGGAAAACCATGAAAAAGTATCAGAGTCAGAATGGCCAGCCCAACGGGAATCGAATTCGGGACATCCAAATGCGAGCCTCACACGGCATCGCGGAGCCATCTCGTTTGGTCAGTTCATAGCTGCCTAACAACAATATTTTCTAAGTTCTCAGCATTTAATTTGTTTTTTACTTTTCTACTACGTATAGTAAGTTGGGGAAGTATTGTGGCGTATGCCTAAGATGATAAGATACACGACTCTCTGGGCACCGAGATCCGTGACAGCAGTCTGCCTGGGAGTAGGGGAACTAAGTGTTAGGGAGGGGATAGCGTCAGTGACGCCTGAGTTTTTAGCGTTGGTTTAACAGTCAGTAAGTAAGATCCGTGCAGGAAAGAAGTGCGACTGCTAAAGCACGATGTCCTCGTCGGTAGACAATGGGAAAAGAGTGTAAGTAATGTAATTAGTCTTTATCTCATTAAACCCTTAGGCATTCACTCTTTTAGGAGTCTTAATTATGGTAGTGTAGTGTCCTTCCTCTCCTTTAAAGCCTTGTATTATGTTGGGATAGCCATTATTTTCTGTACTTTCGGTAGCTGCGTCCCTCGTAGCCTCGCCATGTGAAGTTTTTGTTTAATTTGCCCGTACCTCTTGCAAGCGAGTAGCTCTCATCTGTTCTTATGAAGTAATTTAAAGAGAGGCTACGACAGTTGGTGGAGGGCCAGGCAGAGTTTGGTTTTTTGTGAGATTTTCATTGTCATGTGTGATTGTCTTGTAAGTGAACTTATTTTCTTTTGTTAGTGATACCAGCTGGTCATTAAGATTTAATATTGGGATCCTTAATAAGGTTATGTTTTTTTCTGTCATGTTATTGTATGAAAAAGTCACTGTACTTGATATAATGTTAATGTATTCTGAGTCTGTTTTAATGTTTTATTTGGATTGTGAAGCATTGTGAGTTAAATTTTGGATGGCAACTCTCTATAAAATTTAGTTCTTATGCCAATTTGTACTTATTTTTTTTCTCTTTCTTTGCCCATGTCAAAAGAATTTTAGTGCAAACCTTTTAAATATCTGATTGTACATGACATACCGTTCTTTTTATGTGTGATTGTTTGTTGGAGCACCCTTTTTATTCTTTGGTGGTTTTGTTGTAGTATTTTGCTGTGGCAGAGCACGAAAGGATAAGCGAGCAACCCACGTGGCACACCAGAAGTTCAAGACACACCACAAGGAAGCTGTCGGGCAGCCACTACACTGCCGTGGCATGAGGAGCCACCATGTCGGGGGGCAGTCCAAGCCAGCGACTGCCCATCCCGTTGTCATCACCAGAGACCTGCACGAATATCAATTCTACAGCCAAGACAAGTCGTCGTTGTGGGCACATTATAAACTCACCCACAAACAGTTTCAACGGACCATCAAGCGCAGGTGCAGTGTAGTGTGCGTGTGAACTGAGGCAGCGTGGTGTGTGTGTGCGTGTGCGGGGTGCTCGAGCATTACTGCTCCAACAATATTATCCGATAGAACTCAAGATTCTCGAGACTCCACTACGCCCAGTAATATTCTTTGTCGTCGTCTGGGTGTTTATCACACATGTGTTTTGTTCCTTATTGTATGTCATTTTTTGTTATTTTAATGTCTTTTATTTTGTTTGTTTGCCTTGTGTCGACGGGGGCGTCGATCTCGGTGGCCAGGGGGAGATGTGGCGTATGCCTAAGATGATAAGATACACGACTCTCTGGGCACCGAGATCCGTGACAGCAGTCTGCCTGGGAGTAGGGGAACTAAGTGTTAGGGAGGGGATAGCGTCAGTGACGCCCGAGTTTTTAGCGTTGGTTTAACAGTCAGTAAGTAAGATCCGTGCAGGAAAGAAGTGCGACTGCTAAAGCACGATGTCCTCGTCGGTAGACAATGGGAAAACAATGTAAGTAATGTAATTAGTCTTTATCTCATTAAACCCTTAGGCATCCACTCTTTTGGAGTCTTAATTATGGTAGTGTAGTGTCCTTCCTCTCCTTTAAAGCCAGGTATTATGTTGGGATAGCCATTATTTTCTGTACTTTCGGTAGCTGCGTCCCTCGTAGCCTCACTATGTAAAGTTTTTGTTTAATTTGCCCGTACCTCTTGCAGAGCGAGTAGCTCTCATCTGTTCTTATGAAGTAATTTAAAGAGAGGCTACGACAGTATTGCATTTCACCCAAAAATTCCATAAAGAGATTTCACCGAAAATACATTTTGAGGGCCCTGAATCCGAAAAAAGCACTTTTAGAAAAACGTCAATGTGCATGTCTGTGACTCAAAAACGAAAAGTCGAATAACTACCAAACTTGGCATTTTGGTTCACTATCTCTCAAAGATGGGATACGAAGATTTTCTAGAAAATCACCCCACCCCAAACTACCACTTACATGGAACATTTTTCGAAAATTTTTATTTTCCTAAAAATGGCTCTAATGATTTTGGTTAAAGTATCATATGTTTAAGATATTTTCATGGAAAAGGAAATAAATATCTTGAATTTTCTGTGGATGTCCCCAAAACATTGCAAACTGGAAAAAATCAAGAGATAGACAAAACCTTTCTACACAAAAAATGTAGAGCTCGTCAAAACACACAATTTATGTCAAAAACCTTTGTGTGTGTGTGTGTGTGTGTGTGGAGTGAACCATTTCCGAGATATTCTTTGTTATTTGTTTGAATTTTCCAATACTTTTACTTTTTCTCAAATGGGGATTCGTTATTGGTTTTTTTATATCCTGGACATGCAAAGAGAATGGAATGCTCCACATAGCAACCAGGTCTTAAAAGATTTGACTATCGCTTAAAGCAATTTTCCCTTGTACCCACAAGTAAATTAGCAATAAAATAGTTTCTGAAAAAGTTTTTATTGATTAACATGAAGTAGATGCAGAATAAACGTTTGCAAAAATAGTACATAGTAGTAAATAGTACATTTAGCAGCACGGAATGTTTTACATGGTCAAATTGGATGCTCTTATTTAGAAAATAATAGTTTTTGCGTACCACATACATATTTAGTGTCAGGGACAAAAATTGTAATAAATCACCCGTTGACTAACTCACAAAAGGCTTTGCTAGCCTGTTACTTATCAAATTAGGGATAAAGCTTTGGACAAACGTGCTCCGTGTTTCCAACATGTTATTCAGAAATTTCCAATGTTGTCTGACTCAAAAGCGAAAGAAGACATTTTTAACGGCCCATAGATTCGCAAATTCATGAAGGACATTCACTTTAGAACTATTATGACAGACATAGAGCTTTTCTCATTCAATAAAATTATAAAGACGTTTATGGCCAATGTTAAAGATGAGCATATTGTTAAAACCATGCTCGAAAACTTAATGGCACGAGCTTAAAATTGCATTTTCTGCACTCGTATCTTGAACTTTTCCCTGAAAACTTGGGTGCACTAAGTCTCGATGATGGTCGACTACTGTTGGTGTTTAATTAGAAACAACCTCGTCAGGACCACAAACGCAAGTCAACTCAGCGTTCGTTTCAAGAAATTGAAGGAGAAAATAAAATCATAAGGTATGGTTGAAATTTCCTGGTTCAATTTAACTGTTGTATCTGTAGAATTGAAATTGTTCCTTAGTTTACATGATTTCACGCATTTTAAATTGTACTTAAAAGCTAGAAATAAATTCGAATATTAGATATTTCCTTTCTGCATGCCAAAACAGAAAAAACTGTACGTGATACGGAAAAATGAAAAGCAGATTTGATTACGATTAGAGACCTGTTTAACCCGGTGCTGCAGAAAAAAATTAAATTCGCAGGCCTGTACAAGAGTAGAGAAAGTCATGTAAGTAGATATAACACAGAGTTTTAAAAGACGTATTTTGTCCTGGAGATCGCTGAATGCACCTTAGACGAAGCCTACTGAAGTTGCGAAGAATGAAGGAGCGGTATTTAACAGAATTGCAATGTACCGGTCCAATAAGCCGAACATCTGGGATTCGAGTCCCGGGCGTGGAAGCAAAGGCTCCTTAACCGAAGTTCCTGGCTCCACCTGTGACACCACACACAGTTTCAGGTATGCTGCACTTCTTATGCGTCTAGACTCTCAAATGAAACCTTTAAATTAAATTTGAATGCCCCGCCTCGACGGTCGGAATTCGAAACGCACATGCTCAGGTCACTGAACCGTTTAATTCAACTTTCTAACCTGAGCCTGCACACAGTTGATATACGGAAGAAAATTTATTAGGTGTAAAGTAACCCTAGTGGTGCAGTTAATTAGAAGTCGGAAAGTTAAAGGTGATTGCAATGTGTTCGCAGGTTAGTCGCAGGAATCCAATCCAATTGTGATTAGTTTTGGAAAAAAAATTAAAATGAGTATTAATTTTGGACGATCTAACTGTTGTGGTCCTTAGCGTCCATTCTATTTTGGGCTTGAAAGATCGGTAGTTTTGCTCAGAGACCGCTTTATCAAGCTTGAGGTTCTTTTAGGTGCCGTAAATCTACGACACGGGACCACCGACTTTACTTCCCTTCCGAAGGAAGCCATGCTAACGATTTTTACGCCCGAAAAAATCCATCGCCCTGCGCTGGGGTTAACCCACGACCTCGGGAACTAGAGGTAACCACTGCATCACGGAGGACGACAGCTTTGGTAAAGCCATGACGAGGAATAGGTGTTTGCTTCTATGAACATTGACTACTTGCAATATATGCAACCTAGACATGGACAGAGAACTATAAATGTAGAATAAACCTCTCTTTCTTGTATGCCGATGAGGCGTATAGGTCTGCTACTACACTGGAGTATTTTAAATTGTGCCAGGAAAACAAGGATGTATTTGAGGAATCATGCAAGTTATGTGCTTTAGTTTTAACAATTTCATCCTCGAGTGCATTAGTGAAAAGAAAGTTTTCGTGTTTGAAGAGAATTAAATCTTTCACTAGAAACAGTATATCACAAGGAAAACACATCATTAGTGAACATCTCTATCCAGAAGGAACTTTTGTGTAAACTTATAAGGAATGAGCCGTTTTATATCACAGATAAGTTTGCTACCCTCAAAGACCGGAAGATTGACTTAATATACAAGAAATAAAATAGGCGAGTCTCGCATGATAATTATTATTTAGCTAAATTAGTATGTTTAAATTTGGCTATCATTGTTTATTAGAGTTTGCAACCCTTCAGATACTATTTAAGGGGCATGGCCGCCACTGGTCCAGTAACACGGTACTAGCGAAAAGCAGGGTGCGACGCGACGCAGAACAGCTTAACGCCTGTAAAACTTGAAACGGAATATTATGTGCGCGCATGCGTATTTCATGTTATAGAAAGGCAATAAGCATCCAGGATAAAAGGTGGTGCACTTCTGAAAGAGTACAAAACATAATTATATTTTTATACCCAGTGGTTCGACTTTTATATCTTATTAATTTATAGTTAACTTTCGTGATGATTAAAGAGAGACTTAATTTTATTTGTGGTTATAATAAATGTGTTTCTGTCATAAATTAAGCTACTTGTTTTAATGCTCTCAATTGGCCGATATGTGATCGCAGGTTGATGAATTAAATGTACATGATCTTCACAAAGTATTGCCTGCTCCGAGACATGCTGCAAATTGCTGATTGAAGTATTCAAAGTTTCTAGTTCAAGATACATTACATCGCCAGAAAGCCATGCATTGTTTAAAGCAATTGTTTAACGGCTAAAAGAGGATATAGAAGATCAGGAAGACCGTAAATTGCTCCAGGTTGAAGCAATTAAAATTTGACGGACAATATAAAAAAATATGATGTGTTACACTCACATGTCTTTCTGTACTCTTGTACAAATTATTTTTACAAACTCTTATTCTCCATCTGTTTCATATTAGTCGATATAAACATTTGCAGAAACGATCTTTTGACATGCAAAGAAAATTACATTTTACACATAGCGACCAGTTCTAAAAATATTTGACTATCGCTTAAGGCGTACTACGTTTCCCTTGTTTTGTAATTGCAAGGGCAATATAGAAATACAGTAGCCTTTAAGCATCAACATATATCTTAATAGCTGGTTGCTAGGTGCAGCACCATTATCTTTGCCACAGATTAATACTCTTTGCATATCCAAGATCAAAAAATGAATAACGAATTCCCATTTGAGAATATAAGTATTGAAAAATTTAAGGGAATAACAAGCAATATCTCGAAAATGCTTTACTCAACAACAAAAATGTATATGACATAGATTGTGTATTTTAACGCGATCTAAATTTTTTGTGTAGTAAGATTTTGTCTATCTCTTATGGTTTACCAGTTATGCAAAAGTCGTTCACAATGAAGAATACTTTTGGAGACATTTCCAGAAAATTCAAGATATACATTTTATTTGTCATGAAAGTATCTTAAACATATGATATTTTAATCAAAATCGTTAGCCATTTTTGAGAAAATTAAAATTTTCGAAAAATGTTCCATATAAAGGGTAATATGGGGTGGAGGATTTTCTTGAAAACCTTCGTGTCGCATCTCTGGAAGATATTGAACCTAAATAGCAAGGTTAGTGTTTATCCGACTGTTCGTTTTGAGTTATGCTGTTCATAGACACACACACGGACATGTTTCCAAAAATGCTTTTTTTGGATTCAGGGGGTCTCCGGTGAAATCTCAGTATCGAATTTTTGGGTGGAATACAATACTTCCCCTACTTACTATACTAGAACAGAAAGTAAAAAACACATTGAGTAGTGTAGGGTTGTAGGCTCCTCAGTTGTGAGTTAAACTTAGTTGTAATACTGCTTTTCAATTCTCTCAGTGATAGGACCTGTTCTAGGGTTTATAAAGTTACGATTTTATTTACCACAAACGCGGAACATTCTGCCGAAGCGGAGTGAAGTTTGGTAACGACGCGTTTGCACCGTATTGGTTCTCGTGAAACATCAGGAGGTTTGACCTTACTATATTAAAGGGTAGCTGCTCCCGTATGTATCCTCATGCTGGGCCATGGCGACCCTTAGCTTTTCCAAAATCATCCAAAAACATAATTTTCCAAGCCTTGAATATCCATTGGGATACGCATGAATCACATGGGAGAGTTAGCTGCGGTTTGGAAAGCATCATCATGGTGGCACAATGGTAATTCGTTGGGATAAGTCGAACACCCGTTTCCAGTCCCGGCAATAGCACACAGTTTCTAAAATCTGATCTAACATCACAGTCTTTACAGATTACGGCCAATGTGAAAGAACAGTTGTTAACACATCGCTGAACTACATAATGTTTCACGAAACTAAATCACACGTAGACCTAAAGCCCGCTTAAACAATAACATTTACATACCCAGGTGTGGATTCCGCCATTAATGCGAATACTCCTAAGTCATAACCATTCTAGCTACTATGAGCAAACGGTTGGCGTAGGTGTGCATATTGCGGCTAATGTATTCTTCCTCACGATGTCGCTTTCCATTGGCTATTAGGTATACCCACGCGCTTCTGCTACAGGTAAAGCCTTGTATTAGAAGATGTTAATGTTTCCATAGCGGAGCAGTGCTCATTATTATTACTACCCCATCGCAGTTAACAGCATAGCGAGTTGAATCGAGGAAGCAGTGAAATTTGCGAAAGGATATTTACATTGTTGAAAAGCCTTACGTAACTATAGCATTAATGCATATATAAAACCACAGTAACTAATAAACATTTAAGTGCAGACGAACATTGGCTATAAATTTCCTTCCTGCTCTAGCTATTGTATTGATTTTTTCCTAACCGCTGGACTTTTATTTGCAACTACTGTTGTGTAACATTAATTTGAATACAGTGTCCCCCTTCTAATGGTCATATTTTGTAACACTATGAACCTGTTCTAGAGATAACAAAGAATAGTCACAATTTATTGCTAAAAGAGAACGTTTTATTATCGTTGGCGTTATCTGGCATTGTGACTATTTCTAACACTACAACAAATGGAAAATTTCGTTTAAAGGATATACGAAAATAGAATGACTAAACTATTAAAGGACCCCACCAATAAAATTTAAACATAATCTATTGTAATGTAATGGAAAACATTCAATATTTTATCAAAAGGACATATAAATAATTTTAATTATAAGCCACTTTCTAAATTATTTGAAGGCACTTGTAGCGTCCGAGATGAAACGAAACAAGTAATTCGCCCTCGTTTTAATCATTTCAAGTCTATTAAGATTAGAATTGGCCAAACTGTTCATTCATCAGAACTATTTCAGTCATTTTGGTTTGTATTTTGAGTTGTTCATAATCCTTTTCCATTAAATATTTAGGCATGACGAACTCTCTTCATTCACGAATAAATTCCTTCATTCTGATTTCATTCCAAGCAGCTTTAAAATATCTAATGGTAGATGTTACTTGTAGATAGCACATTTGTATAACCTGAATATACAAAACAGAAACCCCCACAAAGCTTTAAAGAAACGTAAGGTTGAAATTTGACAAAATTATTAATATTATTACGTATTATTATATCATGATTATTACTCTTTTACACTATGATATTGCTTTCTTAATAGGTATTAGTAATTTTAAAACGTCAAAATTTTAAATAAACACTTAATTCTGTGTTTCTCAGCTCTTCTTCTTCTTCTTTTCCTTTCTGTACTACCAATTAGTGTAAGTAGAAAGAATTCGATTACGACATTTTACCGAAATACATATTTTGAGGCTCCTGGATCCCCCCCAAAAGTATTTATAGGACAATGTCCGTATGTCTGTCTATCTGCTCTTGTCTGTGTGTCTCTGAACAGCATACTCAAAAACGAAAAGTCTGTTAAGTGCTGAAGTTGGTATTTAAGCTCAGTATCTTCTAAAGATACGGCAAGAAGATTTTTAACAAAATCCTGCACCGGAAACTACCCTTTGCATGTAACTATTTTCGAAATTTTCAATTTTCTAAAAAATGGTTCAACGATTTGCATTAAAATACCATATGTATAAGATATTTACGCTACAAATAAAATGTATATCGCGGATGTTCTGCGCATAGCCTGTGGATTCTGAATGGCGTTTGTGTAACTGGTAAACCGCCAGAGAGACAAAATCTTGTTACACAAAAATGTAGATCTCGTTAAAGCAAACAGTTTGTCAATAATTTTTTGTGGCGTTAACCATTTCTGAGATATTCTTTGTTATTGGTTTGCATTTCCAAATATGTGTACTCATACTTTTCTGAGGAGGAAAATGGCTATTCCTTTTCTCTTTTTCTTGCGATGATGCAAAGAGAAGGGAATTTCAAACGTATCGCATAGCAATCCGCATTTAAAAGATTGAACTATTGCATAGGACTACTGTTTTCCCCTAATCCCCTTGTGCCTACACAGAAATATGCAGTAAAGTCATTTACGTAAATGTTTGTAGTGATTAACGCGAAGTATACAGAGGAATAAGCTTTTATAATAATTAGTTGGTAGAAGAATGGGTAGAGCAAGCCATGTGAATAGATTTTCTTAGTATTTTTCTACATACAATATGCTACATAGCTACTACAAGTTTTATTGTATGTTACAATGTACATTTTTATAGACATAAATATTAAAATTAAAAGGAATGGCCTAGCTGATATTGCTTTGTATATTCAACTAGAACAAACTTATTTGATCGATTGATTGAGTGAATTCAGTTTGTATCAGATAGGAAGTATGTTATTCTTGTACCAGTGTTTTTACTTGAGGTTAGAACTTAAATCATACAGAAAATTCATGTCAGTTGCTACCAATGGATCATTTAAGGCTATCAGCCAGTAGAGAGCAAATTCTGTTGGATTCATAAAAATGAAGTATATTCCAGGTTCATCTAACAGAAAAACTGCTGGTACGGTAACAACTTTTGTTTACAGTTTCCCTAAGATCCAGTTAAAGAAATAAATTTCAATAAATGAGTTCCTGTACTGTAAATTTTATGTTAAAAGCAAATGGTTCTCTATGTTTAAAATTGGGCAATTTAAAAACTATGAAAACATATTTTATTTAATTTATGAAAATGCGTGTCAAAATATGCTACGTGTTATTACTTCAAATGCAAATAGTGCAGTTTAGTAATATAAAATACTTCACTTTCGTGGTGAATCTTTTCCTATACCTTTCCACTAATTCAGCAACAAAACCACTTCATATGACATCTAGATGTTTTATTTTCTAATGCATAACTACTGGATCTTCTATTATTGTATGTTCAGTATTTTGAGACAGCAATAGATGAAGAAATCGGATTAATCGCAAAAAGGCCCACGATTTGTGGTGGGCTGTCTCATAAGTTCGTTCGTTTTGCTCGTTAAGTTCCATCTATAATGCCTGAAAACCCTGAACCCTTAGTACTCAAGTTATCCTAGTTGCCTAACCACCCCTACGACTTAGAGAACAACAACCAGACTCACTATTCGATATGTCAGTGTGTATTTGTGAATGACGTTAGATAGAACGGCGTTAACTTGTGTTTACAAACTATGGAAAACAAAAAGGAACATTTCCGACATCTTATGCTGTTTTACTATCGTAAGGGTAAAACCGCCTCACAATGCCGGAAGAAAATTTGTGCTGTCTACGGTGAAGTTGCAGTAACGAAGCGAGCATACCAAAAGTGATTTAGTCGATTTCGAGCTGGGAATTTCTCCCTAAAAGACATACCTCGGTCTTGACGGCCAAAGATACGGACGGGGAAAGAATTCATGAAACGATAGTCAACAATACACGAATTACAAGCCGGGTGTTGGCATTGGAGCTCAATTTAGCTCGTGCTACTATAGCCAGGAACTTGGCAATATATTGTCGACAATAACGCTGTGTCTGCAGAAAATAAATAGTTTGTTTGCAAAACCTAACTACAGTAGTTATTTATCTTTTGAACTACCTTCTGTTTAAAGTTTCTAAACGGAAAGTTCGGCAACTACGCTGTCGTAGCTATGCTGCGGGTGAGGGTGTTCCCAGGCGTTCTTAGTGATTGAAACGTAACGAAAAGCGAACGAACTTGTGAGACAACCCTATACTATTCCTTATCTCCCTTTCCACCGTCTCAAAAGATAGAAAGTGGGAAATAATTCTATCAAGAGTGACGCCTAAGTATCGGTTCCCCACTCTATCCTTTGGCTTTAATAGGTGAATGTGGGTATTTACTGCGGGAATTCGTAGTTTGGTGAATAGAATAGCATGGCTTTTGCCCGGACTCACGGCCATCCGCCACTGTCTGCATCAGGTTGGACCAGGCAGAGATGTTTCTGAATACAGTTGTAAGCTCTGAGTAGGTGTCTATATATTTTACATAGCAGGACATCATCAGCAAATTGGACCATATTGACACCGAGTGCCGTGAATAGGCTAAACAGCGTGGAAGATAAAGCAGAGCCTTCGGGGACTCCGCCTCGTACAGATATTTGTGGTTATGTTTTCTCGCATCTACTACTGTGAGAATGCGTTGATGTAGAAACTGTGTATAATATCTGTGTAGGCCAAGCTGGATACGTTTGTACAGGAGTCCCTCATGTCAGGTTGTTGAGAAGCCTTTTCAACATCCAGAGATTACAGCTGGCATGAAAGCTGTGCTGGAATCCTAGTTCAGCAGCTTCCAATAAACTCAGTAGCTGTTGGTTGGTCGAGTGCCGAAAACTAAACTAATGGGTTGGGATGGCTTGGATGTCTGCCATAACGGCGACAAGCCGTATAGTATAAGCCTCTCGAAGACGCTCGAGAGGGTGGGTATGAGGCTAATGGAACGGTAGCTGGAGGGTGGTGCCGGATCTTTACCAGACTTCAGGATGCACACCACCTGAGCCGCCTTCCACTCTCGCGAGAAGTGCCCCAAGGTGACATACATACGGAGCATCTTAGTGAAGAGCACGACTCTAAGAGGATGTTTTATGCTATAACAGGAATGTGCAGTACTTTCTAAATGCTACTTATAGTCGGTTTCTAGTTCGATATTCACAGCATTGTGTTTACCTATAACCGTATTAAAATATTATGAGATTAGTTGAATTAAGGAAGGTATGGTGAAAGAGGTAGGGAAAAAAACCACAAATGATTTTTGCTTCTAAAATGAATTCAAAGTTAAGCCTTTGAAACATACTTTAATATTCTCTGAATATCAAAAGGTGCTTTATAAAATTAAATCTTTTGATGCATGAAGAGAAATTTCAAGAGAAGTGGTCACCAAAAAAGTAATAACAATAAGTTAGTGCCAATAGCATCAGTGTGCTTTTCAGCCCTGAAAATGGCCTTAGCAAAGAACAGACAGCCTATTGTGGAAACATTCCTAGTAAATGTTTACATTATATTATGTTGCTAAATAGTCTAGGGAAGGATTCTATTATAAGCTAAAAATCACCATAATATGTAAAATAAAATATGATGCAATGCCTAAAATTTATAAAAATATGCCTGGTAAAAAAACATATATACTAACAATATTATAATGACGTAAAGTTTCACTTTTAAAATAAATTAGTCAATTTATGTCAATGAGCTATTTATTTTAAAAATCTGATGTGTTACACTCACATGACTTTCTCTACTCTTGTACTAACTATTTTAAGAAACGCTTATTCTCCATATGCTTCATGTTAATCGAGGTAACGAGACGTTAATCTTATTGCTAATTGATGCAATTTGTAGATGCAAGGGGAACTGGTAGGCTGTAAGCGATAGCAAAATATTTTAAGAGGTGGTTGCTATGTGGGGTATTCCAGTCTCTTTACATTACCAGGGCAAAAAAAAATGAATAACGAATTTGAGAAAAAGTATAAGTATTGGAAAATTTAAGGGAATAACAAGCAATATCTCGAAAATGGTTCACCCAACAAAAAAAATGTACATGACATAAATTGTGCATTTTAACGCTATCTACATTTTTTGTGCAGTAAAATTGAAGAATTGTACTTTTGGAGAAATTCCCAGAAAATTCGAGATATACATTCATTTGTCATGAAAATATCTTAAACTTATGATATTTTAATCAAAATCGTTAAAGTCATTTTTGAGAAAATTAAAATATTATGCTGTTATGCTGTTCACAGACACAAACACACACACACACAGTTACACACACGGACATGTTTCCAGAAATGCTGTTTTTGGATTCAGGGGTCTGAAAGCATGTATTTTCGGTGAAATCTCGGTATCGAATTTTTGGGTGGAATGCAATACTTCCCCTACTTACTATACGTAGTAGAGAAAGTAAAAAGAATCTTATCTGTTGAATTCACATAACTTTTTCCACCTCTAATGCTTATAAGTAGGCATAATATTATTCAATACATTCAATACAAAAGTTTATTCAATACATTATTCAATACAAAAGTTTATTTTCCTATCTAATTCATTTTAATCAGATACAAATTTCTAGAAATATCTGTATTACACATTTTGTTATAGATACAAAGTAATAGTGAGAATTAAATGTCTTAGAATGAACGCTATACGCTTGCTTTAAAATTCCTTACTCCTTCCTGACATCGCGAGAAACACTGAAAATTGAACAATTCTAAATATTAATAATGGATACCTGGAAATGGCTGATACCGCAAAAACTATTATTTGAAATAAATTGGGTGTTTTAAAGAGACCTCCATTTCTTGTGTGATAGTTTTCATCAATTGCTTAACGTGTACCAGTTATACAAGATTATACAAACTGCTTCGTAATGAAGTTATTCCCACAAATTTAAGATATACATTTTATTTGTTATAAATCTCTTTAATATGTGGTATTTTAATCAAAATCGTTAGAACCCTTTCTTAAAAAATAAACAATTTCAAAACATGTTGCAGGTTAATTGTCGTTTAGGGTGAGAGGATTCTCTTGAGAATCTCCATCTCACATCTTTGGAAGGTACTGAACTAAATATTTTTGGGTGGAAGCAATATCTTCTCTACCTACTATTTACGTGGTAGAGAAATAAAATGCTTTTGGGGGGCAGGAGGTTGAAAAAGCCTAAAATTTTGTATTTCCGATGAAATCCGGTATGGAATTTTTTGGTGAAAAGCAGTACCTATGTACGTGGTAGAGTAGGTAATAAAATGGGCATAAGAAGAAAGCTAAGCTATGAAATTTGATAGTGTAGTATGTTTATTATTTTATTAAATCTATGAATACATAGTTGCTGTAAGGTATGATTTTTTCTTTTACACGCTCCTTTTTACTTGATCTTATGAGCACTGAGTTGCAATGCAGCATGAATACCTTGTGCAAAGTTTTTAATACAAATAATCTCTATTATCAGCCAACAAGTCTTTCTATTTCTAAAAACTTTTTCTACTTAAGCAGACACAAAATGTGCAAATTTAAAATGTGCATTATCATTTTTGAATGTGATTCCAAATTATTCAGAAAAGGCATTTCGCCAACAAAATTATTGAAATGGAACGCACTATATTCGTTATTCTATTACATTTTCTAATTCGTTTAGAGATACATATTGCGCAGTATTACGATTTATCAATTATGCAATCTTATACATAATTCATTCCTAAAGAAGGAGACTTCATCGACTATTGACAGAGAATTAAACATGTGCATTTTGGAAATAATGTAAATATCTTAAACATAGGGTATATTGATCAATATCGATAGATCCATTTTTCAGAAAATAAACAATGAACTTTTTCTATAAAAGTATAGTCTGGAAAGCGGAACTTTTCTTGCAAATCTTTGTGTCGCATCCTTGGAACACAATGAACTTAAATACGAAGTTTTTTATTTATCGGAATTTTCATTTTTGAGTCGAGTTATATACACACCCACGAGCATCGGTGCCTGGACCTTTTTCTAAAAATGCTTTTTTATTCGGGGAACTTAGAGAGTGTCTTTCTGCTAAAGTCTAAGTATCGAATTTTAGGCTAAATTGCAATACATCCTCTACCTAAGCAGATTTTACAGAAAGGAAAAATACTTTGAAACCACATCAAAACACAGAAAGATGTCAAGAAGGCTAATATCAGGATTTTCGGGGTGTTGTTTCAAGACACTGACCAGAATTAGCTTTACCCACAGAAAAGCTTATGTACTGATAAATATATGGCGACAAATTTGCTTTCCTTTAGTTTTGTTTGAGAGATTTGTGCTTTTGGCAACTTACTTCATAATAATACCTTAAATTCAGTTCTTGCGCAATTAAAGCATAACAAAAGTTCTGTTTTTTATAGAGTAAAAGAATGACTGCATCCAGCGTTACCTCAAAAATTTGGGTAAATTCTAATTTTAATGATAATCGAAAGTAATGATAACATAAAAAATCTGATGTGTTACACTCACATCACTTTTTCTACTCTTGTACAAACTATTTTTACAAACGCTTATTCTCCATATGCTTCATGGTAATCGAGATATCGAGAAGTCAGTCTTATTCCTAATTTTCTTGTAGGTGCAAGGGGAATTTGGTAGGCTTTAACCGATAGTCAAATCTATTAAGAGCTGGTTGCTATGTGGAGTATATTTCATTCTCTTTGCATTACCAGCACAAAAATAATTAATAACGAATTCTTATTTAAGAAAAAGTATAAGTATTGGAAAATTTAAGGGAATAACAAGCAATATCTCGAAAATGGTTCACCCAGCAAAAAAATGTACATGACATAAATTGTGTATTTTAACGCTATCTAAGTTTCTTGTGTAGTAAAATTTTGTCTATCTCTTATGGTTTACCAGTTATGCAAAATTCGTTCACAATGAAGAATACTTTTGGAAGCATTCCAAGAAAATTCGAGATATACATTTCATTTGTCATGAAAATATCTTAAATGTATGATATTTTAATCAAAATCTCTAGAGCCATTTTTGAGAAAATTAAAATTTTCGAAAAATATTCCATGTAAAGGGTAGTATGGAGTGGGGGAATTTTCTTGAAAACCTTCGAGTCGCAGCTCTGAAAGATACTGAATCTAAATACCAAGTTTGGTGTTTATCCGACTGTTCGTTTCTGAGTTATGCTGTTCACAGACAGACAAACACACACAGACAACACACGGACATGCTTCCAAAAATACTTTTTTGGATTCAGGAGATCTCAAAACATGTATTTCCGGTGAAATCTCGGTATCAAATTTTTGAGTGGAATGCAATACTTCCCCTACTTACTATACGTAGTAGAGAAAGTAAAAAATTCGTCAGTACATGTTGGAATAAACAACTGAGGACGCATATGGGCGAGTACAAACAACCTTAGCTAGGTAGGAATGCATCCACATTATATTTCCGTTTCAGTGTTCATCAGGATGTCTGATTTAAGTTTTGGATGGAAATGGTGCTTAACATTACTTTGTCTTATTGATAAGTTTCCTACGTCATTGCTTTGAAATAGTCCAGTATGAACTATTTCTATCAATATTAGTTCCCGGGAACTAGTATTAGGGCACTGTAGTTATAATTTCGGCATTATGCTTTAAATAAATATCCAAGATGAACTGTTAGACATTATGCCTTCTATTCTTTATAATCTTGTACTATAAATATTACGGGCTATGTTCGTGTATTTTCGTAAACCTAAAAGGATAACAGAATGCAACATAAACTACTTGGTTATATAGGGTTATCGAAAAATGTTGCAAATATTTTAAAAAAACATAGCTACCAAAACAATGAAGCAAATGGAACCATTTTAATTGCAATATACTCGCTAACTGTTCAAGTTTTTCAGGCTTGACTGTACCTAAGTCGTGACCTTAAAAAAATGCGCAGAACGAATGCGCAATGACAGCGGGGTCCATGTAGCAGATAGACAGTGGAACAGCGACTGTTCAGGAGAAACCATAGTGCATGTTGTGGTTAACAGAGTTCAAATTTCTTATAAGTGTTGAATGGCGTTTCAGGCATGTTTATTGCAAGGGGCATCTCATTTGAACGGACTAAAACGCTGGTACCAGCAGTTTAAATGAACTGGGAATAAAAACATAAAAGAATTCCTTGTCGGTCTAAAACAAATAATATAAATGTCGAACGTATATGTCAGAGTTGCTCGCGTATGAAAAAACACCTTGAATAATTCCTATGTACAACGAAACAAAAATTGTATGTCTAGTGATTATTAAACTATGATTTTTTTACATACATGTACTTTTTTCTATCAACCTGTATTACGCAGAAAAACGAGAATCATGTAATAAATAAGGCCGATATATTTGTTTTCTTCCGTATGTTAAAACATATGCTATGTCGTATCGTAACGTAAGTGTTCCACGAATTCAATATAAAAGTTACACAGACAATACTAGCACTCATTTTTATCTGAACAATCCGGTTGCCACTGCTCTCATTATAAAAATTAATTTATATCTATTCAGTAACTTGCAGTTCCACATGCTTTAGGAAGAGGGAGGGTGGTATTGTTTTATTAGTTTTTTGTCATTTCTGGACGTAAATGTACAGAATATACACTATGTGATCAAAAGTATCCGGACACTCCCACAAGCATACGTTTTTCATCTTAGGTGCATTGTGCTGCCACCTACTGCCTGGTACTCATTATCCGCGACCTCAGTAGTCATTAGACATCGTGAAACAACAGAATGAGACGCTCCGTGGAACTCACGGACTTCGAACGTGGTCAGGTGATTGGGTGCCACTTGTGTCAGAAGTCTGTACGCGAGATTTCCACTCTCATAAACATCCCTAGGTCCACTGTTTCTGATGTATTAGTGAAGTGGAAACGTGAAGGGACATGTACAGCACAAAAGCGTACAGGCCGACCTCGTCTGTTGAATGACAGAGAACACCGACATTTGAAGAGGGCCGTAAAGAGCAATAGGCAGACATCTATCCAGACCATCACACAGGAATTCCAAACAGCATCAGGGTCCACTCCAAGTACTATGACAGTTGGGCGTGAGCTGAGAAACCTTGGATTCCATGGTCGAGCGGCTGCTCATAAGCCACACATTACACAGGAAAATGCCAAACGACGCCTCGCTTGGTGTAAGGAGCGTCAACATTACACGATTAAACAATGGCAAAACGTTGTGTGGAGTGACGAATCACGGTACACAATGTGGCGATCCGATGGCAGGATGTGGGTATGGCGAATGCCCGGTGAACGTCATCTGCCAGCGTGTGTAGTGCCAACAGTGAAATTCGGAGGTGCTGGTGTTATGGTGTGGTCGTGTTTTTCCTGGAGGGGACTTGCACCCCTTGTTGTTTTCGTGGCACGATCACAGCGCAGACCTACATTGATATTTTAAGCACCTTCTTGCTTCCCACTGTTGAGTAATTCGGGGATGGCTTTTGCATGTTTCAACACGATCGAGCACCCGTTCATACTGCTCGGGCTGTGGCGGAGTGGTTACACGACAATAACATCCCTGTAATGGACTGGCCTGCACAGAGTCCTGGCTTGAATCATATAGAACACCTTTGGGATGTTTTGTAACGCCGACTTCGTGCCAGGCCTCACCGACCTATATCGATACCTCTCTTCAGTTCCGCACTCCGTGAAGAATGGGCTGCCATTCCCCAAGAAACCTTCCAGCACCTGATTGAAAGTATGCCTGCGAGAGTAAACGCTGTCATCAAGGCTAAGGTTGGGCCAACACCATATTGAATTCCAGCATTACCGATGGAGGGCGCCACAAACTTTTACGTCATTTTCAGCCAGGTGTCCGGATACTTTGGGTCATGTAGTGTACATGCATTTATCTTAGTATATTGCCAATATACAAATTAAGTCGCTCTGTGTTGCAATATATGAAATGCAAAATTGGAACATGTGAGTGCATGACATCAGAAGGGTTGTTCTGTAGAGCGCAGCGATGGAATATCCTACTGCACAGAGCGATTCCTTCATCTAAGGAAGCATCACCTCTAGTGAGTTTTGCTCGATATTGTTCACAATATGACAAGCGTTTATTGTCAATGTGACCGTGTAATCCATAAAGTAAGATAAGCGTTGTATTTAAGTCAGTTTAACGTAAATAGCCTAAAAAAAGCAATAATTTCTGTAAAGTTTCCAGGAGGTAGTGTATCAGGCTCATGATCCGCAGGGACACAATCTCCATTGAAGTATGACTATGATCAGGAAACGAAGGGACACTTCGCACCTCGGCCCAACGCGGATCTTTCCATTATACTCAGATTCTATTATTGGTAGATCGTTTGTTTTGTTTACTTCCCACCGCGTCTCCCCTTCAGAAACCAGTTGTATATTTAGTAAGTAAAATGTGGAATCAAATGTCAGAGGTCCGTACAAACAAAACTGTAGGTACAAGTCAGCGCATGTGTTTACCATACCGAATCACATAATTTACACATTTACAATATTGAAGCCGAAATTATAAAGGCAATAATTATCATAATAATCTGAGAAGGATAGTGATATAAAACAAGTAATAATATATTTAAAATCAGTGTATGTATAAAAAGGAGAAGCATTGTGAAAATTGTTGACTGTAAAAGCGACAGAAAGACAAGACAGACACAGTTTTGTTAATTAGGGACCAGCCTCAGGTAGAAAGGGTAAATACCATTGAAGCAAGTTTTTCCTGGTAATAGCCGAGTACAGCTGCACTTAGCCTGGTGAAGGCCACTGTCTAATCATCATGACGCGAAGATTGAGGGGAGAGAGGGGAAGTTGAGGCGTTGGTTTTCCTTGTAGTAGCGTGGGTAATTCAGTCTGTCCTGAGTGCCTGGTGAGTGTGGGACGGCAGTCCCGCCGAGTTGTGAACATTGGTGGCGAACATGCTAGAGGGTAGAACGCTTAGCTGTAGTTAATATTATTTGGTCTTGGTAAAGACAAAGTATCATCGTATGCATTTAAAAGTGATCGGCAAACCTAAAGTATTATTTTAAATAGTGAACAAAATTGTTCCAAGACAGCGTTTGTGTGTTTCTCTGTACACACCCAAGCATACCCTGAGGTTAAGGTTTCATGCTGGAGCAGCCGTGGCAAAAGAAGAACCAACTGGGAGGAGACAAGCAGCAACCGTGAGGCAAACGTAGTGCTTCAGCGTTGGAGGCGTAGTGTGGCTGCGTGATATTGCGCCTAAACGTGGGGCAGAAAGAATTACCTGCGTCAATATATATGACATTGCTTTCAACACATTTACATAATGATGACTAAGAAACATGACATAAGTTTGTGTCACAGTTCAATCTTGACTTTGCAATACATTACATTTTCTACAAGTTTGGGAATTTAACATAATAGTTGCCTGAAATCAATTCAGTATACCTATAATTTGATTTGCCAAATCTTGAACAAATAATAAAGTCATCAACATTTACAATGCGCATTATGTGCAACTTCACTTTAATTTTAAAACCACTAAAAAAGCTACACCCAACATCTATAACTATCGTGAAGTATGAAAATACATCCTCGATTATTTAAGTTAATTAAACGTGCATGGAAATGGTAGACTGTCAGATTCGGCCAGTTACTGTTACCTGTGACATTGCCCAAAATCCCAAAAGGATGGTAACAAAGATCACTTACTCGGGTTCATCAACCCGCTCGGCCAGACGCTATCGAGAGAGAAGCTTGAACTGCCATCGGCTATCGCCTAGAAGTCTCTCCTCAAATTCACCTCTACTCCTCTGTAGGCAGAAACAACTCAAGCCTCATCAACCTGCACTACTTGCACGACGCAATAGCGCCCATGGCATAAACACACATTATATGAAGAGAATAAGTGAAGATTTATTTAGTATAAGTGCACTTGATTTCCAATCAAAAAGTCTGCAATAAATTAGAATAAATAATTGAATATTTAGGTCTTATATCTTTAATTACTATCACTTCCTTTATTCTTTATTGTTGCTGTAATAAAGAATTCGAGGTGAAGGATGAGGTGAAGCATCCGCAAAGGCTATAGGATGTAGGTAGGCTGACCTACAGAGACGCGCAGAAATCCCTAACGGTTCCAAACTTGATGACTCGCCACACTGTTGGACTGCTCAAAGTAAGTGGCCCTCTGGCGTACCTGAGATGGCTCAGAGAAGGCTGCCATCTTACAGAGCCGAGAAGAACTTTCCAACGAGCAATCATCTGAGACATACCGATCGACACTTTACAGCCCCTAAACCTACCTGAAACATGAAAAGGGGGAGCGAAATTATAGGAAACGAGTGAAATGAAACCCAGCATTCGCCTTGCCAAACAAGGGAAACCATGAAAAACCCATAGTCAGAGTGGCCGAACCCAGGAACCTCCGAAAGTGTGCCTCGCACGTTACCACGGGGCCATTTCCCTCGTTAATGAAATAAGTAACTAAAATAATACATATTTTTCTGCAGTTTTTCCCTATCCTGAGACATGTTAACGTTAAAATCGTTTCATCGCGGGCTAATTCGGCCATTTATTTCAAACTTTCACTCATTAACTCTTCTATAGAAGCTATCCAATTAAAGGACTTTAAAATGGCGTTTTCCGTTGTAGAAAGGAGCAAATAATTTCTAACCTGATTTGGATAAGTTTCTCTTCATTCTTAGCAATAATATTATACCTATACACCACGGATTTTCTATCTATTTCATATTAATCGAGATAAACATTTGCAGAAACGATCTTTTGACATTCAAAGAGAATTACATTTTACACATAGCGACCAGTTCTAAAAATATTTGACAATCGCTTAAGGTATACTATGTTCCCCTTGTTTTGTATTTGCAATGGCAATATAGAAATACAGTAGCCTTTAAGCATAGACATATCTCTTAATAGCTGGTTGCTATGAGCAGCACCATTCTCTTTGCCACAGATTAATACTCTTTGCATATCCAAGACAAAAAAAAATTAATAACGAATTCCCATTTGAGAAAATAAGTATAGAAAAATTTAAGGGAATAACAAGCAATATCTCGAAAATGGTTCACTAACAAAAAAATGTAGATGACATAAATTGTGTATTTTAACGCGATCTACAATTTTTGTGTAGTAAAATGTTGTGTATCTCTTATGGTTTACCAGTTATGTAAAAGTGGTTCACAATGAAGAATACTTTTGGAGACATTCCCAGAAAATTCAAGTTATACATTTTATTTGTCATGAAAATATCTTAAACATGATATTTTAATCAAAATCGTTAGAGCCATCATTGAGAAAATTAAAATTTTCGAAAAATGTTCCATGTAAAGGGTAATCTGGGGTGGGGGGATTTTCTTGAAAACCTTCGTGTCGCATCTCCGGAAGATACTGATACTAAATACCAAGTTTGGTGTTTATCCGGCTGTTTGTTTTTGAGTTATGCTGTTCACAGACATACACACACACACGGGCATGTTTCCAAAAATGCCTTTTTTGGATTCAGGGGATCTCAAAACATATATTTTCGGTGAAATCTCGGTATCGAAGTTTTCGGTGGAATATAATACTTCCCCTACTTACTATACGTAGTAGCGAAAGTAAAAACCACTTGCTCTAAAAATTCTGGGAAAACATCTGCTAGCACCAAAAGCTTTAACTCTATCTTACTCTGAGAAATATCCCTGAATGCGAACCTAATGCGTAAGAGGAGATTAGCAGGCGAGGGTCAGAGGACAGCAATGACCACCGTTGGTTTTACATTAGCATATGAAAATATTAGGATACCCCATATCAAAGAAGAACTAGAGGTTTTGATAGTAACATGACCAAAAACAAAAGTGACGCTCGGTTGTTTGTCGCCTTCCTTTGTCCTTCTACAGTAGAGGCTGGAGGATTAATTCTTCCCTATTTGTAACTTCCACATCATTAGGTTTTCCAAAACGCTGAATATCGATCCATCGAGAGAGATCGATTACCCAAAGCGATAACTCGTTCTAATATATCGCTTGTGACATAATCCCTGTGTTCAGCATGTGTACAAAGCAGCTGCCGTAATCAAAGATTTACCTTTTTAAGTAACAATGCCAAACATTTGGTGCATTTGATTGACACTACAGTGACACTCACTGTGCCAGCTTTGATATCCTAGTATGCAATCTGCAATGTTTGACATGAGAGCATTTATCTGTCAGCAGTACAGATTTTGTTTGTCCAACACAGCAGGCATATTTCTTGTTTTTTACTTTCCCTACTACGTATAGTAAGTAGGGGAAGTGTTGCATTCCACCCAAAAATTTTATACCGAGATTTCACAGGAAATACATGTTTTGAGGTGCACCAAATATATATAAAGCATTTTTGGAAACATGTCCGTGTGTGTGAACAGCATAACTCAGAAACGGACAGTCGGATAAACACCAAACTTGATATTTAGGTTCAGTATCTTCCAGAGATGCGACACGAAGGTTTTCATGAAAATTCCCCTACCGCAGATTACCCTTTACATGGAACATTTTTCGAAAATTTTAATTTTCTCAAAAATGGCTCTAACGATTTTGATTAAAATGTCATATTTAAGATACTTTCATGACATATAAAATTTACATCTTGAATTTTCTGGGAAAGTCACCAAAAGTATTCATCGTGAAAGACTATTGCATAACTGGTAAACCATAAGAGAGAGACAAACTTTTACTACACAAAAATGTAGATCGCAATAAAATACACAATTTATGTCCTATACATTTTTTTGTTGAGTGAACCATTTTTGAGATATTGCTTGTTATTCCCTTAAATTTTCCAATACTTATACTTTTACTCAAATAGGAATTCGTTATTAATTTTTTTCTATCCTGGTAATGCAAAGAGCATGGAATACTCCACATAGCAACCATCTCTTAAAATATTTGACTATCGCAAAGCCTACCAATTCCCCTTGCATCTACAAGAAAATTAGCAATAAGATTTACATCTCGATTAACATGAAGTATGTGGAGAATAAGCGTTTGTAAAAACAGTAAAGGTGAGAGAGTCATGTGAGTGTAACACATCAGGTTTTTTTGTGCCCACTGCTTCCTACCCTTTCTTCAAAATAGCTAACGAGGTTTATGGAAAGTTGTAGTTTAATTTTATCTATTTGTGCTGCTACTTTTCATGATTGTTTTCTTCTGTCGGAAGTACAATGCTGATGTCTTTTCAGCGTGTTGTTGAAGCTTATAAATAGATTCTTTTGATTTGGGCCCTATGTTCGTTATTTGGGTCTTATTAAAAATGTCCTTTTTTCAATAAATTACGGAATCTGATTAAAGGATGAGAATAAAGCATGATTCATTTCCAGAGAGTGGAGGATGATACCAGTTAATATAATGCGTCGGCACTATAAAATATTGTGAATATTGTCCAATCCTTCCTGGCTTAGATTAAAATTATTTGATAAACTACATATTTACTAATCTCGATAAACATATTTAAGTGGTTATATTCCAGCGAAGGTAACAAATGTACAAGTAGTGGTTGTGATGTGTGATATTATCTACTTTATCCATCAAAGCGGGACAATGTAAATCATTAACGCTTTGACCATCTATAACGATGAGTACTGAGAGCCTTTCTAACTTTGTAAAGTGTAGACTTTGTATACTCTGATAAATCCATTTTGATTTGTCCTACAGTGGAGAAGATAAATCTAATACATGGTGATCAAAGGAATTTATTCAGTTCACAACATATAGGTTAAAATTTGAAATGGCTAACGAGGTAATGTATCATTTTGAATTCAACATTGAGGCTAATTTTGAGCAGACTGTTGAAACCTTGTCACAAATTGAGCTGAAAATTACTGTAAATACAATAATGACATATCAATAAAAAGTTTAAAACCTATTACATTGCTTTGTGTGTTGATTTACGTATTTTCAATCCTTAGAAAGTAATAATACACCGAATTTTAATTTTTAGTTATTAAAGAATGATATAAGCAGTTTATCCCTTATATTTGTTGAAATATAATATTAAAGGCGAGTAAAAGTTATAGGCAAAAAATAAAAGGGATATTAAAAGCTTTATCCCGCCAATATTAGATCTGCTAAATTCATTACCTATTACCTTAGACACCTCTTAAGACATACTAAAATGTTTTCATGCAGCTGTACGATTTCCACGATCATGATATGCTTTTATACAATACGGTTATTTATTAAGCAAGACAGGACTTTTTCTTAATTATAATTAAAACATATCAGCAGTTATTTGTTTAAGAAATATGTAACTATATCATTAACCCTAATGTTACTTACATTATTTTAACAGCATGCTTATCTAAACGTTATTAAATTGGTGTTAATAACAGTTATTAACACTATTGTAGATTCATAACATCATTTAAGGATTATTTTTATCATCTTAAAATTTAAATGTTCAGTAATGTTTGAGAAAATACTTCATTTTTACCAGAAAATGTCATTCGCAGACAAAGCTGTTAAAAATGGGAAAAACAAATTCACACATATTTACAAAGAAAGAAGTAAACTAGCTTGAACATATAGAAGGTGCCATATTTAATATCAGTGCAATTTGTAGACCAAAACTTCCGCTATAGGTTGGGTTACACTTTACCCCTCTACTCCGAAGTGTGTTGGAGTTACCAGTTTTTCTGTGAAGTATTGCAGAAGTGCCAGTACGAAATGAAGGTATGTGTAAAGTATATTTAACACATAAATGTTTTTCCTAAAATGATAAAATATATATCAAATCAAGCGGGAAATTCCAAATTACAAAGTTGCACAGAAGAAGAAATTTTTATGTTTTGACAATGCTCGCCATTTGGTGTTCATATTTGATGTGTACAATGTTCTATGTGCTTCAATAATATTAGAGGCTCAGTTTGAAAGAGTGGCTCCAAATAAAAAGAAACGATTTATGACGTTATATCACAGGTCTAAAGGTAGCATCCCCTCCGATTATTCATCCTATGAAATTATAGTCTCAACATCTATAATAACTCCATAATTTATTAGCGGATTTGATCGTCCTTTATGAATTGTTTATCACAGTATAAATTTCCTGCAACATTGTGTACCCAAAATATCCTCCTTATAAGCAGTATATTTTTCGTAATTTTTTATATTCCATAACCCATGTGAAGACAATTCTGTTTCTTGCGTATAGACATATCATTCACAAGCATTTTTGTTTCCATCAACTTGCAGAAGCCCCGGAGACATGTAGCGAATCCCGGGGTGTCAACCCTGAGTCCACTAGCAGAGAGTGCGTAGGCGGTTGGAGGAGGAACACCATGGTCATGGTCGAGAGGTCCACTCGGTTTGACCTTTTATTGTAAATAACATATAATAAGGCCCATTATGGGCGCATAGCCTCCGCAGCGAATCCGATTAACTTACCTGGAGAGTTCTCGCGGGTCTTGATGCACTTTTGGTGGTGCGTGACGCTGATCGGTGTGTACATATTCTCAAAGATGATAGGCCAAGAGAGCGTGACTAGTTGCAGGTCCGTAAATACTACGCGATTGCAAAGGTAAGTTTTGCGGTGGCAGCATTACTGACAGCTCTCTAACTTCAACACTTTCTACAACTTGATGCAATTATCCACTACCGTTCATAACCTGGCGAAGGGTCGTTACAATATAAACACTGATGCGGTTTTCCTCAGAGAAGGTTCAATCCCTATGCCAAGCTTTAGAAATGTTTGTTGCTTTTAGCGTATTCATTACAGAGCTACTGTAGTAGTTTCAGTTACATTGGAAAGGAAACTATTATCTTCCTCAAGAGCGTCTTTGGTCTTTTATTATCTTCCACTCAGCCTAAAATTGGAATTAGATCTTCATCTACCCTTCTCAGCAGCCTGGTCAAATGTAATCGTTACGGTATTTACGCCAAAGCTGTACACAAATGAAGGTGAGCACTAGTTCGCTGTTATCTTATCGTGTATACTCCATGATGACATCACATTGCAATTGCTTCGGTATGCTTGAACTAAATGGTAACGAGTTGCTTTAGGGAATGAGGCTCTTATCGCACTCAAAACAAAAGGTATAATCGGCGCAACAGTTCTAGACACGTGAAAATCTTAATGAGAGCTATGATGCGAGTTGCTTACCAGATCAGGTGGTGACCGGTCGACTGCATACTGCAGGAGTGCGTGGGACAGTCATCGTCAAATATCCACACCGGTTATGCACTGCTTTGCGCTGATAAACTTAGTTATATACAGTATATTAAAATCCACGCTGTAAAAAGCGCTTAATATAAAAAAACACTGTCAATCATTGCCTCCAATTCTTCCACATCTAACAACCCTTTCTGTTCTGCGGAATCACTCACATTATTGCCGTCATCGCTGCTGTCACTACTTTCTGCACCATTATCTTGGATGAGAATTCTTTCTATTTGATTTTCTGCAATTCCGTATTTTTCGAAATAATGATTCTTAATTTATTCAGATGTTGCCATACATTTTCCCATTCTGGCCTTCCAATTTCAGCAAATTGCTGGCGTTATAACTGCTCCACATATTTCAATTTAAAAGTGATATTTCTGCATGCCACCCATTGTTTGATATCAGCCCAGATTAATTCGATTGGGTTTACATCTGGGCGATACGATGACAGTCTAAGTACATTATAGCGATGTTGTATTACTATCTGGTCAAGTATGTATGACGTCTGAAGCTGTTTGTTGGTTTTAATTAAGTTATATAGCTTTGTTTTACTCATGCTTTCATCTAAAGCTATATTATGTCTAAGTATCCAAGCTCTCATTTCTTTTTTCAATGAATTTGAGGTAGGTGACTTGTCCATTGAGTGTTGACGCATTGTGAAGCATTGTCGATGACCAGATCAGACCCAGCAGGCATATTAGGTCTCAACATGGCGTTGATTCACTTCATGTACTTTTCTGTATTCATTTCTTGATGAAAATCTCCTGTTGTTTTTGCAACTTGTAAAAGAAGGGCATTTGGAACGAAGCCGATCTCTCCAACAGCATGAACGATAATAAGTATTTGCCCTTTAGCAACAGGAACCTGCAACCCAATTCGCTATCGTCACTCCAACTTTTAGATGCTGTACGACTGCTGTGTATGTATGACTCATCTTCATACACTATAGTATTTTTCTGAAATTTGTAGCACCACCTTAAAAATTGATGCTGATATAAGTACACACTGATATAAGTACATATAAAATTATACTCATTTGGAAAGGTGAAATCAGACTGAAAATTCAATGCCATAGCCGGGATTTGAACCACGGATCTTAGGCTTTCCGTGCCGTTGGTCTAACCGACTAAGCTATCATGGCAACATTTACTTTTTATTTTTTTTATTTTATTATTTTTTATTTTATTTATTTATTTATTTATTTTGCTTTTCTGTTAGAGTTCTTCTATTTGATTTCGGTTTCTTC
Source organism: Deroplatys truncata (assembly GCA_030765065.1). Classification (NCBI taxonomy): domain Eukaryota; kingdom Metazoa; phylum Arthropoda; class Insecta; order Mantodea; family Mantidae; genus Deroplatys; species Deroplatys truncata. The sequence continues at coordinate 91,404,432 of CM060979.1, forward strand.
CACTTGAACCCTAAATCTTTAATAATTTTTCTGAGATTTGTAGCACCACCTTGAAAGTTTCTGCTGTCTTTCAGCTTGATGAGCAATCTGCTTATTGTTAGCACAGTTTTTTCTTCCACATAGGAATTGTGAATCGTGCGCCGAATGACGCATTCGAAATCGTCTATTTCTGTAATACGTTTAGGGACCTTATGTTTCTTCCCAGGTGTGTCAAATGGTACTCTTTCATCCATTGCTTTTTTTTCTTATCTTTGGGAACTCTGAAATCGGAACTCGGTGAAACACCAGTTGCTTTGACTACTCTTTCTTTCATTCTCTTAAGGCTTTTGTGGAACTCGGATGAACATATATTTTCTTCCTTCATCTCTGCTTCTTGCTTCATGAAGTCGAGGACATTTGCAATTATTTCCCTACTTTGACTACGTAACACCTTACCACTTAACTTTGAAAACATAGGAGCTATGGTTATAAATATAACAAATATAAAATAAGTACTATTTAGATACTGCAGCTCTCTTTAAAATTACAACCAGATGCAGACACTTTCTATGCAGACTGTATGTGTTACGCACTGTGAATAAGCAACGGTATTATATCGCTTTCGTTGATAAAGCTAAACATAAACCATTCCTAGGCTCGGCAGCTGGGTTGGCAATCAAGGTCACGATTCCAGAAGTTTTGCGCGAGTAATAAGCTCACATTCTCTTTTTAATCTAGATACAATGACCTTCTTTCAGATTCTCAAAACTAATGTGACAGAGGCTTCTATATTTTCCTTCCATTAACCCAACGTTTGTTGTGAAAGAGAGACAACTAATATTGACGTGTATTGAATGAATGCCACACACGCGAAGGTTCATACATTATTCAGTAATGCGACTGTTGCAATTGGCTTAGGTTTTGATCGTTATCAAAGAAAAAAAACTTTTTCACCACAATCAGATTAAAAAAATGCAGCCTTTTACATTTCTGCTGCATCTTTAGGCTCAATGATGCATCTTTGCTGGGCATACTTCCAAGATGATGCTGTATGCTTTTTTGTTGGAGTCTAAAGGCAAGTTTGCATTGAGTTTATAACCTTTACTGCTTGAAGCCTTTCCCATTGGACATGGGAATATTCACTAAATTCTTAAATTCTTACTGGCCTATGTATGGAGGGATATTACCAGGGTAGATATATGTTCCTAGTATTATCACAACAGCTTTTGGGTTCTCTTTAATATATAGAATCTTTGCATATAAACTTCCCTTCTGGAAGTTTGGTTGAAGTGAATCTCGTTTTACTTTGCATTGTAAATATTGCTGAAATTTAATACAGCATGTAATATTAATGTGAAGTTGAAGTAAATAACGTTGTAACGATTGAAACCTAGCGAAGAAAAACATAATAGCCAACTGGGGTAAAAAATTGTCCATGGATAAGAGAAAAATTTGTTACAAGCATTTAAATCATAAAAGAGAATGACCTGGGTCCCAAATAGAGCATCCAGTTTGCTAATTATTCCATATACACTCAGCAATAAGATTGGGAGGAATGCAAACGGCAAAGATAAGTTAATTAAGGTTTTAGATACCAGCTTAAGTTAGGATTTTCTAAAGTAGATATCCGAGAATTTTCCGCAATCCATTTAAGGCATTATTATCCAAATAAGTATATTCCTTAAACTCTAGGAACATTTAATAAATATCAGTGAAGTAGGTAATGCCAGAACTCAATTTTATTTATGTGCCAATTTCTTAAACTTACATCATTTCAGCCAAAATTCTTGATTATTGATTAAAAATTTATACCAACAAAACATAGTTTGAAGTGGCGGAATTTCATGAAAAGTTCGCTTTGTATTCTGAAACGATATCTGACTTAGCTTTCGCTAAAATGCTTTAACTTCCATTTTCGTTGCTTCAAACGTGCATTCACAGTAAAAGGCGAATTCTGTGTAGAAATGTTATGCACGCAAAACTCCTGGTGAACGAAAAAATTAAATACAGTTTGCAAAACGCCTTGCAATTGAACTTAACTAAAAACTTTATTCCATTTATTTTTATCAATTTTGAAGTTTGTCCATCAGTTTGTCCTTTACATATACTTTAAATCAATTGGGTATGCATTCTTCATATGTCTCTCCAACGACATTCTGTGTACATACGGAGTACAGCAACTTTTCCATCTACATTCCATTTTTATCTCTTTCATTCCGAATCTCATCTCAGGTTTTGCTTCCATTATGGAGCTTAAAATCGCATCCTTGTTGCCTACACTCTGCTCTGACCTAGTTCCTTTAACACGAAACTTTCACTTCAGTACAAAACCATCGCATACGCCATCGTTTTATAAAATTCCATTCCAGCTAGGGCGCAAAGAGGTTTTCAGTAAAAATGGAATGTTCTGTGGAGCGCTTAGCGATAAAAAAACTTCGAATATGAGAATCCAGCGGGAGAGGATATTGGTTGATATAAAAAAAAATCTTGAGCGTTGCATTTGCATGACTTTCTCTATTCACTGTGCTGCAACCTATTCAAATGTTCTTAAAAAAGCTTATTCTTCTATCTACTTCTTGTTAATCGAGTACACTTTTCTTCGTGGATACAAGAATACGTTGGCTAAAGCGATGGTCAGGTTTTTAAAAAAGTGTTTTACCCAACTTAGCTACTGCGTAGCTTGAGTTATAAATAGTTTAGAACACCGACTCATGTATTTGACATTCTAAAATAATTATTATCAACATTTGTAGTCATATTATAATATGGCGAGTCGCTACGTTCAAATTCTTATCACATCTGCGCTTGGTGTTTACTGAGTAGCTTTCGGGAGATGACTTTCTCCCATCCTCAGCTAAAAGGCAACTAGCTTTTCGCTCACTCCCCTGACCCCCAAGTAGTAATACAATAGGTAAATTTTCTGTCCTCTGTTGGGAAAAGTTGTAATCTAGTTGTCTTGAAGTTACTGCCATCTGTGGTGAAGATTGGGAACTCATCTGTCTTCTTTCTTCTCTCTTGCAATTTGATGGGATAAGCTGCATCAGGTAGTCTGTTGGTGGTATTTCAAAATTCAAAATATTCTTCATGTTGAGATGGAGAAATGAAGACGGGAGAAAGACGTCTCCCGAAAACGCTACTCGGAAAACACCAAGCGCAGATGTGATGCGAATTAAAACGTAGCGACTCGCCATATTATAACACGATGATAACATCTTAATTATTAATACTTCCGTCAATCATAACTTGTAGTCATGTTAGATTTCATTGATATCTAACATATTTATAAGCACGTTAACAAATACTACTGCATTCTGTATCGTCCGGTTGGGTATAATCCTGGATGGGAAATGGTGCAGCTTATATGAAATCAAACTATACGTAACTGTTAAAGAAACCGAGAGGGACGGCACAGGCGGCAACGTTTGTGGCCCGCATTCAGGAGGTCCCGTGTTCGCTCCCCGGCGACCGACCACTTTGACCCGGGTCGTCAGGCGATTGCTGGAGTAGTTTCTTTCAGCCTCCGAGTTTCTTGTCCCTCCATTCCATTCATCCTTCACCCCGTTAGGTCTGTTTCAGGGTTGGAAATGTCGGTGATGGTATTTCGGTGCGGGGTGGCAATTTTATATTCAATTTTCGTCATGACGGGCTTATTTGTATGTGCAGTAGTTGGACAAGTTCATTTACCTTCTGGGAGGGTTGTTGGTTCAGTTGTAACAGAGAAGCAGGTGCGTACACAACGTGGGATAAGTTGACTCACCAGGCGTTCCGAGTGAGTGTTTGTTCTACGCAAGGAGAAATCTGCCAGCCGTTCTCCTCCCACCCTAGACTACCTTCTCCTCCTCTGCGTTTCTGCCTTGTCACGACTAAAAAAATCGAGCTGTACCTAAGGGCTATTCAAATATTTTGGCATTAGTATTGCATACGCATCATAGTGTAATAAACAGATTCGATTTCCTTTTGCTTTGCTGTGTCTCAGTAATTGCTAAACGTGACTAATATATTCTGTGGAGTAACTAACTATTTTCTACTCCATGGCCTTCTCAACTAAAAGTCAAGATCATCTTCGTCTCTATGTTCTTTTGCGACTCCGATGTGTTCGTATTCGAAAACAAGGCCTTTGAAAATCTTTATAATTTTTTAAGAATTTATAAAATGAAGTTAGGCGCTTTACAGTCTTACATCCGCCAGAACTAATCTGTGTTATCATTGTAGAAAGAATTATTAAAATCGGTTGAGTGGTTTTTGAAATTACCCTACTTACAACCCCCCACCCACACACATTACATATTTTCTCTCTTTATAATATTAAAATAGGTTAAGATGTGGTAAGATTTAAAAACTCAAGAGAGTACTTAAGATTTTGGAAAATTCACAGTTTGATCCACTTAATCAGGAATTCAAACAGATTATAAACCACTTTGGACATTATGCTAGATGATATGCCCATTTCTACACCTTTATCACGTCTTCTCTCTAAAAAGGAAGCTATTTAGAATGAGGAAATCGCAATATCATGATCTGCTGGTTAGAAACTCGGCATTCTTGCAAATCCTTTTCTGTAATGTATGTTGAAAAAGGTAAGGAAAGAATGAAAAATATAAGACTTACGGAATAGGGCCGAATCATAAATTAAAATATTTTCCTTAAAATTCCTCTCCTCAGCACGAGCTGTTCATTTGGTGTTGAGTAAGTATAAATTGTGAGAAAAAGACCATAATATCGTTCTATATTTCTATTCTATTCTCTGTTATTTCAATGTCTTTTTATTTATAGAATATGCTTGTTTTTACGTCGCTGTAGATTAAATGGAGCTCTGTCATTTTAAAGGTACAAAACATGAAGTTTACAATCAAAAAGAAAATATAAATTATTGAACGAAAAATCACTTTTATGATGTAGTAAACGCACATTTACTGTCTCTATGGTCGATAGGTCAGCGTTCTGCGCTCTCAATCGCGATCATTTAATTCACGGCTGAGGCGGGGGAATTTACTATAATTAGATTCATACAGTCTGAAAGCATGAATGTGTATCACGGTAAACATTCATGAAACCAACACTCAAAATATGTACAGTGCAACGAGTTCCATCACCATCAGTTGTTTCTAGATTCCAACCCCCGAGTATGAGCATAGAAATTGAAGGGGGGCTATACAAATTAAACAATTTAAAATAAAAAATCGTGTGTTACACTCCCATGACCTTTCCTATACTATTTTTACACATCTTCTATAAAGCGTGAGGCAGTAGTTTTAACACTTAAGTGATTTCAGTCAAATTATATAATATAAAATATAATAACAGCCCGCCTTAAAGCAATATGTATATAAAACAATACATAAAAAGTGTGTATTAGAGTCATTGTATATGTTTAAATTATTGTATACATGTTCATTAATGTTATGTGAATGTATTACGTAATTTAATGATGTAGGAGCTGTGAGAATAGGTCAAAAGTTGCTAATAATGAGTTAACAATGCGGTAACCTTGAGGCAATAATGAATTTGAAAGTTTAATAATGCTACTTGTTATTCTTGGAAGCAATAATGTAATTTTTGTGACAGTTTATAAAATAGCCAATCAACAACCAGAAAAAGCTTTAGTTAAATGAAGGTATTCTATTGGACTAGGATTAGCCAATCAGAAACTGAAATATAGCAAAATTTACAAATTCAGAAGTCAGTTGCTTGTAGACAGTGTTCCTAACCGGATGCGAGATGTGCCCTCGAGAAGTTTATTACGTATTTTGTGTGACACAAAAATAGTTTGTGTTAAAAAATGCAAATACTTAATTAAAAAAAACAAATCTCACAGCTCTCTCTTTCTATATCAGTGAAGTGTTATTTAAATCGTGTCAAGCATTAATAAAAGGAGTGAAGTAAAATTATAATCTGCATAAGCCTACTTTCTTCATTCGCACCACTCCCTGCTAACACATTCATGTCTCCAAAAATAAATACTGACGCAGCCGAGGCAAACACAAATATATAATATTTAAAGAAACAGTCAAAATTACTAAGTTAATATTTTTTTAAACATTTGGGGCGAAGGCTACCGGAAACGTTTTACCATACGTGCGGTTGCAACTACTTCAAGTTCGGTTCCCTAACAGTCGAAATACAATTCAACTCCCTCAATACAACAACTACTTCAAGCGCTATTACAAAAGCTTATATTTCTTCCTACTTCACGTTAATCGAGATAAGCACTTACAGAAATTGATTCATTAAACATTTTGTTGAAAGCACAAGGGGAGGGGATAGAGGTAAGCCAATCTATATTAAATGTTCAAAAACAAATCGCTATATGCTACAAAGAAATGTCATATTTTTACGTGATATTGCAAGAAACAATTGAATAGCTATAGTACTTTAAAAAACTAACGAATTATTAAAAAATTCAACGTATATCAACAATAACAACGTATATCTCGAAAATAGCTAATGCGACACAAAAGTTATTTAAAATCAATTGTGTACTTTAGAGAAATCTACATTATATAGCTCATAAATAAAATCCCTTCTAAATGAAGAGAACCTCACAGGCTCACAGAAAATTCAAGATATGCATTTTATTTGCCATATAAGTATTTTAAACATATGGTATTCTAATAAAAAGGTTAGAGCTACCTTGAGAAATTCGAAATTTCAAAAATTCTTCCATGTAAAGGATAGTTTTGTGTTGGGGGAGATGCTGGGCCTAAATACCAAGATTCCATTTCGAGTTATATTTTTCAAACCTTTTCCTAAGAATGCTTTCTTTGGTGTTCGGGGGCCTCAAAACACGCATTTCCATTTAAATTCCAATACTGAAATTTTGGGCAAAATACAAGACTTATTAATAAAGAAAGCAAAAACTACTTTTTCCTAAAGGAAAACTGCACATTGGCAACCCTGTTTACAGCGGCAAATCCATGATTTACCAGCGTAATTACTACAAAACAATTAAATGCATATCATGTTGATCACAATGCAATTCAATGGCTTGTAACTAGTTGTTTCTGAAATCTCTGTTTTATTTTAAGAGTTACAAAAGATCGGCAAAAATCATAACGATACTGTGTCATGTATGCTACAAGTGCAGTGGGCGAGCGTTTGCGGCTTGATTGTAATTCACTTAACATTCACATACAGACACCCTCAAGGTCAAAGCCAACCTGCCAACCTGTTTAATTGGATACCAAATATGTTTTACATCATTAGCCCCGTTCAAATATCAATTAATATAACATCAACCACCTACTGCCTGAAGGGATGCTCTAGCACTCTAATCCCAGATCTAATATTCTGGGTAACTACCTTAGTAAACATGCGCACATAAACTGACTAAAATGGTTAGATGCAAATAAGAGAAAGGTAGCAAAACCAGAAGTCGGGTCCTATGCTCGTAAGCAGCTATTCGCTTCTGATTGATCTTCGTCACGGTGTTAAAATGCTTACCTCCATAATGACCTATGAGTCAGGGAACATGTGAAAATCACTTGGGAAAAGATCTGGTGAATATGGAGGATGCGAAAAAACTTTCCAGTTGAATCTTCTCATATCCACCTGGATCAAGATTCAACTTGAAAGTTTTCTCGTATCCTCCGTATTCACCGGAGTTTTCCCCAAGTGATTTTCACATGTTCCTCCACCTCAAAGGTAAGCGCTTTTAACACCGATGATGAAGTAAAATCAGTGAACAGCTGGTTGCAAGCACAGGACCCGACCTGGTACAACACTGGCTTGGAAAAACTTGTTCACGTCCCCAAAAATGCTTGGAAAAACATATTGACATGTAGAAAAGTAACAGAAGGATTGTACAATATAAATCAAATTAATTCAACATGTTCAATTGTGTGTATTTTTTTTATAAAATAGGGAAGTTTACTTATTGGACGCCCCTCGTTTGAAGCTTCTATTGAAGACATTTCTTTCTACAACGTTTTATGTTTGGAGATATTGTGCAGTCTCAACTTAAACGGTCCACCCTGTATACCAGGTGAGTCAGCTGCGCCTATTTATTTTTCAATTTATGCAACGTGCTAAGCGACATATGTGACTTACGTCTTTCTTGAATGCCTTCTAATGGCTGATTTGCATAACACTTTATAGAGGAGGATACATAAATCAGTGCATAAGCGTTTTACGGGACAGAATGCAATCGCTATGTATGTCGATGCAAATAACATCCCACCCAGACACTGGGAGCTGCAGGAACACTATTAGCCAATTTTACAAACTTTTATTCTTTAGCATACATTCATGCACCCCTTTGAAAACGCCCCTGAAGAAACAACCTATTACATGCATCGGTTGACAAAATCATTTGAAAACAAAATGGCAGATCTACGCAATGCAACCAATTGGATTTAAGCCGTTAGTCAATGTACAGCCTTGTCAAAAATGCTAAGTATTAGGTAGATAATTTCTCTTATGTCACAAACTATGACGTATTTCGGATCATACAGTAATTGTAATGACTGATGCAGTTTATTTGTTTGAATTAAAACTAACAAACCGAGCTCAAAACACTGCTTGACGCTGCAGAAAGCGTGTAGATTCGAGATGGGGCCTAGTTCTACGACTAATAATTCGTATAGGAACCTCAGTTCGCAAGATAGCATTGGCCGAATGTTATCCTCATGGTTACTTGAACACTGTGCCACTTTAATTCGGGTTCAAATCCTTTGGGTGAATTTCAAATTTGTCATTATCTTTTGTTTTATCTCTTTGGGCCTATAATTTGATATGATATAAATAACATTTTTGATAACATTATAAGTGTGTAAAAATAGAATAATCGTCATGTTTTTCACCAAAAAGAAGAAGAACCGCAAAGCCCAAATCATATACGGGCTCACTAGTACGTGAAGAAAGCATGCAGATAACACCGCGCCTATTACAGCATGCAAGAACGTACACAAATGTGCATTGATGAAGTGGGTCGTCGTTTTGAATATTTACTTCGTTGATGAAATCCACGCTCTTTAACAATTTATTATTCTGTTTACCCGTGAATTTAGCCATATAGAACTCCTTTGTCAATGAAGAAGTGAAACATAACGTTTTAAACATGAAACAAAAACTGATATATTTAATATCGTTGATATGCGCTCAAAAGAATGAAAGCTAACTACGTAATACGGTTTACAACACCAGATAGGGTACAGATTGTTAGGGCAAATATAATACACAATTATCTGATTGTAATTCTTATGTCTTTGGCTCGCAGGAGAGCCAGTAACAAAAATAAATAAATTAGTACACCAAAATACAGAAAAAAACCAAAACATTTTATGTTTGTATCACATTCGAGCCCCCGAAGCTAACCTTTGCTTCACCACATCCCGGCTGCTATACCATCCGGTCAGAACTCACGTAATTTATTCCCCTCTTCAGGAAAAGGTTCTTCTATCTTCTTGCAAGCATTATATCCATGAAACGCCGTCTTTTTTAAGGCTTTCGTAGATCTTTGGTTCTCATTCAGAGCTTTAATCATTAATGGGGGATTGCATATAGTACCAAATAGAAGGACAGAGCTACAATCACAGTTTGTTTGCTAAAAGGGTCAATGCTTTCACATTAGACCATAAACTGCGGGTTGCATAGATACGTATACCTAGGGGCAGCTGACTCACCTGGTATATACTGGTAGCAAAGGCCGTATATATATGTATATATATATATGTACATTTCATGAGACCTGTTCTTCTATGGTAGAAAGTCTTTCAACAGAATCATCTCAGAATAAATAATCATCTCTGGAAATAAAACTACCATTCTATTCTATGAAAATAATTTAAGCACAAACGAACTTTTATAATGCTTATGCACCTCCAAAGGTGCTAATTCATAACTTTGCCAATTGTTAAAATATCCTTACAGGCCAGAACTTGTTTGAACATAGGAAGCAGTTATTCAGTCAAGGAGCACGAAAAGAAATTGAATCAGGAATTCTATTAAAAGTTTTCCAATTCCCTTTGGGCGATGTAAAACATTTGTTTCATTGTCAGTACTAATAACTTGTAGGAGAAAATGGCAGGGAAATCTGTTTAAGCGTTTTAAATTGGTAGAACGAACAAGGCAAACAAACCAACTATTTAGAAAGCATTATGAGCTTTAGAAATGTTACCCCAGGGTAAAGAGTATTTTAGGAATCAGCAAGAAGCAGTCTCACTGGTGTAATAAGTAGTGTGGACGCAAATTCTCGTTAATTCCTCTTTCACTAAAAGCGGAAGGCAGCTTCGTTCCAAAATAAAGCGGGTAACTGGTAATAAAGTAAAGCAGGGCAAACAAAAGTGTTTTAATACTCCTTTCATTATCTTCTTTGGTCTTAAGAGATACAAATAATTTTAGCACGAAACATCTGACAACAGCTGTTAGATTTAGTGATTAAAATGTTCTCTCTCTGTCTACGTTTCCAGTTTGAACTTATGACCACGTTCCTGCAGTCAATCAACTCAAAGCTACTTGTACTTCGCTCACCCTATGGTGTAAGCATGTGTGTGTGTGTGTGTGTGTGTGTGTGTGTGTGTGTGTGTGTGTGAGTGAGTGTGTGTTTACATATACCCGTTTTACTAGTATTGGATAACCATAATACTTCAAAAACACAACTAATATTACCTGGTATGAGAGATTTTTTAAAATTTTTCTTTTTTATTACTTTCTCTATTACATATACCGGCGTGCATAGAATGTGGCCCATTATGGAACGAAGCTGTTTATATTGCTACTGACAAAATATAACATGACCACCTTCGTTTCTCTAGCACAATTCTAGCCACTGGATTGGCAGGGTACTTTAACTCTCCCAAAGTGTGGCCGAAAAACCGAAAGGTAACATTACAGCTTAGCGATTATATTTTCATGTTACACTACCGTTTTCTTAATGCCGGTTTTTACTTTCTCTAATATGTAGAGTAAGTAGGGGAAGTATTACATTTGACACAAAAATTTGATACCGAGATTTCACCGGAAATACATTTTTTGACATCCGTGAATCCAACAAAAGCACTCTTAGAGATAGGTTCGTGTATGGGTGTCATGTGTCCGTGAACAGCATAACTAAAAATAAAAACGTCGGATAAATACCAAACTTGGTATTTACGTTCAGTATCTTTCAAAGATGCGACACGAAGATTTTCAAGAACATCCTGCTATCCCAGACTACCGTTTACATGGAAAATTTATAGAAAATTTTAATTCTCTTAGAAATGGCGATAACGATTTTGATTAAAGTATCGTATGTTTAAGATCATTTTCATGACAAATAAAATGTATATCTTGAATTTTCTGGGAATATCCCCAAAACTCTTCTTCATTCTCAAAAGCTTTTGCATAACTGGTAAACCGTGAGAGACAAAATTGTCCTACACAAAAAAGTACAGCTCGTTGAAACACACAATTTACATATACATGTTGTTTTGTGGAGTAAACCATTTCCGAGATATGCCTTCTTATTCTTTTTTAAATTTTACAATACTTATACAGATGGGAATTCGTTATTCGTTTTTTTATGTGGACATGCAAAGAGAATGAAATTTTTCATATAGCAACCGGCTCTTAAAATATTCGACTGACTCTTGATTAACGTGAAGTAGATGGAGAACAAGCGTTTATAAAAAACAGTTTGTACAAGAGTAGAGAAAGTTGTTGTGCAACACATCCGATTTTTTTATTGCCGTTTAGTAGTGGCAATACATTAGCCTTCATCTCCATGTCCTTCATGAAAGTTTTCATAATATGTGTAAATGTGTTAGCTGCAGCTTAGTTTAAACGCACATCCAAATATTTTTCACTCCATCCTCTAGAAGCCGAATAATATTGCAATGGGTTTAACCTTTCCTTGTGTACCAATCATAGCGAAACTCCGTCATAGAGGCGGTATCCATACCATCCCTTCATTTCACACAGACTATAAACATCGTGCATGGGTCAGTTTATATGTCCCTGAATTGCCTTTAGGCCAGTAACATAGATAACCGATACCGGCTGTAACGGAGCCAAAAGCCGGTTACCTAAGTTGGAAACCTGAAAACCTGACGGAGCGAAAACACAATGGCTATCCACGCGAATGCGTCAATTTTTATACACGACATTGTATGTACGGAGAATATACGTAGGTTATACAACTGAGGGGGACACCTCGCACATTTAGGCCTACATAGATCCATTGCGGATACTACCCCCAGGAGGAAGAGATGAAGTGAAGGAGCCACATGAGGTTACAGGCAAACAGACAGCCCACAGAGACGCGCAGAAGTCCCTAATGATTTCAGGCTCGAAGTCCCATCCCACTGCTGGGGCTACCTAGAGGGCGTCACCCATGGACCAAGCAGCCCTCTAGCATCTAGGGGGTGCTCTTTCTTTTAAGCAAGCATCAGCGACATCTGTCTGCCACTGCCATCGCCACCAAACTTAGAAGCACACCTAAAAAATGAAAGGAAACGGAATGAAAGGGAAATCATATGATAACGTACTACGTTATCCGAATTTTTAAAGCCGCGCGATGGTGCGACAATTTTGAAGCTACCTGCTTCTGATGTTGTCGTTATCTCATAGCCCGTTCTGTTGTCTCGTGCGCCAATTGCTCCAGTGGTAGAGCTGCGAGAACTTTCTCAGGGTATGGAGAGTGTAATGCGAAGGACAATACCAGTTTAAACTGACTGAGAGAATTAATGTGATCTAACACTAGTTGCCGACCGTTTGAAAATAAACAATGGAACTGATTCTGAATCCTAGCACTCGAAACTACAACAATACCTTCTACTAACTTCTGCAGTATGAATTTTACAGTCTGAAATAGCTGCTTTCGCAATAAAAAAACTAGAAGTGTAACTTGCCGCGAGTCGCTAAAATGCTTAGCGGCTAAACCCCTCGCGGCTACCGCTAAATTACTGATAACCCAGCGCGGTCTCAGATGCTACTAACTGCCGATCACCATAAAGAATGATAAGCCTCTAAGGCTGCGCATTAGGAAAAGAAAGGTAGGACACTAATTTTAACAATAGCTAATAAATACCAATTTTAGCTCTTTTATTACTTAAGCTCCGCCTACATATTGCTCCCCCACCAACTTCCGTTTCTCGTATGGGCCAATAAGTATTCAACTCTCTTCATGTGCGTCTCTGAGCACTACAATCCTGTACCTCCCCTTATTGCTATGTTATAGCTCGCCTGGATCTAAGGTCTTTTCGCTTTTCTGGTTTTACAAATGTGCTGATTTATAACTGCATTCTATGAATCTTTAGCCTAGCATGTTCGCTCCTCGCTGTTGCTAATGACTTTTGTTAACATGACTTACTAATTACCTTGTTCTTTCCGAACAAATCTTTCAACTCAAGCTTATTGCATTATTTATTGATTTAATATAGGAAAATTGTTTATTGGAATTATTTCCGTATCTTACTATCATTTCTTAAATTATTTATATCTTCCCGTCAAATTTTACGATATCAGATGGAAGGATATATACCCAGCAGTCGCCTAGCGACCAGGAAAAACTAGGAACAACTCCAAGGTCAGAGGGAGCGGTTGACGGGAATCGAACCCGATACTCCCAAATGTAAAACTCACAAGTTACCGTGGAGCCATCCCGCTCGGTACATACTTACAGGAAGGAGCGTAAGTATTGTATTCCTTCCCAACTTTGATATGAAATTTCATTGAAAACATGTTTTGAGGTCCCTTGAACAAAAACAAACAAATTTTTAGAAACATTTATGTGTTTTTGTGAATGTATCTGTCTGTGTGTGCCCAAAAACGAAGAGTCTATGATTACTAAACCTGGTATTTAAGTTTTGTACTTCCAAAACTTTTCAAGAAAAATCCACCCAAAACCGAACTACCATATGCATGGACAAGTTTTCGTTAGTTTTGAGTTGCTTAAAATTACCTGATAGTTTCAATAAAATCTCGAAATTTTGTGGAAATAGTCTCTGAAGTCCTGTTCATTCTCAATTACTTTTGTGTAATTGGCAAACCGTAAGATAAAGACATGTTCTTATTTCACATAATTGTAGACTTGGTTAAAATATACAATCCATATGAATAAACGTTTTGTGAACTATTTCCGAGGTATTCTTTGTTCTTGGTTTAAATTTTCAAATGCTTATATTTTTTTCAAATGATAAGTAGCACTGAATTTCAAATACATCACATAGCGACCTGCTTTGTAATCTGACAATCGCTTTAGCCTTCTTATACCTACAACGAAATATAAAATGTGCAATGAAAGTTTACCTTGATTAACAAGAATTGGTAAAGGAATAAATATTTGTAACAATAGTTTGTAGAAGAGTGAATAGAGAAAGTCATGTAAATTATACACATCAGGTTTGTTTATTAAGCGGACTGGAATCCAGAAATTAAGGAGGCTAACCTTCACATACCATAATCACAGTATTGTCCACTCAGATATACTGTTACGGATAATTGTATATTTTGGATATTGACCCCTCAGTCTTTCTTTAACAGTAAGAATTTTCACTGATGCCAACCCAACTGATGGTTTACACCGCTTGTTTATTTACTCCAGAGGCAAGTGGATGTTACAGTGAATATCTGGCGAGTAAAGTGTGCTCTTTGTCATGTATTCATCAATTTTGTGTAGCGAATGAGATATAAATAGAGCAATAAATTTTTATTTACGATAGGTTTGTTAGTTGGTGGGGATGCAATTTAATATTCCTTAGTAAATATCATGACCATTATGCAAGTATATTTTGCTGTATTTCCTCTGTAATGTGTATTCTTGTTCAACAATAGTCTATGTAAAATAGTTGTACAAGGAGAGAAAATTGTTACCAGCATTACTTCAGAAATTAGTCAACGAGATGAGATAATCAACAGAGTTCGGACATACATGCGCCATGCATGTTATACAGGGTGGAAAGTGTGACTTAAAAACTATGAAATAGCACGTTCTTGTTAACTGTTTATTCTTAATAAATTTTTCCAAGGGTTTTCCGTTCTTGAGATAATTACCGTTTTATTTTTCAAAACTTTTAATTCTTCAGCTTCTGCTGCTATACAAATAAACTTAAAACTATACATGTTGTAACGTAACCTAAATATCATAGGTAATATGGATCTGAAGAAGCATTTACAATGTTACGAAAATTATTAACAAAAGCACTTATTTATAAAGGTAAATAAAAGGTTGAGAAACCCAAGTTACAAGATATGCTTCCTTTATTTTTGAACTATAAAATTCTGTGAATAACTATTGAAAGACAAGAATAGCAAATCAACGGGAACTTTTTCTTAATGTTTAGAGAAATTACTCATAATAAGTTTTTCTTAAAAAACAAAATTGTTCAACCGAGCAGGATGGCTCAGGCGGTAAAGTTCAAATCCCGTGGGCCAATCTGTCTGGGGTTTTTTCGTGGTTTTCCTCAGTCGCCAAGGTAAATACCGGATTGGATATTTAATACCACTACCCAAAGTTCCATCTTAAGTCTAAAATAATAGTAAAATGAAAATAAGTGGTAATAGTGAATGCTATGCCATCTCAGACAATGTAAGCAGTTAGACTGGACGGCCTCCTAATGCCATCTACACAGCATGAAGCAGGGGTTACAGGCATGAGACCTAGAAGGCTAACTGTCCATCACATATCATTCTAAGAGATATCCACCAACAGATCCGTCGCGATATGACCATAGAGTTAAAGCGACGTAAAATAATTCATTCATTATCTGTTTACCCTCCTCTTATGTAGGACGTACACCCCCAGGACTTACAGGCGGGTGCCTGGGGTGAGAGGCCCGTCGAGGAGCAGACACTCATGGATCAGACAGAACATCCAGGATGGGTGATCAGCCCGATGCCTGGTATGGGATGAAGGAAGTAGATGAAGCAAAATGTTGGTGAAATGGATGAAAGGAAAGGTGATGATGGAGCAGTTGGTGGAATGAATGGTGGGGGAAACCGGAGAACCCGGAGAAAACCCGCCCACACGCCGCTTCGTCCACCACAAATCCCACATGCAGGTCCCCGGGATTGAACCCGGTCCGCCTCGGTGGGAGGCGAGCGGTCTAACCACTCGGCCACGGCGCCGCAACGTAAAATAAAATAGAATAAAAAATTGTTCAAAAACCCCTCGCCAACACTGCTTCACAACTTTTCTCCAATTCTCCTGCACTCCACGAAGTATACGTCCGGGTTATTTTTTTATTTCTTACGCTACTCGAAGCATTTTTTCTTGCAACGTCTCCACATCAGACACTTCTGTAATGTGTACGCGAGTTTCGTATCGCTCTAAAGAAAAAAATTGATTGGATTTGGATCTGACGATCTTGGTGGCCATCTTATTGGAACAATCCAGCGTTCTACGTAGGTATTGCGTAGATGTCCACATATGACTCTACTTATGTGCGGAGGTGTGCCGTCATTAATAGCGACATAAATTCTTACTGCAGGGATCATCCTCAAGCAGAACTGATAACGTTTCTTGAAGAAACTGAAGAGAGATTGCTCGTGTCAAAACCCGAGAAGGAATCCACGGACCGATTACTGTGTTTCCTATGATTCCTATCCAAACATTTACAGAAAATATATGCTGGAAACTATTTTGTCTTATTGTGCGTGAACAATCTTAAACCCAGATGTGTGTATCTTGGTAATTAGTTACTCCATTTCAGGCAAACATTGCTTTATCAGTTTCAAGAATTTTAAGGGGAAATCCTCTACTTGTTAAATAAATTATTCGGAAAATGCTACCCTTGGCGCATGATCTGCTTCAGAGAAGTACAGGACGCGCCAAGTATAAGGGCACAGCAATTCTTCTTTTAATGTTCTCAAAACAGTCGGCGTATCGCGGATAGTGCGAGCTATACCACGGTTGCTACTTCTAAGATCTTCTTCCAACAAGTAAAGGATTTCTTTCTTCTTGTGCAACATTTCCTTGGCCAACTCCTTCAACGTGAGATACGTTTCCTGAATGTGGAACTCCTTGACAGATGAAAACAAATGTATGACGTGGTGCTCGTCTATTTGGAAATCTCTCTCGATAAATTGCTACCGCATCTGCTGCATTTGTGTTTCACGTAAATGAGTGGCATTTCAAGATACTCGCCATTATTAAAGTGAGCCATTTTGAAACTGATAAATCCGCTTTTTCTAAAACAAGCCATAAGCGCAATGAACAACGCTGAAGTGCGTATCTTTAGGTCTAACAATGTCGTCATGCTATGTAGTGTCGTGGCTAACGATGCAGTTTCAATTGAGGCAGATTTGGAAAGCTTATTATTATTATAATAATAATAATAATAATAATAATAATAACAATAATAATAATAGTAATAATAGTGCAAATTGTTTTAATTCAAAATGTACTTAAACATGCACAAAATACCTATCTTTCAATCTCCTCTAAGACATATTTGAAAAAGTATTTAATTTTCGTGACATATTCATTTAGAATAGAGATAATATTAATCAATGTTTGCTTTTTTCTAAAAAAGTGCTTTAAAAACAGCAAAACTGCAATCCCTTAGGAACTTATTCAGAATCTTTTTTATTCAATGCCACGGCGTACAGCAGCTCTAATTGCAACGCATGGAGGCCACAGCAAATACTGAATATTAGGGCTCAAAGGTCATGTATAAGTTTGAAATGTTTATAATGTGTTACTTGTCATGTACCTAACCTGTGGTATTATATTCATTCAATTCACGCGTTTTTGTTTCTTGCTGTTGCAATTTTCACAAACGACAGTGTAGGTATGTGAAAATGATATACTGTTTATGTCACATTTTCACAGAAAATTTGAACAGTGTTTTGTGACGCATGTCCTTCAGGAAGAATATGTTTTCTAACGCGGAAGAAATTTTCAAAGTGAGTGGTTGAGTGGTTTTTGAGATTACGCTACATATGCACACATAAATTACAAATTTTCTCCCTTTATAATATTATAGAATTATAGAGTTATATTTATAGAGTTCGGGTTCAGACAGCGATAGCTTTTGTAACTGGTATCGTAGCGCTCATTAAGAACTGCATGTGACAAGCAGACACTGTGTAGCGTCAAAACTGTTCTGCAGAATTTTGTTCCGGAACAAACAGCAGGATCTCCCCTGAGAGGAGGTTTTCGCTCATGAAAATGCAGTAGCTCAGGATTTTCCTTCGACAACATTAGTGGACATGTTGTCTCTTCCACTCCCATTTCCTCTGCTCTTGATGTTATTAGAATGGAAATCTTTGCTAATCTGAGAGACGGACGCTCTTAAGTGGCGGACACTACACGGCCCGTTGCATGTCTGATATCTTTAAAGGTCCGTGATTCTGTAGTTATTATTATACAGTGCTATCTATAAGTCCGTGAATCATTTTAAAAACTGACCAACTAAACCGTGTGCAATTGGTAAATAGGTCTGTATATGGCAAGGTGGCGCAGCTGTGCACTCGCATTCGGGAGATTACTCTTGAGGCAATATTTTTAACACTTAAATAATTCCAGTCTAATTATATAACATGTAAATTCAATAACAGCCCGCCTTGAAGCAATGTATGTAACTGTCATTGTATATGCTTATATTATTGAATACGTGTTCAATAATGTTATGTGAATTATTACGTAATTTAATAATGTAGGAGCTGTGAGAATAATAAGTTGCTAACAATGAGGTAACAATGAGGTAACCTTGAGGCAATAATGAGTTTGAGAGTTTAATAATACTAATTTGATTATTGGAGCAACAATAATATGATTTTAGTGACAGTTTATAAAAATAGCCAATCAACAACCAGAAAAAGCTTTAGTTAAATGCAGGTATACTATTGGAGTAGGATTAGCCAATCAGAGGCTTGAAATACGGAAATTTACAAGTTTGGGCGGTTAAAATCAGTTCAATTTCCTGCAAACAGTGTTACTAATCAGACGTAAAAGGTGTCCTCAAGAAATTAATAAGTATTCGTGTGAGGCGAAAATAGTTTACGTATTAAAAAAGTGCAATTACTTAATAAAAACATCTCACAGCTTTCGATATCAGTGAAGTGCTATTTAATTTGTGTCAAGGATTAGTAAAAAGGAATGAATTAAAACTTAAAATCTGTGTAAGCCTACATTCTTGTCGCATCACACCCTGCTAAGACTTCCATGTCTCTAACAATAATACTGACGCAGCCGACGCAAACATATATTAAATATTTAAAGAAACTATCTTCTTCAAATTGGCTCCCAAAATTGTGATGCAAATAAGGTAAAATACTTATATTCTTCAAACTGACATTCAATAAAGCTAATAAAATCAACTTCTTCACTCTTCAAACCCTCCATCAACCTGGCCGAAGGATTTTTCGCGGTTTTCCTCAGTCGCTAAGCGAATATTCGGTTGGATAAGTTAATCCACGAGTTTTCCAATCATCCTTTTCATCAGTACGTTTTGCTTTCTTCTTCACTACAATACCAGGCATTGGGCTGATCACCCAGCCTGGATATGCTATGATGCAGAGTTTGCTTGCTCCTCGACAGGATACTGACCCAAGACATTGGCTTGTAAGTCCTTCAGGGGTTATGTCCCTCAAAGAAGAGCGTAACCCGTAAAGAAGAAGCACATATTTTGATGCCAGAAATAACTATTGAAAATGAGGTGTTTAACATAGGCAGTTATTTATTTATCTATTCATTTAATAAAAGAACGTTAAACTGTCAATTTCGTCCCAAATATTTCTTCCTCAAGTGGAATTGTATTTAAAATACAACGCTGTAGTTTAAGGTAAGATAATTAATGCACAATTCATTGTACAGAAATAATGCAAAGTAGTGCAAAATTTACTAATGCTGCATAACGTTTCACAATTTTATAATTATGTTTACCGATGCCGTAATCATATTTATAAATACTATAATTATATTCATTCATGTTTAAAATTAATATTCTAATTATGTTTACTATGCTGTAATTACGTTCATTAATGTTATAGGTAGGTCTTCTAATGTGCAGCTGTCTCCCAACATATGCATCAACTTGAAGCTGAAGCAATCTTAAATACTAATTATTACAAAGTATAAAAGTATGTTTGCGGATGATACGTTTCTATCGACACAAATTAAAAAAGTTACAGAGAATGCTCCGGTGTTTAAAAAATGTTTGTAAAGAGTATAGAATGCTATATCTGCGCATAAAACAAAAGTCATCGATTTCGAAGGAGCATGCCAAGTCAGATTCGAAGTCTCTACGATAGATACTACTACAAGCTCACAGCTTGATTATTTAGGGTATTATATCTGATATGAATTGGATATAAATTAAAAACAAAAATAAATTCAGTTACATAAGAGAGGAAAACTACAATGAATTTTTATACATAAAACTCGGAAAGACACTTTGCCAAAATGTATGTATATTCGCGGCAGTTCCTTTTGGGGAGTAAAAATCCTTTCCTTCGGAAGGCAGGTAGAGTCGGTGGTCGCGTGTCTTAGATTTGCGGCACTAAAAGAACCTCAAGCCTAATAAAGAGGCTTATGAACAAAATTTGCGGTCTTTCACGCCCGATATAAAATGGGACGCAAAGGATCATAGTGGTTAAGGAGTGTCCATAAATAAAACTCAAGTTACTTTTATCATGGCGGTTCCATCTCATACATACGTATTAGATACATGGACAGTGTAAAGAAACATGTTTCTATCAATTAACAATAAGGGAAAGTCTTAGATATATAGTTGAATACACAAAACTAGGTAAAACGCAGTATGTACTGAAGTTCGAAAAATAATCAAAAAAAAAAAATCCGTTGTGTTACATTCACATTATCTTCCTATCCTCCATCATTTATTAGTGGGTTTACAAACTATATTACAATGAAAGCTTATTTTTCTATCCACTTCATTTAAAGACGATGAAACCTTTGCAGAAATAGTCATATTAAACATTTCGTTAGAAATATAAGTGAAAAACGATAATCAGATGTTTAAGAACTGGACGCTATATGCTGGCGTTAAAGTTCCACACTCTTTCGCTGCAATCGGATAAGCAACTAAATATCGACAGAACTTTGAAAGAAACCATTTGGACCATTGATAACGGATACCGCAGAAATGATTATGCTACAAAAATCAATTCGAAATAAATTGTGTGTTTTAAAGACATCTACATTTTTATGTGATACGTTTTCGTTTATTGTTTAAACCAGTTATACATGACTATACAAAATTTCTTCCGAATGAAGAGGACTTCATAGGCTATTCTCAGAAAATTCAAGATACACATTTCCTTTTATAATTTAAATAATAGATGTTATTTTAATAAAAATCGTTAGAACCATTTTTGAGAAAATAAATACGGAATTCGAAAAACGTTTCCTTATAAAGAACAGTTTGCGAAGGGAGAATTTTCTTGGGGATCTTCACGTTGCATCCTTGAAAGATACTGAACTTAAATTCGAAGTTTGGTACTTATTCTACTTTTTATATTTCAATATGCCGTTCACAGACACACACACAAACAGCGGCTTTTCTAGAAATGATTTCCTGCTTCAGGCGACCTCAAACCGGTATTGTTCTCGATATCGAATTTTTGGGTTCAGTGCTATACCTTCTCTACCCACTATGTAGGTGTCAGAGAAATACAAAATCTGATGCATTATGTTTACAGGACTTTCTCTACCCAATCTTCAACAAACTATTAAAAGCTTACTGTTTCTTCCACTTCATGTTACTTAAGATAAACATTTGCAGAAATTGTCTTATTACGTATTTCCTTAAAGGTACAGTATTCTTTAAGAGCCGGTAGCTAGTAGGTATGTAGAGGTAGTATTTTTAACACTAAAATGATTTCAGTCTAATTGTATAATATATATATATATATAATTCAATAACAGTCCGCCTTAAAGCAATATGTGAATGTAACAATATATCAAAAATGTATGTAACAGTCATTGTATATGTTTGTATTATTGTATCCATGTGTAATAATGTTATGTGAATATATTATGTTAT
Source organism: Deroplatys truncata (assembly GCA_030765065.1). NCBI lineage: Eukaryota > Metazoa > Arthropoda > Insecta > Mantodea > Mantidae > Deroplatys > Deroplatys truncata. Next base: position 91,426,334 of record CM060979.1, read on the forward strand.
GTGAGAGCAGTAGGTCAAAGTTGCTAACAATGAGGTATCAATGAGGTAACCTTGAGGCAATAATGAGTTTGAAAGTTTAAATGCTACTAGTCATTATTGGAGCAACAAATTTTGAGACAATTTAAAAAAATAGCCAATCAACAACCAGAAAAAGCTCTAGTTAAAATAAGGCATTCTATTGGATTAGGAATTGCCAATCAGAGACTTGAAATACAGAAATTTACAAGTTTAGGAGGTTGAAATCAATTCACTTGCCTGCAGACAGTGTTTCTAACCGGATGCGTGATGAGTCCTCGAGAAATTTTGTACGTATGTCATGTGAGACGAAAAGTAAGTTTACGTGTTAAAAAGTGCAAGTAGTTAATTAAATAATCTCACAGCTCTCTATACCAGTGGAGTGTTATTTAAATCGTATCAAGCATTAATAAAAGGAGTGAAGTAAAATTATAATTTGTGCAAGCCTACATTCTTGTCGCACCACAACCCTGCTTAGACATCCATGTCTCTAACAATAATACTGACGCAGCCGAGGCAAACATAGATATATAATATCTAAAGAAACAGTTTAATTACAAAGTTAATATATTATTTTAAAACATCTTTTTTGGGGCAAAGGCTACCATAAAGTATATTTGGGACAAAGGCTACCGGGTACCATACGTGCGGTTGCAACTACTTCAAGTTCGGCTCCCCAACAGTTGAAATATAACGCAACTCCTTCAATACAACCTACTTTAAATTGACGCCCAAAGCGTGGTGCGAATAACGTAAAGAAAACAACCTTCTTCAAATTGGCTTTCCATACGTGGCTCAGAAAATAACAACTTCAATGTGAAGACACTGAAATTCCGTTCTCTTTGCATGAAAGAGAGAGAGAGAGAGAGAGAGAGAGAGAGAGAGAGAGAAAGGACAATGCCATGATTTTCCTTTTGAGAAAAATACAAGTATTAGAAAACTCAAAGCAATAAAAAAGAATATCTCGAAAATGCTTAACAACACTAAAATTTAGGGTTGCAAAGTATTTCTGAGATATTCTGAAAAACAATTCAGGTGCATAAAAACTAATAAATGAACGATGTTTATAAGATATGTAGAATGAAGGGGTGGTTCGGTTATCCCTCTATGAAATAGCTTTGCTACGATTTACACAAGGAGAAGATAATCCAATTAGAAATAATTCGACCTTCTAGAGGAAAGGGTGACGAACCATTTGCATATGTGGTTAAACTGAAAGACAGCTACACATTTATGCGAGCTACTACCACTACTACTACCGCTACCGCTACCGCTAGTGGTAGTGGTAGTGGTAGTGGTAGTGGTAGTGGTAGTGGTAGTGGTAGTGGTAGTGGTAGTGGTAGTGGTAGTGGTAGTGGTAGTGGTAGTAGTCCTAGTCCTAGTCCTAGTCCTAGTCCTAGTCCTAGTCCTAGTCCTAGTCCTAGTCCTAGTCGTAGTCGTAGTCGTAGTCGTAGTAGTAGTAGTAGTAGTAGTAGTAGTAGTAGTAGTAGTAGTAGTAGTAGTAGTAGTAGTAGTAGTAGTAGTAGTAGTAGTAGTATTTAGGAAGCAGGTTTCCCTTTAAACACCTCTGCCTAAAAAAACTTCTTGGGCACTTTCTGGTTTCTAATTTAGGATCAATATCTACAATACATTTTACAGAGGAGATTAGAAATCCAAGTTAAGAAAAAGATGAGGAAGAAGACAGAATGAAAACGAATATTTCATAACCATATCTGCTGTAGTTATATAGCAAAGATTTCTATTATAATAGCAGAAGCAGCGTTTACGTATTTTCAGCATTGTCAATAAACACTGCGGGAGTTCCGGAATGGAGGATGTGTGTTCATAGCTGTTGGTTCACAACGTCCAAGCCTATAGCGATTTTAAAGGCATTCCTGAATTATCTGTTTCCATTAGGCTTATTTCGGTATTTGTTTGCTTATATTTTGTATGTGTTTAATTTACTTAATTACACGTGCTTTGTATGTTTCATTTGTGATTGAAAATTTCACTAATTAATGTTTTTATGTTGCAATCGACATATCGCGATCGTCCTCCATGATATAGGGGTACCATACTAGCCTCTGGTTTCCGAGGTTGCAGGTTCAAACCCCACGGAGGGCGTGGGATTTTTCGGGTGTAAAAATCCTTAACATGGCTTACTTCGGAAGGGAAGTAAAACCGGTGGTCCCCTGTCGTAGATTAAAGGCACGTAGTCACCTCAAGCCTAATAAAGAAGCCTCTGAGCCAAATTTCCGGTCTTTCTCGCCCAATATAGAATGGGACGCTAAGAACTATAGTAGTTAAAGAGCTGCTATGAATAAAACAAAAATTAAAAAAAAAACTCACGTCTCGGTTACGATTCCTGGCTGAGGCCGGGAATTTACCTTTAATAAGAGCCATTTCCTTCCCTCCGAAGAGTCTGGAAGTGTGAATGTGAGTGTGTTTTCTAATAAAAGATCAGTAATAATCCAATAACCAAAAGCAAACGCCTACCATCAACGAGTTATTTGCTTCTAAGTTCAAGGCCCCTGATATTACCAGGGGACATTTCTGATTCACAAATTATCCATATGGAAACTTATAATCTAAAATTCTTTCAAGAACGTCGACTGGAAAAAGGACAGCATTTATAAATATTGATTAATGGAGTAATATAAGGAATATATTTGAATTCAAACATGGTAGAAAACTTATCATTTTACGTTAGGGTATATATATATATATATATATATATATAAACGCAGACGCAATATGAACTTATATATCCCATCACAAAACTTTAGGTTAACTGAGACGTAAGCACACCAAGGATATTACAATAGAACCGTTTTTAGCTTTTTTTTCTAAAAAACATTAAGAGATATTGCGATAAAACTTTAGTGTATTCTTTCCAAATGTATATGCATAGTATATATTAAATGATAATTTGTAGTATGTATTTACAATTTCTAGACCTCATATATAAGACTATGTTGTTATTATGAAAACTTTTTTTCTTCGCTATATGCTTCATATTTTAAAAATAAGGTATTCATGATGTGAGTATAGATAGATAGTATATCTAAAAGATAAACTACGGGCTTTGATTGAAAATTGTGTCGCTTGTTAGCAACTGTACCACCCAATATATTGCATTTAGGAGGAGGGATTGGGGTTTAAATGTACGTTTGACACAATGGATTGAAAAAATGTTTGTCTTTAATCACTGAATAGAGCATACTCAAACTGAAGTTAAATTTTAGTTTTCATGTCGGAAGTAGTTTCGAAAGGATGAAAAAATAACAAAATTTCAGACCTCATACAACTTACCAATACCCTTAATTTCGTAGCATTTTATAGGATAAAAAGAAAAGCAGCAAACACAGTCAGCTATGTCAATCCACTTTATTTCTATTTACATCAATTATATAGCCCAATTTTACTTCTAATCATATCGATTTATTTGAATTAAAAATAACTGATGGCTTTATTACTCACTGAATGAAGGCTTTCTTATCGTTGGTTTTACTAGTTAAATTGTTGTTGCTATTACACACACGTTCATGTTTTCATACTCTGCGAAGGACAGGAAATTATGGTGGTTAAAAACATTCCAACCGGGAATCGAACCGGAGACCTTTGGATTCAGAATACAGAACAATGAGTACTCTATTACTGAGGCACTCCATCTGTGCTGCTTTTTCATTCAATCATTAATAGGCATTACAGAAGGGCACAGACTACCTTGATCGGTGTGTTAGCCTTCACGGTAGGCTGTGTAACAAATACCTGGTAGAAAAGCTAGATTGATTTCGTAATTTTGCTAACGCACTTAGAGAAATTAATTAACCCTCCATGTCACGCAAGAAGACTATTTTAATCTATAGTAATGTGGTTAGGTGTTAGGAGAAGTCAGACAGAGGGGCCATCAATAACTGTAGCACGCAGGCCATAATGGGCCCTATTTGCTGCCAATATGACCCCTGGGATGAAGAGGAGATCCTAAGGACGACCAGATCCGGACGACGGTGTACGCTAGTAAGGACGGGGTCCATAACGATCCTAACATGATACCAACCATTACTCCGATCAGTCCTGTCTTAGCTACCCGCATCACGGGAATAGATGAGAACACTCCCAGCAAGGAAGGGGGTCTAGCATTCTCCCGGAAAGTACCAGGGAGAAATCTTTCCATAGCACAATTTCCACCGTGCTACCGCAACATACCAACCACCGTCGGCTGAAAGGAACATCTAGTTATTTACGTAGTAATTTGTAAGGTGTAAAAGTTATCAGAAGCAAAGAGATATGAATGGTCATTTCGCTTATCTTGGACATATCCGTGGTAGCTGGAACTAAACTGAGAAATTCCCGGTTCACCCCAAGCTAAGTAAGGCAAGTATTCTATAAAAATATTTCCAGGGGATTGCTAATTGGTTTCGGAAAGTCCATTCCGCGGTTACGAAAGGACGAAGTTTGGAATCGTGGCAACAGACTAACTTCGCTTTCGCAACCATTGTTATTGATGCTGTTGTGAAATATCGCACATTCACTCTATCCCCCTCCCTCTACCCCCCCTCTCTCACTCTCTCTCTCTATTTATCTTTCTGTAACCACTCGGAAGCAGAGATGGAGAAATAAGCCCCCGGGGCTTCGCGCCCATTGGACATCTTGGCTTATCTGAGCATTTGCTTTGCACCTCTCTCCTGAGGGTGAACTGGCTCCTTCCAGCACTTAATTCACATTCTGTGAAATGGTTGACCTCTTAAGGCTGGCTACTTCATTCAGCTATAGAACTAATGTGGATGGTGCACTGCACAATCTGGCAAAACTTTTTTCTTTCCCCGTAGACGTTCTAGTGCAAAGTTGTGTGTCAAGGAAAAGTCCTAGGAAAAGGCACAACTGAAAGTCTCAATTCATGTGTATGGGAAGAAGCAATGGTATTGTGGGTACCCTTCTAGATGACATGTGTCTGTGTGCAAACTTTTAATACAATGTTCGCTTGCTTTCACACGAATGAATGAATTTAGCTATACTGCTCCTTAAAGGCAAGGTCTCCTTTTAGAAAGGGTGGCCCGTTATTTGTCGCTTGGACAGCCATTCCAAGCGAAGTAGCACTCTTGCGGTCTACTTATCTCTAGGACTTACACCCCTCAAGAAAGTATTCGTCTGAACTTTAAAATATTCTAACAGCCAAATTAATGGAGGAAAAAATCTAATTTTTTTGGACACAAAGATAAAATGGTAATACAGTTTACGTGTTATGTAATACGGCGAGTCGGTTCGTTTGTTTGTTCACATCTTCGCTTAGGTTTTTACTAAGAAGCGCAGTCTCAGTCGTTCTTCAGCTGAGATGGAGAGCCTCCTTCCGAAAGCGCTTCTTAGTAAAAACATAAGCACAGATGCGATTGAGTTAAAAAACAACCGACTCACCGTAATACACAATGGACATAACCTCAATAATACTTCCGTCAATCATAACTGTTTCCGTGTTTGGCGGTTTTTCAGATCGTTCATTTTATCAGCTTTATAAATTTTTGAAAAACGTTCCAATATTGCAACCCTTTTATGTGTTTTTTTCAAAATTATCTTACGTTCATTGCGTAGAGCAATTGTTTTTGCGAATTTTCAACGTTTTTGCCTTAATTCCTCATTTTTTGGCTTTCTTTTTGCGACTTTACGAGTTTATTTTTCCACCAGTTCAAGTCACATGTCCATGAAAATGTGCGGATGTATGCACAAAAATTGCTCTATCAATGCATGAAAGATAATTTTGAAAACACCACTTACAAAAAAGTTGCAATTTTGGCAGCATATTTTTCAAAAAAATTATAAAACTGATAATATGAACCATCTGAAAAACCGCCAAAACACGTAAATGTATTACCATTTGCTCTTTATGTAAAAAAAAAGTTAAATTTTTCCCTCAAATAATTTAGCTGCAAGAATTTTTTAAAGTACAGACGAATGCTTTCTTGAGGAGGTGTATGTCCCATCAACTCTACACCAATAATTTGGTCAAGTTTAGCTCTATAACACTTTAATTCAATTGAGATTGTGATAGACCGCGTCCTAGTTCTTTCCTCTGCGTTCCTTCTTTTGCCTTTCTTGACTACTTTTTGCAAGTCGTTTTTACGAAAACGTCTGTCCATTTAAACCGCAGGCTTCCCTGGTTTCTTCTTGCGATGTGTGGGTCCCACATGGTGGACGCGTACGTTTATCCTCATTGGTCCATTCTTATCACGTGGCCTCCCCATTTCCACTTCGTAATCGTTGCCTGTTCTGCTGCGTCAGATTTGTTGGTCATTCTTTTCAGCTATACAGAGTGAGCCAAAAATCTACGAACAGCCTGCGCGGTGTTTTTCCTGTCCACGTCCTCGGCGCTCGTTGACGTCTGCCGTTATCATAGAAAGGCGCGGATGAAACTACACAACATTTTTAAAACTACTTTTAAAGGCTTTACTTACCAACTTTATGAAAGGAAATGCTGAAGCTGGTCACCGTCGTTGTCCATACATTTTTGGCACCTCTTTAAGAAACTATCCATCACTATAAGCGCCGAGGACGCGGACAGGGAAAAACACCGCGCAGGCGGTTCGGAGTCTTTTGTCTCACTCTGTATAACGCGGTGAGAACACGTGGCGATAAAATTCGCTTGCACTTTATCACCAACAAATTCCAGTCTTACACTGAAACAACTCCAAATTCCAAAGCTGAAGCTGAAGTACCACCATTCTAAATATTGTCACCTTTTAAGAATCCTGTTACATTTCTCAGCGTTATAGTATTGCTCCCGTCTACAAATGAAAAATATATTGGTTCACAAACACACGAATTATGTCCATTACACACTACACTACAGACTAATACAGCGTGAGGAAGTAATGTGGACATGATTTGAGTGTTAAAGATATAACCAACGGTGCGGTTTCCTTCTCGCCTAAACATACTGCATTCAGTTTGTTTTTATTTTGCACAGTTTAGTGAAGAGGTAACATCCCTAACCCTAAAGTATCCATATATGTCCTCAATTATGAATTTTTTATTCCCTTTTGAGTAGTTTTAACGCCCGTTATTGCTATAAAGCGCACCGTATGTAGAAATGCAGATGGTATATTAAATTAAATTATAACTGGGAAATACAGCTTCCAAAGGACACGTTCTAGACTTAAATTTAGAATACGCCTTGGCATTTGCCATTTATGAGCACTGAGTAAGAACTGGAACAAACTTACGTTAGGAAAGATGGTCAAGCAGGATTAGAACCGCGGATCCCCCATTCACGATGACAGGCCTTAATGACCTCGACCACCTGTGTCAGTCAGTTCTGGACTTATACACCGAGGAAGGAGAGGTCATACAGAGAGGACAGCCATCGTCAAGGAATACCAAAGTCGAAGAATTTCTCAAGGTAGATATAGGAATCTATTCCTAGCACCACAACTCGACGTGAGGTGTGAAAATGTAGTTTCCATAGCCAACAGCTGTCCATAAATCCACAGTCTCTTTACAAATCCACACTTCACACCACCTACAGAGTGTAAGGAACGATGTCACTGTACTATGAACATAGGAAAGACGTTGCTTGGGTTTTTATTATTAACAAACGGCGGTTTTAATTTAACATTTATGCTTGCCTTTATGTAATTTTTAATTGTTTGTCGTGTTGCTGAAAAATTCTAATGTGGTCCAAGAAACAGTGCGGATTTTGATCATGTCTGTTGACCAGCCTTTGTGGTACTCTAAGAAGAAATTCGAAGTGAGGTCCTTTTTCTTGTGCAGAGAACTACGTCCTCTTTAATCAAACTGCAGCTGGTCAAAAAAATATTCTAGATACTTACCTGCTGGTTCGTAACAGTGAAGGACTAATTAAGAAATGAATAACGGGTAAATCGATATCCACAAATATATCTACAGAGAAACCTGCCTTTATTGCAGCTCTCAAAATTGTGAGGTTTTATATGAGATGCACCTATGATCAAATTTCGATTATTATAGATACGAGGTCGTTGAGACATGCACTCGTGATCCGATGCTCTGCGCTTCAAATCCGTCAGTACTGTCCAGGTCCGTAGGGTTTCCTCCAGGTCTACCGCAGTATTTATAACTGGAGCGTTTTCCAAACTTCCTTTCCCAATTATCATTTCATTTCATGTATCATTATACCCACCGCCTGTGGTGCCGTTCTTCATAGTAGGGACGGGTGTTTAATGCTACAAAAAAGCTTCGACTGCAGTTTTGGGTGAAAACCTAGATAACTTTAATCATTTAGGATTTGTTTTGAATTAGAAGCAAAATAACTCGTCAAGGAAGCTAAAACTGAGCGAGTTGGCGCTGCGGTAACGTGTGTGACTCGCGTTCGGGGGTCCCGGGTTAACATCCCGACGACCCCTCACTCGACTCAGGAGGTTTTTGTGGTTTCCTCGGTTCGGCAAGTGAATCTGGGATGGTTCATCTTCTACTACGACTATCCTGCCTCTTATTCCTTGTACCCATCAACTTCTTTGGCATCTGTTTCAAGGTTGTAGGACCAGGCAACTGTGTTCGGTTCATTGCAGCTGGTCGGTGCCTAAGCGCTCTGTGGACGTTTCTTGCAAGGACAGCTCGATTGGATAACCTCTCTGGGTGCTTTCGGGTTCGGACCTAATGGGTGGCTCGGGTGGCGTTGGAGGCGTTCAATCTGGAAACATTAGGGATCCCGTCCGTGCTTGCGCCCGTCGTCTCTCTCTTCATCCCTCCCAAGTGTCATGATAGAAGCACAAGGGGCAGGATGGCCTGCGTGCGGTGCTCTGCCCAGATTTCGGGGGCCTCTCCATTCGTCAGTATCTTTACCTCTAGTAGCTGATTATGCTTAGTGCAAGGTAAGAAATCGTAACATTTCCGCATATGTCATAATATTGTTTTCTTTTGGCTTACAGATGAACTTTCATATCCATAGACACCTTGGTTCGTAGAATTATGGCAGAATTACTGTCCTACTGTAAACTAGTCTGCAAGTAGACTTATATACATGCCTTAATCATTACATAATGTTTCTTATGGATAATCATCTTCTAAGACATCTGAGTAATAGAGTTGCTCCATGAAACAGTTTTAGAACGAATTGTCCTATTGACACTTTTGTGGAGAAAAAAGATAAATATTAATAATAAGGCAGAAGAAAGGCCTTCTATGAAGTTTATGTAAACGGGAAGAGGAACGCGCACCCTAATTAGAAGCAAATGTAATTATTAAGTTAGCAGCCCTTGATAAACCAGTGGTCCATTTTAAGAACCGGGTGGAAGACATAACGTGGAAAGCGAGTAGGGTATATAGAGGAATTCGAGCGCAGTTTTTTGGGCATATATATAAAGGATAAGGAAAACGAGGATAGATGGGGCGGTTCAATGAGGAAAATGGGTTTATATGGGAGAGATAGGGAATACGACGACCGTTGTGTAACAACCTGATCACGCTATGTAACAACCTGATCACGCTATGTAACAACCTGATCACGCTATGTAACAACCTGATCACACTATGTAACAGCCTCATCCCCCATTGTAACATCCTCATCACGTTGTTACATAGCGTGATCAGGTTGTTACATAGCGTGATCAGGTTGTTACACAACGGTCGTCGTATTCCCTATCTCTCCCTTATAAACCCATTTTCCTCATTGAACCGCCCCATCTATCCTCGTTTTCCCTATCCTTTCCCATATATGCCCAAAAACTGCGCTCGAATTCCTCTATATACCCTACTAAAGCGTCCTACTTACATTAATGTTCTTCCCTTCAGAGAACAGGAATTTGTGTTTATTTCGCAGTTTAATTAGAGTAATCTAATAAAATTTTTCTTCTTATAATTTTATTACGACTCTCCTTCAATCTTCTTTCGAAATACACTGAATAAATCTACGAATTTAGCTTCGACAAAGTTTTTGTGCATTCTAGCGTTTCTAATACACGCTGTACGAGCTTACACGCTATTATGGCAGGCAAATTGTAATCCCTGTTCCAGCACACGCGAAATAACCAAGAGATATTGTTCATGACAGGAGAGAAGAAGCAAAGAAAGGAAAATCGCATTGCGATGAGCGATAGAGATGGAAACCATCATCTTTCTGAGGAGGCACGGCGCTCAAAGTGCCTGAAAACTGGATTACTGAGCAAGAAGAAATTCTCATATTCAGCGCTTGCTTCTGCCGGAGTGGATCTAATAAAGACCTGCTTTACGAGGGTGCATGCAGAGGTAATGACATCGCTGCCGTATTTCCATTACTCACTGAAATCAAGAGCTGGCCATACATTTTCATCCTACACTCACTTCAACACATCATACTCTCCACACCATTGCTAGCGAAACCTGATATGTTGAAATTAACACTAACAGCATGCTAACGTATACAGAGCGTTAAAATTCATGTACATTCATTCCGTATCATCAATAACTTCTTGTTGAGACTACAGTGGAATCTCTGTTATCCGAAACGTTTTTAACCGAAATAACGTTTAATTGAAGCGACCGAAAAAATAATATTTTTAGTTAAAACGAACTAAAGAAACATCGTTTGTTGACTTATGTTAAGAATGACAGAGACAATGCGTTGATTCTGACCTTGAGTGTTTCCACCCCTTCTATATTCACAACTGATAAATAAGGTATCTTTATTGGTTTCAAATTATTGAAGTTATTACACAAGTATTTAGTGCATGGGTCATTGACCGTACATGCATATTTAAGATACAAGGTATAGTGACAAAAAAACGACTGAAAAAGAAAACAAAACAAAAAATAAAAATAAAAAAGGAAAATAGAGATAAATTACCTTTGACTAACTGAACAAATTTTACCTAGGTTCGTGCACTTTACCCAATAAATTGCCCATGTTTTGCCAGTTCCTCTGGTCAGCCAGTAGCTCCCAACATGCCTATCTCTTTCTTTCCGGACTTAAGATTTCTTTCAGTTTAATTGTTCGCTGATTCTCCCACTGTGCACATTCCGCCAAAACATGTACCCAGTTCTCATCCAAATCACAGAATGGGCAGATTCTCCTGCCAGAATCGTCAGTCATTTTCTGTGCCCTCCAGCCCCTCAGTCTAAACCAAGCCATTACTGATCTTTCCTTTCTTCCTAAGTTAACTGTATATGCCTCCTTACCCTAATTCAATTTTATTTCATTTGATAGACTTAGAGAAGGTTTAATTTTACAATCCGATTCTATTTCCTGTTGGTTGATGTCCCTTACTCTTCTTTTGACACCTTTCCATATGTTTTTGTCATTTGTTTCAGCTCTTTGCCACAATGACCTCATCCTATTCTCCTCAAACCCCTTTCCAAATCAGCTGCCAAAAACTTAGGAGACAGGTTTTCTCGCTGGTATTTATAACATTTGGATCGTAGTTTGGATTATCCCCCTGCATCAGCCTCAGCCAGTACTTCACTGCTCTTATTTTGCAGTGTATTGTGTCTTCATAACATCTCACTTCCCTCAATACCCCCGAATTTTATGTCCCTTGTGAAACTCCAAGAACTCCTCGTTAAGGCGGGCTGGTCCTTACTTTTGCTAGTTGTCAATGATTTACGGTCACAGTCACAGCGGCGGACTGTCATTACTGCAACTTAGGTATTCTTAGTGGGAAACATAGTATTATGGACAGCGAGGTACAGACCATTCCGCCATTTTTTCATGGAAGGAATTTGTCAGCTGCGTCAAGTACCTAAACTAATGAGAAGAAACTGAATCTACCTTTATTTTTCTAAAAATCCTTACCAGATAGCATTACATTTTTTAAAAGCTTTCTAACATTCTCCTAATGAAACGGTGGAATGACATAGCGGCCAGAAAATGAAGTGAAAAGAAAAAGCAAAATAAAATAGAAGACATTTTCAAGCAAAATTAGTACTGTATATGTAGTTAAATACCTGGTATATTATGATACAAGGTGTAAAACTTGAGGCAGTATAATTTCAGTCTAATTATATAATATGTAAATGCAATAACAGCCGGCCTTGAAGCAATATGTGTATGTCATAATTTGTAAAATGTATGTAAGAGTCATTGCATATGCTTGTATTATCGTATTCATGTGTAATAATGTTTGTGAACATATTACGTAATTTAATAATGCAGGAGCTGTGAGAATAATAGGTTAACAGTTGCTAACGATGAGGTAACCTTGAGGCAATAATGAATTTGAAAGTTTAACAATACTACTTGTGATTCTTGGAAGCAATAATGTAATTTTAGTGACAGTTTATAAAAATAGCCAATTAACAACCAGAAAAAGCTTTAGTTAAATGAAGGTATTCTATTGGATTAGGAATACCCAATCAGAGACTTCAAATACAGAAATTTACAAGTTTAGGCGGTTGAAATCAATTCAGTTGTCTGCAGACAGTGTTTGTAACCGGATGCGAGATGCGTCCTCGAGAGATTTAATACGTATTTGTGTGAGACGAAAAATAAGTTTACGTGTTAAAAAGTACACGTAATTAATAAAAGAATCTCGTAGCTCTATATCAGTGAAGTGTTATTTAAATCGTGTCAAAATAAAAACGGAGTGAAGTAAAATTATAATCTGTGTAAGCCTACATTCCTAATTCGCACCACAACCCTGCCAAGACATCCATGTCTCTAAAATAAATACTGACGCAGTCGATGCAAACATAAATACATAATATTTAAAGAACAGTCAAAATTACAAAGTTAATAATATTTTTAAACCTAGAGCGAAGGCTACTGGAAAGCGGGTACTATACGTGTGGTTGCAACGAATTTCAAGTTCAGTTCCCCAACGTGGGGCAAATAACAATACAACAAAAACAAAACCTTCTTCAAAGTAGGGTTTTATTTTGAGAGTAGGAATATTTGGAATAGGAATCTTACGAGCAAAATATAACTACTTTTAACACGTGTGACATATATTATTTTTTAGACTGCTCGAATTTGTAAAATATCAATAATATTATATTGATTACTGAAAGTAACAGATCACTTTTAGAAAGCGGTTCTTGAAACAAGAGAAATGACGTTAAAAAGCGTGGTTTCAGATGGTTTGTTGATTCGCTAGGAGCCATTTTCAGTAAAATTATTTTGACCACTACACCAGCCAATGAAGCGATTAAATACTATATCACATTGCTTTCTGGATTTTTTTTGGGGGGTAAGCACTTCTAGTGTTATTCTTTCTGCTGCTTCTGTAATTTCACCTGGCTCTTCCATTTTAGTTGCTTCTGAATTCATAATTTTCGCCATTTAATCTCCATAGAGGTTATACTGGATAAAATAAGTTTTAGATCAAAGAAAGCAAATACGTCAATATAACGTAAAGGTTAACTCTACAACGAGCTGCGATAAATTGAAGTATTACGATTTGTATTGTGAACAGATAAAGCGAGCGCTATCAAAAATTAATCATGTAAAAGTACTTAATGAAAATTAAAACCTAACCAAGCCAAGTCGAGTTATTAAACATGTACAAATACAAAGGGAAATTCCCATGTGGTTGGCCTTGTAACCATAGTTGGTCACATTGAAGATTATCGCACTAGTGCGATAATCTAAAGCCTTTAGCTCGTGTGCTCTGTGTTAGAAGTTCTATTTTTAGGCCATGCTGTCTAAAAAGTATAGCATGTACCATAGAACTTTCTTGGTAAATACAGTACCTTTGTTTATTATATACTTTGTTAACATTGTATATATATGTACAGTCTTCATTTACATTAAAAAAGGTGTCTTAACCCTAAAAATGAATTTTTTATCCGAACTTTTGGTTATCAGAAACCACCTTGAGGCAGTATTTTTAACACTTAAAATGATTTCAGTCTAATTATATAAAATATGAATTCAATAACCTTAAAGTAATATGTGTATTTAACAATATATAAAAAGTGTATATTACAGTCATTATATATGTTTATATTATTGCATCCGTGTGTAATAATGTTATGTGAATGTATTACGTAATTTAATAATGTAGGAACTGTGAGAAATAGGTCAAAAGTTACTAACAAAGAGGTAACAATGAGGTAACCTTGAGGCAATAATGAATTTGAAAGTTTAAATGCTACTAGTCATTATTGGAGCAACAATAATGTAACTTTTAGTGACAGTTTATAAAATAGCCAATCAACAACCAGAAAAAGATTTAGTTAAATGAAGGTATTCTATTGGATTAGGAATAGAGAGAGACTTAAATACAGAAATTTACAAGTTTAGGCGGTTGAAATCAGTTAGTTGCCTGCAAACAGTGTTCCTAACCGTACGCAAGACACGTCCTCAAGAAGTATAATACGTATTCGTGTGAGACAAAAAATAGTTTACGTGTTAAAAAGTGCAAGTAATTCATAAAAGAATCTCACAGCTCTCTATCAGTGAAGTGTTATTTAAATCGTGTCAAGCATTAATAAAAGGAGTTAAGTAAAATTATAATCTGTGTAAGCCTGCATTCTTAGTCGCACCACAACCCTTCTGAGACATCCATGTCTCTAAAATAAATACTGACGCAGCCGAGGCAAACATAAATATATAATATTTAAAGAAACAGTCAAAATTACAACGGTAATATTTTTTTAAACTTGGGGCAAAGGCCACCTGAAAGTATATTTGGGGCGAAGGATACCGGAAACTGCTTTATTATACGTGCGGTTGCAACTACTACAAGTTCGACTCCCTAATAGTTGAAATACAATACAACTCCTACTTCAAATCGGCTTTTCCATACGTGAAACAATAATCTTCTTCAAATTGGCGCCCAAAACGTGGGGCTAATAAATACCTTCTCAACCTTTTGGCTTTGTTTGGCTTAACAGAGGTTCTACTATACGTAGCCAATAAAAGAGAACAGGATGCTTGATTTTAAGTGCATCAATAGATCACTACCACTACATTTTTGCCGTTATTTGTATATTTGTAATATTTTAATCAACATTACGTGGAGAAGATTAGATGAGGAGGAGGATTTCGGTATGGAAGCACATAAGAAGCCTGCTGGACTTCCGAGAGGAAGCGAAGAGTACAGAGGGCGACCAGATCCGGGGTGACAGGCGGGGTCTCTAAGGTTATCTGGTATGAGAACCCGATGCCGAGCAAGTGGGACCATCATACCGCCCTCCCTCAGTTCTCACTGGGGGTTCATCACATACTGGACCCCAGAACAGACAGTTGCTGAAATCAAATTCCACACGCCGTCTACTCGTCTGGTCCTCCGACCCTTAAACATGACAAGGAAATGGGGGACATGAAAATTCGCGGGATTACAGAAACCACCACAACATTCACCTCCCGACATGGGAAAACCACAAAAAATCTCAAAGTCACAGTGGTCGGTCCAAAGAGAATCGCACCTAGGAGCATCCTTATGCAAGCCTCACACGTTTCTGCTAAGCCATCTCGCTTATTTACATGGAAAATGCACTCATTATTACCGATTTCTCTTCTCCTAACTTTGCCCTAAGAAGCTGCCTGTGAAGTTTAAGGAAATGGGTCTGAACTTAACCATTTCTGTCATTTTTAAATTAATTAAAGAATTATAAGCATGTCTCTTATAACGAGATAAATTATGTGCAAATTTCAGGTTTATATGACATTGATAAATATTTTCTATAAAATATTGGTAACATTTTGATAATTCCTCGAAACACAAAAAGCTTTAGAAGTAACAAACGTATCTTCCCTTATTACTTTCTCAACTACGTATTATAAGTAGGGGAAGTATTGCAATCCACTCAAAAATTCGATATCGAGATTTCACAGGAAATAAATGTTTCGAAGCCTTCTGAATAAAAAAAAAATTAGCAAAAGGTCCGTGTGTGACTGTATGAATGTGTGTGTGAAAACAGTATAACTCAAAAACTAAAAGTCGGATCAACACCAAACTTGGAATTGAGGTTCAGTATCTTTCAAAGATGCGACACGAAGATTTTCAAAAAGTCTCCCTATCCCAGACTACCGTCTACATGGAACAATTTGATGCACAAATTACTTAAATGTAAAGAATGATTATAGTATGAATATGCATTATTATGTGACATTGATTTGAGATGTTTGTTGATTGTAATTATTGTTGGGAAGTAAGTTTATACGACCTTACTGAAACTGTCAATAATAGCGTGCAATAATGCAGCGAGGGGGTGAGCTGTTTATCATTATTGGAAACGAGGAAGTTACGTAATGTTGGCGCGTTTTTCTTTTAGAATTTGCTGGAACATTTCCCTAGAACATATGTATTCATAATTTTCATTGGATATAAAAATCGACGCTAATGTTGGCGCGTTTTATTAGCCAATTGCAGCTCAGTTATAATCTTTAGGCATATCTGGGTGAAGGAGTATAAAAAGAGTAGGTTAGAGGTAGACCCCGCCAGTTCATCAAAATTCTTTGTACCCTACACGTCGCATTCCCGTCAGTTCGTCGAAAGTATTTGTACGGCACACTTCGGATATCAATTTGCAGGTTACGCGTAACAGAGTTATGAAAAATCTCAAGTGTTATAAAGTTAATTATACAAAAAGTTGAAGTACGCGAATTAAGAATTATTAGTAATGAAGTTATTATAACAGTTTCAGTTTGGCGAGTGTCAAGATCAATGTGTAAATGTGATAGTTAACGTGTTCGACAATAAAAGTGTAAAACAAATTTCTTCATCAGTGTTATCTTTGGATAAAAGATTCCTTTCCGTTTACACAACCTGTATATAGAGAAGTGCTTGACCAAAAGGATAATAGCTAGCCGGAGGACAAAGAACCAAAATTAAATAAAATAACAGTAGCATTTTTTTAAACAAAAAAAAACTAATACTGCCACAAATTGCTAACACCAGATGGAGCTAACAAACCTAACAAATGAATCACGTCACAAGATGGCTTCAACGCGTGAAGTAAACACAAATACACAAACATTATAAGTAAAACCATCGCAATTTTTCGAAAATGTTTATTTCCTCAAAATGGGCAACGATTTTATTTAAAATATCATATTTTTAAGATAATTTTATGGCAAATGAAATGTATATCTAGAATTTTCTGGGAATGTCCCTAATAGTCGTCTTCATTCTGAAGAATTTTGCATAACTGGTAAACCGTAATAGTGAAGACAAAAGTTTACTACACAAAAATATAGAGCTTGTTAAAACACATAATTTATGACATATACATTTTTTTGTGGAGTGCCCCATTTCCGAGATATTCCTTGTTATTTGTTTGAGTTTTACAGTAGTTACACTTTTTCTCAAATGGGAATTCGATATTCGTTTTTTTTTATGTCCTGGACATGCAAAGAGAACGGAATGCTCTATGTAGCAACCAGCTCTTAAAACATTTAACTATCGCTTAAATCCATATTTCCCTTGCACCTTAAAGAGAATTAGCAATAAGATCGATTAACATAAAGTAGATGGAGAATAAGCGTTTGTAAAAGTAGTTTGTACAGGAGTAGAGAAAGTCATGTGAGTGTAACCTATCAGAATTTTTTAAGCTTAACAGAGGCTAAAACCTGGCTAATAGTTCTTAGACAATGAATTTAGTTCTTTAGATATTTTTTTTCGGATTTTCGAAACAAAGTAAATTTTCTGTAATTAACTCCATCAGATAAAAGATAGTAACTGATTTTGTGAAGACCAAGCATTAGTAAGTTTAATATTTATTCCACACGCCAGGAGTAATTTAAGTCCTGAATATTGTGTGTACGAGAATAACGCAAAAGATGAAAATACTTAAAGGCTGACCTGCTAACTGCCATTTTCAGCACCGTATTACATCTATAAAATTGCGAAATATAAAAATTCTAGAGTCACATGATGTGGATTCGTCTGAAGTGTATGTAGTACTCCATATTTTTACAAATTTTTGCCAAACTTCACTACCCGATTCCCTTAGCAGCGGGTCAAAAACTGCATGCCACTTCGAGTTTCGATCGAGTTACTTTTTATTGGAATAACCTCAGAAGTCTCCGGGATATACAGAATCAGATGAAAGAAGTCCGTGCCTTTTTTTAAGATAGCGCCCGAGGCGCCTGATAGAAATTGAAAGAATAGAAGGGTTAAAGGTAGAAGGTCGGTAGTACAGCGATTGTAGTGACAGCAGCGGCAAGAGAATGCATTCACTTTGTTCATTGTCTCGGTAAAATGACATTATGCCAACATACTGTTTTAAAAAGTGCGCATACTCATTAATAGTTTCACTTATCAGAACACCGGGCGAAATGGATCTACGTGGTTACGTGAGAGACTTGCATTCCGGAGGTCCCTGGTTCGATTCTCGTCGATCACCCCCTTTTGGGTATTTCGTGGGTTTCTCTGGTCGGTAGGCAAATGCTAGAGTGATTTCTTATCCTTCTCATATCCACAGTTTTCCTTTCATCATTGCGCTTCTCATTTTTCAGGTGTGCTTGTAAGTGTCGTGGCAGATGGCGCGAAATTAAACTGAGTTTTATTTATGGACGCTCTGTAACTGCTGTGGTCCTTAGCGTCCCATTCTATATTGCGCGTGAAATACCGGTAATTTTGCCCACAGGGTTCTTTAATCAGGCTTGAGGTTCTTTTACATGCCGTAAATCTACGACACGGGACCACCAGCTTTACTACCCTTCCGAAGGAAGCCATGCTAAGGATTTTTACGCCCGAAAAAATCCATCGACCTCCGCCGGGTTTGAACCCGCGACCTGGGAACTAGAGGTAACCACTACACAGATGGGCGAATGCTTGCTCAAACTAAAGAGCACTCATCGTGGACACTAGGGTCTTGATTGGTCGACGATCGTTCATCGCCCTGATTAGGCATCCAGCAGTGAGATGTGCCTTCGAGCCTAGAACTGGGACTTCCGCGCGTATCTGTGACCTATCTGACTGCGGTCTGTAGCCTCCTGTGGTTCGTTCACTTCATCCCTTCCTCGTGGGGAGTGTTAGCCTGAACAGATCTATAAGATCGCACTGCGCGAGGTGTTCCCCTCCGTTGTACAAAGTATACTATACCTATAATATCAGAAAAATCAGCTGACTAAGTCATTAGAATACCGCTCAAAGCTGAATGATAGTTCTTAGGGTGCATGCCCTAAAGCAGTAGGTTGGTCAGAAATTCTTAATCAAGATGGTTGACTATGAAACCTGATGTATTATAATCACACTATTTCATTTATTTTCATACGCTCTACAAGTCATTCATAAAAAGGTTAGTACTTTCTCTGCCACACACAGAGTAGGTATAGAAGGTGTTGCTTTCCATCCAAAATTTTAATACCGAGATTTCACCAGAAATACACGTTTTGAGGCACCTTGAAACCAAAAACAGAATTTTTAGAAAAAGGTCCGTGTCTGTGAACAGCATAACTCAAAAACGAAGAGTCGGATAAATATAAAATTTGGTACCTAAGTCCACTCCCTCCACCCCAAACTACCCTTTAGATAGAACATTTTTCGAAATTTTTTATTTTCTGAGAAATGGCTAACGATTTTGATTAAAATATAACACATTAAGAATACTTACATTACAAAAAATCTATAATCTTGAATTTTCCACAAATTAGGCTTTGAAGTCCCTTTCACTCGAAAGGAATTTTGTATAATCTTGAATACCTGGTAAACGTTAAGCGATAGACGAAAACACTTCACAAAAAAAAAATATAGATAGCTTTAAAATACACAGCTTATTTCCAATAAGCCATTTCAGATATCCGTTATTAATGGTTCGAATTGTTCATTATTGGTCATTCTCTTAAATTCCTGTCAACATTCCTTGTTTCTGGCGATGTCATGGAAACAGTACGGAAATTTAAAGCTAGCATATAGCATAAAGTTCTTAAAATATTTGATTATGACTGTTCCCTTTTCTCTAATAACGAAACGTGTGATGTAGCTATTTATGCAGTGGTTTATTTGGATTAAAATGTAGTAGATAGAAAAATAAGCATTAGTAAGAGAAGTTTGTACAACCACTAATAAACGATAGGAAATGGAGAAAACCATGTGAATGTATCACGTCAGGTGCTCTATTTTATATACTTACAGTTAATTCTTTTATCAGAAATGCTGGCAATACACTTTTGAAGCAAGAGCACACAGGAGGCTCAGTTAATTGTTTTGTGTATGGCTGCCTTAATATTGCATGCATGCAGAGTTCAGGAAAAACAACATAACGGAGCTTGAAAACATATTATTTAAAAGACTGAAAATTAAAAATTCAATATATTTACAAAATTACTAATTTTTACAAAAACTTTTACAAAAAATGTTCATAGTTTCTCAGTTATATAAAATTCTATAAGAGTAAAGAGAACTTCACAGAATATACAAAGATAATTCAGGATATATATTTCATTTGTTACATTAATTCTCAAATATATAATATTTTAATCAAAATAGTCAGTCTGTGGAGAAAACGAAAAGTGACATTATTCCACATTAAGGGTAGATGGGATAGGAGAAAGTTTTTGAAAATCCTCCCGTGGTATGTCAAATAGTATCTGACTAAAGTATCAAATTTTATATTTTGGTTTTGAAGAAAGCTGTTGATACGTTCACGTCAATTGAATCAGTATATTTTGAATAGTAAAATAAAATTAAGATCATAGGGAGAATAGTATTATCCTGGCGAGGATAGTATTAAATAAAACTGGCAAGCGAATGTTACTGTAAATTGAAATATGGGTTGAGAGGCAGTGCCTTCAGCGGCCGGAAACGGGTGGTTGTTCCTCTATTGTTAAGCGTCCCGTTAGGTTGCTGGGAATGCAGGCTTGTAGAAAAGGGTCAATGTTCGCCAAAAGCCAGATAGCCTTAGGCCTCCAATGAAAGAAGCTAGGAATCAGGTTATAGTGTAATGAGGAGATATAGAACGTTTGAAACAAAGAAAACGGAAGATTGAGAATGAACACTTGGTCGTGAGATTTGAGAATGAACACTTCGTCGTGAGATTTTGGAAGACACTTGGTTGTAGTAAGTCTGGGGAGATGCTTGTCAGAAAAGTTTAGAAGGCAGCAGATAGGCGCGATGATAAAAAGTGTAACAGATAGAAAAAGCGCGTGTGTGTCGAAGTAACAGTAGGAATCAAATGTTAAAACGGTGACGGTAAAAACACGAGCAGAAAAACCAACAGTCGTGTTCACCACTAACCCGAGATCTAAGATCCATGCAAAGAACCCTGAGCTAGTACCGAACCCGGGACCATCCCTAAAAATCCTGTACCGTAAAACAACCAGAAGTACCACCGCAATTTGGCTGCCTAACGTGGGTCCAACAATCACCGACAAGAAATCCCACTGCACAATGGACCTATTTCCGGTGAATTCTGGATCTGAAGTTTTTTATGGCATCTAACAGGTTCGCTTCTTATCATAGGTAAGAAGTAGAGAAAACAAACAATGAAGTTTCATTGTAAAAAGTCCTATTTTTGGCCAAACTTGAAGAGAAAGTACGGAATTTCAGTAGAATATGTTGTAGTTAACTTCTTCTGTCACTATAACAGAACGTAGAGGCGCTTAAATATACCTTTGGTAATAAAAAAGATGCCTGTACATAATATCTGACACCTAAAATTGCGCAATACATATATGCGTAAATTCTAGTTATTTACTAATCTTTCTAAATAGACAGCAAGTTAGCTCGGTAGAATTCTCTTATACCCCTAAATTCACCTAAGGAGGTAGTACCGCGGTAACATGTGGGAGTTCCATTCGAGAGGTTCCGGGTTCAAACCCTGGAACTGGCCACACCTACCCATTGTCATTTCTGGTTTCCCCGTGGTCGGCAGGCGAATACTGGGGTGATTTCTTCTCTACCATTATTTCCTTTCCATAATTTCCCTTTCATTCCATTTCCTTCTAATTTTTCAGGTACCTTCTAGGTTTCCTGGCGTATGGCGCTTCCGGACAGACTGCACAGATGCATATTCAAAAGAAAGAATATCCCCCTTGGACTTCAGAGGGCTGTTTGTTTGGTAGGTCGTCCATCGCCCTCTTTCGGCGGCTCCATTAGTGGGACGGATCAAGTAAGATGTAACTGTGCGAGCTCGGAAATGTTAGGGCTTTCGTGCGTCTCTGTGGCCTGTCTGTCTAGGCCTTTAGCCTCCTTTGGTTCCTTCACCTCATCCCTTCCTCCTTGGGAGTAGTAGCCGCAATAGATCTGTGCACCTCGCAGAGATGTCCCCCTCCGTTGAATTATCGATACCCATACTTCTAAATTCGCGATAAATTCCACCAAGGAAGCTGCTTCTCCAAGAACGTTAGATTTTTATGAGCATGAATTAATCAAACTATCAAACTGTTTATATGCGCGAATCTTTATATTTTACCTTCTTGGTATGCCGAGTTAAGTCACGCTTCTTTTTAGAATTGTTGGTTTTTACAGGTAAGGTGTTTTGTTATATTTAGCAGCTGTATCACAAATAACTTTATGAATGAACAACTAGCATTATGAAGGGTTTTAGTTTTCATTTATACGATAACATGTTCGGGCACTTTTGGGGGAAAAATACTGTGGCTGTTTGAAAGTACATACATACCAACGCTTCTGTAGTACTTTACTTTATTTAATATTGTCAGAAACTCCCTATCGTCTGTATTCCACAACAGCTCTGGGTGAGCCATTATTGGCTTTAATTCAATTCCGACCCATACGCATTAACCTATGAAGAAAGGTCAGGCCTAGATAGGCGGCGAAAGAGGAGGGATACGGAAGCATTTCACCTGAGAGGCTGGAATGCATGCTTCGCTATGGCGTGCCACATCAGCCCCACACCAGTCCTTCTCGTATTGGTTTGACGTCAAAAGTCTGGCACTCAAACATTAACCTACGAGCACAGATCGATTTTAGGAGCGAAGGAAAAGGGGGAGTAAGACAAACATTGGTACTGGGTGTGGTAGAGGCCATAAAACAACATAAAACACTGCGTATTATATATGCACGATTTTACACATTCTACTGTACCTGTTGCATTCATTTGTATGCGGATTACGTCCATCCATATGAAGCAAGGTAGCATCAGAAGTTCAATGCCCTTTCTTTAGGAACTTCCGCTGCTTTTAAAAAGTTATGAAACGAAACCAAGAGAGCTGGAAGTCCTTTCTATATCAGGGAAAACTTAGAAATATTTACATAATCTGAATATAAGGATGAACGAGAGAGACTAGAGGGAAAGTTTGCTGTGAATTCCTTGGTAAATTAATTTCACTTTCTCTGAAGACGAGTTGGGTCTTCGGGTCAACTGCCTTCATGCACAAATTCAAGTAAGATGTGACTATTATAGTATAGATCGAGCAGAAAGGTTTTATCTTCTACTTTCTTCCATTTTTAGTCAAGGAAAGTGCTCTTAGGTTGTCTTCGTGACCCTTTCTCCCCGAGTTGTTCCATTACCTATTGTCCTTTTGTAAACATCCGCTTATACGTATCATAGTAGTGTTTGCAGTAAGTCAATATAGACTTCATCCGTTTAACTGCATCGGAAGCGAGGAGCATGAGCAAACCCTGAGGGATTTTCCAAGATGCAACATTCTCGATGCGTCCTATTTTATCCTAGCTTTATATGTCTCATTGCTCAGGAAACTAAAGAAATGGAGAGCATGGTGAGAAAATTGTAAATAGAATGTGAAAAATTACGTTTGAAAGTAAGTTTAGATAAACGTTTTATATGAGAAGTGGAACAGGGACTGAAAATTTAATTTTGGAAGATCAAAATGGTTTCATAAAAGCTTGGAATTGAGTACTTGGGATTTATAATTGACATAGATGGTAGACATGAGAGTGACACGAACAGAATTAACAACTGTAAAACAACAACCACCATATTAAATAGTATTTTAACAAATAGTATAACAAATGAATAGCATTATAACAAAAAATCTAAATTGTTTTTAAACAAATCAGTAATGAGAATTACCTTACATATTGGGCGGAAATTTAGAAACTTAATAACAATTTAATATCTACGTCATTGCCAAAGGGTCAGCAAGCCATTAAAAATTAGAAAAAGTTAAGAAGACGTTATTAAGGAAGAAATTAAACTTTTAATAATTGTGTAATTATATGCATCCGTCTATATCTAAGACATAAACTACTAAAGTGTTATGGACACATCAGGAAAATGCCAGAGGAAAGAATACCCAGAAAATCTTGGGAATGGTGTCTATCTGGAAGATGAGAAAGGTAGATCCAGAAATGCTGGTAAGCAGGAAGAAAGGATGAGGATGAAAGTAAAAGGGCTGGAGGAGAAGTAATAAAGGAATGATAGGTATAAGTGGAGAAGGAAAATGAAAGCTTTAGCAAACAGAAACGGGTAAACAGTATAAATATAGCTTAACGTTCTTTAACCTGGACATATCGGACGATGAATGAATAAAATGATCCTTAAATGAGATCCATGTTGCATTACTTCTGTATATCTTTAGGAATTTACACAAATTGGTTTACCAGAATAAATACAAATACAGGTCTAAGAAAAACAACATTTTTAAGGGGAGACTAAATGATGAAAATTAAAAAAAAGATAACTTTTTAGCCTTTTGTGCTTTTTTTATGAATTGGAATTTTCTCTTCAATTTGATTCATACTTTATACTTGTAGACATAATACTTATATATTAAATACATTTTTACTTTCTCTACTACGTATAGTAAGTAGTGTAAGTATTGCATTCCACCCAAAAATTCGATACCGAGATTTCACCGGAAACACACGTTTTGAGGCCTTCTGAATCCAAAAAAAGTATTTTTGGAAACATGTCCGTGTGTGTCTGTCTGTCTTTCTGTCTGTGAACAGTATAACTCAGTAAGGAACAGTCGGATAAACACCAAACTTGGTATTTAGGTTCAGTATCTTCCAGAGATGCGACACGAAGGTTTTTAAGAAAATTCCCCCACCACAGAATACCCTTTATATGGAACATTTTTCGAAAATTTTAATTTTCTCAAAAACGGCTCTAACGATTATGATTAAAATATGTTTAAGATATTTTCATGACAAATAAAATGTATATCTTGAATTTTCTGGGAATGTTTCCAAAAATATTCTTCACTGTGAACGACTTTTGCATAATTGGTAAACCATAAGAGATGGACAAAATTTTACTACACAAAAAATGTAGATCGCGTTAAAAGACACAATAAATGTCATACTTTTTTGTTGTTGAGTGAACCATTTTCGAGATATTGCTTGTTATTCCCTTAAATTTTCCAATACTTATACTTTTTCTGAAATGGGAATTCGTTATTCATTTTTTTTGTCCTGTTAATGCAAAGAGAATGAAATACTCCACATAGCAACCAGCTCTTAAAATATTTGACTATCGCTTAAAGCCTAACAATTCCCCTTGCATCTACAAAAAAATTAGCAATAAGATTAACATCTCGATTAACATGAAGCATATGGAGAATAAACGTTTGTAAAAATAGTTTTTACCAGAGTAGAGAAAGTCATGTGAGTGTAACACATCAGAAATTTTTAAAATGGTACAGTATCCGTCATTGTAGTGGAAATCTGCGCCGCTTCATATACAGAAATCATCTCTTCTACACAATTTTTAGTAAAGTGGTAAACTTTAGCCCATTTTAGGTGAAATTTTGTTCTAAAATTACTACTATTGTGAAGTATAGCAACACCTATGCGGTCAAGTCATGTGATTTGTTTGTTTCCTTGTAAATGTAAGCACGTTTATTTTCTGCAGTTTTATTCTGAACAGCTTTTTCTTGGAATGCCTTTTTCTGGTTAAATTTTCTCAGAAACCATTGAAGATAACTAAATTAAATTTTAGGATGATTAACCCAGTCTCTAAGTTTTGTTTTATGGTAACAATGGTTCATTTTAAAAACATCTGATGCGATAGATTCACATAACTTTCTCTACTCTCTATTGTTTGTTGGTGGGTATGCAAAGTAGTCTTACTAAAGCTTATTTTTATATCTACTTTGTTTAATCCAAGAAGAGACATTTGCAGATATAGGTATATTAACATTTCGTTATAGATACAAAGAAACAGCGATAGTCAAATGTTTAAGAGGTGGCCTTAAAATTCTATAATGTTTGAAGAGAATCACGAGAAACAACCGAATGTTGACAGCTTTCAAAGAATGTCTAACTATTGAATAATTCGAACCATTAATAACGGATATTTCGGAAATGAATGTTGCCACAAAAAGTCATTGAAATAAATTGTGTTTTTTAAAGAGATCTACAATTTTTGTGTAGTAGTTTTTCGTCTATGGCTTAACGTTTACTAGTTATACAAGATTATACAAAATTCCTTCCGAAGAAACACTTCAAAAGTTATTCCCGGAAAATTCAAGATATATGGTTTATTTGTCATGTAAATATCCTTAATACGTGGTATTTTAATCAAAATCGTTAGAGGCATTTTTTACAAACTGAAAGGTTTTGAAAAACTTTCCATTCAAAGTTAGTTTTAGATTGAGCGATTTTCTTGAAAATTTTCGTGTCCCATCTTTTAAATGTACTGAATTTAAATAATAGTTTAGTGTTGATCCCACTTCTCCTTTTGGAGTTATGCTGTTCAAAAACCTTTTTCTAAAGGTGCTTTTTTGAATTCAGGGGCCTCAAAACTTTTATTTCAGTTGAAATCTCGGTATCGAATTTTTGGGTGGAACCTTCTCGATCTACCACGTGCGTGGTAGAAAATGTATAAATAATGACTTCATATTTTAATAAAAAGAAGGCGTAATAAAGACAATACTCCTATCTTCCTTAGTAAAGAAGCTTGTTGCATAAAAGTACATCATTGAATTTAAAAGGTGCATATCTACATACTCAAAAACCTTCAGTCCGCTATTTTAAACATTTCTGAGAAAATTGGTCATAAATGTAGTTGGTTTTTCAATAATCACACAGTACTTATCAAATCTCTATTAAATAATAATAGTAATAACAATAATAGACTTATAGTTTAAGTGAAGAAAAAATTCACGAAAGTCATGGGTTCATTGGTGACACATTTTAACGAAAAGTATGCTTTATCTCATTGTTCCCTGAAATAACGTTTTGAGAAAAATCTTAGGCGACACATTCATATTACTTTCTCTACCCTCTATTTATTTGTGAGTATATGAACTAGTCTTACTGAAGCTTATTTTATATTTACTTCATTTCAATCCAAATAAACCTTTGCAGAAATAGCTAGATTACTCATTTCGTTATAGATACAAAGGGAACCAGGGATAATCAAATGTTTAAGAACTGGACCCTGTATGCCAGACTTAAAATTCCATACTGGTTCCATGTAATCACGAGAATCAACTGAATGACTAAGTATTGAACAATTCGAACCATTAATAACGAATATCTCGGAAATGATGGATGCCACGAAAACAATTTTTTTATATAAAATGTGTTTTTTTTAAAACAAATTACATTTATTGTGTAATGCGTTTCTGTCAATCGCTTAACGTTTATCAGTTATACAACATTTACAGAATTCTTTCCCAATGAAGAGGACTTCCAAGGCTATTACCAGAAAATTCAATACTATAGGTTTTATTTGTCATATAAATATCCTTAATATATGGTATTTTTTCAAAATCATTAGAGCCATTGTTAAGAAGATAACAAATTTCGAAAAATGTTCCATGTAAAGGATAGTTTGGGATGGGGGGGTTCTTGAATATCTTCGTATCGCATCTTTGGAAGATACTGAACTTAAAATACCAAGTTTGATGTTGATTCGAATTTTCGTTTTTTAGTTTTGCTGTTCACAAACACACACACGGAACTTTTTCTAAAAATGTTTTTTTTTGGATTCAGATGGCCTCAAAATTTTTATTTCCGATGAAATAGTGGTATCGAATTTTTTACTGGAATACAAAATCTACCTACCGTGTACATGTTAAAGAAAGTAAAAATTAAATATTTCTGAGTGTATATAACACTGTATGTAGGGAGTTAGGCTTATGTTAAGGTTTGATTCAGTAATTTGTATAATAAATTATTTAAATGTAAAGAGTGATTATAGTATGAATATGCATTTTAATGTGACATTGATTTGAGATATTTGTTGATTGTAATTATTGTTGAGAAGTAAGTTTATACTGCCTTACTGAAACTGACAATAATAGCGTGCAATAATGCAGCGAGGGGGTGAGCTGTTTATCATTATTAGAGACGAGGAAGTTACGTAATGTTGGCGCGTTTTTCTTTAGAATTTGCTGGAACATTTTCCCTAGAGCAAATGTATTCATAATTTTCATTGGATATAAAAATCGACGCTAATGTTGGCGCGTTTTATTAACCAATAGCAGCTCAGTTATAATCTTTAGGCATATCGGGGTGTAGGAGTATAAAAAGGGCTAGGTTAGAGGTAGACCCCGTCAGTTCATCGAAAACATTTGTACGTTACACGTCGCCTTCAGTTCATCGAAAACATTTGTACGTTACACGTCGCCTTCAGTCCAGCAGAAATATTTATATAGTACACGTCGGCTATCGATTCGCAGGTTACGCGTAGCAGAGTTATGAAAAATCTCAGGTGTTGTAAAGTTAATTACACAAAAAGTTGAAGTACGCGAATTAAGAATGATCAGTAATGAAATTATTATAACAGTTTCAGTTTGGCGAGTGTCAAGATCAATATGTAAATGTGATAGTGAATGTGTTCGACAATAAAAGTGTAAAACAAATTCTTTCATCAGTGTTATATTTGGATAAAAGACTCCTTTCCGTTTACACAACCTGTATAAAGAGAAGTGCTCGACCAAAAAGGTCATAGCTAGCCGGAGGACAGTGAAGCAAAATTAAATAAAATAACAGTAGCATTCTTTCAAACAAACACGAATACTGCCGCAAATTGCTAACACCAGATGGAGCTAACAAACCTAACAAAGAATCACGTCACAAAATGGCTTCACCACGTGGAGTAAACACAAATACACAAATAACATTAATAATACCGTCGCAAATTATGGATGTATTAATACTAAATTCAAGCTCAGGAAATACATCACCATTCTAAATGAATTAAACTAAAGTTTATTTGCGAAGAAAAATGTTAATATAAAAGAACATAAGGTGACATTGGGTAGCGACATGTTAAATTATTTTACAAATATGCTATGAACAATCCACATGTCACGTAGCGATTGTGAGGCTCCTTCCTTGCATGTTCTTATGTGTACATCCGCGGATTTAGATGTAGTACAATGTTATAACCCTTTGGGGAGTTTGTGACAAAAGGTGTATGTACAACCCCTTTTTACGTACCTCAAAAATTAAATTCAAGGCATTTAGAGCAAGTGATCTACATGGCCAAATGCGAAACGTAACATCAGTGCAGTTAGTCTGTCTGGGTTGTGTATTTCCTTGAGCACTGACCTTTTGTGCTAAGGCTGAGATTGATCCTAGTCCAGGTCGATGGCATCCAAGTGTTAGAGATATTCTACAGGTACTTCAGTTGCAGGAGGAAGAGATGAATTGCAGGAGTTGCACGGAAGCTGTGCGTCCAGGATTAATTAGGTAGACGTAGGTGATAAGTTTTGCACGTCTTCAAAGTGCCCAAAGATCTCTCCCTTTTCCACCTACACAAGAGCCGGGAGGCTTTGCAGGTGTCCCCCGACAATGAGGAATGTGATCCCAGGGGAGGTACAAGTCGAGGAATATCTTGACAACGCCCGTGCTGTCAAGATATGCAGCGAGTTCTATGGAAAGTTTTATATAATAGAAAGCGTAGGAAATGGAAATTTTGAAAATTGAAAACCGGCATTCGCTATAACAGAACGGTAAACACCATTTAAAAACCGTTGGGTGCGTTTTATGGTGTCGAAGTTTGGATCCAACAGCTCGAAATATTAGTTACAGGCGTACCCCCTAAGCCATCCATCTCTATAATATTTAAGAACTTTAATGTGATAGTTTCTTGTCATAGCTTCTTGTCAGTACATTTAGAGTTCATGCGGATTAAATTTCCATTTCACAGGTGACGTTGGCATGATAATGGTGCTTGCTAGCGTCATTTAATTAACTATCAATTCAGTAGAAAATGAATGTCATACCATAGCACCTTTATCTTCAAACTCCTCCTTAATTTCATATAGACTACTTTGAAATACGAAGAGCACCAGCATCTTCTGAAACTAGCCGCATAATTTCTGTGCTGCTGATTAGAAATTTGGAGGAGAATGCCATTCGGTACCACTCTTCATTTAGTATCCAATTATAAAACATTGTGTCGATTATTATTCATCGTGCATTAATTGCACATCAGCAAAGTCAGTCAGACACCTGTGACTGGGGAGAGACTGAGATACAAAACCCTGAATGAGTGTTTAGAAATATTCTGGAAACCAATGTAATAATTTCTCCTTAAACGTTTATAAATACCATATACTTTGCCCGAGTATTCTTTAAAGTTATTTATGTCTTCAGCTTTTGGAGAAGATCTGACGCTCTCATACAGAGATTGGACAGATGCAGTTTGTGAGAACTGCAAAAAATAAGCAGGAAAAAGCTCTCATAGGCAATAGGGTTCTTTATAGGACACTGTCCCCTACATAGAATGGGACAGCAAGCGATTTCTGCCTGTAAAAGTGTCAACAGTTAGATGAGACAGTTGCTCACCAAAGAGCCGTAACTTTTGGGAGTCAAATTTCAAAATTGGAAAAGCCTTCAACCATCACGATTCAGAACCTCGTTCAGTTCATATTGTGATTCCATTTTTGTCTCCCTTTCCACCATTCCAGATTTCACCGTCTTCACTTCAGTTCCTATCTCCTCCATCCCAGATTCCATCTTATGCATGCTGGCTAATCATTTTTCAAGCATTTCTTCCATCGTGGCCTTTATATCCCACTTCTGACACCAAGGAAACTTTTCTTTTAAATGTCATCTTACTCAGTTCTCACTTTTTAAATCCAGTTCAATTTTACCGGAACTTCACTTAGTTCGGATTTACACTTCATCGATGTGAACGAGTACAACTTCCCCGTTTCTTCACCTTCCTTCTTTAAGTAGCGGCGTAATGAATTACGCGCGACGTAGCCACGACGTAGCCATTCTTCCGTACCGTTCACTCGCTGCACGTCACAGGTGTCATAAAAAACTCACTTGTTGTACCGCACTTGCTAACTCCATTACTAACTCGAGAACGCTCACTTATACAGCCAATGGAATCTTACATAGAACATTCTGGACACACGTCTCTAGGAGGGGGAAGGAAACTTACAGAAGATTCTGGTTGTCGGCGATAGGGCTTCCGATGTTTACGCCGGCGAGTGCTACTTATCCTTTTTTATCTCCAACTGCCGGGCCCGAACCACCCATTAACAGGTTATTCACAGGTTAACCGAGCGGAATGTCTCAGACGGCAACATCTGTGGTCCGAATCGGGAGGTCATAAATTCGATTCTCATGGTCGACCTTTCTTGTCCACGAAGGGGGTTTCCCCGGGCATCTAGGCGAATGCTGGGAAGGTTCATTACATCCTCCAAATTCCCTGTCTCTCCATTTCATTTCAGCTTTCATCTGTTTGACTGTTTCAGGATTGCAAGTGTCGGCGGGAGTCTCGGCTTGCATGGCAGGGGAAAAGTTGCTCTAAGTAAAACTTCATCCCCGGAATGGGGGCGGTGTCCGAGTCCCGGGTCGTCCAGTGGGATGTGCAAGTCTTGCAGGGGGGAGGAAGCCGGTTGTACGAGCTGCCATCGGGGAGCTTCCATCTGGATAAAGGTAGGGATCCTGCCCTCTGCCTTGTAGTGCCGCTTGGCACGGCCTCCCTCTGTCGTTTCTCACCTCACCCCTCCCTCCCGGGGCGCTCCTATCAGTGGTTATCTTCATACACCCCCCTAGGCCCCCTCCGTTCCTATTCCTAGTGTTTTTATTACTGGAGAAGCTTTTCGAAGTAGGTTTTGTGGATACATTTCAATTCTTACGAAACTGTAGCTATGGGAATAATAGAGAAAGCTGTTGCGATGTTGGGTGTTAAGAGAGGAACTCGAAAGAGAATTTAATCTGCAGTTGTAGGATCCTGATAATGGCGCAATCCTAAGCCTACATTCCCAGGAAATAGCGCATTCGCACCCTTGTAGAATATAATTCCGCAGTTTCCGGAATTTCCGCACGGTCGTGCACGAAACTAGACTAATTTACACCAACGCTGGTATTATATATTTTAATTACATTGCACATGACTTGAATACTATAGCTGCAGCTCAGTGGAAACAGGGAATTCATAGACTTCTTGATGTAAACTTTGCTGCTTTCAGTTTGCTGCTTTGTTCTTAGTTACAGACATAGCGTTCTGCGGTTCACGTTGCACCCTAAGGGAACACCAACTAACTACTTTTACAGCTGTTCACTTATACACTGCCGAATAGAGGATAACTATTTCTTCACCTCCTTGAAATAAGACAATCCAGATTAATGTAATTGAAGGTCTGTATGTTGCTGATTAAGAGTTTTATAACTTATTGTAGCTCAAAATCGTCCTAACTACTGTGAACCAATTAATTCTACCAAAGGTTATGCTATTAATCCCTTGTGCCAGGAATTATAGGATTCCAGCGACAATACTTCACGTGCCCCTTTAAATATTTGTAGGGATTTTTAGTAGAGTAATGCACCAAGAGGTATTACACAGCAACTATCAAATAATTAGAAGAATACATGGAGTCTGTTCAATTTACAACAACCTTTTCCTCCCAGGTTGTTGAATAGCTGAAATTAGGTTAAAGCTTTCAAAACATTAAAAAATAGCAGTGATGGGTCGGCACCACTATTTCTCGATACTCGATATGGATACTGATTTTGAGCACGGATACTCGACACTCCTTTATAAAAAAAATCTGATGTATTACACTCACCTGACTTTCTCTACTCTTCTACAAACTATTTTTACAAACGCTTATTCTCCGTATGCTACATGTTAATCGAGATATCGATATGTTAATCTTA
This sequence comes from Deroplatys truncata, assembly GCA_030765065.1. NCBI lineage: Eukaryota > Metazoa > Arthropoda > Insecta > Mantodea > Mantidae > Deroplatys > Deroplatys truncata. Next base: position 91,459,159 of record CM060979.1, read on the forward strand.
TTGCTAATTTTCTTGTACATGCAAGGGGAATTGCTAGGTTTTAAGCGATAGTCAAATATTTTAAGAGGCGGTTGCTATATGGAGTATTCCATTTTCTTTGCATTACTACGACAAAAAATGAATAACGACTTCCCATTTGAGAAAAAGTATAAATATTGTAAAATTTAAGGGAATAACAAGCAATATCTTGAAAATGGTTCACTCAAAAAAAATGTATATGAAATAAATTGTGTATTTTAACGCGATCTACATTTTTTGTGTAGTAAAAGTTCATCTATCTCTTATAGCTTACCAGTTATGCAAAAGTCTTTCACAATAAAGAATACTTTTGGAGACATTCCCAGGAAATTCGAGATACATATTTCATTTGTCCTGAAAATATCTTAAATATATGATGTTTTAATAAAAATCGTTAGAGCCATTTTCGAGAAAATTAAAACTTTCGAAAAATGTTCCATGTAGAGTGTAATATGGGGTGGTGGGATTTTCTTGAAAACCTTCGTGTCGCATCTCTGGAAGATACCGAACCTAAATACAAAGTTTGTGTTTATCCGACTGTTCGATTCTGAGTTATGCTGTTCACAGACACACGTACACACACAGACACACACTCGGACATGTTTCCAAAAAAGCTTTTTTTGGATTCAGGGGGTCTCAAAACATATATTTCCGTTGAAATCTCGGTATCGAATTTTTTGGGTGGAATGCAATACTTCCCCTACTTACTATACGTAGTAGAGAAAGTAAAAACTGTATAGGCGATAGCTTGTTCACTGATTCTTCTTAGTCGTTTCCTGTGTATAAACGCAAGTAACCAATTTTGTATTGCATGTTATTTTTGAAACTGTTCCTGTTTGATATTCTCCAATTGGCAGCATTTTATCTTGATAATCCCACCCAATTGTTAGGCAAGGCTAATAACGATGATGATAATAATAATAATAATAATAATAATAATAATAATAATAATAGTAATAATAATAATAATTTCCTTATTTCCCTATTTATGACACAATATTCTGTGCTGACATGTTCTTTTTAAGGATTTTCTTAAAAATATGAACAACTATGTACTTTACGTGGAACACAAACAATTAAACAAATATTTCCAGGCACTGTATTATCTCACGTATTAAATTCTGATTTGTTTCAGCTGGATTCACAGATTTTGGTCGCCGGAGTAGGTAAATGGAATGCCTGAGAGCGAGTCACCAAGCCAGGCTATTGCAGAAACGAGATTTAGCGTGGCAGCTAAATCAGTTTCATATACAACTCAGTTAAGACCGCATGTTACACGGGTTCCCTTACTCTTTCCCCCATTATTTTGCATCAAGAAGTCATTTAGACACGAGAGTCTGGAATGTTGCATTGAGTCACCCTCAGGAAACGCGGTCAAGGCCTATCAAGAACTATAGTCCAGCAACTCTTTGGGGACACGTGCGAGGCAACAACGTGAAGTCTCGACTCCTTTCATTTTTTATCTAGCATAAAGTTAAACGCAACAACTTTCAATAATGTAAAACTTAAAAATTCAAAGTATCGAAAAAGTATCGAAGCCTTATCTCAAAGTATACTTCGATACCACCGAGGATCGAGGTATCGAGGTCCCATGCGTAAAAAATAGTTTTTATGCCTAAGATACTTTGAAACTTTAGCTTCAATTATATATGATGTCTTTTTCTCTAAGAGCCTTTTAAAGCTTCAGCGCGTGACAATTTAAATGCCCATGAATACGTTACATAATTACCAGTATTTATTTCCATTGGCCCTTATTCAACTTTTATTTCTCTTACACTTCTGCTCATTAAAAGGTTTTCCAAATGATGTAGTTTGCAACCAATGTTGTTCAAATTTTCAGCAGAAACTGAGAGAATTAACTTAACAAATTGGCATATGGATTTTGCTACACTTTTAAATTGCTGAAGATGTGATATAATTGATTCAATGACTAAGGATAAATTGTTATTAAATTATATTTAAATTTTTTTCTGAAACAACTAGAAGAGTGGACAGAATTCTATATGCCCAGCTTTGTGTTTTAATATTTAAATAATGTGATAGCATTTTATTTTAAAATAACGATTTCTTCATAGTGTGCAACATCCAATTAATGCAGACATAAAATTAAATGGCGGTTTGTAGTTGACCACTACGGGAGAAGTGCGACGTTGCCAGACGTTAAAGGGCGGAGCAAAGTTACACGCAGTAATAAGACGAAATGTAAACAATTTATACGGTATTACTGCAGTACTCAGGCAAAAAACTTGGTGTGGAATGCTAAGTTAACCAGTAAGGTAATCTAAAAGTGTAGCTTAACAGCAGTAATAAAAACGTGCCTTGACCAAATGAATAGAAGAAAGAATACACATTGTGAATGCTATTCTTGCTTTGGTGATACAACATCCCATTTATGTATAACTGGCTGACTTTCAGCACCTGTAAGTTGTTCATTAAGTTATATTTTACTGAACAAACACAGAAAAACAATAACTATAATAGAACTTGAGCGTATTTCTGAGATTAAACAATTATCATAATGAGAATATTTATATTAAAGCAATAATACAATAGCTTACCTGCCACTAATAAATAATTTATGTATTTATAAGATAGTGTATACAGTGTATTATTGGAAATAAGGGTAAACTATTTTGTGTAAAGTATTTACGTGTATAGAAGTTGGACTGTAAGATGCTAGGAAGGCAAAAGTTTGTGTGAAGTCAGAATCATAAAAAGCAAACCCTAGGGGAAGTAACAATAGCGTTAACCTTCATGTGAGAATACAATAGTGAAGATAACATCGAGAAAGCTCTTTAACAGTCCACAAAAAAGAGTGCTTGCTAACGTAAAACTTTTTGAATGTAGTCACGTGTAAGTTAAAACCCAATAAGATACAGAAAAACAGTGCTAGGAGCTCAGTAGCCAATGAGGGTGAGATGGTAGGAGATTTAAAAAAAATAAATATATGCCGCCAGGAAGAGCGTACCCAAGCCAAGTTCGTTGTAGTGATGAACCCTTGTGGTGCAGACGTGCAACACATTGCTAGTTAAAGCAGTAAAGCGAGAATAATTAAGTTCCACCGAAAATGTAGCTTGAATAATAAAAGCACTACAGCGTGAAAATACGCAATATAAATAGATAATTGATATGAATATACAGTACAAGTGACTTAAATTATTCAGTTAGCTAGCGAACTTAGAAAATTCAAAGTTTGACTTCACATGCATGAAATAAAGGCATCTTCATAAATCGTATTTAACTTACAGCTTCAATCAACTGCATTTATATGTGAAATAAGTTGTAGTGCTGACTGTAAGGTGATTTTGTTAAATTAAACCGTCGATCTTATTATTTGTATGTTACTAGAACTACACTTTCCTTACCCGTACCACGCCCTGATAAGAGTACTACTCGATCAACTAGAGCAGATGCAGCTGAGGCCCAATTACTAGAAATATTCAAGAATCACGAATCCTAAAGTGGCATACATAAATATCAAACATATAAATAAAATATCTCCCACTATAGATTAATTAGCCAGTACGCAACCTACAAACTACGGGAACTGAAATTACCATCGCTAACGCGAGAGAAAACATTTCTACTGAAGCTATATCAGCATCAATAACAAGAGGCCTTTTCCTTCCTTATCGATTAGCTACCTCATGTTGGTTCTGGTATTTGTTTTGAATTACATGCTAACACAATAAGCGAAAGACGCGTGAAGGGAGTTGGGCAGAGAACTTCTAAACTTCTTAACAGAATCGCTTAATGAAAGTTCAATGTACATTCGTATCTCTGCAACCAGATAGTAAAAATCTGGTTTTTACGAAGACTGAAAGCTTCAGAATACAATGCTCTTCATGGATATGTTATTCTCTTTCCTGGAGAGCAAACGAGATTGTGGGCGAAAATGAGATTTGTGTCACCGGCTTTACAACGTGATTTCATAGCGCCTTAACTACACAACGCTGTAAGGCGGGGCAAGCGCGTCATTGGATTCCGTGATCACCATCTCTTCCTGCCATCCGCCGTTAAATTTTGTCAGCTATAATTAGCATAATAAAAGTAAATTCCATTTTATCTCAAAAACGATTAAACATATCTAGAGAAATAAAAGTAACATAAATAATATAAAATAGATAAATACAGAAATACACAGAAAAATGGCATTTTCATTACTTTCTTTTACTCAAGATTGGATTTTATTTCAGTGATAACCGTGTTTTGTCTTCTAGTGGTATTATTGCTTTTATATAATCATTTGTCAAATATTAAGATTTCTCTATTTGGCAGTCCCTACTTTTGGGAAAGTTCAAGTTTTCTTTCTGAATAAATAAAACACACTTATAACAACATTTATAATTGTGATAGAGCAGCTTGTGACAAAATGTTGCAGTTAAATAAAAACTACAAACTTAGACATTTTCCTATGAGTACCCTTAACGTGTAATGTTAAAGGTAAGTCCCCGGAATAAGTTGACAAAGAGAGCCGATGCAATAGGACAGCATTACACATTACGCGGTTACCAAGACTTTTACGATAATAGGCGCTTATTTACCGAATAGAAAGGGTAAAAAAATTGCAATATTGCTTATAAGTACTTTGAAGAAACTGCCAAAACTAAAATCTCTAGTTGGGCTGCATGCAAAGTAGTGAAACAGGGTATGTGAACTCCTAAGAAGCCAAAGATAAAGTAAGTTCCAATATACATATGATGTGATTTCGTTCCAAAGGGACACCAACTACAACATTTCCAAAAATAACCTGAATTTCCGTAATGCGGAGCAGAGTTTTGGAAGCTTATTCCCAAGTATGACTTAGGATTCGGCTTCTCAAAAAGAGCAGATTGAACATGGAACTTCAAAGAATAAAATCGTAGGGATATAATTTTCTGAGAAAAATACTGTGACGCAGCTGCTGTGAGCCGAGCTTGTCGTATGGGTAGCCGTCCTTTAGCGTCGCCGAGTGTTTGGTGGGGGAAATAAGGAGGGCAGCGCTCTCACCGAATGTAAAGATCAGAAGCGCTATCGAGAAATAACGAGATTTTTCAGTCTTTCTTGCTCCGCCTCCCGCGAACTCTCTCGAAGGTACTACGAGTATATATTGGCGAGCATGATCGCGAGAATTAAGTTAGATAGTCAATTAGTGTTGGTTTTGAGGTATAATCTCCAGGTTACCCAGAGTGTTCTACTAGCGAATGGTAGTGCGGCTGGCGCGAGTCCTGTGTTCGACATTTAGTGAGCGACTGGAAGGAAGAAGAGCCCACCTCGCGCGTTATTCATTACCCCGCCACGCGCAAAGAAAAGAAAAGTGAAGTGATAAAGCTCAAGTAGCTCCATGAGGACTTTCTAATAAATCCAGCTTCAGTTGCCAGGTATGTCACTTGATGCAAGAATGAATGTCTACTGAATGATTAAATTCATAATTTGCGACTTCACAGAGTTCCCTGACCATAAAATGAAAAGGAATAAAACAGATTAATGACCTTCAACGCCACACTCCGCCAACTGAAGCTTTCAATTCATTTTTACATTTTTAATTAATAGAATAAGTTATATTATTCCCAGAATGCAGGAATCATAAAAACATAAAATGTTTTAGAACCGGAATTTAAGCGCTAAAAGTATCTTATCACATTCAAACAGATTGCTAAATAAGAATAAGAAATGAAAAATCAGCATTATAGAATTTGAACCCCTTTCAATGTTCCAACATTACATTCATTTGTTTCTATAAGTAATCTTAATTCGCAGCACCAGTAATTTAATGGCTACTGGTTAATGATTTCACTAAAATATGCATTTTTCCAATGATTAATGAACGTTTCAATACTTTTCAACACTTACACTACTTTTACAGAAATTTTAAAGCTCTCCAATAACTTTTTTTGCCTTAACTACAGCTCCCCTAACTTATCCAGATTTTTCCCTATACCCCCGTCATGGAGGTTGGGCAGCTACTATTAGTGTACATATAATTCAAATTAATTAAAGGCATGCTCCTCTACCCATGTATTTACCGACAGATGAATAGCGAAACGCGATTCTCTTGATTTCTGTCAGCCACATATTTATGTATTGATTCGGAAGAGTTGGGCCATAAATACAGCCCGTCCCTTCATAATACATCCGTACTCCCTACAAACAGCCAGGAACTGTTTCACGTTCGAGCATGTCCGGGAATAATCCATTTTTTGTTTTCCCTCCCCTGTAAAAGCAGACACAAAGAATAAAAAATACGGATTCTGCTATGGAAAAGAAAGAAAGAAAAAATAAAAGCCGTAGATTTTCTAACTTCTGCATAACAGAAGCATTTTAGTTATTAAAATTTTAAGCAGCGGCTCAAGTTTGTCCGCTGGATACCCGCATTGTCATTAAATACTTACACAAAGAGTAAATATATTAAAGAGAACAGTTCAGTATCAACAATTTCTTCAATCACTGAGAAAACTTAAATACATCAAGCATGTATTTTCATTCAACATAAAGAATAAACAAGACCGTGAATATACACATAGCTTTAAACTTTAAATGAGCTTTATGCAGAAATAAGGTGATAGGTTTAGTGAAATTTATTATGGATATTTTAAGCAATAATCCTAGAACCATATCGGCCAACTCAGTGCCTTGTGATGTCAGAGAGCCTCTTGTTGCCCGCGGTCAACAGCTAAGAACTCGCTGAGAAGGTTAGGTGAAGCAAGCGGAAAGACAAACTTAGTATTGTTGAAGGACTAGTGAGATAAAGGGAATGTATGAAGTACTTTGTACATACTTGGTTGTAACACAAATTTTGCCCTTCCCTACGAATACTTGAAACGGTGCTGCGTTGTACGACTACAACGTCACACATAATCGAGGTGGCTTAAGTTGAGTTAAGCTTTTGGAGTATCTCCACAAAAATTGTTCTTAATTTTCTGCAAATTTTAATTGAATAATAATTTGAGAACAATTTCTTCTAACACAATCATACAAAACCTCAGCAGCGTAGATGCGGTAGTTAGCCCAAAAGTCACGAAGTTTTACAAATCTCTATGTAGAGTCTATCCTTAATTTTGTACCAATTTTAACAAATCTGAAATGCATGAAAAATCTTTCCCCAAACTATTGTATACATAATTTTACCACTGTACATGAAACGGTTCGATTAAGAGTAGTAAACATTACGTAACTACCTTACATAAACTATCCTTAATTTTGTACTGATTTCAACATTTTCAAATCTGTCCACAAATGTACCTGAAAAACTTATGTAGTCCTACTAAATTTCAACCGTAGCTGTTTCGTGTTTGCAGTCACAGGAAAAAGCGACATAAGCAGGTGTTTTTGTAAACAAATAGAGACACATAACTTATTCCTGTATTGCATTAGAACTTATTATATTTCCTACAATTACCGGAAATACTATACTGATCTTATTCCAATACTATATCAAACGTTATGTAGGTTATTTTATTCGTATTGCCTCATACTATCATTGTCATATAAATCCGAAGGAAAACTTCAATTTCACTTACATATGGCCATCTATAGTTTTAATCTTATCGGTTAGGAACTATCACTCACTAAAATTCGTTCTATAAAATAACAAAATTACAATGTTTGATTGTAGTTTTCTTTTGAAATCAGATTGTTTTCATTGTAAGTGTTTAAGTGATGCATGTTTGTTTCATTACCCTTAACCTAAACTAGGTCTCTTTTCATCTAAAATCTTTATTATTTTATTTCAAAATACCTGAGGGTTTATTTTAGCTTCTTACTTTTGCAGTGTTTCTAACCAGTAGCCGGTGCGGTGGTTTGTTTTAAACAGAAGAACTTCGCTTGGAGGCGAATACCAAGAGTTCATTTCAAAGTGTTATGAAATTCTGCACGTCGTCACTTGTCTGGCCACTGAGCCTAGAATTCAATCGGACTAGTACTTCCGCAGAGGCGTATGGCTCGTTTGTCTGAACGTGAGAATCCCCTCACGTCGTAGCAACAGACGGCACTCTGTATGGTATGTGTCCTTCCAAATCCTCTTTCGCATTGTCTTATTTGGTCGATATCGAAGCTCCGTGGAAGCCGTAAGTGGGGTATTTGTCATCATCCCTAGCGTAAGGCAACATGAATTTATCAACGGTTATAAGTATTTAATTATAATTAATAAGGTAGAAGCGGTTGATGGTGAAGTACTTCAAATAAAAATGAACGAGGAGTAGGAAAACTCATTTACACTCTTCACTTAAGTAGAATTACCCGGACATGTTTCAAGAGTCCCTTGCTCTCATCGTCAGCTGCTGACCTACTCTACTCCTCGTTCATTTTCATTATCAACAGTGTTTTACGACATCCTTCGGCGAATGTAACTAAAACAAATCTGAAGTGTTACACTCACTTGACTTTCTCTACTCTTGTCCAAACTATTTTTACAAACGTTTTTTTTCCATATGCTTCATGTTAATCGAGATGTTAATCTTATTGCTAATTTTCTTGTAGATGCAAGGGGAATACGGTAGACTTTATGCGACAGTCAAATATTTTAAGAGCTGGTTGCTATGTGCAGTATTCCATTCTCTTTGCATGTCCAGGACATAAAAAAAAAATGAATGACGAATTCCCATTTGAGAAAAAGTGTAAGTATTGGAAAATGTAAGGAAATAACAAGCAATATCTCGAAAATGGTTCACTCAACAAAAAATGTATATGACATAAAGTATGTATTTTAACGAGATGTACATTTTTGGTGTAGTAAACTTTTATCTATCTCTTATGGTTTACCAGTTATGCAAAAGTCGTTCAGAATAAAGAATACTTTTGGAGACATTCCCAGAAAATTCGAGATATACAATTCGTTTGTCATGAAAATATCTTAAACATAGGATATTTTAATCAAAATCTTTAGAGCCATTTTTGAGAAAATTAAAATTTTCGAAAAATGTTCCATGTAAAGGGTAATCTGGGGTGGGGGTATTTTCTTGAAAACCTTTGTGTTGCATCTCTGGAAGATATTGATCCTAAATACCAAGTTGGGTGTTTATCCGACTGTTCGTTTCTGAGTTACGCTGTTCACAGACACACACACACACACACACACACACACGGACATGTTTCCAAAAATGCTTTTTTTTGGATTCAGGGGCTCTCAATACATAGATTTCCGGTGAAATCTCGGTATCGAATTTTTGGGTGGAATACAATACTTCCCCGAGCTTGCTATGGAACTTCTAAGCCTCACGTATATTACTTATATCCTTCCCATTAAAGCCAACACTCGCATCAAAAAATTGATTGAAAACAATTCAGTCATGGCACACTTTGAAATGAACACTCGTATATCTGTTTAATTATTTAATTCGAAAAGGAAGGTGATTTATGGAAATCAAATTTTTTCACATTTCTGGTAAATTTTAATGGGAGATAGTAGCAACACTGAATCGATATCTATTCTTTATCCATTCCATGCAATTGTTATAAACATTGAGATATAGCCTACATCTCAGCGTTGAGATGACTTCAGTTTCCTTCCACATAAGATGCAAATTCTCCTTCAACAACGTGTAAACAAAGTTAATATATGTAATTTGTTTGAACAATTTTCATCCAAAGTTGAGAAAGATGACCAATTTCCAAACAAAGCCCGGATGGTTTTCATCTGTGTGATTTTGTTAATCAACAAGCTTACGCTGTTGGTCGGAGCGAAATCCCTAAGGGTTACATGAACGACGTCTACACAATCAGGAGATAACATGGTGCGAAATCCCTTCACAAAGGATTATTACAAAGATGAGCAAAAATTTAAATTGAGTTTTATTTATAGACGCTCTTTAACTGCTATGCTTCTTAGCGTCCCAGTCTATATTGGGCGTGAAACACCGGTGCTCAGAGGCCTCTTTATCAGGCTTGAGGTTCTTTTACGCGCCGTAAATCTACGACACGGGACCACCGGCTTTACTTCCCTTCCGAAGGCAGCCGTGCCCGAAAAAATCCATCGCCCTCCGCCGGGTTTGAACCCGCGACCTTGGGAACTAGAGGCTAACACGGTACCACTAGTCCACGGAGGACGACGAAGATGAGCAAGGCCAAGCAGCAAGCACAGATTTCTTCTGGGTGTATCCATATTATTGAGTCTTTTCATTGGGGAGACCAAACTGGTTACAGCAAGACTGTGTCATAGCACATATCACAAGACTTTCCATAACAGCTGTGCATTGGGTCTTTGCGAATCAAGTCATTTCGAAAAAGAGATATTGTATGGCCTCCAATGGTTTCTAGATTTCGCTGTAGAATGTGATTGCTTTCTCTGGGGATATTTTAGGAGCCAGTTTGAGCCTTGTAAACCTTAAAAGGAACATTCACAAAGAGATAAATTATATTCTAGCTAAAATGTCACAGAAATCGTTTGACGATGAGCATCGCAGAATGGTAGATTGTCGTCGCAGATATGGAGCCATTGGTGGAATATGATTTCCAAAAATTAAATGTTCTTTTGTGCTGCATTAATCTTAGTGTTTGTATATTTACATGCAAAATATAATTAATCTGGAAAGTTAAATGAAGGTTGAAAAATTAAGGCGGTACTCTAATCGTGAACTTTCGTCACTGGATTCTTAAAGTCTGATTCAACTTTCCAATTTGTGTACTTCATACACTCGGCTATTTAAGAACAATTACCAAATAAAAATATAATTAATGCCCACAGTATACTTTTCAAAATGTTATTTCAATGAACCGCGCTGTAATATCTATTGTCCTACAATTTTATTACACTTTACTGTGAGTATCTAACCAGTACTCCTCGCGTTTTGAAAGCACAGAAATGAATTTAGTAGCGATTCCGCCAACAGTAAAATTATCGATAAAATCATAACCCTATTGAGATCATTACAGACAAATTAATAACGAAAACAATGCCGTTGTTTATGCCACACATTTATAAATAACAATAGTTGTGAATGTTAATGTGAGAAACTGTAGTCGTCTGTTCTTTTATATAAAAACAAGAAATTAAAACATCTTATTTCTTGCCTTGCCGTTTGAAAAAATAATTCGGATAAAAAATAGCCTACTGGGTATCGGGGATCCTAATTCATACTACAAAGCTACAGAGTAATTAGTTATCAGTTTCGGTTAAAGGAGGTTAAAGAGAGTTTAAATGCAGAAAGTTGCCAAAAAATTGAATTTTTAATTTTTGTGTAGTCCTATAAATTGAAATTTTGAGAGAATGTGGCCGAAGTAATTTTATTATGCGCTAAATTTTTCAGTGTATAATTTGATATGTAAATGATATATGTGTACAGTGTGAAAACCATGTAAATAGTAATTTTGTGTATAATGTAATATTTGTCGTGTACATAATGTTCCTGTTTAACTAAGTTTAGAATGTCCTGAAATCTGCAGTTGCGATAGAAATATGCGGTTCACATGTGCAGCTTAACGGGATCTTTTGCCTTAGCCCAGGGTAAGGTTTTATGACTCTATTTGTTTCCGCTCCGGAAGTATGGAGCGAGGCAAATATAACACAGAACGGCAGTTTTACCAAGAGAAGCCCGGGAAAAGTGTCACCTGATATATACAAACTGACCAATAAGAAATCCGATACCAAAATTTTAGGTGGGAAATTGTGTTCTTTAAATAGTCGAGATTCAACCCCAAAAGAAGCAGTTGAACAGTTGTAGACACTTCACAGTTTACTTTCAGATTAAGCAGTTCACAGTTGACTTTTAGATTAAGCAGTCAGCAGTTGCCTTTTAGATATGAACAGTTCGATACTCCGTCAAACGAAATTGGCGCGCAAAAATGGTGATAAGTGAACATGAACATTTATGTAGTCTTAGAGTGAGGAAGTAACAATAAATAGTCATGAACCAAACATTACAGTGAGTAGTAAATTCTCCTCTGAGCTCCTAGTACCACCACTGAGATCGACGAGCTTATTAATAATCATGATAGGCAGAATCCATGCAAACATCACCGCTGAGAACCAACTAGCCAGGGTAGCAGCGAGAAGGACAACAAGAAGCCACGTCGGATGGAGAAAACAGGTACAGTGAATTTTAGCATTACTTCTATCTCTACCACTACACCGCGTTCGAGTCAACCCGAGCGGGCATCGAACCCGGGACTACCACCAACGGCGCAGTCTTTGAAACAATCAGAGAGGGGTACCGACGCAATTTCCTCTTTAATTTGATATTTATTTCATTTGATATAGATTTATTCATTGCTACATTTTTAAAACTGGCACTGCAGCGTAAAAATCATAACGCCTACACTCTTTGGCATAGAGTGGTAAATTTCAGCTCATCTTTTAGCGGAAGATTTTCTCTACAAATTGATAGCACTTCTAAATATAGCAGATTCCATATGTCTAAGGATTTTGAGCTTCTTATATTTAAACTTATATGAGGGTTTATTTTTCATTTCTACTTCGAACAATGTTTTCTTTGAATAACATTTTCTGATATAATGACGTGTTTTAACAGGAACTCTAGGAGACCGCCAAATGAAATTTTATATGATAAAACAATACCTTAAATCAAATTTGGTGTTAAGTTGGATATTTGTATTTTAAAATATGACTGCTGAGAAATTTTAATAAAAATCTGTGTAATTAAGAAAAACATTCCATCTTTCTTAATAAACCGCATTATTGTATAAAAGTGGAACAATGAATTTGGAAGGCATGCATCTAAATGCTGTAAAACGTTAAGTCTTATATGTTAAGCAGTTTCTGGGATAATGGGTCATGAAGTAATTTAACATTAACTCTTGGGGGTTTTTAATCTCCCCTTAAGTGAATGGATAAAATACAAAACTATATGAAGTAGAACTGTATGTGTTGAAATGCACATTTTTTCGATATATACAACAGAGTAATACAACTTCACATTATACAAAAGAAGTTCTTCAGAGTTCCAAACCGAAAGCCCTTTGCCACCATCAATACACAGCTACAGATGCTAACGTTGTGAATAACTTTTCAATAACTCCACCGTCTGAATTATATTATAATAATTTACTGTCCAACTTCGGCATTATAAGCACTTTTAGAGTCTTGCACATTAATCTATGAATTATGAAAGAAGTCTTCAAGGCCTGGAACGTTGCCAGCGTACTGCAATTTATCATGTGATGAATGAAAACGTCTGGTCCCTGTCGAGAAGTTCCCATACAGGCGGCAAGAAAATATGGATTATAACACACTCGGTCAGTGTAACATCCTTAGAGGCGAGAAAACATGTGCAAGGAAAAATGCGTGGCTTATAGAAGAAAAATGAACGGTTTTAAGGGATTCATCAGAATAACTCCTTATAAGAAACATCTTAAGTTTAATGGCACTTGATTTGAAAATGGAGTACTCTTTAATGTAGTAATGCATTAAGGCATTCAGTTAGGGGAAAGGTCCCTAATTTGAACCGTCTCTTAAATTGAACCGCTTCGATATTTTCCAAACTGTTCGACAGATGCCACCAAAATCCTAGCAGAAGCGTAGCGTGTACAGCTATGAATGCTTGGATTTGTTGACTTTTCATTCTGAGCTGTGGTTTTAGTTGCATGAAGTGTTGTGTGTTTTTGTGCTTCAGAAGTAATATTTCACTCATCTAGCTAAGCTTATACGAGCAATTAGATAAGTTTCAGATGATCTATATATATATATATATATAATATGTTATGAAGTGCTTATTTAGCAACAATATTCATGCACACGTTTTTTCAAGCAGCGTCTCTCCTTGTCACATAAATGCTAAAGCTTCCAAAATGGCGTGGCTCGTAAATTGAACCACTGTTTGAACCCTATATTGAGCTGGTCCAACTTAGGAAACCTATTGAAGTTCTAAGATTGCTCAACTGCGAATAGTATATCGTGTGAATAAATATCCACATAATATGCTAAGTTAAAAAAAATCATGTTAAAACAGTGGATGACACGAACATGTGAATTGTGACTTGTCTGAAATGATGGGCATGATTTAGTGTACGAGTTGTAACATATGGCTTCACCAAAAGTGTGCAAAATTTAGTGCCAAGAAGAAAGTGTTTTATTGTGAATACTGTATATAATTGGACTCTTTTGTATGAGAGTATAAATTAATAAAAGCTCTATATTTGCAAATAATACCTATTCCAAAACCAAGTGATTGTCATTATATAAAAATTGAAAATGTTCAGGGAAATTGCTATTCTTATTACAATTTTGGACCCTACTTTTGTTGCTGATAGCATATTTTTTTAAATGTACAATAAAATATGTGTATTTTGTATTAATAAAAACACTTTTAAACTTAAAAGTATGTGGTTCATTTTAAGACACGGGTGGTTCAATATAAGGACCACGTTCCTAATTTGAACTGATTCACACCATCTCACTTTTTAAATGTTATTTAATTGGTAATTGTATTAATTTTAAATTGTGTTGATATATTCATAGCGCAAAGATTTGTCACTTTAACGCTGGTGCTTCTGAACATTTTGATTTGAAATTGTAATTATTATTTACTATTTAGGCTCAAGTGGTTCAATATAGGTACCTTTCCCCTACATCTTAGCTTTGAAGATGTTTCACGTTTCCCAAAAAATGAGGATAGAGTTGAGGAATTTTGTTTCACAATGGCCATAATCTAGACAAATTAAGTAGATAACTGTTCCAGCTTAATGTATTACGCTGCTTTGTTTTGTGTATATAGATGACTTAATAAACACAACATGTGATTTTGAACTTGGCTAGATAAAATATTCATTGCGTTACTTACAGAAAATCTTAATTCACTGCACAATCAAGTTATTTACTATGTATTGAATCTCCAGTAGATTGAAGCAGCATTGCCAGTTCTCCGTGTTTTCCGCTATTTTTCCAGTTTACTTACATACACGTTTACAAACACACAGTGAGACTCGAGCCCGCGATCCCGTACCACAAAACAGCAAAGCAAGGCACTTAAGCGAGCTTGGTCATGAGAACTGGCTATTGTATACAGGGGCCTCAAATGTAACCATAAGTATACAAAATATATATTGGTATTTTAACAAAAAAATGCCAAATTATTCTAAGATAGGTATAAATATAAATTCATGAAATCGCTTATTTGTAATTCTCCACTTATCGATAGCCCTCAATAATTTGGAAATTTTGGAATTATCACTACCTGTTAAAGCTTTCATTTAATGCATTGTTTCGAAGGCAATAATCTCTTTTTCCAACACTATACCAAAACTTCACAACCATCCTGTATAGCAACGTAATACATGACACATTTTAAGAAACGGGAAGGGTAAAGAATCAGTTATTAACACCAAGCCTCTAATTAATGAATAAGGAAAACGTAGCTGGTAGAAGAGTTGATAGAGAAACGCATTTTAAACTCATAGTAGGTTTCTACTTGTTTCTCAATACGTTATATTTGTGCACATAGATTGGCACACTTTTGCAGGCGAGTCTCGAACCCGCAGTCACCACAAAGTGAGGATGACTATAGAGCCAACCTACTGGAGCTGATGGTAGGTTTGAAGAAAGGGATGAGAAAGAATTAGGGCAATAAAGAAGAAGTAAAGAAATAGAACTAACGGAAAAACGAAATGAAAGTCACAACTTTACCCTTGGTATACCTACTACCCATTGTGGCGGTGGCGACATTGCCTGGAAAATAAAAAGTGAAGATATATTTTCAAATGTAATTTCTTTAAACCCCTTACCGACGTTTCTGAAGCCGTTCTGCTTTCCTCTTCTTGAGTAAGAAAATACTATCGGAGCCTGCTGTCTCAGGGGAACCCCACCCAACATGGGCCAAGTTTCCTGAGAGATAAGCTCTTCACATAACGTGAAACAAAATATATAGCCATGCTGCATCGTGATAGCAAATTCCTAGCGTCGTCAGCGTTCGTGTCGTCCTCTACTGCACGTACTTCATGCAAAATATCCTCTTTTGCACCTGGTTACCTTCTCTGGAGCATCTGTATTCTACTACTCTTATATGCATCTAATTCGGATGCTGTTAACAACAGTAAATGTATTACATTTATCTTTTCAGTGTATTTTTCATCGTGTTTTGTTATCTATTTCCCTCTCTTTTCTCTTAAATTTTATTTGATAATTTGCAGAACATTATAAGAATGATCAGAAATGCTTTTTGGTATATATGTGCACAATGAGTGTTTCACTTTATCATTTTTTGAGTACATTTTTCGAAGCGAGTGACAGCTCTAAAGGGAAGGACGTAACGTAGTACACCTGTGACGGAGAAGTTGCCTTGCAAGCACGGCGTTCAAGTACTAAAACAGCGACTACATTAATCATAAAACGTAGACCAAATAACGTGCCTCACAATAATACATGCAAAAGTGTAAACTAAAATAAAATAATGCAAATCTGATGTTTTGCACTCACATGACTTTTTATACTCTTATACAAACTATTTTCACAAACGCTTATTCTCCATTTACTTCATGTTAATTGAGATAAACATTTGGAGAAACTGATGCTAATTTTCTTGTAGGTACAAGGGAAATATGGTAGGATTTAAGCGATAGTTCAAATATTTAAGAGCTGGTTGCTATGCGGAGAATTCATTCTCTTTGTATGTCCAGGACATAAAAAAACAACAAAAAACAAATTCCAATTTGAGAAATACTATTATTGGAAAATTCAAACGAATAACAAGGAATATCTCGGAAATGGTTCACTCGACCAAAAAAAGTGTAGGTATATGGTATAAATTGTGTGTTTTTACGAAATCTACAGTTTTTCTGTGGTAAACCTTTGTCTATTGCTTACGGTTTACCAGTTATGCGAAAATCATTTGGAACGAAGACTTTTGGAGATATTCCCAGTAAATTATACGTTTCATTTTCCGTAAAACTATCTTAAACATACGATATTTTAATCAGAGCCATTTTGAAGAAAATCAAAATTTTCGAAAAGTGTTCCATGTAAATGGTAATATGGGCTGGTGGATTTTCTTGAAAACCTTAGTGTCGCATCCTTGGATAAAAAACCTAAATTCCAATACAAAGTGTGGTATTTATCCCAGTTTTCATTTTTGAGTTACGCTGTTCTAAGACAAACAGACGCAGACAGAACATGTTTCCAAATATGCCTCATTTGAATTCAGGGCACGTCAAAACTTGTATTTCGGATGAAATCTCGGTATGGAATTTTTGGGTGGAATGCAATACTTCCCCTACTTACAATAAGCAAGCAGTAAAGCAAGCAAAAATGCTTTCTTTGGGTTTAGAGAGCGCCAAAACATGTATTTCCGGTGAAAGTTTGGAATCGAATTTTTTTAGTAGAATACAATACCTCCCCTACTTATACGCAGTAGGGAAAATAAAAGGTTACAGAAACAACAAGGAAGTACAAGAAAAAAGCAAAACTAAAGGAAAGAGACAAGAGTAAACGTTATCTTTGCGTGACGCTGGGCAAAAGCCATATAAGATTAAAATAGAAACTTAAAAAAATACATAAACAAACCCAATGATAAGGAATTAAAGGGCAGAAGGAGCGCAAATAAAAAGGATATTACAAAAGAGCAGAAAAAAGTATACAGAGAAAAAGAGGGAGGTAAAAGCCATGCACATGGGAGAAAAAAATAAAACCAGAAAAATACAGAGAGATCGGGTAATAAGGAAAGGGATGCGCAACTAGGAAGAAAAATATTTTTCATAAAACTGGGTTAAGTTGGTACTTAGGACAACGAAATTACAACTTGTATGGGGCATTATCCCACAAACATGCAAAGTTCGTAAACCTGTTACTACTGTAGCAACAGTAAATGGATTGATGTAAGAGGCTTCGGATTTCAAGTTCCAAACTGCAAAAAATGTCATTATTTTCTGCATATACTCGTAACTTAATGTAGTTTGTGCGCCAGGATAGGGCAGTGGTTTCGCTTCAGGTTCTCATACTGAGAATCCGGGATCGAATCCCAGCTCTGAGCTGGAATTTTAAGTCGGTTCTGTCCACGCCTTCGCTTCTGACTTGCTCATGTGAAGTATTCCCAAGGCCCAATGTGGTTCATAGTCCACTGTAAAAGCTGTAAGACCTCTCATTCCTCATTCTCATTGTACCATCGGAGGCAATGGATTCCGCTCGTTGGGTGCCTCCACCTCAGAAATGGGTCCAGTCATCGCTTGTTGTATTGACGTATCCCCCGAAAGCCATATGGAGAGCATAAAAAATGACAACTTAATGTAGGTTTGTGTTTTCTTAGGTTTATATGTCATGAAATGGGACAGACAATCTTTGCACAAGAGATAGTAATTGGGTTGCATCAAATACAATGATTTCACAGGAAAATTAAAATAACAGTGAGGTTTTAATGGTTTATTTTCTATTAATTTGTTACTAGGCTTCATAAAATAATCTGATGCGATACATTCACATGTATTTATGTAGCCATTATAGCTTAAATGAATACTGAAGGAATTGTAAAACCTTTAAAAAGCAGTCGCTATATCCTGGATTCCGAATTCCACACTCTTTCCATGACATCGCGAGAAACAACTGACTGGTGACAGATCTTCAAACAGTGAAAAAAAAACTACTGAACAATTCAAACCAGCAACAACGATTAACTCGGAAATGAATGGTGCTATAAAATATAGTTTCATTAATTCTAAAGCGTTCTTTATTTAAGGCTGCTTCTGGACAAAGCATACACAACACAAAATTACCAATAAACACCAATAAATGGGTGAATAGTGTAGCGTATGTGCCTGCATTGTCCCATCGGACACATTATTACTGTGTATAATACATTGTTGAACTTATTATTTCGTTTGTAACTTTGAATTCTTGTCCGGCGTGGCAATTCCCTCTAACTCCTAGTCGGGGGGGTGAAGGCAATTGAGGGAGGTGAGGGCCTCTTTGTTTGAGTGCTTGGCGTTACCAGTGGCGTCAGTCTAGTGTAGGCCTTCTGAGTGTTTGGTTGCGTGTGCGTGATGGGTATGTGTGCGTGGGGCATCTCCATCAGTGTTCGTATGTAACACTTTGTGTATAATGTATGACATCTTGATAATTTTAATAAATCAGGGAGTTAAAATGTGAATTTATGTATTTTTATGCTCTAAAGATCCCACGCCCGCTTTAGCTTTGTGCAGCAAGTTCTTGGTATCTCTCGCCGCCTTAGATTTACGTCCCCAATGTTTATGCCGGGGTAACTAAATTTAATGTTTAGCTGCAAAACCTTTTGACCTCACCCCGGGTATAACAATAGGGCAATAAAAAGAGAAAAAAGCCATATAATGAAATGTTAGAAGAAAGTAATAATGTTACGATTACAAAACATTTAACTTGAATTAAATTTTAAAGCTTTTACAAATGGTGAACAGATTGAAGTATAAACTGCGGTTTGTTTTGAAAATTCACGATGATCTGGGAGAAGCCAGTAGGAGAAAAAGAGAGGTATCACTGTGGATAACAAGAGCTACGAAGATGATTTGTTAAGTGGGATACTGATCCTTTCAAAGCAGACGATCCAAATTATTTGACGTTGGTTAATGCTGGTTAAGTCCAACATTTTGCAGGTGTCAGTGTAGGGCTTTGGAATTGTTCCACGAGCACCTATTAACGGTCCAATCATCACATTGTGGCCAAGAGAATATTTTTCTCAATAATATGAAGGTGTTGGCTGGCAGAAATTCTTTTCTCATCATCGACCTCCTTGGCTTGGATGGGACTCGTTTCAAATCGTATTATCTGCGTTTTAAAGAAATCTACATTACCAGTGCAGTAATTTTTTTATCCTTCTCTTATGGTTTAAAAACACCATAAAATTATACAAAATTAATTCAGAATGAGGAAGACTTCACAGACAATTAGCATAAAATTCAATTTATACATTTTATTAGTCATATAAGTATATGAAACATGTGGCATTTAATTCAGCATTTCCGAGAAAAAAACGGCTATGGAAAACTTTTTCATGTAAAGCATAGTATGGCGTTGAGAATTTTCTTGAATATCTTCGTGTCCCAAACTTGGGTTATCTTTTTTTTGGCTTTAATGTTTCCTATACTATAGAAGCATTTTTATTATTCGTTATTCCTACAAGGAAGCTACCTCTACAGTCTTACTACAAGTTAGTGCCTTTGTGCTTACTGTTCTATATTCATTATAAATAGCCTATTGGATGTGAATAATGTACGTAGCACAGATGGGTTGTTATTGGCCGTTGACCGCAATACAGGTACTGCTGTAACCTAGTGAACGCTAAGCGGTTTTGTTTCTCAGTTATCATGTAATTATAAAGATACCATTAAAATGTAGAAATAAAGTAAGTATTCTTCTTCTTATTATTTCTTATGTTATTAACCTAAGAGAGTTTATGTGTTATTTTGAGCATATTTACAAACGAAACATCACACAATACTTGTTTACAGCATTTAAGCGCCATTTTCAACCTACAACTGGTTAAGTACGATTCAGTCAACTGCAAGTGCTATTGGTAAGCATGGTGAATAACTCGGACGTGACTGGTGTCAAAAGTCATCCATTGAAGACTGGCAGAAAGAAATAGTTGTAAGTTTGTTCAATTCTTTAACGTAGAAAAAGCCCACGGCCAATGATGTAGTACAACTCACGCCTGAGTTTACAAGCTTTTCTCAGTGGTCTGATAGACATTTGCAAATAGTTTAAAGAAACAGCTGTGCTGAAGTAAGAACAGAATTGTGTTGAACAAAGTGGATAGTTTTGTAAATGTTTGGTCTTCTTTTTCGATAGCGAACCACCAAAAATAGACAAATTTTTAAATGCAGTGAATAATGAACCACATTTGCCGTACTTTAAGAGGTCGATATTTAACAAAATTGCTCTTAGAAATAGGTCTCGTGAACATTAAAGTAGAGAAAGTTAACACGATAATAGACAGAGAAGATGAAGCATTGTGAGAACGCAAATATTTAAGACCTATACGTCAATATATGAATGAAAACGGAACAATCTAGATATTATTTAGATGAAACTTGGGTCAATTAGAGACATACAATCAAAAAAGCTTGGGTCAATGCAGGTGGAGAAAGCAAGCCTTTATTTTCGAACATTAAGATTATCAGCCAGTGAATACATTTGAATACCTGCTTCAAAGCTGAACAGCTCTGGTTCGGTGGCCGCAGTTGCTGCAGAAAGAAAGTATGGTATTTGAACCAACAATTGCAAACACCCGCGTTGTAGGATATTTAATGTATGTTTACAAGCAGCAGGTTAATAATTCTGGACAGAGCACACAGGCATACAGGTAAATTGAACATAAAAGTAATGCGGGTCTATCACACAATGCGTGTCCAGTGCTTTTGTTGATCGACTGTAATGCTTAATATTTCAATTCTGTTTATTAGCTATCCTGACTTATTTTGCCTTAACGAACAATTTAAATAAAAGCTGCATTTAACGTTGCGCAAATGTAATCCAAATCCCGTGTTTGGTTTCGCTTTCATTGATGTGCAATGATTTTTGATGAGGCGGCTGTAACTAACAGGCTATTTATGTTTAAATATTCACATCAATCTATCAAATCATACCTCGCATCCTATTCATCTTCATTTGCACTGCTTTCAACGGCATAAACCGTTTGCATGTCGTACAATGAATATGCAAGTTTTAACCTCTGGCGGAAAATGATAATTAGTGATTAAATGTCATTTTCTAGATATTAGGTGCAACAGATTTATATTGGGGCCGTAGCTGTATTTCTGCCCAAAAGTCAATAAAAGTGTAATTTAGTTATTATCTGATTTTAAAGAAATGTTAGAAATATCGTGTAATATGATGTTTTCCATTACTGGTCGGTATGCTGTTGTTTTTTGAGGATACCCTGAAGGAGCAGTTCGATCTAAAATCGGTTATCAGAAAGCATAGTAACTTCCAAGCATAAAAACGACGAAAAGGAAGTTAGATTAAAATGTTACTGGACTTCACACAGTGACGTCACAGATAACAAACCAAATTCTCCCTCGTACAGTTTGCAGACAGCACTCAGCCACTCACCGGATTGTCAGTAAACCTGTTGTTTAGTTCTTTGTATTCATAATGAGCGGCGCCGTGGCCGAGTGGTTAGACCGCTCGCCTCTCACCGAGGCGGCCCGGGTTCAATCCCAGGGACCCGCATGTGGGATTTGTGTCTCGGCGGGTTTTCTCCGGGTTCTCCGGTTTCCCCCGCCGTTTATTCCACCAACTGCTCCATCATCACCTTTCCTTTCATCCATTTCACCAACATTTCGTTTCATCTACTTCCTTCATCATCGGGATATTCTGTCTGCTCCATGAGAGTGTCTTCTCCTCGACGGGCCTCTGACCCCAGGCACCCGCCTGTAAGTCCTGGGGGGTTAAGTCCTACATAAGGTGAGGTAAACAGTGAATGAATGTATTCATAATGATTTGAGTGTAGCAAACCTGAAGCTAACTGCTTAAAACTGCTGTTATTATCTTGAAAAACTGTGGAAGAATTATCAGAACATTGATTTTGCACTAACTCCATACGTTAACGCAAAGCAAAATTACTTCAAACCTGGTGGAGGACGATGGATTTTCTTTTCCAGAAAATTATCTGCATGGCTTCCTTCGGAACAGAAGTAAAGCCGATGGTCCCGTGTCTAGATTTGCAACAAGTAAAGGAACTTCAAGCCTGATAAAGAGGCCTCTGAGCAAAATTTCGGGTCTTTCGCGCCAAATATTAAATGGGACGATAAGAACCATATTAGTTAAACTGCGTCCATAAGTAAAACACAATTTAATTTTGAAGCGAAATTACAGAGCATAACATAATTTGTGTGATACTCAATATCAATCCTATCTATTCACAATTAAACCCTATATATAAATCCCTTTTGGGCCAGGGACTCTTTCGAGCAAAAGGAAACTGTAGTCCTCGTTAGTTATTCCAGGAAAGATTAACCTAGTTTATTGTCCTACTGGCTATGTTCTCTACTACGTATAGTAAATAGGGGGAGTATCATTCTACCCAAAAATTCGATACCGATATTTTACTGGAAATACATGTTTTGAGGCCCCCTGAATCCAAAATAAGCATTTTTAGAAAAAGGTCTGTGTGCGTATGTGTGTGTGTGTGTGTCTGTGAAAAGCGTAACACTAAAATGTAAAGTCGGATAAATACCACATTTGGTATTTAGGTTCAGTATCTCTCAAAGGTGCTACAAGAAGATTTTTAAGAAAATTCCCCATTCCAGACTACCCTTTACATGGAAATTTTTTGAAAATTTTGATTTTATCAAAATGGCTCTAAGGAATTTGATAAAAAGGTCATATATTTAAGATATTTTCATGACAAATAAAATGTATATCTTGAATTTTCTGCGAATGTCCCCAAAAGTACTACACTTTCTGAAAGGCTTTTCCATAACTAGCAAACCGTAAGAGATAGCATTTTTCTACACAAAATGTAGATCTCGTTAAAACACACACACCTTCTGTGATATACTTTTTTTGTGGAGTGAACCATTTCCGAGAAACTCCTTGTTATTTGTTTGAATTTTCCAATACTTATACATATCTCAAATGGGAATTCGTTATTGGTTTTTTTTTAATTTTTTTTTTTTACGTCCTGGATATGCAAAGAGAATGGAATGCTCCAAATAGCAACCAGCTTTAAACGATTTGACTACCGCTTAAAGCCTACCATATCCCCCTTGCACCTACAAGAAAATAAGCAATAAGATTAACTTCTCGATATCTCGATTGAGATGAAGTAGATGGAAAATAAACTTTGTAAAATTAGTTTCTACAAGAGCAGATAAAGTCAGGTGAGTGTGACACATCAGATCTCTTTTTCAAAGTTTCTCTCACTTTGGCTATCGTGGTCATTCTGTGTGCCCATCTGTTAGGATGCTGTCTCATAATGCGTCCTGCCCATCTCCATTTTAGGTAGCTTCCTGTGGATGTGGCGTCCTTTAATCATATCCTCTTCCTTATTGTTTGGTTGAACTGCATTCTATCCCTCATTGTTATACCCAAGATTTTATGTACCAATTTCCTTTGGCAGATGTCTATCGCATGCCTTTGTTACTTTCTCTAGGGGATGTATTTCACTAAAAAAAATAGATATGGAGATTTCACCGGAAATACATGTTTTTATGTTCCTGAATCTAAAAAGAAAGCATTCTTAGAAATGTCTGTGTGTGCTTGTGAACAGCATAATTCAAAAACGAAAACTCGGATAACTACCAAATTTGCTATTTCGGTTCAATATCTTCCAAAGATGCGACACGAAGATTTTCAAGAAAATCGCATACTACCCTTTACATAGAAGATTTTGCGAAATTTTTGATTTTCTGAAAAATTGTTCTCAACGATTTTGATTAAAATATACATATTAATAATACTTACATGACAAATAAAGTGTATATCCTGAATTTTCTGGGAATAGCTTTAATAGTCCTCTTTATTCGGAAGGAATTTTGTATAGTCCTGTAAACTAGTAAACGATAAGCGATAGAAGAAAAGTACTATACAAGAAATTTAGATCTCTTCCAAAAACACAATTTATTTCAATTAACTTTTTTGTGACATCTGCCATTTTCGAGATATCTGTCATTAATGGTTCGAATTGCTCATTATTTGGTCATTCTCTTAAAGTCCTTTCAACATTCAGTTGTTTCCTGCGATTGCATGGAATGGAATTTTAAGGCAGCGTATAGAGTAAAGTTCTTAAATATTTGACTGTGAGGCAGTATTTTTAACACTTAAATGATTTCAGTCAAATTATATAATATATAAATTCAATAACAGCCCCCCTTGAAGTAATATGTGTATGTAATAATTTGTAAAATGTATGTTTCAGGCATTGTATATGTTTATATTATTGTATCCAGGTGTAATAATGTTATGTGAATTTATTACGTAATTTAATAATGTAGGAGCTGTGAGAATAATAGGTTAAACGTTGCTAACAATGAGGTAACCTTGAGGCAATAATGAGTTTGAGAGTTTAACAATACTGCTTGTGATTCTTGGAAGCAATAATGTAATTTTAGTGACAGTTTATAAAATAGCCAATCAACAACCAGAAAAAGCTTTAGTTAAACGAAGGTATTCTATTGCAGTAGGATTAGCCAATCAGAAACTGAAAAGGAGAAAATTTTACAAATTTAGAGTTCAGTTGCCTGCAGACAGTGATTGTAATCGGATGCAAGATGCGTCGAGAGATTTAATACGTATTCATGTGAGACGAAAAATAAGTTTAGGTGTTAAAAAGTGCAAGTATTTAATAAAAACATCCTCAGCTCTCTCTCTCTCTATATATCAGCGAAGTGTTATTTAAACGTATCAAGTATTAATAAAAGGAGTGAAGTAAAATAATAATCCGTGTAAGCCTACATTCTTGTCGCATCACAACTCTGCTAAGAAAAACGTGTCTCTAACAATAATACTGACGCAGCCGAGGCAAACATAAATATATATTATTTAAAGAAACAGTCAAATTACAAAGATAATATTTTTTTAAACCTGGGGCAATGGCCACCTGAAAGTACATTTGGGTTGAAGGCTACCGGAAACTGTTTACTATACGTGCGGTTACAACTACTACAATTTCGGCTCCCCAACAGTTGAAATATAATACAACTCCTTCAATACAAACTACTTCAAATTGATGCCCAAAGTGTGGTGCAAATAACGCAACAAACCACCTACTTCAACTGTCGCCGTTTCCTTTGTATCTATAACGAAATGTGCAATGTAGTTATTCTGCCAAGGTTTATTTGGTAGGCAGAAAAATAAGCTTTAATAAGAATGGTTTGTATACCCACTAATAAGCGATAAAAGGTAGAGGAACTTATGTGAATGTAACACATCGGAATGTTTTCCTCAGTTAGTACGTGATGACGGATCTTTTTCTTTTCTGGTCCATAATCATCCTGTTGCTTTGAGTTTGATCACTATTTCACGAATTGTGAAGGCGTCGAGTGAATGAACCCCGGAAAACTTTCTTGAACTTTTGCACCGCAATGGGCAGCGGAATCATTTCTGCAGATGCAAATACATTATCTTTGAATCGTGGTAAAGAAGAGAAATGAAACCTTTCACTAAACACATGCTAACCATCCTAATCAGCGGCTCACGTATTACGAGTGCTTGTACATGTAACTATGAACCTTCGGCTTTGGGTGTATTCCACGTACGGAGAAAAAATTCTGGTAAACGCAAATTGCGATGCTAGGCTTTCAAGGACGTATTCACCAGATATTGCATTAGATACTTTTTAAAAATATAAACGGATGTTGAATGTATTGTGCAAAAGTTCCTGTTTTAATCGGCAAAACACCATTATCTGTGTTAAACATTCTATTTCATCACGAGTTTCTTCTTCCTAATCCAGGTTTGGAAAACTAATGCCGTTTCTAGGTCAGAACTTATCCTTCCATCTTACTCTCGGTCTACCTTGATCTCTTCTGCCTGGAGTCTCTAACTGTATACTTTTTTGTTAACTTAATCGTGACCATTCTTCCCAAAAGTCTTCTCCATTTATCCTGATATTCCTTAACTTTATCAACTACTCTTTTCATTTTTATTTAATTACTTCACTGTTATATCTCTTATTGTCACTCCTTCCAGGTGACAAGTACATCTCATTTGCGTTATTTCCATTCTCCTCTAATCTTTTTGTCTTAGTGTCCATATTTCAGAACCAAATTTTAAAGCTTGTTTTGCAGTAATGTACGTATTTTTTATTGTGCTTCAATGTTCATTTTATTTAAGTTTCTTTTAATTATTCCAATAGTTTATTATATTTTTAAATTATGTTAAACACCTATTCTTTAAAATTTCAGAATTATGCTACTTATAACTTAAAACATTATTTTGATTTGAATTGTGCATGTGATTTTCCTTCGCTCTACAATTATTACTTGTGTTAGACTAATTGACACATTAAATTGTAGTTTTAAATTCTTACATAAACACTATTAGTTTTCTATTCATAACCTAAGAGATCCTATCGCTAAGGAAACGGAGGTTCAGTGTTGCTCTTCTTTACTTACTCTATAAAGTGATGATGTGTGCATATTGTATAATTATCTGATTCCTATGTGTATTTAGTTACATATTCCTTAATATCATTCCTTGCGTGCGTAATATGTTCTAAGTCGTGTAAACGTGACCCCAATTCTCTCTCCCCAAAGTGAGACAAAGGAAGGTCATAAACAAGCGAAAATCTGCAGTCTCTACAGGTTAAGTGTGTTTAATAGCAAAGTTACAGAGACTTCACCACTATGTCATATCACATGACAAAGGGCGTATGTTTGTGCTATAAAGTACGCCAGAAGCACGTACATCGTTAACCCAATGACCTTCTGAATCGTGGGGCTACTCCACTCCTGACATTACTAGGGCTAGCCTAACTAGTTGACCTATGTTTGGGATTCTCAACTCTTGCTGTCTCTAGTGCTAAAAGCTTTTACACACAGGTGCCCCTGAGCAGCAAAGGGTGTTTTACGACGAGTAAATGTTTGTCTTATAAGGTATAATATATTTCTTACTGTTTTATGTTTACGAGAGGGGCTGTGAATAGAACCAGCGGCTAGAGGTTTCTCATTCTATCTTAATTACTGTTAACGCTATTTCTCAACAAATTAGTTTCAAGCATACTAACCAAGTATTACTTTAGATGGTTTAGCAGTTATGTTGTAGACATATTAAACTATTGTGATAGAGTTAAAGGCCACATATTATGTGCTGTATTTCATGAGAGGAATAACAATAACAACAACGATAATGATAATAATAATAATAATAATAATAATAATAATAATAATAATAATAATAATAATAATAATAATAATAATAATAATAATAATAATAATAATAATACATTAGGCTTGAGGCCGTCTTGCCCAAATGCCCGATGTGTAAATCTTATTTCAGGGTTACTAGGATTACCATGTAGACTGCGATTTACATAGCTGCAAAGTTTATTTATTATTCACTTGTGATGTTACACTTTGCAGCTAAGAATGGGCTCAAAGCGATGGCTAATTAAGAGCTTTGAGGGAGCTCATGTCCTAGAGTTATTTTCCCACCTCACTAAATAAAATAAAAGTTGCGCCTTTGTAAACGCAGCGATTTAATTATTTAATTACTCGAGAAGAAAAGGTATTCTTAGGCGACTGAACACTTTCGCATCTTGAACATGTATTCATGGGAGCGCCGATGAATCTATACCAGCCATAGTTAACAACAAAATAACAGAGAACAAACCAAAATTAAAATAAAATAAATCTGTAATATATCTCCTGTATAAACCAGGACGTATATTACGAATTTATTGTTCATTGTTCAATACTTATTATACCATTTTTTCCATGCATAATTGTACATACAGGATGGACCATTTAAGTTGAGACTGTACAATATGCCCACAACACTGTGATGGTCATTTTAGGGTAAATGTAATTTGACCCTAACTGTAAGTTTCCATTTTAAAAAATTAAATTCACCCTAAAATGACTATCATAACGTCCTCCAAAGAAAACAGATGGCATTTATTTTGACCCATAAAGCAAGTAACTTTTATAAAATATACTTATTTCTACAACCCTTAGCTTTGGAGACATTATGCAGTCTCAACTCAAATGCTCCACCTGCATATATTCTTAACCTCCTAACTAAACTAAAATAATGAAAAAAAACCTGATGTGTTACACTCACATGACTTTCTCTACTCTTGTACAATCTAATTTTACAAACGCTTATTCTCCATATGCTTCATGTTAATCGAGATATCGAGATGTCAATCTTATTGGTAATATTCATGTAGATGCAAGGGGAATATGGTAGCTTTTAAGCGATAGTCAAATATTTTAACGCTGGTTGCTATGTGGCGCATTCCGTTCTCTTTGCATGTCCAGGACATAAAAAAATGAATAACGAATTTGAGAAGAAGTATAAGTATTGGAAAATTTAAGGAAATAACAAGCAATATCTCGAAAACGGTTCACTCAACAAAAGAAATGTATATGACATAAATTGTGTATTTTAACGCGATCTACATTTTTTGTGTAGTAAAATTTTGTTTATCTCTTATGGTTTACCAGTTATGCAAAAGTCGTTCACAATGAAGAATACTTTTGGAGACATTCCCAGAAAATTCGAGATATACATTTCATTTCTCATGACATTATCTTAAACATATGATATTTTCATTAAAATCGTTAGAGCCATTTTTGAGAAAATTAAAATTTTCGAAAAATCTTCCATGTAAAGGGTAGTCTGGGGTGGGGGGATTTTCTTGAAAACCTTCGTTTTGCATCTCTGGAAGATACTGAACCTAAATACCAAGTTTGGTGTTTATCCGACTGTTCGTTTTTGAGTTATGCTGTTCACAGACACACACACAGACAGACAGACACACACACACACACACACACACACACACACCACACACAGACACACACACGGACATGTTTCCAAAAATGCTTTTTTTGGATTCAGGAGGTCTCAAAACATGTATTTCCGGTGAAATCTCGGTATCGAATTTTTGGGTGGAATGCAATACTTCCCCTACTTACTATACGTAGTAGAGAAAGTAATAATAAAATGTAACAAGTAGATGTGTACATTAAGATAATTAATTCTAATATTATTTACGATTATTAATTTCGCTGTTGGAATCCAGCAGCTCTTCATACTTGTTGCTAATTGGCTCCTACTCCCCTTAATTCTCCTAATATAAACTTTTTAAACAACGGTAACCAGCATCTCTTAATCTAAGTGTGCACTTAGTTAATTTATGTAACCATCTACTTCATCCTAATTTATTTTAAATATTCTAGTTACTTATTTAATTATTCTATATACTACGCATCTAAATTTTCTAATACATATTAATCACTTTCACCTTAAACTTCATAAATATTACTTTATACATTATGTATCAATGACTGTCATTGAATATTTATATCCTGTGGTAAAATCACATTGTTTCTTTAATCTAATATGCAACCTAATTATTTATTACTCTAATTTTTGTGATTTCCTCGTCAATTTTTAGAAATGTTGTCCCAAGTGATAGGGACCCATGCATTTAAACGCGAACCAAAGAGTATAACGCTATACAGAGCTTCTCTTATTTAAGTGAAATAGAGGTGGAAATATCAATTTATATTTGGAAAGTTAAGGGTCCAGAACAACGTGATCTATCTAGTTATCGTATCAGTTCGCGTGTGAACATTTATGCTTCAGATTCATAGAACGGAGCTAAATCGGAACCTTCTTTAATATTTCTCGACCAATACAAAAATTACATTTGCTATATGGAAATATGTTCAACGAATAATATTCAAGAAGCGTTTCAGTTGATTTAAATGAAGAAACGGAAAATTATATGTTAAAATAAGACATCCAAGTGTAAGAACACTCACGGTTTCGAAGTCCGCAAAGACAGATATGCGAATAAATGTTATAAAGAGTAGTGATGAAGTATCGGGCATGGAATCTGTGAAATGTGTGCTTAGCGATGATGGATGTTTACCCGAAGGGTTCGGCAGTGAAGCCGCCGAAGTGAAAATATAAATATTTTTGTTTGGTTGGATCCAGTGAGGGTATGAAATGCGAGTGTAAAAAAACTTATTTAGTCATAAACGGCGTCTTTATTTAAAATGAAACACTATGACCCGATATACTTAAATCAGTGATTCATCCGCGCACCTCTTTAGCTCTACTTCTCCTTTCCCACACAAGTAGCCCCATCTTGCCGCATGTTGTGGACCGGGATTTTGTTTAGTTGCATTTTTACATGCAAATAAAGGAACCGTCTGTATATGCCATTCCACTGGGCTGGGGTCGAAATCTCTCATTTGGGCGCAGAAACCCATTGTCCAATGGACTGCCATAAACCAGGTCGAAAGAGGACCTCAGAGGCCTCTGTTTGGAAAAGGTAATATTCCTTCTTACACTCGCTTTCCATTAAACTGAAATGACAGGAAATACGGAGAGAAAATCTATTTTTAAAACTGTATGCTGTACGATCACTCATCCTCTTAAACTCTTAAAGGCTTAGCAAACCGCGATCAATAGGAGCTCTAAATCTGCTTTCATTCTAATATTGTATAAGCACAAGTACATGTAACGTTTAAAACAACTAGTCTTATTTATTTATTTATTTATTTATTTATTTATTTATTACAGTTTCAGTGCCTCGCGCTCAGCCATATTATTTTATAACATAAACACGTAGAGCTCAGATATACGCTGCTTCAGACTTAATTGAATCTTCTAAAAAGATAAATGTGAAGAGTTAAATATTAGGAGTAGAGTACCATAAAGAAAACTACCAGAGAGATTACGTCAGCAACACGCACAACGTAGGAAAGAAATGAAAGAAAAGAAACCAAAAAGTTTCCAGTCCGGTAACTCTTTAGCTACGCCCTGCTTTTGAAGCAGTGCGTAGAATAACTGTCATGTCCGAGTTTAAAATGTAGGTCCTCAGCTCAGAGGGAGCAAGAGACAAAGAAAATGTATTTATTTCTGCCTTTGCGTAAACTAATTTATGATGTCTTGCTGAGGTAAAACAAAAAATCTGATGTGTTACACTAACATGACTTTCTCTACTCTTGTACAAACTATTTTTACAAACGCTTATTCTCCATATGCTTCATGTTAATCGAGATGTTATTCTTATTGCTAATCTTCTTGTAGGTGCAAGGGGAATATGGTTGGCTTTAAGCGACAGTCAAATATTTTAAGAGCTGATTGCTATGTGGCGCATTCCATTCTCTTTGCATTACCAGGACCAAAAAAATGAATAACGAATTCCCATTTGAGAAAAAGTATAGGTATTGGAAAATTTAAGGGAATAACAAGCAATATCTTGAAAATGGTTCGCTCAATAAAAAAAATGTATATGACATAAATTGTGTATTTAAACGCGATCTACATTTTTTGTGTAGTAAAACTTTGTGTATCTCTTATGGTTTACCAGTTATGCAAAAGTCGTTCACAATGGAGAATACTTTTGGAGACATTTCCAGAAAATTCAAGATATGCATTTTATTTGGCATGAAAATATCTTAAACATGTGATATATTAATCAAAATCGTTAGAGCCATTTTTGAGAAAATTAAAATTTTCGAAAAATGCTCCATGTAAGGGGTGATCTGGGTTGTGGGGATTTTCTTGAAAACCTTCGTGTCGCATCTCTGAAAGATACTGAACCTAAATACCAAGTTTGGTGTTTATCCAACTGAGTTATGCTGTTCACAGACACGGACACACACACGGACATGTTTCCAAAAATCCTTTTTTGGATTCAGGAGGCCTCAAAACATGTATTTCCGGTGAAATCTCGGTATCGAATTTTTGGGTGGAAAGCAATACTTACCCTACTTACTATACGTAATAGAGAAAGTAAAAATATTTCTATAGATACATTTTTCCTCTTAATACTTGGTGTTTATTAAGTTATAAATGACGGATTACCTTTGTACCACTTTATTTATACTTAATCTCCGAAAAAATTAAAATACTAGTTTCCTTACACTTTTGAGAATAAAGATTAGAAAACGGGCAGCACGGGAGCAGAATATTATGACAGTAATTTACTCTCATGTGAGGCAGCGGCTCTTCAAACATTACGCCCGAGACTGCAGATAAAAATACAAGAGAAAGGAAAGTCGCTGAAGAGATGTACAAAAATAACATAAGAGGATTCTCTCCATTACGTCTCAGCTACGACGCAAAATAGCGCCATTTACTCTGCCGGCTTACGTATATAACTTGGGTCACATGAGCAGACGTTTTTAACATGCCATACTTTGACGAGTCGGAAATAAAATACTTCTTTCATGTGAAAAAGCATATCATTATTTTAGAAAACTGGGTAGGGAGGTCCTAAATTATCATCAGTGTATTGTGTTGAATTTATGAAGTTAATCCATGGCATGAATACCGAATAAAAATACTTTAGGTGGAAAATTAAAGGGACAAGGTACGAGTAGTCTGAACACATAGAAATTACACCTTAAGTGTGTTAAAATAGCACTTATCGTAGAGTCCTCAATGGTTTTTCCCAAACTTTTTTGAGTCCATAAAAATTATTTCATTCAGCAGATAAATAAAATTTACTCTTAAAACATGTGAATTCGTGTACCTTTTTCTCTGATACTACTTACAATATAGAATGTACTTTGGCATGCTTGTTCTTCGTATAATCAACTATCTTCTGAATCTCAATTATTTAGTTATGTATATCAGTTCACTAGAAAATGAAAAAAAAATATTTACAAACTCCAAAAAGTAAAAATGGAAAATTTGCAATGTTTTGCTTTCGTAATACCATTAATATATATTACAAAAGTTATGATTGTGGTACATAAGAGTAATTGTGTGTTGTAAACATGTACTGAAAATTTCAGCTCTCTACCTATCATACTTTCTGAGAAAAAGGTACATAATATCGAAAAATGTTGTTTTGAAAAAACTGAATTTAAAGTTCGTACATTTAAATTCTGATACACTTCAGTACATTCCAGGGCCATAATCATCTGCACCTTCATTCCTGGATTGCTCCAGCTTTTCTGATTGCCTTCTCTTGGTCCTGGACTCTTTTGTTAATTGCTGAACTATTGCTGGGCATGATATAGTCGTTCATTCTTGAAAGATACAAAAATGTTCTAAAAAGGGGCGTTGCATGACAGGTATAAAGGAACGCAAACTAGCATTTAATGGTATTTAAATGCCTTAAAAACCTCTTAACCCCCAAAAGTATATATTTTCTGAAACTGGAAATAGAGGTTTCAGTAGTGCCTAAAAGAAAAAAAATGTGATTCTTGACCATTTCAGAGTATCTTGTCCCCTTAACTGAAGTAGTGAAATATTCAAACAGGACTCATAGTCTTCTTTTATTCAGTTTGGTTGTGGAAATAACAGAGTGCTTAAAGTAACTTTCTGCATACCTGGTGGAAAATAAAATGGCATGGTTCTGTTAGAACAGAAAATAATCTTCAATGACGGAAGCAGTAACTTCAAGGTGTATGTTTAAATATTACGGCAAGTGTATGCCCAAAGAACCCGTAAAGTGTAAATTAGAGGACGATAGATTATCACAACTTATTGTTCATAGCCTTCCAGGCTATGTTGGAAATAATTCTTCTTAAGTTGGCTTCACAGACCACAAGTTTCCTGTCTAAAAATGTTCAGTAAGGCATCTTCCATATCCTATTCTAAAGTATACGTAACGTTAAAAATGTTAAGAAGCATTTCTGCTACACCATGTTGCCTATAACCTTGCCTGGCTCTAAGTATTCCTCCGCGCTCCCTTTCCCTTCCCCTGATTGGCTAATGTACACCTTCGAATGGGGTTGTATGACAAACATCCGTGCAATGCAAAATCCAGCGATTATAGTGACAAAAATATATATCTGAAATATGCATGTACTTCCATCATCCTAAGAGGCAGGTTTATACCGAGGGATACTTCTACCTATTTGTTGATAAACATTTAAATGCGTTACAGATGCATTATCCCTATTATGTATGTATTTGATTCATATGTTAATGAAAATATACATTTTACAATTATCTTCGAATATCTTAATATAAATGATAATGTTAAAAAGAAACTAGTTGGTATTACACGACAACCTATCCCACGACAGCAGCTGAGAGGTAATTAGTGCACGTGACAATTAAGAGAAACGGGGCAAAGCCATATGGAACAGGGTTTAGCTATCGGCATGAGCCCTGTCAATTATTACTTCGGGAATTTCCCCGGTTGGTCATAGCATAATCTGTAATAACCATGTTAAAACACTGATAAGACAGAATAACCTGGAAGTGTATAAACACCTAACGAGCAAACGATGTAAACGACATTCACGATGCTGTAAGTGCTTTTTAATCGATTCATATAAAGTTACACGCAACTAAATTCCCAGTTCTGTTATGTCTGCGCAGTGTGAATCACAAGAAAGTTAAAATGTAGCCGTAGTAGTAATTATAAGTACAATTAATTTACGGCCAAATTGTTGAATAACTTTGTAGCAACAGCGACTGCCATGCTTATCCCTGTTATAACAAAATCAAAGTTCATACTGTATCAATTTTACCTCGATTTGGTGCAAAGTTACGTCAGGTTATGGGATGACGTTACTATGGAGGTAAAAATAAAACAAAAGAGAAAGACATGTTCATTTATGTCTCTGTAGATTAGAAATAAAAATCGTATCTTTATTTTCTGGAATTATTATTTTGTTGCAACCAAACATTTTCACACATACAGATATTTTACCGGAAATACGCGTTATGAGGTCCTCTGAACGGAAAATAAAACAAATTGAGAAAAATATCCTTGTATACGTGGGTGTGTGTGCATCATAGTTCAAAGTTAAAAAGCAACCCTCTACATGGAAAATGTTCGTAATTTTCTCAAAAAGAACTCTGGATCTGTGGTGAGTGAAAAAGGCAAAACTCGTTCATCTAGGCTTCCCACGGTTGTTGTTGACGTAAGAACACGGCTGGATCAGTCACCCAAAAAATCACTAAGACGTTTATTGCAGGAGAGAGGGTACAGCTACTCAATGTGTCAGAGAGCTGTGAAAAGGGCAGGTTTAAAGCCGTACAAGATTACGGTTGTCCATCAGTTACAGGAACCAGATAAGGATAGACAACTGAATTATTGTCGTTGGTTTCAGGCATTCATTGTGCAAAATCCCGTCATATTGTCCATCATATGGTTCACAGATGAAGCATGGTTCCATTTATTCGGCTATGCAGCCGGTTGAGATCGGAGTTTAGTGCGCAACATCCGCACAGAGAATAGTGGGATCAATTTATTAACTTCTCCACTACGTATAGTAAGTAGGGGAAGTACTACATTCCACTAAAAAATTCGATACCGATATTTCACCGGAAGTACATGTTTTTAGGCCTCCTCAATACAAAAAAAGTCTTTTGGAAAAATGTGTGTGTGTGTGTGCGTCGGTGTGTGTATCTGTGAACAGCATAACTCAGAAACGAACAGTCGGATAAACACCAAACTTGGTATTTAGGTTCAGCATCTTCCAGAGATGCAACACGAAGGTTTTCAAGAAAATTCCCCCACCCCAGATTACCCTTCACATGGAACATTTTTCGAAAATTTTAATTATCTCAAAAATGGCTCTAACGATTTTGAATAAAATACCTTAAGTTTAAGGCATTTTTATGGAAAATGAATTGTATATCTCGCATTTTCTGGGAATTTCTCCAAAAGTATTCTTCATTGTGAACGACTTTTGCATAACTGGTAAACCATAAGAGGTAGACAAAATTTTACTGCACAAAAAATATAGATCGCATTAAAATACACAATTTATGTCATATACATTTTTACTTTCTCTACTACGTATAGTAAGTAGGGGAAGGATTGTATTCCACCCAAAAATTCGATACCGAGATTTCACCGGAAATGCATGTTTTGAGACCCCCTGAATCCAATAAAAGCATTTTTGGAAACATGTCCGTGTGTGTGTGTGTGTGTCTGTCTGTGTGTGTGTCTGTGAACAGCATAACTCAAAAACAAACAGTCGGATAAACACCAAACTTGGTATTTAGGTGCAGTATCTTCCAGAGGTGCGACACGAAGGTTTTCAAGAAAATCCCCCCACCCCAGATTACCCTTTATATGGAATATTTTTGGAAAATTTTAATTTTCTCAAAAATGGCTCTAATGATTTTGATTAAATATCATATGTTTAAGATATTTTCATGACAAATAAAATGTATATTTTGAATTTTCTGGGAATGTCTCCAAAAGTATTCTTCATTGTGAACGAATTTTGCATAACTGGCAAACCATAAGAGATAGACAAAATTTTACCAAACAAAAAATGTAGATCCCCTTAAAATACACAATTTATGTCATATACATTTTGTTTGTTGAGTGAACCATTTTTGAGATATTGCTTATTATTCCCTTAAAGTTTTCAATACTTATTTTCTCAAATGGGAATTCGTTATTCATTTTTTTGTCTTGGATATGCAAAGAGTATTAATCTGTCGCAAAGGGAATGGTGCTGTACCTAGTAACCAGCTATTAAGAGATATGTATGTGTTTAAAGGCTACTGTATTTCTAATTGTAAATATATATTCCCCTTACATCTACAAGATAATTAGCAATAAGTTAGATTCTGCAAATGTTTATCTCGATTAACATGAACTAGATGGAGAATAAGCGTTTGTAAAAATAGTTTGTACAAGAGTATAGAAAGTCATGTGAGAGTAACACATCAGATTTTTTTCTTTTTGTTGAGTGAACCATTTTCGAGGTATTGTTTGTTATTCCCTTAAATTTTCCAATACTTATATTTTTTCTCAAATGGCAATTCGTTATTAACTTTTTTGTCTTGGATATGCAAAGAGTATTAATCTGTGGCAAAGAGAATGGTGCTGCACATAGCAACCAGCTATTAAGAGATATTTCTATGCTTAAAGGCTACTGTATTTCTCTATGGCCCTTGCAAATACAAAACAAGGGGAACATAGTAGGCCTTAAGCGATAGTCAAATATTGTTAGAACTGGTCGCTATGTGTAAAATTTAATTCTATTTGCATGTCAAGAACATAAAAATATTCTGTGGGCGTAAGAGAAATGAAAACGTAATAACAGTCAAAATGATATTTGTAATACAAGCAAGGATATCGAAAACCAAAACACAGAGCAAGATGTGACTATATACGAACGGAAGTACTGATGTGTGTGGATAAAGCAAGGTGTGATTATAAACGAGCGGAAGTGCATTCCGATAAGACTAAAATTGAGGTACAAGTGAGGCAGCACGTGTTTCCAGCAAAGCAGTAAACTAGAAGAAAAAAAATCTGATATGATACATTAACATTACTTTCCCTACAGTCTATCGTTTATTAGTGGGTATACAAAGTAATTTTACTTTAGCTTATTAATTTCTCTAATACGTCTAGTAAGTAGAAATAACGCATTTCAGCTAAAATTTCGATATTGAGATTACACCGGAAATACATGTTTTGAAGCCCCATAATGCAAAAAAAGAAAAAAAAACATTTCTAAAAAAAGGCCCGTGTGAGTGTGTCTGTGTGTCTGTGAACAGCGTCACTCAAAAACGAAAAGCCAGATAAATACCAAACTTGGTATTAAGGTTCAGTATCTTTAAAAGATGCGACACGAGGATTTTAAAAAAATCCTCCCATTCCAGACTACCCTTTACATGGAACATTTTTCGAAGTTTTTTTTTCTCTTAGAAATGGCACTAAATATTTTGATATAAATATCATATTTTAAAACATTTTCATGGTTAATGAAAGGCATATCTAGAAGTCGTCTTCATTCTGAATGAATTTTGCATAACTGGTAAACCGTAAGAGATTTTACCACAAAACACACAATTTATGTCACACACATTTTTTGTGTGCAGTGAAAAATTTCTGACATATCCTTGTTATTTGTTTGAATTTTCCAAATACTTAATACTTTTTCTTAAATGGGGATTCGTTATTCGTTTTGTTTTTCTTTCTTTTCTTTTTGTATGTCCTGGGCATGCAAAGAAAATGGAATGCTCCACATAGCAACCAGCTCCTAAAAGATTTGACCATCGCTTAAAGCCTACCATATTCCCCTTGCAGCTACAAGAGAATTAGCAATAAGATCGTTTCTGCAAATGTTTATATCGATTAATATGAAATAGATGGAGAATAAGAGTTTGTAAAAATAGTTTGTACAAGAGTAGAGAAAGTCATAGAGTGTAACACATCACATTCTTTTTTAAAACAACGTGAACACTGCAAAGTACCGATGGATTTTCTTGGACTTTACTGAGCAACTAGACGATATAGAACTAAGTGAAGGATATTTTCAACAGGGCGGCACTACATGGCATACATCAGATGAATCCATGGCACTAATTGCAAGTTTCTTTGACGACTGGATAATTTCCAAGAACCTGTGGCAACCGAGATCTCCGGATTTGACATTGCCGTCCTTCTTTCTATGGGGTTACTTAAAAGAAAGGGTTCATGTCACACGTCCCCAGACATTGGACGATTTGAAGCACAACATTGCAAAGGAGATCCAAGCTCCGAGTGGCAAGTAACATGGAACGACGCGTTCAGTTGTGCCTTATGGAGGCTGGAGGACATTTTCAACATTTGCTATAGACGTAAATAATCTCCCAAAATTCCTGTATTTCATGTATAATAAGTTAACGCTAGCATAACTCGTTTTGAAACAATTAAAGAAATAAGTGTGTCAGCTCTTCAGAAATCATGCTGTAGAAATTTGAA
The DNA here is from genome assembly GCA_030765065.1 of Deroplatys truncata. Taxonomy (NCBI): domain Eukaryota; kingdom Metazoa; phylum Arthropoda; class Insecta; order Mantodea; family Mantidae; genus Deroplatys; species Deroplatys truncata. The sequence continues at coordinate 91,498,368 of CM060979.1, forward strand.
TTGTAATTAAGTTTTTTTTCGCCTTTACTCTAAGCTCTTTCTTTCTTTCTTTCTGTTTTTTATTTTGTAGACATTATATAGTTTGTAGTTATTTTTACTGAAAAATTTGTATGTAATATAAAATATAAATGTTTTGTGAGAATAAATGCAAAGTTTAAATATATGTCCCGGTGTAGTAACCAAGGTGCCAGGATACTATATTCAGATTTTATTTATTCATTCATTTTGTTTGTTATTTTGGATCTTTTTGCATTCCCGTATGCCGTCATGAAAATCTAAGGTCATACCAGCGGCTTTTGCCGTTGTAAAAATTGTTCATCGGTAATGATGTTTACTCGTTTACTTTCGCATTAATCTATAAGGTGTTACTTAAACATTAACTTCAGATACACTCACGCTGATATTTCCAGACTCAGACTCTAGGGAGAATGGGGAATAGCGTGCTAACCATCAGACCGTAGAGGCAGTCCTCGTTATTTGTTCATCAAATAATGCAGGATTATAAGCGGTCTTCTTGTGAGAGATACAGCAAGCCCAAGTGCGTGACTCTGCCTTTAGAAGGACGGCTTTCCCCGTCAATAGATCTAAAGTCTAAAAATGACCCTTTTAGATGTATGCGTAGCGTGCAACGAGATTGCTTTTTTAAAAACAGTGTGTCATTCTGGTCGTTGTTTATGAAAGCAAGCACTAAAACAAGTAAAGGCTATTAAATGCCTTTAAATGGCATACGGCAATCTCGCCGCAACATAAACCAAGCGTATTATGCTGCTGAAACTACGCCAAATATAATTACTCTATGTGTAGTATTGTGCAGCTGTTGCATACCAGAACAAATATTTACGTTGGTACGCTTGTAGAATAAACAATATACACGCCACGTTTCTAAGAGACGGGAATTACAAAGTTGTATGCAATGTATACAATAAATATCTAAAATGTCTCGTGTATTGCATTCACATTACTTTCTCTTCTGACTTTTCTACAAAATAATTATAACTGCTTCCTCTTCTTCTACTACTTCTTGACAATCGAGTGCATATTCCGTTTTCGGTGTAAAAAGGATACAGTAGGCTAAACCGAAAGTCAGATTTTTACTTTCTCTATTACGTATCGTAAGTAGGGGAAGTATTGCATTCCACCCAAAAATTCGATACCCAGATTTCACCAGAAATACGTGTTTTGGGGCTCCCTGAATCGAAAACAAGCACCTTTAGAAGAAAATCTCCCTGCACCAGACTACCGTTTACATGGAAAATGTTTCAAAATGTTTGATTTTCTCAAAAATGGTTCTAACGATTTCGATTAAAATATCATTTGATTAAGATATTTTCATGACAAATGAAATATATATCTTGAATTTTCTGGAAATGTTTTCAAAGTCCTCTTCATTATGTAATGGCTTTTGCATAACTGGTAAACCGTAAGAGATAACATTTTTGTACATATAGCTGCAGATATCGTTAAAACGCACAATTTATGTCCTACACATTTTTTTTTGTCAAGTGAACCATTTCCGAGATATTCCTTGTTTGTTTGTTTGAGTTTTCCCATACTTTTACTTTTCTCAAATGAGAATTCCTTATTCGTCATTTTATGTTCTGGATGTGCAAAGAGAATGGAATGCTCCACATAGCAACCAGCTCTTAAAAGATTTGACTAGATTTCCCCTTGCACCTACAAGTAAATTAGCAATAAGATTAACATATCGATATCTCGATTAACATGAAGTATATGCGGAATAAACGTTGGTGAAAATGTCCGTACAAGAGTAGAGAAAGTCATGTGAATGCAACGCATTAGATTTTTAAAAAGGATTACTAATGATTGCTTTGAAATTCCATGTTCCTTGCATGACCACGAGAAGAAATTAAGAATAAGTTTTATGTAGCAAATTCTGGGTTGCGATCTACATGTTTGTACAGTAAGAGTTTGTCCGTCTCTTAGGTTTACCGATTATGCATATTTATAATCAAGATGACTTCAAATTCAAGATATACATTTTGTTTGTCACACAAATATCTTAAACGTATGATATTTTAAACAAATTGTTACAGCCATTTTTCCGCGTATAGAGTACACTGAGCCGGATTTTCCTGAAAACGCATCCTTGGAAGAAGATAAAGCTGAATACCAAGTTTTGTACTTAACGGACTTTTAGTTTGTGAGTTATGCGGCTCACAAACATATGGATCTTTTGTTAGATATGCTTTTATTGGGTTCAGGGAGTCTCATAACGGGTATTTACGGTGAAATATTCTTTAATGAATTTTTAGGTGTTGTATAATAATTTCCCTACTTGCTAGGAGTAAGTAATAAGAAAGTAAACAGAAAGGAAAAAACGAAAAGAAAAAGGACAGTGGAGTGAACGTTAATTCCTAGTAGAAATATAAAAAACCAAGCGAGACGGCTCAGGGAATGACGTCTTCGGGAGGTCTCAGGGTCCAACCCCGCGGCCGATGATTTTTTTCGCGAATTTCCGCCGTCGGTGGGCGTATGCTGCGTTTGAAATTTTGATCTGCGAATTTTTCTACCATCCCTTTCATTGATCTCATTTCCATACCAAGCACTGGGCTTATCCATCCTGGATATGCTATGATTCAGAGTTTGGTTGCTCCTCGAAGGAAACCGACTCAAGAAGTCGTTGGAAGTGTAAGTCCTACAAGAGAAGAGTAATCCATTGAATAAGAAGAAGCATAAGAATACGGAAGATGGGTTAATAATAATTAATATAATAAAAAATTAATATTTTGGAACTAGGACGGAACGTTACCTGCAATCAATAGGCGGATTAGGCGATGGAAAAGTGAAGAAGGAAGGTTCCAAGACACAGAATAAAAATTACTCGAGTCATCTAGAACCGAAAAACATCAAGGTTTCTGAATATCCACGAGATAACGGGAATTTTACTTAGAGAGCTAGTTTTGTTTAGTTCTGCAAGTCAACTGCAATGTACTTACTACAATAACTACATATCGGATTTATATACATTGCACGTTTTTACTTGTGATGTGAAATTTAGTTTTGCAACACGTTTCATGTTCTTTGTGCTTGTATGTTAAGCTTTATAGCGCATATAATTGCAGATTTCCAATGTTGCTATATATTTGAAGCAGTAAAGACGATGGTCCGCAATTTTGAATTAGTATACTTTACCTGCTTTTGATGTGCTGTTGTCTCTTGCGCCAGCTGTTCCAGTGGTAGAGCTATGAGACTTTCTCAGGGTATGCATGAGTGTATTGTGAAAAGACAACACCAGTTTAAATTCAATGATAAATTTAACGCGATCTAATACTTGAACTTTTGAAGCGAGTTGTCGACAGTTTGAGATGAGAAAATAGACTGATTCTGAGTTGTAGCACTAGAATTGAATTATTGTAACTACTAACTTCTGCAGTATCAATTTTACGGTTTGAAATAACTGTTTCTGCAATAAAAGAAACTAGAAGCGAAGCTTGCCGTGAGTCGCTAAAATGCTTATCGAAAAGATCCCTCGCAATAGCCACTAAATCTTATCCCACAAGCGCGACACGAGCGCTCACAATCACACCATTAACTGAATAAATCTCAAGAGAGAGTGTGTGCCCAACCGCGAATGTCTACACAACTGTGTGCACGAACGTCGATCAATAAGCACCGGTGACGGTACCAAAATAACTCTTTGATTTAGATTACACGCCTTTATTACTTAAACTCCGCTTACGTATTATTCCCCTTCCAACATCCCTTCATACGAGTTGTCCAATATTAGCTTCTCTTCATGAGCCTCTCAGACTTTGTTGCTATGGGGACTGGCTAAACTCTCAGAAATATCTTACACTTCTCTTTTTCAGAATTGGCCTACGTGACTAATCAACCGTAATGAACTTAACTCTAAACCTAATGCGTCCTAATTTTTAACCTGGGTTTACTAATGACTTTCGTTAACATGGCTTGCTAATTATCCGCATCTTTCCGGACAAATCTTTCAAATTAAGCTTATTATACATCGATTTAATATACGGAAATTATTTATTGCTATTATTTCACTATCTTACTATTACCTCTTTATTTAATTATTTATATATTCCCGTCAATAATTACAGTATCATATTTCATCATTTTTTCCACGCATGGAGCTTATAATTTCTTATTTTAAAGTTTTTAATTCTAAAATTAATAAACGCTTTACTGACAAAATAAATAAATCCTTACTATGGGGCATCCATCTTATTTCTCAACGAGGTTCCGAGTATGCTTTAGAGTACTGCTTGAACAAGTTAAGAGTAAATCCAGAAAACTGAGGAGAAAATTGTGGAAGTTTTAGAAACAAATCGCAACATGTTTTGTGTTCTGTAGATAAAAGTCTTCAAAGTGAAAACGTAGATCCCGTGTTAGCAAGTGATTTAAGATTTTTCCCAATAACATCTAGACTTCGAAGGATCCTTCTCAGCATACGAACTTGTGTTAACCAATAAACTTTAATAACTTTGTACCTAAGTATTTCGAGAAAATAATCATTATATACTGCATATAAAATTACAAACGACCAGAACTATGTCTACGTAAGAAGTACATTGTAAGTACCAAAAATTATAAGCTAAAGGTTAACAATTTTAGTGCATACTTTTTAAATTAAGAGTATACATACTTTAAAGATTTGACAGCATATTTTAGATGTTGGAATCTTGTAAAAGTGAATAATGCGGTCTTTAGGCCAATCTTATCTGATTCTTGTACACAAAACGGTTTGTTTTTAACAGCTTATGTACTATTTTCTTTTGTATTGCCAATTAGTCTCCGGACAAACTGCTTTCTGCGGTGCTGACGAGAGACTACATTAGTGGCCCACGCCTTTCTCTCGAATATCGCCTTTAGAAATGAAGAATTTACTATATGCTTCGTTACTTACTACTCTGGCCGTCACCGGCAAGAAGTCAACATCCTGTGAAGATGCCCATCGAAGTTATGGGCAAAATGTCTGGTGAATTTTCATCTTAGGATCACAGCCTATAAGCCCAGAAACTACATTTAATTTAAGTTTTTGGGCAATTTTCTCCATTTACTCTTCCCTTAAAATGTATATTTGAATGTTGTTAATGTCACCAAATTCTTAATTATTGTGTGAATGCTGAATTAAATTGGGGTTCACAATTAGATTAGGACAACTCAGCAAGCTTTAATTTGCGTTTAGCGTTTGTAAAACATTCTATGGATAGCAAAAAACCTTCTTAATGTACATCTCTCTTTTATATATATTATTTCTTATAATATTTTAATCTGGAGTAGTGTAACGAATATACATATAATATTCATTGCTAAAAGTAAAATGTTATGGCTTAGTTTTAAATTGAAACCAAGAGACTATTAAATTATTTTAAGAATAACAACTTTTAACGGCAATAGGAGTGTTAATGGATAAGACTGCATTATATATTTTCATAACAAAGATATGTTTATTTGTAACCCAGTTACATAATCACAACATAAGAAGGAATGGTGATGTATATTTTTTATATATATGGAAATATTAGATATACTACATCACCACTATATACTCAACCAATTTATTAATAACATATTAGGTAATGTATTAAATGTAGTTTATCTCGGGTTTTTTAAATCTGAACTTAAATATTGTTTATGTGAGAACAATTTTTATACTCTTACGGAATTTTTACAAGCATAAATACATGCTGTAAAATATGGAGTACCTCAAGGCTCAGTATTAGGTCCCCTTTTATTTATTCTCTATGTGAATGACATTCCTACCACAGACAATAGTAAAGTTATTTCATATGCCGATGACACAACTACTGTATGTTGGGATATTTCAACTGAGGAACTACTTAACACAATGACAAGAAACATCAACTCGCTTTTTAAATTTTTTAGGGAAAACAATTTAAAATGTAATATGTCGAAGACCAAACTAATCCAATTTAATCTAAGGAATTCTAACAATACGCATAATATTCTTCAACTACCAAATTATAATATAGTTAGCACAAATGTACATAAATTTCTGGGAATCATAATTGACCAAAAATTAACATGGTCAGAACACATTCAGCATATTTGTGGTAAAATTAGCAAGTCATTGTATTTACTTAGGTATTTCTCAAATATTCTTGAAGAAAGAGAACTAAAAATGACATACTATGGGGTCATCTTTCCTCATTTAATGTATGGGATAGAAATCTGGGGGTGTTGTACAAAAGCAAACATTGAAAGACTACTGAAATTACAGAAGAAGGCAATCAGAATAATATATCACTTAAATCATAGGGATTCGTGCAGAAAATGTTTTAAAGATAAACAAATTCTTACAGTAATTTCATTATATGTTTATAAAGTAATAATATATGCATCACAAAAAAATAATTTGAGAAACAATGATATTCATCACTACAATACACGACATAACAGTGATTTCTTCAGACAGGGTTTTAGAATTGCAGTTAGTTACAAGGATCCTAAAGTAATGGGACAATTCCTATATAATAAGCTGCCAGATTTTGTAAAGCAACCTAATACAGCATATAGTTTTAAGACTAGGCTTAAGAGTTACCTAATAAATAAGGCTGTCTATACCATGGACGAATTGTAGTATGTAAGTTTGAATAAATTGTATTATAAACCTGTAATTACATAATAAGTAACCATTTGACAATGTCAGAAACTGTATTTCAGTCTATTGACAATAAATGCATTATTATTATTATTATTATTATTATGCTTATAAATCTTATTTGACAATATATATCTCTGCAAAGTATATCTAAAGATGCAATAAATTACATATAATATAACTTACTCCAGTAATAATTATTATTTTCAGTTTTTAGCGAGTTTATTTACTTGCTAGTCCCTAAACCCATAGGTTACCGATTGGTTCTCAGACGGAGCGGAGAAGCTTTCTCCCCTAACTCCCTTTAATCTGGATGTATGAATAAGAATGTGTATTTGTGTGTACAGGAGGCCTTAATGTTCGAAATAAAAGCGTAATAAAAACCAGACATTAGAACCAACTGTAAACGCATCAACGTTGTTGCGGAGAGACCTGTAAAGCTTGGGACCGATAATATGGAATGTAGTGTTTTAGGTTCAAGCAGGCCCCGTGTTTGAGGCCAGTAGGCAGGAGTGAACAGATTTATATACTGCACGGCATTCAGCTTTTGTAATCGGTCCTCTAGATTACAAGCCGACGGATAAGCAATTGTTTCCAAAGTCAAAGGCACCCATTAGTTAGCTTCCTGTCACGCTGTTGTAGACACACTATGGGGAGAGTACCACCATGCTTTGCGCCACCAAATGCCGTCAAACTCGTCATTTTTCATCCGAAGTATATAGCGAGCGCGTGTATTCTAATAGGAATTTCTTGTGTTTTTTATTGCAATACCTGGCTATAGTACAGTGAATTGTTCCAATCCTTCGGAAAAGGAATACAAACTCTACAAACGCCCGAAGGAAAATGTAACGTGGAGCTTGTTTCCAAAGGTACCATATACATAACATTAAAAACTTTAGTTGCAAATGGCAACACATTCCAGGCTATGTCTAGAACGTAAAATGTATTTCTCTTCCTCCCGAAAAAGTACCAAATATTGCCTCCAGAAGTCACTCAATATTGTGTTTTACGCAGGAAATACTAAAATCATGCTGAATTTTATGCCAAAACATACCAAATTTAAAGTGATTTCCTATTGCTTCTTGACTTTGATGAGGACAATGTGCTTATTATTGTGATTAGAACAGTATGCTTGGCTAAATGTTTTGAAATGAATAATCTTTAATAATATACTCAATTTAGCAATGATAGTAAATAATTCTTGTGTGGCCTTATTCACAATTCTACATTATTTATGTTTAATATCTACCACATTCAATTTTGTAGCTTCCATTGAAAGCCTTCTTGTAATTAATGTGTTAGGAGACTAAAAGAGATTTGAAGACTTTGTTATATCCATAGGCTATTGAGAAATTAACAAAATTACAGTGATATTATTAGTTATAGATAGTATTTAGAAGAGTGGATCAGGATAAACTGATGTTAATTATTATGATTACAACACCAGACAGACTGCATATTTAGAATAAATGATGTTTACTAATGTGTTCAATTGATCTTACTGAATTATTTCTTACCAATACGTACCTTATTAAAGTTTGATTGCCAATTAAGCCTTACTTTTATTTTATAAATCATCCCATAGCTATTTTCTATCTTTAAAGCAATTAGATCAAATAGAACAATTTCCAATATAAGGATATTTAACACATTTACTTGTAAATGTGTTAAACATCCTAAATATAAATACCTAAATATCATTTATGATACACAAGAATAGTGACATGAAGCCATAACAATATTTACCACTTTTCACCACTTTCACCACTTTACTGCTGAATTTCGTACCTTTTTGGAAACAAGCCCCACAAATAAAGACCGGATAAAACTGTGAATTAGATGCACTGGCAGAACAAATCTTTCATTAAGCGTTTACATAGGTCAAATAAGACAAGCTTATATTAATTATATTTTTTCATTTAAAATAGAGTCTATCTTAAATGCTCTTTATGGACAATTTAACGAGTGTAGAAGCTAAGGAAACTAGCATGTTGTGAAAAAAATGTTTCACCCCTGTAATACATACTCAAATCGTTGCACATTAGGCTAGATATTAATCTAAACGCTTTATAACGGCATTGGTTATTCTTTTGAGATAGTTATCGTTTCATTAGCAGTGTTAACGCTTAATCATCTGATCTCTTATATTTAAAGTAATCTGTAGTCTTGTATAAGTGTTAGTTTATTTACTGATTCAAAATATTGTGTCAAAAATGCCTAAGAAATCGAATATGTTTTCAAATTGGATATATTTTTACTTTTTCTACTATGTATACCAAATAGGGGAAGTATTGTATTCCACTAAAAATTTGATGTCGACATTTCGTGGGAACTAAACTATGTTTTGAGACCACCTGAACACACATATCAAAAAAAATGAATGACAATTAATTGCTCTTCGAAAATATCTGATGTGACACTCATGACTTTCTCTACCGTCTATTATTTATTAGTGGGTACACAAACTAATGTTACTAAAGCTCTTCTATCACGTTTTAATTCAGATAAACCTTTGCATAAATAGCCACATTTCGTTATAGATGCAAAGGGAGTAACGACAGTCAAATGTTACGAACTGGACGCTATACGCTGGCCTTAAAATCCCATACTGTTTCTATGCAATCATGAGAAAAAACTGATGATGACAGGACTTTAAAACAATGACCAAGAACAATTTGAACTATTAATAACAGATATCTAAGAAATTGCATATGCCACAAAAACTTACTTGACATTGTGTGTTTTAAAGAGATCTAAAAGTTTTGTGTAGTACGTTTTCGTCTATCGCTTAACGTTCACCAGTTATACAAGATTATACAAACCTCCTTCCGATAAAGAGGACTTCAAAGGCTATTCCCCGAAAATTAAAAATATGCATTTTATTTGTCATGTAAATATCTTTAATATATGAATATATTTAGAGCCATTTTTAGAATATGAAAACGTTATGAACATCTTTTATATAAAAGGTAGTTTGGGGTGGAGGATTTTTTTTAAAATCTCTATATCGCATTTTGGAAGGTACTGAACCTCAATAGAAATTTTGGTGTTTATCTGACTTTTAGGTTTCGAGTTATACTCCTCACAGACACACATATACACACACGGGCCTTTTTCTAAAAAGCCTTTTTTTGGGATTAAAGGGGTCTTAAAACATGTATTTACCCCTGAAATATCGGTATCGAATTTTTAAATGGACTGCAATACCTTCGTCACCTATTATATGCGTGGTAGAGAAAGAAAAAGAACAGAAGCAACACAGATGCGTTTCTAAAAATGCTTTTTTGGTGTAAGAGGGCCTCAAAAGGTGTTTCCGGTGAAATTTCGGCATCGAGTTTTTGGGTACATCACTTCCTATATTTACTGTAAATGTGATTTAGAGAAAGTAATACGTAAAGCAAAAAAGCGAAGCACATTTCTCTCTTTTCTTTCTTTCTTTCTTTCTTTCTTTCTTAGAATACCAATGTATGAAGTTAAAACGATTTTCACGGTTATTCCATGAGAAAGAACTCTTCTTTATAACAATTTGTTCTTGAATATAATATTCCATAGATCATACTGCTTACGTACATGCTAGCATTTACATTTTCATCTATTTCACTTGCCTGCTTAAGCTGGGCAGCTTTTCTGGTTATAATGCTTGAATAATGGATGCGGAGAGGGCGAAAAGTCAAGGAATCGTAGCATGTAGCAGTGGCATACAGAGAATATACATACTGGCCAAGTTAATTTGCAATGTTCAGCTCCAGAAGCGTATATGCATAGCGTAACTTGTCTCCTCACTAATGAGATGATAATTAGGAGGAGACGTGAATGCGTTCGGTTCCGTGGGGAAATTTGCGTCAGATATCTATTTACTCGTAAATAATGTCGTTTGCAGTGCATCATTTATATACTGTAGAAATCGTAAGTATTACAGTTGTTAAATGTTAATTTATACTAAGCTTATTTTCGGATCTGTTCGCATCTGTGTCAATAGAATTTCTATAGTAACAGGAGAGCTATTGGAGTTATCAAGATCAGCACCAGGGGAAGTAGCGTTAGTGAAAACAGGAAGAACAAGAAGAAAGGGAGTGATACTGGAAAGGATATTGAAATTCTAGTTTAGATATCTGAAAAAAAATCAAGGAGGAATTTTACAGATATGAATGGAACAACAAAAGAGTATGAAAAATAAAAAGAACTGGTAGACAGGGGTAGAAAAAATATGGAGAAGATAGGAATGCGAGATATTTAGAGAGCTGGAGAAAGAAATAGCAACGACTTCTGGATAACGGTAAGAAACAGAGTGGAGGGCATGGAAAGAAGAGAGATTTGGGGAAGCTTAGAGAATAAAAATTCACCAGAGTTTGAAGCTGGTTATCGAGACCCAGGAGAAATAATAATAATAATAATAATAATAATAATAATAATAATATAGGATCGAACATAGAGACGAAAATGTGCTGAATTCATATTAGGAATGGGTTTTGTAGGAAAGACAGGAAAGCAAGTTTTGTTTCCTCGAAGCAGATGTATTTTACCTGCGATGGACGACAACAAGCCTACCGGAAGTTTCGCCTTTGTATCTGGCTCGGACAGGTCGTTTACAACGGTTTCAAAGCTTAGAACGGGTCAGGAAATATGCGTGCCTTATCTACGATCTAAGAGTATTCGTGGGAAGATTTTAAAACTCAAAATAAGCTGTAAGAAGTAGATGTGAAAGTTGTCAAGTGGGGGTAGCCAATAATAAAAATCATGAAACAAAATGATAGCCTATCGAAAGATCGCGTATACATCACATGATACGTTTGAACTTAAGACGGAACGAAACTTAAGAAAGGTGGGGGAAAATTCTAAGTTTGGCGAAAGGCGTGAAAAATGAAGAGAAACGCAGAGACACATTCCGGTACAAACTAACCACGAGGACGGTCGACGAAACGAAATTAGAAGAAAATAATCAGAAAATGTATAGTGTAAAAAATGAAGTTATGAAATATAGGCAATTCGAAGGCTAGTCGGAGAAACACATAAGTAGCGACTTCGAAAGTGATAAGAATAACAGTGGTTTCGACGACGAAGGTGGCGGGTCGACCAGATAGGAATCTACGTAACAAAATAAAGAAATAACTCAAACTTCACCGGCAGAATTATTAATATCATCAAGGCAGTGCCACCACCCCTGAAAACAAGAACCTCAGCTCTACCAAAAACAAATTCCAAATCCCTGCCATCCAACCATCGAACCCGGGACTCTGAGTCCACTGAAGCAACTGCAAGGAACAACACAGATGCGTCAGAGGTCAGCGTCAAGTTCTATAGATTAGTAAAAAGGAAATGGGGAAGAGAAGGGTATGTGGATTATTGTAATAGAGCTGAAAAAGAACGCTTGCATGGATGAGAACAGGATCAAAGTACCTGAGAGCGCTAAGAGGCAGAAAAAGCGGAATTTGTGAACTATGCGAAGGTAGTGAAAGCACTGATCATTATATGACAGAATGCAAAGAATTAGTAGAATGGAGACAAAAAGCATCGGAGGAAAAATGGGAAAAAATGGATCGAAAAATAGTAGCAATTAAAATGTTGACAAGAAAAGAAGAAGAAAAAAATAATAATATGGGGAGCTATTAAAGAAAGTAAAGGAGAAATGGATAAGAAAAGTAAAAGAGATAAGAAAGGTAGAAGGGCAAACGGAGGAGAGAGAGGATGGATCATAGGTGATTAAGGGTAGCAAGGGCTGCTAGCTGAGCCATAAGGCCATGGTGCCAGACACAATGAGCAGTATAGGTAGAACATAGCTGGAAAGAAAATTTGTGCATAGGTTAAATTAGTTTATAAGTGGAATATTGATAAAGAAGATTGTGTATAAAAGATGTACATTACTCATTCATTCATAGTAACAGGAAGTCAGAATTATCTTATGAAACTACTCGATTTTGTACATGAAGGAAAGCCCATTTGCCTCCTTTCTCTATCCAATCTTAAGGTAATGCATCTGAGCGTAAAGCATATACTGCACCAAAATTTTAAAGAGCCGTATCCAATTGTTGTTCGATATTATATTAACTTTTTATTAATAAGTAATCACTTTTTATATGACAAAATAAAATGCTTCTTAGGTCCTCCAGTTTATCCTATTGTTCCTAAATGTTTAATTTGCGCTTAATATACAAACTTAAAGAAATCGTTGTGCACATATTTTAAAATGTTTAATTAGTTTCAGAGAAAAAAAGCACGTATACATTTTATTGAGTGTTTCAACGTTTTCAGTGTGAGATTTGGAAAGTAATTAATTTCTAGTGAACCATTCAGTATTTATTTTACTAGTTCACAACAATTTTTTTAATTTACAAACTCTTAAAGGTATCGTTAAAAAGCTAATGATTCATTTTGAATAGTGATAAATGCTGAAAAGAAGCAACTGAGAAAAATGGAGTTGAAAGTTCAATGCGGTACTTTAGTAAATGGCAAAGTACCGATTAAATAGTCATTTGTGGCCTTAAAATTGTTGCCCTTAAAACTAATGATATAGCATGAAAGTATAATAAGCTATAGGTATTTTAAGTACAATAAATATGCAGAAAATGAAAAATAAAATAATTCACATTTTTTACCAAGTTTCACCAAAGTATTGCTTTAAGAACCAGTTTTGATTTCTTTGCTTCAAAAAAATTACACATATTTCCTAACCCGAGTTTCCATGCTTGAATTTTTTCTTTTTAGCCTTTTATATATAAGGTCTTATCTAGGAAGATTTATTTACATTATTCGTAGAAATTAGCATCTATATTTATGTAGTGAAATCTATTTTCAGTAATACTTCATTGATTCGGCAGAATCTCAAACGATTTATGCTACATAAAATTACTTAATGCTTCATAAATTATCGGCTAGCCCGCAGCTCCACTAGCATTAGGAAATTAAATCTATTTCCCTCTTTTCCTTTCTCTTTGTGTCCCTCATGCAGCAAACCGACTTCTATATGAATTAATGATTTGTTGTCTGCCCTTAAAGTTTGCATACAATTTGTAAAATGTATACAAGACAATGGAGTTGCTTATTATTTCTCTTCCCCTTATATTGAACATTCTGTTATATATATATATATATATATATATATATATATATATATATAATGGGGAAGTATAATGTATCAACTTTTTAATTTTTTGCCCTTTTACACTTTTTCTGTATTTTCTCCAATTTGGTTCACATTTCTTTTAAACATTTTAACGTTTTTTTTTCTAAACATTTCCCTGCTTTCTCCATATATTCATTTGGTCTCGTATTAAAACTCCTTCTTACTTTCAGCTCTATTGGTAATTTTTTTTCCATTTCTCTAATATTAAATTCTGTCTTCCTTTATCCGTATCATTGCATTCCAGAATACAATGCCAAATTGTCATGTAATACATTGCATTTATTACACCTCTCCCCGCTTTTTTCCCTGTTAGATCACTTAAATTCATTGCATCTGTCCTCGCCTATGCATATCCCATTCTGGCCTCTTTGTGGCATACTTCGATGTTCTTTTTTTTCCCCATTCCGTTTTAAAATATTTATAATCTATTAATGACCTTTTTTTCCTTGAAACTACTTATAAATTCTAGCTTTTCAATATCCTCCACTTTGTTCTAATTTCTTTCCAAAATTTCTTTTGTTGTATCATTTAGTCCATAAATCAGAAAAATTGAAGTAATTATTTGGCACTTGAAAATTTTATGGAACCATGGAACATTTGGTTCGCAGATTATTTGAAGCATTATATAAGAATGAAAAAGGCATGTCTAAAAAATATACCTATAACTTCTGCAGTTTTTAAGTTGGAATCCTGGAATTTTGAACCTACAATCGCAATAGCACTCCTAACAAGAAAGTTGGTGCACACAGTATCAACGGAATAAAAATTGTAGAAAATATTTCGGATCTGATTTGCTTGTTATAAATTTTGAAGGAGTTTATATTTAAAATTTGCTCTACCAGTTTGTGGATACAGGATTGAACTAAGATACTAATTTTCAGCTGTATATTTGTAAAACGTTTTAGGTAAAGAGTGTTCGAAAGAAAGAAAGAAAGAAAGAAAGAAAGAAAGAAAGAAAGAAAGAAAGAAAGTCAACTAAATTGCTAAGAGCTTATCAGCTTTTTTTTCATTTTACTTTTAATTTCTCCATCAAAATTTAGATATCTGGATTCACCGGAAATATTGAAATCTTCTGAATCCCACAAGTGTTTTAGGGCTGCATCTGTGTCTGATGGTTAACCTGGAAATCCAGAGGTGCCAGGATTATTCCCCAACTTCTTAAGTCTGGAAGTGTGAATGTGTGTGTTTGTGTGTGTGTGTGTGTGTGTGTGTGTGTGAATTTAATATAATAATCAAAAGTAAAACCAAACCAAAGATAAATAACAGTGTAAGCGTGTGAACATCACTGCTGTTGAGTAATTGTTCCAAATGTAAAAAGCCGCCGATATGACCTTACATGTTAAAGACGTTATATAAATGTAACATAAACAATTGTTTTAGCTGAAGATGCACGCGCGCATTCGCATATGTGTGTGAATAAGCTCAAAACTGAAAGATTGCATAAATAAATGTTGCATCTCCCAACGATGCGACACAGAGATTTTTAAGAAAATTCTCCCACCCTAAAGCAATCTTTAATTTAAATTTTGTAAATATACAGTATGTGACCAAAAGTATCCGAACACCCCCACAAACATACGTTTTTCATCTTAAGTTCATTGTACTGCCACCTACTGACTGGTACTCATTATCTGCGACCTCTGTAGTCATTAGACATCGTGAAACAGTAGAATGGGACGCTCCATGAAACTCGCGGACTTCGAACGTGGTCAGGTGATTGGGTGTCACTTGTGTCAGAAGTCTGTACGCGAGATTTCCACACTCCTATACATCCCCTAGGTCCACTGTTTCTGATATGAGAGTGAAGTGAAAACGTGAAGGGACATGTACAGCACAAAAGCGTACAGGCCGACCTCGTCTGTTGAGTGACAGAGACCGCCGATATTTGAAGAGGGTCGTAAAGAGTAATAGGCAGACATCTATCCAGACCATCACAAAGGAATTCCAAACTGCATCAGGATCCACTCCGAGTACTATGCCAGTTAGGCGTGAGGTGAGAAACCTTGGATTCCATGGTCGAGCGGCTGCTCATAAGCCACACATCACGCAGGAAAATGCCAAACGACGCCTCGCTTGGTGTAAGGAACGTCAACATTACACGATTGAACAGTGGCAAAACGTTGTGTGGAGTGACGAATCACGGTACACAATGTGGCGATCCGATGGCAGGGTGTGGGTATGGCGAGACCCCGGTGAACGTTATCTGCCAGAGTGTGTAGTGGCAAAACTGAAATTCGGAGGTGGTGGTGTTATGGTGTGGTCGTGTTTTTCCTGGAGGGTCTTGCACCTCTTGTTGTTTTGCATGGCATGATCACAGCGCAGACTTACATTGATATTTTAAGCACTTTCTTGCTTCTCACTGTTGAAGAGCAATTCGGGGATGACGATTGCATCTTTCAACACGATCGAGCACCTGTTCATACTGCACGGACTGTGGCGGAGTAGTTACACGACAATAACATTGCTGTAATGCACTGGCCTGCATAGAATCCTGACTTTAATCATATAGAACACCTTTGGGATGTTTTTAGAACGCCGAGTTCGTGCCAGGCCTCACCGACCTACATCGATACCTCTCCTCAGTTCCGCACTCCGTGAAGAATGGGCTGCCATTCCCCAAGAAACCTTCCAGCACCTGATTGAAAGTATGCCTGCAAGAGTGAAAGCTGTCTTGAAGGCTAAGTGTGGGCCAACACCATATTGACTTCCAGTATTACCGATGGAGGGCGACACGAACTTGTACGTCATTTTCAGCCAGGTGTTCGGATACTTTTGATCACGTAGTGTATATATATATATATATATAATAAAATGCATACCTTGAGCTTTCTGTGAGGTGCCTGTAAGGCCTCGTCATTATGGATGAATTTTGTATACTGGAAAAACAACAGACATAGTTAAAGAGAGCAGAAACCAACTTCATATCTGGAATAGCATGATTTTTTCTGTAAATATGCCTTGTAAGCACTACAGTGGCTTGTGACCGCTTTTAATAAACCTCTCTGTTCAAATATATACACACACGTCTGCCATATTATGGATATTAAATATAATATTCACACTTAATATTATGCCAACTGAAATATTTCAAAAACTCTTTGATAATATGCATGGTCAGCAGGCAGATTGTCGTTGCAGAATTGGATGTCGTTTGCAGAATATACTCGTAATTATCAAGAAATGAAAGGTTTAACTTTGTTGCACAAAATGGCTGTTCTCATTAATCTCATATATTCATTAATTTACAAAAACAATATAATCAAGATTTTTTACACAAATGCAAAAATCTTGTGTTACATTCACATGACTTTCCCTACCCACTGTTTTACAATCTATTCTTAAATGATAATTGGCAACAATGTGTTTATTACACAATATATAAGTAAATACTTGACAATTAAAACCAGTTATAAAAATATCTGGAAATGGTTAATACCATAAAAAATTCTCTGGTATAAGTTATGTGTTTCAAAGATATCTAAATTTTTTCTGTAGTAAGATTTGTGTCGCCTATGGTTTACCAGTTATAAAGTCCTTCAGAATGAAGTGGACTTCACAGGGTATTTCGAGAACAATTCAAGGTAAGCAATTTATTCGTCATACAAAAGCCTTAAGAATGTGGTATTTCACTTAAAATCGTTACATTTTGCAAAAGCTTTTTGCAAAATTTAAAATACGGAACGTATGTAAAGGGTGGTTTGGGATAGGAGTGTTTCTTTAAATCCTTCATACGCATCCTTGGAAGATACATAGCTTTGGTGTTTAACCGAGTATGGTTTTTAAGTTATTCTGTTCACAGACGGACATACACACGTGCACGCACGCACACGCGGGCGCGCACATATAGTAGCCTTTTTTCTAAAAATTCTTTTTTTTGTTCACGGAGTCTCAAAAAGTGTATTTCCGGTGAAATCACGGTATCAAATTTTTTAATATAAGTATTTCATCTGCTTAGTAGCAAGTAGTAGAGAAATTACCAATTTAGTTTTAGTGAATCATCCAGTATTATATTGATGGAATGGCAATTACAGAATAAAAAATGTGGTGTGTTACATTCATATTGCTCTCTGTCCTCTATCATTTATTAGTGGATACACATTTTTCTACCCACTTAATTTTAATTGAGATAATCTTTAGCAGAAATAGCTACATTAGACATTTCGTTAGTATACAAAGAGAACAGTGGTAGTCAAATGTTTAAGAACTAGATACTGGCCTTAAAATTCCATACTGTTTCCATGCAATTGCAAGAAACGATTGGACCTAAAAAAATAAAGTATTGAACAAATCAAACCATTAATAACGGATATCTCAGAAATGGCTTCTGCCACAAAAGTTTATGTGAAACAAATTGTGTGTTTTAAAGAGATCTACTTTTTGTGTACGTATTCGTCTATCGCTTAATGTTTACTAGTTTTACAAGATTATACAAAATCCCTTCCGAATGAAGAGGACTCCTAAGGCTATTACCAGTAAATTCAAGGTATATATTTTATTTGTCAAGTAAATATATTTAATATATGATACTTTAATTACAATTGTTACAGGAATTTTTTTAGAAAATTTCGAACAGTGTTTCATGTAAAGCGTATTTGAGGGTTAGGGGATTTTTTAAAAACCTTCGAACCGCATCCTTGGAAGATACAGAACTGAAATACCAAGTTTGGTACTTACCAGACTTATATTTGAATTAAGCTGTTCACAGACAGAAGCATTAACGGACTTTTTCTAATTTTTTTTTTAATTTAGGACGCTTGAAAGCATTTATTTACCGTGAAATCACGTATCGAATATTTGGGTGGGATGCAATATTTTCTCTAGAGAAAGTCAAAAGAAAACCTTTGCTTAAGTTGCTCTCTGAAGATCTTTATTGGTAGGTTGCATTTTGTTTTACCGCAATCCATAGTTGCAGCTATATATAAGAGAAGTGGTTAGGTGTAGCATCTGCATCACTGCCCATTCTATACTTACTCCCTTAATGTGATCCAGATGTCAGCTCTATTTGCCGGCAACGTATGTTGCTAACATATGCAAATCTGCATTGCCTCATGTACCGAAACATCTGTCACCGTTGCATGTGTCACGCTACAGTACATCCCACGCATTCTACAAAGGCCTCAGGGTACCTTGATTAAGTGCCGATGTGATTGACCTGCCGAGGCATTTGTCTCGATTTCATCCCGCATGATTCAGCTTTAGCTTTAATCATAAGGGAGCGTTTCTAACCACGCAGACCCGATATCTCTAAAAGCTCATACATAATAATTCTAATTTTAGGTTGCTAATGGAAGTGTTGAGTCATTTGGCTATTATGCATTCACTAGACGCAGAGAAACGTTACAGAAGGTCACGCAACGTGGTTCAACACATTAAAGCAAAAATAGGGCGTCTCGTGAAGCTTGCGTGATCGAGTCTAAAGCCGGTACCGAAGATCATGGAGGCGTGTTAAAATTAAATGTCTGTGATCTTCGCTGAAGTGCTCATAAAATGAGTTAGTTATATTACGGTAACGTGTGAGGCTCGCATTCGGGAGGCCACGAGTTCGATTCCCTTAGACCGGTTCGATTCCACTCTAACCTTGGGTTTTTCATAGTTTTCCCTGGTCGGCAGGCGAATGAGGAGTGGTTTCTCATCTACCATGATTTCCTTTCCTCATGTCTCTTTCACTCTTTTTCATTCACCTCTAATCATGGGACGGTTTCTTCGAGTTAGGGGGACAGTTATTGACTTCTGCGCGTCTCTGTGACCAGGCTGCCTGAGGCATGTAGCCTCCAGTGGTTCCTATACTTCATTCCTTCCTCCGCCGGGTTAGTGAATCTCGTGTAGGTGCCCCTCCCCTTCAATAAGTCGTTCTCCTTGGTGTAGTGGTTACCATGCTAGTCTTTAGTTCCCGAGGTCGCGGGTTCAAACCCGGCGAAGAGGCGATGGATTTTTTTCGGGTGTAAAAATCCTTAGCATGGCTTACTTCGGAAGGGAAATAAAGCCGTGGTCTCATGTCGTAGATTTATGGCACAAAAAAGAACCTCAAGCCTGATAAAGAGGCCTCTGAGCAAAATCTCCGGTCTTTCACGCCCAGCATAGAATGGGACGCTAAGCAGCACAGCAGTTAAAGAACGTCTATAAATAAAAAAATAACTCTCAATAAACATAAATTCAATGGGAGTTCGCAAAGAAAGACGGACTAACCATAATTTATTCGGAACAGAGAAAGCTCACTTATTGAAAATTTTAATAAAACAAATCGCCCCCAGATTCTGACATACACAAGAATAAAATAACAATACAGCCATCTTACGAAGTGCCAAGTAAGAATAATTTTGATATAACAAAACAAAATGGCTTGTTTTCAATAAAGTGCCATAAAATTAAAAGATCTGTACCTCATCTCTTGGGCCTGGATTCTTATGACATGCCACATTTTAATTGCTGCAACATAGGCGCTGCTAATGTGTACCTAAATGCCTACCATATGTCCCAGATGATGAAAATGCATATTTATTTGGTCATCTTTGATTTTCTCTACTACATATTAAGTAGTGGAAGTATTGCATTCCACCCAAAAATTCGATACCGAGATTTCCCTGGAAATACATGTTTTGGGGCGCCCTGAATCCAAATAAATCATTTTTGGAAACATGTGCGTGTGTAAGTGTGTGTTTGTCTATGAACAGTAGTAACAAACGTGGTATTTGAATTTGGTATCTTCCAAGGATGCGACAGGAAGATTTTCCAGAAAATCTCCCCACCCCCAACTACCGTTTACATGGAACATTTTTCGAATATTTATTTCTCTGAAAAATGGGTCTAACGATTTTGAATAAAATACCATGTATGAAACATACCTACAGGGCAAATAAATGTATATAGCCTAGTAAGTCCTCTTCATTCTGAAGAAATTTTGTATAGTCCTGTATAAGTTGTAAACCTTATGCGAAAGACGAAAATGCACAACAAAAAACTGTATATCTATTTAAAACATACAGTTTACTTAAAATAAGATTTTTGTAGCATAAGCCATTTCTGAGATATCATATCCGTTGTTGAAGGTTGGAATTGTTCAATACATTTTTACTTTCTCTACTACGTATAGTAAGTAGGGGAAGTATTATATTCCACCCAAAAAATCGATACCGAGGTTTCACTGGAAATATATGTTTTGAGGACCCCTGAATAAAAAAAAGATTGCAAACATGTCCGTGTGTGTGTTTGTGAACAGCTTAACTTAGGAACGAACAGTCGGATAAACACCAAACTTGCTATTTAGGTTCAGTATCTTCCAGAGATGCGACACGAAGGTTTTCAAGAAAATCCCCCCACCCCAGATTACCCTTTACATGTAACATTTTTCTAAAATTTTAATTTTCTCAAAAATGGCTCTAACGATTTTGATTAAAATATCGTATGTTTAAGATATTTTCATGACAAATACAATGTATATCTCGAATTTTCTGGAAGTGTATCCAAAATTATTCTTCATTGTGGACGTCTTTTGCATAGATGGTAAACCATAAGAGATACACAAAAGTTTACTACACAAAAACTGTAGATTGCGTTATGTCATATACATTTTTTTTGTTGACTGAACCATTTTCGAGATATTACTTCTTATTCCCTTGAATTTTCCAATACTTATACTTTTTCTCAAATGGGAATTCGTTATTCATTTTTATGTCATTTATGGCATTTACCTTACCCCATAATATCAAGCAACGTTTATTAAAGACATTTCTTTTTACAGCCCTTGGTTTTGGAGATATTGTACAGTCTCAACTTAAATATATAGAAATTATACTCATGTATAAGTTCATTTATAAATTTTTACACCAATTTTAAGGCATTAAATAAATCTCAATTTTAGGCTTATTTTTTAATGATTATGTTATCCTTTTAAAACAAAAAGTAGAGTTATCTATAGATCATTTTTCAAACATTTTTAGCCCATCAAACTACGGACCCTACTCATCACACAGGCTTCCTTGAGGTTAGCCAAACTCGGATAGGATGCATTTCAGCTTTCTGTAGTAGATCGAAGCACTATAACTTACCTGTTTTAAAAATTATGGTTAGCCCGTCTTTCGAGCATTCATTCAATTATTAATTACGTAACTACTTGCTAAAGAAACGTAATCTGAAGATATACACTACATCCCTCTAGAGTGAAAGATGTCCCCTTAGTTCGTCAACTGCATAATACCGTAGTTTGTAGAGTTCCTCCCTACGTCGTCGATGGGTGCGGGTTGACGTTGATGCACACGGCTCTGGAGGTAACCTCTGACCTTCTCGTCGTTGTCGGGATATGGATGCACGGATCTCAGGGTCTAGCCGTATATCCCTTGAAGCCGTCTGCTGAAATGGCGATGAGTGGGTGTAAGGGAGAGGTATTTGGAGTACAAGTATTTCAGATGCACTTGGAATGATTACACTGGTTTCCCTTTTCTAGCGCCGAACTCGTCACGCTTCTGCAAGACTGTTCCGTTTAGTTTATCTCCCGCATTTATACTCGTTCGTATGGTTACTTCAGGACGCCAAACGATAACTCTTTCGCAATTTCTTCGTTGACGCGATTGTCCTCCCAGTACGGCGCGTAATTATTTTCACGGTTCCTGAGATGTGTACTTACTTACCTCGCGTATTTATCAATGCTTGTTTTTTCAGCAGCAATTTAGTTATACTTTACTTACTTTTGTGCACTATTTATTATACTATATACTTTACTGCGCATGACTGATAGTTTACATACTTGATTTATGTTCGCACTTATCTTAGCGAGTTACTTTGTGAAACGCGTCACATTTTCTTTCTCGACCTGCAGCAAGCGTATGTAGCAGCAGAATGACCGGGTGTGTGGGGGGATTATTACCTTGTACAATCTACAGTGACAGCCTTCATAATATTTTACTCAGAGTCAAGTCTTAGCCTACTTGTATTGCTTACTGTTCTTTCTGCTGAAACTCATCTATAGCTCATTGGCTCTGCTTCAAATTTGTAAACTCAAAAATTGCTGCTATATTCTTCATATACTCTGGGGAATAACCGTACGGATACAAAGCCATTACGTCCTTTCCACTCTCAAATATTAACAATAGAATCTAACCCTCGCCTTCTCTTATTTTATAGTGGAAACTTTACACGAAACAAAGTGGGATTGCAGCATTGTTTATTAACTACTATGTACAAAACTTAAAACACTTATACAGGGTGGACCATTTAAGTTGAGACTGCAAAATATCTCCAAAACTAAGCGCTGTAGAAAGAGATGTCTTTAATAAAAGTTGCTTGATATTATGGGGGAAAGTAAATGCCATTAGTCGTGTTTTGTTTGGAAGACATTGTGATGGTCATTTTAGGGTCAATTTAATATATTTAAATGGGAACCTACAATTAGTGTCAATTTAAATTTTCTTTTTATAATGCTTAGTTACTACTCTAATTATTAATATTAACCAACCATTTATTCCCCTAGAAATACTGTTTCAAGTTAAAGCAATATAAACACAATTCAACCGCATCGTCACGATGTAAGCGTTGCAGCATAGTGGACATCAGATTCACAGAAGTACAGCCAGTGTAAATATCAGAGAAATTTGGTGTTGGACAAAACAACAAATAGGTTGGTTGATCGGCAGCTGTGCTGAACAGCAGACTACGAACGTGCCATTATCCTGGGATTTTCGCATAGGAGCCGTACAAGCGTGGTTGGCGCATATCATTAATATCTGTAGAAGGTTTCCATTTTTAACAAGTACCAAAAAGTGGCTTCTGGTGGAAAGATATAAGCTACGACAACAAACGTCTAAAACTCTATAGCAATCGAAATACGCTGTTTAGCAAGAAATTATAAATTCTACAACTGCAGCGTTTCACAGAAAAGAGAAAAAAATTCTGATGCATAAAACAGCTAGGATATAGTCACAATATTTATTAAGTAAAATCCTCTGCTTGCTTTACATCGTTTATTTTTATGTCTGCCCGATCTTAAGCATTACCAAATGCTTAACAATTTAAAGTTTGCAATATATTTGCAAAACTCTCTGCATATGTGTGAGTAATAGCAGAGTTGAATATTCGCTGAAATAGTGAAAAAAGGTTCAAGAATTTAGGAAAACAAATTTAAGTCCCTTACTGAAAATATGATTTGCTACAGTCACATGACTTTCGTTTATTTTCATATAGCTTACTACAGGCTGTTCCTGTGCAGCCTTACTTTCCTATGTGTTTTATGTTATTCGAAATAAACCTCTGCAGAAATAGTTTTTCTGACACGGGTGGCCGAAGTAGTTAACTCACAGACTCTTGAACGGGAGGTCCGCGGTAGAAATCTTGCCAGAACCATCCTCTCTAATTGAAGTTCTTCCCAGGTTTTCCTAGTCCATGCAACTACTACTTTAAACTTAATCTTTCCCAAATATCTTTCATACAGGCATCTTCAGTGTCCACCGCCTGTGGTATCAAATGGACGTTAAACGCTATTAAAAGGGAAATGTTTTTATTATACATTTCGTTTTAGATACAAGGGGGATATAGGAAGCAGAATCGATAGTCATATAACAGTAGCACTTAAAAATGAGAAAGTACTGCACAATTCAAAGTAATAATAACGGATACTCACATATGGCTGATACCATTGAAAAAGTTATTTTAAATAATTTGGGCGTCTTGCATAGTAAGTTCTGTCTGTATGGCATGGTTAACCCATTATACGAAATTATGTTAAATACCTCCCGAATGAAGAGGAGTTAACAGGCTATTCTTAGAAAATTTATGATACACATTTTATTTGTTCATGTACATATCTTAAATACATGGAATATTAATTAAAATTGTTAATGTCGCTTTTGAGAAAATCAATTTCTTATAAAAATATTCCATGGGTAGTTTGAGGGGGGATATATTTTGAAAAATGTTGTGTCATATCTTTGGAAGATATTAAACTTAAATACCCAGATTGGTATTTATCCGGGTTTTCGATTCTGAGTTATGCTGTTAACACTCACATACAGATACAAAACCTTTTTTGTAAAAAATGCATCTACATCAAATTTTTGGATGGGGTAAAACGTTTACATAATTCAGGCGGTAACATTTGTGGCCCGCATTTGGGAGGTCCCAGTTTCAAACCTTCAAGAGCTACCAATTTGATTGAATTTTTTGTGGTTTTCCTCGGTTGCTAGGGAATGTCGGGTTGGATAATTTGATCGGTGAATTTGCTTATCTCCCTTTCATCACTACATTTAATTTCCATCTTCTTCGCCGCCATACTAGGCGTTGGACTGATCACCCATCCTGGATATTCCATGATCCAGAGTTTGCTTGCTCCTCAACAGGTTACTCATACAAGGCATTGGCTTGTAACTCCTTGGGGATTTAAATCTGATAAAGAGGAGGGTAATCCGTTAAAGAATAAGAATACAACACCTCGTCTGCTTACTGTAAGTACTATTAAAGAAATCAAAAATGCTATTTGTTTTGTCTTAGTGCCTTATGCATAAAATATCACACAAAATTGAAGTTGATTGTTCTTTACGTTGTTTGCTGCTACGTATTGAAAGCCAGTTTGAAGAAGATGTATTTCTATTACGATGTTTGCAGCACGCTTTGGACGTCAATTTGAAGTAGGTCGTATTGAAGGAGTTGTATTATAGTTCAGCTGTTGGGTAGCCGAACTTGTAGTTTGTTTGCAACCGCACATATGGTAAACAGTTTCCGGTAGCCTTCGCACCAAATGTATTTTCAGGTGGCCTTTGCCCCAAGTTTAAAAAATATTAGCTTTGTAATTTGACTGTTTCTTTAATATTAAATATTTATGTTTGCCTCGGCTGCGTCAGAGTTGTTGTTTTAGAGACATGGATGTCTTGGCAGGGTTGTGGTGCGACAAGAATGTAGGCTTACAAAGATTATAATTTTACTACACTCCTTTTATTAATGCTTGATACGATTTAAATAACACTTCACTGATATAGAGAGCCGTGAGATTCTTTAATTAACTAATTTCATTTTTTTAACACGTAAACTTATTTTTCGTCTCACACAAATACATATTAAATCACTCGAGGACGCACAAGCAACGCATCCAGTTATGAGCACTGTCTGCAGCCAACTGAATTGATTTCAACCTTCTAAAATTGTAAATTTCTGTATTTCAAGTCTCTGATTGGCTAATCCTACTCCAATAGAATACCTTTATTTAACTAAAGCTTTTTCTGGCTGTTGATTGGCTATTTTTAAACTGTCTCAAAATTTACATTATTGCTGCTCTAATAATGACTAATAGCACTTAAACTTCCTTACTCATTATTGCCTCAAGGTTACCTCATTGTTAGCAACTTTAAACCTATTTCTCACAGCTACTACATTATTAAATTACGTAATACATTCATATAACATTATTACACATGGATAACAATAATATAAACATATACAATGACTGTAATATACACTTTTAGATATTGTTACATACACATATTGTTTTAAGCGGGCTGTTATTGAATTTATACATTATATAATTAGACTTATATTATTTAAGTGTTAAAAATACTGCCTCAAAATTTAATGAACATGCATAGGCGTTGCTTATAAGTTCACTATCATAACCAATAACAAGGCGTCCTCTAATGTAATTTCGTATTTATAGTAGAAAGTATTTTAAATTCCAATGTACGATTTGGGAAACGATTGCACAAATCCAATAGAAGAGGCTCTGGAGGGAATCTTTGGTCATATCAGTACATCACACCAGTGTGCTGAATTAACGAGTGAACTGCTCGAAAATGCGCCAGACATGCCAATTCGCCAAGCGCCGCAGAGACTGCGAATTCCCACATCAATTAGCGTTTACAAGAATTTGAAGTCTGTCTCTGGACGCCAGTGAACTCCCAGATTCAACGACATTGTTAATTCGCTTGCTTGAGGTTATATACAAACTGATGTGTATTTCAGCAGGAACGAGAACTCCACACATGTTGCATCCACGATCAGGACGACACAAGGGGAGGCAGAGGAGGATCTGTGAAAACTAAAGTCCACAATGATGTGAAATTTTGTATGTATCTGTGTCAAACTCTATCTAGTAGCTCTACTAAATTTCACTTTTCTATCCTTTTCCACACACACACACACCCACACACACATATATATATATATATATATATATATATATATATATTGCTGCAACTTTAGGGTAGTATAAGAAATTTTCCATGCCAAATATTATTAGTTATAGATAAACTAAACTCTGGCTGTATGTTTCTTCTGATTGTATATACAAAAATTGGTATTATTTTTCAGTTCTGTCAAATAGTTTTGGGATAAAAATTATTGAATACATAGATAACCTTTTTTTCCAAATTATTAATAAATTATCAAAATAAAATTCAATAGCAAATAAACTGTCCATTTATATCATTTAAAGTACCATGTTTTATGAAGCAGCTATCTAAGTATATGTGTGCAAAATTTCAGAAATCTATCGAAACCTGCATTGCTAGGAGCATTTTCAACATTACAAAATGCAGAAAAACAGAAAGCGAAGAAAAATGACTTTAAAGTTTTAAGTGTATAACAACATATATACACTTCATTAGAGTTCCCCTTGACAATATAAAGGTCCTTCACATAACTGTTTAGCTTCCTCTTCTTTAAGTTTTACTACTCTTAGGTATTTCTTTGCTGATTTGAACGTACTTAATGTACTTAGTGCACTTTGCTTTAATCTTTGTCTATCCCTGACACTACTAATTCTTTTTCTGACTGGATTTACTTTAGTAGCTGTCACCCTTTCCTTTGCATACAGAGTAGTCTCACAACCCCTACTGAATAGCTGAAGTCACAGCAATTTGTAATTTCTTTCTAGAAACAAAAGCTTACTTGGAATATTTAATTTATATTAAGCTATGGAAACTCTTATTTGCATTTTGAGTTTTTCCTTTTGTACACCTCTCTAATAAATTAGTACTGGCTAATATCTGATATATTAGCATAATTTCATTGACTACACTGGTTGAAAGAAATGCTCTCTTCACGATTAGGGGGGTTCCTCACTTTTAGCAACAGCGCGCTTATAAAAGCACTACGATAATTCACCTCCAGGATATTTACAGTACTGTGGCTTCACATCAAATGACATTCAGTGATACAGAGAAAATATTTCACATTTCATCTGATCATTTCATTTGGAACATTGCGCGGCGCCGTGGCTGAATGCTTAGACCCCTCGCCTCTCACCGAGGCGACCCGGGTTCAATCCCAGGGACCCGCATGTGGGATTTGTGGTGGAGAAAGTGGCGTCTGGGCGGGTTTTCTCCGGGTTCTCCGGTTTCCCCGGCCATAATTCCACCAACTGCTCCATCATCGCCTTTCCGTTCATCAATTTCACCATCATTTCGTTTCATCTACTTCCTTCCTCCCATACCAGGCATCGGGCTGATCTTCCATCCTGGATATTCTATCTGATCCATGAGTGTCTGCTCCTCGACGGGCCTCTGACCCCAGGCACCCGCCTGTAAGTCCTACAAAAGAGGAGGTTAAACAGAGAAAGAAGAAGTAGTTTTTAATTGCACTTCAATAATAATTTTGAAGCTTTACAGTGGTTTCAGTTTTCAAACTGCCTGGTGAAATGCATCAACCATTCCCTATTTACATCAAAAGGTGGCCTAGAAGTTTCACTGGTAACTCTAGGACTAGTGGATGTGTTCACATAACGTTTATGACAAGAAGAGTATTGCACAATTGCTTTACTGGCAAAAGCTTTTGTATCACTACATTTTGCTTCCAAACCTTGAAATCCACAATCTAGGCATGTTAAACTGTTAAATATTTGACTCCAAATCTCACTGTGCAAACTACATAATCTGGTCTTGGCAGTTCCACATTCGTTACATTTTTACCATCCTTAGAGAGATTCTGAAATTTTTTACCACTTGAACTTGCTTCTTAAACATCTATTGTAGGCCTAACTGTTTGTTTCCCCCTCAGATTTGCTATTATATTTTTTCATGCTGTAAGAGATTTCTTTGTCTGCCTGCACTTACTAGGTCTACCCATTTTGTAATAATGTTATGCCAATTAATAACAAGAAATTTATGGAAAGTTAGTCCACCTAACGTACAATTTTTACAACTTTGTAGTAGATTCTGACAGTGAGAAGAGAACCAGGTGCTTGTATGTTTACAAACAGCTGTAGCTTGCCGTAGCAAGACACTTATTTGGTATTCCCTGCCTTATTTTCTACTATGTTATACCCTTTCTTATTCTAAATTGTACTTATCTATTTGTAGGTCACCATAAAAAAGACTTCTCTCTTGTACAAAGTGTATATCTTGTCTAAATTTTGCAAAATCACGAGCACGTGGTCACTCATTGGCAATAAACAAACCAACTGAAGCAATACTTTCCAGGGGTGAATGTTTGCAGAAAATCCCAGATGATATTACTGCTAACATTTACCAGCACTGAATGCTACCGCCTGATTTAAACTTCAGAATTGTACGCGATTTTGCTGCAATGGGGTAAAGAATGAATTTCAGGAGCCACGCCCACCCCCACATGGCATTTAAATCATTACGTAGCAGCCTTTTAAATGGCATGCGGTGTAAACTACAATAGATTCTGAAAGTAAAAAGTATAAACAGAAAAATCGGATTTTTCATCATTTTTGTCCAAATTTCACCGATGCTTCCCCTAATGCTGTAAAAGTTTGGGATATAAACTGTCTTATATTGTACATTTAAGGGGTATTTTATCTTATACTCTGAATTAGAGAGGTTTTAAAATGTTTAATACCTATGAACGCAAATCTTAATTAAAATGTATTATTAATAATTATTTATTGAAGTATTAAGTCATTACGTATATTAGAACTGCCACTGAAATTGGCTCTGGCCACTGTTCAGGTGGGCAACCCATTTTACGTTACAAATTACATTATACGTTCCTACGATATGAGTGCGCTCGGTAGAGGGCACCATTGGTTTTGTTGACACGCCTAACGTGATCAGGTCTAGGGATCATATATATATATATATATATATATATTCATAAATTGTTCTTTTTTTCCTTTTACAGTCCATCTCCATTTATTATCTGATATTATCGTATCTTTTTAATACCATACGTTCTTTAGAGTATTGCCTAAAATTTTACTTACATCAATTTTCCTAGTTATTCTTAACCATGCACTTACGTTTCTCCAAGAATTGGTTTTCCTGCATTCAAGTACTATGTGTTCTGCATTTTCTTCCCTCCACATAATTGGCACTCACGTTGCGAATAGCTATTTCTTTGACTTTTTAACCTCTACACTACTGTTCTTAGCCATCTTTATTAGTGTTGTCTAT
The DNA here is from genome assembly GCA_030765065.1 of Deroplatys truncata. Classification (NCBI taxonomy): domain Eukaryota; kingdom Metazoa; phylum Arthropoda; class Insecta; order Mantodea; family Mantidae; genus Deroplatys; species Deroplatys truncata. The sequence continues at coordinate 91,528,426 of CM060979.1, forward strand.
ATACATCTCTCTTTGCCGACTGTTTTTCATTGAAAACCTGTGACTAATGACCTCTTCTCTATTAGATGATTGGACAATTTTTGTATATCAATATATTGTATATCTTCTTCTAGTTCCTTCCCCAAAACTTTTATTGTTTGTCTTTTTCTCCAAATATCCCCCAAGCCATTATTTTCTAGTCTTTTATTAAATCGCTTATCCAACCTTACTTTGAAGACTTGTTTCCTGGTATTTAATTAATGAACTGATATTTGCTTTAAAAGACTCAGAAGACACACTAAAAATGATAGATTTCAAGCGTTATGTGTGCATGTGTATGTTTATGTGTACGGTATTCAGCGTCTTTCATACAATACGAAGATTTTCCCTAAATTTTCTCACTTCAGCATACCATTTGCATGGAAAATCTATTATCTTTTATTCTATAAAAAAGATTTTAAATAATGTGATTAAAATGTCACATATTCTGAGATATTGGCACAAAAAGGAAAGCATATGTATTCAATTTTCAGTAAATTGCATATGAAGTAGTCTTCACTCACTAAATTTTAAAAGAATTTTATACTATAAGAGACAGAAAAACAATTTACACTAGAAGAAATTTAAAACTCGTTAAAATATGCAGTTTGTGATATATAACTGTTTTGTATCTTAGATGTTCACAGAATAATTATAATTCACTGTTGTTTATATGACTTTTGTAATATTTTAAGAGATCTCTTCTGAAATGAGATGTCTGTTTTTACTTTCTCTACTACGTATAGTAAGTAGGGGAAGTATTGTATTCCACCCAAAAATTCTATACCGAGGTTTCACCGGAAATACATGTTTTGAGACCCCCTGAAACCAAAACAAAATTTTAGAAACATGTTCGTGTGTTAGTCTGGTGTCTGTCTGTCTATGTGTGTGTCTGTGAACAGCATAACTCAGAAACAAACAGTCGGATAAACACCAAACTTGGTATTTAGGTTCAGTATCTTCCAGAGATGCAAAACGAAGGTTTTCAAGAAAATCCCCCCACCCCAGATTACCCTTTACATGGAACATTTTTCGAAAATTTTAATTTTCTCAAAAATGGCTCAAACAATTTTGATTAAAATATCATATGTTTAAGATATTTTCATGACAAATGAAATGTATATCTCGAATTTTCTGGGAATGTCTCCAAAAGTATTCTTCATTGTGAATGACTTTTGCATAACTGGTAAACAATAAGAGATAGACAAAATTTTACTGCACAAAAAATGTAGATCGCGTTAAAATACACAATTTATGCCATATACATTTTTTGTTGAGTGAACCATTTTCGAGATATTGCTTGTTATTCACCTTAAATTTTCCAATAGTTATACTTTTTCTCAAATTTGGTATTCATTTTTTTATGTCCTGGAATGCGCCACATAGCAACCAGTGCTTAAAAGATTTGACTATCGTTTAAAACCTACCATATTCCCCTGGCATCTACAAGAAAATTAGCAATAAGATTGACATCTCGATATCTCGATTAACAAAGTATATGGAGAATAAACGTTTGTAAAAATAGTTTGTACAAGTGTGGAGAAAGTCATGTGAGTATAACACATCAGCTTTATTCTTTTTGTGAAATCATGCAAAAAGTATGCAATATTAAGGCCAGCGTATAAAGATAAGCTTCATAAACATTTGACTGCAGTCAAAGTCTCATCAGAAAGTAAGTCACGAGTTTTAGAAAGTTAGAAAATACATTTTAGTAGGAGAGAAAGTTACGTATTTGTAACGCATCTGATTTTTAAGTTAACAAACTTCTATTCCTTAGTTCATTCAAAGTTAAATAAGGCAACTAGTACGTCTTCAATTGCATCCATTAAAAATTAATATTGTTACTGCAAATGCATAAAAATTATGTGTTACATTTACATGATATTCTCTGCCCACTCTTCTATAAAATATTTCTACAAAAGCGTCTACTACATATTCTTCGAGATAATCTTTCACAACACATTCACACATTCGGTGGAGGTATAAGGAGGATACAATAGGCTAAAGGGGTAGTGAGATTTTTAAAAGGTCAATTACTATGTAATGGCCTTGAAATGCCGTGTTCGTTGCAGGACCACTAGTTATAACAAATAGTGCCTTACCACTTGAAAAGGTATAAGACATTTGAAAATTTTAACCAGTAATAAAGAATATCTCAAAAATGAATAGCCCTGGAAAATGCACATACCTTGCGTGCCTTAACGAGATTATGTCTTGCTAGTATCTAGCTCTTACGATTTACCAATTATACAAAAGTTATTCAGAATAAAAAGGACTTCACAAGCAATTCAAATAAACTAAATACATACATTTTATTTCTTTTATTTATTTGTCTGTTCAACAGATGATATTGTAATAAAATTGTTAAGAGGCATGTTTGAGAAAATAAAAATAAGGAAGGGTTTTCCATTTAAAAGTTAGTATTGGGGGAAATTTTCTTTAAAATCTTCGTGTCGCATCCTTTGAAGATGCTGAACTTAAATACCAAGTTTGATATTTAACCAGCTTCTCGTTTTTGAGTTACGCTGTTTAAAGACACACACACACACACAGACAAAACGTTTCCTAAAGGTATGTTTTTGGTTTCAATGAAGCATCGATACCGTGAAGTAGTAGTTATATTGTAGTTCAAATATTATAAATCCAGTTTGAAGAAGATGTATTATTTTTCGATTGTTGGGGAGCCGATCTTGAAGTAGTTGTAACCACGTATGGTAGGTACCCGATATCCTTCGCCCCAATGTTTAAAAATATTAACTTTGTAATTTGACTGTTTCTTTAATTATTATATATTTGTTTCCCTCAGCTACGTCAGTATTTATATTTTTTTAGAGACATGAATGTCTTAGCAGGGAGGGGTGCGACTGAAAATGTAGGCTTACACAGATTTTAAGTTATTCTTCACTCCATTTAGTAATGCTTGACACTATATATATATATATATATATATATATATATATAGAGAGAGAGAGAGAGAGAGAGAGAGAGAGAGAGCTGGGAAATTTTTTTTATTCTTTATTACTTGCACTTTTTAACACGTAAGCTATTTTTTGTCTCACACTGAATACGTATTAAATTTCTCGAGGACGCATCTCGCGTCCGGTTAGTAACGCTGTCTACTAGCAACTGGCTTCTGAATTTGTAAATTTTGCTCCATTTTAGTTTCTGATTGGCTAATCCTAGTCCAATAGAATACCTTCATTTAAGTAAAGCTTTTTCTGGTTGCTGATTGGCTATTTTATAAACTGTCACAAAAATTACATTATTGCTTCGAAGAATCACAAGTAGCATTATTAAACTTTCATTATTACCTCAAGGTTACCTCATTGTTAGCAACTTTTAACTTATTGTTCTCACAGCTCCTACATTATTAAATTACGTAATACATTCACGTAACAGTATTACACATGTATACAATAATATAAACATATACAATGACTGTAATATACATTTTTATATCTTGTTACATTTACATATTGCTTTAAGGCGGGCTGTTATTGAATTTATATATTATATTATTAGATTGAAATCGTTTAAGTGTTAAAAATACTGCCTCAACCGATAGTTTCAATAAAATAGTTTTGGGTGAAATTCAATATGTTCACTACTTACTATAGATAATAAAGAAAGTTAAAAGCTGCCTTGGGAATGAAATACTACGAGCAAAGGTTAATATCCCCGTAATGCACTAAGATATTCGCGACCGGCTTCGGAAAATTCATGCGCATATTCAACCAGTGAATCTGCAAGCGACTCTAGTCATCATTGCATCCCTAGAGGAGATCAGATCCATCTACGATTGAGCAGTTCTTCTGAACACAATTTTCTAAGAACTTTTAATTAGTCTTTACACTCCTTCAAAATAACAACTTATTTGGCGAATAGCAAGCACTATGCTTTCTGCAATGAGCAATTGATGAAAACTGAGTGAATCTCAAATATTCATCGCAAACTTCGGTCATGAACTCATTCACCTTAAAGTAAGGTGTTTAGTTGTGTTTCAAGGGTGAAATACTAAAGAAATAACTGATAATATAGTACATTTCACAATGAGGCCCCCACATCAAGTAAAGGGATTTAGTACTTCTCATTTCCGTTTATAAACTGCCAAAGGAAGTCATCCAGCGTGACTTCGAGCCTTCGTATCGATTCTTTCCACTTCATGCACGGTTATACTGAACACTATCACACACCCCAGTTCATGAGAAATGCATGCAAAAGAGTGCTTTAGAAATACAAAAACAGATGCTTTAACAATGATTTGGAACAAAAGTTCTCAAGAACATACAACGGCATTCCCAAAAGCATACACATTTGACTTGTTTTAAAAATCTACAACAAAACATATCTAGTTCGTTAGCAAAGTTACTATGAAATAAAGTTCAGATTAGGTCTAGTTTTTCATTCATATGAGCACTATTTGGTAGTCGATGAACAAAAGAATGTAACTGCGAAAAGTTAAGGAATTTCGGTATTACATTAAGGAACCATTGATGAAGCTAATTAAATTAATTAGGATGTGCTAAATTTACTGATTTGTTTAATCTGATTTCAAGGGATTTTGGCTTAATGCAGAGAATACCAAGTAAAATAAACGCTACAACGGTGTCCAAAATGGATAAAAATAAGAAACATATTGAAACATAATAGACGAGCAAGCTGGACAATTGATGCAATAAATGCAAATCGTAAAGGATTCATTTTATTATAACAAACATTACTCCTAAAATTGGTGTACATGTTAACGAAAATAATATACAAGTACTCCATTTTCAAAATTATAACTTTTCTCTTCATTGGACAAATACTTTAATATTAAAACCAGATATCTTGATTTATGCGAGTTTTTAAATTATTTAAAGATGTATTTTCCATTTCTTATATACAAATCGAAAGCAGGAATGCAAGAGAGAAGTCTAACAAATACATATCAACAGGCCGCCATATTAAAATTAAAAATCTATTTTAATATTAACACACAATCACAAAGCTTCTTACTTTGCCCTAGAATTAACGCCATCACACCCTTACTCAATGACTTTGTCCCAGAAGAAACCCATCAAATTAAATCGTCTAATATATTCAGGAACGACCTATTATAGAGTATGATGTACACTAACACAATTTACAAATAAGAGCACAAAAAGTGTATGCAAACACTGTAATGCTGTGATTACCGTCCTCTGGATTTTTGCGAGTAAACCACGATATGAATGCGCTTGGAGGAGGGCGCCACTATCTATTAGCAACGTGCATAATGTCATCAAGGCTAGGGATCAGAGGGAAATGGGGCAAGGTAATAGGGGAATTTACAGCTGCACAATGAAAAAATCTGTTGTGTTACACTCACATGACTTTCTCTACTCTTGTACAAACTATTTTTGCAAACTCTTATTCTCCATCTATTTCATATTAATCGAGATAAACATTTGCAGAAACGATCTTTTGAAATGCAAAGAGAATTACATTTTAAACATAGTGACCAGTTCTAAGAGTATTTGACTATGGCTTAAGGCCTACTAAGTTCTCCTTGTTTTGTATTTGCAAGGGCAATATAGAAATACAGTAGCCTTTAAGCATCGACGTATATCTTAATAGCTGGTTGCTAGGTGCAGCACCATTCTCTTTGCCACAGATTAATACTCTTTGCATATCCAAGACAAAAAAAAATGAATAACGAATTCCCATTTGAGAAAATAAGTATTGAAACATTTAAGGGAACAACAAGCAATGGAACAACAAGCAATAACTCGAAAATGGTTCACTCAACAAAAAAAGTGTATATGACATAAATTGTGTATTTTAACGCGATCTATATTTTTTGTGCAGTAAAATTATGTCTATCTCTTATGCTTTACCGGTTATGCAAAAGTCGTTCACAATGAAGAACACTTTTGGAGACATTCCCAGAAAATTCAAGATATACATTTTATTTGTCATGAAAGTATCATAAACATATTATACTTTAATCAAACTCGTTAGGGCCATTTTTGAGAAAATTAAAATTTTCGAAAAATGTTCCATGTAAAGGGTAGTCTGGGGTGGGGGGATTTTCTTGAAAACCTTCGTTGTCGCATCTCTGGAAGATATAAACCTAAATACCAAGTTTGGTGTTTATCCGACTGTTCGTTTCTGAGTTATGCTGTTCACAGACAGACACACAGACAGACAGACACACACACGGACATGTTTCCAAAAATACTTTTTTTTTTGGATTCAGGGGTCTCAAAACATATATTTCCGGTGAAATCTCGGTATCGAATTTCTGGGTGGAATGCAATACTTCCCCTACTTACTATACGTAGTAGAGAAAGTAAAAATACTGCAAAAGCCTTTCGACCTATATCACTTTTACTACTAATGGGCCAGGTTTCGGAAAAGCTTATTAATAATAGATTAAAATATAATCTGTACAAGAATAAGCTTCTAAATAATAATCAGTATGACTTTGCACCAAAAAAATCGACAGAAGACGCAATACTAGCCGTTATGAAGTAGATGCAGAATGTTTTTTAGAGAATGAAAATAGTAATATTAATAGCATTGTAGTTATTTGTTATTGTAGTAACTGTTTGATTATGATTCCGAGGCTTGCAACATATCTTATATACTTCATCCTATGGATTTTTACTTGTTTGTTGAGAATATAAGTTCTTCCAGCATTTGCATTCAGCTTCCCTAATTTTGTCCTTGAATGCTTTAAAAATATTCTTGTATCTAGATTCATACAATTGAAGAGGAGGTTCACATTTGCATCTGTTAAGCCTTCGCATGAAGCCAAAACCCTTTTTCTTAATAATAAATCCTTAGTCCACCAAAGTTGTAATAGTTTTAGTAATGTTTGTCACAGATGTCAACTAATTTTTCGGTTATAATCGTTATGCCATTTAGTTTGTAGCTATTAGTGATATCTGATAAAGTGGTGTATTTTTCCATAGTTTTTGCTACAGCTCTTTGTAAATGAGTTTATTCTATATTTTTGTTTTATATTTTCCAATTAGGTAACTGTCTGCAGTTAGCTTGGTGCCATTCGTATTGTTATGTAGTTTAATAATTATCAATTCATGGTCCGAGTGCTTTGGAATTTCACTTTCCACTCTAATACGTGTGTCAACTTTGAACTGCTACAAAAACTAATATCTAAAAAGCTTTCAGAATTACTGCTTTTGAACGTTGGGGTGATTCCATCATGTAATATAATTAAGTTATTTGCATTTTATCTCGATCACCATTTATTGAATTTCCCTATGCACAATGTTTTGCATGTATGTCTTCAGTAATAAGGAACGCCTTGTCCCTTTACTCTGCAGATACATCCTGAAGGTCATTAAGTCATATCGCACCCTGGCTCACAATATGCAGGATGGTCCATTCAAGGTGAGACTGTACAGCATCTCCAAAACTAAGCGTTGCAGAAAGAAATGTTCTTAATAAAAGTTGCTTGATATTATGGGTAAAGTAAATGTCATTAGTAGTGATTTGTTTGGAGGACGTCATGATAACCATTTTAGGATCAATTATATTTGTTTTAACTGGGTACTTACAATTAGGATCATATTAAATTGACCCTAAAATGACCATCATAACGTTCTCCAAACAAAATACGACTAATGTAATTTACTTTCTCCCATAATATCAAGCAACTTTTATTCAAGACATTTCTTTCTACAACGCTTAGTTTTGGAAATATTGTAGTCTTAACTTAAATGGTCCACTCTGTATACTACAAATATACATATAAACTAAAAGGAGCTAGAAGATCGAGTTTAGCACTAATTCATTCGTTGGAATCAAGGATTTATGCAAATGTTGATTGAAATTGGTTGGACTAGCCGTAATTAATTCTTGAGGTTATAATTTCAACAATTGTTTTATAACCTGTACAAGATGTATCAGTTGCAACATTATTAGCATCGCGTTGTTAAAATTCTTCCTATCCGGCATTCGTTTTTATTAAATTTTACGAAATTAATGTACATGATCTTGCACCGTGAAATATTTTCATAGTTGTGGCCCTCTGCACATGGCTTATAACATTTTCCAGTCTTTGCTTCGGTGACATAACTGCAGCAAGAGTAACAGCGAGTTATAGGTATGCGCTCCTTTACAAGACAACGACTGTAGCTAATGTAGACTGCTTAGATCACTGCTTGTTACACGATAGATGGCTGGAGTAACCCTAAGAACTGTAAACTACGAAGTGTTGTCCTTGAATCTTTTCATAAAAAGTACTTCCATTTGCTTAAATGTATCTTGAAGGCAATGTGTCACAGGATTTTGATTTGTAATACACTGAAGTAGATTATCCTTATCTATATCTTGTTCACTTCCATGAATAATAATTATACGATTTATTTCAGCTGCTAACTTGGCTGTTAAGTGTGGATTTTTATTTTCAACACTATTTATAAATGTTTCACATTCTGCTTTATTGCGAAGCTCAACAACACTTATTTTTTACATTTTTAATACTATTTATGCCCACATACATTTTGTTTGTTGTTTCTTTCATTATTTTCATAGTTTGTTCTGAATATTTCACAACGTTTGAATTTTTAGGTGAAATAATTATCACATACTTATTACTTTCTCTACTACGTATAGTAAGTAGGGGAAGTATTGCATTCCACCCAAAAATTCGATACCGAGATTTCACCGGAAATACATGTTTTGAGATCTCCTGAATCCAAAAAAAGCATTTTTGGAAACATGTCCTTGTGTGTGTCTGTGTGTGTGTGTGTGTGTGTGTGTGTGTGTCTGTGTGTGTGTCTGTGAACAGCATAACTCAAAAACGAACAGTCGGATAAACACCAAACTTGGTATTTAGGTTCAGTATCTTCCAGAGATGCGACACGAAGGTTTTCAAGAAAATCCCCCCACCCCAGACTACCCTTTACATGGAAGATTTTTCGAAAATTTTTATTTTCTCAAAAATGGCTCCAACGATTTTGATGAAAATATCATATGTTTAAGATAATGTCATGAGAAATGAAATGTATATCTCGAATTTTCTGGGAATGTCTCCAAACGTATTCTTCATTGTGAACGACTTTTGCATAACTGGTAAACCATAAGAGATAGACAAAATTTTACTACACAAAAAATGTAGATCGCGTTAAAATACACAACTTATGTCATATACATTTCTTTTGTTGAGTGAACCGTTTTCGAGATATTGCTTGTTATTTCCTTAAATTTTCCAATACTTATACTTTTTCTCAAATTCGTTATTCATTTTTTTTATGTCCTGGACATGCAAAGAGGATGGAATGCGCCACATAGCAACCAGCGTTAAAATATTTGACTGTCGCTTAAAAGCTACCATATTTCCCTTGCATCTACAAGAAAATTACCAATAAGATTGACATCTCGATATCTCGATTAACATGAAGCATATGGAGAATAGGCGATTGTAAAAATAGTGTGTACAAGAGTAGAGAAAGTCATGTGAGTGTAACACATCAGATTTTTTTTTCTTACATTTGCACCAACTGTTTGAGCATATGAAGGAGGTTGTATTGGCCTTACCTCGGCAATGGAGGTTTTTATAACAAAGCATATTTGAAGGTAACCAACCTTCGATTATACTTTTCATTGAGTTCAATACTCCTACGCACCATTTACGATCTGGGCATTTATCTTTATTTAGTACTTCTAATAACTTCTTAATTTCATTTTCTGCACAGAAAAATAAAGTTGAAACATTCAGCGTTGCGACTTAATAGCTTCAGCTTTAATAGATTTTCTATTTTGAAAAATTGCTCCACACCATCCATTATTTTTGGAAAAATATTTTTAATTAAACTATTTAATACTATATTAATGAGTTATAAATGTTAATTTTAATTGTTTTATTAATTTTGGAGAAAATAATTCTTTTGCCTAAGATTTTACATAAGCCTGTATTGTTTAATAAAAACATAACTAAGCATTTAATAAAAAAAATCATCTCATTTTTATCCTGTTATTTATAAGGAAGCATACAACATTTCATTCATTTACACCGAAAACTATATCGCGTGGAACAATACAAAAATGTGAATGTGCCGACAAAAGAAAATCGAACAAAAGAGGGTTTAAAAATTGTAACTCTAAAAACAGCGTTTGTTTCTTTACGCTGTTTTAAAGACATTGGAGCATACACAGGTTCTCTTTTTTCTGCTCCTCTATTACTTATTTAATGTTTGAAGATTCCTGAGGCTTCTCTTGAATGGTTTTGTACACTTTTACATAGAAAAAGCTTATGGCTTTTATCACAATGTTTTAGGAATCTAGGGTTCCAGGAAGACATTTAAATCACTGAAATACCATGCTTTAAAGAGCTATAAAGCTACCTAAAACTAAAGTAGAATTTTATAGCGTTAAAAACATTAAAATCCATATTTACGATTTTTGGCAAATTTTGGTTTTTTTCACACATTTTTTACTCAAACAGTAGTTAAGCTATTCCCATTTATGGTAACTTGACCTACAAAGCGTATGGAAAAATAAATATATATCTTTGGATTGGAATTACAATTAAATACAAGAATGTCCCTGAATCTTTTTCACAAAGGTTATAAAAGGCATAATTCGCCTTTATGTACTGTAAGAAGAATTCATTTTTGCCAACCAAAAAGAATTTAATCTCGCTACAGTTCGAACAAAATACATCGTATCGATTCATTACTATAAGTCATAGAAAAAAGGTATTATAATCTCTCTATTAGTAATTTAGTCCTATTTTAGTAGCAGTAATTTATTCTTTGATTAAGTGAATAAATAAATTGAAATGAATTTAAACCTGTTCATTTCTTAGTAAAATATAAATAAATTCCAATTGCCTGGAAAATGTTTTCGCTGTCAGTGACTTTTAGATTCTTCATGTGCTTGTGGCTTTCACAGTGTTTTAAAAGACCACTTTGCTTTTGCACTGTCTTCTTTACCCGTTTCGAAAAAAACATCCTCTTTCAACCATTATCCCAAAACAACTGTTTTCTCACTTTCTTTTGATCTTGCGACAATTCTCCGCCGTAATCCCTTTTTTCCCTTAGGGATGGAGTACCCTTTATCACTCATTATATCATTGGTAATACTTAAAATGACGTAATTTTGTGGAATATAATTAAAACCTTTACATGTCTATTTTGGCATGAATCATGAACTGATTATTAAAAATTAAAATTTACAAAACGCTATATTTTGCGCCGCAATATCTCCCGAAGGCTCAAATTTCGCTACAAGTAGCGGAATTCCACTAAGGTTTTTTAAACTGGAAGAATTAAACTCAAGTAAGAGTGAAGTAAGATAAGGTGCATCCTCTCTTAATTGTTTATCAATAACCACTAAAATAAGGCAGAAATTCCAACAACCAATTTAGCCCAATGTTTTATGAAAGAAACTTATACCTAAGTTTTACTTAAAAGCAAAAAATAATTTCAGGTCACATAATACACGAGGATCAGTGGCAATACTCCCACGTCCATGTGGTGTACAGAGCGCTCCGATAGCCTAGGGCTCTGTAATCCGCGATGGAAATATAATCTTCAAAGGGTGGAAAACATATAAAAGAGAGGTCACTTTGCAATATTATCCATTGATGGACAGGCTCGGAATATCACGTGTTCAGTTGTTAATGAATTTGAAATATTACATCTCTTTGAAGGCATACCCGGGAAATTTCGATGCATTTTGTATGAAAACCGAACAAGCACATGAAGGAAAATAATCATATATATTAATATGCTCCTCCAGAGGCAAAGATTCTGCGACGAGGGGCACTATTTATATTTTGAGCTTTTGCAATCCTGTATGTTGTAGGTGCCATCTGATGTTTACAATGGAAAGTTTGACATTTTTGACCATAATCTACTTCAAACATTTTGTCAATAGAGCGTCATTTGTTTTGTTTACACTAACTTAAAATTGTGTGTCAACAAAAATATGGAATTAACTCGTAAAAATGTTCGTGCAATGATTTATTACACTTTCGACGTGGATTATCAAGACAAGAGTGCATCTATCAACTAACTTCCACATTTGACGACGAAGCTCCATCCTTTGCCACTGTGAAACGCTGGTATAACGAATTTAATCGTGGCCGCCGTTCGCTAAATGATGAAGTTCGTTAAGGTCGTCCAAAATCAGTTGTTGTGCCAGAAAACATTTATGCTTGCAAAAACTAATAACAAACATTGTTGTGCGACATATTGTAAAATTGAGGCAACCCTAGACATTAGTTCCACCAGCATATATAAAATATTGCATGATTATTTAGCCGTGAAAAAGGTTTGCTCTCGTTGGATCCCACATAATTTGACGCAATCTCAAAAAGATGCTCGTGTCGATTGGTGTACAAAAATGCTCAACAAATACAATGGTGGGGCCTAAAAAGACGTATATAAGATTGTAACAGGTGACAAATCATATATCTATACGTATGAGCCGGAACGTAAACAGCAGTCGACTGTATGGGTATTTCAAGATGAAGCAAATCCAACAAAAGTTGTTCGCAGTCGAAGCACTGCGAAGCAAATGGTCGACTGCTTTTTCAGCAAAACTGGCCATGTGGCAACAGTGCCTTTAGAGGAACGTAAAACGGTCAATGCTGTATGGTACACAAGCATTTGTTTGCCGAAAGTCTTCGGTGAAGTAAGGAAAACCAATAAGAACCGTAGGATCGTTCTTCATCAAGACAATGCGCTGGCACACACATCTCGTCTAACAACACAGAATTTGAAGGCTCAAAAAATCGAATTGATGAGTCATCCGCCATACAGTTCTGATTTGGCACCCAATGACTTATTTTTGTTCCCGAACATCAAGAATAAATTGCGTGGAATAAATTGCGTTGGCAGAAGAAGCCGTTGATGCCTTCAAAAACCATGTTTTGGAGATGTATCAAGAAGACTGGAATAAATGCTTTGACAAATGGTTCAAGCGGATGCAAAAGTGTATTGATCATAAAGGAGAATATTTTGAAAAACAATAAAGCAGTTTTAAATCAGAAATTACTTTGTTTTAATTATTAGGCTCAATATATCAATAAAGCCCCTCGTATCCTTAATGTAGGGTTTCTTACAGACCATAAATAACCTCAGAAAACCTAGGTGTATTCCCTTAAAATATATTAGAGCCCTTTCTTCTACAAACTCAATGTGTTATAAAAGGGTTGAGTATATGGGTATCAGCGCTTTTACTTCTGCATGACGTTCTGGAGTCACCATAAAGTTCTTAAATTATATCTCGTATTGTGTACGACGTGCCGGTGATGTGGGTTATATGTTGCAGGGGTTTAGGGTGACACAAACTGAAGTCAATTACCAGTTGTAGCTCTGTACATACACATACAGGTACAATACAGTATATATTGTAGGTATAAAGCTCTGCAGACGGGAATGGGATTCTAACCAGCAACCTCTTGGTTAGAATCTTGTTTTTCTATTCACTCTTGCACTAAGCATAATTGCGAATATATAAGTCAAAGCCATTACCTAAGGATAAGCTTCAAATATGTGATACATCATGTAAGGGACATCATTATTAGTGTTATTATTACCATTATTATTCTGTTATTATTTAGAAATATTACATTAGTGGCCATATTATAAACATAATACTATACGAAGTATAGAATTTACAATAACTGATTACATATTAAGTGACATTAATGACTTCAATGATATGATGGGTAATTGGTTCCAAATAAATAATTTGAAAGTAAATTAAGAAGGATTAGGATTTCACTATAAACTGCAGAATACGGCTCAATTTCAAAATTTATATAGACAACAATTTACTTCTCTATGAACTAAATACTAACTTTCTGGGAATACGGTTAAATGAACATAAAAATGGGAGAAACAAATTCAACAGCTAGCATTGAAACTGAGTTGAATTACATTTTTATTGAATTCATTAGAGAATCTTTAAATAGATTATATGTATTGAGAATTATATACTTTACTTACTTCCATTCTATAATGCCTTATGCATACTAAGCTGGGGTAAGTAAGACGTAGTAAAAGATTTAGCTTGCAGAAAAGAACAATACGCTATACTGTAAAAATCTCCTCATCTCCAGCTGTAAACTTCATTATAAAAATTTTAAAATACTCCCATTCCCCTGTGTTTATATTTCTAAAGTCCTAGTTCTGACGAGCTCTTGGCTTGCTCATTTCAAAACCAATTTATCATATCGATACTGAAATAGAGTTCCACGAACTCAAATATATATATATATATATATATATATATATAAACAATAAAAATCAATTGAAAATAAAGTATTAATGAATTTAAATTTAATCCAAGAAAAATTACGCATATTACTGTACTCATAAATAACATTCTTTGATACTGACTTGAAAAAATAAGAGCAAATCCCCCACAACACACTCATAATACAAGAAGTAAAGCCGATCTACGTATTATAATCCACTATACAACTTTATTCACACATAGTTTTGAATAATGCAGCATATTATATAAAAAACTACAAGAAAACATTAGAAGTATAACATGAGAAAAAGGTACAAACCGGCTCTAAAATAATTTTTAATGCAAGAATGCTATTATTCAGAGACGAATATTTAAATCATAGTTCTATACTTCCTAAAGTTATGTCTTTTGTAAATATTTAAGCCATACATTGTTCTTTTTATTCAATGGATGAATTTATGGTAATATTATTTGGCCTCTATCAGGTTTAGTATTATCGTGTAATTGGCGTCGCCGTGGATAGACCGCTCGCCTCTCACCAAGGCGGCCCGGATTCACTCCCAGGGTACCGCATGCGGGACTTGTGGTGGATAAAGCTGCATCTGGGCAAATTTTTTCCGGGTTCTCCAGTTTCCCCCGCCATTCATTCTAGCAATAGCTCCATCATCGTTCCTTTCATTCATTTAACCGCCATTTCATATCATCTCCTTCCTCACTCTCATACTCTCTGATTTATAGCCTGTGCTCCCCAACAGACGTCTGACCTCAGGCCCCACTTAAGTTCTGGGGGTTTGACAGGGTGGGCAAAGAGGGAAAAAAGAAGAATGATCGTGTAATTATCTAATTCATATTTTGTCATGACTTCTTTGTAAATTATCACTTGTTTGATTATTGTTCGTTCTTATTATGTATGTACTCTTGTTAAAATTGATGAAGCCGATACTTCTATACTTAAATCAGATGGTGAATATATAAATACATAAACAGTATGTCGGTTGTAATAATCGAGGAAAAATATTAATACACCACATTCACTTGCCTCGTACGCGGTGACAGTGTTAACAATATCAGAACGCTTTTAAATAAAATAACAACCAGAAGCAAGTAGTCCTAGTAATGTAATGATGAAACAGTAGATATATTATACCATCTTGTAGCTTGAGTTACCTTTTCGAATTATGTACAGTGGTTGGGGAACACCGAATATAAATAACACACATGTAATATCCGCAAGGTAACTTTTCGTGTACATGAACTAGAATGTAGACCGACAACAGTAAATTAAGTTCATCCCCTAATGGAAATTTTGCAAATGAATCTGTTATTAGTTTAAAATATGCACTTTTATGCTCTTCTAATAATATTAATGCTGACAATACGTATCACAGCATAGTGAAACGATTAGGATTCGCAGCATTGTTGTATTAATTTAAAGCCAGACCTTAATGTCGTTGAACATTTGTGGACTAAAGCGCAGTTTAGACAACGTAGACTGAACTAGAGAACAGCTCACCGAAAGCCTCGAAGAAGAGTATCTATTGACCAAGTAACAACTACGACTTTAGTTGTGAGTTTGCACGAGTACATTTTGGTATGTCAGAACAACAATTTAGGTAAAACAAAGTGTGAAAATTATATTAAATTATGTATATTTTAATACTTTAAAGGACCTTTATAATTGCATTTTGCACTTCTTAGTTATTTTAGAGCGGGGGTTAAAGTTTTCAACCATATTCCAGTTGGAATTCTTTCTTGAATCAACAGTAATTTTAATTACCACTGACAAAAAGTATTTGTAAGCATTTAGTCTAATTCGTATTCCACCACATTTCCAATCTCACGTGATACCTGTGTAGGTGAGTGAAAACGGTTGCATGTCTTATTTATCTCAAGTCATATCTAGAGTGCATAAACACTAATTTTGGAGAAAGGAAGAAATAATGGGCTTGGCTTCAATACATAGTGAAAACCAAACAGAAAGCTATAGTCACATAATTAAATGCTATGACTTACCTGTCGATGGAGATGGCCATGAGGGTGAAGACGGATGCGCAGATAGACAGCACTGCTACAAACTGGGATATCTTGCAGTAGAGGGTGCCAAATGGCCAGTCGCTGTTGAGCATGTACGTGTAGTTGAAGGTGACATTCAAGGTAGAGACCATCGCGTCCGCGACGGACAAGTTCACCAGGAAGTAATTTGTGACGGTGCGCATGCGTTTGTGTGCTAAGACGATCCAAATGACTATCAAGTTCCCACCTGTGGCTACCACTACCATGCCCGCGAACAGTAGCGACCACAGTATCTGTCGCCAAAGCGGCAGAATAAACTGGTTGTGATCCTCAATTCCAGTTTCATTATAGGAGGTCGCTGATGTAACCGAATCATTTATTAGGGCAATACTGCCCTCATCCAGTGCCGAAGGTGCACCCAGTAGTGACACATTTGACCCAAAACCCAGCCAGGAATCCCAGGTGGATTCGTTATACAGCGCTGACGTACTGTTTACAAACGACATCGGCGGTAGTCCTGTTAGCAGCATGCCTGTCGTTGAAAACGTCGCCGGGTTGTCCATGGGGTACAGCATCTCACACAAGAAGAACCTGGTTCGCACTTCAGCCTAGGCACACATCAACAAAAACCTGTCCTAAGCCATTTTAAGTTTCTGTTCACCATGGCGCGTTAGACTTATCAGTCAACTTTCAGGTACAGTACCTTATGACACATTTGTTTGTATGCGGAAAGAAAACTGGATTTTCAAGAGAACCATTATTTTACTTGAAGCACTAACACAGAACACACAGGAATTGTTTTACGCGATATGTACAGGTTTATATAACGAAACATTCACGAGAACATTTTTGTAGGGAGAGTTTCTGGAACACTTGAAATGCACATCTCCGATTAACTCGCAGCTAGACCTTGAGCTATTCACTTCTCTTAAACACTGGTACAAATAGCGAAACGGAGAGAGTTGACTGGCCCAGTATTGTGATGTAGCGGTTCCGCAAATTACAAGCAATTTGATCCAATGCCAGAAAGAGAAACAGTACCGCCTATGTTGAGGCTGTTTATCATGATGTGGCAGCAGAACACCAGACACTGCTCCGATGATAGGCAGAGGAAAGCACAATCGAGCGAAAGATGCACCCGGGAGTTGAAGATGGAGAATCGCGACGTCAGAGTTGTCGACAGTACCAGGTTCATGGTTCTAGAGCTCTGAGGCAATTTTAGATTCCATCTGTAACAGAGGAAACACAAAATTGCATTAAACTGTTGCACTGGAGATCCAAAATTATGTTCTTTATAATATAAACCATTGCCACGCTATGGAAATAATCTGTAATTAATTTACAGAATTATTTCTAACCATTACCATTTCATACAGGCTCCACAGACTACTGATATAAAAGCTTCTCTATCCACTCTATCTTAATTTTGATATACGTGAAAGATACTGTAGGTCTATTACGGATGCCCAGTAGTAAGATGTCAAAATCCACAATTTCAGTTATATTCACTTTAGATTTTAATGCAGCAATCAGGGTTTAATGTATTATAATAATAACAATAATCATAATAATTATTATTTCCACAATCTAGATACATATTAATAGATTTCGACATTAAATAGCTTTCTTTCTCAAGAAATGTATTTACGTGATAAAAAGGATTGTGTTTTAATCAATGATACAAACTACGTTTAAACTCTTTTACAGGAACGGTTTGTATACCATTTGAAAGCTTATTTAAAAGTTTTATACTTAACATTTTGTAGTGGCTTTTAGTTTTTGTTAATCTATAATATGGGTAGAGCAATTGCTGTTTCTTGTTACATAGTTATGGTTTACATCTCTTAAATTAAATGCACTTTGGTACAACATCATATAAACTAACACATCGTATAGTTACTATTTTCTGAATACCAGTCCTAATGAGAAGTGTTTTATAAGGATACTTATATTGTGAGTCTGTCATAATTCTTACTACTTTCTTTTGAATCATGAGGATTTATTTCACCTCACTTATGTTGCCCCACAGCCTCAAACAATAACTAAATATACTTTGGAAAAAAGCAAAATATGCACTAAGAACATAATTATAAGCGATACATTTTGACAAATTTTTTATTAGGAAGGTCACACGAGACAGATTTTTACACATATATCTCACATGTTGCTTCCAAGAAAGATATCTACATATATACCAGAAGTGTAACTCTCTGCTCATTTTCAATTTAAACATTTTTCAGAGAGAAATTAATACATACTAAATGTCATAATGTTTTTAAATTATTCCGAAGATGTTATTCTTTTTATTGTTTTTTATTCCACACGATGCAATTAATTTTTACTTTCTCTACTACGTGTAGTAAGTAGGGGAAGTATTGTATTCCACCCAAAAATTCAGTACCGGGATTTCACCGGAAATATATGTTTTGAGACCCCCTGAATTAAAAAAAAATCATTTTTGGAAACATGTCTGTGTGTGTCTGTGAACAGCATAACTCAGAAACGAACTGTCGGATAAACACGAAATTTGGTATTTAGGTTCAGTATCTTCCAGAGATGCGACACGAAGGTTTTCAAGAAAATCTCCCCAAACCAGATTACCCTTTACATAGAAAATTTTTCGAAAACTTTAATTTTCTCAAAAATAGCTCTAACGATTTTGATTAAAATATCATATGTTTAAGAATTTTCATGACAAATGGAATGTGTATCTTGAATTTTCTGGGAATGTCTCCAAAAGTATTCTTCATTGTGAACGACTTTTGCATAACTGGTAAACCATAAGAGATAGACAAAGTTTTACTGCACAAAAAATGTAGATTGCGTTAAAATACACAATTTATGTCACATACATTTTTTTGTTGAGTGGACCATTTTCGAGATATTGCTTGTTATTCTCTTAAGTTTCCCAATATTTATACTTTTTCTCAAATGGGAATTCGTTATTCATTTTTTGTCCTAATGCAAAGAGAATGGAATGCTCCACATAGCAACCAGCTCTTAAAATATTTGACTATCGCTTAAAGCCTACCAGTTCCACTTGCATCTACAAGAAAATTAGCAATAAGATTAACAATTCGATATCTCGATTAACATGAAGCATATGGAGAACAAGCGTTTGTAAAAATATTTTGTACAAGAGTAGAGAAAGTCATGTGAGTGTAACACATCAGTTTTTTTAAAAAATTTATATCCTATAATTAAACTCTTTAATATGTATTATATTAATAAATTTCATATATTAATTATCGCACTAGTTTGATAAAAATAAATGACGAATATGAGACTAACCTTTTGCTTAAAAATGTATACAGTATGTTAAACATTGATATAATTTTTATCCTGTTAGTTATACCAAAAAGTACATCGAGTGAAACAATTTGAAAATGAGAATGTACCGACAAAAGAGAGCTTAAAAATAATAACACTAAAATCGAACTGTTTCTGACCTTATGCTGTTTAAACAGCATTTAGTGTATACACGTGTTTTCTGCAGCTGATTTAGTATTTGAAGATTCCTGAGGTCTCTCTTGGTTGGTTTGTTTACTTTAATGTTGGTAAAACATATAGTTCTTTACTACAATTTTACAGAAAGCTAGACTTACAGGCACACATTTAAATCATATATGCCATGCTTTAAAATATCCTGGAGCTATAAACGCCACACAGAAATAAAGTAGAAATTTGTTGTGTGCAATAACAGTAAAATCCATATTTATGAACTTCGGCAATTTTTGGTTTTTTTCACAGTTGTGTAACCCAACGTTGTGATTAGGATGAACTTAGTAGACGAGGCGTGATATAACACGAAGGTAGGAAATGATAAAGTATACGCTGATAAGACGCACTTATTGTAACTTAATCCTGATTGGTTCTAATTATCCAAATATGGCTGAGTTACCGTCCATTTTATTGCATCGATCTTCTGATTTCTTCTAGATGTTCTATAACAAAAGAATATTACAAGTTATTTCATAGAATAATGTATTGTATTACTCCAGGGCTCTGCTCATTTGAATTATTCACACAGGAGTGTATTAAATGAAATTCAGAAGCCCTTAATTTACATTAAGTTAGTGTAAATAGTCCGATTTAATATATGGTGGAATTTTACGTTAACTCGACTTGTCAAGACACCTAACGTTAAGTTCGTCGTAATCTCGACTATAGACAATACTGCGGTGACCAACTGTTTATTCGTATGACAATTCTGCCTTTGAATTCTAGTCCGACACTTACGGATTAGTCTGTGAATAAAGGTAAGACCTAAGTGAGCGGCAAAAGGTGAGGAGTGCGGAAATCTTTTACCTGAGTGGCTGGAAAGCAACCACGATTCACATCAGCTTCTAGATATTGAGACAGTATTTTTAATGATTTTAGTCAAATTATATAATAAAACATATAATAACAGCCCGCCTTAAAGAAATATGCGTAGGTAACAATATATAAAAAGTTTATATTACAGTCATTGTATATGTTTATGTTATTGTATAAATGTAATAATGTTATCTGAATGTATTACGCAATTTAATAATGTAGGAGCTGTGGGAATAATAGGTTAAAAGTTGCTAAGTTGTAACATTGAGGCAATAATGAGTAAGAAAGTGTAATAATGCTACTAGTCATTCTTGGAGCAACAATAATGTAGTTTTCGCGAGTTTATAAAATAGCCAATCAACAACCAGAAAAAAGCTTAGGTTAAATAAAAGTATTCTATTGGATTAAGAATAGCCAATCAGACACTTGAAATACATAAATTTACAAATTTAGGCGGTAGAAATCAAGTCAGTTGCTTGTAGACAGCACTCATAACTGGACGTGTTGCTTGCAGACAGTGTTCCTAACCGGACGCGAGATGTGTCCTCGAGAAATTTAATAAGTATTCAGTGTGAGACGAAAATAGTTTACGGGTTAAAAAGTGCAAGTAATTAATAAAAGAATCTCACAGCTCTCTATATCAGTGAAGTGTTATTTAAATTGTGTCAAGGATTGATAAATGTAGTGAGGTAAATATTGTGATCTGTGTAAGTATGCATTCTTAGCCGCAGTACTCCCTGCAAAGAAATCCACGTCTCTAACAAAAATACTGACGCAGCCGAGGCAAACATAAATATATAATATTTATAGAAACAGTCAAATTACAAAGTTAATGTTTTTAAATTTGGGACGAAGGCTAACGGGTACCATACGTGCGGTTGCAACTACTTCAAGTTCGGCTCCCCAACAGTTGAACTATAATACATCTTCTTAAAACTATCTTTCTATACGTGAGCAATTCCAAACCTACTTCAATAAGTTTGTCTCGTATTGGTTTTGATGTCAAACGTCTGGCACTCAAACATTAAACTATGAACATAGGTCTGTTTCAGGCTCAGGGGTTAAGGAAAAGACGAGAATAAAACAAACGTTAAGCGGAGTGTTAGAACCAGGTAAGGGATGAAGACTGGATGTGTCGGAGACGGTTTGCTATTTCCTTATTAATCCAGTATTATATCGTGGCAATATTTACGATTTCCAGCTAAATAAAACTTATTCGGGCTTTAAGATGTCTCTGGTGGTGGTTTATATAAAATGCATGATTCAAATTTCATTTATAATATCAGACCCTAAAACAAATGTTATACAATCAGAATCCTTAGTAATCTTCAGAAAAATAATAACAAAAGTAACAAAAAATTTTCCACCTAGAGGTTTGAAGTAGAAGGAAACCCCAGAAAATTGTTGCTTTGAATTTTTAAAACATGCTTGCAAACAGTTTTTATTTAATTGACGCTTCGTTTGTAAGTCACGCTAATCATACTTGCGTAAGCCGAGGTTTTTCTTAGACCATATTTTTTCTGAAATAAGGAGGTTTCTAAGCATTTATTTCTATATACATTAATACTGAATTTTTGAGTCGAAAGCAACACTTTATCTACTTTATCCTGGATTCAAAAGACCCTTTAGAGCAGGTTCAAAATAATAACACGAAACACAAATGCCTTATTTTACAGTTATACCAATTAAACATATACACTTAGTAGTTAGAACTGATTTTCCTATTTACAAAAATCTCGCTTATAGTAGGCAATATAGGTAATAAACATGCATACGAATACAACATGATACATTTTTGCGCTTCACGTTGGCACCATAATGATTATAGACATAAAACAATATCAGGTTGTCAAAATAATATAATAACATTCATATATTTACCAAATGAGACTGCTCTGCGGTATCGTGCGAGGTTTGCATTCCAGAGATGCCGGTTTTTTCATAGGTTTCCCGGGTCGGTAGGCGCATGTGGTGTGGATCCTCTCCCACCACGTATTTCCTGTTCCCATCATCTACTTTGATATGTTTCACTTCATCTGTTTCAGGGTTGTAGGATCAGGTGACGGCGATTGGTCTGTTGCGGCAGTACGGTGAAATCTGGGCCTAAGAAAGATTTCTCCCTGGATCTTGGCGGGACTGCTGGGGTCCTCTTACTTTCTGGGAGTGACTCATCTATTCCTGGACTCCCATGTTGCGGGTAGCTAGGCAGAGCTAGCCGGTGTCAGAATTGGTGTCATGTTGGAATCGTTAGGGACCTAATCCTTGTTAGCGCACATCCACGAATATGGTCGCCTTTAGGATCTCCCCATCACCCTTTCCTTCCAGTAGTCACGTTGGAAGCCTACTTGTGGTACTTAGACTGTGGCTACCCCTATCTCCTAAAATTCGTAAAGTAAAACAAACATTGGGTTCATTTCAATAAAAATGTATCTCCCCGAATCTAATTATTGTGACAAGTTTATGTTTGCATTTCGTCAGTACACTATTTATATTTGGTTCACAATGAAATCCAATACTTCAGCTCTGAATATGTAATGAATGTTGAGACAGCATTTACATCTCTTCTACGATTTTATCATGTTTGTATGTTTATTGTCACGTTTATGTAATTATTTTATTATATAACAGGGTTCATTCTCATGTGCAATGTAAAGAAATATGTCTGTACCCGTGTTTCATTTTTTAAGTAACTGACGATGTCGGACAGAAGGTGCAGCTGCTTGCGCATTGGAAAGATTTCTCCCCGTGAACGCAGGGTCGCTTCGTCGCTCTCCCTCTCGGGATTCTTTGCCTCTACTGGTGCGCGGGGGTTTTCAAACTGGAAGTATTAGGGACTTCAATACGTCTCTGTGGGCCTGTGTGCCTGCGGACCTTCACCTCATGTCTACCTACCGGAGGGTGCAGCCACAATAGATCAAGCTGGTCACAATGGCGAAATGTCCCCCTTCGATAATCACATCTTACATCCTATAAGTATAGGATGAAGTGTAAAACACAGAAGTGTCGTGGAAAATAAGTGGACCTAGAAATGTTTTCTAGCCTTGGAGTGCAGTGAAGCTGAGATACAGGAAAGGCACCTCATAAAAATGTTATGTGCCGTTAAAACCACATACGAGGCGAGGCGTTCACTTCGCGCGTTATGGGTCATGTGTAATTAAGTGTGATCTAATGGTGAAGACGAAGGACTTGAAGGGGGTAGAGTGTCGTGGAGTGATAAAATGGAAATGATAATAAAAATGGAGACTTAAGCAAGTCCTGATAATTAATAATCCATCTAGTTGTAGCCTACACCCCTAGATATACAGATCTCAGAGTGCTTTACCCATACTGGAATATTCAAACTATTAAAACGCATCCCGACTTGATTATCTGCTCACATCTGTCTTATTAGAAATCACAATTGGTAATGTTTATAGAAACACTGTCAGCAATAACCAAGTTGTAAATATATAGCATACTTGCAAGGTAATTGCTTGTTCTTCAGGATTCGCAGCGATATAATTTAGCTTTATTATAAGCATATGTGCCTGTGTGCAAGAGAGTGTTTAGCTATTTATTAAATACTTTTTGTGACCTAATAGAGGCTAAGGTTTATATTGGTTTCACACCGTTTGTACCTGTGTATTGCAATGGCATTGTAGAGCTAGCAGGCGTCGTCCGACAGACTGGTTGGAGAGATAAGAGGAAGGAACGCTCTCCCATTAAGCTGGCGGCAGAATAATTCCGGATGATTATTAACCCCCGCCTCCTGCGAACATTCTCGAACTCTCCGATGTGTTCGCGAGTTATTGAGTTCGTGTGTTTTTTTTATATTGATGCGACATAAAGTGAGGGTAACTCAGTGTGTTCTACGAATGCGGTTGTTACGATAGCAGTGACGGACATCGCTGGGCGTGCGATAGAAGAGAAGTCCAGTGTCCGACACTCCAGCGAGTGAAGCGGAAGGAAGAATAGGCTGCTTGGCGCACTTCATCACACCGATACGTGCAAGGAAAAGTGAATTGACATGAAAACTAAACTAAGTCACACTAGAAAAGTGAAGTCTTCTTCTTCTTCTTCTTTGAATACAGGATTGTGTTTATTCCCCGTTCCGAAGCCAAAGTGTTACAGGAACTGCTGTTTCCATCGCTTTCTGGGCCGTCCTATATCCCGTCTTCCTATTTATAAGAACATGCCTGCAACACCAGACTATCAGAGGCCATTCCTTGCTCACGTTGTCATCTCTCCTGATAATGTGTCATTTCTTCCACTATACCTTTTTCTATCTTCAGGCCCACCCCAATATGGATATTAAAAATATAATTTCGATTACTTCAATACGTGTTTTATTACACGTTAATGAGTTATGACTTGTTAGACACAAACAATATAAAATTAACAATAAAAAAATAACGATAACTAATGCGAGATTTAAAACGAGCAGCTTATGAGCGCAAGCGATACCTTCTTAACCTCTTGGACAATGAAACGTTTTTCCGTGCTCTGTTTTCAGTAGTTTTTAAGCGCCACCACCGAGAAACACCGTTTAAGCTGACCATTGCGCTAGCAGGTCAGAGACCATTCTACAGTTCCTACATGTGCGTTGTGAACAGAGTTGTTACGAAGGTACACGAAGCCTTTCGAGCGTCACATGAATCCGGGGATGACAACTCTTTTGTCCACGGGTGTACATATGTAATATTTTCTTGCTTCCTTGTAGAAAATTAAGTGAAGTGATAGTAAAAACAGAACGTCACAATACTTTAGACCATTTTCCTCCGTGCCATTAGAAATCAAAACTTTGTTGAAGCTTCACAATATAATTCGGGGAAAATATAGGAAATAAAATTGTGTTAAATACAAGCTTAAAATGCGTGATAGTAGGAAACAGAACAATGCAGACTGAGAAGTCCTCATAGAGCAACCAATGTGCACACTGCAGCCTAATAGTAGCAGTTAGTTTCATTACCATGCGATGACGTCGAAATGGGACGTCATTGCCTAATGACAGAGCCGCAACCACATCAAAAGGGATTCTGGCATGGCGGCAAGTGTTTGTTTTACAGAGGTTGGCATTCCTGATTTCATAAAGGAAGCAAGTGCAATTGTTGCAGAGAGGCGTGAAGCGGGTTTCTCTTGCACAGACGTTATCTATCGACTCCTTTGTGCGGCGCGAGAAACGTTCTTTAACCTTTCGGAACAATTCGCATTCCTACGGGAACTGCTATTAAATTCCTCCTCTCTTTGTAAAGCCAGACTATTGCATAACTGGTTTTCACTCTGAAGCTCCCATCAACGCCAGTCAGCCAAAACCGGTGGTTTTCTTGTGCCATATAACTTACAGCAACACTAATTTTGATAGGCAAATATTTTCAATTGTTGTCGTCTCTCTGCCGCCTACCACCCAAAAATTCGATGTAGAGATTCCACCAGGAATATACGTTTTAGACCCTGAATACGTAAGAAAACAAATCTGATGTGTTACACTCACATGACTTTCTCTACTCTTGTACAAGCTATTTTTACCAAAGTTTATTGTCCATATGCTTCATGTTAATCGAGATGTTAATCTTAATGCTATTTTCTTGTAGGTGCAAGGGGGAATGGGGTAGGCTTTAAGGGATAGTCAAATCTTTTAATAGCTGGTTGCTATAGGGCGCATTCTTTGCATGTCCAGGACATAAAAAAATGAATAACGAATTCCCATTTGAGAAAACGTATTGGAAAATTTAAGGGAAATAACAAGCAATATCTCGAAAATGGTTCATTCAACAACAAAAAAATGTATATGAAAAAAATTGTGTATTTTAACGCGATCTACATTTTTTGTGCAGTAAACTTTTGTCTATCTCTTATGGTTTACCAGTTATGCAAAAGTCGTTCACAATGAAGAATACTTTTGGAGACATTCCCAGAAAATTCGAGATAAACATTTCATTTGTCATGAAAGTACCTTAAACACATGATATTTTAATCAAAATCGTTAGTCATTATTGAGAAAATTAAAACTTTCGAAAAATGTTCCATGTAAAGGGTAATCTGGGGTGGGGGAATTTTCTTGTAAACCTTCGTGTCGCATCTCTGGAGGATACTGAGCCCAAATACCAAGTTTGGTGTTTATCCGACTCGTTTCTGAGTTACTCTGTTCATAGACGCACACACGGACATGTTTCCAAAATGCTTTTTTGGATTCAGGGTGTCTCAAAACATATATTTCCGGTGAAATCTCGGTATCGAATTTTTGGGTGGAATACAATACTTCCTCTACTTACTATACGTAGTAGAGAAAGTAATTATTAGAAAAAGCCATGTCTGTTTATATGAACAGCATAACTCAAAAACGAAAAGTGAGATAAATACCAATGTTGGTTTTTAACTTTCAAATCTTCCAAAGATGTGACAATAAGATTTTCAACAAAATGCGCCAAACCAAATTACCCCTTATATGGAAGATTTTGAAGTATTCGATTTTCTCAAAACTGACTGTAACGATTTGAATTAAAATATCATATGTTTAAGATATTTACAAGAAAAATAAAATATATACACAGAACTTTCTGGGAATAACCTTTGAAATCTTTTTCATTCGGAATTAATGTTCTATAACCGGTAAATTACAAGCAATAGATAAAATGCACTAAACAATAAATGTGCATAGTTCTCTTTAAAACACGTGGTAATTTGGTTCAAACAACTTTTTTGTAGTATTAGCTTTTCCGGGACATCCATTGTTATGGGTTTGAATTCCAAACATTGTCATTTTTACGTTACTAGATATAGTTAGGAGGGAAAGTATTGCATTCCACCCAAAAATTCGATACTTAGATTTCACCGGAAATACATGTTCTGAGGCCCCCTGAATCCATATAAAACATTTTTGGAAACATGTTCGAGTGTGTGGGTGTGTCTGTGAACAGCATAACTCAAACAATAGTCAGATAAATTTCATACTTTGTATTTGAGTTCAGTATCTTCCAAGGATGCGACACAAAGATTTTTAAGGAAATCCCCCCACCCCAGACTAGCCTTTACATGGAACATTTTTCGATCATTTTGATTTTCTCAAAAATGGCTGTAGCGATTTTGATTAAAATATCATATTTTTAAGATATTTTCGTGGTAAATGAAATGTATATATGGAATTTTATAAAAATGTCGTGAAATTCTTAATGACTTGCATACTGTAAACTGTAAGGTTTATGTAATATGCATTTTTTTGTCCAGTGAACCATTTCTGAGATATTCTTTGTTATTTGTTTGAATTTTACAATACTTATACTTTTTCTCAAAAGGGAATTCGTTATTTTTTTTTTATGTCTTAGACATGCAAAGAGAATGGAATGCCCCCATAGCAACCAGCTCTTAAAGGATCTGATTATCGCTTAAAGCCTACATATTCCCCATGCAATATGTCTGCAACTGTATATTAGCAATAAGTCTGCAAATGTTTATCTCGATTAATAAAGTAAATGGAGAATAAGCGTTTGCAAGTATGGTTTGCAGAAAATCATGTGAGTGCAGCACGTTAGATTTTTTGAAGGACTGTCGCTTTTGAGTTGTCTCTCGCAATATGTAAAGAACATTGAATCTTTTTAGCCCAGCATATAGCGACCCGATTTTTAAACATCTAACTGTCGATTCAGTTTGTTTTATCCCTCTAGTACTGTCAACGAAATGCGTATTGAATCCATTTCTGCAAAGGCTAATATCCATTATCATGAAATAAATAGAAAAATAAGCTTTCGCAAAATCCACGTAAAAATAAACCATATCGTCCTCACTGGTATAGAGGTTGTGCGTTCAAACCCGGCGGAGAGCGATGGATTTTTTTCTGGCGTAAAAATCCTTAGCATGGCTTCCTTCGAAGGGGAAGTAAAACCGGTGGTCCCGTGTCGTAGATTTATGGCACATAAAAGAATCTCAAGCCGATAGAGAGGCCTCTGAGCAAAATTTCTGGTCTTTCGCGCCCAACATAGAATGGGACGCTAAGATCCATAGTAGTTAAAGGCGTCCATAAATAAAATTCAATTTAATTTTAAAATAAACGACAATAGCTAAAAAGCTATGTGAATTTAACACATATACCCCCCAGTTTAGCCTCCAATTTGATAGTTTTTATCCAAATAGTAAGAAGTTCTTCCACACCGGAATAGAATCATTCTTACCGAGGCTAAATAAATGGCTGGGTAAAGCTTTCTCTCGGAGTAGGTATCGTAATTGCCACGTCGCTAACAAGATTCTCCACTCGGTAGTCTCTTCGATTTTTCGTTGCAGTTTTTACCTTTAACCGTTTCCTATTAGCTAGGAAAGTTTCCCCTTTACTTTCGATTGCTATTGTTTTTGTACATGGCTTTTCAAATGTTCAGTCTACTTGTAGGTTATAAAGCTCTATTTTTATTGCCATGTCGTAACAAATGTTATTAAAATTCTGATAATAATCTTTTACATTCTAAACATTCTTAGGAATGTCCCAATATTTTACAATATTTATTATGTTATTTGATAATATCTCCATTTTATTCACCCTAAATTATCTACATAAACAGCATTTAAAATAATAACTCTTCTCTATAACAGGGGAGAGGCCTGTTTCTCGGCAGATGTTCGATCCCATGATTTGGAACCATTGGTGTCTCATAAATAAATTTAGCAGCATTACTAGTCCTTTGGTAATAGTGTATGTGGTGAGGCAGTTTTTTTAACACTTAAATAATTTCAGTCTAATTATAGATATAATATAAAATATAATAACAGCCCGCCTTAAAGCAACATGTGTATACTACAATATATAAAAAGTGTACATTAGTCATTGTATATATTTATATTATTGTATACGTGTATAATAATGTTATGTGAATGTATTAGGTTATTTAATAATGTAGGAACTGTGAGAATAGAAGCTGAAAGTTGCTAACAATGAGGTAACAATGAGGTAACCTTGAGGCAATAATGAATTGGAAAGTTTAATAATGCTACTAGTAATTATTGGAACAATATGGTGATATTTAAAACAGTTTATAAATAGCCAATCAACAACTAGAAAAAGCTTAAGTTAAATAAAAGGATTCTATTGGAGTAGGCTTAGCCAATCAGAGACTTGAAATAGAGAAATTTGCAAATTTAAGCGGTAAACGCCAGACGCTAGGCGGCAGCGGACCTGAGTAGTTCATTCGCTCGGTACGTATCCAGTGAGAAGAAATTTCATTACGGCGAGAATATTATAAAGTTTGTGTGTTAAAAAGTGCAAGTAATTAATAAATAATCTCACAGCTCTATATATAAGTGAAGTTTTATTTAATCGTGTGAAGGATTAATAAAAGGAACGAAGTAAAATTCATAATTTGTGTAACCCTATATTCTTTAGCCGCATCACCCCTTGCTAAGAGATACATGTTTTTACAAATTAATACTGACGCAGCCGATGCAAACCTAAATGTATATAATATTTAAAGAAACATAAAAATATAAAGTTGATCATTAAACGTTGGGGCGAAGGCCAGCGGAAAGTGAACGTTGGGACGAAGGCCACCGGAAACTTTGTACCATACGTAGGGCAGTTACTTCATCAAGTTTGGCTTCCCAACAGTGGAACTACAATACAACCCTCAAATTGGCACTTAAACGTGGTGCTAATAACGCAAAGATATTCTATCAGTGGTCAAATAAATTTTTCCACTGACGTGAGCATACTGATCTTATACATAATAAACTTTACATAAATAACTTTATAACAAATTAGTTTTAAGTACGAGAGGATACAGCAAAATACAGTCAGATGTTAAAAAAGGCTTTGCTATATGCTGACCTGCAAATTCCATAAACTTTCCATGACATCGTGAGAAAATTTGAATGGCGACAGCACTTTAGATAATAACAATATATTGAATAGTTCAAACCAATAACGGCGGAGATATCGGAAATTGTTCATGCCACTAAAAGGCCATTTGAAATAAATTGTGTTCTAAAGGGGTCTACATTTTCTGTACTGTAATTTTTTTTATCTATTTCTTACTGTTTACCAGTTATATAACATTATATAACAACTTCTTTCCAACTGAAGAGGACTTAATAGGCTATCTGCAGAAAGTTCAAAATGTCTTTAAGAAAATATGGTGTTTAATCAAAGTCGTTGGAGCCAATTTCGAGAAATTACAAAATAACGAAACCTCTTCAATGTAAAGGCTAGTTTGAAGTGGAGAATGACCTTGAATAACCTGTCGCATTTTTTGAAGATACTGGACCTAAATACGAAGTTTAAATATTTAAACATTTCGTATTTTAGTTATGCTGTTGTTACAGACACACGCGTGCGCGTAACTTATTTAAAAATGCTTTTTTTTTATTTAGGGACCTAAAGCATTAATTTCCGCTGAAATCTCTATATAGAATTTCCAGGTGGAGTCATGATGTAACTTTGCTTTAAATAATGCCTGCTCACTCCTCTGAGAAACTTAACGCTAACTGATTTGCCATTTTGACAGGACAACGTGCAGTCTGTTTCATAGTTGCTCATACCCATAAAAATAGTTTTTAATACCAACTTTCGATATAATTGGGGACAAATATGAAAATTAATTACTTTGCTCTCATCAGAGACATTCTGGTTGAAAATCGAGGGTAGAACCCTAAAATATTCATAATAGTAAGTAAAAAAAACACTGACTTTCTCTACTCTTGTACAAACTATTCTCCATATGCTTCACGAGATTTTAATCTTATTGCTAATTTTCTTGCAGGTGCAAGGGGAATTGGTAGGCTTTAAGCGATAGTCAAATCTTCTAAGAGATGGTTGCTATGTGGAGCATTCCATTCTCTTTACATGTCCACGACATAAAAAAAAATTAATAATGAATTCTTATTTGATAAAAAGTATAAGTATTGGAAAATTTAAGGGGATAACAAGCAATATCTCGAAAATGGTTCATTCAATAAAAAAATGTATATGACATAAATGGTGTAATTTAACGCGATCTACATTTTTTGTGTAGTACAATTTTGTCTATCTCTTATGGTTTACCAATTATGCAAAAGTCGTTCACAATGAAGAATACTTTTGGAGACATTCCCAGAAAATTCAAGATATACATTTCATTTGTCATGAAAATATCTTACACGTATGATATTTTAATCAAAATCGTTTGAATCATTTTTGAGAAAATTAAAATTTTTGAAAAATGTTCCATGTAAAGGTAATCTGGGGTGGGGGGATTTTCTTGAAAACCTTCATGTCGCATCTCTGGAAGATACTGAACCTAAATACCAAGTTTGGTGTTTATCCGACTGTTCGTTTCTGAGTTATGCTGTTCACAGACATACATACAGACATACACACGGACATTATTCCAAAAATGCTTTTTCTTGGATTCAGGGGGCCTTAAAGCATATATTTCCAGTGAAATCTCGGTATCGAATTTTTGGGTGGAAACACAATATTTCCCCTACATACTATACGTAGTAGAGAAAGTAATAGTACGTTTAAATATCATTAAATTACAATTTAGTTCTCTAAGAAATCACGTGAGACAATAAAGCATCCTTATTGTCCTGTCACCATCTACATATGTTGGCGCGACTAACAGAAAGAAGAAACCACGTGTGTTATGTGAACCGGAGAGGCACTTTGTTGATTTCCCTTTTATTTTAGTGTATGGTGTAGTTAAGTGCAGTTTTTGTGCAACATGTGTAGGAGCACGTTTTCGTTTCGAGATCAACATGTATTCGATCGGATGTTGAAGCGGAAAGGTTACAAATCGTGTACTTCTGTGCACCATTACATCGCATACCTCGAGCAATATGTTTTATTCAGCGAAAAAGAAACAAAACTGCAACCAGAAAGAAAAGGATTTTGCTGTAGTGAATAAATGTCAACGATATCTCGGAGTTGTCTTCAACATATGTTGTGAGGATCATTTTGATATAATTCAAACGTATAGTAACATTTTCATATGCTATTATACTTAACTTTCATCCAATGTCAAGTCGTTGAAATCATAGATTTGTCACTTTTAATCTTTTAAGGACTGCATTTTAGGTTTCAGCTGAGTCTGATAAGATTTTAATAAAATATTACCATAAAATAATGCCTTTTTGCGTGCAACACTAAGTAACTCTAGGATAAAAATCAAAGCATTTGATTATTCTATACTAAGCAATTAACAATTCGCAATGCTATCACTATCGTCATCACCATCATTCGTGTAACAAAAACCTTACTGATTCATTTGTTCTTTTCTTCATGCTACCCTTGCAACATAATTACAAATGCATTAGAGCTTTATTAAAATTACGTTTGTGGTTCATAATGCCAAAAAAGTTGCAGCTATTTTTATTCTCCCTATGGCGTGCTATTTTTATATAATAAAAATTAATAGGTTAAAAATCTACTATTTTAAGCCACTAAGTTCTGAAAACTATTAAATAACACATTTTAATTTTCAACATATGCATAATATTTGTTTCAACTTAGCATACTTGCATACACAGAGTATAATAAGAGGGTATGCTACTTTTTTTTCCCTTTCTTTCCTTTTTTCGAGTGGAGGAGAAAAACACAATTATGTGCTAACCACCGCTCCGATGAGAGTCGGATACGGTGAGTGTGGGACTCGCCTCCATAAATAGCCATATCCACTAAAAAACTTCTCCTTAGGAAAGGAGAAGGTTTGACCAAGCCCAGTCTGCCCCCCAATGCAGTTTAGGTGAGGATAAGAAGGAATCCCTGGTGGTAGTGGTAGGATTAATGGCGATAGGTTTTTCTATGGTTGGATTGTGGTGGTGGTCTGGAAATGGATTGAGGTGAGTGTGGCATAACGTGTGATTCCATGAAGTTCCGAATGAGGGTAGGGTGTACCCCTCTTGAAGACAAAGATACTGTGTCTGGAGTTACTCGAAGTTTGGGTAATGGTGTTGTTGGCCTGTAGCTGGAACTCTCGTATCCCCACGGCTGAGGCTTCAAGGGCGCTCAGCCGCATGAGTTGATCGTCGCTGCCGTCTGCTGGTTCGTCGGGTTCGACGAGATGGCACTCGATGCGTGTCAGCTTGCGCTGGACTGATGCGGATATCCCACCGTCGCCCTGGAGATTGGAGATCTGCCTTGAGAGGGCGCTGATTGTTGTGGCTGAGGTTCGCTGCTTGGCCTCAACTGCTATGTTACTTAACACTATGCTTTTATCCACGAATTATGGTAGCCTTAAACAGTTATTATTTCCAAAAAAACGACGCTACCTTTAATGTATCCCGCGTGGCTGATTATTCGCTTTGCCGTTTTAAAACCTTCATCCTCATTTTGAGGAGAAAAAAGCGAAAATAAAGCTCTTACCAACAATATAGATCCATCATCTACGCAAGTACGAGTATATGACACTACACCGATCTGTACTAGACGGAGACGTCACAACCCAGACACGTCGGCAGCGTTTTCGAGAGACCTGGAAAATGAGACTTCAAAATATTTCTTCCTTGATTCAAAATAGCATAAACTATTTTCATGCAATATCATTTCCGGTTTATTTGAGGATGAACCTTTCATTAAAAATATTTTAGCACTCGTGCATATTCCAAATTCATCACTTAGTGAATGAACAACTATAGGATCTTATTTAAAGAGACCTACGAGGGCAGTCCCAGAAATATCCGACCTGATGTATAAATAGTGGTGGTTGTTTAAAACAAATGACTGTGGTAGAAAGTACCAACCTTATAAAACTTAAGTCTTAAGTTGATGATGTTTCGTCGTTTAGTAATTGTTCGGCAGACATCAATAGTGAACGCTCTCAGCAAATTTGTAAACATGGATAAAACTGATCATCGTTATGTGATACAATACTTTCATTTGAAAGGTCTTAGTCCAAATAATATTAAAACTGATTCTACTCTGGGGAGTCTGCTCCTTTGTTTACAACAGTAAAATATTGGGTGGCAGAGTTTAAGCGAGGGCGTACGAGCTCCCAAGACGAACATAGCAGTGGTCGAACAAATGAGGTGACCACGCCAGAAATTGTGAGAAAAATCCACAAAATGATATTGGATGACCATCGACTGATTGCGCGAGCTAGCAGACATCATAGGCAATTCAAAAAGTGCTGTACATCGCATACTGATTGAAAATTTAGACATGAGAAAGCTGTGCGCAGGATGGGTGCCACGTTTACTCACAATGGAACAAAAGCAGCATCGTGAAGATGTTTCAGTCAGTGTTTGGCGATGTTTCACTGCAATAAAGCTGAGCAGTTGTGTCGATTCATAACCATGGATGACACATGGGTCCATCACTTCACACCTGAGACGAAGGAACACTCAAAACAGTGGATTGAAAGGGGAGAATCGGTTCCAAAGAAGGTGAGACAGTTTCATTTGCAGGCAAGGTTATGGCTTCAGTTTTTTGGAATGTGTGTGGAATAATTTTCATTGATTATCTTCAAAAAGGAAACACAATCATTGGCGAGTTTTATGCAAACTTATTGCAGCATTTGAATGAAGAAATCAAGCAAAAACGGCCGTATTGATTGGAAAACAGACCTTTGTTTCATCAAGCTAATGCACCAGTTCACACATCCACTATCGTCATGGCCAAAATCAATGAGTTAAAGTTTGTATTGCTTCCTCATGCATCCTACTCGCCAGATTTAGTCCCCTCTGATTATTTTATATTTGCAAAGTTGAAGAAATACTTTGGTGCTAAAAGAGTTGTCAACAGTGAAGAGCTGCAGTCTGCAATTGATGCTATTTTGCAGAACTCGGCGGTTCTCAGTATAAACAGGGTATCGAAGCTATTGAACACCACTGGGAAAAGTGTATCGAGCTGAAAGCAGACGATGTAGAGAAATAAATGTTTTTTTCCAAACTTTTGGGTTTTCTTTGTTAGGTCGGGTACTTCTGGGACAGCCCTCGTATCTTAATCGGTACCTTTACCCTACCGTTTCCTTTCTGAAGTGCCCTACAACACTGATTGCTCTTGTTCGTTTTTTCAAACCTCATATCTAATTACGCACCGCACAGAATGGCAGTTGACAATTTAAATTGAACTCTTTCTACTCGAAAATTAGAATCATTTCCGTTATAATTGATTTTCAGCCTTGCATTTAGATTGTCACTTTAGATAATGTAATTTACTTTTTTTACCATCTATTTTATGAATATTCATGTTCTAATGAATGTTAACCATGAATGATAGGGTTATCTGGAACTCTAAATCCATTTTTACCGAAATATGCCAATCATTGTGATTCAGCATTTATAGCGGGTAATTAAAACGCATACAATGCTTTCCATCAGTGTATTTACTAAAGCAAGTTCGTTGTGGTACAGTGTGTCACACAGTCTCATTGATTTCATTCATGCATAAACCTTCCTCATATCATTATTGTAAGGAGAATTTCAACAATAATGAAAATATTAAACGGATTCATTAAGTGGAATCACCAACAGCAAAGAATTAATTGATAATGCAGTATTATTACATTTAAGAATACAACAACACAACTAATAACCTGGATATAGAATTTAAAATTTATTAATAGTTTATTATTTTGTGCTACAAAAGATTCTATATTTTTATTTTCTCTACCACCCACATCATGTTTAGTATTTGAGTAGGTGAAAGGAAGTATTGTATCAAAACAAAAATATATATCGAGGCTTCACCCGAATTAATGTTTGAGGCTCCCTGAATATAAGACATTTTATAAAGAGGTCCGTGAGAGTGTGTGTCTGAACAGTACCAAACTTGGTATTTTCAGCATCTTCGAAAGATGCGACGCGAAGATTTTGTAGAGAATTTCCGCACCCCAAACTACGGTTTACGTATTTTCAACATTTTTTATTTTCTCAGAAATGTCTCAAACGATTTTGATTAACATGCCATACATTTACAATATTGACATGCCAAGGAAAATCTGTATCTTAATTTTCTGGGAACCGTTGTATATACTTGTTTGCAGAAAACGTGGCCCATAATAGAAGTTTATGTTGGTACTGAAATGTCTAGTCCCATGTAACGCCAGGTTTATTTCATCTGTTCCTCTAGCGTAGTTCGGGTCACTTGATAGTAGGTTACTTACCTCCCCCAAAGATGACCGAAAGGTAACATCACAACCGATGTGTCTTACGCTAGCTGAGTACTATAAAGGCAATCCTTAGGTGAATTTCAGCAAGGAAAAAAATTATACCCATATAGTAAAATAAACAAAAATGAACATATATACAGGGTGGACCATTTAAGTTGAGACTACAATATCTTCAAAACTAAGCGCTGTAGAAAGAAATGTCTTTCATAAAAGCTGCTTGATATTATGTGGAAAGGTATATGCCATTAGCCGTGTTTTGTTTGGAGGACGTTATGATGGTCATTTTAGAGTAAATTTAATGTTTGTAAATGCAAAGATACATTAGGGTCTATTTAAATTTACCCTAAAATTACCATCATAACGTCCTCCAAGTAAAACAAGACTAATGACATTTACTCCCCCCATAATATCAAGCAACTTTTATTCAAGACATTTCTTTCTACAACGCTTAGTTTTGGAGATATTGTACAGTCTCAAATTGTCCACCCTGTATATGTGTATAGCAAAATAAGTGTAAATAAACTCTACTTAATCTTGGCCATTTTAAAGCACCTAACGGGCACTTGAATGGCCCTGTATCATTGAGGTAAAGTTCAGTATTAAACTTCAAGCCCATTTTGTTTTTAATTCAAAAAGATCTGGGTACCATAGTTTTTAAACTACATGCTTGACATTTTTAGAGAAGCTCCAGATATTAAGTAATTAAAATTGAAGTCATTAAACATATTAAATTGTATATTTACAACTAAATATTTTCCAAAGCTTATATTCGTAAAACTAAAAGCCTAACATAAAATGATTGTGTTCTAGTGCACTAATTAGAATACATCCAGACACATATTTGTCTTTTAAGCTCAAAATAAAAATGTGGAACAATATAATAAACAGTTTATTACAAAGAGCATTTTATATTAGTATACCAAAACGTTTAAACACTAGTAGAACAATTAACGTTTAAAAGAGGATCCGGCACAGTTCATTCAAATTTTGTAATGTGGAACAATATAATAAACAGTTTATTACAAAGAGCATTTTATATTAGTATACCAAAAGGTTTAAACACCAGTAGAACAATTAACGTTTAAAAGAGGATTCAAATTTTGTATTTTAACTTTATGTTCTGCATACATTTTCAAACTTTCAAGTTAATAAAAATGTGTTTATGTTTTAATAATAATTTTGATATTAATACTACTAATAATAACAGCTCATATATTTAACGACTCTTTTCAACTATAAGCGACGTATTAGTGTCGTCTTCATGTGTGTTACTAATTGGGTCCAGTAAATTTGGCCATTAAATGCCAAGAGCTGTTGAGATTCAATCCCACCATTTTCAACACAGAAAGCCATTTCTGATTCAATTGCCTAATCTAGCTTTAACACGGACATTAATTTACCCCACCTAACTGCATGTATGAATTTGGACAGTATTTTTAAAGGTAGAATTTGAGTTTATAAGAAAGGATTTCTAACCCTTGAATCAAATTTTCATGACGAATGTGTAACTATAGCAAATGTTTTAAATATATTTGCTCGTAAGCTTATAAAGCAGTGGCTATAAACATTTCCTTCATCATAGGCGCCTTTAGGCGAACTCTAAACTTAGTATTTTAACGTCTACAATTTTAAACAACGAGATATGCGGTCAACAACAATTAGGTATAATAATGTATAATGGTAGTCGTAACAATAGGAGTAATTAAATTAATTAAATTGACGCAATTAATGAAATTGAAAAATACATTGAAGTAATATCATTTCGGCGAATTTATTCGATGGCGACAATAATTTTACACTTCGTCTTCATACCTACTTCCAAAGAAACGTTTGACAGAAATAGTATGGCTGTTGTGCATGTCAACGGTACACCCCTACCTCTACAAGATTAAGTCGCTAATCATATCACATTAGACTAACTAACTACTTGTTAGATGAATCAGAATAGAATTCATCAAGAATGGTTATTTCTGATCCCTCCTGATTCTCACCGAATATAACATCACTCATTGACTCATAATTGTTTCTTGCGATTTGTTTATTTTATAGAAAGACGTGTTAAGGACTGTGTGGAATTTAGTATTGGTTAGATACGTGGAAACCTGACGGAAGAAAAAGCACTAATGCGATCTGGGGGAATGGGCCCTTTTTCTGCTCCCGAGTGACAAGTGGAGTGAACGTAATCGTGCCGATATAATGCGCAGTGTTTATGTTGATAAAGAAATAGTAAAGCACCTCAGTCACGCCCAGCCCCACCCCTTACCTAGCTATAGCACTCCACCAAATGTTTATCTTACTCCCCCTTTTCTTTCGCTCCTGAGCCTGAAACTGACCTGTGTCTATAGATTAATGTTTAAGTGCCAGACTTAGGCATTAAACCAAATCGAGTCGGACTCATCCAAGCGATGGTATGGACAGTCATGCGTTCCAGCCACTCGGGTGAAACGTTTCATACTCCTCCCTTTTCGCCACTCACCTAGGCCTTACCTTTGTTCATTGGCTAATACGCCAATTAAAGATTGGCTCACCCAGGGCTGCTGTGGAACACAGGTGATAAAGGTTTTCTGCCAGCATTAAATAAAGAAAAACATTACAGAAACCAAATCATTGGCATGTTTCCGTGCACTCGACTGTACACAGCATGTATCGGATGCTATTTAAGTTCAAGTATCAATGTTGTTTAGACACCACATTTTATCTGGCGAATGCATGAAGCATGCAAGTACGAAAAGAATAATCATTCTTTCACATGTGCCATGTGTAGGCTAAAGTTAGAAAGGCAGAATCGGACAGATCTTCGCTTTCCGTTTGTTACAGCAATGGCTCGGAAAGTCGAGATTCGTGGTTGAAATCTCCGCTATGGCGTTGATTTTTCAATCTGATTCTAACTTTCCACATAATTTATTACATCTTTCATAAAACAATTACCAGCCTCTAAACCCAAATTCTACACTTCCGTAAAACGTCACATAAAAGAAGCAGTTCAAGCTGTGAATAAGACTAAACTCTCAGCAGCAGCAGCAGCAGCAGCAGCAGCAGCAGCAGCAATAGAAAACAAAAAATCTCTACCCTCTATCGTTTATTAGCGGATAACTATTTATTCTTACTCAAGCTAATTTTCTATCTACTATAGTTTAATCCAAACAAACATTTCCATAAATAGCTACATTGTACATTTTGTTATAGATACAACGGGTACAGCAACAGTCAAATGTTTTAAGAACTGGATGCTATACGCTGACCTTAAAATTCCATACTCTTGCGATGCAATCGCAAGAAACAGCTGAATGTTGACAGGACTTTAAAAGAATGGCTAAGTACTAATAACAGAATATCTCTGAACTGGCTGATGCCACAAAACGTTATTTGAAATACGAGTGAATTGTGTGTTCTAAAAAGATCTACATTGTGCAGTACGTTTTCGTCTATTGCTTAACGTTTGCCAGTTATATAAAATTATACAAAACTCCTTCCGAATTGAAGAGAACTTCACAGGCTATACGCAGAAAATTCAAGATATACATTTTATTTGTCATGCAAATATAATTAATATATGGTATTTTAATCAAAATCGTTTATGCCATTTTTTAGAAAACCAAAAATTTAAAAAAAATCGACCATGTATTGTGTAATTTGGGTTGGGGATTTTCTTGAAAATGTTGGTACATATCTTTAAAAGGTATTGAATCAACATACCATTTTTATAATTTATGCTGTCCATAGACACACAGTAACATACACACAACGCGCGCGCGCACGGATCTTGTTATAAAAATCTGAAGTGTTACACTCACATGACTTTCTCTACTCTTGTACAAACTATTTTTACAAACGCTTATTCTCCATTGCTTCATGTTAATCGAGATATCGGGATGTTAATCTTATTGCTAATTTTCTTGTAGATGCAAGGCTTTAAGCGATAGTCAAATATTTTAGGAGCTGGTTGCTATGTGGATTATTCCATTCTTCCATTATTCTTACCAGGACAAAAAAAATGAATAACTAATTCCCATTTGAGAAAACGTATAAGTATTGGAAAATTTAAGGGGATAACAAGCAATGGTTCACTCAACAAAAAGAAATGCATATGATATAAATTATGTATTTTAATGCGATCTACAATTTTTATGTAGTAAAATTTTGTCTCTCTCTTATGGTTTACCAGTTATGCAAACGTCCTTCACAATGAAGAAAACTTTTGAATACATTCCCAGAAAATTCAAGATATACATTTTATTTGTCATGAAAGTATCTTAAATATATGATATTTTAATCAAAACCGTTAGTGCCATTTTTGAGATAATTAAAATTTTCCAAAAAATGTTCCATGTAAAGGGTAATCTGGGCTGGTAGGATTTTCTTCAAAATCTTCGTGTCGCATGTCTGGAAGATACTGAACCTAAATATCTAGTTTGGTGTTTATCCGACTGTTCCTTTCTGAGTTATGTAGTTCACAGACACACACACGGACATGTTTCTAAAAAGATTTTTTTTTGGATTCAGGAGGCCTCCAAACATATATTTCCGGTGAAATCTCGATATCGAATTTTTGGGTGGAATACAATGCTTCTCCTACTTACTATACGTAGTAGAGAAAGTAAAAATGCCTTTCTTGGATTCAGGAGTCCACATAACACGTATTTCCGTTGAAATCTCGGTATCGAAACTTTGGATGAAATGCAATATCTACTCTTCCTACCATGTACGTGGTAGAGAAAGTAAAGATGGAAAGCTGTTGCAAAATCCCAAGACTATACCACATATGCCACAGAAAATAGCAGTAGCACAATTCTGGCTAATGACAGGATACGACTTGAAACGGCAACTCTAGGCCGAGCCCAAGAACTGTAATTACAGATAATTTATTAATTAACTTTTATTGATATTAAATCGTACTATGTAAATATCTTTTTCTCATACTGCTTGTATATTTTAAGAAGGGTGATTTAACGTTATTTATCTATCTAGGTTACTAATATTAGTAGAGTTATAAATGGTTTAATGTAAATAATTTAAGCGCTATGTTAAAATACTGTCCACGATGAAATGTTTTAGCTACAGGAATAGTGCTTTCGAAGGCAGAAAACCTAGTTTTATTACCTCTCTTCGGTCGCAGTGCCATTATTCCTACAGCGAGGGTGTAGCGCCTTTGTCCCTTTGTTTGATAATTCGCCGTGACCAAGTGAGCGAGACAGATAGCCTAACGGTAAATGTAGGAAAAGCCGCGATTTATATTAAACTTGGACCAATGAGATCTCTGGAAGTTTATTCGAAACAGTTAGACGCGTCGAGTCGCGCTAAAAATGGACCAATAGGAAAGGAAGCAGCCTCATAAGCCTGCGACTATAAATGGATCTGTTTGGGCAAATTCGAGACAGTTTTTTTTGTCATGTGTGGTCAGGGAGAGATGCTGCAGGATGTGTGAGATATCGCGCCAAAACAGGGAATCAAGATAGTTTTAGAAACACACCTAAGATCCGCTACTCGTAAAGAGATAATAAGCATATTTAAACTTCGTGTCATATCCGCGCCATAGTTTAACAGCGGTGGACAGTATTTTACAGCGGCAATACCAGTTTTGTATACTACGAGTGTTAATTAAATAAAAAGAAACGGCAGTGTCATCTTTTCATAAACAAAGTACGTCTATGTCTTCCTATATCACCACCCGAGATCTACGCTTTCCTTTACCGAGGATAAGTCCATGCTCCCATATAGTTTAAGGAAAATTACTGCAGCTAGCCGAGGATAAAATTGAAGAGAATCAACACACTGCGAACTTCTGGAACCAACGGGAGAAGCATCAAGGTAAGCCTACAGCAACGGACGAAGGAGGTGACCGCCACAGACTGCCTAGCCAAACATTTGCATAGGTTCAACGTCTTGACATCTCCTAAATGCATCTTATGCAACACTACAGAAGAGGATATGGACGAACACCATCTGAACAACTGCATTGCTTCACAAAGTAAAGATGGAGGACAGCAAACTACTGGAGAGCAAGACTGCTAATGGCTATGTAAAATTAAGCACATAAAAAAACAACAATTAATTACTATGTCACTGAAAAAAATAAATCGGATACATATATCGAAGATCTGGGTCGATGGACATCTGAATTGTTATAGTAATCCATCGATACAGTCCACACTAAATCTGATGATCGGTAGGGAAAACATCACAATCGTAATTGTAATCCAAAAGACGGTAGCAAACGGTAGATTGTCCTTCTTGCAAGATGTGGTCTGTATTTCCCAAATTACATCCGCTACCTAATTTATAGAAAGCGATGCGTACTATGCAGAAAGCGATGCAGAAGAATAGTTTGAACAAATTGCACTGCGCAAGTGCGGTCATATTGACTGAAAGAAAAACTATGATAAGGTAATAAATCTAATCAGATTATTATTGTCAT
The DNA here is from genome assembly GCA_030765065.1 of Deroplatys truncata. Taxonomy (NCBI): domain Eukaryota; kingdom Metazoa; phylum Arthropoda; class Insecta; order Mantodea; family Mantidae; genus Deroplatys; species Deroplatys truncata. The sequence continues at coordinate 91,571,431 of CM060979.1, forward strand.
TATTACTATTACCTTCGCATTACCGGTCATGTTCTATCTGACCTTCAAAATAAAAACAGTTTTTCAGCAAAGGTAGCACTCTCAAAATCATTACAATAATCTACTGTTTTCAACTGGGATTTTCTCCGCAAAAATTATTAGCTTGTGGTAATTTCTTTTAAGATTTTTACCTTCTCTATTACTTACCCAGAGTAAGTAGATAAAATATTACAGTCCACTTAAAAATTCGATACAGAGATTTCACCGAAATAAGTTTTCAGTCCCTCTGAATCCATTAGAATGAAAAAGTCCATGTGTGCGCGTGAGAACAGTATAACTTAAAAATGAAAGCACGGTTAAATACCAAATTTGGTATTTAAGTTCAGCATCTTCTAAAGATGCGCACAAAGATTTTCAATAAAACCTTCCTCGCCAAACTACCTATTACATGGAAAATCGCTCGTTGTTTTTTTTATTTTATCAAAAATAGCTCTAAATATTTTACTTAAAATACTCTGCGTTCAAGATATCTTTATGACAACTGAAATGTATGTATTGAATTTCTGGGGAATAACCTATGAATTCATCTTCGTTCTGATACAATTTGTGTAATTTGTAAATCTTGACGGGTAAACAAAATCTTACTACGCAAAAAGTGTTGATTTTGTTAAAACATGCGTTTTATTACAAATTAATTTGTTTTGTGGAGTTTAGCATTTCCGAGATATTCCTTACTTAAAAGCATAACTTACTATATACCTTTTATATTCTGCTTGATAAACCTATTTTAATGCACCCTTTCTGTTTAAGAAGTTCTGTATGTTATTTTGTATCTAAATGGGAAACCCATTTTGGGTCAAATTTTAAAATAAAATACACTTTCCTCAACTGAGTAGTCGATATTCACGCAGAGAGCATAGACTTTGAAAGTCATCACATCGCAGATGCTCTTAAATAGAATCGTACTATCGCATTAGTCTTGTATCCTACAACGAAATGTGGAAATTTGGATAGAAAGTTTATCTTGATTAACAAGAAGCTCTTGTAAAACTAGTTTGTAGAAGAGTGAGTAAGGAAAGTCATGTGAATGAAACACACAAGGTTTTTTTTAAGTAGGACTGTTTATCATCAGGAGTAGTTCCGTAAAAGTTTTAAGATCGTTATATTAACCCTACTGCATCTGTTATTAGGTCTACGCTAGTAGCAATAAGAGTGCTTCAATGTACAAACCGTGCAACAAACAGTTTCATTTGGAAGTTACATAATATTTTATATTGCATTAAAAAGTTTTCAACCATTATTAAAATGGATTTTAGTATTATGTCAGTTAATCCTTAATTATTGTCTGCTAACTTTGTGTCATATTTTATAAGACTATTTGTAGAATACGTATTTAATTGCTGCCTTAGAATTTGTTTAAACTATCAACTTATTATTACATTTGCTTTGTCACTTCAGTTCATCATTTCGATGCTTTAACATCTGGTATAGGCTTTAACTCTTAAACATATGATATTTTTATTTTACATCCCAAATTACTTGTGAATCCTAAACTTAAGATAATAATACAATAATGGAAAGAAATCATCCAATATATGATGAAAATTACGCTGCATGTCTGATATTAATAGATAATTTTACGTCATATTTTAATACATTACATTGACTCTAAATATCCTATTGTATGCCTAACAATTTAACTGATGGACTTTATTTCATTTTGCTTAGCAGGATATCTCTCAAATGTCATTAGCACGCATACTGCGGACATAATGCTTTATGTTGGTGCTGACAAAATCTAGCCCTGCACCCCACCAAATAATTCTAGCCACCGGATTGGCAGGGTACTTTACCTCCTACAAAAGTATGGTCGAAGTTTCGAAGAGTAAAATTACAATTTAAACTTTATATTTTCATGCTACCGATCTCTTAGTGCCGATCTTCTTATTGTCGTTTAGTAGCGACAACAACTTAGCTTTCGTGCCAATGTCACTGATGAAATGTCTTATACATATAAAAATGCAGTAGCTGTCGCTCAGTTTAACTATACGTGCAAATAATTCTTCACCTCTTCTTTTGGAAGCCGAAATATATTCTAATTCGTGTAGCCTTTCCTTGGAAACCAATCGTAGCGAAAACCCTTCATAGAGGCGGTATCCAAAGCACCCCTTAAGTCAATTTTGATTATAAACATTGTTCATTTGTTAGTTTTTATGCCCTGAATTGTTTTTAGGCCAGTCACACAGAGAACTGATACCGACTGAGTGGAGACAAAAGTTAGTTGCCTGAAGGGGAAAAACCTTACGGGGGGAAAACACTATGTTGATCTAAGGGAATGGGCCAGCTTTTATGCAGACAGTGTACATTTTGTTTCATTTAAATGTCATTATTTCAAATACAACTTTCGCTAGATACTTGTTAAGCAGATACTGGCATTTCCTGGTAACACTGCGTGCGATTTTCTATTTAATGTAGAGTAACATCCATATTAGGGTTAAAGCAAGGAAGGTCGCCTATATGACGAAACTATTGAGTAGCCCATACACTAGCCTTGAGAGTGTTGAAGTACTGGAGTATCGATGTTACGTGAATGTAATATATGGGAATGTCTATGCTTTATGGTCAAAGTCTATTGAAGTCAGTTGAATGTAATTGTTAGCTGATTGCAGTATGTGGGTATATCTATATAAATAATAGTTTTACAGCCACGAAAGGCAAATCCTCTTAAGCTGGCCACTTCAGATTACCCTTATCAAGTCTGAAGTATCCTTTCAGTGCTCTCATAGGAGCCACTCAACGTGCCAACATCGAAGCTTTCAACTGCTGCTTCGTTGGCTGAATAAAGCAGCAAATTACCAAGCTAACCATGCTATAAGGACACCATACCAGAATTAATGAAATAAGTGCACAGTTGACACGGAGAACTTCATAAAAATTTAATATTTTATGTCAGAAGTACTTCGTAAGTATTTTAAGATCTGTTTAAACGAAACTAAGACCATTTTGTTTTAGAGTACTCGATAGTCAAACGTTATCAAACATTAATAAATTAAAATATTGAACAAGTGAATAGATTTCAAAGAAATTGATTAAATCACAGAAGAAATTTAAGAATACGTGCGGCACAATCAAAGAACCCTAGGACGTAAAGCAAGAGAACACTCTAGAAAGACATTTTATAACACCAAGGCAGTAGCAGAATGTCTTTGTGGTAGTGAACTACGGAAATAATGGAAATAATAAAGTGAAATACAGAAAGCATCAGAAATATCTTCCAGAACCACTGGGAGTAATTAGAAATGAGTGAGTAAAGAATGAATAAGAAAACAGCAATTAAACATCTGGGTTTCTGTGGAAAATTATTGATATCTACATTAATATTATAAATTTATATGTGTGCAGGGTAATCCAAAAAAACCAATCAACAAATTCGATAGTTCTTTCACAATTGATAAGCTCGACTCTTTCTGCCGGACATGGGCTATAAAAACATGGAATATCGTTTCACCATCATCTTCATCAATTCCCTCCTCTTTGAAGGACTTACCCCCAAAGATTTACAAGCCAATAACTTGAGTCAGGAGCCTGTCGAAGAGAGGCAAGCTTTGATTGAGAGCAGAACCTGGATGGATGATCAGTCCATTGTCTCATATGACGATGAAGAAGGAAGTAAAATGTAGTGATGAAAGAGACAGATTATCCAACTCAGCATTCGCCTATCGACCGAGAAATATCGCGAAAAAAACATCGGTCAGGTTGTTTGGCCCCGGATGTTTCCAAATGTTACAGCGGCGTAGCCGTGCTCGGTGCATATAATTTCATGAATTACAAAAATATTATAAAGCATTTATTAGGTCCTTTATTTGAGTACGAACACATTACAGTTATAAAAGAACATGTTACGAAGAAGGCATTGACTTGTAGTTGAGAATGCCATGGAGTAGTGAATAGTTGCTGCTGTTACCCCACACAGAAAATGCATGTAAATAAGATAAATGTCGTAGATATTTTATTAATCCAAGATATATATACCGAGTGAGTCTTCTCAGCCTGCGAATTGAGAAGTTATGGAGTCCTGGCGTTGTGCAGGCTATGCTATAAACACTTTTCACGGGAGGTCTATCTGAATCTCGAATTCAAGCACGGTGACAAGAAACTGACAGATGCCCTTACTAGGCTCATCTTTGTCAACTATTTTTGGGTAGTAAAAGTTGGGGACGCAGTGAATCTACAGGCCTTCCGGAGATTTATCCGGAAGGAACGCTGGGAGTTGGACAAAAGGAACACTTTGGCCTTGGATCTCCCGCATATAAGGAAGCTCTAAGTGTCCACTGCAGGAGGGCATATGCTAAGAATAGGGATAATAAGAAGAAGAAGAAACAAAAGTGATCTATCCTTCTTGTGTAGTAGTTTCCATATTCTCCTAAAAACCTATCCCAAAATAAAGAAAATAAATAAATACATTGCATAAAAATTAAAAAAAGCATTAAAAAATGAAAACAAAATAAAAAAAATTAACCTTGGCAGAGAACTTCCATTCAATTAGCAAAAAAAAAAAAAAAAAACCGCTGTCAACTGCTTTGAAATGACTGCTTTGCACAGCTGTGGGTAGAGTGACTTATACTCACTCGTAGTGCAACAAAGTGCGCGTTGGCCTCCAGTGGTGAAAGTCCCAGTTTCAAATTCTGCACTTGAAGATATTTTTGTATGTTTAGTAAATTTAACGAGAACTGATAGTTTGGCAAGGAAGGGTCGTTTCACTTAATTAGTTTAATTATGTGAATTTAATTAAAACACAAATTGTTACTTGTTAGAATATGCTTTAATGAACATCATAAATAAATGCATATAACATTGTAATTATAATTTACAAGCATCATTAAATAATATTTTACTATAAAGCTATTCTTTCATATAAAAGAAAGCCAATAAATTGTTGAGAGTTTACAAAATGCAGTACGTACATACAAACTAGATAACGTTTGCAAGCCCATATTATGATCGTTGTGAACTTCTCTGGTTCCCAAAGTAGTGCATTTAACTGTGTTTATGACATCATGCCGGACCATCACGCAGATAAACCTTTACAATGTACCCGTTTCCTCCACGTGGTTCTAATAGGTGTTCGAACTGGTCACCATGACGGCAGATGCAAGATCTCAGTCTAACCATCATTGCCAGCCTAACCCGGCGCAACATGGCTGCTGTAATGTCATGACAAGCTAAGATGATGCGTTTTCTGAGCTGTTGAGCGGTCATCGGTCGCTCCTGGTACACGATATCTTTAAGATAACCTATAATAAGAAATCTAATGGGGTTAGATCTGGTGAGCGTGTTGGCCACTGTATTGGCCCATGCCGTCCGATCCATCGCTCAGGTTAGGTGGCATCGAACAAGCCGTTACACGACGGGCCGAATGAACTGGCGCCCCATCATAGAATAGTTAGTCAGTTTGCAACGGCAGTCATCCAGTAGAGTAGGCAGCTAATGTTGTAGGAAGTGGATATAGCGATTTCCAGCGAGTTGGCCATCATAAAAATACGGGCCTATTAGATAATCACCGAATATACCAGCCCAAACGTTGAAACCCCCATCGGACCTTTAGTATTTTTGGCCTCCAATAGACTGAGGACAGCATGCTGGGACTTGATTTTAAACAGCCAAAACTGGCCAAGTTTGGGCACATACTTAATGGAAGTATACGTGTGCTAAGAGATAAGGTGTTTATGTAAATTTTCTTTAAATATATGTGGTACTTGAACACGTGTGTGTGTGATTCAGAGTACTTTTCATTTTATATGTATGTATATAGTGTCGTGATTATAAAAACAGTTGTTTTCTGGTCAATTCTGCAAATTACGTATACAGACCAGGTGTTTTTCTAGAGAGCATGTACGGTGTTTGACCCATGCGACTGTGTTACGCAATTAATGTAATACTAAGTACTTAATAAACACCACTACTACTAAAAAAATGTGGCTTTACAGTACTCCAGTAATGCATGTTGTGGCGCTTTACATGGCCTGTGTTGTGGAACCCTGCTTCGTCTGTAAATAATACAGTTGCCAAAAAATGTGGATCTTGTTCAGTTTGTCGTATGATCCACCTAGCGAATGCCACTCTCCATCCATAGTCCTGCTGCAGTAGCTCCTTGTGTACTTGAAGGTGATAAGGGTGAAACTTTGCATCATGTAGTATTCTCCACGCGGAAGATTGGCTAATACTGAATTGCCTGTGAGTGTCCCTCGTACTATAATGCGGATGTTAATGACGTAGTCAGTCAAACGATCCGTCGTTGCTTGGTCACAGACAGGGTGATCTCTTCATGGATGTGGTGTATTGTGCACTATTCCTGATTCCAGAAGGTGGTTCGCAACTCGCAAAAACGTGTGATCTGTAGGAAGTATTCGCTGCGGAAACTTTTGTTGGTACAGACGGCGTGTCTCCGTTGCATTCTGCTGCGCTTCCCCGTATATGTCCAGATACTCTCTATTTGAAAATATTCTTCCACAGTGAGCACGAACGACTGGAACTTCGCATTTGTAGGCAAATCCACTTTCTAGTGCATTCCGAAATAGTCATGATTTGCTAGGATGTTCTCGAAACATGACAGTAACGAATAAACTCATTTATTCACAGACGTTGTTTGAACTTCCGACCTTCACCATGACTTTGCAGCATGTTGACCATTGCGCTACTAGAGCACGTTACAACGAGCACCATCGTAGCTTTAATCAATGGGCTGGTGAATACGGTGTCAGCACCTGCATTTCGCATCGTCTGTAAAATGCAAGGTTGCCTAGTTACCAATCCGCAAGATGAGAAGATTCAGGCGATATATATGCTATTGTGCAACTATGTTACAAAGTTTTAGGGCTGATAGAGGAGACAATTATGAACAACGTTAATAGAGAAATTCATGTCTCGAAACGTTTCGTTTGATAGATACAAGCATTAGCTTGGTTGTCAGAATGCTGTCTGTAATAGATAGGTAAAGTGAAACTTATTCTGAAGTAATTAGGGGGGTGGCAAATCCTAGCGTCTTCTTTAATGAAGGTCAAGTGATGTTTACACGTTGATATGTTTATATTATTGTAATGGTTGAAAGATTCATATCAAAAGAACTTTCTGATATGCTTTTACAGTCAACGTGTGGGCTGGCATAGTACACGATCATTTGATAAAGCCATGTCTACTGCCAGCTCGTTTAAATTGACAAATTTACCACAACTTTCTTGATATGATTATAATACCTGAGCTGCTGGAGAATATTCCATAGGACCTTCGTCAGCACATGTGCTGGCAGCGTGATGGTGTACCAGCTCACTGGGTTGTCCACAATATTTTCCATTAACATTTTCCGGTAAAATGGATCGGAGGAGGTGGTCCAGTTCATTCGCTTATTCGTTCATCTGATTTGACACCAATATATTTTAAAGCCCTTTTTATGACACGCCAACCAAATCGGAGGAGGGCATAATAGCAAGGTTAGTAATTTCCTGTGACATAGCTAGGAACGTGTCAGGAATCTTTGAACGACTGCGATAGTCGATGGTGTGGCGCTGCTATGCTTCTATTGAGGCTGGTGGAGGAAATTTTCAACAGTTCTTGTAGTATGTTTGTATTTTAATTATATTGTTGTGAGTGTTATTGCTTTAAGTGTATTCAATAAATAAAAGTTTGTAATATAAATTCAAAGATTCAGGTTAATTATTATCATTATGAAGCATTTCCAGATATGGATTCATATATCAAAGTTGTTCATAACCGTTTCTTCTGTCATCCCTAAACGTTTGTAGCATAGTCACTAGCAACTAGACACATCAAAACAAAAGAACGTCGGGTCTGTTTATTACGACAAGATAAACATGAGGTTCCAATGCCAACATCTTGTCCGACTATAGATTAATTTAACAAATTTCCTAACTTTTCCATACTTCTAGTCATAAAAAAGGGGGGCGAAACTCGCTAAGCATGCCAAACTAAGAATTGGAACGGAGGAATACCAGGAGATTAAATTACATTCTAAAAGAAGAACTATTTTGTCATTATATAATGAATCATCCCCATCGCTACTTTCTGTCAAAGCGTCACGTAGTTACTTGAAAATTCTGTACGTATCTAGAACACATGTAATGCGGTCAACAGGAAACTGAACAGGACTACCAAATCATTCTGGGAGGGGCGATTCAAGTCGGGCCGAGGTAATATCAGAAACCGTCACTCGATAGTTTATAATTAAGAACTCGCCATATTATTTTTCTTGGTCGCAGACTATGAGTCTTTTTCAAAGCTGTTAACTCGGTGACGTGGGAGTTGGGAATCTACATATTCACCAGCTTCACTTCCATTTCGTTGTATATGTTAAGGTTTCATGTAGTATCTGTAAACTATGAAGCTTTTATTTTATCCAATAATTATGAGTTCAAAGAAGGTACAAAGGTTGAAATATTACCTACTGTGAATATCTAAAATATAAGCTAAGCAGCGTTTTCAGAACTTGGAAGACTGTCGGGGGAGGTTAAGGAAGTAGGACGTCCGCCGATATTTCATATCGGAATATCAGAGGATTTTCATCCGTTAGTAGTCATAGCCGGAGCTGTACGACATTACAATTATAAGGGCTAAAAATCTTCGATATCACCGTACAATAATTTCATAAAGACGGAGAGAGGTATATGAAATTAATTAAATTATCTCTCGAGTTTAAAAAAATATGCATGTAATTTCGGCTAAGAGAGTTATTTGTATACAAATTGAAGATTAACGGTGACATCACGTACACTCGCTTCCATTTATGCCATTCCCCGTAGCTTTGGGAGGTATTCTACTGGTCTTCACAGGTGAGTATGTATAGCAAGGAGTAGGTGCGTGTATCTGTTTACCTTTTTGCGTATACAGTGGCGTGCTGTTTTATGTGAAAAATTCCAGATTATTTATATAAGATGTATAACTTTGCTCACATATAATATCCCTGTTTAAATATATAACTAAATAAAACTCTGCTTTCCACAATTTCTTCATGCAAAAGTATTTTTAAGGACAACATAATGCAGAACATGATAGCGTAATTATTGACAGGGAGGTATAAATTAAATATAAATCTAAATAAAGAAATTATAGTACAATACAGAACTAATTTTAATAAATAATTTCCGTATATAATTTACATTGTATAATGTAATAAGCTTGAGCTGAAAACATTTGTCAGGAGGAAAATGTAATTAACGATCAAAGTCATTAACAGTAGTTGAAGAATGAACGTATTAGTATAAAGATTCCTGGAATGCAGTTAAGATTATAAGTTCAGTACGTTTGAAGAGTCACGTGGACAGAAATTATGTAAAAGAGAAAGGGAATGAAATTCTGAGATACCCTTGAGGCAATATTTTATATCATACCATGCTGTGAATGCCAGAGAGATTATAGTGAACATTAATATTATTGTATATACATGTTTTTAGATGTTTGTTAGCCATAAGGTTGTTAGGAAATAAGTTTGCACGGCCTAACTGAAACTGAAAATAGAAGTGGGGAAAAATAAACCGAGGTGGTGAGTTGTTTGTCACTAAGAAGAGACAGCCGAAATTGACGTAAGGGTAGCGTGGCTGTTTTAGAAATGGAGGGAATATCTTCCCTAGAGCGTATATGTTAGTAGTAGTGATTGGCTGACCAAAACAGACGCTAAAGTGGGCGCAATTTGGTAACCAATAGCAACTATATTATAATGTTTAGGCAATTCGAGGTGAAGGAGTATATATTCTCGAGCCATAAGCAAGTGTCGCACAGTTCTGAAGAATCTCTCGCGAGGTGCACGTCGCAGAGTTAGTTACAAAATTGTAAATTACACGAAATAATAGGTGCGCGGCAACTAAAACGACTGTAGTTACATTCAGAAATGTCACAGTTTCAGTCAGGCGTGTATAAAGATTAAATATGTCAATTAATAATTAAGCGTGACGGCAATAAAAGTCTAAATTCATATTTTTTTATCAGTGTTATCTTTTAGTAACAACTGCTTTCCGTTTACACATCCTGCTTAGAGACTCGTGCTCGAATGAGTTATAATAAACAAAGAACCAAATTAAAAAAAAAATAATTAAAGAATAAGCGCCCAACAAATAAAACAACACAAGTCATCGAGAACTGTGACACTAAGGGTGGCGAAAACGCCTCCCTTCCGCGAGTCATCAAATATGCAACACGCACTGCATCACTCAACAGCACGTGAAAAGCAAATGGGAATGTGGCTGAGAGGGAACGGCTCTGCGAGTCAAAATAACTCGCAAGTCAACGTTTTAGCATGTATGCTAAAATTAACGTCTATTCTTTTCTTAGTGTACAGCCTGAAAGGCATACAGTCTCTTACGGTGAAGGACAGTTCGTAGCGCCTAAGACCGTCCTGGGTTATCAGTTATTTAGCGGTAATCGCAAGGGGTTTTGCTGGTAAACATTTTAGCGACCTACGGCAAGTTACATTCTAGTTTCTTTTGTTGCGGAAACAGTTATTTCAAACCCAAAATTTATTCTGCAGAAATTAAGAGGTATAATAAGTCAATTGTTATAATTCGATGTTACGATTCCTAATCTGTTTCATTATTCATCTTCAACTGTCGGCAACTCGCTTCAGCAGCTCAAGTATTAATCAGATAAAATTTCTCAGTCAATTTAAACTGTGTGTTATCCTTTCAAAATACGCCCACGCATACCCTGAGAGAAATAACTCATAACCAACCACAGTATCAGACGGCAGTAGAATCAACAACAGATATTGAAGCAAAGGGTAGGGCTTCAAAGGGTGACGACATCGCCGTGCTTTAAACTGAAATACACTAAACTTTTTACTCTCAAATAAGACACATTTACTAGACATCATTTTAGTAATCGTCTAATCTCCATTCTTGCCTAGGCACTGAAAAACTCGTCGCCCTCTGGGAACATGTAATGAAATGTGTGAACATATGCATTTAGAGTCAGAATTCTTCCAAAACCTAAGCGATTAGGTGCCTACGCGCTTAAATAGGTAATGGACAAGAATACAGATTGGACAGATTGTTAAAATTATGTCTATTGGATGTGTACTCCTTGAGAGTAAAACGTATACTTTACTTCACTTTTACTTTGTTTCCATTAAACATGTTTTTCATGGAGATATGGTGCAAAATATCGTTTTATTTAGTTATATATATATATATATATATATATATTATTTTAACATGGATATAATAAGTGATGAAGAGTAAAGCTATTGCTCAAAGTTATATACTCATATATAATAATCTAGAAGTGTGCAGTAAAACAGTACGCCACTGCAAGCAGGAAAAGGTAAACAGATACACGCACCTCACTTTGCTATAATCCGTACTTGTGAAGGCCAGTAAAATACCACCCAAAGCTGCGGGGACGACATGAATGGAAGCGAGTGTACTAATAATGGACCATGACATACTTTTAAAACAAATCACTAACAGCAAGAAGAAACATAGTAAACAAAGCATAAAATGATCTGCGGCATGACAACGCATGATGGGCCAAGGCCACGATTCAGCTGCTGGCCTCACACACCAGGCACACAGTGTAAGTAGTCGATCATCCAAATGACACATACAAACATGCGGTGGGTACCAGGCGCCTCCCAGGCGGGATGTTAGTTTTCGTGACCCACAGATCGCTACCATCTGTAGCTCCTCAATCGCAATATTGAATGAGCACTGGTCATATACTGGGCCAGAAAACCCTAAACACTACGAGTGTGTTGGAATCCAGACGCATTCCATGACCGGGAATCGGAGCACTGCGGCCTAGTCCACTGCAGCAGGATACAAGACTGAAATAACACATTTAAACCTAAAGGTTGAGACAGTATTTTAAATCACAACACTGTGAATGCCAGAATGATTGTAGTATAAATTAATATTATTGTATGTACAGGATTTTAGATGTTTATTAGCCATAAGCATTCTTAGGAAATAAGCCTCACTGAAACCGACAACAGCAGTGGGTGACAATATACCGACTTTACAATAGAAGTGGGTAACAAAAAACAGAGGGGGCGAGTTGTTTATCACTAAGAAGAGACAAACAAATGAAGTCAGAGCAGCGTGCCATTTTTAAAAATGGAGGGAATATCTTCCCTAGACAATTATGTTAGTAGTAGTGATTGGCTGACGAAACAGACACTAATGTTGGCGCGATATGGTAACCAATAGCAGCTCTATTATAATATTTAGGACTTTCGAGGTGAAGGAGTATATATTCTCGAGCCATAAGCATGTTTCACGCAGTTCTAAGGAATCTCTCGTGAAGTGCACGTCATAAAGTTAGTTACAAAATGTGAAGTACGCGGCAACTAATACGACAGTAATTACATTCGAAAATATAACGGTTTCAGTCAGGCGTGTATAAAGATTAAATATGTGAATTATTAATTGTGACGGCAATAAAAGTGTAGAAACAAATTATTTTATGAGTGTTATCTTTTAGTAACAACTCCTTTCCGTTTACACGCCTTGCTCAGAGATACATGCTCGACTGAGTAATAATAACTAACCGGAGAACAAAGAACCCAAAATTTAAAATAATAAAACAATAACAGGCGCTCAGCAAATAAAATAACACGAGCCGGATTACTGCGACAAAGTATGATATACCCACACCTAGTATATAGCGACAGGAGCTGATTACAAGCTAAAGAATCCAATATCATTCTAAAAAGCTCTGCATATTCTCTTCCTGCCCATATTTGCTTTAGTTTGTGTCTATACACAGTCAAAGAACTGCATAGGGTAACCACAAGCCCACTTGAAGGAGGTCAGGCAGGCGCCTGATTTACTGCATACTATCTTACGCAATAGTGGCATATTATGTCCAACGCAAAGCATCAAACACCAATCTACAATTATCACCATACTTCTTGATTACATAAAATACTTGGACATCAAGTTGACGAGCGACCTCAGGTAGTAACGTCTGTGGCCTTCATTCAGGAAGTCATGGTTTCGATTCCCGTGGCCAGGCGAATGCTAGGAAAGTTCACTACATCCCCAAATTTCCTGTCCCTCCATTTCACCTTCATACTCATTTCAATGATGCAAGTGTCGGCGGGAGTCTCGGCGTTGTATGGCAGAGAAAAAGGATACTCTATGTAACACTTCCGTCACCCGGAATAGGGACGGTCTCAGAGTTCCGAGCCCCCCAGTGTGATGTACATCAGGGGGAAGGGATAGGAACCGGTTGCACTAGTTGGCCTCTCGGGAGTTTCAATCTGAAAAACGATAGGGACTCTGCCCTCTGCCCTGTCGTGCCTCCTGGTCCGGTGGTTCTCTTTCTCCTCTCAGCTCCTCCCTCCCTCCCAGTGGCGCCTAGTCAGAGGTTTAGGCACAAATATCTTCATAGGTGGAGTTGCTAAGCTTCCCTCTGCTTTTAATTCTAGTTCTAAATATCGTTTCACTATATTTCCAATTGGATAAAGTAAGCGTTTTATACAAATTTTGCCACAATAACTCGGAAAACAAAAATAAATTAACAAAAACGGTTTAACTTGTCTGATGTAACATTCAACTTTTTTTTAAGTTTATCCCTTTAACCGATTAGGTTATATCAAACTGTGAATGAAATGGGTGAAATAATGCTCAAATGAGTTTGGGGTGCATAGCGCTCAGAGATTCTCCAAATTCATCTTTCAGGATAAGGGAAAACCCCTTATTCCGTTAACTCCCCTTACCGGCTGGCCAATGTTCAATTCACTTCAACCAAACAATCCTTTAGAATTAAAGGGGTATTCATTGATGTTTTGCCCAATAATATACTTTCTTTAATGAGTCTCTTTTATTTCACAGTATTTTATAAAAGCGATGTAACTGTGAATAAAATTTTATGTACTGTACAGTCGAGTGCATGGAATCGTGGCAGTGTTGTTAATCAAATACTAAATTGCCTCTGTAACGCTCAGCCATCATCCCTTACTTGATTCTAGCACCCCACTTAATGTTTGTCATACCTGTTCCTTTTCCTTTGCTCCCGATACTGAAACGGACCCGTGTTCTTAGGTTTGAGTGCCAGACTTTTGACATCACACCAATGCGGGACGGACTGATTCAGGAGCTGGTGCAGACCGTCGTTGGGAAGCTCGCCTTCCAGCCACTTAGGTGAAATGCTTCTGTATTCCTCCCCTTTTGCTGCTGATCTTTGTTCATAGGCTAATGCGTGTGTGTCTGATTTGAATTCAAAACAATAAGACATTGGGCAAACCCAGGACTGGAGTGGAGCACAAATGATAAGGACTTTTTTCGAACATTAAATAAACGAGGAACGATAACAAGAAAGAAAACCTAAGTTGGTCCAGGTATACTGACGTGCATAATATGTGGCCCATTTCCCTAGATCGCATTAGAGTTTTTTCCATCGTAAGGTTTCCATCTTCATATAAACAACCTACGAATCCACTCAGTTGGTGTGAATTTCCTATATGACTGGCCTAAAAACAATTCCGAGGCATAAAACGGACCAATTAACGCTGTTATAATCGATGTAAAATGAAGGGTTGGTTCGGATATCGCCTCTATGAAAGAGTTTTGCTACGATTGGTACATAGGAAAGTCTAAATCAATAAACCAATGTATCAGAACTCGGCCTTACAGAGGAAGAGATGAAGAACTGCATCTCGTTAAATTGGATGATAACTACGACTTTATATGATAGTTTTTGTCAACAACACGAAATAAACGTTTGAGTTATTGCCGCCGTTGAGGAAATAAGAAAGCGGACGGTGAGGGGCAGTGTAAATGAAAATGCAAAGTTTACGTGCATTAAAAAAGCAAAAAGTAAAACTTTCTTAGAATTTTCGCATATTTCTAAGTTTCTATTACATTATATTTTATTTTTGTGGCTAAATTCAACGAAGGATTGACGTAATAGTGCTCTGATAGTAAGAACGTGAAAAGCTTTAGCTTGTGGTGTTACCCTTCGGCAGTTTGGCCATATTTTGGGGGAGCTGGAGTACCCTGAAGTGGTTAGAATTATATTCGATGAAGAGAGGAAGTCACGTTGGCAGAGGTCGATCTCATAAAACGGAGGGAGGCACTAAAACAATACACTATAACAAGAACTAAATTCGCAGAGTTGGACAAACTGACAAAATCCGCAATTCAAAAAGATATACGAGAGTATCCAGCACGATAACGAGGAAAATACTGAAAGATACTAAGTCAACAAGGAGGGTGAAGCGTTTTCTCAACAGAGGGAAAAAATGGCTGCTAGGAGCGAAAAAACCTTCAGACGACTACACGACTTCGAGGACAGAAATTTTAGCCAAAGCAAAGATCTTCTACAAATCACTGTACACGAGCTGTTTTGAAAAAACAAAAGTCGGAAGACAACCAAAGTCCCGAGGAACGCCTCTCCCCCTCATTTTGCCGAGCGAAGTCCGAAGCACAATTGCAGAACTGAGTAATGGCAAGACGGTGTCTGGATCGAATACCTTAAATGCGGCAAGGATCTTCTAGTTCAACACATCACTGCACGTTTTAATAAAATCCTGACTACAGAAACTATACCAGAACAATGAGAGTCCAGCACTATCATCCTAATACACAAGCAGGGATGACCTGAAGGTGACCTAAACAACTACAGACCAATATATCAAATCTGTACAAATTATTGTTGAAGGTTTTAGAAAGAAGGATAACGAAGACACTAGATGGGAATCAACCATGTGAACAAGCAAGCTTCCGCTCCGGATTCAGCACCGTAGATCATATACAAATCATCAAAAAAATCATAGAGAAGATAGGTGGATTTAACCTTTCACTACACATGGGATTTGTGGATTGCTGTAAGGCATTCGATTCTGTGGAACATTCGAATGTCCTTCAGGCACTACACAACTAGGGGACTGAAATAAAATATATTAATATCCTGGAAAAACTATACACACAAAGTGTCGCCAAAGTTAAAACGCCAGCTAAACCGAGGTATTTGACAAGGAGATCTTATATCGCCCAAACTCTTCATTAGTGTTTTAGAAGACATATTCAGGAAACTAAATTGGAATATTAAGTACGGTATAAAAATAAATGCAAATAGGCTGTCTCGCTGACGACTTTGTATTGGTTGCCAACTCCTCCAGAGAGATTCTACAGATGGTTCTCGAGTTAAACATGAGCAGAGTCAATAGCCATTGATGGAAACCAACTCTAGCATGTAGTACAACATCACCTTATCCAAAAAAATGAAAAAAATCTAATGCGTTACACTCACACGACTTTCTCTACTCTTGTACAAACTATTTTTACAAACGCTTATTCTCCATATGCTTCATGTTAATCGAGATGTCAATCTTATTGCTAATTTTCTTGTAGATGCAAGGGGAATATGGTAGGTTTTAAGCGATAGTCAAATATTTTAAGAACTAGTTGCTATGTGGCGCATTCCATTCTTTTGCATATCCAGGACATAAAAAAATGAATAATCAATTTGAGAAAAAGTATAAGTATTGGAAAATTTAAGGGAATAACAAACCATATCTCGAAAATGGTTCACTCAACAAAAAAAGTGTATGACATAAATTGTGTATTTTAATGCGATCTACTTTTTTGTGTAGTAAAATTTTATCTATCTCTTATGGTTTACCAGTTATGCAAATGTCGTTCATAATGAAGAATAATTTTGGAGACATTCCCAGAAAATTCAAGATATACATTTTATTTGTCATAAAAATATCTTAAACATACGATACCTTAAGCAAAATCGTTAGAGCCATTTTGAGAAAATTAAAATTTTCGAAAAATGTTTCTAGTAAAGAGTAATCTGGGATGGGGGGATTTTTTTGAAAACCTTCGTGTCGCATCTCTGGAAGATACTGAACGTAAATACCAAGTTTGGTGCTTATCCGGCTGTTCGATTCTGAGTTATGCTGTTCACAGACACACACACACACACACACACACACGGACACGTTTCCAAAAATGCTTTTTTTTTATTCAGGGGTCTCAAAACATATGTATATCCTGTGAAATCTCGGTATCGAATTTTTGGGTGGAATACAATACTTCCCCTACTTACTGTACGTAGTAGAGAAAGTAAAAAGAAATCAATAGAAGCATAGCTCAAGCATAAATTCATACTCCTGAACATATCACTAAACAGAAAACTCAGAAACGAAACTCTACACATGTGCATTAGTGCTGCACTACTCTATGCTTGCCAGACTTCGTCCTTAACGAACAAACAAAAGAGCTTACTGGAGATCTGTCAAAGAAAAATGGAAAGGAAAAATCCTGCGCATTTTATTACAGGACAGAGTTTCAAACAAAGAGCTCCAAGAAATTACATCCACCAAGAATGTAGCATAGCAGGCTGTAAGAATTAATTGGAAATGGGGGGGACACATCACAAGGCTCCACCACGACAAATGGGACCACCATTTGGGACCTATACACTAGTAGTGGATATCGAGACAGACCAAGAACAAGATGGGCAGACGACTTCAGACAACTAGTGAGGCACAGTTTTCCAGAGCTGCAAGATGTAGATCTGTTTGGAAAGACTATGAAGGACAATTAATAAGAAATTATAGACCATTAACACATAAACTACACCTTGCTTATGTTAATTTTAAGAATTATTTGTGGAAATCTACGAAATCCAAGAACTAATGCAAGAACTAATATTCGCAGTGCTAACTCTCTACTGACATGGAATAGCTCACCACATAAATCTTTACAAAAGAGCTTTCCCTCTTTCAAGAGGCCTTTGCCCTTTACGGCGCACTTTAGGCTTCATTCATTCAAGAGGAAAAGTGTAAAGTCTTGTAATTATATGTTGTCAGCGAAAGCTTAAAATTAAGGCGCTTATTCTCTCCCTATTAAATATGTAAATTAATTTCTGTATTCGTTAGACTTGATTCTCATTAGCTCATTTATTATCACGCAAAACTAAATTTGTTCAATTTTATTATCTGCTGAAACTGGCTGACAGTTTTCCTGTGAGAAGCGAATCTTTTGTTGATGCGGCTACTTTTTGTGCTCTTCCTTTATGCTGAAAGGAAAGACTCTGCGTTATGAATATCTGCGTGTGCTTAAGCTAGCAAATCCTCTTGCTTCAGAAAACATCGATGCCTTCAAAGCAAGACTGGAAGGAACAGATCCGGGTCGTATCACTTTGCATGAAAAATATAATGAGACAGGTCAAAAGAATACGAAGAGAGTTTTCTGCATTTTACAAGGAAGGAAAACTTCACAGATATACACTCCAAAATGAAGCGGAGAATAAAGAATAACGGCCAATAAGTACATTTTCCCTGCCACATTTCCCACGAAAGGAAGTTTTTTCTAGAGTATATGACAAAGGAAATTCCTGTGTAAGCAGAGATGTCTTTAAATAAAAATGCCGTTGGCATATAATCCAATTGAAAGGAGAAGTCCTTTGTTTTTTAAATTCTTAAGTTGTGCAGATTATAATTGTGAATTATTATTATTACTATTATAATTGATTACAGTTGTAAAGCAATTCTTAATATAACTTAAAGACGCGTTTAAGCGTTTAATTTTTACTTTCTCTACTACGTATAGTAAGTAGGGGAAGTATTGTATTCCACCCAAAAATTCGATACCGAGATTTCACCGGAAATACATGTTTTGAGACTCCCTGAATCCCAAAAAATGCATTTTTGGAAACATGTCCGTGTTTGTGTCTGTGTGTGTGTGTTTGTGTGTGTGTGTGTGTGTGTGTCTGTGAACAGCATAATTCAGAAACGAACAGTCGGATAAACACCAAACCTGGTATTTAGGTTCAGTATCTTCCAGACATGCGACACGAAGGTTTTCAAGAAAACCCACCTACCCTAGAGTACCCTTTACATGGAACATTTTTCGAAAATTTTAATTTTCTCAAAAATGTTACTAACGATTTTGATTAAAATATCATATGTTTAAGGTATTTTGATGAGAAATGAAATGTATATATCGAATTTGTTGGGAATGTCTCCAAAAGTGTTCTTCATTCTGAACGACATTTGCATAACTGGTACACCATAAGAGATAGACAAACTTTTACTACACACAAAAAATGTAGATCGCGTTAAAATACACAATTTATGTCATTTACATTTCTTTTGTTGAGTGAACCGTTTTCGAGATATTTAAATTTTCCAATACTTCTCAAATTCGTTATTCATTTTTTTATGTCCTGGACATGCAAAGAGAATGGAATGCGCCACATAGCAACCAGCGTTAAAATATTTGATTATCGCTTAAAACGTACCATATTCCCCTTGCATCTACAAGAAAATTACCAATTAGATTGACATCTCATTTTTCGATTAACATGAAGCATATGGAGAATAAGCGTTTGTAAAAATAGTTTGTACAAGAGTAGAGAAAGTCATGTGAGTGTAACATATCAGATTTTTAAGCTTACTTTCCATTTCTTAGTGTTTTTACAGAATATTAAATTATAAGAGCAGTCCCAGAAGTACCCGACCTGACGTATATATAGCGCTTGTTGTTTCAAGCAAATGGCTATAGTAAAGAGTACCAACCTTATAAAGCTTACGTTGCTTAGTAATTGTTGGTCAGCCATTAATAGCGAACTCTCTCAGCGAGTTTCAAAACATAGATTAAACTGGCCATCGTTATGTGATACAATACTTTCATTTGAAAGGTCTTAGTCCAATTAATATTAAAGATGAGCTAGATTCTACTCTGGTGGATTCTGTTCCTTCGTTTACAAGAGTAAAATATTGGGTGGCGAGTTTAAACGAGGCCCTACAGCTGCCAAGACGACCATTGCAGTGGTCGACCAAATGAGGTGATCACGCCAGAAATTGTGAAGAAATTCCACAAAATGGTATTGTATGACCGTGGACTGAAAGTGCGCGAGCTAGCAGACATCGTAGGCATTTCTAAAAGTGCTGTACTTCGCATACTAACTGAAAATTTAGACATGAGAAATCTGTGCGTAAGATGGTTGCGCGTTTACTCACAATGGAACAAAAGCAGAGTCGTGAGGATGTTTCAGTCGAGTGTTTGGCGATGTTTCACTGCAATAAAGCCGAGTTTTTGTATCGATTCATAACCATGGATGAAATATGGGTCCATCACTTCACACCTTAGACGAAGGAACCGTCAAAACGTGGATGAAAGGAGAGAAACGGCTCCAAGAAGGCGAAGACAGTTCCATCTGCGTTGCAGCGTTTGCATGATGAAATCAAGTAAAATCGGCCGCATTTAGCGAAAAAGAAAGTTTTGTTTCATCAAAATAATGCACCAGTTCACACATACATTATCGCCATGGTCAAAATCAATGAGCTAAAGTTTGAATTGCTTCCTCATGCACCCTATTTGCCAGCTTAGCCCCGCTCTTATTATTTTCTGTTTCCAAAGTTGAAGAAATGGCTTGGTGGTAAAAGATTTGACAATGAAGGGGTTGAGTTTGCAGTTGACGGTTCTCATTATAAACGGGTATCGAAGCTATTGAACATCTTTGGGGAAAGTGTATCGAGCTGAAAAGAGACTACGTAGAGAAATAAATAGTTTTTCCCAAAATTTTTGTGTTTTCTGTGTTAGGTCGTGTACTTCTGGAACAGCCCTCGTATCGCTTAATGCATTCAAACTTTATAGCTCTGCAACGCTTGGCAACACTTTTAATTAGGTACGAACGCCACTAATGACTTTTAAAGTCGTTTAAGTTATTTTCAGCACATTTATTTTTACTAAATTTGTTCACATTAATATGCCCTAGCAGCTGCAATTTTAATACTAGATACTTGAAAATTGTATACTATGTTATGAAAGAAATGGTTAAAGAAAACAGAACAGAGCGCTATTTTGGATAAAGCAAATATTTTAAAATAATGTAAATAAAATGCGTAATCCAGGTACTAGAAATGAGCTTCATTCAATTCCAATGGATTAATTTTTCAAAATTTTCATATACTTGCTATTCAAATTATAGTTCAGCTTTTGAAATAAGCAGATGTCAAAGACGCAATAGATTCTTTTTAGGCCTGTAATTTACATTTTATGTTAATTGGTATATTTTTTAAAGACTAACTTGTTAAAAAAATTGTAAATCAAAAACTGTTAAACTGATATCATTGAACACAAGGATATTAATACTAATAAGAAGAGATTACAATGTTCAACAAGGTAAGCGTCTAGGTTAAAACAAATGTGGAAATATAAAACTTCACCTTTAAGAATTGCCCGATTCAAATGACATGAACCGGGATCTCCCGAACAGAAATCATGTATGAACCATCTCTCTCGATAGAAACGATAATTTCAATCAAATCTGAAATGTGTGGACAAATTTTCTTCAAGCTTTTATAAATATCTAGCTCGTATTTGCAGCAGTTTGAGTACACAGCAAGGATGCTAATAAACTAGCCATAGAATTAAAAAAATTACACGAGTTTTATATCCTGTTTTGAAATACAGGTCAAAAGCACTGTGGCGTTGGTCTTGTACAGTAAATAAAAATAAGGTTCAGCCGTCTCACAGCCGTAATAGGTATGTATCTTCGGTACAGCAGAAGGTTTGAGCTTCCAACATATTGCCCGTGAAAAGTCGGGCGCAGGGATGACCATAATCCCCGGTTGGTTTTGTCCCTGGTGTCGAGTAAATCCCAGTTTATAGCCACCGCAGCTAAGCTTTCAGAATATAAACTCTGTGTATTGGAGGCCTTCCCTACCGGCAGCGTTAGTCTGACCATGGTCGAGATTCGTAGCTTCCTGCATCTCGACTCGAACCAAAACAGCACCTCATACTGAAACAGGTATATTAAATCTCACTTCATCAACATTAATTGCTACAGATACTCAGAGCGCTTACAAATACGGGTTGCCTAGTACGTTCTTTGAAGGGGTTGTCATTCCAGCTAATCTACCTGTGTAAAACTTTCAAGTACTGCATGTAACCCGGTACTTGCCCTCAAGTTTCGAGCTTTAATGGGCAGTTTACAATAACAAATGTTTACGGAGAGTAGGACATTTTTTCAAGTAAATGATTCAATTACATATAAATGGGTTCTCCTTCGTTCTTACTTTTCGATATAGCAAAATCAGATTGTCTGGTTTCACGTGTAAGTATTATACCTGCAATTAGCATTTTTATAAATGGTCTCAAAATAGTATCGAAGTTCAGATATTATTTTGAAGCAAAATTCAGTTATCTATAATTCCAGTCCCGGTAATTATATCTTCCACATAATCAGATTAAAAAACAACTGCCCACTGTAATTTATTTATACTGTGCCATTACTGTAGAAAATTTGTGGAATCCGAAATGTTGCTTTCCTTGCCATACTTTTTCTGAGATAGCCTCTATCGCATACACCTCCAGTGTACTGCCAATCTACTTAAAGAGTATTTTCGTCGTTTTCCTCAGGTAAGTACCATATTGGATAATAAGTACTACGATCCAGGTTTTCTTAAAAGAAATGATGGGAAAGACAACTACGCAACTAACGCCATCTATCACTTTACCCAAGCAGATGGTACAGGACGGTGACTATGCAAGTATAACAACCAATCACTAAACGTACTTATCCACAGATCAGCAAATTGCACAATAACGACCTTCAGCTTCCAATGAAATTAACAGCAACAAAACAAATGCATCACGAAAGCAACTGCGCAACTCAGGCGAGTACATAACTAAAGCCTCTCTGAGACATACTGAATCTTGAGGATTAAAGAACAGGCAACCGTCGCAATGTTGAATATGTATGGAATTTAAGGCCAGCATATAGTGTTCAGTAATCTCTTTGTATCTATAATGAAATTTGTAATGTAGCTATTTCTGCAAATGTTTATTTGGATTAAAATGCACTAGATAGAAAAATAAGCCTGTGTAAGAAAATGTTGTATACCCACAAATAAAAGATAGAGGTTAGAGAAAGTCATGCGAATGTATCACATCACAATTTTTTTTATCTTGCAGAGATTGCAAGCCATAAGATAAGGCACATAAAACTACAACTTAAAATTAAGTGCATGCAAATCATAATGGCACACTTTAATTGCAAGTAATTAATAAAGTCAAGTGGTTGGATGAAATAATTATGAATGATTGGATGTAATAAACATATATTGTAAACAATGTCCTCTTTATTATGTATGACATTTGAAAGGAATAAAGGATATGAAGAAACCAAAAAGCATTGCCCCTAATGAACAAGGTTATAGGTATGGTAAGAAAATGAGTTGTATGGAATGAACCACGTGAAACGAAAAAGAATTACAAAAAGGTGGCAAAACAGCATTTTCGTATTACTTGAAAACGCTTGGCAACCTTCTTTATATTTATTTTCTTGCAAAACGTTGATAATAACTTTTATTTAGGACAATACTAGTTCTGAATTAACTATGAAAAGATAATATGAGAATAAAAATTCAATGCCATAGTCCGGATTCGAACATCTTCAGTCTCCTGTACCACTGCCCTGCTGTCTGAGCTATAACGTCGATGTAATAACACGCCCTGAAATTCTCCACGAACTTCTCTCGAGATTTACATACCTTTATATTCTGCTTCTACCTTTTTAGCCTACGGAAGAACATTAAAAGTGAATTAAGTATGTTTTCTCAACGAATATAAAACTTCCTTGAATCCTATTTCTGGTGCACATCCGCCGCCATTGCGAGAAAAAGGCTGTGCAAAAGCCCATATTAACTTGGGTTGCTAGAACTAGGTGGATGCAGCCACGAATGGTGTGGAATCCCTTGGCAAATAACACACAGTCCATTACATCGGGCCGTTTTTTTTCTGTTTTTTTTTACTGTACGTGGCGAGTATGTAAAAATAATGAAGGATTTGCAAATTTAAACCAGTAACAAATCATAACACGAAAATGCGAAATTTTTTTGATTTAATGGGATCTACATTTTCTTTTTCTTTCTTTTTTCTTTTTGTTTAGTAAGTTTTTATCCTCTTGTGGTTTACAAATTATGCCAAATTAATTCATAATGAAGAGGTGTTCTCAGACTAATCACAGAAAAGTCAAAATATAGATCTTATTTTTATGCAAATATCTCAAACATATATCTTAATTAAAATCGTTACAGCCATTTTCAAGAGAATCAAAAATAACAAAAATCTTTCCATCCAAGAGATAGTTTCAGGTGGGAGATTTTCTTGAAATTCTTCATGTTGCATCCCTTGGAAGATGCTGTACTTAAATATCAATTTAACATTTGTCGATTGATTCTTGCTGTTCACAAACAGATACACGCACACAAACATAAACTTAATCCTACATTTCGGGCGTAAGAATCATTAACATGGCTTCCTTCGGAAGGAAAGTAAAGCCGGTGGTACCGTATCGTAGATTAACGGCATGTAAAAGAACCTCAAGCCTGATAAAGAGGCCTCTGAGCAAAATTTCCGGTCTTTCACGCCCAGTATAGAATGAAACGCTAAGAACCATAGCAGTTAAAGAGCGCCAATAAAAAAATAGTAGTCCCCTCCCTGACAGGTTTCTTTGCAGCTTTTCACCAGTCCTCATAACTGGCAAACGCCGAGGAGATAACCTGAAAGTTAGGCCTGGAACGTTTCTTTCCCAAATTTCCTTTCCCAGTTATTTCACTCCATGTATCCTTAGGAGGTTCCGGATTCTGATGACATGTCATCTTTTTTATTGTTACATCACAGTCATTGCTAAATAATTCTCTATTGTGGTTCCCAGATTATGAAAATACATATTTACTAGTTCATTTTGGTTGTTTTATGTCATTTTATGTCTTAGGGGATTTGTTTCCCCATTTTATTCCATTATTTTGTCATTTCTTATACCCCCCTGCGTCTTGCCTTTAGAGATTTATATTATTGACATTTTACATAAGGATAACTTTACAAACATTAGAAAATTCACCATTCAACAGAGAAATAAGAGTAACGTTGTACATCCTTTACTCGCGTTTTTGAAAAGAATAGTTTGTAATTAATGGTTAGTCTGAAAGTCTTTTGAGGGTGGAGTGGCTATTGTCAGGGGAGCACGTATAATAAAATTAGTCATGAATTCATGTTCCAAACGAGGGGTGAGACAGGTCACTTTTCCCTTTTTCGTGTTAATAAGCGTGTAAAGTGAGGTTACTGTTGCCCTTGTCATAGTCTGTGAAGACACTATCAATAGCAGTTGCTTGCTTTAGTAGATTATCACATAATGTAGTTTATCATATCATTACATTTTGTATATAATTTACATAATTTGAATTTATAAAATACTTTCCATAGATTTTATACAAGTTCAGTATACAGAAATAAAGCCACACATACATATGTAGGTGATTAATTGATCTTGATATTGGTCTGTTTTATATATAATGAATAACTGATATCAAATCACTAATATATTGGCCGTTATGATTAACATCTGTTGTTTATTTAGATCTAGTATATGCTAAATGCTACAGTTTATAAAATCGGTTTTAAAAATAATTTTCTTAGTTTCCTTTTCAGATTATTCAAACAAGAATATGGAATAAATATATTTTTAATTAATTTATGAACTATATCGTCACAATTCTTACGCTCAAATTTTCTGCTTGTCTAGGAGTCATAAGGTTTGTTCCAACACGATTCAGAATCGATTCCGAATTATCTGAGTGTGTGCAGTAGCTAAGTGGCGTTCCAACACGACAGAGAATCAGTTCAGAACCAATTCTGAATTTCCAGTTTGCTGTTCCAACGTATTTGGGAACTAGTTCGGAACGAGTGAAATCGGTTCGGGATTAAGAATAGGAACTGAAAATTCCAGACATGCGCAGATTATATGGTCTACAGCGCATTAATTCAGAATCGATTCTAATCGCTTGGAACAAACCCGACAGAGAGTACTGAAAAGAATCGATTCTAATCGCTTGGAACAAACCCGACAGAGAGTACTGAAAAAGCGACATACTCTCTGTATTCAGTAGAAAATAAATTTGAATATGTAATTCATTCCTCCATTCGTGTTTATTTCTCAATACGGAATAGCAAAGGTGTTTGGTAAACAGTTGCTCGCTGTTGAGTAGTATGGCGACATACTTGAGGAAAAGAACAAACGTCTAACAAAGCCAGGTAGCAAAACAGCGTTCAAAGATAACAATAATGAGTGATTTAGAAGGTGACAGTGATCTTTTTAATGATGCATCGACTTCCGAAGAAGAGGATTATTTCCATTTAAACATTATTCCGTTATTTTGGGATCTTTACCCCTTTTTGGCACCTTTATACCATTTCCCCCCAACCATGCCCATAATCCCCTTTTTTCTTTTAAGTTTCATTCCAATTTATTCTTTAACTTTCAATTAACGTCTCCTCAGCTTGCTGTGTACGTGCGAATAGTAAGTCTACCTCTTTCAGTAAACGCCGCGCGGGAATTGAAAGCACACCCGCAACAATAATTGTGTGTTCGACGAAAACCTCTTTCTCTCACTTTACTGCTATAAAGTAGCCCGCAATAATGCAAATGACAATGAGTGATTCTATTCCACCAGAATCAGTAGCCTGCTGTTCGTGAATGTGAGTTTGTTGCTGTGAGAGACGTCATCTGTTTACGTGGAGACGAAGCCTGGGCAGGCAGAGACGACGACAACCTCAACCGCGCAGTTCCGAGAATTATTAAGACTGGGCTATAATTCACAAAACAATTATATATAAAGAAATAAAAATTTCAGCCCAATTGAATAGATAGTTTAGAAACTAGCAATTTCAGTTGTGCATCCCCTTAAATAAACCAGCACCTTATTGTGCCTTTTTCACCTTATTTGAGCACCTTTTCCCTTCCTTTTTTCATCTGAAATTTGCAACTAAAAATCCTAACCCTGATCATAAGCATACATTGGTACCATGTAGTTTTGTATTATTTGAATTACGTTCGGAATAGAATTTATGTGGGGTGTCATTGTCTCAGAGTATTGGAGTTTTAAATTAAACATTGTGTTTAGAAGCTTCTGTAGCAGGAAACCTAATGTTAAATTGGAATTGTGTTAAATTACTTTTTCCGGGTTCTGGTTTAAATATAATATCTATAAATTACAATTGTTATTCGCAATAACTCAGTATCAATGGCTTTAAGCCAATAAACGAACGCGATTTATTTTTGCTCGAATATTAGGACTGGAATCCGTATGAAAGAAACGCTTACGATGTACATCGGCGGAGTTTGATTTCATTCATCAACGCTGTAAACGTAGATATTTGATCGTCTTCTGATTGACCGTGCAACGAAGAAGGCCGTGACAGAACGCGAACGGTTCAAGTAGTGTTCCAACTACACAAAATTCCGAATTAGTTCTGTGAGCGTACCGGACTGGCGCATGTGCATTAGCATGTGTTGGGATTAGTTCCGAACCCGTTCAGAACCGTGTGTTGGAACAAACCTATAATAAATGAATTCTGTGGTGCTGCAGCCCGCGCAGGCCTGCCAACCGGACAGCCAGCCTCACGCCTACGATGCACGACAGAGGTGGACGATCATCCAGGCGATACGGAGAGGTAATGTGGCCAGCATCACGCGTCCCTAGCCAGGAAGTTGGCTGAAGAGGCCAGAACCGCTGCTTATCGCAGCTCCTTGCTTTCCTCATGATGCTGAGTGGGCAAGAAAAAAAATTGAGTTTTATTTATGGACGCTCTTTAACTACTATGGTTCTTAGCGTCCCATTCTATATTGGGCGTGAAACACTTGTAATTTTGCTCAGAGGCCTCTTTATCAGGCTTGAGGTTCTTTTACGTGCCGTAAATCTACGACACGGGACCACCGGCTTTACTTCCCTTCCGAAGGAAGCCGTGCTAACGATTTTTACGCCCGATAAAATCCATCGCCCTCCGCCGGGTTTGAACCCGCGACCTTGGGAACTAGAGGCTAGCACGGTACCACCAGTCCACGGAGGACGACTGAGTGGGCAAGGTCCTATAACCGGAACTGCACCCAGGTGAGAACGACCCTGGGCGCATTCCTTGTCGGGGAACCAGAACACCACACTTCAGCCCACTGCGCCACGGCGTAGGTCGTATAGCAGTTATACCCATGTAAATATAAATTTTTTACTTATTATAACTTTCTGAGCATTAATTTAATACATTACATGAATCTCAGTTTTAGTTTTTTATACTTATGTCACGCTTTAAAAATGTTATTCATTTTGTACGTCGTTTTTCAAACCTTTTAGACTATCAAAATCTGTGTCTTCTCAAAGTCCACCGCCTGTGGTGCCGTATGCAGTAAGAAAGGGAGTTAAACACTACTAAAAGCATTTACCGTGTCTAATCAATTTGATTAAAGCAAAGGATGTTTGCAAGAGCTTGTAAGACGGTAAGTTCAAAATAGGCGCATACTTTTGAACGAGTCCTTTAAGTTTAAGCAAGCCAATGTGCAAATCATATTTTGATAATCCAAAAACCGCAGTCAAGTTACCATAAGTGTTGCTATAGTTTTGCCTTTACACAGCCATAAATCATTACGGTTGAGATTCTTTGAAATACAGTGTAACTTTAGTTATATGGTTTCAAACGAAGACGGATAAAATACTGTATATATGAGAAAATGTAAAATTGAACTCTCTTATGGAACTGAATCTGTTTTATTGGAGTTTTGCAGAAACTAATTATGTATTATTTAATACTAATGAAAAATAAATGAAAAAAACATAATACACCGTTTAGAGTACTTATATGCATTCCAGTACCTTTATTCATAGTTCAAACTAAAAAAATTCAGAGTAATAGTGTTTTACTCTGGCTTAATCTTTACTTTCTCTACTACGAATAGTAAGCAGGGGAAGTATTGTATTCCACCCAAAAATTCGATACCGAGATTTCACCGGAAATATATGTATTCAGATCCCCTGAATCCAAAAAAAAGAATTTTTGGAAACATATCCGTGTGTGTGTCTATGTGTTTGCGTGTGTGTGTCTGAACAGCATAACTCAGAAACGAACAGTCGGATAAACACCAAACTTGGTATTTAGGTTCAGTATCTTCCAGAGATGCGACACGAAGGTTTTCAAGAAAATTCCCCACCCCAGATTACCCTTTACATGGAACATTTTTCGAAAATTTTAATTTTATCAAAAATGCCTCTAACAGTTTTGATTAAGGTATCATATGTTTAAGATATTTTCTTTACAAATAAAATGTATATCTTGAATTTTCTGGGAATGTCTCCAAAAGTATTCTTCACTGTGAACGACTTTTGCCTAACTGAGAAACCATAAGAGATAGACAAAATTTTACGAGACAAAAAATGTAGATTGCGTTAAAATACACAATTTATGTCATATACATTTTTTGTTGTTGAATGAACCATTTTCGAGATATTGCATTTTATTCCCTTAAATTTTTCAATACTTATTTTCTCAGATGGGAATTCGTTATTCATTTTTTGTTCTTGGACATGCAAAGAGTATTAATCTGTGGCAAAGAGAATAGTGCTGCACCTAGCAACCAGCTATTAAGAGATATGTCTATGCTTAAAGGTACTGTATTTCTCCATTGCCCTTGCAAATACAAAACAAGGGGAACTTAGTACGCCTTAAGCGATAGTCAAGTATTTTTAGAACTGGTCGCTTTGTGTAAAATGTAATTCTCTTTACATATCAAAAGATCGTTTCTGCAAATGTTTATCTCGATTAATATGAAATAGATGGAGAATAAGAGTTTGTAAAAATAGTTTGTACAAGAGTAGAAAAAGTCATGCGAGTGTAACACATCAGATTTCTTCTTAAAGTTTTCTTTACTCTTTAAATTTTCCCACAGTCATACACTAGTCGATTATGTGCACTAATAACAGAAATTGTATCATCATTTAGGATTTGCGATGAGAGAAACTTCTGGAGCACACTCCACATCATAGAGCACATTTAGACTTACTTCATCACCGTCATCGTCATCATCTGCGGAAAAGTGACCTTGCCCAAGTATTGTTGACGCGTGCGCAGTAAGAATTCATTCCGAGCATATCCATGCTTCACCTAACATGCCTATCGTTTAGTGCTGCGATAGCAAGGATACAGTATACAGAAAGCATGCATAATATATTAAGGGGAGAAGTAAGGAAAACATTTGCGAATTAACATCTTTATGTGGTCCTATAAATTAGAAGTTTCTCTTTAATTTGATATGTAACTTATCATTGAAGGAACGATACTTGTATTTTAAATAAAGTTTTAAAGATTGTGCTGCTATTTTGTAACATGAAATCTGCATCATTTCACAGAACCAACTCCTACACTCTTTGGAGTAGAGAGGTACACTTCAGCTCATCTTTTAGGGTGTGTTTTGCTGTAAAAATTAGTACCGCTTCCAAAAAGGAAGCAGTGTAGTTTCTTCTTTGTAAATATTTAGGTTCCTTTCCTGCAATTTTACCATACACAGTTTTTTCTGTGAATGACATTTTCTTTTATTAATGACCAGCTTTCTCAGTAACGATTGACGATGACCAAATGAAATTTTGAGATGAAAATATCAACACCTCATTGCTACCGTTGATGTAGTTTGGTATTAATAAGTTGGTAACTTATGTTTAAAAAAGCAATTATAAATTTTAATAAAAGAATCATGATACATTCACATAAATTTCTCTACCCTTTACCCTGTTTTATTAGGGTATACAAATTATTCTTACTCAAGTTTATTTTTCTATCTACTACAGTTTTAATCCAAACAAACCTTGCAGAAATAGCTACATTATACATTTCGTTATACATACAAAGAGAATAGCGAAAGTCAAATGTTTAAGAACTGGACGCTATATGCTGGCCTTAAAATTCCATACCTACTGTTTCCATGAAATCGCGAGAAGCAACTTAATGTTAAAAGGACCCTAAGAGAATAATCAAGAAATTAGCAATTCCAATCCTGAATAATGGATATCTCAGAATCTGCTTATAGCACTAAAACTTATTTTAAATAAATTAAAGAGATCTACATTTTTTGTGTAGTACGTTTTCGTGGTCGCTCAACGTTTACATATAAGATTACATAAAGTTTCTTCCAGAAAATTCAATATATATATTTTAGTTGTCATGTAAATATCTTTAATATGTGGTATTTCAATAGGGGGAGGGGATTTTCTTGAAAATCTTCGTGTCACATATTTGGAAGGCACTGAATTTAAATACCAAATTTGGTGTTGATCAGACTTTTCTTTTTCAGTTATGCTGTTCACAGACACACAGACAGGCACCACACGGACCGTTTTCTAAGAATGCTTTTTTTTTACTTGCAGGACTTCAAAACATATATTTCCGGTGAAATCTCTATATCGAATTTTTGGGTGGAATACAATACTCTCTTAAATACTATACGTAGTAGAGAATGTAAAAATGAGAAAAGTCCTAAATTCTTAGAACAGTAATGGGCGCATTTATTCAACTCTTTGAATTTCTCAAAATGGAAGTGATAAGATCAAAATACAAAGGACCATAGTAGTACTGGAGAATCGGCAGCACCAATTCAAGGAAAGGACTGCCCTCAAATCTACAAAACGAAATTCAGTGAGAAGTCATTTAATGCTAAAGATTTTAAATGAGCAGCACATAACATCCTTATAGATTATATATATATATATATATATATATATATATATATATTGGAAAAATGCCTTTCTTACGTGTACAATCGTTCTGCTTTTACAGTGCAATAATACTGTATACAACAAGGATGCACAAAGCCATAACTGCATTTAACATGTTTGCCCCATTGCACACTGGTGACCCACGCTGATGATCTATGTCTCTGGCTATAGGATACGCGTAAAGATAAATGGCAGGGAGAGAAGTTGATATTTCCCAAAGTGCACATAGTTTGCTGAATAAATCAACAAATAAACATTACAACTGCACAAGATTATAAACCACAAACTTTGAATATATTAACAAGTATAAACTCTGAAAAATTAACAAATAAGAACTCTGAATATGACAATGCAGTACATTATAAAAACGTATACGATTATAAATGAGCATTACACTAAACAATTTAGCAAAACCGATAGGGGTATGTCACTTGAAAAGCTTACCCTCGGTAACGTGATTTAACACACATTTAGCAGCCAAATCATCTTAAGAATAAACGATCGTGAAACGCTAGTCTCCTTCCGTAAACACAGCTTTCGTAGTGGGACAGATAGCGATCAATCCATAAACCTGTAAAAACATGAATTAATTCGCCATCCTAGGCCATGAGAACACTTACCACCCGCTAGACGTATGCATCAAAAGACAGCCAAATACCTATTCCTCTGCTCTAAACAGAGCAACTCGGAGACGCTCCAAAAAAGGCTCTCAAGCGGAAATACAGTGCGCCTATGGCGCAACATAGAGGAAATAATTCGAACCTAATGAATAGAGTTACCCAAATTGGATGAAATACATACTAATTTAATGTGCAATCAGCACATTCTCAATAACCATATTATTGTGTAACAGTATATCAGCAAACCTAGAGGGATTCGTAACATCCTGTAAAAATTTCAGTGTGATATCAAACTTTTCTGAGGTAAGAGTCATGAAGTTGGTAGATTTAACATTGACGTATAGTGCATTAGTCTCCGTTAACATAGAATAAACATAGCGTATAAATGAGTAAGTAAATTAATATTTTTCGTACATGGGGCCAGAAAATGTGACTATTAATGAGAAAACATACAACTGAGTTATACATTAAAGGGTATATTTCGGTGCTTAAAAATATAACATCTGCGAAAAACTTAGAAGTGAATAACGTTTAGGTGGGGGTTCAACTGTTAGTCTGAAGCTCAAAGACACAACAAAACACTGTCTTAGCCGCTGGTTCCGCAGTGCAGTGACTTTGCATCTCCTTAAGCTCCATAATAAGGCTCTCAAGTGAATACATGCATTGTAATGAGAAGCACTGTTCCTGGCAAATGTGCAAGCCATCAAGAGGGCAAGGAAGGTTACGTGTGAAGGGCTGGACGGAGAGGGTGTCTGCGTGTGACGGCGTGTGAAACGCTATCTATTTCAGAGACTTGGCTCTGTCAGATGTTTGCATCTTGAAGAAGGTACAGCGGCAGATGTTCCTGTTGTAGCAGCGGTCTCATTATCAAGAGCCGTGCAAGCTCCTTAGATCCTTACAAAGATGTAACGTGCACATGGTTATTCTGCACTGTAAGACATGATCAAAGTCGCTAATTTGACTTTAACCTCATTCCGCGTAGAGCTACCTTAAAATTATCCGCCGATGAAATCGGCCTTCTACCGTATCTGCTTCTTAAGGCAAAACATAGATGTTTACGTACTCTGGTTGTTTGCAAGTGATGAAGGACCTCATCGTTACAATATTTAAAAGGTAATTCTTAACTTGAAAATAAACTTTATACAGAAGGATTTTTTAACCATCTTAAATTAACGCACTCATGTCATCATCATCATCATCATCATCATCAACTACAGCAGCAGCAACAGGAGCACGTTTGGACCTATAGACTCGTTCGGGTCCCCTCATAATTGAGAGTTCAAGCGTAATCTAGGACGACCAATATTTCTCTCTCTTGGGGAGTAGTTGAAAGCCCTTTTTGGGATGCCAGATTCGTCCATTCTTCCTAGGTGTTTCATCCAGTCCTTTTGACGGTCTTTAATTTGTTCTGTTGTGTTTTGCATATGGAGTTTGTCTAATATCTTATTTCTTTTATGTTCTGTGAGGCAGGGTTTTTCACACATATACATTAATTAAACAACGCCTCAGCCCAAGCAGTCAATGACTTACAGGTCATTTAATGTACCTGGATTTTTTATTATTTATATATTAGTTAGGAGTGTTTATATTTAAGTTAAGAAGAATATTATAACTGTTTGTTGTAAGGGAGTTCGCTGTTGAGGACCAAAGCAAGACAAAATACGTTAAATTTAATGATCTAGGGGGGAAATGGGTGAGGACCACACAAAAAAAAACAAAAACAAACAAACAGAGACGACGGGTGCCAGGGAACGCGGTTTAGTAACTGTAACAGAGTCATTTGATATTCGAAATAACTAATGGTATAAAGCTAGGAGGTAGGTTTGAATTATTCTAGACAGGCAATCAGAGACATGTAAGGAAAAGGTTTGAACTATTAAACGTAAGTTGGATAAGCCATGTATGAACTGCTCAACGGAATAGACAATGCAAGCTCAGACATGGGAAGGTGCAGATCGCTGTAAAATGTGCATTAACAGTCTCCTATAATTACATAGGAAAGGCAACTAAACTATTACAGAATCGTAAGGTGCAGTCGAGAGATCCATACTGAACTAAATTTTATGTGCGAGTAATGTTCTAAAGAGTAGAAACGGACTTAGTCAATTTTGCGGCAATCACAGCAGCTTACTTCCACATTTTTGTACATTTTGAACAACATATATTAAAGACTGCCATCTAAATTTACCTACCGATGTTATAATTTGTCAACTCCACTTCTTTCACGCTTCCACAACCTATAAGAGATACTTGCTCGATCTAACATACTAGCTAGCCGGAACATAAGTCATAATTCACATAAATTCAGTTTATGTTTTACTATAACTTACATTCTGTTTATCAATTTGTATAAAGAGTGACGCTCAACAGTAATTTATGGACATTTAGGCACGGAACGGCGCACCAATTTTATACTTAGCACATTCTTAAAAACTTTCATTTCTGAAGGCGTTTTCTTTATCATTCTGTGTTAGGGTCCATGCTTCTGCTCCATAAAGAAGTTGTGGAGTTTTGCTTTAACTTTATAAAATTTTAATTTTGTTTCCTTAAGGGTTCTATTCCTTAAATATCTTCTTATAATTGTACATGTGTATTGATACTTATGAATCTATTCTTCTGTGTCCATTCGTTTCGGTAAGATATCCTGCATCCCAAATATTTAAAGTACAATGATTTGAGAGTTGAATACTATCTTTGATGTTTTGGGATTTTTTCTGAAGTTAAAGTATTGAAATATTTAATTTGCACTCTTTAATTATGTTATATAATTTTTAAACACTATCTGAAGTCTATCCTCTGTAGTAGACATAAACACTTGGTTATCCGCAAGTATTAGGCAATTCAAAGGTGTGTTATTAATTTTAAAATTAGCTTCTAAACCACTCAGCCAAGATTCTATGGTATCGTTATGGTATATATTTGGGTGGATCAATGTGGGTAACAAAGGACGCCCTTGTCTGACATCATCACTGATTTCTACCGTTTGTTTCTCAGCTCTGTGAAAAGCCAAAAATAAAATATTTATTTTACTGAACATGAAACTGAGTATCAAAAACCTGGAGGCCACAAAATATTGATTATCTCAGTCAAACCACCTTTAGATAATCAATTTTTATTCCACCCAAGAGTCCATATCAGGATTTCACCGGAAATACAAATTTTGAGGTGTCCATCCAAAAAACAAATATCCTTTAGGAAATATCCTTGCGTATGTGTCTGTCTGAACAGCATTACTAAAAAAAATCTGATGTGTTACACTCACATGACTTTCTCTACTCTTGTACAAACTATTTTTACAAACGCTTATTCTCCATATGCTTCATGTTAATGGAGATATCGAGATGTCAATCTTATTGATAATTTTCTTGTAGATGCAAGGGGAATATGGTAGGTTTTAAGCGATAGTCAAATATTTTAACGCTGGTTGCTATGTGGCGCATTCCATTCTCTTTGCATGTCCAGGACATAAAAAAAATCTGATGTGTTACACTCACATAACTTTCTCTACTCTTGTACAACCTAATTTTACAAACGCCTATTCTCCATATACTTCATGTTAATCGAGATATCGAGATGTCAATCTTATTGGTAATTTTCTTGTAGATGCAAGGAAAATATGGTAGCTTTTAAGCGATAGTCAAATATTTTAACGCTGGTTGCTATGTGACGCATTCCATTCTCTTTGCATGTCCAGGACATAAAAAAAATGAATAACGCATTTGAAAAAAAGTATAAGTATTGGAAAATTTAAGGAAATAACAAGCAATATCTCGAAAACGGTTCACTCAACAAAAGAAATGCATATGACATAAGTTGTGTATTTTAACGCGATCTACATTTTTGGTGTAGTAAAATTTTGTCTATCTCTTATGGTTTACCAGTTATGCAAAAGTCGTTCACAATGAAGAATACTTTTGGAGACATTCCCAGAAAATTCGAGATATACATTTCATTTCTGATGACATTACCCTAAACATATGATATTTTCATCAAAATCGTTAGAGCCATTTTTGAGAAAATTAAAATTTTCGAAAAATCTTCCATGTAAAGGGTAGTCTGGGGTGGGGGGATTTTCTTGAAAACCTTCGTGTCGCATCTCTGGAAGATACTGAACCTAAATACCAAGTTTGGTGCTTATCCGATTGTTCGTTTTTGAGTTATGCTGTTCACAGACACACACACACAGACACAGACACACACACACACACAGACACACACACGGACATGTTTCCAAAAATGCTTTTTTTGGATTCAGGAGGTCTCAAAACGTGTATTTCCGGTGAAATCTCGGTATCGAATTTTTGGGTGGAATGCAATACTTCCCCTACTTACTATACGTAGTAGAGAAAGTAAAAATGAATAACGAATTTGAGAAAAAGTATAAGTATTGGAAAATTTAAGGGAATAACAAGCAATATCTCGCAAACGGTTCACTCAACAAAAGAAATGTATATGACATAAATTGTGTAATTTAACGCGATCTACATTTTTCGTGTAGTAAAATTTTGTCTATCTCTTATGGTTTACCAGTTATGAAAAAGTCGTTCATAACGAAGAATACTTTTGGAGACATTCCCAGAAAATTCGAGATATACATTTTATTTGTCATGACAATATCTTAAACATATGATATTTTAATCAAAATCGTTAGAGCCGTTTTTGAGAAAATTAAAATTTTCGAAAAATGTTCCATGTAAAGGGTAGTCTGGGGTGGGGGGATTTTCTTGAAAACCTTCGTGTCGCATCTCTAAAAGATACTGAACCTAAATACCAAGTTTGGTGTTTATCCGACTCTTCGTTTTTGAGTTATGCTGTTCACAGACACACAGACACACAGACAGACACACAGACAGACACACACACGGACATGTTCCCAAAAATGCTTTTTTTTGGATTCAGTGAGTCTCAAAACATGTATTTCCGGTGAAATCTCGGTATCGAAATTTTGGGTGGAATACAATACTTCCCTTACTTACTATACGTAGTAGAGAAAGTAAAAATCTGATAAATTCCAAACCTGGTATTCATCATCTTTCAAAGATGAGACACGAAGGTTTCAAGAAAATTCCCCCATCCCAAAATACCCTTTACATGGAAGGTTTTTCCAAGATGCGATTTTCTCAAAATATTGTACAAATTTCTCAAAATCGCATCTTGGAAATTTTCTCTAACGATTGTTACCAAAGTACCATATGTTTAATGTATTTGCAGGACAAATAAAACGTATATCTTGAATTTTTGGTAGTAGCCTGTGAAGTCGTCTTCATTCTGAATAACGTTTGTATAACTAGTAAACAGTAACGGATACAGAAAACCTTACCACACACAGGAAGTTGATCTCCTTAAAGCACACAATTTACCTCAAACAAGAGTTGTTTGGAGTAAGGAATTTCGAGATTTTCCTTGTTATTGGTTCGAATTTTCAAATGCTTATACTTTTTTCAGCTGTTAAACCGCTATTTGTTTTTTTTTCTTGTGGTCATACAAAGAGTATGGAATTTCAAAGCCATCATTTAGTGACACTGCATAAAAATCTGACTGTATCCTGCAACATATATATTGAGATATATTGAAGTGGAATATTTGTTGGTAGTTGGTAGATGCTTCATGTTTATATGCACCACGTATGGGAGCCAATTTGTCGCGGTCACTTCGTGTTATCTTTTTTCTGAGCGCCTGTTATTGTTTTACTACTTTGAATGTTGGGTTCATTGTCCTCTGGCTAGCTATTATTTCTCGGTCGAGCAAATCTCTTGAACAGGGTGTGTAAACGGAAAGGAGTTTTTACTAAAAGATAACACTGATAAAAGAATTTGTTTTTACACTTTTATTGCCGTCACACTTTATTCATTTCACATATCTTTTAATACACGCCAGACTGAAACTGTTATGTTTTCTAATGTTATTAATAATCACTTATTTGCCGCACTTTATTAATTCGCGTATTTCACATTTATAACTAACTTTACGACGCGAGAGATTTTGTAGAATTGCGCGACGATTCTCTTAAACTTTATGACGTATAACCCACGAATACTTATGTTGAACTGAACGACGTATTACACGCGAATGCTTCTGTTGGACTGTGTGCCACCCGCTTCTCGGCTTTAACTTTTTATACACCCTCACCCGATATGCCTAAAGATTATAACAGAGCTGCTATTGGTTAACAAAGCGCGCCAACATTAGCGTCTATATTTATATCCAATCAAAATTACAAACGCATATGCTTTAGGGAAAATATTCCCGCTATTTCTAAAGAAAAGCGCGCCAATCTGACGTCATTTGCTTGACTCTAATAATTGATAAACAACTCACCCCCTCGCTACATTGTTGCCCGCTATTATTGTCAGTTTCAGTGAGGCCGTGTAAACTTATTTCCTAACAAATTAACAAAATCTCAAATCAATGTCATACAATAATGCTTATTTACACTACAACCACTCTGGCATTTACATTGTTGTGATATAAAATACTGTCACAATATGCGTAAGCTTTCCAGGACGGTAGCTATAGCTTTGTATTCAAATTTCCGGGGTGTTTTATGGTCTGT
Source organism: Deroplatys truncata (assembly GCA_030765065.1). NCBI lineage: Eukaryota > Metazoa > Arthropoda > Insecta > Mantodea > Mantidae > Deroplatys > Deroplatys truncata. Next base: position 91,610,141 of record CM060979.1, read on the forward strand.
AGGTTAAAATACTTTGACTTGACGTTTGACCCCTGTCTGCGGGGAACATTTTCAGAGATCTTGTCATCACGTCGCTTCTCCCTATGGACTCTCAGATAGAGAAGTCAAGGGAGAGAAGGGACGTGATGACAGATCTCTGAAGTTGTCCCTCCTAAACAGGAACGAAACGTCAGGTGAAAGTTTTAACCTACAGACAACAGTAAAACAGCAGTTTATGTTTCAGAACATAAAATGTATTTAAAATTGTTCTTGATTAACAAGAAATAGATAGAAGAGAAGGAAGTTGTGAGAATGAGCAGAGAAAGGTACTTGAATGCAATTCATCAGAATGTTTTTGTTTTATTTTATTTCAAGTGCTACTTTACAGATCGCGTCCTTCAAATTGTTCTTTTCTATTTCTACAACTGACTTAATGCAGGTTATAGATGTTTTCTTTTAAGCTTTTATAATACGTATAATCTCCTTATACTTTCAACTTGTGGGTAACAGATATTAAAATACCTTTTGTTTCCATAAATTTAGTCCTTTCCTACTGAGCGTGATGGCTCAGGCGGTAACTTCTGTGGTCCGCATTCGGGAGTTCATGGGTTCGATTCCCGTGGTCGACCTTCATGGTCCATGGGAAAGATCATTACATTGCAAATGCCGGCGGGAGGCTCGGCGTGTGCACGGCCCTGAGGAAACCTCCGTCCTCCGGACTGCGAACGGTCTCCGGGTACCGGACCTCACAGTGAATTTGTAAGCCCACAGTAAGGAGGGGAGCCGGTAGCACCAGCCACACCCGGAGAGCTCAAATCTGTAAACGGTAGGGACCCTGCCCTGTGCCTGTCGTGCCTCCTGGTCTGACCGTCCTCCGTCTCCTCTCACCTCATTCCTCCCTCCTGGAGGCGCCCCTTCAGAGGCCTAGGCACAAAAGATGTGCGTAGGTCGAGGTCCTAACCCTCCCTCCGCTTCTATCCTATCCTATTTTATCCTAGTCTTTTTCCTAACTAAGCATATAATAATCATAATTAATATCTGGTCCTTGATACATCCCGAACTTCTGCTATTACCTTCCTTTTTACTAATATGTAGTCTATGTAATGACTGGAGTAAATCCCCCTATTAAGGTTATTAAGACTGATTTCTTTCATTGGCTAGATTTAGCTTTATTCCCTAGGGCTCACCATCTCATCAATGTATTTTAATAGATAGTTAAATACTAAATATTTTATGTCTAGGATATACACCTCTTCGGGATTGTATTTGAGCAGTATGTGGCGTCGAGGTAGAATTTTGGAGCAGAGCTATCTTAACTTCTAATTTATGTAGTTTAACTTTCGTCGTACTACACAAGTTCACTTTGAAATGTTTTTGGCCATACTTTTACCTTAATTTCATTTGTTTTCTGCCATTTCTATTTTTGGGTCAATACAATATCCTTTGGTGTTTGTTCCCATGCGGCTTTAGGAAGCACGTCGTCAAAAGAGGTTTTCTATATCATCTGTTTTGTTAGTTTCTCTACTGCATATAAGTAGGGGAAGTATTGCATTCCACCGAAAAATACGATACCGAGATTTCACCCGAAATATATGCTTTAAGGTGCTCTGAATCCAAAATGAGGTATTTTTGGAAACTTGATATTTGAGTTTAGCATCTTCCAAGAATGCGACACGAAGATTTTCAAGAAAATCCTCCCAGCAGACTACACTCTACATGTAACGTTTTTCGAAAATTTTGATTTTCTCAAAAATGGCTCTAACGGTTTTGGTTAAAATATCATATGTTTAAGAATATTTTCTTGGAAAATGAAATGTATATAAATTTTCTTGGAATATGCCTAAAAGTCCTCTTCATTCTGAATGACCTTTGCATAAACCGTAAGAGATAAATAAAAGTTTGATACACAAGAATGTTTATCTCGTTAAAACACACAATTTATGTCATATACTTTTTTGTGGAGTGAACCATTTCCAAGTATTCCTTGTTATTTGCTTGAACTTTCCAATGTTTATACTTTTTTCATATGGGAATTCGTCATTCTCTCTCCCTCTCTCTCTCTCATGTCCTGGACATGCAGAGAGAATGAAATGCTCCACATAGCAACCATCTCTTAAAAGATTTGACTGTCGCTTAAAGCCTACCATATTACCCTTGCACCTACAAGAAAATTAGCAATAAGATTAACATCTCGATATCTCAATTAACATGAAATAGATGGAGAATAAGCGTTTGTAAAATAGTTTGTACAAGAGTAGAGAAAATCACGTGAGTGCAACACATCAGATTTTTTTCTTGTTATGGTGATCTGAAGAGCTTACTTATATACTTTTCACCTCTATTGGCTTTTCCTTTATGTGGGTTTTAAAAATGGTATAAAATACATATATACTAACCTGGTATGCGGCTAAGAAAAAACTCGAGAAACCCTAGCCAGTTCTGAACAAAGAATTCTCATTATTTCAAATATGATTTAGGCCTTGTGTACGAGGCTTATTGAATTGCTCATTCCATACTTTATGCGGACGTCTGTTTGCTGTCAGTTTATAAAATAAAGCTTGCCTTGTTCCCCTTGAAGCGTATTCTTTAAATATGGTTTCTTGACTGCTTTGATATTTTCCTTTTTCTTCTGAAATATCTTTTACTCATATTTGTGTTCTTATTTCTGTGTTTCTAATTTGATCTACTCTTCCTTACCTGAGCAATATGATTAAAAATCTCCGCTCAATATACAGCGTTCATGAGAGTATTTTAATGTATCTTAGATAAAACGTTATGCAAGCGCTGCCTGCTTTTTTATCTGTGTTTTAATATTTTGTCTAAAGTATACATATTTTTAGATCCATTTCATTTAATCTGTGTTTCAAATTTTCTCCCACATTCTCCTATGTATTCTAATTCTATACTGGATTGCATGTACCATAATTTCTCTATCTGTGAAAATTCTATATTCTGTTGTTTTCCTAGCATTGGTGGGTAGTTTTACTTTCTCTACTACGTATAGTAAGTAGGGGAAGTATTGTATTCCACCCAAAAATTCGATACCGGGATTTCACCGGAAATACATGTTTTTGGAAACATGTCCGTGTGTGTGTGTCTGTGTGTCTGTCTGTGTGTGTGTCTATCTGTGAACACCATAACTCAGAAACGCACAGTCGGAAAAACACCAAACTTGGTATTTAGGTTCAGTATCTTCCAAGGATGAGACACGAAGGTTTTCAAGAAAATCCCCTCACCTCAGATTACCCTTTACATGGAAGATTTTTCGAAAATTTTAATTTTCTCAAAAATGGCTCTAACGATTTTGATTAAAATATCATATATTTAAGATATTTTTATGACAAATAAAATGTATATCTTGAATTTCCTGGGAATGTCTCCAAAAGTATTCTTCATTGTGAACGACTTTTGCATAACTGGTAAACCATAAGATATAGACAAAATTTTACTACACAAAAAATGTAGGTCGCGTTAAAATACACAATTTATGTCATATACATTTTTTTGTGGAGTGAACCATTTTCGAGAAATTGCTTGTTATTCCCTTAAATGTTTCAATACTTATTTTCTCAAATGTGAATTCGTTATTCATTTTTTTGTCTTGGGTATGCAAAGAGTATTAATCTGTGGGAAAGGGAATGGTGCTGCACCTAGCAACCAGCTATTAAGAGATATGTATGTGCTTAAAGGCTACTGTATTTCCAAATTGCCGTTGTAAATGTATATTCCCCTTACATCTACAAGAAAATTAGCAATAAGATAGACTCTGCAAATGTTTATCTCGATTAACATGAAGTAGATGGAGAATAAGCGTTTGTATAAATAGTTTGTACAAGAGTAGAGAAAGTCATGTGAGTTTAACACATCATATTTTTTTTGGATATGTCCAAATCATTTACGCTTACTTCACTTATTCTTGCAATATATTAAAATAGGGTTTTTGATCATAATGTATTTAAAATTAAAGCATTATGATTAGCCATATGGCTGTATATTACTATTTTGATTATACAATTTTACAGCTAACACACAGGGACTTGTGTTTTGAAGAGTTGACAATCTTAGGCATTTTTTGCTTGAAGTGTAACGTCCATTAACCGTCATATCGAACGTGAATGAACGAAATGGTTGAAATGACGCCCAAATGGGCACAGCTTATTTAGCGGCTTAGGATCGAGCATATTTACCTTGGCATTCCTCATTTCAAGGAAAAACCCTGAAAAATCCTTTTCCAGAAAACTCACCCTAACCGAGATTTCAACTGAATGTGAGGCAAACACACTATCCCCACACCACAGATATTTCTATTCTTCTACACGGTGGACCATTTAAGTTGTGACTGTACAATATCTCCAAAACTAAGCGTTGTACAAAAGCATGTCTTGAATAAAAGTTGCTTGATTTTATGGGGGAATGTAAATGCCATTAGTTGAGTTTTATTTGGGGGACGTTATGACGGTCATTTTAGGGTCCATTTAATTTTTTAAATGGGAGCTTACCTTTTTATGTTGTTTTCTCCCTCCCATAAAAAACTAAACAATTTTTGTATAAAGCACTTTGGAGTTGTTCTTACACCAACGTAAATAACAACGAAAACTCTGAATGGCTGTGTGCGAAGAGTTGCAATGAATGGTTAGACCATTCCTGGATGGTCATTTGAAGGTTAAGTTACGTTTCGTAATTGGGGTCCAACATTATTTATTTGGTTTCCTTATTTCTCACCATAAAATAAACAGATTTTTATAAACCAGTTTCTAATGAGAACACATACAAAATATAGGTTCCCATTTAAAAAATTAAACTGACCTTAAAATGACTAACATAACGTCCTCCAAACAAAACACGACTAATAGCATTTACTTTCCTCTATAATATCAAGCAACTTTTATTCAAAACATTTCTTTCTACAACGTTTAGTTTTGGGGATATTGAACAGTCTCAACTTAATGGTCCACTATGTATAATGGAGCTTATGTTACTTCTCTGGGGATAAACTGCTACTGTGATTGAAATGAGATTGAGGTTTAAGCATTAACAGTCTGTAGAAACCTTACAAAAGTTGACATTGGGGATCACATACAATTGTTAGACCCCTCAGTTCTCTATGTCGACCACCAAATCCGTTATTTTTCGTTTCCTTTTATTTACAAAATGAGTGAACACTAAATTTTATTGTAACTCATATTTTACAGCAACACGTTCAAATTTATTTAACCATTTCCTAACTAGTAATTTATTAAGTTCGGAAGCTATTATTCTGAATGCCAACTCATTTACACTCTTACACAAGAAATTCAAAATGCATTTTGAAAATATGTTAAAAGCAGGTTACCACCATTTTCATGGATTTTATCATATATATATATATATATATTTTACCCGATGTTTTTTAATTGAAACATCCATACTCTTTACTGCTTAAAGGTTTAAATATATATGTTTCATATTTTTTTATTTTTCAGCATGTTTTTATTTCATTGATGTTATTCGTTGGTTTCTATATGTGAGATGCTCATGAAACAATGGCAATAAAATTATTAAAACTACCTTGGCATAATGCGTTGTACATATTGACACCATTACTATTCTGACCTGAGAGAAGCTATTCATATTAATCATACTTTATGCTACTTATTTTATTTTTACCGGCTTCCTTATTCAAATTATCATACTGCATATTCCTTTAACATTTCAGATGCGGCTTTGTTCATCATTATCTTGCAGCTAGGTCTAGGCCCCTCTCAGAATATTGTGACGTATGCGCATACGTCTCTTTGGTCACCTAGATTCGAGATGGCGGTTGTAGTTTAGGTGGGAGTAGTTTAGTTGGCGTCCCCCACGCGATAAGCGTGGCTTGGGGCTGGGAGAGTCAGTGAGTAGAAGCCAACCGGACCAGACGTGTGTTACGCTCTCTCCATACAAGAATGTATGGCGGCCTCGCCCGACAGGCATGGGACTAAGGAGATGGGGGGTAAAGTATCATGTTTTATCTAATAAACCCCTTGACATCCAGATCTTTCTTGTTTTATTTACGATAGTGTAAAGATCCTTCTTCCTATTTTGAACCATTTAAGTGTCCTTTTGTCAGTATTTAATAATATTTTTGCACTTTCATTGTAGCTGCGTCCCTAGTCGTAGCCTCGCCTTTTTACAATTTGTTAATTTTCTGGTACCTTCAAGCGAGTCGCCTACCTCCCATTGAGTATTTGATTAGAGGCTACGACATATTGGTGAGGCGCCGAGTATTGGTGGAGGGCCGGGCATAATGTAATTTTTCTGAGGTTTTTAAGTGCAACTTTTTTTTTTCTTCTGTAAAATGTAACGGTTTTGGTCCTCCACGTGGTTGTTAAAAATGTAAATCTGTTTCTTGGCTTAAGGGTAAGGGTTTCGGTGCTATAATTTGTGGTTTCTGTATTCTAAATTCTTGTTGCATTGTTTTCTGAAAGTCCCGTGTCTAAATTCCAATTTTAAGTTCATTTTTATATTTTTTCCCATTGACGCTAAAACTCCTGGCTCCATTTTCCCCTTACTTTGGCTTCAGTTCTACTTAATTCTGTTACTATGGTAAATTATTCATGCTGGTCATTTTAAAGTATATATTTTCGTGAATTGTGAAAAATTGGGTGATATTTGTAACTTTGATAATATAGTTGCGTGTGTTAGCTGGTCTACGTAACATTGCATTATTGGTTGCGTTATCTTGTAAGTGTTAACGACTCGAAAGTGCAGCAAATATTTCAAAGTTCGCGTGTTGTGTGTTTAAAACTTGCGTGTGTATAAAAAGTGTGGTGCATCTGTTTGGAATAATAAAGTAATAAAATGAAAGAAGTCGAGTATATATATTGAAAATTTATATTTGTGTATTGTACACTCGCGGTACGCATAGTGGTAATCATAATGATGATAATTTTGCTTCACCGTTGCCATGTTTGGTTTATCTAGTTACACAATGCATATTTTTGGGGGAAAATGTTTAAGTAAAAGTTTCAGGAGCTACTACCAACCTTGCCAGTATCTTCACCTAATTAGGTTTAATGTGCCTCTAATATGGACCAGTACGACGTGGATGTTGATGGATCAGCTATATGTGTGTTACCAGATTTTGGAAAATTACACTGGAATTTTGTGGTAAAAAGAAAAAATCATAACCTGTAAGTATGTGTACATTGTGTGTGCTAAAGTTTGGACGAATGAAGCAGTTTCACAACTCACACAGGTATGTTAAATTTTTATTGTTTCACTGACTGATGCTTAATTAAGCTTCGCTTTTCAGGAATAATGTGTGCTATGAATGTCTCTGCTAAATTGAAAGTTTATTATTATTTGGTGTAACTAAAATTTTGAATTATGTTTTGGGCATTGCAAATCATTTGTTTTGTTATGTTATGCTGCAGGAATGTGTTTGATGTGTACAGTGTGCTTAATTAAGCTTTGATTTTCAGGAATGTTCTGTGACAGTATTGTTTTTGGGTAAAGATGTGATTTGTTCTGCTGCATTCGATTTGGTTTGGTTTAGGTTTCATTATGATGCTGTGATCTTTTCTTTGCAGAAAATTGTTGCATGAATAGTGTATGTATGTATGTATGTATGTATGTATGTATGTATGTATGTATGTATGTATGTATGTATGTATGTATGTATGTATGTATGTATGTATGTATGTTTTTTAGGTTATGTGATAGCGTATGAGTTAATATTTGCCTCGGTGGAAGTGCCAAAGAGTAACCCTGACGGCGGTAAAGTGAGAGATGAGATGAGATGAGATGATGTCAGCTTCAGTGGAAGTGCCAAAGTGTAACCCCGATAGTTGGAGTGTAAATGTTTTGATTTTTCAGGAGGGCTACATGTACCTGGAAAGTCGATTTGATGTGATGATTTGAGAGATTTTGCTTATTGGTGTTGCTGTAACGTGCCCAGTATAGCGTGTGTGATGTATTCACACGATTCATTTTAATCGAAGTAAGCGTTTGCAGAAATAGCTACATTATACATTGCGTTATAGATACAAGGGGAACAGCGTTATTTGGATGTTTAAGAAATGGACACTATATGCTGTTCTATATTACGAGAAACACATGAAAATCGACACGACTTAAAATGATAAGTATTGAACAATTCGGAGCCATTAATAACGGATATCTCGGAAATGGCTTATATGATAAATAAAGTTATTTGAAATAAATTCTGTGCTTTAAAGAGATCTACATTTTTCAGTGAAGTACTTATTCGTCTATCGCTTAACGTTTGCCAGTTAATCAAAGTCATGTTCATCTTCCTTCTATTTTTCCTTCCGAATAAAGAGGACTTAATAGGTTGTTCCTAGAAAATTAGATCTGAATTTTGTTTTTCACTGAAATGTCTTTAATGTGTAAGATTTTAATCAAAATTGTTATAATCATATCTTAAAAATAAAAAAACTTCGAATAGTGTTCCATGTAAAGGTAGTAGGCGTAGGGGGATTTCCTTGAAAACCTTCGTGTCGCATCTTTGGAAAGTACTGAACTTAAAAACCAAGTTTGGTAGTTGTCTTTTCGTTTTTAAGATCAGATATTCACAGACACACACATACATACGAACATTTTCTAAATATGCTTTGTTGGGGATTATAAGGGGCCTGGAAGCATATATTTCGATGAAATCTCGACATCGATTATTTTGGTAGAATAGAATTCTTTCCTTACTTGTCATACTTAGTAGAGAAAGTAAAAATCTGAGGTGATGAATTCACATGATTTTCTCTAGTCACTGTTTTACGAACTAGTCTTATAACAATCTTATTCCTATATCTTATTCTTATCAATCGAGATAAACTTTCGTTATACATATACACATTTCGTTACAGGTACAATAAACTAAAACCATAACCATATCTTTTAAAAGTATGTGCTTATGTGATGGCCTTGAAATTCCATTCTCTTTAGATGACCACGAAAGAGAGAAGAAAAAGAAAACAAAATAATAGCGATTTGCTGTTGAAAAGGTATGAAGTATTTGAAAACTCAAAGCAATAACAAAGAATAGCTCGGAAATGGTTATAGAAACTAACGGTTTACTGTACATGAATTGTTAATTTAAAGTGGTGTAAAGTTTTGTTTAGTACAATTTTTTTATCTTTTGCGGTTTTCGTTTATACGAAAATCTTTCAAAATAAAGAGGACTTTACAGGCTACATTTATACATTTTGTTTGTATGGAAATATCTGAAATATGTGATATTTTAATCATAATCGTTGGAAATGTTTTTGAAAAAAATTAAAAAGAATGAAAGGTTTTCCATGTAAGGTTTAGTTTGGGGCAGAGTATTTTCTTGAAAATAAATATGTTGCATCCCTGGAAGATCTTAAATACCAAGTTCGGTGTTTATACAAGATTTCGTTTTTGAGTTATACTGTTCAGAGAAACATGCATATACGCACTGACCACTGGCTAAAATTCCCTCTTTTTTATTTTGTCGCCTCAGAGCATATATTTACGATTAAATCCCAATATTGAATATTTTGATAGAACACAAAAATACCTCTGTAGGGAAAGTAAGAAGAAAGAAAGACAGCGGATAACCTTTGATTTACACCAAGGAGTTGGACAGACCACTGTCTAGATCTTCGTGAAGCAGGTCACAGAGACGCGAGTGGGATCACTGAGTTATTCTAAAACCGTTATAATAAAACAGAACAAGAAGGAAGAACGCACAAGGAAGTGCTCGTTATACATCCTTCCTTCTCCAAAATGAAAGAGAATAAAAGGGGAGAACGGTCACAGGGACCGCGCTGTGTGTAACGATAACGAAGTGTGTTGCAAGCGATTCCAGGGAGCAAGAGGCCAGATCTGTATGGATCGTAAAATTGCGAAACGGGCCATGACGGGACCTAGGGCAGCCAGAGGTTTTTATTGCTGCCAGTTTACCACTTCAGAATGCCTGAGTCACATTAATTCACTAGCTACATTTCTACAGACAAAACACTACAAAATATTCTCTGCACTCTCTGTCGTCTTAAGTTCTGTTGGCAGCCACAGAGTAACAGAGACACCATCAGTGCGGTTTGACTTCATTTTACATAATAGTTTCTCTAGATGTAGTGCTGTGCGAGCAAAAATCTTATTCCAAAAGTTGTTTCCAGATTTGTAAATTACCGTCACTATTTAAGGGGACATTAAAAGCCCCTCCGGCCAGTATTAAATTTACTAACTTCATGACAACGAACGAGATGGCTCCGCGGTAAGATGTGAGGCTCGCATTCGGGAGGACCTGTGTTCGATTCCCGTTGACCGCCCACTCTGACCTTGGGCTTTTCGTAGTTTTCCCAAGTCGATAGGCCTGCGTAAGTTTTCGTCTCCACGATTTCCTTTCCATAACTGCCTTTTCATTCCGTTTCCTTCTCATCTTTTGTGGTGTGCTTCCAGGTTACGTGGCGTCTGGCGGTGCTAGATAGATGGCGTGGATACTTACTCAAAGGAAAGAGCACTCCCCGTGACCCTAGAGGGCTGCTTGGTCGACGGGATGATCTTCATCCTCTCTAGGCAGCTGGACGGATCTTCGAGCCTGAAACTCCTAGGGACTCCCGCGCGTCCCTGTGGCCTGTAGCTTTCTGTGGTTCCTTCACTTCATCCCTTCCTCCTAGGGGGGTGGTAATCACAATAAATCTGTGCCCCCTCCCGCCTAAACCTATAACTTCTTCACCCAATATCTCAGAAAGCATTTAAGATATCAGACTAAACCTCTTGCAGCAAAGGTGGCGAAAACGTGACTCGCGAGTCATTTTGACTCGCAGGCGCCGTTCCCTCTTTGCAACCGTCCGTTTGTTTTTTACATGCTGCTGAGTGATGCAGTGCGTGTTGCATATGTGGTGACTCGCGGAAGGAAGTCGTTTTCGCCACCCTTGTTTTACAGGATACAGATACATTCCTTTTAATCCACTGGTCTACTTTTGTACAATAACGTGCTTTATTATGATGGTAGGGTTTTTCTTAACTTCGCATTCTTTATTAACATTTATCAGCAATTATGTTTTAAAAATATAATTAACAGACTTATTAATACTAAAGCAGACTTGTAAGAGAATTGAGGTGTCTTTTAGCATATCAAAGTTCCATTTAGTTATCTTAAATAATCCACACAAAATGGGTTATTTATATCAGAAAATGTCATTCAGAAAAAAGCTGTGCATGGTAAAACTGAAGGGGTGAAAAGCATATATATTTACAAAGATAAAAGCTGCACGTTCTATAAGTGTAGAACAAATCTTTCCCTAAAGGATGAGCGAAAATAAACCTCTATACTGCAAAAAAATTTAGAAGTTGTGATTGTTCTTGAAATTGTGCAGAATTCAGATTAAAAAGGACAAATGCAATACAATTTATAAAAGTATATTTAAAATATAAGCATTGTCCTACAGTGACAAAGTGCATATAAAATCAAAGCGGAAATTAAAATTTGTAAAACAACATAAATTTTTGAAATTTAGCCTACTTTTAACATACGGTCAGCAGAAAATGTATCCAAGAAATGAAACAAAACTTTGAATTTTGACCAATCACAAGCGGATATTGCATTGAAATTGCTAAAGCCCTTTACTGTCGCGACCTGCATTCTCTGTAGTATTAACGCCTCGCCCTACATTTGTTTTCTATTTCAGTCTCAAATTAATTGACATTTGTTCTATTGCAAGATGCATTGTAAAGGTTAAGTATTCATAATATGCATTATTATTACTGCTATTTTCAGGGTCGAGTTTAAGGGAATTAAATTTAAATATTTTATTTCTAAACCATAAAGGGTTGACAACGTTCACTACAGAAAATTTAGCTCTTAACACACAATTTATTTAAAGTGTTTTTTTGTGGCGTTAATTATTTCCGAGATATATGTTGTGTTTAGTTTGAATTTTCCAATTTTCAGTGATCACCATCTCGCGGAAAGAGTACGGAATTCACAGGCCAGCATACAGAAAGTCGTTTTAAAAACTTTACTCCAGCTTCGGTTTCCTTTATCCCAACAACGAAATGTGACAGAAAAACTATTCTGCAAACGTCTATATGGATTAACATTAGGTATAAAAATAAGCTATGTATAAATATTCTGTAGATGCAATTCGAAAAGAAACAGTAGTGGGTAGAGAAAGTCAGGTGAATGTTGCGCCTTATTACTTTCTCTACTACGTATAGTAAGTAGGGGAAGTATTGCATTCCACCCAAAAATTCGATACCGAGATTTCACCGGAAATACATGTTTTGAGACCTCCTGAATCCAAAAAAAGCATTTTTGGAAACATGTGCGTGTGTGTGTCTGTGTGTGTGTGTGTCTGTGTGTCTGTGTGTGTGTGTCTGTGAACAGCATAACTCAAAAACGAACAGTCGGATAAACACCAAACTTGGTATTTAGGTTCAGTATCTTCCAGAGATGCGATACGAAGGTTTTCAAGAAAATCCCCCCACCCCAGACTACCCTTTACATGGAACATTTTTCGAAAATGTTAATTTTCTCAAAAATGGCTCTAACGATTTTGATTAAAATATCATATGTTTAAGATAATGTCATGAGAAATGAAATGTATATTTCGAATTTTCTGGGAATGTCTCCAAAAGTATTCTTCATTGTGAACGACTTTTGCATAACTGGTAAACCATAAGAGATAGACAAAATTTTACTACACAAAAATGTAGATCTCGTTAAAATACACAACTTATGTCATATACATTTCTTTTGTTGAGTGAACCGTTTTCGAGATATTGCTTGTTATTCCCTTAAATTTTCCAATACTTATACTTTTTCTCAAATTCGTTATTCATTTTTTTATGTCCTGGACTTGCAAAGAGAATGGAATGCGCCACATAGCAACCAGCGTTAAAATATTTGACCATCGCTTAAAAGCTACCATATTCCCCTTGCATCTACAAGAAAATTATCAATAAGATTGACATCTCGATATCTCGATTAACATAATGCGCCACATAGCAACCAGCGTTAAAATATTTGACCATCGCTTAAAAGCTACCATATTCCCCTTGCATCTACAAGAAAATTAGCAATAAGATTGACATCTCGATATCTCGATTAACATAAAGCATATGGAGAATAGGCGTTTGTAAAAATAGATTGTACAACAGTAGAGAAAGTCATGTGAGTGTAACACATCAGATTTTATTTTTATATATCACTCGGTTATGGATTGTTGAAAACTTTCTACAAAAAATAATGAATATAGATAGTGGAACTACATTTTCTTAATACATTTACTACGAAAGAACTCGCAAGCATATATTCAAGTTAGTGGTTGTGTCAATCTTTGCACATAATGTTATGGGAAGCTTCCAATCTTTGTAAAGGCAGTATTCTACTAAGGGCTCCTTCGCTAAGGGTATGCCGGGAAGCTCTCCACAGCCATTTGGGTTCAGAAAAGATAAACCACACAAGGGATTTCTTCCTTTTGATGAGCACCTCTATAAATTCATGATGAGGATAAGTGGCACTAAGCTTCATCTTTATCCATACTAATATCATACACAGAAAAAGAGAACATGTGTATGTAGGGAGAAGATTATTCAGAAAACCACGAAAAGCATTGTTCTTCAGGGTTGAGACGGCTATAAATTATTTAAAAGTTCTGATGTGTTAAATTCATATAATTTTCTTTATCCCCTATTAATTATTACTGGGTATGCAAACTATTCTTACGAATGCTTCTCCACCAGCATAGTAGGTAGAGATCGTGCATTCCACCAAAAAATTTGATACCGAGATTTCAGCTAAAATACGTTTTGAGCACTCTTGCATCCAAAAAAAATCTTTTTAGAAAAAGGACGGTCTCTTTGTCTGTGTGTGTATGAAGAGCATAACTCAAAAAGGAAATGTCTGATAAATACCAAATTTAATATTTAGGTTCAGTACCTTTGAAAGACCTTTGCCAAGAAAATCCCCCCGCTCCAAAATATCCTTTACATGGAACGTTTTTGAAAATGTTTGATTTTCTAAAGAATTGTTCTAAAGGTTTTAATTTTTTTTAAGTTCCCTTGTTTACCCAGTTTATCATTACTGTGTTTTACTATTTCTTTTACAGCTTATTACCGCAGTTACACAAATTACACACGTACAAACACCCATGCCATGGCGGGACTCGAACCCGTGACACTCAAGTGGGCGGAGCGCCGAGGCTATAATCTCTGGCGACCCCAGCTACGAGGGCCGGTTAAACTAACACATATTAAAGATACTTACAAATATACTAAATATCTTGAATTTTCTGGGAATAGCCTTGAAGTCCTCTTGTCGGGAACTACACAAAAATTGATGATTTCTTTAAAACACACAATTTATTCAAATATCTTTTTCAGAGATATCCGTTTTAATGGTTAGAATACTTTGCCATTGTTTTCAAGTCACATAATTTCCAGTTGCTGTCGATTGCATGGAAACAGTATGCAATTTCAAGGCCAGCATATAGCGTCCAGTTCTTAAACATTTGACTATTGCTGTTCTCTTTGTATCCTAAGGAAAATATGAAATGTAGCTATTTTTGCAAAGGTGTATCTGGATTAAAATAAAGTAGCTAGAAAAATAAATTTTCGTAAGAATAATTTGTAAAACCATTAATAAACAATTAATTAACAAGTTATGTGAGTCTGACAAATAAAACTTTTTAATTTTTCTATTTCATCATTGCAAAAATAGCTACACTACACATTTAGGTGTCATACAAAGGGAAGAACGATTGTCAAATGTAGGTTTCTTCCACCCCTTCACCATCCCTGCTTTACATGGAACATTTTTCGAAATGTTTTTTTCCTCTAAAATGGCGTGACAACCGTTTAATTGTATTAACTGCTTTTACGAGTATCTTAATTGCATGATTTAGAGATGCATATTTGGCACACAATGCCTCTCGGTGGAATCATTTGACTCCTCCTCATAAATTTATTTTAAGAATTGTCTCGAACCTGCGGTGGCCTCGTAGCGAAATAGAATAGCTCAAACTTAGTGTTCTTTCAGTAATTAAGTTAGCGCGCCAAGCACACAAAAATGGTGTTAGATATACTTGGACGGTTTAGCCAGGCGCCAAATTTCACTTGTATTATCACACCCATCACAACAGCCCTGACTGAACTGTCGAGTGAACAACTACACTGAGGCGGTACTGCGTACCGCACGTGCCCAGTCATGTAATTAATCACCATTGAATATTTTGAATATCAGAAGCTACATTTTGCAAAGGAACTTCGGGTGAATAATCATTTAGTTATTAAGATTACTTTAGTATTAAAATTTTCCTTCTGTCTTCTAGGTTCGCACAAAGAAAGGGATTGACGCCAAAAAAAAATGAGCTTCTTCTTTTGGAATCATCTGACGAAGACTATGCTGATTTCTTTGACAGCGATGATGAAGCAGAAATAATCCAGAATGTAGATCACTCCAGCGAATCTGAAGTATCATGCATGGTGGGAATGAAGTGAAAGAAATGTAAAGTGATGTCTGCCTGTTTATATTGTTAAGGACCAGGAAACTTTATGGATAAATAATCCGTTAGTAGTTGAGGCAGTATTTTTAACACTTAAATGATTTCAGTCTAATTATATAATATGTAAATGCAATAACAGCCCACCTTAAAGCAATATGTGTATGTAACAATATATAAAAAATGAATATAACAGTCATTGCATATGCTTGTATTATTGTATCCATGTATAGTAATGTTATGTGAATACATTACGTAATTTAATAATGTAGGAGCTGTGAGAATAATAGATTAAAAGTTGCTAACAATGAGATAACAATGAGGTAACCTTGAGGCAATAATGAATTTGAAAGTTTAAATGCCACTAGTCATTATTGGAGCAAAAATAATGTAAATTTTACTGACAGTTTATAAAAATAGCCAATTAACAACCAAAAAAAGCTTTATTTAAATGAATGTATTCTATTGGAGTAGGATTAGCCAATTAGAGACCTGAAATACAGAAATTTGCAAGTTTAGGCGGTTGAAATCAGTTCAGTTGCCTGCAGACAGGGATTGTAACCGGATGCGAGATGCGTCCTCGAGAGATTTAATACGTATTCGTGTGAGACGAAAAATGAGTTTACGTGTTAAAAAGTGAAATTAATTAATTAAAGAATCTCACAGCTCTCTATATCAGTAAAGTGTTATTTAAATGTGTCAAGCATTAATAAATGGAGGGAAGAAAAACTTGAAATATGTGTAAGCCTACATTCTTGTCGCACCACAACCCTGCTAAGAGAAACGTGTCTCTAACAAATACTGACGCAGCCGAGGCAACATAAATATTTAATACCTAAAGAAACAGTCAAATTACAAAGTTAATATTTTTAAAATTTGGGGCAAAGGCTACCGGGTACCATACGTGCGGTTGCAACTACTTCAAGTGTTCGGCTCCCCAACTGTTGATACAACTCCTTCTAAAATACTCCTACTTCAAATCGGCTTTTCCATACGTGAAACAATAACCTTCTCACAGTGGCAGGTAAAACAAAACGTAGGAATATAATCAAGGTTTTTCCTGGCGAAACGCAATGCTAGAGAAACAAAGACTGAAATTGAAAGCTTTCTCAATCTTTTTTATGCCAAGATAATTGATTCTGTTGTTGCAAACACAAACAGATACGACATAAATAACAATAAATAATCTGCGAGTTACACGTGGGATAGAAATTACAGAAATACTTCTGCCTCTGAAATAGTGTTTCTTTTAGGTGTGCTGTTTCTCATTGCTGTACAAAACAGAGGACGCAAAAATGTAAGTATTAGAGCTGTAGGCATCAAATGAAATAGGAACCTAAAACAGCGTTTAGCTACAAGCACTATGTATTCTTGCTCCGGTCGCTGAAGTTTAACGATATTTCAACGAGAAAACAACAACTTGCAATTGCCGAACTTGCCATCATCCGCGACCTCCACTCTGTACTTTTGAACAAATGCTGCCCAGGGGAGTTCACAACCATAGACGAAATGCTTGTTCCATTCTGCAGAAGATGTGGTTTTGTACAGTATATGCACAATAAGTCTGCCAAGTACTGCTTGAAGTTTTACATTGTTATAGTAAGTTATATTATTGTTACAATAAGCTTGTAATTTTGAAGTATACTGTAACAGACAGAATCCTGGACCACACCTTGTATCTAACTAGCCTATGGATATTGTGAAGAGATTGGTTGGACCAATCAAGGGCACTCATAGGAAAGTAACTATGGAGAACTATTATAGTAGTAATCCTTTAGCACAGCATCTTCTAGAAAATGGGTTAACCTTCATAGGGACACTGAAAAAGAATAAGAATTATTTTTGCCAAACAGGTCACGAGAAACTGGAAACTGCCTTTTCGGAATTCAAGATGACGTCTGTCTTGTTTCATGCCAAACAAAAAGAAACAAGGCTGTACTCTCCCTATCATCAATACATGAAACTCTTGAAATAGACACCACTACAGGCAAGTCTATTGTAAATTTGGATTACAGTGTAACCAAAGGGGAGTAGATACTATTGATTACATGTGTAGATACATCCTACTCCACACAAGGGACAACAAGATTTCCATTTAAATAAAATTAAATTGAGTTTAATTTATGGACGTTCTTTAACTACTGTGGTTCTTAGCGTCCCATTCTATATTGGGAGTGAAAGATCGGAAATTTTACTCAGAGGCCTCTTTATCAGGCTTGAGGTTCTTTTACGTGCCGTAAATCTATGACACGGGACCACTGGCTTTACTTCCCTTCCGAATGCTAAGGATTTTTACAACGCAAAAAAAATCCGTCAACCTCAACCGCGTTTGGGGCTAGCTGGTATCCCTATACCACGCAGGACGACAAGATGGCCCTTGGCCTTGGTTTTTCGTTATATGGATATTGCTGATATAAATTCCCAAGTGTTATTTTTCGCATACAATTCAGAAAAAAAGGTTCAGAATAACAATACCTTACAAACCTGGCTTTGACGCCAATGGAAAGCCATTTGAAAGGAACAGGTTCAACTCTCTACTCTACCAAGAGATATCCAAGGATTTCTGTTAACTTATCGATGAATCCTCGAAAGTAACGAAGAGGTTGTTAGAAGGTGTGGGAGGTGACATCTTCGCGGTGGTAAAAAAAATAATAAAACTGCTGTGACTTGCAATAGTTGCAAAAAATTTGTTTGTGAATAACACTGCCACAACATTGTTACATGTAATAATTGCAGAGCTTTTTAAGAAGAAGAAAGTGTGTGATTTTTGATATGTGTTCATGATATGTTTTTCTTCTTTCTTTTTTGTTTGGAATTGGCTGTCTTGTTCTTTATTATGATTACATACCTATACATCATACCTAGAATTTTCGTTTGTGTTGATTACGCATTTATGTAAACCTTATTTAGCAATGGCCTAAATGGCACTGCATTCTCTAATTATTCATTCATTCATTATCTGTTTACCCTCCTCTTATGTAGGACTTACACCCCCCAGGACTTACAGGCGGGTGCCTGGGGTCAGAGGCCCGTCGAGGAGCAGACACTCATGGATCAGACAGAATAACCAGGATGGGTGATCAGCCCGATGCCTGGTATGGGATGAAGGAAGTAGATGAAACGAAATGTTGGTGAACTGGATGAAAGGAAAGGTGATGATGGAGCAGTTGGTGGAATGAATGGCGGGGGAAACCGGAGAACCCGGAGAAATCCCGCCCAGACGCCGCTTCGTCCACCACAAATCCCACATGCAGGTCCCTGGAATTGAACCCGGGCCGCCTCGGTGGGAGGCGAGCGGTCTAATCACTCGGCCACGGCGCCGCCTCTAATTATAATTTATTTATCATTTATTATTAAAATAACGCTGAGGAAGCATCCATTAAACTTGTTTGTCAGATATTCTGTAATGTATATATAATTTGCCCATGAGCATTTTCATTTATTTCATCTTGTGTATTTGTATATAGATTCTTAAACACTGGCATTAAGAATGATCTTATTTATTGTTTATAACCCCGTCTATTAATTGTACCAGAAAACTACAAAATTTGCATGTTGAATTATATTTAAAGCCAGGAGGCACTAAGTGCCGCACGCGCCCGCTGACGTAACTGTCTTCAGCGCGTCTGCCGCAGGATTAAGATTCCAATGAAGCCATTCTACTCTCCTCTCATTAAGGGGGCGCCATCTGTAGCAACACAGAATAATTTCCCCCAAGGCAATTCGTATTTGTCACAATATAAAGCACAGCTTCGATGTCTTCCCCTTGGTGGTGTTTACTAAAGGAACAAAATCAGGGAACTCTTCAAATATATTGAGATGGCTAACTGAGCTATACTGTTTATGTCAGTGCTCTCATCAATGGCCAAACAATACCACTCCCGCTGTTTTAATTTATATATTAATTGATCTTCCATATAATTTGCCATTTCGGTAATCCTGTCTGTTACAGTTCTACGAGAGGTGTATTGATTGGAACAATTCTAGATGTTCTGGACAAACATACTTTGTGGCGATTATCAAATGTTCTTTAATAAATTTTCCTTCCGTGAAACACCCATTATTGAACGTTACGTTATTTGAACCACGCTTTGGGCGTCAATTTGAAGTAGATATGTATTTTAAGGAGTTGTATTATATTTCAACTGTTGGGGAGCTGAACTTGAAGTTCGTTGCAACCGCACGTATGGTAAAAAGTTTCCGGTAGCCTTCACCCCCCAAAAATGTTTAAAAATATTAACTTTGCAATTCGACTGTTTCTTTAAATATTATATATTTATGTTTGCCTCGGCTGCCTTAGTATTATTGTTAGAGACTGTTTCTCTTTGCAGGGATGTGGTGCGACAGAAGAATGTAGGCTTACGCAGATTATAATTTTACATCACTCCTTTTATTAATGCTTGACACGATTTAAACAACACTTCACTGATATAGCGAGAGTTGTGAGATTCTTTTATTAATTACTTGCACTTTATAACACGTAAACCATTTTTGTCTCACACAAAATATATATTAAATTTCTCGAGGACGTACCTCACGTTCGGTTAGAAACACTGTCTGCAGGCAACTGAACTCTAAATTTGTAATTTTCAGTTCCTGATTGCCTAATACTAGTCCAATAGAATACCTTCATTTAACTAAAGTTTTTTCTGGTTCTTGATTGGCTATTTTTTTAAACTGTCTCAAATTTACATTATTGTTGCTCCAATAATGACTAGTAGCATTATTAAACTTTATTACTCATTATTACCTCAAGGTAACCTCATTGTTAGCAACTTTAACCTATTATTCTCACAGCTCCTATTATTATTATTATTATTATTATTAAGTTACGTAATACATTCACATAACATTGTTACGCATGGATACAATAATATAAACAGATACAATGACTGTAATATATACTTTTTATATATTGTTACATACACATGTTGCTTTAAGGTGGGCTGTTATTATATTTTATATTATATAATTTGACTGAAATCATTTAAGTATTAAAAACACTGCCTCAAGTTTTTGAGATGAGATAACTAACTTGCAGTATGTTTGTTGCTAAACACATCAAAGCTGGTTCCTCTCTGGTTTAAATGAGTGTTTTAATTGCTCCAGTTTTAATTGTCGAGATGGCACTATTCAAAACGAATAAGGAAGTACATTAATGTTTAATCGGCCAAACTACTACAAAACCCGTCACCTTGCTGTAATTGGGATTGTTATAATTGGTTTCAAAGATATAAAAACACAAATTCAAACAGTTATCTACCAAAACGTTCTCGCCACAGTCCTGTTTGTGGGGCGATTTAACATGCAGAGACACATTAACCAAGGCATACAAATCCTTTCGGCACAACAGATACAACGTTTTATTATTTCGAGGAACACAAAAATATTTACGTTCCCATTCGTATTTATAAACGTACCTTTTGGCTTTGCTGTGGAATATTATTCAGCCAGTGACACGTGTTGCCTCAAACTTAATGAGTGTCCTAAATGTAGTGACTCTTTCTAAAGGAAACGGATATGGACTTGCAGAGGGCGAGTATGCTGTTGTCTAGCGGTGGAAGGGATTAATCTACGCTGGAGGAACACATTGTGTTACTTTTCCCCATGCCTGATGTAAAGGGCAGTTGGGAGGTGGGGGATTTTCTTGAAAATCTTCGCATCGTATCTTTGATAATACTTATGATGTATTGTATTGAAGGTTGAGTTGTATTATATTTCAACTGTTGGGGAGCCGAACACTTGAAGTAGTTGCAACCGCACGTATGGTACCCGGTAGCCTTTGCCCCAATTTTTAAAAATATTAACTTTGTAATTTGAACCGTTTCTTTAAGTATTAAATATTTATGTTTGCTGCGTCAGTATTGTTGTTAGAGACATGTTTCTCTTTGCAGAGTTGTGGTGTGACTGAAGAATGTAGGCTTACACAGATTATAATTTTACTTCACTCCTTTTATTAATGCTTGACACGATTTAAATAACACTTCACTGATATAGAGAGAGAGCTGTGAGATGCTTTTATTAAATACTTGCACTTTTTAATACGTAAACTATTTCGTCTCTCACGAATACGTATTATACTTCAAGGACATGTCTCGCGTCCAGTTAGAAACAGAATTGATTTCAACCGCCTAAACTTGTAAATTTCTGTATTTAAAGTCTCTGATTGGCTATTTCTAATATTTTCTGAAAGTCTCCCGACAATACAACTCCTACAACAAAAACTGTGTACGTGTTGGGGTGACTTAAATTAATCATTTTCTGGTAAACGTTTACCCTTCACCCCAAAATATAACAGTATTCACTTAATTACCGCTGACCTCAAAGTGAAGTACTGACCGTAAACTAGAAAAGTATTGACTTTTACTAAAACGCGTAGGTATGAAAGACAGCGCTTTTATACGTATTGATAGAGTGATAAACAAATAATCGAACATCCTGCTGAAATTCTACAAGGTTCTGTCTTTTAAAGAAGCTTCCAAAATCGAATTCTATTGGAAAGGTAGAATCAGGTGACTGAAAAATTTAATATCATAGCCGGGATTTGAACCACGGATCTCCCGGTCTCCGTCTAGTTGCTTCATGGTTCAAACCCCGGCTATGGCATTAAATTTTTCAGTCGTCTGATTCTACCTTTCCAACCTTGTCCAACTTAAATACCAAGTTTACCCAACTTTTCATTTTTGAGCAATGCCTTGCATCTATACACGGATCTTTTTCTAACATGTTTTGTTTCAGTTAGGGGGCCACAAAACATATTTCCGGCAAAATCTTGGCATCGAATTTTTGGTTGAAATGCAAAACCTTCTCCATCTGCTATGAGAGGTGGTAGGGAAAGTAAAACAGTTGGTAGGGG
Organism: Deroplatys truncata; assembly: GCA_030765065.1. Lineage (NCBI taxonomy): Eukaryota > Metazoa > Arthropoda > Insecta > Mantodea > Mantidae > Deroplatys > Deroplatys truncata. Next base: position 91,632,422 of record CM060979.1, read on the forward strand.
GGAGTATGGCAGGTTCTTATATTAATGTCATTCATTTTAATACCGTTTAGCTGAATATTGACATTAAGAAGACATGTGGTGCTATATTACAACTCGCAGGCGCCGTTCCCTCTCTGCAACCTTACATCCCTTAAAAGTGTTAATTTCGTAATCTTAACCTAACAGTGAAGCAAATAATATGTTCATGAATAACGCAAAGTAAGAGAATATCACTAACCCAAACTTTAGTTTAATTATTAATTAAAATTCTTAAACTAATAACTGTTACTGCTTATTACGATATGAGATTACACAACTTTAATTTTGTTGTTCAAAACATATGTTGAAAGTTTATCAATGCTATGATACGGAACATTGTTTACCTAGGTGGTTAAATTAATCCGTGACATTTATTTTTTACGCCACTATGAATAAATAAACATTTCATAATTAAACTGTCAACATTCTATTACGCTGTTCCTCTTATAACGGAATCATCTCGTCCAATTCTCTCTGTGTGTGAATCCTTGTGTAACAAGCGCATTAGCAAGAGGTCTCGGGGTTTGTTGCGTTCAACAGCAACATTTTTATTCTTTAAAACAATTTGTCTTTTTCAGTAAGGTATAGAATGGCACATAACGCAATTGGTTAGCAGGTTTAAAAATGTGTTAAGCCGAAATAAAACGATACAGATAGTCCTGAATGCATAGCCCCGAATGCCGTTTAATACAGTGTAATAATTAATTTAATAATTGATTATTAAATTAATTCGGTAATTAATTAAGAGGCTCGCATTCGGGAGGTCCTGAATTCGATTACCTTGGGCTATTCAAAGGTCCATCCTCTCTGACCATGGGCTTTTACGTGCTGGGGTAGTTCCTCACGAATTTCGTGTCCATTATTCCTGACGCCATCATTACCTTTCATCTGTTTCGGCGACGACTTCCGTGTGTTGCGGCAGGTCGGCGGATTTTGCGCATTCAAAAGGTTTCTCCCTCGCATTTGGTTGATCTATAAGGGCCCTTCCTGAGACCACCTGGAACAGGGATAACCGTGGCTACCCAGCGCTATGATCTCTATCTGGAATTGTTAGGGACCCCATTCTTGCAAGCACACATTGCCGCTTGGATCTGTTCGCCTTCGGGTCTCCCCCACATCTCTCCCTCTTAGTAGTCACGTTAGAAGCAAAAAACGCCCGTTGCCATCTACTTGCGGGCTCTGCTCCAAGTTTCTGGAGGCTCCTCCGTGCGTGCGCTCCTACTCCAAGTCAACCGTTGAACATGTAGTACTATGGATGTTGTGGATAGAAATTAAAACAGAACTATAGTGTACACTTTCACGGAATTTAAGACAAGCATTTTTCGGAGGTACTAATTTTTTTTGACATAATTTGCAAATTTTGTTTCTTAAACCTAGTGAACGCTAATGATCGTGTCCCATTTGACACCATTTTGTTTAAGATAGCCATAGCAAGTGGCGCCGCTAAAATATGATGTTAAAGAGTTTACAACAGTACATTTTCTCCTGCATCAGTAGGGACTGAGTAGACACTTTCCATTATCTGTATGTCATCATTTCCAGGAACAGAGAAGGGAGATGGATTTGTATGCTCCTGGAACTATGAGCATTAAAGCATGCACACAAATATATCCCGGGATTCCATGAACTGCCTCGCCGGCTTCCTTTTTGAAGTTAGCGTGTTTTCGGAAGGAACAGCTATAAGGATTTTACATAGTTGCACCAACTATTGCCCTATGTTTCAACAATAAATTATGTGAAAATCATATGAATATTTATAAATAGCGAGTTAGTGCTTGGCTACATGAAATACTTATAAACAAAAAGCACGTAACCTTAATCTTCGAAGCAAACACCATAATAGTCGTAACAGTTCGGATTTTACAGCTGCGTTTTTATTGCTGGTGTAACGTACAAGTAAGAACTGTTTACCTGTAATTATTTAAAACAATATAATTCGATGGAATTAATTGTTCTTCCACACAAAGGTTGGAAAGGTAGAATCAGACGACTGAAAACTCCAATGCCATAGCCGGGATTAAAACCACGAAGTAACCGGATGGAGACCGGGAGATCCGTGGTTCAAATCCCGGCTATGGCACTGAATTTTTCAGTCGCCTGATTCTACCTTTCCAATAGAATTCAATGTTTGGAAGTTTCTTTAAAGGACAAAACCCTGTAGAATTTCAGCAGGATGTTCGATTATTTGTTTATCACTCTATCAATACGTATAAAACCGCTGTCATTTCATACCTACGCGTTGTAGTAAAAGGCAATACTTTTCTAGTTTACGGTCAGTATTTCACTTTGAGGTCAACGGTAATTAAGTGAATAATGTTACATTTTGGGGTGAAGGGCAAAAATGTTACCAGAAAATGATTAATTTAGTTCACCCCAACACGTACATGGAGGGGGGACGCACCTCACTGGCAGCAAAACGTCCGGGACCTTGGTGCGTATATTTAAGAGGAAGGCGTGGGTTTTATATTACAGTGAAGAATTACACAACACACATTACCTTCACATACCTGGGATTTATTCACAATCGTTTGGTGACTACATAATAAACAACGGAAACAGAGTAGAGCGAGATGTCACTAAACCGTAGACCGGCCACACACACGTCGGCTACAACGACCACTTCCACTCGAGTGACGCTAGCTTACCCGCACCAACCGTGTCTAGCTGAAGCCAGACAGGGCTGACATCATACCAGACGGTTTCAAACAGATCTTTCCCTTTGGCGTTATCCTCACTGAAAGGAAAGACCGTTAAGCTGAAATATAACTAAGGAGACACAATAATGCTACGTCTGATAGCAACGATGCAGCATAACAGTGTACCTGGTAATGACAATAAGATTAATAATATGTCACAATACTAACTAACTTTGTAACCTTTAGTGGATTATTTTTGGGTATAAAAACCCCGGGATGGCATCTTCGACCATAGAAATGTGGACATTCGGCGACGATATCGACGATATGGCGCCGCGGTATTGTATGCAACTCGTGTTCGGGAGGTCCCAGGTTCTATACCCGGCGACCCCTCACTCTGACCCATGATTTTTCACGGTTTCCCCGAGTTGACAGGTGAATATTGTCGTGATTCGTCTTCTACCACGACTTTCCTAATCCTCAGTTCTTATACACATTATCTTCCTTACCATCAGTTTCAGGGTTGTAGGACCAGGCGACCGTGTTCGGCGGGTTTGGGCTGGGCGGTGGTTGTACGCTATGTAGAGGTTTCTTCCCTGATATCGTAGCAGGACTGCTCAGTTAGCATCCGTCTCTGAGAGAGCGTCACCTGGGAGGACCACTGGGGTTTGGAAGCTTGTGGGTAGGTCAGGGCGCCGTCGGATGCGTTCACCCTGGACGCGTTAAGGATCCCGTACATGTTTGTGCCCATCTTCATAGGAATCTGGTTGTCCTTCCAGTCTCTCCACACCTCACTCCCTCCCAGGGGTCTATTACTGTTTGATATATTTTTCTGTCATTGTTCCGAACGCACTTCAGCCTTGGGCTTAATGTGCTCCTCCCAAGGTCAGGATAGAAGCAAAATGACCCGTTGAGGCCTACTTGCGGTGCTCTACCCCGTTGTGGAGGACCTTCCGTTCATCCGCACCTTTACCTTTTACAACTGAATCGGCGTAATTTCTCTCCCTCTCCCGCTCTTACTCCGTCTCTCATATGAAGACAGCTTTCTACTAGAATAACAATAGTGGAATGATTAAGCGAATGGTGGTCATAACTTATTTCATTAGACCACAATAATGCTGATCACAAAAACTCTGGTGGAAGACAACGGCAGATGACTGATCCCCGAAATATAAAATCTTACCCGAACTCAATTGCCGTCCAAAGGGTAGCTCAGGAAAAGTACAAATATTATTCATGCAATTGATTCAATTTTCAACTGCAGAGAAAATAAGTGCATACTTAGAAGAACAGAGGTTGGAATGTCCTGCCCTATCCACACATTTCCATCATATTTTAGAAAGTTACAAATTAACACTTTTCGTTTTAACATCACAATCTAAGAGATTGTCCTTCCAATTCGTTTAGCTTACCTTCTCTTCGGTAAATGAACAAACTATTTTACTGGGACTATCCTGTATCTCTAAATTTATGACAGTTTTCGCCCAATATCCATGTATGAAACAAACACGTCTGAGACTTACTTTAAAACCAACCTGTAACATCCTTTTCTACAAATGAATCAGGGGCGTAGCGACAATGGATGTGAGAGATGTATTACATACCCTTAGTTTTCCTCAAACTGGGGCAAAATTGGCTTTCATTATAATTTTGTGGCACACAATCGTTCTAATGCCATTAAAAATCGAGGTTTCTTAAATATTATGATTTGAATTCGCGCCATGCTGCGATAGCTTGAACGCAGTCTGCATTGAAACAAAGCTCTGGTCAACGACACCTGCCGTCTGCTGGAGGAAACTGGTGTTGTGTGCTTGATCCATAGTATGTACCGAGTTGGAGTACATCTCGGTTAAAAATCATGCTCATACTATTGCGCTTATAAACGTGAATAGAGAGTAAATCGCAAGTTTTTTATTTCTTGTATGTGTGTTTCTTCAATTGTGAAAATTTGAGCTTGCTTTGGACACTTGGTTACTCACTATCAAAGTACATGTAGGTTAAGATTTGCGCGGATTCTGGGAGAAAGGTATGTACACAGGCAGTGTACATCCGAGAGGTCACGAGGCGGATAACAGCTACAATAGCAAACAATATATTGTTTCAGTGTGGTTGTGATCGGCAAACTATAGTTAAGAAACTTTCAGTCATTAAATCTCCCTGAAAAGGAAGATGTAATTAAAACAGGTCCCTCAAAGCCCGCACTCAATATTTCAACTAACATTAAAAAATGTTTAAGGCATTTCAACATCAAAGTTTATGAAAGTGTGTCATGGTTGTGCGGTTGTAAAACCTTAAACAAACTGTTTTGTTTTTTTCAAATGAAAGGTGCATCTAGAATTCCAGTGGTATGAGGATTTAAATAACATTTATAAGGCAACCCAAAAAACACAACCATTCTTGTAATCATTCAATATGTGAAAAACAACTAAAATCTTCGGGAAAACTCGTAGAATAAGATTTTCATTGAATAGTCAGTATAAGATCTCAGCTGAACAGCATAACAGTGAAGTAAAAAAGAATAGAGCTTTACTTTCTCACTTTGTACAGGCCGTATGCTTTTTAGGAACACAAGCCACTTGCTCTTCGTGGTCACAATAAGAAAGAAGGATCTTTAAACAGAGATAACCATATTGAGTATTTAAATGGATTACCAGTATATGATATCTCTCTGAAAGAACATTGGAAAATTGACTGTTTTTCGTGCAACTTCACCTGATATTGAGAATGACTTAATTGCAAGTGTGAGTGCCGTCATGACGTATGAAATTAAGGAAATTTCTATTACCTTGTTTGTTTCACTGATATTAGATGAAACTCCTGACATAAGTAATCAACAGTAACTCCACGTTTTACGATACATAACTATTGACGGAAATGTTGTAGAGGTTTATTTGCTTTACAGATGTAAGCTCTGACAGAAATAGAGATTTTCTCTTGAATCATGCTGGCTGTATTATTACTTTTTAGTGTTCAAATAAACATAACATAACCATAACACCATGATCCTAAATTATATTATTAAACTTCCTTCCAGTGTACCAAGCATGAGCTAATGAATTTAATAGATAATAATTCTAAATTGTATAATGAAAATCTTTTACACTAAATATTGTCTATCTGAGATTAAATATACTGATATGGACAATTCTGCTTAGTTTGGGTCACATTTTAACGAATTTTACAATATACGTTGAATTACATACCCGAGTCTGATAAATCAGGCTACGCCACTGAAATGAATCATAATATTATTCGTAATAATGCGTATGTAAGTGTAGGTATTATAAGAACCATAGGAAATCACTGTTAACAAATGTAACGGTATATATGCTGCTATTGTTCAAATGAATCCAGCAACAGCTGCAATCAGATTGAAGTGGCACGGAGGTTCCAAATTAAACCCAAAGACTGCTTCCAGCTGAAGCTACACTTCGGTAGAGCCAAAAGTTGCTACAAGAAGACAGTCAAATCCAACAGAACCAATCATGAATCATTCGAATAATCAACAAATGCCTCTGTGCTTTAAATTGGGCATAAACTCTTATAAATATTTGAGTGAGAAGTGTGTGGCTCATTCTAAAGGTTTTGAGAATGAGATTAACACAATTTAAAAACATATCTGATCACTACATCTTTCAACGTATTCTCCATTGCATTCTATACAACGTCTCATCCTTTCAAACCACTTTTGAAATGCGGAGCGCCATTCTTCTTTGGAGAGAGTACAAAATATACATTCTTCATAAGCAGCTGCTGGAGCTTCAGGTGATTCAAATCGTTGACCTGTATTTGTTCTTTTACTTTGGGGAATAGAAAAAAAATACATGGGGTCAGCTCTGGGCTGTAGGGAGAGTGGTATAAACATTCTAATCCTAACTAGTTCAGAAACTGGGTTGTTTCTAGCGGAGTTTGGGCACAGGCGTTATTGTGGCGCAACAAAATTCCATGTATGCCAGTCTTTGCTCTCAGATTACTGAAGACTTGTGGCACACATTTTGTGGTGTACCATCTGGCAGGAACAGTCTTTTGTCCCTCAACCCGAATTGTCACATTATGGCCACTAGTTGAGGACGAACACACGTGCCAATACTTCTTGCTTGCTTCAGTTCTGTTGGGGATTCCCTTCTGGGAAGACATAGACCGAAAACTGTCGCTTAGATTCTGGATCATACTGGTATGTCTAACTTTTGATACTCGTTGCGACATTAAGAACGCATTTGGATCTTCCCCCATCAAATTGTTCTATCATTTGCTGTCATCAGTGTACACCTGCCTGTTTCTGCGCATTTATGAGGTGGTGGGTGATCTAACCACTGGAGAATTCCTGACGAAGTTTTTCTTTAAGGATGGTGTTCACTACTGCCTATTATAAGCGGGACTTCTTGAATCTAATATGTGCAACAGGATCTTCCCTGCTTTCATTACACTTTCGTCGGTTGGTACTGTAGCCCGCCGTCCTGCGCAGTCTTCGTTTTCGAGAGAATCCCTTCCTCTTCTAAAGTCTGCAAACCATCGATAAATCATGGATTGCAAAGGCAAAGATTCCCAAATACCTGATGCACCCATTCAAGGCAGCCTCTCTCCCCTTAACCAATTTTAAAGCCATGGAAATGCTCTCGCTTGAGAGCCATGCTAGCATATGGAGCAACATCTGTATGCACATGCACAGAAGTGCTGACGCTGCACATTATTGCAGCACACCCAAACTTGAACATGTTAACTTCAATCCAGAGTTAGGAAGACCTGCTTTGGATTGCCACAATTATTGTTGCCCATCCTAAAATTTTCAGACTCACCCTATGGATTCAATTTTTGTTTCAACATCAAATACTTGGTTGTTAATATATTCGTGTTCTTAAACTTCATTCACATATATTATCTTTCTGCTAGGAAAAGAGGAAATTAGCCTTCAGTTTCGTTCTCTAACATTATTGTGCCTGCTTATTAAGTTCCTTTGCTTTATTACAAGACAATATTTCATTTTCTATTAAGCTTCCGTAACCAGCCTTCTTTGCTCAGACGTACAAAACTAAATCTGATGCCTTCATTCCAATTACTTCTAGATCAAGTTGTTCGTCTTTATACAGACGTTTCTTCCAATATTTCTGAACAGATGACATATTGACAGTATGTAGCAAATGAAATCACTTGTGAAATATTCGGTTACATCATCTGAAGGATTAAGCAGGGGGAAAAGAAAGAATCACAGTTACTGAAGTTGTATAAATATATTGTAATAATTGGGTATAATGAAAGGAAAATCAATATCTATTTAAGTATTTAAAGCATATTTATATTCACCCGTGCAAAACTTAAATACAGGAGCTGGATTAACAGTCCAGTGCTTTCCGAAAAATGTGGAAACAATTAAGATATGAATTGCCTTTATCTTAAAACTCTCGAAAAATTAAATGCAACTTTGTGTAATTCTACTATGCTTCACTACTTCTTCTTTGGTATTCAAAGTTTATTTTGGTTGTAGGTTAGATATTCAAATTTTGCATAGACAAACTGCCGTTATATGAGGAATAATTAGAAGCACACATAGTAGCCATTTTTTTATTTTCCAAAGCATATTATTTTTACACGCTTATTTCATCTTCTCCCTTTAATGTGTTGGCAATACAGCATTGCCAAACAATGTTCAAATATTCAAAAGAGAATTTTCTTTTTAATTTTATTAGTTGGGTAAACATTTATATTAATCTGTAGTTTCTGTTTTTAAATTCCAATGTAACGACATGTAGAACATTCATAACTATGGAAAACAAATCTGATGTAACTTCTCTACCGCCTATCGTTTATAAGCGAGCATACAAAATAGTCTTATCAAAGCTTGTTTGTGTATCTACTTAATTTTAATCCAAACAAACCTTCACAGAAATAGTACATTACACATTTCGTTATAGATACAAAGGGAACAGAGACAGTCAAATGTTTAAGAACTGGAGCTGCCCTTAAAATTGTATTGAGCAATTCGAACCATTAATACTGGATATATCGGAAATGGCTTATGCTTAAAAAAAATTTAATTGAAACAAATTCTATATTTTAATGAGATGTACATTTATGTGTAGCACGTTTTCGTCCATCGCTTCGTACGTGTACTTTTATGTTGAGACAGTATTTTTAAACACTTAAATAATTTCAGTCTAATTATATAATATGCAAATTCAATAGCAGCCCGCCTTGAAGCAATATGTGTATGTAATAATTTGTAAAATGTATGTAACAGTCATTGCATTTGCTTATATTATTGTACACATGTTCAATAATGTTAATAATGTAGGAGCTCTGAGAAATAGGTCAAAAGTTGCTAACAATGAGGTAACAATAGGTAACTTTGAGGCAATAATAAATTTTAAAGTTTAAATGCTACTAGTCATTATTGGAGCAACAATAATGTAAATTTTGAGACAGTTTAAAAATAACCAATCAACAATCAGAAAAAGCTTTAGTTAAATGAAGGTATTCTATTGGATTAGGAATATCCAATCAGAGACGTGAAATACAGAAATTTACAAGTTTAAACGGTTGAAATCAATTCAGTTGCATGCAGACAGTGCTCATAACTGGATGCGTTGCTTGTACGTCCTCAAGAAATATATGTATTCGTGTGAAACGAAAAATAAGTTTACGTGTTAAAAAGTGTAATTAATTAATAAAAAGAATCTCACAGCTCTCTATATGAGTGAAGTGTTATATAAATCGTGTCAAGCATTAATAAAAGGAGTGAAGTAAAATTATAATCTATGTAAACCTACATTCTTGTCGCATAACAACCCTGCTAAGAGAAACATGTCTAAAATAAATACTGACGCAGCCGAGGCAAACATAAATATTAAAAGAAACAGTCAAATTATAAAGTTAATATTTTTTTTTAAACTTGGGGCAAAGGCCACCTGAAAGTAAATTCGGGGCGAAGGCTAAAGGAAAATGTTTACTATACGTGCAGTTGCAACTACTACAAGTTCGGCTCCCCAACAGTTTAAATATAATGCAACTCCTTCAATACAACATAATACATCTTCTCAAATTGGCTTTCCATACGTGAAGCAATAGATGAAATTTATGCGGAAACAAATATTCTTCAAATTGACGTCCATAGGTGGAGATAATAAAATACTTTCTTCAAATTGGCGCCCATACGTGGGGCAAACAACGTAAAGACAGCTCCTTTCTCAATGTGTAGTACGTTTCGTCTTCGTTTACCAGTGGTACAAAATTATACTTAGTTCCTTCCAAATAAAAAGTATTTCAAAGGATATACCCAGAAAATTAAATGTATACATTATATTTTTATGTAAATATTTTTAATGTATCCTATTTCAATGGAAATCGTTAGAGCCATTTTTTTAGAAAATGAACAATTGCGAAAAAAAAATCCATGCATAGGGAGTTTGTGGTGGGGGATTTTCTGGAGAAAGTTTGCGTCGCATTTTTGGAAGGTACTGAATCTACATATGAAGTTTGGTATTTCTCTGACTTTTGGTTTTGGAGTTATGCTGTTTACACACACACCTTTTTCTAAAAATTTAAAAATGCTTCTTTTGGATTCAGAGAGTCTCAAAACGTGCTTTTTTTAATGAAATTTTGGTAGCGAAGTGTAGGGTGGTATGCAACCTACTATTTACATGGTAGAGAAAGTAAAACGGAATCCTTTTCATAATTTTTATTTAGTATTATCTATTTAGAAGAATTTATTTTGACGCAAAAATTCGGTAATATATATTTGTATTGTTAGAGTGTGAAAAAATTCCTTAGCTAGCTTGAAAAAAAATCTACTAATACCAGCTTCTATCAACATATTATAATAAGAGTTAGATATAGAATGCCAAATGCAGTATATGTCCTGATTTTGTTTCTTTGTAAAATCCTGTCAATACCCATGAGAGTTAATGTAGTTGTGAAATCATAAAATATAACAAAAGCTTACTACACTAAGCTTTTAGATTTAATTTAAATATGAAGTTTTGTAATATGTTTGTTTTTATCTGTACAACCATTTCCGAATTGTTTACCATATCATTTTTCAATTTTCAGGCTGAAGTGGTATGTTTCAAAATAGCAGCTATACATTAACTTTGTTTTTCATGAACGCATTAAAAACATCAGGAGCACTACAGAGCTCTCGTAGCTTGCATTATGTACTTAAAGCATGCATGTGCGTATTTACTTAGTTTAACGCCTGCTTTTATTGCCAAGACACTGCGGATGATAAATATGGTGGATGTTGTTGAGAAATCCGGAGTACTTAGCGCTGAAAATTTATTATCTGGCATTTGTCTTTTCAGAGAGAGGAGCACTTTGGAGGAGGGTTCACTCAGATTACTTTTGCATAAATAGAACCGAACCCAGCACCATCGATTACCGGCGTAAAACACCTGTTACCCACATGTCATTACTGTGTATATACGATGACTGGACCACAATAGTATTACACTTCGCTGGGTTAGCTTCCGCGTGGTTTCAAATGCAGGTTTACGCAAGATCAAGTGCAACAATTTCGTGGTCGAGTAGTACTACAGTAATCAACACAAATACAGGTACGAAGGACTATGAATAATCTGAAGAAGCCCTAAACGAACCCTAAGGAGTGTGTGGAAGAACGCGTTTTAGACACATTAATCTTCATGCGGGGATGGGAGCAAAAAATTAAATTTTCATAACAGGTAATTCACATTAAATGTAAATTTGTGAATTTTTAAATTGATTCTTTTCGTAGAATGAACAAAAAAATAAAGAAACAGATAAATGAGAGAGAAAGTCGGTTCCATTATTTGAGAACATTAATAAATATTACATTGTGACGTATTTAATTGCCATTTTAAAATATTTGATTCAATGCGATGTTCTAATATCAAGGATTTTAGCGTCATTTGAAAGAAATATTTTAGCATTAACTTTTAATCTACTGCCAAATCAATGTATAGCTTTAGGTGCATTCACAAAACCTCTCTGAAACTATTTTTGAAAACTCTCGGAAAGTTTTTCACTGAAGAAGTTATAAAAGTTTTTCCTTTGTTATATAATATGCATCACATTCTCATCGAAGCAATGAGATTCAACTGTATCCAGTGTATATGCAACCACTCAGAATCAAACATTTGTAGCGTACAGAAAAGAAAGAAAATTTGAAAGAATCACCGCAAAAGGGATTGACAACAATGCGTTTAATTATGTTTTGGAGTGAATAACCATAATGAGGTGAGTAGTAAATAAATAGGAGAACCAAGCTAATTTATATATTCAATATGACCGGAGATTAATTTAAAAGATCGCATGTCATAGAAAAACGCACAGAAACGACCCTGAGTTTCATACCCACGAAAATTAGCATAATATATAGATAGAACATTAGTATATTAAAGCTAGCCGTCCCTAATTAGCAAACCTTTGGTTTAGGCCCATTTTTAAGATGCGAAGGGAATCCGCCAGCCAATTTGCATCATGTACAGCTCAACCTTTTCGGTTACGCTCACTGCTTAAGTTTGTTAATCTATATGATTAGCATATAGAGGAGAAGCCGCCAATGAAACCATGTATAAGCTATAGCTTAATTTAATATTCAAAATGAAGGCCAATTATATAATTTACTGATTAATTTTAAAGTAGTTATTGTCTTTAGCAGTTTATTTATTTATTTATTTATTTATTTATCTCCACATTTGGGAACCAATTTGAAGAAGATATTGTTTACGTAGGAGTTACGGTTGTTGATTTACGTATGGATGTCTGTTTGAGATTGTTGATAATTACGTAATATGCTGTTACGTATGAGAAGCCGATTTGAAGATGTATTTTTGTTGTCACACTCTAAGTTTTAAAAAAATAATTATTAACTTTGTTATTAAACTGTTTCTATAGATATTATTTATGTTTATATTTGCCTCGGCTGCGTCAGTATTCTTTTAGAGACACGTTTCTCTTAATCAGGGTGTGATGAGACAAGAATGTAGGCTTACACAGATTTTAAGTTAAAATTCACTTTTTTTTATTAGTCCCTGACACAAATTAAATAGCACTACACTGATATCAAGAGCTGTGAGATTCTTTTATTTAATAGTTGCACTTTGTTAACGCGTATACTTATTTTACGATTCACACGAATAACTAATATTACTTTAGAGAACACATCTACCATCTGGTCACTACCAAGGTCTGCAGGCAACTGAACATATTTCAACCGTCCAAACCCGTAAACTTCTGTATTTCAAGTCTGTGATTGGCTAATCCTAGTTCAATAGAATACCTGCATTTAATTAAAGCTTTTTCTGGCTGTTGATTGGCTAATTTTAAACTATGACAAAATTTACATTGCCGTTTCTCTAATCATGACTAGTAACATTTAAACTCTCAAAATCATTAGTGCCTCCAGGTTACTTCATTGTTACCTCAATATTAGGAACTTTAAACTTATTATTCTCACAGCTCTTACATTATTAAAGTAGGTAATGCATTCACATAACATTATTGAACATGTTTACAATAATATAAGCATATGCAATGACTGTTACATACATTTTACAAATTATTACATATATATTGCTTCAAGGCGGGCTGTTATTGAATTTACATATTATATAATTTAATTGAAATTATTCAAGTGTTAAAATACTGCCTCAATTTGCACATATAAGATTATATTTAGAAACGAAAGCTTGATGTGACACATCATTTCAGGCGAATTCACTAATTAAATTAGTTTTCTTCTAATGTTAAAGAAATGTATTTAATAATTACGAATGTCGGCCACCCGAGTGACTTATATGCATGAGCTCATGCTTATGAAATGCAAAATGCATGCCTATGGATTCCATGGATCTTTATGCATCTTATCATAGCATAACTACCTAATTCTGAAATTTTAAGCAACTCAAAGTGAGTACAGTGCAATGAGCGTTTAGAATAAGTAAATCTCGCATAAATTAAGATCTTTCTCAGTTTTTTAATATTAAGCTCATTAAGGAATAGGACGACCGACATATTCGTGCGAAATTTCCATAACTTCAATTACACCTTCTCTAATACGTACTTACAGTAAGTAGAGGAAGTATGCATTCCACCAGAAAATCGATGGGGATTTCATCGAAAATACACGTTTTGAGGTCCCTGAACTCAAAAAGGCATTTTTAGAAAATTGTGTGTGTGTGCGTGTGTGTACGCGCGCATGAGAAGTAACCAAACTTGATATTTAAGTTCAGTATCCTTCAAAGATGAGACATGAAGATTTTAAAGAAAATTCTCCCCCTAAACTAGTTTAAGACATTTTTTATTCTCTTAAAAACAAGTTAGTAAAATACCACATTTACATAACATGTATATCTTGAACTTCCTGAGAATAGCCTGCGACTTCTTCTTCTTCATTTTGAAGATATTTTGTGTAATTTATATTACGGTAAATCATAAGAAATAGACAGAAGCATATTACACTAAAATGTAGACCTTCTTAAAGCACAATTAGTTTCAAATAACTTTTTATATGGCATCAGTCATTTCCGTTATTATTGGTTACCATTAGTTTTAATTTCCTTAAAATGCTGTCGCTATAAAATTGTTCTTCGCAATCTTATAGAAAGGGTATAGAATTTCAAGCCGAATATATACATTTTGAACACGTGAGTATCGATTTTGTTTGTCTATCCTCCTTGTCCTACAATGAAATATGTAATAAAACTGTTTCTACATCTCCATCTCGATTAGCATGAAGTGTAAACAAAAAAAATCTGATGTGTTACACTCACATGACTTTCCCTACTCTTGTACAATCTAATTTTACAAACGCCTATTCTCCATATGCTTCATGTTAATCGAGATATCGAGATGTCAATCTTATTGGTAATTTTCTTGTAGATGCAAGGGAAATATGGTAGCTTTTAAGCGATAGTCAAATATTTTAACGCTGGTTGCTATGTGGCGCATTCCATTCTCTTTGCATGTCCAGGACATAAAAAAAATGAATAACGAATTTGAGAAAAAGTATAAGTATTGGAAAATTTAAGGAAATAACAAGCAATATCTCGAAAACGGTTCACACAACAAAAGAAATGTATATGACATAAGTTGTGTATTTTAACGCGATCTACATTTTTTGTGTAGTAAAACTTTGTCTATCTCTTATGGTTTACCAGTTATGCAAAAGTCGTCCACAATGAAGAATACTTTTGGAGACATTCCCAGAAACTTCGAGATATACATTTCATTTCTCATAACATTATCTTAAACACGTGATATTTTCATCAAAATCGTTAGAGCCATTTTTGAGAAAATTAAAATTTTCGAAAAATGTTCCATGTAAAGGGTAGTCTGGGGTGGGGGGATTTTCTTGAAAACCTTCGTGTCGCATCTCTGGAAGATACTGAACCTAAATACTAAGTTTGGTGCTTATCCGACTGTTCGTTTTTTGAGTTATGCTGTTCACAGACACACACACACACACACACACACACACACACACAGACACACACGGACATGTTTCCAAAAATGCTTTTTTGGATTCAGGAGGTCTCAAAACATGTATTTCCGGTGAAATCTCGGTATCGAATTTTTGGGTGGAATGCAATACTTCCCCTACTTACTATACGTAGTAGAGAAATAATAAGTTTCGGCACGAATCCTCTGTAGAAGCCATATAAGAATAAACGATAGTGGTGGATAAAGTAATGAGAATTTAACACATGAGATTTAGGTATATCAAAAGGAAGTATTCCATTCCATACAAAAATTCAATAGTGAGATTTCACTTCTTGAGGTTCCCTGGATCCCTTTCAAAAACATTTTAGAAAAAGTGGTATCTACGAATAGCATAACTTAAAAACGAAAATTCAATTAAATATTCCAAGGAGCGACACGAAGACCTTCAAAAATTACCCCACCCTAAACTAGTGTTTACATGAAGAATTTGTAGTTTTTATTTTCTAAAAAATTAGCTCTAACGATTAGTTCTCTTTTGATTTAAATGCCACTTGTTTAAAATATCTTCATGGCAATTAAAATTAATATCTAGGATATAGGCACTATCTTGCTCTATAAAAATGTGGATCTCATTAAGTTATAATAAATTTTTTTGGCGATAACCGTTTCCGGGATAGAGTTCCTTGTTGGATTAAGTTTTCAAATACTTAAGACTCGTTTCAACTGTTCAGTCGCTATTGGTTTTGTTTTATGGTCATGCAAACAGCACGCAATCTTAAAGTTAACACATAAAGACTCACTTTGTTTTAAATCTGGCTACAGCTTTAGTTCTTCTTGTACCTATAACGAGACCTATAAATGTGCAATGAAGCCTTATCTCCATTAACAAGAAGTAAAAATAATTTTTGAGGGAGTAAACAGAGAAAGTCATGTGAATGCAACGGATGGGATTTTTTTCAATTATTATAAATGGTAGGCGTATAGGAATCGGCTGCCACAGTATTTGTTTGCTCCAAGGTTCAGTGTTATTCTCCAATGTCATTTTTCCAGAGTTTGTCTGCAGTATAGCAGAACATTTGAAATAATTAACTAATTAGGACTGTCTAAGAATTTCAGTATTAAAATTTTAAAAACATCATTATTATGAAATTATATAACCAATTTGATGTACCATCAAAGCCAATTTTTAGAAAAAAAGAATATTAACGCACATATTTAAAACTTTGGAAAATTCAAAACCTACCAAGTTAGTTCTTCTCTATGTAAAAAGAATCCATTTAATTTCATATTGCTTTTTAAACACAAGAGTTAGAGATTCATTCTCGGTTTATCCTCATCTTATGTAGGACTTACAGGTGGGTGCCTGGGGTCAGAGGAGCAGACACTCATGGAGCAGACAGAAGAGGTGATCAGTCCGATGCCTGGTATGGCATGAAGGAAGTAGATGAAACGAAATGAAGGCGAAATGGATGAAAGGAAAGGTGATGGAGCATTTGGTGGAATGAATGGCGGGGGAAACCGAGAACCCGGAGAAAACCCGCCCAGACGCCGCTTTGTCCACCACAAATCCCACATGCGGCTCCCTGGGATTGAACCCGGGCCGCCTCGGTGGGAGGTCTAACCACTTGGCCACGGCGCCGCCCAATTTGATTCACATTGGTGTAAAATAAAGGGCCGTTTACGTGTTTTAATTTAATGCACAGTTTGAAAAAAGAATTATAAACCTACTTCATATTTGGTTGAAATCGGTACAAAATTAAGGGTAGTTTAAATATAGGGACCCTCCTGCAAAATTTTATTTAAGGCAGATCAATGTAAAATGGAGTTGAAGTTTTATACAAAAACTTTGTTTAACATTCATGGAGACATCTCATGTTTGGGTGCAATTGGTACAGAATTAAGTTTGGGTAAAGAGCAATTTCCGGAATTGGAGCCAAAGCCTTAGAAACTTTGATAGCTAAAATAAATGAAATGCATACTTAATCCACTGAAAAATCGGATGTTTTATATTTATTCAATTCTTATTACCAATGAAAAGGAATATGCTATAACGGAATCCAGTGTGGTTACTAGCCGAAACGCTGGTAACAAGCATGGAGATTCTGATTCCAAACTGTTACCTACCGTGTGGTTTAAATGTTCTTGATAGTAGTAAGAGTCCGGAGTACGATTCCGTACCTGGAATTCAAATTTTAATCTACCTTATTGGGCTTTAAATGGATTAGGAGCACTTTAATTATCTACAACTCGACTTAGGGGATAGCTAGAATCTTTATTTAAAATTTATTGTTATTTTAAAACATCTCAGCTTCATTGTAATGCAGCTAGAAATAAAACGTTGCCTGGACACACCTTAAGACATCTTTACAAATTAAATCAACAAAATACAAACCCTGGGAGTCGCTTAGATTTCTAAGATACCCATTATATAAATTAACAACAAAACACCACTAGTGTAATACTCGTAGGCTTACAAACTCCACACTGATAACAGTAATGAAACAAATTATACATATCTATTATGTTAGAATTATTTAATTGATAAAAAACAATTGAACGCTTTATATAAAGTGTCTTAAAATTACTAAACGAATATCCATTGATATAAGTAGTTTGAAATCGATCTCCACTTCTGTTTCATATCATCATCGTTAAATACTTCCCACCAAAGAATTTCTTCAGATGAAAATCGCTTAGTGCCAAATTCGTACAGCATGCAGGGAGGGTGATCGAATTGCTCCTAAGCAAATGATGCGATCATATATTCAGTTCCTTTGGCTGTGTGTGGCCGGGCATTGTCACTCATTATTGTTCCCCATAAACCTCATACAACAGGGATGAATATTTGCTGGCGTAACATTTCTCGCATTCCAAACACGAATCACTTATTTGGCTTCACGATCGACGGGCCATTCAATTGATCTGAATATTTCGTTATGCCCTAACAACAGGAAAACACAATGTGACGATCGCTCATAGCTACGTCTAGCTTCCTAATGAGCGGAGGAACTAATCGCGCATGCTCAAAATCGCGATTGCGGCAAAATATTAAACGGTACTTACTTTAAAAACACGCCTCTTATCTCTTAATCGAATTTAGTTCAAATCTGGAACTCTGGTTATATTTAAAAACTTAACCAATAATTTAAATATGGAGAATCATGGAGTTTTACTAATTCAGTCCCAACGTCCTCGATATTCGAAGATACAGTCTTATAAATATATGTGTATTAAGAATAAATAAGAACTTTAAAAATAGTGTAAGCATTTTCTTCTGAGTTTAAATGCTAATACGATAAACCAGAAGTACATGAAAGTTGATACAGGATATTCCCTTGTCATGCTGAAATGTTCTAAAAATTGTTTCAAACAGTACACTCTTGATTACTTTTAAAACAACCTACCACAACGTTTATTAAAATAAATATAGTTTAATTCACTACGCCAATTTAAAAATAATGCTTTATAATCCTCACTGATTTTCATAAAGATCCAAACAAGGTAAGTTTAAAAGTGTATTTTTATTTCACAAGTGCAGAATTGAACCTTGCTTGTACGACGTTATTCGTTTACGTTTTTCATGTAGAGATATATTGTGCATGGTTTCTGTATATTGTATCCTTGTTGGTGCAACACAAAACATAGGCATATTGGGCAAGGCATCTATATTTTCGGAACGCATTAATGTTGCACACGTATTAACAATACTGTCGAGCAAGGTCATTTTTACCCAGGTTCTGATGAGGACGGTGATAAAGAAGTAGGCCTAAATAGTAAGTGCTCTCAGTGTGCATAAGACAAATCAAGCTCTAGAAATTACACAACGATTTCTATTATTGCAAAGCCTAAATCATGATAGTATTTCTGTGATTAATACACATAATCGACTAGTGTCGTTTGGCAAAATCAAAGAAACAGAAAAAAATCATGTGTTACATTCACATGACTTTCTCTACTCTTGTATAAACTATTTTTACAAACTCTTATGCTCCATCTATTTCATATTAATTCGCGATAAACATTTGCAGAAACGATCTTTTGACATGCAAAGAGAATTACATTTTACACATAGCCACCAGTTCTAAAAATATTTGACTATCGTTTAAGGCGTCCTATGTTCCCCTTGTTTTGTATTTGCAAGGGCAATATAGAAATACAGTAGCCTTTAAGCATAGATATATCTCTTAATAGCTGGTTGCTAAGTGCAGCACCATTCTCTTTGCCACAGATTAATACTCTTTGTATATCCAAGACAAAAAAATAAATAACGAATTTCCATTTGAGAAAATAAGTATTGAAAAATTTAAGGGAACAACAAGCAATATCTCGAAAATGGTTCACTCAACAACAAAAAATGTATATGGCATAAATTGTGTATTTTAACGCGATCTACATTTATTGTGTAGTAAGATTTTGTCTATCTCTTATGGTTTACCAGTTATGCAAAAGTCGTTCACAATGAAGAATGATTTTAGAGACATTCCCAGAAAATTCAAGATATACATTTTATTTGTAGTGAAAATATCTTAAACATATGATATTTTAATCGAAATCGTTAGAGCCATTTTTGAGAAAATTATAATTTTCGAAAAATGTTCCATGTAAAGGGTAATCTGGAGCGGGGGATTTTCTTGAAAACCTTCGTGTCGCATCTCTGGAAGATACTGAACCTAAATACCAAGTTTGTGTTTATCCGACTGTTCGTTTCTGAGTTATGCTGTTCACAGACACACACACGGCAATGTTTCCAAATTTTTTTTTGGATTTAGGGGATCTCAAAACATGTATTTCCGGTGAAATCTCGGTATCGACTACAATATTTCCCCTACTTACTATACGTAGTAGAGAATGTAAAAATGGACGATAGTTTTTAAACTAATGTAAAGTACCAGTACTACGAATCTTTGTTTTTTTTGGGGGGGGAGTTTAATTATGAATAATTATACTGATATGCAAAGTACTCTAATTAGTGCATTATGTTTCTTATGTATATTTCATTTATTATTTTCTTATATTATACAATACATAATTAGTTCCGGTAATATAATAAAACAGTTTCAGCATAAGAAAATTCAGTTTTACGTTTTCTAATTTGTACGTTCTTTTAGCCTTATCCCTTTGAAAACGAATAATTGAGGTTATGTTAGGCTGTTATTGTATCCCAAAAAGGCTTAACTTCATGAAGTGATTCATTTAATACCGAAAAATCTCTGCTGTTAAACCAAAATATTAGAAAAATGGGCTCTGAACGGTTAGAAGATGAATTGTGTGTTCCATTTCATTATTTATTTATGTATTAATTTATTTTAACACCTTATTTTTAATAGTAGTTAAAATATGAAGTGTAATATGTCTTGCTAATTTATACCAAGATTTCCACGCTGTTTAACGTACCCTGAAGTTTGCTATAAAGTTCTTGGAACCTACCAAACAAACATGTTATATACGCTTTCTTTCCAGCAAGGCATTCCGAAAGAAAAGCAAAACTCTTTAGGTATGGCACCTCCTTGACAGAACAAAAGACTGCTAGGAAGATCTGTAATGCGATAGCTGACTACAAAGGTGAGGCGGCGAAAATATGCTGCACAGAATAACAAAAGCACGTGGAGGTGAAGTCTATATCGCTTCGCAAACAGAATCAACAGTGACGATAACAATGAGTTTGATGAAGGAGAGAATGGAGGAAAAAGTGATGATTGATGGAAGAGATACGTATAGGGTGAAGCAAAACACATTTTACTGGCACCTTTTGTGTTCAGCAACAACGGGCTACAAAAATCGTTAATGGGGCACAATACATTCCGCTTAACATGTTCATTTTCAGTAATCCCTTGACGAAGTACCCTATAAGAGTTAGTAGTACCTATAGCAGACGCATTAGTTTTATGAATAGGATGTAGCTTAAGGGTATCTATAGGTAAAAATCAGTAAATATGTATCAAACAATTTAACTTCTCTTATATCTACGAAATATTTTGAACCCAATTGTCCGAAAGGCTGTTTTCCCTGTAACTTTAAAAAACAAAAAATAAACAAAAAAAAACATAACGTGATCATTTAAAAGTAACTGAGAAGACCACGTATGCCATTAAGATGCCTTTTTTCACACTGTAATTTTTTACTTTCTCTATTACTCACTTACTACTAAGAGGAAGTATTGTATTCCACCGTAATTATTGACAGGAAGATATAAATAATTGAATGAAGAAGTTATACTAAGATAGATAAATAACTGCAATAAATAATTTATCTATATTAAATCAATGTATTATGTAATAAGCCTGAGTTGAAAAGATTTGTCCGAGAAAGATTATTAGCGAGTCATGTTAAGAAGTAATTAGTAAGAGCCTAAATAGCGAACTGTTAGGCATAAAAGTTCATGGAATGCAGTTGAGGATTGAATTTAGTACGTTTGAACAATCACTTTTACAGAATTCTGTAAAAGAGGAACGTATATGAAATTCTTAGATTTGGTGAGGTACTGCCTAGTAACAGGTCACATACGCATACTTAAAGAGTTTTGAAATTGGAGCGCATATGAAGGAACCTTGGTGGGATAGTGCTAAGGTAGGAGGAGCTTAAGTAATAAAAGAGCGTGTATTGCTAAAATTAGCGTCTTACTTTTTCTTTCTTTTGTGTACAGCTTAGAGGCTTGCAGTCTTTTAGAATGATCGGCAGTTCCCAGCGCCTAAGACAGTAGGTTTGTTCCAACACACGGTTCTGAACGGGTTCGGAACTAATCCCAACACATGCTAATGTACATGCGCCAGTCCGGTACGCTCACAGAACTAATTCGGAATTTTGTGTGGTTGGAACACTACTTGAACCGTTCGCGTTCTGTCACGGCCTTCTTCGTTGCACGGTCAATCAGAAGACGATCAAATATCTACGTTTACAGCGTTGATGAATGAAATCAAACTCAGCGTTTCTTTCATATTGATTCCAGTCCTAATATTCGAGCAAAAGTAAATCGCGTTAGTTTATCGGCTTAAAGCCATTGATACTGAGTTATTGCGAATAACAATTGTAATTTATAGATATTATATTTAAACCAGAACCCGGAAAAAGTAATTTAACACAATTCCAATTTAACATTAGGTTTCCTGCTACAGAAGTTTCTAAACACAATGTTTAATTTAAAACTCCAATACTCTGAGACAATGACACCCCACATAAATTCTATTCCGAATGTAATGCAAATAATACAAAACTACATGGTACCAATGTATGCTTATGATCAGGGTTAGGATTTTTAGTTGCAAATTTCAAATGAAAAAAGGAAGGGAAAAGGTGCTCAAATGAGGTGAAAAAGGCACAATAAGCTGCTGGTTTATTTAAGGGGATGCACAACTGAAATTGCTATTTTCTAAACTATCCATTCAATTGGCCTGAATTTTTTATTTCTTTATATATAATTGTTTTGTGAATTATAGCCCAGTCTTAATAATTCTCGGAACTGCGCGGTTGAGGTTATTGTCGTCTCTGCCTGCCCAGGCTTCGTCTCCATGTAAACAGATGACGTCTCTCACAGCAACAAACTCACATTCACGAACAGCAGGCTACTGATTCTGGTGGGATAGAATCACTCATTGTCAATTGCATTATTGCGGGCTACTTTATAGCAGTAAAGTGAGAGAAAGAGGTTTTCGTCGAACACACAATTATTTTCCATTGTTGCGGGTGTGCTTTCAATTCCCGCGCGGCGTTTACTGAAAGAGGTACACTTACTATTCGCACGTACACAGCAAGCTGAGGAGACGTTAATTGAAAGTTAAAGAATAAATTGGAATGAAACTTAAAAGAAAAAAGGGGATTATGGGCATGGTTGGGGGGAAATGGTATAAAGGTGCCAAAAAGGGGTAAAGGTCCGAAATTAACGGAATAATGTTTAAATGGAAATAATCCTCTTCTTCGGAAGTCGATGCATCATTAAAAAGATCACTGTCACCTTCTAAATCACTCATTCTTGTTATCTTTGAACGCTGTTTTGCTCCCTGGCTTTGTTAGACGTTTGTTCTTTTTCTCAAGTATGTCGCCATACCACTCAACAGCGAGCAACTGCTTACCAAACACCTTTGCTATTCCGTATTGAGAAATAAACACGAATGGAGGAATGAATTACATATTCAAATTTAATTTCTACTGAATACAGAGAGTATGTTGCTTTTTCAATACTCTCTGTCAGGTTTGTTCCAAGCGATTAGAATCGATTCTGAATTGACTGAGTATGCGCTGTAGACCATACAATTTGCGCATGTCTGGAATTTTCAGTTCCTACTCTTAATCCCGAACCGATTTCACTCGTTCCGAACTAGTTCCCAAATACGTTGGAACAGCAAACTGGAAATTCAGAATTGGTTCTGAACTGATTCTCTGGCGTGTTGGAACGCCACTTAGCTACTGCGCACACTCACATAATTCGGAATCGATTCTGAATCGTGTTGGAACAAACCTAGTGTTGGGTTATCAGTTACTTAGCGGTAGCCGCGAGGGATTTTGCCGGTAAGCATTTTTGTGACTCACGGCAAGTTACGCTTCTTGTTTCTTTTATTACGGAAACAGAAGTTATCAGATTTAATAATTCAATCGTTATAGTTTCTAGTGCTACGATCTATTTCATTCTTTATCTTCAAACGGTCGGCAACTCGCTTCAATAGCTCAAGTATTAGATCATATCTCATATCTCAGTCAATTTAAACTGGCATTATCCTCTCACATACACCAACGCATACCCTGGGAGAAAGGTCTCATAGCCAACGTAGTGTAGCAGCCGGCAGCAGATATATATATATATATCTGTGTGTGTGTGTTTAAAAAACATAGGTCAAAACCGAAAAGTCGGTTAAGTATCAAAATTGATATTCAAGTTCAGCGTCTTCCAGAATGCAATACGAAGACTTTCAACAGGATTTCCCGATCCCAGCTACATTTTACATAAAAAAAATTAATTATTTTTGATTTGCTCAAATGACTTGCGATTTTTATTATAATCCTATGTGCTTAATATATTTGCATGACAAATAAGTATATTTGATTCTAAAAATCAGCACTAACTCACTTAACTAAAAACGCTAACTTCATTTTATAAATAAAAACTTCTTAGTTGACATTTTTAATAGCTTTTAATTATAAAATAAGATGTATTGCTTTCGTGGTCATGCAAAGAGTATGGAACTTCAAAGCCATCACATAGCGCTATGCTTTTTTAAAAATCTGACTGGCGCTTTAGCCTACTACATTCTTCTTATACCTAGAACAAATGTGTGAATGTAAAATGAATGTTTATCTCGACTAACCGAAACTAGACAGAAGAATAATATTTTCAGAGAATGGTTTGTAGGAGTGAGTAGAGAAAGTCATGTGAATGCAACACATCGCATGTTTCTTCAGTTTTTGCAAAAATTTTATTAGAAACTTAGGGAAATTGAATTTTATAAATGGCTTGTGATTTTTACTACAGTCTTAAATTGCTGAATATTGTAGCGTATACGTGTGAGCATTGTCGCGTCGGAAACATTATTGCTTTATAGCATGATATTGTTGAACTCATTATTTCGTTTGTGATCTTGATTTCATGACCGGTGCGGCATTTCTCTCCCCACCTCCTCAGTCTAGTAGTAGCGTATGTCGTGTGCGTGGCTTAGGGCGTGTGGTTGTATGCCTGTTTCCGTGTGTGTGTGTGTGTGAAACATCTCGCTCCAATGTTTGTCCTGTAATCTGTTGTAAACGATGTAGTGGCACCATGTCAATTTTAATAAACCACAGGTAATGTGTTAAATGTGAATTTAAGTGTATTTTGTTATGGATATCCCACGCCGGCTTTAGATTTGTGTAGCTAGGTTCCTGGTACTCTCGTTGCCGCTGCAGCTACGTCCCCCAATGTTTATGCCGGGATAACTAAATTTAATATTTTAGCTGCAAAACCTTTTGGCCTCACCTCGATATACAACAATATATATTACTTATTTCACAACTGACAGTAAATTATGACAAACTGATATTTAAAATGTAATACTTTTTCAGAAACTACCAGAAGAGTGGCAATTTTATATATGTATATATATATATATATATATATATATATATATATATTGCTTTTCTTTATTGATTTTAAAATTAGTTAGTATTTAAATTTCTTACAACAATGGTTTCTACATCATGTGAAACTTCTGATTAATTATCATGACAGAAGTAATCAAAATGCTTTATTTTTTCCCAAAATTATGTAAGATATATGCATCGAATTTAAAACATAACATATATAATAGAGAGCATGCAACAACATCTTGTTAACATTTGTTTCAAGCCCCATTATTTATGAATTTAATTTCTGGGTAGTATTAGGCGGGGTTAGACTGCTCGTCTCTCACCAAGGCGGCCCGTTTCAAACCAAGGGAGCAGCACGTGGGATTTGTGGTGAAGAAAGCGGCGTCTGGGCGGGTTTTCTTCGGGTTCTCTCCACCGTTTATTCTATAAATTGCTCCATCATCACTTATCCTTTCATTCATCTCACCGTCATTGCTTAGTACCTCTACCTTTTACTAGATAAAGTAATATGGCAGATTTACATTTGTCGCTTGCATCGATTTAGCTGGTTCCTCAGCTCGTAGCCATGAATGAAGTTTATCATCAAGCACATACAATATTTATTTTTCGTAACACACCTTCAGCTAACTTCTATCCTTAAGAATTCTTGTTCCTTTGGACCTTATACACACTAACACCCTGATTATTGGTGTATAAGAATGCTAGATAACTAAGTCTATTCGCTCAATGACTCAACCTCTGACAGTTCTCAGCGAAAACGCTGATGATGCAAAGGTTATGTCGTTAAAAATTCTTTAATTTAATTAACATTTGGAATTTTATTGCGGGCTTCTTTATATAAAAATCCTCAGATAAAATGTTTCTACCGGGAAGATTACAGTGGGTCACAAGAATAAAGTAGTCCATTCCTTTGGGGAAGAGAAGAAGGGGAAATGGAAACTGAAACTAGATTATATTTGCTCCTAGAGATTCCGAGTTCAATATCCACTGGGGACTGCAAGAGGACAAATACTCATCTCAGTTCGTGTTACCACCTGTAAATCCTCTCTTATTGCCGAGAAAAATAAATAGAAAGACATGAGACGAACTTGCTGATGGTAAGGAGAAATAGAACAGAGATAATTATAACTTTTGTGTTCTCTACCGCTTACCTAAGGAGGTAGAACTTTATTCCGCAATTTCAGGGAGAAGAATACGTTTGGAACCCACCTGAATACAAAATATAAACAATATGCGTCGTGTTTGTGTGTGCGCGTAGTGAGTGCGCGCCCTCGACCTAAAATATAAGAGTGAGATGCTATCATGACCAAATATAACTTAAATTTTGAAATTTCTTTGAATAAACCTTGACATTTCGATGTTTTTCACTTACTTTTATAAAAACCGAGAAATAGTTACAGAAAAAAAAATTACACGCGACCCTCATTGAAGCTTGAAACGATATTTTTCGTAGCATTAACTGTTTCCAAAATATTCCCTGTTGTGTAATTCAGCAGATTGAAGTCGTCTTTGTTGCGCCATTTTTGCAACATATTTGAGCATAATATCTGTCTGTCTGTCTGGCTGGCTGGCTGGCTGGCTGTCTGTCTCTCTCTCTCTCTCATGTGAGCCCAACAGGAACAAAAATAGATCTTTTTAAGTAAATGGCGGAATCCTCTCTCCGCGTCCAACTTATAAACAGGCCTAATTTGTCTAGTTTGAAAGCATTTTTAGGTAGATGCTTGCTTATCCTGATTAATTTAAGCTATATGAAAGGATTACTTTCTATGTGACAAATGACTCCTGTGAATTTATAAGGAACAAAGAGTAACTTTTTATCCTAAATTATGTTTTTAATAACACTAGGCTTATCTTATATATTTGGTATTTTTATAACTAATTATAGCAGAACAGTGAATCGCCACTTATTACTTTCTCTACTGTTTATAGTAGGTAGGTGAAGTATTGCATTCCACCCAAAAATTCGATACCGATATTTCACAAGAAATACATGTTTTGGGGTGCCCTGAATCCAAATAAAGCATTTATGAAAACATGTCCGAGTGTGTGTCTGTTGAACAGAATAACTCAAAAACGAAAAGACGGAAAAATGTCAAACTTGGATTTTAGTTTCAGTATCCTTCACAGATGCGACACAAAGATTATCAAGAAAATCTTCTCATTCCAGACTATCCTTTATATGGGAAATGTTTCGAAAATGTTGATTTTCTAAAAAATAGCAGTAACGATTTTGATCAAAATAGCGTATTTAA
This sequence comes from Deroplatys truncata, assembly GCA_030765065.1. Classification (NCBI taxonomy): domain Eukaryota; kingdom Metazoa; phylum Arthropoda; class Insecta; order Mantodea; family Mantidae; genus Deroplatys; species Deroplatys truncata. The sequence continues at coordinate 91,659,789 of CM060979.1, forward strand.
GATATTTCCATGACAAATAAAATGTATATCTTGAATTTTCTGGGAATGTCTCCAAAAGTCCTCTTCATTCTTAATGACTTTTTCATAGATGGTAAATCGTAAGAAATAGACAAAATGTTGCTACACAAAAAATTAGATCACGTTAAAACACACAATTTATGTCATATAGATTTTTTTTGTTGAGTAAACAATTTGCGAGATATTCCTTGTCATTTGTTTGAATTTTCCAATAATGCTTTTTTCTCAAATTGGAATTAGTTATTCGTTTTTTTATGTCCTGCACAAGCAAAAAATAATGGAATGCTCCACATAGCAACCAGCTCTAATAAGATTTTACTATCGCTTAAAGCCTACCATATTCCCCTTGCACCTACAAGAAAATTAGCAATAAAATCCTTCCTGCAAACGTTTATCTAGATTAACATGAAGTAGATAGAGAGTAAGCGTTTGTAAAATAAGTTGCACAAGAGTAGAGAAACTCATCAGCTTTTTTCCAGAAATTATGCAGTCTGATAACCCTTAAACGAGATAATGAAAGAATTACAATGGCGTACAATATACGTACTAAATAAACTACTTACGAGTCTCTTTGCCTCGACTGGCTAATCCACTGGTGGATTGGTGGTTCAAGTCTTTCCATAGTGTTAGGAGTTTGCACATACTTACAATTATTGTGTATTTAATACAATCATTACTTCAGCAGCTTTAATATAAATAGGGTGTAGGGTATAGGCCATGGACCTACAGAGATCTGTTGCGGCTACCACTCCTACAGGAGGAAGGGATGAAGTGAAGGAACAACAGGATACTAAAGGCCGCAGGAAGATAGACTACATAGACGCGCGGAAGCTCCTGGCTCGAATACCCTACCCCTAGTAGAACTACCCAGAGAGGGCGATGAACGATCCTTCTAGTGTCCACGGGAAATAGTTTTTCCTGGAGCAATGTGTCTGGCACCGCGCCTCACTTCACGAAACCTAGAAGCAGACCTAAACATAATAAGGAAACGGAATACAAGGAAAATGAAGGAAAGGAAATCTCGGTAACTAAGAAGCCAACCCAGCATTCCCCTACCAACCATGGAAAACCTCAAGAAATCCAAGGTGAGAGTGGGCAGTCGATAGAAATCCAACCTGGTAGTCTAATACGTTACAACGGAGCCAACTCTCTAGGTTCTAGCATAGATATATATGTTTGCGTGGAATATAATAAATCTCCAAAGTGTCTACACAATAGAACAAAAATGGTAATTTGGTGGGATTGTGGGATGTTAAAAGAATATCTGATGTGATACATTTCCATAACTTTCTCTATCCTCCATCATTTATTACTGGTTATACAAACTATTCTTACAAAAGCTTATTTTATATCTACTTCATTTTAATCCATATAAACTATTGCAGAAATAGCTGCATTACACGTTTCGTTATAGATACAAAGAGAACAACAGTAGTCAAATGTTTAAGAATGGACGCTATATGCTGTCCTTAAAATTCCATACTGTTTCCATGAAATCGCAAAAAGCAACTGAATGTTTATAGGACTTTAAAATAATGACTATATAATGAGCAATTCGAACCAATAATAATATCAACGAAATAGCGTATGTCACAAAGACGTTATTTGAAACAAATTGTGTGTTTTAAAGAAGACTATATTTTTTGTGTAGTACGTTTTCGTGTAACGCTTTAGGTTTACCAGTTATCTATACAAGATTATACAAAATTCTTTCCGAATGAAGAAGACTTCATAGGCTATTCCAAGAAAATTCAAAATAAGCACTTTATGTGTAATTTAAATATCTTTAATATATGCTACTTTAAACAAAGTGGTCAGAACCGTTTTTTAGAAAATAAAAAATTTCGAAAAATGTTCCACATAAAGGTTGGTTTGGGGTGGGGGATTTTCTTAAAAATCGTGTCGCATCTTTGAAAAGTGCTGAATCTAATATCAAGTTTGGTATATATCCGACTTTTCGTTTTTGAGTTATGTTGTTCACATACATATACGCACTCAGACCTGTTCAGGGGTCCTCAAAACATATATTTCCGGTGAAATCTTGACATCGAATTCTTTGTTGGAATATAATACTTGCCCTACTTACTATACGTAGTACAGAAAGTAACAAAGCAATTAAAGTGAACACGAATTAAAGTTTGATAACACCAAATTAAACTGTAGGCACACTAAGTACCATTTTCAGATTCAATGTTTACAGGAATTAACTTATCCGGCAGCCAACAGATCGCATTAAAATACATAACTACTCTACCATGTAAGCCTACTGTATTCTCATAAGCATGATTTACATTTAGTTGGTATAGAAACTTCGATATAATTACTAAATATTTGCCTTGTAGCGCACACGGAAATGTAAGGTACGAATAAATCACCTGATGCTCTGAGTTTTCAAAATGTATAAAAATATAATTAAATTAAAAATGAAACATTTCAAGCAGAAAATAAACAAAATTAGGCTCACTGTTAACTTGTTTTTACATTTTCATGTGCTGTTTTAATTGAAACCTTTATAAACATATTCTCCTTTCTAAATACGTTATGCTGCTAGAATCCTTATTTTCACCCACATTTTTTCACCTTTCTCTTCTTCTTTCGCTTATTTCTGTTCAGTTGGTGTTTCCAAAATAAATAACAAAACGTAAGAAAAGCTATTTTAATAGAATTTAAGTATTTTTTTACCAGTGCAGTATATCACTAACATTTTGTATTGGTAAAATTCAAATGCTTTCAAACTGAAAACATCCCAAAAGTTTTAATACTATATTTTATTTTTGCTTTTATGTTTCTCACTTTAAATTATAAGATCGTATTGGGATAATTTCAAGGCATATTTTGCTCAAATGCAGTTCGATTATCTCAGATCTCTAAGACTTACTCATCAACCTTAGCAGCTCAGGCCTAAGAGGTTGCTATTATGTGTCGATTATGTTTCTCAAGGCACAATTTAACGCCCGTATTATATTACTAGTTTCTCTACCTTTAGTCTGGCATGGTTCTGGCATGGTTTTTATTTGTCTTGAGCATTAAGATGATGGAACAACCATTTGGCCATTATTTATGACTGCCTTACGAATTTCGTGTTCGTCTTACTGCGGTTATTTTGAGCTCACCTGTTTAGTGGGTTACTTTAATTTATAGCCGAAAGTTTTAGGTGTGAAATGCCGAGAGTAAATGACACTTGTTGAAATAGTTAATTTTGGGCCGCAAAAGCATTTTAGCTAATTAGGTATAGTTATACGACCTCTATCTTGTTTACCGATACCAGTATTTAACATGTAAACCCATCTAGGCACATAGTTCCGAACTTCTTGGTCAAGAATGCACTATACTGTTACGACAGAAGAATGGGTGAACTTTCCTGGTGTATATATCAAGAGATACAAATAAAAATAACTCCTGTATATAAATATATAAAATCTGAATATACTATCACGGCACCTTTTCGTTAGTACATCGGGACATACATTCAAGCTTTACATTTATTCCCACAAACACATTTACATTTCAGATTACATCAAATTTTTCAGATAAAATAACTACAAACCTCACAATGTCTACAAAGTAATAATATAATAGTAAATAAAAATAAAATAAGGAAAAAAATACAAATTATTAGATTGGAGTAAGGATGAAAAGGAAAACTTAATTACAATTCTAAATTCTATATTTATCTCCACTTGCTGGAAATCAGCAAACTTAGCAACTGTTAACCAGCCACTATCTACTGCTATTTAACTATATTCATCAGAAACCAGCAAAAATGTACTGATAGCCAGCACAAAACCTTCTACTAAACTACTAATAATTTTAATAAGTTTATTTATATTATATTTTATTTAAAATTTTCCTTGGTTAAAAACTTTTTATAAAGTTAAGGTTATCTATTTATAACATTCCATTGTTCTCATAGTAATTACTTAATTTATTGTAGTTCAATATTTTATTTAACTTATATATATATATCTTTATTTATACATTTGTGCTATTCGTTTATTTATTTTCCTTAGGGCATTTTATTTAATCTCAATATTAATTTTCTATCATCTCCCTTTCAATTGTCTTTTATATATACATATATATATATACCAATTTAAATTCTATCACTATGTATTAAATCTTTACCTCTTTTAAGCAAACACTAAACCTTTATTCTTCTTTCCTATATTGTTAAATATCTACTCACTTTACCCCACAACATTGTAAGAGTAGTATTTCCATAAGATAAATGCATTGGTAGAAATGTATCTGGCCGTTAATTGTTTTTTATGGACCCCGATATTCCTCTTCCTTTTAATATAATGATACTGGGTAAGAAGTGAGAATAAGGGGACGACCTGTGGCTCTATAATAGTTACCTCGCTTATATGCCCATTTCTGCTGCACGTGGAATTTAAACGCCGCGGAAACTATATACCAACCCGGTGTGCTTTTGAGGTTAAAATGCACGCTATTCAGGTTACTGGAAAAATATGCTAACATTGATACCTTCCTAAAAGTAATCTCACTGTTATCTCTATACTATGCTTCTCGGTAATCTCTCCCTCTTTATTTTATTCTATTTATAGGCTGGCTTTTATTTTTGAAAAGAATTACTAATCACCAACGGTATTCCCTCACCTTATAGTTTCTTCTAATCTTTGGGTTCATTTATGGGGTGTTACAGGGAGCTTAGACCTGAGATAAAAACCGAATCAGCTCCAACTGTCGGCTTTAAACATTTCTTTTTATACACTTTTTTAATCACGCTCGCATTCGCTTTTGCAGACTGTAGGGAGTTTGGGATTCTAACGGGTTCGATTCTGAACATGACCATGACCCCACTCTGACAATGGAGGTTTTATGATTTACTCCTGGTTGCCTAAGTGAATGCCGGATTGCTGTATACTACCACATTTTTCCTTTACCCAATTTCCTCTCATTTCATTTCTCTCTTTCACGTTTTAGACGTGTCTTCTGGTCCTGCGGTGCAGGCGGTTTTGAGTAGATGGCGTAGTTGCTTGCGCATTGGAAAGATTTCGCCCCGTGAACGCTAGGATGCGTTGTCTAGCCCGTTATGCGCTTCGTCGCCCTATCTTGAAATTCTTCGCCTCTAGTGGTAGAAATTTTAGGAACTTCTGCGCGTCTTTGTGGGCTTGTATGCCTGCAGATCAGCGACCTCCTAAGGCTCCTTCACCTAAACCCTGCCTCCCGGAGGATGTAGCCACAATAGATGAACTAGTCGCCCTCCGATAAACACATCCTATATCCAGCACAAATTATACCACATTCTTCAGTTGCCGTGTACAACCGAAGCAAAGTTTCCACTAAGATATTTAAGGAAAATTTTCTCCTGAATATTTTTTAACATTACAGAAAAGCAACTTCAACTATTAATGGTCACCATTTTATCAATCTGTCACAATCAATCTGCCACAATGCTACTTCTGCTTCGCAGCGAGGAAAACGAAGGATGTGCCAAATTATATGAAGTCTTATACTTACATCGAATGTATAAATGAGTAATTAAGGTTTATCTGTATTTCAAGCAGTATATACATGCAAGAATAGGCTTTGGTAAGAATAGCTAACAGAAGAATGAATACAGAAAGTCATATGAGTGCAACACATCAATTTTGTTTTTCTGGTCGTCGTGCAAAGCAATCAGAATTTCAATGCCATCACATAGTTATGTATTTGACTGTCGCTTAAGCCCTTGGAAGTATATCTGCAATAAAATGTAACAAACCAATTTATGTAAATGTTTATTTGGACAAGCATGAAACAGATAGAAGAATAAGCTTTTGTAACATTAGTTTGCAGAAGAGTTAGTAGAGAAATTCATGTGAATGTAATATATCAGATTTTTATTTCACGTTAATGTTAGTTATCCAAATTTTAAAATTACCAGAAACATTTTGCTTACAGTTATGGTGTAGTACATACTAGAGAGCTGTACGAGACGAAGTTCTTAGACCCAGCCCAGCCGGTCGTCTAAGTTTGGTTTAAGTAAAATTATTTTGCACTTATTTACTATTATTATTATTATTATTATTATTATTATTATTATTATTATTATTGGTCCATAAAGCGCTACTTTTTGCATTACAAAGATTCTCAGGTTTGATTTCCAGTATACAGACATGTGAAGTTTTTTCTCTGCTTGGGGGTCTGGTAAGGGATGCATTCAGCTCCTTGGAAACAATGAGGAGCCGCTTTACAAAAATATTAGAGGCTGAGGTTCTAAAATTTGCATTTAGTAAACGGCAAGTAAGTTGAACGGCATACTGCCTTATTGACTACATGCCGCATGTGACTGCGTTTGCAGCTGCCGTGCTGTTATAACGTTATTCACAATTGGCCGGGCAATTATTTTTTATTACTAGTATTGTTACTGCTATGGATGTGTGTATACTGCGATAATTTAAACATCGGTGACCAAAACTTAACAAGTGTTTTCGTCTTTATTTTCGCTTTGAATGGAAAAGTTTTCGTTATTCATTTTCTCAAAAGTAGTATGGTATTTTACAGTACATTTAACACGTTTACAGGACAAATACAATGCTATGTTAAATGTGACAAATTAATTCTTTTTCGTGTTTATTTTCAAACCCATGCCCGACAAATATTTTTCAAGTTAAGGCCGAATCCGGCTGGGAGGCCGGACCGACTGAGATTTTGGCTCTAGCCCATGCTGATCTCTACTACCACCGAGAGAGCCAATGAACTAAGAACCGGCTTTACGGCGGTTGTCGTGTTCGCGCTATCGACGCTCGTTTACGTCTGCGGCTCTCATAGAATGGTGCTGGTACGAGTGCAACCATATAACATTTTTAAAAGTACTTTTAAACGCTTTACTTATCAACTTTAATGAAGGAGGTGCTGTTGAAACTGGCCACCGTCGTTGTCTAAACGCTTTTGGCATCTCTTTAGGCAAATATCCATCACTCGTTATAGTTCAAATTTAGAAAGGTTGGCAGTTTCCTAGCGGATAATTGTTTAAACTCTTCCAGGGTTTGTGGGTTTGTCTTGTAGTTTGTCTTGCACACTGTATGTTTTAATTTACCCCAGAGATAAAAATTGCTGACAATTCGGGGAACCGAGGGGGCGACAAATTTCTACTAATAATTCTTCCTCAAACACACACTCAATTGCACTCATCGAAATATTGGCTGTAGGAGCTGTGGCAGAGTTTTGTTGAAAAAAATGCTAAATTACGCCCCTGTCTGTTAATTCTCTTAAAAAGGTGGGAGCAAAATTGTACTCACGTATGTAGGGGTCAGCTGTTGACTCGAAAAAAAATTGGCCCTATAGCTTTCTGCGCTCATGGCGCACCATACATCAATTTGTTTGCCAGGGAAGGGTACTTCACGAACGATATTATAACTCCAATAACAATTATTTTGCCTACGCATATATCCATGAAGGTGGAACCAAGCCAATCCGAGAAAAACATTAAATATAGGTTTATTTCACAATTGTGCACACTGTTGAGACTCACCTCCCAAAATGTGCGCCTAATTACAGCTTCGACTAGCTGCAGAGAATGTGCCACAATTATATGCACATAGTTATTGTAGTTTTAACTTCGACAATTTAGTAGCTACACTATCTTTTAGTTTTCCTAGACGAAGCAGTTCCTGTATCCCGAAATTTATTATAAAGTGTATGGATTGTTGTACGGTCTGGAACTTTTACGCCCGGAAATCTTCAGAAAATCGTATTTTCATTGTCGAAATGGCTGAGTCAACACATAAGAATGATAAAAAATACAAGCTGCAAAGTAGAACACATATACTGAGGCATAATATACTTTGTGACTAAATACCTACAGAACAAACTAATAAATAGCTTGTAATAACTGAACTATATCATATCATTGTCAATTCAGTACTGCAGGGCCAGAGCAGAGCAAACCCGCGTCAGTAGCGTACCTTGATTGTAGCAGCAGCAGTGAAAAAAACACCGCGCAGCCAGTTCTTAGTTCATTAGCTCTCTCTCTGTCATATGTGTATATGCAAATATGGTAAACATACAATATCCACACGTTATAAAGGGAAGATATAATCCTAGACTCTCAATTTATCGTCTTGGAGATAGTAAAGCATGGGGACGTCATATATCGTGTATGATTGAGACGAGAGTTGCACATTGTTTATCGTAATGTAACTTGAGAAGTTACATTTTCTCTTACACGCAAACTCATCTTCAGAATACAACTTCCCTTTTGCATCACTGCTTCTGAAGCACCCTTGGGAAGTCGAAACATTCCTTTGGTTTTGTCTTTTCTAAGATAAAATCTGAAATGCGATTTGTTCTTCAGCAGAAAGATGGCTCTTTCGTCTTATATCTTGCCGGGCTGAATTATTTCTGCTCTTCCAGAGTAGAACAAAGGATGAGATGCAACTTCTCTTGCAGTTTAGGTTTTCTTTATCCTTGTCAGTCAGCTCTTGCTACAAAATATACTCAGTATAGTTTGATAGAATAACAACAATTCTTTATATTTTGAAAATGTGTTAAGAATTGTCTTGGTATTGAATAAAATATACGTTGGTACCAAAAACAAGCTGTGTTGCATTCACATGACCTTATCTTCTCATGTTCTACAAACTATTCTTACAAAATCTTATTCTTCTATCTACTTTTTGTTAATCGAGATAAACTTTCGTTACACATTTCGTTCGTTATCTAAAGCGAATGTCAAATCTTTTAAAAGTGGGTTGCTGTGAGATGGGTTTGAAATTCGGTTCTCTTTAGATGACTACGAATGAAGCAAGGAAAACTAACAAACAAACAAAAGCGCAGATGTATTTGCAGTTGAAAAAAGTGTAATGTATCTAAAAGTTTAAACCAATAAAAAAAGAATATTTCTTAAATGGTTAACACCAGCAAACATTTTATTTTACATCAAGTGTATTCTTTTACGAGATCTACATTTTGTATATCTCTTATGGTATACCAGTTATACAAAAGTCATTCATAATGAAGAGGAATTTAAGGCTGTTCCCAGAAAATTAAATATAAACATTTTAATTGTCATGCAACTATCTTAAACATATGGTACTTTAATTCAAATCGTTAAAACCATTTTTGAGAACACAAAAAGTAATAAAAATTTGTTCATGTAAAGAGCTTCGGTTGGGCAGAATTTCTTAAACTTATATATCAAGTTTAGTATTTAACCGCGGATTTTCGGTTTTACTTTCTCTACTAAGTAGAGAAAATATTGCATTTAATCCAAAAATTCTATATCGAGATTTCAACGCAAATACATATTTTGAGGTGTCTGAATCCAAATAAAGCATTTTTGGAAACATGTCCGTGTGTGTGTCTCTCTCTGTGAGTGTGTCTGTGTGTGTGTGTGTGTGTGTGTGTGTGTGTGCGTGCGTCTGTGAACAGCATAACTCAGAAACGAAAAATGGGAAATTCCTTATTAAATTTTTGTCTTGGATATGCAAAGAGTATTAATCTGTGGCAAAGAGAATGGTGCTGCACATAGCAACCAGCTATTAAGAGATATGTCTATGCTTAAAGGCTACTGTATTTTTATATTGTCGTTGCAAATACAAAACAAGGGGAACATAGGAGGCCTTAAGCGATAGTCAAATATTTTTAGAACTGGTCGCTATGTGTAAAATGTAATTCTCTTTGCATGTCAAAAGACCCTTTCTGCAAATGTTTATCTCGATTAATATGAAGTAGATAGAGAACAAGATTTTGTAAAAATAGTTTGTACAAGAGTAGAGAAAGTTATTTGAGTGTAGCAGATCAGATTTTTTTGTCCTGGACGTGCAAAGAGAATGAAATGCGCCACATAGCAACCAGCTCTTAAAAGATTTGACTTCGCTTAAAGCCTACCATATTCCCCTTGCATCTACAAGAAAATTAGAATAAGATTAACATCTCGATTAACATGAAGCATATGGAGAATAAGCGTTTGTAAAAATAGTTTGTACAAGAGTAGAGAAAGTCGTGTGAGTGTAACACATCAGATTTTTTTTTGTACTTTAAAGACTGAGGTTGTTCAGCGAGCTTCTTTTGGTGCTGTAAAGACAAGAATTTGTTCATCGTGCATCTGTAGTGTGTATGAATTGCATTAGACTATTCTTATTAGTCTACTGAAATGCTTACCGAAAAATTCACGCTTGAACAAAGAATTATGTAGAAACCTAGGAAGCGAAAAAGGAGATATGTTGTAACGTAGGAAAAATTGACGAAATTGGTGCATCATTCGAAGGTTCTCCAAAGTGACCACTAAGACGTGTTCCTTAGCAAGTGGGTGTTTTGAAAACCTCTGTTCATAAAGCTGCTAAACTTTTAAAACTGAAACCCTCCAGAATGACTATAATTCATAAATTACAACCCTGTGACGATGAAAAACGTGTAAATATCTGTAAATGGTTTTAGAAAATAATTTGATGGTATTGCTGACCCAAACTTAATAATTTTCTCTGATGAGACCTGGTTTTCTTTTAATTCATTAAGTGCTGTTGAGTGATGTAAAAATTGGTGTATGGGGTGCAGCAACAGCAAAACGCACAAAGGGCCCATATTTTTCAGCGATACCGTTAATTCCAATAGTTGTTGCAAAGTTAACCTTGGACCATTTTTTCAAATGTTGTCAGATAATAATACAGAAAACAGAATTTCCAACAAGATTCTCCCACAGCCCATCTGCTCAAAACTCCTTGGAAGACAAAAGCAGCTTTTCATCACAGGATAATTTCTAAAGGTGTATGACCCCCACCGTTCCCAAAAGCTTACTGTGTGCGATTTCTATGTATTTGTGGAAAACCTTAAAAAATAAAGTTTATAGGAACAATGTCCTACACCATAGGCGAATTTAAGTACAATATAACAACAGAGATTATAAAAATTACGCAAGAAGAACTTGTGCGTGTGGAGAAAATTGCACCAAAAGATGTCAGGAATGTCTCGTGTAGATAGACAACACGTTCAACACAAGTTATTAACACGGATAGTAGTCATTATAGTGCATGCTACTATCACTCGTGAGTAAGTAATGTGTAAGTTAAAGAAATTAATATTCCCTACTTTTAAAATTTGTGTGCGAAGCATACAAACTTATACTGTGCGATCCACGGCCCGGCAGAGTAGGAGTTTGTCTGAGCCGATTTCTTATTTTCGATATTATTATATAACAAATGCACGACAATACTGTTACATGTTGGGGTGAAGGCCGAAAAGTTTACCAGAAAACGTAAAATTTAGGTCACCCTAACACGCACATCGAGGGCGCAACTCGCTAGCAGCAAAAAGTCCGGGACCTTGGTGTGTAAATTTATGGGAGAGGCGTGGATTTTTATATTACATTGAAAGATTGCATAACACACATTACTTAGGATTTATTCACAAAAACGTTTGACTTCTCAACATGTTTACAAAGGAAACAGGATTGTGGGAGATGCCCCAGACCATAGACCGGCCACACATGACTGGTTCCAACGACCACTTATTCTCGAGTGACGCTATCTGCCCCTACCAAACGTGTCTAGCCAAAGCCAGACAGAGTTGGCATCATACCAGACAATATCAAACGTATTTCTCCCTTTGGCGTGGTGCGCACCAAAAGGAAAGATCGTGAAACCGAAATATAACTAAGGAGACCCAATAGTGCTACATCTGGTAGCAACAATGCAGCACAACAGTGTATCTGGTAATGGCAATGAAATTAATTGGCACAATACTGCCTTTCTATCATTGCTTTAATGCTGTAGTCTGGGTACCTTGTCACCCTTGCCTTTCCGATTTATAGTAGTGTCTACCCCATAAAACGAGTACTCTGTAAAGGTTAAAAAGTTATTGCTCTCTTTGTCATTCAAGATGCAACAGTCTTTGTAAGCATACCTGAGCTTCTCTGTGTTTGGAACATTTAATATAAGTAAAGTTTAACTTAAGGAAACAGATAACGTATATGTGATTATACAGTGTATGTGGACATCAAAACAAACGCAGAATTCCAAAGCCGCGGTGCTTTTCCTTTCTCGACTCCACCCTCTTCTGTCTGCGGCTCTTCACTCTGCTTCAGTGCATGCTTACGTTACGTCATAAGCAAGCTCTTATCCTCCCCTGCGTTATTCATGCAGGTTACATTTATTATTTTTGTAGGCCTTCGAAGTTTCATACCGTCTGCCACAGAAGGTCCTCGCATGATGAATGGAGGAGATTCATATTGACGCAAAACTGTCTAGAATATGACGGTGCCTCAACCTCAACCCGATACTGCTTTTTTATGGCTAAATCTCGTAAATCGCCCGCGAAACCTTAATATGGGTCAGCTGTAAACCGGCCATTAAAAGAGGAAGTGGGTCGTTATTAGTTTGACCGCTTTCCTAGACTTCTTCCTATGGAAATATGGGTTTATAGCAGAATTTTGTGTGTAATTAATGGCAACACTAATCTCTTTTTTTTAAAGTTTATAGTCGCTTTAACATATTAGTCATATAATAAATGGATTTGGACAGTGGATAGGGATAAGAAAGGGGTAGTGTAGCTTACCAATAAGATGATGCACAGAGGTAGTGAGAAACCATAAATTCAATGAAATAAAGTGTTGAAATTTTGATTGGAAAATTGTGGTGAAATTTCTGATGGTAAAGTAATTAAAAAGGGACAAGTTAAAAGCAACAGGAGCATGAAAAACAGGAGCAAGATAATTTATTGATGGGGAATTGTAAAATGTAGTGGATGTCTACTGAATGAGTGGCCAGGGCCAAATTTCACTAGACGATCTAATTATAAATTTCTTAGCACTGTAACAATAAATAAATAAAAAATAAAATAAAAAAATATTACTCATTTCGCGACTTCACAACCTTATATAAAATAAATATTTAACAGTAAAACAATACGATTATTTAATATACCGGCAGTTTTGAACCATTACAATGAACTAGTATAAAATTGTGATACTATAACTAATCAAATTGATTGAACATTATATACTTTTATATAAATTTATGCTTTTAAAATTCAATTATCTTAGGGTACATCAAATAGTTGAGTGCTGTTTGTAAATCATTGCGTATCTGGTAGTGTTGTCTCCATTGATCGTATTGTGGACATTCCACGATTTTGTGTTTCGTCGTTAACAGTATGTTACACTGGTGGCAGATGGGTGGTTGGTGCTTTGAAAGAAAATAACTGTGCATGATTTTGTTATGACCCATTCTCAGTCGGGATATTAAAACCTGATCTTGTTTGGAAAGATAATTGCTGGGAAGATGTGTCGAAAAACTCGATATTATATCACAGAGTTTGCTTCACGTGGAGTTAAGCCATCCTGTCTTCCACTGTTAGTAAAGCTTGTTCCTTGGACGTGTTTGCAAGTAGTGCAATATAATATGGTAGCACTATTTAGTTCATGCCGTATTTATTGATGTTTTGTGGGTAAAATGAAAGCCAGACAGTGATGCAAAGAAAACGACTTAAATTTATTAGAACATTAAAAATACATCATCATCATTTACTACTACAAGCTGGACCGGCACCGGTCCGTTCCGCCTCAGATTGTCTTCCCATCGATGTCTTAGTCGACCAATACTTCGTTTTTCCTTTTGGTCTATGTTCATAAAGGCATCTATCTGGTCTTAATGGTGACATTCGTAATATGTGTTGATGCAATTTTTGCTTGTTTTCATGAATCATGTTGTTTGTGTTGCGCCTAGCTATCACGTATGATATAGTTCCGTATTTGGTCTCTTAGAGTATTTCCAGCCACATAGTGTAATAATTTCATTTCAGCTGTTTTTATCTTTCCCTTATGTTTGGTATTCATCGTTCAGTTTTCAGATCCATACATAATACCGGCAAAGCTAATTTAATTATTATTTCCTTTCTAACTTTGTTTTTCAATCTTCTCATTCCATATAATTTTTTAAACTTGTGCATCTTATATTAAGTATCTTCTTGGTAGACAGGAGAAATTTTACATCTTAAATAGTTAAAGCTTCGAAGTTGTTCAATGGCTTTGTTATTTATTATTATGTTTGATCTTCTGTAGTAAAAGGTCTTTCAACAAGAGCGACCCATCTTTAACATTTGATAGCTGCCGTTGTTATTTAGTTACAGCAGTAATTTTTTTCATGTGGTTACAGTCATTATTGACAAATAACCATGGAACGTTCAGCTTCAGCAAGGCGTAGAAATTGTGAAAATTTATTATCAAAACGGATCATCTGTTCGCCAAACCTTCCGTGTATTGCTGAAGTTTGTGGTGTGCATAATCCTCCCTGCAACAGAACGATTCGGCCTTTGATCGATTAATTTGAAAGAAGTGGTTCTGTCAGCGATCAAAGAACGCCTGTACGTAATCGACGTAAGCGCTCCAACGAAAACATAGTCGCCGTTCGTGAGTGTACGCGAGAACGGAAACAAAGAATTGGGGCTTTCGATGACCACAACTTGGCGAATTCTGCATCTGGACTCGACGTTTCACGCTTACAAAACGTGTTAAATCAAGAACTAAAGCCTAATGACCATAGGTTGTGCCGTGTATTCGCTGATTGGGCTATGGAGCAATTGGAAGCTGACCCGGATTTTTGTCGAAAAATCATCTTCAGCGACGAAGCCTACTTTTGGATGGATGATTGAGTTAACAAACAAAATTGCCGCTATTGGAGCAATTGCAATCCAATGTATATTCAAGAACGACCACTTCATCCCTAAAAGGTTACTGTGTGGTGTGGATTTTGGTGTGGTGGAATCATTGGTCCATGTTTTTTCCAAGATGAAGATGGAGAAACTGTCAATGGAGAAAGATACCGGGCTCTTATAAGGGACTGTTTTGGCCTCAATTGGATGGTATGGATCTCAGAAACATCTGGTTCCAGCAAGATGGTGCCACATGTCATACTGTTCTCGAAACAATCGATCTTTTGAAGGAGAAGTTCAGAGTTTTCATCATTTCCCGTGGTGGTGGTGGTGGTGGTGGTGGTGATGTTTACTGGCCCCCGAAGTCATGTGATTTAACGCCGTTGGATTACTTTTTGTGGGGTTATGTTAAATCTCTGGTTTATGTCAACAAGCCAGAAACAGTAAATGATCTTATGAATAACATCACGCATGTTATTCGTGAAGTTGGACCTAATTTACGTTCTTCTGTCATAGAAAATTGGGTCAACACTTATACGCGCAACCCAACGAAGCCGCGGCGGTCACTGATGTTCTCTTCCACACTGACATTAATTATGTTCCAAAATAAAAAAATAAATAAACCTCTATCATTTATAGAACGGGTTTTATTTAAGTTTTAAGATAAGACACTGTTGTTGAAAGACCCTATATTTAAGGCAATGCATTTAGTTTTAGCATTTGAAATTGTTAAATTATACTCTTAACATTATTTTTCTAAGCTTAAAAGCTGATGTCTGTAGTTGGTCTTCAGTTTTCGCAAAAATAACTTGCTCGTTAGCAAATAAAACCGTATCTAAAACCATTTTACCTACTTTAAAATGCCTTAGCTGAGCTAGCCATGCTGCTACAGCAGTATCTATGTATATATTAAACAGTTAGGGCTCCAGTGGACAGCCCTCTCTTACTCCTAAATTAACTTTTTCGGTTTTGAAACCTTTATATCTTCCTGCATCAATGTGGAGCGTGTCTTTATACATTTCCTTTATTATTGATGTTAAGTGAAAAGGATATCCTTTATTTTCCATAATGTACCATAATTTGTCACATATTACCTTATCGAAGGCCTTAACGTAGTCTATAAGCAATATATGGGTCTCTAAATTAAACTCTCGTATATTTTGTATAAGTTGCTGAACGGCAAAAACAATCGGAGCATTATCTCTCTTTTCTAAATCCATACTGTTCATCTACTAACATGTCTAGTCAGGATTGTTGTAAACATACAATGAACAGAATTAATTTTATTTTAAGTACACATATTTCATTGCATGCCTTTGGAATGGATCCCAGTGGAATGTTTGAACTTGTTACTTACTGCTTAGAAGGTATTAAAATATGGACGATAGGGGAGCTATACGGGCTGCTGAGTAGGATCATAATGAATCGTTGAAGTATTTTGGATGTTATAACAGTTCATTGCCACATGTAATCAGCGTATTATAGTGTGGTCGACCAAAACATTATGTACAAAGTTAACTTTGAGTGGTTAATGCTTTTTGTAATAGTGGAAAACCTTATGTGATGTACATGAAATTGTTTCTTACTAACGTGTGCAAGGCAAGTGATTTATACCGACACTAGTGGTGCTGGGATCCGTGATGCCGATACCGCTTAAGTTGCGCCTCTTTAGAGCACTTATAATCCCCGTCCTGCTCTACGCCTGTGAAATCTGGGGCATGGCCGCAGACTCCAATCTGCTCCGACTGCAGCGGGTACAGAATAGGAGCCTTCGATCCACCTATTCTGTATGCCGCGCTTTCCCCGTGAGACTACTCCACGAAGTCTCATCTCTTCCATACCTGGAGGATGAAATTAGGCGCCGGGCTAGAAAACTATACGATCAGTTGCCATTCCATCGGAGTGCCCTCGTTCGGTCTCTAGGGGACTATAACCCCAGAGAACGCCGCTTCAGGCGTCACCGGGTTCCTCGCATGGCTTGAGGGCACCCCCGGTAACAAAGGAGTTACTCCAACCAGCAGCAAAAATTGAAATCCTTATAGTCCTACCATGAGTTGCTTGGTAAATTCAAAATTTAATCCAAACAATTTCGATAATATCATCCACCAGCGGTGCACTAGGACCATTGCACCCTGACTTGCAGTCGTCGAGGAGCTCAATGCTACCTCCTATCACCCCCACAACCTCAGTCTCAACCGCCATCCAAAACCCTTTCCTATCTATTCATTATCTGTTTACCCTCCTCTTATGTAGGACTTACACCCACCAGGACTTACAAGCGGGTGCCTGGGGCAGAGGCCCGTCGATGAGTAGACACTCAGGGATCAGACAGAGCATCCAGGATGGGTGATCAGCCCGATGCCTGGTATGGGATGAAGGAAGTAGATGAAACGAAATGTTGGTGAAATGGATGAAAGGAAAGGTGATGATGGAGCAGTTGGTGCAATGAATGGCGGGGGAAACCGGAGAAAACCCGCCCAGACGCCGTTTCGTCCACCACAAATCCCACATGCAGGTCCCTGGGATTGAACCCGGGCCCCCTCGGTGGAAGGCGAGCGGTCTAACCACTCGGCCACGGCACCGCCCCTTTCCAATCTACCAGTGGTTAAATCCTAGCAAGTGTAGGTACACTACATAACACTTCTTCGGGCTGCCCTCAGCCTGCCAACAACTTCGTCGTCGTCTGCGTCTTGTAATGTCGCCCAAAGTTACGCTAAGATTAACATGGGGGTTCGCCTTGCCATCTGGATATTTTAGGTTCGATGTCCCGCTGGCTATTGACCCATGTTGTGAATCAAAACCTGTTTCCTAATGACTCTTCTCAGGAGTGGGTGAAAGCAATAATAAGAAAACCACGCGTTTGGTTATTAGCTGGATTTTATTCCAGTAACAAAAGCATGAAAGCGGCTGGCCAATTTATTTTATCTTAATTACCTTTTTTGCAACTTTTCTCGGTATTCATTATTCTTTTTGCGTTACCCCCTGCTTGTAATAATGTTAGTGGAAAGCTAAACCCATTGTTGTCACACGCTATATCCCCACCCTTCTTCACACGACCTTTCGTAGATTCAACCTCTGAAGTTGCTTGGAAGAAGTTCCCCTTTGATATGTAAAAACTATGATGCCACATTCGCGCCAATAATAACATATCTTCTTACTGGTTGCTTTACTTAGGGTTATATGAAAATTATTTTCATCCACCAGCCGTGCACTAGGGCCGTTATTTTCCTGCAGTCATTAATGACATATCTGGGAATTCCTATGTACCTGTCTCTTTCTCTCATTGGTTCTCTCTCTTGCAGAAGCTATCGCTTCTTCCAATTCCCCGTGTTTTTAAGTCAACGTTGGCCTAATCCTGTTGTGGGGGCTATTTGTCTGTCTGCTAAAGCCCAAATTACTAGTTTATTCAACTGGTTAGCACGCTTTCCTATACAACTCTTTTCACAAACATTCTCTTTTATATACGTAAGGTTATAACATTTTATATTACATGCCGTTCACAATATTTCCACTATTTGCATCTTTCTCCTTTTCTACATACTTAATATAATATTTTATCTGCTATTACTCTCCCTATCATAGCCCTGAAGATGCATTAGGGTTTCGACTATTTTTTAGGCAAGCCGTTGCCTGCGGTGCTTCTGAAGCAAAGGGCGCCGTAGAGTCGTGCCCTGGCCTTTTTATTATCTTCTGAATAAAGGCCTTATAATAGCTCTCTTACCTCAGGTAACTTCTGATTTTCAGGCTTAAATCGTAGTAGCTATTTAAAAATATCTTACGGTCTTATATAATTTGTTAAAGTGTTTATTCTCATTTCACTACACCTAAGAGTATTCTTGCTAATAGCTTATATATTACTATTTTATGATTTCCTACAGTAGATATATATATATATTGTATATACAGTATTATATATAATAAATCATTTCGATTTATTTCTGTTCATATTTTACGACAAAGAGTTCAAAAGTATTGTGTTTTTTTCTTGGTTGTCTAATTGGATTTACAATGTTAAAAAAGGGCTATTACTAAGTTTTATAATTCACGTTTTACCTGTATTTAACTTTCCTGCTTTACAGTTTTAAATGTTCGAGTATGTTCATCTCATTATTGTACTGTTACATTCCCCTTAAAACTAATTTCGTTTTAAAAGCGATATCGATACCTTAGGCAAGCGTACGGATATTATCTCTACCTAAGTATATTTTGCGCTATGACCATTCAAAACACATTAACTCGTGAAATGCATGACCTGTCACTAGCCTAGTTACCAAGAAGCATAACGAAATATGTGTTGCACAGAGTTTTTATTCTCTAAAGCATCCACTGTATATACATTCCACTCTACTTTCATACAAATAGACAAAAAGTAATACATTGCATTGCATATTTACATGTTCGACAAAATGTATATTATTTCTGCCATTAATGATGCCAAATGTATCAATATTTCATATTTATGAAAATCAGTAGTTTTAAGTGAAATACAGCAGCTTGATGTGTAAATGCTTTTCTATGTGGTTTAATGGGTAGCTTGTCTGCCCTGTAGGGTGTAGCATCTAGGTTAGAATTTCAGATGGATTTGGTTAATCTGGCCAGTTTAAGTCAATAAAATAATTTGCATCTGATAGTCAGGCAGTCGCAAAAGCTTCCCAAGCAGATCAAACAGCTGAAAAGCTTTAAGCAGACTAGGAAGAAACAATCTATCCATCATTACATGGGTCCCAGGTCATTTGGGATCGAAGGGTGTAAGATTACCAAGAGATTTCTCAGGAAAGAATCCTAATCACGTTTTGTGAGGTCTGAACCAAATTGTTGGTTACATTGACAATTTTAAAACCTATAAAAGATCACTATATTGAAAAAATTCCATATGCAAAAACAAAGCAAACTTATGATGAAGGATCCTGTGGAAATGAGTGACGGAATTTCCAAAATTAAATAGAAATTATGCAAGAATCCTGGTTGAGCTTTTGACCGGTCATGGACGTTTTAGCAAATACCCACATCAGGGTATCCCAAAATTGAGTCCAAATGTAGCATTTTAATAAAGAGAAAAATGGACTTTAATTTAATCTTCGAATGTAAAACTTTAGCCAAAATAAAATACATGACATTTGCTACAGTGGACCAAAAGGAAAATATTGTATTATAAGGAACTAATGAAAGGTTGTTGAACCTTTTATGGGAATAAACTTTAAACATTAGGGCTCACCAGAGAGTAATGATGTATAATAATGCAAAGCTTTTAATTGAGAGATTAACATATAACCCATGAATTACTCTGGTATATAAATCTGATCTAATCCATTTGGATAACCTTTTTTTCGATGAGGCTTTCTTTTTGGATACGGTTTTCCCTAAAATGAAGAGAAACATATCTAGTAATGCTCGGGCACATTTGAGCACTTTTATTATCACCACTTCACCCTCCTGTATTAATCTTCGATACTATAATAGACTTAAAACTATCTTACAAATTGTAAACGTTCATTATTTTTAAAAGCAAATGTGAAGAAATTAAAAAATGTAAACAACCAATAATGCTTTTGATGAAGTTGCATGTAACTTGAAACTAGCCTTGAGCACAAGACCAAATGTCGATAAACAACATTAAAAATTGATGTGTATTTTTCTCTAGTGTTCCAACACGTTCGCTTGGTAAAATTTGCCAAATTGTTTTGAAACTGAAAGCTTGGAACTTTCTGAGCTTACTGCTTTAACGATTTGTGCCGATTTTTATGGGTGGGAAGTTTTAAAATCTGCTGCATAACTTTTCAAACATCAGTTTACACACCATAGCTAACGTGAGGTACTTTTTCAAACGCTTTTATTCTTACATTTTATTTTATACTTTTTCATTCAAAACGTTTCAAACTATGCAGCTTCTATTTACTTTCCTTATAACCATCAACGCAAAAGAAATTAAATAAAGCAATCATTATCTTATAGTTTTGCTAACATGTTTTTCATACTACAGGTATTACAGAGGTGGATGGCTCAGGTGGTAACGTCTGTGGCTCACATTCGGGAAGTCGTGGGTTCAATTCCCGTTGCTGACCTTTCCTAACCCATGAGTTTTTTCGAGGTTTCCCTAGGTAGCTAGGCGAATTCTGGCTTGGTTCATTACATCCCCCGAATTTCCTGTCCCTTCAATTTACCTCCATTCTCATTTCACTTCACCTTTTATCTGCTTGGTCTGTTTCAGGGCTGAAAGTGTCGGAGAGAGTCTCGGCGTTACATGGAAGGGGAAAAGGATGCTCTATGTAACCCTTGGTCTCCCAGAATGGAGCGGTCTCCAATCCCCCCCAGTGGGATGTGTATGCCCGCAGGAGGGAGGGAAGCCGGCTGCATCAATGTCATCGGGGAGCTTCAATCTGTAAAAGGTAGGGACCCTGTCCTCTATCCACTCGTGCCCCCTGGTCCGGCCGCCCTCTGTCTCCACTCACCTCACCCCTCCCTCTCGGGGCACCCCATTAGGGTCATAGGCACAAAAAGATCTGGGAAGTCCCCCTCTGCACCCAGCCCTACTCCTGCACCAGGTATTTGGAATTCGGAGTAAGCATTGGAACGTTCAAAAGAAGCCAAACCAGTTCCAGAATATCTATATAACAGTTTGTTTCTATAGCTTAATATTATATTATACAAAAATATCGTGTCTTATTCATTTAGGGTATTTTAATTAGTTGCTATAAAGCGTGTCAGAATAACTAAAAAAACGTTACAAACAAAACATGACCAAACTTTGACACCGTGCGTTGTACTAGTACAACAGTCTAGGAAAAACTGTGAACAGTTTGGGTTCAAAACTATGCCCTTATCAATGTATTCTGTACCTGAGGTGGGGGAGTCGTGCAACAAATATGGAATCTCATTTGAACAAGAGAAAACGTTGCTTTGTTTGACTCGTGTTGATTTGAGCGACCTCGGGTCACTCTAGTCTGCTTTGTGTATTTACATCATACATAGTCCGTTATAGGTACATACCTCACGGGCACAACGTAAACCCCCAGAGCGAGTGCTGGTCTCTGCGGTAATTTCACTATCACACCAGCCTCTATCATCTCTGCATATGTTTTAATGCTCGCAAACCCATCTAATAGATGTATGTGTACACAAACATGTAACGGTGCTCAAATATAAACAAAAAGTGCCTGCAAAAATTCTCCGTGTTGTTATCAACACGCTACACACAGATAGACAAGTGTTTACCTTTAATCAGTTTGACTGCTCTGTAGCACAACTTCACGTTAACAAGGCAGTGATGGAAACATCGCACTCCAAAAAATGTTGAAAAAATGCATGTAGATATGGCCGAGGTTTGTATATAACAACATTGATTTAGCACCATTAACAATGGAGTAATAACATATTGCTATACAAGCGTGGTGAGCACATCTTTGCAGAGCGAGCAAGAAGTTTGAAAATACAAGCTGAAGTGAAGTGCTTTCACTTCCTGGTTACTGTAAAGCACTTAACACATGTGTATTATTGCGTACTATTTTTTCAACGATAGTGATTTATAAAGATGCTTACACGAAAATAAAATTAACCACTGTCAGCTGTTCAAAAGCAGTATAAAGATCGAGTGCGTTGGCCTCTGCGACCCAATGATCCCTTAAGTACGCCTGGTAGTGTTGGCCACGCCAGTCAACCACTGAAGATCAGATAGCTACTTGCGCCGAAAAGCTATAATTAAATACTTAAATGCTACATTAATTAAATCGTAAGCAAATGTAAACTAATAAAGGACATTAAAGACAATAAGATTCAAATAGTAAAATTCAACTATGAAATACGATTATATTGCATGTCTGTAAAACGTACACACACACATAAAATATATATCAAAGTGTTCATGTGTCACGCCTTCACCACTACTATGATCCTGTGGGTCCTTATAGACTGTAATTTTTGAGTTTTGTGATGCTATCTTATTGTTTGCCTTAATGTTGGCATGTCGTATGTATTACAAGAAATTGGAAAGTTGCGCCATTTTGTGGTAAACAGTATAAGTAAAACAACCTGCAAGTATGTACTTAATTTTGTTTGATTTTCAGGAATGTTATATGACAGTATTGTTTTGGTAATTATGTCCTTTGTTCTGTTGCATTCGTTTGGTTTGATTTTGGGTTTCATTACGATGCTGTGATCCTTTCTTTGCAGAAAATTGTTGCATGAATAGTGTGAGTATATGTTTGTGAGGTTATGTGAGAGATGAGTTAATATTTGCCTCGGTGGAAGTGCCAAAGAGTAACCCCGACGGTGGTAGTGTGAGAGATGAGTTGAGTTGACGTCAGCTTCGGTGGAAGTGCCAAAGTGTAACCCCGATGGTTGAAGTGTAAATGTTTGATTTTTCTGGAGGGCTACATGTACCTGGAAATTCGATGTGATGAGTTGAGAAATATTTTGCTGATTGGTGTTGCTGAAACGTGCCCAGTATAGCGTGTGTGATGTATTCACACGAGAGAATAAATGCAATGAAGTGAATGCAATGAGAATAATTTTTTTGTGTTTATGCAACAAGTTTAGTACCATCTTATATAGCGAGTTTTAATACCATCTATTTTCCAGCTTCATTTTGATTCGTAGGATGTGGATGCAACAGTATAATGCTATGTTACTTGTGTCATTTCTGAAATGTTAATGTGATTTATTTAAGTTTATGCCTATGTCAGGTATTCTTGATTTTGCAAGAAGTTGAATGAGACATGTCAGTGGAGATATTTTATTTTCTCAGTAAGTACTGTATACGAGAAATTTGAAAACTAAGACGATGATGATGGAGATGATGATGATAATAATGATCATAATGAGATAGTAATGTAGAGGAGAATTTATATTTGACAGTAAAGCATGAGTTTTGTAGTTGAAAGAATGTAATGAGGTGTAGTTTGACGTATGTAATGTGGATTTATTTCTGAAGTCTGTAGCAATGCACATAGTAGTTTTGGTTAGTTATTTAAGTGAGTGTTGTGTATTATTTGGGCCATGGTCAGTATGAACGATTCTATTTCATTGTCATGTATGAATTTATTATAAGTGCACTTATTTCTTTTCTTCATTAGTAGTACCAGCTGGTTTAATATAATATTGGGATCCCAAATAAGTTACTATATTTGTATTGTGTTATTGTATGTAAACAATGAATGTAAGTGATACAATGTTTATGTATTCTGGCCCTTTTATGTCTCTGTATTTGGATTCTAAAGCAGTTTTTGTTAAATTTTGGATGGTAACTTTGTAAAATTCAGTTTTTATGTCAATGTGTAGTCATTTTTTTTCTTTGCCCCATACTAAAAAACTTGATTGATTGTAAACTTTTTGGCATTTTCAAATCCTATTACTGTAAATGACATACTACTTGTTTTTTATGTATGATGATCTTCTGGAGCACAATTTCTATCCTGTGATTTATGTTATAGTGATTTTGCTGATTCCGGAGCTCGGGTGTCCAGAGGAGTAACCCCGCTCTACAGACACGCCAGAGGTTCCAGATACACCAGAGGAGAGGTGTCTTTCATCCACTACACTGCAGTGGCATGAGGAGCCACTATTTTGGGGGGCAGTCCAAGCTAGCGATTGCTCCCCCCACATCTTCAGCGACTTGCAACACCAGAAACACTCTGCAGCTGAAAGTTCGTCGTTGTGGGTGATGTGGAAATTCCACCCACAAACAGTTACGTCGGAACAACCAGGTGCAGCGTAGTGTGTATGTAACAGTGGCAGTACGGTGTAGTGTGCGTGTGCGGGGTACTCATAATTAGCCAATATGTCTTAAACTAAATCGTCGGTGGCACTCGAGACTCCAAAATGTTTGAATCCGTCTCATATCTGTAACATAGGTTTTAGTAAATCTTTAACTTCTGTGAGAGACATTTCTGCTCCATATTACCTTTGTAAATAATTTTTTTAACGTATGTCATATATTTTTTCTGTCTTCCTGTCTTTGTAATTGTCTACACATGAACCACAAAAACTCCTCCTTGTGTCGACGGGGACGTCGATCTGGGTAGCCAGGGGGAGATGTGACGTACGAGCATTATTGCGTATGTGACCTGGCTGCCCGGATCGGGTATTGCGCAAGAGTGGAGGGGATAAGCCAGTTAGCATAGCGTTACCACGCGGAGTTAGCGTGGAGTTTAGTCAGTCGAGGCTAGTTACTGTTCGAGGCAAGTTGTTAGTGTGTGCGCGCTGCCCATACCAACAGTATGGCGTCCTCACCGACCTACAAGGAAGCAAGGAGGTAATGTAATCCCCTTTTATTAATAAATGTAGTTACTATCCACTTTCATTTAATGTAAATTATTATAGTAGATAGATCCCTTCCCTCATCCATACCATGGGATAATATTTCTGTTAGGAACTTTCTAATATTTTTTATAATTTCCCTCAGCTGCGTCCCCCGTCTAACCTCCTAAATGTGAATTATTAACTTTAAGATCCTCGGTAACCTCACTGAGCTAGTTTGTTAAGAGGGCACGACATTATAGTATAAATATAGACAGACAGACAGACAGACAGATAGATAGATAGATAGATAGATAGATATAGATATAGATAGATATAGATAGATATAGATAGATATAGATAGATATAGATAGATATAGATAGATATAGATATAGATAGATATAGATAGATATAGATAGATATAGATAGATATAGATAGATATAGATAGATATAGATAGATAGATAGATAGATAGATAAGATAGATAGATAGATAGATAGATAGATAGATAGATAGATAGATAGATAGATAGATAGATAGATAGATAGATAGATAGATAGATAGATAGATAGATAGATAGATAGATAGATAGATAGATAGATAGATAGATAGATAGATAGATAGATAGATAGATAGATAGATAGATAGATAGATAGATAGATAGATAGATAGATAGATAGATAGATAGATAGATAGTCAGAGTTGGAAAGTCAAGTACATTTTATTAATCTCTGTGCTAAAAATTCCAATTCACGAAATGCAGAAATTTCAACTTCCCATGCATAACTTGAGCGTATAGTGGATAAAAACCACTGCTTATGTATGCTTGATTTAAATTTCAGATTTAAGTTGCATTGAATTTCAAACAAATGAATATTGATTTATACTTTCTCAATTTCAATCCCTAGGTTTTTTTTTAGGTAAAAAGCTTAATTATCCATCAACAATGGATTCCTAATTCACATTGCATTGTCTAACAGGCGTTAAGAAATGATAAATCTCACAATCCCGTCCGTATGGAATCCCGCACAGACGTACGCGCGGGCATCGGGAACCACTTCCCCGCCGAGTTAAACCCAATCCAAATACAGTTTGAGGGATATTCATATAGGAACCCATATACGGTAATATTCCGCTTGACAATTTGGAGCCTTTTCTTATTTTATGAACCTTTTGATTACCAATATATACATCTGGAATTAATATTCCAATTTTAAAACGAGCGGCGGTTAAACCAGGCTTTCAAACTGTCTTTCACAAAAACAATCTCAATACAGACCTGGCAACTACTGTGGGTTTTGAAAACACTAAGCTTAACTACGATCCCAATTCTACACTGATCAAAAACAGTAAGGATCCGGCTTTATTAGTAACCAATAAATGTGCAACCTTACTATAGAGTTCCGTAAATACAGCACTGCTGATGTAAACAAAGACGCCAATACGCTGCCTTATTTGCTACTGTAAACAGTGCTATCTAATGATGATGGAAACTAAAGTAGGATACATTCATCTGAATGAGAGACATAAGTGTATTGTACGTCTAATCAGAAGTGGATTGTATACGGCTTTACAGGTAAATAACACCCCAATGCACCACCTCACTCCACCTTACTCGATACACAGTATACTTCACTTTACTCATAAGTTGTCTCGGATCCTTAGCCTGATCACAAGCATTGAAATTACAAAGTAAAGGCCCAAATTTAATAAAATTGAGAATTTAAATTTATACAGATTTGCTTTACAGGTCCCCACCCAGCAATTTCTCCGTCATTGGCTAGGTTTTAATAACAAACGTGAAACAAATTTACATCGATGTACGGAACTCTATGAAATTTGGCATGAAATGTTAAAATTGTTTTGTTTGCTGCATTTTATTATACTTATAACTTGTATTTCCATGCCATTTAATTGTTTTAATGTCAAAAATTTTATAGTCAAAAATGGCTATTTAACTAGAACTGGATTACTTAAAGAAAGCACCACGCAGAACCTTGAACCCCATTTTTCTCAATTCCATTTTTCCCCAATTTTTACTATTCAAAATGTTCCTTGGAATACAGTTCATAACTCATTAGCTTGAAGTTTTCAGAACTTCAGGAATTATGGATTTTGAAAATGTGAACTGCTTAAAAATATTGAATAGTTCAGTTCTAATTAATTATTTTCCCTACTTGACAATGCAAAAGGTTGAAAAATTCGGTAACATGTTCACAATTATTTCTCTTAAACTAATTAAAATAAATGCCTGCACAACAATTTCTTTAGTTTGTACACTAAGCTTAAATTATAAATTTCAGAGCAATGCGATAAACCAAGTATGGGCGAGCGCGTCACATCCAGGAGGGAAGAGATACTGGGCGTAACGTAGCTACCTCTCTATCCGAACAGTGGCGTAATGCAATTCTTAACTTTGAAAAGCAAGAAATGCCTATTTCTTAAAATGCAAGTTATGCATCAAATGAGAAAACAAAATCAAGTGTTTTAATCGTTATTATTAATAGAATAAAGCTTTGAAACTGAAAATAACTCATACTGAACAAATAAATGCAATATCGCTTATTAACTTGCAGGAAAAATGGACAAACACTCAATACCTAAAGTTTTTACAGTAATAAATATCTTGTTGATTTACTAATTGGAGCCAGGGGTACTATCCCATGCTTTTTACCTTCTCTATCACATACTTAGCACGTACTTAGGATTCAACCCAAAAATTGGATACCGAGAGTTCACCGAAGAAACGAGATCTGGGCTCCCTGAATAAAGAAAAGTCACTTTGTCCCTATGCGTGTATGAACGGCATAACTGGAAAACGAAATCTTGAACAATTACTAAACTTGCTTTTTAAGTTCAGTACCTTCCAAAGATGTGACACGCATATTTTCTAGAAAATCCCCTCACCCCAAACTTAATTTTATATTGAACATTTTTCGGATTTTTATTTTCCAAAACTTGGCTCTACCGTGTTCGAATAAAATACGATATATCAAACTTATTTAGGTA
Source organism: Deroplatys truncata (assembly GCA_030765065.1). Lineage (NCBI taxonomy): Eukaryota > Metazoa > Arthropoda > Insecta > Mantodea > Mantidae > Deroplatys > Deroplatys truncata. Next base: position 91,687,639 of record CM060979.1, read on the forward strand.
ACGAATAAAATGTGTATCTTGAATTCCATATATATATATATATATATATATATATATGTCTCTGTGTGTGTGTACACATACGAGTAAACACACACACAGTAGCTACAAAATATGAAAGAGCGCATTCTTCCCTAAATGTCCTGCCAATTCTTGTGGAATGCATCTTGTAATTGCATTAAGCAATTTTCCATCACTGAATTCGAAGATTGCTTTTGTACTGCAAACAGCAAACGAAAAGGGGAGGGATGGAGGTCGTTTAAAACACAGGATCAGGAACGCCCGTACTTGATAAACCATTGAGTCCAAGAAGCCTTTCATAACATAACATCTCAATCTGTAGACCCTATAGTGAGCTAGACCAGCTTAAAGAAAGCTAGTGTACTCTAGGGCGTATATTACGTCATAAATACATAATTACATTGTGTACTTGTATGTAAATAAATTTTAGTTCTTATGTAGAGTACGTTAGGTTTAAATTTTAAAACAACATTATTTATACTTAATATATTTATAAAATTTTACTATTTTATAGTCAATTTTTTTTGGATGAAAGAAATCCTCCTCTGTGTAGGTACGAGTGATGAGATATGTTTTCAACGCTAACTTGAATTTATTTGTATTAGTTTTCAGTTCCTAATTATGTGATGGAAGTGAATTAAATAATAATATACCATTGTAGTAAGCCCCTTTCTGGAACACTTGTACGTTATTGCTTGGCCTGTGTAAGTCCTGCCCCTTTCTGGTTTGTTTGCTGTATATGTCTGCATTTTTATGAACACTTCTGGGCAGGCAACCACGGTTAAAAGTACAGCTAAAATATATCACAAGCTAATGGTGAAATTCCAAATGCTTTGAATAGTGGTTTACAATGAGTTGATTTATTTACATCTGCCATTATTCTTACTACCTTTATTTTGCAAAAGAAATATATTTGGCGTCTACTGAATTTACCCAAAATGTTATTCCATAAGTCATAATTGAATAAAAATAAGCATAATATACAGTTTTTAGGATGCTTTTATTTGTAAAATGAATTAATGATCTAATTGCAAAACATGCAAAGCTTAGTTTTGGTAGGATGTAGTCAATATGGTCTTTCCAATTCATATTATAATCTATAATAAGACCAAGAAATTTTATGTTCAAGTTTCAGTAATTTCATTGCCTTCATCTTCAATTATTATGTCTTCAATACTTTTATTTCAGTCCGAAAATTGATATACTTAGTTTTTATCAAACTTTATATGAATTTTGTTACTATCGAACCAATTATTTAGCACACTGAAAATACTGTTGGATAACTCCGAGAAGCGACTGATGTTGTGTTCTTTAATTATAATACTTGTATCATTTGCAAAAAGAACTGGCTGAGCATGTTCATTTATTACTCTGGAAAGGTCATTGAAATATATTAGAAACAATAATGGACCCAAAATCGAACCTTGTGGAACACCATGTTTTATTTCTGACCATTTGGAATATGTTTTGGAATTATTTGCAGAATTTATTATGACCTTTTGATGTCTGTTTCATAGGTAAGATGCAATCCATTGATATGTTTTATTCTTAATGCCATAATATGATAATTTTGATAAGAGTATGTTATGATTTACACAGTCAAATGCTTTTGATAGATCACAGAATATTCCTAGTGTTACATTTATTATTCAAGTGATTTCAAAATTTCTTTCGTTAAGTTGAAAGTGACATCATTAGTTGACATGTTTTTTCTAAATCCAAACTGTTCCTTTGCTAAAATATTATTTTAATTAGGTGGTGACATATTCGTTTTAACATAAGTTTTTCAAATACTTTGGAGAAAGCAGTTAGTAATGATACTGGTCTATAGTTTGGCAGTTGTTACTTTTGCCCTTTCTTTTATAGGGTTTAACTATAGAATATTTTAGCCTGTCAGGAAATGTCCCTGTTGCAAAGGAGAAGTTACATATATGACTTAAAGGTTTGTAATTTTATCAGCGCATCGTTTTAGGATCTTAGTAGTTATTTCGTCATAACCCGATGAATTCTTGTTTTTAAGGGACTTCATTGTTTAATTTACTTGCGTTGTGCTCGTGGATACTATTTCTATACAAATAAGCTGTTCTAAGCTTGCATTTTAAAATATGAAATATGGTCCTCCACATGTTGTTTGGACTGTAACGGTAAATGTTCTGCTAACTGAATATAATACTCATTAAATAATGTTGCTGTTTCTTGTGGTTCTTTTGTGGTGATATGATTTACTGTAATTGCTTTTATTTCATTTTTTGTGCGAGTTTACCAATCTCTTTTTTTATAATTTTGCATATTGTATTAGGCTCTTGTTATTTGAGGACCCTATCTGCTTTTTATAGCAGACTTTTTAGCTAAATTTACTCATCTTACCATATCAAAAATAATTAATTATGAATAAAGATGTATAACTTAACAATGGTTTACGTAGCTCATTAAAAAGTTATGTATAGTATATATGTAATATTTTGAGTACCTAAAAAAGAAGTCACAGCAATCAGACAAAAAATGTGGATTTTTTTATTTTTATATAAATATTGTCTTATGAGTTTCGTTATTTTTATCTATAAATATGCACACATTTTTACAAATGTAACTTTCGCCTGTCTTTTGCATTCACTGAAATCTTTCTGCTGTGAATCTCAGCTGTAAATGGCTGTTGTGTCTCCCGCTTATGCAGAATTCCAAGCGCTAGGGACTTTCTAGACGTTTGTTGCACAGTTCTGGGGTCTTCCTATGCGCTTTTCGACATATGCAAAATATTTGAGAGAGCCGACTATTTAAATTAGTCTTTGACAAGTTTTATATGGAAACAGTGTGAGAAAAAGTGACCACAGTTACTTGACCGTATGAAACCTTTTACCGGAGATGCAATCGGAACTTCCAGACGTAGATTTCAGTATGAAAATTGTTCTCAGCTGCTCACAACCTGAACCCTTTTAACATAATCATGGGTAGATAATACATAAATTCCGAGTGGAAATTTGAAGTTTTTTGAAGGAAATTTTGGTGCATTTCATGAACGACTTCTTAAAGTGATTTGTGTATTGTTTTTAAAAGTGTTTTAAACCAAGGAATGTCCAAAATATATTACCAGTTTTCCTAGTAATTCTATATTTAAAGTCGTAGATTATTAAACCTAGGATACATTTGGCTTTTAAAATCGAAAACCCTTAGAAATCGATGTTCAATCAGTTAATATTCTACTTAATATATACGATCCTAAGTAAGTTATGTTGGAAAATCTTTGCATGTGTATGCCGCTAAACTCACACACACTTAGTCATCTCATTTTTGGAAATTAATTTTTTTCCACATAAACGTGCATAGGACAAGGTTAAAGATAGAATCACATGAGTGAAAAATTCAGTGCATAGCCGGCATTTGAACTGTAGATATTCCGGCCTCGTATTTTACCCTGTAAATCACAAGATATCAACTTATTTTGAGACGACATACCCGAATAGCGACTTACAATATCTTAAGTAGTTTAGAGTTTCTATTTTAATCAATTATTAGGTCAATGAATGGTAATTAATTGTTCTTCCACACAAGCCGTGTGCAGGACAAGGTTGGAAAGGTACAATCAGACGAATGAAATTTTCAATGTCATAGCCGGGATTTGCACCACGCATCTTCTGGTCTGTTGAGGAATTAAATACCATACGGCATGTTGTCATGGTGGCTCAGTTGGTTAGATCAACCAGACGAAAACCGGAAGATTCGTGCTTCAAATTTGGGCTACGATACTCAATTTTTCAGTCGTTTTATTCTATCTTTTCCACCTGACTTTTCTCCATTTCTGTACATTATTAAATTATAAATTACTTCTATAGTATTTGCACCCTATGGCGTATAATATTGTTTTAAGTGATGGCACATACTGCTCGGGGATGTAGTAACATTAAGAAGTGCAGCTATTTCACTAGGTATTACTAATATCTGGCCGTCCAAATTATAACCTGTATTCTCTCTGTCCATATACGCCGTTGAGTATTCTCATGAACAAAAAATTGCATTCTTTGTTCTGCACTTCAGCTCCTGTAGATACATCACAAGAGGGACATTTTGTCCCTGGTGTAAACAAACAGACAAAGAAAGACGCCTTCAGGAGTATATGGCAACTGCAGGGGAGCCAGACAATCTGTTCAAGTGTATCAATTGTACTCCTATTTTCTCGTTTCCGCAAAAAGATGTTCTTGCAGTCGAAGAGGGGAAGAGAAGCTACTGTGGACTCTATGTTTGTGGTTCATGGAATTCCAGAAGAGCTATACGTAACACAACACTTCCTAAAACGCAACCGCAAGCGGTTATACGCTTAAAGGAGAATAGGCCAGGAATTTAGTAGATGGTTAATCGCAGTGTTATTGATCGAGTAATGCAACTTGGATTTAATGCGTATTTGTGCTTATATTTTGGTGGTAATTAATTAAAACGTGCATGCATTCACAAAAATAATAAAGAGAAGAAAGCGAAAAAATTTGATGTTTTGTACTCATATGCCTTCTCTATTCAATCGTTTACTAAATATTCTTACAAGCGCTTATTATTTTCTCTACTTCATGTTAATCGAGTCAAACAGTTGCAGAAATTGCTTTACTGCATATTTCCTTGTACATACAAGTGGACTAGAGGGATACAGTAAGCTTTAAGTAAAAGTCAAATATTTTAAGAGCGGATCGCTATGTGATGGCTATGAAATTCCGTTCTCTGCGTATGATAGTACAGAAGAAAAAAATACCGAATGACCCCCAATTGACAAAGGTATTTAAACCAATAACAAGGAATATCTCCTACAAAAAGCATAAATTGTGTGGTTAACGCGATCCATATTTTAGTGCAGTTAGATTTTATCCACCTCTTACAGTTTCCAATTATCCAAAATGAATTTAGAATAAATAGGACTTCAGAGGCTATTTACAGAAAATTCAAAATAATCAAAATCGTTAGAAACATTTTTCAAAAAATAAAAAATTAGAAAAAATGTTCCATGTAAAGTGTAGTCTGGTGTGAGGGAGTATCTGGAAAATCTTTTCATTCTTGGAAGTTGTTAAATTTAAATACCAAGTTTGGTATATAAACTTATCGTTTTTAGTTATGCTGTTCTCTCTCTCTCTCTCTCTCTCTCTCTCTCTCTCTCTCTCTCTCACATACACACAAACAAATACATGCATGGAGTTTTTTAAAAATCTTTTTTTTTCTTTTAGCCACAAAACGGTATTTTTTGGTGGAATGCTATACATCTACTTACTATATGCTAGCAATAGAGGGAGTAAAACGTGAATATAAATGTATGGTTTAATCCCTTATGCTTAGCTTAGTACGTGGTAGATCAGAAACATGACAAGGGTGTCATATCACATTTATATACCGTATTTGCAGTAGCCTGCTCCTCTTTATTCCCACCTTCTCAATTCCTCGGCGATTACACCTACCACTACACCACGCCTGCACGTTAGACTGTCATTCACACTTGAGCGTACTGAAGGAGTCGAGAAACACTGTTGTTAATCGGCCCCAACTTAGATATTCTCTCGTTTAAAAAGGGGTATTTGTAAAGAAGAATTTTAATTTTGAAAAGCATTTGTTTCCTTGCGAATAAGAGTTCCTAATATAGTTACAAAAAAGGTCACGAATATAGTTTTATATATATTGGAAGTGAATTGCGGTGAGTTTAAGAAACTTTGAATCAGTGCTTTGACCCAAATACTCATACAAACACAAGCTGTAATCCAAATACAAATAAAACAAACTCTTGGAAATCTATATAAATTCTGAAAATAAATTAACAATGCAAAGAAAAAATGGCATAACAAAAATAGTGTAGGAAGCATTGTATTTAATTTGTGAGATAAGAGTTATCCATTCTTTTTTAAATATCTGTATATGACAATCAGTTGTAGAGGAGATGAAATTTGTAAAATATTGTATAAAATTGAAAGAGTTAAAAAATCACGTATAACATGAACTATTATATAATAAAGGGAATAGAAGTCAGGCTGGTCTTATTTTCTGTTCTTCAGCGGCGCTGTTGATTGTTATTTGCTCTGCTCTAATACCGAAGTTAAACATATAAGAACAAACTGCATAGGAATTCTTAAGAATGTGCAGATGTACTAACAACTGTCATATTATCTGTGCGTGTACGTGATTGTGAGCTTCAAATATACTTACTATGACACCGTAACATTGAATGGAATAGGTGATAAATTGTGCTTCAGAAGTACCCAAAGTCTTTAACGGTGAAAGCTACTCCAATCTCGGCTTTCCAAGTCACCAGTTCAGACAGTGCTGCATCTATCCTACATTGTAAGCATTACAACCCAACCGATCTTAGAAATCAGAAGTTCCTGTCTGATGTAAACATTTACATAGTTTGGCACAACGGATGAAAATTGTAGCACTGCAAAGTAACCATGTTTGCAACATTTTATTTGGCACGGACGGTTTTCGTTGGCGGGTTTAAGTTCTCGCAAACTTTAGGTAATAATAAACAATGAGTGCTGACGACAGAATCCACATGTTGATGGAAGTAAGTAAGGTATATACGGTATCTAATTATACATTTCTAGTGTTATGGCAGCATCAAGGGAAACTAAAACAAGAAAAAGGACGAAAGAAAAGGAAGCTTTAAGAACAATTTAAGACGAAATAATGAATCTACCCAAGAAATCATGTACAGCACGTTAGGATTTGGACTAGACCGACTGCGCAGCTTGGACTGGGCGATATTTGTCGCACTCATATTCCCACTATGCAAAAGCAGCCGGCAACGTGTCTGAAATTTACCTATATTAAGGAAACGCTCATGCCTGTCTTAAATGCGTTACAATGAGTGTTGAAATATTTCAAATATCTATGCATAATTTAGAAAAAAAAACACTATTATAAATTGTCACCAGCAAACAATACAATTTTGCTTTTGACGAGCAGCAGACTTCCGCACTATGAAACTGCTAGAACTCAAATGATAAAAGTCCACCGCCTTTGCCGTGATCTTGGAAACGAATAAAGCATTGCTCGTTTTATGACTGCTGCTGCTTTCTAGTGTACCGCTAGGCTAGAGCTATATGATCTTATGTGGTGGCTGAATTGATTTTTCCTTTGCTTGTGCAATGGCTTAGAAATCTTAATAAAATGCATATTAAACTTGTTGTACAAGTCTTAAAAATGTCAAAGCTGGGTATTCTCCGTATCTAAGGGACCGCGGTAGTGACAGATTACAGGAACTGATACCTGCCCCTCAGTGGAAGCAATGGAGTATTGCATCGTTTTGGGTGATAAATGCTTTCACCAAACACGCAATTTGTAGCATCTTTATAAGTTACAAAATATGGAAATCCTTCAAATGTTCGACTACCATCCGTGGAGCTCGTACAAGCACTAATATAATAAGGAGGGATGGAGGATCACCCAACACGTATTGCAAGAATCCGTCTCTCTGCCATATGCTCTTGGGCAAAGCTTTTTATTTAGTAACGTTAGATAAGTTTAAAGATCCTTTGTGTCACTTAACTAGCTCTATATACATATTTTTCTCGTTACTTTTTCAAAGATATATTTCAATGTTTTGATTGCTCCATGCCTCCGGTGTTTATCAGTTTCCTTTAACAGTACCGTTAGGTGAAATTTCTAAATCTTGGAGTTATCTAATGTTTTCAACTTTTTTAGATGCCGCTCTACCACAAAATTGTGTCACAAGTTTCCTGTAGATACTCTTAATATTCTGACGCAGCAACTAAGGCTCAAACTTATCGGAAAGTCGGCGCCGGCTTGGGAGAGAAACAAAGACAGGTAGCACTCGCCAGTGTAAACACCGGAAGCGCTATGATCAGATAACCAGAATCTGCTGGATGTTTCCAATTCTCTAACGTTCAAGAACTGTGCGAAAATTTCCGACGGCTATATAAGCGAGCGCTCTCGCAAGTTTGAGTGAGTGAGTTAGCGAGTGTGTTTCTTGTGCGAGAAAAGCTGTTCTCCTTGCGAGTATGTGACTACTGCTGTGACGTAATGCTTCCGCAAGATATCTGAGAGTCTTGTGTTCTACTCCCCAACCGTCCGGAAGAGCTGGCTACGTCATGACTACGTCGAGCGTATTTTATTAGGCCACTACGTCGCGAAGAGAGTAGAGTGATAGTGAATACTAACCATAGGGTCTATTCTCGATGTAAAGCATGAAGCAGGAACTTAATGATAATAACAAACCTATCAATTATCATCAAGGATGAAGTATTCTTAAATGAAACATAAAATCCACAATTAACGATATACTTGATATTAATGTATATTTAATGGTATATAAGACAAAAGCAAATAATTTTAAGCTTGTAATGTTATGAAGATGTGATTTGTATGTGACAAACTTTCAAAGCTGCAAGCAGTCACATTCTCAGTTTTAAAGTTAAGATAAAGTATGGGATATCGGAACAATTTTTTAGGATTACTACCGCAACGAATTTCTGAAGGGAGGAACCAAAGTTTTGTAAACGGAGGAAGACGGATGGAACAGACTTAAGAATTTAATCGAGGAGTCATATGATTGATTTTTAGCCATTAGGAATGCAGTAGCGTGCAGGTTGAATTTAAATCTAGGAGATACCCGTGAAGATAGCCAATGAAATGATAGAAAATTGTAGAACATTCGGGAACATTGAGAGTAAACATGTTTCAAAGGAATCCAGAGAGGTCAAAAATGTAATACACAACATATACATCATGAATACCCACCAAAACCTAGAAAAGTAATTGAATACATTTAGAAATGATTAGAGTGGTATCAAATTGTACACTCAAAGTGTCCGCGCTAGTTAACATCGTGAATGCGCGCCAAAACATTGAACGTAAATATCAAAGTGATTAAAGTGCCTGATTAAAAATCAAACTCTCAAATATTCACAATATTTGTGTGTAATGGTGCAAAATAATAATTTGAATTTGTTGTGATAAAAACTCTACAGTTAAATTTCACTTCAGTGTATCATTCAAAATTCTATAACGCCGATATCACAACCTGAGAATGCATAACCATGTTCGACCTCAATCTTTAATGACTAGCCAGAGAACCAATATATCATAATTAAATTAAGTTATTAAAAATTCCTTAGTCGCTGAGTATCAACAGATACACAGAAGGAAAAGAACACGATGACCGGGATGACGTCATCATCTTCGATTGAATAGCAAAGTACATACTTAGTCCTCCTCGTATGTTAGGCTTATACCCCTAGGACTTACAACCATGGCTAGGCTCAGAGGTTGTAGAGGAGCACACGAACATTGAATCAGAGAATGAAGAACCCGGAATGGCGGATCGGCCCGCAGCCAGGTATGAGAGGAGGGAAGCACATGGTATGAAATGAAGGCGAAATGGATGAAAGGAAATGTGATGATGCAGCAGTTGGTGGAATGAATGGCGAGGGAAACCGAAGAGCCCGGGGAAAACTCGCCCAGACGCCGCTTCGTCCACCAAAAATCCCACATTGGATACCTGGGATCGAACCCGGACCGCCTTAGTAAGAGGCGACCGGTTGTAGCAAACTAACTGCAGCATAATTAAATAATATGAGGTTAAATCACTATAACCGAAGGGTGTGTGTTAACTGAAGAGAACAGGTATTAAATTGAAGAACAAATACCCACATATTAGAAGAATTGAAAAAATATCCTAGGCGAAAAATGTGCTGATACAAGTGAATAACAATTATGTTTAAAAATAACAGAAATGTATAATAATAGGAGCAATCCATTACCAACATTTCTTGCCATAAGATATGTACGTAGTTGTATTTCCGAGAATTTGAAATAGCTGCGTGGATATTATATCCCATTCGCCGGTAGTTGCATCTCCGAATACCGACACTCCAGCTGCCTTTAAACGGACGCAAACCCGAAAAAACACACGGTAGATTGCACGTTAAAGGCAGCATTAAATTAAACTTTCTTCAATTCAACGCCAGAAGCACACCATCATTTGTCATCTCTGAGGGAAAGTCCAGATACGCAACAAAAGCGAGAAAAGACAATTTTCTAACTGTTTGCGAGGCAAATAATCGATTCGTCTCCACAGCAACGGTGTAATGACAAGCCACGTACACGAATTGCGTCTTGTGTGAGTGTGCGTGTGTTTCCTTCAAATCGCTAACACACAAAACAATACAATAACAATACAATTATTTCTTACTGTAGCTCGCAATCTCTTTCTTTCTCTACCGTCTTGTACAGCTGTTCTCAACTTAAAAAGTTTTCTAAAAGCCTCACAATGTCTCCAAGAAATGTTGAAGTAGAGACGAATTTTTTGTTTTCCTTTTAAGCAGTTAATGGCAGCAGCTTGTTTTGAACTATACGCGAGCTTAAGGTAGATTTCTTGCCCAGTATCTTCATACTTCGTGCAGATAAATATATCCCATTCAGAGAATGTTACAACCGTCTATTTCATAAAATTCTGAAGACAATAAACGCATCTAGAGCACCTAAAAGGATTCCAAAGTATTTCAGTCAACTTTCTTGAAATATTTCATATTTATTATCAATATTATCAGTAAGTTTGTAAATAATTTTTAATGAAGTAATAATGTTATAGACGAAAATTTTACTGAAATTACAAACATTTGAAAGAACTATTTGATTAATTACTACAGCTATTAGTTTAAAATTTATTACACATAGGATTACACAACATATAATTATTATCTTCTTGCACTAACCACTTTTGCAATATAAGATTCCAGAAATTAATGTATGTTTGGTCTCATCCTTTTGCATTTTTCTCATAAACAGAAAGAAGATTATTGTACACCCGTGGACAAAAATTAGTGAGTCATTTCTTGAACTAAAAATGTTTCAAAGTCCTACACGGCAATGAAATATTAATCGTTTTCAAGGATATCTAGTTTATAACAAACTAATTCAATTCGGCACAGTGGTTTGTTTATACCTACGCAATAAAGTTGTGTAGCCGCTGCAGCAAGTTGTTGAATGGCATTACTAAACAGTTACCTATATTTTCTATAGCGCTGTGCATGGCGTAGGGTACTTCTGTAGTTAAGACCGCAGGTTCACTTCTTGCATGTAGCAAATACTTTGTTTCCGTAAATAATGTTTAATTAACACACAGAAGCTACTTATTTTGGATATGCTGCATCTGATACACGGCGCTCGGTAAAGTTAATAATAGAATAGTTATTATAATGATTTTTACTTTCTCTACTACGTATAGTAAGTAGGGGAAGTATTGTATTGCACCCAAAAATTCCATACCGAGATTTCACGGGAAATAAATGTTTTGAGATCTCCTGAATCCAAAAAAAGCATTTTTGGAAACATGTCCGTGTGTGTGTGTCTGTGTGTGTGTCTGTGTGTGTGTGTGTGTGTCTGTGTGTGAACAGCATAACTCAGAAACGAACAGTCGGATAAACACCACCAAACTTGGTATTTAGGTTCAGTATCTTCCAGGGATGCGACACGAAGGTTTTCAAGAAAATCTCCCCACCCCAGATTACCCTTTACATGGAACATTTTTCGAAAATTTTAATTCTCTCAAAAATGCCTGTAACCATTTTGATTAAAATACCATATGTTTAAATATTTTGATGACAAATAAAATGTATATTATGAATTTTCTGGGAATTTCTCCAAAAGTATTCTCCATTGTGAACGACTTTTGCATAACTGGTAAACCATAAGAGATTGACAAAATTTTATTACACAATAAATGTAGATCGCGTTAAAATACACAATTTATGTCATATACATTTTTTTTGAGTGAACCATTTTCGAAATATTGCTTGTTATTCCCTTAAATTTTTCAATACTTATTTTCTCAAATGGAAATTTGTTATTCATTTTTTTGTCTTGGATATGCAAAGAGTATTAATCTGTGGTAAAGATAATGGTGCTGCACCTAGCAACCAGCTATTAAGAGCAATGTCTATGCTTAAAGGCTACTGTATTTCTATATTGCTCTTGTAAATGTATATTCCCCTTACATCTACAAGAAAATTAGCAATAAGATAGAGTCTGCAAACGTTTATCTCGATTAACATGAAAGTATTTGGAGAGTAAGCGTTTGTAAAAATAGTTTGTACAAGAGTAGAAAAAGTCATGTAAGTGTAACACATCAGATTTTTTAAATGCTTCTTCTACCTAACGGTAGAATATTGATAGCATATGGGACACGTAGTCTCGTGAAGCGTAGAAGGGTGGACAAACATCATCAGGCCCAACGGTTCTCTTTCAGCGGATCACACCGCGTTTGACAATGGCAGAACGCGCACACAAAAGCATAGGCATAAGGAAGTCTCGCCTTGCACTAGTGAATGTAGCAGGCTTTTCTGCTCGTGAAGCTACAGCTCGTAATGGACTACCCGCAATTACAGCGCAGAGGTGGGTGAGATAATCCAGGGACGGGATTGAACGCCGTCATCCTGATTCAGGAAGAAGACATGTGTCCACTCCTGAAATGGATGCAGCTTTAATTGCAGAGCAGAGAGGAACCGTTTCCAAACTGCTTCTGAAACGATGGCACATTCATAATTCCCTGGTTCAGTTCGAACAGCTCTGCGGTGTGTAAACGCCGCAGGACTTCTTGCACGAAGGGTAGTTAAAAAGTGGCATCAGACAGACAATCACAGATTGTTTTGCCTCACGTTTGCACAGGAAAATGCCAACCGCGACTGGAATAAGATGATATTTTTCAGAGAAAGGTTATTTCGACCGTCCAAAGGGGTCTCCATACGATGCAAAATGCGTAGCTTCACAGTTTCATGTTGGTAGCGTATTGTATCTTGTTGGGGACGGTCTAGATGTGTTGTGGCAGCTTGATAATACACTGAAGTGCGCAATATACGTAATGCTCGAGAATATTTTGATTCTCTGTGTGAGGATGATCTTGGAATTGTTGAATTCTTCCAGGATAATCATCCTGGCTACACCAGCCGAAAGGTTTTAAATTGGTTCTCTGAGAGACAGGATATCAGAGTGATCGACTGGCCCTCCCTGTTCCCAGATTTCAACCCTATTGAAGATGTGTAGGCTGAGGTGAAAAGGGAGCTACGCTCGAATTTCCCTGTAGATGCGCGGACAAAAGATGCCTCTGGGCACAAATTCAAGAAACTTGGGATGTTATATTTTCCCGTCCACGTTACTGCAGGAATTTAATTTCATCTATGCCCCGAAGATTGAGGGCAGTTATACTGTCGAGGATGCATACACTCGATATTAATTTTGTTTATTTTTATGTATTTTAATTCTAGAAGATAATATTTTATTTGGCACTTATTTCTTTAGTTATTTAAAACGAGTGTTTTAGTAGAGTTATGTTTTTGTGTGCATACATATATCTAAAACTTGAAATACTAAAGTTATATTAATGCAATATTATGCTCCACACATCCAGTCATAAAATTAACAGCATACAAATAACTAATGCGAGATTTGAACGAGGAGGTGATGAACTCAAGCAACTTTTTAACCTCTCGGCCAACGTAACGTTTTTTCATGCTCTGTTTTCGGTAGCTTATAAGGTGACCATTGTGTTCACAGGCGCAGATCATTCTACATTTCCTACACGTATAGCTGTTACGAAGGTACACGAAACCCTCCGATCAGCAGATGGAATCTGGAGAGAACACATTTTCCTTTGTGCATGGGTGTACTTGAGGCATGTAGTATATTAACATATGTGCTTTTGAAAGAACCCGAATATTATCAACGAAACACGCGTTTGCAGTCAAATTGTGTCCGAGATAAACCCTCAAAATTCACAGTTAAAATGCATGTTATTCAGAATCCATTTGTATAGTTTCGACTCATGCCATAAGCATATTCTTGTAGAAATTGAAAAATCTATCATTTATGGGGATTTGGCCTAAATGGCACGTCCAGGTACAGCAGTAATATATTGCAAATTCTCCATTAAATTTTGTATCTATAGCAATGAGTATCTTAGGGTATTAATATTCTTTTCTTTTAAAGGATTAGTATTAAGAAATCAGAGTTAAATGCATGTAACCCAAAAATTCTACATAGTTTACTTAGAAAGAGGTTTTCGACTCGTATATAAAAATCTGATGTGCTACACTCACATGACTTTCTCTACTCTTGTACAAACTATTTTTACAAACGTTTATTCTCCATATGCTTCATGTTAATCGAGATATCGAGATGTTAATCTTATTGGTAATTTTCTTGTAGATGCAAGGGGAATATGGTAGGTTGATGTCTGCATCAACGGTTCGTCGCCGTCTGCTACAGGTTGGGCTGCTTGCATGCATGTCATTACGTCGGCTTCCATTGTCCAGAAACCACAAGCTCCTCCGACTGCAATGGGCACAAGAACACCGTCACTGGGGTGCTGAGTGGCAAAATGTAGTCGAGTCCCGCTTCAACGTGTCCTACAGTGATGGCCGCATGTGTGTCCGGCGGTACCGTGGTGAGCGCAACCTGGAGGGCAGCATTCTTGAACGGCATAGCGGACAAACACCAGGTGTGATGGTTTGGGACGCCATTGGTTACAACAACCAATCTTGCTTCCTACGAATTGAGGGCAGTTTGAACAGCAACCGGTACCTAACGGCGGTTGTATAGCCTGAGGTGCTTCCCCTGCTTCAGGCATCTCCACAGGCCACATTTCAACAGGAAAATGCCCGGCCGCATATTGCGAGGAATGTACAAGCCTTCTTCGAAGAGCGACGGGATACCGTTGCTTCCCTGGCCTGCACGTTTGCCTGATATGTCGCCCATCGAACATGTCTGAAATATGATTGGTCGGCACCTGGTGCGTCACGGTCTCCATTAATCAGTGTCACGGATTTGTGGCCTCGAATACAAACTGCGTGGAGGGATATCCCTCATGAACTTATTCAGAACCTTTTTGATTCAATGCCACGGCGTATAACAGCTCTAATTACAGCGCATGGAGACCACACCAAATACTGGATATTAGAGCTCAAAGGTCATATATAGATTTGAAAAGTTTATCATATGTTGCTTGCCATGTACCTAACCGGTGGTATTAAATTCATTGAATTCATGCGTTTCCTTCTTGGTGTTGCAATTTTCACAAACGGCAATGTATTAGATAGGGTGAACCAGAACGCTTCAGCCCACAGCGCAGTATTCCTTTTGACAAAATATTCCATCCCAAAACGCGTTTCAGTGGCACTCACTACACGACTGGCCAGCAGTGAAGACACAGTGCTCTGGTTAGCGCCGTATTTTCGCTACTCTTAGTGGCATCTAGTTAAGATAGAAACTTCACGGTTTTCGCAGATTGTACATTTTAGACCGGGCTTTTTCTTTAAGAATATATTTCTCTGAATTATCCATTTTTACTTTCTCTACCAGTTACTTGTCCGTGGTACGCAGAGGAAATAAGGCATTCCACTCAAAACCTCCTTTTCGAGATTTCATCCGAAATACGATTCGAAGCCAGCCAAAAGTTATTTTTAGAAGAAAATGTGTATGTTTTGCGCGTGTGTGAACATAATATCTCAAAACGAAATATTGGATGAATACAAAACCTGATGTGTAAGTCCAACGTCTTTCAAATATGCAACAATGTAAATTAGATGAATTTCACTACCCCAAACTGCCTCTTACACGGAGAAATAGTCTTTTACTTTTTTTATTTTCTGAAGATTTCAATAAATCATAATATGCTTGAAATATGACATGCTTATCTAACATTTTTATACGAGTACATTAATTGCCTTTTATTGTGATCAAGATGTACAATTTTTATAAGTGGAAATGTCTTTACAGAAAAAAAATCGTATGTACTATATTCACATATCATTATCTACCCTCTATCGTTTATTGGTGGGTATACAAATTATTCTTACGAAAGTATATTTTATTATATATTTTATTTTAATCGAGATAAATATTTCCGAAAATATCTGCATTATACATTTCATTTCACCCACTAAGGGAATAGCGGTAGTCGGATGTTTTACAATTGGATATTATACACTGGCCTTAAAATTCCATATTTTTTCCATAACATCGCGAAAAATAACTGAAAATAACAGGACTTTAAAATAATGATGAGGTTTTGAACGATTAGAACCACTAATAACGAATATCTTGGCTGATGCCACAAAATTTTTTTTTGAAATAAAATGTGTGTTTTAAAGAGATTTACATTTTTTGGGGTAGGTCTATCGCTTAACGTTTACCAGTTTTACAAGTTTACATAAAGTTCTTTCCGAATGAAGAGGTATTCACAGAATATTCCCAGAAAATTCAATATACGTTTTACATGTCAAGTAAAGTACCTTTAAATACATTTTAATCAAAATCGTTAGAACCACATTAAAATGTTCCATGTAAAGGGTAGTTTGGGGGTGAGTACAAACTCCTACCACAAATCAGACACACACACGGACCTTTTTGGATGGAATGCAATACCCTCGCCACCTACTATGTACGTAGTAGAAAAAGTAAAAATGCAGATCTCACAAAATATACACTTGATGTCAAATAAAATACGTCGCTGCATTAAAAATTTCCTGGACATTCGCTGCAGTTTGTTTAAATTTTGCAGCACTTTAAGTCGTGCAATTTTGCAGTGGTAGGTAACCGTTATTCTGTTTGTCGTGAAATCGTGTAAACAGCGCGCAATATCTAGGTCACTATATAACGGACCGCTTTTTTAAAACATTTGACATCGTCCTAGCCTCCTGTATGCTCTTGATAGCTGTAACAAAATGTAGCCAGCATTGGATATAAAACCTTTGCCAGGAAATAGGCATACAATTTTTAAGTAATGTATAAGATAGCTATAAAAATAAAGTATAGTGGGCAGCGAACATGATTGGATTGTAAAGTATCACATTTATCAGTTATAATATAAACAGTCATTAATGGATAAAATGTTTTTAGATTCAAGAGGCTCAAAATATATTTTTTCAGTGAAATCAGTATAATACAACTTTTAGGTCGAACAGAAAATTTTCCCTTTCTTCCGCAGGTAAGCGGTAGAGAATATAAATTAAAACAATAAATGTGTTACTTTCACACTACTCTCTATCCACTCTTCTACAAACTATTCCGTCACTCTTCTATTCTAATGGAAGAATAAAATAGAATTCTTCTATTCTACCAGCTATACAAAATTATACAACATTTATTCTGATTGGAGAGGACTTCACATCATTCGCAGCAAATTAAATACATTTTGTCATCCCAAAAATCTTAAACGTACCTAATTAAAATGTTCTAGACATTTTTGAAAAAATCAGAAATGACGAATACTTTTCTATATAGACAGTAGTTTGAGCAGGGGTGATTTTTTTAATTATTCTGGAAGATGATGAACTTGAATAGCAATATTAGTATTTATCCACATTTCTTTTTAATCCATAGTATTCAGTTACACACACACACACACACACACATACACACACAGAGTTAAGAGCGAAGGTCTACCCGGGGCAAAGCTCCCCTTCCTAGCCCAGGGTGTGACCATCCAAGTGGCTCTCCCACCGTGGGTATTTCCCATTAGGCCAATACCTGGAGTCTAAAAAGGCCTCCCCCGCTCGCGCGCGCGCGCGCACACACACACACGTACGTAACTTTTCTTCTAAAAATTTCCTTTAGGGACCTCAAAACATATATCCGCTGAAACCCAGTGAATTTTGGCTGGGATACAATACTTCTACTGAATTGTAGAGAAAGAGTTACAATCTTATGATTTTATCTCCCATTCGTTAAACTATTCTTACAAAAGCTTATTCTTCTATCTACTTCGTATTAATTGAGATAAAAATTTGCACAAATGGTGCTATTATTTTCTTTCAGGTACAAGGGGAATAGGGAATACATTAGACTTAAGCGATAGTTAATTTTTTAAGAGACCGTTGCTAAGTAATGGCTTTAAAATTCCGTTCTGGATTAAAAAGAACTACATTTTTAGTTTAGTGAGGCTTTGCTTATCTCTTATGGTCTATAAATTACACAAAAGCCATTTAGTATGCCCTTTTTTAATTCAGGAAGCATCAAAATTTCTAAGTTTTGGATAGTATACAATACTTCCTGTACTGTTATATGCGTAAACAAGACAGAAAGGAAAAATGTGTAAAATTTACTTTCCAAACTCACATGGTGAATTCTTGTGATAGGTATAACTGTATGAAGAAAAGCAACACGAAGGACAGAAAACATGATGCGAATTTAGCTCTAAAGTGAACAGGGTGATGAACAGCAATCTCGCACCTTAACATGGCAGGCTGTATCAGCAGTTTGCTGCAGGTTGGCACTGCATACGTTCACAAGTTTTCTCTCCACGAGTTTTGGCACGCACCCCGGCAGTTTTTGCTGGTTAACAGCTTTATTATCATGTTCGCTACCCTGATGCGGAACTTACCTCTTCAGCTAATTGCTTAGGACCCGTTATAAAAGCCTGATAAGCTCTTTAGACTCTCGGTAAGCATTTGCAAAAGTTGCTAACATCACTTTTTCCCCTCTTTTTTGCTCTTATTTTTACCCTGAGCATCAGGGAAGTTGCTAGCTTGTTTGGGCACAAGTTTCCTTTCAAGTTTCTTCATACATCGAAAATTAAATTTATGTTAGACGCCACACTGGTTTATTGGTTTTCCACAGAATATTGTAGGATACATAGACCATAAATTTTATATAAGGGCATTTCTTTTGCCGTGTTAATGCCCGTTCTTAATAGATGAGGCACCACAGGCGGTGGATACCGATGATAAATGAAATGATATGTTAAGAATACACATCTGTGAAAAGGATAAAAAGCTGTCAAAATTCAGACATATGGATTTTAGTGTCATTTAAAAATATCATCTACTTTAATTCTACGTAACAGTAGTAAAATATCTGATGTCTTATATTCACATGACTTTCTCTATCCTCTATCGCTTATTATTAGTGGTTATACAAATTATTCTTACGAAAGTTTATTTTCCTATCTATTTCATTTTAAACGAATAAATCTTTCCGAAAATAACTGCATTACACATTTCATTAGAGATACAAAGGGAATAGCAGGAGTGAAATGTTTTAGAAAACTGGACGCTATAATCTGGCCCTAAAATCCCATACTCTTTTCACGACACCGCGAAAAACGATTGAAAATCGACAGGACTTCAACAGAATGACATTACGTTTACTATTTTTGCAAGATTATACAAAATTCCTTACGACTGAATAGGACTTCAAGGGTATTCACAGAACATTCAAGATATACATTTCATTTGTTATGTGCCTTTAATGTATGGTATTTTAATCAAAATATTTAGAGCTATTTATTAGAAAATTACAAATTTTTAAAAATGTTCCACTTAAAGGGCAGTTTAGGCAGGAGGATTTTCTTGAAAAGCTTCGTGTCGCATCTCTGGAAGGTAAATATCTATTTGGGCATTTATCCGACTTTTCGTTTTCTAAGAATGTTTTTTTCTTTTGGATTCAGTGAGCCACAAAACATGCATTTCCATTTAAACCTAGATATCGTATTTTGATGGAATGCATTACCTTCCTACTTACTAGATAAGGTAAAAAGATGAATAAACCATCAAGAGGAATTTTCAAATACTGAGTAGCTTGCTGGGTAGCAAATGAAAACAGAGTATCTTTATATGCACTTAATGCTTTTTAATCTGCATAAAGTTATAGTTTTTAAAGTTTTTTTCTGTTTTTTTTTAAAGTTTTTTTCTGGGGTTTTCATCTATCGATATATTCTGATTTTCAAACTGTTTCGCGCGATGGGCTTTCGGTATAAGTTAATGAAATGTTGTGTACCACCTTACAAATAGCAGGATGAGAAAATTAATGAATTTATGTTTACATGCTTAGTTGTGATACTGTTGAAAATAATACGTAAATGTTAAGCAAAATAGTTAAGTCTCATGTTAACATTTTTTTCTTTTCCAAACTAGTAGGATAATTAAAAATTAATCTCTAAAAAGTATTAATGAAGGTAATATTAAAGAGTTTAATTATAAAATATTAATTTCTTTAAAACAAATTGCAACGTATGGAGAAACTATTATAAAAAGTAAAAAAAATAAGAAATTGTAATGTCGGGCACTAATTATATAGTATACGGAATTTCATGTGCATATTATGCATTAAACCCCGATTGGCGTACTACAATTTCAAATGAAATGGATTGAAATTGTGTGGTTTAGAAATTTCACACATGGGTTTTCGTAATTGGGAACAGAAATTTGGAAATGAAACGTTCCAGGCCTAACTTCAGGGTATCTCCCCTGCATTCCCAGTTGTGAAGATAGTAAAACCTAGAAAAAATCTGTCAGGCAGGACGGTCCTGGCAGACTTTGAACCACAGACCTCCTGTTCCCAAGTCCGTGCATTAACGACCTTGGCTACCCGTATCGGTTTGTATAAGGGTAGATCCCGCAACTTCGTTCGCATTATAGTGTTATCTGCCAAGGTCTCTCTCTCTCTCTCTCTCTCTCTCTCTCTCTGATTCATACATTCTATTTTCGTCTTGCCGTTAATCTCTGCCCCTTCACTATAACTTTCTTCTTTTCTCTTCCGTCGCTTTTTCCTCTCATTAGTAATGTATATCATGGTGACTCAATGCAAACAAGCACTAAGTCGCCGGCCTGCTGCAGCGGGGGAGGGGGTTAAGTGAGCAATATAGATGCAGTTCCTAGATAAGTAAGGCATAATAATATGACTAAAATTTAACAAAGTTTTAAAAAGTCTTCGGACATGTCAAATTTAATGTTTTGAGAGGTATATGTTACAAAAAATTGAAAATTGTCAGGCATTTTTGTACAGAATGTAGCGCTAACGACCTTTCAAAAGGTAGTCTATTTTATTTTTATGGTTTTTCTTAAATATATTTTCATAGTTGTATGCAAAATGTTATTTGTTTCACATAGAAGGTATCGTTGTTATGGCAAGAGTATAATTCTTGATTTGTGTATTAAATTTTGTGAGAGGAGAACCGTTTTTCTCGTGATGTCCGTCTAAAACAAAATGTTTTAACATCTGTAGCATATCACATGCTTGGAAGATAATAGTGGATGTAAATAAAAAGTTTAGTATTTATCGGACTTACCGTTCTTGGTTTATGTTATTGACACACACGGACCTGTTTCTAAAAATGCTTTCTTTTGTATCAGAGCACTTTTGCCTAATTTGAAGTTATTTTCGGGTAAATATTTACCAAGTGGGATGCCTCAGGCGGCAAAATCTGTGTCCCGCATTCGTGAAGTCCCGGTTTCGATTCCCAGTGACCGTCCACTCTGACATTAGGGCTTGTCGTGGGTTTCCCCTGGTCGCCTAGGCGAATGCCGGGTGGTGTATTCTACCACGATTTCTCCTTTCCCCCATATCCTCTCATTTCACCTCTTCCGTGTGTCTTTGTTCCTGCGGTGCTAACAGTGTCGGACAGATGAAGTAGATGCTTGTGCATTGGAAAGATTTCTCCCCGTGAACGCCAGGCTGTTGTCCCGTTCTTATAGTCGCTTCGTCGCCTTCTCTCGGGATTCTTCGCCTCTACTGTTGACAAAGTGTTCAAAATGGAAGTACATATTAGGGACTTCTGCGCGTCTCTGCGGGCCTGTCTGCCTGCGGACCTGAGACCACTTACGGCTCGTTCAGCTCACCCCTGCCTTCTGGGGGGTGTAGCCATAAGAGATCAAAATGGTCGCAGTACGCGAGATGTCCCCCTCTACCACACACATCCTACATTCTACTAGGCAAATATTGTGGGTGGCCTAATGTAGTTAGAAGAATTGTTTACTTATGAATAGTATTATGTCATTAATAGAGAAAGTCGTGTGAATGTTTCCCATCATACCTTTTTAATAACAAATATTTTAGTTAGAAGAACACATTTTAGAGATATCTGGATGGCAAGCATTTCTGTGAATCTTCTATGATCTTATATTCTCTGTGAATAACTTTTGAAGACGTTATTCTATTAAATGGGTCAATGGAGTATTTACCATAGAAAGGAAAGCTTTATTCGGCTGTTTGTGTGCACTGTTAAATTCGGAAATGTGGACATGTTGCCTTTCTACAGTAATGTTTCATACACAACTTATATAAAATAGATTTTGCACCTTTAGCCTTTTGGGCCATTGTAGTTTGTTTTACCAGGTAAATATCTATAGTGCGGTATCTACATACTAGTCGGACACGATGCGAGTGCGCTTGGAGGAGGGCGCCACTGTTGACAATGTATAACCTCATCAAAACTAGGGATCAGAGGGGAATGAGGGGCAAAGCGATAGGGGAAGTACAATTGCATAATGAAAACAGCACTACATTTGCAGACCTCAGCCTCGCTAGCAAATGGATTTCGGAACTGCGAATGTTCTATTTACTGACAGTCTTTCCGATGCCCCACGCACATGTACCGTAACTGTTTAATTCGTCTTCCCAACGAACGCACCCATATCGTGACCGACTGGTATACTCATGAGCAATTTGAAACGAGTGAACACTTGTCATGATTAAATATTTCAGATATAAGAATAACATTTTATATTAAGTGTATAATAATATATAAACTACACACATGGTCTGATAATGGATAGGGAAGTCTTGCGACCATTACATGTCAGATGTGTTCCGTGTTCATTTTCTAACATCTCCAAAACAACATTGCTATAGAACTGTGGAAGTTTCCTTCCCTTTTGTCCATAATATTTGTTCATCTTTAATAAAAGGGCTACACATATATACAAGCTAAAATTCCTAACTCTTATATTTGAGTCTGCTAAAATCTATCATTTATTTATTATCCACAATAAATACAAAATAAATCACAGACACCCTTGTCTTAGAAGTAAATTCGTTAAAACATGTTTTGTTCTTTTCACGGAAACCTAGTAAGCAGATAAGGTATTGTAATCCTCCAAAAAATTCTATATCCACTTTTCACAGGAAATATATGCTTTGAGGCTTCCTGAATCCAACAAAAGCATTTTTAGAAGAAGGTCCGTGAATGTGTGTGAACAACATAACTCAAAAACGAGAAGTCGGATAGATATCAAACTTGGTATTTAAGTTCAGTAAGTTCTAAAGATACGACACGATAAGAAACGTTAATTTTAGGAGGGGTATTGAATTTCGACTGTTGGGGAGCCGAACTTGAAGTAGTTGCAAACGGTACGTATGGTACCCGGTTTCCGGTAGCCTTCGCCCCAAATGCACTTTCCGGTGGCCTTTGCTCCAAAAATGTTTAAAAATTTATTAACTTTGTAATTTTGACTATTTTTTTAAATATGATATATATATATATGTTTGCCTCGGATTTGTCAGTATTTATATTTTTTAGAGACATAAATGTCTTAGCAGGGAGTGGTGAGACTGAAGAATGTAGGCTTACACAGATTATAATTTTACTTCACTCCTTTTATTGATTATTTAAACGATTAATATAAGACTCCACTGATATAGAGAGCCGTGAGATTATTTTATTAAATACTTGCACTTTTTAACACGTAAACCATTTTACGTCTCACACTGAATACGTATTAAACTTCTCGAGGACATGTCTCGCGTCCCGTTAGGAACACTGTCTGCTAGCAACTCGTTCGGTTAGGAGCGCTGTCTACAAGCAACTAATTTCTGAATTTGTAAATTTTGCTTCATTTTAGTTTCTAATTGGCTAATCCTAGTCCAATAAAGTAGTTTCATTTAACTAAAGCTTTTTCTGGTTGTTGATTGGCTATTTTTAAACTGTCACAAAAATTACATTATTGCTTCCAAGAATCACAAGTTGCATTATTAAACTTTCAAATTCATTATTGCCTCAAGGTTACCTCATTGTTAGCAACTTTTGACCTATTTCTCACAGCTCCTACATTATTAAATTACGTAATACATTCGCATAACATTATTCCACATGTATACAATAATATAAACCTATATACAATGACTGTAATATACACTTTTATATCATGTTACATACACATATTGCTTTAAGGCCGGCTGTTATTGAATTTATATATAATATAATTAGACTGAAATGTTAAAAATACTGCCTCAACGAAGAGTTTCAAGTAAATTCCACCATCCCAAATTACCCTATACGTCAAACATTTTCCAAAATGTTTATTTTTACAAAAATAGCTTTAATGATTTTAGTTATAATACTATATATTTAAAATATGTACATGTTAAGTAAAACATATGAATTGAATTTTCTGGGAATAGCCTTTGAAGTCTTCTTCATTCGGAAGGAGTTTTGTATAATGTTGTATAACTTGTAAACTTTAAGAGATAAGACAAAAACGTATCACACAGAGAGTATGGATCACTTTAAAACACTCAAATTTATTTCCTATCCTTTGTGGAAGATTAAAAATAAGTTGTCATATCTCTCAACCATTTTTAAGATATGTTATTTTTGTTTTGGATTTTAATTACTTTTTCATTTTTTAAAAAAATTTCTGGCTAATCAGTTGTTTATGGCGATGTCAGCGAAAGAGTATGAAAATTTAAGGCCGCCTTTAAGCATATCACTATCAATCCGGTTGCTCTATAGTGGGTGGAGAAAGTTATGTTGAATTATGTGTGCATTCTAACCTAATTTATATGGTGAATATCTTTTAAATACTTCCCAACGTTGCACCTTTGTATGGTAGTTTTATGAGGCAGGGAGGAAATTCTCGTCATACCAGGGGCACGTTATTGCTCTTAGTTATATAACGGCTTCCTGAATCTGCCTACTGATGGGAAAAGCAGCTCGGGTCTGTCGACGACTTAACGAATATTACGGCGTTAAAAGCCCAAATATTGAACTTTCTGATGACTATCCCATCGAATAAGGCGGAGGTGAGAGAAAGTGGCTTCAACAGCAACTAAGCTCCCCCTTTAACCCCTGTACCTTTAACGGAGTGATGTTATTAAACCAATTTACTGTGCCTTCCTCGACCTTTGTAATTCCACATTGCAGACATTCTTTAACAGCATTTAAACAGGTAAAGAAAATGAGTGCAGTTTTTAACCCAGCCAGCGAAGAAAGAGTCCCTTTTTCATAGAAAAGTAATAAAATCTTCATCTTAAACAAGATGAATACACAGAGAGAGCAATATCCAAAGAATGGCCCCATTGCCTTTGGGAAATTAGAAACGCATAAATACGTAAAAAATATATATATAATGCGATGCATTCATATTATTTTCTCTACTTACTCTTCTAAAACTATTCTTTCAACCACTTCTTGTTAATACAGATAAACCTTCATTGTTCATTTACACATTTCATTGCAGGTAAAAGAATACAATAACTTAAAGCGATATTCAAATCTTTTCAAGTCATCGCTATATGAAGGCTTTGAAATTCTGTTCTCTTTGCATGAACAAGAAAATTACATTCATGTGACTTTCTCTACCTCTATCGTTTGTAGTGCGTTTAAAAATTATTCTTATGAAAGTATATTTTTCTGTCTAATTCATTTTAATCCAGAAAAACTTTTGCATAAATAGCTACTTTACACATTTGGTGTAAATATAAACGGAATAACGATAGTCAAATGTTTAAGAACTGGACGCTATATACTGGGTTTAAATTTCCATACTCTTTCTATGCCATCGGAAGAAACTCGATGGGACTTAGGAATGAACTAATCGAAAATTCTTAATAACGGATATCTCAGAACTACTTTATGCCACAAAAAACTTATTGGAAATACATTGTGACTTTCAAAGAGATCTATATTTTTATTAGTACGTTTCCGTCTGTTGCTTAACGTTTACCAGTTATACAAGTTTATACAAAATTTATTTTTAATGGAGAGGACTTCGTGGGTTATTTCCAGAAAATTAAAATACTTAAACATTTTACTTGTTAAGTGAATGTCTTTCTGGTATTTTACTAAACAGCATTAGAGCCGTTTTTTTTTATTAAATCGAAAATTTAGAAAGATGTTTCATGTAAAGCGTACTTTGGGGTGGGGTTTTCTTGAAAATATTCGTGTCACATGTTTAGGAAGATATTGAACCTAAATAAGAAGTTTGGTATTTATCCGACTTTTCGTTTTTGTATTGTGCATTTCACACATACACGTTTTATGCTTTTTTTGAATTCAGGGCCTCAAAACATGTATTTTCAGTGATTTGGTTAGGATGTAATCGCGTAAAACAACTGAACATTTTCAGGAATTTAGAATAATGACAAAATGTTGAACAAATCGAAACAATTAACGGATATATCAGAATTGTCTCATGCAACAGAGTTGTTTGAAATAAAATGTGTATTTCAAAGGGATTTACATATTTGGTTTTACACGTTTTCGTGTATCGCTTACCGTTTACTATTTATACAGAATTATACAAAATTCCTTCCAAATGATGAGAACTTCACAGCTATTTCCAGATTGTTCAAGATATACATCTTGTCATGCAATTATCTTTATTAAATGGCCTCTGAATTAAAATTTTGGAGGCATTTTTGAGAATTAAAAAATTGCAAATATCTTTCATGTAAGACGTAGATTGAGGTTGGAGGTTTCCTTCAATATCTTCGTGTCGCGTCTTTGGAGGATGCTGAAATTAAATACCAAGTTTGGTATTTATTTGACCTTTTATTTTCGAGTTCTGCTGGTGGAAGTTACACACACACAATTTTTTTCTAAAGATCGTATTTTGTTCAGTAGCCTCAAAACATTTATTTCCATTTATAGCTCGGTATCAAATTTTTGGGTGGAATGTACTACCTTCCCTACCTACTAGGTGCGTTGTAGAGAAAGTATAAATTAATGCAGTTTTCAACACACCGAACGAAGGAAGAATGTATTTGCCAATGAATTTTTATTTTAAATAACTGATGGATACCAGACGCAATATCTAAAGAATGACACTTGGCACACACTTCAATTCATAAAAATGTGAGAGGAACAAAACACATCCTTTTTGTAGTCAAAGATGCACAGATCCATTTCTATGGTGTAATGCAAATGGTGTTTACCTGCAACTAGGAGATCCTTAAGAGATCTGGATAAGGTTTTTCCAAGGTTTTTCCATATCCTGAAAAGACATAAAAATAACAATTTAATTCATCATCGTCGAAGATACGGGGCACCATAACTGGCACAAGAACATACAATAATTATGCTTGTAATAATTACACACTAACTATGAATTATAGTTTAGTTAGGAGCTATTCTGCAAATTATTCATAAATAGACATTCATCTTTCTACTGTCGCTAATTGCGATAAATGATGGACAGAAGCAGTCTGAAGTAGGTAACACTTTGGTGACGAACACCGTTTTTACATGCAGAGAAGACAGCGGTGAATTGTTTAAACAAGATGAAAAGAAATGATAAACAGAAAATTCGTGGTAAAAGGGGAATCACCCAGCATTCGCCTATCGATCCAGGTAAACCACGAAAAGCCCACGGTCAGAATAGCCGGCTCTACGGGAACCGAAACCGGTACCTCCCGAATTCGAGCGAATATACATTACCGCGGAGTCACTTCGTTCGGTTCGGATGAAGTTAATAAAATAACTTTTGTTTGATAAGTTTATTGTTAAATGACCATTACAACTTTCCTGTTAAGAAGTGGTCTTATCGTTTGTGGTTTCCCAAGTATAAATATTAGTGGAACGGAAACAAATCGATACTTCTTACTCCCGAAGGAGGACAGTATTTGCATAAATATAAGTACATGCATTGCGCCAATGGGTTTGTTAGTGACTCGGACCTTAGTGTTCTAGTTCCCAGCCATTCAATGCACATGGGTTTGAACTCGCCTAATAGCACGGATTTTTCGGTCCTCGTATCGCGAGGACTTTAAGGAGCCACGATACGTAGCGATCTGTAGAGCACGGAATCCGCCCCCACATCAACTGGATGATAGTCGAATTAGTCGTTCCAGGCCAATCAGGCTGTTCATTCATTCATTATCTGTTTACCCACCTCTAATGTAGGACCTACACCCCCCAAGGCCTTACAAGTGGGTGCCTGGGGTCAGAGCAGCAGACACTCATGTGACACACTCAGCAGCAGACACACTCAGACAGAGCAGCCAGGATGGGTGATCAGCCCGATGCCTGGTATGGGATGAAGGAAGTAGATGAAACGAAATGTTGGTGAAATGGATGAAAGGAAAGGTGATGATGGAGCAGTTGGTGGAATGAATGGCGGGGGAAACCGGAGAACCCGGAGAAAACCCGCCCAGACGCCGCTTCGTCCACCACAAATCCCACATGCAGGTCCCTGGGATTTCATCCGGGCCGCCTCGGTGGGAGGCGAGCGGTCGAACCACTGGGCCACGGCGCCGCCTCCAATCAGGCTGTTGTCTCATAAATATATGCTAAACATTGTGTTCTGATTGTTTCTATCACTCATATTTAATCAAATTCTTTCGTTTATCGTGAAGTAACACATACAATGCCTACATACACACCCTTTCTTTTGTGTTTTGAGATGTGGGAACTTTCTGAAAATCTGCGCCTTGCTATCCTAGAAGCATGGTTGCTTTACGTATTATACAGACTTGTCAGTCTTTATATATTCATGGCCGTTTTTCTAGAAACGATGTTTCTTTGAATTGGGCGGGCTTAAACCAGTTGTTTTTGGTGAAATATTGGCATAGAATTGTTTGGTTTGAATGCTTAAGTAGATCAGAAGTAAGGAATGTATAAAACGGATTACTGAAGCTGTATGATGCACAGCTGACAAGTACAAACTCAGCAACCTTGGAGTACTAAGGAAAGTGTAATTGCAAAGTGAATATTAAAAGTATGCAGGCCAAAAATGTTAGCAGGTCAGACAATGTTAGTAGCTCATTTTATTATTATCATATTGTCAGGTTAGTCATCAGCCACTTGCTGACTCAAAGCGTATATTTCATATCCCAAATGAAAAATGCTTACTATTAAGGTATAGAGTATTATTGCATTTCATTCCTCAAGAAGTTTTCTTCTTTGTTGTCTAAAAGTACTCCCAAAATATTTCCTTCATGCAGCATTAATGTAAGGAGCTTATATATGTTTATCCTTAAACATATCCGATGGTTGTTTACCTTAAATAATAAGCGCTTAAGAATAAAGAAAGCTACTTTTTGTCATCAGCTTCCAAAGCTAGTCTCAATATCCCATCGTAACAGGGACTTACACAATTTGAAGACTAAAAAAATATGTCCTTGCTTGTGGTATGACATACCGTATATCGGTATTGTGGAAGAGACATTAATTGATTAATTTTAGGAGACTAAATAGCCAAAAGAACTAATAGTTTTCTACTGCGGTTAAAGTTTTAGACGAAAATATATAATAATATTAGTTTAATAATAAATACGCCGGAAGTCTGAATTCCGTTTAAGTGAGTCTTTGTATGGGCACATACTTCTGAGTTTTCATAAGGGAATATTTAGGTGAATACCGTGAAGACATTTCCTTTTAGTTTTTCCATAAAATTAATAATTTAAAATAAAAATAACTATACGGCTGACTCTGTGACTGTGATACAAGCTTTTAGGGATGAAAGAGGAGACAATTATGAACAACTCTCTTATAGAAACTCATGTCTGGAAACGTCTTGTTTGATAGGTACAAGCATTAGTGTGATTGTCAGAATGTTGTCTATAACAGATTGGTAGAGTGAAGCTTTTCATTCTAAAGTGATTGGGGAGCTGGTAAATCGTAGCGTCTTATTTAATGTAGGCCAAGTGATGTTTACACATTAGTACGTTAACATTGTTATAATCATCGAAAGATTCACTTTAAGAGAGCTTTCTGATATGCATTTACAGTCAACGTGTGGGTTGGCATAGTGCATAGTCAGTTGATAGGCCATGTCTACTGCCAGCTTGTTTAAATGGACAAATTCCACAAATTTCTTGATGTGATTATAATATCCGAGATGCTGGAGGATATTCTACATGATTTATCTTCGTCAGCGCATGTAGTGGCAGCATGTGGTGCACCCGCTCACTTCTCCGGGGTGTCCATAATGTTTTCCATGAAGGTTCTCCGCCGAAGTGGATCGGAAGAAATGGTCCAGTTCATTGGCCTGTCCGTTCTCCTAGTTTGACATCAATGGATTTTTTTTCTTGTGGAGTCATCTTAAAGCCCTTGTTTACGACACAGCGATCGAGTCAAAAGAGGACCTAATACATAGGCTACTGAATGGCTGTGACACAGTTAGGAACATGCCAGGAATCTGTAACGAGTGTGAGAGTCGTTGATGTAGCACTGTAATGCTTGTACCTAGGCTAGTGGAGAACATTTTTAACAGTTATTGTAATGTGTGTTAATATTTTTATTGCATTGTTTGGAGTGTTATGAACTTCAAGTTTATTCAATAAATAAGAGCTTTTAATAAAAATTTCAAATGTTTAGGTTAATTATTATCATTAAGCAGAATTTCCGGACCTGAATTCCTAAATGAAAGTTCATGTATGTCTCCTCTATGATCTCTAAAATTTCGTAACATAGTCATTTATATAGTTTAAATTCATTGCTAAATATAATATTTAAACTACATACCGTTATCAGCAGTGGATTTTGTTTAACTCCTTTGAGGATTGTTCATATATTCTTCCGTATTCTGATTCAAAAATGTAAATGAACCATAACTTTACCTATAAATAAATTTCTTTTGCCTAGGATTTGCTTAAATCTTAACTCGGAGAAAGAATATTACTGCATTTGTTCTTCACACCTCATAAAATGATTCGTTAATATCTCTTATACTTTGAAAATAGCACGTTAGCTTAGGTTATCTTTGGATGACGCCGAGAATAATACAATAAGGTACAGTCGAGTCACTCCTTTTCATCTGTATTAATCACCAGCCCTAGGTAAGGCAATCTCTTGTTGCTTTGAATTCAAGTTTGACACTCACATACATTAGCTTATGAACAAAGGTCAGATCTAGGTGAGCGGCGAAAGGGGAGGTTACGGAAATATATCACCCGAATGGCTGGAAGACATGCATCGCAACGACCGTCTACACAAACCCCTCGATGAGTCGTCTCGTATTGGTTTGATGTCAGAAGTCTGGCACTCAAACATTAACCTATGATCACAGGTTTGTTTAGGTTCAGGAGAGAAGGAAAGTGGATAAATATTAGACAAATACTACGTGGAGCGCTAGAACCAGGAAAGTGGCGACGGCTAACGTGGTAGAGGCGGCTTAAAATTTCCTTACCAACATAAACTGCTGCGCATTATATAGGCACGATTCCATGCACTGATCTATTCACATCATGAATAACTTTTTACACTTTGTGAAATGCACCTACTTGGGACATTATTTCCTGTGTACCTTTCCACTCTTTTAGCTATAAATGCGATAATGCTATTTAGAGTTACACTCATAAAATACATATTTTGCTTTCGCATACTCACTGGTACATTACGCAGGAAGATAATGTACAAAAAGCAAATATATGAAGGCCAAAATCCTTTGAAAGCTCAAATTTGCATGTCAAACACAGCTGTTGCTATGACAGCCCAGCTGACAAAGGGAAGATATGGTCATGCTTGTTGCAGGAAGCACATTAATAATTAAGATGCCAGCAGACAGATCTCACACGCTGAGTAAATCCTTGGCAAGTTTGTTGTAATTAAGCTAAACGCCGAAAAGCCATATTGACATACGTTTGTGTACAGGACGTCCTGTCGAGGGATGTGCTAATGGAGCCGCAATGAGAGCTAATAACCACTGCGAGATTGTTTGGGTCCATAACTTTACCCTGCATGAATGTGGTAAACCGACGTGGTCCGTCTCTCAAACTAATTTACTATCTACGTCTTGATAAACATACACTGAATGCCAAGTTCAATACGGTTGTAATAATGTCATAAAAACAATGTCACTAATAAACTAAATTTTCATTTTCAGGTTGTCACTGCCTGTAGCCGACACTAGGAGCATCACGTTACTTTTAAATCATTAAATTGGAGGGGTTTATCTTATTAGTAGTGTGTTAAAGTGTCTCTTACCCGCCTTTATTGCATTCTAGCAATTCCTTCGTGTTATTTGGCAGGTCACATTTATCCTTTATTCGCGGCAGGTAAAAAACACGTTGCTTACCTACTAATGAGTTCAAGACAGCTGAAGGGTAGAATATTACAATCTGATGAACGGAAAAATCTTAATACTTCTCAAAATTAATCGTGTAGTTCATATAATGATATGCTTATTGCTTTACGGAAAATAAAATAATGCAAATATTTCACCATCTTCCATTCTTTGCTAAATGTTTGTTTTTTATGTCCTTTTATTCAGATGAAATCTATTTAACATTAGGCTGTAAAACTGACCATGCAGGGACTTGTTGAAATTTCTTTATTTCCCACTCCGTTTTATCGTTTTAACGGTTTACCGGAAAACATATTGCATTTATATTTGTTTTAAGTCTATTTCTTTGTATTAATCGAGAAAACTTTAACAAATCAGTATACAGGAGAAATTTTAACTTCTTTGAAATGCAGCAAAATGAGAGAAGTTGAGTTACACAGTTGCTTTGGAATTCTGATTAGAATGTCTTGTACCTTATTCTATTATTATATTAACAAACATTGTTGTTATAGTAACCTTAGAATAAGCAATACGCACTATCTTGTGCTTTAAAAGTAATCATAAATACGTCACAATTGCCAAACAGTTGTAAAAGATATTCAAATACCGCTTTCTTTGTTCCCAAAATTAGAAAAAAAAGATACAGATTATTATTATTATTATTATTAAGCAAGAAGGAATTTCATTTTTTATGTGGTATGAGAGAATGAATTAACTAAGAGGTAACTTTTCTTCCTGTGTTGAAATTGAGATAGTTTAAACTGAATATTTGCATCAAACTTAGGAATTGATAGTGGCATTTTAAATTGTCGCATGCTCGGGATCTAGCCCGTTGGACTACACTCGCCTTACCTGTTATTTTCTGCTCGTTTACTCGGTCTTGCACTACTCTGGTTCAAACAGTCTCAAGATGAGGTTTTAGCTGTAATAATATAAGAACTGCTGATATTTTGATCTTTTTTTGAACCAATGCATTCTATATAGCGATTTCAAATGCCGTATACTGACTCGTTTCATACTTTCCTCTAAGCGCCTGGGCGGTAGGTGTTACTTTGGTCGTGGTACTGAAATATCCAATCTGGCCTACATAGATCTATTGCAGTTACCACCCCCAGGAGAATGACCCTGAAAGGGGATATACTATACATATATAGGAATTATACAGTAAGAATATAATTCACCAAGAAACATGTTAAAATATTCAACATCCAATATTTGTACACAGCAAATTGTAAGAAACGGGCGAGCTAGCAAATTCCAGGTAAAGCATAATTCTTAGTAGAGCACACCTTTCACCAAGCCAACGAGCAAGGAACAGGTAACGGTCAGGAGAAATAGAAACAAAGATAGAGAAAAGAAAGAGACGGAGATATAGAACCTGCTTTACAAAGCGCGAGGGTGACGCTTAAGTGCACGACTATGGAGTAACATATTCTCATACATGTTAAGGTCACGCGGTCTGAGGACCAATGAGAAACGTCGTAACATTTTTAAACGCAGAGGTGAGCGTCACTAGGCTCAGGTATATAAGGGCAAACAAAGCCCAGAGTCCACTCTCTCTCTCTTTTTATCTTCAAGAATTACGTCGGTTCGAAGTGCTACGCTCCTAGCGAAAGATCCACGTGTGAGCAAACGGGTGGGAGTGCGTGTGCGGATAGTTAGGCTCTTGACTTATTTAAAGTGGTGGGATTAGAATAATGGGAAATGCTAGCCGCCCATAAATATTTAAATGGTTAATAAACTATACTGGTTAAAGAAAATGCAGTTTATTTTTTAATTTGCCTCACCCACGAAAACCCTGAGAACCAAGATTTATATATAGGGAAAAGCTAGGAATGGAAAACTCAAATCAACAGTCGACCAGCATCCATAGCCGAGAAACAACGCTGCAGCAGAAGTATCAACCCAAGGACCGACGATTTCCCGCTACAACCGTGCAGTAAGGCAGCCCACTGGTGTCCACGGAGAATAGTCTTCCCTTGGAGTAAGCATCTGCGCCTCTGTCGAACCACCCGTAAACCTAGAACCACGCCTAAACAGGAGAAGAAAACGTAATGAAAGGGAAGTGAGGGAAAGGAATAATAGTAGAAGAGAAACCACTTCAGCATTCGCCTATCGACAATGGAAAACCACGAAATACAAAGCAGAGTGAGCGGTTGACGTGAATCGAACCCGTGACCTCCTGAAGGGGAGCCTCACACGTTACCACGGACTTTCTCCTACGGTGGTACCTACAGATTAAAATAGAAGTATTATAGTTGATGCAGGAAAGTATCTACGCCGCTAAGGCTATCTCTCCGGCATAACAGAGCAAAGAGCAGTAACTCTACAATTTCAAAAGTCCATCTTTCAATTAAGTCAATAGGAAACGACACAGGGAGGCGACTAACAAGCGAAGCTGTGCATAGTTTTCGCAGCAACTGTTTATTTTT
Organism: Deroplatys truncata; assembly: GCA_030765065.1. Classification (NCBI taxonomy): domain Eukaryota; kingdom Metazoa; phylum Arthropoda; class Insecta; order Mantodea; family Mantidae; genus Deroplatys; species Deroplatys truncata. The sequence continues at coordinate 91,722,065 of CM060979.1, forward strand.
TCTTTCTATTCTTGCGTGTATGCCTTGTTCGCAGAACACTCTGTCAATCATTCTATAACGTTCACATCTGCAAATGGACAACAGTGATCTGGACGTTTGTCATTGCAGAGAATTTGAGCACTCTCGCCAAATTAGTGATTCAATAGGAAGAACTTTAATCTTCTCGTATGTTCCTTAAACTGCATTGTAGTGTTGTTTTCAGTACTGAAAAGTTTAAGCAGGGAACACTTATATGTTGACAAAGTGTACCAATGGAAAGCTTCTACAAATACGAAAGCTTGTAAACGTTTATCCCATGATTTAACTAAAGTTAAAGCAAAACAAAAGAAAATGTTTACATGGTTATTCGTATTTCATAGCTTAATGGACCACGTCGCTGTATGGAGGAAACAACCGAGCGGGATGGCTCAGGCGGGAGGTCCCGGGATCGATCTCCGGCGATCGCCCACTCTGGCCCATGGGTTTTTCGCGGTTTCCCCGGGTCGTCAGGCGAATGCTGGGGTAGTAGTTCTTCTACCACGACTCTCCTTCCTCTCATTTTCTGTATTCATTATCTTCCTTGTCATGTATTTCAGGGCTGTAGGACCAGGCAACGGAATTTTGCACGTTGCGGCTGGGCGGTGTCTTGCGCTCTGCAAAGGTTTTCTTCCCTGGCGTTGCTGCGGTACTGCTCAGGGGCTCCGTGGGGCTCCGCTCCTGGGGACACTGAGGTTGCCTTGTGGGCAGGGGCGTGCGGCGTCAGATGCGTTCTATCTGGAAACTGTATGCCCAAGAGAAAGTTAAATTATAGACCAAAAAGAACCTAGTAATATCGCCCTACCGAGGAGATGAACTGACCAATGACCAGTGACAAATCTTGATGATGGAAACGACAGAAGAAAAAGTACCGCGCACACGCACAGCTTGAAGCAGCCTGTAAGCACAGTCGGTACGACAAAAGCTTATAGATAAACTACAGAACTTCCAATAGATAAACTACAGATAATCTTGCAATAAAACTACAGGATAACATTGAAATAGAAGCGGAGGGAACTTAGCACCTCGATCTACACAGATCTTTTGTGCCTAGGCCTCTGACGAGACTCCAGGAGGGAGGGATGGGGTGAGAGGAGACAGAGAGCGGGCGGATCAAGAGGCACGGCAAGGCAGAGGGCAGGGTCTCTAACATTTACAGATGTGGACTCCCCGGGTACTGGCTGGTGCAGCCGGATCCCTCCTCCTGTGGACTCGTGATCCGGAGACCGTTTGCAGTCCAGGGGACGAAGGTTTCCACAGAACATCCTTTTCCTCTGCTATGCACCCGCCGAGACCTCTCGCCGACACTTGCAGCCTTGAAAGACATCAAGGAGATGAAAGGTGAAGTGAAATGAAAATGGAGATGAAATGGAGGGACAGGAAATTCGGGGGATGTAATGATCCTTCCCAGGATTCTCCTGGCGACCCGCGGAAAAACCCCGAAAAAAACTCATAGACCAGGAACGTCAGTTATGGGAATCGAACCCACGACGTCCGAATGCGGGGCACGGACGTTACCGCCTGAGCCATCCCGCTCGGTAATAAAACTATAACCAAAAATGTCATGGGAATTTCCGATTTTCAGTAAATAACATATTGGCATGAGAGATTTTCTGATTAAGGCGTGGTGCTATAAAGCAACAGCTGCTGTTTCTCTTTATGTATTGATTTTACAGCAATACAAACAATAAATGAAATATCCACTATACTAAAACCAAAAAGGTAATTTTTAAAATATTGTCTGTGTTCTTTTTTTCATCGTATTATCGGTATATAATAGTGGAAATGAAGGCTATCAAACGTCTCGGATCTGTTTTATAGAATTTCAAAAGTTTTCCCCAAGAGTCGGAGAGGGGCTATGGCGGGACGTTATTTAAAAGGAATTAGTTATTTCACTCGCTATTGAATATTATGAAAAAAAAAATAAACTTGACAAATATATGTAACCACGATGATTCAGGCATTTGTGATACACTTCAACTGATAAATATTTCATAAGTATTGCAGCTTTTTCTTTGCTGTAAGCCAGTTCCTAGGGAAAACTGTACAGTTCCGACTACTTAAGTTATAAAGAACACAGAGAACCTTAGTCATTATTAAATTTCTTACCTTATGTTTTATTATTTTATATATGACATTATACAAGGCATAGAAAAGACAGAGGAAAAGATAGAGAGAGAGAGAGAGAGAAGAGGGAAGAGAGAGCATCTCCGGAAATAACCCTTTAGCTCGAAAACTGCTGTACTTTTTGGTAGTTCAAACAATAACATACATGCGTATCTATTACACTACACCTGATAAAGCAAATTATTTTGGACTTAATTTTTTACAGCAAGTAATACTGCGGAGTCAATACTCAAATACAGATCCAATTTTCAACCATGGCTTGGCCCAACCGTTCTTTCCCCTTTAACATTCAAGGGGATTATTTGTGCGGTTACACTCTTTTATTTTACGGTAGGGTATTGGTTTCGTTTGTACATTTCATTTCTCTGCCACAATACATAAAATAAATGCTGTAAATATCTATATAATATTATAAAGAAAGAAAAAAGTATATGTATGTGTACGTATGCAGGATAATCTCAAAAACCACTCAAACGATTTTGATAATTCTTTCACCACTGATAAGTCCTATTGCTCTGACGAGCATAAGGCTATAACCTACCTACCTACCTACCTACCCACCTACCCACCCGCCCACCCACCCACCCACCTACCTTACCTACCTTACCTACCTTACCTACCTACCTACCTACCTACCTACCTACCTACCTACCTACCTACCTACCTACTTACTTACTTAGTCAGCATACCGCCTGATATGTAGGGCTTATACCCCCTAGGACTTACAACCGTGCCTAGAGTCAGAAGTCTGTAGAAGAGCAGACAAATATTGAATCAGAGAATGAAGAACCGGCCCTTAGCCAGTAATAAGAACGACGGAAGATGATATGAAATGAAGGCGAAAGGGATGAAAGAAAAGGTGATGATGGAGCAATTACTGAAATGAATGGCGGGAGAAACCGGAGAACCCGGGGAATACCGCCCAGACGCCACTTCGTCAACCACAAATCCCACATGTTGGTTCCTGGAATCGAGCCAGGGCCGCCTTGATGGGAGGCGAGCGGTCTAACCACTCGGCCATGGCGCCGCCGTAGGACTATAACACACCATCTAATTTAATTTCATAAATTCCTAAAATATTGAAAATGATTCACAAACCACTTGTCTTAAATACGAACACACTGGGGCTCTAAAAGAAGATGCCTGCGAAGATCTTGAGTTTTAGTTGAGAATGCCATGGAGTGGAAATAGTTATTGCTACTCCACAGAATATGAATGAAAAATAAAATAAATGCTGCGAATATTTAATTCCAAATTAAACCACTTAAGTTGAGAATGTACAATATCTCCAAAACTAACCGTTGTAGAAAGAAATGTCTTGAATAAAAGTTGCTGGATGATATAGGGGAAAGTATGTGCCATTAGTCGTGTTTTATTTGGAGGAGGTTGTAATGATCATTTTAGAGTCAATTTAACTTGACCCTAGTTGTAGGTTCCCATTTAAAAAAATTAAGTTCACCCTAAAATGACTTTCATAACATCCGCCAAACAAAACACAACTAACTCATTTACTTTCCCCTACAACATCAAGCAATTTTTATTAAATTCATTTATTTCTACAACGCTTAGTTTTGGATATATAAATATAAAATGGTCCACCCTGTATATGTTCAAAATTTAGTAATTAAGACAGAAAAATAAGAGAGATACGAACCTGTATATAATGCCATAATACTCATGCCAAAATACCTTAATAACCCTCACGTAAGAGAGTTTTTGCTTTGTTTCCTTTACATATATGGTGTAATCAACTTCGTTAGCAGAACATGGAAATATTGTTATAAAAAGAAAATTGCTAACTTTAGAAATTAATGAACCGATATTTTTAACCAAAAGCTGAGAGTTATGTTTTTTCTTGATGGTCATAATATGTCTTTCCAAAGAGGTTACCTTGGTGGCCTAGGAGTGCGGAATCTACATATTCACCAGCTTCACCACTATCTTTATATAACTTAGGGTCTCTGTATTACCTGGAAAAGGCGTACCTTTTATGATATCAAATAACTGAAGTACCAAAGAGAAGGTATTAAGGTTTAAAATTTCACCTTCTGTATTTATCTAACAAGTTACTTGACCATTCCGATCGATGAGTGCTTATAAGCTACGCAGAATTCCCAGAACTTTGAAGTCTGTTAAGAAGAAAATAAGAAAGTCGGATGTATGTAGATATTTCACATTCTTTTGATGAATATCAGGGGATTTTCATGCGAATACTACACTTTACCCCTTTTAATTGTACAAAATTACAATTAAAAGGGGTAAAGTGTAGTATTCAACACAAATATCTTAGAGACCATTACACAATAATTCGAAAAAAGAGCAGGGAAAGGTAAATAAAACTAATTATTTATTCCAGTTTACAAAGCAACCCTGCAACGTCGGGCAGCCAACTAGATAATATATAAAGCTCATACTGACCATACATTTCGTTTAACGATTTTATACGCCTGTTTAAGAGGACTCAAATCATACCTGTATAAAAGTAAAACATAATTTAGCAGTATATAGAGTATTATAGCATATCTTTTGGTTTTATTTAAGGTATGAGGTATAGCACAGAGATTTTCGAAATCTATTTGTTATTTATGTACATACACAAAACTCTAAAATAATTTGGAAAACAAATCTGAAATATTACATCGCTATGACATGTAAATAAAGAATGCATAGCATTATTGCGAAACATAACAGAGTAGATGTGCCTTACAGAAGCCATGAATTTTAAAGCATTTTGGTAGCAAAACAAACAATGTTCAATAAGCAAATTGCAGCAAAATTTTCATTAAAAAGTGTTTTCTACAGAACAATGAAACAAAACAAAAAAATTAAAATAATTTATATTTGAGATGATACATTATGTGATCAAAAGTATCCGAACACCCCCACAAACAAACGTTTTTCACTTTAGGTGCATTGTGTTGCCACCTACTGCCTGGTACTCATTATTCGCGACCTCAGTAGTCATTAGACATCGTGAAACAACAGAATGGGACGCCTCGAGGAACTCATGGACTTCGAACGTGATCAGGTGATTGGGTGTCACTTGTGTCGGAAGTCTGTACGCGAGATTTCCACACTCCTAAACATCCCTAGGTCCACTGTTTCTGATGTGATAGTGAAGTGGAAACGTGAAGGAATATGTACAGCACAAAAGCGTACAGGCCGACCTCGTCTGTTGACTGACAGAGACCGCCGACATTTGAAGTGGGTCGTAAAGAGCAATAGGCAGACATCTAACCACACCATCACACAGGAATTCCAAACTGCATCAGGATCCATTCCAAGTACTATGACAGGCGTGAGATGAGAGACCTAGGTTTCCAAGTTCGAGCGGCTGCTCATAAGCCACACATCATGCAGGAAAATGCCAAATAAGGCCTCACTTGGTGTAAGGAGCGTCAACATTACACGATTGAACAGCGGCAAAACGTTTTGTGGAGTGACGAATCACGGTACGCAATATGGCGATCCGAAGGCAGGGTATAGGTATGGCGAATGCCCGGTGAACGTCATCTGCCAGCATGTGCAGTGCCAACAGTGAAATTCGGAGGTGGTGGTGTTATGGTGTGGTCGTGTTTTTCTGGAGAGGGCTTGCACCCTTATTGTTTTGCGTGGCACGATCACAGTGCAGACCTACATTGTTATTTTAAGCACCTTCTTGCTTCCCACTGTTAAAGAGCAATTCGGGGATGGCGATTGCATCTTTCAACACGATCGAGCACCTGTTCATACTGCACGGCTTGTGGCGGAGTGGTTACACGACAATAACATCCCTGTAATGGACTGGCCTGCACAGAGTCCTGACTTGAATCCTATAGAACACCTTTGGGATGTTTTGTAACGCCGACTTCGTGCCAGGCCTCACCGACCTACATCGATACCTCTCCTCAGTTCCGCACTCCGTGAAGAATGGGCTGCCATTCCCCAAGAAACCTTCCAGCACTTGATTGAAAGTATGCCTGCGAGAGTGAACGCTGTCATCAAGGCTAAGGGTGGGCCAACACCATATTGACTTCCAGCATTACCGATGGAGGACGCCACGAACTTGCACGTCATTTTCCGGATACTTTTGATCACGTAGTGTATCTCATACTAAGTGTACGTAACCGAAAAGAGAACAAACTAATATTTGTGTATCCTGAAATAACTGATATAGTAACCGCTTTTCAATGAGAAATAATATTTCATAGCTTAAAATATTTATAAAATATCTTATATATTACATTCATATGACTTTGTTTACTTTCCATTGCTTATTAGTGGGAATACAAGTTATGCTTACGAAAATTTATTTTTCCATCTACTTCATTTTAATCGAGCTAAACATTTCCGGAAATAGCTGCATTACACATTTCGTCACAGATACAAAGGTAGTAGATAGAAAAATAAGCTTTAGTAAGAATAGTTTGTACCCACTAATAAATACAGAAAGCAGAGAAAGCCATGTGAATGTATCACATCAGACTTCTGTGTTGTGCATTTACGTCTATCGCAGATTATATAAATTTCCTTCCGAATGAAGAGGACTTTATAGGATATTCTCAGAAAAACAGGATATACGTTTTATTTCTCGTGTGAATATCTGTATTAAATGATATTTTAATAAAAATCGTAAGTCATTTTTTTAGAAACTAAAAAAATTACAAATAGTTCCATGCTAAAGGCAGTTGGAATGAGGGAGAATTTTCTTGGAGGTCTTCGTATCGCATCCTTGGAAGTTATTGAACTTAAATACCAAGTTTGGTATTTATCCGACTTTTCTTTTTTGAGTTATGTTGTACACACACACCCGCGCGGTAGAAAAATTAAAAATCCGTATCAGCGTTGTATAAATGACTACAACTTCTAGATCCTGCAGTTCAAAATATCAACTAAAGCGTTTAGAGTTTTGTGGCTAAGCTTTATGCACATTTTTGGGAACTGGTTCAGATGAAGTAACGTTCACTAAATTATCATACTCAATGATACAGTATATATTATAGAATATATTGTATTTAACCAAGCTTCAAGTTCTGTTACTAAATGTTGCAGCTGCTTTAAAACCTGTTTAGCAGTTTGGTATGTGAATGTAAGTAATGTATTGTTTCGGAGTCACAGGTGAACGGCATTGCAGCAGGAAAAACTTGCTCAGATTTGCAGTTATGGAGGAATAAAGAATACCAATGGTGCTCTTACTTATATTATATCCCGCTAATTTTCAATTTAAGCCAGATATTGCATTCAATATTAGCTTGATTACCTTTATAACTTATATCCAACCATACGTAACTTTCAGGCAACGTTTCAACATGTTAGGAAGATGTTCATTTGCATACCGAAGAAAGCTGCAAAGGTATTACAACTGCAGGGTGTACGTAATCCAGTTTTAAGATTAATATTTGTCTAAAGATGTATTGTCACCTGAGGTATCGGTATTATATATTCAAGATTGGAAGAAAGGAGACAATCCGCTTTCGCCACAAAAAGGAAAATAATCTTATTTGGCAAAGAAAATGGAAAAACTTTTATTTATTTCTTTTGGCTGCGTTCGGTTTCTGCTGTGCATATATAAACCTTACTATGCTGGTTCTATAGCAGGGTTAAGCAAACACACAATCATCGTATTACAATAAAATTTTGTACTGCCGATTTCGTAGAGAAGTGCTACTGAAGGAGATTGATTGTTTTCTCCATTATCTTTACTGTTAGTTTCCTAAGCACAGTCCTGTAGATGAATACGACCAGTTTAGATAATTAAGGAACGAGTAAGGTAATCGAAGGAGGATGAAGTAACAGCGCTCAACGGTTGTATTATATAAAAGATACAGAAGAAAGGAATGGCGGTAATACTGTCTATTGCTGCTAGATATTCTAACTTATTTTTTCACTGAGTTAATTAATAAAAATGATATGTAGACGTTATTATATTGTACGATAAAGGCTGTTTTACACATAGAACCTGGTTTTAAAATCTGACTAAGTGAAGAGAATATATCGGTGTTTCTCAGAATGTAGGGAAGTTAAGCTCATTAAACGTAATATCAGAAAGAAATCTAAACAGATTATTATTCAGTAGTTAAGAGCAGATCAGGAACCCGCGGAATACTAGCAGAGAACACTTGAGGGCTACCGGGAGGAGGAATTATCTGAATTTGTTAAGAGTACCAATTAGCAAATAATCATTATATTTAATGTGATTGTGTGGAGCTCTGGTAGCTCTATGAGCTTCTTAAAGCGAAGACTCAACTCGGGAATATTTCCAATGCTTATTCACTATAAACAGGTTTATCAGAAGGCCAATCGTGAAGATGTAAGTTCTGGGCATCGATCATAATATATTTAAATTAATCGACTTTTTAGCTTTTCGAATACTAATGACTCTTGAGGTAATTTTACCGCAATGCCAAATCTCATGCTCTACTAAGGGAAACTAAACTGTAGGGCGTGATGCAAATCTCCACTCACCATTAACAGGATGTTGGTCTGGGTGGCTCAATTGGTTACGCGCTAGCCTTCTGATCCCAAGGTCGTGAGCTTAAACCCAGCCCAGACTGATGCAGTTAAACTCTAGCGGAATGAAACTCCAGCACACCGGCGGCTCTGATATGAAGTAAGCAATTGGCAGCGTCGTTAACAAGCAAAATATTTATTTTTATCATTAGAATGTAAATGACTCAGTAGTTAATAATGACGTTTCAGTTTACTTTTTAGTGCATTAATAAAACTGTAACAGAGCGCATTTTACGACAGAAGTTTGGTTGAAAGGAAGCTACTACAATTACTCTAACATTATAGCAGCCATTCAGTCAGCCAAGAGGAAACAATATTTTGAAACCCGTCACTTAGGGGCGCCTTGTATAAAAGCGTTTAACTGTAGCGAAAAGCAAAAGAATATAGCACTACCAACTCCGGTCATTAAATATCCCTCTGCCGTCTTTACATCTACGTCGCCGAGACGCCGCCGTAGTCCTTGCCTCAGATCAATACCATTGTCGAGGGCTGAAGTTGTCATTAGGGGAGGTTCGTGAGGAAATGCTTAATTAAACATAGGAGTTGGCAGCCCTGCACAGGAAAGATACTGTAGCTCTCGTCGCAACACCGAAAGTAATACGACTGATAAAAGTAAACGACATACCTTCGGCTATCGCGCCGGACGATTTGTTCCGTTTCAAACATTGATGGTCGAGTATGCCCACAGAGATAAGCAAACCGAAAGTTTTACACTATCGACGATAGTTTCCTGTATCAACCGAATGTATTTATTCGATAGTTTTCATTGGGAATGTCATTCGTATAAACTGAGGCAGTATTTTTAACACTTAAATAATTTCAGTCTAATTATATAATATGTAAATTCGATAACAACCCGCCTTAAAAACAATATATGTGTATAATAATTTGTAAAATGTATGTAACAGTTATTGTATATGTTTATATTATTGTATACATATGTAATAATGTTGTGTATGTATTACATAATTTAATAACGTAGGAGCTGTGAGAATAATAAGTTAAAAGTTGCTACCAATCAGATAACAATGAGGTAACTTTGAGGCAATAATGAATTTGAAAGTTTAACAATACTACTTGTGATTCTTGGAAGCAATAATGTAATTTTTGTGACAGTTTATAAAATAGCCAATCAACAACCAGAAAAAGCTTTAGTTAAATGAAGGTATTCTATTGGACTAGGACACATTTGCTTGGAGACAGCGCTCATAACTGGACGCGTTGGTTGTAGGCAGTGTTCCTAACCGGACGCGAGATGCGTCCTAGAGTACAGTAATTACTAACTTATTAATCCGCCATTCCCAGATTGGGGATTGAGCTAGTACAGTGAGTCTGAGGGAGTTTTGCAGTAGATAATGCTACCCTAAATCGATTTTTCACATTTCATTTTATTTTACCATTTATTATTATAGCAATAATTGCAATTCATTTATTATTTCTTCACCAAACTGGGTCAAACAATCCCTCGTGTGAAACGAAAATAGTTTACGTGTTAAAAAGTGCAAGTAATTAATAAAAGAATCTCATAGCACTATCAGTGAAGTGTTATTTAAATTGTGCCAAGGATTAATAAATGTAGTGAAGTAAAAATTATAATCTGTGTAAGCCTACATTCTTCAGTCGCACCACTCCCTGCTAAGACATTCATGTCTCTAAAAAAATATAAATACTGACGCAGCCGAGGCAAACATAAATATGTAATATTTAAAGAATCAGTCAAAATTACGAAGTTAATATTTTTTAAACATTTGGGGCTAAGGCCACCGGAAAGTACATTTACGGCGAAGGCTACCGGTAACTTTTTACCATACGTGCGGTTGCAATTACTTCAAATTCGGTTCCCCAACAGTTGAATTACAATAATACAACTTCTTCAAATTGGCTCCCAAAGCGTGGTGCTAAAAAATAACGTAAATACAACTCCTACTTCAAAACGTATTAAACTAGTCGTAGCAACGAGTACAATTTTCGTTCAATACAATACAGTGGATTGTACGGTTGTATTCGGTTCTGCATTCGTTATCAAGATATTCGCAACACAGTTGTAAATGACTCTAAACCAAGGTTTCATTTTTAACCCCTTAATGCCCAAAGTCGTGAATTCGCATCGTGCCAAATAAACTTCCTTTTGAAAGCCTATATATTTGAAATCCAGGGGACAGCTCATAAACAAGTGGAATTTAAATCCTGAATCGAAGAATGTCTCTGTTGGCAAGAAACAGGTAGAATAAGAAATATGCTGTGCACACTGCCAGGAAGTAAGAACAAAGGGCTAGAAACGAAATGTTATTGGGGGTCCAACAAGGCCTACATCTCAGAGTGTGTCCAAATATGCCGAGTGATGATTCACATTCTGTAACTGAAATAAGAAAATACCCTATAATACCACAAACAGAAGGAAACAATTCAAATTATTATTAGTAGTAGTAAAACATCTAATTGCACCACATCTAGTAATACATCTAACCTATTAATCATTCCACAAGTCCACATGAAATAATGTCTGCTGTTAGGTATGGCCAAACTACTCCAAACTAAGCCAGTAATCCGGATTTCAATTTACTTCTTCAAGCTGAACTTAATTCAGGCATTAAGAGATTAAGAAATAAATTAATTTATAGATGCGCATTTCACAGTTTATTCATAATGTATATCATGACTACATTCGAAACTGGACAGGTGTGCTTGAGATAATTAGCAATTGAACTGTGTTGTTTTTAGTTAAGGTTCGAATAAACAAATGCACACAAAATCCAAAATTGTTATTCAGTTTTTGTAAAAGGTTTTTCTACACCAATTTATGCGAGATGTTTTTGCAATTTAAGTGCCATATACCATTATAACCTAAGCTGATTAATCATTTTAATTTTGCTTTATTTAGTTTCCTTTTGTAACCGAACTTATATAGTGATACTGGTTTTATTAGCTGAAATATTTTAATTTTAAAATTTAATTAACATAGGGTAAAAATAAGTTAAAATGTATAAGAAAAAGTGGTATTACTCTATGAAGTGAGTTAAGCAACTTCCTGTTCTAAATTTCCTCTCCTCCTTTGCTCATTCCTTTATAACTATGATTGCATGTATACTGTGATTATCGTTGAATACATTCCACAATATGACCATACCATATTAATCTGTGCACCATATTGCCAATTGGTTGGTTGATTCAGAGGGGAGTCGTTAACTGTTTGAAAATCTCTCATCAAGTGGCAGCGTTGTCTGTATAGCATGGGAAACTGCGTTGTTCGATGTTTTAGATGTATACTTTCATTAGTCTTTTTGAGACAGTGGAAAGGTAGTAGTAGTATTAGTAGTATTTATTAATTAAGTACTTAGTATTACATTAATTACATAACACTGTCGCATGGGTCAAAGACCGTACATGCTCTCTAGAAAAATACCTGGTCTGTAAACGTGACTTGCAGAATCGACCAGAAAACAACTATTTTTATAATCACCACACTGTATACATGCATATAAAATTAAAAATTCTCTGAATCACACACAAACACTCACGCACACAAGTGTTCAAGTACCACATATATTAAAAGAAAATTTACATAAAGACCTTATCTCTTAGCACACGTACTTCCATTAAGTATGTGCCCAAGCTTGGCCAGTTTTGGCTGTATAGAATTTAGTCCCAGCATGCTGTCCTCCGTCTGTTGGAAGCCAAAAATACTTCCGATAATAGTTTTTTCCTAATACCCTCCGTCTGCACGCATGCTGCCAGTCTTCCTGTTCCCCGCATAATGGGCAAATTCTCCTGCCATTATCATCAAAAATCTTGCGAACTTTCCACCCTCCCAACCTAAGCCATGCTATTCCTGTTCTCCGTTTTATACCTAGTTCCAAAATATGTGTTTCCTTACCCCACCTAGTTTTTATTTCATTTTTTAGCTCCAGTGTTGATCTTCAGATTGTCTACATTCAGATTCTATATTCTGTCTGTTTATATCACATAGGTGTCTTGACTTTTTTCACGGCGCTGTGTGTATTTTCATTACCCATTTGCCGGATATAATTTAAGCCAATTTTTGATAATTATCGTTGTAACCCCGCCGCCCACCATTTTGGATGCTCTATGTTGTTCATTTGATGACGATAACATATTGCTCTCAGAGAGTTTAATCACCTTTAACTATTCGCAGCAAGTACCTAACTACATTTAGTTTAGCAAATACAGCATCTTCCCAGCGTCCTACCTCATGAAGAACTCCCAACCTTAGAATGCGCTTCCAGAAATTACATTAGAAAATAGGTTGTCGTGCCCAGGTCAGTTCCGTATGGTGGTGCTGCCATGCTGCCACTGTTTTAAAAAACTCTAACCAAAGTATAGACCTGTAGATGACAGGGCATTTTATTTTTCCAAACATATTGTTTGGGAAAAGAATCGAATGAAACCCTATTTTAATATAATCTAATATTTAAAGGAATTGGTGCCTGAATATTAATTGTTAACAAAGAGTGACCCCAAGAAAGCAGTCCATCCACGTTTCTGCATTACCCAGCTTTGAAAGCATAAACAGCTGCTGGTGTTCGCATCTCATTTACTTGCAGATTACCCATTGGGTTTATTCGTTATTAAGCGATTAACCACACCCGCGTACTCAATCACAAGCAGATTTTCGCGACTCACAGGAGAATAAGTGATGGGACCAACAGCAATCATTCCAACCCCCACTTGAGAATCGAATACGATACCCTTGGGCATATAAATGAACATGCTGATTATTAGGCTACAGAGCGTTTCCACTTTTTTGTAAATGGGTGTACAAAATGCCTGGCAGATGAGGCCCAAAACGCCAGTACCCTTATTGATATGTATGTTAATTAATGTGTGATTAGCTTGATTGCGATAATGATACGAGTCTGAGTTTTAGCTATGCCATAATTTCTCCATTTCCGGTTTCCTCGGGTAGCAGCAATATACGATTATTCACTTAGAGACATCACCAGCAGCTGCATCAGGGATTAGGCCTTTTGAACTATTCCGTCCTCTCAAAGAAATTGGTACATTCATCTCTTCATGGGTCCTCCTTTCTCTCTCCTTCCTGTGTGTTTGTATTATGGGATCTTCTTGGGAAAGTGGGACATTGGCATCCGTCGTACATAAGCATAATACGTCTTTATTTCTTATTTTATTGTTTAGATTAGGGCGGCGCCGTGGCCGAGTGGTTAGACCGCTCGCCTCCCACCGAGGCGGCCCGGGTTCAATCCCAGGGGGTTCAATCCCTGCATGTGGGGTTTGTGGTGGACGAAGTGGCGTCTGGGCGGGTTTTCTCCGGGTTCTCCGGTTTCCCCCGCCATTCATTCCACCAACTCCTCCATCATCACCTTTCCTTTCATCCATTTCACCAACATTTCGTTTCATCTACTTCCTTCATCCCATACCAGGCATCGGGCTGATCACCCATCCTGGATGTTCTGTCTGATCCATGAGTATCTGCTCCTCGACGGGCCTCTGACCCCAGGCTCCCGCTTGTAAGTCCTGGGAATGTAAGTCCTACATAAGATGAGGGTAAACAGATAATGAATGAATTATTGTTTAGATTAAATATGTTCAATTCTTTCTTTATTGCTCGCTGATACTTTCTTGTCCGTCGTTCCATATCCCACAACCGCTCTCGAGAATCTCGTTTCTAGTGCCTCTTTTTTGGGGGGGCTTTTGATTTTTTGGGATTTTCTAGCACTCTGAGAAAAAAAAGAAGAAATCGTACTCCAAAAATTTCAAAACAGTGTCTTTCTATGTTTTTTTTATGAGGGTTCTTCTAATTGTCCTATATATTTATTAAAATGTTGTACTTTACTTTGTTGGTCCCTTGTAATACCAGTTTCACAGCACAAGCATCTGAAGTGTTTTGCTTGTTCCATTATATTACTGTTAATCACTGTTTTACACCGCACGCTTAGGGATATATAAAACTAATTGTTTGTGGTATGAAATTCACATTGCATACTAATTAGAATAAATGAAAGAAGGATGCAACATGCAAAATATAAATTCAGTTTGTATATTAAATGTTTTCCGATATTCCTGCTATGTTTGCTATAGTACAGTTGCACAAATGGTTAACTCATAAAATAAATAAGAACTCCTAAAGGTTCCACATATGTACTTTTCAGTTGCACGCTTTTTAAAACTAATATTTAATAATTTATGTACGAGACATAAGATAGTAATGCTACGACTGCCTCTCCCAAAATATCTTACGCAGGGATATTGCGTAAGAAATGACACGAACATTTCATTGGATCTAATGTCTACTGGATAAATATGCGTTTCATTTTAGTTCCTTTTCATATAATCATCTACTTCTTGGTCAACGATTTCTCCAACAGTAAACTTCTAGAAAAAGCTCTTTGCTCTTTACGAAGTGTTTCATTAGTAGTCGTTCTTTGAAGTATCAACTATATAATCTGAGAAGGGATTTTAGGCCCTTCATATGCCTTTAGGTTACTATATGCACATCAGTCCGCATATGAAACTATGCAGTTACAGAGAATTTAGGAGTAAACAGACGGCGGGGCAACCAGTAACTGGAGCACAGTGGTCCCTTTGTGCCTCCAACGTAACCCTGTTAGGATGGAATAAAGGGAAATCCGAAAGGCGACCAGATCCGGACGTCGATGTGCGCTAGCAAGGACGGTCTATAACGAATCCCAAACATTTCCAACATGACACCTGGGGGTTTCGGGAATAGACGAGAGACTCCGGAGGGAAGGGGCCCAAGTAGCTCCACCATGCGCCAGTGAGGAATTTTTCCATAGTGCAAATTACACCGTCTTGCCGCAACATACAAACCGCCGTCAAGCAGTCCTGTAACTGTGAAACAGAGGAGGTAAAACAGATGAAAGAAAATGGACAGGAAATTTGCGGTAGAAGGGGAACCACACCAACATTCGCCTACCGACCCTGGGAAAATACGAAAAAAATCTGATGTGTTACACTCACATAACTTTCTCTACTCTTGTACAACCTAATTTTACAAACGCCTATTCTCCATATGCTTCATGTTAATCGAGATATCGAGATGTCAATCTTATTGGTAATTTTCTTGTAGATGCAAGGAAAATATGGTAGCTTTTAAGCGATAGTCAAATATTTTAACGCTGGTTGCTATGTGACGCATTCCATTCTCTTTGCATGTCCAGGACATAAAAAAAATGAATAACGAATTTGAGAAAAAGTATAAGTATTGGAAAATTTAAGGAAATAACAAGCAATATCTCGAAAACGGTTCACTCAACAAAAGAAATGTATATGACATAAATTGTGTATTTTAACGCGATCTACATTTTTTGTGTAGTAAAAGTTTGTCTATCTCTTATGGTTTACCAGTTATGCAAAAGTCGTTCACAATGAAGAATACTTTTGGAGACATTCCCAGAAAATTCTAGATATGCATTTCATTTGTCATAAAAGTATGTTAAACATATGACATTTTAATCAAAATCGTTAGAGCCATTTTTGAGAAAATTAAAATTTTCGAAAAATCTTCCATGTAAAGGGTAGTCTGGGGTGGGGGGATTTTCTTGAAAACCTTCGTGTCGCATCTCTGGAAGATACTGAACCTAAATACCAAGTTTGGTGCTTATCCGATTGTTCGTTTTTGAGTTATGCTGTTCACAGACACACACACACACACACACACACACACACACACACACAGACACACACACGGACATGTTTCCAAAAATGCTTTTTTTGGATTCAGGAGGTCTCAAAACGTGTATTTCCGGTGAAATCTCGGTATCGAATTTTTGGGTGGAATGCAATACTTCCCCTACTTACTATACGTAGTAGAGAAAGTAAAAATGAATAACGCATTTGAGAAAAAGTATAAGTATTGGAAAATTTAAGGAAATAACAAGCAATATCTCGAAAACGGTTCACTCAACAAAAGAAATGTATATGACATAAGTTGTGTATTTTAACGCGATCTACATTTTTTGTGTAGTAAAATTTTGTCTATCTCTTATGGTTTACCAGTTATGCAAAAGTCGTTCACAATGAAGAATACTTTTGGAGACATTCCCAGAAAATTCGAGATATACATTTCATTATCTTAAACATATGATATTTTCATCAAAATCGTTAGAGCCATTTTTGAGAAAATTAAAATTTTCGAAAAATGTTCCATGTAAAGGGTAGTCTTGGGTGGGGGGATTTTCTTGAAAACCTTCGTGTCGCATCTCTGTAAGATACTGAACCTAAATACCAAGTTTGGTGTTTATCCGACTGTTCGTTTTTGAGTTATGCTGTTCACAGACACACACACAGACACACACACACACACAGACACACACACACACAGACACACACACACAGACACACACACGGACATGTTTCCAAAAATGCTTTTTTTGGATTCAGTGGGTCTCAAAACATATAATTCCGGTGAAATCTCGGTATCGAATTTTTGGGTGGAATGCAATACTTCCCCTACTTACTATACGTAGTAGAGAAAGTAAAAAAAACAGTCAGAATGGCCGGTCCCACGGGAATCGAAATTGAGACCTCACGAATGGGAGCCTCATACGTTACTGCGAAGCCATCTCGCTCGGGCAACTAAAGCGGAATCTCCTTCTTTAGAATCCGAGTGACGGTAGCTTGTGAAAATAATTCCTCTTAATATGCAAGTAGTAAGTATGGAGCCGTAAATAATTAAACACCGATACACAGCTGAAATGCATTAAATAGTGGTCTTTTGTGTTAAAGTATAGAAGAAAAGATCTGGGCAGTACTACATAAGTCATAAGGTCATCGATATGCGTTCTCGTTTCCGGGCTGTTGTGAAACAAAATGATGTACGCTGTTTTCCTTCCCGTTGTCCTTTCCGTTTTGCTTTCCGTTTTCGGGTTGTTGTAAAACAGCCTTTAAAGCTAGCGATATTTGATAAGTATTGGTAACAAAATTAAATAAATGAATAACTGAGAAATAAACTGTAGGTCCAGCGCTTACAAACGAATGCTTTACTATCTTCTTTTTTTTGGTTTAAGGATGCCCAAAGCAAAGAATGCAATTAAATGCTTTCTTTATTGGATGATAGAGATCTCCAGGATCACTCCCCCTGGTGGGCTATAAAACTATATACAATAAGGCAATGTATCTGTCAGATTTATTTTTCCATTTTTGTTATACTCATAGCCTGTATGTTCATGCCACACAGTTGGATTTTTAATACCAACAATTCTAAAGGCATACATTTCTATTTAATCTGGTTCCATTTAAGTGAATCATTTCGTTGAACTTTAAACTCAATTTTTCTCAATTCCTTTATTTTTCAGCATTCAAAATTCTCCGTGGACAAAAGTTTATCGCTTATTAGCTTGTAATTTTCAGGAGAGCTCTAGCAGTTATGGGTTTAAAAATTCTTGTACACTAGTTAAAAATATTGAGCAGTTCAATTAATCACTTTGCACAGCGCGCACTGAAAAAGTTGAACACGTTTAGCATTCTTTTCTCTTAAACTAATTAAAAAATAAATGCATTAACTACAATTTAAGTTTTTATTCTAGCTCAAATAAAAATTTTGGAGTGATACATATGGTCCAAGGAGCATTTGATATTAATATTATTAATTATGAATAAAAGCCGGCGCCGTGGCCGTGGTTAGACCGCTCGCTTCCCACCAAAGCTGCCGTATTCGATCCCAGGGACCCACATGTGGGTCTTGTGGTGGACGAAGGGGCGTCTGGGCGGGTTTTCTCCGAGTTCTCCCGCCGTTCATTCTACGAATTGCTCTATCAACTTTACCTTCATTCATTTCGCCTTCATTTCTTATCATCTTCCCTCACTCTCACATCTGGCTATGGGCCGATTCCCCGTTCCGGGTTCTTTATTCTCTGATTCAGTGATCGTCTGCTCCTCTACAGGCATGGTTGTAAGTCCTAGAGGATGTAAGCCCTGCATACGAGGATCATAAGCTGACTAAATAAGTAAATTATGAATAAAAATTAATGTCTTAACAGCGGTTTGCCATAGCGTATTAACATATTGCGTGCACTGTATGCTTTACGTTCAGAGTATATGGGAAAAAGCTAAAAGCAGTCATAAGAAAACTGTAATTTTTTGGATTTTCACAGATATATTGCCTTTAACAATTTTCATTCCTAAAAAACTCCAGGCATCCTGAGTGCGCTATTAGTTTGAGTTATCGATGTCAATACTTTTTAGCCGCTAAGTGTGCGTAGTGACCGGCGAATTTCAAAATTTAATCATCCACCATCAGCAGAGGAAAGTTGTCCTTAAGAGTTCCATATACCGAAAATGTCATCAGTCCACGAGCAGGTTAGGAAAGGTGAAAAGGTCAGAACACCAGCTTTAGCAATGGAAAACAAAGCGAGTGCAGCTTCTCCAAGCTTTCAATAACTGCAGAGAGGGATTATTGACGGATATCAGACACTCCCTCCACTTCTGTAACAGCCACACACTCGCAAGCATATAACGTCTCTCTCTCTCTCTCTCTCTCTCTCTCTCTCTCTCTCTCTCTCTCCCTCTCTCTCCGTTTTCTGTATACACCAGCTCAAAATCTAATAGGATGCGTACAAAGAACAAAAGAGCTTTGATCTTCATACAAAAGCAAATAACTAAATCTGCACTTTAAAAATATACAGGCTGTTAGAAATTACTAGCACTATTAGAGTGAATTAGGAAGAATAAAAATCCATGTTCGGACTTGTATTGTTTTGTGCTAAAAGTGAAAGCTTAGAGAGTTTAAATCTCCGACTTTTATACAGTAATGATACAATAACAGTAGTTTTGACTAAGATTAATCCTTAACTGACAGGCTCCTGTAAATACAAACATGTACATCGCTGTGCAGACTTTCTTCAATGAGACGTTATGTCAACCGCACCTTTTTATCCCTATTTGAACATCTCATCCTAAGACCTTCTCCCTCAATGTTCTCTTCAGAGAGTTAGCTTCATTTTCATAGTGGTTCTACAAACGCCACGTAATCTGTTAAGTAATTTCTTTTATATTTGTGTAAAACAGATACAGTGAAAAAAGTGATAATTTTATTTTCTTTGAATTCGACAATGGTTGGCGGTGCTGATTCATTTCTATCCGTCATACCACATGATCCTGACTTCGATCTTCATTTCTTTCTAGTGATAAAGAGTAACAACTGAATAGAGACAAAAAACTGAAGAGAGGGTAGCGAAGTAAATAGTTCCCTACCATGTGATGTTGAAGACGGTTAGGAAATTGATGAGGGGGTAAATATTCCAGTGTTTTTATAAAGAGTTTCAAAGATAAATCTACATCGTTATTTGAATGCATCGCAATTAGAAAATGTATGGACAGTGCAATTTTACTGATACTTCCCAAGCTTGTTTCTTGTGTCTTGAGTGAACATTCAAGAACTCATTTTTTTTACCGTAAACACTAAAACCTAGGGAATTAAATAAAAAGTTTCTGCATTTTAACTTATGCATATAAGGGATGATACATAATTTTTTATAAAGATATATATATATATATATATATATATATATATATATATATTATTTGTAAAGAAAGTTTAGCCTTAGTGTGAGTTATAACAACACAGATTAAAATATTTCTTGAAACATTCCCTTTAATATAAAAATAACAATATAGCATCCTGACAAAGCAATTATTTGTTTAAAGAGTGTCATATACCACATCACCAGTTATGATCTAATTTTTGCATGTCACCAATTAAGGGTTAAGTTCTATAGTTTGACAAATTTCCCTTGTCAAGAAAAATGTAAGGAAGCTTACCCATGTTTTAACCTTAAAAGTTTTACTGGATAAATGCATTTGTTCTTATTTACTTTCTCTACTAGTTATTTATAATAATTGTTTATAGCGTTCCACCCAAATATTCGATACCAAGATTCCACCGTAAATACAAGTTTTAAGACATCCTGAATGTGAAGATGGTGTTTGTTTGCTGCTACGTAGGGAAAGTCAGTTTGAAGATGATGTATTATATTTCAACTGTTGGGGAGCCGAACATGAAGTAGTTGCAACCGCACGTATGGTACCCGGTAGCCTTCGTCCCAAGTTTAAAAATATTAACTTTGTAATTTGATTGTTTCTTTAAATATTATATTTTTGTTGGCCTGGGCTGCGTCAGTATTATTGTTAGAGACATGTTTCTCTTTGCAGGGTTGTGGTGCGAATGAAGAATGTAGTAGGCTAACACAGATTATAATTTTACTTCACTCCTTTTATTAATTCTTTACACGATTTAAATAACACTTCACTTCACTAGAGAGAGCTGGGAGGTTTTTTTATTTAATTACATGCACTTTTTAACACGTAAACTATTTTCGTCTCATACGAATGCGTATTAAATTTCTCAAGGACACATCTCACGTCATTAAGAAAATTATAACACACATATTTACATATAGTATAATTTTAAAACAAATAATTCATAAGCAATAATAAAACTTAAGTAAAAAACTTTTAAAAACTTTAAATAAAATAACGGCACACATAAAATATTAATATACGTAACATAATTGAAATATAAATTAATCATTGTATCAATATAACGATTTTCTGCAACCAACACGTCCAGTTATGAGCACTGTCTACAAGCAACTGACTTGATTTCTAGCTCTTAAATTTGTAAATTTCTGTATTTCAAGTCTGTGTTTGGCTAATCCTGGTCCAATAGAATACCTTTATTTAACTAAAGCTTTTTCTGGTTGTAGATTGGCTATTTTATAAACTGTCATTAAAATTACATTATTGTTGCTCCAAGAATGACTAGTAGTATTATTACACTTTCTTACTCATTATTGCCTCAAGGTTACCTCATTGTTAGCAAGTTTTAACCTATTATTCTCACAGCTCCTACATTATTAAATTACGTAATACATACACATAACACTATTGAACATGTATACAATAATACTAACATATAGAATGACTGTAATATACACCTTTTATGTATTGTTACATACACATATTGCTTTAAGGCGGGCTGTTGTTATATTTTTTATATTATATAATTTGACTAAAATCATTTAATTGTTAAAAATACTGCCTCAAATGGAAAAAGAAATTAGAAAAATGTCGGTGTGTATGTATCCCCTTGCACCAAAGTACCCTTTACATGCAACATTTTTCGAAATTTTGTATTTATACAACGATTTTGATCAAAATGCCATACGTTTATGATATTTTCATGGCAAATTATATAATCTATACCTTGAATTTTCTAGCATTAGCTTCTGAGGTCCTCCTCATTCTGAAACACTTTGCGTAATTGGTAAATCATAAAAGATAGACAAACTATTATTTCACAAATCTGTAGAGCTCTTAAAGCTCAGAATTAATGTCAAATCAACTTTATTTGTAGATTAACCATTTCCGAAATATTCCTTGATGCGTGTTTGAAGTTTAAAATACTCATACTTTTTTCAAATGGGAAGTCATTTTGTTTCCTTTCTTCGTTCTTTTTTCTGATGGTCGGAAAGAGCACGTAATTTCAAAGCCATCACATAAAGACAAGCTGACTATCGCTACCTATTGTATAATACAACACGAAATGTGTAAATGTGAATTGAAAGTTTATCTGCATTGACAAGAAGTAGTTAAAATAATACGATTTTGTAAAAATAGTTTGTAGAGAAGCGAGCAGAGAAATTTGTTTGAATGTAACACAAATATTTTTCTTAAATGTTAACACTGCGGTACGCTGCAGCAGTGGTCCATTGTCCAACTTTATTCCATTTTCAAATCATATTTTGATACAGCACACCGCAATCACCTGGTATCTGTTGACCATCTTGTGTAGTACCAAAACTTAATCAAGTCTATTAGGGATGACAATAAATATCCTAAAGTTCACATTTTAACAGATTATTAAAAGGGCTGCATTATTCTAATCTCAGTGAAGCATACAAAAGTAAAAGGGACAGTAACGGGCCATTCATAATGAATAGGCATTAGCATAACAACGCAAAACATACGCATAAACTTAATGTGTTATTTTGTCATTCACAACAACAAACGGATACACAACGCGCAATCAATCGAGGACTGAAACAGCTGAGCTAATAGACGGCCTGCGAAGCCACCATACACAACAAAAAAGGTTATGTATATGTATCAAAATGAACTAGAGATAGCTACCCGGTTAAATGACGTAAAAAAAATACACCTACAATCACTATTTGTTTCGCTGCGGATGTTAAATATATTCCAGCGATTTGTAGTCCATAATCTTACACAGAAAGGTAATTAGGAATCCATCAAATGCTGACTCGTACCAAGTGACTAAAAGTTTTCTATTGCTATATAAATCGCGCAGCCGGGGCAAAATCAGTCAGTGAGAGTTGCCAATAGCAACTAAAATCTGACTACACAATAAGAAAACTTCTATTATTATCATGTGATGATGCAATTAAAATGTTTAGTAGCAGAAAGTCAGGTATTAATCTATTAATGTAATAATTGTGATACAAAACAGAAATACAACGAAAGGTATATCTAGGCAATTTATTTCATAGAATAAGACGTTAAAGAAAAATAAAAACAATTAATGAACCTGCTAATCAGAGAAGATCTGCAAATGCTAATCAGAGAGAAAAAGGGGGAGGGAGAGAGCTAAAATCTGGAGAGTATGAGTAGTATCAGTATGCAAGCTTTTAAAATTCAGTTTAGGCTCTTGCAAGTTAAAATGTTTTAATTACATATTTAAAATGCATTTCTCCAACTTATATTTAATGGATTAGTAGAAGCCCTTTCTCAAAAGTTATAACTGCTAAAGATATTCAACTTTCATAAATTATTCAGAACATATTGCTGTATATTTGGAACTGAATCAGAATTATAGATCAAGAAAAAACACTTCATTTTGATTAAGCTTAATTCAAAACTTTATAAGTAAAATACTTTAAACATATAGAAATGATTGTAGTTCAGTGATCTTGTAACACACATAGGATCATAGAGCAAAAACTTTCAAATAGGTTGCTAATTATAATTTCAGTTAGGGGTTTTTACAATAAAGGGCACACATATTAAGAGTATAATAAATTTGGCAAATAACCTAATTCTGAATTTTTCAGTATATTTTCTCCATTAATATACAGCTCTTTATGTTTTTACATGCCAACGTTCAGGCCTGTATCTTAAACATTGTATTTTTAATCAATTTCTTTTAAAGAAAAACATACATTTACCCTACTATCATAAATTGTTTTGCTGCTGTATTTAGATAAATGCCAGCGTTTTCTGGTCCATAATCCTACACAGAAAGGTAGCTAGGAATTCAATAAATGAATTTGGACAATCTGATGTAATAATTCAGAATTATCCATGAAGATATGTATGGAAAATCCCTGTCTCATTGGCTAACTTCTTAAAGTTGAGGTGGGCATAAAGAAGACAGCTTAAACGTTTATGACACTGTTTATGCCTACCTCGGCCGATGTGAACGCGTGCATTAGGATAACATGAAACTAGCTTCTAGACTTATATTATCATTATGTCAAGTTTTATTGTGAATGATCCCTTACATTCATTACGTATGCGTTAGATCACCTAGAGTAGTGGGCAGAACTAGACGCCATTAAATAATGTTGCACGGTCCCAAAGTTACTGTGACAGTATCGTCCTAATGTATCATCCGATGACAGAATGTGAACTAGGTGCTTTATAGACATCGTTAACTCGGATTGCTTACAACATGTAACTTAAGTTGCTGGAATTCGTTTCAGTTTTCTTTATGCCTTAGACTCTAAAATATGAAAGTGCATTAAAACAGCCACTTAAGGAGTTATTTCACCAATATGGATAACAGGTAATTACGGAAAATAATGCTTATGAGAAAATAAAATATGCAGTATTGCATCAATAATTTTTACGCTAACATATTGAATGGGTAACATTTTTAACCTGAAGTTGATTATTATAATTGTTGAGGTACAATACTTATTGCTTAACTCATCTTGTGTTGATTAACCACTACTATAATTCAGTCTTTTACAGAGTAGCATACATTTCCTTGCAAGAGAGATAATTGGTAGTTACTGCTGTCGTTGACTAGAAAGGCACATGTTAATATTTAATTCTTGCTTGAAATTGTTAACGCAAAAAAGCTGTAACTGGTTATAACTAGTACAGACGTTTCTCCACGACAATGTTTTTTTATCCACTTCCCGCTCACGCTATTATGCGTGGTAATTTGAAACTCCTGCATTCTGGTTTTGTATTTTTACCGCAGTTATTAAAAGAATATATTCAATCCTCAATTATTGATATGCATATTTATTTTTGCAGACATGCAATATAATCGTACTTGACAGTTGAATTGTACCATTTAAATCTTACTCTCTTTACTTCCTTTATTTGTTAGCATTTACTTACGATTTAATTCGTGCAGCATTTAAATACAACTCTTTCGGCGCAAGTAGCCATCTCACTTTGAGCTGCTGTCTGGCTTGGTCAATACTAGCAGGCTTGACTAATCGATCATTTATTCGCAGAGACCAGCGCGGTCGACCTTGATACTACTGTTGAATAGCTGACAGTAATTAATTTTATTTTCGCGTAAATATTTCTATTATTCACAATCGTTGAACAAATAGTAGATTGTACGCAATATACATGCATTAAGGGACAAAGGGAGTGAAATTTCGACCAAAGATGAATAAAGTTTATGAATGTTAGATTTATACTTGCTCTCTGTCACCGTGTCTGTTACTCATATTGAAATAGAGGGGCCAAAGCTTGGAAACGAACGGACGGGGTGACGGCAAAACCGATACAAGGAACTAGACTGCTCCAACAAACATTTGTTCACAAAATTCAAATTCGAGTATACTGAGTTTAATTAAAAGTTGCCACAGGGCAGTATACATCATCATATACAACATGAACACAAACCATTACGTTATGACTTCACATAAATCTAGTAATTATTGCAGAGGGAAAGATAAGGTAGAATGTCTTGACATACTTAGTACATTTGATCCATTTTCCTCGATCATTACACCTCTTCACTTCATGTTTGCCTGGCCATTAAACAGATCAACACCACTATCAAATAATTTCCATGATACCGCAAAATAATTCCTCACAAAATATACACAATTAGATAAACTCTGAACATATTAACAATTTAGGTAAAAGCCTGGACAAATTAACAATTTAGTTAGACCTCAAAACACTTAAGAATTATTACAAAGCTTGAAGTTAAACATTTGTGAAAAAACGGCCAAAACTTGCCAAAATCATAAATATGGATTTTAATGTTATTAAACACTACAAATGTTATACTTTAGCTCTATGTCGTTTTTATACCTGTAAGACCCATAAAACTGTAGTAAAAACTATCAGTTTTGACAACATTCAAGTGAACAAACATTCAAGAGAGGCCTCAGAAATATTTAAGTTCTACATTAGCTGCAGGGGAGCAGAAAAAGACAAAGAAAGCCTTTGCACTAAATGCGTTTTAAACAGCATGAAGTCAGATGTGTTATTTTAGTATTATAATTTTTAAACTCTTTTCTTTAGTTTTCAATTGCCAGGACATTGTATTTTAAATTTATGTTCATTAGTTCTTGTAAAAAAGTAATACAATTTTCAGAAATTTGGCTAATTTTTATACATAAAAGTGTGTTCGAATAAAAATAAATTTCTATATTAGCAAAATATGCTATGATCACAGAAAAAATAACTGTCCTTAAGGTCTTGATTGTAAGAAATAAGAAACAAAGACACCGACACACCCTGTAATAAAGCACTTGCGAATGCAAACTGCCATTGGGATTGCTATCTCTAATGAGATACCTTGGTGGTCTAGCTGGGAAACACTGGGAGTCAATTCGGGAATTCAATGTCCCACCGGCAAGTTGTCACAGTAGATCAATGGTTAGAGCAACCGCATCGAAAGCGGGAAAACCGTGTTCAATTCCCGATTGTGACATTTCATTTGACTCTATATTAAAAATAAATACCATTAGTTACTTAGTGGAACAATAATGACGCCATCTGACTTTTGAAAGTTAGCACTAACTTATATTACTTTCTCTACTACGTATAGTAAGTAGGGGAAGTATTGCATTCCACCCAAAAATTCGATACCGAGATTTCACCGGAAATACATGTTTTGAGACCTCCTGAATCCAAAAAAAAGCATTTTTGGAAACATGTCCGTGTGTGTGTGTGTGTCTGTGTGTGTGTGTCTGTGTGTGTGTGTGTGTGTGTGTCTGTGAACAGCATAACTCAAAAACGAACAGTCGGATAAACACCAAACTTGGTATTTAGGTTCAGTATCTTCCAGAGATGCGACACGAAGGTTTTCAAGAAAATCCCCCCACCCCAGACTACCCTTTACATGGAACATTTTTCGAAAATTTTAATTTTCTCAAAAATGGCTCTAACGATTTTGATGAAAATATCATATGTTTAAGATAATGTCATGAGAAATGAAATGTATATCTCGAATTTTCTGGGAATGTCTCCAAAAGTATTCTTCATTGTGAACGACTTTTGCATAACTGGTAAACCATAAGAGATAGACAAAATTTTACTACACAAAAAATGTAGATCGCGTTAAAATACACAACTTATGTCATATACATATCTTTTGTTGAGTGAACCGTTTTTGAGATATTGCTTGTTATTTCCTTAAATTTTCCAATACTTATACTCTTTCTCAAATTCGTTATTCATTTTTTTATGTCCTGGACATGCAAAGAGAATGGAATGCGCCACATAGCAACCAGCGTTAAAATATTTGACTATCGCTTAAAAGCTACCATATTCCCCTTGCATCTACAAGAAAATTACCAATAAGATTGACATCTCGATATCTCGATTAACATGAAGCATATGGAGAATAAGTGTTTGTAAAAATAGTTTGTACAAGAGTAGAGAAAGTCATGTGAGTGTAACACATCAGATTTTTTTTATTATGAAACAATATCTCAGAAAGTAACAATTATAGAAATGTGAAATTTGGTACATAGCTTCCTAGTGAACTATTTATAGACTATGTACAATTTTAACTCAGTAGCCTAAATTTTACAGAATTAAGAATTTCTTGTAGAAATTAGATATTTGTTTGGAGAAGAACAATTCGTGTTATCCCTACCCTTATTACGTTTTCCTGGTTATCTAACCTCTTTTAGGATTCATTTTATCAGAAATAATTAATCCTGTCTATGAATCTCCGCGCTTCTAACGAATGATATTTATGTACCTCAAAACTAATCATACACCGACATTGAAATAAGTAACAAAAATTGTAAAACTGATTATCTCAAAGGACAATAATACAGTGTTATTCATAAAGAAGGATCAGACTTTAAATATTTGTTTCTAATGAACGACAATAGATGGTGATACATGCGATACATCACTGAAATGGGGAAAGTTCAAAATTTTATTTTGTTTGTTCAAAATGAACACCATTTTTATGCGAGGACCACCAGTGCCTTTCCTTTGTATACGCAACCATCTACGAATTTATTGTATCAATTGTAAATTTGTTATGATGTTGTGGGTCTTTGTTGAATTTAGAATGAAATTCAGCCGCAATAAAACATGGATTCACTCTTTGTATACTGTAGCACACAAAACGACCTTTCCTGTGGTGTTGCCATTTTCTCGTAAACAAATCAAGCGCCACTGTTGGCACTGAATGGAACTAATAGGCGGGGAATTATAACTTTGAAGTTTCCTCTATTCAATGATGTGTCGTATTTATTGCTACCTATTGCCGTTCATTAGAAATAAATATTTAAAGTCTGTTCCTTCATTTTTCAGACATTAAAGCAATACAGTAACAATTTTGAAATATTGAGTCACCAGTAACAATCGTAGCTTTATTGATGGTAGGCAATTAATGAAATTATACGACAATATAGGATATGATAATTAACCGTTCTTTCACACAAGTCGTGTGTAAGGCAAGGTTGGAAGGGTAGAATCAGACAGAAAAATTCAATGCAGGGATTTCAAATCTTCCAGTTTTATCCGGTTGCTCTAACCAACTGAGCTGTAATGGCAACATGCCGGCATGACATTAAATTCCCAACTGACTAGTGTTTTTTCCGGCAAATCAGAAGATGATCTTAGTACATTTTGATATGACATATCCCAATAGCGACGTAGGACGTTGATAGTACTTTAATCTCCGGGTTTCTAGTTTAACCAATTATTAGGTCAATCATTGGTTATTAATTGTTCTTTCACACAATCCCTGTGTAGGACGAGGTCGGAAAGGTAGAATCAGATAGAAAAATTCAACGCCATAGCCCGGATTGAACCACCATTGTCATCTCAAGGTTAATTTCAGACCTACTTGTGTTTTATCGAAAAAAATACTAGTCAGTTTGAGAATTTACTGTCGTGTCGGCAGGTTACCGTGGTAGCTCAGTTAGTTAGAACAACAGGACGGAAGCTGGAAGACCTTTGGTTCTAATTTCGGCTAGGGCATTGAATTTTTCTGTCTGCTTCTATCTTTACAACATGGATGTACTGTAATGAACAGGTTAACTGACATGTAGCAAACGATTATATTACAGAGTTGTACTTTTGTTTGAGAGAGTGTAAATATGAAATAGCCATACAGCAGCGGTTTAATAAACATTCCCTTTAACAAATTTAAGTTTCTATGGAAGCTAAATTGTGGGAAACATGGCAGATGAGTACATTGCGTTATTAAAATGACACAGCCTTTCTGTAACCTTTCGTGTTAATACTGAAATCGTAACGATTACGCACGCACGTGTTGTTGCATGCGTGAGCGAGTTTCATTTGCGTTAAATACACTGTTAGTCGCGAATGTGTAACCGCAATTCACTAATGGCAACGCTTAACGAGCTAAAAGTGAACAAATGACCACGCCCATTTGGTCTAAGACGTGTCCGCTTTGTAGTAAAAATTCTAGTGGTTAAAGTTGATGTTCTCTTATCAAACCAGAGTAATATCTGGAACTTTGTATGCATAGTAAGCAGTTTATTCTTATCCTTCATGCTAGAAAATCCTGTGAGAGAAGTTAGTTGGCGTAAGACGTAAAGAAAACACCAACCATCGGATGTAATACATTCACATGACTCTCTTTACCTTCTATCTTTATTAGTTAGTATACAAATTATTGTTATTAAAGCTTATTTTTCTATCTATTACATTTGATCCAAACAAACCTTTGAAAAAATAGCTACATTACGCTTATGCTGGCTATGCTGGACTCTATATGCTGGCCTTAAAACTACATCCTTTTTCCATACAATCGCGAGAAACAACTGAAAATCGATGGGACTTTAAATGAATAAGTATTGAAAAATTCGAAATTATAATAACAAATATCTCAGAAACGGATTATGCCACAAAAATCTTATATTAAGTAAATTGTATTTTTTAAAGAGATCTACGTTTTTTGTGTGGTACGTTTTCGTCTATTCCTTAACGTTTACAAACTATACAAGTCTATACAAAATGCCTTCCAAATATTCCCAGAAAATTCGAGATATACATTTTATTTTTCAATACATGAATATGTAATCAAAATCGTTTGAGCCATTCTGTAAAAAATAAAAAATTTCGAAAAATGTTCCATGCAAAGGGTAGTTGGGTTTGGGGCATTTTCTTGAAAATCTTTGTATTCTATCCTTAGAAAATACTGAACTCAAACACCAAGTTCGGTATTTATCCGACTTTTCGTTTTTTAATTATGCTGTTTACAGGAACACACGCACACGCACCTTTTTCTAAAACCGCTTTTTTGGCCTCAAAACACATATTTCCAGCGAAATCTCTGTATCGAGTTTTTGCGTAGAATACAATACATCCCCTACTTACTATACGTAGTAGAGAAAGCAATAAACTTATCAGTCTAAACTTTGCAGAAATCGAACCCAGAAAGTCGTGGCAGCAACATGCATGCATTGCTAATGGATATTTCTGACTGAAGAGTAGTGAAGCTATGCGACTACTATTGCGAGATCTACTCCCCTCTCTCGCTCCCAACGGGATCTTATGTGGAGGAACTCTACGGAGTTTTTGCCCAAAAGTGTCCAAAATTCCAAATTTTTTTTTCCTTAATATCACGCCCCAATCCTCTCCTGACAAGGGTTATAATTGTTTTCATGTGCGGCAATTTTTAAACGTTTACAATGTCATTTAAGTTAGCCATGCTCAGCCTGCTAAGGTTACGCCCGCATAAATATGGCTTTTTCTCAAAATAACATTTTTTACCATTTAAAATGGCCCTCGCGTCACATTTTGATTCAGATATCTTTTAAGCTTTACATATATATCAAAATCTATTTTAAAAACAAACTTTACAATTTATACAAACTAAAGAGATTGCGTCAAAGCTCAAAATTAAAAAATGTTGAGTTTTTAAAACTGATCATATATTTAGTACACTTAAAAGTGTGGACAGAATGTTTTCTATAATAAGTTTTCTTAACAAACCCCACAGGTTATATTAAAAGCATTCAGAGAAGTTATGTACAAACATAGACGCTATTGATTCTTTCTAAACTAGTCATTCATTAATATTAGTCATTATTAACAAAATAAATAATATTAATAATAAATATTGCTTTATATTTTCTACACATGCTTGTTTTGAACACATTATAATCAACTATGCAAATATTGAGTAAATTGGATAAAAAAAACAAATAATTTGGAATCCCTTCAGTAGGGAGCTCAGCAGTAGCCTCTTAAGCTAGCCTAAAGGTCGTGCACTGCAGTTTACTTCCATACAACTCAAATGGGTGATTTGGAGGTAGGTTTTGAAACCTTAAAGTTAAAACTGGCACCGGTTTGTTTTTATTTTCTCTACTACGTATAGAAAGTAGGGGAAGTATTGTATTCCACCCAAAAATTAGAAAACGAGATTTCACCGGAAATACATGTTTTGAGAATCCCTGAATCCAAAAAAAGCATTTTTGGAAACATGTCCGTGTGTGTGAACAGCATAACTCATAAACGAACAGTCGGATAAACACCAAACTTGGTATTTAGGTCCACTATCTTCCAGAGATGCGACACAAGGTTTTCAAGAAAATCCCCCCACCCCAGATTACCATTTACATGGAACATTTTTCGAAAATATCATATGTTTAAAATAATTTTATGACAAATTAAATGTATATTTCGAATTTTCTGGGAATGTCTCCAGAATTATTTTTCATTTTGAACGACTTTTGCACAACTGGTAAACCATAAGAGATAGACAAAATATTACTACACAAAAAATGGAGATCCCGTAAAAATACACAATTTATGTGTTATACATTTTTTTGGTTGAGTGAACCATTTTCGAGATATTGCTTGTTATTCCCTTAAATTTTCCAATACTTATACTTTTTCTCAAATGGGAATTCGTTATTCAATTTTTTTATGTCCTGGACATGCAAAGAGAATGGAATGCGCCACATAGCAACCAGCTCTTAAAAGATTTGACTATCGCTTAAAGCCTACCATATTCCCCTTGCACCTATAAGAAAATTAGCAATAAGATTAACATCTCGATTAACGTGAAGCATGTGGAGAATAAGCGTTTGTAGAAATAGTTTGTACAAGGGTAGAGAAAGTCATGTTAGTGTAACACATCAGAATTTTTTCTATAACATATCGCTTAATTAAAAGTCATTTCGAAGTAGGTTTTAACATGACATTTTGCATGCGGTGTCCAGGTACATACTAGTACATGGGGATAATAAAGTGTTGCATCTCCGTTGTCGTCGTGGAATGATAATTAATTTTGCCACATTACCTGGGTGATAATCGTGCTTTCTCTCAGTTATCTACGTTGTGGCGTAATATACTCTTGTTAGAAGCTGGATTCCGCCGTCTTTGTTTTACCTCGGCTCGTCTGGGTTGTTTGACGATGATATAGTCGTAGATCTCAAAGGGTGAGGTACGAGAGAAATAATTATAAATATAGAGACACGAAAGTTACTTGAGAGAACACTATTTAATTCACTTTCTTAATACTAACACAAATGTAAACATGAAAACACTTTACAATCTATGAAGAACTTCTTTGTTAACGAACATCCACTGCACTAATTCTGACAAAGTTAATTGGTAATGATTGCCCGTTACTAATTCTATCCTTCATTTAATTCCTACACACCCGCAAATTTCACTCGCGCACTTTGAAAATATTTCATAAAGATTACATTCTTCTTTCTGGAACGAAATTATTAGCCTGACGGACGTGGATTCATCTCAGGACATCTTGTGACTGAAAAATCTTACTTGAAGATGGTCGATTTTAGGAGGAGTTGTATTGTAGTTCTTGTGTTTGGGAGCCAAACTTGATGTAGTTTCTTGGAGTGTTTGCCCCACGTATGGTACACAGTTTCCGGTAGCCTTCGCCCCAATGTTCACTTTCCGGTGGCCTTCGCCCCAAATTTAGGAATAAACTTTGTATTTTAATGCATCTTTAAATATCATTTATGTTTATGTTTGCCACGGTTGCGTCAGTATTAATTTGTAAAAGCATGTGTCTCTTTGCAGGGAGTGGTGCGGCTAAAGAATGTAGGCTTCCACAAATTAAGCCTCACTCCTTTTATTAATCCTTGACACGATAAAATAACACCACTGATATAGAGAGCTGTGAGATTATTTATTAATTACTTGCACTGTTTTCTTAACACGTAAACTTTATAATATTCTTGTCTCACACTGAATACGTATTTAACCTCTGGAGGACGCGTCTCGCGTCCAGTTAGGAACGCTGTCTACTAGCAACGACTTCTAAATTCTGATTGGCTAATTCTACTCTAATATAATACTTTTATTTTACTTTCAACTTTTCTGGTTGTTGATTGGCTATTTATAAACTGTCTCAAAAATTACATTATTCTTGCTCCAAGAATTACTAGTAGCATTATTAAACTTTTCAATTCATTATTGCCTCCTAAAGGTTAGTTCATTGTTACCTCATTGTTAGCAACTATTGATATATTACTATCACAGCTCCTATATTGTTAAATTACCTAATACATTCACATAACTTTACTAAACATGTACATAATAATATAAACTTATAAAATGACTGTAATATACACTTTTTATATATTGTTACATAAACATATTTTAAGGCGAGCTGTTATTGAATTTATATATTATATAATTAGACTGAAGTAATTTAAGTGTTAAAAATACTGACTCATACTGCACACTGCTTATGAAGTCAAATATCCGGACGCTTTTTGAATTATTTATAATTTTCCTATTGTTTCCTCAGAACCGGGCTCTTCGAATTTTGATGACATCAGAAGCTTTCTATTTCCTTCTTAATTCGCTGCTGCTGAGTCATATGGAGTTGTACAATCAAAAAATGCGCGAATTTTCTCTTATTCTGGGGTTCCTATTGCATCCTGTAGTAGAGTCTTTCTTACGTGTAACATAAATAAAGGATCTTTGTTCAGCTACGGCTGAAGCACACTTTCTCTTCGTTGTATTGTGTAGCTAAAGTCTAGCATTGGAATATTCCTATATATGTTATATGAGTTACGAAAATCTAAAACAACGTTAAATAAGATATTTATAATATTCTCTCAGGTTTTCTGTTACATCCCTTAATTCTATCTGACCCTGTTCTATTTTTCCTGTTAATTCTTTCCGACCCTGTATCATCTTTCCTGTTAAATGTTCTCTAAAACTTTGATTACCATTTTGTATCATTGACATAATTAACTTTAACATCTCGTTAGTTTCCGTACTTCCCCCTGGCTGTTCTACCTGTTTTTGTACATTCCCAATATCTACTGTTTCTACTACCTACACTACTATTTACGTCCTGCACAGTTCTACTATCACCGTCTGGAATTTCCATATTTGCATCTGACTGCTCGAACATTTTTCCGTTCCTTAACTGCATTTGACCACTGGAACACACAAATAAATTTGCACTCAGTACCTTTATATCTGCTGCCTGCAACTGCTGCTTCGATGCTGCTCCTGTTGTCCACCGCGTTGTCCCGGTCTCCTTGATTTCTGCGTCGTTCAGCTACCGTTGTTCGGCCACACGTTGTTCGGCTTCTCTGTTGTTCAGCTTCCACGTTGTTCGGGTTCCAGGTTGTTCGGCTTTCACGTTATTTGAGCCCCACGCTGGGCGCCATATGACGCAGCCACGCTACGTCCTCCAACAATGAAGCAATACCTTTGCCTCACGGTTGCTGCTTTTCTCCTCCTAGCTGTTTTTTTATACTTTGCCACGGCTGCTCGAGCACGAGATCTTAATCACTAGTATGCGTGAGTGTATGTACATAGAAGCACGAACGCTTTCCTGGAACCCTTTTATTCACCATTAAAATAAGACTTAAGATACGCCGATCACTTTTAAATTCTTACGATGTTACTGTGTCTTTTCCGAGACCGAAGATTATCAATTACAGCTGAACGTTCGATCCTCTTGCAAGTTCACACCCAGAGAATGTTGTTCCGCACCCCAAGAGGGCCCCAGCGAGAGTGTCTCCTCACCACACGAGCGTCCGAGCGAGAATGTTCTCACCACACGCGCGATACAAGGAAAAACCTCCTAACTTCCCTTCTCTCCCCTTAAACATTTCGCACCAAAACTGAGCGTCATGAAGCTTCTAGTGACCATCACTTCCTGGCCAGTACATCTGCACCTATTAAGTCAAAGAGAAACTGGCTTAAGCGGATTTACCCTTTATACCTGGGGCTGATCCCTAATTAGCTAAGCTGTGCCTGTCTGGTCTTTCTGTTGCTTTTAACAGTCAACAGTTTTCCCAATGCTTCTCCTTTTAATACATGCACTGATTTTAAATATTTTATTATTTATTCTATTTCGCTATCCTTCGCAGATTATTATCATAATTATTGACTTTATAGGAAAGGTAGAATCAGATGACTGAAAAATTCAATGCCATAGCCGGGATTTGAACCACAGATCTCCCGGTCTCCGTCCGGTTGCTATAACCACTGAGCTACCATGGCAACATGCCGACACGACATTAAATTCTCCAGCTGATTTGCATTTTTCCCGGTAAACCACAAGGAGATCTCAAATTGTATTGAGATGTCATACCCCAATGTCGACTTACAAATTTTTCAGTCATCTGATTCTACCTTTCCATCCTTGTCCAACACACGGCTTGTGTGAAAGAACATTAATTCCATTGACTTTATAATTTCGGCTTCAAACAGTACACGAAGGTTAGCGTTGCAAGTGACGACTGACATGCGACTGTCTAGAGACTGTTGCGAGGGCAACACTTGTATCCTTAACATTTGCTACGTGTACAGGCCCTGTCACTAGCAGAATACCCCGCTCGATTGATGTTCTGCTAGTGGTTCGTGCAGCAGTATGCTACAAATTCCAACGTTCCTGCCTTAGCATTCCCTACAGATGAAGCACAGCTCACACGAGATGGCACAACAAACTTCAACAATCAGCACATATAGACATAGGAAAACAATACATGCAATTGTTCTATCTCATCACAAGTTCAGTTCACTCTCAACATGCGAGCCGGTATCATTGATGATCGGTTAGTTGGATTCCTGTACTTGTAAACAGACGTACACAAATTTCCTGAAAACCACCATATCTTACGTGTATGAAGACACTCCACTGAGAATTCGTCAAAAAACTCATTTCTTGCATGATTGCGCTCCTGTACACTTCAGTCGCACCGCTCGGCGTTACTTGGATCGAACGTTTCCTGATCGATGGATAGATAGGTCAAACAGCAAAAGAGGTTGAAATTAGAACAAATTCAATTTTAAAAATTATAAAACAGTATTATGCTAATTTAGATATTATGATAAATGCACAAAACACAGCATGTATTAACTTTGAATTAACAAAACTTAACCCGAGTAGTATTAAACTAACTATAGATGGGGAAAACATATCGGAAATAAATTGCAATAATTTTCTTGGAGTAATAATTCATAAACATTTACATTGGCAATCTCATGTAGCATCAATTAGAAAAAAGATATATAAGGGCATTTATGTAATGAGACAATTAACTAAAATAATGGGCAACAAAATAATGAAACAGGTCTATTATGCTTTTATATATTCGCATGTAAGATACGGAATTACGTTATGGGAAAATATTACAGCAAGAGAAATGAGTCAAGTCTTTAAACTGCAAAAAAGCCATTAGAATAATAAGCAAAATGGAAAACAAACAAGGGAGGTGTTTAAGAATCAAAACTTGTTAACAGTGCCATGTATATATATATACATATATATATATATATGAATGCATAAAAACTGTGATAAATATAAATATGGAAAAAAATTCCAATGTAAGTAACCATAATTTAAGAAACAATGACGATTATTATAGAATAACATTAAGGGGAACTCTAAATAATCGTGCAGTAGAAGTTAGAGGAAAAGAATATTCAATAAATTACCTAGAGAAATAAAGAACATAAACCAGCCAAATGTAATGACTGAAAAAAATAAAGAAATACTTAATAGAAAATGAATCCTATAGTATAGATGAATTTAGACATGGTAAAGCAATGTAAAGTGAAAATAATATTTAAGGTAAACCTGATGTAAATGCAATGTAAAAGAAGTAATGTAAAATTATAAGCTGTACTTGTTAAATTATGTTATATTTGTAATTGGACATGTCCTTTAAATGTATTCAAAAGGATGATAATAAATTGCAGGTTACCTCCCCCCAAACAAAAAATAGAGCTAGCTCAATTGCTT
Organism: Deroplatys truncata; assembly: GCA_030765065.1. Lineage (NCBI taxonomy): Eukaryota > Metazoa > Arthropoda > Insecta > Mantodea > Mantidae > Deroplatys > Deroplatys truncata. The sequence goes on from CM060979.1 coordinate 91,759,377, forward strand.
GGCTTGATTTATCACCTGATTTCAACTCTGCCGATTTCTACTATCGGGGCCATTTAAAAGCGTTGGTATTATTCTGCGGTGCCTGACATGTAATCCCTTCAGAATCGAATTGTGGCAGGTTGTGAGCAAAGACGCAACACTCCTGGAATTTGTGGTACTTTTCGTACGGCCATGAGGCATCGATGTGAAGCCTGCATTCAAGAAGGAGGTGGACACTTTTTGAATATCTTCTGTAAACAAATCTACCTGCGGTAAGAAATACGTTCCGTGAATATCAGTTTTGAAGGTTCACAACTAAGAAATCAAGAATTTCCGGACACATGTTATAGTGGACTTTTTATATTGTCTACATATATAACTGAAATTATGCCCTCTACTTTTTAATAATTCTGTAGACGTTCATGATTACCTATTCTGCGGCAAAGAAAACCAAGGATTATTGTATGTTAGGACAACACTGCATTCCTTTCTGCCACGCTGCCGCATTTAGCTGTTACCCCCACCATTCTCTTAAAACTTCTTTGCCCCCACGTGATTAAATTACCAGGATTTAAAACAATTTAAGCTTAATTAGACTCGTCCAGCCTTAAAACCTGACTTTATGTAAACAAAGCGTTTTGTATCACTTCGTGTTAGCCTCGTGACTGTATCAGCTCTGAGAAACAAACTGCTTATTATTATGGTGTGGCATGCAGAATAGAGGTGAACGACACTCCACAGAATTAAGGGAAGCTACAACCTTTTAATACACATATTATTTGCTATTTCATATGAATCAAAAGTTTCGATCATGTTAGTGACGTCCAAGAAAGATGGCTCCGTGGTAAGTGTGAGGCTCTCATTCGGGAGGTCTCGGTTCGACCCCCTCGACTGCCCACTCTGACCTTGGATTTTTTTGTGGTTTTCCCTGGTAGGTAGGCAACTGCTGGCGCGTTTTCTTATCTACCACGAGTTTCTTTCCATCATTTTCCTTTTATTCCGTTTCCTTCTTATCTTTTAGGTGTGCTTCAAGGTTTTGTGGCATATAACGGTGCAGGACAGATAGCACGGATGCTTGCTGGAAGAAAAGAGTATACCCGTGGACTCTAAGTCTGCTTGGTCGATGGGTTGTTCATGTCCTCCCTAAGTAACTCTAGCAGTGGGACAAGTCTTGTAGCCTGGAGCTATTATGGACTTCCGCGCGCCTCTGTGCTGTCTTTCTGCAGCCTATAGCCTCCTGTTTCCTTCATTCCATACTTTCTTACTGGGAGGGGGTGTTAGCCACAATATATATATATATATATATATATATATATATATATATATATATATATATATATATATATGCAGGTCGCAGTGCACGAGGTGTCCCCCTCCGTTACATAATCTAAAACTATACCTATATAGTGATGTCATGTGCTTACATCAAGCTCGGTTCTAAAAGTGGAGCGATTAGTAGTTAGAGGATTGCGCAGATGATGTTTGACGAATTTAGTGATGAGCCCGTCTTAAGAAACGCCCACGAACTAGAAAGTCACTTGCTAAGCACATGCAGGCGTCGAACTCCTTTATAACCGCCCGAGACAGAAGTTCTATTCATTTGTCTTTGTACTCTGTCATCCGTCACGCGGGAAAACGTTTAGCTGGGCTTCGGCAAAGGATGGGACAAAGAAGCAACAAAAGGAAGGAAGCCAGGGAGAGAGAAAGAGCAATTAATGCAGGACAGCAGGAAGGAATCTGACAGCATAATTAGCAAGGACGCTGAGTTATAACCTGGCTACCGTCTTGACGTGAAGTCACGCTGCGCGACTTGGGTTAGAGTGTTGAGGTGCATCGCAGCACAACAAAGTGCCAACAAACTTCTAATGGCTTTGTGGTGAAGGTGCTACATTGTTCGGTTGTACTTGCGGTATTCATCACACAATTAAAGGCGTGACGACACGGACCATAAGCTCCTTAAGAACACTTTGTGAATTGCATTTAATTAAGTGAATTTAATGGCATGTCATAAAAACTATATGAACTTTTCCATTAAGACAGAGAGAGAAAAATAATTCCACCTTTTCCTCTTATTTTATTTAATGTAAGGTACGTGCTAGGTGTTCATTTCATGACATGCTGTGACGCCACTTATGTAGCCGCTGAACCTAGAATTCAGTCCGCCTGATGGTGCATGTCGAAGAAGTTGCCTAGCAAGCACGGTGTTCCGAATGAACGTATCCTATCAAAACCTCTTTTGCACTGTTTTATTGGTTGATATTGAAGGTCCGTGAAAGTTGTAAGCGGGGTGCTTATAATCATTGCTATCGTAAGGCAATATGAATTTGCCAATAGTGTGTGTTATGGCTCCCTTCTGCGAATGTTAACAAACGCACTATATGTGTGGAACGTTGGTAGGGTTATGCAAGAAAGATTAAAATGTCTAATTTTGATTTTATTTATGTTACACGTTTGCGTGTGACATTGCGAAGCGTGATATTTGGTCTACGTTTTAGGATTAATGTCCTTATCGTATTAGTACTCCTCAGGTTGAAGACCGTGCTTGCTAGGCAACTTCTCCACCACATGTGTACTGCGATATGTTCTTCCGCTTAGAGCTGATACTCGCTTCAAAAACTTGTCTCAAAACAATGACGACACAACACTTTAAAATGAACACTAGTATGCGCTCTAACTTCGCACTCTGTTGTTACATTTCTTTATGGGACGTCCAATATATTTCTATCAAGATTATGGTGAAATAACACACCGAGCATTTTGGTCTAATAGAATTCTTCTTCAATGCTAGGTACCGAACAGAGTAACTACAATAATGCTATAATTCATACGGTTGCCATAGGCAACTACATATGTTAAATTTGACCCTTAGACCAGTATATTATAGCAGTTTCTGAAAAAGATAATGTCTACATTTTGATGAACCTAGTTAATGAAGTTTCGCAAACAATAAGCGTGAACCGGTAATACAAAGTGAAAGTCGCACAGTTTATTGTATAAAGTGGTACAATGGACAACGCTATTCATTCGACTTATCGCCGGGTCTACTACACAACCACCTTTGTGAATTCAGCTGCGTTTAACGTAGGCAAGAAATGATACCGTTCCACACCTCCGGAAATACTCAGAATGGTCCGCTGTAAACGCAGACACTGGAAAGCCCAAGTGGATTTTTGAAGAATGTTAATATCGTTCTTACAGCATACGCAACTGCTGGCTTTGGACACCGATGGTATAGGAAATTAAATGATAATTGTGGGAAAGTAAATTTGGGAAGGAAAGGTTCCAGATCTACGTTCAATGTACTTTCCTGGGATTTGCATTTATGAGGAATGAGGAAACCTAAAAGAAATCTCATTCGAGGAAATTGAAATTGAGTTTTATTTATGGACGCTCTTTAACTACTATGGTTCTTAGTGTCCCACTCTATATTGGGCGTGAAAGACCGGTAATTTTGCTCACAGGCCTCTTTATCAGGCTTGAGGTTCTTTTACGTGCCGTAAATCTGCGACACGGGACCACCGGCTTTACTTCCCTTCCGAAGGAAGCCATGCTAAGGATTTTTACGCCCGAAAAAATCCATCGCACTCCGCCGGGTTTTAACCCGCGACCTTGGGTCATTCAAGAAGAACATCCCTAGCAGGATTCTACCCTCTGGCTTTTCCGTTGATGAGTCTGTGATTTAACAACCGCGGTCGCAAAATCCAAGCAATTCACATCTAGCAAAAAGGCAGACCGGTTGAAAACAGCAAATGAATAAATAATGCGAACAGAAGAATAGTTAAAACACCCTGAAAAAGACGCACAGAACAGGTCAAAACCATATTATATTGGATTGGTTCGGCTTCCAGTCTGATTTTCTTGCGTAAAGAACGAGTAGCATTCACAATGTCCTTTTTAGCAACACATTTAACTAAAACGCTTATTTAATCAAACACGCCCGTATGACGTGTATTGCAATCGCCACTACAAATTAACACAAGGTGTATTGAGGTCACAGTATTCCAGTGATGATAAATAAAATAGTGGAAAGGAGAGTAAATTAGCTACCTCGTAAACATGTACACCTAGTTGCTATTTGGGTGTCCTTGAATGTTTGTGAGCAAAAAGGGGAAGGGAAATTTACAGTAAGTATGCAAAGTTGACGGTATGAAGTTGGAAGAAAGAAGAAATAGTCTTGCTACCCTGCAATATGAACGAGCCAATATGTCTTCCGCTTAGTGTACATCAACGCAAATACATATATGCCTTTATGTCTGAAACAATCAATAATATTATTAGGTGTGTAGTATTACATTCACCTTAGCACGCTTGATATGGTTCTCATATTGAGTGGTCATGAATGTAATAAATCATTCTCTTAAAATGATTTGTATTAAAAATACTATTTAAAATACTATTTGTATTGCTTACATCGGACGTTGGGCGCTGCACTGACACGTGTAGCCGTGTTCATTAAGGAACGGAATTGTGAACCGGATATCTATAGTTCAAATGCCGTCAAAGCTGTCCTCCCTAACAGGTTTTTTTCCAGCATTTCCTCAGTCCTCATACCTGACATAAGGCTATATGAACTGGCAAAATGTGAATAGGTATACAGCATAATATACAGAGCGTTCGTCATATTGCGGGGCCGCAGATTGCGCGTATGCGTTCTCCGGGTGACTGTCTATTTCACTGGGGGCTAAATCTCCCTCGTTACTTACTACGAGCGATAGTAACTTGCACTATAGAGTACTAAACGTGTTATAAGTCCATCTGCATTGAAGCATTCCTGGCATCTTCTGGTGAAATTTTCTTTCAGGCGCTTAAGTATTTCTCATAATTTCTGTTCTTATACTGTCCTTAGGTTTGTCTTAACAGTTTCTCTTCCTGGAACTGGAATACCGGGAAATTTTTCCTGAAATCATCTACATGGTTTGGTTTTTATGTATGTATAGTACATAAAAATTTGCTGTTCACGCTTGCATTTGTCGGTAGGCACTTCTGTGGACTAATAAGACAACAACAGCAACAATAAAAAACGCACTTAAGTAAATCACACACAACACAGATGTCTTGAATAAACTTTCACCCTTGAAATGCACAAATGCTAGTGCTTACAACACCCAAGGAACGTACAACTGACGCAGTACGAATATAAGACAGCTGATAAACGTAGCCTTTAACGGATCATTCACCACATTTTCATCGGAAAAATACCAAGTCACAGCAGTGCATGCGATCCTTGGCCCCACTATTGAAGTAGATAGTTTCTTTACGTTATTTGCACCACGGTTTGGGCGTCAATTTGAAGGAGGTTGTATTGAAGGAGTTGTATTATATTTCAACTATTGGGGAGCCGAACTTGAAGTAGTTGCAACCGCACGTATGGTACCTGGCAGCCTTCGTCCCAAAAATTTAAAAATATTAACTTTGTAATTTGACTGTTTCTTTAAATATTATATATTTATGTTTGCCTCGGCTGCGTCAGTATGTTTGTTAAAAGACATGTTTCTCTTTGCAGGGTTGTGGTGCGACTGAAGAATGTAGGCTTACACAGATTTTAAGTTTTTCTTCACTCCATTTATTAATGCTTGACACGATTTAAATAACACTTCACTGATATAGAGAGCTGTCAGATTCTTTTGTTAATTACATGCACTTTTTAACACGTAAACTATTTTCTCATACAAACACGTATTAAATTTCTCGAGGACGTGTCTCGCGTCCGGCTAGAAACACTGTCTGCAAACAACTGGTCCAGTTATGAGCACTGTCTACAAGTAACTGACTTGATTTCTATCGCCACATTTGTAAATTTCTGTATTTCAAGTCTCTGATTGGCTATTCCTAATCCAATAGAATACTTTTATTTAACTTAAGCTTTTTCTGGTTGTTGATTGGCTATTTTATAAACTGTCTCAAAATTTGCATTATTGTTGCTCCAATAATGACTAGTGGCATTATTACACTTTCTTACCCATTATTGCTCCAAGGATACCTCATTGTTAACAACTTTTAACCCATTATTCTCACAGCTCCTACATTATTAAGTTACGTAATACATTCACATAATATTATTGAACATGTATACAATAATATAAATATTTACAATGACTGTAATATACGCTTTTTATATACTGTTACATACACATATTGCTTTAAGGCGGGCTGTTATTGAATTATATATTATATAATTTGACTGCAATCATAAGTGTTAAAAATACTGCCTCACTATGCAGCGACCGCTTTGTATTTCAAAAGTAATTGACGCTAGGAAAAAAGTCATTTGAGGAGTTTAGTTTAATGAGATCTACATTTTCCCTGAAACGTTTTTTTTCCATCTCATATGGGTTCCTAGTCAATAAAAGTTTCTAATACTAAAAGTAAGGAGTTCTGCATAGGAAATTCAAAACATACACTTTATTTGTCAGGTGAATTATATAGGTATATGGTATTAAAGTCAAATTCATTATAACCGTATTTTGAAAAGAAATAAAAAGTGTCGAAATTTTTTCAATTTCAAATGTAGTTGATGTGTGGCGAATTTTGTGAAAGTCTTCGTGTATATTCTTCAAATTGTGCATTCATCCGATATTTTTACTAATTATAGGGCAACAATCCAAAAAACATATTTTTTAAATAACGTACTGAACTGTTCCAAGGCTTTAAAATATAAGAAGCTTTGCTTTGAAAACATATTTCATAATCTTTTTTTATTTTTTCTTAAGTACGTATTTTGGAAAAACAATTCACTGTCGGAAAAGCTTTTTATACTTTGCCTGTCTCTACCGATAAACCTAATTCTTTGTATTCATTTCCTGGAGTATCTGCGTTTGTCAGCCTACTAATCCCTGCACTTAAAAGGGCTCAGAGAAATTGGTTTAGAAGAACCCAAAGGAAGCTGTAATATCTCTTCCGTATCGCTTTGTCCTAGTTAGCCTATTTATTAATACACGAGGTCTAAGTAGTGTACATGCATATGTCTTTCATGGTATATCCGTTTAAACATTCACTTCTACTGTACACATTTGAAACCCAAATGAAGGAAAAAATATGTTGTTACTGCTACCTATGGGAAATTTGCGGAGGCGCGACAGATGACGTGCGGACCTTTGATGTTCCAACCAAAGCAAATTGCGGTAATTAGCAGCCTTCTGTTTGCACGAGGAATCGTGACTGACTGAACGGGGAAAACGCAACCTAGTGTGTACAGAGGCACAAGCCTCCTCGCTGGTGGTGCGCTATAGGTCATTCACAGAAACGACAAAGCAAGTGCGAGACCAAATAAGGGTGATCAAAAGGCAGAAGTAACTGGCTTTGTGTTTCAGTAAACTGTTTTCGCTAATCAATTCAAGAGCATAAAAATTGCTCCGTTTAACGCACCAAGCAGGCTATTCTCCGAGTTTGTTTTATAACCAGAGCCTGGCTTTTAATTACATGTAAACCTTTAACTGACATAACATTCACTGTTGATTCTGATCAAGCATTCGTCATCACCAAACCCAATTAGAGCAGTTCTGTCTCTCATCTCCAGCGCTTTGTTGGTCCCCCTTTGTCTCTATGTACCGACCCGGGTAGTTGAGGACGTTAAAGACATGGGCTCGTGAACGGGAGGCCCGCGAAGGACCGGCCTCCCTGTTTGAGGTCTTTATCCGCGTTTTTCTCAACCTTCATAACCGGGAAATACCGGGGAGACACCCGAAACTTAGGCCTGTAACGTTTCCTTTACAAAGTTCCTTTCCCTGTGAATGCCAGAGTGATTGTAGTATAAATTAACATTATTGTATGACAATGATTTTAGATGTTTGTTAGCAATAAGCATTGTTAAGAAATAAGCCTCACTGAAACTGACAATAGGAGTGGGTAACAATGAAGCAATGGGGTGATTTGTTTATCAATTAGAAGAGACAAACAAATGACGTCAGGGTAGCTCGCCTTTCTTTAGATATGGAGGGAATATCTTCCCTAGAGTATATGTTTTAGTAATTGTGATTGGCTGATAAAATAGACGCTAATGTTGGCGCGATTTATTAATCAATAGCAGCTCTGTTATAATGTTTAGGCATATCGGGGTGTGAGAGTATAAATTCTTGAGCCAAAAGCAAGTATCGCGCAGTTCTACAGAATCATTCACGAGGTAAACGTCGCGCAGTTCTAAGAAATCTCTCTAGCGAGTTACACGTCAGGCAGTTCTAAGGAAGCATTCATGAGGTACACATTACGCAATTCTACAGAATCTCTCGCGTCGTAAAGTTAGTTACAAAATGTGAAGACGCGACAGTAATTAGATTCGGAGATATAACAGTTTCAGTCAGGCGTGTATCAAGATTAAATATGTGAAATTAATTAAGTGTGACGGCAATAAATGTGTAAAAACAAATTCTTTTATCATTATTATCTTTTAGTAACAACTCCTTTCCGTTTACACGCCCTGCTCAAGAGATATCTGCTCGACTGAGTAATAATAGCTAGCCGGAGGACAAAGAACCCAAAATTCCAAATAGTAAAACAATAACAGGCGCCAAGTAAAAAGGGATAACACGAAGAGATTACTGCGACAATTGTCATCATCTTCATCTTCAAGGTTTGGACTTTGTTCAAGATCCGTTCCGCCCCATTAATCAAACTTGTCTGTCCATCTACACCTTTGTCTTCCTATATTACGTTTCTGTAATGGTTTGTATTTTGTTAATATTTTTGCTAGTCTTGCCACACTCATCCTTTGAGCATGGTGCCTCCAGTTTTACTTGTTTTGGTTAATGCTTTCTATGAGTTTAAATTTCAATTCATCCTTTATTTCCTGGCTGTATTTGCGATCCAAAAAAACAGCACCCAGCAACAGATTTTAAAAGTTTCATTTCAGCCGATTCAGTTTTTTTTTCTTTCTGCTTTCTGTTTAGGGTCTATGTTTCACTTGAATATAAAAGTACATGAACTGCCGTTGTTTTATAGAATTTTATCTGCGACTCCTTCCTTATCTGTCTTAGTACTTTCTTTATTGTCTCACAAATGAGATTAAATTTATAGAGTTTGTTGTCAGATCTCTTTCATCTGGTACAGCAGTTAAATCACATCCCAGATATCTAAATATTGAAAGCTGTTCGACAATTTCGTCATTTATTACAATCTTACTTCCAGTATGCTCCTTACCTTTAAATGTTAAATCTTTTGTATTATTTTTTGATATTTGTATTGGTCAATAATTCGTTAAATAATTGTACTTTCATTTATAAGTTATCATATGTTTCAACCATTATTACCTAGCCGTCAGCATAGACTATAAAATATAATATATGAATTACATAAAGTAGCTGATAATGGATATTCTTGTTTAACTCCTTGATTTATTTCGATAGTGCGGAAACTGATATTATTCATTATGCCCACTTTTATGGTTGCTCTTATGTACATTTCCTTTATTATTTTTACTAGATGTGCTGGTGCTCCTTTCATTATCATTATGTCTCAAAGTATGTTCCACTGAACATAGTCGAAAGCTTTCTCATAATTGAAGAAGGTATGGTTGTTCCACTGTTGGGGAGCCAGAACTTCAAGTAGTTGCAACCACGTACGATACAAACTTTCCGGTGGCCTTCGCCCCCACGTTTAAAAAATGTTTTGATGTTTATTTAAAATATTATATATGTATATTTGCCTCGGCTGCGTCAGTAGTATTTTGCAGAAACACGTATCTCTTAGCAGGGGTTGGTGCGGCTAAAGAATGAAGGCTTACACAAATTTTAATGGTATTTAACTTCGTTTTATTAATCTTTCACACGATTAAATAACACTTTACTGATATATCCTACTGTAGAACTGTGAGATTATTGTTACTTGTACTTTTTAACACGTATACTTTATATTATTCACGCCGTAATGAATTTTTTATGTCTCACACTGAATACGTACCGAGTGCACGAACTGCTCTGGTACGCTATCTTCTAGCATCTGGCGTTTACTGCTTAAAATTTTAAATTTCTCTATTTCAAGTCTCTGATTGGCTAATCCTACTCCAATAGAATATATTTATTTAACTGAAGCTTTTTCTAGTTTTTTATTGACTATTGATAAACTGTTTTAAATATTACATTATTGTTCAAAGAATTATAGGGGAAAAGTCTTTCGTTGTATTGTCTGAAAACAAGCGTGAAATCCGAGGAAAGCTGTGTTAAAACATCTTTTTCGGATAACTGTTTCAGTCGCCACATTCAAGTACTATCATGTGATTAAGTATTTTAGCCAACAAAGTGTTACATGAAATGATATGGAATAGGGACGCAATCAGGGATACGAAATTTTATCCAATTAGAAAACAGAAATAATCGTTTTTTTCTTTAACGGATTACCCTCCTCTTTGTAGGGTTTACATACCCAAGGACTTATATGCTTGGGTTAATGCTTGTCAATGAGCAAGGAAGTTCTCGATCATAGCATAACCGGAATGGGTGATCAGCCCAATACATGGTATGGCGGTGAAGAAGGAAATGAAATGCAGTGATGAAAGAGATAATAGGAAAATTCTCGATGTAATTATCCAACCCAGCATTCACCTAGCGACCGATAAAAAGCGCGTCTGGTTAGGTTTGGTAGGTCTGAGACGTACAGCCCAATTTAACTCAGTGTTTGTTTACGAACAATGCTGAACCACGCTATATCGGCTTCTGCTTGTCCCTTACCCTACGCACGATGTCATAAGCAGCAGTTAGCAATAATTCATTGAGTATGCCCGACTTTGATTTACCCGAGCTTACCAACACGATGTGTGGATAGGCTGTTGGAAACAGCAGAGCAGCTCTCCGTATTTTCCAAGGGCAGTTTCCTGGCAGACATCATCCACACCACACAATGTTTACTCGAATTTATCAACGCCTTCGAGAAACGGGATCTTTTTGTCCACGGCACGTTGTGGTAGGCAGCGCAATGTTAGGACAGCTGAGTTTGAAGAAAAGGTGCTTGAGAGATTCATCCAGGATCCCTCAACTAGCACGCGTGCCGTTGCCCGTGCTATGGACATAAGTCTATCATCAGTGTGGCGTGTGTTGCATGAACAACAGCTCCACGCATATCATCTCCAGAAAGTACAGGGACTAGAACTGATCTACTTTACATCTCGTGCTCAGTTTGTCCAATAGTTTCTACAACGAAGTATCGCAGATCTTACATTTCTCGTGGACTTGTTTACCGATGAGGTCTGCTGCACACGAGACAGATACTGCAGCAACAAGAACAGCCACATCTGTGATGTTGAGAACCCTCATTCAGTGTTCGGTAGACATCACCAACAAAAGTATTCGTAAACATCAGGGCTGGAATCGTTGGTGATCATCTGTTGCGATCTTTCATTTTGCCACCCCGTTTGAATGGAGGAGCTTAATCTTGATGTCCTGCAAAACACGCTTCCGCTGCTCATGCAGAATGTACCTCTTACAGTTCGAAGGAACATCTGGTTGCAGTATGATGGCACTCCAGCGCACTTCAGTCAGGTTGTACGAAGACATCTGAGCAACACCTTCGGGGAGTGGTGGATAGGAAGAGGGGCAGCTCGATCACCTGCCTTAAGACCACTAATTTCTTTTTATAGGGGAATGTCGGGAGTGTCGTGTACGTCACCCCAGTTGAAAACGGAGGAATTGATTGTGCAAGTTGTGCTGCTTTTGAGGAAATTCGACACACGCCTGAGTTGTTAGAACGTGTCCGACAATCACTCCTATGATGGTACAATGAATGTAATCGTGTTCAGGTAGACACTTTGAACACCTTTCATATTTAAACCGCCCTCTGTTGTTGCGTGACCTGACGTGAATCAGTGAGCAAGTGTTGCCCAATAAGGTTTAATAAAGCCAATGGTGGTTGGTTGAGTTTGTCGCAGAGGTCCTGAAATATCCTGTGTATTTATCTGTAAAAAGGGAGTAAGATGCATAGTAGATGCATGTTGTGCATATTAGTCTCTTCACTGTAAAGATTAATCTAGGCGGCCGCAACATAATTTCATTCATTCATTCATTATCTGTTTACCCTCCTCTTATGTAGGACTTACACCCTCCAGGACTTACAAGCGGGTGCCTGGGGTCAGAGGCCCGTCGAGGAGCAGACACTAATGGATCAGACAGAACATCCAGGATGGGTGATCAGCCCGATGCCTGGTATGGGATGAAGGAAGTAGATGAAACGAAATGTTGGTGAAATGGATGAAAGGAAAGGTGATGATGGAGCAGTTGGTGGAATGAATGGCGGGGGAAGCCGGAGAACCCGGAGAAAACCCGCCCAGACGCCGCTTCGTCCACCACAAATCCCACATGCAGGTCCCTGGGATTGAACCCGGGCCGCCTCGGTGGGAGGCAAGCGGTCTAACCACTCGGCCACGGCGCCGCCTGGCCGCAACATAAAACACACGTTAATGTTCTTTCTAGTCGCAAGCTAAAACCTTGAAACTGGAAGAAATTCTAGCATATGTGTGTCCTAACCTCTGATCCTGAAACCCGTACATACATTTCAGCATTGCTAAAAGGATCATCTGTAATCTGTTTCTCTACAACTAAAAACGGATTACCACCTCAAAAGTAATAGAAAAAACTACAAAAAAACAGAGAAAAAACGGTAGAAATTAAGCAAACCCATAAATAACATTAATGTATGCAACTAAGCAAAGAAAAGAAGGTTTGTACGACTAGAGGAATCTGAAATGTAATGTATCTGCATTTAGATAATGTTTACCTACCAAATTTTAGCATTGGCTAATCCTCGTTATGTTGGCTGAAGTGAAAGCAGGTGAAGAAACATCACTGTTCAGTTAAAAACAAAATAGAATCCCCATGTACAAAATCAACATTGCACTTTGTAATTGATGTTACCATCGATATGCATTCCCGTTCTCGTTACCAAGCTATTGTGAACATCTTGTATGATGCACTGCTTCCCGTTCTCGCTTCCGTTTTGGTTGCCGTTCTCGGCTATTGTGAACCGCCTTTAGGGAAATTTCACCTTAGGAAGCGGTAGGTAGTAAGACGCGGGTGGACCAGGTTACAATTTAGTACGAGCTTTCTGTCAGTGGGCTTCGCGAAAGACAAACACAAATACTTCTGAAGTTATTGCATATTGATAAACGAGTAATTTACATTTATAAAAGCAAACACTTCGCGTGAATCAAGACGAAGCTACGGGGGTGGAGCGAGAGAGAGAGGGAGAGAGAGACAGACAGACAGAATTAACTCCCAGAGTGGTTCCAACTTCAGAGTATATTAGAACCAGGTGATTCATACCTAGACAACATCACTTTAGAATTAATGTTTTCATTGACGCGCACAACATTTGAACGGATTTCTTGTTTGCATTCACGTCGGCATTTATTCACAGCTTATTTTGAAAAATACTGAGACTTGAGGTACCAGTAAATGCACACCCCAAAAAGTAAAAGCGAAAAACTAAGATACTAGTGTCTATTGACAGATAATGTAGAGCGCCAATGTTTTACAATGCCTGGACAACAGGTGGTTTATCCTTTTAAGCGGCTAAGCTTAGCAGGTAGGCAGCTATAAGGAGTTTCCAGGAATTTTGAGACCTTTCTCTCAGGATGTGGAGCCGATACAGAAAATAATACAGTCCGATGAAGCCATCTTTAATTACTCATTGAATTGGACACAGTAATCAACTCCCCTTTGTCCCCGCACACAAGGCACTGGTTATTCTACGACTTCCAAATTAATTTGTGTATATATATCGCGTGAGTCTTCTCATCCTGCGGATTGATAACTAGACAACCCTGCATTTTACAGGATTTGCGAAACGCAGGTGCTGACACCGCATTTTCCAGCCCGCTGATTAGGGTATGGTGGTGCTCTCTGTTAACCTGCTCCAGTAGCGCAACATGCTGGAAAGTCATGATGAAGGTTGGAAGCTCAAATCACACCCGCAAATGTATGAGTTTTTAATAATTTCTTGCATTTATTTATGATGTTCTTTAAAGCAAATTCTATCAAGTAACAATTTATGTTTTCATAAAATTCACATAATTAAACTAATTAAGTGAAACGACACTTTCATGCCTAACTATCAGCACTCATTAAATTTACTAAACATAAGAAGTACCTTCAAGTGGCAGTATTTGAACTTGGGACCGTCATCACTGAAGGCCAACGTGCACACTGTTGCCTACAAATGCAAGGCAGTCCACGTACAGTGGTGGAAAGCAGTCATAACTTCTCAATCCGCAGGCTAGAAGACTCAACCGTATAGTAGTAGTGGTATTTATTAAGTACTTACTATTACATTAATTGCATAACACAATCGCATGAGTTATAAGACTATACATGCTCTCCAGGAAAATACCTGGTCTGTAAATTTGACTTTCAGAATCCACCAGAAAAATAACTATTTTATAATCACCACCTATATACATATAAAATGAAAACCTGTCTGAATCACACACACACACACACACACACACATACAAACACATACACAGGTGCTCAAGTACCACATATATTTAAATCAAATTTACATAAGCACCTTATCACTTAGCACACGCACTTCCATTAAGTATGTGCCCAAGCTTGGCCAGTTTTGGCTGTTTAGAATCATCACTCGATATAAATATTATAATATTCTGTAATAATATTCCTATTATTACGCACAAATAATTCCCTTTCAAATCCTTTCCTAACCGTTCAGCCCCACGTGCAAACACGAAACTAACAATAGTTAAGCGCAAAAATTTCACGATGTTTATCATTAGGGAATACCTATTCACTAATTATTTAAGTTTCTGAGTAGTCCTCTCTCATATCTTATCTATTTCACGCCTGTTTTATAGTTGAGCGAGGTTTGTTTATCACTAATATTTTATTAATTGCGTTGCTTAGACGGCGTTTATGCGGTAAAGTAAGAATGGTATTTGCTATATCTACACTTGTAACGTGCAGTCGCCTGTGTTACCATTAGCGTATTATCCGATTCACTGTATTTCGTTTGTATGAACGTAAGTGGGAATTTCGTACTTCGTGAATAGTTTTGATATCCTTCCTTTGGAGCCGAAGTCATAAGATGGCCGCATATTTGTTCATGAAGTGACTGAAGGGTTTCGGCGTCCTGCCTTGCTTATACTTACACAGAAACGCTGAATTTGTTTGATTTTTTTTATTTCAACGTTTCATACATGCCTGCAACATTATGTAAACCCAAAAACAGACACTCTGGCCGAGGTCGTTAAAGTACGAACCTACGGACTGTTGTTCAAATCCAACCAGGACCCCTCTCAGCTAATGAGCCATTGTTCACAACAAGGCTGAGGAATTTGTGATACCGACATTTCTTTCTCAACTCAGCAACTGCATTGTTTCGTTTAATAATGAAGTAGTGGAGAAAAAGGAACGCAACCATAAGATGAGATTTAAAAATATTTTCAGTTATTGATTAGTGAGAAGAAAATAGAATGAAATCGAAGGATCATGTTGACAGAATGATGTATACAAAGATTACAAAAATGAATTATGGCCCATTGGAAAGAGATCTGGGTAGATCTCATAAGAGGTGAATAGATGACCTATTGTCCTCCGTGGTGTAGTGTTTACCATGCTAGCCTCTAGTTCCCGAGGTCGCGGATTCAAACCCGGCGGAGGGCGATGGATTTTTTCGGGCGTAACAATCCTTAGCATGGCTTCCTTCGGAAGGGAAGTAAAAGAAAATCAATACTGATAAAGAGCCCTCTGATCAAAATTACCGGTCTTTCACGCCCAATATACAATGGGATGCTAAGGACCATAGCAGTTAAACAGCGTCCATTAATAAAACTCAACTAAACTTATTTTAGAGACTGGAACAGTTGATTAAAACACCTAATACTTGAAAGGAGAAGAAGAAGAAGAAGAAGAAGAAGAAGAAGAAGAAGAAGAATGAAACAGTGGCTACTTAGCACAGTAAAGCATACGTAAATGTCAACTACAAAAACATATTAGCTTACGATTGAGAAATCAATCGATTTAGTATTAACTCGTCGCTCTGTTCACTAATACGATGGCTGTGATTTTTCTACTCCCACATGGACGAAAGCACAGTAGTGTGCTAAAAATACTAGACTTATTTCATTGCAAAAGCAACAACAGCCTGCTTAAAGTAACACATAAGACTCAATAATAATTAAAAACAAGCGTGGCAGTGTAAAATGTATTCCAGAGGATAATTACTTAAGAAGATAATAGGTTTTGGCATAAAAAATTACATAGTGAACGAAGCATGTAAACTTATTGCAATGAAGTTTATAGTTTACACTCCATTAGGAGAATGGGGATTTTAGAAAATTGAATATACTGTAGACAGGATATGGCTATTTGATATTTTTATACTGTTCTGTCGTGTCAAAATGTCTTTCAAGTGGTAAATGAATGAATTACTGTGCCTACTTCGATGCCTTATCATTACTAATAGTACCTATACTAGTAGGTATTATATATTCAACTGTTGTAGTGGCTATTTGCCTGCCCATTTCAACGCTTATTGTGCCGAGCTCTATCATTAGTGACCCCGCCTGCGATGCCACATGTAGTAAGAGTGCGAGCATACACATTGTTCTAAATTTTTTTCGGAATTCAGGGGCCTCAAAGCATGTATTTTCGGTGAAATCTCCATATCAAACTCCTAGGAGAATACAATTCTTCCTCTATTATACTGCATTTACTCTTAGATTGATCCGCGCCAAAACAAACCCACGTGACTAGTGCATCGTGATACTACACGTTAGCAATGCGCGCAGGAAAGTAGTCCCGTGCTAATTATCTGAATTTAGAATGAATTTATCCTTAAATGGTATAATATTCTATATAAATACCTAAGGGTTAGTTAACGCTGGTTTATACCATTAAACAGTACTATAAATCCTAACGTACAATTCGTATGGGTCCTCTGACATATAGGTATGCACAGAATATTGTTACTGTCAGTTTCTGTTTAGTATCATGGCGGACGTGAATTTTCTCTTGCGCCTTCGTCGACTTACGTAATACATAAGCCGGGAAACCGCTAACTAGTGATGAAAAACCAGCGGTGTTTGAATGTTTACTACAAGCTATGTGAGAAATATCCAGCACTTCTCGTGAAAGAAGAGTGAAATTAACTTCCGAGTCCACGGGTGTTTCGAATACAAATATAAACAGTGCTCGTAAAGAAAAATCCTTAATGGGAAAAGTGGTACGCTATGCAAGAATGTGACGATTTTCTGAAGAATGTAGTTTGCTGTGCATAATTTCTTTCTTAAAAATGATCCGCCAACAGTTGATAAAGTGCTGCTTCCAGACAGCCAATAAATGATAAGTTATCGCATACCTGTTACTTTATTTTTCACTTGTTTCTTTTAGAATTAACTATTATTATATGCGCCAACGTTTATTTTGTTGTAATAATCAGTCTCATGTACTTTAACCTCTAACAGAATAAGGGCTCTGGTCTTTTTGCATTGCGTGTCGCATGTGCTCGCCACAGGTTCGTTAAAATTGACAGTATTTCTGGCGCGAATAGAGGAAGGATACATTATAACGGTGCACTGGTCACCTGGCTTTTGTTTTGCGCGGATCCAGTTAAGAGTGGATATAGTTTAGGTACGTGATAGAGAAAGTAAAACTGAAGGATGTTCTGCATGGCCAAAAATTAATCAGTGAGGGGATGTAAAGAAACTATATCCTCTGAGAGTAGGGACGCTGTAACATTTTATGCTATTCAATTGATTTTTTTATTATTTTTTTTTATTGTTTAGGTATTTATAAGAAATTAACATTTGGACACTGGTTATAACGATACAGCATCACTTTGCTTTTGTGTTTTACCTTTTCGCTTGAGTTTGTTTTGTCTGTGTTTTAACGCAGTTGCTGAGAACCCCCTGCGGCCTCTGCCAGCAACATTCAAATGTTCTATAACAACCACGTCACTGAACCACTTGCCCCTTTGTGCTTTCCCCATTCCCTTATCATGTCGGCCAGTTAGTAGCAAACGAGCATCGCCAATGATGCAACGCAGAATTACGAAAGGCCGTACAGGCAACTGTAATTCAAAACTGCTGGTCCACAGTTTTAAAACTCTATAACAGGAGAGATCCTAGCAGTAAATGGAGCGAGTTCAGAATTTAAAATTTCACGAATATATTTTCAGAGGCGGCGCCGTGGCCGAGTGGTTAGACCGCTCGCCTCCCACCGAGGTGGCGCGGGTTCAATCCCAGGGACCTACATGTTGGATTTGTAGTGGACGAAGCGGCGTCTGGGCGGGTTTTCTCCGGGTTCTCCGGTTTTCCCCGCCATTCATTCCACCAACTGCTGCATCATCACCTTTCCTTTCATACATTTCACCAACATTTCGTTTCACCTACTTCCTTCATCCCATACCAGGCATCGGGCTGATCACCCATCTGTCTGATCCATGAGTGTCTGCTCCTCGACGGGCCTCTGAACCCAGGCACCCGCTTATAAGTCCTGGGGGTGTAAGTCCTACATAAGAGGAGGTAAACAGATAATGAATGAATATATTTTCAGGCAGCAAAGTTGGTGTTCGATTAAACATGTTAGCTTACTCTAGGTACACAGACTTACTTACTTGTGTAAGTAGTCATGGTATCGAACGAGTGGCTCCTCTGAAACGCCTGCGCCTCGCATTCGGAAGTCTGACCGCCCACTCTGCCTTTGGATTTCTCGTAGTTTCCCTAGGTCCGTAGGTGAATGCCATGAATTTCCTGTCCCCATCATTTCCTTTCATATGTTTCAGGGTTGTAGGACCAGGCGACGGGGTTGGGTGCGTTGCGGCGGCACGGTGTAAATATTTCTTTCTGGCGCTTGGCTGGCCGACTGATTTCCGTTCCTAGGAATGGTTAGTATGATTCTGGGACCCACAGATGGCTAAAGCGGATTCCTACCGGTGTCATTCTGGAATCGTTAGGGACCCCGTAATTATTAGCGCATCGTTCGGATTTGGCCATCCTTCGGGTCGCCCCTTCGTCCCTTTCTCCCAGGAATCACGTTGGTAGTCAAAGTCCCTACTCTGGGCTACATGCGGTGCTATGCTCCAGATAATGGAGACTCCTCTGTCTGACTAAACGTAATTCTAAGTAGTTGCGATCAGCAGTCAAGAGGGAGAGACAAGTAAATGCTCAATCCCTTTGTTTTATCCGTGAGGCCATGACGTAAGCTACTGTAATCGTCCACTGCAACACTAAAGTAAGCAATTGCTACGCCGTGGTCTTAGCAACAAATAAGGTACATTAACTAAATGTGCGGTAGACTCCTGGTAGCCTAACTCACAGTAGGTTCGTAGGTTGATATATTCATGTTTGAATTACCATATTATCTCTGATGATTATCTTAGTGTTTGGGTTGTTACTAATAAATTATGCTGTTGTATGGGTTTACGATAGAGTATGAATAATATATCAGGATCTGGTACGGGAAGGAAAGTATATAGTAACAACACGAAAAAGTCAGCGGAGGAACACAATACTTTAATTGTACACGTATTATATGCGGTGGTAATGCGTTACACGGTTAGTTTCGTAATAACCGAGTTTATTGGAGCTGTAGAAAATTCCTTAGCTAGGTCGCTTAGCAATCAACGAATTATTTTTATAAGTGCAATAACTTACACTTTCAAATTTAGATATTTTTAACATTCCCACTATATTATGTGAGGTAATTAGTAGCTCTGGCTTCGGAGAGCTTACACGTATGTGCTGTACATCATTGCAGTTTACAACCAATTGACTTAGACTTAGGGACGCTATCATTAGCTTTCCTAAACTTAAACATTCTTCCTCTTAAAAGGGTATTGGCTGCGTTCCTTCAGCTTGGAACGTTCTCGAAATACTTAACAGGCTATCATTCGCTGTTTCTAGACATGTGACCTCTCTTCAAAAATAAAGCCTGCGACTTTCTCCTACACAATGACTCAAGGTTCTGCTATTGCGTCACCCCCCTACAGGTCGGTTCGCCTGCACCCTAATTCTGACCAAAATGTTGGTTGTCTGCTTTATACAAGTGTCCCACAGCTCCAACTAAACTTCTACATATAAACAAACCTTAGTATCTAATTTCTAACAACTATCTTTTTATTATTATTGTTTTACAGAATTTACTTCCCATATTAATGATTGATTTGATGAGGAATATTTATTATTATAATTATTATATATAATCATAAATACTGTCGTCGTCCTCAGTGGTGTAGTGGTTACCAAGCTAGCCTCTAGTTCCGAGGTCGCGGGTTCAAACCTGGTGGAGGACGATGGATTTTTTCGGGCGTAAAAATCCTTAGCATGACTTCCTTCGGAAGGGAAGTAAATCCAGTGGCCCCGTGTCATAGATTTACGGCACGTAAAAGAACCTCAAGCCTGATAAAGAGGCCTCTGGTCTTTCACCCCCATATAGATTGGGACACTAAGGACCACAGCAGTTAAGGAGCGTCCATAAATAAAAATAAATTTAATTTTATAGATACTGCCTCAAACGGGGCATCAGCTACGTCTCGTATTATACAAGTGTCAGGTAAAATACTCTAGAACAACGTTAACGTGAAATAATGTGCCCGTTTTACCCATAGGGTAAGAAGTTTCGCTGCCTGTTAATTACTAAGTTTTGAATCAAGGCTACTGAGAAACTAACCCCTTGTCGAGTTAGAGAATACCACTTGAACTAGAAAATAACACCAGGAAGTGCAGCGATCGGAGACTGACAGAGGCGAGTGGCCCCTAACTCGAGAGCTGACTTAAAGTTGTAAGTACATTGGGGTTGCCTCCGCGACCAATGCTTCCTGTAGGCTTGAAGCCTTCGTCATCAGCACACATTTATCAATTTCTACCTTCAGGAGGGAAGCCGTACACATTCTAATATTAATCACTCAATTAAAATTTTGTAAAACGATGGAAATGCAAATGAAACCCGCGGGCTAAATATATAAGAGTGAACAAAATAAGAATATAATTCAATCATGTAACAGGCTACACCTATTAGAAGAGAAGACCTTCATGTATACCATCATCGAAGAAGGAATTAACGAAATGTAAACAAGATTGACATGAGCACAGAAAGTGGAAACAAATTAAAATAAATAACATTTTGTTATGTTTCCACCACAAATAGGATAAAAGGAAAGCATGCAACTATAATGAAATGAACAGCCATTTACTGATGATTGGATATAGGCCATTGAATGGTCCCTTGATGAAGAATTATACGCACAAATGGAAATGAACACACGATCGGCTCCAACTCGAGAATGCTGTCTTCCTTTCGGGCTCCCGCCTGGGAGTGTAATATTGTCCAAAGCTCAATCACGAGAGTAGTTTTGGGGAACCGCTTAACCGCTTGCTGTGGAGTGATGACTTTGTAAGATCAAATAGGAACACCCGTATTCTCGACAGTACTCTTAAGTAATAAACGTGGGCAAATTAAAGCAGGTTGAAATTAACATAAAGAACAGGGTGTACAATTTGAACATATATTATTTGGTATATATAATAAGTTATTTGGTTTATAAATAATTATTTACTTTTAAGCATTACGTAACAACACGGATATTGCGTTTAAAATGTTAACATTTTCATTGAAATTTCTGTCCTTATTCTGATATAAGTATGAATCGTTATACACATAACATATAAGAAAAACATGTTTAAAAATAATTAAATCTTGATGTAGCAGCCTAATTTCTTAAATATTAAAATGTTGTGAGACCAGCATAGGTAGTCGGTTGTCATAAAGCCCATTCGAGACTACAGGGGAATCATCAGATCGCTCTCGTCGAAACTCGCCCAGAAGTTCCAGTGACAGAAGCGAGTATAAGGAGGCTCACGCTAATCACCAGCTGTCAGTTTCAACTGAAAACCCTTGAAAAATGAACGTCAAATTTTTTATATAAACTACATGGAAATAACACTTCTATTGAATAGCTCAATTGGACAGCCCTGACTGCTTACCGGATTGTCGCCTGAGGCGTGGGGACAGGGTGCTCCTCCGGTTATTCAAATTCCGTCCGCTACATTGAAGCACGCCTCTGAAGCAGGCATGTTCATCTGAATTGGCTCTGAAGAGTTCCTGCTTCGATTTCGGCACCTTGCAGTCGAGGCAATATTTTATATCACAACACTGTGAAAGCCAGAGTGATTGTAGTGTAAATTAATGTTATTGTATGTACAGGATTTTAGATGTTTGTTAGCCATAAGTATTGTTAGGAAATAAGTTTACACGGCCTAACTGAAACTGACAATAGAAGTGGGTAACAATAAACCGAGGGGAGGAATTGAAATATATATAGCGAAAACGGACAATATCATCTTACAGTGTGCCCCACGGTGATGAATATGATGTGTTATATTGTCCAACAGATGTCACACTATGCCATGCACTAGCTCAACACATGTCACGTATGTCATATGTTTATGCTGCCAACATGTAACAAATTAATGCCGCCAAAACGAAAATTAATGCCGCGAATGCGGAAACGACCACAGAGTGTAGCCCAGGGATCTTAGACAACCTGTGCTTTATGAATTAGCGGAAGGTTACACTTACGTTAGATTTTTTGTTTATGTAAGCTTTCGAAAGGTTAGGTTTAGGTTAGTTTTTTTATATAAGCTTACGTTTCTGAATTCACGAAAGGTTAGGTTTAGGTTAGTTTTTTTTATATAAGCTTACTTTCTGAATTCACGAAAGGTTAGGTTTAGGTTAGTTTTTTATATAAGCTTACGTTTCTGAATTCACGAAAGGTTAGGTTTAGGTTAGTTTTTTTTATATAACCATAGGTTTCTGAATTACCTTTATATATATCCTTGTTTTAATTTGTTATCACTGTTTACATCAAAGCACGCGAGCGAAGCGAGCGTGCGTTCCTAAACTTACGTTTCTGATTCACGGGAGGTTAGGTTTAGTTTTTTTTTATATCAGCTTACGTTAATGGATTCACGGAAGGTTAGGTTTAGGTTAGTTTTTTTTATATAAGCTTACGTTTCTGAATTCACGGGAGGTTAGGTTTAGTTTTTTTTTTATATCAGCTTACGTTAATGGATTCACGGAAGGTTAGGTTTAGGTTAGTTTTTTTTATATAAGCTTACGTTTCTGAATTCAGGAAAGGTTAGGTTTAGGTTAGTTTTTTTTATATAAGCTTACGTTTCTGAATTCACGAAAGGTTAGGTTTAGGTTAGTTTTTTATATAACCATAGGTTTCTGAATTACCTTTATATATCCTTGTTTTAATTTGTTATCACTGTTTACATCAAAGCACGCGAGCGAAGCGAGCGTGCGTTCCTAAACTTACGTTTCTGATTCACGGGAGGTTAGGTTTAGTTTTTTTATATAAGCTTACGTTTCTGAATTCAGGAAAGATTAGGTTTAAGTTAGGTTTTTATATAAGCTTACTTTTCTGAATTCACGAAAGGTTAGGTTTAGGTTAGTTTTTTTATATAAGCATAGGTTTCTGAATTACCTTTATATATATCCTTGTTTTAATTTGTTACCATTGGTTACATCATCGCTCGCGTGCGTTTTTAAGCTTACGTTTCTAATTCACGGGAGGTTAGGTTTAGTTTTTTTTATATAAGCTTACGTTTATGGATTCACGGAAGGTTAGGTTTAGGTTAGGTTTTTTTTATATAAGATTACGTTTGAATTCACTAAAGGTTGGTTTTTTTTATATAAGCTTACGTTTCTGAATTCATGAAAGGTTAGGTTTAGGTTAGTTTTTTTTATATAAGCTTACGTTTCTGAATTCACGAAAGGTTAGATTTAGGTTAGTTTTTTTATATAAGCTTACGTTTCTCAATTCACGAAAAGTTAGCTTTAGGTTAGTTTTTTTATATAAGCATAGCACGTGTTGAGTTAGAATGCTAAAGACAGTATTCTCACATCCCGTGCAAACCATTTTGCTTTATATTAAATACGCACTGTTAATTTGCACGCGTTGCGTTTCAACAAAATCGCAGAACAACAACAACAAATAGCGGTAACAACGGCGCATCGCATTTTTAGCCGATTTCACATTTTTATTTACGTTGGCAGTACCCAATTTGCATGTAATTTTTTGCAAAATGGCTACGTTTGTTTACTTCCTGACGCGATTTTCCTATATAACTAAAATACCTTAAACGGGCGGACAGGTGGGCACCAGCTATAGACGAGACCACATCGTGTTCTAAGCTCACTCTTAAGGTAATTTATTCGCTTTCCTTTTGATTTTATAAGCATTTTCTACGGGCACACTATAAGATAATATTAGCCCAAAATGTGAAGTACGTGATGTAATTGGTGTGCGGCAACTAGAACGACTGTAGTTACATTCGGAAATATCACAGTTTCAGTCAGGCGTGTATAAAGATTAAATATGTGAATTATTAATTGTGACCGCAATAAAGGTCTAGATTCAAATTTTCTTTATCAGTGTTATCTTTTAGTAACAAATCCTTTCTGTTTACACGTCCTACTTAGAGACACTTGCTCGACTGAGTTATGATAGCTAGCCGGAGGACAAAGAACCGAAATTAAAAAAAAAATAATAAAACAGGAGACGCCCAGCAAATAAGATAATACTAGCCAAGAGAACTGCGACACAGTTGAAACTGGCAGCTGATGTTACGGGTGTTGCCTACTTATACTACATCGCTTCTGATATAGAATTTCAGTGTGGGTTTCGGCGTAAGGGATTTGATACTTCCCTTATAAGGCGGAGTCCTACTTTTCTGCACTCAACCCCAGGCTACTAAGGAAAGTTATCCATGTTCTACTCTTGCCTTGCTAACAAATGAGCCCACACGGAAGCGCACAACTATAGTCGAGCGCGAGAATAGCTTCTGTTTATTTCTATAATGGTCATTTGCAGAAAGCAATGGACCAGTTTTTGCACTCAAAAGGCTAACTTCAAAATCGTTACGCCTTATAAAATTATTTCGAATAGAAAATACCATTTGACACAAAGTCCGCGTGCAAACCATTCAACTGGCAGCTTTAATTGCAGGGCTACACAAAGAAAAATAAATGGTGCACTCATATGACCTTCTCTACTCACTATCGTCTACTTTATATAGCTTAGAACAAACCACTCTTAGAAAATCTTATTTTTTAGTTACTTCATGTCAATCAAAATAAATCTCTACAGCAATAGCTTCATTTCATATTCCATTACGGGTACAAGGGGGTAAGGGAAACCGAAACTTCAGATATATCGTTACGCCTTATAAAATTATGCTTTCCATGACGAGAGAAACAACGAACAGTGACAGCACTTCAGAAGATGACCAAGTATTGAAACATTCAAACCACAATAACGGATACTCCGAAATGGCTGATACCACAGAAAAGTTATTTAAGTATATGGTGCATTTTGAAAAGTTCTACAGATTTTGTGGAGTATACTTTCGTCTATCTCTGGTGTACCTGTTGAACAATTTTTTTCCTACATTCCTTCCACATGAAGAGTACATCACAGGCTATTCTCAGAAAATTAAATATATTTCATTTGTCATGTAAATATCTTAAGTATATTGTAGTTTAATCAAAATACTTGCAGTCATTTTTAAAAAAGTCAAACATTTCTAAAACTTTTGCATATTAGGGGTAATTTTGGGGAAGGGAATTTTCTTGCAAATCTTCGGTCGCATTTATGGAAGTTTGTGAATTTAAATACCAGGTTTTGTATTTGTCGGACATTTAGTTTTAGAGTTTCACATACACAAATGGAACTTTTTCTAAAAATGTTCTGTAGGTGGCAGAGAAGGTAAAAATACCTACCTGCTTGTTTCATTTTGGTATAAATATGAAGCACATAGCGAAATATTTCCGATTTGCTTTTTTCTGAACGCTCAAGCATGTGTCAGCCAGTATTTACACTCCAAGTTTTACAATTTGATAAATCAAATAACTATAATGTACAGCTATTTTGCTTTGAAAGCACATGCACTTAGAATACGTTCGAGGCAGATGGAGGTGAGATTCCTTTGGGGAGTGCTGCCAACTTAATTACTGTCTGGTGCAGGCCAACTTGTGTGTGCCTTGTGCGGAGAGTGTTTCCTTATGCACTGTGTTGCAGACTTATGGGAAATGAGAACTTTACGACCAGCAAACTGTAGCACTGAGAGAAGCAATTTGTCAAAAGCACCAGAGACTGCAATTAACAATCTCTAAAACGACAACGCTCATTCCTCACCTAGTGAACTTTACCACACCACAGTCTCGTGGACTGGACTTGTTTAAGTTGTATGACTAAGTGGGCCTCTAATACCCGACTCTGAGAGCTTCTGCAAGATAGTACAACACCTGCGCAGATGACCTGATAAAACCTAAGGTAAACCAGAACTGTGAGGTATTTCATGCTCATGATTTGCCAGCGTTACAACAGAATAAAGTCTCGTCTTCACGTATAGATATGTTTTTAAGTAGTCAAACATTAAACTTCTGTAAATCCTCAAATACACTTGTACATCATATTTTATATTTATGTATAATACTCATATAGTAAATTGTTTAACTGTTCATTTATATACTTTTAAATCTTCAAGTACAAGCTTATTCAAGAAAGAACAGATTTTAAATATTGATTTTGTAATGAACGATAATAGATGGAAACACATACGATACATCACTGAATAGGGAAAAGTTCATCATTTTATTTTATGTGTTCAAAAGCAGCATCATTTGTTATGCGAGGACGACCAGTGCTTTTCCCTCTGCATACGCAATCATCTTCTAAGAATTTATTGTATCATTTGTTGTTGAACTTCAACGAAATGCACGCTGCAATGAAACAATGCATTCACTCTTTGTATAATGCAGCACACAAAACTACCTTTCCTGTGGCGTCGCCATTTTCTGGTAAACAAACAAAGCGTCGCTGTAGGCACTGAATGGAACTAATATATGGGGCTTAAAACTTTGAGTTTTTCTCTATTCAATTATGTGTCGTATGTGTCACTATCTATTGTCGTTCATTAAAAATGAATATTTAAAATCGGTTCCTTCTTTTTGAATAACCCTGTATATTCGTAACAAAAAATGCTACAAATCTATGTAAATAATACTTGCATTTCAATTAGCATACTTTAAAGTGGCTCATTAGCTCTTAATTAATCATCACGTTTACAGACAGGAAACGACATAAACTTAAGGAAAAAACTTGATATGCTGCATTCACATGACTTGCTCTAAATTCTATCATTTATTAATGGGTACAAAAAATATTACGAAAGCTTACTTCATTTTAATCGAGACAAACATTTGCAGAAGTAGCTACAAGGCACATTTCGTTATAAGTGCAAAGGGAATAGCGATAGTCAAACGATTTAGAACGGAATGCTATATGCTGGTTGGTCTTTTCTCTTTCCATTATATCGCCAGAAACTGCTGAAAATCGATAGTAAGTACAAAGAATGATAAAAGTATTAAAGAATTCAGCCATCAATAACTGATATTTCAGAAATGGCTGATGCCACAAAAAAGTTATTTTAAATAATTATGTGTTTTAGAGAGATATTCATTTCTTTTTTGAGGTATTTTTCCGTCTATTGTTTAACGTTTAACAATTATGCAACATCATTATCGTGTAAATATCTTTAATAATAGGACATTTTAATAAATATTGTTAGAGTCATTTTTCACAAAATCAAAAATTTCGAAAAACGTTCTATGTAAAGGGTAGTTTGGGTTGGAGAGATTTTCTTGAAGCCCTTCTTGTCGCATTTTTGGAAGGTACTGAACCTAAATACGAAGTTTCGTGTTGATCTGACGTTTCATTTTTGAGTTATCTGTTCACACTCACATACACACAGACCTTTTCCTAAAAACAACTTTTTGGTTTCAGTGGTCTCAAAATGTGTTTTGGGTGAAATCTCCTTATCTAATTTTTAGTGGAATACAATATCTTCTCTACCTATTAGGTAATAGAATAGAAAGTAAAAGTTGAATGTTTAGGTTAAGAAATCAATAATACGTTGTCAAAGTAATGCATTTCACAACTTCATTGGTTTTCCTAGTTTACCTGATAGGTGCTGAACGCTATTTTCAAACGTCATTCTTACATTTGAATATATGAACAGCTTAATGCAAAAAGACAATTAGTCCAAAATTTACACATTTCCTTTTCTGACAATTATAGTTTTAAGTGGGTCAATGGATCGTTTACCACAGAAAGGAAACTTTCTGCATTATAACACGGGCCTGACAGTGTTTACTGAAGATAGGGAAGGTTTTGTTCACATCCTTTTCTTTACTATTAAATTAGGAAACTGGACATGTTGCCTGCATAGGGTTCATACGACAGAAAAGACAAATTGATGCGTTTTGTTCAGACGTATGACAGACATTCTTTACCCAGACTTTATATTGTTAACATCATTTAGGCTTCGTCTGCGAACATTCTCGTTTTTGAGGTTGCAGTTTACCATTTGTATATTCTTCGAAAGCAGATATTTACAATTTTCTGTAAATAAAAGTCGATTCCTTAAATGGTTTTGTTCAATTTAAATAATTTTCATACCTATAAAAAGGAATTTAATTAACCTTATCGAAAGTTTGTTAGCATGATAACTATTTCGAGACTGAGGATCTCCACGTAATTGTCTTAGGACAACAAACATTAGCCTAAAAACGAAGTTAAATTACAAACTGGAAATTACTAGCATTAGGAGCTACACTTTAACGCACCTCGTTTGTGATATGCTACCTAAGGGACAATAACTCAGGAATTGACAACAGTTGTGAAAGGTCCGAGAGTTAACAACAGCCTGTGAAATTATAAATCATGGTTGTATGCTAGTATTGCTACCGATCGAGATAGCTCCGCAATAACGTGTTAGACTGGTATTCGGAAGATCCCGTCGATCGTTCATTTCTACCTTGGACTTTTCTCTTTTCGGTAGGTGAATGCTGGAGTGATTTCTCTTCTACCACGATTTCCTTTCCTTCATTTCCCTTTAATTTCGCTTTCTTTCAGGAGTATTTCTAGGTTTCGCTGTATGGAGTGATGCTGGTCAGACGGCGCGACTGATTGTTACCAGGGAAGAGTATTCCTCGTTGACACCAAGGGCTGCCTGGTTCCAAGGATCGTTCATGACCTCTTTGAGCAGCCCCAGTAGAGAGTCGATTCTTCAAGCTAGGAAATGTTAGCCACTTCTGTGTGTCTTTATGGTCTGTCTGCCTACGGCATGCCTCCACTGATTCCTTCACTTCAACTCTTCCTCCTGGGGTGTAGCCGCAATAGATCTGTCTGTCGTCCTCCGTGGCCTAGGGGTATCCTAACCTTAGGTTACCGAGGTCGAGGATTTAAACCCGGCGGAGGGCGATGGATTTTTTCGGGCGCAAAAATCCTTAGGCTTCCTTCGGAAGGGAAATAAAGCCGGTGGTCCCGTGTCATAGATTTACGTCACGTCAAAGAACTTCAAGCCTGATAGAGGCCTCTGAGTAAAATTTCCTGTCTTTTCCGCCCAATATACAATGGGACGCTAAGGATCATAATAGTTAAAGAACGCTATAAATGAAACTCAGTTTAATTTTTACAATAAAACTAGGTCGTAGTGCACAAAGTGTTGTATAATCTATACCCACACCTACATCTATGTAATAATCCAATATATTTATCTTCGATGTTTAAACACTGCACTTGTATGTACCCTTATACTCATGTAAGTATCCTAAATA
The DNA here is from genome assembly GCA_030765065.1 of Deroplatys truncata. Taxonomy (NCBI): domain Eukaryota; kingdom Metazoa; phylum Arthropoda; class Insecta; order Mantodea; family Mantidae; genus Deroplatys; species Deroplatys truncata. The sequence continues at coordinate 91,788,977 of CM060979.1, forward strand.
CATTTTATTTTAATCAAACTCAATAGAGCCGTTTTTGAAAAAATCAAAGTAATTGAAACTTCTCCATGTAAAGGGCAGTTTGGAATGAAATTATTTTCCTGAAGAGCTTCGTGTCGCATACTTGAAAGACCTAGATTAGTATTTAAAAACCTTTCATTTTTTATTTATGCTATTCACACAAACATACATACGCATGCACACACGAACGTATTGTTAAAAGTGATTTTTCTGGGTTCAGGGATTCTCAAAAAGTGCATTTCCATTGAAATCTAGGTATCAAATGTTTGAGTGGTATACAATACTTTATCTGCTGATTATGGTAAGCAGTAGAGAAAGTTATAAATTACATTAGGTAGAGAAAGCCATACGAATGTAATACCTCACATTTCTCGTGCCACGAGATCACAATATCTGGAGATGCTACTAGAATATAATTACCGTGAAAGTCTCCCCTATCAAACAGCTTTAATAGGAGAGAGTTTGAGCAGGTACTACATGTACTAACTTTCTTCGTCGATGGGTTTTCAAGGAAAACCTTAGTAAGTATCCAAAGTTTCATATATGAAATTGGCTCACCGACCGGTAATCCGTGGGATAGGTTCTGTATCACTCTCATATTAATATACTGAATATTGCGAACATATGTTCTTTTTAACGTATTTTTTTCTGTAGAAAACATTTAAGACGCAAATTGTAACAAATGTGAAAGACAGCGAACCTTTCATTATTTAGTTATTTAAGTTGCAATATTGTAACGTCATAGACCTGGAAACACTCAGAGAAGAAACCGGGATAAGTGGTGAATCTATATAAACAGAACATTGACGATTAACAGCGTAGATTATTTAAGCTGAATGATTTGAGCTCGCAGATGCAGACCACCTAGACACCCGATACGGAACGTCTTTACGCCGTTCGTGGTGACGAGTGTTTATATAACTTGTGAATAAGATGCAACTTCACCGCCATCCAGGAGTGTAATAAGATGAGATACTTACAAGTTGGACCATTGGCCCTTAGGGTAGGACAAGGAGATCAACTACCGGCGTTCTCATTGTCACCGAAAACGCACCCCCTTCCCGGGCGCTGTACATCACATAGATGGGTGCTCTCCCACTGAACTAGTCACCCCTGTGACCCGATATTTCCGGGTTGTTACAATATGGCATATGCATGACAGTGAAGTATATTACAGAATAAATAAGCGTGGAACGATTCGCCAATGACTAATGAATAAAACCACAAAGGAAATACTGACTGAGTGTCACAAAACCTTGTATGTTCCACATTTAATTATGGTTGTGATAACTTTCACAGATCTGTTAAAATAATATTGCAAAGTGGCGAAATGTGACTTAGAAGAAATACGGAAATATCTACACATGAAAGAAGTGAAAACGTAAGACAAAATTAAATGTCTATAATTTAGTTGAGCGTATAGTAAATAAAAATGAAATTGGTACCAGCATATTCAATGAATGGATTCCCGAAAATGCTCTAGCAGGCAAGGGGCAGAAGAAATGTAGTAGATCAAAACCACGTTGGATAGGTGATATCTTCTGGTATGGGAACGAGCCTATGGCTTAACTCAGGAGGTTAAAGATTTGTATGTCTTAAAAATTCCATGGATATGTATGCACAGTACGGGACAAACCTTAACGCCTTCTTTACATTCCTTCATGTTTCAGAGTGTCTAGGGTTATTGCTTAGATTCTAATACGACTTCAATAATAATAATAATAATAATAATAATAATAATAATAATAATTTGGCTTAAAGACGGTACGAAATTTAGACCAAAGAAGTATCAGTTTTGCTTTTTAGGCCACTAACTAAACAGTTGTGTATTTGACCAAATGAACGAATACAATACATTGACAAGTATGGTATAAGTATTTTTACTACGTGGAGAGCACCTGTAGCCTAGGATACCACAGCAGTAATAAATCTCCAGGGTTGCCACCGTAGAAAATCGGACATTAAGTACAAACCGAATATTTCCTGTTTTTCACATTAGGAAGAGCAACTGAGGATGAAGATTAATGAATTTTATTCTATCACGCATGAAAGCAGAAACCCTCAAAATTTCAGTTTCTGAATGTGACTTTAAAGACGCAACAATGTTGTGTTTACGTATCAGGATAAAACAAAGCACAAATAGGGAAAGGAAGTAAATTGATAGAAAAGAAAATAAGAGTTAGGCAGGGATGTAAATTGAGCTCGTATTAGTAATCTATTCATAGATGATATTAGGAGTAAAAATAAGAAATTAACATTATCCAGTAATAGGAGATAAGGAGATTCCAGGTTCGGGTTCTATAGATGCAGACGATTTTATAGTAGGCACCATATCGTTGATAGGGCTACAAAAGCGATAAATGAAATTCAAGAAAGTGTGAAAAATAGGGAATTGGGGTAAAAACCATAAAGATGATTGACTCAATAAAAGGCTCTAAAAAACAAAACCAAGACCTTGAGAGAATAATGAAGAAGGTAAAGGGAAGAAAGTGGTATAGAAAAGTAAGAGAAGTAAGGGCCGCTCAGTGAGCGAAAAGGCCAGGGAGCCAAGCAATCTGAGTGGCCCAACAAAGAAACAGGCATGAGACAAATTGTACAACAGATGTAGGGGTATAAATGAATATACATTGTATGTATTGTAAACATGTAGAACAAATTGTACAATAAATCTATCTATCTAACAATGTTGTGTTTTTGAGAGTTAGCTGCTACAACTCATGTTATACCCATGTAATATATACAAACAATTGCATAGCACAATGCAGTTCCAGGAAGAGGAAAAATGTTAATCAGGTTAGAAAGGTAGAACCGAAAGACTGAAAGTGCAATATCGTAGCCAGGATTTGAACCAGGATCTTCCAATTTCCGTCTGGAAACTCAAACCAACTGAGATACCATGGAAAAATGCCGATAAGACATTTAATTCCCTATCTGAGACGAATTTTTTTCGGTAACCACAAGGAGATCTCAATATTGTTTTTGATTCCAATTTTAATAAGGTTTTTCTCAAGTATATTTATCATTCCAGGTGGATAAAAGCTGCTAGAGAGTCTAAGCTCTACGAATCTATGTTTAAGTGTTTTAACACTTAGCACTGTAAATTTGCTACAGATAGTGTCTTTTGCAAAGAAAGCAGTGATTTATTACCCTTATTAGACCAGTAAGGCAAACAAAACGAGACGGATTGCGCCCATATGCCCACAACCTGAAAGCCAAATTTGTCTCTACCAAATGATGTGGATAACATCGGTGACCGAGATCCTCGGCATAAAGGACGTCTTTTGTAATTTATGCACATTAAAAGAGCTTCATGGCCGATAAATATGATGTGGAGGTCATGGGTTAGCAATATGAAAACAAAGAATGAGATAAATAATTTCTGTTTTGTTGCGGGTCAATAGGATTGAACCTTTATACTTAAAAAGCAGTCAAAAATTGCTTTTGTTTTCTTCTATAATGCATCGTTAAGAAGCAGTTGTCATACTATGTTTCGCTCTAAGATATGATAATAAATCCTAGAGCCATCTTAAAGGACGACTTGCCTGTTTATTATAACAAATCATTTGATAAAAGTGAGATTTTCTCGAAACTGCATCCTTAAATGCTCAAAATGTTCATTAAATTTAGCGAAAATCCTCATAAATAATAAAAATCCGATGTTGAATTCAGATGACTTCCTCTACTCACTCTTCTACAAACTACTCTAACACTTAATCTTCTATCTTCTTCTTGATAATACAGATAAACATTCATTATCCGTTTACGCATTTTGTTGTAGGTACAGTTTATGTCAAGGCCACAGCCGCCTTAAATGCGTACAGCAGAGACCTCGGTATTATACCACCGCGCTCCAGCGGCGCAGGATGTGTCAAGGGTACGTTTATCAGCTGTGAGCTGTTCTCAGTCGCTGCGTTGTAAAGTGTTTCGACAATACGTGTGTTGCGTGTGATTTCCTTGGAAATGTTTTTCTCTTCTTAGTTAACGGAAATGCCTACCCACAAATACACGCTCGAAGAGCGCATTTTTTATGTACAATAGATACATAAAACTGAATCACGTAGACAGGTGTGTATACAATTTCGGCAGCAATTTCCTGGTTATCCAGTCCCAGGTAGAGACACTGTGAGATGTATGATCAGTAAATTTAGAACAACGGGATCACTAAGCGCTAAAACATGTAGTTTACTGAAACAATATCCACACCATAGACGAACTTAAGAACAATATAAAAGCAGAAATTTGAGCATACGCAAGACGAATTTATGCGTGTGAATGGCAATTTAATCCGATGATGTCCAGAATGTCTTCGTGCAGCTTGACACACTTTCAACAACATTTATAACAAGGGTAGTACTCATTGCATATATGTTACTAATCTCGTGAGTAAGTAACGCGGGAGTTACGGAACGGAAAATCCCGCAGTGTAGTAAACTGTGTGCGGGCCACGCATTCACGCTATCTGCGGCCTTGGCATAAAACGAAGGCACTGTAAAAGAAGAATACAGTAAAATAAAGCGATAGTAAATCGTTTCAAAGCAGGCCACTAAGTCATGCTTTGAAATCCTATTCTCTTTGCAAAACCACGTACGAATCTGATGTGTTAGATTGATACGACTTTTTATTTTATATAGCGTCTTCAAACGGGGATATAGAGGAAACCGAATCGAAGATTACAAATCTGATGTATTACATTCACACAACATTCCCTATCCTATTGCTTAGTTTACTTAGCTTCTACAACTAATTTTCCTGTTCGTTCATTTTATCGAAATAAACGTAGGCAGAATTAGTTTCATTACATATAAAAAATGACCAAGTATTGAAGAATTCAAACCAATGACTGTAATATCTTGAAAATGATGCCACAATAAAAGCTATTTGAAATAAATCGCGTGTTTTATTGATGTGCACTTTTTTAATATGTTTATGTTATCAGATTACCTTATCTACCCACTATCCTTTACTTTTATACCTTCTACAAATTATTCTTCAAAAGCTTATCTGTTGACTTAATGTTAATCGAGATAAACGTTGCAGAAATTATTTAATTATACATCTCGCTGTACAAGGTACAGGAAACCGAAGCAATAATTAAACGCTTAAAAAAGGTTGGCTCTATGCTGGTCTTGATATTCCATACTCGCGAGAAACAGCCGACTTCAAAAAATTACTTCGAAAAATTCAGAACAACATCAACGGATATATCGGAAAAGGCTATTGCCACATAAAGGTATCTAGGATATTTGTAATAAGTTATTTTTTTTAAAGAGATTGTATTTGTTTTTTGTTGTGAGTTTTTGTCTAATTCTTACGTTTTACCGAATATAAAAAAACTATATAAGATTTCTTCCAATGAAGGGAACTTCAAAGTTTATTCTCAGAAAATTGACATTTTGTTTATCATTTATGTATCTAACTATACGGTATTTTAATAAAATCGTTGGTGCCATTTTTTGGAAAACGACAATTTCGAAAAGAATTTATCAGGTAAATCATAGTTTGGAATGGGGAGGGTTTTCTTGTAAATCTTTGTTTCGGAGTTTTGGAAGATTATAAATTTAAATAAAAGGTTAGTATTTATTCGAAATTTTGTTTTTGAGTTATATAGTTGACATACGCACACTACCCATTTTTTCTAAGAATGTCTTTTGAGGTCTCAAAATCCACAAAAAAACAAATATGTAGTGAAATATTGACATCAACTTTTTGGGTAGAATTAACACTTCTCTACCTGCTAATTACGTAGTAAATAGAAAAAATAAGGACAAAAAGGGAATGCTTCACATAAAACTACGCTTCTTTCAGATTTATTCACCCTCCTTGTGAACAAGGACATCTAAGAGAGAGGTTCGAGTGTCATGCCACTAAGGCGTATTACATACCTACCCTAGAAAACTTCACAAAACAAAGTGTCTTGTTTGTTCTACGTTACCTACCGTTGAAGTTAATTGCACTCTTTTCAGCACGCATTCAAATTCTCCATTCCTGTTTTGGAATTTACAGATGACAATCTGAGATATTGTAGCTATGAGTTTGTGGCTTTTATGTAATAGGCCAGTCGTTTATGGTATAACGGAAGCTTTTCGGTCGTCCAAAGTGCACATCCGCAGGGTATATTACATTTCCACTGCTATTTTGTTATTTCTTTTTACAACCTAAATGTTAATTACAAGCTGAGATTTTACTTCCCTCTGTAATCTTAAATGTTAAGCGATGCATGACTCAAGTACCTCCATCAAGAAGATTACCAGGAAGAAGAAATGTGAGGTAAAAATAAGTTGGGATGTATAATTTTCGTCCCGCGGTTCCTAAGTCGGTGCATTTGCATAAATAATAATATAATAATAGTAATAACCTTCCATTAATTTTGGTTTTCATTAACAACTCTGGTTTTCAAAGCAATTTCATATTATATCATTAAATGCGATTGTTTGTCATTTAGTATCACACATATGCATATTATACAGCGTTATGCAAAAAGAAGGAACAAACTTTAAATATTTATTTCTAATGAACGACAATAGATTGCGACACATTCGATACCTCATTGAATAGAGAAAAGTTGAAAATTTTAGTTTGTGTGTTCAAAATGCGCACCGTTTGTTATGCGAGGATGACCAGTGCTTTTCCGTTTGCATACGCAACCATCTTCTACGAATGTATTGTATCAATTGTAAATTTTTTATGTCGAGGCGGCTCGTTGTTGAATTTACAACGAAATGAACGCTCCAATGAAACAATGGATTCACTCTTTGCATAATGCAGCACACGAAACAACTTTAGCTGTGGTGTCACCATTTTCTCGTAAATAAACACAGCCCCGCTGTAGGCACTGAATGGAACTAATAGGTGGGGTTTAAAACTTTGAAGTTTTCTCTATTCAATGATGTGTTATATGTGTTGCTATCTACTGCTGTTAATTAAAAATTAATATTAGAAGCTTGTTCCTTGTTTTTATATAACTCTGTAGTTAAAAGTGAAAAAGGCTTCAATTGAATCGGAAGATGCAAAAAGGTGACATACAATACTTTTTGTTGTTTCCCCTTTAAGCTCAATATCAATTCTACAGAGGTAAATACACAGAATCCTCGGAGAGAGGCAAAAAAAAGGGTCACGTACGTACATAATACTATATTACGCAACAACACTAAAAATGGAGTAATTAAGTCACCAGTGTGTTTATGAAACGAGCGGTAGGGAATTACATAATTTTCATACTAGTGTCTTAATTACCGCCAAAGTCAAGTTGCACACGATTGTTTTTGGTCGACCACACTATAATGTCAAAACTTAACTTTATACAAAAATATTTTACCTTGTTAATTGTTTTTAACTAATGCTGATCGGTTGACAGGACCTTGCGCGTCTTTGTGAGTAGTGCAACCAATGGCAGTACTGTTGAGTGCACGCCGTATCGATTGATTATTTTGCAAGTGATGTGAAGCAAGGCATATTGACGCAACGGAAATAAACTCACAGTATTACAATATTAAAATTACAATGAACATAATTTGTTTTATTTTAAATACACATATTTCGTTGTTTATCTTGGGAACGGACCCTAGAGGACTGCTGCTTTGAAGTTGTTAAAAGATATGGGCTGCGTGCCTAGGAGTAAATCATGATGAGTCGAAGTAATATGAATGCCATAGAAGTTCAGTTACGTCACACGTAATCAGCGTACTGTGAGCGAGTAAAGAAACACTTTAAGAAAATCATATAAATCAAACACATACCTATATCATATTGTAATATACATATTTCAATATGAAAGGAAATCTTATTAAATTATTCTTTGTAACACGAACATTTGTAACGTGTAGCCGACAAAAAAAATCATAATTTACAAAACGTTGACTTGAATTATAATATAATATAATATGAATGTCGTAAGTGAGGATTACGAAAACGAGGAAAGGTTTGAAAAAACAAGATGAAGTTTTATTTTTCTGATATTCGAGTTTTTATAATACACTTAATACACTAATGTTGCATACTATTTTTGCACGATAGTTATTTATGCAAACTGGATTATAATAATTGATATTTTAATTCAAATGTTGTAAGTGTTAAAGCAAGATTTAGAAGCTTGAACCGTTGTTCTCCAAACGGTAGTGTTTAAAGATCAATCGAGAAACCTTGTCATTATGGCAAAATGTTTATAAATGAGTGTAAATAAGTACTGTTAGCCGTGTCACCAGAGCTTGTGAAAGTTATAATATAAGCAACATGATTTTATTGAAGCAGAGATGCCAAAATCTTTCAGTTCTAGAAAAAATAAAGTATTTGGTTTGGATTTATGGAACATACGGTGCAGGAATTACATTTAATAATTGAACGAATTATAATGTTAGGATAAATATTTGAAAATAAATGTATTGTGATGATTTTACTTACCGTTACTTATATTACTTGACTTTTTTTCAGTATATAGATTTCTTTTGTTTTCACAGCAACAGATTAGGTATATGAATGTCAACTTCCGATCCATAACAACACTATTCGTAAGCAGTGAAAATTAGTACAAAAACTTCGTTAATGGCTGATGTAACTAATTTGTGGTACTTATAAATATTGTTGCTATAAATCCGAAGCTGACATTCCCATATGCAATGTAATTGCTATGAAAACAAAAGAAATCGCAATGCTCAAAGAAATGACCAAAAGCACTAGCGAGGGAAGTAAAATCGTCAAATACAAAAATTAACTTATTGGAAGTTCCAATATGAATCCTTTCTTTTAATTTATTCTAGTATTCAGCAACCAAAATTCCCACCACAAACTTCCTGAGGCTCATCAATTTACTACTTCTTAGAACGGAATACGCCAATACATTCTTCTCAGTAATACCTACAAATTTTTCTTTTAACGGTTTGCATAATGAAATACCTCCGTTTTGATTTCTTCGGTATTAACTCGTCACATCCACTTCTCCAAGACTCTTCGATTTCCACATCATTGGACATGTCGCTTCTTAACATTTCCATAATGAAATAAAAATAAATAAAACTACAAAATTATATGGCGACAAAGACAACACTTATTTACCAACATTTGTCCCCATAGCAACACCTATAGACAAAACACCTAAAATAGAACATCTATCTTCAATAATAATAATAATAATAACAATAATAATAGTAATAATAATATACACACTGTCGTTTGTGAAAATTGCAACACTGAGAAAGAAATTTTCCGAATAACTCGAAACTTGGTGGAAGTGTAGAAAAGTGTGCAATCAATAATTGATTAGGTTTTCAGAGAGATGGGGTACACATAGGCCGACAAGGTCAGTGTTGCGCCCAGTGTAGTCAGTGCAGAGCTGTCAAACAAGGTGGAAACAATAGAGTGGGTGCCATATGCCTCGTCGACGTCAAAGGGAGCCATATCGGCATGTGAGCGAGTTCGAACGGGGCAGAATGATCGGTCTTCGGGAAGTGGATTTGTCATACCGTGACATTTCGACTCGTACAGGGCATGCTGCTACGACAGTGATGCGTGTGTGGAGGCAGTGGATAGATGAAGGTCGTACGCAGCGACAGTCCAGTCGTACTGGATCATTGAACATGATCACATCACGGGATGACCATCATCTTGTCCGCATGGCCATTACGACCGCACAGCTTTATCCACAGTGTTAGCACGACGCTGGAGCACTGCGGCAGGTGTGAACTTGTCTGCATCAACAGTTCATCGCCGTCTGCTGCAGGTTGGACTGGTTGCATGCATGCTATTACGTCGGTTTCCATTGTCCAGAAACCACAAGCTCTTCCGACTGCAATGGACACATGACCACTGTCACTGGGGTGCTGAATGGCAAATTGCAGTCATTTCGGACGAGTCCCACTTCAACGTGTCCGACAGTGAAGGTCGTATACGTGCCCAGCGGTACCGTGGTGGGCGGAACCTGGAGGGCTGCTTGTTGAGCGGCATAGGGGACAAACATCAGGTGTGATGGTTCGGTGCGCCATTGGTTACAACAACAGATCTCGCCTCCTACGAATTAAGGGCACTTTCAACAGCAATCGGTACCTAACGGTGGTTGTAGAACCTGAGGTATTCCCCTTGCTTCAAGCATCTCCACATACCACATTTCAACAGGACAATGCCCGGCCACATATTGCGAGGAATGTACAAGCCTTCTTCGAAGAGCGACGGGTACCATTGCTTCCCTGGCCTGCACGTTCGCCTGACATTTCACCCATCGAACATATCTGGGATATGGCTGGTCGGCACCTGGTGCGTCACGGTCCTCCAGTAACCAGTGTCACGGATTTGTGGGCTCGAATACAAACTGCGTGGAGGGAAATCCCTCAGCAACTTATTCCTAACATTTTTGATTCAATGCCTCGGTGTATAGCAGCTCTAATTGCAGTGCATGGAGGCCACACCAAATACTGAATATTAGGGCTCAAAGGCCATGTATATATTTGAAAAGTTTATCATTTGTTAAACCTAACCTGTGGTATTACATTCATGAGTTTCCTTCTTGGAGTTGCAATTTTCACAAACGGCAGTGTATATATATTTTTCAGATAATATCCCATTTAATATAATTCAATTATACCCATCCTGCAAAAATTAGTATGAATACACATTTGATAACCGCATGACATACCTCGGAAATTGAAAAAACTGTTTCCTGGATCCTGCTGTAGGTATTATCATTTTCTTTCCCTACCCCAGAAACATGCTGAATTCAAATTTAATAAAATCGAAACTGACTGGCACACGTAATTTAATTTTTATATCCACAATAAACATGTTTTACAGGAATTTAGAAAGATTTAATTGTCTCCTGTAAAAGTTAGGTTTTGTCGCAAGACACCTTTTTGCATCGTCCCATTCAGTTGAAATTCTACTTTAACCACAGGTCGCAGAGATCGGATAAAGCGAGCACTTTTTATATCCCTTTTTTATCCTCAATACACATCAAGGCCCGGGGTTACGTGAGCATTAAGCACCTTCCTTACACTTTCTCTACCGCTTATATAAAATAAAGATAATGCTGCATTCAGCTCAAAACTTCAGATCTCACGATTTGGATAGCCCCCTTCCCCAAAAAGGAAGTATTTTTACAAATAGTTCCGTGTATTTCTATTCATGAACAACATGAATCTAAAACAGCAAGCGAACAACATCTCGTGTTTAAAATCGGATGTATTACATAAATTCACATTCCGGAGGTCTCGGGATCGATTTCCGTAGACCACCTGCTTTGCCTTGGGCTTTTCGCTGATTTCCCTGGTAGGTAGGTGAATGCGGGGTTGGCTTTTCGTCTACTGCATTTCCTAATCCTCGTTACTCCTTCATTTCCTTACCAAGTTTCAGGTGTGCTACCAAGTTTCGTCGCGTAAGGCGGTGCCGGACAGATGGAGCGGATACTTTCTCCAAGGAAGTAGTATTCCCCGTGAACACTGAAGGGCTGTTTGGTTGGACAAGTCTTTTATCGTCCTCTCTGGGCAGCCCAATCGCGGGACATCGAGTGAAAGAAATGTTAGGGACTTTCGTGCACCTCTGTGGCATGTCCGCCTGTGCTCTGCAGCCTTATGCGGTTCATTCACTGCATTCCTTTCTCTTATTCGCAAAAGGTGTCTCTGCAAATCGCAGCCCTCGAGGTGCCCTCTTCGTTATATACCCTATATATAATATTCTCTAACCACTCCTTTACATAAGTTTGCTTCTCCATCTGTTTCATAAAAAACTATTGTAGAAATCCATTTATTGTATATTTCATTATAGATACGAGAGGGATACAAGCAATAGTTAACTCTTTTAAAGGTTGGTCGCTACACGTTGACTTTGAAATTATATGTTCCTTTCATGACCAAGTCATGTCTAAAGTATTTGAAAATTCATAGCAAGACAAAAAAATGCTCGGGAATGGCTAATTCCTACCACAAAAGATTATTTTACATAAATCGTGTGTTTTAACGCGATCTACATTTCATGCATAGTAGCCTTTGTGTATCTCTTATGGCTTTCCATTTTTGAGAAAATAAAAAATAACGAAACATTTTGTTGAAAATATTCGTATCACATCCTTGGTTAATGCTGAGCTTATATGTCGAGTTTGTTATTTAACGAACTTTTCGATTTTGAGTTATGTTGTTTATAGAGACACGTAGATGGACAGAAACATACACGGACCATTTCCATATATCTTTCTCTACTCGTTGTTCTACAAACTATTTTTACAAAAGCTTTATTCTAGCTACGTCTTGTTAATCCAGATAAAACTCTTAATTGCCATTTACACATTTTGTTCTACGTTAGGTAAAGCGATGTCAGATTTTTAAAGAGCGTGTCACTATGTGATAGCTTTGAAATTCTTGCTTTTGCTTCACCACGAGAAGAAAACTAACAGCGATTTCCCATTTGAGAAAAAAACAGAAATAGTTTAAAATGTAAACCTATAACAAAGGATATATATAGGTGGCCCAAACAAGCCTTTCTTTGCAGTTTTATGTTTCCCGCATACATAAGTGGAAAAGAAGTTGCCGCATCACTGATTTTCAAAGGGTCAGTGTAGAAATGAAGCGATAGGCCACTGAGGTAGCGTTTGCTCTCTGCATGTGTTCGTGGTTTCGAGCTGATAAGCGTCGCGTGGTCATCTATTTGCAGTTCGAGCCAGGTCATTCGGGCAAACAGATAACATGTTCACCAATATCGAATACACTGATACGGTTATGATCTATGGGAAGAAATACGGCTGAGGCTGCTGCCTTGTCTGCCTTCTGCACGGTTATTCGATATACAGAATGCAATTATGGACTGACACAACGGATTTTGAAGGAGCAAAAATAGTATCCCTGTAAACTGCACTCACGTCAACAGCTTTGTGGGAAGGATTTACAAAACCTCGTACCTGTTTGCAGAAGCCTCTTAAACAAAATAAAACCAAAATCTGGATTTCACCAGGTAGGTTTTTATGGGAGCGATGAATGATATTTCGTCAGTGACTCCAATGCATACAAAAATAGTCTCCATTATTGGACTCCTGAGAAACCTCACTTGTTACAACCACATTACATACAGGATCAGTAGGTTTTTAATGCGTGGTAGAGACATCATTGGACCGGTTCATTTGGCTCCTAGATATATCGGGTAGCTTTTCTGTAATTCCTCCAAAATGTGCTGAATACTGAGAACCTTCAAGAAGAGCCCTACTTCAGTTAGCTCTAAATTGCTGGTTTCAGCACAATGCTACACCATCTCATTATTCTATAGGAGTTAAAGAAAATCTCAACAATGAGTATCCCAGACGGTGGATAAGTAGAGTTTATGAAACGGAACCAAAAAATATAGAAATGTTAAAGAAAGGATGTCACCAAGGCGGAAATGCATTTGAGTATACTTATTATGAAGAATACAAGAATAAAATATAATTTAATTCTAGTGTAGGTTTAAGGAAACATAAATATATAAAAATAGTCTTTTTAATATGTTCAAACTTGTTGCACTGGTACCATATAGTTGACTTAAATGTAGACCACCTGTAATTTAATTGTATGACTTAACACGCGTACTCAAGCTTTTGCCCAGCCGCAATCCTGAATTCTCGTTCATAGGAAAAATGGTTAATAAATATCGCATAAAATACACACTCACTCACTCACGCGCACCAGATCCTCGGCATCCAGTGAAACGTTCTTGATTAAAGACAACTTTCTCGAGTCTAGCCGAGAATCGAATCAGGGACTCCTCATATACCAGTCAGACCCTCTACTGATTGACGTATGGGACCAAACTTAGTATTTAGAGTTTGTTTTCAAGCATTGGTCTTTAATTTAGCAAGTTCTCTTCTCTGTCGATATGGAGTCCCCTTTACATTCTACTTAGGCAAACCTTCTGCCATCCTCGCTACCCGGGATAAACTAACTTCACGAAGAACATCTTGTGTGGGCCACCCGGTATTATTTTTTTTCTCATAAATAGTGTGCTTTAAAGATCTATATGTTTGTGTAGTTAGAGGTCTATCTCTAATAGTTTACCAATTGTGCAAAAGTCATTCTGAATAAACAGAACTTAAGAAGCTATCCGCAGAAAATTTAAGGTCTAAATTTTATTTATCATGAAAATATCTTATACTAAGGGTAGTTTAGTCAAAATCGGTTGAGCCTTTTTTTAATTATAATTTAAAAAAAATGTTCCATGTAAAGCACAGATTGGTGTGGGAGGATTTCCTTGAAAAATCTTCGTGTTCTATTACTGAAGATACTGAACTTAAATACTAAGTTTGGTATTTAACGAACTTTCGTTTTTGACCTATTCTGATCACACACATGGATCTTTTCTAAAAATTGCTTCTTCCTTTTTAGATTCAGTAAGTCTCAAAAAAGAGCATTTCTAGTGAAATCTTCGTATCGAATTTTTTGGTTGTATACAATACGTCCACTACTTACTATAGGCAAGTGGTGGATTGGTTTTGGAATTAGGGGCCTCAAAACATGTATTTACAATGTATTCTCCATGTAAAATTCTAGGATGGAATAAATACTTTCTCTACTTACTACAAGAATGTAATAGGGAGGGTAAAATACATTGCAAACATTTTCGTGAAACGCACCTTAAAAACATGGGCTTTTCCTTCTTTCTTTCTTTTTAAAATTGTTTTTAATAAGACTATCCATTCTACAAAGAGCCATTTAATTTTATAAAGCCGCAAAACCATAAAACAACTTCCTTAACGGATTACCCTCCTCATTGCAGGGTTTACACCCCCAAGGAATTACAAACCAATGCCTTGGGCCAATAGCCTGTCGATGAGCAAACAAACTCTAGATCAAGGGTGGCGAAAACGACTTCCTTCCGCGAGTCACCAAATATGCAACACGCACTGCATCACTCATGAGCATGTGAAAATCAAACGGACAATTGCAGAGAGGGAACGTGCGCCTGCGAGTCAAAATGACTCGCGAGTCACGTTTTCGCGACCTCTGCTCTAGATCATCGCATATCCAGGATGGGCGATCATCCCAATGTCTGGTACGGCGGTGAGTAAGAAAGTAATACAATGCAGGATGAAAGGATGGTAGAAAAATTTGCGGATCAAGTTATCTAACCAGCGACCGAGGAAAACTGCGAAAAAGCCTTCGATGAGGTTGGTCGGCCGCCGAGGATTTGAACCCGGGACCTCCTGAATGCGAGTCGCACACGTTACGGGGGGTCACTTCGTCAGAATCATAAAATAGAAAGACTTATGTGGAAGGGGGAAGGGGAGGGTATACATCCTCCTTCTGGCGTCCGGGAAGGAGATGGATGAATTATTTAGCTTCTGACGCAGGAAAGCAATGTGTTAAAGCTCTATATGCCTGTATAAAAGTTGGGCAAACATTTAATACAGACAAAGCGTGGTTCTTGTTGAAACACATAACCTATGACATATTTTGCACAAGTCTATCAAATTCTTGGTTTGCAAGGCCAGTGTATTTTGAAGCATTTGATGATTATTCTTTTACTTATAACCTCGTAGCTGGTGTATATAATTTCATTTTTAGACAGAAAGGCCTAAAATTAGAACTTATAACACAGTACACATGAGTTAAATGCATTAGTGCGATAATCTGCACTGTGACAAATTTGGTTTCAAGTCCAATCACATGGCAATTACCTTTTTTATTTGCACGTGTTTAATAATTCAACTTGGTTTGATTAGATTTTAGTTTTCATTATGTCGTTTCACTCATGGCGCTTGTATTATCTGTTCACAAAACAAATTTTCATACTTCAATTTATCGCAATTCGTTGTAGAGTTAAACTATACTTTCTCTATCTAACCTACATAAATATTAAATGGGAGAAATTATGAATTTAGAAGAAACTGAAATGGAAGTGAAATTACAGAAGCAGCAGTAAGAATAACAGTAGAAGTACTTACCCAAAAAATCCAAATGATAAAGCATTTAATCGTTTCATTACTTAGCGTAAGGCAATAATTGTGAAAATAATTGCACTGAAAATGACAGCTAGTGAATCAACAAAACAGTAAGACATCCGACATCTCGCTTTTTAACGTCATTTCTCTTGGTTCAAGAACGAGTTCTAATCCTGATATTTGTTAGTTTCAGGAATCAATATAATATTATTGATATTTCACAAATACAAGTGCTGTTTGTCGTCCTCCGTGGTGCAGTGTTTACCATGCTAGCCTCTAGTTCCTGAGGTCGCGAGTTTAAACCTGGCGGAGGGCGATGGATTTTTTCGGGCGTAAAATACTTAGCTTGGCTGCCTTAGGTCCCGTCATAGATTTACGGCACGTAAAAGAACCTCAAGCCTGATAAAGATGTCTCTGAGAAAACGTACAGGTATTTCACGCCCTATAAAGAATGGGACGCTAAGGGCCACAGCAGTTAGAGAACGTCCATAAATAAAATCAATTCAATTAGAGCGCTGTCTAAAAATAGTACATGCCACATGTGTTAAAGTGATTTTACCCCTTGTATCATAGTCTAATATTATTAACAATCGACTTCTGTCCCAGTACCTGGAGCTCTACTCACTATAATAATACTTGTGATATAAGAATGCTACGTGTTTTATAACAGAAAAACTTTTGAAAATACGAGACAAAGTCGAGTATTGTCTGCTTCAGAGATTCTGTTATACAATTAACATGTTTATGTTGCACACTATGTTTTGGGCGATCTATGATAATTATTTAATTGCAATGTTATCTATTTAGTTTTAACAGCTGGTTGAAGCATCAGAATGGCTGGCCACTACCAAACCTTTAAAACACTGCATATTGAGAAGGGAGTATTTTAGGAGTTGTATCGTATTTCAATTGTTGGGGAGCCGAACTTCTAGTAGTTGCAACCGCACGTATAGTACCCGGTTTCCGGTAGCCTTCGCTCCAACTGTACTTTCAGGTAGCCTTTGCCCCAAGTTTAAAAAATATTAACTTTGTAATTTAACTGTTTCTTTAAATACTATATTTATGTTTGCCTCGGCTGCGTCAGTATTTGTTAGAGACACGTCTCTCTTAGCAGGGCTTTGATGTGACTAAGAATGTAGGCTTACACAGATTATAATTTTACTTCCCTCCTTTTATTAATACTTGTTACGATTTAAATAACACTTCAATGATATAGAGAGCTGTGAGATTCTTTAATTAATTACTTGCACTTTTTAACACAAACTATTTCTCGTCTCACACGAATACGTATTAAATTTCTTGAGGATACTTTTTACGTCTGGTTAGTAACGCTGTCTGCAACCAACTGAACTCTAAATTTGTAAAATTTTCTCCTTTTCAGTTTCTGATTGGCTAATCCTACTCCAATAGGATACCTTCATTTAACTAAAGCTGTTTCTGGTTGTTGATTGCTTATTTTATAAACTGCCACTAGAATTACATTATTGTTACTCCAAGAATCACAAGTAGTCCTGTTAAACTTACTTACTCATTATTGACTCAAGGTTACCTCATTGTTAGCAACTTTTAACCTATTATTCTCACAGCTCCTACATTATTAAGTTACGTAATATATTCACAGAACATTATTACACATGGATACAATAATGCAAACATATACAATGACTGTTACATACAGCTTACAAATTATTACATACACATATTGCTTCAAGGCGGGCTGTTATTGAATTTATATATTATATAAATAGACTGAAATTGTTTAAGTGTTAAAAATACTGCCTCAATATAAATGAATGTTCCACCATCAACACCAATTACAAATAAATACCAGGTTAATTTCGAGCCACAGAATTCTTTCGCCTAGTAGTAGTAAAACATTGGGGAGTTGCTATTATACCAGAAAGTTTCGAGTCAGAAATTGAAGACGCATGGAAAATAGCATATACTAATAAATCCATATCAAGGTACGATAGAACATATGCTATATTCTCAAAGTGCGTGGTTAGATAGAACTATGAGATGAAGAGGGTAATTCCACTAGTTTTTGTTTGTATGATGTGATAACACAATGTGAAAATTAAATCATGTTTCGACATAAAAACTTAAGCAAAGGCAGAAAAGATTTAACAACAAAATGTTAAGTAAAATATAGCTATTTTCCATGTCTATAATTAATACATAAGCTTCTGGTTGTGATATGAGTAGCGCCTTAAGCTGCAAAAACAGATCGGTAGGGTATGTTGGCTGCAATGAATCTGGAAAAATTGAATTCCCAGGCATCTCATGATGGATGGTAAATTTGTAAAAAACACACCATCACGCAATAAGGTATTGATTGTCTTCTTGGCCGAGAGTTTAGGATTTTGGCTTCTGAACCTAGAAGCTCCGGTTTGGTTCTCGGCCCAGACGAGGGATCCTTTCCCTGCCCTCCACAGAGCCTGGATGAATGAATTTGGGAGTGAATATGAGTGTTTTATCTTAAATTTGAAGAAAACACAGAGTAAGTTACTCACACAATTAGTTGTTTCATAAACCAAATCCTCGAATATGATCATACAAGTTTAAGGGTCTATACAAATGAATAAGTTTAAAAAGAAGTGTTGCAGTCATATTATCGACTCTACTAATTCTCACCAACTATTGTTAAAACAGTTCATTCTTCTCTCCACTTCTTGATGCTCAAGATAAGACTTCATTATGCATTTTTATATATCTTCTCTTTAGTTGCAAGAAGGATACATTAAGCCAAAGCAAAAGTCAGATTTTTAACAAGAGGATCGCTTTGTGATGGCTTTGAAAGCCCATTTTCTTTGTACAAGAAAGAACGAATAGCAATTTACTGCTTGAAGAAAGTAGTACGTAAAAAGTCAAATCATTAACAAAAAATAACTCGGAAATTGTAAACGCAATAAACAACATTATGTGACATGATATGATTTAACGAGTTCTACATTTTTTTGGTAATACGACTTGCTCTATCTATCACAGTTTACTAGTTATGCAAAAGTCATTTAGAATGAAGAGAACTTCAAAACCTAATTCCAAAAAATTAAAGATATACATTTCATTTTCTATTAAAGCGTCTTTAACATACAGTATTTTAATTAGAATGTTAGTCCTTTTAAGAAAATCAAAATGACATATAAAGGGTAATTTGGAGTGAGGGGACTTTATTGAAAATCTTCATGTCGCATCTTCGGAATATGCAGAACTTAAATAGAAAATTTGTTACTTAACGAGCTCTTCGTTTTTTAATAATGATGTTCACAGACACGCACACAGGCCGATCTTTTTCTAAAAATGCTTGTTATTAGGTATCAACATCAGTAAATCAGCCTTTGTTAAAAGGGAATGTGTGTCGCTTCTTCCAAATAGCTTATTTATTGGCAGTTTATATACATTAATATATACATACTGCTAATTCTTTGAATTACAGATCAAACAATTTTGGTTAAAAACTACAAAATTCCGACCGTACGACACGTAGGTATGTGAAAAAAGTTTTGAGTGGAATGCTTCTTGTTTCAGTCACAGTTTTAGATTACGATGTTAATCTGTAAAAATCATTGTTGTCTGTCCGAATTGAGAAAGAGCAATAAAATTTAGTCTAAAGAAGGTGAAATCGCAAAAAATGTCCTTAAAACCTAACACACCCACCCACACATATAGGCAATCACACACACATACATATGTGCAGTAGAGAAATCTGATGATATATTCACATGAACTTCCCTACCCCCTGTGTTTATTGCTGGGTATACAAAATATTCTTACTAAAGCTTATTTTCCTATGTACTACATTTTTATCCAAATAAATCTTTGCAAAAGTAGTTACATTATACATTTCGTTACAGATACAAAGAGAACAGTGATTGTCAAATGTTTAAGAACTGGACGCTATATGCCAGCCTTAAAATTCGTGCTGTTTCCATGCAATAGCGAGAAACAACTGAATGTTGAAAGGGCTTTAAGAGAATTTCAAAGCAATGAACAACTCGAACCTTTAATAACGGATATCTCAGAAATGTCTTATTTGAAATCAATTGTGTGTTTTAAAGACATCTACATTTTTTGTGAAGTACGTTTTCGTCTGTCGCTCAACATTTATCAATTATACAAGATTATAAAAAATTCCTTCCAAATGAAGTGGAGTATACAGGCTATTACCAGGCTATTACAATATTACTTTTTATTTGTCAAGTATATATGTTTAATATATGGTAATTTATTCAAAATTGCTACAGCCATTTTTTAGAAAATCAAAATTTCTAAAGAATCTTCGATAGCGTGGTTTGGGGTGGGAGAACTTTCTTGAAAACCTTCGTGTCGTAACTTTGGAAAGTGCTAGACTTAAATACTAAGTTTGGTATTCATCAGATGTTTCGTTTCTGTGGTTTGCTGTTCACAGATACACACACAGATTTTTTCTAAAAATGTTTTTTTAATTCAGGGGCCTCAAAACACATATTTCCGGTGAAATCTCAATATTGAATTTTAGGGTGGTATACATTACTTCCCTACTTAGCGTATGTAGTAGGAAAGTAAAAACGAGGTATATGAACACCTGCCGAAAAGGACAAAAAGGAGAAACAGAAC
Source organism: Deroplatys truncata (assembly GCA_030765065.1). NCBI lineage: Eukaryota > Metazoa > Arthropoda > Insecta > Mantodea > Mantidae > Deroplatys > Deroplatys truncata. The sequence goes on from CM060979.1 coordinate 91,809,471, forward strand.
CCAACATTTTCTGCCCTAGAGCGATCCAAAATGAAGACGTTTATGTTGGGTCTTGTCTTCGCACACTCGGAAACATGTTTCTTTTCCTAAACTTCTTAACCTTACTCATTAGTTTGTAAAAACAACAGTAAGAACAGCATATTCCAATCATTTCCGACATATGTGTAATCCCTTTAACTGGAGCGTTACAAGTTACACAGGAAGCAGTCGCTGTAGATTAAAGAGACAATACCAAGATTACGGCATCTCTTCTTCCCCTTCGATGCAATTACCTTTCCTCCTGAAGGCCTCAACGCAATCACAAATTAGATTCGCCGTCTCCCTCGCGATATTTCCAGGCAATTAGAGCAACTCCGAGACAACTTCCTACAAGCACGGCCAATTTGATACACCGTGCTAACACTTCCTAGAGAAATATTATCTCTGTCTGCGGAAGCATTTAAACCGCTTTGCACTCCCGAGGTGTAGACAGTTCTCAATAACTGAGGAGCTTCTCCTAAGCTGCAATGTTCTAATTATACACTACATGTACATATGTGGCAAGGACTAACACTATTGTATCTGCATTCAATTATGCTGTGCCCAACCCAGCAGACCCAGGATCATTAACGTCTTGGAAAAGCCTCAAGGTGCCCTACATACATGCCTATATGCGGGAACAACTGAGCAATTGAACGATTACCAATCTACCATATTTAATAGGAATAATGTATAGCATACACTAAATGCCTGAAAGTCATCAAATTAAGTAGAGTACACAAAACCACAATTATGACGTCAATCGTGACAAGGAATTACAATAGTGAATAAAAAAATCTGATACGTTGCACTTACATGACTTTCTCTACACTTATACAAACTACTCTTATAAACGCCTATTTTCTTGTAGGTGCAAGGGTAATATGGTAGGCTTTAAGCGATAGTCAAACGTTATAATAGCTGATTGCTATGTGGAGCATTCCATTCTCTTTGCATGTCCAGGACTTTAAAAAAAAGAAGAACGAGTTCCCATTTGAGAAAATGCATAAGCATTGAAAAATTCAAACAAGCAACAAGAAATATCTCGGAAATGGGTTACACCACAAAAAATGAATATGGCATAAATTCTGTGTTTAACGAAATCTACATTGTTTTGTAGTAAAAGTTTGTTTATCTCTTGCGGTTTATCAGTATGCAAAAGCTATTCAGAAGGAAGAGTACTTTTGGGAACATTGCAAGAAAATTCAAGCTATGCATTTCATTTGTCATAAAAATATTTTAAATATATATTTTAACTAAACGATCATTGTTGCCATTTTTGAGAAAATAAAAATGTTCTAAATATGTTCCATGTAAAGGATAGTCTGGGGTGGAAGGATTTTCTTGAAAAACTTTGTATCGCATTTCGAAAGATACTGAACCTAAATAACAAGCTTGGTGTTTATTCGACATTTTGTTTTTGAGTTATGCTGTTCACAAACACACATATGGACCTTTTTTTCTAAAAATGACCTTTTTGAATTCAGGAGGCCTCAAAACATGTATTTCCGGTGAAATCTCGGTATCGAATTTTTGGGTGGGATGCAGTACTTCCCCTGTACCAGATCACTAAGGTTACGTAGATTCAAGATAATTTTGTGAATTCCTAATCGTGAATATTTCCCAGGAAATAATTTACCTGAAATTTAACCTAAGGCACCCTTTACGTCAACAGCAGCAGGAATAAACAGTCTGCGACTTGGCCTTCTCGCAAAAAAAAAAAACTTATAAGAAAAGTCTGCCAACATTATCATCATTTCCAAATGTACCCATTTTACATATGTAGCGAGTTCTAAACGGGCTTGCAGATTATAAAAGCAGTAATAAATAATTTATGACTCGAAGCTAAAACAGGGCACTCTGTATTGACAAATGTTGTAAAATCTTAAGGAATTTCCAATAAGAACCAAATAGACTTTAGGTAGTTTCAACCTACACAATCAAACACGTACCTGTGCCTGAGATACCACAATTACACACAGTAGAAAACTAAAACACCTTCGCTGCCCGTCACACGAGTCGAACTAACTAGCACTCTCTGGCTAGACGTCCGAGACACCAAAACAACCGGAATCATACTTCTGAAAATTTCCCTTTAAATGTAAGACGATATACTAAAGCATGAAGTTCTTTCACACAATATTTTACTTTCTCTACCCACTACCGTTTAGTAAATAGTTTCTGTAGACTTTCTATGTTGGAAAGGTAAACCCAAACTGAAGAATGCAATGCCATTTCGGGGATTTGAATCACGGATCTTTTAGATTTCGCCGGTTGCTCTAACCAACGGAGTTACCATGGAAGCATGTTGATGGGACATTAAACTATCCAACGGACCCGCATTTTTCCCGGTAAACCACAAGGAGCTTATGAATACTTATTTTTGCATCTACTAGTATTTCCTTCTGATTCTGAGCAGGACGGTCAGGAGGCAACGTCTGTGACCCGCATTCGGGAGGTACCGAGCTTGATTCCCACGACCACCCACTCGGACAATGGGGTTTCTCCAGGTCCAAGGGGAATGCCCGGGGGGGTGTATTCTACCACGATCTCTCCTTTCGCCCATTTCCTCAAATATCCCCCTCTCTTTCACGTTTCAAGCGTAATTTCAGTCCTGCGGTTCTGGCAGTGCAAGGCAGAGGGCATGGATGCATCCGCATTGGAAAGATTTCTCCCGTGTATACCATAGTGAGCTGTCGCAGTCGCTGCGTCGCACTGTTGTGGATTCCTCTGTCACTGCTGCGCGGGTGTTCAAAGTGGAAATATTAGGGATTTCTGAGGGTCTCTGTAAGCCTGTCTACCTGTGGACCTGAAACCTCCCTGGGTCCTTCGCCTCATTCCTGCCTCCGGGGGATTGTAGCTACAATAGATCGACATAGTTGCAGTGCGCAAGGTTTCCCCCTCCGATAAGGACATCCTATATACTAACTTATTTCAAAATAAATTTGCAGAATTAGCTTCATTACACATTTTGTTGAAGATGCAAGGACAGTACGGAAAACTGAATCGATACTCAGATGTTTATAAACCGATTCTCCATATGCTGGCCTAGAAATTCCATACTCATTCCATGACATCGCGAGAAACAGCTGAATAACGACAGCACTTTAAAAATTGGATACGTTTTGAAAAATTCATAACAATAACAAACGGATAGGTTTGTCTAAAATGGCTGATCCCACAATAAAGTCATTTGACGTCAACTGTATTTTAAAGACATCTGCATTTTTTGTGTAGTGCGTAATCCTCTATATACATTATGGTTTGACAGTTGTAGCAAATTAAAATAAGTTATTTCCGAACAAAGAGAGCTTCACAGGCTATTCCCATAAAATACATTTTATTTGATATGCGAGTTTGGTATTTAACTAAAAATTGTTAAGAACCATTTTTTAGAAAATAAAAAATATCGATTGTTTTTTGGGGTGTAGGATTATTTTTAAAATCTTCTGCCGCATCTTTGGAAGATATTGAACTCAAACACCAAATTTATTAGACTTTCGTTTTTGAGTTATGCTGTCCACACACACACATTTCATAAAAATGTGTTTTTGGATTCAGGGAGCCTCAAAACGTGTATTTCGGGTGAAATTTCGGTATCAAACATTTCGGTAGAATCCAATAGTATATATACGTAAGTAGTAAAGAAAGGTAAAATTCCCAAAATGGGTATTAGCCATTTGATTTTCTAAACAAAAAAACAAATGAGGTTATGATGCTGATTTAGGGTCAATTTACATTGACCGTAATAGTAGGTTCCCATTTAAGAAAATTAAATTTACGTAAAATGACCATAACGTGCTCCAAACAAAACACGACTAATGGCATTATTTTTCACCATAATCTCAAACAACTTTTATGAAAGACATTTCTTTCTACAACGCTTAGTTTTGGATATATTGTAGTCACAACTTAAATGATCCACTTTGTATAATTAGTAACCCATAAGATACAAAAACTTACTACACAAAAATGTAAATCTCGTTAAACCAAACCATTTTTATCAAATTATCTGTTATTTCGATTTATTCCTTAGTATTGGTTAGAATTTTCAGATTTTTATACATTTCTCAACTGAGAAGTTGCTATTTATGCAGTTCATGAAAAGAGCCTGGAATTTCGAAATGTGAAATATGAGAAACGTATTTCTCTATTCTGTAAAACAACTAAACCATGATCATAGAAGCACTGTCATGCTTACTTTTGCCCGTGTTTTTAAAAGGTGTTGTGAAAATTACATTTTTGTACACTGGGATATGAAAAAGTGCCAAAAATGCATTATTTTATTTTCTATTTTTAAAATACTTCTGCATCGATGTTCATAAATATCCAAACAAGGATAATGTACACAAGTTACTTATGTTTAGAGTTTCTTTTGTTTCAAGCACTGGTTTAGAGCACAATTATAAACGAAAGCGCTCTAAAATTACAATCTAAAAATTAAATTAAAATCCTGCAGCTTTGTTTTAGTGGTGTGCAAAATAACATTTAAAAATTATTTTTCATATTTCACAACCATATCCAGCTTTTGGAGTTACACTCTAAAGCTCCTAAGTCTTGATTCTATGTTTAAAGTTTTTCATTAATGCGTAAGTATTAATCTTTAAATATTTTATTAAGAAAATCCTTCTCCAACGACCTTTCTATGTAAATCAAAGTATATAAGTAAGAGTGAAATGCGGCCAAATTTGAACCAGGGTGTATATTGTCATATGCTCCTTTTCTTGTCATTTAATACAAATAAAACTTCTGTCTTTGTATTTGGAAACCTGTAAATAAACCAGGCTAGCTATTGTTACATTCTGTCTCTAACTTGCCCTTTCCTGATGTTTAACAAGTTTAGAAAACAGAAGCACTGTGTCAACATACCCCCTACAAGCTGAGATCAGAATAACGCTAACAACAAGAGAAATATATGCCTTAGCAACCAGCAGAGGCAGAAAATTGCTTTAAAAGTTTGTCTTTCCGTGGAGAGAAAAGTGTGTCCATAGAAACCAAATTCTAACGATACCATACAAATATGATGTGTTTCTTTATAGCTCATTTCAACAAACCGTTTTGTAAATTAGTTTTGATTTAGATCAAAACCCAGGTATTGTAGAGTATTTATATGCTGAGAAGAAGGAATTCGGCGTCCTTTTAGAGACAAGTTATTTCTATTTACATTAAAAATAAGTCTATATAACAGTATATGTGAACTACCGACACGATGGCCGAGGTTATTAACCCTTTGTTGCCGGAATTATTTTGCTACATATACCGCTCTTCCTCTGGCTTTCAATGCCTTTCACCAGCACCACCACCGAAACGATTCGAATAGCTATGGTTGTTAAAGCGAAACCAAATGGACTATCTATTCAAAGTCAAACGTTGCGAGTTCGAGTCCCAGGGACTGCAATCCAATGTGCCTGTGATAAAGGACGAAGAGGCCCAAGTAAAATAATCGGTGTGATGGCACGATTTGATGCTAACGGGGTTACATTTGAGTGCAGTTGTATATATTTTGTTTATTATTTAAACACTACAGTTTTATTGAGAAAAAGTAGTACTTTTATAACATAAGACCGCTATAAAAACCTTTACTTCATTGTTGAAGATTAGTATAATACTAAATTAGAAAGAAAGGCCATTAAACAACATAACCATATTTGTATCAAATATGGCACACCAGATAGTAAAGAGTTAAGACCCACTTCTGTGGCTCAAATTACGCCGGGACCTCCCTTCCTGAGTGAGCTTTTTTCCAGTTTTCTCTGTCTTCTCAGTTGCTGAACGCCGGGGATGTAGGTTAAACTTAGGTTTGGAACGTCTCCTTTCCAAATTTCTCCTCCCAATTATCATTTCATCTCGTGTATCTTATGTGTCCACCGCCTGTGGTTTCTGTGCAGTAAAAATGGGCGTTGAACACAATTGTTAAATACGTGAACAATTGCGAACTACAGTCATGCAGACAGGATCTAGTTCTGAGAGGTTTAACATTGTGGGCGAATTCGATACTGAAGAGCGATTAATTTTTAACATAACCTTTTGTCTTTCCCTAAGCAAGAAACAACTCCTAAACGTAGTCAAAATTTTGTCTTTATAACTTTTAAAACCTCTGTTGCCACCTTTAAGTTTAGTTAATGTGAGTATAACTAAAGGCAAATGATACTGTAGGCCCCCCTAAAAATTACTTTTATTTTGGGCATGCGAGATCACTTCCTCCGTTATTAGGAAGCCAGACGCAGCCGTGAGCGCTAGTCACTTTGTGTTTTCCTGTTGTTAGAGTGTTTCGAAATGTTCAAAACAAATGAACTACCCGTTGACTGTGAAGTCAGATTATTGACTTTTTATCCGAGAAATTTTGCGCCACTAAACAGCCATCGCCAGTTGTTTAAGGTTTATGGGGAATCCTTTTGATTAATGATAATCCCGGCCACAAAAAGCCAAACAAACTCAAGATGTCTAGTTGCATCATTTGGTTCGGAACAATTCTACCATCCTCCCAAACGATTTTCATCTGTTTCTTCATCTGAAGAAATTCCTTGGTGGAAAACATTTCAACAACGATGATGGTGTGAAACAAGTAGTGCAAACTTGGCTTCCATCAAAGACGACATCATTTTTTGGCGAAGGCATACAAAAACTTCTTTCCCGTTGCAAGTGCCTGAATAGTGACAGTAACTATATAGAGAAGTAGTGTAAGGTATAAGATAATGATGATAATAAAGTATTTGGAAAACCGTGTTTCTGTTATTTTTAAAAAAATTATCAATATTTACTTTAAAAACACGCTTCGAGACCACAATAGCAAGCTAACATAAAAATTATGTGTCACATTCACATTACTTTCTATACCCACAATTCTTAAAGCAGCTTATTTCTCTACCTTCATGAATATTAATCCAAATAAGCATTTGCAGGAATAGTTTTATTAGGCTCTTGTTTGTGGGTACAAGGGGTATACAGAAGGCTTCAGCAAGAATCAGATCTTTAAAAGAAGGTCGCTGTGTAATGGATTTGAAATTATCCTTTGCATACTCAGGAGAAAAACGATTAGCGACTTAGCAGTAGAAAATGTACAGGTTCTTGACAATTGAAACCAAAGGTAATGTTTATTTCCGAAACAAATGGTCACTGCCACAACAGATTATTTGACATATATTGCTTTAACGATATTTTTGTTTCTATAGTAATATCTCGTCCTCTCACGGCTTACCAGTTATATAATCGTTATTCAGAATGAAGAGGACTTCACACGCTATTCCCAGAAAATTCAAAATATACATTTTATTTGTTATGAAAATCAAACCTTTTAGATCTATTTTGGGAAAAATAATGACAAATTTTCAACGTAATGTGTAGTTTGAGGTGATTTTTCCATAAAATCATACCGCAGCCTTGGAAGACACCGAAATTAGATACCAAGTGATGTATTTAACCGTTTTAATTTTTGAGGTATGCTATTCACAGACAGATGCACTCACACACATACTATTTTCTGACAATGATTTTTTACTTCCTCTACTACGTATAGTAAGTAGGGGAAGTATTGTATTCCACCCAAAAATTCGATACCGAGATTTCACCGGAAATACATGTTTTGAGACCCCCGGAATCCAAAAAAAGAACATTTTTGGAAACATGTCCGTGTTTGTGTCTGTCTGTCTGTGAACAGCATAACTCAGAAACTAACAGTCGGATAAACACCAAACTTGGTATTTAGGTTCAGTATCTTCCAGAGATGCGACACGAAGGTTTTCAAGAAAATACCCCACCCCAGATTACCCTTTAGATGGAAACTTTTTCAAAAATTTTAATTTTCTCAAAAATGGCTCTAACGATTTTGATTAAAATATCATATGTTTAAGATATTTTTCTGATAAATGAAATGTATATCTCGAATTTTCTGGAAATTTCTCCAAAAGTATTCTTTATTGTGAACGACTTTTGCATAACTGGTAAGTCATTAGAGATAGACAAAATTTTACTACACAAAATATGTAGATCGCGTTAAAATACACAATTTATGTCATATATTTTTTTTGTTGAGTGAACCGTTTTCGAAATATTGTTTGTTATTCCTTTAAATTTTCCAACACATACTTTTTCTCGAATTCGTTATTCATTTTTTTTATGTCCTGGACATGCAAAGAGAATAGAATGAGCCATATAGCAACCAGCGCTTAAAAGATTTGACTATCGCTTAAAACCTACTATATTCCTTTTGTATCTACAAGAAAATTAGAAATAAGATTGTCATCTCGATTAACATGAAGCATATAGAGAATAAGCGTTTGTAAAAATAGTTTGTACAAGAGTAGAGAAAGTCATGTGAGATTAACACATCAGATTTTTTTAATTTCAGGAAGCCTCAAAACGGGGTTTTTCAGTGAAATATACATATCAAATGTTTGGATGGAATGTAATACATTCACAATTGATTATAGGCAAGCACTAGAGAAATTAAGCATACATTTCCGCACAAAACGAACCAGCTGAAATGTTGTATGCTATTATTAAGGAAAACCAAAGCATTGGCTTTCGAAGAGCCAAACCATAGAGGATATAAAACAATGATAAACAACAAACAAATGGATCAAGCCAAGAACTTCAATTATTTGGAATTCAACGTATCATACTGTGAAAAGAATGATATGGATATAAAACTAAATAGATTTAACAATATGTGCCGGACAATAAGAAGCGCATTGAAGAACAAAACCTTGAAAACAACACAGTTGAAATTTTACAACACAATGATGATACCCACCTAACACAAGCTTGAGAAAATAGAAACTTAGTAGATCAGATATACAAAGAATAAAGTCTGCAGAAATGAAATTCTTACGTTCAACATTAGGCTACACATTACTAGATAAAAGATACAATAAGGAAATAAGTTGTGAATTAAGCAATTATTACCTCTAGAAGGAATCCAAAGTCTAAAATCTAATTGGCTTAAACATATAGAAAAAATGCCACCCAACAGGCTTTCACAGATTTCACATCAATACCAACCTAAGGTAAAAGAAACGCTGGTCGACCGATAACAAGGTGGAAAGACTCAATCTCTTGACGTGGAAACAGGTCTAAGGCCTAACTCCATGAGGAAGAAGAAGACTTAATTATGCATGTATCCACTTATTTACTTATTACGACGGGCCAAGACCAGAGGATCCTCATACGAGAAGTACAGCAACATTAACGTAAATACCAAAATATCCGAGGTTGGTAATCCTGGTATTAGCCGCCGAAAGTAGGAATGCCTATTGTGATTCACAACGAAGGTCAAGATTGTCGCCAAAACAAAGAAAACAGATCCAAAGACTGGATTGAAACGCATTTGAGCTCTTGCAATAAGGTTGTTTTTCATTAGAAAATACTAGAAATCAATTGCTGATAAATTCCATGTGGTAAGCTGCCCTTCCTCCATGTGAAACAGAGTTTAATAATTTTGGTAAAGTGAGCATTGGTTTTGTTTGATGTATTTGTTAATAAGTTTTTCCATAGCATTCTGAAGGGGTTTAATACCGAACCTCTGCCTCCTTCGCTGCGTCACTGCCTGGGGTTAGTTTCATAAAATCTAACGAACAAATAAATTCAACAAATCTAAAGTAAGTTTTTAGGTCCAAAAATATTTTGAATCTTTAGCTTTAGTTATATACGTAGCTTTTGGTCTGAGAGACCCTTAAGACTTCAATACGTGACCATTTAAGTACTCAAGAACACATGGCCTAATGACCTGTATTTATTTCCAATGTCTTTTATCGACTTTGATTTTTGTTACACTTTTGCGGATTAAGATGTTCCATATGCTGTAGTTTGTAACCAATGTTGTTAAAATTATCAGCAGAAACTTGTAGAAAATGAACTGGCATATCGTTTTACTACACTTTTACAAATATGAATATGCTACAAATTATGTACATTTAACAACATTAGATTCAACACTGTACCCTCCAAAAAGACTGGCCGCATATATACAAACGGTTCACTCACAGATCCCAAAAGGGGTACAAGTGGAACATGCCCCCTGTTTTCCTTTTATCGACATACAAACAAAGGTACAACAAAGTTGTACGTTGATATACATGCCACAAAAATTTCCCTTCAAAATCTACTAGCAAGGAAAGCCTTACATCTGAAGATAGTGATATCCTACTCCAGAGCAGCTATACAAGCAGTCTGTTGGTTCAAGATCCTCTGAAACAATAGAATGCCACAGTATTATTTCCCAACTACTCACCCCCAGTATGATGTTACACTCCAGTGGATACCCTCCCACTGTGGAACCCCTGGCAATGAAGCAGCAGATTTCCTGGCGAAGAAAGGATCTTTCATAAAACAATTGCCAGCCTCTAAACCCAAATCGTACACTTCAGTAAAACGTCACATAAAAGAAGCAATTCAAGCCGTGAACAACACTAGACTCCGAGCAGCAGCAGAAAGCAAAAAATGGGAATGCCTTGTTGCAAAATCCAGAAACCATACCACATCTGCCAAGGAAAACAGCAGTCGCACAATTCAGGCTAATAACAGGACATGGCTGCCTAGTAAAACACTTGTATAGAATAGACATCTTCACATCTCCTAAATGTATTTTATGCAATACAGAGGAGGTTATGCACAAACAACATCTGGACAACTACATTGTATTACAAAGTGAAGATTGAGGATACCTAATTACTGGATAGCAAGACTGCTATTTCTTAAGATAAAACATAATTATGTAACTCGATCACTAAGAAAAATTAATACAAAACTTATATTTAAAGATTTCTTTGGTTCTTCTGATACAACCAGAAGAGTGAAACAATTTCTATATGGCAGTTTTGTGCACCAGTATTTAAGTAATGTGCTTGTATTTTTATTTCTTCAAAATTATTATTTCTGCATGTAATGCAACACCTAAGTATTTAATAGTAAAACATTTTTCTTTCTCGAAAAGTGTTAGAGACATTTAAAACACACTTGTAATCGTGGTAGAGCAACGTGTGACAAAAGTTTGAAAGCATGTAGATAGTAACTACAGGATTTAGAAACTTTACCAATGGATACCTTTAATGGAAATCGTGGACCTTTCTTCCTATTATTTTAAACATGCAGCAACGGTACTTTTAAGGGATTTGCTCTCTATGGCTGCATCTTAATACCACTATGTACACTATGTGATCAAAACTATCCGGACACCCCTACAAACATACGTATTTCATCTTAGGTGCATTGTGCTGCCACCTACTGCCTGGTACTCATTATACGCGACCTCAGTAGTCATTAGACATCGTGAAACAGCAGAATGGGATGCTCCGTGGAACTCACGGACTTCGAACGTGGTCAGGTGATTGGGTGTCACTTGTGTCAGAAGTCGGTACGCACACTCCTAAACATCCCTAGGTCCACTGTTTCTGATGTAATAGTGTAGTGGAAACGTGAAGGAACATGCGCAGCACAAAAGCGTACAGGCCGACCTCTTCTGTTGACTGAGAGACGTGAAGACGGTCGCAAAGAGTAATAGGCGGACATCTATTCAGACCATCACACAGGAATTCCAAACTGCATCAGGATCCACTCCAAGTATTATGACAGTTAGGCGTGAGGTGAGAAACCTTGGATTCCATGGTCGAGCGGCTGCTCATAAGCCACACATCACGCGGGAAGATACCAAACAACGCCTCGCTTGGTGTAAGGAGCGTCAACATTACAGGATTGAACAGTGGCAAAATGTTGTGTGGAGTGACGAATCACGGTACACAATGTGGCGATCCGATGGCAGGGTGTGGGTATGGCGAATGCTCGGTGAACGTCACCTGCCAGCATGTACAGTGTCAACAGTGAAATTCGGATGTGGTAGTGTTATGGTGTGGTCGTGTTTTTCTTGAAGGGGGCTTGCACCCCTTGCTGTTTTGCGTGGCACGATCACAGCGCAGACCTACATTGATACTTTAAGCACCTTCTTGCTTCCCACTGATGAAGAGCAATTCGGGGTTGGCGATTTTATCTTTCAACACGATCGAGCACATGTTCATACTGGACGGGCTGTGGCGGATTGGTTACACGACAATAACATCCCTGTAATGGACTGGCCTGCACAGAGTCCTGACTTGAATCCTACAGAATACCTTTGGGATGTTTTGGAACTCCGACTTTGTGCCAGGCCTCACCGATCTACATCGATACCTCTCCGCCGTGAAGAATGGGCTGCCATTCCCGAAGAAACCTTCCAGCACCTGATTGAAAATATGCCTGCGAAAGTGAACGCTGTCATCAATACTAAGGATGGGCCAATGCCATATTGCCTTCCAGCATTACCGATGGAAGGCGCCACGAACTTGTACGTCATTTTTAGCCAGTTGTGCGGATACTTTTGATCACGTAGTGTATGTCAAAAAGATCTTGCAGAAACCCAGAACAAAGAAATCACACCTTATTTAGAAGCTAAACAGATGACTAACTTTTACAGCAAAATCATTTTCGTTTTTAAGGTAAATAGCTATTGTTTCATATTTAAAAACGTAAATAATATGATGAATTTGAATTTGTTGGATTTTTAAAAGAAATCTTCAAACTTATACTTAGACAGGTATTGTAGGTGTAACTTTTGGGAAACTTTGTTTTCTTTTATTTATTACATATTAACATACACCCAAGGACAATAACAACAACAAATAGCAATTGCATATAGATTTACGAAGAACATCTACACGAAGCCTTCAATTTTTCAGTGTATTTATTGAGAAATTTGATATTTAAATGGTGATATTCACCTGATTTAGCAAACTTAACCTTCATGTAGTTCCCTTATAAAATACTTCACTACCTTCTGTTACCTTTCGGTAGTAAAACTCGTAATCTTAATAGACCCTGACTTTTCCATGCACATTCCTTTCAGCGAATGAATTGGCGAACTAAAAGCTTTCTTTCCTAGAATTTGTTTTACGATTTTTCTTTTGATAATCTCTCTTTTTCAGACTGAGATTACCTGAGGCAGCAAAGGTAACAGCTTTTAAAACGGATACCTAGCTGCGAGGCTAACGCGTTTTATTATTCAGATGAGTTCTATTTTTATCCCCGTCTAATAGTCAGTATTTAAAACGACAGAAACGTGTTTCAAGTAGAGAGATTTCCAGAAAGCAACATTGTTGATTTTTCATATTTCGAGCTCGAATAAAAATTTTTATTGAAACTGCAAAACAAATTATAGCATAACAAAAATAACTGAAGAAAGAAAAAGTATTGATATGTAACAGCGAAATTTAAATTTCACGTGACCAAAAGAATTAAATAAAATCCAACTCTGACCATTTTTATGCTTTAAAGAACTCGTAAGGATGTAAGGGCACCTCAAAAGTAGATTCTTCAAGGAATAAAACCATAATTTTAACGCTTGATGTGAACAACAAAAATACACTTGGAGCATTCCATTTAAAATTATCCTAAATATAGAGAAAAGCATGGTTGAGGTTTGTAAATAAAATAAAATAAAAGCTTCATGGTTTAATATCGAGAACTATTCCAATTTTTTCTATTTATTAAATTGAGGTACAATTAACATCACACTTCAACTTAATTATTGTAACTGGATTTATTTTGTTTACTCAAGCTAATGTTTCATATATGTATATATATAGTATTTTTAAGCACATAAAATATAATATTTTGTTTTTTTTTAGAAATTATATGCTTATGACACGAACAAAAGCTTTACAAATACTTTATAGGATTTTAAATGTAAATTCGATTATAGTTTCCCCGTAAGGAGGGAGGTTCCAACCCTTCAGCTGCTGAGGTGCGGCCACTGCAGACCTTTAGCACTTCTGACGTTACTGGGAGTATACCGATACGAACATCTGAGCCCCTACTGGAAGAGAGCCGTTCGGATTGGGCTGGACTCGGCGTGTAGTGGTTCTCGATATGCATGGTAGATTGGGTACGTTGAGCGGTGACGCCCAGGCGGGGTTGTGAGCCGCCGCAATGTCCTCCGGTACCAACATGGAGAGCTGGTAGACGATGCCCTAGATTGTTTGCATTGCTTTAGGAAACAACCTCACTGGAGGCATTTATTGTAAACTCGATCAGAAATGATGATAAGTTTAGAAGCATTTATGTATCTCACTTATCAGACCATCTTTCCCTGGTGCCATTTTAGAGTTAAACTACTGAAGTGTTGATGATATTTCTTCAAAGGTGAAAATTTTAATGTCTTCTGTGTTTACTGGCTCTTTAGATAATTCTCTTAAGCACTTTGCACTGCACTGTCACTTATATCTTTGACCTCGGGAATGGGGTTTCTAAACGTCTTATTTATTGTGCTTTCTGCATCTTGAGTAAATTCCGTCCAACTTTTGAGGCGTTGATAGACATGTCGCAATTTTTTGTTCCCTTGACACTATTTTACAGATTGTGTCTCGTGGATTAGTCCCTTCAGTCATGGAACAATGTTCACGCCAAGACTTAACTTTTTCTTCCTGCAGTGTTGATCGATACAATCTTTCTCCTTCTAGGTGTGGTTTTTTCACTCTCTCCTTAGAGCTTGATTGTTTACGGTACGTTTGAGCGTTGACCTTTAGCTGCAGTATCTATAGCTCTGTTGTCCATCATAAGACAACTATTCGCTTCTGTCCTCCGGAAATTCGAAAAGAGGCATTGGATACCGTTGTTATACACGATAAACAGTCCGACGTCAACTTCTCGGAACTGTAAAGCGCAGCGCAGCATGGATGGACGGAAATAAAATTAGTTTTATTTATGAACGCTCTTTAATTGATGTGGTTCTTAGCTTCCCATTCCATATTGGGCGTGAAAGGCCGCATATTTTGCTCAGAGGCCTCTTTATCAGAACTGAGGTTCTTTTGCGTGCCGTAAATCTACGACACGGGACCACCGGGTTTACTTCCCTTCTGAAGGAAGCTATGCTAAGGATTTTAACGCCCGAAAAAATCCATCGCCCTCCGCCGGGTTTGACCACACACCTCGGAAACTACTGGATGGCTGAGCTGGGACGGGATGGGATGAATGGCTGTATAGATGTAGGGTAAACTTAAAAACAACTTAACCAATTTCATAATTTAAAGCAGTACCTATTCTTTCTGACGGAAATGGGCTAAAACACCTTAGTTCAGTTCATAAATTAGAAAAAGGTGAAAAATGATTTACAAAGCCTTCGTTGAGAATGTCATGGAGTATAAAACATATGCTCATAAAAACAAAATCCATTTAGCTGCTGTAATCTGCAGGGAATGCGTGTAAAAACAAAAGGAGTTTACATTTTATTCCAATCAAAACACATACATGGCCATGAATTAACACTTAAGAAAACAAAAGTCGACCTTCAAAAGCGGCAAGCTGTCCTGTTAATAACGGAATGAATCGTATATTTATCTCTTTAATTGTCATTTATTAAATGTTGCAGATGCGTGCGTATAATGAAACAGAGTTCAAAATCAAAACCTCTGAAAACTTATACGCACTGAAGCTTTTGGATGCCAACATCTTCTAATAATCATCATATAGGAAAGCCTTGCTCAATTTAACTTTTAATTACGTTGTAATCAAGTTCGTTAGTAGGTAATGATAAGGAATTGTTAAAGGAGAGA
The DNA here is from genome assembly GCA_030765065.1 of Deroplatys truncata. Lineage (NCBI taxonomy): Eukaryota > Metazoa > Arthropoda > Insecta > Mantodea > Mantidae > Deroplatys > Deroplatys truncata. The sequence continues at coordinate 91,825,064 of CM060979.1, forward strand.
AAATTACTAACATTAGATATCATTGAATAGATATTTTATAATTAATTTATTTTTCTCGATGTCTAAAGCCTATGTCTTTTCTAAAAAGGTTAACTTGGTGGCCTTGGAGTGTAGAATCTGCATGTTCACCAGCATCATTTTTATTTCATGTGTATATTAAGGATTTATGCATTATCTGAAGACTATGCAGCTTTTATGTTTTAAATAACTATGAGACCAAAGAGAAGGCAAAGGTTTAAAATAGTACCTACTGTAATTATACGTTACTAGGAACAGCCGGGCTGTACAAAATAACAGTTATATGGGCAAATGAGGAGGATTCAGCATAAGACTCCTCTGGATCATTGGAAAATAATTTTAAAAATCTCATGCGTTGGCACTCCAATGACTTGCTCTACTCTTGTAAAACTATTTTTACAAACGCTTATTCTCCATTTACTTCATATTAGTCGAAATAAACATTTGCAGAAACTATCTTATTGCTAAATTTCTTTTGGTGCAAGGGGAATATGGATGCTTTAAGCGATAGTAAAATCTTTTAAGACCTGGTTACTATGTAGATAATTCTGTTCTCTTTGCATGTCCAGGACATAAAAAAGATAATAACGCATTCCCATTTGAGAAAAAGCATAAGTACTGGAAAATTCAAACAAATAACAAGGAATATCTCGGAAATTATTCACTCGACAAAAAACAAATATGACATAAATTGTGTGTTTTAGCGGGATCTACATTTTTACTTTCTCTACTACGTATAGGAAGTAGGGGAAGTATTGCATTCCACCCAAAAATTCGATACAGAGATTTCACCGGAAATATATGTTTTGAGACCACCTGAATCCATTTTTGGAAACATGTCTGTGTGTGTGTCTGTCTGTAAACAGCATAACTCAGAAACGAACAGTTGGATAAACACCAAACTTGGTATTTAGGCTCAGTATCTTTCAGAAATGCGACACGAAGGTTTTCAAGAAAATACCCCCACCCCAGATTACCCTTTAGATGGAACATTTTTCGAAAATTTTAATTTTCTCAAAAATGGCTATAACGATATTGATTAAAATATCATATGTTTAAGTTATTTTCATGACAAATAAAATGTATTGTTCATTGTGAAGGACGTTTGCATAACTGTAAACCATAAGAGATAGACAAAATGTTACTACACAAAAAATGTGGATCGCATTAAAATACACAATTTATGTCGTATGCATTTTTTTTGTTGAGTGAACCATTTTCGAGATATTGCTTCTTATTCCCTTAAAGTTTTCAATACTTAAATTCCTCAAATGGGAATTCGTTATTCATTTCTTGTCTTGGATATGCGAAGAGTATTAATCTGTGGCAAAGAGAATGGTGCTGCACATAGCAACCAGCTATTAAGAGATATGTGTATGCTTGGATGCTACGTTATTTTTATATTGCCGTTGCAAATACAAAACAAGGGGAACATAGTACGCCTTAACTTTTAGAACTGGTCGCTATGTGTAAAATGTAATTCTCTTTGCATGTCAAAAGACCCTTTCTGCAAATGTTTATCTCGATTAATATCAAATAATGGAGAATAAGACTTTGTAAAAATAGCTTGTACAAGAGTAGAGAAAGTCATGTGAGTGTAACACATCAGATTTTTTGTAGTAAATTTTTGTCTATCTCGCACGGTTTACCAGCTTTGCAAAATCATTTAGAATGAAGAGGTCTTTTGGGGTCATTCTCAGAAAATTCAAGATATGTATTTCTTTTACCTTAAAAATATCTTAAAAATACGGTATTTTAATCTTAATCTTTAGAGCCATTTTTGAGAAAATTCAAAATCTCGAAAAAATGCTCCATGTAAAGTGTAGTTTTGGGTGGGGAGATTTTCTCTCTCTTCAATTTATTCCGCATAATAAACACTTCTGCTGCATGCACAGACCTGCAACGAAACCTAGAGAGTTTAATTCTTTTAAATTAACCTATTCTATGAGGAATACTTGAGAATTCGCTATCCTATGCTTACTACACACCAATTAACCGACGAAGAATAATTGGCTCAATAATTTAGCAGATTACGTCATGATCGATTATCACCATTCCCTGTCCACCCGTACCACATATCCCAAAGCAATTGAAACGTTTCCCTAGTAATTGCTGGAAGGACTTGTTTACTGCGTGACGTCACAGCCCCGCTCGAGTGCCAGTGCTGCCGTTCAGATAATGGAAACTGTTATCTATCGGTTTAGGCGCCTTCCTCCACACAACGGGGCAATTTAATCTCGGTGTTGGTTAACGCTTTCGTCACTCGGTGTGACTGTCAATTGTTACTCTTCCCATCGCTTTATTTTTTTATTCCGGACCATCCTGACACTAGACGTGATTTCGTTTGGATTGCAAACAACCGTGTGTTTATTTGCCGCTCTAGCTATGTTTATTTGCGTTACCTTTGATGAGTTGTACTAGCTCGAGAGTTCAATCAATTTCAAGCTCACGAACAAAGAGCCATGATGCGCGTCTATGATCACATCTAAAGGAGTGCAAGTAATCCAAAGTTTCTCCGTGACAGTAAATAGAATGCGTATTGAACGGGAATGTGCTGCAGTCTACAAGTTAGCGCTTTGGACGGGAATAAAATAAGACTGATAAAGGAAGAATTGATAAAAGCGTTAGAAAATATGTTTTCAATTATGAGGCGATGTTCTCGACTGTATAAAATGTTAACTAGCTGATATAAAGTTAGTACTAATTTTAATGTCACCCAACACATTAATAAATCTGTACATAGATTGGAACTTTAATAGTGGCATCCATTTATTTATCTATTAAAGAATTATACACGTATGAAACTTTCTACAGTCCTTCAATGTAATCACCAGCTTTTCAATAACCCGTTGCCAGCGATGTAGTAGTCGTGGGGTCCCTGTTACAGTGGTTGTTTTGTTGATGTTTCTGATGGAGCGATCTAATGCCTGCAGAATTTCGGGAACAGTTCTGAACCACGAAGTGGTTCCTTCATCTTCGGAATTAGGTCATTATAACAGGGGCTGTGGTCCGGTGAATATGGTAAATAGAAAGCCAGCGACGACACAGATGAGCTACAGGTTGTGCCTGCGCACTAGAGCATTACGCTGGGAGTATTCTATTAAAAAGTGTCGCCGCTTTCTTCCCAACGCTGCTATGAGATGGTGCTCCAAAAATGACAGAAATACTGTGTAATAATTTGTCCTTACGGTACGGTATGTGTTAGAATAACGCCATCATATTTGTACACAAACACCATAAGTTTTACAATACTAACCCTCCTAGTTACTGTATGACATTCCACGACTACATTCAATCTTCAACCAATGTCGTATCTGTTTTGTGAAAATGGCGAAATCACAACATAGAACAGTTTAGATCGGTAGCTCATTCAGATCTATTTTCTACTCGCCACAGCGTATGCGCTTCGAGTCAGAAGGGAGAGGCCATTTATTGGATGGTAGGTAAGACATTGGGAAGCACATGGTAAACGTGAGAATAGCTAGATCCTTATTGTTTGGCTTACATTGCAGTGTTGCCACTGTTAAGGTTCCAACCTAAGTATACCGTTGGAAAGCCCTTATTCACTGTCGTTTGTGAAAACTGCAAAACCAGGAAAGACACGCATGAGTTTAATGAATTTAATACCACAGGTTAGGTACATGACAAGTAACAAGTGATAAACTTTTCAAATCCATATATATGACCTATGAGCCCTTATATTCAGTATTTGGTGTGGCCTCCATGCGTGGCAATTAGAGCTGCTATACGCTGTGGCATTGAATTAAAAAGGTTCTGAATACGTTCCTGAGGGATTTCCCTCCACGCAGTTTGTATTCGAGCCCACAAATCCGTGACACTGGTTACTGGAGGATCGTGACGCACCAGGTGCCGACCAACCATATCCCAGTCATTATCGATGGGCTACATGTCAGGCAAATGTGCAGGTCAGGGAAACAATGGTACTCGTCACTCTTCGAAGAAGGTTTGTACATTCCTCGCAATATGTGGCCGGCCATTGTCCTATTGAAATGTGGCCTGTGGAGATGCGTGAAGCAGGAGGAATACCTCAGGCTCTACAACCGCGTTAGGTACCGGTTGCTATTCTAAGTGTCCTCAATTCGTAGGAACGAGATCGGTTGTTGTAGCCAATGGCACCCCAAACCATCATATTTGGCGTTTGTCCTCTATGCCGTTCAACCATGCAGCCCTCCGGTTGCGCTCACCACGGTACCGCTGGACACGTATGCGGCCATTACTCTTAGGACACGTTGAAGCGGGACTCGTCCAAAAGACTACATTTTGCCAGTCAGCATCCCAGTGACGCTGTTCACGTGCCCATTGCAGCCGGAGGAGTTTGTGGTTTCTGGACAATGGAAGCCGACGTAATGGCCTGCATATATTTTCACCGAAATAGATGCTGAATCCAAAAAAAGTTTTAGAAAATGTCCGTGTGTGCTTTTGTGTGGATGTGTGTCTGAACAGCATAACTCAAAAACAAAAAGTCTGATAAATACCAAATTTGGTTATTTAAGTTCAATATCTTTCAAAGATGCGACACCAAAATTTTCAACAAAGTTCTCCCACCCTTTACACGGAGCATTTTTGGGAAATTTTGATTTTCTCAAAAATGGCTCTAACGATTTTGATTAAAATATCATTTATTTTCATGCCAAATAAAATGTATATCTTGAATTTTTTGGGAAATTTCCCCAAAAGTCCTCTTCTTTCTAGATGGATTTTCCATAACTGATAAACTGTAAGAGATAGACAAATTTTTTCTATGCAAAAAATATATATCTCGTTAAAACATACAATTTATATCCGCCACATTTTTTGTAGAGTGAACCATTTCCGAGATATTCCTCGTTATTTGTTTGCATTTTTCAATAGTTATACCTTTTCTCAAATGGGAATTCGTTATTCGTTTTTTATGTCCTAACCTTGCAAAGAGAATGGAATGCTCTACATAGCAACCCGCTCTTAAAAGATTAAAGCCCAACATATTTCCCTAGCACCTACAAGAAAATTAGCAATAAGAAATGCAAATGTTTATCTCGATTAACATGAAGCAGATGGAGAATAAGCATTTGTAAAAATAATGCCTACAAGAATAGAGAAAGTCATGTGAGTGTAACGTATCAGATTTTTTGGAAATACCAGCTACAAGTTTAAGTCTGTTTAGCTACATTTATACTGTGGATTTTTTTCTATATTTACAAAATGCTGAAAATTTCATCCAATATAACTGCAGCTTGACTCAAATCCTAAATTTTACTTTCTCAATGAAGCCTTTACGCATTCGAAAGATAAATGCAAACAAAATGGCGCTTATTCACACATAAGGAGTGCCAAATGGAAGGTCACTAGTATAGTAATAGTAGGATCAGCTTTAATTAACATTCATATTTAAAAAAATTATGTGTTGCGTTCACATGACTTTACTAATCACTCTTCTGCAAATAGTTCTTACCAAATCTTCTCTCTACTTCTTGTTGATCGAGATTAACTTTCATTAACACATTTACACATTTTATTGTAGCTTTAAAAAGGATAAAATAGACTAAAGTGGTTGTCAAACTTTTAAAAACTTTAAAGGAAGTAAAATAAATAATATTAGTTCCCAATTACGAAACGTAACTTTATGATCATCCAAGGGTGGTCCAACATTCATTGCGCTCTTCATACACAGGCATCCAGAATGGTGCAAGAACAATTGCAAAGTACTTTATGTAAATGTTATTTAGTTTTTAATGAGGAGAGAGAAAACAACATAAAAAAGGTAGGTTCCCATTAAAAAAAATTAAATTGATCCTAAAATGACCATTACAACGTCCTGCAAAGAAAACACGACTAATGGCATTTACTTTTCCCCATAATATCAAGCAACGTGAAAGGGGATATACTATACATATATAAGAAATGTACATATGAAAGGGGATCTATCACACATATATAAGAATTGTACATATGAAAGGGAATATAGCATACATATATAAGAATTGTACAGTAATAATATAATTCACCAAGGAACATGTTAAAATATTCAACATCCAACATTTGTACAGAGCAAATTGTAAGAAACGGGCGAGCTAGCAAAATTCCAGATATAACATAATTGTAAGTTGAGCACATCCTTCACCAAGCCACCGAGCAAGGAACCGGTAACGGTAAGGAGAAATAGAAAGAGAAAAGAAAGAGACGGAGATATTGAACCCGCTTCACAACACGCCAGGGTGACGCGTAAGCGCACGAATTTGGAGTAACATATTCCCATACATATTAAGGTAACGCGATCTGAGGACCAATTAGAAACGTTACATTTTGAAAAGCAGAGGTGAGCGTCACTAGGCTCAGGTATATAAGGGCAAACAAGGGCTCAGAACCCACTCTCTTCTCTTCCAGAATTTCGTCGACACGACAGATGCACGTGTGTGTGCATATGGGTGGGAGTGCGGGTGCAGATAGTTAGGCTCCTGACTTATATAAGGTGGTGGGATTGGAATAATGGGAAATAAACTACACTTAGTAAGGGAAATAAAGTATATTTTTAATTTGCCTCATCCACGATAACCCTGAGAACCAAGAGTTTTATATATATATATATATATATATATATATATATATAGGGAAAAGTTAGAAATGGAAAACGCAACAGCAGACGAGCATCCATAGCCGTGGAACAACACTGCAGCAGAGGGCATCAACCCAAGGATCGGCCGATGCAACTGACCGAAGATTTCCTGCTACAAATAGCGCCCAACGTTTCCCGTTACAAACGCTTATTAAAGACATTTCTTTCGACAAAGCTTAGTTTTGAGATATTGAGTAGTCTCAACTTAAATGGTCCGTCCTGTATAATAAACAAACCGAATGCACTTCGGGGTAAAAAACTGCACCGGAACACACACTCACTAATTCTGCCTAGAAGCAACTTTCCTTATAAATTATAATGCGCACCAGTAAAAACAATCACGCTTCTGGTCCATGCTTTAATTAAAATAAAAAATCAATTTGTGTAATAAGAATGGCAAATATCGACACTCAGTGATAGTGTGAGCTACACGTTATAAGTGTCTTCGTTTTGCATTTGTATTTCCAAAATTTGTTTAATGCTGACTGCGACTGGAACTGTGGGATTCGTTTTTGTTATGGAAAACTGTTTCTTCTATGAAGAAGTTACCAGTAAGAGGATTTGGTTCCAATTGTAGTCACCAGGACCTGGAATTTGATGACCTAAGCTTTTTGAAAAGTTAACTATAAAATTGCAGTTATATAAATGACATAACAATCACAAAAAATCTAATATTTCATATTTACTTACCTTTACCTACCCTCTACCACTGAATATGCAAATTATTCTTACGAAATTTATTTTCCTAATACATTTTAATCGAGATAAATCTTTCCGGAAATAGCTGCATTCCACATTTCGCTATAGATACAAAAGGAATAGCGATAATCAAATGTTTAAGAACTGAATGCTCTACGCTGGCCACAACATTCCATATTCTTTCCATGCAATCGCGAGAAACAGCTAAAAATCGACAGCACTTCATAAGAACGATAAACAATTCGCACCATTAATAACGGATATCTCGAAAATGACTGATACAACAAAAACAGTTATTTCAAATAAGTTGTGTGTTTTTAAGAGATCTACATTTTTGTGAGCCCGTTTTCGTCTTTCACTTAAAGTTTACCAGTTATACAAGATTATACAAAACTCCTTCAGAATGAAATGTACTTCATACGCTATTCCTAGAAAATTCAAGATAAGCAGTTTATTTTTAATGTAAATATCTTCAATATATGATGATTGATGAAAATTGTTACAGCCATGTTTTAGAAAATAAAAAACTTCAAAAAATGTTTTATATTCGGGTTATTTTGGTGAGAGGGAATTTTGTTTAAAGTCTTCGTGTCGCATTTCCACATTAATACCAGGTTTGGTATTTATCTGACTTTTTGTTTTGAGATATTGCCCATATAGACGCACACATGCATTTTTTTCTAACGTGCTTTAGATTCAGGGGAACTCAAAGCGTGTATTTCCGGTAAAATCACGGTATCAAAATTTTGAGTGGAATGCAATATCTTCTCTACCTACTATAACGTGACACAGAAAGTACATAATTACATAAAACAACTGAGATTTATTTACTTTATTGAGCTTAGTAGACTGAAGGTTATAAATTAATTTATACATAATTATAACTGCTATACAAGTAGAGAAAGTGGGCATAAGAATAATGAGGCGATAATTTGAAAATTGATTAGAAGTATATTTGGTTCGTATTCTTCTTTGAAGAATCTGAAAAGAATATGAAGAAAACTGTTTCAAATCAGGTCTTACAAAACTCTTTCGAATTCTGAGATTATTTTGGTAGCAGATTTATTGCTAATAAAGAGGACTTCACAGCCTAACACACTATAAGGTTAAGGGTTGAAATTTCTGATGTTTGAAAAGTTATTCAGAATGTCAATAATACAAAACTGTTTATATACCAACGTGATTGCAATATAAGGACTAATACAGACGCAAAGTGCAATAAAATGACATAATAACGAAGTAAAATAAAAAAAAATCCTAAAATAGAAAATACACTAAAGTGACCTAATAAACTTGCTCTTTCATGATCTGTGACTCACGATAACGATTTATGTACACGTCAGCAACGTTTATCATACAGCAATTAAAATATGTCATCAGAATCTGGGCCCTGATAATCACCAAATATCAAGGATTGCTATGTATTTAATATTCAGGTTGTCTTTGCTAAAACTATAAGGGTTAATACCTGGAATGCATGCAAAATAACTACATGCCTGATTGACAGATAACCTGGTCGGATATTCAGATTGTAATTTCATAGCCAAGAAGGGTTCGTGTCTTGTGAAGTAGGTATTGTCTTTACGTTGTTTGCCCCACGTTTTGCGCCCATTTGAAGAAATTTGTATTGTTATTTGCAACACGCTTTGGGCGTCAACTTGAAGTAGGTCGTATTGCAGGAGTTGTATCATATTTCAACTGTTAGTTCAAATGATGGGAAGCCGAACTTGTAGTAGTTGCAACCGCACGTATAGTACCCGGTTTACGGTAGCCTTCGCTCCAAATGTACTTTCAGGTGGCCTTTGCCCCAAGTTTAAAAAAAAAAAATATTAACTTTGTAATTTAACTGTTTCTTTAAATATTATATATTTATGTTTGAGTCGGCTTTGTCAGTATTTGTTAGAGACACGTTTCTCTTAGGCAGGGTTGTGATACGACTAAGAATGTAGGCTTACACAGATTATAATTTTACTTTACTTCTTTTTATTAATACTTGATACGATTAAAATAACACTTCACTGATATAGAGAGTTGTGAGATTCTTTTTATAAATTAATTACACTTTTTAACACATAACCTATTTTTTCGTTTCACACGAATACGTATTAAATCTCTCGAGAACGCACAAGCAACGCATCCAGTTATGAGAACTGTCTGCAGGCAACTGAATTGATTTCAATCGTCTAAACTTGTAAATCTCTGTATTTCAAGTCTCTGATTGGCTAATCCTACTCCAATAGAATACCTTCATTTAACTAAAGCTTTTTCTGGTTGTTGATTGGCTTTTTTATAAAGTGTCACTAAAATTTATATTATTGTTGCTCCAATAATGACTAGTATTATTAAACTCTCAAACTCATTATTGCCTCAAGGCTACCTCATTGTTAGAAACTTTTAACTTATTATTCTCACAGCTCCTACATTATTAAATTACGTAATATACTCGCATAACATTATTACTCATGGATACAATAATGCAAACATATACAATGACTCTTATATACACTTTTTAGAAATTATTACATACACATATTGCTTTAAGGTGGGCTGTTCTTGAATTTACATTTATATAATTTGACTGAAATATTTAAGTGTCAAAAATACTGCCTCACTTGTGATGTCATCAGGCAGTGTCACTTTTGGGTAAAATACAACACTTCCTCCACCTGATATAGGTAAGCAGTAGGGAAAGTAAAAATATCACAACTTTGAAAATTTGCATGGCTAATAGCAGTTAATCGATCCTACTCTCTGAACTTTTGCATTTTCACAGAACTCGCCAGTCACTTTTAACCTCTCCTACACAGAAAACAAGTGCAGACATTTTGAACTGATCTCTTCTGTAATTATGGCTTTGAGTTGCCTGTTGTCTGATGAGCAAGGAAGCTTGTAGAAAACTTCAGAACAGAATTCTATTTGGAGTTCAGGTTATTACCCCTTGGTTGTAAGAAAGCAATGTTGAAAACAAGCATTGAATTTGCTGGTTTAAAAGTTGTGTTGACCACAGAAAATAAATGTGAGAAGCATATTCAAGGATTAAAAACTTTCCTTTCGCCATCAACATGGGACATTCTTTGAATACAGCTCCCTAATTTGACCATAAGCATACTAAACACTTATTGATGAAGGCAGGGCCGTCTGTGTTCCGGTAATAAAAAAGCGATACTGGCACGCATCAAAGGATTATTATTCATTTACATAATGAACAAAGAAAACAAAACTGAAGCAAAACTCAGTAGACGACGTAAACTTCCTAACCTCTGCCAATAAAGAAGCTCAAAGGTTGAGCTAAGAAAAGAGAAAGGTTTCTTTATAATCAGGAAAATAGTTGCCTGCAAGACAGTGGTAGCGAAACTTTTTTCATATGTGTCGGAGTCTGTTCTTGTGTTCTGATAAACCCTGTTCCAAGATGACACCATTATTTTTGCTTTATTAGGCTGCATATATTTGAAGCTATTCGCCACAGGCCCATCTCCAAACTCCACTCCTCACTTCTTTGTAACTATCAATATATTAAAGCAAGAGGATGGTATACACTAGTGTCCTTAAAAACATTTAACGCTATATACGTTTGCACCTCTCTTATCACAAGCAAAACACACGCTATACATAAATTTCGTTATTTTATAAAATCTAAATCAATCTTGCTGTTTTTTGACGTGCAAAGGTATCTTATAGTATTAATTAACAATGAGAGTCTATTCGGAGCCGAAGCTCCACCTGTAGGCCCAGGGGAGGACGCCAAAGTGGACCCGATTTCGAAAAGAGGTATCTCACAATCCCGCCTGGACGTCACTGCTCAGACGTAGCCAATCTGACTTGGATATCGGGAACCACTGTCCCGCCGAGTTCAACCCAATCCCAACAGCTCCCTGACGGGAGGGCTCAAGCCTGATGCATTTTGGATCAAACAATTTGGAACTTTGTGTCTGGATTACTTTACATATATAATACCAGAAGCGGTAAACAGGCTAGTCAGCCGTATGATAATACCCTAATCAGCTAAAACTCCTTTGCGACCCAATTTGACAATTTTACATATCGGAACATATGCCATTAACTCCCGGAAAATCCAAAACTTTTGGTTAAAAGGAAAGAAAAAAAAACTAACACCGAAAAGGAAATATCAAAATAATCCAGTAAGGTGAGGAGAGATCCGAGCGACGATGTGCAATAAAAACGACGGGGTCTCTTAACGCTTACAACATGACACTGATTAATACTGCCTTAGCCGTCTGCAACCCGAGGGTGTAGACACTTCCAGGAAGAAAGGGGGCCCCAATAGTCCTGCTAAGTGCCAGGGAGAACTTTTTCCATAGTGCAAATTCCACTACCCTGCGCAACGCACCCACCGCCTTCGCCTGGTCCTATGATCCTAAAACAGATAAGGTGAAATAGGTGAAAGGAACTAGGAACTACCACAACATTCACCGACTGACACGGGGGAACACCAAGAAAAACCCATAGAGTAGCCGGCCGACGGGAATCGAACTCGAGACCCGCCGAATTCAAGCCGCACAGATAACCGCGGAGTTATCTCGCTCGTTACCACCTGGTATGTGAATTCTTTTTCCTGTTTCTTAGGAAAATGCCAAATAAGTAATCGCTTCTTAATTTTATGACTGGGATAGAAGTTGTCGCAGTAATCGGCTCGTGTTATCTTATTTACTGGGCGCCTGTTATTGTTTTATTATTTTGAATTTTGGGTTCTTTGTCCTCCGGTTAGCTATTATTACTAGTTGAGCAAATATCTGTGAGCAGGGCGTGTAAACGGAAGGAGTTGTTACTAAAAGATAACACTGATAAAAGAATTTATTTTCACACTTTTATTGCCGTCACAATTAATAGTTCACATCTTTAATCTTTATACACGCCTGACTGACACTGTTATATTTCCGAATGTAATTACTGTCGTACTAGTTGCCGCGTATTTCACATTTTGTGACTAACTTTACGACGCGAGAGATTCTTCCAAACTGTATTATGTGCACTTCACGATAGATTCTTCAAGACTGCGCGACGTGTACCTCGCGAATGATTCATTAGAACTGCGTGATGTGTACCTCGCGAATGATTCTTTAGAACTACATGAAACATGCTTATAGCTCGAGAATATATACTTCTTCACCTCGAAATGCCTAAACATTATAATAGAGCTACTATTGGTTACCAAATCGCGCCAACATTAGCGTCTGTTTTGTCAGCCAATCACAATTACTAACACACATGCTCAAGGGAAAATATTCCCTCCATTTCTAAAGAAAGACACGCTACCCTGACGTCATTTGTTTGTCTCTTCTAAGTGATAAACAACTCACCCCATCGGTTCATTGTTACCCTCTTCTATTGTCAGTTTCAGTGAGGCCGTGTAAACTTATTTCCTAACAATGCCTATGGCTAACAAACATCTAAAATCATTGTCATACAATAATATTAATTTACACTACAATTACTCCGGCATTCACAGTGTTGTGATATAAAATACTGCCACAAAGTCGCATGAGCGGTAACGTGTGCGACTGCTATTCGGGAGTTTCCGGTTTCAAACTCCCGGGGTCGACCAATCCGAACAAAGTTTTTTTCGCGTTTTCTTTTGTCACCAGGCGAATGCTGGGTTGGATAATTTGATGTGTGAATTTTCCTATCGTCCCTTTCATCACTACATTTCATTTCCTTCTTCTTCACCACCATACCAGACTTTGGGCTGATCACCCATCCTGGATATGCTATGATCCAGAGTTTGCTTGCTCCTCGGCAGGCTAACGACCCAAGCCGTGGGGTCCTACTTTTAAGTCCTACAAAGAGAAGGGTAATCAGCAATAGCAGTAAAAGAACAAGGACAGAAGTCACATGAACTGGGATCAGAGAATTGGGAGCGCCCTTTCTCAGTTTAGCTTTGTCAACAAATGACTGGCACGTGAATGTGATCAATTCTAGAGCAATGAACCCAATGAAATAATGTTACATTCAAACGTATGTGTCGGACTATTCCTGTTTCCTAGGTAAGGAAAGTAATTACTTTACTTTATGAAATATCATAAGCTTTTAAATTTATTTTGTAAATGTTTTACAATTTTATTTATCTTTCCAATCTCTGTTGATCGTTATAAATACACGCTAGAGAAATTGCTTCAGTTCACATTTTGTTGAGCTAATAGTAGAAAAACTACCGTTAACTGGTTAAAACAGGTCGATAAATCATTACTGTAATGGTGTTGCACACGCTGTGCATGGTCTCAGGAGAATCTAAAGTACACTGAACATTTCCATGTCTACCGCCGATTATATAGAAAAGTTCAAACGAACAACAGAGGTTGGCTCGGAAATTTCACTATCGCTTTGACAAAATATATACATAGTTTAATGAACCTTATACCAATTTTCCTAGTAAGTTTAAGTGTACCATTTATGCGTTTGCAATCTTAGAACATTTAGCAAGAGTGATCACTACACAGAAAATGCATTCATTACTCCAATATCTCAAATATATGTTTTTAAATGAAGCCATAAGGGCCATTTTGGATATAATATAAATAACGGAATCCTCACATATATCAGCAAATTTGGAGGGCGTGTCAACATGTCCGCAAAATGTACATTTACAATTAATGTTTGAGTAGAAACTAATAATTTTCCTATAATAGGTAAGTGATGTAGAAAATAAAAACCATATGATACATTCACATAACGTTCTCCACCCAACTCCATTTGTTTTTGTATAACTTCCACAAACGTTTCTTACAGAATCTGAGACAGTAACTATGGTTATATATACCATGTATATAATAATGTAAATTATAATGTAAAATAATATTAATAAGCAAAATACTGGGTATTGAAACGGCAACTCTAGGCCGAGCCCAAGAACTATAATTACAGATAACTTATTAATTAACTTTTAGTGATGTTAAATCGTATTATGTAAATATCTTTTTCTCATACTGCTTGTATATTTTAAGAAGGGTGATTTAACATTATGTATCTATCTAGGTTATTAATATTAGTAGAGTTATAAATGGTTTAATGTAAATAATTTAAGCGCTATGTTAAAATACTGTCCACGAGGGAAAGTTTTAGCTACAGGAATAGTGCTTTCGAAGGCAGAAAACCTAGTTTTATTACCTCTCTCCGGTCGCTGTGCTATTATTCCTACAGCGAGGGTGTAGAGCCTTTGTCCCATTATTTGATAATTCGCCGTGACCAAGTGAGTGAGAAAGACAACCTTAACGGTAAATGTAGGAAAAGCCGCGATTTATATTAAAATTGGACCAATGAGATCCCTGAAAGTTTATTCGAAATAGTTAGACGCGTCGAGTCGCGCTAAAAATGGACCAATAGGAAAGGAAGCAGCCTCAGGAGCCTGAGACTATAAATGGATCTGTTTGGGGAAAAAGGGGGCAGTTTATGTCATGTGTGGTCAGGGAGAGATGCTGCAGGATGTGTGAGATATCGCGCCAAAACAGGGAATCAAAATAGTTTTAGCAACACACCTAAGATCCGCTACTCTGAAAGCGACAATAAGAATAGTTATATTTCGTGACATATCCACGCCATAGTCTAACAACGGTGGACAGTATTTTACAGCGGCAATACCAGTTTTGTATACTACGAGTGTTAAATTAAATAAAAAGAAACGGCAGTGTCATCTTTTCATAAACAAAGCAAGTCTATGTCTTCCTATATCACCACCCGAGATCTACGTTTTCCTTTACCGAGGATAAGTCCATGCTCCCATATAATTTAAGGAAAATTACTGCAGCTAGCCGAGGATAAATTGAAGAACCAACACGCTGAGAACTTCTGGAAGCAACGGGAGAAGCATCAAGGTAAGCTACAGCAACGGATGAGGAGGTGATCGCCACATACTGGCGCCATAACGTGGAGCTCGAAGGGAAGAACGACACAAACGGAGGACTAGGAAACAACGAACAGACGAAGAATCTTCAGAGGAAAGGGGCACAGCAGAACAAAATTACAACGCGAACTTCTAGTCTACCTACGTGGGACAACAAAACAGCTGAGAGCATCGCTTCTAGAACTTCACCAGGATTCGAACCCGGAACGCATCAGTTAACATTGAAAAAAAATACAGGTTAGAACATTTATTCAAAAACAAACAAAAAGGCATGCAGAGTAGTGACTCAGTTTTGTGAACACATGTTATTGAGAGGGGGTAAAGTCATTACTAGGGAGGTAGAACTTGCTAACGGAACCATGAGTAGGTCAAGGGAAGATTTGGAAGAACTGAATAGGGAGGCTATTGTCAGCATAACAACAGAGGGAGAAAATATGGGTGCAGCAGAGGTAGAAGTTAGGCAACCACCGATTGAGCAGGTCATTGACGCAGGTCAAAACCAGCTGCTAATATTCCTTCAACATTTAAGCACAAAGATAGACGAGATAAATAAGAATTTGGAAGGGAAATTAGATGAGCAGAGTAAGGAGTCAAAAAGAAATTTGAGTGAACAAAGTAAGAATTTAGAGGGGAAATTAGGTGAGCAAAGTAAAAACTTAGAAAAATTAAGTGAACAAAGTAAGAATTTAGAAGGGAAATTAAATGAGCAGAGTATACAGATAGGTGAATATGTCAGAGAGGAAAACAGGAAGATGAGAGGGGAATTAGCTCAGGAGATGAGGGAATATTTAGGTGAACAGGTCACCCGATTACAAAGTCAATTGGACTCCAAATTCAGTCAGCAAGGGAAGGTAGTGCAAGAAATTCAGGCAGGACAACTATGTCTAAGAAACGATGTAGAAAAACTAAGGAAGGATGTAGAAACAGAATTAAGTGTTACCAGCTTAGCCATAAAGGAGCAATTGGATGATGACTTAAGAGCTGTAAATGTTTCTTTAGAAAAAAAACAAAGTACATTAGAATCTAACATTCAAAGGGAGTTCAGAGAATTTAGAACAGTGTTAGAAAAGGATCAGGGAAAGATGAATGAACTTTCGTCAAAAATGACTGAACAGCTCTCAAATCATCATGAAATTGTGAAGAGGGTGGAAGAGCATGAAAATTGTGTAAAGGAGTTAAAACGCTCTATTGGTAGACTAGGGATAAGTGTGAGACAGAGTGATGATAGCTCACCCAGTGAAACTAGCACCACTTTTAGGGAGGTAAATGGAGGCCAAAGTCCAGCTGCCGACCCATATAATTTTAATTCAGGGCACCAATGTACATCTAACCATGCAAGTAATGCAAACTACCATTTACTAAATGAGATAGGGGTACCTACTTTCGAGGAAAATTCGGCTGATAATCCTAAACAATACCTAAATGACCTTGAGGAGTATTTCCGTTTGAAGCAGATTCCGGACGAGCTAAAGATGTTAATCGTTCGTAAAGGTTTACGTCAAAGGGTTCTCCAATGGGTAAGATTGACTTTGGGGGAGAATAATAATTTTGAATATTTCAGAAGGGCATTTTTGAATAAGTACTGGAGTACTAATACTCAGAACCAGGTGAGATCTATCCTAGTTAATGGCAAGTACGATGAACGCGGAAACCTAAGCATGGTAGATTATTTGCTAACTAAAGCACAGAGTAGTAGACTAATCGAGCCACCCATAAGCGAGAGGGATTTCATTAATATGATTGTACCACATTATCCAGAACGTATACACCATTACCTACTCATTGCGAAGCCAAATTCTATTCCCGAATTGATTGAGTTGGTATCATCATTCGAGACAAGTAGTAGGAACCACGTACAAAACTATACAGTTCGAACATTACCGGATAATTCAAGGAATGCGAATTGGAGAGGAAACGCGAGAGGGAACTATAACCCCAGAGAGAGATACTGGAACGACGTACCTCAATCCGGGAACAGAAACTGTCAAAATAACCGTTTCAGGAGGGAAGGTGATAACCAATATCACATAAATGCTATACAAACCAGACCAAGATATAGTGGCCGTTTTAATTATAGGAGAGGCAGAAACAATGAAAACAGATCCAGAGAACATTATTTTTCTGACCGAGGGGAAAGTGATGTAGGAGAAAGGTATGACGAAAATTATCCCGAAAGAAACGAAAGGAGAGAGAGACATTCCCGGGGACATTTTAGAGGAAGCAGAGGAAACTATAGGCAAATGCAGAGAGAGGGAAATGTGGAAGAGACTAGCGGAGCACCAAATAGTGTCGATAACCCGGAAAACTAAGACAGGATCCATTCAAGAGCTCGGAGCGGATTCTAAGCGCGCAAAATTCTCAAATAAACAGAAAATGTGAAACAGGGCTCAAAAATGAATTTATACTGGGAGAACTGATAACTACTATTCAAAATCACTCGGAAAAGGATCTGACAGATTCCCCTAGCATAAAAGTACTATTATTGGATGAAGAATATAACGCTTTAATAGACTCTGGAGCCAATGTGAGTGTATGCAGCCTGAGGTTATATCAGAACCTGGTAAATAAAGGAATTAAGCTAATGACATTACCCATAAGGAACACGGTATGCCGGGTAGCAGTTAACAAAGAGGTTACCCGAATAAAAATGCAAGTAATGTTGAACATGAAAATAGGAGAAGAAAATTTTGAGTTTATTTTTCTGGTAATCAATAATTTGATTTGTGACATTTTGATTGGGTGTGACGTTTTGTTTGAATTAAGAGCTAGGGTTGATTTTGCTGATAAAGTTTTGAAAATAGAGAAGAACAGAAAAACATTAGAAATCCCTTTTGTAGAGGGTATGAAGCAGGATACTTATAACAAAACCCAAGGAGAAGAAGATATAGCCGAAGAAAGATTTTTCGTACAATTATTACAAACAGGTAGGAGTGAGAAATTAATTGCTATAGTACAAGGGGAAGAAACCGATGAGATGCATGCGTTCGCTGACAGGTTTTACAACGGGTATACGGAGCACAATGAGAAAGATTATGGTTACGCCCGGAATAAAGAATTCCAAGATACCGGCAGCCAGGTAGAAGCAGTAGAGGAGAAAGTGACCCTTGCCGAGAACCTCACAGAGACACAAAGGCATCTATTAAGGCGAATGTTACAAGAAAACAAAGCGGTATTTTCGGACGTCCCAGGCAAGTGCAAAGCATACAAACACAGTTTTAAGGTACAAGATATTGCACCCTTCACACACAAGTATCGGGATATTCCGATTGCATTAAGGGAGAGAGCCAAACAGGTGATCGATAAGATGTTGAGAGACCGAATAATACAAACGTCAAATTCTCCGTACAGCAGTCCATTATGTTGGGTGACGAAACGCAATGGCGAACTTAGGATGACAATAGATGCTCGAAGGATAAATAAATATACACAACCAGACAGATTTCGGAGCGAAAGTGTAGAAAAATTGCTGTCAAAAATAACCAAAGGCAAGTATTTCTCCACTATTGATTTAACGGCGTCATACTGGCAGATTGAGCTTCACGAGGATGTTAGAAAGTATACTTCTTTTTTATTTTTTGGGAAACAGTTCGAATTTTTGAGAATGCCTTTTGGTATGCTTACGTCATGTAGTGGACTATTAAGAGCCATCGATAAAATATTTGGCGACTCAGCCGACGAATTTTTGATCCAATATATCGACGATTTTCTAATAGTTGATGAAAATTTTGATGAGCATATTAAACATGTGGATTATGTGCTTAGAAAGCTGAGAGAAAACGGTATGACGGTGAACATTAATAAATCCAAATTTTGCATCCGTGAGGTGGAATTTCTAGGCTATGTAATTAATGATAGAGGAATGAAGCCAAACGAAGAAAGAGTAGCGGCTGTGAGAAGAATACCAGCGCCCAAGAGTGTTAAGCAGGTTAGGTCCTTTCTTGGAGTGCTAAATTATCAAAGCAAATTTATCCTGAGGTACGCCGCAGAAATAGCGCCTTTGCGCGAATTACTTAAAAAGAAAGTGCGATGGAAATGGGACGAGGTACACCAGAAAGCTTTTGAAAAGATAAAAGAACTATTTGCGAAATCAATTCTACTAGAGAGACCCAAGGACAACCTACCATATGTAATTTACGTGGATGCTTCAGGTCACGGGTATGGGTGTGTCCTAGCCCAATCAGATGAGGAAAATCAACTGCACGTGATAAGTACCGCTTCAAGAGGTTTAAGTCAAATAGAGAAAAATGCTTCGGTCACCGAATTAGAGATCTGTGCTGTGTATTACGCACTACAGAAATTTAGATCATATATATATCTACAGAAGGTTATTATATACACAGATCATGTGAGTCTTTCATTTATGAAACGTTGTCGGCTTACGAGTACTAAATTATCTAGGTACATCCATGAGATTCTTTCGTATGATGTTGAGGTGAAACACATTCCAGGAAAAACAAATGTTTTTAGCGATTTGCTGTCTAGGTTACATAACAACAGTGAAATACCGGAGAGAATAGAACGCCCTAAAAATGAAGTAACATTAATGAGTATTGAAATACCCTTGAGTAAAGGATTGATAAAAGAATTAAAAGGAATAGGGGACCAGCAGCGACGAGATGAGAAGTTAAATAAATTAATAAAAAAGGCCCCAGAAATAGATGAAAATATCAAGGGAAACATAGGGTTAAAAGGGGGCGTGTTATATAAACTACATGGCAGTGAAATACAGAAATGGAAGACATATATACCTAAGAACATGGAGAATGGACTCATAAGCACGTTCCATCAAGCTCTAGCACATTCTGGCTCAGAACGCACCGCTTTAATGATCCAAGAAAACCTGTATATTCCAAAATTACACCATAAAGTAAGGAGAATAATTTCGACATGCTTACAATGTCAAAAAGCAAAGCCACTGAATATACAATACGAATACGAGACAAACTCAATACTAAGAGAAAAACCAGGAATGTTAGTGACCTTGGACTGTCATGGTGAGATGCCTTGTAGTAAATTTGGATTTAGGTATATAGTGGTGTTAATAGATGTATTTTCAAAATTTGTGAAAATTTACCCAGTCAGGAAGATTACAAGTGAAACATGCCTAAGGAAGATAATGAAGTCGTATGTTCCACAATTTGGAAAGATGAAGGCAATTTTATGTGATAATGCTTCAATATTTACCAGCAGAAAATTTGTAGACACCTTAAAAGAAAACGAAATCACGTTGTATCATTGCTCAAAATACCACCCACAAAGCAATCCCTGCGAAAGAATAATACGGGACATTTCGGTTTATTTGAGAATTTTGGCCAATAAAAAACACAGTGATTGGGCAAACCACTATCAGCGCATCGAAAGTATTTTAAATGAAAGTGTGAGCCCTACTACCGGTTATAAGCCCATCGAGCTGATGAAGGGGAAATTAATGGAAACACTTGAAGGGGAATTACCACAGACACTAGAAGCTAAAGATCCGAAAGCACTAACGGAAGAAGAGATGTTTAAGAAAGCTTTTGAAAGAATGGCCAATAAGGCGCAGAAAAGAAAAGAAAAGTTTAAGAAAAAGAAACGAAAACACTGGTTGATCAAATTGGGAGACTTAGTATTGGTACGGGACAAGAAAAAGTCTAGCATTCTGAACAAAAGGTATCATAGAATGGAAAATTTATTTAAAGGTCCATACCGGGTGATTAACATTTTTGGCTCGGATACATTTGAGTTACAAGAAATAAAGAATTCCAAGATCGTAGGGAGATACCATAAACAGTTGCTCAAACCGTACAAATGTTTAGAGAATGAGAAGGGTGAAGAATATAATGAAAAGAATCAGGTTAGTTTTACTCGAAATGAGGTAACACCCCTGTGAACAAATAGTAAAGGTAATACACCCGATAAATAAGGATGTAAAGAAATAAATAAAGGCATAATAATTATGTACCAATATGTATGTAAATAGATTTAATTTTAGAACTTAAATTGGGTATTAGAGTATTTGTATGCGTCACAAGTTATTCGTGTGCGGGAAATGTATTGTGTATAAGAATGTCTCTCGGAAACCTGTTTTTAAAGGGAGAGTGTAGAGTGAATGACCCAAATATAAACATCACCGGTTTGTCAGAGCCCTTGTGAAGGAGCAGGTATAGCGAAGGGTCTCTGTCAACAAAACAAACGAACAAAGGCCATAATCAGAGGAATTATTCTGTAAAAGAAAATTGTATCAAGTGTTGAAAAATTTATTCTTTTCCAGAACAGGGCAATTTGAAACGGCAACTCTAGGCCGAGCCCAAGAACTATAATTACAGATAACTTATTAATTAACTTTTAGTGATGTTAAATCGTATTATGTAAATATCTTTTTCTCATACTGCTTGTATATTTTAAGAAGGGTGATTTAACATTATGTATCTATCTAGGTTATTAATATTAGTAGAGTTATAAATGGTTTAATGTAAATAATTTAAGCGCTATGTTAAAATACTGTCCACGAGGGAAAGTTTTAGCTACAGGAATAGTGCTTTCGAAGGCAGAAAACCTAGTTTTATTACCTCTCTCCGGTCGCTGTGCTATTATTCCTACAGCGAGGGTGTAGAGCCTTTGTCCCATTATTTGATAATTCGCCGTGACCAAGTGAGTGAGAAAGACAACCTTAACGGTAAATGTAGGAAAAGCCGCGATTTATATTAAAATTGGACCAATGAGATCCCTGAAAGTTTATTCGAAATAGTTAGACGCGTCGAGTCGCGCTAAAAATGGACCAATAGGAAAGGAAGCAGCCTCAGGAGCCTGAGACTATAAATGGATCTGTTTGGGGAAAAAGGGGGCAGTTTATGTCATGTGTGGTCAGGGAGAGATGCTGCAGGATGTGTGAGATATCGCGCCAAAACAGGGAATCAAAATAGTTTTAGCAACACACCTAAGATCCGCTACTCTGAAAGCGACAATAAGAATAGTTATATTTCGTGACATATCCACGCCATAGTCTAACAACGGTGGACAGTATTTTACAGCGGCAATACCAGTTTTGTATACTACGAGTGTTAAATTAAATAAAAAGAAACGGCAGTGTCATCTTTTCATAAACAAAGCAAGTCTATGTCTTCCTATATCACCACCCGAGATCTACGTTTTCCTTTACCGAGGATAAGTCCATGCTCCCATATAATTTAAGGAAAATTACTGCAGCTAGCCGAGGATAAATTGAAGAACCAACACGCTGAGAACTTCTGGAAGCAACGGGAGAAGCATCAAGGTAAGCTACAGCAACGGATGAGGAGGTGATCGCCGCAGTATATAAATAGAAGTTAAGGCTTAAGTTTTTATATGTGCAAGTGTAGCTGGAGCTGTGGAATCCTTGTTAAAAGCCGACAAACATATATTTGTGTTAGAATTAGGGCTCAGGCAAAAAGGACTTGTACGGGAAAGTTATACCAGGGAGACCTTGGGTCTTTATGAGATAGAAAAAGCGACAAGCGAACACATGTTTTTGTAGAGAGGTCACATGTTTGGAAACAACGAACAATAACCTGGTAAGACTTCTAGAAAGTTTCAAGCTGAACAAAGACAGGCAATGAGATTTTAAGGAAGAATATGTTTAAAATGTTTAAGTGCAGCAAAGTTGGTTGTAGCGTTCCCATCAGCCAAGGCGGTTGCGTATACAGTGCTGCGATGTGACTAACACATGTAAGCTCTCCGAAGCAGGTGTTATTAGTTACCTCTCATAATGTAGCAGGAACATTGAAATGTTATCAATTTAAATGTCCATAGGAACGTGTGATAAATACTACCAGTATTTCTAGAACACTTATAAAATGCTTGATTGCTCAGCGACCGCAAGTTTGGCGCCCGAACGTGGTGGAGCTAGACCGTTCTACGGCTCCAACTAACTAAAGTAACTGTGTAGCTTCTTAGTAAAACAGTAAATACGTGTGCCATTAAAGCATAGTGTTCCTCATTGAATTTATCTATTGTTACTTCTTACCATCCTTCCCGTATCACACCCTGCAAAGTTAAAAACCCAAATAACAGCAGCCGTGGCAACAAATAAAAATAACACTTTAATAGTAACAACTAAAACACAAGACAATTATCAGTGTCACCATAGTTCAAATATTAATATATCGAACATACTGTGAGTTATGCTCTCCCACCACGAGTAAAGCTTATTCTAATTCATGTTAATCCAGGTATACGTTTGCAGAATCAGGTTCATTACCATGTCGCTGTAGCGACAAGGTGAATACTGAAACGATAGTCAAATGTTCAAAATCGGACCCTTATATGCTGATCTTCAAATTCCATAATCTTTCCATGACATCCTGAAAAACAATCGAAAAACATAAGCACTTTAAAAAATATATACAAAATTCAAACCAATAATAACGGATATGTTGGAAATGACAGATGCCACAAAAAGGTTATTTGAAATAAACTGGTGTTTTAAAGATATCCACTTTCTTATGCTTTACCCGTTATACAAAATCATTCAGAATTCTTCCGAATGTAGAGAACTCCAGAGACTGCTCCGAGAATTTCAATATATGCATTTTTTTTGGCATCTTAAATAGTAACAAAAATTGTTTAAGCTACTTTTGAGAAAATTAAAACTAAGAAAAACGCGTTCCATGTGAAGCTTAGGGTGGGGTATTTTCTTAAATATTCCTGCAAAATATTTGAAAGGTACTGAACTAGAATACCAAGTTTGGTATTTATCCATCATTTCGTTTTAGAGTTATGCTGTTCAAACACACACACACATATACGCGCACGCGCGCTTGGACCGTTTTCTAAAAATGCTTTTTTTTTATTCAGATGGCCTCAAAACATGTCTTTACTGTGAAATCTCGATAAAGAATTTTTGGGTGGAATGCAACACTTCCTCTGAGATACATGGTAGAGAAACAAAGTCGATAATTGCAGGGAGTAACACTTAAATAACGAAATAAAAAGTTATTATTATTTATTATTATTAAATACCACCAGATGTCAAGATGTGAGCTTCCATCTCAGGTTGCTTACTATAGTTTCCATTATTAAATTTACAATCCCTTTGATAATATCTATACAATGAAGTTGAATAATCCACAGAAGTGCTTTGAAGTGGCAAAAATAATGTCCATAGTGCCCTAGCCACTTTACGCTAAATGTCGATATTGTACCTGTTCATTTATTTTTGGAAGCGTATACGTTTAGAATTCCGGTGATTTAATATACCTTTTCACTATCTAGAGGACTTAATTCTCTTCCCTAGAAGCTTTCTGTGGAGGAGGTAGAATCAGAAATGTCCCGGACAAAATGATAATAACGTAGGGCTAGGAACGAAATGATCGCATAGGGGTTTGAGGCGGAAATTAATTGCCATAAAGTGATTATGTAACCTCTCATCAATGGAAGAAGAAGAAATAGAGAAAGTAACAAAGTAAATGAATGTGAATTATTAGTAATATTTGAAAACTGTAACATAGTGAATGGCATAATGTTAAAAATCAAACAAAATCTCAAGAAAAAATAAGAAAATAACGATAGGAAAGATTTTAAAGTTTAATATATAGATATAATACGTAGACAAATAACATAAATAAACGGCGAACGCTAGATCAACAACAAGTTGTCCATCGTCACAACAAGAGAAAAGTCAACAAGCTAGAAAAATGATGCCACTGTATTTTTTGCGAAGCAGTTGCGTGGTCCGCGCAGAAGAGATGTTATTGCCACAGATAAAGAAGGGAGAAGAGTTGGAGGAAGGTTTAGCAGTAGTTCATGGTAATTGTATATAGTTAAGTTACAAAAGCTGCGTGACGATGCATTTAAATGGAAAGCTCCGCGAGATGCGTAGAGAAATAGTAAACTATCCGTACATAGAGAAGTAACTAGACGTGGATTTTCCATTACAAATATATTGCAAATAGCTCCCCACGAATATACCAGAGGTTAATCGAGCGATAATAATTAAACATATAAAACTCGCGCCACACAAGGAATATAGCGTAACATTAGAAATCATATAACAGAATCCGGAAGGTAGTAATAATTATAATGCGTTCTTGAGATTTTGTTTGGTGATAATCAATTTAGAAAAAGAAGAAAATAAAATTGTAATGATTAATGACATAACATATAAAATTGTAAAAAAATAATATTTTGAAAGAAATACTAAAAAGAGAGAAATAGTCTCACAGCTGTTGGGCAAAGCCCAGCAAAGTAAAAATCAATAAATGATTTTATAAACGTAAAACTGTTTATTGATTTAAGCAGCGGATAGAAAATCACAAGTAGTAAACCCTGAATTCACTCCGCAAGTTTCAACATTGCCTATAGACTATAGTATAACTAAACATGCTGAATGGTCACACACAATCTCACAATAGCGACCGGCTTTGAAAGAATTTGGCTATCGCTTTAGCTTATTATATTCTGTAATAATGTACACTGAACGTTTAGCCGCATTAATAAGAAATAGATAGAATAGTACGTTTTTGTAACAAAAGTTTGCAGGAGAGTGATTAAAGAGTAAGTAATGTGAATGAAATACATCAAAATACTTTAAAATTACTATGCAAAAAACGGAAAGCTTTGTTTTTTAGCCTTAAAAGCCTATGCGGACCTTTTATGTAAATGCTGAAAGAATGAGAAAAATGTATTACTGCAGTGTCAGGGGCTCCCTTTAGACAACGTATTCAGTGTTTTGAAGTAAGCTCTAAGACATCAATGGAGAATTCACTATGCACTTCCAACCTCAGATCCTGTTTTGCTTCTTACCTTTCAGAGTTACTTAGCTCAGCAGCAGAAAACAACCGAAGTTACTAAATCTTCAGGAATATTTTAGCTGTAGGACAATCCCGGGATAGAAAGCTCAGCCGGGCAATCTGTCCCGAGCAGACTGCAGTGTGCACCGCCCCTTACCAGCGGAGCCCCTATATATCATCCTGGAGTGGAGCTTTATGATCGATGGAGAAGATTGTGCATCGGCCCCAGGGACTTGTGCAACATAATAGGCAGCCGGTTGTTTACTGAATTCTGATTGAAGTCTTCTGTTAACACAGAAATTAACAATACACTTCGCTGTATTTGGTGTTCTGAACTGTACAGTCCAGATGGTTGAAATCAAATAGGCGAGTGAATTGTATCAGAGACGATTCCTAAGCATTTTATTGCAATGGCATTATAAAAAGTACGTCATACCGCGAGTTATTTATATATAGAGATGATAGCTGCATTTGCTAGAACTGTATCACAAATGCTTACATTAAGTTATAATATTTAATCTCAAAGTAAATATAACGAAGCTCTTTCAGCAAAAGATTCTTGAAATAGTTCATTTACGAGATCAGCAAGAGAGATTTATTTTTTAATTAGATAAGTAAAGGAACCGGCTATCAAATATAATGAACCTGAGCTTTTATATTTTATGATCTCGAGAAAGCTTTTGACAGACCGCAACAGAAATGTATTTTACAAATTTGAGAACATAATATACCCAATGCGTTGCTGTTACTTATTAAAGATAAAATCCAGGATTAATTGTAATACGATAAAAGTGATGGAAAATTATCGAAAAAAATAGCAGTTAGAAAGCTGCCAGACAGGGAGGCTCTTTAAGTCCACTATTGTTTAATTTTACACTGAACGAGACAATATAAGATGTGTAGCGTTCACTTGATCCTGAGGCATTAGAATAAGTGAATAATAACCGTGGAACGAGGAAATGTATTTTGGAGCTAGGATTCACTATATTCAACAAACAAATTGATAACTTATTATATAGTGTTAATACTTTAACAATGATATATTTAAGCTTACAAGCATTTAACTTTCAAGAATCAAAGATTACTATTCCTTTCAGTTACACAAGAACACAATTTCTCTCTTTCAGCACATGAAGTTTTAAAATATCATTAACACAAAGCGTTTAAATTCTGCTGCTATCGCAAACAAATATTCCCAAATTATAATGAATGCTTCTCCCTTGACATAATACTGAAGCAAACCAAGGGCTAGAATATAAATTTAGACAAATTACAAAAGAAAACATAATGTTAAATTTGGAAAGTGACGAAACTCTAGGAATGCAACAGAGCTTAAAGCTCTCGCTAGCTGTTTGCTCGATTCCCCTTTGTAAACTGACTATCGTCAGCCGTTGAAGTAGATAGCGCAGCGAGCGATGACGTGAAATTGTCAGCCAATCATGGCTCCGGGCGACCTTAATGTCGTGCTAGCAGAACCACGTCATGGGTGACGACATCTTTCTGTAACCTTCTTCTGGAACTAATTAGCTAGTCAGACATGCGGCGGTATAGGAGGGGGTAGGCAGAAATGGCACAAATGTTACTCCAAAAATAGATATAAAATTGGAAATGTTAAGGTAAAATTTGTCTTTATGCTGAGGATGCCGTCCTGATGGCAGATAATGAGGATGACTTTCACAAATTATATAAATTCCATCTCAGCTGCCAAGGGTTAATATGAAAAAAATCAGCTACTAAAACTAAATCCATCACCATAGGCAAATTCCCGTTAACATGCAATTTGGAACTGTAAGGAAGAAATATTGAGCAGAGATTGAGATTGTTTGTTTGTTTATGTTTCTATAAATTGGGATAATTAGTTGGGGATCACTACAGACTGAAGTTAAACTTCACGCTAATAAAGCAGCCAGATTGCAGGTTGCATAAAATATATAATCTGGAAGAGTAAAAGCTTAAATAAGGAAATGAAAACTAGAGTTTGTAAAATAATAATACAACCAATACTGGCTTATGCCTCAGAGACTAGAGCTGATACAACAATAGCGAAACAGACCTGAGAAACACCTGAGCTGATACCTAAGGAAAATCATGCATAAAACAGGGAGAGATAAAATTAAAAGCAAGTAAATAAGGAAATGCTTGGATATCCAAGCAATAAATAAATGGGTGAAGAGGGAGCCTGCACGTATGGGAGAAGAAGGTTGATGCAGGGGGTTGCGAAGCAAGTCATTTCATTAGAAATCTTAAATCATTGTATAGTGAGCTGTGACTAGAAAACAGCTGCCATATTCATTGTCCGAATTACGTATAAGTCACGAATAACGTAAGTGATATTTACACAATAGTATATTGCGATACAAATGCGGTAAAAGCATGTTTGGGGAGGGAGGGAAAAGTTTGAAAATACGAGACGGAATCGAGCACTTAACGCTCTCTTAGGCACTTAACGCATGTGTATTGCATACTGTTTTTTTCGATAATAGTGAACAGCAGAAATGCTTACACGAAAATAGAATTTAATACTGTCAGCTGTTCAAAAGTGCTATCAAGGTCGACCGCGCTAGCCTATACAAAATGATGCTCTTTTAGTCAAGCATGGTAGTGCTGACCAAGGTGATATGGCTGTTTGGGCGCAAATGTTATATTTAAATTTTTTATTAATTAAATCACAAATATGTTAATAAATAAAGGGAAATAAATAGGGTAGGATTTAAATCGTAAAACGCAATTATCAAGTGTCTACAACAATAAATATACCTGTCAGTAGAGGATTAAATATGTACTTTTTATTAATGTCTGCAGTGGAAATGCAAAACGCACTGGGTGCAGGAATTTGAAGCGTCCACGTATGCCACCATGAGTGGGAAGTGAATAAAGAAATCTGATGTGTTACACTCACATGACTTTCTCTACTCTTGTACAACCTATTTTTACAAACGCTTATTCTCCATATGCATCCTGTTAATCGAGATATCGAGATGTTAATCTTATTGTCAATTTTCTTGTAGATGCAAGAGGAATTGTTAAGCTTTAAGCTATAGTCAAATATCATTATTTTAAGAGCTGGTTGCCATATGGAGTATTCCATTCACTTTGCATTACCAGGATAAAAAAATTAATAACGAATTCCCATTTGAGAAAAAGTATAAGTATTGGAAAATATAAGGGAATAACAAGCAATATCTCGAAAATGGTTCACTCAACAACAAAACTGTATATGACAAAAATCGTGTATTTTAACGCGATCTACATTTTTGTGTAGTAAAATTTTGTCTATCCTTTATGGTCTACCAGTTATGCAAAAGTCGTTCACAATGAAGAATAATTTTGGAGACATTCCCAGAAAATTCGAGATATACATTTCATTTGTCATGAAAATATCTTAAACTTATGATATTTTAATCAAAATCGTTAGAGCCATTTTTGAGAAAATTAAAAATTTCGAAAAATGTTCCATGTAAAGGGTAATCTAAATACCAAGTTTGGTGTTTATTCGACTGTTCGTTTCTGAGTTATGCTGTTCACAAACACAGCTTTTTTGGATTCAGGGGGTCTCAAAACATATTTCCGGTGAAATCTCGGTATCGAATTGTTGAGTGAATACAATACTTCCCCTACTTACTATACGTGTTACAGAAAGTAAAACCACTATCGTTGAAAAAGCTGTTTAAATAAACATACTTTGCTTTTCTAAACTACAGGAAGTGTTGAAAATAATTGTATTGATTTAAAGTATTTCAACTTGGCCCCTAATTCATTCACTTTTTCTTCAGTCAACTTATGGCGCTGTTGAACACTTTTCCGTTATTAATGAGATTATAATTAGCTGTCTTCCAAGTTACGATGTGATTCTTTCCATAATTTCTTGCAGAAGAGTGTTTCACAAACCCATCAAACAGAAAAATGCGCCGTTGTAGCCCCTAGTCACCCACAGTGAATGACTTATTACCCCACACAACACAACTTTGCTCTTAACGACCGGCAAACTTCCGTCCCATGCAACTTCAGAACACAAGTTATAAAGCCACAGGCCGTTTGCTGTAAGCTTTACATTTGTGAAAAGCGTCCAAAATTGCCATAATTTATAAATATGGGTTTTGTGTTATGAAACACTACAAGCACATTATTTTAGTTCTAGTTAGCTTTTATATGTGTAAAATCTTTAAAATCACGTGATTTAGCGATTCAAATGTCTGCCTGAATCTTAGCTTCCAATAAAACTGTATTTTAAAAATATGATGTGTTACATTCACGTGACTTTCTCTATCCTATATCGTTTATTAATGACTAGTTAAATTATTCTATCTACTCTAATCCAGATAAACTTTGCAGAAATAGCTGTATTAAATATTTCGTTAGGATACAGAGAGATCAAATGTTTAAATACTGCATCCTACACGCTAGCCTTAGAATTCTATACTGTTTCTATGCAATCACAAGAAACAACTGAAAATTGATGGTATTTTAAAATGATAACAAAGTATTGAACAAATCAAACCATTAATAACGGATATCTCGCAAATGCTGATGCCACAAAAAGCTTATTTGAAATAATTTGTGTTATAAACACAATTACATTTTTGTGTAGTATGTTTTCGACTATCGTTTAGTTTACCAGTTACGCAAGATTATACAAGATTCTTTCCGAATAAAGAGGACTTAACAGGCTATTCCCATTAAAAAATATAAATTTTATTTGTCATATAAAGGGTAGTTTGGATTGGGGGTTTTTATTTAAAATCTTTGTGTCGCACCTTTGGAAGGTGTTGAACCTAAATACCAAGTTTGGTATTATCCAAAATTTCGTTTTTGAGTTATGGTGTCCACAACCTCTCGCTCTCGCTCTCGCTCTCTCTCTCTCTCTCTCTCTCTCTCTCTCTCTCTGACTAGCTTGCTCGCTAACACACACACTTTTTTCTATTTTTTTTTCAGGGCCTCAAAAATTGCACTTCCGGTATCGAGCTTTTGGGTGGAATGCAATACCTTCTCTACTTACTGGGTACATGGTAGAGAAAGTAAAAAGGAAAAGGTTTTCCAACGTTAAGTGAACAAATCATTTCAAGAGTGAATCTCAGAAACCTTCAAATACTAAATTAGCTGCAAAGGAGCAGTAAACGACAAAGGAGGTTCTGTATATCTACTAAATGATTTTTAAACATAATTAAGTCACAAACAGCCTTATTTTAGTATTATTTTAAGCCCTATTTCTCGGGTTTTCCTGTGTGGCACATTCTCATTTTTAAATTGTTCCACCACATGCTCTTTCATATATAACTGAATGAAACTCATCTCAAACAACAGGATAAAAACAATTATAAGATGTAATTTTGTTGGCACGCTTAGCTGTGATGTTATTAAACATTAATTTCATATTGTGTAAATCTTAAGGAAAAAATTCTGATGTGATACACTCACATGACATTCTCTATCCTCTATCATTTATTAGTGACTATACAAAATATTCTTACGAAAGTTTATTTTCCTATCTACTTCATTTTAATCGAGATAAACTTTGGAGAAACAGCTGCGTTACACAATTCGTTATAGATACAAAGGAAACAGCGATAGTCTATGTATAAGAAGAACTGGACGCTAGACACTGGCCTTAAAATTCTAAAATGCACTACTGTTTCCATGCAATCGTTGTAAACAACTGAATATAGACAGGACTTTAAAATAATGGCCAAATAATGTACAATTCGAACAATTAATAACGTTTTTGTCTCTCCCTTGACGTTTAGCAGTTATACAAGGTTATACAAAATTCCTTCCGAATGAAGAGGACTTCACAGGATAGTCCCAGAAAATTAAAGATATAAATTTTATTTATCATGTAAATCTTTTATATGTGACACTAGTCTGTATGATATCGGATGACTAAAAACTAATGAGTGATTCTTACTCACCGTTTTTATGCTGATATCAGAACTGCCTTTGGTTTTTTTCTATCACGTACAGTTTTTTCACAATTTCACTTCAAAAATAGAGAGTTGAGCCAGTAGATGAGCATTGTTGAAGGGAAACTTATTTCACTTCTTGCAGGGAACTTTCTCAATACAGACTTGTAAGTCTTTAGGTTTTACACCTGTAGATGCTGATAGCTATTTGTAATTTAGCATTGTTGTTAATATCAGAGACTTGCATTACCAGTGCTATATCGTGATTGAAGTTATAAATACGTTATGCCTACACGCAAGTGTGTGAACAATCCAAATGTTTTCTGCTACATTTGTGCAAATTATACAGTGCTTCATCAGAGAATTGATATAACAGACTTTGTGAAAAAAGTGTACCATGCTTATTTTAAAATGAAACTTGGTGACCAAGACAAGGCCTGTGATCCAAAGACAGTTTGCTGCTATTGTGTTGAGAGGTTAATATTGTGGATAAAAGGAAAGAAATCATGCATGCCATTTGTAATTCCTATGGTGTGGAGGGAGTCTAAAGACCACCTTAAAGACTGTTATTTCTGTTTAGTTAATGTTCAGGGGTGCAATTCGAAAAATAAGAAACACATTGTATATCCAAGTATTCCTTCAGCCATCAGGCCAGTTGCACACGGAGATGATCTGCGTGCTCCTTTTCCTCCAGCTATTTTAGAGAACTTGGAAGAAGATGGTGTTGAAGGTGAACCTCATGCAATCCCAAAGACGATTCTGATGTCTAACGCCCTGAATACGACGTGACTCCACAACTGTTCTCTCAGAGTGAACTAAATGATCTGATACGTGAATTGAAATTGTCTAAGGCATCTGCAGAGTTACTAGGCTCCCGTCTTAAAAATAAGAATCTTCTGGAACCAAGAACACATTACTCATGGTACAGACACAGAGAACAAGAGCTAGTTCCTTTTTTCTCACAGATCGAGTCCTTGGTTTACTGAAATAACATAAACGATTTAATGCACCTTTATGACATTGAACATGATCCTACTCAGTGGAGACTTTTTATAAATTCATCAAAGAGGAGCCTGAAAGGCACGTTACTGCATAGTGGGAATGTGTGTGGGTCTATTCCTGTCGCACATTTAGTTCAAATGAATGAGACAGTTGAAAACATGAAGATACTTTTAACAAGTATCCAATACGAGGAACACAAATGGCGTATCTGCGGTGATTTTAAAGTTATTGGAATACTATTACGATAACAAGCTGGATTCACAAAAGCGCTTTGTTTTCTGTGCGAATTGGGCAGTCGAGCAAAGCAAAGACATTGGAGTGTGAAAGTATGGCCACAGTGGAGAAACTTGTTGCCTGGAACTACAAACATCCTGCACGAAGCGCTTGTAGAGAGACAAAATATATTGCTTCCGCCACTACACATAAAATTGGGCTTAATGAAGCAATATGGAAGGCCTCTACCACAGGATGAACCCTGCTTCAAGTACC
Organism: Deroplatys truncata; assembly: GCA_030765065.1. Classification (NCBI taxonomy): domain Eukaryota; kingdom Metazoa; phylum Arthropoda; class Insecta; order Mantodea; family Mantidae; genus Deroplatys; species Deroplatys truncata. The sequence goes on from CM060979.1 coordinate 91,858,382, forward strand.
TTTCCAAGAAATTTTCCTTCATTATACAAGACAAATTAAAGGCTGGAATTTTTGTTGGTCCTCAAATAAAGAAACTGATGAAGGATGAAGATTTTGAGAAGACAATGAATGAGAGAGAAATAGAAGAATGGACCACCTTCCGATCGGTTACTGAAAACTTCTTAGACAATAACAAAGATCCTAATTACAAGGCCATTGTCGAAACAATGTTGGAAAATTTCAAGATGATGGGTTGTAACACGAGTGTAAAGGTGCATTTTCTGCATTCACATATCGACTACTTTCCAGAAAATCTGGGACATTATAGTGAAGAGCAGGGTGAACGTTTTCACCAAGATATTAAGGAAATGGAGAGGAGGTACCAGGGGAGGTGGAATGAAACTATGGCCGACTACTGCTGGATGTTGAGGAGGGACAGTCATCTTGAAGGATCTGCAAGGAAGTAAATGGAGAGAAACATTGAAAAAAATTAAATGAAACACTTTGGCTTCTTGTTTTGTTAAAATGTAGTCATGAAATAAATTAGGGGAGTTCTTGAGAGTATTCTTAAAATGTTTCTTAACTAAAAACTTACATTGTGTGAAATGGGATTTGAATAATTTTCTACGCTCACTAGTAAAATTGTCAAAACATTACTTATTTTGTGTAAAAATTTAACGTGATGGAATCTGCAATCATCATAAGAACTTCATTCGAGAACACTTACTTTTAAGAAATCATCTTACAAAAAGTTTGAAAATGCAGACTGGTGTCAATGTTTTAATTAAAACTGTTAGCTATATTTTGAAAAATCATAAATTTTGAAAATATTCCATATAAAGGATAGTTGGGGTGGGGAGAGTTTGTTGTAAACCTTCATGTCACATCTTTGTAAGATTTTGAACAGAAAAAGTAAGTTTGGTATATGTCCTACGTTTCATCTTTTAGTTATTCTGTTCATACACCCCCCCACACACACACACACACACCGAACCTTTTTCTAAAAATACTTTGTGTATTTATGATGAAATCTCGGTAGCAAATGTTTTGGTGGAATGCAATAACTTCTCTACCTACTATGTACGTGATAGGGAACGTAAAAAAATGAAGTCTAATATTAAGGTTTCTTTTCTCCCAAATTAATTGGAATAGTTAAAAATGCATCTCCAGTTTTTACTGATATACTATTAAGGAGTTTAATTATGAAATATCGCATTTTCAAAACAACAATTGCATTGTTTGTAGCAATTTTTAAACAGAAATTATAAATAATTAATATTGGGAATTAGTTTAAAAATATTCATGAAATTTGGTGTACGTATCACACACTAAACCCTGAATGCTGTATTAAAAGTTCAAATGAATCGATTTGAAATTGTGAATTTTATAAATTTCACAGATGATGTCCTTGAGGATGAACCTAGTACTAGGTAGGGCTGCTATTACACAGCCCAAGGTTGAGTGCCATCGTCTAAACCAGCTCTAATCTCAGTGTACATTCAGTAAACTATTTTACACACAAGTGTTGCCAGGTTTTTATCAATTCGGATTGAAGACTGGCTGGTGAAAAGTCGTGATATTTTATGGGAAGCACATCAGGTTTATTGTAAATACGTGCAAATTAACTGTACAAAGGAAATACCTATTGCTCACTGAGTCTGGAATGTAGAACATCCAGGTCAGTGATCGACCAGCTTATAGCATCCGTTTCTGACATTGGAAGGTTCCGAAGATCCCTTTGAGTGCACGGAACAAAAGCGAGGCGAGAACCTTCACGTTCTTTCAGAAGAATTTTTCAGAGCAGAAGTCGCGTTCGTGACATGAATATCACTGCACTAAAGCGTCTTCATTTGTGGACTAAGACAAAGTGATGAAACTCTCACAAAGAAACAAAGTAGAATACTAATTTATTAATGCTGGTTATAGGCCGTTGACACTGGGACAACCATGCAAGAAGATTCACCGGCTATTAAAACACGTGTCTGACAATGAGGCAGTATTTTTAACACTTAAGTGATTTCAGTCAAATTATATAATATGTAAATTCAATAACAGCCCGCCTTGAAGCAATATGTGTATGTAGTAATTTGTAAAATGTATGTCATTGTATATGTTTATATTACTGTATCCGTGTTTAATAATGTTATGTGAATGTGTTAATTTAATAATGTAGGAGCTGTGAAAATAATAAGTTAAAAGTTGCTAACAATGAGGTAACCTTGAGGCAATAATGAGTTTGAAAGTTTAACAGTAGTACTTGTGATTCTTGGAGTAACAATAATGTAATTTTAGTGACAGTTTATAAAAATAGCCAACCAACAACCAGAAAAAGCTTTAGTTAACTGCAAGTATTCTATTGGAGTAAACGTAGCCAATCAGACACTTGAAATACAGAAATTTACAAGTTTGGGCGGTTGAAATCAGTTCAGTTGCCTGCAGACTGAGTTACTAACCAGACGCAAAATGTGTCCTCGAGAGATTTAATTACGTATTCGTGTGAGACGAAAATAGTATAAGTATTAAAAAGTGCAAGTATTAAATAAAAGAACCTCACAGCTCTCGATATCAGTGAAGTATTATTTAATTTGTGTCAAGGATTAATAAAAAGGAGTGAATTAAAACATAAAATCTTTGTAAGCTTACATTCTTGTCACATCACGCCCTGCCAAGACTTCCATGTCTCTAACTAATACTGACGCAGCCGAGGCAAACATAAACATACTGAATATTTAAGAAACTATTTATTCTTAAACGAAAGGGGTGCAGTCCGTATTTTGTCTATTGCAGCACTGTCTTGTCTGTTGAAGTAGCCATCTACACAACAGGATAAAGTAATTTTCCTTTTATACACTTAGTGAAACAGCGACAGCTTGTGTTTGTTTCCTCTGTGCTTAATGCTTGCGCCCTTAGTGCACGGTTAGAGTCTGAATGATTTTATCACTTTAAGGTGGATATTAAAATGGAGTTCTGTGGTATAGCGTGGTTCTGTACGTAAAAAAATTATCATTTTAACCCGTTTTGTTGCAACACATGAAACGGGAATGGAACTAGAAAGCCCGAAAGCGTACAAAATATGAATACAAAGAATTCAAACACAACATTACACTTTTAAAATCTATAGAAGGCAAAATAAATGCACATAAGGTTTCTTTAAGGATGATAAAAGCAGAGAACGAAGATAACATTTGTACTTATCAACATTTATATGAAGTCGCATATCAAGAAATTAATGAATACGAATGTACTTAAACTAATTTTGAAATCGTTGAAATGTGTAACTTTTTCTCAATTCATTTATATCTAGCACCATGCTCCATTACATAAAATATTAAATGTTTATAGAAAAAATATTCAATTATTTAAATTCAAAATTAACCTTGTTATATGCATTGTTATTAACAATGTGTTCACAACTATCAAAACATATTCTGTTAAACATTAAAAATAGACATGCATATTTATTCTTTAGAATGTTGTTTTCTTTTACACTCCAAGCACAGATTATTCGCAGTTTAAATCTTTAATCATTCCTCTTTCTGCCGGTCAATATGGCTTCCACTCTTTTAGTGTTAATACCGTATTACACAAACTTTACCTCAAATCTTCTTAAATTCTTACTCCCCTTTTTTCTAAGACTCACACTTTATAATCCAGCACTATTCTATAAATATATACCAGTATACTCTCCTGGCTGGTCTTGTACTCTTATAAAATCACTAAATATAGGCCATTTAATTTATTTATGAGTCGTATTCCAAAACTAAGGTCCGGTGAGAAATATTTAACGGATGGTACGCCTGAATGACGTTTCACGCCTGCAGCGCTGTCCACAAACTCCTGAGGAACCTACCGCGGTGTTTATGTGATGCAGTAGGTGTTTTCCAATCGGCGAGAGCAGATCGCAATGCCCGCGACAATCGTAGGTCCCACCAGTTGTGAAGTGCGAGGTGTGATTAGATTTTTGCTGACAAAAGGATGGTCAGCTGCGGACATCCATTGTGAGTTATGCCTCGTGTATGGACCGGACATAATGAGTGACAAACAGGTTCGAAACTGGTGTCGAGAATTTTGAAATGGCCGCACAAATGTGCACGATGAAAGCGGAGTGGTAGGCCCAGTATTCGGACCGACGACAATCTAAAGGACGCCCATTTCGTCCCAAAGCACGGTATCCATCATTTTGCGATTCGTGTACGGCGATTGCTTACACGTTTATTGGTTTGGGTGAACCGGAACGGCGAAACTGCATTGACTGTTGTTTCGATTCTGCGTTGGTTTACACTATCCATGTCTCGTCACCCGTAACAACGTGGGAAAACAAACCATCTCCATCTTTTCAGTAGCACTTCAAAAACTGCCACGCACTACGCATTCTTTGCTCTTTGTGCTGACCGGTGAGCAGTTTTGGCACCCACCTCACATGAAGTTTCTGACATCCAAGCTATTCAGTGACAATCCAGTAAAGCAAGGTTCGAACAACATTTGGGAATTCATCAACCAGACCACTAATCGTCAAACGCCTATCACTTCGAAGGAGAACATCTCGTGCATCTCTATTGTGGCTATCACCCATCAGGAGGAAGGCATGGATTGAAGGAATCACAGGAGGCCGCAGTCATTCAAGCGACAGAGACGCCCAGAAGTCCCTAACAATTACAGGCTCGAAGATCCGTCCAAAGAGGGCTATAAACAACCCATCGACCAAGCAACCCTCTAGTGTCCACGGGTGGTACTCTTTTGTTTGAGCATGCATGCACGCCATCTGTCCGAGACCTAGAAGCACAACTGAAAGATGAGAATGAAATGGAATGAAAGGTAAATGATGGAAAGGAAATCAATGTAGATGAGAAACCACCTCAGCCTTCGCCTAAGGAACAGGAAAAACTGCGAAAACTTCAGAATGGCGGTCGACGGGAATCGAACCCGGGACCTGACGAATGCGAGCCTCGTACGTTATCTCTAAGCCATTGGGTTCGGTTTCTTTAATGGATGGTTAGCTATCCATAATTGATTACGCATTTTATTACTTGGTAAATAATTTTATAACCAGGTCATACAAATGAAGTTGTTGGATGATTGACATCACAAGGTTTGAAGAGTCGTCTTCCCAAATTTTATAATTGTATTGCAAACAATTAATACTCAACTTAGTTTGTGTACATCATGCCCATAGTGCACTGAGAAAAACATTTAGGATCCACAATACACTTAGATGCCCAAAGCTGTAGTCTATAATGTGTTACAGTACAAACTGATTCAATGTAATCTCGCTATTCTGAGATGATCCTTTCATTCCGTCCTGTGAAGGACCCTGGGACGTGAAGAAGTTGTTTTTCTTGGAGTTGTTTATTTATTTAGCTCCACGTATGGACGCCAATTTGAAGAAGGTTATTTTATTGTTTATGTTAGCCCCACGTTTGGGAAGCCAATTAGAGGATGGTGGATTATTTTATTAGCTCCACGTTTTGGGCGTCAATTTAAAGATTTTGGTTTGTTACCTATGTCAGTTTGAAGATGATGTATTAAAGGAGTTGTATTATAGTTCTTATGTTGGGAAGCCGAACACTTGTAGTAGTTGCAACCGCACGTATATTAAACAGTTTCCGGTAGCCTTCGCCCCAAGTTTAAAAAAAATATTAACTTTGTTATTAAACTGCTTCTTTAAATATTTATGTTTGCCTCAGCTGCGTCAGTATTATTGTTAGAGACACGTTTCTCTTAGGCAGGGTTTTGGTACGACTAAGAATGTAGACTTACACAGATTTTAAGTTTTAATTCACTCATTTTTACTTTCTCTACTACGTATAGTAAGTAGGGGAAGCATTGTATTCCACCCAAAATTTCGATACCGAGATTTCACCGGAAATACATGTGTTGAGACTCACTGAATCCAAAAAAAGCATTTTTGGAAACATGTCCGTGTGTGTGTGTCTGTGTCTGTGAACAGCATAACTCAAAAACGAAGAGTCGGATAAACACCAAACTTGGTATTTAGGTTCAGTATCTTTCAGAGATGCGACACGAAGGTTTTCAAGAAAATCCCCTCACCCCAGACTACCCTTTACATGGAACATTTTTCGAAAATTTTAATTTTCTCAAAAACGGCTCTAACGATTTTGATTAAAATATCATATGTTTAAGATATTGTCATGACAAATAAAATGTATATCTCGAATTTTCTGGGAATGTCTCCAAAAGTATTCTTCATTATGAACGACTTTTTCATAACTGGTAAACCATAAGAGATAGACAAAATTTTACTACACAAATAATGTAGATCGCTTTAAAATACACAACTTATGTCATATACATTTCTTTTGTTGAGTGAACCGTTTTCGAGATATTGCTTGTTATTTCCTTAAATTTTCCAATACTTATACTTTTTCTCAAATGCGTTCTTCATTTTTTTTATGTCCTGGACATGTAAAGAGAATGGAATGCGCCACATAGCAACCAGCGTTAAAATATTTGACTATCGCTTAAAAGCTACCATATTTCCCTTGCATCTACAAGAAAAGTACCAATAAGATTGACATCTTGATATCTCGATTAACATGAAGCATATGGAGAATAGGCGTTTGTAAAATTAGATTGTACAAGAGTAGAGAAAGTCATGTGAGTGTAACACATCAGATTTTTTTTATGTCCTGGACATGCAAAGAGAATGGAATGCGCCACATAGCAACCAGCTTAAAGCCTACCATATTCCCCTTGCATCTACAAGAAAATTATCAATAAGATTGACATCTCGATATCTCCATTAACATGAAGCATATGGAGAATAAGCGTTTGTAAAAATAGTTTGTACAAGAGTAGTAAAAGTCATGTGAGTGTAACACATCAGATTTTTACTTTCTCTACTACGTATAGTAAGTAGGGGAAGTATTGCATTCCACCCAAAAATTCGATACCGAGATTTCACCGGAAATACATGTTTTGTGACCTCCTGAATCCAAAAAAAGCATTTTTGGAAACATGTCCGTGTGTGTGTCTGTGTGTGTGTGTGTCTGTGTGTGTGTGTCTGTGTGTCTGTGAACAGCATAACTCAAAAACGAACAGTCGGATAAACACCAAACTTGGTATTTAGATTCAGTATCTTCCAGAGATGCGACACGAAGGTTTTCAAGAAAATCCCCCCACCTCAGACTACCCTTTACATGGAACATTTTTCGAAAATTTTAATTTTCTCAAAAATGGCTCTAACGATTTTGATGAAAATATCATATGTTTAAGATAATGTCATGAGAAATGAAATGTATATCTCGAATTTTCTGGGAATGTCTCCAAAAGTATTCTTCATTGTGAACGACTTTTGTATAACTGGTAAACCGTAAGAGATAGACAGAATTTTACTTCACACAAAATGTAGATCGCGTTAAAATACACAACTTATGTCATATACATTTCTTTTGTTGAGTGAACCGTTTTCGAGATATTGCTTGTTATTTCCTTAAATTTTCCAATACTTATACTTTTTCTCAAATTCGTTATTCATTTTTTACTTTCTCTACTACGTATAGTAAGTAGGGGAAGTATTGCATTCCACCCAAAAATTCGATACCGAGATTTCACCGGAAATACATGTTTTGAGACCTCCTGAATCCAAAAAAAGCATTTTTGGAAACATGTCCGTGTGTGTGTCTGTGTGTCTGTGTGTGTGTGTGTGTCTGTGTGTGTGTCTGTGTGTGTGTGAACAGCATAACTCAAAAACGAACAGTCGGATAAACACCAAACTTGGTATTTAGGTTCAGTATCTTCCAGAGATGCGACACGAAGGTTTTCAAGAAAATCCCCCCACCCCAGACTACCCTTTACATGGAACATTTTTCGAAAATTATAATTTTCTCAAAAATGGCTCTAACGATTTTGTTTAAAATATCACATGTTTAAGATAATGCCATGAGAAATGAAATGTATATCTCGAATTTTCTGGGAATGTCTCCAAAAGTATTCTTCATTGTGAACGACTTTTGCATAACTGGTAAACCATAAGAGATAGACAAAATTTTACTACACAAAAAATGTTGATCTCGTTAAAATACACAACTTATGTTATATACATTTCTTTTGTTGAGTGAACCGTTTTCGAGATATTGCTTGTTATTCCCTTAAATATTCCAATACTTATACTTTTTCTCAAATTCGTTATTCATTTTTTTATGTCCTGGACTTGCAAAGAGAATGGAATTCGACACATAGCAACCAGCATTAAAATATTTGACCATCGCTTAAAAGCTACCATATTCCCCTTGAATCTACAAGAAAATTAGCAATAAGATTGACATCTCGATATCTCGATTAACATAAAGCATATGGAGAATAGGCGTTTGTAAAAATAGATTGTACAACAGTAGAGAAAGTCATGTGAGTATAACACATCAGATTTTTTTTTATGTCCTGGACATGTAAAGAGAATGGAATGCGCCACATAGCAACCAGCGTTAAAATATTTGACTATCGCTTAAAAGCTACCATATTTCCCTTGCATCTACAAGAAAAGTACCAATAAGATTGACATCTTGATATCTCGATTAACATGAAGCATGTGGAGAATAGGCGTTTGTAAAATTAGATTGTACAAGAGTAGAGAAAGTCATGTGAGTGTAACACATCAGATTTTTTTTATGTCCTGGACATGCAAAGAGAATGGAATGCGCCACATAGCAACCAGCTTAAAGCCTACCATATTCCCCTTGCATCTACAAGAAAATTATCAATAAGATTGACATCTCGATATCTCCATTAACATGAAGCATATGGAGAATAAGCGTTTGTAAAAATAGTTTGTACAAGAGTAGTAAAAGTCATGTGAGTGTAACACATCAGATTTTTACTTTCTCTACTACGTATAGTAAGTAGGGGAAGTATTGCATTCCACCCAAAAATTCGATACCGAGATTTCACCGGAAATACATGTTTTGAGACCTCCTGAATCCAAAAAAAGCATTTTTGGAAACATGTCCGTGTGTGTGTCTGTGTGTGTGTGTGTCTGTGTGTGTGTGTCTGTGTGTCTGTGAACAGCATAACTCAAAAACGAACAGTCGGATAAACACCAAACTTGGTATTTAGATTCAGTATCTTCCAGAGATGCGACACGAAGGTTTTCAAGAAAATCCCCCCACCCCAGACTACCCTTTACATGGAACATTTTTCGAAAATTTTAATTTTCTCAAAAATGGCTCTAACGATTTTGATGAAAATATCATATGTTTAAGATAATGTCATGAGAAATGAAATGTATATCTCGAATTTTCTGGGAATGTCTCCAAAAGTATTCTTCATTGTGAACGACTTTTGTATAACTGGTAAACCGTAAGAGATAGACAGAATTTTACTTCACAAAAAATGTAGATCGCGTTAAAATACACAACTTATGTCATATACATTTCTTTTGTTGAGTGAACCGTTTTCGAGATATTGCTTGTTATTTCCTTAAATTTTCCAATACTTATACTTTTTCTCAAATTCGTTATTCATTTTTACTTTCTCTACTACGTACAGTAAGTAGGGGAAGTATTGCATTCCACCCAAAAATTCGATACCGAGATTTCACCGGAAATACATGTTTTGAGACCTCCTGAATCCAAAAAAAGCATTTTTGGAAACATGTCCGTGTGTGTGTCTGTGTGTGTGTGTGTCTGTGTGTGTGTGTGTGTCTGTGTGTCTGTGTGTGTGTGAACAGCATAACTCAAAAACGAACAGTCGGATAAACACCAAACTTGGTATTTAGGTTCAGTATCTTCCAGAGATGCGACACGAAGGTTTTCAAGAAAATCCCCCCACCCCAGACTACCCTTTACATGGAACATTTTTCGAAAATTTTAATTTTCTCAAAAATGGCTCTAACGATTTTGATGAAAATATCATATGTTTAAGATAATATCATGAGAAATGAAATGTATATCTCGAATTTTCTGGGAATGTCTCCAAAAGTATTCTTCATTCTGAACGACTTTTGCATAACTGGTAAACTATAAGAGATAGACAAAATTTTACTACACAAAAAATATAGATCGCGTTAAAATACACAACTTATGTCATATACATTTCTTTTGTTGAGTGAACCGTTTTCGAGATATTGCTTGTTATTTCCTTAAATTTTGCAATACTTATACTTTTTCTCAAATTCGTTATTCATTTTTTTATGTCCTGGACATGCAAAGAGAATGGAATGCGCCACATAGCAACCAGCGTTAAAATATTTGACTATCGCTTAAAAGTTACCATATTCCCCTTGCATCTACAAGAAAATTACCAATAAGATTGACATTTCGATATCTCGATTAACATGAAGCATATGGAGAATAGGCGTTTGTAAAATTAGATTGTACAAGAGTAGAGAAAGTCATGTGAGTGTAACACATCAGATTTTTTTTTATGTCCTGGACATGCAAAGAGAATGAAATGCGCCACATAGCAACCAGCGTTAAAATATTTGACTATCGCTTAAAAGCTACCATATTCCCCTTGCATCTACAAGAAAATTACCAATAAGATGACATCTCGATATCTCGATTACCATGAAGCATATGGAGAATAGGCGTATGTAAAAATAGATTGTACAAGAGTAGAGAAAGTCATGTGAGTGTAACACATCAGATTTTTTTGTATGGTATCTGATATTACGGTGAAAATACAACGAAGGAAGCATGTTCAAACTCAGGAATTTTTTACTGACTCCTTCATTAAGCCTCAATTTTTACAACTTCATCAATTTATTTCTTCATATGTCGGTGACGTTTTTGGTTATTAATATACCGTTATGTGCTTCCGAAACTTCATTTTCATAAATGTCGTAGGTAGGTATACGCCTTTGTTACATTTAACTCGGGCTTGCCTTGCCATCCGTAGTTTCCATTCTCCACGTGCTAGGAAAGGCGCACTCATGGGCCGAACAGCTTTAGCCAATCAAAGAGTGAGGAATGCGAAGGAACACACGCGGAGTTAAGTTTAGAAAAACAGGGTATAGTTCAGAACACACGAAGGTAAACAAACCGCTTGCGAGCGATATACAAGCTCTAGACGGCACATGGAATTAGGTAAAATATATTGGTTCTTTACAAGTGGCCGAGTGGCACTAGAAACGTATAATCAAGCGTTTCATTCTTAAACACGACCTACAAAAAAGCACACTTTCTCTACGAATGATGGACTCATATATTACCGTTATGTACAGTGCGGGCGTTTTAAGCTATGGACGCGGATCGCGCGTCTCTAGTTCCCGAGGTCGCGGTTCAAACCCGGTGGAGGGCGATGCATTTTTTCGGACGTAAAAATCCTTAGCATGGCTTCCTTCGCAAGCGAAGTAATGGCCCATTCACAATGAAATGTAAGCGCAGACGTAGCATGAGCGCAAAGCTTTGCATCCATGCTATTTAATGGAAGCATTCTCATAGAGTCACGCAACGTGCTACGCAACGCAACGCTTTATGCTTGCGTTGCGCGCAGAGGAAGAATTCTGAATTTCTTTCTCTTTGCATTGCCTGTTATTCAACAGCAGACGATCGCGATACGAGGCTTTACGCCGTCTAATGTACACGAGCATGCTGTATACATGCTCTCTTCCATTTGGCCGCACCACACAAATTGTTGTGGGTCACCATCTCTCATTTCCCTCAAGAGGTTATGGTAGTCCCCTTACTGAATCCTCCTTTGATATAATGGTTGAATCCAGCATCTGCGCTTAGATTTCTTGCTCATAAATCATAAGGCGCAAAGAGATAATTCACATTACATCAATATAGCTTGTGCAGCTGTATAACTTGTTACAGTTTCCATACTTGCATAACTATTTTAAATATGTTGTTCAAACTTTCGTGATGTCACTAATGCTACAGGCGGCAGTTGGGCGTATGAATTTTTGTGACCTATTTATTTATAAACTATTAAGTGAACTTTCTTATTTGGTATTGTTGGTTATATTACTCAATTTCAAATTTAGGGTGCAATTGGAAGATTTTCGCAATTGGGTTAAGGATCTAGAAGCCCATGCCAAATTCTTGCGTTATGTGTAAGGCTACATTGAGAATGGTCTTCCCTCACGCCTGCGCTTATGATGTGTTATGTTGGAGCTTATATTTCATTGTGAATGGGCCCTAAAGCCGGTGGTCCCGTGTTGTAGATTTACAGCACATAAAAGAACCTCAAGCCGGATAAAGAGGCCTCTGAGCAAAATGTTTGGTCTTTCACGCCCAATATAAAATGGGACGCTAAGAACCATAGTAGTTAAAGAGTGTCAATTACACTGCTCCGCACTCTGTCAATTACACCGGCGGTTTTTCGTTCCGTAAAACAAATGAAAAGGGAAAAAACCAAACGAAAAGGTAAAAAACCAAACGAGAAGGGAAAAACCAAACGAAAAGGGAAAAAACGGAACGAAAAGGGAAAAAACCAAAACGAAACGGGAAAAAACCAAACGAAACGGGAAAGAAACAGACGAAACGGGATAAAACCAAACGAAGAGGGATAAAACCAAACGAAAAGGGATAAAACGGAACGAAACGGGAAAAGACCAAACGAAACGGGAAAAAATCGAACAAAAAGGGAAAAAACCGAACGAAAAGGGAAGAAAACAAAACGAAACGGGAAAAAACAAAACGAAAATGGAAAAAACCAAACGAAAAGGGAAAAAACGGAACCAAAAGGGAAAAAAAACGGAACGAAAAGGGAAAAAACGGAACGAAAAGGGAAAAAACCGCACGAAAAGGGGGAAAATCCAAACTAAACGGGAAAATACAAAACGAAAAGGGAAAAAACCAACGAAACGGGAAAATAACAAACGAAAGGGGAAAAAACAAACGAAAAGGGAAAATAACAAACGAAAAGGGAAAAAATCTAAACGAAACGGGAAAAAATGAAAGGAAAAGGGAAAAACCCTACGAAAAGGGAAAAAACCAATCGAAAAGAGAAAAAACCGAATGAAGAGGGAAAAAACCGAATGAAGAGGGAAAAAAACCGAACGCAAAGGAAAAAACCGACCGAAGAGGGTAATAACCCAACGAAGAGGGAAAAACCGAACGAAAAGGGTAACAATTGAACGAAAAGGGAAAAATCCGAAACAAAAGGGAAAAACTCCAGCGAAAAGGGAAAAAACCGAACGAAGAGGGAAAAAACCCAACGAAAAGGGAAAAATACAAACGAAGAGGGAATAAACCGAACGAAAAGGGAAAAAAAACGAACGAAGAGGGAAAAAAACGAACGAAGAAGGAAAAAATTGAACGAAAAGGTAAAAAACGTAACGAAAAGGGGAAAAAACGGAACGAGAAGGCAAAAAACGAAACGAAACGGGAAAAAACCAAACGAAGCGGGAAAAAACCCAACGAAAAGGGAAAAACCCAACGAAAAGGGAAAAACCCAACGAAAAGGGAAAAACCCAACGAAAAGGGAAAAAACCCAACGAAGGGGGATAAAACCGACCGAAGAGGGAAAAACCCCAACGAAAAGGGGAAAAAACGTAACAACAAGGGAAAAAACCGAAGAGGGGAAAAAACCAAAGGAAAAGGGTATAAACCGAACGAAGAGGGAAAAAACCCAACGAAAAGGGAAAAACGGAACCAAAAGCGAAAAAATCCAACGAAAAGGGAAAAATCAGAACGAAGAGATAAAAAACCCAACGAAAAGGAAAAAAAACGAAGAGGGAAAAAACCGAACGAGAGGGAAAAAATTGAACGAAAAGGGCAAAAACGAACGAAAAGGGAAAAATGCAAACGAAAAGGGAAAATAGCGAACGAAAAGGGAAAAAAACGAACGAAAAGGGAAAAATACAAACGAAGAGAGAAAAAACAAACGAAAAGGGATAAAATTGAACGAAAAGGCTAAAAAAACGAACGAAAAGGGAAAAATCCAATTGAAGAGGGAAAAAACAAAACGAAAAGGGAAAAAACCCAACTAGGAGGGAAAAAACCGAACGAAGAGGGAAGAAACCGACCGAAGAGGAAAAAAACCCAACGAAAAGGGAAAAATCCAGACGAAGAGGAAAAAATTGAACCAAAAGGGAAAAACGTAACGAACAGGGAAAAGAACGAACGAGAGGGAAAAAATTGAACGAAAAGGGACAAATGCAAACGAAAAGGGAAAAATCAAAACCAAAAGGGAAAAATCAAAACGAAGAGGGAAAAAAACCAACAAAAAGGGAAAAAACCGAACGAAGAGGGAAAAATTGAACGAAAAGGGATGTAACTGAACGAAAAGGGAAGAATCCCCACGAAAGGGGAAAAAACCGAATGAAGAGGGAAAAAATTGAACGAAAAGGGAAAAAACGGAACCAAAAGGGAAAAAACCAAAGAAAAGGAAAAATCAGAACTGAGAGGGGAAAAGCCCAACGAAAAGGGAAAAAATTGAACGAAAAGGGAAAAAATCGAACGAAGAAGGAAAAAACCGAACGAGAGGGCAAAAATTGAACGAAAAGGGAAAAAAACGAACGAAAAGGGAAAAAGCAAACGAAAAGGAAAAAATCCAAACGAAGAGGGAAAAAACCGAACGAAGAGGGAAGAAACCGACCGAAGAGGGAAGAAACCGACCGAAGAGCGAAAAAACCCAACGAAAACGGAAAAATCCAAACGAAGAGGAAAAAACCAAACGCAAAGAGAAAAAACGGAACGAAACGGGAAAAAACCAAATGAAACGGGATAGAAACAGACGAAAAGGGATAAAACTAAACCATGAGGGATAAAGCCAAACGAAAAGGAAAAAAAACGGAACGAAACAGGAAAAGACGAAACGAAACGGGAAAAAATCGAACAAAAAGGGAAAAAATCTAAACGAAAAAGGGAAAAACCCTACGAAAAGGGAAAAAACCAATCGAAAAGGGAAAAAACCAAACGAAATGGGAAAAAACCGAATGAAGAGGGAAAAACCGAACGTAAAGGAAAAAACCGACCGAAGAAGGAAATAACCCAACGAAAAGGGAAAAAACCCAACGTTGGGGGATAAAACCGAAAGAAGAGGGAAAAAACCCAACAAAAAGGGCAAAAAAAACGTAAGGAAAACGGGAATAAACGAACGAGGAGGGAAAAAACCGAAGAGGGAAAAAACCAAAGGAAAAGGGTATAAACACAACGAAAGGGAAAAATCCAAACAAAGAGGGAAAACCCAACGAAGGGTGATAAAACCGAACGAAGAGGGAAAAAACCGAAGAGGGGAAAAAACCAAAGGAAAAGGGTAAAAACCAAACGAAGAGGGTAAAAACCCAACGAAAAGGGTAAAACGGAACAATAAGAGAAAAAACCCAACGAAAAGGGAAAAATCAGAACGAAGAGGGAAAAAACCCAACGAAAAGGAAAAAACGGAACGATAATGGAAAAAATTCAACGAAAAGGGAAAAAACGGAACCAAAAGGGAAAAAACCCAACGAAAAGGAAAAAATCAGAACGAAGAGGGAAAAAACCCAACGAAAAGGGAAAAAAACGAACGAAGAGGGAAAAAAACGAACGAGAGGGAAAAAATTGAACAAAAAGGGAAAAAGCGAACGAAAAGGGAAAAATGCAAACGAAAAGGAAAAAAACCGAACGAAAAGGGAAAAATCCGAACGAAGAGGGAAAAAATCCAACGAAAAGGGATAAATCAAAACGAAGACGGAAAAAACCCAACGAAAAAGGAAAACACCAAACGAATAGGGAAAAAAGCGAACGAAGAGGGGAAAAATTGAATGAAAAGGGGAAAAAAACGGAACAAAAAGGAAAAAACCAAAGAAAAGGGAAAAATCAGAACTAAGAGGGAAAAAAACGAACGAAGAGGGAAAAAACCGAACGAGAGGGAAAAAATTGAACGAAAAGGGAAAAAAACAAGCCAAAAGGGAAAAAAGCAAACATAAAGGAAAAAATCCAAACCAAGAGGGAAAAAAACCCAACGAAAAAGGAAAAATCCAAACTACGAGGGAAAAAACCGAATGAAGAGGGAAGAAACCGACCGAGAAGGGATAAAACCAAACGTAAAGGGAAAAAATTGAACGAAAAGGGAAAAAACGCAACGAAAAGGGAAAAAAACAAACGTAGAGGTAAAAAACCAAACGAGAGGGAAAAAAATTGAACGAAAAGGGAAAAAACGAACTAAAAGGGAAAAATTCAAATGAACAGGGAAAAACCCCAACAAAGAGGGAAAAAACCCAACGAAAAGGGAAAACACCCAACGAAGAGGGAAAAACCGAGCGAAGAGGGAAAAAACCCAACGAAAAGGGAAAAATCCAGACGAAGAGGGAAAAATTCGAACGAAAAGGGAAATAATCAAACGTAAAGGGAAAAAACCGAACGAAGAGGGAAAAACCGAACGTTAAGGGAAAAAACCCAACGAAAAGGGAAAAAATTGAACCAAAAGGGAAAAAACGTAACGAAAAGGGAAAAAACGAACGACAGGGAAAAAATTAAACGAAAAGGGAAAAAACGAACGAAAAGGGAAAAATGCAAACGAAAAGGGAAAAGAGTGAACGAAATAGGAAAAATCCGAACGAAGAGGGAAAAAATCCAAAGAAAAGGGAAAAATCAAAACGAAGAGGGAAAAAAACCAAAAAATGGGAAAAAACCGAACGAAGAGAGAAAAATTGAACGAAAAGGGAAGAAACGAGCGAAGAGGGAAAAAATTGAACGAAAAGGGCAAAAACCGTACGAAGAGGGAAAAAATTGAACGAAAAGCAAAAGACGGAACCAAAAGGGAAAAAACCAAAGAAAAGGAAAAATCAGAACTGAGATGGAAAAAAGCAAACGAAAAGGGAAAAAACCCAACGAAAAGGGAGAAATCCAAACGAAGAGGGAAAAAACCGAACGAAGAGGGAAAAAACCTAACGAAGAGGGAAAAAACCCAACCAAAAGGGGAAAATCTAGACGAAGAGGAAAAAATTCGAACGAAGAGGGAAAAAACCCAACGAAAAGGGAAAAAACCCAACGAAAAGGGAAAAATTGTACCAAAAGGGAAAAAACGTAATGAAAAGGGAAAAAAACGAACGAAGAGGGTAAAAACCGAACGAGAGGGAAAAAATTGAACCAAAAGGGAAAAAAACGAACGAAAGGGGAAAAAAGCGAACGAAAAGGGAAATATCCAAACGAAGAGGGAAAAAACCGAACGAAGAGGGAAAAAACCGAACGAAGAGGGATAAAGTTGAACGAAAAGGGAAGAAACCGAACGAAGAGGGAAAAAATTGAACCAAAAGGGAAAAAATCGAACGAATAGGGAAAAAATAGAACGAAAAGGGAAAAAACGGAACCGAAAGGAAAAAACCAAAGAATAGGGAAAAATCAGAACTAAGAGGGAAAAAAAACCAACGAAAAGGGAAAAAATTGAACGAAAAGGGAAAAAAACGAACGAAGAGGGAAAAAACCGCACGAGAGGGAAAAAATTGAACGAAAAGGGAAAAAAGAAAACGAAAAGGAAAAAATCCAAACGAAGAAGGAAAAACCCGAACCAAGAGGGCAGAAACCGACCGATGAGGGAAAAAACGCAACGAAAAGGGAAAAATCCAAACGAAGAGGGAAAAATTCGAACGAAGAGGGAAAAAACCAAACGAAGAGGTAAAAAACCGAACGAAAAGGGAAAAAACCCAACGAAAAGGGAAAAATCCAAACGAAGAGGGAAAAATGCGAACGAAGAGGGAAAAAACCAAACGAACAGGGAAAAATTTGCGGGTGATTTTGTGCTTACGTAATATGTTTTTACGTAAATTATTAGAACTTGAGGATCTTATATTGTGCTGCTTTTGTTTTGTTTGGTTACATAATTTTAACTGCCCCACGTATGGGTGCCAATTTGTGAATATAATTCTTATAATGTTATTTGTGTATACTTCACTCGGGGAAGCCATGTTGTGACGTGATTCTTTGTTAGGTTTGTAGCTCCATCTGGTGTTAGCGATTTGCGGTAGTATTAATGTTTGTTTGAAAGAATGCGACTGTTATTTTATTCAATTTTGGTTTATTGTCCTCCGGCTAGCTATTATCTTTTTTTGGGTCGAGCACTTCTCTTTATACAGGTTGTGTAAACGGAAAGGAATCTTTTATCCAAAGATAACACTGATGAAGAAATTTGTTTTACACTTTTATTGTCGAACACAGCCACTATCACATTTACACATTGATCTTGACACTCGCCAAACTGAAACTGTTATAATAACCTCATTACTGATAATTCTTAATTCGCGTACTTCAACTTTTTGTATAATTAACTTTATAACACTTAAGATTTTTCATAACTCTGTTACGCGTAACCTGCAAATTGATATCCGAAGTGTGCCGTACAAATACTTTCGACGAACTGACGGGAATGCGACGTGTAGTGTACAAAGAATTTTGATGAACTGACGGGGTCTGCCTCTAACCTCCTCTTTTTATACTCCTTCATCCAGATATGCCTAAAGATTATAACTGAACTGCAATTGGCTAAAAAACGCGCCAACATTACGTAACTTCCTCGTTTCCAATAATGATAAACAGCTCACCCCCTCGCTGCATTATTGCACGCTATTATTGTCAGTTTCAGTAAGGCAGTATAATCTTACTTCTAAACAATAATTACAATAAATAAACATCTCAAATCAATGTCACATAATAATGCATATTCACAATACAATCATTATTTACATATAAGTAATTTGTGATACAAATTACTGCATCAAATTCGAACGAAGAAGGAAAAAACCGAACGAAAAGGGAAAAAACCCAACGAAAAGGGAAAAAATTAAACCAAAACGGAAAAAGCGTAACGAAAAGGGAAAAAAACGAACGAAGAGGGAAAAAACCAAACGAGAGGGAAAAAATTGAACAAAAAGGGAAAAAAACGAACAAAAAGGAAAAATCCAAACGAAGAGAGAAAAATACAAACGAAAAGGGGAGAAATTGAACGAAAAAGGAAAAAAACGAACGAAAAGGGAAAAAAGCAAACGAAAAGGGAATAATGCAAACGAAGAGGGAAGAAACCCAACGAAAAGTGAAACAACCCAACGAAAAGGGAAAAATCCAAACGAAGAGGCAAACAACCGAACGAAGAGGGAAGAAACAGATCGAAGAGGGAAAAAACCCAACGAAAAGGGAAAAGTCCAGACGAAGAGGGAAAAAATTCGAACGAAGAGGGAAAAAGACCCCAAGGAAAAGGGAAAAAACCCAACGAACAGGGGAAAAATTGAACCAAAAGGGAAAAAACGAACGAAAAGGGAAAAAGGCGAACGAAAATGGAAAAATCCAAACGAAGAGGGAAAAATCCAAACGAAGAGGGAAAAAACCAACGAAAAGGGAAAAAACCAACGAAAAGGGAAAAAACGGAACCAAAAGGGAAAAACCTAACGAGAAAGGAAACATCAAAACTAAGAGGGAAAAAACCCAACGAAAAGGGAAAAAATTGAACGAAAAGGGAAAAACCGTAACGAAAAGGGAAAAAACGAACGAAGAGGTAAAAAACCGAACCAGAGCGAAAAAATTGAACGAAAAGGGAAAAAGACGAACGAAAAGGGAAAAAGGCAAACGAAAAGGGAAAAATCCAAACGAAGAGGGAAAAAACCCAACGAAGGGGAATAAAAGCGAACGAAGAGGGAAACCACAACGAAAAGGGAAAAAAACGTAACGAAAAGGGAAAAAAACGAACGAAGAGGGAATAAACCGAAGAGGGGAAAAACCAAAGGAAAAGGGTATAAGCCAAACGAAGAAGGAAAAAACCCAACGAAAAGGGAAAAACGTAACGATAAGGAAAATAACCCAAAGAAAAGGAAAAAACGGAACCAAAAGGGAAAAAACCCAACGAAAAGGGAAAAAATCGAACGAGAGGGAAAAAATTGAACGAAAAGGGAAAAAACGAACGAAAAGTGAAAAATGCAAACGAAAAGGGAAAAAAGCGAACGAAAAGGGAAAAATCCGAACGAAGAGGGAAAAACCCCAACGAAAAGGGGAAAAAACGTAACAACAAGGGAAAAAACCGAAGAGGGGAAAAAACCAAAGGAAAAGGGTATAAACCGAACGAAGAGGGAAAAAACCCAACGAAAAGGGAAAAACGGAACCAAAAGCGAAAAAACCCAACGAAAAGGGAAAAATCAGAACGAAGAGATAAAAAACCCAACGAAAAGGAAAAAAAACGAAGAGGGAAAAAACCGAACGAGAGGGAAAAAATTGAACGAAAAGGGAAAAAAGCAAACGAAAAGGGAATAATGCAAACGAAGAGGGAAGAAACCCAACGAAAAGTGAAACAACCCAACGAAAAGGGAAAAATCCAAACGAAGAGGCAAACAACCGAACGAAGAGGGAAGAAACAGATCGAAGAGGGAAAAAACCCAACGAAAAGGGAAAAGTCCAGACGAAGAGGGAAAAAATTCGAACGAAGAGGGAAAAAGACCCCAAGGAAAAGGGAAAAAACCCAACGAACAGGGGAAAAATTGAACCAAAAGGGAAAAAACGAACGAAAAGGGAAAAAGGCGAACGAAAATATAAAAATACAAACGAAGAGGGAAAAATCCAAACGAAGAGGGAAAAAACCAACGAAAAGGGAAAAAACCAACGAAAAGGGAAAAAACGGAACCAAAAGGGAAAAACCTAACGAGAAAGGAAAAATCAAAACTAAGAGGGAAAAAACCCAACGAAAAGGGAAAAAATTGAACGAAAAGGGAAAAACCGTAACGAAAAGGGAAAAAACGAACGAAGAGGTAAAAAACCGAACCAGAGCGAAAAAATTGAACGAAAAGGGAAAAAGACGAACGAAAAGGGAAAAAGGCAAACGAAAAGGGAAAAATCCAAACGAAGAGGGAAAAAACCCAACGAAGGGGAATAAAAGCGAACGAAGAGGGAAACCACAACGAAAAGGGAAAAAAACGTAACGAAAAGGGAAAAAAACGAACGAAGAGGGAATAAACCGAAGAGGGGAAAAACCAAAGGAAAAGGGTATAAGCCAAACGAAGAAGGAAAAAACCCAACGAAAAGGGAAAAACGTAACGATAAGGAAAATAACCCAAAGAAAAGGAAAAAACGGAACCAAAAGGGGAAAAACCCAACGAAAAGGGAAAAAATCGAACGAGAGGGAAAAAATTGAACGAAAAGGGAAAAAACGAACGAAAAGTGAAAAATGCAAACGAAAAGGGAAAAAAGCGAACGAAAAGGGAAAAATCCCAACGAAAAGGGGAAAAAACGTAACAACAAGGGAAAAAACCGAAGAGGGGAAAAAACCAAAGGAAAAGGGTATAAACCGAACGAAGAGGGAAAAAACCCAACGAAAAGGGAAAAACGGAACCAAAAGCGAAAAAACCCAACGAAAAGGGAAAAATCAGAACGAAGAGATAAAAAACCCAACGAAAAGGAAAAAAAACGAAGAGGGAAAAAACCGAACGAGAGGGAAAAAATTGAAAGAAAAGGGAAAAAACGAACGAAAAGGGAAAAATGCAAACGAAAAGGGAAAATAGCGAACGAAAAGGGAAAAATCCGAAAGAAGAGGGAAAAAATCCAACGAAAAGGTAAAAATCAAAACGAAGAGGGAGAACACCCAACGAAAAGGGAAAACACCCCACGAAAAGGGAAAAAACCGAACGAAGACGGAAAAAATTGAACGAAAAGGGAAAAAAACGGAACCAAAAGGGAAAAAACCAAAGAGAAGGGAAAAATCAGAACTAAGAGGAAAAAAAAACGAACGAAGAGGGAAAAAACCGAACGAGAGGGAAAAAATTGAACGAAAAGGGAAAAAACGAACGAAAAGGGAAAAAAGCAAACGAAAAGGAAAAAATCCAAACGAAGAGGGAAAAAAAGCCAACGAAAAGGGAAATATCCAAACGAAGAGGGAAAAAACCGAACGAAGAGGGAAGAAACCGACCAAAGAGGGAAAAAACCAAACGTAAAGGGAATAAACCGAGAGAAGAGGGAAAAAACCGAACGAAAAGAGAAAAAATTGAACGAAAAGGGAAAAAACCGA
The DNA here is from genome assembly GCA_030765065.1 of Deroplatys truncata. Classification (NCBI taxonomy): domain Eukaryota; kingdom Metazoa; phylum Arthropoda; class Insecta; order Mantodea; family Mantidae; genus Deroplatys; species Deroplatys truncata. The sequence continues at coordinate 91,880,222 of CM060979.1, forward strand.
ACGAAGAGGGAAAAAACCCAACGAAAAGGGAAAAAACTCAACGAAAAGGGAAAATATTGAACGAAAAGGGAAAAAACGTAACGAAAAGGGAAAAAAACAAACGAAGAGGGAAAAAACCAAACGAAGAGGGAAAAAATTGAACGAAAAGGGAAAAAAACGAACGAAAAGTGAAAAATACAAACGAAGAGAGAAAAAAACAAACGAAAAGGGATAAAATTGAACGAAGAGGGAAAAAACCGAACGAAGAGGGAAAAAACTCAACGAAAAGGGAAAATATTGAACGAAAAGGGAAAAAACGTAACGAAAAGGGAAAAAAACAAACGAAGAGGGAAAAAACCAAACGAAGAGGGAAAAAATTGAACGAAAAGGGAAAAAAACGAACGAAAAGGGAAAAATACAAACGAAGAGAGAAAAAACAAACGAAAAGGGATAAAATTGAACGAAAAGGCTAAAAAAACGAACGAAAAGGGAAAAATCCAATTGAAGAGGGAAAAAACAAAACGAAAAGGGAAAAAACCCAACTAGGAGGGAAAAAACCGAACGAAGAGGGAAGAAACCGACCGAAGAGGAAAAAAACCCAACGAAAAGGGAAAAATCCAGACGAAGAGGAAAAAATTGAACCAAAAGGGAAAAACGTAACGAACAGGGAAAAGAACGAACGAGAGGGAAAAAATTGAACGAAAAGGGACAAATGCAAACGAAAAGAGAAAAATCAAAACCAAAAGGGAAAAATCAAAACGAAGAGGGAAAAAACCAACAAAAAGGGAAAAAACCGAACGAAGAGGGAAAAATTGAACGAAAAGGGATGTAACTGAACGAAAAGGGAAGAATCCCCACGAAAGGGGAAAAAACCGAATGAAGAGGGAAAAAATTGAACGAAAAGGGAAAAAACGGAACCAAAAGGGAAAAAACCAAAGAAAAGGAAAAATCAGAACTGAGAGGGGAAAAGCCCAACGAAAAGGGAAAAAATTGAACGAAAAGGGAAAAAATCGAACGAAGAAGGAAAAAACCGAACGAGAGGGCAAAAATTGAACGAAAAGGGAAAAAAACGAACGAAAAGGGAAAAAGCAAACGAAAAGGAAAAAATCCAAACGAAGAGGGAAAAAACCGAACGAAGAGGGAAGAAACCGACCGAAGAGGGAAGAAACCGACCGAAGAGGGAAGAAACCGACCGAAGAGGGAAAAAACCCAACGAAAACGGCAAAATCCAAACGAAGAGGAAAAAACCAAACGCAAAGAGAAAAAACGGAACGAAACGGGAAAAAACCAAATGAAACGGGATAGAAAGAGACGAAAAGGGATAAAACTAAACCATGAGGGATAAAGCCAAACGAAAAGGAAAAAAAAACGGAACGAAACAGGAAAAGACGAAACGAAACGGGAAAAAATCGAACAAAAAGGGAAAAAATCGAACAAAAAGGGAAAAAATCTAAACGAAACGATAAAAAACGGAAAAGGGAAAAACCCTACGAAAAGGGAAAAAACCAATCGAAAAGGGAAAAAACCAAACGAAATGGGAAAAAACCGAATGAAGAGGGAAAAACCGAACGTAAAGGAAAAAACCGACCGAAGAGGGAAATAACCCAACGAAAAGGGAAAAAACCCAACGTTGGGGGATAAAACCGAAAGAAGAGGGAAAAAACCCAACAAAAAGGGCAAAAAAAACGTAAGGAAAACGGGAATAAACGAACGAGGAGGGAAAAAACCGAAGAGGGAAAAAACCAAAGGAAAAGGGTATAAACACAACGAAAGGGAAAAATCCAAACAAAGAGGGAAAACCCAACGAAGGGTGATAAAACCGAACGAAGAGGGAAAAAACCGAAGAGGGGAAAAAACCAAAGGAAAAGGGTAAAAACCAAACGAAGAGGGTAAAAACCCAACGAAAAGGGAAAAACGGAACAATAAGAGAAAAAACCCAACGAAAAGGGAAAAATCAGAACGAAGAGGGAAAAAACCCAACGAAAAGGAAAAAACGGAACGATAATGGAAAAAATTCAACGAAAAGGGAAAAAACGGAACCAAAAGGGAAAAAACCCAACGAAAAGGAAAAAATCAGAACGAAGAGGGAAAAAACCCAACGAAAAGGGAAAAAAACGAACGAGAGGGAAAAAATTGAACAAAAAGGGAAAAAGCGAACGAAAAGGGAAAAATGCAAACGAAAAGGAAAAAAACCGAACGAAAAGGGAAAAATCCGAACGAAGAGGGAAAAAATCCAACGAAAAGGGATAAATCAAAACGAAGACGGAAAAAACCCAACGAAAAAGGAAAACACCAAACGAATAGGGAAAAAAGCGAACGAAGAGGGGAAAAATTGAATGAAAAGGGGAAAAAACGGAACAAAAAGGAAAAAACCAAAGAAAAGGGAAAAATCAGAACTAAGAGGGAAAAAAACGAACGAAGAGGGAAAAAACCGAACGAGAGGGAAAAAATTGAACGAAAAGGGAAAAAAACAAGCCAAAAGGGAAAAAAGCAAACATAAAGGAAAAAATCCAAACCAAGAGGGAAAAAACCCAACGAAAAAGGAAAAATCCAAACTACGAGGGAAAAAACCGAATGAAGAGGGAAGAAACCGACCGAGAAGGGATAAAACCAAACGTAAAGGGAAAAAATTGAACGAAAAGGGAAAAAAACGATCTAAAAGGGAAAAATTCAAATGAACAGGGAAAAACCCCAACAAAGAGGGAAAAAACCCAACGAAAAGGGAAAAAACCCAACGAAGAGGGAAAAACCGAGCGAAGAGGGAAAAAACCCAACGAAAAGGGAAAAATCCAGACGAAGAGGGAAAAATTCGAACGAAAAGGGAAATAATCAAACGTAAAGGGAAAAAACCGAACGAAGAGGGAAAAACCGAACGTAAAGGGAAAAAACCCAACGAAAAGGGAAAAAATTGAACCAAAAGGGAAAAAACGTAACGAAAAGGGAAAAAACGAACGACAGGGAAAAAATTAAACGAAAAGGGAAAAAACGAACGAAAAGGGAAAAATGCAAACGAAAAGGGAAAAGAGTGAACGAAATAGGAAAAATCCGAACGAAGAGGGAAAAAATCCAAAGAAAAGGGAAAAATCAAAACGAAGAGGGAAAAAAACCAAAAAATGGGAAAAAACCGAACGAAGAGAGAAAAATTGAACGAAAAGGGAAGAAACGAGCGAAGAGGGAAAAAATTGAACGAAAAGGGGAAAAACCGAACGAAGAGGGAAAAAATTGAACGAAAAGCAAAAGACGGAACCAAAAGGGAAAAATCCAAAGAAAAGGAAAAATCAGAACTGAGATGGAAAAAAGCAAACGAAAAGGGAAAAAACCCAACGAAAAGGGAGAAATCCAAACGAAGAGGGAAAAAACCGAACGAAGAGGGAAAAAACCTAACGAAGAGGGAAAAAACCCAACCAAAAGGGAAAAATCCAGACGAAGAGGAAAAAATTCGAACGAAGAGGGAAAAAACCCAACGAAAAGGGAAAAAACCCAACGAAAAGGGAAAAATTGTACCAAAAGGGAAAAAACGTAATGAAAAGGGAAAAAAACGAACGAAGAGGGTAAAAACCGAACGAGAGGGAAAAAATTGAACCAAAAGGGAAAAAAACGAACGAAAGGGGAAAGAAGCGAACGAAAAGGGAAATATCCAAACGAAGAGGGAAAAAACCGAACGAAGAGGGAAAAAACCGAACGAAGAGGGATAAAGTTGAACGAAAAGGGAAGAAACCGAACGAAGAGGGAAAAAATTGAACCAAAAGGGAAAAAATCGAACGAATAGGGAAAAAATAGAACGAAAAGGGAAAAAACGGAACCGAAAGGAAAAAACCAAAGAATAGGGAAAAATCAGAACTAAGAGGGAAAAAAACCCAACGAAAAGGGAAAAAATTGAACGAAAAGGGAAAAAAACGAACGAAGAGGGCAAAAACCGCACGAGAGGGAAAAAATTGAACGAAAAGGGAAAAAAGAAAACGAAAAGGAAAAAATCCAAACGAAGAGGGAAAAACCCGAACCAAGAGGGCAGAAACCGACCGAAGAGGGAAAAAACGCAACGAAAAGGGAAAAATCCAAACGAAGAGGGAAAAATTCGAACGAAGAGGGAAAAAACCAAACGAAGAGGTAAAAAACCGAACGAAAAGGGAAAAAACCCAACGAAAAGGGAAAAATCCAAACGAAGAGGGAAAAATGCGAACGAAGAGGGAAAAAACCAAACGAAGAGGGAAAAATTTGCGGGTGATTTTGTGCTTACGTAATATGTTTTTACGTAAATTATTAGAACTTGAGGATCTTATATTGTGCTGCTTTTGTTTTGTTTGGTTACATAATTTTAACTGCCCCACGTATGGGTGCCAATTTGTGAATATAATTCTTATAATGTTATTTGTGTATACTTCACTCGGGGAAGCCATGTTGTGACGTGATTCGTTGTTAGGTTTGTAGCTCCATCTGGTGTTAGCGATTTGCGGTAGTATTAATGTTTGTTTGAAAGAATGCGACTGTTATTTTATTCAATTTTGGTTTATTTTCCTCCGGCTAGCTATTATCTTTTTTTGGGTCGAGCACTTCTCTTTATACAGGTTGTGTAAACGGAAAGGAATCTTTTATCCAAAGATAACACTGATGAAGAAATTTGTTTTACACTTTTATTGTCGAACACAGCCACTATCACATTTACACATTGATCTTGACACTCGCCAAACTGAAACTGTTATAATAACCTCATTACTGATAATTCTTAATTCGCGTACTTCAACTTTTTGTATAATTAACTTTATAACACTTAAGATTTTTCATAACTCTGTTACGCGTAACCTGCAAATTGATATCCGAAGTGTGCCGTACAAATACTTTCGACGAACTGACGGAATGCGACGTGTAGTGTACAAAGAATTTTGATGAACTGACGGGGTCTGCCTCTAACCTCCTCTTTTTATACTCCTTCATCCAGATATGCCTAAAGATTATAACTGAACTGCAATTGGCTAATAAAACGCGCCAACATTACGTAACTTCCTCGTTTCCAATAATGATAAACAGCTCACCCCCTCGCTGCATTATTGCACGCTATTATTGTCAGTTTCAGTAAGGCAGTATAATCTTACTTCTAAACAATAATTACAATAAATAAACATCTCAAATCAATGTCACATAATAATGCATATTCACAATACAATCATTATTTACATATAAGTAATTTGTGATACAAATTACTGCATCAAATTCGAACGAAGAAGGAAAAAACCGAACGAAAAGGGAAAAAACCCAACGAAAAGGGAAAAAATTAAACCAAAACGGAAAAAGCGTAACGAAAAGGGAAAAAAACGAACGAAGAGGGAAAAAACCAAACGAGAGGGAAAAAATTGAACAAAAAGGGAAAAAAACGAACAAAAAGGAAAAATCCAAACGAAGAGAGAAAAATACAAACGAAAAGGGGAGAAATTGAACGAAAAAGGAAAAAAACGAACGAAAAGGGAAAAAAGCAAACGAAAAGGGAATAATGCAAACGAAGAGGGAAGAAACCCAACGAAAAGTGAAACAACCCAACGAAAAGGGAAAAATCCAAACGAAGAGGCAAACAACCGAACGAAGAGGGAAGAAACAGATCGAAGAGGGAAAAAACCCAACGAAAAGGGAAAAGTCCAGACGAAGAGGGAAAAAATTCGAACGAAGAGGGAAAAAGACCCCAAGGAAAAGGGAAAAAACCCAACGAACAGGGGAAAAATTGAACCAAAAGGGAAAAAACGAACGAAAAGGGAAAAAGGCGAACGAAAATGGAAAAATCCAAACGAAGAGGGAAAAATCCAAACGAAGAGGGAAAAAACCAACGAAAAGGGAAAAAACCAACGAAAAGGGAAAAAACGGAACCAAAAGGGAAAAACCTAACGAGAAAGGAAACATCAAAACTAAGAGGGAAAAAACCCAACGAAAAGGGAAAAAATTGAACGAAAAGGGAAAAAACGAACGAAGAGGTAAAAAACCGAACCAGAGCGAAAAAATTGAACGAAAAGGGAAAAAGACGAACGAAAAGGGAAAAAGGCAAACGAAAAGGGAAAAATCCAAACGAAGAGGGAAAAAACCCAACGAAGGGGAATAAAAGCGAACGAAGAGGGAAACCACAACGAAAAGGGAAAAAAACGTAACGAAAAGGGAAAAAAACGAACGAAGAGGGAATAAACCGAAGAGGGGAAAAACCAAAGGAAAAGGGTATAAGCCAAACGAAGAAGGAAAAAACCCAACGAAAAGGGAAAAACGTAACGATAAGGGAAATAACCCAAAGAAAAGGAAAAAACGGAACCAAAAGGGAAAAAACCCAACGAAAAGGGAAAAAATCGAACGAGAGGGAAAAAATTGAACGAAAAGGGAAAAAACGAACGAAAAGTGAAAAATGCAAACGAAAAGGGAAAAAAGCGAACGAAAAGGGAAAAATCCGAACGAAGAGGGAAAAAATCCAACGAAAAGGGAAAAATCAAAACGAAGACGGAAAAAACCCAACGAAAAGGGAAAACACCAAACGAAGAGGGAAAAAACACCAGGAAAAGAGAAAAAACCGAACGAAGAGGGAAAAAATTGAACGAAAAGGGTAAAAAACGGAACCAAAATGGAAAAAACCAAAGAAAAGGAAAAATCAGAACTAAGAGGGAAAAAAACGAACGAAGAGGGAAAAAACCAAACGAGAGGGAAAAATTGAACGAAAAGGGAAAAAAACGAACGAAAAGGGAAAAAAGCAAACGAAAAGGAAAAAATCCAAACGAAGAGGGATAAAAACCCAACGAAAAGAGAAAAATCCCAACGAAGAGGGAAAAAACGGAACGAAGAGAGAAGAAACCGACCGAAGAGGGAAAAAACCAAACGTAAAGGGAATTAACCGAACAAAGAACAAAAACCGAACGAAAAGGGAAAAAATTGAACGAAAAGGAAAAAACCGAACGAAGAGGGAAAAAACCCAACGAAAAGGGAAAAAAACCCAACGAAAGAGGAAAAATCAGAACTAAGAGGGAAAAAACCCAACGAAAAGGGAAAAAATAAAACGAAAAGGGAAAAAACGTAACGAAAAGGGAAAAAAACGAACGAAGAGGTAAAAAACCGAACCAGAGGGGAAAAATTGGACGAAAAGGGAAAAAGACGAACGAAAAGGGAAAAAGGCAAACGAAAAGGGAAAAATCCAAACGAAGAGGGAAAGAACCCAACGAAAAGGGTAAAATCCAAACGAAGAGGGAATAAACCGACCGAAAATGGAAAAAACCCAACGAAACGGAAAAAATCCAAATGAAGAGGGAAAAAACCAAACGACAGGGAAATTAATTGAACGAAAAAGGGAAAAAAACGAACGAAAAGGGTAAAATCCAAACGAAGAGAGAAAAAAACAAACGAACAGGGATAAAATTGAACGAAAAGGGAAAAATTCAAATGAAGAGGGAAAGAAACCAACGAAGAGGGAAAACACCCAACGAAAAGGGAAAAAACCCAACAAAGAGGGAAAAAACCGAACGAAGAGGTAAGAAACCGACCGAAGAGGGTAAAAAATCAACGAAAATGGAAAAATCCAGACGAAGACAGAAAGATTCGAACGAAGAGGGAAAAAACCAAACGAAAAGGGAAAAAAACCAAACGAAGAGGGAAAAAATTGAACCAAAAGGGAAAAAACGTAACGAAAAGGGAAAAACCGAACGAGAAGGAAAAAATTGAACGAAAATGGAAAAAACGAACGAAAAGGGAAAATGCAAACGAAAAGGGAAAAAAGTGAACGAAAAGGGAAAAATCCAAACAAAGAGGGAAAAAACCCAACGAAAAGGGAAAAATCAAAACGAAGAGGGAAAAAACCAACAAAAAGGAAAAAACGGAACGAAGAGGGAAAAAATTAACAAAAAGGGAAGAAACCGAACGAAGAGGGAAAAAACCAAAGAAAAGGAAAAATCAGAACTGAGAGGGAGAAAACCCAACGAAAAGGGAAAAAATTGAACGAAAAGGGAAAAATCCAAACAAAGAGGGAAAAAACCCAACGAAAAGGGAAAAATCAAAACGAAGAGGGAAAAAACCAACAAAAAGGAAAAAACGGAACGAAGAGGGAAAAAATTAACGAAAAGGGAAGAAACCGAACGAAGAGGGAAAAAATTGAACGAAAAGGGGACAAAACGGAACCAAAAGGGAAAAAACCAAAGAAAAGGAAAAATCAGAACTGAGAGGGAGAAAACCCAACGAAAAGGGAAAAAATTGAACGAAAAGGGAAAAAAAAACGTAACGAAAAGGGAAAAAAACGAACGAAAAGGGAAAAAATTGAACGAGAAGGAAAAAATGGAACGAGAAGGGAAAAAAACGAACGAAAACGGAAAAAAGCAAACGAAAAGGAAAACCTCCAAACGAAGAGGGAAGAAACCGACCGAAGAGGTAAAAAACCCAACGAAAAGGGAAAAATCCAAACGAAGAGGGAAAAAACCGAACGGAAAGGGAAAAAATAACGAAAAGGTAAAAAACCCAACGAAAAGGGAAAAATTTAAACGAAAAGGGAAAAAGCGTAATGAAAAGGGAAAAAACCGAACGAAAAGGGAAAAAATTGAACGAAAAGGGAAAAAGACGAACGAAAAGGAAAAATCCAAACGAAGAGAGAAAAATACAAACGAAAAGGGGATAAATTGAACGAAAAGGAAAAAAAACAACGCAAAGGGAAAAAAACAAACGAAAAGGGATAAATGCAAACGAAAAGAGAAAAAAACAAACGAACAGGGATAAAATTGAACGAAAAGGGAAAAATTCAAATGAAGAGGGAAAGAACCCAACGAAGAGGGAAAAAACCCAACGAAAAAGGAAAAAACCCAACAAAGAGGGAAAAAACCGAACGAAGAGGGAAGAAACCGACCGAAGAGGGGAAAAAATCAACGAAAAGGGAAAAATCCAGACGAAGAGAGAAAAATTCTAACGAAGAGGGAAAAAACCAAACGAAAAGGGAAAAAACCAAACGAAAAGGGAAAAAAACCAAACAAATAGGGAAACAATTGAACCAAAAAGAAAAAACGTAACGAAAAGGGAAAAAAACGAACGAGAAGGAAAAAATTGAACGAAAATGGAAAAAACGAACGAAAAGGGAAAAATGCAAACGAAAAGGGAAAAAAGTGAACGAAAAGGGAAAAATCCAAACGAAGAGGGAAAAAACCCAACGAAAAGGGAAAAATCAAAACGAAGAGGGAAAAAACCAACAAAAAGGGAAAAAACGGAACGAAGAGGGAAAAAATTAACGAAAAGGGAAGAAACCGAACGAAGAGGGTAAAAATTGAACGAAAAGGGGAAAAAACGGAACCAAAAGGGAAAAAACCAAAGAAAAGGAAAAATCAGAACTGAGAGGGATAAAACCCAAAGAAAAGGGAAAAGATTGAACCAGAAGGGAAAAAAACGAACGAAAACGGAAAAAAGCAAATGAAAAGGAAAAACTCCAAACGAAGAGGGAAGAAACCGACCGAAGAGGCTAAAAACCCAACGAAAAGGGAAGAATCCAAACGAAGAGGGAAAAAACCGAACGGAAAGGGAAAAAAATAATTTAAAGGGAAATAACCCAACGAAAAGGGAAAAAGTTAAACGAAAAGGGAAAAAGCGTAACGAAAAGGGAAAAAGCGTAACGAAAAGGGGAAAAAACGAACGAAGAGGTAAAAAACCAAACGAGAGGGAAAAAATTGAAAGAAAGGGAAAAATCGTAACGAAAAGGGGAAAAAACAAACGAAGAGGGAAGAAACCGACCGAGGAGGGAAAAAACCGAACGAAAAGGAAAAATCCAAACGAAGAGAGAAAAATAGAAACGAAAAGGGGATAAATTGAACGAAAAGGAAAAAAAGCCAACGCAAAGGGAAAAAAACAAACGAAAAGGTATAAATGCAAACGAAGAGGGAAGATACCCAACGAAAAGGGAAAAAACGCAACGAAAAGGAAAAAATCCAAACGAAAAGGGGAAAAACAAACCAAGAGGGAAGAAACCGACCGAGGAGGCCAAAAACCGAACGAAAAGAGAAAAATCCAGACGTAGAGGGAAAAATTCGAACGAAGAGGGAAAAAACCCTACGAAAAAGGAATAAAACCCAACAAAAAGGGAAAAAATTGAACCAAAAGGGAAAAAACGTAACTAAAGGGAAAAAACCAAACGAGAAGGAGAAAATTGAACCAAAAGGGAAAAAAACGAACGAAAAGGAAATAGGCGAACGAAAAGGGAAAAAAGGGAACCAAAAGGAAAAAAACCCAACGAAAAAGGAAAAATCAGAACTAAGAGGTAAAAAACCCAACGAAAAAGGAAAAATACGAACTAAGAGGGAAAAAACCCAACGAATAGGGAAAAAATTGAAAGAAAAGGGAAAAAACGTAACGAAAAGGGACAAAAACGAACGAAGAGGGAAAAAACCGAACGAGAGGGAAAAAATTGAACGAAAAGGGAAAAAGGCAAACGAAAAGGGAAAAATCCAAACGAAGAGGGAAAAAACCCAACGAATAGGGAAAAATTCAAACGAAAACGGAAAAAAGCGAACGAAAAGGGAAAAAACCCCAATAAAAGGGAAAATTCAAAACGAAGTGGGAAAAAACCAACAAAAAGGGAAAAAACGGAACGAAGAGGGAGAAAATTAACGAAAAAGAAAGAAACCGAACGAAGAGGGAAAAAATTGAACGAAAAGGGAAGAAACCCAATGAAAAGGGAAAAAAACCGAGCGAATAGGGAAATAAATTGACAGAAAAGGGAAAAAATTGAACGAAAAGGGAAAAAACGGAACCAAAAGGGAAAACACCAAAAAAAATGGAAAAATCAGAACTAAGAGGGAAAAAACCCAACGAAAAGGGAAAAACGAAACTAAAAGGGAAAAAAACGAACGAAGAGGGAAAAAACCGAACGAGAGGAAAAAAACGAACGAAAAAGGAAAAAAGCAAACGAAAAGGAAAAAATCAAAACGAAGAGGGAAAAAACCGAACGAAGAGGGAAGAAACCGACCGAAGAGGGAAAAACCCAACGAAAAGGGAAAAATCCAAACGAAGAGGGAAAAATTCAAACGAAGAGGGTAAAAACCAAACGAAGAGGGAAAAATTCGAACGAAGAGGGAAAAAACCGAACGAAAAGGGAAAAACCTAACGAACAGGAAAAAAATTAAACGAAAAAGGAAAAAGCGAAACGAAAAGAGAAAAAAGCAAACGAAGAGGGAAAAAACCAAACGAGAGGGAAAAAATTGAACGAAAAGGGAAAAAAACGAACGAAAAGGAAAAATCCAAACGAAGACAGAAAAATATAAACGAAAAGGGGAAAAGACGAACGAAAAGGGAAAAAAGAAAACGAAAAGGGAAAAATGCAAACGAAAAGGGAATAATGCAAACGAAGAGGGAAGAAACCCAACGAAAAGGGAAAAAACCCAACGAAAAGGGAAAAATCCAAACGAAGAATGAAAAAACCGAACGAAGAGAGAAGAAACCGACCGAAGAGGGAAAAAACCCAACGAAAAGTGAAAAATCCAGACGAAGAGGAAAAAATTCGATCGAAGAGGGAAAAAACCCAACGAAAAGGGAAAAAACCCAACGAAAAGGTAAAAAACGTAACGAAAAGGAAAAAAACGAACTAAGAGGGAAAAAACCGAACGAGAGGGAAAAATTGAACCAAAAGGGAAAAAAACGAACGAAAACGGAAAAAAGCAAACGAAAAGGAAAAACTCCAAACGAAGAGGGAAGAAACCGACCGAAGAGGCTAAAAACCCAACGAAAAGGGGAAAATCCAAACAAAGAGGGAAAAAACCGAACGGAAAGGGAAAAAAATAACGAAAAGGGAAAAAACCCAACGAAAAGGGAAAAAGTTAAACGAAAAGGGAAAAAGCGTAACGAAAAGGGGAAAAAACGAACGAAGAGGGAAAAAACCAAACGAGAGGGAAAAAATTGACAGAAAAGGGAAAAAACGTAACGAAAAGGGCAGAAACCGACCGAGGAGGGAAAAAACCGAACGAATAGGAAAAATCCAAACGAAGAGAGAAAAATACAAACGAAGAGGGGATAAATTGAACGAAAAGGAAAAAAACCCAACGCAAAGGGAAAAAAACAAACGAAAAGGTATAAATGCAAACGAAGAGGGAGGAAACCCAACGAAAAGGGAAAAAACGCAACGAAAAGGAAAAAATCCAAACGAAAAGGGGAAAAAACAAACGAAGAGGGAAGAAACCGACCGAGGAGGCAAAAAACCGAACGAAAAGAGAAAAATCCAGACGAAGAGGAAAAAATTCGAACCAAGAGGGAAAAAACCCTACGAAAAAGGAAAAAACCCAACAAAAAGGGAAAAAATTGAACCAAAAGGGAAAAAACGTAACTAAAGGGAAAAAACCAAACGAGAAGGAAAAAATTGAACCAAAATGGAAAAAAACGAACGAAAAGGAAATAGGCGAACGAAAAGGGAAAAAAGGGAACCAAAAGGAAAAAAAGCCCAACGAAAAAGGAAAAATCAGAACTAAGAGGTAAAAAACCCAACGAAAAAGGAAAAATACGAACTAAGAGGGAAAAAACCCAACGAATAGGGAAAAAATTGAAAGAAAAGGGAAAAAACGTAACGAAAAGGGACAAAAACGAACGAAGAGGGAAAAAACCGAACGAGAGGGAAAAAATTGAACGAAAAGGGAATAAGACGAACGAAAAGGGAAAAAGGCAAACGAAAAGTAAAAAATCCAAACGAAGAGGGAAAAAACCCAACGAATAGGGAAAGATGCAAACGAAAAGGGAAAAAAGCGAACGAAAAGGGAAAAAACCCAATAAAAGGGAAAATTCAAAACGAAGAGGGAAAAAACCAACAAAAAGGGAAAAAACGGAACGAAGAGGTAGAAAATTAACGAAAAAGAAAGAAACCGAACGAAGAGGGAAAAAATTGAACGAACAGGGAAGAAGCCCAATGAAAAGGGAAAAAACCGAGCGAATAGGGAAATAAATTGACCGAAAAGGGAAAAAATTGAACGAAAAGGGAAAAAACGGAACCAAAAGGAAAAAAACCAAAGAAAAGGGAAAAATCAGAACTAAGAGGGAAAAAACCCAACGAAAAGGGAAAAACGTAACTAAAAGGGAAAAAAACGAACGAAGAGGGAAAAAACCGAACGAGAGGAAAAAACGAACGAAAAAGGAAAAAAAGCAAACGAAAAGGAAAAAATCAAAACGAAGAGGGAAAAAACCGAACGAAGAGGGAAGAAACCGACCGAAGAGGGAAGAAACCGACCGAAGAGGGAAAAAACTCAACGAAAAGGGAAAAATCCAAACGAAGAGGGAAAAATTCAAACGAAGAGAGTAAAAACCAAACGAAGAGGGAAAAATTCGAACGAAGAGGGAAAAAACCGAACGAAAAGGGAAAAACCTAACGAACAGAAAAAAAATTAAACGAAAAAGGAAAAAGCGTAACGAAAAGGGAAACAAGCAAACGAAGAGGGAAAAAACCAAACGAGAGGGAAAAAATTGAACGAAAAGGGAAAAAAACGAACGAAAAGGAAAAATCCAAACGAAGAGAGAAAAATATAAACGAAAATGGGAAGAAACGAACGAAAAGGGAAAAAAGCAAACGAAAAGGGAAAAATGCAAACGAAAAGGGAAAAATGCAAACGAAAAGGGTAAAATGCAAACGAAGAGGGAAGAAACCCAACGAGAAGGGAAAAATCCAAACGAAAAGTGAAAAATCCAGACGAAGAGGGAAAAATTCGATTGAAGAGGGAAAAAACCCAACGAAAAGCGAAAAAACCCAACGAAAAGGTAAAAAACGAACTAAGAGGGAAAAAACCGAACGAGAGGGAAAAATTGAACCAAAAGGGAAAAAACGAACGAAAAGGGAAAAAAGCGAACGAAAAGGCAAAAATCCAAACGAAGAGGGAAAAAACCAAACGAAGAGGGAAAAAACCAACGAAAATGGAAAAAACGGAACCAAAAGGGAAAAAACCAAACGAAAGAGGAAAAATCAGAACTAAGAGGGAAAAAACCCAACGAAAAGGGAAAAAATTAAACGAAAAGGGAAAAAACGTAACGAAAAGGGAAAAAAACGAACGAAGAGGTAAAAAACCGAACCAGAGGGGAAAAATTAGACGAAAAGGGAAAAAGACGAACGAAAAGGGAAATTACTAAATGAAAAGGGAAAAAATCTAATCGAAACGGGAAAAAAACGAAAGGTAAAGGGATAAACCCTACGAAAAGGGAAAAAACCAATCGAAAAGGGAAAAAACCAAACGAAAAGGGAAAAAACCGAATGAAGAGCAAAAAAAACCGAACGTAAAGGGAAAAACCGACCCAAGAGGGAAAAAACCCAACGAAAAGGGAAAAACGGTACGATAAGGGGAAAAACCCAACGAAAAGGGATAAATCAGAACGAAGAGGGAAAAAACCCAACGAAAAGGGAAAAAACGAATGAAGACGAAAAAAACAGAACGAGAGGGAAAAATTTGAACGAAAAGAGAAAAAACGAACGAAAAGGGAAAAATGCAAACGAAAAGGGAAAAAAGCGAACGAAAAGGGAAAAATTCGAACGAAGAGGGAAATTATCCAACGAAAAGGGAAAGATCAAAACGAAGAGGGAAAAAACCCAACGAAAAGGTAAAACACCAAACGAAGAGGGAAAAAACCCCACGAAAAGGGAAAAAACCGAACGAAGAGGGGAAAAAATTGAACGAAAAGGGAAAAGAACGGAACCAAAAGGGAAAAAACCAAAGAAAAGGGAAAAATCAGAACTAAGAGGGAAAAAAATGAACCAAGAGGAAAAAAACCGAACGAGGGGGAAAAAATTGAACGAAAAGGGAAAAAAACAAACGAAAAGAGAAAAAGTGAACGAAAAGGAAAAACTCCAAACGAAGAGGGAAAAAAACGAACGAAAAGGGAAAAGTCCAAACGAAGAGGGAAAAGTCCAAACGAAGAGGGAAAAACCCGAACGAAGAGGGAAGTAACCGACCGAAGAGGGAAAAAACCAAACGTAAAGGGAAGAAAACGACCGAAGACGGAAAAAACCAAACGTAAAGGAATAATCCGAACGAAGGGAAAAACCCAATGAAAAGGGAAAAAAGTGAACGAAAAGGGAAAAAACGTAACGAAAAGGGAAAAAAACAAACGAAGGGAGAAAAAAACAAACGAAAAGGGACAAAATTGAACGAAAAGGGAAAAAAACGAACGAAAAGGGAAAAATACAAACAAAGAGTGAAAAAACCCAACGAAAAGGGAAAAAACCCAACGAAGAGGGAAAAAACCCAACGAAAGGGAAAAAACCCAACTAAAAGAGAAAAGTCCAGACGAAGAGGGAAAAATTCGAACGAAGAGGAAAAAAACCAAACGTAAAGGGAAATAACCGAACGAAGAGGGAAAAAACCGAACGAAGAGGGAAAATACCCAACGAAAAGGGAAAAAATTGAACCAAAAGGGAAAAAACGTAACGAAAAGGGAAAAAAACGAACGAGAGGAGTAGGATATATAGGACAGATCTGGCGCAGTTTTTGCGTTTATATGGGAAAAGATAGGTAAAACGAGGGTATATGCTGCGGTTCACGGAGGAAAATGCGTTTATATGTGGAAAATAGATATAGGACAGATCTGGCGCAGTTTTTGCGTTTATATGGGAAAAGATAGGTAAAACGAGGGTATATGCTGCGGTTCACGGAGGAAAATGCGTTTATATGTGGAAAATAGGGACTAAGAAGATCGATGCCAGGCTAGATAGAGGTTGAATGAATGAGGATGTGCTTTATATGAGAGATACGGGGAATACGAGGAGAAGTGTTAGACTAGATAGGGTTTGAGATGTGGAATATGCATTTATATGGGAAAGATAAGGAAAATGTAAACAGAGGCTAGGATAGACAGATGCTGAAGCCGGGGGAATATGAACATATATACAGGAGAGATAGGGAATACGTGGAGAGGTACTAGACTATTCAGGGTTTGAAGGGTAGAGTATGGCTTTTTATATGGAGAGACGAGGAAAACGGGGGTATATGCGGCGGTTCACGGAGGAAAATGCGTTTATATGGGAGAGATAGGGAAAACGAGGAGAGTTCTGAGGTAGAGCAGGGGTAAAGGAGCGAGAGATATGCTTTATACGACAGAGATAGGGCATACGAGGGGAGGTGCTAGTGTAGACAGAGGTTAAGGAGTAAGGTATACGCCTATATGAGGAATATATGGAAAACGGAGACAGACGGTATTATAGACAGAAGCTGGACCACTTTTGCGTTTATATGGGAAAGGATAGGGAAAACGAGGGTAGATGCGACGGTTCAAGGAGGAAAATGCATTTATAGGGGAGAGATAGGGAATACCAGGGCTGATGCTAGGCTAGTCAGATGCTAAAGGAGGGAGGGATATGCTTTATACGAGAGAGATAAGGAATACAAGGAAAGATGCTATACTAAACAGGACTTGAAGGGTAAAATATGGCGTTTTATATGAGCGATATAGGGAACCGAGGAGAGGTATTAGGATAGGAGTTTTGAATGATAGAGTAGGCGTTTATATGCGAGAGATAGGGAATACGAGGAGAGGTGCTAGTCTAGAGAGGGGTTGAGAAGTAGAGTATACTTTTATATGGGAGAAATGTGAAAAACAGGAGTTGTATAAGGATAGACAGGGGTTGAAGAAGGCGGAGGAATGTAGATTTATACGGTAATATAGAGAGTAATTAGATTATAAAACATGTCTCATCCAACGTTGCAACACTTTTATATACTTTTTCTAAAGCTTACAAACTTTTCATATATTAAACAGTAGTGTGCGGGACGGAGAGGGACAAACTGTATATCGGTTTACAGTGAAGTATACGTCCTAACCTATTCCCCCCTTGTATGTTCTGCATCTTCTCATTGTCTAACATTCTCATTCCTAACATAATCACGCAACAAGGCGTAACCAACAAACGTAACCACGTAACAAGACGTAACACAACGTAACATAACAGCATGACAAGACGTCACACTAAGTAACATAAGCACGTATCCTCATAACATCACGTGACATCTCGTAACCAGAAACGTCACACGACGTAACCACACGTAGCAACTATGTAACCAAGTAACAAAACGCAAGAACAACACGTAACCAGCCCATTGCTAAGGTAATCTAAGCTAATCCATCCTTCATAACTTAGACAATAAGTACGAGAACCTAGCCTAGATTAACCCGACCAATCCAAACGTTCCTCTCATCATCTATTCTACTCAGTCATCGACTAACCTAATCTGGCTAACCAAAGATAACCTCAACTTTCTTTTAGTGAAATTGCAATGTTTTATGCAGGTTTTATTATTCGAGAGTTTATTTGAAAAGTTTACGTCAACATACCTTTATTTTAGTTCGTTGTAGGCGTCTCTCCCCTTTTTATCTAGGCTTGAGAATAGCACTAGGATTGCTCCTAATGGCAGGGTTACCATCTTCCCTTCCATCTTCTTCTTTCTTCATCGGTCGTCAGCTAGCTGCATATACAGCACACAGATAACCTTCTTTTTAAGATTGTAGACTCACGAGAAAATCTTTATCTTTGACTTACATTCTTTTAAGCACTGTTTGTAATGGCGTAATACCCATACGCATATGTTGTTATTCCGTCCTCAGCAATAATCCTTTTATCATCAAACGGAGTCAATGCAATTTTATTCACTTGCACTGTGGCAAGAGCATGCTCCCGAGACAGGATCAGATTCATGGGTGTTCTGATGATTTCTCCGGTTTTAAGACAGTCTGTATAGCTGTCAAACGAAATGTACTGCTTAATAGCGCTACGTATTATACCTTTAATCTTTTTTATCATTGAGCCTTGAATATCTAAGGCATACATCTTAGGACGTAGTCCAACAAAGCGTAGGATGATTTTACCATTAGCCTCATCTTTAAATTTTCCCAACACCTTCTTGTTTAGAGCTGAATAGCATATATGATTGGCAGGGTAATCAGCTGTATCCAGGTGTTCGAGAAAACGTAGCTTGTCCTGGTACACATCTTCAGTTGTAACACGATGAATGAACGAATCAGTGTCCATATACATAAGCTTCAGGTTTTCAGCTCCATAATACGGTAACAACACGTCGTAATGATAGTTATACATTAATGTCTTGGAGATATCCAACACACACATACCGATGTATATAGGCTTGTTGAACACGATTTGACGAGAGGCCATATGTACAGCAGCTAGATTAGAAGCATATATCGTCCTGTCGATAACCGTAGGCTTTGCAATTAACTTTTCCAGAGTCTTCTCGTTTGTCACCAACCGTATATCCACACGATTACGAAGGTTCTCCATTGTTTTTCCAAACATGGTGTTGTTAAACAGTTTGTAGAGATCCTTCTCGAAATCATTTGCAGCTTGTTGTCGTAGTCTGTTGTTAAATTCCACATACGGTTTTAACCACTGTGACTGTCGAAATTGTAGCACACGATGAATTTTTGTTAGCCGTAGTCCAGAATCAAGAGCTTGCTTCAACGCCATGTAATGTAGTACATACTTATTTCGAGGTCCTAGATGAGGTATCAGTTTCTTTGTAGGAGAATCCTTAGGCGTCATACACTCAGGCAGGAATGGTAAATCATTATGCAGATCGTGAAGTTCTGCAGGATACTCAAGGTCGACTTCTAATATGTAGCCGTAAGGATCATCTTCTTGTAGTCGTTCTAAGTCAATTTTTCAGGCGATACCCACTCAAATCCATCATAAGGGAGAGCGTGACTCATTGCCCACCCAATTGGTTGTTGGCGTCCTCATAGGTAATAAATTGGGTTGGTCTCGACGGATCATACTTCTCCATGTAGGTGTTATTAGCCTCTGCATAGCGGTGGGAAACTTGACATAAACCTCCTCTTATGCCAGATTCCACCATGAGTAATTGATCATAATCTTGCAACAGTTCCAGGTGAATTCCAGTATACAGTAACATAGCGTCCCATGTAAGTCCTGGAGTGTTAAAATAATGCGCTGGATCGACTTTATGCGTTTTGAGAGTTTGATCTCTAAATGTCTCAAAAACATCAGCTAGAAGAAGCACATCAGATATTAAGTAGAGGTCGCTGTACTCGCCCAGGTTTCTGACATTAAACAGTCTCCATACATTTCTAGCAGGTTCGTAGCCATCATCACTAATTTCCTCTTCATTTAATTTATTGTAGAAGGAGTCCTTAGGAGGCAAGCAGGTTTCGTTCAAGACGTCCCATGAAGTGACGTAATCATAGGGAAATACACCCTTACGTGTCATCAACTTCATCTTGTCTTCTCCGAAGTACTTCAATGTCTCAGGGTACGATGTTAGTTTTTTTACCAGCTTATCCAAGCTTGTACTCAGGAACCGAAAACTATCTACAAACTGGAGCTTTATATCTCCGACATACTTGGAGAATGATATAAAGCTTTCTTCTGAGCTAGGAATTACTTCCACCGCTCACTTGTACAACCCAGCTCCTTAACAATGAAGTGTGAGTCATATCCACTGAGGTTGTGCATGAAGACAGGGATATATTTAGGTGTTTTGCAGGCTAAATTACATTCATTATGCAGACTTCCTCGATATTCACCACTGATGTGATCATGGTCGCGTACTTTATAGTTCTCATCAGTAAAGGTTTTTCCAACAAGTAGCATACTGTAGAGGCGCTGAAATCCAACTGCTGTTGATCTGTAAGTTTCAGGGGCATGACAGATTTGTATGTATTATTAATCTCCTTTGCAAGGAATGACAGGTATTCCATAAACTTCTGAGCAGCATCAACACCACGATATACATAGGGATGCTTAGGAAGACCAGTTTCCAGATGTTCAACGTTGGCTGATGGTTTAACGTAAACACAGAACCTCATTGCTGTGTGCTCTTGATAAGGGGTTGTATAGGAAGTTTCAGGACTGGGAATACACGTATACATGGAGCGAGAATACTCTCAAAATCCGCATAGATGACATAAGGTACTTTCAGCATCCTCTCCACATTTTTAAACTGTACAATTGATTTGTCCTTTGTAGGCATAACTACCCTTGCAACACCATGCTGATTACAGATGGATGCATGTTCTTGCAGTTTTTCCACTCCACTTCGTCCATATCGATTGTCAAAATGTGTAAAGCACCGCTTACAGGTATATATCACTCTACCATGCTTAGTTTTTTGACATCGAACGAGCTTCTCAAAATTCTTGATATATACATAGTGATGTTTTCCACTACTGTCACTCAATAGCAGGAGGTCACAGTGGTCAGGTAGTTCAGTGTCAACAACCTTTATCGGATGCACTTCATGCTTCTCATCCAGGCCGAAAACGTTGATAGACATCCTATTAAGCTTCTCAAATTTAGGTATTTGAGAAAGCGGAGTAGGATAGGAAACACAGCTGAAGTCGTACTTATCTTGAAGTTTCTTATATTTGCTCACCCGTTGGGGCTTGACGCTGACAAATTTGGCCAATACAGAGTACATGAAACATAGCTCATCAGTTAAATTCTGGATGTTAATGCAGGCTTTTCTTGTTTCAACAGATGGAGTTAGGGGTATGTAGCTACTTTCTCGTAGCGGATTGCACTTGCTAATACGAAGGCAGAGCCTTCCACAGCAAGCAGAGCCCAGTTGCTACCCTTTATTTGTGATTCCTCCATTTCAGTAACCAATTTCTTCATTTTGGTTTCCAGCATAGAGCTCAGATCCGTTTATAGAAAAACAGCTTGATTTCTGGTTTTAAATGTCTTGTCACAGGTTTCTCCGATACTGTTAACAAATCTGCACTCAGCTAACAGATTAATTTTCAAACTCTAGTGAATACCAAGTTCTTTATGCACGGCCTGGATTATCCGTTGTTTTGCTTCATGCAGGTACATATTCAGATCCTTAGTTGATTCACAGCGTATAAAATACGATTTCAAGCGTCCATGGAATGAAGTTTCATATTCTTTCATGTCACACTCCTCCATTGTAGATAACAACTCTTGTTTTGCCGGTTCTAATCTACGTTTCATCTCAGGTCTGTTTATTTTACACGCATCTACGTGTCGGCGACCCTTATAACAGTCTTTGAAGACTACATTACAATATTTACACTTGAAGAGCTTTTTACAACGTAGCTCATGTCGTCTTTTATCATATCCACGGAGGAACTTCTTACAGCATTTACCACAAGAATATCCTGAGACACTAGGAATGATATCCTTATACGAGGACTTATTCATTTTTCTTCTTGATATAATAAGGTATTTACCTTTCTTCAAGGAAATGTACGCCTCTCCACCTTGATATCACTTAGAAAGCTGATTATTTTCTGAGAGAACAGCGATGTTAACACCTCAGAGATGATCAACAGAATGAATTTCAATGCTAGAGGTTGCTCTATTTATAGAGGAAGCACGAACCTTTATGCATCAATTATATAACGTATTAACCCTTCTTCAAGGAAATGTACTCTTCTTCACATTGATAACACTTTAGATTATTTTCTGAGAGAACGATGTTATCACCTCAGGTATGATCAACAGAATGAATTTCAATACTCAAGTTCGCTCTATTTATAGAGAAAGCACGAACCTCTTATATTTCAATTCGTGTTACACTGATGTTCGAGCGTCTCCGTATAGCTTCGTTTGCTTAGAGAAAGTGTAAAGTATTGTGAATATGTATGTATTGTTCGGCTATAATCGTGCAGATTCGGAGAGCTTGACTCGTGAAGGTGATGAACGATCCGTCGACCGAGCAGGAGGCAAGCATTCCCTCCGCGCAACGAAACCTAGATGCAAATGAAAGAAAATCGTTATAGATGAGAAACCACCCAGACATTCGCCTGTAGACCATGGAAAACCATGAAAAAAATGTCAGAGCGAGCGTCCAACGGAACTCGAACCAGGGACTCTAAAAGCACACGTAAAAGATACAAATTATATAGAATGAAAGGAAATCGGTGTCGATGAGAAACCACTCCAGCATTCGCCTGCAGACCAGGGAAAACTCTAAAAATATGATGTCAGAGTGATCAACCATCAGGAATCAAACAAAAGACCTTAGAAGCATATAGGTTAAGATGTAAATCAAATAAAAATGCAATAAAATCGTGCTAGATGAGAAACCATCCAGACATTCGCCTACAGACCCGGGAAAACCACGAAAAATATGGCAGAGTGAACAACCAACGACAATCGAACGAGGGAAACCATCAGATTACTCTAGAAGCATAAAGTTTCAAATGAAAGAAAATCGTGATAGATGATAACCCACTCAGGCATTCGCCTGCAGACCAGGGGAAACCATGAAAAAAAATCAAAGGTCTGAGCGACTGGCGGATAGAGTGTGCGACCGACAGGGAAATCAAGCAAAAGGACTCTAGAAGCAAAGAAAAGATGCAAATGAAAGAAAATCGTGATAGACGGGAAACCACTCAGACATTCGACAGCAGACCAGGGAAAACCATGAAAAATCGAAATCGGAGTAAACCATTGATTGAAATCTAACCCTGAACCCTGAACCCTAGAAATTTACGTGAAAAATGGATTGAAAGGGAATCGTGATAGCAAATACCACTACAGCATTCGACACCAGACCAGGGAAAACCATGAAAAATCGAGATGGGAGTAAACAATTGATTGAAATCTAACCCCGAACCCTAGAAATTTACGTGAAAAATGGATTGAAAGGAATCGTGATAGCAAATACCACTACAGCATTCGACAACAGACCAGGGAAAACCATGAAAAATCGAGATCGGAGTAAACAATTGATTGAAATCTAACCCCTGAACCCTAGAAATTTACGTGAAAATGCATTGAAAGGAAATCGCGATAGCAAATACCGCTACAGCATTCGACAGCAGACCAGCGAAAACCATGAAAAATCGAGGTCGGAGTAAACAATTGATTGAAATCTAACCCCTGAACCCTAGAAATTTACGTGAAAAATGGATTGAAAGGAATCGCGATAGCAAATACCGCTACAGCGTTCGACAGCAGACCAGCGAAAACCATGAAAAATCAAGATCGGAGTAAACAATTGATTGAAATCTAACGCTGAACCCTAGAAATTTACGTGAAAGATGGATTGAAAGAAATCGTGATAGCAAATACCACTACAGCATTAGGCAGCAGACCAGCGAAAATCGTGAGAAACCTAAGGCCAGAGTGCTCGTCCCTACGGGAATCGAATCCGGGACATCTCGAATGCAAAGTGCTGCCGTTAATGACTGAACAAAACAGTAAAAACAGACCTCATTAGCAGTCGACAATGCTTAAACACGTTAACTTTCACCATATGACGTCACAGTTGGGGACAGTTTGACTATCGCCAACATGTCGAGACATGCACATTTTAGGCACCTCATATTCTAGCGTCATATACAGAAGTTTCCTACCAACGTACTCACTACGCTCGCAAAGATAATCTAAAATTTCATCGTTGAAACACTTTGGATATACCGTAGAAGTTTTTCCACCCTTATTTAATTAAATTCATTTATATACCCTATTATTTAGTGATTTTTTCAATAATTTCTTCCTCTCATCTCAATCATTCTTCAAAAAATCAGTGTACAATATGCATTTTTATACGTTTTAATGTAGTTTATTTTTAAAACCACTGCATTTGCCTGTAATTACGAGCAATAATTTTTTCTGATTTACTCCGATTTTTAGCTTATAGAATCGAATTAGGAAATGTTTTAATAAATGTATTGTATTTTTTTAACTTAAAGTATCAACATTTTTAAAGTTAGCATGCCCGTTATTTGTATTTAGTATAAAGATTGTTATATTTTCATTTTTAAGACTTCCTTTGTTAAAGATAATGTCTTGCAATCTATTTTTAAATTTCTTTTAAAACCAAAGCGAACATTAACAACCATAATGGCTGTCTTCATGTATCGGAAAGCTAACATGGCCGCTTCAGTCGTCTTTTAGAATCGTGCCTTACATGTCGGCAAGGAAGGTAGTATCAGCTGACGGAGAGGAGATGGCATGCGAAAGGCAGCTGAGGGGTGGCACCTGGAGTGAGTAAGGTATGGATGAAAGGCCTGCTTCATGAGGGGTTGAGAGCTAGACGCGACCCTCATGCGGCACAGCACGCCGTAAGGGACGGACCTAATGCAGTGTCTGGTCTATACAGCTGCAGCGCGCGTCAGCGTCTTACGTAATCTAGTTATTTACGCTCACTACACCATTTAAATATACATTCATCTAAGAGATATAATATTCGACAGGATGACAGATGTCCAAATATACATAACAAAGAAATTAGTTACTGATATAAATGTAATATCGTACGTTCACCATTTTATTTTTAATTACTTCTTTATTTTATTCCAGGATGACTTTGTATTCATGTCACTGGATTCAATCCTAGTCCTCCAGCCCGACTTGGAACAACAATCAATAACGCGCTACAATCCAAAGATATAATCGGTAATAATAATTTTTTTTGGTAAAGACCGTCAAATAGAAAGCTCTGTAAACGTATGTATTTCCCCTCACTTCCCCTCTTCCCCCACCCCACAGTAGATATAAAAAGGAGAGTTCTGGCGCAAAGAAAGATGTCGCCAACTGATAAGCTTCTTTGTTCAATTTCACTAAAAGAAAGTTGAGGTTATCTTTGGTTAGCCAGATTAGGTTAGTCGATGACTGAGTAGAATAGATGATGAGAGGAACGTTTGGATTGGTCGGGTTAATCTAGGCTAGGTTCTCGTACTTATTGTCTAAGTTATGAAGGATGGATTAGCTTAGATTACCTTAGCAATGGGCTGGTTACGTGTTGTTTTTACGTTTTGTTACTTGGTTACATAGTTGCTACGTGTTGTTACGTCGTGTGACGTTTCTGGTTACGAGATGTCACGTGATGTTATGAGGATACGTGCTTATGCTACTTAGTGTGACGTATTGTCATGCTGTTATGTTACGTTGTGTTACGTCTTGTTACGTGGTTACGTTTGTTGGTTACGTCTTGTTACGTGATTACGTTAGGAATGAATAGACAATGAGGAGATGCAGAACATACAAGGGGGGAATAGGTTAGGACGTATACTTCACTGTAAACCGATATACAGTTTGTCCCTCTCCGTCCCGCACACTACTGTTTAATATATAAAAAGTTTGTAAGGTTTAGAAAAAGTATATAAAAGTGTTGTAACGTTGGATGAGACATGTTTTATAATCTAATTACTCTCTATATTACCGTATAAATCTACATTCCTCCGCCTTCTTCAACCCCTATCTATCCTTGTACCACTCCTGTTTTTCACATTTCTCCCATATAAACGTATACTCTACTTCTCAACCCCTCTCTAGACTAGCACCTCTCCTCGTATTCCCTATCTCTCGCATATAAACGCCTACTCTATCATTCAAAACACCTATCCTAATACCTCTCCTCGGTTCCCTATATCGCTCATATAAAACGCCATATTCTACCCTTCAAGTCCTGTTTAGAATAGCATCTTTCCTTGTATTCCCTATCTCCCTCCTTTAGCATCTGACTAGCCTAGCATCAGCCCTGGTATTCCCTATCTCTCCCCTATAAATGCATTTTCCTCCGTGAACCGCCGCATATACCCCCGTTTTCCTCGTCTCTCCATATAAAAAGCCATACTCTACCCTTCAAAACCTGAATAGTCTAGTACCTCTCCACGTATCCCCTATCTCTCCTGTATATATGTTCATATTCCCCTGGCTTCAGCATCTCTCTATCCTAGCCTCTAAATCAGAACTGAGAGGGAAAAAACGCAACGAAAAGGGAAAAAATTGAACGAAACGGGAAAAAAACGTAACGAAAACGGAAAAAACCAAGGAAAAGGGAAACAAACCGTACGAGAGGGAAAAAATTGAACGAAAAGAGAAAAAAAGGAACGAAAAGGGAAAAAAGCAAACGAAAAGGAAACAATCCAAACGCAGAGGTAAAAAACCGAACGAAGAGGGAAGAAACCGAACGAAGAGCGAAAAACCTAACGAAAAGGGAAAAAACCCAACGAAAAGGGAAAAAATTAAACGAAAAGGGAAAAAGCGTAACGAAAAGGGAAAAAAACGAACGAAGAGGGAAAAAACCAAACGAGACGGAAAAAATTGAACGAAAAGGGAAAAAAACGAACGAAAAGGAAAAATATAAACGAAGAGAGAAAAATACAAACGAAAAGCGGAAAAATTGAAGGAAAAGGGAAAAAACGAACGAAAAGGGAAAAAAACAAACGAAAAGGGAAAAATGCAAACGAAGAGGGAAGAAATCTAACGAAAAGGAAAAAACCCAACGAAAAGGAAAAATCCAAACGAAGAGGGGAAAAAACCGAACGAAGAGGGAAGAAACCGACCGAAGAGGGAAAAACCCAACGAAAAGGGAAAAATCCAGACGAAGAGGGAAAAATTCGAACGAAGAGGGAAAAAACCCAACGAAAACGCAAAAAATTGAACCAAAAGGGAGAAAACGTAACGAAAAGGGTAAAAAACGAACGAGAGGGAAAAAACCGAACGAGAGGGAAAAAATTGATCCAAAAGCGAAAAAAGCGAAAGAAAAGGGAAAAATCCAAACGAAGAGGGAAAAAATCAACAAAAAGGGAAAAAACCGAACGAAGAGGGAAAAAATTGAACGAAAAGGGAAGAAACCGAAAGAAGAGGGAAAAATTTGAACGAAAAGGGAAAAAAACGGAACCAAAAGGGAAAAAAGTAAAGAAAAGGGAAAAATCAGAACAAAGAGGGAAAAAACCCAACGAAAAGGGAAAAAATTGAACGAAAAGGGAAAAAACGTAACGAAAAGGGAAAAAAAATCAAAGTGGGAAAAAACCGAACGAGAGGGAAAAAAATTGAACGAAAAGGGAAAAAAACGAACGAAAAGGAAAAAATCCAAACGAAGAGGGTAAAAACCGAACGATGAGGGAGGAAACCGACCGAGGAGGGAAAAAACCCATAGAAAAGGGAAAAATCCAATCGAAGAGGGAAAAATTCGAACGAAGAGGGAAAAAACCAAAAGAAGAGGGAAAAATTCGAACGAACAGGGAAAAAACCGAACGAAAAGGGAAAAAACGTAACGAAAAGGGAAAAAAATCAAAGTGGGAAAAAACCGAACGAGAGGGAAAAAAATTGAACGAAAAGGGAAAAAAACGAACGAAAAGGAAAAATTCCAAACGAAGAGGGAAAAAACCGAACGATGAGGGAGGAAACCGACCGAGGAGGGAAAAAACCCATAGAAAAGGGAAAACTCCAATCGAAGAGGGAAAAATTCGAACGAAGAGGGAAAAATTCGAACGAACAGGGAAAAAACCGAACGAAAAGGGAAAAAACCCAACGAAAAGGGAAAAAATTAAACGAAAAGGGAAAAAGAGTAACGAAATGGGAAAAAAACGAACAAAGAGGGAAAAAACCAAACGAGAGGGAACAAATTGAACGAAAAGGAAAAATCCAAACGAAGAGAGAAAAAACCCAACAAAAAGGGAAAAAGCCCAACGAAGAGAGAAAAATCCCGAACAAGAGGGAAAAAATTGAACCAAAAGGGAAAAAAACGAACTAAGAGGGAAAAAACCGAACAAGAGGGAAAAAAATGAACCAAAAGATAAAAACGAAAGAAAAGGAAAAAAAACGAACGAAAAGGCAAAAATCCAAACGAAGAGGGAAAAATGCAATCGAAGAGGAAAAAAGCCCTACGAAAAAGGAAAAATCAGAACTAAGAGGTAAAAAACCCAACGAAAAGGGAAAAAATTGAAAGAAAAGGGAAAAAACGTAAGAAATAGGGAAAAAAACGAACGAAGAGGAAAAAAACCAAACGAGAGAAAAAAAATTGAACGAAAAGGTAAAAAGACGAACGAAAAGGGAAAAAGGCAAACGAAAAGGGAAAAATCCAAACGAAGAGGAAAAAAACCCAACGAAAAGGGAAAAATGCAAACGAAAAGGCAAAAAAGCGAACGAAGAGGAAAAAAAACCCAACGAAAAGGGAAAAATCAAAACGGAGAGGGAAAAAAAGCAACAAAAAGGGAAAAAAAACCGAACGAAGAGGGAAAAAATTGAACGCAAAGGGAAAAAACGGAACCAAACGGGAAAAAAGCAAAGAAAAGGGAAAAATCAGAACTAAGAGGGAAAAAACCCAACGAAAAGAGACATAAATTGAACGAAAAGTGAAAAAACGTAACGAAAAGGGAAAAAAACGAACGAAGAGGGAGAAAACCGAACGAGAGGGAAAAAATTGAACGAAAAGGGAAAACAACGAACGAAAAGGGAAAAAAGCTAACGAAAAGGAAAAAATCCAAACGAAGAGGGAAAAAACCGAACGATGAGGGAGGAAACCGACCCAAGAGGGAAAAAACCCATCGAAAAGGAAAAATCCAAATGAAAAGGGAAAAAAAACCAAAAGAAAAGGCAAAAATTCGTAACACGTAAAGGGAAAAAGCGTAACGAAAAAGGAGATAAACGAACGAAGAGGGAAAAAACCAAACGAGAGGGAAAAAATTGAACGAAAAGGGAAAAAAGCAAACGAAAAGGGAAAAATGAAAACGAAGAGGGAAGAAACCAAACGAAAAGGGAAAAAACCCAACGAAAAGGGAAAAATCCAAACGAAGAGGGAAAAAAACCGAACGAAGGGGGAAAAAATCCAACGAAAAGGGAAAAACCCAACGAAAAGGGAAAAAATTGAACCAAAAGAGAAAAAACGTAACCAAAAAGCAAAAAACGAACGAAGAGGGAAAAAACCGAACGAGAGTGAAAAAATTGAACCAAAAGGGGAAAAAACGAACGAAAAGGAAAACAAAACGAACAAGAGGGAAAAAATTGAACCAAAAGGGAAAAAAACGAAAGAAAAGGAAAAAAAACGAACGAAGAGGGAAGAAACCAAACGAGAGAAAAAAAATTGCACGAAAAGGTAAAAAGACGAACGAAAAGGGAAAAAGGAAAACGAAAAGGGAAAAATCCAAACGAAGAGGAAAAAAACCCAACGAAAAGGGAAAAATGCAAACGAAAAGGCAAAAAAGCGAACGAAGAGGATAAAAACCCAACGAAAAGGGAAAAATCAAAACGAAGAGGGAAAAAAAGCAACAAAAAGGGAAAAAACCGAACGAAGAGGGAAAAAATTGAACGAAAAGGGAAGAAACCGAACGAAGAGGGAAAAAATTGAAGGAAAAGGGAAGAAACCCCACGAAAAGGGAAAAAACCCGAACGAAGAGGGAAAAAATTAAACGCAAATGTAACAAACTGAACCAAACGGGAAAAAAGCAAAGAAAAGGGAAAAATCAGAACTAAGAGGGAAAAAACCCAACGAAAAGAGACATAAATTGAACGAAAAGTGAAAAAACGTAACGAAAAGGGAAAAAAACGAACGAAGAGGGAGAAAACCGAACGAAAGGGAAAAAATTGAACGAAAAGGGAAAAAACCGAACGAAAAGGGAAAAAAGCTAACGAAAAGGAAAAAATCCAAACGAAGAGGGAAAAAACCCAAAGATGAGGGCGGAAACTGACCGAAGAGGGAAAAAACCCATCGAAAAGGGAAAATCCAAACGAAGAGGGGAAAAAACCAAAAGAAAAGGCAAAAATGCGAACGAAGAGGGAACTAACCGACCGAAGAGGGAAAAATCCAGACGATGCGGGAAAAAACCGAACCAAAAGGGAAAACCCTAACGAAAAGGGAAAAAACTCAACGAAAAGGGAAAAAATTAAACGAAAAGGGAAAAAACGTAAAGGGAAAAAGCGTAACGAAAAGGGAAATAAACGAACGAAGAGGGAAAAAACCAAACGAAAGGGAAAAAATTGAACCAAAAGGGAAAAAACGAACGAAAAGGGAAAATTCCGAACGAAGAGGGAAAAAACCCAACGAAAAGGGAAAAGTCCAAACGAAGAGGGAAAAAACCGAACGAAGAGGGAAGAAACCGACCTAAGAGCGAAAAAATCAACGAAAAGGGAAAAATCCAGACGAAGAGGGAAACTTCGAACGAAGAGGGAAAAACCCCAACAAAAAGGGAAGAAAACCAACGAAAACGCAAAAAATTGAACCAAAAAGGAAAAAACGTAACGAAAAGGGCAAAAAACGAACAAAGAGGAAAAAAAACCGAACGAGATGGAAAAAATTGAACCAAAAGGGAAAAAAGCGAACGAAAAGGGAAAAATCCAAACGAAGAGGGAAAAAATCAAACGAAGAGGGAAAACACCAACGAAAAGGGGAAAAATTTAATGAAAAGGGTAAAAACGTAACGAAAAGGGAAAAAACCGAACGAGAGGGAAAAAATTGAACGAAAAGGTAAAAAGACGAACGAAAAGGGAAAAATCCAAACGGAGAGGAAAAAAACCCAACGAAAAGGGAAAAATGCAAACGAAAAGGCAAAAAAGCGAACCAAGAGGGAAAAAACCCAACGAAAAGGGAAAAGTCAAAACGAAGAGGGAAAAAAATCAACAAAAAGGAAAAAAAAACCGAACGAAGAGGGAAAAAATTGAGCGAAAAGGGAAGAAACCGAACGAAGAGGGAAAAATTTGAACGAAAAGGAAGGAAACCCCACGAAAAAGGAAAAAATCGAACGAAGAGGGAAAAAATTGAACGAAAAGGGAAAAAAACGGAACCAAAAGGGAAAAAAGCAAAGAAAAGGGAAAAATCAGAACTTAGAGGGAAAAAACCCAACGAAAAGGGAAAAAATTGAACGAAAAGGGAAAAAACGTATCGAAAAGGGAAAAAAAAATCGAAGAGAGAAAAAGCCGAACGAGAGGGAATAAATTGAACCAAAAAGGGAAAAAAACGAACGAAAAGGAAAAAATCCAAACGAAGAGGGAAAAAACCGAACGATGAGGGAGGAAACCGACCGAGGAGGGAAAAAACCCATAGAAAATGGAAAAATCCAATCGAAGAGGGAAAAATTCGAACGAAGAGGGAAAAAACCAAAAGAAGAGGGAAAAATTCGAACGAAGAGGGAAAAAACCGATCAAAAAGGGAAAAACCCAACGAAAAGGGAAAAAATTAAACGAAATGGGAAAAAGCGTAACGAAAAGGGAAAAAAACGAACGAAGAGGGAAATAAACCAAACGAGAGGGAACAAACTGAGCGAAAAGGAAAAATCCAAACGAAGAGAGAAAAATACAAACGAAAAGGGAAAAAATTGAACGAAAAGGGAAAAAAACGAACGAAAAGGAAAAAAGCAAACGAAAAGGGAAAAATTCAAACAAAGAGGGAAAAAACCGAACGAAGAGAGAAGAAACCGTCTGAAGAGGGAAAAAAAACCCAACAAAAGGGGAAAAATCCAGACGAAGAGGGAAAAATTCGAACGAAGCGGGAAAAAACCCAACGAAAAGGGAAAAAACCCAACGAAAAGGGAAAAAATTGAACCAAAAGGGGGAAAACGTAACGAAAAGCTAAAAAAACGAAGAGGGAAAAAACCGAACGAGAGGGAAAAAATTGAACCAAAAGGGAAAAAAACGAACGAAAAGGGAAAACTCGAAACCAAGAGGGAAGAAACCAACGAAAAGGGAAGAAACGGAACCAAGAGGGAAAAAACCCAACGAAAAAATAAAAATCAGAACTAAGATGGAAAAATCCCAACGAAAAGGGAAAAAATTGAACGAAAAGGGAAAAAACGTAACGAAAAGGAAAGAAAACGAACGAAGAGGGAGAAATCCGAACGAGAGGGAAAACATTGAACCAAAAGGGAAAAAAACGAACGAAAAGGGAAAACTCCAAACGAAGAGGGAAAAAACCCAACGAAAAGGGAAAAATCCAAACGAAGAGGGAAAAAACCGAAAGAAGAGGGAAGAAACCGACCGAAGAGCGAAAAACCCAACGAAAAGGGAAAAATCCAGACGAAGAGGGAAAAATTCGAACGAAGAGGGAAAAAACCCAACGAAAAGGGAAAAAACCCAACGAAAAGGGAAAAAACCCAACGAAAACGCAAAAAATTGAACCAAAAGGGAAAAAACGTAACGAAAAGGGCAAAAAACGAACGAAGAGGGAAAAAACCGAACGAGAGGGAAAAAATTGAACCAAATGGGAAAAAGGGGAACGAAAAGGGAAAAATCCAAACGAAGAGGGAAAAAATCAAACGAAGAGGGAAAAAACCAACGAAAAGGGGAAAAAGCAACGAAAAGGAAAAAAAAGGGAACCAAAAGGGAAAAAGCCCAAAAAAAGGAAAAATCAGAACTAAGAGGGACACAAACCCAACGAAAAGGGAAAAAAATGTAAAGAAAAGGGTAAAAACCTAACGAAAAGGGAAAAAACCGAACGAGAGGGAAAAAATTGAACCAAAAGGTAAAAAGACGAACGAAAAGGTAAAAAGACGAACGAGAAGGGAAAAATCCAAACGGAGAGGAAAAATCCAAACGAAGAGGTAAAAAAAACCGAACGAAGAGGGAAGAAAACGACCAAAGAGGGAAAAAACCTAACGTAAAGGGAAAAATCCAGACGAAGAGGGAAAAATTCGAACGAAGAGGGAAAAAACCCAACGAAAAGCGAAAAAACCCAACGAAAAGGGAAAAAATGAACGAAGAGGGTGAAAAACCGAACGAGAGGGAACAAATTGAACCAAAAAGGAAAAAACAGGAACGAAAAGGAAAAAAAACGAACGAAAAGGGAAAAATCCATAAGAAGAACGAAAAAACCCAACGAAAAGGGAAAAAACCCAACGAAGAGGGAAAAAACCGAACAAGAGGGAAAAAATAGAACCAAAAGGGAAAATAACGAACGAAGAGGGAAAAAACCGAACAAGAGGGAAAAAATTGAACCAAAAGGGAAAAAAGCAAACGAAGAGGGAAAAATGCAAACGAAGAGGGAAAAATCCAAACGAAGAGGGAAAAAGCCCAACGAAAAAGGAAGAAATTGAAAGAAAATGGAAAAAAACGTACGAAAAAGGGAAAAAAACGAACGAAGAGGGAAAAAACCGAACGAGAGAAAAAATATTGAACGAAAAGGTAAAAAGACGAACGAAAAGGGAAAAAGGCAAACGAAAAGAGAAAAATCCAAACGAAGAGGAAAAAAAACCCAAGGAAATGCAAACGAAAAGGCAAAAAAGTGAACGAAGAAAAAAAAATCCAACGAAAAAAGAAAAATCAAAACGAAGAGGGAAAAAACCAACAAAAAGGGAAAAAACCGAACGAAGAGGAAAAAATTGAACTAAAAGGGAAGAAACCGAACGTAGAGGATAAAAATTAAAGGAAAAGGGAAGAAACCCCACGAAAAGAGAAAAACCCGAACGAAGAGGGAAAAAATTGAACGCAAAGGGAAAAAACGGAACCAAACGGGAAAAAAGCAAAGAAAAGGGAAAAATCAGAACTAAGAGGGGAAAAACCCAACGAAAAGGGAAAAAATTGAACGAAGAGGGAAAAAACCGAACGAGAGGGAAAAAAATTGAACGAAAAGGGAAAAAAACGAACGAAAAGGGAAAAAAGCTAACGAAAAGGAAAAAAACGAACGAAGAGGGAAAAAACCGAACGAGAGGGAAAAATTGAACGAAAAGGGAAAAAAACGAACGAAAAGGGAAAAAAGCTAACGGAAAGGAAAAAATCCAAACGAAGAGGGAAAAAACCGAACGATGAGGGAGGAAACCGACCGAAGAGGGAAAAAACCCATCGAAAAGGGAAAAATCGAAACGAAGAGGGGAAAAAACCGAACGAAAAGGGAAAACCCTAACGAATAGGGAAAAAACCCAACGAAAAGCGAAAAAATTAAACGAAAAGGGAAAAAGCGTAACGAAAAGGGAAAAAAACGAACGAAGAGCGAAAAAACCCAACGAGAGGGAAAAAATTGAACGAAGGGAAAAAGAGGAACGAAAAGGAAAAATCCAAACGAAGAGAGATAAATACAAACGAAAAGGGAAAAAATTGAACGAAAAGGGAAAAAAGCAAACGAAAAGGGAAAAATGCAAACGAAGAGGGAGGAAACCCAACGAAAAGGTAAAAAACCCAAGGAAAAGGGAAAAATCCAAACGAAGAGGGAAGAAACCGAACGAAGAGGGAAGAAGCCGACCGAAGAGGGAAAAAACCCAACAAAAAGGGAAAAAGCCACACGAAGAGGGAAAAATTCGAAGGGAAAAAATTGAACCAAAAAGGAGAAAACGTAACGAAAAGGGATAAAAACGAACGAGAGGGAACAAATTGTACGAAAAGGGAAAAATCCGAACGAAGAGGGAAAAAAGCGAACGAAAAGGGAAAAATCCGAACGAAGAGGGAAAAACCCCAACGAAAAGGGAAACATCAAAACGAAGAGAAAAAAAACCAACCAAAAGGGAAAAAACCGAACTAAGAGGAAAAAAAATGAACGAAAAGGAAGAAACCGAACGAAGAGGGACGAAATTGAAAGAAAAGGGAAAAAACCAAAGAAAAGGGAAAAATCAGAACTAAGAGGGAAAAAACCCAACGAAAAGGGAAAAAATTGAACCAAAAGGGAAAAAACGTAACGAAAAGGGAAAAAACCGAACGAAAAGGGTAAAAATTGAATGAATAGTGAAAAATCCAAACGCAGAGGGAAAAAACCGAACGAGGAGGCTAAAATTGAACGAAAAGGGAAAAAACATAACTAAAAGGGAAAAAACCGAACGGGAGGGAAAAACGGAACGAAGGGGAAAAAATCCGAACGAATAGGGAAAATATTGAACGAAAAGGTAAAAATCCAAACGAAGAGGGAAAAAACCCAACGAAAAGGTAAAAGTCAAAACGAAGAGGCAAAAAAACATTAAAAAGGGAATAAACCGAACGAGAGGGGAAAAAATTGAACGAAATGGGAGGAAATCCACGAAAAGGGTAAAAACTGAACGAAGAATGAAACAATTGAAGGAAAAAAAACGGAAATAACGGGGAAAAAACCAAAGAAAAGGAAAAATCAGAACTGAGAGGAAAAAAACGCAACGAAAAGAGAAAAAAATTGAACGAAAAGGGAATAAACGTAACGAAAACGGAAAAAAACGAAAGAAGAGGGAAAAAACCGAACGACAGCGAAAAAATTGAACGAAAAAGGAAAAAACGAACGAAAATGGAATGAAGCAAACGAAAAGGAAAAAATCCAAACGAAGAGGGAAAAAACCGAACGAAGAGGGAAGAAACCGACCGAAGAGGGAAAAGCCCAGACGAAGCGGGAAAAAACCGAACAATAAGGGAAAAACCTAACGAAAAGCGAAAAAACTCAACGAAAAGGGAGAAAATTAAACGAAAAGGGAAAACACGTAAAGGGAAAAAGCGTAAGGAAAAGGGAGATAAACGAACGAAGAAGGAAAAAACCAAACGAGAGGGAAAAAATTGAACGAAAAGGGAAAAAAGCAAACGAAAAGGGAAAAATGCAAACGAAGAGGGAAGAAACCCAACGAAAAGGGAAAAAACCCAACGAAAAGGGAAAAATCCAAACGAAGAGGGAAAAAAACCCAACGAAAAGGGAAAAATTTGAACCAAAAGGGAAAAAACGTAACCAAAAAGGCAAAAAACGAACGAAGAGGGAAAAAACCGAACGAGAGTGAAAAAATTGAACCAAAAGGGAAAAAAACGAACGAAAAGGAAAAAAATGAACGAAAAGGGAAAAATTCAAACGAAGAGGGAAAAAACCCAACAAAAAGGGAAAAAGCCCAACGAAGAGGGAAAAATCCCGAACAAGAGGGAAAAAATTGAACCAAAAGGGAAAAAAACGAACGAAGAGGGAAAAAACCGAACAAGAGGGAAAAAAATGAACCAAAAGGGAAAAAAACGAAAGAAAAGGAAAAAAAACGAACGAAAAGGGAGAAATCCAAACGAAGAGGGAAAAATGCAATCGAAGAGGAAAAAAGCCCTACGAAAAAGGAAAAATCTGAACTAAGAGGTAAAAAACCCAACGAAAAGGGAAAAAATTGAAAGAAAAGGGAAAAAACGTAAGAAATAGGGAGAAAAACGTAAGAAATAGGGAAAAAAACGAACGAAGAGGGAAAAAACCAAACGAGAGAAAAAAAATTGAACGAAAAGGTAAAAAGACGAACGAAAAGGGAAAAAGGCAAACGAAAAGGGAAAAATCCAAACGAAGAGGAAAAAAAACCCAACGAAAAGGGAAAAATGCAAACGAAAAGGCAAAAAAGCGAACGAAGAGGAAAAAAACCCAACGAAAAGGGAAAAATCAAAACGGAGAGGGAAAAAAAGCAACAAAAAGGGAAAAAAAAACCGAACGAAGAGGGAAAAAATTGAAGGAAAACGGAAGAAACCCCACGAAAAGGGAAAAACCCGAACGAAGAGGGAAAAAATTGAACGCAAAGGGAAAAAAACGGAACCAAACGGGAAAAAAGCAAAGAAAAGGGAAAAATCAGAACTAAGAGGGAAAAAACCCAACGAAAAGAGACATAAATTGAACGAAAAGTGAAAAAACGTAACGAAAAGGGAAAAAAACGAACGAAGAGGGAGAAAACCGAACGAGAGGGAAAAAATTGAACGAAAAGGGAAAACAACGAACGAAAAGGGAAAAAAGCTAACGAAAAGGAAAAAATCCAAACGAAGAGGGAAAAAACCGAACGATGAGGGAGGAAACCGACCCAAGAGGGAAAAAACCCATCGAAAAGGGAAAATCCAAATGAAAAGGGAAAAAAACCAAAAGAAAAGGCAAAAATTCGTAACACGTAAAGGGAAAAAGCGTAACGAAAAAGGAGATAAACGAACGAAGAGGGAAAAAATCAAACGAGAGGGAAAAAATTGAACGAAAAGGGAAAAAAGCAAACGAAAAGGGAAAAATGAAAACGAAGAGGGAAGAAACCTACGAAAAGGGAAAAAACCCAACGAAAAGGGAAAAATCCAAACGAAGAGGGAAAAAAAACCGAACGAAGGGGGAAAAAATCCAACGAAAAGGGAAAAACCCAACGAAAAGGGAAAAAATTGAACCAAAAGAGAAAAAACGTAACCAAAAAGCAAAAAACGAACGAAGAGGGAAAAAACCGAACGAGAGTGAAAAAATTGAACCAAAAGGGGAAAAAACGAACGAAAAGGAAAACAAAACGAACAAGAGGGAAAAAATTGAACCAAAAGGGAAAAAAACGAAAGAAAAGGAAAAAAAACGAACGAAGAGGGAAGAAACCAAACGAGAGAAAAAAAATTGCACGAAAAGGTAAAAAGATGAACGAAAAGGGAAAAAGGAAAACGAAAAGGGAAAAATCCAAACGAAGAGGAAAAAAACCCAACGAAAAGGGAAAAATGCAAACGAAAAGGCAAAAAAGCGAACGAAGAGGATAAAAACCCAACGAAAAGGGAAAAATCAAAACGAAGAGGGAAAAAAAGCAACAAAAAGGGAAAAAACCGAACGAAGAGGAAAAAAATTGAACGAAAAGGGAAGAAACCGAACGAAGAGGGAAAAAATTGAAGGAAAAGGGAAGAAACCCCACGAAAAGGGAAAAAACCCGAACGAAGAGGGAAAAAATTGAACGCAAATGTAACAAACTGAACCAAACGGGAAAAAAGCAAAGAAAAGGGAAAAATCAGAACTAAGAGGGAAAAAACCCAACGAAAAGAGACATAAATTGAACGAAAAGTGAAAAAACGTAACGAAAAGGGAAAAAAACGAACGAAGAGGGAGAAAACCGAACGAAAGGGAAAAAATTGAACGAAAAGGGAAAAAACCAAACGAAAAGGGAAAAAAGCTAACGAAAAAGAAAAAATCCAAACGAAGAGGGAAAAAACCCAAAGATGAGAGCGGAAACTGACCGAAGAGGGAAAAAACCCATCGAAAAGGGAAAATCCAAACGAAGAGGGGAAAAAACCAAAAGAAAAGGCAAAAATGCGAACGAAGAGGGAACTAACCGACCGAAGAGGGAAAAATCCAGACGATGCGGGAAAAAACCGAACCAAAAGGGAAAACCCTAACGAAAAGGGAAAAAACTCAACGAAAAGGGAAAAAATTAAACGAAAAGGGAAAAAACGTAAAGGGAAAAAGCGTAACGAAAAGGGAAATAAACGAACGAAGAGGGAAAAAACCAAACGAGAGGGAAAAAATTGAACCAAAAGGGAAAAAACGAACGAAAAGGGAAAATTCCGAACGAAGAGGGAAAAAACCCAACGAAAAGGGAAAAGTCCAAACGAAGAGGGAAAAAACCGAACGAAGAGGGAAGAAACCGACCTAAGAGCGAAAAAATCAACGAAAAGGGAAAAATCCAGACGAAGAGGGAAACTTCGAACGAAGAGGGAAAAACCCCAACAAAAAGGGAAGAAAACCGAACGAAGAGGGAAAAAATTGAAGGAAAAGGGAAGAAACCCCACGAAAAGGGAAAAACCCGAACGAAGAGGGAAAAAATTGAACGCAAAGGGAAAAAACGGAACCAAACGGGAAAAAAGCAAAGAAAAGGGAAAAATCAGAACTAAGAGGGAAAAAACCCAACGAAAAGAGACATAAATTGAACGAAAAGTGAAAAAACGTAAC
Source organism: Deroplatys truncata (assembly GCA_030765065.1). Taxonomy (NCBI): domain Eukaryota; kingdom Metazoa; phylum Arthropoda; class Insecta; order Mantodea; family Mantidae; genus Deroplatys; species Deroplatys truncata. The sequence continues at coordinate 91,918,414 of CM060979.1, forward strand.
GAAAAGGGAAAAAAACGAACGAAGAGGGAGAAAACGGAACGAGAGGGAAAAAATTGAACGAAAAGGGAAAACAACGAACGAAAAGGGAAAAAAGCTAACGAAAAGGAAAAAATCCAAACGAAGAGGGAAAAAACCGAACGATGAGGGAGGAAACCGACCCAAGAGGGAAAAAACCCATCGAAAAGGGAAAATCCAAATGAAAAGGGAAAAAAACCAAAAGAAAAGGCAAAAATTCGTAACACGTAAAGGGAAAAAGCGTAACGAAAAAGGAGATAAACGAACGAAGAGGGAAAAAATCAAACGAGAGGGAAAAAATTGAACGAAAAAGGAAAAAAGCAAACGAAAAGGGAAAAATGAAAACGAAGAGGGAAGAAACCTACGAAAAGGGAAAAAACCCAACGAAAAGGGAAAAATCCAAACGAAGAGGGAAAAAAACCGAACGAAGGGGGAAAAAATCCAACGAAAAGGGAAAAACCCAACGAAAAGGGAAAAAATTGAACCAAAAGAGAAAAAACGTAACCAAAAAGCAAAAAAAGAACGAAGAGGGAAAAAACCGAACGAGAGTGAAAAAATTGAACCAAAAGGGGAAAAAACGAACGAAAAGGAAAACAAAACGAACAAGAGGGAAAAAATTGAACCAAAAGGGAAAAAAACGAAAGAAAAGGAAAAAAAACGAACGAAGAGGGAAGAAACCAAACGAGAGAAAAAAAATTGCACGAAAAGGTAAAAAGATGAACGAAAAGGGAAAAAGGAAAACGAAAAGGGAAAAATCCAAACGAAGAGGAAAAAAACCCAACGAAAAGGGAAAAATGCAAACGAAAAGGCAAAAAAGCGAACGAAGAGGATAAAAACCCAACGAAAAGGGAAAAATCAAAACGAAGAGGGAAAAAAAGCAACAAAAAGGGAAAAAACCGAACGAAGAGGAAAAAAATTGAACGAAAAGGGAAGAAACCGAACGAAGAGGGAAAAAATTGAAGGAAAAGGGAAGAAACCCCACGAAAAGGGAAAAAACCCGAACGAAGAGGGAAAAAATTAAACGCAAATGTAACAAACTGAACCAAACGGGAAAAAAGCAAAGAAAAGGGAAAAATCAGAACTAAGAGGGAAAAAACCCAACGAAAAGAGACATAAATTGAACGAAAAGTGAAAAAACGTAACGAAAAGGGAAAAAAACGAACGAAGAGGGAGAAAACCGAACGAAAGGGAAAAAATTGAACGAAAAGGGAAAAAACCAAACGAAAAGGGAAAAAAGCTAACGAAAAAGAAAAAATCCAAACGAAGAGGGAAAAAACCCAAAGATGAGGGCGGAAACTGACCGAAGAGGGAAAAAACCCATCGAAAAGGGAAAATCCAAACGAAGAGGGGAAAAAACCAAAAGAAAAGGCAAAAATGCGAACGAAGAGGGAACTAACCGACCGAAGAGGGAAAAATCCAGACGATGCGGGAAAAAACCGAACCAAAAGGGAAAACCCTAACGAAAAGGGAAAAAACTCAACGAAAAGGGAAAAAATTAAACGAAAAGGGAAAAAACGTAAAGGGAAAAAGCGTAACGAAAAGGGAAATAAACGAACGAAGAGGGAAAAAACCAAACGAGAGGGAAAAAATTGAACCAAAAGGGAAAAAACGAACGAAAAGGGAAAATTCCGAACGAAGAGGGAAAAAACCCAACGAAAAGGGAAAAGTCCAAACGAAGAGGGAAAAAACCGAACGAAGAGGGAAGAAACCGACCTAAGAGCGAAAAAATCAACGAAAAGAGAAAAATCCAGACGAAGAGGGAAACTTCGAACGAAGAGGGAAAAACCCCAACAAAAAGGGAAGAAAACCGAACGAAGAGGGAAAAAATTGAAGGAAAAGGGAAGAAACCCCACGAAAAGGGAAAAACCCGAACGAAGAGGGAAAAAATTGAACGCAAAGGGAAAAAACGGAACCAAACGGGAAAAAAGCAAAGAAAAGGGAAAAATCAGAACTAAGAGGGAAAAAACCCAACGAAAAGAGACATAAATTGAACGAAAAGTGAAAAAACGTAACGAAAAGGGAAAAAAACGAACGAAGAGGGAGAAAACGGAACGAGAGGGAAAAAATTGAACGAAAAGGGAAAACAACGAACGAAAAGGGAAAAAAGCTAACGAAAAGGAAAAAATCCAAACGAAGAGGGAAAAAACCGAACGATGAGGGAGGAAACCGACCCAAGAGGGAAAAAACCCATCGAAAAGGGAAAATCCAAATGAAAAGGGAAAAAAACCAAAAGAAAAGGCAAAAATTCGTAACACGTAAAGGGAAAAAGCGTAACGAAAAAGGAGATAAACGAACGAAGAGGGAAAAAATCAAACGAGAGGGAAAAAATTGAACGAAAAAGGAAAAAAGCAAACGAAAAGGGAAAAATGAAAACGAAGAGGGAAGAAACCTACGAAAAGGGAAAAAACCCAACGAAAAGGGAAAAATCCAAACGAAGAGGGAAAAAAAACCGAACGAAGGGGGAAAAAATCCAACGAAAAGGGAAAAACCCAACGAAAAGGGAAAAAATTGAACCAAAAGAGAAAAAACGTAACCAAAAAGCAAAAAACGAACGAAGAGGGAAAAAACCGAACGAGAGTGAAAAAATTGAACCAAAAGGGGAAAAAACGAACGAAAAGGAAAACAAAACGAACAAGAGGGAAAAAATTGAACCAAAAGGGAAAAAAACGAAAGAAAAGGAAAAAAAACGAACGAAGAGGGAAGAAACCAAACGAGAGAAAAAAAATTGCACGAAAAGGTAAAAAGATGAACGAAAAGGGAAAAAGGAAAACGAAAAGGGAAAAATCCAAACGAAGAGGAAAAAAACCCAACGAAAAGGGAAAAATGCAAACGAAAAGGCAAAAAAGCGAACGAAGAGGATAAAAACCCAACGAAAAGGGAAAAATCAAAACGAAGAGGGAAAAAAAGCAACAAAAAGGGAAAAAACCGAACGAAGAGGAAAAAAATTGAACGAAAAGGGAAGAAACCGAACGAAGAGGGAAAAAATTGAAGGAAAAGGGAAGAAACCCCACGAAAAGGGAAAAAACCCGAACGAAGAGGGAAAAAATTGAACGCAAATGTAACAAACTGAACCAAACGGGAAAAAAGCAAAGAAAAGGGAAAAATCAGAACTAAGAGGGAAAAAACCCAACGAAAAGAGACATAAATTGAACGAAAAGTGAAAAAACGTAACGAAAAGGGAAAAAAACGAACGAAGAGGGAGAAAACCGAACGAAAGGGAAAAAATTGAACGAAAAGGGAAAAAACCGAACGAAAAGGGAAAAAAGCTAACGAAATAGAAAAAATCCAAACGAAGAGGGGAAAAACCCAAAGATGAGGGCGGAAACTGACCGAAGAGGGAAAAAACCCATCGAAAAGGGAAAATCCAAACGAAGAGGGGAAAAAACCAAAAGAAAAGGCAAAAATGCGAACGAAGAGGGAACTAACCGACCGAAGAGGGAAAAATCCAGACGATGCGGGAAAAAACCGAACCAAAAGGGAAAACCCTAACGAAAAGGGAAAAAACTACACGAAAAGGGAAAAAATTAAACGAAAAGGGAAAAAACGTAAAGGGAAAAAGCGTAACGAAAAGGGAAATAAACGAACGAAGAGGGAAAAAACCAAACGAGAGGGAAAAAATTGAACCAAAAGGGAAAAAACGAACGAAAAGGGAAAATTCCGAACGAAGAGGGAAAAAACCCAACGAAAAGGGAAAAGTCCAAACGAAGAGGGAAAAAACCGATCGAAGAGGGAAGAAAATGACCTAAGAGCGAAAAAATCAACGAAAAGGGAAAAATCCAGACGAAGAGGGAAACTTCGAACGAAGAGGGAAAAACCCCAACAAAAAGGGAAGAAAACCAACGAAAACGCAAAAAATTGAACCAAAAAGGAAAAAACGTAACGAAAAGGGCAAAAAACGAACAAAGAGGGAAAAAAACGAACAAAGAGGGAAAAAATTGAACCAAAAGGGAAAAAAGCGAACGAAAAGGGAAAAATCCAAACGAAGAGGGAAAAAATCAAACGAAGAGGGAAAACACCAACGAGAAGGGGAAAAATTTAATGAAAAGGGTAAAAACGTAACGAAAAGGGAAAAAACCGAACGAGAGGGAAAAAATTGAACGAAAAGGTAAAAAGACGAACGAAAAGGGAAAAATCCAAACGGAGAGGAAAAAAACCCAACGAAAAGGGAAAAATGCAAACGAAAAGGCAAAAAAGCGAACCAAGAGGGAAAAAACCCAACGAAAAGGGAAAAGTCAAAACGAAGAGGGAAAAAAATCAACAAAAAGGAAAAAAAACCGAACGAAGAGGGAAAAAATTGAGCGAAAAGGGAAGAAACCGAACGAAGAGGGAAAAATTTGAACGAAAAGGAAGGAAACCCCACGAAAAAGGAAAAAATCGAACGAAGAGGGAAAAAATTGAACGAAAAGGGAAAAAAACGGAACCAAAAGGGAAAAAAGCAAAGAAAAGGGAAAAATCAGAACTTAGAGGGAAAAAACCCAACGAAAAGGGAAAAAATTGAACGAAAAGGGAAAAAACGTATCGAAAAGGGAAAAAAAAAATCGAAGAGGGAAAAAGCCGAACGAGAGGGAAAAAATTGAACCAAAAAGGGAAAAAAACGAACGAAAAGGAAAAAATCCAAACGAAGAGGGAAAAAACCGAACGATGAGGGAGGAAACCGACCGAGGAGGGAAAAAACCCATAGAAAATGGAAAAATCCAATCGAAGAGGGAAAAATTCCAACGAAGAGGGAAAAAACCAAAAGAAGAGGGAAAAATTCGAACGAAGAGGGAAAAAACCGATCAAAAAGGGAAAAACCCAACGAAAAGGGAAAAAATTAAACGAAATGGGAAAAAGCGTAACGAAAAGGGAAAAAAACGAACGAAGAGGGAAATAAACCAAACGAGAGGGAACAAACTGAACGAAAAGGTAAAATCCAAACGAAGAGAGAAAAATACAAACGAGAAGGGAAAAAATTGAACGAAAAGGGAAAAAAACGAACGAAAAGGAAAAAAGCAAACGAAAAGGGAAAAATTCAAACAAAGAGGGAAAAAACCGAACGAGGAGAGAAGAAACCGTCCGAAGAGGGAAAAAAAACCCAACAAAAGGGGAAAAATCCAGACGAAGAGGGAAAAATTCGAACGAAGCGGGAAAAAACCCAACGAAAAGGGAAAAAACCCAACGAAAAGGGAAAAAATTGAACCAAAAGGGGGAAAACGTAACGAAAAGCTAAAAAAAACGAAGAGGGAAAAAACCGAACGAGAGGGAAAAAATTGAACCAAAAGGGAAAAAAACGAACGAAAAGGGAAAACTCGAAACCAAGAGGGAAAAAACCAACGAAAAGGGAAGAAACGGAACCAAGAGGGAAAAAACCCAACGAAAAAAGAAAAATCAGAACTAAGATGGAAAAATCCCAACGAAAAGGGAAAAAATTGAACGAAAAGGGAAAAAACGTAACGAAAAGGAAAGAAAACGAACGAAGAGGGAGAAATCCGAACGAGAGGGAAAAAATTGAACCAAAAGGGAAAAAAACGAACGAAAAGGGAAAACTCCAAACGAAGAGGGAAAAAACCCAACGAAAAGGGAAAAATCCAAACGAAGAGGGAAAAAACCGAAAGAAGAGGGAAGAAACCGACCGAAGAGCGAAAAACCCAACGAAAAGGGAAAAATCCAGACGAAGAGGGAAAAATTCGAACGAAGAGGGAAAAAACCCAACGAAAAGGGAAAAAACCCAACGAAAAGGGAAAAAACCCAACGAAAACGCAAAAAATTGAACCAAAAGGGAAAAAACGTAACGAAAAGGGCAAAAAACGAACGAAGAGGGAAAAAACCGAACGAGAGGGAAAAAATTGAACCAAATGGGAAAAAGGGGAACGAAAAGGGAAAAATCCAAACGAAGAGGGAAAAAATCAAACGAAGAGGGAAAAAACCAACGAAAAGGGGAAAAAGCAACGAAAAGGAAAAAAAAGGGAACCAAAAGGGAAAAAGCCCAAAAAAGGAAAAATCAGAACTAAGAGGGACAAAAACCCAACGAAAAGGGAAAAAATGTAAAGAAAAGGGTAAAAACGTAACGAAAAGGGAAAAAACCGAACGAGAGGGAAAAAATTGAACCAAAAGGTAAAAAGACGAACGAAAAGGTAAAAAGACGAACGAGAAGGGAAAAATCCAAACGGAGAGGAAAAATCCAAACGAAGAGGTAAAAAAACCGAACGAAGAGGGAAGAAAACGACCAAAGAGGGAAAAAACCTAACGTAAAGGGAAAAATCCAGACGAAGAGGGAAAAATTCGAACGAAGAGGGAAAAAACCCAACGAAAAGGGAAAAAATGAACGAAGAGGGTGAAAAACCGAACGAGAGGGAACAAATTGAACCAAAAAGGAAAAAACAGGAACGAAAAGGAAAAAAAAACGAACGAAAAGGGAAAAATCCATAAGAAGAAGGAAAAAACCCAACGAAAAGGGAAAAAACCCAACGAAGAGGGAAAAAACCGAACAAGAGGGAAAAAATAGAACCAAAAGGGAAAATAACGAACGAAGAGGGAAAAAACCGAACAAGAGGGAAAAAATTGAACCAAAAGGGAAAAAAGCAAACGAAGAGGGAAAAATGCAAACGAAGAGGGAAAAAGCCCAACGAAAAAGGAAGAAATTGAAAGAAAATGGAAAAAACGTACGAAAAAGGGAAAAAAACGAACGAAGAGGGAAAAAACCGAACGAGAGAAAAAATATTGAACGAAAAGGTAAAAAGACGAACGAAAAGGGAAAAAGGCAAACGAAAAGAGAAAAATCCAAACGAAGAGGAAAAAAAACCCAAGGAAATGCAAACGAAAAGGCAAAAAAGTGAACGAAGAAAAAAAAATCCAACGAAAAAAGAAAAATCAAAACGAAGAGGGAAAAAACCAACAAAAAGGGAAAAAACCGAACGAAGAGGAAAAAATTGAACTAAAAGGGAAGAAACCGAACGTAGAGGATAAAAATTGAAGGAAAAGGGAAGAAACCCCACGAAAAGAGAAAAACCCGAACGAAGAGGGAAAAAATTGAACGCAAAGGGAAAAAACGGAACCAAACGGGAAAAAAGCAAAGAAAAGGGAAAAATCAGAACTAAGAGGGGAAAAACCCAACGAAAAGGGAAAAAATTGAACGAAGAGGGAAAAAACCGAACGAGAGGGAAAAAAATTGAACGAAAAGGGAAAAAAAACGAACGAAAAGGGAAAAAAGCTAACGAAAAGGAAAAAAACGAACGAAGAGGGAAAAAACCGAACGAGAGGGAAAAATTGAACGAAAAGGGAAAAAAACGAACGAAAAGGGAAAAAAGCTAACGGAAAGGAAAAAATCCAAACGAAGAGGGAAAAAACCGAACGATGAGGGAGGAAACCGACCGAAGAGGGAAAAAACCCATCGAAAAGGGAAAAATCGAAACGAAGAGGGGAAAAAACCGAACGAAAAGGGAAAACCCTAACGAATAGGGAAAAAACCCAACGAAAAGCGAAAAAATTAAACGAAAAGGGAAAAAGCGTAACGAAAAGGGAAAAAAACGAACGAAGAGCGAAAAAACCCAACGAGAGGGAAAAAATTGAACGAAGGGAAAAAAAGGAACGAAAAGGAAAAATCCAAACGAAGAGAGATAAATACAAACGAAAAGGGAAAAAATTGAACGAAAAGGGAAAAAAGCAAACGAAAAGGGAAAAATGCAAACGAAGAGGGAGGAAACCCAACGAAAAGGTAAAAAACCCAAGGAAAAGGGAAAAATCCAAACGAAGAGGGAAGAAACCGAACGAAGAGGGAAGAAGCCGACCGAAGAGGGAAAAAACCCAACAAAAAGGGAAAAAGCCACACGAAGAGGGAAAAATTCGAAGGGAAAAAATTGAACCAAAAAGGAGAAAACGTAACGAAAAGGGATAAAAACGAACGAGAGGGAACAAATTGTACGAAAAGGGAAAAATCCGAACGAAGAGGGAAAAAAGCGAACGAAAAGGGAAAAATCCGAACGAAGAGGGAAAAACCCCAACGAAAAGGGAAACATCAAAACGAAGAGAAAAAAAACCAACCAAAAGGGAAAAAACCGAACTAAGAGGAAAAAAAAATGAACGAAAAGGAAGAAACCGAACGAAGAGGGACGAAATTGAAAGAAAAGGGAAAAAACCAAAGAAAAGGGAAAAATCAGAACTAAGAGGGAAAAAACCCAACGAAAAGGGAAAAAATTGAACCAAAAGGGAAAAAACGTAACGAAAAGGGAAAAAACCGAACGAAAAGGGTAAAAATTGAATGAATAGTGAAAAATCCAAACGCAGAGGGAAAAAACCGAACGAGGAGGCTAAAATTGAACGAAAAGGGAAAAAACATAACTAAAAGGGAAAAAACCGAACGGGAGGGAAAAACGGAACGAAGGGGAAAAAAACCGAACGAATAGGGAAAATATTGAACGAAAAGGTAAAAATCCAAACGAAGAGGGAAAAAACCCAACGAAAAGGTAAAAGTCAAAACGAAGAGGCAAAAAAAACATTAAAAAGGGAATAAACCGAACGAGAGGGGAAAAAATTGAACGAAATGGGAGGAAATCCACGAAAAGGGTAAAAACTGAACGAAGAATGAAACAATTGAAGGAAAAAAACGGGACTAACGGGGAAAAAACCAAAGAAAAGGAAAAATCAGAACTGAGAGGAAAAAAACGCAACGAAAAGAGAAAAAAATTGAACGAAAAGGGAAAAAACGTAACGAAAACGGAAAAAAACGAAAGAAGAGGGAAAAAACCGAACGACAGCGAAAAAATTGAACGAAAAAGGAAAAAACGAACGAAAATGGAATGAAGCAAACGAAAAGGAAAAAATCCAAACGAAGAGGGAAAAAACCGAACGAAGAGGGAAGAAACCGACCGAAGAGGGAAAAGCCCAGACGAAGCGGGAAAAAACCGAACAATAAGGGAAAAACCTAACGAAAAGCGAGAAAACTCAACGAAAAGGGAGAAAATTAAACGAAAAGGGAAAACACGTAAAGGGAAAAAGCGTAAGGAAAAGGGAGATAAACGAACGAAGAGGGAAAAAACCAAACGAGAGGGAAAAAATTGAACGAAAAGGGAAAAAAGCAAACGAAAAGGGAAAAATGCAAACGAAGAGGGAAGAAACCCAACGAAAAGGGAAAAAACCCAACGAAAAGGGAAAAATCCAAACGAAGAGGGAAAAAACCCAACGAAAAGGGAAAAAATTGAACCAAAAGGGGAAAAAACGTAACCAAAAAGCAAAAAACGAACGAAGAGGGAAAAAACCGAACGAGAGTGAAAAAATTGAACCAAAAGGGAAAAAAACGAACGAAAAGGAAAAAAAATGAACGAAAAGGGAAAAATTCAAACGAAGAGGGAAAAAACCCAACAAAAAGGGAAAAAGCCCAACGAAGAGGGAAAAATCCCGAACAAGAGGGAAAAAATTGAACCAAAAGGGAAAAAAAACGAACGAAGAGGGAAAAAACCGAACAAGAGGGAAAAATATGAACCAAAAGGGAAAAAAACGAAAGAAAAGGAAAAAAAAACGAACGAAAAGGGAAAAATCCAAACGAAGAGGGAAAAATGCAATCGAAGAGGAAAAAAGCCCTACGAAAAAGGAAAAATCTGAACTAAGAGGTAAAAAACCCAACGAAAAGGGAAAAAATTGAAAGAAAAGGGAAAAAACGTAAGAAATAGGGAGAAAAACGTAAGAAATAGGGAAAAAAACGAACGAAGAGGGAAAAAACCAAACGAGAGAAAAAAAAATTGAACGAAAAGGTAAAAAGACGAACGAAAAGGGAAAAAGGCAAACGAAAAGGGAAAAATCCAAACGAAGAGGAAAAAAACCCAACGAAAAGGGAAAAATGCAAACGAAAAGGCAAAAAAGCGAACGAAGAGGAAAAAAACCCAACGAAAAGGGAAAAATCAAAACGGAGAGGGAAAAAAAGCAACAAAAAGGGAAAAAAAACCGAACGAAGAGGGAAAAAATTGAAGGAAAAGGGAAGAAACCCCACGAAAAGGGAAAAACCCGAACGAAGAGGGAAAAAATTGAACGCAAAGGGAAAAAACGGAACCAAACGGAAAAAAAGCAAAGAAAAGGGAAAAATCAGAACTAAGAGGGAAAAAAACCCAACGAAAAGAGACATAAATTGAACGAAAAGTGAAAAAACGTAACGAAAAGGGAAAAAAACGAACGAAGAGGGAGAAAACCGAACGAGAGGGAATAAATTGAACGAAAAGGGAAAACAACGAACGAAAAGGGAAAAAAGCTAACGAAAAGGAAAAAATCCAAACGAAGAGGGAAAAAACCGAACGATGAGGGAGGAAACCGACCCAAGAGGGAAAAAACCCATCGAAAAGGGAAAATCCAAATGAAAAGGGAAAAAAACCAAAAGAAAAGGCAAAAATTCGTAACACGTAAAGGGAAAAAGCGTAACGAAAAAGGAGATAAACGAACGAAGAGGGAAAAAACCAAACGAGAGGGAAAAAATTGAACGAAAAGGGAAAAAAGCAAACGAAAAGGGAAAAATGCAAACGAAGAGGGAAGAAACCCAACGAAAAGGGAAAAAACCCAACGAAAAGGGAAAAATCCAAACGAAGAGGGAAAAAAACCGAACGAAGGGGGAAAAAACCCAACGAAAAGGGAAAAACCCAACGAAAAGGGAAAAAATTGAACCAAAAGGGAAAGTACGTAACCAAAAAGCAAAAAACGAACGAAGAGGGAAAAAACCGAACGAGAGTGAAAAAATTGAACCAAAAGGGGAAAAAACGAAAGAAAAGGAAAAAAACGAACGAAGAGGGAAGAAACCAAACGAGAGAAAAAAAATTGCACGAAAAGGTAAAAAGACGAACGAAAAGGGAAAAAGGAAAACGAAAAGGGAAAAATCAAAACGAAGAGGGAAAAAAAGCAACAAAAAGGGAAAAAACCGAACGAAGAGGGAAAAAATTGAACGAAAAGGGAAGAATTCGAACGAAGAGGGAAAAAATTGAAGGAAAAGGGAAGAAACCCCACGAAAAGCGAAAAAACCCGAACGAAGAGGGAAAAAATTGAACGCAAATGTAAAAAACTGAACCAAACGGGAAAAAAGCAAAGAAAAGGGAAAAATCAGAACTAAGAGGGAAAAAACCCAACGAAAAGAGACATAAACTGAACGAAAAGTGAAAAAACGTAACGAAAAGGGAAAAAAACCAACGAAGAGGGAGAAAACCGAACGAAAGGGAAAAAATTGAACGAAAAGGGAAAAAACCGAACGAAAAGGGAAAAAAGCTAACGAAAAGGAAAAAATCCAAACGAAGAGGGAAAAAACCCAAAGATGAGGGCGAAAACTGACCGAAGAGGGAAAAAACCCATCGAAAAGGGAAAATCCAAACGAAGAGGGGAAAAAACCAAAAGAAAAGGCAAAAATGCGAACGAAGAGGGAAATAACCGACCGAAAAGGGAAAAATCCAGACGATGCGGGAAAAAACCGAACCAAAAGGGAAAACCCTAACGAAAAGGGAAAAAACTACACGAAAAGGGAAAAAATTAAACGAAAAGGGAAAAAACGTAAAGGGAAAAAGCGTAACGAAAAGGGAAATAAACGAACGAAGAGGGAAAAAACCAAACGAGAGGGAAAAAATTGAACCAAAAGGGAAAAAACGAACGAAAAGGGAAAATTCCGAACGAAGAGGGAAAAAACCCAACGAAAAGGGAAAAGTCCAAACGAAGAGGGAAAAAACCGAACGAAGAGGGAAGAAACCGACCTAAGAGCGAAAAAATCAACGAAAAGGGAAAAATCCAGACGAAGAGGGAAAACTTCGAACGAAGAGGGAAAAACCCCAACAAAAAGGGAAGAAAACCAACGAAAACGCAAAAAATAGAACCAAAAAGGAAAAAACGTAACGAAAAGGGCAAAAAACGAACAAAGAGGGAAAAAAACCGAACGAGAGGGAAAAAATTGAACCAAAAGGGAAAAAAGCGAACGAAAAGGGAAAAATCCAAACGAAGAGGGAAAAAATCAAACGAAGAGGGAAAAAACCAACGAAAAGGGGAAAAATTTAATGAAAAGGGTAAAAACGTAACGAAAAGGGAAAAAACCGAACGAGAGGGAAAAAATTGAACGAAAAGGTAAAAAGACGAAGGAAAAGGTAAAAAGACGAACGAAAAGGGAAAAATCCAAACGGAGAGGAAAAAAACCCAACGAAAAGGGAAAAATGCAAACGAAAAGGAAAAAAGCGAACCAAGAGGGAAAAAACCCAACGAAAAGGGAAAAGTCAAAACGAAGAGGGAAAAAAATCAACAAAAAGGAAAAAAACCGAATGAAGAGGGAAAAAATTGAGCGAAAAGGGAAGAAACCGAACGAAGAGGGAAAAATTTGAACGAAAAGGAAGGAAACCCCACATAAAGGAAAAAATCGAACGAAGAGGGAAAAAATTGAACGAAAAGGGAAAAAAACGGAACCAAAAGGGAAAAAAGCAAAGAAAAGGGAAAAATCAGAACTTAGAGGGAAAAAACCCAACGAAAAGGGAAAAAATTGAACGAAAAGGGAAAAAACGTATCGAAAAGGGAAAAAAAATCGAAGAGGGAAAAAGCCGAACGAGAGGGAAAAAATTGAACCAAAAAGGAAAAAAAACGAACGAAAAGGAAAAAATCCAAACGAAGAGGGAAAAAACCGAACGATGAGGGAGGAAACCGACCGAGGAGGGAAAAAACCCATAGAAAATGGAAAAATCCAATCGAAGAGGGAAAAATTCGAACGAAGAGGGAAAAAAACCAAAAGAAGAGGGAAAAATTCGAACGAAGAGGGAAAAAACCGATCAAAAAGGGAAAAACCCAACGAAAAGGGAAAAAATTAAACGAAATGGGAAAAAGCGTAACGAAAAGGGAAAAAAACGAACGAAGAGGGAAATAAACCAAACGAGAGGGAACAAACTGAACGAAAAGGAAAAATCCAAACGAAGAGAGAGAAATACAAACGAAAAGGGAAAAAATTGAACGAAAAGGGAAAAAAACCAACGAAAAGGGAAAAAATTAAACGAAATGGGAAAAAGCGTAACGAAAAGGGAAAAAAACGAACGAAGAGGGAAATAAACCAAACGAGAGGGAACAAACTGAACGAAAAGGAAAAATCCAAACGAAGAGAGAAAAATACAAACGAAAAGGGAAAAAATTGAACGAAAAGGGAAAAAAACCAACGAAAAGGAAAAAAGCAAACGAAAAGGGAAAAATTCAAACAAAGAGGGAAAAACCGAACGAAGAGAGAAGAAACCGTCCGAAGAGGGAAAAAAAAACCCAACAAAAGCGGAAAAATCCAGACGAAGAATGAAAAATTCAAACGAAGCGGGAAAAAACCCAACGAAAAGGGAAAAAACCCAACGAAAAGGGAAAAATTGAACCAAAAGGGGGAAAACGTAACGAAAAGCTAAAAAAAACGAAGAGGGAAAAAACCGAACGAGAGGGAAAAAATTGAACCAATAGGGAAAAAAACGAACGAAAAGGGAAAACTCGAAACCAAGAGGGAAAAAACCAACGAAAAGGGAAGAAACGGAACCAAGAGGGAAAAAACCCAACGAAAAAAGAAAAATCAGAACTAAGATGGAAAAATCCCAACGAAAAGGGAAAAAATTGAACGAAAAGGGAAAAAACGTAACGAAAGGAAAGAAAACGAACGAAGAGGGAGAAATCCGAACGAGAGGGAAAAAATTGAACCAAAAGGGAAAAAAACGAACGAAAAGGGAAAACTCCAAACGAAGAGGGAAAAAACCCAACGAAAAGGGAAAAATCCAAACGAAGAGGGAAAAAACCGAAAGAAGAGGGAAGAAACCGACCGAAGAGCGAAAAACCCAACGAAAAGGGAAAAATCCAGACGAAGAGGGAAAAATTCGAACGAAGAGGGAAAAAACCCAACGAAAAGGGAAAAAACCCAACGAAAAGGGAAAAAACCCAACGAAAACGCAAAAAATTGAACCAAAAGGGAAAAAACGTAACGAAAAGGGCAAAAAACGAACGAAGAGGGAAAAAACCGAACGAGAGGGAAAAAATTGAACCAAATGGGAAAAAGGGGAACGAAAAGGGAAAAATCCAAACGAAGAGGGAAAAAATCAAACGAAGAGGGAAAAAACCAACGAAAAGGGGAAAAAGCAACGAAAAGGAAAAAAAAGGGAACCAAAAGGGAAAAAGCCCAACGAAAAAGGAAAAATCAGAACTAAGAGGGACAAAAACCCAACGAAAAGGGAAAAAATGTAAAGAAAAGGGTAAAAACGTAACGAAAAGGGAAAAAACCGAACGAGAGGGAAAAAATTGAACCAAAAGGTAAAAAGACGAACGAAAAGGTAAAAAGACGAACGAGAAGGGAAAAATCCAAACGAAGAGGTAAAAAAACCGAACGAAGAGGGAAGAAAATGACCAAAGAGGGAAAAAACCTAACGTAAAGGGAAAAATCCAGACGAAGAGGGAAAAATTCGAACGAAGAGGGAAAAAACCCAACGAAAAGCGAAAAAACCCAACGAAAAGGGAAAAAATTGAACCAAAAAGGCAAAAAATGAACGAAGAGGGTGAAAAACCGAACGAGAGGGAACAAATTGAACCAAAAAGGAAAAAACAGGAACGAAAAGGAAAAAAAACGAACGAAAGGGAAAAATCCATAAGAAGAAGGAAAAAACCGAACGAAGGGGGAAAAAACCCAACGAAAAGGGAAAAACCCAACGAAAAGGGAAAAAATTGAACCAAAAGGGAAAAAACGTAACCAAAAAGCAAAAAACGAACGAAGAGGGAAAAAACCGAACGAGAGTGAAAAAATTGAACCAAAAGGGGAAAAAACGAAAGAAAAGGAAAAAAAACGAACGAAGAGGGAAGAAACCAAACGAGAGAAAAAAAAATTGCACGAAAAGGTAAAAAGACGAACGAAAAGGGAAAAAGGAAAACGAAAAGGGAAAAATCCAAACGAAGAGGAAAAAAACCCAACGAAAAGGGAAAAATGCAAACGAAAAGGCAAAAAAGCGAACGAAGAAAAAAAAATCCAACGAAAAAAGAAAAATCAAAACGAAGAGGGAAAAAACCAACAAATAGGGAAAAAACCGAACGAAGAGGAAAAAATTGAACTAAAAGGGAAGATACCGAACGTAGAGGATAAAAATTGAAGGAAAAGGGAAGAAACCCCACGAAAAGAGAAAAACCCGAACGAAGAGGGAAAAAATTGAACGCAAAGGGAAAAAACGGAACCAAACGGGAAAAAAGCAAAGAAAAGGGAAAAATCAGAACTAAGAGGGGAAAAACCCAACGAAAAGGGAAAAAATTGAACGAAGAGGGAAAAAACCGAACGAGAGGGAAAAAAATTGAACGAAAAGGGAAAAAAACGAACGAAAAGGGAAAAAAGCTAACGAAAAGGAAAAAAACGAACGAAGAGGGAAGAAACCGAACGAGAGGGAAAAATTGAACGAAAAGGGAAAAAAACGAACGAAAAGGGAAAAAAGCTAACGGAAAGGAAAAAATCCAAACGAAGAGGGAAAAAACCGAACGATGAGGGAGGAAACCGACCGAAGAGGGAAAAAACCCATCGAAAAGGGAAAAATCGAAACGAAGAGGGGAAAAAACCGAACGAAAAGGGAAAACCCTAACGAATAGGGAAAAACCCAACGAAAAGCGAAAAAATTAAACGAAAAGGGAAAAAGCGTAACGAAAAGGGAAAAAAACGAACGAAGAGCGAAAAAACCCAACGAGAGGGAAAAAACTGAACGAAGGGAAAAAAGGAACGAAAAGGAAAAATCCAAACGAAGAGAGAAAAATACAAACGAAAAGGGAAAAAATTGAACGAAAAGGGAAAAAAGCAAACGAAAAGGGAAAAATGCAAACGAAGAGGGAGGAAACCCAACGAAAAGGTAAAAAACCCAACGAAAAGGGAAAAATCCAAACGAAGAGGGAAGAAACCGAACGAAGAGGGAAGAAACCGAACGAAGAGGGAAGAAGCCGACCGAAGAGGGAAAAAACCCAACAAAAAGGGAAAAAGCCACACGAAGAGGGAAAAATTCGAAGGGAAAAAATTGAACCAAAAAGGAGAAAACGTAACGAAAAGGGATAAAAACGAACGAGAGGGAACAAATTGTACGAAAAGGGAAAAATCCGAACGAAGAGGGAAAAATCCGAACGAAGAGGGAAAAACCCCAACGAAAAGAGAAACATCAAAACGAAGAGAAAAAAAACCAACCAAAAGGGAAAAAAAACGAACTAAGAGGAAAAAAAATGAACGAAAAGGAAGAAACCGAACGAAGAGGGACGAAATTGAAAGAAAAGGGAAAAAACCAAAGAAAAGGGAAAAATCAGAACTAAGAGGGAAAAAACCCAACGAAAAGGGAAAAAATTGAACCAAAAGAGAAAAAACGTAACGAAAAGGGAAAAAACCGAACGAAAAGGGTAAAAATTGAATGAATAGTGAAAAATCCAAACGCAGAGGGAAAAAACCGAACGAGGAGGCTAAAATTGAACGAAAAGGGAAAAACATAACTAAAAGGGAAAAAACCGAACGGGAGGGAAAAACGGAACGAAGGGGAAAAAAACCGAACGAATAGGGAAAATATTGAACGAAAAGGTAAAAATCCAAACGAAGAGGGAAAAAACCCAACGAAAAGGGAAACAACCGAACGTAAAAAGGGAACAAAACGAACGAAGAGGGAAAAAGCGCAACGAAAAGAGGAAAAAACGAACGAAGAGGGAAAATACCAAACGAGAGGGAAAAAATTGAGCGAAAAGGGAAAAAAACGAACGAAAAGGAAAAGTACAAACGAAGAGAGAAAAATGCAAACGAAAAGGGGAAAAATTGAACGAAAAGCGATAAAAACGAACGAAAAGGGAAAAAAGCAAACGAAAAGGGAGAAATCCAAACGAAGAGGGAGGAAATCCAACGAAAAGGGAAAAAACTCAACGAAAAGGAAAAATCCAAACGAAGAGGGAAAAAACCGAACAAAGAGGTAAGAAACCGACCGAAGAGGGAAAAGACCCAACGAAAAGGGAAAAATCCAGTCGAAGAGGGAAAAATTCGAACGAAGAGGGAAAAAACCCAACGAAAAGGGAAAAAACTCAACGAAAAGGGAAAAAATTGAACCAAAAGTGAAAAAACGTAACGAAAAGGGAAAAACGTAACGAAAAGGGAAAAAAACGAACGAAGAGGGAAAAAACCGATCGAGAGGAAAAAAATTGAACCAAAAGGGAAAAAACGACCGAAAAGGGAAAAAAGCGAATGAAATGTGAAAAGTCCAAAGAAGAGGGAAAAAACCAAACGAAGAGGGAAAAAACCAACGAAAAGGGAAAAAACGGAACCAAAAGGGAAAAAATCCCAACGAAAAAGTAATAATCAGAACTAAGAGGGAAAAAAAACGCAACGAAAAGGGAAAAAATTGAACGAAAAGGGAAAAAACGTAACGAAAAGGGAAAAAACGAACGAAAAGGGAAAAAAAACCGTTCGAAAAGGGAAAAACCTAACCAAAACGGAAAAAACCCAACAAAAAGGGAAAAACCGAACGATGAGGGAAAAAACCCAACAAAGGGAAAAAACCCAACGAAAAGGGAAAAAATTGAACGAAAAGGGAAAACAAACGAACGAAAAGGGAAAAAAACGAACGAAGAGGGAAAAAACCGAACAGGAGGGAAAAAGCGGAACGAAGAGGGAAAAAACCGAACGAAGAGGGAAAAAATTGAACGGAAAGGGAAAAAACGTAACGAAAAGGGGACAAAACGGAACGAAGGGGGATAAAACCAAAAGAAAAGGGAAAAAACGGAACGAAATGGGAAAAAACCAAACCAAATGGGAAAAAATCGAACAAAAAGGGAAAAAACCGTACGAATAGGGAACAAACAAAACGAAACGGGAAAAAACCAAACGAAAAGGGAAAAAACGGAAACAAAGGGGAAAAAACCAAACTAAACGGGAAATCACAAAACGAAAAGTGAAGAAACCAACGAAACGGGAAAATAACAAACGAAAGGGGAAAAAACCAAACGAAAGGGGAAAAAACCAAACGAAAAGGGAAAATACCAAACGAAAAGGGAAAATATCAAACGAAAAGGGAACATATCTAAACGAAATGGGAAAAAACGATAGGAAAAGGGAAAAACCCTACGAAAAGGGAAAAAACTTATCGAAAAGGGAAAAAACCAAACGAAAAGGGAATAAACCGAATGAAGAGGGAAAAAACCGAACTTAAAGGGAAAAAACGGAACGAAACGGGAAAAAACCAAGCGAAACGGGAAAAAATGGAACAAAAAGGGAAAAAAACGTACGAAAAGGGAAAAAACGGAACGAAAAGAAAAAAACGGAACGAAACGGGAAAAAACCAAACGAATCGCGAAAAAATCAAACGAAAAGGGAAAATACCAAACGAAAAGGGAAAAAATCTAAAATAAGAGAAAAAAACCACCAAAAAGGGAAAAAACCGAACGAAGAGCGAAAAAAATGAACGAAAAGGGAAGAAACCGAACGAAAAGGGAAAAAATTGAACCAATAGGGAAAAAACGTAACGAAAAGGGGAAAAACGAACGAAGAGGGAAAAAACCCAGCGAAAAAGGAAAACTCAAAACGAAGAGAAAAAAAACCAACAAAAAGGGAAAAACCGAACGAAGAGGGAAAAAAATGAACGGAAAGGGAAGAAACCGAACGAAGAGGGACAAAATTGATAGAAAATGGAAAAAAACAAAGAAAGGGGAAAAATCAAAACTAAGAGGGAAAAAACCCAACGAAAAGGGAAAAAATTGAACGAAAAGGGTAAAAACGTAACGTAAAGGGAAAAAACCGAACGAAAAGGGAAAAAATTGAACGAAAAGTGAAAAATCCAAACGAAGAGGGGAAAAAAAACGAGGAGGGAAAAATTGAACGAAAAGGGAAAAAACATAACTAAAAGGGAAAAACTGAACGAAGAGGGAAATAAAACGAACGGGAGGGAAAAAACGGAACGAAGGGGAAAAAAACCGAACGAATACGGAAAATATTGAACGTAAAGGTAAAAATCCAAAAGAAGAGGGAAAAATACCAACGAAAAGGGAAAAAACCGAACGAAAACGGAAAAAAACGAACCAAGAGGGAAAAAGCGCAACGAAAAGGGAAAAAAACGCACGAAGAGGGAAAAAACCAAACGAGAGGGAAAAAATTGAACGAAAAGGGAAAAAAACGAACGAAAAGGAAAAATCCAAACGAAGAGAGAAAAATGCAAACGAAAAGGGGAAAAATTGAACGAAAAGGAAAAAGAACGAACGAAAAAGGAAAAAAAGCAAACGAAAAGGGAGAAATCCGAACGAAGAGGGAAGAAACCCAACGAAAAGGGAAAATAACCCAACGAAAAGGGAAAAATCCAATCGAAGAGGGAAAAAACCGAACGAAGAGGGAAGAAACCGACCGAAGAGGGAAAAGACCCAACGAAAAGGGAAAAATCCAGACGAAGAGGGAAAAATACGAACGAAGAGGGAAAAAACCCAACGAAAAGGGAAAACATTGAACCAAAACGGAAAAAAGGTGACGAAAAGGGAAAAAAACGAACGAAGAGGGAGAAAACCGAACAAGAGGGAAAAAATTGAACCAAAAGGGAAAAAAACGAGCGAAAAGGGAAAAAAGCGAACGAAAAGGGAAAAGTCCAAAGATGAGGGAAAAAACCAAACAAAGAGGGGAAAAACCAACGAAAAGGGAAAAAAACGGAACCCAAAGGGGAAAAAACCCAACGAAAAAGTAAAAATCAGAACTAAGAGGGAAAAAACCCAACGAAAAGGGAAAAAATTGAACGAAAAGGGAAAAAACGTAACGAAAAGGGAAAAAACGAACGAAAAGGGAAAAAAACCGTTCGAAAAGGGAAAAACCTAACCAAAACGGAAAAAACCCAACGAAAAGTGAAAAACCGAACGATGAGGGAAAAAACCCAACAAAGGGAAAAAACCCAACGAAAAGGGTAAAAAAAAACGAACGAAAAGGGAAAAAAAACGAACGAAGAGGGTAACAACTGAACGAGACGGAAAAAACCGATCAGGAGGGAAAAAACGGAACGAAGAGGGAAAAAACCGAATGAAGAGGGAAAAAATTGAACGGAAAGGGAAAAAACGTAACGAAAAGGGGACAAAACGGAACGGAGAGGGATAAAACCAACAGAAAAGGGAAAAAACGGAACGAAACGTGAAAAAACCAAACCAAACTGGAAAAAATCGAACAAAAAGGGAAAATACCGAACGAATAGGGAACAAACAAAACGAAACGGGAAAAAACCAAACGAAAAGGGAAAAAACGGAACCAAAAGGCAAAAAAAGAAACGAAAGGGGAAAAAACCAAACGAAACGCGAAAAAATCGAACGAAAAGGGAAAAAACCAAACTAAACGGGAAAATACAAAACGAAAAGGGAAAAAACCAACGAAACGAGAAAATAATAAACGAAAGGAGAAAAAACCAAACGAAAAGGGAAAATACCAAACGAAAAGGGAAAATACCAAACAAAAAGGTAAAATACCAAACGAAAAGGAAAAAACCCAACGAAAAAAGAAAAACCGAACGAAGAGGGAAAAAATTGAACGAAAAGGGAAAAAAAACGGAACGAAGAGGGAAAAAACCGAACGAAGAGGGAAACAATTTGATCGAAAAGGGAAAAAACGTAACGAAAAGGGGACAAAACGGAACGAAGAGGGATAAAACGAAACGAAAAGGGAAAAAACGTAACGAAAAGTGGACAAAACGGAACGAAGAAGGATAAAACGAAACGAAAAAGGAAAAAACGGAACGAAACGGGAAGAAACCGAAAGAAAAGGCAAAAAACAAAACGAAACGGGAAAACCCCAAACGAAAAGGGAAAAAACCAAACGAAACGCGAATACATCGAACGAAAAGGGATAAAACCGAACGAAAATGGAAAAAACCAAACTAAACGGGAAAATACAAAACGAAGAGGCAAAAAACCAACGAAACGGGAAAATAACAAACGAAAGGGGAAAAAACAAACGAAAGGGGAAAAACCTAACCAAAAGGAAAAAACCCAACGAAAAGTGAAAAACCGAACGAAGAGGGAAAAACCCAACAAAAGGGAAAAAACCCAACGGAAAGGGAAAAAATTGAACGAACAGGGAAAAAACGGAACCAAAAGGGAAAAAACCAAAGAAAAGGGAAAAATCAGAACTAAGAGGGAAAAAACCCAACGCAAAGGGAAAAAATTGAACGTAAAGGGAAAAAAGCGAACGAAGAGGGAAAAGACCGAACGAGAGGGAAAAAATTGAACGAAAAGTGAAAAAAGAAAACGAAAAGGAAAAAATCCAAACGACGAGGGAAAAAAACCCAACGAATTGGGAAAAATCCAACGAAGAGGGAATTAACCGAACGAAGAGGGAAGAAACCTACCGAAGAGGGAAAAAACCAAACGAAAAGGGAAAAAGCCTAACGAAAAGGGAAAAAACGTAACGAAGAGGGAAAAAACCAAACGGGAGGGCAAAAAATTGAACGAAAAGGGAAAAAACGAACGAAAAGGGAAAAATCCAAACGAAGAGGGAATAAACCCAACGAAGAGGGAAAAACCGAACGAAGAGGGAAGAAACCGACCGAAGAGAGAAAAAACCCAACGAAAAGGTAAAAATACAGACAAAGGGGGAAAAATTCGAACGCAGAGTGAAAAAACCAAACGTAAAGGGAAAAAACCGGACGAAGAGGGAAAAAACCGGACGAAGAGGGAAAAAACCGAACGAAAAGGGAAAAACCCAACGAAAAGTGAAAAAATTGAACCAAAAGGGAGAAAACGTAACGAAAAGGGAAAAAAACGAACGAGAGGAAAAAAATTGTACGAAAAGGGAAAAATCCGAACAAAGAGGGAAAAAAGCGAACGAAAAGGGAAAAATCCGAACGAAGAGGGAAAAAACCCAAAGAAAAGGGAAAAATCAAAACGAAGGGAAAAAAACCAACAAAAAGGGAAAAAACCGAACTAAGAGGGAAAAAAATGAACGAAAAGGGAAGAAACCGAACGAAGAGGGACAAAATTGAAAGAAAAGGGAAAAACCAAAGAAAAGGGAAAAATCAGAACTAAGAGGGAAAAAACCCAACGAAAAGGGAAAAATTAAACGAAAAGGGAAAAAACGTAACGAAAAGGGCAAAATCCAAACGCAGAGGGAAAAAACCGAACGAGGAGGGAAAAATTGAACGAAAAGGGAAAAAACATAACTAAAAGGGAAAAAACCGAACGAAGAGGGAAATAAACCGAACGGGAGGGAAAAAACGGAACGAAGGGTAAAAAAACCGAACGAATAGGGAAAATATTGAACGAGAAGGTAAAAAATCAAAAGAAAAGGGAAAAAACGGAACGAAACGGGAAAAAACCAAACCAAATGGGAAAAAATCGAACAAAAAGGGAAAAAACCGAACGAATAGGGAACAAACAAAACGAAACGGGAACAAACCAAACGAAAAGGCAAAAAACGGAACCAAAAGGGAAAAAACAGAACGAAACGGGAAAAAACCAACGAAAAGGGAAAAAATTAAACCAAAAGGGAGAAAACGTAACGAAAAGGGAAAAAAACGAACGAGAGGAAAAAAATTGTACGAAAAGGGAAAAATCCGAACAAAGAGGGAAAAAAGCGAACGAAAAGGGAAAAATCCGAACGAATTGGGAAAAAACCCAAAGAAAAGGGAAAAATCAAAACGAAGGGAAAAAAACCAACAAAAAGGGAAAAAACCGAACTAAGAGGGAAAAAATGAACGAAAAGGGAAGAAACCGAACGAAGAGGGACAAAATTGAAAGAAAAGGGAAAAACCAAAGAAAAGGGAAAAATCAGAACTAAGAGGGAAAAAACCCAACGAAAAGGGAAAAATTGAACGAAAAGGGAAAAAACGTAACGAAAAGGGCAAAATCCAAACGCAGAGGAAAAAAACCGAACGAGGAGGGAAAAATTGAACGAAAAGGGAAAAAACATAACTAAAAGGGAAAAAACCGAACGAAGAGGGAAATAAACCGAACGGGAGGGAAAAAACGGAACGAAGGGGAAAAAAACCGAACGAATAGGGAAAATATTGAACGAAAAGGTAAAAAACCAAAAGAAAAGGGAAAAAACGAAACGAAACGGGAAAAAACCAAACCAAATGGGAAAAAATCGAACAAAAAGGGAAAAAACCGAACGAATTGGGAACAAACAAAACGAAACGGAAACAAACCAAACGAAAAGGCAAAAAACGGAACCAAAAGGGAAAAAACAGAACGAAACGGGAAAAAACCAAACGAAACGCAAAAAAATCGAACGAAAAGGGAAAAAATTGAACCAAAATGGAAAAAACCAAACTAAACGGGAAAAAACAAAACGAAAAGGGCAAAAACCAACGAAACGGGAAAATAACAAACGAAAGGGGAAAAAACCAAACGAAAAGGAAAATACCAAACGAAAAGGGAAAATACCAAACGAAAAGGGAAAATACCAAACGAAAAGGGAAAATACCAAACGAAAAGGGAAAATATCTAAACGAAATGGGAAAAAACGAAAGGAAAAGGGAAAAACCCTACGAAAAGGGAAAAAACTTATCGAAAAGGGAAAAAACCAAACGAAAAGGGAAAAAACCGAATGAAGAGGGAAAAAACCCAACGTAAAGAGAAAAAACCGAACGAAGAGGGAAAAAACCCAAAGAAAAGGGAAAAATCAAAACGAAGGGAAAAAAACCAACAAAAAGGGAAAAAACCGAACTAAGAGGGAAAAAAATGAACGAAAAGGGAAGAAACCGAACGAAAAGGGAAAAAACCAAACGAAAAGGGAAAAAACGGAACGAAAGGGGAAAAACGGAACGAAACGGGAAAAAACCAAACGAAACGCGAAAAAATCAAACGAGAAGGGAAAAAAACCGAACGAAAAGGGAAAAAAAACCAAACTAAACGGGAAAAAACAACGAAGCGGGAAAATAACAAACGAAAGGGGAAAAAACCAAACGAAAAGGGAAAATACCAAACGAAAAGGGAAAAAATCTAAACGAAACGGGAAAAAACGAAAGGAAAAGTGAAAAACCCTACGAAAAGGGAAAAAAACCAAACGAAAAGGGAAAAAACCGAATGAAGAGCAAAAAAATCGAACGTAAAGGGAAAAAACCGAACAAACAAAGAAACAACCTTACGAAAAGGGAAAAATCTGAACCAAAAGGAAAAAAACCCAAAGAAAAGGGAAAAACTCCAACGAAAAGGGAGAAAACCGACCGAAGAGGGAAAAAACCGAACGAAGAGGGAAAAAACCAAACGAAAAGGGAAAAATCCAAAAGAAGAGGGAAAAAATCGAAGAGGGCAAAAAGCAAACGAAATGGGAATAAACCAAATGAAAAGGGAAAAAACAAAACGAAGAGGGAAAAAACGAACGAAGCAGGAAAAAATTGAACGAAAAGGGAAAAAACGTAACCAAAAGGGGAAAAACGGAACGAAACGGGAAAAAACCAAACGAAGAGGGAAAAAGCCCAACGAAAAGGGAAAAAAACGAACGAAGAGGGAAAAAACCGAACGAGAGGGAAAAACGGAACGAAGAGGGAAAAAATTGAACGAAAAGGGAAGAAACGTAAAGAAAAGGGAAAAATCCAAACGAAGAGGGACAAAACCCAACGAAGAGGGAAAAAACCCAACGAAGAGGGAAAAAACCGAACGAAGAGGGAAGAAACCGACCGAAGAGGGAAGAAACCGACCGAAGAGGGAAAAATCCCAAGGAAAAGGGAAAATTCACACGAAGTGGGAAAAATTCGAACGAAGAGGGAAAAAACCAAACGTTAAGGGAAAAAACCGGACGAGGAGGGAAAAAACCGAATGAAAAGGGAAAAACCCAACGAAAAGGGAAAAAATTGATGCAATAGGGAATAAACGTAACGATAAGGGAAAAAGACGAACGAGAGGGAAGAAATTGAACGAAAAGAGAAATAACGAACGAAAAGGGAAAAATCCAAACGAAAAGGGAAAAAAGCGAACGAAAAGGGAAAAAAGCGAACGAAAAGGGAAAAATCCGAACGCAGAGGGAAAAAATCCAACGAAAAGGGAAAAATCAAAACGATGAGGGAAAAAACCAACAAAAAGGGAAAACACCGAACGAAGAGGGAAAAAATTGAACGAAAAGGGAAGAAACCGAACGAAGAGGGAAAAAAATGAACGAAACAGGAAGAGACCCCACGAAGAGGGACAAAATTGAACGGAAAGGGAAAAAAAACGGAACCAAAAGGGAAAAAACCATAGAAAAGGGAAAAATCAGAACTAAGAGGGAAAAACCCCAACGAAAAGGGAAAAGATTGAACGAAAAGGGAAAGAACGTAACGAAAAGGGAAAAAATTGAACGAAAAGGGAAAAATCCAAACGAAGAGGGAAAAAACCGAACGAAGAGGGAAAAATTGAACGAAAAGGGAAAAAACGTAACTGCACGTAGCAACAACCAGCTAGTAAGAGTAATGTCTATGCTTAAGGCTACTGTATTTCTATATTGCCCTTGCAAATACAAAACAAGGGGAACATAGTACGCCTTAAGCGATAGTCAAATATTTTTAGATCCGGCCGCTATGTGTAAAATGTAATTCTCTTTGCATGTCAGAAGATCGTTTCTGCAAATGTTTATCTCGATAAAACTAAACTAAAAAACTAAAAAATAGTTTGTTCAGGATTAGAGAGAGTCATGTGAGTGTAACACATCAGATTTTTATTAATCCTTGACACAAATTAAATAGCACTTCACTGACATCGAGAGCTGTGAGATTTTTTAATTAATTACTTGTACTTTTTAACACGTAAACTTATTTTTCGTCTCACGGGAATACGTATTATATTTGCATCTTGCATCCGGTTACTATCATGGTCTGCAGGCAACTGACTTGATTTCAACCATCTTAACTTGTAAATTTCTGTATTTCAAGTATCTGATTGGCTAATCCTACTCCAATAGAGTACCTTCATTTAACTAAAGCTTTTTCTGGTTGTTGATTGGCTATTTTATAAACTGTAACTAAAATTACATTAATGCTTCCAAGAATAACAGGTAACATTTAAACTCTCAAACTTATTATTGCCTCAAGGTTACCTGATTGTTAGCAACTTTTAACTTATTATTCTCACAGCTCCTACAATATTAAATTACGTAATGCATTCACATAACATTATTGAGCATGTTTACTATAATATAAGCATATGCAACGACTGTTACATACATTTTACAAATTATTATAATCACATATTGCTTCAAGGTGGGCTGTTATTGAATTTTCATATTATATAATTTAATTGGAATTATTCAAGTGTTAAAAATACTGCATCAGACGTTGTTATTAAATGACAAATGAGTTGCCAATTTTGCTAAATTTTGTATTTCTGTATCCCAGTTGTATATTATTCCTTAAAGAAGTTCAATTAGCCTTTTATTTACAAAGAGTTGGAGCTCTTCACAAAATAAAGAATGGGATTAAATGACCATCTCCGCCCATTATCAGCTGTTTAAATATTATTATGTTGTCATAGCCGTCAGCAGTTCATTTTAAAAAGTAAAGTGCTACAGAGATAAATAAATCTAATGATAAATGTGTCTATTGAACTGCTGATTAGATGATCTGCTTATAGTTTTAAAAAAACGTGTTGGTGCACCGTTTTCAACAACTTTCGATTTATCTTCAAACTGTAATGAACCAAAGGTAGCATTAAAAAACGTTTCTACTGAACACCTTTGTTTTCTTCCTGAGAGGGCCATACCAGATGTAATCCGACGCTTTTGTTCGCTACCAGCCAATCACCTGAGCCTTTGGAATACGAGTCAAATGACTTCTGCAATGCAGGCTTAATCCTCAAGATCTTTACAGGTCTCCACAAAATGGGTACAGATGTTTCGTATGGTGGTAGAGCACAAGAAGAAATTAACATCTCTGAAACAAAACCTAATCATCTTTACATGACATACTGTCTTTAACCCTAGAGAGGTGGCGTATGTACGTCTTACATTAGTGGTGGGACGGGGTCATTTGTGACCCCAGGAATAAAACGATTATTGTAAATGGGCCGAATTAATACTTTTGTTTAATTATTGCTTACATATACTGAGTAATACATGATTATTAAAATAACTGTTGGTTGTAGAAATCTACTTTAAAAAAAACAAAAACTTTGAATTGACAGTTACCGTGTTAAATCCCAGAAACTTGGACTGAATTTCCTCTGAATTTCCGAATTGGTGAATGTAACCATATGTTGGAGCATATCGTCGGTAAAAAACACCTTTCAAGCCTCTATGGGAGGTTTTGCATTTTTAGCTGCAGATTTTACACCTGGTAAGTGAGTCACTATCTTGTGGGAGCGAGTACGTGAATTTTGAGGAGGCTGAACCATTTTCCATGCCGTAACTCGATCCTTTCCATAAATATTGACATTCTTTGTGTCAGTTGAATGTCATCACTCATTTCTTCTTCCTTTTCTGCACTTTGCTCACTTTCACTATTTGAACTCAGTATTTCAAGTTCATCTTCGGCTTCACTACCTTCACCACCTAATGCTTCCTCTTCTTCCACTTCCCTTATTAGGGCTAATAACCTTGCCTGATGTTCATCGTAATTTATATTGAGATATAAAAACAGCACTACGTTTAAGACTAAAAAATACGTATATGTTATAACCACAACTTCTCTAAGATTCAGCTGAAAACACACTGTAACTACAGAAACAATATGCAGACAAGACACATAACAGGCAACGGGAGAGGTGGCGTGGGGTATTTTCTGCCCTCCTTTCAGCTGAAATAGCCTATATTCTAGGAATGTATGACCTGTAATCCAATGCTAATGACCTCTAACAAAAGTCAAGGAATGCAGGGAAAGGTAAGGAAAAGGCAGGGTTCAGGTATCCGAAATCATTATATATAACTTGCAAATAAAACTGACTGGGGTCAGAAAATACCCCGCGCCACCTCTCTAGGGTTAAAACCTTGAGTGGCTGAAATCAAAGCGCGGATTTTAAGAATTTTTGCTGTTGAATTGGCTTAAGGTGCAACGATTTGCAAAGGGTGAACGTTTCCTTGAGTGCAGGTATCCCAACAGCGCCGTATTTCAGTGTGGAGGTATCCCCTTGTGTGCTAGAAGAGTTGCAGAACTAGACGGGGCAATTTCCAAGTAAACACAAGGTCAATGGGGAATCTGCGCATGAACGTAGTGACCTTCGTGGCTCGAACATCTATTCTACGAGTGAAGTCAGTGCATGAATACTGTTAAATAATAATAATAATAATAATAATAATAATAATAATAATAATAATAATAATCTCAACTCTGGCAGAAGGCAATGGATTTTTTTGGACGTAAAAATCCTTGGCATGGCTTCCTTTGGAAGGGAAGTAAAGCCGGTGGTACCTTGTCGTAGATTTACAGCACTAAAAGAATCTCAAGCCTGACAAAGGCTTCTGAGCAAAAAATAGCCGAATATAGTATGAGAATGCTAAGGACCATAGCAGTTATAGAGCGTCCATATATAACATTATACGACAATAAATAATAATAATAATAATAATAATAATAATAATAATAATAATAATAATAATAATAATAATAATAATAATTGTAATAGTAACAGCAAGCGAACAAATGGCAGTGAAGCACTATGTGCTATCGTCTTGCATGGTTTTCGTTACGGCGCTTTAATGTTTCAATTTAATTCTACAATGCGTGTAATCCATAATGTTAAGACAAGAACAGTGATAATACTAGCTATGGGCGCATATTGTTAGATCAAATAAAGACATTTGAATTATTTATCAATCTAAAAAGTGAGTTAATTGCCTCGAAATTAAGGTTTCCGTAACTGAAAACATTGTAAGACTTCTTCGGTCTATTTACACCATTCTTATCTATTATCAGGGACTGTAAACTCTAGTGCAAGCCTGGGAACTGCCTGTCAATGAGTGCGACCATCGTCATCGCTGATAAGCAATTAGAATAGAACGAAGGTCGCTGGTGCTAGTGCACCAGTTCCCCACTGGCCTGTGCTTACATGGAATTAGCTCGTGAGTTCTGCAACTCTTTTAACCTACGAAGGGGTATACCACGTAAAATACGGCGCTGTTGGGTCACCTGGTATGTATTTTACGCAAAGAATACCACTGTTGTAGTTTTAAGAAACGAACTTTGTTTGAGATTTTGTAAGGCATTTGGAAAATTTCCAGTATTTAGGCCATTTATTGATACCACTACTTTCCTAAGAGTTTAAAAGTCGAGTCTCAAAGAGAATACCCTTAGAAGAAGAAGAAACCGGATATGAGTGTTTTTCTTCAAAATACTAAAGCGATAAAGGTCGATTGCAATCTAGAACATTTTAACCATCACTTCACTGACACTGTCGTTTTTATTCTAGCTCCGATATGGGGAAGAAGTCTTGCGTTTTTATTTTATTTTGTTCATCGTTTAGGGCGACTTCTTTTTATCCTCTTTGAACCCTGAACTATCTAGGGAGTGCAGAGTGTTATGGTTCGTTTGCGCACTATTGCGAAAGCAGCGGGATATCCTAGTTGACGTTTTGTACTTCTTAAAAAGAAGGAGCAAATATTTGGTTTTCCTTTTATGGAGTTTCTACACCGTGTCTACAAAGCGTTGCGGATCAGTTGCAGAGGGTTCTTAGTCTTTCTTTAGTTCTGGTATTTGAGATTTCAAACATTTCGAATTATTTAGTCATTCATAAATAATTCATTTAGTCTTGTACATGATCAATTTTTGTTCAATTTGCAATCGAATTTCAGTTTACAAGAATAACTGTCAATTTTTTTCAATTGTTAACAAAATTGGACAAGACTTGACAATGTCATAAGTTTATACGTTGTCTCTTTCCAAACTTAACCTTTTCAGAACACATTGATAATTTATTACGTGCAAAGTAAATTACTATTAGCGTCACGATATAACAATTTGCAACGAAATATTGCTCTCTGCATAATATTACATAGCACTTTCACACCCATAAAATCAGCCCATGAAATCAGATTAAAATTAAGGAATACAATGGAAATAACACGACTTGGTAGATTAGCTACACTATATAACATTGCATTAATCCATTATTGTACCTCCGGAAATCTGTCTGACAATTTCTTCACAAGCTCCCGGCTTCATCCTGTGGTAATCCACGAAGCTCACAACGTACAGACATGGCTAGTTTTCGTATAATCTAATCAGCTCCCAGAAAGCCATTTTTGATTACCTTTCGCTTTCCGCCATGTTGCAGATTTTGTGACGCACTGTAAATAGTCACATTTCATTGGTCAAAGCCTTCAAATCATTGTGAAACCTTTGGTCGTTTAGAACATGTCCTTATTTGCTTTCAAGACTTTAGAAGTGTTGGAAGCAATTTGACAAGAAAGTTGTGAAGTTGTGACAACTCTTGGAAAGTCTTGTAAAGTAGTGAATTTGACCAACTTTGGTCGTGTACAAGGAGCTTTACAATAGTTACATAGAAAACATCCGCAGCATGAGCAAACTTTTACTTTACTACCAAGCAAATGAAGGTAGAAGGCAAAAGCAGTGCCAAATCCATTAATGCTGACCACGAAGAAGTGTCCGGGGCGTCATAGCGAGACACGGGTGAAACAAATATAGATGTCATCGTTTAAGCCAGAGATAAACCGGAAGAGTAAATTGAGAACATTTATGAACACCTTTATATATCACAGACTTCGAAACACACGCTTTGAAATACAGGGACATTTGACAATAATGCGATTTCTCTTGCAGCTGGGTGGAAGAATCCCAATTGGCGGGTAGGTCGCAGAGTAGAATATGCGCTGTTTCTGATGCCATTGGTTGCTACATTAAAGGAGAGAAATTAAGTTTGGTAGCGGCGTTTAATTTTCAAGACAATTATTTTGTGTATTTTCAGATTTAATCGAAGCAACTATAACTTAAATCAGTTGCTGAATTTTGAACGAAACAAAAAATGAAATTAATGTTTTAACTTATACGTTCACTTGCTATCCAATTGTGGATAAAACTTATTATGTACCATCAGATACAAAGGAGTCCGTATGTTTGTCTCAGAAGTCAATGTAAAGAAAAGCAACATTTAAGAGTTTAAGTCTTTCAGCGACACAAAGTAAATGCGTTTATTTAAAACTTAAATAAACGAAGATTAATGACACCATTTTATTGCTGTACCAGCCCAGCACACGCAGAATCATTAACGTCATGGTTAAGTCTCAAGGTGCCTTAAATGCATTCAATTAAATTTAGAGTCGGGAAAAAAACTGACCAATTAAACGATTGTCTTTTAACAATCTGCTATATTTAATAGAAATAATGTATAATATACAATATAGGCCTCAAGGACACCCCAAGCCTCAGAGAAAATTAGAAAAATGCATGAAGGTGGCACGGAATACACCCCTAAATAAAAAACACAACATTACTAAGCTTACTTAAGATGTTCAAAATAATTTCGCGAATTCCAAATCGTGAAGTATTTCATACTAAATAATTTATCCAAAGTTTAAGTAAAGGCTTTACATCAACAGCTACGGGAATAAACAGTCTGTAACTTGGTCTTCTCGCAGTAAAACAAATTGGAACAAAAGTCTGCCACATTACGAGGGTCACTATATATATTTTGAGCCTAATAATTAAAACAAACTAATTTCTGATTGAAAGCTACTTTATTGTTTTTCAAAATATTCTCCTTTATGATCAATACACTTTTACATCCGTTTCAACCATTTGTCAAAGTATTTATTCCGGTCTTCTTGAGACACCTCCAAAACAGGGTTTTTGAAGGCTTCAACGGCTTCTTCTGCCAAAGAAAATCATCACGCAATTTATTCTTGATGTTCAGGAGGAAAAAGAAGTCATGGGGTGCCAAATCAGGACAGTATGGCGGATGAGTCATCAATTCGAATTACTGAGCCTTCAAATACTCTGTTGTTAGACGAGATGTGTGTGTACTCACTTTGTCTTGATGAAGAACGATCCTACGGTTCTTGTTGGTTTTCCTTACTTCACCGATGAATTCCATCAAACAAATGGTTGTGTACTATTCAGCATTGGCCGTTTTACGTTCCTCTAAAGGCACTGTTGCCACATAGCCAGTTTTGCTGAAAAAGCAGTCGACCATTTGCTTCGAAGTGCTTCGAGTGCGAACACTTTTGTTGGATTTGCTTCATCTTGAAACACCCATACAGTCGACTGCTGTTTACGTTCCGGCTCATACGCATAGATCCATGATTCGCCACCTGTTACAATCTTATATATAACTTTTGAGACACCCCCATTGTACTTCTTGAGCACTTTTTTACACCAATCGACACGAGCGTCTTTTTGAGATTGCGTCAAATTACGTGGGATCCAACGATAGCATACCTTTTTCACGGCTAAATAATCATGCAATATTTTATATATGCTGGTGGAGCTAATGCCCAGGGCTGCCTCAATCTCACAATAGCTTTTGCACAGCATCAATGCTTTCTGGCACAATAACTGATTTTGGACGACCTACACGAACTTCATCATTGAGCGAACAGCGGCCAGGATTAAATTCATTATACCAGCGTTTCACAGTGACAAAGGATGGAGCTTCGTCGCCAAATGTGGAAGTCAGTTGATCGATCCACTCTTGTCTTGATAATCCACGTCGAAATTCGTAATAAATCATTGCACGACCATTTTCACGAGTTAGTTCCATGTTTTTGTTGACACACAATTTTCAAGTTAGTTTAAACAAAACAAATGGCGCTCTATTGACAAAATTTTTGAAGTAGATTATGGTCACAGATGTCAAAATTTCCATTGGAAACGTCAGATGGCACCTACAACATTCAGGGTTGCCAAGGCTCAAAATATAAATAGTGCCCCTCGTATTATCGTTTCCAAACACACATATTTTACACACGCAGCGAATTTTAAACTGGGCTTGCATATCACAAAGACACTAATAAATATTTTATTATTCCAAGCAAAAGTTTTGTAAAACCTAAAGGAATACCCAACAAGAACCAAATAGAATTTGAATAGTTTCAACCTTCATAAGCAATCACGTAGCTGTATAATTACACACAGTAGAAAACTGGAACACTTTCCCTGCCCCTTCGTGCCAGTTAATCCAACCAGCTCTCTCCCCTAGGCCGAGGTGACAAAAACAAGAGAGACATCACAAAAAACTGAAAACGTAAGTGCCGAAAGTTTCCCTACAACGTTAGAAAACAAAACCGGCACATTGATTTAAATTTTATTTATACAAAATACATGAAAGCGTGCAAGTGAGATAACACACCCGTATTAGAATTGTGTGTGTGGGTTAGTCATTCAGACACCGAGTGGGATGGCTCTGTGGCCCGCATTCGGGAGGTCGTGTGTTCAATTCCCGCGGCCGACCTTCCTGACCCCATGGATATATTCGGGGTTCCCCCGTATCTCTGGGCGAATGCTGGGAAGGGTGATTACGTTCCGCGAATTTCCTGTCCCTCCATTTCACTTCCATTCTCATTTCACCTCACCTTTCATCTGCTTGATCTCTTTCAAGGTTGCAAGTGTCGGCAGGTGTCTCGGCGTGTGCATAGCAGGGGAAATGGATGCTCGTTACCGGATCCTAGACCTACTAGGACATGGGCAGGCTCACAGAGGGGGAGGGGAGCGACTGCACCAGCTGCTATCCGGGGAGTTCAAATCTCTAAACGGTAGGGACCGTGCCCTCAGCCTGTCGTACCTCCTTGTCCGGCCGCCCTCTGTCTCCTCACATCTCATCCCTTCCTCTGGGGTGTGCCACGTCAGGGGTGTAGGTACGAAACATCTGCACAAGTCGAAGTGCTAAGTCCCCCTCCGTTCCTAGTCCTATCCTACACTAGTTATTCAGACACTGCAGCGTGCTGTTGCGACTTCGTTACTCCAACGCAAATTACATTATTGTACATTTTGTTGTGAAATGTTGCAAAATGAGACGCCTTATGGAATAAAAATGAGTATAGCATAAATGTAGATCAGTTGTGATTTTATTAATGCTTCAAAAGACTTACTGAAAATGTATTTACGAGGGCTGATCAATAAACTGAGACTGATTTTTTCCTGTAGTTTCCTTGATAGTTTTATGTCGCTACCACAAATATTTGAAAAAGCAGGGTTTCATGTATAATGTCCATAAGCGACAGCACTCTCGTAACGGTAGGTTGGTAGTAATGCTGTATATTGTTGACCCTACTTGAATTTCGCATACCACAAAATGGAGGTGACACGAGAGGAGCAATACAGCGCAATAAAATTTTATTTTCGTTTAAATCATACAGCCTTGAAACTTTCGAAAAGCTGAAGCAAGCATACGGTGAAGATGCACTACCTCGTGCAACGGTGTTTAGGTGGTTCAAGGACTTCAAAGAAGGGCGAGTCCTCTGTGCTAAGCAAGGTGGGCCTGGTGTTTCGGAATGGAATGATTTACCAGCATGCAGTTCCCCCCCTCACACTACTGTTACAGCAGCTACTACACGTCAGTATTGGCTACACTGAGGAAGCACATTACAAGGAAACGTCCAGAACATAATTGGAATGGGTGGCGCGCGGCCTCACGTCGCAAATCAAGTCCAGGAATTTTTGGCTAAATTCAACATTACCTGTGTGCCGCATCCGCCTTAAAGCTCCGGTCTTACCCCCTGTGATTTCTTTTTATTCCCATTACTAAATGAAAAGCTCCGGGGCATTCGATTTGAGAGCACTGAAGCAGTGCTAAAGAAAAGTGAGGCGATTCTCAAAGACCTGTCAACGAATGGCCTGCACCATGTGTTCGAGGACTGGCAGAGACGTTATAAAAAGTGCATTCAGTTAGGAGGGGACTACTTTGAAAAAGACCATGTCAACATTGAAATGGAGTAATAAATATCTGTGAAAAAAATCAGTCTCAGTCTTTATTGATCAGCCCTCGTATCTCCTGAAAGTAGCGTTCACGAATTAAAAATAGGATTGTAATTTTTCATTCTTCTTTTTACATTGAACCGTCCACTAAGAATTAGGATTGGGATTAGTCACACGGAGGGGCCTCCAGTCACTGAAACAGAGCACTGCATTTAGACCACAGTAGGACCTGTATGCTTCCAGGGATGAAGGGGAGACCCCAAGGGTGACCAGATCGGACAACGATGCGCGTTAGCAAGGTCGGGGTCCCTAATGATGCCAGAATAACGTCAACCCCGACAGAGGTGATCCTGTCTTAACCATCTTCAACCTGAGGATACGGAATGAGTCGAGCCACTCTTAGGAAGTAACCCAGCCAAGCGCCAGGGACAAATCCTTACACAACAAAAATACCGCCACAACGCACCAACCACCGTCACCTGGTGCAGAACCTCAAACATATGAGGAAATGGACAGAAAATTATTTATAAAAGGAAAACCACTGCAACATTTTCTTCTCGACCTGGGAAAACCACGAAAAAATCCATGGTTAGAGTGGCTGGTCCAACGGAGTCAAAGCTGGGACCTCCAGAACACAGCCTCATACGTTCTCGCGGAGTCATTCACTCGGCTCGGCTACTAACAGGATGACATCTATTCTCCTCACCCCCTAACGGTGTGTGCATGTTAAATCATAAAGCCTGCAAGATAAGAATGACTTAACATGAATCAGTAAAAAACACTAATACTACGAAACGAGTTATTTGACAAAACTTTAAGGAAAACTATGACCCCTATTTTGAATTTGTATATACTTTGTAGCTCTTGTTTCCTATGTAAATTAAGCAAGCATGAATAATAAAATTCAGATAATATACACATAGATTTATCTGTAACGTCAATATTTCAAAAAACAGGATTATTATAATCAAGGAGTTATGATAAATAAGCTTTTTGTATGAAAGGATTTGCTTTTACTAGATATTTCCATGAAAGCTTTCGTTTCCATGTTTAAAACCCGCCGGACTTAACATGTGAGATTTGGTATACGAGTATATTCAACCATTCGATTTTGCGGTTCATATAACATGCATTAGAACAATTTTATAACTGCGAATCTCAAAATGTGTATTTCCAAGGAAATTTTGACCCCAAAATTTTGCTTCCAATGCATTTGCTTCTCTTGCTTAGGCAAACAGCAGAGAAAGTTACAAAATCAATTACATTTATCAGACAAATGTATGGAGCACGTACAGAAACAACAGGAGCTTAGAAAGTTTGATAGTTACAGTCGTGTGTTTCGAAGCTCTGTAGATTGTTTATAGCTGCAATAAACTGTCGAGGGGACTTTCAATTGGCTTTCTTAAGCAGTGCTCTTAGTTTTGCTGACCCGAATGCAGCTAAATGTTCCCCATGAGAAGAAGCGAATACAGCATCTAAATCATATCATGAACTGCGTTCAATAATGGATTACCTGGTGTTCTTTTTACATGTTCTTCATTTTCTTCCTGTCTCTCCTTATTTTTTCCCCCTCTACTATGTACATAGTAGGTAGAGAAAGTATTGCATTCCACCCAAATATTTGATACCGAGATTTCATAGGAAATACGTGTTTTGACGCCAATTGGATCCAAAAAAACATTTTTTAAAAAGTCCGTTGTAAGTGCTGTGAACAGCATAACTCAGAATGAAAAGTAGGATAAACACCAAACTTGGTATTTAAGTTCAGGATCTTCCAAAGATGCGACACAAAGATTTTTAAGAAAATCCCCTAGCCCAAACTACCCTTCATGGAACATTTTTCTAAAATTTTAATTTTCTAAAAGAATGCTCTATGGATTTTGATTAAAACACCACATATTAAAGATATTGACATGATAAATAAAATGTTTATCTTTAATTTTCTGGAAATAGCCTGTAAAGTCCTCTTCGGAAGGAATTATGTATAATTTTGTAAAACCGGTAAACGTTAAGCGATAGACGAAAACGTACTGCACAAAAGCTGTAGATATCTTTAAAACACACAATTTATTTCAAATAAGTTTTTGTGGCATTTCTCCCTGACGCTTTGCTGGCCTGGAAGGGGTTCGTTCATTCTGGGAACTCCGGGTTGGAGATGTTTAACGTGGTATCTTGCCGACGTGAGTATTGGTGTTATTCTGGAATCATTAGGAGCCTCTTCCTAGCTAGCACGCACCATTGTTCGTGACTGGTCTTCCTTCGAGTTTCTCCTTCATCTCTTTCTCCCAGGAATCACGTTGGAAGAACAAAGAGCCTACTATGGCTTACTTGTGGTGCTATGCTCCAATGGCTGGAGGCCCCTGCCGCTGATTCATTATAATTTCGAGTAAGGATTGTTAGAATAGTTTCTTATACGTAAGAACGGCATTTTCCCTA
Organism: Deroplatys truncata; assembly: GCA_030765065.1. Classification (NCBI taxonomy): domain Eukaryota; kingdom Metazoa; phylum Arthropoda; class Insecta; order Mantodea; family Mantidae; genus Deroplatys; species Deroplatys truncata. The sequence goes on from CM060979.1 coordinate 91,955,565, forward strand.
ATTCTCTCCATTTCATTTCCCTCCGTGTTGCAGGGCTAAGTGTAGCGGACGGTGATGTACACTGTATGCATTGGATTTGCTTTGAGGAGGGAACTATTGCAAGGCTAAGTGTAGCGGACGGTGATGTACAGCGAATGCATTGGATTTGCTTTGAGGAGGGAACGATTCCTATACTGACATAGGAATAGTTCCCTATGCTTCTCCTCAAGCTCTCGAGATAAGGAGAACTTGGCAGGTGCAATCTGAAGACATTAGGAACCACACTGCGATGTGCCTGCGGCATCAAGTCTGGCCGCTCTATGTTCTCCCCCACTTCATCATAGGTTAAGAAGACGCGACAAGTCTAAACTTGAAGTGGTATACTTGTCGTATTATTTATTTAATTTGTTGAGCCCCACGTTGGGGAGCCAATTTGCGGCGGTATTACTTATAATATTTGTAGCTCCATCTGGTGTTAGCAATTTGCGGCAGTATTAGTGTTCGTTTGAAAGAATGCTACTGTTATTTTATTTAATTTTGGTTCTCTCTCCTCCGGCTAGCTATGATATTTTTGGTCGAGCACATCTCTTTATACAGGTTGTGTAAACGGAAAGGAGTCTTTTATCCAAAGATAACACTGATGAAAGAATTTCTTTTACACTTTTATTGTAGAACACTTTCACTATCACATTTACACATTGATCTAGACACTCGCCAAACTGAAACTGTTATAATAACTTCATTACTGATCATTCTTAATTCGCGTACTTCAGCTTTTTGTATAATTAACTTTACAACACTTTAGATTTTTCATAACTCTGCTACGCGTAACTTGTGAATCGATAGCCGACGTGTACTTTACAAATATTTCTGACGGACTGAAGGCGACATTTAGCATACAAATATTTTCGGTGAACTGACGGCGACGTGTAGCGTACAAATATTTTCGGTGAACTGACGGAGTCTATCTCTAACCTAGCCCTTTTTATACCCCTACACCCCGATATGCCTAAAGATTATAACTAAGTTGCTATTGGCTAATAAAACGCGCCAACATTAGCGTCTATTTTTATATCCAATGAAAATTATGAATACATATGCTCTAGGTATAATGTTCCAGCAAATTCTAAAGGAAAACGCGCCAACATTACGTAACTTCCTCTTCTCTAATAATGATAAACAGCTCACCCCCTCGCTGCATTATTGCACGCTATTATTGTCAGTTTCAGTAAGGCAGTATAAACGTACTTCTCAACAATAATTACAATCAACAAACATCTCAAATCAATGTCACATAAAAATGTATATTCATACTGTAATCATTCTTTACATTTAAATAATTTGTGATACAAATTACTGCATCAAACTTAGCCGCGTTATTAAAATCCTCTCCCATAGATACCTGTATCCTAACGATAATGAAATAAACAAGTGAGCAGAATTTACTCATCTACCCGTGGATTTTAGGTTCTCGCTACCACGTATACCAAGTGGGGAAAGTATTGCATTCCGCCCAAAAATTCGATACCGAAATTTTAGCAGGAATACATGTTTTGAGGTGCCCTGAATCCAAATAAAACATTTTTGGAAAAATCTCCGCATGTGTGTTTGTTAACAGCTTTATTCAAAAATGAAAAGTCGGATAAATACCCAACTTGATGTTTGAGTTTAGTATCTTCCAAGGATGCAACATGAGGATTTACAAGAAAATTCCCAACCCCAGACTACCCTTTACATGGAACAGTTTTGGATACTTTGGTTTTCTCAAAAATGACTAATGATTTTGATTAAAATATCATGTTTAAAGATACTTTTTATGACAAATACTCCATTCTGAATGACTTTCGCATTAACTGGCAACCGTAAGAGATAGACGATAGAAAATATTATGCACAAAAATATAGATCTCGTTAAAACAAAGTATTTAGGTCATATACACTTTTTTTGTCGAGTGACCAAATTCCGAGATATTCCTTGCTATTTGTTTGAATTTTCCAAATCTTATACTTTTTCTCAAATGAAATTTTTTTTGTCCTGGATATGCAAAGAGAATGCAATGCTCCACATAGTAACCAGCTCTTAAAAGATTTGACTGTCGCTTAAAGCCTACCATAGCATTAAGATAATAATCTTGATTAACACGAAGCATATGGAGAATAAGCGTTTGTAAAAATAGTTTGTACAAGAGCAGAGAAAGTCACACGAGTGCAACGTATCAGATTCTTCAGTTATATGTGCATCCATAAGTTTTACATCCCATAATATCGTAACAAACAGAAGAGCTACTGAGAAATGCATCCCTCTTCTGAGAGTCGTATTTGTCTCCGTTCTTCCCCATATCCCTAAAATGGCTTGAAATGAGAAATAAAACAGTATGTAGTGAGAGGCGGTTCTTTAGATACATGAAGCGTTTGCTAACGCGCGATACTAAAGTACCTGGAATTGTATTGAGGTGTACCCATCCATAAGCGCGATTTTCGTTAGCGCTCAGTCAATGCGCGACTTGAAATTCCCCCTCGTCGCACGATTAAGGAGCGCTCGTGATACATGGTATTGGTTTTTCATTTTAATTATTATGTGTAATTAATTGAAATTAATTTATATTTTTAGAGACCTTAGCCTGATCTTGGCAAGTTTTTATTATAGTCAACTGAAAAATTCAAATCCCGGCTATGGCATTTAATTTTTCAGTTGACTAATAAAAACACGGAATTGGATTGTCTTGTTTACATAATTGCACGCTTTTGTAGCAGGCATCAGCATGGAGGCAGAGCGTGGTGACATTGAGACAGAATGTACCCGCGGTAATTTTGTTATGTACTAAATTATTCTATGTTTAATCTAATATATAAATGATATATGTTTACAATGTGAAAACAATGTAAATAGTAATTTTTGTATAATGTAATATTTGTCGTGTACATAATGTTCCTGTTTCACTAGATTTAGAACGTCTTGAAAGCTGCAGTTTGGGTAGAAACGTGATGTTCACATGGTCAGCGAAAACGGGATCTTTTGTGTAAGAATAGAAGGGTAAAGTTTTACGACTCTATTTGTTTCCGCTCCGGATGTATGGAGCGAGGCAAATACAATATAACGGCAGTTTTACCGTTGACTTTTAGGGTAAGAAGTACACAGTAGAAGACAGTAGTAGACAGTACACAGTGGAAGAAGTTGAAGAGTTCGAAGTACACAGTAGTAGACAGTACACAGTGGAAGACAGTTTAAGTTGTTAAGCAGTTCACAGTCAACAATTGCCGCGCAAAAGTGAACAAGAACATTTATGTAGTGTTAGAGTGAGGAAATAGCAATAAATAGCCATAAACCAAACATTACAGTGTGTAGTCAATTCTTCTCTAAGCTCCCAGCACCACAACTGAGATCGACGAGCTTATCAAATATCATGATAGGCAGAGTCCATGCTAAAATCACCGCTGAGAACCAACTAGCCAGGGTAACAGCGAGGACTACAAGACGAAACCACGTCGGATAGAGAAAAAGGTACAGTGAATTTTAACAATTTTATCTCTACCACTATACCGCGTTCGACTCCAACCCGAGCGGACATCAAACCCGGGACTGCCACCAACGGCGCAGTCGTCGAAACAATATGCAGGGGTAACGGACGCAACATGCACTTGCTTATTGAAGAAAAGGCCGATCATATGGAACTGGAGTGTTCGGAATATACGAATATGAGTGTTTTAGAAGAGTAAAGTCCTGAATCCCCGAAAAAATCTGAAAAAATATAATTTGTATTTGCTTAAATATATTAAATTTCGATACATAGTTTATAAAAATAGTTTATGAATTCTTTAATGCTGAAAAAGGACGTAGAAACACGCTGAAACTCAACTTGGGAGCGTGATTGTATTTGTATTTGACAGGTAAACCAAAAGTATGTATTGTTTTAAATACGCCATTTTGATAAGTAACTCACAGTGTGTGGGAACTTGCCAAAAGGAATCTTACAGATGAGATGGAGAAGAATCCAAATAATCCTGTTGTACGCAATTAAGCCAAGTCCGCAATAGTTGGTCGGACATTTAGGTAACAATGGGCTCTTTCATATTTTGTAGCACACAAATATGCTGCAATGATCTGTGCTATATATATATATATATATATATATATATATATATATATATATATATATATACAAAATTTACTACCAAATTCAGCTTCCCCAACTGGAGGCTACCTTAAACAAAGCATACTAAACAACAAAACGATATAAACACATAATTGAAATTGTACAATACAAATGGTTGTTAAAGGGGCAACTACGAGGGCTGATCAATAAAGACTGAGACTAACTTTTTAACAGATATTTATTACTCCATTTCAATGTTGACATGGTCTTTTTCAAAGTAGTCCTCTCCTACTTGAATGCACTTTTTATACCGTCTCTGCCAGTCCTCGAACACATGGTACAGGCCATTCTTTGTCAGGTCTTTGAGAATCGCCTCACTTTTCTTCAGCACTGCTTCAGTGCTCTCAAATCGAATGCTCCGGAGCTTTGCCTTTAGTGATGGGAATAAAAAGAAATCACAGGGGACAAGATTGGGGCTATAAGGCAGATGCGGCACACAGGTAATGTTGAATTTAGCCAAAAATTCCTGGACTTGATTTGCAACGTGAGGCCGCACGTTGTTGTGATAAGTTCTGGATGTTTCCTTTCAATGTGCTTCCTCGGTGTAGCCAATACTGACTGTAGTACCCTGCTGAAACAGTGGTGTGAGTGGGAACAACAATCACAGCAGCTGTGTTGATGTTGACTTCAGTCATAGCAGAAGCCGAAGCACCAGGCCCACCTTGCTTAGCACGGAGGACTCGCTCTACTTTGAAGTCTTTGAACCACTTAAACACTGTTGCACGAGGTAGTGCATCATCACCGTATGCTTGCTTCATCTTTTCCAAAGTTTCAGAGGCTGTATGATTTAAACGAAAACAAAATTTTATTGCTCCTCTTGTGTCACCTTCATTTTGTGGTATGCGAAATTCAACTAGGGTCAACAATATACAGCATTACTACCAACCTACCAATACGAGTGTGCTGCCGCCTATGGACATTATACATGAAACCCCGCTCTTTTCAAATATTTATGGTAGAGACAGGAAACTCTCAAGAAAGCTACAGGAAAAAATCAATCTCAGTCTTTATTGATCAGCCCTCGTATATACAGCTCTACCTGAAAAAATTCTAATCTGCAAATATACATGGAAATGCCCCTATCTAAAACAAATAAATTTGTATTAAGAATAAATTAGCTTTCGCGCCATACAAAATAGCTTTTGAATATAACTAGGGACCCATGTAACACTGAAAGCCACTGCTATCAATAATTGAAGAATTCTTTAATTTATGCTTTCTACAAAAGAACAAAATGTTATGGGATAGTAAGTCTGGTTCCAATTATTAAATCAGTGTCAAATGAAGCAAGATGACATTTATTTATATAAAAGCTGTAAGCATTAAGTATTGTTTTTTTTAATTTTTCTTGGAAGATCATAAGCGATATTATATCAATTTCTTAAATTTGGTAAGATGTATGATATATTTTGAGTTTCAAACATTCCTTGCATAAATAATAATGTATCAGCATTTGATTTTGCTCTTTCATTTAATCATACCTTGCATTTTTATAGACATATCTAGCTTTCTAAAACTAAGAGTAGCATTACGCCACTGCTGCGAGAGAGAGAAAGTGGTTACGTTTCGTCTTAGTACTCCTTCACGACTCACCCTCCTGGATGTGACACGCGGCTCGCCCATACCTTATCTACCATATAGACCAGGCACACAATAGGAAAGTAACATTTTCTTTAAAATAAGTTTTCCGAAAGTTTAAGTTTTACTACTGTATGTACTTTTCCTCAGTAAATGTTGAAGTTTGATGGATAAAATGTTTACGAAATATTATTACTATAGCCAAGAATATTTTAACATTTATTTTTTTTTCGACTTTTGGTGTTTAAAAACCTATGCCTAAAATACTGCAATTCTTTTCTTGACAAAATAGACGTTTAGTAATCGAGTTAAGTATGCATAAACCGCCGTGCTAGTGTTTACAAATTTGTATACTATGTTCCATAAAATCAGAGTCCTAGAACATATACTTGTTTACAAAAAGGTATATCTAATTGGTTAAATTTAACATCGCTAAGCTAGGCAGAGCCGGTACGGTATTATTTGGACGATACAGAATCCTCTTCAGCCTCCATGGTGATACTAAAGCGTCGAGCCCTCGCATGTGTACAATCGAGTGATTCCGTTAACGTGCGATTAACGCGGCGTCAGTTGATTCATGCGTATGAGGCATTATACCTTACCAAATAAAATAAATGCATATGATCTTGATTCCTCCAGCCTTCAGCCCCAATCTCCCGTTTCTCTCTTCTCTCCCGTCCCACATGTTATTTGTCTGTTATATGGAATATAACTTGAACGTTCATAAAATCTTTTGCATAGAACAAATTTTACATATGCTTTTCATAGCCTACACTGTTATGAAACTTATCAGCAAAGAACGCTACTTCGCATTAATATTTGTTGTTATACATGCAGAAAAATCTGAAAATACAAGGTAATAAATATGTTTTGCCCGGGATGGTAAGGAGGTGTGCTTCAAGGTCTGTCTGGTTGGTGCACAACCACCATGTAGTACACCTCTTTTATAGCTTCATGTATGGCTTATCCTGGGCGTGCTTTTAAAGTTTAACAATCCTTGGTTACTTTGAATAGGAGCTCAGCTTTTCTCCTGACGGAGATGCTCCTAAACCCATATAACTTTCCCCCGTACCTCACGTGCGCTAGTCACCTACTATTGGCTGTTGTCGAGAAATAGGCTGTTGGAAATACAGACTAGTTCTTTATTTAACACTGTCATTTATCTTAATGTATTCCAAGGAAATTGTCAAATTTACATTTTCACATCACTTTGAATCACACACATATATTACGCAACAGGGTTAATGCATCTGGAGTGCATATAAATTCCTATCAACAAACAGATAGGGGGATCCTTTGGACTTAACTTGCCTCTCAGGATGACGAAGGCACCTGCAAATATAATGACAAGAGTGTTTATGTCGCTTATATCGCCTGACCTTGCATTGCACAGGACTTGTCCAGCGCTCCTTCAAAGGCGTGCATTAGACAATCAGGAGAAAGAGTAAGGAAAGGGAGCGCGGGACATGTATTCTTCATGCCAGTCGTGCAAGGATATAAAAAAGAGGGTTTAAGTCCCCTGGTGTGCCAACATGCCATGCGGGAAACCCGATGTCTCGGAGAAGGCGAGTTCTGGCATTGTAACGCCCAATACACCTAACAAGGGAGCTCTGTTGTGGCAAACTGTCATATAATTTTGCAGACCGGCGCCTAATTTTATCTTCCATGTATGGAAGAGATAAGGCTTCTTGGAGCTGTCTCACAGAAAGGCGCGACCAACAGAAAATGGACCCGAGTTCTCTATTCTGCCTCAACTGCATCATAGCATTCTGTGATTATGCCCCAGATCCCGTTGGCATAAAGCACGACGAGGACTATCGGAACTTGAAAAATGCAAAGCTTTAAACCCACAAGCATTTCAGAGTTAAAAATTTATGCGTTACATTCACATGGCTTTCTCTATCCCATCGTTTATTTTTACACAACTTCTACAAAGTATTCTTACGAAAGCATATCTTTCTACCTAATTATTACAACCGAGATAATCCTTTGCAGGTATAATTTGTTATACACTTCGTTGTGTGTACAAGGGGGATAGAGGAACCAAAGAGTCAGATGTTTAAAAAATCGGGTCACTGTATACGGACCTATAAATTCGATACTCTTTCCATGACATGTCGAGAAATAATGAATAGCCACAGCACCTTAAAAAGTACTCAAACATTCAAAATATATTTAAAGGAGAGGGTGAGTTTTAAAGAGATCTATACTTCTTCTGTAGTACGTTTTGGTCTATCTCTTATGGTCATAACATTATATAACAGTTCCTTCTGAATGAAGAGGACTTCACAAGATATTCCCAGAAAATAAAAGTCATTTTATTTGTCATATAAATATCTTAAACATATGGTATGTTAAAAGTCGTTAGACAATCCCACATTTCGAAATATCTTCCATGTAAAGGGTAGTTTGCGGGTGGGGATTTTCTTGAAAATCTCGTGTCGCACTTTGAATATCTTTCAAATTGCATACCCATTTATATACTTGATGGATCATTTAAGTTGAGACAACTCCTCCAAAACTAAGCGTTGTAAAAAGAAATGTCTTGAATAAAAGTTGCTTGATATTGTGGAGGAAAGTCAACGCCATTAGTCGTGTTTCATTTGGAGGACGTTCTGATGGTAATTTTTTGGACAATTTAATTTTTTTAAGCAGGAACCTACCATTTTATGTTTTCTCACTCCTCATAAAAAACATCTGTATAAAGCACTTTCCAATTGTTCCTACACCAACGTAAATAACAACGAAAGTTCTAAATGGCTGTGTACGAAGAGCGCAATGAATGGTGGATCATCCATGGTTAGTCATTTGAGGGTCAAGGTGCGTTTCGTAATTGGGAGCCAACATTTTTTATTGTGTTTCCTTATTCCTCATAACAGCTTTAATAAACCATTTTCTAATGACAAAACAACGTACAAAATGTACGTTCTCATTTAAAAATGCTTAAATTGACCCTAGAATGACCATCTTAACGTCCTCCAAACAAATCACGACTAACGACATTTACTTTCTCCCATAATATCAAGTAACGTTTATTCAAGACATTTCTTTCTATAACGCTTAGTTTTGGAGATACTGCACAGTCTCAACTTAAAAGGTCTGTCCTGTATATGCATAAATTGTTTAATCTTCAGAGAAACTTTTTGGGAATCGGAGGCGGCGGAAAGCATCAACATAGCATCCTTAGAGGTACAGTATTTAAGATGTTCATCTGTAATATCTTTAACTACTCATTAATTAAGCGAACCTAACAATTAAGGGTCATTGTTTTAATAACAGAGCAGAAAATGAAAATAGAATGTATAATGCCATGCTATCTTGCAGACACGTTATCTAAAATATACTGGAGATAACTGAAGTACTGGTATTTCGGCGTCTATCCACAATAGGAACATCTCTGTGATTACTGCAAGTATTACTTCTGTTTAATACTATACCTTATTTTAATGCAACAAAGTTAAGGGCAGTAGATCTACTGTTCCCTTCTACCACCCTGAAAATACTTCCAATATTGCTTCAAGTGCTGCTACAATAGTGAGAGAGAAAGAGAAACAATATTATTAGGAGGGGCACTATTAATAATATATTTTGAGCCTAATAAATAAAACAAAATAATTTATGATTGAAAACTGCTTTATTGTTTTTCAAAATATTCTCATTTATGATCAATACACTTTTGCATCCGTTTCAACCATTTGTCAAAGCATTTATTCCGGTCTTCTTGAGACACCTCCAAAACATGGTTTTTGAAGGCATCAACGGCTTCTTCTGCCAGCGAAAATCGTTGTCCACGCAATTTATTCTTGATGTTCGGGAACAAAAAGAAGTCATTGGTTGCCATATGGCGGATGACCCATCAATTCGATTTTTTGAGCCTTCAAATACTCTGTTGTTAGACGAGCTGTGTGCGCGCTCGCATTGTCTTGATGAAGAACGATCCTACGGTTCTTGTTGGTTTTCCTTACTTAACCGAAGACTTCCGGCAAAAAAATAGTTGTGTGCCACTCGCCATTGACTGTTTTACGTTCCTCTAAAGGCACTGTTGCCACTTGGCAGCTTTGCTGAAAAAGCAGGCGACCATTTGCTTCGAAGTGCTTCGAGTGCGAACAACTTTTGTTGGATTTGCTTCATCTTGAAACACCCATACAGTCGACTGCTGTTTACGTTCCGGCTCATACGCATAGATCCATGATTCGTCACCTGTTATAATCTTATATACGTCTCTTGAGGCACCGCCATTGTATTTCTTGAGCATTTTTGTACACCAATCGAAACCAGGATCTTTTTGAGATTGCGTCAAATTATGTGGGATCCAACGAGAGCAAACCTTTTTCACGGCTAAATAATCATGCAATATTTTATATATGCTGGTGGAACTAATGCCCAGGGTTGCCTCAATCTAACAATATGTCGCATGACGATCTTTCATTATTATTTTTGCACAGTATCAATGTTTTCTGGCAAAACAACTGATTTTGGACGACCTTCACGAACTTCATCATTGAGCGAACGGCGGCAACGATTAAATTCATTATACCAGCGTTTCACAGTGGCAAAGGATGGAGCTTCGTCGCCAAATGTGGAAGTTAGTTGATCGATGCACTCTTGTCTTGATAATCCAAGTCGAAATTCGTAATAAATCATTGCACGAACATTTTCACGAGTTAACTCCATGTTTTTGTTGACACACAATTTTCAACTTAGTGTAAACAAAACAAATGACGCTCTATTGACAAAGTGTCAAACTTTCCATTGGAAACGTCAGATGGCACCTACAACATTCAGGGTTGCCAAGGCTCAAAATATAAACAGTGCCCCTCATGGTATATGTGTATATAAACAGAGAACATCAAGTTTAACCAAGGAAACATAATACATTAAAACGATTATAAATCCGTGACTTTGATAACAAAACCCCATTGCGTTGCATTCGCACTGCTTTCTCTACTCACTCTCTACAACTATTCTTATAAAACATTATTCTATACTTCTTGTTAATTCATATAAACTTTCAATTCACAGCTACACATTTCGTTGTACGATACGATAGGTAAAGCGATAGTCGATTTTTAAAGAGCGTGTCGCTGTGTGATGCTTTGAAATTTCATGCTCGTTGCAGGACTATGAGAGAAAAAAAGATAAAAAAGTGTATAGCGACTTTCAATTTGAGCAAAATTATACGTATTTGAAAATATAAAACGCAACACGGTTATCTTGGAAATGGTTAACTCGACAAAAACATTGGATATAAATGGTGGGCTTTAACGATATCTGCATTTTTTGTGCAGTAACATTGCCTCTATTGGTTAACCAGTTATACAAACTCATTCAGAATAAAGGGGACTTTACATGCTATTCCCAGAAAATTCAATATATACATTTCATTTGTCATGCAAATATCTTCAACCTAGGCACTTTAATCAAAGTCGATAGAAAAATGTTGAGAAAATAAAAAACAAGGACAATTTTTCTATGTAAAGGGTAGTTTCGGGTGGAGGGATATTCTTGAAAATATTCCTATCGCACCCTTGGAAGATGCTTGAACTTATTACGAAGTATTTTACAGACTTTTATTTTTTAATGACAACACACGCAGACCTTTTATTAAAAATCCAATGTGTTATATTCACATGACGTTCCCTGTCCTCTATGGGTTATTAGTGTATATTGTTACATGCTGGGTAGATGACCTAAAATTTCACATGAAAATTAAATTAATTTTGGGTACCCAATACGCACATTGAGGGGGCATATACTTACTTGGCTGCGGAGGACCGAAATGTGGTGTGAAAGGTTAAGAGGAAGGCCCGGGTTTTTACTGTACAAAATCCATAAAACAAATCTGCTCAAACATTCCTAGATTTATTTCCCAACCGTTTGGGGTTCCTGCTTTATTAAAAATGGAAGGTTGGAGGAGATGCACACCGATCCAAATTCCGGCTTACACACGCGGTCCGTTCTGCCACCACTCGTGGCTAGCAAAGCCACCAGCCAAGAGTAAACAACAATGTGTCTGGTAATGACAATGTAGAACAATAATGTAACTCCCAAATTATTAGTACGCCACAATATTAAAACTGCGTATGCTTACGAAAATTTATTTTATCTTTCCATTTCATTTTAATCCAGATAAACCTTCACAGATATAGTTACATTATACATTTTATTATAGATACAAGTAAATAGCGATTAGTCATGTTTTTAAAAACTGGTTTATATGCTGGGCTTCAAATTCCATACTCTTTCTGTGCAATCACGAGAAACTGCTGAATATCAACAGGACTTCAAAAGGATGACGAAAGCATTTAATAATTCAAACCATCAATAACGGATATCTTGAAAGCTATAAAGAGTTATTTGAAATAAATTGTTTTAAAGAGCTCTACACTTACTCTGTAGTGCGTTTAGACCATCGTTTAATGTTTACTAGTCGTGCACGATGGTATAAAATTCCTTCCGAATGAAGTTTATTCCAAAATACACATTTTATCATGTAAATATCTTTAAATATGGTATTTTAATTAAAATGGTTAGGCCCACAATGTTCCATTTAAAACGTAATTTGGCGTGGAGAATTTTCTGAAAATCTTCATGTCGCAGCTTTGTATTTATCCCGCTTTTCGTTTTACAGTTATGCTGTTCACACATACACAGTATTTTTTTAAATACTTTCTTTCTTTCTTTCTTTCTTTCTCAAAACATGCTTCCGTTGAACTCCCGATATCAAATTCAATACTTCTTCTATAGCAAAAATGCTTCTTTTCAAGGAGTCCAAAAACGTATATCTCCAGTGAAAGCTTGTTTTCAACTACTTCCTCTACTTATTATGGGTAAATAGTACAAAAAAATAAAAATGATAAAATAAATTGTATATAAGAAAATAAATTTTGATACCATATACAACAAAAATGAATGTATGCAACATCGACAATTTTTAGGTACCTAATGTACTCAAATGCATTACTAGAGTTCTTACAAAAATCCCTTTATATCTGTCGGTTTCTGATATCCTATGATAGCATATCCCAGGTACGAGCAGTGGTTGCGGTGAAAGACGTTGAATAAAGTGAGGTTGGTAGCGAGAAAGTCGATAATGTAATATTCACGCTCTTCTTCAGAAGATGAGGACGCGATAAGATAACTAAGATGGAGATGCAGTATGAATAATTATGAACAGAGGCTTGGGTTAATAGACAATTCGTTAGTCATTAAGTCGAAACACGGAAGCACATTGAAGGGTGGTAGTATGTGATCGAACACGCATGAAAAATGTGTTTTAGTCTGGTAATGAGGTGGGATGTCTTGTCCACTCCAAGTGCAGAGCACACATCTGACATAGTTCTAGTAGCTTGATTGACAAGTTGCTTACGTCATTCCAAAATATGGGCGAAGGATAAACTGCCAATGAGTTGTCTTTAGTTCTTGTTGAATACGTTAATAAAAATCATGAATATATCATTACGATGAGGCTAAACGTTATTTTATTTAACAACATATTGCTATGGTATAATATGTACCATCATTATTATACTATCTTGTGTATAAATCATTTTAGATCAAATTAATTATTGAAATTGAAATTTATGCTCCCTTTTGTTGATCATCTTTCACCAACGGGATTCACTTCTTCGGAATAAACACAGTTCAGTAGCCTTGCACCATTGATACCCCTATTCGATGACGGAAATAACTTTATATCGTTTCCACGTCTACTTTGAAGAAACATTAAGAAACATTTTAATGCTACAGGACACTCCAGGTAGTTTACTTCTACCCACGCCCCCTCTATAAAGTTGATTCTCTCATCACATTACATTGGACCAGTTTACCTTTCGTTGTTTTCACCAATCAGAGCAGAATTCATTGAAAGGCTGTTTTTGACTACCTCCGCTTCACTCTTCATTTGAAATTTGTTTCAAGGAATTAAAGAAAGACGGTAGGTGGAGTATAGCGTTAGATAAATGTAAAATACTACGTAAGAAAAAACATTATTGTGATGAAGAGAGACAGACCACTTTTCTGCAAACAAGTATGCATCACAAAGTGTAACGTATCCGTTGAATAGACCTCAACTACGGTATATGGATACCGCAGAAGGCAGCGTCGTTTCTTCTGCTCCAGGATGTAGATTAGGGGGATCCCAAGCACAAATTCAGCATATTACGTAGGCTATTGTAGGCTCTTTATGACTTATGGATCCCTGGGAGGAAGCGAAGGGGAGACCCGAGTGGCGACCAGATACGGACGACGATACGAGCTAGCAAAGACGGAATCCTTAACAATTACAGAATGACACCAATCGTGAAGCCGGCGTGAGCCCGCCTGCATTATTTTCAACCCAGGGATCCTGGCACAAACGAGCCCTTCAGGAAGGGGCACCAACTGACCATCCCAGCGCCGGGGGAAATATTTATACCCCACAAACTCAACCGTCTCGCCGCAACGCACCAAACACCGTCGCCTGGTCCTACAACTGTGAAACATATGATGAAAAAGATAAAAAGAAATTATGTGGACAGGAAAATCGTGGTAGAAGAGAAATCAAACCAGCATTTGCCTATAAACCTGGTAAAACCATCAAGGTTAGAGTGGACGCCCGACGGGAACCGAATTCGGTAACTCCCGAATGCTAGCCTCACATTACCACAGTCATCTCGCTCAGTGTCCAGGGTGTAACTCTTACCTTAAGGGAGATGGTGGAACTTTCTCCGTTCCCCCTCTCACTCTCTCTATATCGCTAGAAGGATGTTTTATCCATAATATTTGTGGTTTATGTTTCAGTATGCACCAATACTTTGCTCCCCTTTAGATTATTCGAAAGCGAGTTATACGCTGTTAGGTCTGGGAACCAAGTGGGCCATGCACCAGCACTAATTGCTGTTTATTCAAAAACCAATAATCAGAGATCTGAAAACGCACAAACCATAAAGGAGAAACCACGATTCGTCCGAAAGGATAACACAATGTGAATCGATTAAATCATCATTCACTATGATCATAACCATTAACAATCTCGTATCCGCTCTGCTGGGTCCAATTTTCCAAACAACGGCTCCTTATAACTTGTACGCTGCAGTTTTAAGAATCGCTCTGTATACGACAAAAATCTCTTGTGCAAATTTAAAGAATGATTTTTCTGGCGAGTATCCAAGGCTTTCATAAATTTGGTATAGTTGGCTTCTGCCAAAACTCCATGTCTTGGTAGTAGTTCTTTTCTCTCCACTGATTCAGCAGATTTCATGTTGAGAATGGGGTTTAAAAGGATTCGCCTAATTAGTAAACTTTTAAATACGTTTCGCACCTATACCGAGTTGAGAAAAATAAGATTTGTAAACAAACTCACACGTGGTTAAGGCATGAAAAATTATCATAGTTTCAATCTTTTCTTATAACTAATATTGTATGTTGTTATTATTAAGTGATTTATTATCTTCATAATGCAGCTATAATGTCATCTACATTCATAGTAACACCAAGAATAAACCAAATTTTAGCTAGTTATTTATTCTTAGCATGCTCTGCTTTCTCCTTTTATAAGAAACAACAATTAAGTTTCTTTCAGGCGTCTGGAGCTCATGTTAATAAACTCTCAGCATATTTTTGACATATTAATTTGCACGGATACATTGCCGATGATACTGTTGACACAAGAAATGGAATCTAACTTCTCCAGCTGTTTATTTTTGTTTTGACGACTGGACTTCATTACAGTGTCTGAGCAAATGAAACTTTTGAGGTAGCATTCTGTTGACTGCTTTTCTTTTTCTTTCTTCCCGTCTCCTCCTTCCCACTACAGATTGATGGTCTTAGCAAAGTAATCGCATTCCTGTACCATCTGTTTCATTTCTGTTGGCTGTAAAGTGGTTCTTTGGGAATTTCCTCTAAGATTGAGACGGCTATTTGCCACAAAAAGGAAACAAACTCCATTAAGATCTGTCAGCTCTGAGAACGTACGAGCAATCTCAGAATACGGGTTTTGTTTCACGAATTGTATCATCTTACTCAGCAGTTTGAATGCAATTCAGTTAAAACTAGCTTCGAAAATTTAATCCTAGAATGTAATTCAAACTAAAACTGCTAGAACGTCATTTTTCATATTATACTCTACTCTTTCGGTAGAAGTGGCTATACATTTTAGTAAACATATTTACTAAAACAACAGAAACTAAAATAACAGAATTTATATCACAGCCATGTTTTTCCTTCTACTTATTGTTTCAATTATTATTTATGATTACAAAAGTAGATTCTATTGTGTTGAGGTTCTTATTCACATTTCAATTATTTATTTTGAAATACGACGTGATGATTACAACTTAGAAGATAAGTTCCAAATTGTATAGCAACCATTTTTTAAATTTATAAACAATAAGAAGTTAGACGAAATTTGTTAATAGTATTAATGTATAGACAAACGAGAGAACTATTTGTAGTAGCTTCGTTTTTCCGCAAGTTCAAAGTGTTTTAACTTATACCACTTTAAAAGGCTTATTCCGAGGTTACATTTCGCATCACTAAATTCAGTCCTAGACACAGTTCTGCGAACTCTACTCTCGCACTGCAACAAAATGTAACATTTTACATAGTTCATCTCAAACTAATGTACATATCTAATACATCCTAGTAATTTAAGTATATACGCACATGTTCTAGTTTAAATATATCAGAAGACTTAGCTGCCCTTCCGTTTGTTGCATTCATTGCGCTTTAATTACTTCATAATTCAGTGAATGGATTAATTTGAGGCATTCTCTATATGCATCATTGTGTGGCGGAATTATATTGGAATACCACTTTAAAACCTTGTAGCGGTGCTTATATTAAGGCATAAAAGGATAAATTTAAGTATAATCTAATGAATTAAAACTCAAAATCACTAAAAATGTTATTTTTCTACAGCTAATACAGTCAAAATATCATAAAATGCATTTCGTTTATAGTAACACTACATGCATATCGAATACAGACATGGTAGGGTGTTTTAATGTTATGCTGCCAGGGTAAGAGGCCAACACAATCAAATTGTTATAATAAAACAAGCACTCACAACCACAAACCGAAATATAAAATCAGCCAATTGCAAGAGAGCGTGAAACAGCTGGGCTAATACGACAGCCTGTAAAGCGACCATCGACAGCACACGGTAGATCGTTAGTGTTTTTCTTTAACAAGATTTGCACTTCCAGGTAACCAACCTCCGATTACACCCAGCCGGTTTTAGTTCTTCACGTGTCTGAGCTGAAAAAAGTCCAGAGACGCAAAAACGAACCAATGAACGATGTTATAATCTATGTGAAGCGAAGGGATGGTTTGAATACTGCCCCTATGAAAAAGTTTCGCTTCGATTCGTACAAAAGGAACGCTAAACCAGTATGACATAAACTGGCCTTCTAGAGGATGCCCTGAGGAGTTATTTGCATGTGTTGTTAAACAGCTACGTCATTTATATAATAAGAGCTTTCAATAACGACATGAAAGCGAAGAAAAAAAGCTGTTCGTGTTTATTTCTACGTTTTCATTACATTATACTTTATTTTTGCGCCTAAATTCAACAAAGCATTGCCTTAATGGTACTCTGCTAGTGATAACATATAGCATGCAATGTTATGGGCAGTTCGGCACATTTTGGGGGAGTAAAAGCACCCTGCCAATCCAGGGGCTAGTAATTATGCTGGAGGCACAGAGCAGCTCACGCTGGTACAGGGAGGGGCTATATTGGTCATTACCAACATAATTAACTGCTTTCTAATTTGTTATGCACGTCAGTATACAGGTATAAAAATGAGCTAAAGGTCGTTAAACTCACAAAAAGCATTACTTATCATCACAACTTCTTTTGCTACGATTTGTAATGATGACACAGTGATTTCTGGCCCTTGATCTTGCACAGGACAGCGAGTAAACACATGGCGACGTAAAATCTTATGCGAATTAGTAGAATGATCACGTGATGAAGTGTAGAAAATTTCTCCCTAACTGAATAGTTTCTTATGTTTGATGTAGACACAGGCTGAGTCTGTATTAGAGTTTGCAAACTTCTATGCTTACGTTATAAATGTATGCCTATGCTTATGTCAGCATCAGGCAATGTGAAGGCGTGTATTCAGATAGCACGAAATAAATTGTTATGCTTATGGTATGGCTTATACTTGTGTCTCAAGTTTAATTGTGAATGATACCTACATATTATATGTTAACATTTTATCCGTAGGCTTGTCAGCGTTACATTTCATAGGGGAGGGGGTTGTTTTAAGCCATTCGCTTGATATTTCTTTACGTGCTTAGGTATAAAAAGCAACTTTTGTCCAAGTTTAATTTCTATAATTACATTCGTTTGAAAATTTTTCATTTGTTTTTCTATACATTTGCAAAGTTCATAAGGATATTTATGGAAAGATGTTCTAATAAATAAATAGAAATTTTTTAGAATATCAGAGAGTTATACATTAAATATCGTGATTTAGCATTTAAAAATATTGTCTGTAAAAGCAGAAAACAAATTTTCAGAGACGCTAATTGTATCAAATAATGTTATTTTTACTTCGAAACATGATCATTTAATTATAACTTACATTCTTTATTTTCGTATGTTAGACAAGACCTTCAGTTCAAATTTCCGGTATTTGCATCTACTTCGTATGTTTCATTTGGTTATAAACCGATAAAGTACGTTGAAGAATGTGAGAAAATCGTTTTAAAATTTGCATGTCGTTTAAAGGTGATTAAATTTAATGCAAACTTTAAATATCGCATAATTAAGGTAACTTGTCAATACCACGGCACTTTTGGACATTTAAGGGTGGACCATTTAAGTTTAGATTTTACAATATCCCCAAAACTAAGCGTTGTAGATAGGAATGTCTTTAATAAAAGTTGCTTGATATTATGGGCGAGAGTAAATGACACTAGTTCCGTTTTGTTTGGATACAATTATAATAGCTATTTTAGGGTCAATTTAATGTTTTAAATGGGAATCTACAATTAGGGTCATATCTTTAAAGATTCTTTCTTTGAACGGCTCCAAATATTGCAAGTTGCTATCTGTATCACAAAGTTAATTTTTTTTTTACCTTTAAGAGACATCATTTTCGTTTTCTGAACTGAAGTGTTAAAACTGTAGGATTTAGATACACCTAAGTTGTTTAAAAGGTACATGACTTTACTCACATTTTTGTGAGATTTATTTATGGTCACTCCTCACCTAGTATGGTCCTTAACGTCCCATTCTATGTTAGGCGTGAAAGGCAAAAAAATTTGCTCAGATGCCCCTTTATTAGGCTTGAGGTTATTTCAGGTGCCGTAAATCTCTGACGCGGGACCACCGGCTTTACTTCCCTACCCTTTACGTCCGGAAAAATCCCTCAGCGGGTTTGAAACCATGATCTCAAGAACTAGAGGCTAGCATGGCTCCCCTAGAACATGGAGGACTACACCTTACTCTCAGGCACACATACATATCCTCAGAGCAATTCTTGGGTTTACCAAAGTTTTCCATTTCTTTAGAATGCGTAAAAAGCAGGTGATAGCTGCATCCTTGTCTAGTACCTGCTGCATTAGTTAAAATCTGGACACTTCTTTTGCTTCCAGTTTCTATATTCATATTTATATTTTTGTATATGCTGTGTATTATCGAAATGAAATGCAGTAGAGAGCCTTCTTTTTCTTTAGGTCTGCTCTTGTAGACGACGCCCGACTACAGAAGTAAACCCTGGTTGCAATCCTGGTCCAGCAAGTTTGGGGCTTTGTCATTGAGCTGGTATTCCAATATGGTAAAAACTGTTTGCTCAGTCGCTTCACAGAATACAACGGGGTGAATATACTATAATTCGACCCTAAATGAATCATTATTCTAATTAATTGATTCACAGTAGCAATTGTTATTCAAGCCCAAAGTAGCTGTTCTGCAAACGGTTTTTACTGTGTAGTTCCAGTTACTAGCTCTTGCTCAGTTATACATACCAAAAATCTAAGACACGAATAATTGTATGGTACCTTGTTTTGTTGTTTTTTTCAAATTGCAAAGCAATGTAAGCTAAGATAAAGTTGAAATGTTGTAACTTTGGATTTTTAGTCTTCAAACGTCCATATTATTCTCTACAGGAAAGAATAAAAGATATGCAACAACCTTAATCCAATACTGTGATGCTCAAAAGTGTAATGATCATAATTCTGAAATGTCTTACAATTGATTCTCTTGCCTCAAAATAATCTATGTACCTTGGCAAAATTATGGTCCGGCCAAAGATTTCTCCCATCAATGGCCAAACTTCTTCAGTGAATCTACGACGGTTATCAGACTTGGTAAATAAGGAATTTGAAACTTTCGTCTAAATGCTTAGGTCACTTAACATAATGGAGTTCACATCAAATTTTATTTAAAATCTTTTTTAGATCAAGTGGAAAAATGAAGCATAAAACCCCACTACACAGATGGCCATTACCACGAGGATGTGTGGATAGTTTTTAATCCTGAATTCCTCTGTCTACGTTTTGCATTTTTACCACAAATGTTAATAAAATGTATTTAATCCTCCAAATATTGATACTACATTTATTGTTGCAGACATGCAATATAATCATATTCACAGTTGAACTTTACGATTTGAATCGTTGAGTCTTTACTTTCCTTTAATTGTTAGCATTTAATTAAGTTTTAATCCATTTAGCATTTAAATATAATTCTTTCGGCGCAAGCAGCCATCTCACTTTCAGTTGTTGACTGCCTTAGTCAACACCTCCAGGCGTGACAAATCAGTCACCAGCTCTCATAAGCTAGTGTGGTCAACCATGATACTGCTTTGGAAGACTTGGAGAGATTACTTTTATTTTCGCGTAAGTGCTTCTATTATTCACCATTAAGGAGAAAATATCATTCAATATACATGCGTGGGAGATAGTTTCGAACATGTGACGCGAGAGGCGCGAGAAACTTTCTAAGTCCGAAGGTTCTCCAATGCGCATGCTCAAGCTGACTGAAACGACCGATGACTATTAGTTTTATTGCTTCTCGCATAGCATCCAACATGTGCTTCATTTGAAACAAACTTAGCTAACCTCTGAAAAAATTCCCACACATATGCACAACAATTTGGCAGCGATTAGCAAGACTTTTGAAAAGTCTTGAACATGCTTTCTTCAGAGTTCTATTGCAGTAAAATAGAATTTATTGTAGTGTGAGAAGCAAGGTTTGTGTATTCTTAGAGATATTCTTGCAAATAATAAAACTTTTAGAAATGGCTCGTCCGATTGATAAAACGGATTTGTCGGTTTACCTCAATGGTACAGAGAACACCTAGGTGATCACATTTGTCAGTATTTGTGGCATCCTGACACCAAGAACCGTTCAGCAGACCCTTTCCAGAAACTAATTCCATTAGTTCCTGGAAAGACGTTAGGCAGGGCTAACCTGTGGTATAGTGATTAGGTTTAGTTAACGTTTGGACTAGCGTAGTTAAATTAAGGAATTAGTGTTTAGTGTACATAGCTAGTCAGCATAATTTAGGAGCAATATGTATAATTACATAGTTTATGTAATTTAGTGACAAAAAGAATGTTGGCTGCATTACCTTGATTGATGTAAAATGAAGAATTTGGCTGCCTTGCATTCTTCTATATGGCTACATGAGCAGTACGTAAATAAATAAATAAATAATTATAAGGCTTAAATTATGTTAATAAAACGTTTTCCAACAATAAATCATCCATATAAATAATTCTAAGTACACATTATGCTAAAAAATGTGAAACTGTACTTCGAAAAAAATATGCCACAGCCGTTGGACTTAGAAAAAAATCTCGCGTCACATGCTGTAAAGTTGAGCCACATGCGTTAAGTCCTTTGTAGAAACTCATTGTTCTGCTAAGATGCACTTTCCGCAATTGTATCGCATTATACTTTTCTAATGCTGTGCGGATATTAAGTCACAAACAACGACTGCGCAACCGGACAAGCTTCAGAAATAGAGAAATCAAAATTGGATTCATGTTGGAGCTGAACTAATAAACTTCTAAGTGATATGAAATATTAAAGGTTTATAGAATACTAGTTCTGCGGATTAAGGTCCTATATTGTCTCGCTATATTAACAACAACGTTGATATTTAGCAGTATTTGTGAAAGAAAAGCTCAGAAAAAGAAAGAAAAAGAGGATTATCAAGTGAAAAATAACTTTCTCAGTGATCTTCACCTCTAAAGCATTCTATGGCTGACGGTGACGATGGAATCAATTAATAAAGGCGCTTGGTCAGCATCGCTACATTCGGCTGAACCACAGCATCCTGTATATCTCATTCGGCGTTTCTGTAACTCTCACTGTGTTCAAATGTCCTACAGAGGTTCCAGAGTGAAACTATTGGTGTCGTTTTTATAATCATCCCTGAGGTTTCTAAGAAGTGTTACAACACCCGCTGTCATCCCCTTGAAATATCTTGGGATGTATTAAGTTTCGCAACTGGGGAACTGAAAAAGTCCACAAAGGGACACCGCTTTGTGAAGAGCTCCTTTAGAATTCATGCCTCAGATTTCATGCCTCTCCAGCGGCTGTGACAACCCTTTTGAAATGGGAGGACTGGAATAATTGCACATGGTTATTCGTTTTTAAGAACGGGGAAAATTTCCAGAATTTCACCAACGGACATGCAGGTTTTTGATAAGTACAACTAGACTGAAAAACTCAATGCCATAGCCGGAATTAGAACCACGGATCTTCTAATTTCAGTGCAGTTGCTCTAATCAAGTGAGCTACTATGGCATCAATCTAGTATGACATTAAATTCCCCAAATAATTAGGATTTTTCCGGCAAACTACCAGGCGTGTCAATTTTTGAGCTAACATACCCCATGGTGACATTGCCACAACGTATAGCTATAATGTATAATTTAGCTACACAGTCCTGCACTCTTCTCTGAAAGGTTATAATAGCTTAAAATCGATGTCTTTTAGGATGTATGCCAACTGCCTGAAACTGCATACAGATCATTAATGGAAGAGATCTACAGATTCCAACAGGTCTTAATAAGGATTAAAATATAAATCCCTGATGGCGTTTACAGTACAGCCTCCATAGTTTATATTTTTAGATATATCTCCCTGCAAAGTGGTTTGGTAATGCAGAAGGTCGCAGTGTTTTAACTTAAGATTACGATAGGTATAGGTTATACAACGAAGAGAGACACCTCGCGCACTGCGACCTACATAGATCCATTGTGGCTAACATTCCCAAGGAGGAAGGAACGAAATGAAGGATCCACAGGAGGCTATAGCTACAGGCAGGCAGGCAGGCAGGCCATAGAGACGCGCGGAAGTCCCTAACAATTCCAGGCTCGAAGACCCGTTTCACTGCTTGAGCTGCCTAGAGAGAACGATAAAGACCCGTTGACCAAGCAGCCCTCTAGTGTACGAGGAGTACTCTCTCCTTTGAGAAAGCTAGAAGTACATCTGAAAGAAGAGAAGGAAGCGGAATGAAAGGGAAATAATGGAAGGAAATCGTAGTAGCTGAGAAACCTCCCTAACATTCCCCTCCAATCAGGGAAAACCACGAAAAACCAAAGTCAAAGTTGCTGGCCATATGATTACGATCCCACGAACACATTTAGTAACCATAGACTGAGCGAATGTCAGACGGATTTAACACGAAAGTGCAAAAAGTACAGAACTCTCCGCCAAAGAGCAACCCTGACTGATAGGCCCTTGCACCTATGTCATTTAAGGGAAACATTCACATAATCACATAACGCGCTATGTAAGGCTTCCGTGGCGTCCATAGAGAAATAATTCTACGTTTCTTTCTCCATACATAGTCAGCTCCTATCACGGTGCTGTTTCATTTGGCCAGACCACAGCATTACAAATGCTGACCAGATGTTGATCTGTTGATTGTTTGGTACAAATTTCTTTCTGTCTTATTTACTTATAAAGTCACTGTAGTTTTCATACTGAATACTATTATGTTAGCCAATTTGAAATTTGCGGTAGGCTTGGGAGATTTCCGCATATACAATATATGGATCTAGAAGCATGTGCCAACTTCTTGCATTACGCCTAAGGCTGTATTGCGAATGGTCTTACTTCATACCTGCCTAAGCAGGCTGCGCTTTGTTAGCGTTGCGTTTTCGTTGCGAATGAACACTATTGTCCACTATTCCTCGATACCATTATGCCTTTTCACCGCCACTCATCATATGCAACGTTGAATTCCGGCCTTCTCATCTAATTGATATCATTTGGTAGATGCTGTTTTCTTAATAGTGACCCAAATCACAAGTTTGCAATTTAAAATTTACTGAGCAGTGGAACAGACTTTTGACCATAATCTGAAAAATATTGAGTACATGTTTTTGCATAAACGTTTCCCTAAATCTGTTATATAGAAGTTATGGCGGGAAGTATTACACGTAACCAAAACGTGTTGTCTCACATAGATGCTGTATCAAGGTGGAAGTTCTCCGAAGGTCTCTGATGTTCTCTGCCTGGCCTGCCAGTCTTAGAGTTGAGGAGAAACGTCTATCTTAGCTAACTATCCTTTGTAAATATCAGGATTTTGTGGGTGAAGTCAAGTAATGAAATTGGATTCCCTTAAACAGCCTAATTTATCATACATAATACTTGTCGAACCGGCTAGCAACCTTTTCCCTTGTTTGATGATAAAGAATTATGAAAGCTGTAAAGCCTACCTTCCCACTACTTTAAATTACAATGTGGACAAACACGCGCGCGCGCATACACAAATCTTCTGTCTTTGCTCGCATGAGATACGTCGATGAGAATCAGTAAGAGAGTGTTCAATATAGGGCAACCTTCCCTGTACATCACCCGGCTATGATGCCAATATTCGCAACTTTATATGCAACAGTTATTCTCATTGGTTATTTACTGTGGCCTATGAAAACAAAATTCTACCATTTTAGAAGTCAAGCTTCTGTTTGACTCCTCTGGTAAAGCCCACTATTTCTATCTCACTTACAACTTCTGTTCTCTTTCTGTTTTTCCAACTCCCTTGACTTTCCAGGAATTACTCTTGAATCTCCGTGTCTCACATCGGACCTCTCTCCGTTTTTTTTGTCATTTTGCCTAATTCCGTGTGCATTAGCCCCTCTTTACACTATTTATTCGACCTTAGGTCATCTCTGCTTCCTATCACCCTATAGTTAAATGGAAGTTTTAGGATTCTTGATGTCCTACAGTCTATCAATATCTGGAACCATTTATCGCGATATTATTTTATTCTTTCACTCATGCTGAAAATTTGTAATTCATTTCTAATTTCGTTTCGGAAGCAATCAGACCTTGTGTTTTTCCTTTGTTCTCCTTAAAAATATCATTTTGACACTCTGTATTTTATTCTGAAACTTTTTTGCGTCTACCCATGTTTCTGATCCATAAAGAAGAAGAAGAGGGATTGCCACTATTTCACAAAATGTAATTATAGTGTCAATTCCGAGAAATGGTTGCAACCGTTTTAAAATCTGTGACGAGGAAAGCAAACAAAAGCAACTGGCCATTTCAGCATTGCTAGCACAAGGGCGTACGTTTTATAAGAGGCCTAAAGCCTTGTTGATATGTTGAAAGTAGAGCCGTAATCTTTCTCAGATAGCGCTGGAATTGTTGATGTCAACACATTCCTTTCTGACACGTTTTCGTGAGAGGAACACATTACTTTAAATCGCACTTAGAGAATAGACCTTATAACATATTAATTACTTTCCATAAAGTGGGCTATAATGGGTTGCGAGATAAAAACTTCGAAATATTGCTTTTGCAATTTAGTTCTCTTTCTTTATGTTTATTGCATTTATTCTTCTTTTAAATTTATACAACAGACATTCATAAGCCTTGTGTTTCGGTCAAATTCTGTTGTTTCCAAATGTCGATAAGATGAGTATTTAAAATAGTGACCTAATTTTTAGTCTATTTCCGTTCATAAACCACTTATACTTGGGAAAAAGTACTCTGATAGAGTCAAAAAGTAAATCAAATAAGTTTATAAACCTTTACTATAGAGATATTGGCATCCTCTTATCAGCACGTCCTTTTGAAATAACATACTTCTGTCATCCTCCGGAAAGGTTTAGAAATTGACTCATTTTGTCAATTTTCAGGGAGCGTGCCTCGCACACCTTCACCTCTTCGACCGGAGTGAACCTCCCTTGTAGAGGGGCTTACCATATGCCACGTAGACAAGGCAAAGAAGCTGTCTAATAAGGGCACTCTGTTATATGAGCTTGAGCACTTATGCTACACTCCATGCAGGCAAAGCACAGAAGTTGCCTAAATAGAACGGCAGAAGCAGTTAAAGTTTCTCTTGTTTTTACTGCTCAATCACCTACCTGCAGTAAGCAGGAGAAAGTGTGTTATTCTCTCCAAATATTAGATACAGAGGTTTCTTGGAAATACATGTTTTAAGGCCAACTGAACCTCCCCCAAAAAACATGTTTAGGAAGATGTTCGCGTGTGTGTCTGTGAACAGCGTATGACAAAAACGAAGAGTTCTATAAACCAAATTTGGCATTTAAGTTGCGTATCTTCAAAAGATGCAACGCAAAGTTTTCAAGAAAATCCCCCCTCGCCAATTAACTTTCACATGGAACTTCTTTCGAAAATTTTCATTCTTTCAAAAGTGGCTCTTAACGATTTTGATGAAATGCCATATGTTAAAGATATTTTCTGGAATAGCCTCCTAAGTTCTCTTCATTCTAAGTGCTTTTTGAATAACTGCTAAATCGTAAGAGATAGACAAAGTCTTACTATATAAAAATGTAGTTCTCGTTACAGCACACAATCTGTCTACTTTTTGGGTTTTTTTTGTGGAGTTAACCATTCCCGGATATTCTTTACTACTAGCTTGAATTTTCAAATGCATCTGCTTTTCTCAAATGGGAAGTCGTTATTCGTTTTTCTCCCAGCCATGTAAAGGGTAACCGAACTTCAAAGTCCCACATAGCAATCAGTTCTTAAAAGATTTGACTATCGCGTAAGCCTAATCTATTCTCCTGCTCCCATTGTACTTACAAGGAAATATGTAATAAAATCATTTCTCCAAATGTTTATTTCGATTAACATGAAGTAGATCGAAGAATGAGATTTTGAAAGAATGATTTGTTGAATAATGAGTAGAAAAGTCATGTGAATGTAACATATGAGAATTTTCTGCTATCAGAAGTTCCGATCACATTAAAGCCATAAGGAAAATATACAAGTTTCTGCACCATTAAAACTTTTATCTACGATTTATTTTTACCCCAGAAAGAGTGTTTTATTCCCGGTTTTCAAAAGATAACATGACACCGTTGTATAGAGATGGGCAACATAGGAAGGAGAGAGAGTGGCAGATTAGAAAGGAGAGAAAGTTGGGAGAAACGGAGGGTGATAGTGATAAAAATGGACTTGTGGTGTGAAAGAAAAGAAAAAGATTCTCCAAGGGGAGACTATAAGCCATATCCCACAAAGTATACATCTGCAAAATTTGTGAACTATTATCTAATACTATTTAAGATATCAAACTGAAAGTTTTACAACTGTAGATGCTTGCCTTTTAAGTTCAGTGATTTACTTTTATTCAATATATTTATTTAACAAGAGGATAACATTTATCAGCAATTATTCTGTTATAAAGTAATCAACTATGTTATTAACACCAAAGCAGATATACAGCAGCTCTTAGAGGTTTTATTTATCATCCTAAAATTCATTTCAGTCATCTTCAATAGTTTCTAAGCCATGGAATTGCTGTAATGAAGCCGCTGGTTTCGCCAACATGCGGTGACGTGAGTTATAAAGTCAGACATATGGAGTAGTTCTAGGCAACATCTCTTCAACTACCTCGCCGGACGTCGAACCAGGGGACTACGATGACCCGAAAAGCTTATACCTAATAATGATTACTAATAAGGAAGGGAAAAAAGTAGAATTGAAGCGCGGGGCACTCACGTGACGGGCTGAAGAACTCCGGGTGAAGTTGTCTACAGAAGAATGGAAAAAATGACAGATTAATTCAGATTTAATCATAAAAAGATTTATTAAAGCTCTCCTTACATTTTGGAAGATATATATGAATTTTCCACCTGACTCAACCAATCGTGGCCATCGCCTTGTTCTGCAAACAGGGAATCGGCCCTACCTCTGCACCCGCCTGTGTCCAACTAATTGCCGCATACCCAGGCCAAAAAGTATCGCCTCACTAACCATAGCGCATGCGCACAACACAAATACAAGCTTCGTAACCCCAACAACCATTCCTTCAATACGTGTGTTACAAAATGGTCTGGCTTTCAACTATAATCTCAATACTATACAATAACAAAAGCTATAAACGCCTCAATACGAGAAAAGTCATTAGCAGAAAAAGTTGTTCAAAGAAAAATGGAGAAAAGAAACTCGCATATATTTGCAAAGAAAGAGATCACAAGACTAGAGCATAGAGTGTTGCCACATTATTAACAGTAGTGCCAATTTGTAGAGCAAAACATCCCCATAAAATGAGCTGAAGTTTACCTTTCTACTCCAAAGTATGTAAGTGCCATGATTTTTTCTGTGAAGTGAAGTAGAATTCACAGTAAAATGGCAGTTGCAGCAAAATATTTAAAACCATATTAAACATATAGCTTATGCTCACATATAAGAGCAAATTCCAATAAACAAAAATGTATAAAAAAGCTATGTGTAATTTTTGGCAATTTTCTCCACCTAATCTCCGCTTAACAATAAGCGAGCAAAGTTGAGACTAATGTTAGTTACTTCATAAAATCTCTCAATCTCATATTCTGCATTCGCTAACTTGTACAGTACAGCACATGGAATCGTGCCGATAATGCGCAGTGGTTTATATTGGTGAGGAAGCACTAAACTGCCAAAGCCATATTATCCCCCACCCCTTACCTGGTTCTATTTAATGGAGCACTCCACTTACTCCCCTGTTTTCCTTCGCTCCGCTGAAACCAATCCGGTTTCATAGACTGTTTGAATGTTAGACCTTTGACACCAAACCAATACGGGATGGACGCTCCAAGGGCTGGTGTAGATCGTCGTTGCAAAGCATGCTTTCCAGCCATTTAGGCGAAATATTTCCGTACTCCTGTCCATTCGCCGCTCATCTAGGCCTGAACTTTGTTCATAGCCTAATGGGTGCATATCATACCAAGTCGAACCAATTATTAATAGTTCACCCAGAGCTGGTAATGATGAGTTTCTGCCAAGATTAAATAAACAAAAACCTATAAAAAATAAAAAGCATTGGCACGTTTCCGTGCATTCGACTATACGTTCCATACTGCCTTTTCTAGAGACAGTACTTATAAAGAGAAAAAGTTAAGAGAATACATGGTTAATCAGCTGAAAACAGGAATAAAGTTCTAATGCGTTGCATTCATATGACTTTCTGTACTCTCTCATCTAAAACTATTGTTACAAAAACTTTTTATTCCAGCTACTTCTTGCTAATCCACACTTACAATTTTCGTTATACTTTACATAATTAAAGCAATATATGTTTAAAAAACGTGTCGCTCAACATGATAGCTTTAGATTTTCCATATCCTTTGCATGTCCGGTAGGAGAAACGAATGTCTTCCCATTTGAGAAAAACATAAGTATTTTAAAATTAAAACCAATAATAGGAATATATCAGAAATTCTTAACTCCACAAAAAATGTAATTGATTGAATTGTGTGCTTTAACGAGATCTAGACCGTTTGCACAGTGAGATTTTGTCTCTCTCTTACAGTTTACAAATTATACAAGGGTCATTTAGAATGAAGAGAACTTCAAGGGCTATTCCCAGAAAATTCAAAATATAAGTTTTATTTGTCATTGAAGTATTTCAAGCATATGGTATTTAAATCGAAATCGTTAGATATTTTTGAGAAAACAAAACTAATTAAAACTTTTGTATGTAAACGGTAGTTTGGTGTGGTGGGTCGCGTCTTTAAAAAATACAAAACTTAAATATTAAGTTTGGTATTTTTCAGACTCTTCAGTTATGCTATACATAAACATACGCATAGACAGGCAGATACAAACTGACGTTTCTCTAAAATGCTTTTTTCGGTTTAGGGGACCTCAAAACGTGTATTAAGGTGAAATCTTGGTATCAAACTTTGGGTGGAATACAATACTTTCTCCACTTACTGTAAGCACGCAATAGAGGTAGTAAAAAAGCAGATGGTACAAGGCTTCAAGCTCAATTCTTCTTTTCGTATGATACGTGCTGAAAATTTAGCTGCTGCAGAAGTGCAATAATCGGGATATGATGACAGAGGCGATAACCCAAGATTTGCCCCACATGGCCATTAGCATCACTGTGAGGAAGAGCACGAATGGTGCTGCATTGGCGCACACTACAAAAGGAGAAGAGGGAATGTGGGTGAGCAATGGAGTGTAAAGCTCAGCTGCAAAAGCAGAATAAAAGCTACACGGTGAAGTATAAAAGAGAAGCAGAACATTCTGGGAAAATGCTGGTAAGAAATTCGTATGAGAACGGGAACGGTTGGAAGAGATTTGTGTCAGCTGTAACAATATAATTGTGAAGCCTACGGGTGAGAGAACAAACCACGTTTTGTGCTCTTTGATCGTAATCATTTGAAACAACTTATACTGTATCTTCTTCTATTTAGTTTGCTTTTCTCTAAAATTTGCTTGAAATTGTCCTGTCTTCTGGGCTATTTTAACAGTTTGTACTTCTCTTTGTTTTGATAAGGATCTCTGACCGAAACAGAGGGTTTAGGTCTTAGGGACAAAGTCAAAGATGGATTGTAAAATGAAAATGCTCCTTGTTTTGGTTTTCTCTACAAATTTTCACTTATTTTAATATATATACCACAAACTATTGCTACGTAAGCTTACTTTTCTAACTGCTTCATGCTATCGAGGTAAGCTTTAGCAGATTATTATATCATTGCACATTTCGCTGTAAAAATTAAACTGAGTTTTATTTGTGGACGTTTGCTTACTACTGTGGCTCTTAGCGTCCAATTCTAGAGAGTAGTTAAATTATATTCGAACCCACTCGCGACCTCTCACTACTGCGCGAGATAGCCGGCACTCGCCAAGGAAATTACGCCGGCAGAGCCGGACTAAAATCCTAACCTTATAACAGATGCTGGAAATGTTGACCTTATGCTCTCAAACAGGCAGCATATCTCGTGTAAATATTCTCGCTCACTCTCCGAATTTCAGCAGCAGGAATTCTTGTGATTTATTGCACAATGTTTTCTCTAAGTTCCTGTAGTATGCGAGGATTGGAACCATACACTTTGCCTTTTAAGAACCCCATAAATAAAAATCACAACTCGTTAGGCCAGGAGAACGAGGGGGCCACAAATCAATACTAATTAGTCTATTCTCAAACACCTCTCTTATTGCATGCGATGATTCGGCAGCCGTAGGTGCAATCCACTATATATTGGGCATAAAAGACCGGAAATTTTGCTCCTCTTTATCAGGCTTGAGGTTCTTTTACGTGCCGTAAATCTACGACACAGGACCAACGACTTTACTTCCCTTCCGAAGGAATCCATGCTAAGGATTTTACGTCCGGAAAAATCCATCGCCCACCGCGGGTTTGAACCCACAACCTCGCGGACTGGAGACTAGCATGGTGCCCTTAGACCACAAACGACAATATTGCTACAGATACAAGAGGGATAGAGGAAACCGAATCGAAAGTCAGGTGTTTAAAACGGGCTTGCTAGGCTTTATAATTCAATTACATCTCGAGAATCAAGTGAATAGCGACAGAACTTTAAAAAACTCAAAGTAGTGAACAGCTGAAAACATAATTAACGGACCTCTCGGAAATGATTGATGCCACAAAAGGTATTTGAAATATGTTGTGTAAAAGGTTTTTGTCTATCTCTTAAAAGTTTAGCAGTTGTCAAAATTATACAAATTTTGTTCTGATTGAAGCAACATCACAGACTACTCCTAGAAAATTTAACGCATACATTTTATTTGTATGTGAAAATTTTATAAATTCGTGGTATTTTAACCAAAATGCTTAAAACCGTTTTTGAGAAAATAAAAAAACTTTGAAAATTTTTCCATGTCTAAAATAGTTTGGTGTGGGGGGATTTTCTTGAAAATCTTCGTGTCGCATGTTTGAAGAGATTGAACTTAAATACTCAGTATAGTATTTAAGCCACTTCTTGTTTTAGAGTCATGCTGTTCAATTCAGTGGGTCTCAAGCATATATTTTTACTTTCTCTACTACGTATAGTAAGTAGGGGAAGTATTGTATTCCACCCAAAAATTCGACACCGAGATTTCACCGGAAATACATGTTTTGAGACCCCCTGAATCCAAAGCATTTTTGGAAACATGTCCGTGTGTGCGTCTGTCTGTCTGTGAACAGCATAACTCAGAAACGAACTGTTGGATAAACACCAAACTTGGTAGTTAGGTTCAGTATCTTCCAGAGACGCGACACGAAGGTTTTCAAGAAAATCCGCCCCAACCCTGATTACCCTTTACATCGAACATTTATCGAAAATTTTAATTTTCTCAAAAATGGCTCTAACGATTTTGATTAAGATATCATATGTTTAAGATATTTTCATGATAAATAAAATGTATATCTTGAATTTCCTAGGAATGTCTCCAAAAGTATTCTTCATTGTGAACGACTTTTGCATAAATGGTAAACCATAAGAGATAGACAAACTTTTACTACACAAAAAATGTAGATCGTTTTAAAATACACAATTTATGTCATACATTTTTTATTGAGTGAACCATTTTCGAGATATTGCTTGTTATTCCCTTAAATTTTTCAATACTTATTTTCTCAAATGGGAATTCGTTATTCATTTTTTTGTCTTGGATATGCAAAGAGTATTAATCTGTGGGAAAGGGAATGGTGCTGCACCTAGCAACCAGCTATTAAGAGATATGTATGTGCTTAAAGGCTACTGTATTTCTATATTGCCCTTGTAAATATATATTCCGCTTATATCTACAAGAAACTTAGAAATAAGATAGAGTCTGCAAATGTTTATCTCGATTAACATGAAGCAGGTGGAGAATAAGCGTTTGTAAAAATAGTTTGTACGAGAGTAGAGAAAGTCATGTGAGTGTAACACATCAGATTTTTTTATGCTCTCTCGATATCGAACTTTTTGGTGAAATGCAATACCCTCTCTGTCTACTAGTTATGTCATAAAGAAAGTGAAAATCTGATTCTTGGATACAGGATAGCCCATTATACACAGCAGCATTAGTTATTCATCTAATACAGAAAACTACAACAAAAAGTCGTTTGCAGTTTTCTGTATGTTTAGATTTTTGTACATCACATAGAATCCCACAGTTGCTGTATGTTGTTCCATGAATCAACCTAAGAAGGAAGATGCCAGACACAAACATCTATCTAGTAATTAAGTAGAGGAGGATCGACCTTGCCAGATAATTATCGCTAAACAAGCTGACATGTGATACTGAGTCATTATCTACAGCTACACCAGGTCTCAAAAGTTTTCTCACCTCTTTTTCGTGCCGTCTTATTGCTACTGTGGATACAACAGTAAGGAGCCATTCTCAGTGAAAATGAAGCATTAACATAACCATGCAAAACTTAAGTATATAC
This sequence comes from Deroplatys truncata, assembly GCA_030765065.1. NCBI lineage: Eukaryota > Metazoa > Arthropoda > Insecta > Mantodea > Mantidae > Deroplatys > Deroplatys truncata. The sequence goes on from CM060979.1 coordinate 91,988,847, forward strand.
TTAACACAAAATGCCATTCATAAGCATGAGCAGAAACATAAAGAGCGCGAAACAGCCTATTTAATATAGAGGCCTGCGACGCGAACACCGATAAAAGAGGTTATGTACAGGTATCAAAATGAGGAAACGACATTAAAGTTTCAAGAAAAAGGATCACCTACAATCACCTTTTGCTTTGATGTGGCTTTTATAGATACTACAGTGATTCTGGCCAGCGATCTTACACAGAAAGATATTTAGCGAGTCATTATGTGACGCTGGAGAATTTGATGTGAGATGTCAGTATAATCACGGGATGAGAATCGCTCTCCATTGGCTAGTTTGTTTGACGTGAACATAAACTTCGAAACTTGGACTTGCAAAGTTCTAAGTTAGCGTTTAATTCAATGCTAATCTATCTTTTAATTTTACGTTAGGCTTACACTTAATTCTCATTGTGAATGGAGTATAAGGAGTGTAAACTTTGCGATTATGACCTAAGCTAACAGTTATTCCTAATATTCGAATAAGGAAATGGTCAATGTTCATGCTGGTGAAAATCTAATGGTGGTGTAAATGTTCCATTGAAAAATTTACAGCTTTAGTAATTTATTCTCCAAATATTTTTCTATATTTCTAGCTTTTCTTTCCATTTTTGATCTTTTGTTGGGAGTTTAACGTCCTTTATGATGATACCGCCATTACTGCCGGAAATGTATAAATAATTAAATAAACAAATGATAGTAAGATAATGAAATAGTTGCAATAAATAAGTCCGCATATTAAATCTATGTATGTTGTTAAAACCTTGAATTGAGAAGATTTTCCATGAGAAGGTAATTAGGGGCAATTTAACGAGAGTCATTAGTGTCAGCCGAATAGAGAACACATTGGGTTAAGTATTTCTGGGAACGCAGTTAGGTTATTATATCAATACTCTTATACTGTCACATAGGTAGAAATTCTGAAAAAGAGAAGTGAAAGGTATTTCCCGGATTTTAGCCAAGCCCCCTGGTAACAGTTAAGAGACGTGCAGGAAGTATTGGCTACGCGTGAAAAATAATGTTGGTAGTGACTACTGAAGTTGGCGGAGGTAAAAGTGATAAAGGCGTGTAATTTTGTATCACAGTTATTCTCACTCTGGTAACGTCACCGATAGTGCCTTAATCGTGTAATATTTTAAGCGCATAGTGACGCGCTTGTGTAAGCAAGACTTCGCGGCTATTGCGAGAGGTCTCGCCGATAGCAGCTAGTTACGCTACTAGTTTCTTTTATTGCGGAAACAGTTATTTCAAATCGTAAAATTGATACTGCAGAAGTTAGCAGATATAATTCAGTTGTTACAATTTCGAGTGCTTACCTATCTATAATCAATTTTCGGGAACGCACTTTAAAAGTTCGAGTATTAGAACACATTAAATTTCTCATTCAATTTAAAACTGGTGTTAGGTTTTAACAATACGTCAACGCATACTCCCAGAGAAACATTTCATACCATACCAATAGAGCAGCTGGCGCACGAGACAACAGAAGGAGCTACGAGATCTCGGCAGCAGAAAAACAACGAAGCAGGTCAAGTTTACGGGTAGAATAGTGACGACCAAACTGGCGCCTCATCGTGGTGCAATCTTCTGTATCAAGGGCATCTCATTTCTAGAGAAACGATTAATGAAGTAATGATGAACTAACGCTTCGGAATCAAGATTTAAGAGTTATCTGCTATTTGTGCTTTCAAGATAGGAAATACCTGCGAAAAAAATTCTCTAGACAATTCACTCCAACGAAATTTAGAATTTTGAGCGTCTGTGTTACTAAGCAAAGACACTACCTATGACACCACACAGTGCGGTATACTCTTGGTGGGAGAGCATAACTCGCAGTATGTCCGATATATTAATATATGGTTTAATATATGAACTATGGTGATACTGATAATTATCTGGTGTTTTAGTTGTTACTCTTAAAGTTTGTCTTTATTTCTTGCCACGGCTGCTGTTATTTGGGTTCTTGGTACAGCTTGTATAACTTTGCAGGGTGTGATAGGCAAGGAAGGTAAAAAGTAACAACTCTAACAATATATTAAGTTAATGAAGAACACTATGCTTTAATGGCACACGCATTTACTGTCCTAGTAATAATCTACACAGTTCTTAAGTTAGTTGGAGCTGTAGAACGGTCGAGCCCTACCACGTTCGTGCGCCAAACTTGCGGTCGCTGAGCAATCAAGTATTTTATAAGTGCTCTAGAAACAATTGTAATATTTATCGCACGTTCCTATAGACCTTTAAATTGATAACATTTCAACGTTCCTACTACATTATGAGAAGTAGCTAATAACGCCTGCTTCTGAGAGCTTATAGGTATGCTATTCACATCAGAGCACTTTATACTCAACCGCCCTGGCTGATGGGGTCGCTACAACTAGCATTTCTGTACTTAAAGATTTTAAACTTATTCTTACTTAAAATTTCAGTGTCTGTCTTCGTTCTGCTTGGAACCTTCCAGATGACTTATCCGGTTATGTTTCGACGTTTGCAAACGTGTGAGCTCTCTACAAAAATATGTTGTGTTCGCTTGTCGCTTTTTCTATTTCACAAAGACTCAAGGTCTGGCTTTTATAACTTTCCCGTACAAGTCATTTTTTCCCGGGCCCTAATTCTAACACAAAGATGTTTGTTGGCTTTTAACAAGCGTTCCACAGCTCCAGGTACACTTGCACATACACAAAACTTATGCCTTAACTTCTATTTATACAAGTATTTTTCTTATTACTACCATTTCACATTATAATTCACATTATTATATACCTAGCATATATAACCATAGTTACTGTCTCAACAGTTGACGAAATATTTTATTGGCGTAAGCCTATGAGGTCGAATCTCAATCTCAACTCACCTTCAGGAGCGTATGATCAATAACACATCAAACAAATACGCTTAAAAGTCTTGGAACACAGCCTATTAGCTGTTAACATTGCAACCTTGGGATAACTCGAGCTACACATAGATCCTCCGCTCAATGTTAAGTTTGCCAAAGATTTGGAACTATCTGTATTTTGGACTAATCAACTAGCAAGAGCAGCAGCTTCGCTCCTTTGCTCAGGGAGTGGCCATCCGAGGGCTCTTCTCCGTGGGTTTTTCCATTAGAGCTGAACCTATTTTATATACCTGCAGTCGCCTGCTTGCACGGGGACGTCACTTACGCGCGTCAACACAATTGGAAGACTACCGAACAACCTCGTTGAGGGCGACATTATCTAGTCATCGTCTACCAGCTCTCCAGATTGGTGTCGGAGAACATCAAGACGTCTCACAACCCCATCTGGAGCTTCGCCAGACGGAGCCAATCCCTTCATGGATGTAAAAACCCATGTTTACAACCACCTTTCTGGAGATGTTCGGCCATTTTCGGAGGATAGAAGAATATATCGGTTGCTGAAAGATATTTGGATGACAGCAAATCATCTAAGGATCCCATTTCCGAGATGTTATTTGGAATCTCTTCTGCATCTGCTCACATTAATGAGCATTATCTGTCTGTGTAAATGAAAAACAAGAATAAAGGATTTATTGCTGGCAACATCGCTATCAGGAGTTCATTTATTGCAACTTCACTCAGCTCTAATCAATTTATTTAAATTTATTTTTATTTAAAGTCGCTTAAACACTAAAGTCATAACGCGACTATTAACATCATCATAATTCACGTATTAACACAATCTTCATTTACAATGTTGATTAACACAGTACTTAACGAAGAACAAAAATTATAAACTATGATATAAAGCTACGTCTCTAAAGAAGTGAAGAACTTCAGGTTGATTTCTTGAGCCAAATCTGTGGAGATGTGGTGTAGATCTCTTTTTATTTTCAGTAAGTAGGGGAAGTATTGCATTCCACCCAAACATTTGATATCGAATATTGATCGAAAATAAACGTTTTGAGACCCCTAAATCCAGAAAAAGCATTTTAGTAAAAGGCTCGTGTGTGTCAGTGAGTCTGTGAATAGCATAACCCAAAACGAAAAATATGATAAATACCAAACTTTGTATTTTGGTGCGGTATCTTACAAAGCTGCGACACGAGGATTTTCAAGAAAATCCTCCCACCCCAAGCTACCCTTTACTTGGAACATTTTTCCAAAATTTTGATTTTCTCAAAAACGTCTAATGATTTTGATTAAAATATCACATGCTTAAGATATTTTCATGACAAATGAAATGTATATCTGGAATTTTCTGGGAATGTCCCCCAAAAGTCCTCTTCATTTTGAATGATTTTTGCATAACTGGTAAACCGTAAGAGAGAGACAAAAGTTTACTACACAAAAAATGTAGATCTTTTTAAAACACACAATTTATGTCATATACATTTTCGTGGAGTAAACCATTTCCGAGATATTCTCTGTTGTTTGTTTAAATTTTCCAAAACTTACACTTTTTCCAAATGGGAATTCGCTATTCGTTTTTTTTTATGTTTTGGACATGCAAACAGAATGGAATTCTCCACATAGCAACCAGCTCTTAAAAGATTTGACTATCGCTTAAAGCCTACCATATTCCCCTTGTACCTACAAGAAAATTAGCTATTAAGATTAACATCTCGATATCTCAATTAACATAATGTTGGTGGAGAATAAGCTTTTGTAACAATAGTTTGTACAAGAGTAGAGAAAATCATGTGAGTGCAATACATCAGATTTTTCCTTTGAAGATGGAGCATTCAGTAAGAATTTGTTTGATTGTAAGGAGGGTGCACCAGTATATGCGTGTATCAGTCAGGCATGGCCAATCCGTAGCCTCTTATGGTTGATTATGTGGCTTAATAAAGATGCCAATGGCGTTAATGTTTGAGAATAATTAAGTTAGCTTTCGTATCACGACGTTTCCGTAAAAGTCGTAAAATGAGTACATTGAAAGAATTTTTGTTGCGTTACTATGGTAAATGATTTATGCTCGGGCAGGCGTATTAGATACCTGATGCGTTACAGAATTAGTAAGCAATATTCAGTAATGGACTAGTGCGCCATTAGATAAATCTAGTGAAGCAGCTCTCTGCCGAATGAATATTTTTAAAACCAAGGTTCGTCGTGTGCTACATCTGATAATCTTGGAATTATTTCTTCTTTTATATCATAAACCTAGTGTTACATTAATGTATTCATAAGTTAGTAGTAAGGAGCAGTCAGGTGGAGGTTCCTCCAGTATCTGCAGCACAGTACAGCTTTCAAGTAACCCTGGGAGGAAGGGAGGAAGGGGAAACCCGAGGGTGACCAGGTCCGGACAATGATGCCCCTAACTGGGGTCCCTAACGCTTTCAAAATGACACCACCTACCTTAGTCACCCGCAACCTGAAAGTCCCGTGTGTAGAGGTGACACACCCAGGAAGGAAGGGGGCCTCAGCAGTCCTACCAACAGCCAGGGAGAAATCTTTCCATGGCGCAAGTTCCACCGTCCTAACGTGACATGCCAATAGAGGAAAGAAAATGATTAGTGGTATAAGGGGAATTGCCTTAGAATTCGCCTACGGACTCGGGGAAACCACGAAAAAACTCATTGTCGACCCGATGGGAAATCGAACCCGGACTTCCCAAATGCGAGCTTTATATGTTACAGCGGATGTACTTTAAGTGTTTTGCATGTATTGGGAAGTGTGTTAATGAACAGAATTGTCTTCCAGCAGCTGTACAAAAGCATAAACTGGGTTCTATTCTTCACGAGTTAACTCTTTCATGAACACCATATACTTGACTCATAGCCGACGAGAGTAATCCTTATCACATTGTCAGGTGCAGTATATAAGTGTGGCAGAAAATCTGCAGCAGGCACTTCGTCACAGTAGCAGCTACATTTAGTCTCCTATCTCTCGTCGTACACCTAATATAATCTGACAGCGTTATCTGCCATACAGGTGAGTGCATGAAAATGTTGAATTAAACCAGTTCAATGTGTGTCTGATACGTATCCTCAAAGGCTTATTGCAACTAAGTTCCCCACTTTCAATACTTTATCCTACCTTATCTTCTCTTCATCAAGTCGCCGCTTATGTGTTTTGAATGCATAGTTGCTTTTCTCACCACCTACCTTTCCTACATGGACGCAGCGGTAGTGCAGGGGTTCGATTCCTAGGTCTGGGGTGGCGATTTAAAGTCAGCCCTATCTACGCCTTCATTTCTAATTTACTCATGCGAAATATTCCCTAGGCTCAACCTGGTTCGGAATACAAGTAAAACTGTAGGTCCTTTCGTTCCTCCACCATCCTCATCATCCTACCATCGGAGGCAACAAATTTCGCCTGCTGGGTGGCTTCACCTCAGAAATGGGTGCAGTCATCGCTTGGTGGAATGAGGTATACCCCAAAGTAGGCCATAAGGGGAGCGTTAGAAACTACGACGATCTTTATTGTTTGCAAGAAGTATACAGGTAGATCATTTAAGTTGAGACTGTACAATATCTCCAAAACTAAGCGTTGTAGAAAGAAATATCTTCAATAAAAGTTTCTTGATATTACAGGGGAAAGTAAATGTCAGTAGTCGTTTTTTGTTTGGAGGACGTTATGATGGTCATTTTAGGGCCAACTTAATTTTTTTTAAATGGGAACTTACATTTTGTATGTTTTTTCTCATAGAAAATGGTTTATAAAACACGTTTATTTTGCGATGAATAAAGAAACAAAATAAAAAATGTGTCCCAATTACGAAACGTAACTTGACCCTCAAATGAACATCCATGGATGGTCTAACCATTCATTGCGCTCTTCGTACAGAGCCATTCAGAATTTTTGTTGTTATTTACGACTGTAAGAAGAATTACAAAGTGTTTTATGCAAATGTTGGTTGGGTTTTTATAAGGAGTCAGGAAGCAACATAAAAAGGTAGGTTCCCATTTTAAAAAATTAAATTCACCCTAAATGACCATTACAACGTCCTCCAAATAAAACACGACTACTGATATTTACTTTCCCGATAATATCAAACAACTTTTATTCAAGACATTCTTTACAACGTTTAGTTTTGGAGATGTTGCACAGTCTCAACTTAAATGTTTCATCCTTCATAGTACCCCGCTCAATAATTTGATATCGAGATTTTACTGGAAATGTACAAGTTCTGTGGTCCCAAAAAACCCAAAGACCGAAAGAGGGTGAACACAATATTTCCTCTACTACTATAGAAGCATCGTTGGATTAGCTTAGCATTGGAGTTTTAGCATTGCTTTGCCACATTACCACTGAAAGGCCGTTTATTAGAAATATTTCTAGCATCATTACCTTTGCAAGAATACCATGCGATCACATATCTTTCCCAAGTTATTTATTTTGAACCAATTATTCTTATTTTTACTTTCTCTACACGTTTCTACAGTACAAAAATTGTACATTGAAATTTCACTAGAAAATCATTTCTTGACGCTCTCTGAATTCAATAAAAAAGTATTTTCAGAAAAAGGTGTGTGTGTGTGTGTGTGTGTGTGTAGAAATTTTGGATAAATAAACTTGGCATTTAAGTTCCATGTCATCCAAAGATGGGACACAAAGATTTTCAAAAAAATCCTCCACTCCAAACTAGAATATTTCTTAATTATTTAATTTTATCAAAAATTCCTCCAAAGATTTTGATTAAAATACAATATGTTTAAACCGTTACATAACGAATGAAACTGTATATCTTTAATTTGCTGGGACTAAACTGTGAAGTCCTCTTCAACTAGAAGGAATTTGGTATAATTTTTATAACCGGTAAACCATAACAAACAGATAAAACGTTCTGCTCAATAAATTTAGATCTTTAAAACAAACAATTTATTTTAAATACCCTTTTTTGTAGCATGAGTCATTTCAGAGATATTAGTTATTGGTTTGAATGGTTCAGTATTGTCATTTGTTTCTGTTGTTCTTTCATTCAGTTTCAGTTGTTTCTTGTGATGTCGTGGATAGAGTTTAGGATTTCTAGGCCGATATATATCGATGTATTTAAACATATGACTATCGACTCCGTTTCTTCTATCCCCCTTGTACTTTTAACGAAATGTGTAATGAAACTGTTTCTGCAAAGCTTTTCTCAACTAACATGAAGTAGAAAGGTAGAAAGAAACACATAAATTAAGAATGAAGGAAAGAGAAACTTTTCTAAGCATAGTTTGTGAAAGTTATATTAATATAAATGATAGTGGGTAGAGAAATTTATGTGAATGTAATATATTAAATATATAATTCTGCTCATATAGGGTCATTGGCTTTTGAAACAAATCATTAAATAGGCTTTTGCTCTTAGGCTTTGCTGGTTTTCATTAGGAAACACCCTTATATTCACTTCCATTCATACTTCCAGGCTCTGCGGAGGGTAGTTAATGAATCTGCCGAAGAAAAGTTCCTCCGCCCAAGTCGGAAATCGAACCAGGGACCTCTAACTTACAGAGGCAGCCCTGTTATTCTTGATAGACATTTACGAGAAATATCTTCAGGGTTAGGGCTATAGCCGAAGCTTTGATATTGCATTCCCTTTGCTTGAAATGATTAGAGAAGGAATAAGGGCATTTCAACTATGAACTGTTTAAATTTAAACGATCAACAAAAGAGAACTTGGGCGGATTATGTTACGAAAGCTTGTTTGACAGAAATTGCATATTTTAATAAGGTTTTCTGTCTTCTTGGCTAAACGTTTCTCTATTTCTTAAGGTTCACTTTACATAAAATTCGATAAGAATGAAGATAAATTCATGGATGTCTTACAGACATTTCAGCATGTGTGCTTATTTATGACATTTCAATCCCTTCAAAACTGTTATAGTCATTCTTTTGGGGCGAGAGAAATAATTTTTTTTAATGTAAGGGTTTTTGATGAATAAATTTAAGCGTACACACACAAGTTGCTTATGGGGATCAAGGTCCTTAAAACGTGCGTGTTGCTTTGGAACTCACATACTGAATTTTTAGATGGGATACAATACTTATTTCACCCAGCACAGGCAAGCGATAAAGAGATACAGAAATCCTGCTGTGTGGTTGTTAGCTTTAAACGCTGCATTTCCAAGTACTTTATTGTGCCTTGGAAAGTGCATTATATAATTGAGATTTGCTGGTACCACCTCCCCCGCTCTCAATTTTAGCTGACATAATACAGAATTTCCTATATTGCCGTATTATGTTTTCTTTCTTTTTTTTTTAACTGTGTAAAAATTAAAATAGGAATACTAATGTTTCACATAAAGTTTGATGAAGGAATTGGCTTTTGTTTATATAAAGTATTTTTCTCACATTCCTTTACTTACACAGATAGTATGATACTAATTTGAAGAATAGTAACAGAAGGTTTATGATTCAATTAAATTCCGGTCAATGGGGACTAACGCTCCTCGATGCTTCATAGATGCTAAAAATTAACCTCTAGTATACAATACTAACCATACTAAAAACACCACCACCTTCTCTTAAAGGTTGCATAATCTTTCATAGGTTTTGTTACCAAGTTTTTTTTTTTTCAAAGCACCTAAGGCAGTAGCGTTTTAACCGTTTAGTAAAACATTTCTACTTTCTCTACGTTTCCCCTATGATAGCAATTTTTAAGAATACGTCAGAATATTTTCAATACAATCCTGTACCCCAATTACTTATACCATCAATACAATTTGTATTGTATCTTTAACAGAAGTAATTACACTTTGCATGAAAATTTTGCCATTGTTTGTTATCCAATCAAAGCGGGGTAACAATGTTTATTAAAATAGCATATGATTAAGGTATTTGCATGACTAATAAAATGCATCCCTTTCAGTTCCTGTAAGGAGTTTGTAAAGTCATAAATCTGAAGAAAGATGATTTTTAAAAGTATATCATGTGGAATATTTGGTATAGGAAAATAAAGTTTACCTTTAAGATCTAATAACTTGAAAACTAGCGAGAATTTTGGTCCATGGAACATTGTAGAACCAGTCTAAAATACCACGGCATTCGTTTATTCACTTTTCCATTAAAGAAACATTACTCACTCTCACCCTCCCTCTCTCTCTCTCTCTCTCTCTCTCTCTCTCTCACCCACACTCACGCACACGCACACAGGCACACCTAGACCTAACCTGAGGTTAAATCTGGAAACCACAGGACGCAGCGCTTTCACCGCGGATCACTACGGCTTGACAGCCTAAGCTCGCATCTCATTCTTAAGGATAAAGCATGCGTTTATGCATTATACATCACTCAAATACATCTTCTCAGTATGTTATAAAATTACTATTTTACGTATTTTCCCTCGCCCAGCAGAAGGAACCGAGCTACTGTAACATGTAAACCTCCAAGATTACAAAACCTATAAACTGTACTCCAACAAGTGTGAAATCAGTAATACAGGATAAACATTAAGTGCCATCTTCGAGGACAAAGGATATTGAAGCACTGAAATTCAATATAGCTACTATAAATTACAATTATTGTAAGTCATGTTTTTTTACCCATAATTCATCAATTAGAACTAATAGAAGTATGATGTGTTACACTAACATGACTATCTCTACTCTTGTACAAATTATTTTTACAAGCGCTTATTCCCCATATGCTTCATGTTAATCGAGATATCGATATGTTAATCTTATTGCTAATTTTCTTGTAGATGCAAGGGGAATTGGTAGGCTTTAAGCGATAGTCAAATGTTTTAAGAGGTGGTTGCTATGTGGAGAATTCCATTCTCTTTGCATTTACAGGACAAAAAAATGAATAACAAATTCCCATTTGAGAAAAAGTATTAGTATTGGGAAGTTTAAGGGAATAAAAAGAAATATCTTGAAAATTGTTCACTGATCAAAAAAAATGTATATGACAAATTCTGTATTTTAACGCAATCTGCATTTTTTGTGTAGTAAAATTTTGTCTATCTCTTATGGTTTACCAGTTATGCAAACGTCGTTCACAATGAAGAATACTTTTGGAGACTTTCCCAGAAAATTCAAGATATACGTTTTATTTGTCATTAAAGTATCTTAAATATATGATATTTTAATCAAAATTGTTAGAGCCATCTTTGAGAAAATTAAAATTTTCGAAAAATGTTCAATGTAAAGGGTAATCTGGGTTGGGGGATTTTCTTTGAAGACTTGTGTCGCATCTCTGGAAGATACTGAAGCTAAATACCAAGTTTGGTGTTTATCCGACTGTTTGTTTGAGTTATGCTGTTCACAGACACACACACACACGGACATGTTTCCAAAAATACTTTTTTGGATTTTAGGAGGCCTCAAAACATGTATTTCCGGTGAAATCTCAGTATCGAATTTTTGGGTTGAATGCAATACTTCCCCTACTTATATACGTAGTAGAGAAAGTAAAAAGAAAGGAATAGGACATCAAATATGTAAACATGTATAAATATCACGTGTTGCATTCACACGAGTTACTCTACTCACTTATCTAAACACTATTCTTAGAAAAGCATATTCTTCTGTCCAAGTACTAATTGTTAATCAATATAAAATTTCATTCCACATTTACATACTTCGTGTTATGTATAAGGATATACCTGAATAAGGGGATAGTCAGATTTTAGAAAGCGTTTTGCTCTGCAATGGTTTTGAAATTCCATGCTTTTTACATTATTTAATTAAGTATATTTTTTATTTAATTTAATCTAATATAATTTGTTTAATTTAATCAACTTTATTTTTCTATCTACTACATTTTAATCCAAACAATACCCAAGTGCACTCTCTGTGAAGAAGATGTCATCCTGAACAAACAACATCTCGTCAAATGCAAAGGCCTTAAAGGTGATAACTTACAGACTTTATATTGGGAAGCCAGAGGATAAATTATGCAGATCAATTAATCCCCAGTGCCATTGGTAAACAACAACAACATATTTGCAGAAATAGCTGCATTACACATTTCGTTATAGAAACAAAGGGAAGAGCTGTGATCAAATGTTTAAGAACTGAACGGTATATACTGGCCTTAAAATTCCATACTGAATAATGACAGAACTTTAAGAGGATGACCAAGAGATGATCAATTCGAACCCGTAATAATGGATATCTCAGAAACGGCTTGTGCCACCAAAATATTTTAAATAGATTGTGCGTTTTAAAGAGATGAACATTTTTCGTGTACTACGTTTTCGTCTATCGCCTAACATTTACCAGTTATACAAGATTAAAAAAAATCCTTCCGAATGAAGACGACTTTCTAGGCTATTCCCAGAAACTTCAAGATATACATTTTATTTATCATGTAAGCATCTTTCGTATATAGTACTTTTATCAAAATCGCTAGAGCCATTTTTTAGAAAATCAAAATTTTCGAAAAAATTTTATGTGAAACGTACTTGGCGTGGGAGATTTTCTTCAAAATCATGTCTAATCCTTGGATGATATTGAATTAAAATATCAAGTTTGGTAGTTTTCCGACTTTGGTTTTAGAGTTAGTGTCTCTTCACAGACACATAAACGGAGATGTTTCCAAAAATGCTTTATTTCGATTCAGGGGAGCCTCAAAACATGTTCTTCCAATTTTTGGGTGGAATACAATATCTTCTCTACCTACGTGGTAGAGAAAGTATAAACTGGAGTATTTCAAAATTCACACCAATTACAAAGACTTTCTCGTAAATGGTTAACAACATAAAAACATCATTTGGCATAAATTGTGTGGTTTAACAAGATCCATCCACCCACCCATCCATCCATCCATCCATCCATCACATACATACATTACATACATATTTTGTAGTAAGACTTTTTTCATCTATTACAGTTTACAAATTATAGAAAAGTCCTTCAGAATGAAGAGAACTTCAGAAAATTGAAAATATATGTTTTATTTGACATGCAAATATGTTAACATACGGTAGCTTAATCAATCGCCAGGGGTATCTTTGAGAAAGCATTTTCCATATAAAGGATGGTTTGAGGTGAGGCGAATTTTCTTGCAAATCTTCGTGTCACACCCTTAGACGATGCTGAGTTAAAATACCAAGTTAGGTATTCAACCGATTTTTCGTTTTTGAGTTATGTTGTCCGGACACACACACGGACTTTTTTCTAAATGTAGCATGTTCTTTCTATTCGGGGCCTCAAAAAATGTATTTTTGGTGAAATCTTGATAACGAATGTTTTTGTAGAATGCCATTTTTCCTCTACCTACTATAGGTAAGCAGCAGAAAAAATAAATAATAATAATAACAACTGTACTGGTGTCATTGATTAATTTACATGTTTAAAGTGTTTCTCACTTTAAAAAAAAAGAATCAGAAAATAATACGGTATAAAAGATCTGTTTACAACACATCATACATAAAGTATAAAGCTTTTAAACACCGCTAATATTTTATGAAGTGGTAGTCGTATTGGAATTAGTATATGGATGTGAAAACTTGACTACACCAGTAAGAAGAGATAAAACAAAATTTATTTTAAGAAACGTATTAGGATGGAAATTATTACACAAAAAATAAAGAGATTAATGAAAAATAAAATACTTTAACTTTGAAGTATCCTATAACATAAACAGAATTAATAAGCACACTTCCATACAAATAATGATTGGCAGAAGGAATATAGGAAGACCGGGAACACGTTGGATTGATGACTTCAAAGTATTTGAAGCCGGAGCAGACAAATCGCCTAATCCGTGTAGCAGAAGATTAAAAACATTAACAATACGATGTGATGCGTACTGCTTGTCCCAGTATTATTGTACGGCGGCAGGTAACACAACTATCCCAGCTTCTAATCCGAAAACATATGAAGGTCTCCGTTGAGGATAACGTTCGAAGTTCGAAAGCGAAAATGGATTATTTCAAGTCTCTGAAAATACATAGCGCATTTTGCAATACTGAGCTGAATTGAAAGTCATTACTTTACCTTCAAGTACGGCATTCTAAGCAGTGTCGTGTTTCAGAGTAATTTTCGAATATGTATCTGTTTCAAACTGATGTTTAAATTTTCTCATCTTTAAAGTATGTTACATCACCTAACCATAGTCGTTTTACTATAGTTCTTACAATACTGGGGCGCATAAGAAGTGGTCTATAATGGAATACAGCTGTTTATGTTGGTAGTGTAAAATCTAGACCCAGCCTCTGGCAGCATGGCCTCCGCTGCTCTTTGTGCATAATTGTAGCTATAGGGTAGACAGGGTACTTTACTTCCCCCAAAATACAGCTTGGGTAAAACGTCGTGATAGTCCCCCACTCTTGAAGCATAGATGCGCAATAGCACTGACCAGCATACTTGTGTAGAAAGAGAGGTGGGGTCAGTGTTCCATCTGCTGTGAGTGTGATGTTGTAAGCCTATACATTTGATTACAATGCGTTGTGTATGCGAATGCCTCCCAGTTCTGAAATCATTTATAGTCTCTTGCTCCCCCATCACTCTCATCACTTCTCCTCATTTCTCGAATACGGAGTGTCACGACGTTTAACACAAGTTGTACCCTTAGCTGCAGAGTATTATTACAAGCTGTTCTCACCAGCGAGGAACCGCTAGGGCAATGCTTCTTTTGAATTTTGGCTAAAAAATAGAATATAGTGGAATAAAACTTAGAAATAAAGACTAAAGCTAAGAATTGTTTTTCTTATTTTTCACACTTAAGTCTTATATTCACATGCTACACTACTGTTTTCTTGTTGTTGTTTGGCGGCAATAGCGTAACTTTCATCTCCATATTACTGATGAAAGCTAACATATAAATGTCGTAGCTGTTATCCAGTTTCACGACACTTGCAAGCGTAAAAATCCTTAACGTGGTTTCCTTCGGAATGAAAGTAAAACCGTTGGTCCCGTTGAATAAGGTGTTTTGTTGAGTTGTTTGCACGTATGAAAATCCGATTTAAAGTAGGTTGTATTGAAGGAGTTGTATCATATTTCAACTGTTGGAGAGCCGAACTTGTAGTAGTTACAACAGCATGTATAGTAAACAGTTTCCAGTAGTCTTCGCCCCAAATGTATTTTTAGGTGGCCTTTGCCCCAAGTTTAAAAAATATTAACTTTGTAATTAAACTGTTTCTTTAAGTAATAAATAATTATGTTTGCGTCAGTATTATTGTTAGAAACATGGAAGTCTTGGCAGGGTGTGATGCGACAAGAATGTAGGCTTACACAGATTTTAAGTCTTAATTCACTCCCTTTTATTAATCCTTGACACAAATTAAATAACACTTCACTGATATCGAGAGCTGTGAGATTCTTTTATTTATACTTGCACTTTTTAATACATTACCATTTTCGTCTCACACGAATATGTATTTAATTTCTCGAGGACGCATCATGCATCCAGTTACTATCACTGTCTGCAGGCAACTGACTAGATTTCAACCGTCTAAACTTGTAAATTCTGTATTGATTGGCTAATCCCACTCCAGTAGAATAGCTGCATTTCACTAAGGCTTTTTCCGGT
The DNA here is from genome assembly GCA_030765065.1 of Deroplatys truncata. Lineage (NCBI taxonomy): Eukaryota > Metazoa > Arthropoda > Insecta > Mantodea > Mantidae > Deroplatys > Deroplatys truncata. Next base: position 92,004,207 of record CM060979.1, read on the forward strand.
TGTTGATTGGCTATTTTTTATAAACTGTCACTAAAATTACATTAATGCTTCCAAGAATCACAAATAACATTTAAACTCTCAAAGTCATTATTGCCTCAAGCTTACCTCATTGCTACCTCATTATTAGCAACATTTAATTTATTATTCTCACAGCTCCTACATTATTAAATTACGTAATATATTCACATAACATTATTACACATGGATACAATAATATAAACATATGCAATGACTGTTACATACAATTTACAAATTATTACATACGCATTGTTTCAAGCCGGGCTGTTATTGAATTTGCATATTATATAATTTGACTGAAAATCATTTAAGTGTTAAAAATACTGCCTCACCTTGTTGTAGATTTACGGAACCTCAAGCCTGATAAACAGGCCTCTGAATAAAATTACCGGTCTTTAACGCCCAATATAGAATGGGACGCTAAGGACCACCGCAGTTAAAGAGCGCCCATAAAAAATTATAATTTTTCGTGCACCAATCACATCGAAACTCTTTCTTAGAGGCGTATCCTAACACCCTTGGCTTCACATTGACTTAGCATCGTCTATAGGGTCATTTTTGAATTCCTGCATTTTTTTAGGCCAGTCATATAGAGAACTGATACCGGCTGATTGGAGACAAAGTTTGGTTACTGAGGGTGCAAACATTGTGACCTAAGGGAAGGGGCAAATTATGCACGTGCAATACAACGTCGGTTCCTATTTTGCTTTCATGTTTTGTCGTGGTCTGTTATGTGCTGTTTTTTAAAACAGTATTTGCTGTTCGTCTTGTACATTGGGTAAGGAATTTTAGGTACGTGTATTTTGTTTACCAAACAAAAGCGCGTGAATTAGATGCTTAGCAAACCCTGCAGTCGTAATACAATATTTGATTGTCACTTTTAGAAGAGTTTCAATAGCACGAACTCCCTTTGAAAGCGGAAAGATAATGAATTAATTACAGGAGTAAAAGCTGTATTGGTTTTGTAGTAACGCACATGGCAATTACCGACTGCATTAAGTTACTAAAAACTGCAAGTGCGGCAGAATTGGTATCGGCTGTCTTAATGGCAGACCCATTTAACTTAACGATCCTTTGCTAAATTATTGGCAACGCAGCATGTACACTGGCATTTTTTTTTTCTTTACCTAGGGTTGCAAAAACTAAGCTAAACTCTAGTTTCACGTCCGAGATTATGGATTAAGCTACGGAGGTTGTTTCAACGTTATGTGCTGAATAGTAATTGTGGGAAATGTTTGCACAAATCTTGTATGAGCTGAAAATAAGATCGTTACGTAAATATTCTCTGTTCAATCACCACCACAAGCCGTGGAGCTCCATTAAGATCCCATTTTAAAATATTTAGCCTCGAGCTAGTGGTTTAATATAACCGGGTAAACTCACTTAGTAGCCCTGATGGAAGCGAAGGAAAGCATTTCTAAATATTTAAACAAGTTAGTAATGCTGCCGACCCATTTTAGATTAATACATCCATCCCAGATGGCTGAATTTAAAATAAACATCAACAGAATTAAGGACTGTTACTTTTAATATTAAATATTGCGTCTGAGCTTAGTTTTCGAATCACTGACCCAGATGCATACTTGGCCTGTTTCAGAGTAGTAAGGGAGGACAGGACTTCAATGCAAATCCACATTTCTTCTCTGCTGGCAGAGAGTATGCTCACTTTGTATGAGATCAAGATAATTAAAAACACTTTAAATAAGATTTTATGTTGCATATAAAGCATGGGTATATGTGATTCTACAGAGCGGGACACCTCGCGCGCTGAAACCTGCATAATTTATTGCGGCTCATCCCTTCCAGGAGGAAGGGATGAGCTGAAGGAACCTCAGCAGGCTACAGACCGCTGCAGACAGGCCACAGAGACGCGCAGAAGTCCCTAACATTTCCGAGCTAGAAAACCGTTCCACTACTGGAGCTGCAATTAGAGGGCGACTGTGGACCTACCAACCAAGCAGCCCTCTGGTGCCTATGGGGAGTGATATTTCATCTGAGCATACATCCGAGCCATCCGAGCAGCACCGTCATATTGTTATATACCGGGGTAAGGCCAAAGGGTTTTGCAGCTAAAATATTAAATTTAGATACTCCAGCATAAAGATTGGGAGACGTAGCTTCAGCGGCAACGAAAGGACCAGGATCTTAGCTGTACATTTTAGAACAGCCGTGGGACAATTACCACAAAAATACACGAGATTTTACATTTCACATTACCTGTAGTTTATTAAATATTAAACTTGCTGCCTTTATATTGTTTACAAAAAGATTAAAGAACAGACATTGGAGGGAAATGTTTCACACTCACAGGATCCACACACACACACACACACACACACACACACACACACACACACACACACACACTCTTCCATCTTCAACATTCGCCCTGAAGGGGCACACTACGACTGCCTACTGGCGACTGACTGACGCCACGCTCCCAGACAAAGAAAAACTAATAACTTCCCTCTCTTTCCTCTCTCCACACCTAGCCGAGGGGTGGGGAGAGATATCACGTCGGACGAAATTCAAAGTCCCAGCCGAAATTCAACAAAGTCGTCGCTACAAAACAACAATGTGTCCGACGTGACAATGCACACACATTCACGCTACAATACGTCACGAAACCTAGAAGTACGCCTGAAAGAAGAGAATGAAACTGAATGAAATAGGAAGGGAATTCGTGGCAGAGAAGAAACCACCCGAGCATTTGTCTGCCGACCCGGGGAAAAAACGAAAAAACCATGGGTCAGTTTGGGTGGTCACCGGAATCGAACCCGGGACCCCCAGAATACTGGTCGCACACGTTATCGCAGCACCACCTCGCTGCGTGCATATAATGCATATTTTGCCTGTTTTGTGATTAAGCGTAATATTTCACCAGTTTGAAATTATGCTGCATAATGGCTTTGTTTATACGAAGATATGTTTTATAAACTCACAAGTTTTTTTATTTTCTTCAGTTTAACTTCATATTTTATTTTCAAATGCGGTATTTCCGAATAATATGTGCCATTGGTTCAGTCTTGAAAGTTGGCAACACTAATGTTAGCTCACACGCAACTCATTCATAACGTGACGTAACCTCGTCAATCCCTAGCCATAACCATTCCACCATGGTTGCAAGAAGTTGTCGGAATGAGTCCAAGTTTGGTGGTTATACTTATACATAATATTAAACTTACGTTAAACTGATTTTTTATATCTCATAACATTTAGAAAAACGTAACTACTAATTTATATAAAGGAAAGCATTTCAATGCATTCAACCGTTAATAGTTTTAGAAACTCAATTCCAAATATATTCCTGCAGGTTTGCAATCGTTCTCCAATTAAAACTTAAGGTCATTTAATTCAGTGGTGTGGTGGTACTTGTAAGAATGGTGAAGGCCTTGTATTTCTGTAACCATGCCAAAAGTAAAAGTGAGTGACATAGTAGGTTACAGGGATATATCCTGACTCTTCTATACTAAAGCTAAATGTTGAAGAGTTAAACAATCTTTATGATCCCAGAACACGTTTATTCACGGAAAGAGTACATAAATTGCCTTACACTTTTATTTTATGTCTAAATCATACTTTTCATATAGATATACACTACGTGATCAAAAGTATCCGGACACCTGGCTGAAAATGACGTACAAGTTCGTGGCGCCCTCCATCGGTAATGCTGGAAGTCAATATGGTGTTGGCCCACCCTCACCCTTACGACAGCGTTCACTCTCGCAGGAATACTTTCAATCAGTTGCTGGAAGGTTTCTTGGGGAATGGCAGCCCATTCTTCACGGAGTGCGGAACTGAGGAGAGGTATCGATGTAGGTCGGTGAGGCCTGGCCACGAAGTCGGCGTTCCAAAACATCCCAAAGGTATTCAATAGGATTCAAGTCAGAACTTTGTGCAGGCCAGTCCATTACAGGGATGTTATTGTCGTGTAACCACTCCGCCACAGCCCGTGCAGTATGAACAGGTGTTCGATCGTGTTGAAAGATGCAATCGCCATCCTCGAATTGCTCTTCAACAGTGGGAACAAAGAATTTGCTTAAAATATCAATGCGGGTCTGCGCTGTGATCGTGCCACGCAAAACAACAAGGGGTGCAAGCCCCCTTCAGGAACAACACGGCAACACCATAACACCACCTCCGAGATTTCACTGTTGGCACTACACACGCTGGCAGGTGACATTCACCGGGCATTCGCCACGCCCACACCCTGGCATGGATCGACACATTGTGTAGCGTGATTCGTCACTCCACACAACTTTTCGCCACTGTTCAGTCGTGTAATGTTGACGCTCCTTACACCAATCGAGGCGTCGTTTGGCATTTTCCTGCGTGTATATTTCTCACCTCACGCCTAACTGTCATAGTACTTGGAGTGGATCCTGATGCAGTTTGGAATTCCTGTGTGATGGTCTAGATAGATTTTTACCTATTATTCTTTACGACCCTCTTAAATGTCGGCGGTCTCTGTCAGTCAACAGACGAGATTGGCCTGTACGCTGTTGTGCTGCACATGTCCCTTCACGTTTCCACTTCACTATCACATCAGAAACAGTGAACCTAGGGATGTTTAGGAGTGTGGAAATCTCCCGTACAGACTTCTGTCACAAGTGACACCCAATCACCTGACCACGTTCGAAGTCCGTGAGTTCCACGGAGCGTCCCATTCTGCTGTTTAACGATGTCTAATGACTACTGAGGTCGCGGATGAGTACCAGGCAGTAGGTGGCAGCACAACGCACCTAAGATGAAAAACGTATGTTTGTGGGGATGTCTGGATACTTTTGATCACATAGTGTATTTATGTGCATTTATGAAAGGCTAAGGTTACAGTGCATAAATGCATACATATTAAAGGAATTAGAGAAGCATGAAATTTCTGCTCTTAGTAATAAAGTAACTTCTCGTGTTATCCGAATGCTATACCACAAGCCTGCATTTCAAATTAATACAAGAGTTTCCTGGTTTTTACTTGTTTAAGTATTCTTGCACTCGGTAATCACACATATGACTGGCTTATTGGAAATGCTTTGTACCTTTTCAATGTGTTTCTCTCCTTAGGTATTATCTGCGGAATTACAAGGAAAAAACGTCACAACTATACACCAGAAGGTGCCTAAGAGAAGCAGTTGAATTATTTTATAGCTTTGATATATATTCTTTAGAATGTTAACAGTAGTCATGTACATTTAGGTACCGACACTATAGACTGGGTGGAACGTATATTCTGTCACTGTAGAAGAAGAATCGAGCGGGATGGTAACGTCTGTGGCCCCCATTCGAGGTCTCGGGTTCAAACCTCCAGGGCCGACCAATCCGACCGAAAGATTTTTCGTGGTTTCCTCGGTCGCTAGGCGAATTTTCCTATCATCACCTTCATCACTACATTTCATTTCCTTCTTTTTCACCGCCGTACCAGGCATTGGGCTGATCATTCATCCTGTGTATGCTATGATCCAGGTTGCTTGCTCCTAGACAGGCTACTGATCCAAAGCATTCGGGGTGTAAGTCCGAAGGAGAATAAACTGCTGAAGACGAAGCAAGAAGAGAAAATTCTGAGGTCAGGTTCATCAAATAAGTGCAGACAATGGAAAAAAATATTTCAGGTTATAATCATCATAGTGGCTATCCTTTCATAATACACTAGCCGACTTACTCGACGTTGCATAGCTTTCTAAGCTCGAATCATCAAATTACTTAATTTAGTTTGCCTTCTCCCTTCTTTATGCAATTATTGTATAGTGATTTAGGGGATCCTTATGGTAATGGGTGAAAAATTCCCCGACATTTGCATAAAAAGATGTAAAACATCGGCAGAAGCTTTGACTTCCTCAATCTCTAACCCCCCCCTGACAGTCTTCAGCTTCAAACTGCAGAATAACCTATAAATAACCTTTCGCTTTGGGCATAAACGCTAAATAATTTGTCCATAATGCAGAAGCCTTTGTATGTGAGAATTCCACACCTTGTGACTGTTGAAAAGAATATTATTTTCAGCTGTTAATATAAAATTTGTGTTCACATATTTCTAATGTTAGCAATAACATTTTATCCCTTTATACAATTACTGAGCATGCATAACGAACGTGATTATAAAACAACTAAAGGAAAAATCCTGATGTATTGCACTCACTTCACTCTTGCACTCTTGCACAAACTATCCTTTACAAACGCTTATTCTCCATCTAATTCATGTTGCTTTGTGGAGCATTCCATTCTCTTTGCATGTTCAGGATATAAAAAAGAATGACGAATTCCCAGTTGAGAAAAAGCATAAGCATTGGAAAATTCAAACAAACAACAAGGAATGTATCGAAAATGATTCACTTCACAAAAAGATGTATGAGACAAATTGTGTGTTTTAACGAGATCTACATTTTTGTGTAGTAAAATTTTGTCTCTCTCTTACTGCTTAATAGTTATGCAAAAATCATCAGAATGAGGTGAAACTTTGGGGACATTCAAGATATACATTTCATTTGCTATGGAAATATCATACGATATTTTAATCCAAATCGTTTAGGCTATTTTTTGAGAAAATAACATTTTTGTTAAACGTTCCATGCAGAGGTCAACCCGGGGTGGGTAGATGTTCTTGAAAAAGTTTGTGTCGCATCTTTGGATGATACTAAACTCAAATACCAAATTTGGATTTATCCGACTTTTCGTTTTTGAGTCAAAAAATGATTTATTTGTATTCAGGGCACTTCAAACATGTATTTCTGGTGAAATCTCGGTATCAAATTTTTGGGTAGAATGTAATACTTCCCTCACTATACATAGTAGAGAAAGTAAAAAGCAACATTTTCTTTAATTAGGGTTATCATAAGATTTCGGCATCCAGAAACTTCAGTACACACCAATGGAATTAGAATTAAGCTTATTCAGAGTTTTTTTTGACACTGATTCATTACACACACACATATGCAGTGTTTGTTAAATGGCAATCAAAGAAATTAATATGACATACGATTCGCAGCGGTATAAATATGATCCATTGTGGCTTTTTAATCACAATCTTCTGCTTGTGTAATGGTTGCATCATTGACATCAATGTATACTTAAGGGAATAAAATGCAATTGACTTTGGTTTTTACCACGTATTCTCTGTGGAGTGCTTCTACACTCATTTTCTGTGGATTAGAGCAACTATTTTCTATGGTATTCTTTTCTATATGCTGTTTAGTCTTTTAGTAGTTTATGAATAGTGAATTTAGAAGATGTTCCGGAATTTCATTGTCCGCCACACGTTTGTTTTCCCGCGTACTCTTCGCTATATTTTGATTGTTAATTTTAGGTCCGCCGCTGGGTGTCGGTCGTGTCGTCCTTGCCTATCGTTTGTTCGTGGATGGGGAGGGCGTCACCGTCGTTTTACGTTCAGGCCGCTTTTTCCGTTTTAGCATCCTTGGCGAACTGTTGTTCTCCGTCTGGCGTGGTGAGCTATCTTTAAGTTCAACACTTTTCAATTTTTTCGCGTAATGAAATTTGGGTTAGCCTCCGTTCTTGTGACCGTCCTTTGGTTCCCGCTCAGTTTGTGTGCCAGCTCTCTCGTAATTTATAATATATAACCAGAGATTTTGCAATTCAGATTTGCCACTTTTAAATGTGTGTTTATGGCTTTTAAATACCAAAGACTAAAATATCATACATCATGTTCAGCAAGAGGTGTAAAAAGTAACTTGTAAATTTTATAATTGCGTTTGTGTCGCCTTTATATGCAATTTTTTATGAGACGGAAGGAAATATATTTCCTTAACTATAGTTTCCGTGTTTTTTTTTTTGACAACTTCTGGGTGAATAATTTCCCTCTAAGGTGTAGCGGTAGGGCAGGGGCAGTGCAAAGGTGTCTTATAATACATGTCAGAGAAAATATCTGGCTTCTCAATGGTGGAAGAATTACCAAAATTATTTGAGTGGTTTTAGGGATAACCCTACACCTACACACACACACATCCAAACATTCTCTGTTTGTAATTTTAGTATAGATTACGCTAATAATAATAATAATAATAATAATAGCACTATTTAGTCTTGTGTTACTCTAGAAATTTGTGGCTGAATAATACAGAGGATCCAAGCTGTAGGTATAATAAGCTTTATACATTTCAGGTTTGTGCATTTCACCTGACAAATTCCGCGTTTGTAAGCTCTTAAAGAGCTTAATATAAGGATATAAAAATTCAACATTTTAATTTTCCTTATTTATGGCACATGGGTTATACATCTTTCCCATGTAATAAAACCACGGTTTCAGATTTTCCTCACTTAAGGTGTATATGGCACCGCCATACAGAACTTATGCAGTGGTAACAAACCTACGATACTACGTTTACCCCACTTACGCCACATGGGCACAGCAAGTCTCGCTGTGAGGCAGTATTTTTAACACTTAAATGATTTCAGTCAAATTATATAATATGCAAATTCAATAACAGCCCGCCTTGAAGCAATATGTGTGTGTAATAATTTGAAAAATGTATGTAACAGTCATTGCACATGCTTATATTATTGTAAACATGTTCAACAATATTATGTGAATGTATTACGTAATTTAATAATGTAGGAGCTGTGAGAACAATAAGTTAAACGTTGCTAACAATGAGGTAACGATGAGGTAATCTTGAGGCAATAATGAGTTTGAGAGTTTAATAATACTGCTTCTGATTATTGGAGTAACAACAATGTAATTTTAGTGACAGTTTATAAATTAGCCAATCGACAACCAGAACAAGCTTTAGTTAAATGAAGGTATTCTATTGGACTAGGATTATCCAATCAGAGACTTGAAATACAAAATCTACAAATTTAGGCGGTGGAAAACAGTTCAGTTGCTTCTAGACAGTGCTCATAACCAGACGCGAGAAGTGTCCTCGAGAAATTAATTGCGTATTCGTATAAGACGAACATAGTTTACGTGTTAAAAAGTGCAAGTATTAAATAAAGGAATCTCACAGCTCTCTATATCAGTGAAGTGCTATGTAATTTGTGTCAAGGATTAATCAAATGGAGTGAATTAAAACTTAAAATCTGCATAAACCTACATTCTTCAGTCGCACCACAACCCTGCCAAGACTTCCATGTCTTTTACAATAATACTGACGCAGTCGAGGCAAACATAAATATATAATATCTAAAGAAACAGTCAAATTACAAAGTATGTATTTTTTAAACTTGGGGCAAAGGCCACCAGAAAGTACATTTGGGGCGAAGGCTACCGGAAACTGTTTACCATACGTGCGGTTGCAACCAACTTCAACTTCGGCTCAACAACAGTTGAAATATAATACAACTCCTTCAATACAAACTACTTCAATTTGGCGCCCAACATGGGGCAGACAAAACGAAACAATAAAGAAACTATTCTTAAAATTGGCGTTCATATCTGGAGCTAAAAGTAACCTTTCTTCAGCTGGCACGGATAACCGGGGTCGTTAAAGCACGGAACCATGAAAGGGAGTTCTGCGGTCCAAATCCCACCAGACCGTCCTTCCTGACTGAGTTTTTTCCTATCTTCCTCAGCACTCATAAGGGTATATTTTTGGGAGGCACCCTATACTTTGTGACCATTTTATTTCATATATTCTGACCACACCTTCACTATGGCGTGTTAATTGAGCTCCGGCGCTATCACATCCCTAAGTTTAACCTAGGAGCGGTCAAAGATTTTCTAGTAGGACTTGGCTTAGCACTAGAGAAAGGGAAGATGATTGCCCTTTAACAGGGGAAGCCTAGCAAGTATCAAGCGGTTCAAAAAAGGAGGGTTTGCGGCGGGTTACTGCAATCACTTGTAACTCTGGCACCAAATCTATTTTAATTACCTAAAATCTAATCTACACTACAAGACATATTAAAGGCTTAGCGTATAGCTGCTTCAAACAGTTTGAGTTACCCGTGATCAAAAGAGGAGGTCTGGAGTAACTTGCTTCTGCGCACCGGTCTATGAGCCGATTATAACTTCGTAACTAAATTGTTTTAGAGAGTCAAACGTCACAGAGTACGGCACAAAACGTCACAAAGAGCCGAGAGAGCTGTTAAAAGTCTCTCTATATATACTTACAGCTAGAGTATGCTAAGCAAGCGCTGAGATAAACATTGGTTAGCGCCTTCCCAAAACAAATCAGCAGCTACAGTCATTTCCCTCGAAGCATGCCATTTTCCTTGCTGACATACGCATCCGGCAAATGATATCCCATAATTTCTAAAGCCAATTTCATTGTTCCTCTTAAACAATTTTGTCTTAAAATCCGAGCCTTTTAAAATGACATTCATCACAATATCACCAGTGACCACCTCCTCTGCTGCCGTATGCAGTAAGAACGGGCGTTAAACAATACAATATAAAAGTAAAGAAAAGAAAAAAACTTATGTCTCATGTCATAGAACTTAATATGTTTGTACAACTCAGCATTTTATGTCATATTCCTTAATAAATACCCGCGTGCGTCTTGTAGATACAGAAGTTGTGCAGTGGTAGTACAGCAAATGCTTAGCATTTTCCTGTGTTAAAAAATACAGATCGCTGTCATCTTATAAATGCATTATAATTATAATGAAACTCACCAATCCCAATTTCCTTCATTATGCCCAAAATATAGTTCCACAGCTTTATATGGAGATTCAAGCTTCTGCATCTTCGGCAGTGCTTTCTGTTGTTTTTGCACTTTCGTTCGTAATCTACATTCTGTGACTTTTAAGGCCCCATTCACATTTTAAATTAAGCGTTACCACAACGTAAACGCAAAAAACTAGATGGGATGTATTGTAATGGAACCGATCACAATGAATCACGTAAATGTAAATATAAACATATACATAAACGTAAACTTTTCAGCTTACAAGGACCAAGCTTGCAAGTATACGTATAGGTCAAATATAAGAAATTCGTCAATCAGCAGATATTCTCATCACATGATTATGTGTCATCTCACGTGAGATTTTCCGACGCCATCTGCTGACACACTGCCTTTCTGTGTAAGATCACACTCCAGGAATCACTGAGATATCTATAAAAGCCGCAACTGAACGAAGTGGGGCAGACGGTAGCGTATATGAGTCGCATTCGGGAGATCGTAGGTTTTCCGCGGCCTACATTCCTGACCAGGGTTTTTTCGGGGTTTACCCGGATTGCTAGGCGAATGCTGCGAAGGTTCATTGCATCCCTCGAATTTCCTGTCCCTCCATTTCACCCCCTTCTCGTCTGCTTGATTGTTTCAGGGTTGCAAGTGTCGGCGGGCGGGAGTCTCGACATTACATGACAGGGGAAAACGATGCTCTCTGTGACACTTCGTCCCCCGGAATGGGACGGTCTCCGAATCCCGGCCCCTCAGTGGTATGTGCAAGCCTGCAGGGGGGAGGGGAATCGGTATACCAGCTGCCATCGGGGAGTTTCAATCTGGTAAATGTAGGGATCTGCTCTCTACCCTCCCGAGCCTCCTAAACTGGTGCCCCATGACTCTTCTCATCTGACTTCTCCTCCCTAGGGGCGCCTCATTATGCACAAAATATCTGCTTAGGTCGAGGTGTTCCAAGTCGCCCTCCACTCCTAGTCCAAGTCCTATAAATGTGGCAGCAAAACAAACTGCGATGGTAGATAATGCTGTTTTGTAAGTTCAACTCCTTTAACTAGGTAAATAACTCCTGTTTTTTTATTTACTTATGCATAATCTTTTTTGTCGTGCGTGCTATTGGAAGTCGCTTCGCAGATCGCCATATTAGCTCTTTTGCGACTGGCTAATATTTATGTTTCCCTTTGTCGTTGTGAATGACAACACATTGCATTAAGTTTGTGCATAAGTTTTTCTTGGTGGTGTTAATGCTTAGGTTTTGTTTTGAGTGACCCTTAAAACTCACTCAGTATTCCTTCAGTGACTTTACATCTCATTCCCTTCCTATTCAGGGACTACTATGACCTTTAGAATCCTAAGCAGGACAAGAAAAAGTACTCGAAATATACATTATACCCATAAAACAAAGTTTACATCCTGTTACAAACAGAATGTAAATGACAATTGAATCTGGAACATGCATTAAGCGGAGCCTCACCACTGTGACTCATTGAGGGTCAACGAGCCCTAAATAGATCACGTCCTGACTTTAAGAAGCTAACAATTCCTCTTCGCTCTTGCTCCACCTCACAGATAGGAGCGAACATCTCCGAGAAGGCGTATGTAAGGTTTTAACAAGGTTCAATGGAATTCTTGATTTTCAGGATGGAGCGCTGGAATGGAAGAGTGGCAGTGGTGACAGGTGCAAGTGCTGGTATAGGAGCAGCCATAACCGTGGCTTTGGTGAAGGCTGGCATGAAGGTAGTAGGAATAGCACGTCGAGTTGATAGAGTGGAGGTGAGTTGCCTGCCTGATGCTATTTACTAGATACATTCTTTTCTGAAGATATGCAACTTTGTTATTCTTAGTTTCAGAATAAAAAGCCGTTATCTCTAAAAATACACAAAGAAGGAAAGATAAATCCTAACTCTTTCTTCCATCAAGAAAGCGTTGAATTAAATATGTTTTCTATGCATGTTAATCTAGTATGCGTTTATTCCCTAAAGGTGAATGTCTAACCAGCTGTTAAGAAAAAGTATTCCATATTTTGCAAGGCGTAGTATGGACTAAAATAAGAAAACATATCAAATAAAATTCGTTCTAAAAGGCATACCTTAAGAGCTATGAGTACTTGTTCATCTTCACTAGTGTGAAACATCTCTTCTACTGCAAGCTCTTTGCTATTGTCCATGTACGACCTACAGCAGGCAATAAACAAATGAGGACACATTACTCTATTATTGCCTATGGATACAGGATGCAATAAATATCTGTTAGTGTTGTTAATGTAACTGTATTCACAGTTCTGGGTAAGCACAATGCATATTCTTATTTGTTCGAATGGAATCAGTTTGTGTTCCGATAAGTTTGTGAAATGCTTTGACACTGCAGCTTTGGTGTATGCAAACCCCATTAATGATATACAAACACTACAGGAAGGCGTCATAGATGCTTGCCAGAGCATCCGTGACCAATCTGAAGTTGTGAGAGTGCGCGATTCCCTAAGACGTCGGATAGAAGCATGCTTTACTATGAATGGGTACCATATTGAGCACCTCCTTTAGCGATTGTTCACAAGTTTAAGTGTATGTATTCGCAAGCAGATTACATTAGAAGCTATGCTGTTTCACACTAATAGAGTATGTGTCCTCAATTTTTTCATTATATTATAATAGCAAACATTGTGCGCTAATAGAGATGTTTCATAATAGCGATGTTTCTTAGTTTGGTCCATACTACCATCCCTAAAAATATGGAATACTTTTTCGTTAACATTCTGTATTTGCGTAAGAAGTAAAACAACTGTAACAAGCCTTCAATCAAGCGAAACCTAGTGGTTAGCTCCCGTCTCGGCAGAGCCAAATTACCTAATTCCATCATATATTTGGTTAACGATGTAAGCAATGAATGGCGAGTGTTTAAAAAGTCTGAGCTTTAATCAAATGTCAGTTTGGCACCTTATAAATGTATACGAGTATATTTGGAAAGGGGAACGATGTACAGAGACTTCGTTTCGATACAAAGCGGTATTACGCGGAATTGTTTACCCTACACCGAGTGTTTCTAACCGGTTCTATTCCCCCTACACTTTCCTTCCTCCTCGTATGCCGGCCAATAAGCTGATGCGAAGCTTTTGTACAGAGGTTGATATCCTGTGAAAATAAGTGTTTCAGCTCAATTTATTTAGGAAAACGGGCTATTCTTATTAGAGCCCAAAAGTAAATCTCCATGTTCTTACAGAGGAAAAACTCAGTTATTTCCGAGAAAGTCAGAATTAAATGCAGAGCAATCTCTGAAAAAAACTTGCACACGAATTAGGTATTTTGCAAACCTGAAATGTCACTAAACTTTTAAACTTAAAACCCTTTAAGATAACTGTAATTCAAGAATTGCAACCACGCGATAGTGTGAGTAGAGTTATTTGTGCAATTGTGTGTCATATATGTTAAAGATGGCTCTATAGATCCGGATTTCATTTTTTTATGACGAGGCATGGTTTCATTTAGATAGCCATGAAGAATTAATTAGTCTTAATACAAATTTGCTTTAAAGAGTGCAAAGGATGTGCGGCGGCAAAGATGATTATTTCCAACATGTTCTAGGACGAAGGACGGGGGTATTGTAGTTATAATGTGCATGAGAAATCTAGGCGTTTGAATTTAAGAAGGTATGAAAATCCGACTCCGCCGGCAAACAGCATGCTTCCTAGTGCCAAGAAAATTCTCTTTAAGCCGGCCACGCTTCCAAATAAAGGCCCTGTATTTCAGCACAAACCTATTATGGAGTGTATATGGAGGTTGATTTGGTCTCTGAACCGCTTCGTGTGAGATTTCTTCCGCTGTGCGTTGGAAAATCTTCATACAACCCATGGCTGGTGAATCATTCGCCTAAAAGTCTGACTTGGTAATAACAGAAGTTTTACTTATGGAAACAATAGCTTTCGTGAACAGTTTGTCTGGATACAAAACTCTATTTGCTTTGTCCCATCCGTATTGCAAAAACTTGTGACTTACCAATAGGTTAGAGCAGAGGTGGCGAAAACGGAAGTCGCGAGTCTTGACTCGCAGGCGCCGTTTCCTTACTCTACCACTTCCATTTACTTTTCACATGCTGCTGAGATGCAGTGCGTGTTGGATATTTGGCGACTCGCGGAAGGAAGGCGTTTTCGCCATTCTTGGGTTAGAGGTTTGCTGATTATTCGCATCCAAAGACTCAAGTTCCCTCCGAGAGGAAACCCAATTTAACTTATAGTATAGGGTGTAAATATTTTCTATAGTAAAACTGCTTCTCATTCACAATGTGTGCAATTGATGAAATGTAAAAACTCCAAGTAGGGATATAAATTAAGTTTGTTTATTCATTTTAGAGATGAAACCTTTGTAGCGTATAATTTATCTATTTAAAAATATTCTAGGTTACTTCCAGAGGAATCTATCTACCCTCACTATACTTGCAAAAACTTACTATACAGGGTGGACCGCTGAAGTTGAGACTGTACAATATCTCCAAAACCAAGCGTTGTAAAAAGAAATGTCTTTATTAAAGTTGCTCGATATTATATGGATAAATAAATGCTATCAGTTGTGTTCTGTTTTGAGGACATTATGGTGGTGAATTTAGGGTCATACAAAACGTAGGTTCCCACTTAGAAAATTAAATTGAACCTAAAATATATGTATTTGAGTAAATGTGTTGTTTAAGCACACTTTTGTGTAAGGTTAGTCTCTCTCTTGTGTTTTAAAAGTTGTACAAAATTCACAATGAAGAAGATTAGGCTTAACCATTTTATGTCATAAAGAATAACGGCAAGCTGACGTAAACACTCCATTTTCTTGATTTTATTTCCACAATCTTTTATGGATATATCTCAGATGACGGTATTGCACTAAACTCATTAACTGTAGACATGGTCTTTACTTTCGTCCACTGCAATTTTCTCACTTGTAAGCAATGAATAATATACATGGACCGGTTGTGTCTGGCCGCAGTTAGCCGGGTCTGTACGAACTGAGCCGAAGCTCAACGGTTAACACTGCCAGTAGAAAACAGTTTTATTTAGCCAAGACATGTTGAATCAACACGTTACACAAGACTTCTTGGTCAGTGGAGAGTTCAGCGTGTTGAATCAACATATTTTGTTGATGGTTGAGGCAGTGGAGGTCCGCCTTAATATATATTTTATTTTTTATGCAAATATCTTAAACGTATGACATTTTAACCAAAACCGCCACAACCACTTTTGAGAGGAGAAAATATAGCGAGTTCTTTTCGATGTAAACGGTAAATTGGGGGGCAGGATTCGTTTCGTATTTTGAGTTTTGCTGTTCACAGATACCGCACACACACAGACAAGCACGTTATTTTTATTCAGGAAACCGACATTTTCGGTGTATTAGACTACTGCCTCTATTGACTATAGCTTAGCAGTAGAGAGAGCAAAAACCTACTTGCAGAATCCTAGCTGAAATGGAAGAACAGTAACAAATATAAAAATTGCGTCAATGTCAATTATGTAGTTCAACATAGATTCAGTGTCAAAAGGCAAAAAGTGCTCTTTTGTAGAGTTATAAGAAACCAGCCCTATTAGCTATTCCTTCGATTGCACGTATTCCATTTCCTTTGTTCTGGAGATTTAAGAGCTACAGGATGCATAAAGAAAATGGTAATATGAAGTTTTTCTCTAACTTTATAATTTTAGAGCCTGAAGGAGGATATAAAAGACGCCCCCGGCACCCTTTATCCCATCAAAGCGGACATCACAAAGGAAGACGAAGTAGCAGCTGCCTTTGACTGGGTGACGCAGAATCTTGGCGGTGTGGATGTGCTTGTCAATAATGCTGGAGTTGCCACTGCCAATTCCCTTTCAGGTACGAAAACATAAAGGTACTACTTTTATTTCAGTTATCCAGTTCTGTTTTAGACCATAGGTAACTCTGAGATTAATATTTTTGACACAATAAAACTAGTCATTCTAAGTATACATAGTGTAACAGAAATAAGTATCAAAACTTTAGGGTATTCTCCTCTGGAATAGAACCTTCATTCCTTCGTTACGGTTACAATGCTACATATACTGCACCATGCGAAAGCTGTCGTGTAATGAACAGCCTGAACAGTCACACGAGAGTACACGTTTTTGTTTGTCTCGTGTTAGTATTTAGGGTGGACCATTTAAGTTGAGACTGTACAGTATCTCCATAACTAGAAGTTGTAGAAAAAAATGTCTTGAATAAAAGTTGCTTGATATTATGGGGAAAGTAAACGCATATGTCGTGTTTTATTTGGAGGACGTTGTGATGGTCATTTTAGGGTCAATATAATTTTTATTGTGAACCTACAATTTTTATGTTGTTTTCTCACTCCTTATAAAAAACTAAACAACATTTGCATACATTTGTGTATGAAGTGAGCAATGAATGGTTGGGCCATCCATCGATGGTCATTCGAGGGTCAAGTTACGTTTCGTAATTGGAAACAAACTGTTTTTATTTGATTTCCTTATCCCTCATCACAAAATAAACATCTTTTTATAAACCATTTTCTAATGAGAAAACAAAATACAAAATGTAGATTCCCATTTAAAAAAATGAAATTGAACCAGGGCGGCGCCGTGGCCGAGTGGTTAGACCGCTCGCCTCCCACCGAGGCGGCCCGCATGTGGGATTTGTGGTGGACAAAGCGGCGTCTGGGCGGGTTTTCTTCGGGTTCTCCGGTTTCCCCCACCATTCATTCCACCAACTCCTCCATCTTCACCTTTCCTTTGATCCATTTCACCATCATTTCGTTTCATCTACTTCCTTCCTCCCCACACCAGGCATCGGGCTGATCCCCCATTCTGAATGTTCTGTCTGATCCATGAGTGTCTGCTCCTCGACGGGCCTCTGACCCCAGGCATCCGCCTGTAAGTCCTGGGGCGTGTAAGTCTTACATAAGAGGAGGTTAAACAGATAAAGAAGAAGAAGAAATTGAGCCAGCATAATGTCCTCGGTGGTGTAGTGGTTACCACGCTAGCCTCTAATTCCCGAGGTCGCAGGTTCAATCGGTGGAGAGCGATGGATTTTTTCGGGCGTAAAAATCCTTAGCATGGCTTCCTTCGGAAGGGAAGTAAAGCCGGTGGTCCCGTGTTGTAGATTCATGGTACGTAAAAGAGCCTCAACCCTGATAAAGAGGCCTCTGAGCAAATTACCGGTCTTTCACCCCAATATAGAATGGGACGCTAAGGACCACAACAGTTATAGTGCGTCCATAAATAAAACTAAATTTAATTTAATTTATAACGTCCTCCAAGCGAAAAATAACTAATGGCATTTACTTTCCCCCATAATATCAAGCAGCTTTACTAAAGACATGCTTATTTTTGGAGATATTGTACCTTCTCAACTTAAATGTTCCAAGCTTTTTAATTGTAGAGGATGGTGGTGGTAAAATGGAGTGAAGTAAAAATTCGCAGTTCTTACATTCGTTGCAAGATTCTTCGCATTTTGTGTCAACGGAACTGTTACACAGCCATCTTCATGGTTTTATTGGCGCCGAGGCAATGCTTCATTCTCCAGGGATACGTAAGTGCAGCCGGAAATCTATATGACAAATAAATCGCTATTTCCGGATAAATATAAACATTTGCTTTAAGAACGGATTTCTATGCCGAATGTTAATTTTATTTTATAATCTTCCGGATCATATAACCTGAGGAGAGTTTTACAGAAACTGTTCAAGGCAACCCAAAACGTTTCAGCATTAGTGCTTAATATTTTATTAAAGTGAAGTTGCTTTCAAAGCACCTCATAAACATTAATACTCCTGCCTTCCTTTGTGCTTCAACTCGGGAAAAGGTGTTAAGATATGCAAGCGCGTTAATCCTCACCTTAGAAAACCTTTTAGTAAGCGATTGGTTTAAGCGTATGCCTGTCATTCGAAAGGCTATTAGTTCACATCTCCGTGTCGGCGAGTCCTTTTTTCTTACTCTTTCTTTGAGTAACACTCCATTTTACTTTTTCGGAATACTATAACAAACGTTTCGTCTATTAAAAAAATACAGCTGTTTTCACTTAACTCTTGTGTGCATTTTAGGCCTTACTTATCTTTTATACAGGTTTATAGTTTATTGCACACATTCCAAGTTACAATTTACAATTTTGGTTATATTTATTTTCATGCTTCTACTTTATTATATACATACCTGGTACTCAACCTTGTGTTGCACAGCCAGTGTAGCTCCCTGGCCTTCAGCACTGCTGTGCAACCTTTATCTCTCTTTAGAGCCTCATTGCAATTTATTTCATCTTATCTTACCTCTCCTCCGCTCTTTGACTTTCCCCGCCATTTCTCTTTCATCTTTATTAAAAAATCCCCTACTTTCCAATTTCTTTCTTCTCGCTTGCTAGCATTTTCAGTGCTACTAAATCATCCTTCATATTATTCCATTTTTATCCCAAATTTCCTACCTCCCTTTTTTTAAATCTTCACATTCAGTTAGACAGTGTTCTACACTTTCCTCTCCATCACCAAATTCATATACCCCTTTATCATTAGCTCTTAAGCCACTTAAACATAGCTTTTCCGTTCTCGTCCAGGCAACCCTTCTGTTTGTATTTTATTTCACTGCTGTATGTATGTTTCTCTTCCCCATTTATTTTTTATTTTCCTGTAAAATTGCAAAGATATTTGTGTATATTTCTCGATATCTCCTGCCTTTCAATATCTTTCACCCTTTCCCTGACTTGGACCCAAAAACCTGGACTGTTCCTTTCCTCTTGTAACCGCATATCTTTCATAGCTATTCTTCCAATTCCTTCTTCAACCCTGCTCCTCAGCGATTCTCAGTGTTATATATACAGACTGTTTCAGAATTAGACCCATTAAGTTTCAGAAATTATAGATGGGTGTTAGGTGAACAATTTGAGGTAGGAATTCATGGCTTCCGGCAATAAGCCAAAATCAATAAGAGCCAGTACACCACTGATAATGCAGGCCTTTGTCGAAAGGCTCGAAAGCGTAAATGTGTCTCAGTGGTAAAACAGATAACTCGGATGTATGTTAACACCGCACCTGAAGCTTGGGGTTCACACCCCTTATGGTAGGTTGTCATTTTCCCCTCCCTTATTGGATGTGTGCTACGAAACATGCACGTGAAATACCGTGCATTCCATCTCTTTTAGTTATCACTACTATTAATTTAACGTATAAATTAACTAATAACAAAAGGAAATGCACAACAGAAGGTGTAATAAATATTCCGTTTACATGATATACAAATTTTAGAGAACGATTTAACGCAATAGACCAAAAACAGTAAAATGGCAGTAAAATGGTGGCCCAGTACATGTACTGTAATGAATGAAGCATTAGATGTAGCATTGACATTCACCACAACCGGAGGATAAATATATATGTAATTAATATATGTAATTAATTCGATGGTTATGCCTCATACGGTGTGCAGATGGAAATAATTATAAAAGCAATACCTAATATTAAAATGCATTAGTTGTTTATAAGCCAGAATAGAGAGAGTGCATATGTAAACATTACGTAGGGAAAGATGTAGGCAATAAGGAATAACAACAATGGAAACCAAACACGTTGTTTACGCTTCGTAGTAAACGCAGTTTATAAACAATAAGGAAAAGCAAGCAATATCAAATCCGTTGTTAATACCTCGAAGTGGAGGAAATTTAAAATAACAAGGGAGTATTAGAGAAAAACCTTTTTATTCGTACCTCTGGGCTGGAAGAAATATAAGTAAAACAATAACGAAGAGCAAGGCAAATTAAAGTTATTGTTTATCCTCTGAGTGAAGGAAGCTTGAGAATGACAAGAAGGAATTAGGAAAACAAACTGTTTATTCGTACCTGGGGCCGGTGGAAATTTATAAAAAGCAAGGAAGAGCAAAGAAATTAAAATTGCTTTTTTATCCTACCAGGGAGGAAACTTAAAATGACAAGAAGAGTAATGTAATTTTTTTCAATGTTTTCATGAAAAAGGCTGTTCAGAGGGACTGTGAAACTGACGTCCTACAAAACCAAAGACAGATTACATCGCCTAAGAAATGTATACCGTACTCTTTCGAAAACTTGGCGTGTCACAAATCACATCACAGGTGGTCATTATTCTCACGAGCAGCTCCTCTTCCGAGTTAAATGTGGTGTCGTGTGAAACGTTCTTGATGTATTCTCATAAGACATAATCTGGGGGGATGAGGAGAACGTGACAGCTAAGCAACATTACCGCAACGACCAATCCATCGATTTCGGAACACATTATTCACGTTGTTTCTAATGTCCGTGTTGAAGTGGCCAGGATGTCCGTCATACTGGAACACATTTGACGTAGGGTGACACGAGATCTTGGTAGCACATTTATCAGGAACAGGAGAAACACGCGCCCATTTAGCCGTGGCAGAACGAGATATGGACCAATAAGATAAATGGAAATTATCCTAGCCCATATGCATGATGGCGCAAATGGATATTTCCTGATTTAATGTCTTTCCACTCCTTGGAAAACAAGAGTCATTTGTGAAGAGCACTCGAGAGAAGAAATCTCGCTGTTCGCAGTGCATCCAGTTACAGAACTGCATTCGACCACCTAAGTACTAACTCAAAATGGTTGTGTCTTATTGGCCGTAATCATTAATTCATAGACGTGTTCTATCTCAAATTGTTCAACTACCTTCCCTATAAAATCCCTGGTTAACCGGTCGAATATAAATGGAATGCTTCGTACACGAGGGGCTAGCATTAAACTCCGGGACTGGTCCCATACATGGAAATAAAATTTCCTGATTAAAATTTGGCTGGCATCCCCTTCAAAGTAGTTCCCTTGGGCAGCTATGCACCGATCCCACGCCTCTACCATTTTTGGAATGCATCCTGGAAGTCTTGTTCTTCAAGCGTGTTAAGCACCTGGTGTGATTCGCGTTGGGTCTCCTCCATTGTGTCAAAACGGCGATTCTTAAGCTTCAATTTCATTTTGGGAACAAAAAAAGTCTCAGGGGGCCAAATCTGGTGAAAACAGGGGTGAGAAAAGACGGCTATGTTGTTGCGGCCACAAAGCTGGCGTGTTACGAGAGTTCTGTGAAGGTGCGTTGTCGCCTTGGTGCATCCAATTTTTCTCTGCCCACAGTTGTTTTCGTTTCTGACGAATGTCCTATCTGAGATGTCTCAAAACATCACAGTAAAAAATAGAAGTAACTGTTTGACACGCAGGAACAACTTCACGGTGCACAATCCCGTGAATGTCGCAAGAAACAATGATCATGCTCTTGGTTGTCCTCCAGCGATGTTCTGTCATTTGTGAAACGTCAGTGCCAATCAAAATATCTCGTCCGACTCAATGCTTCATTCCCGTAAGCTTGTTTCAACATTCATGGGTTTCGGTTGCCAATTTCCCGAGTTTCACACAGACTTTGAGATACTGATTGCATAAATACTCTGTGTTCCAGTTTCGAGTCCATCGTGATTTCAAGGTGAATGTGCACGTGCTAGTACAAACTTGTGTAACGCAGGTATCATTGACGCTATTGCTTTGAACCCTTGTGTAGTTTGTCTTCAAGGTTATTACTCGTCAGTGCTGCGCGCGTGTCAACCATGTGATCTAATCGGTTACAGTATACAGAGTCCCGGAATGTAATGCTCGCACCTCGTGTATAATTAATTATGCACTAAAAAGGAAAACTCGGTTAAGATGATAAAGAACGATGGACCAGAAATACGTTATTGTTTAAATGTACAGAATAAACAATATTACGTCCTTCTTCAGCTTTAAGACTAGAGACCCGTTCTAACACTTAAGTATTATCCGCAATGTTGTTGCGAACTGGAGAGAGGAAGTGTTGGAAACCTGAATACAGCGAATGACATCTACAAAGGGTAAAGAGAAGAAATAAAGATACAAAGCGTAGCAATCAATTAGTTTGTCAGAACAACTGACTGATCTGTGACGCCTATAGGCGGCTGTCCGTGGCAGCTGCAGCACCACAGGAAGGTAGAGGCATATAACCGAAAACATACACAGGATACAGCAATTTTAAGAGCATTAGAGTGTCAGATAAAGAACTTATATAAATAATTTGAGATAGGCAATGCATGGCTAAACATAATGTAGCTTAATGCCATTTAGCATTTTGGTACTAGCTGTTAATAAATTAATGTTAAAGCCACATGGTGAAAATAATTGTTTTAAAATCTCTTTAAAGTGCTTCGCGAGCACGAAATAACATCAGCTTATTATCAAGGTTTTCAAAATTCAGCGTCATAAATGTCTCTAAAGTCTCGAAATAATGATTTCAGATTACGACACTGACCACGCCTTCTTGTATCCTAGTCTAGAGGTAGCTCTTGAACTGCTCGTGTAGTCTAATGCATAACGAAAAGCCCATATTCTGAAGATCATGCATGCATTTTTTAAAAACTTTATTTAATATGAAGAACTGCTGCAGTACAAACAAAAACATGATTCTTATTGGTATGTGCAATACAAACTACAACCATTTCGTTGTTTAGGATGCTGCAGCTATTAAGTTGAGGATTGCCTGTGAGCCACACGGAGAACATTTATTATACCTTCTCTGAACTTAAAGACTGATATACACCTTGCTTATGATGAAACTAGAAATAATGGTTTTGCAGTTGCAGCACTGCACAAGTAAAGATATCGCGATAGACCGATCTACATCATTCCTATTTCCGTCCATCGACAGCCGTTTGCGAGAGTGTGGATCACCAGGTAAACAGGGGTGATAAAGGTGCCAAATGGACTCGACGCAAAGAGCAATTTGAAGAAAGCCTTCTGCATAGAGTTGTAGAAGAGCCAACTACCAGGTCCCTCAGTAACACGCGTGCACTGGCCACTAAGCAGTGGTAACCCCTACGGAAGAACAGCATCATCACTTTCACCGTCAAAAGATACAAGCGCTAAGTCCAAAAGACTTCGGACTCCAAGTACAATTTCATAACTGGGCTTTCCTGCAGCATTCAGAATTCTTTACATCGGTATTGTTCACCGATGAGACCGTGTCTACCGGAGATGTACTAGCTTTAAACTCAAGAAGTAGCCATGTGAGGGACTATCTCAGTCTACGGCTGTTGTGGACAAAAGTCACCTGCAGATGTTTTCTGTGAACACATGAGTCAGAATTAGTTCAGATCATGTAATTAACCCATATCTGCTTTCTCTCGGTTGAATGGACAGCTTTATTTTCATTGATTGTATAACATATAACTTGTATTTCTATAAGTTGTCTCTCTGCACATTCTGCTGCAACATAATGGAGCTCCTCCACATTTCTACAGTTTGTGCTATTATGAAGCAAGCTTTTTCTACCTAATGAATTAGATAGGAGAATCAAACTGTAGCTTGGCCATCGTTCTCCCAAACCTCGGTCTTATTGATGTATTTTTCTGGGTCCACCTCAAGTCTATGCTAAATGAAATAGCTGTAAACTAAAACGGTATGTTAACTGCTCGAATAGCTGTAGCCTCTAATGCTATTCGACACACACCAGGGATCTCAGTCTTAATACGCAATCGTTTCTGTGCCTATGCCAACATTGCGGTGAAAATTCAGGTCTCCACTTTCAGCGGTTTCTTTAAACACTGCTGAAAGCCTAAGATGTTTTTATTTGTTTCGGATTTTTCCTTTTCTTTCTTCCTTCACCATACAATCCATTTCCCATTTTAAGTACAGCGTGTGAACATTGAGTTAGGATTAATTTACCTTTTGTAAATGATGATTGTAATCAAATGAATTCATATGTTAATATTACACTGGTGTGCAAAACCTAAGGACGAAAGCAATATTCACATGCTGTGACACTGCCAAATAACATAGCTCGATGAAACTTGAATCATGCATAGAAAGAACTGCTATGGTATGCTACAGTAAGTAACTAAACGAAATATGCAATTAGACGAACAGAAATGCCACTTTTATTCATAGACCATAAGATACACTAGAGGCAATACGACATATGATGACTCTCTAGATTTACAGAAACAGATACATGGTGCTTAAAAGGTGTATGATCACCACGGACAGTAATCCATGCTCTGTATCGTGCTAATATGCTGGCCACATGGTTGATAAGCAGTTCTTGTGGTAGGGCGTCCCATTCCTCCACCAGCGCTGTTGACAACCGTTGGATGGTCGTTGGTGCATGTGTATGTGCTGCAATGCGTCTCCCCAAAGCATCCAACACGTGTTCGATGGGATTTAAATTCGGGGAACGGGCAGGCCAGTCCATTCGCCGAATATTCTCTCGTTCCAAGAGATCCTCCACCTGCGCTGTTCGATGCGGTCGCGCATTGTCATCCATAAAAATCAAGTTAGGGCCGACTGCACCCCTGAAAAGACGCACATAGGAAAGGAGTACAGTATCACAATAACGTTGATCAGTGAGCGTACCATGTTTAAAGATTTGGAGGTCGGTGCGCCCATGCAACATTATGCCTCTCCAAACCAAAACACCCGGATTACCAAAGCGATCATGTTCAAGGATGTTCCTGGGTGCATTACGTGTTCCCACTTCTCGCCAGATGAGGTTACGTTGAGAATCACTACTTAGACTAAATCTGCTCTCATCCGAGAAGAGCATGCGACCCATTCCTCGTTGGTCCAGTTTTGATGCTCTTGGGACCATCGCAAACGGTGCTGTCGATGTGCGGATGTCAATGGAACACAATGTACTGGCCGTCAGGCAAAGAGACTACATTTATGTAGTTGCCTTCACTGTGTATCGTGAGATTTCGTACCTAGCTGTCCTGTTAAATATGGTTGCAATTGCGCCGGCTGTTTGGCATGGATCCCTTCTTGTCTGTTGCACAATGTAGCTGTCATCTGCTGCTATTCTGAGCGTGGTCGACCACCACCTCTGCTTGAAACAGCAGTGCCTGTGGTTTGGAAGGTTCCCCATGCACGTGAAACAATGCGATGAGCAATTCCAAACTCCTGAGCAACACTCGTCACACTTAGCCTTTCTTACAGTTTCCCAATGTTTCTTCCCCGTGTGAAGTCATCCAAACGGTGTCTACGGGACCTGCTGCAATGAAGAACACCACTACAGTCCACCGTAACAGCTCGCTAATTGCCATACAATGTCTTGTCCTGGTTCGTTAACTGCCCCGTGTTGCGGGACCAGACACATTTGGCACTATAGTCTCGCTAAACTCACGCCATGTGACATCCGCTTTCCATGTATGTGTGATAGATCTCTGGCAACATGCTCCCGCACCTTCATTTACTTCCACCAAGTGGTTCATTTCTTATGTTACTTTACCCATCTCCTCCTTAGGTTTTGCACACCAGTGTATTTTACATAAAGTGAAGTATCAAATTAAAACGTAGGCTAAAGATCGTGTTATAAATATATAGAAAAATGTGAAGAACAAAAACGATCACAATTATCATCTCTTTTTTAAAAGTTAATGTCAGAACCATTGCGACAGAGAGAAACGTCCCCAATCGTTATTTTATGCTATGATTACAAATGACACTTTAATTAGCCAGTGCCGCAATGACGCTTTAGAAACTTGTAGTCATACATCGAAATTTTAACAGTCAGGCATGACATGTGTTTCCTATCTAAAATTAACTGAATAAAACACAGTTTTTCTGAAATTAATTCGGTGTAACTCATTAAGTCCTGTACATATAAACGTATTTAGTTCCTCCTGCCGACTGCAGTCAGTTGTTTTAGAATCCATTACGACGGCAACAGTTGATATTTCGATGACGGAGTAGGTTGCACGTTTGTGCTCGCATTTTTAATGTAGTGGTTTAATGGCTGAACTTCAACGAGCTGCCTCGTCGACATAAACGTCTTTGATGGTGCACAATAAGTGGTGGTGATCCCTTAAGTTTAATTGGTCTCATCAGACAACACATTCTTTGCCGGTAACTCTTCATTTTCCATGTACCATATGCTGAAAGTGTTCACAAAGTGCTTTCAGTAATGAAAGGATCGTCCCCATATAATGTGTGCACAAATCTCGGTACATACACTTTCCAGTTAGCGCCTTTAGGAATACGCCGTATACTCGCAATGCTAACCCCTGTCTCACGAGCACATCCTTAGATGACGTTACAACATTTTCCAAGACCATAGCTGAGAAGCAGGACCTAAAGATGTCCCTTGGATCTTCCGTTGTGCACGTCACAAATGGTGCCATGCATCACAAATTTGCCACAAGGTGGTATAATTGTCAAGCGTGTTAGAGGTTGTGCTGCAAACTCACCAGTCCATGCAGGTTGAGCTTCAACATTTTCAATCTTGAATCACCATTTTAAAATTAGCATCAGATACTCAAACGTCACCATAAGTCACCATAAGTCACCATAAGTCACCATAAGTCTGGTGTTGAACCCGTTTCCATGTAACTTGCCCCGTATCTCTTAACTGTCAAATTAAATTAAATTGAGTTGAGTTGAGTTTTATTTATGGATGCTGTTTAACAGCTATGGTTATAATCGTCCCATTCTATAGTACCTTCGTTTTATGCCAAGAAGGCTGCGGATCGCGCGAATGGGTGCTCCTCGCACAGTCCATACACCGCAGGAGCTACTCACGAGTATTAGTAACATATATGTAATTCGTACTAACCTCGTTATAAATGTTGTTGAAAGTGGTGTCCATATGCGCGAAGACATTCTTGATATTGTCGGATGAAATTACCATTCACACGCATAAGTTCTTCTTGCGTATTGTTCATAATTTCTACTTCTATTGTCGTTAAGTTCGTCAATGGCGTGAGGATTGTTCCTATAGGTTTTATTTTCTAGCGTTTAGCGATCCCGTTGTTCTAAATTTACTGACCCAACATCTTACAGCGTGTCTAACCGGAACTGGATAGCCAGGAAATTACTGTTGAAATTGTCTGCACACCTGTCTACATGATTCAGTTTTCACGTATGAATCGTACATAAAAAACGCTGTTCAAGCGTAAATTTGTTGGCAGGTATTTCCGTGGACTAATAAGAGAATACGACAGGATTGTCGCAACACTTCACAATACGAAGACAAAGCAACGACTGAGACTGATGAGCGTATCATTGACACCTCCTGCGCCGCCTCTGCGCAGTGGCACATTACCGAGATCACGGCCGTCTCGGCCGAACGTATATATGGTAGTTGTGGCCTTGGCAAAAAACGAAGGCACTGTATACTGTGCGTGAAAGACCGGAAATTTTATTCAGAGGTCTCTTTATCAGGCTTTACTCGGGACCACCGGCTTTGCTTCCCTTCCAAAGGAAGCCTTGCTCATAATTTTTAAGCCCGAAAAAATATATTACCCTCGGGAACCAGAAGCTAACATGGTACCCCCAGATCACGGAGGACGACCTTAACTGTCAAGTGCACTTGTCATCCCTCAGTGGTTTCTGCCGTGTAATAAGTTGTGCGGTGGAAAATAGATCCTTATTTAACATGACTATTTATCTTCATATATTTGAAGAGAATTGACAAATTTACTGTGTGAATAAAATATATTGTGTAATAAGAGTTAATACATCTGGAAATCCTGCAAGTTATTATCGACAAATAAATAGGAGGAACCTTTTGTTTAAAGCTGCCTCTCATGATGACGAAAGTACGTGCATCTATCATGATAGAATATTTATATAGCTTTTACCGCTGACTTTGCATTATACTGGGCTTTTTGCCATTGCGAAGCTAAGGATCTGGGACAACTTACGAGTGGCGCATTGGGGTGTTGTTTACCTGTGAGGCCATATACAATTCGTTTTGTGACTGGAGGCACAATACACTTTCTTTCTCATTCCGATGTATGCGCCCTACTTCATTTTCCACCATAGCTGGACTTACTGTTTACAGTAGCAAATAAGACAGCTCATTGGCGTCTTTGTTTACATCATCAGTACACCTTATAGGAAGGTTGCACATACATTGATTACTAACTTGTCCCGGATCCGTAGCTTGGTCATTGCAATCGCAATTCAAACGTGTACATTAGTCAATCAGGGGAAAGGTAACAAAACTTCATTCGATGTGTTTAATTCTATCAAACTAAGAAAGCACGAAAGGAATACATTGCTTGCACCAAGCGTGAAGGAGAAACAACTTTGTTATGGCTGGCAGACAGGAATCTAATCTGTAATTCCTGGAGTAGAAACAAGTGTCAGAGGATTTCACAGTAAACTTTCTCTAAACTTCTAATGAAACCAACTTGCTCATGCTAAGGAACATCTCTTAAAGTCTGTGTTTCCAGGAAAAGCAAATCTGTCCAAGAAAACCAACATGACTTTCTAAGCCCTGAAATTAAACCTAACCGGTTACACGGTAGTTGCCAGAGAAACTGTGAATACTGGAATTCCGAGATTTACGCTAAGAGGGGGATGTAGCCATAGCCAATAAAGGAATGATAAAACCTTTCTTTGCTGAATATCAGCATAAACGCCCAAGGGTGGATTTTCTTAGAAACAACAACGGCATAGCCTTGGCGGCAGAACCCAATTTATTGACGTTGCTATACGAATTTTGAGTATACAGATTCTTCAAATTCCTTTGCTGTAGGGGCATGTATAATCACGAGAGATAATCATTTAAATGTAGCTGGAGATATTGTTGAACGGAACTACAGTACAACAATGGACAATTTTATGTAAATTGAATAATCGATAGATAGCATTCTTCTATCAGCATTTCAGATTGTTTTATCAGTTCATATACACGTTGCTCTTCGCATTCTGGAAAATGACTTTCTCGATACATGAAAGAATTCAAATAGTGAAAGCATATGTGAAAACCGGTTCGATTAACAAGCGAACCATCATGACTTCTCTGAGGAACAGCAAAACTTAGTAGCCACCACGTGCCCCGGATCCAACAACGTGTAATTTTTTCCTGTGGGGTTATTTGAAGAGCAAGGTCTATAAAATAAATCTACACACAATGCAGGTACAGAAAGAGAATATCAGCCGTGACGTTGCCACCATTGATATCGGAACTTTACGCCGGTGTATCTGAATGGTTGGATGTACACAACTGTGTATTGATGCTACAGGGAGCCACTTTCAACATCCTCAACAAATGGCGAGTCCATTTCAGCAATTCGTTTGTCTGTATTTACCCTATACTTACACGGATCACTTTTATCTGTGCCAACTATGCCGACTATCGATTATTTATATTGCATAAAATTGCCCATTGTTGTACTGAAGCTCGGTTCAATTTTAACGAAATTTATATTACTACACAACGGAAACATAGCATTTGCATTCAAACAGGAGACGGGTTACTTATCTTTGCCATCCTTTATCATATTGTAATATCAATTAAACAGTCATATCCACCTTAGTTTAATTACAATAATTTTTCCTACAACATTTCTAAATTAGACCATTTGTTCTTTGTTGCATGCACGTTGAGGAAACAAAATAAGGCTTTGGAGAAATAAAAGAACTGCATATGTCAACACTTTCATAGATTGCAAAGGTAGAATCATACGACTGAAAATTCCAATGCCATAGCCAAGATTTGAACCACGGATCTCCCGGTCTCCGTCCGGTTGCTCTAATCACTGGGCTACCATGGCAACATGCCGGCACGCCATTAAATTCTCCAACTGATTCGCATTTTTCCCGGTAAACCACAAGGAGATCTCAAATTTCATTGAGATGATATACCCCAATGGTGACTTATAATGATGTAAGTACTTTAAGTCCCAGGCTTCATAGTTTCAACCATTATTAGGTCCGTTAATGGAATTAATTCCACTTTCATGGATTCTTTATTACAATGCATAGGAGTTTTTAAGCATTAAAGCCAGAGCAAAGGAAATATATGTCGTTGAACTGTTTCTGGTCTTTAGGTAGGGACGTCGCAGGGAATCAATGGCCCCATCCATCGTACAGTCTATTGGCGCTTGAAGACAATATCACCAGACTGTGTTTACTTGCTTTCACTTACCCTTGGCTGTTGTTGCTTACATTCATTGTATTGACATATGGTTGAGGGTAGATAACTTGAAGTCAAGTACTTAAGGATTCCTATGCCCATTCATCACAACTATATAGGTGTGTTATGAGAATAAAAATATATTTAGGCGTATTTTATGCTGTCTAATTCCTCATGGAAACTTTGGGTGAAGGGATAAAACTGAAGGATGCAATAGCGAATGTTTCAAAAACAGTTAATGTAAGAAAATAAAGTTTATATTTTAATGAGCTCAACAGTTTATTTGCATATATTTTTCTGTTTCTCCCTTATGGTCTCTTGCGTATAAAATTCAATTCACAGAAAATCAGGTATACATTTTGTTTATCATTCATATATCTGCAGCATATGATTTTTAATTAAAATTTTAAGCAGCGGTAGATAAATTAGAAAAGGAAAATGTAAGCGAATTAGCGTTAGTGAATGTTTTATACATTGTATTACGTAGAAACTACTACGAATTTTAATCAGTGTCTGCATATTCATTAGCAGTACACACTTATATAAAAATTATTCATGATAACACAAAATTCCAATAAAATGAAGAGTCACGGTATGAAAAAGTATCTAAAACAGAACAGGGGCAGTTTAGCAGAAATTTGGTGGTTATCTAATGGAATCCCGCAGAACAGTCTCATAACTATCCATGAAATTATTTAATATGCAGTTAGTAATGGTTCTTTGCCTAGGAGAGCAAACATGATTATTTGACTGTATATGAAAAATTAATATTAACCCAGAGAAAAATTCCTAAGCTTAAACTGAAACTTTATGCAGAGATTTCTGGAAAAAATGGTTACTTAAACTTGTAGAGGTAGAATCAGACGACTGAAAAATGCAATGCCATAGCTGGATTTGAACCACGGATCTCCCGGTCTCCGTCCTGTTGCACTAACCACTTAGCTACTATGGCAAATTGCCGGCACGACATTAAATTCTCCAGCTGATTCGCATTTTTCCGGTAAACCACAAGGAGATCTCAAATTGTATTGAGATGTCATACCCCAATGGCGACCTACAATGTTGTAAGTACTTTAAATCTCGGGCTTCATAGTTTCAAACACTATTAGGTCAATTAATGGAATTAACTGTTCTTCCGCACAAGCAGTGCCTTGGAGAGGTAAAATCAGACGATTGAAAAATGCATTGTCATATCCGGGATTTGAACCACGGATCTCCCGGTCTTCGTTCAGTTGCTCTAACCACTGAGCTACCATGGCAACTTGCCGGCACGACATTAAATTCCCCAATTGATTCGTATTTTCCCTTTGAGGTATGTCATCTTAATACAATCTGAGATTTCCTTGTGTATAGGAACTAAAACAAAAAGTATTGGGAAATACAAATATAGGGATCAGGAGGTTTAAACTGAGATTCCAATGACTTGTTGCCTGTTGATTTTTAAAAATGTTGCTTTTCACAAATATATACAAATCCATTATTTTAGAAGGTAAATAAGATATGAATATGCTTTACTTTAAAGGGGATTAAGCAATTTAACTTAAGACTACTCTTTATTGCACATTAATAATTGCTATATTAATAAAGCGTTTTGAAGTGCTAATCTTTCGTGACATGTAAAGAAAATGGAATTTCACAGCATTGGTGGGCTGACGGTCAGCCCGAGAGAGTATTATAAGGCGTACCTACCAGTGATGCTTTTGATCGCTTGTTGGACAGAATGAGGGTTGTAGGGTGACCGGTAAAAGTGAGGATAGGCAATTCATAAAGACGTAGCAAATTTGTTCCTCGACGGTTGCTGGTCACCGATGGAGTGAAGTGGGATTACGATTATTAATTTCGAAATCCAAATAACTCTTGGAGGATTGTATAGGAGCTCAGCTGTTGCAGCTGGTAGAATTGATATTTTGTCCCGTGTGCCATAGAGTAAGGCAGTGCTGAGGCAGTGTTGCCTCAGCGGCATGGCCTTGGCTTTTAATCCCCATGAGACTGAACAAGGGCGCTTTGATGGTTGGCAAAGTCGTAGTGTTTTGGGAGTTGGCGCCTGCTTTCATTCCCCAGGTACGGAAGAGTTGATGCTTCATGAAGTAGTCTAACGGGTAAGAAGTAGTACACAGAATAAATGGCCTATGACCTTTATTCTGTAAGTTTCGCAGACTGGAGTCTGCGTCTATTCCCTAGATCTCGCAGGTATTTTTTGAAGTAGGTTTAACGCCCATTCTTGCTACATATGTCACTACAGGTGGTGGACACTAATGATGCATGAAATGAAATGATAATTTTAAAAGGAAATTTAAGAAGGCAAGGTCTCAGGTCTAAGTTTAAGGTATCTCCCCGGTATTTGCCAGTTTTTGAGAACCGAGGAAGAACTCAGAAAACTTCTATCGTGGAGTACGGTCTTGACGGGATTTGAACCTGTAGTAACATTATTTGTATATGTTTGTGTATGTGTGTTTACTTCACGCGGGGAAGCCATCTTGTGACGTCATTCATTTGTTAGGCTTGTTAGCTCCATCTGGTGTTAGCAATTTGCGGCAGTGTTAGTGTTCGTTTGAAAGAACGCTATTGTTATCTTAATTAATTTTGGTTTACTGTCCTCCGGCTAGCTTTTGGGTCGAGTACTTCTCTTTATACAGGTTGTGTAAACGGAAAGGAATCTTTTATCCAAAGATAACACTGATGAAATAATTTCTTTTATACTTTTATTGTCGACCACTCTCACTATCACATTTACACATTGATCTACACACTCGCCAAACTGAAACTGTTATAATAACTTCATTACTGATAATTCTTAATTCGCGTACTTCAACTTTTTGTAAAATTAACTTTATAACACTTGAGATTTCATAACTCTGTTACGCGGAACTTGCAAATTGATATTCGAAGTGTGCCGTACAAATACTTTCGACGAACTGACGGGAATGCGACGTGTAGTGTACAAAGAATTTTGATGAACTGACCGACTGAAGGATTTTACCTCTAACCTAGCTCTATTTATACTCCCACTCCCCGATATGCCTAAAGATTATAACTGAGCTGCAATTGGCTAATAAAGCGCGCCAACATTAGCGTCTATTTTTATATCCAATGAAAATTATGAATACATATGCTCTAGGGAAACGTTCCAGAAGATTCTCAAGAAAAAAAACGCGCCAACATTACGTAACTTCCTCGTTTCCAATAATGATAAACAGCTCACCCCCTCGCTGCATTATTGCGCTATTATTGTCAGTTTCAGTAAGGCGGTATAAACTTACTTCCCCACAATAATTACAATCAATAAACATCTCAAATCAATGTCACATAAAAATGCATATTCATATTACAATCATTATTTACATTTAAGTAATTTGTGATACAAATTACTGCATCATATGCCCCACTAGAAACATAATTATAAATATTTACAACTTGTTTGGAAATATTATAATTGGGTTTTTAGTCTCCTAAATCTTGGAACACACGCTATCACTTTCACTTAACACTTCACACGTATTTAACACACGACATGTTTTTCCTCTATCTTGCCACTACTTACTGGCTCTGGTTTAATGTGTTTTGACATTAATCTGACATTACAAATTTTTTAGAGCAAATACTGTACCCTGAATTATTTAATTATTCTTACAAAATTATTTACTTTCTTATATTGTTGACAACAATTTGTGCATTTAAGAATTTTTGTAATTACTATACATATTTACCAAAAAATATTCACCCTTTACATAAATATATTTACATCTCTTAAATCTAAGTACTGTTTCACATTTTCTGTTTGCTACATAAGTATTTGTTTTAATTATTTTTTTAACCCATTTAGTTATTTTGTACTTTATTTTAACAATACTCTTGGAATTGTATTTACGTACTTTTACTTTAATATCATATTAAGTTTCAATCTTTACATTCTTAATTTTCAAATACTGTTATAGTTACAAAAAAAAGTTATTTTCCTTTTAAAAAAAATTTAATTATGTCAAAAAGTTATTTCTCCTTTCACATGACGTACATATTTATTTAACCCTCTTACGTTCCAATACATTTCTCTGCAAGTCATCTTTAACTATCCAGCATTTACTTTACATCTCATTGCTATTTACCCTCCTGGATCAAATTGTCTGTGGATAAACATTACTCGTAGCTGTATCCTAACCTTCAAAAATTTGTTCATGGATAAACTCTTAAACTATTCATATGATATTTCATCCCATGATAACATTTGAAAACAATCTAAAGCTTCCTGAATAACACATCTTTTAACAACTGTCATTTTCAATTCTTCTACTATCTCTTTAATTTGAGAGTACTCTGACAAATCTGTACTAAATTCTACTGGATTGGAGTTTTCATTCTGAACAGCTTGGTACTTGTTAACTTCAGAATTTAGCTTTTGATTATTTACAGGCAAAACTTTAACTACTTCGTATAATTTATTTCTTTGCATTACTGACTCCTTCTGTATTTCTGATGTCTCCCCTCTGAAATTAACTTGCGCCTGATTCACATCTACATTCATAACCTCTTTCATCTCTCTTATCTCACTTGAAATGATACTCATTCTACTACCTAACTCTGTACATTTTACATCAACATGTTCACTTTTAGTATTAACCTCATTTTCTTTGTTACCTATTTCCCTGCTCATGTCTAGCATTATCTTTGAAACTTCTCCTATCTCACTTGCTATTATTTCCTTTTCATCACTCATTTTTGGCATACTATTACCTAGCTTCGTAACTTTCTTTTCAATTTCTTCCCTGTTTTGTTCTAAACTCTTGCTAAAATATTCCCTTAATTCCCTATGACTCTTTTGCATATCTTCCCTGTTTTGATCTATTTTCTTTTCTAATTTCTCATTATTCTTTTGCATATCTTCCCTCAATTCCCTACTATTCTTTTCCATATTCTCATTAGTCTTTTTCATATCTTCCCTGTTTTGATCTAATTTTTCACCAAATTTTCTCAACATTTCCATAATCATACTAGTATCAGAATTAATATTTCCTGCTGTTTTATTCTCACTTCCTGCACTAACATTTCCTCCCTCCAATACTACATCGTTTGAGCTATTTTCTGTAACCTGTACTGAATTACAGCTAACTGTTACACTATCCCCCTCCATAATTATTTCTTCTGTATTATTAGTGTACATTGTTTTCTTTATCCTACCGCTCCTAAGGTACATTAAAAAAATTTTTTTACCCCTTTTTTTAGAATAAAAATCACACGTTTCTAACCTTTCTGATGGTATCTGCTGATGTTGCTTTGATGTCCAGCTTTCTGCCCCTCTCTCCTAGATTATATGTCGCTTCTGCGTTGTATTACGATGAATCTACGTCGTTTTGGTGTTCCGTATTTGAATTCCCCTGTTGCCTTTTAATCTCGGAATTACGATGTCCAATCATCCACGTAGTCTGTCGTCCCTTTTGTTGTTTCTGGAATCTGCGTCTTGTAGTTCAGTTCACTTCTCCATTCGCCCCTTCCTGGTCATCTCACTTCTTCCTGGTTAATTCTGCCCCTTCCTGGTTATTCTGATCCTTTCCTGGTCATCGTGTTCCTTTCCTGGTCACTCTGCCCCACGTTCTGGGCGCCAATTTGAAGTAGTATTTATTAATGTTATTTATTTAACATTAATTGTAGCCCCACGTTGTGGTAGCCAATTTGTAGGTGGTTTAGTGCTTACGTAATATGTTTTTACGTAAATTATTAGAACTTGAAGATCTTATATTGTGCTGCTTTTGATTTGTTTGGTTACATAATTTTAACTGCCCCACGTTGGGCGCCAATTTGTAGTAACATTATTTCTATATGTTTGTGTATGTGTGTTTACTTCACGCGGGGAAGCCATCTTGTGACGTCATTCATTTGTTAGGCTTGTTAGCTCCATCTGGTGTTAGCAATTTGCGGCAGTGTTAGTGTTCGTTTGAAAGAACGCTATTGTTATCTTAATTAATTTTGGTTTACTGTCCTCCGGCTAGCTTTTGGGTCGAGTAATTCTCTTTATACAGGTTATGTAAACGGAAAGGAATCTTTTATCCAAAGATAACACTGATGAAATAATTTCTTTTATACTTTTATTGTCGACCACTCTCACTATCACATTTACACATTGATCTACACACTCGCCAAACTGAAACTGTTATAATAACTTCATTACTGATAATTCTTAATTCGCGTACTTCAACTTTTTGTAAAATTAACTTTATAACACTTGAGATTTCATAACTCTGTTATGCGGAACCTGCAAATTGATATTCGAAGTGTGCCGTACAAATACTTTCGACGAACTGACGGGAATGCGACGTGTAGTGTACAAAGAATTTTGATGAACTGACCGACTGAAGGACTTTACCTCTAACCTAGCTCTATTTATACTCCCACTCCCCGATATGTCTAAAGATTATAACTGAGCTGCAATTGGCTAATAAAACGCGCCAACATTAGCGTCTATTTTTATATCCAATGAAAATTATGAATACATATGCTCTAGGGAAACGTTCCAGAAGATTCTCAAGAAAAAAAACGCGCCAACATTACGTAACTTCCTCGTTTCCAATAATGATAAACAGCTCACCCCCTCGCTGCATTATTGCGCTATTATTGTCAGTTTCATTAAGTCGGTATAAACTTACTTCCCCACAATAATTACAATCAATAAACATCTCAAATCAATGTCACATAAAAATGCATATTCATATTACAATCATTATTTACATTTAAGTAATTTGTGATACAAATTACTGCATCAAACCATAGATCTCCCTTTCACGAGTCATGTCTTAACGACCCCGACTATATGTGTCGTAGGACGAGGATTATTACGCTCTAAAAGGAGTAGCTTTAAAGGAACTGACACCACCCCCCCCGACCTGAGTATGGCTTACAACGAAGGGATATTCCAAATGGCCCCGGTGTGCTAGGTCACTTATGTGCCCCTGAAAAGTCAGTTCTTTACAAAGCCAGTAAATAACTACCAACTGTTTAAAGGTTTGACTACCGGTTCCGTCTTCTGTGTCCGCCTTGTACCCACTAGGAAATGTGTAATGAAACTAGTTTTGCAACAGTTATGAAAATAGGCCTTATAATACTAATAGTTTGTTCAATAGATATAACAATAAACAGCAGTCAAAAACATGGCCAATGCCGCAATGGTGTCCTGCCAGACAATGAATCCCTCTACTGGAATGTTATACTATAAAGTGTACGGTTTGGTTCAAACGTAGACAGCTATATTTTGTTTCCATTAGCTAGCTATTATATTCGTGAGTTTCTCTCATGCTACAAAAGCCACCATAGGTTACTCAATGCGTTGACTTTGGCACCCCCGTGTATAATCTTGATAGTGTAAATGCAATACCTTATACGCAAAAACCTGCCTAAAACGGAACGGGATTGTTCTGGAATTTTTTTCTGTTTTCACAGGATTCCGTCTTGCAAAGGGTTGTATTTTAATAAAACGAAAATGCCACCGCATAGAATTACAATCAAGGAATGATTTAAAATAAAAAAAAAACTATAAATAAAAAATCTGGTGTGTTTCATACACATTAGTTTCTCTGCTCTACTTCACTTATTATTGGGTATATAAATTATTCACACGAAAGCCATGTGAATATAACACATCAGATTTTGTTTGTGGGGCTTCAGTTTTGTTTCATGTATTATATCATTGCGTTAGAAACTTCACTGTGTAGCTATAAGCTATTAAGAGATAACTGAATACACGATATGCTGCTTATGCATGGCAGCGTAAAATACGTCCCTACAAATACCACTACTTTGAGCAGCGTGCTCCATGTTGGAGTAAATTACTTCAGAAGTAATGCTTACTAAAGAAGTCCGTACTACGGAAATAGTTTATTACGGGAGAAATTTACTCCCAAAGTAACGTTGGATAGCTCAAGTACTATTTACTCTTCAGTTGCGACTATTTTTGGTTTGCGCAATTTACTAGAAGCCATCATGGAAAAGATTATATATGATAGGAAAGGGGGAGAAACTCAGTGAAAGAGGTAAGCGTTTCTGCTAGAGGTAATGACAATCTACTGAAACAATATGAAGCGCGAAAAGCATTATGTTAAGAAGCTGGAAAGTGTTTCGGACGAGTTTAATGCTGCGAGCGATGGGAAACGCACGGAAGAGCAGCTTAAAATTCTTTGGAAACAAGTTACTAATCTTCATATTTGCACTGCAGATCATTTACGTGTTAATCCTTTCCGAATTCGGAAAAGATCACAATTTTCACCTGATGGCCACTTGCACCCACAATGTTGGAAACCTACAAACGTGAGGAATTGTCTTGTATTTTCTGAACACTCATGTCTATTTATGCACCTTTTGCTTAACCTAATAGCGCCCTTAAACGCGATGAACGATACAAGATCATCAGGTTGACGATGAAGGTTTATAAGAACGCCTGAAACTATCTGAAAAGTTCCAGTACGAAGCACTCGCAGGACGCAAAACAATTTCAGTTTGAGTGATACAGCTAAATAAGTTGTAAATGCTCTTTAAGCAAGTTCGCATGTATTATCCCATTCCCGTTTCCTTTATCGACATCACCAACGCAATCTAAGTAATCTATGAGCACGTCAAAATGTCTTCCTCCAAATAGGATACGATATTGTAGTTCAATCGACAGGCGAGTTATTCCAACCAATTACAAGAGTAAATTCTAATCTATATTTGTGCTGTTTACTTCCGCAGTAACATACTACATAACGGTGCTTTTTGGCATTTACTTGTGTAGTAATTTACTCCGGGAGTATTTGAAAGGAGTAAACTATTTCGGAAGTAGTCTACTCTCGCGTGGAAGTCGCCAAGTGTTGAATTTAGTAGTAATTTACCACGGAAGAGCACTTATTCTAGGTTGGTGCATGCTCCCTTACTGTGCTGTTAAAAAGGACATCATAGCTGAAGTGGCATTGAACGTTCTTTTGTTTCCAGAGGGTCCAGTGTCTAGCTGGAGGAACATCTTGGATCTGAACGTGCTCGCTCTCAGCATGTGCACCAAGGAAGCTATACAGAACATGAAGAAGCGTGGTGTGAACGATGGTCATATAATCCATATTAACAGGTACGCCAAAAGCAATATACCACTTGAAATACATTGAAAACATTTATCTATGCTCTTGTTCTATCTTTCATAAATTTGTCGAAAAACGCATATGCGGTTGACAACTGAGAAGGTTGTATGTCTCACGTATGGTGTAAAGTTTCCGGTGGCCTCCGCCCCAACGATTACTTTTCCGGTGGCTTTCGCCCCAAGTTTACTTTCCGGTGGGCTTCGCCCCAATGTTTAAGAATCAACTTTGTATTTTTGTTTTCTTTAAATATTATATATATTTATTTTTATGTTTGCCGGCTGCGTCAGTATTAATTTATAGAAACACGTATTTCTTAACAGGGTGTGATGCGGCTAAAGAAATTAAGCTTACACAAGTTATAATTTTTACTTCACTCCTTTTATTTAATCCTTGACACGATTAAATAACACTTCACTGATATAGAGGGCTGTGAGATTATTTATTAATTACTTGCACTTTTTAACACGTAAACTTTATAATATTCTCGCCGTAATGAATTTTCGTCTCATACTGAATACGTATTAAACTTCTCGAGGACGCGTCTCGCGTCCAGTTAGGAACGCTGTCTACAAGTAACTGAGTTCTACCGCCTGAATTTGCAAATTTCATCTATTTCAAGTCTCTGATTGGCTAATCCTACTCCAATAGAATACTTTTATTTAACTTTTAGCCTTTATAGTTGCTGATTGGCTATATATAAACTGTTTTATAAGTATTACATTGTTTCCAAGAATTACTAGCAGCATTATTAAACTTTCTAATTCATTATTGCCTCAATGTTACCTTAATATTAGCAAATTTCTGCTTCTGTTCTCACAGCTCCAACTTTTAAATTACTTAATACATTCACATAACATTATTAAACATGTACATAATAATATAAACATAATACAATGATTGTTACATCCATTTTATGTTATTTATGCACATATTGCTCTAATGCGAGCTGTTATTTTTTTATATTATATAATTAGACTGAAATCATATAAGTGTTAAAAATACTGCCTCACAACAGCGCACTTTCACTTTTAAGTAGAGGGGAAGGTTAAACTCAGCTCCGCCGCAGAATAGAATTTGCCCTCTGTCTCCGATGCCACAGAGAAGTTAATTGCTGCCTTAGGGGAAGCTCATTAAGTTTAATTTCCAAGACAATTCTTTCGTGCATTTTCCGCGAAAATTATGTTACACTGTTATTTTGCCATGGTAGCTCAGTAGGTTAGAGCAACGGTACGGAAAGCCGAATATCCGTGGTTTTAAAATTGAGTTTTTATTTATGGACGCTCTCTAACTGCTTTGGCTTTTAACGTCCCATTCCATATTGGGATAAAATACAGGAAATGTGCTCAGGGGTTTATTTATTAGGCTTGAGGTTCTTTTACGTGCCGTAAATCTGACAGGGGACTACCGGCTTTACTTCCCTTCCGAAGGAAGCTATGCTAAGGATTTTTAGGACCGAAAAAAGTCATCGCCCTCCGCCGGATTTGAACCCGCGATCTCGGGAACAACTAGAGGCTAGACCACGGAGGACGATAGATCCGTGGTTGAAATCCCGGCTGTGACATTGAACTTTTCACTCTGGTTCTACCTTTCCAACTTTAGCTTACACACGCCACATTTGGGAGAACAATTAATTATAAAA
Organism: Deroplatys truncata; assembly: GCA_030765065.1. Classification (NCBI taxonomy): domain Eukaryota; kingdom Metazoa; phylum Arthropoda; class Insecta; order Mantodea; family Mantidae; genus Deroplatys; species Deroplatys truncata. The sequence goes on from CM060979.1 coordinate 92,045,406, forward strand.
TTGGATTAATTTTGTCCTGTTTACAAATGTTATAGCATATAGAATTTAGTAAATAAAAATGACTGCATAGTCCTTCGGTATCATGAAATCCTTATACAGAGTGAAGAAAATAAATAAGTGCTTCTTTGGTTCGACTTGGTACGCTTAACAAATACTCAAGTAGTTTTTCTGCATGTCTTGTCAGTGTTGGTTTGCATGATGAAAACTTCGTTTCACTACAAGCTCTAATAGAGAGTAGAATTGCATTGTGTATATTTGATAGCTAAAATATATTCAAAGAAATTTAACTTTAATAACTTCATAGAAATTGAAGTTGAACTGTATTCCGCTGTTAAATCTAATCTGATAGAGAGACTTTTCCAAATATCCCACGAACTTTACCCAGTTATTCTTCCCTCAAACCTTCTACACGCTGGGGGGGAGGGTGCTACGTGTAGTTTTAAGATTCTCAATTCAATATCTAGAAAGCCGGATTAATTGCTAATGGAAATATAAACCGACGGAGAAAAAAGTGTACAAATATAAAATACCATAAACTCTAAAGGCAAAAAGCGGTAACGCTTACAAAATAAGAAGTAATAGGAAGACTTTCATAAAATGTGAAAGTTTTAAAAACTATTCTAAAATACGATGCTTTTTTCATTCAAATTTAATTCTATACACTGAAAATATTAAAATACCTTTTCCCATAAAATTTCTTTAAAATATTGAATTTCACAGCCAATCTATCTCTAGTCTTTAAGTGTCTTGTTTGCTCTGGCATTAAAAATATGAATTTAAGGCAACAGAACTCCAATTACTTTATTATTACTCATTCGTAGTACACAGATATTCGACAACTAATAAGAATTTTCGAAAAAATAAAGCAAAAAGGATGTAACTATCATGTCCTTTTTGTTTTAAGGGAGATGGGGGGGATTTAACGTCCTCAAAATGTCTCAGGTAAGTATAAACAGACATGAATGATACAATGATGATGAAAATTAAGTTGAGATCCAAAGAGCTGAAGTTACCCAGTTTGTCTTTGTAGGATAAAGCAAAACTTTACTCAGGTAACTCGCCCCAACCGAGATTCGAACTGGATAAACACGACCTACTGTATCATGGAGGGAAGACCTTTTAGTACTGAGTGCTCTACCCGATGTGTGCAGAGCACTTATATCCTTTAAATATAAATGTAAATTAAACTTTCATTATCGTGGTGGATTTATTTCAACGACTTATGGTTATATACCAACGCCAACAAATGTGAGTTTCTAATATTTTGTTTTAGACCTCATTTTCAACCTCATATTAATCTCAGCGATACTTTGGTAAATTGTTTAAAACAATTTATCATCCTAGGTCTAGTTTGGATGATAAACTAATTTGGAATAGCCATATTGACCAATTAGAAAGCTCAGGGCTTTCTGTATTGAGATACTCATCTAATTTTATTTCAGTAGTATAGAAAAATCAGTGTATTCTGAATTAATTTATTAATATATTCTCTACTGCATGGAGCTGTGGAGAAACAATTCCAAATAGAATTTTAACAATTACAGAAAAGAGCATGTAAATACTTAGCTAAAGCAACACAAATAACTTACTGTAGGCATTACACTCTGACGAAATTTTTAAAACTACTCACATTATTTAATTTAAAATCCTTTTCTGGACCACGCTGAAAAAGATTTTCGCGTTCACAAACGTGTTTTACTTGTCCTTTTCTTGAACGAGAAACATTCGTTAGCAGCACAAATGATATTTCACATACAGACTAGTTGTGGACGTACTTTCAGCATTCATGTAAATGCAATGTAAATGTAAATGTAGTGAGGTTCCACAAACATTGTCTTTACAAACGTTGAGTACATTTATTTGAAAAGACTTGTATTATTTTGTTTGCGCGCATTGGCGTTCAGGTATGGACTGTACTTTAAAAACATTGTACAACTGCCAAGTTTAAGTTGTTAAATATAGAAAATTATACTGCTTATGAGTACCAAATAACATCTTTGTTTTTCATTGTGTCTGTCGTGTATGTGTTAGAGGTCTGCACGGGAGAAATTCTTAGTCTAGGCCCGGTCCGGTCTGAACCACGCCCGTGTCCAACCGAGTCCGAGAATACGTTACACTGTACCACTCGTCCCGGGGCCGACTGTCTAATTCTGTTTTAAATAAAATAATTTTGCAATTTTTTACTTCATCATCATTATTTCACAAAGCGCTGCTGCCTGGATGCAAAGGAACTCGGTTCGATTTCCAGTACTTGCATGGGAATTTTTCCCCTTGCTGAAAGGCCTAGTAAAGAATGCAATCAGGTCCGTGGGACCAATTGGGGAGCCACTTTAGAGAAATAGTGGCGTTTGAAGTCCTGGAAAGTTCGTGTGGCAAGGGGCACGCTGAAGAAGGTTTGTTGCTGCTACGTATGGAAAGTCAGTTTGAAGATGTATTATATTTCGACTGTTGGGGAGCCGAACTTGAAGTAGTAGCAACCGCACGTATGGTGAAAAGTTTCCGGTAGCCTTCGCCCCAAAGGTACTTTCTGGTGACCACTTCCTCCAAAAAAATGTTTAAAAAAATATTAACTTTGTAATTTTGACTGTTTCTTTAAATATTATATATTTATGTTTGCCTTGGCTGCGTCAGTATTTATATTTTTAGAGACATGAACGTCTTAGCAGGGAGTTAGTGCGACTGAAGAATGTAGGTTTACACAGATTATAATTTTTACTCCCCTCCTTTTATTAATGTTTGACACTATTTAAATAACACTTCGCTGATATAGAGAGAGAGAGAGCGGTGAGATTTTTTTATTAACTACTTGCACTTTTTTAACACAAACTATTGTTGTCTCGCACGAATACGTATTAAATTTCTCGAGGACACATCTCGCGTCCGGTTAGGAACACTGTCTGCAAACAACTGACTTGATTTCTACCGTCTAAATTTGTAAATTTCTGTATTTCAAGTCTCTGATGGGCTAATCCTAGTCCAATAGAATACCTCCATTTAACTAAGGCTTTTTCTGGTTGTTGATTGGCTATTTTATGAACTCTCACAAAAATTACATTATTGCTTCCAAGAAATACAAGTAGTATTGTTAAACTTTCAAATTCATTGTTGCCTCAAGGTTACCTCATTGTTAGCAACTTTTAACCTATTATTCTCACAGCTCCTACATTATTAAATTACGTAATATATTCACATAACATTATTACACATGGATACAATAATATAAACATATACAATGACTGTAATATACACTTTTTATACTGTTACATACACATATTGCTTTAAGGCGGGCTGTTATTGAATATATATATATATATATATATTATATAATTAGACTGAAATCATTTAAGTGTTAAAAATACTCCTCAACGTTAACGGCATACTGCTTTATAATTCACATGCCGCGCAAATACTGTTCTCTGTGCAGGATGTCCAGGATGTGGGTAAACGGCGGGAGGCGGAGTTTGCAGACACCTCCCGCCTCCTGATGTTGTAATGCTATTCCTAATTGGCCGAAGTGAGCATTTATTACCAGTATTACTACTCCTATACATACCTGCGTGCTGCGATAATTTGCTATTCGCGCATCTCCACCATTGGAGACAAAAATGAAGTAAACTATTTTTACTCTCTCCACCACGTACCTGGTAGGTAGAGAAGGTATTGCATTCCACCCAAAAATTCGATATCGAAATTTCACCGAAAATAGATGTCTTGAAATCCCCGTGAATCACAAAACAATTTGATAAAAGTCCGTGTGTGTATGTGGCTCAAAAACGAAAAGTGGGATAAATACTTAGCTAGGTATTTAGGTTCAATGTCTTCTAAAAGATGCGACACATCGATTTTCAAGAAACTCCCCGCCACAAAACAGCCTTTACGAGAACATTTTTCGAAAGCTTTGATTTTCCAACAAATGGTTCCAAGATTTTGATTAAAATAGTACATATTAAAGAGAGTAAAATGTATACCTTTAATTTTCTAGTGAGAGCCTGTGAAATCCTCTTTATTTTGAAGGAATTCTGTAATATCTTGTGTAACTGGTAACGTTAAGCGATAGACAAAAAAGTACAGCACAAGCAATGAAGATCTCTTTAAAACACAGAACTTATTTCAAAGGACCATTTCTGAAATATCTGTTTATGTTAGAACTGTTCAATACTTTGTCATACTTTTCAAGTTCTTTCGATGTTCAATTGTTTCTCGCGATTGCGCAAAGGGCATAGAATTTTAAAGCCCGAGGCTAGCTTCCAGTTCTTAAATATTTGACTATCGGTATTCCCTTTAAATCTTTAATGAAATATGTATATGCAACGATTTTCGGAAAATATCGATTAAAATGAAGTAGACAGAAAAATAACTTTCATGAGAATAATTTTATACCCATTAATAAGCGATAAGCAGAGAAAAAGTCATGTGAATGTAACACAGCAGATTTTCTTTGGCCCTTCATTTTCCCTTCACATGGAAACGTATTCCTTATTTTGATTTTCTCAAAAGTGGTGCTAATAATTTTGAATGAAATACATACGTTTCGGATCTGTACATGGCAAATAAAATTGCTCCGAGTGAATGTGGACCTCTAGTGTGTGTTATGTGTATGAGTTTGTTTGTGTGAGAGAGATTACTTGTCAATATTAAAAAGCATGCACACCACCGGTGCATTCTTTATTACGTTGCTCTGAACAGCATAGTTTGATTTTGAAAGAACTTAAGTACTCTAACAAATGTAACTTGTCTCTTTCTACCAACCGAAAAGTCGCAAAATTACTAATTACATATTGAACACATACCTGCAAGGCGCGGTCTCGGTCCACACATCTGTAAACATTTCGAGATTAACCTCCAAAATATACTGAGGCAACATAGCTGGTATCTGCTAGCTAATATCTCAATGTAGCGGAAGGGTATCCGCTCGTATTTCATTACAGACCTTTATCAAGAGAGTGGCTTGTTGTCATAGCTCTGCACACACGATCATAAATTAACCTCCCTCACGAATGAAACGAGAATAATTCTGTAAAGAAAAGGTGTGATAAAGCGTAGCAGACAGCTTGCCTTCAAAAGTATTTATGACGCGATTAAAAGCTGTGGCGTCACTGTATCAGATCAGCAGGCTGAAAAATAATAAAAGGAATGGATCGTCACTCGCTACCATTGACAGTGAATATATCATTTGCCAATTTAAAAAACTTTCTCAACGTCTTGCAACAAATCGATATTAGGATCTTAAGGTTAAAGGTTTCTGGTAATAAACAACTAAGAATGCATCCTAATCGTGTATAACACCGACGATCATTTTACTTTCTTTATACCCTAATTACACCGCATTTTGCAGTAAATACTCGTTTGAGGTCCACGCCCGTGGACCTGAATCCAAGTTTTTGTGAACAACAAAACAAAAGTTCTAATAAATACGAAACACATATGCGCCAACGCGTTACTCAGGCAACCAGAAAACATTTTTAAGAAAGCTCCCCATCACAAAATAGTCTTTATACGGATAAAGTTTATTATTCCTATTTTTTTCCAAAATGGCTTTAACAATTGATTGAAATAGGTTATATTTGAGAGTTTGTGACAAATTCAACAGAGATCTTGAATTTGCTCTGAATAACCCGTGACATCGTGTTCATACTGGCAGAATTTCGTATAATTTTGAATAACTGGGAAATTTCGAGAAACTTATAAGGGACGTATATACGCTTCCAAAGTAACGCATTCTCTAGACAGGATTTTTTTTTTCTTTCTTTCTACATTTTTTCTATACCGTAAGAGCTTTTTACGACTAAGCATTTGAATGCTGTTTCCGCATATTGCATTAATTAATTTGAAATCATTCCTCGGTAAAAATACACCGAGAGTAACATAATTTATATGCAAAAATAACTTTTTACTAGTGATGGAACGATACCACTATTTCCCGATATTCGATACTAATACTGATTTGAGCACTCATACTCGATACTCACTTTATAAAAAACTGTAAAAGTGGTTGTCCGTTCATTGAATTATGTTCTTATTAGTAGTTTTCTGTGTATAAAGGCATGTACCAATTTTGTATGGTATGTTAAATACGAAACTGTTCCTATTTGATGTTCTCCAATTGGCAGTAACTTTTTACTTTCTCCACTACGTATAGTAAGTAGGGGAAGTATTGTATTCCACCCAAAAATTCGATACCGAGATTTCACCGGAAATATATGTTTTGAGATCCTCTGAACCCAAAAAAGCATTTTTGGAAACATGTCCGTGTGCGTGTCTGTGTGTCTGTCTGTGATCAGCATAACTCAGAAACGAACAGTCGGATAAACACCAAACTTGGTATTTAGGTTCAGTATCTTCCAAGGATGCGACACAAATGTTTCAAGAAAATCCCCCCACCCTAGATTACCCTTTACATGGAAGAATTTTCGAAAATTTTAATTTTCTCAAAAATGGCTCTAACAATTTTGATTAAAATATCATATGTTTAAGATATTTTCATGACAAATAAAATGCATATCTTGAATTTTCTGGGAATGTCTCCAAAAACATTCTTCATTGTGAACGACTTTTGCATAACTGGTAAACCATAAGAGATAGACAAAAGTTTACTACACAAAAAATGTAGATCGCGTTAAAATACACAATTTATGTCATATACATTTTTAGTTGAGTGAACCACTTTCGAGATATTGCTTGTTATTCCCTTAAATTTTTCAATACTTATTTTCTCAAATGGGAATTCGTTATTCATTTTTTTGTCTTGGATATACAAAGAGTATTAATCTGTGGGAAAGGGAATGGTACTGCACCTAGCAACCAGCTATTAATAGATATGTATGTGCTTAAAGGCTACTGTATTTCCAAATTGCCCTTGTAAATATATATTCCCCTTACATCTACAAGAACATTAGCAATAAGATAGACTCTGCAAATGTTTATCTCGATTAACATGAAGTAGATGGAGAATAAGCGTTTGTAAAAATAGTTTGTACAAGAGTAGAGAAAGTCATGTGAGTGTAACACATCAGATTTTTTATCTTAATAATGCCAAAGGTTTATATAATCCCAATTGTTTGTCAAGGCTGGTTATTATTATTATTATTATTATTATTATTATTATTATTATTATTATTATTATTATTTTCCGTAAAATATTTTTGTGTGAAAACTTTCTTTTAAAGTATTTTCTATCTATAGAAAAATAAATACTAGCAATTCTTCTTTATTCTGTAATCTTGAAAAGATAAGCTAATATATTTGTACATGAAACTCAAACAACTAAATATAATGTGTGTGTTACACGATTCTAGCACTATTCACAACTGCCATATAACATTTTTTTTATCTGATAATAAGTAATTAACCATATAACACAGGTTTAACTTGCGTACACACAAAACTAACAGATTGAAGGAAAGGATAAATACGCATTTCCATGCGCTGCTTTATTTTACGTCTTAGGTTCTGATTCGTTTCCGCTGAGTTGACAGATCTCTGGAGTAGGTAACGGCTCGAGTGAGTCACCAAATCAGGCCATTGCAAAAATGTGAGTGCGTTAGCTAAATCAGCTTGATTCACAACTCATTTGACTTTGCATTTACATGAGCACATCTACTCCTTCAACCATTGTTTTGCATGTTTTCATTTAGACAAAAGTCTATGGAAAGTTGCGTTGATTCACCCACAGAAAGCGCGTCAAGGCCTATCAAGAACTATAATTATAGTCCAGCAACTTATAGTCTTTGGGGATACGTGTGAAGCAATAACGTGAAGTATCGACTCCTTTCATTCTCGATTGAGTATTCGAGAGTATCGAGGTCCCATCCCTACTTTTTACTGTATGCTATAATATCACGTGGCCTAACAGCGCCGTATTTAATTGTATAGATATCCCTTCGTGCGTTAAAGGAGTTGCAGAACTCAACGGAGCAATTCCAAGTAAACGCAGGTTAGTGCGTAACAGGCGCAATAGCGTGATCGACCTTCACTATGAAGAAGGTGTTTTATTAGCTCCACGTATGGATGCCAATTTGAGAAGATGGTTCGTTACGTTATTTTTTTACCATGCTTTGGGCGTCAATTTGAAGTAGTTTGTATTGAAGGAGTTGTATTATGTTTCAACTGTTGGGCAAGTCGAACTTGTAGTAGTTGCAACCGCACGTATGTTAAACAGTTCCCGGTAGCCTTCGCCCCAAAATGTACTTTTAGGTGGCCTTTGACCCAAGTTTCAAAAAAATATTAAATTTGCAATTTGACTGTATCTTTAAATATTATATTTATGTTTGCCTCGGCTGCATCAGTATTATTGTTAGAGACACGTTTCTCTTAGCAGGGTTATGATGCGACAAGAATGTAGGCTTACACAGATTATAATGTTACTTCACTCCTTTTATTAATGCTTGACACGATTTAAATAACACTTCACTGATATAGAAAGCTGAGAGATTATTTTTATTAATTAATTACCCTTTTTAACACGTAAACTTATTTTTCGTCTCCTACGAATACGTATTAAATTTCTTTCGAGGACGCATTTTGCATCCGGTTACTATCACTGTCTGCAAGCATCTGACTTGATTTCAACCGTCTAAACTTGTAAATTTCTGTATTTCAAGTCTCTAATTGGCTATTCCTACCCCAATAGAATACTTTCATTTAACTAAAGCCTTTTCTGGTCGTTGATTGGCTATTTTATAAACTGTAACTAAAACTACATTATTGCTTCCAAGAATCACAAGTAGTATTGTTAAACATTCTTACTCATTACTGCCTCAAGGTTACCTCATTGTTATCTCTTTGTTAGCAACTTTTGACATATTTCTCACAGCTCCTACAGTATTAAATTACGTAATACATTCACATAACATTATTGAACATGTTTGCAATAATATAAGCATATGCAATGACTGTTACATACATTTTACAAATTATTACATACACATATTGCTTCAAGGCGTGCTATTATTGAATTTACATATTATATAATTTGACTGAAATCATTTAAGTGTTAAAATTACTGCCTCAACTATTCTTGCTTATTATCAGAGACGATGAGCAGATCGGACCCACTGAGAGGCAGTTCCCAGGCTTGCACTAGAATGCATAGCCCATAATGATAGACAATAACAGTGTAAATAGACAGAAAAGGTCTTGCAATGTTTTCCACTTCAGTTACAGAGACTTATTTTAGGGGGAATAATCTCAGGTTTTGAATTGAAAAATAATTAAAATATCTTTCTTTGACCTGTCTGCATGCGCCCATGGCTATTTTAAATTGTATTTACCCTGTTCTTGTCTAATATTATAGGCTATACATTTTTGTTGTTGTTCCATTTATATGCCTCCTTTAACATCTCAGGACATATTCGGTGGCTTTTACCTTTGGAACAATTGCTCATCAGCAATGAAGTTCACTCGTTTTTCTAGATGCTTGGTATTACTCTGGGTAATTACAGTAAATTCACACTCTCCTTCATACTTCCTGACTAAAGAAAAATTCTAAACTCCTGGAAATCCAACCCAGGACCTCTGGATTTGAAGGCAAGCATACTGACTACAACCACAGAGGGCTATACATTGCGGAGTTAAATCAAAGCATTAAAGCGCCATAATGAAAACCATGCAAACATGAGAACACGTGGTGCTTTATTATTATTATTATTATTATTATTATTATTATTATTATTATTATTATTATTATTATTATTATTATTATTATTATTATTATTATTATATCATGCACTATACGCATAGTAGAGTAAGTCAAAACATTAAAGCGCCCGATTGAGGGTAAGCTAAAGGTAAACAGAATAGGAAGCAGAGTAGTGAGTACACACTTCGTAGCTTTAGTAATGCAAATAACGTTATAAATGCTCTGCTTAACCTACAGTTTCGGTTTACTCAATGCAATTTCAAGGTCTTCATTAGATCTATGGAGCTACTATTTATTTCAGGGTACATTTAAATCAACAGAACCCTGGGTGCTGGATCGGCCTAGGCTCCCCTTGTCTTGGTCACCAGATCTCCTGTTTTAAAGTTATTACATTTTTTCATATTGTGTTTCAAACAGATCCCATAATGTAGAGGTTTTGCGTCAAAGGATCGTTGAAGCATGTACATTTATCACATAAGCGGTTCTCAAAAACGTCCATATGAATTCACGGAGACAGTTCAAGCAGACTCAATACAAGGGGCAAAATTTCGAACACATTCCAGGAGTGAAATCAGCGTAACATTACCTTAAGATGAGATGATTATAATGATGATGACAATAATAATAATAATAATAATAATAATAATAATAATAATAAGCGCACAAATGCCACTTAAACATTACTACTCTCATGTTTGCATGGTTTTCGTTATGGCCCTTTTATGCTTTGATTTAACTCCGTAATTCGTGTAGTCCGTAATATTAAACAATTCAATCTGGACAAAACTTGGAAACCTACGCTTTAGGTAAAGTGCAAATTACAGACTACCTGCGACTTTCAAAAATCCCCTCTATGCTCACTTCAACCCCGTACTTACAAAATGTACCAATGCAATGCTGGGTAAGACAGTTGGTGTCATTATTACCATCCCTTCGTTATGGTTCAGAATGCTGGAGTAACATAAAAAATCAGGAGCAAAAAAAAAAAATAAAAATAGAAGCAGCAAAAATAGATTTTCGAAACGGTCATTAAGTATAGACAGGCAAAAATATAGCAATGCAATAAGGGAAAACCTGAATATATTTAACCTAAGTAACAAAATAAAATAATATAAGAAAATCTTATGTAATACATTCTCATTAGTTTCTCTACCCTCTATCGTTTATTAGTGGGTATATAAACTATTCTTACTAAAGCTTATTTTTCTGTCTACTACATTTTAATCAAAACATGCCTTTGCAGAAATAGCCTTTGCTACATTACATATATTGTTATAGATAAAAAGAGAACAGCAATAGTGAAATGTTTAAGAACGGATGCTATAGGCCAGCCTTAAAATTCAATACTGTTACCATGCAATCGCGAGAAACAACTGAATGCACACAGGACTTAAACAGAAAAACCAAGTAATGAACAATTCGAACCTTTAATAACGTGTATCTCAGAAATCACTTATATCACAAAAAAATGTACTTATTTGAAACCAACTGTGTGTTTTAAGGAGAATCTAAACTTTTTTGTGTAGTACGTTTTCGTTTATGGCTTAAAGCTTACCAGTTATACAATATTATGGAAAACTTCTTCCAAATGAAGTGGACGTCACAGGATATTCCCAGAAATTTCAAGACATACATTTTCATTGTCATGTTAATATCTTTAATATATGGCATTTTAATCAAAATCGTTAGAGCCAGTTTTTAGAGAATCATAAATTTTAAAATCTCTATGTAAAGGGTACTCGAGGAGGGGGATATTTTCTTGAAAATCTTTGTATCTCATTCTTGGAAGTTACTAAACTTAAATACTAATTTTGATGTTGATTCGACATTTCGTTTTTGAGTTATGCTGTTCATAGATATGCACACAACAAGGCAGACACACGAACCCTTTTCTAAACATCTGATGTATTACACTCACATGACTTTTTCTACTATTGTACGAACTATTTTTACAAACGCTTAATCTCCATATGCTTCATGTTAATCCAGATGTTAATCTTATTGCTAATTTTGTTGTAGATGCAAGGGGAAATGGTAGTATTTAAGTGATAGTCAAATATTTTAAGAGCTGGTTGCTATGTGGCGCATTCCATTCTCTCTACATGTCTAGGACATAAAAAGAATGAATAAGGAATTCCCATTTGAGAAAAAGTATAAATATTGGAAAATTTAAGGGAATAACAAGTAATATCTCGAAAATAGTTCACTCAACAACAAAAAATGTATATGGCATAAATTGTGTATTTTAACGCAATCTACATTTTTTGTGTAGTAAAGTTTTGTCTATCTCTTATGGATTACCAGTTATGCAAAAGTCGTTCACAATGAAGAATACTTTTAGAGACATTCCCAGAAAATTCGAGATATACATTTCATTTGTCATGAAAATATCTTAAACATATGATATCTTAATCAAAGATAACGAGATTAAAGTTTTCGAAAAATGTTCTATGTAAAGGGTAATCTGGGTTGGGGGGGATTTTCTTGAAAACCTTCGTGTCGCATCTCTGGAAGATACTGAACCTATATACCAAGTTTGGTGTTTATCCGACTGTTCGTTTCTGAGTTATGCTGTTCACAGACAGACAAACAGACAGACAGACACACACACACACACACACACAGATACAGACACACAGACATACACACACGGACATGTTTCCAAAAATGCTTTTTTTTGGGTTCAGGGGGTCTGAAAATATGTATTTTCGATGAATTCTCTATATCGAATGTTTGAGTGGTATACAATACTCTCCCTATTTACTATACGTAGTGGAGAAAGTAAAAATATTATGCTCACTCGTTAGGTTGCCAGAATCCCGAATTTTAAATAGATCCTAGAATACATACCCAAAGGAAAGAACGAGAAGGGAAGAGCTATGAAGAGATGAATAGACCACTTTTTTGAAAGGACGGAACAGGTCGAAAGGCTTAAAATCTCATGCTGGTTCTGTTGCTCATCATCATCATACTATCGAAAGGCTAGCTTACAGTTTCCATAGGATGTTTTAAACAACGCATTCTGAAAAAGGTAACAAATTGACCCTGGAGCTGAACATTTTAGAAATTGGAGGCTCCAATACTTTCATTTGAATGCGTAACCTTCAGGACGGAAATTAGCCCAAATTTTCCATCTAGAGACCTCATGCATGACGGAACTCTCAACACTTTTTAGTCTTTGTAGTCCATAAAAGCCTTGATACAATCTGGTCGCACAGTAGATCTATTTTTGGCATGACCGGGTTTAATTGTAATGGATTCCTTTCTTTGAAACAGTAAAGTAATTTCAGCGACTTAAATGCGGATTGAACCGTGGAATGGTGAAAATAGCATTCTTATTTTCAGAACGAACGAGGAGCTAAAGGCTTCTATAGTTGAGGTAGGCGCCAGACATTACCGAGATTTTGTTTGAAGTACGCGAAGAGAATTTATAAAATGTTTTTTATATGTCATACCTTCGTTGTTAGAGGCAGCTCGACTGCTAGGTGCTGCGTAACGGTATTGAAGCGTAAAATCACCAAAATAAGCATGTTTTCGTGACAAACATGTACAGAAACCCACAATTTTAATAATCTACAACTAACATAATCGAATATGTAACTAGAGTGAAAGGTATGACACTGAATATCTAAGTGCTATTCATCCATTTGTTTTTCTTGTGAGGAGCACAAAAGCTCATTTGACGGCTGAAAAAAATTGAGCTGCATGATTAAAACATGTGCTAAATTCATATGAATTTCTCTACTCTCTCTTCAACAAACTATTCTTACAAATCTTATTCTTGTATGTACTTTATGGTAATACAGATAAACCTTCATTTCTTTTATATATTCCTCCTAGGTGTGTGCAGATTACAGAAGCTAAAGCGAAAGTCGAATTTTTTCAAAGCCGGTCGCTATGTGATGGTTTTTTTTCGGGGGGGGGTAATCTTTGGTCGTCAAAGACCGATTAGCCATCAGGATGTCCTATTTCTTTCTTGCTTTAATGATTAATTAACGTCCTTTAACCCTGTAGGTCTTATCTCATGGTGAATCAACGAATGAGATGATTGGAATGATGCCAATAAGGGTCCCCAGAGCTTAAAGTTACCCGACATTTGTTTCCTCAGGATAAGAAAAAAACCGGAAGTAAACCTTATCTAGGTAACTCGCGCTAACCATGATTCGAACTAGGGTACTCTTAAATGTGAGAGAGACACGCCGTCCCCACACCACAGAGGTGTGCATGTGATGGCTTTGAAATTCCGTTCCCTTTGCATGAACACGAAGATTTGCAGTTGAGAAATGTATAGCATTTGACAATTCAAATTAATAACAAAGAATATCTCGAAAATAGTTAACGTCAAGTGTTATTTGAAATGAATTGTGTACTTTAAACGTATCTACATGATTAGTAGTATTACTGTGCGTATCTCTTACGGTTTACGAATTATACAAATGTCATTCCTAACGAAATGGACTTCACAGGTTATCCCGAAAAACTTAAGTATACATTTTATTTGTCATGCATATAACTTAAACTTAAATTGTGGTATTTTAATAAAAATCGTTAGTTCCATTTTTAAGAAAATAAAAAAATAACGAAGAATTTTCCATGTAAAGAGTAGTTTGGAGTGGGATTTTCTTGAAATATCTTTGTGTATCATTCTTTGAAGGCGCTGAAATTTAATACAAATTTTTGTATTTAACCGACCTCTCATTTTTTAGCTATGCCGTTCAAACACACGCAATGACTTTTTCTAAAAACGCTTGTTCTTTATGAGGGGTATCAAATTTTTCGGTGGAATGCAATACTTCCTGTATTTAGTATGGGTAAGTAGTAAAGAAGGTCAAAATGATTTCTAAGGTGTACCCAACATTGCCGAAATGTGATAGTTTCCTTTTACTACTTTATATAGTTTTCCGGCCAAAAGCAAAGAGGACTTGCATTCTACAGTGTCAATGACTGAATTGACGTGTCTTTGATACTGTAGAATATTGTGTAGTTTTAGAAAATATCCGGCAACATGTTAGTGAACAGATGTTACATTGTAATATAAATTTTGTCTTTATCAGCACATTTACCACATCTGTCGTCATTTTCGTAACATTGTAAGTATGAAGTATACAAATAATATATCTAACCCACAGTTTTTAGACATGCCTGTATTTCTTCTGTCTTTTGGTTGGTAGTTGGAATACTTTTGAGAGCCGTTATTCCATTATTTGGATATGCCGTTACAGTTGTAATGTTTGCTTTACTAACGCTCCACAAAATTCTGGCCTCTAATTAATGTCTTATAGTGCATGTACATTTATTTGATAGTATAGGGCCTTTTCGAGAACCCATGCTCCTTAAAAACAGTATTCGCCACCTTTTAAATTTCCTTTTAACATGTCTATTAGAAGGCCATTCTCACATTCATACATAAATAATGGAACTTTATATTCATGTCTCCTACTTTGTGGTTGCTAAATTTTAAATGTGTGTGATAAATAGAATTATATTTTTAATTTCCAAAAACATGTTCAACAAAAAATCAAAATCTCTTTAACACACAATTTAATTGAAATAACTTCTTGTGGTATCAGTTGTTTCCGAAATACTCGCGTTTACTGTTTTGAATTTCTCAACAGTTTTATCATTTTTTGAAGTGTTATCGGCATACAGCTGTTTCTTGTTTTGGAAAGAGCGACTCTTGTTTCAATATTTGATTATCGGTTCGGTTTTCTGCATCCCCTTTGTACTTATAACTAAATGTGTAATGAAACCATTTCCGTAAATGTTTGTTTCTATAACATGAAGTGCACAGAAAAATAAGCTTTTGCAACAATAGTTCCTAACAGCTGTAAAAAAAATAAACGATAATTGGAGAGAATATCACGTGAATGTAACACATCAATGTTTTTGTGCAAAAATTATCTTCGGCTTATAAGTGGATACGATATAAGTGATGCGTTCTGTTGACAGTATCTCTGGACATGGAGTACCTCACAACAGTGATGAACTTGGAATCTTCTTCTACTCAGCCTCCAAAAACGCTGTGACAGCTTTAACAGAGGGACTGCGCCGTGAACTTTTTCTCAGCAAATCCAATATCAGAATCACGGTAAGTCTTTCCACCTAGTGCTTTTGTTTTTCCTAATGACGGAATCGGCAGGTCAAATTTCTCACAAAAAAATCCCGGATGGTCTCAACACATAGATAAAAGGTACGTATCACGGAAGGGCTCCGGAATCGGGGCAGAGCACCGCATGCAGGCCTGTCGGCCCATTGTGCTTTTAACGTGACCCCTGGGAGGGAGGAATGAGGGGAAAGACCCGAAGGGCGACCAGATCCGAATACCGACGGGCGCAAGCATAGACGGGGTCCCTAATGTTTCCAGATAAAACGCATCCGACTGCGCACGATCCCTGCTTACAAACTACCAACCTCCAGTGTCCCCCGGAGTGGAGCTCCACGCTGAGGAGTGACCTAACTGAGCGGTATAAACCTTTACATAGCACAAGCCAACGCCCTGTCGCAACCTACCGCCCAGCCTGGTCCTGCAACCCTGAAACAGATGACAAGGAAGATGATGGGTACAGGACATGAGAGGAAGGAGAGTCGTGCTATAAGATGAACCACCCCAGCATTCGCCTGGCGACCCGGGGAAACCACGAAAAACTCATGTGCCAGAGTGGCCGTCGCCGGGGATCGATCTCAGGACCTCCCGAATACGGACCACAGGCGCAACCGCCTGAACCATCCCGCTCGGTAACACACAGATTAATACTGCATATATATTTTCAGATATGTTATTCACACGAATAAATTCAGCTTAAGGTGTTATCAGGAATTTTTGTGCGGTAGATAAATTTCGCAGCCGTTGAATGATACTCTGTGTTAGTCTCTTGTTTTATAATGGAAAGGACTTGCTTTAGCAAATTATTTGGTTAAGACATGCAGAGACTAAGAAACAAAATTTCCGCCAGCCAAGTGGAACAAGGCTGATGCCACAACAGAAAATAATAAAACTTCATGCGAGTCATTTCAATCATGATTTGATTGAAGTCTTTGTAAAACACAGCCAATTTTTTACCTCTTTATATGCCCTTTAAAGCAATTTAATATTGAGTCTTAAGTCTTCAGTTGAATGAGGTTTAAAACACCTGCTCAAAAGTTACATTGAGATGACCTCGTGTTTTAGATGACTTGCTAAAGCGCTATATAGAGGGGAATGTATATAGAATAGCAGTAGTGCAAATATTGTATATTTAAGCAACAAATTATTATTGAACTTCCTTTATTATCTTGACGCCAAGAAATGGAAATCGTCAGTTCTAAGGCTGGACAAAGTGGGAAGAAAAACTGTCAACCTTTCACTTTCTTGCTCAACACTGTGCGGGACTTGCCTACGGGTATTGATATTGACCTTTTGTTGTTGCGGTATTTGCCCGTGCTGCGTAGTTATGAATGCTTTTTTTATATTACGGTTAGCATGTATTATTTTATTGATATCATAAACTTAGGAGCAAGATCAGAGTAACCTACAGAAATGATAGTGATAGTGTTTGGAGGTTTATAATATTTTTTCCCCCAGATACATGGCTTGTCCTCTTTTGCCAACAGTCTTTAGATGTAGCATTCCATGTATGATGCCAGTTTGGCGTTCAACATTCATTCAAGAAATGAAGAAAATCCTAGCTTCTTTCTACAATATGAAAGTATCATCAAATAGTGCCGTACAAATTCGGCATTTTTTCATATACAAAAATGGAAGATTAGATTATAAATTCATATATCCGTAACACTACTTATAACAATTTTTTTTTAAAAAATATGTCCATGCTTTCCTTGAAATCAGGACTTCAATTATTGTCAAATTTGTGGTAAGACGCTTTTAGTACCCCAAAGTTGTTTCTCTTTAATTCTGTTTCTTTTTCTAGAAACCGAAACCATATTTTAGGGTCAACGTTTGTCTAAAAATTAGTTATGGAATGAATCTCAAAAGTAAGGATTCGAGTTGGTAAGGTAGAAGACTCATATGCATATTCCTCTGATACTAATCGACCACGTTATGAGAGCTCTTACTTTTTTTTTTGATAATGCATAACGTCATCAAGGCTAGGGATCAAAGGGGCACGAGGGGAAAGGCGATAGGGGATTGTATAGTTGCACAATGAAAACAGTACTACTTTGCAGGCCCCAGCCTCGCTAGTAAATGCAACTCGGAAATTGATGCAGTAATTTGTATCACACATTATGTAAATGTCAAGAGTGATTATAGTGTGAATATGCATTATTGTGTAACATTGATTTGAGATGTTTGATGATTGTAAGCATTGTCGAGAAGTGGGTTTATACGGCCTTACTGAAACTGACAATAATAGCGTGCAATAATGTAGCGAGGGGGTGAGCTGTTTATTATTATTATTATTAGAGACGAGCAAATGACGTAATATTGGCGCGTTTTTCTTAGAATTTGCTGGAACATTTTTCCCTAGAGCATGTGTGTTCATAATTTTCATTGGATATAAAAATAGACGCTAATGTTGGCGCGTTTTATTAACCAATAGCGGCTCGGTTATAATCTTTAGGCATATCGGGGTGTAGGAGTATAAAAAGAGCTAAGTCAGAGGTACATCCCTCCCAGTTCATCGGAAACATTTGTACATTACACGTCGTCTCCCAGTCCATCGGAAACATTTGTGCGTTACACGTCGCTGAGTTCAACAGAAAAAGTCATGCTGAATACATCGCACAGTTTATCGATTCGCAGGTTACGTGTAGAAAAGTTATAATAAATCTCAAGTGTCGTAAAGTTAATTAAACAAAAAGTTGAAGTACGCGAATTAATAATCTGCAGTAAATAAGTTATTATAACAGTTTCAGTTTGGCGAGTGTCAATATTAATATGTGAAAGTGCATAATACGTTACGACAATAAAAGTATAAAACAAATTCTTTCATCAGTGTTATCTTTGGATAAAAGACTCCTTTCCGTTTACACACCTGTATAAGATAAGTGCTCGACCAAAAAGATCATAGCTAGCCGGAGGACAGTGAACCCAAAATTAAACACAATAATAGGCGCTCAGTAAAAAATAACACGAAGTGACCGCGACAAATTGTCTTTTATACGTGCGGCAGATAAACAGTAGCATTCTTTCAAACTTAACAAAGAATACTGTCGCATATTGAGGATGTTTTCTTTACCTGACTGCCCTTCCGATACTTCGCCCACTGGTACCGTAGCTGTTTAGTTCCTCTTTCAACCGAACCCATTAACATCGTGATATACTAGTATGATAAAGTATTAAATAGGTGTGCAGCATAGGTTATAAGAAGTTGAAGTGTTGCACTCACGTGACCTTCTCTACTCTGTACAAACTATTATTACAAACGCTTATTCTCCATCTCATTCATGTTAATCGAGATATCGAGATGTTAATCGAATTGCTAATTTTCTTGTAGGTATAAGGGGAATATGGTATGCTTTAAGCAATAGTCAAATCTTTTAAGAGCTGGTTGTTATGTGAAGCATTCCATTCTCTTTGCATGTCAAGGACATAGAAAAAACGAATAACGATTTGAGATTGGCATTTGAGAAAAAGTAAAAGTATTGGAAAATTCAAACAAATAAAAAAGAAATCTCGGAAATAGTTCACTCAAAAAAAATAGATATCAAAAATTGAGTGTTTTACTAAGCTCTACATTTTTTGTGTAGAAAAACTTTGTCTATCTCTTACGGTTTACCAGTTATACAAAAGCCTTTAAAAATGAAGAGGTGTTTTAGGGATATTCTAAGAAAATTCAAAATTTAAATTTTATTTCTCATTAAAATATGTTACATATGATGTTTTAATCAAAATTGTTAGAGCCATTTTAAGAGAATCAAAATTTTTGGAAAATGTTCAACATAAAGGGTAGTCTGTGGTAGGAGTATTTTCTTGAAAATTCTTGTGTCGCATTTTTGAAAGATAATGAACTTAAATATCAAGTTTATATTTATGCGACTTTTTATTTTTTAATTATGCTGTGTTACATACATGGACCTTTTTCTAAAACTGCTATTTTTTATTCAATGGGACCTCAAAACATGCATTCCCAGTGAAATCTCGGTATAGAATCTTTGGGTGGAATGTAATACTTCCCCTACTTACTGTACATAGTAGAGAAAGCAAAAATGCTTATAGCTTTTCTTAACAAAATTAGCTGAGGAATGAAAATACGCCGGTATTATGAACAAGGTATTTAAAACATACTGCAAAAAACCAGGACCACCTACATAAATTCTACTCCACCATCCCAACAAGCCACTACGGCGAGCTAACATTCATTACAAAGTCCGAGGTGTACAATAATGGGAGAGTATGGTTAGAGAAGAACAAATTATGTACACTATATTATCAAAAGTATCTGGACACCCCCACAAACATACGTTTTTCATCTTAGGTGCATTGTGCTGCCATCTAATGTCTGGTACTCATTATCCGCGACCTCAGTAGTCATTAGACATCGTGAAACAGCAAAATGGGACGCTCCGTGGAACCCACGGACTTCGAACGTGGTCAGGTGATTGGGTGTCACTTGTGTCAGAAGTCTGTACGCGAGAATTCCACACTCCTACACATCCCTAGGTCCACTGTTTCTGATGTGATAGTGAAGTGGAAACGTGAAGGGACATGTATAGCACAAAAGCGTACAGACCAACCTCGTCTGTTGACCACCGACATTTGAAGAGGGTCGTAAAGAGTAATAGGCAGACATCTATCCAGACCATCACACAGGAATACGATTGAACAGTGGAAAAACGCTGTGTGGAGTAACGAATAACGGTATACAATGTGGCGATCCGATGGCAGGGTGTGGGTATGGGTATGGCGAATGCCCGGTGAACGTCATCTGCCAGCGTGTGTAGTGCCAACAGTGAAATTCGGAGGTGGTGGTGTTACGGTGTGGTCGTGTTTCTGCTGGAAGGGGCTTGCACCCCTTATTGGTTTGCGTGGCACGATCACAGCGCAGACCTACATTGATATTTTAAGCACCTTCTTGCTTCCCACTGTTGAAGAGCAATTCGGGGATGGCGATTGCATTTTTCAACACGATCGAGCACCGGTTCATACTGCACGGGCTGTGACGGAGTGGTTACAAGACAATAACATCCCTGTAATCTGCAGAGTGTCCTGATTTGAATCCTATAGAACACGTATGGGATGTTTTAGAACGCAGACTTCGTGCCAGGCCTCACCGACCTACATCGATACCTGTCCTTAGTTCCGCACTCCGTGAAGTATGGGCTGCCATTCCCCAAGAAACTTTCCAGCACTTGATTGAAAGTATGCCTGCGAGAGTGAACGCTGTCATCAAGGCTAAGGGTGGGCCAACACCATATTGCCTGCCAGCATTACCGATGGAGGGTGCCATCATTTTCAGCCAGATGTCCGGATACTTTTGATCACGTAGTGTATCATGGTAAGTTAGTACATCCTCATTTCTGATATTTGGTTTCATAGACCCTTTCAGGCTAATAATATCTCTGAAAACGTGTCTGTGTGAAGCTCTGGGAGAAAGTTCTAAGAAAAAGAATAGTTCTGTCTTAGAGGAATACTATGCGGAATATTCGACAGCATACATCTTCAATTTAAACAGCTTTAATAATCTCCTGTAGAGTGTGAATAACTAGTGATTGTCTTTAAGCTAAAAGAACTTAATATCAAAATACGGTAACAGTACCAAGCGGGATGGCTTAGGCAACAATGTCTTTGTGCCGCATTCGGAAGTCTCGGGTTCGATTTTCGGTAATTGCCCACCCTGACTACGGAATTTTCCCCTGGTCACCTTGGCGACTATCGGGGTGGTGATTCCACTATGATTTATACTTTGCCCCATTTCCTCTCATTTCCTCTCTCCTTTTCACGTTTCAGGTGTCTTAGAATCCTGCGGTGGTGGCGGTGTCGGACAGATGGCGTAGTTGCTTGCGCATTGGAAAGACTTCTTCCCGTGAACGCCAGGGTTCGTTGTTCCGCCCATTAGTGTCACTTAGACGCCCCCTTTCAGGATTCTTCGCCCTCACTGGTGCGCGGGTGTTTAAACTGGAAATATTAGGGACTTCTCTCCGCCTGTGATGGGCCTGCCTGCCTGCGGACCTCCGACCTCCTATGACGCTTTCACCTTATCCCTGCCTCCCGGGTAAATAGATAACAGATCAAGCTTGTCGTAATGACAATATATCCCCTGCCGATAGGCATTCTGGGTTATATAATACTGTATTATGTTCCGTTTGAATGGTAGAGGTTGATTAATTTTACGTATAGAAAAATAAAAACCTTCAATATAAATATTTTATCTACTTTTAAGAGCACCCATAGGTGAAATTTCTAAATTTTTCTGTTGTGTAATTAGAAGTGTCTTTTAAATTTTATGGAGGTATTTTTAATATTTTGTTTCTTCTAATATACTGATTAATCAAGTTTTGCACACAATCAGAAGTCATAATTTTCAAAAATAAAAATACTACCACATTATTTAAATACTAATACACACAAATGTCATATAGAAACTTTTTCCACTCTTGTGGTTGTTTCAAATAAAGTTTGAATGTTTAAATAAAGCTTCTGTGCAATTTAAAAACGAAACAAAACTCATATGCCAGTTATTTAAGTTCATTTTGTCTATGTTTCTGCTGAAGGTTTAAAAAGAGAGATGTCCATTGCATTGAATGGGACATATTTAATGTGCAAAAGTGTAAGAAATATAAAGTTTGAGTAAAAGACAAAGGAAGTAAACACAATTCATTAAACCGTATGCTCTTGGGCATTTAAATTATCACATGTTGAAGCTTTAATGGGCAAAACCCACAGTACACAATTGTAACTAAAGTACGTATTTTGGTACATAAAATTAATTTTCCATTTTTTTTAAATTTTCAACAAACTACAACTATACGTGCCCTTAATATAATGCTAGAAGAACTGGCGGCTTCGCTCTCCTTATCTACCGAGTATCGAGGCCTCTCTGCATCTTTTCCTTCACTTTTCTCCTCACGTCAGCAATGTTTCCAAAATTGTAACAAAACTGCTTCTTGTGAAATAATGACTTAATTCAATGACTTAACACCGTGTAATACGTTACGGTAGAAAACCAAGAGAGAGAAAAGTTGAAAAATGAAACGCAGAGAACATTTTATCATTTAATGAAAATTTCATAACGAATATCGATATTACATTATGTAAGTAATACTGCAATTCTCTAGATTTTAAGCTACCCCAACTTCAGAAATTCATCCTGTTATTTTGAGACCCTTCATTGAATATTAAGAAGAAGAAATAACGTGAAAACATAAAGCCTACATCTCCTTTACGCTTAGACATATGTTATTTCCTTTCTTTTGTGTCATCTATTTTATAGCCGCGGACGATTTTTGGCGAAGAATTGACTTAACTTCTTAAATACTTGTCCCACACAAATGTAAACAACAAACCCTGCCGGAGACTGTCTTCTGGTGGTTAGCCTTCTGCCCTCTAAATCCAGATGTCCTGGTTTCGATTCCCGGCTGGAAGGTCCTAGTTTTCATTAGCCATGATTATTTCCTATTCTACAGAGCGGGATGGCTTAGGCGGTTACGTCTGTGGCTTGCATTCGGAAGGTCTCGGGATGGATCACCATGGACCGCACACTATGGCACACGAGGTTTTCGTGGTTACCCGGGGTGGCCAGGCAAATGCTGGGGTGGTTCACCTTCTACCAAAACTCTCCTGTCCCTCAATACCTGTACCCATCTTCCTTATCATCTGTTTCATGGTTGTAGGACCAGGCGACGGTGTTCGGCGGGTTGCGGCTGAGCGGTTGCTTGCGTTCTATAAAGGTTTCTTCCATGGTGTCGCTGCGGTACCGCTTAGTTAGGTCTCTCCTCAGCGTAGGGCTCCGCGCGTAGAGTCCTTGGTGGTTAGTGGCTTGTAGGCAGGGATCGTGCGGCGTCGGATGCGTTGTACCTGAAAACGTGCTTGTGTTCGTCAGCATCCGGATCTGGCCGCCTTTCGGGTCTCTCCCCTCATCCCTCCCTTCCAGGGCTCACGTTGAAAGCACAATGGGCCGACTGGCCTGCTTGCAGTGCTCTGCCCCTCCGTGATATGTACTTATACCTTTACTTTTATTCCCTGTCCTCCCTAGCGTCTGACGGTATGAATGACACTGAGTATGGGTATGTGTGTATATGAATTTAATTTAATTACCGAAAATAATACCAACCCAACGATTAACACAACTATAAACGAGAGAGCATCATTACCAATGAATAATTTTTCGAAAGGTGAAAGGTCCCCGACATGTTACGAGACGTTAAAGGTGGCATGTAAGCGGAGCAGGAAAATAAGAGCCTGGCGGAAACAATATTTTTTGTTTATTTATTTATTTATGGACCCCGTTAACTATTATGGCCCTAAGCGTTTTATTCCATATTGGACGTGAAAGACCAGAAGTTTTGCTCAAGAGGCCTCTTTATCAGGTTTGAGGTTATTTTACGTGCTGTAAATCTACGACACAGGACCACCGGCTTTACTTTCCTCCCAAAGGAAGCCATGCTAAGGATGTTTATACCCCAAAAAATAAATAACACATTTCGATATTCCAAAGAGGTTATGATCCATTCTCTAAATGGGGCATGAGGTTCAAAAACCTCAGCATGTGACACAGCCATTCTTCAGTATTCAGCCAACAAACACTTACATACATATTTCTTTTCTTTCTTTCACTGTTTAACCTCCGCTTATGTAGGACTTACACCCCCCAGGACTTACAGGCGGGTGCCTGGGGTCAGAGGCCCATCGAGGAGGAGCAGACTCTCATGGAGCAGACAGAATGTCCAGGATGGGTGAGCAGCCCGAAGCCTGGTATAGGATGAAGGAAGTAGATGAAACGAAATGAAGGTGAAATGGTGATGATGCAGCAGTTGGTGGAATGAATGGCGGGGGAAACCGGAGAACCCGGAGAAAACCCGCCCAGACGCCGCTTTGTCCACCACAATTCCCATATGCGGGTCCCCGAGTTTGAACCCGGGCCGCCTCGGTGAGAGGCGAGCGGTCTAACCACTCGGCCACGGCGCCGCCTACATACATATAACAATTTAAAGAAAAATGACTTTTGAGAGCATACCATACACCGTCATATAAGCTATTGGTATTGTAGATAATGTTTGCTTCAAATATTTCAATACACACATATAAGAAAATTCTTGTGACACACTCACGTGACTTTCTCTGCTCTCTATCGTTTATTAGTGAGTATATAAACCAATTTTACTAAAACTTATTTCTATCTAATTCATTTTAATTCCGAATGAACCTTTGCAGAAATAGCTACGTTATACATTTCGTTAAAAAGGGAATAGCGATAGTCAAATGTTTAAGAATTGGACATTAAATAACTGGCCTTAAAATTCCATACCGTTTCTGTTGACAGGACTTTAAAGAATGACCAAGAAGTGAAAAATCTGGACCATTAACAATGGACATCTCAGAAACGGTTTATGCCCAAAGCAAATTATTTGTCTTAAAGAGATCTACAATTTTTTTTGCAGTACGTTTTCGTCTATCGCTTGGCGTTTAGCAGTTACACAAGATTATACAACATTCCTTCCGAATGAAGAGGACTTCACAGGCTATTCCCAGAAAATTCAAGACATATACATTTTATTTGCCATGTGAATATCTTTTATATAATGTATTTTAATCAAAATCGTTGGAACATTTTTAGAAATTTTTTATTTTCTAAACATGGCTCTATGTAAAGAGTAGTTTGGGTGGGAATTTTCTTGATAATCTTTGTGTCGCGTCTTTGGAAGGTACTGAACCTAAAATCTAAGTTTTATCTGACTTTTCGTTTTTGAGTTATGCTGTTCACAGACATGCACATTACTACATATGGCTTACTACAGATCATATGACTTAATTACTGTTTAATGCTGCTAAATAATCCATGTGTGTGTTTAGGCACAGAAATATCAACTTCGTTATCCTAAATTCTCACAAAGATTTTGTGAAAAATGTTACAGATCAAAGATTGCTAGAACTTTTAATTATTACAAAAATTATTAAATATCCATACAGAGTTCCCACATTGGACCACAGTGGTATTATTAAAGAATGCTTTTCTATCCAAGAAACATTTAGGTGGAAAGGTTCACGGTTCCCCAAAATTCAGCAAGTTATCCAACAGATAGGGGTGGGAGAGTCATGGATTAATACGGAACATTAAAACAAAGGGTTCTGAAAAGAAGTAGGATATAGGATATAATTATCGAAGATGGACACCTCTCTATTGCGACAAACTAGATCTATTTTGGCCACATTCCCCGGGAGGCAGGGTTGAAGTGAAGGAGCCACAGGATGTCGCAGTTCCGTAGGCAGACAATATCCCAAAGACGCAGGAAGCACCTATCATTTCCAGTACGAAACACCCGCTCTCGCCAGCAGACGCGAAGAGTCCTGCGAGAGGACGACCAAGCGGCTCTTGTAGGCAGACCAACGCGCCCTGTCGTTGGGGGGGGGAGAAATATTTCCAAAGTGTAGCAACCATGCCATTTAGCCATCACTAAACTCACTACTACGGAACCCGGAGACACTGCCTGGAAGATGAAAGGAGAATGATGAAATGACAGGAAATGAGGTAAAGGAGAAATCGTGGTAACCACCACAGCATTCACCAAGGCAACCAGAGGAAAACCACGAAAAACCCCATGGTCATAGTGGGCGGCGACTGGAAATCGAACTCGGGACCTCCCGAATGTGGCCTACATACGTTACCGCCTGAGCCACCCCGTTCGGTCTGGAAAGAAATCTCAGTTTAAATGATATTGAAAACAACATTATATTTTAGTGGTATGAGAGAAAAGGATTATTTGAGGCGCTCTAGGGAAATAAAAAGGTGTTGGTTAGGGGAAAATATACAGAGATTTGCAATAAAACATGTAGAGGAGGGTTCCGAGGGAAGAACTAAAGTCATAAATTTGAAAGGTCTAAAGCTCCTTGTACACGATCAATTTTTTTTGCAAATTCAATAATACTTTACAAGACTTTCCAAGAGTTGTCACAACTTCACAACTTTTCTTGTCAAATTGCTTCCAATACTTTTAAAGTCACGAAATGTGCAACCTAGCTGAAAGCGAAAAGTAAACAAAAATGGCTACCTGGTCAAGGTATGTTGTATGCGAACTGATTAGGTTATGCACAAACTGGCCATGTCTGTACGTTGAGGGCTCCGTTGATTACCACAACAAGATGAAGCAGATGAAGGAATATGAAGAAATAATTGAGATTTGCGAACTAAGTATACATTAATACAATGTTATATAGCGTGGTTAACCTATCAGTTCGTATTATATCCATTTATTCCACACTCGTAATGTGATTTAATTATATTTTATTTTGTGTGTTATATCGTACGTGAAAGTGCAGCATAATATTAGCAAAGAAAAATATTTCATTGCAAATTGTTATACCGTGACACAAATAGTAATTTGCTTCGCGCGTGGTAAATTATCAGTGTGTTCTGAAGGCTATCAGTTTGGCAGAGAGTCAACTTGTAAATACACATTTATGACATTGTCAAGTCTTGCCAGGTCTTGTCAAATCTTGCCCAATGTTGTCACACTTGAAAAATATTTGACAATTTTTCTTGTAAATTCTTGAATTGAAAAGAAAGTTTGATCACGTAGAAGGGGCTTAAGACATGGCAAATATTTATTTAAATATCCAATGTGTGGAGAACTAAACGTAGCTTTTCACTATTATTATGATAATCGAACAAACGCATAAAGAAGTAGAAAATTGTTTGGATAAAGTGAGAGAGAAAGAGCAAGATTTTGAAAGATTTTGAAGCAAGGGGAATATTAGAAGAATAACACGGTGGTTAAAACCAAATAGGGCGGAAAAATAATATAGTTGTGATGGTCGACGATACAAAAATAACATGGATTTGTTACATTGGACTAAATATGTTTAGGCAAGCAACTTCATAAAGACAATATTGAGAGTAGACAAGAATATTTTCATTTATATTTTAGTGAGAATAATACTTTGTATTAGAGGTTGTACGCTGTGTAATCGTAGTTATGAGACTGTATTTAGTTGGAAATAAATTCACGTTGGAAAGACTAAGGTTCAGAGAAACAGTTTAATTCTGTTTTCATAGCATCATATGACACACAGATTTCAGAGAAAGAGAGAGAGATGGTTGGGGAGAGCATGGAAAGGGAATGGGAGAAACACGAAGGAATCTCCAAGTTTAAAGCAATAAAGCCAGTAGTATAATATCTTAAATATAGTGTAAAGCTAGAATTGTGGCTTGTGTAGTATATGAGGCATTTTTAGTAGTAGTATTTTGCTACATGTTGAATAGTGGTGCCTTGGATTAGCACTTTATCTTACGAGAACAATATGGTTATAACAAATAACTAAAATGCTTATGTTGGTAGAGTCTAAGCCCTGGCACTGTGCGTACGGAAATAGCAGTTGCTTCTGGTCTGACCTTACCTGGAGGAGTAACTCCAGAAGAAATGTATAACCAGATTCCTACCTTGGAACCGGAGGATATCGCCGATGGTGTCATCTATGTACTGAGCACCCCACCTAGAGTTCAGGTAAGCTGTTATGCTGTAATGTGAGGCAGTATCTTTAACACTTAAATGATATCAGTCTAATTATATTATATAAAATATAATAACAGCCCGCCTTAAAGCAATATGTGTATATTATATAAAATGTATGTAAAAGTCACTGTATTATGTTTATATTATTATGATCATGTATAATAATGTTATGTGAGTGTATTATGTAATTTAACAATGTAGGAGCTGTGAGAATAGAAGCAAATTCCCTTTCGTAGCAAACAGAATTATAAAGTAGAAGCCGAAAGTTGCTAACAATGAAGTAACAATGAAGTAACCTTGAGACATCAATAAATTAGAAAGTTTAATAATGCTGCTAATAATTCTTGGAATAATAATGTAATATTTAAAACAGTTTATAAATAACCCATCAAAAACTAGAAAAACTTTAAGTTAAATAAAAGTATTCTATTTGAGTAGGCTTAGCCAATCATAGACTTGAAATAGAGGAAATTTACAAATTCAGGCGGCAGACGCTACAGGACAGCGTGTCCCAGCAGTCAGATTTGGTAAGTGTTCAATGTGAGACATAAAACTCCATTGCGGTGAGAATAATATAAAGTTTACGTGTTTAAAAAGTACAAATAACAATAATCTCACAGCTCTTCAGTAGGATACATCAGTCAAGTGTTATTTAATCGTGTGAAGCATTAGTAAACAAAGTACAATACAATTATAATTTGTGTAAGCCTTGTTCTTTAGCCACACCAGCCCTGCTAAGAGATACGTGTTCTAAAGACTACTGTTGACGCAGCCGAGGCATACATATATAATATTCAAATAAACATACAAATACAAAGTTGATTTTGAAACGCGGGGGCGAAGGCCACCGGAAAGTTTGTATTGTACGTGGGGCAAATAAACATGCTTCAAATTGGCGCCCAAAGCGTGGTGCTAATAACGTAAATATAATCTGCTTCAAATGACTATACCAATGTTTGTTCCTTTTATCCTTCAGAATTCTTCACATTATACCTATTTTTCAATGGTAATTAATTGCCCTTTCACGCAAGCCGTGTGTAGAGCAAGCTTGCAAAGGTAGAACCAGACTGGAAAAAGTTTCTGATATGATACATCCATATGACTTTCTCTACCCTCTATAGTTTATTAGTGGGTTTACGAACTATTCTTAATTAAGCGCATTTTTCTATATACTACATTTTATCCGAATAAACCTTCGCAGAAATAGCTACATTATACGTTTCATTAGGTACAAATTGAACAGCGGTAGTCAGATGTTTAAGAACTGGATGCCATATGCTGGTCTTAAAATTTCATACTGTTTACATGCAATCGCGAGATACAGTTAGTAAGAACGAAGGTCTACCAGGGCAAGAGCCAAAGCCCAAGCCCCCCTCCTAAACCCAGGGCCAGCGCCAATCGAGTGGCTCTCCAACCTTGGGGGGTTTCCCGTGAGGTGAATGTTGACAGGACTTTAAGAGAATGACCAAGAAATGAACAATTCAAACCATTAATAACGGATATCTCAGAAATGGCTTATGCCACAAAAAAATAAATTGTGTGTTTTAAAGAGATCTACATTTTTGTGTAGTACGTTGTAGTATGTTTTCATCTATCGCTTAACGTTTACCGTTATGCAAGATTATACAAAATTCCTTCCGAATGAAAAGGACTTCAAAGACTCTTCCCTGAAAATTTAAAGATATATACCTTATCCATGTAAATATCTTTAATATATTGTATTTAATCAAAATCAAAATTTTCTAAAAATGTTCCATGTAAAGAGTAGTTGGCGGTGGGGGGATTTTCTTGAAATTTTCGTGTCGCATCTTTGCAAAATACTAAATTTAAATACCAAGTTTTATACTTACCCGACTTTTGGTTTTTGGATATGCTGTTCACGGACACGCACACGGATATGATTCCAAAAATGCTTTATTTGGATTCAGGGCTTCAAAACATGTATTACCGGTGAAATCTGGGTATCGAATTTTTGGGCGGAATACAATAATTCTCCTTCTGATTCTACCTTTCCATTATATTTCTCAAATAATTATCGTTGTTTGTCATCAACACACCAACAAAATATCTCGAGATGTACAGTTAAAATGCAATCTGTCTTTTCATAGCAACCTTCCTCAGAAAAATATATTTCCAGAGCGTTTTCATACCACATATATTGAACACTTATCTTTAACCTTAGGCTAAAATGGTTTACCCACCAATCCATTCTTCCAAAGGAAGTGGCGAGACATCTTTCATCTATGGGTCATATTTAAAAGTCATCTTACTTTAGGAATGAAGAAATAAATGCGTGGATAAAATGATCAGATCTTCTCGCATCTCTATTTCGACAATTTCTCTCTTTATTTCGATTTCTTTGTTGCTTCTAATAGAAAAAATCTGATGTGC
This sequence comes from Deroplatys truncata, assembly GCA_030765065.1. Taxonomy (NCBI): domain Eukaryota; kingdom Metazoa; phylum Arthropoda; class Insecta; order Mantodea; family Mantidae; genus Deroplatys; species Deroplatys truncata. The sequence goes on from CM060979.1 coordinate 92,076,040, forward strand.
TGCACTCACATGACGTTCTCTAGTCTTGTACAAACTACTTTTACAAACGCTTATGCTCCACTACTCCATGTTAATCGAGATAAACACTTACAGAATCTTATTGCTAATTTTCTTATAGGTCCAAGGGGAATATGGTAGGTTTTAAGCGATAGTCAAATCTTTTAAGCGTTGGTTACTATGTGGAGCATTTCCGTTCTCCTTGTATGTCCAGGACATAAAACAACGAATAAGAAATTCACATTTCAGAGAAAGTATAAGCATTGGAAAATTCAAACAAATAACAAAGAGTAGCTCGGAAATGGTTCACTCCACAAAAAAATATGACAAACTGTGTGTTTTAACGAGTTCTACATTTTCTATGTACAAACGTTTTGTCTATCATTTACGGTTTACCCGTTATGCAAAAGCCATTCTGAATGAAGAGGACTTTTGGGGACATTTCCAGAAAATTCAAGACATACATTTTATTTTTCATGGAAAATCTTAGATATATGATATCTGAATAAAAATCCTTAACCTGTTTCATGTAAAGGGTAGTCTTGATTGGGGAGATGCTTTTGAAAATCCTCCTGTCGCATTTTTGAAAAATACTGAACCAAAATGCCAAGTTTGGTATTTATCTGACTTCTTTTTGAGTTATGGTGTTCACAGACACACAAACTTCTTTTTTCAAAAAATGCTATTTTTGGATTCAGGGGGGCGTCAAAACACGTATTTCCGGTGAAATTTCGATATTGAATATTTGGATGTAATGCAATACTTCCCACTCTTACGAGATACGTAGTAATGTAAGTAAAAACTACTGTTCGGCGTATGCCATGTGAGTTCTTTTGTGCATAGACACAAGTATGCATAAGTATAGATCGATCCTAACAAGTGGTATATGATAAGTAGCAAGACGTAACTAAAAAATCTGATGTGTTACACTCACATGACTTTCTCTACTCTTGTACAAACTATTTTTGCAAACACTTATTCTCCATATGCTTCATGTTAATCGAGATGTTAGTCTTATTGCTAATTTTCTTGTAGATGCAAGGGGAATTGCTAGACTTTAAGCGATAGTCAAATATTTTAAGAGCTGGTTGCTATGTGGCGCATTCCATTCTCTTTGCATTACCAGGATATAAAAAAGATGAATAACGAATTCCCATTTGAGAAAAAGTATTGCAAAATTTAAGGGAATAACAAGCAATATCTCGAAAATGGTTCACTCAACAACAAAAAAATGACATAAATTGTGTATTTTAACGCGAACTACATTTTTTGTGTAGTAAAATTTTGTCTATCTCTTATGGTTTACCAATTATGCAAAAGTCGTTCACAATGAAGAATACTTTTGGAGACATTCCCAGAAAATTTGAGATATACATTTCATTTGTCATGAAAATATCTTAAACATATGATATTTTAATCAAAATCGTTAGAGCCATTTTTGAGAAAATTAAAATTTTCAAAAAATGTTTCATGTAAAGGGTATTCTGGGGTGGGTGGATTTTCTTGCAAACCTTCGTGTTGCATCTCTGGAGGATACTGAACCTAAATACCAAATTTGGTATTTAATCCGACTATTCGTTTCTGAGTTATGCTGTTCACAGACACACACACACACGGAAATGTTTCCAAAAATGCTTTTTTTGGATTCAGGGGGTCTCAAAACATGTATTTAAGGCGAAATCTCGGTATCGAATTTTTGGGTCGAATAGAATATTTCCCCTACTTACTATACGTGGTAGAGAAAGTAATAACAGACATGAGGTTTAACACCGAGCTTAACGTCAATAACACAGCTAATCTTGGTAATAAATGTCTCGACTAATAAAGCACAATGTATTGCCTATTAAATTAAAACAATGTGATATAGTAAAAAAGTATAGCGAGACCTCCTCGACGAAAATAAATAATATTCCTTTCTTCTGAAATTTTTCTTTCCAGACAAATCATTAATCTCTAATCTAGACCTCCATTGAAAAACCACCTAAATTTCATCCATAAAAACTACAGAACTAAAGGACTAATTACAACTGAGTAATGTGGGATCGAATATTTATGAAAACCTATATTTCCTTATAATTCAAAGAAATGTATTCCAACTTGAGGTTATATAGTATCCATATTTCTTTTGATATAAGCAGTAATTAATTGTTTTATTTAGATTTATTTTCAATAATGAAGGGATGCTTTTGTAATGTCTAACTGTTGCTGCATATAGCCTATAAATGGCTTACTAATAAGGCAAGCATTTATACTATTAAAACTCGTTGCAATTTATTTTCAGGTGCACGAGTTAACCATCAAACCAACAGGAGAGCCTTTCTAAACTATACGTTTCCAGGACTGGAAACATTGTGAATGTGACCACACAATCAGCAGCAGTTTTAACTATTAGTAATGAAGATCATTCCACACAGCTGCAATATAGCATAAGCTACTATAATGTGTCACAGTGAAGTATGAATAAAGATATTTCAAAATATTTGAAGTTTCTATAAATACTGTGAGTTTCAACGGTCACTTCTCTGTCACTATTTAGTTTTCCTCTAGTGCAATTTCACTGCCAGTTCACTTCGTTCACATTATCAGTTCACTACAGTGAACTAGTTCAATTCTCCTTCACGGTCCACTTCAATCAGGAGTGGAACATAAGACTTCCACAACCGTCGCTCCACAATAGCACTGGCTGCACATCACAACAGTCGTCAGCAACTCGATCGGAGAATCGCTCTATGTAGCACCGCATACGCTCTAGCTATCTCACTCGCCCATTGTCTGACTGAACTCTCATCCGACGTGCTCTGCCTCGCCAACTTACTCGCGAGAACACTCGCTTATGTAGTCAGTGGAATCTTTCCACGAGGTTCTCGAACGTTCTAGAACGTTCAGAACTTCTCGAATAGTTCTAGAACTATTTCGACATACGTTCTGGAGGAGGAAGAAGCTTCTAGAAGGTTATAGTTATCTAACGATAACATGCCCGGGGTCTACGCTGGCGAGCGGCATTTATCTTGTTTACACCGACCACCCGGCGCCGATCTCTCGATAACCTTGGCCATAGCCACTGCGTCACAATACTGTGGAAACATAAATATAAATATACACAAAGGAGAAATAAATTCCCTATACTGCCAATGTTAAATTTACCTACTTCATGATCCTATCAATATCTCAGAAACTATTTAAAATATCAGACTACATTTTTTACAGGTTACAGATGCATGCCTTCAAAGTTCACCTACTTATTTTTATAAAATAATGTGCTTTATTAAGGAAGATGTTGTTTTAATTAGACAATTATTTAGTAGAATCGATCAAAATTTAATTATTAAAACATAACCATCTACTTATTAAAATCAAAGTAGACGAATAACACTGTTAAGGTTATTTTTTGTTATACAAACATTTCATTTATCTATCTATCTACAATAGGTGCTAATAAAACGGGTCATTTATGTCACAAAATGTTATTTAGAGAAAACATTGTTCAAAGTAAAAATGGAGAATGTATTTACAAATAAAAAGAACCATTGCTTCAACACGTAGGAGCTGCCATATTTAGAAGTGTCATTAATTAATAGAGCAAATATTGCACTAAAAGATTACCTAAAATGTATCTCTATGTTCCAAAGAATACAGGCGCTTATGTTTTTCCTGCAAAGTTATGCAGAATTCACAGTACAAAATGGAAAATTGTATTAAGATGTAAGCATTGTGATCGCAGTGATAAAATATATATGAAGTTAAAGAGAATACTCCAATTTATAAGACTATATGAATAACTGACAATGTAATTCTTTGAAGACTTTCACTATTTAGTCCCCACTTAAGGGTTTAGCTCATCCTCAGAAACTGGTGATCAATGGCAAAGAACTGTTGTGATTTTATCAGAGTATTTGTCGTACGTCATTTGGGACCCAAACCATTCCACCCTACTTCTTCCCGAAATACCCAATCTTTTTATCTCAAATAAGACAATAAAACTGCACTAACGCTCCCCGCTTCCGCGCTGCAATCGCTTGTAAAATTGGAGAGATTGTGATCATGCTATTTGCACCGAAATTTTATAAACTAATATATTATAATGCGATAAACTTTCTCATTTCCTTTCCATCTGTTTTAATTGTGTTAATTTTGTGCATTGCAACTTCCTTAAGCTTTTATGCACCAAATGCGCAGCACATGCAAGAGACATCTCCAAAAAAAAGGCGTGGTCTTCTCCTGCATTCAGTTAACAGAGTGTAAGTTTTACTTGCCTTTATTTATCCTATCCAAAGATTCAGTTTGTTATTTAAACTGTATTATTAGCATGCATAGGAATTTCTAAAGCAATTAAAATCAGGACGGAAGGAAATAATGCTGAACTGTCACTGGACTACAGTCAGGGAGGTCGCAGATAACAAACCATCCCCATCCCTCGTACAGTATTTCGATGTTTGCAGACATCCTCGGACTGTTTTCTTTTAACTTGCCAGTGACGCTTGGCCACTGTTGTTTTGCATATTTGTAGTATAATGCTTTGAGTATAGATAAGTTGAAATCAACTGCTTAAAATAACTGTACTCATTCACTTATGTACGTAAATACTTCTTCCTCACTTCATAGATTAGGCACCTTGCCCGTTCCGCTTTTGCAGTAGTTGTCTCAGCGTGCCCTGGTGTAATATACAAGCAAGGGATTTTTTTATATTAATTTTATTGGGTTTCATTAGTTCTTTCATGATTTAGCAACTGAGCAAAGGGACCTGTTTGTGAGTATTTGTTTAATCTGCCAAAGTTCACCAATTTATCAAATAACTGACTCATTGTGTCCATTAAGAGAAGTATCAAGAACACTTGGCTTCGAGAAACCGCTCATTGCGCATGCGCGAAGTGGCGTGTTGCCCATTGACTGGTTCTCCCTCGAAGCTTCGAATATAGCGTTGCCGAGAGAGGAGGAAGCTGTGTCCATATGCCTCTGGACTGCCATCTTGGAAGTTGCCGCGTATAATTATGTAAGTAATACAACCTTTATAATAAGTTTGTTCCCAAATGTGAACTCATCTCTAATATCTGTTGACATGCCCTGATCCAACAGCCAGTCCCATTAAACTGCAATGATGTAGGAATGTGAATTACAGAATTTAAGTGTTAGTTTTTGTATAGCGTTACCTCTTGCTGCCAAGCTAGCTGTTCCCAAGTTGCATTTAATGGTGTGTATTTGTATTTAAATGTAAGGTAAATGTAATACTGTGTGGTCCTCGAACTTTTCTTCCTCTCGACATGTAGCTAACGCTGCCTTGTGAAAGGTGGCGTTTTTTATTCTTAGTAAATGCTCTGTCTAATCTTGTGTATTATCTAATATTTTCTTGTATACGAATGGGTATTTAGCTCTTCCTTAATACCTTCATTTTTATCCTATCCATCCTCATACATTCTTTTACATTCCTTAGGAATTTCCTTTTTGCCAATTGGACTTTTCTCAGTTGTTTTTGAAAGCAATCGAGTAAAACCATTGCTTTATAAAACTTCATTTTAGTTTTCTTTCTCAATTCTTTTTAAAGATTCCTTGGATGGATCTGTATACTGCTTGAAACTTACTAACCTTTTGTTCAATGTCCTTGTTATTATAAAACTGCAGGACAGTATATTTGGTATTTTATACTTATTCTAATTAATCTCACTGGATCCTTTACTCTAAAAGTCAGTATTTTGTTTTCTGAACTGAGATTTTAAAATAATAAGATTTGCATAAATTATTTAAAAGAAACATGGATTTCTGTAGCGATATACGTAAACACTGCGTCCAAAGCAAATAAATTGTTGAGAGCATTCTTCATAATAGCCCCTTCGGAGTTCAATGACTGTTTCCCAACATTGCACTAACTGTTAGATGCCACTAAATTCTCCTTTGAAATGAAACTCTCGGTTATATCAGGTCAAAGGTGTGGGCATACCTCTCTCTATAATTGATCCACGCTTAGAACTACGGGCGCCGCTCGGAATGCCCGATTTTGGAATGCACTCACCGGTCAACAGGAAATCCTAGGCCCGGGGAAATTGTATTTGAATTAAATAATAATAATAATAATAATTAATAATAATGTAGACAGTCGTAAAAAGAACCCATTCTCCTAGATCGCAATAGTGTTTCTCCCCGCGTAAGGTTTCCACCTTCAGCTAACCAACTTTTGATTTCACCCAGTATAAGTTCTCTATGTGACTGGCCTGAAAAACAATACAGGGGCATGTAAATAACTAATGAACGATGTTTATAATCTATGTGGAATGAAAGGATGGTTCAGATACCACCTCTATAAATGTTTCGCTACGATTGGTACGCAAGGAAAACCTGAACCAAATAAGAATACTTCGACCTTCTAGAGGAAGGGATGAAGAATTATTTGCGTGTGAGGTTAAACTAAACGACAGCTACGACATTTGCATATATATAAGAGCTTTCATCAGCAACACGGAGAAAAAGGTCAACTTGCTGCTACTATTAAACAGCAAGGCAGTGTAGCATGAAAATTTACAGGTTTAAGTTGTAATGCTACTCTTCGGCAGTTCGGTCATACTTTGGGGGAGGTTAAGTACCCTGCCAATCCAGTGGCTAGAATTATGCTAAAAAATGAGGTGGTCACGCTGGTAGGTGGTGAGGCTAGATTTTGTCAGTACCAACATAAACAGCTCAATTCCATTATGGGTCACATTTTATGCACGCAATTATACGTAGTGAAAATTGACTATCCATCAAAAAACTAAAAGTGAGCATTTGTGGTTGGGTCGAAGTTTGAAGTTTCAGCGACTTCTCTTTTCGTCAATCAGACACTAGTGTCTCATGGTCACTCTGTCGCTACGCCAACAACGAACTTTTCACATTAACTGTATTTCTTACAATTTTATCGTGAAGAGCAGTTTGTTATTCGAAATGCGGGAATTTGTGCAGTTTTTAGTGTTGTTTTAAATACGAGTCCTGCAGAAAGATACCTTAGTTCTTTTCGAGATGAATAGTTAACAAATGGTAAGTACAAGGCCTGGCTAGATAAAGGCGTAGAGTGTGCAACGACTCTTTTGCAGTAAGGTGTTATGGCGTCAAAGAGAACTAGTGAAAGCGAAAATTTGTATGAAAGTGACCTTGAGAGTAAACTGTCAGCAATTCTAAAAATACCCCTGGAAAATAAGATAATTATGAAATCTGCAAGGAGCTCCAAGAAATTGTAAGGTAAGCCTAAGTCATTTCTTAATACAGTAAGGATTTAATTATTTCTGAAAAATAGTGGTGATAAGTCTTCTATGAAGTTTTCTCGATCACGTAGTTGCTGTTCTGTGAAGTATATAAATTAATAAATTAATTAATAATAATAATAAATAATAATAAGAATTAAATTTAACAAGAATGTCCAAGTTTACATCGCGAACCTCCGCGTTTGTCTTCAACCCAATCTGGCAACTCTGTGTAGAAATCAACTTGTAAACATGACGTCATTAACTAGGCCGTCTTACACGGCAAACCAAAGCACTCCATAATATATAGTACAATATGTTCGTTATCTATGGGTTTTTAAGAAGTATAATAATCCCATTTTACTAATATAAAATAGTAAACAATATGGACAGTAAAACTAAATAAGGTTGTAGCTTCGGTGGTACTGTTCAGCCCTGTTCTGCATTCATACGATAATGATGAACGTTTAGAAAAGCGATAAACAAAACATGGTTGCTTCTACAAGTGTTATTAGCCTGGTGAGTAACAATAAAAGTGAAATAGTGAAGCATTCTATAGGTGAGCTGCCAATAGCGGCGGAAAATGAATTGTATTGAATGCTTTTAACAAATGAATGCAGGAGAACACAACTATCGCTCTGAATAACATTGTTAAATCAACTGCGGATTTTCCCGGTGTACCCTAGCGGAGCGTTGCATGTTGCATAAAGTAAACGGGGCATTGTGAACACCAAGGAAGAAAAGAAACACTTAAGCCAGAATTATAAAAAGCAAAGGAGTTTACCAAATGTGCTATTCGTTGGAAAGTGAAATAGGTTTTTTTAACAACAAACGCCGTTTGACAAAGTTTTAATTTCTGTTCAACAGTAATCCTTCGTTGCCTTCTTTTAAGGACTCCAGTTTCATAGACTGCACTTAGAAATTGGATTTACGTTTTTAAAGAGAAGTAAAGTAAATATAATTATTGGCAGATAAGATATCGTGTAATGAAGACTGAGATTTTACACTTCCCAATAGCGCTGCAGTTACAGTTTAACGTGAATATATTTTAATTCGTGCATTTAATTTCAATTGAGTTTTTACTTTATTTGTATTATTATTATTATTATTTTTATTATTATTATTATTCGAATATTTCTTTATGACTGTTCCTCAAAGCTGATACAACACGAGGCTAAGGCCGATAATAAAACTCCAATTTTATTGAAATGTATTTGATTGAAAACATAAATTTTTATTGTGTGTTTCAATGACTTGTAAACAAAGAAGCTTAAGTAGTAAGTTAAACATGTACGGAACATTAGACACTAATGACGCAGTAAGTGACAACCACACATATTGTCACTACCCTAGATTAATTAAACAAATTTACTGAACTTTCCTTAGTTTTCAGAACATAACAATTTGGGGTGGGGGGAGTCTACTTGCTCGGCATGCAAAACTACGGAGCTGAACTCGAGAGGATAACTGGAATTATTATAGAGAAATACTGAACAAAAGGGTATTTCAATTTTAATAACGCAAGATGTCTCACCTTACAAATCACACATGAAATCCTTTACAAGTACACCCAACAACTCCCTCGCCCCGAGGCAGATGCCGGGAACAACTTACACTTCTAAGGTCCCATAGCCAAAGAGAGCGAATAAACAAGCAATTTATTATTTTTATAATTAATCATCTCCACCACTACTTCTGGATGTTTCCAGGCTAATCCAGAACAAATACAATACTACCAATGTTAAGCCGATACTTCCACCAACTCATTTGGAAGCATTAACTTCAGGCCTACCAAATTAGATCTACATCTGCTCGCCACAATATGAAAGGAGACAGGAGCGCAGTGCCAATTATTTCTGTGATCGTCCCCTCCCCACTACAATTAAAAGGGTATTCACAAACCAGAACATTAAAACATTACTATCCCTTAACTGAATAAGATATATTAAACGAGGGATTACCATATTGACTATTATTTGTACAAAGCGAGAAGGAATCTGAGGCGAGCTAGACAACGCTAGTGAAAGTCGCTCAGCCAATAGCGCTAGAGCGAGGTTGCCTATGGTCCATTCCAAACCAGAGTTCCTTCTGATGTAAACAGAAGCACGTGCTTCGGCTTGTCACGAACCCAAGAATATACTCTTACGCCAACGTAAATAGTTCCTTAATACATGTATTGTATTATGAAATATTAGAGGAGTAAAGGTATAGAACTGCACATTTTATTGCGGTTATCGTAAGAACTCATCGTTACAGGTAATGGATATATACTAGCTGTTAAGAGATTACAAAATATGACTTTCGCCTGCTATTGCGCTAACGCCGAGAGCGTTTTGGTTGTTAATACCAACCATATAAACGACTGCCACTCTCTCACATATACAAGAAATGCAGCAATGAATTCCCAGAGGTGCTATCTGAGTACCAAATAAACACTTTGCGTAACACAGGATATATGATAAGCGAACAGTCATTCATAATACACTAACACACAGCTCAGCTCAGCTCAGCTCAGGTCAAATCTTGTGATTTAGTCAGTTGGTATTTGAGTTTACATGTCAGAGGAAGGTGCGTGTACTGCGAATAAACTGTTCAAACACAGAAGCGGGAAACAGTTAAAAAGTGGCTAAAAACAAACAATACTTCAAATGTTCAACTCACTATTACAAAAATACCCGACACTTAAGTGCGACAGTGCTGTGGAATTGTGGATAAGCTTGTCATTACTTTGGAGAGTAGTTCTGATACTGATATGGTAGCTGAGTCATCTTCGGAGGATTTGGATTTGGGTTTTGCACTTTTACCCAATGATTGTAATTAACGTAAGTAAACTGTTCATTGCCGCATACTTATAAAATCCATTGTTACCTCAGTTTGCATTTTGAACTATGATTCTCACGCAGGGGGCCTTTTTATAGATTAAATAGTGTTCAACAAGCACGTGGGAGGGGAACAAGCAGCCATTAGGGGCGGGGTTTGCTAACTACTTTCGCGCGGATAATACAAAGAGTTTATTTTCAGTGAAAGGCACTCTGGTTTGGAATGGATAATAGTTCAAGTGCTGCGCTGTCTCGCTGTAGGCTGCGGTTCCTACTTTTCAATTGCCTGTTAAAAGTTGTTAAGTACTCATCATTTATAGTATTATAGCTGAACAGAGCTAACATTTTTTAATCAGATTGTCCAAAAATCGTGTCTGGTTCTTTAGTTATGCGTCAAAACAGATATTTATGAGTGTTGTTGAAATACCTTGACTATTGTACACCACCACCAGCAGTGTTGCATTTATGTTCGGTCTGTTTGCAGGAGCTTAGAGCAGTTGAGTTCCGAGATTAGCGAAGTGAAGACGTTTCAACCTCAGTTATTAATTTTTGCTTGTAATTTACCTTTCAGACAGTGTATTTACACGCGAAAATATTATTTATATAAGCTTAAAGTTTCAAAGTTAGTGTTTAAGTGTAGTGGTTTTAATTAAGTTGAGGCAGTGTTTTTAACACTTAAATGATTTCAGTTTAATTATATAATATGTAAATTCAATAACAGCCCGCCTTAAAACAATATGTGTAGTAGCAATATATAAAATGTGTATGTAACAGTCATTGCATATGTTTGTATTATTGTATCCATGTGTAATAATGTTATGTGAATATATTACGTAATTTAATAATGTAGGAGCTGTGAGAATAATAGGTTAAAAGTTGCTAACAATGAGGTAACCTTGAGTCAATAATGAGTAAGAAAGTTTAACAGTACCACTTGTGATTCTTGGAGTAACAATAATGAAATTTTAGTGACAGTTTATAAAATAGCCAATCAACAACCAGAGAAAACTTTAGTTAAATGAGGGTATTTTACTGGAGCAGGATTAGCCAATCAGAAACTGAAAAGGAGAAAATTTTACAAATTTAGAGTTCACTTGGTTGCAGACAGATGCAAAAAGTGTCCTCAAGAGATTTAAAACGTATTTGTGAGAGACGTAAAATAAGTTTACGTGTTAAAAAGTACAAGTAATTAATAAAAGAATCTCACAGCTCTCTATATCAGTGAAGTGTTATTTTAATCGTATCAAGCATTAATAAAATGAGTGAAGTAAAATTATAATCTGTGTAATCTGTTCTTGACACGATTTAAATAACACTTCACTGATCTAGAGAGCTGTAAGATTCTTTTATTAAATCTTGCACTTTTTAAAACACGTAAACTATTTTCGTCTCACACTGAATACGCATTAAATTTCTCGAGGACGCATCTCGCGTCCCGTTAGGAACACTGTTTACAACCAACGCGTCCAGTTATGAGCGCTGTCTACAAGCAACTGACTTCTGTATTTGTAAATTTTGCTATATTTCAGTTTCTGATTGGCTAATCCTAGTCCAATAGAATACCATCATTTAACTAAAGCATTTTCTGGTTGTTAATTGGCTATTTTATAAACTGTCACTAAAATTACATTATTGCTTCCAAGAATCATAAGCAGTATTGCTAAACTTTCAAATTCATTACTGCCTCAAGGTTACCTCATTGTTACCTCAATGTTAGCAACTTTTAACCTATTATTCTCACAGCTCCTACATTATTAAATTACGTAATACATTCACATAACATTATTGAACATGTATACAATAATATAAACATATACAATGACTAATATACACTTTTTATATATTGTTACATATACATATTGCTTTAAGGCGGGCTCTTATTGAATTTACATATTATATAATTAGAATGAAATTATTTAAGTGTTAAAAATATGGCCTCAAATCACTTCCCAACAGTTGGGAACAGTAGCCAAATGTTTGTTGGAGTTTGTTTTAAGTGTACTTTAAGGGGTGGAGGAAAACCCTAAGAGAAGCCTGTGTCATGCAGGGAGAAGCTTATTAGCAGTGCTTGCAAAGAGCTTACTGCTGTTGCTCGAAGACACAAGCACTGCCTCCCAAATAAGTAGGGCAGGCAACTCAAGTTTTAGCCAGTTGATACACTGACGCTCCTTCCACCAAGAAACATTCTCTGAGCAAAGATGTCCACTAAAGTGGCGCAAACTCTCAGAACAATGGAATATATTACACAAGTGGTGTAATAAGAACAACAATATAGCCTCGGGAGTTGTTCTTGTTTTCAAGAGGCGGTCAAAATCAAGACTAGCAAGAAGAAGCGGGTCGTACAAAGGGCACCAGTCGAGTGCTTTTAACTTTTTAAAATATTTCACATGCGCCAGAGTGGCGATGTTTTGGTATTAGGCATATGCAGATTTCATAATAAGATAGCCTTCATATTTTCTTGTTTCATGCTATGTATGGTGTTTTGCAAAACAGTTCAGGATATAATTACAGTTGAGGTAACTTATTTGAAATCCAATTGGAAACATTTCAAGGACAGGTGTGAAAATGAAACTGTTTTAATTGAATTATCAGATTTTGTGAAAAATTTTCCTCCCCCCTTCATGGATTAGACGATATCACCTGTTTCGATCTGTATCATTAAACCATCTCTTGCGAGGTCCCATTAAATGTCTTTTCTCTCTTGGTTGGCAATTCATAATTACTTCCTCTACTACGTATGGCAAGTAGTGGAAGCATTGCATTCCAACAAAAAATTCGATACCAATTGTTCACCAGAAATACATGTTTTAAGGTATCCTGAATCCAAATAAAGCATTTTTAAAACGTGCACCTGTGCGCGTTTGTGTATCTGTGTCCGTGAACAGCATAACTCCAAAACGAAAACCGCATAAATACCAGACTTGTTATTTGAGTTTAGTATCTTCCAAGGATGCGGCACAAAAATTTTCAAGAAAATCCCCCACCGCAGATTACCCTTTACATGGAACATTTTTCGAAAATTTTAATTTTCTTAAAAGTGGCACTGACAATTTTGATTAAAATATCATAGATATATTTAAGATATTTTCACGAAAAATAAAATGTATATCTTGAATTTCCTGGGAATGTCTCCAAAAGTATTCTTCATTGTGAGCGACTTTTGCATAACAAGTAAAGCATAAGAGATAGACAAAATTTTACTACACAAAAAAACGTAGATCGCGTTAAAATGCACAATTTATGTCATATACATTTTTTTTGTTGAGTGAAGCATTTTCGAGATATTGCTTGTTATTCCCTTAAATTTTTCAATACTTATTTTCTCAAATGGGAATTCGTTATTAATTTTTTTGTCTTGTATATGCAAAGAGTATTAATCTGAGACAAAGAGAATGGTGCTGCACCTAACAAGCAGCTATTAAGATATATGTCGATGCTTAAAGGCTACTGTATTTCTATATTGCCCTTGCAAGTACAAAACAAGGGGAACATAGTACGCCTTAAGCGATAGTCAAGTATTTTTAGAACTGGTCGCTATGTGTAAAATGTAATTCTCTTTGCATGTCAAAAGATCGTTTCTGCAAATGTTTATCTCCATTAATATGAAATAGATAGGGAATAAGTGATTGTAAATGTAGTTTGTACAAGAGTAGAGAAATTCATGTCAGTGTAACACATCAGATTTATTTTAAGTGCACAGTTCTAGATTATTCACATATGAGTAGGGTATGTAAATTTAAGAAATAGCTTTACTCGTCATCACTTATAGTAAGCACGTTTAAATGTATAAGCAAATGAAACTGTGTTTTGTATAATATCTTTACGAAAAATATTTTGAATGGCAACATAATGTAAAACTGGAATATATTATAATTCCTACTCTCAAAGAGGACACATAACTGCACATTATTTTAATTGTCTGTCCAATCTCCATTCTTATCCAATACCTGATTTAGCCGCCTGGGCACTGAATCACTCGTCGCCCTCTGGGAATGCTGTCATGAAATGTGGGAAGATTTGCCTTTAGGGTCAGAGTTCTTCCATCACCTAAGTTATTCAGTGGGCAAACTCAACAAGAGCTCGAAACGTTGGTGTGAGTAAACATGACGCGGTGTTAACCAGAAAATAGTTACATGAATGACACTGGCTGCGGAAGCCTAAGAGAACTCTCATATAAATGTAATTGTCTTTCAGTTTAACCACACACGTAAGTGATTCTTCATACCTTCTGAAGACGAAATTATTCATTCCACAGAGATCATAAACATTGTTATTTATTTAGTTTGATGTCCCTGAATTGTTTTCAGGCCAGTCTCGTAGAGAAATGATACCGGCAGAGCGAAGTCAGAAGTTGGTTACTTGAAAGTGACCTTACGGAGAGAAAAACTCTATGGCGATCTATGAGAATGGGACACTTTTTATGCATGACAGTGTACGTAAAAATGTCCAAGTAAAGAAATGTTTGGTAGTTAAATTCCTTCAAAATGTTCGTCCTGCATTTTTACAAGATGCCAGACTAATATGTTTTATCCCTCCCCCCCTCTCTCTCTTAAAACAATTGGAACATTGTCAACCACGTGGAAATCTACCTTCATGAAACATGTAGTTTTATTCTCAACTTCTGTTCCAATTTGATGTCATGTCTGAGGAATTCATTAACGCTTTCAGATTAACCGGAGGTGTGTGATGGATGATGAAGATGTAACTGGAAATCTACGCAACTTTAGTTTAAAATACGAACGGAGAACATTTAGACTATGACGCTCAGCTTATGACAAACTGTATTCAGTGCTAAATATCAACTAATGCATGCTGTCAACAGAGTTAAAAATTGAATGCACAAATAATGCCTTTACATTTCCATGTATGTCGGAAAAAATTACATTTCATTTTTAAACTAGTTTGCATTAATCGTTGCTGGTATACAGTATCAAGCAAAATACGTTCATAATCAAAGTGCTTCTTAATTTTGGGAAACATGATTCCAGCCCTGTTTTGCATTAATTCACGTTTGGTTTTCTTCATTATACAACCAGATCAGTTGTAAATTAATATAGTAAATTTATGCAGGGAACACATACGTAAATTTGCGGAATAAAATAATGAGAGTAGAGTTTAAAGCATCCCTCTTTATAGTAATTTGCTTTTACATTAAACCAATTCAAATGAATCTCCGCATCACTTTGCCTTGCCACGAAACAGTCAATACTCGTTATCTCAACTAGAAACTTTAGGGTCAGTTCTTGGACATCACACTTATCGCGGCAAAGTTGAGTTTCCTTGATCAAATACGTTCGCATATAAAATATGATTGCTGTTTGCTTCCACAGACAAGACAACAATCATGTTGACGACTTCCATCACGCATTTGAAGTATTACTCGCATTTGCTTATACCCTTCCCCACATTGAATTGCTTCACTGACCAAAAACAGCACACGTACGACAGAACCTCACTGTTTAATGTCAAAGCACTATGCATATTTCCAAAACATAAGCTAAGAGCATCCAGAGTGGCAACCTCATTTGTATACAAAATTGCCAACACCAGTCGTGAATTTTCTAAGCATAACATGCAAGTGTTACACACTACTGTAATATTGAAGAATAGAAACCTGCGCAAATTAAATGCTCAATGCCCATTTATCTGTCCTAAAATAGACAAGATGAATTTTTGTTGACCAAGCGAATATCCTTCAGCACAATTTATATGTTATTCACGGATAGATGCTAAACATCATAGCGACCCATACAAATAAAGAGATAGGAATAGATCAACACAGAAGTCATGAAAGCACCCGCATGCGCACACATACACACACACACAAACTAAACCTGCATGACAGAGTTGAAAGCCTTTCTTGCGCAGTCAGCGGATTTGAAAATTCATCGTACAAAAATTTTCGATACAGATTTGTGCGGAATTAAGCCGTCATGGTCTCTGAAAGGTTTAAATTTTTAGTCTTATGCTTGAGATCTGGCAACAAGGAAACTCGTAAAACTAAAATTGAAAACATTATTTCGCACCAATTTGCGAAATTTGGGACCACCACAAACGCAGAACATACCTTACACCACTTCTTCACATAGTCATCGCCGTTATTCGGGAACATGTCGCAACGGAAAGCAGTTTTTGTATACCTTCGTCAAAGAATGACGCCACCTGAGATGTAATCCAGGTCTACCCTTCTTGTTTCACATCATCGTTGTTGAAATGTTTTACACCAAGGAATTTCTTCAGATGAAGAAACATGAAAATCACTTGGTGCCAAATCTGGAATGTAGGGAGTATGACCGAATATTCCCAACCAAATGATGCGATCAGGTCTTAAGTTTGTTTGGCAGTGTGTGGCCGGGCATTGTCACTCATTGCTTCCCCATAAACCTCACACTATTGGCGATGAATTTCTGCTGGCGTAACATTTCTCGCATTCAAGAAAGGATCACTGATCTGACTTCACAGTCAGCTGGTCGTTCGATTGTCTTGAACATTTCAAAACTCTCCAATAACAGGAACATTATAAAGTGACGATTCCTCACAGCTGCGTCTGGTTTGCTAATGAATGGAGGAAGTGACCCCGTATGTTCAAAATCGCGACCGCAGCGCTGTAGCGGCAAAATATTAAAACGGTACTTACTTTAATAACACGCCTCGTATATACCGAAATAAACCTGGTAAAAGTAATAATGGCATGTGGCAAGAAAACCAAGTACACGATAAAAGCGTCGTCTTATTTGGGAAACTGTAAAAGAATAGACGGAATGCCTGTTGAGAATTTTATATCAAGTAACGGCCTTCGTGCGCCAAAGAAAAACATCACGGTCGACAACTGGTTTACCTCGGTGGAACTGACGGATGATATTCTGAGAGATAAACTCATATAGGTTGGTACTGCTCGCAGCAAGAAACCAAAAATATCTTCTCAACTAGTCATTGAAAAAATCTTTCGAGTACTTCTATGTTTGGCTTCGATCAAGAACAAACTCTGGTTTGATTTGATGCAAAATCAAATAGGTGCTTGTTTCACTGTCGACTGTTCATGATCAGCCCATTATAGGCGAGGCCATAAGAACTCACATTGAGGATTACAATCTACCAAATATGTCGTGGATGTATTGCACCAGACGTGTAGCACACTTTCGTCTAGCTAAAAAATCAGGTTAAATATTAAAATACGGAGTGTGTGAACGTCTTGGTTATACATTGTGCCAGGGAGCTAAGAAGTTAACAATAAAATCTTTCTTAACTTCTGAACGAACACCTCGCGAAAACATGAATGGCATAGACAGTGGAGATTCCCAAACATTCGGTTAATAATGAACAATGTCTTCACAGAGAAAGTTACCATTATAAAGACATAACTGCTCTTCTAAAACAGAGAATGACTACAGCAAGCTGCAAACAATAACGTCGTGCATACACTACAAAGAACATTGCTAATGTGCCTGAATGACCTCTACAAAAGAGGCAAGATAAACTGCAAATTTCAAACGTCTTTAAAGTTAACTCATACTGTTGAGTTTTCGCTCAATTTTAATCCGTTTTAAAACAAAAATACACAGTAGTGGCTTCAATTTTGTGTTTATGTATTAAATGAATAGGATTTGTTGGTCTCTAGGTTTCTCTGAAGCAATGAGAAAAGCTTAGTTGTGGAGAAAAGCTAGCAAGGAAACCCGAAAGATGTGGTGATTTCAGTGCCATACTAATTGGAGTGTTGGGGTACCCTAATTCATATAGAGCAGAGCGTTTCAATTTGTGCGCGTTCCTTTAGGATACACTATGCCGAATGTCCTTGTGGTAATAAGTAAATGGGTGGAGATGGGGTTGGACCATTTGGAGAAATCGCCGGCAAAGTGAGCCTAGTACCCGGAGGAAACCTGTCCAGCGTTGCTTTGTAGTTCCAACCCCAATTTCACATACCCCAGGGCTGGAACCCCAGCCTTTATGGATGACCAGCGGTCCCCCACTCACCCACGATGTCGCCCTTGGGTGGGATGTCGGAATTTAGAAGCCACATCACTAGCACACCTAGCTCAGTTTTGTACATTTCGAAGATGTACCAATTCAGTAATTAAACGCGCGTTGAAATAATAGTTAAGTGCATACACATTTATAATAAAATTATTTATTTTTGTTATACTATGCATATTTGTATGTCTCATGCAATCCAGTTCATTTCGTCGTTAGCTGTTAACCGATAAAATAATGTTGTTTAAACACAAAGAAAACATGATAAATATAACCAAATACTATAGATGGTTGGAGTAACCACACGAAATCGGAAGATCCATTGTTCAGATCCCACCTATTGCAGTGAATGTTTCAGCCTGATTCTATCTTTCTTACACACGGCTTGTGTGAAGGAACAATTGATTACCAAATATAACTAAGTTAATTACACTTTTACTTTATGTTTATTATGTCTGCAATGAAGGGGATTAAGGGAACAAAATGCATGGCTTGCATGATACATACAAGGTAAAAATGGTGAGCACATTTATCGTGAAACTCAATACCTTAATGCTATACTATGTACAGATCTAAAAGAATATTCTAACGCAACAAAAAGTGGAAAAGTATAAAGCAAAAATCTGCTCCAAACTAACATGATAAAGTAATAACATAAAAAATTCTGATGTGCTACATTCATATGACTTCTCTACTCTCTAGCGCTTATTAGTGGATATGCTGAAGCCGGTTATCGAGACCCCGGAGAGATAAGAATAATAATAATAATCGATCGTAATCAAACATAACGACAAAAAACATGCCGAAAAGAGATAAAGGATATAAAGAAAATCAATTTATAAAATAAAAAGACGCCCGCTCTGTAAATTCATACTAGGAATGGGTTTTGCTGAAAAGCCAGAAAAACAATTTTTGTTTTCCTCGAAACGAAAGCACATGTATCTACCTGCTATCGGCGACAACAAGTCTACCGGAAGTTTCGCTTTTGTACTTTGGCTCGGACGTGTAGTTTACAATGGTTTCACAGCTTAGCAGGGTCAGAAAGTATACGTGTCTTATCTATGATCTAAAAATATTCGTGGGAAGATTTTAAACTCAAAATAAGTTGTAAGAAGCAGACGGGAAAGTTGTCAAGTGGAGGTAACCAATAATAAAATCATGAAACAAAAATGATAGCCAATCAAAGATCGCGTATACATCACATGATACGTTTGAACTTAAAACGGAACGAAACATAAGAAAGGTGGGGGGAAATTCTAAGTTCTACGAGAGGCGTGAAAAAGGAAAAGAAACGCCGAGACTCATTCCGGTACAAACTAACCACGAGGACGGTTGATGAAACAAAATAAGAAAATTATCAGAAAGTTTATAGTGTGAAAATGAAGTTGTGAAATCTAGGCAATTTGAGGGCTAGTCGGAGGAACATATAAGTAACGACTTCGAAAGTAATGACAATAATAACAGTGGTTTTGACGACGAAGGTGGCGGGTCGACCAGATAGAAATATTCGTAACAAAATAAAGTAATAACTCAATCCTCGCCGGCAGCGTTATTAATATTATTAAGGCAGTGTCATCACCCCTGAAAACCAGAACCTCAGCTCTACCAGAAGAAATTCCTAAATCCCTGCCATCCAATAATCGAACCCGGGGCTCTGAGGTCACCTGAAGCGACAGCAAGGAACAACACAGATGTGTCAAATGTCAGTGTCAATTGAGAAAGTTAATTTTCCTACCTTCATTTTAATCGAGGCAAAACTACCCGAAAATACTGTATCACACATTTAGTTATATGCAAATACAGATTCAAGTTACATTCCGACCCTAGGTGACCTCTCAGTAAGCATTTTACTCCAGAACTCGATGCTGTTACCTGATTGTTTCACGCCCTCTAGCAAGTGTGAAGGACGAACAAACCCGGTTTCCGGGTCCGCCGTATTGCCTACATTAGCTTAACAATAACAATGTTGAATACTAATTAAATATTAAATTTTAGCTCAATGTTAGGAAGTATGCTACAAGTACATGATACAAGGTATGTGCAGACAACATGTTTGCGTCACTCAGCGCAGTAGTCAACCAATTACATCATTAGTAAAAATTGTATTCTGAATTTTTTTCTACACATATTCTTTATATAAGCTTTCTATCAACCACTTTTTGAAGTTTTAGAAGCTTACAATTTAAGTATGACAAAACATAATTAAGGTCCTAAGCTCTACATTTCTACATTGAGGCAGTATTTTTAACGCTCAAAGGATTTCAGTCTAATTATATAATATATAAATTCAATAACAGCCCGCCTTAAAGCAATATGTGTATAATATAATATATAAAATGTATGTAGCGGTCATTGTATTAATGTTTATATTATTATATACATGTTTAATAATGTTATGTGAATGTATTACGTAATTTAATAATGTAGGAGCTGTGAAAATATAGGTCAAAGTTGCTAACAATGAAGTAACAATGAGGCAACCTTGAGACAATAATGAATTGGAAGGTTTAATAATGCTGGTAGTAATTCTTGGAAACAATAATGTAAACTTTTTTTAAACAGTTTATAAAATAGCCAATCAACAACCAGAAAAGAGCTTAAGTTAAATAAAAGTATTCCATTAGAGTAGATTTAGCCAATTTAGTAGATTTACATTCTTTGGCCGTATCACACCCTGTTAAGAGAAACATGTTTCTACAAAATTAATACTGACGCAGCCTAGGCAAACATAAATATATATATATATATATATATATATATATATATATATATATATATATATATATATAATATTTAAAGAAACACCAAATACAAAGTTAATTCCTAATCGTTGGGGCGAAGACCACCGGAAAGTGAACATTGGAGCGAAGGCCACCGGAAACTTTGTACCATAGCGTGGGGCAGTTATTTCATCAAGTTCGGCTCCCCAACAGTTGAACTACAATACAACTCCTAAAATAAATCTCCAAAAATAAACCTACTTCAACATGTTCCAGAAATGTTTTTAACTAGAGGCCGCATTGATTAATGAATTTTGGTAATCAAATAATACCGTTCTACGTCTGTAAGCGACGTGGCGGTACATTCCTGCCTCACAACTTATGTTGGCAATTGCCATTGTATGTCACGCTGGCCGGTGAATCCAGCCTCTCTCCAGCCGCAAACCTGCCTACGTAACCTGGAATCGTCACGGAGAAAACGAGAGAAAACTCTTAACAAGAACAACGTTTGAACACTCTCAACTGAATGAATGGCCTGAGTGAGCGAAGTTCAACACCTTACCTTTGTATTCAAGGCCAGTAATGGAACACGATACAATTCTATGGTAATGTATTTATTTAATTGCACACACAGGTACAGCTTGCTAATTTCTCTCACTAGCTTACGCTGTCCTGTGAAGCAATTCCAAATTGTAAATTCATTCGAATTCACTAAAATAGGCTTACACGTGCATATCTTTAAATGAGTTGAATGGGGCGTGTAATAGTATAGCTATTTGCAGAACGATACCTTTTTACTTGTTTCGGAAACTGAAGTAAATTCATTGTGTTAAGAAAAGTTTGTTAAGTGAGAAAGGTCCTATTCTCAAGTCATGTTGATTTGTTAAAGTATTTAAAGGTCATGTCATTTTTATCAAGGCTTTTAAAGTGTTATATGCTCAATGTGTATTGCTATGTGAGAATCTGATTCAGACATTGAATTAAAGTTCGTCATATCTTTCAAATCAAGCGTTTCATGCTTTTCAAATTCACAAACACACACACACACACACACTTACATACATTTTATATATTAAATACTATTTATTAATTCAAATATATAATTTATATAATATTGTATTAAAATCTTTTGCACTTTGAATAACAATTGCATATCAATTGTACAGGGTTATTCAAAATTGAAGGAACAGACCTTAAATATTCAGTTTTAATGAACGACAATAGATAGCGACAAATACGAAACATCATTGAATAGATGAAAGTTTAAAGTTTTAACTAAGCCCCACCTATTAGCTCCATTTAGCGCCTACAGCGGCGCTGTGTTTGTTAACGAGAAAATGGCGACGCCACAGAAAAAGTAGTTTTTTATGCTGCATTATGCAAAGAGTGAATCCGTTGTTTCATTGCAGCGTGCATTTCGTTGTAAGTTCAACAACAAGCCGCCTCGTCATAAAAAAATCTGCAATTGATACAATAAATTCGTAGAGGATGGTGGCGTATGCAAACGGAATAGCAATGGTCGTCCTCATATAACAAGTGGTGCTCATTTTGAACTTCTGTCTATTCAGTAATGCACCGCATGTGTCGCCATCTATTGTCGTTCATTAGAAATAAAGTCTGTTTATTGTTTTTGAATAACCCTGTATTTGCGTACTCAGTTCAGTTTCCATATGATTTACTTCCCCATTAAGCGATCCTGTCGTTTCCTCACCAGCACGCATCCAAACTTAATTTGCACCTCCCCCGGTGGAACTGGGGGAAATCAAGTTATTTTGACCTAAAGACTTTTTGGGAGGCAGCATAAATGGCCATTCTTTCGGAAAGTGGAAGAATGCTACATCGAACACCAGAAAGTCAATCATCTATACATTCACCAAGAAGTATGTGTCAGTTTAGCCAAAGGCAGCTAAGGATTGAAAAATGTGAATTCCGACAAGATAGTGTTCCTGAGGGAAAGGAGAGGTAGAGATAAAGAGGTGTGTGGATGGACTGATCATTTCGATATCTCGGGAAGTAGTGTTCGATGGCAAATGAAGACGCCGTTTATGGCTAAATAACTTGATCCATACTCACATATCATACCCTCACTTGTTTCACTTCTTACATTTACATTTTCCACGGTGACCAGCACTGTTTATGTCGGCCTGGGTGGCTCAGTTGGTTAGACGCAGGCCTTCTGATCCCAAGGTTGGAGATTCAAGCCCGGCCCAGATTGAGGGTTTTGTAAGTGTGCTTAAAAGGGGTAACCCCCTGTCAGTAGATTTAATGGAGTGTAGAACAACTCCTGTGGGACGAAATTCGGGCATACCAGTGGTGCTGACGTGATCCTGGCTACTGGCAGCATCGTTATCAACCAAAATATTAATATTAGCACTACTTATAGCACTAACGTCCACATCCGTCTCTGCGGTCTTCGAGATTGCGAGTGATATTACTTGTGAATGAAAGATTTCGCCATATACATTTTCCTTTCTCTCACTAAATCAAGAGACATCTTTCTTTAATACTCTTTCTTGAATGTATTTCTTTATAATAAATGCAATTATTCTATTGTTCGTGAAATATTACAGAACCGTTCCACTTAACCCTGTTCTGCGTTTTGAAGCATAAAGGTTCCCACGCGCACGGATAGGATAACAAGGCAAGTCACTTTCCTCTGAAACCTTAACTTTCCAAACTTAATTCTAGCTTGTATTGATACGCATACATCTATTTCATTTACAATAGAGGTGCACAACTTACAACTTAACTACAACTTGTCGCCGGATGTGGGTTTAGGGAAGTTCTTCGTATTGTCCTGCTAATAGCATCTCTGTTTCCCACTGAACATTACATTATATATATATATATATATATATATATATATATATATATATATATATATATCTTCTACCAGGCGTATTATAAAACTAAGGTCCGTTTGATCATAATAACAACATCCCTCATGAGACAAGATTTTTATTGATAGTAATATGTGCCTATACACGAGTATATACTTTACTTTTCCACATAATCGCCATTCACATCTATACACTTGCTGTAACCTGCACCAACCTCTTTAAGCCCTCGTCATAGAAGTCTGCCAACTGGGACTTGAACCATTTGGTAACGCTCGTCCTGAGTTTGTCGTCGGTTTGGAATTTTTGTCCGCCCAGCCACCGTTTCAAATGCAAAAAGAGGAAATAATCGCTTGGTGCCAGGTTGGGACTGTACGGAGGGTGGTCAAAAGTTCCCAACGAAACAACTGAACCTTCTCTTTGGCTTTGGCAGCGGTGTTTGGGCGTGCGTTGTCGTGCAGGATGATGATGCCAGACGACAGTTTCCCGCGGCGTCGATTTTGGATCGCACGTCTCAGTTTGGTAAGCGTTGCACAGTACACGTCAGCAGTAATTGTTGACCCACGGTCCATCAATCAAAAGGACGCCCTTTTCGTCCCAAAACACGGTAGCCAACATTTTGCGATTCGTATACGGCGATTGCTTACACTTTTTCGGTTTGGATGAACGGGAGCGGCTCCTCAGCATTGACTGTTGCTTCCATTCTGCGTTTGTGTACGCTATCCATGTCTCGTCGCCCGTAACAACCACCTCCATCTTATCTATAGCGCTCCAAAATCTGTCGGCCTACGCTTTCGTAAGCAGTTTTGGCACCCACCTCGCACAAAGTTTCCGATATTCAAGCTATTCAGTAACAATCCTGTAAAATGAGGTTCGAGAAACATTTGGGAATTCATCAGCGAGACCACTAATCGTCAAACGCCGATCACTTCGAACTTTTTGTATCACTTGCTCAACGATGTCGTCGGTACGAATACTGGGTCTACCATTCCGCTGTTCACCGTGCACATTTGTGCGGTCATTTCGAAATTCTCGACACCAGTATCGAACCTGTTTGTAACTCATTATGTCCGGTCCATACACGAGTCATAACTCACGATGGGTGTCCGCAGCTGACGATCCTTTTGCCAGCAAAAATCTAATTACATCGCGCAGTTCACAACTGGCGGGATTTACGTTTGTCGCGGCCATTACTATCTCCTCTCGCTGGCGTCACACTAATACTGCGGTAGATTTATCAGGAATCGGTAGATAGCGCTGCAGGCATGAAATGTTATTCAGGTCTACCATCCGTTAAATATTGTTCACTGACCTTAGTTTTGGAATACGCTTCATATAGGTTGTATATTTCTCATTGGCTTCTTCAAATTATATAAAATCCACATAAAATACATCTTATTTTCTATAATTGTGGACGTAATCGCAACTTCAGAGTATATTTCATCTAGGCTTTAATTATATTTTTCCCCAAGTGAGAAGGCATCAATGACTTATTTGAAGCGTATGCTGGGCATTTTATGTACATAATAAATAATAAACACCTAAACATCCTTGGTACCATAATAAAATAGTGATTATGTGGAAAAAAAACATGCAGATCGGCAGATAGATACAAAACAACCCATATCTAAACTAATACTGCCTCTACCGTAAAGTTTGCTTCACCGTCATACTAATTTTAATAAGGACTATCCTATGTTTATGTCCGAGCCACACCAGACCTTCATTACTGAAGTGGAATTGTTATGGTTTGGAGTCCAAGTTGAGGTGGAATTAGAGCATTGTTGTGGTATGATGAGGTGCAGATGGCGCCGCTGGCTCTTATTGGATGTTTTCGAAGCTTTCAAAGATCTTGTAAATTCAGCTCCTGTGAACTTAACTGTGAATTTACCACGCCGCTCACACAGTTGGTATAGCACTTTATTTCTAGTGTGGCAGAACTGTCTTTCACGCGGATAAATTTTATTCCTTAATTGTTGTGAATACTTCTGTACAGTAGCAAATATCTGAAAGTTTCTTTTGTATCCGGGGTATTTTAAGATATACTTCAGCTCTAAGTCGTAGCAATCAACTATTATCTCAGGTTTGTCATGTTTGGAAGGTAAGATGTTTTCTATTCAAATAATAATGTAATAAAGTTTTACTATACAGTGTTTTATTTTAGTTGTTGAAAATGCTTTACGACAAACAGTATATGTTATTTGAATCAGATATTAATTTACATTTAAGCTTTACTTTCTTGTAAACGTTCTCTTTTTATTACTATAACCAATTCTTTATTATTTATCGTAGACAGTGTTTAGATATTTGCGTAGCGAATTAGTACAGTTCATTCGCTGTTCCTATAAGCGTCTTCTTTCTCTGTGAACATTTTTCTAACAATCCTAATAGTTAATTTCCTTTAGTGTCGCCTGGTTGCTATCGAATGTAAAACAAATTCATGAAATTTTAAATTATTGCATGGAATAAATAACATTCATAATACTAAAATATTTAGAGCAATGTTATAATTAAAACATATTGCCACAAAAATTCTTGCTTTTGTTACACATTTTGTATTTTCATAATATTTATTTTATTCGAAGCCAATCCTTTTCGTTCACATAGCTTAATGATTTTTAACGTTATTCAATTTTTTTCTCTCTCAGTTTAGCAATAAATATACTTATAATTTATTGTATTTATTATATTTATCACATGCTCTAGGCAATACATGAAGCTACTCATCCACTCCCATTGAATTTCCATTTCAGCATTCCTTAGCAAGTTTTTAGAAATGGTTTTCCATCCTTTTACTAATATCTGCTTCAACACTAAAATCTCTCCCCTAGATGTTAAAGATCTTGATCACTTCACATATGTCCTGGGAATAAGAGTTTTGTATGGTAACAAAAAGTACAGATAGTAAAAATGTGCACTTCTGTTATGTAGCTGTCCGTTTTCCAAGTTTTGTGATTTTCATAAATGAATAACGCATTTCGATTACATTTTTGTTCAGGTATTATAAATTATATAAACATGTAACTAGACATTTGAGAGAAAATGCGCGAAAATACATAACCAGAAGCTGCTAAAATGCAGCTTTTAGGCGAATTGTGGCACAAAAGATTTAAAAGAATTAAGACCTAATCTTATCGAAACATCGAAAACAATTGTGATTTCTGAAAGCAGGACGTGGAAAATGACTAATGTGATTTCGCTCTATTCAAACAACTAAAATGATTTTGTGGAGCAGAACAGGACGCAGCGATAATGAAATAATAATAACCGTGTTTGCCAGGGATGACGACGAGGCATTATTACAAATGACTATATGAATAACGTGTCAGAATTTCGCACCTAAATTTGTACTGTAGGGTACAAAATGAAGCATCAGTACACGATGGAAGGTAAATTTGACGTTTCAAGAAAAGGATGGATGGTTATTTTAATGAGCATTCAACCGATGGTATGTTATGCGACACAATCATTTTAGTAATGCAAGGAATATAGCGTTGGTATGCACAAAATATATGTTAATATATATTTAATATTGACATATTGGGGTTACGTATAAGATAAACAAAATAAAACTTTCTATAACAGCTATTTTCCACAAGAAGAGCAATGGCGACTTGAGTGCGGTGGCCATTAAAAACTACATCGTCGTCCAAGCCAAATAGTATGTTAATATGTCAAGGTACACCATACGATCAATCCATAATGAGGAATTACCCCACCTTGCAGGAATTAGAACCTAATGAAGTTAACCGTCGTTCCGATTTGAAGCCTGTAGTACTTTTAGATGTCTTTAATGCTTTACTTGACATCATTGACCAGCAAAGTCATGAGCCATAATATGTATGATTTAGCCGAGTGATTTATGATAAAAGAATTAACATTTGCAGTTGATCTGAAACTAATTTACTAAGAGCTTCTCCTGAAACCTGTTCCGTAATATGTTCATCGACAGATTCTCAGAGTTTTCATTTAATTGTCACAGTAAACTGAAGATGCTAGAGGACCCTGATATTTTCAAGCAGCTGACGGAGGTACACTAAATTTGTTTTTACCTATTTGGTTTACGAACTTCATGAGGATGTTTGAAAAAAATATTCCAGATTCCTTTAATTGTAACATTCTAAGTAGTGTTCTGAAATACTAATTAAATCTTGACTGTGTGATAATCAACCACATGTATTGAAAAGATTAATTTCTACCCCCTTTTTAAACAACTTCTCCTGTATCCCAAGAAAATTATATATATTCAGTATGTAATAACAGCTATAAACGTTTTAACAGTGTTGCGCTTGTAATAATCCCTTTTAAGCAATTAACAACAGAAGTTAAGAAGTTACTTATTAAAGCCCGATTAAACACATAGCTAAGAGTCAAATAGCTCTTTAAACCATGATTACTGCAGGTTGAAACAGAATTTTTTGCTTGGTTACAGTTCTAACGGGTTTCTCTTGAATGTCGCAACTGGAAGACCGCCGCTTGCAGAACACTACGATGCGAGCCTATTCCTGCAGTACCGGCGGACCGATACGACGTTTTTTCCCTGAATAATGCTAACGATGCAAAACAACATGAATACCGTAACCTTGTCTTTCTTTATAAAAGATGCTCCAAATAAGGCTCTTCGAAATAATCCATGGGACCTGCTGAATACATTATTGATCACTTGATGAATTCACTTCCAAAATATTGGAAAATACGTGCCAGATACTGTCTTCTAATTCTGCGAGCATAATGAGATTTCTTATACAAACTTTATTTTTAGGCGTTGCATCTCAAAATAATAAAATTGAGTTCTATTATGGACGCTCTTTAAATGCTATGGCTGTTAGCGTCCCATTCTATATTGGGCGTGGAGGCTAAGGAGACCCGAAAAAATCCATCATCGTCCGCGATTTGAACCCGCGACCTTGGGAAGTGGAGGCAAGTACTATAGTCCCAGACCATGGTGGACGACCCCCAAAGACGATAATCACATGGATTTAGACCTGAAAAGGTGAGGTGGCCAGTCAATTATTCATCAAAACACGTTGTAGTGCAAGGTATCGATTTTCTTAGACTTCTTTCCATGACAGCCCAAGTATAACGTTATTCTCACCATGCCAAACAACTTTAGATTGAATTGCAAATATCGTAACCATCCATAGGCGCGCGATCTTGATTATTCAACCCGATACATGTTAAGACTTAGACCCAGCGCCTGCTAATCACGGTATTCAAGATAAAACTTCTAGCAGAAACTTAATGCCCATAACGGTTTTCTTTGGCTTTTAATTGGTGAAACTCACCCAAGTGATTTAAATTTTTGAATCTTTAAATCAGCTGGAGAAGAACCCTTCCAAGGCAACAGCAGTGTGTTAAAAACATTACGCATCATTATTCTATACCGTGATATGCACTGCCTCCTGAACGAAAATATAGCAGAATGTACGCCTTTTTTGTAATGTGTAATAATAGTAGCATTAGTATGTCAGCTGCAGGTTTGCATCCTTAGTATCCAAGTGTACGAAAAGGTTGCTAAAAACAGGGACCTACAGCAAAATCCTATGCCTATAACTGAGATATACAAAGTAATGTTTTATAATGCTTTAAATGTTTTAAAATCTGAACATCATAACTCAAAAGTAAAATTTCGGATAAATACCAAACTTCGTATTTAAGTTTAGTACCTTCCAAAGATGTAACACGAAGATGTTTAAGAAACTCTCCCACCCTAAAATATCCTTTGTATGAAGCATTTTTCGAATTTGTTACGTTTTGAAAAATGCCTCTAACGATTCTGATTAAAATTCCATATATTACAGATGTTTACTTAACAAATAAAACGTATATCTTGAATTTTCTGGGAACAGCTTTTGAAATCTTTAACTGGTAAACGTTAAGCGATAGACAAAAACTTACTGCACAAAAATATAGTTCTCTCATAGTCTATTTTAAATAACTTTTGTGGCATACCGTTTTGGAGTTCTCCGCTATTAATGGGTCAAATTATTCAATTTATAGTCATTAATTTAAGTCTTGTCATTTTCAGTGTTTCTCGCTGTCATGAAAGAAGTATGGAATTTTAGAGCCAGTGTATAGCATCCAGTATTTGATTTTCGCTATTCCCTTTGCATCTATAACGAAATGTGTAATGCAGCTACGGGGATATTGAGGGAGGTGGGATGTTATGAAGACACAATACACTGCAAAATAAGAACAGTGAAGTACTGGCTAAGGCTGATGCAGGGGGATAACTCCACACTACGATCCAAATGTTATAAATAACAGCGGGAAAACCTGTCTCCTAAGTTTTGGGCAGCTGATTTGGAAAGGGGTTTGAGGAGAATAGGCATGGGGTCAGTATGGCTAAGAGCTGAAGCAAATCACAAAAACATATAGAAAGTAGTCAAAAGAAGACTAAGAGAGATCAACCAACAAGAAATAGAATCGGATTGTAAAATTAAATCTTTTCTAAGTCTAGCAAATGAAATAAAATTGAACTGGGGTAAAGAGGCACATATACTTAATTTAGGAAGAAAGGAAAGATCAGGAATTGCATGGTTTAGACTGGGGTCTGGAGGTCACAGAAAATAACCGACGATTCTTCCAGAAAAATATGCCCATTCTGTGATCTGGATGAGGACTGGGTACATATTTTGGCGGAATGTGCACAGTGGGAAAACCAGCGAACGATTAAACTGAAAGAAAAATTCTTAAGTCCCTCAAGAAAGAGATTGGCATGTTGGGATCTATTGGCTGACCAGAGGAACTGGCAAAACATGGGCAATTTTTTGGCTAAAGTGCGCGAAGCTAGGTCAAACTTGTTCCGTTAGACAAAGATAATTTATCTCTATTCTCCTTTTTCTTGTTCCTTTTTGTTGTGTTTTCTTTCTCTGTTGTTTATTTTGTCACCCTATTGTAACTTAAATATGCATGTACTGTCAATGACCCATGCACTAAATACTTTGAAATAATTTCAATAATTTGAAACCAATAAAGATGTCTTATCTATCTATCTATCTATCTATCTATCTATCTATCTATCTATCTATCTATCTATCTATCTATCTATTTCCAATAAGATTTATCTGCATTAAATTGAACTAAATAGGAAATTAAGCTTTTGTAAGAATAATTTGTACACCCACTAATAAGCCATTGAGGTTAGAGAAAACGATGTGAATATAACACATCAGATATTTAGTATTTCAAATCCAGGATAATACAATTTTAGAATTTGTTGGGGTAACTATACAAAGATTACAAGAATTCGTGTAAAAATAAGCCTTTAGAGTGATAGGAACTAACTTGGTGCATTCCATAAAACGGCTATAAAACTTATGGCAGTAATAACCGATTTGCAGTCAAGAATAGGAGTATGCCTGTCTTGTCTTTTTCATTTCAATAAAAGGCATATGACCTGAGAATTCATTTGCTTTGGTTGGGTTTAGCGGAATTAATAATACCTTTAAACGTCAGTAGTGAAACTGTTGATGCCGATCTCCTGCAGAAAAATAGATAAGGCATGCAAATACATATCTCTTTGTATGGAGCAATTTGAAAAGAATCAGTTCAGTATCATTATTTCATCCCTTTCCTCTCTATTAAAGCATTATTGTTGCGGTTTTACTGCGAAGATAAGTGAAACTGGCGTGTAGCAGTGCAATGAATCACGGACGAAGCAACTCCTCCTTCCTTTAGTCGCTCGAGTTCTATCCCTAGTCGCATTATCACCCGCTCGTAGAACACACTGATTAAGCTGCAATTTAGGTTACATCTACAGCACACTAACTCACTCGCTGATTGTTGCGAGCACGCTCACTATGTATAGTCGCACGAGTTTCGAGGGAGTTCACGGGAGGCGGGGTAAAGACGCTTCCAGAATTGTCTCATCTCTCGATACCACTTCTGAGATTCATTTGAGGGAGACCAATCTCTCTCTTCCCTCCAACGCACCAAATGTCAACGCTAGCCTATCATCCACCCTGTGGGAGGGGTTGCCTATTATTATTATTTTTATTATTATTATTATTAGAAGAAGAAGAAGAAGAACTTGAAGTTGAATATCCTTATTATTGCATCAAGTATTCTGAAAGATGTTACAAATTATAACAATGACAGGATTATACCTAATAAAATGGTGTATTCAATTAATAATAGTAATAATAACAATAATAATAGGTATAGGCCATACAACGGAGGGGAACTCCTCGTGCACTGTGATATAGACAGATGTATTGTGGTTAACACACCCAAGAGGAAGGGATAAAGTGAAGGAATCATAGGAGGCTACAGGCCGCAGACAGACAAATACAGAGATGGGCGGAAGTCCTTAATGGTTCCAGATTTGAACACACTTTCACTACTAGAGCTCCTAGAGAGGGCGATGAACGACCCTTCGACCAAGCAGCCCTCTAGTGTCTACGGGGAGCATTCTTTCCTTGGAGTAGGTAAGCACACCGCCATCTGTCCGGCACCGCCATACACCACGAAACTTAGAAGCACACCTGAAAGATGAGAAGCAAATGGTATGAAAGGGAAGTGATGGAAAACTACCCCGGTATTCACCTGCCGATCAGGGAAAACCACGAATAACCCAAGGTCAAAGTGGGAGTTCGACGGGAAACGAAACCATGCTATCCCGAATGCGAGACTCACACCTTACCGCGGAGTCATCTAGCTCGATATATGCTTACCTTACAAGTTAGCTATTTTAATCTCACGCTGGCGTTGCTGCGTTTGTGGGATTAGTAATAGTGTAGATTTTTTAACTTGGGAAAACGCCATCAGTTCTAAAAAACTCTGGTATTAGTTTACAGCAATTTGCTACACACATTGTGTCTCCTCTTCCAAGTTTTCCTGATAATATCCACTCTTCACTGGACCCTGCGTGACCCCGGCAAGGAAACATCTGTTCCGCGCGGAGGAACATTTTAATTCTATGTTGTTCACACTCTCCTGGTTCCAAATTTTGCTGCCGTGCTGGAGATATTTTATTCATACACCAGGACATTTGCAGTTGCACACTTGCAGTTTGTGTTCTGTAGCGGTGTTGGTTGGGGTCGCAAGGGGCGTCACTGTGAAGTAGGTTGCAATGACTTAAAGAGTATCTGTTAGAGCCACTAGAAGTTCTGGTTGATCACGTTGTGATTTCCCCAAGCGGCTACCGGTGACGTTTCTCTCACAGATGACGACGGCTACTTTGCTGTATATTATCTAGTGCGTTAAGTGTGGGTTAACCTTGAAGTTTTTATGTCATTGCCTAGGATAACTTTTTATTGCAGAGCACTTTGTTCTTGCAGGATGTCGAATGACGACGGAAACATGGGTTTAATATACATACTGGATTTTTGAAATTGTGGTGTTGTACCACATATATATTGTATCAGTGAATAGAATGAGTAGAGTAGAATGGTGTATTTATTGGTCTTAAAACATTCTACATGTTCAACTCATACATCGTACAGATCAGATAAACTGTACGTGCTTATATAATACACTGTAGTTTCAAATTTTTGAGACTCTATTAATCACACTCAACTTTAAAGTTAATGTTATTTACAAGAAATGAAAATAAAATAAAAAGATAAACTAACGAAAACACACAAACAAAACAGAAGAAGAGAAAAAAACTTGTTCATAAGTGCACGCTATTGTTTACAAAACAAACAAATGCCCATTCCTAAGCCACTAAACCTCCCCGTCCCAACCTTGACCCTCTTCCTTACACTCCTCCGAACATTTCGAATGAAGCTTAACTTTTGTGAAAATGTACCAATTGCTTC
Source organism: Deroplatys truncata (assembly GCA_030765065.1). NCBI lineage: Eukaryota > Metazoa > Arthropoda > Insecta > Mantodea > Mantidae > Deroplatys > Deroplatys truncata. Next base: position 92,109,347 of record CM060979.1, read on the forward strand.
CCCCTCCAACTAGCAAGGTCCAACCACCTTGTAAACCTCTCTCTGACTTAACAAAGAAACCTGGGAAATACTTCTTCCTCAACTGTTCTATCTTAGTACAATGCGCCAGAATATGAATACAAGTTTCTTCCTCTCTACATCAGCGACTGATTCGTATGCCTTCTTCATTAATGAACTCGATAGCTTGCCACGATTACAGTCCTAGCCAAGCAAGCAGTGAATATTATAACACCCTGAACAATATTATTATAATGAATATAAGTGTTTAAGAAAAACAGTTCAGCATATATATTGCGTGCGTATCAGCAAAATCGTTAAGTATTTCTATAACACACTCAACATTGAGCAAAAGTACACCTCAAATATATTATGACACGCTCCTGTTATGCTGATTGTAACTAATAGTAAATAATTAGTGATTTGTTTGTACGCTTTTACTACACATATTTTGTTTGTACTTCATTTACACACCACTAATATAACACGTATACGTCTTACAAATCTTGCTAACGAACTTAAACGAATTTGGCAAATATATCCGAGACTCGCGTCTCTCTAAGTTTTACAACATATTCGCCTTTTATTGGCCTTTACTATGACATATTGCTTAGAATAACCTATGACTGCGTAGCTTGTTTTTGGAGCGTTTAAAAATTACTGTTGGCTTCCAAACCTTCATTAAAGCTTCTAGCAGCTTCCTTCATTACCTATAGGTTTTATGACGCGACCTTCGCTAAGGGTGCTTCTATTGTGGTCGCTTTCTCTGGCAGTCTTGTTCAGTATTTTTTCAGAAACTATGCTTGCTTTGTCACGCGTGGTGAACATAATGCTGGCACTGTTATGCATGATTAAATATTACACACACAAAGTATTCCATATTTGGAGAGGTGGTATTATGGACCAAAACAAACAAAAAAAGTCCAGTAAAATGCATACCTTAAGAGCTATGATCACTTGTCCATCGTCGCTGCTGTGAAACATTTGTTCTACTGCAAGCTCTTTAGTACACGTACAATTTACAGAAGGCAAAACAAATGAAGACTGTTATTGTCTATGGATATAGCATGCACTAAACATCTGCTAGTGTTGTTACTGTAAACCGTATTCACAGTTCTGGGTAAGCGCAACGTATATTCTTATTACTTCTATGGAATCAGTTTGTGAAATGCTTTTACATTGTAGTTTTATCTTGAAATCTTTGGTGTATGCAACCCAAATAATGATATACAGTCAGTACAGAAAGGCATCAACAATACCTGCCAGAGCATCTGTGACCGACCGAGAGTCTTTTCAGAGAGAGCTGATTCCTTAAGACGTCAGACATAAGCATGCCTTACTGGGAATGGGCGCCATATTGAGCACCTTCTTTAGCGATGGTTCTCAAGTGCAGGTCGCAAGCAGATTACATCAGAATCTATGCGGTTTCACAGTAACAGAGTAATGTGTCATTTGTTTACTGCATACGTGACAGCAAAAAGCCTTGCAGTAGAAGAAATGTTTCACAGTAGAGGTATGCATATTAGAGCCCATGTTTACTGGACATTTTTTCTTGCTTTGGTCCATACTACCACCTCTCAAAATATGGAATACTTTTTTTTTTAACATTCCGTACACACGATTTGAAATCATAACTTGATATTAAGATACATAATTAGCATGCCACATTCATTATTGGTTAATTATACTAGTGATGTCAATGATACTGTCACCGTTCTTCACTATGAAAAACATGCTCAAAATATACTCCAAGTTATGAATTATCTGAAGGCTTTGAACAGCAAATCACACTTTGCTCTTCAAGAAAGTGCACTGTACCGAATTACTGAAGATACGTTTACATAACATCCAGTTTATTCCGATCTATGTTGCAACACTGTCAACATTTATATGGTTAACTTTCGTAGTTCTAATCTAAATAGTAATGTTGGCTCAAGGTAGAAGTATTTTTTTATAATTGGCGCAACAGTTCTAGAGATGTGAAAATCTTAATGACAGCTATGAAGCGAGTTACTTACCCGATCAGGTGAGCGATAGTCTGCATGTTGGAGTGCGTGGGACAGTCATTGTCAAATATCCGCACACCGGTTATGCACTGCATTACATTGATAAACTTATAGCTATATAAAGTATATTTAAATCCGCATAGAAATTGTGAATCGTGCGCCGAATGACGCATTTGTCAAAATGGTCTATTTTTGTAATACGTTTAGGAACCTTATGTTTCTTCACAGATGTGTCAAATCGTACTCTTTCATCCATATGGTTTTTCTTATCTTTGAGAACTCCGGAAACGGAAACTCAGTGAAACACCAGTTGCTTGGTTACTCTTTCTTTCACTCTCTTAAGGTTTTTGTGGAACTCGGTTGAACGTATATTTTCTTCCTTTATCTTTGCTTCTTGTTTCATGATGTCGAGGACATTTGCAATTATTTCCCTGCTTTGACTATGACAATACGATTTAACTTTGAAAACGTAGGAGCCATGGTTATAAATATAGCAAATATAAATTAAGTACTATTTAGGTACTGCTTTCTTTGAAATTAAAAGCTGCGGACACTTTCTATGATGTATGTGTTACGCACTGTGAGTAAGCAAAGGTATTATATCGCTTTCGTTGATTAAGCTAAACATAAACCATTCCTAGGCTCGGCAGCTGGGGTGGCAATCAAGGTCACGATTCCAGAAGTTTTGCGCCAGCTATAGTCCTCCATTCATATGCCACCTTTAATGTGTAAGGTCATATCGGCCGTTTTGCCTTTGGAATAATTTGCTCATTGGCAATGCTGTTCACTCGTTTACTATTCTGTTAATCTTCGGGTTTGTTTACGTTCGGTTTCCGTTATAAACATTAAACTCACACACACGTTTGCACTCTCATTTATACTTCCAAACTCTAGGGTGACGGGGAATAATCCTGGCTAAACAAAAATTTCCATTATCCAGCCGGGAAACGAACACGGGACCTCTAGATTTGGAAGTTAGCATGTTAATCACCAGACCATAGTCTCGAAGTATTTTGTTCACGTTATTTAAAATATAACTTTCAATATTTGAGAAAAATGTAAAATAATAATAATAATAATAATAATAATAATAAATCAATTTGATGTTTAACGCAGAAGATATGTTAAACAAATGAACCAGTTTTCAAATGTTTTGTTGTTATTTAATTTCAGAAATGACATTTCTTACATTTCTACTATTAATGACTGACAAAATAAATGAGCTCATTTTTGTGAGCTTTTGGCTCTGGCTATTGACAGCACCTTCAACTGGAAGTAGCTTGTATTATAATGTGTTTTAAACATTGGAACCACTGGAGAAGTATTTAAACCCCGTTTCTTATAACCATGCCCTGGTGGCATGTATTCTTTCGTGCTCTCTTTTCTTCGCCCTTCCCCTAATTGGCAAATAGCCTTTGAATGGCGATTGTGACAAGTCAGTCCTGAGCAATGGTATGTCAGGCGATTAAAACACCGCCATAATCGATTACGTGCTTTTATCATCCTGAAACGCAGGTTTAAACGGAAGAGTTTTAGTTAATGCAGCCATTTCTGCACACGTTTATCGGGATTAAAATGAAGTAGGTAGAAAAAGCTGTGATGTGATGTGGCGTATTAAGTAATTAGTAGCTATTGCCATGTCAGACACATCATTGCGTCCTATTAGCGACAGCCTTGTTGGGGTAATTCTTTCAGCTTTGGGTTTGAAGTTCGTTTTGTCATGATGCTCTCCATGCCGAGCTAGCGGGTCTAGCGAGGGTAGGAGAGGGGGAAAGGTTAGCGTTACTTGTCTTTGTGGTGTGTTGAGCGTCACTTTAGTTGGAGAGTCGAGTGAGTGCGGTGGTATGTGAAGAGTGTGAATGTAGCTCGTGTGTGTAGCGTCTCCCCTCTTTTCTTTCTTTATTCCCTTTTGTGTGCGATGTAGGGGCACTGTGTTTTTATTGAATAAACCCAGTCAATGTGATTAATGTGAATTCTGTGTATTTTGTTATAAATATCCCACGCCTGCACTGGAATGTGATTTTCAAAATCCTGGTCCTCTCGCTGTCTCTGCAGCTACGTCTCCCAATGTTCATGCTAGGGTAATTAAAATTTTAATAATTTTATCTGGAAACCCCTTGGCCCTCACCCTAGTATGTAACAATGCATTCACATTACTTTCTCTGCTCACTATTGTTTATTGGTGCGTATACAGACTATTCTTATTAAAGTCTAAGTTTTCTATCGACTACACTTTTATCCAAATACACTTTTGCTGGGATATTTACATTAAACATTTCGCTAGGATACAAAGAAAACAGCGACAGTACAATGTATACGAACTGGACAGAATATGTTGGGACTTAAAATTCCATACCGTTTCTATGCAATCGTGAGAAACAACTGATTCTTGAATGGACTTTAAAGCATGGCCAAGTAATGAACAATTCGAGCCATTAATAACGGATATCTCAGAAATGGTTGATGCTACAAAAGACACATTTGAAATAAATTGTGTGTATCAAAGTGATATAAACTTTTTGTGTAGTATATTTTCGCCTATCGCTTAACGTTTGTCAGTTACACAAGATTGTACAAAATTCCTTCCTAATGAAGGGGACTTCACAGAATTTTCCCAGAAAGTTCAAGACATACATTTTGTTTGTAAATGTAAATATTTTAATAAAAATCGTTAGCTGCTTTTAGAAATTCAGAATTTTCTAGAAGTGCTCCATGTGAATGTTAGTCGAGTTGGGAGGGATTTTCTTGAAAATTTTTGTGTCCCATCTTTGAAAGACACTAAAGCTAACTACTAGGTTTAGTAATTATATGACTTTTCGTTTTTGAGTTATGCTATTTACAGTAACATAGAGCCAGAGACATTGACAGACACTCACGCGGACCTTTTTCTAAAAATGCCTTTTTCTTTATTCAGTGGGCCTCAAAATACGTATTTCCGGTGGAAGTTTGGTATGGAATTTTTGGGTGGAATGTAATACTTCCCTTACTTACTCTATACGTTGTAGAGAAAGTAATAAACGTTTTTAAGAATAATTTGAATAATTTGTATACCCAATAATAAACGACAGGGGTGAAGAAAGTCATGTGGATGGATCACATCAGATGTTTAGAAAAAGGTGCATGTGAATGTGTGTGCGTGTGAACAAAATGTCGGGTAAACACCAAACTGGATATTTAAGTTCAATACCTCCCAAAGATACAAGACCAGGATTTTCAAGAAAACCTCCGCACCTCAAGTACGTTTACATGGAATACTTTTCAGAAGTTTTGATGTTCTGAAAAATTGCTCTAACGATTTTGATTAAAATACCGTATATTACTAAAAACAAAAATGTATATCTTTAATTTTCTAGGAAGAGGTTTGTGAAGTCCTCTTCATTCGGAAGGAAATTTATATAATCTTGCTAACTGGTAATTGTTAAGCGATAGATGAAGTACACGACAAACATAGATGTCCTTAAAATACACAATTTATTTCAATTAACTATTTTGTAACATTAGCCATTTCTTAAATATCCATTATTAATGGTTTGCATGTTCAATACTTAGCCATTCTTTTCAAGTCCTGTCGATTTTCAGCTGTTTCTTGTGATGTAATGGAAACAGTATGGGATTTTAAGGCCAGCATATGACGTCCAGTTCTAAAGCATTTGACTATCGCTGGTATCCTTGTATCTGTAACGAAATGTGTAATGCAGCCGTTTCCAGAGAAGATTTCGATTAAAATTAAGTAGATAGAAAAATAAGCTTTCGAAGGATAATTTATGTACCCATAATAAGCGATGAAGGCTACAGAAGGTCATGTGAATATAACGTATCAGATTTTTTACCTATACTCGCAACAAAGTATAGTAAACACAAAATTTTAACGAGCTATATCAAAGCGTTGTTTTATTTATAGTTAATACTTTTTGATATGGTAGTATGAAATGTTCCTTGAAACATACAGTTTATCATATCCTTCACAAATTTGTAATTTGAGCTTAGTCAACAAACCTAAGGAAATTACTGTGCACGCATTTCTTAATTTCAGTTAGTTAAAGACGAGTTTTTCAAATTTTTAAATGTGAATTATGGAAAATAATTAATTTCAAGTGAACCATGTAATAACTTAACATTGCACAACAAATTTTACATCCAATTCCTGAAGCTTTTCTTAAAAATTTCAAGCTAGTAAATTATAAACTGTTATCCAAGGAGCATTTTGAATAGTGAAATTTGCTGAAAAAAAATTGAGAAAAGAGTTTAAAGTTCAACGCGACGCATTATATAAATGGCACGTGACCAATTCAATAACCACTTGTGAACTTAAAAGTTATATAGAAACCTAGTTTTGAAGCATAAAAGTACAAGTTTTCCGGTACAGAAGTAAAAGTACAAGTGTAATAAAAATACAAACACCAAACGTCAAACATTTCCATATTTTGCCAAATTTCGGAGATGCATTGCCTTAAAGAGTTCACCTTAGTGGTACCGAGCGAGATGGCTCAGGCAGCAATATCTGTGGCCCGCATTCGGTTCAATCCCCGGCGACAGACCCAATTTGGTTTATGTGTTTTTGTAGTTTCCCCGGGTCGTCAGGCGAATCTGGGGTGGTTGATCTTCTACTTCCAGTCTCCTCCCAATCATTTTCTGTCCCATCAACGTCCCTGTCATCCCTTACAGGACTGCAAGATAGGCGACATTGCTCGGCGGATTGCGGCTGGATGGTGGGTTGCGCACTGTAGAGGCTTTCTTCCCTGCATCGCTGCGGGGTCTGCTAAGATATTTCCTCCGAGTGGACGCACAGGACGTTGGTGGCTTGTGTGCGGGCCCAGGTGGCGTAGGATGCGTTATATCCGGAAACGTTAGGCACTCCGTCTATGCTTGCGCCCGTCGTCATGTGAATCTAGTCGTCCTTTGGGTCTCTCCCCTCATTTCTCCCTCCCGAAGGTCAATGATAGAAGTACAACGCTGACTGGCCTCGTTTGGTGCCCTGCCCCCTCCATTGATTCGTACTTCACCTTCACCACCATTGTAGTTTTCAGAGCGCTAATATACTCGACCGGAAGGAATGAAGCATTTCTGCAACATCCTGTTTTCAAGTTAAACCAAATAGTAGTCTTTTTTTAAGTTTTCTATAGCTTTTTATGTAACAGTTATCAGCTCTCGCATTGGGCGGCTCCCAGGTTTCGACTGTCCACCCTGACGCTGGGTTTTTCGTGATTTACCTGGTCGGTAGGCGAAAGCATCTACCACGATTTCCTCTCTTCATTTGCCATTCATTCTCCACTTTCAGGTGTGCCTCTAGGTTTCGTGGAGTACGTGTTGTCAAACGATGGCGGATTCTTGATCAATGGAAATATTACTCCCCGCGTTTATATCAGAGGACTGCTTGGTTCATCGTCCTCTGTGGGCATCTCCAGCAGAGGGACGGGTCTTCGAGCGTGGAACTGTTAGGGAATTCCGCGCGCCTTTGAGGTCTTCTGGATTCCTTTAGTTCATCCCTTCCTCCTGGTGGATGGTAACCGCAATAGATTTATGTGGGCTACAGTACTTGAGGTGTTCCCCTCCGTTGTATAACCTATAGTAATCAGTTCCGGTTTGGCACATGAACGGAGAAATGTGTTACTTGAAACTTGTCTAACCATTTGTTTGGCTAAATGACGACGTTTTTACGTAAGCTGTGGATTGAATCGATAGAGATGCCTAGGAATGGCTGATTCACTTGTTATGAGCACAGAGATGTTTGTACCTATAGCTAAATGTGCAATGATTAATGTATACGTTTTAGAGTACAAACCAAAACAAATAAAGCCATTCTTTACATAATGTAAATCCTTTACATAAGGTATACTAAGTAAGACAAGTTCTACATAAGTATTTGCTGAACACTTATAGTTTTTTGTAAATAGACCTTTCTTCTTCCACAAATTGTTCTTGGTGTTTCTACTTGGCGGTATTGTTTAAGTATATAATTTAATAAAATTTTTGGAACTAGTTTCTCTTTCGTACTTAGTTATTTTCACTTTCGTTGACGTTTTCATTTAAATTGTATATATTTAACTCTCTTCGAATTTCTTCATTTCTTTGCTTGCTAAAAGAGTAAATCCTGATATTACTCTTAGAAGCCTCATCCCTGCTGTTCCTATTTCCTTTTTCTGTCATTTCCCTATAGACGTCTTACTCTTTAATCTTCCCATATTGTTTCATTAATTTGTCTTAATTCGTTTATTTTTATATTCAGGTCTTCAATTTTACTGTATGATACAGTAAAACCTAGGAATTAATGCTAGAGGCTTGTTCTAATATTTCTTCACTTATAACTATGTTACGTCTTACATGATTTTCCCTCCTAAATACAATTGATTTTTCTTTGCTGTTAGAACATTTAGCTTATGCGTATCCATGATACCTTTTAGTTGTTTTCAGTTTCTTCGAAAATAACCTGATCTCGGCGAATAGAGTTGTTTCAAAGAATAGATAAAAGTAAATAGAACGAAGTTATTATGCAATTCAGCCAAATTTTAACATCTTTCAATTGTCATTTTATCAAAACAGTCTTAAATTGATACTTATGATTTGTTCTAAATATATATATAGGGTGTTTCAAAAATAGAGAGCATAATTTCAGGTATGTATTGCCCATATATAGACAATACAAAGAGTCCATTATAACATGTGTCCGGAAATGCAGGTTTTCTGAGATATGGCCTTTAAAACAGTGATATTCACAGGAACGTTTTTCTTCCCGAATGTAGTTGCGGCGACAGAAGATAATTAACAGGACACATTGGTAGTTCATTTCGAGGCAAAAGGTACATTGAGAGTTGTGTTTGGCGTTCGACTGAGCAACATGTACTCAATTCAGGAGCTGGCAGAAATGCACTTCATATACGGTATAGTGGACGGCAATGCTGCGATGACTCGTCCTTTATACCAAGAGAAGTAACCACAACGAAGATGTCCAGATCGGAATACGCCGTCTGTGTGCTCAATGGAAGTTAACATTTCCTGGTTTTGGGAGGAGGCAACCAAGATCTACAACTCCAGATGTAGAGGAAGACACACGTCGACTTCTATCAGTACACGAAGGTTAGCGTTGCAAGTGAAACATCTCATACGACTGTCCGGAGACTGTTGAGAGAACAATAGTTGTATCCTGATCATTTTCAACATGTGCAGGCTCTGTCACAAGCAGATTACCCTGCTCGATTGATGTTCTAACAGTGGTTCGTGCAGTAGTGTGATACAGATCCGAACTTTCCTGCCTTAGCATTATTTACAGATCAAGCACAATTCACACTAGATGGCATTACAAATTTCTATAATCGGCATTATGGGCATATGGAAACCCGCAAGGAATTATTCCATCTCATCATCAAGTGCGGTTCACTCTCAACATGTGGGCCGGTATCATTGGTCATCGGTTAGTTGGACCAAATATATTTGTAAACAGACTTACGGGGCAGACGTACACAAACTTCTTGGAAAAAACCATGCTTCGCTCAATTGCTTGGCCACCACTCTCAACTGATTTGAACCCTCTCAATTTCTACTTCTGGGGCCATTTAAAGACATTGGTGTATTCGTCGGACATAGAATCCCTTCAGAATCAAATAATGGCAGGTTGTGAGGAAATGCGCAATACTACTAGAATTTGAAATCATGTTCGCACGGCCATGAGACGTTGATATGAGGCCTTTATTCAAGCAGAAGGTGTAGAATTTGAACATCTTCCGTAAAGAAAACTACCTGTGGTAAGAAACACGCTCCAGGGAATATCACTGTTTTGAAAGCCATAACTCAGAAATCAAACATTTCCGGACATATGTTGTAAGGGACTTTTTTATTGTCTAGGCAACCCTGCATTTTACAGGTGCTGACATCGCATTCACCAACCCGCTGATTATGGCTACGGTGGTGCTCGTTGTTAACGCGCTCTACTAGCGCGATGGTTAACATTCTGGAAAGTCATGGCGAAGGTCGGAAGTTAAAAATCAGCCTGCGAATAAATGAGTTTTTTATTCATTTCTGTTCATGTTAAGGTGAGTCTACACTGTTCAACATATCAACAGTTAACATTCAACAATTAACAAAATGCCTCATTCAACATGTTAAATGCCTTCAACATCTCGTAACTGTGAACGTTTAACATTCTATCCACACCAGTTGACTTGTTGGGACAACAAAATCTAACTAAAAGCAAAACGGACTCCAGTGATTAAGATTTGACTACTTGTATTTGTATCTATTCTTGATATGTAATAAAAAGAAAAGTGGAAGGTGATGAGGCTCTATCTTGTTAATCGGCACAGGAGTGAAAATATTTGGAATGAGTTTAAAATTCGGAGCAGGTTTGACTTCAATTTCTTGAGAACAAGTCAAAGTGACTTTAACTTTGTTTTGAGCAAAGTTTCTAACCTATAATTCACAAAAAGGACACACATTTGAGAGCAGCCATTCCGGCTGCCAGGCTTGAGCCTTTTTTGCGATTCTCAAGCAGAGAGATTCTGATATTGCCTCTGGAACAATAATAAGTTGCACATAGTTTGGTATAGTTGTCCATCCTTTTTATTACATATATTACAATGTTCCATAATGATAGCCTCAACAAAGATTTTATTAATGAAAGTGTCTTTTCTTTCGTCCATTCCATAACTTCACATGAAGCAAACCAAATCAAAGATATAAGCTCAGAATGAGTCAACATGGAACTACCGAACATAATAGCATGAAGGAATCACAATAACTGCCATTTTTATAGTCTGGAAACTTCCGAAGTTCACCCAATCACATACACAGAGAGGCAATTGACTTAACAAGTTTTCCATTAAAAGTGGAAAACATCCAACATGTTAAAAGTGTCAAGCACAACTGTTTCGGTTAACATGTTAAGTCAATTCTGCAATTGAAATTTGGCCAACATGCAAACCGTTAACATGTTGCACTTCACAAGTTTTGTTAAATGTTAATCAGTGTGGACATGGCTTTACGAGAACGTGTTAGCAAATCATGATTTCTCTCCGATGTACTATAAAGTGGATTTGCTTATTCTAACAAGTAACAATTTGTGTTTTAATGAAATTCACATAATTAAACTAATTAAGTGAAACGACACTTCCATGCCAAACTATCAGTTCTCGTTAAGTTTACTAAACATAAAACGTGTCTCCATGTGGCAGTATTTGAACCAGGGACCTTCACCACTGAAGTCGTGCACACTTTTGCGTTACAAGTGCAAGTCACTGTACGCACAACGGTGCAAAGGAGTCATTTCGGCCGAAATTGATACGACGCGTTGCAGTGGGCAGTGTTAACGGCATAGCATGTACAACACCGGGACTGCATAACTTCTCAATCCGCAGGCTGAGAAGACTCATGCGGTATATAACACAAAGCTTTGAGGTGAATAAGTGTGTGTGTGTGTGTGTGTGTGTGTGTGTGTGTGTGTGTGAGAGAGAGAGAGAGAGAGAAGTTATCTTAAGTCATATTTAATGCGCATATGCTAAGGTACATTGTTGTAAATTGTAAATGTGTCGAAGCAGTAATTGTTGGCCTTAATTAAATTCATTTCACTTAATGCACCTATTGTAACAGCTCAGTAAATTTTATGCTATTCTGCCCGGTTACATTGCAACAATTGTGCATTCATTAGTGCACAGAATTACTTTATGAAGTATAGGCTGTTTATTTTATACAAAAACTATGTTAAAGTTAATGAGTATTGAAATTACATATTAAATTAGTGAAGTACTGCTATGGTTTTCACTGTGACATTGCAAATTCAGTTAATTTGGTTTTAAGACTACATTTCCCTTTCTACTGCTTGGAGAGAAATACAAATACAGCAATCACAATCTCAGGAATTATTTAACTAACGCAAAGGTCCCTTATATTGAAAAGGTAACTACCTCTCTTGGACCACATATGCCAAGCCCATCTCTAAGGGACCAGAAGTCTTTATATTCTACAAAGGTGCGCAGTTCAAAGGTTTGCTTTATAAAACTCGATTCAAATACAAGAGTCTCATTTGTAACCGCGCATTAAAATGAAAATAAATTTCCTTTACTGAAAAGGCCTCGTTATTTTTCCTTGCGGAAAGCGGACAAATTTCCCCTTGCGCGGCCAAACAGAAGCCGTTCATCGAGGATCATTATTCCCTTAAGTAGCAACAGAATAATTGGAGAAAACGCCAGGGAAGTTCCACTTTGTTACCATTCTTCCTCCGCTTGCTGCCAAAGAGCAAAGTAACGAGCGATACAACTCCGTAGCTAATAAATAGACGGAGTGGAGTGCTCATTATTACGTTCTTTGGTTTCCCACAGAATAGCAAAACTGCACTCTCTAGCTTTTGTTCTACAAATTTCAAACAATGTCACCTGAGATGTTTGTTAGCACCGTTTGGAAACTTCTGTCATATATTCTGAGAGGAAACATTATGTTTATTTACCTGACTCTTTTCAAACATCGTAAGCGCAATATTGAAGTAATAAAGTAATTCAGGGATGAAGGATGAAATATTCGAATCTAAAATGTATGGCTTATGCATTAAGCTGGTATTGTGTTTTATTGCTTCCTCACTCTTGCCCTGATATTTGCTTCACTGGTTTTCAAAGGCATAGTATACATTAATCTTTAACTCAGTGAAGGCGAAGGGAAAATTATTCTCGATGCTATTCCTTTGCTGCTACAAATACTCAGGTAAACTTACTATAATCCATTGATACCATAAATGAACGCTTATATTAATTTTCAGCCCTAATCATCATTGAGCTTGCTTTTGTCTGGATGATGCCAAAATGGTACATTCCGGACTTCAAAGATTCGACTCAAAACAACTACTAATCTGTTGTGAAATACATTAGGACATACACCCACTCAGATACAACAAAAATTCCATACGACGTTTAATCGCTCTACGTTCGAGTGCATGGAATTATGCCGATATAATGTGCAGTGATTTGTTTATAAGGGCATACCTAACCGCCTCCAAGACGCTCACCTCCCACTCCTTACCTATTCAAGCACTTCACTTAATGTTTGTCTTACTTATTCTTTTCCTTTTCTCCTGAGCCTGAAACCAACCTAAGTTCATAGGTTAATGTTTGTGTTTCAGACTTTTGACATCAAACCAATACGAGACGGACTCTCCCAGGGGTTGGTGTGGACAGGCGCGGCGAAGCATGCCTTCCAGGCACTCAAATGAGCTATTTGCCTACTTCTCCCCTCTCCCCGCTCACCTAAGCCTGACCTTTGTTGATAAACTGGTGCGTGTGTGTTGGATTTGTATTCAAACCAATAAGAGATTGCATGGTATGAACACAAATGATAAGGGTCTGCCAGCATTAAAGAAAATCACTATAGGTAACCAAAAGCATCGGCACGTTTCCGTGCACTCAACTGCACCTTATACTTTGCAGCTGGAATTTCGTTTCGCCAACACAGAGCAGAGAAGCTCACTATCGACTCATAATTCGGCATAATTCGGATATTGTTATTCGCACCACGGCCTATCTTTATGACATATCTTCCACACCATTCCAGTATGTTTCTAAGCACTTTTTCAAAATATACCACACAATAGTAGCAGTAGTAGATATAACCACCAAAAGCCATGCTGTTAAATAAGTTATCCCTCCTCATGCATCTTTCTGATTAGTTTATCCTAGAGCCTGTTTTGTAACCCTGAGGCTGGACTCCCCAAATAGATTTCACAGCATGGCGTGACCAGTAATAAAATGAAACTCGTAACATAAAGAGTTGTAATTTGTGTTCGCATCTTATGTATAACCAAGTCCAAAGTTCATTTTTATAGCTTATAAAATGCAATATATAAATACAATTTAATACAATAATATAGGTGAGTACGGACGTAACACGTGGAGTATGGTCAAGTCAATCGCAGAATAGAATGTGCGCCGTTTATCGGATACCGCTGCTAAGTTGTCGCTGCATTGCGGGAACGGTATTAACTTTGCTAGCAGTGTTTCATTTTCCAATATAGTCCTTTCACTATTTTCAGCAAAATGTTTAATCTAACTAAAACCGAAATATATTTAATCCTTAATGAAACAATAAAAGGAAACATATGTTTTAACTGAAATGTTTAGTTATAATGCAATTAATGTTCTTATAATGTGGATAAATTTATTAGTAACTTTATATTAACTTTGTATGTATATATTAGATATTCTATTAGACTTAAACCGTGCTAAAAGGCTATAACAAAGAAGCAAATCTACAAGGCGACATCACTTTTCAGCCTAGTAGTTAGAGTAGAACATCAAGCCACTGTGATTGAACATACAAAATAAGTGAATATTGCCTAAGCTACAAAGTGATAGCATGGAATCAAATCTTACAGATGAGCATACATTTTCACTTTCGCTACTACGTACTGCATTCCACCCAAAAATGCTATTCAAAATTTCATCAGAAATAATTATGTTTTGAAACCCATAAGCAAAAGAAAACCATTTTTAGAAAAAATATCCGTGTGTGTGTGTCTGTGGAAAGCATAACTCAAAAACTAAACATCTCATAAATACCAAACTTGGTATTTAAGTTCAGTACCTTCCAAAAAAACCCTCCACTTCAAACTGCCCTTTACATGCAACATTTTCGTTGTTTTTTATTTTCACAAACTATTTTGATTAAAATACCATTATGTTTAAAACATTTTCATGACAAATAAAATGCATATCTTTAATTTTCTGGGTATGGCCTGTGAAGCCCTCTTCATTCGGAAGGAATTTTGTATACTTTTGTCAAACTGGCAAATCATAAGAGATAGACAAAAACGTCCTACACAAAAAATGTAAACCCACATTTTATTTCAAATAACTTATTGCTTTTAAATTTCCAATACTTTTACATTATTTTAAGATGCTACCGCTTTTCAGTTGTTTCTCACGATATCGTGGAGACGTATGCAACTTTAAGGCCAGCATATAGCAACGCAGATTTTAAACATCTGACTGTCGATTCCGTTTCCTCTATCCCCCATGCACCTTCAACGAAATCTGTAGACTTTATATAAAACTAAACTATATTAGGTAAAGAAAGGCCTGTGAATGTAATACGTCAGATTTTTTAAGCCTATGTTTTCGGGAAGAGAATAATCTGCGGAGTTATAGTTACGGTAACCTTAGTTGTGGCTGATACATCCGGCGTGTTCAAATCCCTAGATGATAGCTCATTGTCCAAATACATAGGTAAATATTCAGAGTTGCCATTTACGTTAAATAAAATATGTAAATGTATTATCACACTAGTACGCGCGTTTTCCCAACGGGCAGTCGCAGCATTATCAACCAAACAATCTGGTTAGGATTAACACAATTATTTCGTTTTTACACGAATCACGATCGAAACTTCTATAGCACGCAAACTACTTGATCCTCCTTTTGAATGCAATTCTCACATTTCTTAAAAATAAAATGCACATTCTGCTTGTACATATTATATTTCTACAGTGTTTTGTTTCCATAACCTTTCTTTTGATCTCATACCGTGCAAAATAATTGTTAATTTACTCCTCCAATTTTATAAATGAATGAAATTATCAAAAAGTAAATCATCATTTTGAAATGGCACTGTACGATCAGTATCTGTTTTGATTTCATCTCTTAAAGTACGGTCCGATCAAATTTAGGGGTGTGACAATGCTACATAGGTCAAATAGGTATGTTTATTATAGTTATGTTTAGGCTAGCAGCCCTGAAATTGGAGCGAAATACTAATCAACTCAACCTTCCAACATTTACCATGCTACTTTGGTGCATAATGTCTATACATTAATAATACTGAATAATTAACGGTAAAGGTAGGAAATGTAAATATTTCTTTCTGTTCGTTAGATTTACAAAGCAACAATTTAAATATTGACAATTGCCAGGAATTGTAAACATTTCATGGTTTTCATGCTGTTACTCCAACGATATTTGTAGTCGGTAAGTTGAATCAGAATTGAAAATGTTAGTGCAACAGGCGGGACTCGAACCACGGATGATACTAGTCTTTATAAAAATAACAGCATGGATTCACCCAACAATGGATGGTTGTAAAGTAGTGTGTGCAATGCACAAGTAAAGCATTAAAGCTTAAATTATGCTGTATTTTACGATAAGCATGATAATAACTAAGTATTACGACCTTTTGGTCACTCTTTGCGATTCTTCCTTTGAGAGTGTATTTCAGATTTCGAAATAGCCCCTATAATTTAAATGGAAACAAAATTACTGCCCAGCAATCGGTTTAGTCAACAACGGTGCTAATAAATAACATGCGCTGCATGCATATCTACATACATGCATAATAGTATCAACAGTTCTATTATTATTTATACCGACTCACCTAGAAAGTGGAGAATTTAAGCAGCCTACTATAGACACTGACATTTACATATTCCGTTTGCCATCACTGAACCACTGGGAGAAGATATGAGGCAGATAATGATATCTATCATGATGTGGCAGTATGATCCTATTTTATTTATCTATTTATTTGTGGTAGTGGCACATGCGCTACCGTAAAATGACGCAAAAGATTACAGATAACATTCGCCTAACAATGTTAACGCTAATTTTAGTAGAGGATGGGAAATGGACACATTTGGGCGGAACGTTCTGCATGATGTCAGACAGCAGTCTCGTCAGCCTTTGGCTACATTGTGAAGGACAAGTGGGTAAACAAACACAGCAGGCCATGAACCGTTTTAGGTTTATCTCTTCGTTGATTGATATTAACCAGCAGTAATATGGCGTTCTTTTATAATAGAAAAGAAGCCCGTGTTTTGCAGCACAAGCTTTAAGATAGTTCTCAAGTCAGCGGTGAAAGCCTTCGACAAACTCCGATCTTTTTAACGGAATATGTTGCATTGAATGTGGATATTCTTTCATGCAACTCAGCTGTTTTCACGATGCTTTCAAAATTGAAAGCAAAAGTTTCTTTCTAAGGAATAAATTACAGTAGAATACAAACATAAGCATCCATCCAATTCTGTTTCATGTGTCCAAACAAACATAATGAATTACAGCCTATCCTCATATATTTAAACGGTAGAAAAATATTTTGAAACTCAAAGGTACAGAAATTAACCGTAAATGAACCTCAAGCAGAAACGTTTTTGTGAACATTTACACTTATTACATTCCCTACTACGTACTCACAGAAAGAGAGGAAGTACGAGGGCGATAGTGAAAATTTATGGAATGCCATGTTTCTAAAATAATTGAATATGTTTATATTTGACAGTTACTTTATGATATTTTGCGAATTGATTGCAGTGTAGTTTGTTCGGTTTGCTGTAATAGTTTGTTAATTATTATCATTTAAAGATTTTTAGTTCACCCAAAAATAAATCTGACTAGAGAAAATTTCCGGCTGTGATATTTTACGATTTTAAAACATCATTAACGCCTACATAATGTGAATATTGGCTCAGAAATGCATTTGACGAATAATGCCCATATAAGGTAACAATTTATAATTGGTACAGCGAATTCAAAAGAGGCTGTCTGTTTCTTAAAGATTAATTTCGTGAGGGACGCCCAAGTGCTGCTGTTACCGATGAAAATACTGCCGCTGTTAGAACAATGTTCGAAGATAAAGATCGACGGACATCTTATAAATTTATTTGTGCGACACAGGGCATTGGTATGAGTCAAATCCAAAATATTTTACATCAACAGTTAGACGTGAGAAAATTTTATTGTCAATGGATTCCACATAAATTGACTCCCTATCAAAACAACGTATTGATTGCTGCAGAAAAACTCTGGAAAATACCAAGGAGACACTTCAAATTTGGTGTAGAATATCATTACTTGTGATGAATCTTGGATTTATTGTTATGATCCTGAAAATAAAAGTCAATCGGCTCAATGGGTTTTCGAATAGAACCTATGCCTCCATAAGTCCAACAAATTCGCCGTGCTGGTAACAAGATGGTTACTAGATTTTTTTTTTCTAAAACGGGTCATTTGCTACCATAACATTAGAAGATACTGCCAATTGGTACACAAATATCTGCTTACCACAAAGTTTTGAAAAAGTTCGTGAGAAACTCCCAAAACGAAAAATAATATTACCTATGCCATGATAACGCATCGTTGCATACAGCAATTAAGTATTATGGATGCCCTAAATGTCAGCACCATACAGCTTGACCTAGTACCTTGTGATTGATTTTTGTTTACAATATTACAGATTAAATGCGTGGAATCACTTTTTCGTCATCAGATGGAGCAGTTGGACATTATAAATACCTGGTTTCTGAAGTGCCTCAGATATTTACATGACAAATGAAATGTATATCTTGAATTTTCTGGAAATAGCTTCTGAAATCCTCTGTATTCGAAATTACCTTTTTTGCCAAACCGTAAGGGATAGACAAAGTCTTAACACATAATTTTTTATTTCTCGCGATCATGCAAAGAGCATGCAATTTCAAAACCATCGCTTAGCGACACACTCCTTAAAAATCTGACTATCGCTTTAGCTACTCTATCATACAACGAAGTGTTTAAATATGAATTGAAAGTTTATATAGATTAATAAGAAGTAGAATAGTAACATTTGCTAAGAATCGTTTTAGAAAAGCGAGTAGAAAAAATCATGTAAATGCAAAACATCAAAACTTCATGTTATATCATTAGTAATTACTGCAATAAATTAAAAGAAAACTATTTAAGCATTGAAAAACGTGATGATTTAAATGGTTAAATACCTCGAATTCTTTCCTTCATTTCTACAATGAATTATCTTCAGCGAGTTACTGAAACATTTAAGACTGACTTCAAGAAGGTTGGCCCGCACTTTATAACATGGCGAAGCACACTTTGGCTAAGACTTCAGAGTGTTTCTCAGCAAATAATCTCTGACAGCACTTGTATAAACTATATAAACTTAAATGTGTAAACAGAGCTAAAGATACTTAGCAGTTTACGTCAATATTTATAGTTGTGCGGGAAGAGGCTACGAAGAGTGAACTAAGGAGCAACCCAAAGTAATAATGAATATGTTAGATTATTCAAGTAAAATGAGTTTATTAAAACAGTAAAAGAAACATTTAAGGCTACCGGATGTTCAGAACAGTAGCGTATAGAATAAAAAAAAGGAACGAATGAAACAACCTCTAAGGACGCCACCAAAAATTAAAAACAAACAAAAAAGGAAAGAAATAAAGAAAGTGTGAGGCAACAAAAACGACTAGGTTAACACAATGTGATGGAAAAGCACACAGTGGGGTGCGGTGCATCGTTCATTCTCTGTTGCTTGAAAACATTGTACCTATATTGAATGTAATTTTGATCCCTTACCAAATTAAAGCTTTTATCATGTTATATAGGGTGAATCACCTAAACCTTGCACGGCAAATATTTCGGAAATGGAAAGTGCTATTGATGAGCATTGTTCTATTTAAAAAATTGTATGTTTCTCAAAAAATAAACTTTCTCAGCATTATTAGAATCAGTTTATAGGCTAAATGTACGAGCCCCTGACAACCAATCAATGCTGTGAAAACTGCACATCAATAGCACTTTCCATTTCCGGAATATTTGTGGTGCAAGTTTTAGGTGATTCACCCTGTATCTCTATTTTTTTATAATAAAGATATTTTATTTGACGTTATTTCAAAGTACTAAAAATACAAAGAAGAGCAAAGTGTAAATGAAAACTAAATGTCTTTCAATTGCCTTAAATAGCAGTGCAGATATTTCACTATTTAGAGATGTATCATTCACAAGATGACATTAAATTTGTAGACCGATAGCAGCTGGGCGCCAAAGTTCCGAGCATACGTTCAGCACATGTGGCAACAGTGTACCCCATTTAACCTGTAATGTCTTAAGCGTAAGATGCGATATAGAACTGAACTGTTTTATGTCATGTCAGCGAATTACGGCCACTCCAAGCTAGCACGACAAGCCGAAAGTCGAAGCCGCGACAAAACCAATTGGCTAGTGATGGATCGCAGGAGTTGGAACCATTTCACAGCAACGCTTCACTCCTTTGAAGTGTGAGGTAAGCACTCCACTTTTTCGAACTGACGGTTTATCATAAATGTATTCAAATAAATTCTGTGATAATACACATTGAAATTTTCTTCTAGTACTACTAATTGTTTTTTTATGGAGACAACCTTGGTATTTGAGTTCAATATCTTCCAAGGATGTGACACGAAGATTTTGAAGAAAATTCTCCACCTCAGACTACTTTACATGGAGCACTTTTGAAATTTTTGTCTCGAAAATGCCTCTAACGATTTTGATTAAAATATTATATGTTTAAGATATTTTCATGGCAAATGAAACGTATACCTTGAATTTCTGGAAATCTCCCCAATGTCTTCATTCTGAATGATCGCATAAATGTAAGAAATGGATAAAAGTTTACTACATAAAAAATGTACATCCCGTTAAAAACACAATTTAGTTATATGCATTTTTTGTCGAGTGAACCATTTCCCAGACATTCCTTGTTATTTGTTTGAATTATCCAATACCTATTCCTTTTTTATGTCCTGGACATACAAAGAGAATGGAATGTGCCATATAGCAACCAGCTCTTAAAAGATTTGACTATCGCTTAAAGCCTACCATAATCCCGTTGCACCTACAAGAAAATTAGCAATATGCTAGTTTCTGCAAATGTTTATCTCGATTAACATGAAGTAGATGGAGCATAAGCGTTTGCAAAATAGTTTGTACAAGAGTAGAGAAAGCCATGTGAGTGCAACACTTCAGATTTTTTGTCAACATTTCGCTCTTCATTTAGAGAGTTTCTTTTCGGTGTTTCCAGCTAGCGCGTGGGTTCAAATATGTATTAAGATGTGCCTACTTCATGCAACGCCTAGCCTAGTTCTTTATGGCTGATGACCGGCCAGTTGGTTGTGTTCGGTGAGGAATATTTTCCATATTCCATTAAAGGATTTTTCTCCCTCTCTGGCGACTGAAGCGCTTAGTTTAAATATTTGTGTTTTGTCTAATTATTCCTACCCAGGTAATGCGCATATTGTTTAAATCTTTATATTATCGAATCAACTTAATGTCCCACTTTTACTATTTCTACCAGGTATCTAATAAGTAAAAAAGATAATCCATTCCACCCAAAATTCGATATCGAGATTTCACCGGAAATACATATTTTGAAGCCCTTAAATAAAAAGAGAAACTGCCTGGAAAAGTGTGCATATGTATGTTGTGTGTGTGTGTGAGTGTGAACAGATTAACCCAAAAGCGTAATTTCAGATAAATTAATAACTTGGTATTTAGATTCAGTATCTTCAAAACATCCGACAGGCAGATTTAAAAAAAAATCGAAATTTCGATCTTCTTCACTTGAAGAAATTTTATATAAATATGTATTGCTGGTAAAGCCTAAGAGAAAAAAGCGTACTACTCAATACATGTATATCTGAAGTACGTTTTAGTCTATCCCTTATGGTTTGCCAGTTATACAAATTTATATAGAATTCGTACCGAATGAAGACCCCTTCAAGCTATTCTCGGAAATTGAAAGATATACATTTTATTCGTCATTTAAATATCTTAAAACATATAGTAGGTACTTTAATAAAAATCTTTAACCTTCCATGTTCGTTTTTGGGATATACTTTTCACAGCCAGACTCATACACAGACCTTTTTACTTTCTCTACTACGTGTAGTAAGTAGGGGAAGTATTGTATTCCACCCAAAAATTCGATACCGAGATTTCATCGGAAATATATGTTTTGATACCCCTGATTGGAAAAAAGCATTTTTGGAAACATGTCCGTTGGTATTTAGGTTCAGTATCTTCCAGAGATTCGACACGAAGGTTTTCAAGAAAATCCCTCCACCCCAGATTACCCTTTACATGGAAAATTTTTCGAAAATTTGAATTTTCTCAAAAATGGCTCTAATGATTTTGATTAAAATATCATATGTTTAAGATACTTTCATGACAAATGAAATGTATATCCCGAATTTTCTGGGAATGTCTCCAAAAGTATTCTTCATTGTGAACGACTTTTGCATAACTGATAAACCATAAGAGATACACAAAAGTTTACTACACAAAAAATGTAGATCGCGTTAAAATACGCAATTTATATCATATACATTTTTTTTTGTTGAGTGAACCATTTTCGAGATATTTCTTGTTATTCCCTTAAATTTTCAATACTTATAAATGGGAATTCGTTATTCATTTTTTTATGTCCTGGATATGCAAAGAAATGGAATACTGCACATAGGAACCAGCTCTTAAAATATTTGACTGTCGCTTAAAGTCTAGTATTCCCCTTGCATCTACAAGAAAATTAGCAATAAGATTAACATCTCGATTAACATGAAGGATAGAGAGAAGCGTATGTAAAAATAGTTTGTACAAGAGTAGAGAAAGTCATGTGACTGTAACGCATCAGATTTTTTTTATATAAAAATGACTTTTTTGCTTAAGGGGACTTCACACGTGTATTTCCGGTGAAATCTCGACATCAAATTTTTGGGTGGAATACAATCCTTCCTCGCTATAAGTAGTTGGTAAAGAAACAGCAAATACAACACCGTCTGGCCTATATACACGATTTCGGAACAAGGCAATAGAACATTAAAACACTGCTGTTGAAATGCTATAATTCAGTTCAAACTTGTATTTTCGAAATTCAATTAAGAAATAATAGTCTCACAAGCTCTTATGATTAGTCCTTACTCATAGTCCAGATACTACGAATGATTCCATATATTTTGTTACATTAATTTACCTTGTAGTAAATACCACTGGGCAGGTGTGGAACAACACAATGATAAGTATAGATATATGTAAATATACATCTGAGGGGGATGCCTCGCGCACTGCGACTTACAAGATCTATTGTGTCTACTACCCCCGAGGAGAAAGGGATGAAGTAAAGAAACCACAGGAGGTTACAGGATACAGGTCACAGAGACTCACGGAAGTCCCTAATAGTTCCAGGCTCGAAGAATCGTCCCACTGCTTGAGCTGCCTAGAGAGTCCGATGAACGATCTGTGACCAAGCAACCCTCTAGTGTCCACGCGAGTACTCTTTCCTTTGAGCAAGCATCCGCGACATCTATCCGGCACCGCCATACGCCATGAAACCTAGAAGCACACCTGAAAGATGAGAAGGAAACGAAATGAAGGGGAAATGATTGAAAGGAAATCGTGGTAGATGAGAAACCATCCCAACATTCGCCCAACGACTAGGAGAAACTACAGTATCAAGGTTTTCGACGATCGATGGGAATCGAATCCGGAATCTCCCGAATACCAGCCTCACACGTCACAGTGGAGCCATCTTGCTCCATCAGAATTGTACTCTTTAACAAATTCTGAATGCCGATTTTTGATTTGTTTAAATATGTTGTACAATAATTTATATTATATAACACAAATGTAAAATTATGTGTGCGCACTAAGTCCGATTACTCCTAAATTAAACTCAAGATTAGTCAGTAATATTCCCCTGAGTTTGGCATATATTCTCCTGTCAGATACCCATTTCTCGACTTTGATTTTCTTCGATTGTTGTGTTAGATTGCTATCGACGCAATGAATCATGTGACTGCAAATTAGTTGATGCCAAGATGTTGAAAGAATGGCTGATAGAAGCGAATACACAATTGAGGAACGCTTGGTGGCCGCTGTGGGCTCATGGGCGTCATATTAAAGGCAAATCATCTAAAAATGTCACGGGGATTTCGTTGCGCGGTTTTTTAAAGCAGCACCGACAAAGAAGAAGTTGTTAGCGTGGGAAAAGAAAGCATTTTAACGGGCAGTGTTCGCGACGCAAAGTGGAAAGACCATCCACAAGGCTGTCGAACAATCTCTGGTCAAATCCATAGTGGAATCATAGTAAAGGTGTGGGACTACGCATGTAGAACGGAGTTTCGCGCAGAAAGTGACGTCACCTTACTTGGAAACACTCTCGTTGACAATTTATTATTAGCGTTTTATGCGCTTTAATGGGATGTTTACGACGCTACTGAGACCATGATGGAATGATAATGATATGACACTAGATTGTGCGAGTTCTAATTTAAAAATGAGTCATTGTGCAGTGTATGGGTGTGATAATTACTATAGGAAAACAAAAGAAAATGACATAATATACTTCTCATTTCCAAAAGATAAACAGATTCGTAAAAAATTGTGAACATTGTTGCCGAAGGCAAGACCCGCTTCCTAAATTATGTAAGTTGAAGTTTTATAATTAATAGAAACAACCGTAGCATAACATTATGTAATTACTTCAACAACCTTTTAATTAGGAATAATGTTTTCCCGTAACAAATGCGGTTACATTTCAGGAATAGTTTTGTGTTTGGCGGCGTTATCGCGACTTCAATACAACGCCCCCTTTAATTTTGCAGAGTTTTCTTAAAATAGACGATTAATACAATTTTGAATTAACTGTAAAATGTGGGAAACTCTTCAAGCAGGCATTGTGTACAGCTGCCAAAGTAAAAGCAGATGGTTTTATTCTTTTGACATTTACACTTCTGTAGAAACACACAAACATATTCAATAAATAAAATTAAAATGTTAGGTAAGGTCAGAACATGTAACTAAAATTCTTATAAATGATTTTACACACATTTTTATACATAACACAGTAATTGTAAAAGGGTATTAACAAATTAAAATTAATAGTATTAATATCAAAATAGGTAATATATTAATTGTAGATTGAAGTCAATGTCTTCCATTATTGTACTTATGTCATTGTATCGATGCACATTGCTTACTTTGTCTGCTGATTACTGCTTTCAGTTGGTAATACTAATGACTAATGAGAATATTTGACATTATCGCAATATTGTCGTAACCTCTACATTATATTTAGCTCAAGGGGGGTAGAGCAAGGTACCGAAATCAGGATCAAACATTAATCTACACGAGGTCCGACAGGGGCGAGCTGAACTAACTTCCCTAATACCTGAAAATGCCTAAAATATATATCTAAATCATGATGTGGAAGGATAGAGGATCTATTTACTTGAAGAAATTACATGCCAGAAGTTTAGATGACTGAATATATTAAGAATAAATACAGATTACCTGTCTTGCTATCGGCGGAGAGGCCCCCATGTTCCAACTGCACTGTACGCTGGTCACATTTTTTGAGTTAGCGTCAGACGCTACTACTAAAGAACCGGTTTTCAACCCCCACTACTATTACGTTATATTCCGGTTCGTGTTGCCAACTTAAACGTATTAACACCTCGCATGCAACAATATAATATTCAGATGAAAGCATTGTTTTAACTGTATGATTAATAGGTATAATCTCTTATCAGTAATAATATTGTTTCTTTAACAATAACTTTTTAGTAGTACGACTTAGTGAACTTTGTATAGCTGTAATGGCGTTATTGTTTCATGGTATTTAGATGGAAACGACTGAGATTAAACGATAGGTGCCTGAGTTATAAAGTAATGTCGTCATCAAAATATTGTTTTAAAATAATTCTGGTACATAAAAACCAGTTGTAGCTGTTTGCTGTATTCAACTCATCTGCCATAGTTTTATTAAATAACAGCAAACTTCAGAAATGTATTCCTTTGAACTTTCAGCTCGCATTTGTTCACAACATTTTAAAGAGGAAGATTACTACAAGCCATTAGAACATAAGTTGCTTAACTGCTCGCCAGTTCCCGCGCGAAAACTCAAGCCGGATGCTGTGCCAAGAATAAACGTACCTGGTGTCAGTTTTTTGGTAAATGCTTCACGCAGAGCGGGGCGACAAGGAAAAAGAAGACAACGAAATCTTGAGAGAGAATTTCTCACAGCATCCACAAAACAACCAAATGAAACAGACATGTAAGCATTTATATAGCTTATTGAATATGGGCCAACATCAAAATTCACAAATTTAAAGCATAAAGTAAAGCACACACTGACTGCAAAAGGGAACATGCAACAATAAATTTTGGTTTGTTTAATTTTAGAGACGGAAGGTTTAGCAACAATGAAGTAACAGGGGACAAAACAATACAAGCACAGGTCATAAATACATAATCAAGAACTGCTTGAGCGAATTATGAGCTGGAGGAGAAGAATCAGTTGTTAAACTTGAAAATCGAGGGATTGTCTGCAGCTAACAACAAACATCAAGAAAAAAAAGGTAACTGCATGAACAGATCATATCACTTATGTCAATAATAAGACCGATATTAAACCCAAACTAACAGCCATTTGTCACTATATTTCACATTTGGACAAATTGACGCTATCATCAATAAAAAAGGTAAAAGCAAATGGACAGTAGATGATTACATTAGTGATATAATACTAAGAAATATAAGCCCAAAAGCATACCGGTATTTGAGAAAAACTTACCCATTGCCTGACATATCAACATTAAGAAAATGGGCTACAATATATCTGTTCCTACAGGAAGGGCGTACTTCATGACGTAATACATTTAATGAAAGCCAAACCCAAGAGCATGCCGGAGCTACAAAGAGTAACAGTCCTGGTTTTTGACGAAATGCGCCTGAATGAAGAACTGTCTTTTTACAGAAGGGAAGAACAAATATTTGGACCACATAAAGCTGTACAAGTTGTTTTTGACGTGGCCTGAAAATATGATCAGCCAATGACCAAAGAAATTCTAACAGGTGGTTTTCTAGTTGCAGCCATTGTGAGCGATTTAGACGGAAGTAATAGGAGACTGCGGAGAGATTTAAATATTTCTACCAATCTCATTTGTAGTTTATCTAATTCCAATGACTCAATAAAAGAAGTATTTATTTTTTAAGATGCTTCTCAGTTGTTTAAACTGCATAGGAACGATTTTCTTGAGAATTGTTTACATATAGATGCTGTGAAAATTACAGAAGATTCTCAGTACCGAATATTACGCATTTCAGCAACTTCGGATCTGAAACTGGCTTGCATACTTACACCTGTTCACCTAAATGTGCATGGCACTGAAAAGGCAAAGGGTCAGCCTAACAGCACAATAACAGCTCAGCAAAGGCTTTAGAATGGTGTGGTGAAAATCACCTATTAAAATCGCTGAATTGGAAATAAACATCCTCAATGTTGAAACTAAGGAATGCCTGGTTTCACTTGTTTAATTCTACCACAAAATTTGGCAACCCTCGTAGGCTTTAAAGTTACGGAACAGACCTTCCTACTCAAAATATTTTGCTGGAAAGAAAGAATGAATTCATATCAACAATTATAATTGGAAAAGTAAATAGCAAACTGCCTTATCAGCATAGTTTTCAAACCATTTAAGGGCTTATATGAGATAATGAAAGCCAAATACAGTATACAATACATAATTACCAGAAAAGTAAATCAAGATTGTGCAGAATTTATTTATTTTTTTGTGGTTAGACGTATGGGAATAACACATGGTCATCCTTCAGCACTGCAGTTTAGACACAGACTACAATGGTACATTTTGGGGAAAAAATCCACTGTTAGAGTTTTGTTAAAGTAATAATACTTTTAATCATCTGCACGAAAAGGAAAAAATGCTTACCATAGGTAATGTAAACCATGATAAAACCACAAATGCTTTTCAAATGGAGCTTTGTGCATTAGCAAAATTATTCAAAGGAATCCTGAAAACAGATTATGTAGAATCTGAAGAACATGAAGGAAATGTGCTAGAACCTGTCTATCGGCACAAAAGTGTATATCTCAGGAGAGGCTAGAGGCTTAAAGAGGGTTGCATAGTATTAAACACATTAATCAGTATCCCGACTTAGTAATACACACAAAATTGATGCCAACTGACAAAAAAGTCTGGATTACTACTGTTTCAAAAGGAAATTTAGTTCTGCCTTGCATGATACTCCAATTGGTTGCAAATGAAATGGAAAACATATTTTTAAACGTTCTTGGGAACTTTGATTCCCATGATAAACAAATAATAAAAAGAATCGTGGAATTACTCAATGAGGTAATCAAAAAAGCAAGGAAATAACTTCTATCATTCCACAGGAAGTAACTAGAAAATTGATTAGAATGAGAACCTGTATTACAATAAGAGAATTTAATAAAACAATAAGAACTTCTGATAGCTCGAAAAGAAAAATCACAAAGAAAATGAAAATGATTATTTAAGGATACACATTTGTGAAATTTCTAAAATCATTTTCAGTTCGATTCATTTGAAATGTTAATATAGCATTAGGGTTTCAATGTACATCACATGTCATGCATTTGTTCTAACGGTTGCCGGAATATTCAGTTTTTTTTTTTTTTTACGATTTTAAAGAAATTCTCCGCACAACAATGCATTTATATTTGTATACACTAATACTTTATAACTTCACTCTTTAATACAATGTGAATAAACTATAGATATGGATATTTAAATATGCTACTAGTTGAAGAGAAAATGTTAAATATAGACTTCATTGTCTACCTTAAACATTTACACAACGTTCATATTACTGTTTAAATACTTCATAACTAAGCTTGTTGACAAGGATTATCTTATCATTTTTAATGATGCTCTATAAGGAAGTATACCAAATTTATGTACGCTGAAAGGCATTGTGTGAAATAGTTTGAAATTAAGAATACTCCGACGCATGAAACCCCGAAAAAAAACAGTTTAGAATTACGACGTTAAATAACAGTGTTTCTGGCGTGTTTAAAAACGTTCAATGAATGTGCCAACCCTCCGTTTTCTGCTGCTCTGCACTTAAGATGGCATTTGAAAATTCTTGCAGCTTTTCTTTTTGTTTACTGTAGTGTACGCCTAAATAAGTCTTGTTTACCGTAATTTGATAGGAACCTGGGTTTTTAAATATTTGAATGGACATTTTTCATGGTTTATATGACCACAGCCAATTGCAGGGAACTGAGGTAAAGGTTATGTAGTATTTCACAAGACTAAAATCCATTTTTACGATTTTTAACAATTTGGCCTTGTTTTCACCGGTGGGTATCCTTAAGGGCAGTTTTAAAATAAGAAGCACATGATAAAGGGGGCACGGTTACTTCCAATGTAACGTTACTATTTTTCTGTATTCTAAAAAGGAAACTATCAACTCCAAAATGCAGTTAATTGTACTGTATTCAGATTATTTGTAACGTTATTTCAATTAATAGACATTTTTGTTTATCATAATTAATAAGTTGTTAATAATGATGTGTTGCACGAATTACTTTGCTTTATCTCATCAAATTACAAATATCTTAGAGTAGTAGATCTAGTCCTGCTCTAGATGGATCCTCTAAACGATAAAATAGTTCATGAGTATAAGCAGCAAGTTATCCGAGTAACGTCGAGGTACACCTTAGAAAATGGGAGAAGAATGTCAAATTAACCCCTACAGATATTGCGATGAACTGCCTTTTTAATCAATTTGGATTTGTAATACAAAGTTAGTGACTTATTTGTATTAGCTAAACTACTAACTGTGCTTTGTATTGCTTACATTTGTTTTTTTCTAGATAAATAAAGCATTCAGACTTTCCTTTACAACTGTGCTGCTATTGTTCTCGCTGCAATTATCAGCAAAACTTCTAACCTTGTACCTCACGTTGCCGTCAAGGTGAGGTCACTGCGCAGAACGAACGAAAATATGCAGCGCTTGCCTCTCAACTTTACTGTTATTCTACCATGGGTCAAATCCATACGGAAACATGCTTCAGAGTTGGGGATACCGGAATCAACCATGAAGAAACACATCAAAGTGGATCTGAAAATGAGATGTTGGCATCCACTGAATGTTAATGAATTATCAGATGAGGATTTGAAGAGACGTGTTGATGCTTGTGGTCGGATGCTGCAACAATTCCAAAGAATGGCTCATAGCATGAGAGCATGGCGGCGTATTCAGCTGTGCAGAAACCATGGAGGGACAAATACGGATGTTTTAGATTCTCAAGATGTAAGGAGAAACATTTAAATAAATAATGGGTATATGTACTTTTATATCACGTCGGTTTGAATTTAATGTAGGCATATACGGACTTCATGCCCACCCTGTACTGCAATTCTTAAGCTAGAAGTTGAGGCAGTATTCTATACCACAACACTGTGAATGCCAGAGTGATTGTAGTGTAAATTAACATTATTGTATGACAATGATTTGAGATGTTTGTTAATTATAAGCATTGTTAGGAAATAAGTATACACGGCCTCACTGAAACTGACAATAGGAGCGGGTAACAATGAAGCGAGTTGTTTATCAATTAGAAGAGACAAACAAATGACGTCAGAGTAGCGTGCCTTTCTTTAGAAATGGAGGGAATATCTTCCCTAGAGCATATTTGTTCGTAATTTTGATTGGATATAAAAATATACGCTAATGTTGGCGCGCTTTAATAACCAATAGCAGTTCTGTTATAATCGTTAGGCCTATCGGGGTGAGGGAGTATAAATTCAGAAGCTAGAGACGAGTAACACTCAGTTTTGACTGAATCATTCACGCGTTACACGTCGCACAGTTCAACAGAAGCATTCGGGAGTTACACGTCGCGCAGTTTAAGAGAATCATTCACGGGTTACACGTCGCACAGTTCTACAGAATCTCTCGCGTCGTAAAGTTAGTTAAAAGATGTGAAATACGCGAATTAATAATGTGCGGCAAATAAGTGATTATAGTTACATTCTAAAATATAACAGTTTCAGTCTGGTGTTTATCAAGAGTAATTATGTGAAATGAATTAAGTGTGACGGCAATGAAAGTGTAAAAACAAATTCTTTTTCAGTGTTATTTTTTAGTAACAACTCTTTTCCGTTTACACACCATGTTTAAGAGATTTGCTCGACTGTGTAATAATAGCTAGCCGGAGGACAAAGAACTCAAAATTCAAAATAATAAAACAATAACAGGCGCTCAGCAAATAAGATAACACGAAAGTAACCGCGACAAAGTATAACATTTTGTACCATGTTCTCAACAGCAATATTATCGGTTAGAATATTTAGGTAAAGTAGAAGAGAATGATATATGTTGAAATATGAATTCGTATTATTCGTCAATTTTATACTGTTCTAAAGAACATCTGTAAACATTAATATTCTTGAACTTATATATAAAACAACAACATTTTTATGGAGTTAAAATTAATTGAAATTACATGACTAGTTTTCTGCTTTATCGCTCAATACATAAATGCTAAGCAGTTTAATTGTTATTTCATCATTTCATCTCAGGCAAGCGAAAGCTGGCAGTATCGTGAAAAACACTGACGTAAGCATCAGTAGAATGGTAGTTCTAAGACCTAAGGTTTGATTTCAAGCAGAACAAGGGAAAAAATACCAGGTATTTCGGGATGTCACGTTTCTCATTTCGGATAACTATCTAAACTCCAGGAGAAAGAAAAGGATATAAAGAAGGAGAAGACTTCGAGGATTAATTGCATGTTCCACGAGGAATTAATAACCTGTCACCAGGATTAATTACTTGCTCCAGTGATTTTCTCCTAAATGCCAAACGTGTCCGAAACACCATACTGTCACAATAACCTTGTAAACATGTGTCATATTGTCTTCCGAGCTAAACCTCATCAGGGAGGGAGAATATCGCCTGTGATGGAATTGATTATTCCTCCAATATCTCTAGGCCTTTTGATTTTCGTAATTCATATTTCCCCAAACGACTTCTATAAAACCAATGATAATGTTCTTAGTAAGAAAACTGGTACATACAACTTTAATACAATACTAAAGACATTGAAGCTACTTGTAAAGTAGCAGAACATTACACTATTTTAGTCCACAATTCCAGCTGAATTAGTTCAGAACTCCTTCCATTAATTTTAGGTAATAATTCAAGAAAATCTACTAAATATTATTTCGGTGACTTTAACAGAATATATGCGTTAAATTATCAAGAATGTGAAACTCAGATGCTATATTAGTAGATTAATAGGTAAAAGTTGACGAAAAAGTCATCCTTTCCATAAAAACCCAGGAATGACACCCGCTAAATGGTTAATAGCACGTAAAATACAAAGGAAAATCAGTAGGACAGCCAATCAGACAAGAGATATAGGTTGGAATTTGTGCTGACCACGGTTTGGGATGTGGAGGAATTGAGGAGAATGCAATCGGGTGGTGTTTCCTCAACGTCCTGTTCCTTCTGTTGTAGGCTAGCGTGAGCGATGTCGACCAGGGTTGCCACTTTTAAACGTAAATACATTGTTCCAGGCACTAAGAATTGTCAAGTATGTGAATAACTTTAATAATGCTAAACTAAGGCTGTCGATAATGATGTTCAGGTTTATAATACTTTCAGTATCGACTCTGATATAGCCAGGATTATTATACGTATCTCTCGATGTACTCCATTTCAATCTGAATTGTTGCAGCTGCATACAAATTTATTGTTGCCATAGAGTAACATCTCGGTAATCTGTAAATGTTCAGACCACCACATTATTTCAGAAACTAGGATGACAGAAGGAGTCCATTTACTGTATCTAGTTTCAGGTCTATTCCGAATTTTAGTTTTAGAAAACATTCGTTTACAAGAAACGTTGCTATGGGAGAATGAAATCACTGCCAGCGTAAATTCTGCTAGTTTCTTGAAATTATTATTTCCATCAAGGCCGCACATGTGATTAATAGCACCCCAGAAGTTATCAGATTCAGAGACCTTTATTTCACAGGGAATTCAGCTTTTTCCTAGTTTGCTACATTGATCATCACTGATCATCTCGACAGTAAAGTATTCACTGGGATTAACCATTCTAGGTACCCTGGCAATGGGAGAAAAAAGGGAAAGAGATTTTGTGGAATTAAGTGGTGGATGCTTTAGTAGGATGGAGACAGACCAGTGGCACAAAATTTCAGACGAGTCAAATTTCGTTTGAGCCAATTATGGCCTTTTACTTTCTCTACGACGTATAGTAAGTAGGGGAAGTATTGTATTCCACCCAAAAATTCAATACCGAGATTTCACCGGAAGTACATGTTTTGAGACCCCCTGAATCCAATAAAAAGTATTTTTGGAAACATGTCCGTGTGTGTGTGTGTGTGTGTTTGTGTTTGTGAACACATAACTCAGAAACGAACAGTCGGATAAACACCAAACTTGGTATTTCGGTTCCGCATCTTCCAGAGATGCGACATAAAGGTTTTCAAGAAAATCCCCCCACCCCAGATTATCCTTTACATGGAACATTTTTCGAAAATGTTAATTTTCTCAAAAATGGCTAACCATTTTGATTAAAATATAATATGTTTAAGATATTTTCATGGCAAATGAAACGTATATCTCGAATTTTCTGGGAGTGTCTCCAAAAGTATTCTTCATTGTGAACGACTTTTGCATAACTGGTAAACCATAAGAGATAGGCAAAATGTTACTACACAAAAAATGTAGATCGCGTTAAAATACACAATTTATGTCATATGCAGTTTTTTTTGTTGAGTGAACCATTTTCGAGATATTGCTTGTTATTCCCTTACATTTTCCAATACTTATATTTCATCTCAAATGGAAATTCGTTATTCATTTTTTGTCCTGGTAATGCAAGGAGAATTTAATACTCCACATAGCAACCAGCTCTTAAAATATTTGACTATTGCTTAAAGCCTACCAATTCCCCTTGCATCTACAAGAAAATTAGCAATAAGATTAACATCTCGATATCTCGATTAACATGTAGCATATGGAGAATAAGCGTTTGTAAAAATAGTTTGTACAAGAGTAGAGCGAGTCATGTGAGTGTAACAAATCAGAATTTTTTTTTCTAAGGAGTAGCTGTTTTACCAGAGATGGCCGCAGTTGCTTAATGCCTCTGGAATGATGAGCTACAATTTCCGGTCCCTGTTCGAAACTATATCGGCAGCCCAATTAACAGTCAGTAACCGCCAAAAGCGCTCACCAGGTTACGCCCTCTACGCCAGCATAGATAGCGCTTATGCAGTCTCCACGTCATCATCACCATCATCTGACCTTCCCGGTGACCCTTGAGTGATGCGCTCCAACCAAGAAGACAGTAGTGTGTGTAACACACTTGGTTCTTGACGACCAGTGAAGGACTTTTCTTGAGCTTCGTGTTTGACGGCGACCGTCTCCACACTTTTGGCCTTGTCTAAATTTATACACATATTTTCCGGCGTAAATACACTTCTAAATTCTTTCGACTGTGCGGAGTGGCACTTAAACCTTATCGAAGCGAGTTCATATTCGAATATCACCACGTGTAAAACTCTATTTAAAATCGCAAATATTTGTGTGAGAAGGACAAAGAAAAAATATTATATATTTCAATTGTAATTTATTAATGTTTCTGGATTTGAATGTGGATATATTCAGTGCTTTGGCGGCTGCAAGAATCATTAATTTCCTTTAGAGCTGTATTTTATCCTTACTTAATTTTCCTTTAACTTCATTATTATACAAAGATTATTACTCTGGGGGAATGCTTTATTTTAATGCATTCTAGACTGGGCACGGAATGTTACCTTTTCACTTTCTCTACTACGTATAGTAAGTAGGGGAAGTATTGTATTCTACCCAAAAATTCGATACCGAGATTTCACCGGAAATATATGTTTTGAGACCCCTTGAATCCCAAAAAAAAACATTTTTAGAAACATGTCCGTGTGTGTCTGTGAACAGCATAACTCAGAAACGAACAGTCGGATAAACACCAAACTTGGTATTTAGGTTCAGTATCTTCCAGAGATGCAACAAGAAGAATTTCAAGAAAGTCCCCCTACCCAATTTTACCCTTTACATGGAACATTTTTTGAAAATTTTAAATTTCTCAAAAATGGCTAACGATTTTGATTAAAATATCACATGTTTAAGATATTTTCATGACTAATGAAATGTATATCTCGAATTTTCTGGGAATGTCTCCAAAAGTATTCTTCATTGTGAACGACTTTTGCATAACTGTAAACCATAAGAGATAAGACAAAATTTTACTACACGAAACATCGCGTTAAAATACACAATTTATGTCATATACATTATTTTGTTGAGTGA
Source organism: Deroplatys truncata (assembly GCA_030765065.1). Lineage (NCBI taxonomy): Eukaryota > Metazoa > Arthropoda > Insecta > Mantodea > Mantidae > Deroplatys > Deroplatys truncata. Next base: position 92,144,268 of record CM060979.1, read on the forward strand.
ATCATTTTTGAGATATTGCTTATTATTCCCTTAAATTTTCCAATACTTATACTTTTTCTCAAATGGGAATTCGTTATTCAGTTTTTTTGTCCTGGTAATGCAAAGAGAATGGAACACTTCATATAGCAACCAGCTCTTAATAGATTTGACTATCGCTTAAATACTACCGTATTCCCCTTGCACCTACAAGAAAATTAGCAATAACATTGACATCTCGATATCTCGATTAACATGAAGCATATGGAGAATAAGCGTTTGTAAAAATAGTTTTGACAATGGTAGAGAAAGTCAGGTGAGTGTAACACATCAGATTTTTTAATTAAATTTTTCTATTGAATCACTTGTGGCATTCCACCCATTGGCTATATATAAATCGTCTGTGTAAGAATGTTACAGGTTGTGTAAACAAATAGTGCAACTTCAGCATGAGGAAGAAAGCAGTGCTGTCAGATTGGTTTCTTTTCGCTGTAGTGATAAACCCTGATGACCCTGCAAGGTAGGTATACAAGGAGTGGGTAATACCTGCTGTTTAATGAAATGTGGTTGTTGTTTATTACACAATTATTAATAAATATCTTCGCCCGCACTTTTAAGACGGCTATCCGAACGTCACGAAAAATATATTGTAAGTTTGATATGGGCTACATCATATTGTGTCCGAGGCGGAAAATTCCAAAGTTCCTATGCCTTTCGGACAACTATAGAGCGCAGGTCTTTCTTAAACGGTAATTCACTACGAAGAAGTTAAGGACTTAAAATTCTAACTCTCGCCACGTCAGGTTTTACCCCTACTTCTTATATGTCACGTGATTATTTTATCTCACTTTTTTGCAGTAACCAGAGGAAGTATTACATTCCAGCCCAAATTCTATACCGATATTTCACCTGAAATATACGTTTTGAGGTCCCTGAATACATAAGGAACCATTTTCAGAAACAAGTCCATATTTGCGTCTATGTATGTATTTATTTATCTGTCTATCTGTGAACGCGTCATTCAAAAACAAAAAGTCCGATAAATACCAAACTTGCTATTTAAGATAAGCACCTTCCAAGGATACGACACGAAGCTTTTCAAGAAAATCTCCCACCCCAAACTATACTTTAAATGGAAAATTTTCGAAAACTTTTATTTTAATGAGAAAAATTAATTAACATTATTAAAAAAGAAAGTAGGGTGATTCTACAGTAGTTTATGTATGAAAATTGTAAAACCTTCAAGGATTTTGGATGAAAGTTGTGAAACATGTATTCGCTATTTCTTTACCTTAAATACATACTCATATTTTAATAGGTTTCACCTTCTAAATCTTTGTATGATGAATTGCGTTTACTTAAAGCATGATTTTCCCACTCAATGAGATTTAAGTTCATCTTATACGTTGTACTAAGGTTAACATTTCGTGAAATACAACATATTATGCGAGGATTATTTGTAATGAAGGAGTTGAATTTGGAGTTCTTGGAATGAAGGACAAAACGGTGCCACAGGTATTTTAAGTTGTTCTTGTTCTTAAATATAATATCCGTCAACATCATGTCCTCGGACCAGCGATGCTCCTTGGCCTTCACCCCACAAAGAAAGTCAAATTTCCTCTAGTCCTCAACTAACGATTTAACTTCTTTCTTGGGACGAACGTTTTTTATTTCCACCAAGGAAATTTCTCAGTAATTGGAAGCCAGGGGAATAAGGTGAATGTGGCAGAAAATCATAGCCCACTTGTTGATGTTTGTATAAACTTTTCTCACATATTTTGGCCTGCTGCTGGTCTAGATTAGTATAATATAATCGGTGATAGATTTTCCAGTTGAAAGGTAATCAATTAGCTGCACCCCTTTGACATCCCAGAAAATCTACACAATGAACTTCCCAGCTGTCATCTTTGGTGATGGAGAATTTCGGTTCTTCCATTGCTCAGACTGCTTTTTTGTTTCAGCTGTGTAGAGCGCATCCCTTTTTCATCATTTGTCAGAAATCGACATATAAAATCAAAAGCGAGTAAAACTTTATTCAGAGGTTTGCATTCTGATCCGCTTTTCATCTGAGGTCAACCGTCGTAGCAACTATCTTGCAGATAATTATTTCATGTCCAACACTTCTCTCAAAAACTGAAACACACGTTTCTCTGAAATGCCCAAAGCTTCAGAAATTTCGGACAGCTTCATTTGGCGATACTGTAGAATGTACCCCAGAATGTTTGCCCTATGGCTATAAACTTCTGTTGCATTCTTATTCTTGCTTATGAAGTACTTAATAACCACACGAGTTTCGACATGCCCATGATTCCTGTAAACAAGTGATGTATGCCTACTTCGATTTTTGTAAAATCTTTATTGCACAAATGTTTCCATAAAAGATGGTTGGCTTTGAAAACAAAACTGCTTCGAAAATGCTGCTGCAATCTGTAGATCATTACAAGAACGTTTCAAATGGCCCTCGTGCTTATAAATAACGCCACATTTTTATCTTACCTATGTATTCCCCACAGTTGAGAGTTTAAGAACACCATTTATATCGTTGCGACAGTTCGAATGTTTGTAAACACAGGCTATAAAGAAACCGGCTACCAACCAGCTCTTTGTGTAGCCCCAAAATACTACTACACAGGAACAGGAAGTTGCGTCAGCACTTTATTCGATTTACTAAAACGTGAGAAGAATTTGTGATGTAAGACCATAGAAGCAACGACCTCTGAGAGAGTAAGTTTTCTTTGTAGAAATTAAGACCTAACAAGAATTGCTAATCGGTCACCCAGTTCTTATCGGCTAATCTAATCGGATGATACCCTTGCATCATTTTATTTATCTTATATCACCTGATAGTATTCTATAGCTGACGAAAAGAAGATACGGGCTGCCGAAATATGATTCCTAAGAACAATAAAAGCATTTGCTCATTTAGATAAGCGAAAAAATTTTACAAAGTTAGCGAGAACATTTTTGGAATTAAAAATTACACATTCCAGAAATGAACGGATACAGCATGTCGACAGTGTATCACCACAGAAGATCCCAACAAAAGTATTTTACTATAGGCTCAAAGGAAGAAGTCATCCGAAAACCCCAAAGAAACGATGGAAAGACACATTTTGAAGCCGGAACAAGCCTTCTTGCGTAGTCCTTGAAGTGCAGCAGAAGAAAACGGTCACTTGATACCGATTTATTTGTAATGTTAGTTTTATACGCTTCTGAAGTTAATAAAGATAAATAACCTCCATAAAAGTTACTTCAAATAACATTTATTGTGTGAAGGAGGCTGCGGCAGCAATTAGCAGTCATTAAACAAGGCAGTATACATTAGATATAGGAAATGAGTTTGTATTATATGGCACTACAGCCATTCCAAGACTTAATACACGCGCATAAAGGATGTATTCAAGTCATTTATTTCATCATAACTAGCTTCTTCTTCAAGTAAGGTGGGCCAAACATGAGTGAGGAAGGCTGTAGGACAGGACAGCCTAGTATGCCGAGTTTCAAGCTGAACTTGCAAGCTTTCTACTTGTTCTTGTATTTCATCACTAGCATGCTGCAGTTTCTTGTAGTATATTAGAGTTTAATAGAGTAATTTCTTCTAGTGTTAATAACATTTATAGTTAACAATACGTAGACGACTGGATCACTGCATCCCTAGAGTAAGTATCTATCTTCCTCACTACGTATTTATAGTAAGGGAAGTGTTGTATTCCACCCAAAAATTTGCTGTCGAGATTTCAGGGAAATATATACTTTGATGCCCCCGAATGCGTGTGTGTGTGTGTGTGTGTGTGTGTGTGTGTGTGTGTGTGCGCGCGCGCTTGAACAGCATAACTCAAAAACGAAAAGTAGCTAAATACTATGGTCTCTAAATTCAGTATTTTTAAAAGATACGACATGAAGATTTAAAAAAAATTCCCACCCCAAACTACCCTTTATCTGGAAGATTTTTTTCGAAATTTTCTATTTTATAAAAAACGCTAATGATTTTAATTTAAAATAATCACGTATAAAATATACTTATATGTCAAATAAAATGTGTATCTTGAATTTTCTGAGAATAGCCTATGAAGTCTTCTTCATTAGGAAAGTATTTTGTATAATCTTATATAAACTGATAAACGTTAAGCGATGAACGAAAACGTACTACACAAAAAACATAGACCTCTTTAAAACACAATTTATTTCAAATAACGTTTTTGTGGGTCAAAGCAATTTCTGAGATATCTGTTATTAATGGTTTGAATTGTTCAATGCTTGGCCATTCCTTTTGAAGTTCTATCGACTTTTACTTATTTCTTGCGATTGCATGGAAGAATTTTAAGGCCAGCGTACAGCCTCCAGTTCTAAACATTTGCTTATCGCTGTTCCGTTTGTATCTATAACGAAATGTGCGATATAGCTGCTTCTGCAAAGGTTTGTCTTAATTATAATGAAGTAGACAGAAAAAGCAATTTTACTAAGAATAGTTTATATACCCACTAATAAACAGTAGAGGGTAGAGAAAGTCATTTGAGTGTATCGCTCAAGATTTTTAATACGAGGAAGGCAGCGTACAGTGCTAGCGCATCTATCGTATGAACCTGAAAGCATCTCAGGGGAAACAAAAAAAAAAAAAAACGCTGCTTAAACTCAGAAGAACTGTATTCTGCTAGAGTCGGCAGCACGAGCGAAGGCGGTCAGGGAGATAGTTTCTACGTATAGAGAGAGTTAAGAGAGTACACTCTCTCTTTCTTTCATTCTCGCTGCTCTATGCCTTGACTCCGCTCTCAACGGGTTCAATGTCAAGTAATACCGCTAACGTGCCACTATTGTCCATTCCAAACCAGAGTTCCCTCTGATGTAAACAGAAGCACGTGCTTCGGCTTGTCACGAACCCAAGAATATACTCTTACGCCAACGTAAGTAGTTCCTTAATACATGTATTGTGTTATGATGATGATGATGATGAGATGGGGCTTAAGGGCGCTCAACTGCCAAGGTTATTAGCGTCCTTACTATGTGTAAAATATAAAAAGTAAAACTCAAAAAAGTAAAAAACCCCATACAATCCGCTTGGTCAAAAACACTAAAAAACACAACAGACGAAGTACTAAGATCTACACACTAAAATCATGGTCAACAAGAGAATAAAACAACGTGTCAAGAACTGTAGAATGCAAGGGACCCGATCGCTTGATGTCCACTGGGCAGGAGTGCCCCCATTAAAAGATAATGTAAAATCAAACAGCTAAAAGGCGCTCAGCGCATCAAATGCGACGGCTAAAACCAATGTCAGTGATAAAACGTAAAAGACATTCTACAGCATGCGCGTCGTCTGCCAAAACGTTGGCTAGGCCAACAGGCAGACCAACACGAACGCGCAACGGAGATAAAACTTGACACTCTGTTAAAATGTAACGCACCGTTAAGGGCGCATTACACTGCTCACACAGTGGTGCGGGGTCACCACTGAGCAGGTATCTATGACTAAAAAGACAATGTCCGATTCGTAAACGAGTTAAAAGTACCTCTTCCCGATGAGAAGAACGAGAAGAGGTACCCCAGACTAACGGAAGAGGTTTAACCTCCCGCAACTTGTTCCCCCTAAGAGCCGCCCACTCATCGCGCCAGCGCGAGAGGATATGGTGACGTAAAATAACATAAAAATCTGAGGAAGGAACAACACAGGTAAAACATCTGGGTGATAAAATGGCCGATTTGGCAGCGGCGTCGGCAGACTCGTTGCCTGAGATGCCCACATGACCTGGAATCCACACGAAGGAGACGCTGATGCCAGATGCATCGACGTTAACCCAAGGAGGCAGTGGACCTCAGCGCGCGACCATGGAGGAAAACGCGTTTCCCCCCGTGGAAGGGCCGGCGCTGGCCTAACGTCCATATGCCGAAGTAGCAGTCGAAATCGAACCCCTGGAGGGAGCAATGCAGAGGAGCTAACTAAATATTGGCGATCAAGCGCATCCTCGTAAAATATCGCGAAGGACGGGTGGTCAGGTAAGCTGGAGAGTCGACAGGCATAGCTGCACAAGAGCATCTCACGCCTGAAGGACAGCGGAGGCTCTGCAGCTTCAGCATACAGGCTAGGTACAGGGCTGGTTGGAAAGGTCCCTGTAGCGACACTATGCCTCGATTGTGAATGACATTCAATCGACGTAGCACAGATGGACGTGCCGATGAATAGACAATGCACCCGTAATCAAGCTTGGATCGGACCAAGGAGCGATAAAGACGCAGAAGAACGTTCCGATCAGCTCCCCAGGATGTGCCACTTAAAACACGTAAAAGATTAAGAGAACGGTTACACTTTGCGTTTAAAAAGGAAACGTGAGAAGTCCAGCTCAGCTTTCGATCAAAGATCAACCCCAAAAATTTCACCTCGTCTGCAAATGAAAGGACCTCAGACCCAAGGTGGAGAGAGGGCGGAGGGACAGCCTTCCGGCGCCAGAAGTTGATGCAGACGGATTTCTCGGCGGAGAAATTAAAGCCATTGGCGTTACTCCAGGCGTAGAGATGGTCGATACAGCTCTGGAGACGGCGTTCGAGCAGACAGGTCCGCCGTGAACTACAATAAATGGTAAAATCGTCAACGAAAAGGGACGATGAAATGCCAGCTGGAATACAATCTCGAATAAAACGACTAGATAAAACCGAGCCTACACGTACACGAAATACGCGGTCTGTCATAAACTCCCGAAGAAATATGGGAAGACAACCGCGGATATTCCATGCGTGAAGTGTACGTAAAATTCCGCCCCTTCAACAAGTGTTATAAGCTTTCTCCAGGTCAAAAAACACAGCCACGGTTTGACACTTTTTCAGAAATCCATTCATAAGATGCGTCGACAGGGACACCAGATGGTCGACGGTAGAGCGATAGCGGCGAAATCCGCAATGAGAGTTCGTTAGAAGTTTCTGAGACTCAAGCCACCATGCCAACCGCCCGTTGATCATGCGCTCCATCACCTTGCAAACGCAACTGGTGAGGGAGATAGGGCGGTAGCTGGAAGGTAGTTGGCGATCCTTCCCAGGCTGAAGTATAGGGACAATGGTGGCTTCGCGCCAAACGGAAGGAAAAAAGCCGTCTTGCCAAATACGGTTATAGACATGTAAGAGAAAGAGTTTACTGTCTGCTGAAAGGTTCTTTAACATCAGGACATGAATGCCGTCCGGCCCAGGAGCGGAGTGCCTAGAGCAATGAAGAGCGTGCTCCAGCTCCCTCATTGTGAAAAGTTCATTATAACACTCATGATTAGCAGACCGAAAATTAAAGGTGTCGGAATCCAGCCGGTCCTTGATAGAGCGAAAGCCGGCGGAATAATGGTCTGAACTGGAAACCGCCTCAAAGGCAGCACCCAGAGTGTTAGCGATGGCAGCCGGATCCACCATGGTGGCATTGGAAACCTGAAGGCCAGAAACAGTACAATGCGACACTTTACCTGAGAAGCGACGAAGTTTATCCCAAACAACAGATGAAGGGGTAGAGCGATTAAAAGACTCGACAAAACGTGTCCACGATGCCTTCTTGCCATCCTGAATAATGCGACGAGCCCTGGTGCGCGATTGTTTAAAAGTCACCAAATTATCAAGTGTAGGGTGTCGCCGAAGCACCCTAAGTGCAGTTCTACGGGCCCGAACGGCGTTCCGACAATCCTCGTTCCACCATGGAACAGGCGGTCGCCGAGGTTGAGAGGATGAACGGGGAATTGCGCGTTCGGCGGCAGAGAAAATCGTAGACGTAAGGTGCTGCACTAGTTGGTTAATGTCGCCGAAGGGCTGGTCGTCAAAATGCACGAGGCTGGAATACAAGCTCCAGTCGGCTTTTGTGAATATCCAGGTAGGTACTCTCGAATACTGTACGTGGTGTGACAGAAGAGAAACGATGCAGGTGTCAGGGACGACGTTCCACTGAAGACGACTAGCAAGCTGGAGTGAGCAAACGGCAAGGTCTAAGTGAGAAAATGTACCGGAAGAATCAGAAAGAAACGTAGGCTAACCTGTATTGAGTATAGAGAGATTGAACTGATCAAAAATGTCGGAGAGAAGAGTTCCCCTCGCACAAGGCCTTGGCGAACCCCACAGAGGGTGATGGGCATTAAAATCTCCCAACAGGACAAATGGTGTTGGGAGAGCCGACAAGAGATTTCGAAGGTCCGCGTTAGCGAGGGGAGACGATGGAGGTGAATATACGGAGCAAACAGAAAAGAAAAAACCGGTAACTGCAGTCTAATGGCAACAGCTTGCAAGTCGGACGTAAGAGTGAGACGTTGAAAATGAACGTCGTTACGCACTAACAACATGACACCTCAATGAGCAGGAGTACCCTCCTCCGGTTCAAGGTCGTAGCGAACCGGAGTATATCCTCGGAGATCAAAAGGATCATGAGGGGGCAGCTTAGTTTCCTGCAAACACACGATCATAGGCGAATGGAAATGCAATAAAAGTTACAGTTCCGCCCTATGCGATCGTACACCACGTACATTCCAGGTCAGGATAGCCATTAAGAAAAAGGGATAAACTGTCTATTTAGAAGGGCGGCTTAAAATTACCTTTTGTTTAACCTTTGGGCTCGGGCTTTTGGTATGGAGTTGGTCAGACTCCATAGCCTCCTCGAAGGGAGGGCCCATGCGCTCAGAGCCAGAAACCGATTCAAGCGCCGTGAATCGGTTCTGGGTGGCGATGGGTGAGGGGTGCCGCTGAGCGCGGCTTGTCCCAGGATCTTCCTGGGACTGCGACCTCCGAGGAAGAGAAGGTGAGCTCTGCTTGCTGTGAACACGCGGAGGGTCTTTTAAAACGTCTTCTCTTCGAAGTTTCTGATTCGGTTTTTTCTCAGTGGCTTGTGACTTCATAGACTTTGGACCAGGTTTATAGGGCTTGGTAACTAGATTTAATGGATGGCCGGATGGTAGTGGCGGTCAATGCAGTCATGGTCCAAGTTTGAGTCTCTGCATCCTTCCGGGGTACTGGCGAGGCAACAACAGAACAGAATGTTCCCGATCGCAAGAGCGAAGGTTGTTGCGCATGGTAACGCCTCCGGGCTTCGTCGAAGGAGAGTTTCTCCTTTAGCCGGATCTCTTGGATCGCCTTCTCGTCCAAATACCACGGACAGTCGCCAAATGAAGCAGAATGTGACCCTTTGCAATTGACGCAGACGGGGGCTGTTGAATAGGCACCTTCGTGTGAGGGCTGGCTACATGTTGCACAGATGTTAACGGCACTCTTACATGAGACTTGCGTATGCCCAAAACGTTGGCATTTAAAACAACGCAGAGGTATTGGAATATAAGGCCTCACAGAAATCCGACGCCAGCAAAAGTTAGAAATAGGGTACGAGTGGGTACCAATACGCCTGCACTCGATGCACTGCTGTCACCTTTTGGTCTGAAAGATAGTCTACGAGTTCGTCGTCCAACATACCATCGAGGCTATGGGTGGTAATGACGCCTCGACAGGAATTCAATGTGCGGTGCTTCTCCACACAGATGGGATAGCCGTGGAGAAGCGTAGCGCGCAACAAGGTCTTACTTTGCTCATCGGACTTCGTTTGTGCTAATAAGGAACCGTTCCGTAGACGAGTGCAGGACTGAACTGCACCAGCAATAACATCAATGCCTTTTTGAATAATGAGAGGGTTCACCTTCTCAAAACTTTGCCCATCTTCAGTTCGTGAAATGACCAAGTAACAACCAGTTGTTGGTTGTGTCACCTCTGTTACATAAACGTTTCGGCGCTTATTTGTAGTAATGGAGAAAGGGTGCTCCATAGCGAAAAAAAATCCTCCACCATTGCAACCGTCTCCGACCTCGGGCTCGGACTTCCCGGGCGTTACCGCGGCTTGGGTGAGTGGCCTATCTATACCCATCTCACCCCAGGGTCACACCTCTCAGAACATAGACAGGGGGACCCAATCGCCGTCAGAAGCCAGCAGCTCATGCAATGGTCCCCCCCCCGCGGGACTGCAGTTGAACAGCGGATACGAACACATACCCTACATGACGACCCCGGGCGGTGGGGATGACGCCATTACCCACTCACCCAGCTGCGCACACAGTGCACGGGTATTCGTCAGGCTGTGTCCACGGAGGATTTAAATAAAAAGATAAAAGAAACTAAAAGTGTGTGTGCGTTTAGTACGCAAGGTAGGCCGGCGAAGAAGTAAAAGAGATGTGTAAATGAATGGGCGTGGAGCCAAATGTGCATAAATAGAAGAGAAGAAAGAAACGATGGCGAGAGGCGACATGGAGTGAAGTGCATAGAACGCACGAGAGCCTACCTTGAGTCCCCCGGTCACGAGAACGAATCCACCTCGACCGGACGGGGATGAATGGGTGAAAATGGCTATGAATGGCTCGGGTACCCCGGGTGCGCCTAACCCGTACTCACAAAAGGTGAGCCCCTAGGGGGGGGGTATTGTATTATGAAATATTAGATCAGGAAAGGTATAGAACTGCACATTTTATTGCTGTTATAATAACTCATCGTTAAAGGTAATGGATATATACTAGCTGTTAAGAGATTACAAAATATGATTTTCGCTTGCTGTTGCGCTAACGCAAAGAGCATCTTGCTTGTTAATACCAACCGATATGCACGACTGCCATTCTCTTACATACACAAGAAATGCAGCAATGAATTCCCAGAGGTGCTATCTGAGTACCGAATAAACACTTTGCGTAACACAGGATATATGATAAGCGAACAGTCATTCATAATACACTAACACACATATGCTCAGCTAAGGTCAAATCTTGTGATTTAGTCAGTTGGTATTTGAGCTCACATGGCAGAGGAAGGTGCGTGTAGTGCAAACACACTGCGAATAAGCTGTTCAAACACAGAAACGGGAAACATTTAAAAAGTGGCTAAAAACAAACAATACTTCATCTATTCAACTCACTATTACAAAAACACCCGACACTTGCATTATTGCATATTACGAAACTAATATCGGATTTTACAGGCGTTTCAGTGAGAAGTGTAACGAAAGCGAGCAGGGAATATAAACAGACATAATACAACATAGAAGAGGATAAAATGTGGGAACTTGTTTTAAGTGCGACAGTGCTGTGGAATTGTGGATAAGCTTGTCATTATTTTGGAGAGTAGTTCTGGTTCTGATACGGCAGCTGAGTCATCTTCGGAGGATTCGGATTTGGGTGTTGCACTTTTGCCCGAGGATTGTGATTAACGTAAGTAAAATGTTCATTGCCGCATACTTATAAAATTGATTGTTACCTCAGGTTGCATTTTGAACTATGATTCTCACGCGGGGCGCCTTTTTATAGAATAAATAGTATTCAACAAGCACGTGGGAGGGGAACAAGCAGACATTATGGGCGAGGATTGCGAACTACTTTCGCGCGGATAATACAAACAGTTTGTTTTCAGTGAAAGGCACTCTGGTTTGGAATGGACAGTACGTATTTGTACACGAGAAGGAGCAATGGCTGACTGATGTCCATTGGTTCGCAGGTCACGCGACTTAAATCAATGCTACTGCGCAACCTATACACATCCGCCTTGGTTCATGTTTCTGACTGTAACAAGTTATACAGCAGTTAACTATAAATTTGCCACCGGAAAATAGCTAAATTGCCCAATTATTTATTTAGACAAACTGGTTAAAGTCAAGACGTTAAAATGGCAACAAATGGAGACTTGGGAATGCGAATTCAGTTGCAAAATGCTTGTCATGAGGATTCAAGCCGTAAAATCTGAATTCCTGTGCTTTATCATCTACGTGAACGAGACCTAAAGCGAGGATGTGAAACTGTCATATGCCGAGAAGTAGCATTCAGCTAAAATAAGGCTCAGTAATACTAATTTATGCAACAAGTGTATAATCTTGATAATTATGGCAGGAATTAATTCTTGTCGCCCTCTCTTTCGTGCGAAAATTTTCACGAGTGCCAGATTAAATTTACAAGTTGGATACATTTTATGTAATATAGGCATTATTAATTATAGGTAATAAATCCTGAAATAATGCGGCATTCACAGCTGATGTAAGTTAGAGCGTTTTCATATGAAACGTGTTTTAAAGCAAGTACTGATAATTTTTTTTTAAAAATAACAGCACATTATACTTTATGATAATACTTTGTTATTCATTACCTTACACGTACTATTTAGTCGCCGCCGTTATTTTGGTACTTATAGTAAAGGAAAACAATTTTTTGTAGGCCTTCGTCAAAGAATGATGCCGCCTGTGATGAAAACCAAGTCTGCGCTTCTTGTTTCACATCATCGTCGTTGAAATGTTTTCCACCAATGAATTTTTTCAGATGAAGAAACAGATGAAATTTGCTTGGTGCCAAATCCGGACTGTAGCGAGGGTGGTAGAAGTGTTCCCAACCAAATGATGTGGTCATATCTTGAGTTTGTTCGGCTGTATGTGTGGTCGGACATTGTCGCTCATTTTTTCGCCATAAACCTCACATAATGGCATTGAATGTTTGCTGGCGTCAACTTTCTCGCATTCAAAAAGCGTATCACTAACCTGACTTCACAGTCGGCGAGTCGTTCGCTTGCTTTCAACATTACGAAACGCTCTAACAGCATGAAAACACAAAGTGACGATCGCTCACAGCTGCGTCTGGCTTCCTAATGAATTGGAGGAAGTGATCGCGCATGTTCAAAATCGCGACAGCAACACTGCGCGGCGAAATACTAAAACGATACTTACTTTTAAAACACGCCTCGAATATTATGAGACATTAGCTTTTCTCCGTGCATTTCATTTGTTCTGGCGTGTTGAACTGATAAACCACCTGCATGGAAGAGAGTTGAGCAGGTGGTACGGACGTAATGTAGACCATTGTCAGCACTGCTTGTTAAGAAATTATAAATTCAGATCTTAACTATTCTATATTTAGTAATGTGCATCTTTGAGAAAGGACTATCACAAAATGGATTCAGCTTCCCTCTGTAAGCCACGGCAATTGAAACGCCCGTATTACATTACATCATTGCTATATGAAATGCGTCATTTGCGGCAGCATCTCCTTGTGTCCGTTGTGTTGTGGTTGTTTTTAAATGCCCGTTGCTCGCGGCTTACCTTGCTGCATCCTCCACGTTAGCTCCAGATGTTCGCAGTATGCTGGTTCTCTGCATTTTTATCCTCGGCTAGCTGCAGTAATTTTTAAACTATGTGGGAGCATGGACTTATCCTTGGTAAAGGAAGCGTAGATCTCGGGTGGTGGTAAAAGGAGAAATATACGTGCTTTGGTTACGAAAAGACGACACTGCAGTTTCTTTTATTTAGCTACTCCTCGTAGTACACAACACTGATATTGCCGCAGTTAAAACACTGTCCACCGCTGTTGAAACACGGCGCGGATATGACGCGAAGTTTACATATGCTTATTACATCTCTTTACGCGTAGCGATTCTTGTGTGTGTTTCGAAAACTGTCTTCATTCACTTTTGGCGCGATATCTCTCAAACATCCTGCAGCATCTCTCCCTGCCTGTAGTTTAGCAAAATGCTCCCTGAGCAAATAACAATAGTCGCAGGCTTCTGGGGCTGCTTCCTTTCCTATTGGTCCATTTTTAGCGCCACTCAACGTGTCTCACTATTTCATATAAACTTACAGGGATCTCATTGGTCCAAGTTTAACATAAATCGCGGCTTTTCTTAAATTTACCGTTAAGCTTGTTGTCTCTCTCACTTGGTCACGGCGAATTATCGTATAAGGAACAAAGACTCTACACCCTCGCTGTATGAACAATGCCCCTGCGACCAGGGAGACATCGTAAAACTAGACTTTCTGCTTTCGAAGACACTATTCCTGTAGCGAAGACATTTCGTCGTGGACAGTATTTTAACATAGCGCTTAAATTATTTACATTAAACAATTTATAACTCCTCTAATATTAGTAACCTAAATACAGACATATCGTTAAATCACCCTTCTTAAACTATACAAATAGTAAAAGAAAAAGATATGTACATAGTATGATTTAACATCAATAAAAATTAATAAATCAAATTATCTATAATTACATTTCTCGGGCTCGGCCTAGAGTTGCCGTTTCACATTGCCGTTATAGACACCGTGCTACTATGACCAATTATGGGCCAAGTTTAATACAGTAACAAGCTTATTATAATTGCAGGATTATATAAACATACTTGTTCGATATACTTCTTGTAAAACTATTCTTCTTTCGTAAACAGAACAAGTAATGTGATGCGGCAAGCAAAGGATTTACAATTGTTGCGTTCAAGCGATATATGGGACCTCGATACCGTCGATACTTCGATACTCGGTGGTGTCAGGTTGTTGAGTTTAACTTTATGCTAGATAAGGAATGGAATGAGTCGAGACTTCACGTTATTCACTCGCACGTGTCCCTCAAAGAGTAGCTGACTAGGGTTCTTGGCTACGTTTCCTGGGGTGAATCAATGCTACATTCCATAATCAGTTGTGTTCTAAATGAAAACATGCAAAATAATGAAGGAGAGAGTGGAGAAACTCGTGTAACATGCAGCGTTAACTGAGTTGGGAATGAAACTGATTTAGTTGACGTAAATCAGCGACGTAAATAACGTTTACATTCACATACTCCGATGACCAAAATCTGTGGACACAGCAGAAACAAATCAGAAGTTAAGACGTGAGATACTAATATAGTGTATGGAAATAGATTTAGTTGTTTGAGTTTAATTTAAAATACATGTTTGTTTATATTTTTATAATTGTAGAATAAGGAAGAATTTCTAGTATTTATTTTTCTATGGACAGAAAATTCTTAAAAAGAAAGCTTTCAGCACAAGATATAGTTACATAAAAAAGGAAACAAAGTAAATTTTATTATTATTATTATTATTATTATTATTATTATAATTATTATTATTATTATTATTATTATTATAATAAAATCATTGCTGCCAATTGGAGAAGATGAAACCGGAACAATTTCAGTGACCAAGCTATGCCCTTTTCAGTTTTCTATAAAGTGAGTATCGAGTATAGGTGCTCAAAAATTAACATCAGTATCGAGAAACAGTGATATCACTAGTATAAACACACTTATTTTATATGCTTCTAGTGAACACCCTTCTTTCAAAACAGAACAGTTGATGCAACAAGAAAAGGGTTTAAAATTGTTGCATTGAACTGATAAATAAAGGAATAAATACATTTTATATATAGATAATCGTCGCCCACAATGCTATATGCATTTAGCAGCTACATCGTTTTGCATTTGAAATGGTCTACACGCTCAAAAGAAAAATAAAACTTCATATTTTTAATTATTTTACCCCCTACAGACACAAAGGCGATATACGTTCATGTAACCTATAGTGACTATAACGCCAGGGGAATGAGTAATATCACAGAAGTATTAAATTACAGCGTGTGCTTCATTGCCCGTGGGAAATTTAATATACTGCGGCTGTAAATATCTTCCTTTATTTACATCCCTAGCTACCGTATTTCATATAACTGTACAGATATTTCCACTTACATGATATCTTCGGATCATTCCTATCTACGAGCGTGCAAAAATTATTCATATATGCGTTATATTTAAATCCGAATTTTAATTTCTTGCGCAATCCCATTCATCCTTACTCTCGAGGATTAAAGCATATATTTCACTACGACACTTTTTTAGTTTTTCTACTACGTATAATACACAGGGGAAGTATTGTATTCTACCCAAAGTTCGATATCGAGATTTCACCAGCGTGTTTTCAGGTCCCCTGAATAAATAAACAATTTTAGAAAAAGATCCGTTTGTGCCTGTGAACAGCATAACAGAAAAACTAAAAGTCGCATAAATCCCAAACTTGGTATTTAAATTCAGTACCTTCCAAGGATACGACACGAAGATTTTAGAAGAGAATCCCTTCACATCAGACTTCCTTTTACATGGAAGATTTTTCGAATAGTTTTATTTTCTAAAAAATTTTTGTTTAAAATACATATATTGAAGATATTTACATAACAAATAAAAGGTGTATCTTGAATTCTGTATAATCTTGTATAACTGGGTAAACTTAAGCGACAGACGAAAACGTACTGCACAAAAAATGTAGACCCCTTTAAAACACACAGTTTATTTTAAATAAGTTTTTTGTAGCATAACCTATTTCTGGATATCCGTTATTAATGGTTCGAATTGTTCGCTTATTGGTAATTGTCTTAAGTCCTGTCAACATTCAGGATTGCAAGGAAACAGTATGGAATTTTAAGGCTAGCGTGTAGCTCCAGTTTTTAAACGTTTGACTATCGCCGCTCCATTTGTATCTATAAGTAAATGTCTAATTTAGCTATTTATGCAAAGGCTTACTTGAATTACAATTTAATAGACAGAAAAATAAGAAACCGTAGAGGATAGAGGATAGAGAAGGTCATGTGAATATGTCACATCAGATGTTTTTTAATAATAACAGAGTTGTGCACTTGAAGCTTTAGCCAGATTACATATATTTATATTTCGCATAATAAACACAGCGATATTTATTCCCCAATTAAAACTATCACTAGTTCGGAATTTGAAGTCCAATTATAAGGCCAAATTCTCGAAGGAGTGCCTAAAAGAAATCTTCTTGTGGAATTAGGTCAGTTTTGTTGTAAAAAAGATTACACTTCATCCATTTAATAACGTTTGTTATAAAAATTAATTTCATTTTACAACATTGACGTAGGATTATTATATTTTACAAACAAGGAATTTGTGGAATAGCCCTAGGATGTCCGGGTTAGTGAAAATGACGTGGTTGTGAATATGCATGTATATGGGTGTCTCCGTGATGATACAAACTTTGAGGGAAGATTAAGAAGAACAAATGCATATATTTGATATAAAGAACCCCGGTCCAGAAACAACTCCGTCGCCAAGTTATAGGCGAAGATTTTTTTGGGATATTATGAACGCGTACTTACGAATATCTGTATTTTACTTCGCTGTACTACTTACACAAGCCGACGCGTTTCAACTCCGAAGGCATGACGTCGGACGAGGTTCTGCCGTACTTGAGCAACCTGGAGTCGCTCTGACATCATTACAGGCAGTGAGAATCCGATCCTCACTTACCTGTGTGTGACTTTTCGCCGATGAAGCCTGTTTCACCAAAGATGGCATGCTAAATAGTAGAAATAATCTGTGTGGGACGATGAAAATCCCCACGCTACAGTTGTAAGGTGCCATCAAAACAGATTTATAGTGTAAGTATGGGCAGGCATAGTCGATGATTTAGTAGGCCAGTTTCTTTTTCCACCCCAATTAACTGGAGTGTACACTGCGTTTTTGAGAGACATACTCCCCAGATTCTTGGAACATATCCCACTTATGGTATGTCAGAGATTGTGGTTTCAACATGATGGAGCCGCAGCTCACTTTTCACATCATGCTCGAGAACACCTTAGCCAGACGTTCCCTGAAAAGTGGATAGGAAGTGGAGGTCCTGTTCCATGGCCATCCCATTTGCCTGATCTGACTGCACTTGATTTTTTCTTGTGGGATTATGAAAGTCTTGTGTACGAGACACCAGTACCAAAAGAAGAGGAGCTACTAGCACGAATTCTCACTGCCTGTGACAAAGCCAGAGCGACTCCAGGGTTGCTCGCCCAATACGACAGAACTTCGTCCGACGTTGCCATGCCTGCATCGGAGCTGAAGGACGTGATTTTGAGCACCTGTTATAGTATCACGGATTGTGTAACTAGCGAAGTAAAATAGAGATATTAGTAAAGTTCGCATAATTTCACGAACATAGGTATCCCAAAACAACTTTCACCTATAGCATGCGACGGAGTTGTTTCCACAACTGGGTTTCTTTTATCAAATTCATTTGTCGTTCTTAATCTTCCCTGAGAGTTTGTATCATCCTAATAGAAACTTCTTCTATAGGTGATTACAATAATATTGCTTTCTTTGGCATCTATAACTCGTCCACAATAGTACTCCATTTCGCAGGTTGGTTTCCGCGTGTATTCAAAAGTAGATTTCCTCAGGTTTCTGCAATAATATCGTGGTTGAGCAGTCCATCCTTTTTAGTATATTCTTCTTACTTTCTCTACTACGTATAGTAAGTAGGGGAAGTATTGTATTCCACCCAAAAATACAGAGATTTCACCGGAAATACATGTTTTGAGACCCCCTGAATCCAAAAAAATCATTTTTGGAAACATGTCCGTGTGTATGTCTGTCTGTGAACAGCATAACTCAGAAACGAACAGTCGGATAAACACCAAACTTGGTATTTAGATTCAGTATCTTCCAGAGATGCGACACGAAGGTTTTCAGGAAAATCCCCCCACCCCAGATTACCCTTTACATGGAAGATTTTTCGAAAATTTTAATTTTCTCAAAAATGGCTCTAACGATTTTGATTAATCTCAAAAATGGCTCTAACGATTTTGATTAAAATACCATATGTTTAAGATATTTTCATGACAAATAAAATGTATATCTTGAATTTTCTGGGAATGTCTCCAAAAGTATTCTTCATTTTGAACGACTTTTGGTAAACTGGTAAACCATAAGAGATAGCCAAAATTTTACTACACAAAAGATGTAGATCGCATTAAAATACACAATTTATGTCATATACATTTTTGTTGCAGAGTGAACCATTTTCGAGATATTGCTTGTTATTCCCTTAAATTTTTCAATACTTATTTTCTCAATGGGAATTCGTTATTCATTTTTTGTCTTGGATATGCAAAGAGTATTAATGTGTGGAAAAGGGAATAGTGCTGCACCTAGCAACCAGCTATTAAGAGATATGTATGTGCTTAAAGGCTACTGTATTTCGATACTGCCCTTGTAAATGTATATTCCCCTTACATCTACAAGAAAATTAGTAATAAGATAGAGTCTGCAAATGTTTAACTCGATTAACATAAAGTAGATGGAGAATAAGCGTTTGTAAAAATAGTTTGTACAAGAGTAGAGAAAGTTATGTGAGTGTAACACATCAGATTTTTTAGATAGTAGTAGTATTGCATTCCACTAAAAAATTCAGTACCAAGATTTCACCAAAATACATGTTTTGTAATTTTAATATTTAACTAGCGACGTTATCACAAAAATATGAATGAACCTTCCTAATAAATGTATCTACAATGAAACTAAACAAGTGTAAGCAGAACGTGTTGCAGCTTTAATGCTAAGCAGTTGTAGTCCTGAGATGTGTTGATTCAATAATTTAGGACCGCAAAGCATATACAGAGGATATTCAAAACATATACCGAAAACATATGTGTCGAAAATATAAATAATGGGAAAAAATCACAGTCAAAATCAATTTGGGAGATCAACATTTATAATCTATGCAGAGCAAGTTCAATAGAATACATAGAATCGTGGCGATATAATGCGCAGTGGCTTATGTTGGCAAAGAGATACTGAACCGTCTTACCTGGTTCAAGCGCACTAATAAATGTGTCTTACTGATCCCTTTTCTTTCGCTCCTGAGCCTGAAACTGACCTATGCTCATAGCTTAATGTTTGAGTCGTTGTTCATAGGCTAATACGTGTATGTCGGACTTCATTTCAAACCAATAAGAGATTGGCTCATCTAGGGTTGATATGGAACACATATGTTAAGCAGATTCTATCAACATTAAATAAAGAAAAACATTGTATAAAAACGAAAAGCATATACCTTCCCGGCAATTTAAAGTTATGTGGACTGAGAAAAACCTATAAAAGATTGAATTCGAACTGCCGACCTGCTCAACTGCCGTTTCCTAGTCTTTACGATCTCGGACACCAGTTGAGTGAAGTATTATTTCAAAGGTCATTGTAGTGTAGATATTTTTTTAAATATCAATTTACAGAAGATTTCTTTTCACCCAACATTGAAGTGCACACCGTTCGCTACGTCTCCACTATTTCATATGTTTCATTTGATTCTTATAAACATATTTTAACAAACTATTGTCATCATTACTACAAATGTGATATTTCTCAGCACCCACACGAATTCCACGATATTGTGCATTTTCGTTTAATAAAATTATTCTAGCATTCGTAGACCAACACAGTGTTCCTTTAAAGCAATTTGTCACACAGGTCGGGTGCCCCTCTCTTCTCTTACAGGTTTTCCTGATCATGCCCAAAACTGCTACTCTTTACCGAGTCTGTGGAGCCCCAGTGTAGTAGAGTATTGGTATTTATTGGTCTTAAACAGTTTACACGTTCAAACTCATACATCGCACGGGTCTGATAGACGTACGTGCTTATATGATTCACTCTAACTCATATTTTTAGGACCATATTCATTACCCTGAACTTTAAAGTTAATGAAGAAATGAAAAGAAAAAAAAAAGACCAGATAGACTAACAACAAAAGCTCACACAAACGAAAGCGAAGAACAAGAGAACAAACATGTTCACAAGCACACGCAATTGTTCAAAAAGAAATACCTAAGCCACTAACCCTCCCCCTCCCTCCCTTGACACTCTTCCTTAAACTCCGATCTGAGTTGCATAATCTTTTGTAAAAATGTAATAACTGCTTCCCCCTCTCTCAACCAGCAAGGTCCAACACGCTTGTAACCCTCTCCCTGAGTTATCAAAGGAACCTGGTAGATACTTTCTCAACTGTTCTGCTTTAGTGCAATGCGCCAGAGTATGAATCCAATTTTCTTCCTCTCTAAACCAGAGACAGATTCTTATGCCTTGTTCATTAGTAGGAAACTAATGCCCAAGTATACCTACTGTGATATAAGTAACGATCCAAACAACAAACACTTGTAGAATACAAAGAGGAACTGTGTATGGAAAAGGGTAACACCTGAGATATTATTCTCATGATGGTTTCAATTAATCCAGAAAAAATTATTATTTAGGTACAACAGCCTGAATGTACGGTTCATACTGAGCATGGAGGAAGTAAACAAAACTGTATCTGAAAAGCCGATTTGAAACATTGTCTCAGGTTTCAACGTCTACCAAGTCGATTTTTTGTTGCATTGTGTTGTATGAACTGAGTCTCCTCCGATGACGAGAATAACTTAAACAAATTTGCAATTCACTGTCATATCCCAGGTGAACCCGGCGCCAGTACGTTTCCATAATTATGCAACCCGCAGATTATAGTCTGATCACAGAATATCCAGTCTTTTGTCAAAAAGTAAGTACTTCTGTACCTACGCTCATTATAACATGCATGCTAGCTCCTGTGCCAGAACAGCACTTAATTATTACCCCTAAATGGTTCTTGGTTCTTTAGTTTTATGGATCTACTGTTTTCTTTTCGACTGGCCATATGGTAGATTGTTCGCTCCTGAGCGGTTTCGGTGATCAGTAGCAGTGTAAACTCTAAATGAAAACTAAAAGTGCTAAAGAAACGAGGCAGTAGTGGCGGAAGGATACAATGATTTTGAGATGGACTTCAATCCAGAATAAACTGTCCTTTAAGCTGCTCTTTCACTGACTGTGAAGTCTTCTATCTATATATACACACACTGGGTGGAGCAGAAATACCAGAGAAAATAGTCCGACGATGAAGTTGCATAATGCACCAAAAATCTAGGAGCAGGTTATTCATTGATGTTAGAACGTCTAAATGTATACATTGCAATGGGGTAACAAATACCTGGTGCAACTGCTGAGAAGAATAGAAAGTTATGTATTGAATCTGATGTCCACCTAAGGAGATTTTGGTACTGTTATTAGAAGATTTCAATGAAATATTCCGTGGTAGTATAGCTGAATTAATAACAATTTCACATTATTTTCGCAGAAAATGTAAGTAAATCCTTGAGAATATCTTTCTGAACGTGGAAATTGAGAGATACCTACTATATACATTGGTTTTTAAGATATTTCCAGTATTTTTACCACGGCATCCTAGCCTTTAATGCTTGTTATTACTAATGCTGTAGACTTTTCTACTTTTAAACCATTAATGTTAAAAATAATACATACAAATATAATATGCATACTGGCGTGCATAATATGTGATCTATAATGGAACGGAGATTTATATTGGTACTAACAAAATTTAGCTAATTCCTATGCGACAGTACCGCCTCCTGTCAGAAGTTGTTCTGGTTCGTAATGCCCGTAGCTCGCGGCTTACCTTTCTGCAGCCTCCGCGTGGACTCCGGATGTTCGTCGTGGGCTGCCTCTCCGCATCTCTATCCTCGGTTAGCTGTAGTAATTACTGGAAGATATTTAAGAGCAGGGACTTTTCCTCGGTAAAGGAAACGTAGATCTCGGGTGTGGTAACGGAGAGAAAATAGACGTGCTTCAGTTACAAGAGGACGACACCTTTGTTTTTTTTATTTTGTTACTTCTAGTAATTCACAACACTGATATTGTCGCCGTTAAAACACTGTCCACTCTTGATGAAACTCGGCGCTGATATGACGCGAAGTTTATATATTTAACAAACCTCTTTACTCGTAGCGATTCATATTGTGTAGGTAATCCTGTCTTAATCCACTAACTTTTGGCGCGAATCTCTTAATTTTCCGGCAGCATCATCCTATGCCTGTAGTTTCGAAGCAACTTCCTTATTTTTGGTCTTAGAAGATCTATTTATTGTCGCGGGTTTCTTGGGCTCCTTAATTTCCTATGGTTGCATTTTTCGCGACACTCAACGCGTCTCACTATTCCATATTCATTTACTTGGATCTGTTCCTCCCCCTCTTGCTCAATTTTAACATGAAGTCGCAACTTTCCCTAATTTTACCGTTTGAGCTTGTTGTCTCACTCACTCCGGTCACGGCGAATTACCGTACAAAAGGACAATTGCTCTACACCTTCGCTGTACGAACAATACTTTTTCTACCAGAGAGACGTCGTAAAACTCACTTGGTGCCTTCGGAGACACTTTTCCTGCATCTAAAATATATCATCGTGGACAGTATTTTAACACAGCGCTTAAAATAGTTCCATTAAACAATTTGTCACTCCTCTAATATTAGTAACACAAAGACAAATATATCATTAAATCACCCTTCTTACTTCTTATCAAAACAGGTAGTAAAAAAATAGTTGTATATAGCATAATTTAATTTCATTAACACACTGATTACCCAAATTATTAATAATTACTTAGCTCGGGCTCGGTCTAGAGTTACCGTTTCACCTACCAGCGTGACTTGTTTTTCGAGGACAATTCTAGCCATTGAATTGACAGACTACTTTACCTCCCCAAAAGTAGTATGACCGAACTGCCAAAGTATAACATTACAACTTAAGCCTTATGTTTTCATTCCACACTACCGTTTACTTAATGCCGGTTTTCTTATTGCCGTTTAGTAGCAGCAAAAGCTTAACACTTTTCTCCATGTGACTGATAAATGCTCTCATATAATTGTCATAGCTATTCTTTCAGTTTAACCACACATGCATATGATTCTTCACCCCTTCCTCTAGAAAGGTGAAATATTTGTAATTGTTTTAACCTTTTCTTGTGAGCCAATCGTATCAAAACTCTTTCGTGAAGGGGTATCCTAACCACCCTTTATTCCACATAGATTATAAACATCGTTCATTGGTTAGTTATGATGCCTTGAATTGTTTTAGGCTAGGTACACAGAGAACTGATACCTGCTTGGTGGGTCAAAAGTTGTTTACCTGAAGGTGGAAACCTTACGGAGAGAAAAACATTATGGCGATCTACGTAATGGACCATTTTTTATGCACGACAGTGTACATGCATCGTGATCTCATTTAGGGTAATAAATATTACCTCGCTAGAGAAGTTTTCGTAAAGTGTAAGACTTTTTATTATTTTTAAAGCCCAGTACTGGAGATTTTGATGACCTTAATAAGCTTATTTGGGCTCTGCTAAACGTTGACCTGTGCGTTGAATCCAGGCACTAAGGGAGCAGAGATCATAGCAGCCCTGGGGCTAAAGCTGCTGGAGAACCGTTTGACATACGCGTTGCCTCAAGCCCCAGGATATTGCCAAAGGCGTTTTCTGCCATATCCCGGGCAAACAGGCAACATCGAGGTGTACAGCTGGGAACGTATATAGCACTGCAGAGTGCTAGCATTTTGGACCATTGTTCTACCGATATCATACTCTTAGAGTTTCTCATATAATTACCAACAAATAAGGAAAAATTCATTTTAGCAGCCTCTTGAACCGTTTTACGTTTAAAGCATTGTAATTTGGTCCTTTGGGTTAAATAAAACCTGCATTTGTAACAGAAAGGTAAGATTTTAGGTCCTTAAATCAATTATGGTGAACAACCAAAACATCTAAGAATGTCTTAAGGCATCACACGCCATGGCGTGTTTCTGTCAAATTGGTGTGTATCGGGACCGAGCACCTTCTTTGTGAACCATAGAGCAACAGGTTGGGCTCCCCTGAATATATCTATTGCAGACACAAAGGAACTCGTACACTTTCCCAATAATCGGAACCAATATAGGGCCAAATTTAGGAGAAACGCAATTGATCTTAGATGTCCATAAAACTCTACTTCATTTCAAGCTTATGAGGCTATTCCAATGGTGCTTATACCAAATTATAAAAATCTGATGTGTTACACTCACATGACTTTTTCTACTCTTGTACAAACTATTTTTACAAACGCTTATTCTCCACATGCTCCATGTTAATCGAGATATTCGAGATGGTGATCTTATTGCTAATTTTCTTGTAGATGCAAGGGGAATTGGTAGGCTTTAAGCGATAGTCAAATATTTTAAGAGCTGGTTGCTATGTGGAGTATTCCATTCTCTTTGCATTACCAGGACAAAAAAATGAATAACGAATTCCCATTTGAGAAAATTCAAATTTTCGAAAAATGTTCCATGTAAAGGGTGATCTGGGGTGGGGGGATTTTCTTGAAAACATTCGTGTCGCATCTCTGGAAGACGCTAAAACTAAATACAAAGTTTGGTGTTTATCTGACTGTACGTTTCTGAGTTATGGAGTTCACAGACACACGGATATGTTTCCAAAAATGCTTTTTTTGGATTCAGGGGGCCTCAAAACTGTATTTCTTGGAAATCTCGGTATCGAATTTTTGGGTGGAATACAATACTTCCCCTACTTACTATAGGTAGTGGAGAAAATAAAAAGTAACTTAACCAGTTCTCTTTCCTTGGTTTGTAGTACACACCTTAGCAATTTTTATAAAGAAAACGGCGATTACAAACAACGCTTGCAGTTGGCGATAAAGAGCCTCTTTATAAATTTACTTTCAAGTGAAACAATAGGGCTTTTAAGTTCCGTGTTAGCAGATGCCTTAGGTTTGTTTCCTTCGGATAATCCGTAACGTAAACAACCAAGTATCATTAAAAACAAGGGCTTAGAGTGTCACAACAGCTCTGTAACAATCCTTCCGGATTATAGCCATGTTTTACTCTCATGAAAGGTGTGTTTATCTGTTCTGCTGTGATTAAGGTCGCAGACACTTCTGTAAAAGCTATCCCGAAACTAATGTAGTGCATAACTTATGCATACATTATTATCGAATTAAGGGTTTCAAAAGTTGACATTTCATGAAAAGTTTCAAAACTTCAAGGATTTAATGTCTCGAGGATGCTTTGTATAAGTGTCCATGAGCACATGGTCTGTAATTACTTCCAATGCTTTTCACTCAAATTTCAGGTTTCATACTACTTTGCGCATTAAAACGTTCCATACAATGTAGTTATAACTAATCGTGATCAAAGTTTTAGCAGAAACTCAAAAACTGGCATATCGTGTTTACTACCTTTAAAATTGCCACTGAGATAAAACTATTAAAACATTATACTTAAAGCTTTAAACATTTTTTAAACAACCAGAAGTGTGAAAAGCTCCATATTTCTATATGCCAGCTTGATGCACAGTATTTAAAGAATACATTGTTTTTAATTTTTTTTAAATTACGATTTCTGGAGCTTGTGCAACAATTGATTAATTAGCACAATAGAAGTAAAATAAAATGTTTATCTAAAAATTATTAAAGATATCTGCACGAAATTTAAACACCTCTAATTGCGGCAGATAAAAGATTCAGAAATTTCACCCTAGATATACTTAAATGAGGTTGTTTCCCACTCTTTTATTACATTATTTTCTTTCTTTGTTTTAACTATACTCTTTTACTTTTAAAATACAACGTATTTTAAGTATTCTAGATTCCTGGATTTAGTGGCATCATGAGTGCGCATTAGCATTCTCATCCAAGCAAAGGCATAAAGAGAAGATGTGTATACACCCTTTTAAACCCCTCTCACACCAAAAAGAATCATACAGATTGTGTAATGAACCGGCTAGAACGCAGAGTTCTGGTTCCTGGCCAAGGTATGCGCCCGGGATCGATCCCAACCATGTGGTGCAAATTTTAAATCCTGGGTGTAGGACCGGTGCCCACTCATCATTATGAGGAAAGTGAGGAGCTATGATAGGCAACGGTCCCGGCCTCGTGAACCAACTTTCCGATTGGGGGATGCGTGATGCTGACTCAGATCACCTCCCCTACCTCTGCCGTGCGTACGTAGACGTGAGGTCGGCTGTCGGGCTGGCAAGCCCAGGTTCCTCACGGGCTGTAACGCCTTAGGATTATAACAGACTGTGCAATGCTATCAATCTTATAAAGAAATCAGGGAAGGCAATACAAGTCCTCGGGTACTACAAATAAGTTTGTCAACTGCATTGAAGCAGAAATTAAAATGAGTGATTGGTTTAATAAAATGTATTTGATATACTGTAAGTAATTTCAAGGTAATTCTAAGAATCATATTACTATCAATCATTGTTTATTCAGATATCTAGAAAAGTAAGAAAGTATTATGTCCTGAACTGCGAAAACCGCAACAGGCAACATGAGGGATGAAGCCGTACTCGTGTCACTTTTCGCCGTCGTCTCCAACATCTGCTGTTGATTCTGCTGCCGGTTGCTATAGTGGTTGGCTACGAGTTCTTTCTTTTAGCATATGTGTGGGCGTAGTGGGGGAGGATAACACCAGTTTAAATTAATTCAGAAATTTAATGTGATCTAATATTTGAGATATTGAAGCGACCGTTTGAAGATAAACGGATTATGAATCATAGCACTCGAAATTATTATTATAATAATAACTATTATTATACCTGCTAACTTCAGAAGTATAAATTTTACGGTTTAAAATAACTGTTTCGACAATAAAAAAAACTAGAAGCGTAAATTGCCGTGAGTCGCCAAAATTCTTGCCCACAAATCCCCTCGCGGCTACGCAAAGTAACTGATAACCCAACGCGGTCTTTGCGCTACAAAATACCGATCACCGTAAAATTCTGTAAACCTCAAGGCTATACACAAAAGAAACGACACTAATTTTAGCATTACACGCTTTTTTACTAACTTAAGTTCCGCCTACTTTAAAACTACCCCACCAAAGTTCCTACATTATACGTTGCCAGATCTTATGCATCTGAAACACAAGTTTTGTTCTTTGACTACCAAATTCTAAGAATTCTTCCTCTTTCTCATTTTTTCCGAACTGGCCAACGTGCGGTTTCACATCTCTTCTTTCTTAACGTCTTGAGTTCTAGCTACCTGAACATTGGGCTAATGGGTTTCTTGTTGACTTAAGTTCGCCGGAACGCTTATTTACCTTAGCAGCTCTACAATTAACTATTTACTCTTCCTGAACTCGTAATCCAGCTGGAACGGACTTCGTTATTCACTTACAAAATTGTAACCCTTTCTTCTTTCATTATGCATTGATTCAGTATATCGAGATTATTTATTGCAATTATTACTTTATCTTACTATCATTTCTTTCTTTATTTACACCTTCCCGTCAATAATTACGGAATCAGGGAGTGAAAGACGAGAATGCAACACATCTGAGCTTCACTGATATATCTAAATGTGTTCTCTTTGATTTCCATTATGGCGAAAATGAGAACTCTGCTACGTAACCTGGGAAATTATAAATATTCATTTACATACAAGATTGTGGTGCATGATTTACAATGGTTTTGCCCTCAGTTTTGAAACGAGAGCGTTAGAATGAATATGAGCCAGTCATAGATTAAAATTCCCATTTCAGAGACAATCTTAAACTTCCTGACAAGTTAGTTCACTACTTTGCTGCATCATTATGCACAACTGGTCGAAAGCCATTACCCAATTAACAGTATAATGGTTAAAGTTCAAGTAAACTGATCCCCTAAAATTGAGAAGGAAGGACATTATACTTGATATCACAGCAGTTATTGGGTAGTTAAGTGTAGTTTGTGTTTTATCTTTTAGGCGAAATAGTCGAGCTCTTGCATATTGGTTTAGCCTAAATAATTAAGTTTTATACATTAAATAACTTAATGAAAAGTACACTAATTAAAGATACATGTCTTCTCCAACTGGGTTAGTATTTATTCAAGGAAATAAACTTCAGCTTTAATGTAACAGCAAATGAAGTGTACTTACATTAAAACCTCCTTTGTTTCTCATATCCAGCAACTGCCATAAGACCTGTAAGAAGAAAAAAAACCCTATTTGTTACATTCACAGGACTTTCTATATTCTAGCGTTTATTTTGGATATACAAATTATTCTTACAAACGTTTATTTTTATTTGTGCTTCAATTTAATCCTAATAAAACTTCAAAAATTCAAAATATACATTTTATTTGTCATGCAAATACTCTTAAAGCAGTGCCTTCGTTTTGTGCCAAGGCCACAACCACCTTATATGCGTATCGGCCAAGACGGCAGAGCCTCGATATTATGCCACTCCGCAGAAGCAGCGCAGGACGTGTCAAGGGTACGTTTATCAGCTGTGATATCAGTCGTTGCTTTGTCTTTGTGTTATGAAGTGTTTCGACAATACGTGTGTTGTGTGTGATTTATTTAGGAATGTCATTCTCTTATTTGTCCACGGAAATGCCTGCCAAGAAATTCACGCTTGAACAGAGATTTTTATTTCCCATACATACTGAAAACTGAATCATGTATAAGGTGTGTAGACAATTCCAGTAGCAATTTCCTGGTTATCCAGTTTCGGATAGACACACTTTGAAATGTTTGGTCAATAAATCGACAGCAACGGGAGCGCTAAACGCTAAAAAATAAAGCTTATAGGAATAATCCCCACACCATATACGAACTTTAAGACAATATAAAAGCAGAAATTACGAACATTAGCAAAGAAGAACTTATGCGAGTGAGTGGTGATTTCATCCGACGTTGTCAAGAATGTCTTCGCGCCGATGGGCACAACTTTCAACAACACTAATAACAAGGTTAATACTCATTACATATTACTAACACAGTAAGTAACGCTGGAGTTACAGAACGGAAAACGCCGCAGTGCAGGAGACTGCGCGGAGCACGTATTCGTGCGATCCGTGGCCTTGGCATAAAACGAATGCAGTGTGTATGGTAATTTAATCAGAATCGTTAGCCTTTGTTTTTAGAAAATAAAACATTTCGAAACAATTTCCATATAAAGGTTATTGGGATGGGGTATTGCCTTGAAAAAGTTCGTGTCGCATCTTTGAAAGGTACTTAACCTAAACACCAAGTTGGGTATTTATCCGATTTTTTTCTTATGCTGTTCACAGATACACGATATTAAATTTTTCTGCAAATGCTTATATGAATAATCCCCACAACATATACGAACTTTAAGACAATATAAAAGCAGTTATATATAAGTTTATTTTATATACATTTGCCAAGTTTTCTTACGAAAATGCATTTTTCTATCTACTTCATGTTAACCGAGAAATAACCATTGCAAGAAATATTTTGATTACGCTTTCGTTATAGCTATAAAGGTCATAGAGGACATCAAACCAATACCAGGCGGACTCAAACAGGGAGCGATATGGCTCCAAGGCAATGTCAGAAGCTCGTATTGGAGGTCCGCGGCTCAAATTCCGCCAAGATCGTCTTCCATAACTGAATTTTTCCCGGTTTTCCTCATCATCTCTGTAAGGTATTAAATAAAATTATAACAGTATTTCGAAACAGCTGTATTATACGTACGGGGAAGCATCACTGAAGTTTCGTAAAAGAAATCAGTAAAATTGAGGTTCGATTTTACATCCAAAACTACTCAAAATCTCTGATATCTTAGACACTTGCCTTTCTATGCACCACAAGAAGCTGCAATTAATTTATAAATTTATCCTTTGAAAATTCTTTCTCTAGGCATTTTTTTCATTCAAATTGCCCCACACCATGGCATTTTCTCCCAATTCCTCTGAAGTTGTAGCTGTAGGTTAACGAAATAAAACGAACCAGACACTTTTCTGTTCAGAAGGTACTTTTATGTATTGGAAGCAATAAAGATGCTTAAAGACATGTAAAATTACATCCTTTGCTGTAAAACAAAATTGTTAATACGATTCTTTAATTAAGATATCAAGTGAAACCGCGGCATTGAAATGTTTCTAATTTGGTCAGATCGCAACCGTACATTAATGTTATCGCTTTCGTTTTGTCACCTCGACTTGTTACACCATAAATGGTATTAATTTGCTACTTCATCTGTTCAATATTACCAAAAATTAAAATACTGAACGTTCACGACTGTAAAAATGTTTTTTATAAGTATTTTATAAGCACATTTTGTGGATACCTTGAATTTTATGGCTTTATTACCGAAATAGGCAATACAAGTATAATTACAGTTTTAGAATATCACAAGATAAATTCTGGAGTTCCCCTTATGTCACTACACACAATGTGTATGCTATGGTAAGATAAAACCTATACATAAAAATCTGACGTGTTACTTCACATGGCTTCCTCTAGCATTCATCGTTTATTATTGGCTGTAAGTATTACGCCTACCAACACTTATTTTTCTATCTACTTCATTTTAAACCGGATAAAGCTTTGCAGAAGTAGCTGCATTACAGGCTTCGTTATACATACAAAAGGAATAGCAACAGCCCTATATTTATGAACTGGACGCTATATGCTGGCTTACTCTTTCCATGCAATCGTGAGAAACAACTGAATGTTGACAGGTCTTCAAAGAAATGACAAAGTATTGAACAAATCGAACCACTAATAACGTATATCTCAGAAATGGTTGATGCCACAAAAAAGTTATTTTAAATAAATTGTGTGTTTAAAACACATCTACATTTTTATGTAGTGTGTTTTCATCTATAGGTTACCAGTTATACAAGGTATCACAAGATTCGTTTAGTATGAAGAGGACTCCACATTTTATTCGTCATGTAAATATCCTTAACATATGGTACTTTAATCAAAATCGTTAGTCATTTTTTAGAAAATAAATTTCATCAAATGTTCCATGTAAACTGCAGCTAGAAGTGGGGGATTTTCTTGAAAGTCTTCGTGTGGCATCTTTGTAGGATTAGAATTAGGATTCTAAGCGGAGGGGCTTAGCACCTCGGCCTAAGCAGATCTGTGCCACGAGCGAGGTGCCCGGAAGGGGGGGATGAAGTGAGAAGAGACAGAGGGCGACCGCACCAGGAGGTACGACAGGCAGAGGGCAGGGTCCCTACTATTTCCAGATTTAAGTTCCCCAGATGGGCATGGAGCAGCTAGGTCCTCTCCTCCCACGTGGGGCTTGCACATCTCCTGGGGGACCCGGGATCTAGAGACCGTCCCAATCCGGGGTGCGAAGGTTGCCACAGAGCATCTTTTTTCCCTGCCATGCACACGCCGAGACCTCCCGCTGCACCTGCAACCTGAAAGAAACAAAGCGGATGAAGGGTGAAGTGAAATGAAAATGGAGGTGAAATGGAGGGACAGGAAATTCGGCGACTTAATGATCCTTCCCACGTTCGCCTGGCGACCCGGGGAAACCCCGAAAAACACCATGGGTCAGGAAAGTCAGCCACGACCTACTGAATACCTCCCGGAAGTGGTCTCAAAACATGCATTTCCGGTGAAATGTCGGTGTCAAATTTTTGCATGGAATTCAATACCTTCTCTACCTAAAAATGAAACGTCATATTTATAATTTAATTGGCATGTAATATTTGAAATTGGACAATAGAGCTTCTTTTTTTAAGGTGGCAGCTTGAGAATTAGAAATATTTTGAGATGAAACTAAAAAACGTGTGTCACAATGATGATTAAATTTTTAATTAAGAACAATGAATACATCTGAAAATAGAAATTTCCAATTATGCATTCTGAATGTTGTCGTTCTAAAATCTACAAACACATAATAAACCTTTGGATTTTAAAAGTTTTAAATAGGAAAAGAATTCGTTGCTTTGGTTCCAATTCTGAGAGTATAAAGTTGTTGGAATACTCCTAAGAAATGGTTCCATCTTCCACTGTCCGCTATATTTTTTACGCTCTCGTTCTGCCCTTATTGTAGAACTACACTCGGCAAACTTTGCGTTTTTTCACCTAGATTTTCCTTTTTGTAGTTCTTGTTATAAAAACCGCCATTATCGATACGCAGAGCGCCGGCCATTATCCGTGAGTTATTCCGGTTCACAAAATTCTGAAGAAAGACGCCATTACAGTGAATTGTAGTGGCAATAATGTAGCAAAGAAGCTAGCTTCTGGAAACGATACTAGTTTAGCTTCCCTCGTGTGTAGTTGGCATTCGAAAACAAAAGAAAGACAAGTGCCGCCCCAAAATCCCCTTTTATTGAAACAGCGGTACCAAACCGTAATAAACGTCTACCCCAAAACGAAATAAGATACTATAATCTTCATATCGGCTTTAAGGTTCCACTAGAGCGGTTGCGTAGCATTCACAACTGTGAAACAAAGCATGAAATTTGAGGCAGTGTTTTTAACACTTAAAAAATTTCAGTCTCTTTATATAATATAGAAATTCAATAACGGCCCGCTTTAAAGCAATATGTATATAAATAACATAAAATGTATTTAACAGGCATTGACATAATATTTATATTATTGTGTACATGTTTAATAATGTTATGTGAATGTATTACGTAATTTAATAATGTAGGAGTAATTTAATAAGTAAAAGTTGCTAACAATGAGGTAACAATGAGGTAACCTTGAGGCAATAATGAATTAGAAAGCTTAATAATGCTACTACTCATTCTTGGAAACAATAATGTAATATTTTTAAAACAGTTTATAAATAGCCAATCAACAACCAGAAAAAAGCTTAACTTAAATAAAAGTATTCTATGGGAGTAGAACTAGCCAATCAGAAACTGAAATACAGCAAATTGTACAAATTCAGAAGTCAGTTGCTAGCAGACAGCGTTCCTAACCGGACGCGAGATGAGTCTTCGAGAAGTTTAATACGTATTCAGTGTGAGACAAAAATAGTTTACGTGTTAAAAAGTGCAAGTAATTAATAAATAATCTCACAGCTCTCTATATCAGTGAAGTGCTATTTTAATAGTGTTAAGAATTAATAAAAGGAGTGCAGTAAAAATTATAATCTGTGTAGGTCTACATTCTTAGCCGCGCCAATTCATATCTTTAAAAACTAATACTGACGCAGCAGAGGCAAACATAAAGATATAATATTTAAAGAAACAGCCAAATTACAAAGTTAATATTTTTAAACTTGGGGCGAAGGCTAGCGGAAACTTTGTACTATACATGGGGCAGTTACTACTTCAAGTGTTCGGTTCCCCAACAGTCGAAATAAAATACGGCTCCTCCAAAAATAAACAATTCCTTTTTAAAATTATGCTCTTATTCTGAATAGACCACGGTCCTAACGTAGTAGACATTTAATTTCGAGTTTGAAGTGAGTATATTTTGTGCTGTTATGTGTTCCTTTTATGTTTTGTATCTGTGTTATAATCCAGCCAGTCACTTTACGTTGCTTGTCCCCTTGCTTAACGCAGTCTTTGGTGCTCTCTTTTTTCTCCTCTCTGGTTTGCTTACGTGGCATGTGCTTTGACCGCACGCGGTGAGTGGTGGATTTCTGTCGCATTGCAGGGATAGCTCTCTGCCCGGCAACAACTCATCCGGATTGTGGAAGTTTTTTGTAATGTATTTAAGGAACGTCTTTTGTGATTATTTGGGGATCGGTCTTATGTAAAGGTAGGCTTTGTTATCAGTTTTATATCCTGGTAATGGTGAGTGAATTTTGGGGCGGAAAACGTAATGTGTGTTTTAAAATACGAATTCGTAAAGTGACTGGCTCTTGGAATTTTCATATGTTTAGTGTGTTTTGGTTCTTTTCTAGCTGAGTTATATTTTCAGTATGTGATTTTCAGTGCATAGTTAGTTTAAAATTACAGAAATTCTGTTGTGTTAATTATGAGAGCAGTAATTGCAGTTGAGTTATATTTTCAGTACGTGATTTTCAGTGCATAGTTAGTTTAAAATTACAGAAATTCGGAGAGCAGTAATTGCAGTTGAGTTATATTTTCAGTACGTGATTTTCAGTGCATAGTTAGTTTAAAATTACAGAAATTCTGCTGTGTTAATTATGAGAGCAGTAATTGCAGTTGAGTTATATTTTCAGTACGTGATTTTAAGCGCATAGTTAGTTTAAAATTACAGAAATTCTGTTGTATTAATTATGAGAGCAGTAATTGCAGTTGAGTTATATTTTCAGTACGTGATTTTCAGTGCATAGTTAGTTTAAAATTACAGAAATTCTGTTGTGTTAATTATGAGAGCAGTAATTGCAGTTAAAACCC
Organism: Deroplatys truncata; assembly: GCA_030765065.1. Lineage (NCBI taxonomy): Eukaryota > Metazoa > Arthropoda > Insecta > Mantodea > Mantidae > Deroplatys > Deroplatys truncata. The sequence goes on from CM060979.1 coordinate 92,178,732, forward strand.
AATCATGCTGAACCCAATCATGCTGAACTTTTGTAACTGAAAACGGTTGGGTTGTAAAGTACATCTAGCTCAGCTGGACTTTGAAGCTCACTGTTACTAGAAATTCAAGAAAGTCTGTTTGGGTCTTGATTAACATTCTTAGCAAGTCTTTGACTAGATAAACATAATTAAATATATTGGTCTGATGTTTATAGTGGTCTTGTTTTATAAACTTTCTAAATTGATTTTGTTTGTTGAATTTTTGGTTTTACTTAATTTTTGCTGTATTTAAAACTTGCCTTACTGCTCTGCTCAATTGGTTTTGGTTGGTTTACTATTTAAGACATCTTTGTTTTACAGTTATTCTTTTAAGGTTGCTTTACGGTTCTGGTTATTAATGTTTGTTTATTATTATCATTAAAGTACCCAAAAAAAACTTATCAATAATAGTATATTTTTGAGAGTTCTGGTTTCCATTTTGTTTTCCCCTACGGCACTCGTTAGGGCTTCCCTTTTCGCTTGGCCGGGGTTCCCTAACTCAGTCAAACCTTTCTTAAGCGTCTGCATGGTTTCGCTGCCTTGCTCCAGTGTTGTGTTTTGGGAGAAACAGCGGAACCATTGCAAATTACTGGTAGCAGAGCGTGGTTAATTGATTTGTCTGTGTTGGTTAGGGAATATTTTTGGGTTTGTTGTTTGCTCTGTATTCCCCGGATCTCATTTTCTTTCTTGTACCATATCCATAGTATCAAGATGGCGGTATCGGTTACTAATGTGGACAGATTATGGAAAGGTGAATTGTGGGTAGAGTTGGTTGTACGTGGAGGTCAATGTTCTATGACAACTGAAGTGGCTATTATGTTGTATGTTTTTCGACAAATTAAGGATGCTCCAATAATTACTGTTTCTATTGATCACGTGGTAGTGACTAGGTGTGAGTCCACTTGCTCGTTGGCCTTAGCAGAGATTCAGGATAATTTAATGGATTTTGGGCGCGAGGATTCTCCCTCTAAGGCACAGTTGCTCCGGTGGCAAGTTAGAATTCGACATTACTTGTTCTATTTAGATTATATCTTACAGAGATTCCCTACTTTGTAGTCATGTATAGCGTTGCAAAAGTTAAAGGATCAGTTTAAGGAATTAGCCCATAAGGTGGAGGAAGATTTTGGGACCTCACAGGATGACACTGGGGCGTCTCCCTTGTATAATCAAGGATTGTCAGATGTGGTTCTGCCTGCGATTGCGGTGTCTGCGTTTCGGCCACTTAGACTCGCTCATCCCCTCCAGCAATTCGTGGAGGGCTTTCAGTTAAACAACATTGTTGATGTACCATCGGCCTTAAAGTTTCTCTATTTTCTTGTTCGATTGACGCTAATGGCTAAGCGTTATTTGGTACCCACGGCTCAAGTGATAGAATTATTATCTGTCAAAGTGTCTGGGATAGTTTCGGACCTGTTAATGCGGTGTGCTGGTTTGGCCGACCCTGTGACTCGCTTTCATTTGGCCCTTTTTAGACATGTTCATTCCGCGTAGGGAATCCACGAGGATAATGCAAGACGTATATTTTCGTCCTCAGGGTCTAACGGAACCGTTTACAGAATATATGGTTCGGGTTAAGGAAACTGCTTTAGTGTTGGTGCTCCCTGATACGGAAGCGGAAATTTGTGATGCCATTTTATCAGGACTCAATCCAGTCGTCAGGTCGGCTTTGGTTTTAGGACCTCGACCGTCAAACTTGCAGCAGTTGGAAGCATTGGTACCTAAACTCAATGAAGTTATGCTTGTTGATAGGCTGCGTCTGTCAGAGCCTCCGGGCTCATTAGCAACTCCTAATACCACTGTATCAGCTCCTTCTTCGGCCATTGTTCCGGTTTCGGGTCGTCTGGTCACTATGAAATGCTTTCAGTGTGGTCAGGAAGGCCATGTTCGACGAAATTGTCCCAATAGGAGGACCGTGAATCGGGATTTCCTTTGTGTTTCTAATCAGGGGCGACAGTTTCGACCTTTATGACGCCAGAAGGTTAAGTCGGCCATTGGTTTGTCTCGGCATATTTGTGGTTATCCGTTTTCGGGTAAACTCTTGGTTCAAGTTTCTCTTGAAAAGTTGCCTTTATTGGCGTTATTAGATTCTGGAAGTTCCGTCTCTTTGATTCAGCTTGATTGGCTTAGGTTAAATTTACCATGTATTATGTCGCGTGCAACCACGTGTCAGTTGGTTTGTTTGATGGTCAATGGTCAGGCTTTTCAAGTTACTCAAAGCGTATCATGTACTATACGTTTCCCACGTTTTACGTGGAAACATAGTTTTTTCGTCGTTCCCAGGCTTCCTTATGCATGTGTCCTAGGTGCCGATTTTATGTCAAGGACGGGGATGGCTATTGATTTTTCCACTAGGCAGATCGCTTTTTATTTTGCTCCCCGGATAAAGTTGGACTTTGTGAGGGATTTTAAACCATCTCGGCCCCCTTTAACCTTGGGAGATATTAATTTGGTAACCCAAAATTGCGCAACTTCTTCTCTGTCTCATTTGTCCCCTGAACAGGCAAAGCAAATAGAGCATTTAGTTGGGGAATTTGATTCATTGTTTACAGATGTTTTAGGGGTCACTCATTTGACTCAATATGAAATTCAGTTAACTGATTCTACTCCGGTCAAGTTATCTCCATATAAGCTCACACCACCGAAGATGGCTATATTAAAAGAGAAAATACAGAAGATGCTTGACCAAGGGGTTATTAGACCGTCTACTTCAAATTACAGCAGCCCCATACTTCTAGTACCGAAGGGAGATCAGGATTTTAGACCGGTCATAGATTATCGTCTCTTGAACAAAAGAATACTTATTGAAAGTACCCCTTTGCCCGATTTGCATACAGCTGCTCATCATTTTTCGAAGCCTCGCGTTTTTACGACCCTGGATTTAAACAATGCTTATCATCAGATTCCTTTGGCTGAACATTCCAAGCATCTAACAGCTTTCGCTACCCCCTGGCGCCTTTATGAATTCAATAGGGTCCCATTTGGTTTGGCTACGGGCGCGCAAGTCCTCCCTCGTTTGCTGGATAATTTGTTTTCGGACATAAAATTTAAATATTTGTACCATTACTTAGATGATCTTGTAGTATATTCCGAGGATTTTGACTCACGTCTTGTTCATTTACGTGAGGTCTTTCGTCGCCTACAGAGCTCCGGGTTATCAGTTAAGCAGTCTAAAGTTCATTTTGCCACCTCTCAAATATCATTTTTGGGCCATATGGTTTCCCCTTCTGGTATTACCATAGACCCGTATCGCACTAAGGCTATTAGAAATTTTCCGGCACCCAAGAATAAGCGTGAGGTGGCTCGATTTTTCGGAATCGTTAACTTCTTCTCTAAATTTATTTCAAGTTTTTCTACTCGGGCGGAACCACTTAATTGCTTACGTAGGAAAGGGGTTACTTTTGCGTGGGCCGAGGAGCAGGAAGCGGCATCTGTTGATCTAAAAGAGGCTATTTCAAACCCTCCAGTCTTGGCTTTTCCAGATTTTGCCATGCCCTTCATTTTACAGACGGATGCTAGTGCTAGCGCGCTAGCGGCAGTTTTGTTGCAGGAATTTCCTGAGGGTCGTCGTCCCATTTATTATAGCTCGCGTAATTTATCTCCTGAAGAACGTAAATTTTCTACATATGAATTAGAAACCTTAGCGGTGCTTTTTGGATTGGAGAAGTATAGGGTGTACTTAGAACATGTGCATTTCTTTTTAGAGTGCGATGACCAGGCTTTAACGTGGGCGTTAGCTGTTCCAAGGAAGACAGGTCGCCTTGCGCGTTGGGGTGTCCGGATAGGTGCCTTTAAGTTTACTCCTTCCTTTATCAGGGGTTCAGAAAATTGTATTGCGGATGCTCTTACCCGGGTATTTTCCGAACCTACTGAGGAGTGTGTTTATTTCGAGACTTTGGATGCTCGTTCTGCGGATACTCAGATTGAGAGCTTCTCATTTTCGGCATTTCCTGAAATGTTTGTCAGTATACCTGAACTTCAACTTACCGATTCTGGGTTGGCTTCAATTATTCAGCAAATTAAATCGGGAGTTTCACTGCAGGATTATAAGATTCATGAGGGTGTTTTGATGGGAAGAGCTAGTTTTGATCGGCGTTATAAAGTCATAGTTCCGAAGGCAGCTATTCCCATGATTCTTAGTTATTTTCACGCTTCTCCTTTCGGGGGTCATTTAGGCATTGCCAAAACCAGAAACCGAATTCGTGAACAGTTTATGTGGCGGGGCATGGATTTCGATGTAAGAAAGCATGTTAAGGCTTGCCGCATTTGCGCATTGTCCAACCCCGCGCAGGATACAAATTGGGGATATTTGGCTTCGGAGGTTCCCTCCGCGCCCATGGAGAAACTATTTGTAGATTTTATCGGACCGTTCCCTCGTTCTATTCAGGGAAATATTTTTGCATTGGTGCTTACTGATGCTTTCTCAAAGTTCGTATGCATTTCACCTCTGAGTGCTGCTACTGCTCGCCTTGCTATTCGGGAACTTGGAACAATATTTGGATCTTTTGGTGCTCCTCAATATCTGGTCTCTGTTAACGGTTCGCAATTTAAGTCGCGTCTCTTTCGTTCCTTTTGTTTTGATTGGGGTATTAAGCATTTTACTACTACCCCTTATTACCCTAACCCCTCATTAGCGGAACGGGTCAACCGTAACCTTAAGTCCGCTTTAATTGCTTATCATCACCAGCAGCACAATTGCTGGGAAAAATACGTGAAGCAACTTCAGTTTGCTTTCAATTCTGCGAGACATGAGGTTCATAAGACGACGCCATTTTCTTTGTTATTTGCCTACCAACCTTCGTCTCCTTTGGCTAATTTGTGGGCGTTAAATGATTTATTACCGGCTGACAATTCTCCGCATACCATTCGTACTAACTGGAAGGCTGCCTTGAATAATCTGCGTAGAGGCCACTCTATGAGAAAGCAGCGATACGATGCGTCCCGTCGTCCCTCCCCATTCAAAGTGGGAGATGTTGTTATGTGCCGTAACTATCTTCAGTCCTCGAAAGCAGATGCGTTTGCCGCCAAGTTAGCTCCTCGCTATCTTGGCCCGTTTAATATTCTCAGAATTTATAAGGGGGTGTCTGTTCTTTTGCAAGAATTGTCTTCCTCCTGCAGGAACCGCGCTCACCTGTCGCAGCTTAAATTGTATAACTCGGGGTAGTTTGTGTCTAGGTTAACTACTGGTTTTGTTTCTAGTTTTCATTCTGTTGGTTCATTGGGGGATGTATGGTTATGTCCGTGTGCTAGGGCTATTCAAGGGTCAGTCACTTGTGAGTTCCTGAATATTTTGGAGGAATTTATGATTTCCTTTTCAAGTTAGTGTGCAAGATAAATATGGTAACATGTATGGTTACCTAATTCTGAAAGTTGTGCCTTATTTCCATTCGCCCTTGCTGGGGTATTTGGCTGTTGCGCAGAGCCTACCTTTGCTGTTGTTCCTGTTATTTTGAGTGGCCTTTTGTGTTTCTATAAATTTGGCTCGAATTTAAAATCCTTTGTTTTTTATTGTTAATCTTTGGGGGTAATATTTTAAATCATAATTATATATATACATATTTATAAGGTCACTTAAATTCAGTGGGTGTCAGCTTAATTAAATTGTTCTTATTGGGTTAAATTCCTTGCTTCCACACCGGTGATGCCTTGCCGGTATGCCCTGTTCACCTGCCTCTCCCCAGTTATAGTTTGTGTGGGGTCGGGGCAAGTGAATTATTATTTTAGTTGTACATAGTTGTTATATAGTGCATTATGTCTCATAGTTGTTTCATTGTATACCATGTTTATTTCTTGTTCTATAATTGTAATGCTATACTTGTCTAATTTAAAAATGCACATGGTTTATTATGAAATTCAATATTTATATGTCTATAAAATTATAATTGATTGAAGATGATTTAGTTTGTATATGTAAGTTTATTTTTTGCTTTGTGAGCCACCTCTGCTGCTTTGTTTTATTATGTTTCAGATTCTTATCCTTCTCGGCTACCATCCCTTTTTCCTTCCTCGTGCTACTCTGTGTGGACACGTTCTGGTCCTTCTGACTGCTGTGCAAGTTTCTTCTGCTCCTGTGGTGTGTGCTGCCGGGTAGTCCTACGTGGGAATATCACCGTCGGACGCTATTTGGTTGATTAATATACTGAAGCCTTTGTCCTCTTCCGGATCCTGACAACTTTATACATGTTTTGGCCCCCTTCAGTTTCTGCCTTAGAGTTAACCGTCTGCAGTGTCGGCGTTATAAGTAAAGAAAAATGTATACTCCTGGTTAACGGCATGTCCGCTGAATGTTGCTGCCAAAATTATGATGCAACTTTTCGCCTGTGTCTGTTCCTGGGAGTTATATACTTAAGCTTTTATCATCACCTTGGATGGCTGCCCGGTTGCTACGTCGTGAGATATATGCTGTTGGGGTTTGCTTGCCTCATTATGGTCTTCTCCATGTGTGTTCAGTGTCAACTACTGAAGTTTGCGGACTGTATGTGTAGAGTTACCTTCTTCATCTACTTACAGTGTAGCATGTTCCTTCTGTTTTCCTAGGTGTTTCCCCTTTTGGCTCTTTATTGTTCCCTTTCCTCGAGTTCCTATAAATGGTTATTTTTTTTCTTTCTTCTCGCAAGCTCGCCGATTGGGGGGGGGCTATTGTGGTGTTATGTGTTCCTTTTATGTTTTGTATCTGTGTTATAATCCAGCCCGTCACTTTACGTTGCTTGTCCCCTTGCTTAACGCACTCTTTGGTGCTCTCTTTTTTCTCCTCTCTGGTTTGCTTACGTGTGATGTGCTTTGACCGCACGCGGTGAGTGGTGGATTTCTGTCGCATTGCAGGGATAGCACTCTGCCCGGCAACAACTCATCCGGATTGTGGAAGTTTTTTGTAATGTATTTAAGGAACGTCTTTTGTGATTATTTGGGGATCGGCCTTATGTAAACGTAGGCTTTGTTATCAGTTTTATATCTTGGTAATGGTGAGTGAATTTTGGGGCGGAAAACGTAATGTGTGATTTAAAATACGAATTCGTAAAGTGACTGGCTCTTGGAATTGTTCATATGTTTAGTGTGTGTTGGTTCTTTTCTAGCTGAGTTATATTTTCAGTACGTGATTTTCAGTGCATAGTTAGTTTAAAATTACACAAATTCTGTTGTATTAATTATGAGAGCAGTAATTGCAGTTGAGTTATATTTTCAGTACGTGATTTTCAGTGCATAGTTAGTTTAAAATTACAGAAATTCGGAGAGCAGTAATTGCAGTTGAGTTATATTTTCAGTACGTGATTTTCAGTGCATAGTTAGTTTAAAATTACAGAAATTCTGCTGTGTTAATTATGAGAGCAGTAATTGCAGTTGAGTTATATTTTCAGTACGTGATTTTAAGCGCATAGTTAGTTTAAAATTACAGAAATTCTGTTGTGTTAATTATGAGAGCAGTAATTGCAGTTGAGTTATATTTTCAGTACGTGATTTTCAGTGCATAGTTAGTTTAAAATTACAGAAATTCTGTTGTGTTAATTATGAGAGCAGTAATTGCAGTTAAAACCCAATCATGCTGAACCCAATCATGCTGAACTTTTGTAACTGAAAACGGTTGGGTTGTAAAGTACATCTAGCTCAGCTGGACTTTGAAGCTCACTGTTACTAGAAATTCAAGAAAGTCTGTTTGGGTCTTGATTAACATTCTTAGCAAGTCTTTGACTAGATAAACATAATTAAATATATTGGTCTGATGTTTATAGTGGTCTTGTTTTATAAACTTTCTAAATTGATTTTGTTTGTTGAATTTTTGGTTTTACTTAATTTTTGCTGTATTTAAAACTTGCCTTACTGCTCTGCTCAATTGGTTTTGGTTGGTTTACTATTTAAGACATCTTTGTTTTACAGTTATTCTTTTAAGGTTGCTTTACGGTTCTGGTTATTAATGTTTGTTTATTATTATCATTAAAGTACCCAAAAAAAACTTATCAATAATAGTATATTTTTGAGAGTTCTGGTTTCCATTTTGTTTTCCCCTACGGCACTCGTTAGGGCTTCCCTTTTCGCTTGGCCGGGGTTCCCTAACTCAGTCAAACCTTTCTTAAGCGTCTGCATGGTTTCGCTGCCTTGCTCCAGTGTTGTGTTTTGGGAGAAACAGCGGAACCATTGCAAATTACTGGTAGCAGAGCGTGGTTAATTGATTTGTCTGTGTTGGTTAGGCAATATTTTTGGGTTTGTTGTTTGCTCTGTATTCCCCGGATCTCATTTTCTTTCTTGTACCATATCCATAGTATCAAGATGGCGGTTACGGTTACTAATGTGGACAGATTATGGAAAGGTGAATTGTGGGTAGAGTTGGTTGTACGTGGAGGTCAATGTTCTATGACAACTGAAGTGGCTATTATGTTGTATGTTTTTCGACAAATTAAGGATGCTCCAATAATTACTGTTTCTATTGATCACGTGGTAGTGACTAGGTGTGAGTCCACTTGCTCGTTGGCCTTAGCAGAGATTCAGGATAATTTAATGGATTTTGGGCGCGAGGATTCTCCCTCTAAGGCACAGTTGCTCCGGTGGCAAGTTAGAATTCGACATTACTTGTTCTATTTAGATTATATCTTACAGAGATTCCCTACTTTGCAGTCATGTATAGCGTTGCAAAAGTTAAAGGATCAGTTTAAGGAATTATCCCATAAGGTGGAGGAAGATTTTGGGACCTCACAGGATGACACTGGGGCGTCTCCCTTGTATAATCAAGGATTGTCAGATGTGGTTCTGCCTGCGATTGCGGTGTCTGCGTTTCGGCCACTTAGACTCGCTCATCCCCTCCAGCAATTCGTGGAGGGCTTTCAGTTAAACAACATTGTTGATGTACCATCGGCCTTAAAGTTTCTCTATTTTCTTGTTCGATTGACGCTAATGGCTAAGCGTTATTTGGTACCCACGGCTCAAGTGATAGAATTATTATCTGTCAAAGTGTCTGGGATAGTTTCGGACCTGTTAATGCGGTGTGCTGGTTTGGCCGACCCTGTGACTCGCTTTCATTTGGCCCTTTTTAGACATGTTCATTCCGCGTAGGGAATCCACGAGGATAATGCAAGACGTATATTTTCGTCCTCAGGGTCTAACGGAACCGTTTACAGAATATATGGTTCGGGTTAAGGAAACTGCTTTAGTGTTGGTGCTCCCTGATACGGAAGCGGAAATTTGTGATGCCATTTTATCAGGACTCAATCCAGTCGTCAGGTCGGCTTTGGTTTTAGGACCTCGACCGTCAAACTTGCAGCAGTTGGAAGCATTGGTACCTAAACTCAATGAAGTTATGCTTGTTGATAGGCTGCGTCTGTCAGAGCCTCCGGGCTCATTAGCAACTCCTAATACCACTGTATCAGCTCCTTCTTCGGCCATTGTTCCGGTTTCGGGTCGTCTGGTCACTATGAAATGCTTTCAGTGTGGTCAGGAAGGCCATGTTCGACGAAATTGTCCCAATAGGAGGACCGTGAATCGGGATTTCCTTTGTGTTTCTAATCAGGGGCGACAGTTTCGACCTTTATGACGCCAGAAGGTTAAGTCGGCCATTGGTTTGTCTCGGCATATTTGTGGTTATCCGTTTTCGGGTAAACTCTTGGTTCAAGTTTCTCTTGAAAAGTTGCCTTTATTGGCGTTATTAGATTCTGGAAGTTCCGTCTCTTTGATTCAGCTTGATTGGCTTAGGTTAAATTTACCATGTATTATGTCGCGTGCAACCACGTGTCAGTTGGTTTGTTTGATGGTCAATGGTCAGGCTTTTCAAGTTACTCAAAGCGTATCATGTACTATACGTTTCCCACGTTTTACGTGGAAACATAGTTTTTTCGTCGTTCCCAGGCTTCCTTATGCATGTGTCCTAGGTGCCGATTTTATGTCAAGGACGGGGATGGCTATTGATTTTTCCACTAGGCAGATCGCTTTTTATTTTGCTCCCCGGATAAAGTTGGACTTTGTGAGGGATTTTAAACCATCTCGGCCCCCTTTAACCTTGGGAGATATTAATTTGGTAACCCAAAATTGCGCAACTTCTTCTCTGTCTCATTTGTCCCCTGAACAGGCAAAGCAAATAGAGCATTTAGTTGGGGAATTTGATTCATTGTTTACAGATGTTTTAGGGGTCACTCATTTGACTCAATATGAAATTCAGTTAACTGATTCTACTCCGGTCAAGTTATCTCCATATAAGCTCACACCACCGAAGATGGCTATATTAAAAGAGAAAATACAGAAGATGCTTGACCAAGGGGTTATTAGACCGTCTACTTCAAATTACAGCAGCCCCATACTTCTAGTACCGAAGGGAGATCAGGATTTTAGACCGGTCATAGATTATCGTCTCTTGAACAAAAGAATACTTATTGAAAGTACCCCTTTGCCCGATTTGCATACAGCTGCTCATCATTTTTCGAAGCCTCGCGTTTTTACGACCCTGGATTTAAACAATGCTTATCATCAGATTCCTTTGGCTGAACATTCCAAGCATCTAACAGCTTTCGCTACCCCCTGGCGCCTTTATGAATTCAATAGGGTCCCATTTGGTTTGGCTACGGGCGCGCAAGTCCTCCCTCGTTTGCTGGATAATTTGTTTTCGGACATAAAATTTAAATATTTGTACCATTACTTAGATGATCTTGTAGTATATTCCGAGGATTTTGACTCACGTCTTGTTCATTTACGTGAGGTCTTTCGTCGCCTACAGAGCTCCGGGTTATCAGTTAAGCAGTCTAAAGTTCATTTTGCCACCTCTCAAATATCATTTTTGGGCCATATGGTTTCCCCTTCTGGTATTACCATAGACCCGTATCGCACTAAGGCTATTAGAAATTTTCCGGCACCCAAGAATAAGCGTGAGGTGGCTCGATTTTTCGGAATCGTTAACTTCTTCTCTAAATTTATTTCAAGTTTTTCTACTCGGGCGGAACCACTTAATTGCTTACGTAGGAAAGGGGTTACTTTTGCGTGGGCCGAGGAGCAGGAAGCGGCATCTGTTGATCTAAAAGAGGCTATTTCAAACCCTCCAGTCTTGGCTTTTCCAGATTTTGCCATGCCCTTCATTTTACAGACGGATGCTAGTGCTAGCGCGCTAGCGGCAGTTTTGTTGCAGGAATTTCCTGAGGGTCGTCGTCCCATTTATTATAGCTCGCGTAATTTATCTCCTGAAGAACGTAAATTTTCTACATATGAATTAGAAACCTTAGCGGTGCTTTTTGGATTGGAGAAGTATAGGGTGTACTTAGAACATGTGCATTTCTTTTTAGAGTGCGATGACCAGGCTTTAACGTGGGCGTTAGCTGTTCCAAGGAAGACAGGTCGCCTTGCGCGTTGGGGTGTCCGGATAGGTGCCTTTAAGTTTACTCCTTCCTTTATCAGGGGTTCAGAAAATTGTATTGCGGATGCTCTTACCCGGGTATTTTCCGAACCTACTGAGGAGTGTGTTTATTTCGAGACTTTGGATGCTCGTTCTGCGGATACTCAGATTGAGAGCTTCTCATTTTCGGCATTTCCTGAAATGTTTGTCAGTATACCTGAACTTCAACTTACCGATTCTGGGTTGGCTTCAATTATTCAGCAAATTAAATCGGGAGTTTCACTGCAGGATTATAAGATTCATGAGGGTGTTTTGATGGGAAGAGCTAGTTTTGATCGGCGTTATAAAGTCATAGTTCCGAAGGCAGCTATTCCCATGATTCTTAGTTATTTTCACGCTTCTCCTTTCGGGGGTCATTTAGGCATTGCCAAAACCAGAAACCGAATTCGTGAACAGTTTATGTGGCGGGGCATGGATTTCGATGTAAGAAAGCATGTTAAGGCTTGCCGCATTTGCGCATTGTCCAACCCCGCGCAGGATACAAATTGGGGATATTTGGCTTCGGAGGTTCCCTCCGCGCCCATGGAGAAACTATTTGTAGATTTTATCGGACCGTTCCCTCGTTCTATTCAGGGAAATATTTTTGCATTGGTGCTTACTGATGCTTTCTCAAAGTTCGTATGCATTTCACCTCTGAGTGCTGCTACTGCTCGCCTTGCTATTCGGGAACTTGGAACAATATTTGGATCTTTTGGTGCTCCTCAATATCTGGTCTCTGTTAACGGTTCGCAATTTAAGTCGCGTCTCTTTCGTTCCTTTTGTTTTGATTGGGGTATTAAGCATTTTACTACTACCCCTTATTACCCTAACCCCTCATTAGCGGAACGGGTCAACCGTAACCTTAAGTCCGCTTTAATTGCTTATCATCACCAGCAGCACAATTGCTGGGAAAAATACGTGAAGCAACTTCAGTTTGCTTTCAATTCTGCGAGACATGAGGTTCATAAGACGACGCCATTTTCTTTGTTATTTGCCTACCAACCTTCGTCTCCTTTGGCTAATTTGTGGGCGTTAAATGATTTATTACCGGCTGACAATTCTCCGCATACCATTCGTACTAACTGGAAGGCTGCCTTGAATAATCTGCGTAGAGGCCACTCTATGAGAAAGCAGCGATACGATGCGTCCCGTCGTCCCTCCCCATTCAAAGTGGGAGATGTTGTTATGTGCCGTAACTATCTTCAGTCCTCGAAAGCAGATGCGTTTGCCGCCAAGTTAGCTCCTCGCTATCTTGGCCCGTTTAATATTCTCAGAATTTATAAGGGGGTGTCTGTTCTTTTGCAAGAATTGTCTTCCTCCTGCAGGAACCGCGCTCACCTGTCGCAGCTTAAATTGTATAACTCGGGGTAGTTTGTGTCTAGGTTAACTACTGGTTTTGTTTCTAGTTTTCATTCTGTTGGTTCATTGGGGGATGTATGGTTATGTCCGTGTGCTAGGGCTATTCAAGGGTCAGTCACTTGTGAGTTCCTGAATATTTTGGAGGAATTTATGATTTCCTTTTCAAGTTAGTGTGCAAGATAAATATGGTAACATGTATGGTTACCTAATTCTGAAAGTTGTGCCTTATTTCCATTCGCCCTTGCTGGGGTATTTGGCTGTTGCGCAGAGCCTACCTTTGCTGTTGTTCCTGTTATTTTGAGTGGCCTTTTGTGTTTCTATAAATTTGGCTCGAATTTAAAATCCTTTGTTTTTTATTGTTAATCTTTGGGGGTAATATTTTAAATCATAATTATATATATACATATTTATAAGGTCACTTAAATTCAGTGGGTGTCAGCTTAATTAAATTGTTCTTATTGGGTTAAATTCCTTGCTTCCACACCGGTGATGCCTTGCCGGTATGCCCTGTTCACCTGCCTCTCCCCAGTTATAGTTTGTGTGGGGTCGGGGCAAGTGAATTATTATTTTAGTTGTACATAGTTGTTATATAGTGCATTATGTCTCATAGTTGTTTCATTGTATACCATGTTTATTTCTTGTTCTATAATTGTAATGCTATACTTGTCTAATTTAAAAATGCACATGGTTTATTATGAAATTCAATATTTATATGTCTATAAAATTATAATTGATTGAAGATGATTTAGTTTGTATATGTAAGTTTATTTTTTGCTTTGTGAGCCACCTCTGCTGCTTTGTTTTATTATGTTTCAGATTCTTATCCTTCTCGGCTACCATCCCTTTTTCCTTCCTCGTGCTACTCTGTGTGGACACGTTCTGGTCCTTCTGACTGCTGTGCAAGTTTCTTCTGCTCCTGTGGTGTGTGCTGCCGGGTAGTCCTACGTGGGAATATCACCGTCGGACGCTATTTGGTTGATTAATATACTGAAGCCTTTGTCCTCTTCCGGATCCTGACAACTTTATACATGTTTTGGCCCCCTTCAGTTTCTGCCTTAGAGTTAACCGTCTGCAGTGTCGGCGTTATAAGTAAAGAAAAATGTATACTCCTGGTTAACGGCATGTCCGCTGAATGTTGCTGCCAAAATTATGATGCAACTTTTCGCCTGTGTCTGTTCCTGGGAGTTATATACTTAAGCTTTTATCATCACCTTGGATGGCTGCCCGGTTGCTACGTCGTGAGATATATGCTGTTGGGGTTTGCTTGCCTCATTATGGTCTTCTCCATGTGTGTTCAGTGTCAACTACTGAAGTTTGCGGACTGTATGTGTAGAGTTACCTTCTTCATCTACTTACAGTGTAGCATGTTCCTTCTGTTTTCCTAGGTGTTTCCCCTTTTGGCTCTTTATTGTTCCCTTTCCTCGAGTTCCTATAAATGGTTATTTTTTTTCTTTCTTCTCGCAAGCTCGCCGATTGGGGGGGGGGCTATTGTGGTGTTATGTGTTCCTTTTATGTTTTGTATCTGTGTTATAATCCAGCCCGTCACTTTACGTTGCTTGTCCCCTTGCTTAACGCACTCTTTGGTGCTCTCTTTTTTCTCCTCTCTGGTTTGCTTACGTGTGATGTGCTTTGACCGCACGCGGTGAGTGGTGGATTTCTGTCGCATTGCAGGGATAGCACTCTGCCCGGCAACAACTCATCCGGATTGTGGAAGTTTTTTGTAATGTATTTAAGGAACGTCTTTTGTGATTATTTGGGGATCGGCCTTATGTAAACGTAGGCTTTGTTATCAGTTTTATATCTTGGTAATGGTGAGTGAATTTTGGGGCGGAAAACGTAATGTGTGATTTAAAATACGAATTCGTAAAGTGACTGGCTCTTGGAATTGTTCATATGTTTAGTGTGTGTTGGTTCTTTTCTAGCTGAGTTATATTTTCAGTACGTGATTTTCAGTGCATAGTTAGTTTAAAATTACACAAATTCTGTTGTATTAATTATGAGAGCAGTAATTGCAGTTGAGTTATATTTTCAGTACGTGATTTTCAGTGCATAGTTAGTTTAAAATTACAGAAATTCGGAGAGCAGTAATTGCAGTTGAGTTATATTTTCAGTACGTGATTTTCAGTGCATAGTTAGTTTAAAATTACAGAAATTCTGCTGTGTTAATTATGAGAGCAGTAATTGCAGTTGAGTTATATTTTCAGTACGTGGTTTTAAGCGCATAGTTAGTTTAAAATTACAGAAATTCTGTTGTGTTAATTATGAGAGCAGTAATTGCAGTTGAGTTATATTTTCAGTACGTGATTTTCAGTGCATAGTTAGTTTAAAATTACAGAAATTCTGTTGTGTTAATTATGAGAGCAGTAATTGCAGCTAAAACCCAATCATGCTGAACTTTTGTAACTGAAAACGGTTGGGTTGTAAAGTACATCTAGCTCAGCTGGACTTTGAAGCTCACTGTTACTAGAAATTCATGAAAGTCTGTTTGGGTCTTGATTAACATTCTTAGCAAGTCTTTGACTAGATAAACATAATTAAATATATTGGTCTGATGTTTATAGTGGTCTTGTTTTATAAACTTTCTAAATTGATTTTGTTTGTTGAATTTTTGGTTTTACTTAATTTTTGCTGTATTTAAAACTTGCCTTACTGCTCTGCTCAATTGGTTTTGGTTGGTTTACTATTTAAGCCATCTTTGTTTTACAGTTATTCTTTTAAGGTTGCTTTACGGTTCTGGTTATTAATGTTTGTTTATTATTATCATTAAAGTACCCAAAAAAAACTTATCAATAATAGTATATTTTTGAGAGTTCTGGTTTCCATTTTGTTTTCCCCTACGGCACTCGTTAGGGCTTCCCTTTTCGCTTGGCCGGGGTTCCCTAACTCAGTCAAACCTTTCTTAAGCGTCTGCATGGTTTCGCTGCCTTGCTCCAGTGTTGTGTTTTGGGAGAAACAGCGGAACCATTGCAATTTATTTTAACTAAATTTTTCTTTGCTTTTATACTTAGCTGATTTTATAAGTAATATTATTTTCCGAGTATAAGGGTAAACTACGATGCAAGGAATGAAGCCAATTTTAACACGTGTGGCATATACTATTTTAGACACTGAACTTCTAAAATATAAATATTATAATATTAATTCTTGAAACTAACACAATACGTTTACAGTACTTTCTTGCAACAAGAGAAATGAAGTTAAAAATGCGAGATTTCTGATGTTTTATTAATTCGCTAGCAGTCATCACTGAAATTATTTTCACCATGTTTTGCGTTCCACCAGGCAATGAAACCATTAAATTCTATATAAGTATATAATATTGCTTCCTGTATCTTTTGGGTAACTAATTCTAGTGTCATTCTTTCTGTTGCGTCTGTAGTTTCAGTTTCCTCTCAATTCCCAATTTCCGCAATTTAATCTTGATGTAGGTTGGCGCAGTAATCTGTCGTAATATCTTATTTTCTGAGCGCCTGTTTTTGTTTTATTATTTTGAATTTTGAGTTATTTGTCCTCCGGCTAGCTATTTTTACTCAGTCGAGCAAGTATCTCTTGAACAGGGCGTGTAAACGGAAAGGAGTTGTTACTAAAAGATAACACTGATAAAAGAATTTGTTTTTACACTTTTATTGCCGTCACACTTAATTAACTTCACATATTTAATCTTGATACACGCCTGACTGAAACTGTTATATTTTCGAATGTAACTACAGTCACTTATTTGCCGCGCACTACTAATTCACGTATTTCACATTTTGTAACTAACTTTACGACGCGAGAGATTCTGTAGAATTGCGTAATGTGTACTTCGTGTATGCTTCCTTAGATCTACCTGACGTGTAACTCGCGAGAGAGATTTCTTAGAACTGCGCGACGTTTACCTTGTGAATGATTCTGTAGAACTGCGCGATACTTACCTCTGGCCGAAGAATTTATACTCCCTCACCCCGATATGCTTAAACATTATAATAGAGCTGCTATTGGTTAATAAATCGCGCCAACATTAGCGTCTATTTTATAAGCCAATCAAAATTACAAACACATATGCTCTAGGGAAGATATTCCCTCCATTTCTAAAGAAAGGCACGTTAACCTGACGTCATTTGTTTGTCTCTTCTAAGTGTTAAACAACTCACCCCATCGCTTCATTGTTACGCACTCCTATTGTCAGTTTCAGTGAGGCCGTGTAAACTTATTTCCTAACAATGCTTATAGCCAACAAACATCTAAAATCATTGTCATACAATGTTAATTTACACTACAATCACTCTGGCACTCACAGTGTTGTGCCAGATACTGCCTCAAGGTTAGATAAAAGAATAGCGTTTAAGATCACAGAAAGCTGCAAATAGGATAACCCTTCAACGAATTGTGATATATTGAAGTATGACGGTTTGTATCGTGAAAATATAATGTGAGCGCCACAAGGAATTAATTATGTAAAAATACAATGAAAAGTAAAGTCTAATTAAACTAAGTCGAGTTATTAAACATGTGCAAATACAAAGGGTAACTGCCATGTGTTTGAACTTGAAACCAAAGCTGGTCACACTGAGCAAAAGCTTTTAACCCGTGTGCACTGTATTAGAAGTTCTACTTTTAGACCATGCTGTTAAAAAGAAAACACTAATTTTGTGTAACACTTTCAAAAGTCACTTCAAAATTTAGAATGTAATACACTTATCAAGGTTGTAAGGATAAAATTAAAAAAAAAATCGTTTTATTACAAATACCAAGGTTTTAATGCCATTATTTATTTAGTGCCTGCAGACCCCACAACTCTATTCGCTTGTTGTTTTAAATGTACAGATTTTTCCTGTCTCTCGCCTCTCATTTTCCCATTTTAATCTTTCACTCTCTCCTCTGGCACCGTGTATCTCAATCTCCCATACTCTTTCATTCCCTCTTTCTTTACCCTTTATATCCCCCCCTCTATTGCGTAACATAATTTTCTGTGATATTTTGAACCCGATAATAAGCCTACTTATCCTGAGGTGCTAACAGAAGTGAACACACAATTTGAAGGTTTAAGAGTAGAGAGATCTCCCCCCCCTCTCTCTCTCTCTCTCTCTTGCAATATGATACTGTTTTCCATGGTAACGTACCTAAAATTGCACCTAAAACGTAAATTTTATACATTTATCTCATTGAAATATTGTAAACAGCGGAATTTGTCAGTTATAAGAGCTAAAAGCTTTACTTCTATAAAATTTATCGGCAAAATGAATAAAAATGACTACTGAATTTTTACTTTCTCTACTACGTATAGTAAGTAGGAAAAGTTTTGTATTCCACCCAAAAATTCGATACCGAGATTTCACCAGAAATACATGTTTTGAGACCCCCTGAATCCAAAAAAAGCATTTTTGGAAACATGTCCGTTTGTGTGTCTGTCTGTGAACAGCATAACTCAGAAACGAACAGTCGGATAAACACCAAACTTGGTATTTAGGTTCAGTATCTTCCAGAGATTCGACACGAAGGTTTTCAAGAAAATCCGCCCACCTCAGATTACCCTTAAGATAGAAGATTTTTTGAAAATTTTATTTTTCTCAAAAATGGCTCTAACTATTTTGATTAAAATATCATATGTTTAAGATACTTTCATGACAAATACAATGTATATCTTAAATTTCCTGGGAATGTCTCCAAAAGTATTCTTCATTGTGAACGACTTTTGCATAACTGGTAAACCATAAGAGCTAGACAAAATTTTTGCTACACAAAAAATGTAGATCGCGTTAAAATACACAATTTATGTCATATATATTTTTTTGTTTAGTGAACCATTTTCGAGATATTGCTTGTTATTCCCTTAAATTTTTCAATACTTATTTTCTCAAATAGGAATTCGGTATTCATTTTTTGTCTTGGATATGCAAAGAGTATTAATCTGTGGGAAAGGGAATGGTGCTGCACCTAGCAACCAGCCATTAAGAGATATGTATGTGCTTAAAGGCTACTGTATTTCCAAATTGCCCTTGTAAATATATATTCCCCTTACATCTACAAGAAAATTAGCAATAAGATAGACTTAGCAAATGTTTATCTCGATTAACATGAAGTAGATGGAGAATAAGCGTTTGTATAAATAGTTTGTACAAGAGTAGAGAAAGTCATGGTAGTGTAACACATCAGATTTTTTATTTCTGAACCATCTAGAATCACACTTGAGAGAGTAATTATAAGAGGCCACACAACCTATTTTGTAAACATTTTATTCACCATATGTCATAAATACTGTTCTGGTCAGTGTTGTTTGAAAGGTCTCTCTCTCTCTCTCTCTCTCTCTCTCTCTCTCTCTCTCTCTTACACACAAACATTTTAAAGCGAGCGATTGTTTGTATCAAGGCAGGCCATTATACGAGACACTTTAGTATCAGTTATCCATCCAAAACGGAAAATTAGAAGAAGTATGTATGTTACAATTTTCATTATATAAGCATAGCATAAATTGCAACAATAATTTGAAGATGAAAAACCATAACTCTAGCATTAATTGGCGGAACATCTAGGGAGTAGTGCAATTCCAAAACCAAATCAGTTTTTCTCTATAAATGAGAAATGTTCTAGCTGCCAACCAACTTTCACAGATTATATTCAATGCAATTTTTTTCAGTTTTTTATAAATGTAATGGCAAAAAGACTCCCAAACCACGCGTTTACTTAAGTTTTTAATAATTTTATTCATCTGACGAAGGTAATGAAATCTATAAATCAGTATTATAGATTGATTCAATAAAAAAAATCATGCATACTAAAGTCTGGATTCAATTACTAAATTCCTATTTGCAGACTGTTTTTTTTTTCGTATAATGCAGCACGTAAGCACTAGGTTTTATCGGCGGCTTTAACACCTCTGAAACAGCTGCTAATGAGTTAGACTGATGTACTGCACATCAGATTTGTTGCTTTACCTTTTGATATTAGGACGGGAAAGTATAAATAATTAAAATGAAGAAGTAATAGTAGGATAGAGCAACAATTACAATAAATAATTTCTGTACATTAAGTCAATGTATAATGTAACACGCTTGATATGAAAGATTTTGTCCGGAAAGACGAAGTTAATTAGGAAATCAGAGTAGCCAGAGTCATTAGTGACAGACGAAGTAGCGAACATATTAGCTTAAGGATTTCTGGGAACGCAGGTTGTATGTTCAGTACGCTTACGCAGTCACACACGCCAAAATTCTGAACAAGAGAGGTGAAAGGTATTTCCAAGAGTTTAGCTAGGCCTGCACGGTAGCTAAGTTAAGAGGCACAACTAGGATTTAAGCACTGATTGCACTGAAAAATGATGGGAGTAATTCTAATGTAGACATGGTTTGAGTAATAAGAATGTGAGCGTCTAAATCAGAGAGAGACTGTCTCTGGTACCGTCAGTACTACTTGCTAGTGTGATATTTTAAGTGCCCAGTGACACGCTTGTGTAAGTAGCGGCTATCACGAGGGATCTTGCCGATAAGAATTTTAGTGATTCACGGCAACTTACGCTTCTAGTTTTTTTTTCGGAAACAGTTATTTCAAACCGTAACTTGACACTGCAGAAACTAGCAGGTATAATAATTCAATTATTAGACTTTCGAGCACTGCGATTCATAATCAGTCTATTCCTTCACCTCGATCTGTCGACAACTCACTTCAATAACTCAATTAATATTTCACAATAAATTTCTCAGTCTATTTAAACTGGTGGTGTCCTTCACAATAAATCCACGCATACCCTGAGAAAAAATCTCATATCCATACCACTAGAGCAGCTGGCGCCGAGACAGCAGAACGAGCTACGAGATCATGGCAGCAACATCAACAACGAAGCAGGTAAGGTAAACGGCTTAAAAGTGCCGACCAATGTTACTGCTTCAGATTGTTCCACCATTGTGACATCACAAAAATACTGCTTCAATTTAACATTGAATTGTACTAATATTGACTTTCGCATTCATGCTATCAAGCTCTATGGAGAGAGCGGGGTATTTCTAATTGAATAAACATCCTGTGAGCCTGGACCCAAACCCAGCACCGCTGGATTTAACAGTAGGTTTGCTCACAACTTACCATAGAGAGAGTATACCTACTATTTGGCGGTTTTGAGCATAAACATAATATGCACAAAATCGTAGAACGTAGACAAGAACCTATGAATTATAAATGAAATTCCGAAGAACAAAATTATAGTAAGGATCCTATTCTCTATCCCCTTTTTTACCTTCTCTACTACGTATAGCAAGCAGGGGAAGTATTGTATTCAACCCAAAAATTCGACACCGAGATTTCACCGGAAATATATGTTTTGAGATCCCCGAATCCAAAAAAAGCATTTTGGATATACAAAGAGTATTAATCTGTGGCAAAGAGAATGGTGCTGCACCTAGTAACCAGCTATTAAGATATATGTCGATGCTTAAAGGCTACTGTATTTCTATATTGCCCTTGCAAATACAAAACATGGGGAACATAGTACGCCTTAAGCGTTAGTCAAAGATCGTTTCTGCAAATTTTTATCTCGATTAATATGAAATAGATGAAGAATAAGCGTTTGTAAAAATAGTTTGTACAAGAGTAGAGAAAGTCATGTGAGTGTAACACACCAGATTTTTTTGTAAAACATTTAAATTTAAAGACAGATATGGGTGTTCATGTTCACAGGTATTCATTTTGTTTTTATTAAGCTGTGGATTCGAGTTAAGTGTTCATAATGGATAGATTTTATTCCATTTGAAACAGATATTCAAGCCTATATTGTTGCGGACAGATGTTCACGATAATGAAGAGTGAAGCTCTATTACTTTAACTCCCGTTTGTTTGCCAGGCAATTACTGCTGAAATAAATAGAGTAGTTATGTCCTGCCTTGTGCAAAAAGCCCTTAACCTCGACAGCATCGGAAAGGCTCCTCCAGCACTTTATTTTTGCAGAAGTGCAAATAATAAGGAAATTTTTTACTTAAAATGAAAAAGAAAATAAAGAAACTTAGAACAAACCCTCTATCAGAAAAATTACAACATTCAGCTATCTAGAGGGGAAATCAAAGTTATGGTACGGCAAGCAAAATATTTTATTGAAGTTAAGATAGTCATTGACAATAGACGAAGATAACAAATCTCAATTTTCACATAATGATGAAATGAAGAGAAAAAGCTTCATAGATTTCAATATAGAATTGAACAATTCAATGAACTCTGAAAGGTAAAGTAAGAGAAGAGACTTGATTCAAATTTTATAAGACAATGGCCTGGCAACTTTGATGTATGAAAGCAAGACTTGGGTGAATAAAACAAGCTACAGAAACAAAATACAATTCTCTGGATTGACATTCCTTAGATCGGTGAAAGGATACTCTACAAAGGATAGAAAACCTAATGAAGAAAGAAGGCAGCAAGTAATATATTTTAATTAAACGGTAGAATTTCCCAATACGGGGTAAAGCAGAGAAACCACGTTTAAGGATAGATAATAATGGAATCCATAAGATTACCTTCGAATTCCATCCTAAAGGAAAAATGAATGTTTCGATCTTGAAAAGGTGGCGTGAGGTCGGAACAGGCTAATGTCTAGTCCATAACAAGGACGTAAGAAAGAACTGACCCATCTCAGATGCCTTAGTCTAAATATATGTTAAACAAAATAGGAGGTAGAGGGAAACCTTGTCTAGCTCCTGTATTTATAACAATTTTACTTTTACTCCATTTCGTGGTTAATACAATAAAATTGGTTTCCTTACAAAGGCTCTGAATAACTGTTATAAAGTGTTATGGGAAGCCTTTAATACATAGGATTTCTCATATAAGATTTCTTTTGAACATCTAATCTATAAAGCAGGTGTATGTAAGGAGATTGAAGTCTTTCCTCTTTCCTATTACTTGCTGCATTGAAGAAATAAAATCTATATATGAACGTCCTTTACGGAATCCATTTTGTACTTTTTAATAACTTTGGTTTGTTTATACCGGGTGTTTCAGAAATACTTTTATAAACTTCGGGTGTGGGTTCCTCACACCAAAAGAAAAAAAAAGGTTCATATGAACATATGTCCCATAATCCTTGGTTTTCGCGTTATTCCTGTCACAATGAAAGTGTGAGTTCAATGGCCTTCGGGGTCCAACCTCAAAATTTTGTTTCTCTATGCATTCATAGAAGGCGTTGACCCATTGTACTACATACGGTAGATGGCGAAGTGTTGCCATGGAGACTTGTTTACGTTTGTCATTGGTCTGTCTTCAACGTTTCAATTGTGTACATGTAGTGAGTTAACTGCACGTGTTTCGTTCCACCATGGCTGGGTATTCATTTCGTGAACATGAATCTACCATGACCGATGGATAGGCAGAGGACCAGTTCTATGGTCTGCACGTTCACCCGACCTCAATCCTGTCGATTTTTACCTCTGGGGGCATCTTAAATCATTGGTTTATGGAACAGCCATCCTGGATGCAGAAACGCTTCATCGACGTGTCATGGAAGCCTGCGAAACCATTCGACACCATCTCCAGAGTTTTTGACAGGGTGCGACATTCCATGATTCGACGAGTACAGGCATGCATAGCAGCAAGAGGAGGACATTTCGAACATTTCTTAGAGTTTTGTGTGTTATAAGTGTACCACTGTGTTGAACACCTCCTAACGAGAGAACAAAGGATAATGGGACATATATTCATATGAACTTTTTTCTTTCTTGTGGTGTAAGGAACCCATAACCGAAGTTTGTAAAAGTATTTCTGAAACATCCTGTATATCTTATTTGATTAGTTATGATCTTAGCATACATATACAGGGTGGCGCAGATAAAAGTGGCCCTTCTCCAGTTTGAGTGCAACTGAGACATTTCCGTTCAATATTAACAAATTTCTGTAAAAATAGGCCGTCAAAATTGATTCAAACTACAGTACAACAATGGGTGATTTTATGCAACATGAATAATCGATAGATTGCATTCTTCTGTCAGATATTCAGTTTATTTCATCAGTGCAATACACGTTGCTGTTCGCATTCTGAAAAATATCTTTCTAGATACAAGAACGAATTCAAATTGTGGAAGCATATGTGAAAACAGTTTCGATTAATGAACGAATCCATGATGTTTTCTCAGCGAAACGAACTGTAGCAAAAATTTGTGGCCACCACATTCCCGGATCTGACGACGTGTGACTTGAGAGCAAGATCAATGAAACAAATCTCACACAATACAGGAACAGAAAGACAACATCAGCCGTGAAGTTGCCATCTTCGACATGGAACTTTGCGCCGAGTATCTGAATACGGTTAGATGTGCATTACTGCTGCAGGGGGGGGGGGGTGCACTTTCAAAATGTTGAGTCCATTTCAGCAAATTCTTTTGTCATTCGTTTGTATCTATGTACTCTATACTTACACGGACACTTTTGTCTGCGCCAACTAGCGATTATTCATATTACATAAAATTTTCCATGGTTGTAGTGCAGTTCGATTCAATTTTAACGACCAATTTTAATAGAAACTTATATTAATGCCCAACGGAAATATGGCAATTACATTCAAACAAGTGATGGGTCAGTTTTATCTGCGCCATCCTTTATCTTGTGCATATCGTATTCTTCCATAGTTCTCGCCTTTTTGCGGTCTCCTTGTTTTAAAAGTGAAAGGGGATATACTATACATATATATATACATATATGAATTGTACATATGAAAGGTGATATACTATACATATATAAGAATTGTACAGCAGTAATATAATTCACCAAGAAACATGTTAAAATATTCAACATTCAACACTTGTGCAGAGCAAATTGTAAGAAACGGGCAAGCTGGCAAAATTACAGGTAAAACATAATACTACTGTGTATTCACTCTTAGATTGATCCGCGGCAAAACAAACCCACGTGGTCAGTGCACGGTGGTGCAACACGGTAGCAATGCGCCCAGGAAAGTAGTCCCACGCTAATTTCTGAATTTTAAAATGAATTTATCCTTAAATAGTATAATATTCTATACAGATGCCTAAGGTTTTATTTAACGCTGATTTATACCGTAAAGCAGAGCTACAAGTCCCATGACGCAATTCGTATGAGTCACCTGACATCCGGGTAGGCGCAGAATATTGTTTAC
Source organism: Deroplatys truncata (assembly GCA_030765065.1). NCBI lineage: Eukaryota > Metazoa > Arthropoda > Insecta > Mantodea > Mantidae > Deroplatys > Deroplatys truncata. The sequence goes on from CM060979.1 coordinate 92,203,532, forward strand.
AGCCAGAATCCAGCAGTTGTGTTTAGTATCATGGAGAACGGTGAATTTGCTCTTGTGTTTTCGTCGAATTACATAAAGCATTAGCCGCGCAAACTATTAACTAGTGGTAAAAAAAACAATAGTGTTGAATCTTTATTATAAGTTGTGTGAGAAATATCCAACACTTTCCGCGAAAGAAATGATGAAATTAACTTCTGGGTTCACCGGTGTTTCTAGTAAAAGTATAAACAGTGCTTCTGCAGAAAAATCTGAAACGAGAAAAGTAGTTACACCCGAAAAAAGCATATGAAATAAGCGATGCAAGAATGTAGTGATCGTGAGAAGAATGCAATTCGTAACACTGCACAATTTATTTTTTAAAATGAGCCGCCAACAGTTAATAAAGTGCCGCTTCCAGAGAGCGAATAAATTAGGTTCTCGCATACCCGTTACTTTATTTTTCGCTCATTTAATTTAGAATTAACTATTATTGTATGTGCAAACATTTATTTTATTGCAACTATCAATCTCATCACCTTAACCCTTAACAGAATATGCTAGTCACCGTTTCAGTTGTCGAAATAAGGACTCTGCTCCTTTTTGCACTACGTGCCGTTTGTACTCGCCACATTTTCTGAAAGTGTGACAGTATTTCTAGTGCGAATGGCGGAAGGATACATTATAGCGGTGCACTGGTCACCTGGGGTTTGTTTTGACGCGGATCAACCTAAGAGTGAATACAGAGTAAGTAGAGCACACTTTCACCAAGCCAACGAGCAGGGAACTGGTAACGGTCAGGAGAAAAAGAAAGAGACAGATAGAGACAAGAAAGAGACGGAGATAAGGAACCGGCTTCACAACGCGCCAAGGTGACGCGTGAGCGCACGAATTTGGAGCAACATATTTTCGTACATGTTAACGTAACGCGGTCTGAGGACCAATGAGAAACGTCATTACATTTTTAAACGCAGAGCTGATCGCCACTAGGCTCAGGTATATAAAGGCAGACAAGGCCCCAGAGCCCCCCCTCTTCCTCTCTCTCTCTCTATCTTCTAGAATTCACGTCGACATGAAGTGTTACCTCTTAGCGACAGATGCACGTGTATGTACATAAGGGTGGGAGTGCGTGTGCAGATAGTTAGGCTCCTGACTTATTTAAAGTGGTGGGATTGGAATAATCGGAAAGCTAGCCGCCCAAAGATGGTTCAATTGTTAATACACTACACTTAGTAAGGTAAATTAAGTATATTTTTTAATTTACCTCACCCACAATAACCTGAGAACCAAGAGTTAGATATATATAGCGAAAAGTTAGGAAGGAAAACGCAACAGCCGACGAGTATACATAGCCGAGGAACAACACTGCAGCAGATTTCCCGCTACAAATAGCGCTCAGCAACCGTTCCTCGCTACAAAAGTTGGGTGCGACAATCGCTGAATTCCATTCTTCTGAGACTGTGCCGCGTTTCCAACTTAAATTTAGCAATATACCTATTAAATATGCTATTTTTATATTGCACACTTTGTTGTGGAATTAGTATATAGTGTTGTTGTCTCTAAATATGTAAGTAGTGGAAGTTACAATACCAACCGCAATAAGCATCAATAAACATATTGAAATAACACACACACGCTTGATTTTCAAGTAACGTAAGGTCATTCTGAATTTCAATGTATCCTGATTGAGTAAAATCTCATACTCTCCGGAGAATGAGAAATAATCCTGGTTAAAGAAACATTCCCAACTTCCAGCCAGGATTCAAACCCGGGACATCGGGATTTGGAAGATAGCATGCTAACAATCAGACCACAGAGACAGTCTTAAAGAAGTCTATTCTTGGATACAGTAACCCACACTTAGTTTTAGTCAATCTTACTCTTTATGGATCATCAAAATATATTCGTTGCTTATAAAAATGTGGTGTACCGAAGGAAACTAGCTACGTTAGTTGGACCGTGGTAAGAAATTGAAATGGCATGCAGAGCAATTCATGTGGCAACTATAACAGTAATTCATCAGAATCAGAAGGGCCTTCATGCTATTGGTAAACATTTTGAATCTCTTATGTAACTACAGAAATAAAAATATGATGTATTACATTCACATGACTTTTCCTACTCTCTACCGCTTATTAGTGGGTATACAAACTATCCTTACGAAAGATTACCTTTATATCTACTTTACTTTAATCGATATAAACCTTTGCCGAAATGATTCTATTACATATTGCGTTAGAGATACAAAGGAAACAGCGATAGTCAAATTTTTAAGAATTGGACTCTATATGCTGACCTTAAATTTCATACCACGTGAGAAAGAACTGAAAGTTGACAGGACTTGAAAAGAATGACAAATTGTTGAACAATTCGAACCATTAATAACAAATATCTTGGAAGTAGCTTATGCCACACTAAAACTAATTTGAAATAAACTGAGTGTTTAAAAAAGCTCCACTGTTTTTGTGTAGTTCGTTTTCGTCTACTGCTTAACGTTTACTAGTTATACAAGATTATACAAAATTTCTTCCGAATGAAGAGGACTTCACAGGCTATTCCCAGAAAATTCAAAATATACATTTTATTTCTCATGTAAGTACCTTTAATATATGGTATGTTAAATCAAAATCGTTAGACCATTTTTGCGAAAATTAAAAATGTCGGAAAAATGTTCCATGTAAAGGGTAGTTGGGATGGGGGGGGATTTTCAGGAAAATCCTCATATCGCATCTTTGGCAGATACTGAGTTTAAATACCAAGTTTGGCATTTATCGGACGTTTTGTTTTTGAGTTGTTCTGCTCCCAGACACACGCATATGGACCTTTTTCTTTGAATTCTTATTTTGAATCAGGGAGTCTCAAAACATGTTTCCGGTGGTGAAATCTCGACATAGAATTTTTGGGTGGAATGCATTACTTCCTCTACTTTAAGTACGTAGTAGAGTAGGTAAAAAATGGCTTGAAGCTCAGCTTGTGCATCTAGTAACAAAGCTTTAAAGAAGAAATTTTGAAATGTATATGCATAATTTTTGGGCTTCTGTCTACAGCTGGAGGAGCTGATAAATGGACCCGAAAATTTCAGCAATAGATGTTCAACATCCGTCCATCTCGCAACTCTGGTAGCAATACGCAATTAGAACATATTGGATACCATATTATTCGTGGTCATAGGTCCACCGCCCTGTTTCTGTCTAAATTTAAACTCAAGATCAACGTGCAGCTGCCCAACCAGAGGTTCAGTGGAAAGGGATAGCATTAAGTACGTGATTGGGAGACCGTTCAGCTCCAAGCGAGGATACCAGAGGACCGGACCAGATACAATTGTGTTATCAACTTGTTGAGAGCGACCAGATAATAACTAATGAAGCTAGAGGCTGTTCTCAGCTGCTGAGATAACCGCTAATGAACGGAACAAAGTTTGAAGCCAGCCAACTGAGGTCCGAAGTTTCTACTAGACAGAGACAGAGCGAGAAGAATGAGAACCCACATTTGTTAGCTGTTCAAACCATCGGAGCGAATAACACAAATGTACCTCTCGAGCCATCTTTAATTGCTCCAAAGAATATTCGGAAACCATTATTCAACCTGTCTGTACTTAACCTTCTATAAATGGAGATATTAGGTTTCAAAGTGCGTACGCTCACTACAATTTCCGGTGAAATTCGATTTAGGAATTTCCGATACTGCTTTTAGCTCATAAATATTGTTTGGTAAAACTAAAAGAAATACACACGCAGCAATATATTGTATTTAGTTACTAAACGTACAAACATTCAATATCTTAATAGTACAGGATGTCCCACTCGAAAAAGTGTCATTGCGTAAATATACCTCTAAGTACGATCAAACTTAAAGACGTAAGAAAGTTGACATGACAACACGTAAACAGTGAGGAAGTATATCAACAGTCCAGTTCAGCGAGTTGTGGCCCTGTTTGGCACTAGTGTTCAAGTTCACCGGAAGCGTCATTGTGCGCTATTTATAGTTATTGTGACGATGCATAGATATTTTGCGAAGAGCGTATGTTTGTTCTGAAAAAATACTGGGTTACTGGCTCCTTTAAGACCTGTCAGGACATCTACCAAATGCAAGGAGTAATTGATGATTCGCTTCACCTTCGTGTTGCGGAGGTTCCAGTTTACGAAGCCGTAGATCACGTGACTGCATCTCTTTCTTTGGTAGCAATTGCCGCTGGACTCTTGGAGACAGGGAAGCTACCACCCCACATTTCAACTTCCTGGTGTTGGGTTGCCTTCTGGAAGACGCTCTGTAAGGAGCCCTTGGTAGCATCGTCGGACGAGAAAGAAGTTGATTCATCGCTGTCAATACTGGCATCCTCTGTAGTTGTCAGTACTGTACCATCCAAAGCGGACGAGGGAACAGCAGCAACCTCTTCCGGTTTGAAGGAGGGTTTAATTTTAACGACTTGTGTTGTAGTTCCACTGTTGGGGAGCCAAACCTGAAGTAGTTGCAACCAGGTACGGTACAAAGTTTCCGGTGGCCTTCGCCCCAACGTTCACTTTCCGGTGGCCTTCGCCCCAAATGCTCACATTCCGCTGGTCTTCGCCCCAACTTTACTTTCAACTTTGTGTTTTAATGTTTATTTAAATACTATATATATATATATATATTTATGTTTGCCTCAGCTGCGTCAGTATTAATTTGTAGAAACTTGTTTCACTAAACAGGGTGTGATACGGCTAAAGAATGTAGGCTTACACAGCTTATAATTTTACTTCCTCCTTTTATTAATCCTTGACACGATTAAATAACACTTCACTGATATAGAGAGCTGTGAGATTATTTATTACTTACTTGCACTTTTTAAACACGTAAATTTTATAATATTCTCGCCATAATGAATTTTTGTCTCAAACTGAATACGTATTAAACTTCTCAGGACGCGTCTCGCCTCCGGTTAGGAACACTGTCTACTAGCAACGGACTTCTACCGCCTGAATTTGTAAATTTCTGTATTTCAAGTCTCTGATTGGCTAATCCTACTCCAATAGAACACTTTTATTTAAATTTTTAGCCTTTCTAGTTGTTGATTGGCTATTTATAAACTGTTTTAAAATATTACATTATTGTTTCCAAGAATTACTAGTAGTATTATTAAGCTTTTTAATTCATTATTACCTCAATTTTACCTCATTGTTAGCAACTTTCGGCCTCTATTATCACAGCTCCTACATTACGAAATTACTAAATACATTCACAAAACACTGTTAAACAGGTATACAACAATATAAACATTAGTACAATGACTGTTACATACATTTTATGTGTTATTTATACACATTGCTTTCAGGCGGACTGTTATTGAACTTTATATTAGGTATATTTATTAGACTGTATTCACTTAAGTGTTAAAAATACTGCCTCAGGTTCCATGTCATCTACTGTCATTAGTGATTTCCGGTGGCTAATTCTGGACACAAACCAAGGTATACTTTCTATCTGCCACGCTAATCTGTCCATTTGTCACTTCACTAGTCATTAGAGCAAACTGGAAAGTCCCTCTTGTTTACATAGTCTTCGCACTGGTGTAACATTAAATATAACATTTTCTCTTGGCACAATGAACTGTAAATACCTGCTCTGGAATGGGTTCCAATGCCCTCTGCATTCGTTTGTGTACTACAAAAGTCGTAGGTCGTTGAATGCTCTTATTAAACATAACTTTTAGAGTATTTTATACACTACCTTCTTCATTTCCATTTCACTGTTGGCACAAGTTACAGAAAAACACAAGTATGAGACGCGCCAACACAACAGGCGCTCACCAAAACGTGCGATGTGCACGAGCAAAAAGCCAGACCGGGACTGTCCGAGTTGGTTCCTTTGATACAAAGTGAAGGAGTCGAGCGCTCAATGCTAAGAACAGAAACGACTTTGAAGTGCCAAAATCGGTCTGTTTAAAACAAAGAGGAAAGCTAATGAAATGCAACTACAGAACTAAGTGTGCTTAATTCCAATGATCTTAGTTCATATCATGACTAACAGACAGATACCACTTAAGACCACCTGATCCACATAAAATGGACTGAGAAGATTTTTTGTAACTTTGCAGTCTTCGTTAGCACAATAAGGATTCGAATGTTCAGATTTTTGTTCTCTATTCGTTTCGAAACGCTTCCTTCTTTAGTGCCAGGGTACTCTAAACCAAAATGTCCTATGTATGGCAGTTCGCTTTGGAAGTTTTAAGCTGAAAATTGGAATTTAGCTGGAATGAACGTTCTTGAAAAATAAAAAGACACTAATCATACCGTTATACCCGTCCCAAGAGCCTTCTATAGTTTAGGTAGAAAGTATTTCGGTTCTTTAATTTGAAAGTATGAGGTCACGCAAGTTGTCACCCAGATATATGCCATTCTAATGGTTTTCCTTTCAACCATTAACGCCGCCCTAAATTTCCAGTCTGAAGGATATTTGGAGACAGTCATTGGGCTTAACAATATAGAGAGAATTTATAGGAAAATAAACAATTAAGAAATCAAGAAAAAGGAAAAGAGTAAAGACAGAGAATGAAACCTATAAATCCAGCTTCCTCCTAGTCATCTGGGCACATTCCATTTAATTGGTTGCCCTCTTTATAGCTGAGTTACATAAGCGTTACAAAATAAACTGGGCTGCACATATAGTTGTTAGTAATTTATTTGTAATAAGGTAATGTTCTATTTTAATGTATTTGGCTAAAGCATGCATTCACTGTTAAGGTGACCAATCGGTGAATTCCAAATTAGAATGTACAGTTTGCAACACTTTGCCATATAATTAAATACTTAAGTTACAACAATTGTTTAAAAAAATATACTATAAATGAATCTCACACAGGAAACAATTATTTCGTTTGTTTCGGTATATTCCTAATTTTTTTAAAAGAAATATCGTGTGTACATATTTGATACTGCATAAAACGAAAGATGACTTGCATCTTAAAATAAATATTAGGTAACAGATTTCTAATTTGTGTGTATACAATGAGACTACCTGCAAAATTTCATAATAATAACTTAATAATTGCATTCTAAGGTGCATTTTAAATGCGGTAAACATCTAAAAGCATAAATAATTCAACAGAATAATGCTGAGCCACATAATCTTAAATTGTAATGTGTTGCACTAAATTCGCTCATATAATAAACGTAGCTATCTAGAAGTGTTTAAGAGATTCTTAGTAATAATAAACAGAAAAGCTAAAGGATGATTTTTGGACCATTTCTTGTTATTTTTACTTTCTCCACCACCTACATAGTAGCTAAAGATGGTATTGCATTCCACCTAAATGCATGTTTTGAGGCCCCCTGAAAGGTCCCCGCGCGTGTTTGTGTGTTTGTTTGTGAACAGCCAACCCAAAAATGAAAAGTCGGTTAAACGCAAAACTTGGTATTTGAATTCAGTGCGACATGAGGGTTTTGAGGAAATTCCCCAATCCCAAACTACTATCCCTATATGGAACATTTTTCAAAATTCTTTATTTTCTGAAAAATGGCTTTAAGGATTTTCATTAAAGCACCATATCTTAAAGATATTTACATGACAAACAAATGTATATCCTGAATTTTTAGGGGCATATTTTGTAGAGTCCTTTTCATTTGGAATGAATTTTAAATAATCTTGTATAACTGATAAACGTTAAGCTATAGACGAAAGCCCACAGCAAAAAAAAAAAAAAATAATTTAACACACAATTTATTCCAAATAATTTTTTGTCAGATCAGACATTTCGGAGATATTCCTTATTAATGGTTCGATTTGTTCAATATTTTACCATTCTTTTAAAGCCCTGTCGACATTCAGTTATTTCTCGTGACCACACGGAAAGAGCATGGCATTTTAAAGCCAGCATATAGAGTTCAGTTCTTAAATATTTGACTGTCGGTATTCCCTTTGTATTTATAGTGAAATGTGCAGTGTAGCTATTTCTACAACGGTTTGTCTCAATTAAAATGAAATACATAAATTAAGCAAAAATAAGTGTAGCCACTAATAAATAACAGCAGGTAGAAAAAGCCATGTGGATGTAACAATCATATATTATACCGATGGGTTGCCTTAATTATAGTAATTTTTCTTTTACCTGGTCGTGTATGATGTAATACTTGAATGTTGACTTGATCACTTCACTGCGTGTCATGACAGATGTTGAATTTTCAGAAGGCCAATTCGTCATTCGTATGCTAACCATGGTATGTATTTTTTTCAAATTTGAATCGAAATTTGAAAGTTAGCCAGCATATTGTTGGTGTGAATGAACAAATTATTAACAGGAATAAATTAAGCCTATATAATGGTTATGTGTTGGTAAGCTTATACAACATAGGGGGACACCTCGCGGACCACGATCAACATAGATCCATTATGGCTCAACCCCCCACAGGAAAAATGAATAAAGCGAAGGAATCATAGGAGACTACAGGCCGCAGGCAGGCAGACAGACCACAGAAAAACGCGAAGTCTCTAGTATTTCCTGACCGAGATCCGACCCACTACTGGAGCTACCCAGGCAGAGCAATGAACGATCCTGACAACCAGACAGCCCTCTGGTGTACACGGGGAAAACTCTTCCCTTGGAACAAGTATCTGCGCCAACTGTCCGGCACCGCCCCACCCCGCAAGCAGCACAACTGAAACGTGAGAAGGTAATGGAATGAAAGAAAAAAGAGAGAAAGAAAATGGTGGGAGAAGGGAAGCCACCCAGCATTCGCCTACTGACCAGGGAAAAATCACAAAATACCCAATGTCAGAGTTGACGGTTGACGTGAATTGAACCCGAGACCTATCCAATCCGAGCCTTACACGTTACCGTGGAGCGACTCGCGCGATATATTGCGATTAATAGAGGCTTGGGTTTTGGGGTACAACAAAAGATTCTGAGATCGTCTTGGTGGTAAGCCGGGTCTCATCACGAGATGATGGTGTTACAGACATATTCAATGTCTTACCAGATACAAATTAAGTTATTTCTAATGGAGGCTTACTAATTCGTAAGTTCTCTTCTCAGTTTGGGTTAAAATGTTGCCATATAAATGTACGTAAAGTTTGCTAATATCTTATTATGCTTATATCAATCTTGAAGAAGTTGTTTTATTAGCTCCACGTATGGATGCCAATTTGAGAAGATGTTTTGTTATGTTATTTATTAGCACCACGCTTTGGGCATCAATTTGAGGTAGTTTGTATTAAAGGAGTTGTAATATATTTCAACGTTGGGAGCCGAGCTTGTAGTAATTGCAACCTCACGTATGTTAAACAGTTTCCGGTAGCCTTCGCCCCAAATGTACTTTCAGGTGGCCTTTGCTCCAAGTTTAAAAAAAATATTAACTTTGTAATTTGACTGTTTCTTTAAATATGTTTATGTTTGCCTCGGCTGCGTCAGTATTTGTTACAGACACGTTTCTCTTAGCAGGATTGTGATGTGACAAGAATGTAGGCTTACACAGATTATAAGTTTACTGCACTCCTTTTATTAATGCTTGACACGATTTAAATAACAATTTACTGATATAGAGAGCTGTGAGATTCTTTTTATTAATTAATTACACTTTTTAACACGTAAACTTATTTTTCGTTTCACACGAATACATATATTTCTTGAGGACGCACAAGCAATGCATCCAGTTATGAGCACTGTCTGCAGGCAACTGAACTGATTTCAACCGCCTAAACTTGTAAATTTCTGTATTTCAAGTCCCTGATTGGCTATTCCTACTCAAATAGGATACCTTCATTTAACTAAAGCTTTTTCTGGTTGTTGATTGGCTATTTTATAAACTGTCACTAAAATTACATTATTGTTACTCCATGAATCACAAGTAGTACTGTTAAACTTTCTTACTCATTATTGACTCAAGGTTACCTCATTCTTACCTCATTGTTAGCAACTTTTAACTATATCTCACAGCTCCTACATTATTAATTTACGTAATGCATTCACATAACATTATTGAACATGTTTACAATAATATAAGCATATACAATGATTGTTACATACATTTTACAAATTATTACATACACATATTGCTTCAAGGCGGGCTGCTATTGAATTTACATTATATAATTTGACTGAAATCATATAAGTGTTAATAATACTGCCTCAATCAACAGTGTTTACATTTGTGTCTCATAAAGACACTTTTGCGACACTGAATTATTGATATAATTTCCATGTGCATTCGAATTATAAACCGACTCATTCACAATTTTAAGTCACCCTAAGTCAAAAGACCAACCTACCAAGTTGCTTTTATCAAGCTGATTTTCTTATTTCCTTTTACTGTAGCCCTATGTGTGATGCAGGCGTCACAGTTGCGTTGTTGTCTCTGCCTAGGGTGAAGGAAATTAATAGCATACCGGCTGGTGAATGGTGGAGCAACAGTCCCGCGCCTAGCTCTGCTCCGTAGAGTAGCTCTCAAGGTCACGGGCGAGCTAGTCGCAGTTTGTGACTTGGGGCAGAGGTAACACCTTTGTCGCAGCAGGCTCCAGGGAACTGCATCAGGGCATACAGTCAGGATCTTGCGTAATGAGTTCAAAGATGCAGAACGGCATCGACAACTAGGACCCTGGCTCCACTATGCCTCAGGAATTGAAAACGGCATAATACAGAAAGACGAGTATACACTGTTAACACTCATGGCGAAACAAGGTAGAAGGCGCTACTACGCAGCGAGGGAGTTTCATTTTTTTATGTGAGAGGTAAATACATTTTACGCACGCCAGTGAAGCTATCGGAGCATGACGCTACCCACTAAAACCCCTCTCTCTCTCCACAAGGAAAGGTAACAGAAAAATATACGAAATCAATGCTGAAAGTAACGCGGTACCGAGTAATACCCGCGTTAGTAGAGAGAAAGATGGAGAGAATGAATGGGGGCTGATAAAATTTAAGGCTGCAGCCACGACAGTCTGCAGCTGCAACCTAGAGGCTCGAGGGAGATAAAGATGGAGTAGGAAAAGATTCTACGCAGTTTATTTCAGTCCCCAGGAATTCGTCAATATCGCGCGTTAATGGTTAAAAGTAGTGCATTACTAGGTACACCATTTCTAGCTATGTTACGCTTGTTGCATGCATTGGTTACAATAGGGTGACCATGCACAAGCCAGCTTAAGTGATCCTAAAGTTTTGACAGTGGAAACGATTCTACCTCGTTTATTTCAGTCCCAGGGCGTCGTCAATTTCGGGTGTTTATGGTTAAGAGCAGTTATAAGGTATGCTATTTCTAGGTATGATTACATTGGGTATGCATGGTCGTAGTGGGGTGACCATTTACAAGTCATGCTTAAGTTACCTTAAGACAGCGATGAAGATACAATTAAACAATCTTATGCCGCTCGTCGTGAGTTCCCACTTGGCTGCTGGTGGTCCCGCCTGCATCGTTGCGCTGTGTGTCGTCTAATGATTACACTGGTAAGTAGCTAACCCATCTCGACGCAACTCACTAAACCTTGTTTCTTATAACCTTGCCCCGCAAATATATGTTCTTTCACGCTGCGTTTCCTTCCACTTTCCTCTGATTGGCTAATGTGCACTTTCGAATGGTAACAAGCAAACCATACGCAATGCAAGGATAGGCGATAAAAGTCACATAAACACAGTGACGTAGCCACGCTACGTCCTCCAACAATGAAGCAATATCTTTGCCTCACGGTTGCTGCTTGTCTCCTCCCAGTTGGTTCTTCTTTTTCCACGGCTGCTCGAGCATGAGATCTTAATTACTGGGTATGCGCGAGTGTATGTACAGAGAAACACGAACGCTTCCTTGGAACACTTTTATTTTCACCATTTAAAATAAAACTTAAGGTTTGCCGATCACTTTTAATTGCATGTTCGCCGCCAATGTTCACAACTCGACGAGAATGTCGTCCCGTTCTCCCCAATCGCTCAGGACAGACTGAATTTCACCACCGCGCTACAAAGAGGAAAAACTCCTATCTTCCCCTACTCTCCCCACAAACGCTCGTCACAACTCGGCGTCCTGAAGCCTAGAATGTCCTTCACCAGGCTAAGTGCAGCTGTACTCGTGAATTCCAAGAGAAACTGGCTTCAGCTATTTTACCCTTTATACCTGGGGCTGGTCCCTAATTAGCTAAACTGTGCCTGTCTGGTCTTTCTGTCGCTTTTAACAGTCAACAATTTTCACAATGCTTCTCCTTTTTATACATACACTGAAATTAAATATTTTATTATTTATTTTTTTCACTATCCTTCTCAGATTATTATGATAATTATTTTCATAATTTCGGCTTCAACAGTCATGATAGACGCACGTGTTTTCGTCATCCTAAGGGGCAGATTTAAACCGAAGGATCCTCCCTTGTATTTGTTGATAAGAATTTTCGTGCATTCCACCTAAATTAACACTTTTACGCAATACACATTTGATAATTCGTTTATGAAAATGGAAATTTTAAAATTATCTTCGAATATATTGAGGTAAATTATCATGTTAAATAAGGAACTATTTTGTATCACATAACACCCTATTCCACGACAGCCGCCAATGAGAGGTGACTAGTGCATATGACCATTAAGAGATATGGGGCAAAGTTATATGGAACAACCCTTAGGCCTCAGGAATGAAAGCGGTATAAAAAGGAAAGCGAGTAAGCACTGTCAACACTCCTGACGTACCCATGTCCAGATAGGAGAGGGTACTACACAGCGAGAGAGCTGTGCAGTGAGTACCGACTGCGCACCGACTTGTTGCTGGCAGGCCCAGGTTCAACCTGAGTGGTTCAAACCTCGACATCTTTTCACCTTAGGATTTTTATTTTAGGACGGATGTTTAAGGATGAATTTTCTATTTTGGGATGGATAGAAAGTAGGTAGCATGTTGCTCTCCTCGACGACTATCTGTTAGGATACAGCGGCATCTGTACTCTGTTGAAAGTGGCTTTAAAATACTGTGCTTTTACTGATTGAGGGAATGACTTCAATTCAATCAACCCTTGGCTGTATTAAAAACGGAGCTCTGCTACTGATAGAGTTGCTCCAGTGTTATCTGGTATGCCTGTAAGCCATGTGGAGAACCCAATATCGTCGAAAGCATCAAATTCTGGGATTAAATCCCTAGCGCCAGAATCAGGATATTCTGATGTTGAGGCGAACCTCGTATAACTTTGCGGCCCGGCGCATAATTTAATCTTCCAAGTATGGAAGTGCTGAGGCTTCGTTGAGTAGTCTCATGGGGAATGAGCGACCGACAGAATAGATGGACCTAAGACTACCGGCTCCAGCAATCCAGGAATAAGAGCAGGTTCCCAGGTTCACCTGGGCGGAATATAAATCGCCACAGTACCTAGCCGTTTATTGTAACGTTGCCTGTGCAATATAAAACGTAAGAAACTTTTCCCAAGCTTCGATTTTCTTTATCAATGGACGGTTTGCCTTTGGTCTGGACGCAACAGGCCTCTTGAACGGTAATCCATCCATGCCCAATGTTGCTTAGCTTGGTCAGCCCCTTGCGTGTCTGTCAATTTAGGTGGTGGGGGAAGCAGGATAGGAATAAGTTATGGTAAAGTTTGGCCACGTCAATCAAGTGGGCAGGGCACCGCTGTGCCGTCCAGCAGAGGTCAAGCCTTAAGCTTTTTAACGTGGAGGTAGGATGGGCAGGAGTGTGATACCATCAGACCAGAGGTCAGAGGCCCTAACCTTGGGCAGACGGTAGCTCTTCCTCCTTTTTGGCACCATGTGGTCGTAGTGACCTAGGGTACGCACCAGTTGGTTGGTATGGATGTCCATATTCGCGTATACGATACGGTTTCTGTCCTGCATTATGTCCTCGATGTAAAGGAGACCAGAATGAATATGGAGTGTACGAAACGGGAAGTTACGTCCAGTATCATAGATATCCTTAAGCAACCTGTTTTTCACGGTCTGCAGTCTGTAGATGATGCTCGCAGCCGCCTATCCCCTGACTTCAAGAGTCACACAGGAACAGGGGGGCGGGATAATCACCCAATACAGGTGTACCTTGACGTATGTGGACATGTTGAACCAGAGAACACTACTGGATTGCTATAGCCCTCTCCCTTTTATACCTGGAGTCGTGAGCCTAAAGTCAGTTGCTTGGAGCATGGCGGCGTCATGTGTGCTTTATTTCCTTTGTTATTTATACTAGCGCCTGTGAGTGGTGATTTTATTAATTATGCATGGGTCCGGCGTTTCTTGGTCAAAATTGTTTGTCTAACGTTTTACATCGCTTGGTTCACAACACTTTTTAATATTAGTAGGTAAATATAGACAGAGCTGGCGCGGTTTTTTTGCGTTTATATGGGAAAGGATAGGGAAAACGAGGGTAGATGCGACGGTTCAAGGAGGAAAATGCGTTTATATGGGCGAAATAGGGAATACGAGAGTTGATGCTAGGCTAGGCAGTGGTAGAAGGAGGGGGAATGCGGTTTATATGAGACAGATAGGGAATACGTGGAGAGGTGCTAGGCTAGACGGAGGCTGAGGAGTAGAGTATGGTTTATATGAAAGGTATAGGAAAACGAGGAGGGGTGTTAGGCTAGACAGAGTTGAAGGGTAGAGCATGTCTTGTATATGAGAGAGGTAGGGAACACGAGCAGGGGTGTTAGGCTAGACAGAGGTCAAGAAGTAGAGTATGGTTTATATGAAAGGTATAGGAAAACGAGGAGGGGTGTTAGGCTAGACAGAGTTGAAGGGCAGAGCATTCTTGTATATGAGAGAGGTAGGGAACAGGAGCAGGGGTGTTAGGCTAGGCAGAGGTCAAGAAGTAGAGTATGGTTTATATGAAAGGTATAGGAAAACGAGGAGGGGTGTTAGACTAGACAGAGTTGAAGGGTAGAGCATGTCTTGTATATGTGAGAGGTAGGGAACAGGAGCAGGGGTGTTAGGCTAGACAGAGGTCAAGAAGTAGAGTATGGTTTTATATGAATGGTATAGGAAAAAGAGGTGGACTGTTAGGCTAGACAGAGTTGAAGGGTAGAGTATGTCCTTTATATGAGAGAGGTTGGGAACAGGAGGAGGGGTGTTAGGTTAGGAGAATTGAGTATGTGTTTATAAGGAGAGACGAGAAAACGGAGAGAGATCCTATGCTAGGATAGACAGGTGTTAAAGTTAGGTTAGATAGGAAACCAAGGAGTGATACTCAGCTAGAGGGGGGCAGGAGGAATGCGCTTTATGAGAGGTAGGGGATACGGGGAGTGGTGTTAGGCTAGACAGAGGTTGAAAGTAGAGTAGGCGTTTATATGTATGAGAAGTATAGAACAGGAGGAGGTGTGTTAGGCTAGACAGAGGTTAAGGAGTAGAGTATAGTTTATATAAGGGTATAGGAAAACGCGGAGAGGTGTTAGGCTAGACAGAGGTCGAGGAATAGAGTATGTTTTATATGAGAGGTACAGGAAAACGAGGAGCGTCAGTAGGCTAGACAGGTAGTGTAGCAGTAGGAATATAGACTTATATACAGGAGAGATAGGGAATATGAGGGGAGGTGCTAGACCTTGAAAGCGACTTTAGACGTGAACTTCGTGGAAAACTGTTTCATGTCAATGTTCTAGACATGCCCATCACGTAACCTGTTCAGGGAAAAGATGACCAGCAAAGGGAAAAAGGTAACCAGCAAAGGGAAAAAATGTGACTAGCAAAGGGAAAAAGGTGACCAGCAAATGGAAAAAATGTGACCAGCAAAGGGAAAAAGGTGACCAGTAAAGGGTAAAAGGTGAGCAGTAAAGGGAAGAAAGATGACTAGTAAAGGGAAAAATGTGACCAGCAAAGGGAAAAAGGTGACCAGTAAAGGGAAAAATGTGACCAGCAAAGGGAAAAAGGTGACCAGCAAAGGGAAAAACGTGACCAGCAAAGGGGAAAAGGTGACCAGCAAAGGGAAAAATGTGACCAGCAAAGAGAAAAATGTGACCAGTAAAGGGAAAAATGTGACCAGCAAAGGGAAAAAGGTGACCAGCAAAGGGAAAAATGTGACCAGTAAAGGGAAAAAGGTGACCAGCAAAGGGAAAAAGGTGACCAGCAAAGGGAAAAAGGTGACCAGCAAAGGGAAAAATGTGACCAGCAAAGGGAAAAATGTGAGCTGCAAAGGGAAAAAGGTGACCAGCAAAGGGAAAACATGTGACCAGCAAAGGGAAAAAGGTGACCAGTAAAGGATAAAAGGTGAGCAGTAAAGGGAAAAAAGATGACTAGTAAAGGGAAAAATGTGACCAAAAAAGGGAAAAAGGTGACCAGCAAAGGGAAAAAGGGTAGGGAAAAGGTGACCCTCTCACGGGAAAAGCTAACCCACTCACACTAACAGGTAAGTAATTCAGCTAGTATTGCAAGAGGCTGACTGCATCATAGCAGTGTATGATTTCACAGGTAATTCAGTTAGTATCGTAGGTATTTAGGCTAATTCATCTAGTATCACAGGGTAGGACAGATCCTGGGAAGCGGATATAGCATAGTTCCGTATGATGTTACAGGTAATTCAGAGAGTATCGTAGGTATTTAGGATAATTCAAGTAACATAGGTGTTTAGAGTCACTCAGCTAGTATCACAAGAGGCTAGTTTCCAGGGGCAGGACGTATCATAGATGCATATTTTTCATAGGCAATTCAGCTAGTATCGGAGGGTATTTAAGCTAATTCAGCTGGTATTACAAGAGGCGGACTGCATCATAGCAGTGTATGATTTCACAGGTAATTCAGTTAGTATCGTAGGTATTTAGGCTAATTCATCTAGTATCACAGGAGGATAGATTCCAGGGGTTGGGTATAGCATAGTTTCGTATTTCACAGCTAACTCCGCTAGTATCGTAGGTATTTAGCATAATTCAAGTGTGATAGGTGTTTAGAGTAATTAAGCTAGCATTACCGGAGGGTAGGTTCCAGGGTCAGTTATAACGTAGTTTCGTATTTTACAGATACTTCAGGTAATATCGTAAGTATTTGTTTAATCAGCATAGTTTCACAGATACTCGTGATAATTTCGATCAGAGATTTGTATCACAGCTATTTAAGGTAAATGCAGGTGATTCAGGTTGTATCAATTGTATTTGAGTCATTTTAACATGTAATTCATCTAGTATCCCTGATATTTGGGGCAAACCAGATAGTATCACAGGTGATCGTGCTAATTTAGAACAGGAATTCGTATCAGAGATAGTTAAGGTAATTTCACATGATTCGGGTGGTATCACAGGTATTTAAGTCATTTTAACAAGTAATTCAACTAGTATCACAGCTACTCATGGTAGTATAGAGAGTAATTAGATTATAAACATTTCTCACCCAACGTTACAACAATTTATATACTTTTTTCTAAATCTTACAAACTTATTATATGTTAAACAGTTATAAACTGCAGGGATAAACTGCATATTGGTTCACAAATTAAAAAGCTTTGCGTCAACATTCCTTTATTTAAGTTCGTTGTAGGTGCCTCTCCCCTTTTATCTAGGCTTGAGACTAGCACTAGGATTGCTCCTAATGGCAGGGTTACCACCTTCCCTTCCATCTTCTTCTTTCTTCATCAGACGTCTGCTAGTTGCATACACAGCACACGGATAAACTTCATTTTTAAGATTGTAGACTCACGAGAAAATCTTCATCTTCGACTTACATTCTCTTAAGCACTGCTTGTAATACTGTAATGTCCATACGCATAGGTAGTTATTCCATCCTCAGCAATAATTCTTTTATCATCAAAGGGATTCAATTTAATTTTATTCACTTGCACTGTGGTAACAGCATGCTTTCGTGATAGGATTAGATTCATGGGCGTTCTGATGATTTCACAGGTTTTAAGACAGTCTGTATAGCTGTCAAACGAAATGTACTGCTTAATAGCGCTACGTTTTATACCTTTAATCTTTTTTATCATAGATCCTTGAATATCTAAGGCATACATCTTAGGCCGTAGTCCAACAAAGCGCAGGATGATTTTGCTATTAGCCTCATGTTTAAATTTTCCCAATACCTTCTTGTTCTGAGTAGAGTAACATATATGGTTGGCAGGGTAATCAGCTGTATCGAGATGCTCAAGAAAACGTAGCTCGTCCTGGTACACATCTTCAGTTCTTACACAATGAATGAATCAGTATCCATATACATAAGCTTCAGGTTTTTAGCTCCACAATAAGGCAACACCACGTCGTAATGATAGTGATACATTAATGCCTTGGAGATGTCCAACACACTCATACCAATGTATATAGGCTTGTTGAATACAATCTGACGATGTATTCGTATGATGTATCATCTACAATGATAGCAGCAATAGATCCTGCAGCTACAGAAACATCACCCGCAGCCTGGACAATAGCTGTAACAGAAGCAAATACAATAGCTACCGTAGTAGATACAGCAGCTGTACGACAATAGATATAACAGATCTTACAGCTGTAGCAACATCTGCTACAATAACAGCAGCGACAAACACCAGATACATAACAGCTGTAGGAGCAGCAGCTAATCCAGCAGCTATAGATTTAGCACTCTTAGCAATAGCAAGCATCACAGCAAAGATATTCCAGCTGTAGCTTCACCCACCACAGCAACAGCAGTCATCACTCCAGCTGTAACATCAAATACGAGAGCTGAAGTAGTAGATACAACACTGTAACATCAGCTACAGCAATAACAGTATCAGATCAGGTAGCTGTAACAGCATTAGACATAGTCAGCACAATACCTATAGCAGAAGTAAATACAGCAGCTATCGTAGCAGATACAGAGACTGTACAACAATAGCTGTAACAGACCCCACAGCTGTAGCAGCATCTGCTATAACAATAGCAGTAGCCGTCGCATTACATAACACCTGCAGCAGCAGCTAGAGATTTAGCAGTGTTAGCAATGGCAAGCATCACAGCAATGATATTCCAGCTGTAGATTCCCCCACCACAGCAACAGCAGTCATCACAACAACATCAACAGTAAATACGACAGATGTAGTAGCAGATACAGCATCTACAGCAACAGCAGCTACAACGATAGCAGCAATAGATCCTGCAGCTGTAGCAGCATTAGACACAATCAGAACAATAGCTGTAGCAAAAGCAAATACAATTACTATCGTAGCAGATACAGCAGCTGTACAACAATAGATGTAACAGATCCTACAGCTGTAGCAACATCTGATACAATAATAGCAGTGACAACAACCGGTTACATTACAGCTGTAGCAGCAGCTAATCCATTTTTTGTTCAAATGTAGCAGCTTTATCAGTTAAATCATTGCTTCATTAAACAAGGATTGTAAGGGTAGACGTCTTTTCCCTTTATATAGGCCTGAGACTAACACTAGTATTTGCTCATAATGACAATGGTTACCGCCTCCCTTCCATCTTCTCCTTTCTTCACCATTTGTCTGCTATGTGAATACACAGCACATGAGTAAACTTTAATTTTTTAACATTGTAGACTCGCGGAGATCATCAAAGGGATTCAAAATAATTTTATTCACTCATGACTCAAATACCATTGATAAAACCTGAATCACCTGCATTTACCTTAAATAGCTGTGATACAAATCTCTGATCGAAATTATCACGAGTATCTGTGAAACTATGCTGATTAAACAAATACTTATGATATTACCTGAAGTATCTGTAAAATACGAAACTACGTTATAACCGACCCTGGAACCTACCCTCCTGTAATGCTAGCTTAATTACTCTAAACACCTATCACACTTGAATTATGCTAAATACCTACGATACTAGCGGAGTTAGCTGTGAAATACGAAACTATGCTATACCCAACCCCTGGAATCTATCCTCCTGTGATACTAGATGAATTAGCCTAAATACCTACGATACTAACTGAATTACCTGTGAAATCATACACTGCTATGATGCAGTCCGCCTCTTGTAATACCGGCTGAATTAGCTTAAATACCCTCCGATACTAGCTGAATTGCCTATGAAAAATATGCATCTATGATACGTCCTGCCCCTGGAAACTAGCCTCTTGTGATACTAGCTGAGTGACTCTAAACACCTATGTTACTTGAATTATCCTAAATACCTACGATACTCTCTGAATTACCTGTAACATCATACGGAACTATGCTATATCCGCTTCCCAGGATCTGTCCTACCCTGTGATACTAGATGAATTAGCCTAAATACCTACGATACTAACTGAATTACCTGTGAAATCATACACTGCTATGATGCAGTCAGCCTCTTGCAATACTAGCTGAATTACTTACCTGTTAGTGTGAGTGGGTTAGCTTTTCCCGTGAGAGGGTCACCTTTTCCCTACCCTTTTTCCCTTTGCTGGTCACCTTTTTCCCTTTGCTGGTCACATTTTTCCCTTTACTAGTCATCTTTTTTCCCTTTGCAGCTCACATTTTTCCTTTTGCTGGTCACATTTTTCCCTTTGCTGGTCACCTTTTTCCCTTTGCTGGTCACATTTTTCCCTTTGCTGGTCACCTTTTTCCCTTTACTGGTCACATTTTTCTCTTTGCTGGTCACATTTTTCCCTTTGCTGGTCACCTTTTCCCCTTTGCTGGTCACGTTTTTCCCTTTGCTGGTCACCTTTTTCCCTTTGCTGGTCACATTTTTCCCTTTACTAGTCATCTTTTTTCCCTTTACTGCTCACCTTTTACCCTTTACTGGTCACCTTTTTCCCTTTGCTGGTCACATTTTTTTCCCTTTGCTGGTCACCTTTTTCCCTTTGCTGGTCACATTTTTTCCCTTTGCTGGTCACCTTTTTCCCTTTGCTGGTCATCTTTTTCCCTTTACTGGTCACATTTTTCTCTTTGCTGGTCACTTTTTCCCTTTGCTGGTCACTTTTTCCCTTTGCTGGTCACTTTTTCCCTTTGCTGGTCACCTTTTTCCCTTTGTTGGTCACCTTTTTCCCTTTGCTGGTCACATTTTTCCCTTTGCTGGTCACGTTTTTCCCTTTGCTGGTCACCTTTTTCCATGAGCAGTCATCTTTTTCCCTTTACTGGTCACTTTTCCCTGAATGAGTTACGTGATGGGTACGTCAAGAACATTGACATGAAACAGCTTTCCACTAAGTTCACGTCTAAAGACGCTTTCAAAGTCTCGCCCCTCCCTTCCTATTCCCTATCTCTCCTGTATATAAGTCCATATTCCTACTGCTTCACTATCTGTCTAGCCTACCGACTCTCCTGTGTCCCTATACCTCTCATAAACCATACTCTACTCCTCTACCTCTTTCTAGCCTAGCCTAACTCCTCTCCTCGTTTTCCCTGTACCTCTCATATAAACCATACTCTACTCCTCGACCTCTGTCTAGCCTAACACCCCTCCTCCTGTTCTATACTTCTCATACATATAAACGCCTACTCTACTCTCAACCTCTGTCTAGCCTAACACCACTCCCCGTATCCCCTACCTCTCATAAAGCGCATTCCTCCTGCCCCCCTCTAGCTGAGTATCACTCCTTGGTTTCCTATCTAACCTAACTTTAACACCTGTCTATCCTATCATAGGATCTCTCTCCGTTTTCTCGTCTCTCCTTATAAACACATACTCAATTCTCCTAACCTAACACCTCTCCTCCTGTTCCCAACCTCTCTCATATAAAGGACATACTCTACCCTTCAACTCTGTCTAGTCTAACAGTCCACCTCGTTTTCCTATACCATTCATATTAACCATACTCTACTTCTTGACCTCTGTCTAGCCTAACACCCCTGCTCCTGTTCCCTACCTCTCTCATATACAAGACATGCTCTACCCTTCAACTCTGTCTAGTCTAACACCCCTCCTCGTTTTCCTATACCTTTCATATAAACCATACTCTACTTCTCGACCTCTCTCTAGCCTAACACCCCTGCTTCTGTTCCCTACCTCTCTCATATAAAAGACATGCTCTACCCTTCAACTCTGTCTAACCTAACACCCCTCCTCGTTTTCCTATACCTTTCATATAAACCCTACTCTACTCCTCGACCTCTGTCTAGTCTAACACCTCTCTACTATCTCTTCCATATAAACGTATTTCCCTCCTTCAACCTTGTCTAGCGTAGTATCGGTCGTCGTACTCCCTATCTCTCCCATATAAACCCATTTTCCTCCTTGAACCGCCCCATCCAGCCTCGTTTTCCCTATCCTTTCCCATATATGCCCAAAAAACTGCGCCAGCTCTCTCCTAATATCTATGTAGCCTGCTTCTGTTACAACTTTTCAAAGATGACAGCGCATCAGTATATACAATTTTTGCATTTTCATTTTCCAAACATGACTCCAAAGCTTTCGTTGAAGGTTGTAATGGGACATTTATTTCTCGTATTAAAATAATTAATCAAAATAACACATAATATCGTTAACATATCGATAACATTAGTAATAATTGAATATTACTAACGTAGTCAAACACTCCATATACGCAAACAAGTAAAGACGAGAATATTCTTTAGGTGTAGTAGCCTCAGGTACTATAAAGTTTGAGCAGTTAGTGAGGGTAGCCACACAAAGCGAAACAAAAGTCGGTTAGGATTCTTTAGAAATTATTGTTCAAGCTAATATGAACGCTATATCTTACCGTGAAGAGAGTGGCGAAGCTATCGAAGCTTCTAGAATATACAAACAGCGCTAAGATACTATTGGAAGAAACACGAATTTTCGGAATAAAATTCCACTAATGGAAATACTACGATAGTTCGATAGGAAGAGGAAAGAGAAGTATTTATCGTCACAGAAATAGAACGCAAATATCGGAGCATAATTCGTCCACTTACTGGATACGTGACACGTACTTGTGCGATATACAGTCGTCGAAGACACAACACTACTTCTTACCATGCGTTTGTCACTATACGTTCGATATCGCGATGTTTTAATAAGTATTTACTATCGCAGAAAGCGACGACGGGAGTGAGTAATTCATATTTAACAGCACAAATTCAAGGAAAATAGTACAGACAGCTTAAGTGTTTCGTAAAAGTAATACAATACATAAAGAGTTCTATTGCAGGCAGGAAACGTGATGGGTTTAATGGTTACATACACAAAATACAAAAATAGTAAAATATTTACACACTTAAAAGACGATTTAGTAATATTCAGATCGTAACATAACTCCAGGATAATTATTTCCAATTTACTGCTCAATAACACTTGTGCTGAGACAAGTAAGAGTCTATGCCGAGGCTAATTACCCTACAACATTAAATACTCTTTGCGTACTGTTGTAATTGGAGCTACAACGAATGAATTCATTTATACCACCGCAAGGTCAATTCCTTCCATTCCTGAAAGTCCTATAAACTCGATATGTTTTGGGGCATGCATTTGAATTCACAGGTTGCAGTAGGATATTTCACTAAAAAATTAATATATTCGTAGTTGTTGACTTTGTATCGCAATGTTCTGTTAACTGCTAGATTATCAAGATAATCCACAGAGGTTTTGTAATAAAACGAATTATTTTTCCTTTCTCTAACACGTACTACACTTGAACCATTCTTAAAACCAGACTTGATGTAGGCAAAAGAATTTGTATCCTCCGCAGTAGGCTTGTGTTAGTATCAGTTGTGGGAACAAACATAAACAAAAGCCAAGTGGGCTCATGCCTTGTGTTTATAACGCACAAGAATTGTTTTGTTATTTTTCTTTACTTATAGTCGCTTTGACTACTAGGTCATATTAAGTCTTGAACACAGCTAGAACATTATAACCTATTACTTATTATACAATTTTATTTGATGTTATATTTAAATCTTGTTATACAGTTTGATGTCTTTCAAGAACGTTATTGAAATGAGTAGGGTGTTTAAATATAAACATATATTTTCAGGGATGTTGTCTTCTCACCATGGTATAACTTCTATTGTGTACTATTCGAATAATAATAATAATAATAATAATAATAATAATAATAAACACTGGGTTTGAACTAAAAATAAGTTAATTGAAATAAAACTTACTTTAGCTGTATCACTGCCGGGAGAAGTATAAAACCTGGGTCCTCGTAACACGATATCGTCTGTCAGTTATATTCTTTTTATTCTCTTTACAAACCTTATCCAATGTAGCAATAATTTGGGAACGGAGGATCACTTAAAAGAAGTCAATGTAGATTAGTTGTTGACAGAAATTAAAACTTTGTATAAGTTAGCGGTTCGTTATTAAAGAAAAACTCAGGTACTTTCCTACGAATATCACATTTGATAAGTCATATGCTTTTTCTAATTCTAACCCACGTCTGTCCCTTTTCTTTCTTGTTTTTCTCAATATTCTTTAAGCGCACACACAACCTTCTACTTGGAAACAGCGGCATGATCTGTAGTTTAACAATGTTATTCACAACGTCAGTTGTATACTCGGGTATTAATTTATTATAAAAACACTCAAATTCCTTTTTCGCCGCTGTTAGCATCTTACCTTTAGAATGCTTCACTATTTCACCTTTGTCACTCACCAGTCAACAGCAGTTGTAGAGGCAGCCATATTTATGATCCTACTGCTGTCCGTTGTTGTGGTATGATTGCCGAGAGAGGGGTGAACAGCAGTAAACAAATTTAATGCAACCTTTCTAAGTTTCATTAATCATATAATTTACTATTTAATATTATTGAAAACTTTCGAACTATATTTGATCAACATACTTCATAATTCGCCACAAATAACTGCGCATATTCACAGTACTATATTGTGGAATAATAATTTCATTGTCATTACCAGACGCACTGTTGTGCTTGTATTGTTGCTACCAGACGTAGCATTATGGGGTCTCCTTAGATATATTCCGGCTTAACGGTCTCTCCTTTCGGTACGGATCACGCTAAAGGAAAAGATCTGTTTGAAATTGTCTGGTGTGACGTCACCCTGTCTGCCTTTAACTAGACACGTTGGTTGAGGGAAAAAAAAATAACGCCACTCAAGTGGAAGTGGTCGCTGGGACCAGACGCGTGTGTGGCCGGTCTACGGTCTGTGGCATCTCCCGCCATCCTGTTTCCTTTGTTAATTATGTAGAGAAGCCAAAACGTTTTTCTGGAAAATCCCAGGTAATGTGTGTTACGTAATCTTTCAATGTAATATAAAACCCCACGCCTTCTCCTTAAGTCTACACACCAAGGTTCCGGAACTTTTACTGCCAGCGGCCCCCCCCATGTGCGTGTTGGGGTGGCCTAAATTAATAATTTTCTGGTAAGCTTTTTGCCCTTCACCCCAACATGTAACAATATGTTATGATGTGCTTTGGTTTTGAAACGGCAACTCTAGGCCGAGCCCAAGAACTATAATTACAGATAACTTATTAATTAACTTTTAGTGATGTTAAATCGTATTATGTAAATATCTTTTTCTCATACTGCTTGTATATTTTAAGAAGGGTGATTTAACATTATGTATCTATCTAGGTTATTAATATTAGTAGAGTTATAAATGGTTTAATGTAAATAATTTAAGCGCTATGTTAAAATACTGTCCACGAGGGAAAGTTTTAGCTACAGGAATAGTGCTTTCGAAGGCAGAAAACCTAGTTTTATTACCTCTCTCCGGTCGCTGTGCTATTATTCCTACAGCGAGGGTGTAGAGCCTTTGTCCCATTATTTGATAATTCGCCGTGACCAAGTGAGTGAGAAAGACAACCTTAACGGTAAATGTAGGAAAAGCCGCGATTTATATTAAAATTGGACCAATGAGATCCCTGAAAGTTTATTCGAAATAGTTAGACGCGTCGAGTCGCGCTAAAAATGGACCAATAGGAAAGGAAGCAGCCTCAGAAGCCTGAGACTATAAATGGATCTGTTTGGGGAAAATTCGCGGCAGTTTTGGTAATGTGTAGTCAGGGAGAGATGCTGCAGGATGCGTGAGATATCGCGCCCAGAAAGGAATCAAGTCAGCTTTGTAATGTCAGCTTAGTATTGCATTTTATTCGGCAGTTTATGTCATGTGTGGTCAGGGAGAGATGCTGCAGGATGTGTGAGATATCCCGCCAAAAAGGGAATCAAGTCAAATTTGTCATGTCAGCTTAGTATTGCATTTTATTCGAGAGTTTTCGTAATGTGTGGTCAGGGAGAGATGCTGCAGGATGTGTGAGATATCGCGCCAAAACAGGGAATCAAAATAGTTTTAGCAACACACCTAAGATCCGCTACTCTGAAAGCGACAATAAGAATAGTTATATTTCGTGACATATCCACGCCATAGTCTAACAGCGGTGGACAGTATTTTACAGCGGCAATACCAGTTTTGTATACTACGAGTGTTAATTAAATAAAAAGAAACGGCAGTGTCATCTTTTCATAAACAAAACAAGTCTATGTCTTCCTATATCACCACCCGAGATCTACGTTTTCCTTTACCGAGGATAAGTCCATGCTCCCATATAATTTAAGGAAAATTACTGCAGCTAGCCGAGGATAAATTGAAGAACCAACACGCTGAGAACTTCTGGAAGCAACGGGAGAAGCATCAAGGTAAGCTACAGCAACGGATGAGGAGGTGACCGCCGCAAACTGGCGCCATAACGTGGAGCTCGAAGGGAAGACCAGCTCGAAGGGAAGACCAACATAAACGGAGGACTAGAAAACAACGAATAGACGAAGAATCTTCAGAGGAAAGGGGCACAGCAGAACAAAATTACAACGCGAACTTCTAGTCTACCTACGTGGGACAACAAAACAGCTGAGAACATCGCTTCTAGAACTTCACCAGGATTCGAACCCGGAACGCATCAGTTAACATTGAAAAAAAAATACAGGTTAGAACTTTTATTCAAAAACAAACAAAAAGGCATGCAGAGTAGTGACTCAGTTTTGTGAACACATGTTATTGAGAGGGGGTAAAGTCATTACTAGGGAGGTAGAACTTGCTAACGGAACCATGAGTAGGTCAAGGGAAGATTTGGAAGAACTGAATGGGGAGGCTATTGTCAGCATAACAACAGATGGAGAAAATATGGGTGCAGCTGAAGTAGAAGTTAGGGAAAGGCAATCACCGATTGAGCAGGTCATTGACGCAGGTCAAAACCAGCTGCTAATATTGCTTCAACATTTGAGCGCAAAGATAGATGAGCAGAGTAAGGAGTCAAAAAGAAATTTGAGTGAACAAATTAAAAATTTAGAAGGGGAATCAAATGAGAATAATGAATACTTAGAAAGAATCATAAGTAAGCAGAATAAGGACTTAGAAAGAATCGTAAGTGAACAAGATAAGAATCTAGAAGGGGAAGCAGATGAGCATGATAAGGACTTAGAAAGAATCGTAAGTAAGCAGAATAAGGACTTAGAAAGAATCGTAAGTGAACCAGATAAGAATCTAGAAGGGAAATCAGATGAGCATAATAAGGACTTAGAAAGAATCGCAAATGAGCAGAGTAGGAACTTAGAAAGAATCGTAAATAAGCAAAGTAAGGGCTTAGAAAGAATCGTAAGGGAACAAGATAAGAATGTAGAAGGGAGATCAAATGAGCAGAGTAGGAACTTAGAAAGAATCGTAAATGAGCAGAGTAAGGACTTAGAAAGAAAACTGAGCGAACAAAAGGATTTCGAAGGGAAATTAAGTAAGCAGGGTCAGGACTTAGAAAGAAACTTAAGTGAACAAAATGAGAGTTTAGAGGGGAAACTAGTTGAGCTGATGAAGGGGAAGTTAATAGAAACACTTGAAGGGAAATTACTACAGATACTAGA
Organism: Deroplatys truncata; assembly: GCA_030765065.1. Classification (NCBI taxonomy): domain Eukaryota; kingdom Metazoa; phylum Arthropoda; class Insecta; order Mantodea; family Mantidae; genus Deroplatys; species Deroplatys truncata. Next base: position 92,231,074 of record CM060979.1, read on the forward strand.
AACTAAAGATCCGAAAACACTAACGGGAAAAGAGACGTCAAAGAAAGCTTTTGAAAGAATGTCAAAGAGGGCGCAGAAAAGAAAGCATGAATTTAAAACCAGGAAGCGAAAGAAATGGTTGATCGAACTTGGAGAATTAGTATGGGTATAAAAAAAAAAAAAAAAAAAAAAAAAAGACAGAATAGCATTGATCCGGACTCTACAGTGCCTGGAAAGGAGAACTTTCACAGGTGAATTAATGAATTATCTTAAGCAGTTGTGCAGAACATTTTTTTTTGCATTACTAAAGAGACTTGAGTATTAAATGATCATTAGTGATAGTGAAGAAGAACAAGAAACACCTTTGCCATTAATATGTTTCAGTTTCTTTCTGCTTGAATAAGTTTGTCTTAAGGTTGAAACAGCTTTTATTGTCAGAATATTTATTATATTTTTTTTTGATATTTAGCAATATTTGTAAATTATTAATTGGTTGGTATGCTAGCAATATGCTGACAGTTTTCTTTAAACATATAAATTAGTTTTATTAATTATAAAAAAAAAGGTATCATAGAATGGAAAATTTATTTAAAGGTCCATACAGGGTGATTTACATTTGAGTTACAAGAAATAAAGAATTCCAAGATCGTAGGGAAATACCATAAACAGTTGCTCAAACCGTACAAATGTTTAGAGAATGAGAAGGGTGAAGAATATAATGAAAAGAATCAGGTTAGTTTTACTCGAAATGAGGTAACACCCCTGTGAACAAATAGTAAAGGTAATACACCCGATAAATAAGGATGTAAAGAAATAAATAAAGGCATAATAATTATGTACCAATATGTATGTAAATAGATTTAATTTTAGAACTTAAATTGGGTATTAGAGTATTTGTATGCGTCACAAGTTATTCGTGTGCGGGAAATGTATTGTGTATAAGAATGTCCCTCGGAAACCTGTTTTTAAAGGGAGAGTGTAGAGTGAATGACCCAAATATAAACATCACCGGTTTGTCAGAGCCCTTGTGAAGGAGCAGGTATAGCGAAGGGTCTCTGTCAACAAAACAAACGAACAAAGGCCATAATCAGAGGAATTATTCTGTAAAAGAAAATTGTATCAAGTGTTGAAAAATTTATTCTTTTCCAGAACAGGGCAATTTGAAACGGCAACTCTAGGCCGAGCCCAAGAACTATAATTACAGATAACTTATTAATTAACTTTTAGTGATGTTAAATCGTATTATGTAAATATCTTTTTCTCATACTGCTTGTATATTTTAAGAAGGGTGATTTAACATTATGTATCTATCTAGGTTATTAATATTAGTAGAGTTATAAATGGTTTAATGTAAATAATTTAAGCGCTATGTTAAAATACTGTCCACGAGGGAAAGTTTTAGCTACAGGAATAGTGCTTTCGAAGGCAGAAAACCTAGTTTTATTACCTCTCTCCGGTCGCTGTGCTATTATTCCTACAGCGAGGGTGTAGAGCCTTTGTCCCATTATTTGATAATTCGCCGTGACCAAGTGAGTGAGAAAGACAACCTTAACGGTAAATGTAGGAAAAGCCGCGATTTATATTAAAATTGGACCAATGAGATCCCTGAAAGTTTATTCGAAATAGTTAGACGCGTCGAGTCGCGCTAAAAATGGACCAATAGGAAAGGAAGCAGCCTCAGAAGCCTGAGACTATAAATGGATCTGTTTGGGGAAAATTCGCGGCAGTTTTGGTAATGTGTAGTCAGGGAGAGATGCTGCAGGATGCGTGAGATATCGCGCCCAGAAAGGAATCAAGTCAGCTTTGTAATGTCAGCTTAGTATTGCATTTTATTCGGCAGTTTATGTCATGTGTGGTCAGGGAGAGATGCTGCAGGATGTGTGAGATATCGCGCCAAAAAGGGAATCAAGTCAAATTTGTCATGTCAGCTTAGTATTGCATTTTATTCGAGAGTTTTCGTAATGTGTGGTCAGGGAGAGATGCTGCAGGATGTGTGAGATATCGCGCCAAAACAGGGAATCAAAATAGTTTTAGCAACACACCTAAGATCCGCTACTCTGAAAGCGACAATAAGAATAGTTATATTTCGTGACATATCCACGCCATAGTCTAACAGCGGTGGACAGTATTTTACAGCGGCAATACCAGTTTTGTATACTACGAGTGTTAATTAAATAAAAAGAAACGGCAGTGTCATCTTTTCATAAACAAAACAAGTCTATGTCTTCCTATATCACCACCCGAGATCTACGTTTTCCTTTACCGAGGATAAGTCCATGCTCCCATATAATTTAAGGAAAATTACTGCAGCTAGCCGAGGATAAATTGAAGAACCAACACGCTGAGAACTTCTGGAAGCAACGGGAGAAGCATCAAGGTAAGCTACAGCAACGGATGAGGAGGTGACCGCCGCAGTTTCTCGCGTATCGCGGGCTAGTTAATGACGTCATGTGTTTACGTCAATTTTGGTTCCAAGAGTAGAGCGATAATAGTGGTCAGAGAAGATATTGCACTCCACCGAAAGTTCAATATCGAGATTTCATCAGAAATACATGTTTTGAAGTCTCGTGAATCAGGCAAATTTTATAGAAAAACATCTGTGAACAGAATATCTTAAAAAAGAAAAGTCGGTCAAATATCAAAGATGCATCTAGAAACCCGAGATCAAACTACAACAGTTGTATTTATATTTGTGTGCTTAATGATTTTCTCTGGCACGAAATATAACAAATGTATTAAAAAATTGAAATTTTGGGGGAGCTTTTGGGGGAGTCCAATGTGAAATTTGGACAACTATAAATTTTATTCTGTAGATCAATGTACATTATTAAGGACCATAATAACAGCAATATTGAGGATATCAAATTTTGTTTTAACTTTGAGGGGAATTAAGGGGGTTTGCAGATTGTATCATATGTGATACATTGGGTCTATAAGAAGGTTTTAGGGACTATTTCAACTCTACAAACGATACACAGCAGGAAGAGACAGAAAAATATGCGAACATATAGTGCAGAAGATATACCAAATACGATACAACCGGCCGAGAAGCGAAAAAAAATACAGAATCCGAGATATACACGATGATAAACGGGGACGCTAGAGCATATATTTTAATCTCTCTCTCTCTCTCTCTCTCTCTCTCTCTCTCTCTCTCTCTCTCGCAGATTTTAAAGAAAATCTTTGCACTCCAAATTACTTTTACATGCGAAAAATTAGGTTATTTTTTATTTTCTCAAAAATAGCTCTAACGATTTTTATTAGGATACCTACGTTTAGGCTATTTGCATGCATATAAAATGTATATATTGAATTTGGTGGGAATAACCTAAGAAGCCCCTTCATTGAATTATTTTTGTATAGGTAATTGCTAAACCTAAGAGATAGACAAAGGTCTTATTACACAAACAAAAAAATGAAAATCCGGTTAAAGCACGCATTTAACGTCACGGAAAATTTTCTTGTGAGTTAGCCGTTTCCGATATATTCCTTGTTAACGATTTTAATATTCAAATACTTATATTTTTCTCAAATATAAATTCTTATTCTTTTTTGTTCGTGGCCATCAAAGAATTTCAAAGGCATTTACATAGCGACACGCTGTTTAAAAATCTGGCTTTACCTTTTGCATTCTACAACATAGTCTATTAATGTGAAATGAAGGTTATCTGGATTAAAAAGAAGCAGATAGAAGAACAAGACTCTGTAAGAAGATTACAGGAAATGTAAACTCAATACATGAGATTGTTAAAAATAAACTTATAGAAAATGAAATGTCTTACATCCTTGTTCCATTTCGTGCAATAACTAAATTATTTCTAATATGCACTCGGTTTCTACTCAATATTTCTCCAGCGAACGCTCGTGTTACACTCACATGACCTTCTCTACTCCTGTACAAACTATTTTTACAAACGCTTATTCCCCATGTGCTTCATGTTAATCGAGATGTTAATCTTATTGCTAATTTTCTTGTAGGTGCAAGGGGAATATGGTAGTATTTAAGCGCTAGTCAAATGTTTTAAGAGCTGGCTGCTGTTCTGCGCTTTCCATTCTCTTTGCATGTCCAGGACATAAAAAGAATGAATAACGAATTCCCATTTGGGAAAAAGTATTGGAAAATTTAAGGGAATAACAAGGAATATCTCAAAAATGGTTCACTCAATATAAATAATGTATATTACATAAATTGTGTATTTTAACGCGATCTACATTTTTTGTGTAGTAAAATTTTGTCTATCTCTTATGGTTTACCAGTTATGCAAAAGTCGTTCACAATGAAGAATACTTTTGGAGACATTCCCAGAAAATTCGAGATATACATTTAATTTATCATGAAAATATCTTAAACATATGATATTTTAATCAAAATCGTTAGCCATTTTTGAGAAAATTAAAATTTTTGAAAAATGTGCCATGTAAAGGGTAATCTGGGGTGAGGAAATTTTCTTAAAAACCTTCCTGTCGCATCTCTGAAAGATACTGAACCTAAATACCAAGTTTGGTGTTTATCCGACTGTTCGTTTCTGAGTTATGCTGTTCACAGACACACAGACACACACACACACGGACATGTTTCCAAAAATGCTTTTTTTTTGGATTCAGGTGGTCTCAAAACATATATTTCCGGTGAAATCTCGGTATCGAATTTTTGGGTGGAATACAATACTTCCCCTACTTACTATACGTAGTAGAGAAAGTAAAAAAGTTGCGAAGCGTTCAGTTAGTCCAGATAAATAAAGTTTTCTTTAAACAATGCATTAAAGTGGTTCCTGAAATTCCACAGACTACTCTGTGAAACCTTGGTACATTGTATTACATACCGTGATATCACATTTGTCTGAGTGTGCAAACTTCAAACAGTCGTCTAATTTTCCGCATCACTTACCTCCACCGTCTAACAAAACACTGAATAAATAAGGCTGGTCGAGTTTGAACTGTGTGGGAGGTGTGCGACCTTTCGCACACTCACCGCAATTTGTCTGACGTCACGCCCTCTTCTTCCTTCTGCCCCTGCCCAGCCCGCGCACTCTCCCTTTTTATCGTGGCATTTTGAGCTTTGTTTTGAAAATCTTTAAGGTTCATTTGTGTTTTTTCTTGTTAGCAGACTTTATTCCCTGAAGGACAATCGCTTCCTCTGTAGCAATTTTCTTTTATTCAATTCCCTACCCTTTGACATCGTTCAATTATATCCTTACGTCCCTCTTTTGAAAACCGAGCTACAATCCAAAATCTCTTCCCTATGTTTCTGGCTATTTCGATGTTATAATCCCATATAATATTGAAGAAAAAACAAACAAGTATGAAATGTTGGCATAAATGTTGCCAGCTCAGTCGGTAGAGCACCGTCTGCTGTGCGAGGGATCCCGGGTTCGATTCTCGGCTGGGGGTGGGAATTTTTTTCTAGCCAAGATTATTCCCTATGCTCCCTATAAGTATGGGAGGATACTTCCTCTGGAAGTATGAATAAGTGTGTGAATGTGTGTGTGATCTAATGATTAAAATACCCAAAGTGTAAACACAAAAACAAGAGAATGCGAGTTAACACCATTGCCTTACGCAATAAATTCAAGAAGAAAGGCCGCCGATAAGACCAATGTAGTTAAAGGTGGGGTATAAGTGGAACTAAAAAATAAAAAAAGTGCCCAGAGTGCATTGACGTACCAAGTTTTCCGACGTTTAAATTTGCTTAGTAGGGAGAAAACATGAGAGGGAAAAGCTAATTGAGGTAATGCTGAATTTTATATCGTGCCAAACTGTAGCCAATTTTTACCGCTAATAAATTGCCAATATGCGTATCTCTATATCGTGAGTAGTTTACGAGTAAGCTATATGTTAATTCACTTAAAGATCATTTAAATTAGTTTCTGAAGAACGCTTTCTAAAAAGAAAAATTGGATATTAAACTAAAATTAGTACTGTAATTAAGTAAGGTCCCAAAAACCCCATTATTTTCAAACTTTCTTTTCCCATTGACAGAAAAAATGTAATAACTATATTACATACATATTCAAGTCTTTGAACACTTAACCACTTCCAATGTGGGTATTAAAAATCTCTAAAGTACATAAAATATGTTAACGGACATATAAAATTCTGGAATATCTGTAGAAAATTTAAAGTCAATTGCTGCTATTTACCTTTCATTATAGCGAGACTGAGAAATTAAGTACACTTTTTTATGATGTAGATAGCCGTTAATTTGTGATGAGGTTGAACTAAAACGGAGAAATTTATATGCATTTCGCGAAAAAGGCCTATGCTCCTGAGTTCAGAAGCGATTTTCATATTACAGTATATGATTTGCTCCGCGCTTAAGCATTAGAACCGTAAGGATCAAATATACTGAGTGGTCATTTAAAAGTGACGTCATTGCTTTCAGTCAATTTTTTGAAGCAAGGATCAGTTCTAAGGTGAAGGATGTAAGGTAGTACACATGTGGCAAATAAGTTGCCTAGCAAGCAGGTGTTCAGTCCGAAGAACGGCAAGGACATTAATCATAAACGTAGACCAAATAATGTGCCTCGCAATGTCATTAGCAAAAGCATAAAGTAAACAATTAAACATGTTAATATTTCTTACATAACCACCAACATCCTTTCATTCCGCACAGATAATGTTTTTGTTTACACTCGCAGAAGGGAGCGTTCAACACACAATGTGAGAAATTCATGTTGACTTTCGCTAACGATGGTAGCTTAAGCTTTCAAGGACTTTCGATATAGTATACAAAACTAAATAAGAAAGGGGTTCTGGTAGAACACATACAGTACATATTATTGCTACGTTTTGGAAGGTTCGAATGTTCAGATTGAGCTCGTGCTTGCTAGGTAGCTTCTCCGACAATCATATGCCTCTCATAGGCCGATTGAATTCTAGGCGCAGCTACAAGTAACGTTGTCATGAAACGCTTTGAAACTAACACCCAGTATACACTTGGCATTAATGTTTTCGCTCTCTAGTATAGCAAACGGATTCTGCTGACAAATAAGGCATAGGTAGTCCTGTAAATACAGTTAATCAGATAATATTGTGTATAAACATGCTTCTTGGCTACCGAGAGACCAAATCCACGTGGTATGATTGTTCTTTCAAGTAGCTCCTTGCTGTTCACGAAGAAGAGAATTTGAGTTTCAGAGGTTTGGCTGAGAATGATTTTCAATTATCAGCTGCGCCAGCAACAGCATACAGAACCACAATACGGATGGATCCTCGCATTTCTACTTTTAATGGCAGAACTTTATTAAAGAAACCATCGCATGACTACTCCACTCTTCCCAGCTATTCTCGCCGAGTCATTTTTTAAATATATATTTCGTACTGCTTTCTACACATTTTGCATACTGACTTTTCACTACGTTGGTGAAAATACGAACTGTTGCAGAACTTATGTTGGAATATATGGATCGCTAGTTGTATGATGGCTGTTCCAGTTGTGTTTTTTCCTGAACATCTTCTATCGACTAGAAATCGAAAATTCCAATTGTTTTATCCTCTTTGTCCCGCGTGTTTGGGTTAGCATACATCTCGATAATTCGGAACTGTGAGTAGTAACCCTGATTTTATAGTTGATGGTAAATTATGAATAGTCAAGACACACGGTATTAAATTTGACAATTTATCGTTATTACCATACTACGAAAAACATAGCGGATCAGACGGTTTTAAGCAAACTGTAAAAATATTCGAATCTTAACACACATTTTATTACATGGATGATTTTGGACAAAATGGGAAAACATTGAAAAGTCTGTTGAATTTATGTTTGTAACACAAGACCTGCATTAATGATCTTTTTATTTGACTACACTGTATGGTTGAGACAATACGTGCCAAAATAATTCAATGAGAAGAAATTAGTTTCAAAAATAACCAGATTGATGCAAGGTGGATTTGTTTTTTTATCGTGCAAATCTTCCGAGCAGTTTCAGAACTATTGAATATAACTGCGTTTTATTTTATCATTTATAGCCATAATGGTAATATTTATAGGAAATCTTCCAGATGAAAACGTGTTTTAGTTAGTGTGATGAATTAAACCTATCGTTGATTAAAGCAATTTTATTACGGTATAACATGGAAAACTTCACTAGTAGTGGATTTTATGACTATACTTTGGAAAAAAAAATAAGAGCCCGTTAGTAAGTAATAAAAAGTTAGCCAGATATACTAATCATGTAGGAATTTAATTCTTTTGTTTACATTTGTACGTGAAATTATTTACTCCTTCCAATGGTGTTCAACGAAAAGTTGTCCCGATTTTGCTTGTCCTATTTATGGCAACTCAGTGTATTTCGATACCTGTAATAAAGTCAGTTCCTAAACTATTCGTGGTGACGTTAGCTTTGAGTCACTAGAGATACCTCTAAAAGTGTTTGCTTTTCCTTTTCTAACATTACCAGTTCTGATAGTTTTAGCTGAATCCTTATTAGTTCGTTTTCTATGTGTTCTCTTAGGTTAAGGATTGCTGTGATTGTTGCGGGAATCCTTTCTTTACCTGTATTCAAAGGTATCCATAGAATGTAGTTCTAGGGTGTCAATGAATGTATTCGTGAGAGGGCGCATTCTGCATGTTTTTCCTTGCCAAGAAGCACCTCAATCTAATGCAACCATTATAATTAAATACAAACAAACAGTGTGTAGAGTAATAATTACAACAACAGTAGTGTGCCGGATACAACAATGTGGTAGCGATCCCAGAGATACCCCGGGGTGATCACATTTCCTTGTTTTAATGCCTTTATGCAAGCATATGTGCTTCTGAAACTTAATAATGTTGGTCGCACTGGTCGATATAATGGACAAAAACCAACATCCAATTATAAGCGTATCATGACAAGCGACAGGCAAAATATGAAATGTCACGTTCTAAATCACCTTGCTCTCATTATGGAAACAGTTATTTATATGTTTTGTGTAGAATACGTGAAAAACATTTTCGTATCTCATAATATTTTAGTAAAATCTTCATACTTTATAAAAATCTTCATATTTTATAACATTCGTTTTTAAAATAATTCCCATTAACAAGGAATCCGAACATTTCAGATATTCTATTCGGGCAATTTTCTATGAAACATGTTTCGGGTAGGGGTAGGGACTTTTTTGATAGAACTACTTCAGGGAGATGCAACCCTGCCCATACGATGCACCAGGTTCCCCTGCCCGAGCGGTTAGTATCCGGAAAGGGGCCCTTGCCCAGGGATACGGGTGAAGACTCCGACGGTCTCCGAGGCACCAAATGAAGGACAGTGTGATTAGCGAGGAGAAAGGAGGTAGCAACAACCCCAGATGTAGTTAATACACAAGGAATGCTGGGTTTGAAACTTAAAGGTGGCAGCCCCATCAGAAACCTAACCCTGCTCAGAGCTCGTAACGGAGTCAGAGGACATTAACGCTTCTAGATAAAGAAATGAAGAGTAAAGCGATGGTCCCGTGTCGTAGATTTACGGTACGTAAAAGAATCTCAAGCTGATAAACAGGCCTCTGAACAAAATTTCCGATCTTTTACGCCCAATATAGAACGGGACCTAAGGGCCACAGCAGTCAAAAAGCGCCCATAAGTAAAACTAAAAAAGAAAAAAGAAATCCTAAAGCAGTTACATATATGTAATCTAAATGATAAATTAATGAAAATAAAAATAATTGGCACCAACTGTATTAACGATGAAAGAGGAAGGAATACCAACAATTTCATTACATTATAAGAGGATATTGCCAAGTGGGCTTTCCAGATATTCTGGCTGTTTTCTGTGAATCACGTTTGTAAAACCCCAGCCACTCTTTCCAGGAATTGCGTCTGAGAAAAAACCCGCACCAAGCTTTCCAACAAGTCAGGTACAGTTCAGAAACTGAAGCATTTCCTGCATGTGATGTTACGTACGAAATTAAACACCCTCTATACTTGAAGAGGTTTTCGCGAACCGGTGCTTTTAGTGGCGTACTGCAATTAGTGTTAAGCAAGCAACTTCTTTTTCTTTGTTTCCATGTTTAAAGGTTTCACAAGGATTAAAACCTATAAACTCCAAGCAATTTATATTTGATTTAAAAATTATTATTAAAAATGGAGAAAAGGTTACAACGTATATTTTTGTTAAAACTAATGAAGTCAGCTTGCTCTAAAAGCTTTAGGTATATGAAATTTGTCTTTAAAATATACGAGGCGTGTTATTAAAGTAAGTCCATTTTCATATTTTGCCGCTGCAGCGCTTCAGTTGCAATTTAGAGCGTGCGCGATCACTTCTTCCATTCATTAGGAAGCCATACGCAGCTGTGAATGATTGTCACTTTGTGCTTTCCTGTTGTTAGAGCGTTTCGAAATGTTCAAAACAATCGAACGACTCGCAGATTGTAAAGTCAAATTACTGACTCGTTTTTACTTTCCCTACTACGTATAGTAAGTAGCGGAAGTATTGTATTCCACCCAAAAATTTGATACAGAATTTTCACCGGAAATATGTGTTTTGAGACCCCCTGAATCCAAAAACAAGCATTTTTGGAAGCATTTCCGTGTGTGTGTCTGTGAACAGCATAACTCAGAAACGAACAGTCGGATAAACACCAAACTTGGTATTTAGATTCCTTATCTTCCAGAGATGCGACACGAACGTTTTCAAGAAAATCCCCTTACCCCAGACTACACTTTACATGGAACATTTCTCGAAAATTTTAATTTTCTCAAAAATGGCTCTAACGATTTTGATTAAAATATCATATGTTTAAGATATTTTCATGACAAATGAAATGTATATCTCGAATTTTCTGGGAATGTCTCCAAAAATATTCTTCATTGTGAACGACTTTTGCATAATTGGTAAACCATAAGATAGACAAGATTTTACTACAAAAAATTTAGATCGCATTAAAATACACAATTTATGTAATATACATTTTTTTATTGAGTGAACCATTTTCGAGATATTCCTTGTTATTCCCTTAAATTTTTCAATACTTGTTTTCTCAAATGGGAACTCGTTATTAATTTTTTTGTCTTGGATATGCAAAGAGTGTTAATCTGTGGCAAAGAGAATGGTGCTGCACCTAGCAACCAGCTATTAAGAGATATGTCGATGCTTCAAGGCTACTGTATTTCTGTATTGCCCTTGCAAATAGAAAACAAGGGGAACATATTACGCCTTAAGAGAAAGTCAAATATTTTTAGAACTGGTCGCTATGAGTAAAATGTAATTTTCTTTGCATGTTAAAAGATCGTTTCTGTAAATGTTTAACTCGTTTAATATGTAATAGATGGAGAATAAGAGTTGGTAAAAATACTTTGTTCAAGAGTAGGGAAAGTCATGTGAGTGTAATACATCAGATTTTATTTTTAATGCGAGAAATGTTACGTCAGCAAACATTCATCGCCAATTGTGTGTGATTTGTGGGGAAACAATAATGGGTAATGGAATGGCGAGGAACTGCGCTAGACAGTTTAACAGCGGTCGTGAATTTGTGCATGATGGGTCGCGGGGCGACCAACGTCTGTGATCACGGATGTTTTGGTGCAAGCTTTGGAAGTAGTAAACATTGGCACCAAGCGATTTGCATTTGAAGGAATTCCTTGGTGAAAAACATTTCAACAACAATGATTATGTGAAACAAGAAGTTTGGACTTGGCTTCCATCGAAGGTGGCATCATTCTTTGACGAAGGCATACAAAAACTGGTTTCCTTTACAAGTGCCTGAAGTAGTTTAGAAGTAGTCCAAGTGTAAAGTAATGAATGATAATAAAGCATTTGGAAAATAGTATTGTCTTATTTTTTTAAAACATTTATTACTACTTATTTTAAAAACACGCCTTATATATTTCATAACATTTTGGATTTTTTTTTATATTTGCATATTTTGGCAAAACGTTCATTTAGTCACGTCGAGAAGGACGAAATTATTTAATTACTTTATAATTTAACAAATGTTAGTCAAATTCTGGCTGCAGATAACACGCCTTAGAACACTTTAATCTGAACATTTACCCCTGTGTTGTAGTAGGCAAGAATATAATTTCGTACTTAGTTGTGATTGTACGAAATCGTGTTTAGTTAAAATCTTCAGATAGCATGTAATATTTCGATTCAACCACAGAGAAGATTCAAAGCATGGCTGAACCTGTAATGAAATTTTCACATTATTTAAAATATCTTCGTTGGTTTTTAAACATTTCTGCGAAACTATTCTCTACTGAAAGACTACTTGGTGGTTATGGAATTCATTCTGTTTTAAAGAAAGATCTCCCTTAAAATCAAACCCGCTCGTCTGCGAACAAACGTAAGAAGGTCGTTCAAGAAGTAACAGTCAGTTGCAGTGCTAGCCTATTCGAACAGAGTGGACGGGATTTGGGAACGTAAATGTACAACAATCTTTGAAATGCAAGTGGAGCTTTTCAGAGAAGTATGTCGGGGTGTTCGTGAACTTTAAGAAAGGTCAAAATGGTTATTGTGTGCAACTACCCTTCCCCCCAAAATAAACCAAACATCTTGTATGGAGATTCCCTACAGACATTCTTTACCTTTGTGGTACACAAGGTGGGTTCAGAATTGGCTGAAAAACCTACATCTCCCGTTATCAAGCATATGAAACATACCGGACCGATTATCAGTGGATTTGTAACAAGTGCATGTGTTACATTCACATTACTTTTTCTATCCACTGCACCACAAACTGTTATTATAAAAGCTTATTCTTCTACTTGCTTCGCTCTAATGGAGATCAGCATTTGCAGAAATGGTTTTATTTAGTATTATCGTAGAGCAGTAGGCTTAAGCGATAACATCCGGTCGCTATGTGATGCCTTTGAGATTCCGTTTCTCTTTGAGTGACCACGAAGAAAAAAAAAGAACGAATAGCGACTAACCACATGGAAAAAGTAAAGTACTAGACAATTCAAACCGATAATAAGAAATATCTCTGAAATGGTTAATGCCACAAACATTCTATGTCTACATTTTTGTGTAGAAAGTTTTTGCCTATCTCGCACGGTTTACAATTTATAAAATCCTCATTCAAAATGACAACGGCTTTACAGGCTACTCATAGCAAATTCAATATACACCTTTTAATTCTGATGCAAATGTCTTAAATATACGGTACTTGATTCAAAGCCACTTTTGAGAAAATCAAAACAGAATTGTCTATGTAAAGGGTAGTTTGGGGTGGAGGGCTTTTTTGTGAGCGTGTCTCATCCCTGGAAGATGCTGAATTTAAATATAATACCAACTTGATGACTAATGCTATCTAAACAGACAGACACACACACACATATACAGGGACATTTTTTTAAATCAGCGGTTTCAATGCATATTTCCGGTGAAATTCCGATATCCAATTTTTGGAAAGAATATGATACTTCCTCTACTTACTATAGGCAAGCGGTAGAGTAAGTAAAAAACCTATGCTTTTAGTTAACTCTATCTTCCACCCGACTCCATAATAATATAGAATTGCTATTTCGGATATTATGAAACACAACTTATATTTTGTTACTGAAGAACATTAATTGTTTTATATAATTTAGCATTGAAGAAAATATTGTAAGCTAGATTTTTCTAAAAACTGGCTTTTAAGAAAATAAGGTGGTAATATTAATGCTAGTTTAACCCTATTTATTGTAATTCAACTGGAGAATATGTATATAAATGCTCCCCTGACTAATGACCCTTTATTTGAATACTTTTTCTCACCATTATTGGACAGAAGTACATTGAAGGCTAAATTGGAAATAAATTATAATATGGTATAAATATTCAAGCCTTATCAAATTTTATGCAAAACCTCGGAAGCTAACTTAGACAGCAGGCTACTAGTAATAAATCACGTCAGTATTGTAGTGATGCCAAGCAAAACACGTGACCCGGACTGCAATTTGCTTCAGATGTGGTGCTTCCGTGTTTTCTGACCTCCTGCCCAATGACAGACATTTCAGGAAGAATTCCGCTTGTAGCGTTTCATTTGTTGAAAGCTGTTTTGTGCCCCAAGCGAGCAATACACTTATTGTTGGCTTTTCTCCGCAACATTAAAATGATTAATGGAGCATAAGGTTTATAAGAACCTCGACAAAAGGTAATCTGCTCACATCAATCTCTCTAAGAGCTATGCTGAAAGCAAGGACGGTTTCAACTTCGTGAAATGATAAGCTGTGCGTCTATTATTGTGTCACTCGCCATATTTGGATCGTTTGAAACTCATTGCTTCTAAAATTACAATAGACACGATTTATTTGGAGTTATCCACAAATGCATGAAACCGTATTGTCAAATTAAAATGATTACGTTGCAATATGCTGCAAAAGACTTCATAATACAATGGTTTATTACCAAGAGAGACCGTAGCATCTGAGGTCCAAATTCAAGAGATCGCGCATTCATATTCTTCTACCCAACTGTTCTTTTTTACTTTCTCTACTACGTATAGTAAGTAGGGGAAGTATTGTATTCCACCGAAAAATTCGATACCGAGATTTCACTGGAAATACATTTTTTGAGACTCCCTGAATCCAAAAAAAACATTTTTGGAAACATGTCCGTGTGTGTGTCTGTGTGTCTGTGAACAGCATAACTCAGAAATGAACAGTCGGATAGACTCCAAACTTGGTATTTAGGTTCAGTATCTTCCAGAGATGCGACACGAAGGTTTTCAAGAAAACCCCCCACCCCGGCCTACCCTTTACATGAAACATTTTTCGAAAATTTTAATTTTCTCAAAAATAGCTCTAACAATTTTGATTAAAATATCATATGTTTAAGATATTGTCATGAGAAATGAAATGTATATCTAGAATTTTTTGGGAATGTCTCCAAAAGTATTCTTCATTGTGAACGACTTTTGCAATACTGGTAAACTATAAGAGGTAGACAAAAGTTTTCTACACAAAAAATGTAGTTCGGGTTAAAATACACAATTTATGTCATACATTTTTTTTTGTTGAGTGAACCATTTTCGAGTAATTTCTTGTTATTTCCTTAAATTTGTCAATACCTATTTTCTCAAATGGGAATTCGTTATTCATTTTTTTGTCTTGGATATGCAAAGAGTATTAATTTGTGGCAAAGGGAATAGTGCTGCACCTAGCAACCAGCTATTAAGAGATATGTATGTGCTTAAAGGCTACTGCATTTCTATATTGCCCTTGTAAATATATTTTCCCCTTACATCTACAAGAAACTTAGCAATAAGATAGAGTCTGCAAATGTTTATCTCGATTAATATGAAGTAGATGGAGAATAAGCGTTTGTAAAAATAGTTTGTACAAGAATAGAGAAAGTCATGTGAGTGTAACACATCAGATTTTTTCTTCTAATTTTATCAGTAACCAGATAAATGCAGATTAAATATGCAATACCACGACCAAAAATTCCATAAAGAACAAACGAAATAGAAATAAAATAGAAGTATATGAGGGTGACTATGCAAAAAGTTATGCCTCCTTGCATTGTTACAGAAGCAGTCATTCTCTATGCTTTAAGGACTAAATCAGCGAGATATACATCATGCTAAAAGCGGGAAGATGAATAATAGTGTTACACGACACTGATTGCATGACTGTGGAAGAAACATTTCTCCCCATTTGCGAGACCCTTACACGCCTTCATGCACGATGAAGCATGTACAAAATGTAAGCTCATTAAGACAACGCAAACCACCGGGTTAGGATTGTCTTCTACAGTTGCACAATAACCGATGGAAAAACTATTCTTGGACTATATAGGGCCTTTCCCTCGCAGTAAGGTCAGTAATATGTATATTGTGGCAGTGGTCGATGCTTTTACAAAATACGCTTGGCTACAGAAAGCAAGCACACTTACTGGAGTAAATGCTTTTAAGGGGGGAACAATTTCAGTTTTCGGAGTGCCAAAGATAAGAGTCACTGATAGTGCTTATATTTTAAGTCAAATTTTGTAAGAGCGTTTGAGCCAATTAAGGCTCTTCCTTCAACGAATAGTTGTTTTCGCAGAGATGGCCGCAGTTCCTTAACGTATCTGGAATGATGAACTAGAATTTTAGCCCCTGCTTGTCACTACATCGGCAGTCCGATTAACAGTCAGTAGCCGGCTGCACCAGGTGCCTACAGCGCTCGCCAGGTTGCGTCCTCTCCGCCAGCATAGATTAGCGCTTATGGTGTCCACGTCATCATCACCTGATCCTCCGGTGCACCTCGAGCGATGCGCTCCGACGAAGAAGAGAGTGTAGTTCTCGACGACCAGCGAAGGACTTTCTTGAGCTTCGTGTCTGGGAGCGGCCGTCTCCACACTTTTGGCATTGTCTAAATTATACACACATTTTTCTGAGTAAATACGTTTCTAAATTCCTTTTAGTGTGAGGAGCGGCACTTAAATCTTATTGAAGCAAGTTTATATTGGAACATCAACACGTGTTAAATTCTATTTCAAATAGCAAACATTGTGTTAGAAGGACAAAGCAAAATGCTATGTAGGTATTTCAATTGTAATTTATTACTGTTTCTAAATTTTAATGTGAATATATACAGTCCTTTTGGAGCTGTAAATATTAGTTTTATTTAGAGCTGCTTTAAATCCTTATTTCATTTCCTTAACTTTTCCTAGTACAAAGATTATTACTCTGGGGGAATGCTTTATTTTAATGCATT
The DNA here is from genome assembly GCA_030765065.1 of Deroplatys truncata. Taxonomy (NCBI): domain Eukaryota; kingdom Metazoa; phylum Arthropoda; class Insecta; order Mantodea; family Mantidae; genus Deroplatys; species Deroplatys truncata. Next base: position 92,247,653 of record CM060979.1, read on the forward strand.
CTACACTGGGACCGGCATTTTACATTTCCAGCTACTCTTTTTTTAAATAAACTGTGGCATTCTATGCATTGACTACACTTAAATCGGCCTTGAAGAATGTTACAAAAATGGTAACAGTTTAAATCAGGTAAATATCCTACATCGTACTCACCGCCTTACTTGGATAATCTTTGCCATTAATTTTCGATAATCAGAGTTGGACACGCAGCGAATCTGCAGGCTTTCCGGATCTTTATCCGGAAACAACACTAAGAGATGGAGAAACGGATCTCTTTGTCCTTGGATCTCTCGCACTTACAGAGAAGGGTATGTGATTAAAAAAAAAAAATATATATATATATATATATAGATTCAAACATCATAATGTTTGAGCAGTAATTAAGAACCATAGCAAATTTTTGTATTTAAGATGATACTATTTCTATATATATTATTTAATCGTAATGAAAGAAAAATAAATAAATAAAAAGATTCTTTATTAACCTAAACCATCTTTGAGGAGCGGGTAAATAGAAATCTGAAAAATTCTTTAATCGCTTATCATCATAATGATAACTCAAAATGGAGTAAAACCTATGCTGGCTGTAATTCACAATTAATTTAACAAAACATGAAGCGCATGGTAGGTGTCCTTTTGAGCCTATGTGAAGCAGTTATTGTCTTTACGTATTTAAAAGCCAGTTTGAAGAAGATGTATTAAATGAGTTGTGTTATATTTCAACTGTTGGGGAGCCGAACTTGTAGTAGTTGCAACCGCACGTATAGTAAACAGTTTCCAGTAGCCTTCGCCGCAAATGTATTTTCAGGTGGCCGTTGCCCCAAGTTTTAAAAAAAAACATTAACTTTGTAATTTGACTGTTTCTTTAAGTACTAAATATTTATGTTTGCCTCGGCTGCGTCAGTATTACTTTAGAGACATGGATATCTTGGCAGGGCGTGATGCAGCAAGAATGTAGACTTACACAGATTTTAAGTTTTAATTCTCTCCTTTTTTATTAATCCTCGACACAAATTAAATAGCACTTCACTGATATCGAGAGCTGTGAGATTCTTTTATTTAATATTTGCATTATTTAACACGTACTATTTTCGTCTCACACGAATACGTAGGAGGGGCACTATTTATACTTTGAGCCTAATAATTAAAACAAAGCAACTTCTGATTGAAAACTGCTTTATTGTTTTTCAAAATATTCTCCTTTATGATCAATATACTTTTGCATCCGTTTGAACCATTTGTCAAAGCATTTAGTCCAGTCTTCTTGAGACACCTGCAAAACATGGTTTTTGAAGGCATCAACGGCTTCTTCTGCCAACAAAAATCTTTGTCCACGCAATTTATTCTTGTTGTTCGGGAACAAAAAGAAGTCATTGGATGCCAAATCAGGACTGTAGGGCGGATGACCCATCAATTCCATTTTTTGAGTCTTCAAATACTCTGTTGTTAGACGAGATGTGTGCGCGCTGGCATTGTCTTGATGAAGAACGATCCTACGGTTCTTGTTGGTTTTCCTTACTTCACCGAAGACTTCCGGCAAACAAATGGTTGAGTACCATTCGGCATTGACCGTTTTACGTTCCTCTAAAGGCACTGTTGCCACATGGCCAGTTTTGCTGAAAAAGCAGGCGACCATTTGCTTCGAAGTGCTTCGAGTGCGAACAACTTTTGTTGGATTTACTTCATCTTGAAACACCCATACAGTCGACTGCTGTTTACGTTCCGACTCATACGCATAGATCCATGATTTGTCACCTATTACAAAGTCATAGACGTCTTTGAGGCACCGCCATTGTATTTCTTGAGCATTTTTGTACACCAATCGACACGAGCATCGCTTTGAGTTTGCGTCAAATTATGTGGGATTGAACGAGAGGCAAACCTTTTTCACGGCTAAATAATCATGCAATATTTTATATATGCTAGTAGAACTAATGCCTAGGGTTGCCTCAATCTCACAATATGTCGCATGAGGATCTTTCTTATAAGGTTTTGTACACCATCAATGTTTTCTGGCACAACAACTGATTTTGGACGACCTTCACGAACTTCATCATTGAGCGAACGGCGGCCACGATTAAATTCGTTGTACCAGCGTTTCACAGCGGCAAAGGATGGAGCTTCGTCGCCAAAAGTGGAAGTTAGTTGATCGATGCACTCTTGTCTTGATAATCCACGTCGAAAGTCGTAATAAATCATTGCAAGAGCATTTTCACGAGTTAATTCCATGTTTTTGTTGACACATAATTTTCAAATTAGTTTAAACAAAACAAATGACGCTCTATTCACAAAATGTTTGAAGCAGATTATGGTAAATATCTCGAAGTTTCCATTGGAAACCTTAGATGGCACCTACAACATTCAGGGTTGCCAAGGCTCAAAATATAAATAGTGTCCCTCGTATTAAATCTCTCAAGGACGCACAAGCAACGCATCCAGTTATGAACACACTCTGCAGGCAACTGAATAGATTTCAACCGTCTAAACTTATAAATTTCTGTATTTCAAGTCTCTGATTGGCTAATCCTACTCCAATAGAATACCTTCACCTAACTGAAACCCACTCCGGTTGTTGATTGGCTATTCTATAAACTGTCACTAAAATCACATTATTTCTTAGAAGAATCACAAGTAACATTTAAACTCTCAAACTCATTATTGCCTCGAGGTTACCTCATTGTTAGCAACTTTTAACTTATTATTCTCACAGTTCCTACATTATTAAATTACTAATACATTCATATAACATTATTGAACATGTAAGCAATAATATAAGCATATGCAATGACTGTTACATACATTTTACAAATTATTACATACACATATTGCTTCAAGGCGGGCTGTTATTGAATTTACATATATAATTTGACTGAAATCATTTAAGTGTTAGAAATACTGCCTCAAATGATGTAATTTGGAAGCAAGGCATAGACAGATCTGATTCTTGTATTCGTACCATAACTAATTGTTAAGTCACAGGACTGTGTAGGGATCTTCCATAAGCGCCAACCTTCTTGCTTTCTCTACTATGTCCATAGTGGTTAGTAAAGGTATTGCATTGCAACCAAAAATTCATTACCGAGATTTTACAGAAGTACGTGTTTTGAGGCCCATGAATAACAAAAAAAGCATTTTTATAAAAAGGCGTGTGTGTGTGTCTGTGAACAGCATAACTCAAAAAGAAAAGTACGATAAATATCAAACTCCAAACTACGCTTTACCTGGAGGATTTTCCGAAATTATAGATGTTCTAGAAATGGCTCTAACAATTTTGACTGAAAAATCACATATTAAAGATGTTTTCATTACATATAAAATGTATATCTTGAATTTTCTAGCAATAGCCTGTAAGTCCACTTCATTCGGAAGAAATTTTGTATAATTATATAACTAGTAAACATTAAGCAATAGGCGAAAATGTACTACACAAAAAACAAATATCTTTAAAACAATTTATTTGATATAACTTTTTTGTGACATCTGGCCATTTCCGAGATATCCTTATTAATGTTTCGAATTTTTTAATACTTAGATATTATTTTAAATTCCTGTCTATTTTCCATTGTTTCTTGCGATGTCATAGAAAGAGCATGGAATTTTAAGGCCAGCGTAGCGTCTAGTTCTAAAACATTCATATTCTAAAGCACACTCTATAACGACATGTATAATGCAGCTATTTCCGAAAAGTTTTATCTCCATTAAAATGAAGTAGACACAAAAACAAACTTTCATAAGAATAATTTGTATACCCACTAATAAGCGTTAGAGGGTAGAGAAAGTCATGTGAATGTAACACATCAGTATTTTGTTTATAGTTTAATTGTAAAGTTTGTATGGAATAATTCGCAAGAAAAGTTAGGAGATACTGGACTTGTTCACGCTGGTGACTGGGGGATATATCAATTTTAGAATTACTTACAGCTGAACTACAAAGAACAGGTACAAAGAACGACAGTAGTGATTTACGTTACGAGCTGCGCATGATCGCAGCCGCGCACACTTTGTCAACTTGTCTCAAAGAAAGACTCAAGATGTTTCACCCCAGTGTAACATTTGCTTCGAGCATGCACTACCTGTTCAACAAATTTGGGCGTGTTCGATTAAACACCACATTTTATAGCGTTGCTGATTGCATAAGAACTAGGGCACATGTCATTGTGGCTGGGTTTCCTGTAGCATATTGCCTGAATCTAGCTTATACTGTATGAAGAACAAGCAGAAGTATTTATGTAATCATTTTATTTCCAATTACTTCATTGTCTTACTACACAGTCTTGCTCCTAGATATTACTTGAACAGGCATAAGAGAGATTTGGAGTTGCATTGCCATAAACCTTAGTTCAACCAAAAATAAATATTAATTAGAAACTTGCTATACAGTTCCTGCTTATGCACATAGGATATTATGCAAAAGTGAAGTGCTCTTCAAGGTTAATTACACTTCAGAAAGATCCTACTTCTAATGGAAATTCAGTAGCGACACCAGCATTTCTGTTCCATACGGAGAAAATCAAAGCGATATGCATCCTCTCATTTCCGGTGTAATTTGTAGCGATTATTTTGGCATATCTAACTACCTTTAAACCACGTGCATTTTCCTTTCTTCCTCAAACAAACGGGACACATCGAAAAATACGTATAATTATTTTACCTGTATGTTTCCTGGTCGTCTCCGTAGCCTATGGTAGCGTTGCTCCCTGCTAAGAGATCTGGAACGGAGTGCCCTCAGCCTCTTTGAGGTTCCTAGGGGCCAGTTATCAATTCATTGCATAGGGAACGGGTCTGTTCAACGTTCAAGGTCTTCTAACTATCGTTTCCTCGGTCGATACACAGATCATCTTCCTTTAGGATTACATTTCATTATTTATTTTGTAAGTCTTGTTTCAAGCATTCTCTCGACGAGCTCTTTTCACAGTTGCTTAAGCTCCTTTAAGCTATTATTTATATTAAAATCTCCTACTTCTTCTGTTATATTTGCATTTGTTATATGATCTTGTTTTATGCACCCGTTTATATTCCTTAAACCAAGTTATTTGATGATAATAGCAGTATGATCTTGAAACATCCCAAAGCGATAGGCTGACCACATTCTTCCTCCATGATGTCCAATAGGATGCACCGGGTGTGCAGCAAGTCTTCGTCTACTATACTGTATTCACTCTTAGGTCGATCCGCGTCAAAACAAACCCCAGGTGACCAGTGCACGTTATAATGTATCCTTCCGCCATTCGCACTAGAAATAATGACACACTTTCAGACCATGTGCGGTGACTACATATTCTGTTTAGGGTTAAAGATAATAAGATTGATAGTTGTAACAAAACAAAAGTTTGCACATATAATAATAGTTAATTCTTAAATAATTGAGCGAAAAATAAAGTAACAGGTATGCGATAACCTAATTTATTCGCTCTCTGGAAGCGGCACTTTATTAACTGTTGGCGGCTCATTTTAAAAAAGAAATTCTGCACTGTTACGCGAATTGCATTCTACTCAAGGTCACTACATTCTTGCATCGCGTATTTCATATGCTTTCTATTTCTTTTTTTTCCCGGGTGTAACCACTTTTCTCGCTACAGGTTTTTCTGCACAACCACTGTTTATACTTGTACTCGAAACACCGGTGAACTCAGAAGTTAATTTCGGCATTTCTTTTGCGGAAAGTGTTGGATATTTCTAACATAACTTATAACAAAGATTCAACACTATTGTTTTTTCACCACTAGTCAATGGTTTGCACGGCTAATGCTTTACGTAATTCGACGAAAACGCAAGAGCGAATTCACCGTCCGCCATGATATTAAACACAACCGCTGGTTTCTGGCTGTAAACAATATTCTGCGCCTACCCGAATGTCAGCTGACTCATACAAATTGCATCATGGGACTTGTAGCTCTGTTTTACGGTATAAATCAGCGTTAAATAAAACCTTAGGTATTTGTATAGAATATTATACTGTTTAAGGATAAATTCATTCTAACATTCAGAGATTAGCATGGGACTACTTTCCTGGAGGCATTGCTACCGTGTTGCAACACGGTGCTCTGACCACGTGGGTTTGTTTTGCCGCGGATCAACCTAAGAGTGAATATAGTGTAGGAGTGTTGCACTAAAAGATGAGGTGTTTAAAATCTTCTTACATGTCTAATAAGATTTCACTGTGCTGTGTGCGATGTTTTCATAGTTTAAGCTCTGCATAAACTCCAGGATGCGGAAGTGCGAAGTGTAGAACCACCACATGACCGCTGCGTTCTCTGCTTCCTTACGAGCAATTTTTGGAAGTTGAGTTATGTGTAAATATGAAGCGCTACTTCATCATCAGGCAGCTCTTCAATTGCCACCTCCAAGCTTTATAGTACCGGGGATCGAAACTGGTATCCCGCTCCGTTGGCAGCAATGTACTATACCACGAGGAGAGCCCACAGAGGAGGTACTAAACCTTAAATGTCATGAAAATGCAATAAACAAGACTTAAAACTAAAAAAACAGCAAGGAAAAGTAATAGATAAAGGGATAATTCTCGCGGTAAATAATTCTGTAATGCTAAAGCGGCAGCACAAGTAAAACCCTCAGCTACAGAATACTAAACCTTTTTTAAAACATGCATTAAAAACAAGCACCCTGCTAGTTGCCCACATTACTAATTGCCTCATCACACTTTCTCCTACTCTCGATAAAAGAGAGGGTGGCACTTGTTGCGCTATAGCGTCCGAGAAATCAACCCATTTTGTACTGCGTTCCGTAAATTTATCTCGCACGAGAGAGCCACATGTCGTTTCGACCAGTGTTCAATAATTACCTTCTACGGGACCACTAGAGATAACCAGTCAGATAATGGAAATGTCCGTTTGATCCAATTCGTAGTTAAAATCGCTTTAAACTTCGAAACTTCTAAAATTTGTCAGAAATTAAATATAATCTCAAGATTAAACTTTTGTACTTAATATACTTCTGTTACAAATTTCTGAATATTTTAGTCAGTTTAATAGGAGTTGATGTACTTATCGATTTCCTAGAATGTACTTTTTCCCCTATTAATTGAAGCAAACCCTGTAAATGATTTAATTTGGAATGTTAAGAAGTCTATTCACATTATATGCACGTTTGCATAAAGATTCCCATTATGGTAATTCTTTGTGCATCTAAACTAATAATACCTGAACAGTTTTAATTTACAAACCATTCTTTTCTTGACTTCTTTTAATCCCCACATCAATAATAATATACACGTCCTCTATAATAATAATAATAATAATACACTTTAATAATATGCTTTCATAGATTTAAAATAACTGATGACCTTTGTGTAAGTGCAAAGAGAACGAACAGACTATAGAACACCTACTATATGAATGTACTTCATTAAATAATGGAAGAATATACTTAAAGAGAAACGTAACAAAAGTAAATGAAATTTGAATCAAAAGATTTAATTAAAATATATAAAACCAGTTACATATTTGTTAACAAAATGAATTTTGATGATTTAAAAGTTATGTAAAATTATATTAGTTATTTACAGTAACATTGAAAGTAAATGTATTATGTTTTGGAAAATATTCATACAAAAAAGCAAACTTAGCTTGTAGTATTACCAGAATGTAATGGAACATGCTGTAACAAAAAAATCTAACATCAACTGTAATGAGTGTAGAACCACTGAGGTTCTATGACTAGACCAGAGCGCTAATAAATAATACACCAACTATTTTATTTGGCGTCGTACAAGTGCACATGTGCAATTGATATACTTGTATAACGACTTGTAAAAATGTATGTATGTACCTACCTACCTTCCTGCCTACCTACCCAAAATAACAGAATCAAGGCTAAGATAGGGAATTTTGAAGAACATTAGTTTAAAATCAAAAACAAAAACGAAATAAAATTAGGAATTAAACTTTATTTCCAAGTTTGATCATTTGTGTCTTATAGCAGAGGTGATCAACCTGTTTGAGTTTGGGCCAGTAAAATGAAGGACCACCTAATTTATTTATATTATAATTGAAAAAATAACAAAAAGCAACCACCACTGCCGAGCTATGGCAAATAAAGACATACCAAGACTGTTATATACAGATGATGTAACAGTAGGAGTCATAACAGTGATAGGTTTACAGAGAGCAATATATGAAATACAAAAATTATGCGAGTAATGAGGAATAAATGTGAATATAAATAAATCCACAATTATGGTTTTTAAAAAAGGTATGAAATTAAGACAAGACGAGCAATGGAACTTGAATGGGAAAAAATTGGAAGTGGTCCAGGAATTCCATTACCTGGGGATGTGACTACGTAGTAATAATAATGATAAATGTAAGAACATGTAAATTTAAATTAGAAATGTCGACAAAGCGGTTGGAGAGGGTATACACAGCTATGGTGGAAGCAAGAATGTTCTACGGGACAGAAATCTGGGGGAGGAGGTTAGATTTAACTATCAAGGTGGACAAGAGTTACAAGTTATTTTGCAAAGAGCAATTAGGTTTGCTGGGACCAGCCCCGGAGGAAGTCGCTTTATTAGAATTAGGGAAAACAAGAGGGAAAGGTGATGGAGAGAATGACAAAAACTTTGGTATAAATGCTTGACAAGGGAAGAAGGACATATATTAAAAAGATGTATGGTACAACAGGGGAGTATAAAAAACTGACGATAGTTGGGGAGCAGGGTTGAAGAAGCCACTGGAAGAAATAGGATTGAAAGATATATTGTTACAAGGCGGAAGGAACATTCCAGGTTTTTGGATCCAAGTCAGGGAAAGGATGGAGAATATTGAAAGGCAAGAGATATGAGGAAATGTCGATAACAAAAAAATATTTGAAATTTTACAGGAAAATTAAAACAGAATGGGAAAAGAAACAGACATAGAACAGTGTAACAAAAGAGAAAAAGAAGGTAGCCTGGATGAGAAAGGGAACGATATTTTTAAGTGGCATAAGAGGTAATGATAAAGGACTATGTGAATTTTGTGATGGAAAGTGTAAACATTATTTAACTGAATATGAGGATTTAAAAAAAATTAGGGAGAAAATCTGGAATAAAAAATGGAATAATATGGGGGTGATTTAGTTGCACTGAAAATGCTAACAAGTAAGCAAGAACAAAGAAATAGAAAAAAGGGGGATTTTTTAATAAAATGAAAGAGAAATGGTTAAAGAAAGTCAAATAGAGGAAGCGAGGGGGAGAGGGAGCGGAGGTAAGACAAAATGAAATAAATTGTAATGCAGCCTTAAGGAAGAGACGTAAAGGTTGCTCAGCAGTGCTGAAGGCCAAGAAGCTACACTGGCCGTGCAACACAGGGTAGGATACCAGGCATGTGCGTAATAAAGTATGAGGCAATATTTTATATCATAACATGCTGTGAATGCCAGAGTGATTGTAGTGTGAATTAATATTATTGTATGTACAGGATTTTAGATGTTTGTTAGCCATAGTATTGTTAGGAAATAAGTTTACACGGAGTAACTGAAACTGACAATAGAAGTGGGTAAGAACAAACCAAGGGAGTGAGTTGTTTATCACTAAGAAGAGATAAACAAATGACGTCAGGGTAGCGTGCCCTTTTTATTTTAGAAATGGAGGGAATATCTTCCCTAGAGCATATAGTTAGCAGCAGTGATTGGCTGACCAAAACAGACGCTAAAGTCGGCGCAATTTGGTAACCAGTAGGAGCTATATTACAATGTTTAGGCAATTCGAGCTGAAGGAGTATATATTCTCGAGCCATAAGCAAGTATTGCACAGTTTGGAAGAATCTCTCACGAGGTGCACGTCGCAGAGTTAGTTACAATAATGTAAAGTACGCGAAGTAATTGGTGCGCGGCAACTAAAACGACTGTAGTTACATTCGGAAATATCACAGTTTCAGTCGGGCGTGTATAAAGATTAAATATGTCAATTATTAATTAAGTATAAGAGCAATAAAAGTCTAGATTCAATTTTTCTTTTATCATTGTTATTTTTAGCAAAAACTCCTTTTCGTTTACACACCCTGCTTAGAGACACTTGCTCGACTGAGTTATAATAGCTAGCTGGAGGACAAAGAACCCAAATTTAAAATAATAAAACAAAAGGCGCTCAACGAATAAGATAACACTAGCCATGAGAACTGCGACAAGTAGAAGCATGAAAATAATTGTAACAAAATTTGTAAACTGTAACTTGGAATGTGTAAAATATAATACATAGATACATACATACATTCATTACACACATGCAAAATTAGTAAGGTATTCCGGCAACTGCAGCTGTAGCATAATATTTTAAAGGTTATTCAGCTATTCTTATTATTCCCTTTCTTTTTTTGAAGAACATCATATAATTTTAATATTTTAAAAGAAATTACCATAAAAGGTAACATACTGAATTATAATAGAAATACTCTAAATACACTTTTTAATAATAATATCCAAAAAATATTGAAGACCTGTAATGCAAATGTGACTTTTGAACTTGTTTTCATTTACCAACTTCAATATTAGGTGTAAGTCTCTATGTACAAGAACAAGCATAACAGCATATCTGTAATAGTTAAACGCCATTTTTTCTTAATAGCATCCATAGCAGAAAAGTTTTTTTCACAAATATATGTGGAGAAACATCTCCAAACGAGATGTTAAGAATAAGATTATGAATTTCTGGAGACCATTCTGAAGAAAATATTTCCAAAATTTATCAAATTAGGAGAAATGGATTACCCACAATGCTCCTTAAATTTACTACATAGTCCTAAGAGTTTTCCTTCCTATTAATTCCATTTGCAGAATCGAAGTAGTTATAAATTTCAGGCTCTGAAATGCCAAATGGATTTATATTACTGTTTTCAGATTCGAAAGAGGAAGAGATAGTAGTGATCTCAAGCTAACGGCTGGCATTCAGAATGTCTTTAACGGGCCTAGTGTTGGCCTCCCTGCCTTTTGACATTCTAGTATCAATCGATATTGTCTGTATTACCTCAATAAGTTTTCTATGTGCATACTTTGCCTCCATTAATGTGTGTGGACTCATTTCGATTGGTATTGACCAACAATCAAAACATCCAATGCACAACCACGTATATTTCAATGAAAACTTTGCACTGGAACACAGTCGAGATCGTATAAAAGCAATGATAGGTTTACACTCTGCGATTTGGCAGTTCTACCGGACCATGTGCCAAAAAATCCCCAAATCACAATAGCAATGTTTCCTCCTTTAAGTTGCCACAATTTTCTAACATTTTCCGGCGACCAGCCCTAAACACTTCTTTATTTCATCGACTTGAAATAAATCAGGAAAACAGAAGTCAATGTAATATCCTGATGTAAAACTTTCCTGACAACATAATTAATGGAAATTCTCGAGCAGAATTTATGAGAGATTGCTGGACACACATTAACTGTAACGGGAATTATGATATAACTGTTTATTTATTATTAATTAAGATGTTGTTTAACAACGCCAACCTAGCATGGTTAATCCAATATAACTAAAAATGTAATATATTTGTAATGCTACATTTTTGTATAAGTTTAAGATGTTATAAAAGTAAGTCATGTCATGTGAGTCGTTAAGGCGAAACACGACACTTGTTTGCCACAAACACACACAATGGTAAGGGAGAGAAACCCTAAGTACAAAGGAACAAATCAAGGTCTTGCGGCTATCTCTTAACAATAAGCCACACTCTCGAGAAAGCTGGGTGACAGTTTCGTCAACAAACCAATAAATATGGAAGAACATTGCTGTTATTGGTTATATCGAGGAACACGCCATCCATAGAGGCAATCATGGTTAAGCTACAAGTTTAAGTTCAAACATCGAAACGATGTTACGCCATTCTTACTGAAACAACACGAACCTGTAGTTGGTTTCTCTCAGTGAAGACGTGTATAAACAATCGCGTAGCTTGTTACTCTTAGTGCAAACATGTATAAATAGTCACGTAATTGTTACCCTCAGTGCAGAAGTGTATAACTCGTGTCGTGGAATGAGTTTAACAATAGACATACATACAAGTTCATTATGACTCACAGGCAGGCTTCATAAGATCTGTTTTCATATTTTTGTGTGTAAACAACAGGAAAAACAAGTTTAATATATACACATGTCTAACCTACATAACAGTGTACTAGTTATTCTACATAACTCCTGTGTATTCCCACTCCCTGCAAGAGCAAAGTGCCTCCCTGAGCTACCGGAGCATATATAAACAAAAACATACAATAATATACACCCACATGAACCACACAAGTAAATCACACCAACTGGAAGGAGAAGATTAACCCCAGGCTACCACTACGGAGATGACCAACATGCACCACTAGACCTTCAGCACTTTCATCAGGTACGTGCCACACCATATCATCACACTGCACAATAATTACGCGGCATAACGGAGGATTCAAATTAACTGTAAAAAAAAACAAATATTTAGTGACAGGGGAAGCAGGAAGCAACCTTAAGTTTAATACAGTAGAACGATTTAAATATTTAGGTTCTGTTATACATAAGCCAGTTAACTCTGAAATTGAATTAATAACAGAATCTCTCAGGCTCTAGCAGCAATAAGGCATTTAATAGAATATTTTGGAGTTAAATACCAGACTGAAATTAATAACATTATTCTGAAGACTATCGTTGAAAGTATCCAGGTATATGTGCGGGAGAATGGACGTTACTGAGAGACAAAGGGATTGAATTAAAGCCCTAGAACGAATCTCCCGAATTGAGAGAGTTCAGCATGAAACAAAGAAAGAATAAAAGGTCAGGACAATCACAGATCGCCCAAAAACTCCATCATTACAACAGTATGGTCAAATCTAGCGAATGCTCATGGACATATGGCCCAAGCAAACAATAATTTTGGTCTCCACAAGGTCGTAGGAAAAAAGGGAGTCCTCGATTTCCTTGAAGGGGGAATTTAAGACAATGAAATGTAGGGGACTGGACGATAATATGGAAAGACACAGGACAATGCAGAAAGGGATTACAAGGAAACTTCAGATAAAAGTGGATACGCCTTTAAAAGTAAGTTAGATCTCGGGCAACCAATTCGGTAACCTGCTGTCAAGCCTTCGAGAGCTATCTCTGATCATGATCGGAGTTATGAGACCCAAAACCCTCGAAAGCCTGGCAACGGGCTCGTCGCCGTTTACCTGGTTGGGTACTCTGGAAGAATTTTATAAAAGTCAATAAAAAAGTCATTTGCGCCAAGTGCCCACGAAAGAGCCGAACCCATAAACAATCGGTGTTATAAAATCACCTGGCTAGGGAGGAACACTATTAATAAAGCGATTTCAATTTTCCTGGAACCCATTTATTAAAACTATAATGTACATCAATAACAATCAATAAGGAAAGAGTGTAAACATATTAGAGAATAACTTGAACAATTTCAAATTATAACAGTGGCAAAATTTGGCTTCAAGAATTATAACTTTAAGGAAACTAATTTCATGAATAAATAACGTACGATAAACATTATAATATACCAGCAGCTAAATCAAGTTCAAGTAGTTTAAAGGGAAGTGTGATACATTACACATTTATGTTATAACAACAAAGAGAAAGCGACAACCAATGTTTAGGAACTAGTCGTGGACGCTATGCGCTGCCTTAAAATTCCATACTGTTTCCATGCCACCGCGAGAAACAACTGAATGTCGACACGACTTTTGTGAGAATGACCAAGTAATGAACAATTCGAACCTTTAATAACGGATATTCAGAAATGGCTTATATCACAAAAATGTCACTTGAAATAAATTGTGTATTTTAAAAAGATCTACATGTTTTGTGAGTCTCTCTCTTAACGTTTACCAGTTGTACAAGTTTACAAAATTCCCTTCCGAATGAAGAGGACTTCACAGGCTGTTCAACAAAAATTCAATATATACATTTTATTTGTCATATAAATATCTTTAATATGTGATATTTTAATCAAAATCGTTAAACCATTTTCTTTAGAAAATCTAAATTTTTTAGAAAAGTTGCACGGAAAGGGAAGGGAGGATTTCTAAAAATATTTAGGCCACATCCTTGGTAGATACTGAACTTAAATACAAAAATTGGTACTAGACACAGGACACAGACAAGGACCTTTTTCTAAAAATGCTTATTTTTATTCAAGGGCGTTAAACATGTATTCCGGTGAAATCTCGGTATCGAATTTTGGGTGGAATCAATACCTGAGAGAAAAGTGATAGGGAAAGTAAGAAGAAGGAGGGCTTTATGTACTAAATACCATTTAAACAGCATTAATCCCGGAAGTGTTATTTTTGGCGTTATAATTTTTAAACTGCCTTTTCTAGAGTTTTCATTTGCCGGCAGATTCGATTGTTTTGAACATTTCAAAACGCTCCAATGACAGGAAAACACAAATTGACGATCGCCTACACCTGCGTCTGGCCTCCTGTTGAATGGAGGAAGTGATCGCGCATGCTCAAAATTGCCACTGCAGCGGAAAAGTATTATAAACACGCCTCGGACAAGCCACATCAACTTGGAATGCCAATATTACGTCATATATGGCATTGCTATTATTGGCTAGCGTGCCATTATGAGCCAATCGTGCACCATATTGAATACAGTAACACCAGCTTATAATGATAGGTTTTAATAAAAAAAAAGCTACGAGAACGTTTGCTTTCTAAAAAATCATTTAGAATTTGCTTTGAAGAATTTAATAAATATATTTTAAAAAATATCCTCCAAATGTGACAGCTCGACCGACAGAAATTGGTGTGAAGTTCCGCTTCAGTCGCATATGTATCATTTTTGACAAAAGATATACGGTAACTATATGTAACGGGCACAGTGTTCCATTCTGATGTATTTCCTGCTTTCTCCAAATCGGTCGTTGTTTATACGTCGACTCTAACAATACAGGTACAATAGATAAGACAGCTGCTTGTATCCCATTCCTTCCATCGTGGTATACCCTCGGACTCATCGCTTCTGCATCACAACTGCCCTATTATATCATAACAATCCAGGATGTTTAGCTGTGTTATACTGCAAGTGAAGCCATAACAACAAATACCCGCCCTTCCCAGCGCTACTAATCGAACCATATATGTAGTACATGCACAATGCTTCGTCTCTATCTAGGAGTTGCAGTACCAACCGTAGGCTGCCAAAACAACTGTTCCACGCCATATACTACTGCCTATATATAGAAATATTCCTGGTAAACCACAAAAACACTGTTGCGTTCATAGGGGTTTCTGCACGCACTCTTCTACAAGCTATTGTTACTAAAATTTATAGTTCTACTACTTGTTAATCAAGATAAACTTTCATTACACATTTAAAAACTTCGTTGTAGGACAATAATAATAATAATAATAATAATAATAATAATAATAATAATAATAATAATAATAATAATAATAATAGTCCCATTACACTACAGGCCATGAAGGGTCTTGACCCGACTCCCGGCCTTACGCCCCCTACGCACGGCAGAGGTGGGCGGTCATTCAACCGATACGTGGAAGTGATGTAGCCAGCATCACGCATCCTCCAGCCAGAATGTTGACCTCCGTGGTTCAGATCACTATCTATCGCAGCTCCTCACTTTCCTCCCGATGCTTAGTGGGCATTGCTCCTACACCCGAGAATTAAAATCCGTACAGTGGTTCCCGAAACACATGGGATATTGGGTAGGCTGGTTTTCCACCCAGGCGGGGTTGTGAGATGCCTAGATGTTCTCCGGCACCAACCATGAATGAAAGCTAGTAGACGTAGGCCAGACACTATCGCCCCCACAGAGGTTGTTCGATACTCTTTTCTGATAGGGTTTTCCCAATTGGGCTGATAGGAAGTAGCGTATCCATTTCCGTCCTGTGGAGCGGGACGTATAGCTGGGTAGCTTTACCCACTCCGTTCTAGCGAAGCAGGGGAGCGTGTTTTAAAACAGGTACCGTCCTTATGGGAAAACCCTACGGATTTTATACCCTGGTTCTTGATGTATTCTTATGTCCCCCCGGAATCGAAGCTGGGCGCATTCCGTGGCCGCGGATCGGCTCCAAGCTCTAGCCCACGGCACCATGGTGCAAAAGTTCGTTGAGGATACAACAGGCTAAAGCGAAGTCAGATTTTTAAAAAGTGAATGCTATGTAATTGTTTTGGAATTCTAGGTTTCTTGCATGACCACGAGAAAATGAATAGCAACTTTGCACAAACAAAACGTATAAATATTTGAAAATTCCAACTAACAATCAGGCAGAGGGGTTTTAGTAAGTAAACCATGTAGTCAGGAACGCACCGAGGGTTGGTGGCGAGTCTTCACTGTAAACAAATGTGATGTTCAGTTTGAAGGCACTACACTACTTCGATAGCAGATAGACCAGAGGGTACTAGAGGTGGGGAAAACTATGTTGCACTCACATGACTTTCTCTACTCTTGGACAAAGTAGTTTTACAAACGTTTATTCTCCATCTACTTGATATTAATCGGGATAAACATTTGCAGAAATTATGTAGGTGCATGGAGAATATGACAGGCTTTAAGCGACAGTCAAATCTTTTAAGAGCTGCTATGTGGAGCATTCTGTTCTCTTCGCATGTCCAGGATATATCCCATCTGAGAAAAAATATAAGTTTGGAAAATTCAAAATAATAACAAGGGATATTTCGGAAATGGTTCACTCGATAAAACAAATGTATATGACATAAATTGTGTATTTTAACGAGATCTATATGTTTTGTGCAGTAAAATTTTCTCTATCTCTTACGGTTTACAAGCTATGCGAAAGTCATTCAGAATGAAGAGGAGTTTTGGGGAGATTTCAGAAAATTCAAAATAAAGTTTCATTTGCGATGAAAATATCTTAAAAATGTGATATTTTGATCAAAATCATTAGAGCCATTGTTTAGAAAATAAAAATTTTCGAAAATGTTCCATGTAAAGGGTAGTCTGGGGTGGGGGATTTTCTTGAAAATCATCGTATCGCATCGCTGGAAGATACTAAACTCAAATACCAAGTTTGGTATTTATCTAACTTTTCGTTTTTGAGTTATGCTGTTCATAGTCACACACACATACGGACGTTTCCAAAAATGCTTTATTTGGATTCAGGGCACCCCAAAATATGTATTCCCGTGAAATCTCTAATTTTTCGGTGGAAATCAATACTTCCCCTACTTACTATACGTAGTAGAGAAAGTAAAACAGCAATGTATGTTTGGCTATTGACAAGTGTGCAATAAAGCTACCTGATGATTTAATTAAGGCTTTAACACTCCTATACTGAAATCTGAATTATTTGGCCTTTCTTTTTACATTGAAATCTGTAAATGTTTTAAAGCAATACCCGATCTTATTGGCGTAGGTATGAGAAAGATCCTCGAGAAATTCTGAATCATAGTTTTGAGCTGAGGAGGTTGCAGGTCCACTCTCCTCATTATTCCTTTTTAATAATGTCACATACTCCTTTGTTTCATTGAATTACAGGTTGTTTAAAAAGATATTTTAGATATCCTTTGAGCTCTAATGTTACATCTGATGGTTTCGCTATTTGTGCCAAAATGGTCCATGTCAATTCCGCTACAAACTATGCTTATTGTGATGAGGTTTTTGATGTTTGAACTCTTATTTACTTTAGACAGTTTTGTCACAATTCTCCACCGGTCTTTTATATGCATAGAATAAATGGAATAATCGCAACGAAACCGTCTGTTGAGTTGGGCAGGAGGGTGTCAGTCACAATACCTAACGTCATCTATACTCTGAGGTAACACGATAGTTCTGATTACTTACTAAAACCCCTCTGCCTGCTAATAATAAAGAATGGTTAATCCTACAAGAAATTCACATAAATTGTGCGCTTTAACAATATTTACATTTTTTGTGCACTAAGACTTTGTCTACCTCTTATGGTTTTACCAGTTATGCAAAAGTCCTTCTGAATGAATAGGACTTCACAGACCATTCCCATAAAATTCAAGATGTGCATTTTATTTGTCACGAAAACATCTTTAACATATCGTATTCTAGTCAAAATCTTCGGAGCCATTTCTGGAGAAAAAAAAAAACCAAAAATGTTGCATGTAAATATGTTCCATGGATTTCTTCAAAATCTTCGTGTTTCTTCCTTAGAAAACACTGAACTTGTGTACCAAGTTAGGTATTCATCGGATTTCTGTTTTTGAGTTATACTATTCAGACATACTCATAGACGTACGTTTTTCCAAAAATGCTTTTATGGACTTCAAGGGCCTTAAGAACATGTATTTTCGATGAAATCGCAACATTCAATTTTTGGTTGGAATGCAATACGTCCGCTACTTACTGAACGTACACAACAGGGAAAGTAAATAGTGTTCTCTGCAGAGTAACAGTAAATTATTGTTCTTATTCATTGTAATTTATTTGCGTCGTCAAGTGATGCAAACAATCAAGTAAATGGAACCGTTTTAAAGCACCATTCGATCAAGTCGTTCTGAAGTTTTAAGTATCATTCTATCGAAGTCGTTCTGCACTTTTGATATCAAATAAACGGGAGATAACAAAAAGAGAAACACACAAGCAGGAAAAGACAAAGTATGGATCCATTATGTACGTCCAAAGTCGCAGTTGATGTCTACATTTTCGTAGGTACTGAATAAATTGAGTGTTCTGCATTTTTCGTAAGCTAATGGCCAATAAGAGCATGTACTTAAAACTTTAGGACGAAACAGATTTATAGCATCATCATTTTGCCCATGAGTTACAGGAGCGATCCTTAGAAGAGCAAAATTTGGGCGTGGGTTGTATAAGACTGCCAACTGTAATTTAATTCGCCAGATAAATGCAGATGCCATATAACATACCACCGAATAAAAATAATAGGATAATTGAGGAATTGGGGCAGTATTTTTAACGCTTAAATGATATCAGTCTAATTATATAATATAAAATATAATAACAGCCCGGCTTAAAGCACTATGTGTAAGTAATAATATATAAAATGTAACAATCATTGTATTATGCTTATATTATGTACATGTTGTTATGTGAATGTGTTACGTAATTTAACAATGTAGGAGCTATGAGAATAAAAGTAAGCCGCCTTCCGTAGCAAACAGAATTATAAAGTAGAAGCCGAAAATTGCTAACAATGAGGTAACCTTGAAACAACAATAAATTAGAAAATTTAATAATTCTACTAATAATTCTTGGAACAATAACGTAATGTTTAAAACAGTTTATAAATAGCCAATCAACAACTAGAGAGGCCAAAAGTTAAATAGAAGTATTCTATTGGAGTAGGATTAGCCAGTAAGAAATTGAAATAGTGGAAATATACGAATTTAGGCGGTAGACGGTAGACGCCAGACGCTACAAGGCAGTTCCCGAGCAGTTCGATTTTATACGTATTCAGTGTGAGACATGAATATTCATTACGGCGAGAATAAAACAAAGTTTACGTGTTTAAAAGTGCAATTAATAAAATAACTTTACAGCTCTGTAGTAGGATATATCAGTGAAGTGTTATTTAATCGTGTGAAGGAATAATAAAAGGAGTGGAATATAAATTATAATTTGTGTAAGCCTTCATTCTTTAGCTACACCAGCCCTGCTAAGAGATACGTGTTTCTGCAAATTACTACTGACGCAGCCGAGGCATACATATATAATATTTAAATAAATATTAAAAATAAAAAATAGATTCGTGAACGTGGGGCGAAGGCCGTCAGAATGTTTGTATCGTACGTGGGGCGAACAATCCAAGAAACGATCTCCCATACGTGAGGCAACAATAACTCTCTTCAAGTTTGGGGTACCAACAGTGGAGCAGCAACAACCCTCATGGGAATTCAAATAATGTTAAACTATTAAAGATAAAACAGTAGTACTATGTTATAATGCTAATGCCAAAACTATTACTTAGATTGTCGTTAATAAAATCTGACAAAATACACAAAAATAGACACAAATTCTGAAAGCAACCGCAGTAAAAGCCTGAACAAAACCGAAACAAGAGAAAAATTAACTATGTGTACAGACTAAACGACAAACCAAAGCAACATAAAATATGTAGATAACTCATGCGTAGGGAGTCAACTCAGAAAGACTGGCATGTTGTTCACAAGTAACAGACCAAAGGCTTTCAGTCTATACCTATCACTCGAAGGTTGTCATAAACAAAATAAACCGGCGAAACACTATGAAGCATGAGGATGAAGTAGAAGAATAAAATGTGAACGCGACGTTGAAGGAGGATTTTATATAAAAGAAACAAAAGTATCGCATTAAAGGCAATTCGCGCATAACAGATACTCCACTGCAACGTCAGCATAGATCCATTGAAGATTCATTTTGTGTAACCGTGCTGACATGACCAACTCACTTTGCTGGGAATTACATGAAATAAAGGACTGGCACTAGATCGTGTCCAAACCGCATACCCTGGTGTATTGTAGGGTAATATTGGTAAACATATCCCGTAAGTCATTGTAGAGTGCACGATCAAACATGGTGCCCCCCAAAAACTTCGGTCCAAATGCTTAACCCAGTCGCTGTTGCTGATAGGCTGCCAGTATGCTATGGGATATGTATGCTTTTTATGTTGATTTAATTATATCATCTGCTGTACAAACACAGACGCAGACATGAAACAGAACTACAACTATAGTGAGCACAACCATTGAGCGTTAAAGATTTGTAATTTGTCCTCTTAATAACAGATAATATTTTCTGAAGTTAATCTACATTTTCTAATAACAATTTACACTTTACACCACACTTTAATCTTGTTAACAACTGAAAGGGATGGCTCAGGTGCTTGTGTCTGTGGCCCAAATTCGGGAGGCCGTGCGTTCGATTCCCGCTTCCTGATTCATGGGTTTCCTCGGGTCATTAGGCGAATGCTCTCCCTCGAATTTCTCTTCTCTCGTTCCCTCTCATTTCATCTTCTTCTTTAACTTTACAGACTGACTCCGGAGCTGTGTGTCGGACAATGGCGCAGATGGCTTGGAACTTCCCGGCCCCGTCAAAAAGAGGCCGGTCGAGTCTCCACTGCGGGGTCGAGCTTTCTCCGGTCTCCGCTGGAAGGCCCGCCTTTACCGCTCTCCGGCTGGGTGGCCAAGCTTGTAACTGTTAGGGACTGCGCATCTGCGTAGCCCGATCTTACAGCCTATAAGCCTCCTGCGGTTCCTTTATCTCATCCGTTCCTCCTGGGCCCCGCAAGGGAGGGGGTTCAGACCCCTTCAGCTGCCGTGGTGCGGACGCTGCAGACCCTTAGCACTCGTGGTACTTCTGACGTTATTAGAAGTACGCCGGGCCGAACATTCGAGCCCTTCCCATAAGGGAGTTGTTCGGATTGGGTTGGATTCGGCGGGGGAGTGGTTCCCGACACCCATGGGAGATTGGGTACGCTTGGCTGGTTTATCTGCCCAGGCGGGGTTGCGAGACGCCTTGAGGTTCTCCAGCACCAGCCATGAGGGATAGCTGGTAGACGGTTTCTAGAAACTGTCTGCCCCACCGAGGTTGTTTGGTAGTCTCCCCCAGTGAGGTTCACCCTGCTGGCCTGACGCGCGTAAGTGGCGTATCCACTTCCGTCCCTGTTTGGAAGGGTGGGCAGGATGAGTCCTAGCCTAAACTTGACCAGACAGGGGGGAGCGGTATATAAAATAGGCACCGTCCCTAATGGAAAGGCCCACGAGAAATCCTGGGTTAGGAAAGGTGTGGTCTCTGCGTAGGCGGACCCGGTCCCATGTTTATAGTTCCTCCTGGAGGTGTATGTACAAAATATCACTGTGTGGGTCGAGGTATTAGGTGTCCCCTTTGTATTGTAATCATAATCCTATCTCGTTTACAACTAGACTTCTTTTCCAATATTTTAATGTATTCTACGTGTATCAGACATACCCTCTAAGCCAGCTTGTCACATCACTGCACAACCTGATTTGCAATCCTCCAAAATACACAGTATGTACATTGTATAACAACACATCCATATGGTAAGCAGGTAGAGAGAATTATAGCTACTCATTTCAATAACAATTCAGTCTGTGTAGTGCGAGATTAGTTGCCATCCGATTATAGTTACTTATTGAGACGTCCTGAAATTCTCAAAACCAAGCTCCTCCTTCTACTTTCTTTTCTATTTTCTACTTTCCCACTTTAAAAAATTCGATATTGAGATTTCATCACGAAGGCGCGTTTTGGCATTCCCAAATCCACCTCCGCCAAAATTTTTTATAAAATCGTCCCGGTGTGTGTATGTATATCATAACTCAAAACTAAAAGTCTTTTACCAAACTTGGTACTCAAGTTCAGCATTTTAATAGATTATGATAAGGAGGTTTTTAAGAAAGTCCCGGTATCCCACATTACCATTTACAGTGACATCTTTCGTTGTTCTAAGTTTCCTCAAAGATGGCCGTAACAATTTTGATGCTTAATATATTTACAGGATCTAAAAATGTACTTATTAATGTTTTGGGAACAGTCTGTGAAGTCCACTTCATTCCGAATGAATTTTGCATAACTGTAAACAATAGGCGAAAACTTACTCCACAAAAACGTAGTTCTCATTAAAAATTTATATCAAACAACACTTTTTTGGAGTCAGCGATGTTTGGTTTGAATATCTGAATATATTTTTGCTTTTTAAAGTGCTGACTCAATTCAGTTGCTTGTCAAGATGTCGTAGGAGGAGTGTGGGATTTCAAAACCAGCACATTGCGTTTTCTTTTCTATCCATCGCTGGAGGTTGTTAACACCAAGAAACACTTGAATGCTATATGTATATGCTGTAAATAAGCATTTCTTTCTTAATTTGAAATTTTTCTTGATCAGGAATATATCTTTACTGACGTAATGTTGTTAACCGTGTTGTGGATAAAAGAATCGCTTTTATAGAGAAAGTCATGTGGAAGTATATGTGATTTTTAAGTTACATTGCACTTTTAGTTGACATTGTCATTTATTGCCTTTCTTTTTAATCACAATGAACATACCGAGTGGGCCATTTAAGTTGAGACTGTACAATATCTACAAAACTAAGCGTTGTAGAAAGAAATATTTTGAATAAATGTTGCTTGGTATTATGAGGGAAACTAAATACCATTAGTCGTGTTTTATTTAGAGGACGTTGTGCTGGTCATTATAGGATCAATTTGTTTTAAATGGGAAACAAACTTTTTATGTTGTTTTCTCACTGCTCATAAATAACTAAATAACATTTGTATAAGGCACTTTGCAATTCTTCTTACACAAACGTAAATAACAACGAAAATTCTGAATGGCTGTGTACGAAGAGCGCAATGAATGGTTGGATCATCCATGAAGGTCCAGTTGCGTTTCGTAATTGGAACCAACATTGTTTATTTTGTTTCCTTATTTATCATAAAATAAACCGCTTTTTATAAACCAATTTCTAATAAGAAAAAAATTACAAAATTAGGTTCCCATTTAAAAAAACTGAATTGACCCTAAAATGACGATCACAACGTTCTCCAAACAAAACACACAAATGAAATTTATTTTCCCCATTATATCAAACAAGTTTTATTCAATATATTTCTTTCTACATCGCTTAAGTTTAGAGATATTGTACAGTCTCAACTTAAATGGTCCACCCTATATATCAGTCATATAACACTTCGATTTATTTGGATTAGTCTATGATAATGACTACACAATGCAGTATTTGAATACAGACTTATTAATGGGCACGAAGGAGTATTATAAAGTGCAGGACAAAATAATATTCTTATTTATACAATTTTTAATATACGCATCTCAAAACCACTACTGAGTAACACACACTATTTTTACCCCAGTGACTAAACAGTAAATGACCAGCAGTTATTAATTTAAGTTCGCAAACACTTAATGACTTCAAAGTCTGTGATGCAGCTTTATCTCTCAGAATAACTTAAGTATTAAGGTTTTGTCATACGCAAATATAACAATCAATACCCGCTCTTATTCCTAGTCATTTACTATGTTATTATTCTTGACTGCATTCCTACTTAAAAATACTTAGGTTCTAAAGTATCAGCTTGGAACCCAAAAGTGGACATCAGGAAAAAAATATATATAATAAATTAAATGGATGTATAAAGAGAAAGTTTGGTAAAAGCATGAGAACAGAAGTGAAGTAGAAATTACATAAAATTGGGTCAGCCAGCACTAAGGTACTTTTGGGAAACATGACTTCTAAGATCTAGAGAGAAATCAACATTGGAAGCAGTTGAAATGAGATTTCTACAGCCACTGTTGGCTAGACCGTATGAGAAGCACAGATATAAGAACACGGTTGATATATTTGACGAGATTCAAAGACATTAGAAAGAGTGAAAAAGACAATATTTTAAGGTCCTCATTTGAGGTATCTTTGGCAAGTGTAGTTTTATAAAACATTTGGAAGAAGAAACTTTGCTGGCAAAGGAGAATACAATGACCATTTGAATTATCCTCGGATTAGGTCTAAGAGCCTAGATCTTTTTGGGGAAACAGAAGAAGAGTCCTAACTTGCGGTTCCCTGTAGAGGTTAAAATCTGCATTTTACAGCATCTTCCTTTTAGTCTTTTATCTTTTCTCCGTTATTGTCACAGGCAGCAATAACAATTACCTACGTAAGTGTTTAATTTCTTATCTAAAGTGCAGGAACAACAAATTATTTCCCGGAAGGAGTATGTAACCATAGTAGTTCAATTTAACTTAAGGGCTTGACAAGCATTGCTTCAAATGTTTGTGCTACAGTATACCCTCGAAAGATAAAAGAAATTTTAGAGAACCATAGAGATTGAGGAAATAAATATTAAAAAAGTAAGATAGGGAACGCTCAAGGTACTCAAGCCGCAACTAGGATTTCAACTTCCTATATGAAAACATTTTTGGTAACCAATATAAAAGCTCTCTGTTAAAAAGCCAGCAGTAATATGGAAAAAGATAGTTACGGAAAAGTTATGAAAGAAAGGACAAAGAATGGACAAAAAAGGAAACAAAGGACCCTCCAAGAGGGAGAAAAGGCGGAGAAGTAAAACAAAAATGTATGAAGTATGAAGCGGAGAGAAAAATCTGAAGTAAAAGAAACCAAGACGAACTTATCTGAAAGCAAACATACATGTAACGGTGTATCAAATGAGGCTGCTGCCACAGAACGACAGTGTTTGAATCGTGGTTTGTTAAAAGGGCACAGGTCACTATTTTCGGGGTTATCATGTTTTTTAAGTAGAGCTATCATATGGCGTTAAAAGGGTATATGCGTTCTATTCTTTAGCTTAAGGCAGGCAGGTAGAGACCCGGATTTTTGTTGATAAAATACCAGTGGATTCACCCAGACCCAGCCAATGGTATTGCAGGAAGCTAAATTCCGCCCATTGACCACAAACATAAAAGGTTGTGAAAATCTTTATTCACCTTTTATATCGCACAGGTAAAGCCGCGCTTGCGGCTAGGTACTGTGGCGATTAACGTCCCGTCCAGGTAAACCTGGGCGACTTGCTCACGATAGCTGGAATGCTGGCAGCAGTAGTGAGACAGACATTTATTTACAATCTCTAGGGGGCTGCAGTGAAGCAGTACCCTCTACTTTCTTCCTAGTATACTGTTAATAAGAAAATAAGTGGGAGGTAAAGTGGAAGATTTATTACTCCACCATACAGATGTGGATATCCAACTTACAAGGATTCCATAAAATCAACAAAGACACTAATCTACCTAGCGATTACATTGAGGTTCTAGAGTGGCCAGTGAACAATGAGACTCGAGAAGATCATCAGGGATCTAGATTACTAAATCTACTTACCAAGCGAAATCGTGCGAGGTTCGCATTCGTGAGGCCCCGGTTCGATCCCATCAACCGCTCACTCTAACCTTGGGTTTCATTGTTTTTCCTGGTCGGTAGGCGAATGCTGAGGTGGTATCTACTCTTTTCGCTCATTTTCCTTTCATTCCGTTTTCTTCTCATATTTCAGGTGTGCTTCTAGGTTTCGTGGTGTGTGGTCTGTGGCGGTGTTGGACAAATGGCGCGGATGCTTGCTCCGTGGATACTAGTGGGCTGCCTGCTTGGTCGGGTCGTCCACAGCTCCAATAGTATGATGGGTTTTCGAGCGAGGGACTTTTAACGCGTTTGTGTGGCGGCCTATATGCCTGTGGTGCCTTCACTTCATCCCTTCCTCCTGGGTAGTTGTAGCCGCAATAGATCTCTTATAGTTGTAGTGCGCGAGGTGTCTCTCTCCGTTGCATACCCTGTATTACATCTACTTGGGAGTAATTAAATGGCATTACAAATGATTTGTGTTACACTTCTTGAAAATGTAATATATGTAGATAACGCATGAATTGTTGCGTAGTAGAGTGAAATGAACTATAAAATGGCACTAAAGGTGGCCTTAAATGTGTATGTTATTAAAAGGACATCAATCATTCCAATTTGTAAAAGTCGAAACATTAAAACACACATGATTCCATGTTATAAGATCGTGCTAAGGATAGAAATTAAACATGCACAACCCACATCAATCTACAATCATCGCGCAAAATTAAATTAAATTGAGTATTATTTATAGACGCTCATTAACTACATCCTATTATATATTGGGCGTCAAAAACAGGAAATTTTCCTCAGAGGCCTCTATCAGGCTTGAGGTCCTTTTACGTGCCGTAAATCTACATGGGACCACCAGCTTTGCTTCCCTTCCGAAGGAAGCCATGCTAAGGATTTTTAAGCCCGAAACAATCCATCGCCCTTCGCCGGGTTTGAGCCTGCGACCTCGGGGACTAGAGTCTAGCATACAACTATCACATGCTGAGTAAAACGCTTTGTATGATTTCTCTAAATATATATCTCGTGACTGATGCCCATTTAACAAAACACCATTTATTTCTCAAAACTTTCTGTGTTTGTACGCAGCAGCTCGGGAGTTTGATCGGCTTACCTACGCTGAGCAGGATGGCAGATTTTTATCATAACCAGAAAATTTCGTCATTTAATAGGTTATCTCCATGGTTACGGTTTATCAGTGATACATCATATCACGTGAACAAGCCGATAAAACTGTGCACTGCCGACAAAGAGCTAATTCTGTAATCCTACAAGCCAATTTGTGCACAACACGGCCCACCTTGTTCAATCCAACGCCTGGATCATTGTCGCTCTTAACCTAATTGGAGATGACAAGCGCAATAGCCGTCATGTTTAGTGTGTGTTCACAGAGCAATCAGTGCCGTGATAACATCTATTATTAAAGTGTTTTATAAACAAGCTAACGTTCCCAGTTCTAACCGGGGAGATACGCTTTTTTTGCTATTTGTCCAATAAAGAGAAAAGCAAAACTGGAAGCATGTGCTTCTCTGTACAGTGCAACTTCTAAAAGCTCTATGTCGGGACGATATGCCCGAGTTAAAGTACCTTAAGGGGAGATTAAAAGCCCTATACCACCAATGTTAAACCCGCTAAATTCATGACGCATTGCTTAGAAATCGTGGCAGTATTTTATATCACAACATTGTAATTGCCAGAGTGATTGTAGTGTAAATTAACATTATTGTATGACAATGATTTGAGATGTTTAATTATAAGCATTGTTAGGAAATAGTTTACACGGCCTCACTGAAACTGACAATAGGAGCGGGTAACAATGAGCGAGGGGGTGAGTTGATTATTAATTAGAAGAGACAAACAAATGACGTCAGATTAGCGCGCTTTTCTTAGAAATGAAGGGAATATCTTCCCTAGAGCATGTGTGTTCGTAATTTTGATTGGATATAAAAATAGACGCTAATGTTGGCGCGTTTTATTAACCAATAGCAGCTCTGTTATAATGTTTAGGCATATCAGGGTGAGGGAGTATAAATTATGAAGCCAAGAGACGGGTAACGTTCAGTCCAACAGAAGCATTCGCGGGTTACACGTCACACAGTTTAACAGAATCTCTCGCGTCGTAAAGTTAGTTATAAATGTGAAATACGCGAATTAATAATGTGCAGCAAATAAGTGATTATAGTAACATAAAAGAATATAACAGTTTCAGTCGGGCGTGTATCAAGAATAATTATGTGAAATGAATAAAGTGTGACGGCAATAAAAGTGTAAAAACAAATTCTTTATCAGTGTTATCTTTCAGTAATAAATCCTTTCCGTTTACACACCCTGTTTAAGAGATATGCTCGACTGAGTAGTAATAATAGCTAGCCGGAGGACAAAGAACCCAAAACTCAAAGTAGTAAAACAATAACAGGCGCTCAGCAAAAAGATAACACGAGATACCGCGACAAAATAGACCTATTTTAGGATTTTTATAGGATATAAATACATGCATTTAAATACACCGGTATCATTTACCGAGCAGGATAACCTCTGTGGTCTGCATTCGGGTCCGATTCCCGGTAACCGCCCACTCTGACGATGGAGTTTTTCCTGGCTTTCTCCTGGTCACCAAGCGGTTGTCGAGGTGGTGTATTCTACCGTGATTTCTCCTTTCCCCATTTCCTCTCATTTCATCTCCATTTCAGGTTTCAGGTGTGCTTTCAGGTCCTACAGTGCTATCGGTGCCGGGCAGATGGTGTGGATGCATGCGCGTTGGAAAGATTTCTCTCCGTAAACGCCAGAGTTAGCTGTCCCTTTTGTTAGGGTCGCTGCGTCGCGCTCTTTGGATTCCTCGCCACTGGTACGCAGGTGTTCAAACTAGAAATAACTTCTGTGCGTCTCTGTGGGCCTATCTGTCTGCAGAACTGGGACCTCCTACGGCTTCTTCACCTCATATGCCTTCCGGGGGGTGTAGCCACAATACATCAAACTCGTCGCAGTGCGCAAGGTGTTCCCCTCCGATAAACAATCCAACATTCTAGGGTTATAGTTTTATATAATATATTGGTTTATTAAGGAATACAGGAACATTTTCTTAATTACACCATTTTATTAGCCTTTATCCGTGGTTATGTTTTTAATGTTAATAAACACCAAATTATATCCACAACAGCACTTAAGGGAATGCTTTTAACGTTCCAAAACTTAATTTAGCCATCTGTAATAGTTTCTATAAAAACAGGTCATTTATAACAGAAAATGTATTTCATAAGAAAAACTGTTCAAAGCAAAGTAGAGAATACCAGCTCAATATATTTGCAAAGAAAGAAACCAAAACGCATGACCACACAGAAGCTGCCATACTTAAGGGGAGGTGTAGGCAAATTTTGTCAAAAATCTGATTCTTTCTAACATTTTTATTTGATAGATTATACATTTGAACATACGCTCCAAGGGTATTTTGTTTGGTTTTCCACTTCTAAATTCGACAAATTTAGGCTTAGCCGTGCAACTGCGCCACGCCCCTATTTCAAACAGGCACCAGCTTTATGTTTGTTAATTTGAGTTTATGTTGTAATTTATTCCTTAAAAGGTAAATTCTCTTAAATAATATACGTGGTTTACTACAAGTAACCCCAAAATGCAATATTACTTTAAAAAATTAGCACAGCAATACATTTCCAAAATTTACAAAACATTCAGGCATGCGTACCACCAATTATATAACCTGGGCCCACCCCATAATAATCCACAGACGAGTCAGAGCACCCAGCGGGTCTAGCCACACTTCAACAGCATATTAGAGCACTTTTGATTAAATTATCATATGTATAAGCTATTTAAACAGCAAATAAAATGCATAACTTGAATTTTCTGGGAACAACCTGTGAAGTCATTTTCATTCTGAAGGAGTTTTGCATAGTTTTGTGTAACTGCTAAAAATTAAGAGACAGACGAAAACGTACTACACCAAAAATGTAGAGTTCTTTGAAACACGCTTTATTTCAAGTAACGTTTTTTTGCATTACCCATTTCCAGATATCCGTTATCAATGGTTCAAACTATTCAGTACCTTGTCACTCCTTTAGTCCTGTCAATGTTCAGTTCTATTTCGTGAATGCGTCAAAGGAAAAATTGAATTTTAAGGCCTATTAACGTGTGGTATGGCATTTTAGGAGACATCATTGGACCAATGTATTTCGTACCTATGCATATTGGGCAGTTTATTTGTAATTTCTCCAAAATGGGCTGAATATTGTAGCCAACTAATTTGAGCGCTGGGGATTACGTCAGGTGAGGTAACCGAGCAGAAAGTGTTGAAACGCGGTTAATTTAACACGGGCGCGCTCAGGAATGCTAAGTCAGCATTTCCGAAAGTATTTATACCACGGGTGGTCTGCCAACGTGATCTTTCATCTGCCTTGTACGTCATCGATTGTGTCGTCTATCGTACATGGTCTGTCACACGTCGTTCGTCTGACGTCCATTTTCGGCCCAAGGCTATAAGCTGATACGGAATGTCTCTTACACCCCGCTCTAACGAGCCACCAGCGCACCAGTGCTTCCAACGCAACAGCAGTTATATAGGTAAAAATGCCTGAACCCTAAGTTCTGCTTGCACGGGCTTCACCCCGTCTAATTTGCCCAACTGCGGACCTTAAGTACTCAGGCTATAACCAAATACAATTTATTGGAGCTGCACCTCGGCCTACCGACTGTCCTGGTACCGAAGTATCCCCCCTACTTCTGAGCTATCACCCCGCTAGTGTAACCAACTACTGCGGGGTAACCCACCCCAGTAGGGTTGCTACAATTGGTGGATGTGCCGAGTACAATGTAATGGAGAAACGTCTAGTAGACGTCCCACATTAATTAGCTCTAAATACGTTTTGGGGTAATAGTACACCATCTCATTATTCTAGAGGGATTAAAGAAAATCATTATGGTTGTATTCGGTAGCTTGCGAGATCGTCCACTGTAATTTTGCTTCCTAATGTGGATATATCAAAGCCAGAATTTACGAACCACAAAAGTCAGAAATTTAAAGGAAAACAAGTCATATCATGCTTCAATATGAACACAAGTGTTAAGATGTGTCCATGCTAATACTAAGTGGCTTGTTTCCGAACATGTTTATTATGAATGATGCACTAATAGAATATCATTCAATTCTAGCGTAGCGTAAAAAAAACGCGCGCGCGCGCGCACACACACACACACATGCACAAAATTTTGTTTAATTTTGACAACCTTGTGGCATATAGTAGTGCAGATTGTATTAACTGTAACCGTAACTTGTAGATTAACTGTAATGCAAATATATGACTTAATAGGTGTGCTCAGGATTTTCCCCAGTGGAAATCTTGAATTCTTATTTATGGGTTAATTCATTATTTTATAAGCGATAAAACACACATACTCACAATCAAACACAAGATTCTCGGCATAACGTGAAATGTTTTTGATTGAAAAGAGCTTTTGGCAGCCCAGCCGGAAATCGAATCCGTGACCCCTCACAAGCAGGCAGATGCTCTACCGACTGAGCTATGAACCAGTCATAGCAATTGATGTTTGTTTTCAAGCATCGGTCTTTCATTTAGCAAGATCTCTTCTTTGTGAGACAGTAACTATGGTTATATATGCCATATATATAATAATGTGAATTATAATGTGAAATTGTATTAATAAGAAAAATACTTGTTGTATAAATAGGAGTTAAGGCAGAAGTTTTATGTATGTGCAAGTGTAGCTGGAGCTGTGGAATTCTTGTTAAAAGCCAACAAACATATCTTTGTGTTAAAATTAGGGCCCAGGCAAAAAGGACTTTACGGGAAGATCATAAAAGCCAGACCTTGAGCCTTTGTGAAACAGAAAAAGGCGACAAGCGAAAATAACATATGTTTGTAGAGAGGCCACATGCTTGCAAACGTAGAACAATAGCCGGGTAAGTCTTCTGGAAGGTTCCAAGCTGAACGAAGACAGACAATGAAATTTTAAGGAAGAGTATGTTTAAAATCTTCAAGGGAAGAAAGGTTAGTTCTAACGTCTCCATCAGCCAGAGCGGTTGAGTATAAAGTGCTGCGATGTGAATAAGATACATGTAAGCTCTCAGAAGCAGGCGATATTATTTACTTCTTATAATGTAGTAGGAACGGTGAAACGTTATCGATTTAAAGGTCTATAGGAACGTGTGATAAATATTACAATTATTTCTAGAGCACGTATAAAATACTTGATTGCTCAGCGACCGCAAGTTTGGCTTACGAACAGGGTAGAACTCGACCGTTCTACAGCTCCAACTAACTTAAGAACTGTGTAGATTATTACTAAGACATTCAATGCGTGTGCCATTAAAGCAGAGTGTTCTTCAATAACTTAATCTATTGTTACAGTTGTTACTTTTTACCTTCCTTCCCGTATCACACCCTGCTAAGTTATACAAGCTTTACCAGAAACCCAAATAACAGCAGCCGTGGCAAGAAATAAAGATAAACTTTAAGAGTAACAACTAAAACACAAGATACTTATCAGTATCACCAGAGTTCATATATTAAATCATATATTAATATATCGGACATACTGCGAGTTATGCTCGCCCTCCACGAGTATACCGCATTTGTTCGGTATGGAGTCCCCTTTACCGTTCTGTTTAGGCAAACATTTTGGCATCCGTGTTATCTGGGATAAACTATGTTCAACGAAAAACGGTTTGTGAGGGCCACCTGGTATAGGCTTCTAGTTATGTGATCTCTTCAAATTAACTTTACAGGAGTTTACAAGATTGGAAATAACAGGTTTCAATTAAAGGAGAGCAGTAAGGCGAGCTACAAATACAAATACTTTTCTCCAGGAATCAAAAGTGCTGCATATTAACCTGGCAGGATGCCCATTTACATGTTTTTTAAAACATTTTGGTGGATCCTACAACCCCTCTAGTGTGCTCCACCTCATCGATCGTAACGTAGTACCTCGATCCTCCTGGGAACAGATGGTTTATCCATTGGAATGGTTATCGAATTTGTCCTCAATAACCCGCATATGAGTAGGGAGGGAGTTCGCTGTGCGTGACCTCTTCGGTCAGATGTCACACCTCGCTAATCAATATCACTTCTTAGAGAGAAAGATTATAGCTTCAGAGTTGCAGTTTTTCTGCGCGTTAAGATAAATTCTGATGGGGTACATTCACATGACCTCTTCCCACTAACGTTTATTTTACACAGCTTCTACAAACGATTCTTACAAAAGCTTATTACTTTCTCCACTGCTTACCAATAGTAAGCAGAGGAAATATTACATTATCATTATTATCTCCTTATGGTTTAGGCGATATTTCATGTTCGGCTCCATGTATCTCTCCAACTTCTCCTTGGTCTTCTAATATCTTTTCCCATAAGCCTGGTATTCTTATGCCCGGTTTCTCCATTCTCTGCAAGTTTTTTTTCCATCCTTCTCTATATTGCTTTATTTTGTCATTTATAGAACCAATACCTATTTCCTCTCCGATTTCTTTCTTCTTATCCATTATTGTACACCATGGTCCTAAGGTACTTCACTTTTTACTTTCTCTACTACGTATAGTAAGTAGGGGAAGTATTTTATTCCACCCAAAAATTCGATACCGAGATTTCACCGGAAATACATGTTTTGAGACCCTCTGAATCCAAAAAAGTATTTTTGGAAACATGTCTATCTGTGAACAGCATAACTCAGAAACGAACAGTCGCATAAACACCAAACTTGGTATTTAGGTTCAGTATCTTCCAGAGATGCGACACGAAGGTTTTCAAGAGAATCCCCCCACTCCAGATTACCCTTTAAATGGAAGATTTTTCGAAAATTTTAATTTTCTCAAAAATGGCTCTAACGATTTTGATTAAAATATCATATGTTTAAGATATTTTTATGACAAATGAAATGTATATCTTGTATATCCAAAGTATTCTTCATTGTGAACGACGTTTGCATAACTGGTAAACCATAAGAGATAGACAAAATTTTATTACACAAAAAAATGTAGATTGCGTTAAAATACACAATTTATGTCATATACATTTTTTTTGCTGAGTGAACCATTTTCGAGATATTGCTTGTTATTCCCTTAAATTTTTCAATACTTATTTTCGTAAATGGGAATTCGTTATTCATTTTTTTGTGTTGGATATGCAAAGAGTATTAATCTGTGGCAAAGAGAATGGTGCTGCACATAGCAACCAGCTATTAAGAGATATGTCTATGCTTAAAGGCTACTGTATTTCTATATTGCCCTTGTAAATATATATATTCCGCTTACATCTACAAAAAAATTAGCAATAAGATAGAGTCTGCAAATGTTTATCTCGATTAACATGAAGTAGATGGAGAGTAAGAGTTTGTAAAAATAGTTTGTACAAGACTAGAGAAAGTCATGTGAGTGTAACACATCAGATTTTCTTATCCATTACTGTACACCAGGGTCCTAAATTACTTCACTTTTTTCTTCATGGTACATGTCTAACAACCATACATAAGGGTAAAATCGCCACTGTCTTATAAAATTTTAAGCTCGTTTCTTTTCTTGTTCCTCTTTCGAGTGTTGTTATTAATACTCTAGAATTATTTTGAATGTACGAGTATTACATTATATTTTTGTAATACTGCATTCCATCCAAAGCTTCGACACTGACACGTCTTGGGACTCTAGCTGTTTGGCTTGTACCTGTCGGTCTGCCTGTCAATAGCATAGCGCAAAAAGGAAAAAGAGCTTAAATGCCAAACCTGTTATTTAAATTCAACATCTTCCAAGGATATGATACCAAGATTTTAAAGAAAATCCACTTAACCCAAACTACCCTTTACATATAAAAGTTGTCTTTATTTGTTGTTTTCTCAAATGTAGATTAAGATATTTTTATGGCAAATGAAATGTATATCTGCAGTTTGCTGGGAATAGCCTGTGAACTCGTCTTCTTTCTGAATTACCTTTTTATAATTGGTAAACCGTAACAGATAGACAAAATCTACCTACAGAAAATATGTAAATCTTGTTAAAGTACACAGTTTATGTTAAATACCATTTGTTGTGGAGCTAACCATTCCCAAGGTATTCCTTGTTGCTGGTTTGAAGTTTTAAATGTTTATTTATTTCTATAATGGTTAGTCGCTATTCTTTTTTTATTGTGGTCATTTTGAAGCCATTACGTAGCGACACGCTCTTTAAAATTCTGACTATCACTACCTACTATATCCTACAAGGAAGTGTTTTTAAAGTAAGTACCGATAATTTTTAACAAACAACAACGTTATTTTCCAAATACTTTATCATTCATACCGTGCACCTTACACCTACACCACTTTTCCACATAGTCACCGCCGTTATTCAGGCACTTGTAACCGAAACCAGTTTTTGTATGCATTCGTCAAAGAATGATGCCGCCTGTGATGAAAGCCAAGTCTGCACTTCTTGTTTCATAAATCATCGTCGTTGAAATGTTTTCCACCAAGAAATTTCTTCAGATGATAAATCACTTGGTGCCAAATCGGGACTTTAGGGAGGGTGGTCTGGTTGTTCCCAAACAAATAATGAGATCACATATTGAGTTTGGCTGTGTGAGGCGGGATTGTCACTCATTATTATTTCCTCATAAACCTCACACAATTGGCGATCAATGTTTACTGGTGTAAGATTTCTCGCATTCAAAAAAACGAATCACCAATCTTACTTCACAATCGGCAGTCGATCGATTGTTTTGAACATTTTGAAACGTTCCAACAACAGGAAAAAACAAAGTGTCGATCGCTCACAGCTTCTTAGTGAATGGCGGAAGTGATTGCGCATACTCAAAATCGCTACTGCAGTGGCTAAATATTAAAACGGTACTTACATTAAAAACACGCCTCGTATAAATGAGAATTAACAAGAAGTTGATAGAGTAATAAGTTTTGTAACAAATGGTGTGCAGAAGAGTGATTTGAAAAGGTCATGTGAATTTAGCAGAGATTCCTTTTCTATCTGCTTCATGTCAATCGAAATAATCCTTTGCAGACTTAGTTATATTGCACATATTGTACAGTACTGGAAAAAGGATTGAGCACTGTAAAGCTAAGTATCGCTATGGCATCAATGAAATTCACGAAGTTAATAAAGCTTGGTTTACACGTGTAATGCGTTTCACTAGAAACCAGACTTATGTAAAACTTCAGTTAAGATGCAATGTACGAGGGCGGATTAATAACTCTGTGACTTTTTAAAGAAAATATCAATTTCTTCCCAAAAAAAGCTATTTAATTTTTTAACATAGTCTCCTTTCAATTTAATACATGTTGTCCAACGTTTCTCCAATTTTTTAAACCCTACCAAAACATATGATTTTTCGAAGTCTGCAAAATATGAGGTTGCCATGATGTTTTCACTGGATGTGAATTTCTACCCAGCGAGCCGCCAATTTTTCAGGAAGAAGTCACTTGGAGCCAAATCTGAGAAAATAGTGGGTAAGGTAGCAGTTCGTACAAAATTCCACATATTTTGCGATGGCAATGTTCGACTTGTGTGCGGGTGCATTATCATGGTGAAAGAACTTTTACTTCTGCAAATGCGGTCGTTTCTTTAACAATTCCTTGTAAAACTGATCCAGCATTACGTCATAATATGAACCTGTGTTCGTTTTACCCCTTTCCAGGTAGTCGATGTCTATCACCCCTTGTGAATCCCAAAAGGTAGCTGCCATGATTTTTCCTGCAGACGGAATGGTTTTCGCCTTTTTTGGAGCAGGTTCACCGAAGGAAATCTACTGATTTAATTGTTGTTTGGTTTCAGATTGATAGTAATGGATCCAACTTTCATTAACCGTGATATAAAGCTGCAAATACTCATTTGGGTTGCGCTGGAACATGTTCAAACATCCCTGTGAAATGGTGACACTATTCCGCTTGTTCTCAACTGTGAGCGGTCGCGGCACCCATCTTTCTGAGAGCTTTCTCTTACTCAAAAATTCGTGCAGAATGTTATACACCCGTCCACTCGAGATATTTACGATTTTGCCTATCTCACGGATTTTCACACAATATCGTGAACTTTGTCCACCATTTCTTCTGTTGTGACCTCAACCTGCCGTCCTGTGCGCACGGCATCTGTTGTGCTCGAATGGCCATATCTAAATTCTTTTAATCACTTATAAACCATACCATGTGATGGGGCAGAGTCCTCATAATCATTTTTCGGCTTTTCTTCCGTTTCGTTCGCCGTCTTAACGCGCAAGAAGTAGTGCTTTTTCAGGAAACGAAATTCGCTTTTCTCCATTTTATATGAAGCAACATACATTTGCTTATTTAGGACGCTCTCAACCATGTTTTAAGAAACAAATGACGATTTCTGCGGTTATACCAAAATAGATGTAAGACTTGGATGCAAACAAGAGACCTGTGATTAGAACGCTATCTCTCGTCAAAGTCATGGACTTATCAATCCACCCTCGTTTTACGTTGTTATGTAAAACAACCCCCCGGGGAAGTGATTCAAAGAAAGGTTCATCGAAAAAATACATAGGCAAATACTCAAATACAAACCCAAACCTATCGATTTAATCCCTTGGTTACATGGCTTTATAAAGAGAGAATCCAACTCGTGTCGTAGAAGTGGCGCAGTGCCAGCGATTTAGATTTGAAGTTCAAGATACTATCTGAAAAGACAGTTTGCACCTGGCCAGGCATTCTTGGTTAGGTAAAATCTCGTTTTACGGGTACTCGATGGCTTACATGGGTTCAGTTCTTTGGCCATGTTCGTCAACCGCGTTTTGATTGGTCTTCTTATATGTGTAACAACCAATGAGCATGGCATCAGACAGACATGCATTTGCGTTCTAGCGATACATTGGCTTCGAAGACAGAAGAGAAGGGAATTAACCTGCTCCATCACCTCATTTTCGTGGTCACGGAACAAACAGAAGAGCAAATACGTTTTAATACGAGCCCTATTTATGCGCTGGTTAAGGGTTACAAGGATGATGTTTTTTACCGCTATTTGAACGCTTGAAAAGGGAATCGTGTGAACCCCGCTTTAACTGAAGGGCAGATGGAATACGTCTTGCCATATGAATGCGCTCAATCATTTTTTCTACCACTGTACAAGAACGATACAGGAAACCAAAGCAATAGACAAATGTATAAAAGCGGGTCGCTCAAAATTCCACACTGCTGTCTATGACATCACAAGAAATTAACGTCATAGCACTTTAAAAATTACAAAGGCATCGAAAAATTCAAACCAATACTAACGGGTATCTAAATGGCCCCTGCTAAAAGATTGTTTTCAAATAAGTAGTTAAAAGAGATCTACATGATTAACAGATGTTTTTCAGACTAACCACAAATACTGACAAAATTACAGATGATTACTTTAATTCACACATCTCATGTTGAAAATCAGATTTTCATTTTCTGTAGTGTTACTGGTTTGGGTTTCTCGGTACACCATGCAGCAAAAGTCAGTCTTCATGGAATCATTCCAAAATCCCTGATATCTTTGCTCCATTGCCGAGATATCTTAGTGAAACCTTTCTCCTGTCTCATCACTGATTACACCAATATTACGTGGGAAAAAGCCCAAGGGGAATGCAGAAAATGTAGCTTTATTGGCATCCGACATCCCATCGCTTTGTAACAATTCAAAAACTTCTCCACGCCTTTTTTGTAATCTGAGGATTTCTGTTTGTCAAAGAAATTATTACAAACCCACACAAAGTTCTTCGAAGCAGCCTTTTCTTCATCATTTAGAGTTTACACAAAAGCACAATCTTTGAATATCTCTCGTATTTGTGGCCTCACAAAAATCCCTTCTTTTAGTTTTGCTGATGAAATCTTGAGAAATTTTTCACACAAAATGCTTAAATCCCCTAGAATTTGTGTTGCCCATAGCTTTCAGAAGAACTTTAATGGAGACCAATTTAATTTGGGGTGGAGGGAGAAATATTTTCTCCCGATTCAATAAAGGCATGTTTTCAACACTTTGTCTTCCTGGTTCATACTCGTTCCTTAGATCCCAAACTGGTTTATCGTAATGTGCATTTGTAGCATTGCTATTCCACCGAAATAGGAAGCAGTAGAACTTCGTGGAGCATCCTTGCATGCCCAAGCGAATACCGATGATTTTCAAGTCCCCACAAATACTCCATTGGTGAAGGTTGTATTGTATGGCATTCAAGTGTATTTTGATGTTATGTCCCCTTCAAGTGAACGGAGTGATCTATTCAAATAGATGGTTTTGTATTCCCAGCGTGCAGCAATACTGTTTTCTAACTTTGCGCTGAAGAATCAATCAAATGTCTTCAGTCAGTGGCAGTATGCTCCTCTTTCAACTCCTTGAAGTGACCATAAATATAATTACAAAATATCAAAGGACCATTAACTGTAAACTTTAATGCAAGTAACTCCGATGTTTCTTTAGAAACAGACAGGTGTCTTATGAGGCCATTCATTTCCTGCTGGTTAGGTGTTTGTTGTGTTAAAATCTTAGCAGCTAGTGCATACAAACTGCCAGAAGGCTGCTCACGTTCGACTGATGTTGCGTCTCCAAATAACATTCCTGTCCTTGGTGGTTTAGGAACTGGCAAATTTTCACAATGGGAACTAGTCTTATAGCGGTCTTGCTGGTCTTGCAGACTGGTATAACTGTTTGATGTTTTGTTTTCGAAGTCAAACCAGTAATGTTCACATTACAAGGTAGCAATTGTCATGATGAATCTTTGGCTTCCGCCAAACCATGGGTATGGCAAACGGGGTTGTTACT
Source organism: Deroplatys truncata (assembly GCA_030765065.1). Taxonomy (NCBI): domain Eukaryota; kingdom Metazoa; phylum Arthropoda; class Insecta; order Mantodea; family Mantidae; genus Deroplatys; species Deroplatys truncata. Next base: position 92,287,144 of record CM060979.1, read on the forward strand.
TTTCTTTTGTTTAACCAATCATCATTTTAAAAGAGATTATTTTTAGCTTAGAAACCTAAAAGACAGTACACCTGCATTTTAATCTTCCTCTTTTTTGCAAAAGTTACATAAAAACATTGTTAATCTCCAAAAATATGCTTGATACAGAAAAACTAATATCGTATTTGAAAACAGCACGTCTGTTTACGTAACCTTCAGCTATTTTTTATTTCTGATGATTTTTTGTTGTTGACCAGTTTTAAATTAAGTAATGGGCGCCCTATTATTGCTGTGGTCCTTATCGTTCCATTCCATATTAAGCCTGATAAATGGTTAATTTTGCTTTGAGGCTCTTTTACGTGCGGGACCAACAACTTTACTTCCCTTCCGAAGGAAGTTATGTTGAGGATTTTTACACCCAGTTTGAACTCATGACCTCGGGAACTAGAAGCTAGTACGGTAACCATTATACCACGAAGGACACAGACCAGGATACGAATTGTGAGGGTAAATTATTATAGTTAAAACCTATGATCAAATCGTGGGCTTTGATTGAAACTTTGATGGTATTTTTACTCTTTGATATTTTAGGTGAGGTTACTATACAATTTCATCGTTTTTTAAACTTATTTTCACACGCATATTCTCACAAGTTGGCGATTGTGTATATTATTCAGATAAGTAGAGTATTCTTCGTGCGAGTTAAAACCCGATGTATTATGCGAATAAGTTCTTGCTCAAGGCTGCAACCTATAGAGTAACAAACGAAAAGGGCGTCACCGAAATCCAATCCACCACCCTAATGCGAAAAAATAATGCCTTTCTTATTACACAGACAGAAAAAGCACCGTTAGAAGAAGCAGAATAATGTGATCATAATAGGAATTCGTAGCATAACGCGAAACACAGTTTATCCGTCTGGAAATTATGCTTTAGCGAAAGTCGAAATGGGTTTATTACATTTTCATGAGTTAAAACAAGTTTTTCAAGAAAACAATTACCTATAAAACATCAGCAAAGCTTAAACATAACATGTATAGCAAAGCTTATTAATTATTATGCTGTCATAGATAACTTATGATAGTCGTAATTGAGAATCTATCGTAATTTTCTACTCAGGGTAGTTCTTTCGTTGCAAACCTAGCTTCATCTGTTCCTCTCTCCTTTCCGTTTTCCTTACGTCTGTCAATATGGATCATTTATCTTAATATTGCCTACTTTCTTCTTTATTATCTTCTGTTCCGAATCCATTCAACATTCTTTCCAATGAATCCCTTAGTTTCTTTTTTATCTGATGTCCCAAGCAATTTGTTCTCATTTTCAACAATGTTCCTCCTTTGCCCATTTTTAGGCAAGATAGACATAATCAATTGATTCTTATAACAAATAAATTATAGGTATTTATTTAAACGTTCCAACGTTTGAAACAACAGCTTTTACTTCGCATGAGCTGATGGAAATAATAAGTAATTGGACTTCTTTTCAGGTTTAGTGTTGTCTCAGCATTTCCCGTGTTCTTATACAGGATGGACCACTTAAGTTGGGACTGTACAACATCCCAAAACTAAGCGTTGTCAAAGAAATGCCTTTAATAAAAGTTGCTTGATGTTATGGAAGAAAGTAAATGCGATCAGCCGTGTTTTGTTTGAAGGATAGTCATTTTAGGATGAATTAACTTTTTAAATTAGAACCTACAAAGTGGGTTAAATTAAATTGACCTAAAATGACTATTGCAAAGTAATCCAAATGAAACACGACTAACACATTTACTTTCCCTCATAATATTAAGCAACTTTTATTCAGGATATTTCTTTCTACAACTATTAGTTTTGGAGATTTATAGTCTCAACATAAATGGTTCACCCTGTATACGCATAATAATAGGTGTATTGAAAGCACACATTTCTCATGGTTAACAGAAATTAGATCGCATAATAAGATTTCAAAGGAATAATTTATAAAAAAATGTAATGACAATTCATAACTGGGAGAGAAACTCTTATTTTTTTACATTTACATTTTTAAAACACTACGTTCTGTTTATCAGTTGCGTGGAAATAAGGGTATTAGCTACATCGCCACTGGAATTTTCTTTAAGAAGTGAAGATATTGAACTAATGGCTACTAACCGCTAGCTAACGTCTCTGGGCAACTCGAGAGAGTGAAAGACAGACACAGGGATTGAAAGAGAACAAGAGGATAAAGATTAACCCAATTTAGGTTCCAGGAAATACGAGAGATCCAATACACTATGAGTATTTGGAGCAAAGAATATCTCTGACAAGGTTTCAAGCTGATTTTAGGTAGAAAAAGAGGACAAAGACAAAGCGACGAGTATAGCAAGACAGATTTCACTTTCAGTGAAAATATATCTGCAGGGACTTAACGTGAAATATTATTCATTCAAGGAGTCGAGAAACTAAATTTTGATGCGAACAAGCGCTCCGGAAAATAACTATCAGACGCTACAGACGATATGCAAGATTATCTTCCCCTGTTACATAACGTGCTACTACCTCGCTCACGCCTTAGCCTAGTTTTATATTCTAAATCTATAGCTACCGTGGCTTCTGAACAGTGTAAAGGATATACATAGCAGACGAATGAATTCTGCGATAGAGTGAAGATTGCCGCTATAAGAGGTTACAAGATATCCTAGCGTAAATGTCTTCAGTGGAAAATACACTTCATCCATAATTCTGTGCGAGACTGCTATGTATAGTAAGTAGGGGAAGTATTGCATTCAACTCAAAAATTCGATATCGAGATTACACCGCAAATACATTTTTTGAGGCCCCTGAATAAAAAAAAATTAGAAAACTGTCCATGTGTGTATCTGTGAACAGCTTAACTCAAAAACGAAAAGTTGGATAAATACCAAATTTAGTATTTAGGTTTAATATCTTTCAAAGATCCAACACGAAGATTTTCAGAAAATCCTTTTCAGTCTACCCATTACATACATTTTTCGAAAGTTTTGGTTTTTTCAAAAATGGTTAACAATTTTGATCAAAATATAATACATTTAAGATATTTTCATGACAAATAAAATATATATCTTGAATTTTCTAGGAATGTCCCTAAAAGTCCTATTCATTCTGCATGGCTTTTGCATTATGGATAAACCGTAAGAAATAGACAAATGTTTCTACATAGAGAACGTAGATCTCGTTAAGACACACAGTTTATGTCATATACATTTTTATTATGGAGTGAACCATTTCCAAGATATTCCTTGTTATTTGTTTGAATTTTCCAATACCTACACTTTTTCTCAAATGGTAATACGTTATTTTTTTATGTCCTGGACATGCAAAGAGAATGGAATGCTCCACATAGCAACTAGTTCTTAAAATATTTGACTATCGCATAAAGCGTACCATATTCCCCTTGCACCTAAAAGGACATTAGCAATACGATAGTTCCTGCAAATTCTTATCTCGATTAACATGAAGTAGATGGAGACTAAGCGTTTGTAAAAATATTTTTTACAAGAATAGAGAAATCATATGAGTGTAACACATCAGATTTTTTACTTTCTCCGTCACCTATCTGGTAGGAAGCGAAGGTACTGCAGTCCACGATCTTTTACCGGAAATACATGTTTTAAGGCCTCTGAATAAAAAAAAATTAGAAAAATGTGTGTTTGAGAGAGGGAGAGAACACAGTATAGCTCAAAAATGAAAACCCTAAGTTAGAATATTCGATACGTAAATGTTCAAGAAAACTGCCTAACTCAAATTACTCTTTACACAGAACGTTTTTCAAAACGTTTTATTTTCTCAAGTACAAGTTTAACGATGTTGATTAAAATACTGTATAACTAGGATACCTAAACGACTAATAAAACTTCTATCTTGAATTTCCTGGAAAAAGCCTGTGAAGTCTTCTTTATTGGAAAGAATTTTGTATACTTATGTATAACTGATAACCGTTAAGGGAGATCCGGACACCTGGGCGAAAATGACGTACAAGTTCGTGGTGCCCTCCATCGGTAATGCTGGAAGTCACTATGGTGTTGGCCTGGCACGAAGTGGGCGTTCCAAAACATCCCAAAGGTGTTCTGTAGGATTCAAGTCAGGACTCTGCGCAGGCCAGTCCATTACAGGGATGTTATTGTCGTGTAACCACTCCGCCACAGCCCGTGCAGTATGAATAGGTGTACGGTCTGTTGAAAGATGCAATCGCAATCCCCGAATTGCTCTTCAACAGTGGGAAGCAAGAAGGTGCTTAAAATATCAATGTAGCCTTGCGCTGTGATCGTGGCACGCAAAACAACAAGGGGTGCAAGCCCCCTCCAGGAAAAACACGACCACACCATAACACCTTCGAATTTCACTGTTGGCACTACACACGCTGGCAGATAACGTTCACCGGCCATTCGCCATACCCACACCCTGCCATCGTATCACCATATTGTGTACCGTGATTCGTCACTCCACACAACGTTTTGCCACTGTTCAATTGTGTAATGTTGACGCTCCTTACACCAAGCGAGGCGTTGTTTGGCATTTTCCTGCGTGGTGTGTAGCTAATGAGCAACCGCGCGACCATGGAATCCAAGGTTTCTCACCTCACGCCTGTCATAGTACTTGGAGTGGATCCTGATGCAATTTGTAATTCCTGTGTGACGGTCTGGATAGATGTCTCCCTATTACTCTTTACGACCCTCTTCAAATGTCGGTGGTCAATAGACGAGGTCGGCCTGTACGCTTTTGTGCTGTACATGTCCCTTTACGTTTCCACTTCACTGTCACATCAGAAACAGTGGACCTAGGGATGTTTAGGATTGTGGAAATCTCGCGTACAGACTTCTGACACAAGAGACAGCCAATCTCCTGACCACGTGCGAAGTCCATGAGTTCCACGGAGCGTCCCATTCTGCTGTTTCACGATGTCTAATGACTACTGAGGTTGCGGATGAGTACCAGGCGGTAGGTGGCAGCAAAAGGCACCTAAATTGAAAAACGTATTTTTGTGGGGGTGTCCGGATACTTTTGATCACATAGTGTATATTATTATTATTTGTTTAAATTCTTCAATAATTTGTCTTTTAAATGCTGTCGCAGTTCAATTTTTCGCAGCGCCATATTAATTTTATTCACAACTTGGGTACACTATTTATGCATCTTGGCATTATAAATTGTAGTAGGAAATAAATCGTGAATTAATTCTGTAGCCGGCATTCGCGAGAGCGTCTTCATATGTTATGATACGTTTATTACCTGGTGTTTTGATACGGACAGCAAGACAAGCCGCTTGCATGTATTCCCTTTCTGGAAGAGATGTAGCATGTAGTTCGCAGTAGCTTATTTTCAGCATGGTAAGTAATTATAAATTCACATCTTAATTATCCTGAATTTAATAATGTACCGCAGATTTTGCGTTTTCGTTGCTCAGAGAAAAGGATATCACAAAAAGGTTTCATCTTATGTATATGCCGCGTCAAACTGTAACACCGATATTACGTCACTGCTATAAGAAATGCGCCAACGCTATTATTGGCACGCGTGTCATAATGGGCAAATTATGCAGGCTATGGAAAGCGCCTACGATAGCTAAGCTTACTTTTGAATGCATGGAAACGTGCGGATGCGCGTGGAGTTTACGAAAATACTTTCTCTTATCTAATGTTGGCAGAACCTACTTATTCTGTGGTATATTTTCTAAACACTCATCCAGTTTAAATAGTTCCATTCTTTTTAATTTAACGCCGCAGTATACTGTTTTTCACATGACGAAATGGTTTTGACAAGGTTCAGGATTCACCGTCTTATAACACCGATATAGGAGCACCATTTCCACTTTTGGACCTAAAAATATATCTAGTTTGAGATTCACCTCAATTTTGCAAAGATAGTAAATGTGAATCGCATATAATAAACCTAATGCACTACGGCCGTTTGGGACCTGAGCCTATTAACCCACCTGCCGACCTCACGCCCACTTTTGCACGGCAGAGGAGGACGATAATCCCAACCGATACGGTGAAGCTATGTGGCTAGCGTCATGCATCCCCCAGCCGAAATCTTGGCTTTCGTGGTCAAGATCGCTGTCTACCACAGCTCAATTACTTCTATACTGGGACTTAAAATCACAACCCCTTAGTTAGGATCAAACCCGGGGGCATTCTGTGTACACAACCTAGTTCCACTACGCCACGGCACAGAACATGCAAAACGTACAGCAGAACCAAAATTGTTACAGTAGCACTGAGATAACAGAGACAATATTCCTGCTAGACCAGTCCTTCCTGGAGGATTTTTTTTTATTCGGGTTTTCCTCGGTCCTCATAATTGGCAAATACCGGGAAGATACCCTAACTTAAGCCTAGAACGTTTCCTTTCCAAATTTCCTTTCGTAATTATCATTTCATTTCATGTATCATCAAATCCAACGCCTGTGGTGCCTATATAGACATACCGGGTGTTAAACACTACAAAAGAAATCTGATCTGATACATTCACATTACTTTCTCTACATGTTATTGTTTATTAGTGAGTAAACAAATTATTCTTATACAGGTTTATTTTTCTATCTACAACATTTTAATCCAAATAAACCTTGCAGAATAGCTACATTACACATTTTGTTATAGTTACAAAGAGAACACATTTTTAAGATCTGGACGCTATAAGCTGGCCTTAAAATTGCTTTCTACTTCCATGCAATCGTAAGAAACAACTGAATGTTGAAAGGGCTTTAAGAGAATGTCCAAGAAATGAACAACTCGAACCTTTAATAACGGATACCTCAGAAACGGTTTATACCACAACAAATTATTTAAAATAAATTGTGTGCTTTAAAGAGCTCTGAGTTTTTTGTGTAGTACGTTTTCGTCTGTCGCTTAACGTTTATTAGTTATACAAGGTTCTACAAAACAGACTTCATAGGCTATTCGAAGAAAATTTAAGTTAAGCACTTTATTTTCCATGTAAATATCCTTAATGTATGCTATTTTAATCAAAATCGTTAGAGGTATTTTTAGAAAATCAAAATTTTCGAAAAATCTTTCATCTAAAGGGTAGTTATGCTGTCAGACATAAGCGAATCTTTTAATGAAATGCTTTCTTTGTTCACGGGGGCCTCAAAACTTGTATTTCCGGTGAAATCCCAATATCGAATTTTTGGACGGATTACAGTATTTCCGCTACTTACTATACGTAATAAAGAAAGTAAAAAATAGAGATTATGTGACAGGATTGCCTCCGTGGTCAATTGGTCAGCGAGGTGAATCTCACCCGTTCCTCCTGGTTTGGCCGGAGAATGGGAATTTTTCCTTAGTCCAGAGTTTGGAATGTAGGCGTGAGAGTGAATGTGCGTGTGGAAATAAGTTAAAAATGAAAAAAAATTACAGTAATATAACCTAACATTTCTAAGCGTAAAAACACCATCAAATGTCTCAGTCAAAGCCCTCGATATGTCCATAGCAGTTAAAGGGGCTATAGAGCTGAACCAAATAATATGTGACCCAGAAATATAAGTAGTTATATATTGTGATATGGATAAAGTAATTCAATATTTGCACGTATGATATTATATAAAGCACATTACGGGAACCTTTACCTTCCTACTACGTATAGTAAGTAGGGGAGGTATTGTATTCCACTCAAAAATTCTATGTCGATATTTCAACGGAAATACATGTTTTGAGACCCCTGAATCTAAAAATAAAAGCATTTTTAGAAAAAGGCCCTGTGTGTGTCTGTCTGCCTCTCTCTCGCTCTCGCTCTCGCTCTCTCTCTCTCTCTCTCTGTGTGCGTGTGTGAGAACAGCATAACTCAAAAAACGAAAAGTCTGGTACCAAGCCTGGTATACGAGTTCAGTATCTTCCAAGAATGCGAAACGAATATTTTCAAGAAAATCCCCCAACCACCCTTTACCTAGAACATTTTTCAAACCCTTTTATTTTCTAAAAAGGGCTAATGAATTTGATAAAAATACCATACATTAAAGACATTTACTTCACAAATAAAAATGTGCACCTTGAATTTTCTGGAAGTCGCTCTTCATTCAGAAGGGATTTTACATAATTTTGCATTACTGGTAAATGTTAAGCGATAGACGAAAGCGCACCAAACAAAAACATTTATATCTCTTTAAAACACATAATTTATGTCAAATAAGTTTTTTGTAGCATAAGCAGTTTCTGAGATACCGTTCTTAAATGTTCGAATTGTTCATTTCTTGGTCATTCTCTTGAGATCGTTTCAACATTCAGTTGTTTTTTCGATTACAGTATGCAAATTTAGGACCAACATACGTCACCCGGTTCTCAATTAAATGAATGTTGCAGTTCCCAATTTATCTATAACGAAATGTGTAATGCAGCTATTTGGATTAAACGTAGCACATATAAAAATAAGCTTTAATAAGAATAGTTTGTATTATCACTACTAAACGATAACAGGTAGAGAAAGTCATGTGAATGTATCACATCAGATTACTAAGGGTTGAGAGAATCGTGCTAGTCTGTACATAGGATTGTATACTGTCGTTTGCCTAATCCCTTCTATCCAATGTATTTTGACGGCTTTAAACATTGGATTCCTCTGGGCAGCGATGGAATACTTTCACCAGTTTATAGGAATTTAAGTATAATACAATAGCACGTCTGTAACCAATCACCCTACATTTCCTATGACGAGGGTTGTGAACGAACCAGCTTTAGCGCACATTGATTAGTTCAGGACAAGAAGTTTAATTCCAAGCCTGATTGCCTACCTCGTTTTTGCTCGTTCCAAAATGGGTTCCAGTCAGTGTTCGCCTATATCGATTTCCTTTAGAAAGACAAAATAGCAGGCTTCCGAAAAACAGCCCACAGACCTCGGAGGTAAACCACCGTGCATTCAGAATGCAGCAAACGTTTCAACTAAATATATTGGAGTTAATAAAAACATCACTACAAAAATATTACGCCGCATAAAAAATTTTGGGAGGAGTTACACGCTACGAGTGTGGAACAACTGATATCAGAATGGGGACTCGTTATGTCATAAATAGGTAAAGAATGTTCTAATTAACATTCCATTTTAGACTCAGGATAATGCTACTCCATTTCTATAAACGCCGGGAAACCAATTAAAAGCTTTAGCTCCGTATGTATAGGAGTTTATATCACTATAATGCGCTTAAAATAACTCCTGTATACGACCGTATAGCCATTATTCCTTCCTTTTCCCCTTTCCTCTTCATTTACATATATGAAATTACATTACATCAAGCGTCATCAAAAGTCGTTTACAATGAAGAATAGTTTTGGAGACATTCCCAGATAATTCGAGATATACATTTCATTTGTCATGAAAATGTCCTAAACATATGATATTTTAATCAAAATTGTTATAGCCATTTTTGAGAAAATTAAAATTTTCGAAAAATGTTCCATGTAAAGGGTATTCTGGGGTGGGGGATTTTCTTGAAAACCTTCGTGTCGCATCTCTGGAAGATACTGAACCTAAATACCAAGTTTGGTGTTTATTCGACTGTTCGTTTCTGAGTTATGCTGTTCACAGCACACAGACAGACAGACAGACAGACATACAGACAGACACACACACACGGACGTGTTTCCAAAAATGCTTTTTTTTGGGTTCAGGGGGTCTCAAAAACATGTATTTCATATATTTTTGGGTGGAATACAATACTTCTACTTACTATACGTAGTAGAGAAAGTAAAAAGTGCATCATTGCCCTAGATCGCAGAAACTCCAGCTAGGCATTATAACCTGCCTGTATGACTGACTTGACACAAATTCAATGAGTTACTTGTACCTAAATAATGTACATCGGTCACAATACCGAAATATCGAAACTGATATAACCCTGTTAGCGATAAGGCGTCTTTAGAAGGACCATTAATGTCATTCGCATTATTTTATTATTTCATATTATTATAAACCTTTATTTAATAGGATCTTTGAAGAAACGGAAAAACAAATAGGAGGAATGGGTCTGTTAGTAAAGGTTAAAAATATATTTTTATACAATATGGCTTAAAAGCAGAACTTCCAACACAGTGAAACGAGCTGAAAGCTTTAGATTATCACGCTAGTGCGACTTTAGTTTCACTCCAATCACACGGAAAATACACTTTGTATGTGCACGTGTTTAATAACTCGACTTGGTTTGATTAGGTTTTAAATTTCATTATGTCTTTCACGTGAATAATTTTTCATAGCGCTCGCATTACGTGTTCACAATACAAACCGTCATATTTCAATTTATTCCAATTCGTTGTACAGTTAACCCATACGTTATATTACCAGCTTTCTGTGATCTAAAATATTAAATTTTTATCTAACCCACATAAAGATTAAATGGCGTAAATTACGAATTCAGAAAACCTGAAATGTAAGTGAAGTACAGAAGCAGTAGAAAGATTAGCTCTAAAATTCTTACCTAACAAATCCAGAAAACAATATGATATAGCATTTAATCGTTTCAATGCCTGGAGTAACGCAAAACATGGTGAATATGACTGCTAGCGAATCAACAAAACGTCTGACATCTCCTCTTGCTTCAAGATCGCGATCTAAACGTGGTCTCTGTTAGTTTCAGGAATCAATATAATATTACTGGTATTTTACAAATCCGAGCACTGTCTAAAAACATTATATGCCACACGTGTTAAAAGTGATTTTATTTTGCTCGTAGGATTGTGAAATTCGGTCTATGGTCTTCGTATTGCAAACATTCCTACTCGCAAAATAAAACCCTACTTTTACCCCAAGTATCATAATCTATTATTACTTTATTCATACCAAAAAGCTGTTACACAAAGTAAGAATGATTTGGAATATATAGCATCTGAAGAATGTAAGAAGTGGTGATTATAAATTAATATTAACAAGAAAAAATGTATGTGTTTAGGTGAGGATAATGCTGGATTATTAATAGAAAAAGAATTAATAGAACCACTTCCAGAATTTAAACACTTTGACGTAAAACTGAGCTCAACAGGAAAACTGAAATAAAAAAGAAGAATTCAAGGAAAAAATCATTATCCAAGCTAATTTCAATTTTCCGGAGTAGGAACATTACCAATTATAATTATAACATTAAAAATATATAATACCTTAATTAAAAGAATTGTACTCTACGCATTATCAGTGGAGGAGAAGAGGCAACTGATGGAATTAAATATGTACTGTCCAAGACGATTTGCTTGGATTTCTCGTTTAGATAGAGTAAGGAATGAAAGAATATGGGGAATAATGAACATACGTGGAATAGATGATATTCAAAATAAATAAATTAAATGGTATGGACACTTAAAAAGAATTGAAAACGGAAGAATTCCAAGCAAACATTTGAGTGGACTACACCAGAAAAATGAAAACGAAGTTGTCCCAGAATTACTGGAGGAGAGAAATATAAAACACAATGGAATCCCGAGGGTTGGAGGAGGAATAGGAAGATTAAAACAATGTATCAGGCAACTGGAAGACTGTGAAATCCGTTGTGAAGCGGGTATAATAATACTGCTGTTAACTTAAAGGCACTAAATTAGCAAGAACATTTTGCCCTCCCTCAAATTTTGTGAGCAGATAACCAAGGTGTCAATCAAGAGGTTATAATTATGCAAGATAGATGGATGACTTCTGGAAAGAGCCGAGCTACGCATTTCGTCATGAATCCAAAACACTCCGTTCATATATGCATGGGTCACGTTTTTGTATCCAAGAATATGTGTGTACAGATCCGGATTGACTGACATGCACGTCCAAGATGGTTGCGGAAAACAATACTTTTTATTTTGCACGCATGTGTTTAGAAAGTGCCTATTGGTTACACAACACTCACTGGAGTAGCTACTAGCATATGTAAATACTATTTAAAACAAAACTTGAGTTTATTGCGACGTTGTACAATGAATAAAGCAAAGCAACGGTTAATTACTGATAGTTATATTACTTTTATTTCCATTGTTCAGTAGTCTCTTTTCTATATTATTGTGAAATACCTAACCTGCTGTTTTGCTCAGCAACCAGAAAATTAAAGAGGAATTGCACTGTTATCTATACTGGGTAAGGTATATTTAAAAATTATCTATGACCGGTTAAGGGGTTGGGTAAAAGAGTTCGATATAATTTCTAAATTTCAGGCGGGTTTCAGGGAAGGGTTCTCTACTGCAGACAATATTTTCGTATTAAAAATATTAATTGATTCAAATTCGAATAGAAAGAGGGGGAAAACTTTATTGTGCTTTTGTTGATTTCAAAATGGCTTCATCAAGGATGTATTTTATCGTCCCTGTTGTTCAATTTATTTATAGACGATATAGCAGACGTGTTAATAGCAGAGGAAATGACTGGTCCAAAAGTAGACAATGTGTGCATTCCTGCACTTTTATACGCGGATGACATGACAACTTTGTCAGTGACGATAGAAGGCTTACAGAAAGGTATTAACAGGTTGGAAGAATATTGTAAACAATGGGGTTTGGTGGTAAACATTAATAAAACAAAAACAATGGCTTTCAAAGAAATGCCTATGTGCGTCAGGGATGAAAAACGGTATTACAAGGGGCTAGAACTGTATAACGTTAAACATTTCTCCTATTTTGGGGTAATGTTTAACATGAGAGGGAAATGGAATGAACATCTATCAGTAACTAATTATAAAGCATAAAAGCAGTTAAATCAATTATTACGTCCCTTCTCGCGGATACCAGATGTACCTGTAGATACATTAGAAATGATGACGCGGATTTTGTTATACGGAAGTGAAATCTGGGGATGCGGGAGGGCAGTGCATGTAAATAAACCACAGATAGCATTTTGGAAAAGAGTTCTTGGAGTTTCACATGGCACATCAAATGCGAGGGTATTGAGGGGGGTGGGATGTTATGATGACACAATACACTGCACAATAAGAGCAGTGAAGTACTGGTGAGGCTGATGCAGGGGGATAATTCCACATTACGATCCAAATGTTATAAATACCAGCGAGAAAACCTGTCTCCTAAGTTTTGAGCAGCTGATTTTGAAAGGGGTTTGGCGAGAATAGGCATGGGGTCAGTATGACAAAGAGCTGAAACAAATGACAAAAAAATATGAAAAGGAGTCAAAAGAAGACTAAGAGACATCAACCAACAGGAAATAGAACTGGATTGCAAAATTAAATCTTCTCTAAGTCTAGCAAATGAAATAGACTTGAATTGGGGTAAACAGGCATATATACTTAACTTAGGAGGAAAGGAAAGATCAGGAATGGCATGGTTTAGACTGGGGGGGGGCTGGAGGGCACAGAAAATTATTGACGATTCTGGCAGGAGAATTTGTCCCTTCGGTGATTTGGATGAGGAATGAGTACATATTTTGGCGGAATATGCACAGTGGGAGAACCGGCGAACAATTAAACTCAAAGAAAAATTCTTAAGTCCCTGAAGAAAGAGAGTGGCATGTTGGGAGCTACTGGCTGACCAGAGGAACTGATAAAACATGGGCAATTTCTTGGCTAAAGTGCGCGAAGCTAGGTCAAATTTGTTCAGTTAGACAAAGGTAATTTATTTTTATTTTCCTTTCTCTTGTTCCTTTTGTTTTGTTTTCTTCTTTTACTGTTTATTTTGTCACCATACTTTTATACTAAATATGAATGTACGGTCAATGACCCATGCACTAAATACTTGTGTAATAACTTCAATAATTTGAAACCAATAAAGATACCTCATCTATCTGTCTGTCTATCTATCTGCTTAATCTACTATAATAAGTGGGGTAAATATTGAATTCCACCCAAAAATTCGATGCCGATATTTCACCGGAAATGTATGTTTCAAGGCCCCTGAATCCAATAAAGCATTTTTGGAAACATGTCCGTGTGCGTGTCAGTGAACTCTGTAACTCAAAAACGAAACGTCAGATAAACACCAAACTTGGTATTTAGCTTCAATATCCTCCAAAGATGGGACACGCAGTTTTAAAAATTGCCCCAACCTCAAACTACCATTTATGAAACAATTTTCAAAATTTTTAATTTTCTAAAAAGTGGCCCAACCAATTTTGATTAAAATATTATTTATGAAAGATATTTACATAATAAATAAAATGTATATATTGAATTTTCGGGGAGTAGCCTATTAATTCCTGTTAATTCGGAGGGAATTTTGAATAATCTTGTACAACTGGTAAACGTTAAACCAAGAAGAAAACGTACTAAAAATGTGGATTTCTTTAAAACTACAATTTATTTAAAATAGGTTTTTGTGGCATAAGCCGTTCCTGAGATTTCCGCTCGAATTGTTTATTTCTTGGTCATTCTCTTAAAGTCCTGTCAGCATTCCGTTGTTTCTCGCAATTGCATGGAAACAGTATGAAATTTTAAGGCCAAGGTATAGCGTCCAGTTCTTAAACATTTGACTTTCGTATCTTTGTATCTATAACGAAATATAATGCCTAAGTCAGAAATAATGCAGCTATGTCTGCAAAGGTTTATTTGGATTAAAATTTAGTAGATAGAAAAATAAGCTTTAGTAGAAATAGTTTGTATACCCATAATAAAGTAGACGGTAAGGAAAGGTCGTATGAATGTATCACCTCAGATATTTTAAAATAAGGATAGCTTTATATTTTCTATATAATTAATTAAAGACTCAAAAAAGCGGAATGATTATATGATTTGGAGTTAAGTAAAACAATAAAATTTTAGGTTAGGTTTACCTTTAATACTTCATATTTTTATTTTGCCTGAACGCGAACAAAACATTTCTTCGTTTGTTTAGCATTATGCCACAAAAAACATATCACAAACACATTACTTAGATACAACTATTCCTTTCCAATCTATTTTAATATGAATAAAAACGTATTGTTATCCCAATGTCAAAATTAATTCAGGTATCTTACATCCTTTAGCTAAAAATAAAAACTATTTTGATTCATTACGATATACAGCATAACCTAATAGTTGTTTCACGATATCTTCTCCCACCTAGCTTTCCCAACGTACATTGTTTGAAGGTATGAACTGAATAAGCTAAGAGCGAGCAACGATTTAATGGCCCTCCACCATTAACTTGTAGTCTACCACATAGTATTTCTTCTAACCCAAACGATCAGTCCAACATTATTCTTCCTGCATTCACCATTTCTAGAATACTTATATGATTTATATACTTTGTATCTCCTGTATCCACATTTCAAAATTCTTCCAACAGATGTTTAACCTTTATTGCAGCGTCTAGTTCCGCACTGTATAATAATACACTCCTTAAAATGTAACTTTTCTTTTTTTTATATATTAATACTTGCTACAACGCAGATTCTGTTGCTCATGTGCTATCAAACATAGTTATAATCAGGCAGAGGAGTTTTATTCATTTATTGTTCTGAACATAACAGTACAAGCCCAATTACAATGTTCATTACCTAAATATAGTAACAATCATTTATAAATCTAACTTGTACAGAAGACACAAATAAAGATTATAAATAACAATAAAAGTTCCGGAGAAGAAGAACGAAATAAGACATCATAATGAATAAAAACAGCTAGAGAAGAAAATAAAAGAAGGTGGCTTGGTAATTATACAATTATTTCTAATTTAAATATTTGTATTAATCTACGAGAAAATAATTATTCACTATTGCATTTTGAGCTGAGTTTTAATCATGTTGAAACTATCTACATCAAAACAATGAAGTTTATTATATAACTATTCTGGTATGTAAACCATAAGTTGGGAACGCACAGAGGGTTGGCGGCGAGGGAAGATGGATGCGACATTGCAGTGTTCTCTGTAAACAAATATGAACAGTTGAAGGCACTACACCCTGCTTCGAAAGCAGGTTGATCGGAATTACGCAGTACCGGAAGAAAACACTGTAGATATGTCTAGCTATTGGTAGCGTGGAATAAAGTTACTTCGTCATTTAATGAGCGGTTCCACACCTCATTAATTACATTATCTGAGTTACTTTGGCTTTTCGGATACATCGTGAGTTTTACAATGAACAATAATGCATTTTCGAAATACACTGAAAATAATGGCATGCGATTATCACGCAGACAGTTGTTATATTTCGAGAAACTACGTTCCATATTACTCGACGGAATAAAAAAACAAAACATCAGACTTCCTTGACACTCCCTGCCTAAGTAAAGTATCCCTCCTTTAATTCTTCTCTAGAATAATTTTAAGTTTCCTTCTTATCCGTTCTTTAAAGTTCCAGCATTATACCTTACTCAGTGTTTCTGAAACCTGTAGTATTGTCTCAAGAGCATCTGGTATTTTTAATGTCTATGCTTACAAATACATATGTTATTGTAGTTGCAATATTACTGAAATGATTCTGAATATATAAAAAATCTTAAAACTGGACAAGTTATGTCCTTTACTGCACGTGTAGCAGCATTTTTCTCTCGTCAAAGACATTAGTTACATTAACAACTTTGTCATAACATTGAGCTTAGTACACTGCAACCTGTAGCCATGTCCCCCAAGAGTTACAACTGGTTGTGGAGCCAAGGGAACATTTTTTTCTCTTGTAAGCTCTTTAAAGCGCTACACAGCGTCACCTTAAGTGGTCTTCTACTATATCGTTACACAAACATTGATAGATTTTTTGCATATTCTCAATTCTCTAATGCCAATACTTCGTTTGCTCATCGATATTAATTACTATTTTCAGAAGTAAAGCCAAAATGTATACGCCAAGCTGAGCTTTAGAACTTAGTATGGATCCCAGAGCTTCGCTTTCCACAGCAAAGTTTTGGGTCAATTTGCAAAGGATCGTCATTATTTCTTGGAACCCGTACCCGATTTTGAAGGTAGTATAATCATATCCGAAGCTGGGATTCAGATGCCATGAGCGTAACAAATAATTCCATTCAAGACCGGAGAAAATATTTTGTACAGAAGTTAAAGCTCTCTGTGTGCTGTTTTGCAGTGCGCCCCGAGTTACGGGAGCCCTAAAAGCACTGGCCGAAACGTTGGTCTACAATAAAATTACGTTCCTTTAAAGTTCAGAGGGCTGCCGTACAGGTAATAAAAGCAATTAGCGACGGAGTTCACGAAAACGTGCAGTTAAGGTAAATACCATGTTTTCTAGATGTTTTCTAAAACTATTTCTAGACACTTTATTTCTTTTCTTTTCCCTCAAAAAGCCGAGAACATGTAACTTTGAGGAGACGTTGGAAAAATTATTTTTAGAAAGCATATTTTCTTCACAGCAGACAAATGAGTAGCAAAGATTCTCGCGTTAACTAGTAATAAACAATTGAGAATAGGTCACTTGTCATTTGTTCACCTGTAGGGTTACGCAGCGTCTGAGAAACGCATGCTAGAATCTCTGGACAATTTCCACGAAGCCAGTGAACATGCTATATTGAGAGGTCTCCTTTTGACCCTGTTATTCGCATACATAACCTAAGTATCGCTCTATTTGCATACAATTATGCTTACAGGAAATAATAGCGTTTAAGGCTGTGTATCTTTTAAATTTGGTAAACATTTACGATTATTTGTATTTTGCATTTTTATTATACTTACAGCTTGTACTTTCATGCTACATAACTGGTATTTAATATAAAAAATATTAAGGGCACAAATTTAGTTCGTCCTGCACCATAGCACCGCATTGAACTTTAAACTCATTGTTTCTCAATTTCTTTCCTTTAGTATTTTTCACTGTTCAAAATGCTCTTTGAACTACATTTATAGCTTATTAGCTTGAAATTTTTAGGGGAGTTTCAGGAATTATCAATTCAGTTGAAATTCATTTATTTTCCGTCGAAAAGTTGAAAAAATCAGCAACATGTACACAATGTTTTTCTTAAACCAATTCAAATTAAGAAATGTCCGCATAACAATTATTCTGCTGTATCCTAAGCTCAAATTAAAAATTTGGGAACGATGTAATTAACCCGCCGCGTCCAAGAAGCATTTCATATTACCATATCAAAAAGTAATTAACTGTGAATATAACAATTACTATCAACAATGGTTAAAATGCTGTGTGAACTATGTTTTATGATGGTAAAAAGGTCAAAGTAATCAGAAGAAAAGTGTAGATTTTTCGATTTTCACATATACATCAGCTACACACTATTACTACAGGCAATGGACACTGATGATGCATGAAATGACATTTTGAAAAAATATATTTGTGAAGGAAACTCCCTGATCTAAGTTTAGGGTATCTCTCCGACATTTATCAGCTATGAGAACTGGGAAAACCTGGAAAAAGCTCAGGGAGATTTCAACCACAGAGCTTCCGTTGACAATTGCGTGCCTTAACGACCTCTACTGCTCGTGTCGGTATGCTTTCAGGACTGTCAACGGTTTCATAAACACGTTCTTTCCCTCCAGACAAATTAAGTTAACCTTCTCATGTATGCTACTTGCTAATTTTGCACTAACTAATGATTACGTTCTTCCATATATCATAGTTTATTGCTAGACACTGGCATCTTCACATTTGAAAACGAACGAAAGGACAAAATTTATTTTCAGGTAGCAAGGTCACATTGCCCTGCGCCGTGGGTTAGAATGTGAAGCTCTAGTTCCGGCCACGAAATGCGCCCGTGTTCAATCCAATCCATAGGAATGCGGATTTAGTACGGCATATAGGAAGGTCCTCGTGAGGAAAGTAAGGAGCTGCGATAGACAGCAATCCCGGCTACGGACGGAGGCCAAAATTCTGGCTGAGGGATGCGTGATGCTAGGCATTTCACCTTCCCGTATCGTTTGGATAATCGCCCATCGCTGCCGTACGTACGTGGGCGTGAGGCCGGCAGTGGGTTGGCAGGTCTCGGCCCTTTATGTGCTGTAGCTGATTATTATTTTTAAAGTTCGCTTTGGATTTACAAACTGATTTGTGAGAAAGTGACGATGAAAAAAAGGTTTATATGTTAATCAATAGAAATATCCCAAAATCAAGAAATGAAAGTATAGATAAGAAGCAGGCATGGTGTACCTATAACGAATCTAGCCAAATGACAGTAATTAGGGAATTAACCACTTTCTAGGTTGAAATAAAATCCCAAAACGGAGATAAGAGGTAATTCACCTGCATACGAGAAGTCTGCACGAGCGTCTAAGCCCAGCATATTAAAGGCTGCTAGATGTAACCAAAAGTGTAGAATATTCGTATTTTCGTTTAGAATTCGGGCCCCATTGGATATCACTTTACGGGACTTCGTTGAGATCGAGTCGAGCAGGGTCAAGTTGGTTGTTGTATTGTATTTCGACTGTTGGGGAGCCGAAATTGAAGTTGTTGTAACCGCACGTATGGTAAAAAGTTTCCGGTAGCCTTCGCGCCAAGTTTAAAATTATTAACTTTGTAATTTGGCTGTTTATTTAAATATTATATATTTATGTTTGCCTCGGCTGCGTCATCATTATTGTAAGAGACAGAATTTCTTAACAGGGTGTGGTGCGGCTGAAGAATGTAGGCTTACACAGATTGTAATTTTTTACTTCACTCCTTTTATTAATCCTTGACATGATTTGAATAACACTTCACTGATATAGAGAGCTGTGAGATTATTTATTATTTACTTGCAGTTTTTAACACGCAAACTATTTTTTTCTAACTCTGAATACGTATTAAACTTCTCGAGGACGCGTCTCGCGTCGGGTTAGGAACGCTGTCTACAAACAACTGACTTCTGAATTTTTACAATTTGCCATATTTCAGTTTCTGATTGGCTATTCCTACTCCAATAGTATACTTTTATTTAACTTAAGCTTTTTTCTGTTTGTTGATTGGCTATTTTATAAACAGTCTTAAAAATTACATTATTGTTGCTTCAAGAATTACAAGTAGCATTATTAAACTTTATAATTCATTATTGCCTCAAGGTTACCTCATTATTACCTAATTGTTAGCAACTTTTGACCTATTATTCTCACAACTCCTACATTATTAAATTACGTAATACATTCACATAACATTATTAAACATGTACATAATAATATAAGCATAACACAATGACTGTAATATACACTTTTTATATATTGTTACGTACATATTGTTTTAAGGCGAGCTGTTATTATATTTTATATTATATAATTTGACTGAAATCATTTAAGTGTTAAAAATACTGCCTCAACGGTCAAGTCTAAGAATACCGGTAAGTGGAGACCCCTACTATACACACGTTTACAGTTCACGGATCAGAAAAATGGTTTTCCGGGGTGAGGGGCCAGCAGAGTTTATCTACTCCAGTCGACAGTTTTTTAAGACCGTGCCATGTTGCTAACCGGAGGGAATTCCGCTGCGCCAAACGAAATCAAGACCATTTTAGATATTTGCTCGTGTGATAATTTCTTTACTACTGAGTAAATTTACTCCTCCCAAAACACAATTATAGGATTGTTTCCTTGATGAAAATGTGGTGTCTTTTAAAGTTGTATAAAAACAGGAAATGTAATCTTATTTCAAGAGGGGAGATTTGCATAAAGAAAATCCCTACACAACATATTTATGGAATTGCAAATCTAAAAATAATCACACAAAGTAGTATTGCAAACATATCTGAGAAACATTTAATCTTTTTTTGTCCAACAAATAACATTAAGAATTCAAAACAGGAAAGCAAACGGTACTAGAATTCAACAACGTATCAAATAATGATGCTGAATGTTTCAGAAAATTAGTTTACGTTCTCAGCATATTAAATGCTGTAGACACCGCCGAGTTTCTGTCACACTAAATTGCGCGCGAGCCTTATGAGGTTAAGTCAACATCTTAGCATTCTTAGAAGCGGTATTACAGTAACACAGTGTCGTATTAATTATATAAAGGGCGTAATACCACGATGCATGCCCACGATTCTGCAACATTAGTATGGAAAGGTAACTGTCTAACCTTGCAGCTACATATTTACCTTGGCGCTTTTCAAAAACATTGTTTAGATTCCCGTCGAATGCATTTTCTTCATCCCAAACATGCTATATGTTTTGCTCCCTTAAAAATATATGATTGTATATTTTTTTTCGCATATAGCTAATGTGTATCTGTCTCCACAGTTTGGCTTCTTTAAAGAAATGTATCTATGAGATAATAAAGCCAGCTATTACTTGCATAATCTGAAGAGACTGAATTAACACTACAAAGGCTAACATAGCTTAAATAAAATTTTTATAATTATTATTATTCAGCCTTGCTAAATTTCGCAGTATTAAAATGAATTGTTGATAAATGCATTTTCACTCTCTCTACTACGTAGAGTAAGTAGAGGAAGCATTACATTCGACCCAAATTTTGGATGTCGAGATTTCACCGGAAATACATGTTTTGAGGCGCCCTGAATCCAAATAAAGCATTTTTGGAAACATGTACACGAGTATGTACATATGTATGTCTGTCTATCTGTCTGTGTACAGCATAACTCTAAACCAAAAAGTCGGATAAATACCAAACTTGGTATTTGTGTTTACTATCTTCCAAGGCTGCAACACGAAGATTTTCAAGAAAATCCCTCCACCCCCACTACACTTTACATGGAATACTTTGCAAAAATTTAGATTTTATAAATAATAGCTGTAAGGATTTTTATTAACATACCATACATGAAAGACATTTATATGATAAATAAAATATATATCTTGAATTTTCTGGGAATAGCCTAGGAAGACCTCTTCATTCGGAAGGAATTTTATATAATCTTGTATAACTTGTAAACGTTAAGCGATTAACGGGAACGTAGCATACAAAAAGTTCAGATCTCTTTAAAGCACACAATTTACCTAAAATACGCCTTTTGTGGCATAAACCGTTTCTGAGATATACGTAATTAAAGGTTCGAATTATTCAATACAATTCTTTTAAAGTCCCATCGATTTTCAGTTGTCGCGATTGCATGGAAGCAGTATGGAATCTTAATGCCAGCATATAGCGTCCAGTTCTTAAACATTTGACTATCACTGTTTTCTTTGTATTTATGACGAAATGTGTAATGTACCTAAGTAGCCATTTTTGCTAAGGTGTATTTGGATTAGTAGATAGAAAAGTAAGCTTTAGTAAGAATAGTTTGTATATCCACTAATAATGATAGAGGGTAGAGATAGTCATGTGAATGTATCACATAAGATTTTTTACTTTCTCTACCACTTACATAGAGGATGGAGAAGTTATTGCATTCCATCCAAAAATTCTAAATGGCGATTTCACCGAAATACATGTTTTGAGGCCTGATTTTTAGAAAAAGGTCCGTGTGGATGTCTGAACAGCATTAACTCAAAAACGAAAGATCGGATAAATACCAAACTTGGAATTTAAGTTCAATATCTTCCAAAGATGCGACGCGAAGGTTTTCGGGAAAATTCCTCAATCCAAAAACTAGCCTTTACATGAATGATTTTTCGCGATTTTTTATTTTCTAAAAATGGCTTTAATGATTTTGATTAAAATAACATATATTAAGGATATTTACATGGCAAATAAATTGATATCTTAAATTTTCTGGGAATAGCTTGTGAAATCCTGTTCATATGGAAGGAATTTTTTATAATCTTGTATAACTGGTAAATGCTGAACGATAGACGAAAGCGTTCTACACAGAAATATAGATCTTTTTAAAATACATAATTTATTTCAGATAATGTTTTTTTGGTGTGAGCCATATCTGTTATTAATAGTTCGCATTGTATAATACTTTATTCTTTTGCATGGAATAATTGCATTGTAAGAGCATGTATTTCAAAGGCTGGCACCTAGCGCCCCATTCATAAACATTTAACTATCGCTGTTTCCTTTGTATCTGTAACGAAATGTGTAATTTAGCTATTTCAGTAAAGGTTTATTTCGATTAAACTGAAGTAGGTAGAAAAATAACCTTTGGAAGAATAATTACTTTTATACTTATTAATTAACAATATAGCGTAGAGAAAGTAACGTGAATATAACACATGAGATATTTTAAAGCCAATACCGTAGCCTAGCAACTTTTAAGCAATATATTCAGCAGTTTCTGGATAATCAGCAGCATCTTTTTGTTCAACGTGGTGAATTGTCGCGGGAATCGACTCGTGTTATCTGATTTGTGGGTGCCTGTTATTGTTTTATTATTTTAAGATTTGGTTTTTTTGTCCTCCGGCTAGCTATTATTACTCAGTTAAGCAAGTATCTCTGAGCAGGGTGTGTAAACGGAAGGAGTTGTTGCTAAAAGATAACACTAATAAAAGAATTTGTTTTACACCTTTATTGCCGTCACACGTATACTAGTCCCGGGCATCCTTTCCCCAACCGGCTTCAAAGCGAACGGAAAGCTTTGAAGCCTGACCATAAACCCATCAGTAAACGATTAGTAGGGTCTTCCCATCCCTTAAACACAACACGTGGTCCTTTCTCCAGCTCCACCAAAGCAAAGCGTTGTTGCAATGTCATTTCTGCTGTTTCTTCGGTTTTATTTTAGCAGCTGTGACTGTTCGCTCGTGCTTTTCTTCCATGTTCAGCTAAGCTTCTATATTACTTCTTCAGAGAAGTTATATAGTGTTTTACTTAGTGCAGTTTTGTAAGTTTAGCAGTGTTTAATAGTTATTAGCGTTTAATAGTTTAATTAAGATGTGGAGACCTTGGGAAACGAACCAAGTTGATGCCCCTCCGGTCGCACCAGCAAGTGACCCTCTGCCGAATATCAGTAATGCCAAGACCACGAAGAAAAGGGCTACAAAAACTGAATAAGCAAAGCCAGATTTTTATGTGTAATGTTCAAGAACATGTAGAAAAGAACCTTTTATGTGGAAAAATGTTTGTTATTGTTTTGAATTTCTCAAAAACAGCTTAACGATTTTTAGTAAAATACCGCAAGTTTAAGATATTTGCAGGAAAAATAAAATTTGTATCATGAATTTTATATTCTGGGAATAACTTGTAAAATTTTCCTCGTTCTCAACTTGTTGTATTACTGGTAAATTCTAAGAGAGAGACAAAATCTTACTCTGCGTAAAATGCAATCTCGGTAAAGGACAAATTTTAGGTCAAATTGTGTTAACCATTTCCGAGAAATTTTTTGTTGTTGGTTTGAATTTTGAAATACAAGTTGGAAGTCTCTGTTTGTATTTTCCTCGTGGTCATGCTAAGAGCATGGAATTTCAAAGTCATCATATAGTCATCTGTATTTTAAAAATGTGACTATCGCTTTAGCCTATGTATCCTTATATTTACAACGATATGTGCAATGAAATTTTATCTTATTATTTAAGAAGTAGATAGAATAAGCTTTTGTGAAAGTAGTTTGTAGAAGAGTGAGTAGAGATAATCTTGTGAATATAATACATAAGATTTTTTTTTTATTTTCTTTCTTTTGCCTTCGTATTTTTACTTATCCTGCATTTTATAATAAAGCTATTCATTTAAGTAAACAGAAGATGTCATGCTTATAAATCTTACACCTTAAACAATACACAACTTCTTGTATTAGCTTTATATTAATAAAACATTGTTGTGATACAAGTGATAAAACACTTTTTACCATAGCTCCGCGCACAGCATAATCAAAAATGATGCTTTGATTTGGGAGTAAGAGTTCCTTTCAAAATAAATTAATATTTATGTATTTTAATTATTTAATGATAGTCCAACAATGTATAGTTTATTCGGAACATGTTTCTAAGTTTCTCTCGGATATGTTAACATGCATTTCTATTCTTGTAGCGCAGTATATTAGTTCAGATCATTCATTAGTTCAGTTATATTTTAAAGCGTTTGCAACTTAAATGTAATTACTATGCGATTCATAGTTATTTACATAGTTATTTTGTGTGTAAAGCAAGCAGACAAACTGCATGATTGTATTCTGTACATGTGGAAATCACCTGCAAAGTTTTGCTTTTAAATACTATTTTTAATTTTGGCAACAACGCGCATATGCACATGGATGTCACTAAGATTTTATGGTGCTTGCGGTTAGGGAGGGTAGGGAACAAGTGTTTGGCTACTGCACAAAGGTCGCCGCTTGGGGATCCGAAGGCTGCGATGACCATAATTAATAATTCACATACTTAATCTTTCTACTCGCCTGACTGAAACTGTTATATTTCCGAATGTAATTACGGTCGTACTAGTTGCCGCGTACTTCACATTTTGTAACTAACTTTACGACGCGAGAGATTCTTCCAAACTGTATGACGTGTACCTCACGAGAGATTCCTTAGAACTGCGTGAAACATGCTTATGGCTCGAGAATATATACTCCTTCACCTCGAAATTCCTAAATATTATAATAGAGCTGCTATTGGTTACCAAATCGCGCCAACATTAGCGTCTGTTTTGTCAGCCAACCACTACTACTAACATATATGCTCTAGGGAAGATATTCCTCCATTTCTAAAGAAAGGCACGCCACCCTGACGTCTTTTGTTTGTCTCTTCTTAGTGATAAACAAAAACAACTCACCCCCTCTGTTTATTGTAACCCACTTCTATTGTCAGTCGGTTTATTGTTACCCACTTCTATTGTCAGTTTCAGGGAGGCCGTGTAAACTTATTTCCTAACAATACTTATGGCTAACAAACATCTAAAATCCTGTACACACAATAACATTGATTTACACTACAATCACTCTGGCATTCACAGTGTTGTGATATAAAATATTGCCTCAGAATTAAGAGCAACTTATTTACTTACAGATTTAAAGTCCCCGTTTCCTTTGCCATTCTTACTGCGGAGTAAATTTTCAATAGGTTTTCTCCTCGCCTTTTTCATCCGCACTATTATACCATTCCATTGCCTACAGTGTTTTAGGAGCAAACGCGGATGTTGTGCAAGATGTTAAACAAAGTTAAAATGGACCTAGAACATTAAATTCTTTAGAAGAAAACGATGAAATTGTATTCACTTAGACAAAAATTGAACATTTCTATGTTTTAATCTTTAATTCATTACTATAAAAGGAAATGTAAATTTTTCATTTAAAAGCTTTAATGAATATTTAATTATATTGCAGGGTAGGCATAACTATCTCTCTTGCCTTGTCATGCTTTCTTCTCTTTCTTTTTCTACTTTATGGAATTAGGCCATTGGCCGGTTTCCAGGCGAGGGAGAGTATCAATTCAATTCCTTGTTGGTCTGCGTACCCTGAGGATGGTAATGTAACATGATTTTGGCCATACTCCGTCTACTGACGTTCTCTGAATATGTTGGTGCTAATATTTTGAACTTTTTATGTCTTTTCTCTGGATTTGTATGTATGTATTCTGGTCTTTTATCTTCATTAGGAAACAGAACCTGTCTTCCCTATCATGACCCGGAATGGCTGGAGCCTAAACGTGTCGAGTAGATCTGTCCAATATTTGTGTTTGATCTTCTTCTTCTCGCAGCCCCCTTTCGAAGTTGTGATTAAGCAACATTTTCCACGCATTTTAGCCTTTTTTGCGCCAAGATTTTTGTAAGTATTCCGAAGTTTGTTTGCAGCCAATACTCACAATAATTTAAGATGCTATGTCGTTTATCTGCATCAATGCTCATGATATTTAGAGTTAATACTGATTAAGGCAAAGTATTTCTGAACATCCAAAAATCTAGGTTCCTATGATTGATTCGAGTTTTTTTACCATATACTCTGAAAATGTAACACATAGTGCACACAAAATTTTAATGACCTATATCAAACTCTTAATGTAATAATTATTTTATTCATAATTAATCACATTTTGATATGATATGAAACACTTCTATGGAACCTACAGTTAATTGTATCGCTCCCACATTTTTAATTTTAATTAGTTTAAGAGAAATACAAATTAGCATACCTGTTATGAAAGTTTTCAACGTTTAAATTTTAATTTATGGAAATAATTTCAACTGTGATATTTACTAGTTTTTAAATAGAATACAACAGTTTTTAAATCCACACTTCCTGAAACTCACCTAGGAATTTCAGGCTAAGAAGTCATAAACTGTGGTCCAGGGAGTATTTTGAATAAAGAAAAAAAGGTTGAAGTAAATGAAAGCGGAGTTTAAAGTTGAAACAGTGCTTTACCGAGCTAATGGACAATTAAATAGTAATTTGTGGCTTTAAAATTGTTGGTATTAAAGATAAACCAGTTGTGTAGCATGAAAATACAAGCTATAGGTATAATAAAAATACAAAAAACAAAAAAATTGAAACTTCACTTTTTTTTGTCAAATTTTGTGGATAAATTGCCTCAGCAACTATTTTATTCCAAAATGTTTGTATTATTCTTGTCATTACACAGTAAATTGCACAACTGCCAACCGTGCCTCTAGAAAGAATTTTAGCATTGTATCAGAAGGAAACAGAAAGCCTTTGCGCAAGGAACATTTTATTTTATGGAGCGTTCACTTATTATGTCACGCTATGTTGTTCCATTTTTAAACCTCCCCTTCCCCGTCCCCATGCCATGGTCTCTCCTGTTCTACCAAAGCCCCTCTTCCCCCCATGTTTCTCGTTAGAGCGCAAATGTGCAACGTTTTAAAGGCAACGCAATTATTAGCATAGCTTTTAATAAAGCGTTCTTTGCTGTAATATACGAAGGAGATTACACATTTAACCTTTTCATTCAATAATTTAAAGTGTAAGCGAAAATTGCAATTCGCTGTTTAAAGCAGGGAAGCAAGATGGGAATACCTGTGCACCGGCTTCTTGGTTGTATTTGTTTATTTATGGACATTGTATTTAAGGCGCCAAATGTTTATATTGTGTTATTATTATAATATTATTCGCTTTGTAATATTATTTACTTAATATTAACTTTATGTGCGTATAACAGCATTTGAGCACGTATCTCTTGGCAGGATAGGTAACTGCTAATGAGTCAAGTTATTGAGTGTATGTTTGCAGAATCAACAACGGAAGTAAATTGTTTCACGTTATTACTCATTGAACTGTTATCACAATATGCTTTACACTCAAATTTGTTTTTATTCCAACATTATATGTGCAGTTTCTATAAAGCTGTTGTTTATACTTAACCGTCTGCTCATTAGCTTGGCCCGAAATTCTGTAAGTAATAAGTTATTACTCTTAATAATTAGTATACGTACATAATGAATATATTTAACCGCTACTCGTAGTATGAATTTATGTGCCATACTTTAATTTGCTTTCCTATATCATTCGCGATAAATAAATGCATTATTATTGTGACTACATCTCGCACGAACCTTCCACAACTGAGTGGTGCACTGAATCGATTTCCTAACGGTTACAACAATGTTAGCGTGACTGATCCATGAAATCCGATTGTTAAGTAACAATATAAATAAGATCGATAAAAATGTATCCTTTGTATGGACTCCCTCTCACATTGGCACATCAGCAGATGAAGCTGCAAAAGAACTAAATATCCCGTCAGTGATTCATCGATTGCCTCCCCACACCAAGACGTCATCACTTTCATTAAACCTTTTCTGCATTCCCGAACTCTCAAAAGAAGAGATCAAGTTATCGTCACCCGGCTTAGAATTGGGCATTCCAAGCGCACTGTTATCTTCTCATTAAAGACCAACCTCCAACCTGTACCAGCTGTAACATTTCTTCATCCATTCAGCACATCCTTATAGCTTGTCTAGATGTAGACAAGAAGCAGATCTTCCCAATGCAGTTAACACACCCACTATGCTCAAAACTCTCCGATTTACTGTAAATGTTTACTTAATTCTTTGTTTGTGCAATTGGAAATTAATGTATATCGTTATGTATAATATAGGGTGGTCCATTAAGACTGTACAACATCTCCAAAACTAAGCGTTGTAGAAAGAAATGTCTTGAATAAAAGTTACTTAATATTATGGAGGAAAGTAAATGCATTAGTCGTGTTTTATCTGGAGGACGCTGTGATGGTCATTTCAGGGTCAATATAAATTGACCCTAATTGTAGGTTCCCATTTAAGAAAGTTATATTGACCCTTAAGTGACCATCTAGCGTCCTCCAAACAAAACACGACTAATGGCATTTACTTTCCTCCACAATATCAAGCAACTTTTATTAAATACATTTCTTTCCACAACGCTTAGTTTTGGAGATACTGTACAGCCTCAACTTAAATAGTCCACCCTGTATATATATATATATATATATATATATATATATGATACACACATGTATTTTATGAACATGTCGTGATAAGACCATGTAGTCAAAACGACCTTAAATAAAACTTTAATAAAATAATAAGTTTTAAGTTACTTGCTTCTGATTGACTTTCTAGTATCAATATTATAATTTAACTTCTCCCTTTCTGCAATAAGCATTTTATAACCCTGTTAAAACAAATTTCTAGGAATTTCCATCTTACAACAGCTATACTTAAATACACAGTTTAAAAACACACATTCACAAATATTATGTAATTATATGAGTATTGATAGCATTATATATTTACTCTTACTGGACGTCTCCTAGGTCAAGCTTCAAATTAATCATTTTGATAACATACCTTATATTTATTATTAATAACAGACGTGGCTTGAGGTAAATATTTATATTGTTTACATACCTCAGAAATACTGCCTCATCTCTAAAACATTTTCTTTATTACTGGATAGAATAACTTAAACTTGTAATAAAGTAGGAAAGCAAACAAAATGGGCGCTTAGCAATGCTGTCTGGTTAACTCTGTCGTGTTTAAATGGTTCATTTGACAATTAAAGAAAGAAAAAAGCATAAAAATTCTGCTGAAACCTTCCTTAATTTGCAGAGGTTGATATAATTTCGTACATTTACAAATAAAGTACTCTCAGCAGCCGAGATTCAAATGGTTGGGCGAATCGTAATGTTGAATGTTCCAGCGTCCCTGATAACGTTGTGGATTTAGAGCATTAGAACGCTGACGCCTCAAAGCGATATTTAAGCTGACCGAATTGAGGTCAAAGGGGGACATCGCCTCAAGAACCGACACGGGACTTGTCTGTGATGGTCAGATCAACGTCATGTCTTTGTTTTATAATTTGTGCATACGAAACCACTTCACCAACAGATGAGGTATGTAACACAGCTGAGGTATGTAACACAGCTGAGGTATGTAACACAGCTGAGGTAGAGTAACGTACTGCCACAAAGTCTGTGATGAAGTTAACATTCTACAGCGGGCGAGTCTCTTTTCAATCGACAAGCCTGTCATCTGATGTCCGTCAGTTCTTCTCTGTCAACCTACATGCGCAAAAGACAGTGTGCTTCCTCTTCTAGACGAATGAACTTTATTAGCACGCGCTTTATCCAAAAATACCTAACAAAAATCTGATGTGTTACATTAACATAACCTTTTCTTCTTTCTATCGTTTGTTGGTGGATATACAAACTATTCTTACTAAAGCTTATATCTAATTCATTTTAATTCAAATATACCTTTGCAGCAATAGTTATATTACACATTTCATTATAGATACAAACGAACACCGATAGTCAAATGTTTAAGAACTGCTCTATATACGCTGGCCTTAAAATTCTACAGTGTTACCATGCAATCGTGAGAAACAACTGAACGTTGACAGGACTTAAGAGAATGAACAAGAAACGAACAATTCGAACATCTAATAACGGATATCTCAGAAATGGCTTATGCCACAAAATATTTATTTCAAACAAATTCTGTGTTTTATACAGGGCTACATTTCTTGTGTAGTACATTTTTGTCTGTCGCTTATAACATTTACCAGTTATACAAGATTATACAAACTTCCTTCCGAATGAAGAGGACTTCATAGGATATTCGCAGAAAATTCAAGATATACATTTTATTTGTCCCCGTATTAAACGCAACCAGGCACTTATTTTCCGCATCATCGCCAATCAAACAACGCAGATGCCTCAAAACAATACCACCACAACGCCTCTTACACAGCCAGCCTAGAGCCGCTGCAAGAATGATCCTAGATCACTGGCTATGTCTCGCCGTACCTTCAAGAATTTGAAAGGTTCCGAGCTATATTTCAACGACAACAATATCTATAAAGCCTTTGGCCTCTTTACAAGCCACTACCAAGCACAATGAGTACAGCTTCAAAGTCACACATTTACGGAACCAAAAGATGTTCTTTCATTCCTATCCACTCTCCATTACTCCCTGTGGTGACAGCCAGGGTCTTGGCATGGCCATGGTTTTCAGACAGACGCCTACTTCCACTGCCGGCAGTTATTCCCACGCATTAATGGGGTGCACAGTGGAACCCCAACACCTATTCCTACTTTTCCTTTCTAATTCCCTCATCAGTAGCAATAGAATAGCGACTTGAGCGCAGTAGAGAGATGCCGACAAGCGATAAAGTTCTTTGTTCTACGCCGACAAGCCCCGCCCCCTCCCTTTGTGTGCTCACATGCCGCCAGGTCTCGTGTCGTTAGGCCCCGCCCCCTCTCGCTTTGTGTGCTCACCTAATGCCGGCAGTATCTGTGCTAACAGGTTCTACCCCCTCCCCCATGCGTTCTACTGTGGCGTCATGACTTGATGGAATTGTTTTCTCGAGTCCTGCCGCCCCTCGGCAAATTAATTAGGTAATGTTCGTCAAACATTTTTTTTATGATTACTAAGGTCTGCAGATTGCATCCTCGAGCAATTAAGTTTTTTGATTAATGAATTGTTGACTGGAGCTTGAGTATAAGTAGTCTGCTCACGGTAACAGTCTGTCATGTAATGAAACACTGCAGCCTTCTTGTATCTGGGGAAATCGCTTGTCCATTAGCTGAACATGTTAGACGCTTTCAACACATTAATAGGCTTTTAAGTTTACATTCCGGATCTGTTTACATACATTAGCGATCAACGACATACTTCCGTCTGGAGGTAACGGTGACACACATTAGCTGACCCGTTAGACGCTTTCACTACATTAGCGAACAATGTCAGTAATTGTTTTCCTAAGTGCTCTGCCCAACACTCAACACTTCAGATTTTAGCGATGGAAATGATATAACAAGCAGCAGCTTCTCCAACGAGTTCCAAGTTGACCAGGATGCCCGGGTTCGAATTACAAATTCAGCTTCTAATAACTCAGAGACTAATTACGATAAAGACATCAAATAAAGTTTATTACATTAATGTCATTAGATAGTTTCTTGTGAATGTATATTTGGGTACATGGTGTCCAGGGTTCGAATACCGATAAAATGTAATTTAATTATAAATTTAATAACTCCTAAACTAATTAAGATAAAGACGCCAAATAAACTTTATTGCCTTTATTTTATTAGGTAGTATCTTGTGGATGTGTAATTAGATACCTGACGTTCTGGGTTCGAGTCTAATGTTTAAATCGTCATTATCTCAGAAACTAAGAGAGGTAGAGGAATTGACCAAAGCATGATTGATAGCTCCTATAAGGGGTAATTAATACTGTATATAATTTTCAATCAGTTGTCCTTACTTCGAATCCCGATCTTTCAATCACTTACTTATTTTTTCTCTATACTCTAGAATATGTCACTTAGATTGATGCTGTAACTGCATACACAACCTTTAAACATATCAAACTAATATTGTAAATAATTTTGTTTCTGGTGTCCAGGGTTCGAATACCGATAAAATGTAATTTAATTATAAATTTAATAACTTCTAAACTAATTAAGATAAAGACGCCAAATAAACTTTATTGCCTTTATATTATTAGGTACTATCTTGTGGATGTGTAATTAGATACCTGACGTTCTGGGTTCGATCCTAATTTTAAATCGTCATTATCTCAGAAACTCAGAGAGGTAGACGAGTGAACCAAAGCATGATTGATAGCTCCTATAAGGGGTAATTAATACTGTATATAATTTTCAATCAGTTGTCCTTACTTCGAATCCCGATCTTTCAATCACATACTTATTTTTCTCTATACTCTAGAATATATCACTTAGATTGATGCTGTAACTGTATACAGCACCTTTAAACATGTCAAACTAATATTGTAAATAATTTTGTTTCTGGTGTCCAGGGTTCGAATACCGATAAAATGTAGTTTAATTATAAATTTAATAACTTCTAAACTAATTAAGATAAAGACGCCAAATAAACTTTATTGCCTTTATGTTATTAGGTATTATCTTGTGGATGTGTAATTAGATACCTGACGTTCTGGGTTCGAGCCTAATTTTAAATCGTCATTATCTCAGAAACTAAGAGAGGTAGACGAGTGAACCAAAGCATGATTGATAGCTCCTATGAGGGGTAATTAATACTGTATATAATTTTCAATCAGTTGTCCTTACTTCGAATCCCGATCTTTCAATCACATACTTATTTTTCTCTATACTCTAGAATATATCACTTAGATTGATGCTGTAACTGCATACAGCACCTTTAAACATATCAAACTAATATTGTAAATAATTTTGTTTCTGGTGTCCAGGGTTCGAATACCGATAAAATATAGTTTAATTATAAATTTAATAACTTCTAAACTAATTAAGATAAAGACGCCAAATAAACTTTATTGCCTTTATGTTATTAGGTATTATCTTGTGGATGTGTAATTAGATACCTGACGTTCTGGGTTCGAGCCTAATTTTAAATCGTCATTATCTCAGAAACTAAGAGAGGTAGACGAGTGAACCAAAGCATGATTGATAGCTCCTATGAGGGGTAATTAATACCGTATATAATTTTCAATCAGTTGTCCTTACTTCGAATCCCGATCTTTCAATCACTTACTTATTTTTCTCTATACTCTAGAATATATCACTTAGATTGATGCTGTAACTGCATACAGCACCTTTAAACATATCAAACTAATATTGTAAATAATTTTGTTTCTGGTGTCCAGGGTTCGAATACCGATAAAATGTAATTTAATTATAAATTTAATAACTCCTAAACTAATTAAGATAAAGACGCCAAATAAACTTTATTGCGTTTATGTTACTAGGTAGTATCTTGTGGATGTGTAATTAGATACCTGACGTTCTGGGTTCGAGCCTAATGTTTAAATCGTCATTATCTCAGAAACTAAGAGAGGTAGAGGAATTGACCAAAGCATGATTGATAGCTCCTATGAGGGCAATTAATACTGTATATAATTTTCAATCAGCTGTCCTTACTTCGAATCCCGATCTTTCAATCACTTACTTATTTTTCTCTATACTCTAGAATATATCACTTAGATTGATGCTGTAAATGCATACAGCACCCTTAAACATATCAAACTAATATTGTAAATAATATTGGTTCTGGTGTCCAGGGTTCGAATACCGATAAAATGTAATTTAATTATAAATTTAATAACTCCTAAACTAATTAAGATAAAGACACCAAATAAACTTTTATAGGGGAAAGGATGCTCTCCTGAAACATTAGGTCTCTAGATAGAAGTATTTATAGGGGAGAGATAGGGAATACCAGGGCTGATGCTAGGCTAGTCAGATGCTAAAGGAGGGAGGGATATGCTTTATACGAGAGAGATAGGGAACACAAGGAAAGATGCTATACTAAACAGGACTTGAAGGGTAGAATATGAGCGATATAGCAAACCGAGGAGAGGTATTAGGATAGGAGTTTTGAATGATGGAGTAGGCGTTTATATGCGAGAGATAGGGAATACGAGGTTCGATGCTAGGCTAGACGGTGTTGAATGAGGGAATGCATCTTATATGAGAGAGGTAGGGGAATATGAGGAGAAGTGCTAGGCTAGTCGGGAAGGTCTGAATGAGAGAGTATACGTCTATATGGGAAAATATAGGGAAAACGAAGGTAGGTGCTAGGTTGAGAGAGTCTTCAAGGAGGAAAATGCATTTATATGAGAGCGTTAGGGCATACGAGGAGAGGTGCTAGTCTAGACATGGTTTGAGGATTAGAGTATACGTTTATATGGGAGAAATATGGAAAACGGGAGAGATACAAGGATAGACAGAGATTGAAGGAGGAGGAATGTAGGTTTATACTGTAATATAGAGAGTAATTCGATTATAAAACTTTTCTCATCCAGCCTTACAACACTTTTATATACTTATTTTCTAAACCTTACAAACTTTATATTTGTTAAACAGTAGTGCGCGAGACGGAGAGGGACAAACAGTATATCGGTTTACAGTGAAGTATACATCCTAACCTATTCCCACCTTGTTTGTTCTGGATCTTCTCATTGTCTATCATCTAACGTAAACACGTAACAAGACGTAACACAGGAAATCATACATATGGCACATTAAAAAAATAAAGGTATATATAATGAAACATAAACAAGTAGACAGAGGGTCGTCGATACATAGAAAACCAGGAGTTGTATGTACTGAGACCATAGATTAGTATAGGCAAACAACAAAGAAGTGAATTTATAGTGTAAATAGCCAAATATTTTCAAATATTATTATAGTCTAAAAGTATATAACTTAATTATGTATCGAGTATTGAGAAATAAACGTTATTCATTATTCACTAATCTCAGATCACTGCAATTGTATTGAATCAATTCACAATTGCTAATGCCATTCAACTTTCATTCGTCTCTGATACATAAACAAATTGCAAAATGGAGAAGGACGAAAGTAATAAAAAGACTCAGGCAGCAAATTTTAAGAAAGAAGAGAAAGATATATGACCGACATTGTTTTGGAACACAAATTAGTCTTGAAAATAAAATGACTGATAGCTCTGCTAAGCGTAAGGAAGAGACATGGAAATAAATTGCAAATGAATACAATTCTAGGTTGGAAAAGAAGATAAACAACATTCATGTAAACCAATTTTTAAAAATCAGTTTAACTGAATACATGTAAAAAAACATATCACTTTACAAAAAGTAATGCAGACAACATTTATTTTTTATAAACATTATCCTATTACATTACTTTACAAAAAACCATACATATTTCCTAAAGGCAAAGGTGATAGTCTAGACATTCTAAACACTCAGTTATATAATCATATACATCACACAGAAAGAGACCTGCATTATCAGTAAAAAAACTAAACATCTCAACAATGTCTGAATGATGTATTTTATAAGTACAAGTTTTTTGATATTTCAAAGTTCCTGTTAACCATGGCAGTAATTGATTAACACAATTTCTCGATCCTGTCATGCTATAACTTTAGATGCTTTCAGCTTACTTATAATTTCCTCAATCTCTTGTGTGTGACTATTATTACCAGCATCCCTCGACGCAATTAGTAACCTCAATATATTTACTAGTCTATTCGGATTTTCAAGCGTTGATATCACTGAATCATCATCATCTGAAGATTTCATATTCTTGCAACTTCCGATGTATCCAGATTTTTCACCAACAGTAGTCTCCAGTGAAGGACAGAGGCTTGATCCGGTATAACATTCCCCTCTATACATCTTCGGATCTTCAAGTGCAGGTGAGAGAGTCGATTCAGTATAACATGTTGCTCTATGAAACTTAAATCTTGACAAAGAACGATTCTTAAAAATCCGCCCGCATACACAGCATCTAATAACGCGTTTTCCTCCATGTGTAATGTATGAAAAATCGTGTTTCTCATTCGTCAGTTGCACAGATTTTCCCGGGCAGTAGTTCATGCTAAAACTAAAAGAAATTAAATGAATACGTGAATGCTAACGCTCGAAGGAATTAAAGCGAATGAATGAATTCATAACACGCACCTATGTATATATCCAGGATGAGGACGACGGAGGGAATTGCGATCAATGCATAGCAGGGAGAAAGGATACTCTCTTGAAACATTAGTCATCTAGACAACTATTGTTCACGGAGCCTGTAGACGTCAGGTTGAATGGGACAGACCTCAGGTTCAAATCTTTAAGGGCACGGACCCAGCCTTTTGCCTGTCATGTATACTAAACCATCCTAACAGCGTAACATTACGTTACAACGACACGTAACCAGAACATGGCGAAGGCGAGCATGGAAAAAAGGATGCTCTCTGGGAACATTACTGGAAAAGGATGCTCTCTGGAAACACTAGTCATCCACACAACGGGTTGTCCCTAACATTTCCAGATTTCGGGTCGTTCAACATCGTGACGCGCCCCTGTCATCTACATTTCAACGAAATTTTACCTCCTGAATTAAAGTTTGGTGATCTGTATAGACCTGTACAACATGCATTACGCTATGTAACAGACTCATCACGTTATGTAACAACACGATCACGCTAGGTAACAACATGTTCACGCTATGTAACAACAGGATCACGCTATGAAACAACATGATCACGCTATGTAACAACATGATCACGCCATGTAACAACATGATCACGCTATGTAACAACATGATCACGCTATGTAACAACATGATCACGCTATGTAACAACATGACCACGCTATGTAACAAAACGATCAAGCTATGTAACAACTGATCACGCTATGTAACAACATGATCATGCTATGTAACAACCTGAGCACGCTATGTAACAACATGATCACGCTATGTAACAAACTGAGTACGCTATGTAACAACATGATCACGCCATGTAACAACTGATCACGCTATGTAACAACATGCTCAAGCTATGTAACAACTGATCACGCTATGTAACAACATGATCACGCTATGTAACAACCTGAGCACGCTATGTAACAATCTGATCACGTTATGTAACAACTGATCACGCTATGTAACAACATGATCACGCTATGTAACAACATGATCACGCTATGTAACAACATGATCACGCTATGTAACAACATGTTCACGCTATGTAACAACATGACCACGCCATGTAACAAAACGATCACGCTATGTAACAACACGATCACGCTATGTACAACACGATCACGCAATGTAACAACTGATCACGCTATGTAACAACCTGATCAAGCTATGTAACAACTGATCACGCTATGTAACAACATGATCACGCTATGTAACAACCTGAGCACGCTATGTAACAACATGATCACGCTATGTAACAACCTGAGTACGCTATGTAACAACATGATCACGCCATGTAACAACTGATCACGCTATGTAACATCATGCTCAAGCTATGTAACAACTGATCACGCTATGTAACAACACGATCACGCTATGTAACAACCTGATCAAGCTATGTAACAACATGATCACGCTATGTAACAACCTGAGTACGCTATGTAACAACATGATCACGCCATGTAACAACTGATCACGCTATGTAACAACATGCTCAAGCTATGTAACAACATGTTCACGCTATGTAACAACATGATCACGCTATGTAACAACATGTTCACGCTATGTAACAACATGATCACGCTATGTAACAACATGACCACACTATGTAACAACATGATCATGCTATGTAACAAAACGATCAAGCTATGTAACAACATGATCACGCTATGTAACAACTGAGCACGCTATGTAACAACCTGATCAAGCTATGTAACAACTGATCACGCTATGTAACCACCTGAGCACGCTATGTAACAACCTGATCACGCTATGTAACAACTGATCACGCTATGTAACAACATGCTCAAGCTATGTAACAACATGATCACGCTATGTAACAACATGATCACGCTATGTAACAACATGTTCACGCTATGTAACAACATGTTCACGCTATGTAACAACATGATCACGCTATGTAACAACATGATCATGCTATGTAACAAAACGATCAAGCTATGTAACAACATGATCACGCTATGTAACAAAACGATCAAGCTATGTAACAACCTGAGCACGCTATGTAACAACATGTTCACGCTATGTAACAACATGATCACGTTATGTAACAACATGATCACGCTATGTAACAACATGATCACGCCATGCAACAAAACGATCAAGCTATGTAACAACCTGAGCACGCTATGTAACAACATGTTCACGCTATGTAACAACATGAACACGCTATGTAACAATACGATCACGCTATGTAACAATCTGATTACGCTATGTAACAACTGATCACGCTATGTAACAACATGATGACGCTATGTAACAACCTGAGCACGTTATGTAACAACATGACTACGCTATGTAACAAAACGATCACGCTATGTAACAACTGATCACGCTATGTAACAACCTGAGCACGCTATGTAACAACATGACCACGCTATGTAACAAAACGATCACGCTATGTAACAACTGATCACGCTATGTAACAACCTGAGCACGCTATGTAACAACCTGAGCACGCTATGTAACAATACGATCATGCTATGTAACAACCTGATCACGCTATGTAACAACCTGATTACGCTATGTAACAACTGATCACGCTATGTAACAACATGATCACGCCATGTAACAACCTGAGCACGCTATGTATCAACATGATCACGCTATGTAACAACATGAACACGCTATGTAACAATACGATCACGCTATGTAACAATCTGATTACTATGTAACAACGGATCACGCTATGTAACAACATGATCACGCTATGTAACAACCTGAGCACGCTATGTAACATCATGATCACGCTATGTAACAACCTGATCACGCTATGTAACAACATGCTCACGCTATGTAACAACTGATCACGCTATGTAACAACATGATCACGCTATGTAACAACCTGAGCACGCTATGTAACAACATGATCACGCTATGTAACAACATGTTCACGCTATGTAACAACACGATCACGCTATGTAACAACACGATCACGCTATGTAACAACATGGACACGCTATGTAACAACATGAACACGCTATGTAACAATACGATCAAGCTATGTAACAACCTGAGCACGCTATGTAACAACATGATCACGCTATGTAACAACATGAACACTCTATGTAACAACCTGAGCATGCTATGTAACAACATGATTACGCTATGTAACAACTGATCACGCTATGTAACAACATGATGACGCTATGTAACAACCTGAGCACGTTATGTAACAACATGACTACGCTATGTAACAAAACGATCACGCTATGTAACAACTGATCACGCTATGTAACAACCTGAGCACACTATGTAACAACATGACCACGCTATGTAACAAAACGATCACGCTATGTAACAACTGATCACGCTATGTAACAACCTGAGCACGCTATGTAA
This sequence comes from Deroplatys truncata, assembly GCA_030765065.1. NCBI lineage: Eukaryota > Metazoa > Arthropoda > Insecta > Mantodea > Mantidae > Deroplatys > Deroplatys truncata. The sequence continues at coordinate 92,326,952 of CM060979.1, forward strand.
CAACCTGAGCACGCTATGTAACAATACGATCATGCTATGTAACAACCTGATCACGCTATGTAACAACCTGATTACGCTATGTAACAATAGATCACGCTATGTAACAACATGATCACGCCATGTAACAACCTGAGCACGCTATGTAACAACATGATCACGCTATGTAACAACCTGAGCACGCTATGTAACAATACGATCATGCTATGTAACAACCTGATCACGCTATGTAACAACCTGATTACGCTATGTAACAACAGATCACGCTATGTAACAACATGATCACGCCATGTAACAACCTGAGCACGCTATGTAACAACATGATCACGCTATGTAACAACCTGAGCACGCTATGTAACAACATGATCACGCTATGTAACAACATGTTCACGCTATGTAACAACACGATCACGCTATGTAACAACACGATCACGCTATGTAACAACATGGACACGCTATGTAACATCATGAACACGCTATGTAACAATACGATCAAGCTATGTAACAACCTGAGCACGCTATGTAACAACATGATCACGCTATGTAACAACATGAACACTCTATGTAACAACCTGAGCATGCTATGTAACAACATGATGACGCTATGTAACAACCTAATCACGCTATGTAACATGATCACGCTATGTAACAACATGATCACGCTATGTAAATAGGGTGGACCATTTAAGTTGAGGCTATACAATATATCCAAAACTAAGCGTTGTAGAAAGAAATGTCTTTAATAAAACTTGATTGATATTATGGCGAAAGTAAATGCTGCTAGTCGTATTTCGTTTGGAGGACGTAGTGAGAGTCATTTCAGGGTCTTTTTAAATGGGACCCTAATTGTAGGTTCCCATTTAAAAGAATAAATTGACCCAAAATGACCCTCATAACGGCCTCCAAACGAAACACGACTAGCAGCATTTATTTTCGCCATAATATCAATCAAGTTTTATTAAAGACATTTCTTTCTACAACGCTTAGTTTTGGATATATTGTATAGCCTCAACTTAAATGGTCCACCCTATTTACATAGCGTGATCATGTTGTTACATAGCGTGATCATGTTACATAGCGTGATTAGGTTGTTACATAGCGTCATCATGTTGTTACATAGCATGCTCAGGTTGTTACATAGTGTTCATGTTGTTACATAGCGTGATCATGTTGTTACATAGCGTGCTCAGGTTGTTACATAGCTTGATCGTATTGTTACATAGCGTGTTCATGTTGTTACATAGCGTGTCCATGTTGTTACATAGCGTGATCGTGTTGTTACATAGCGTGATCGTGTTGTTACATAGCGTGAACATGTTGTTACATAGCGTGATCATGTTGTTACATAGCGTGCTCAGGTTGTTACATAGCGTGATCATGTTGTTACATAGCGTGATCAGTTGTTACATAGCGTGAGCATGTTGTTACATAGCGTGATCAGGTTGTTACATAGCGTGATCATGATGTTACATAGCGTGCTCAGGTTGTTACATAGCGTGATCATGTTGTTACATAGCGTGATCCGTTGTTACATAGTAATCAGATTGTTACATAGCGTGATCGTATTGTTACATAGCGTGTTCATGTTGTTACATAGCGTGATCATGTTGTTACATAGCGTGCTCAGGTTGTTACATGGCGTGATCATGTTGTTACATAGCGTGATCTGTTGTTACATAGCGTAATCAGGTTGTTACATAGCGTGATCAGGTTGTTACATAGCATGATCGTATTGTTACATAGCGTGCTCAGGTTGTTACATAGCGTGCTCAGGTTGTTACATAGCGTGATCAGTTGTTACATAGCGTGATCGTTTTGTTACATAGCGTGGTCATGTTGTTACATAGTGTGCTCAGGTTGTTACATAGCGTGATCAGTTGTTACATAGCGTGATCGTTTTGTTACATAGCGTAGTCATGTTGTTACATAACGTGCTCAGGTTGTTACATAGCGTCATCATGTTGTTACATAGCGTGATCAGTTGTTACATAGCGTAATCATGTTGTTACATAGCATGCTCAGGTTGTTACATAGAGTGTTCATGTTGTTACATAGCGTGATCATGTTGTTACATAGCGTGCTCAGGTTGTTACATAGCTTGATCGTATTGTTACATAGCGTGTTCATGTTGTTACATAGCGTGTCCATGTTGTTACATAGCGTGATCGTGTTGTTACATAGCGTGATCGTGTTGTTACATAGCGTGAACATGTTGTTACATAGCGTGATCATGTTGTTACATAGCGTGCTCAGGTTGTTACATAGCGTGATCATGTTGTTACATAGCGTGATCAGTTGTTACATAGCGTGAGCATGTTGTTACATAGCGTGATCAGGTTGTTACATAGCGTGATCATGATGTTACATAGCGTGCTCAGGTTGTTACATAGCGTGATCATGTTGTTACATAGCGTGATCCGTTGTTACATAGTAATCAGATTGTTACATAGCGTGATCGTATTGTTACATAGCGTGTTCATGTTGTTACATAGCGTGATCATGTTGATACATAGCGTGCTCAGGTTGTTACATGGCGTGATCATGTTGTTACATAGCGTGATCAGTTGTTACATAGCGTAATCAGGTTGTTACATAGCGTGATCAGGTTGTTACATAGCATGATCGTATTGTTACATAGCGTGCTCAGGTTGTTACATAGCGTGCTCAGGTTGTTACATAGCGTGATCAGTTGTTACATAGCGTGATCGTTTTGTTACATAGCGTGGTCATGTTGTTACATAGCGTGCTCAGGTTGTTACATAGCGTGATCAGTTGTTACATAGCGTGATCGTTTTGTTACATAGCGTAGTCATGTTGTTACATAACGTGCTCAGGTTGTTACATAGCGTCATCATGTTGTTACATAGCGTGATCAGTTGTTACATAGCGTAATCAGATTGTTACATAGCGTGATCGTATTGTTACATAGCGTGTTCATGTTGTTACATAGCGTGAACATGTTGTTACATAGCGTGCTCAGGTTGTTACATAGCTTGATCGTTTTGTTGCATGGCGTGATCATGTTGTTACATAGCGTGATCATGTTGTTACATAACGTGATCATGTTGTTACATAGCGTGAACATGTTGTTACATAGCGTGCTCAGGTTGTTACATAGCTTGATCGTTTTGTTACATAGCGTGATCATGTTGTTACATAGCTTGATCGTTTTGTTACATAGCATGATCATGTTGTTACATAGCGTGATCATGTTGTTACATAGCGTGAACATGTTGTTACATAGCGTGAACATGTTGTTACATAGCGTGATCATGTTGTTACATAGCTTGAGCATGTTGTTACATAGCGTGATCAGTTGTTACATAGCGTGATCAGGTTGTTACATAGCGTGCTCAGGTGGTTACATAGCGTGATCAGTTGTTACATAGCTTGATCAGGTTGTTACATAGCGTGCTCAGTTGTTACATAGCGTGATCATGTTGTTACATAGCTTGATCGTTTTGTTACATAGCATGATCATGTTGTTACATAGTGTGGTCATGTTGTTACATAGCGTGATCATGTTGTTACATAGCGTGAACATGTTGTTACATAGCGTGATCATGTTGTTACATAGCGTGAACATGTTGTTACATAGCTTGAGCATGTTGTTACATAGCGTGATCAGTTGTTACATGGCGTGATCATGTTGTTACATAGCGTACTCAGGTTGTTACATAGCGTGATCATGTTGTTACATAGCTTGATCAGGTTGTTACATAGCGTGATCGTGTTGTTACATAGCGTGATCAGTTGTTACATAGCTTGAGCATGATGTTACATAGCGTGATCAGTTGTTACATGGCGTGATCATGTTGTTACATAGCGTACTCAGGTTGTTACATAGCGTGATCATGTTGTTACATAGCGTGCTCAGGTTGTTACATAGCGTGATCATGTTGTTACATAGCGTGATCAGTTGTTACATAGCTTGATCAGGTTGTTACATAGCGTGATCAGTTGTTACATTGCGTGATCGTGTTGTACATAGCGTGATCGTGTTGTTACATAGCGTGATCGTTTTGTTACATGGCGTGGTCATGTTGTTACATAGCGTGAACATGTTGTTACATAGCGTGATCATGTTGTTACATAGCGTGATCATGTTGTTACATAGCGTGATCATGTTGTTACATAGCGTGATCAGTTGTTACATAACGTGATCAGATTGTTACATAGCGTGCTCAGGTTGTTACATAGCGTGATCATGTTGTTACATAGCGTGATCAGTTGTTACATAGCTTGAGCATGTTGTTACATAGCGTGATCAGTTGTTACATGGCGTGATCATGTTGTTACATAGCGTACTCAGTTTGTTACATAGCGTGATCATGTTGTTACATAGCGTGCTCAGGTTGTTACATAGCATGATCATGTTGTTACATAGCGTGATCAGTTGTTACATAGCTTGATCGTTTTGTTACATAGCGTGGTCATGTTGTTACATAGCGTGATCATGTTGTTACATAGCGTGATCATGTTGTTACATAGCGTGATCATGTTGTTACATGGCGTGATCATGTTGTTACATAGCGTGATCATGTTGTTACATAGCGTGATCCTGTTGTTACATAGCGTGAACATGTTGTTACCTAGCGTGATCGTGTTGTTACATAACGTGATGAGTCTGTTACATAGCGTAATGCATGTTGTACAGGTCTATACAGATCACCAAACTTTAATTCAGGAGGTAAAATTTCGTTGAAATGTAGATGACAGGGGCGCGTCACGATGTTGAACGACCCGAAATCTGGAAATGTTAGGGACAACCCGTTGTGTGGATGACTAGTGTTTCCAGAGAGCATCCTTTTCCAGTAATGTTCCCAGAGAGCATCCTTTTTTCCATGCTCGCCTTCGCCATGTTCTGGTTACGTGTCGTAACGTAATGTTACGCTGTTAGGATGGTTTAGTATACATGACAGGCAAAAGGCTGGGTCCGTGCCCTTAAAGATTTGAACCTGAGGTCTGTCCCATTCAACCTGACGTCTACAGGCTCCGTGAACAATAGTTGTCTAGATGACTAATGTTTCAAGAGAGTATCCTTTCTCCCTGCTATGCATTGATCGCAATTCCCTCCGTCGTCCTCATCCTGGATATATACATAGGTGCGTGTTATGAATTCATTCATTCGCTTTAATTCCTTCGAGCGTTAGCATTCACGTATTCATTTAATTTCTTTTAGTTTTAGCATGAACTACTGCCCGGGAAAATCTGTGCAACTGACGAATGAGAAACACGATTTTTCATACATTACACATGGAGGAAAACGCGTTATTAGATGCTGTGTATGCGGGCGGATTTTTAAGAATCGTTCTTTGTCAAGATTTAAGTTTCATAGAGCAACATGTTATACTGAATCGACTCTCTCACCTGCACTTGAAGATCCGAAGATGTATAGAGGGGAATGTTATACCGGATCAAGCCTCTGTCCTTCACTGGAGACTACTGTTGGTGAAAAATCTGGATACATCGGAAGTTGCAAGAATATGAAATCTTCAGATGATGATGATTCAGTGATATCAACGCTTGAAAATCCGAATAGACTAGTAAATATATTGAGGTTACTAATTGCGTCGAGGGATGCTGGTAATAATAGTCACACACAAGAGATTGAGGAAATTATAAGTAAGCTGAAAGCATCTAAAGTTATAGCATGACAGGATCGAGAAATTGTGTTAATCAATTACTGCCATGGTTAACAGGAACTTTGAAATATCAAAAAACTTGTACTTATAAAATACATCATTCAGACATTGTTGAGATGTTTAGTTTTTTTACTGATAATGCAGGTCTCTTTCTGTGTGATGTATATGATTATATAACTGAGTGTTTAGAATGTCTAGACTATCACCTTTGCCTTTAGGAAATATGTATGGTTTTTTGTAAAGTAATGTAATAGGATAATGTTTATAAAAAATAAATGTTGTCTGCATTACTTTTTGTAAAGTGATATGTTTTTTTACATGTATTCAGTTAAACTGATTTTTAAAAATTGGTTTACATGAATGTTGTTTATCTTCTTTTCCAACCTAGAATTGTATTCATTTGCAATTTATTTCCATGTCTCTTCCTTACGCTTAGCAGAGCTATCAGTCATTTTATTTTCAAGACTAATTTGTGTTCCAAAACAATGTCGGTCATATATCTTTCTCTTCTTTCTTAAAATTTGCTGCCTGAGTCTTTTTATTACTTTCGTCCTTCTCCATTTTGCAATTTGTTTATGTATCAGAGACGAATGAAAGTTGAATGGCATTAGCAATTGTGAATTGATTCAATACAATTGCAGTGATCTGAGATTAGTGAATAATGAATAACGTTTATTTCTCAATACTCGATACATAATTAAGTTATATACTTTTAGACTATAATAATATTTGAAAATATTTGGCTATTTACACTATAAATTCACTTCTTTGTTGTTTGCCTATACTAATCTATGGTCTCAGTACATACAACTCCTGGTTTTCTATGTATCGACGACCCTCTGTCTACTTGTTTATGTTTCATTATATATACCTTTATTTTTTTAATGTGCCATATGTATGATTTCCTGTGTTACGTCTTGTTACGTGTTTACGTTAGATGATAGACAATGAGAAGATCCAGAACAAACAAGGTGGGAATAGGTTAGGATGTATACTTCACTGTAAACCGATATACTGTTTGTCCCTCTCCGTCTCGCGCACTACTGTTTAACAAATATAAAGTTTGTAAGGTTTAGAAAATAAGTATATAAAAGTGTTGTAAGGCTGGATGAGAAAAGTTTTATAATCGAATTACTCTCTATATTACAGTATAAACCTACATTCCTCCTCCTTCAATCTCTGTCTATCCTTGTATCTCTCCCGTTTTCCATATTTCTCCCATATAAACGTATACTCTAATCCTCAAACCATGTCTAGACTAGCACCTCTCCTCGTATGCCCTAACGCTCTCATATAAATGCATTTTCCTCCTTGAAGACTCTCTCAACCTAGCACCTACCTTCGTTTTCCCTATATTTTCCCATATAGACGTATACTCTCTCATTCAGACCTTCCCGACTAGCCTAGCACTTCTCCTCATATTCCCCTACCTCTCTCATATAAGATGCATTCCCTCATTCAACACCGTCTAGCCTAGCATCGAACCTCGTATTCCCTATCTCTCGCATATAAACGCCTACTCCATCATTCAAAACTCCTATCCTAATACCTCTCCTCGGTTTGCTATATCGCTCATATTCTACCCTTCAAGTCCTGTTTAGTATAGCATCTTTCCTTGTGTTCCCTATCTCTCTCGTATAAAGCATATCCCTCCCTCCTTTAGCATCTGACTAGCCTAGCATCAGCCCTGGTATTCCCTATCTCTCCCCTATAAATACTTCTATCTAGAGACCTAATGTTTCAGGAGAGCATCCTTTCCCCTATAAAAGTTTATTTGGTGTCTTTATCTTAATTAGTTTAGGAGTTATTAAATTTATAATTAAATTACATTTTATCGGTATTCGAACCCTGGACACCAGAACCAATATTATTTACAATATTAGTTTGATATGTTTAAGGGTGCTGTATGCATTTACAGCATCAATCTAAGTGATATATTCTAGAGTATAGAGAAAAATAAGTAAGTGATTGAAAGATCGGGATTCGAAGTAAGGACAGCTGATTGAAAATTATATACAGTATTAATTGCCCTCATAGGAGCTATCAATCATGCTTTGGTCAATTCCTCTACCTCTCTTAGTTTCTGAGATAATGACGATTTAAACATTAGGCTCGAACCCAGAACGTCAGGTATCTAATTACACATCCACAAGATACTACCTAGTAACATAAACGCAATAAAGTTTATTTGGCGTCTTTATCTTAATTAGTTTAGGAGTTATTAAATTTATAATTAAATTACATTTTATCGGTATTCGAACCCTGGACACCAGAAACAAAATTATTTACAATATTAGTTTGATATGTTTAAAGGTGCTGTATGCAGTTACAGCATCAATCTAAGTGATATATTCTAGAGTATAGAGAAAAATAAGTAAGTGATTGAAAGATCGGGATTCGAAGTAAGGACAACTGATTGAAAATTATATACGGTATTAATTACCCCTCATAGGAGCTATCAATCATGCTTTGGTTCACTCGTCTACCTCTCTTAGTTTCTGAGATAATGACGATTTAAAATTAGGCTCGAACCCAGAACGTCAGGTATCTAATTACACATCCACAAGATAATACCTAATAACATAAAGGCAATAAAGTTTATTTGGCGTCTTTATCTTAATTAGTTTAGAAGTTATTAAATTTATAATTAAACTATATTTTATCGGTATTCGAACCCTGGACACCAGAAACAAAATTATTTACAATATTAGTTTGATATGTTTAAAGGTGCTGTATGCAGTTACAGCATCAATCTAAGTGATATATTCTAGAGTATAGAGAAAAATAAGTATGTGATTGAAAGATCGGGATTCGAAGTAAGGACAACTGATTGAAAATTATATACAGTATTAATTACCCCTCATAGGAGCTATCAATCATGCTTTGGTTCACTCGTCTACCTCTCTTAGTTTCTGAGATAATGACGATTTAAAATTAGGCTCGAACCCAGAACGTCAGGTATCTAATTACACATCCACAAGATAATACCTAATAACATAAAGGCAATAAAGTTTATTTGGCGTCTTTATCTTAATTAGTTTAGAAGTTATTAAATTTATAATTAAACTACATTTTATCGGTATTCGAACCCTGGACACCAGAAACAAAATTATTTACAATATTAGTTTGACATGTTTAAAGGTGCTGTATACAGTTACAGCATCAATCTAAGTGATATATTCTAGAGTATAGAGAAAAATAAGTATGTGATTGAAAGATCGGGATTCGAAGTAAGGACAACTGATTGAAAATTATATACAGTATTAATTACCCCTTATAGGAGCTATCAATCATGCTTTGGTTCACTCGTCTACCTCTCTGAGTTTCTGAGATAATGACGATTTAAAATTAGGATCGAACCCAGAACGTCAGGTATCTAATTACACATCCACAAGATAGTACCTAATAATATAAAGGCAATAAAGTTTATTTGGCGTCTTTATCTTAATTAGTTTAGAAGTTATTAAATTTATAATTAAATTACATTTTATCGGTATTCGAACCCTGGACACCAGAAACAAAATTATTTACAATATTAGTTTGATATGTTTAAAGGTTGTGTATGCAGTTACAGCATCAATCTAAGTGACATATTCTAGAGTATAGAGAAAAAATAAGTAAGTGATTGAAAGATCGGGATTCGAAGTAAGGACAACTGATTGAAAATTATATACAGTATTAATTACCCCTTATAGGAGCTATCAATCATGCTTTGGTCAATTCCTCTACCTCTCTTAGTTTCTGAGATAATGACGATTTAAACATTAGACTCGAACCCAGAACGTCAGGTATCTAATTACACATCCACAAGATACTACCTAATAAAATAAAGGCAATAAAGTTTATTTGGCGTCTTTATCTTAATTAGTTTAGGAGTTATTAAATTTATAATTAAATTACATTTTATCGGTATTCGAACCCTGGACACCATGTACCCAAATATACATTCACAAGAAACTATCTAATGACATTAATGTAATAAACTTTATTTGATGTCTTTATCGTAATTAGTCTCTGAGTTATTAGAAGCTGAATTTGTAATTCGAACCCGGGCATCCTGGTCAACTTGGAACTCGTTGGAGAAGCTGCTGCTTGTTATATCATTTCCATCGCTAAAATCTGAAGTGTTGAGTGTTGGGCAGAGCACTTAGGAAAACAATTACTGACATTGTTCGCTAATGTAGTGAAAGCGTCTAACGGGTCAGCTAATGTGTGTCACCGTTACCTCCAGACGGAAGTATGTCGTTGATCGCTAATGTATGTAAACAGATCCGGAATGTAAACTTAAAAGCCTATTAATGTGTTGAAAGCGTCTAACATGTTCAGCTAATGGACAAGCGATTTCCCCAGATACAAGAAGGCTGCAGTGTTTCATTACATGACAGACTGTTACCGTGAGCAGACTACTTATACTCAAGCTCCAGTCAACAATTCATTAATCAAAAAACTTAATTGCTCGAGGATGCAATCTGCAGACCTTAGTAATCATAAAAAAAATGTTTGACGAACATTACCTAATTAATTTGCCGAGGGGCGGCAGGACTCGAGAAAACAATTCCATCAAGTCATGACGCCACAGTAGAACGCATGGGGGAGGGGGTAGAACCTGTTAGCACAGATACTGCCGGCATTAGGTGAGCACACAAAGCGAGAGGGGGCGGGGCCTAACGACACGAGACCTGGCGGCATGTGAGCACACAAAGGGAGGGGGCGGGGCTTGTCGGCGTAGAACAAAGAACTTTATCGCTTGTCGGCATCTCTCTACTGCGCTCAAGTCGCTATTCTATTGCTACTCTCATCCTAATCCCGATCTTCCTTTCACACACACATATTGTGTGTGTGTGTGTATGGTGTACAAAACCTAAGGGCGAAAGTAATCTTCGCATGCCGTAACACTATCAAATAACATAGCTCGACGAAACTTTAATCATACATAGAGGAAACTGCTTCGGTATGCTATAGTAGTCAACTAAACGAAATATGCAATGAGGCGAACAGTAATGTCACTTTTATTCATAGACAAAAGTCAATACGACATATGAAGACTCTAGGTGTACAGAAACAGATACATGGTGCTTAAAAGGGCGTATGATCACCACGGACAGCAGTGCATGCTCTGCATCGTGCTCCTATGTTGGCCACAAGGTTGGTAAGCAGTTCTTGTAGTAGGGCGTTCCATTCCTCCACCAGCGCTGATGACAACTGTTGGTTGGTCGTTGGTGCATGTGAATGTGCTGCAATGCATCTCCCCAAAGCATCCCACACGTGTTCGATGGGATTTAAATCGGGGGAACGGGCAGGCCAGTCCATTCGCCGAATATCCTCTCGTTCCAAGAGATCCTTCACCTACGCTGTTCGATGTGGTCGCGCATTGTCATCCATAAAAACGAAGTCAGGGCCGACTGCACCCCTAAAAGGCGCACATGGGGAAGGAGTGCTGTATTACAATAACGTTGACCAGTGGGCGTACCGTGTTCAAATATTTGGAGGTCGGTGCGCCCATGCAACATTATGCCGCTCCAAACCACCCGGAATACCAAAAGGAATCATGTTCAAGGATGTTTCTGGGCTCATTACGTTTTCCTACCTCTCGACAGATTAGGGTACATCGGAAATCGCTACTTAGACTGAATCTGCTCTCATCCGAGAAGAGCACGCGACCCAATTCCTCGTTGGTCCAATTTTGATGCTCTTGGGAGCATTGCAAACGGTGCCGCCGATGTGCAGATTTCAATCGAACACAACGTAGTGGCCGACGGGCAAAGAGACCACCTCTGGTAGTCGCCGTGCAACTGTGTATCATGAGATTGCGTGCCTAGCTGTCCTGTTAAATACGGTTGCAATTGCACCCCTGTTTGGCGTGGATCCCTTCTTGCCTGTTGCACAATGTAGTGGCCATCTGCTGCTGTAGTTGAGCGTGGTCGACCAGCACCTCTCCTTGGGACAGCAGTTTTTGTGATCTGGAAGGTTCCCCATGCCCGTGAAACAATGCTGTGAGCAATTCCAAACTCCTGAACAACACTTGTCACACTTCGCCTTTCCTCCAGTTTCCCGATGATTCTTCCCTGTGTAAAGTCATTCAAATTGGTCTACGGGCCATGTTGCAATGAAGAACACCACTACAGTGCACCATAACAGCTCGCTAATTACCACACACTGCCTTGTCCTGTTTCGTCAACTGCCCCGTGTTGCGGGACCAGACCCATTTGGCATTATAGGCTCGCCACACTCACGCCATGTGACGTCCAGCTTTCTGTGTAGGTGTGAGAGACATCTGGCAACATGCTACCGCATCTTCATTTACTTCCACCAAGTAGTTCATTTATTATGTTACTTTACCCATCTCGTCCTTAGGTTTTGCACACCTGTGCACATATATAAGAAAACTTATGACACCTAATGATGTAATATTAGGGGCGACGAAGCAAAATTACGGTAACCGCCGAAATGCCGCCCGCTGCCTCAGCCGAGACTGCGGTATCAACCTCCGCCGCCTCGACGTCCCCCCGACGGGGCCCTCATGACAACCGCAGACCTCTCCGAGTAGTTCACGGCCGTTTGGTCCAGTACATCTGACTCACCGTCTTCTGTTATTAGCGCACGCGGCTGGTCTGGTGCCACTGCGGACTCGTCAGACAGAGTGAATCCGGCCACAACAGGGATTCGACGAACTTCTCCAGTTACCTCGACAACTGGAACCGCTCTCAAATGGCTGGGCCTCCGCCTGCAACAGGTGTTTTCGCTTCACCTTCATCTCCACAAGTGCCACCTGAAATCACTTTTGCTTCAGTCATTGCTGGTGCGCCTTGTCTTTCGAGACAGGGCGCAATACAACGCAGCCATCACAATTTATATGGTCTTTCGTGGCCGTACCATCACCATGTAGGCCAGCAAGACAATATTGACACCGCCGTGACGCTATGGATTTCAGCAAGACAAGATGGACACCTCCACTACTGCGGAACCGCATCACTCACGTACACCTGCCAGGAGCACGAGCTCAAACACCATCGGAGATTCTGCGCACCCTGCGGCAGGTCCAACCACTTCACCTGGTAGATCTGCTGCGCGTTGTACCCTGACTGACTCAACAGCTAGAGCCAATGATAACTCCATTGGAGCAGCCTACGCCACCAGGACATACCGCAGATAAACTCTCCGAAAAGCAGTCCAGGACCTTGGCTGCGTCTCGGAAGTGTTGAAGAGGAGACGAAGCACATCACCGCATCTGTCACCGAAATACCTGCAGTAGCTCGACTCCGACGCGTTAGTCAAACTTAATCCACCCTTCAGGATCTGCATGCGCTCACCTCAGCCTCCACTACCAAAATCGATTAACTATACACATTTCTCCTGTTTCTGGAGGACATACTACCCCAAATTCAACAACTTGATATTCCGCCTGTCACGCCAGTGTCATCATCTCCATTATCACAGCTCTGAAGAGCTACAAGACAACACCACACGAGAACCTGAGCCGATCTCCCTTGTTTAGGTATATACAAGAGACAACCATGCCAAATCCATACGTCAGCAAAAGCACCAGCAACTCCTGGACACTTAAACAATGCCCCGGCGGAGTATCAAAACATGCCAATACATAAAACTACTTAACTCCTATTAACATTTTTTTAACAATAAAGCTTACGACTGCTGCCAGTTTCCAAATACTCTCCTTTACCTACCGTAGTAAACAGCTAGATTGCTGGCAAGGCCATAGTTGTCGCCCGTTTATTTGCTACTCCCACTGCCGGCAGTTATTCCTACGCACTAATGGCGGTGAACAGCGAAACCCCAATACCCATCTTTACTTCTCCTAGACTTTTCACTCTAATCCCAAACTTTGCTTTAAAAAATTGTATCATTCAGCTACCCTGAAGAAGGGAACGATGTATACATCCCACAAGAAGTAATCTGCATCGGATTTCTGACCGTTTGTAAGGGCGTTAATATGGCATGAATTAAGATATCCACTGACGCCTCCTTCCCCCTTAATGCGTTGGAGGAAAGGGACTATAGCTTGCCTGTTTAAGAACACGTAAATAGCAAGGAGACGCTAATTTAAATGAAGATTTATTACTGATGTTTGAGGACTAAAACGCTAACATGTCGAGAATTGACTCATATTCAAGGGCATTTCCATATTTACTTTTGCTGTATATTCGCAATTAACCTCGCGAAGGATCGAAAAAATCGGTCGCCATTCCTCAGGTATACCTATTCGTAATTTGCCAATGAGTTGACAGAACTAGCATAGGTATGCTTATTGGTGCGATACGGGGTACAAGGTGTGATAGCACCTACAAGCTGACTATCTAATAAAATGAAGTCATAACGTCATAAAGTACCCTTGAAATGGTAACAAATGCGGCTTTTTCATGCAAGCCGTTGGTTTCTTCCCGTCGGTTCTGTACGTTCTCGAAACGTTGGTTTTTGACTAACTGTAACCTGGCTGGAAGCCCGAGAAAATCTAGCGTATTAGTTTACTTTTCATTAATATGATGAATTAGAGAGTGATAAGATCCCACAAGATGTTATCTGCACCATGATAAAACATGTATTTTTTTCCTAACGTGCATCAAATGAACACAAAAGGTTCCAGTGTATAAGGTCTCATACTATCTTTAATATAGAATAGAAGCAGGAATTTCAATAAATGTCCCATTCTGAAGGTAGTTAAACTCCAACGTTTCTCAGCAATGAGTCAGCTTATGGACACTGAACCGACCAATGATAATAGAAGTATATCGATGAACATGATGCTAATTATTATGTTTAATAATAACCCAAAATTGATATTAATTTTTCTTCTCCCTACATTTGTTTTATTTAGAAGCGTTTCATTTGCATGATCTCCACTTTCGATTTGCTTATTTTGGTTAATCTAGCAGTTATGACTGCACAAATGTGGCTCTTCATTTCTATGATCGACACTATAGATTCAATTGTATTTTCTTCTAATATGCACTTTCTTTGAAGCAAATATAGGAAGCGACAACATTAATGAAATAAGTGAAGCAATTGAAAATTTACACTTTCGAACAAGAACAAAGTATTGATTTAACGATTATATTATATTGTATAGTGTAAATATCAGTGTTCGTCTAGAGAAAATAACAATATAGTGCAGAGAAAGATAATTTGCTAATGGGAGTTGATCATGTTGAGTTTTATAGGCCTTTTTAAGAATCCGAAGTAAAGTTTATCCAGCTGGTCTCCATTGACAATTCTTAGAAGACATGCATATAATGCCTCTGAGTTTATAGGAAAATATTGTAATTATATGGTCAACATTTTCTACTGCCATTATTTAATCGAATTTCACTCGCACTGGACAGTTATCAGTCACAATTTAAGTTCGCTTTTAAGCTCGATTTTCTTGTCGTGAAATAATTGTTTGCGATAAATTAAATTATCGAAAACTATCACCATGTGTGGTATTACTGTTGACAGTAACTTTTATAAATAGGTTTTTAATATAATTTGCATGAGTCTCTGGATATGCTTTACTGTAACTGTATGTTATCAGCACTTTCAATGAACTTTACACTTGATACAATATACAGTTTTCAGACTATCTGGTATATTCTATTTTTCAACTATATAAACTTTTACAAAAACTGCAGTCATAACTCTAATCTGCTGAATTAAGTCAACCAAAGTTAAATATGAATGAAATTGTAAATGAACTATAAAATAAAGCTTTTCATATAACAGTTTTTATCGATATTATAAAGTAAACGCGGGAGTAAACAATGATATCATGATGGACTTAATCCTCTCCAACCGTGCACACATTTTAATGCGGATACCTCCACTCCTCTCTAAGCGTAGCTTCAAACCAAGAATACGCATTTAAAATATTGTTTCCTAACTAAAATATAAAACTTAGGTATTACTCCACTGCTTATATTAATCATATAGTTTTTAAATAAGCGGACTATAGGACTATGGTGCCTTTTGCAGGGTCCCGACTGCTATTTGCGGCGAAGCGAAAATGTTGGTCAGAAGCTATGGGAAAACTTTCAAGGTTTTCCAGAATTGGGAGAGTGCACCTAAAACTCTCTGGAAGGAAAAAATCCTTAATTGCGATAGATGCTCATGCTGAACTCTACTTTGAAATTGGAAGAAGCCACGTTGAGTAAGAAGAATATACCCAGTTAGCTGATAGTTTCACTACATGATCCAGACTACATAGATGGAATGCGATGCAGATCCCTAATCTGTGCAAGTTGAAGTGTAGAGTAGCTTATAATATAGTAGCACAATATCGACCCCCTCTCATGCTGATCATCAGTGTCCATTCAGGACTGTCCTATCCAGTCAATATTGCTTCCGTAGAGTTTAAATGGGTAATTTGATGTTTTAAGTCCTCCAATACCAGCTGGCAGCTAATGTTTTTGCAAGCAGCGTCTCTCTCCCTCTCTCTCTCTCTCTCTCTCTCTCTCTCTCTCTTTCTCTCTCTCTCTCTCTATCTTTAATACCGACATAAAGGTTCACGTTTTTAGACACCAAGTTGTTCTTTTAACTATATAGGAGAAAACAAAAGAAAGAAAGGAGAAACACAACAAAAGAAAAGAACATTTACTGAATTCCGACCGAGGAAAACTTATTCAAAACACAAAGGACGGGGAAGGGCAATGAAACTGCCGAGGATTTGTGTACTGCACTCTGAAAAGGGAGATGGGTTGTCGCATTTTGGCACCTAGAGTGACAGTAAATTTCGGCGGTCCAAGAACAGAGGGATCCGCTTATCCAAATCCCAAAATTCCTTCAGTATAAGCACCTGGTGTACCTCTAAATTTCTCGTTTCCAACGTGTATTGTCCAAAACAATAAATGAAATCTTATCAAAGTTAGTGTGTTGTTGCTTTTTATCACCA
The DNA here is from genome assembly GCA_030765065.1 of Deroplatys truncata. Classification (NCBI taxonomy): domain Eukaryota; kingdom Metazoa; phylum Arthropoda; class Insecta; order Mantodea; family Mantidae; genus Deroplatys; species Deroplatys truncata. Next base: position 92,343,476 of record CM060979.1, read on the forward strand.
TTATTGAATTCCAAGGTCAGATAGCTTTCCAGTGGAGACACCTGTACTCTACAATGGATGATAAATATACATCCAGTACCAAAAAAGCGCACAATATCGCAGTCTACAAACTTTTGAGGTTTCCCCAGCTGAACAGCTATTACGATATTCCATGTGAATCTCCCATTCCACCACAATTTATCTGCTGTTGGAACAACCTCATCAACACTCGAATACACTGCAGCCTTCCACTCAGTAGAGAACTTCGAGTTAGTAAATTTATTTCAAATGACAATCCAGCTAATAACACATTAAACCCTGAGTAGAACACTGGTGGTAGCCAGAAACTATTTGTAGAAGTGAGCACACATTTTAAGGCTAGCATTTGGTATCCCTTACAGACAGACTCGCAAAAGTCTCCTACCAGTGACTGAATTCACGTATCCGCTTACGTGGAAGATGAAGTTGTTCTGTCCACAGAGTTTTAGGGAGTACAAGGACCTCACTGTCAGCAGGAAGGAGCGTTACTTCAGCTCGGACGTCGTCCTCTGTAGCTTCCTCATCACTTGGAATACTTTCTGCTTTGGTCACACTTTCAAAAGGTTGCTTATAAGCTTTTGCCACAGTCATGACTGAGAAGGAACAGCTGTCCGTAACCAGCACTGAGAACAAATGTTTCCAGACGTGTATTATCCTTGCTGATGAAACAAACCTGCCCATGTCCATTGTAAGCGACGTATGCCTCAAAATCTGCAATGTATAACATTGAAGGTATCGGTTTGAGAAGCTGAATATGTAGCAGAGGTATACCAATGTAAACTGGAAATTTTTACGACCAGACCAGGAATCAGTATTGATGTGCAGTGTTTTACCGCAATGTTGAGTCTCGTAAACACCTATCATTGCAGATTTCCGGTGGCATTAACTGAAGACTTCGAACTGCCGTCGTAATCCGTACATTCGTATCTTTGCCAGACATTAGAGCAAACTGGAAATACCTTCTGCTTACGCAGCACGTATTAGTAAATACTGCAATGGCGTAACTTTATATAAACAGCTTTCATTTTTTACACCAACTGACACAATACTTATTCTAGGGTGACTTCCAATGTGCTGCGTATCCAATAGTGTATCTCAAAAGCCATAGGACGCTGCATATTCTTATTAGACATTAACTTTTAGAGTATTTTTAAGCATTGCCTTTGTTGCTCCATTTCACTGTCAGTACTAGATACCTACACAACAACAAAACAAGAGACGTGCCAGTATACCAGGCACTCTCCAACACACACGGCTTGCACGGGCCAAAAGCCATGTCGCGACCGTGCCTCTTAAGGACATAGCTTCTGTTACCCAAATTTTAAGTCAGGTTTCGGCCTGAAGGTTGTGATATCTCCCTTACGAGTCACGCAATGAGAGGCAACGCCAGCTAGTAAATTGTGAAGCTTAGTGTAAGTAAAACGAACATAGCGATTAATTTTAGGTGCATTTGGACAGCTACTGAAGTTTTGTGTTACCGAGGGCCTAAGAACCTGGAACAATTAAGCTAAGAAAAGTCCTTGAGATGTATAATATCAAAACAAAACTAAAAGTAAAATTATGATAATCTACAGTTATAAGCACCGCATATAAAATGCTATAACACAGCATCTTTATACATTGTCCCGGTAAAGCCGTTGATCACACAAGTCTTAGTGTACGTTGGAAGAAAATCATACATTCTCACATGCAGACCGTTTCAAGTTTTTGGTTCAAACGGTTAAGATTTTCTATCTATTTTCCTAACTCTACATTGAGCTATAGGAATTATACGTATAGAATACACAATTCTGTTTTACATTAAACTGCAAAGTAGCTTTCAAAGATTAGTACATGCTCGAAAAATGCGGATTAAATTACCTTGGTGTTGCTGATAAACGTTCGTTTTATTTTCTTTAATGCACTTTTGATTTGAATGCTTGTTACATGAGAGTATTTATAGCTCGAAACTGCTAGACTCTAATCAGCTCGGATTGCTGCCAGAGATTTATATATTTGCTTATGGAAGTGGCTTCAGCAGTAATAAAGAATACTATTCTTGCTTACTCACCATGAAATCAATTTCAATTCTAACGGTTTTACAGCCATGGCTGAGGCACAAAGGCAACCCCGGTTTCCACTGAGATGCAGAAGCAATTTATAGCTAAGGTAGGATTTTGTATGCGGAATATGATGAAGTCCAACTTCTCCTCCGTATTTCTCAGTTTCTGTGAACGAACACTGTCTAATTTCAGAAACGCATTCGATAGTAAACGAAATGATTTAATGACAAAGTTTCACCTGCGTGAAAATGTTTTAAACAGAAAACTGATTCAATAAAGACTTAATTATTTTATGCTATAGTTGCTGCTTCTGAGAGATGTATCCAAGCGAAGACGGCAAATGCTCAAACTTTGAAGTTACTCACAAAATAAATTTGGAGCTGTTTAAATTAGGTGTTACACTCCTGCAGCATTGAGTTTGTTCTATTATTTTCCTGGAAATGCTAGTAATCTGCCCGGCATTTAATTTGCAAGCAAAATCTGTCAGATTCCGGAGGTGTCATAATGGCATCGACACATTAGCTATTTGCTAAGATTAGGTAAGGCAGGGTATGGGACAAGATTATGTTGCGGAAACCCTCGCCACTTCATTGGCATTAAACTGATCAGTTCCTGTTTTGAAGCGTTTATATTTAAACCGTTATTTTGCTTTAAAGTGTGTCAAAATCATTTTAAGCTCAATAGTTATCCATAGTTTATATAAGTATTGAAAACAATTTCAAAAATTGAAACAAAAACCCACGGTTGCAGAACTAGGAAAGTCAAAATCGGGCTATAGCATTAAAGTAATTCTTGGAATGGATTTTATCGAATATTTGAACCTAGCTGTGAGTAAAAGATACAATTCTTGTTGCACCCACGTAAAAGTCGAGAATTGTAACGATAGTGATTCTGGGTTTGGAGTTAAATCAATTTTTATTACTAAGGAATTTGTTACTTCTGCGCATAACGACAGTCCTTCAACGTTTTAATATATTCTAATGTTTTATACCCCTACATGTATCTAAACCTCTTTTTTAATTTCGAAAATTAAACAAAATTCTTATCGTTTGTATCTTGCATTTGTCATCCTCGGATAATAATCTGTTTTGTGAAGAAGAATTATCTGTTTTTATACGATTTTTCTTGGCTACGGTGCATAAAACCAGAGGTAACATCTAAAATGGACGATCATAAAACCATCCACATGTTCGTGGTTGTTAATATAACTAGTGGTCGGCGGAGCGACCGACTGAATGGCCGGCAGAGCCCGTTAGGTTGCGCGAGAAAAACACCAAATCAACGGGCGTAAAATGTTTACTTACGCATTACTGAAAATAACAACAAAATAATAATAATACACTAATATGTGTTATAAGGATATTGAAAATGTTGTCATCAGCGTAATATTTTTTGAAAGCACTATTGACGGTGGATATCGAAGAAATATTCTACAGCCTTTCTTCGAACAATTGACAGAGATTTTTGAGGGCAGAATTATCAGTAATGGGTTGTGGTTTACTCGTAGTCCAGATTTGACGCCTTGTGATTTTTATTTATGGGAAACTGAAAGAATAAGTTGAATCAAAATAACCCCCATACAGTTGAGGATATAAAAACAAATATCACACCAATTGTTGCATTTACACCTCAGGAGTTAATCTAAGTGAACGGAGATTTCATACGCAGATGTCATCGATGTACGAGGGACAATATTTTCAACATCGCTTATAACACAGGTTATGTTATAATAATATAATTATTATTACTATTTTTGTTTTCAGTAATTGGATTAGTAAACATTTTACACACGGTAATTCGGTGTTTTCTTTTTTGCGTAACTTACCACGCTCTGCCGACCACTATTGTATTAACAACCATCCTGTAGTAAGTATGCGAGCTCCTTGGCCAATTAGGTGCAGTCCCAGCGTCCAGGGAGCCATTATCAAGAATTTTACGAGGTGAAATGCACCCTGTAGCAGCCCTCTCGGCATAACTACGGTATTCTGAGTATTATAAATAAAGTGAGCTAAGTATGCTACATTCAAACGGACTGGAAACTGGAGCACAATAACGAGTGACAAAATATCGACTGGAGCTCAAACATACCATAGCAAATGATTTCCACAAGAATGCATGAATCCATTACCTGCAGTGGTTGTGCAGCATGAATCATTTTGATATGTTAGGGAAGGATAGTTACATTCGATTTGTAGTTAACTCAAGCAAGGAAATTAGTCAATTATGCTGCGCTAATGTTCGATTTATTTTGCATTATGTATTAAATGAGAATCAAAGATTAGTTACCCCTAATATGACCGCGGTAACTAAATGTAACACTTGACTTGTCAGCAATAAGCATAGGGTTACTCGGAGACGAGTCTTTAATCTGTAGTGTTTGTGTACAAATTATCTTCTAAGACTGCTGGCAATTGCAATTTATTTACTTATAATTGAATTTGATAGCTTCAATTTCAACTGACAGAAAACTAAAGATGACTTTAGTGCTGGATGATCCATACATGAATATGCATAATACTCATTAGAAAATATAATACAATATTCAGTTAATACTGCATTGAGCCACTGATTGAATATTTTCGTGCTCTTTATACAAAACCTGCAGCAATTCAAAACTAGACCGAAAACGCTTAGTATACTGTGCGAAACCAGAAAGGAAACACTTTTCAAACGGGCCCCATGTCCTGAAAAGCATGGTGGATACTATGAGAAGTCGAATTCTGACAGCGCTTTGGATGGGTGAACGTTTCAAATTCTCCCAACAAACTTCCATCGTCCATTACAAGAGGATCATATAATGCATTTAATTATAATTTGTCGGCTCCTACTTATTGTAGAACCTACACATTTAAATAAGTGTTTGACGCACATGATCAAATTGATTTTGGTGGAGGTTTCTTGACAAAATCTAGAAAGTACTCCACACTCATCACCACATATGGAGTATTGTCAAACTAGGATGCTATAAAATGGTGGCAATCACGTGTTTCCGGACATGTAAAAAGTAATAATTTTGCTCAACATACTAGACCTTAGCTGTGTTATTTTACATTACTCAATAAGTACAAATGGTCAGCAAATATGCATTATCGCACACTCATTCCGTTCCATTACTTGCATTATGATAAATCATATTAGTAGTGCTAAGGAAATCTTCTATTTCTATTCGATATCAAGTAATATATTTCAGCGCTACGATAACAAATTCAGTAGGCATATAGAACTGCGGTTAAGAAATCATTCTCAAGGATACTTAGATCTGTATTCCTAATATACATGACTTCTAATGTTCGAAGCCTCATTACTTCCATCTAACGCGTAGAACGTTAATATAACGATTTTGTGATATTCTCCTTAACAGTTTTGGGGTGATGGTTGTAAATAGCTGCCGAACAGCAACCTTATGTTCATCAACGTTCTCTAACATATAGTAACGACATTCTGTTTAACGTTTACCCATTATGCATTGTTGCACAATAACAGATCAGGACTTCGGGGTGGCCACTCCAGAGATGCAGACATATAGGCAGAGGAATGCTCAAACCATTGCTCACAAAATATCTCATTCAGATTTTCTCTGACGGCAATAGCATAATATACTGGTTCTCCATCTTTCTGGAACAATATCCAACCAAGGAGCCATAGATATTGCAGCTGTGGAATAGAACAATCACGTAACATAGTGAGACACTGCATTTGATTCACAGCACAGTCAAAGAAATACGGACCGATCATGTAGGTTATAGACAATGCATCCCAGCTCATGACATGCGGTGGGTTATTTTGGAGTTGTTAAAAATGTGGCTTCTGTTTACTCCAGAAATAAAGATTTCTCAATTTTACACTGCGATATATTATACACTCGCCGAGAAAACCACTTTTCCTCTAGAAGAATGTGTTGGGAAAAAAACATCGAGTAGTCGCTCACAACTGTCGTGGCGTTTTTGCATATCATTTATAACTCGACTCATTTACAAAGGTAGTTTTCCTCCAAATCTTTTTTGATAACATGTTTTCTAATGTCCAGTGTGGCCAATTCCAGTGACTACATATAAAGGACATCTTTGGGTAACATTCTATGGACACGCATTTCTTGGCGTGTTGATTGTCGTCTTGAGCAGGACTTATCTTTTATGCAGCTACTTAGAGATTTCTTTCTCTCACTGAAATTCTTGATTTTAGTGGGGTGGGTTCCCGACACTTTATAGTGAACTTGTTCTGAACGTCTCTCATTGGGATCCTTTGTGAGCCCACGTGCTCATTATGAACTCATACAGCATGATTTAGACACAAATCACCACCTATAGGAATATAAAACAATAATTTATTAAGTTTCTTTAATGCATAGGGGTATTGAGATGAACTTAGTTAACTCTATACAAAAATTTCGAAAGATAGGTATACATAATCATGTGTCATGCTTCGCACATATTTGGATAACCAAAATAAAAGAAAGCGATGACATCAAACGGGAAATAATACTAACACACACATGTAACCAAATTCGTTATTTGTGTGCTGCCACAGAAAAAAATCTGATGTGTTACACTCACATGACTTTCTCTACTCTTGTACAAACTATTTTTCAAACTATTATTCGCCATCTATTTCATATTAATCGAGATATACATTTGCAGAAACGATCTTTTGACATGCAAAGAAAATTACATGTTACACATAGCGACCAGTTCTAAAAAATTTGACTATCGCTTAAGGCCTATCATGTTCCCCTTGTTTTGTATTTGCAAAGCCAATATAGAAATACAGTAGCCTTTAAGCATCAACATATCTCTTAATAGCCGGTTGCTAGGTGCACCACCATTCCCTTTGCCACAAATTAATACTCTTTGCATATCCAAGACAAAAAAAATTAATAACGATTACCCATTTGAGAAAATAAGTATTGAAAAATTTAAGGGAATAACAAGCAATATCTCGAAAATGGTTCACTCAACAACACAAATGTGAATGACATAAATTGTGTATTTTAACGTGATCTATATTTTTTGTGTAGTAAAATCTTGTCTATCTCTTATGGTTCACCAGTTATGCAAAAGTCGTTCACAATGAAGAACACTTTTGGAGACATTCCCAGAAAATTCAAGATTTACATTTTATTTGTCATGAAAATGTCTTAAACATACGATATTTTAACCAAAATCGTTAGTCATTTTTAAGAAAATTAAAATGTTCGAAAAATGTTCCATGTAAAGGGTAATCTGGGGTGGGGGAATTTTCTTGAAAACCTTCGTGTTGCATCTCTGGAAGATACTGAACCTAAATATCAAGTTTGGTGTTCATCCGACTTTTCGTTTCTAAGTTATGCTGTTCACAGACACACACAGGACATGTTTCCAAAAATGTTTTTTTTTTATTCAGGGGGTCTCAAAACATATATTTCCGGTGAAATCTCGGTATCGAATTTTTGGGTGGAATACAATGCTTCCCCTACATACTATACGTAGTAGAGAGAGTCAAAAATCCCTTCAAGTAAAATCTTTAGAATTCTAAGTAACGGGGTAGCCGTCTCCTTAAGACGATCATCTACTAGAACAATTTAATTTTAAAAGTGTATCAGCGATAAACAGAGGCTACGGGATACGATGCAGATATCTGATCGATACTAAGTCCTGGAATTTGTTTCGTTCATGTTCCTTCTTAATTAAGTCGATTTGGAAATACGAAATTTGCTTTCCCTGCGTTGGCACACTTTTTTCCACTCTTCTGATCCATTCTGCTTTGCATCGATAAAAGTAAGGATAGTTAAAAGCAGTAGTAGGCAAAAAAGCGTGGTTTGAAAAAGTGCAAAACTCTTGGAATAAGAATGGGTTTTATTTTTCCTATGCATAACTTTTAGCAGCGTCATTATAAATTCATCCTACTCGCCTATCAATAATCCTTTAGTCTATATAGATTGCCTCAAGAACACGTAAAAAACTTCTTTATTTTTTCACGAATGGAGAGGAAAAGGTATTTAATGTTAAGGAGATGCTCTACGTAATAGACGGAACATTATAATTTTTATGTATGTTTTATTTGAGCTCATTTACGAATGACCAACATGTGGAGGCGAAATGAACATCCAAAGTGATACCAACTCACAGAATCTACTTGAGAATACAAGCAGAAACCGGTGAGGTTTACAACAGGAATAGTCCATGCCCAAATCATGTTGGAATCGTTAGGGACACCGGCCTTGTTAGCGCACATCGTCGTACGGATTTGGTCGTCCTTCGGGTCTTCCCCTCTTCTCTTCCTCCCAGCGGTTACATGGTAAGCAAAATGGGCCCACTATGAATGACCTACTTGCGGTGCTGTGCTCCAGGGCTCTCCGTCTGCTTTCTTCTAAACGTGTCCACCTCCCGCGTGTCAGTCTTTAATCCCAAGATCCCGAGCATTGTGTGGTCATTTTCACGTGAAAGGTTTCTTTTTATTTCAGCGTAACAAATGTCAAGCTAACTCTCACTTTTTTGTATTCCGGCTGACCACTCAGTTATCGTCACTTCATTGATCATATGCCAGACCTAAGATGTTATAAAGAATAATTAACGCGCTAAAGCAATCTCTACATTTTCGATTTATTTTGATGTAGCCTGAAGCATTTAAACTTTTGATTTGCTTTCTCCTTTGTGTAGATTTTGTCCCACTTGATTTATTAAAAAAGTCTGAAGTGTTATGTCACAAATTTCTGCCCATCGTAGTTCATTTTATATAGGTTCCACAAATTATTCTCACAAAATCTTGTTTATCTATTTCAGTTTAAAAACTTCATAACGCATTATGTTGCAGGTACACAGAGCGTCAAAGAAAATCTTGGTGGTTTTTGCATCATTTTCTGGGGTCTTTTGAGGCGTATACTTCACCTTACCTATCGCAGAGCGTGGTGGTTTGATTAACCAGCAATAAGGGGGAAAAGATGAGAGGTTGATGCCTTTGTTTTTTCTGGTGTTATTGAAATCAAAACATACTTATTGTCTCAGAATCAGTCATGCTGTATTCTAGCGAAATTACTCCTGGACGTATCGTGGGTATGTGGGAGGCTGGTCGCACTGTTACAGCAATTGCAACGGTAGTGCATAAAAGTTTACCGAAAAATAAATTTGGGTTACATTCTTGTCTATAATCCTGTTGTATTCCTTTGATCAGCAATAGGTATGTTAGTAAAGGTATATTAACCAATTATAGTTAGAATTAGATGGAAAACGTGCTGCTTTATTTATTATTTAGTTATGTTTGCTTCTATGCAGCAACAAGCATTGATACCATTCTGAGAATACAGCTCTGTTTATTTTTTGATATAAAGTGCTGCCTTGCGACGTATTTAATGAATACCATTCAAACTTTAATTTGCCCCTCCTGAAAATCATCTCACACTACACATTCTGCAGTAAGCTAACCTGAACGCTCATCAAGTTGTCCCCTTAGCTTTTAACCCATTCAAAGCCGATACGGAATGGGCTACCAATCGCGATAAGAGGTCTGTATGACAAACTGAATGTATACTCACTCTACTTCTTTCTCTTTTAGCCAATACGACTGAGAGCTTAAACATATATTTGGTTTCTGAGCCATTTTGTAACCTTTGTTGTGGTTATTAGTGTAACTGTTTAGCAGAAGAAGTGGAGCACCCTTACTCCGTGGCGTAAAGTAACCAATGAAATGGCCATGGCTTCGCAAGGCCACGATAAATACTGTGACACAGTCTCGAGGTACAGTGAGATTTTCTTTGGCGCTCTTTGTACATGATGGATACAGGAAACCGAAGAGATAGACAAATCTTTAAAAGCGGATCGCTTTATACTGAGCTTGAAACTTCACGACATCTCGAGAAACACCGAGATATCCGTTGTTAATGGTTTAAAGTTTCCATTGCTTTTGTCACTTTTTAAACTGGTCATCATTCAGTTGTTTCTTGCGATATGGAAGAAACATGGATACTATGGAATTTCAGGGCAGGCTTAAAGCGACCCGCTTTTTAACTTCTGGTTTCCATTGTGTTTTCTATATCCTTTTTTTACCGACAACGAAATGTGTATTGAAAATATTTCTGCAATCCATTAATAGATAGAAAAAAATATGATGTGTTTCATTCACAGGACTTTCTCTACCGTTGCGGTAATATTTCGATTCTTGACCACTCACTGTGCGTCTGATTTGCGGTGGTTCCTTTTTGACGCCAATTTGCAGTAGTATTTCATCTATTTGTGGTGGTATGTGGCTATTTTACGGTAAAGGATTTATAGGAATCGTCCCGGGTTCGGTACTAGCTCAGTGTCCTTTGCATGGATCTTGGATCTCGGGTTAGTGGTGAATACGACTGATTGTTTTCCTGCTTGTTTATTTACCGTCACCGTTTAAACATTTGATTCCTGCTATTTCTTCGACACACACGCGCGCATTTCCTATTTCTTACGTTTCATATCATGGCGCCTATCCGCCGACACTTTTCAGACAAACATTTCCCAGGAACTACCACGGCCAAGTGTGTATTCTAAAGTTTTCTGACAAGCATCTCCAAGGAACTACCACGGCCAAGTGTGCATTCTAAAATATCCTGTTTCTCTATTTCAAACGTTCTATATCTCCCCATTCCACTATCACCTGATTTCTAGCTTCTTCCATTGGAGGCCTAAGGCTATCTGTCTTTTGGAAATCATTGACCCTTTTCTACAACTCTACGTTCCAGCAACCTAACGGGACACTTAACAATAGAGGGAAAAACCACCCGTTTCCGACCGCTGATGGCCTTGTCTCTCTTTTCCCCTTCGACAAATTTACAGTCACACTAGCTTTCAGTTTTATTTAACACTATCTTTACTGTTATTGATATTTATTTTCCCTATGATTGTAATTTTATTTAACTACTCAACTACTTCACCGTCTATCCTTTATTAGTGGATATATAAGCTTTTCTTACTAAAGTTTATTATTCTGTCTACTACATTTTAATCCAAATAAACCTTTGCAGAAATAACTACATTACATATGTCCTTATAGATAAGAGAGAACGGGTCAAATGTTTAAGAACTGGAGGCTGTATTCTGGCCTTAAAATTCTATACTGTTTCCATACAATCACGAGAAACAACTGACTGTTGAAAGGACTTGAATGAGCAAGAAATGAACAATTCGGATCTATAATAAGGGATACCTCATAAATGGCATATGCCACAAGGAACTTATTGTGAACAAATTGTATGTTTTAAAGAGATCCACATTTTTTGTGTATAGTGTTTTCATATATTGCTTAATGTTTATTAGTTTAATAAAATTAGACGTAATTCCATTAGAATGAAGAGGACGTTACAGGCTCTTACCAGAAAATTCAAGATATACATTTTATTTAGCATATAAATGTCTTCAATGTATGATATTGTAATTAAAATCGTTACAGCCCTTATTTAGAAAATAAAAAATCGAAAAATGTTCCATGTAAAGGGGTCAGGGGTAGGGTCTTTTCTTGAAAATCTTCATGTCGCATCTTAGGAGGGCACTAAACCTAATTACTAAATTTGGTAAATAACTCACCTTTCGTTTTTTAGTTATGCTGTTCACACATACACAGATACACATGTGGACCTTTTTCTAAAAATGTGCTATTTGGATTCAAGGGTCCCCAAATCATATATTTTGGTATTGAATTTTTGTTTGGAATGCAATACCTTCTCTACCTATTATGTACGAGGTACAGAACGTAAAAATAAACCTTCGTAAGAATATATTTTAGAAATCCAAGTATATAAAAATAAACGCTAGTGGACAGAAGGTGTAGCACATCAAGTTTTCCTCGTGGTCATATAAAGAAGATGGAATTTCAAAGCCATCACATAGCGACGTCCTTTTAGAAGACCTTGAGTCTACTGTATTCCCCTTGTAGCTACAACGAAATTTGTAAGAAAAGTATTTCTGCAACCGCTTAATATGAAGGAAAAGAAGAATAAGGTTATATAGCAACGGTTTCTAGAAGAGTGGGTAGGGAAGGTTGTATGAATGTACAACAAAAGGGGGTTTCTTTGATGGGAACAGTCTGTATACGCTTCCTCCATTCCTAAGTACCTGTGGAAGATGTTTAAAAACTATAACAGTTTTAAGTTGGACGGTTTATGTTTATAGCCCTTTAAAATTCCTAAAGGGCCTGTCGCATGGATACAGTAAGGTTTATGACGGCGACGTTAAACCACACACACGTATAAACTCATAATCTCACCTTTCACTTTCTCCAAGCACACAGAGTCCTAGAGCCAGATTAATGACGAAAAGTTAAATAAGGTGCGACACCGAGGCAGGAAGGGAATAAAACTGGAACGACGAAAGGCAAGAACTTTAAACACACAATGCATAAACTTGGTGGTTGAGCATATCGCGGCGGCAACAAAGTAAGTTGTTGTGTTGTCGGCGCTGCACTTGCGAAGTTGAGGCAGTTTATCAAAGTCACCTTGTCTATATGAAGCAGGGACAGGGTCTTACAACGACCATATTGCTGTCAAACTGATGTTATACGGCAACAAAAACTATTACAAAACACATCTTCTGTCCCCTGGACTTTCCGGTCGGTAATTTGAGGGTCGCTGAGCATGACGTGATTAAAAGCTGACCTACTTTTGTTGCTCGATTTTCATCCCTTTTCTGCTTCAGAGGAATAAAAAATCTGGTGTGTTATACTCACATGACTTTCCTACTCTTGTACAAACTATTTTTACAAACTCTTATTCTCCATCTATTTCATATTAATCGAGATAAGCATTTGCAGAAACGATCTTTTGACATGCAAAGAGAATTACATTTTACACATAGCGACAAGTTCTAAAAATATTTGACTATCGCTTAAGGCGTACTATGTTCCCCTTGTTTTGTAATTCCAAGGGCAATATAGAAATACAGTAGCCTTTAAGCATCAACATATCTCTTAATAGCTGGTTGCTAGGTGCAGCACCATTCTCTTTGCTACAGATTAATACTCTTTGCATATCCAAGACAAAAATAATGAATAACGAATTCCCATCTGAGAAAATTATTGAAAAATTTAAGGGAATGACAAGCAATATCTCGAAAATGGTTCACACAATAAAAAAATGTATATCATATAAATTGTGTATTTTAATGCGATCTACACTTTTTGTGTAGTAAAATTTTGTCTATCTCTTATGGTTTACCAGTTATGCAAAAGTCGTTCACAATGCAGAGTACTTTTGGAGACATTCCCAGAAAATTCAGGATATACATTTTATTTGTCATGCAAATATGTTAAACATCTGATATTTTAATCAAAATCGTTAGCCATTTTTGAGAATTTAAAATTTTCGAAAAATGTTCCATGTGAAGAGTAATCTAGGGTGGGGGGATTTTCTTGAAACCTTCGTGTCGCATCTCTGGAGGATACTGAATCTAAATACCAAGTTTGGTGTTTATCCACTGTTATTTTGAGATATGCTGTTCACAGACACACTCTAACATGTTTCCAAAAATGCTTATTTTGGATTCAGGGGGTCTCAAAACATATATTTCCGGTGAAATCTCGGTATCGAATACTTCCCCTACTTACTATACGTAGTAGAGAAAGTAAATGGGCGTTCAAACGTTTCTACCTTCTAGTGTTTACATAGTTTTCTTTAGGATTAACGTCCTTTAACCTTGTACAGGGTTGAGCACAGAATGAATCATTATTTTGTTTAATAAAAATGTTATTCTTCATATGCTTTTAAACCCACATTACCACAATAAAGACTGCACACTGGCGTTATTGTTCTCTCTCAGCACATGTTCAATATGGCAAGCATTTCGATTCAACCGCTTGACTCAACCGAAGAATGATGTTAGCGATTACCCAACGGCATATATCTTCCGTGATTTCACTACAGGCTTACAGAAGTCTTAAGGGCCAATAGATCATGTGGTCGTTTTGGAAAAACCTTTTCCTTTAGGTACACCCAAACAAAGAAGTCGCATTGATGAACATCTGGACTACTGGGTGGACCACATTTATCCATCTTTGAAATGGCTTAAAAACCTGTATGAAATGCTAGGCATATTGAAACGGTCGTCTAAGAAATCCAACACATTGCCTTATCTTTCATGAACAATTGCGTGATGTTGTGGAAGAAAGTTATTGCTGAGCGTGCTCAAGTAATGCCCACTGTTTATATTTTGTTGAAAGAAAGAAGGTCCGAGAAGTCCAAGACTGGAAATTGCGCCCATACTGTAAACCTCAGAGCATGATATTTTTTATGTTCGTCAACCACATCGTAAAAACGAAAATGTTTCTCATCAGAATTTCAAACGTCTTTCGAGTGTTTGTTGGTTATCTTATCATCCACCCAGCGAGAAAACATAGTGTATATGTTCCTCAGTGAGCTTAGGCACAGAAGTGATCTTTCATAATCCATTGAACCGAACATCTGGATATTGTAGCGTATTGATAATTTGGGGAGGGGTACATTGTCATTAACAGACATATTGTTGTTTTCGTCTATGTTGACTGAGATGACGTCACTCCTGGCTGGTCGTTTTGTTAGTCATGATTGGTAGGGATAACGTCAGTCTTACTTAGGATTCCGAGAAAAGTGGACCGCGCGTGCAAGCCGGCTTTTGGATCGGTGAACATCTCCCCTCACCTTTCATTTTTAATAATGTAGGAACCCTAAACAGTTGGGAAATAACTCTAGGAATGTGTTATGAATTTTGTACAGTGAAAACCCACGCCTTCCTCTTAACCTCCAAACTATGTTTCGGTCCTCCGCGGCCAAGTGAGTATACGTCCCCTGAATGTACGTGCTGGGTACTAAAAATTAATTTAATTTTTCATTTAAACCTTTAGGCCTCTACCCAGCATGTAACAATATTCCCAGTTTTACTGCTGCTTTCCTATATGATTTGCCGGGATCATCTATACAGCTTCCATACTCTCCAGCGAACAACCAGGCTTTTTGAAGTTGCTTCCGTTTAAATTGTTCATTGCCGTACAAATGCTAGAACAGCTTGTGAATGGTTTTGTTGTAAGGGGTCCATCATGCATTAAACTGTTGTAGAATTTGCCTGCGAGTCACAACGATGCTTTTCGTTTTGTGAAAGTGTGATATAACTGCTGATTGTTGTTGAGTAATCAGTCCTTCCTTATCGCCCAAGTTGTAAACATTAGCCCCTAGGGGTGGTGTCGTGAATTATTGTCATTTCTGTGCTCATTTATTTTTCCATGCTCCACCGCAAATGTAGCGAGATATAAGAAACAAATGGCGACACATTTCGTGCGCCATCCTGAATGAAATGAGTGAAATTATGATCAAATGAGAGTTGACTCCATGCAGTTTAGTTACTTAATATTCATCTTCTAAAGACAGGTGGAAAACTCCGAAAAAATATTATACACTTAAGGCATTCAGCCTTGATTTTGATCCTTTGAATGTTAAGGGGACGCGCTACGCGCACAAAACATAAGTAGGCTATAAAATTCTATAGATCCTGTACACCCTCTGAAAAACTAATCTAATGTAGTAAAGCCACCACCTGTTCCGTCATTAAATGTACATACACTCGTACACCTTATATTGTGACATTTGGTTAAGGTAATGTTTGTTTGTTGGTTGGGAAATGTATGTACTAGTGTCTGGGTTGGTAACAGAGATCGGATGATGTCATAATAGTGGGGGAAACCGGTTCGTTAGAAGGTAGCGTCAGTTGCTTCTCCCTCTTGCAAGGGAGCACTCGTGTGGGATAGTCACCTCATGATCGACGCGTCGCCGACGGCAAACAGGTAACATTTTGTATCCGTTTATATCCAATACATTTTTGTCAATCTAAGGTTTTGGCATGTGATTTTCAGTAGCTATTTGACACTTCTTCCTTCCCCTACAATGTTTTAGGAATTTTAGGTGTATTTAGGGACTTCTATTTGCTCGCCCCGTCGGACCTCGTGTAATTTGTAATATGTTAGATCCTGGTTACCTCTCTACCCCCCATTGAGCTAATTTAGACAGAGGTTACGACAATATACTATAGCATTCAGTAAAAAATGTTTCCTCTATCCATGTTACATTAATCACTTTTGATCTCAAATTAAGCATAAATTACTTAATTTCACACAACTTGTGAAAAAAGTGTTCAAATTTTTATCGGAAGCACAAAATATCAATTTCCCAAGCAATAGTCGTGGCGAATATATTACTCCACAGTTATTACTAACGAGAAAGAAAGATCTGAAATATTCAAGAATTTTCCATCAGATGACACACTTGCAATTATTGGGAAAAATGTATTCACACATCATGGAATTATTTCGAAAACTCCTAATGCCACGAAAAAATGTATTTTTTTTTCAGAACTGGTATTTTTTAAAGAGTCTCTCGTTTACTGTTTCTCAATTATACAAAATTTAGCCCGAATACAGGCGACTTCGCAGGTATACCAGAAAATTCAAGGTATACATTTCACTTCTCCATGTCTTGATGCCCGACATATTAAATTTAAATCCAAATAGCTAGAATCGACTATTAGAAAATAAGAAAGAATTTCGTAAAAATCTGCGTGTGGCATTCTGGGGATGCAAGAAGCTGACATGTATTTTTGGAGAGGAGTTCAAGAGTATTCAGCACATATATTT
This sequence comes from Deroplatys truncata, assembly GCA_030765065.1. Lineage (NCBI taxonomy): Eukaryota > Metazoa > Arthropoda > Insecta > Mantodea > Mantidae > Deroplatys > Deroplatys truncata. The sequence continues at coordinate 92,360,128 of CM060979.1, forward strand.
CCGTCCGAAAAAATTCATAACGAATTATTGTGTGGAATACACTACTTCCTCTACCTGAAAGTAACTGACAGAGTAAGCCAAAAGGAAAGAAATAAGCTAAACAAGTATCTCTTGTACGCCATATTCTTTAAGTCCTAGTCAATAAAGTACGTGGTTCATACATGTTTCATACGTTTTGGTCACAACACCATCTTTCGATTTGCTTAAGAATGGTAATTGCATTCTCTGCCAAAGAATCTACTGCTCTCACTAAAAACACACAATCTGAATACAGCTTATATGAGCGTTCACGAAGTTCTCTAGTAATATCACAGAACTTGAGTGTGACAAATCTTTTCTTCTTTTTTACTCCAACTGTTTACACTTTATCCCTAAAGATACCTATAAATTATAGCTCTACAGATAAGATTAGCAGAAATGATTAAGTATGACAGGCTGAACGCAGCACTTGGGATTAGTCTCGTCTCCAATATTTTACCACAGTGCAATTTTTAACCAACCACAAAATTGAAATTTAGGTATGAAATAATTTTATGAAGTAATCAGGTAGAAACAGGGAAGAATATTTTAATGGAGTAGCTATTAAATTGTGTAGGATATTAAATTTGTATCAGATTTTAAAAAGTCAATAGCTTTCCTATTTTGCTCGGAATTTAAATTAACCTCTCGGGTAGACTGTAACCGAGATCGCTTTAAAGGGAGTCGAAACTCCGTATTTCCCTAATGTTAAATTTAACCAACTGACGAACCATTATCTAAAATACTATTTAAGACAATCAGTTGAATTTTTCTAGGTACTTAATGCAATGCGTTTGCTGTTTATTGATGAAAAAGGATAAATCTTTGTTTAGCAGAAGGAAAGTTATGAAGTTTTAATACAACACTAAAAGTTTGCTTATAGGTAATGTGTTTTAAATCTTAAAAACTAACAATGCATAATACTTGTCCATTAAAATAAGCTTTATTTAGCTACAAATAGCTAGCAAAATGTCAGTAGTTTGTATCATTTAGTTTCTAACATAGTGGGTCGTTTGTACAGCAAATGAACCTACTTTAAAAATAAAATTGTTGTTAAATGTAACATTTTAGGAAAACTCGCAGTAATGCTTTATAGAATGCCCCATAATCCACTAAGCTCTTAAGTTGAGGAAGTATTTTTAACACTTAAATGATTTCAGTCAAATTATATAATATGTAAATTCAATAACAGCCCGCCTTAAGCAATATGTGTATGTAATAATTTGTAAAATGTATGTAACAGTCCTTGCATATGCTTATATTATTGTAAACATGTTCAATAATGTTATGTGAATGCATTACGTAATGTAATAATGTAGGAGCTGTGAGAATAATAAGTTTAAAGTTGCTAACAGTGAGGTAACAATGAGGTAACCTTGAGGCAATAATGAGTAAGGAAGTTTAAATATTACTAGTCATTATTAGAGCAGCAGTAATGTAAATTTTGAGACAGTTTAAAAATAGCCAACCAACAAAGAGAAAATGCTTCAGTTAAATGAAGGTATTTTATTGGACTAGAATTAGCCAATCAGAGACTTGAAATACAGAAATTTACACATTTAGGCGGTGAAAAACAGTTCAGTTGCCTCCAAACATGCTCAAAACCAGACGTGTTGCTTCTAGACAGTGCTCATAACCAGACGCGAGATGTGTCCTCGAGAAATTAAATACGTATTCGTGTGAGACAAAAATAGTTTACGTGTTAAAAAGTGCAAGTATTAAATAAAAGAATCTCACAGCTCTCTATATCAGTGAAGTGCTATTTAATTTGTGTCAAGGAGTAATAGAAAGGAGTGCATTAAAACTTAAAATATGTGTAAACCTACATTCTTGTTGCACCACAACCCTGCTAAGAGAAAACTGTCTCTAACAATAATACTGACGCAGCCGAGGCAAACATAAATATAAAATATCTAAAGAAACAGTAAAATTACAAAGCTAATATTTTTAAACTTGGGGCGAAGGCTACCAGAAACCGGGTAATATACGTGCGGTTGCAGCGAATTTCAAGTTCGGCTCCCCAACAGTTGAACTATAATACAACTCTTTCAATACTCCTACTTCAAATCGGCTTTTCATGCGTAGCAGCAACTACCTACTTCAAATTGCTTCCCAAACGTGGGGCTAACATCAACAACAAAACCAACTTCAAATAGGCGTCCATACGTGGGGCAAATAATAACGTAACAATACATCATCTACAAACTGACTTTCCATACGTGGAGCTAATAAAATACTTTTAAAATTGGCGCCCAAGCGGTGCAAATAACGAAACAATTCAACAACTGCAAATTGACGCCCAAAGCGTGGTAAAAATAACGTAACAAACCACCTTCTTCAAAGTGTTCTGTGTAATCTTCCTGGATCCGCAGAAAAACTTCGGTAAATCTTCCTGATCAAAACAAAAAAAGGATCTACTTTCTAGTAGTATTATTTATCAAGTTATTGGTACTTTAACAATATGAATGAACTTATGAATTTTTAAAATGTTCTACGCAGTGTTATTTCAAATAACATTTTAAACAACTTACTATTAGCGTAACAATATAAACGTTACAACAAAATCAGAGAACATATGGTGTACAACGGAGGAAGACATCTCGCGCACTACTACCTACGGGAGATTTGTTGTGGCTACTGCCCCAAGGAGGAAGGGATGAAGTGATGAAACCGCAGGCAGGCAGGCAGACAGACAGGCCACAAAGACACGAAGAAGTCCTTAACAGTTCCTGGCTTAAAGACCTCAAAGAAGCTGCCCAGAGAGGACGATGAACGACACGTTCAAACAGGCACCTCTTTTAGTGTCCACTTGGAGTGCTGTTTCCTTGGAGCGCTGTCATACGCCACGAAACCTAAGTATTCCTAAAATATGAGAAGGAAACAGAATGAAAATGAAATGAGGGAATGGAAATCCCTCACTCTAGCATTCGCCTATCGACCAGGGAAAACCACAAGAAATTCAAGATCAGAGGTGGACAGTCGACGGGAATCGAATGCAAGCTCACATACTCACACACTCAATATTCACACACAATGCAGCCTTTATTTTTTCAAATTTAATTCAACCTTCCAAGATATACAGTTTAAAATGTGGTAAAAGCCGAACTCCTCCAAACGTAGGCTTTAAAGTGACCACATAAATCTCAAAACACGTTTTGCCCACTTTTTCTACGAATTGATAATGATAGTGCCATAGTTTGGGTGTTACGACTGCATTAAAGATGATCTCTTAAGCCTCTGATCTATATTTGCATAATAAGTAATAAGGGTTTTGGAAACTTCAGGCTTTGTACAAGAGAATATCTCTACACCTCATTGCTACACACAGTGAAAAATAGCGATCTGGACCATCTGTTTCCGATAAAAAATAGGAAATCATGAAGTAATCTTTCCTCGACTATTGTGACAAAAGTATCTTTTCAATTTTTTCCTGAATTAAAGTGATTGTTATAAAAGAACGAGGTTTTGTTGCCAGTCTCTTTGATTATAAACCACAACCTTCCTGTTCAGTATAGCACGTGGTTTGGGTTACTTGGCACTAAAAGAGGTGTGGATGCATAAAATGGTGAAGAGGAAAGTAATTCATATGAATTCTCTGTTGAATACATTCCGTGCATAGTATTCTCAACTATTTGTTTTGAAAAAATCATTTTTGCATTGGAAATGGCATTTATAAGCACATACACCGCCAACTTTGGATTTCTGAAACATGGAATAAAACGAAGCGATGAACGCTTCTTTAGGTCTGCAATTCAACGCAAAAATTAATTGGTAAAAGCAAATTGTCACCCTCTACGCGGGTCCTCGTTTATTTTATTATTACAGTTATGCAACTTGAAATGGTATATTTCTGCTCCACGCTTGGGAAGCCAATTTGAAGTAGTATTGTTCTTGGAGTTTACGTTATTTAGCACCACTTATGGACGTCAATTTGAAGTAGTGTTTTACTGCTGTTGGAGATTGCACCACACTTTGATAAGCCAATTTGAAGAAGATTGTTACGTAATATGCTGCTACGTATGAGAAGCCGATTTTTGAAGATGTATTTTTGTTGTTATAAGCATTCGCAATGACTGTGACATACATTTTTACATATTATTACTTATATCTTGCGTCAAGGCGGGCTGTTATTGAATTTACATATTATGTAATTCAAGTGTTAAAAATACTGCCTCAAACTTTACTTTATTGCTTGACTCAACGTAATACTTGCTCGACTCTAATTAATATTTATTACATTCTCTACTATGTATAGTAAGTAGGGGAAGTATTGTATTCCACCCAAAAATTCGATAACGAGATATCACTGGAAATATATGTTTTGAGACCCCCTGAATCCAAAAAAAAAGCATTTTTGGAAACATGTCCGTGTGTGTGTCTCTGAACACCAAAACTCAGAAACGAACAGTCGGATAACACCAAACTTGGTATTAAGGTTCAGTATCTTCCAGAGATGCGACACGTAGGTTTTCAAGAAAATCCCCCACCCCAGATTAACCTTTGCATGGAACATTTTTCGAAAATTTTAATATATCTCGAGTTTTCTGGGAATACCTCCAAAAGTATTCTTCATTGTGAACGACTTTTGCATAACTGGTAAACCAAAAGAGATAGACAGAATTTTACTACACCAAAAATATAGATCGCGTTAAACTAAACAATTTATGTCATATACATTTTTTGTTGTTGAGTGAACCATTTTCGAGATATTGCTTGTTATTCCCTTAAATTTTCCAATATTTATACTTTTTCTCAAATGGGAATTCGTTATTCATTTTTTATGTCCTGGACATACAAAGAGAATGGAATGCTGCACATAGCAACCAGCTCTTAAAAACATTTGACTATAGCTTAAAGTGTACCGTATTCCCCTTGCGTCAATCAGATTAACATCTCGAGATCTCGATTAAGATGAAGCATATTGAGAATAAGCATTTGTAAAAATAGTTTGTACAAGAGTAGAAAAAGTCATGTGAGTGTAATACATCAGATTTTTTTAAAATTATTTATTGAGCCTACAAAATGCGAGTTCGTGTCTTCTGACTGATAGCCGCATCGAAATTCTCTTCTTTTCCTTTACTGGCTGCTGAGACTGTATGTGGACATCTCAAAGGGTATGGAACGTAAGAAAATAACGTTATGCACAATTAAAGTTATACTGCAATATCTAATTCTGAAGATTTCCAAGTAAAACTTAAATGTAAACACCTTACAAAAGTTTGTGTTTATTATGTCGTACGCATTTCCACTTCGTTTTAATTGAAATTTATGTGTAACTGAATAGCGACTTATTTATCACTGACTCTACTTTGCAAAACACTTGTCACTAGAATATTTACACTTCTTCCTCACACACACTAATACTATGTTGTGTCTTAATCCATTGTTCGTTAAGGTGCGGAATTATATAACAAAGTTACACAGTTTTTGTATCGCATGTAAGTTCGTAAGACAATGTTAATTAGAATTTATCTATTTCGCGCAAGCGATAATATTGTCCATAGTAATCCACTGTTCCTGATGGCGCGGAATTCTTGTACAAAATAACGTAACTTTGTTACACGACTGAGTTATAAGGAGACTAACTTTAGTTGTCTGACACCAGCTGGTTCCTGGTGGTTCAAATTTTCTGGTGAATTTTCTGATTGGCTGAGGATAACAGCGATTTCTAAGTTTACACAAATCTGGAGGGTGTTTAGGTTTTCTTATTCGTTCCCTCAAAGTCAAATGGAAAAATATAATCCAGGATTCCCCTGCTTCAACATAATTTTGGGATCCCTTTAGTGTTAATCACTTGCGTCTTTCTAGCATGGAGAGTTTATAAAAGACTTTTGTTCGTCGAGCAACCTTCTCCTTTTGTTTGGTACTCACCTGCTTTTGCCGAAAAAGTTTCTGTGGAAATCTTATGCGTCAAGTATATAAGAGAAAATATCTAACAAAATATTGATATCAAATACATTTAATTTATCTTACAGAAATATAGTTAAACACTGTGATTACACGAATTAAATATAATGTATACATGATTATAGGTAGGACAATAATATAATGTAAAATACTGCTTCACCTTCCCGGTGGTTGTGTAAGGGGACATATCAGATAACAAATAAGGATAGGAAAAACAGCATATAAAATGTTGGAATTAGGATTAAAAATCAATGTTAAAATATTGGGAATAATTGAAAAGTATAAAACCAACTTGCAACACAGCTGTAATTAAAACAGGCAAGCTAGCAAACGAGAGGTGAAAGTCTATAAACACATGCGCTAATGCGCACAGAGTTCAGGCTAAACATCACAAAATAGAAAGAGACAGAAATAGTGATCCATTATCCGGAACTCGACGGAGTTGGTATAATAGAAAAGGAAACTGCTTAAGAGAAGGGCAGAGACATTGGATTTTGCCGGATAAGTAAGCAGCACGCGTGACTTTGGCACATTTTATTGACATAGTATTCCTACGTAACGTTACTTAAGAACCTATGGAAATTGCTGTAACAAATAAAGGCGCGAATTCTGGCGTCATAGGAAAACAGATAAAAACGTAGAGATAGTCTCTTGTCATTAGTTAACGTGCTACTATCGTAGCAACCGATATTAGAATCAGTGATGTAATTAAATTGTGAAACCATATGGAAGATGCTGCGTATATCGGTGGGAAGATCGTGTGACGAATTAGATAGTCTACAGAATAACATAAAATGACAGCGGGCATGTTTAAGCTATAAGATTTAAAAACACTTCTTAAGGGAAAATTGCTAGCCGCCAAAATAGACATAACTTTCTTCAATAAATCAAGGTTATGGGGAAAACTGTTTATTATATTGCATTCACCCACAAAATCCTAGAGGTATTATCCAACTAGATAGGACGGAATTCCTTCCTCAGCTCTTCGACTGGCAGCCGGCAAGAACGTCTACAAAGCAACGGAGATCCAGGAGGTACATGAACTGACGTGTACTGCCACCACAGTGGACAGCCGAACGAAAGCCTTTTCAACCTCTACATAACGTCTTTAAACAAGCTTAAAATATTTCGTCAGTAATTATCACAGAATGCACATGTTCACAGCAGCAGTAATACTAGTAATAATAAATAAATGCTCACTTTGGCTAATTGGGAATAATGTTACAACAGCATGGCAGCTGCAAACTCCACCTTCCTCCGTCCACACTCACCCAGAATATTCTGGGCAGAGTTCCGCAATATGGGCTGCATATGGTCTGTGAGGCTTTATGACGTCAATATGCCGCTTACTACATTCGGATTCCAAGACCTCAGCCGCCAGTATTCTATAAAGTAGCCATCAATTGGTCCCAGCAAGGGCCGGAAAAAAAACAAAAAAACAAAAACAAAAACATGTTGGTACAAAAAGTTATACTAGAGTCCCTCCTATCACAGGTAGTAGTGCTTCGTGGAATAATAAATAAATAATAATAATACAAATCCATAACTAGAAAACAGTTTTATTTGAAACAAAATTAGACAACTGGGGCCGGGTCGGATAGTTCTTATTCTCGGGATCGCATCGGGTCTAAGAATTTCGGCCCGTACAGACGTCTACTACAAACATAAAAATTGCCATTTAAATCAGAACATACTTGAACGCCTCTTTTTTAAGCTTTATGTTTGAATTTGCAACTGGCATTTGTAATACCTGCGTGCCCTCTTAATAAACCTAAGGGGAATTGATGGGCCAAAAAAAAAAAAAAGATTGCATAATCCCTTTTTATATGGAGATGGGAAAACGTTGGTTATTCAAAGTTTCAAAATGTTACAGAATGCAATAACAAGCGTTGTGGTTGTAGATTAATGGTTCCCCCAACAACGTTTGTGCTACTAAAATGGCGAATGCTGGGAACAGTTTTGTTTGTAATTCTAAGCTTAAAATCCTTTAATAAATAATAATAATATACAATGCAGAATGTCAATGAGTATTGCAGATTGAAAAGACAATGAGAGAAAGGGACAGCACAATAGTCATTGGTGGTTGCAATTTCTCTATCTGCTGAAAAATTATGCCTTTCAATTGTTAACAGGCGGTGAACAACACTTCTCCCATATGTTCCACCGGACAGCTTACGCATTTTAGTAGAATATTTTTATTTCCCCATTGTGAGTCAAGTTTAATTCAATTTTATTCACTGTATACACTCGATTTGGGCACTACACGTTCCGTAGACAACTGAATGGGTGCTCGCAAAAACGGGCTAAGCACCATTTTATCACAACAAGGAAAAGGTAACTTTGCTCGTCGCTATTTACGTTAGTGTAAGAAAAATTGCAAAGTGCTTTACACAAATGTTGTTTAGTTTTTATGAGGAGTGAGAAAACAACATAAAATAGTAGGTTCCCATTTAAATAAATTAAATTGACCCTAAAATGACCATCACGAGTCCTCCAAACAAAACACGACTAATGGCATTTACTTTTCCCCATAATATCAAGCAACTTTTATTCAAGACATTTCTTTCTACAACCTTAGTTTTGGAGATATTGTACAGTCTGTACTTAAATAGTCCATTGTGTATACTCGTACTTGAGCTTGGACAAAAATATAAAGAAACAAATAATGCACAATTTGTAAAGTGTTGGAAAGTGTTTACTCTAAGTTGGAGGGTTGTTATTCAGAGGCTTAACCATGTAATTTAAGGGATGACACACAATTACGCCTTTTAAAAACGATTTCATTTGGCTAATAGAAATGCAAAATTGTAAACACTCCACACAAAATATAAAATGCTACTTTAACGCTTCTATTTTAAATATACCGTTATCTCCGTAATGAATTTCTTCTTTATTCTTATTGTGCTGGCCATTGCTTTGCCTCTTCAGTAATTATTTTCCTTCATTCTTGGCAATATCACTCATGCTTCTCCACTTCCTCAATTACACCGGCACTATTCTCATAATCTCTTTTAATTCTCTCGTTCTCACTCTGCGTTTCCTACATATCTCTACAGAGGTTCATTTCCGCTGCCAGGAAATTAACTTTTATTTTCTTCATAATTTCAATTACTTTCTAGAGATGAGAGATATAATACATTCTCATTTTAACAGCCTCTATATGCAATTTTGTGAAAACACTGAGCCAATTCTCCTAAAAATAGTTTTGTAGGACTTCTGATAATGTAGAAAGCATGCGTTGAATATTGTTACTTTCTCTACTGCTTACCAATGTTTATTTAGAGTCGCCAAACTGCGACTACATACAGTACATATGAATGTAGCAATAAAGGAAGTATATTGATACCCTAATTATTAACAGGAAGATATAAATAACTAAATAAACAAATCTTAAGAGAAATAATTGCAATAAATAACTTCTATATGTTAAATCACTGTATACTCTAACAAGCCTGCGTTAAAAGATTTATCCGGAGAAAAAGCACATTAGCGAAACGTGTTAAGGAAAGTCATTAGTAGCGTTAACCTAAAGGTTCCTGGAATGCAGTTAAGGTTGGATTCAGTATGTTTGAATAGTTACGTATATAGGAATTCTGTAAATTAGAAAGGAATGAAGTTCTTAGATTTGAGGAGGCACCGCCTAGAAATAGTGTCAGATACGCACACGTAGAGTCTTAAGATTGGACCGCGTATATAGGAACGTTGGTAGGGGTTGCGATAGGCAGGAGTATCTTAAATTAAGAAAAGAACGTATATTCTAAATTAGACTTACTTAACTTCCTAAATGATGTGATGTACTTATATGACGACGCTTGCGATTACTGGTATGGTAGTTAGCTTCTTTTTAGGTTGTGTTGAGGTTAGGTTGAGTGAGAAAGATTTGGTAGCTATTGCGAGAGATCTCTCCAAGTAACACCTATGAACTTCGGCAACTGACGTTTCGCATAATTATCATTCTAGAGATAATTTAATTCTATAATTCAACAGTCGGCGACACTTTTCAAACAGAATGCTTGAGTCACTATACTAAAATTATCAACTAACTTAACTGGGGTTATTACTCTTTCAGGTACTCTGAGACAAAGATCTCATAGCTATACCACTGAAGCAGCCGGCGGATCAAACTACGCAGAACGAACTAAGAGACGACGACGTCGTAGAACTCAATAACAAAACACGTAATATTAAACGTTACCTAATTTGATGCAACTTCGAGATAGCAGCATCAAAACTTGAAGCAAAGGGTACAGCTTCAAAATTGTGGAACCACGAACGGCTTTAATAGGAAGAAGTTCACTGCTTGGCAGATGAAGGAAGTAATAGGCGGATGGACATCATAGCTATCAGCAGGAAGAAATCCCAGGCATCGGATTCGAGACCGGAGTCATTCAACTCCAAAAAGTTGACAAAAAGAATTAATTGATGAACGCCTTCCCCATAGTGCAAACAGTATTACAATATAAATACTATTTGTGTGACACGTCTTCTGTTTGTATCACGTGGTACAATAACCAAGGACTTTGTAAATAGAGGGATAAATACAAAATTATTAAAAGTATTCAGATACTGTTACATAATATATTGTAAAAGAATCAATCATGTATATAGCATTCACAGCACATAATTTGTTGATTTATTGAGTTTAATAGCCTGGATATGTAATTCGATTTTATTGTTTTTCTTCCTACATATTAATCTTGATGTTGCCTAATTATAGTTGGACATGCTCATAGTTATTTTATATTGATATTATTATATTTACACGTTTTATTGTATCATATCTCTTGTTCTATGTTATTTAGCAAACTAAAGTGTAACATGTTTAAATAAAATAATGAATTCCAGCCATATTTCATATCATAAAATCGAAATTCAATACCGAGATTTCACCGGAAATACTTGTTTCGACACTCCCTGAATTAAAAAAAATGAGAGAGAACTTATATAACAAGGTCCGTGTGTGTGTGCACAGCGTAACATAAATATTTGGTAGGTATTTAAGTTCACCGAACTGCAAGGATGCGACAAGAATCTTTGCAAAAAAGATCCCCACCGCAAAATATCCTTCACATGAAAACAATTTAGTTGTTTTTAACTTTTTAAAAATGGCTAACTACCATATGTTTAAGATATTCTCATAACAAAATGCATATCTTGAATTTTCTGCAAATTCTTTTCCTAGTGTTAATTGGTAAACCATAAGAAAATCTTACTACTACAAAATTGTACCACGTAAAAAATGTAAATTTCCTTAAAGCATATAATTTGTGTCACTTTTTGGTGGCGTTAACCCTCCCTTTCGGAGATATTCTTTTTTATTGGTCTGAGTTTTTGAACTTTATACTTTTATCACCAGTAAATCTACATCCTTTTCACTTTCTCTACCACGTACATATTACGTAGAGAAGGTATTGCATTCCAACCAAATATTCCATATCGAGATTTCACAGGAAATACATGTTTTGAGGACCCGGAATAAGAAAAAAGCATTTTTAGCAAAAGGTGCTCGCGCACGTGTGTATGTCTGAACAACATAACACAAAAACGAAATGTTGCATAATATCAAACAAGCTATTTAGGTTCAGTACCTACCAAAGATGGACATGAAAATTTTCAAGAAAATCCTACCACCCCAAACTACCATACACTGAACATTTTTCGAACATTTTTATTTTCTAAAAATAGCTGTAGCGATTCTGATCAAAATACCATATATTAAAGACATTTCATGCCAAAATGTGTACTTGAATTTTCTGGAAATAGCCTGAAAGGTGCTCTTTATTCGGAAGGAATCTTTTCTAATCTTGTAAAACTGGTAAACGTTAAGCGGTAGACTAAAACATTTCAAATAATTTTTTGCGACATCAGCCATTTCCGAGATATGCGTTATTAAAGGTTCGAATAGTTCATTTCTTGGTCATTCTCTTAAAGTCCTGGCAATATTCAGTGTTTCTCGCGATTGCACGGAAACAATGTGGTATTTTAAGACAGCATATAACGCCTAGTACTTAAACATTTGACTATCACTGTTCCGTTTGTTTCTATAACGAAATGTGTAATGTAGCTATTTCTGAAAAGGTTTATCTAGTTAAAATGAACGATATAGAAAAATAAACTTTGTATGAATAATCTATATACTTATTAATAAATAATATAGGGTAGAGAAAGTTATGTAAATGTTACATATCAGATTTATGGAGGGTTATGAAAAGAGAACGGAACTCAAAGCCACCACATAGCACGGATTGAAAAGATTTTAATATCACTTTAGTCTACTGTATTTTGTACTTGTACAACGAAATGCATTTGTGTGTATTAAAAGTAACCTGCATTAATAAGAAGAATAAGCTTGTTCAAGAAGAGTTTGTAGAAGAGTGGGTAGAGAAAACCATGTGCTAAGATACACAGCAGGTTTTTTTCGTATTCAAGTGCAGCTCTCTGTTACAGATTCGTTGCATTTAGACCATTCATACTTCTCATGGACTTCGGTTTACAGTGGATGCATGGAACTTATACAAATGTAAGTCCATCAGTTTTATATTACACATGTATGCCCATAGAAATAATAAACTATTATTGTTTTGAAGTTCGATGTGGTAAAAACGTATACCTGTCTATGTCCATTACAAATTTACACAGAAGCCGTATTACGGAGCGATTTTTTCTCCACATTACGATATTCACGAGAGACGTTTGCCTAAAACTGATTTCAAATCAATTAATAAGTGCTTAGTTACGTTCAGCATTCAGAAACAACTCGAAATGTTTATCAGATACATAGAGGAATGAATTCCTTAGTCGTAGTAAACAGGCTCTTGTGATAAAAGGACGGGGACAGGGGAGAAGAATCACAAACTTTCGAACACCTAGCGCACTTATAGTTAAGAGTCGCTAGGTAGCAAATACGAAAGCGGTTCGGGAAAGCCAGAGCGCAGGGAAAGAGACAGACAGGGAAAGTACACTATCTCTTTCTTTCATTCTCGCTCTATGCGCTAGTAGTTCACATGACTCAGGACTGCTACGGCGATACTAGGTACATGTAAACATACAAAACGGAAGCTCCTAACGCTACGAAAGAAGAGGAACAAACAAATCGGTAATTTTAATGTACATTTCCTGCAATAAACGTTTATCCTTCAGCTACACAAAATTATGCAAAATTTAATACCAGCGATCAGACTAATTAGGCTAGACGCAGGAAAAATCAAGACATCTATTATTTTGCAAGTCAATATCTAAATTTAACTGTAATCATAAAGGAGGAGTATTTACTTTAGTTATATCTATCAAAATTCTGTTTTTATATCTTTCATAATTACAAATTCACTGGATTACAATATTACCCTAATAGCCAATTTATCTTTTGAACAATGGTTGTAATTTTCTTATAACATTTCTTAAAAAAATTAAAATCTATGTGGTTTTATCCCATACTGTTTATTAAGTGGTTTTGCACATACCTTAGAATTTATAGTTCTTTTCCTTCAAGTTATTTTCTGACTTATAATATATCTAACACCCCTAAGAATTAAAGTTTTTGAATAATTGTTATGCTTAATACAATATTTTATCTTACAGAGTATTTCCCAAGAAAGTACTTTGTTTTTGTATTTCCTTTTTCCGTTGAGATCCTTAAATTTTATTTTCCCATAGTTCCGTTCAGTAGTGGAGTGAGTTTTGTAATTGAGTTTATGAAAATCCGCAAAAGTAACGTGATCGTCCGCAAACATAATTGCATCCAATAGGGTTAGTCCTTATTTAAAATAGTTACTTAACTGTGCTTGCCATTTTGCAACATCTGCGTCAAAATATGTATTATATAACGTCAGAAAGAGTGGACCACCCTGTCTTACTCCTAGGTTTATAATTCTTGTACCACCACCACCACCACCACCACCACCACCACCACCACCGCCACCGCCGCCACCGCCGCCGCCGCCGCCGCCGCCGCCGCCGCCACCACCGCCGCCGCCGCCGCCGCCGCCGCCGCCGCCGCCGCCACCACCACCACCACCACCACCACCACCACCACCACCACCACCACCACCACCACCACCACCACCACCACCACCACCACCACCACCACCACCACCACCACCACCACCACCACCACCACCACCACCACCACCACCACCACCACCACCACCACCACCACCACCACCACCACCACCACCACCACCACCACCACCACCACCACCACCACCACCACCACCACCACCACCACCACCACCACCACCACCACCACCACCACCACCACCACCACCACCACCACCACCACCACCACCACCACCACCACCACCACCACCACCACCACCACCACCACCACCACCACCACCACCACCACCACCACCACCACCACCACCACCACCACCACCACCACCACCACCACGAATAACAACAATCACAATCGAATAAATTATTGTGTTGTATTGTTGTTGCTTCACATATGATAAGCTAATTTGAAGAAGGTTTGTATTATTCTTTTACTGTTGGGGAGTCAAACGAAGTAGTTGCAACCGCATGTATGGTAAAAGGTTTGCGGTAGCCTTCGCCCTAAATATACTTTCCGGTGGCCTTTGCTCCCCAAAAAATTCTAAAAATATTAACTTTGTAATTTTACTGTTTCTTTAAATATTATAATTTACGTTTGCTTCGGATGCATCAGTATTCATATTTTTTTTTAGAGACAAGAATGTCTTAGCAGGGAGTAGTGCGACTGAAGAATGTAGGCTTACACGGATTAAAATCCCTCTATTAATGCTTGACACGATTTAAATAACACTTCACTGACATAGAGAGAGCTGCGAGATTTGTTTTTTATTAGATACTTGCACTTGTTAACACGTAAACTATTTTTGTCTCACACAAAATACTTTTTAAGTTTCTCAAGAACGCATCTCGCGTCCGGTTAGGAACGCTGTCTACAAGCAACTGACTTTTGAATTTGTATATTTTGCTCCATGTTAGTTTTTGATTGGCTAATCCTAGTCCAATAGAATACCTTCATCATGTGTACATCAGTGTCGTTTTATACGTATGTTTAATCTATTATATGTTTCCATATTATCTTCGATATCTGTCTTCTTAGTGTTCATAAATGATATTTTTGATCCCAGTTCTATAATTTCTCCATCAGTAACCATTTTAACTCTTCTTTGTTCTTTCCCTATCAGTCATGGATTTGATTTTCTCACCCGAGATTTTTCATTATATATATATATATATATTTAATATTTGTTATCCCCCCGGGCGGCGCCGTGGCCGAGTGGTCACACCGCTCGCCTCTCACCGAGGCGGCGCGGGTCCAATCCCAGGCACCCGCATGTGGGATTTGTGGTGGACGAAGCGGCATCTGGGCAGGTTTTCTCTGGGTTCTCTGGTTTCCCCCGCCATTCATTCCACCAACTGCTCCATCATCACCTCTCCATTCATCCATTTCGACATCATTTCGTTTCATTTACTTCCTTCCTCCCATACCAGGCATCGGGTTGATCACCCATCCTGGACATTCTGGCTGCTCCATGAGAGTGTCTGCTCCTCGACGGGCCTCTGACCCCAGGCACCCGCCTGTAAGTCCTGAGGGGTGTAAGTCCTACATAAGATGAGGTTAAACAGTGAATGAAACAATATATTTTTTCCTATTTCGTTCAATTTAGTTACTGATCTTTACAGTTCCATTTCGTTTTCTGCTAATATTATCTGGTCATCTGCAAAAGTATAGTGTTTATATTTACATTATTTATGGTTATCCCTTTTGGTTTAATTACCTCTTTGTATAGTTCTATAAGTTTATTTATACCATCTCCACCACCACCACTGCACAACAACTAATAATAATAATAATAATAATAATAATAATAATAATAATAATAATAATAATAAAGTCAGTAGTATCTCAATACTTTACGGCAGACAGAGTTATTTCATTATCAATAGTCTAGCCAATGCTTGCAGGGCGCGTGACCTTGCATTGCTGAAGCTGACAAACGCATGGCGAGCAAAGAATAATTTGGTTTTCAACAGTTTTCTTCAATACGATTTCAAGTGAGGAAGTTGGCAGGGACACTTGAGCACTTTCTGTGAAAGTGGAAGCAAGCCTTAAAGAGACGAATGGAAGCCCTTGTCGTAGAGAAACGGAATCCAATTACTTGGCAGTCGGTGAGCAAACAGAAGGCTGCATTCGGTTTTCTAAGCAGATGATCAGAATGTAGCTCTTAGAGATTACATAAGAATTTCCCTCGCAATGGAGATTTCTGAAAGCATTGGTAAACAGGGCTTTCTTCCTTAATTGGAAGCTCCGGTGGATGCATTTGGGAAGGGAAAAGGTCTCCTAGAAGCTGAATTAAAATCGTGCACTTGTAGATTGCTACTGTGAACTACTGGCAAACCAACTAGAAATGATATTCCGGAGGACGTTACAAAACTAGATATTAATTTCCAGGATATTAAGCTATTACCCTCGCATGGCAGAGGGCCCTCTGAGGAGACAAAATAACTGATGTTGATTCTGCTCTCTCCGTTTCCTTTTTTGGTAGGTAGGCCGAGCGATATACCACCGTGGTAACGTGTGCCACTTGCATTTGAGAGGACCCAGCTTCAATCTCCAGCGACAACCCACGCAGACCCATGGTTTTCCCCACGTCGGCAGGCGAATGCCACCACAATTTTTTCCCCTCATTTACCTTTCATTCAGTTTCTTTCTCACCTTTCAATATGCATCTAGGGATAATTATATGAATAAAATTAGGAGAGTAAAGGAGGAAATGCTTGAAATGAAGGAGAATTGGGGAAGAAGAAAGAAGAAACTAGGAGGAGGAGGAGGAAATGGAGTTTTTAGTAGAGAAGAGGAAAATGGACGAGGAGGACGTTGATGAGGGGGAGCAGCCAATAGTAAATAGGAATAGAAGTTTGGAGTGGGAGGTAGTGAATGGAGCAGTTATGGTTTTCAGGGAGGAGGAGAAGAAGAAGATGGTGGTGAGGGAAAATGGAGTGAATGGTGGTAATTGGAGATAAAGTGAATTTAGTGTTAAGTGAGGTGAAATATGATTCTTATAGATAAAGTAAAGTAATGATTCTATAGCAAAGTAATAAATATAGTGATTATTGCGTTAAGTGAAGTGAAACGGAAAGAAGTTTATTCAGAGTGAGTGATAAGTTTAATAAAATTATTAAGTACTGTAAAACATTTAAAATATATAAGAAAACTGAAAGTTTAAAGTATATATTTTGAGGAAAATGTATTGAAAGCAATTGTTTAAAATAAAAATACCAGATAGACTTTTGTTAAAATTATTAGTAGGGATAAATAGAATAAGTAATATTATACATGACAGAACTTGGCATGATATCAAAAGAATTTGACAATTGTTATCAATAGTTGAAAATTAATATTTATATTAAGTGTAGTTTGGGTACTGGTTACCAATACAGTAACCACTGGATACCAGTGGTTAGAATATCCTTTAATTTAGAATAGAGACTTGTTATCCTTATTTTGTTTAGTATAGAAATTGGGAATAGCTGGATAGAGTTATTTTATGTTGCCGTTTACCAGTAACAGTAGTTTGAATATATAATTTTTATTGAATTTTAACTGTAATGATTATTATTTTAGCTTACTTATGGTATCTATTTTCTACTTTTATTCACTAGAACATAAGCCAAATCTGTACAATAATAATCTATAAATTGAAAGAAATATTTAAATAAATAACACATTTGGAATACACTTCGTGGTGTAGGATACAAGGTACCAGGATGGTGTATTGCAGTTTTTATTTTATTTTATTTGTGCATCTAGGTTTTATGGCATATGGCGGTGGTGAACAGATGGTCGGATACATGCTCAATGGAAAGCATATTCCCCATGGACACCAGAGGGCTACTTGATTGGTGGGTTGTTCTTTGCACTCTTTCAGCAGCTGCAGCAGTAGGACGAACCTACAAGCTTGGACTTCCGCGCGTCTGTATAGCCTGTTTGCCTACGATCTGTAGCCTCCTGTGGTTCCTTCACTTCATCCCTTACTCCTGGTGGGTGGTAGCCGCAATAGATCTGTGCAGCGTCGCAGTGTGTGAGGTGTCCTCCCCCCCCCCTTTGAATCACCTTCAACTCTAGGTAGGTATAGAAGGTAATGCACTCCAACAAAAAATTCAATATAGAGATTCACTAGAAATACACGTTTTGAGTACTCTGAATCCAATTTTTTATTTTTTAGAAAAAGTCTGTGTGTGTGAAGTAAGATTTTGTGTATCTCTTACAATTACCTACAGAAAAGTCATTATTAATAAAGAGGAATTCACAGGCTGTTCGCAGAAAATTCAAGATAATATATTCTATTCCTCATCAAATATGCTATATATATATATTATTTTAATGAAATCGTTATAGCCATTTTTGAGAAAATAAAAACGATTCTTTTCATCCAAAGCATACTTTGGAGCAAGGGATATTCTTGAAAATCTTCGTGTCGCATTCTTGGAAGATACTGAACTTAAATACTAAGTTTGGTATTTAACCGACTTTTCGGTTTTGAATGATGCTATTCGCATATACGGAGCTTTTTTCTAAACATACTCTTTTGGATTCAGGGAGCATCAAAACGTGAATCTCAGTACCGAATTTTTTAGTGGAATGCAATTCTTCCTCTACTTAGTCTAAGGCAAGTTGTAGATAAAGTAATAAAAAGGAAGGTTGCTTTCTAAACCAGTGTAATTTATGACCATGGAAATTTACCCGACACGTTTTATGCAACACCTGCTTTAAAACATTCAAAAAGAGACGAAAGTCATTTTGCACTTAGATGTGGGAAATGAGAAAGGTGACTTTTAAAAGATCTTGTAGGTTGTTGAGAGCTGCACCTAGTTGTATCTTGGTGTTAGCGGGTAGTGTAATCACCTACCTTGTCGTAAATTACCATCTCAAAGTACTGCTATTATACTT
Source organism: Deroplatys truncata (assembly GCA_030765065.1). Taxonomy (NCBI): domain Eukaryota; kingdom Metazoa; phylum Arthropoda; class Insecta; order Mantodea; family Mantidae; genus Deroplatys; species Deroplatys truncata. The sequence goes on from CM060979.1 coordinate 92,378,993, forward strand.
TCTTCTTTAATAACTCTGTAATTTCAGCAACCCTCCCATAATTAACCTCACCTTCCCGACTCGGTTTCATTTGCTTAGGCCTTCTTTCCTATGCAGTTGTATTTACAAATTATTGTTTTTGTGCAATTAGTTTTAATTCCGAAGTAAAATTATTATTATTATTATTTCGGGGCACAATACAGAATAACTCTAACACAAAATACAAACAATTATAAAAAGAAACATGCACACATAAAGTAAAATTGTAAACTACAGTAACAGAGGCTTTTTTTAGGACTTGGACCCGTCTGCAAAATCTCTGGTTGCACTGAGGCTTATTGTGCTGACCTGTAATGGTTGCTACCCCTTCACACTAGTTCTGAATCCCTTACTAGATTACGCAAACCCAGTAGGTAGAATAGTCCTCTGATTCCATAACAAATTTCCGAAAGATTTTGTATCTCCTTGAAGCATAGAACATGATAGGCTGTTTCAGTTCCAGACCCACATAGTCTACAGTCTGTGCTGCCCTGAAACTTCTCTATTATGTGTAGATGCTTCCACACTAGTGCATGACCAGTGGCAAAGGCTACTTTGTTTTTAACTGAGACTTTCTACATTTAAGCGGTCTGTCAGTTAAAGGTTAGCATGGTTCTTTGATAAACAGTTTCCCAAGCCAAATTCCTGGAATCCTATTCCAGGTCAAAGTGTTTAATGGAACATTTAGGTGTGCCTAGAGGTGGCTCTGGTTTGGGTTTTAGCTGTATCCAAACTTGGCTTGCAAGCTCGTCATCTTTCTCATTGCCTTCAATTTTTTTGTGCCCTGGGACCCATGACCAACAAACTTTGGGTTCTGCCAGGCTATATAAGGCAGTAATACATTCACCTATCAGTCTAGAGGACACTAAGGACTGCCTTTAGTGCTCCCTGGCTGTCTGAAAGAATGAAGACCTGCTTATTTTATACTCTATTCTAAAATTCTCTTTTGCATATTGTAGAATGGCAAATACTTCGGCTTGAAATGCGATGGTTACCAGACCCAGTGAATTACTAAAACTACACCTGTGTCTTAAACCAAATTCCCCAGATCCCGCCCCTGAGTCTGTTTTTAAGCCATCTGTGAACCAGCTCAAAGAATACTCAGTAATTCTTATAGGATTCCTGCCATACGTCATCTTCAGTTATCGTAACAGAGCTTAATAAAACCAAGAACACTTTTGAAACTTTGTCTTTAACGTTACGATTTCAAGTCATGAATTTACTGGAACAACAGCTGGACTGAAAAACAAAATATGAACATATATCAACAGACTGCACCAGCTATTCCTGATGCACGTTTTGGAATCTCAGCTCAAAGGTTCCGGCTTGAATACCCATTTGGGAAGAGGGAAAGTTTCTTTATTTAGCATCACCCCCTTTCCTCCGAGGTGTCTGGAGACAGTATTGAAATGTTTGTTGAATTATCTTATTCTAGTTAGTGGTTGAATTTCACACATTCTCGAACACATTTATTACTTATTCTGACAAAACCTGTTCTTTCTTACTATTTATCTAAGTGTAGTTATTTCTTAGGTTTAATGTGATGTAGGAAAAAATTTTTGATGTCCTGAATATTCGACTATGTTGAATTTCTTTCTTAGTGCCTCTGTGTTTGCGATTTGACGAATGTTCTCCAACAGTTTAAATTATATTCAATGAAACTTTCAGTATTATACAAAAGTATTTGCTGTATTAAAAGCAGATAAGTTAATTTTATAAAGACTTCAAACATGAAAATCTTGGAAAATCAGTGCAACTGCTATCACGGTTGATCTCAATGCGGCTTCCTTTAGAAATTGCATTTCCATTTGAATGTCAGCCAATATCGAAGATTTTAGACATTCGATTGACGTTCATGCACTATGACCGTGGTTTTATCTGGCATTCTCAGCTCATGTTTGGAAATTGCTTCGCACTAGTAGGAAACTTCTTCGTATACGTATCCTCCGTAAGTGCCCTCTTACCGTCCAGCTGGTGAAAACTTGTAGGAAAATTTAAGAAGATAAGGCGATGGATAAAGAAGTCTAAATGATGTAGAATAAGTCAATAATAATGAAGATGATATTAACAATTTCAGACCCTGTTTCAGGAGCAGAAATGGTATTCATGAAAAATATGTTCATTAAAGTTACAATAGAATAGAATTATGCATGAAATAAAACACAAAAATACCTTTCAAAGTAAACTATCGAAGAGAACCCGGCAGGAGAAAAGAAAGAGAAACTGCTAATTTACATTTCTGCGGCAAGCGTCTTTAAGGAAAACTGTATGCAGGTGAACAAAATATAGGAGCAAGGCTTAAGCTTTAGTTTAAACTCTGCGTGTATTACAGTAGAGCAGCCAGATTCGGCTTTGTAAAATAGGGTGTTGTGGTTATCGTACAACATTAAGTTAAAATGACCGAAAAATCAGAGCAAAAAGTTAGGACTTCACTTCTCAGAAAGTTAGCATTCTTCTAGAAATTGGAGAAGCGGCGTAAGCATGTAATAGAGTGCAAGCAATTGGACTAAGTACTATGGAGAAGAATGACAACCGTGGGGGGAAACTGCGATACGAAAGATATAATACAATGGTGTGAAACATTGTTTATAGTTCTGCATGCTGTAAGCTTGAGATGCCGGAAAAATCTTCAGCTGCAATTAACATGCTTTCACTTGCACATAACCTTAAATTAAGAGAAGCATTGTTTCCGACTAGAGGACTTCGTTACTGAAACATAAAACAATGCGTTATATGTGCGAGAGGGCTTTAAAAATAAGTCACACATTATGACAGTAGACCAAGCAGCTTGATTGAATGATACCCTGCAATACAAAGTCAATACAAATACTTCAGACTATTTTTCAACATAGACAGTAAGTCTCTGTACACAAAGGTCTGAACGTACTATCAATCATACAATTCCCTGACGATAGAAATCCGCTCCTTGGTCATGAAGCCAAACGTTGTTTGAACTTCGTTTTGGCAAATCCCTTTCCACTCATATGGTTCTTCAGCATTCTGCATGATGAAAGATCCGGCTGCTTCTATACCTCCAAACGAAAACGCTGCAGGTGTCGTTGGTCGCAAAGCACAATTTTCGATACTACAGACGATATCGGACAATGGAATGAGAACCACATAACGAGTTCTCATCTGCTGTACAATGTTTGTAATATTCACTCTGTGGTTGCTGCGAATAATTTCATCGATTTTCCGGATATTATCATTTGTGGTCGATGTTAATGGCCTTCCTTCCCGATCAGCATCACCCATGTATGTGCGGCCTTCAAATGGTGTTCAAATTGTTGCCGTCATTTCACAGTGGCTGGACACAAACTTGTATTTGGTCCATATACCGTCAACATTTCACGATGCATCTCTGTACAGTTTAGACGTTTTACCCACAAGATTCGTACTGCTCCGTGTACTGCAACTCTGGAGTACGTTTCCAGTTGACTGGCCAGTTTACTCTTGCATTATAAATCACGTATTGTGAGTACCGTATCAGAACTGTTTTTATATGAAGTCCTGAACATGAACTCTATTCTGACAATGCGCCACTCTTGTTGTAATGTGATCTTCGTCGGATGATATGTGCAACTTACTTTCTGAAGCCTCCTCGCAGATGTGACGGCAAAGAGTGGACAATGTACGCGATAAAAGCATACATTTAAAACTAAGGGCATAGCAAATTAAGTTTTGCTTCTTACCAGTCGGTTCTATGTTTAATTGCATCATCAACAATTTCTGGTACTATTGTTGCCGATTGTTTTCTTAATCATTTGAATTCTCGTAGAATTCTCAGTCTTTTCATACGTGAAAATGGTTTGAACGCATTACAAGGTCTTCTGCTGTGCATAGGGATTAAAATAATTTGTATTTTCTCATCACTAACATCGTCTTCTTCACAGCGACTTCTTATCTTAAACCACAGTTCAGGACGGTTTAAGCCAAGCCACATATGAGCTCAGCTTATCGCTTGAACTACGCACTATAAACGCCTTTGTAACAAGCTTGGGATCGGGGAAACAGAACCTTAGTCACCTAATAGAGGCAGCAGAGCTAATCTGGCGTTAAAAAATCTCCTTAACTAGCTGGCTTACTCGAAGTTATAGCGGTAATTTTTTAAACTCGAATGACGATTTAGTTAATTGCATTTGCCTCCCGCGTAGATTGCGTCGCGGTCTCTGTATTACTTTGTTATCTTTGTTTGTCGGGCGCTTGTTGGTTAATTATTTTAAACTTGGGTAATATTTTCCTCCAGATAGCTATTGTTACTCAGTCGAGCACATTTCTAAGCAGGGTGTGTAAGCGGAAAGGAGTCGTTGCTAAAAGATAACACTGTTTTCAAACATTTGAGAGTTAGACTTTTGTCTTCACGCTTAGTTTCGCATAACAATTGACGCATTTAATTTCCCTACACGCCTGACTAAGCTGTTTAGATATTTATAAAGGTTAGTACAATACTTTTAGTTACCGCGCATCAATTACTTCGCGTACTTTATTGTTCTGCACATTTCTATTAACTTTACGACGTGTACCTCCTGAGATATTCTTCAAAACTGGGCGATACTTCCTCACGGCTCGAGAATAATTACCCTTTCATCTCTAATTGCCTAAACATTCTAACTTAATTCTTATTGGCTACTACATTGCGATAACTTTAGCGTCGTTAGCCAATAACTATTACGGTCACATATGCTCTAGGGAAGATATCGTAACGAGCTATAGAGAGGTTCGAATAGGGAAACAAAGTTTCGTCGGTATTGCCAATATTTAGGAAGATTGCTGAAACGATGGAGACACGACTTTTTGGGGACACGGGGCTGCCCTGTCAGCAGACAGAATAGTATTTAACGGCCACGGAATTACATCACACACTCACTGATTTCTGGTCGACATTCTCATATGGCGAATTTCTGGGATGCGTTACCCCTCACCAGAGCTAAGTTAAACTTTTATCGCGTGAACTTCAAGACCACCGTAAGACAGGCAAGATGCACTAGTGACATGCCCGTACCCAGAAAAAAATTTCGGGGAGGGTTTTTTTCCGCAAGTAGATCTAAACTTAATAGTACCCCACACAGTTATCATATACCTACTCCGAAGTACAGAGAGAGCCAAAAGACTACGAATCGGTTGCGCGGTGTTTTTGCCGTTCGCGTCCTCGGCGCTCGTTGCCGTCTGCCGCTATCAGAGAAAGGCGCGGATGAAAACATACAGCATTTTTAAAACCACTTTTAAAGGCTTTACTTACCAACTTTATTGTTGCTAAGTAGAAAAAACTTGGATTTTTTTTGAGTCGATAGTTGAAGCCCGTGCATGCGTAAACACAGTTTGCCCCGTTTTTAGAGGATTAACAGACACAGCGCGATTTTGCCTTTTTTCAATAAGACTCTGCAACAGCTCATACGGTCAATACTTCGATGAGAACAATTGAAAGTGTGCTTGAGGACAGAATTATTAGTAGATGTGTGGCCCCCTCGGTCCCACGACTTAACCCCCTGCGATTTCTATCTCTGGGGGCTACCTTAAAACATAAAGTGTACAAGACAAACCCACACACCCTGGAAGAATTAAAACAAAATATCCGCCAGGAAATTGTCAGCATTTCTCAATAAACTGCGGTGCCAAAGCTGTATGGCCAGTTTCAGCATCTCTTTTCATAAAGTTGGTAAATAAAGCCTTTAAAAGTAGCTTTAAAAATGTTGTATGGTTTCATCCGCGCTTTTCTATGTTAGCGGCAGACGGCAACGAGCGCCGAGGACGCGGAAAGGAAAAACATCGCGCAGCCGGTTCGTAGTTTTTTTGGCTCTCCCTGTATATAGACTTTACATGGATAAGAAAATTGCTTTGAGACATTATATAGACAATAAAAACTCACCATAATGAGGATATTCCACCTTACAGCACAAAACATGCAGACTGCTTCGAAAACCGGAATTTATGGTCACCTTACCTATTGTTAGGTGACGTATTAAGTTTTCCTTTTTCTTGTAAATGTGCTACTAGCATAGACTACTGTTATCCAACGACATTTTCCCCATATTGGTTTGCTATGAATTTAAATAAATAAAACTCAGAAGTTTCGGGGGGGGGAGTTGAACCCTAAAAATCCCCCTCTAAATACGGCCCTGGCTACTGATAAGCTCCTGTTCGTACGATCTATAAGTCTGTCTGCCTATCTACCGTCCTCCACTAACCATGTAAATTGAGTAAAAATATAGCAGTTAGTTTTTTATAAACCATCGGGGTTGTATATGCTTCCTCCCCAACTCATCGGCTACCCCGCTAGTCCCGCCATGCCCCGGACCACTAGCTCTACCGTTTGACGCTACCGCCCTCCTGGTTGTAAGCATCCTTTGGAGCTACCACTCTAGGGTGCTACAATATTCCCTCCATTTATATAAAAAAAAACATGCTACCCTGTGACCTCAATTCACACTTTCACTTCTTGGTGACAGGCAACTATCCCCTCGGTTTACTGTTACACACCTTCCTATTCTCAGCTTCAGTTAGGCAGTGCAATCCTTATTTTCTACCTAATCCTTAAAAACAAAAATCATCTAAAACTACAGTACAATATTACACACATAAAATCGGTTACAATTTTGTAATTTGAACTATAATGACCCTGGGGTTTACAGCATATCTAATATGGAATGTTACCTCAATTGTACAATGATCTAGAAGATTTTCATTGTTAATGCACCCTTTACCCCTTACAGTTGTAATTTCGTACAGTCCCGGCTAGACCTAATAACGAATGAAAAATTCCCCGATATTCAGGCAAAAGGAGCGAAACATTGGCAGAAAGTCTGACTTCGTTATTCTTCCACCGACAGTGTTTCAAGTTCTGGGAATGCTCCGTAGTCTACAAGTACCCTTTGGGTTAGAACAATCATCATTCTGAGAAATCGAATAATCGTAGGTGAAATATTAAACGTTTGTTCTCCTAGTTATTTAATTAAAATCATTTTATTAAAAGCTATATAATGCAAAAACCCTTAACAAATACAACGAAATAGAGTTTAAGCTGAGAATATGAAGATTCCGCATTCTCAGGACCCCAAGGTAGCCTTTTTGTAAAATACAGTGTGTCTGTGACCACCGTGGAAAATTATGTTCTCAGTTGTTAATTATAAAATGTCGTTTCACTAATTTCTAAGATTAGTAATTTTCTCTCTTTATATATAATTATCTAGCCTGACGGGTTAACGAACTCGTTTACAACTTAAGCAACAACGCTTAACGCATGACGGTTTTTAAAATATTTTAGCATTGTATCGCATAGTATCGTAGCGTCTTAAGCAGATTTGGTTCTCATTTGTTTTTCTGCGTCCTCTTTAGTTGGTAAATCAAGACCAAGGTTTGAAATGAAATATCGGCGGCATTTGTGTTATTTTACACACATTTTCTATGGAGCAACAACAACTATTTTCAACTCCCAACGAAAATCAAAGCCTTCTTCACAAATAATGTTCTTTCATAGCTCCAGTGCGTAAGTATTCCAGTATATAGACTTTGTAGAAACCTTTTAGTCTTTTAGTAATTTATGAACTGAAATTAGAAGTTTTTTATAGCCCATGTCCATCAGATGGAGTCGGGCATTTCAATAGTGGAAGAATTATCGAAATCAGTCGAGTGCTTTTTGAGATTGCCCTACACACATACAACGGAGGGACACTCGCGCACTGCAACCTGCATAGGTCTATTGTGGTTGCCATCCTCCAGGAAGAAGGGATGGAGTGAAGGAAGTACAGGAGGCTAAAGAGACGCGCGGAGGTCCCTAACAGTTTCAAGCTCGAAGGCCCATCCCACTGCTGGAGCTGTCTAGAGAGGGTAATGAACCACCCGTCGTCTATGGAGCTTTCTAGTGTCCAGGGGGAGTGGATACTCTTTCCTTTGAGCAGCATCCGCGCCGTCTCCCCGGCACCGCCGGCCACGAAACCTGGAAGCACACCTGAAAGACGAGGAGACGGAAATAAAGGGAAATGATGGAAAGGAAATTGTGGTGGCACCCCAGGATTTGCCTACCGACCACATAAAACCACGAAAACCCACGTTACGTTTTTTCTCTCTTTATAATATTAGTATAGACTATATTTGCTGTTTTCCATTGGTTTTAATATTTGTGTGACATAGTTGCAGAGAAAATGTGCGTAAGCTCATTTGTGATGAAAATCAGAATTTGAGTGTGTTTCCTTCTTACTGTAACACCCTGATTAAGGTAAAAGTGTGCTAGAGTTCCTTTACTTTTGTTAAATTCATTACCTGAAATGTATGCCATATCAAGTTAGTCTTGCCTGACAGAGACTGATCAATGGCTGCCTGAAGCTAGCGAGGTTTGCTTCATCCCTAGTGGATATTAACGGAGCTATTTGTAATGGTTTCCTCTCTGGCAATAGCTTTCAGCAATGCTTAGGTAAATATACTGCATAGCGACGAGGCTAGTGGATGATAATTGAACTGTTAAAATCATTTTTCGTGTAGGATGTGTTTACACATCTTGCTATATTCCAAATTAAAATTTAACTGTAGTTCCCCATCCACCTCTGTCTTGCGAGATCTTTACTTTCAGTCCTTTTACTCTCATCGCCCTCTTCACTCCGTGTGTTCACGCGTTGTTAGGCCTGCCTTTCTTCCTTCCTCCCTGCGAAAACTAATCCAAAATTCCGCTGGGAGTCTCTTCTGACATACCTCATATGTATACTATTATAATTACGTGGACTTTAATAATGCATTTCTAAGATCAATTTTCTGTCAGACTTTTATATTTTTAATTTTTTTCTATTTTGCAATGCCTTGCTGATATTTGCGCACAGTGTATTCCTGTCGAAAGAAGTTTCTTCAACTTGAGAAAAGTATGTAAACATTCAAATTTACATTTATATACTATTGTCTCTCCAAAATTTGATTCATATATTTGAATTTTACTTTCGTGGTGCAGCTTTGTCTCAATGCTCTATTTAACATTAATCATTTTTCGTTACTATACTCTATTTTATCAATAAAGCCTAGAGGTTTAATCTTTCAATGAAATAGAATTTAAGAAATAATTTAAAATATAAACAAAATCGTTTAACTATAGCACCTTATTTCACTATTAATAAACACCTTAGCTTACATTAAATGTCCAAGAATCACATCAACATATTTGTAGGCAGTAATTAACATCCAAATTTCTTTATGAATTTGATTTGATTTAACTATTAGAAATCATAACTATACTTTGAATTGAATGGAAAACTTACCTTATGAGAGCCCCCTATTCCTACAGAACTAGGAATGCCTAAATATTTACTAAGAACATCAGGACACAGTTTAAAATTTATTCTCGACCAGGATTCAGTTAATTTGACAAGAAATAAAGCTCAAGTACTTTATATTTTACAGTATTATTGTGTTTATCTACCGATATCAGTATATAGGTACATTTAAATATTGGTACTAAATTAAAATCACCTTATAAAATATGTAAAGAGTCGAAAAGAACATGTCACTGAACACATTTTCGTTCACTGTGCAATATCATATGTTTATACGAGGAATATCAGCTTATCTTGGGTGTAGCATAATAATATAGTTTCTTAATATAAGTTTCCTGAACTTGTGGTTTTAATTACAAAAACATATTACTTTATAACTGTATGTAATGCTTTAGTTAAAAAAAGGTTCAAAAGAACCTCAACTGACGGTACGCACTACACAAAATATCATAATTTGCCTTTTTAATCCAAAAGATCACATCCTAGGAATATCTTCCTTTATGGAAAGAGGTACCGTAGATATCTCACAAGAAAAAAGGCGTCTTCTCGTGTAAATAAGTTGACAGGGTCTATTATCATTAATATTCTTATTCTTGTTTAACTTTTTTAGCTTTTATTTCTACAAGTTCTGTAATTTCATTGACTTTGACTCTGAATTGTCCTAACTTTTAGTGTCTTCCACTTCATTGCGATGGGATTTATTCAATTATTGATGCAAAAAGCATAAATTAAATCACCCTTTGCTCTTCAACATAGCGATCTTCAGTATGCATACGCTAAGTGAACAAAGTAATGGACTGACTTTTGGAGCTGCTTTTAGAACACGCTAAACAAAATAGCATTTCTGTCCTCTTCCGTATTTCATCTTGGAATAGCGTGCATGAATGTTTAAAGCGTTTGTCCTTCCTTAAAACACCCATTCAAATCTGTGCATTTTGCTTTTTGCTTTTGTTTTCCATTTCTTTTTTCATAACCCTACTGTTGATAAACTACACTAAAACTAATGTTTATTCGTTAAAGATAATTTGAGGTATTTTGTGTATGGTAAGATTTTGTCTAAGTTTTACCGTTTGTAGTTATGCAAAAGTCATTCAGAATAAAGAGGACATAAGAGGCTAGTCCCAAAAAATTTAGGATTAGTCTACATTTGTCTTGAAAATATCTAAAACTTGTGGTATTATAATCAGCATTGTTAGTAACTTTAGAGAAAATTAAAATTTTCGAAAAATATTCCACGTAAACGGTAGTTTTGTGTGGGGAAGTTTCTTGAAATCTTTGTATGGTACCTTTGGAAGATACTGAGCTTAAATGATCAGTTGGATACTTTACCGACTTTTCGTTTATGAGTTATGTTGTTTACATTTACACGCGCACACAGCGCTTTCTAAATATGCTTTTTTTGGATTCCAAGTATCTCAAAACGTGTGTTTACAGTGAAGTATTAGTATCGAATTTTTGGGTGGAATGCAACTTTCCTTCTCTACCTGCTATGTACATCCTAGAACCTCCACCCAAAAAGAGAGCAAACTCTCGAAGCGTATATTTGCCAAGTCCAAATCATTTACGCGGCCGGTTCACAATGGTGTCTCGCGACGCGTGCTCTTAGCTTTGTTCTATTGTCACCTTTCATATTGAGTCCCAGTCATTAAAGATGCGCTTACAGCCGAGCGGTTATAAGCAGGTAAGTATCGCAAGGATAATTTTTTTCAGAATAACTTATATTTATTACACATACTATAATATAACTTCCAATTGCTAAGACCTATTATATTGTATGCTCACGCATAAAACTGAAAAACTCTCCCTTTCGTTTTCAAACTAAATAAGAAAAGAGTAAATACTAAAGTCCTAAATGAAAAATCTGATGTGATATATTCACATGAATTTCTCTACCCTTTATCTTTTTAGTGGGTATTCAAATTGGTCTTACTAAAGCTTGTGTTTCTATCTAATACATTTTAATCCAAATGAACCTTTGCATAATGGCTAGTTTACACATTTTTATAGATATAAAGGGAATAGCAATAGTCAAATATCTAAGAACTGGACGCTATATGCTGGCCTTAAAATTCCATACGCTTGAAAGCAATATAGGGTTCACTTTAGAATTCTTGCTAATATGAAATTTATTTTGAAAACGAAAAGAGTAATTTGTTCGTGTTTTTATGCATGTATGTCTTAAAATTAATAGATATTTTATGCATGGAAAACATATGGCATTGACATATATTTAACAAATTTAAATAATAAAATAGCATTTACACAAGAACACGAACCCAGGTTGTTCTACTTGCGAGACACATGCGTTACACCACTCGACTACCATGCATATAACCAAAGGGAAAGGCATCTTTCCGCACACCTTTGAAATGAACGCAGGGTGGTATTAAAGCGTGTTTCTGAACATAGCATCAACAAATGCTTCAGACATTTTCTGAATCGAACTTGGCTGTTGCTCATTTGTTTTGTCTTAGGCTGTACGTGGTAGAGAAGATAAAAATAGAAAGGCATTATGGCTCTCCAAGAGCCCAGGCTACTATCTGTGATTACTTTCTTGAGGATGCGAAGAGCAAGGATTTTTTTTCCCAAGTCCTCCACAATTCATTGTAGACCTCAAACACAATATTCACAGAGAAATTAATGCTATTCCGGTTGAAATCTTACAAAAGTTGTTTGGCGATATACATAGCAGAAACGGAGGGTATTTTCGGGACATAATTATGTGATTAAAAATTGTACATTTTTAGAATTAATTGCACATATTTATTAATTTACAAAAATAATATATTATTTACTTCAAAGTGCAAAATTGGTAATTACTGCAATTACAATTCGTTTCTACCAAAGTTTAATACGTGATGTTTTAATTTACGTTTAAATTGTGTCGTAGTTCGAGAATTTCTGATTTGAATAGGCGAAAATTCCAAATTCGGGGAATAATATGCTGAATAATGAACAAAGGTATATTCGGTGGCGAGTGATTGACAAGACATCCCCAGAATTTAGGTAGTGGCAAGTAAATTAATCTAGAATCAGTATTATGAGGGATGAAGTATTTTACAATATAAACGAGTAAGGGAATGGAAAATTCTTCAAAGAAAGCCACGACAATTCTTATCGCTGCGATCACATGGTCACACTTTTGCGTTTATACACAAATCGTGCACAGACGTTATAGTTTGGTTGTTTGCTCAGTTGTAAAAGAAAATAAATTACTGAGATGTATTTGGTTTATTGTAATAAAATATACCTTCGTTCTTTGTGGATAAACTTCAAGTTTGGTTGCCTTTAAGGGATTCAAAATCTCCCCTCCCCTCAAAGTAAGTCTGATGCGTTGAATTCGAATTCCATATTCGTCAAATAATGAGGTAATAAACTGTTCGTTTAAAATTGTAAACTTGAATAGAATTTGTAAAATTCATCTGCTTTGTGAGCAGATGATAATAATCAAAAGTCCTGCAAAATATGCGTATACTAAATAATTTTAACAAAAATCCCGTGCTGCTACAGCCTATGAGGGGCACCTGCCAACCCGATCGTCGATCTCATGCCGTCGTACGCAAGGCAGATGTGAAGAATCATCCAACCGATACGGGGAGGTGGTGCCGCTGGTATCACGCCAAAATATTGACCTCCTTAGCCGAGATCGCTGAGTATCGCAGCTCCTCACTTTCCTCCTCACGATGCTGAGTGGGCGCCGGTCCTATACCCAGGACTGAAAATCCGCACTCCAATGGTTGGATCGAACCCGGGCGCATTCCGTGATCGGGAACCAAAGCACCACGCTCTAACCCACTGCGCCACGTGCAGAACAAAATGTGTCCTTGTAGCCTTAATTCGCATTAAAATATAGAAAGCTTTAGCATCGTATCCTTAGTTTCTTAAAAGTGAGTCGATCCTGTCACCTATGGAGGCTGTCTCCGGCTAATCAGCTCTCTTCTGCAGTTATGGTTGCGGAGCATGGATTGTATAGGATGTCCTTGATAAAGGACGGTCAATCACGGCATGGGCATTCGCCAGTTAGAAAGTGAAAAACAAAATGATACGTTCTTGTTGACTTTTTACTTTCTCTACTCGTATATAAGTAGAGGAAGTAGGCATTCCACCCAAAACTTTGATACCAAGATTAAAACCAAAATGCAAAATATAAATATACAAGTATACCAAAAATACATATTTTGAGGTGCCCTGAAACCAAATAAAGCATTTTCGGAAACATGCCCGTATGTGTGTCTGTCTGTGAACCGCTTAACTCAAAAACGAAAAGTCGGATAAATATCGAACTTGGTTTTGAGTTTAGTATCATCTAAGGATACGACACTAAGATTTTCAATTTCTCCACTCCAGACTAACATTTACATGGACCATTTTTCGAAAATTTTTATTTTCTCAAAACGATTTTGATTAAAATACCATTTATTTAAAATATTTTCATGGCAAATGAGTTATGTGTGTTGAATTTTCTGGGGATGTTCCCAAAGTCCTCTTCATTCTGAATGACTTTCGCATATCTGGTAAACCGCAGGAGATAAACAACATTTTAATACACAAAAAATGTATATCTCGTTAAAATACACCGTTTATGCTATATGCATTTTTTATATCGAGGGAACCATTTCCGATATATTCCTTATTATTTGTTTGAATTTTCCAATAATACTTTTTCTCAAATGGGAATTCGTTATTAGTTTTTTACTTAAGTAGGGGAAGCATTGCATTCCGCCCAAAAATTCGATACCGAGATTTCACCGGAAATATATGTTTTGAGACCCCCTGAATCCAAAAAAAGCATTTTTGGAAACATGTTCGTGTGTGTATATGAACAGCACAACTCAGAAATGAACAGTCGGATAAACACCAAACTTGGTATTTAGGTTCATTATCTTCTAGAGATGCGACACGAAGGTTTTCAAGAAAGTCTCCCCACACCAGATTACCCTTTACATGAAACATTTTTCGAAAATTTTAATTTTCTCAAAAATGGCTTTAAGAATTTTGATTAAAATATCATATGTTTAAGGTATTTTCATGACAAATGAAATGTATATCTCGAGATTTCTGGGAATGTCTTCAAACGTTTTCTTCATTGTGAACGACGTTTGCATAACTAGTAAACCATAAGAGATAGACAAAATTTTACTACACAAAAAATGTAGATCGCGTAAAAATACACAATTTATGACATATACATTTTTTTTGAGTGATCCATTTTCGAGATATTGCTTGTTATTCCCTTAAATTTTTCAATACTTATACTTTTTCTCAAAGAATTCGTTATTCTTTTTTTTATTTCGTGGTAATGCAAAGAGAATGGAATGCTCCACATAGCAACCAGCTCTTAAAATATTTGACTATAGCTTAAAGCCTACCAATTCCCCTTGCATCTACAATAGAAATAAGATTAACATCTCGATATCTCGATTAACATGAAGCATACGGAAAATAAGCGTTTGTAAAAATAGTTTGTACAAGAGTAGAGAAAGTAATGCGAGTGTAACACATCAGATTTTTTTGTCCTGTAAATGTAAAGAAAATGGAATGCTCCACATAGCAACCAGCTCTTTAAAGATTTAACTATCGCTATAAGCCTACCATATTCCCCTTGCACCTTTAAGAACATTAGCCATAAGATAGTTTCTACAAATGTAGTAGATGTAGAATAAGTATTTTTACAAATTGTCTGTACAAGAGTAGAGAACGTCATGCGAGTGTAACACATCAGAACTTTTTACTTTCTCTACCACGTACGTAGTAAGTAGGGAAATATTGCATTCGATCCAAAAATTCTGTATCGAGATTTCACTGGAAGTACATGTTTTGAGGCCCCTGTATCCAAAAAAGTAAGCATTTTTAGAAAAGGTCCGTATGTGTCTGTCTGTGAACAGTATAACTCAAAAACAAAAAGTCCTATAAGTACCAAACTTGGTATTTAAGTTCAGTATCCTACAAAAATGGGACACAAAGATTTTCAAGAAAATTTCCCCAACCCAACTAACTTTTACAAGGAACAATTTCGAATGTTTTGAGTTTTCTAGAAAATGGCTCTAATGATTTCGATTGAAATACCATATATAAAAGATATTTACATAACTCATATAATGCACATCTTGAATTATCTGGAAATAGGCTTTGAAGTCATCTTCATTCGCAAAAATTTTGTATAATCTTGTATAACTGGTAAACCTCAAGAGATAGACGAAAACTTACTACACAACAAATGGAGATCTCTCTAAAACACACAATTTGTATCAAATAAGTTCTTTTTGGCATAAGCCATTCCTAAGATATTCGTTATTAATATCTGTAATTGTTCGTTTGTTCAAGTCTTTTAAAGTCCTTTCAACATTCAGTTGTTTCTCACAATTGCATGGAAACTGCATGGAATTTTAAGGCAGCATACAGCGTCCAGTTCTTAAACATTTGACTGTTGCGTTCCCTTTGTACACAACGAAATTTGTATTTCTGAAAAGGTTTATTTGGATTAAAATGAAGTAGATATAAAAATAAGATTTAGTAAGAATAGTTTGAATACCCACTAATAAACGATAGAAGGTACAGAAAGTAATTTGAATGCAACAGATCAGATTTTAAATATCATAGCTAATATCTGATTTCTAAGTAACTAATTTTGCTGCCAATACGGTGATAACTGCCGACTCACGCACTTGCCTAATTATTGGAATCTTTTACTATAAGCTATTTCGAATCACACGAATACTAATTAGGAACAAATTGCTTCTCGCTTCGCGTCGCATCACGCTCTTATTTGTCACTCGCATTTCTATCACATCTGTTGAACCCGCAAACTTTGTTTATCCACAGGATGTGGAGGCGATGGTCTGAGCTCAGTCGGTTTTCGACTTTAATAATTTTTATTACTCCTGCTTGCTCAATCTGTCATAGCCTAAAGTTTCCTGCCTGTATTAAAATCCATCGCATCACTTTAACTGTATGCAATTGCCATTGGCTATAATATCACGTGATACCTTCTCTGTATTTCCCGGTTTTTCTCATCAAAACACCTTAACTCTGAAAGGCAACACTCTTCTTCCAGACAATAGGTACTGGTATATTCTTCCATTCCTGGATTTTACGGTCAAGGCAACGGTCCGTTCACACTGATTCCTGCCAAATATTGCCTTAGAAATCCTTTGGTCTCGACACAATTTTAACATGTAACACAAATATGTACCACTTATTTTCTCCTAACTACCTGATCTAAAAATGTCTATAGCAGCGTGTCTCGCGCTTAAAATACAGTACAGGTTAAATGAGGTACACTGTTGCCACATGTACTATACGTATACTGGCGTGCATAAAACGTGGACCATAATGAAACGTAGCCGTTTATGTGGACACTAACAATATCTAGCCCCAACTCCTACCAGCGTCACCACCTCTATTTTTTTCATAATTCTAGTTACGAATTGGTAAGGTACTTTACCTCCCCGAAAGTAGCCGAACTGCCAAGGGTAATATTACAAACTTAAAGCTTAGATTACCTTTTTTAAGTCTGTTTTCTTACCTCAGTTAAGTAGCTGCAACAGCTTAACCTTCGTCTCCACTTCGCTCATGAAAGCTCTTATGTATGTAAATGTCACTTAGTCTAACCACACGTGCAAATAATTCTCCATCCCTTCCTTTGAAAGGCCTAATTATATTGTAATGTTTAGCCGTTCCTTGTGTACTAGTCGAAGCTAAAATATTTCATAGAGCCGGTATCCAAACCCTCCCTTAATTCCACATGGATTATAAACTTCGTTCACTGGTAAGGTTTTATCTTCCTTAATTGTTTTTCAGGTCAGTCGCACATAGAACTGATACCGACTGGTTGCATAGCTGAAGGTGGAAACCTTACGGAGGGAGAAACACTACGTCGATCTAGGGCAAATGGCCACTTTTTATGCACGACCATGTACGCTAGCAGTTTTGGCGCCCAGTTGCGATGAGTTACAAATTTAATGTCATCTTGTGAATGATACATTACCAAATAGTGAAATATTTACATTTCTATTTAAGGCTGTTGCAAGATATTTAATTTTCACCTGTATTTTATGTCTCCTTGTGTTTTAAGTACTTCGAATTGCGATTTTACAGGCATAATTTTATATATTATCGAAGTAATATGAAGATATAAAATGATAAAAGCTATAATTTGCTAGGGCATTATCACTATTTACCCCTGACAAAATCATATGTAACGTTGGTGGACTGCTTTCAAACAGCAAAGAATGAACGATGCGTCACACTCCACTTTGCGTTATTTCATCATATTGCGTTAACCTATGGTGTTTTTGTTTCTCCCAAACTTTTTTGTTCTCTATTTCATGGGTCCTTAGAGGTCCTTTCAGTATTACCTTTTTTATTGTATACACTATTGTTTCCGAACACCCGGTAACCTTAGCTGTTTCTTTTACTGTCTTACTAACACTTAATTTACTTGAAAAATAATCTTGCTTTCTTTTTAGTTTACCAATATTTCGTCTGTTCCTAAATTCTCCCTCCATAACCATAAATATTTAAATAAAATGTTAAATAAATAACCTACGTAACACTTCACATTGTTCCACACACTATAAACGTACACACTTCCTTACAACTAATGTCAACCTTTACTGGCTTTTGCCTCGCGCCTGGCGCCTGTTAGCTGAATAGATGGATAACTTTTGTTGTCATAAACAATGAGTGCAAGAATTTACAGGATTCCAGCTTCATTTAAATACTTGAACCCTCCTCAACATTTTCTCTCGCTTGGTACCCGTTGTAAGTCCAATAACAAAAACGTTTCTCGCTAGATGAGTTTTCAACTACATTTAGGACATACAGAATTTTCCAAAAATATTTAATTTTAAAAATTACAACAGTTATCTTATTAAAGATAATTCAAACTGGGAAAATATTAACACTTTACTTTAATCTAACTAAGAATAAAATATTGTTACATTCTACGTTTTAGTTTATCAGTTAGTGCGTGATAAGCATAGAAGCAGCAATTATAGGAGTTTTACCTAAAAACTCGTTTTCTTTATAGATTTCTGGGCACAAATATATAAACGCTCTAAAGGTTATAATCTGAAAGATGAAAATATTTTGCTTTGGATAATGTATTAAAAACTGAAAATTATAACATCTGAATATTTGCACCATATTATTAGCAACTTGGTGAGAGTAGTAAAGGACAAAGCTAATGGTAACATGTATGTGTTAGATAGAGACAGAGATATCCCATTTATCTCCATACTGACCTTTAAGGTTGACATGAAGTATACATAAACTGGGCTACGTCATCATGTTCCTTGATACATGCTTTTTGTAGCATGTTAATTTCCGCTAAATACTAGTCAATTTTCTAATTAAAATCCAATTGCTTCGCCTGTTGCGATCTAATGAATTATTCCTAACCATAATCTCGCCAGTATTATGTCTTACGACTATAATGCGGCCTCAAAAGCTAATATCCAAATCAAAAACCAATAACAACATTCAAACAGAGTCAAAGCAATATCCAGCAATTGAATTAGATATGAATCCGAACCCATTTCCCAAGGGAACAAAACCAAGTTAATGCCGGTGCACACGAAAGCATTCATGATACAGTCATATTCCCAACAGAGCCAATGTGGTTGGAGTAGAGAGCATATTTCGTTGCGTTAGCACTGTGCCACGGTAACGTGAAGCGAAGGTGTGAATGGCCTATGGTTGCTGCGGTTGGTCCCATTCAAGTTGCCGGACACAAAAGACGTAATTAGGAGCAACCTCGATCGGGCAAAGGGGAGCATTCTGGCAGAACCCCTAAGGGTCCCGCTGGACTTGCACGGAATAATTAATGCTTAGCTCGCCTCGCTGGATAAACATGGCAACATCTCCCATTGTTGGTTCTGCCATGATACGGGCTCACCCTCCGTTCATTCCGTTTCTTTAATGCGATGTTTTGTCTCACTAGCTTCCTTTACAAAGGAAAGAAAATGGTAGTACTTTGCTTTAAACACTTTGTCATTTCACAAAAGCGAAAAAAGTAAGCTTAAGCCACTTGCTACAGGAAGCAGAGGAAATACTGCATTTTATCCAAAAATTTATGTATGGATACTTCACCGGAAATACATGCGAGTGTTTGTGAAGGTGCGACGTTGCGGGTTCAAACCCGGCAGAGGGAGATGGAGCTTTTCGGGCGTAAAAATCCTTAGTGTGGCTTCTTGCGGAAGGGAAGTAAAGCCGGTGGTCCCAAGTCGTAGACTCCTGGCACGTAAAAGAACCTCAAACCTGATAAAGAGGCCTTTGAGCAAAGTTTGCGGCCTTTCACGCCCAATAAAGAGTAGGAAGCTAAGAACCATAGTAATTACGGAGCGTCCATTAACAAAAACTCAATTTAACGTGTGTAGGCTGGTGGGTGCGAAAAGCATAACTCAAAAACGAAATGTACAATTAATACCAATTATGTTCAGAATGCAACACGAAGACTTAAAATAAATTCTTCTATCCATAGTTACCTTTGCATGTAAATATGATCGTTATTTTAGATTTTCTCAAAAATGACTAACGATTTAGATTAAAATACCATACGTTAAGATATTTTATCACAAAATGTATATATTGAATTTTCTGGGAATACGCCAACATTTCTAAATGACTCTTATCATTTGGAAACCGTAAGAAAAAGATCATATCTTACTACAAAATAAATGTAGATCTCATTAAAACACACAATTTATGTCAAAAGTCTTGTGGCGATACCCATTTCCCAGATATTCTTTCTTTATCAGTTTGAATTTTGAGATACTTCTACTTTTTGCTGGTTATTCTTTTTTTCTCGCGTTCATGTAAACAGCCATTATATAGTGCTTTTTAAAAATCTGACTATCGCTTTATCCGACTGTCTTCATTTGTATCTACAATGAAATGCGTAAATGAGTAATGCAAGTGTATCTCGATTAACAAGATAGAAGAACAGATAGGAGAATAAGCTTTTGTAAGAGTAATTTGAAGAGAGTAGGGAAGGTTATGGGAATTCAATACATCAAATTTTTTGGGGGGGATTGAATCTCTTAAAGGCAACACACTAAGTTTACTCACTAAGAATAAAGGTATATTTTATTAAATGAACTAAATATATCTGAGTATTTTTTTTAGTTCTGATTTAAATACTGAATAAACCACTAAGCTACAACTTCTGTGTACGATTTGTGTATAAACACAAAAATGTGACTATGCGATGTCCTGCGTTAAGAATGGCTGTGGCTTCCTTTGAATCTACGAAGAGTTTTCTATTCCCTTAATCCTTTATATTGTAAAATACTTTATCCCTCGTAATACTGATTTGGAATTAATTAATATGCCGCTACCTGCAATTCTGGGCATATCCTATCAATCGCTCGCCAACGAACACAGCTTTATTCAATATCATTCAGCATATCACTGCGCGAATTCGGAATTCTTCCCCTACTCAAATCAGAAATTCTCGAATTGAGATGCAATTTAAACGTAAATTAAAATATCACCTATCAAAGTTCGGTAGAAACGATTTGTAGTTGTCATGATTACCAATTTTTACGGTTTTGAAGTAAATAGCTATATTACTTTTATAAATTAATAAAAAGATTGAATTATTTTAAAAATATGCCATTTTATGAGGACATTTAATCACATAATTATGTACCAAAATGGTTTTGTAACATTTCAACTGGAATAGCATTAGTTTCTCTGCGAATACTGTGTTTAAGATCAGCAATGAATTGTGGACAACTTGAAAAAAACAAATCTTGCTCTTCGTGTCCTCAAGAAAGTAAGATAAAGTTTGGGCTCTTGGAAGGCTATAAAGTGCCTCTATTTTTACCTTCTCTAGCACTCAAAAATTTGGTGCAGATATTTCACTGTAAACACACATTTTGAGGTCCCTTGAATCTAAAAAGTTTTTAGAAAGCGGTACGCGCGCGCGTGTGTGCGTGTGTCTGAACGGAATAACTCAAAAACAAAGGGACAGTATAGCACCCAACTGGGCTTTTAAGCTCAGTTTCTCCAATGGTAGGACACAAAGATTTCAAGAAAATCCCTCACGCAAAATTACTCTTAACGAGATTATTTTTCGAACATTTTAATTTTCTCAAAAGTTACTAACAATTTTGATTGTAATACCAACTGTTTAGATATTTTTAGGATAAATACAGACAAATCCTGTATTATTTGGGAATAGCTTCTACTCCTCCTTATTCTGAATGACTTTTGCATAATTGATAAACCGTAAAAGATATACAAAATCTTACCACAAAGAAAATAATTGATCTGTTAAAGCACACAGTATATGTCAAATAATTTTTATTTTGTTTAGTTATCCATTTCCGTTGTTATTGTATTTTTTCTTCTTTTTTCGTTTCTTTCTTTTTCCCCCTTTTCCTGGTCATGTAAAGAAAACGGTATTTCAAAGCCATCACATAGCGATCAGCTCTTAAAAGATTTGACTATCCTTAAGCCTATGTATTCCACATTCTCATGTCCTACAAGTAAATACGTAATAAAACCATTTCTACCAATTTATCTTGATTAACATGAAGTAGATAGTAGAATACGGTGTTTATAGGGGTAGTTGTTTAAGGTGTAGAGAAAGACATTTGAATGTAGTATATCCGAATTTGACTTGATTTCCAAAGAGCCAACGCCGTCTGCCATGAACATTCTAGCAGTGTGTGGGCAACATCTTGCTGGAAACGTTTTGGCTACATTCTTTGCAAAAACTGAGGTCGTTTGCCGGACATAATTTTCAATAAACGAAATGTTCTTTTATGCTGAATAAAATGATTAATTATTGGAATAAATCTCATCTTATCAGTTTATATAAATAATATAATGAATGTTTACTACACGATTATAAACCTCTCTCTCTTATTTATTTATTTATTTTTTCATTGTATCACTCTGTACATTTTGTGCCAGTTAGCTATGGCAGGCAAAGGCACAGTTGCATTCCACCCGACTTTTGATATCGATATTTCACAGGAAATACTGATTCTAGGGTTAATGAAAAAACAATAAAAAAGTAAACATTTTCATAGATTGGTCCCTGTCTGTGTGAGAACAAAGAAATTCCATTCTTTCTACGACATTGCAAGATACATCTCAATAGCGCTGCGCTTTAAAAACATGTGTTGCAGTCCATGGTTTGCTCTAACCACTGTCGTATATAAAGCTTCTATAAACCATTCTTACGAAAGCGTATTTTACTATCTGTTTCATGTGAATAGAAATAAATCTTCACAAAAATTGTTTTACTATTATTTGTTTCAAATGGGAAGAGTTCTGGTCTGCAGCGAATGAGGTGCATTTGCGTGCACAGCGTTGCCGCCTCGTTACCCCCACTCTTTTCATATTTCCCTCTCACTCGCACATCGGCCTGGCGCTAGAATGGTCGACGTAAAGCAACCCAAACTGTAATTTCTAAACTTTTATAATTCTCCTGGTGTTTAAATTCATAATTGTGAATATACTCGCATGTTACGTACATATTTTTAAGTGTTATGAATTATAGGTTATGAATTACCTGTGCTTTTAATCTTGCCTCTCCGCAAATGCGAGACATACTTGCTTTACCGACACCACATGCTTTAGCAGTAAGCTGTTGAGGATTTCTGTGTTCCTCATTGTTGCATTCTTTAAAAAACGAGTAGACCCTAAATATAATACTTCGAGCCTGACTTCGCAATACCTGCCTCTTTGACTCGCCACTAAATTCACCACAATAAGCCATTGCACTATTTTACTCTTGCTGCTTGCTCTCTGAACAACTGCATACTGATATTAACTGTGTAGGGTAAATAAACTCCAACCCAGATTTACAAACACACAATAATAAACATGTGACGGCTCACGTTCTGCAGATTCAGCATTCTACAAGTAACAAAAGTGAGCTATGTGGGCTGTTTGCTGTCTCTCAGCTTTAACAAACGCCTTGGTTTTTCAACATAATTCTTTATCACCATCAAGTCAGTAGTTCTGTATAATTACAAATATATATATATATATATATATGTATATATATACATAATGCATACAATAATGCATACATACAAATAATGTGACCATTACAGTGCTTACGTGGTTATGATATAACATATGGGTATGTTTATTCGTTTGTATTATGAAAACTATTTGAGCTAAAAATATGTGGTTTTTACGGTTGTGTTACGAAAATTACTCCCTACCTTCTAGTGGGTTACTTTTTGCAAAATTTGAATTTTTGTCTTAGCGCAAATTATATTTATTAGAAACAGATTCGCTTAGCGCGCGTCAAGCTTAGCTTACGGCGAATGCAATACGACAACACAGCGGAACTCCGATCGCTTGCCGCTCTGGCCGCGCTCAAGGACAAACATCATCCCATTTGAAAATCACAGTAGGTACACATTAGGTGTATAAGGGGGATAGAGGAAACCTGTCGACGTTTAAAAGCAGCACTCTATATGCCGGCCTTAAAATTTCATTGTCTTTCAACGACTGAATAGCGGCACCACTTTTAAAAGCATCTAATGTTACATTCACATGACTTTCTCTGGCTACTAACTTATGTTTTTATGTACCTTCTGAATACTAGTCTTACAAAAGATTATTTTTCTATCTGCCACATGTTAATCAAGATAAACCTTTACAAATATAATTTCATTGCACATTTCGTTGTAGATAGAATAGGGATAAGAACACTGAATCGATAGTCTGATGTTTAAAAGCGGGACCTACATGCTGACCCTTAGACCTTTCAGTGACACCGCGAGAAACAACTGTATAGCGATAGCATTTTAAAAAAAGACAAGGTATTGAAAAACTCAAACCAATGATGATGAATATCTCGGAAATGGCACATACATACACAAAGTATTTAAATTAAGCTATGTGTTTTAAAGAGGCCTACAGTTTTTGTGTAGCATGTTTTTGTCTATATGTTATGCTTAACTGTTATACAAAATGCCTTCTGGATTAGGGGAACTTCTCAGGTATATTAAGAAAATTCAAGATATACCTTTTATTTGGCGTATTCTTGAATATATTGTATTTTACTCAAAATCATTAGAACCAGTTTTAAGGAAATAAACAATTTTGGAAAATCTTTTCATATAAGGGGTAATTTAGGAGTGGGAAATTTTCTTTAAAATTTTTACGGTGCATCCTGGAAGATTTTGAACTTAAATACTAAGTTTGATATTCATTTGACTTTTCGTTTTTGAGTTATGTTTTCACAAACACTCACGCACAGAAATTTTTTCTGAAAGGCTCTATTTTTTATTCATTCAGGAGGTCTTAAAACATTCATTTTCGTTGAATTTTGGTTGGAATGCAGTACTAGACACGTGGTAGAGAAAATGAAAATTACAACGTAATAGTTTTTATGAAAAAAAATATTTTGAAACGTTTAGCCACATATTATGGATTTTGTTCTCAGAGCCCTTTAAGGTTTCAACAAATAACAATTTGAGTGCCTTTAGGAGCACACGCCTAATGGCATGTGTTTACTTCCGATGTCTTTTACTCGACTTTGATTTTCCTTACACTTCTATGCATTAAAATGTTCCACAGTATGTAATTTGTAATTAACTTTCTTCAAATTTTCGGGAGAAACTCAAGAGAAAATGAACTTAAAACAAATTGGCTTATTCCTTTTGTTACACTTTCAAATTTCTCAAATATGACAATTATTTCGATCACTGAGGATAGATTGTTTAAAAGATATATTTAAATGTTTAATTTTTTTTCTGTAACAACCAGAAGAAGTAATAAAACTCTATATGCCAGTTTTGCATATCAGTATTTAAATATTATGACAATATTTCTATTATTTCAAAGTTTCGTTTTCTGCATCGTGTGGAATACCTGAAATATTATTTTTCTCAACAAACATTACAATTACCTACATGAAATTTAAAACACGTTTTTAATGGTGGTGAGCAATATGTGACAAAACTTTGAAAGCATTAGCTAAAAACTGCAAGATTTAGAAGTTTCATCTATGGGTACCGATTGAAGCGGCAACATGTGCGGCTTTATTTGGAAGATCCCGGATTCGATCCCCGCGACTGTCCATTCTGACCCACAGAGATTTCGTTCCCAGGGGTCAGCAGGCGAATGCAGCGGTGGTTCATCTTCTACCACCACTTTCCTGTAGCCATTATCTTCCTTATCATCTGTTTCAGAGCTGCAGGACCAGGAGACGGTGTTCGGCGCGTTGCGGCTGGGCGGTGGATGTACGCTTTGTAGAGGGTTCTTCCTTGGCGGCGTTGTGGAACTATTCAGTTAGGACCCGCCTCCGAGTGCTCTCGGGTGAGCCCGGGCGGCGGATGTGTTTGATCTTGAAATGTTAGCGACCCTGACTATGTTAGCGCCGGTCATTCGAATCTGATGACCCTTCGGTCTCTCCTCCTCCCTCTCTCCCACGGGTAACGGTAGAAGCAAAAAGGGCGTTGTGGCCTATTTGTGGTGCTCTGCCCCAGTTTCGGGGTCTCCTCCTTTCGTCCGTACCTTTAACGTAACCTTTACCCTTTTTTTAATTTTTTTTAAAAGCTCCTTCCTTTTACCCAGCTTATGATTACCGTGCATTTACTGCCTTTGCCACCGCTTATTACCGCAATTGCACAACACACAGACACACACAAATACCCATGCCCATGGCGGGACTCGAACCCGCGATCTTCAGCTTGACGGAGCGCCGGAGCTATACACTCCAGCGACCACGGCTATGAGGGCCAGTCATCCTTAAGTCTTCATTTAGCAAAGGAGGTTTGGAAAAAAAAACACTAGGGGATTATAGGTACCACAAAACTGGCACTCAATTTAGAAGCAGAAGAATAGAAGTCTTGAGTCAAATACAGTTGTTTGAGGTTTTAAATAAAAATGAAGTCGTAGGTAGGCGACGTAACTAATACAAGGATAATGAGGAGATGCAAAAACCTCTAGTTTCTTTAGGATTACAAAAAATTCCAAACTAGAGAACAGTAAGTGCATAACACAAGTATAATTACCATATACTGGAAAAGGTATATAAGCTGCAGCTCACTTTGCGCAAATGGATTGAATATGTTCTCTCGGAGTACTTGTTGGAACTTTGGCTTGGGAAATGTTTTATAATGCACTTAGCGTAAAGAGGCGATATTGAGGGAATTTAAGTCTGGAAAGTTTGCCGCACCTGAGGTGCACGCTAGCTGAGAGTTTATGTTTGGAGATATTCTCCAACGAACTTATCCATTACTGTTGCTCTCAGAACAACTTGACATGGTTCAACAGGCTTCTCTTACGTTCTGGATCATTTCCAACAATTCGGTTATTTCATCTCTACGCTTAATTGCCAACCGTTTTCCCTTCAAAACAACACTACCATTTGGTTGGCAATTGTTTCCGACTTCAAAATTTATCGGCTTCTGGTGCAGTCATTAGAAAATTAATTGGAATTCTCTTCTGTTAAATGCACAATTGAATTAAATGGCGGAAAGGGGGATTTTCATGCGACAGTACGTGGATTCGACTACCAAATAGGCATTAGCAAAGCTTTAATGCGCACCGTCAACTTGTACGTCACAGATATGGCAATAACTCACTCTGCATGTAAAAGCCGTGAAAGTGTAAAATTAATTTTGTGGCCGGCACTTGCCTTACCTATGTTCACAAACCTTGAAGCACCGTTAAATATCTAAAATGTATTTTGCTAATGTTCTCGGGTTTAATTGCCATTGAAAATCAATCAACTGTCGTCCATTAGTTGCAATTTTAGCAGTGGTTATCTCAAATGAATAATACCGTGCTTGATGTATTGCGGTAATTTAAGCCTCTTCCTAACGGAAAATATGAGCTATAGATGAATAAGTAATTAATGCTTACAAGAAAACTAGAAATTAAGTCGTGTTTGTTCTGGTGGTAATAACCAGATGTATTGTGTGACTGTCCAGTTTTCAGCTGCCTCTTGAGGCAGTGTTTTTAACACTTAAATGATTTCAGTCTAATTATATAATATATAAATTCAATAACAGACCCCCTTAAAGCAATGTACAATGTATAAAAGTGTATATTACAGTCATTGCATATGTTTATATTATTATGTACATGTTTAATAATGTTATGTGAATGTATTATGTAATTTAATAATGTAGGAGCTGTGAGAACAATAGGTTATTGGAGTGGGATTAGCCAATCAGAGACTTGAAATAGAAAAATTTACAAATTTAAGCGGTAAACGGCAGTCGATTGACTGCAGCGTACGTACCATTCGCTCGGTACGTATCCAGTGTGAGACGAAAATTCATTACGGCGAGAATATTATAAGGTTTACGTGTTTAAAAGTGCAAATAATAAATAATCTCACAGCTCTCTATATAAGTGAAATGTTATTTAATCGTGTGAAAGGTTAATAAATAGAGTCAAGTAAAAAGTATAATTTGTGTAAGCCTACATTCTTTAGCCGCATCATCCCCTCATAAGATATACATGTTTCTACAAATTAATACTGACGCAACCGAGGCAAACATAAATATTTAAACAAACATAAAAATACAAAATTGATTCCTAAACATTGGGGTGAAGGCCACAGGAAAGTAAACTTGGGGCGAAGGCCACCGGAAACTTTGTATCGCACGTGGTTACAATACTTAAAGTATGGCTCCCCAACAGTAGAACTACAATACAACTCCAAAAATAAAACTTTCCTCAACACTTATCTCAGGTTAACAAAGGGATGTTGTATTTCGTTTGTGTTTTATGAAACCTACATAACCCCGTAGTGGCCCGTCCATTAGAAGGGTACCTTTTCAATTTTTAAGCTTTCTCACCTGGGAACTGCATTTGTTCGCGTTCGCTAACGTGTTATTCAATGGTCTAATTAAAGTGTTTATTAATGATATCGTTTGTTTATATACCGAATCATTTATTATTTATCTAATTTTCAATCTAATTAATCTTGTGTACGGTTACAGTATACCAACGACTTAAGCTAAATGCTTGATTCTTTTCAACCTGATACCTACTTATCTATTACTTACCTCAAGGAAAAGCACGGTATCAACAACAGTGCAGAGAAAGATGATAACCACACAATTTATCGCTGGAAACCACGAGAATGAAAGAAAAATGCCTTGTCTTGGTCTTCACGCTGGCACAACACTCGCTAATAAAAACACACCATCACCTTTAAGAGAACAGAAGAGGCAGCAGCAATCAGCGAGCCATAAAAACCGTTCACGAGAAGAACAAACAACCGTAATCGGCACTGTACATGCTACCAACTGCTATATCTTATCCTGTAATTGCTTCTCCAAACAGATCGACCATCACACCTCTTATCGATGCAAGAGTCCTTCACCCGCGTACAGTCGCTCCTACAAAATGCTCGCTATCTTGAATGATGGTTTCCAACACAGGCACACTGTGCTTAAAAGGAAAGTTTTCGCCAGTGGAGACGACATCTTGGAGATTTACTGCATATTACTTTCTCTACTACATACACATTAGGGGAAGTATTGCATTCCATCCAAAAATTCGACATCAAGATTTCACCGGAAATGCATGTTTTGAGGTTCCCTGAATCCAAAAAGATTTATTTTTACATAAGGGTCCATGTGTATGTGTGTGTGTCTGTGTGTGTACATAACTCAAAAATTAAATGTAGAATAAATACCAAACTTGCATTTAGATGCGACAGAAGATTTTCAGAAAAATCCCCTCACCACAGATTACCCTTTACATGGAACATTTTTCGAAAATTTTGATATTTTTAAAACGGCTCTAACGATTTTGATTAACATATAATATTTTTAAGATATTTTAATGACAAATAAAACGTATATCTTGAATTTCCTGGGAACGTCCACGAAAGTTTTCTTCATTCTGAATGGCTTTTGTGTAACGAGTAAACCGTTAGAGATAGACAGAATTTTTCTACACAGAAAATGTAGAGCTCGTTAAAACACAGTTTACCTTATATACATTTTTTGTGAAGTGAACATTTCCGAGATATTTCTTGTTATTTGTTTGAATTTTCCAATACTTATACTTTTTCTCAAATGGGAACTGGTTATTCGATTTTTTTATGAGAATGGAATGCTCCACACAGCAACAGCTGTTAAAAGATTTGACTATCGCTTAAAGCCTACCATATTCCCCTTGCACGTAAAAGAAAACTAGCAATAAGTTAAGTTTCTGCAAATGTTTATCTCGATTAACATGAGTGGGAGAATAAGCATTTGTAAAAATAGTTTGTACAAGAGTAGAGAAAGTACATTTTCTTTAAATGCTATTAAACGTAACGTATATGCAGTAATTTAAAATCTACGGCGTTTAAATCTAGCGCGCTACTCCTTCAAACTCGATGAGACATGGCTCAACCGTCGCTAGTACATCTTGACTTGTGCACGTTTTAAGAGCGCATGTACAACTGGAATGACTTAAATGCCTTATGGAGCTAAATACTTACAGGTCGTGCACACGTGAAGAAGTGCACTAGCGCGCGAAGCTTTTCCAGCACTCTGTTTCCATACTGTCACTATAGTTATACGCCAATGCCACTAGGTGGTAGCACACTACGGCGAGAAGTTAAGAGTCACTGTAGCAGAAGTAGATAATGTGCACAAGTGCGGAAACTTCTCCCGGTTTCTCCGTACAATCCATATCTCAACTACAATTTAATTTACACTTTGGTTCTTAAAAAGTAGAGTTTTATGTGTTAAAAATCGGTAAATGAGAAGCATTTTAGTCTCCTCTTTTTATACAACGCACAATGACATCCAGATTTTTAGAAAATCTAATGGGACTGCGAGCCTTTAGGGTAACTAAGTACATAGTATAGGACAGGGAAAGCAAAGTAGGGGGATACTGCGGCGTATTATTAATCTTATTGTCATTACCAGACGTACTGTTGTATTGTATTGTTGCTACCAGACGTAGCATTATTGTGTCTCCTTAGTGATATTTCGGTTTAACGGTATTTCTTTTCGGTGAGGATTGCGCCAAAGGGAAAGGTCTGTTTGAAACCGTCTGGTATGACGTCAGCCCTGTCTGGTTTCGGCTGGATACGGTTGGTGGAGATAAGATAGCGTCACTCTAGTAGAAGTGATCGTTGGAGCCAGACATGTGTGTGACCGGCCTACGGTATCTCTCTTCATCCTGTTTCCTTTGTTCATTATGTAGAGTCGCCAAACGTTTGTAAATAAATCCCAGGTATGTGAAGGTAATGTGTGTAATTCTCAGTGTAATATAAAAACCCACACCTTCCCCTTAAATCTACACACCAAGGTCCCGGGGTTTTGCTGCCAGCGAGATGCGCCCCCCCCATGTGCGTGCTGGGGTGACCTAAATTAATAATTTTCTGGTAACCTTTTTGGTCTTCACCCCAACATGTAACAAGTAACAATACCTCGCACACTGTGGCCTACGAAAGATCTATTGTGGTTACCGACCCCCAGGAGGAAGAGATGAAGTGAAGTAACCACAGGGGGCTACAAGACACAGGCAGACAGGCCACAGAGACGAGTGGAAGTCCCTAACAGTTCCTCGATCGAAGACCCATCCCACTACTGGAGCTATCGAGAGAGGGCGATGAAGTATCCGTCAAGCAAGCAGCACGGAGAATACTCTCATTTTTGAGCATAGAAATTATTGCCCTAAAACGGTGTGCTTAATTATGCACACAACAAACTCAAAAAAACTGTCTTAGACAAGTTGTGAACTATTATTATTATTATTATTATTAATAATAATAACAGTTCACAACTTGTCTAATATTAATTATAACTTGGCCATGAGCAGCTGTAGTTTTATCAGTTTGTTCATAATCATAAGTATTATGCAGCTCAGGGTATTTCATACTTTGTGAGGATCCAAAATGTGTACTCACAAGCAGTTACTGATTTTCAATCATTATAAAGAAATCTATTATTTTAGGACAAAGAAGCTACTTTATTTGTAAACATAAGAAATTAATTTTAAGGATTACTACCTTCCTTACAAATAGAAATCGCAAATAAGGTGAACTTTCAATGGGATATGTAATATAGTCTTCAGAATAAAGGCCTCTTACTTTAGGAAGAGGCTGAAATAACGCATATGGCATCAAACATAGATTTATTTCACTGGGATAAGTTCCGTTAAAATTGCAACAACTGGAAATTTTCTTTGGTAGATTTTTAATAAAAAATTCAACCACATCAGCATGATGTAAAATGAAATTCGGGTGTAAACGATGCTTCAGGGCTTATTAACTTGCTTTACGTGCAGAGAACGAAATGAACTTTACTTTTTGGGGTTTTTGAGATATAAAGCAAGCCACTGCAATTTCTGTAATGCAGATCGAAGTTTAGGATGTGCATTAAAGCTTTGTCCAATCCACATACTGTCACAAGCAAGGTACAGCAAGAAGAAAGAGCACGAAAATTTTCAACTCAGCTGACTCTGCCCTCCCTCTAAACAGCGGTACCTGAAACTTGCTCCGGCGGTTTGCCTTTGATGTTTTATGTTAACCATAGTTATTTTTCGTTTAAGAAGCCCGATGGAAGCGTAGGAAGAAAGAAAGAGATACTCTTTTTTCTCTCAGACCCTCACCCACATTCAATCATGTCCGGGTGAATCCATAATTTACCATTTACAACTACACCTAAGCGTTAATTATTATTATTGCTCAGTTAATCCGCCTTAATTAAGAAAGTTGCGTCCGCTGTGTTCAGCTGTTTTGGTATAAAATATGAAAATATAACACAAAGTTCAGGAGTCTTAAGTATAAAAAAGATAGATCTTTTGAAGTACTTAAAGCATATATCGATATATTGAGTAATAAAAGTGAATTTAATCACATTACTGTACTCGTTATTGTAAATTATTTTGTGAAGAATTATATATAACTTTTATATTTATTTTAGTAATTCAGAACAGAGGCAATATTTTCTCTATATTTCAAGTATACTTTATTTTGGTAAATAAGATATATAGGGAAGTGATAAGTATTTTGCATACTGCGTAATCAAATATAAGAAAAATTAAGTCACGATTTTCAAGAGATAAAAAATTCTATCAGAGGTTAACATTTCAAAATTCATTTGAAGAATTTTCTTAAATGTTTGTTTAGTTAAAATCTTTGTATATGCATTTATTGTTTGGAAAGATGTACAACAGTAATAATTCACAGCACCAGCTAACTAACTTTCCAGGATCATTTGGCCCTTATATTTTAGCACATTCTATAATTCTAACATGCTATCACCTTCCTTCGCAATTGTTACCTATTGCGAAGGAATGGAATACATTCCAGATACTTCAAATAGGAGGAAAGCAACATGCACATTAACATACATTTGGTATGTTTCGTTTCATTTTACTATTTTCCACCATTAAATTCAAAACATTGAATTCAGATTTGTAAAAGTGTCAACGAATGCCGAAGCAAATGGATTTCTATAAACAAAACTCAGTTTTTCTCCATGTCAAAATTTTATAAACGTGGCAGAAAATGAGAAGAAAAAAAGGCATGGTTCTTAATTTTGTGGATTACTATTAAGGAAGTCGTGCATTTAGCACGTGTAAAACAGTCTATTTGTGCAACACTAAAAATGTTTAAAGTTTGCTTTTAATGAATTTGAATTCATATATTTATATGTATGTATATAGAACCTAAAACAAATGGAATATAAAATATTCCTATTAGATATGTCAAAACATCATTATTATCATCAACGCCACTGAAGGTTGTCTTCTTGTAGTAAAGCCTGGTCTCATCTCTGATATGGACGTCCAACTCTTCGCGTCTTGGGTTATAATATAACATCTTTATTGGTATTCTAGAATCTTCCATTTTCAGTAAATACTCTATCCAATTATTTATATTTTCTACAATACGTCGCTCTGAAAGTTTTGGGAATGGGCAACAATGAGTAGGGTTAAGCCAAAGCAGGATTGAAGTTCAGATGCGCAAGTCTGGGCGCCCTCCAACAATGTGCATCGTCAGCACCGCGTATGTGCACTACGTGATCAAAAGTATCCGGACTCCTGGCTGAATATGACGTACAAGTTCGTGGCGCCCTCCATCGGTAATGCTGGAAGTCAATATGGTGTTGGCTCAACCTTAGCCTTGATGACAGCGTTCACTCTCGCAGGCATACTTTCAATCAGGTGCTCGAAGGTTTCTTGGGGAATGGCAACCCATTCTTCACGGAGTGCGGAACTGAGAAGAGGTATCGATGTAGGTCGGTGAGGCCTGGCACGAAGTCGGCGTTCCAAAACATCCCAAAGGTACTCTCTATAGGATTCAAGTAAGGACTCTGTGCAGGCCAATCCATTACAGCAATGTTATTGTCGTGTAACCACACCGCCACAGCCCGTGCAGTATGAACAGGTGCTCGATCATGTTGAAAGATGCAATCGCCATCCCCGAATTGCTCTTCAACAGTGGGAAGCAAGAAGGTGCTTAAAATATCAATGTAGATCTGCGCTGTGATCGTGTCATGCAAAGCAACAAGGGGTGCAAGCCCCCTCCAGGAAAATTACGACCACACCATAACACCACCACCTAAGAATTTCACTATTAGCACTACTCACGCTGGCAGATAACGTTCACCGGGCATTCGCCATACCCACACACTGCCATCGGATCGCCATATTGAGTACCGTGATTCGTCACTCCACACAACGTTTTGCCACTGTTCAATCGTGTAATGTTGACGCTCCTTACACCAAGCGAGGCGTCGTTTGGCATTTGGCGTGATATGTGGCTTATGAAAAGCCACTCGACCATGGAATCCAAGGTTTCTCGCCTCACGCCTAACTTTCATAGTACTTGGAGTGGATCCTGGTACAGTTTGAAATTCCTGTGTGATGGTATAGATAGATGTCTGCCTATTACTCTTTACGGCCCTCTCAAATGTCGGCGGTCTCTGTCAGTCAACTGACGAGGTCGGCCTGTACGCTTTTGTGCTGTATTATGTCCCTTCACGTTTCCACTTCACTATCGCATCAGAAATAGTGGACCTAGAGATATTTAGGAGTGGAAATTTCGCGTACAGACTTCTGACACAAGTTACACCCAATCACCTGGCCACGTTCAAAGTCCGTGACTTCCACGGAGCGTCCCATTCTGCTGTTTCACGATGTATAAGGACTACTGAGGTCGTGGATAATGAGTACCAGGCAGTAGGTGGCAGCACAATGCACCTAAGATGAAAAATGTATGTTTGTGGGAGTGTCCGGATACTTTTGATCACATAGTGTATGTATAGCAGGTGCCATACGATAGGAGGGATCTTAAGCAAAAACATTTCCATGCTATGATTTTCTGTGACTTTAAAGTCGGTTTAGGCGATAACGAATGCCTAGAAAGACTACATCATGCATTTTAGGATCTTTGCCCTTAGTAATCCAGCATTTATCGATGGTATGCAGTGTTTAGAAGAGGAAGAGATTCCTTCGAAGATGAAGACCGAGCAGGACGGCCGCCTACAGCACAATGGATGAAAATGTGCTGAAAGCAGACCACAAGTTGCGGAAAAATCGTTGCACATATGGCCAGGTTCAAGAGACCTAAATATTGGATCGGCAGCAGTGAAAACAATCCTGAAAGAAAAAATTTACGTCAGGAAGCTCTGCAGCTTTGGATCCTCTACCACCTCACAAATGATAAGAAACAAGTACTTGTGCAATGATGCCAGAAAATGATTGAAACATTCAATGCAGGAAGATCCAAAAACATGTTTAACATTGTAACAGGCGACGAATGCTGGATCTACAAGTATGATCCAGAAACTAAACGACAGTCATCGGTCTGGGTCTTCCCAAGAGAAGATCTTCCAACAAAATGAACCTAATGAGAAGTGTTGACAAGTAGATGAACTGTTCGTCTTCTCAGCAAGTGGCCACATTGTGATGATTCCGCTTGAGGGGCAAAGGACTGTTACTGTCAGATGGTACACCACAAAATGTCTGCCACAAGTGTTCAATAAACTAAGAAAAAAGCGTCCTAAGACTAATCCGTGTGGAATTTTGTTACACCATGACAATGCCTCTACCCACACTGCACAATACGCAAACCAATTTCTGTAGTAGTCAGGAGTCGGATACTTGTCTCATTCTCCCTACAGTCCAGATCTGGCCCCATGCGAGTTTTTTCTATTCCCCAGAATGCAAGAAAAAACTTGAGGTCAACGATTTGAGTCACCTGAACCCACAGTAGTTACTTACAAGAATGTATTTGCACTCTCACCGAAGAAGAATGGCATTCAGAATTTTAAAAATGGTTTGAACGGATGATACGGTGTATAGAATGCAATGGAGAATGTTTTGGAAATGTGCAATGATCAGATTAATTTTTTAATATTTTATTGCGTCCACTGATCACATGTTTATTTCGAATAACTTATAAACATTTCACGTCTAACCATCATTTCGGCTTTGAAGCAGCTGCTTGATATTGATATTTCGTAGACGTAGTATGATTATTTTTATATATTTCCATTTTTTGATGAAATAATAAATAAAATTATTCCTCATCGTAACATGATATTACTTTTTTAGTATGAAATCCTAGATAAGTACTTTCTCGTTTCTCAAAACTTTTGTAGCGAGCCTAAGTATTTTCTTTTAAAATTAAATCCCTAGCTCTTCTCTAATTGTTGTGTTTATCTCTTTATCCATTCTAATATATCCGCCAACTGTTCTTAGAAATCGCATTTCCGCTGCTCGTATCGCATTTTCCTGTTTTTTATTTATTTTTGCCAATGTCCATATCTCAGTGCCCTATAGGAATAATGGTATTGCCATCACTTTGTAGAGCATCTTTGTCTGTTCCTCGTCTTTTTATTGTGGAGCACATTTGTTTAAATTTCAAACCAATAGTTATGAATATTTTATTTAAATTAATTACTTATGATGGTATACTTTGGTCAGTCGTTTGAGAGGGAGATAAAGAAGTCGAGTGGCGTCAAAATGCCGCCACATGTAACGCACCTGGGGAACGAGCAACCCATTTTCTACCTTCCCCTTTCCGCTGTCTCAAAAGACTGACCAATGTATACAAAACATTCCTTGTACCAAATGGTTTATTTTACCTTCTGTTAGTTATTTTGAGACTAAAAAGCTGATATAAAGAAATTATTATATGATCATTAATTTTAATTGTGTGTTGAAATAGAAGTTGTATTTTGTAAATGTTATTGATTTATTTTTCAAAAGTGTAAATAGTTATTACGGAAAACATTTCACTGCATGTATTTTAATAAATGTACACACATTTTTCATTCATTAATGCTGAAGCTCTTTAACAAATTAAAAAAATGGTACGCAGAGCATTGGAAAAATGAAAACAGCTGAAAAGAGGAGATCAGAGAAAATGAGCTTGAAATTTAACACCTTACTTCACCTAAATGACACGAAGCCATTTAAGTGCCTGTTTAGAACTTTATAATCGGCAGTATTAAGCAAATAGTGTATCATGAAAATAGATGCTATAAACATAATAAAAGACCAAATATTAAGATTTCAGAATTTTTTTCTTCCAATTATTAGTTACTTACCTTTATCATGCACAATTTCTTCAACATCAGGTGGTTAGATTGCAGCATTAACGCATATGAAATAAGCACATAAAAAGAAAACGCTTAGACAAATTTCAGAGAGCACACACATTGAGATACTTCACTCAAGGCATGTGCTCCAGGCGTCACTTGTTTTATACGCCTTAGGGTGTATGGGGTATAGGGTATACAACGGAAGGGGATACTACATTCATTGCAAACTATAGAATATCTACAGCTACAATCCCCGTCAAGAGGAACGGAGGAAGTGAAGGAACCACTGGAGGCTATAGGTCGCAGGCATATTGGTCACAGAGACACGCGGAGGTAACTGTACCTGCCTAGAACACCTGTCTCACTATTGGAGTTGCCCAGAGAGGGTGATGACCGGTTCAACCAAGCAGCCCTCTTGTGTCCATAGGGAATGCTCCTTTTTTCAAGCATCCACACCATCTGTCCGGCACCGTCCTACGCCACGAAACCTAGAAATAAACGGACTGAAAAGGAAATGAGGGAAAGGAAATCGTGGTAGATGAGAAACCACTCCAGCATTCGCCGACCTACCAGAGATAACCACGAGAAACAACCGCTTAGTACGGTAAATAATTTGTTCAAGAAGAGTATTTTATTTTGAAGTCTAGGTTCAAAAAGAGAGCTTCCTATGAAAACTGCTTGACGAATAAAAATGTGAATTTGAACTTATATTTCAACGAGGGGTGCGGCTATGAACCAAAGCTTTCAAGTCGTCTGTCCAAATCTATTTCTCCTCTCACGTGCAATCCATCTTCAAATTATATTCCAATAACATTTTGTAATAAAGATGTCATAGACAATGGGGGGAATTAAAAATAAGAAAATTATTACGGTTAAACTAATTCTTAATAATAAATACAATGGATCAGAAATTTGTTTTTCATCTCATTAATTATTCTAGTTGTTGAAGTGGTAAGGAAGACACATTTGGATGTTGTTTTACCTTCAGTAGAGGGTCCTGCTTTTGCGTTAATGGCAGTAAGCTCAGTAAACGTTAATGATTTTGTCTGTTCTATTTTATTTGTTTTTAGTATCAGAGCAATGTAGAAGAGGTGAGAACGAACCAATAGTACGCAAATGGGAAGTGCTAGGTGATCAGGGCAGGAATATACTTAGTGTCTGTTCGAGTCTGCAATGTACGAAAAGGTTGATAACGAGGAACTTTGAGTGAGATTTTTAGTGCTGTAAGGAAAAGAAATATTGTGATGATTAGGTGAAATAGTGTTAGGGTTAAATTAAAAGTACGTGTAAGTACATAAGTACATATTAAGCTAAGGGGTGTTATTCCTAAATTAATTCACCATGGAGTGGTTTTATAAATACTGGCATTTTCACCATAAGTATACAGTGAAGGAAAAAATTATTAAACATAAATTGGGTTAAAATAGCTTAGAAATTAAATTAAATTATAAGCTTAATGATACTAATTCCTTTTATAGTGTCACGGTTAAGGTTATCCTAAGCATTTACTTGTGAAATAAGACTATTATGAAACGGCATAGGGGTTAACAGAGTTAAAGAAATTAATAGACGTACAATACTAAATACAGAACCGGAAGTTAGGATTATAGATGTGCTTACAACCAGTACATCTAGCCTCTGGTAACCAGCGTCATTTTTTCCCTTCCTTTCTTTATTCTTGTTTTCACTCCTACATACTTAAAGTAAAATTCGATACCTATATTTTACTGGAAATACATGTTTTGAGGCTTATGAAGCCAAAAAGACATTTTTAGATAGAGGTCCTTGTATGCGTATAAACAGGATAACTCAAAAACGAAACGTCGGATAAATATCAAACCGTATTTGTTATTTTCCAAACATGCAATACTGAAAATTTCAAGAATATCTCTTTCCTTTACATGGAAACTTTTTCGAAACTATTTGTTTTCTCAAAAGGTCTAACTAATTTTATTAAAACACCATATACTGTAGATATTGTCGTTACAAATAAAATGTACATCTTGAAGCCCCTGAAGTTCGCTTCATTCTGAATGAATTTTCCATATCAAGCAAACCGTAAGAGATAAACAAAATTTTACTACACAAAATTATATATTAGATCTCGATAAGTACAACAATTATGTGATATATTTTTTGTGTCATTAAGCAATTAGGAGATATTGTTTGTTGTTGGTTTGAATATTCAACTACTTATACTTTTATCAAGAGGAGAATTGCTATTCGTTTTTTCTCGCGATCATTGCAAGGAGAACGGAATTTAAAAGCTATCACATAGCGACCGGTTTGTAAAAGAATTGACTGTCGCTTAAGCCTACTGATTTCCCTAATCTTCTTTTAGCTACAAGGATATATGCAATAAAAGCATTTATATAGGTGTTTTAACAGAAATATAGAGTAAAATAAGCTTTGTAGTAATAGTTCGTTGAATATTTTATACTCTATTTTATATTTTTAGAACATAGTATAGTCCTAAAGCTGGATAGTTGTTCATTTTACTGGCTCCTGTTAAATACGAGTAGTAGTTTAGTGTTGTTTAAGAAATGGTTTAATTTATCTTTCCTTAAAAACTACTATATTTTTCTGTATTTTCTCTCATCATGATATCTGTTATCTGATTACGTTATTTAGTTGTAATTAAATCTGTAAAACTATGATAGTAAAAATTAATTGGAAGTATAATTAAACTATAAAATTTGGAATACATATCCCAGCATAAGTATCAAGCTACCGGGATGGCATATCACAGCTTTTATTTCATTATACGAGTACATTATTTTTATTGTATGCCTACAGTAATCTACATCCATAAATCGTTCATTTCATGTATTCTTCCTGATTGCCGCTTTTAATTTCGCTTCGCCCTTTGAAACTTGACAATGTCGCGTAGCTCCTCTCGCGGCCAGAGCACAGCCGCCATCAAACTCTGTGTCTGCTATAGTGCATTTGCTTTAAATTGAAACATCGAAAGTAGAAAGAGATACCACTATATTCCACATGGTAGTTGGTAATCCTTAGCTGCTTAATCTCACAACCTTTACTTTTGAAAATTACTATTTAATATCTGGGTTAGATTGAAACATGAAATTTAGAAGATAACACCAAACACCTGGCTGTAACAATACGAAAGCCAGCGAAGCAAGGACGGCCGAAGATATCAGGATATTTTCCATATTTCACTGTCAACTGTATAACTCGCAAGACGTACAACTGTACTGAGAGACTAGGCAGTAAAGGGTGACTATGACAATGTTTCTCAGCATTCAGACCGTCCTTAATGCACCCTCCTCTCCTACACCGGTCAGGTAACGTCAAAAAGCTCATGTTTCAACTTAAACCTCACGTACTGTAGTTGTCGTGAATCTAGTCGAGTCATGAACTTAACATCGAGAAGTTAATTATCGCATATTCCTTTCCCGCAACTTGTGAATGCTTACTCGAGAACTAATTACAGACTTCTACTCGTACACACATCAAGCACTAATTAACTATCACATTACGCTGAAAGTAGCTCGATGATGAAGAGTAACGTAGAGAATGATTTAACAGAGACGTTGCAGAGTGACTGAGCTATGTCTAGAAGGGCTGAGCCAGGTCTCTGAGCGATACACTGGTAGCATGGACTCGTGAGTAGGAGGTCCACAGGACCGTCCTCCATGACTGCGTTTCTTTTCAAGTTTTCCTCGGTCTTCGTAACTGGCAAATGACGGGGAGGTACCTATATCTTAGGCCTGAAATATTCCTGCCCTAAATATTCTTTCCCAATTATCGTTTAATTCCATGTATAATATGTGTCCACCGCCTACGGTATCTACGCAGTAAGAACAGGCGCTAACTACTACAAAAAGCACTAATGCGTTGCTTTCACACGACTTTTTCCACTCACTCTTCGTCAAAATTTTTTTACAACAGCTTATTATTCTAGCTACTTCTGTATATACTTTCAATTCACATTTACGCATTTCGTTGTAGATGTAGATACCCAGATGTTTTACTTTCTCTACTAAGTATATTAAGTAGGGGAAGTATTCCACCGTAAAATTCGATACCGAGATTTCACCGGAAATATATGTTTTGAGACAACTCGAATCCAAAAAAAGCATTTTTGGAAACATGTCCGTGTGTGTGTGTCTGTGTCTGTGAACAGTATAACTCAGAAACGAACAGTCAGATAAACACCAAACTTGGTATTTAGGTTCAGTATCTTCCAGAGATGCGAAACGAAGGTTTTCAAGAAAATCCCCACACCGCAGATTACTCTTTACATGGAACACTTTTCGAAAAGTTTAATTTTCTCAAAAATGGCTGTAACGATTTTGATTAAAATATCATATGTTTAATATATTTTCATGACAAATGAAATGTATATCTCGAATTTTGTGGGAATGTCTCCAAAGGTATACTTCATTGTGAACGACTTTTGCATAACCGGTAAACCATAAGAGACAGACAAAATCTTTACTACACAAAAAATGTAGATCACGTTAAAATACACAATTTATGTCATATATATTTTTTTGTTGAGTGAACCATTTTCGAGATATTGCTTGTTATTCCCTTAAATTTTCCAATTCTTATACTTTTTCTCAAATTTGTTATTCAATTTTTTTGTCCTGGTAATGCAAAGAAAATGGAATACTCCACATAGCAGCCAGTTCTTAAAATATTTGACTATCGCTTAAAGCCTACCAATTCCCCTTGCAGCTACAAGAAAATTAGCAGTAAGATTAACATCTCGATATCTCGATTAATATGAAGCATACGGAGAATAAGCGTTTGTAAGAATAGTTTGTACGAGAGTAGAGAAAGTCATGTGAGTGTAACAGATCATAATTTTTTTAACAGCATCGCATCGCTTTGAAATTCCATTGTCTTTGTATGACGGCAAGAAAAAACGAATGACGACTTTCCAACTGAGAAAAGTGTAAGTATTAACATTCAAACTAATAATAAGAAAAAAATTTAGCTCCACAAAAAAATTATATGACATAAATTGTATGGTTTAAACGAGATGTACGTTTTTTTGTAAAGGGGCATTTTGTCCCTCTTACCGTTTACTAGTTATGCGAAAGTCATTCAGAATTAAGAAGACTTCAGAGGCTATTTCCAGAAATTTCAAGATATAGATTTCATTTTTCATAAAAATATCTCAAACATATGGTATTTTAATTAAACTCGTTAGTCATTTTTAAGAAAATAACATTTTTGTAAAACTTTTCTATGTAAAACGTACTTTGTGGTGAAGAGAGGGTTTCTTAAAATGTGTCGCATCTTTGAAGGATGTTGAACAATTTTGGTATTTAAACGACTTTTCGTATTCAGTTCTGTTCTCCATAAACACACTTGTACATACACGGTCCTTTTTCTAAAAATATTTTTTTCAGGGAGTCTCAAAACGTGTGTTTCCGGTGAGTGTTCCGTAAGGAATTCTTGGGTGGAATGCAATACTCTCTCCTTACTAAGGTAAGCAGTAGAAAAAGTAAAAAGGTTTGTCATCTACCTACTTTCTTACAATGTAATCCAAACGGCTAAAATGTCCGAGGTAATTCAGCTGGGTGACACGGAGATTCTCGCTGCATATCCCCTCACTATGAGTAGGATATATAGGAGAGAGCTGGCACAGTTTTTTGCGTTTATATGGGAAAGGATAGGGAAAACGAAGGTAGATGCTAGGTTGAGAGAGTCTTCAAGGAGGAAAATGCGTTTATATGGGAGAGATAGGGAATACCAGGGCTGATGCTAGGCTAATCAGATGCTAAAGGAGGGAGGGATATGCTTTATATGAGACAGATAGGGAATACGTGGAGAGGTGCTAGGCTAGACAGAGGCTGAGTAATGTATGGTTTATATGAGCGGTATAGGAAAACGATGAGAGGTGTTAGACTAGACAAGGCTTGAAACGTAGTGCATGGTTTATATGAGAGATATAGGAAAACGAGGAAAGGTGTTAGGCTAGGCAGAAGTCGAGGAGTAGAGTAAGGTTTATATGAGAAGTATAGGAAAACGAGGAGAGGTATTAGGTTAGGAGAATTGAGTTTGTGTTTATAAGGAGAGACGAGAAAACGGAGAGAGATCCTATGCTAGGATAGACAGGTGTTAGAGTTAGGTTAGATAGGAAACCAAGGAGTGATACTCAGCTAGAGGGGGGGGTAGGAGGGAATGAGCTTTTGAGAGGTAGGGGATACGGGGAGTGGTGTTAGACTAGACAGGGCTTGAAACGTAGGGCATGGTTTATATGTATGAGAAGTATAGGAACAGGAAGAGGGGTGCTAGGCTAGACAGAGGTTGAGGAGTAGAGTATAGTTTATATGAAAGGTATAGGAAAACGAGGAGAGGAGTTAGACTAGACAGAGGTCGAGGAGCAGAGTATGGTTTATGTGAGAGTCATAGGTAAACGAGAGAGGCGTTAGGCTAGACAGAGCTAGAGGAGTAGAGTATGGTTTATATGAGAGGTATAGGAACAGGAGGAGAGGTGTTAGGCTAGACAGGTAGTGTAGCAGTAGGAATATGGACTTATATACAGGAGAGATAGGGAATAGGAGGTGCTAGACTTGAAAGCGACTTTAGAAGTGAACATAGTGGAAAACTGTTTCATGTCAATGTTCTAGACATGCCCATCACGTAACCTATTCAGGGAAAAGGTGACTCGTTCAGGGGAAAAAGGTGACTGCTCAGGG
Organism: Deroplatys truncata; assembly: GCA_030765065.1. Classification (NCBI taxonomy): domain Eukaryota; kingdom Metazoa; phylum Arthropoda; class Insecta; order Mantodea; family Mantidae; genus Deroplatys; species Deroplatys truncata. The sequence continues at coordinate 92,422,439 of CM060979.1, forward strand.
AAAAAGGAGACCCACAAAGGGAAAAAGTTGACTAGCAAAGGGGAAAACGTAACCAGCAAAGGGAAAAGGCGACCAGCAAAGGGAAAAATGTGACCAGCAAAGGGAAAAAGGCGACATGCAACGGGAAAAAGGTGACCAGTAAAGGGGAAAATGTCACCAGCAAAGGGAAAAAGGCGACCACCAAAGGGAAAAAGGTGAGCCATAAAGGGAAAAAGGTGACCTGCAACGGGAAAAGCTAACCCACTAACACTAACAGGTAAGTAATTCAGGTAGTATTGCAAGAGGCGGACTGGATCATAGCAGTGTATGATTTCACAGGTAATTCAGCTAGTATCGTATGCATTTAGGCTAATTCGTCTAGTAACACAGGATAGATTCCAGATGCTAACTGCATCATGGCTCTGCATGATTTCACAGATAATTCAGCTAGTATCGTAGGTGTTTAGAGTAATTAAGCAAGTATCACAGGAGGCTAGATTCCAGGGTTGGGTATAGCATAGTTTCGTATTTCAGAGGGTATCGTAGGTATTTAGGATAATTCAAGTAACATAGGTGTTTAGAGTAATTAAGCAAGCATTACAGGAGGGTAGGTTCCAGGGGTTGGTTATAACCTAGCTTCGTATTTCACAGATAGTTCAGGTAATATCGTAAGTATTTGAGGTAATCGACAGAGCTTCACAGATATTATTGATAATTTCGATCAGAGATTTGTATCACAGCTATTTAAGGTAAATGCAGATGATTCAGGTTGTATCAATGGTATTTGAGTCATTTTAACAGGTAATTCTGATAGTATCACAGGTGCTCGTGCTAGAGCAGGAATTCGTATCAGAGCTAGTTAAGGTAATTTCACATGATTCGGGTAGTATCACAGGTATTTAAATCATTTTCATAGCCAATTCAGCTAGTATCGTGAGCATTTAAGCTAATTCAGCTAGTATCACAGGAGGCTAGATTCCAGAGGCTAACTGCATCATAGCTATGCATGATTTCACAGCTAATTCAGCTAGTATCGTAGGTATTTAGGCTAATTCAGGTAGTATCACAGGAGGCTAGATTCCAGGGTTGGGTATAGCATAGTTTCATATTTCAAGGTAATTCAGAGGGTATCGTAGGTATTTAGGATAATTCAAGTAACATAGATGCTTAGAGTAATTAAGCAAGCATTACAGGAGGGTAGGTTCCAGGGGTTGGTTATAGCCTAGTTTCGTATTTTACAGATAGTTCAGGTAATATCATAAGTATTTGGATAATCCGCATAGTTTCACAGATGCTCGTAATAATTTCGATCAGAGATTTTGTATCACGGCTATTTAAGGTAAATGCAGCTGATTCAGGTTGTATCAATGGTATTTGAGTCATTTTAATAGGCAATTCTGATAGTATCACAGGTGCTCGTACTAATTTAGAGCAGGAATTCGTATCTGAGCTATTTAATGTAATTTCACACGATTCGGGTAGTATCACAGGTATTTAAGTCATTTTAACAGGCAATTCAACTAGTATCACAGGTACTCATGGTAATATAGAGAGTAATTCGATTATAAAACTTTTCTCATCCAACGTTACAACAATTTATATACTTTTTTCTAAATCTTACAAACTTATTATATTTTAAGCACTTATTGTACGATGCGGAGAGGGATAAACTGCATATTGGTTCACAAATTGAAAAGCTTTACGTCAACATACCTTTATTTTAGTTCGTTATAGATGTCTCTCCCCTTTTATCTAGGTTTGAGACTAGCACTAGGATTGCTCCTAATGGCAGGGTTACCACCTTCCCTTCCATCTTCTTCTTTCTTCATCAGGCGTCAGCTATCTGCATATACAGCACACAGATACCTTCTTTTTTAAGATTGTAGACTCACTAGAAAATCTTTATCTTTAACTTACATTCTTTTAAGCACTGTTTGTAATGGCGTAATGTCCATACGCATATGTTGTTATCCCGTCCTCAGCAATAATTCTTTTATCATCAAACGGAGTCAATGCAATTTTATTCACTTGTACTGTAGCAAGGGCATGCTTTCGTGATAGGATCAGATTCATAGGTGTTCTGATGATTTCACTGGTTTTAAGACAGTCTGTATAGCTGTCAAACGAAATGTACTGCTTAATAGCGCTACGTTTTATACCTTTAATCTTTTTTATCATTGACCCTTGAATATCTAAGGCATACATCTTAGGACGTAGTCCAACAAAGCGTAGGATGATTTTGCTATTAGCCTCATCTTTAAATTTTCCCAATACCTTCTTGTTCTGAGTAGAGTAACATATATGGTTGGCAGGGTAATCAGCTGTATCGAGATGTTCAAGAAAACGTAGCTTGTCCTGGTACACATCTTCAGTTGTTACACGATGAATGAACGAATCAGTGACCATATACATAAGCTTCAGGTTTTCAGCTCCATAATAAGGCAACAAAACGTCGTAATGAAAGTTATACATTAATGTCTTGGAGATGTCCAACACACTCATACCAATGTATATAGGCTTGTTGAATACAATCTGACGAGAGGCCATATGTACAGCAGCTAGATTATCAGCATATATCGTCCTGTCGATAAACGTAGGCTTGGCGATCAGCTTCTCTAGAGTTTTTTCATTGGTCACCAGTCGTATATCCATACGATTACGCAGGTTCTCCATAGTTTTTCCAAACATAGCGTTGTTAAAGAGTTTGTAGAGATCCTTCTCGAAATCATTTGCAGCTTGTTGTCGTAGCCTGTTGTTAAATTCCACATAAGGTTTCAACCACTGAGACTGTCGGAATTGTAGCACACGATGGATTTTTGTTAGTCGTAGTCCATGACTAAGAGCTTGCTTCAAAGCCATGTAATGCACTACATACTTCTTTCGAGGTCCAAGATGAGGTATCAGTTTCTTTGTAGATGATTCCAATGGTTTCATACACTCTGGCAGGAAAGGTAGATCGTTGTGTAGATCGTGAAGTTCTGCAGGATACTCGATGTCGACTTCTAATATGTACCCATGAGGATCATCTTCTTGTAGTGTTTCTAAGTTGATTTCTTCAGGTGACACCCACTGAAATCCACCAAAAGGAAGGGCGTGACACATTGCCCACCCATATTGGTTATTTGCGTCCTCGTATGTGATAAATTGGGTTGGTCTCGTCGGATCAAACTTCTCCATATAAGTGTTATTAGCCTCAGCATACCGATGAGAAACTTGGCATAAACCTCCTCTTACACCTGATTCCACCATGAGTAGTTGATCATAATCTTGTAACAGTTCCAGCTTAATTCCAGTATACAGCAACATGGCGTCCCATGTAAGACCTGGAGAGGTAAAATAATGGGCAGGATCAACTTTGTGTGTTTTAAGGGTTTGCTCTCTGAACGTCTCAAAGACATCAGCTAGAAGAAGTACATCCGAAGTTAAGTAGAGATCGCTGTACTCTCCCAGGTTTCTCACATTAAACAGCTCCCATACATTTCTAGCATGATCGTAGTCAGCATCAGTAATTTCTTCTTCATTTAATCTATTGTAGAAGGAGTCCTTAGGAGGCAAGCAGGTCTCGTTCAGGGCATCCCATGACGTAACAAAATCATATGGAAATACACCCTTACGGGTCATCAACTTCAATTTGTCTTCTCCAAAGTACTTTAGTGTTTCAGGATACGAGGTTAGATTTTTTACCAACTTATCCAAGCTTGTACTGAGGAATCGGAAGCTATCCACAAATCGAAGCTTTATATCTCCTACATACTTGGTGAATGAGATATAGCTTTCTTCAGAGTTAGGAATTACCTCCACACGTTCACTTGTACAACCCAGCTCCTTAACAATGAAATGAGAGTCATATCCGCTAAGGTTATGCATGAAGACTGGTATATATTTAGGTGTTTTACAGGCTAAATTACATTCATTATGAAGACTTCCACGATATTCACCGCTGATGTGATCATGGTCGCGTACTTTATAGTTCTCTTCTGTAAAGGGTTTTCTACACAAGTAGCATGTCGTAGAAGACTCGAAATCCTTTTGCTGTTGATCCGTAAGTTTCAGAGGCTTAGCAGATTTGTATATATTACCAATCATTTTTGCAAGAGATGTAAGGTACAGCATAAACGTCTGAGCAGCATCAGCACCACGATACACATAGGGATGCTTAGGAAGATCAGTTTCGAGATGTTCAACACTGGATGTAGGTTTCACGTAAACACAGAAGCTCATTGGTGTGTGCTCTTGATAAGGTGTTGTATAGGAAGTTTCAGGATTGGGTGTACACGTATGGCATGGAGTGAGAATACTCTCAAAATCCGCATAGATGACATAAGGTACTTTCAGCATCCTCTCAACATTTTTAAACTGAACAATTGATTTCTCCTTGGTAGGCATAACTACCCTTGCAACACCATGTTGAATACAGACGGCTGCATGTTCTTGTAGTTTTTCCTGTCCACTTCGTCCATATCGATCATCAAAATGTGTAAAGCAGCGCTTACAAGTATAAACCCGTCCATTATGGTTAGTTTTCTGGCGTCGAACGAGTTTCTCAAAATTCTTTATATACACGTAGTGATGTTTTCCACTGCTGTCATTCAATAGTAGCAGGTCGCGATGTTCAGGTAGTTCAATATCAGCAACCTTTATCGGATACACTTCATGCTTCTCATCCAGCCCGAAAACGTTAATGGATATCTTGTTAAACTTCTCAAATTTAGGTATTTGAGAAAGTGGAGTAGGGTAGGAAACACAGCTGAAGTCGTACTTGTCTTGAAGTTGTTTGTATTTGTTCACACGCTGTGCATTCTCCCCTATGAATTTAGCTAATACAGAGTACATGAAACATTTCTCGTCGCTAAAGTTCTGGATGTTTATACATGCTTTCCTTGCTTCAACAGCTGACGGTAGTGGTATGTAGCTACTTCCTCGTAACGGGTTGTACTTGTTGATACGAAGTCGAACTCCTTCCACAGCAAGCAAAGCCCAGCTGCTACCCTTAAGCTGAGACTCCTCCATTTCAGTCACCAATTTCTTGAATTTCACTTCCATCGTTGAGTCCAGATCAGTTTCCAGGAAAACAGCATGATTCCGTGTTTTAAATGTTTTGTCAAAGGTTTTCTCCAATACTGTTAACAAATCGACACTCAGCAAGCAGATTAATTTTAACACTCTTATGAATGCTAAGCTCTTTATGCACAGCATGGATTATACGTTGTTTTGCCTCTTGCAGATACATATTTAGGTCCTTAGCTGATTCGCATCGTATAAAATACGATTTCAATCGTCCTTCGAATGAAGTTTCGTATACTTTCATATCGCAGTCCTCCATTGTTGACAGCAAATGATGTTTAGTTGGCTCCAATCTTCTTTTCTTCTGAGGGCTGCTTATTTCACATATATCTTCGTGTCGCTGTCCCTTATAACAATCTTTGAAGGTTACATTACAATGTTTACATTTGAAGAGCTTCTTGCAGCTCATCTCGTGTCTTCTCTTGTCATAACCTCGGAGGAACTTCTTCCCACATTTTCCGCATGCATATCCAGTAGCGCTTGGAATAATATCCTTATACGCTGAGTTATTCATCTTTATTCTTGATGTAATAACGTATTAATCACTGATCAATGAAATGTAGACCTCTTCACCTTGACACCACTTTAGAAAGCTGATTATTCTTGGAGAGAACACGATGTTAACACCTCAAGACTAATTAGCACAATGAAGTCCAATGCCCTAGATCACCATATTTATAGAGGGAGCACGAACCTTTTAGATCAATCATAAACTCGCTCCATAACCACGGGTATATGATCGCTCAACGTGTTTTAACCCCCCAGCCATATAACCTCAAGTCTAGAGACAGGATGTTTATGACGTCACGCCCAGAGACAGGATGTCTGGCAGCATCAAACACGTTTAAAATCGTCTCATAACTACCTGCTTATGCTGTCACACCAGCAAGAGAAGTATTCCCACACGCTCATTCAGACATATATTTCAAATTCAAAGCCTACCACCACCATCACCACCTATTGTACCAAGGTTAATTCCAGCTGTATTATCACAGTACTTAAAGTAAAAGCTTAAAAGGTAACGAGAAGATGTCCCCCTTATTTACTTAATTATCTCATGTTTTCATTCCCTTTTCAATTCTTCCTTTCCATCTTCTCACAGAAAGCCCATTACATTTAACTACAATCACGAGAAAAGCAATTTTTCCAGAGTTACACAGATTCTAAGCTTCTAAATAGAACCCGGTAATACTTTTAATAAATGTATTTTAGCTCCCCAATATCAGCATCTACCATTTAATCTTTACTCGAACCTGATATGATCCATAAGCTTGAAGATATATGAAATCACCCCTTCGGGATTCTATCTAAGTACTTTAAAGTAATTTTTATAACGATAACGATATTTAAGAACTAGATACTCTGTTTACGTTTACCTTGACATGTCTATCTAAATTAAATTACGAGTTATTAAACGTTTGCAAGTAAATTTCATTGAATCGGTATTCGAACCCAGAACACCAGGAACAAAATAATTTACAATATTAGTCTGACATGTTAAACAAAGCTGTATGCAGTTACATCATCGATCTAAGTGATATATTCTAGTGTACAGAGGAAAATTAAGGAAGTCATTAAAAAATCGGGAATCGAACCAAGCACAACTGATTGACAATTATATACAGCATTAATCACCCAGTACAGAACCTATCAATCATGCTTTGCTGCACTCCTCTACCTCACTTAGTTCCCGAGATAATGAAAATTTAAAAATTAAGGATCGAACCCAGGACGTCAGGTATCTAATTACACATTTGCAAGATACTACCTAATAACATAAACGCAATAAAGTTTATTTGGCGTCTTTATCTTAATTGGTTTAGGAGTTATTAAATTTATAAGTAAATTCCATCGAATCAGTATTCGAACCCAGAACACCAAGAACAAAATAATTTATAATATGAGTTTGGTATGCTTAAAGGTGCTGTATGTAGTTACAGCATCAATTTAAGTGATATTTTCTAGAGTATAGAGTAAAATTAAGGAAGTCATTAAAAAATCGGGATTCGAACTAGAGACAACTGATTGGAAATTATATACAGTATTAATTACACATCACAGGAGCTATCAAACATGCTTTGGTCCATTCCTCTAGCTTTCTTAGTTTCCGAGATAATGAAGTTTTTAAAATTAAGGATCGAACCCAGGACACCAGGTACCCAAATATACATCTACAAGAAACTAGCTAATGACATTAATGTAATAAAGTTTATTTGGCGTCTTTATCTTAATTAGTCTCTGAGTTATTAGAAGATGAATTTGCATTCACTCCTAGGATTCGAACCCAGGCATCCAGGTCAACTTGCAACAATGTCCTAATGACGCGGCGCATTCCAAAGAATTGATTAGTTTTTATCCCATTGTTCTATCTCTTTTCATTCAGGAGATATAAGCGATTAAACAGTAGAAATAAAAGAGTAGAAATAAAAGGTATGTTCTGGCCCACAAAGAGATGCCGACATCTGATAAAAGTTCTTTGATCTATGCCGGCAAGCTCCGCCCATTTTATTTCTACTGTTTAATCGCTTATATCTCCTGAATGAAAAGAGATAGAACAATGGGATAAAAACTAATCAATTCTTTGGAATGCGCCGCGTCATTAGGACATTGTTGCAAGTTGACCTGGATGCCTGGGTTCGAATCCTAGGAGTGAATGCAAATTCATCTTCTAATAACTCAGAGACTAATTAAGATAAAGACGCCAAATAAACTTTATTACATTAATGTCATTAGCTAGTTTCTTGTAGATGTATATTTGGGTACCTGGTGTCCTGGGTTCGATCCTTAATTTTAAAAACTTCATTATCTCGGAAACTAAGAAAGCTAGAGGAATGGACCAAAGCATGTTTGATAGCTCCTGTGATGTGTAATTAATACTGTATATAATTTCCAATCAGTTGTCTCTAGTTCGAATCCCGATTTTTTAATGACTTCCTTAATTTTACTCTATACTCTAGAAAATATCACTTAAATTGATGCTGTAACTACATACAGCACCTTTAAGCATACCAAACTCATATTATAAATTATTTTGTTCTTGGTGTTCTGGGTTCGAATACTGATTCGATGGAATTTACTTATAAATTTAATAACTCCTAAACCAATTAAGATAAAGACGCCAAATAAACTTTATTGCGTTTATGTTATTAGGTAGTATCTTGTAAATGTGTAATTAGATACCTGACGTCCTGGGTTCGATCCTTAATTTTTAAATGTTCATTATCTCGGGAACTAAGTGAGGTAGAGGAGTGCAGCAAAGCATGATTGATAGGTTCTGTACTGGGTGATTAATGCTGTATATAATTGTCAATCAGTTGTGCTTGGTTCGATTCCCGATTTTTTAATGACTTCCTTAATTTTCCTCTGTACACTAGAATATATCACTTAGATCGATGATGTAACTGCATACAGCTTTGTTTAACATGTCAGACTAATATTATAAATTATTTTGTTCCTGGTGTTCTGGGTTCGAATACCGATTCAATGAAATTTACTTGTAAACGTTTAATAACTCGTAATTTAATTTAGATAGACATGTCAAGGTAAACGTAAACAGAGTATCTAGTTCTTAAATATCGTTATCGTTATAAAAATTACTTTAAAGTACTTAGATAGAATCCCGAAGGGGTGATTTCATATATCTTCAAGCTTATGGATCATATCAGGTTCGAGTAAAGATTAAATGGTAGATGCTGATATTGGGGAGCTAAAATACATTTATTAAAAGTATTACCGTGTTCTATTTAGAAGCTTAGAATCTGTGTAACTCTGGAAAAATTGCTTTTCTCGTGATTGTAGTTAAATGTAATGGGCTTTCTGTGAGAAGATGGAAAGGAAGAATTGAAAAGGGAATGAAAACATGAGATAATTAAGTAAATAAGGGGGACATCTTCTCGTTACCTTTTAAGCTTTTACTTTAAGTACTGTGATAATACAGCTGGAATTAACCTTGGTACAATAGGTGGTGATGGTGGTGGTAGGCTTTGAATTTGAAATATATGTCTGAATGAACGTGTGGGAATACTTCTCTTGCTGGTGTGACAGCATAAGCAGGTAGTTATGAGACGATTTTAAACGTGTTTGATGCTGCCAGACATCCTGTCTCTGGGTGTGACGTCATAAACATCCTGTCTCTAGACTTGAGGTTATATGGCTGGGGGGTTAGTACACGTTGAGCGATCATATACCCGTGGTTATGGAGCGAGTTTATGATTGATCTAAAAGGTTCGTGCTCCCTCTATAAATATGGTGATCTAGGGCATTGGACTTCATTGTGCTAATTAGTCTTGAGGTGTTAACATCGTGTTCTCTCCAAGAATAATCAGCTTTCTAAAGTGGTGTCAAGGTGAAGAGGTCTACATTTCATTGATCAGTGATTAATACGTTATTACATCAAGAATAAAGATGAATAACTCAGCGTATAAGGATATTATTCCAAGCGCTACTGGATATGCATGCGGAAAATGTGGGAAGAAGTTCCTCCGAGGTTATGACAAGAGAAGACACGAGATGAGCTGCAAGAAGCTCTTCAAATGTAAACATTGTAATGTAACCTTCAAAGATTGTTATAAGGAACAGCGACACGAAGATATATGTGAAATAAGCAGCCCTCAGAAGAAAAGAAGATTGGAGCCAACTAAACATCAGTTGCTGTCAACAATGGAGGACTGCGATATGAAAGAATACGAAACTTCATTCGAAGGACGATTGAAATCGTATTTTATACGATGCGAATCAGCTAAGGACCTAAATATGTATCTGCAAGAGGCAAAACAACGTATAATCCATGCTGTGCATAAAGAGCTTAGCATTCATAAGAGTGTTAAAATTAATCTGCTTGCTGAGTGTCGATTTGTTAACAGTATTGGAGAAACCTGTGACAAAACATTTAAAACACGGAATCAAGCTATTTTCCTGGAAACTGATCTGGACTCAACGATGGAAGTGAAATTCAAGAAATTGGTGACTGAAATGGAGGAGTCTCAGCTTAAGGGTAGCAGCTGGGCTTTGCTTGCTGTGGAAGGAGTTCGACTTCGTATCAACAAGTACAACCCGTTACGAGGAAGTAGCTACATACCACTACCGTCAGCTGTTGAAGCAAGGAAAGCATGTATAAACATCCAGAACTTTAGCGACGAGAAATGTTTCATGTACTCTGTATTAGCTAAATTCATAGGGGAGAATGCACAGCGTGTGAACAAATACAAACAACTTCAAGACAAGTACGACTTCAGCTGTGTTTCCTACCCTACTCCACTTTCTCAAATACCTAAATTTGAGAAGTTTAACAAGATATCCATTAACGTTTTCGGGCTGGATGAGAAGCATGAAGTGTATCCGATAAAGGTTGCTGATATTGAACTACCTGAACATCGCGACCTGCTACTATTGAATGACAGCAGTGGAAAACATCACTACGTGTATATAAAGAATTTTGAGAAACTCGTTCGACGCCAGAAAACTAACCATAATGGACGGGTTTATACTTGTAAGCGCTGCTTTACACATTTTGATGATCGATATGGACGAAGTGGACAGGAAAAACTACAAGAACATGCAGCCGTCTGTATTCAACATGGTGTTGCAAGGGTAGTTATGCCTACCAAGGAGAAATCAATTGTTCAGTTTAAAAATGTTGAGAGGATGCTGAAAGTACCTTATGTCATCTATGCGGATTTTGAGAGTATTCTCACTCCATGCCATACGTGTACACCCAATCCTGAAACTTCCTATACAACACCTTATCAAGAGCACACACCAATGAGCTTCTGTGTTTACGTGAAACCTACATCCAGTGTTGAACATCTCGAAACTGATCTTCCTAAGCATCCCTATGTGTATCGTGGTGCTGATGCTGCTCAGACGTTTATGCTGTACCTTACATCTCTTGCAAAAATGATTGGTAATATATACAAATCTGCTAAGCCTCTGAAACTTACGGATCAACAGCAAAAGGATTTCGAGTCTTCTACGACATGCTACTTGTGTAGAAAACCCTTTACAGAAGAGAACTATAAAGTACGCGACCATGATCACATCAGCGGTGAATATCGTGGTAGTCTTCATAATGAATGTAATTTAGCCTGTAAAACACCTAAATATATACCAGTCTTCATGCATAACCTTAGCGGATATGACTCTCATTTCATTGTTAAGGAGCTGGGTTGTACAAGTGAACGTGTGGAGGTAATTCCTAACTCTGAAGAAAGCTATATCTCATTCACCAAGTATGTAGGAGATATAAAGCTTCGATTTGTGGATAGCTTCCGATTCCTCAGTACAAGCTTGGATAAGTTGGTAAAAAATCTAACCTCGTATCCTGAAACACTAAAGTACTTTGGAGAAGACAAATTGAAGTTGATGACCCGTAAGGGTGTATTTCCATATGATTTTGTTACGTCATGGGATGCCCTGAACGAGACCTGCTTGCCTCCTAAGGACTCCTTCTACAATAGATTAAATGAAGAAGAAATTACTGATGCTGACTACGATCATGCTAGAAATGTATGGGAGCTGTTTAATGTGAGAAACCTGGGAGAGTACAGCGATCTCTACTTAACTTCGGATGTACTTCTTCTAGCTGATGTCTTTGAGACGTTCAGAGAGCAAACCCTTAAAACACACAAAGTTGATCCTGCCCATTATTTTACCTCTCCAGGTCTTACATGGGACGCCATGTTGCTGTATACTGGAATTAAGCTGGAACTGTTACAAGATTATGATCAACTACTCATGGTGGAATCAGGTATAAGAGGAGGTTTATGCCAAGTTTCTCATCGGTATGCTGAGGCTAATAACACTTATATGGAGAAGTTTGATCCGACGAGACCAACCCAATTTATCACATACGAGGACGCAAATAACCAATATGGGTGGGCAATGTGTCACGCCCTTCCTTTTGGTGGATTTCAGTGGGTGTCACCTGAAGAAATCAACTTAGAAACACTACAAGAAGATGATCCTCATGGGTACATATTAGAAGTCGACATCGAGTATCCTGCAGAACTTCACGATCTACACAACGATCTACCTTTCCTGCCAGAGTGTATGAAACCATTGGAATCATCTACAAAGAAACTGATACCTCATCTTGGACCTCGAAAGAAGTATGTAGTGCATTACATGGCTTTGAAGCAAGCTCTTAGTCATGGACTACGACTAACAAAAATCCATCGTGTGCTACAATTCCGACAGTCTGAGTGGTTGAAACCTTATGTGGAATTTAACAACAGGCTACGACAACAAGCTGCAAATGATTTCGAGAAGGATCTCTACAAACTCTTTAACAACGCTATGTTTGGAAAAACTATGGAGAACCTGCGTAATCGTATGGATATACGACTGGTGACCAATGAAAAAACTCTAGAGAAGCTGATCGCCAAGCCTACGTTTATCGACAGGACGATATATGCTGATAATCTAGCTGCTGTACATATGGCCCCTCTCGTCAGATTGTATTCAACAAGCCTATATACATTGGTATGAGTGTGTTGGACATCTCCAAGACATTAATGTATAACTATCATTACGACGTTTTGTTGCCTTATTATGGAGCTGAAAACCTGAAGCTTATGTATATGGACACTGATTCGTTCATTCATCGTGTAACAACTGAAGATGTGTACCAGGACAAGCTACGTTTTCTTGAACATCTCGATACAGCTGATTACCCTGCCAACCATATATGTTATTCTACTCAGAACAAGAAGGTATTGGGAAAATTTAAAGATGAGGCTAATAGCAAAATCATCCTACGCTTTGTTGGACTACGTCCTAAGATGTATGCCTTAGATATTCAAGGGTCAATGATAAAAAAGATTAAAGGTATAAAACGTAGCGCTATTAAGCAGTACATTTCGTTTGACAGCTATACAGACTGTCTTAAAACCAGTGAAATCATCAGAACACCTATGAATCTGATCCTATCACGAAAGCATGCCCTTGCTACAGTACAAGTGAATAAAATGGCATTGACTCCGTTTGATGATAAAAGAATTATTGCTGAGGACGGGATAACAACATATGCGTATGGACATTACGCCATTACAAACAGTGCTTAAAAGAATGTAAGTTAAAGATAAAGATTTTCTAGTGAGTCTACAATCTTAAAAAAGAAGGTATCTGTGTGCTGTATATGCAGATAGCTGACGCCTGATGAAGAAAGAAGAAGATGGAAGGGAAGGTGGTAACCCTGCCATTAGGAGCAATCCTAGTGCTAGTCTCAAGCCTAGATAAAAGGGGAGAGACATCTATAACGAACTAAAATAAAGGTATGTTGACGTAAAGCTTTTCAATTTGTGAACCAATATGCAGTTTATCCCTCTCCGCATCGTACAATAAGTGCTTAAAATATAATAAGTTTGTAAGATTTAGAAAAAAGTATATAAATTGTTGTAACGTTGGATGAGAAAAGTTTTATAATCGAATTACTCTCTATATTACCATGAGTACCTGTGATACTAGTTGAATTGCCTGTTAAAATGACTTAAATACATGTGATACTACCCGAATCGTGTGAAATTACATTAAATAGCTCAGATACGAATTCCTGCTCTAAATTAGCACGAGCACCTGTGATACTATCAGAATTGCCTATTAAAATGACTCAAATACCATTGATACAACCTGAATCAGCTGCATTTACCTTAAATAGCCGTGATACAAAATCTCTGATCGAAATTATTACGAGCATCTGTGAAACTATGCTGATTATCCAAATACTTATGATATTACCTGAACTATCTGTAAAATACGAAACTAGGCTATAACCAACCCCTGGAACCTACCCTCCTGTAATGCTTGCTTAATTACTCTAAGCATCTATGTTACTTGAATTATCCTAAATACCTACGATACCCTCTGAATTACCTTGAAATATGAAACTATGCTATACCCAACCCTGGAATCTAGCCTCCTGTGATACTACCTGAATTAGCCTAAATACCTACGATACTAGCTGAATTAGCTGTGAAATCATGCATAGCTATGATGCAGTTAGCCTCTGGAATCTAGCCTCCTGTGATACTAGCTGAATTAGCTTAAATGCTCACGATACTAGCTGAATTGGCTATGAAAATGATTTAAATACCTGTGATACTACCCGAATCATGTGAAATTACCTTAACTAGCTCTGATACGAATTCCTGCTCTAGCACGAGCACCTGTGATACTATCAGAATTACCTGTTAAAATGACTCAAATACCATTGATACAACCTGAATCATCTGCATTTACCTTAAATAGCTGTGATACAAATCTCTGATCGAAATTATCAATAATATCTGTGAAGCTCTGTCGATTACCTCAAATACTTACGATATTACCTGAACTATCTGTGAAATACGAAGCTAGGTTATAACCAACCCCTGGAACCTACCCTCCTGTAATGCTTGCTTAATTACTCTAAACACCTATGTTACTTGAATTATCCTAAATACCTACGATACCCTCTGAAATACGAAACTATGCTATACCCAACCCTGGAATCTAGCCTCCTGTGATACTTGCTTAATTACTCTAAACACCTACGATACTAGCTGAATTATCTGTGAAATCATGCAGAGCCATGATGCAGTTAGCATCTGGAATCTATCCTGTGTTACTAGACGAATTAGCCTAAATGCATACGATACTAGCTGAATTACCTGTGAAATCATACACTGCTATGATCCAGTCCGCCTCTTGCAATACTACCTGAATTACTTACCTGTTAGTGTTAGTGGGTTAGCTTTTCCCGTTGCAGGTCACCTTTTTCCCTTTATGGCTCACCTTTTTCCCTTTGGTGGTCGCCTTTTTCCCTTTGCTGGTGACATTTTCCCCTTTACTGGTCACCTTTTTCCCGTTGCATGTCGCCTTTTTCCCTTTGCTGGTCACATTTTTCCCTTTGCTGGTCGCCTTTTCCCTTTGCTGGTTACGTTTTTCCCTTTGCTAGTCAACTTTTTCCCTTTGTGGGTCTCCTTTTTCCCTGAGCAGTCACCTTTTTCCCCTGAACGAGTCACCTTTTCCCTGAATAGGTTACGTGATGGGCATGTCTAGAACATTGACATGAAACAGTTTTCCACTATGTTCACTTCTAAAGTCGCTTTCAAGTCTAGCACCTCCTATTCCCTATCTCTCCTGTATATAAGTCCATATTCCTACTGCTACACTACCTGTCTAGCCTAACACCTCTCCTCCTGTTCCTATACCTCTCATATAAACCATACTCTACTCCTCTAGCTCTGTCTAGCCTAACGCCTCTCTCGTTTACCTATGACTCTCACATAAACCATACTCTGCTCCTCGACCTCTGTCTAGTCTAACTCCTCTCCTCGTTTTCCTATACCTCTCATATAAACTATACTCTACTCCTCAACCTCTGTCTAGCCTAGCACCCCTCTTCCTGTTCCTATACTTCTCATACATATAAACCATGCCCTACGTTTCAAGCCCTGTCTAGTCTAACACCACTCCCCGTATCCCCTACCTCTCAAAAGCTCATTCCCTCCTACCCCCCCTCTAGCTGAGTATCACTCCTTGGTTTCCTATCTAACCTAACTTTAACACCTGTCTATCCTAGCATAGGATCTCTCTCCGTTTTCTCGTCTCTCCTTATAAACACAAACTCAATTCTCCTAACCTAATACCTCTCCTCGTTTTCCTATACTTCTCATATAAACCTTACTCTACTCCTCGACTTCTGCCTAGCCTAACACCTTTCCTCGTTTTCCTATATCTCTCATATAAACCATGCACTACGTTTCAAGCCTTGTCTAGTCTAACACCTCTCATCGTTTTCCTATACCGCTCATATAAACCATACATTACTCAGCCTCTGTCTAGCCTAGCACCTCTCCACGTATTCCCTATCTGTCTCATATAAAGCATATCCCTCCCTCCTTTAGCATCTGATTAGCCTAGCATCAGCCCTGGTATTCCCTATCTCTCCCATATAAACGCATTTTCCTCCTTGAAGACTCTCTCAACCTAGCATCTACCTTCGTTTTCCCTATCCTTTCCCATATAAACGCAAAAAACTGTGCCAGCTCTCTCCTATATATCCTACTACTATGATATGTTATGATGTCAGTTACCACATGATAGAAATTTGAGTATTTTCCTGCTTATAATTTTGGGGTATTTGCTTTTCTCTACTTGACGAGACTTCTCCCAATTGTTACAATAACTTTAACTAAGGACAATGGAATTATGCACGAACACTAGCCTTCTACCATACATTGGAGACAATAAGTTTACCTCAAGCTTGGGTGGTTATACCATGCGTTCAATTTATAGATGGGCCACAGATCGCGTATATGCGTAACGAAACCACATTACGATTATGGAATACAATGGAAATAACACCAACTGATAGGTTAACCACACTATATAACATTGCATTAATGTATACTTAGCTCGGAAAACTGCCTGGAATTATGTCTTCATATGCCTTCATCTGCTTCATCTTGTGGTAATCCACGGAGTCCTAGACATATGCACATGACTAGCTTTCGTATAACCTAATCATTTCGCATATGACATGCCTTGGCCGGGTAGCCATTTTTGTTTACTTTCGCCTTCCGCCATGTTGCATATTTCGTGACGCACTGTAAATACTCGTATTTCATTGGCTAAAGCCATCAAATCATTGTCAAGTCTTTGATCGTTTAGAGCATATCCTTATTTGCTTTCAAGACTTTAAAAGCATTGGAAGCAAGTTGATAGGAAAAGTTGTGAAGCTGTTACAACTCTTGAAAAGTCTTGTAATGCATTAAATTTGGCAAACATTTGATGGTGTACAAGTAGTTTAAGATAAACGGTAAAGCACACGTATAATAGGAAAGAAATAAAATAAAGTGCAACTGTTCGTTATACAAAATCGGTATGAAATGAATTATTAAGGGAGCGATAAAACCTTCTGCCACAATCCTTTCATACCACAAAACAGTCATGTCTGTTTTTTACCATAAAAACCACAGTGCACTATCCCCTACAAAAAATACGTGCACCCATGTGGATGCGCACCCACTCTAAATAATGGACCGCATTACTAGTGCTTTTATCGAGGATGCTGAATTCCCAAAAAGTACGTGTTAATTATTAACGTGTGAATCTGTTCTCAGAGCTGCCATATTAAACAAGCAACAGAATGTTTAGTGGTGACCCTCCATCGTGCTTTTTTCTCTCTGTTTTATTACTAGCCAATTCTGCAATAAAATTAAGAATGACATAACAGAACTGCAATTATTTCGGTCATGCTATCCAGATACATGTAAAGCTGCATGATTAAATGTCCCCCAAAAGTTTTGAAAGGAAAAAGATATATTATATCACGTGATCAAATTTGACTGGAAGAAAGAATAGACAATATTCCGGAGCAGTGGCAATTAAATATCTTTCGATATGAACTAGAATAAAATGGAATTGAATATTTTTCGTTTCGGATTCACATGATACTGAATGTCTCACTGATTTATACTTTCTCTACTGCTTAACTACGTAGATTAGAGATTAATTAGTGATCTTGCTTGGGATTCTTTGTGGTTTACCGCGAAAAATGCGGGTCAGTTGGGAAATTTAGTGCCCAGTCGGCATGTTGCCATGCTTCAAATACTGGCTATGGCATTGAATTTCTCAGTCTAATTCTACTTTACCCTACACACGGATTGTATGAAAAACCCATTTATTACTATTGATTGACCTAATAGTTAATTAAACTGTGAAGCCCGGGATCTAAAGTACTTAAGGCATTGTAAGTCGCATTGAGGCATGTCATCTCAACATGAGTTTGAAATCCTCTTGTGGTTTACCGGAAAAATGTAAGTAAATTGGAGAATTTAGAGTCATTCCGACATTTTGCTATGGGGGCTCGTTTAGTTAGAACAACCGAATAGAAACAGGAAGATCCGTGGTTGAAATGCCAGCTATGGTATTCAATTTTTCAATCTTATTCTATTTTTCCAAAGCAGAGGAAGTAGTGCACTCCACTCAAAAATTCTATACCGAGATTTCGCCACAAATACACGTTTTAAGACTCTCTAATAAAAAATAATTTTTAGAAAGAGGTCCGTTTGTGTGTATGTGTATCTGTGAATACCATAACTCAAAAACGAAAAGTCATTTGAATACCAAATTTGATACTTAAGTTCCGTATCTTCCAAGGATGCGACACAAAGGTTTAAAAGAAAATCCCCCAACCCCAAACTACCCTTTTCATGAAAGATATTTCTAAATTTTGGATTTTCTTAAAACGTTTTTTAACCACTTTCATTAAAATATCACATGGCTTAAGAGTTTCCATAACAAATGAAATGTACATCTTGAATCTTCTGGGAGTAGCCTGTGATGTCCTCTTCATTTTAACCGACTTTTGCTTACTTGGTAATCCGTAAAAAATAGAAAAATACCTAGGAACAAAAATTATAGATCTTGTTAAACCACGCAATTTGCATCAAATGTTTTTGTGGAGTTCACCATTTTCAAGATATTACTACTTATTGGTTTGAATTTTCCAATACTTATACTCTTCTCAACTTGTATGTCACCGTTCGGCTTCTCTTCTTCTTCTCCTTTTTCTTGTGGTCATGCAGAGAGCTGGAGCTTCAAAGCCATCACATAGTGACACGCGCTTTAAAAATCTGACTATCGCTTTACCTGCTGTATCCTACAACGAAATGTGTAAATATGAATCAAAAGTTTATCTGGATTAACAAGAAATAAATAGTATAATAAGTTTTGGTAAGAATATTTTGCAGAGGAGGGAGTAGGGAAGATCATGTGAAAGCAACATTATATTTTTATGCAGTGCCTTGCTCCGGCTGACATCTTCACTGAAATGAATGAAAATTATTGCTGAATTTATTATTTTTTCATTTTAATCAGAAATCTTATACTGAGAGAAAGGGGATTATTTTCTTCAGTTAATATTCCATCTATTTATGCTGGAATATTAGCAGTTTGAATTTCATGTATTTTCCTTCTTTTTACACGAGAAAAAAGGATGAGCAAAGTCGGTGACGTCGGATTGGCTGAGCAAGTCCTGTGTTAGCTTCATTTAGCTTGTTATCTGCCAGGCTTTTCTTTTTCTTTTTACCAAACACTAAAGTCTTGTTATAGAAAGATTGTAAATGTAACTTGATATTCCTGCAAGGGTAAAGGTAAAGGTACATAAAGGCGGACCCCGAAACCAGGGCAGTGCACTGCACATAGACCAAGAAGAACTGGATGCCAGAGAATAAAGTAATTAATGATGTATTAAACAGAGCACAATGCAGTTGTAGATTACTTGAACGTGAAGCAACAGTTTGCACCTAGCAGTATTACCATTTTGTTTATTTCCAAGCACTATACAATGTTGTCACGTCCCCATTACCTCAGTTTCTAGAAGTGTGTCTTTATCCTGATTTTCCATTACTTATAAAAGAATCTGCATAAATTAAAGACGTTTATTAGTTTTCCATTTCAGAAAATAAGCATGCGGAAGGCAAGGATGGAACCCTCCATTATATTCATATGATATGAAGTTTTTTCTGTACCCAACTTAACAACAAATATCATTGCAGAACGGAAAGCTCGTAGCACCCTAAGATATGGTTCAAGTATTTTGCTTTTTTTCTGTATACATGTTTACATTTATTTAGGGGATAAAAAGAGAACAAATATACGGATCACAGTGTTGAGTGTGGAGTAGATAGATAGAAAGATTAAATAAGATTAAATGGCTAGATAGCTAGAGCGTTAGATAATTTTATTTCACTTCGTTAGTTACATAAATTAATTTTCATATAAGTTCTATAATACATAATTTTATCTCTACACATTACCCTTTACGTACCATTTTCTCTTTCCCTAAGTTGCTGCAATACTAATGGCCCATAAACATCCAACACCAAGGTTGTCGAGTTATTGGGTCCTATTTAATTTTATGATTCAACAATCTATATTTTCTTTCTATTCAGTATTTTTTCAGCCATTTATTTCTCACTACACCTAAATATTTTCCTATTTCAATTAAACGTTCCTTAGATTTAACTCTTAACATCCTATTACCTATAATTTCATTTGTTAATCCAAACCAATTGTTTCTTTGCAATTCTTTCCTCATATTCATTGTTCATTCATATTCTAACATTAAATGCCAATAATTATTAAATTTGCTATTGCATAATGGGCATTTGCCTTCATTTTCTCCTTCTCCTATGCCTTTTAACCTCACCACCCTTGATCTGGCCCATGCAAAACTCTCTCTTGCTATTTTATTACAAACGTTAACATATTTTCCTCTTTTCCATGTCCTTTTAATCTCTGTGTATACATATACTGATCTTTTTTAATTAAAACTACCAATTATTTCCTGTCTTTTCATATCTTCAATCCTCAATCTAACTCTTTTCCAACATCCCTTCTCACGTGATTGTCTATATCTCCAAAAATCCCCACACCCTATTTCACTGAGAATTGCTTCTAGACTCTTGTACCAAGTGTCCCCTTTATTTTGCTTTCCCTGAACCTCCAAACATTGTTTTAAAATACTATTATTCTCCGATTTCTCAATTCCCAACCAATATTTCACTATTCTTTCAATAATTTTAGCCTTACTACCAAATATCCCAAACTCCATTTGTGCAACCTCATTAGGTGAGACTCCTGTTAGACCCAGAATTCTTTAAGTTCTTTAGTTTCTTTTTAACGACAGACAGACGAAGATGAAATGATTAAAACGGTATAATAGTTCTTGAACGTTCCCATTAATAGGCATTTGGAAATAGTGTCCTTCAGATTCACATTCATACATGGCAGAGGATTAAATACTGAATACGTGATGATTTACAGGCACCACTAATGTTATAAATTTTAAATGTGATATACCTAATAGGTACTGTAGTTCAGAAATATCAATAAATAAATAAACATAAAACCGTCGCAAAATGGCACCCAGAACGTGGGGCGAATTAACCAGGAAGGAGTGAAATAACCAGGAAGGGGCGAAGGAACCTGGACGTGGAGCGAATGGAGCAGTGAACTGAACTACAAGACGCAGATTCCAGAAACAACTACAGGAACGACAGACGACGCGGATGAGTGGACATCGTAATTCTGAGATTAAAAGGCAACAGGGGAATTCAACTACAGGACACAAAAACATCGAGACGGCGTAGATTCATCATAATACGACGCAAAAGCGACATATACATCTAGGAGAGAGGGGCAGGAAGCTGGACATCAAAGCAACATCAACAGACAGCATCACAAAGGTCAGAGTATAGTAATTTTTATCCTAATAAAAAAAATTGTAACAATCAAATGTACTTGAGGAGTGGCAGGATTAAGAGAACAATGGCTACTAATAATATTGAAGAAACAATAATGGAAGGGGATAATGTAACAGTTATCTGTGATTCAATACAGGTTACAGAAAATAGCTCAAACAATGTAGTATTTGAGGGAGGAAATGTTAGTGAAGAAAGTCAGAATAGAATAGCAGGAAATGTTAATTTTGATGTAAGTATGATGATGGAAATGCTGAGAAATTTTAGAGATCAATTAAGGGAAGATATTGCTAAGAGTTATGAGAAATTAGAACAAAAACTAACTCAGAGTTATGAAAAATTAGAGCAAACATTAGATCAAAACAGGGAAGATATGGAAAAGAAAGTTATGAAGCTAGATAGTAGTATGCCAAGAATGAGAAATCAGAATCAGGAAATAATAACAAGTGAGATAGGAAAAGTTTCCAAGAAAATGTTAGACGTGAGCAGGGAAATATCTAACAAAGAAAGTGAGGTTAATATTAAAAGTGAATATGTTGATGTAGAATGTACAGAGTCAGGTAGTAGAATGAGTATCATTTCAAGTGAGCTAAGAGAGATGAAAGAGGTTACGAATGTAGATTTAAATCAGGCGCAAGTTAATTTCAGAGGGGAGATATCTGAAATTCAGAAAGAATCAGAAACGCAAAGAAATAAATTTTCTGAAGAAGTTAAAGTTTTGTCTATAAATAATCAAAAACTAACTTCTGAAATTAACAAACACCAAGCTGTTCAAAATGAAAACTCCAATCCAGTACAGTTTATTACAGATTTGTCAGAGTACTCTCAGATTAAAAAGATACCAGAAGAATTGAACATGATAGTTGTTAAAAGATGTGTTGACCAGAAAACTTTAGATTGTTTTCAAATTATATCTTGGGGCGAAATTTCATTTGAATCCTTTAAGAGGTTATCCATGAACAAATTTTGGAAGGTTAGGATACGGCTACGAGTAATGTTTAGCCACAGACAATTTGATCCAGGAGGGGGAATAGCAATGAGATGAAAAGTAAATCCAGGATATTTAAAGCTGAACTGCAAAGCAATGTATTGGAATGTAAGAGGGTTAACTATGTATGTATGTCATGAGAAAAACAGAAGTAAATTCTGGACAAAAATAAATGTTTAAAGGGAAAAATAACATTTTCTACTGTAACAGCATTTGAAATGAAGCATGTAATAATTGAAATTTAATGTTATATTAAAGCAAAAGTACGTAGATATAATTCAAAAATATTTTTAATATAAAGTACAAAACAACAAAAATGAGGTAAAAATAATTAAAACAAATACTTATGTAGCAAACAGCTAATGTGAAACAGTGTCTAGATTTAAGAGATGTAAATATATTTGTGTAGAGAGTGAATATTTTTGGTAAATATGTTTTATAATTACAAAAATCTTAAATGTATAAATTTTTGTCAACAACCTAAGAAAGTAAACAATTATGTAACAGTAACTAAATAATTCAGGGTACAGTATTTGCTATAAAAAATTGTATTGTCAGCTTAATGTCTAAACACATTAAACCAGAGCCAGTAAATAGTGGTGAGATAAATGCAAAACATATGTCGTGTGTTAAACACGTGTGCAGTGTTAAGTGAAAGTGATAAATAGCGTGTGTTCCAAGATTCAGGAGACTAAAAACCCAATTATAAAATTTCCAAACAAGTTGAAAATATTTATAATTATGACGCAGTAATTTGTATCACAAATTATGTAAATGTCAAGCGTGATTATAGTGTGAATATGCATTATTGTGTGACATTGATTTGAGATGTTTGATGATTGTAAGAATTGTTGAGAAGTGGGTTTATACGGCCTTACTGAAACTGACAATAATAGCGTGCAATAATGTAGCGAGGGGGTGAGCTGTTTATCATTATTAGAGACGAGCAAATGACGTAATATTGGCGCGTTTGTCTTAGGAATTTGCGGGAACATTTTCCATAGAGCATATGTGTTCATAATTTTCATTGGATATAAAAATAGACGCTAATGTTGGCGCGTTTTATTAACCAATAGCAGCTCAGTTATAATCTTTAGGCATATCGGGGTGTGGGAGTATAAAAAGAGCTAAGTCAGAGGTAGGTCTCTCCCAGTTAATCGGAAACATTTGTACATTACACGTCGCTGAGTTCAACAAAAACAGTCATGGTGAATACATAGCATAGTTTATCGATTCGCAGGTTACGCGTAGCAAAGTTATAAAAAAATCTCAAGTATCGTAAAGTTAATTACACAAAAAGTTGAAGTACGCGAATTAATAAGCTGCAGTAAAGAAGTTATTATAACAGTTTCAGTTTGGCGAGTGTCAAGATTAATACGTGAAAGTGCATAATGTGTTACGACAATAAAAGTATAAAACAAATTCTTTTATCAGTGTTATCTTTGGATAAAAACTCCTTTCCGTTTACACACCTGATTAAGAGATTTGCTTTACCGAGAGATCATAGCTAGCCGGAGGACAGTGAACCCAAAAATTAAATCCAATAATAGGCGCTCAGTAAAAGATAACACGAAGTGACCGCGACAAATTGTCTTTTATACGTGCGGCAAATAACCAGTAGCATTCTTTCAAACAAACACTAATACCATCGCAAATTAGGAAGCAAAACGTGGAACTAACAAAGAATACCGTCGCACTTCATAATAAAATGCTCCACCTTAGTGTAGCAGAGAGTATTTGCTTTGCAAACTGCAAGTCAAAATGGACTCTTGTTTGCAATGAATCGGTAACTGTCTTTTTTCAGGGTTTCCATCGTGGCTCAGTTTATTTATTTCGAGCACCCATAATCAATTATCTTTTATCTTTGTAGAAAATGGGACACTATTAACAGTGAAGAGTCAATTGATAAAATCATGAGTCGAAATGATATTAAAAGCCTTCACTTACATGAAGATGGTCAAAAGATGGACGATCGTTTCGAGGTTATCAAGACCTCATCATTAGCGGTTGAAAGACGACTTTGTTAGGTCTGAGTTGTTGTCAGGAATACTTAATTATTAAAACAAAGAATCGTTGGTATTATTATATCCAACAGAATAGCATGGAAAGAATTAAGAGTATATGCTAGTCTCGAACACGTGCTTTGTAAATGAAGGTGACAAATCATGACCATTACACCAGCAGGGTAACAGTAGCCATTTTTGTAGCTGTTAATATTTAGGCTGAGCTAAAATTTGAGATAGTTATATTACAGTATTGTTGGGGAGCCAAACTTGATGAAGTAACTGCCCGACGTATGGTACAAAGTTTCCTGTGGCCTTTGCCCCAACGTTCACTTTCCGGTGGCCTTTGCCCCAACGTTCAGAAATCAACTTTGTATTTTATTTCATTTAAGTGTTAAAAATACTGCCTCAAATTTAAGAATCGTCTGAAAAATAGTAAATCACGTGTTTTAAGACAGCTTCCTCTAACTTTCAATTTTAACGAAAATAACCTTGCAGAGTGTGGTGCTTTTAAGAATACCTAATTGAAGGCCATATTCTGTGTATATAAATGAAATCAAAGCCATTATTGGTGCTCTCTGCTTACAAGGTTCGAATAAAACAACAGCTTGTGCTGTAGCAACAACTTGTTTGCACAGAACACAAAAAAGAAATGATTAAAATGAATGTTTCAAATATGATGCTTTTTAAGAATATTCTTGAAGACAGTGTATATTCTGGGTAGGTAATAAATATAACTTAATTATTGATACTACTTGTTTCCATTGTGCAAAAGTTATTAGAAAGAACTGCGGGATAATACCCAGTTAATCAGCGCCATTATCTATTACGCCTTGCAGCCTTTCTTGCATGTTGGATACAAACCTTGAACAATGACGAGAACACAATGTTGCCACATTTCCAAGACAAGGGCTTTTAGAACTTCCCACACTCTGTCTTCCGGGCGCATTTCCCACTCCTGAACCATGAACGCTCATATGCGTTCACTGGGGTTGAAACCAGGACACTTCGGGGGCCAATTGATGCACACAATTTTTGGACATCTTATTAATAAGTTTTTTTTGCAAAATTGGATGTGTGCATAGCACTGTTGTGCATGGACAAATATTTCCTCTGTTTCGGGAAATTAGTCCGTAGAGAGGGAACAGAGTGTTTGGAGGATGTCAATATAAACCGCACGTATCATTCTCTCGTCACCATAGTCAGTTGTCCTGATCTAGATGCTATCATATATGTCCAGAAGTGAGCTGATATTCTTCCAGAGCGATTTCCACGCACAGCATGTCTAGAACCGTATAGAGATACCCTATAGAGATACCCTACCTTGCTGGTCAGATAGGAACACCTCGTTCGACCAGCTCGTTAGATCCCAGTAGGTCTGCAGTAGCTGGATGTTTCTTTGGGGCTTTTCCTATCTTCTGGCTATGTGAGCCTCAGTGAGGCATTGTCTTGGTAGCAGAACGATGAACTTCAAGGCCCTCCTTTAGTCTCCGTTGAATAGTTTCATGAGAACATCCGTATTCCACAACTGTATCCAACAAAATGGATCTGTGTGTAATAGGATGCTCTCTCAACTCTGCCACTACTGCCTCCTTCTGTGCAGCGGTAATTGCGCGAGGCCTTCCTGGTCTTGGTAGTGACTTGGTCCACTCCACGCTTTCCGCTTAATGACGGTTAAGCGAAAGTTCTCTAGAGACCTGGGAAACACTGGCCCTGTGAGAAACATCCTATGATCTCGCCCCTCTTTGCTGTGTCAACTCTTGGCAACCATGTAGACGAGGCACGTTGCGTCGTTTTACAACGAATGTTTAAAAATGACAGTGAGAATCATAGAATAGCCGAAGTGATGTTGCATGCACATGCTTTTAGCATCTTGTGATGATAACGAGGAGAAAACACGTGTATGAATTTCAATCCGCATATAATTATTTTCAAATATCCATTAAAAGGGACGTGTAAGAATTGTTATATTGTTTTAACGATTTCAACAACATTTGTCTAACATTAATAAAAGTAACTAAAGGAACTTATACTGTGATACTCATGTTAATTCTAGATGATGTTCTCCTTTTATCCCCTAAATAAATGTAAATGAATATCTAGAAATAAAAACAAAATATTTAAAACATTTCACAAATGCTAGGAACTTTCCACCCCGCAAAGAAATTTGTTGCTTAGTTACCGACAAAATAAAACAAATGAATGAAGCTCAAGTTACCCAACTGAGGAACAGCCGAGATCTTTGTGTCACTAACCGTAGAATTCAAAAACACAAATATATGTGGCTAACTTTCCCTTGCTTTCACAGTTTCATTTGGCAGACCGACATAGAACTCTGCAATAGAGTTTTAATTTTCAACAGTGTTACGGCCTAATGGATTTATATCTCTCTTTCACGAATATTTAGTAACTGCATTCGATTTCTGGCTCTTGCTCTTGAAGAATCCCTTAGCACTATATCATGCCGCCGTGGACGTCCTCTTAAACGATGACTCATCATTAAACAAACCAATATAACACAACGAATAGAACAAAATAATATGTACTGTATGACAATATTTTAACTTTCTCTACTACGTATAGTAAGTAGGGGAAGTATTGTATTCCACCCAAAAATTCGATAGCGAGATTTCACCGGAAATACATGTTTTGAGACCCCTTGAATAAAAAAAGCATTTTTGGAAACATGTCGTGTGTGTGACTGTGAACAGCATAACTCAGAAACGAACAGTCGAATAAACACCAAACTTGGTACTTAGGTTCAGAATCTTCCGGAGATGCCCCACGAAGGTTTTCAAGAAAATCCCCCCACCGCAGATTACCCTTTCATAGAACATTTTTCGAAAATTTTAACTTTCTCAAAAATGGCTAACGATTTTGATTAAAATATCATATGTGTAAGATATTTTCATTACAAACGAAATTTATATCTCGAATTTTCTGGAAATGTCTTCAAAAGTATTCTTCATTGTGAACGACTTTTGCATAACTGGTAAACCATAAGAGATAGACAAACGTTTACTACACAAAAAATGTAGATCGCGTTAATACACACAATGTATGTCATATACATTTTTTTTGTTGGGTGAACCATTTTCGAGATATTGCGTGTTATTCCCTTAAATTTTCCAATACTTATACTTTTTCTCAAATTCGTTATTCACTTTTATGTCCTGGTAATGCAAAGAAAATGGAATACTCCACATAGCAACCAGCTCTTAAAATATTTGACTATCGCTTTAAGCCAGCAATTACCCTTGTATCTACAAGAAAATTAGCAATAAATTAACATCTCGATATCTCGATTAACATGAAGCATATGGAGAGTAAACGTTTGTAAAAAAATTTTGTACAAGAGTAGAGAAAGTCATGTGAGTGTAACACATCAGATTTTTATGCCTTCTTTTTAGTGGATAAACATTTAATCACAAAGCTACCAATTTAGTTTTTAGCGCATATTTAGTTTTAAGCTTGTGGCACCATCATCTTTTTAGTGGACAAACATTTGGTGACATGATTACCAACGCTGTGATCAAAGTATCAGTGCTAAACAAACACTTTCTTGAGTTTTATTGCAACAAATGTTGGTGGCCTTAAGCTTAAAACAGCCAATTGCTGAAAAATTGACACATACCTTACAATGACAACAAAAAGAAAATAATAATTTAGTTTGAAGCTTTAGGCACCGTCTTTTTAGTGACACGATCACTAGCTAATTCTTCTGTTTCACTGCAATAAATATGGTGCTGCACACTGCCACGGCTATGAGCTTAAAACAGCCAATTTTTGTGAAATCGACGCATATTTTGCAAATATTTTGGCAATTAAGGAAGAAATTTTAGAATTTACTATTTTTGCA
Organism: Deroplatys truncata; assembly: GCA_030765065.1. NCBI lineage: Eukaryota > Metazoa > Arthropoda > Insecta > Mantodea > Mantidae > Deroplatys > Deroplatys truncata. The sequence goes on from CM060979.1 coordinate 92,450,579, forward strand.
ACATTGTAGGGACTGACCAGTTTCAAATTTTATGCTACTTTCAGGATTAATGCGTAAATTCATCTACAGTTTCAAATTATATATTGAGCACTCCAGTCAAAGCTTAGAGTGTTGGTTAACAAAGGATATCTTTTGTTGATTCGAAGGAAGAAATAAATGCATTCTAACCCAGTTTCGTTCCTGGCAAAACCCCAAGGTATTTTACTGGCGTTTCATTTGAATCCATTTATTTGTTCATTCAAGATGTGTAAATAATATTTTGAGTGTGTACTGTTTACAAAATGTTTCCTGATGTTCGTCTGAATTTTTAAATGTTCTAGGCAATACACTTTTGAAATTCTATGTCTTTTCTTTTGTCTCCCTTTAATCTACACAAAGATAATGCCATATTGTCGCATGTGATGTTACACGGACTTGTTTATTCGACATTAATTTGGGTCTTAACATTAAAATAGCTCATTCTTCTAAACTCTGATTGAATAATATTTTACATTCTCTGCCTTAAGAAGCTTTCTTACGATGTGTACGTGACAGGATCTATGTGGGCTACCTCATTTCCCAGGTTTGGCCCAAGAGACTTTTTCATTTGCGTCATTACCCATGGAAATTCTTAGAATAATGTTGCCTTTTGCAACATGTAACCGATCACGTGTTTCTGCTCAATCCTACACAAATCCGCTCAAGCATGTTTCAAGTATGGCGTCAGCTTTCCACAAACAGGACATAGTCGTCATTAGGATTGAGTCGGATCTTGCCTATTTAAGCAAGCGCTTGAGCGCCCCTCGGGGAAGACCGACACATGCTAGACAGGGTCGAATCGTTGCCCGTCAGCATCCCAATCTGCTATCCTCGACGATGGGTTCACAGGTCCGTCCACATAACACACAAGTGCTTCAAGGTAAGATCCTACATGTACTCTAGCTTTGTTCCCCCCTCAACCTTGCAAATATCTAAGCTTAATAAACCAAGTAATTCATATTTTGCCAAGCTAGAGATGTTCTACCCTAAAACCGCTATTCCCCCTATGTCCAACCAGCCATGGATGTGACAATATCACGGCTTGCATGCCTTGCTGTTTAACAGCAAACTGTTGGCCAAGGCTGTTCTATGTGCCTGCACGTCTATAGCACAATATTAAAACTGTTTCTCTACCCAGCTATCATCATCGGTATCATTACAGCTGTATAGATAACTAAGATTTTGTGTAAACAATTCGACATCAGCTTAGTACAGGCACTTGTGTGGCAGTTCCTCTCTTTGAAATTGCTGGAGAGATTTGTACTGCATCCAACACCATCTCCTCAACTGCAAGCGTAATGCGCGCAGGCTTCCCTTTGCTCTCCTGTCACGTGCGAAATTACCCTGTTCTCGTAGGCGCTGATGTATTCTTGAAAATGTGCTATTTTCCGGGTGCTTTCGATCAGAATACAAACTTACAGCCTAGAATTCATTGCCGTTAGCCAAACCACCAACCATACATGAAATGCATGTCCGCATATTCTTCGTTGCTGTATGGTTCCATTTTGACTATGTAGAGTTCAGCACACCTGACACTGTTCAGATAAGTGATCCGACTGCGTACTGTGTCCAATGTCTGCCGTATATGGTATGATTACAACTCCACATGGTGACAATGTTCAGTTTTGAAAACAAGAGCACATCGCGGACCGCTGAGAAGATGGTTTGTTGTATTGTTATTTTCCCCACGTTTTTCACAATTTGAAGAAGGTTTGTTATATTTTGACTGTTGGGGAGCCGAACTTTAAGTAGTTGCAACCGACGTATGGTAAAATGTTTCCGGTAGCCTTCGCCCTAAATGTACTTTCCGGTGGCCTTTGCCCTAAGTTTTTAAAACATATTAACTTTGTAATTTTGACTGTTTCTTTAAATATTATATATTTATGTTTGCCTCGGCTGCGTCAGTATTTATTTTTAGAGACATGAATGTCTTAGCAGGGAGTGGTGCGACTGAAGAATGTAGGCTTACACAGATTGTAATTTTACTTCGCTCCTTTTATTAATGCTTGACAAGATTTAAATAACACTTCACTGATAGAGAGAGAGAGCTGTGAGATTTGTTTATTAATACTTGCAGTTTTTAACACGTAAATTATTTTTCGGCTCACACTGAATGCGTATTAAATTTCTCGAGGACGCATCTCGCGTCCGGTTAGGAACACTGTCTATAAGCAACCGACTTCTAAATTTGTAAATTTTGCTCCATTTTAGTTTCTGATTGGCTATTCCTAGTCCAATAGAATACCTTCATTTAACTAAAGCTTTTTCTGGTTGTTGATTGGCTATTTTAGAAGCTGTCACAAAAATTACACTATTATTGCTCCAAGAATCACAAGTAGCATTTAAACTTTCTAATTCATTATTGCCTCAAGGTTACCTCATTGTTGGAAACTTTTGACTTATTTTTCTCACAGCTCCTACATTATTAAATTAGGTAATACGTTCACATAACATTATTACACATGTTATACAATAATATAAACATATATAATGACTATAATATACACTTTTCATATTCTGTTACATACACATATTGCTTTAAGGCGGGTTGTTATTGAATTTATATATTATATAATTAGACTGAAATCATAAGTGTTAAAAATAGTCTCAGTGCGCAACGAGTGAAGTACAACTAAGGACGTCAATAGTGGTTCATAAACACATATTTGCAATAATAAATCTCGCACAAGGTTTATTTGCGATCCCATGTTTACTGAAACTATTTTGTTTCGGTTATAGGGCAAAGTTTTATGAGAAATTCCTTACCCATTATAGGCCTAAAGCGTGCGTCTGCCTACTATGATTGAATTCCGCTCAGGACATAATTAAAGTAACAAAGGAGTCTATTATGAAACGCAAAATGTAGAAGCGACAAAGGCAAATTTACCATCCACGGTGCAAATATACGAAACAAATATATAATGAAGGTGTTACTTTCAGTGTTTAAGTTTCGGAAATTCAGTTGTGAATCCGCAGGAACGTTTCAGGTGGATTACTTTATTTATGATTTATCCGTAGTAAAAATTACTCTAATGCACATGTTTTTATAAAATGCTTTATTTTCCTGTTCATGCGGGTAATTTCCACAAATTACCTCAGGAGTTTCCATATTCAGGAAACAAAATAAATGTATCCACACAGGCGATCTGGCATTTTCTGCTAGGCAATTGGCTTGTTTCTCCTTCACTGACTGCTGTTCTCCCACTTATTGTACATTCCTATGCATATAGTGAGGGCAAGATTTTAAAATCTGATGTGTTGTATTCACATAACTTTCTTTATTCACTCTTCCACAAACTATTACAAACTCCGATAATTCTAGCTACTTCTTGTAAAACAGAAACATCTTCAACTCATTTTTACGCATTTCATTGCACAATACAGCAAGTTAAGAAATATTCAGCGTTTTAAAGAGCGCGTCGCTATGCGATGGCTCTGTAATGCCATGCATGCTCTTTGCATTACCAAGAAATAATAGCCCCGTAGTTCAGTCAGTAGGGCACCTGCCTGTTGTGCGAGTGGTCCGGGGTTCCATTCTCACCTGGGGTGTGGGAAATTGTTTCTAGCCAAAATTATTCCCTGTCCTCCCCAGAGACTGGAATATGAATGGGAGTGTCTGGGAAATTATCTTTTCTTTCTTCCTTCATATATTAGACGTTTGTGTCTTTAGCAATCTACATGTCTTGTACGTCCACATTTTATTTGGTCTTCCAATGTGACGCTGACCTTTGACACATCTGTGTTGTTCCTTGCTATTGCTTCAGGAGACTCAGGGTCCCGGGTTCGATTGTTGGATGGCAGGGATTAGGAATTCGTTCTGGTAGAGCTGAGGTTCTGGTTTTCAGGGGTGGTAACACTGCCGTGATGCTATAAATAATGCTGCCGGCGTTATTTTTTCTTTATTTTGTTACGAATGTGGTCGAAACGCCGCCTTCGTCGTCAAACCACTGTTATTATTGCCATCACTTTCGAAGTCGCTACTTATGTGTTCCTCCGACTAGCCCTCGAATTGCCTAGATTTCACAACTTCATTTCACACTTCAAACTTCCTGATTATTTTCTTCTTATTTTGTTTCATCAACCGCCCTCGTGGTTAGTTTTTACCCCAATGTGTGCTCGGCGTTTCTTTTTTTTTCATACCTTTCTTACGTTTCGTTCCGTTTTAAGTTCAAACGTATCATGTGATGTATACGCGATCTTTGATTGGCTGTCATTTTTGTTTCATGATTTTATTATTGGCTACCCCCACTTTGACAACTTATTTTGAGTTTAAAATATTCCCACAAATATTCTTAGATCGTAGATAAGACACTATGCTTTCTGACTCTGCTAAGCTTTGAAACCATTGTAAACTACACGTCCGAGCCAAAGTACAAAAGCAAAACTTCCGGTAGACTTCTTGTCGCCGATAACAGGTACATCTGCTTTCCTTTCGAGGAAAACAAACATTGTTTTTCTGCCTTTCAGCAAAACCCCTTTCTAGTATGAATTTACAGAGCGGGCGTCTTTTTATTTTATAAATTGATTCTCTTTATACCCGTTATCCCTTTAAGCACATTTTTGTCGTTATGTTTGATTTCGATCCTATATTATTATTGTTATTATTTATATTAGTATTACTATTTTCCCTCCTGGGTCTTGATAACCGGCTTTAAATGCCTATTTTTCCTATGGCCTTATAGTTCTTAAAATAGAATGGTAGTCTCTCTACATTCATTCTTTGAAGATGACTTATCCACTTAGTTTTATATTAATTTTTTTCCATGCAGATTGTATATATCTACTTCTTTTCTTGCATCTTCAATTCCTTTATGGTCTTTTCTGTAATATCCTGCCGCTGCTCTTAGAAACTTCATTTCATTTACTTCGAGTCTGCTTTTGTTTTTCTTCGTCATAATTCATTATTCACTCCCATATAGTAATTTTGGAACTAACATTAATTTATAAAACTTTAATATAGACATTCTCTTGCTTTGTTTTTCGGACATATTTTACAGTGTCATTATAATAATTAAAGAATTACATTCTTTTTAAAAGACCAGATTGGCTATTATATGATACATTTTATCCTAACTATTTAAATTCTACCACGTGGCACAATCTTATCTTCTGCAACAGTTTTTGATCCCAAGCTTTCTTTTCCTTTGAATACCATTACTTTTGTTTTTTCTTAGGGAGATTGTCATGTTATATTCTTTTGCTATTTTAATTTAATGCATACGTTGACTTATGCAGATTTCCTTTTGAATGTAATATAATAACCTGGTCATCTGCGAACATTAAAGTTAATGCTTAGTGTTTTTATTAAAATTATTTGAATAGAAACTATTAATTCATTGTCTAGCAATTTAATCAATGGATAAGTTTAAAAATCTAATGTGTTACACTCACATGACTTTCTCTACTCTTGTACAAACTATTTTTACAAACGCTTATTCTCACGCTACTTCATGCTAATCGAAATAAAACGGTAGGTTTTAATCGATAGTCAAATGTTTATACAGTTGGTTGCTATGTGGAGCATTCCATTCTCTTTGCATGTCCAGGAAATAAAAAAAACAACGAATTCCCATTTAAGAAAAAGTTTTTAATTATTGGAAAATTCAAACAAGTAATAAGGAATATCTCGAAAATAGTCTCAACAAAAAAAAATATACATATGACATAAATGTGTGTTTTAACGAGAATCATGAGTGTAGATAAACGTTTCGTGTTTGTAACCCTCTAATGACTGCATCTACAACTTCCAATGGCAAATTTTCTAACTTAAACTTAGAATCTACGGATAATAAGCTCGTTGAGCATTACATTTCAATACGTTTTACAATTAATACCGCTGATTTACTGAACAAAACATATTTCTGATATGTAAACAAACAAAACACATATAGTTAGGTTCTTACAAAATCTACAAATAATACCTTTATATGGACAGCAAAAGAATAAACAATAAACCAAGTGATTAACATGGTTCACAGATTTTGTTAAAAATTTCCACCACTTGCCCACCTGCAATCTTCACACCTTCGTAACCAATTATGTCGTATTCTAGAAAATATCTTTCACTGTTGCGTATTTCCTCCGCAGCCAGATGAATACCTTATTTCAAAGATTCGACGTCAGTAATCGATGTTTTGTAAACCCTGCTTTTCATACCATCCAGAAGATAAAGTCCAGAGGATTCAGATCTGACAATCTTGCAGGCAATACACTAACAACATATAAGGTACTCACCCATTTGAAAAGGTTAGCATTTCGTAAACTTTGTGCTGTATGTATGATTATCCACTAAACATACCTAGAGTTATTTTATCACTAAACCTGTGAGTTCCTGTGCATAGTCCAATGTTACTTAATAATGACTCAACTTCTAGTGGAGCTGACATAAATATGCTTATTAAACGATAAAGGCATTACTTCTTACTGTTCGTATAGGCCAATAGCTACCAAGTTGTACTTGTCGTTTCGCCAGAACACTACACCACCCTTAGACGTTTTGATTGGAAGTCAAATGTACTTCTTTTTATATGGATTAAGTGTCGTGTGGAAAACCTCTAGCCTCCCCCCGCATTCTAGTTTCGGTATGCTGTCTTGTTTAAGAGCCGGTTCTCACACTGACCTACTTTGACATAGCAACGTTGCCTATGTCTTGTCTCCAACCACATTATGACTGCAATGAAAATGATTAATTATTTCAAAACCCTGTATGGTTTCACATAGTTACTACCGAAACTAAGTCAGAAATAGTTACTCTACCCATGGTACAAGTTAACAAACTATTATATTCATATATTCTCGTGGGATAAACCATATAATTTGGAAAAAAACAACTAGTTTTTTCGAAAACAGCTGACCACAAAACAAAATACTATTACACTTTTTTGTTTATAATACCTCTATGAAGTACATACTAAAAGAAACGCAATAAATTCCTTCCACTCTGTATACCAATTATATATTGTATGGTGTACTGTAGATTTCAGCACTAAGGTCTCCTAGCGTTATTTAATAACCATTTGTATTTATTATAGTTTGAATATTTTCACAAAAATCATCTAAAGGCTGTGTTCTCCCTCTGGGCACGTATACTGCAATTAATATTGTTATAATTACGCCCTCTTTGCATTTGCATTCTTAACGTTGTCATTCTTTCGTTTGAAAATGCATACATGTTCATCCTATTCTTCAATTTTCTGCTAATCCATAATACCACACCAGCTGAAGCTTACTATTTTTAGATATCTATCTGTATACACGTAGTCCTGTAATTCGCTTAAGTTTCCTTTTTGTTTCTTATAATACTGCTGCATAGGTCTTTTCAATCATTCTGTACTTCAGTTTAAGAGCACTTTCACATTCTAAGTTGCAGTTTCCAAAATGTTCAATATTCCAAATGCCTTGTCCCTTTCAAAGGCGTTGGTCGCATCATAGATTCAGACCGAGAAGGGCATTTACGAGCTTATGAATAATATAATTTTTACGAGGGTTGCGGGATTACCAGTCTCTCGCTCAACTACCGCTCTCGGGGACAAGGTTTAGTTTTACGGTGACCTCCCCCTAGATTATCGCCTTACTATGATTTGAAGCTTCGTCTGCCCCCCCAGGACTGGGACTAATAACACATGCTACCTCCGGTCTAGGAGGATCTGTAGCTCATGTGGGCAATACCACTACTTCCTGAAGTGGAGGTATCTTTATAGAAGGTTTTCTTGCACCCGCTGATTTAACCCTTAAGTATATAAGGAAATAGATTAGCATTAAGGTACCTTTTACCATGTAAAATAATACTGAAACCGCCCCATCTGAGTTACAGTTGCAGTAGTAATCTGTAAAGAAAGTTTTACATTTCACTTCTAAAAGAAATTTTTATATTTCACTTCTAATAATTGCAGCTTATGTAAAAACATCAACAAACGAATTATTTATATCCCCACTTAATACACGTTTCAGAAACTAATTCTCAAACTTTGTATATTTTGTGTTTTTTTAAAATACCCTTAGTATCTCTGTATTCAAATACATTCTGATAATAAAATCTACTTCCTATTTATTTCGGTAATTATCTCACCACCTCTTCTACAATGTTTGGGTTTAATATCACCATTCGTATGTAGCAATAACACTATAAATAACTGCAAGTATGACAACTCTACTGGTATCAACGTAAATTATTAAATGAGAGAGAATATACAAGAGAACCTGAAGAGTCGAAAATCAAGTATCAAACAGCGTTTGTAAGTACCAGTACTTCAGTAGTTTTCCACAAACTAATAAGTTTATAAAAAGTGACCCATTCCTACATCGCTATAGCTTTTTTCTCTTCGCAAGGTTTCCACATTAAGTAGCCAACGTTCGACTCCGCCCAGCCGGTAACAACCTCTATGTGACTGACCTTTAAAACAATCCAGGGGCATAAAAACTAACCAATTGCGATATTTATAATCTATGTGGAATAAAAGGGTGATTCGGACACACCTCTATGAAAGAGTTTCGCTACGATTGGCACACAAGGAAGGGCTAAACCATTTACAGATAATTCGAACTTCCAGAGGAACGGATGAAGAATGATTTGCATATCTGGTTAAACTTCAAGACAACTATGACATTTGTACCAGAGCTTTCATCAGCGGCATGGAGACGAAGGTTAAAGTTGTTGCCGCTACCAAATAGCGATATGAAAGCTAGCATTATGAAAAGGGTAGCGTTGCATGAAAGCATAAGATTTAAGCCGTAACCTTTGGCAGGTCGGTCATACTACTATTGGGGAGGTAAAGTACCCTGCCAATCCCATGGCTGTGATTATGGACACCAGTATACATTGATCAAAGGTGAACGCTCTTAAGCATATCTTAATGTTACCCAATGATACAGGTATGTTGAGACATGACTCTTTGCTGGAAATGTTATAAATGTGAAACTGTTAAACCCACATAGATGTTTACGAAATCCTTGCAGCTCTACCTGTCCAATTCTCACTTTACTACATCAGTATGCGCATCGTCTTCTGTTACAAGTAGACAGGCAGTTGAATGTTACAGATATGTTTGTAAACTTAGGGACTTTATTTCCTTTAATGTTACAATAGTACAACCTGTTAGGAAATGGGATAAACAGTATATACCTGCTTACTGAATCCTTCCTTAGTAAATGTAATACCAAATTAAAAAGCCTATTCCTACTGGAATCACCCTTTTCTCCATTGATGTTTTCTCCTCTAGCCGATTATTCAATGGAAAGAGATAACAAAAGAATTATACTTCGTGCTGATATCTGATGTATGAATTACTTTGATGTATAAAGCCAAAAAGCGAAGCATTTTACTTATAGCCTGCTGGAAAGGAAGTTTCCAGAGATATGTTGATGCTGGACAGGGTTATTCATAAATCAATATCACATTTAGGAAGCTTGTTGTGAAATAAGTACTTGACATATCAGTGTGAATGATATACCAAATGAAAAGCAATCTTTCAAAGTCTGTTTGGTATACATTTAAAGTGTTCAATGTGTGCGCCTCTGGTTACAAGGTAGACATCCAGGTGCTAGTCCAATTCCGCCTACACCCGCACCAGCATGTCACGGTCGATCGTAGCTATCGCTGTTGTAATACGGTCTCACAGGTCCTTCAAGTCAGCTGGAAGTGGTGGAATGAACACCCTATCCTTCACATATCCCCAGAGAAACAAATCGCATGGTGTTAAGTACGGGGACCGGGGCGGCTACCGAAACAATGGGACATCATTGTCAGCATTTCGTCCAATCCAACGTCGCGGCAAGTTCTAGTTCAGGTTACGCGTGCATGAGTCGATGGAAGTGGGGCGGCCCCGCTCTGTAAAACGAAGTCACATCTGTCTGTCAGTTGTGGCATCAGTCATTGTTCTAACATGCCCAGATAAGTGATGTCAGTCACTGTGGATTCAGAAAAAGGGCCCATAAATGTTGTCCTTTGACAGGGCGCAGAACACGTTGATCTTTAGGGAGTCGCGCATATGCTCGACTGTCACATGTTGGTGTTGGGTTCCCCAAATGCGCACGTTGCGACAAATGAAAGGTTGCTTCGTCGCTGAAGACGCGTCTGTCACAAAAATCATCATCTGCCATTGCAGCATGCATATCGATGGCAAATTGTGTGTGAACCTCCTTGTCACCACCTGTGAATGCCTGCAGGAGTACCGGTTTTTACGGTTTCACCTTAGTTGCTTGCCCGACAGTGGCCTGAGACATTACTATTGCAGACTTGCACAATTTGTCGATTTCTGAAGGTTGCGCGCAAACATCTCACGAACACCTGCAACAGTGGCGTCTGACGGTCTCGGCCTTCGGGTCGTTTGGGTGACCACAGACAACTAGTGCACTCAAACGTTTCAACCACCTCTTGATGGCCCTTCGATCTGGCGTATCTTCCTGAAAATGAGTGCGAAGTCACCGTTGAACAATCACAGTAACCTCGTGTTTTAACAAATTGCATCACTCAAAACGCTCTCTCGTTATCTGCAAACGCAATTTTGTACACTCCTGCCGCCTAGTGGCCAATCGCGTCACCACAACATGCGCGCTTCATGCGACACAAACTTGGAGAGTTTCTGTTTCCATACATACATAATTGGGATCCATATGTCTCATATATCACGCACAAGATGTTTTCCAAATGTGACACTGACTTATGAATAACCTTGTATAAGAGTACATTAATGAGCTGGATTTCTCAGCTACCCAAGTGTTTCCTGACATTATTCATCGGCATGTGGCTTAACATGACGTTGTTGTTTCAGACGTCTAAGTACAGCTAGCGACCATAGAAAATGGAAGTTCACATCAGGAGAAACGAAACTTGATCTGGAACCGTGTGTTCTAGCGATTAAAAACCATCAAGCTTGAAACGAGTTGCCCCATCCACGCCCTATCCGCTTTTGGGACTCACCTTACTGCCTTATTATAATAATAATGATAATAATAATAATGATAATAATAATAATACTGTTAGCTTAGGTCGATGCCCATTCATCCCGGAGTTTACTGACAGCAATCATCGAGGCTAATCAACCGTCAAGATTAAGACAAACTTGCCAGCTACTCAAGTATCTCAACAGCAGACGAGTTGCTCTGCTCTGCTGCTCCACCATTAATGCATGCACTGTTGGTAGTAGTTCTAAATGCTTTATTAAACAATGCATTGCGATGTAAGAAAATTATGTTAAACTTTACTCTTACTGAAAAGTGATGTCATAATTATCCCTATATTGTGCCGAAAGGCGGAACCTCCAATGCATGTATTATCTTCCGTGATCTAGGAGTACCATGCTAGCTTCTAGTTCCCGAAGTCGTGGGTTCAAACCCGGCGCGGGACAATGGATTCTTTCGGGCGTAAAAGTTTTTAGTATGGCTTCCTTCGGAAGGGAAGTAAAGCCGGTGTCATAGATTTACGATACATAAAAATAACCTCATGCCTAATAAAGAGGCCTCTGAGCAAAACGTCATGCCCAGTATTGAATGGGACGCTAAGAACCAAAGCAGTTAACAAGCGTTCATAAATACAATCCCATTATTCCTATGCGTGGATAGCGGGGCGTATCCACCAACGCTAGACGGAACACAAATGGCTGCAGCTAAAGAGGTAGGCGTTCTCGCCCGACAAACTTCAGAAGCGCTATTGAGACCCAATCATATATTTCTGGGTAGTTTCCCCAATTCCCATGAGCTCTCTCGAAGTTCCTGCGACTGTATATCGGCGAAAGTTCTCGCGACAATCATTAGAATAGTTTTCTTTGAGGGAAACAGCGAGTACTGCCCTACAAGCGATCGAAGAGAAGTCCTGTGTTCCACAGTTAGTGAGTATCTGAAAGAGGGAAGAGGAATCCTGTGATCGACACTACAGCGAGTGAAGCGGAAGAAGGGGCTTTATCGCGCGTGATTCATTACACCGCTACGCTGAGATAAAAGAAAAATGAAGTGGTAGTGAAAAATGAAGGAAGTTACAATATTGAGAACAACGTAGTGTCAATTAATTTTATTAATGCAAAGTGTCGTAACTAGATTTCAATGATTACCCCTAACCTTAGAATTCTGACTGGCGGAGTATCAATGTTTCCCGAGTTGTAAAGAGTTCAGTGCTCCAAAAGCTTTCAGATCATAAGATGTCTAAGGTTCTGAAATGTTTGGATTATAACGGGGTAAAATAATGGCACTTCAAGATCGGCACTATATCTAGCTAATTTTAATCATCCTAATTATGGAAAATTACATTGATTTTTACTTATGGACGCTTTTAACTACTATGGTCCTTAGCGTCCCATTCTATATTTGGCGTGAAATATCGGTAATTTATCAGGCTTGAGGTTCTTTTACTGCGTAAATATACGACACGCTTATTATGGAGTTCTATAGATTTGTCATTCTTAATTTTGTAAGTGAACATTACGGTTGACGGCGCCCTGGCCGTGGTTTGACCTCTCGCCTCTCACCAAGGCGGTCTGGGTTCAATGCCAGGGACCCGCATGAGGGATTTGTGGTTACGCAGCAGCGTCTGGGTGGGTTTTCTCTAGTTTCTCCCGCCATGGTTCATTCCACCGGAGTTTCATCATCACTCCTCTCTCATCTGCATCTATCAATCACTTCTTCGCTTTCATCCCGGCAGTGTGTCTGATCACTCACCTTGGTCTCACTCTCTGATCCGTAGGCCCTATACCTCCCGTCAGGCGTCTGCCCCGTGTTCTGGGGAATGAGTCCTCATTTCGGGTGGGCGTCAAGGAGGGAAGGCTCTGATCCAGTTGGGTTGTTTCCGCCTTGTAGTTAATCAGTTAAGAGACTACGTTTATTCCATATAACGTAGATTTCTGAGTTTATAAGAGCCATCAAGGTGGATGCACAGTTGACATTTACAGATATCTTTGGAGTTGCGAGCACTAATAAATTATTTTGTACCACATGTAGCAATTACTATCTTGACGTTTCTTTCTGTTGAATGAAGCTAAATCACACCAATATCGATGAAAGCAGTTCTCTTAAACATAACACTATCTTTGCATTTTAGCTCACATATGTTTTAAAGTATTATACAGTATGTTGAAACAGGCAGCTTATCGTAACTACTCACTTACCTCGCCATTATCCAAACCTGTAGGAACAGATCTGTATCTTCCTGGGTCAGCACTGAACGCGCCTATCCTATCATTCCTAATAGCTTAACTTAGAGGTTCATGCATGTGCAAGCCACACTAGCAACATCTTAGGTATCTGATTATGTAGCTCCGTGTATTTAGCTTGTATGTCAGAATGCATTACCCAAAATGAGAAAATATACAGGATGGAAGCGGAATAAGTGTGCAACTTGAAGGGGACAATAGGTTGCAATAGCAGGAAGAATAACGTTTGCCGCATTTTATAATTGTGCAACCCATACGAGGGTTGTTCAGAAAGTAACCACCGTTTCGAAATATACATGAAACCAGTATACATACAAGCGTTTTATCATATACATCTGAAAACTACAGTTTTTCTCTGTTTTTCTACATAGTCTCCAAATAGATTCGAGCATTGTCATACCTTTTCACATTCCTTGAAATACCCTCTGCATTAAATTCTGCCGCCTGTGAACTAAGTCAATCTCACAGCGCTTTGAACGGCTTTGTCATCGCCAAAGCGTTGAGTTGCAAGTCACTTTTTCATGTACGGGAACAGATGGAAATCGCTAGGGGCCAAGTTCGGGCTCTACAGGGAATGGCCAAAAAGTCCAATTTGAACTTGGCCAAAAGTTCATTTGTGCTGTTTGCTGTGTGAATGCGAGCGTTGTCATGCAAAAACACATCATAGGTGTGAGAAAACCACGACGCTTGTTTTGGATTGCTCTCCTTAGCCTTTTCACACTTCACACTTGGCGGGATTTGTTATTTCGGTGCTCATGTTGTTAGACTATGACTAGCAAATACGCGACAGTAGGATGCTCCAACTTGCACAGCTAGAAGCGTACTGAGCCACTGCGCACGCTGATGTAAAATTGGCGGCGGTACTCCCACTACTTCTCGTGCTGTGCATGAACGGAGGTTACTTTCTGGACAGCACTCGTATTATGTTGAAACAGGCAGCTTATCGTAACTGCCCCCTTACCTCGCCATTATCTAGGCATGTAGGAACAGTTCTGTATCTTCCTGATTCAGCACTGAACGCGCCTATCCTATCATCCGTAGTACTTGCTATATGTAAGTCACAATAGCAGGTGTCTCATTATGTAGCTCCGTGCATTTAGCTTGTATGTTAGAATGCTTTACCCAACATGAGAAAATATACAGAGTGGAAGTGAAATAAGTGTGCAGCTTGAATGGGAAAAAGGTTGCAATAGATGGAAGAAGAATGTTTATGTGACATTTTATCATTACGTGCATAGTTAATAAATAAATCGGGTACAAAGTTTGCAAGTTACGGCAATGCTGCTTAAAACTGGAGATGATCAATAAAGAGGGACGTATGATGGGTTGTGTTGTTCCACTAGTAAGTGAATATAACAAGTAGGAGCGAAAGCCAGTCGCGCGCTTCTGCATGTAAACAAACACGCGGTCACGCGAGTAGCCTTCCTTCCTCGGTGACGCGTATTCGTAATGATTAAAGACTCACACTCAATGGCCATATTATGTAAAACGATGTGTTAAAATACTGGTTTAATGTCCCTAAGCTTGTGCAATCTTCCAATTGTATAAAGGGATTTGTGATATGAGCAACGCTTATCGCAAAGGATGTCCAAAATGAAGTCGCAGGTGAAGTCGCAGTCCTTTCGGCTCGGGCCTCCTCCTATAGCCCGAGCCGAAAGGATTTTTTTTTTACTTTTTCTACTACGTATAGTAAGTAGGGGAAGTATTGTATTCCACCCAAAAATACGATATCGAGATTTCACCGGAACTACATGTTTTTAGAAACATGTCCGTGTGTGTGTGTTAGTCTGTGTATCTGTGAACAGTGTAACTCAGAAACGAACAGTCGGATAAACACTAAACATGGTATTTAGGTTCAGTATCTTCCATAAATGCGACACGAAGGTTTTCAAGAAAATCCCCCCACCCCAGATTACCCTTTACATGGAACATTTTTCGAAAATTTTAATTTTCTCAAAAATGACTAACGATTTTGATTAAAATATCATATGTTTAAGATATTTTCATGACAAATGAAATGTATATCTCGAATTTTCTGGGAATGTCTCCAAAAGTATTCTTCATTGTGAACGACTTTTGCATAACTGGTAAAGCATAAGGAATAAACAAAATTTTACTACACAAAAAAATGTAGATCGCGTTAAAATACACAATTTATGTCATATACATTTTTTTTTGCTGAGTGAACCATTTTTGAGATATTGCTTGTTATTCCCTTAAATTTTCCAACACTTATACTTTTTCTTATATTCGTTATTCATTTTTTTATGTCCTGGACATGCAAAGAGAATGGAATTCGCCACAAAGCAACCAGCGCTTAAAAGATTTGACTATCGCTTATAACTCACCATATTCCCCTTGCATTCTACAAGAAAATTAGCAATAAGATTAACATCTCGATTAACATGACGCATATGGAGAATAAGCGTTTGTAAAAATAGTTTGTACAAGAATAGAGAGAGTCTTGCGAGTGTAACACATAGGATTTTTTTTGTTTTGTTTGTTCTGCAACCTCAATATAGTCAATCTTTGTAAAAAGCTTGGTTGTATAAAAATATTTCAGAAAAAAGTATTACCCGTTATAAGTTTACAATAACTATAGAGACTTAATCCCTACTGTTAATCTCTCACCATAGAACACGCTTCTATTCATTATGATTCAACGTAATACTCCCCGCATTTTCGAGCTCTCCTCTTATTCAAATAGAGACGTGATTGTAGCACAATTTAAATTGTAAAATCCGCTTGGTAGAAACGACTGATAAGAAATAGGAACAAAAGCTGCGCTGTTGGTGTCATCTTCCCCTCCCCTTCCCAACACGCACGAAACCAGGTCAAAACAAGGCAAGTGACAGCTCCGGATAACAGCCAAGGTAGGGTTGCAATATCCACGGGATTTAATACGAAATCCTGGAATTCTTTATGTTAATTTCTAAGAAAACGTTTTGGTGTACGCGAAAAGTTCAAAGGAATTAATTGTTGTTTACCAGTCACTCTCGTGATGTAGCTGAACATCAGGAAAAGACACCCAATACTTATCGAGATAATCAACAGTTAACTTTGCGGAAACATTTTTTAAACGTAACGTATGCAAGCAGTATACATTTTTACTTTATTTATCAAGGGGAACGCACTGGTGAAAGCTGCGGACTTCTTTCACTTCTAAGCTGTACAGTAACCGTCTAAAAACAAACAGAATGAAGTACTTTTCTCCCAGTCCATATTACTCCTCCATGCTGTAGCGGCACAGATATTAACTGGTTACCACACAAATTAAATTTAGGCATCTATCATTTGGGTCAGATGGAATTTCCGTTAAATGCCACCAAGATATGCCAGTAATTTTTAACTCCAAATATTGAATCGTATTCCAATAACGTAGAACAGGGGTTCCGTAACTGTGAGCAGAGAGAAATTCTCAATAGTTAAGAGGTAGCTTAATTATGGGGAAAGGCTGACTATATTAGACCACTTTTATATTTTATTAGCCCACGCCTTTATTATGCATTTAATTGAAACAAAATTGAAACATATAGGTGATGTACAACAATCTAAGTGTTATAATCTTCCATCAGGTGTTTTACATTCTGAGTAAATATGTACCCTGTTGTGCATAAAAAGTGGCCCATTCCCCTGCATTGCTCTAGTGTTTTTCCCTCCGTAAGGTCAACTTAATTTGTTTAAAATGAAAACCTAGAATTATGATATCACAACGTCCTCCAAACAAAACACGACTAATGGCATTTACTTCCCCCCATAATATCAAGCAACTTTTATTCAAGGCATTCTTTCTACAGCGCTCTGTTTTGGAGATACTGTACAGTCTCAACTTAAATGGTTCACCCTGTATATGAGAGCCTTCATCAGCGACATGGATAACGAAAGTTAAGTTATTGCCGCTACTAAATGGTAATAAGAAAACGGTGGTGTAACATGACAATACAAGGTTTAAGTTGTAACGTTACCCTTCGGAAGTTCGGTCATACATTGGGGAAGTAAAGTAACCTGCCAATCCAATAGCTAGAATTATGCTCGAAGCACTGGGTTGGTCACACTGGTAAGGGGTGTTGCTAGATTTTGTCAGTACCAATATAAATAGCTCCGTTTCAATGACACATTTTATGCACACCACTATAACTGAAAGTCATAATAATTTAAAATTATATAAATATTACTAATTAGGAAACCTGTTCCTCAATTCTGGCCTTCAACTGCTTAAGTTGGACAAAATGGAAAAACTATAAGTAAAAGGTGAATAAGAACTGTAACTAAAGAAGTTGCAATTCAATACATTTATTAGGCGTAGTACTTAAGGTAGTTATGCTCTATTATAGAAAACAAAATTTTGAAATATTCATAGTTAGTGAAAAATATATACCGCAAAATTGTGTTTTGTACTGATAAATTATTTCAAATAAGAAATAAAAAAAATCTGATGTGTTACACTCACATGACTTTCTCTACTCTTGTACAAACTATTTTTACAAACGCTTATTCTCCATCTACTTCATGTTAATCGAGATAAACATTTGCAGACTATATCTTAATGCTAAGTTTCTTGTAGATGTAAGGGGAATATATATTTACAAGGGCAATATAGAAATACAGTAGCCTTTAAGCACATACATATCTCTTAATAGCTGGTTGCTAGGTACAGCACCATTCCCTTTGCCACAGATTAATACTCTTTGCATATCAAAGACAAAAAAATGAATAACGAATTCCCATTTGAGAAAATAAGTATTGAAAAATTTAAGGGAATAAAAAGCAATATCTCGAAAATGGTTCACTCGACAAAAAAAATGTATATAACATAAATTGTGTATTTTAACGCGATTTACATTTTTTGTGCAGTAACATTTTGTCTATCTCTTATGGTTTACCAGTTATGCAAAAGTCGTTCACAATGAAGAATACTTTTGGAGACATTCCGAGAAAATTCAAGATATACATTTTATTTTTCATAAAAATATCGTAAACATACGATATTTTAGTCAAAATCGTTAGAGCCATTTTTGAGAAAATTAAAATTTTCGAAAAATGTTCCACATAAAGGGTAATCTGGGGTGGGGGGATTTTCTTGAAAACCTTCGTGTCGCATCTCTGGAAGATATTGAACCTAAATACCAAGTTCGGTGTTTATCCGACTGTTAGTTTCTGAGTTATGCTGTTCACAGACAGACACACAGACACACACACACACGGACATGTTTCCAAAAATGCTTTTTTTGGATTCAGGGGTCTCAAAACATGTATTTCCGGTGAAATATCGATATCGAATTTTTGGGTGACATACAGTACTTCCCCTACTTACTATACGTAGTAGAGAAAGCAATAATTTCATAAACCAATTGCATAGAAAACCATAGAACAAAATGGCACACTAAAACCCACGCAACAAGCCTTATACGTTGAAACAACTGAAATGAAACATCAGGTGAGAAATTCATCGTAGTTCAGAATTCAACTCTCGAATATAAATGAAAACTTTCTGAGAAGATCTAGAAATGTGTGGGCAGAGGACAGACATTTCCAACAAAACTTATGGAAGGGTTTGCGCTTATCATCATTGCAGTTGAAACTATAACTGTAACTACCAGCCGGTTGCGCGAATATTACTGTTTCGACGCGAGTCCGAGCTTAGCGGCCGGCGCGCGAGCCGCCGTGCACTGGCCTAAGTGTGAAAGAAAGACACTGTAATTATGATATTCCAGAACTGATGCCAAATTTTCTTAAGTAAGTAATCCAATTATACTGTAAGTGATAAATAGAGCTGTTGGTTTAAGGAGAAATTAAAGCCCTATCCCACAATGTTAAATTTCCGAAATTCATGACGCATTATCTCATAAATTATTTGACATAACGACTGAAAGTTTTACAGAATGTATATGCATGTCTTCCAAGTTCGCTGATATACTCCTCACTACTTTTGGTTTAGAAGGCAGATGGCACCCTTTTCTTAATTATACATATTTTTTATTAACGAATATCAGGAATTATCTTTTAAAAAATCTGATGTGTTACACTCACATGACTTTCTCTACTCTTGTACAAACTATTTGTACAAACGCTTATTCTCCATCTACTTCATGTTAATCGAGAAAAACATTTGCAGACACTATCTTATTGCTATTTTTCTTGTAGATGTAGGGGGAATATATATTTACAAGGGCAATTCGGAAATACAATAGCCTTTAAGAACATACATATCTCTTAATAGCTGGTTGCTAGGTACAGCACCATTCCCTTTCGCTTTGCATATCCAAGACAAAAAATGAATAACGAATTCCCATTTGAGAAAATAAGTATTGAAAAATTTAATGGAATAACAAGCAATATCTCGAAAACGGTTCACTCAACAAAAAAATGTAAATGACATAAATTGTGTATTTTAACGCGATCTATATTTGTTGTGTAGTAAAATTTTGTCTATCTCTTATGGTTTACCAGTTATGCAAAAGTCGTTCACAATGAAGAATACTTTTGGAGACATTCCCAGAACATTCAAGATATACATTTTATTTGTCATAAAAATATCTTAAACATATAATATTTTAATCAAAATTATTAGAGCCATTTTTGAGAAAATTAAAATTTTCGAAAAATCTTCCATGTAAAGGATAATTTGGGGTGGGCGGATTTCCTTGAAAACCTTCGTGTCGCATCTATGGAAGATGCTGAACCTAAATACCAAGTTTGGTGTTTATCCGACTGTTCGTTTCCGAATTATGCTGTTCACAGACAGACACACAGACACACACACACGGACATGTTTCCAAAAATACTTTTTTTGGATTCAGGGGGTCTCAAAACATGTATTTCCGGTGAAATCTTGATATCGAATTTTTGGGTGGAATACAATACTTCGCCTACTTACTATACGTAGTAGAGAAAGTAAAAAGCATAACAAACCAAAACTTGTTAGAAGTGAGTCGTTGTATTTATTCTGATCCAACTGGCACCTCAGAATAAATAGTGTTTGAGAAATATGCTGAATACACCTTTGACTAATACAACTGATTATTTAAAAAAGTCAGGTATTCATCAGATCTCATGTCAGGATTGCCAGGGCTCATATACAGGTAGAACAAAAAGAAATTTAAAAATAAGACTAAGTGAACACCAAAGGAATATAAAACTGAAACAAATAGATAAATCAGAAGTTGCCAACCATTTTTGGAACAGTAAACCATGAAATAGGACAAGAGATAAAATTAATAAAACCTATACACATTCCTTCATACTTGGATATTTAGGAAAATATTTTCATCCATCTCAACATCAAGATTGCTTTGAATTTTGAAACACCGCCTACAGATCACCTAATGCAGCTGGTCCAATCAGATTACAAGAGAGAAGAAAGAAGACAGATGAGTTCCCAACCTTCACTATTGATGGCAACAAATCCAAAACCACAAGTTCCAAATGTTTCCCAGCAGAGGGCAGAAGAATCGTCTAATGAAATACTTCTTGGGGGTCAGGGTGAGACAGAGTTCAGTCGGCCGGGCCTGTTGATGAGAGAAACACGTCTCTCGAAAGCGCTTCTCCTTTAACATCAAGCGTCATGTGATGTGAATTAAAATGCAACGATTCACTTCTAACATCACATGATAAACATCACAAAAATACTTTTGTTTATTATAACCAAAACTTATTAAACCCAGAGTAGATCAATAATAGTACTCAAGTGATCGTGTTACTATATCAAATTTTCATTTACTGCCTTTAAAACCGGTATTTGTATCATAAATGTCATTCACGGAAAAATCATGTCAAAGTAAAAATGGAGAATATACCACACATATTGTGACATTTGTAATATAGTTGGCATTATTGCGTACCTGACCTGGCGGCCCAGATCGGATATTGTGCAAGAGTGGAGGGGATGGAAAACCGGTTTCTAGTGTAGCGTGCTGACGCCGAGTTTGCGTGGGTTGAGTCAGTCGAGTCGAGGTTCTGCTTGCGGCAGGGTCAGTGTGTGTGTGTGTGCAGCTTGTCCGTGCGTACAGCATGGCGTCCCCACCGACAGGCAAGGAGGTATTGTAATTCCTTTTTATTATAATAAATAGTTACCATCCAGTTCGGATTAATGTGAATTTCTATAGCAGATAGATCCTTCCCATTATCCACATAATGAATTAGGAATATTGCTAGGGACTTTTAGGTACATTTTCATAATTTCTTTGAGCTATTCCCCATCGTACCTCGCATAATGTGTGATAGAATATTCGATCCGTTCACGGTACTTGTTGCTCTACCCCCCATTGAGCAGAATAAGTAAAGTGCCTACGACAATATCTACAAATAAAACTATATTGTTTGGTCTCACGTAGGAGCTGCCATGTTTAGAAGTTATACCAACTTGCAGAGCAAAACTTGGCCTACAAGATAAGCTGAACTATACTTCTCTAATACAAAGATTATACGAGTTATGGTTTTACCTGACAAGTAATGCAAAATTTCGAAGTAGGTCTTTCAACAAGTGTCCTATATTTGAACTTAAATAAAACACGTTCTATAAATGATACAGATTTTTTTTTATTTTGGAATATAACTAATGTCATTACGTGTGGAAGAGAACACCAGTTGAGTGACCGCCACGACTTCGTTGGGTTGCGCGTATACGGTTGACCCGATTTTCAATGACAGAAGAACGTAAATTAGGTCCAACTTCACGAATAACACGCGTGATGTTATTCATAAGATCATTCACTGTTTCTGGTTTGTTGACATAAACTCGGGATTTCACATAACCCCACAAGAAGTAATCCAACGGAGTTAAATCACATGACCTCGGGGGCCAGTTAACATCACCACCACGGGAAATCATGAAACCTCTGGACTAATACTTCAAAAGATCGATTGTTTCGAGAGCAGTATGGCATGTGGCACCCTCTTGCTGGAAGCAGATGTTTCCGAGATCCTTACCATCCAATTGAGACCAAAAGTAGTCCCTTATAAGAGCCCGTATCTTTCTCCATTGACAGAGCTTCCCCATCTTCATCTTGGAAAAAATATGGACCAATGATTCCACCATACCAAAATCCACACCACACAGTACCCTTTTGGGGGATGAAGTGGTCGTTCTTGAATCTGCATTGGATTGTGATTGCTCCAATAGCGGCAATTTTGTTTCTTAACACAACCATCCATCCAAAAGTGGCCTTCGTAGCTGAAGATGATTTTTCGACAACGATCTGGGTCAGCTTCCAATTGCTTCATAGCCCAGTCAGTGAATACACGGCGCAACCTATGGTCGTTGGGCTTTAGTTCTTCAGTTAACACCATTTTCTAAGCGTGAAACTTCAAGTTCAGATACAGAATTCGCCAAGTTGTGGTCGGCGAAAGCTCCAATTCTTGCACTCGACGAGCAATTGATTTGTTTCCGTTCTTGCGTACACTCTCAAGAACGGCGCCTAAGTTTACGTTGGAGCGCTTATGTCGATTACGTGCAGGCGTTCTTTGATCGCTGGCAGAACTACTTATTTCAAATTTATCGATCAAACGGCGAATCGTTCTCTCGCAGGGACGATTATGCACACCATAAACTTCACGCAATACGCGGAAGGTTTGGCGAACAGATGATCCATTTTGATAATAAATGTTCACAATTTCTACGCTTTGTTGAATGCTGTAACGTTCCATGGCTATTTGTCACTAAACCTGTAACCACATGAAAAAAATGACTGTTGTAACTCAAAAACAACCGCAGCTATCACATGTTAAAGATAGGACACGCTTGTTGAAAGACCCTTTACAAAGTAGCAGATGCAGTAACATTTTAGAAATACATTTGAAATATATGTATAGTGCCTACAATGATGATATATATAACGTAATGAAGAAATTCTAATTTATAATGCCACACAAAACAAATAAGAACATCATATTTTCGTAATGTTGTCTGTATGGTCTCGCCTTAATTGGTGTTTTTATAGCCGACCATCGAAAATATAGGAGCTATTTTTTTAACATTGAAAAAAATATATATTCCCTATGAAAAGAACAATTTGCCAATATAAGTATACCATTTTGAAAAACATTATCATTCCGGGACGTAGTATATGTATGGGAACAAAGTAGTAAAACACGTGCATCTAACTAACAATAGGTTCTGGACACATGCTGCATTTCTACGAAAATCCAATGCAGCCAGGAATTTTATCGCTGATGGCAAGAGAAAGCAAAAATCTACGCCCCAAGAAAGTTTACAATTACCGTTTTGATGACCGCGATGCATGTAGAGTTATAAACATGTAGAGTTATTATTAGGACAACACGGTGTTTTTTTTTTAAATTATATCAGTACAATTATTTCCGAAACCTAATACATTCTTGCTTTTCCTAAAAATTATCTTTCTTCAAATTGTATTTAAAATTTTCTTTGAGTGAGATTTATTTTGATATGTTTGCATTCCTCTTCCCTCCTCGATGCATTTCTTATTCGCTGAACTACATTCACTGATGTTTGATATTGTAAATAAAAAGTTTAAAAAATCTCCATTTGAAAGTTGATATTACCTAATTGTTTTTTAAAAATGTATTTTAAATTGACTTGAGTAAAAATTAACGCGAAATACTTTTATGTTGTCACATTTAAACTCAGATAGTAGAAAGAAGAAAATGGTCTCCCTTATCACAATAATTCTCTTTTCCAACACTAATTTAAGTGCAAGAACCCTACAAGCAAAATTTTGGCTATCTTCAATTCAATCGCTTTTCTAAGTTCATTATATCAAAGAAGTAAAAACGTAGCAATGAAATAATCGAAAATAAATAAAAATAGTGTAGCGTAATTTCAATTTACTTATGTTACACAACAAAGAAGACTGGTTTTTTGGGCTGTTGGTAGCATCATTACACCTGGAAGTTTCCTAGCGCTTGGTTCAGATCTCTGTGACAGCAAAGATATGACCATGAAAGCAGAAAGACAGGTCAATTGGTTATTATGATCTTTAAACCTTACTCTACTAAAATAAAGGTCGTGAAATTTTGTTTTACTCACGGCAGAGTTTCCTTGAGCACTGAATACTTTAAACGTACGCAGTAAAAGCTGATCATAAAATATTAAATCTAATTGTGGTAACAAAAAAAAAAGCTTTATGAAATAATATGCATTAATTGGTATCATGAAATGTATGTCATACCGCTTGATTGGACTGGAAATGATTACGTTCTTTTTTGAAACAGTGTTAATAAATCCACAAAGCATTTTAATCCATAGTTAATCTGAAAATTACTTTAAAGGTCTTAATTTATTCATTATGTCGTACAGGCATTTCCATTTTAACATTGCAAGTGCTGAAATAACTAAAACAAAATCATAATAGAATATCCTTATCATTTAATTGAGCGTCTTCAAAGTCAATTTTAAACAGTCAATTAAAATTTCGATTCCGAGGTTATTTCTGTTGGCCCTTCTCTAAGAGGCAGTTATGTGGAAGAGCTGCATTCCACTTCAAAATGCAAGTAAAGGGAGATAAAGAATTCTGCTAGAAACAGAGGGAAATATCGTTGTAATATTACAAAATCCACAAAAGTATCTAACTCTTTCTACCACCACTACCTCATTACTGAAGAGAGAGCAGAGTAAGAATATAAGCTGGGGTCGACTTAATATTTGATTTCCCCAGACATTCTTTCGCTTCTTTTCCATCCATCAAGAGCTAAGCGGCAATACCTCTCGATACTGAAGTAGGAAAAAAACATCTCCAGTCCTTCTAATATCTGAATTCCCTCGATTCTCCTTTTGTCTTTCGAAATTATTGGTTCAGAAATAGCTCGGTTCTATGGAATTTCAGCTAATAGGTCAAAGGCTTTGCTCTCGTGAGTGAGGATCTTACAATATCGTCCTATCTCTCGCTTATCCAGCATTTAAAGCGAAGGCGGAGTAATTCAGGCATTTTACCAGCATGATCCTCCCGTTTGAATACAATAAAGGCACAATAGCAAAACCTTGTTTTTAGCAATGTTTGGTTCCCTAATACACGAAAGCTTTGTTAGTACGCTCGTTCAGTGTTATACAGAATGCTTCAATAAAAGCTTGAAAATCAAGGAGAAAATATTTGGAAAGAAGCTTGTGATCCACGAATCAACTTGAGGAAATATAAGTTTAAGCATGTGATGGATAACTTGAGGTCTAGGCATCCATATACTTCAATGCAAATACTGATATCAAGCTGATTACGGGACTAGTACTGAGGAACAATAAAAATAGAGAAAAAAATTGCCAATATTTGAACTGTCCTATCTCCAAAGATTGCACTTAGAATTTAATGTTACTGAAATGTTCGGAAATATTTTTATACGTGGAAAATAATTTTTAACCCCATAGCTACTTGCATAGACACTATTGTATGTCAGGTGCATAAAACTAAGAAAAAAGTATCATGCATGGCATTTGCACTCATATCTAAAATTAAAATTAATTTAAAAGCTTGAAAGCCTTAATTATATTTTCTCAATGATAATTCTATTAATTAGACCATTAGAACTTAGTGTTTGTGTGCAAATAACATTTTAGTTTTATTATAAAATATGTCAATAATTAAAATACACAATTTCATAAACAATGTGTGGAATTTTTGCACCTCTTTAATAATACTAGTTTAATTTTTAAATATTTGTGTGATCAAGTAGTATACAAAGCTTCACCCTTCTAACTCAAATAGTTTTTGAGTAATGGTTATAAATGTCATAGAAGGAAAATTTTTTATTTGCTTTTCACCTGACATACAATAGTGTCTATAAACATAACTGTGAGATAAAAATGATTTTACCTCTATTAAAATATTGCTGAATGATCCAGTAAGAGACTGCATCAATCACATTAAATTCCAACAGCAACTTTTGGAGATAGAAAAATTCAAATATGTAATTTTTCCTGTTTTCCCTATTCTTTCACATACTAGTGCCCTTAAATGGTTTGATATCAACCTTCTTGTTTTGAATTGTTTTAAAACTATGGTTATTCCCATTTCATTAGTATCTGTTGGTTTGAAACCTTTTTATCCCCTATTGCGTTTAAAAATGAATGTGTTTGATGATTTTTCTAACAACCGAACTGTATTCATCGATTCTCCCGAATTTAAGCATTTCTGGATAATAAATTATCAACATTTGTGATAAAATAAACATATTCTGTCAATCTGCATGAGATTACGAGCAGTTATTCAGCAATTTATCGGTTTTCGAAATATCAACCTATCTCTACTCTACAATTGGTTTATCTAGCCTTGGTGCAGTCCATGCTATAAAAGACTGGGGTTGTGGTTTTAGTACCTCCCTCGAACCACAAATACCACTGCAAAAATACAAAAATAATATGGTTTAATAAACGTCTGGATTATCCGTAAACATAAATGCTTGTCTTCAGCAATTTTTAGGGTATTCTAAATGACAAACAGGCCAAAAATGATATTTTTAGTCTTTTGTGTAGTTTTAAAAATCGGAAACTCCTATAATAGATTATGCATTTTATCATTGTAGACACAATATTCGTATTTTAAATATATTTTTAAAAATAATACTACATCTGCCATTTTGTAATTTGGATCCAGCACCACTTCACTGTAAAGAAACATAACTGCTATACTCTGAAGTAGAGAGGGATATTTTAGTCGTGTTTTAGGGGAAGTTTTACTCTACAAATTGGTACTCTGCTAATTATGGCAGCATCCGTATGTCCAAGGAACGTGCTTTTTTCTTCTTTATTTCTTTGTGCCTTTATATGGGAGCTTAAGTTCTCCAACTTTTCTCTGAACAGCGTTTTTCTCTTTTTTCTATTAAATAACATGTTTCCTCAAAATATTTAAGATAACCAAATGAAATTTTGGCACAAGAGTAACACCTCAATATTTTTGTTGATTTACTTTGGTGTTAATAACTTTGTTTGTTATGTTTAAAAAAATTATCGTTGACAAGTTTTCATAAAACTTGTTTACTTAATTACAAATTATATCCTTAATAAACCAGATTACTGTATCATAGTGGACGAGAAAACCTAAAACATTACATTACACTACATACAGTAAAAATTAAGTCTGATTTTTAAACAGTACATGAGACAATCGACCATTAACCTAGCAAAGTTAACATTGGGGGATATGCATTTGAATTACCTTAAATCCGTGATGCTCATCACTTTTTGGGGGGTTCATTACTATTGTCCCTTAACTGCTATGATCATATCAGGGACCTTTGACTAAAACATTTAATGGTGTTTTCACTCTTTAAACTATTTTATGTTACGTTACTGTAGGTTTTCGTGATATTTATTTTCACACGCACATTCACTGTCACATGCACACTTACAAACTCTAAGAAGGGTAGGGAGTAATCCTAATTACAGAAAAGTTCCCACCCCCGATCGAGAATCGAACCCGGGACCTCCGGGTGAGAGGTCAACTCGCTGACCACTCGACAACGAGCCCAGATTTCGTTGAATCTCCTGCATAAAGCAGAGTTATATTTAACCTTTGTTCGCTTAAATAAAAACAAAAAGTATCAGATAAAATGTGTGTCATAACCTAAATATACCACAGCTGTAGTTTTCTATCATAGTCGCGATTTTGATCCAAAAGATTTACAAGTTGGCGGCGCCTTGGCCGAGTGGTTAGACCGCTCGCCTCCCACCGAGGCGGCCCGGGTTCAATCTCAGGGACCCGCATGTGGGATTTGTGGTGGACAAAGCGGCGTCTGGGCGGTTTTTCTCCGGGTTCTCCGGTTTCCCCCGCCATTCATTCCATCAACTGCTCCATCATCACCTTTCCTTTCATCCATTTCACCATCATTTCGTTTCATCTACTTCCTTCCTCCCATACCAGGCATCGGGCTGATCACCCATCCTGGATATTCTGTCTGATCCATGAGTATCTGCTCCTCGACGGGCCTCTGACCCCAGGCACCCGCCTGTAAGTCCTGGGGGGTGTAAGTCCTATATCAGAGGTGGTTAAACAGATAAAGAAGAAGAAGATTTACAAGTTAATAACTAAACCTTTAAATATGCAATTTGCTAATGTTCCTTAATTTAGAAATTCAATAAAAACACTGTTAGAGAGTGAATGTAGAATTTTAAGTATCTAACTTAGTTTAAGCGCTTTTTCTTTCTATATGTAGAAATAAAGTAACCTCGTGTATACATTACTTCTTCTACCACATACATAGTAGATAGAGAAAGTATTGCATTCCGCCCAAAAAATTAACATTGAGATTTCACCATCAACACATGTTTTGAGGTCCCCTGAATCCTAAAAATGCATTTTTGGGAAAATGTCCATGTATGTGTCTTTGTATGTGAACAACATAACTCAAAATCGAAAATTCGGATAAATAGCAATCAGTACCACCCAAAGATGCGACACGAGGATTTTAAAGAAAATTCCTCAACTCCAAACACTCCTTTACATAAAACTTTTTCACATTTTTTATTTTTCAAACAAATGGCTTCAACGATTTTGATTAAAATTCCGTATATTACATATATTCACGCGGAAAATAAATGTATATCTTGAATTTTCTGAGAATAGCCTGCGAATTCCTCCTTTACGGAAAGAATTTTGTGGAATCTTGTTAACTGCTAAACGTTAAGTGATAGACTTAAACGTACTAACAGAAAATGCAGATCTCTTTAAAATACACAATTTATATTAAATAGTTTTTGTGGCATAAGTCATTTCCGAGATATGTTATTAATGGTTTGAGTTGTTCAACACTTTTGTCATTGTTTAAAGTACTGTCGATTTCAAGTTGTTCCTTGCGATGAATGGAAAGAATATGGAATTTTAAGGCAGCGTATAGCGTTCAGTTCTTAAACATTTGACTATCTTTAACGAAATGTTAGGATACAGAGGCCACTGAAAATGTTTATCTCGATTAAAATGAAGTAGATGGGAAAATATACTTGCTAAGAAAAATTTGTGTAACCACTAATAAAGGAGAGAGGGTAGAGAAATTCATGTGAATATAACAAGAGAATTTTGCTTTTGTGATGTAATTATAATACATAGGAAACCGAGGTTCTACTCCAAAGAATACACTTTACTACTTTCTTTCACCATATACCAGGTGAGTCAGCTGCGTCTATTTATTTTTGGATTTATGCAACGTGCTAAGCGACATATGTGACTTACGCCTTTCTTGAATGCCTTCTAATGGCTGATTTGCGTAACACTTTAAAGCGGAGGGATACATAACTCAGTGCGTAAGTGTTTTAAGGACAGAATGCAATCTCTATGTATGTCGATGCAAAAAACATCCCACCCTGACACTGCGAGCTTCAGTAGCAATTTTAGCCAAGTTTACACAATTTTGTTCTTTAGCATACATCCATGCACCCCTTTGAAAACGCCCCTGAATGAACAACCTATCACATGCATCGGTTGACAAAACCATTTGAAAACAAAATGGCATATCTACGCAGTGCGGCCAATTGGATTTAAGCCGTTTGTCAATGTACAGCCTTGACAAAAAATGCTAAGTATTAGATAGATAATTTCTCTTATTTCACAAACTATGGCGTATTTCAGATCATACAGTAATTGTAATGACTGATGCAGTTTATTTGAATTAGAACTACCAAACCGAGCTCAAACAACTGTCTGAAGCTGCAAAAAGCGTGTAAAGACTCGAGATGGAGTCAAGTTATGCGATTACTAATTCGTATAGGAACCTCTGCTTGCAAGGTAACATTGGCCAAATAGTGTTATCATGCCTACTGTAAGACTGTGCCACTTAAATTCGGGTTCAAATCCTTCGGGTGGATTTCGAATTATCACCTTTTGTTTTATCTCTTTGGGCCTTTAATTTGATATTATGATTTAAATAGCATTTTTGATAACATTATAAGTGTGTCCAAAATAGAATAATCGTCATGTTTTCCACCGCAAAGAAGAACCGCAAAGTGCAAATCATATACGCGCACTCATACGTGAAGGATACAAGCAGATTACACCGCGCATGTTCCAGCATGCAAGAAGGTTTCTCCGGCAGCGTACACAAATGTGCATTGATGAAGGGGGTCGTCATTTTGAACATTCACTTCCTTGATGAAATCCACGCTCTTTAACAATTTATTATTCTGTGTACCCGTGAACTTAGCACATTTGCAACTCCTTTGTCAATAGAAGAAGTGAAACGTAAGGTTTAAACATGAAACAAAAACTGTTATATTTAATATCATCGGTATGCGCCCAAGAGAATGAAAGCTAACTACGTAACACGGTTTAGAACACCAGATACGGTACAGATTACTAGGGTAAACATGATACAGAATTATCTGAATGTAATTCTTATGTCTTTGGCTCACAGGAGAGCTAGTAACACAAATAAATAAATTAGTACACTAAAATACAGAAAATGAACACAAGGAGGGAGAAAAATAAAGAACCAAAACAATTTTATATGTGTATCAGATTCGAACCTTCGAAGCTAACCTTTGCTTCACCACATTCCGGCAGCTAAACCATTCGGCAAAACCCACGTAGTTTATCCCGCTCTTCGGGAAAACATTTCTCTATCTCCTTGCAAGCATTATATCCATGAAACACCTCTTTTTAAGACCTTTGTAGCTCTTTGGTTCTCATTCAGGCCTTTAATCATTAATGTAGATTGCACATAGTACCAAATAGAAGGGCAGAGCTACAATTACAGTTTGTTTGCTAAAAGGATCAAGGTTTTCGCATTAGACTATAAACTTCGGGTTGCATAGATACGAATACCTAGGGGCAGCTGAATCGCTTGGTATAATACACCTAACTTTCCTTCCGTTGTTTGATAAAACAGATGTCCCTTCTTTTGTCATAATATGACAAGAAACACGAAGAGAGAATAACGTTTCTTGTTAGTCAGAGATCCCTAAATGATATAATGTGATACATATGTTTGCCCTCTAGGCTTTTACTCATATCATTTCCTCTAAATATTCCATATTACGTCGTTTTTGTCATGTACATATTTACATCAATTATTCCATTCCAAACAGACCTTGAGGGATTTTTGCTTTATGTATTTTAACTGGAAACCTTTTAAATTTATAAGCCATTAATATTTATTATGCAAACTTCAAAAGTATTGCAATGAAAATACACAATGTTTTAACTCACAAATTAAGTTACCTGCGGCAGAGTATTTAAAAATGATTTTTACTTATTTGCTACTTTCACGAGATATGAGAAGCAACATGATAGGGTCGAGCCCATCAAGGAAAGGGATAGATAGTGGTGTATTCTGACAATTTATCATAGCACCATTGGTTTTAAATTGATCGGTCGCAAATCATAAGCAGGTAGCACATTTTTGCGTTTGGGTTGTAATGTTCTTATTTAGAAATATTTTCGCTAATCAGAAAAAACATATGTATTTTTTACTCCATTCAACATACCCCATCTTAACTTGTGAGTGAGTACAATCAATACATGCTGGTTGAACCGAACGTTGTTCGTACACTATTAAAACTTTAAACTTCAATGCAGCCAGTATGAAACCTTGCCTTTTTTCTTTTTTTTTAACCAAAAGATAAAGAAAGTAAGAAGAGAAGGTATTCCATTCCATTCCACCCAAGAATTCGATACCAAGATTTCACTGAAAATATACATTTTGAGGTCCCCTCAATCCAAAAACAGCATTTTTAGAAAAACGTCCGTCTGTGTGTGTGTGAACACCATAACCATAAAACGAAAAGTCGAATAAATACCATGCTTTGTATTAATATTTAGTATCTTCCAAAAATGCGACACGAAGATTTTGAAAAACAAATCCTTCAACCCAACTACCCTTTACATGGAATATTTTTGGAAATTTTTTTATTTTCTAAAACTGGCTCCTACGATTTTGATTATAATACCACATATTAAAGACATTTACATGACAAATAAAATGTATATTTTTAATTTTCTGAGAATAGCCTGTAAAGTGCTATTCATTCGCAAGGAATCTGATATAACCTTCTGTAACTGGAAAACGTTAAGCGATGGATGAAAATGCACTACATAAAAAACACACAATTTGGTGACTCAGCCATTTTCGAGATATACGTTGTTAACTGTTCGAATTGTTCAATACTTTGTTATTATTTTGAAGTCCTGTCGACGATTAGCTTCCAGTTCTTAAACGTTTGAAGTCTCTATTCATTTTTTTTAAATAATGAAGCGCATAACGTATCTAATTTCTGTAAATGTTTATCTCGATTAAAATGAAGCATTTAGAAGAATAATCATTCGTAGGAGTAATAATTGTTATAGCTACTAATAAACTATAGAGCAAGTCATGTGAACGTAAGATGTCATTTTTTTATCATATTATGCTCCGAAATTGGCTCCTTTCATGAAAGATTTCATAATTTTTAAACCGATGCTCATTTTATTTTAAGAGGGCTAAGTAGCAAAGGCGTTTTTAACCACATTATGAATATTTCAAATGTTGAATAGCAAAGTGAAGCCATTTTCAATTCAATTCCTAAGGATGTTAAAGATAGAAAAGGTAGAATCAGATTGAAAAATTTATTGAGTCACCACGGTAACATACCAGAACGACATTAAATTTTTCAACTCACTCGCATTTTTCCTGATAAACCACAAGGAGATCTCTAATTCATTTCGAGATCACATACTCAATTGCGACTTATAATGTTGTGAGTATGCAAGTCCTGCTTCATAGTTTAACCAACTATTAGGTTAGCCAATGGTAACTGTTCTTTTATATAGGCCGTGTGTAGGACAATGTTGGAAAATAGAATCAGAATGGAGTGCGAGTTATTTGGGGAATTAGAGCGACAGGATGGAAACCGGAAGAACCATTGTTCAAAATCCCGGCTATGGCATTGCATTTTTCCAGTCTGGTTCTCTTCCAACATTTTACTATATACAATTGTGTGTAACAACAATTGTCATTAAACATTTTTTGTTAAATTGTTCAATTTACAGTCGTTTTCTGATTGTGATCATGGTAGCAAAATTCTTACTTTGGCTAACAAACAAAACAACGAATAAACAGAGAAAGAACATATGCAGCTTTTGAGAGCTTTAATTAATGGAATTCTAGTTTCTGAAAATGAATAACGATAATCAATACCTCGTTACTTAATTGAAATTTTACGTTTAACTGAAACCCACATGCTACGAGACTATAACGTACTGCAAAGTACCCAAGAAGGTACGGGAGGTGGCAAAATTATGAAAAAAATCTGACTGTTACACTCACATGACTTTCTCTACTCTTGTACAAATTATTTTTACAAACGCTTATTCTCCATAAGCTTCATGTTAATCGAGATATCGAGATGTTAATCTTGTTGCTAATTTTCTTGTAGATGCAAGGGGAATTGGCAGGCTTTAAGTGATAGTCAAATATTTTAAGAGCTGGTTGCTATGTCGAGTATTCCAGTCTCTTTGCATTACCAGGACTAAATTAATAACGAATTCCCATTTGAGAAAAAGTATAAGTATTGCAAAAAGAAATATCTCGAAAATGATTCACTCAACAACAAAAATGTATATGACATAAATTGTTTGTTTTAACGCGATCTACATTTTTTGTGTAATTTTGTCTATCTCTTATGGTTTACCAGTTATGCAAAAGTCGTTCACAATGAAGAATACTTTTGGAGACATTCACAGAAAACTCGAGATATACATTTCATTTGTCATGAATATATCTTAAACCTATGATATTTTAATCAAAATCGTTAGAGCCATTTTTGAGAAAATTAAAATTTTCGAAAAATGTTCCATTTAAAGGGTAATCTGGCGTGGGGGAATTTTCTTGAAAACCTCCGTGTCGCATTTTGGGAACATACTGAACCTAAATACCAAGTTTGGTGTTTATCCAGCCGTTCGTTTCTGAGTTATGCTGTTCACAAGCACACAGACACACACACACACACACACACGGACATGTTTCCAAAAATGATTTTTTTTTATTCAGGGGGCCTCAAAACATATATTTCCGGTGCAATGTCGGTATCGAATTTTTGGGTGAAATACAATACTTCCCCTACTTACTATACGTAGTAGAGAAAGTAATAATCTATACTCAACATCTGCTAGTCTCAGCTATAGAGATGGATATTAAACCTTCCTGGATCTGGCAAAACTGGTGATAATCATTCAAGGAATAAAGATAGGAAATTAGGGGGACTACTCGAAACCCCACATTCAGCTGAACTGTTTTATTCAAGATAAAACATGACATGCAGAAATTAAAACATATCAGGAACCGGATCAAAAGATTTTTTTAGGAGATGCTGGATCCAAACATCACACCCAGTATACGGATTTCTATTTATACTGCAGTAGTTTCTCTGGCTAGTTCTACGCATAATTCTAGTTACTGGAAGCCGATTGGTGTGGGATTGGCGGTGGTACACTGCATGAAAGGTGTTCCCTTCCCTTAGATCACCTTAGTGTTTTTTTGTTCCTCTCAATAAGGTTTCCACCTTCAGGTAACCAGCTTTTGACTCCACCCACAGTTCTCTATGTGACTGATCTAGAAAACGATTCAGGGACAACAGACTAACCAATGAACGACGTTTATAATCTACGTGAAATGGAGAGGTGGTTTTGATACCACGTCTATGAAAGTGTTTCGCTACGATTGGTACACAAGGAAAGGCTAAATCAATTACTAATAATTCGGCCTTGTAGAGGAAGGGGTGAAGAATTATTTCCATGTGAGCTTAAACTGAATTATTTGCATATATGAGAGCTTTCATCAGCGACATGGAGACGAAGGTTTAAGTTGTTTCCGTTACTAAACTGCAAGCATAAAACCGGCATTAAGAAAACGGTAGTATAGAATTAAAATAAGGTTCAAATTGTAACGTTATCCTTCAGCAATTGGGCTTTGGAGGAGATAAAAGTACCCTGAGGCAGTATTTTTAACACTTAAATAATTTTAGTCTAATTATATAATATGTAAATTCAATAACAGCCCGCCTTGAAGCAATATGTGTATGTAATAATTTTTAAAATGTATGTAACAGTCATTATATTATTGTATCCATGTGTAATAATGTCATGTGAATATATTACGTAATTTAATAATGTAGGAGCTGTGAGAAATAGGTTTAAAGTTGATAACAATTAGGTAACAATGAGGTAACCTTGAGGCAATAGTGAGTAAGGAAGTTTAAATGCTACTACTCATTATTGGAGCAGCAAGAATGTAAATTTTGAGACAGTTTAAAAATAGCCAATCAACAACCAGAAAAAGCTTTAGTTAAATGAAGGTATTCTATTGGAGTAGGATTAGCCAATCAGAAACTGAAATATAGCAAAATTTACAGATCTAGAAGTCAGAAGCCCGCAGACAGTGATAGTAACCGCATGCAAGATGCGTCCTCGAGAGAAATATAATACGTATTCGTGTGAGACAAAAAAATATGTTTACGTGTTAAAAAGGGTAATAAATTAATAAAAAGGATCTCACAGCTCTCTATATCAGTGAAGCGTTCTTTAAATCGTATCAAGCATTAATAAAAGGGGTGAAGTAAAATTATAATCTGCGTAAGCCTACATTCATAACCCTACAAAGAGAAGTATGTCTAAAATAAATACTGACGCAGCTGAGGCAAATATAATTATACAATATCTAAAGAAACAGTCAAATTACAAAATTAATATTTTTAAATTTGGGGCGAAGGCTACCGGAATCCGGGTACTATACGTGCGCTTCGGCTCCCCAACAGTTGAAATATAATACAACACTTTTAATACATATTCTTCAAATTGACGTCCATACGTGGTGCAAACAACGTAATAATACAAATCTACTTAAAATTTGCGCCCATACGTGAGGCGAAACAATTTAACTCCTTCAACCCTGTCAAGCCAGTGGCTAGAACTGTGCTCGAAAAAGAGGTGGTCACGCTGGTACGGGGTGTGGCTAGATTATTCTCAGCCACTCTTTGTGCACGCCAGGATACGTTTTAGGGGGTTTACCTGGGGAATGTGCCAGGTGCGGGTTCCTGCTTCAAGGTTATCCATAAGCTGACTAAATATGTTTAGTATCTGAACTATGCACTTTCAATTTGCAACTGTTGCCATCATATAAGTTCCTCGCGCGCCGGCGACCGTTTACAGCTACAATGAGAAAAGCATATTCTCTATCATAAGAGCTCAAAGCCCAAATTTAGTGAATTTTTTGTCTGATGTTTTCTTTTAGGTCTTCAAATGTACGGGGATTCATGTAATCATTAGATTCCGATAAATTAATTTCATTTTGCGAAATGATAAGAGTAATTGATCCACGCTTAATATTCTTCTCGGACGAAGCATAGTTCCATTTATTTGGCTATTTTTCGTCACAAAATAACAGATATTGAAGCACAGAGAAACCCGAGTTTACAACATTTTCCCTTGCGGGTCGTTAAAATTGTGTGCAGTAAATGCATACAGAACAACAGGATCTGAATTTTTTGAACAAACAAATGCAGAGATGTACAGAAATGACTCGCACAACTTTTTGAACAGCTGACCGACGTTGAATGTCAATTCTGGATTTTTTTCAGCAAGATATTGCTACCGCGCACATACCTGATGAGTCACTAAAATTTAACTGGGGAGATTTTTGAAGATCGGTAATCAATAAAGGATTATGGTCCTTACGATCCCCTTATTTAACTGTATGGAAAATGAAGTGTGGCAACAAACCGCGTGCGCATTGGAAGAACTAAAAGAACACATCAAGCGAGAAATTAACTCAATTTTGGATACTGAACTCTCGAGTGTAAATGAAAAATTCTTGAGAAGCTGCCAGAAATATGTGGATAGAGAAGAACAAAACCTCCGACATTTCTTTTGATAAGGTATGTGCTCATTTTCACTTTAACTGTAAATATGAGAAGGCGGTTGCGCGGATATTATAACTGTTTAGGGGGAGTCTGAGCTTCGGCGGCCACAGTGTGAGGGAAAAGAACTGTACATATTCTCAAATTATTTCACCACAAGACCTAAGAGGAGATTAAAACCCTTATGCTGCCAATATTAAATCCACTAAACTCTTGAATAATTATCCCAAAAACGATTCAAGATATCAGACTAAATTTCTTGCGTGATATAGGTGAATGCCTCAAGCTCGCTGAACTAATTTTAGCCAATAACAATTTAAAAAAGAAAAAAATAACCAAACCTTTTATTACCATTAAAGTATATCCAAAATAGCACTAAGGCATTGTTTTGAATAACGGCTCACGAGTATACATTTTGGATGTCCACCAAATTTTAAAGTCAGATAATCCTGAAAATGTGAAATGTGATCTGGTGCGTAACAGTTGTGATGATGAACACATTGATACAACTGCAGCCGCTCACAACAAAAAACAATAAAGAATAAATTGTCTGACGAAAGAAAGGGTTGTTTTGTGGACGTTTGTTGTGTACATAATTAAGTACACTGTGTTGGCGCAAGAACGAAGTAATGTGTAAATTAAATTGTAGTTGAGATTATGGATGATCTGGAATAATCAGGAGGTTTACGTACTTTTTTCCCTTTTATTTTACTCTTGCAATTGTAATAGAATATTTTACAAATTTCATCTCCTCTACAACTCATTGTCACATACAAATATTTAAAAAGAATGCATAACTGTTATCTCACAAATTAAATACAATACTTCTTATACTATTTTTACTATGCCATTTTTCTTTACATTGTTAATTTCTCTTCTGAGTTTATATAAGCTTCCAAGAGTCTGTTTTATTTGCAGTTTTTTACAGCTTGTGTTAGATTGTGTTGGTCAAAGCAGTGATTCAAAGTTTCTTAAGTTCACTGCACTTTACTTCACTTTCACTGTTTCCTGCCCTTTTTTTTAATTTGAATAACCATTTTCGTGACTTTTTGTGACTATATTAGGAACACTTATTCGTAAGGAAACAAATACATTTCAAATTTAAAATTCTTCTTTACAAATGCCCCTCTTAAACAGAGAGAATATCTAAGTTGGGGCCGATTAACAGCAGTGTCTCTGGAAGGTACTCGTGCATGTTATCTGCTTCTGCCGTAGTGCTAATATCTAGTGGTACTAACGTAAAATTGTAGTGATAGCGCGGGAGAAGCATCGTGCACGCCTTCAAGTGTGCGCGACCTGTATGTATTTGACCCACAAGGTAATTATGTCATAGCAGTCGCGCATGCGCAAAAGCTCCTTAAAATGTGCACAAATTAAGATGTGCCACCGACCCTGTTGCCCTACTTCATCGAGTTTAGAGGACTAGCATGGTAGATACGCAGAGGTCCCTAAAGATTTTGAACTTCTTGAGGACCCGGTCAAACGGCGGGCTGCTCTGGTGAAACCGAGGAGAACTCGACCCATCTGAGGTGGCTCAGAGAAGGTTGCCATATAGCAGGACCAAGACAAACTTTTGAAAAATACGCCATCTGCCCGACACTGACCAAACACTGCATAGCTCCTAAACCTGCATCAAACATGAAAGAAGAAGCGAAATGATAGAATATGAGGGAAAGGAAATGCGAGATAGAAGAGAAACCATCCGAGCATTCGCATACCAATCAGGAGAAAATTAACGAAGTCCCATGGTCAGAGTGGTAGTCTCAGGAATCGAATCCAGATCCTCCCGAATGCGAGCCATCTCTTTCGCTTTTTTACTTTCTGTACTATACTACGTATAGTAAGTAACGGACATATGTATTCCACGCAAGAATTCGATACCGAGAATTCATTGGAAATACGTGTTTGCAGGCCCTGAATGAAAACAGCCGTTTTAGGAAAAGGTCCGTGTGTGTGTCTGAACAGCATAACTCAAAAACGAAAAGTGGGATAAATACCAAACTAGTATTTAAGATCAGTACCTTCCAAATATGTGACACGAAGATTTTCAAGAAAATCCCCACCCCAGCTACTACATTTTTCAAATTTTCGAAAACATGGTCAAATTTTTTGATTAAGACACACATATTAAAGATATTTACATGCCAAATATGATGTATATCTCTTTCTGGGAATAGCCTGTGAAGTCCTCTGCATTCCGAAGCAATTTTTTTATAATCTGTATAACTAGTCATAGTCGCAAAATAAGTAGGTCTCTTTAAGGAACACAAATTATTACAAACTACCTTTTTACAGCATAAGCCATTTACGAGATATCCGTCATTAATGGTTCGAACTGTTCAATACTTTTTCATACTTTCAAGGTTCTGTCGGCCTTCAGTTGTGTCCACGACAGCATGGAAATAGTATAATTATAAGGGCCAGCAAACAGCGTCAAGCTATGAAACATTTAACTATCGTTGTTCCCTTTGCGCTTATAATGAAATGTATAGTGTGACTAGTTCTGCAACGTGTCATTCTCCGTGATGTAGAGGTTACCATGCTAGTCCCTAATTCCCGGAATCGCGAGTTCAAACCCGGCGGAGGGCGATGTATTTTTTCCGGGCGTAAAAATCCTTAGCATGAATTTTTATGGAAGGGAAGCAAGGCCGCGTCTGGTGTCGTAGATTTACGGCATATAAAAGAACCTCAAGCCTGATAAAGAGGCCTCTGAGCAAAATTACCGGTCTTTCACTCCCAGTACAGAATGGGACGCTAAGGATCACATCAGTTAAAGAGCATCTTTGAATAAAACCGGATTTTATTTTCATTTTTAACGTTTTGTCTCGATTAAAATGAAGTACACAGAAAAATAAGCTTTCTTAAGATAAGTTTTTATGCCCAGGATAAAAAATATCATATGAGTATAACACACAACATTTTTATGTATTACTTAAAATCAGCATATTTAAAGTTAGCCGGGCTATGCAGGATAACCATTCCTTTGTCTGCAACTTTTGAAGTTATTTAGGTCAGTCCTTGCAGTACAAAGGTTAGAACAAAGTTATATGCGAATTATAATGCCAAAGCGCTCACAGACAGCAATACAAAATATCAGACGCAGACTCCATACATATTTGAATCCGATGCGGGAACGGTTACAAAGCACCAACTTGCAGCTTGTTCCTACAGCGCAAGATCACGTACTGAAAGGAGTTAGGAATACACTGTTCCAGAGGAATACTAAAACACGTCATTACCTACGTTTGCTTTTCATGCTACGTTTTATTGTACCCTCAATTATATAATAGCTGTGCTATTATATAGACCAGTTTACTACCCAGTTTTATCAAACGCAGTTTCTCCCGTTAACATGAACGCAATAACCTAAATTAGAGGTTATTAAAATTTCGCAGCTGTACATCTGAGCTTTCAAAATCTACTTCACTCCCAACAAGAATATGTTGATAATTTATTATCAGTATCCGGATTTTGATGATCTAAAATGTTTGAAAAATGACCAATAAAATGACTAAATAAACACAAAATTCGATATGTTGCATTCAATGACTCTGTACTCACTCTTCTACAAAGTATTCTTACAAAAGCTTATTGCATTATCTACCTCATGTTAATATAAACCTTCTTCACCTATTTACTCACATCATTGTAGGTATAAGAAAAATACAATAAGCTAAATTTCAATATGGTAGCTTTAGAATTCTGTTCTCTTTGCATGAACACGAAAAAGATGAAGTTCTGGAAATTTTTAAGAGAATATGAGGTAATGGGCTGCAATATATGCCGTAAAATTAATTTCCTGTACATCCATCATAACTTCTTTCCACCGAACCTGAGAAGGGTCAGCGACGAATATGGAGAGAGGTTTCAAGTTGTTATTTATCTCAATCAATTTATTTCAGAAAAGAAAGAAAAAGAAAACAACGATAGTGATTTACAGCTGAGAAAAGTTTAAAATATCTGAAAATTCAAACCAATAACAAAGAATAGATCGGAAATAGTTAACGCCAGAAAAATTGACAAATTGTGTTATACAAACTTATTCAAAATCATAGAGAGTTATATTTGAGAAAATAAAAAAGTGAAAAATGTTCCATATAAGGTATAGTTTAGCCTGGGGCATTTTCTTCAATTTTTCCGCAACATTTTAAACTTTTTAAAACTGTGTACTAATACTTTTGTCCACCTCTGTATATAGACAGCTAAAATATAAGTAACTGGAAAGTGTATGGCACCGCTATGAATTTAGAAAGTGCCATAACAACTGGAAGTACTGTGTTTGCTTGTCCAAAGTTATCGTGTTATGAAGGAAAGTGTACAATCCCAAGGCGGTCACTTAAATGTTTATTACTAATTACTTCCGTCGTTATTTTAAATCACAAAAACATATTTCGCGAGCTAAAGGAAGACATTCGTGATACCCATGTGGAAGCATGTAACGTACTGCGCTCTAGGAGAAAAACTGCACCAAAGGGTACTGCGAGCAAGTCCATTCACGGAAATATAGCCATATAATTCGAAGCCAGGGTGTGAAAATTCACTCAGCTACTTAAAACATACATATCTTCCCATTTCACTTTTTTCAATGAAAGTATTAATGGAACTTCATTCAAAGTAATGAATGATACAGAAACAAAACGTATATGGGACTGCTGCAGTCCTTCTTTTCACATATGCATACACACATTAAAAGAAGTACTCTCCAAGATTTTATGGACATTAACAGATGTTCCATGTATATGTCCTTTGTGACACACCGCCACACACGTGCCGGGAGAGTCCGATAAATTCAGCCCATCTGTATCCTATGCATTGATTTAATATACACCTTGTGATTCCCATACTCAAAGAAAACAGGTCGCAAAGCTTTAGTTTGGTTAACCTGGGAGGTCACAGTTGCGATGGCATATCATTAGACCCAACCAGGTCAATACAAGCATACTGAAAATGTGAACAAGGCAAAGCTTCTAGTACTACGAACAAAAACTTTCAGTTTATCTTATGCGAAGACAAACGACGTCGCTGAAACCATTATTAATACTTTCTTTCCACCATCTACGGATTCTTCGTTACCTTAACGTTGTACGACGGTCTGGTACGAAAGCACCAGAGCTAGCTTTTATACCAAAAATAAACATTCTAGAAACGTATACGCCTAGTCTAATAAAACAATCTTTCTCGAAATACCTAGAAATTGGAATGTAATTAGATCGATATGTTTTACATGCATATCTTTTTACTTTCTCTACTACGTATAGTAAGTAGGGGAAGTATTGTATTCCACCCAAAAATTCGATACCGAGATTTCACCGAAAATATATGTTTTGAGGCCCCCTGAATCCAAAAAATGCATTTTTGGAAACATGTCCGTGTGTGTGTCTGTGAACAGCATAACTCAGAAACGAACAGTCGGATAAACACCAAACTTGGTATTTAGGTTCAGTATCTTCCAGAGATGTGACACGAAGGTTTTCAAGAAAATTTCCCCACACATGGAACATTTTTCGAAAATTTTAATTTTCTCAAAATGGCTCTAAAAATTTTGATTAAAATATCATATGTTTAAGATATTTTTATGACAAATGAAATGTATATCTTGTCGCAGTAATCTGTTCGTGTTATCTTATTTGCTGAGCGCCTGTTATTGTTTTACTATTTTGAATTTTGGGTTCTTTGTCCTCCGACTAGCTATTATTACTCAGTCGAGGAAATATCTCTTGAACAGGGTGTGTAAACGGAAAGGAGTTGTTACTAAAAGATAACACTGATAAAAGAATTTGGTCTTACACTTTTATAATTAACTTCACATATTTAATTGTCATACACGCCTGACTGAAATGTTATATTTTCGAATATAACTACAATCATTTATTTGCCGTGCACTATTAATTCGCGTATTTCACATGTTGTAACTAACTTTACGACGCGAGAGATTGTATAGAATTGCGTAATGTGTACTTCGTGAATGCTTCCTTAGAACTGCCTGACGTGTAACTCGCGAGAGAGATTTCTTAGACCTGCGCAACGTTTACCTTGTGAATGATTCTGTAGAACTGCGCGATGCTTGCCTTTGCTTCAAGAATTTATACTCCCTCACCCCGATATGCCTAAACAGTATGATAGAGCTGCTATTGGTTAATAAATCGCTCCAACATTAGCGTCTGTTTTATAATCCAATCAAAATGACAAACACATATGGTCTAAGGAAGATATTCCCTCCATTTCTAAAGAAAGGCGCGCTACCCTGACTTAATTTGTTTGTCTCTTCTAATTGATAAACAACTCACCCATCGCTTCATTGTTACCCACTCCTATTGTCAGTTTCAGTGAGGCCGTGTAAATTTATTTCCTAACAATGCTTATAGCTAACAAACATCTAAAATCATTGTCATACACTAATGCTAATTTACAGCACAATCACTCTGGCATTCACACTTTTGTGATATAAAATACTGCCTCAATCTCGAATTTTCTGGGATTGTCTCCAAACGTATTCTTCATTGTGAACGACTTTTACATAACAGGTAAACCATAAGAGATAGACAAAATTTTACTGCACAAAAAATGTAGATCGCGTTCAAAAATACACAATTTATGTCATCCTTTTTTGTGGAGTGAACCATTTTCGAGATATTGCTTGTTATTCCCTTAAATTTTCCCATACTTTTTCTCAAATGGGAATACGTTATTCATCTTTTTTGTCCTGGAAATACAAATAGAATGGAATGCACCACATAGCAACCATCTCTTAATATATTTGACTATCGCTTAAAGTCTACCATATTCCCCTTGCACCTACAAGAAAATTAGCAATAAGATTAACATCTTGAGTAACATGAATCATATGGAGAATAAGCGTTTATAAAAATAGTTTGTACAAGAGTAGAGAAATTCATGTGAGTGTAACACATCAGATATTTTTATATCATACTTACATATGGACATAAAGTATACATATTATACTCTGCAGACGGGAGCGAAATTCGAACTCGGAGCCTCTTCGCTAGGAATACGACGCTGTAACTACTCGTCTTGTCCTATACATTGCTTCGGACGTACTTCAGCCTTGGACTTAATATGCTACTGTATCGTTTTAAAGCCAATTCATTATGCCAGTTCCCTTTATCAAGGAATATAGTCTTACAACACAAATGGTTTTTAATTCTTCTGGTTCTAAAGCATTTTCGCAAAAGCAATGCAGCTCCTGTGAGCCAAAGTGTTACAGGAACATATAATGTTCTGGGTTATTTCAGCTTCTTTA
The DNA here is from genome assembly GCA_030765065.1 of Deroplatys truncata. Lineage (NCBI taxonomy): Eukaryota > Metazoa > Arthropoda > Insecta > Mantodea > Mantidae > Deroplatys > Deroplatys truncata. The sequence continues at coordinate 92,494,779 of CM060979.1, forward strand.
TTGTACAATCTTTAATCTAAGTTATCCTGAAACATACCATTGTGTTAAGATGATTTTTCACACGAGCATGTCCTGTGAGAAATGTAATAATTGGAAAGGTAGAATCAGACGACTGAAAACTTAAATGTCACAACCGGAATTTAAACCACGGATCTCACCGGCTGTGACAAACTTTTCAGTCGTCTGAGTCTACCTTTCTAACCTTATCCAACACACGGCGTGTGTGGAGGAACAACTAATTTCAATGCAATAATTGTTCTCAGCTGAAGGCTGTTTCATTTAGGTAAGCTTTCAGCTCCTTTCTTACATGGTTTTCTAATAAATAGTTTACCAAGTTTGTTCCCTGGAGATTTAAGCTAGGTTTTATGATGTTCTACTTCGCACCAGTTCTTAATAGCCTCTCTTAGTATACATGATATGTTCCTAGAGCCGACCAATAAGTTGTGAAGCTGCTCCCTGTCTTGCAAGTTCATCAGCTTTTTGATTCCCCTCTATGCCACTATATGACCTGGCACCCAAATAGTTTGAACTTCAGTCTGTTCTGCCTATAAAGATCCTGAATTTCATTATAAAGTATTTAATTGGAGTTATACTAGTCGACGGCATTTATAAAGATGCATCTCCTATATATTTCTGATTCTTAGCAAACTTGAGTCCACTTTAGAAATTCTCCATTGCTGCAGTAGGAGTATCTACTCCTACATAAAGCTCAGTAGGTCAAAGCAGCTACCTAACAAAGCTGCTTCAAAGCCTTCAGATGTCTGACGTATTTATTATTATTATTATTATTATTATTATTATACTGTAATATATTATTCTACTATAAAAATTACACAATAGTGCACTAGCAATATATTGCGATATAACAATCAAAGCTAAATATAAGTACACCAGTAAATATAATTGTCTCGTACGCGGTGACAGTATTATCAACACCACAACGCGCTTAAATAAAATATATTTAAACAGATGTAGCAGTCCTATATAATATAGTGATAGTAGGGATATTTTACCAAAACTGATGTTATTTGAGTTAACTATGCGAACAAATCGGACGCAATTCGGGATAAAAGCTACTAAATTATTATTCAAGTGCTTCAAATCAGAATTTTTATGAATAAAGAATACTATAGGAAGGCAAGGCAGCAAAATTTATAGTCATAGTAAATTCGTGTTACTTATTAACGGTCTGCAGAATCTATGCAAAGAGCGCTAAACTACCAGGGACGAAGAATTTCTAAAAAACGAAACAATTCTAAAAAAAGAAACTCAAGAATTTCTAGTATTCTTGATAGCTGGGGAAATACGAGGCCAACAGTTTATTATAGGAAACCGAGAAGAAACAAAGAAAGAATTTTCAGCAAAATAACCCGAACTTTTATATTCCTTTCTGTAGTACTGCATACCTGAACATGTACGCTTAAAAACTTGCTCATATATTTATAATGCAGTCGACAGCCTTTTATATATATAGATTCGAAAAATTGCGTCTAAGACGTTATTTTGCTGCCCTTAACAATCTGAGTATTAAGTGCTGGTTCGCTGTATTAAGGGGAGATTAAATGGCGAGGAATAGCCAAAGAATGAAAATTTTAATTGTTTGTGGTGTGCCGTATTAAATGGAAACTCCACTAAACGTTTCATTTGTAATGAAATAGAACTGGATGGGTTATATAATAACTTAAAGGTTTATTGCCATATATTTTTATTGACGATATAATTATAATTGTTATTTATAATTTATAACTGTAGAAATAACATTTATAAATATATTTTTTAAAATACGCACTTTGGCGTAGAGAGGTAAATTTTAGCCCATCTTTTCGGGGAAGTTTTTCTCTAAAAGTAGAACTATTAAGTATAGCAGCTTCTTTGTTCTCAATCCATGCGGTTTCTTTCTTTGCAAATATGTACGAGGTTCTTTCCCTTAATTCTTTTTTGAACAGATTTTTCTGTGAACGATATTTTCTGGTATAAGTGACACGTTTTCTCAACAACTACCTAATATATCTAAATTAAACTTTAGGTTATTAAAAACAACCTATCTGGTTGGATTTGCTTTGTTGCTAACAACATGATTGGTTATATTCTTAGAAAATAACTGCTGACAAACTTTAATCAAAGGTTGTGTAATTAAAAAAATAATCTTATATTCCTCAATAAGCTAACCTAATTCTCCCCTAGGAGCCACAAGACCTTGTAGTACGCGGGGAATTCCGTGTACCAGTGATTTACTGGTAGAGGTAATTATGCCAGGGAGGTTCGTAATGAGGTACCAGACTAAAAAGTGGCCCAACAGAAAATCCAACCCAAAGGGACCCAAGTTGGAGGACCTTTAATGGGTTCTGGTCCACCAATCCAAGGTGGGAATGCAACATGTCGAGGGATGAATGGCACTGGGGTGATAACAAATTCAGTGTCGCGAACGAGCTCTTCAGGGCACCAGGCCACACTCTGAAGAAATTAGCCCTCCCAATATATTCGGGGCTCTGTATCGGGTGACTTATTTCCCTGGTACTTGTGGGACCAAGATAGACCAAAATAAAACAAATATTTTCAAGGCGGGTGAGAGAGACACTCCAGTTTAGAGAAATCTCTCACCTGACAAAGAAAAGTCAAGTGACAGAGACTCTCCAAAAGAGAGAAATCTGTCAATAGATAAATAAATGGGTGCAACTGCATCTTGAATCAATAGAATGCCCTGGACACCAAGAAGTTGCCAGGGGCAGCCAGAAGAAGAATTAAGAAAGCTAAAATGAGTGAGGGCACAGCAATGTAAATCCACAGAGTAGAGGGAAGTCCGTACTGGTCCAGAGATTTCTAAAAGAACCAGGACAAGTGTGGATACTGCTCCTTCGGATAAAGCCAAACATGTTAAAAGGCCTAGAGGCACTGAACCTGGTGCCACTTACAGGGAAGCTTTGGCCGGTTTTTAAGATGGCAATTGTTGGAGAAATCTATCCTGAGAGAAAGCTGATTGGGGAGGACATTCGATTCATTCAGGCTGAGGAAAATTGATGAGGCGCCATCTGGTGAATCTCTACTAAACTCAGGTCCTTTTCTCTACAGGATGGGGCTCTGATATATTATTGTGATGATGAGCAGTCATACAATGGATCCAAAAACACATTCAAGGAGCTAAAATCAAGGATAATTTAGCCCTTAAAGTAATAGATCCAAAAGATCTACCCAAGCCAGTCAAAGTGGCCCTTAGGACTCGGGACATTACAACCGATGATCCTAAGGTGCTGCTAAGACGTATCCAGAGATTAAACCAGACGCCGAATATGGAGCACTGGAAAATCATTGAAAAGCAGCCAGACTCCTCCGGTCAACGCCTAATTTTAATGTTGGACCAAGAGTCTGCTAAGAAGATAAAGGTACTTGGCATGTCGGCCTATACCGGGGTAGACAGGGCCCTTTTTAAGATCCTGTCTGACCCGGAGGGGAAGGCAGAATCAGACAAGACGAAGAAGGCAGGCAGCGATGGCGGAGACAGTCCGGAGACGATGGAGAAGGGGACTCTGGAGGATCCGCATCGGGTACTGCTTAAGGTAAGTGTTTTGAATTGAATGCAACTATGAAAATAGTTAAAATTAACTTGCAGCACTGTAAGGCAGCTTCAGCCATTCTAAGTAAGAGACTTGTTGAAGACAATGTTGATATTGCTCTCATACAGGAACCTTGGCTCTACAGGGGTTCAATTAGAGGGATCAGTTGTACTAAGGGTAATATATATATAGACCTAATAATAATCCAAGACCATGCATTTAAGCTAAAAATTGGATAAACGCATTGCTTCTTATTTAGCACTGTTCCAGGGATGTAACTACAATCCAAACAACAGTGTAGGAGTCAGGAGAGAGAAGAATTTTAACACTCTCTTCCGTCTACCTCCCTTATGAAGACTCTAATCCACCATCGATAGTGGTGAGGGACCTTGTGACCCACTGCGGAGAGAATGGAAAGGAGTTAATCCTGGGGTTTGATGCCAATGCACACCACACAGTGGGGGAGCAATAATATGAATCCTAGAGAAGAAAAGTGTTGGAGTACTTGGCGAGTACAAACCTTAATATTCATAATCAAGGTAATGAACCAACGCTTGTAACTTTACGAAGGGAGGAATTCATTCATATAATCGATAGGGACTAATATTATTGAGAACCCAATTTCAGGGTGGCATGTATCATCGGAGATTATTCTCTCTAGTCATAGATACATATGCTTCAATATCAAAGCACAAGTCATGCTATCAGTGATTTATAGAAACCCGAGGAAAACTGACTGGGACGGATATAGACGAGACCTATCAGCATTGACATCGGGTATCTCAAGGAACATTCGTTCGACAATGGATGTGTAGTTTGCCGTTGATGAATTACAACAGTCAATTCTCCTATTCTATTATCAATATTGGCAACCTAAGGTAGCCTACTCGCCAAGGCTTGTGCCTTGGTGGACAAAAGAGTTAAGCGGACTTAGGAAGAAAGCAAGGAAATTATTTAGACTTGCAAAAAGAACTGGTGATTGGGACTCATATAGACAAACCCTCACCGATTATAATAAAGAAATACGCAAAGCCAAAAGGATTTCGTGGAGGGAGTACTGCCAGGGGATGGAGAATGTTCCCAGCAGTGCACGATTCATGAAACATATGTCAAAATTGTGAGCACTATGAAACTACCTGGTGGCACGTACATACAGTCTTGTTCTGAGACGGTCTTGCTACTTCCAAGGGCTCACTTTCCAGACACTTTCCAGACAATGACAGCAATTCTATGAAGGGACAACCAAATCTGGACCATCTTTCCTTTGGGCAGAGTGGATTGGAACCTAATCACGAGCGTAGTCAATGTCACCAAAATAAGATGGGCCATTAAGTCCTTTGGATCATATAAATGGGCAGGCCCTGATTTAATCAACCCTGTATTCCTCAACAGGGTATTGATTCAGTTAAGTCCCTACTTTGTAGTACTTTTAGAGTTTGTCTAGCCTATGGATATATACCCATGGCTTGGAGACAAACAAAAGTGGTGTTTATACCTAAATCAGGCCTTCCTAGTTACGCCCAGGCTAAGGCTTATCGCCCTATAAGTCTCTGCTCTTTTATGCTTAAAATTCTGGAGAGATTATTGGATAGGCACATTAGGGATAATGTTTTGATGGAACATCCATTAAACAAATACCAATTTGCCTATCAAATAGGGAAATCAACAGAAGCAGCACTTCATCAAGTGGTCTCAAGTTAATACCAGAGAAATAGCCATTGGTGCTTTTCTTGATATTATATATATTTTATATATCTTGTGATGCAGTGTCGGACGCCCTTTATGGACACGATGTACCTTCACTTCTTTGTGAATGCGTTTTGTCTTACAAATAGGAAGATAACCATTTATCTATGCGGGGAGACGCGGGTGTGTCCACGGAGAGGCGCTGCCCGCAGGGGGGTGTTTTATCACTCCTGCTATGGAACCTTGTTGTGGACACACTTCTTTGCGCACTCAATAGTGATGAATACTTTACAGTTGGTTTTGCAGATAATATTGCAATAATCATAAGAGGGAATTCCCTCACAGAGTTTCTCAAGTGCTACAAATGGCGCTTAAGTGGAAGCTTGGTGCAAGACGAATAATTTAACTGTCAATCCAAATAAAATAGTAGTGTAACCTTTACCAGGAGAAGGGGGCTGATTTAATCAGATTCTCTCTCTTTGGTGAAATAGTGGCCTATTCAACACAAGTTAAATACCTTGGGCTTGTTTTAGACAAGAAATTATCTTGGAAACATCATATGGAATTATGTATTACCAAGGCCTACAGAGTCTTTTGGACATGTAGAGGTATGCTTGGTAAGACATGGGGTCTGAAACCTGGTATAGTGTAGTGGATATACACTGTCATGGTGAGACCTATATTCTCCTATGCCGCACTGATGTGGTGGCCTAGAGTAAATTTAAAGGTGTACATAAAGAACTCTGAAAATTACAAATGACCTTCTGCATTTCAATTGTGGGAGCTTTCAAAACTACTTCAACTGCGGCAATAGAGATGCAGATTGGGATCACACCTCTCCATATGTGGGTGAAGGCAGAGGCCATGATCGCGTATCACCGTATTTGTCGCCAAACTAAAAGTGTCTGATACTGGACATATTAATTATCTCAAGCTTCCTTGCGACAAGAATGTACAACAGATACTCAACATGAGGACTGACATTCTTAAATGAAGATTCAAGTTTGAATTGAATTTTACAGTCTCCTATCCACAGCGGGGTGAATGGGAAAGACTGGTAAAACCTCATAATAACAAAGGCCCAATCGGGTATACTATTGGTTCTAGAACCAAATCAGGAACGGGGCTGGGCTTTACGGTAATGGCACCCAGATTTCTTATAGTCTGGGTACCTAAGCTACAGTTTTCCAGGCTGAGGTTTATGCAGTACTAGCTAGTGTCATGGAAGGCATTAAAAGGAGATACAAGAATAGAAGTGTTCTTATCCTCTCAGACAGTCAAGCTGCTCTTAAAGCACTTTAATCACCATCAATAAAATCAAAGCTGGTCTCAGAATTCCGGGAATCCTTAATGACACTGGCTGAACACAGTAAGGTTCAACTTATGTGGGTGCCAGGACACACAGGTATACCAGGCAATGAGAAAGCAGATGAAGCAGCCAAGATTGGTAGCGAAATCCCATTTTTGGGTCCGGAGCCTGTACTGGGGGTGTCCTACAGACCAGTGAAACAGCTATCAACTGCTGGGCTCGAGCAGAACACAAGAACTACTGGAACTCCATTGAGGGTTGCAGACATTCCAAGTTGTTTATCACAGACCTGGACAACAGCAGGGCAAAGTACTTGCGCGGTCTTAGTAAAAGAAGGCTTGCATGGGCAACAGGATTCATTACAGTACACTGTGCCCTAAAGTTTAATCTATACAGAATGGGATTGTTTAACAACCCTATCTGTAGTAGATGCCTAGAAGGAGATGAGACTGTTACTCATCTACTATGTGATTGCCCTGCTCTTGCGAATCAAAGGGCAAGTATTTTTGGCAATCACTTTCCAAAGATAGATGAACTACCGAAAGTCTCAGTTAGCAGTCTGGTTAAGTTCATAACGAGCAACAGACTACTTAATTGATGAAAGTGGGGATGCGCAATAGATCTTTGAGGTCGCAGTGCTTGGGCATAAAACCAACCCCCTTTTTAAACTAGAAACTAGAGAACTAGAAAGCTAATGGGTAAACGTGAGATGGGAAGTAATTATCACAGAAAGATTATATAAATTCACATCAAGATAAGATGAAGAGAAAGAACAGAACATAAATGAATATAAATTATTAATAGTATCTAGAAATTGTAAGTGTATAGTGAATGTAATGGTCTAAAAAATCAAAACAAAACAAAAAATACAAAATCCCAAGAAAAGAATAATAGAAAAGATTTTAAACTTTAACATGCAAATATAACATGTAGAGATATAACAGTTACAATAAACGACCAACGTTAGCAACCAGGGAGGTCAACAATAAGTTATCCGTCGTCAAAGAAGGAGATAAATCTACAAGGTAGAGGAGGGAATCTATTGTATCTTTTGTGAAGCAGTCGCATGATGGCGCAAAAGAGAACTTATTGCCGAAGATAAATAAAAGAGAAGAGTTAGTGAGAAGATATTTGGTGGAAACCGAGTACTAGTTCAAGGTATCTGTATATAATTAAGTGGGAAAACCTCCGTGATGAGGAATTTAAATAGAAATCACCGCGAGACACGTAGAGTAATAGTAAATCATACGCACTTTTATTTACCAAGATAAATATATTGTAATTAGCTCTCCACAAATAAGTTAATTGAAAAACAATAACTAAATATATAAACTTCCCGCCACAGAAAAGAATATAACATAATATTAGAAATCAAATAACAGAATTCGTAACTTAGTAATAATTACAAAGCCTTTCTTCAGATTTTGTTAGATAATAATCAATTTAGATAAACAGGAAAATAAAATTATAATAACAAACTATTACTAAAATTCAGAATTGTAAAAAATCTCATTTCGAAATAAATTTCAAAGGAAACTTAGAGTCTGGTAGCTCAAACAAAGCCAAGTAAAGTAATAATAATTGATTTTCCAAACGTAAAACTATTTCTTTATTTAAGCACTAGATAAAAAATCACAAGTAGCAAACCCTGAATTCACGGAGTGGCGCAAAGCTACAAAACCATGCCAAATTATGCACAATGTCTGGTGCTTTAAACGTACATCAGTGAACTTAGAAGACACTCACCTAAATTCTCTAAAAATTTCAATGACTTAAATGATTTCTGAGATAATGAATGGTGAAATTAGCGATTTAGCTTTGGCAGAATAATAAATTTTAAACCCTTGTTTAATTCATAGTTAACGGAAGTCAGAAAGGTTTTACATAATAAAACGACACACTTATCTTCTGCTAGATTTTCTAGCTGGGAGCCAAGTTATAACATCTTAGAGGTGTGTCAGAAAAGAAAAACATTTGACCCATTACAACCACACGACTATCTCTATGCATCATCATTCATTTTCATAAGTATTTTGCATATTATTAATAAAGATAAAGATTCATAAAGTACACAAAATGACATAGCAGACTGATATTATAGTAAACTCCTTTGCGTTTGCCTATTTATGCACAAGTTCAGGAGAGACAAAATAACGGCACTTGAAAATGGGTTGCTTAATACAAATACGAAATAACCGTAAATACTCCGGAAATGTCTAGTGTCACGAATAAAAACGGTTTTTAATCAAATCCTGTATTATTTTATCGAGCTCTGCAAGCTTTTTAAGTACGTATGTTCAATTCTTATGGTTTCGAGGCTATATAAAAAGTAATTGGGGTGGAGAATGAAGGGGACATTGTAGGCTATTCACAGAAAACTTAAGATACACATTTGACATCTTTATTTGACATGTTCACATTTCATGCACATGATAATTTAATAAAATATTAAGCGTCGTTTCTGAAAAAATTAAAAATAATTAAACATTTCCGTGTAAACGTAGTTTCGGTTGGAATTTCCGACAATCTTTACTTGACATCCACAGACACTGTTTCATCCAAGTGTAAAATTTGGTATTTTTCAGATTATACGTCTTTAGTTATGCTGCCTCACTCACTCATTAAAAAAAGGTGCCTCTATTTTTATTCAAGGGCCTGAAAAATATACTTCCTGTAAAATCTGGGCAAAAAATTTTGGTGAAATCCTATACTTTCTGTACTGGTATACATAGCAAGCTTGCTGCTCAGAAGAATGATAAACAGATGCAGTATGTGTTTATTGACGCCAGCTGCAGGGTGGGGTTTCGCTTGAGAATGAAACTGCAGAAGTAATAAACACGAGGAGTAAAGAAAGGAATAAGTACTAGGCTTGGCAGCAATAAATTCATCAGGGTCTCCCACTGAAACTGATAAGCCTCCACAGCGGAGTACACTGCGATGTTTTAACAGTGATGGAAGAGAGGGATAAATCTCGCCTAATAAGAGTCTTTTTTTTTTTATCAAGCATGCTAAGAACCAGAGGAAAAACTGCCCCAGAGACAGCACACGATCTTCCAAGAGTGAAGCAATTTAAAATTCTGTTCATGTTTGGCTTACGAGAAACGGCTAGGAGAAAAGGGGCAATTTACGTGGTCCGTAAATTGAAGCAGAGACTGCACGTCCGGTCCAAAGAGCCCTGCTGATGTCCTTCGGTGGTGTACTCCTCCATCATGCCTCGTAAATACGGCTTGTTTCTTACCAATAAAACTCAGCTAAGAAGAAGATGCTAGAATTGCTTAAAGAGACACTGTTCTTCCAAATATCACATTAATATCCTCAAATTTAGTTGATGGAACTTCAACTAGAAAGCACAAAATACATTTTTTTCCAGTGATTTTCATATGCAGTTCAAAATACTAGAACAGTCGGAGTTTGATGTCGTTAAAGAAAAGTGGTTGTGATAAATTCATTTTAAGAAATCTACATTACACTGAACAATTTAATTTTCAGCGATTATTGGTCTTTCCTGAGAGTACATGTATGAAATACTGAGTGTTCATTTCAAAGTACAACACGTCATTGTTTGGAGTCAGCTTTTACTTTCTCTGCCAATTACGTAGTAGGTAGATGAGGTATAGCATTCCACACAAATATTCGATATCGTTATTTCACCAGTAAAACATGTTTTGAGGCCCCCTGAATACAAAAAATAAACATTTTTAGAAATGACCCGCGTATGTCTGTCAAAAATATAACTCAAGAACGAAGAGATGGATCCACATCAAACTTCGTATTTGAGCTCAGTACCTTTCAAGGATGCGACCCAAAGATTTTCAAGATAATCCCCCACCCCAAACTACTCTTTACATGGAAAAACTTTGGAAAATATAATTTTCTAAAAAAGGCTCAGATTTTGATTAAAATACCATAAATTAAAGATATTAACATGACAAAATATATACCTTGCGTTTTCTGGGAATGGGCTTTGAAGACCTCTTCATACATAAGGAATTTTGTATAATCGTGTTTAACTGATAAACCTTGAGCGATAGGCGTAAACGTATACTATACAAGAAATGTTGATCTATTTAAAGCACAGAATTTATTTCAAATAACTTTTTTGTGGCATCAGTCATTTCCGAGATATTCATTATCAATGGTTCGAATTGTACAATACTTAGTCATTCTTTTAAAGACCTGTCAATATCCAGATGTTTCTCGTAATTACATTGAAATAGTATGGAATTTTAAGGCCAGTATATAGCGTTCAGTTCTGAAACATTTGACTATCGCTCTTTCCTTTATATTTATAACGAAATGTGTTATATGGGTATTTCTTATTTCGATTAAAATGAAGTATATGCAAAAATAAGGTTTAGTAAGCTTAGTTTGTATAACCACTAATAAACGATAGAGGGTAGAGAAGGTCGTGTGAATGTATCACATCAGAGATTTTTAGCCAGTGTCAGACCTAAGGGGAAGGACGAAACTTGGTATCGTGACAGAGAAGTTGCCTACCAATCACGACATCGATCGGAAGAGTACTAATACGGTATGGACATTAATTTTATTACAAAACATAGACCAAATAATGTGTCCCGCAATGTCAACCAAACACGTAAAATAAAACAAACTTGTTCATCCTTCTTGCATAATCCTACTAAAGTCCATTCATTCCGCACCGGGCAACACACTTGTTTAAATTCATTTAGCCTTGCCAGAAATGATAAGTAACCGGCTTACTGCTTTCACGGTTCCTTTAATACCGACCAAACAAAATACAGTACGAAAGAGGTTCTGGTAGGATACATACCGTCACACCGCCATTTGTTGCTACGGCTTAGAAGGATCTCATGTTCAGACTGAACGCCTGCATTCCAGGCAACTTCTCCGATACTGGAGTCATACGCTCCACCGGCAGTAGTAGGCGTATTATATACTCAAGCGACGTCATACAACATGTCATGACACTGAAATGAGCACTCAGTATTTTCTTTTTAGAATCGCTACTATACATGTTACTGCAATAAAATACACCTTGAAGTCCAAGGGCAATGCACCACTTGCCCAGGATTAGCAAGCAAAACCATTAGAAAACTTGCGTACGGCGTAATTGCGGACACACACAGCGGTGTTTGTTAGTACATAAGCTGCCTATTTCACATAAACGCTTCTCTAATCTTGGAAGCATGCTGGCGTCTGGGTGATGCCTGTTAGGATAATGTTGTTGACAGAGGCGAGCTACCCCGTAGATCAGAAGTATCTCGGTGAACTCTGCATTTGTGCACAAGACCGCCATCGTTCATTTCCACTTGGAAATATTCACATAAATGAATGTTGTAAACATTCAATGGCACCACCATTGATTGTAGGATAGTAAAGCACTGCTTGCAACATGTAACAGGTGATCAGTTCTTCCTTAATATTAAAATTGTGGAGTTTGTGCCATTAAGCAGTTACGAGACCAAAAAGAATCAAGGAAGAATCAAAATTATGAAAAGTTTTTGGATCATTTAGATAATTATTTCACCGCTAAAAGATAAGAGGCGTGTTTTTAAAATTTCGTTTTGAAATTCGGCCGCTGCAGCACTGCGGTTGCCGTTCCGCTCATGCACGTTGTGTACCTGCAGCTGTTGACTAGCCACAGACGCCGTTGCGGAAGACTTCGATCGTGTTTACTCTGTGAGTACGTTAAAAGTATCTCAGTCAATTGAAAGTCCCGCCTACCGTGAAATGCGCTGGCATTCGTTTTCTTAAAGTAAAAAATGTGAACGCGGCTGAAATCCATCGGCAGATCAGTGAAGTGTATGGAAAAAACATTATGAGCGAAGGAATGGAAACAAAGTGGGCTACAGCAATTAAAGCTGTTCTCACGAATGCGCATGGTGAGGAACGAAGTGGGCGACCTTCTATGATTATTGAAGATTTGGTGCAAAAAGTTGATGGGAAAGTTCGGGAGAACAGTCGCTTTACGAGTTTCCTCAAGTTTTAAGAAGTAATCTTTCTGAAACTGTGAGAGAACTCTCACCAGTCAGGCGGCAGATTTCTATACGGATGGAATCAAAAGCTGGTTGTAAGATATGACAAGTGCCTTAATATTGGTGGAAATTATGTTGAAAAGTCGACTAAAGTACAGTCTTTCACGTAAACATAACACTGATAAAACGTACACTTGTATGTTTTTAATTTCAAAACGGTACTTACTTAAAAACACGGCTCGTACTTACAAGCTGCAATTACTTCCACAATTTGGGAAATCGTTGATGAGAGGTTAAGGAGACGAGAAATACATCTGCCGATACTTCACTTCCGTGAACTCTAGGAGATTGTAGAGCCATTATTACAAATGTTTTCGTGTTCACAAATTTAAGGGGAGACTAAGTGGTAAAAACTGTCAAAAATTATATTTTTAGCTTTTCCGCAGTTTTATTAATTGAAATTTCCACTTTAATTTGATATCCTATATTTTATCATTCTAGGTAGTATACTTATATTTTAATATCTATTTTTAAAATGGTAGTACATCTGCAATCTTGTCTATGAATTCTGTATCACTTCACAAAAAACATCTTAAGCCCTGCACATTATGGAGTAGTGCTACACTACAGCCGATCTTTTAGACTGTGTTTTATTCTTCAATTGCTACTGTTGTTAAATATGCCAGCTTCTTTGTGCTCCAGCCATTTGGTTTCTTTCTTAGTAAATTTATGCTATTTCTTTTCTTTGTTTTAGGCACAGTCACCTGCTCTATAGGAGAATCAAGCACTCCTTCCATCTTGCTTGGCCGTCCTGAACTTCTTTTCCTCACTGTTCGTACAGCTCTTTCCTCCAACATCCTGGATAAGTGTTCGTTCCATTCCTTCTTCTTTCTTACAAACCCATTCAGTCACATGCTGAATCTTACATATTTCTCTAATTTCTTCATTTCTTACTCGCTCATAGAATGTCTTTTCAGCTATTTTTCTCGTTCACCAGAGAAAACATTAACGTGTTTTTCCAAGTTTCAAACTACTCCAAAATACAGGATGGTTACCGTCCCGGATAGAAACTAAAATCTATGACGAATACAACCCTGGAAGAGGTTGATTGTTTGTCTATATATTATTGAATATCCAAGTGATTATTACGTAATATATTAATATGAATATCACCGCAAATATGAGTTCATTTTCTCCATTTTCATTTATGTTAACAGGAACAAATACTAATTCAGCATAGTTTTGCTTTGAAAGCTTTTTCTGAGAATGACACCTTCTGAGATAAATGACCGTTTTCTCGAAACTATTGAGGATAGGTAAATAATATTTTAGAATGATAAAGTTAAGCATGCTGTTGTGGATCTACTTTGGTGTTAATAAGATCATTGGTGGCTTTTTAAAACAGTAATTGCCGATACATTTTATCCAACAGATTGTAGAATTAATAAAAATATCTCATCTTCCGTAATAAACAAACTACTTGTATGAAAGTAGTGCAGCTAATTTGGAAGGCATAGATCTAAATCCCAGAAAAGTTCAGTGTGGTCGTTTCTGAATTAACGGGTAGTGAATTTAGCAAAATTTATACTTCTCTTAAAATTCTATGCGCTAATGGAAAGATTCCGCATAAAAAGTCTTCTAGATCAGTGTACTAGTGCGCCACGATATTAGTGCGTGTGGGGGAAGAGGAACTAAATGGTTCGAATGGCAGGACATCAGAAGGACAGTCGGGTAAATTTTACATGCGAAGTTCCGAGTTGCATTTATTAGCGAGGCTGAGGTCTGCAACTGTAGTACTGTTTTCATTGTGTGACTGTATGTTTCCTTACTGTCTTGGCTCTCACTCCCCTCTGATCCATAGCCTTGATTGTCAACACAAAACAGTGCGCCGCTCCTCGTGCATTCATATCGTGGCCGGCTAGTGCAATAATTTCATAAACGGTACGAGGACCAAATGAAATTAATTTGTCATTTAAGACTGATAAAGGCACCCATGCAAAAACGGGTAAGCCAGCTTGTAATTTATACATAAGCAATGATATTTTGAGAAACTAATACCCAAGTTATTTTATGTAGGGCAGAAAACCCAATACAAGTTTGAGATTGAAACTCAGCGAGTCAACAGTAAGGGAATAGCTGACGCCGGAGGAACAATAACTTGTGCAGCTTTAAACAAAAACTAAAAACATCAACACGTAAGCTGAGCATAATAGTGTTATGCTCAACAAGCTGTCTTCTAACACTCGCATTTCTCAGCAAAGTTTTGCGTTGTTCCTCTCTGTTATTGTTCTCCTAAGGTGACAATTCTAAAGCCGCTCCTGACAAAAAGACATCTCGAATAAAACTTTTATTGTAGTTGTGAATTCAATGCCATTGTTCCAAGTCTTAACATGTTGAAGGAGGTTCTGCAAATGTGGAGCATGAGCCGCCAATGGGACGGCGAGCAGGACAGTAATAAAATCGATTCGTACATCCATAAAGTATTCGCGTCATATATCTAAATAGAAAACAAACCACAGCCGCAGCTGTATTTTTGAACCAGACATGTTGTAAGGAACCAAAATAATCAGGCATGTCACAAAGAGATGGAACAGCTGTCGTCCTCTCTCACTTTCTAGAAAAACAGTTCCACTGAAACAAAACTAAGATTTGGGGGACATTGAGGTGGTACGTTTGACTTCTTTGTCACTAAAGAACATCTAAACACATGTGGGCAAAATCAGAGTCCTTTCTTCTTCTTCTTCTTTTCTTCTTCTTCTAGCTATAGGCTTAAGCCTGTCGCGGCTACTTTATTTGTTGTATCCATCTTTTTGCTGGTCAACTGATACCTCATTATCCAGTGGATAATATTCATCAATTATTACTTCTCTACTACGTATAGTAAGTAGGGGAAGTATTGTATTCCACCCAAAAATTCGATACCGAGATTTCACCGGAAATACATGTTTTGAACCCCCTGAATTAAAAAAAAAAGCATTCTTGAAAATATGTCCCTGTGTGTGCCTGTGAACAGCATAACTCAGAAACGAACAGTCGGATAAACACCAAACTTGCTATTTAGGTTCAATATGTTCCAGAGATGCGACACGAAGGTTTTCAAGAAAATCCCCCCACCCCAGATTACCCTTTACATGGAACATTTTTTCGAAAATTTTAATTTTTTCAAAAATGGCTTTAACGATTTTGATTTAAATATCATATATTTAAGAAACTTTCATGACAAATAAAATGTATATCTTGAATTTTCTGGGAATGTCTCCAAAAGGATTCTTCATTGTGAACGACTTTTGCATAACTAGCATAGACAAAATTTTACCACACAAAAAATGTAAATCGCGTTAAAATACACAATTTATGTCATATAAATTTTCTTTTGTTGAGTGAACCATATTCGATATATTGCTCGTTATTCCCATAAATTTTCCAATACTTACACTTTTTCTCAAATTCGTTATTCATTTTCTTTCCTGGTAATGCAAAGGGAATGGAATACTCCACATAGCAACAAGCTGTTAAATCATTTGACTACAGCTTAAAGCCTAACAATTCCCCTTACACCTATAAGAAAATTAGTAATAAGATTAACAACTCGATATCTTGATTAACATGAAGCATATGGAGAATAAGCGTTTGTAAAAATAGTTTGTACAGGAGTAGAGAAGGTCATACGTGTGTAACACATCAGATTTTTTAAGTCTATTTTGGCTCATACGTTGTTTACTGACGTGCATAGAATGTGGCCCACAAAAGAACAGAACTGTTTATGTTGCTACAAAATCTATCCCACTCCTACCAGCATGAGCACCTCTGCTTTTCAAGCATTATTCTAGCCACTGGATTGGCAGAATACTTTACCTCACCCAAAGTATGGCCGAACTTCCGAAAGGTAACATTACAACTTAAACCTTACGTTTTCATGCTACATTACCGTTTTCTTCATGCGGTTTTTCAATGCCGTTTAGTAGTGGCAACAACTTAATCTTCGTCCCTATGTCGCTCATGAAAGCTCTCATATATATATATATAAATCTTGTACTTGTCGTTCAGTTTCACCACCATGAAAATAATTCTTCAGCTCTTCCTCTAGATAGCCGAATTATTTGTAATTGGCTTAAATTTTCTTTTGTGCCAATCGTAGCGAAACTCTTTTATAGATGTAGTATGCCAACCACCTTTCATTCCACATAGATTATAAACGTCGTTCACTAGTTTGTGTGTTTCTGTATTGCTTTTCAGGCCAGAACTGATAAGGACTGGGTGGATTCAAAATTGGTTACCTGAATTTGGAAACCTTACGGAGAGAAAAACACTAGGGATTAGGTCACTTTTTATGCACGACAATGTACATGTTCCCACTGTTTTTGATATATCTACAGTTTCTAACAAGCTGCTAATTCTTATATTATTTCTTACTTCGTCGTTTTTAATGCAATATAGTTGGGTTACACCTGCTACGCTTTGAGAAATTACATTTTCGCTGCCTGTATTAGGCTTCTATCTTTCTGGGTTAAGATTGCATATACTGTTGTTATTGCCATAACTTTATATAGTCTCGTATTGTTCCTTGTCTTATTATGGAGTGTTCATCTACTGGTCTTGCACATGTTATAAACATAGGAATCTTATGATTAATCTCTCTTTTATGTGTATGAGATAAATGGCAGCCAAGAAAATTTAAATTAATAAATCTTTCTATGATGCCATTTTTCACTAGACTTTGATTTATAGGCCTTTTACCTACCGCTTTGTTTCTCTCTTTTGACATGGTTAAGTTCATATCTTTCCTGACTTTATACAGCCCCTTTGTTGCGTATCTTCGTCACTAGCTAAAGTAAGTTGATCGTCAGCAAGAGTTCTTTTTCTTAAATCGTTCCTTTACACTTCTCTGTTCAAATAGATGAGTCTGGAAAATCGGATTTCATGAAATAGATGCCTGAGGTACAACAGTAACCCAAACATTTCCAATATTCAGTTTTATTAGACTCCATATTACACTTTGTTTCCGCTCAATCGATATTAAACGATGTTGCACAGCTACCAATGTGAAATAGGAAAATAACTAGTGTACAGTGGAGTGCACGGAAATGTGCTGATGCTTCTGGTTTCCTATAATATCTTTATTTAATGGTGACAGAAACTCATTATCACCTGTGTTCCACACTTACCCTGAGTGATCAAATCTCCTATTGGTTTGAATTCAAGCGAGACATACATGCATACATGCACAAGTTCAGTACTAGGCGAGTAGTGAAAGGGGAGGAATACGGAAACATCTCACCTGAGTGGCTAGAAGGTATGCTTGGCAACCACGGTTTACACCAGCCCCTCAATTAGTCCGTCTCGAAAAGAAATCGAAAATCATGATTCTTAAGAAAGTGTATAAACTAAGAATGACCGAAAACTGGTATTCGGAAGGAACCGAGCTGAACGTAGCGAGGACAATTGACTATCTAAGAGTAAGGCTCAATAGTGTAGGGGATTGGGGAGAACAAAAGAAAAAAATACTAGCAAAGAGGAGACAAGCAATACTGGTAATCAGAGCATGTGTGAACAAAATACCAGAAATGCAAGTTGCGTGGCTAGAAAGGATATATAGCACAGTGGTGGAAGCAAGGATGTTATACGCAGCAGAGATATGGGGACTGGGAAAAGAATGGGAAAATGTAGATGCTATACCTAGGATTTTTTTTGCAAAATAAACCTAGGATTACCAAGGAGTTCACTGAATGAAGTAGCACAAGCAGAACTTGGAAGGGTGAGAGCTAAAGGCAAAATGGTAGAAAGGGCAATCACATACGGGTTCAGAATAAAGCTACTAGAGGAAACTGAGACACTAAAACAATGTTTGGCTGTACAGGAGAAAATGGGGAAAAAGAAACTTTGATGCACAAGATGCAGACAAAATTTGAAGAAATAGGAATGGGGGAAACATGGCAGAAAGAAACAACAAAAGTATGGGTTTTTGTAAAGAAATTAGAACAAGAGTGGAGGATATTGAAAAGCAAGAAATTATAAGAAGTTTCAAGGAAAAACGTCATTAATAAATTATAAATATTTTAAAACGGAGTGGGGAAAAGAAAGCTACATCGAAGTATGTCGTAAAGAGGGCAGAAGGGGGTATGCATGGGCGAGGACAGGTATAATGAATTTAAGTTGTCTAACAGGGAGAAGAAAGGAGTAGAGATGTACCAAATGTAATGCATTACATAACAATTGGCATTATATTCTGGAATGCGAGGACACGAGTAAAGAAAGAGAGAATTTAGTACTAGAGAAATGGAAAACTTTACCAATATAGCTAAAATTTAGGAAGGTTTATAACACAAGATCAAATGAATACATGGAGAAAGCAGGAAAATATTTAAGGAAATTAGGTTTAAAGTGGTTAAAAGAGACTTGAAGCAAATTGGAGAACATACAGAAAAAGGGCAATAAGGCAAAAAAGCAAATAGTGGAAAATTATACTTCCCCATTACATATAAAACGGAATGTTAAATATAAGGGGAAGAGAGATAATAAGCAACTCCATTGCATTGTAAACATGTTATAAACTGCATGTAAGTTCAAAGTAGACAAATCATTCATTCATAGTCCGCCTTGACTGGTTTGATGTCAAAAGTGAGGTACTCAAGCATTAACCTTGAACACAGATTTCAAAATCAGGAGCGATGGAAAAGAGAGGGAGAGCAAGGCAAATATTAAATTGAGGGCAGACACCAAGTAAAGGGTGGGGAATGGGTGTAACAGAAGCAGTTCACTATTTCCTTACTAACATAAATCAGTGCGCATTATATCGACTCGACCCCATGCACTAGACTGTATACACAATATGAGGATACTTTCTTTGCCCATTAGAAAGCATACACCAGACAACAGAGCAGTTGTTTGCTGAATACATCGAAATAATGTAAATCGTTATTCGCCTCTCTTAACTTCTTCATGCTTGGTGGTAGATACGAAGAAACATTTTCAAATAATTTGCTGCACATTGGTAAAAAGAATGACATGTTTTAGACACTTCCTAGCAGCTTTTGCTTATGACGCGGAAACAAGAAGTCCTGTGCCAAAAACATAGTGTTTTGAGAGCTGTATCCAATATAAAATAAGCATAAAAATAAATCAAAATTGTCCTATTTGTAAACTTTTCCTCTCTCTCTCTCTCCCTGGGAGAAATGAACTGGCAAGAGCTTCATATCGCTTCAAGCATGGTAATACGGAAAAGACATTGCTTCTCTTTAGAAGCTGAGAAATGTTGTCTACCTCTAAGTTTTCTAAGTCGTCTTGCGGCTTTGAAGTCTTATTTCTTCAAATAACGAAGTATCGCGTTTCTAGGTTATTTTATTAGTACACACTCTCAGCATGGAAAAACTAAAATCTCAGGCTTTCTCGGTGTTTGGAGTAGCGATGAGTTGTTTCAGAATATCAGCTGAAACTACGATTGAATCCTCCAAGATTACATCGGGAGACATCAAGATACTGTGACGCTCTTCATTATTCACTGTCACAGCGTTTAATAGTTTTTAAGTAGTAATTCGAATTGGTCAATAATGTAATTCACTTCAGTTTTCACTATCACTTCAGTTTTCTTATCTTCTTCCTTACTCTTTACTCGCTGGAGTCTCGAACAAGAATAACGTTCCCTGCTCCTATTTTCCACTCACTGTTTGTCACAACAATCAACTCACTAAACTTACTATTGGAGCTATGAGGGAGTTCGGGTAAGGCGGGATAAGAAACATCCAGCAATATCCCGTTCTCTCGCAATAGACTTCTGGTATTTACGTTTGGCGAGAGCAACGTGCTCTTTATCTCTCCAACCAATCAGCCGCCGGCGGTGAAGGACATAGCCATCTATGCGACAAGCTCGGCTCACAGTAGCTTTGTCACAATATAGACCATTACTT
This sequence comes from Deroplatys truncata, assembly GCA_030765065.1. Lineage (NCBI taxonomy): Eukaryota > Metazoa > Arthropoda > Insecta > Mantodea > Mantidae > Deroplatys > Deroplatys truncata. The sequence continues at coordinate 92,515,186 of CM060979.1, forward strand.
TATTGGAACACTAAAAGCATTTAAACATTTATCATAGCATGAGAGATTCTAAGTCCACTGGTGATGGAAACTGACGTCTTGTGCAATGAACCATTGGCAGATAATATTGCCCGGTATGTCCCATTTCCACGAACAGATAAAATCTGAAGGGACTAAAAGCTGGCTGTGTAGCAAATGGGAAATACGTTGTCAATGCCAGATGGACAGAGTCTTTTTGGCGTTTCGGGGATATAAAGCCTAGTATTATCGTATAAAGTCAAGTGGTCGTGACACCCACGCACAGCTTCCTTATGTGGTATCAGCGTTACCTGATAATCGGCAGCAGCATCTAATCGACTCTATGCCAGGAGATCAACTGGTATCACTTCCTGAAGGTCTCCAAAGATAAATACGGATGAAGAGAACAAAAATACAACACCTGTAACCTCCCAATAGAATAAAATACTAACGGATATATAAATTGCAGTCTGCTCCAGTCCTTAACTTCTAATGAAATAGGGAAGTTATTACCTTCTCCGCTACGTATAGTAAATAGGGCAAGTATTGCATTCCACCCAAAAATTCGATACCGATATTTCACCGTAAATACATGTTTTGAGCCCCCCTGAATCCAAAAAAGTTCCTTTTAAAAACGGTCCGTGTGTGTGTGTGTGTCTGTGTGAATATGTGTCAGTGAACAGCATAACTCAAAAACGAAAAGTCGGATAAATACCAAACTTGGTACTTAGATTCAGATCTTTCAAAGATGCGACACGAAGATTTAAAAAAAACACCGCATACATGGAACATTTTTCGAAAACTTTGATTTTCTCAAAAATGGCCGTAACAATTTTGATTAAAATATCATATGTTTAAGATATAATATTATGATAAATGAAATGTATATCATGAATTTTCGGAAAATGTCCAAAAGTCCTCTTTATTCTGAATGACTTTTGCATAACTGGAAAACCATAAGAGATAGACAAAATGTTTCTACATATAAAATGTAGAGATCGTTAAAACACACAGTTTATGTTATATATATTTTTATGTGGAGTGAACCATTTGAGAGATATTCCTTGTTATTAGTTTGAATTTTCCAATATTTATACTTTTTCTCAAATGTGAATTCGAGAATGACATATAAAGAGAATGAAATACTCCACATAGCAACCACCTCTTAAAATATTTGACTATCGCTTAAAGCCTACCAATTCCTCTTGCACATATAAGAAAATTAGCAATAAGATAGTTTCTGCAAATGTGTATCTCGATTAACATTAAGTAGATGGAGAATAAGCGTTTGTAAAAATAGTTTGTATAAGAGTAGAGAAAGTCATGTGAGCGCAACATATCAGATTCTGTTTTATTCACATTTATATTTTGAATGCGAAGTAACACCGAATAAAAACTAGTGTATACTAAAGCTAGAACTTAGCATGTAAGACAAGCTGCTGAATATTGAACCATTATAGGATCTTCATAATAACTTAAGCAATCTAAAAAATAAGAGCATAGTAACATATTAGAACGAAAATTACAAAATACATTAGCTGCAAAAATCATATTGCTCATTTCATTGCAAGTACTGCAGATAGGAGTTCGGAAACCTTAGGCCTAGAATGAAAAAAGATTAGAACGAGAATTGAGAATGTTTTATTAATAACATTTATTGCTGCACACTGCAGCAATAAATTACTATTCCCTTGGTCTGTGCTCTTAGATGTTTCCAGGGTTAGCTAGAATTGAATTATCTTCTATAGAAATTTTGTGATCCTGTTCAAGTCTAGACTACTACTATTATATTAACTTCAATATACATTTTCCATAATCAAAAGTATGCTACATTTTTTGTATTACATTTATGATGAGGTTTATGTTATAATTATGACTTCAGCATATAATTATAGGATAGCATTTTTGTGTCTATAACTTAGATTACCGCCCCCCCCCATAAAGCTCAAAATTCGTTAGAATATTTTCAGCCACTCATATTAAAATCCTTTTGCCCAAAATTAAGAATATAATAATTCAATGAGCGGGATGGCTCAGGCGGTAACGTCTGTGGCCCGCATTCGGGAGGTGCGGGGTTCAAATCCCGTGGGCCGACCAATCTGACTCGGGTTTTTTCGTGGTTTCCCTCAACCGCTAAGGTAAATACCAGATTGCACATTTAATACCACGACCCAAATTTCCATCTTATGTTTAAAGCAATAGGAAAAATAGGTGGTAATAAAGAATACTGTGCCATCTATCCACAGGCAATGAAAGCACGTAGACTGGATGGCACCCTGGTACCATCTGCACGACACGAAGCAGGAGATCTGCCTGCTATGCACTAGGGTCCCTGTGGACACGTGACAAAGCGGGATGAGACCTAGAAGGTGAACTGTCTGTTGCACATCGATCTAAGAGTTATCCACTAAGGGATCCGTGATATGACCATGTAGTTAAAGCTACGTAAAATAATGATAAATAAATAAAATATAATTTATTTGTGAAGCAATGCTGTTCTTTATTTTTAAAAACTTTGGCTTCCTTGTAATTATACTCCTTTCTTCCATACTAACTGCAGAACTTCTGGTTATCCTTTGTCTTACCAATTAATGCAACTGTAAAGTAAACACATGCAAAACACAGAAAAACTTCATTAATGCCTCTGTGATCAAGTAGTAGGCGTTCTGTCTTCTCAATCCAAATGTCCCTAGTTCGATTCCCCGTTGAGACAGGACGTTTTGCTTTAACCAGGATCATTCTGCATCTTCCGCAGAGTCTGGAAGTATGAATTTAACAGTAAACATTCATAAAAATTACCGTTAGCAAAGCCACAGTTAAGCGAGTAATAACGCCAACACCGTCAGTTGTGTAGTACAAAGACCACAGAAGTTAAAGGGGGTCGTGGAAAGCAAATTAATAAAAAAGAAACGTTATTCATCTCTATTGATTTTAATCTACTAAAACAGAATTTTATAAGTGTAAAGTAATTAGACTTCATTAACAAAGCTAGCCCTAATTATTTACACACTTTAACACTCGACCTTGCAGAGGGAAGCGAAGTTGAGAAATTAGGTGACAGGAGAGCGCTAAAATGAACAACAGCCATAATGTTAATGGCAAACGTTTCTCCTGGAGAAGAGGTGGAAGCGAGTCTAGAATTATTACCACTAACGAATTATGTTTGCGAAGAGAGTTTTATCTCAATGTACATTGTGAATTTCAATAACTACTTTAATCCATAACAATTTAGAAATCCCAATAATAATAATAATAATAATAATAATAATAATAATAATAATAATGATAATAATGATAATAATAATAAGATCCAGCCTGACTAAATGCTGGTGGAATTACAATTCTTCAACATGTTCCTAGTGTCGCTGCTCAACCACCGAGAATAACATAGTGTTTCAATGTCTTTGTTTGATAATAATAATAGTAATAATAATAATAATAATAATAATAATAATAATAATAATAATAAGATCCAGCCTGACTAAATGCTGGTGGAATTACAATTCTTCAACATGTTCCTAGTGTCGCTGCTCAACCACCGAGAATAACATAGTGTTTCAATGTCTTTGTTTGATAATAATAATAGTAATAATAATAATAATAATAATAAAATATTTCTAATTAAGCTGGTAAAATGTCTGTTAAGTGACAGCAATATTATTATTTATTAATTACTATTATTATTACTATTATTATTATTACTACATAACACTGATGTTGCCCCACTAGTCAAAAAGGTGTTGCTAAATAAATTATATTCAGCCTAATGGGTACTATCACGCTTATTTTTAGCTTAATACTCAGCTAGCAAGAACATATTGCACCCTCAGCTCATTGGCAGTATTAAGCTCGGCCCACATTTTGATATGGCTACAACTGTGCAAGAGAAAGGTATAAATAAGACGTTTGGAGAGGGCGGAGGTATAAATTCCCCTCGTTCCTTTGTGGGCCATTTTTTCTGCTCCGAAATGTACTCTCTATGAGACTTAGTTGGTGTTAATTAAAACCCATTCTAAATTAATTACTTCCAGATTAATTGGTTATACATATTTAAAACCGAATATGTTATAGGACAGAGTTGAACTATGATTATTCTGGAATAGTATAACACGGCCTATGGTTATTTATGGCACGTTTAAATCCTTCGTACAGTTTCAAAGTAATGATTAAGTTATAGATGATGTCTCATAAGTAATGTTGGCTTTTAAGCTACACCTTACTTCAAATGTGTTGTTACAGAATATGATTCTAATCTTCAAAGAAGATTCTATAGTCATGAGCCACCTTTCAGTGAGGTTTGCTATACCGCAACGGTACCAATTTAGATGAATTCGTTGATACCCATTTTAACTGCTTCAAAGTTTTCAAAATTTCTTCCACGTAGTAAATGGGCCCTGGATCTAAACAGATGATAACCTGATGGTGAAAGGTCAGGGCTATATGTTGAATGCAGTAGCAGTTCGATTCTTTCCAATTTCTAAATATTGTCTGTTGTTCTTTGAGCTGTAGGAAGTCTCGGATTGTCTTGCTGCAAGAGAACCCTGTTTCTATTAACTATTGCCGTGTACCTTTGCCTCAAAACTAATGAACTCGGTTCAGTTGTTGTGAATATACATCTGCATCGACTGCTCGTCCATTCGGAACAAATTTCCAGTGAATCACACCTTCAAAATTCCACCAGACATATTTTGGGGCCAAACGGATTTCTTTAACGACAACGTTTGCAGACCACGGGTAACGAACCACTGTTTCGAGGTGTCGGGGTTGTGGTAATATACCCACTTTTCATCACATGTGACAATTCTCCTGATAAATCTATCATCCCAGGGATTAGCGATAAGCTGACGACATATCCATTCTACGTTGAGATTGTTCAGGTCTCAATTCATGTGGTACAGATTTACAGCTTCTGAAGGATTTTTTAAGTGTCTTATGATGACGATGATTGTATGTTTTGAAGTAATAAGTTCTTCTGACAACCTCTGAGAGCTTGTTTGTGGATTGTCCTCCAAAACTCTGGGTGTATACTCATACACCATAACTTGGGTCTTCCAGAACGCTGTAAATCCTTAAACGCTTATTGAAACGCTGCAACCATCGTTGTGTGCTCGCTCAGTGAAACCGTCACCTTCGACTTCTTTCGATATTCTTTGAACTGCGCCAGCAGCTTTATAAACTTGTTTCCAGTAGTGCTTCAGAAGGACTAACCTCAAAATTTGTTGCCAACACATTAAGAATGCGGAACAATAATCACAGCACCCTATAAAAAGTATTGAAAAAATCTAATAGTGTTACATTCACATGACTTTCCCTACTCTTGTACAAACTATTTTTACAAACGCTTATTCTCCATATGATTCATGTTAATCGAGACATCGAGATGTCATCTTATTGATAATTTTCTTGTAGGTGCAAGGAGAATATGGTAGGTTTTAAGCGATAGTCAAATCTTTTAACCGCTGGTTGCTATGTGGCGCATTTCATTCTCTTGGCATGTCCAGGACATAAAAAAAAACTGATGTGTTACACTCAAATGACTTTCTCTACTCTTGTACAAACTATTTTTACAAACGCTTATTCTACATCTACTTCATTAATCGAGATAAACATTTGCAGACTCTATCTTATTGCTAATTTTCTTGTAGATGTAAGCTGGATATATATATATTTACAAGGGCAATATAGAAATATAGTAGCCTTTAAGCACATATACCTCTCTTAGTAGCTGGTTGCTAGGTGCAGCACCATTCTCTTTCACACAGATTAATTAATACTCTTTGCATATCCAAGACAAAAAATCTGATGTGTTACACTCACATGACTTTCTCTACTCTTGTACAATCTATTTTTACAAACGCCTATTCTCCATATGCTTCATATTAATCGAGATATCGAGATGTCAATCTTATTTGTAATTTTCTTGTAGATGCAAGGGAAATATGGTAGCTTTTAAGCGATAGTCAAATATTTTAACGCTGGTTGCTATGTGGCGCATTCCATTCTCTTTGCATGTCCAGGACATAAAAAAATGAATAACGAATTTGAGAAAAAGTATAAGTATTGGAAAATTTAAGGAAATAACAAGCAAGATCTCGAAAACGGTTCACTCAACAAAAAAAATATATATGATATAAGTTGTGTATTTTAACGCGATCTACATTGTTTGTGTAGTAAAATTTTGTCTATCTCTTATGGTTTACCAGTTATGCAAAAGCCGTTCATAATGAAGAATACTTTTGGAGACATTCCCAGAAATTTCGAGATATACATTTCATTTCTCATGACATTATCTTAAACATATGATATTTTCATCAAAATCGTTAGAGCCATTTTTGAGAAAATTAAAATTTTCGAAAAATGTTCCATGTAAAGGGTAGTCTGGGGTGGGGGGATTTTCTTGAAAATCTTTGTGTCGCATCTCTGAAAGATACTGAACGGAAATACCAAGTTTGGTATTTATCCGACTGTTAGTTTTTGAGTTATGCTGTTCACAGACACACACACACAGACACACATACGGACATGTTTCCAAAAATGCTTTTTTTGGATTCAGGAGGTCTCAAAACATGTATTGAGCGTGAAATCTTGGTATCGAATTTTTGGGTGGAATGCAATACTTCCCCTACTTACTATACGTAGTAGGGAAAGTAAAAAATGAATAACAAATTCCCATTTTAGAAAATAAGTATTGAAAAATTTAAGGGAATAACAAGCAATATCTCGAAAATGGTTCACTCAACAAAACAAATGTATATGAAATAAATTGTGTATTTTAACGCGATCTACATTTTTTCTGTAGTATAACTTTGTCTATCTCTTATGGTTTACCAGTTATGCAAAAGTCGTTCACAATGAAGAATACTTTTGGAGACATTACCAGAAAATTCAAGATATACATTTTATTTGTCATAAAAATATCTTAAACATATGATATTTTAATCAAAATCGTTAGAGCCATTTTTGAGAAAATTAAAATTTTCGAAAAATCTTCCATGTAAAGGGTAATCTGGGCTGCGGGGATTTTCTTGAAAATCCTCGTATCGCATCTCTGGAGGATACTGAACCTAAATACCAAGTTTGGTGTTTATCGGACTGTTCGTTTCTGAGTTATGCTGTTCATAGACAGACAGACAGAAAGACAGACAGACAGACAGACAGACACAGACACACACATAGACGGACATGTTTCCAAAAATGCTTTTTTTTATTCAGGGGGTCTCAAAACATGTATTTTCGGTGAAATCTCGGTATGGAATTTTTGGGTGGAATACAATACTTCCCCTACTTACTATACGTAGTAGAGAAAGTAAAAAAATCTGATGTGTTACACTCTCATGACTTTCACTACTCTTGTACAAACTATTTTTACAAACGCTTATTCTTCATCTACTTCATGGTAATCGAGATAAACATTTGCAGACTCTATCTTATTGCTAATTTTCTTGTAGATGTAAGGGGAAAATATATTTACAAGGGCAATATAGAAAAACCAGTAGCCTTTAAGCACATACATATCTCTTAATAGCTGGTTGCTGGGTGCAGCACCACTACCTTTGCCACAGATTAATTAATACTCTTTGAATATCCAAGACAAAAAAATGAATAACGAATTCCCATTTTAGAAAATAAGTATTGAAAAATTTAAGGGAATAACAAGCAATATCTCGAAAATAGTTCACTCAACAAAAAAATGTATATGACATAAATTCTGTATTTTAACGACATCTACATTTTTGTGTAGTAAAATTTTGTCTATCTCTTAAGGTTTACCAGTTATGCAAAAGTCGTTCACAATGGAGAATACTTTTGGAGACATTCCCAGAAAATTCAAGATATAGATTTTATTCGTCATGAAAATATCTTAAACATATTTTAATCAAAATCGTTAGAGCCATTTTTGAGAAAATTAAACTTTTCGAAAAATCTTCCATGTAAAGGGTAATCTGGGGTGGGGGGATTTTCTTGAAAACCTTCGTGTCGCATCGCTTGAAGATACTGAACCTAAATGCCAAGTTCGGTGTTTATCCGACTGTTCGTTTCTGAGTTATGTTGTTCACAGACACACACACACACACATACACGTAAATGTTTCAAAAATGCTTTTTTTGGATTCAGGGGTTCTCAAAACATATATTTCCGGTGAAATCTCGGTATCGAAATTTTGGGTGGAATACAATACTTCCCCTACTTACTATGCGTAGTAAAGAAAGTAAAAATAAAAGGCATATATACGTACAATATAAACCCAACTAAAAACCGACATTACTTATGAAACAACCTATTATTTTCTTCTACCTCTAGTATGACAGAATAATTTAAAAACAAGCTATTTCGTAAAGGAGTACAATTATTTTAATGGAACTAATGCACAAACGAAAATGTTATGTAGCATTATATTTTGACATCACCTTGAATATCATTGAAGCCAAACTATAGATTTTGTAAATCATTATTCCGTCATTTGCAGAAGTACTTTCGCTTATCTGCCGTTTACCTAACCAGGTATCCATAAAGATTACCATGGGTGACAACCCCGTTATGAGGGCTACGATGTGCTGCTCTCCTAAACTTATCCAAACATTGGGGAATCATTATTCTTCCAAGTTCAACCCAATCCAAAAATTTCGGAAAGTTAAATACGAGGGCAGTCCAAGAAGTACCCGACCTGACGTATAGATAGCGGTTTTTGTTTCACACAAATGACTATTGTAAAAAGTACCAACCTTGTAAAGCTTAAGTTTGAAGTTTGACAATGCTACATTGTTTAGTAATTGTTTGGCAGCCATTAATATTGAACTCTCTCAGATATTTGTAAACATGGCTATAGCTGGCCATCTTTATGTCATACAATATTTTCATTTGAAAGGTTCTAGTCCAACTAATATTAAAGCTGAGCTAGATTCTACTCTGGGGGAGTCTGCTCCTTCATTTACAACAGTAAAATATTTGGTGGCAGAGTTTAAGCCAGGCCGTGCAAATGAGGTGACCACGCCATAAATTGTGAAGAAAATCCACAAAACCGTTGACTGAATGTGCGCGAGCTAGCAGACATCCTAGGCATTTCAAAAAGTACTGTACATTGCGTACCGACTGAAAATTTGGACACGAGAAAGCTGTGGACAGGATGGGTGCCGCGTTTGCTCACAATGAAACAAAAACAGCCTGGTGAGGATGTTTCAGTCGAGTATTTGGCGATGTTTCGCTGCAATAAAGCCGACTTTTTGCGTCGATTCATAACCGTGTATGAAACATGGTTATGAATCAACTTAACACTCAGGACGGAGGAACAGTCAAAATAGTGGATTGAAAGGGGAGAATCAGCTCCAAAGAAGGCAAAGACTGTTCCATCTGCAGGAAAGGACATGGCGTCAGTTGTTTTGGGATACACGTGGAATAATTTTCATTGATTATTTTCAAAAAGGAAAAGCAATCAATGCCGAGTATTATGAAAATTTATTGCAGCGTTTGAATGATAAAATCAAGCAAAAACAGCGAAAACGCATTTAGCGAAAAAGAAGGTTTTGTTTCATTAAGATAATGCACCACTTCACACATCCATTATCGTCATGGGCAAAATCAATGAGTTAAAGTTCGAATTGCATCTTCATGCACCCTACTCGCCAGATCTAACCCCCTCTGATTATTTTCTGTTGCCAAAGTTCAAGAAATGGCTTGGTAGTAAAAGATTTGCCGACAATGAAGAGACGGAGACCGCAGTTGATGGCTATTTTGCAGAACTCGACGGTTCTCACTATAAGCTGGGTATCGAAGCGATTGAACATCACTGAGAGAAGTGTATCGAGCTGAAAGGAGACTATGTAGAGAAATAAAGATGTGTTTTCCCAAACGTTTTGTGTTTTCTTTGTTAGGTCAGGGACTTCTGGGGCAACCTTCGTATTAAATTCAATGCCTTTAACTGTAGTGACAGCACAGATTAAATTAATACTAGGGAGCGTAGCAACCGCAGTACATCAGCTGCACAGGTCAAAGAATCCTTGACGTGAAATTTCCACACCTTTTTTGTAAATTATTAAGAACAGTTTTTTCTTTTTGTATTCAGAATAAATGTGGCCCCAATAAATTTGGGGGTCAGACTACTTTAAGCAAAAGGTGCATTAATCATTCCCTAGCCATTAATATTTGTTAACTCATAAGAGAAATAAAATTTAGACTCCTCAATTAGCAGAGATATTGTGCGTAGAGTACTGTTGAACTATGGAGAACAACTGCTAATGATTTTCTAAGCGAAAGATAATGCAACACATTGCTGTTTTAAACTTTGGGCCCTTCTTTTTCTAGAGGCAACAGAGTTGAAATGTAATTCTGACTGTCCAAAGGGAGTCTTAGCACACATAGCACGTGCTTCATTAAAAGTAATTAATGAAGAGCTTCAGTAATACTCAGAGCAACTCTGTCCTCTCAATTAATCCCACGTGATTTCTCTCTTTGAGTAACACACAGAACAAATTGTCTCGCTTCAGAGGAATTTAAAATTAACATCTGTCGTAGATAGATGTCCTTTGTCAGAGAGGCCTCACAAAGTAACATTGCGATTACTTTTATTTTAAATTAATTTCTGAAAAGCTTCACAAGCCATCAATTTTCATGGCATTTCCATAAAACCTCGATTCTGTATTAATATTATAAAGAGAAAATTTGCATTTATGTACTTCGTAGAAGTTAGTTTATCTTCTATAGTTCGGATGCCAAAAGGTTTGTCTAAGCAGAACTATAAAGGAGACTCCATACCGACAGAGAAGAGACCTTAGTAAACGAATCACCAATGCCTGAAAACAAATACTAACTGCTATGGCTGATCCCGTAGCTCAGTCGTTAGAGCATATGCCTGCTGTGTGAGGGGTGCCGGATTCGATTCCCGATTGGGCCCGAGAAAGTTTTTTTAATCAAAAGTATTTCACGGTATGCTCAGAATCTGGTGTATGAATATCAGTGTGCGGGTGTGTTTTCTATCACTTATTTAATAGCAAATTCTCACATAACAAGAATTCAGAAAGCCCGCCTCTGGGGTGTAGGGATAGCGTGCCTGCTTTACATTCAAGAGATCCTGAGTTCGAATCTCGGTTAGGGCGAATTACCCGTAAAAAGTTTTCTTTCCGGAGTTTTCCCTTACCCTGAGAAGACGAATGTCAGGTAACTTAAAGTCGTATTAGTGGTATTTATTAAGTATTTAGTATTACATTAATTGCATAACACAGTCACATGGGTCATAAGACCGTACATGCTCTCTAGAAAAATACCTGGACTGTATACGTGACTTGCAGTATCGACCAGAAAACAACTATTTTTATAATCACCACACTATATGCATACATACATATAAAATTGAAAAAAAAACACTCTGAATCACACACTCAAACACACACACAGTCGCGCACAAGTACTCAAGCACCAAATATGTTTAAAGAAAAATTATATAAACACCTTATCTCTTAGTACACGTAATTCCATTAAGTATGTGTCCAAGCTTGGCCAGTTTTGGCTGTTTAGAATCAAGTCCCAGCATGCTGTCCTCCGTCTGTTGGAAGCCAAAAATACTTTCGGTAATAGTATTTTCCTAATACCCTCCGTCTGCAAGCATGCTGCCAAAAATGCGTCCAGTCTTCTTGTTCCCCGCATAATGGGCAAATCCTTCTGCCATCATCATCAACAATCTTGCGAGCTTTCCACCCTCCCAAACTAAGCCTTGCTATTTCAGTCCTCTGTTTTATACTCAATTCCAAAATATATGCTTCCTTACCCCACCTAGTTTTTATTTCATTTTGTAGCTCCAATGGTGATCTTTGTCTACATTCAGATTCTATTTTCTGTCTGTTTATATCGCATAGTCGTCTTTTGACTTTTCTCACGGCACTGTGTGTATTTTCATTACACCTTTGCCAGATATCATTTAAGTCAACTTTTGATAATCGCGTTGCAACCCCGCCGCCCACCAATTTCGATGCTCTATGTTGTTCATTTGATGACGATAACATATTGCTCTCAGAGTTGTTTGATCACCTTTAATTATTCGCAGCCAGTACCTAACTACGTTTAGTTTAGCAAATACAGCATCTTCCCAGCATCCTACCTCACGAAGAACTCCGTAGTTTGAAGTACCCCTCCCCAACCCTAGAATGCGCTTCCAGAAATTGCATTGTATTTTATTTACATTATCCACCCTCTCCCATCCCCACACTTCACTGCCGTATAGTAATGAGGACCTAACCATTGCTTCATACATGGTGATGTTTTTACTGGCATATCTGGTATCCGGGTCAATATCCTTAATACTTCAGAAAGTTGTCCAATCCCTTTGTGTTTTATATACTCCATGTTCTTGTTCCATTTTCCGCCCATATCAAACCTTACTCCTAGGTAATCGAAGTGTTTAACATTTTGAATTTCTTCCTCCCCGTAGGTCCACTTTTCATGTTGGCCGTACACATATCCATTTTAAAGGCGACTGTTTTAGTTTTAAGAATATTTACCTCCATACCCCATTGCCTACAATACTGTCGAAGAGCGTTTAAACCAGACTGCAAACTTTTTATCGTTTTAGAAAGAATTACAATGTCATCCACGTACAAAAGAGTTGGTATATTTTGGTCTGCGATTATCGGTGCAGCTATGTCTTCCTCCGTCATCACGCTAACATCCTCATCAATAAAAAAATTAAAAAGTTACGGAGATAGTATACAACCCTGTTTAACCCCCCTCTGCGCTATGTTACATTCTGATGTATTGTGCTGATCGGTCTTGATAACAAACTTAACCTCTTTATACATTGCCCTGAGTGCTCTAATCATTTTCCCCGAAAGCCCTTTACGTGTTAATTTCTCCCAGAGTGCACTGCGTTCTACAGTATCAAATGCCATTTTAAAATCTACAAATACAGTATATACCTTACCACCTTTATTTCTCAAATTGTCATCAATTATTGTTTTCAGAACAAAGACATCGTCAATAGTCGAGAAACCTTCCCTAAATGCTGCCTGAAATTTAGAAATCCTATGATGTGTCTTAGCCCTATACTTAATTCTGTCATATAAGATTCTACTGTACATTTTTCCAAATATAGAGATCAGCGAGATACTCCTGTAATTTCCTGGAATGCTGTAACTCCCTTTGCCCTTGTAAAGGGGTTGGATAATGGTGGTTTTCCATGCTTCCGGATATTCTCCGCCTTCAAATATTTTATTGAAGCTTTTTCTATAGAAATCTGCCATTTTATGAACTTCTAGCGAGATCTTGAAAAACTCAGCTGACAAGCCCTCTATACCAGCTGCCTTCCCGTTTTTTAAACATTTTATTGCACGAACAACCTCTGCTGTGCTAATTTCATACTCAAATATTTGCACAATTGGAGCCCCAGTCATCCCTTCAGCGGCCAAAGTATTTAATTGTATCCTAAACTCCCCTCCTTCATAGACTGTTTTAAAGTGCTTTATCCATTCTCCAGCAGGGATAGTTGCCTGATTGGACCTTCGCCTTCGAATCTGTCTAATAACTTTCCACATGTCACCAATTTCCCCATTTTCGACTACTTGACGTACCTCTTCTGCCTTTGCGTCCTGCCAAGCTGTTTTGCTCTGCTTTAGGACTTCCCAATATGACTTTCTTAGATTTGCAGCTCTACGGTCTCCGGACTCATTTCAGCATCATTTCCCCACTTCACTCGTTTATCGTAAGATATGATCCTTCCAGTTACAACGTGAAACTGAAAGAACGAAAGAAAGAAAAAAGAAATAAAAGTGTTTCAAAATGGCCAATGGACAAAACCCTGAGCATACGTGTTAATGACCTGGTCCTGACTCTAAGCAGGCGACCACACGATGCTTTATGAGTATGAAGCCAGTAAGTAAACAGATGCAGAGAGCACCTACCGCTTCAATTTTTTTTCGGGTGGAGGAGAAAATGATTTAATCACTACCTCAGCCCCGTTGGGAGTCGGGACTGAGAGTGTGGGACTCGCCAATAGTCGGTATACCCACTAAAAACTCCTCCACCGGAAGAAAACATGGAAGTAAACGTGGAATAAAACGTGGCTTTTCTGCGGTCCCGCAGAGCACCCGCGTTATTACGTGAAGGCTGTTGGCTGCCGCCCTATGGGAGGAAGCGGGTAAAGGTAATTACTAGGCTGCAGCCATAAAACCTGACTATAAAACTAGTGGGAATGGCGAGAGTTTGGAAGAGAATGGACGTTAGGATTGAGGATGGTACTAATGTTGCTGTTGCTGGTTAAACTCCTTGATTTGCTGCAAGAAGTTCGCGACTCTCTCCGGGTTACTCTTCAGCCTGCGACCAAGAGATGGGACCCGGATTACTTCAGTGATGGCGTTGAGTCTGGATGAAGATCTGTCGAACTGCCCAGCCAGGAAAACCTGTTGAGCAGCTGATGTGGTTTGAAGATGAGCTCCTCCAGGACTGTCAGCTTCGTCGTCATGTTCAGGAACTCCGCGTGGAGATCCTGAACGGCGTCACGTAGGCCCTGGACTTCCTCGATGATCGGCGTTGGTGATGGTGCTGGTGCCGGCGCTGGTGTCGGCGGCTGTGGAGCTGTCACTGGCTGCGGTGTTGGTACTGGTGGTTTCAGCGGTGCCTTCCTGCGAGGATGCAGGGGGCAGACCGCTTGGCCGGTGAAGTGCGTTGGCTCCACAGGTTGCACAGTAGCGGCAACGGCGGTGCATGTCGTGCTGAGTATACGACGAGGTGATGCAGGTGGAACCACAGTAGTGGCACCTTGGTTGTGCTGAGCAGGTCGTATCCTCGTGCCCGTAGACACAGCAGCGCCTGCAGGGTACCTGGCGTTCTACTCGGCTGGCCTCGATGCGTAAGCACCGCCCTAACAAGGGCAGGCCCGCCCTCAAGGCAGCTTCATAGTCGCCAAGGTCTGCGAGCTCTATTCTCACGAGCGAAGTGGGTCCCTGAGCTTCGAAGATGCGAGTGACCTTCAAGGCTGATGAGGAACCTGACGGGCAGGTCCCTCGGGACTCCTCGAATAACAGCGCTGTACCTCCCATTAAGTACAGGCTGAATCTGCGCAGGCTGGGTACTTCCCAGCATTGGCGGCGTTGTTGCCAGTGAAGGTGGCGACAACTGCGGTGGCTGTCGCAGCATATGTTGCCCCGGGCTGTGGTGAGTTCCCCTCGGCGGGTGCCGGGGGAGAAGAAGACGGTCCTGCCTTAGTAGGCTCGGCAACTCTACGTTGCTTCTTGTTCGCCATCTCGGAGCTGAGTGCTGAAGTGATGCGCTTTTTTTTTTAACATATTCGCTTTTTTTAAAGTTCCCTTGTTCTACCCAGTTTATGCTACTGTGTTTTACTGTTTTCATACCGCTTATTTACGCAACACACATACACACACAAACTTCATGCCCGTGGCGACTCGAACCCGCGACCCTCAGCTTGGCGGAGCGCCGGAGCGACCACTCCAGCGACCACGGCTACGTGGGCCGGCATACTTCGTACCTGTACTGTCCCCTTCGAAATCAGTGACGCGGCAACTTGTTTTGCACTTAAGTATGCGGGGAACATAAAACTGCAAAGAACACTTTTCTGGCCACCTAGTATGTACTTGTGTAAGGTAATCTAACAAATCATTCAGCCGATTTTATAATACTTTCACCACTGAAAAACCCTATTCTTTCCGACGGATGTGGGTTAAAATAGCTTATTTCAATGCCTAAATTACTAAAACATAGAAGAATTTACGAAATGTATGTGCCAGATCACAAACACATTGGAATTTAAAATAGCATATTTTAGTTTACAAGTTTCTAGCTATGAATACATATCTACTCCATTGTAAACATTGCTAACGAGTGGAGATCTAAAATGTTTTTTTAAGCAAATGGTTTAAGCTTTTTAACTCTCAACAGGCATTTGATTGCTTTTGTTTTATTTTTAAGGGAGCTGTCGAAGACATAAGGCAACTCAGCTATAGGGTGCTCCCTGTTACCTTCATAGATACAAACCTATCTTTTGAAAAATACAATATCTTGCCTATAAAGAGTTTATTACCTTCTTCTGGGGGCCGAGCGCCTCCGATCCCGAAGAGGAAACATTTTGGTGTAAAATACTATCGCTTCTGCCCAGAGTACCGGGCTGTTCACGAAACATTATAAAGGATTATGATAACTCTTTTAATATCTGAATTCCTAACATAGTTTCTCGCTTGCCCTAAAGGCTAAAATCTTACTTTTTACTAGGAGAGAATCATTTATTAGAAGATAAAAATTGATTCCGCTAATTATACCTTCTATTCTTTTTTTTAAAATTTTGTTTTCTTTCTTTTATTTCTGTTCTTTAGAATGTATACCAAAGAGCAAACATTCCTATGGGGTGCAATAATGCAAGGACGACACTGAAAAATTTTAGAAAATCAAACATGGATTAGGTTTAAACAACTGAAATGATTTTATTGACTTTCAAATATTTCCCTTCAACATCAATAACGTTTTGCATTCAATGCAATCTTCCTGATGCACTTCAGAACCCAGATTTTTATAATCTTCCACTGCTTTATCTGATGACGCAAAAGTGTATCCACGTATTTTATCTTTAATATTCGAACACAAAAAGAAATCGCAAGGTGTTAGGTCAGGCCTTCATGATGGAGAGTCCACGTTGCTGGCCTTTAGGGCATACAGATACTCAGGTGTTTGTTTTGCCGTGTTTGACGATGCATTGTCATGATGCAACATTATTTTTCCTTTGGGCGTTTTTCCCTAACTTCTTCCAAAATTTTCGGTAAACAGACATTTGGAAAGCAATCGGCAGTAACAGTGCATCTATCTTCTAATGCTATAGTAGCTATGGCCCGTGATTAGAAAAAAGTAACTAAGTACTGCGAATTCCTTGGACTTTTGTAGGTTAGGTTCTGTTCGAAAGACTCATTGAGCCGATTGACTTTTCTTATCAGAATCATAATAATAAATCCAAGATTTATTGCCAGTAACGTTATTCCAAACCAAATTTAAATTGTGGCCTTTGAATTTTTCTAGAGTTCTTCCGCACCAATCACTGCGGTGTTATTTTTTATGTAGTCAGTTCCTGTGGAATCTTCTATCGACAACGAAGTTTTCTCACGTCTAGCTGTTGGTGTAAAATGTTTTGGATTTGACTCGCACCAATGCAGTGCTCGAACAGCGGTAATATTTACATCAGTAACAAAAGCCCTTGGGCATCCACCACGAAATTTATCACTATCGCCCAATTATAAATTGCTGCCTTAGATGGGGATTCTTCGACAAATATATTTATAAGCCAATCTTTACATTGTTTAAGCGTTAATGATGATTTAAAACTGTAAAATTCATAACTCGGAAATTTTCTCTAGTCAAATTCATTTTTGGATGAACACAGATTTTTAAATGATAATTAACAAACTGTTTGAGCAAATCGAACAAACTACGTGGCAATCAACACCAAAAATACTAGAAAATTTAAACACATTCTATGAATGTTCATTATCGCTCTCGCATATTGGCTGCAGAATAATATATTTCTTTTGTGACGTCTTGTTAAGAGGGTCTCTATCTATCTCCCTTTTTCTTTCTTTGAAGGGGCGGTTTCTTTTCTTTAATCGAGCGTCTAAAGCGAGGTCTTGTAACTGCGGCAGGTTAAATCAAATTAGTGCCGGCGTACCGGAAGTACTCTGAGATAGGTTGTAGTTCTCTCCCCAATCATTACATTAAGTTCCAAGGTGATCTCGGGTAAACGAAAATTCCATTTCCGTTCCTTTGTAATAATTCTTACGCGGCTTTGCGCTTTATCATTACATCAAACTTTTTCCCCTTCTGGGAAATAGTGCATGATACTTACAGCATCTGTGCATTAGCTTGGGGGCCCCTTCTTCTAGAATATCAACCTGCAACAGAGAAAATGAAATAGGTTTACCATAGCAACACTCCTGGTAAAACACAGCTATAATGTACCCTCACTAATGTAAAACGGCAACATTTAAGAGTTATCTTTAAAATATAATCAAATCTACATGAATTATTTGTTTTACAACATTATAATAAGCCTTTATAATAAGCAATTATTTATTTTAACGTTCTCTACCAAGTTATCTAGTAAGTAGAGAAGGTGTTGCATCCACCCCAAAAGTGCGATACCGAGATTTCACCGTAAATACATGTTTTCAGGCTCTCTGAATCCAAAAAATATAATATATACCAAATATATATTCGATATATACCAAACTGGTATTTTGGTTCAGTATCTTCCAAAGATGCGACACAAAGATTTTCAAGAAAATCTCCCCACCACAAACTACCCTTTATATGAAACATTTTTAGAAATTCTTGGTTTTCTAAAAAATGGCTCTAAAATGCTATATAAAATACCATATATTAATGATATTTACATGAAAAAGTGTTTATCTTGAATTTTCTGAGAATAGTCTCTGAAGTCCTGTTCATTCGGAAGGAATTTTGAATAATCTTGTTTAACTAATAAACGTTAAGCAATACGAATACGTACTCTACAAGAAATGTAGATCTCTTTAATACACGATCTATTTCAAATAACTCTTTTGTAGCATAAGCCATTTCAGAGATATCCGTTATTAATGATTCGCATTGTTCATTATTTGGTCATTCTCTTAAAGCCCGTCAACATTCAGCTGTTTTTCGTGATTGCATTAAGGCCAGCGTCTAGCGCCCAGTTCTTAAACATTTGAGTATTGCTGTTCCCTTTGCATCTAAAACGAAATGTGAAATATACCTATTTTTGAATAGGTTTATTTGTATTAAAATGTAGTAGATAGAAAAATAAGGTTTAGTAGAAGAGGTTGTATACTCACTAATAAAGATGGAGGGTAGAAAAATGTTCGAGTGTATGTCCGTGTAAGTGTCCGAATAGCATAGCTCAAAAGGTCAACTAAATACCAAAAATGGTATTTAAGTTCTGTATCTTTCGAGGATGATACACGAAAATGTTTTAAGAAAATTTTATCATCCCAAACTATGATTTACACAGAAACATTTTCATTAATGCTGTGAGTAATTTCAAACTCCTGAGCAACACTCATCACACTTCGCCCTTCTTCCAGTTTCCCAATGATTCTTCCCCGTGTGAAGTCATCCAAATGGTGTCTACGGACTATGTTGCGATGAAGAACACCACTACAGTGCACCGTAACAGCTCGCTAATTGCCACATACCGTCTTGTCCTGTTTCGTCAACTGCCTCGTGTTGCGGGACCAGATCCATTTGGTACTATAGGCTCGCTACACTCACGCCATGTGACGTCCAAGTTTCTGTGTACATGTGAGATACCTCTGGCAACATGCTTCCGCAACTCCATCTACTTCCACCAAGTAGTTTATTCGTTGTGTTACTTTACACGTCTCGTCTTTAGGTTTTGCACACCAGTGTGTGTGTGTGTGTGTGTGTGTGTGTGTGTGTGTGTGTGTGTGTATAAAGCATTTTACCGGCTCATATTTCAGCAGTAAGACTCCACAGCTTGCAAAAGCACCTCTTCCAGCAACGTCAAGAATGAAATATTAAAATTGCGTTCCCATTGCCATGTCCACAAAAATTGTGAAGTAGAAGTTAAAGGAGGGATTGGGCAGTTCAAATGTTGAATAATGAGCAAACTGTACCCAACAGAAGTTCTGAATTATTTAATTTGATAATTGTATTTAAATTTATTAATGTGTAACACCTGCACCATAACATATTACATGGTTTATAGGAACACCAAAATTCAAGTATATAAATGCAAAGTTAATATTGGTAGGTATACATGCATTAATATTAACGTATTCATAACTTCAACATTTTTATTTTAATAAATTAAATTAGATATATGCATATTTATTATTGAGAATTTATATTACTTTGCTTAAACTGTTCACAATTAATACTCTTAATTAATGGCAGATATTATTTCATTATAATCATAATTGGCCAACTTCAATTGGCCACTTGTAACTGTCGTCTTGAATATGCTGCGTTATCTGCTTAATAACAAGCATTCCCACAGATTATGATCAACTGTTTTTCCTTCGATACCACAAGGACATCTGGACTTTCCAATATCCTGAACCTGCAAAAATACGGTCTGAGATGTCCGGTTCCGGTTCACCTCGTTGTTAAGTTTGCTATATTGGGAATGTTGATTTTCATTCTGCCGGTCATTGTCTCTTGGTAATCGCCCCTTTCGTTCTGTCTGACATTATCCTTTGCATTTTCTAATATTTTCCTTCCTGTCATTTTCCATTATTCTGCTTTTGATTAGCTTCCTGTTGGCTATCGGAATATGATTATCCTCCGTTGCTTGTACGGCTAATTTATCAGCTATTTCATTTCCAAACTTACCAATATGTGATTTTATCGATTTAAAAGAATTTGCCAGTGTTGACTAAAGAGGACTTTAAGAGTTTCCAAATATTTTCAATTATGGATCCAAATTTATTGTTATTCTTCAATAAGTTTATTGTAAACTTACTGTCTATGTATACAACCACTGTTCGCTCCAAAGTTGGTATGTCCTTCGTTTCACTTATTGTTCTTTGCTCTGCTTAATGATTGGAACATTTATCATCTAACTTACATTTTTTGCACTATTATCTAATTCCTAAATATTTCTGCACCTTCTCCTTCCCTGTCGCATCATACAGGAATTTCGAAAAATGGGGCGAAGCTCTTCAAATTCCCGACTACAACCGCAACTTAACGCATAGGATTATCATATTTTCGGTCCAGTAACCAAAAACTACGCAGGATTAAAACTATGAAAGAATTAGGTACATCAAAAGAGCAGAGCGTCGTATTTTTACTGTGCTGAGAGAGCTTCTGTCGTAACGGAATATTCAAGCTCCTCAACTCCGGGAAAGATGCTTTCGAAGCTAGAGTGTATGTAGAGGAATAGAACTTTCATTTTCATACATAATGAGAAGAATTACAAATTGCAAAAATAATTTAAACTGTCAATAAAAATACAGCACATTTACCACTGATTTTAAATAATATTGGTGAACGCAAAATTGAAACTAAAAAGATAGATAGAGGCCATAACATTAAATAACATTAGATAATTGTATACTTCCAGAGTATAATAATAAAATTACTATCTTGCAGTGACAACCCCCATGAAATTAAATTAAATTGAGTTTTATTTATGGAACGCTCTTTAACTGTTGTGGTCCTTAGCGTACCATTCTATAGTGGGCGTGAAAGACTGCTAATTTTTCTCAGAGGCTCTTTACCAGACTTGAGTTCTTTTACGTGCCGTAAATCTACGACACGGACCACCGGCTTTACTTCCCCTCAGAAGGAAGCCATGCTAAGGATTTTTACGCCCGAAAAAATTCATCGTCCTCTGCCGGGTTTTAACCCAGATCTCGGGAACTAGAGGCTAGCATGATAACCATTATACCAGAGGACGGCTATGAGCTCCATAAAAGCAGCACGACATGTCAGTACAAAATCAGCATTGAATATGAATAACTGAAAAAAGTAATAAAACGAAATTCATGAATATAAATAGTAATTTAGGATCTCGTTGAAAAAAATAGCAAATATAAATATAAATGATATTCATCAGCGGAACACTAAGAACTTACATATTATTAGTAATTTTAAACTATTTCGTATGATAATCAAACTGGTGATATTCTGCAAGTGTATGGAAAAGCCAACAATGGAGTTAGCGTATTTTAAACTGTGGCTGAACAGATTTGGTAAATTCGATTTATCATAATCAACACTGTTGCTCAAGACTTTTAATATTGTGACGTTGTCCAGTCTCTAAACTCTCAATGTCGCTTCACCATTTCATCTAGTTCAACTTCACTGTCACTTCATTAATGTGAACTAGTTCAATCGCACCATCACTTCACTTAGTTTTCACTATCACTTCACGTTCTTCGTGAACTAAGCGACGTAACGAAATACGCACGACGTAAGCTCTTCTTCTGGACGGTTCACTCGCTGGGTAGTCGAACACAAGATTTGTCCAATATCTCGCGGAAGCAGCAGCCACTAACGCGTTCAGCAGTGGTTACAAACTCGCTCGGAGAACGACACTTTTCGTCGCACCAGAAATACACCCGCTAACTCGCTATTGACTGATTCGCTCTCCTCGTGAGAGCGCTGGCTTATATAACCAATGGAATCTTCCACAGAACACGCGCTCTGAGGTGTGAGAAGGAAACTTCCAGAAGCCTCTCTTATCTGCCGATAGCCTTCTGGTGTTTAAGTTGTCGAGCGCTACTTATCTTTGTTTATCTCCGATTGCCCGGGGTAGAGCTCCTGATAGCCTTGGGTCATAGCCGCTGCGTCGCAGCATGGAATAATTTTAAACCAAAATCTAAGATACGCCGATAATAATAATTATTAACAAAGGTCGGCAATAAATCCTGGTTCCTAGAAACTCCACCCAGGGTTTAACCCTCTACGTAGTTACAAAATGAAACGGTTTTTTCAGGCATAAATGTGTTACTTCCGAGACTGATATGCATGCTGTTTACACAGTTCGGTAAAACAGTTCCCCAGTGATGCTTATGTACATACATTTAATTTTTGCATGAATGCAAAGGATCATAAGGTGAATATGTTTGGTGTTTACCGTACGGCACCCAGAAGTAAACAATATCTACGTACACTATTAAAGGAAGTGACCATAATGCCATTTGAGCTGTTTCCACATTTTATAGGACATTTCACGTATACATTAATGAATGTCTGCATATCATATGACCTATAAACGTAATCACTTTGTAGATATTACCCATTTATCTACTTATTTGGGGACGTCACAGTTCTCTGGCAAGCTTTCATAACAATTATTACGGATTTGTATTACGTGCGAAGGCAACAGCATCGAGAATTGATGATTGGAATTATTTGTTGTTTTCGCAGGTTCATATTATCGTTTCTCCAGAACTGCTTTTTTGTTCCTTGTTTTCATGAACGCCCTAATGCCGTAAGTATGCCAATTTAGTGTACATTTAGTGTTTTAGATGCTATATTAAGTACAACGTTTTATATAACCTCTGTAGCATATTATATTAACTAATAAAGCGAAACAATGAAACGGTGGAAGACAAGGCAAGGCTCAGATTCGCGAATATTATAAGCAACTGGGTGATAAATAATTGCAGTTCTGTGTAACTCATACCTCATCGTGTCGTTCAGGAGGAAAGGGATTACGTAAATCGGATTCTGACCTAACGCACAATTGTGCTATGGTTCAGAAGCCATGCTAAACCATAATCATTTTAATAATAAAAAGACTAAACCTTGCAAAGTAGAACCCATCAGTTTGTGTTTGATAAACAAAGTCTGTAAAGAATTCTATTTAACTGGTTTAAATACTCTCGTTTAGTTCTTGTCTATGGATTCACTGCAATGATGTTTGAACGAAGGGCTTCTAATGCCTCACTCTTATTATTTGGCATGAAAACTGTTTTAAAATTGCATTATAGAAAGCCTTAAGGAACAACAGCGTGTTGCGATTTTTTGGAATCACCGCTACTGATCAACAGCTAATGGCGCGGTGTGGCCATCATGATGACCCGGTATCCATCCAGCATAGCGTCATCACGGCCTCACCGCTACTGTTCTCCCTGAGTATAGCGGTGCATGATGTCCCAGCTCGGTGGCGACAGCAAATGGGCCTCTTAGCTGCTCGCCAACTCTCCCCTGTCTTTACTTCACCCCCGCCGGTGGGTATATTATTCCCCCACATGTTGTCTGGGAAATCAGTACTCAGCGGGACGCAGGAGGAACGTTGGAGGACTTCTTACTACATACAAAGAAGCTATCAATCCATGCTGCATCGAAATGGAGAGAACCACTCGTATACATGGGGGGAACTGGGGCACCTTTACATGAATGAAGGATTATAAACAGAGTCACGGCTTGGTATGCGGCAGTTGTATTTTCATGGTCAGGTGAACTTTTCTTAAAGTAGTTGTTACCATTTTATTTTCATCAATTAGTAATACCATGAATGGCAAGGTGCACTAAACTAAAGATTATTACCTAGTAAATATGGTAATTGTTAAAGTGTATACAAAATATCGTGACTTTTTTGAAGAGTTGCCGTAAACTTAAGGTTTTAGTCATCTTTGTTAATATTGTTTAAATCATGCTCGTTTTAGAGCATCAGTAATTCTTAACCATTTTAGAAGTGAAAAGCACATAAAGCTTTATTTAGTAAAGTTAGGATTTGTTTCCTACTAAAAGAATTATAAAAGCAATTATGAAGAAAACTTTATTGTTTTAGAAATTTGGCAAGAGTATTTATTTTTTTACTTTCTCTATTACGTATAGTAAGTAGGGGACGTATTGTATTCCACCCAAAAATTGTATACCGAGATTTCACTGGAAATACATGTTTTGAGACCCCCTGAATAAAAAAATCATTTTTGGAAACATGTCCGTATGTGTGTGTCTGTGTATCTGTCTGTGTGTCTGTGAACAGCAAAACTCAGAAACGAACAGTCGGATAAACATCAAAATTCGTATTTAGGTTCAGTATCTTCCAGAGATGCGACACGAAGGTTTTCAAGAAAATCCCCCCAACCCAGATTACGCTTTACATGGAACATTTTTCGAAAATTTTAATTTTCTCAAAAATGACTAACGATTTTGATTAAAATATCATATGTTTAAGATATTTTCATGACAAATGAAATGTATATCTCGAATTTTCTGGGAATGTCTCCAAAAGTATTCTTCATTGTGAACGACTTTTTTATGACTGGTAAACCATAAGAGATAGGCAAGATTTTACTACACAAAAAATGTAGATCGCGTTAAAATACACAATTATGTCATCTACATTTTTTGTTGTTGAGTGAACCATTTTCGAGATATTGCTTGTTATTCCCTTAAATTTTCCAATACTTTTTCTCAAATTCGTTATTCTTTTTTTTTATGTCCTGGACATACAGAGAGAATGGAATGCGCCACATAGCAACCAGCTCTTAAAATATTTGACTATAGCTTAAAACCTACCATTTGCCCTTGCACCTACAAGAAAATAAGCAATAAGATTAACATCTCAGTTAACATGAAGCATATGGAGAATAAGCGTTTGTAAAAATAGTTTGTACAAGAGAAGAGAAAGTTATGTGAGTGTAACCCATCAGAACTTTTTTATGTATTCTGTTTTGTGTGTTGGGAAATACTTTGAGAGTTAATTAATAAAGAATCCCCTTGTTAGGCTATTTCATTTATTCTTAATGTACGTTTAATATTCCCCTCCATTCCACTACCTATCACGCTTTCCTCACTTATTGATACAAGAGTAATAGTGGAAAAGGGTCACAATTGAAAATAAATCCTATTCCACGTAACAAGCTTAATAGTTATATAAACAAACCGAGGTAGGTTGTAGGATGACTGTCGTAAAATTTTAAAGTTGCGCACTACTCAAAATGGTCTAAATCATTAAAGTGACTCCATTCCTTTAAAATGGTTTAAATAAATAAAGCAACGTTACAAATTGATGTAAATCGGTAATTACAAAACTTGAGACCAGACATGCGGTAACGTGTCACTCTGTTGGTGCGTTAGAAATAATTTCGCGATGCTATTTTTTACTACTGTTTCAAATTTTGCGAACTATGTCCGTGCGCATATCTGTATGAAACTTGAAGCTCTAATATGTAAACTCTGAAAGCTTTTATCCGTAATGCCTGCATCTTAAGATTGCTTTAACCAAGAACATTAACTGAGCTCAAAGTAAGGAGATCTAACTCAGATTTTAAAGTTGCAAGTGAAGGAGCAAAGGAGCAAAAGAGAAACTTTTGGATGTAAAATACAGAAGTTGATACTTTAATTACAGCACAGCAGATGGATAGAAATACCTAGTTACTACGAAAGAAAACTTTACAGTAGCCGAAACTAGTGGTTGACAGACAGAAAGGCGAGACTCAATCGCACGAAGAGGCCCATTCAGATGGATTTCTGCAAATAGTCCTGATTTGCGGAATCTTAAACGAAACACCAGAGGAGGTTATATTTCCAGTGTGTTCTGCGTCCATTCATATTAGAATATTTTACATTGTCGTTCATTTTTGATTTTATTGTTTTTCCAATATTTATTTTCTCCAATAAGGTGTGGCCCTGTACAACAAAGGACCTATACATTCATATAGAACAATAAAATTAAAGTACAACACAAACATAAAAGTCATAGCTGAAGTAAAGGTAACACTACGTAAATAAATGATTTCGAAGAAAGCACGTATAATATCTTAATGCTTTAAAAGAAACCGATTTACACAAGGATTATGGCTTTATCCACCAGCTACCTATGGTAGCTAAGAGGAAATATTGTATTTAACCCAAAAATTCGATGTTGATATTTCACTGATAACATGTTTTGAAACCAAAAAAACTACATTCTTACGTGTGTGTGCGTCTATAAAAAGCATAACTCAAAAACTGAAAGTCCGGTAAACACCAAACTTTAAGTACAGAATCCTTCAAAGATGCAGCACGAAGATTGTCAATAAAATTCCCCAGCCCATACTACTCTTAACACGAATACTTTTTCGAAAGTTCGATTTTCTCAAAAATGGTTGCAACATTTTGATTCAAATACCTTATGTTTGATATATTTACATGGCAAAAAATGTATACATTGAATCTTCCTATAGCCTGCCAAGTCCCCCTCATTCTGAATTTTTTGTAACATGTAAACAGTAAGACAGAAAAAAAACTTACTACACAAAAGATCTAGATCTCGTTAAAACACACAATTTATGTCAAATAAGACTTTTTTCTTCGTGGTCAAGGAAAGAAAATGTAATTTTGAAGTTACATAGCGATCCATTCTTAAAAATGTTGATTATCGCTTAAGCTTAATGCATTCCTTTATTCCCCTTGTACCTAGAAGGAAATAATTCTGTAAATGCTTGTCTCGCTTAACATGAAGTAGATATAAGAATAAGCTTTTGGAAAGGTAGTCATCTGAATCTACCTTTCCAACCCTGTCCAACACACGGATTGTGTGAAAGAACAAATAATTCCATTAATTGACCTAATAGTCGTTGAAACTATAAAACCCGGGACTTAAAAGTACTTACAAAGAATGTAAGTCGGCATTGGGGTATGATATCTCAATACAATTTCAGATCTCCTTGTGGTTTACCGGGAAAAATGCGAATGAGTTGGAGAATTTAATGTTGTGTCGGCATGTTGCCATGGTAGCTCAGTGGTTAGAGCAACCGGACGGATACCGGGATATCGTGGTTCAAATTCAGTCATCTGATTCTACCTTTCCAACCCTATCCAACACACGGCTTGTGCGAAAGAACAATTACTTCAATGAATAAGCTTTTGTAAGAACGGATAGAGAACGTCATGTGTATATAACACATCAGAGTTTTTAATATCCAAGTCTTTCAAAAGTGAATAGGAATGCTTAGGGATGGTGCCTCTTGCCTCAGCAATAAAGGCTCTGCTTCAGTCTGTTGTGTAAGGGATGGTAGGTCCATAAATTCTGTTTTTCGAAAATATGAATTTTAACCTGCATTAATGGACATTAACATCAATTTCTTATCCCCTTTATCTCGTAGGCCACATTTTAAGCATTATAGTCCACAAATTTCAAGAGCAATTTCTTTGTAATTCCACAAACACGATTAGTAAATTGTTACTCAGTCCTAAATAGCTTTTAAAATGTCCAGTTTACTAGCTACTGTCGTCATCTCTAACGCTCCCCATATATGCTCTATGAACTTCGGGGATTGCCTCATTCCACAAGCAATTACTGGACCCATTTCTGAGGTGGAGGCATCCAAAAGGAGGTGTTCATCATCTCCGATGGTAAGGTGACTATGAGGATGGCGGTGGAATGAGAAGACCTACAGCTTTTACCGTGAACTCAGAGTTACGTTGAACGTTGGCGATACGCCACACGAGCAAGTCAAAGGCGAAGGCGTCGATAGGGCCGATATAAAATCGCAACCTAGAGCCGGAAATTGCGTCATTCGTCGCGCCTCTTGCTTCGAAGACTGCGCCATTGATTGCGGTTCGATGTCCGCGCGGGTTGGAATCGAATGCGGTGTAATGGCAGATACAGGAGAAGTAATGGTAAAATTCACTGTACCTGCTTTATGTTCCCCACCCGACTTGGCTTCATCTTCTTGCCCTGACTGGTTGATTTAATTGTACGGTAATTCTCGCTGTTGCCCTGGCTAGTTGGCTCTCAACGGAGATGTATGATGGACTTTGCCTATCAGGATTGCTAATAAGCTCGTCGATCTCGGTAGTGGTACAAAGGAGCTCAGAGGTGAATTCACTACTCATCATAATGTTTAAGTAACTGCAATTTATTGTCACTTGTCACTTTAAAACACTGAATAATGTTCCTGTTCACTTATCACTATATAGAACTCGGGAATCACCGATACATTGTTAAGTAATATGTGATTGGTACATTTACACTACCGCACAGAAGGACACCATTTGCGCACCAACTTTGTCATACGGAGTAGGGTGGATTCCCCGTCTGTATCTACAAGTCAATTCTTGGATTTTGGGATAAATCTCGACTATTTATAGAATATGACCCCCCACTTCAAATTTTAGGATCGGATTTCTTATTTTCTCAATGTGGCTAAATATTATTTAATTTATAAATATTCTTATTGGCTAGTTTATATATATCACGTGACTTTTTCCCGGGCTTCTCTTGGTAATTTTGCGTTCTGTGTTATAATTCCCTCACTCCATACTTCCGGAGCGGAGACAAATAAAGTCATAAAACCTTACCCTAGACTAACACAAAATATCCCGGTTAACCTCTGCACATGCGAATAGCACATTTTCTACAAACGGCAGAGTTTAAGACATTCTAAACTAGTAACACAGGAACATTATATACAAGACAAATATTACACTATACAAAACTGGCTATTTACATGGTGTTCACATTATACACACATCATTTATATATCAAATTAAACACTAAATAAATTTACACATTATAAAATTAATTTGGGCACACTCTGTCTCAAAATCGAAACTTGGTCCCTCATAACGAGAGCCAAGGACGAAACCACTGCTTTACCCCAGCGTTCATATTAAGCTTACCAGAATGTTGGATAAACATTTTTGTAATTTCCATTTAAGGGCGATTTTTTAAAATTCTAGTTCAATATACTTTTAGAGGTTTACTTCCTATATAATGCAAATATATGTACATACCGAACACTTTATTGCATTATTTTTATAGTTATCAGCTTCCCCATTATTTTAACAAAATATGTAATCAAATTCTTCCCAAGAGGTTTACGATATGTTTTAACTCGCACACAGACCTATATGCACAAAATTATGATGCAAAATATGCTGAAAACGGGATTTTTGTTTTTCTTTTTAGGTTTAAATAAACCAATATGAATTAGTTCACATCAGGTTTCTATCATTTGAATTTTAAGGTATTCATAAACATAAACATTTCAGAAATATTATAGTTTTAACAAGCCTCTTAAAAATTATTGGTAAATTTAAAGAAACTGACATTCTGTGGTACATTTGAGAGTTCAAAAACTCAAGGAAAGGAATAAGAGGAAGGTCTTCAAAATTATAAAGGACTACTTAACTTAGTTTTAAAGCCCACACCGCATCATTTCTGGGCAATAATGATAGAGTAAAAAGGCAGTACAACCTTCCAAAGGTACACAAAAATTAATTTTTGAGGGATTTTCATCACTTTGCTTTTTTGTATCCTTTATAGTACTCGTACTAAATGAATATCGTTCATCGTCATTTAAAATATAGAGTTACTGCAGTTTCTGGAAAGCTGCAAGCTATAAAAATATAGTGTTATTTTAATTGTTTTATTTAGTAAACTCCAAATTTTCAAACAAATGCAACCCTATTTGTAAAAAGGTTTCGAGAAATGCAAGAAATTAAAATCTCTGTATATCTGAAATGTCTTCTTTTAGTCTTGCATCTATTTTATTGTAAATTTTAGTAAAACCTATGAACAACAAGATATAGATTGACTTCTTTATACACAAAATACACAGAGAAATCTTATCTTATTTCCCTTAACGGATGGGACTCGGCACCAATCCAAAGGGGATATTTACAACGCTCTAGGAGGAAGGAAAGGCGAGAGGAGACACCGGGTGGCCGGATCCAGAAGCGACGATACAGCAATTTGAGTCCCTAATTTTCCGAAGTAGACACCCCGGCAGACAGGGGACTCCGCCCCACAGAGGGATCCAGCACTCTTTAAGGAGTTTCGGATACCGAAAGCCGAGGGGGCGAGATAGTTCACAGAGAGCATCCTTTTCACCTGGCACGCTGCACTGAAATGCCATCACGAACACTTCCGATGTTGAAAGAGACCAACGAGATGAAGGATGAATGAAAGGTGATTGGAATGAAATGAAGGGACAAGAAATGGGCTGAAAAAAACACTCCAGTATTTGCTTGACGACCGGGAAAACCTCGAAAAAATCCATGGGCCAAAGTGAGCGGTCGTAGGGGAACAAAACCAGGATCTCCCGAATGCGGGACATAGATGTTGGTGCCTGAACCATCCCGAAATATTTCAAATCGAAATATCGCTCTCAATAGAATTCAACGGAGGGACCTCCTCTCACCGGAGCAGTAAAGCACCAATCGCCTCCGTGGTCCTACAACCCTGAAACATATAAGATGAAACAGATGAAAGTAAATGGATTATAGTCGCCTACCGACCTGGGGAAACCACAAAAAACCTATGTGTTAACGTAAATCGAACACAGGACCTCCGAAATGCGAGCCTCACACCTTACCGAGTAACTATATCCCTCTGTATTACTCTCCTCGAGTATTTACAAGAGTAACAGGAAGTTCTACTGAACAAATCATTCAATATCTAATATCAGAATTCCTAGCAGAGTTTCTGCATTGAAGCCTACAATCCACAAACTGATTTGCAACGCCAAACGCCACTGAAAGCACCTCTCGTTTGCCCGGGCAAATGTTTTCATTGCCGGATTCAGTAAAGCGGGCGCCGCTGACAGACACAGCCTTTGTTTAGCCACAGCCGTTGAAGTTTATACACGTGTGCTAGTGCTGATGTCGTGTTATTGTAACTTCCGCTAGCGCTTTCTGACTTTACACATTTGTCGCATGAAATATGTTTCAGAATATCTTGCGCTGCCATAACTTCAACACGCGGCAAGAAGTTTAAACGTTTCATTATGTTCTCCGTAGCGTTTCATACAACCGCTGTATAGCGGTAGTTTTTAGTTTATCTACTGCTTACTTAGAGTAAGTAGACTAAGTATTGCATTCCACCAAAAGTTCAATACCGAGATTTCACCGGAAATATATGTTTTGAGACCCCTGAATCCAAAAAAAAAAGCATTTTTGGAAACAGGTCCGTGTGTGTGTGTGTGTGTGTGTGTGTGTGTGTGTGTGTGTGTGTGTGTGTGTGGGAACAGCATAACTCAAATGAACAGTCGGATAAACACCAAACTTGGTATTTAGGTTCAGTATCATTCATTTTCTCAAAAATGGCTAACGATTTTGATTAAAATATCATATGTTTAAGATAGTTTCATGACTAATGAAATGTATGTCTCTAATTTTCTGGGAATGTTTCCAAAGGTGTTCTTCATTGTGAGCCACTTTTGCATAACTGGTAAACCATAAGAGATAGACAAAATTTTACTACACAAAAAATGTAGATCGCGTTAAAATACACAATTTATGTCACATACATTTTTGTTGTTGAGTGAACCATTTTCGAGACATTGCTTGTTATTCCCTTAAATTTTTCGATACTTATTTTCTCAAATGGGAATTCGTTATTCATTTTTTGTCTTGGATATGCAAAGAGTATTAATCTGTGGCAAAGGGAATGATGCTGCACCTAGCAACCAGCTATTAAGAGATATGTCTATGCTTAAAGGCTACTGTATTTCTATATTGCCCTTGCAAATACAAAACAAGGGGAACATAGTACGCCTTAAGGCATAGTCATATATTCTTAGAAATGGTCGCTATGTGTAAAATGTAATTCTCTTTGCATTTCAAAAGATCGTTTCCGCAAATGTTTATCTCGATTAATATGAAATGGATGGAGAAAAAGAGCTTGTAAAAGTAGTTTGTACAAGAGTAGAGAAAGTCATGTGAGTGTAACACATCAGAGTTTTAGTTTATCTACTGCTTACTTAGAGTAAGTAGACTAAGTATTGCATTCCACCAAATAATTTCATACCGAGATTTCATCGGAAATAAATGTCGTTAGCCTCCCTAAACCCGTGTTTGTCTTGACTGTGGACAGCATAAATAAAAAAACCAAAAATCGGTTGAATACTAAAATAGGCTTTTAAGTTCAGCGTCTCTCAAGGATGCCACACGAAGATTTTCAAGGAATTCTCCCACCCCAAGCTATTCTTTACATCGAGAATTTTTCGGTAGTTTTATTTTCTCAAGAATGTTTCTGACGATTTCGATTAAAGCACCACAGTTTTAAGACGTTTGCATGACGAATAAAATGTATATCTTAAGTTTTCTTAGTGCAACTCATGAAATCCTCTTCATTCTCAGTGAACTTTTATGCAATCGTTATATCGTAAGATATAGACAAAATCATACCACAAAAAGAGGGATATAATGTATGTCAAATAAATTTGTTTAGCGTTATCCATTTGAGATATAGCTTGTTACTGGTTGAAATTTCAAATACTTAAAACTGTTTGTAGGTGGCAAGTAGCTATTTAGGTTTATACTTTCTCTACTACGTACAGTAAGTAGGGGAAGCATTGTATTCCACCCAAAAATTCGATACCGAGATTTCACATACATATTTTGAGATCCCCTGAATCCAAAAAAACATTTTTGGAAACATATCCGTGTGTGTGTGTCTGTCTGTGAACAGCATAACTCAGAAACGAACAGTCGGATAAACACCAAACTTGGTATTTAGGTTCAGTATCTTCCAGAGATATGACACGAAGGTTTTCAAGAAAATCCTCCAACCCAGACTACCCTTTACATGGAACATTTTTCGAAACTTTTAATTTTCTTAAAATGGCTTTAACGATTTTGATTAAAATATCATATGTTTAAGATATTTTTATGACAAGTGAAATGTATATCTCGAATTTTCTGGGAATGTCTCCAAAAGTATTCTTCATTGTGAACGACTTTTGCATAACTGTTAAACCATAAAAGGTAGAGAAAAGTTTACTACACAAAAAAATGTAGATCGCGTTAAAATACACAATTTATGCCATATACATTTTTTTTGTTGAGTGAACCATTTTCGAGATATTGCGGGGTATTCCTAAATTTTCCAATACTTATAGTTTTTCTCAAAATCGTTATTCATTTTTTTTGTCCTGGTAATGCAAAGAGTATGAAATACTCCACATAGCAACCAGCTCTTAAAATATTTGACTATAGCTTAAAGCCTACCAATTCCCCTTGCATCTACAAGAAAATTAGCAATAAGATTAACATCTCGATATCTCGATTAACGTGAAGCATATGGAGAATTAGCGTTTGTAAAAATAGTTTGTACAAGAGTAAAGAAAGTCATGTGAGTGTAACACATCAGATTTTTTTGTGTCATGGTCATGCAAATAGCATGCAATTTCAAAACCACGACATAGTCATCCGCTTTTTAAAAATCAGATACTGTTTTAGTCACCTACAACGAAATGTGTAAATGTGCAAGTAAGATTATCTCGATTATCAGAAGTGACAGAAGAATAGCTTTTGTAACGAGTTGAGAAAGTGAGTAAACAAAGTGATGTGAAGGCTAGGAATGCTACACACCAGATTTGAAATTGTTCATTTAAGAAAAGCATTGCAAATTACGGACTAATTGGGTATTTCGCGTTATTTCGATACGTTTTCAATCGCAGAAGCCTGTTCCCCATTTGAAGTTTCACACATAGAAAAGAAGAAGTGGAGGTTTTCGAAACAATTTAAAAACACCTGCATTTTACCTGCATGAAACTTCGTTAAATAGGAAAATGAAAGTATATGACGTGGCGCTATCACAGTTTTTCTCTATCTGTGCCACAAATTAATCACAAAGAATAAATAGATTTTCCACATACTTCGTGTTAATCATGATAAACGTGGAAATAATTGTTTTTGATACACAGTTTTACTCGCACTAGCTATACAAGAGCATACTGGAGGCTGATACGATAGTTAACTGCTTTGTGCTTCTCCCATACTACTGTGCGGTCCAAATCTTTTGACGTTTCGTGACAACCAATACGGAGTGGCCGCGCGGTTGCCAAACTTCACTTCGTCAGAACGTTATGCGTTTGTTATAAATGCTATCGCAATGTTCACTTAAACATACAAGAAAATAAGAGACACGATAGTGAAAATGTAATACAAAAAATAGAGAAATAAAGAATTCATACCTTTCTATGCATCCTTTGTTATTCAACTGCCACAGTTGAAGAAGATGGTTTGTTACGTTATTTTTTACCACGCTTTGGTCGTCAATTTGAAGTATTTTATATTGAAGGAGTTCTATTACATTTCGACTGTTGGGGAGCCAAACTTGTAGTAGTTGCAACCGCACGTATAGCCTTTGCCCCAAATGTACTTTCAGGTGGCCTATGCCCCAAGTTTAAAAAAACTATTAACTTTGTAATTAAACTGTTTCTTTAAATATTATATTTATGATTGCTTCGGCTGCGTCAGTATTTTTTTTTATAGACATGGATGTCTTGGAGGTGTTTTGGTGCGACAAGAATGTAGGCTTACACAGATTATAATTTTACTTCACTCCTTTTGTTATTGCTTGACACGATTTATATAACACTTCACTGATAGAGAGCTGAGAGATTCTTTTTATTATTAATTACACTTTTTAACACGTAAAACTATTTTTCGCCTCATACGAATATACATATTAAATTTCATGACACCTTTTGCGTCTGGTTACAATCACTGTCTGCAGGCAACTAAACTCTAAATTTGTAAAATTTTCTCGTTTTCAGTTTCTGATTGGCCAATCCTACTCCAATAGAATACCTTCATTTAACTAAAGCTTTTTCTGGTTGTTGATTCGATATTTTATAAACTGTCACTAAAAATGACATCATTGCTTCCAAGAATCAGAAGTAGTATTGTTAAACTATTAAACTCATAATTGCCTCAAGGTTACTTCATTGTTACCTCTTGTTAGCGACTTTTAAGTTATTATTCTCACAGCTCCTACATTAACAAATTACGTAATGCATTCACATAACATTATTACACATGGATACTATAATATAAGCAGATGCAATGACTGTTACATACATTTTACAAATTATTACATACACATATTGCTTCAAGGCTGGCTGTTATTGAATTTACATATTATATAATTAGACTGAAATTATTTAAGTGTTAAAAATACTGCCTCAAGCTAATGGGATACCCTCATCGTCCTCGATATCACGTTTATCATAAAATTAAAAAACACTGCGACACACATCTTATTCGATCGTCCAGGTTTGTCATTCCCTTAGGTAAGCGTACATGCTTTCTCGGCGTTGTAAGTAATTTCGCTTCCCTACACACACGTGAAACAGTTGATGTACTTAATGAGCACGCCTCAGCCGTAAGTTCTTGACATTTCATGAAGTTAAGATTTTTGCGGTTTTCTTCTTTGGCATACTTTTTAAATAAATTATACACACTGAAGAGAGCAACCTCAACCTTACTACAATATCCACTCGTACTACAGACTCACTAAGCCACATTTTTATGAAAGAGTTAGCTTTATAAAGGCTAGACAAACCCATCACTGTAAGAACTGACTACACCGCGGATAATTCACAACTGAGTCAAAGCGTGCTATAAAAAGTACACCATCAGTGTATTTGCTTTATCAATGTTTATTTTAACCTGGAGTATCCCGTCAATGGTGTAATGAATTCCATTGTTGATGCTTCCTCGAGAATGTGATAGCAGTTGCTGATTCCGTGCTTAATGTTCAGTTGGCTTGTGCTTTATATGACTTATTATTATTGTTATTATTGTTCTTTTTTTATTTATTTTTTGGGTAGTGCATTCTAAGTAACGAGGTGTTGAATGTTCTAAAAAGCACAACACGCTCTTCTCACGTAAAGGATACGTGTTTAATTCTAGGACCTGCATCATGCAGAAGCAAGGATAATAACCACTAAATGCAATTAATTATTGGTTTGCCAATGGTATTATTCTGTGAAACAAAACCATACATGGCGTTATTTATTAAAAAAACGTCATGTATGGTTATGTAGAGCTACGTCAGAGGGCTTCGAAAGGATTTTCATGACGAGTTTATAGCTGTATTAGAAAACCTCGTGGAATAAGTATTTATAAAGTATTTAGAACGTGGAGAATGGCATATTATTAAGTGATAATTATGCCTATTACATAACATATAAAGTAACTACGACAGCAATGGATTTATTACTATTATAAGCATGACTATGACTAAAAGTCTGGGTTTAAACATCACGAAAGATAACTATAAATTAATGGCGTACCATTGGGTGTAAACATATGATTCTTTTTTTGTACATGTTCAGGAAAACGTCACCTTTTATCCCAACTTATTGTTGCTTTTCTGAAATACGAAATACGCATGCGCGCACATGATATTCCAATTAGAGTTTTACCAGCGGCACGGTGTACTGTCCGTACGAGGCAACGCTGCACTTCAGCTATTCGCTATTGCCATTTTAGTGGACACCCCTCAAACGTCAAGAGATTTGGACCGCATAGTAGATGGCTGGTTACGAGACGAATCTCGCTAAAGCGGCCAGAGCTCTTACTGACTATTAATTGGATAAAATATTTCTGCAAATGAAACTAGTACCTTCATAATGATTAGGTTCTTACAATTGCCGCTATAATCACAAAGAAAATAAGCAGTACCATAACAAAGGAGACGCTGGAAATGTCCTCTTGTATCAACACAATTCTTACATTTTTTTCGGAACTTTCTTTCACGTATCAGTTGAACACCCCAAATAGAGTTTGTTTATATGTTTGAAGTTTTTTAATGGGTAGGGTTCTTATATGCTTTACTTTACAAGTTCCTCTATAAATAAGAACCACAATAAGTAAGACTGGTGGACAGTTCGAAAATAATGATAACGGAATTAAATTAATCTTTAGCTGTATGCGCGATGGCAGTGTCTTACTGAAAATATCCAGACTAATATTCAGTATAGATCAGTTCAAAGAATGGTTCGAGTATGTAATTTGCGTAACGTAAAGGAGCTTCTGCGCATGTGCAACTAGTATGACGTAATTACTTTATGGGAACAAAAACATGCGAGTCGTGCAGACGTGAAGAAATGAACTACACTATATTCACTCTTAGGCTGATCCGCGGCAAAACAAACCCACGTGGTCAGTGCACCGTGTTGCAACACGGTAGCAATGCGCCCAGGAAAGTAGTGCCATGGTAATCTCTGAATTTTAGAATGAATTTATCCACAAATAGTATAATATTCTCTACAAATACCTAAAGTTTCATTTAACGCTGATTTATACCGCAAAACAGAGCTACAAGTCCCATGATGCAATTTGTATGAGTCACTTGACATCCGGGTAGCGCAGAATATTGTTTACAGCAAGAAACGAGCAGTTGTGTGTAGTATCATGGAGGACAGTGAATTCGCTCTTTGTTTTGTCGAATTACGTAAAGCATAAGCCACGCAAACCATTGACTAGTGGTGAAAAAACAAGTGTTGAATCTTTATTGTAAGTTATGTGAGAAATATCCAACACTTTCCGCGAAAGAAATGGCGAAATTAACTTCTGAGTTCACCGGTGTTTCGAGTACAAGTATAAACAGTGTTTGTGCCGAAAGATCTGAAACGAGAAAAGTGGTTACACCCGGAATAAAGCAGAAAAAGAAAGCATATGAAATACGCGATGTAGTGACCTTGAGAAGAATGCAATTCTTGTAACAGTACACAATTTACTTTTTAAAATGAGCCGCCAACAGTTAATAAAGTGCCGCTTCCAGAGAGTGAATAAATTAAGTTATCGCATACCTTTTACTTTATTTTTCGCCGATTTATTTTAGAATTAACTATTATTATATGTGCAAACGTTTATTTTGTTACAACTGTCAATCTTAGCATCTTTAATCCTAAACAGAATATGCTAGTCACCGCACGTGGTCTGAAAGAGTGACAGTATTTCTAGTGGAATGGCGGAAGGATACATTAAAACGGTGCACTGGTCACCTGGGGTTTGTTTTGACGCGCATCAAACAGAGTGGATACAGTTTAGCGCGCGAAGCTTTTCCTTCAGTAAGTTTACTTCAATGCCACTGGGTGGTAACCACGTTAGTCACTGTAGCAGAAGTAGGTAACGTGCACAAGCGCGGAAACTTCTGCCGGTTTTACCATACCATCCATAATCTCAACTACAATTTAATTTACTCATTACTTCGTTCTTGCGGTACTTAATTATGTACATATACAACAAAGATACAAAAAATATGGTGTTGCGCTCACATAACTTACTTTACTCCTGTACAAACTATTTTTACAACACTTATTCTCTATCTACTTCATGTTAATCGAGATATCGAGATGTCAATTTTATTGCTAATTTTCTTGTCGATGCAAGGGGATTTGCTAGCCTTTAAGCGATAGTCAAATATTTTAAGAGCTGGTTGCTATGTGGAGTATTCCATTCTCTTTGCCTTACCAGGACAAAAAAATGCACAAGAATTCCTATTTGAGAAAACGTGTAAGTATTGGAAAATTTAAGGGAATAACAAGCATTATCTCGAAAATGGTTCACTCAACAACAACAACAACAAAAAAAGATCATATGACATAAATTGTGTATTTTAAAGCGATCTGCATTTTTTATGTAGTAAAATTTTGTCTATCTCTTATGGTTTACCAGTTATGCAAAAGTCGTTCACAATGAAGAATACTTATGGTGACATTCCCAGAAAAGGTATACATTTTATTTGTCATGAAAGTATCTCAAATATATGTTATTTTATTCAAAATCGTTAAAGCAACTTTTGAGAAAATTAAAATTTTAAAAATGCTCCATGTAAAGGTTAATCGGGTGAGGGGAATTTCTTGAAAACTTTGTGTTGCAATTGTGGAAGATACTGAACCTAAATACCAAGTTTGGGGTTTTATCCGACTGTTCGTTTCTGAGTTATGCTGTTCACAGACAAACACACACACACACACACACACACGGACATGTTTCCAAA
The DNA here is from genome assembly GCA_030765065.1 of Deroplatys truncata. Lineage (NCBI taxonomy): Eukaryota > Metazoa > Arthropoda > Insecta > Mantodea > Mantidae > Deroplatys > Deroplatys truncata. The sequence continues at coordinate 92,554,364 of CM060979.1, forward strand.
ATGCTTTTTTTGGATTCAGGGGGTCTCAAAACATATATTTCCGGTGAAATCTCGGTATCGAATTTTTGGGTGGAATACAATACTTCCCCTACTTACTATAAAGTAAACATCTGGTGTTGCACTCACATAACTTACTTTACTCCTGTACAAACTATTTTTATAAACACTTATTCTCTATCTACTTCATGTTAATAGAGATATCGAGATGTTAATCTTATTGCTAATTTTCTCGTAGATGCAAGGGGAAATTGGTAGGCTTTAAGCAATAGTAAAATATTTTAAGAACTGGTTGCTATGTGAAACATTCCATCGTCTTTGCATGTCCAGGACATTAAAAAAGAAAAAAAGAAGAAAAAGAACGAATAACGAATTCCTTTTTGAGAAAAAGTGTAAGTATCGGAAAATTCAAACAAATAGCAAGGAATATTTCGAAAATAATTCACTGGAGAAAAACAATGTGTATGACAAACTGTATATTTTAACGAGATCTATATTTTTGTGTAGCACAATTTTGTCTATCTCTTACGGTTTACCAGTTATTCAAAGGCCATCCAGAATGAGGAAGACTTTTGGGAACATGCCCAGAAAATTTAAAGCATGCATTTCATTTGCCTAAAAATATCTTAAATGTATGATATTTTAATTATAATCGTTGGCTATTTTTGAGCAAATCAAAATTTTTGAAAAATGTTCCTCGTAAAGGGTAGTCTGTGGTGGGGGGATTTTCTTGAAAATCTTCGTGTCGCATCCTTGGAAGATAGTAAACTCAAGTACCAAGTTTGATATTTATCCGACTTTTCGTTTTTGAGGTATGCTGTTCATCACACACACACCCACCCACCCACCCACCCCCACACCCACACCCACACACACACACACGTTTCAAAAACTGCTTTATTTGGATTCAGGGCACCTCATAACATGTACTTCAGGTGAAAGCTCGATATCTAATTTTTGGGTGGAATGGAACTTACTATACGTAGTAGAGAAAGTGAAAATTATTTCCCAGATGTGTTATGCATTATTATCATATTATTATTATATTATTATTCTTACTATTATTATTATTATTATTATTATTATTGATGCTGTGTTGCAAGCGGATGCAGTTTTATCAATTTCTTCATAATCATAGCTACGAGTATTATATGCAGCAGATGGTATTTTACATTTTTCAGACATTTTCAGGCTGTCTAACAGTTGTGAACACCCAAACTGTGTACTCACGAGCCGCTACTGATTTTTACATTATGGTTACTTAAGATATTTAGCCGATTCTCGTTATCACGCAATAATTCAGGGACAATATTGATATTCTAGGTTTCCTTGGTAGATCATCAATGCTGTAGCATGCTACGTTCATTGAAATTACGGTTTCCTGTGCGAAGTATCCAAAGATGTTTAGGAGAATGTTTTACTATGGAGAATCGAATTCATTCCCTATTTTATTTGTAAGCTTTCACACGGCTTCTCTGCTTGGAGGACCCCACACTTGGAAATTCCGTTAAATATCTTTTTCTAATTTCTCTGCAAGTTTGTTGTCACAGGCTTACAGCGAGCAATATCGGAAAGCCCGAATCTACATCATGCGGTCGCTGGCGGCGCGAAGCATGTAAAAGCGAAGGAGTTAATAAAATGATCGACAGCAAATTATATACACATAAGATATCAGTTAAGGTGAAAGTTTGCCAACTCCAAACTTCCATGCTTGCACGTGTTTATTTCAGAACACGCGATGTTAGGATTAATACAATTTCTTACTCTGTTCTTGCATATACATCGCTTCTTCCAAATAGCCGTGCTAGTATGTATGTGTTTTATCTGCTATTGAGATCACAAAACAGCAATATATCCTTCCACTCGTTCATAAATTTGGACTAGTTTTATTTTTTTTATATTTAAAATATCTTGGTATCTTAATTGGACATAACATGAATATTTGGGCACACATATACTTGGAAGATTAATGTCAAATATTGGAGGAACTAAAGCAAGTAAAAGGAGAGTATTGGAAATTGTAGTTAACTCAATAATTCTATACTGTACATCAGCTTGGAACACTTGGATAGGTAAAACAGCATATAGGAAGGTACACCGAAGATAGCAATAAGAATACCATACCTTAAGGTCTCCACTAGCAGTACAGGTGATAGTGGGCACCATACCCACACATTTACTGGTCAAGGAACCTACACAAGGGAGCTCAAAAGAAAAAAGCAAAAGATAACAATATGGAAATCTGACAACAAGAATGGCAAACAGAAACAGAAGTGGCCCAATGGACGAAAAGATTAAAACAGGAATGACGAGGAATCGTGGAATAGTAGGTTTCCACCTAATAGAGTTTCTAATGTGACTAGTTAACAATGAAAACTGCTCATATTGTGGATATAGAGATACCCTCGAGAACACAATACTAAAATGTTATAAATGGAATGAGTTTAAGCTACAAAGTACAAGAAAAATTGGAAAAGACCTTGCAGTTGAAAATATAATTGAAATTATGCTAGAGAGTAAAAAGAACTGGAATATTTTACAAGCAATTATAGTTAATATTATTAAAGTAAGAGAAAGGACGAAAATAGTTTCATTTATGTCAATCAATGCTTATGGAACACCAAACACTGAATTATATTTCCAGATGACAAATGGTCCGAAGAACAGATAATCCAAATGTTATTTACACAAATGTTATACACTTAACAGTTTTTAGTCTCTCTACGGCTTCTCTGTGGTAGGTATATTAAGCTCCTATCGAGACTTAACCTTAAAATGTTTTAGCTTCCCTTAAAAAATGAAAAAATGTCCATGTGTCTGTCTGTGTGCGTGTGCGTACGCGCGTGATTCAAGTCACAGTTTAAAGATGTCGGAGGATTTTTAGGACAAACCTTGCAACACAAACAATTCTCTAGATGGAAAAATCTTGTACTTATGTCAAAAATGACATGAAAATTAAAACGTATATCATGAATTTATCGTGCATAGCTTGTGAAGTGCCATTAATTCTTGTTGAAATCTATGTAACTAGGACAAAAATAAGATATCGTCCAACGCTTACATTTTAAAATGTAGATTTAATTATATACAATTTGTTTCCTAGCATTGACAGTTTCCACTATATTTTCCTTAGTTGAAGTGCAGTGGAATAGATATGCAACTTTATTATTTTTCGCTTGAGCCCAGTAGTAATAAAAAACTAACTTACGATTTAAGTACTTCAGTTTTCTTTTCTCATACGAGGCATGTTTCTGAAGTACCGTTGTAATATTTTGCTGCTGCAGCCGCGATTTTGAACATTCGTGATCACTTCCTCCGTTCATTAGGAAGCCAGACGCAGCTGTGAGCGAACATCACTTTGTGTTTTCCTGTTGTTAGAACGTCTCAAAATGTTCAAAACAATGAACGTCCCGCCGATTGAGGTCAGATCAGCGATAGGCTTTTTGAATGCGAGAAAAGTTACATTCATTGTTAATTGTGCGAGGTTTACGGGGAAACAGAGTGACAACGCCCGGCCACACACAGCCAAACAAACTCAAGGTCTGACCGCAAAAGTTGCTAAAATTCAAGCACTCTCCCTACAGTCCGGATTTGGCACTAAGAGATTTTCATCCGTTTCTTCACTTGAATAAATTCCTTGATGGAAAACATTTAAACGACAATGATGTTGTAAAACAAGAAGTGCAGACTTGGCTTTCATCACAGGCGGCATCATTCTTTGACGAAGGCATACAAAAACTGGTTTCCCATTACGACAAATCCCTGCGGTGATATGGTGTAAGGTATAGTGTAGGGTATAAGGTAATGAATGATAAAGTATTTGGAATATACTATTCTGTTATTTTTTAAAAAATTATCGGCACTTCAATTATAAAGTATCCAGCTGAAATTTGTGTGGAAATAGCAGTATACTTTGGGACATCAGATATGGTGAGCTTTAATCTGCTGTTGACTTTCATAGTACCAGTGCTGACAACGTCATGGCTTAGACAATCTTAACATTGTACAGTGCTTTTCCTTTATACTATGGCCACCGCACGGCTGTTCACGCGCCGGCAGCCGAAGCTCGAACTCCCGCCGAAACAGTTATAATATCCCCGCAACTGTCTCAATTTCTCATAGTTACAGTTACAATTACAAAGATAATATGCATCTTATCATAAGACATGTTGGCATGTTATCCTCTATCCGCACATTTCTGGAAATCTTCTCAGGAAATTTTCCATTCACAATGGTGAGTTTAGTATCTCAAATTGATATTTGTATTAGTTTTGGTAATGTATGGAATTTGTTGCACAAATCTTATTTTTCAAGTTTTCTCAAGATAAAAATCACATACAATTAAACCAGGGGATTGTGAGAACCATAACAGTTAACTAATCGACCTAACTTTCCCAAATTAACTTTAATGATCATGAACTGTGTGAGCGGTAGCAAAGTCTTGTTGCAAAAATCCAGACTGACTTTCAATGTCATCTAGCTGTTCAAAAACGAGTGTAAGTCATGCCTGTACCTCTCTGCATTTATTGTTTGATCAAAAAATATAGGTGTTATTATTCTGTATGCATTTACTGCACATATATTTTGGTGTCGTGTAAAGGAATCTCAATTTAAAAAATTGGGTTTCTCTGTGCTCCAATATCTGTTATTTTGCGGCGAAGTATAGTCATATAAATGTAACCATGCTTCGTTAGAGAAGAATATTAAATAGGGGTCAACTACTCTATCATTTCGCAAAATCCAATTACAGAAATTAACCTGACGCTGATGCTCATATGAAAAATAAGGCGTATGCAACAAACCCCCATAAGTTGTAAGAGCTAAAAGAAAACTTTAGGCGAGAAATTCACTCAATTTGGGATATGAAACTCTCCAGTGTAAATGAGAATTTCCTGAGAAGATACCAGAAATGTGTGGATAGAGGACATTTCTAACAGCTCTTATGAAAAGGCATGTGTCATTGTAATTGTAAGTATGAGATCAAGAGGCGTATGCAGGGATATTTTAACTGCTTCTGCGGGAGTCCGAGCTATAGCGGCCGGTGCGTGAGCAGCCATGAGGTGGCCACGGTGTAAAGGAAAAGCACTGTATGCTATGTCGTACTGTTTTCTCGACTTCTTTGGTAAAAATTCCAAAGTTATCTTCTCCGCTGCTTGAATAATTTTTCCTGGTTTTGACGAATCCATTTTCAAGGCATACGAATCAGACATTAATCGATAAAAGACTTATGCTTAATATAATATAATTTGCATTGCAAGAAACAACTGTAGTAATGGAGTGTTATAAAAATATTATTCCAGTGAGTGTTAAAATCAATTTGTTGTACTAGTAGCTCATTCTGCCAGCTCTACTTTTAGTGGCAGCTGTCTGAAAGGATGATTAATTACAGCTGGGAAACTTGTAGGTCATTATTACATAATACTTACGTTTTAAACGACGAACATGGCAGTTAATGAATTTCAAAGATTTATCACGTTACCGAAATGTCAAATATTTGCACTGTCATCGCCTTGTCTGCTGGTCTTTACCCACCGTCTGCTACCAACAAGCGTGATCTTCCTTGAAGACCGCAGGCTGACAGCGTAATATACGCTGCGACCGATAAAGCCAGCGTTAGTTCCCCGCACTAAACTCTCTCATTATTCTGGGTTCATGGTAACTTTGCACGCGCATTTAAAGTTGTCTTCGTCAGAAGGATATACTCTACCGATTCTTACCGATTCGAATTTAGCACTCCCAGTCCCCATGTCATTACAATGGGCATTCACTCACTAAATTCTGTGCAAAATAAAATACGTCTCCAACGTTTGACCATTCTACATCTTTCTTACTACATGTTCAAGTTTTTCATTCTAAATTTATGTCCATAAGAATGTTTCATACTAAGCTACATTCATACGACTTTCTCTATCCACTATCATTTTATATACCCTCTACAAAGTAATCATGCAAGGGCTTATTTTTCTATCTGCTTCAAGTTAATTGTGACAAATATTTCCATAAATTTTCATTAAATATGTTGCTACAGCTAGAAAGGAGATAGTGGCAGTGAAATGTTTAAAAACGTGTCGCCAAATACTTGCCGTGAACTTTCTAAGACACCGTAAAAACAACTGCACCCTACAGCACTTTAACAAATGAAAATTTACACCACCACCACCACCACCACCACCACCACCAATAATAATAATAATACTAATAATAATAATAATAATAATAATAATCATCATCATGGATATCTCGCAAGCGATTGATGCCATAATAAGTTATTTGAAAGAAATTGTGTGTTTTAATAAATATACGTTTTATGTGAAGTACTTTTTGTCCTCTATTTTATCGTTTACCCATTGTACTAAATTCCTTCTGAATGAAGACCTCTTCACGGACTATTTCTAGGAAATTTAATTTGTTTATGTAGGTGTCTTAGACAAAGAATTTTATTCCAAATGTTTTACTACTGTTTGAGAAAATAAGTTAAAAAATTGTACATATAAAGGGCAGTTTCGGGTGAGAGATTTTCTTAAAAAAAATCTTCGTGTCGCACATTAGGAAGATACTGAACTTAAATACCAAGTTTGGAATTTATCTGTCTTCTCGATTTTGAGTTATGCTGTTCACAGTCTCACATATACACAGACCTTAAAGGACCTCAAGGTGCCGAGGATTCAAGGTGCCTCAAAACAGGTAATTCCCGTGGTGAAATCTTGATATGTATTTTTGGGTGGAATACAATACCTTCTCTACCTACTAGGTACGTGCTAGAGAAAGTAAAAATCTGTTTCATGTATATATATACGTATAGGGTGAACCATTTAAGTTAAGACTGTACAGTATCTCCAAAACTAAGCGTTGTAGAAAGAAATGTCTTGAAAAAAAGTTGCTTGATATTATGGGGAAAAGTAAAAGCCATTAGTCATGTTTTATTTGGAGAACGTTATGTTGGTAGTGTTAGGTTTAATACTTTTAAATGGGAACCTACAATTTAAATTGACCCTAAAATGACCATTACAATGTCCTACAAATAAAACACAAAATGGCAAAACATAAAACACGACTAATGGCATTTATTTTCTCCCATAATATAAGCAACTGGGCTGGTAGGTAGGCCGGTGTGGTGTTCCAGGATGGAGGTATTTAATTAATGCACAGGGGATGCATTGGCCCAATAAATTGTATTATTGCTTTAGTGGTAGTGCATTAGAGCCCGTAGTCGGGCCACTCAGACTGGGTGAGGCCCGAGCAAGCACAGCAGATTTTAGAGTAGATATATTCTTACCTGTTCACCTGGTGTTGCGTTGGCGACTTGTGTATTGTAAGCGGACCATAGGTCATTGATGATGCAATTCGTCCTCTTCACAATTCCAACTGATTCCGACGACGATTCTGACCCTATTCCGCACACAGTGAGCCAGACCCCCGTAGTATAAATACATACAGAGGTGCTGACTTCGCGTTCCTTAGCGCGTCCGTGTTGAGGTAACCTCGTTTCGACACTTTCTGCTTGGTTAACTCATCTGATATAATCCTCGGCGCTCAACCTGGTCCTCTACAATATTATGCCTATGCTAATATAAGCAACCCCTTAAGCAACTTCTATTCAAGACATTTCTTTCTAGAACTCTTAGTTTTGGAGATATTGTACAGTCTCAACTTAAATGGTCCACCCTGTATATAGCGAGTGTGTGTGTGTGTGTGTGTGTGTGTGTGTGTATGTGTCCATCTGATGTAGAGCTGTGGCTCACCCCCTCATCTCGGCTAGTAGTAGAACAGTGATTCTCCAGGTCTGACAGAAGGGTTTCCACGGTTATTTCACAAAACAAGTATCATTGGAGTATTATAGTATCATAATAAATAATTCTAATCAAAGGCTAATGCTGCCAGACAACGAAGAAATGGTACGCTCGGCTTTGCTCGTTGCGTCTTCTACGTCTTAGAAAAGGAGCAAGTGGGTGATGCATTTTCCATATCCGAAGTATAGCTTCACTATGGTTGGTTATAGCGAACTTCTAATCTTTGAAAAAGTGAACCTATGGTTACGCTTAGAATGCATTATTGAAGTTTGAGCGCGTTTAAAACGTCAATTGATAACAGACGTTATGATAACAGACCTAAAGCATATCCCGTACTAAAAATGAACGAATAAATAAATAAAATCTGAATATACTACCCCGGCACCTTTTGTTACTACACCGGGACATGCATTCAAACTTTACATTTCTCACAACACATTTGCATTTTATATTACATCAATATTTTTTGCGATAAAATAACTACAAACTACACACTGTCTACAAAATAATAAATCAAAATATAAATAAAAGAAAAAAATAGAAACTATTAAATTGGAGTAAAGGCCTAAATGAAACTTAATTACAGTTTTAAATTCTATATTTATCTACTCGCTTTCCTGGCTTCCAGCACACACATCTAGCTACTAACTACTCATATTTAACCACATTCACTGGAAACCAGCGAAAATTTACTGGTATCCAGCACAAAATCTTCTAAGCTACTAATCATTTTAATGGTTTCATTTATATTTCTTTTTTATTTAAAAATTCCTTGGTCAAATTATAAAAGTTAAACTAGTCTATCTGTAATATTTCATAATAATTATTTAAGTTTTAGTAAGTTAGTATTTAGTTTAATTTATTTATTTGTGTTTATGAAATTATGCAGTTATTTATTTACCTTATAAACCTTTATTTAATTTCTATATTAATTTTTCTGATATCTTCTTTTTTATTTATTTTATATATAAACGTAAATTTTTATTACTCTATACTAAACCTTTATCTCCTTTAACAAAACACTAAGTCTTCTATCACCACATATCCACTCACTTTACACTACATCATTTCACTTCACTCACATCCTCCATTTTATTCTAACTCCATTTCCAATTCCAACCCCCCTCCTATTAATAAAATAATAGCAAATTCATGCCCCCATGCATCTAACATAACTCCATTCACTATTCCTCCCAATTCACATTAACTGCCCCTCCATCAATGGCCAACCTGCTAGCTGCTCCTCCAACGATGACGAACCTGCTCCCCAACATAGTCTTCTTCTCTCCTTTACTCTTCTTTACCCAGCCTCCTCCTATAAAAACCACATTTCTCTCCTCCACCTTAATTAAAATCATCTTCTCTCTGCCCATTCCTGTCGTCCCGTGAAAACAACAAAAGACATTCTTCTATTTGTTGTCAGATTTCGTCTAGTTAAGTATTAATACTCGTCATTACTTCCGTCTCCATCTTCTCCTCTTCTTCCTTCTCCTTCAATGTCAACATTTGCAAGCTAACCATCTCTCCAATTATACTTCTATCTTCTCTCATATCTAAATTTTGATTTACTATTCTTATCCTATAAGATTTAATTTTCTCTCTCCCTCTCCCTAATTCTTCTCTCCTTGCTTTTGGTAATAAGCCTTTTTTCCAGGCTGTTTTAATTATATAATTCGTTAATTGTTGTAAATGTTTAATCAAATTAGATGTCTTAAAATTGCATACATAGTATATCCTCCTTTATGTTCCCTTCCTTCTAATACATGTTGATTACGTGTCCATTACATTCCGGCGTGTACCTAATTCCACAACCATCGCATATGTTGTCATTCGTCCTGTTAATTTTCGTCCTGTTAATTTTATTCGAATACGTCATGTCCCTAATAAAGGCATTAATCCTTTGTTGGTTGTATGTGTGTTAGTCGTAATATTTCTTGAATATTTAAAAATAGCTGAAAAAATCTTCTTCCCTCGTCTATTTCCTCGCATTCATATTACCATACTGTCGTCAAATCTTTCTTAATATCAAATAAAGTATTACACTTAACTCCAACTATTTTTTCTAGCGCTTGAAAATCTTTTCTCGTATCGACTGCAGGCTGCAGATGTTAACGACAGAACTATCCCGCTCGGTAACCTTCCTTATTAGCGGTGCACATAGTGGTGCACAGATAAAAATAAATATTATTCCAAAAAAAATTGGACTGATCAGTTGCAAAAGGCTAGAGCATTAATGAGGAAATTTATAAAAAATCTGTAATTTTTACTGAAAAGGAATATAATTTGAATAAGCATTAAACATTACAAATTACTGTTGGAGATTCCAGGAAAAATATTGGCAAACTTTTGTAGAAAATAAATTGCAGCAGAAAGTATGGGAAATACTTATAAAATTATAATGGATAAAATAAAGAAACGGGAAGTTATAACAAGACTGGAGAGAGGTGATGGAGGAATAACTGACTGTTGGAGAAGATTCTATTACATTGATGTTAAATATATTACTGCCTGATGATGAAGTGAAAAGTGATAACACACTCACACACACACACACACACACACACACACACACAAGGAAAAGGATTGAAATGAATTACCTAAGTTAGAATATCAGAGTAATTTATCATTGATATCTCAGAAATTAAACTATTATTTGAAAAGTTTAAAATCCAAAAATGCTACTGGCCCTGATGGGATAATGAATGAGGTATTATATAATTTAAAAGATGAGATTACACCCTTTCTACACATGCTGTATAATGACTGCATCTGGATAGGTAGATTTCCTAATATTTGGAAGGCGGCAAAGGTTGTAATATTAAAAAAGGGGTGTGAATAAAGATCCTAGAATATGAAAATCATATGGAACTATATGTTTATTAAACACCACGGGGAAGATTATGAACAGCTATTATATAAAAGAATCGTAGAATATAGGATCATGATTGCCATGAATATGAATCAATTTGGATTTAGGAAAGGATGCTCAACTGATGAGCAATCAGATTAAAAAAATATGTAATACAAATAGTGATTGATATTTCCGGCGCATTTGACAAAGTGTGGTGGCCTCATTTTTTGTTACTTTAAAATATAATGATTATTCAAAAAGTATATATCACTTGTTAAAGGATTATTGTGTGAATAGAAAGATGTATATTTATGGAATAAATAATAGTGTTACCAAAAAATAACCAAAGGACGCCCACAAGGCTCAGTTCTCAGACCTTTGTTTTGGGATATTGAAATTGAAACCCTAATTGAAGATAGTGATTTATATACATTAAATACAATTGCATATACTGGCGATTTGATATTTTTAATTGAAGGACAGAATAAGAGGGAATTAGAGGATAAAGCTTATAAATTAACGGGAAAATTAAATATCTGGTGTAAACAAGCAAAATTAAAAATAGCCCCGAATAAATTCAGCTTTATGTTATTTAAAGGAAATTTTAAACGAGATCCAACAATTAAAATAAATAGTCAAAATAGTGCAAATATTTTGGAATTATTACTGACGAAAAGTTACATTTTGGGAAACATACCTAATATGTTCGGCAAAAATCCGAAAGGGTTATGATGAAATTAGTATTTCAGAAAAATATTGAAATTTTTTTGAAAACCATATCCATCTACCATAATGCAATATTTTTTCAATAACTACTTATGGAGCAAGTGTTTTTGTTTCAAGAATGCAGGATGTTATGATTAGAAGATTACTAAGAGGAACACAACGTAACATTTTATTGCAATTTACCGGGTCCGTTTGCACGATACCTAGAATGGCATTATTTGTGGCAACCGCAATATGGCCAATAGATTACCTACTACAATTTATGAAATTAAGGAAGCATTAAAACATAAGTGGCAAAAAGAATGGGAGGAAATAAATTGAAGGAAGAACAGTTTATAATTTATTTCCAAATATTCAAGAAAGACTGAAATAAAACTATTTACAACCGACTAAGGCATTTCATTTTATTATGGGTCATGGACCCTACAAGACTTATTAAAAATAATAATCAAAACCGCCGATGATGTCTGCGATATATGTAATGTTCAAGATACTTGAATGTTCTTGAATATGTGAGATATTCATTTATTAGAAAAACAAAAAATTTTGGAAGATTATGCTATATATGAATTTTGCGACATCTCATATTGGTTTTAAAATTACATCTAACAAATTATTGAGCATAGCTGCATGGGAACAAGATGCAAGATATGGAGAAGTAAGAATGCCGTTTACCAAAAGCAGAGCTGGAGAAAAGAAGATCTCAAAAGAATTCAAAATCGGAATCAAAATGTTGAGAATAATCCACTTTTAAATCCGCAAGTATTAATGGATGATGAAATTAATGAAATATAAATAGCAGAAAATATGTTGTTGTTTTGATGGTCGGCGAGAATGGGGAGGGAAATCGGAATTTTGGATAGAAGAAGAGGGCGTCGGTGTAGAGAATTTGGCTGTAAATCCCGAGGAGATGGATAAGGATGCCTTTTAGGAATTTGGGGGGAGAGAGGAAGAAGGCGCCAGTGCAGTAAATTAGGCCGCCATTGTTGCCGTGGAAGAGGGGGAGTTTGGAGAGATTTTGTGAGAGATGGATGCTTGAAGGTGTAGTTTGCTGCAGGTTATTATAATGGGAGAAATTGGCTTTAATTAAATGCAGGATGTGAAGTGTAAGTGTGGAGATAAGTGCTGTGTGTAGAAATTGTGTGTTGTGGAGTATGTATAGAAGATAAAAGTGAATGGAAGGAAGTGTTGTATAGTGAGGGATGGATAAGAAGAATGAAGATTTGATTATATATATATATATATATATATATATATAAATTATTGTAAATTGAAGTGTAAAAGCCAGTTTAATAATAATAATAATAATAATAATAATAATAATAATAATAGGATATGGTGTTATATATATATAATTTGATTTGGATTAAATATTTTAAATGTTAAAAATGTTAACTTATTGAATGGAAAGATAAGTAGGATATAATTATGATGATTAATGAATGAATGAAGTAAGATATATGAAGTTTATAAATTTATTGTGTGTAGGTTACTCAATTAAAATGATTTGATGTATGTGTATTTGTGTTTAAATATATATTTTAGCATTAAATAATAAGTGTGAAGTTAGGTATGAAATGTTTTAAATAATTCTAAAGGGGAAAAAATTGAATTTTAGGATTAATTTTGTAAAGGCATGTAGTTATGGATATCAGGAAAGGAAAATATAAATTATAAAATAAATGTGCCATACACAGTTATGAATATAAAGTAGATGATTTTAATTTTCATTGGTAATTTAAAGGAAATTAATAAATAAAAGTATAAATGAAGGAAATACTGTTAACTTGTATACAATTAGCTTAGTGTGAAAGTATAAATTTAAAAATATAAGTAAATTTGTAAATTATTATGCATATAAGTAAGTTTTAATATGTATTAATTTAACGGCATAGTGGTATATAGGAAAGAAAAAAGTACTTATTTAAGTTATAAGATTTTGGTAAATAGTACTGGATACCAGCATGTAACCCTGGATACCAGTGGAATAGTTTTTAGCTTTATAGCAAGTTTTGTCAGTTAAGTAGCCGGATACCAGTTGCTTTTATGCTGGTTGTCAGTATTAGTATAGATTTAGTAGATTTTGTAATTTCTATTTATTTACATCTTTATTATTTACTTTCTTTACTTATGTTTTATATTCTTATGTGTTTCCTTGTTTGAAGTTATGTAGTAGTTATAGACTAAATCTGTAAAATGAATGCATATACCGGAATTGAAAAAAATTGTTTCAGTAAATAGAAAATTTGAATATATGCCCCGGTATAGTAACCTAGATGCCGGGATTGAATATTCAGATTTTATTTTACTTTTTTATTTATTTTTTAATTTTTTTGTACATAGCGCATATAGCCGATATGTTGCCTTACCTTAAAAGAACGCACTGAATAATAAAACGCTAGAAATCAAGATAAAGTTAAAGAGCTTTTTATTTTTCGTTATTTTAATTCACTTGAATGTTGCCTTTTTATTCTACACGACTGTTTTGTTAATGTCGGTTTTCTTATTGCCATTCAATAGCGGCATTAACTTAAATCTTCGTCTCCATGTCGCTTATAAAACCTCTCACATAAATGTTGAAGCTGTCGTTCAGTTTAATGACGCATGCAAATAATCCTAACCCCTTCCTCTAAAAGACAGATTTATGTTGCATTGCATTTCGCTGAATCGTGGCTAAACTCTTTCATACGGCGATATCCAAATCACACTTTAATTTCACATTGATTGTAAGATCGTCCCTAAATTCTTTTTCCAGTCAGTCGCATAGAAAACTGATACCAACTGGAACGGGTCAAAGGTTGGTTCCTGAAGGTGGAAAACTTACGGAGAGAAAATTGCTTTTGCGATCTAGGAAATGGACCACTTATAATATACATCAGTGCACACCATAATTCTTGCCTACCTTTCTCTGTGGAAAATAAAAGAGGAGGGGTTTAACTCAGAGGACCATGGGCCCAATTCGGCTGCCTATCTGCCGGTAACCTACGATATAGATGGCAACATAAACGATAAATGAAGAAAGCCGAAGTTGACGTGAACGAAATGTAACATTTTTATCTGAAACAGAGTTGTTTACATTGTTAAACGCAATAACCGAACGGGATAGTTCAGGCGGTCACTCTGTGGCCCGCATTTGGGAGGTCGTGGGTTCGATTCCTGGCTACCGTCCATTCTGACCTTCGGTTTTTTCGGGGTTTTCCCGGGTCGTCAGTGCTGTGGTAGTTTATTTCATCCCCCGAATTTCCTGTACCTTCATTTCGTTCCATTTATAATTACATTCATCCTTCACGCCGTTTGTCCATTTCAGGTTTGAAAGTGTCGGTGATGGTGTTTCGGTGCAGCGTGAGAAGGGAAAAGGATCTCTCTGTGAACTTTCTCGGTCCCTCGAACTTCGGCTGCTTGTCGGTGTACACCGAACGCCCCCTGGGGGACGTTGGACCCTATATGGGACGGGGTTCTCGATATGCCTGTCCGACTGCTGGGGTGTCTATGTAGAAAATGCAGGGATCCTGTCATTACTGTACCGTTACTCCTGGTTCCGGCCGCCAGGTATCTCCCTTCACTTCATCCCTTCCTCTCGGGGCACTCCCTTGTGGGACGTCGGTATAATATGGTCACTCCTGGATCAGTGCTGATTCCCCTTTGCTTCACAATCTACTTCAATCCAAAGCATTCTACGACTTAAGTTACGATTTAAGGATTTAATCTCACTAATGCTTAGATGTGGCTTACTTTATTAAAGAATAATTATGGCCACGAAAGTTTACACTACATAGTTGTTTGCAGCAGCGATTATGCAGCATTTATGACAATTTCCTATTATCCTTGGTATCAACTCTCGAATGCATTAATAACCTTATAACAAATAATCACTAATCGCAATAAATAATATGCTATAATTTCTAATTTTAAAAAGTGAAATTCTTCTATTGCCTTTGGCTTACACTTATGTGCATAAAAAGTTATCCATTCCTTTAGATCCCAATAATGTTTTTCCCTCCGTATGGCTTCAACCTTCAGTCAACCTTGACTCCACGCAGTGGTATCAGTTCTCTATGGACTGACCTGCAAAAAAGAATTCAGGGACACAAAAAAACCAAACAAAAACGATGTTATAATCTATGTGAAATGAAGTAGTTATAGCCTCTATGAAAGTGTTTAGTTACGATTAGTGCACAAGGAAAGGCTAAACAATTTCATTTTCTTGTGAACAGGTGAGTACTATTTGCATAATTATATTATTAAACTGGACGACAGCTGCAACATTTATGTTCATATCTTTCATTATCAAAAGGAAATGAGTAAACCGACATTAAGAAAATGGTGGCGTAGTATGAAAATACAAGGTTTAAATGTGCTAAAAGAACAAAGCGTTCTTAACTTTCGCCGTTATTTATGTGCTTTATTATATTATATTATTTTTGAGTCAAAATTTAACGAAGCATTATCTTAACAGTACTCCACTAGCAAGAGCATTGACTAGTTATAATGTTACCCTTCGGCAGTTCGGGCATACTTTGCAACAGGTATAGTACCCTTGTAATCCAATGACCAGAATTATACTCGAGCAATAGAAGCGAGAACGCTGGCAGAGGGTGGGGATAAACTTGTCATTCCAACAAAAACAGCTGCGTTGCATTATGGGCCACTTTTTATACACGTCAGTATACGTGCTCTTTGTATTGAGGAATTACTCTCTCAATATTTTCTTTTCTATAGAGGAATAAAACGCATAGCCCGGGGCGCTTAAGTATTTGCGGCTCCTTTTGCCACAGCTTTCACAAACCAGTAGGCCAATGAAGTTGCTATAGGATACGAAACTTTTACAGAAAGAAAAAGGCAAGAGCACTCAACGCGACAGTTTGCAGAACATTTTACGTCGTTTCGACAAATCCTCTTAGGTTCACTCCGCGGCAGCCTGTTTTCTTTTCCTACTCTTATGTCCGACATTCGCCACAGTCAGGGTCATTCGTGCAATAAGCGAGTTTATACACGATCTAGCCCCACGATCTCAGAATTGACTCTGCTTTTCAGGACTTGTGTTCATCAGTGAAATAAATAATCTTTATATCAGCAGTGTAAAAATTTTGGTATTGCTTCCTATGAATTCACAATGAAATTGACTCTCCCTGACGTAAAATAAGCGTTTATTTTTTATTTCTGCGATGCACAGTCGAAAACAATAACTCACTTTCAGTCATGCTAATATTATAGAGTAGCTTATTGAGAAAGTAGGTGTTACTTTTGAAGTTTGTTGATGTTAGCTCCACGTAAGGACGTCAATTTGAGAAAGATATTTTGTTCGAGTTGTTGAAGTTTAACTGTCCCACGTATGGGTGCAAATTTGAGGAAGTAGTTGTTGTTATGCTACGTATGAAAAGCCGATTTGAAGATGTATTTTTGTTGTTACGCTCCAAGTTTTAAAAAAAATAAATATATTAACTTTGTTATTAAACTGCTTCTATAGATGGTATTTATGTTTATGTTTGCCTCGGCTGCGTCAGTCTTACTTTAGAGCCACGTTTCTCTTAATCAGGGCGCGGTGCAACACGAATATAGGCTTACACAGATTTTAAGTTTTAATTCACTTCTTTTTATTAATCCTTGACACAAATTAAATAGCACTACACTGATATCAAGGGCTGTGAGATTCTTTTATTTAATACTTGCATTTTGTTAACGCGTATACATAATTTTCGTTTCACACGGATACGTAATATTTCTCTAGAGAACAAATCTTCCATCCGGTCACTACCAAGGTCTGCCAGTAACTGAACATATTTCAATCGTCCAAACCCGTAAACGTCTGTACTTCAAGTCTGTGATTGGCTAATCCTAGTCCAATAGAATACCTGCATTTTACTAAAGCTTTTTCTGGCTGTTGATTGGCTATTATTAAACTGTCACATAATTTACATCATCGTTGCTCTAATAATGACTAGTAGCATTCAAACTCTCAAACTCATTATTGCTCAAGGTTACCTCATTGTTAGCAATTTTAACCTTATTATTCTCACAGCTCTTACATTATTAAATTACGTAATGCATTCACATAACATTATTGAACATGTTTACAGTAATATAAGCATTTGCAATGACTGTAACATACATTTTTTACAAGTTATTACACACATATTTATTCAAGGCGGGCTGTTATTGAATTTAAATATTATATAATTTAATTGAAATAATTCAAGTGTTAAAAATACCGCCTCACTATAATAAACAAAAACACCTAAAGAAAGCATGTTTTCAGCGATATATTGCTGCCTAGAATCAAAAGGTTACGAATGTCTTCCAATTTAGTCGTTCCTTTACAATAATTATGTCCAAGAAACAAAGGCAAGTCCAGTGGTTATATAAGAAGCTATAAATGCATGTGTACCAGTGCACAAATTCCTTCCGTGTTAGGAAATACTATATTCCAATATTTTCATTTGGTACTATTCCTGTATCTAATGCTAGTAACAACTGCCTTCAAATAGGATCCATTTTAAAATATTTTGACTGTCTATATGGTCTGGTGGTTAGTTCGTCTCTTCCAGAGGTACCTGGTTAGATTTCGAGTGTAGAAATACCCCTTACTCGTTATGAAAATGGCTAGAGTAAAGTAGCACTTAATTCCGCAGCAAGAAGAACCCAAAAGCATTTACATTTTATGAGGCGACAACTAAATTTGACTTTTAATAACACTAGTCGGTGTGGCGGGAAACGGTCGTTGGGCGACTTTTGTAGCTGGAAATCGATGATCCTTGGGTCGTTGTTGCCCGTTGCAGTGTTCTTCCTCCTCGGCTATTGGTGCTTGTCGGTTGTTGAGTATTCCATTCCTAACTATATTTAATTATTGAATCTCAGGTTCTAGTGGGTGAGGCAAGTTAAAAATACACTGCGAGTTTCTCTTAATCAACGAAGTTTATTTCACACTTTGTATAGTTATGGGTGGCTAGCTTATCCCATTATTATAATAATAATCCCACCACTTTAAGTTAGTCAGGAGCCTAGCTATATTCACACGCACCCCACCTCGTGCACCCACGTGCATCTGTAGCACCTCGTGTTGACGTGACTTCTCGATGAGATATAATCAGAATGAGAGCGGGCTCTGAGGCTTTGTCTGCCCTTATATACGGGAGCCAAGTGACGCTCCACTCCGCGTTTGAAAATGTAACAACGTTTCCTATTGGCCCTCAGGCCGCGTTACCCTGACATGTATGATAATGTGCGGGTTCAGATCCGTGCGCTTGGGCGCCATGATGTAGCGTGGTACCGGTGACAGGTACGGTCTTTATGATTTCTTGGAATTCTTGCTAGCTCGCCCGTGTCTTACAATCAGCTTTGTACAAATGTTATATGTTGAATATTTTAACATGTTAGTGACTTAAATTATTACTGTACAATTCTTATATATATATATATATATATATATATATATATAGATATGGTTCCCCTTTCCTATGTACAATTTCTCTATATATGTATAATATATCCCCTTTCATCGACATCAAAACCCTCTTGGGAAAAAGATGTTGTTCTTATGGTTTTTACAACGCTGAATCTGAATTCGAGAAACAAATTTCTCCACCACGTATTATGCTCAAAAGAACCATAAATTTATATGAACAAAATTAATGTGCTCGATCATTTGAAATTTTGACACGGTACTTCGTTTTTATCTCTGATGGGCAAATAATGACAAATGATAACATCGTATATACGAGGGCAGCCCCAGAAGTACCCGACCTAACGTATATATAGCGGTTGTTGTTTCGAACAAATGACTATGGTAGAAAGTACCACCCGTATAAAGCTTAAGTTTGACGATGCTACGTTGTTTAGTAATTGTTTGGCAGCCATTAATCGTAAACTCTCTCAGCTAATTTGTAAACATGGAAAACTGACCATCGTTATGTGATACAATACTTTCATTTGAAAGGTCCAAGTCCAACTAATATTAAAGCTGAGCTAGATTCTACTTTAGGGTAGTCTGCTCCTTCGTTTACAACAGTAAAATATTGGGTGGCAGAGTTTAAGCTAGGCTGTACGAGCTGTCAAGACGAACATCGCAATTGTCGACCAAATGAGGTGACTACCTCAGAAATTGTGAATAAAATCCACAAAATGGCATTGCATGACCGTCGACTGAAAGTGTGCGAGCTAGCAGACACCGTAGGCATTTCAAAAAGTGCTGTACATCGCACACTAACTGAAAATTTAGACATGGGAAAGCTGTGCGCAAGATGGGTGCCGCGTTTACTCACAATAGAACAAAAGCAGCGTTATGAGGATGTTTCAGTCGAGTGTTTGGCGATGTTTCGCTATAATAAAGCCGAGTTTTGCGTCGATTCATAACCATGATACATAACTTCAAGTAACTCATACAAACAAATCCAAAAGGATCAAATAGGGTAATTGAGTAGGCCACAAAGTAGGCCTACTAAATTCGATCCATCTCCCCAAATAGTGATCAAGAGGTTCCTTTGCAAACGTGAGTGGATGTGCCGTTGGTTCATTGTCAGAATGATAAGCACATTTGCCAGTAGCTTAGTAATCTTATTTTCTTAGAATTAAGCGTCGTATTCTCCTGCAAGTCACAGTATGCCAGAAGATGTAGGCTGGGAAACATGATTTCCGAAATCCCACACAGTACATTGAATTCTGCGACCTAGGATTCTACCTTTTAGGATTCAAAAGGATTTTTCAATTGCTGCTGATTCTGTGATTGAAACAGATACTCTCGTCGTACGACTTGTGTCGGAAGCTTCAACTAGAACCCCAGAATTTTGGAAGATTAACGACCTCATCTCTCTAGCACGAGCACTATATGGATTCCAGCAATTATTCTTCATGATGTGGTTGTTCCTCCCCCCTGTTACCCACATTCTACCATAGGTCAATGCCCATTTCCCGAACACACGAAAGCATCGGAGTATATAGTGTTAGTAAACGTTCGTCCCTGATATTGCCTGCATACATGAAAGTAGTAGGGAATTGACAGTTCTGGCTCACTTAATATGCATGGAATGCAATTAATATGCTAATTAGCCCCCCGCCCCCTCCCCCTCCCCCACCCCCCGCTGTGCCTTGGTAGTTTTACTTGCAGCTGCGGTCGTAAATCTTGTTGAGTACAATGGAGGCTTGACAGTTAGGTAATTAAAGCTGTCAATCAACTGTCAAAACGAACAAAGGGGTCATAAATTTAAGGTTCTGTAACAAAGGCGAGATGTTTTTCCTACCCATTCCACATCCGGCCACTTCTGCACCTGGTCAGTTACCCACTCCACTCCTATTGTTCTCGAACACGTGGCAACCCAATAACAAAGCCTGACCCTTTCCATTGTGTAAGAGATTCTATTGTGTGTGCCTTTCTATTGTCCTTGGCAAGCATTCTTTAGAAAGACCACCTGCAGCGTTCCCATCCCAATAACAAAGCCTGACCCTTTCCATTGTGTAAGAGATTCTATTGTCCTTGGCAAGGCTAGTTTAGAAAGACACCTGCAGCGTTCCCATTGTTTGGCCACCTGCTAGTTTAACAAAAGAATTCGAGGGTTGCTTTATACTCGTCATGTCCTTGTTTGTGTGAAAGAGAGAGAAACTTGTTTACCAACTCTGCGTGACGTCATACTTTAGAAAGACACCTGCTCCATAACAAAGCCTGACCCTTTCCATTGTGTAAGAGATTCTATTGTGTTTGCCTTTCTATTGTTCTTGGCAAGGCTAGTTTAGAAAGACACCTGCAGCGTTCCCATTGTTTGGCCACCTGCTAGTTTAACAAAAGAATTCGAGGGCTGCTTTATACTCGTCCTCTCCTTGTTTGTGTGAAAGAGAGAGAAACTTGTTTACCAACTCTGCGTGACGTCATAGTCGGCCATCATGATTTTGCCTGAGGGAGTTCTCTCCGATGTTTTACGACCTCCTACGAATATACCCGAGCATAGTTAACAAGCATTCTGTTTCAGCCAACGACTCCGAAAAAGCGTCTAATACACATTTCATTACGTGCATTAAACCTCTGAGTGATATCCATAGATCGGTGTTCGATTCTTACTGTAATCAAAAGTTTATTGCTAATGAGAAATTAATGATTGATATTATTATTATATCATTACCCTAATTAATAAAAAGGCGTTCAGAGAATTCTAGCTCGAGTCTTACCAAGTGAAACTCTAACGCGTAATAACTATTAAACTATGCAAGGTCAGATTAAAAAAATGTATTTATCAATTATAATTTAATTTTTTATATATCATTACCCTAATTAATGAAAGGATGTTCAGAGGGTTCTAGTTCGAATCTTACCCAACGAAACTCTAATGCTTAATAAATATTAAACTATGCAAGGTCAGATTAAAATGCATTTAACAAATTTAATTTTTATATATCATTACAATAATTAATAAAAGGGTGTTCAGAGGGTTCTAGATCGAATCTCTAATGCTTAATAAATATTAAACTATGTGAGTATTGCGCGGCCAGATTAAAACGTGTTTAACGAATATAATTTAATTAATGAAACGGTGTTCAGGGGATCCTAGATCGAATCTGCGAAACTCTAATGCTTAATAAATATTAAACTATGCACGACCAGATTAAAATGTGTTTAACAAATATAATTTAATATACACGACATTACAATGTTTAACGATCTGTATTCTTAGGAACCAGAGGTCCATAGTTCGAATCCAACCCTGTGAAACGCTATAATAACTATTAAGTTATTGAAGCAGCGGGCGGTCGGATTAAAATTGCATTTAACAACTATAATTATTTATATTAAACCCTGATGCATACTTAGATATCTCGATGCCTAGACAACATTCTTTCTTCTTCTCCTCTCTTTTTCTTTCTATCTATCTCTTTCTTTCTCCACGACTTGTACACATTCAGGTGTTCACATATACACGAGCGCTTGTACACGCATCAGCAAACATACACTGGTGCACGCATGCAAGCACATACACACACGCACATGTAAGTACACACACGCACACACGCAAGCACATACACACACGCACATACACACACACATGCACATACATACAACAGTACACACACACACATACACACACATACATACACCAGTACACACACGCATTCACGCACCTCCTGCGTATACATACATACACCAGTGCTCTTACACTCACGCATTCACGCACCTCATGCGTGTATAGTTTAAAGAACTATACAAAATCACGTATACATACATACATACACAGTGCTCTTACACTCACGCGTACATATACATGAACACACACACACACACACACACACACGTGCAAGCACATATGCCTGTTCACTTACACCCAACAGCAGCAACCCACACACGCACACACCAACTCACGCGCATGTCCTGAATGAAAAGAGACAAAATGATGCAATAAAAACTAATTATAGCTCGGGATGCAAGGCTCCATTTACGATTGCTCGAAACCGGTCTTCTAATAACTCCAAAACTAATTAAAATAAAGACAGTAAATAAACTTTATTACTTTTATGCCATTAGCTCGTTTCTTGTGCATGTATATTAGAGTCCAGGTGTCATGGGTTCGATCCTTAACTTTAAAATCTCAATTATCTCAGAAACTAGCAGGGATTAAGGTGCGGACCAAAGCACGATTTTTAGTTCCTACGATGAACAATTAATGCTTTATATAATTTCCAATCAGTGTCCCTAGCTCGAATCCCGATCTTTCAGTGACTTCCTTAATTTTCCACTGTGTTCTAGAATATATCACTTAGATCAATGTTGCAACTGCATACAGGTCTTTAAACACATCAAACTAATATTATAAATAATTTTGTTTCTGGCGTTCTGAGTTCGAATACCGATTCAATGAAGTTTACTTATAAATTTAATAACAGTAAATAATTAAGACAAAGGTACCAAATAAACATATTACGTTTATGGCATCAGATAATATCTTGCGGGCGTATATTAGGGTACTTGACGTCCAGGGTTCGATCCTTAAGTTTAAATCTCAATTATCGCAGAAACAGGCAGAGATAGAGCTGTAGACGAAAGCATATTTGATAGCTAATACAATGAACAATTAATGCTGTATATAATTTTCAATCACTTCCCCCTAGTTCGAATCCCGAACTTTCAATGACTTCACTGATTTTCCTCTGTACTCTGGAATACATCGCTTAGATTGATGCTTTAACTGCATGCAGCTTTGTGTAACGACATTATGGATGTACTCTGTGTGAGAGAGAGCGAGAGAGGGAGAGAGAGAGAGAACGAGAGAGGGAGAGGAAGTGAAACAAGCAGGGATAGAAGTGCTGAGGGCCTCTGCGCATGCGTAGCAAGAGATGATGCCATTGGCTGCAATAATCACGTGACGTGTAAGCATCACAGCCATGATGACGTGCAGGCATCGCCTGGAGGGGGTTTAGATCCCTATATAAACAGACATCTGTCCCATGTTAGAACTGTTGTGTACTTATTAACTTTACATTCAAGTTTTAAAGAGCTTTAAAAGCAACGTGAGCTGCAGGCCGTCTACACATTCAGCACATATCAAAACGGGGCAATGCAAGGTGAGTTTTAAATAACTATACAAAATCACTGTTGGCTTTTACAATACATTTAATTTTATTTAAACGTTACAGTACATGAAAGACGATTCGTTACAAAGAGCATCATATTTTCTAATCTGTGCTTTACATTAACATGGATTTCACTGCATACTCTTCTTCAGTTCACATGATTTTCGCCACACATTCTTCTTACATAAACATTCACACGATTTTCCCCTCATTCTTTGTTTCACTATACACTCACATGATTTCCTCTACTCATTCTTTGTTCCCCCTACAGGGTCATGCTCTGTTAACATTCACATGACTTTTTCTTCACATTCTTTGCTTCCATTAACATTCACATGATTTTCGCCACACCTTCTTCTTACATAAACATTCATACGACTTTACCCTCATTCTTTGTTTCACTATACACTCACATGATTTCCTCTACTCATTCTTTGTCCCCCTGCAGGTTCATGCTTTGTTAACATTCACAAGACGTTCTCAGCTCATTTCTCTATCGACATTCACATGATCTTCTCAACACATTCTTCTTACTTAAACATTCATACGATTTCCCCCCTCATTCTTTGTTTCACTATACATTCGCACACGATTTCCTCTACTCATTCTTTGGTTCTCTGCTGGCTCATCTTCAATGAACATTCACATGATTTCTGTACTTATTCTTTATTTCTCTACACCCTCATAGGCTTACTTACAAAACATACACACCCTAGTTCTTCAACTTGAATAATGTAGTGAAAATAATAATTCATGGCAATGTCTGTTACAGATTGTTTAGCTGATAGACTTAACAAGATGGTGGAAGAGCGTAGTTTCCTACCGACTCGCCGAGTTCAAGATCTCGAAATAGGTCTTAACTATGAGATAAAGTCCTTAAAGAGAGTTCAAACAAGATATGGTACCAGGATCGTATCTTCGCTGGAGGATTGTCAAGTGTTCTTGCCAGAGCGCTATAATTCGTTAACCGATCAAGAGATTGCAGAAATACCTGGGAGCGTATACCTACAGTATAATGGCATGGCAGAGAAGGGGAAATTTAAGACATGTAAATTGTCTTTTTTACATGCAAAGAAGGTGCGTAGAAGTGTCAAACTTAAGTATTGAATGTTCTCCCATTTCACAATGAAAAATTCATAAATAAAACAACTGACTCATTGATATTACATATAAAGATACAAAAGATGCATATTATAGAATTTTATAAAAAATTAACGAAATTACAATATCACATGCTTGAGTTTAATTATATCTAGCGCATTGAAATAACTCTAAATATCCGAATGTTTATACAAATCTTTGTGTTTCTTTTTACATGTGCCATATGCTTCATTTTACATGTATCATAACAAAAAATGTAATTCTTTCCAGGCTGCCTTTACTTGACCAAGATAGTTTTCTAAGACTTTCATTGTGCAATGTTACAGGGTGTGCAATAAGAGGAAGAAGAGGAAGAGGAATAGCCTGCCGGCATGCAAAGGATGCTGACGCTATGGGAGGGTAGAATACCTACAAGAAACATTTCGGCAAGAAACGGGTGCTGAGACATCTACATCACCGAAACACATTAAGACAGGATCCTTATATAACATTACAGGGTATACAATGAAAAACTACGGTCAATTTTGTATACAATTCTATGCATGGCTGAGAGCTAGCTCGAACTAGTCTCCCTATATTCACTGAAATTAAGCATTGTGAGCAATAATTTAAGTGACTGTGAAAATACTTTAAGTAATGGTGAAATTTGTATCCTAAAAGACTTGAGCCCTGTATACATTAACAGCATTAAGGCTGTTTGCCACGCTGGAATACAAATTATGAAAATAAAAAGACTTTCATTTAAATAATAAGGAAATTTGCATAACCTGCTGTTACAAGTGTAATGAGATATACAGAAACAATGAGTCGGACGAGAAAGTGATGGAAATGTAAGATAAATAATAACAATAAAAGAATTAAGGTATGCTTTTACATAGTGTTTTTATTCATTAAAAATCCTTGTATTCCTAATGAAAAATAAATCATTACAATGATTAGTTTAAGTTATATCACAATGATCAAAAAGAGAACCGTCTTTAGATGCATTACTCGATCTTAAGTCAGAGCACCAAAAAATGACAAATCACGGCTTCTCCATTTTAGATGTGGTGTCACTATTCAGGTAAATTCATGTAACACAACAGGTTGAGTATGCAGATCTGTGGTCCTAAATGGGTGAAACAGAGTCTTATCCAGCTTAACAGTCTTGAGATCTCACCATCACAAAGTCGAATCACAAGCCTTCTCCACTCGCTGAGCACAGGTTTAACAACAGCATTCTCTTCACCCTGAGACGATGTAAAGTATATAAATGTTCAACTTGACAAGGGATTCTAAACTGGTTGTTAGAGTCCAGAACTGATGTATTATATGGTGGAAACACATGTTCCTCTTCTTAGCGATCTTGTCGTCGAATCTCGGTAGCATTGAAGATGCCCATGATTATAGGGTTCTGAAGCCCAAAAACTTGAGGAACTGCTGATTGCGTGATGTTAACCTGATGGGCGTCAAGGGCAGAGCATGATGTGTGCGTCGAATCATTCCATTATTATATCCTCGACGTCGTTGACTTCTTCTAAAAACTATAGGCATTATGCTTATATCCTTGTTTCTAAAGGCAATGATATTGCTGTTAGGCTCCCCCTGTTTGCTCTATGAAGCGGATGTTTATGAACAACAGGTAAAATTTGATTTGATGGTTCCTGTGAAATACGTTATCCAGCCGTAACAGATGGGAAAACTGGTAGATGGAGTGTCCACTTTTACTATAGAGGAAGGAGACTGATGCAATACTGCGCTAAATTCGTATGATGCTCAACTTAAATATATTCACTAGGAAATCAGATTCAGACAGCTGATTAGATGGAATAACTTTGTCACTGAAGGGTCGCAGAACGTTCCTATAGAACAATCACTGGAAAAAATCAAGAGTGAAAGGACATTTTAATGACATTTTTATTATTATTATTCACTGATCTAATAAAGAAGACATTCGCATCCTAATATGAGGAATCTTTAAACGTCGGGCGTACAAGTCCAGGTCTATGTTACTCAATGTTTTTTCCGGGACAAGTATAGCCCCCTGCCAGAGTTTTTTGAATTCCTTTTCAGGCTCTGTCTCTTCTTCGTTTCTGTGTTTCTTCCCTTATTCTTCTTCACTCGAAAACCTCTCCCTCTTGCTTCAATTTCTCTGTTACGACTCATCATTTCAGCAAGTTGTTTATCCGCAGCTTTTTTCGTATTTACAGCTGTAGCAATTTGTGATGCTCCTCCAGCGGCGGCTCCTAGTGCTGCAATAATTGGTATGAGCTGTAGAAATCCTCCTCGTTTCTTCTTTTTGGACCCTCCGCCAACAGATACCTTTCTCTCAATTTCTCTCTTATGCCTCATCATTTCGGTAAGTTGTTTATCTGCTGCCTTTTTCTTATTTACTGCTGAGGCAATTTGGGCTGCACCTCCAGCAGCAGCGCCTAGAGCTGCAATAATTGGTATGAGAGGTAGAAATCCTCCTCGTTTCTTCTTCTTCATGGTTACTGCACCTGGAGCTACCTTTCCCTTCATAATTGCTGTTACTAGTCACGCTGACAACTTTTTCACCTAATGTAACATCAGATTGCACGCTTTTCCAAGTCGTTTCAGTCAGATCTTAGCAGCAATGTTTCTCGAAGCAGAGACCTTATGCTGAGCGTTGGCAATGCCACTAAGATTACACGAATCGTCTAACGGAATGATTCCAGGGTCTCCTATCTTTAATTTTTCTCTAGCTTTACCACAGTTCCTCAGCCTATGTAACCAGGTAAATGTACTTCAATGGTTGCAGGCTAGTGAGAGAGTTAATTAAACCGAAACCTCTTGCGAGCTTAACCACCTTAGCTCTCACGTTATACTAATCGATTTTTATTCAGGATAGTTCTTTCATACTTTCTCATTAGCGTATATACATTAAGAGCGATTTATTTTACTTTAGCTGTCAAGCTAGCGAGGATGAAACAAGAATGCTCACAGCCTATTGATATGTTAGGCTTTGAAAGCGACTTTAGATGTGAACTTAGTGGAAAACTGTTTCATGTCAACGTTATATACGTTCCCATCATGTAACCCTTTCAGGGAAAAGGTGACCAGCAAAGCGAAAAAGGTGACCAGCAAAGGGGAAAATGTGACCAGCAAAGGGAAAAAGGTGACCAGCAAAGGGAAAAAGGTGACCAGGAAAGGGATAAAGGTGACCAGCAAAGGGAAAAAGGTGACCAGCAAAGGGAAAAAGGGTACCAGCAAAGGGAAAAAGGTGACCAGCAAAGGGAAAAAGGTGACCAGCAAAGGGAAAAAGGTGACCAGGAAAGGGAAAAAGGTGACCAGGAAAGGGAAAAAGGTGACCAGGAAAGGGAAAAAGGTGACCAGCAAAGGGAAAAAGGTGACCAGCAAAGGGAAAAAGGTGACCAGGAAAGGGAAAAAGGTGACCAGGAAAGGGAAAAAGGTGACCAGCAAAGGGAAAAAGGTGACCAGCAAAGGGAAAAAGGTGACCAGGAAAGGGAAAAAAGGTGACCAGCAAAGGGAAAAAGGTGACCCGCAAAGGGAAAAAGGTGACCAGCAAAGGGAAAAAGGTGACCAGCAAAGGGAAAAAGGTGACCAGCAAAGGGAAAAAGGTGACCAGCAAAGGGAAAAAGGTGACCAGGAAAGGGAAAAAGGTGACCAGGAAAGGGAAAAAGGTGACCAGCAAAGGGAAAAAGGTGACCAGGAAAGGGAAAAAGGTGACCAGGAAACGGAAAAAGGTGACCAGCAAAGGGAAAAAGGTGACCAGGAAAGGGAAAAAGGTGACCAGCAAAGGGAAAAAGGTGACCAGCAAAGGGAAAAAGGTGACCAGCAAAGGGAAAAAGGTGACCAGGAAAGGGAAAAAGGTGACCAGCAAAGGGAAAAAGGTGACCAGGAAAGGGAAAAAGGTGACCAGCAAAGGGAAAAAGGTGACCAGCAAAGGGAAAAAGGTGACCAGCAAAGGGAAAAAGGTGACCAGCAAAGGGAAAAAGGTGACCAGCAAAGGGAAAAAGGTGACCAGCAAAGGGAAAAAGGTGACCAGGAAAGGGAAAAAGGTGACCAGCAAAGGGAAAAAGGTGACCAGGAAAGGGAAAAAGGTGACCAGGAAAGGGAAAAAGGTGACCAGCAAAGGGAAAAAGGTGACCAGCAAAGGGAAAAAGGTGACGAGGAAAGGGAAAAAGGTGACCAGCAAAGGGAAAAAGGTGACACGGAAAGGGAAAAAGGTGACCAGCAAAGGGAAAAAGGTGACCAGCAAAGGGAAAAAGGTGACCAGAAAAGGGAAAAAGGTGACCAGCAAAGGGAGAAAGGTGACCAGCAAAGGGAAAAAGGTGACCAGGAAAGGAAAAAAGGTGACCAGCAAAGGGAAAAAGGTGACCAGCAAAGGGAAAAAGGTGACCAGCAAAGGGAAAAAGGTGACCAGCAAAGGGAAAAAGGTGACCAGGAAAGGGAAAAAGGTGACCAGGAAAGGGAAAAAGGTGACCAGCAAAGGGAAAAAGGTGACCAGGAAAGGGAAAAAGGTGACCAGGACAGGGAAAAAGGTGACCAGCAAAGGGAAAAAGGTGACCAGCAAAGGGAAAAAGGTGACACGGAAAGGGAAAAAGGTGACCAGCAAAGTGAAAAAGGTGACCAGCAAAGGGAAAAAGGTGACCAGGAAAGGGAAAAAGGTGACCAGGAAAGGGAAAAAGGTGACCAGCAAAGGGAAAAAGGTGACCAGGAAAGGGAAAAAGGTGACCAGGAAAGGGAAAAAGGTGACCAGCAAAGGGAAAAAGGTGACCAGGAAAGGGAAAAAGGTGACCAGCAAAGGGAAAAAGGTGACCAGCAAAGGGAAAAAGGTGACCAGGAAAGGGAAAAAGGTGACCAGGAAAGGGAAAAAGGTGACCAGGAAAGGGAAAAACGTGACCAGCAAAGGGAAAAAGGTGACCAGCAAAGGGAAAAAGGTGACCAGCAAAGGGAAAAAGGTGACCAGCAAAGGGAAAAGTGGTGACCAGGAAAGGGAAAAAGGTGACCAGGAAAGGGAAAAAGGTGACCAGCAAAGGGAAAAAGGTGACCAGGAAAGGGAAAAAGGTGACCAGGAAAGGGAAAAAGGTGACCAGCAAAGGGAAAAAGGTGACCAGCAAAGGGAAAAAGGTGACCAGCAAAGGGAAAAGGTGGCCAGCAAAGGGAAAAAAAGGTGACCTGCAAAGGGAAAATGACCAGTATCTCCCTTAACTCTCGCATTCTCTGTGCTAACTATCAAGAAAACTTGTACTCTTACCTCTATGAATCCATTTCCAGCTACTTGAATCTGCTTGTGCTTAATGAGATAGTTATAATTAACGGAATTACAACTATTATGTGCGAATGCTACAATATTTTGCTTAGTCTAATTCGGACATGGCTGTTTATATGCATCAAAACCTGAGTACATATATAAATACATAAATGTTAAAAAATAGCTCAGTCTCGTGTTATCGTATACGAATTCAACATCTACAGTATACATTGACTAGTTTATATATACTGCTTGAGCATGAACACTCACAAAGACGGTCAATTACAGTCAATTTACGAGAATCTTGATTTTTCGTATGTTTCCCAAGGGGGGAGTAATCGCTTTGTTAAGTGCTGCATATGTAATAGAACTTTAAAAATCAGGACAATTTCAAGGCTTAAGCAACATAGGAGACGATGCTGTAAAGCAATGGGCAGCTGTGCATTGACTACAACACCCAAACGAGATCCTGAAATCTTCTCAAGTCCCGAAGAGCGGGATTCAAGATGTACCGTACTTGGAACCAGTTCAAGCGACACTGTAATAACGTCAAGAGCTACCACTGATGAAGCAATGACAGCAGTTTCTTTGAATGAGCAAGCTCTGAATAAACACATCCATGAAAGCAAGCATACTAGTGTCAAATCACCTAGATTAGAAGATATATCCAAAGCGAATACAGAGGAGATGCCATACCGCTACACCGATCCTAATGATTTGGTAAACATGCTAAGGGTACTCATGATGCTTCATACACCAGATAAAAATGACTTTTCCGATGTGATTAACGACATTATTCAGGATTTAAAGCTGGGTGGTTTTATAGCGTGATTAGCATTTGCAAAACCATGAAAGAGTTAGAAAGATTCCTCATATTAGGATGCGAATGTCTTCTTTATTAGATCAGTGAATAATAATAATAATAAAAATGTCATTAAAATGTCCTTTCACTCTTGATTTTTTCCAGTGATTGTTCTATAGGAACGTTCTGCGACCCTTCAGTGACAAAGTTATTCCATCTAATTAGCTGTCTGAATCTGATTTCCTAGTGAATATATTTAAGTTGAGCATCATACGAATTTTGCGCAGTATTGCATCAGTCTCCTTCCTCTATAGTAAAAGTGGACACTCCATCTACCAGTTTTCCCATCTGTTACGGCTGGATAACGTATTTCACAGGAACCATCAAATCAAATTTTACCTGTTGTTCATAAACATCCGCTTCATAGAGCAAACAGGGGGAGCCTAACAGCAATATCATTGCCTTTAGAAACAAGGATATAAGCATAATGCCTATAGTTTTTAGAAGAAGTCAACGACGTCGAGGATATAATAATGGAATGATTCGACGCACACATCATGCTCTGCCCTTGACGCCCATCAGGTTAACATCACGCAATCAGCAGTTCCTCAAGTTTTTGGGCTTCAGAACCCTATAATCATGGGCATCTTCAATGCTACCGAGATTCGACGACAAGATCGCTAAGAAGAGGAACATGTGTTTCCACCATATAATACATCAGTTCTGGACTCTAACAACCAGTTTAGAATCCCTTGTCAAGTTGAACATTTATATACTTTACATCGTCTCAGGGTGAAGAGAATGCTGTTGTTAAACCTGTGCTCAGCGAGTGGAGAAGGCTTGTGATTCGACTTTGTGATGGTGAGATCTCAAGACTGTTAAGCTGGATAAGACTCTGTTTCACCCATTTAGGACCACAGATCTGCATACTCAACCTGTTGTGTTACATGAATTTACCTGAATAGTGACACCACATCTAAAATGGAGAAGCCGTGATTTGTCATTTTTTGGTGCTCTGACTTAAGATCGAGTAATGCATCTAAAGACGGTTCTCTTTTTGATCATTGTGATATAACTTAAACTAATCATTGTAATGATTTATTTTTCATTAGGAATACAAGGATTTTTAATGAATAAAAACACTATGTAAAAGCATACCTTAATTCTTTTATTGTTATTATTTATCTTACATTTCCATCACTTTCTCGTCCGACTCATTGTTTCTGTATATCTCATTACACTTGTAACAGCAGGTTATGCAAATTTCCTTATTATTTAAATGAAAGTCTTTTTATTTTCATAATTTGTATTCCAGCGTGGCAAACAGCCTTAATGCTGTTAATGTATACAGGGCTCAAGTCTTTTAGGATACAAATTTCACCATTACTTAAAGTATTTTCACAGTCACTTAAATTATTGCTCACAATGCTTAATTTCAGTGAATATAGGGAGACTAGTTCGAGCTAGCTCTCAGCCATGCATAGAATTGTATACAAAATTGACCGTAGTTTTTCATTGTATACCCTGTAATGTTATATAAGGATCCTGTCTTAATGTGTTTCGGTGATGTAAATGTCTCAGCACCCGTTTCTTGCCGAAATGTTTCTTGTAGGTATTCTACCCTCCCATAGCGTCAGCATCCTTTGCATGCCGGCAGGCTATTCCTCTTCTTCTTCTTCCTCTTATTGCACACCCTGAAACATTGCACAATGAAAGTCTTAGAAAACTATCTTGGTCAAGTAAAGGCAACCTGGAAAGAATTACATTTTTTGTTATGATACATGTAAAATGAAGCATATGGCACATGTAAAAAGAAGCACAAAGATTTGTATAAACATTCGGATATTTAGAGTTATTTCAATGCGCTAGATATAATTAAACTCAAGCATGTGATATTGTAATTTCGTTAATTTTTTATAAAATTCTATAATATGCATCTTTTGTATCTTTATATGTAATATCAATGAGTCAGTTGTTTTATTTATGAATTTTTCATTGTGAAATGGGAGAACATTCAATACTTAAGTTTGACACTTCTACGCACCTTCTTTGCATGTAAAAAAGACAATTTACATGTCTTAAATTTCCCCTTCTCTGCCATGCCATTATACTGTAGGTATACGCTCCCAGGTATTTCTGCAATCTCTTGATCGGTTAACGAATTATAGCGCTCTGGCAAGAACACTTGACAATCCTCCAGCGAAGATACGATCCTGGTACCATATCTTGTTTGAACTCTCTTTAAGGACTTTATCTCATAGTTAAGACCTATTTCGAGATCTTGAACTCGGCGAGTCGGTAGGAAACTACGCTCTTCCACCATCTTGTTAAGTCTATCAGCTAAACAATCTGTAACAGACATTGCCATGAATTATTATTTTCACTACATTATTCAAGTTGAAGAACTAGGGTGTGTATGTTTTGTAAGTAAGCCTATGAGGGTGTAGAGAAATAAAGAATAAGTACAGAAATCATGTGAATGTTCATTGAAGATGAGCCAGCAGAGAACCAAAGAATGAGTAGAGGAAATCGTGTGCGAATATATAGTGAAACAAAGAATGAGGGGGGAAATCGTATGAATGTTTAAGTAAGAAGAATGTGTTGAGAAGATCATGTGAATGTCGATAGAGAAATGAGCTGAGAACGTCGTGTGAATGTTAACAAAGCATGAACCTGCAGGGGGACAAAGAATGAGTAGAGGAAATCATGTGAGTGTATAGTGAAACAAAGAATGAGGGTAAAGTCGTATGAATGTTTATGTAAGAAGAAGGTGTGGCGAAAATCATGTGAATGTTAATGGAAGCAAAGAATGTGAAGAGAAAGTCATGTGAATGTTAACAGAGCATGACCCTATAGGGGGAACAAAGAATGAGTAGAGGAAATCATGTGAGTGTATAGTGAAACAAAGAATGAGGGGAAAATCGTGTGAATGTTTATGTAAGAAGAATGTGTGGCGAAAATCATGTGAACTGAAGAAGAGTATGCAGTGAAATCCATGTTAATGTAAAGCACAGATTAGAAAATATGATGCTCTTTGTAACGAATCGTCTTTCATGTACTGTAACGTTTAAATAAAATTAAATGTATTGTAAAAGCCAACAGTGATTTTGTATAGTTATTTAAAACTCACCTTGCATTGCCCCGTTTTGATATGTGCTGAATGTGTAGACGGCCTGCAGCTCACGTTGCTTTTAAAGCTCTTTAAAACTTGAATGTAAAGTTAATAAGTACACAACAGTTCTAACATGGGACAGATGTCTGTTTATATAGGGATCTAAACCCCCTCCAGGCGATGCCTGCACGTCATCATGGCTGTGATGCTTACACGTCACGTGATTATTGCAGCCAATGGCATCATCTCTTGCTACGCATGCGCAGAGGCCCTCAGCACTTCTATCCCTGCTTGTTTCACTTCCTCTCCCTCTCTCGTTCTCTCTCTCTCTCCCTCTCTCGCTCTCTCTCACACAGAGTACATCCATAATGTCGTTACACAAAGCTGCATGCAGTTAAAGCATCAATCTAAGCCATGTATTCCAGAATACAGAGGAAAATCAGTGAAGTCATTGAAAGTTCGGGATTCGAACTAGGGGCAAGTGATTGAAAATTATATACAGCATTAATTGTTCATTGTATGAGCTATCAAATATGCTTTCGTCTACAGCTCTATCTCTGCCTGTTTCTGCGATAATTGAGATTTAAACTTAAGGATCGAACCCTGGACGTCAGGTACCCTAATATACGCCCGCAAGATATTATCTGATGCCATAAACGTAATATGTTTATTTGGTACCTTTGTCTTAATTATTTACTGTTATTAAATTTATAAGTAAACTTCATTGAATCGGTATTCGAACTCAGAACGCCAGAAACAAAATTATTTATAATATTAGTTTGATGTGTTTAAAGACCTGTATGCAGTTGCAACATTGATCTAAGTGATATATTCTAGAACACAGTGGAAAATTAAGGAAGTCACTGAAAGATCGGGATTCGAGCTAGGGACACTGATTGGAAATTATATAAAGCATTAATTGTTCATCGTAGGAACTAAAAATCGTGCTTTGGTCCGCACCTTAATCCCTGCTAGTTTCTGAGATAATTGATATTTTAAAGTTAAGGATCGAACCCATGACACCTGGACTCTAATATACATGCACAAGAAACGAGCTAATGGCATAAAAGTAATAAAGTTTATTTACTGTCTTTATTTTAATTAGTTTTGGAGTTATTAGAAGACCGGTTTCGAGCAATCGTAAATGGAGCCTTGCATCCCGAGCTATAATTAGTTTTTATTGCATCATTTTGTCTCTTTTCATTCAGGACATGCGCGTGAGTTGGTGTGTGCGTGTGTGGGTTGCTGCTGTTGGGTGTAAGTGAACAGGCATATGTGCTTGCACGTGTGTGTGTGTGTGTGTGTGTGTTCATGTATATGTACGCGTGAGTGTAAGAGCACTGTGTATGTATGTATGTATACGCATGAGGTGCATGAATGCGTGAGTGTAAGAGCACTGGTGTATGTATGTATACGCAGGAGGTGCGTGAATGCGTGTGTGTACTGGTGTATGTATGTGTGTGTATGTGTGTGTGTACTGTTGTATGTATGTGCATGTGTGTATGTGCTGGTGTATGTATATGCGTGTGTGTATGTGCTTGCGTGTGTGCGTGTGTGTACTTACATGTGCGTGTGTGTCTGTGCTTGCATGCGTGCACCAGTGTATGTTTGCTGATGCGTGTACAAGCGCTCGTGTATATGTGAACGCCTGAATGTGTACAAGTCGTGGAGAAAGAAAGAGATAGATAGAAAGAAAAAGAGAGGAGAAGAAGAAAGAATGTTGTCTAGGCATCGAGATATCTAAGTATGCATCAGGGTTTAATATAAATAATTATAGTTGTTAAATGCAATTTTAATCCGACCGCCCGCTGCTTCAATAACTTAATAGTTATTATAGCGTTTCACAGGGTTGGATTCGAACTATGGACCTCTGGTTCCTAAGAATACAGATCGTTAAACATTGTAATGTCGTGTATATTAAATTATATTTGTTAAACACATTTTAATCTGGTCGTGCATAGTTTAATATTTATTAAGCATTAGAGTTTCGCAGATTCGATCTAGGATCCCCTGAACACCGTTTCATTAATTAAATTATATTCGTTAAACACGTTTTAATCTGGCCGCGCAATACTCACATAGTTTAATATTTATTAAGCATTAGAGATTCGATCTAGAACCCTCTGAACACCCTTTTATTAATTATTGTAATGATATATAAAAATTAAATTTGTTAAATGCATTTTAATCTGACCTTGCATAGTTTAATATTTATTAAGCATTAGAGTTTCGTTGGGTAAGATTCGAACTAGAACCCTCTGAACATCCTTTCATTAATTAGGGTAATGATATATAAAAAATTAAATTATAATTGATAAATACATTTTTTTAATCTGACCTTGCATAGTTTAATAGTTATTACGCGTTAGAGTTTCACCTGGTAAGACTCGAGCTAGAATTCTCTGAACGCCTTTTTATTAATTAGGGTAATGATATAATAATAATATC
Organism: Deroplatys truncata; assembly: GCA_030765065.1. Taxonomy (NCBI): domain Eukaryota; kingdom Metazoa; phylum Arthropoda; class Insecta; order Mantodea; family Mantidae; genus Deroplatys; species Deroplatys truncata. The sequence goes on from CM060979.1 coordinate 92,590,955, forward strand.
AATCATTAATTTCTCATTAGCAATAAACTTTTGATTACAGTAAGAATCGAACACCGATCTATGGATATCACTCAGAGGTTTAATGCACGTAATGAAATGTATATTAGACGCTTTTTCGGAGTCGTTGGCTGAAACAGAATGCTTGTTAACTATGCTCGGGTATATTCGTAGGAGGTCGTAAAACATCGGAGAGAACTCCCTCAGGCAAAATCATGATGGCCGACTATGACGTCACGCAGAGTTGGTAAACAAGTTTCTCTCTCTTTCACACAAACAAGGAGAGGACGAGTATAAAGCAGCCCTCGAATTCTTTTGTTAAACTAGCAGGTGGCCAAACAATGGGAACGCTGCAGGTGTCTTTCTAAACTAGCCTTGCCAAGAACAATAGAAAGGCAAACACAATAGAATCTCTTACACAATGGAAAGTGTCAGGCTTTGTTATGGAGCAGGTGTCTTTCTAAAGTATTACGTCACGCAGAGTTGGTAAACAAGTTTCTCTCTCTTTCACACAAACAAGGACATGACGAGTATAAAGCAACCCTCGAATTCTTTTGTTAAACTAGCAGGTGGCCAAACAATGGGAACGCTGCAGGTGTCTTTCTAAACTAGCCTTGCCAAGGACAATAGAATCTCTTACACAATGGAAAGGGTCAGGCTTTGTTATTGGGATGGGAACGCTGCAGGTGGTCTTTCTAAAGAATGCTTGCCAAGGACAATAGAAAGGCACACACAATAGAATCTCTTACACAATGGAAAGGGTCAGGCTTTGTTATTGGGTTGCCACGTGTTCGAGAACAATAGGAGTGGAGTGGGTAACTGACCAGGTGCAGAAGTGGCCGGATGTGGAATGGGTAGGAAAAACATCTCGCCTTTGTTACAGAACCTTAAATTTATGACCCCTTTGTTCGTTTTGACAGTTGATTGACAGCTTTAATTACCTAACTGTCAAGCCTCCATTGTACTCAACAAGATTTACGACCGCAGCTGCAAGTAAAACTACCAAGGCACAGCGGGGGGTGGGGGAGGGGGAGGGGGCGGGGGGCTAATTAGCATATTAATTGCATTCCATGCATATTAAGTGAGCCAGAACTGTCAATTCCCTACTACTCATGAACGTAGTCTCGTTGGTGCTTATCTCGAGCATGAGGGTTACAACACGGAATACCTGATTGTTAGAAACGAAGTATTTAACTGTAAACTTCTACTAAATTCAGGGAGGTTACTCCCAGCTTCGCAAGAAGGTTCATTTTGAAGTACTCACCAGTTTGAAATATTACTGTCGTTCACTCGCCAACATTGAACCGTAAATCGCCACCGAGACCACAAATCAAGCTTTATGCTTGCCAACAGGAAACATTTTAGTACATATTGTTTTTCGCTTAATTACATATTTCCAGTTTAAAATAGATACCTAACTCGCGTCTTCCACGAACATATACACTTAGGAACTGGAATCTGAAAATTAAAATAGACACTTAGGTCTGGGTGTCGAAATCTTGGTATTAGTTTTAACTGTTTTCATCAGTCCTCGTATTAAAACTAAGAAAGCAGTTCATTTGAGTTCGTCTGTTTATTATGTTTAGTTGTTTTTAAGTGAAAGGGGAATGAAAAACAGTTAATCGAGATAAAGCCTAAAGTAAAGAGTTAAAGCCTGACCATCCCAAGACCTGCTTATGAACGGCTTAAATCGAACATTCTATACATACTTAAAAGGACAATTCACTTTTACTAAGAGCTTCTATCTCAATTTGGGTTTTGCGGAATGTGAATCTCCGTTAACTGAAATTCACATGATAATTGACAAACAATTATTGCGGAACCGTTCGTTGCCGTTAAACCAGTTTGCTTAACACGCACATTCAAGCACACGGAATTGTGCCGATATAATACGTAATGGTTTATGTTGCTAAGTAAATACTAAACCGCCTCGTCCCCGCCCCTTACGTGTACCTACCACTCCACTTAATGTTTGTCTTTCTCTCCCGTTTCTTTCGACATGTGTTCATAGCTTAATGTTTGAGTGCCAAATATTTGGTATCAAGTCAATACGAAACTGACTCATCCAAGATCAGTATGTACCTATGCCTTCCAGCTACTTACGGGAAATGTTTCCTCCCCTTTCACCGCTCACCTAGACCTTACGTTTGTTCAGAGGCTAACGCGTGTGTGTCGCATTTAAATTAAAATCCATAAGAGATTGGGTCACTTAAGGCTGGTATGGAATATAAACGATGAGCGTCTGCCAACATTAAACGTAGAAAAAAATTAAGGAAAGAAAAGCATCGGCACGTTTCCATGTACTCGATTGTACATGCCTGTAGTTATGATCATTATTTGAAACAAGGCACCAATAACTCCTGAGAATGTCTAGTATATTCAAACGCAAATATACGCAACATCAGCAATTGTCTTCATTTTAATTCCTCATAACTGATAATGTTAATGAATTAACACGTCATTCAGATTTTCGATGGCCGCAGGCTGGTGTCGTGTCATAGTTTCCCAACATCAACTTCTAAAGCTTTGCAATGTTCTACTCTGAGAAGCCGGCGAGCTGCTTGCGCATTATTTATGGTAGGTATATAACCTCTGTATAGAATGTTAAACGCTTAAAATTTGTATGAACGCCACGTCAAGGATTTCGTATCTAAAACACTCGGCGAATACGTGGCATGCGGAGGAACTACGGAAGAAGCCTTCTAAAAGGAATTTCACTAAAACAGACTTAACGCCGCCAGCTAACAGCATACACCTACGAGGCAGATTTCCATTAATTTTATTCTTGTTCAAGATAAGGGATGAAGTACGAGTTCCATATAAGAGCAGTATATTCGCAAAGATGAATAAAGTGGAATCCATTTCTGTCTCCTTAGGAATTTTAGAAACAGTGTTTATAAGATACAGATTCACAAATATTTACAGGATGAGTGAAAAGGCATTATTTTATTTAAATTTTCCACGAGACGTACACAATTATGTGCACTGCGCATGCGCTTCTCTGACCATGTAGACGGGCGGTTGACACTTTCTCTACCACATACCTATAGATAGAGTACTAGGTACTGGTAAGTGCGTGTTAGTAAAATATGCCCTAAAATTCGTTATCGGGACTTCAACAGAAATGCATTTTTTGAGATCCCCTGAATAGAAAGAGCATTTTTAGAAAAGACCAGTGAGTGTGTGGCGTGTGTGTGTGTGTGTGTGTGTGTGTGTGTGTGAGAGAGAGAGAGAGAGTGAGAGAGAGAGAGCAGCATTAACTCAACAACGAAATTCCGAAAAGAAATCAAACTTTATATTTGAGTTCGAGTTTTTTTTTAAAGAAAATCACACAGCCGACACCATCCTTTACTTGGAGCAGTTTTCGAAAAGGTTTATAATTTAAAAAAATGGTCTAATAACGTATATTAAAATGCAATAAATTTAAGATATTAACTTGCGAAATAAAATGCATATCTTGAATTTTTTTGACTATACTAGTCCGTATAGTATTCTTCATTCGAAAGCAATTTTGCATAGTTTTTACAATTGGTAAACCATAAGAGAATAAATAAAAACTTGCTACATAAAAAATAGATCTGTTTAAAACACAGAACTTATTTCAAATAAGGTTTTTGTCGTATCAGCCATTTTTGGAATATCCGTTGTATTTCGGTTGAATGTTTCAATGTTTTGTTATGTTTTGAAAATGGTGTGGCTATTTAGTTATTTCTCGTGATTTCATGGAAAGAGTATGGAATTTTAAGGCTAACATGTAAATACCCACCTTTAAACATTTATTGCGGCTTCAGCTTCCTCTTTACCACTTGCACCCATAATGATATGTGTAATGAAGCTAATTCTGCAAATCTTTATTGACATAAGGCAAATATAAAAATAACTTTTGTAAGAACAATTTGAAAGAAAGTATAGAAAAATAAACTATAGCGGGTTGAGAAAGTTATGCGAGTGTAACAGCTAAGACTTAATTTCTCCGCCACCTACGTATAGTAGGCAAGAGAAAGTATTGTATTCCACCTAAAAAATTCAATGTCTGGATTTCTCAGAAATATATGTAATGAGACCCCTGATTCGAAAAACGAGCATTTTTACTTTCTCTACTACGTATAGTCAGTAGGGGAAGTATTGTATACCACCCAAAAATTCGATACCGAGATTTCACCGGAAATACATGTTTTGAAACCCCCTGAATACAAAAAAAAAGCATTTTTGGAAACATGTCCGTGTGTGTGTCTGTGAACAGCATAACTCAGAAACGAACAGTCAAATAAACACCAAACTTGGTATTTAGGTTCAGTATCTTCCAGAGATGCGACATGAAGGTTTTCAAGAGAATCCCCCACCCCGGACTACCCATACATCGAACATTTTTCGAAAATTTTAATTTTCTTAAAAACGGCTCTAACGACTTTGATTAAGATGTCATATATTTAAGATACTTTTATGACAAATAAAATTATATCTTAAATTTTCTGGGAATGTCTCCAAAAGTATTCTTCATTGTGAACGACTTTTGCATAGCTGGTAAACCATGAGAGATAGACAAAATGATACTGCACAAAAATGTAGATCGTGTTAAAATAAACAATTTATGTCATATACACTTTTTTTGTTGGGTGAACCATTTTCGAGATATTGCTTGTTATTCCCTTAAATTTTCCAATACTTATACTTTTTCTCAAATTCGTTATTCATTTTTACTTTCTCTACTACGTATAGTAAGTAGGGGAAGTATTGTATTCCACCCAAAAATTCCATACCGAAATATCACCGGAAACATGTTTTGAGATCCCCTGAATCCAAAAAAAATTTTTTTTGGAAATATGTCCGTGTGTGTGTGTGTCTGTGAACAGCATAACTCAGAAACGAACAGTGGGATAAACACCAAACTTGATTTAGGTTCAGTATCTTCCAGAGATGCAACGCAAAGGTTTTCAAGAAAATCCCCCCACCTCAAATTTCCCTTTACATGGAACATTTTTCGAAAATTTTAATTTTCTCAACAAAACCTCTAACGATTTTGATTAAAATATCATATGTTTAAGATATTTTCGTGAAAAATAAAATGTATATCTTGAATTTTCTGGAAATGTGTCCAAAATTATTCTTCATCGTGAAGGACTTTTACAAAACCAAAAACTGGTAAACCATAAGAGATAGACAAAATGTTACTACACAAAAAATGTAGATTTGTTTTTGTTGAGTGAACCATTTTCGAGATATTGCTTGTTATTCCCTTAAATTTTCCAATACTTATACTTTTTCTCAAATGGAAATTCGTTATTCATTTTTTTTTACCCTGGTAATACAAAGAGAATGGAATACTGCACATAGCAACCAGCTCTTAAAAGATTTGATTATCGCTTAAAGCCAATTCTCCTTGCATCTACAAGAAAATTAGCAATAAGATTAACATCCCGATATCTCGATTAACGTGAAGCATATGGAGAATAAGTGTTTGTAAAATAGTTTGTGCAAGAGTACTGAAAGTCATGTGAGTACAAAACATAAGATTTTTAGAAAAAGTTTCGTGTATGCGAACATCTTGATTCTAAAACTAAATGTCAAATTAATATAAAGCTTAACATTTAAGTACAGAATCCTCCAAGGATGCGACACGAAGATTTTCAAGAGAATTGCCTACCCCAAACTGCCCTTTACTTTGAATTTTTTTCGTAATTTTCTATAAAATTATGAATTAAATTTTCTGGGTAAAGTCCGTGAATCACTTTTCATTGAGAAGTAATTTTGTATAATTTTGTGTAACTGGCAAACCATACAATTTAGATAAAAACGACTGCAGAAAAATATAGACCACTTTAAAACACACAATTGTTCCATATAACCTTTTTTTTTTTTTTTTTTTTGCTTGAGCCGTTTTTGAGATACAGTTTATAGAATGTTCTAATTTTTAAGTGCTGTCGCTATGTAGTTGTTTCTCCGATATAATGGAAAGACTATGAACTTTCTAAGCCAACAGATAGCAACCCGGTTTTTAAACATCTGATTATTACAATTTCGGTTTCTTGTATCTCTCTTATACCTACAACGGAATATCTGATGAATCTGTTTCTGCAAAAGGTGTATCTGGATGAACATGAAGCAAACAGAAAAGAAGCTGTATAAAATAAACGATAAGGATAGAGGAACGTAATACGCTAGAAATTTTTAAAGTTCTATCACTATGCAGTAGGTAAATCTCATCCTCTGAAATTTCTGGCACGAGAACAGATTATTAAAAAATAGTCGCCACACAAATTAACTCTCTAACTCTGAGAAATCTTCAATGACTGGTAGTTGCTTTCCAAATCAAAGAGGTAGCTCTAGCAGAAGATTACTCATAAGCAGAGCAGTATGTTTCCTAACCTCGAAGGGAAGAGTTAACTGAGCCAAATAAGGCTAATGTGTGCATCACACTTAGTGAGTAAATCAAAGTGTGATACGTTTAAGTATATTCTACCTTAGCTCTAGCTCTAATGAGACTAATACTTAAATAAATAGGACTTAGAGAAGAGATAAGCTTGATGGCATACTACTAAACTGATAATTACAGAATTTGAAGCCTAGAAACGTTTATTTGCTTTGGTCCACGTTGTTTTCTTATTCTTTTCTCAGAGTAAAACTGTCAGCTCCTTATGCGCGAAACACAAAACAAACGATCCTTAAGGGCGATGACTTAATTTCTCAACGCCTTCGTATTCTGCACATGTAAATAGTTTTGACTAAGTGTTGCAGACATAGGGAATGTAAATACGTGGAGAGTTAACTCCTTTCCGCAGTTCTTTCCCGAGACTGTGTCAACACGCTGCTTGCATACTACATTTTATCCACCCATCCTCTCGCCCACCTATGTAGATACGTAGGTAGGTGTACACCTTGCATACCAAATTTGCAACATGCTCTTTAGACAAGACTAAAATCACTGTAGGAATGGTCAGAAAGGGGGTAAAAATGATCCTGCTGAAGGCGTTTTAAAGTGTTTGAGTGCTAATGAATCTTTCTCAATAGTTTTCTAAATAAAAATACATGTTGTATTCTAGTGGGTAAAGGAGTTCAACAAATTTTCGAAGGGACTCAATTTTCAGATTTTTCAGCATAATTTGGTTATTTTCTCAATGTTTTTGCAAAATGAAAAGATAACATGTTATCTTCACTCTTTTGCAAAATAATAATGCGATTTTCTGAAATAGGTGGTAGACAAATGATTGGTAACCCCAACTTGAGACTCTTGTGCACGATTTACTTGGCCGTCTTGTTTGACGTTTCACTTCTTCTTGAAACAGAAGTGATACAAATAAAATAAATCAATATCAACAATCTGTAATCGACTTAATTTTAAATAAACAAGTATGTGGAAAATTAAAGGCTTACTCCCCTCACTTTTATGAAACCGCCAAGAACCACAATACCTGCAGCGACAGCAATTAGTTAAATTGGTTATGATAATGAATAACTTGCTTTTGAAACACGATGTAAGATTTTAGAGGTACAACAAAGATATTATGAGCGGGAAGGCTAGAGCTTGTTTGACTTGCATTTGGGAGCAACGGGTTCAAATTCCTTGAACTGTTGAATCTCATTGAGGTCTCATTCAATAATGCTGGAAGGCTATTTCGGTGTAACTGCACAAGCTCTAGAAGTATTAAATAAATGGATGACACACAAAGACAACTACGCAACCAAGACCATCTGCCAACAAGTAAACTAAGGAGCCGGTACAAAAAGGCATTACTTTGAGGCGTACCAACGTTATATTATATCTGAATTATCGGGTGAGCAATGCTTCGTGGGAGCAATCCTTGCATTAAAAGGGAAATTTTACAAAACAATTCCATAAACTTAAAAATAACAGTCGTCAAGAAAGTGCTGTCATTTCTCAGGGGGAACTTCCCAGTTTAACGGGACGTTTTCTAAGCAGGTCCTAGAAATGCTGGAACAATAATCATCTTACTTGATATACGCGAGTAATTTACTTTTCGTTTTAAGCGTTGATATTATGCATGTTAGAAATAACTTATGCAGCCAGCTATACTATATTTACTGCGGACTTACTGTCCTCCCACCGCCGACACAGGAACCAGCTTTGCCGCTCTCAGCACGTCACAAAACCGGTCCTACCAAAGATTGTTCACTCCATATAATTTTCATTTAACATTTAATAACAAAGTGTTGCATAATGATGGTGGAATTGAACTGACTTCATTTCAAGTCAAGTTATAAGTGGGGGTTTTTGTGATTCGGGACTTCAAATTGCGTTAAAAATTTTAAAGTATTACAACCCTTTATTAAAACATAATTTTTCCATGTGTTATTTGCTATTTTGTTTACATTTTTTAAAAATAAACAAAACAATACATAAAAATACTAAAAGAATGTTGTGTTGATACAAATTTGTGACACCAGGTATTGGGATAAAATACTTGACGCCTAATGATCCCGACACATTAAGCAAACGACACAAACCAGAACACAAACGGATGTATGCATCTATTTTTCCTCTAATCGTAGAGAGTCTTTTGGGGGAGGGTAGAACCATTAATGGAAATTTCGGTGGTGAACATAAATTTATACTGAATAGTAAAAACTTTAATCATGCAGGAAATGGGGTTGCAGCTACAGTAAAGGGACTTCCTTTTAGAAGTATTCTGTGTCCCCCAAACTGTTGAAACTAAATAGGTCTAACTAGATAACTGATACCTTAGTGGACGGCGATTCGTCATAATTAAAAAAGAAATATTCAGCAAGTTCAGCAAAGGATCTTCTAGGTTTATCTGTAACATACCTATTCATTCTATTCAAAACATGCTTTAACCATTCAAAGTACGAAACTGCAGCCTTGCGCTTTCAACGAGATAAATATTGCCTACAATGACAATTAGTCAGTGTAACCAAATACAAAACGGATACCCGAAAGCTGATATGTCAGTTGCCTTCTCGCCAAGCACTCGTTCATTGTCTCTGTGCGCTGTGGTGACTATGATGGACGTTAATTGGTTAATATCTTCACAAAATGGAGAGGGTAGACTGAATCTAGCTTGGAGTTTTATATGGGAATAGGTACTATGAAACGGGATGTTGAATAATAATAATATTAATAATAATAATAATAATAATAATAATAATAAAACTATTTCTCTCCTTGACAAAATTAAAGTTGGTAACACTATAGTTCAGATTGTATAAGTACCATCTACAAACTCTTTGAGCTGCATATTAGTTGACTGCAAAATGTGTTAACACATTCACATTAAGTATAACAAAATTACGTAAAAAATAAATTTTGGCTGTTCAAACTGTGAATTACAGAAGTTCCGGGAGTATGCTTAAGTTTAAAAAAGCAGCAGAAATATGTCAGACAAACGAACTATATTACAGAAAATTATTTTTAATTGGTATCATGTATCTAGCAGGTAAGGTATGTATATATTGCATTCTTCCCAAGAATTCGATATCGAGTCTTCAATGCAAATCCATACTTTGTGGTTCCTTGAAACCGAAAAAAAATTGTTGGAAAAGGTTTTTGTTGTTACTACTGTTGTGTGCGTAGAAAGAGAGAGAGAGAGAGAACAGTATAACTCAAAAACGAATATAGTATAATTAACACACCTAGTATCTCATGCTCAATGCCCTCCGAAGATGTGACACGAAGATTTTCAAGAAAATTCTCCGACACCAAATCTCCCTTTAGAGGAATATTTTTGGCCATTTTTATATTTTCTAAAAATAGCTGTAAGGATTTTATTAAAATACCATATATTAAACATATTTACATTGCAAAATATTTTCTGAAAATATATGCTGTGAAATCTTCATTTGGAAATTTTGTATAACTTAGTAGAACTGGTTAACCATAAGGGAAAGACAAAAACCTACTACACAGAAAAAGCGCTTTTTAAAACACACAATTTCTTTCAAAAAATTTATTTTTTGTGACATCAGCTATTTTCGGGTTAGTATCCATTGTAGTTTGAATGTTATACGTTGTCATTTAATGAAGCACTGCCATAATTGGGTTGTTTCTCACGATATCACGGAAAGAGTACTGAATTTTGCGGTAATTATATAACGACCCGATTTTAAAAATTTGACTAACGCTTCGGATTCTTGTATCTACCTTGTACCTATAATAAAATGTGTCTTGAAGCTATTTTTGCAAGATGTTATCTCAGTTAGCATTGTAACAGATGAGAACAACGTTGCTACTAAACATACTTTGTCAGTTATGCTCAGCGTAGCGCAAAACCTTCCATTTTTGACACAAACTCCAAACAGAACACAACTGATCGTCGAATTGAATCATAATTAAATTGCTGAGTCACAACTAATAACCGAACTGTACCTGGTATTGTCCACTTTTAACTGTCCAAACTCTTTGACTTCTTGACTGCAATAACTTCGTAACTTTTTAACTAACTCTCAGGCAAGAACAGCCCCTTATATAGACCTCGAATACAAAGAGGAACATTATCTAAGGGGAGGTTACTAGAATCTGCTCAAAGGAGTATTCGGAGCAGGAATTACCCAAGCTATGGGGAAGTGACACATAATGAACCTTTGTCCTGCTTAGGCTATTGCTCTGAAGCGTACCAGCCATTAGCTCTAACCGACGGTCGGGCCGAGATGCGTGCCGGTAACTTCGCACGCGCAGTCACAATAAGAAGTAAATAGAAAAATAAGCTTTTTAAAGGTAATTTTGTAGAAGACATGTAAAAATAAATGATAGAAGGAAAAAAGATCATTTGAATGAAATACATCAGATATTTAAAATGGTTTTCATCTTATCCTCTTGCTAGTAATTGCATTTTTGGTTCCTCACATCATGGCTTACACAACGAGCGTGTTGGCATTTTTGCCATATAACTAAGATGTTTTAGAAAGAACAGTGAAATCCTCCGAAAATAATGCGTCGCTGACGTTTCACATTCCACGAAAGAGCATTTCAGCAATGAAAGAAAAGAAATCCTTTCATTCCACGCGGAGTTAACAGTACCCGAGAACTTCGAGAAGCAAAAGCAGGCCATATATTAAAATTTAGCGTAGCAAAATAATACGTGCAGAGGTTTCCCTCCAAATTTCGTAAACAGTGAACTGAGAATAAACAAAGCTTTAGATCATATCTGGCTTTGAATGAAGGGGCGTATAATTCCTACGCGGTCAGGGTACTATTTACTTGGATGCGTAAATAGTTACACAGATCAGAACTGAAGGTGACATGCAGGTTCCTTCAACACAAACTTACACGGTAAACAAAAGTTTTCCTTTGACTCTTAAAAACATTTTATCATGAGGTCACATCTCGTCCATTTATATCATAGTCCTTAAAAGGAAGGTAAATAGTATTTTTATGATGTTGAAAGCTGCTTCCATTCGCGTTTAGGAGGGAACTAAGTGCAAGCACACATCTTTTCTGCATCCAGAAGAGGTATATAGATGACTGCTTCACTATGCTTTGATGGCTCTAAAACCACAGCAACATAATGTTCAAGCGATTTGCGATTATTTAACACAATTATTTTAGTGAAGAAAGTTCAGTCCCTATAAATTAAAATTAAATTGAGTTTTATTTATGGACGCTCTTTAACTACTATGGTCCTTAGCGTCGCATTCCGTATTGAGCGTGAAAGACTCAAGAGGTCTCTTTATTAGGCTTGAAGTTCTTTTACGTGTCATAAATCTACGACACGCAACCACCGGCTTTACTTCCCTTCCCAAGGAAGCCATGCTAAGCATTTTTACGCCCGAAACAATCCATCGCCCTCTGCCGGGTTTGAACCCGCGACCTTGGGAACTAGAGGCTAGCATGGTAACCACTACACCACGGAGGACGACCCATTCCATACATACGATCCTCTTCAACACTTACTCTTATCTATATAATATCACTAATGCTTGTGAATCCTTTCATCCCTTGCCCTATTCAAACTTCTACTGCCATCATCTACACATTTTTAACTTCCTGGAAGTTTTTAGGTTAATTCAGGCAGACACTTATACCAAAATCCGACCGAGCGAGGTGGCGCTCGGTAACATGTACGACTTGTTTTTGGGAGGTTCTGGTTCGATTCTCGGTGACCGCCCACTCCGGCCCATGATTTTTCATGGTTTTCCCGGGTCGGTAGATGAATACTAGGGTGTTTCATCTTTACCACGACTTTCCTGGCCCTCATTTCCTGTACTCATCTTCCTTGTCAGGGTTATTGGACCAGGCGACTGTGTTCGGCAGGTTGCGGCTAGGCAGTGGCTTTGCACTCTGTGCAGGTTTCTTTCCTAGTGTCGTTGCGGGACTGTTGAGTTTGGTTTCGCCTCCGAGTGGGTTCCACCACGGTGGACTGCCGGGTGTTTGGTGACTTGTGGGTGGGCCCGGTTGGAATCAGATGCGTTTGATCTGGAAACGTTAGGGACCCGTCATACCATCTGGTCACCTTTCGAGTCTCTCCCCTCATCCTTTCGATCGTCCGTACATTTACCTTTATACAAAAATCCGTAGTAACCGGTTAGAAGGGACAGACACTCTTACAAGAAACTGTTATTAATAAAGAAAGGTTTTAAGACTACTAGAGGGCCGAATATCTTAAGTTTAAATATGACAAAGCAGTTTCATATTAAAACAAAAATTCTTTGTAAATGGACATGACCTGATGACAAATAATTTTGCTAGGCAGTCCCAAGTCTGTATAAAGTGGGAAGGATAACGTGACGTGGCATCCTGGTCATTTTAGGAATTTCGGCACCCAGTGGGTCACAGACTAACCGTGTGGGAGCTTAAGAACCCCGGAATAAATTAAATGATTGAAATGATGCTCAAATACGTCCGGAGTCTCTAAAGCTTAAGGTTCGTCTTCTCAGGACAAACAAAAACCCCGGAATAACCTTATTCAGGTAAGCCACACTAACAGATTCTAACTAGAGACCTCTTGAATTTGAGACAGACACGCTACCCCTGCACTATGAAGGTGGACCACTTACTGTTTTATGAATTTTGTCGCAGTAATCTGTCGTGTTATCTTTTTTTACTTGGCGCCTGTTATTGTTTTGCTATTTTGAATTTTGGGATCTTTGTTCTCCGGCTAGCTATTATTACTTAGTCGAGCAAATATCACTAAGCAGGGCGTGTAAACGGAAAGGAGTTGTTACTAAAAGATAACACTGATAAAAGAATTTGTTTTCACACTTTTATTGCCGTCACACTTAATTAATAGTTCACATCTGTAACCTTTATACACGCCTGACTGAACTTATATTTCCGAATATAATTACTGTCGTACGCGTACTTCACATTTTGTAACTAACTTTACGACGCGAGAGATTCTGTAGAATTGCGTAATCTGTACCTCGCGAGAGATTTCCGAGAACTGCGTAATGCGTACCTCGTGAATGATTCTGTAGAACTGCACAACGTTTACCTCGTGAATGATTCTGTAGAACTGCGCGATACTTGCTTTTGGCTCAAGAATTTATACTCCCTCACCCCGATATGCCTAAAGATTATAATAGAGCTGCTATTGGTTACTAAATCGCGCCAACATTAGCGTCTGTTTTGTAAGCCAATCACAATTACTAATGCATATGCTCTAGGGAAGATATTCCCTCCATTTCTAAAGAAAGGCACGCTACCCTGACGTCATTTGTTTGTCTCTTCTAAGTGATAAACAACTCACCCCATCGCTTTATTGTTACCCACTCCTATTGTCAGTTTCAGTGAGGCCGTGTAAACTTACGTCCTAACAATGCTTATAGCTAACAAACATCTAAAATCATTGTCATACAATAATGTTAATTTACACTACAATCACTCTGGCATTCACAGTGTTGTGATATAAATACTGCCTCAATTTAAATAAGCCAAAAGCGTACAAAATAACATTTGCTTATGCTGTGAATATTGTGATACTAATGACGATAGTATACGAAGCACCGTTAGCAAGGGAACAGATGCATATTCACTTCAGATAGTAACCAAACACCACACCGACCTGTAGTAGAAGTCGCCTACAAGAAAGTCCGCAAATGCAAGAAGTTTTAAAATAAAACGGATGACGTAATGGTGTATATGTTTCGAAGAAAATATCACGCAAACTATATCAAGAAACGAATGAGCAAGAGAAAACATTAAAGAAACAACGATAAACATGCCGAAGTGATTACAGCACGGTCTCGTCAAGGAGGGTCTCTGGTTGAAATCCTGCCAGATCAACTGAGGAATTTTTTATTTTATTACAGGCTTCCCTCAATCCTCGTAACTGGCAAATGCCGGGAAGGTACCCAAAACTTAGGCCTGGAACATTGTGAGGGCATTAATGTTATTTGTTTGTTAGCCCCACGTTGGGCGCCATTTTGTGAGGGTATTAATGTTGGTAGTTGGAAGATGTTTCATTTTTATCTGCCGCACGTATGAAAGACAATTTGTCACGGTCACTTCGTGTTATCTTTTAATTTTCGGCTAGCTATTATTTTTCGGTCAAGCACTTATCTTATACAGGTGTGTAAACGGAAAGGAGTTTTTTTTATCCAAATATAACACTGATAAAAGAATTTGTTTTACACTTTTATTGTCGTAACACATTATTCACTTTCACATGTTAATCTTGACACTCGCCAAACTGAAACTGTTATAATAACTTATTTACTGCACATTATTAATTCGCGTACTTCAACTTTTTGTGTAATTAACTTTACGACACGAGAGATTTTTCATAACTTTGCGACGCGTAACCTTGAACTGTGTGCGATGCATACTCCATGAATGCCTCCGTTGAACTACATGAAACTTAACCCTGACACTGAATTTATACTTCCTCGCCCCAATATGCCTAAGATTATAACCGAGCTGCTATTGGTTAATAAAACGCGCCAACATTAGCGTCTATATTTATATCCAATGAAAATTACGAAAACATATGCTCTGGGGAAAAATGTTCCAGCAAATTCTAAAAAAAAAAACGTGCCACTCTGACGTCATTTGCTCGTCTCTAATAATGATAAACAGCTCACCCCCTCGCTACATTATTGCACGCTATTATTGTCAGTTTCAGTAAGGCCGTATAAACCCACTTCTCGACAATGATTACAGTCAACAAACATCTCAAATCAATGTCACACAACAATGCATATTCACACTACAATCACTCTGACATTTACATTTTTGTGATACAAATTACTGCGTCAACATTTCCTTTCTAAATTTTCTTACTTATCATTTCATTTTGTGTATTACTAGTGCCGCAGCCTGTGGAGCCTATGTACTAAAAGCGGGCATTAAATACTATTAAAATAATTTTAAAAAATGCTAAACTTTAGCACATTACAAAGAAAATTTAATAATTTCTCCACACGTCAGCCAAAAGGCATTAACGATTCATTATACTTAATTACAGAATATTCTACACAGCATAATCTAAGAAAAATAACCATCAACAATAAATAATTCACCGTCTATTGTTAAAGAAACGATCAACTCACTTCACATCACATTCTTAAGAGAATATATAATTTTCTTTAGCACTTGCATGGATATGTGTTATTTAAAATCACAATTCTCTCTACCCTTGTAGTACTTTTGCTACAAACGCTTATTTTCGATCTACTTCATATAAATTGAGATAAACATTTCATGAGATTATTGCTAATTTTCTTATAGGTGCAAGGGGAATATGATAGCCTTTAAGTGATAGTAAATCTTTTAAGAGCTGGTTGCTATGTGAAGCATTCCACTCTCTTTGCAAGTCGAGAGCATAAAATAAAAAAATCTGATGCGTTACCTCACATGACTTTCTCTACTCTGGTACAAACTATTTTTACAAACGCATATTCTCTATATGCTTCATGTTAATGTAGATGTTAATCTTATTGCTAATTTTCTTGTAGACGCAAGGGGAATTGGTAGACTTTAAGCGATAGTCAAATATTTTATGAGCTGGTTGCTATGTGGAGTATTTCATTCTCTTTGCATTACCAAGACAAAAAAAATGAATAACGAATTTGAAAAAAAGTATAAGTATTGGAAAATTTAAGGAAATAACAAGCAATATCTCGAAAAATGGTTCACTCAACAACAAAATATATATGACATAAATTGTGTATATTAACGCGATCCGCATATTTTTGTGTAGTAAAATTTTGTCTATCTCTTATGGTTTACCAGTTATGCAAAAGTCATTTACAATGAAGAATACTTTTGGAGACATTCCCAGAAAATTCGATATATACATGTCATTTGGCATGAAAATATCTTAAAACATATGATATTTTAATCAAAATCTTTAGAAATTTTTGAGGAAATTAACATTTTCGAAAATGGTTCCATGTAAAGGGAAGCTGGGATGGGAGGATTTTTTTGAAAACCTTCGTGTCGCATCTCTGGAAGATACTGAACATAAATACCAAGTTAGGTGTTTATCCGACTGTTCGCTTCTGAGTTATGCTGTTCACAGACACACAGATACACACACGGACATGTTTTCAAAAATGATTTTTTTTGGGATTCAGGGGGGCTCAAAACATATATTTCCGGTGAAATCTCGGTATCGAGTTTTTGGGTGGAATACAATACCTCCCCTACTTACTACCTACAAGTAGTAGAGGAAGTAAACAATTTGATTTTACATTCACATGACTTTCTCTAACCTCTATCGTTTATTACTGGCTATACAGATTATTCATATGATGTTTATTTTCCTATCTACATCGTTTTAACCGAGATAGACCTTTCCGGAAATAGCTGCATTACACATTTTGTTATAGATACAAAGGGAATAGTCATAATCAAATGTTTTAGAACTGCATGCTACATGCTGGCCTTAAAATGTCATACTCTTTCAATTATATCGCGAGAAACAATTGGATATCGACAGGACTTCAGAAGAATGGCTAAGTGTTAAAGGATTTTAACCACCTCCGAAATGGATATCTCGTAAATGGAGTTTGTGATGCCACAAGAAGGTTATTATAAATACACTATGAGTTTTAAAGAGAGTTTTAAAGAGATCTAAATTTCTTGTGTAGTACGTTTTCGTCTATTCGCTTAACGTTTACTAACTTATACAAGATTATACAAAATTCCTTCCGAAAGAAGAGGGCTTCAAAGCTATTTGCAGAAAATTAAAGAGATATATTTTATTTGTAATTTAAATATCTTTAATATATAGTATTTTAATCAATTTCGATATACACATTTTTAGAAAATAAACATTTTTGAAAAATCTTTTATGTAAAGGATATTTTGCGGTAAGGGAAGTTTCTTTAAAAGCTTGTGCCGTATCATTTTGGATTCAGGAGGCCTTAAAATGTATTTCCGGCGAAAATACGTTATCAATTTTTGGTTGGAATGCAATACCTTCTCTACCTACCAGGTACGTAGTAGAGGAAGTAAAAAACGGATATAGAGGTCATTTGGAGGTCGAAGTTATTGCTGTCTCCATAACTGGCCATTGACGAAGTGTTAAACACATTAAAGCACCAAAATTTGTGATATAAAACAATGGTTTTTCGTATTATATAGTTCTGTTTTTACTTTCCAGCACCTATAGAGGAAGTATTGCATTCCGCCCAAAAATTTGATATCGAAATTTCAACGCCGATAAATATCAAACTTAAGCTCTATAGCATCCAAGAACGTGACAAGGAAAATTTTCAAAAACAATCTCCCAATCGAACACCTTTGAATAGAACATTTTTGGAAATGTTTATTTTCCTAAAAATGGGTCTAACAATTTTGGTTGATATATCATATCTTTAAGATATTTTCATGACAAATAAAGTGTATATCTTGAATTTTCTGAGAATATCTGTCAAATCTTCATTATAAATGACTTTTTACTAAGAAGGAGTTTTAATAATAAATACATAAGGATGTGTATTCCAATTATTATTAGCTAACTTATTAAGATAAGTATATATTATTAAATTTATTATTATATAATACAATATTTGTACTTACAATGATAGATTACAGTTAAGAGGAAAAAATGAAATGTATCATCGTAGGTCAATGTCATAATTAGTAAACCGTAAGAGATAGACAAAATCTTAAAAAAAAATATCTGATGTGCTACACTCACATGACCTTCCCTACTCTTGTACAAACTATTTTACAAACGCTTATTCTCCATCTACTTCATGTTAATCGAGATATCCAGATGTTAATCTTATTGCTAATTTTCTTGTAAATGCAAGGAGAATTGGTAGACTTTAAGCGATAGTCAAATATTTTAAGAGCTGGTTGCTATGTGGAGTATTCCATTCTCTTTGCATTACCACACAAAAAAATGAATAACGAATTCCCATTTGAGAAAAAGTATAAGTATTGGAAAATTTAAGGGAATAACAAGCAATATCTCGAAAATGGTTCACTCAACAAAAAAAAGTATATGACATAAATTGTGTATTTTAACGCGATCTACCTATTTTTTTGTATCTACGCGTTTTTTGTGTAGTAAACCTTTGTCTATATCTTATGGTTTACCAGTTATACAAAAGTCGTTCACAATGAAGAATACTTTTGGAGACATTCCCAGAAAACTCTAGATATACATTTGTGATGAAAGTATCTTAAATATATGACATTTTAATCAAAATCGTTAGAGCCATTTTTTAGAAAATTAAAATTTTCCAAAAATGTTCCATGTAAAGCGTAATCTGGGGTGGGGGGCTTTTCTTGAAAACCTTCATGTCGCATCTCTGGAAGATATTGAACCTAAATACCAAGTTTGGTTTTTATCCGACTGTTCGTTTCTGAGTTATGCTGTTCACAGTCACACAGACAGACAGACAGACAGACACACACACAGACAGACAGACACACACACATGTTTCCAAAAATGCTTTTTTTGGATTCAGGGGGCCTCAAAACATATATTTCCGGTAAAATCTCGGTATCGAATTTTTGGGTGGAATACAATACTTCCCCTACTTACTATACGTAGTAGAGAAAGTAAAAACGTATAAACTACGCAATTTACGCCAAATAAATTATTTATCGAGAAAGCATTTCCGAGATATTTTCTGTTATTTCTTGAATTTTCAGATGCGTATACTTATAACAAGGGGAAAATCACTATTCTTTTTCTTTTTCTAGAGCTGGTGCAAATAGAATGGACTTTCAAAGGCATCACATAGCGACCAGCTCTTAAAAGATTTGGCTTTCGTTTAAGCCTACTATATTCCCCTAATCCCCTTGTACCCACAATGAAGTATGTAATAAATGTTATATATAGGAACATGAAGTGGATAGAAGATTAATATTTTGTAATAATTATTTGTTTAGGAATAGGTAGAGAAAGTCATGTGAATGCAACAACTAATTTTTTTAGTTAATTTTAACATTGTTCATTTATGAGTATACCTTAATTCTTCACTGCAAAATGTTTTATTCAGTTCTTATAATGCTCTGCTGTCTTCCTTTTTATATATATGTTCAATATTTGTTTTTTCTGTAATATATGTTTTCGATTATAGTCATTTGCAGCGTTTAACACTTCTCAAAATATTCATTTCATGGGATAATTTCAAACCTCAATTTTGAGGATGCGGCATTGAAAGTAGGCTATAAATTAAGACGCTCAACCTATGATACCCTTCACAAAGAAAATCCCTTACCGTAATCGAGGGGAATGTTTTGTTATGTTATTTTGGCAGCATAGCTCTTTCCGCAATATCGATAAATTTCCCTACGGCGGTTTCGTCTTAAAATGTGAAAAGCTCTTTTTCCCCAGCGTATGTGGAAGTGATACCCGACCACAAAACTGTGAAGCTTCTCTTTCTTTCACCTTTTCTTTTCTGCGAACCAAAATTAAAATTTTCAAATAGCTATTACCACCATTCTCAGATTGCAACTATGCGAGCACGACGATATTGTGCACGAGAATGTATTTGCAGTTTCTTATTATTAAACCAAGTTATAAGTACAAGCCAATGTAAACACGTGCAAAAGGTTCCCGGGATTTCTCTACAGAAGCGTGTATAGATTACAACTATGCGAGCACGACGATATTATCCTCGAGAACGTTTTTGCAATTTCTTATTATTAAACCAAGTTATAAGTGCAAGCCAATGTAAACACGTACAAAAGGTTCCCCGCATATCGAGAGAAGCGTGTATTAAACAACATATGAGTAAGGCTAGAAAAAAAGAAACTAAGTCATTTTACGCTTCAAAGCGAGCACCATTATTTTCTATAGCCGTTTTCCCTCTTTCGATAAAGCTTCGTATCCAAAGAGATCCTACACGCCCTCTTGACTTTTTCAGGGGTTCTAAATCGCTTTCCACTTAGATAGCGTTGCATGGAGCGGAACAAGCTGGAATCGAAGGGATTATATGCAGGCTGTGGTAAAACTCTTATACCATCCTAACTTTGTAGGGAGCATACACTCTCTACCGACAAAATGCCAACAAAACGTGAAATTTCAAAATACGCGCCTTTATTTTAAAGGTCACACTGATCAGTAGGATAAGAATAAGTATTTTTAAGTACACAGTAAAAGTTGCGATATCTTACAGTATTTAAAATATATAATAAACTGATTATCTTTAAGGCAAACTCACAAGTAGAAATGTGATTCAAATCAAAATTGTTAGAGCCACTTTTGGGAAAATTAAAATTTTCGAAATATATTCCATGTAAAGGGTAATCTGGGGTGCGGGGATTTTCTTGAAAACCTTCGTGTCGCATCTCTGGAAGATACTGAACCTAAATACCAAGTTTGGTGTTTATCCGACTTCGTTTCTGAGTTATGCTGTTCACACACACACACACACACACACACACACACACACACGGGTATGTTTCCAAAAATGCTTTTTTTGGATTCAGGGGTCTCAAAACATATATTCCGGTGAAATCTCGGTATCGAATTTTTGGGTGAAATACACTACTTCCCCTACTTACTATACGTAGTAGAGAAAGTCAAAAGTTGAACTATAATAAAGTAGCCATCATCACCACCTCACCTTAATGGTTTGTTCTGTTTTTGCGGAAATTAATCTGAACATCCCATTATAGGTCGTCTAATACCACTTGTTTTAGTCTCTTATTCCGTAGTGGCTTTGGAAATCTGTTTTTACCAAACTTTTCTGTGTTTTCCTTCCACTGCTGCTTATTTCTAGTTTCCCTAATGCTTACCTTTGCAGAATGTTTCAGAACCTCTGTGACAAACTCTGAGGAACGATTAGGTCTCATAGAGGGGAACAGTTTTTGTCTAGGAACCACCATCCTACCACGCATCGTTAAGGAGTTATTCAGCCCTGTTTGAAGCATATCCGGTAGAATAGGTTTGAGAGGCACAGCCAGTACACTTTGATTCTGTTTGTTTACAACCGCTGAATCAAATGACACCGCCTTTTTCTTGTCATTTATGTCTGGTTAGATTTGGTAGCTCTCAGATGCACAGCACATTTAACTTAGTGTTTGTTTACGAACAATGTTGAACCACGTGATGTCAGTTTCTTCTTGTCCTTATCCTACCTATCATGTCATAAGCAGCTGTTAGCAATCGTTCATCGAGTATGTCTGACTTTGATTTACCTGAGCTTACCGACAGGATAATGCGTTACGCACAGGCTGTTGAAAATGGCAGAGAAGTTCTCTGTATCTACCAAGAGGGGTTTTCTTGCAGACGTCACCCACATCACACAACGTTTGCTCACAACACCCTCAAGAAACGGGATCTCTTTGGTGGAAGACAGCGCAATTGAGGACAGCTGCATTTGAAGATGTGCTTGAGAGATTCAACCACGATCCCAATTTGCACGCGTGCCGTTGCTCATGCTATGCGCATTTTATCAGTGTGGTGTGTGTGTTTGTGTGTGTGGCGTGAACAACAGCTCCATGCATACTACCTCCAGAAAGTACAGGGACCGGGGCCGCATGACTTCGCACCTCGTGTTCAGTTTGTCCATTGTTTTCTGCAACGAAGTATCGCAGATCATGCATTTCCCACGCACGTCTTGTTTACCTATGAGGCCTGCTTCGACGAGACGGATATGTTGCTCAATAAAGATTCATAACTCCGAACAAATATGTCGGAGGATGGCGGATGCTTGGCAGACATGTTCCATTCCGTGAGATTTATCGTTCCTTAGAGTCGGTCGCAGAGGTCCTGAAACATGCTGTGGTAAGAAGTATTACATTCCACCCAAAGTTCGATATCGAGATTTTGGTGAAATTTTGAGGTCTCCTGAATTAAAACAGAATTTGGAAACATTTCCGTGTGTGTGTCCGTGCGTCTGCGAACAGCATAACTCAAAAAACGAAAATTTGGTTAAATACCAATCTTGGTATTGAAAGTTCTGCATCTTCGAAGGATGGCTCTAGAAGATTTTCAAGATAATACCTTAAACACAAAGTTCCCTTACACGAAAATCTTTCGAAAGTTTTCATTTTCTCAAAAATGGCTTTAGAAAGGAAACGTATATCTTAAATTTTCCGCGAATACCCTCTGAAGCCCTGTTCATTCTGAATTACTTTTGCATAACTGGTAAACTGTAAGCGATAGAAAAAATCTTATTTCACAAAAAATGCACATCATTTATGTCTTTTTTGGATGAGAGATTTAACCATTTCCGAGATTCCTTGTTATTGGTTGGAATTTTTAAATGCTTATACTTTTCTCAATTTGGAAGTCGTTATTCACTTTTTTCTCGTGTTGATGCAAAGGGTATGAAATTTCAAACCATAACAAAATTCAAACTTTTAAAAGTCTGATTATTGCTTTACCTACTGTAGCGTACAACGAAATGTATAAATATGAAATGAAAGTTTACCTAGATTTCCAAGAAGTGGATAGAGGGATAAGAGAAAGCCAAGTAAACGCAAAGCAACAGATTTTTGCTGAAAGCCCTTGACAGGTACCAGAGGGGGATATGGCAACTTTTCTTCCTTCATTTTTGCTTTGAAATGGTGGGTCATAAAGAGTTTGGTTTGGAGGGTTATGTCTAGATATTTCACTTCTGACTGTATGGGGAAATGGTACTTGCTGCATTTTACTGTTGTGTTTCTGTGTTCGAGTTTTATTTTCTTTCGTAAGATGGTAGCTTGTGTTTTATTCGGTTTACTGTTACTCTCCATCGGTTGAACACCTAAAAACTGTCATTCTAGTCTTGGCTTTGTTGCTTCTAGTTTAACTGCAGTGATCAAGTACGCTGTGTCATCCTCACATTGTGCAAGTTGGATTGTGCGGTGGATCGGCTTTGGGGCAGTATAAATTATATACAGAGTGGAAGGGAAGTTTACACATTCCTTCTAATATGTGCTCCACAGAGGTATTTCAAACTAAAATGTATAATAGCATTTTTATTCTGTGATCGAAAACAAGTGTTTTCAAAAAGAAAACACTTGTTTTTTCAAATTAGATGGTTTATTCCACTACAATGTATGAAGATAATAGTTTGTTAATTGTCAGATGAGTATAGTGACTTATTTCTGGTGTAGTTTCGGTTGTAACTGTGCGACATCATCAGGGTTTCGAAATAATTAATCATTTTCTGAACACCGATTTATAGACGTAATATTGTGGCGTATTAGTAGGTATTGCCATGCCAGATACATTATTGCGTCGCATTGGCGACAGAATTGTTGGGGTAATTTAGTATTTCTTTCGGCTTGTATTTGCCTAGCCAGAGTTGGAGAGAGGGGGGATAGATGTTAGCGTTACTCTCTTTGTGTTTTGAGCGTCGCTTGATGTCAGTCTGAGAATCGGCGTGTAAGGTGCAGGTTGCGTGTGTGTGAGACATCTCCCCTCAATCCTTGATTTTCCCTGTGTGTGTAATGTGAGGACACAGATTAATTTATTAATAAACCACAGGTGATGTGAATATTGTGTAAATTTGTTACAAAACCCTACGCCTGCATCGAAATGTGAACGAAGGCCCTGGTCCTCTCGCAGTTGCTGTGGTACGTTTCCCTCATGTGCGTGTGGGGGTGATAAAAATTTAGCAGTTTGTTGGAAACCTTTTGGCCCTCACCCCAGCGTGTAACAATATGATCGAAGACATACACAATGTTACTAGGTGAAGGTAGGTCAGTGCGAGAACCAGCTCCCTGACTAACCAAAACAATATGTCTGAACTGGGAAGGGGAGGACTAGCGGTTTTGTTTTGCACACGTCACTTAATCCAAACAAACACAATGAAATGCTGTTGTAACGTTTTGGAGAAATAAGCGTTTCGCGGTCGCTTACTAAAAAGTAAGTTTATATTAGATCCACTAGAAGCTGAGTCATTATTAGAGTAACAACGTATTGAAAATCACAGGTTTAGTGATAAAATAACCCGAGGTGTGTTTAATGGATAATCATACAAACAGCACAAGGTTTTCGAGATGCCAGCCAGCACTCGAAGGAGCGCAAGTATGAAATACCCGGGCTCAGAAGAAGCGATTTTAAATCTTTTAGATGAACAACCCGGCAATAGTAGCTCGTATGCTCGGCGTGTCCCATTGGTTTCTTCTCAGGACGCTGAAAGAAGAGTTATTGCGACCGAATCATATCCAGCGGATTGAGGTAGTATTTTTAACACTTAAATGATTTCAGTCTAATTATATAAATATATAAATTCAATAACAGCCCGCCTTAAAGCAATATGTGTATGTAACAATATATAAAAAGTGTATATTATAGTCATTGTATACGTTTATTATATTGTATCCAGGTTTAACAATGTTATGAATATATTACGTAATTTAATAATGTAGGAGCTGTGAGAATAATAAGTTAAAAGTTGCTAACAATGAGGTAACCTTGAGGCAATAATGAATTTGAGAGTTTAACAATACTACTTGCGATTCTTGGAAGCAATAATGTAATTTTAGTGACAGTTTATAAAATAGCCAATCAACAACCAGATAAAGCTTTAGTTAAATTAAGGTATTCCATTGGATTAGGAATAGCCAATCAGTGACTTTAAGTACAGAAATTTACAAGTTTAGGCGGTTGAAATCAGTTCAGTTGCCTGCAAACAGTGTTCCTAACCGGACACGAGACACGTCCTCGAGAAGTATAATACGTATTCGCGTGAGACGAAAATAGTTTACGTATTAAAAAGTGCAAGTATTTAATAAAAGCATCTCACAGCCCTCTATATATAAGTGGTGTTATTTAAATCGTGTCAAGCATTAATAAAAGGAGTGAAGTAAAACTATAATCTGTAAGTCTATATCCTTAGTCACGCCACAACCCTGCTAAGAGAAAAGTGTCTCTAACAATAATACTGACGCAGCCGAGGCAAACACAAATATTTAATACTTAAAGAAACAGACAAATTACAAAGTTAATATTTTTAAAAATTGGAGCAAAGGCTACCGGGTACTATACGTGCGGTTGCAAATACTTCAAGTTTGGCTCCCCAACAGTTGAACTGTAATACAACTCCTTCAATACAAATTACTTCAAAATTGACGCCCAAAACTTGGTGCAAATAACGTAAAGATAGGTAGAATCAGATGACTGAAAAATTCAAATCCCGGCTATGGTATTGAATTTTTCAGTCATCTGATTCTACCTTTCCAACCCTGTCCAACACACGGCTTGTGTGAAAGAACAATTAATTCCAACATAAAAATAATTATCTACTTCAGTATTATGCGCCTAAGTTAACTTTCGTCTATTGGTTCGTAGAAGAAGGCGCAGATATGCCAAGATTAATTATAGCAACAGACGAAGCTACCTTTACAAAAAAATGACATTTTCAATTTTATAACACCCATACATGAGCCGAAGAAATCCCTCATAGTGTCGGGGAACATCATTTTCAACAGAGATTCGCTGTAACCGTATAGACAGGAATACACGAAACGTTTATTACACTCGTAAACCATGCGCCAGCGAAAGTGATTTACGTACTGATCTACTTCTGGTTTTAAAAGGGAGATGGCTGCTCCCCTCGCTTCTAGCTACCGCGTGCTGCAACATTGCTAGCCAGTGCATTTTATGTTCTCGAAAAACACAAAATATCTCCGAAGAAAATGGCCATAGGAAACAAAAATGAAACATGCAAAATATGTTCCAAATATTGGAATATGTAACTGGTTTAAATAAATGTAAGGACTACCCTTCCACCCAGTGTAGGGGACTGGAAATACGTGTTATTTACAGTTGGAGAAGCACATGTACACACACACACTTACGTCAACTCCAAGATGTTTTAAAGTGTCTGATTACATTCTTGCAATTGCTTCCAGAGGCACTATGCGGAAGTGTGTCACATCTAAAGTTTAAAGCTTTAAGCTAAAGCAGCAAAACTAATCCATTTAATCGAGCTAGATGGAGGTGCTGGTCTCGTTCTTGTGAATAGCGCCGTAAACTGTGTTTTCGAAGTAGAGAGCTTCCTGTAATTTTATTTCATTTTCAGGCCATTCTTGTGTCATGCAGCGCTCGAGGCATCCATAAACATGCTGAAAAGCAATATTCTCCTTTGAATTTTAAGACAGCTCGGAGATGATACTTAAAGCTAAGATTGTATTAACGACAGCCGATTCTCTCATCAACTAAGTTCAAAAGCTGCCTTTGCCCTCTATATTGGAACGCCGAGTGAGAAGTTTCCAACTTCAGTAAGTATATAGCGTAACTTGCCAACATCTTATTCACGCTCTGAATCTACGTAAGCTAGCAGCTAAGTAAAGGACAGCTGGGAGAGGGATTTGCTGTTAGGCATTTTCCATTATTGTATGCAGGTTTATTTTCATTTTATGGCAACACAAGTCATTATCAGTTGCAACGGTATAAGACAAAATGGTGTAAGTCAGTTTTCTTCTTCTTAACAAAAGAAGGTGTCATCAAATTTGCCGGCCCTCGTAGCCGTGGTCGCTGGAGTGTCTAGATCCGGCGCTCCGCCAAGCAGGTTGAGTCCCAGTGTTTGTGTTGTGTCTATGTGTTGTGTAATTGCGGCGATAAGCGGTAACGAAAATAGTATAAACTGGGTAAAACAAGGGAACTTTTAATAAAAAAAATTAAACGTGGTTCAATGGATCTGTTTTTAAAACCACAAAAACCCTCTACTGTCATTACCTTTAAAAGTCATTTTACCAGGTACTCATACAAAAGCAACTTATTTTTTTCTCTACTACTTACCTATAGTAAGTAGAGGAATTATTGGCTCCTATCCAAAAACTCGATATCAATATTTTAACGGAAATACGTATTCCGAGACTCCCTAAATCCCCAAAATTAAATTCCTACAAAGGGTGTTTGTATATCTGAAAAGTATAACTAAAAACGATAATCGTTTAGTTACAAAACTTGTGTTTAATGGAATTAATGACCTAATAGTTGTCAAAACTATGAACCCCGGTGCTTAAAGTACTTAGAGCATTGTAAGTCGCCATTAGGGTATGTCATCTCAATACAATTTGAGCTCTCCTTGTAGTTTACCGGGATAAATACGAATCAGTTGGGGAATTTAATGTCGTACCGGTATGTAGCCATGGTAGCTCAGTGGTTAGAGCAACCGACGGAGACCGAAAGATCCGTGGTTGAAATCCCGGCTGTGGCATTGAATTTTTTGGTCGACTGATTCTACCTTTCTCACCTCTCAGCATCTTCCAAGGATGCCCACGAAGATTTTCAAGAAGGACCAGAATTAGGAGCGAGGGAGGACTTAGCATACCAACGTTTGGAGTTTTTTGTGTCTAGGTCCCTAACGAGGCACCCCGGAAGGGAGGGGTGAGGTGAGAGGAGACAGAAGGCGGCCGGACCAGGGTCAGGGCAGAGGGCAGGATGCCTTTCATTTCCAGATTGAAACTCCCGGATGGCAGCTGGTACAAGGCGCACATCCCACTGGGGTCCCGGGACTCGGAGACTTCCCACGACGAAGTGTTACATAGAGCATCCTTTTCTCCTGCCATGCAACGCCGAGACTCCCGCCGACACTTGCAACCATGAAACAGTATCACACAAATGAAAGGTTAGGTGAAATGAGAATGCAGATGAAATGGAGGTACAGAAAATTCGGAGGATGTAATTAACCTTCCCAGCATTTGCCTAGCGACCCGGTGAAACCCCCGTAAAAACCCATGAGCTAGGAGGGTCTGCCGCGATCTCCCGAAAGTAACCACAGACGTTGCTGTTTGAGCCATCCCGCTCGGTAGGTTTTCAAGAAAATCCTTCCATACATCAAGGAAATATTTCGAAAACTCCGATTTTCTCAAAAATGGTTACAATAATTCTGACTAAAATATTAGGTACACGTTTAAGATATATTCACTTCAAATAAAATGTTTGGGCTGAATTTTCTGTGAACAGCCTCTGAAGTCCTCATTAAATCACACAATGTATGTCAAATTATTTTGTGGAGTTAAAACCATTTCCGATATATTTCGTGTTGTTGGTTTGAATTTTCAATGCTTAAGCTTTTCTCAAATGACAGGTCACTCATTTTTTCTCCTGTCGTCCTCCGTGGTGTAGCGGTTACATGTTAGCCTCTACTTCCCGAGATCGTGGGTTCAAACTCGGCGGAGGGCGAGGGATTTTTTCGGGCGTAAAAATCCTTAGCATGGCTTCCTTCGAAAGGGAAGTAAAGACGGTGTAAATTTCCGGCACGCAAAAGTACCTCAAGCTTGATAAAGAGACCTTTGAGCAAAATTACCGCTCTTTCACGCCCAATATAGAATGGGACGCTAAGGACCACAGCAGTTAAAGAGCGTCCATAAATAAAACTCAATTTCATTTTCTCATTTTTTTCTCGTGGTCATGCAAAGAGTGTGGAATTTCAGTCATCACATAGTGACACACATTTTAAAAATCTGACTATTCCTACCTACTATATTCTACAACGAAATGTGTAAATGTGAATTCGAAGTTTATCCGGATTAGCCAGAGGTAAATTGATAATACACTTTTGTAACACAAATTTATAGAAAAGTGAGTGTAGAAGCACATGTGAATGCAACAATTTTTTTTTTAATTTCGCGTTAATGTGAAAAATATTAACAGTAAATGTTTCAAATATATTTTGTAGTTGGTACACAAGACACTGCCGCTTAAATTGTTGTTTTTACATGATTTTTACACCAAATCAAGAGAAGAAAAATGAAGGTAACGTTACAAAGGTAATACTAAAACAATGGGCTAGCGCAAAACAGTGGTTATCTGGAAAAAGTGTGAAGGGACAATGTGTGTGTTAATATTGTGACGTATGCAGAGATTGTCGTGCATACGTCTCTCTGGTCACCGGGATTCGAGATGGCAGTTAGAGCTCGGGTGGAGGGAATTAGGAATTGTAGGTGGGGTTAGGTTGTTTGGCGTCCCCGATGCTTTAGAAAGCGTTGCTTGGGAGAGTCGAGTCAGTGAGTAACCTTCAAGCAGTAAAGACGTGGAACTGCCATCTCCGTGCAAGGCAAGCATGGTGGCCTCGCCCGGCAGACATGGGAGCTAATAATGTGGGGTAAGAAATAAGTCTTTATCTAATAAATCCTCTACCATCCATTTTCTTTCTGTATTATTTCTGATAGTATGAAGTTCCTTCCTTCCTTTTGAGCCATGTAGCGCCCCTTTTTGCCAGTGTTTGATAATATTTCTGTACATTCTTTAGCTGCGTCCCTCGTCGTAGCCTCGCCATGTTATAAGTTTGTTAATTTTCCGGTACCCTTGCAAGCGAGTAGCCCACCTTCATTTTGAGCATTAGTTAAGAGAGACTACGACAATTGTTGTGAGGCGCCGAGTATTGGTGGAGGGCCGGGCATAATTTAATTTTTTTCTGAGGTTTTTAACTGCAAAATGTTTTTTCTCCTGTAAAAATGTAACGGTTTTTGGTCCTCCACGTGGTTGCTAAAAATGTGAATCTGTTTCTTGGCTTAAGGATAAGGATTTCAGTGGTATAATTTGTGGTTTCTGTATCCTAAATTCTTATTGCTTTGCTTTCTGAAAGTCCCGAGTCTGAATTTTAATTTTAAGTTCATTTTTATATTTTTTCCTTTGTCTGTCGGTGTGACGCTAAAACTCCTAGCTTACATTGGCTTCATTCCTACTAAATTCTGTCACTGTGCTAGATTATTCGTGCTGGTTGTTTTAAAGTATAGATTTTGGTGAATTGTAAAAAAAATTGGGCGATATTTATAACTTGGATAATATAGTTGCGTGTGTTAGCTGATCTACGTAACATTATGCTATTGGTTGCGTCATCTTGTAAGTATTAACGACTCGAAAGTGCAGCAAATATTTCAAAATTCGTGGGTTGTGTGTTTAAAACTTGCGTGTGTATAAAAAGTGTGGTGCATCTGTTTGAAATATTTAAAGTAATAAAATGAAAGAAGTCGAGTATATATGTTGAAAATTTATATTTTGCATTGTACACTCGCGGTAAGAATAGTGATAAAGGTAATGATGATAATTTTCCTTCACCGTTGCCATGTTTGGTTTATCTAGTTACGCAATGCATATTTTTGGGGGAAAATGTTTCAAAATGACTCACATAAGTTAAAGTTTCAGGAGCTACTACCAGCCTTGCCAGTATCTTCACCTAATTAGGTTTAATGTGACTCCAATATGGACCAGTACGACGTGGATGTTGATGGATCAGCTATATGTGTGTTACCAGATTTTGGAAAATTGCACTGGAATTTTGTGGTAATAAGAATAAGAAAAAAGAAAAAACATAACCTGTAAGTATGTGAACATTGTGTGTGCTAAAGTTTGGACCAATGAAACAGTTTCACAACTCACACAGGTATGCTAAATTTTTAATGTTTCACTGACTGATGCTTAATTAAGCTTTGCTTTACAGAAATAATGTGTGCTATGAATGTCTCTGCTAAATTGGAAGTTTATTATTATTTGGTGTAATTTAAAATTTGAATTATGTTTTGGGTATTGCAAATTATTTGGTTATGTTATGCTGCAGGAATGTGTTTGATGTGTACCGTGTGCTTAATTGAGCTTTGATTTTCAGGAATGTTATGCGACAGTATTGTTTTGAGTAATGTGTGATTTTGTTCTGTTGCATTTGATTTTGGGTTTCATTATGATGCTGTGATCTTTTATTTGCAGAAAATTGTAGCATGAATAGTGTGTGTGTGTATGTATGTGTATATTTGAGGTTATGTGATATATGTGAGATTTGCCTCGGTGGAAGTGCCTAAGAGTAACCCCGATGGTGTAGTGTGAGATATGTGAGAAATATGAGTTAGTATTTGCCTCGGTGGAAGTGCGTAAGAGTAACCCCGACGGTGGTAAAGTGAGAGATGAGATGAGAAGAGATGAGATGATGTCAGCTTCGGTGGAAGTGCCAAAGTGTAACCCCGATAGTTGGAGTGTAAATGTGTTGATTTTTCAGGAGGGCTACATGTACCTGGAAAGTTGATTTGATGTGATGATTTCAGAGATTTTGCTTATTGGTGTTGCTTAACGTGCCCAGTATAGCGTGTGTGATGTATTCACACGAGAGAGTAAATGTATTGAAGTGTATGCAATGAGAATAATTTTTTTTGTGTTTATGCAACAAGTTTAGTACCATCTTATATAGCAAGTTTTAATACGACCTGTTTTCCAGCTTAATTTTGATTCGGAGGATGTGGATGCAACAGTATAATGTCAAGTTATTTGTGTCATTCCTGAAATGTTAATGTGATTTCTTTAGGTTTATGCCTATGTTAGGTATTTTTGACTTTGCAGCATGTTGAATGGGACACGTCAGTGAAGATGTTCTGTTTTCTCAGTAATTACTGTCCAAGAGAAAGTTGAAATTTAAGATAAACATGATGATGATGATTGAAATACTGATGATGATGATTGAGATGATGAGGATAATAATGAGATGAATAAGATAGTAATGTAGAGGAGAATTTGTGTTAGTGACAGTAGAGTATGATTATTGTAGTTGAAAGAATGTAATGTGGTGTAGTTTGAATATGTACTGTGGATTTATTTTTGAAGTTTGTAGTAATGCATACAGTAGTTTTCAGTAGCTAGTTAAGTGAGTGTTGTGTATAATTTGGGCCATGGTCAGTGTGAATGCTTTCATTTTATTGTCATGTATGAATGTATTGTAAGTGCACTTATTTGCTTTTCATTAATAGTACCAGCTGGTTAAGAAATAATATTGGGATCCCAAATAAGTTTATATTTTTCTGTCATGTTATTGTATGGAAACAATGAATGTCACTGATATAATGTTAATGTATTCTGGTTTTTTGTGATTCTGTATTTGGATTTTAAAGCATTGTGTGTTAAATTTTGGATGGTAACCCCTGTAAAATTTAGTTTTTATGTCAACATGTAGTCATTTTTTCTCTCTCTTTGCCCCATGTTAAAAGAATTTATTGAGTGCAAACCTTCTGAACATTTAAAATATTTTATTGTAAATGACATACTATTTCTTTTATGTGTGATGATCTGTTGGAGCACCCTTTCTACTGTTTTATGGTTTCTGTTGTAGTCACTTTGCTGATGGCGGAGCTCGAGCGGATAAGACGAGCACTCCCGCCTTTCACCCCAGAGGTTCCAGAGACACCACAGGAGAGCTGCCGTGCAGCCACTACACTGCAGTGGCATAAGGAATCACTATTTTGGGGGGCAGTCCAAGCCAGCGACTGCCCACCCCTTTTTCATCTCCAACGACCTGCAGCATCAAAAACATTACAGCCAGGATATAATTCGTCGTTGTGGGTGATCTGCAAATTCCACCCACAAACAGTTACGTTTGAACATCAATCCAGGTGCAATGTAGTGTGCGTGTGACAGAGGCAGCATGGTGTGTGTGCGTGTGCGGGGTGCTCGAGCATCAGTGCTCTGAAGATACATAATCCGTTAACACTCGAGACTCTTAAATATGCCAGTCAATATTGTTTTCATGTATTCGTTTGGGTGTTCCATATACATGTATAAATATTTTTTTTGTATGTCATGTTTTGCTCTTTCTTGTAATTGTTTTTTGTATAATATTTACCTTGTGTCGACGAGGGCGTCGATCTCGTTGGCCAGGGGGAGAAGTGACGTATGCAGAGATTGTCGTGCATACGTCTCTCTGGTCACCGGGATTCGAGATGGCAGTTAGAGCTTGGGTGGGGGGAATTAGGAATTTTAGGTGGGGATAGGTTGTTTGGCGTCCCCGACGCTTTAGAAAGCGTTGCTTGGGAGAGTAGAGTCAGTGAGCAACCTTCAAGCAGTAAAGACGTGGAACTGCCATCTCCGTGCAAGGCAAGCATGGCGGCCTCGCCCGGCAGACATGGGAGCTAATAATGTGGGGTAAGAAATACATCTTTATCTAATAAATCCTCTACCATCCATTTTCGTTCTGTATTATTTCTGACAGTATAAAGTTCCTTCCTTCCTTTTGAGCCATGTAGCGCCCCTTTTTGCCAGTGTTTGATAATATTTCTGTACATTCTTTAGCTGCGTCCCTCGTCGTAGCCTCGCCGTGTTATAAGTTTGTTAATTTTCCGGTACCCTTGCAAGCGAGTAGCCCACCTTCATTTTGAGCATTAGTTAAAAGAGGCTACGACAATATTACCTATATTTTCTCTGCAGCAAGAGTATGTTTCTCTTTTATGTTTCCCAACTATAAAAACTAAAGAAGAGGACTTCAAACACTATTCATACAAACCCAAGATGGAAAATTACACATATGCTATTTTAAACAAAACCGATATAGCTATTTTTGAAAATATACAAAATAGCCCAAGTTTGTTCATGTAAGAGCTTTTACGGTGGAGAATACTCTTGAAATTCTTCGCTGGTTCAAGTATGATAATCATACTTATTCGAAATTTCGTTTTTGAGTTTTGCTGTCCTCGCTCTCTCTCTCTCTTTCTCTCCGTTTCTTGTATATACATTGTTTTAGAGGACGTCAAATCGCATGTTTCCAGTAAAACTTCGATACAAAATATTTTGGTGGAATGAAAAACTCTTCCGCCTATAACATTTAATTGATAGAGACAGAAAAAGACAAGATGTGGCAGAAATAATTAGAGGGACAACTTATTCTCTTAAGAACAGAAAGTGTTGGCTCCGCTGTAACAGTGATGCTCGTATTTGTGAGGTTCCAAGTTCGATTACCGTTGACTGCACAGTTTGACCTTATGTTTTTCGTGGCTTTCCCTGGTCTGTGGGCAAATAATGGGATGGTTTCTCTCCTGCTACGACTTATTTTCCTTCATTCTTTCCTTCTGATATTTCAAGTGCGCTTTCACGTTTCGCCACGTGAGACATTGTCATACAAACGGCGGGATGTTTGCAGCAGGGAAGAAATAGCCAACCTCTGCGGTGTGCGCGTAGCGTGTCTGCCTAACATTCAAGAGGTCCCAAGTTCGAATCTCATTTAGGAAGAGTTACCCGGATAAGTTTTTTCCGGGTTTTTCCCTTATCCTGAAAGATGAATGTCGTATAATTCTAAGTTCTATGCACCCAGAGCCATTTGAGCACCATTTCGCCCATTTCTTCATTCGCCGTCCGATATGACCTCAGCGATTAAAGGACGTTAAACCTAAAAAAATCTGATGTGTTACACTCACATGACTTTCTCTACTCTTGTACAAACTATTTTTACAAACGCTTATTCTCCATATGCTTCATGTTAATCGAGATATCGAGATGTCAATCTTATTGCTAATTTTCTTGTAGATGCAAGGGGAATATGGTAGCTTTTAAGCGATAGTCAAACATTTTAAGCTCTGGTTGCTATGTGGCGCATTCTATTCTCTTTGCATGTCCAGGACATAAAAAATGACTAACGAATTTGAGTAAAAGTATATAAGTATTGGAAAATTTAAGGGAATAACAAGCCATATCTCGAAAACTGTTTACTCAACAAAAAAAATGTATATGACATAAATTGTGTATTTTAACGCAACCTACATTTTTTGTGTAGTAAACGTTTGTGTATCTCTTATGGTTTACCAGTTATGCAAAAGTCGTCCACATTGAAGAATACTTTTGGAGACATTCCCAGAAAATTCGAGATATACATTTCATTTGTCATGACAATATCTTAAACATATGATATTTTAATCAAAATCGTTAGAGCCATTTTTGAGAAAATTGAAATTTTCGAAAAATCTTCCATGTAAAGGGTAGTCTGGGGTGGGGGGATTTTCTTGAAAACCTTCGTGTCGCATCGCTGAAAGATACTGAACCTAAATACCAAGTTTGGTGTTTATCTGACTGTTCGTTTCTGAGTTATGCTGTTCACAGACACACAGACACACACACACACACACACACGGACATGTTTCCAAAAATGCTTTTTTTGGATTCAGGGGGTCTCAAAACATGTATTTCCGGTGAAATCTCGGTATCGAATTTTTGGGTGGAATGCAATACTTCTACTTACTATACGTAGTAGAGAAAGTAAAAAAGGGAGGAATATTCCCCATGGATACCAGTTGGCTGCCTAGTAATATGGGGCGTTCATCATCCTAACTGGGCTGCCCAGCGGTGTATAGGGTATTTGAGCTGGAATTGTTAGGGCTTTCTGCGCAATTCTATGGCTTGTCTGCCTGCGGACTGTAGCCTCCTGCCTTCCACTCTTGGGGGTTGGTGGAAACAATCTTGTCTTATCTTATCGATACACATTTCTGTCATTGCTCCGGACGCACTTCAGCTTTGGGCTTATTATGCTACTTCTAACGCTTTAAAGCCAATTTATTATGCCTACACCCTTTACCAAGGAGTACAGTCTCATAACAGACAGGTTTCAAATTCTTCTGGTTCGAAAGAAGGCCTCAAAGGAGCATGTAATGTGCTGGGCTGTTTCAGTTTCTTTCTTGCACAATCTGCAATCTAAGTTACCCTGAAATACTCCCATTGTGCTTTTTCACAGGAGCACGTTTCTAGAGGCGGCTATTGCCCAATAAATAGTGAAGTTGTTCCTTATTTTGCAAATCCATCAGATTTTCCATCTCCCTGGTAGGCACAATAGAGTTGTGTAGGTCGTAATGGGCAATGTTTCCGCCTGTATTGTGTATCGCGTATATTCTATTCTCTCAGGAGATATTAGTTGTGAATGTGTTCAATTGTAGTAAAAGTTAATGTTTATATGCTTTATGTGTTAGAATACGTTACGTCGGTATACCAGCTGATTATGTTTACAACTCAACTATGACATAGGTTTGTTGCTGCTAGTATGGAAAGTCAGGTTGAAGATAATGTATTATATTTCAACTGTTGGGGAGCCGAACTTGAAGTTTGTTTGCAACCGCACGTATGGTACCCGGTTTCCGGTAACCTTCGCCACAAATGTACTTTCAGGTGGCCTTTGCCCCAAATTTAAAAAAATATTAACTTTGTAATTTGACTGTTTAAGTATTATATTTATGTTTGCCTCGACTGCCTCAGTATTATTATTAGAGACACGTTTCTCTTAGCAGTATTGTGATGCGACAAGAGTGTAGGCTTACACAGATTATAATTTTACTTCACTTCTTCTATTACTGCTTGATACGGTTTTAAATAACACTTCACTGACATAGAGAGCTGTGAGATTCTTTTATTAATTACTTGTACTTTTTAACACGTAAACTTATTTTTCGTCTCACACGAATACTATTATATTTCTCGAGGACACATCACGCATCCAGTTACAAACACTGTCCGCAGGCAACTGACTAGATTTCAACCGTCTAAACTTTAAATTTCTGTATTCCAAGTCTCTGATTGGCTAATCCTACTCCAATAGAATACCGGCATTTACCTAAAGCTTTTTGTGGTTTTTGATTGGCTATTTTTATAAACTGTCACTAAAATTACATTACTGCTTCCAAGAATCACAAAACATTTAAACTCTCAAAATCATTATTGCCTCAAGGTTACCTCATTGTTAGCAATTTTTAACTTATTATTCTCACAGCTCCTAGATTATTTAATTACGTAATACATTCACATAACATTATTACACATGGATATCATAATATAAGCATACACAATGACTGTTACGTACATTTTATATATATTGTTACTTACACATATTGCTTTAAGGCGGGCTGTTATTAAATTTATATTATATAATTAGACAGAAATTATTTAAGTGTTAAAATACTGCCTCAACTAGTTGTTGTAAGTTTTACTTTTAATGTAACGTTATTGCTCAGTTTTTAATTATTTTTGAAAATTCAGATCTATTGAGATGTGAATGAAGCAAGTGAATACTCAAAACGAGTCATGTGTCAACTGATCTAAGCATTATCCTGTATTTTCCTCGTAAGAGAAAGGGAAAGCTCTCCATATATCTTATTCAGGCAATTCGTCCCAAACTATATTCGAAATTGAGGAGGAGACACGCAAGCCTCGCATTAATAAGTGGTGTTATTTTAGATAAATATGTGTAAATCACATTTATCTTCACAATTAGGCTTCCAGAGAATTAAACAATTCCAAAGATGAACAGAAAAACTGCCAGTCTGTCCTTGTTTTATCAACATCTGTTTCTGCAACGTATGATTTGTATTATTGCGCTGGACTCTCTTCTCTTCTTCCGTGGCTTGGGTATTGACGTTGACTACAATTTTCAGTACCGTCTTACAAAATATCTACTTCGCTTCAGATCTTCTACGCAGCAACTACCGACCATTCAATCCTTAACTATTAAATCACCCTGCCACAATAAATTTGACATTTCTTCTCTGTTTGGGTTAATAATTTTTAATAAAATTAGCCTTTTGATACTGTGAAACCGTTTATCGTTATATACCTATTAAATCCAAGAAGAAGCAAAGCATTGAGTATTAAGTTGTGGAGCATTTCCAAACCTCAAAAAGTGCTACATTTTGTTTAATTTACTTTTAAACTGTAATGGTAATGCTAACAACAAATTTTACCAGGCATTTGGTCGCTTTTCTTTGTAATACAAGCTTCACTTTGATTTACGTTTGCTTCAATTCATACTTTCTCTACTATCTACTTATAGTAGGTAACAGGAGGCATTTTATTTCACACAAAAATTCACCGGAAAAACATGTTGTGAGGCCCCTGAATACATTATAAGCATTTTAGGAAAACGCCTCTGTATGTGGAACAGCATAACTCTGAAACAGCGTAACAACCAAAACTTCATCAAACTTGGTATTGAAGTCTTGCATTTTCCAAGGATGCTGCACAATGGTTTTCAGAAAATAACCCCACCTCAAATTACATGGAAAATGTTTTCGAACATTTTGGTTTCTTAAAAATGCATTATCGATTTTTATTAAAGTACCGTGTGTTTGAATTATTTTCATAAAACTTACAATATATATTGAATTTTCTGGAAATGCATCTGAAGTTCTCCTCATTCTGAATGGATTTTGGATAATTGGTAAACCGTATGAGATAGAAAAATGTCTTATTACTCAAAAATGGAGATCTTGTTAATTATTAAAGTACAGTTTTAGTGGCGATTTTAGAGATATTCCTTATTATTGGTTTGAATTTTCAAATGCTAATACATTTTTCAAGTGGAAAATTTATGTTATTTTTACTTTCTCTACTACGTATAGTAAGTAGGGGAAATATTGCATTCCACCCAAAAATTCTATACTGAGATTTCACCGGAAATACATGTTTTGAGGACTCCTGAATCCAAAAAATATGTATTTTCGGAAACATATCCATGTGTGTGTGAAAACAATATCTTCTAGAGATGCGACACGTGGGTTTTCAAGAAAATTTCCCCACCCCAGATTACTCTTTAAATGAAGCATTTTTCGAAAATTTTAATTCTTAAAAATGGCTCTAACGATTTTGGTTAAAGTATCATATTTAAGATACTTTCATGTCAAATAAAATGTATATCTTGAATTATCTGGGAATGTTTCCAAAAGTGTTCATTGTGAACGACATTTGCACAACGGAAATCCATAAGAGACGGATAAAGGTTAACTATACAAAAAATGTAGATCGCGTTAAAGTACACAATTTGTCATATACATATTTTTTATTGAGTGAACTATTTTCAAGATATTGCTTGTTATTCCCTTAAATTTGGCATTACTTATACTTTTTCTCAAATGGGAATTCGTTCTTCATTTTTTTGTCCTGGTAATGCAAAGAGAATGGAATACTCGAGATAGAAACAAGCTCTTAAAATATTTGACTATCCCTTAAAGCCCACCAATTCCCCTTGCATCTACAAGAAAATTAGCAATAAGATTCACATCTCGATATCTCGATTAACATGAAGCATATGGAGAATAAGCGTTCGCAGAAATGGTTTGTACAAGGGTAAAGAAAGTCAT
This sequence comes from Deroplatys truncata, assembly GCA_030765065.1. NCBI lineage: Eukaryota > Metazoa > Arthropoda > Insecta > Mantodea > Mantidae > Deroplatys > Deroplatys truncata. Next base: position 92,630,076 of record CM060979.1, read on the forward strand.
ATGAGTGTAACACATGAGATTTTTTTATCGTAATCATGCAAAGAGAAGGGAATTTCAAATTAATCTTACAAGATTTGACTATCTCCTAAGACTACTTTATTCCCTTAATGGCCTGGCACCTATAAGGTAACATGTAATAAACCTATTTCTGTAAATGTTTACCTCGATTAATTTAAAGTATACAGAAGAATAAGCTTTGGTAATAATAGTTTAAGGAATTGGTAAGGTTATGTGAAAGTAGTACGCAAGATGTTTCGTTTTCTCTTTGTCGTTTTATTCTTATGCTTGTTTGCGATTTTCTTTGCAAGAATTGTATTCTATTCTATTAATGCAATATTGCTTCTGACGTCAGCAATGGGATAAATAAACGACTTGCAGAAAAATGTATCTGTTAAATTACTTCACAAATACACATCTGTCTCATTTAATTAAAAAAATGTTGCTTGCATTTGTTTCAAAAAAATTAACAGAACCACGAAGGAAGATTACAACAGTAAAACGTTTCTAAAGGTACCAAGAATAATAATTAAAAAATTGGTGTACATAAGCAGGCGAAGGGACGTTTTGTGTAATAAAATTCTGTAGGATTTCTACAGGGTTACAATTACTTACTTTGTGGGCTGGTTGGACTTACAACCGTGCCTAGGGTCAGAGACCTGTAGAGGAATGAATCAGAGAATGGATTTTCTCTCAACCTTGAATCAGAGAATGAAGAACCCGGAGTAGGGTATCACCCGTTGCCAGGTATGAGAGTGAAGGAAGAAGATGATATGAAATGAAGGCGAAGTGGATGAAAGGAAAGGTGGTGATGGGGATTTCTTAGAATAAACGGCAGGGGAAACCGAAAAACCCAGAGAAAACCCGCCCGGATGCCCCTTCGTCCACCACAATTCCTACGTATCCTAATTCAATCCTCTGGGATTGAGCCCGGGTCGCCTTGGAGTGAGGCCAGCAGTCTAACCACTCGGCCATAATCTTCGTCTTTCTAAGTGTTCACAACTTATATTAGCCAAACAAAATAAACCATAAGAACTAACCATGAGCAATTATTAAAACAAAAGATAATGTAAAAACCCCAAACATTTAGTGTAATTAAACCCCCTTACAACTAATCTTACACGAGTACTGTCCGCTATAATTACTATATAATAATATTTTAGAAGGGCATGTACTAATTATACGCCTGCGTTTTCAGTGCCGGAAAATTAGGGGTAAACACAGATTGCATGAATCGTTTCTGGTTCTACACTACAAGTGATCTGTGCATCCGTGAAGGTCAAAATTAGAGAAAGATAAAGCTAGATATGTAGCATGGATGCAAAATTCAGAACGAGTGCGCCATAAGAGAGGGTATGATTGGTTCTCCTTCCATAGTCCACGGGCGGACTATTGCGTCTTTATCCTCCATAAACACACTTGTCACAGTGGTGTTTGGGGATTGGATAGATAGAGAAAGTGGCTTCTGGCTGGTATAATACTCGGTTTCTCAGAGGTTGCAAAAACGTGATTCGCAATCGCTTCCCTCCAGAACGACAGTCCTTTTAGTGCGATGTCACACAGGTTGCCTGTTCTTCGAACTCGGTGAATGAAGGTTGTTTAGCAAGCCCGATATTAACTCCGTAGTTAATACAATAGAATGCGGTTAATTTCGTTTTATCTGATCCGGCTTAATGTTTTGAGTTTGAATCCTTAAAATTATATCTTAAACATGTGTATCTTAAGCTAGTAGTTTATATATGTTGGATAATTAATTACGATTCCCAGAATGATAATAAATAAGTAGATTTGGTAATTAAGGGAGAAGCAGATCTAAGAATTGCAAAATGTTTACCTCATTTTGCAGTATCTCTTGAAACTATATGTAGTGTTTTGCTACTTCTTTGTTTCAATTGTGTAATATTTGAATTATGTAACAGTTAATGCAGTGTGCAGTAACTCAAGATTAGTTTTCCTCTTAGTTATGCCTTGAATTCAAGATGAGGGCATTTTCGTGCGGAGTCATGGTCGCAGTGACACTATGAGCAGGCTTCTAAACGTTTGTAATTCTTCTGTTTGCTTTATTAATGTTCATCAACTTCCTTTGTTCCTGATAGTGTAATCACCTGATTTTAATTTCCAAAGCCGGGATTCTGATGATTATGATATTTTAATTGTTATACTATAGGCATATATTGTACATAAATCCTTATCGTGTATCCCAGATTATGAAAATGTATATTTTATTAGGTCATTTTATGCCTCTTTATATTTCAAGGCATTTGTTTTAGACTTTAAATTATTTTGTAACTTTCTTGCCATTTACGTCCATATTTATTGATTTCCTTACATTTACACTGATTATATAAAGAGTTTTATATTATTGACATTTTACATAAGTATAACCTTTCAAACATAATAAATTTCACCATTTAACTAAGAAGTAAATGTAACGTCGTACATGCTTTACTCGCCTTGTTGGAAAATTATTAATTTTTAGACAGTTACCACCATTCTTGTAGGTGGTAATTGTCAGGAGAACCGGTAATATTACAGTTATAAATTCATGTCCCAAACCAACACAGACATGTTTTCCAATTTTCGCGTTAATGAGGCATACAGTCGGATGTTTATTGTACCTATCTTTATATCGTCATAGGCTGTGAAATCGTCTTTATTCGCCTAATCTGAGAAGTCAAGTGACCAAATGCTACATCTATATAATACCTGCTTCAAAAACAATTTTCTTTGGTTTTGTTTTCAAGCTCTTCTAACAAGAACATGGAAAAACTATATTTGAATAATTGTTTTAAGTCACTTAATCATTACCCTTATATCGACTTTTTCTGCTTGCATAGCAGTTATTCCAAAATATAAATTAATTTATAACTTGTTTCTGATAATTTTAGCAATTGAATATGTAAATCTCAGTTTTCTCATTATTATGTAATATATTTAAAAATTTAGAGTAGTTTTATAGGTAATTTTTCAAACATGTGTAGGTCATCGAAATCCTGACCCTGGTAATTGCTGACCACCTTGCAAATTTCTTCTAGAGAATTCATTATATGCAGGTACATTGCACGAGATGTGGAAAACCCGAATTTCACTGTTCTTCAAAATTTATTTTAGAAACACCAAGATCTATATTGCTTATCTTTGAAAAATCTGAAGTAAAGTTAAAACATTTTTTCTCGATTACACAACTACATATGATTATTGTAATAGCTGTATAAACGTATTAATTCAATAGTAAATAGTTAAAATGTTACGTACTTGTTAACAAGAATTCAAGCTGCATAGGTATCTATTTTGGGTAGCGTAAATATTTTGATGGTCCGTATCCACAACACTGCAATGCAAGGTGACCCGTTTCAACTCTGTACCGGCAAGTAGTTTCGACATTCTAGATTTCTCAACCTTCTTTGGTGACCATTAATTAAGGAGTAGAGGCTTTAGTTCTGGCAAACCGCTCTTAAATTGCTAGGTGTCTCGGTGTGCTGACCATACACCTAATTACTCTGACCATAACATCCTGTGCAGATAAAGGTAGAAAATGCAGCTATCGTGCGGTCAGTGAGATTTATTTCAATTTGTGTAATCACAGCTGAGAGCAGCAAAAATGAAATGTCAATGTCCTTCAACAAATCTGACTTTCCATGACTTTCTCTATACATTTTAATTTATTTTTATAAAGTTACTACAAACTATTCCTACGAAAGCTTATTTTACTGTCTGATTCATGTTAACCAAAATAAACTTTTGCAGAAATACCTTCATTAACATTTTGTGTAGGTACAAGAGGATACAGAAAGAATCGATAGTCAGATGCTGGCCTTGAAATTTCATACTCTTTCATCGACATCGCGGGATTAAACTGAATAGTGGCAGCACTTTAATAAAACCATAAATTGTTGAGAAATTTAAAAGAGCAATAAAGGGTATCTCGGATGCGGCTGATGCTATAGAAAATTTTATTTGAAATAAATTTTGCAACACGTCTTTGTGTAACAAGTATTTGTCTATACTGAAAAGGTAGAATCAGACAGCTGAAAACTTCAATGCCATAGCTGGGATTTGAACTACGGATCTATTGGTTTCCATCCGGTTGCCGTAACCACTGTGTTACCATGGCAACATAACGGTAGTATTAAATTCTACAGCAAAGGTATTTGTCTATATCTTATTGTTTACCTCTCATTCAAATTTATAAGAAACTTCTTATAATGGAAAGAACTTAGCATAATATTCCAATAAAATTCAAAATATCAAATTTTAACAAAAATTGTTAGAACCAATTTTGAGAAAATCAAGAATATCTAAAAATTTTCATACAAATTGCAGTTTGGGCTAGGGGCATTTTCTTGAAAACTTCGTGTTGCCTCTTTGGAAGACAAAGTGCCAAGTTCTTTGTATATTTGCCATCTCGTTTTATATTTATGATGTTCGCGCACATACACACGCGCGCGTACGAACCTCTTTCTAAAAACGCCTTTTCTAGATTCAGGGAGACTCAAAACATGTATTTCAGGTGAAATCTTGACATCGAATTTTTAGTGGAATCCAATACTTTCTCTTAGCTAATAAAGGTAGTTGATAGAGAAAGAAAATTTGAGTTTCTTCCAAGTGCTGTTTTCACGATGATTTTCAGCGCATATGGACATATCGGCGAGGATTAATAACTAATTAATAAAAAAACAAAAATGGAATAGAAAAGCTGCAACTTCTATGGTATTAAAGGAACTGAGCGATTATATATCTGCCAAACGGAAACTAAAGAAAGAAAAATAGCTATAGCACTGTAAAAATCAATGCGGAAAAGCTAAAACGGAAGAGCTAGGTGTTTCATTGAAAAGTTGTATTTAAACTCGTCTCAAGATGCACAAAAACAGAAGAATCTACTTCGTCCACTTAAGCCATATGAGAAATACATAGCAATGCGAGCAAAATAACGGAATGCTCATTTAAAGTGAAATGTGTGCTGTTACAGATGAAAGCTTTGCAAAGTATTTCCATTTTGCCTCTTTCTAAATCAACAGGGTTTCAGTAGAACCGCGCACAAACAAAAAAGAACACGGAGCGGACAGAACGGTTGAAAAATAATTTATCACTTATTGTTTCGGAAAGTCCCGGCGGCATTGCTGGTGAGCCGGACTCGCTTCCATAGAACGTTGATGATAATGCTGATTATGACGATACTGGAGGTTTGATTTGTAACCTTCCTCGTATCTCCCCTACAACGCATCTGGTGGCTGACCTCCCGCATCCAAAAGCACTCTCATAAATCTTTTCAGTATTCTTATGGTCCAACTCCAATATTTTTTAGGACAACGCAGAAAACTCAAAGGCATATTAAGCTTTTAAGCTCCTCTTCTTCCTTAGCATGGATTAGGCTTTAGACCTGTTTCGAGGCTAATCAAACTACTCTCCCCACCTCGTTCAATGTCTCTTTGCCACACAGGCTTATAAAACAGTGCTTTCATGGTAATCTCGGAGCTTTCATCCTTTGAACAGGCTCTTCTCACTTGCGCTGATACGTTTTAATTTCTTCTGTTTTTTTCCTCCAATTCTTCTCTTAAGTCTGCATTTCGGGGTCTATCTTTCCTAGCTTTACCCAATATATTAAAAATCTTATTTTAGATGCTCCCAATCTTATTTTTCCTTGTTTCTTTATTGTTAGTGTTATTATTACTAACGTCTCGCATACATATTTTAATGTAGACTTTAAAGGGTGTTCATAGACGATCTAGGTCCGGACCAACTTGCTACTTCGGGTGGATGTACAGCGGACCATCGATTTTCTTATTTATAGACCGGGACTTGCGTTGGACCGGGGATCAAACGCCTTGGTTCGGACCAAATTTTGGTCTACCTCAGAGGGATAGATTAAAGGCGGATCATCATTACAAAATGCAGTGATGGTTGCTATGGAGTGATGGTTGCTGTACTTAGAATTTGCGAAATGAGACGATGGAGTAAAACTATCTACCAAGATTAGACATAATTGGAAAGTATGACAAACTAATCTTCAAAACAAACACAGGTTTAGTAAAGCGAAGGTTAGAAGGCTGATAAAATTGCTTCATCCTAACCTATATGACAGATACAATAACCGAGGCTTAAGTATCTCAATTGATACGCAAATGCTAATAACACTTCCATATTATGCAATAGGAGGGTATCAAGAAAACACTATTGACCTTATTAAGGCGTCAGTAGGCCACTATAACTAATGTATAACTTGCCTTGTTAGATTTCCCTTCGTTAAACTGAGATTAGGATGAACTTTACGTAACATGACGGGACGTAACGCGAAATTAAGAAATGCTGCTAATGTAAAGGTCTAATTTGTATGCAATTAACGCAACGGGAAAGAATCTTATTTTATTGTTCTTTTATTACTTCATACTGCTGCTTCACGCCGATTGTTTGTAATTACCATGAGACATTAAACTTGACGTAACGGGAAGGAAAAGTTTGACATGGCCAAATTCCTAAGTTATGTCGCGTTAAATTAAGTCACGTTAACACAACCCTAAATAGCTCGATTTAATGCAGCGTGTACCTTTACCTTACGTTGAGTTAAGTCACTTAGGTTAAGTAAAAAGTAATTCAGACTTCAATTACGTTTTTTGCTGAGGGTGAGCAGCGAGCACTGAATCATGAAAAACAGCTGAGAAACGACCATAGAACGCTAAATACTAGAGAATAACAGTGGTTACTTTACTGCTCTATGAAATTTGCGCATGTGTATAACTATCTTTCTTCGTGGTGTAACATTTTCACCTTGCTGAGCCTTTCTTGGTTCGAGGCTTTTTATCGTCTATGAATATAAAAAACTTGGTCGACCTTTGGTCCGGGCCGAATGAGTCTGAAGATAGTACATACCAACGTGCAATCTATGAATACGGCCCTAAAAGATCACTTTTAATCTCTTAGTTATTATAAATTTTTATCATATTATTACAACTGCAGCAATTTCTAGATATGTTTTTAATAAAAAGGTTATTCTTTTCCTGTTTAAAGATTTACATATTTGGTACAATGCTTCCCATGTATGTATTTTAGTAAGCTTCTTTGTCTCCTATGTCTCTCCAGCACTGATTTCAAATATGACCATAAATTCTTCGTTTATTTGTCATTTGGAACCCCATCCTGACGAGCGCCATTCCTTATACATACAGTTGAAGTATCAAACCATTTGTAGGGAGAACACCTAGGTCGCATTAAATATGGAGATAAAAGAATCAGGTTAGAGGAAATAAGAATAACTACAAGTAGAAACGTTATCAAATAATGATAGAAGAAAAGAGAGACTAACTAAGAAATAATAGAAAGTGAGAAAGGAGATATAAATAGTAAATAATAATGTAAATAATTAATATTAGAATATTTGTATACATGCAGAACTGAATATTGTAAACGGTAAAATTTGAACAGGAAGCTGTCTAATAGAGAAAGGTAATTAGCCTCCAGGCCACATAGGGAGTTGAAAATACAATCACATGGATTAGGCTAAATATGTGCACGAAGAGCACAGGATTAAGACAAAGAGGACTGGAGCGGGGAGGATAGGAAATGTTAGAAGACAAAATTCCTCAAAATTCCCAAGTAGACAAGTTTTTAAAGATAACAATATATGAATGATGTTATTTTCAAAAGAGGAAAAAACTTTTAGCCATTGTGGAAAAAAAGAATCATGTATTAAGTGTCTATATCGCAGAGCATAAAAGGTGGACAATTCCGAGAAACGTTCTTCCAGTTCTGATCTACAAGGAAGTCCGAATAAAATATTTAATTTGCTAATAGCTTCATTATTGTATTTTTATTTAACTGGAATAAATTCAGATAAGTAGTAACACGTGGCTTTATTCAACCCTCATTACACGAATCGAGATAAGAGTGGACAGGTAAATATAGACAATTTAGGGCAATAACAATGACGAGAAGAAGAGAAGCTGCGAACCTCGAGCCAGCATCCCAGACTTAAATTGGACACCGTTACACGTTTATGAAAAAACCTTTAAAAGAATAAAAGCACACTTAAAAAGTGATTTATCATAAGGAAACCCCATAGAACAATCCGATGGCACTTCTAACTACAAAATCAGATATTCAAACTATAACTATCACTTGTATTAATTAACGTGGTGTGTGGCCGCGAATGTCTTTCTAAGATCGCGTTAATAGGTGGTGAACTCTGTATTAGTACTCGTAGAGCACTTTACTATTTTAAGCATATGTGAATTTCCACATGATATACTGTGTTGATTTTAGCTTCAGTTTCGATACCGAGCAGCTATTTTATTGTACTATCTCACGGAATAGCATATTGCGCTGACATTTGCAGGTTGGTTTCGGTTTCACACGTTCCGATATTAGTATCGAGGCAGAAATGTCAACTTTATCGCCTGTACATGCCTTGCCCCTGTTACTCAAGTTGCACTGCCTACATGAATACTCGATTAGTCTTGATTTTAAAGAAGTTTAATTGTGTACACTTACATATCTATCAAAAGCTTTTTGGACACCTGAAAGTAATGTAATTCAGTGTTTAGCTTGAATTATTATTTATCTAAGTACAACCCCAAAAATCATTATTCAGTATGCAATATTAGTTTTAAAAAATCTGATGCGTTACACTCTCACGATTTCTTTACTCTTGTACAAACTATTTTTACAAACGCTTATTCTCCATATGCTTCGTGTTAATCGAGATGTTAATCTTATTGCTAATTTTCTTGTAGATGCAAGGGGAATTGGTAGGCTTTAAGCGATAGTCAAATATTTTAAGAGCTGGTTGCTATGTGGAGTATTCCATTCTCTTTGCATTACCAGGACAAAAAAAATTAATAACGAATCCCCATTTGAGAAAAAGTATAAGTATTGGAAAATTTAAGTGAATAACAAGCAATATCTCGAAAATGGTTCACTCAACAAAAAAATGTATGACATAAATTGTGTATTTTAACGCGATCTACATTTTTTGTGCAGTAAAATTTTTTCTATCTCTTATGGTTTACAAGTTATGCAAAAGTCGTTCATAATGAAGAATGCTTTTGGAGACATTCTCAGAAAATTCGAGATATACATTTCATTTGGCATGAAAATATCCTAAACATATGATATTTTAATCAAAATCTTTATAGCAGTTTTTGTGAAAATTCAAATTTTCGAAAAATGTTGCATATAAAGGGTAATCTGGGGTGGGGATTTTCTTGAAAACCTTCATGTCGCATCTCTAGAAATACTGAACCTAAATACCAAGTTGGTGTTTATCCGACTGTTCGTTTCTGAGTTATGCGGTTTACAGACACACACAAGGACATGTTTGCAAAAATGCTTTTTTTGGATTCAGGAGGCCTCAAAGCATATATTTCCGGTGAAATCTCGGTATCGAATTTTTGGGTGGAATACAATACTTCCCCTACTTACTATAGGTAGTGGTGAAAGTAATAAAATGCGAGTATAGTAATATGTTTCGAAAATTTACGAAACAGGTATCCCAATATGTGCTTCAACCTGTCCAATCATTATTCAGCCATGCTGTACGACCAAATAGTTTACCTGGGCCCACCCCATCCTAATCCACAGGCAAGGTAGAACACTCAACAGCTCTAGCCACACTCCAACTGCATATATCTGGCCGTGAAGTAGAGACTGTCTTAACGGTAGAGAACGGTTCGATTCGTACCAAATGACGCAGTTTTCAGCAAGTACGTATATTCGAGAAAAAGAGCAAAATAAGTCCGTGAGAGTTTCCAGTTGTAATCAAACTAAAAATCTGTTTCAGTTTTCAGAAAGAAAAAAGCATGTATGTTAGCACACTATAAGGTAATTAAAAATTTTATGGGAGAAAACCAGGTCCTAAAGTTACAGGAAAAAAATTAAATGAAAGGCATAACATTATCATTTAGGTGTTAAAAATATAATGAAATAGCAACAACAGCTTCATAAAATGACAAAGTGGTAATAAACCCAAATCAATAATAACGGATCTCAAAAATGGGTCATGCCAGAAAGAAAAGCGCAACTCTGCCATTTATTTCTTAGAATAAATCCTTTGCAACAAAATAAAAAGTAAAACAATGATGATTTTATCAAAATAAACTTTGGTGAAACAAATCGTGTCAAGATTTTTGCTCCTTTATGTTTACTATGCTATTATTTTCTTTAAATTACCTAGCATTCCACTTACGACCCTGAGTGTCCGAAACTTTTGACTGGCAGTGTACGTGCATAAAATGGCCTATTCCCCTAGATTGTAAGATAGGGTTCCATCTTCAGGTAACTAATATTTCACTCCAACCAAGGTATCAGTTCTTGATGTGACTGGTTGCAAAAAAATTCAGAGACACAAAAACCAAACAATGAACGCTAAATAATCAATGCGAAATTAAGGGGTGGTTAGAATACCACCTCTATGAAGCACTTTCCCTAAGATTGGAACACAAGGAAAGGCTAAACCAATTACAACATAATTCAGCCTTGTAAAGGAAGGTGGGAAGAATTGTTTGCATGTGTCATTAAACTGGAGAAGCTACGACATTTATATGAGAGCTTTCATGAGCGACATGGAGACAATAACTAAACCGATATAGCAAAACGATAGTATAGCATAAAAATACAAGGTTTAAGTCACAATGTTACCCATCGATCATATTTTGGGAGAGGTAAAGTATATTTCCAATTAGATGCTAGTATTATGCTTTAAAAATAGAGCAGGTCACGCTGCCAGAGGAGGAACTACCAACATAAACAGCTGCGTTCAACTATGGGCCACATTTTGGGCATATCAGTAATACCTCTTATTGGATTTTTTCTATGTTATTGTAGTTGAATTTCTTTTGATTTGGCGTGATGCCGTTTCACAAAAAAAACACAGGTCAATATTATTTACTCTGCATATATTTAAAGAATTATAACTCCCCATATTTGCAATATACGCTGTATAGTTTTATGTATATGTTACAGATTCTAATGTTAAAGATTTTCTTACGAAAACTTAAAATCACCTTATTATAATCTTTCTTCAAGATCTTACCATCATAAATGGTTGTTACTGTATTCAATATCGTGCATAATTGGTTCATTATGGCACGTGTGCCAACAATAGGAATAGCGTATTTCCTATATAAATGATATAATACCGGTATTCAAAGTTGTCGTGCCTTAAAAAGAAAAGAATAATATTATTTTCTCCTCAATGATGATTCTAAAACCTCTGTATATTATTAAATATTATTCCATATTTAATAGTAATTATACATTCATATCTTAATAGTCTATATTACACTCCGCAACACCTTCTCCCCGCTCACTTCTGTCCCGTGCAAGCAATACATGCAAGTGGCTTATCGGTTCAACACGCCAGGTAATAAATGAAATAATTAAGATCTGAATGTACAATTACTTACCATGCTACACTGCCGTTTTCTTAAGCCGTTTAGTAGCGGCGACAAATTAACCTTCGTCTCCATGGCGGTGAAGAAAGGTCTCATATATCTAAATGCCATAGCTGTGATTCGTTTAACCACATATGCAAATAATTCTTCACCTCTTCCTCTAGAACGCCGAATTATTTGTAATTGGTTTTGCCTTACCTAGTGTACCAGTCGTAGCGAAACTGTTTCGCAGACATGGTATCCTAACCACCCCTCCTATTCGCATAGATTATAAGCATCGTTAGTTATATGCCCCTGAATTGCTTTTTAGGCCAGTCACATAGAGAACTGATACAATCTGGGTGGAGTCAAAAGTTGGTTACCCGAAGGTAGAACCTTACGTAGGGTGAAACGCTATGGCGATCTAGATGAATAGTCCACTTTTTATGCACGACAACGTATCTCCTGATATTTGCCAACAATTAGGACTGAGGAAAACCTGGCAAAACCTCAGTCAGGGAGAACGGTCCTGGCGGGTTTTTGACCTCGGACTTTCCCTTCACGAGTCCCTGTCTTAACGACTTTGGCCACATTTTTCGGTATAGTGCTGCTTGCTGTCCTTTGCCAATTTACAGATATAATCGCTCTTGATCCGGCATTAAAAAGTACTTCCATTTGGAAAATTTTACGAAAACAGTGAAATGAACGTTTAAGTGAGACAACGTTTTCCCTTGCTTCCAATCGTTCAAATGAGCCCTTGGAAGCGCACTAAGAAGAGCGTATTATTGGCGTTTAACCTAGAGCTTGCTATAAAGCTACCGTTAAGATATCACACGGAAGCCTAGATGAAAGGTTTAAAACCCGTTAAAGAGACGCACGCGTGCACACATACATCCATCACATAATTAGGATAAAACGAAAGTGCTCCTTAGGGGGTTACATTTCCCGTCCCAGGGCTTACTTTTCTCTCTCAGCGGCAATTTTTGTTAAGTCTCCGTAACTTTAGAGTTTTAACAAGGACCGAAGAGAAAAATTACCCTCGACGCGACGCTCAAGTTTTGATGGAATCAGCGCCCGCGCGTATTTTGCTGTGAAGTTGGTTTAACTTTATATATTAGCTGCACTAACTAATGAACAACTTTCATGGGGAAATACGGGCTCGTTAGAAGGGGAGAGAGCTGATGTGCATTTCCTTTAAACAAAATTATGGAAACTATGACATCGTCTTTATGTTAGTAATAGGTGTAGGGAGTTGTGGTGAATATAAGTATGAGGAAATGGAATCCTGGGCCTTTCCACAGAGGGAGAAATATTTCCGGGGTCCGCATTTCGGACATAATACCTATAAAATACCACATAAAATAAATTCTTCACTGCACTATTTTCATGTTAATCGCCTTTATAAACGGTTGTTCTTTCTTAAACTACCATTTTGGTCAGTTTACACAGCCTCCACACATTACCCTCTACTACTACTTTGTGTCTTAATCGAGGAGGAGATTGTATACACCCAGGGGCTATCACAAGAATAACCTCCTACAATGATGAACTTTTCCTAATCTTATCAGATTCTCTCAGTTTATTACAGCCTCTTCAGAACAGATATACATCCCATACATTAGTACAGGATGTTCGCAACATATATACAGACCTACAGCGTCCCGGCAGAGGAGTGATGATGCATTCTCGCATCAGACACATTATTGCTGTGTATAATATATTTTTGAACTAATTATTTCGTTTGTAACTTTGAATTCTTGTCTGTGGCAATTCTCTCCAATTCCTAGTCAGAGGGTGAAGGCAATTGAGGGAAGAGCCCTTGTTTGTTAGCGTGGGTCTGTGAGTCGGTAGCGTCAGTCTAGTGTAGTGTAGGTCTTCTGAGTGTTTGGTTGCGTGTGCGTGGGGTATCTTCCCCAGTGTTCGTCTGTAACTTTTCGTGTATTATGTAAGGTGCCTTGTTAATTATAATAAATTAGAATTAAATGTGAATTTATGTATTTTTATGTTTTAAAGGTCCCACGCCGCTTTAGCTTTGTGCAGCAAATTCTTGGCATCTCTCGCCGCCTCAGAGGTACGTCCCCCAATGTTTATACCGGGATAACTAAATTTAATATTTTAGCTGCACAACCTTTTGGCCTCACACGTGTATAACAATATTCTGCTGGTCATCAACTTATGTGGGTATAACCGGCAATGAAACGGCAGACGCAGCTGGGAAAGAAGCCACAGGAACCCAGTCGTGACTATTCGATACCAGTGACACACCGATCTGTTTCATCACATTAAGGACCACCTGAGCCAACGCTGGACAAATTTACCACCCACCAAACTTCACGAAATCAGAACTTGCCCTGAAACAGTCTCAATCATGATACCTGCCGTAAGAGGAGAACAAATGTCACCAACAAGACTACGTATTGGCCACAGCTCATAGACACAGTCCTACCTGCTACGCAGAGAAAACCCACCCATCTGTCCAAACTGCAATACTCCTCTCACAATCAAATGTCATCACCGAATGTTTAAGAGAGAAAGAAAACTTTACGGCATCTCCACAGATTTGGTTACAGCTCTCAGGAACCCAGAAATACTTGAATTCTTTAAGGATATACAACTGTGTCATAAGCTCTAGCTCTAATTGTCAATAATTTTGTTTTTATCTAAAATGTTCATGTAAATAATTAACACTGTAAACGATTAACGTTTATCAACAGTTGATTGCAGCTGAGTTATGATTTTGTCGAAGGCAAAAATTGTTGAGATTAACATATGAATATGAACACTAACCATGAAGAAATAAATACAGATAATCGGTTTCACAGACTCCGTTCTTGAACATTCTTTCTTAACATATTACATCTTCAGTTTCTAACCTTTGTCTTGCTGCAGCTATGATTACAATTCTGCAATACTTCCAGAAATTTTCCATCTAAAGGTTTGTTTGGGGGAAGTTTTGTTTTTTTAAAGATCTTCATGTCACATTTTTGGAAGGTGCTAAACTTACATATTAAGCTTACTATTTATCCGGCATTTCGATTTTAATTATGCTATTCACAGAGACTGAGACAATACTTTATATCACAACACTGTGAATGCCAGAGTGATTGTAGTGTAAATTAATATTCTTGTATGTACAGGATTTTAGATGTTTGTCAGCCATAAGTATTGTTAGGAAATAAGTTTACATGGTCTCACTGAAACTGACAATAGAAGTGGGCAACAATAAACCGAGGGGGTGAGTTGTTTATCACTAAGAAGAGACAAACAAATGACGTCACGGTAGCGCGCCCTTTTTTTTTAGAAATGGAGGGAATATCTTCCCTAGAGTATATATGTTAGTAGCAGTGATTGGCTGACAAAGCAGACGCTAAGGTGGGCGCGATTTGGTAACCAATAGCAGCTCTGTTATAATGTTTAGGCAGTTCGGGTGAAGGAGCCATAAACAAGTATCGCACAGTTGCGAAGAAGCTCTCACGAGGTGCACGTCGCAGAGTTAGTTACAAAAATGTAAAGTACGCGAAGTAACTGGTGCGCAGCAACTAAAATGAGTGTAGTTACATTCGTAAATATCACAGTTTCAGTCAGGCGTGTATAAAGATTAAATATGTCAATTAATAATTAAGTGTGGCGGCAATAAAAGTCTAGATTGAAATTTTTTATCAGTGCTATCTTTTAGTAATAACTCCTTTCCGTTTACACACCCTGCTTAAGACACTTGCTCGACTGAGTTATAATAGCTAGCCGGAGGAGAAAGAATCCAAGTTTAAAAATAATTAAACAATAAGGGCCCAAAAAATAAGATAACACAAGATATTGAGAACTGCGACAACACACACATGACGTTTTTAAAAATTCTTGTTTTTTTATTCATGGGCCTCAAAACACGCATTTCCGGTGAAATATGGTTATCGAATTTTTTTTAAATACGGCAGAGAAAGTAGGGAGTCGCAAATTTGTGCATATAACTTTGCGATATGGCCAGCAATCATACGAAAGTAACAATCTCACGACGACGCAACACGTTTAATGCCGTAATTTAAATATTTAAGCCACATTTGAGACAATGAACTGACGTTTTTGACAAACACAACAACAGACACACAAGAAACAGTCCCCTCCTGAAATATATTCTTCAAAATAGACGCAGTTCTAAGTATTGTTGATATTTGTTATGAAATGAAGCTCTTGTTTTCCTGGTAAAATGGAATCTTCACTACGAGTGTTTATTTTCAAACGTGTACCTTTTAAGCTAAAACATTAAATTGAATTGAGTTTTATTTATGGATGCTCTTTAACTGCTGTGGTCCTTAGCGTCCTATTGTATATTGGGCGTGAAAGACCGGTAATTTTGCTCAGAGGCTCCTTATCATGCTTGAGATTCTTTTGCGTGCCGTAAATCTACGACACGTGACCACCGCCTTTACTTCCCTTTGGAAGGAAGCCATGCTAAGGAATTTTACGCCCGAAAAAATCCATCACTCTCCGTCGGGTTTGAACCTGCGACCTCAGAAACTAGAGGCTAGTATGGTAATCACTACACCGACGAAGGACACATTTTTACGCTGAAATATGGAGAATTTAGTTATTGCATATCAAAGAATAGGGGAAACGCAGTGCCTAGCCAGCACTCTTAAGTATATGAAATACCTGTGTATGTTGTACATGGTTTAGTAATAGTGTTTTACGGGCATTCTTACAACATACAGCACCACACACGGTAGTCACTGACATATACAAAATGAAATGATAATTAGGAAAATAAATTTTTGGGAAGGAAACGTTCCAGGCATAACTTTAGGGCGTCTCCACGGAATTTGCCAGTTAGGAGGACTGAGGAAAACCTGGAAAATTCTCAATCAGGTAGGACGATCCTGGCGGGATTTGAACCAAAGACTTCTCGTTCTCGAGTCCATGCTTTAACGACCTCGGCCAGCCATGTCGGTAAGTTGGCCTTCGTGTGATCCTGGACGCTATGACCGTGAGTTTTTCGTGGTTTTTCTCTGGATGTAAGGCGAATGCTGGGGTAGTTTCTTTTCGAACACGAATTTCCCTTCACTCATTTCCTATCATTTCGTTTCTTCTATCTCCTAGAGCGTCGGTCGGTGTCGGACAGATGGCGCAGAAGCCTGCTGTTGGAAAGTTCTTCTCGGCCCTTGCCAGATGGCTTCTCTGATCCGCTCCCGGTGGGTCGAGAAGTCTCTCTGGCCACCCCGCCAATGTGACCAGGTCATCAAGCTGGGAAGTTTAGGAACATCTGTGCACCTGTCAGCTTGCCTGCCTGCGTCTATAGCCTCCTGCGGATTCTTCACCTCATCCGTTCCGCCTGGGCGTGGTAAGGCGTGGTAAGCACAAAAGATCCGCGCTGGGTAGAGGTGCGAGGTGTGCCCTTCTTTCCCTGGTCATAGGTCGATAGTACCGCAGAAATTACGTCTGGAATGGTGTTTAGCAATTCTGCTATTTGAGAAATAAAATTAAAGGTATTCTGGAGCCACCAGAGCTGTCCGAGTCCAACAAAGATTTTAAGTTTTGCAAATACAAATATTTTTAGTACAAATCCCCGTTCGATCCAAACTTCTTCCCCAGCGAGTTTCTGGATCGAACTTACTTTCCTGCAACTTTTGCTATATATTTTGTTGTCCTTCAAATAACACATCTGTTTATCATATGTATGTGGGTAGCAACCAGATAGGCTCCCCCTTTATAGCCATTATTACGAGGTCTGGGTTTTGAAACATCTCTACAATGCTGAACTTCATATGTAGTGGATTCCTTGCGACTGCCTTATAGAAATGATTATCAACACGTAGTAGCTCGCTGTTTCATCGGCTGATTTCCTGCAGTAAACTATCAGCAGATGGCAGTCTACAGAAGTACTAGCGTGGTGCTGTATGACTTCATGACGTCAGGATCACGGGAAGGGAAGGCTGGAGTCACCCGGAAGTGAAGGAGACCACTGGAAAAATAATAGTGTGATCGCCGGCCTTGAGGAAGAGAAGCTCTAAAAGTGAGGTCTAGGAAAGTGATATCGTGCACACGCTAAATTTTCGGTCATTTTAAAATTCGACGTTTGTACGTACTTCTCAAAGTTTAACATATAGTGTGTGCCGATTTGTCTTGGAACTGTGTAATAACGAGAGAAGAATTATTTCTTGTATATAATTGTAAAACTTTGCAACGAACGGAAATATAGTTTAAGGGCGAATTTGTAAAAGTATTTCATTTGCACTGTAATGTTGAAACTTGTTATATTCTTTTGAGAAAGAATACATTTTTATTGTGTGACTAAGAATCGAAAACCTTAAGAGTTTGTGGAAGACTTAAATTATATTCTTTCCTGCTTTACCAATAATTAAACACTTGTATCCTCTGGGGCACTTCAAGTTTGAGGTGTAGAAAATGGACCTAGCATTTTTATATCGCGTATTATATCAGCATAGTATGAAATTACCTTCGATATCTTACATAGATACAATTTCAAATAAAATTAGAATGCAATTTTACGATATTGTAGCAGAATGCTGATAGAAATTGTTAGTAAAAGGTAAACTTATAACATTATTGTGCTACAGAATAAATAAAATAGGCTTTTACTGAACTTCAGAACATTCCCTGGTTTACGAAAGACTTCTCTTCAAGTACACCGATCGATAAATAAAAATCACATTCCGCAATGACAAGCAAGTACATCTACAGTTTAATTAAACAGTTCATTAACTTAGGTATTTATTAATGGAACGACATTTAAGATAAAACGCGGAATTAGCAACACTAATTTAGCTCGAAAAGTTGCATTCTTCACGTTTGCTATCTTTTATTTTTACATCCTCTTCCAGTGCATACTTCTTAAGGGTTTCTTAACATTCGTTTTCTCTCTCAACGTTCTACAGCCGGCGAAAAGCGACAGAATTCCGGAGCTTGAGGTTAATCCCATAAGCCAGCCATTTATTTCCGGAGAAGCAATAAAAAATAAAGTTCCTTATTGTTCTTTAAAACGCTTTCTGTCATGCAATAATTCTTTTCGAACTAGCGAGGTACATGTAAATGGCTTTGTGCGCTTTACGATAGTCACTTTTCAACGAATTCAGCACAAGCACACCTCGCCAGAGGGCGTTAGTGGAGAGGGCAAGGGTAAAGAAGGAAAGAAAAACAATAGCATAACGGATGAAAAAAGAACATGTGAAAAAGGTGAGGGTTCGTAGATCTACTTTTATATTTCAATTGAAGAATAATCCTTTGTACGTATTACTTTGTACTACTTCACCACAAAGTTGCTTTGAGCGTTAATAAAACTCCAAACACTCCGGAAACAAAATAATTGAGGAAAGAGTTATGTTTCTTAATCAAAATTTAAAATAAATACCTGCGTATTAGTAATCCACCGTGGACCTCAAAGAAGAGCCGGCCATAAAGAAACAGTTTTAAGCGGTGTTGTATTTTGAGCTTTTTTTTGGTTTTTGTTAAGTTCCACAAATTTGTAACGCTTGGAACATAGCGAAGATGATACGGCAAGCAGAAGCTGCATGAGGCAATATCCATTTATGTCTGGAAAAAAAGAGTAACTGCTTTATACTGCTTCACACTGAAAACATTTGCCTCAAACGCTTTAGTCTGTTCGTAATTTAAGACATTACTATACGATATTACCTACATCCTACTTTTCTTTCCGACTTCTGGATCCTTTTCCCTCAAACAAAAACCACCTCCCCTCGTTTTCATGCGCAGATGAGTGCCAATATTCCGGAACCTAATATTCTAAAGGTCTCTTGGTTCTGTGCGCAATTTAATTCAGTTCAGTCCATAATCAAACCAATGATATAAACCTGGCGTTTCAAATTCATTTGATAATGTAATATTGTAATGTAATGTAATATTTATTGAGTGCCAAAATAATTACAATCATATTGGGAGTGACTGCTTCTGGCCCTGGCCATTTTATAGTCATCTCCCCTCCTTTGATCATAATAATAATAATTATTACATATTAGATGTCTTCTCGGATTACTATTACACGTTAATACAATTATTAATTTTTACACTTTTTTGAATTTACATTATTTTCTTCTTTTAACCATCCATATCCATTTATTCCTATTCATTCCATACCATGAAATTTCTTTTCCCCTATTCTCTATTTCTTTAGATACATTAATTTTATACTCTTCCATATTTTACTGACATTTTCTCTAATAGTTTTAGTTACTTTCTTTTCTTGTCTCTTTCCCCTATTCTTACGTTAAAGTCTCCATAATTATAATTTCTATATTCGTATATTTATCCTTTAACATTTATATCTTTTTCTCTAAAAGATGGTACAATCCAAGATTGTGAAATTGTGAAGCAGCCGTCATTCGATATTACATCATAGATAACATCGAAAATCCAGATTTTCGAACATTGTGAAATGTATGTTTTGAGCCCACCCCAGGTAAAAAAGCACTATCTTTATGCGGCCGCGTGCGCGTGTGAAGAGCAGAAGTCAAATACCAAAACTCAGGTGAATGTGTATGTGTGTGTATTGTCATGTCAGTCACATTATTGCCTCGTTGGAGAAAGTATTGTTGGGGTTTCGGCTGGGGTTTTTGAAGTTTCGTCTGGCGTGGCGACTCGCCACCTTCTAGCTGGTGACCCTAGCTAGCGGCGGAGAGTGGGGGAAGTGGGCGTTATTTCTTTGTGTTGTGCGGTTAGTGTCACTTTTAGGTAGGTGTTGGGTCTGGAAGGTCGTATGTGAATTGTGTGAATGTAGCCTCGTGTGTGTAGCATCTCCTTTCAATTTATTCCCTTTTATCCTTTCTGTATGATGTAGGGGCACCGTGCTTATACTGAATAAACCACATGTAATGTGATAAATGTGAAATTATGTGTATTTTGTTAAAACTATCCCACGCCTGCTCTGGAAAGTGTAGATTAAAATTCTGGTCCTCTTGCTACCTCTGCAGCTATGCTTCCAAATATATATTCTGGGGTAACTAAAATTTAATATCTAACTGGAAACCTTTTGACCTCTCCCCAGTATATAACAATACCAAACATCATTAAGTGCAGTTTCTTTCAAAGGTATGAAACATAGTTTCAAGAAAATCCTTCACGCAAAATGGATAACGACCTTTATGAAATGATACTATATGTTTAAGATATTTCAATGTAAAATAAACTTAAGATATATTTTCAATTTTCCGCGCATAGGTTGTGAAGTACCTCTGCATTCAAAATTAATATTTGTATACTTAAATAATTCGGATTAAATATTTCAGAAACATAAGAGCTTGAAGTTAGGTATTTTATGAAGATATGACAAATTTGAACAATTTTCATTGTAAAATGTTCCGGGTTTTAAGACTACAAAAAATTTTCTCTCATTTAAAAAACTCAAGTCGAGTTTCTATTTCCAATGCTATGAGATGGAATATATGCGATATAACTTTCTGCTGCCCTTACAAATACGCGAGCGTTTTAGAAAACAAAAGTGATTCATGGTCACTCTATAGGCCCAAGGTCAATGTTGCGGTAATAAACGATTAAATTTTATGTTTTAAATAAAGAATGAATATATAAATTTATTCAACTTACTCCGTTTCACGTTTACATTCAGAAAAAAAAGTAATGGGTTACACTTCCATTATTTTATGTAGCCACTACCGTTTATTTTTACATGTTTTTTATAAAATATTTTTGCTAAAAATTAATTTTTTTATCCCGAGATAAGCTGTTACAGAAATAGTTCCATTACAAATTTCGATGTGGGTACAAAAGGGGTTACGGCGGTTTAAAGCGATAACCAAATCATTTCAATCTTCAACAACCCACATCCGGGAGGACGTGGGTGCGACTCCCATGGCCGGCCTTCCTGACCAATAGATTTTTTCAGGTCGCCAGACGAATGCTGGGAAGGATTCCCAAATCCCCAGAATTTCCGGTCCCTCCATTTCATCTCCATTCTCATTTCACTTCATCTTTCATCTGTTGGTCTCTTTCAGGGTTAGAAGTGTAGGTGCAGTGTGGCAGGGGAAAAGGATGCTCTTTGTGACTCCCTCGGCTTTCGGTTGGATGCTGGCGGTATTCGAAGCCTCTTGGATCTTGTACACCCTCTGTGCAGGGTGGGGTCCCCGGTCAGGCTGTCCATTTGGCGGGGAGTCTCTATCCAGAAACTTAGTTACTCTGCCATTACTGTGCCGTCACTCCTGTTTCCGGCTCCCCGGTGTCTCCTCTGGCCCCATCCTCCCTCCCAGGGAAGCCTCTTTGTGTGGCGGAGGTACAATATCCCCTATGTGGATCGGTGCCGAGACCCCTTTATAGCCAATCCAATTCAACCTTCAACAAACGAGTCGCTACATGCTGATTTTGAAATTCCACAATCTTTCTGGGGCATCGCGATAAACAACTGAATAGTGACAGCACTTAAAGGTAAAAACTTGAAACCAGTAACAATGAATATTCCGATTGTTACAAAGGATGATATTAAATACATTTTGTATTTTAAAGTTTACACATTTGTGTGCTTAGTTTTTGTCTATGGTTGTCCAGTTACATATACCAGTTATAAATTCTTCGCAGGAAATTCAAGATATGTGTATTTTACAAGTAATGTAAATATCTAAAAATATGATATTTTAATTAAAATTTAAATCAATTTCAAATAATCTAAAATAACTAAACGTTTTGAATATAAAAACTAGTTTGGGGTGGGAAATTTTCTTGTAAAGCATTTTCTTGCGTCCTTGGAAGATGTGTTTTCCTTCGTGGTGTAGTGCTTACCATGTTAGCCTCTAGTTCCCGAAGTGGCGGGTTCAAACGCGATTGATTTTTTCGGGAGTAAAAGTCCCTCGGGAGGGAAGTAGGTTTACGGCACATAAAAAAGCCTCAAGCCTGATAAAGGAGCCTCTGAGCAAAATTTCCGATCTTTCGTGCCCAATATAGAATATATCCTAATCTACCACATTGTTAATGAGCGTCCATAAATAAAACTCAATTTTTACTTTCTCTACTACGTTTAGTAAGTAGGGGAAGTATTGTATTCCACCCAAAAATTCCACACCGAGATTTCACCGGAATGTTTTGAGACCCCTGAATCCAAAAAAAAACATTTTTGTAAACATGTCCGTGTGTGTGTCTGTGAAGAGTATAATCAGAAACGAACAGTCGGATAAACAGCAAACTTGGTATTTAGGTTCAGTATCTTCCAGAGATGTGACACAAAGGTTTTCAAGAAAATTCCCCCACCCCAGATTACTCTTTACATGCAACATTTTTCGAAAATTTTAATTTTCTCAAAAATGGCTCGAACAATTTTGATTAAAATGTCATATGTTAAAGATATTTAAATGACAAATGAAATGTATATCTCAAATTTTCTAGAAATGTGTCCAAAAGTATTCTTCATTATGAACGACGTTTGCATAACTGGTAAACCATAAGAGATAGACAAAAGTTTACTACAAAAAATGTAGATCACGTTAAAAATACACAATGTATGTCATATACATTTTTTTTGTTGAGTGAACCATTTTCGAGATATTGCTTGTTATTCCCTTAAATTTTCCAATACTTTTTCTCAAATGGGAATTCGTTATTCATTTTATGTACTGGACATGCAAAGAGAATGGAATGCGCCACATAGCAACCAGCTCTTAAAAGATTTGACTATCGCTTAAAGCCTACCATATTCCCCTTGCACCTACAAGAAAATTAGCAATAAGATTAACATCTCAATTAGCATGAAGCATATGGAGAATAAGCGCTTGTAAAAATAGTTTGTACAAGAGTAGAGAAAGTCATGTGAGTGTAACACATCAGATTTTTTCTTTTTTTCCTGGTAATGCAAAGAGAATGGAATACTGGACATAGCAACCTGCTCATAAAATATTTGACCATCGCTTAAAGCCTACCAATTCCCCTTGCATCTATAAGAAAATTAGCAGTAAGATTAACATCTCGATTAATATGAAGCACATGGAGAATAAGCGTTTGTAAAAATAGTTTGTACAAGAGTAGAGAAAGTCATGCGAGTGTAACATCTGATTTTATCATCTTGTTTACCTTTTACTTAGGTAAGTCCAACATATCAGTAAAGCAACATTTGTATGTAAGGTAATATTCACGTCACCTGGTATCTAGAGAAGCAAGCAAGTAATCAGTAAAGAGAATAAGCGTTGTAAAAATAGTTTGTACAAGAGTAGAGAAAGTCATGTGAGTGTAACACATTAGATTTTTTCCTTGGAAGATGCAAATCTTTTGTACTTATCCGACTTTCGTTTTGAGTTATGGTGTGTACACACACATGGGGCGGGCACACACGCAAGAACACACACACACACACACACACACACACACACGCGCGCGCGCAAGGTTTCCTTTTATTCGGGGTACGCTAAAACGTGTATTTTCGGTCAAATGAATATATCTAAATTTTGGGGTAATGCAATACAAACTTCAATTTGATTTGTGTTTTTCATGTAAAGTATTAAAGAATTGTGGATGGTATTTGTGCAACAAATACTGATTAATATAATCCCAAATATTTTTCAGATTAGCGTGAACATACTTTTCCAGTTTAAAAGAAATTGTTATTTCGGCTATAAAGTTCCTGCCAAAAAAGAATCATTAAGACAGGTAGATGAAGTTAAAACAAGCTCAAAACAAGATGGATCCTTACTGCTATTTTTCTCTTTTCAGTCGAAGATTGAATCATTGTAATTGCGTTCCGAGATTGATTAGTTCTCTTCACGGTTTCTTGGCTGAGGAACTACAAATCAACAAAAACTAACTTACCTGATTAACTTTTTATTCGTATAACACATCCTGTTAGCCAACAGTTTATTTAGCGGTATTAAATGATTAGTTCATAATTTCTCTCTTGTTGCAATAATTATAGATATACTTCAATAGTTTTAACCCTTTCAATTCGTTGATAAATCTCATTTGTGCCACTCAGTGTCCTGAATCCAACGCCTAAGCTGTACTAGAAGCCACAAATGCTGTTACAGAATATTGTGGCGTACGACTGGGTATTGTCATGTCAGACACATTATTGCGTCGCATTGTTGACGCTATTATTGGGGTGATTTGTTATTTCTTTCGGTTTGTTGGAAGTTCTGTCTGGTGTGATACTCGCCAGTTCTGGCTAGCGTGTCTAGCCAGGGTTGGAGAGGGTGGATAGATAGTAGCGGTACTTCTTTGTTTGTTTGAGCGTCAATTGTTGAGTAAGTGTGCAAGGAGTACATCACGTGCGTGTGGCATCTCCCCTCAATACTTTATTCCCCTGTGTGTAATGTAGGGCCACTAATGGTTTTTTAATAAATCACAGGTAATGTGAGTGTGATGTGAAATTTGTGTATAATTTGTTAAAACAACCCCACGCCTTCATAGGAATGTAGTCACCAAGGTCCTGGTCCTTGTCCTCTACCTTCCCCCATGTACGTGTTGGGTGATTAAAATTTAATAATTTGCTGGGAATCTTTTGGCCCTCACCCCAGCATGTAACAATATAAACAGAAACCAGCGATTTATTAGGCAAGAGTGCATTGCTGAAATACCTTGGTGCAGTATTGAGCTGCGCAAACTTCGAGCAGTTAACGGATTGTACTTGCGTAGTTTTGGAATAACCACAAGGTATGTATTGGTGTTTAAAAATCCATTTTTCCTAAAACAATTTGAAATTCGCTTTTTGCTGTTTTATATTACAATCCTTCCTATTTAAAATGATGTTGGTTTATTTAAATATTCTGCCTCTTATGTACACTAAAATGGATTTAAATGGTGCACTGCACTCCGGGATTTCAGAAAGGTGGGCGTGGCGGAATATTCAATCACTTTGCTCCTTGTTGTTTTGCTTTTCGTGATTCAAATCTCCCTCCTTCAAGCTAGCATGTCTTCTGCAAACATTTCCTCGTGTTTTCAACAGATGAAACTAAGAGCAAATGCAGAGAGATTGTATTTCAGGATTTATAAGAGCCTTGATATAGCACTCCTTGGAGGCATTATTTGTTTACAAACAAATTTCAGGGCTGTTAGGATTTTGGGAATAATTTCGAGTAACAAAACTGTTTGTTCACGGAAGAGGAGCTTTCACGGTAATAGACGCACTAAACAGTTATATAACAGCAATGAAAGTGTTCAAACAGGCGAATAACTAACAGGCAGTGAATACTGGTAAACTCAGCGCATGTCATCCTAATATTGAATAGGTTGACAGTGCTAAATCTGACAGTGATGGTATTAATATTTTAGTATGGTTAAAATATATTTTATATAATTTTTAATCAAAATAGTCCTCAACATTTTAAACTTTTTAACCGGTTTTTCATACTGATTATTATCTTAATTTTTAAGCTCATTTTCTCAAAAATGAAAATGTCTGCACTTTTTCTCTTCAAAACAACAAAACTAGACAAGAAAGTGGACAATAAAATTCATTCATACATTAATTTAAAGCGTAGGGAACATGTTCTTTTGGGAACTAACTTTAAAATTACAATAAAAATCATCAATGCTGTGAATTTTTAAAATAAATTTGCCCAAAAGGTTTCTTAATTTAACCAAAAAATTGAACTGTATAACTACTAATCATAAACCTAAAGCCTTTTAGTCTAAACTGCAGAATTTCTTTCCAAACAATTTTCTTCAATATCTATATTAATTTAGTGATTATTTATACCACCTAGGGTTTCGGGCTAGGGTTAAGAAGCATAGGAGTTCTTCGGTAATGCGCACAAGGCCATTCAGCCTACAAACCTCCGAAAGAAAAGAAAGATGAAAAAGTAACAAGGGCATGAGCCAGATCTAATGACAGCAGCGCAGAGAGGTCCATAACGTTTCCAATATAATATTTCAAAGAAAAATTATGTTCTTATACAATGGAGGATGTAAACAGTTTACAAAATATCTTATGTGATACATTCACATGACTTTCTATATCCTCTGTCGTTTATTACTGGATGTACAAATTATTCTTACGAAAGTTTATTTTATCTACTTCATTTTAGTCGAGATAAACGTTTAAAGAAGTAGCTATATTATGCATTTTGTTAAAGGTACAAAGGGAACAGCGAGTTTAATACCTGGACGCTATATGCTGGCCTTAAAATTCCATTCTGTTCCCAAGCAATCGCGACAAACAACTGAAAATCGATCGAACTTAAAAAGAATGAATAAATCCAACTATTGATAACGGATTCTCGGAAATGGCTGATGTCACATAAACAGTTATTTGAAATAAATTGTTTGTTTTAAGCCACTTGTACATAATCAAATTGTTTTTTCAATCCAAGAGTTCACAAGAAAAATTGTCAAATAGTTTTCAATATGTAACAAGATTGGACAAGATTTGAAAAGACTGGAAATAACTTGACAATGTCATAAATGTGTATTTATGAGTTATCTGTTTGCCAAACTTAAGCCCTTCAGGACACATTGGTAATTTATCACGCGCAAAGCAATTTACTATTTGCGTCACAGCATAACAATTTGCAATCAAATATGGTTCTTTATTAATATTATGTATTACATTTACATCTTTGTTTACTTTTCGCTTTCAGCCACGTTGCAGATTTCGTGACGCACCATAAATACTCGTATTGCATTGGCCAAAGCAATGAAATCATTTTCAAACCTTTGACCGTTTAGAGCATGTCGTTATTTGTTTTCAAAACGTTCAAGACTTTAAAAGTATTGGAAGTGTAGCGGAAAACGGTTGCTGGGCTCTATTTGTAGCGGGAAATCGTCGGTCCTTGGGTTGATGATATCTGCTGCAGTGTTCTTCCTCGGCTATGGATGCTCGTCGGCTGTTGCATTTTCCATTCCTAACTTTTCCCTATATCTATATCTAACTCTTGGTTCTCAGGTTATCATGGGTGAGGCGAATTAAAAACAAATTGCATTTCCCTTAATCAGATTAGCTTATTAACCATTTAAATATTCATGGGCGGCTATCTTTTCCCATTGTTCTATAATCCCACCACTTTAAATAAATCTGGAGACTAACTATCAGCACACGCACTCCCACCCTTATGCATACACGTGCATCTGTCGCTAAGAGCGTAACACTTCGTACCGATGAAATTCTAGAAGAGAAGAGAGTGGGCTCTGGGGCCTTGTTTGCCCTTATATGCCTGAGCCTAATGACGCTCACATCTGCGTTTAAAAATGCAACGACATTTCTAATTGGTCCTCAGACCGCGTTACCTTAACATGTATGAGAATATGTTACTCCAAATTCGTGTGCTTACGCGTCACCCTGGCGCCTTGTGAAGCAGGATCCATATCTCCGTCTCTTTCTTTTCTCCATCTGTCCCTCTCTTTTTCTCATGACCGTTACCGGTTCCCTGCTCGTTGGCTTGGTGAAAGGTGTGCTCTACTTAGAATTCTGTTTTACCTGGAATTTTGCTAGCTCGCCCGTTTCTTACAATTTGCTCTGTACAAATGTTGGATGTTGAATATTTTAACATGTTTCTTGGTGAATTATATTATTACTGTACAATTCTTATATATGTATGGTATATCCCCTTTCAGAAGCAATTTGACAAGTTGTGAAAACTCTTGAAAAGTCTTATAAAGTATTGAATTTGACAAAACTTTGGTCGTGTACAAGGAACTTTAAAGAGATTTATACTTTTGATATAGTATGTCTACTGTCGCTTAACGATTACCAGTTACGCAAGATTATACAAAATTGCTTCCGAACGAAGAGAACTCACAGCTATTCCCAGAAAATTCAAGATGTATATTTTATTTGTCATGTAAACATATTTAATATCTGATATTTTAAATAAAATCGTTAGCCCTTGTTTAGAAATCAAACTTTTTTAAAACGTTCCATGTGAAAATGTATTTTCTTGAACATTTTTGAGTCACACATTTGGAAAGAACTGAACCTAAATACTAAGTTTGAACTTATCCGACTTTTCATTTTTGAGTTATGCTCTTCACACACACACACACACACACACACACACACACACACACACACACACACACACTCGCTCGCTCACACAATAAGCTTTTTCTAAAAATGACTTTTTATCAGAGGGTCCCAAAACATCTGCTTCCGGTGAAATCTCGGTATCAAATTTTTGGGTGGAATGCAATATCTTCTCTACCTGTATGCGGTAAGAAAGTAAAAATCTGATGTGAAACATTCACATGACTTTTCTCTACCCTCTGTCTTTTAATATTGAGTATATGAACTATTCTCACAAAAGCTTATTTATTTATCTACTTCATTTCAATCCAAATAAACCTTTTCAGAAACATCTACATAACATATTTCGTTATAGATACGAAGGGAACAGTGATAGTCATACGTTTAAAAACTGGACGCTATGTGCTAGCCTTAAAATTCCATACTGCTTCCCTGCAATCGCGAGAAATAATTCAATGTTGAAAGGACTTTAAAGAATGCCCAAGAAATGAGCAATTTGAACCATTAATAACGGTTCTCAGAAATGGCTTATGCAACAAAAACTCTTTTTTTGAAATAAGTTGTGTGATTTAAGGAGATCTACATTTTTGTGTACTACATTTTTGTCTATCAGA
The DNA here is from genome assembly GCA_030765065.1 of Deroplatys truncata. NCBI lineage: Eukaryota > Metazoa > Arthropoda > Insecta > Mantodea > Mantidae > Deroplatys > Deroplatys truncata. The sequence goes on from CM060979.1 coordinate 92,658,962, forward strand.
TATAGAAGATTATACATAATTCCTCACGAAGGAAGAGGGCTTCAAATGCTATTCCCAGAAGATCAAGACATAATTTTATTTGTCATGTAAATATCTATAATATGATATTTTAGTCAAAATCGTTAGAACCATTTTTTTAGAAAATCCAAATTTTCGAAAAATGTTCCATTACAAGGGTAGCTGTGGTGAGAAAATTTTCATGAAAATCTTCGTGGTGTATCCTTGGGAGATACTGAACTTAAATACCAAGCGTAATACTTATACAAATTTTCGTTTTTGAGTTATATTGCACAAGCACGCGCACACACACACACGGATATTTTTCTAAAACTGTTTATTTTGGATTCAGGCGACCTCAAAATTTATATTTTCGGTGAAATCTCGACATCCAATATTTGGATGGATACAATACTCCCTTACTACACTTAGTAGAGAAAGTAAAAAAGCAGTGAGTCCATTTGCCCTTAAAAGAAGCTTTAATCGGACTCCGATAAAGGTGCAGGTATAGTATTGTGGCATTTGGTTGTGGAAATATATGTATAAATATTTGGTTATGGTAATGTTTGTTTGGGTGATTCTTGGGTTGGCAACACAGTTCGGTTATGGTAGTGGGGGAAAAGCCGGTTCTTAGTAGTAGCGTCTGACGATAAGACAGTCTCTTGGAATGCAGTGAGCAGTGCAAATGTAGGAAGGGACGCTCAGCCGTCAGCAGAAGGTAACAATGTATCAAATCAAATCTTTATTAAATTCTACCATCTAAATTTTTACTATGTAGCTTATTGAAGTAGCTAGTTCCTTTTATCCTTCCACACCATGATCTAGATATATTTATAGAAATTTCAGGTATTTAAGGACTTAGTTGAGCTCGCCCCTGTCGGACCTCGTGTAGTTTGTGATGTGTTTCTAAACGGTACCTCGCTCTACCCCTCGTGAGTTAAAAGTAAATGTAGAGGTTACGACAGTATGTTGCTGGTTACTGAATGATTTTCCCTGTTCATTCCTCCAGCTTAGAGTTCCCATTTCAACTTTTACCTGACGGTTGCTTAAGTGAATTCATGCTGCTGCTCTATAGTGACCCTAAATATTTTTGTTGCACTAGATAGAATTTTATCAAAGTAGGATACGTACGGCCATTATTTTTATGATATACCAATATAAGAATGTTTTTATTGTGCACACTGAGTGAATTGCCAATAATTTATTTATAATCCTTAAGCAATTACTATTTTATTTTCTGTTTTATTGAAGAAGAGAAACTTTCTAATACAGCTACGAACATACAGTATATGATTTTAAAATATGGTTATATATTTTCGCTATTTTAATTATTACCAAAACACTACCCTCTTTATTGAATTTATATTCTTAGTCTATTTAAACGCCGATTTTTGCTGCAGTCTTCCAACAGGTTTTGTTTTTGTACCAAGTACATAACGTTTATTGCAACAGCGAGAAGGTGCAGCCATGGCTTCTGATGATATATAACAGAAACCGGCTGCAGGTCAACACGACTCCACGCAGTGCTGGCGCGGTTCCCAATGCCTTTGAGCCAATTCGTGTAATGGAGACATGTAGTGGTACTGATTGTACTGGCTTCATGTCAAATGAGGGGTATAAGTTCAAATTTACCAATAATGCCATTGTATGGAACAAAATAAACTAGTAATAGAGGACCGCAAGTAAGGAGACTCGCCTAGTCCTTGCGACCCTTTATGGCTGTCTATTGTGAAGCTGAATACACTTTCCTTTATGAATCTTTTACCTGCAACATAATTTTTCGAGCAAGATTTATATAATCAGACTACCATCACAGGAATCCCATACTCTCTTTCCGGCACCTTTATGTTGTGAAAAGTCCGTTAATTTGATTCTTATTAGCAGCACATTGCCTCCGAGCCACATTGGGAATGTTGAGGGACAACCGCAGAGGATATTGTTATAGACAGAATATATAACACAGTGTGATATTAGGGTTATACCACTATTATTTACTACGCACACACAGGAGTAGAAAAAGTGGCACATTTCTCATTACAGATAGTGTTTTTCATTCTGTTTATAAGTAGAAACTTCAAGAGAGTTAAAAGGATTCAGCAGTGTTCCGTGTTATGCACACCCGTTAGTTAAATCCACATTATCGCGTAAGGGGTTTTCTGTGGACAGCAGAAGAGGGTGTAGTATGGACAGAAGGACCCAGCCAGGAGTATGATATAAGAGTTCTTTTTATTTATGGATGCTGTTTAACTGCTATAGTTCTTGGATTCCCAGCCTATATTGAATATGAAAGACGGGAAATTATGCTCGGCCTCTTTTATCAGGCCTGAGATGCTTTTACGTGCTATAAATCTAAGACACGGGACCACGACTTTACTCCCCTTCCGAAGGAGGCCATACAAAGGATTTCACGTCCGAATAAATCCATCACCCGCCGTCGGATTTTAACCTGTGACCTCGGGAACTAGAGACTAGCATGGTGTCCCTGGACCACGGAGGACGACCCCCATGACCGAAATCCTGGCTAGTGCCCTGGAGGCTTAGGGGTAAATTTGTTTACTAATTTCTGTGCATGTACGTGCTTGATCGCCGACCTTAAAAGAGGCAGGGAGTTGTGCGCGTGAGCACCTGTTCCTCTGAAAGAAGTTATGCACTGCTTGAAGCCTCTGGGCTCGATGGAATGCACATTTGTGGCTGATTGCGGTAATGTCTCTCTAATAGTGTGCTTAAAACAGCTAGAAACGAACATAACCAATGGCGATTGTACTCTAATAACCTCTCTTAATGAATACAAATCTAATTCGTCTAACAAGTTCATAACGTACTACGTTATCTGATTTTTTTAAAGCCACACGATGGTGCGACAGATTTGAAACAGTATACTTTACCTGCATCTGATGTTGTTATCTCGTAGCTCATTCTCGCGTCGCGTGCACCAGCTGCTTCAGTGGTAGAGCTATGAGTACTTTCTTAGGGTATTCACGAGTGCAAAGTGAAGGATAACGCCAGTCAAAGGGACTGAAAAAATGGTACGATTTAATGCTTGGGCTGTTAAAGCGAGTTCCAACCACCTGAAGATAAAGAATGAAACAGATTATGAATCATAGAATTAAAAGTATAACAATTGTATTATTACACCTGCTAACTTCTGCGGTATCAATTTCACCGTTTCCGCAATAAAAGAAACTGAAAACGTAAATCGGTGTGAGTCGCTAAAATGATTACCGGCAATTCCCCTCGCAACAGCCACTAAATCTTACTCACACAAGCGCGTTAACGAGGGCTTAAAATAACACACAAGTAAGTCACATAATTAACTGAATAAGTCTGAAGAGAGAGAGAGAGAGAGAGAGAGAGAGAGAGAGAGAATATCCGATTCAGAGCGCACGAGTATTTATTAATTCTAGCTTTGCTTTCATCTGAATACCCCACCAACTTTCCTTTCTCACCTATGCCAATTTAAACTCTCTTCATGGGTATCTCTGTTACTATGCCGTACTTCCCATTGATGTCTGCTATGGGTCATCTGAATCTAGAAACAGTTCACTTTTTCAATTTCCAGAACCGGCGTACGTGGCTTAGCAAATGTACTGAACTTATAACCTAACTGCATTCCGAGAATCTTTATGCCTAGGGCGTTCGCTCCTATCTGTTGCTAATGACTTTTCCGGATAAATCCTTCAACTCAAGCGTATTACATTATACATTGATTTGATTTAATATACTGAAATTGCTTATTGCGGTTATTTCCCTATCTCACTATTATTTCTTTATTTAATTATTTATATCTTTCTGTCAATAATTACGGTGGCAAAGTTCATAGGCCAATGATTAATGACAATATTAGCGACTAGATCTTGTAGAGGGAACCCAGCAGCGCTGACAAGTACAACCATCACGGTGTTAATGTAAAACGTTTCTTTTGAAGTAGATACGGAAACAAAAGCCTAAAATTATGCTGTAATCAATTTGCCGTTGCCAGGATGATATTATTTTGTTAATGTATTTGTTAATTTCACCAATTAATTTGGCTCAAACACCTATGTAACAAAATTACCACTACCACTACTAGTGGTTGTGTTATAGCACTTTAGTAGGTAAGGAGAAATGATTTGACGGAGTTCCGCACACAATGCCTGGCGCCGCTGTCCTGTTCCTATGCACTTCTGGCTAGATCAGCTCCCAATGCTAACAGACGGGCTCGTCACTTATAGTATGCGAGTGCAGCGGGGTGAGATCTGTTCTAGCGAGTTCCAATTAGCTGCACTGAGGACCACCTTCCGTTTTGGGGGGAACATGATAAAGCACATAAGGATTACCGCAAAAGAGAAGAGAGATATTGTGGCATGTGCACAGATTATAGTAATAGTAATACGTCCTCTGGTTACCCAAGTCGAAGGTTGGCAGTTTATCTGAGGAGGGGCGATTGAGGGGAAACAGTCTCATTGGTGGGGATATGGCGTTAGTGACGCCAAGCTTAGCGTGGGTTTTCTGAGCATTCTGGGACTAGTGTTCGCGAGAGTTAGACGGATAACTGTCTACGACATGGCGTCCTTGCCCGGCAGACACATGGGGTAAGACATTATTATAATAAATCTACTAGTTGTCCATTCCTTTGCAGTTTTTAATTATGATAGTAGAATAGAATCCTTGCCTCTCCCTTCAGCCAGGAATTATGTTAGTGTAAGAATATTTTTGAGATAACTTTAGCTGCGTCCTCGTCGTTGCCTCTTAAATTAAAGTTTCCTTTGTTTGATTAACGATCCCTCTCACAAGCGAGTTGCCCTCCTCTGAAGTTAAGTAATTACAAAATATTGAGGTACACGACAATATTTGGAGGAAAGCATTTTGGGGAAAGTTTGGTGTTCCGGTGCGGTGACTAAAACCGGGCGTTTCTGAAGGTAAACTTACAATGCAATAAGGGCGTTGTCTATCTTACAAGCTTGACTGAAGTTCAACTTTCAACCTCGGAAAGATTAAGAGTGAGGGTTTAGAATATTATTTGAAAGTGACTTTTGGCCTTTATTTACGCACCTTTTTGTCTTTTTGGAATTACGAGGGTGAGCTGTCACTATCTCCCTGAGATGATGTAGTCTCACAGTGATTTCTGGCGAGGTCCTGTATTGAGCCAGACGTTGGTTCATATCAGGTACTGTTGTGTGCTAGTGGAATAGCTTTGCTGTTGTGCTTCGATGTTGAACTGCAATTTCTCTTCGATACATAAAGTCTCTCGAAGAAGCTCATGATGTTTGTATGCTAACGAAGAGATCCTGAAGGTGATGTTTCCGTGTGGAGTTGGTTTTACGATTGTATGATGTATAGACGAGTTCCGGTGATTGTTGAGCTGGAGGCATCACGACTAGAGCCATGGTTCTGTTGGGTGTGCCTTCACCTTGCGTCTGCTGGGGAGCTGTTTGGGATGCGGCGGTTGGCTGTGTGCAGAGGACACAAGTCATTTGTCCTGTGAAGTGTCCATATCCGTTCTATGTTGCCCAAAAGGTTGATGGTTATGTAAGTTGTGTTATTTGTTTGTCCCGCGGAGAGTTGTTGCAGCTGTGAGCGTGGTGTCCATGTTGGAACAAACGCCTGAAGGAGACTTAAGGTTAAGACCGGGAGGCTTTAGATGACACCATTTCTACACCCTTTTCGGTGGCTTCCATGCAGTCCTGCTGCTCTGAGAAGATGAGACGCACCAATTGTGTGGGACTCTTGAACGAGAGAATACGCACCACGCACTACGAATCGTGCTGCGACTTGGCTGCCTTGAGCAGATACGCGTCCCCTTTAGGAAGACTGATTGTCTGCGCTGAATCGTGTTGAAAATGAGGTTCCAGACGGAGCATCTGTGTTGTTGGCCTGGCAAATCTGCTGTGGTCTATGATTGGCCGTTGGCTGTGTAAAGGATGTGGCTCCTCCATAGGCTGTGTTCCCAGTACCGGTAGTACTGAAGCTTCGTTGACGATGGAGGCTCCGATAAAAGAACCAGAGCACCCATGTGCGTCTTCCTTCGTTGCTGAAGAAGAGTTGTACAGAGAAGCCAAAGTTTTCGTAGATTTCCAACGGTTCGTTCTGAGAACACTTTTAGGTTAAAGCCTATGTGCTCCGAAAATCTAGGACGTATACTCCGGTACCAGATACTCAGTCAGAACACGGGAAATGCAAGGCATGAGGTCAGAGAGGTAAACAAATAGACGAGTGTACACTTTCACCAATGGTAACGAATGGTTGAATTTACAAGTCTCTCCCTTTATACCACGAGGCGGTGGCATTTATTCAGCTGGCCCACCTAGAACGGGGTGATGCTATCTCCGCTTTATTTCTTAAACTAGATAGATAAGGTATGTTTATTGGTTTCAAATTATTGAAGTTATTACACAGGTATTTAGTGCATGGGTCACACCGTACGTGCATATTTATTATACAAGGTAAGGTGACAAAACAAACAGAAAAAGAAAAGAAAGTAAAAAAATAACAAGAAAAAGGAAAACTGAAATTGCCTTTGACTAACTGAATCAATTTAAACTAGCTTTGCGCACTTTAGCCAAGAAATTTCCCATGTTTTGCCAGTTTCTCTGGTCAGTCAGCACCTCCCAACTTGCCAATCTCTTTCTTGGCGGACTTAAGAATTTTTCTTTGAGTTTAATTGTTCGCTGGTTCTCCCACTGACTGTACATTAGCGCCTCTGAGAGGCGATCTTGAAATTTGCATGTGTCATGGTCCAGTGGACCTTGTCTACGAAAAGTATCTATTATGGTCCATAATAAATTGTTTATTATATTATTTATTATTATTATATTATTAACAGCCTATTGATCCGAGACAACTTAAAGGTGAAGTGAGGTTTACTGTGCATTAATTAGGGTGGAGTGAGATGCCAAATTAGGGTGTTGTTTACCTGTGAGGCCGTGCACAATCCGCTTCGTAACCAGAGGGTCAACATACTTCTCTCATTCTGATGTGTGTGTTCCTACTTCATTTTCCGCCATTACTAGACTGTACTGTTTACAGAAGCAACTAAGGCAGCGTATTGGTATGTTTGTTTACATCAACAGTATTGTGTTTTCGGAACTCTATTCTGAGGATGCACATGCATTGGTTGCTAAGCTGTGCTGGATCCTTAGTCTGATTATTACTGATATTATTAATATGTTTGTCTCGGTGATTAAAATCCTTAAAATTAGAGACTGCTAAATTCAGCATTCGTTTCGGGTAAAGATGTCCATAATCAGGAAAGCTTTTTATAAGCTTAACGGCAAATAAATTCAAAACATTTTAAACGAATTTGAGGGGTTTAGAAATTATTTACGTATAAACCGAACTTCCACCTTTAAACATCTGAGCAAATTCACACCTGCAAATAGATACGTAATTAAATGCCCGTGTTGCGCTAGATTGTGCACTTGAACCGGGATTGACTTTCTATGTTGAAAATTGCCGACTTGATTCTGAACAGCTCTTGACATTTAAAGCTCTAGAATTACCGGGCACGTTTAGCGACACACAAATTCTAGCATGTGGATGGTGCTAATAGGATACTGGTAGTTAAAAGGGCCACAGTACTAATACCAACATGCTTGCTATTAGCTTAATGCATTTGCAGATAATCAAACAAACAAGTTTAGATTAATCGAAAGTTCGACGGCGTATGCTGAAAGTAAAATAAACTGAAAATACATTTTAACGAACTGGATCAAATCCTTTGAGACGTTAAATTGTTCATATTAGTGGTCAAACACTTGCATATGGATACTAATATAAAATGCTCTTTCTGCCAAATGGTTTATTATATCTGTCACATTTTTATTTTGTTTATTTTGAACCTCCACTAGCTGTGGAGATATTAATTTTCATTAGTGCATTAGAACACATACATTTTATGTAAATGTTTTTAATTATTTTAATTTTAAAGATATAAGTGGTGGAAAATATTTAACTTAAAATTAATGTTTTAACATTTATTAGCAATGTCACACAAGTTTTTAACCTTGAAGCTCCTCTAAAAGTTTCAAACAAAAAATAGACTTGAGATTTTATGGTGGAATTTACCTCAATAGCTCCGGGTCATTTGGATGCCCATTAGGTGCTTTAAAAATTATCTATATTCAGAAAACGGTAGTGTAGTATAAAAATAAAGGATGTATGTATATTAAAAGAACACAAGGCAAAATCTTAACCTTCCCTTTTTACCCCTAATTCTTTGCCACATTCTGTTTTATTTCTGCTTCAAAATTCACCAAGCTTTATCTTAACGGTAGTTACTCTTAGTAAGAACATAGACTACTAGCTTATAACGTTATCCTTCAGCCATCTTTTGGGAAAGGTAAATGAAATGACTAGAATTATGCTTGTGGAAGAGAGGAGGTAACGCTGGCAGAGGGTGGTGCTAGATTTATCGGTATTAACATGAAGTGCTGCTTTCGATTATCGGCCGCTTTTTTCTATACTCGAGTGCATAAACACACCCCGACCTTATACACACGGAAAACAAATATGATATAACTCTCTACAGTTTATAACGCTAAAATATAAAAGCATAGATTGATTTTAAATGAATGAAGGAAAAAAGGAAAGAAAGAGAGGAAAATGTAACAATGTATATCTTAAAGTACATCGGCCAATTTTTTTTATATATACATACCTTTGAAACATCCAAAACTTAGGGTAAGAAAGAGAGACATATAGTGCATTATAACAGATTTAGTTTTAAACAACCATGCATTCGATATAAAACCGGGCTTATTTCATGAGGTTCATACATAAGGCTGTGCATTTGCCATTTGTGTTAATACTTCATAAAATGTAGTGTATACACTTAATTTTATTTTCATTTTTTTCTCTTGTTTTGGTTTATTTTTACGTTTTCCTGTTTGTTTTTCCGCTTTACTGATATACACATACATACATTTACAAATATACAAACACCCATAAGCGAGACGGACTCGAGACTATGACCCCTTGCACCACAAAACACTAAAGGCCGCGGTCATGGGGACCGGCTTTATTAAAATACACTAACATTGTGGTTGTGTGTATCTGTAACCCTTGGCACGAAACAAACTCTATAAACACTGTTATGACGGTAGCAGTCATCTTATTTGTTTCGTGTGCAGGTCTCCTTCTTCTACTATCTGCATTTAGGTCTGTTGGGCGTTCGTCTCTGGGAGTGAGAAGTTACCACATTCTGCGAAGGCAGAGTGGTTTACCCAGCAGCGGTGAGACCAGCTCAAGGATTTAACGTTTTGTATCAAGCAGGATATACTTGGCTCTTGTAACTAGAAAATTTGTTAAAATTTCTTCGCGGATACTAAATTCTACACACGGAAGCATTAACGATGGACGTGATTCAGATAAGACTTGGTCGTCAGAGGTTATGTACATATAAGTTTAAATCTGACGTATATGGGATGAAGCTAACTGAATAGGGACTGATTGGTTATTAACGGCGTTGTGAATTTCATACATATGTATATGAAGGAAGGTTTTTGACATGTCAGCTGACAAAACGTCTTGCTAATTTATATGGATTCCTGTATATTGGGATTTTATCATTGTTTTAATGCTTTAATATTTTAGGTATTGTGAACTTCCTAATGGCTTACTATTTTTCCTTAATTCTGATCAACGTACAAATATAAGTTTAAAATAAAAGCTTTTTATGACAGTAATTTTCTCAGATGAAGCCACATTCCAGCACGTTTTCCAATACTTTCCCCATCAACAACTGAGGTTAGAGTGATAGCAGCATTCGTCCATTTAATTTAATTAAGTAATGGTGGTGACGAAGTGGGAACGCAGTAAACAAAATGAAAATATTAACAAAAATTCATAAGCAAAGAATAACAAACCCGTTTTTAGCGTTTCATATTTGGTTACTTTTTCCTCCTATTTTCTTATTTACCTAGTGTGCTGGATATCATACACACCCAAAATCTACGGGAATAATTTAGTGCGATACTCTGTCCCCATTGCTGCTCTTGACTTCGTGGCGAGTATCCATTCCAGAAACCAAGACTCGACTTATAAGTGGAACACTTGTCACGGACTGTCATTCTTATAACTCTTCTTCTTCTTTAAGGGATTACTATCCTCTTTGTAGGACTTACAAACCAATGCCTTTGGTCAGTAGCTGTCCAAGAGCAAGCAAACTCTGGATCATAGAATATCCAGGATGGGTGATCACTATCCATCTCAACATTCACCTAGCGATCGAAGAAAACCGGGAAAAAAACCTTCGATCTGATTGGACGGCCTCAGGGGTTTGAATCGGGACCTCCTGGATGCGAGTCGCACACGCTACTGCTGCGCCAGCTCTCAGTCATTACTATAACCCTGTGAAATAGAATTCGGGTGTGCATGCCCGGCTCTTTGTTCATCCATAGTCTAATGCACCTTGGAAAGAAGGGGTGAGCTGAGGGAATTAAAGGTGGGGAATTACAGTGGTTGTAGCAGATGTAAGCTTCTGTTACTTCAGGCGAGTACAGTGACCGTTCTGCAAATTTTGTTTGGAGGGGCACAGCTTATAAAATTAACATTATTTAAGAATCCATGAACGTGAATTTGTCATGGTTCATTACAAAAACAGGCTAGATTAAAAAAAATCTGATGTGTTACACTCACATGACTTTCTCTACTCTTGTACAAACTAGTTTTACAAACGCTTCATGTTAATCGAGATATCGATATGTTAAACTTATTGCTAATTTTCTTGTAGATGCAAGGGGAATATGGTAGGCTTTAAGCGATAGTCAAATATTTTAAGAGCTGGTTGCTATGTGGAGTATTCCATTCCCTTTACAAAACCTGGACAAAAAAAATAAATAACAAATTTGAGAAAAAAAAGAAGTATTGGAAAGTTTAAGGGAATAACAAGTTATATCTCGAAAATGGTTCACCCAACAAAAAAAATGTATATGACAAATTGTGTATTTTAACGCGATCTACATTTTTTATGTAGTAAAATTTTGTCTATTTCTTATGGTTTACCAGTTGTGCAAATGTCGTTCACAACGAAGAATACTTTTTGAGACATTCACAGAAAATTCGAGATATACATTTCATTTGTCATGAAAATATCTTAAACATATGATATTTTAATCAAAATCGTTAGAGCCATTTTTGAGAAAATTAAAATTTCGAAATATGTTCCATGTAAAGGGTAATCTGGGGTGGAGGGATTTTCTTGAAAACCTTGGTGTCGCATCTCTGAAAGATACTGAACCTAAATACCAAGTTTGGTGTTTATCAGACTGTTCGTTTCTGAGTTATGCTGTTCACAGACACACACACACGTACATGCTTCCAAAAACAGCTTTTTTTTGGATTCAGGGGTCTCAAAACTGTATTTCCGGTGAAATCTCGGTATCGAATTTTTGGGTGGAATACAATACTTTCCCTACTTACTATACGTAGTAGGGAAAGTAAAAAAAGACATTTCTACTATTCTAAAAACCATAGTTATAAGTAGTTTTAAATACCGGTATTCAATTTTCATTCGTTGTAAAATGCTCACCAAAGGCTATACGAGTACTAAAATAAATAACTCTCCTTCACTTAAGTTTCTCATTTTCAGATCTATGTTAAGAGTTTTGCTCGTATACTTATTCAGAAACTACATGCAAGAATTAACGTCAGCAATAAAAATAAATAGTCAAAAACGTAGCAGCGTATTTAAACAACATTACTGTCCGCGACTTTGTATATTCTTTGGGGGTCTCCGAGGTGTATTTAAAACAATAGTAAAATGAGGTGATGGGAATTTCTCGAAACGAAAACTTATTTTTGAGCACCGATACTCATTACTCGATACCCACTTTATCAAAAACCGTAAAGGCGATAGCCTGTTCACTGAATTATGTCATCATTAGTAGTTTTCTGTGTATAAACGCATGTAACTAATTTTGTATTGTATGCTAATTCCGAATTTGTTCTATGTGACGTACTCCAATTTTTTTATCTAAATAATTCTACAGATCATCTATCCTCTATTGTTAGTCAAGGATGATAATGACAATAATAATAATAATAATAAAAATAATAAATTATTCTTTGCTTTCATTTTCTTATCCAATTTTGTGCTGAAAAATTCCTTTTTAAGGATTTTCTATCCATAGAAAAACAAATATTAGAAATTCCTATTTATTATGTAATATTTAAAATGTAAACAAATATTTAAGTTCTGATTTTATTTTGTTGTGTTCACAGATTTTGGTCACCCCCCATTGTTTTCAGTTTACTTTTATGACAAAACGTATTATAAATTTTATTTAAAACGTAGCGTAATTTAAGAATAAGTTAGTTGAGTTTAGATTCCTCGTAAGCTATTAGCCTGAAAGAGCAAACAGGCGACGAGAAGTAGTCTGATGGGAAGTAATAACGTTGACCTCACGGCAAATTGCTTAGGGAAGCTCCACTTGTAGTTACTCCGACAGGGAGGAAAGTGAGTGCTCTTCGTGAACCTTTCATGGACATCCCTGTCCCCTCTTGTTCATCATGGTCCTTTTAAATCAAAGCACTTGGTGCTGCTAAACCTAGTCACCAGTCAAATGTGCCCTAGACCGTTGTTTTTATACATGCACATAAACTTTCTGCATTTGTTTGAGAAGCTGCTTAAATTGTGAACTTTTCTTCATACTACAATACATTCACAGTTTGCGACTGAAATTCTATAATGCAGTGCCTTCGTTTTATGTCAAGGCCACAACCACCGTATATGCATATCGGCCGACACAGCAGTGACCTCAGTATTATGCCACTGGGCAAAGGCGGCACAGGGATCAAGAGTAGGTTATTCTCTTATTAGTCCACGGAAATGCCAGCTAACAAATTCACACTTGACAGAGTATTTTATGTGCGATACATACGTGAAAACTGAATCCTGTAGACAGGTGTGTAGACAATTTACCAGGTCCGAGTAGAGACATTGAGATGTTTGTTCAATAGATTTAAAACTACGGGATCACTAAACTAAAAAATAAAGTTTATAGGAACAATCCCAACACCATAGACGATCTTAAGCACAATATAAAAGCAGAAACTGTGAACATTACTCAAGAAGAACTTATGCGTGTGAATGGTAATTTCATCCGACGATATCAAGAATGCCTTCGTGCAGATGAACACCACTTTCAACAACGTTAGTGCTCGCTACATATACGTTACTAACACTCATAAGTAACGCGGGAGTTACGGAATAGAAAACCCCGCAATGTAGCAAACTGTGTACGTAGCACGCTTTCACGCGACCCGTGGCCTTGGCATAAAACGAAAGCACTGTGTTTTTTCAATCAATAATTCATGCAGAAAGTATTTTAATGTGTTTATTGTTTAAAATTAAACAATGCATCGGTGAAATTTGTAAAAAATATAAACATTTTCAACGTTTTAACTCTAAATTTCCTCGGGCTTATGGCCAGGTAAATGGTTGGTTTGAAACCGAATTCTCGAAAGTGTTGATAATCCTCGTCTTCAGATAAACTGTGTTTTCCACAAGTGGGAATGAAATGTAACTTTTAAGGGATTTAATGTGTTATTTCGGTGCATATCCGAGTCATGTGAGCGCAAATTGTTATTTTGCAGGCATGTGTTAACTTTGTGCGTTGTAATTATAGCTAAAATACAGCTCCTTGCTTTTGTCATGTGATTCTGAAATTAACTTCATGCTGTTAAATGGGTAAGACCGCCCTTTACACTTCTATTTTGTAACAGGCGTTACGTGCCTACAACAAATGAAAATAAGTAAAGCGACATATAAATAAACGTTTAAAAAAAACAAATAAGCAATTATTAGAAAAGTGTTAAATAATAAGTAAAGCTTCGAGCATAACTGAAAATATTGAGGTAACAGTAAAGCACAATGAACATTGCCCATCTTTTATTTCTTCAAACTCCCGCCGTCAAGAATTGCGATTTTATGGCATCCCAGCATAATAGAATATTAGGAAAACAGACACTCGTGAATATTAGCATTGTAGTCTTCAGGATGTGATCCTAACAGGTCAGGATATTACAGATAAGCTTATATAAACATGCCTTTTCGCAAAACCAATATAAGATCGTGGGAATTAAAGTTGAGAGAACGTTACTCGCAGGATTAGAATTCTAGAATAAATTTACAGTAACAAATGAGAGAATTTTGTGCGAAAATAAGTAGCGAATAAGACAAGCAGATTTTTTAGGAAGTCGCAAATGATATTGTGGCATTTGGTTGTGGAAATATATGTATTAACATTCGGTTATGGTAATGTTTGTTTTGGTGACTATGTTAGGTTGGTAGTACAGACCGGAATGATGTAATGGGAGTGGGGGTAAAAAGCGGTTATCAGTGGCAAGCGTCTGACGCTCTCTCTCTCTTCTTGTAACCATCGAGGAGTGCAGACGTGGATTAGCTTAGGAGACGTCCGTCGAACAGAAGGTAATATGTATCGTTTCCAATTTGTAATTTAACTTACCATCTAAATTTCTGTCATGTGAATTCTTTATGTAGATTGATCCTTCTTTCCTTCGCCACAATGTTTTAGGCACATTTTAGGAATTTTCAGGTGTTTTAGGAAATTTGTTGAGCTCGCCCCTTCGGACCTCGTGTAGTTTGTGATGGTTTGAAATCCGGTACCGTGCTCTACCCCTCGTGAGTTTTAAAAATGTAGAGGTTACGACAATATTGATTCGTAGGGAAGGCAGGGGAAATATGTATTATGTTGTTGGCTAAAATACGCCAGCAAGAACACTTTCATAGCAGTTTCAGCGCGAGTAAGTTTCAGCAGAAATTAAGTCCGGATGCGGGTAGCTTGTAAACGGGTCGCGCGTCCAAGTAGGTCGGAACAGGGAACGAGGCTTAGATCAATACTGGATAGTTGGGACGATGTAAGAAAAACACAAATACAGTGGTGTGATAAATATCATGGCGAGCGGGAAATGGCATCTAGACCACAAAATAGTAATTGTTCAACGCTAAGATTGTTGTTATTTATACTTGATAGGCAAGATCACCGGAATTACTGCACCCTGAATCGTATCCAAGACTGCTATGCTAACAAACTTAAACTGAAGTTGCAATAATCTATTTTATCCCCTTGTACCTCAAATCGCAGCCAAGAAATTTACACAGTTGGAACCACTGTCCTGAAGGAAGTTAGGGGGAGGGATTATTATTTGTTTCCACGAGCAATCTCCACCATCACATGGCGCATTTCACTAGCACATTTTATATAATTCGTCTACCCTTAAAGATAAGGAAATGAACTGTAACGTATTCGTGACGCAATATGATACGGCATGGGATTCGAACAGAGTTCCATTGAACACGAGTCCGAAGCCGGCTTCCTGAGGTTACTAAGAGCTGTAAATTCGAGTATGCAAGCACGAGATGTTTCACTGAACAACATGTGAAGTCCACTAAAGAAGCAAATGCACTATGGTCGTTTTTATCCCACGCCAGTGCGGCTGCAAGCAGGAAATTATGTACTGAATGGAGAAGAGTTATTTTTGTCCAACTGAGGCTTGTGGTTGGCCACAGAGAACTCTTTAACATCCCACAAAGAGCCTCTGTGGAAACGTTGTAATTTGATGTGAAACCGGCCCTAACTCCCCTTTTCGAACTCCACCGGCGCGAATAATTGCATTAGCCTCATAATGCAGCATGTTTTAATTTAGAATACTAATAACAGGTAGTTGCTAACATGATTCTGTCGCTTTCCCCCAGGGCAGTCTAAATGTAAGGGGTCATTTACATAATACATTGTCCCCAACCCTGTGTCTTGTTCCGCTCTGCACAACAACGCGTTATAGGGGCTTCGGAGACTTGACTTCATGAAATGCATTTACCTTCTAACGTAAGAGATTGTTATTTTCTCTAAGTAGTATTTTCGCAGAAAATGTTTTCCTAGATTAGCATTTATACCGGAGCGTTCTTTGCAGATGTAGATTTTTACTAGTTTGATCTGTCAACAAAAGCACATTTGCAGAATACATTAGTTAGTATGAATATACGCACTGGACATTAAGAATCTAATCCTTCATAGTCGAGGTGCTACGAGTTCTCCAAAAATGGTTTCAGAAGTGAAATACGTATTAACCTGTTTAACGAATATTCTGATAAGAGTCAGCGCTTGGTTAATCAAAGGTTGTAATCGCAAATAAAGTTAGATGGTGCCGGATACAATTCTGAACAAGTTTTTTTCTAATACAGTCAACTGAAAGATTCAATGTCACAGCCGGGATTTGAACACGATTCTCCCGCTCTCCGTGTGATTGCTCTAATCATTAAGCTACTGTGACAACATGCCGGTGGGACATTGAATTCCCCAACTGACTCAAGTTGTTTCCCAGATAGACCAGCAAGTCATCTCACTAGAGATAACAATCCCAATGGCAACCTGCCATTAATACTGGGTGCTTCTGGGTTTCTTAAGGTTTATTTTTTAATTATAATTTGAGAAGTTATGCCCCACGTGAGGCGCCAATTTGAAGAAGGTGTTGCGCTTTAGTTTAACTGTCCCACGTATGGGAACCCACTTGAAGAAGATATTGTCTTTACGTTGTTTATTTATTTCTCTCCACGTATGGGTGTCAATTTGAAGTTGTTGATAATTATTTACGTAATGTGCTGCTACGTATGAAAAGCCGATTTGAAGATGTATTTTTGTTGTTACGCTCCAAGTTTAGAAAAAAATATTAACTTTATTATTAAACTGCTTCTTTAACTATTTATGTGTATATTTGCCTTGGCTGCGTCAGTATTACTTTAGAGACATGTTTTTCTTAAGCAGGGCGTGGTGCGACAAGAATGTAGGCTTGCACAGATTTTAAGTTTTAATTCGCTTATTTTTATTAATCCTCGATACAAATTAAATAGCACTACACTGATATTAAGAGCTGTAAGATCCTTTTAATTTAATACTTGTACTTTGTTAACGCGTATACATAATTTTCGTTTCACAGAATACGTAATATTTTTTAGAGAACACATCTTCCATCCGGTCACTACCAAGGTCTACAGGCAACTGAACATATTTCAACCGTATAAAAACCCGTAAACTTCTGTATGTCAAGTCTCTGATTGGCTATTTTTAGTCCAATAGAATACTTGCATTTTACTAAAGCTTTTTCCGACTGCTGATTGGCTATTTTTAAACTATCACAAAATTTACGTTATTGCTGCCCTAATCATGACTAGTAGTACAAACTCATTATTGCCTCAAGGTTAACTCATTATTGCCTCAAGGTTAACTCATTATTGCCTCATTGTTAGCAACTTTAAACTTATTATTCTCACAGCTCTTACATTATTAAATTACGTAATGAATTCACATAACATTATTGAACATGTTTAGAATAATATAAGCATATGCAATGACTCTTACATACATTTTTTTTTAAAAAATTATTACATACATATTGCTTCAAGGCGGACTGTTATTGAATTTAAATATTATATAGTTTAATTGAAATTATTTAAGTGTTAAAAATACTGCCTCAAATTATATATATAATTAATAGAAATTACTTTTTAGAGACCTTAGCCTAGTCTTGGCAAGCTTTTAATGTAGTGTCAACTGAAAAATTCAATGCCACACCCGTTACTTAAACACGGTTCTCCCGCTCTCCGTGCGGTTGCTCTAAATATTGAGCTACTCAAGGTAAGCCAAGGGAAAAACCTAGGTTAGTCTACTGTTTAACCTGAAGACATGCGATTTTATTAATCAGGAATTACTTTTAAACATTCACGGAAATGTTAACGGACCCTGCCCAGAACGGTGTCTAATACCATTTGTTTAAAGTATGAGCTTTATTTCAGTTAAACCTGTATAGCAGATATACTATTCCATATATTTTATGTTTATCATTATAAATGTTTGCTCTGTAAATTGTTTCAAATTAAGCAATATGGTCTCAATTACATGCAACACACGGAAATATATTTCTCTCTTATAGGTAGCAAACTTGTGCAAAGTAAAGTGGAAGAACGAAACGAAAAAATAATAACAGTATACTTTTTTTTGAACATCAAAGATATCTTTAGCAGCAAGATGTAAACACCATAAATCAGGAAAGTAAGAACATGCATAAATGTGTATATAACGTGAATTTATTATAACAGGTGTCTATTATAAAATTATATCAGAGGCGAATAAAGCAATACGTCGCTCAGAAGCTTATGGTCAGAAGTATAAACAAATAATGGTTTTAAATAAAGCAGAATATAGCCAAGCTTCTCTCACGCAAAAAAGACAAAGGACAAAAAGGGGAGAAAACATTCATTTAGGATGAAGATTTGGCAAAATTAAGTGAATAAAAGGGAAGCTTGAGAGAATCACGTCAGTGATTTTGAACAAGTTCGCGACAGACAAGATGAAACATATAAACCTTTGGGAGTCTTTAACAATGAAGAAACACAAAAATTTCAGTTAAATTCTATTACAGAAAAAAATAGTTTTCAATATTACCAAAAAACTGTGTATGGAAACATCAGACGAAGAAAAAAAAAGAAACAATAATGATTCAGTCAGATGAAAACGTGGAGACCATTTCCTATGAGGAATTAACAATAACTATTAATTACTGCTGAAGGCAATGCATCTGTGGAAATCCAAAAATATGCAGCTCTATTCTGAATGCCTTGGGTTAATTACCAGATATTCAGATTATAAAATATACGGTGCATACAAAATTTAACGAACTGTCCAACCGCTGTTAAGATATTAACTTTTTATTCATAATTAATTACTGTTTGATATGGTAATATGAAATGATCCTTGGACCACACAGTTTATTGTATCGCTCCCAAATTTTTAATTTGAGTTTAGTATAAAAAC
Organism: Deroplatys truncata; assembly: GCA_030765065.1. Classification (NCBI taxonomy): domain Eukaryota; kingdom Metazoa; phylum Arthropoda; class Insecta; order Mantodea; family Mantidae; genus Deroplatys; species Deroplatys truncata. The sequence goes on from CM060979.1 coordinate 92,677,765, forward strand.
ATAAAACACATTTTTTGCAAGTATTTCTTAATTTTAATTAGTTTAAGAGAAAACATTGTATGTATGTTACTGAATTTTTTGCTTTTTCAATGTGGGTCATGGAAAATAATTAATACCAACTGAACGGTTTTATATTTAAGTAGTGCACAATTGGTTTTAAATCTATAACTCTTTAATCTCCCCTCAAATTTTCAAGCTCCAAGTTTTAAACTATAGTTCAAAGAGTATTTGAACATGAGAAACGCTGAAAAACTGAGTTGAGAAAAATTGAGATTAAAGTTTAAGATGGCACTTTTAAGTAAAATGGCACAGGACTAATTAGATATCAATTTTTTATTTAAAATTATTGATATTAAAGAGCCAAATGTGTAGCATGAAGGTTGTAAGGATAAAAAAATCACAACTTTTACCAAATTTCACCAATGCATTGCCTGAAATAGAAAGAAAACAGGTATTGATGGAATTAATGAATTTATTAAATATGTACCGTTAACACTGCAGATTTTACTACTAGAGTTTATATAATGTTTCCTGAATTATTGGAAAAAAGGCGATATACTGTTGTATTTACGGAGGAATGGCTCTTAAATACACATATTAAAAAGTCGTCTGAATGTGCTTAAATAAACCCTCTGATCAAATATACAAAATCGTCTATATACTGTATGTTTACATTAACAGAAATTATAGATAAAACAAAGAGTATAATCTACTACTATTTATACGCTTTATTGACTATGAGAAAGCTTTTGAAATGATAAGTAGAAAAAAAACATTGGAGTATGACAAAGCAAAGCTATTCCACAACATTTGACGACTGCAATACACAGATTATATGTAAAAAATAAAGTTCATGAAAATAGGCTTTAAAATTGAAAACCCATTTACAGCTACAATAAACGGAGATGCCCTGTTATCACCAACCCTTTGTCAGAATAGAGCCACATTTTACAGTAGCAAAGAAGTGTCTGGATACAATGCTGTTTGCGGATAATCAATTAATGGTAATTTAGAGTTAGGAAGATGATCTGCAAAAGATTATTTTCAAACTAAGTAAAATAAGCTGGAAGTTTCATTTTAAAATAGCTAGAAAGAAAACTAAAACATATTTCAGAGGAAAGGATACAAGAAGAGTAAACGTAGTCCTAGATGTTAAAATTTAGAAAAAATTAACAGTTTTAAATATGTTGAATATACTGAATCTTATGGAAAGAATAAGATATAGATGAAAACACAAGTATACAGGGCTATTCTGAAAGAACGCACAGACTTTGTCGCAGTTGTCGATGGCTTGTGTTATCTTATTTGTTGGGCGCTTATTGTTTTATTATTTTTAAATTTGGGTTCTTGTCCTCCGGCTAGCTATTATAACTCAGTCGAGCACGTGTCTCTAAGCAGGGTGCGTAAACGGAAAAGAGTTGTTACTAAAAGATAACACTCATAAAAAAATCTGAATCTAAACTTTTATTGCCGTTACGCTTAATTAATAATTTACATATTTAATATTTATACACGCCAGACTGAAACTGTGATATTTCCAAATGTAACTATAGTCGTTTTAGTTTCCGCGCACCAATTACTTCGCGTACTTTACATTTTTGTAACGTGCACCTCGTGAGAGATTCTTCAGAACTGTGCGACACTTGCTTATGGCTCGAGAATATATACTCCTTCACCTCGAATTGCCTAAACATTATAATATAGCTGCTATTGGTTACCATATTGTGCCCGCTTTAGCGTCTGTTTTGTTCAGCCAATCACTAATGTTAACATATATGCTCTAGGGAAGATATTCCCTCCATTTCTAAAAAAGGCACGCTACCCTGACTTCTTTTTGTTTATCTCTTCTTAGTGATAAACAACTCACCCCCTCGGTTTATTGTTAGCCACTTCTGTTGTCAGTTTCACTTAGGCCGTGCTAACTTACTTCCTAACAATACTTATGGCTAACATACATCTAAAATCATGTACATACAATAATACTAATTTACACTACAATCACTCTGGCATTCACAGCATGTTATTATATAAAATATTGCCTCAACTTTAAATATTTATTTCTAATGAACGACAATAGATGTCGACACATGCGATACGTCACTGAATAGAGAAAAGTTCAAAATTTTATTTTATGTGTTTCAAAATGAGCACCATTTGTTATGCGAGGACGACCAGTGCTTTTCCGTTTGCATACGCAACCATCTTCTATGAATTTATTGTATCAATTGTAAACATTTTATGAAGAGGCGGCTCGTTGTTGAACTTACAAACGAAATGCACGCTGCAATGAAACAATGGATTCACTCTTTGCATAAAGCAGCACACAAAACTACTTTTCCTGTGGCGTCGCCATTTTCTCGTAAACGAACACAGCGCCGCTGTAGGCACTGAATGGAATTAATAGGTGGGGCTTAAAACTTTGAACTTTCCTCTATTTAATGATGTGTCGGTTGTGTCGCTATCTATTGTCATTCATTAAAAATTATATTTGAAATATCTTCCTTCTTTTTTTAATAACCCCGTATTTATATGTAAGGGTCTATCAAAATACATAAAAAATACTCGTAAATGAACTAGAAAGTGATGGCTGTTCCATCATTCTTTGTAGTGTTCATTTTAGTTCACATGGACAACTAGGTCATGAGCGACAATGTAAAATTCAGACAACATTACATTGCCCTGCTATTCGGGTCAGAATGCTGGACACTAAGAAACAGGAAGAAATGCTGGAAACTGCTGAAATGAGATCTAAGAGAGGAGTCGCAGGCTACGCTCCTCCAGACAGAAAAATAAATGAGGACACCAAGAGTGAAATTTTAAATTAGGGACAAAATTAAACAGTTCCGAGATAAATGGAAAGATTATGTTGACAGAATGACAGAATACTGACCACCAAAGCTCTTAATTAAGAACAGACCGCGAGGAAGAAGAAGCGTCGGTCCATGCAGAAGAGTTGGAATGAACAAGAGTCTTTCCTTAAACTGGAACAGGCCAAGAGTTCTAATCCAAATGATGATGATAACAATTTAGAATACACTACAACGTATATAGCCTCAATATGGTAAACTTAAACATACAAAAGGAATATTTCAGAGGTGTCTGATTCAAATCCCGCCAGGACCGTCCTCCCTGATAAGTTCTTTTTCAGGTTTTTCCCAATCCTCAAAACTGACAAATGTCAGGGAGGTTCGTTAAACCTGGAAAGTTTCCTTTCCAAATTTTCTTTCCCAGTTATAATTTCATGCATCATCAGTGCATATGCAGCAAGAACGGGAGTTGAACGCTGCTATAAAAAGAAGAAAGACTGCCTCTGTGATCTAGTGGTTAGCATGCTATCCTTCCAATTCAGAGGTCTCGGGTTCGATTCCGAACTGGAGGGTGGGAATTGTTGTTTATCCAAGATTGCTCCACATCCTCCTATAGTCTGAAAGTATGAATGAAATTGTGAGTGCGCGCGCGTATGTGTGTGTGTGTGTCCACATTATTGATGATGAGCAATTGTTCCAAAGAAAACAAACGACGATATGACCCGAGATGTTAAAGGCGGCGTATAAATGGAAGAAACAAAACAAATAAAAATCTGATGTGTTGCACTCACACGGCTTTCTCAACTCGTACAAACTATTTTTGTAAACGCTTAGTCCGCATCTACTTCATGTTAATCGAGATATCGAGATGTTAATCTTATTGCTAATTTTCTTGTGGGTTCAAGGGGAATATGGTAGGCTTTAAGCGACAGTGAAATCTTTTAAAAGCTGGTTGCTATGTAGATCATTCCATTCTCTTTGCATATCTAGGACATTAAAAAAACCAATAACGAATTTTCATTTGAGGAAAACTATAAGTTTTGGAAAATTGAAACAAATAACAAGAAACATTTCGGAAATGGTTCCTCGGCAAAAATGTATATGACACAAATTGTGTTTTAACGAGATCTACATTTTTGTATAGTACAAGTTTCTCCATCTCTTACGATTTTCCAGAATGAAGAAGACTTTTGGGACATTCCCATAAATTTTATGATTTACATTTCATTGGCCATACAAATATCTTAAACATGATATTTTAATCAAAACCATTAGAGCGATTCTTGAGAAAACCAAAAATTACGAAAAATGTTCCATGTAAAGAGTAGTCTCGGGCGGGAAATTTTCTGGAAAATCTTTGTAACATATTGAATCTAAATACCAAGTTTCATATTTATCCGGCTTTTCGTTTTTGAGTTAGGTTATTCACAGACACACCCAAACGTGCCTTTTTCTAAAAATGATCTTTTTTGGATTCGGGGGTCCTCAAAACATGTATTTTCGGTGAAATCTCGGTACAGAATTTTGGGTGGAATGCAATACTTCCCGTACTTACTCTACGTAAGTAAAGAGGACTAAGATCATGAAAGCCATTTGACACCAATGGCGCATTTTAATTACTTCTGTAGTTTCTCTGCAGGAAGCTTTTGTCAATCTCTTTCAGTTTCTTAGTTATTAAGGAGTTGACAGACTGCTTATAGCAAACTCATAAGACGGCTTCAGCGGGCTGTACAACTGAACAAATGCGGAAGTTTCATACTTTGCGTCTGCCCCTTTAAATTAAGTTTCAGAAGTAGTATCTTAATATGATTTGTTTCTTCGAAATCATTAAAGCGTTAACCATTAAGCCATAGGGTCCTTGAGGACAACGCTATTGTTTAAAAATTAATACAACTGAAAACGACAAGGCTGTTTAACTGAAATGCAAATAAGTGAAAGAGATACAATATAATAGGCAACTGAAAAATAAAACGTGATGAAATAAGCTACTTTTATAATGGAAATTTAGTCTGCGACAAAATGTATAGCAGAGAATAGTAAAGGTAAAGTACATACCACAGAGGGACCCCCGAAACCAGTACAGAGCAGGCACATAGGCCAATGTAGCCTTCGAACGCGACCATTGGGAGAGAGGGATAAGGGAGGGACCAGAAGGACGACCAGATTCGAGAGATGATGTGCATAAACGCGGACGGGGTCCTAACGATTCCAGATTGAACGCATTCAAACTTGTCAACAAGCTCCAAGACCGCGCTTCCCTTAAGGGAAGTCGCTCACAGAGGGCGGGTGCGACATCAGGGAGAAACCTGTACAAAGCGCACTACCACCGCCCAGCCGCAACAGGCCGAACTCCGTCGCCTCGTCCTTCAACCCTGAGATAGATGAAGAAAATTATGAGTACAGAAGTCAATGGACAGGAAAGTCGTGGTGTAATAGGAATTACCCCAGCAATTGCCTACCGAACCGGGGAAACTACAAAAAACTCATGGTCAGAGTGGGAGATCTCCCGAATGCGAGGCTTACAAGTTATCGCGAAGCCATCTCGCTCGGTATGGAGAATGATAGGTACACTATCATAATATCATAGAGAATGAAGCTTTTTGCCTTATTGCATACATCAGGTTAATACTGAATGAACTGACTCCATTGAAACGAGCTATAAACCTCCCAAGTAAAATATTCATTTCTTTGCACCTTTGAGCCTAAAGGACTAATAGAATTTAACGGATGCAATTTGTCAGTGAAAAAGCTGAACGATTGAAATACGAAATCGGAATGGAGAACATTGCTACTTGAAATGTGAGAGATCATCATAAAGAACAAGAAAGAGAGAATTCGAGCAAAACAGATCAATAGAAACGTCATTAAGTGGAACTAAAGAGCTTTAAGAATGCAGTATTGTATACAGCGACGTGACAGTATAAGTGCAAGTGATAAAGCTGGAGTCGCCATTATGTGAAAACAAAATAACAATTTATAAATGAATAAAATGTTAACATTCATACTTTATACAATGCTTTTTTGGATTCAGGGGATCTCAAAACATGTATTTCCGGTGAAATCTCAGTATCGAATTTTTGGGTGGAATACAATACTTCCCCTACTTACTATACGTAGTAGAGAAAGTGAAAAGTATTTTTGGAAACCTGTCCGTGTGTGTGTCTTTGTGTCTGTCTTGTGTCTGTGAACAGCATAACTCAGAAACGAACAGTCGGATAAACACCAAACGTGGTATTTAGGTTCAGTATCTTCCAGAGATGCGACATGAAGGTTTTCAAGAAATTCCCCCCATTCCAGATTACCCTTTACATGGAACATTTTTCGAAAATTTTAATTTTCTCAAAAATGACTAACGATTTTGATTAAAATGTCATATATTCAAGGTACTTTCATGACAAACAAAATGCATATCTCGAATTTTCTGGGAATGTCTCCAAAAGTATTCTTCATTGTGAACTACTTTTGCTTAACTGGTAAAACCTAAGAGATAGACAAAATTTTACTACACAAAGAATGTCGATGGCGTTAAAACACACAATTTATGTCACATACAATTTTTATGTTGAATGAACCATTTTCGAGATATTGCTTGGATTCCGTTATATTTTTCTATACTTATACTTTTTCTCAAATGGGAATTCGTTATTCATTTTTATGTCCTGGTAATGCAAAGAGAATGGAATACTCCACATAGCAACCAGTTCTTAAAATATTTGACCATCGCTTAAACCCTACCATATTCCCCTTGCACCTGCAAGAATATTAGCAATAAGATTAACATCTCGATATCTCGATTAACACGAAGCATATGGAGAATAAGCGTTTGTAAAAATAATTTGTACAAGAGTAGAGAAAGTCATGTGAGTGTAACACATTCGGTTTTTATAAGTTGTACTCTCAATTACTGATTTTGGACACAATTTTGAATCTTTTTTCCCCCAGAAGTTGGAAGTTCCCAACTTAGATGTCCTCGACTATGGGAGAGCAACGCTGAATGTTATGTAGTATACTGTGTTCAAAAACCCAGATAAATTACAATTTATAATCTGCAAAATAGTAATACTTACATTTGCATATGGCTGGAAGCCCTGAAAATGTTATTAAATTTTATATTTAAGGAATCTTTTGAAGCACAGCAAATGAATGTATCTCATGCAGCATATGGTTTGTCTTACTATACTTCAGGTCTATAGAAACCACTCGCTGTTCAGAAACAGTTCTCTAAAACCTGCAACCTCTTTCTCTTCTTGATGCACATGCTAAGGAATTCTTATTGATCAGCTTGGTTAGAGAGTAACTTAGGAAATCCATCACCGTTACTACAATTGCGTAGTAGATTTAAATTTCTATGCGCATGTACCGCTGTTCGACTTCATTTCTACATCATCCAGGACTTTACTGAGTACGGCTCTTGACGCTTGTAGCTCTGTAAATCGTTTACTTCTCAAATATTTGTAAATGTATTGATGTGCAGGTATTTCTTTATTACGAAAGAGTTGGAATGTTATGTGATGCAGCAGCTATGGCTGGCTATCGAGAGGTCGGCGCCGGGCGGTCGGAGTAAACAACCATAACTTCGCTCGCCAGCGTAAATACTGAGCGTTCTCGCGAGAAAGGAGAGTTATTGAGTCAGTCAGTGGGGACAGCAGAGTCGGTGAGCGAGCGAGTTGGTGGGCGAGTATTCCGTGTAACATTAAGAGCGATTCTCCGAGCGAGTTGGTGACGGCTGTTGTAACGTGCAACGAGTGCTACTACGGAGCGACGGGTTGTGGCGGTCTTGTGTTCGGCTACCTAGTGAAGTGAACCATCCAGCGTGAAGAGGCGAAGGAAGCGAAGTATTAAACTAGTTCACCTCAGTGAAGTGACATTAGTGAAGGAACTTCTAGTGAAACAGTGGTCGATAAGAACTTAGAACAGTCACAATGTGAAGTAACAGAGGAAAACCTGGATAAAGTCATAGTTATAACTCGTCATCTACTTGATAGCTCAACAGTGATAGAACTTGAAGCTGGGGGAGAGCTTACGGATTGGCATAAGGAAAATAACGGGGACGAAGTATGTGCGGGTTAAGGACTTAAACTGAAAGTTAGATTTCGTACAGACATAACAGCTTCAGTCAAACTGTTCTGCAGAACCAAAGTAAAGGCAAAGGCACGGACGAACCGAGGGGCCTCCCGCAACTGGGGCAGAGCACTGCAAGCAGGCCGCAACGGCCCTTTTTGCTTCTACTGTGACCCCCCGTGAAGTAGGACTGAGGGGAAAGACCCGAAGAGCCACCAGATTTGAATGACGACGGTCCCAAGATGTGCGAGATCCCTCATGTTTCCAGCCGACGCCTCCAGGCCCTCCCACAAACCACCTAACGCCCGGAGTGAAGCCCACTCGGAGGCGAAACCTAACTCAGGAGTTCCGCAACGACGCCAGGGAAGAAACCTTTAGAGCTCACAGCCACCATTTGACTGCAACCCGCTCGCCTGATCCTACAACCCTGAAACAGATGACAAGGAGGATTATAGTCACAGGAAATAAAGGGCAGTAGAGTCGTGATGGAAGATGAACCACCCAGCATTCTTTTGCCGACCGGGGAAAATACGAAAATCCCATGGGCCAGAGAATGCAAGTCGCACACGTTATCGCGGCGACTCCTCGCTCAGTAGGTACTGCAGAACCAAACCATCCAATTACCTTTTGTTTTTGTAGCAGAGTGAAGATAAATATTTATGTTGATTATGCTCGAGCACGTGTGTGTGTGTGTGTGTGTGTGTGTGTGTGTGTGTGTGTGTGTGTGTGTTTATTCACATCAATGTAAAATAATTGTTCACTCTGATTCCCCGCTTCCAACTTTAGCCCACACACGGCATGTGTGGAAGAATTGTCCTAATGGTGGTTAACTATGAAGAACGTGATAAAGTGTTTACGATATTGTAAGCTGTCATTGGGGTATGTTAACTCAAAGCGAATTCAAGAACGCCTTGTGGTCTACTGGAAAAAAAAAAATGTGTCAGTTGGGTAATTTAATATCGTGCTGGCATGTTGCCATGGTAGCTCAGAGCAGCGGCACATTAATCCGCGGTTCAAGTTCCAGCTACGGCAGTGAATTTTCAGTCTAATTCTATTGCATGTACCGTAATGATGCTAACCCCTAAGCAATTGTAACTTGAGAAAATGGAGAAGTTGTAGATGGATTTGATACGTGGAAAAGAAACTAAATGTTCGTTGCATTATAACGCCGTACATTTGTAACAGGTTTATGGAGTTGAAAATAGGATATAGCACAGGGTTAATAACCTGAAATATTCCAAGAGACTGTAAAAGCGCTTCTTATCTTCATATTTATTTCAAAGTCAGTTCTCCGAATATGGCGTTTCTCTGCGATACTGCACTTATACTAATAATTTGCCTTAAGCCTACATTGTTCTTGGAAAGCGACAGTTGAGAGAGCTACGTGCTTTAAAAGGAATTAATATTCTGATTTATTCCATGTGCAGATTCTCTCTGCGGACCAAGACACTGAAGTGCTTTTGGCAAAGCTGACAGTGAATGGACGTTCATCGTTTAATGCAGGATGATCCATGAGATCAGGACTCACTTAATGCCGTGGTATCCCGAAAGCCTGCTTTGAACTATAGAACGGGAAGGAAGCGTCCCTTGGGAACCGTCAAATGACCTGAAGCACTGTAACAGCTACTAATTCTTGGTTCGCTACTGTAATATGTCTCCTTATCATCACACCTCTCTCTTAACGTGTTTCAGATTTCGCATCCTGCTCATTGAACTCTTTCCTTCTAGTTCTTCATCATCTATAATTCGATCTGTATTGTGACCCACTTTGTTTATTATATTTGTCAATTATCTAGCCGATTGTATTGCTTGATTTGATAGTTAATGTTCCAGGACATGGGACTGTTGAATACGAGTGAAATTCTTAGGAGGGAAAATGAAACTTGTATTGATCTTGGGCGCTAAAATTGATGTTATCTAAAAGGTAGCTAAGGGTGTTTTTGTGTTGCTAATTCTACAAATGAGGTGTTCTATTAACAGTTTATCATGTATTTATCCACTCCCATCTTTCCTTTGGAACCTATTAGGGTGCAACCATAGTTCAGCTATTAATGTTATTAAATTTGCGGATGTGTCTTGCATGTGTGTATGTTCGTAATAAAGTTTGTAGTAATTTGTGATTTTTAATTAATTATGATTTAATTTAATTTATGCCTCGTCTGCGTCATTTATGTATTTGGTAGAGCAAGTATCTCTTAAGGGTGGTACGGCTGTACAATAGTTTCCCACACTTTACACAAGTTATAGTTTTAAATTCTCACTTCTTGAAGCCAGTTGAATAATATATAAAATAATAACAAATCACTGAACTATTTACGTATGGAGCTGTAAGATATTATGTTCTGTAAATGTGCTAACGAACTGCAGTTCACAGAGAAATTTCTAAAGTTCTTTATTCGGTTAAAAAATTATAAATCACACAAGTTTATATCTCTGCGAATATATATAAGGAAGTGTATTTTACAGTTGTAGTAATTGTCTGTTTCCAACTAAATTTTTTTTAGAGGTCAAAATTTATCTTCTCCGCACTGCATTAATATTTCACATTTGCACACACTGAGTTTCATCTACTGAACTGATTTGGCTTGGGTACGCTACCTCTTAGCGTCCACAACTTAAAATTTTGAATTTAATGTTTTTATTTTCTGATTGGCTAAGCCAACTGTAGCATCACACTTTTGGTTTGACTTTCATTGGCTTTTTGAACCCACTTGATTATCTACAAACTTTTTGACGTTATATCAGTATTTTTCCATCAACTGTTGGTAGCCTTCCTTAGCTTTCTAACTTATTGTTCCGCCAAGGTTACAACTTGTTGTTAGCCACCCTCTGCTTTACACTTATGACACTTGTTTGCTACAGAAAACAGCTTGCTTCTACCCTCACAGCTCCTACGTTTCTAAACTAAGAAATACATTCACGTAATATTTTACACATATATACAATAAATATACATAATACAATGGTTGTAATATACCCTTTATACCAATTAATGATCGCTTATAGGTGAGCTATTATTTTTGTATTATATAATTAAATTGATAGCAGTTAAGGGATAAAAATTACTGTCTCAAACTTCAAAAGAAAACACTGCATATTGTGTGCGACTTTGTCCAGTTTCCAACCGTTACTTCACTAATATCACAATGAAACAAGAATTTAGGGATTCTTAACGAACTCAAAAATGTACAAACAAAAGCAGTAATTTAGGCTGAATGTATAAACTTTCAAAACGCGGCAAAAGATGAACTCTCTAGCAAATAACAGCAATATATGCGAGTTACTATGACGACTGCTGACATCATTACCCAGAAACTATAAACGAAATGTGAAGCCACACTAAGGAGTTCGTTACTTTCGGCGAGCAAGACAGAAGCGTCGTGCACTGATGCGAGGAAATACTTATAATCCTTCTAAATCACATTTAAATTTTATTATTTAACAGTGTTTAAATACGCAGATGCAGTCGAGAGTATAAAGAATTATGTTGTGAAATAAACTGAGTGATTTGAATAAAAGAAGAATCTTCATGAAGTGACCGATGCTTGAATGTCTTGTTACTTACCGCAAACGACAGTAACCGACCCGAGACCCAGAATATAGTAGGAATCCTATAGATTTTCTTACAGAGTGGAAGACTGCTGCAACTGTCGACTGAATCTAGACCACGAGCATACCCACGAGTTACTGAAAGCAAATTATTCCAGTACTCCAGCCGAACAGGTAACGATTTCTTTAAAATCGCTACAATTCTCACATCGTTAATGTGATCTAGTTCAACTTTTCGCTGTCACTTTTCTGAGTTCTGTCTATCACTTCACTTTCTTCGTGACATAGCGGTGTAGTGAAATAAGCACGCCGTATCCTCTTCTTTCGGAGGGTTCACTCACTAGGAAGTGGAACACAAGACTTATCCAATATCTCACAGAAACAAAGCTCACTGCAGTCACAGCAGCCGTCACAAATTCGCTAGGAGGGCAGCACTTTTCGTCGCACCAGAACGTAAACGCTAACTCGCTCACCAACTGACTAATTGGGTAACTTGCGAGAGCGCTCACTTATATAGCCGTTGGTAATTTCCACACAGTTCTAGAATGTTCGAAAAATAGAAGCATCCATAAGATTCTGGTCATCTGACGATACCGCTTCCGGTTTTTATGCTGGCGATCGCTACTTATCTTCGTTTATCTATGACTGCCCGGCGACGATCTCCTATAACTTTGGCCCATAGCTGCTGCGTTACAGTGGTATAAATAGAACTCTTTCTAGGGAGAATTGTTAGACATTTTTACTTTGTCTACCACCTACATAGTAGCTAGTTAAGGCATTCTACCCAAAAATTAGATAGCGAGATATCACCGGAAATACATGTTTTCAGGACTCCTGAATAAAAAACAAACATTGTTAGAAAAGGTTCGTGCGTGTGTGTCTGTCTCTCTTCCTTGTGCGCATATGTGCGTGTGCGAACAGCATAGTTCAAAGCGAAAAGTCGGATCAACACCAAACTTGGTATTTAAGTTCAGTACCTTCTTAAATCTTTCTGTCGCATCTTTAGAAAATCTCCCCCACCCCAAACTACCCTTTACATGCAGCATTTTACGAAGATTCTTATTTTCTAAAACATGGTTCTAACGATTTTGATTAAACCACCATATATTAAAGATATTTGCTTGACGAATAAAATATATATCTTGAATTTTTTGGAAATGGTCTTTAAGTCCTCTTCATTTGAAAGGAATTTTATATAGTCTTGTATAACTAGTAAACGTTTAGCGATAGATGAAAATATACTGCATATAATTTATTTTAAATAATCTTTTTTGTGACATAATCCATTTCCGAGATAAACGTTGTTAATGGTTCGAGTTGTTCAATACTTAGCCATTCTTTTGAAGTCCTGTCAACATACAGTTGTTTCTCTTTATTCCATTGAAACAATATGAAGTTTTAAGCCTAGCGCATAGCGTCCAGTTCTTAAACATTTGACTAACGTGGATCCCTTTGCGCCTATAAGAAAATGTGTACTGTAGTATTTCTACAAAAGTTTATTTAAATTAAAATGAAGTAGATATAAAACTATGCTTTAGTTAAGACTAGTTTGTATACCCACTAATAAACGATAGGGATAGAGAAATTCATGTGAATATGTCACATCAGATTTTTTATTTCAGATAAAGTTCTCTCTTCGTTGTATTTATATACTGCATGTTGTATGTTAAGAAGAATTTGATGTATTCTGATCTTGTTGCCGATGTCCATGATAAATTCAGACATCGAGATTTGATAGAGCTGTGATATCATAACTCTGGGATAAATTTCATTTTTAAGTATTATATTGTAAAATACCTGACTTAGTACAACATAAATTAGACTTTGTGGTTTTTAAATTGTATATTAGGAACTTTTTGATTATAAATTTTTTTGTCTTAAATGAATATTTTATTTATGACAATGAGTTGTAATTATATTTTATTTACAGTACCTCATGTCCGACTATAAATAAACTATCGACTCCTCCGGTCCTTGTTTTTCTCCAGCTTTTTACATGTCATTTCCAGTATGTCTATCATCTTTTACTTTCCAAAGTGCTCCTTATAACGTTTTTCACTTGTGTAGATGCCCATTTCTATTGTAACGGGTATTACTTTCTTTCAGTTCCTCTCTTCAACTTTGTTCTCTTCTTTGTCATTTTCGAAGTTACTAACATTTTCAAATATAGCAAGATTTCCATTTCTTTCTCAAGTTGCTCATTTATGTTTTATCTCCTCTATCCAAACGGTAGAATATTCTAATCTTCCCACATCTTCTTTTATCTTTGTTACAGCTCTTTGTCACTATTTTTTCTCTTGGTGTGACATTGGAATCATTTTCCTCATCAATAATTGCGGTTACTGCTTTTCTAAGAAGCCGTTGTCGTCCTCCGCGCTCTAGTGATACCATACTAGCCTCTAGTTCCCGAGTTCAATGGATTTTTTTCGGGCGTAAAAATCCTTAGCATGGCTTCCTTCGAAAGGGAAGTAAAGCCGGAGGTCCCCGCTTGTAGTTTACGGTACGTAAAAGAACTTCAAGCCCGATAAAAAGGCTGAGCAAATTTTTCCAGGCTTTCACGCCCAATATGGAATGAAAGAACTAGGAACCATAGTAACTAAAGAGCGTCCATAAATAAAATTAAATTTTGAGAAGCCGTTCAAAATCGTTTACACACTCTCTCCATAGTTACACCCTATCTCCATTGGCATTAGTCGTCCTCCGTGGTGTAGTGATTACCATGCTAGCCTATAGTTCCCGAGTTCGTGGGTTCATACCCGGCGGAGGATGATGGATTTTTTCGAGCGTAAAAATCCTCTGCATAGCTTCCTTCAGAAGGGAAGTAAAGCCGGTGGTCATGTGTCTTAGATTTACAGCACGTAAAAGAACATCAAGCCTGATAAAGAGGTCTCTGAGCAAAATTTCAGGTTTTTCACGCCCAATATGGAATGGAAAACTAAGAACCATAGTAGTTAAACGAGCGTCCATAAATAAAACTAAATTTTGAAAACCGTTACAAATCCTTTACTCTGTTTCTCCATTGGCATTAAACTGTCACCGGATTTTATTTTAGCCTAAGTTGAGCTTTACTTTCTTTAGACTCCTTCACTCATATACACTTTAAAAAAGGGAATTTTCCGAGAAATGCACTAGCAATTTAGAATCCGAAACATTAAAATAGACTGCGACTGTGGTATAGTGGTTAGTATATTAGCGTCTAAATCGAAGGCTACCGATGTTGTTTCCCAGCTTTTAAGAGGAAATTTTCTTATTTTGGAATAATAGAGTGATTTTCTTTCACTAGCCGACCCGCGCGCCAGCCATCGCAGCTCGAACTCCCGCCGAAACAGTTATAATATTCACGCAACCGTCTACGTTCTCATATTTACAGCTATAATTACAATGTTAATAAACACATACCTTATCATAAGAGATGTTGAAAATGTCCTTTTCTATCCACAAATTTCTGGCATCCTCTAGAAAGTTTCATTTACGCTTAGGATTTCAATATCCGAAACTGAGCGAATTTCTTGTGTGATGTTTTCTCTTAGTTCCTCCAAAGTATGGGGGATTTGCTGTAAACACTTTGATTTTAAAGTTCCCTCATAGATGAAAATTGCATACCGTGAGATCAGAGGAGGGCCTTTACTAATTACCCTCTTTAAATATTTCTTGCGCTTCAATATCTATTTTACGACAGGACATAACCATGTGAATGAAACTTGTTTCATCGGAGAAGAATATTAAGTGTGGGTTAATGACTATCATTGACATATCGTAAATACATAAATTTATTCGATTTAGATGTTTACGTGAAAAATAAAATGTATACAACATACTGCATACATTGTAAGAACTAGAACAAAACAACTGCCAAGAAATACACTCATTTTCGGATACTAAACTCTCGAGGCCAAATGAAAATATCCTAGGAAGATGCCAGAAATATGTGTATGGTAACGGGCAACCTTTCCCACATCTCTTATGATAAGGCATGTGCTTATTATTGTAATTGTACCTGTAAATATCATAACGCGAGGCGACTGAGCCGATCGCCGTGCGGTGACCACACGTGGAAGAAAGGCACCGTCCTCCTGCCCTACCGCTAACCCCTTCAAGAGGGACAAAAGTCTCCCAGAGGACGTCAAAAAAACACAAAATATGATTAATTTAGAAAATATATTTTTGCCTCATAGCAAATGCATATGAAGCAAACATAAATACAATTATGTTGATTTATAAGGTTAATCTTGAGGCATCTTGCTGAACATTTATGATCTTCGTATGTGTCTTTATTTGCCAAAACACAATAAAGGACATGAACTAGTATTTTATAACTGGCCATAAATCGGGTAAGAAGTCCATAATTTTACATTAATAAACCTTTATAGTCATAAATGATAAGCATTACTATTACATTACATCCCACAAGCTAAACATTTAAAGCCATAAATGCGCGGCTAAACCGGTAATTCTAAATTACATTAAACTTGCCGCTAAATATTAAAAAGGGCACTAAGAGAACTGTTGTATTAATCTAGAAGGAACACAGAAGACAGTCAGAAATGCAGAGGTCAAAGTAGGTTGCTTTAAGCCCCCCCCCCAAACAAAATACTGAAATGTGCGGGGGAACTTACCAGGCCGCATACATGCGCCGGACGACGTACGAGAGCACACTCAATGCCTGATTATTTCGGACAAAGCGGCCGGAACGCAGGAGTGACAGTGACGCGCTCCCACTCACGAACAAGCTATAAGCCGGGTTAGCACGATCGACACCCGGCGGCGAACCAGCCATTTAACGTAAGAATATAACGAACCGTACGCGGGAAAACAAAACATGTGGCGAACTGAGAGAATCCGGCACAGAACAAAACCGTTATATCTCATTTATCACTTTACAGGAGAGTCTAGAGCAGGTATGGGCATTGTTGACCCCGCGTATCACGCGATCTCACTCCTCCCCTTCTCGTTTGCTGTTTGGACACACAAGCGGTCTTCTAATTCAGTGGTGGAACATTGCTTAACGCAATTAAAAGATGCATTCCACAAGAATTGGTAGGACATTTAGGGGAAAATGGGCTGTTTCATATTTTGTAACATACAAAGATGCTGTGTCTATGTATGTACTTGTGTGTAAATAATAATAATAATAATAATAATAATAATAATAATAATAATAATAATAATAATAATAAATTGTGTGTTATAAAAACATTACAATTTCTGTGCAGTACGTTTTCGTCTATCGCTCAACGTTTACCAGTGACAGAAGATTATATAAAGTTCCTTTCGAATGAAGAGGACTTCATGAAGAGAGCTTTTTCCAGAGACTTCAAGATACACATATTATTTGTCATGTAAGTATCCTTAATATATCTATTTTATTCAAAACCGTTTGAGTCATGGTTTAAAAAATAACAATTTCGAAAGGTGTTCCATATAAAAGGAAGTTTGAGGTGGGGGGATTTTCTTGAAAATCTTCTTATCGTATCTCTGGAAGATACAACTTAAATACGAAGTTTAATAATTATCCGAGATTTCGTTTTTGAGTTATGCTTTTCACACACACACACACACACACACACACACCAGATTTTTCTAAAAATCTTCTTTTTTATATTTAGAGGTCCATCAAAATTGATTTCCCGTGAAATCTCGATATAGGAGTTTTGGGTGGAATGCAATTCTTCTGTAAATGCTAGGTACGAGGTAGAAAAAGTAAAAAGTATGGGATAGTACCCCTGGCGCTAATTGCTTCAATTGAGGCAATGTATTTATTTACTGTAAAAACTAAGTATTGAGTATTGTTTGTTCATTTTCTCTGCAAGTTTATAAGGATATTATATTTATTTGTTCAGTTTGATAACGGGTGTGAGATGTTTATGGTATGAATAATAATGAATAAAATGTTTGATTTTGTTTTCCCATTTCATGCATACCTTGCATTTTAATAAATAGGCGTTTCTAGCTTTTTCAAAATTAATAATCACATTACGCCATTGCTCGGATGGAGGGGTAGCTGTTACGTCAGAGGATCCCTCCCTCCTGGATGTGATACGTGTTCGCCCATACTTGATCTAAAGACATAAGATTGTTATGGTGTTATTTTTATTTCTTTATGTATAAACATTTATACCAATTTTGTATCACATGCGGATTCAGCAACTTCAGCAGTTTTACAATCTGCAATTTGCTACGATTCTTCGTGAATGCACCACTGATTTCATGAAAATTTTGGGAAATCGACCATTTGGATTGCGCGTTTTAAAACATTATGAAGTTATGATTTAAAAACGTTTTTTGTATTTTGATATCCTGAATGTTTATCCTTATTTGCAAAAGCGTATCAATCTGGAATTAAAGTTCCTTCCATTTTAAAATTAAGAGTTTTTGGATATTTTTTTCTGGGCGCTTTTGCTCGTTAAAATGCGCCACACGATGTTCTTAAACTACCTTTAGACATTTATCATGTGCACTCTGAAATTTTAAATAATTAAAACTCAAATTTCATATGCTGATTCTGATTTGTGAGCTATTTATTTTTAAAGCAAAAAAGTAGATGTAAAGAAGTAGAAATTTACAATGGTAAGTGCTTAAAATTATTTTCTTATAACAATGTGTTATGCAAACGTTTTGTGTACTATGAGCAGATAATCCACATGGATGTTTAAAAGAAATGCTACGTTCAAAATTTCATCGTATGGAACATTTGGCACCGGACAGTAAAATTCACCTACATTGAAACGAAATTTAAAACCGTTCTATGTTTATAGAATATCAGATTACAGTTGCAGCCATGTTGACCAAAAGGTTAGAAAATGACATTTTCAGTATGCAATCCCTGTTGTTTATGAGGTTAACTACTGATTATTATTATTATATCCATTATTGGCAAAGACAACGATGATGATGATAACGAAAGGATAATTAATTACATTCTAGACTGCTCCTCAATTTCAGATGTCACGGTATCTGGTTCCAACAGCATCAGGAATTCATGCTGCTTTTACTTTATCTACTACGTATAGTAAGAAGAGAAAGTAATGTATTCCTCCAAAAAATTCGATACCCAGGAATTCGAGATTTCTCTGAGAATGCATGTTTTGAGGTCCCTTTAACTAAAAAAGGATATTTAGAAAAAAATCTGTGTGTGTTTGTTTCTGAACGCCATAACTCAAAAACGATAAGTCAGATAGACAGCAAACTTGCTATTTAGGTTTAGCACCTTCCAAATATGCGACACAAAGGTTTTCAAGAAAATCCTTCCATACCAAATTACACTTTACATAAATATTTTTCAAATTTTTTTATTTCCTAGAAAAAGCTCCAACAATTTTAATTAAAAGACCATATATTAAATATATTTAAATAACAAACAAACTGTATATCTTGAATTTTCTGGAAATAGCCTGTGAAGCCCTCTTCGTTCCAAAAGAAATTTTGCACAATCTTAAGTAACTGTAAAGCAAAGCGATAGACGAAAACTTACTACACAAGAAAATTATATCTCTTTAAAACAAAAAAAATATTTTAAATAACTTTTTGTAGCATCATAACATTTTTGAGATAGCCGTTATTAATTATTTGAATTTTTCCAATACTTAGCCATTCTTTTCAAGTCTAATCGATGTCGTGGAAAGAGTATGGGATTTTAAGGCCATCGTCTAGCATCCAGTTGTAAAACATCTATCACCATTCCCTTTATATCTATAACGAAATATGTAAAGCAGTTATTTCCAGAAAGGTTTATCTGGATTAAAATGAAGTAGAGAGAACAAACTTTCGTAATAATGATTTGTATACCCACAGATAAACTAGAGGGTAGGGAAAGTCATATGAATGTAACACATCAGATTTTTCAGTGTACAGCTTCATTCAGTGTAAAGATGAAACATGTTTCTTTAAATGTAATTTCCGACTTACCATGATCTGCATGGTTTACACACCACTTTGTATTAATTACAACCACTTCAAAATAGTTGTCTACTTCAGTCACTGAAGTGTCATGAAATTGGTCGTAGGATACACAGTATGGTCCACACTTAGAGCGCAACAGCTGTATGAGATCGCGTAGCCACAAACAGACTGAAGGAAAAACAAATAATTTCAAACCCTGTATTATATCAAGGGCGGCGCCGTGGCCGAGTGGTTAGACCGCACGCCTCTCACCGAGGCGACTCGTGGGATGTGGGATTTGTGGTGCACAATGCGGCGTCTGGGCGGGTTTTCTCCGGGTTCTCCGGTTTCCCCCGCCATTCATTCCACCAACTGCTCCTTCATCACCTTTCCTTTCATCCGTTTCACCATCATTTCGTTTCATCTACTTCCTTCCTCCCATACCAGGCATTGGGCTGATCACGAATTCTGTCTGATCCATGAGTGTCTGCTCCTCGACGGGCCTCTGACCCCAGGCACCCGCCTGTAAGTCCTGGGGGTGTAAGTCCTAAATAAGAGGAGGTTAAACAGAGAAAGAACTATTATATCAAGTGTGAAGTTTAGTTGCGTTCTGCCTTACCGATTTTAGTCACCAGAGTGGAGTTAGGAGTAGTCAGACGGACGCCCTACAGTAACTAGGGCACAGCTCTGTACGTAGGCCATAGTGTGCCCTTTTTGATTCCAACCTCTGGGAGAAAGGGATGACGGCGAGTCCCGAAGGGCGACCAGATCCGAACAACGAAATGCGCTTACAAGAACGGAGGCCCTAACTATAACAACATAACACCAACCCCGACTTGGCTAGCTCTACTTTAGCTACCGCAACCTGCGGTACCCGGATGTAGACGACACATTCCCAAGGAGGAATCGGAATACAGCAGTCCCGCCAAGTGCCAGAATGAAATTTTTTTCATAGGGCAAATTAGACCTGTCGCAACTGCTCTTACAACTCCGAAACAGATGGAGTGAAACAGATGAAAAGGAAAGTAAATTCATAGTAGAACCACTCCAATATTTGTCTACAGATCCGGAAAAACCAGAAAAAACCGCAGTCAGAGTGGCAGGCACGACGGGAATCGAATCCAGGACTTTCCGAATGTAGCCTAAATTATTAACGCGGAGCCATATTGCTTGGTGTAAATATAAACGCTGAAAGTCACTGATTTACCAGTCTAGGCGATGGTAGGAACAATGCACTGTAGTGCATTAGCCGCACCAGCATCGCCTGCACCACAGTTAACGCTGCAGATTACCCCTTCCCCTTTACTTGCATTCATCTTGATTTAAGATCCAATGGAATGTAGACTTACCTACAGGAAACTCACGCAGGGGCCAACAATAATAAATCGAGTAATATTTGGCGACACATGCTCGTCCGAGTTATAATGCTTTCGTGTTTATCTACCACAAAGTATAACGCAATAAGTATTAATAATGACGTCTGGAGTAGAAATGCAAAAATTAAATTATTATAAATATCTAAAAAGTATCCAAGATTTATTTTGAAGCATTAGACATACTTGGATACTAGCGAACATGGTATGAAGTCCCATTCCTATTCCTTAAGCGTTCTACACACAAAGTATGAATCAGTATGTAAATCTGCATATGATTCAAACTTAAAAACTATCTGATGCGTTGCACTCACATGACTTTCTTTACTCTTATACAAACTATTTTTACGAACGCTTATTCTCCATATGCTTCATGGTAATCGAGATATCGAAATGTTAATCTTATTGCTAATTTTCTTGTAGATGCAAGGGGAATTGCTAGGCTTTAAGCGATAGTCAAATATTTTAAAAGCTGGTTGCTATGTGGAGTATTCCATTCTCTTTGCATTACCAGGACAAAAAAAATGAATACCGAATTCCCATTTGAGAAAAAGTATAAGTATTGGAAAACTCAAGGGAATAACAAGCAATATCTCGAAAATGGTTCACTCAACAAAAAAAATGTATGAGATATAAATTGTGTGTGATCTACATTGTTTGTGTAGTAAAATCTTGTCTATCTCTTATGGTTTACCAGTTATGCTAAAGTCCTTCACAATGAAGAATGCTTTTGGGGACATTCCCAGAAAATTCGGAATATACAACTCATTCGCCATAAACATGTCTTAAACTTATAGTATTTTATTCAAAATCGTTGCTCATTTCTTAGAAAATTAAAATTTTCAAAAAATGTTCCATGTAAAGGGTAATCTGGTGTGGGGGAATTTTCTTGAAAACCTTCGTATCGCATCTCTGGAAGGTACTGAACCTAAATATAAATTTGGTGTTTATCCGATTGTTCTTTTCTGAGTTATGCTGTTCACAAACAGACAGACAGACACACACACACACACACACACACACACACACACACACACACACAAAGGACATGTTTCCAAAAATATTTTTTTATCCAGGAGGCCTCAAAACATATATTTCCGGTGAAATAACATTATCGAATTTTTAGGTGGAATACAATACTTTCCCTACTTAATATACGTAGTAGAAAAATTAAAAACGAATAACGAATTCCCATTTGAGGAAAAGTATAAGTATTGGAAAATTCAAACAATTAATGAGGGATATCTCGGAAATCGTTCATTCCACAAAAATATGTATATGATATAAATTGTGTGTTTTAACCGAATTTACATTTTTTGTGCATTAAAATTTTGTCTATCTCTTACGGGTTACCAGTTATGCAAAAGCCATTCAGAACGAAAAGGACTTTTGGGGACATTTCCAGAAAATTCAAGATATCCGTTTCATTTGCCAAGAAAATATCTTAAACATATGATATTTTAATCGAAATCCTTAGAGCTATTTTTGGGAAAATAAAAAATTTCGAAAAATGTTCCATGTGAAGGGTAGCCTGATGTGGGAGTATTTTCTTGAAAATCTTCGTGTTGCACCCTTGGAAGATAGTAAACTGAAGTACCAAGTTTGGTATTTATCCAACTTTTCGTTTTTGAGTTATGCCGTTCACGGACTGACAGACACACAGACAGAAAGATATACCACGCACAGACGTGTTTCCAAAAATGCTTTATTAGGACTGAAGGCACCTCAAAATATGTATTTCCGGCGAAATCTCAAAATAGAATTTTTGGATGGAATGCAATACTTCCCCTATTAGTACACGTAGTAGAGAAAGTAATACATAAACAGAATAATAGAACTCAAGTATGGCAACCAGGTACCTTAGAGTTATCGTTGCTAATGAGCAGTAGTTGCCAAAGTTATAGCAGGCGATATAAACTTAGATTATTAAATACGCCATATAAATTGAACGTGCAAAAAGTGACTGAACTTGCACTTAAAACGCGCTGTCAAACTAATAACACTATCATTTCACTTCCTTTGAGACTCCATCAGAAAATGTTTCCAAAGATAATCGCTTCCAGCCTAATCTGTCAGCTTTATCCCCAAATAATTTAGTACCTTAATCATGGATCATCCGATTATTTATGGTATTTAATTCAAAGAAGAATTACCTTCATTTTCCACTCTTTACCTGTTAAAAACATTGTAAATTCTTATTCTTACACCTACTCATACGACTACTCTCGTGACTATATGAATTCTGTACAAGTTTGATCTACTCCTTTATGCCTTGACTTGGTACAAATAAAATAGTACTGTAAAGACCACAATGCTTGAAATAAAAGTACGGCTCAACTTTACATGTGACACGAGATTTTTTCTACGACCAACATTTGACATATTTGGAAGTACAACTTCACATTCTTTGGTGTAATATGTATTTAGAATTATTTATTTGGGTGATTTCGTGTTGAAAAACATTCTATTAACATAATTTAAGCCTTATAATTACTTATTTATCTACTTACTGAGCATGTAGTCATACAGAAGAATGCAGGGCAGCAAAATTCTCCAATTTGGATCACTCAAAGTAATGCAGTCAACATGCTTTTTGTCACTAAATTACACGAAATATACAATTACATACATTGTTCCTAAATTACACTGACAATCTATGTACACTAAACATAACTCGTTAATTTAACTTCGCTTAGCCTAAATTTTAACTAACCCTAATCACTGTACACCACATGTTAGACCTGCCTAATGTCTTCCATTAGTTCCTGGAAAGGATCTGCTGATGCCAGGATGCCACAAATGCTGACAAATATGAGCATCTAAGTGTTGTCGGTATCATTGAGGTAAACCGACAGATCCGTCTTATTAATCGGATGAGCCATTTCTAAAAGTTTTATTATCTGCAAGAATATCTCCAAGAACACACAAACCTTGCTTCCCATACTACAATAAATTGTACTCCACTGCATGAGTGTGTTTGTAAAGCAATAAAACCAGAGAGAAAGCATGGTCAGGACTTTTCAAAAGTGACCGGTAGCTAAACACTTCCAGATTGTTGTGGTTTTTTTTTCAGAGATTGTTGCATGTTGGCTGCTATGCCAGAAGCAACAAAACCAATAGTCATCGGTCGTTTGTCTGCTTGCGCATGCGCATTGGAGAACCTTCAGACTCTCGCGCCACATACTCGAAACTATCTCCTAAAAGTACTATATTTGCCATAATTTTGCTATAGAGATTTCACTGGAAATCCAAGTTTTGAGACTCCATAATATATTTGCCTCTCTATGAACAGGAACTCAAAAATCAAAAGTTACTTGCAGGAAGTCTTGCTGGTCTCCCAAAGCCAGAGATGTCAGAACTGCCCCAATAGCTTTTGAATGCGATAAGATAAAGAGAATTAATGGATGAAGAAAGAGGAACAGTGAGATTACAGACAATGTATGAGTTGTACCAATTTAAAGTTCCTGTGGCCTGCACTTGTGGAGGTTGGAATGAAGAATTATTTTGTTTGTATGGCTTCTCTGGCTATAACCCGTTAAATTTCAACTGTCCGGAAGACAGAAAAGAAGGAATGCTGGCACTGTAAGAGACAGACTGTTTTATAGCTCAGTATCCGCAGACACTGAATTGCTCCTACCTCAAGGTTTTCTGCGTGTAAGTGTACATCACTTGTCTCATGCCTAAATCAGTCTTAAAGCTTCACAATTTTTGTCTAGCTAAATGTAATAGAGAGAAGCTGTTCAAAGACCTATAATAGCGCGGCTCTAGTGGCTTTTGTTCGTTAAGTGTTTCCTGAGACACCATAACTCCCGAAAAAACCTGAATGCAAATAATTCTGATGTAGCATTACATGAGAAGGAAAAAAAAAACTATAATCGGGACTTCTTTTTATATTACAAGTGCCAACCCGCATTGTTCAACAAGAGCCAAGCTTGTTACCCTAGTCTTGCTTTTAACGACCTGATATTTCATACTTCCGAAATCTAATTAACAGGCTCTGGAACTTCCACTTTTACTCCTCGGCAGTTACGCCACAAAGCACGAAACTTCTCGCAACAGAGAACCAAAGAGCCTAGGAAATGCAAACCCCAATTTCGCTCTCTAATCCTCGCTATGCTGCTGTGTTTGGAATCTCAGCAAGGCAACCGGAAAAGTGACTGGCGCCTCCTGACGTGGAAGGAGAGCCCCGTTATCTCCTGCTCCCAGCTCCATCGCAGGACAATATGCTAAGCTCAAGGCTGCCCAACATGCAGTGAATAAACATGGGAAAGGTGATATTTCCGCCAATGATGTTGCAGGATGTGTACAGGTAGGGTGTACGACGCTTGTTTACACAACTCAAGTCGGACAAGTAAACAGTCGAATGCTTCTTTAAAGTATTATCTGCAGAAGAGATTAACATACGTTTAGATCAACTTCCTTACTGTGGTTATTAGAAAATATGATTCTTTATGTCCGCGCTAAAAAAAAATAAGGAAATTCAATTTTCTAATTTAGCTGCCCGTTAATCTATGTTTCTAATGAATTGAAACTTTTTTGGCGTTGACTATTTGTTATGCTTTCACGGGTTTACAGCCTAGTGATATGGGGTTATACGATCAAGTTTTCGGCCCTCTATACTCCGAGGTCTTCTTCAGAGTGATAACTTCGGGCATTCGTGTCACTTTTTGTAACAAAGAACATCGGACCCATATAAGGTTCCCATAAACCGGAAAAGTTGTCAGTAGTCGAATACTGTATTCAATTCGAACATAAGTTTTTGTTCAACCAAGCCAAGGGCCTCAATAAAACGAGCAACTTTTCGGAGCGTTTGATTTAAAAAGCTATATTAATCAAGTTCAGAGATAATAATTTTAATAGGGAAAATAGTCTCCAATTAAGTGAAGCATGGAAACCAGCTATGTTAAAAAGCAGAGAGTGTAACCCCAGGAATTCAGTGCACCCGGCAAAGCAAATGCAATAGGTCGTGAGTCAGAACGGACTGCAAGAAAGCAAAATTCGTTAGAAAATATAGCAGACAATCATTACAGGTTTTAGGTCATTTCATAAATTATGTGCCTGGTTGGTGAATTATGACCAATCTTGATATTTTAACTGATTTTAGAAATTAGACGCATGATCGACTATAGCTGTACCAATCAGTGTTTTAAACTTATGAGACGCTGGGTTGGCCGAAGCAACCAAACCTATCACAAGATTATATT
The DNA here is from genome assembly GCA_030765065.1 of Deroplatys truncata. NCBI lineage: Eukaryota > Metazoa > Arthropoda > Insecta > Mantodea > Mantidae > Deroplatys > Deroplatys truncata. Next base: position 92,703,637 of record CM060979.1, read on the forward strand.
TTAGTTATAAAAGGTGATATGAATACTCAATTTTATCATTAACCTGAAGAAGGCGTTGAAGTCTAGAAGACCAAAGCTTGGTCACCGAACCGCGTATGAATTAGTTGCAATCCCATGAAATCATCCTTACTAATATTATAAAGTGAGGAAATTTGTCCACGTATTTGTATTAATATCTACGTATATAGCGTAATCTCAAAAAACTACCCAAGTGATTTCGATAATTATTCCACCATTGAGAAGCCCTATTCTTTCTGGCAGAGGTGGGGCTATAAGGTCCTTATAATTTCTATTCATAAATTATTAAAAGATTAAAAAGCATTTCCAAAGCTTTTGTTGAGAATTCCATGGTGTAGAAAATGGATGTTTTCGTCAGAGAATGCGTCTAAAAACAAAAGGCGGCTACATTTCATTACATGGAGACCATGAAATAACACAAGCAAAGAGAAGACAGAGCTTAACAATCGACAATCGACCCTGTTCATAACAGTTCATATTTATTTCTTTAATTTACATTTATAAATGCTGCAGATGTGCATATAATGAAAGTGTCAAAACCTCTGAATAACATTTATTCTAATTCTATAGATGTATGTAAGGAAGATTCTGGAAGCCAGAACATAAAGATTAAATTGAGTTTTATTTATGGACACTCTTTAACTGTGTGGTCTCCATAGCGTCCCATTCTATATTGGGCGTGAAAGACCGGTAATTTTTATCAGGCTTGAGGTTCTTTTACGTACCGTAAATCTACGACACGGGACCACTAGCTAGGAAACCATGCTAAGAATTTTTACGCCTGAAAACATCCATCGCCCTTTGCAGAGTTTGAACTGCGACCTCGGGAACTAAAGGCTAGTGGGTAACCACTACACCATGGAGGACGACTAAAAGCCAATACCTTGTGATACGCCTCATGTAAGAAGGTTTTGCTGTACTATCTTTGTAATTATGTTGTAAACAAGTTTGTTAGCAGAGAATGCTAAATAATTGTACATATAAGGAGAGAGCATTGCTAACATTAGAAATCAGTGAACAAATATGTTCTAATCAGTAAATGAGAAGATTATTTTTATAGATGGTTGCAGATTATGGGCCTTTTCCAAAGAGGTTAACTTAGTGACCTGGAATTTTCATATTTATCAGCTTAATCTCTTGTATGTCTTAAGCCTTTCGCATTGTCCAATAATTGTGTGGGTTTTATGTTGTGGTAATTTATGTGGTCGAATTTGTTTAATTCTCATCACTCAGCTCTTGATATTGTTGGCCAAAGTAACGTTTGCGGGAGCATCCTTTCCATCTTCAGCATGGAATGTCGACTAAACCTGCTACTCTCCCTGTCCTCCATATGCTCAGCAGAAGGTGAAATAGCTGCCCTCTGTTGTAAGAAGCTCGTACTTCGTCTGCTTCTGTTGTTTTCAGGTCTGGTTCAACTGCTCTGTTTTATATTCTGTATTAAACTCTTGTGTGTAATCTGTGAATCAAGCGTTGAAATACTGTGTGTTGGTGTGATATAGATTTACTGTTATTATTTTTATGTAATTATCCTCATGAGTAGGTTTTCTATAAATTACAAACCAAAGCCATTTATTTTTGTTGTAATTGTTAAATTCAAGAAAGGTAACATGCTATTTTGTTGTTTTCCATTGTAAATGAATAGTTGTATGTTGCTTATTCAAAATGATGAGCTCTTATGTTAGTGAATAACCTAGGGATCAAAGATAAAGTACAATGGTTTAAAATTTAACCCACTGTAATTATGTAAAAACTTACTCCACCATTCTGACCGAGGATTGTTCCACACACCAATGTGTACTTATAAGCGATGCATCATATTCAGAACTTTGAAGATTGTCGGGGGAGGTTAAGGATGTAAATATTAATATAAAAAAGTGTCATCATTGTTAGGAATATTCGGGGCTATGCGAAATTACAATTATAAGGGGTAAAGGGAGGATTCACGATAAAAATCCTCTAGAGCAATGTAGAATAACTTCACAAAGAATAAGGGGGCGGTAAATGAAATTAACTAATTCGTCTTTCAATTTAAAAAGATAATGGTGGGCGTCGTGTAAGCAGCTAGTAGTAAATAAGACACATTACTTAAGCCAATAAGACAAGGCACATGTGTGATGCCTTTCATACAAGGATAGTCCAACTGACTGTCACGAAACTTGGCATATAGCACATCTGACATCCCTCTTAGAAAATAAGCTATTTGGTGCCTTACTTTCCCATAGATGGGGTTATAACGGAGAAAAAATAAAGCAAGTATTTGGCTTACTATTCATTGTTTTTAAGTTTATAAAGAAATGCAGAAACAGTTATTTTCTCTCCACTTATATGCCGTCTTTAACATCTAATGTCACAACGGCGGATTTGCTTTGGAACAACTGCCCATCGGCAACGACGTTCACTCTTTTTACTTTCTCTACTACGTATAGTAAGTAGGGGAAGTATTGTATTCCACCCAAAAATTCGATACCGAGATTTCACCGGAAATACATGTTTTGAGACCCCCTGAATCCAAAAAAAGCATTTTTGGAAACATGTCCGTAGGTGTCTGTGTGTCTGTGAACAGCATAACTCAGAAACGAACAGTCGGATAAACACCAAACTTGGTATTTAGGTTTAGCATCTAACAGAGATGCGACACGAAGGTTTTCAAGAAAATCCTCTCACTCCAGATTACCCTTTACATGGAACATTTTTCGAAAATTTTAATTTTCTCAGAAATGGTTATAACGATTTTGATTAAAATATCATATATTTAAGATACTTTCATGACAAATAAAATGTATATCTCGAATTTTCTGGGAATGTCTCAAAAAGTATTCTTCATTGTGAACGACGTTTGCATAACTGGTAAACCATAAGAGATAGACAAACTTTTACTACACAAAATGTAGATCGCGTTAAAGTACACAATTTATGTCACACATTTTTTTTATTGAGTGAACCATTTTCGAGATATTGCTTGTTAACCCCTTAAATTTTCCAATACTTATACGTTTTCTCAAATGGGAATTCGTTATTCATTTTTTATGTCCTGGACATGCAAAGAGAATGGAATGCGCCACATAGCAACCAGCTCTTAAAATATTTGACTGTCACTTAAAGCCTACCATATTCCCCTTGCACCTACAAGAAAATTCGCAATAAAATTAACATCACGATTAACATGAAGCTTATGGAGAATAAGCGCTTGTAAAAATAGTTTGTGCAAGAGTAGAGAAAGTTGTGAGTGTAACACATCATATTTTTACTGTTGGGTTTGTTTACGTTGGGTTTTCTTTATAAACATTAAATTCACACACACACACACACACACACACACACACACACATTTACACTCTCATTCATACTTCCAGACCCAAGGGAGGAGGGGAATGATCCTTTCTAAAGAAAAATTCCAATTCTGCAGCTGTGAATGGAACCCAGGAGCTCTGGGTTCGAAAACTAGCATGCGAAACACCAGACCACATAGGCAGTCATAGTTATTTTGTTAATCACAAAAAAATATTACATGTTCATTTGTGTTTGAAAAACATTGTGTTTTTGCAGACCTAATGTGGTATAATACATGCACTGACCTCGTTAGCAACTATCATGTTCTACGACTGTGTCGTTTCTGCCTCTCCTATGGTCGTGGCTCATGCAAACAGCACGTCACAATGCCACGGTGATGATGTCATTATAGCCAAAGAAAGCCAACGTCCGCAATTTCGAACAACATACTGTCAGGCATGACGTAAGAATCACCTCATCACGTAATACATCAGCACGATCGTCATTGACTGGCTTGCGACACGCCACTGATGCCAACGTCATCATCTTCTTCGACGGGGCCACCAACTCCCGGGCAGGCAGAGATGTGGAGTCGTTTTTTCGCCAGGGACCGAGGCGGAACAACTAGCCATCGTGACAGCGAGATTCGTCATAATTCACCATGGGTTATTTCGGCCTTTTATAAATTATCTTTAAAACCTTGTTTGGTAAGCTTTTCAAAATTCAATCTTTAACTCTTGGTGCTTTTCCAAATTGTTGTACGGGAGAAGTATTAACATTGCATTTCTCGTAACTTTCTTGTATTCGTTACTTTGTCATACATTCTATAAATGCACATGGCAACCTTAAGCGTAGAAAGCAAGAATATATCACATTGTATTTGAGTGTATTAATTTGTTAAACAGATGCCAAAGCAAGTTGATCTAATCATTGTAACTGATATCACTTTAAAATAAATTGTTATTCTATGTGTTGGTGAATATTAGCTACTTGCTAGCTCCTAAGCAATTGTCCCCCTTTTCACGGAAACCTTTCCCTCAGGTAAAATAATTAACCGTGCAAATGGCAGCAGAGTGCAGAAGATTAAATGCACATGGCATAGCGTTGCACGACTTAGAAAAAACGTTATTTCGGGGTTAGTTGATTCAAGCTACAGCCAACTTGTAAATAGAGCTTCAGGCCACCAAGAAAGCTGCCCACCCCTTTGGCCATCGTCTCTTCCCACGCATTAGCATGGCCAACTTCTGTGCTCAATGAATGGCTCAGATTTCTATTCAAAATTCTAACCGAGGCCTTAAATTCATTGGAAACAAGTTCCAGGTAACCATACTCTTATTTTAGAGCACTTATCGGTTTTCAGCGTTTATCAAAACAAGCATACCTGATATGTAAACAGTAATTTAAAAATAATATATTAACTAAAATGAATGGAATTGAAGAAAATCATATATATAAAACTAATATATAAGGAAACGCACAATTAAGGGGCATTGTAACTGAATTTTCTAACTTTTTTTTTAATTTTTAAGCTATTCACTTTAAAATAATTAGCACGACGAATATGAGTAAATAAATGCATGCCTGTGCAAAAGCTCAAAGCTATAGCTCAAATAGTTTCCGAGATAACAGAATTAAATATTTTTAATTAGCGAAAAAAAATGCAAATCCTTAAAACTACCTTGAGCATTTTCGTTTGTTAGAGAGATATGACAGCAACATTTTCCGATAGTTTAGTACGGTGAAAATTAACATAAGTATTTGACCGAAGTTGATATGAACAGTTGTATAGAAATACGTTTGTTTTTATGAAGTTGTTAATATTTCCTCATTTTTCAGTATTAACTAATGTTTTGTTGGCCAATGAGCAAAGGAATCAAAAGGTACCGAGTATTTAGATAGCACATTTGAGATTATTTATGCAAATTTACATTCAGATCAGAGCAAACCTAAAATGTAAAGAATAAATTTCATTCGCATCAATGTAAAACCGAGAAAAAATACCCACAGAAAGGGGAAGAGAGCAGGTCCAGTAGTGATTAAAGGGAGCGCATGGGTGATATAAACATATCGCTGGGTTTTCAAAAATGGCGGACCGTAAAATAATATTTGACCAAAATGATTTAGAGCTACTGATTTATGAGCTAATTTAATGATCGAAAATTCTGTCATTCTCGCCTAAAAGCCCAGTCCCAGTGTCCCTTAATAAATATGAGCATTTGCCGGGTGAATTTTGGAAGATGATTAGAACTAGATTAGGACATAGAAAAATATGTATGCGGCCATTAGAGAGAAAAGGTCCTTGTTGCTGTAAACCAGATGGCCCTGGTATTAGCCCCTGTGCAGATATCCCTTCGTGAATTAAAAGAGTTGCAGAACTTAACGGGGCAATTCCAAGAAAATACAGGTCAGTGGGGAACTGGCACATTGGCATGAGCGACCTTCGTTCTACTAGTTTATCAGCGAAGAGGATAAGCGGATCGCGCTCATTGAGAGGTAGTTCCCAAGCTTGTCCCAGTCGATGATGACAGACTGGAACAGTGTAAACAGACAGAAAAGGTTTTAGAATGTTTTCCATTTTAGTTATAGAGACTTTATTTTTGAGGGAATAAACTCACTTTTTAAATTGACAAATGATTAAAATGTCTTTATTTGACCTATTGGTTTATGGTATTTAAATTGTGTTTAGGCTGTGCTTTTCTAACATTACTGTTGTGCCGACTTCACTCATAGAATGGGTATTCCAAAATTTTCCCTTTTTGATTGATACAGTATTCCAAATGTCTCCGTGTATCCATATGGACGTTTCTGAGACCCGCTGGTGTAACAGATGCACATGTTTCAACGATCCTTTGACATAAGACCTCTCCATTAAAGGAATCTGTTTGAAACCTAGTATTATTGATGTGGTCCCAAAAGAAAAATGTAATTGGGTTAGATCAGGAGATCTTAGTGGCCAAGATAAGGGACCACTTCAGCCGATCCAGCGTCCAGGGTCCCTTGATTCAAATGGACCCTGACAGATTTGTAATAGTGAGATGGTGCATCATCGTGCTGGAACGAGTGTGGTACCAGCAGTGTACTGCAACCTCATCATGAAAATCCTGCAGCTCAGACTGCAATTCCAAATACCGTGGTCCTCAAGTCTGGATGGGAGAAAGGCAGACCCGTTAATATTGTCCCCAAGAATACACCACCACACTTGAAAAGAATATAAAGTATTTGAAAATTCAAACCAATAACAAAATATTTAGGAAATGATTGATAGCACAAAAAACTTTGTATCAATTTTGTGTCTTAACGATATCTAGATTTGTGTGTAGTAACCTTTTCTCTATCTTGTGGTTTATCATTTACAAAAGTGTGCAACATTCACTCAGAATTACTTACCTCACAGGTTTTCACCACAAAATTCAAGATATATATTCTTTTGCCATTTAAATATCTTAAACATATAGTATTCGGGACACACGAGAAAATAAAAATGAACGAAACGAATGTTTATATATAGAGTACTTTGCAGTGGAGAGGGGGGGGGGGGTATTGTTGAAAATCTTCATGTCGAATCCTTAGAAAATGCTGAACTTAAGATACCAAGTTTGGATTTAACAGACTATATGGTTTTGAGTTATGCAGGCAGACGGATGCGGACAAACACACCCACCCACCCACAGACACACACACACAAACCTTTTTCTAAAAATGCGTTTATGGATTCAGGGGACCTTAAAACGAATATTTCCAGTGAAATCTCAATGTCAAATTGTTTTGAATGGATTACAATAACTCCTCTGCTTACTATTGGTAAAAGATAGAAAAAATAATGCGCATTAGCATCTTAGCGGACATTAACTAATTAAACCGCAAATTTTATTGTGCCAATTTCAAATATTTTAAACCATATCAAGTAAAATTCTCTGTATCTATATTATGCCTGCATATAATAAATTTTCAAGTTGACCATCGAGCCACATGATGTATATCTTTCAAGCTATTCTTCACTCTTCTCATATTAGGACTATATCTTCCCCTCCCTCAACCAGTGTTAAACATTCCTGACATCACTTTGGAGGGCCCTTGAGCAGCCTGCATTTAATATTTGTTCCGAATGCATCTATTTGTTTTTGTCATACAAATTGAATTTTTGATGCTTCTTATTATTCGCGTTTCTATTGTCATAACTGTTTATACCGAAATACTCCAGTTGATCCAAAATATTAATAGCAGGATTTTAGTGGATATGTGTTTATGACCTTCTCTGAACTCTAAAATGCCATTTGTAGCAAACCTGCTCTCTTAATGAATCACATAATTCAAATCATGCATAAATGTCATTTGTGATAAAATCCGGTAATTTATTTTTAGAGGACAGAAAAAGATTTTTCAAGAAACTTTTCCATCCTAATTCTTTACGTGGAAAAGTTAATGTTTTGGATACCCAAAATAACTAATTATTTTAATTGAACCATCTAGAAGCGATGTACATTCTAAGGAAATCATACCTCTTAGAAAAATATGAATGTTCCCTTGAAGTCGTCAATATACCATTCTAATATACAGGGTGGACCATTTAAAACTGAGACTGTGCAATATCTCCAAAACTAAGCGTTGTAGAAAGCAATGTCGTCCTCCTTGGTGTGGTAGGTACCGTGCCAGCCTCTAGTTCCCGGCGGAGGGCGATGGATTTTTTTCGGACGTAAAAATCCTTAACATGGCGTCCTTCGGAAGGGAAGTAAAGCTGTGGTCCCGTGTCGTAGATTTACGGCACTAAAAGAACCTCAAGCCTGATAAAGAGGCCTCTGAGCAAAATACCGGTTTTTCACGCCCAATATAGAATGTGACGCCTAGGACCACAGCAGTTAAAGAGCGTCCATAGATAAAACTCAATTTAATTTCAATTTTGTAGAAAGAAATATCTTAAATAAAGGTTGCTTGATGTAACTGTGCAAAGTAAAGAACATTATCGTGTTTTGTTTGAGGAACGTTATAATGGTCATTTTAGGATCAATTTAATTTTTACTTTCTCTACTACGTATAGCAATTATGGGAAGTATTGTATTCCACCCAAAAAATCGAGACCGAGATTTTACCGGAAATGTTTTGAGGCCCCCTGAATCCAAAAAAAAGCATTTTTGGAAACGTCCGTGTGTGTTTGTATGTCCGTGAACAGCATGAATCAGAAACGAACGGTCGGATAAACACCAAACTTGGTATTTAGGTTCAGTATCTTCCAGAGATGCGGCACGAAGGTTTTCAAGAAAATCCCCACACCCCAGATTACCCTTTACATGGAACATTTTTCGAAAATTTTAATTTTCTCAAAAATGGCTCTAACAATTTTGATTAAAATATATTTTTAAGATACTTTTATGACAAATAAAATGTATATCTTGAATTTTCTGGGAAAGTCTCCAAAAGTATTCTTCATTGTAAACGATTTTTGCATAACTGGTAAACCATAAGAGATAGAAAAACTTTTGCTGCACAAAAAATGTAGATGGCCTTAAAATAAACAATTTATGTCATATACATTTTTTTTGTTGAGTGCACCATTTTCGAGATATTGCTTGTTATTCCCTTAACTTTTTCAATACCTGTTTTCTCAAATGGGAATTCATTATTCATTTTTTGTTTTGTATATGCAAAGAGTATTAATCTGTGGCAAAGAGTATTAATCTGTGGCAAAGAATGGTGCTGCACCTAGCAACCAGCTATTAAGAGATATGTCTATGCTTAAAGGCTACTATATTTCTATATTGCCCTTGCAAATACAAAACAAGGGGAACATAGGACGCCTTAAGCGATAGTCAAATATTTTTAGAACTGGTCGCTATGTGTAAAATGTAATTCTCTTTGCATGTCAAAAGATCGTTTCTGCAAATGCTTATCTCGATTAATATGAAACAGCTGGAGAATAAGAGTTTCTAAAAATAGTTTGTACAAGAGTAGAGAAAGTCATGTGAGTGTAACACATCAGATTTTTTTTATCCTGGTAATGCAAAGAGAATGGAATACTCCACATGGCAACCATCTCTTAAAATATTTTACTATCGCTTAAAGCCTACCCATTCCCCTTGCATCTACAAGAAAATTAGCAATAAGATTAACATCTCGATATCTGGATTAACATGAAGCATATGGAGAATAAGCGTTTGTAGAAATAATTTGTACAAGAGTAGAGAAAGCTTGTGAGTAACGCATCAGATTTTTTTAAAAATGCGAACCTACAATTAGGGGATAGCTAAATTAACCCTAAAATGACCATCATGATGTCCTCCAAATAAAACACGACTAATGGCATTTACTTTCCCCTATAATATCAAGCAGCTTTTATTAAAAAAATTATTTTAATAACGCTTAGTTTTGGAGATATTATCCGCTCTCAGCTTAAATGGTCCACTTGTATAATCAGCAAACCTAGTTTTGATCAGCTAGCATTTTATGCCATTTGTTGTAAGAAAATTCATTTGCCTTTAAAACCTTCACTTACTAGCATAAAAGCTTTTAACCTTGTGCTTTTCAAATGTTCTTAATAAATTCAATCTTCTGATTTCCGTTTTTTAAATAAAATACCGGAAAATAAACTACTATTAGGTGAAAGGATATACCTCTAAAGATCTCGTTCATTACACTGCAAAATTAACCAATACTTATTTTTCTATCTTTCGTAGATTTGCAGGAAAACGCTTTGAAATATAGAAACGTTTGGCACAAGGGCACTTCTCCTTGCAGACGGTTATGAAAGTCATAATTGAAACGTGAGGTCAGGTCCTTCTGCAAAGTAAAATGCAAATTATCTCCGAGTCCGCTATGAGTTGGTTACTGCATTATGGGTACGATAACTTGACTTTGCTAGTGTTATTTTAATTACTAACAGTGCCTTTCATGCGTTTTCAGTAAAATGATAAATATGTAATGGAAGAAGATAAAATTGAGAGTCTAGTTGTTTTCAACAAAACAATATAAGAAAGATAGTTTAACTTATTTTATTACGTATTATGCCTTTGATACTAAAAATCAAATGTGTAGCACTCTAATTATTACATAGGCACTGATTACCTTCAAGTGCTTATTCAGCGAAAACAAACAGGAAATGAACATTTTTAACAATTTAAGGAATATAATAAAAAAAGCAAATTACTGTGTTTAAACGTTTATTAAACTAGGCTAACAACTAAACCGCCACAATGTTGGTAACCGCCTTTGTACCGAATATATAAACTCCTAAAAGGGAGGGGAGTATGTCATAGTTGTGTAGGGCATTGTGTGTGGTCGGTTATTCAGGTCGCTGTAGCAACGTTGCAACTTCAGAGTAAATTAAAATGTTTACAAAACAAAAATGCTGAATTCTTATGAAACCAGGCGCCTGAAAGAAGGTGAGGATAAAGGAAATACACATGAACAGTAGTCCTTTCCCTATACTTTCAGTATGACTAGCCTTAATCATTCCATATATGAATTATAGTGCGTCCAATAGTGCGATAAACGTTTTTCTCCGCTGATAACGTTCGGAAACTAAAACGGTATTATAATTTTCCCTTATATCCTTATTTATGTGCGGATTATCATCTACTCGCAAGAGAATGACTATCCTTTCACCGGTTTATGATCCTAGTTCAGCAACACTTCTCTCATTCATCAACGCATTTCGAGATATTTTTCATTAATGATTCCAATTGTTCAATACGTAGCCATTTTCTTTTAAAGTGCTGTCGATTTTCAGTTGTTTCTCGCAATTTCGTGGAATGAGTATGGGCAGTATATATTTTCTAGTTCTTAAACATTTGACTGTCGTTATTTTCTTTGTACCTATAACGAAATGTGCAATTCAGCTATTTCAGGAAAGGTTTATCTCGATAGGAAAATAAACTTTCGTAAGAACAATTTGTATACCCACTAATAGGCGATAGATGGCAGAGAAAACCGTGTGCATGTAACAATATGATTTTTTTCTTTTATCTCTATCTGCCAGATAGACGGTTATACTCTGCTCGATCGTTCTATTAGTAGGTAATCTAGAGAATATATTCTTACAGGTTGTGAATATGCGGAAATTGAAGTACGCCTTTTTAATCCAACTTTCAGATAGAAGTAGGAGGGAGGGGAACGTGACACCTGAATTAGCAAACTGCACTGTGCCCCTGATGGTCTGCCCCCGGGAGGTATGTGGGGTAAAGTGAGAGGAGGCAGAAGGCGGCCAGATCAGGAGGCACAGCAGGACATAGGGCAGGGTCCCTACATTTATCTGATTGAAATTCCCCGGATGGCAGCTGGTGCAACCGGCTCTCCCCTGCAGGCTTGTACATTCCACTGGGGCGTTCGGGACTCGGACACTATCCCCATTCCAGAGGACGAAGTGTTACAGAGAGAATCCTTTTCCCCTGCCATGCAATGCAGAGACTCCCGCCGACACTTACAAACCTGAAACAGCCGAGCAGATGAGAGGTAAAGTGAAATGAGATTGGAGGTGAAACTGAGGGACAGGAAATTCTGGGATGTAATGAACCTTCCTAGCGACCTGAGGAAACCCCGAAAAAAGGCAGGGATCAGGAAGGCCGGCAGCGGGAATCGAACTTACGAACCACCCGTATAACGCCGCCTGAGCATATTTATCCGTGCGTGGTAACTTTCGGATAAATATGCAACCTTAAGCACTGCATTTATCTGGCGATCGCAGTACAAGTCTGCAATTAGAAACATTTTCCAGTTGACCGACCACACCAGTTGCTTTTAACTTACATTTTAAATTCCATGAGAAAAATATTTCTCTCCGCTTGTTCAAAGCATTGTGGTATGCTGGAGAATATTCTGTCTGTACGTTACCGACATGTTTTGTTTTCATCAAATTTCACTCATTAGAGAACGGATTTCCGTTGGCTACGTTGGGACTTAAGGGAGAGTTATTTACCGACAAACATTAATTCTCATTAGTAAAAGAATTTGCTCAGTTTGTTTATTTTAAGATAGTTTGGCTACTAAGTGTCTGATTTATGCTTTATAGTTTTGTCCTTTATCTCTTATTTGTTTTCCATAATGTTCGCCACGTTCAAAGCTATGTTCTACTTTTTCTGCATGATACAAGCATGTCCTTAAAAATCTGATGTGTTACATTCACACGACTTTCTCTGCTGTCTATTGAATATTAGTGGGTATAGAAATTATCTTACGAAAGTTTATTTTCCTATCTACTTCGTTTTAATCAAGATAAACGTTTCTGAGATAAACCTCTTTTACAGATTTCGCTTAGATTCAAAGGGAGTATCAAAACTCAAATGTTTTAGAACTGGACACTATGTGCTGGCCTAAAAATTCCACGCTTTCCATGACATGGCGTGAAACAACTTAATCGACAGGATTTTAAAACAATGCAATACTTGTAAGTATTTAACAATTCGAAGCATTAATAACGCATACCCCGGAAATGGCTGATTCCAAAAAGAGGAATAGTTAGAATAAATCGTGTATTTTAAAGAGATTACATTTTTTGTGTAGTATGCTTTCGTGTGCATCAGTTAACGATTAGTTAACGTTATACAAGATTATACGAAACTCCTTCCTAATGAAGAGGTCTTCACAGGATATTCCCAGAAAATTTAACTATTCCATGTAAAGGTAGTTGAGGTGGGGATATTTTCTTTAAAATTTTCGTACTGCATGTTTTTTCAAGAAAATCCCCCATCCCAGACTACCATTTATATGAAATATTTTTCGAAAATTTTGATTTTCTCAAAAATGGCTCTAACGATTTTGATTAAAATATCATGCATTTAAGATATTTTCATGGCAAATGAAATGTATATCTTGAATTTTCTGAAAATGTCCTCAAAAGTACTCTTAATACTGAATGATCTTTGCATAACTGGTAAACCGTAAGAGATAGACAAAGTTTTACTACACAGAAAGCATAGATCTCACTAAAAACACAATTTATGTCATACCTTTTTTGCCGAGTGAACCATTTCCGAGATATTACTTATTATTTGTTTGAATATTCCAATTCCTGCACTCACTCGATATTTTTTTTATGTCCTGAACTTTCAAAGAGTATAAATAAATAAAGAAATAAATAACTAAATTGAGTTTTATTTATGGACGCTCTTTATCTACTATGGTTCTTAGCGTCCCATTCTATATTGGGCGTGAAACACCGGTAATTTTGCTCAGAGGCCTCTTTATCAGGCTTGAGGTTCTTTTACGTGCCGTAAATCTACGCTTTTACGCCCGAAAAAATCTATCGCCCTCCACCGGGTTTGAACCCGCGACCTTGGGAACTAGAGGCTAGCACGGTACCACTAGTCCACGGAGGACGACACTTTCAAAGAGAATGAAATGCTCCACATAGCAACCAGCTCTTAAAAGATTTGGGAATCACTTAAAGTCTACCATATTTCGCTTGCACATATAAGAAAATTAGCATTATGATAGTTTCTGCAAAAGTTGATATCGATTAATATGAATTAGATGGAGAATAAGCGTTTGTAAAAATAGTTTTTACCAGAGTAGAGAAAGCCATGCGAGTGTAACACATCAGATTTTATCTGTTGCGTTGTATTTCATTTAACAGACTCGGTTCTTATAATGTTATTTATTTTATCTAATTTTATACATCCTTTTGTTTTTCTCCGAAATTTCCTTTCCCATCCTTGTATTCTGCTTTCAGTAATTTTTGTAGTTACCCATGTTACACATTCATATTAAAACTGGCGACGCCATTGTTTTATGGAACTTAATTCTTGTATCCCTTGTTTTATTTTTCAAGGTTCTATGAATTGTTTCCCAAACTGTTTGCTATTTTCGAAAATTTAAATGTATATCTCTTTCCTTTTTTGAGCTTACTTCACATTCTAACTATGAAACATTCATATTTTAAACTTACCCAAGTCATTTCTCCCTTCATAGAAAATAGATTTTAAATACTTCTCTCTTTACATTTCCCATAGGGCTTCCTCGTCTAAGATTGCATGCAACTAACCTTTGTTAGCGTTCGTTTTCATTAGCTACAATGCTCTGTTTAACATTCTGAATTGTTCGCTAAATATAATACAAAGTAAACAAAAGTAAATTCTGCCCTACTGGCTCGGAATATAATAAAACAATACGATTATTAATTATTAATGGTCACGACATCAGTTCCAAATACATGCATTTGCAAACAAGTGTTGTTTAGCTCATTACTAACTGGCTTGGAAAGTTTTATTTTCATGGAGAATAGCAAGTCAGATGTGTAGGTGCAATTTCAGTGCAAGATTCAATCTTTATAATTTTAATATTATTAATAATATTAAAATTATAAAGTACATACAATACATCTGAATGCCATAAAATTATTAAACATAAATCGATATGGTTTATTGCCCTTGATTCTTTTAGGAAGTAATTAAAATATTAAATCCATGTATAGCTATGTATTTATGGTAGTCATTACCGTCTTAAAAAACACCTTCCATATAAGGGGTATAGAATTGCACTCAAGAGGAGCAATAAAACTATGATGTGATACACTCATATGATTACTCTAACCTCTATGGTTTATTAGAGGGTATACAAACTACTCTTACTAAAGCTTATTTTTATATACACTTCATTTGAAGCTAAACACACCTCTGTAGGAATCGATAAATTACACGTTTTGTTATAGATACAAAAGGAACAGCGATAGTCAAATGTTTAAGAACTGGACGATATATGCTGGCCTTAAAATTCCATACTGCTTCCATGCAATCGCAAGAAACAAATGAATGTTGACAAGACTTTAAAAGAATAGCTAAGCATTGAACAATTCGAGGCATTAGTAACGGATATCTCTGAGATAGCTGATTTCACAAAAAAGTAAATATATTGTGTGTTTTAAAGAGATCTGCATTTCTTGTGTAGTACGTTTTCGGCTATCGCTTAACATTTACTAGTTATACAAAAATTACACAAAATTCCTTCCGAAGGAAAAGTTAAAAGCCTGCTCTCAGAAAATTAAAGACATACAATTTATTTGTCATGTAAATATCTTTAATATATGATACTTTAATCGAAATCGTTAGTCATGTTTTAGAAAATAAAAAATTTATAAAAATGTTCCATGTAAAGGGTAGTTTGGCGTGTGAAGATTTTCTTGAAAATATTCTGTCGCATCTTTGTAAGGTACTGAACTTAAATTCCAAGTTTGGTGTTGATCCCACTTTTCGTTTTAGACTTATGCTATTCACGCACACACAGACACACGCGTGCGTTTCTAGAAATGCCTTTTTTATTCAGGGCCTCAAAATATTTATTTCCAGTGAAATCACGTATCGAATTTTTGAGTGGAACACAATACTTTCTCTATCTAGTATGTACGTAGTAGACAAAGCAAAAACTTGTTACAAACAGCTGGCTTCAAATATTTATACGACTATATGCTAGGGATTTTGAAGCCTGAAGGGAAAACAAAGACGCATGGAAGGCAAACGGTTGGTGTAACAGAGAACATCAAAGTACACATAAATAACGCACAGAAGCATTTAAACAGAGTGGGAGATACAAGCTTTCCAAAAATAGTATTCCTAGATTGGAAAATCGAATGTAGGTTCCTATAATTAATCCTAATCTATACAACAATGGCTTCAGTAGATATTTTGTTTAAGTTGCATAGATGTATATAAGACACTAATAATACAGCTAGATATTTAAAAATATCACTGTACCTATATCTTGAATACTGTTTGCAGGATTTAATGAGAAACGAAAGAACCAAAATAACATTTCAAAAGTATATAGCTTGAACTGAGAACTATGAGAAATTAAATATAGAAAAAAGTACCAAATAAAGGCTAATTTCCAATGAAGAGAAGTTTTTTGAAAAATACTACTATCTACTGCTTACTTCAAATACTGCAGGCCTCTTGACGATAAAACGTTTGCGGGGTGTTCTCCCCTCCAGAAGAATGAGAGGGGGCGGTACTACGTGGCAGCTTACGATGACGTCAGACATATATCTACTCTCTACATTAAAAACATTGTGCAACATTAGTATTCCAGCGTGTTTCACTTAAAGGATTGTGCTAGTGCTTTTTTTTAATTTATTTATAACGTTATTTACAGTTCCCAGTAAGAAACGAAGAACTCTACACAGTCAAACCCGAGAAATAGTTGCTAACGTTGCTAAAATCTGTGACGAGGAAAGCAAATAAAAGCAACTGACCACACATCATTGCTAACGCAAGAGCGTACACTTTCTAAGAGGCCTTAAACCTTGTTTATATGTGGAAAAGCCGTAAGCTTTCCAAGATAGCGCTAGAATTGTTGAAGTCAACACATTCCTTACAAACACATTCTCGTGAGAGGAACATAGTAGAAACAGTATATTCCAATATAACATTTGATAAATATTCCACTGGAAATAATGTTTTGAGGTCCCGTGAGTTCAAAAAAGCATTTTTATAAAAACTTCTCCCTGTGTGCGTGTGGCGCTCGCGTGTCTGTGGACAGCATAACTAAACGAAAAGTCGGTTAGTAACCAAGCTTGGTATTAAAGTTCAGTATCTTACAAGGATGCGCCGCAAGGTTTTCAAGAAAATCTCCCACCCCAAACTCCCTTTACATGGAAAATGGCTCTAATTATTTTAATTAAAATACCATATATTTAAGATGTTTGCCTGACATAAAATGTATATCTTGAGTTTTCGTGAATGGCCTGCTAAACCCTTTTCATTGTGAATAAACTGTTTATAACTTCAAAAACTTACTACACAAAAATTTAGATCTTGTTAAAACACAGTTTATTTCAAACTTTTTATGCCATTGACCGTTTCATATAAATTCGCAATAATTAGTTTGAAATGTCAATATTATGTGGTAAGTCACCATTTTCCCCCCTAGTGGTCATATAATTGGGATTTCAAAGCCATCACTTAGCGACCGGCTTCTAAAACGTTTGCTCTGGCTTATGCCTGCTTTATACCCCTTGTACTTTCAACGAAATATGTAATCAAGCCATTTTTTCGAATGTTTATCTCGATAAGCATGAATCAGGTAGAAGAACAAGCTTCTGCAGGAATAGTTTGTAGTAGGGGTGTAAAAATGCGGTATTATATTGTATAAAGCAAAAATGAGACGTGAACTATTGCATTTTATCCCCTATTATTGGCATTAAGGGCATAATTGGATGTCACCTGTACATTGCACTTTGTATGCACCTCAGGCGACCCGTTTGGAGTTCTTGGCTGTTTCCGACACTCGCAAACGTTCTAGTAACGGCATTCGGAGCATTTAAGGCACGACATGCGTATTGCCAACCGTAGCGTAATTTCGCTACGCGTAGTGAAATTTGAGTTTACTGGAGACATTGCGGCGTAAAACGAAAAGTGGAAAAATGTAGTAACTTTTGTTAAGTTTAATTTTAAAATATAAATTTATGACTATTATTAAAATAAACATGTAGACGCTTCAATTATGTTCTGCAAAATCAAAATAGTCACTAAGTATTACCAGTTATATAATAATGAGTGATAAAAGCGTATTTCCCCCCCTAAGAAAAAAACAGAATATCACGAAAAATAGTCGAAAAACAAGAAGTCAGAAAACGGTTGCTTTCGGATAAATGGATAAAGGAAGATATTTTTCTCGAAATGTTGACTAACAGCTAAAACAAAGAACAGAGCATGTAATGTTTTGGAAGTAAAAAGAAGTGATCATTTGAAATACTGTGAAAGCCAGAAATGTGAAGAAATCCTATACCTACTAACAGTACAAACACTATTCAGGTAATTAGTAAATTCATTTATTTACATTTTACTAAACAATGTATAACGATTAAATTTATTTTAACTTAATTATTAACTTAATCATAAGACAAATTACTGCCACTAAAATAAGCGTAAACTACCAGCAGAGAGACTATAATAATTTTTCTATGACTTATAGTAATGATATAGTATTTTTGTAGCGGAATGTAGCGGATTATTTTCGACCTGTAGCGAGATTCAATTGTTTTAGTTGGCAACATCAACGGCATCATTAGAATTGCTTTAGTTGTCAACCGTCCGACAGTACAATGCGTCCTCGTGTTGAAGTGTGGAAACACTTTGACAGCCGACAGGTTCAAGGCAAGATGTAAATACTGTGGAACCGTCTGCAAGTATGCTCTTGCTACGAGACTTCGTGAGCGTATCAACAAATGTAAATACTCGTATGTCCACAATCTGATAAACGCATGGCTTCAGCAGCGTCACAAGGACCCTCGTATAAGCGGAGGACATCTTCTGTGATCCGTACAAGTTCAACATCATTTTCGACGGTAGCGTCAAGTACTGACGATACACCTAACATCCATCTGTCACTAGATTTAGCTCCAGCTATTACAAACGGCAAAGTAGAAGAAGCTATCGCACGGACAATTTGCAGTTCTGGCATTCTTTGTCAACGCTTGAATCGAAAAACTGGCAACAAGCTTTTCAACTGATTCGTCCTGGCTACGATCCACCTAACCACCATTCTCTGTGTGGCACTTTACACGCTGTAGAATACCAACTAGTGCAGATGATTGTGAAGAAATGGGGAGATATATTACGATACAACGTTGTGAATTTCATTGTTAGTACTCCTGAACCGATATTTTACAAGAGCATTCGGCTTGGTGTTTTACAAAGAGAAACCGCCGAATTTATTGAATCAAACATAATCAGTGTCACTGACGAAATAGGTACAGTTCATGGCTGTGGCACCGATAAGGCAGCGAATATGGGAGCTGATGGAAAATAGTAAAAGACAACTATAAACATATACGCCGCGTAGGATGCGTTGCTCATCGTATCAGCTTGTTGATTAAGGACATCATGGCCTTGAACGTACTCGAACTACTGCAACAGAGCAAGAAAATATTAAAGTTATTTAACTACAGTCATGTTTCGCACGCTTTGTCGGAATCTAAACAGAAGGAAAAATACCATCTATCTGTATTCTAAAACTCCCACTTCAGACTCGTTGTGCTTGAGCTGTCTTTATTTTTTAACAAACTTTCAAAATACGATTATTATGGAAGTAATTGTTTGCCCCACCTTAATGCTTCGATAGAGAAGCATTAGACCGTAATGATAACCGATGATACTGGGGGAGAAGCTTGAGGAAGCAAGTCTTCTCTCACGACCAATGTTCGACGCCATCATTCAAATCGAGGCAGCCAATGTTGTGTTATCATATATTGACACTCATTGCACAGACATTTCAATTCACGTAGATTATGTACTTTAAGACAGTGCGATGTTCTCCGAGTGATGAGCTGGGGCTATAAGAGACATTATTAAGAGCAGGCAGGCATTGATTTGCAAGCCTATTCATGGCGGTGCACATTTACTGGATCCGCGATAGGTGACGACGAGAACCAAGCACTGGACTACATAACTGAAATGTGCAACGTGTCAGAGTGAAACAGTGGAATACTGGTGGCTTATGTGGCGGAATTCAAGTATGCCTTTTTTCCCCGCTATTTTCTCGCGAGATAGCTTATAGGAAGTTGCGTGTCACTTTCTACCTGGTGGCAGGGGTTGTGCGGGAATCAACGATTAAATGTACTGGGTCTAAACTGCTCAATGTACCCCATCACCAGCTGCAAGTGAGTGAAACTGGGCGGTTCATGGGCGAATCCACACGGAAGTCAGGAATAGACTTTCGCCTGCAACGACAGAAAGGTTGGTTTTGGTGCAGTGAAGTCTCCAATACAGGGGAGATACAGTAAATATTCCAGGATCAGCTATGAATATGAGGCAGCAGGAATCATCAAGTATCTAATGAAGGTATTGACACCGAGTAAACACTTTTGTCTACATTAAGTGTGATATAAAAGAGTTAAGCATTATGCTTTCATTCTGCATCCATTGTGTTATAACATTTCAAATTGTCAATAAATGTTAAGTCTTTTGGAACATTTGTGTATTACTCATATGTTTAAATAAAACCACCATACCTTTATTTTCGATTCACTTGGTTGACATAATGCCACCTATACATTATGACAGAAAAACGCCATAATAGGAAAATGAGAATTTAATATCATTTACTTGAACTGAAACCATGAATTCTAACATGTATACCAATTTTAACGGGTATTATATTATTTAAAAACCTAATTTCGTATTATACCAACTATACCCCTTACGTACTACACCCCTATACCCCTCTCCGCATCCCAGTTTGTGGAACAGTGGGTACAGAAGCTCCTGTGAATGTAAGGCGTCAGGTTTGTTACTTTTTCTACTACGTATAATAAGTAAGGGAAGTATTGTATTCCACCCAAAAATTCTAAACCGAGATTTCACCTGAAATACAGGTTTTGAGGTGCCCCGAATCCAAATAAAGCATTTTTCGAAATACTTCCGTGTGTATGTGAGTCTGTCGGTGAATAGCACAACTCAAAAACGAAACGTTGGATTAATATCAAACTTGGTATTTGAGTTTAGTACCTTCAAAGGATACGACACAAATATTTTCAAAAAAAATCTCCCTTTACATGGAACATTTCTCGAAAAGTTTAATTTTCTCAAAAATGGCTCTAACGATTTTAGTTAAAATATATGTTTATGATATTTTCATCGTAAATGAAATGTTATCTTGAATTTCCTGGGAAAGTCCCCAAAAGTTCCCTTCATTCTGAATGACTTTTGCATTCAGACTATAAGCGATAGATAAGATTTTACTACATAAACAATTAAGATCTCGTTAAAACACACAATTTATGTCACATACATTGTTTTTGTCGAGTGAACTATTTCGAGATACTCCTTGTTAATTGTTTGAATTTTCCAATACTTAAACGTTTTCTCAAATGGGAATTCGTTATTCTTTTTTATGCCCTAGACATGCAAAGAGAATGAAATGCTGCACATAGCAACCAGCTCATAGAAGATTTGGCTATGGCTTAAAACCTACCGTATTCCCCTTGCACTTGCAAGAAAATTAGCAAAAGATAGTTTCTGCAAATGTTTATCTCGATTAACATGAAGTAGATGGAGAATAAGCGTTTGCAAAAATAGTTTATACAAGAGTAGAGAAAGTCATGTGAGTGCAACACATCACATTTATTGATAGAATTCAATACCTTCTGCACCTACCACAGGCAAAGTAGTAAAGAAGGTAAACGTTTCAGTATAAATATACACCCTTAAGAAAGACTACATCCAAAGGTGACCTTTCCAGACGATAAACTGCGCTTAACATAAATCAAGATTCCTGTTACATGGTTATATTACATGACAAACCGCATTACTTTTTAAGTTAGGTGTAGCATGTCAAACGTGTAATAGCCCAGAATACAATAGCGATACTTTACTTTTTGTGTTGAATTATTCTACCATATTTGTGTTTTATTGAGATAGGTTTTATACAGGTTTCCTAACTATCTGTCTATATGTCAACGCAACACCAGCAGCATTAGCGTTTTGTAGTTCGTCACTTGTGTGAGCTGAAAATAAACTAACCGACTGTCATAAATCCATCAAGAACGGAACTTGCGAGCATTCCGAAAGATATTTATCACTTTTTATCTGTGTAAATCACAATATGTCATGTTAGATCGCAGTGATTGAAGGTAAAAATTGAACTCTTAGCTTTGTTGCATTAATACTTTTGCACGTCGCCTATAGAATGTTGTTATACTTTACGGCAGCGGTTATACAGCGTTGCATAGAACACATCCCAAGTACGTTCCTATTAAAGGGACTTGAAGATATTCTTCGATATCACGTGAAAATTGAGGAATTAAACTTTTCGAACACATTTAACAAAACTACACACATTTTAAACTTTTGAAATACGTCATATCTTTAGCAAAAAAGCATTGTGTTTCTCCAAGGGAATTTACTTCAATTATACGAAAGATAATGATAGTTTTCCGGTAATTTAGTTGAAGTTAACGAATGATTCTTGGCATGATCAAGATCGGAGGTAGAGAAATAATTATATGACAACGAGCATGTTTTCGAAAGTTTTATTAACTGACCTAAGAAAAATTATAGTAAGGGAGGATTCGGCAAGGCAAGGTAACGATGCCAATGTTTGTGCTTTTAGTATAATCACTTAAAGTAATTTTGTTCGGCGCAAAACTCTGAAAATCGATTTCATACCCTCTTTTTGTTTCTTTTTATATTATGCCGCGCCAAATCTTGCATCGCTTCCTTTATATTGTGAAGAAGCGGCTATGGCCGCTGGAGGTCAGCGCCAAGCAGTCGGAGATAAACAAAGATAACTCACACTCTCGCCCGCCTAAACACCAGGAGCGTTAACGGCAGATAATAAAAATCTTTCGGGAAGTTGGCTTTTCCCCTCCTCAGAACTGTGTCTAAATAGTTCTACAGTGTTCTGTGGAAGATTGCATTCTCTATGTAAGTGACCATTCTCGCGAGTAGGGCAGTTGATTCGGTCAACGAGTGAGTAAGCGAGTGGTGCAACTGCTGTGACATGTAGCGAGTACTATTGCAGAACGAGATATTGTAGAAGTCTTGTGTTCAACTCCCCAGCGAGTGAATCGTCTGGAAGAACAGGCTCGTCAGGAAGAAATTTAAGAGGAAATTGAACTAGTTCATATTAGTGAAGTGAAGGTACGAACTAAGTGAAGTCCTAGTGAAAGTTGAACCAGATCAAAATAGTGACAGTGCAAACCTGAGAAAAGTGACAGTTGAAAAACTGTACAAAGTCACAACATTTTGAATTCCCGGACCTCAAATTAACTTTTTACCAACCGTCAATAGTGAACAGGATAAAACATGCGAATAGGCCTCATAGATCCTTAGAGGAATTGAAGCAGAGAATAATAAATAAGGAGAAAATGCTATCAGTTGTTAGTTTTGAGCTCTAGCTTTAAAACTATCGATTAACTTCGATACTGATTGATGATAAAGCATTATTGAGACGTGTATTGGCCATTATCTGTAGTAATGCCAGTGATTTCCAAATCATCGATAAATTCACGAGTCAGCTGACTCCATGTTTTCGAAAACATGTTAGAATCGTATGATCAGGTTTTGTTTGTTTGATCAGTGTAACTTGAACATATAGATATTGTTTTCTGTCATCTGGCGTGCAGAACTGCAGTAGGAATTCGCTATTCTTTTATCTACGATTGTAAGATTGCTCCTAGTAGGGAAATATGAAACAAATAAAACCTATATTATCAACATTATAGATTATGACTTTCTTTGTAGAAAAAGGCTAAGAAATATAATTCATTGGTTTATTATGAACATTATTTAAAAATCAATCATCTCTTTAATTTTATAGTGTGTTCTTTGTACTCTTCTGCTTTGATTTCCTCATATTATTGCTATAAAACATTGTGGAATGTCAGGGCTAAAATTCTACAAGAAATGTATTTTAAGGAATATCGTATAAAGTTCAATCCATCTGAATACCACAAGTTTCAAGAGGCGAGAGATGCAAGGAATGCGAAAAGAAAGCTGCTCCGAAACTTACAGGAAAATAGAAAGGTTGGTCATTGGTTTTGAAGTCCGAAGAATATGAAACAATTGATTAATTTATGTGAAGCGTTACCAAATTTCTTTCTGCATTTTTATGTTTAAACTAGCGGCATTGATTGTTGGTAGCTGAGTCAATGCTAACTGATGCTTCAACCTCTTCAGAGTATTAAAAAAGGAGGAGCCCAAATGAGGTGATAAGGGTACTTCGATAAACAATAAGTAGAATCATGGCCGTATTGGTTCAGAAACAACATTCCTTTAAATGTGATTGGTCATTATCTCCCATTTGCGGCACAAGTGAAATAATCTAAATAAGTACTTTGTGAATTAAATGTATCCGAAAATTTTTGTATTAAGACTTCACCAATTTTTCAACCTTATATTGAAATATTTCGTGTAGAAGGAGGACCTAAAATCTCTATGTTGGTTAACATAGCTACTGTTCAATTTCATCTAAATTATATTTATTACCTAGTTCTGTTTGTGGGCATTTAACACAATTAAATTAAATCAGATAAACATGTATTAAAATCAAGGAGTATAAAATTGGCAAACTAATACCTAACAACTGGTGAGTGAGCAACAAATACAAAATTGAATTTAATTGCAACGCTATATTGTTTAATTACATCAGTTACCATTGTATTCACTTTCGGGTCTATTCAGCGCAACTTTGATTACTGAAATAAACGTAGCAACTAAAGAAAAAAGAAAGGAAAAATTAAATATTGTAACTGGTAGCATAATTTATAGGATGTAAGTTAAGTTTTGCGTCATACCTTAACAGTTGACCTCGTGCAGTATAATGAAGAAATACTTCTAATATAACGTTATTAACTATATCACCGTTTAGGTTGGAAAAACGGTATATATTGTTTATACAAAGCGTTTGAAGAAATATAGTGAATGGATGCTAATAAAGGCTGATTATGTACTAAGGGACATGTGAACTGTCCATTAAGAACTTAGACTTATGACCTTTTATCATAAATCTAAGGTTTAGACATTTTAAATTATTGAAGTGCTATGTACAAAGAGCGACAAAGAAAATCACTGCACCTCGCGTCTATGTCACATTATTTATCGTTATACGTGGCCTTGGGAAGCCATGACCATTTCATTGGTTGCTCTAGGCCACGCTGCAAGGGTGCGCCACTCCTCCTACTAAATAGTTACACCAATAGCCATAACAAAGGTAACGAAATGGCGTAAAAACGAAATTATATTTAGGCTCTCGATCGTATTAGCTAAAGGAGAAAGAGGTAGAGCGAGTGCATTCAGTTTGTCATATAGACCTTTTATCATGATTGGTTAGCTATACCTTATCGTCTAGTGCAGGACATGCCTTTGAAAGGGTTAAAAGCTAAGGGGAAAATTTGATGAGCGCCCAGGTTAGCGAAATATGGAATGTGTAGTGTGAGAAGATTTACAGGTGGTGCAAATTAAAACTTGAATGGTATTCATTAAATACATAGCAAGCCAGCACTTTATAACAAAAATAAATAGGACTGCATTCTCACAGTGATATCAATGCTTGTTGCTGAATAGAAGCAAACATAACTAAATAATAAATAAATAAAGCAGCATATTTTCTCTCTAATTCAAACTACAATTGGTTAATATACCTTTACTAATATATTGCTGATCACATGAGTACAACAGGATTCAAGACAAAAACATAAACCAATTTTATTGCCATAATATGTATGTCATATTCGGTAAACCATATACATACACACATTTATCTCTAGTTTCTAGTTAATTATGACAAAACAGAACTTGCATTTAGTAAACAAATATCATCTGCGGATGTTTTAGGGGAATGCCCACTTTCTGACGAGTATGTAGACCGCCTTCACCACTTTCCTGAATTATTTTTATCCAGTAATTTACTATAACAACACTTTTATGCACTGCCGTTGCAATTGTTGTAGCAGTGCGACCAAGCTCCTTCATTACCGCGATACGTCCACGAGTAATTTCGCTAGTATACGGCATGACTGGTTCTTAGACAATAAACATTTTGGTTTCAATAGCATAGAAAAACCTAAGACAACAACCTCCCTTCTTTCCCCCTTATTGCTATGTTATCAAGCCACCACGCTCAGCGATAGGTAAGGTGAAGGGCAGACCTCAAAAGACCCCAGAAAATGATACAAAATACGCCGAAGATTTTCGTTGGCGCTCTGTGTACATCTTAATTTCCGAGGGAAGCTGTGATGGGATTTCTGGTCGGTGATTGTGGGCCCCACGTTTGGCAGCCAATTTGCGGTGGTGCTTCTGGTTGTTTTACGGTATAGGATTTTTACGAAAGGTCCCGGGTTCGGTACTAACTCAGGGTTCTTTGCATGGATCTTGGATCTCGGGTTAGTGGTGAACACGACTGTTGGTTTTTCTGCTCGTATATTTACCGTCACCGTTTTAACATTTGATCCCTGCTATTTCTTCGACACATACACACACACACGCGCGCGCGCGCGCATTTCCTATTTGTTAAATGTTTCATATCATCGCGCCTATCCGCTGCCTTCTAAACTTTTCTGACAAGCATCTCCCCAGACTTGCTACAGCCAAGTGTGTCTTCCAAAATCTCACGACGAAGTGTTCATTCTCAAATCTCACGACCAAGTGAGTAGTCTCAAATCTCACGACCAAGTGGTCATTCTCAAATCTTCCGTTTCTCTGTTTCAAACGTTCTATATCTCCTCATTCCACTATCATCTGATTCCTAGCTTCTTTCATTGGAGGCCTAAGGCTATCTGGCTTTTGGCGAACATTGACCATTTTCTACTAGCCTGCGCTCCCAGCAACCTAACGGGACGCTTAACAATAGAGGGAACAACCACCCGTTTCCGGCCGTTGAAGGCACTGCCTCTCAACCCTTATTTCAACTTACAGTAACATTCGCTTGCCAGTTTTATTTAATACTATCCTCGCCGTTACTGATATTTATTCTCCCTATGATCTTAATTTTATTTTACTACTCAAAATATACTGCTTCAAAGCACAAAACTGGCAACGCTATTGAAGCGGTTTTATTTGCACGACATAAAGAAGGGTTGGAGATAATGGGATTGTGCAGCAACGTAGAACTTCTCCCTCAATGTTTAGAGGTGGCCTTTGGTAAACATTTGCTACATATTAGTATTTACCTGTTTGAATAGTTGGGCAAGGATCTTGACTATATATATGGATTATTGGAACAAAACAATAAAATCATGGAGATCTCTCTTCAATATGTCAGCCTTTTTAATTATATTGTTTACAAATCTACTGTTTGCCCTATTCGTTTGAATGCACTTCATCACCTACCATTATATCCGTTAGTGTAATTATACGTGCTTTGCACAAATCACGGTACATCAAAATTTAGCTGCTAAGGAACATAATTTTTCATATTAAATTGTGTTTCAATTACGTTAAATACGTGTGTAAGTAACTTTCTCAAAATAGTAATGCATTTATTTTAAATGCCCGCTATGAAGTGTCACAAAATAATGAGTGAAACTAGCAACTATCATATCTCTCTACATCTATTCTATAGTGGAAATATATATTTGGCTAATACTTTTATGTTTTCTTGTTTACCATTTACTCTAAATTCGATTCACTTTATTCATTAAACGGTAACTGGTTACACTGCCCTCCACCGGACCGGTGCCCACTCAGTATGGTGAGGAAAATGAAACGCTGCGATAGGCAGCGGTCCTGGCCTTGTGAGCCAACTTTCCGGCTGGGGTTGTGTGATGCTGGCCACATCACTTACACCGTGTCGGCTGGATGATCGCCCACCTCAGCCGTGCGTATGTGGGCGTGTGGAGACTGTTAGCAGGCCCAGCCCTCCGCAGGCTGTAATGCCACAGGATTTATTTATCTATTTATTTATTTAACTCGTTACACTTGTGCCGTATTTCATTGTCAGTGTAGAAGCTACCACTGTAGTTAGATCCTTCGCGTTTCCTTTCCTTATGCATTATAGAGGTGGGGAGAGAGGCAGTGAGGAAGGAGTGTTGTTTAAATTCATATTGAAAAAGTTATTGTTTTGTTGTATTGTTATTTGCCCCACGTTTTGGGAGTCAATTTGAAGATGGTTTGTTACGTCATTTTGTTTTTACCACGCTTTGGGCGTCAATTTGAAGTAGCTTGTATTGAAGGAGTTGTATTATATTTCAACTGTTAGGGAGCCGAACTTGTAGTAGTTGCAACTGCACGTATGGTAAACAGTTTCCGGTAGCCTTCGCCCCAAATGTACTTTCATGTGACCTTTGCCCCAAGTTTAAAAAAAGATGAACTTTGTAATTTGAGTGTTTCTATTAATATTATATATTTATGTTTGCCTCGGATGCGTCAGTATTATTGTTAGAGACACGTATCTCTTGGCAGGGTTGTGATGGGACAAGAATGTAGGCTTACACAGATTATAATTTTACTTCACTCTTTTTATTAATGCTTGACACGATTGAAATAACACTTTACTATATAGAGAGCTGTGGGATCCTTTTTATTAATTAATTACACTTTTTAACACGCAAACGTATTTTTTGTCTCACATGAATACGTATTAAATCTCTCGAGAACACTTTTTGCGTCTGGTTAGGAACACTATTTGCAGGCAACTGAATTGATTTCAACCTCCTAAACTTGTAAATTTCTGTATTTCAAGTCTCTGATTGACTATTCCTAATCCAATAGAATACCTTCTTTTAACTAAAGCTTTTTCTGGTTGTTGATTGGCTATTTTATAAACTGTCACTAAAATTACATTATTGTTACTCCAATAATCAGAAGTAGTATTATTAAACTCTCAAACTCATTATTGCCTCGAGGTTGCCTTATTGCTACCTCATTGTTAGCAACTTTTAATTTATTATTCTTACAGCTCCTACATTATTAAATTACGTAGTGCATTTACATAACATTATTGAACACGTTTATAATAATATAAGCATATCAATGATTATTACATACATTTTACAAATTATTACGTAACACATATTGCTTCAAGGCGGGCTGTTATTGAATTTACATATTATATAATTTGACTGAAATCATTTAAGTGTTAAAAATACTGCCTCAATATAGATATTTAGCGTGCTCATAACATTATCTTTATTAGAGTAAAGTTAACTTCCTAGTTCGATTCTTCAAACTAACACAAGAAAACCACACGGTGGTAAAGTTGTTTACGAAACAGTTCACTTCTCTGGGATCACGCTATCAGGTATGCGGAGCCAAGTGGTTATCGGCCGTTGCTTGGCATCTTAAGATGCGGCAAGCCGCCCCGTCGTCAAATTATAGCCGAAATATAGCTTCGCAGGTATATTCTGATACAATAGTTCTCTTCCAACATGTACACTAGATTATATCTATATTAGGTTTAGAGAAGATTCATCTGTTGTCAATTTAAGCCTCTTAAAGGGAGTCTAAATGGCAAAAGTTGCCAGAAAATTGCATTTTTAGTTTCCTGTGCCGTTTTATAAACTGAAATTTGCTCTTAAAGTTTATATATATTATCATTACAGGTACAATAATTAAACTTAAAAAATATATAACTTTACAGTGGTAACGCATCTGCTATTTTGTACTCTGAATTCTACATCACTTCAGAATAGATTGGTAAACTTAAGCCCATTTTTAGGTGAATTTTGGCTCTACAAATTGCTACTTCTGTTAAGTATGTCAGCTTATGTATGCTCCAGCATTTGCTTTCTTTCTTTGCAAATATATGCGAGTTTACTTTATGAATTTTTTGCATTGAACAGCTGTTTCTATGAACGACATTTTCTAGGATAAATGACCAGTTTGCTAAAAAAACTGGTGAGGATAGTTAAATTAATTTTAGAATGTTAAAAACAAACTCCACATGTTATTGTAGAGCTTATTTGGTGTTAATAAAATGGTGAATTATTCTTTAAATAAACTAATTGCTGATAACTTTTAATCAAATTATGTCATAACTAACAAAATCTGATCTTCCTTAATATACAGAAATAATTTATAAAATTAGATCAGGGAACTAACAACATGCACATGTACATCATGTAAACACTTCAGTCTGATGTTTTCAATATATTCTGAGATAATGGGTCATGGATTTAACAGATTCAATATTGGCGGGATATGACTTAATTTCCCCTTTAAGTAATGTCTGAATTGCACTGCAGGATATCATGCGAAATAACATAAATCATAAGATGCTTCTCTCTTTTTTATTTTGTTTTTTGTTTCTTACATTTGTGCAATGTGAAAAAATCGGATGTTACATTCACATGACTGTTTACCAATTCTTCAAAAATCTATGCCTAAAAGCTTATTCTTCTATCTACTTCATACTAATCGAGATAAACATTATTACATATTTCCTAGTAGGTACAATGGAAATAGGGTTTAGTGGAGGCCTATGTATGTAGGATTTAAGCGATAATCAAATCTTCTAAGAGTTGGTCGCTATGTGAGATAGCTTTAAAATGCAGTTACTCTTGTATAGCCAGAAAAAAAGAAAACAATAAAAGTTTCCCATTTGGTAAAAGAGTAAATATTTCTAAGTTCACACTGAGCCATGGTGGCTCCCCACCTCACAGGACAATTTAAAATAATTAACTGTGGGATTTATTCTGCTGACATAGCTGATAACGAACTTTCGCCTGGCTGAAGTGGAATACCACCAGCAAGTCACCACCTGCATTACCGGTCAGCGCTCCTCAGTACTCCACTTAAATTATGGCAGCTCAGTAGACTTAAGGTGGCGCTGCATTCGAATCTGACGTCAGGTCATGTGTTAGACTGATGGAGCTTTTGTTTCATCCCGGTTGAAGGAAGACGAGCTGAAGAGAAAGAGAAGTCTGACATCGTTGGCCTCCATAAAGATACGCTTTCATATCGGTTCTATGAAAGCGTCATCATGCACGCCATTTTGGCTTTGTTTAAATTTTTCTCTAACCATTTTTTGCGTAAGTAGTATTCTAAATTTAAACATCTAGCACACGTGCCAAATTTCATTAACTTTTCGGAATAGAGTGAGAATACATTGCTTTAAAGACCAATTGTAAATTCTTTTTATCGTGAGTTAGGAGTGCAAGAGAGACAAATATTTTATAACGAAATGGTAAATGTACTAACGCCAAGTTGTTATATGTAAACCGGTTTAAGTGGTTCGTGTTATAAAGAATGTATTACTTCTTAACTGGCTGCAAAAAAATGTTTATGGTGTTTAACAGATATTTTCTGATTTCTGGTATTTAATTCCTCTCCTACTTTGTGAGGAAATTTAAATCATTTGTAACCTCTGGGAACGATTCGTGCTTAGAGGTGTTGAGAGAAAAATAGACCCAGCACTATTAACAATGCTGTCTTTTAAGTATTCGTCTTTTCCTACCTTCTTTATTAATGATAACATTGTAACTCGAAAAATGTTGTGACAAAATAAAAATAAAACTGGCGGGTACAAAATGTGGCGTCGCGTGCACCAGTACAAAACCAATAACAAGGAATTATCTCCAAAATGGTTAATATAGACATCCCTCCCAACAAAAGAACAAACGAATAAAAATTGCGAGCTTTAACGAGATACTTTTCTGTGTATTAAGATTTTGTCTCTCTCTTAGGTTTGCCACTAATGCAGAAGCCGTTTGTAACTCAGATTGAAGAGGTCTTAAGAGACTATTCCCAGAAAATCCAAAATATACATTTAATTTGTTATGAAAATATTTTAAATAAACTGTATTTTAATCAAAATATTTAGAGCTATTTCAGAGAATATAAAAATGCTCAAAAATGTTCCATGTAAAAGGGTAGTTTAAGATGGGTGGAGTTTCTTGAAGGTCTTCGTGATAATCCTCCATGAAAGAGGCTGAACTTAAATACCAAGTTTGTTATAAAACGCTTTTTTTATTCAAGGGACTTCAAAACGCATGTTTCCACTGATATCTGTCTTATCGACTTTTTGGATGGAAAGCAATAATACTTCCTCTACTTACTGCAGGTAAACAGGGGAGAAAGTAAAAAAATCTGATGTATTACACTCACATGACATTCTCTACTCTTGTGCAAACTATTTTTACAAACGCTTACTCTCCATCTACTTCATGTTAATCGAGATAAACGTTTGCAGGCTCTACCTTATTGCTAATTTTCTTGTAGCTGTAACGGGAATATATATTTACAAGGGCAGTATCGAAATACAGTAGCCTTTAAGCACATACATATCTCTTAATAGCTGGTTGCTAGGCGCAGCACCATTCCCTTTCCCACAGATTAATACTCTTTGCATATCCAAGACAAAAAAATTAATAACGAATTCCCATTTGAGAAAGTAAGTATTGAAAAATTTAAGGGAATAACAAGTAATATCTCGAAAATGGTTCACTCAACAAAAAAATGTATATGACATAAATTGTGTATTTTAACGCGATCTACATTTTTTGTGTAGTAAAAGTTTGTCTATCTCTTATGGTTTACGAGTTATGCAAAAGTCGTTCACAATAAAGAATACTTTTGGAGACATTCCCAGGAAATTCATGATATACATTTTAGTTGTCATAAAATATCTTAAACATATGATATTTTAATCAAAATCGTTAGAGCCATTTTTGAGAAACTAAAATTTTCGAAAAATGATCCATTTAAAGGGTACTCTGGGGTGGGGGGATTTTGTTGGAAACCTTCGTGTCGCATCTCTGGAAAATACTGAACCTAAATACCAAGTTTGGTGTTTATCCGACTGTTCGTTTCTGAGTTATGCTGTTCACAGACACACACAGACACACACACAGACACACACACGGACATGTTTCCAAAAATGCTTTTTTTGGATTCAGGGGGTCTCAAAACATGTATTTCCGGTGAAATCTTGGTATCGAATTTTTGGGTGGAATACAATACTTCCCCTACTTACTATACGTAGTAGAGAAAGTAAAAATCCGGACCTCGTGTTTTTTCACTAAGGAAAAGTAACACTACGTTACTGTGATAAAACAAATAGACTTCCATATAAATAATGCCGTATAAGCTTCATCTCTTCAATGCATACGGTCTGTATACTATATTAGAGATTGATTCATTACGTCCATATCGATTGTATACCGATTTAATTCCTTTTCTGACTGCATAAGCATATTGCAAAGTTTTGTTTATTTAAAATGGTTGCCCGATGTTTGTTTGAAGAGAGATACATATATTTGAATTGATGAGCTCATGTTCGAACATTACGAATCTGCAACATTACCACTATCATTATACTGTCATTGATTCTCATTTCGGCCAAATTATCTTGTTGACAATGTATCCAAGCTTAATTTGCAATGCTATAGGTTGATATGTAAATAAAGGCAATGCTCAAAAGCTGCAAATTAGAAAATGAAAATAATATTTTGTGAGCAATCCTCGTCACGTATTTAATTTTAAATGAGTCAAACAGTATTTTAATAGTCTGCTACTTTCTCAAACCCAAGTAGTTTATCAGCATTAATAATTTAAATTTAATTTTTCAGCCATTAAATTTATTAACGAACACTATGACTGAATTTTATAAGTTTTTTTTAACTTTAAAGCTATTCACTTGAAAATTTGCACACTCAATATGAGTAAATAAATTAATGACTGTGAAAAACCTCAAACTTTAACTCAAATAGTTTCTCATGTAATAAATTTAAATGTTTTTACTTAGTGAAAAAATGTAATTTATTTCAACTGCCTACAAATAATGTTAGAAATATAATACTGACTTTTCTAATACATTAGTACAGTGAAAATTAATGTAAAGATTTGATATTAGTTTCAGAGAAATAAGGGTTTGTTTTATTTAGTTGGTGCTGACATATTCCTTATTTTTCAGTATAAATTATTTTTTATGAGCTAAGCTAAGGCAGTCATTAATGCGTGTTGAATATTTAGATAGTACATTTTAGATTATGTATGCAAATATGCTTACAAATTACAGCAAAACTGAAATGCCAGAATACATTTTTCAGGAACAAATTTCAGGAATAAATCAGGAAAAAATATTAAACTGAGAAAAAACGCACACAAGGAACCAGTGAACTTATAAGGGAGCACAAAGGTGATTTAAACACGTCGCTGAGCTTTTAAAAATGACGGATGGTGAAAACGTTAGGCCAAAATGATTCACATGTGTCTATAGAACATTTATGTACTATAATTAAAAAATCTAAAATTTTGTCATTTTCACCAGTGTTCTTTAAGTGTTTTCATTTGAAAAGTTTATTTTTAATGAAAATGCATGTAGCAGTAAATGATGAAAACCCTTGCAATGAATAGAAATAATTCTATGTTCATACAGATAATTGCCTAATTTCAACTCACTCCAAGCATAATGAAACATGGTGGAGCTTCATGATAGGAATACAACCCTACAAATACCGGCAAACAAAAATTTGTGTTGCATTAACTTCACTTTTTTACTCTATCTCTTCTAAAAACCCTTCCTTTTTAGGAAATATTTTATATATAACATGCTGTGAATTCCAAAGTGATTGTAGTGTAAATTAATATTATTGTATGTACAGGATTTTAAATGCTTGTTAGCCATAAGTATTGTTAGGAAATAAGTTTACACGGCCTCACTGAAACTGGCAATAGAAGTGGGTAACAATAAACTGACGGGGTGAGTTGTTTATCACTAGGAAGAGACAAATAAATGACGTCAGGGTAGCGTGCTTTTTTTTAGAAATGGAGGGAATATCTTTCCTAGAGTATATATGTTAGTAGTAGTGATTGGCTGACTAAAACAGACGCTAAAGTGGGCGCGATTTGGTAACTAATAGCAGCTCTATTATAATGTTTAGACAGTTTGAGGTGAAGGAGTATATATTCTCGAGCCATAAGCAAGTTTCGCGCAGTTGGAAGAATCTCTCACGAGGTGCACGTCACACAGTTTGGAAGAATCTCTCACGAGGTGCACATCGCAGAATTAGTTACAAAAATGTAAAGTACGCGAAGTAATTGGTGCGCGGCAACTAAAACGACTGTAGTTACATTCAGAAATATCAGTGTTTCTGTCAGGCGTGTATAAAGATTAAATATGTGAATTATTAATTAAGCGTGACGGCAATAAAAGTGTAGAAACAATTTTTTATCAGTTTTATCTTTTAGCAACAACTCCTTTCCGTTTACACGCCCTGCTTAGCTAGCCGGAGGACAATGAACCCAAATTTAAAATAATAAAACAAGAGGCGCCCGGTAAATAAGATAACACGAGCCATGAGAACTGCGACACTTTAAAGGCTTATTATTCTGTCTACTTCTACTTTCAATTTACATGTACACATTTCGCTTTAGCATACATTAGATAAAGGGATAGTCAGACTTTTAAAGGGCATGTCGCTATATGGTGGCTTTGATATTCCATGCTCTTGGTGTGACTACGAGGCAAAGCTGAATGACGACTTCCCATTTGAGAAAACTATAAGTATTTGAAAATTCAAACCAATAACAAAATATATTACATGCTGGGGTGAAGGCCAAAAGGTTACCAAAAATGATTAAGTTAGGTCACCCCAACACGCACATGGGGGGCCGCAACTCTAAGGCAGCAAAACATACGGTACCTTGGTGTGTAGATTAAAGGGGAAGGCGTGGGTTTTATACTACACTACAAGATTACATAGCACACATTACCTTCCCATACCTGGGATTTATTCACAAACGTTTGTCGACTCTACATGATGAACAAAGGAAACAGGATGGAGGGAGATGCCACAACACCGTAGACCGGACACACACGACCAGTTTCACTAGAGTGACGCTATCTTTTCCCACCACCAACTGTGGCTATACAAAGGCAGACATGACTGATGTCACCCAGATAATTTCAAACATATATCTCCCTTTGGCGCGATCCGCACCGAAACGAGAGATCGTTAAGCCAAAATATAACTAAGGAGACCCAATAACGCTACCTCTGGTAGCAACAATACAGCAAAATAGTGCGTCTGGTAATGACAATGAAGTTATGCCACAATATTTCGGAAACTGCGAACTCCACAAAATAATTTTGACATAAGTTCTGTGCATTAACGAGATATGCACGTTTTATGTAGTAAGATAATATATTTCTCTTACCTTTTACTAATTATACAAAAGTAATTTAGTGTGAAGTGTAGTTCACAAGCTATTATTCGTATTAATAACAGAAAATTAAAGAAATACTACTCGTGTCGTTATAAATGGTGATAGATTGGTGGCGCTGTTATCGTGTTTACATTCAAGTAGCCTATCCTCACTATACACAACGGGGATAGTTGCTGCGTAGGTCGTGTCGTCCTCCGTGTTGTAGTGCCTCCAGTTCCCCAGGTCACGGGTTCAAACCCGGCGGAGGGCGATGAATCTTTTCGGGCGTAAAAATCCCCAGCATGGCTTTCTTCGGAAGGGAAGTAAAGCCGGTGGTCCCGTGTCGTAGATTTACGGCACGTAAAAGAACCTCAAGCCTAATATAGAGGCCTCTGAGCAAAATTACCGGTCTTTCATGCTCAATATAAAATGGGACGCTACGGCCACAGCAGTTAAAGAGCGTCCATAAATAAAACGCAATTCACAATTCTTTCGCAACGCTGGTCGCAAGTAAGCAACGCTTAACACATGTGCCCAAGTAGTAGATTTCATTTGTCACGTGGAACTTTAGTAAAAACCGTTACAATCAATTTCGAGAAAATAAAAACAAATGCAAAACTCCATGTACACACTACTTTGGGGTGAGGGAACTTTCTTGGAAATCCTCTTGTCGTATGCCTGGAACATAAAATTAATGCTTTTTACACACACACACACAAAACTTATCTATTTCTAAAAATGCTTTTTATTGGATTCAGGTAGTCTCAAAACATGCATTTCTGATAAAATCTCTGTTTCATTTTTGGAATGCAATACTTCCTCTAGAAGAGAGAACAATAAATACAGGACAGAATCGTATTCGTCGCCACCTTTCTCCAACACGCATTAGCAATTTGTTCCCTTTATGCTTGCTGGTTCCTCCATAATATAATTTCAATATGCCACTAATAACATCGGTTCGCGAAACCAAAACCTTCTCTTGCCATGAATGATAAAACATGTAACAAAGCATTTAGCCCTTCAACAACTAATTTGTAAATTCCATTTAGTTTCGATTATCTCGTACAACAACACAGTAAAAATTTAAGCACGGGAAAATTGCTTTAAACGTTTGTACGCAATTAAATTATCAATAAGTGCAGATTTTAAATATGATATAATTATGGCAATTTACATTCTTATAATGCATTAAAATGAAATCGGTATAAAAATGGAATGAGCCCAACTTTCATCCATAACCATCAATCCCCCTCCGCTTACTCCCTGCTGCATCGATTTGATTTGCTTTTATTCAGCATGTATGCCTCTGAATAGTTAATGTGCCTAATGCCACAGGGCCAGGAAATGAAGGGTTCTGACAAATTTATTTATTCTTCTTTTGTTATGTTCAATTATGGAAGTTGTGGAAGCATCGTTAATTGTACTTACTTACATGCGAGAAAAAAAGAAAAAGAAAGAAAAAAAAGCAGGCGAAGTATATATTGCCATGAAGTAAGCAAATACAGCGGAATACCAGTTCAAATCTGAGGAATTTTGGTTTGTAAAATAAAGCAACAAGGTACACAATATTAAAGTTTTATAAAGTAATAGCAGTGCCAAAATTACTGTGTGTAAGTAAAGCATGAATTATGACAGAGAAAAGAAATCTGATGTGTTATACTCACATGACTTTCTCTACTCTTGTCTGCAAACTATTTTTACAAACGCTTATTCTCCATATGCTTCATGTTAATCGAGATTTTAATTTTATTGGTAATTTTCTTTTAGATGCAAGGGGAATTTGTAGGCTTTAAGCGATAGTAAAATATTTTAAGCGCTAGTTGCTATGTGGAGATTACAGTTTCTTTGTATTACCAGGACAAACAAATGAATAACGAATTCCCATTTCAGAAAAAGTATAAGTATTGGAAAATTTAAGGGAAGAAAAAGCAATACCTCGAAAATGGTTCACTCAACCAAAAAGCTGTATGACATAAATTGTGTATTTTAACGCCATCTACATTTTTTGTGTAGTAACATTTTGTCTATCTCTTATGGTTCACCAGTTATGCAAAAGTCGTTCACAATGGAGAATACTTTTGGAGACATTCCCAGAAAATTCAAGATATACATTTTATTTGTCATGAAAGTATCTTAAATATACACTTTAATCAAAATCGTTAAGAGCCATTTTTGAGAAAATTAAAATTTTAGAAAAATGTTCCATGTAAAGGGTAATTTTCTTGAAAACTTTCGTGTCGCATACTGAACCTAAATACCAAGTTTGGTGTTTATCCAACTGTTCGTTTCTGAGTTGTGCTGTTCACACACACACACACACACACACACACACGGACATGTTTCCAAAAATACATTTTTTGGACTCAGGATACCTCAAAACATGTATTTCCGGTGAAATTTCGGTATCGAATTTTTGGGTGGAATGCAATACTTCCCCTACTTACTATACGTAGTAGAGAAAGCAATAAAAGGAGACTCGAAGTAAATAAAATGAAGTTTTTAAGAGCAGTAGCAGGATATAAGAGAATGGATCATAAAAGAAATGAAGATATATAAAAAAATTACATATGTACAATCTGAATGTAAAGCTAGGTGAATAAGTCATCTTCAAAGAATGAATAGAGAGGCCTAGTCCGTAATATGAATTATAAACCAAAAGGGGAAACAAATATTGGAAGACCAAATAAAAAGCGGTATGAATGGGATGTATAAATTGTTAGACAGAAATTTCTAATGCACTAAGATGAAGAAGAAGTGTTCTATAC
Organism: Deroplatys truncata; assembly: GCA_030765065.1. Taxonomy (NCBI): domain Eukaryota; kingdom Metazoa; phylum Arthropoda; class Insecta; order Mantodea; family Mantidae; genus Deroplatys; species Deroplatys truncata. The sequence continues at coordinate 92,742,191 of CM060979.1, forward strand.
ATTGTCTTCACAGACAGAGCGCAGTATTGTTATAATACGACGGCTCAAATGATGGCTCAGGAGTAGGATCGGGAGTATATGGTATTAAGACTTAGGAGCAAAACGTTTCTTCCCTTGAGTGAATATGCCACCGGTTTTAAACAGAAATGTATGCTATTATTATTCAATGCATACATGAAAACATAAGGAGAGCTTACATGGTAAACAGATCCTTATTTTCTTGGTTAGCCAGGACTTAAGGCTCTAAGTAGTCATAGAGTAACACCAGGACTGGTAAAAATGCTCACAAGCTTGGCAGAACAGAATGAAGCTCAACTCAACTGGGTGCCTGGTCATAATGGCATAGAGGGAAATGAAAAAACTGATTTAACTTGCAAGACAAGAAGCAGCTTCATAATTTATTGGTTCAGAGCCGTTTCTAGGAAGATTTCGATGTTTAGTAAGAGAGGCAATTAAGAACTGGCCCAAAGTAGATCATAAAATCTGGTTTAAGCCCCAGGAAACAAACATGCTAAACTATTTTTAGTTTCACTACTACGTATAGTAAGTAGGGGAGGTAGGTACTGTATTCCACCCAAAAATTCAATACCGAGATTTCACCGGAAATATATGTTTTGAGACCCCCTGAATCCAAAAAAAAACAATTTTGGAAACATGTGCGTGTGTGTGTCTGACTGTCTGTGTGTCTGTTAACAGCATATCTCCGAAACGAACAGTCGGATAAACACCAAACTTGGTATTTAAGTTCAGCATCTTCCAGAGATGCGACACGAAGGTATTCAAGAAAATCCCCCTACTCCAGATTAGCCTTTACATAGAAAATTTTTCGAAAATTTTAATTTTCTCAAAAATGGCTCTAACGGTTTTGATTGTAATATGAGTACGCGTTAAAGTACACAATTTATGTCATATACATTTTTTTTGTTGAGTGAACCATTTTCGAGATAATATTGCTTGTAATTACCTTAAATTTTCCAATACTTTTTCTCAAATGGGAATTCGCTATTCATTTTTACTTTCTCTACTACGTATAGTAAGTAGGGGAAGTATTGCATTCCACCCAAAAATTCGATACCGAGATTTCACCGGAAATACATGTTTTGAGACCCACTGAATCCAAAAAAAGGATTTTTGGAAACATGTCCGTGTGTGTGTCTGTGTGTGTGTCTGTGAACAGCATAACTCAAAAACGAACAGTCGGATAAACACCAAACTTGGTATTTAGGTTCAGTATCTTCCAGAGATACGACACGAAGGTTTCCAACAAAATCCCCCACCCCAGACTACCCTTTACATGGAACATTTATCGAAAATTTTAATTTTCTCAAAAATGGCTCTAACGATTTTGATGAAAATATCATATGTTTAAGATAATGTCATGAGAAATGAAATGTATATCTCGAATTTTCTGGGAATGTCTCCAAAAGTATTCTTCATTGTGAACGACTTTTGCATAACTGGTAAACCGTAAGAGATAGACAGAATTTTACTACACAAAGAATTTAGATCGCGTTAAAATACACAACTTATGTCATATACATTTCTTTTGTTGAGTGAACCGTTTTCGAGATATTGCTTGTTATTTCCTTAAATATTTCAATACTTATACTTTTTCTCAAATTCGTTATTCATTTTTTTTATGTCCTGGACATGCAAAGAGAATGAAATGCACCACATAGCAACCAGCGTTAAAATATTTGACTATCGCTTATAACCTACCATATTCCCCTTGCATCTACAAGAAAATTACCAATAAGATTGACATCTCGATATCTCGATTAACTTGAAGCATATGGAGAATAGGCGTTTGTAAACATAGATTGTACAAGAGTAGAGAAAGTCATGTGAGTGTAACACATCAGATTTTTTTTTTACGTACTGGACATGCAAAGAGAATGGAATGCGCCACATAGCAACCAGCTCTTAAAAAATTTTACTGTCGCTTAAAGTCTACCATATTCTCCTGTCACCTACAAGAAAATTAGCAATAAGATTAACATCTCGATTAACATGAAGCATATGAAGAACAAGTGTTTGTAAATATAGTTTGTACAAGAGTAGAGAAAATCATGCGAGTGTAACACATCAGATTTTTTTATAGAACTATGTAAGAAGAGAGATGAAATCATACTTAAATGTAACAGACTTCAGCCAGAAGCAATTGTTGCATTTCTCGCTCATGCGATAAAGGAACTTAACACGATGGAAGTGTTCATGGCAACTTAGATGGCAGATAGTGCAAGAAAGAAACAAGCAGCCCAGCATATTATATGCTCTTGTGAGATTTTGACTGGCAGGAAATAAATTGCTTTTGGGAAAATGTTTTTAAAATCAGAAGAATTTAAAACCATATCTGTGTAGTGGGAAATAGTCGATCCTTGGGTTGTTTTTCCAGTGTTGTTCTTCCTCGGCTATAGATGCTTGTCGGTTGTTGCGATTGCATTCCTAATTATATCTAATTACTAAATCTCCGGTTATAGTGGGTGAGGCAAGTTAAAGAATACACTGTAATTTTCCCTTAATCAATGAAGTTTATTCACAATTTAAATAATTATGGGCGGCTAGCTTTCCCATTATTATAATCCCACCACTTTAAATAAGTCAGGAGCCTAGCTATCTGCACACGCACTCCCACCCTTGTATGCACCCACGTGCATTTATAGCACCTCGTGCCGACGACAATTCTAGAAGATCAGTTAGCGAGAGAGAGTGGGCTCCGAGGCCTTGTCTGCCCTTATATACGGGAGCCTAGTGACGCTCACCTCTGCGTTTAAAAATGTAACGACGTTTCCTATTGGTCCTCAGACCACGTTACCTTAACATGTATGAGAATGAGTGACTTCAGATCCTTGCGCATACGCGTCATCTTGGAGCGTTGTGAAGCCAGTTCCATATCTCCTCTTTCTTTTCTCTATCTGTCTCTTTCTATTTCTGCGTACCGTTACTAGTTCCCTGCCTGTTGGCTTGGTGAAAGGTACGTTCTACTTAGGATTATGCTTTCCTGGAATTTTACTAGCTCGCCCGTTTCTTACAATGAGCTCTGTACAAATGTTAGATGTTGAATATTTTAACATTTTAGTGAATTAAATGATTACTGTACAATTCTTATATGTATGGTTCCCCGTTCATATGTACAATTTCTATATATGTACAATATATCCCCTTTCATGTGTTATGAGACACTATTCCTTAGGAAAGGGTGGAAACATAATGAATTGGCTTTAAAACGATACAGGTGGCACAACAAGCCTAAGGCTGAAGTGAATCCAGAGCAATGACAGAAATCTGTACCGTGTAAATCAAGACAAGAGAGCCTTTACAATGCTAGAGGCATTATCTATTTTTTCAAACAAGTACTCTAAAAAATGAAACTTTGCCAATTGTAAATTTCTTCCAATTTTCCATAAAAAAATGTCTTAACTTACTAAAAATAAACCACTACCTTCTTGATTGCGGAGGGTTTACAGCAATATAGGCATATTCTAAAGTTTTTATCTAAATGTGTATTAGTTTCTTCATGAAGTATGTAGTTTTTATGTACCTACTAATATAAATCGCATCTTCTCGCGTAATGGAGCTGAGGGATGGTGGGGATTATTTAACACAGTGACTAAGTTTAAAATTTCACGAAATGCATAACACGCGGAGCTAAGATTGAGCATGATGGGATTAATATGAAATTTTCAATTCGGGTAATGTTTTTCGTTTGCTACAGTACACTATAAGCATTCCCAAAATATAGTTGGGGAATTGGAGATCTGTAGCTGATGAATTTCGTAAGTTCAGTATGTTTGCATCATCTGCAAATAGTACTCTATTAGTTGCACTTCCAATGTATGAATAAGAAATAGAATATAGCCTAGGATTGATCCTTGAGGAATTTGCATGCATAATTATTCCCTATTCTAAGGTACAATTTTCATTTTTAGAACAGAAGTTTCTCTCTGTATTTTCTATTCCTTCATAATAGATATAAAACGTTTCAAACGTTTGCTTTTTACTTCATAATGATAATAAAAATTATAATTAATATTTATATGATTCACAGTCAAAAATCTTTTGCTAACTCAAAAACTCCTCCTAAATGCACCTTTTCATTGAAGTAGTTAATATTTCATTAGCGAGTTTATGTATTATATTTTCAGTTGAAATTATTTTGCTCAAACCGAGCTGCTCTTTAATGAGAACATTGTTACTTTCAGGATAAGTGTTGTTTCTCAAACACCTCTGGAGATGCTGGAAAATATATATATTTGTCTGTAATTAGTACAATTTTCCTTTTCTAACCTTTTCAACAGAAGCATCAATATTGTGTGCTTTAGCCTTTCGGCCTGGCCTATAAGGATTCATAACACAGATAATAACAATGTAATTTTTAAGGAAATTTACTCTATGTGTGCCAATTTTGCATTCTTATTGTAGCTTTTTAATAATATTACTCATTTCCGTTAAGGTTCTGGTAATCAGTATATTAATTCCTAGTGCACTTTTATAACTAGAACATGAGGTTAGACTATTTGTTACATTAATTCAATCTTCCATATTTTAAAGATTTTCAATTTCTAGACGGTAATATTAATACTGTTTATGTACCAAGTACGCAAACTACGGCTTCAGGGACGAAATACGAAGGAGTTCTCTAAAACATTTGCGTACTAGATGCATACAATTGTTTTCAGTAAATGCTCTCTACATTGTATAAAATAAAATAAATATAATTAAGAACTTTATAATAAATATAAACGGCATAGTCAGTCATATGTTGACACATTCTTTTGACAGCTAAATCCTACACTATGAACCGTACCAATACCTCCTAGGAAGCGTTGACCGTAACAATACGAGATTTGTGGCGGAAAATATGAGGGAAAATCCCGAGGAAATTTCAATCCGAGCCAGAAACATTGAATCGGAACTATTGCCAGCAAAATCTGAGCAGCAGTATGAAAAGGAATGTATGTGATGGATTTTCATTTTCAGGAATAGTTTCAAATTTGCTAATAACTGCCATTTTTACTTGCATATTGCTGAATAAAACTTTCATTTTGTATAGAGTTTCAGATAAACAGTAAGGCGAGGTTAAAATAGATTAATTGTTTTTAAATGAATTGTTTTGCGAAAATGCTCCTAACGTTTATGTTTAGTATAATAAACAATGTTGGCTATTATTTATTTTTATACCACGTATTTTGTTTAAAACCCTGTTAAAGCTAATTGGACTGGTCACTGCCAACTGGCTTTTGTTTATTGCGCCGCTAAAGTACTTTTTTTGCATGTTAACATCCGAACAAGCTGCTGCTTTAGAGGGCGTACACTAAAAATATTATTTTATCATCTTGCTGCATGTTTTTTATTGTTTCTTGCTTTATTTCCTATGAATTTTTAGTTTTACAACTACCTAATAAACCTGCAATTGTATTTAATCCTTTTAGAACATATTTATTAACTAATTAAAGCTGTGGAAATAAAATGTTCCTTATTGCCTCTTAAAATATTAGGTTCCTTTGAAATTATATAATGTAATGCTTTACATAACACCACTTATTTTCTGAATTTTGGACTTTACCTATGCTGTAATTGAGCATATAAATAGTTAATAAGTAAATAATGAAATGAAGAAGTTGTAATGTGGAATTTTAAAACGTGTGTCTAGGTATTCCAAGATGTAATAAAACAAATGACTTGATAATATTCCCAGGAAGCAAATGTTGGATTACTGCTTTAAACGGTATTTAATTTGTGATAAATTAATTTTCAGAATAATTTTTTGGATTGTATAAATATGAAAGACAAACCGTGAAGAAGTAACATGAAGGTTACGTAATAGTTGTAATCAATACATTAAAAAAGAAATATTTGCCAGAGTAACGTTGTGAAACAAAATCTCAATGAAAGAGAATATTTTAAAACGCGAAAGTATTAGTAAATAATGCATAATATAAATAAATATTATTTTAATATGTAAAACTCACACGCAGTTGAAAGTGCAGTGAAAAGGAGGGAAACCAACAATGTGTTCTGATTGTAGGAGGTAGGGTAGGAGCAACATGTTTTGGGGATGGGAGACTAAGCGTATACGCCGCAGACGTGTTAGATCAACGCAGAAGAATCTTAAAGATATATAGTATAGAGTTTAATAATGCAAATGGTTAAGGAGACGAAGAAATACCATGAGTTGTATTTAAACTTAAATGGGAAAAGGCTCAGCAAGTAAACAATATATCCTCACGCTATTCCCCCGTAGAGTGAAAGAATTACATTACGTTAGGAAGTAAATGGGTTTATCTAATCACGAAATACATAGAATAATTACTCCCACGCATTTATGGAAAGAAGTTTGAAAGCTAAATTTGATAATAATGAAGTTAAGTTATTAAGTAAACTGTAAAGGTACGTATCAGGAAGGGGCCCCGGAATCGGGGCAGAGCACCGCACGCAGCCCGCCGGCCAATTGTGTTTCCAACGTGACCCCTGGGATGGAGGGATGAGAGGAGAAACCCGAAGTGTGACCAGATCCGGATGCCGAAGGGCGTAAGCATGGACGGGGTTACTAACGTTTCCAGATAGAAGAAATCCGACGCCGCCCGGTCCCTTTCCATAAGCCACCAACCTTCAGCCTCCCTCGGAGCTGAGGAGAGTCCTAACTGAGCGGTAGCTCTGAATCCCAGCAGTAGCCCAGCCAGAACCTACCGAACACCGTCGCCTGGTCCCACAACCCTGAAACAGATGACAAGGAAGAATGTTGGGTACAGAAAATTAAAGGAAGGGGAGTTATGGTACGGGATGAACTACCCCAGCATTCGCTGGCGACCCGGAAACCACGAAGAACCCATGGGCTAGAGTGGGCTGTCGTATGGAATCGATTCAGGAACCTTCCGGACGCGGGCCTTCCCGCTAGGTAAGTTATTGAGTAACTTGGTTGTGTCAAAACTATAGCATCACATACTCTTACATTATCCAAATAAGGAACGCAAGCATCGAATTTTACCGTTTCTTGGTAGGAAGAAATATGTAATAACTAATAACTAATTAATAAATGATTGTGAAAAGTTAAAAATTGTAATTAAATTTCATGGGTAATTTCGTGAATTAAAGGAGGGATTGTTTAATTGTTATTAACACTTAAATGTTTTAAAAGAGCAAGAAATGCATACGAATTTGACCATTTTTAACAATCGTCTTAAATAAACGACAGTATACATATTTAAAATAAAGAGAGTTGAAGGTTGTTACACTACATCACTAAAATGTTCTTACTTGAATGCGTTTCGGGAGACGGTTTGCTCCCATCGTCAGCATGTCCTCAACTGATTTTGCCGGTCATTGTCTGGGGGATGTGTGTGGCTAGTGGTGTTCTCTGGTGCTGGGTGATGAACCTTCAAAGGCTGCTGGGTGGCGGCAGTTCGAAATTCATTAGATGATTCCTGTGTTTGACGATATTTATTTTTTTCAGATGTCCAATTCATTGCTGCTGTTGATCGGTTTTAAGAGTTTTATGTTCGGAGTGATATCATGGTTTGAAGATCAGCTATCTGATTTATCTGGCTGATTTTGGTAAATGCATCTCATATGCTCTTTAAGTCTTATTTCAAGATTTCTTTCGGTTCTTCCTATGTATACCAGGTTACAGTCATTGCAAATAATTTAATATATACCAACTAATTTATCGTTGGAGATAGAATCTTTTGTTCTGTTGTATAGTAGTAGTTCTGTATATTGTGGTTATTCTGTGGAGACAGGGTGATGTATTTCTTGAAAATCCTTTGAAATTTATGTTGTGTCCAAGGGTGATAAGTGAATTTCCTATATGCTTGTGGTTTTTGTTGTCTCTTTATTTTAAATATGACACATCACTGTTACTAGCATCTGAATCTTCAAAATTATATACTTATACATTTGAGTTCTTATTCAAGTAATTCAAAAATCATACATTCCTGATACCCATTTCGGTGTCACGAGTCTCGGCTAAGTAATTAATTAAATAAATGCCATTTGTAAAAATCTTTTAAAATTGAAAGCCGACCCATAAATAACATTTTCTTTGCACCACAAAATCATCTTCGCACTAATATCTTGCCATCCAAAGTTTGTCCGGTAGATATGACTCATAAGACTAACCTGAAGTAATAAATCAAGGGCTCTGCATTATGTGACAGTTATATTAAACCTGAGTCTCTGCGTCTCAAGATGTGGAACTGCCTTTGAGAAAAACAAAGACGAGCTGCGTCACAGGAAGAAAGAGAATCATAAAAATTTGATTCTGCTACGTTGCTGGAGGACAAAGCTTAAGGTTACCTTGCATCATCTGAAAAATCCGATTAGGTTTCCCTCTCCTTCAACTAAAGTGGAGTAAATAACCTACAAATTGTTTTAAAAACCTTGTGGAATGTTTAACCGAAATTCAAAGGCGATCCTTCTTTGTAAGCTCAAAAGTTTGTTGAACGTAGGAAACCGGGCAAGTGATGCTCAAAGCAATATGAGCTTCTTTTAAGGAACTAAAACCCGTAGCTTTTACCGCTTTCTTGTATAGAAATTTACTTCTTTGCCTGTAGTATAACCTAGATTCTGGCACTGCATACCTATTCTTATATTTTAAGACCATTAATTTCAACAATGAGTTAAGGCAACTCCTCATTGAAAATACTAAAAGCAGCAGTTCTTGACCTATCAACTTCAAATTTACGTGATAATTAGGATGTACTGTTCAAATAAATACCAAATCTAGAACCTCTTAGTTAAACCACCACTACGAAATTAGTTATTTACTGTATTTTAGGTTCTAAATTTACACTTTTTCAAAATACTCCTCGCGAAGAACAATTAGAGATTTCTGGTTCAAAATGGAATTAAAACTTTATTTAAAAAATCCGAGATTTAAATAACGTGATGCAATTTGAACTTTGAGGGTTATTGAGGAAAACTGTTGATGAAGAATGCACATGTATGGCGTATGACCAGGAGCGGTGGGGGACTTAGCATCTAAGGAGACCTTTTGTGCCTAGGCCCCTAACGGGACGCAAGAGGAGACAGAGCAGAGGGCAGGGTCCCTACATTTTCCAGGTTGAAACTCTCCGGTAGCAACTGGTACAACCGGCTACCCTTCAGGCTTGACAACCAACTGGGGAGCCCAGGACTCGGAGGCCGCCCCCATTCTGAGGGACGAAGTGTTATAGACAGCATCCATTTTCCCTGCCATACCACGCCGAGACTCCCGCCGACACTTGCAACCCTGAAGCAACCAAGCAGATGAAAGGTAAAGTGAAATGAGAAGGGTGGATAGGAAATTTGGGGGATGTAATGAACTTTCCCAGCATTCGTCTAGCGACCCGGGGAAACACCCGAAAATATCCATGGGTCAGGAAGATCGGCCGTGGGAATCGAACCCACGACCTCCCGAATGAGAGTCACACGTACCACCTCGCTCGGTAAATACATATGTAAATTGGAGTATGAAGCAAAATACATGGGCACCAGCTTATAAATTTTTGAATTACTTAAGAAATTACTGGAATGCTGAAAGAAGAATAAGAAGCTAGAACGTCTATACATAATAAAACACAGAAGACTTTTTGGCCACTTTTGGACAACATTTCACCGATGGGTTGCCTTAAGCAGACAACAAAACGAAATAAATTAGCAAGAAGAGGAAATGCAACTGGCCGAGAGGTCTTGCATTTACATAATTCAAAAAACATCCATTCACGGCTTCCTATCCTGTTCGCATCCTACGTATTGTATGCTTCACATTACCGGAATACTTATATACATTATGTAAAATGTAATTGCATTGACATATTTCTTTCGGGAAATTCCTGGCAAATTTATCCAGTTAGAACTTTTCGGATGACGTTGCAATCCTCAACAGTGCTTTCATCCGCATATATTTCACGCGAATATGAAGAATGTGCCAACGAGAGGATGCACAGAAGAAAAAGCCCTTTCATACCAGGCCACCTAGGGCAAGCTATCATAGTTCTGTTAACGGCTCTTTTGAAAGAGTGAGTATTACTTTCATATTATTACTCGTGTCACATGCATTAATAAATGCATTTTTATTTAGAATAATGAGTTTTGATTCGGCGTAGCCGTGGCCGAGTGATTAGACCGCTCGCCTCTCACCAAGGCGGCCCGAGTTGATCCCATGGACCCGTATGTGAGATTTGTGGTCGAAAAAGCGGTGTCTGGGTGGGTTTTCTCCGGATTCTCGGTTTCCCCGCCATTCATCATTCCACCGGTGCTCCATCTTCACCTTTCCTGCCATTCTCTCTCGCATCTCATCTTTCATCTTCGCTCTTCCTTCTTCGCTCTCATCCCGGCCGTCGGGCTGATTCCCCACCCTTTTGTCACTCTCCTATCCACAGAGCGTTAACCCTCCCCCGACAGGTATCTGACCACAGCATTGGCTTGTAAGTCCTTGGGAAGTCTAAGTCCTACGAAGGGGAGGATAATCGGAGATTACTTTGCTTTTGAGTTTTGAGCCATACTGCGCGGCATGGCTCAAGTGGTAACGCCGGTGGCCCGCCATTCGGAAGGTCCCAAGTTCAAACCCCCGGGGCCAACCAATCTGACCGAAGGTTTTTTTAGGGCGTTTCCTTGGTCGCTATGTGAATGCTGGGTTGTATAATTTTCCTATCATCTGTCTCATCAGTACAATTCGTTTCCACCTTCACCGCCATACCATCCTGGATATGCTATGATCCAAAAGTTTGCTTGCTCCTCGACAGGTTCCTGACACAAGGCATTGACTTGCAAGTCCTTGGGGGTGTAAATCGTACAATGAAGAGGTTAACCCGTTAAAGAAGAAAAGTTTGAACCATTCCCAGTAAAACTACATGCAATATAAAGTTGCTGAGGTCATTTAACAAACCTCGTATTCCCGACGACTTCTTCGTTTCATTATTTCCGGACAGTGGTGTAGCCGTTCATTTTGGAGTGGTACCAATAATTTTACTGAATAAATAATAATAATAATAATAATAATAATAATAATAATAATAATAACAACAACGATATATGCTGGCTTCAAATTCCACATCGTGAAAGACAACTGAAAATCGACATGACTTTAAAAGAATGACTAAATATTGAGCAATTCGAACCATTAATAATGGATATCTTGGAATTGGCTAATGCTACAAAAATTATTTAAAATAAATTGTGTGTTTAAAGATATCCACATTCATGTACTACGTTTTCGTCTATCACTTCACGTTTACCCGTCACATAGGATTATACAAAGTTCCTGCCGAATGAAGTGGACTTCATGGGCTACTCCCGAAAATTCAACATATATTTTATTTGTCATGTAAAAATATCTTTAATATGTGCTATTTTATAAAAATCGCAGCCTTTTTTTAGGAAAATAAACATTTCGAAACATGTTCCATGTAAAGTTAGGAATATTTTATTGAAAATATTCGTGCATCTTTGGAGGTACTGAACCTAGGTACCAAGTTTAGTATTTATCTGACTTTTCGTTTTTGAGTTATGCTGTTCACAAACACACACGTACACACACGGACCTTTTTCTAAAAATATTTTTTGGGGGTTCAAAGGGTCTGAAAACACATATTTCCAAATGTAATCTCAGTATCGAATTTCTAGGCGAAAGCAATGCCCTCTCTACCTACTCTATATGTGTTGAGGAAGTAGAAAGGAATCAAAATATGCAAGCCTGTCAAAATGAATTCGTGTGTTTTGTATGTAAAATTCAAATCACGATGGAGGTATGTTTTATAAAATTAAATAATTAATAATAGATAATAAAATTCCCTAACATTTCGAAGAAATTTCCTAGGATATATGCCGAAATCCCTTCCTCCTACGTCAGTGATTTGTGTATACAAATTCGTTTTTACTTTCTCTACCACGTACCTAGTAGGTAGAGAAGGTATTAAATTCCATCAAAAAATTTGATAGATTTCACGGCAATACATCTTTTGACGTCCGCTGAATACAAAGCATGTTTTGAAAAAAAACCTTGTTTGTGTTTTGTGAATGTGTGAACGGCGTAACTTAACGAAAAGTCGTATGAACACCAAACATTGTATTTAAATACAGAACCTTTCAAAGATACGACACAAAGATTTTCAAGAAAATCTCCCTACCACAAGCTACGCTTTACGTGGAACATTTTGCGAAAATTTTAATTTTCTTAAAAATGAATAACAATTGTGATTAAAATTATGAAGATATTAACATGACAAATAAAATGCAATTCTTAAATTTTCTGGGAATATCATTTGAAGTCCTCTTCATTCGGAAGGAATTTTGTGTAATCGTATATAACTGGTAAACATTAAGCTTATACGAAAAAGTGCTACACAGGAAAAGTAAATTTGTTTAAAACATAGTTTATAAGAAACAACTTTTCTTATGGTATCAGCAATTTCCGATATATCCATCATTAATGGTTCGAATTGTTCAATATTTATGCATTCTTTTAAAGTCCTGTAAACATTTAATTGTTTCTCGCAATTCCATTGAAACAGTATAGAATGTTAAGGACAGCATTTAGCGTCCAACTCTTAAACATTTCCCTATCGCTGTTCTCTTTGTATCTATATCGAAATGTGTAATGCAGTTATTTCTGCAAAATCTTATTTGGATTAAAACGAAATAAATATAAAAATAAGCTTTAGTACGACTAGTTTGTATATCCACTAATAAACGATAGAGGGTAGAGAAAGTCATATGAAAATATCACATCAGATTTTTAATAGAACTATTGCCGACAGCTTTAGGAAGCTTTAGATTCCTATCTCAAATTACCAAGTCTGTAGAGTTCTGCACGGGCTTGGGTCTAGTTTGGAATAATTTAATTTATCACAGTCAGCATAGCATTTTGCTTGTCATGTAAGTATCTAAAAGCGTACGGTATTTTAATATGTTTTAATCCCTGATTTGAGATTCCCGGAATAACACATTTGTTGCAATCCATAGCAGTAGTAATACTAATAATAAAATAAATATTCGTGCTGACCATTACGAACAGCGTTAGAACAGCACAGCAGCAGCCATCTCCGCCTCCCTCTATTCACCCGCATCCAGGATATCTTGAGCAGAGTAGTTATAAAGGCGACATGTGGTCAATAAGGCTGTATACTCACAACATGCCACTTATTACATGCATATTCCAGAACCTCAGGTATCACTATTTCTGTAAAGTTGCTTCTCAATTGGTCGCAAAAATGAGTGCATCCATTACCAGTCCCCCAACGTAGGAAAGAATTCCAAGGTCGGTACCGGAAATCGAACCCGAGATCCTTCAGAGCGCAGGCAGCAACGATTTGTAGACAAATAATAATAATAATAATAATAATAATAATGATAATGATAATAATAATAATAATAATAATACAACTACAATACAATTTTATTTAAAACAAAATTGGACAATCCGACCCGGGCCGGGCTGAAAAAGTTTGGCTCTGCAGCCCTCTAACGAGCACACACTTCTGGCGAGATTGTATACACATTTATTGACGTCTAATACGTGGTGTCGCAATACATTTTCATGTTTCTAGTCTGCCACAACACAATAAACATTATATTAGGATAGATTATGACCTTATAAAGCCTATGCAATTCAACATGTCTACCTTCATTATCAACACACTGTTCCCATTGCCTTGTGGTACAGTGGCTTCATTTTATGCCAAGGCCGCGGATCGCACAAACGTGTGCTCCGCACACAGTCTACTACACTGCGGGGTTTTCGTTCCGTAACTCCCGCGTTACTTACTCACCAGTGTTAGTAACATATATGTAATGTGTACTAACCTTGTTATAAGTGTTGTTGAAAGTCATGACCATTTGCGGGAAGACATTGACATCGTCGGATGAAATTGCCATTTACACGTATAAGTTCTTCTTGTGTAACGTTCATAATTTCAGCGCTTATATTGTCCTTAAGTTCGTCTATGGTGTGGGTATTGTTCCTATAAACTTTATTTTTAGCGTTTAGCGTTTTGACCAAATATCTCACAGCGTCTCCACCCGGAACTGGATAACCAGGAAATTGAGGCTGAAATTATCTACACACCTGTCTACATGATAGTTTTCGTGTATGTATCGTCATAAAACATTATGTTCAAGCTTGAATTTTTTGGCAGGCATTTCCGTGGACAAATAGGAGAATAACTTTCCTAGGAAATCACACACAACACACACTGTCGAAACACTTCACAACACGAAGACAAAGTAGCGATTGAGACAGCTCACAGCTGATAAACGTAATCTTGGCACGTCCTGCGCAGTGGCATAATACCGAGGTCACTGCCGTTTCGGCCGATACGCATGTAAGGCGCTTGTGGCCTTGGCATAAAATGAAGGCACTATAATACGGAACACGCGCCGTAAGATTTGAGGGGTTATTAGCAAGCTTGTCGCTCTTATTCGCTTTTTCAGCTCGTGCACATCTGGCACCCTGGTAGCATAAATTCGGCTCTTGATGAAAACCCATGAAAAAATAATCAAGCTGAGTGAGGCTGGGGCAACAGCGAGCAAGGATACCATCCTGCCATAACTGTACCTCCAGGAAGAACTGCAACATGTCCAGGTAGATTTTCTCGGTAATTGTCTTGTGTTGATAATGAAGGTGTTACATACTGAACTGCATTAGGCTGTAAAAGGTTCCTACTCTATCTCAAAATATGTATTGTTTTGTAGTAGACCAGGGATATAAAAATGTATTGAGGCTTTATGGGCATACTGTACATATACGTAGACAACGTGCATAAACTTTTGGATGAATAACTTCCACAAGCTCTCAAAACCGACTATGTCCATATTTAGCATCATTACTTTTACATAAAACGAAACGCTAGACAACGAGCTTAGTTCTAAACATGTATTTGAAAAAACTGAATACAAATAAATATCCAGTGAAAATTAGAATATCTGTTTTACTGCTTGTGTAGTTTCTAATTTAGTATGAATGTGACCGAGCCGAGAATTTTGTTAAAATGCAAATCAACTCGGATGGCATCAAAAGTTGTCTGGCAAATTCCGCTCGGTTGTACACACTTGAAGCCGGTGCCTAACAAAGCAGGAATACAAAACACGGCTATTGTTTATTCAGCTTCACTCGGTTTCACTTCTAAAAGTTTTGTGACTATGTTTACATAACCAGAAAAGATACCTACATGGAGAACTTTCCAGCGCAGTATGGTAGAAATAAATCCTGTTGGGAATATAAAACATTTGGCTCGGAGCTACAAAGTATATTATCCACCAAAGTCAGACAGCAAAAGAATTTTAACGTTTCGTCTTAAATCGTAGAGCCTGCTTTAATCAACGAAACAAAAGAATATCGTTGGTTATGTAAATGAATAACAATGCATCTCTACCTACCAAGAATCGTTCTACATTTGACACGATGTATCTTAAGGCACAATGTGCCCGTTTCTGTGTTATTTGTCGCTGAAAAACCATTTATCTAAACCGTTATTAACAAATTGTGAAACAAAGTTGTGATTTATAAAATTATATTTATTGAATTTTTAGAGTTTAGAAGGTTTGAGTTAACGGAGAAATTGGTGAAGGTGACTAGGAGAACAATTTTTTATTTTTTTTTTGGATGACTTCAAACTAAAGGAATCTACAAAGAATATGCCAGAAAAATCAGTTGATAAAATTAAAACGATCAATTTTAAAGCAGAGTATCTCTTTGTATCTATAAAGAAGTAACGGAAGCATTTTATATTGGATAGGCACTGACGTTAATGTATGTAATGCGGTATATAGAACAAAAAAATGATGTGTTACACTCACATGACTTTCTCTACTCTTGTAGAAACTATTTTTACTAACGCTTATTCTCTTTTGAAGAAACTTATTGCTAATATTCTTGCAGGTGCAAGGGGAATATGGTAGGCTTTAAGCGATAATCAAATCTTTTAAGAGCTGATTGCTATGTGGAGCATTCCATTCTCTTTGCATGTCCAGGACATAAAAAAAAGAATAATGGATTCCCATTTGAGAAAAGTAGAAGTACTGGAAAATTCAAACAAATAAAAAGGAATATCTGAAAATTATGCACTCGAGAAAAAAAGTATGACATAAATTGTGTGTTTTAATGAGATCTACATTCTTTATGTAGTAAAACTTTGCCTATTTCTTACTGTTTACCAGTTATGCAAAAATCATTCAGAATGAAGAGGACTTTGGAGGAAATTCCCAGAAAATTCATGACAAACATTTCATTTGCCATGAAAATATCTTAAACGTATGATATTTTAATCAAAATCGTTAGTCATTTTTAGACAAAATCAAAACATTCAGGAAATGTTCCATGTAAAGGGTGGGAGATTTTCTTTAAAATATTCGTGTCTCATCTTTATATTGAACCTAAATACCAAGCTTTTAAATTTAATAAATTAAATATTTAACCGACTTTTCGTTTTCGAGTTATACTGTTCACAGACAGACAGTTATTCAGGGGATCTCAAAACTTGTATTTCTGGTAAAATGTTGATATCAAATTTTTGGGTGGAATGTAATACTTCCCCTAGTTACTATACGTAGTAGAGAAAGTAAAAATACCATTCTTGAAATATTTACAAAATGTTAAGGACTAAAGCGCTAATGGGTAAACACTCAAATAAGTCTCTCCTGTTATTGAATTTCATTACAAGGTTTACTGATAAGCACTTATGTTCATGATAAGGTTTATTTACATAATGTATAAAACGTGAGTAACTATTTTCATTTTCAATTTATTTATTCATTTATTTATTATCATTAGGGCTAATTGAGTGCTATGGCTGGAATTCGTGTATAAAATCAAAGCACCAAGATAAAGTCAGCATCTAAGTGTTCATCAATATTATATAATGGATTTTAAGTGGACCACTTGTTCATTACATTATTAAATCCAAGGACACCTACAGAATGGACAGCTACAGGTAATCTGTTGAACATGTTAATAGCCGAATTATAAAACTAATCTTTACTCTTAGTAAATCTAACATGTGGTTGGACAAGAAAATAATTATAACGAGTTGAATACTGATAAATATGATGTGTGCTATTGACATCTACAAGAGAGATTATTATCCTATACAAGCTGTTTAAAATATATTGATTAATAACGGTCAATATGCTTTCCTGAACAAATATTGGCTTACAATGAGTTGTTATATGCTGAATTTGCTCTTATATGCAGTGCCTGTAAATATAAAATTAATATCTTGTCAACTCCAGTCCCATTACCCCAAATATTATCAGCATTAATCAAAATAATTTAAAAAAAACATAACATGCTTGCTTTAAGTACAAACCCTGATTTTAGCTTACAGCAAATAAAGCATATGTGACAATTTAGTACAAACATGATTAGTATGAAATTAATTGTTCTTCCACACAATCCGTGTGTTGTGTCGTCCTCCGTGGTGTAGTGGTTACCATGCTAGGCTTGAGGTTCTTTTACCCGCCGTAAATCTACGACACGGGACCACCGGCTTTACTTTCCTTCCGTAGGAAGCCATGCAAGGATTTTTACTCCCCAAAAAATCCATCGCCCTCCGCCTGGTTTGAACCCGTGACCTCAGGAACTAAAGGGCGCATCAGGGACATCACAATACAAGAAGGTTCGTGTGGCGAGACAATTCCTAGGGTGTGTCACTGCTATTAACGTTGACTGCAATTATACGACCTCTCAACTGTTTTCCCTGAGGTACTATGAAAGTTGCTGTATGTAATATCGAAAAAGGACCTTGTTACACGAATCTACACAGTATATGAGTTACTATTCACGCAACTACACGTATTTGACCATGATTGTCCATGTCTGAACTGTCAATGTACATTGTATAATCAAGTAGACCGACAATCCGAATCCCTCTTGTAATTTAATGCACGATTTATTTTTTACTTTCTCTACTACGTATAGTAAGTACTCGTACATGTTTTGAGACCCCCTGAATCCAAAAAAAACATTTTTAGAAACATGTCCGTGTCTATGTCTGTCTATCTGTGTGTGTGTGTGTGTGTGTGTGTGTGTGAATAGCGTAACTCAGAAACGAACAGTTGGATAAACACCAAACTTTGTATTTAGGTTCAGTATCTTCCAGTGATGCGACACGAAGGTTTTCAAGAAAATCCCCACACCCCAGATTACCCTTTACATGGAACATTTTTCGAAAATTTTAATTTTCTCAAAAACGGCTCTATCGATTTTGATTAAAATATCATATGTTTAAGATATTTTCATGTCAAATGAAATGTATACCTCGAATTTTCTGGGAATGTCTTCAAAAGTATTGTGAATGACTTTTGCATAACTGGTAAACCATAAGAGATAGACAAAATTTTACTACACAAAAAATGTAGATCGCGTTAAAATACACAATTTATGTCATATACATTTTTGTTGTTGTTGGGTGAACCATTTCGAGATATTGCTTGTTATTCCCTTAAATTTTCCAATACTTATACTTTTTCTCAAATGGGAATTCCTTATTCAATTCTTTTTATGTCCTGGACATACAAGGAGAATTGAAGGCGACAAAATAGCAACCAGCTCTTAAAAAACTTGACTATTGCTTAAATACTACCATATTCCACTTGCATACAAGAAAATTAGCAATAAGATTAACATCTCGATTAACATGATGCATATGAAGAATAAGCGTTTGTAAAAATAGTTTGTACAGGAGTAGAGTAAGTCATGTGAGAGTAACATCAGATTTTTTGTCTTGTATATCAAAGAGTATTAATCCCAGCAACCAGCTATTAAGAGATAGTCTTTGCTTAAAGGCTACTGTATTTCTATATTCCCTTGCAAATGCAAAACAAGGGGAACATAGTACGCCTTAAGCGATAGTCAAATATTTTTAGAACTGGTCACTATGTGTAAAATGTAATTCTCTTTGCATGTCAAAAGATCGTTTCTGCAAATGTTTATCTCGATTAATATGAAATAGATGGAGAATAACAGTTTGTAAAAATAGTTTGTACAAGAGTAGAGAAAGTCATGTGAGTGTAATACATCAGATTTTATTTCTTTATTTTTTTTGGTGGAGATTTTTTGATAAAGTATGAAAAGTACACCCATTGTCTATCCAACGTAACTTTAGGTCCCATAATACACACACTATGCTGTTGCTAACACGAGTTCCTTTAAAAAAAAGCTTCTGGTGCGTTACATTCACATGACTTTGTCCACCCACTATTGTTTATTACTTTCTCTACTACGTATAGTAAGTATTCTACCCAAAAATACAATACCGAGATTTCAGTGGAAGTATATGTTTTGAGGCCCCCTGAATCCCCCAAAAAAAGGATTTTTGGAAACATGTCCGTGTGTGTGTGTGTGTGTGTGTGTGTGTGTGTGTCTCTCTCTCTCTCTGTCATTCTGTGTGTCTGTGAACAGCATAACTCAGAAACGAACAGTCGGAAAAACACCAAACTTGTAATTTAGGTTCAGTGTCTTCCAGAGATGCGACACGACGGTTTTCAAGAAAATCCAACCACCCCAGATTATTCTCTACATGGAACATTTTTCGAAAATTTTAATTTTCTCAAAAATGACTAAGGATTTTGATTATAATATCATATTCTGGCACGTGAGGTGTTAATATGTTTAAGTTGGCAACACGAACCGAAATATAATGTAATAGTATTGGGGGTTGAACTCCAGTTCTTTAATAGCGTCTGGCGCTAACTCAGTCTCTCTTGCAATGTAGTAATAGTGCAGTGCGTGTGGAACATAGGGACCTCTCCGCCGATAGCAAGACAGGTAATCTGTATTTATTCTTAATATATTCAGTCATCTAAACTTCTGCCATGTAATTTCTTCAAGTAAATAGATCCTTCTATCCTTCCACATCATGATTTAGACATATTTTTAGGCGTTTTAAGGTATTAGGGAACTTAGTTCAGCTCGCCCCTGTCGGACCTCGTGTAGATTAATGTTTGAAACTGTTTTTGGTACCTTGCTCTACCCTCCGTGATTTAAATATAATGTAGAGTTTACGACAATTGTCGTGAGTCGCCGGGCATTATGACATTTTGAAATGCAAATTTTATTTCTCTCAGCCTGAAATGTAGTTGCGTGATTTGGTCCTCCACGTGTTCGTTTGAGAATGTAACCCCTTAGTTTTGGTTTAATGGTAAGGCTTTCTATTTCAAAATTGGGGTTTATCTTCTAAATTCCTTTAAAAGTATTTCTTTAAAAGTCCCGTCTTTATATCTTTGTTTTGAGCTCACTTTAATATTTTCCATTGTCTTGCTGTATTGGCGGTGTGTCGGTAATTTTTGGCTTCGTTTTCCCCTTACCATTAAGTAAATGCTGTTAAATTATGTCTGTATGAGAAATTGTTTGCACTGTTCTTCTAAATTTCTTGTTTTTTGTTATTTATGAAAAAATTTAGCGATATTTGCAACTTTAATAATGTGGTTGCCGCGTGTTAGCTGGTGTTGCGTCATCTTTGTGTGTTGGTGCAATTCATTAACAATTCTAGAATGTGAAACAAATCTTTTACGGTACGTGTTTTGGGTATTACGTTGTGTGTGTGTATAAAAAAAGAAAAGAAAACGAAGTGAGGTGCATCTATTTAATATAAAAAAAGGAATTCATATTTGTGCATCGTACGTTCGCCGTGAACGCTTAGTAGTAGTACTACGAATAATTTTGTTTCATCGTTGCCATATTTGGTTTTATCTAGTTGCGCAATTATTTATTTTGAAAGTATTTCAAATGACTAATTTAAGTGAAAGTTTCAGCTACCATCAGCTGTGTGCCAGTATCTTCACCTATATAGGTTTAACGAGCATCCCACATGGGCCAGCAAGACTTATCCACCTCCATTGGATGTCGAGTGTGCAGTTATATGTGTGTTACCAGAATTTGGAAAGTTGCACTGGAACCTCTAAGTATGTGCACACGGTTGTGTACCAAGTGTGGTATGTGTATTTTGAACAATTGAAAAGTTTCACAATGCAGACAGGCATGATAACTTTTTATTTTGCTTCACTGAGCAATGCTTATATAAGGCTTTGCTTTTCAGGAATAAAGTGTGCTATGTATGTCTCTGCTAAATTGAAGGTTTTGTCACCATTGTGTATAATGAAAATTCTGGATTTTGTTTTGGTCAATGGAAATTATTTGGTTTGTTATGTTATGCTGCAGTGTAATTGTCTGATGTGTACTGTGTTTAATTACCTTTGACTTCCAGGAATGATATGTGAAAGTGTTAATTTGGTAATTATGTGCTTTGTGCTTTTTCTGGTTTGATTTTGTGTTTCATTATGATGCTGTGATCCTTCTTTGCAGAAGTTGTTACATAAATTTGTGTATGTGTCTTTGTGAGGTTATGTGAGTAGTATGTGGAAGATTTGCCTCGGTGGAACTGCCAAAGAGTAACCCCGATGGTGGTAGCGAGATGTGATGAGTTAACGTCAGCTTCGATGGGATAGCTATAATGTACCCTTGAAGTGTGAATGTTTGAGTTTTCAGGAGGGCTAACATGTACCTGGAAATTTGTGGTGAAAGTCAGGAAATGTTTTAATTATTGGGGTTGCTGAAACGTGCCCAGTATAGCGTGTGTGATGTGTTTACAAAAGAGAGTAAATGCAATGAGAATTTTTTGAGTTTATGCAACAAGTTTTAGTACCATCTTATACAACAAGTTTTAATACCATCTGTTTTCCAGCTTAATCTTGATTCGGTAGATGTAGATGCAACAGTGTAATGTTATATTATTGGTGTCATTCCTGAAATGTTAATGTGATTTGTTTAGTTTATGCCTATGTCAGGCATCTTTGATTTTGCAGCTAGTTGAATGAGACATGTCAGTGAAGATATTTATTTTCTCAGTAATTACTGTGGATGACGATGATAGAAATGATGATAATGATCATAACGAGGAGGATATGATAGTAATGAGAATGAGAATTTGTGTTATTGCAAGTAAAGCATGAGTATTTGTAGTTGATAGCATGTAACGAGGTGTTTATTTTCAAGCATGTAGTAATAATTACGGTAGCTTTGGTAGTTATTTAAGTTAGCATGTTGTATTATTTGAGCCATGGTTAGTATGAAGGATTTTGTTTCATATGTATGTATGTATGTATGTATGTATGTATGTATGTATGTGTGTATGTATGTATGAATGATAACTGCACTTATTCATTTTGTTTGTTGGTTGTACCACCTGGTCAGATATAATATTGGGATCCCAAATAATTTGCTATATTTGTGTTGTGTTATTATGTGTAAACAATGGATGTAATTGACATACTATTCATGTATTCTGGCCCTTTCATGTCTCCTTACTTTGATTCTTAAACAGCTATTGTAAAGTTTTGGCTTGTACCGCTTAGGAAAATTCAGTTTTTATGTCAATGTGTAAGCATTTTTTTTTCCTTTTCTCAGTACTAAAATTGAATGCTTGTAAATTTTTGCAATATTTGTGACATTTTCTGTTCACATTAGTTTAAATGACATACTATTTACTTATTTTATGTATAATGATCTTTTAGGAGCATAAATTATACCTGTTTATTATCCATGTTATAGTGATTTGCTGGTTCGGGAGCTCGAGTGTCCAGAGGAGTGATCCCACATTACAGCACATACCAGAGGCTGCACATATACACACCATGGAGAGCTGCTGACAGTCCACTACACTGCATGTGGCAAAAGAAGCCACTGTTTGGGGGGCAGTCCAAGCCAGCGATTGCTCCCCACATTAACAGCATCGTCCTAAAACAGTAACAACTCTGCGGATGAAACTTCGTCGTTGTGGTGATATGATAATTCCATCCACAAACAGTTACGTCGAGACTTGGTGCAGTGTAGTGCGTGTGTAATCGTGGCAGCAAGGTGTAATGTGCGTGTTCGGGGTTTCACTTACTTAGACAACACATCTTCATTAATATCGTCGGTGGCACTCGAGACTCCATCATGTTCGTATTAGCTTCTCATTAATAATTTAAACAGGTATTCAAATTTACATCTTCTTCTTCGACAGACATTTGACTCCGTCTTACTTTTGTAAATATCCAAATATTGTTTATATATAAGGTTGCAAAGTATTCATTTATTTGTTTGTTCTTTCTGTAATTTATCTGCAAAAAAAAGAAAAATCCTTCTTGCTTCGACGGGGACGTCGATTTGGGTAGCCAGGGGGAGATGTGGCATGTGAGGTGTTAATATGTTTAAGTTGGCAACACGAACCGGAATATAATATAATAGTATTGGGGGTTGAAAACCGGTTCTTTAGTAGCGTCTGACGCTAACTCAGTCTCTCTTGCAATGTAGTAATAGTGCAGTGCGTATGGAACATGGGGACCTCTCCGCCGATAGCAAGACAGGTAATCTGTATTTATTCTTAATATATTCAGTCATCTAAATGTCTGGCATGTAATTTCTTCAAGTAAATAGATCCTTCTATCCTTCCACATCATGATTTAGATATATTTTTAGGCGTTTTCAGGTATTAGGGAACTTAGTTCAGCTCGCCCCTGTCGGACCTCCTGTAGATTAATGTTTGAACCTGTTTTCGGTACCTTGCTCTACCCCCCGTGATTTAAATATAATGTAGAGGTTACGACAATATGTTTAAGATATTTGCATGACAGAAATGTATATCAGGAATTTTCTGGGAATGTCTCCAAAAGTATTCTTCATTGTGAACGACTTTTGCATAACTGGTAAACCATTAGATTTTACTACACAAAAAAATGTAGATCGCGTTAAAATACACAATTTATGTCATATACATTTTTTTGTTGAGTGAACCATTTTTGTGATGTTGCTGTTATTCAATTAAAGTGTCCAATACTTATGCTTTTTCTCAAATTGGAATACGTTATTCTTTTTTATATAGTCCTGGTAATGCAAAAAGAATGGAATACTCCACATAGCAACCAGCTCTTAAAATATTTCACTATCGCTTAAAGCCTAGCAATTCCCCTTGCATCTAAAGAAAATTAGCAATAAGATTAACATCTCGATATCTCGATTAACATGAAGCATATGGAAAATAAGCGCTTAGAAAAATAGTGTGTACAAGAGTATAGAAAGTCATGTGAGTGTAACACATCAGATTTTTTATATAGCTTCTACACATTATTCGTGAAAGCTTATTTTTCTATCTGCTTCATGCCAATCGAGGCAAAATTCCATAATGTGAGAAACAACTAAATAGCAACACATTTTAAAAACATTAAGTATTGAAGAATTCAAGCTAATATTAACGAATATCTCAGAAATGGTTGATGTTACAAAAAAGATTATTTGAAGTAAATTATGTATTTTAAAGTTCTACGTTTGTTGTGTAGCACGTTTATGTCTATCTCCTTAGTTTCTCCTTTAATACAAAATTATATTACATTCCTTCAGTATGAAAAAGACATTACAAGCTATTACCAGGATATTAAGCTTTAAATGTTGTCATGTAAATATCTTAAATATAATGTATTTTATCAGAATAAATTAGAGCCATTATCAGAGAATCAAAGATTTCCAAATTTTTTTGTATAAAGGGTAGTTTGGGGTTGCGGGATGATCTTGATAATTTTCGTGTTTTATCTTTGGAAGATGCTGAATATAAATGCCCAGTTGGCGTTTAACACTTTGTTTTGAGTTATGCTGTTCAGGGATACACATATGCGGGCCTTTTTCTAAATTAGTTGCTTTTTGTATATTCAGGGGCATCAAAGCATGTATTCCCGGTGAAATCTCAACATGGATTTTTTTATGGAATGCGATGCTCTGTTACATACTATTGATAGGTGGTAGAGAAAGTAATTATAAGTTTTCTGCCCCGCACAGCATACTTGTCTGCTTAATTTGCGTCGTTTTGAATCACCCAATCAGTACGTTAAATGCTCCTCGAGATATACAAAAATGCTTCTGTAAGTCCCCAATTATTGTTTGAGTTCCATTATTTTCATTTTTAAAATATTTTCGAATGATCCCACATAAGGTTGTATAAATATAAGAATTATTATTGTATAAATTGGTATTATACACATTACTAATTTCATATACGAATACTGAAACAGGATATCCGCTTCGGAAGTGGGTTGGTCTTTTAGTTCTCTAATGATCTGGTAGTCTCGGATGCTGTAACTTGTAACTGCCCGATTTCAATTTACCGCGCTGATAAAATCAGTTGGTAATATCGTGTCTGCTGGTTGGGCAGAAATGATTCTTGGCGAAAAGTTTATTCCACTCAGTTATTGTTAAGAGTTCTACAGCGTGTGTTGCGCTCTATAATCTTGCTAAAATTTTATTTTAATTTACTTTGTTTGCCGGTGTATTTTACGTGATTTAAAATGTGTATAGCTCAGTTAATAGCATATTACTTTTATCCAGGGTTTCTTTACGTGTTTTTATGGTAAGGCATTTGAATAAGAATATCAATACTTATCTTCACTGAAAAGTAATTTATTTTCTCACGGGCAATGTGAATGATAAAACGTAGAACAGCAGTTATCCTTTTTAATTTAGTTTTGCTTACTTATAGTTTTATAATTCTGCTTGTTGACTCTTTATATTAGTTAGACAAACATTGATCTCTTGCATTCAGTGTAATATAATTTGCCTTGCAAATAAATATTTTAACTGAGCATTGCTCAAGGCGTCATCTTCTTTGTAAACATTATAATTTAGCTACAAATTCTAGAAGTTAAATAAATAATATACTAATACAAATAACATGTTAAATTAAATTCATTTTTAACGTATTTCAATTATATTTTCTGTTTTCGACCTTTCTTTGTCACAAACGTTTAAAAAATTACTAATACAATGTTTTTTGTCTTTTCTATATAATGTATTTCCCTTTTGACATTATTCATTTTTATTTTTCTTCCTCCTTTATAATCAGCGCAATTTGTATTGATTTTTCACAAAATATAAATACTTTTTGAATTATTATATATAGATGGCATTTTCTAGCAATATTAATTGATAATTATTACACAATGTATTCATAATAAAGATATACGTGTGAATAATTGTCCATCCCTTGGATTTGTAATTCCAATATGGCTGGGTAACCTATTAAATACATCTATTACATTCATTGTATTTAAAAACTGCGTCAGTACATATATTTCTCTGTTTCCAATATACCGTTAAATATTTAGGGTGAAATGTATCCTATAAATGTATTAGAGATAGGTAAAAACCGATGATTCCTAAGGGGCTGTAATCAAGAAACAATATCGAAAATATTTATAAGAGGGTACGATTGATTATATTGGTAAAGATACTGGTTCTCCTCATGACAGGTCTAGAGAAACACAGTTATTCAACCAAATTAATTGGTCAGGAATTAATTATTAAAATGATAAAGCGTCAACCCGTACATAATCTGAATTGATGCCTAGTGTAGTAATATTGCGCAAAACCTAACAGCCTGCCTAGAAGTTAGCAACTACACGGTCTAAACTGTCCTTAGTATACGTTGTGAAATGTGAAACTACAGAACTGTAAACGCGGCATGTATATCAAATGCAAAATAAACTTTTAAAAATTCCACTTTCGGCAAAACCAACAAATTACATTAACTGTGAGTAGAGTGCTCAAACTGAGCCAACCCGTAACTCTCCTGAAAAAAAAAGCTGCCCACCTTCAGTGCAAATCTGACACGAGAGCAACCAACGAACAGATAACGTTAACTTACCTAAAAAATTATCACCATAAAATAGATATATACATAAACAACACACTTGCATGAAGCATTCCCCAGGCTAATTCTGACGGTATTACAAAATATTGCTCCATTTAAATATTAAACGCATTTCAAAATATGTCCCATTGAACTATCCCCCATCGTATTAACTATGATACAGTAACTAATTAAATAAAGAAATGATAAGAAATAGATAATAAACAACCCAGTAAATAATTTCCTTATATTAAATGAATGCATAATGTAATAAGTCAAAGTTGAAAGATTTGTTCGGAGAAAAGGGTAATTAGCGGGTTATGTTAACTAAAGTCATTAGTAATAGCCGACTAGCAAATGCAGTTAGAACTTCAGCTCGTTTGCAGTCATGTAGGCAAGAATTATACAAATTATAAGAGAATGAAATTCTCAGATTCGGGGAGGTCCATTACAGAAAGTGTCAAATACACATACTTAAAAGTTTTAAGATTGGGACGCAAGAAAAGGGACGTTGGTAGGGGTAGCGATATGCTGGTGGAATCTAAGAAAAGGGCGTGCATTCTAAATCATACATTCCTGACATATCCGTGACTTTCCAGAGATTCTTGACTCTCGCGTGACAAATTTCTAAGTTGTGTTAGGAAGATTTAACGGCTACTGAGACGGATCTTATGGAGCAATATTTCTGCGAATTTCGGCAACCGACGCTTCCCTAAATTATTATTGCAGAAGTAATTAATTTGTGAAATCAACAGTCTGTGACTCTTCTCAAACTGAATATCTTAGTCAACCTTAAAATTTTATCAGTTAACTAAACTGTGTTATCCTTTCAAAATACACTCACGCATACTCTGAGATAAAGTACTAATAGCTATGCCATTAAAACAGCTGGGGCACGAGACAACGCTACAATCTGACATAAAACAATCAACACATCAGGTAACATTAAATGTTATAAAAATTTGAAGGAGGGAGCGGCATCAAAGTTGTCGCACCCAGAACGGCTTCAACTAAAGCAGCTCTATAATTGTGAAGAAGCTTGAAAGGCAGGCACTGCGAAAGCCAGACACGGTAAGAATATGGGCAGCTGCAAAGACACCAAATATAATTCGCGTAAATATAAAGGAGGCAGCTGAATACTTACGCATCACTCCATTTAGAACTCGCACAGACTGACTTGACTTCAACCACAAGCGAGCCCGACTCACCACGGACACGGGAGCGAGACTGAGTCGCACCTTGTGTGCAAAAGTGTAATTCCCAGCAGAAAGGAACAGGTTGGTTGAAGCGAAGGTCTACCAGAGCAAGAGCCAAAGCCCAAGCCCCCTTTCTAAGCTAGCCGAACTGTGGGGGTTTCCCATGAGGTCATTACTTAGAGTCTACAAAGGCTCCCCGCTTTCGCGAGGATGGAAGGGGATACGCCAATAATGCGCGTCAACCCGATAAGGGCGACTACCGAAAACCTCGGTGGGGCTAACAGCAATCTAGCATACCGTCTACCGACTATCCAGGTCGGTACCGGAGGACATTTTGGCGTCTCACAACCCCGCCTGTACGGAAATCCGGACAGACGTCCCAATCTCCCACGGGTGTCGAGAACCACTGCCCTGACGAGTCCAACCCAATCCGAACAGCTCCGAGAGGGGCTCGAATACTTGGCCCAGCGTACTTCTAGTAACGTCAGAAGAACCACGAGTGCTCAGGGTCCGCAGCGCCCGCACCACGGCAGCTGAAGGGGTAAGACTGCTGAGTAAGCGAGAGCTGCCGCCAGCAGCGAGGCAATTTTGAAAACAAAAAGTTCATACTATACGACACAACGCGTGGCCGGTCTAATGCAGATTTTCTTGGCACCGGTAAACACGGTCTTTGCCGGCGGAGCTGGTATTCATAGCCTCTTAAATTCAGGTGCATCAATTTCCCATGCAAATCATAACTACAATAGCCACTTGCCTTCCTCATACAAAGGTTGGTAATGACGCCCTTGTGCCGTCACATATCTCTCACACTGATGTGCTACATTCACATGAGTTTCTCTAACCACTACTGTTATTACTTTCTCTACTACGTATAGTAAGTAGGGGAAGTATTGTATTCCACCCAAAAATTCGATACCGAGATTTCACCGGAAATATATGTTTTGAGACCCCCTGAATCCAAAAAAAGCATTTTTGGAAACATGTCCGTGTATGTGTCTGTATGTCTGTGTGTCTGTGAACAGCATAACTCAGAAACGAACAGTCGGATAAACACCAAACTTGGTAGTTAGGTTCAGTATCTTCCAGAGATGCAAAACAAAGGTTTTCAAGAAAATCCCCCACCCCAGACTACCCTTTACATGGAACATTTTACGAAAATTTTGATTTTCTCAAAAATCGCTATAACGATTTTGATTAAAATATCATATGTTAAGGTATTTTCATGACAAATAAAATGTATATCTTGAATTTTCTGGGAATGTCTCCAAAAGTATTCTTCATTGTAAACTATTGCATAACTGGTAAACCGTAAGAGATAGACAAAATTTCACTCCACAAAAAATATAGATCGCGATAAAATACACACTTTATGTCATATAATGTTTTTTTTTTTTTGAGTGAACCATTTTCGAGATATTGCTCTTTATTTCCTTAAATTATTCAATACTTATTTCTCAAATGGCAATTCGTTATTCACTTTTTTCTTCGATATTCAAAGAGTATTAATCTGTGGCAAAGAGAATGTTGCTGCACCTAGCAACCAGCTATTAAGAGATATGTCTATGCTTAAAGATTACTGTATTTATATATTGCCCTTGCAAATACAAAACAAGGGGAACATGGTACGCCTTAAGCGATAGTCAAATATTTTTAGAACTGGTCGCTATGTATAAAATGTAATTCTCTTTGCATGTCAAAAGATCGTTTCTGCAAATGTTTATCTCGATTAATATGAAATAGATGGGGAATAACAGTTTGTAAAAATAGTTTGTACAAGAGTAGAGAAAGTCATGTTAGCGTAACACATCAGATTTTTTTATACAGTTCTACAAACTATTCTTGCAAAAGGTTGTTTTTTCATCTAGGCTATATTAATGGAGATAAAGACTGCAGAAATAGTTTCATTAAAAGCTTCATTATAGCTAGAAGAGAGATAAAGCAGAACGAAGAGACAGTCAAATGTTTTAGAGCAGGTCGCTATATGCTGGCCCAGAAATTCCAGACTCTTTCTATGAAATCTCTTGAAGCAGCTCAATGTTGACAGCATTTCAAAAATTCAAACCAATAATAAAGGATATCTCGGAAGTTGCTGATGCAAAAAAAGTTAATGGAAAGAATGTGCATGTCTTAAAAATGTCTACATTTTTTGCGTGTATCTCTTATGCTTTTAGAAGTTACAAACAATTATACAAAGTTCCTCCGGCTGAAGATTCACAGATTTTCCAAGAAAACGGAAGATATATATATATATTATTAATCACCTAAATATCTTAAACCAAAAACGTTAAGAGCCATTTTTTAAAAAATAAAACTAACGAAAAATATTCCATGAAGAGGGCAATTTGGGGTGCGGGAATTTTCTTGAAAATATTCGTCTCACATCTTTGAAAGATAGTGAATTTAAATACCAAGTTCAGTTCCTTTCCAACATTTTGGTTTTGAGTTGTGCTTTGGCACCCCCCCCCACACACACACACACACACACACATATTCACGCACGGGCATTTTCTAAAGGTCCGTGTGTAATCATGGTATTGATGTTCTTGTGTGTTATGCAATACTTCCTCTACATACTAGTTAGCTGTAGAAAAATAAAATATTATTTGAAATGTATAATTAACCCTCTTCAAACCGTCTGTTTATGACGAGAAGCATCTTTCTTGAATTGAGGTGAAAACTTTAGTTATATTGCAACATGTATCCTAATCGAAATGTACTCAATTTTTCCCCATTTTGACACTTGCTTGTCCATCACATGATTTACTAAAAACAGATATATTGCAAGTACCTTCTACACTGTGTTCTTAATTTACTTCGACCAAGTCCTTAATATAATGGAGAGTGAAAGATAAACTAGCCAAGTAGTACTCGATATTCAGTAAGGATTCTCCTGTCTTCTTTTCTGAGCCAGAGTCATGTAGAACCAGAAATCCATTAATTCGCATCTTATAATGAACACTTTTTAAATGAAGATAATTTCCTTAATACACTCCCTCAGAGGTGGTCTATCCCATAATTCCTCTTTAGTTTGCTTTGTACCTTCTTTGCAGGAACAGAAATATAGCAAAAGAACGGCAACAAAAGCATGGCATTGGGCCCGAGTGAATTTCACAGGCTTTTGAAGTTCAATATAGGGCTTCTGCATGGAGCTGTATTTTATGTTGTGCATATCTCGTTCGAAAACGTGTAAACTTTACATTCAGGCTTGTTTTATTTTCGACCTAAGTGTTTCTTCAATATTGATCTGCAATTTGTAACACATGTACTGAACACTACTGGCCATGATTTCAATGTAAATATTTAGTTAGCATCAAAACCTTGCGGTTATGCTACTGAATCCGTGATGAGGGACGGGGTGGGCCCATGTAAAGTATATGGTGATTGGCGGGTGTAGCTGTTCACAGTACTTCGTTACCACTAGAGTGAATCACCTGCTTTTGTAAACAAGAAATCATTATTTTTATCCTATAGTGTAAGCAGCCACACTAATATCCATTGATTTACTCGAAATATTGAAAGGCTTAATAAACTGATGTTAAGCAAGAAATGTCAGGTCAAATACAGCTCTTAATCGCATCTGTATTAGCCTCAATCCCCATCCTTCAGAATATTTAAGTTCTAAAACTATTTGAACGCCCCATGAAAAAAATGCTGATGAGATACATTCGCATGACTTCCTCCACTCTCTTTCGTTTATTAGCGGTATTCAGACTACTCTTACGAAAGCTTATTTTTCTGTCTATTATATTTTAATCCAAATTAAACCTTTGCGGAAATAGCTATAATACACATTAAGTTATAAACACAAAGAGAACAGCGATAGTCAAATGTTTAAGATCTGGGCGATATACGTTGTCCTTAAAATTACATTCTGTTTCCATGCAATCTTGAGAAACAACTAAATGTTGACAAGACGTGAGAGAATGACAGGAAATGAACAATTCAAACGGATATCTTGGAAATGGTTTATGCCACAAACAAGCTTATTTAAAATAAATTGTGTTTTAAAGAGATCTACTCTCCTGAATTAGTACATTTTCATCTATTGCTTAGCGTATACCAGTTATGCAAGACTACAAAATGTTTTCCGAATAAAAGGACTTCAAAGACTATTCCCAAAGATATATAGAAAGATATAAATTGTATTTATTATCTAAATATAATTTATGTATGTTATCAAAATCGTTAGAGGCATTTTTCAGAAAATCAAAAATTTAGAAAAATTTTCCATGTAAAGGGTAGTTTGGGGTGGGGTGATTTTCTTGAAAACCTCGTATTACATCTTTGGAAGATACTGAACCCAAATACCAAGTTTGGTTCTTATTCTTCTTTTCCTTTTTTAGATATTTTGTTAAGAGACAGACACACAGAGCACATTTTTCTAAAAATGCGTTATTTGGATGCAGGGGGCCTTAAAACACGTATTTTCGGTGAAATCCTGCTATAGTATTTTTTGGTGGAATGCAATAATATTTCTAACTACTAGGTACGAGGTAGAGAAAGTAATACCAATTTTAAGTAGGGTTACAATACCAACAAATCTTCGTTTTTGTCTTGAGTTTTTGGTATTACATTTTGTATTTTCTTAGCACTAAATGCTGCATATCCATGCACAACGATAAGCGTGAGTACGGACACGGTCATGCACACTTCGCTTGTTGGGTGCATTGTCAAGACAGTTATGCCATTTTATGAAACTGTAATTAATTTTCTCGTTTCTGAGCGCATTCATCATATTCAGGTCAATAGTGCGCGCTCCGACTGTGAAACGCGGACGTTAATTGCGTTTCTGAATGTGTGGAATCTGCAAGAGAGAGCATTCACTGACAGAACTGCAAGGCTGAAGGGAGAAGCATTTCCATGGAATTTAGAGGTCTTTAATTCATTAATTATTGTCAATCAATACAATTATATTCACACGGCTACCAAAGAAGCTTGCCGAGGTCAATAAGAAGAAAAACTGAAAGCGCTAAAATACTCTCTCTATAGCAGCAAATAGAAATAAAAATGAGCGAGATAATTAATTTGTATTTTCTTCTGTGGCAGGGTTTTCCTTCATAAAAATTAACAGCCAACACATAAGGCATGTCAGCTCAGGAGATTAGTTTGGCTAGAATTCAGAACTAACTAATTAAGTTCCATTTATACCCCGTTGTTTGGAACTTATTGCCTATTAGCAATGGTTTTAACTCGTGTAACTCCTTTTTAATCATTAGTTCATACACACATTCACACTTTCTTTCATACTTCTATACTATGGGAAGGATAGGGATTAATCTTGCCTAGAGAAAAATTCCCATCCCCCAACCGGGAATCGAACCCGGGACTCTTCGCACAGCAGGCAGTTGTTCTACCGACTGAGCTACGGGGCCAGCGTAAGTAATTCTTGTGATAGAGTCCAATAAGCAAAAGGTTTTGCTTTGTATTACTTTCTCTAATACGTACCTACTGAGTATAGTAAGTAGAGGAACACCTATTGTATTCCATCCAAAAATTAAATGTCGAGATTTTACAGGAAATGCATGTTTTGAGCTCCTCTGAACCCTAAAGAGGAATTTTAGAGAAGAGCCTGTGCATGTCTCTCTCTGTGAGTGAGTGAGTGAGTGAGTGAGTGAGTGAGTGAGTGAGTGAGTGAGTGAGTGAGTGAGTGAGTGAGTGAGTGAGTGAGTTTTCACTTGGTATTTAGAGTATATTCCAAAGATACAACATCAAGCATTCCAAGAATATTCCCCATACCAAACTACCCTTTACATGGAAATGTTTTTTCCTCATTTTATTTTTCTCAAAAATAGCTAACCATATATTTAGGGTATTTACATGAAAATAAATTATGTTAAATTTTCTGGAAATAGCCTGTTTCAGTCGGGCGTGTATCAAGAGTAATTATGTAAAATGAATAAAGTGTGACGGCAATAAAAGTGTAAAAACAAATTCTTTTATCAGTGTTATCTTTCAGTAAAAACTCCTTTCCGTTTACACACCCTGTTTAAGAGATATGTTCGACTGAGAAATAATAGCTAGCCGGAGGACAAAGAACCCAAAATTCGAACTAGTAATACAATAACAGGCGCTCAGCAAAAAGATAACACGAAGTTACCGCGACAAAACGACAGCGGATCGAGAGTCATGTGAATGTAACACCAGGATTTTTTTCTCTACCCCTAATATATGTGGTAGAGGAAATATTTTAAGTAGCTAGCAAAGCACAGTATATGACAAAGGTGTATAGAATTGACAAGAAAATCGGTTTCTTTCTAGCATAAGGGACTACGTTTTTTGAGACAGACCTCTTCCCAGAGTACCTTCTGTTCCTTAAACCGCCTTTTCACTAAATGGAGAACCTTGTTCTGTCTAAAGATATAAATGAGCTTTAAACCTTGCGACAAGAACAAGTCTAAAACCACTTGTACACGATCCAACTTTTTTTTCAATTCAAGACTTTACAAGAAAAACTGTGAAATGTTTTTCAATATGTGACAAGATTGGAAAAGACTGTCAAGACTTGACAACGTCAAAAATGTGCATTTACAAGTTGTCTCTTCGCCAACTGAAACCCTTCAGAACACATTGATAATTTATCACGCGCAAAGCAATTTACTATTTACGTCACAGTATAAAAATTCACAATGAAATATTGTTCATTACTAATATTATGTAGCACTTTCACGTATTATATCCAATGAAATCACATTACGAGTGTGGAACACAATGAAAATAACACCAACCGATAGGTTAACCACACTATATAACATTGAATTAATGTATATTTAGTTCGGAAATCTGTCTGGCAATTATTTCTTCATATGCCTTCACTTGCTTCATCTTGTGGTAATCCATGGAGCCGTATGTACAGATATGGCCAACATATGTATAACCTAACCAGTTCGCATACGGCATACCTTGACCGGGTAGCCATTTTTGTTTACTTTTCGCTTTCAGCCATGTTGCAGATTTCGTGACGCACTGTGAATACTCGCATTTCATTGGCCAAAGCCATCAAATAATTGTGAAATCTTTGACCGTTTAGAGCATGTCCTTATTTGCTTTCAAGATTCTCAAAGCCTTGCAAGCAATTTCACAATAAAAGTTTTGAAGTAGTGACAACTCTTGAAAAGCCTTGTAAATTATTGAATTTCACAAATTTGATCGTGTGCAAGCGAGACATATGAGGTTTAAAGGCTTGTATAAATTTAAAAATACCTAAAGCCAGGGATTCACACTACTCAGTACATTATTGCAGAAAACAGTCTATCAAAGGTGGGAAGCAATAAACACAACCTATATAGCAACTGTTTTCATCAAATGTCTCTTGTTTTGGTATCGAGGTATGTCTAATACTTTGAGATAAACCTTCGATACTTTTTCGATTCGTTTAAATTTTTAAGTTTTGCATTATTGAAAGGTTTTGCGTTTAACTTTATGCTAAATAAGGAATGAAAGGAGTCGAGACTTCACGTTATTTGCCTCGTATGTATCCCGAAAGATTTGCTGGACTGTAATTCTTGATACACCTTGACTGCGTTTTCTGTGGGTGAGTGAACGCAATATTTCATAGACTCTCGAGTCGAAAATAAAAACATGCAAAACAATGAGGGAAAGAGTGGAGATACTCGTGTAACATGTAGCGTTAACTGAGTTGCGAATGAAGCTGATTTAGCTGACGCACTAAATCACGTTTCTGCAATAGCCTGGCTTGGTGACTCACTCTGTCATTATATTTACCTACTCCGGGTGATCAAAACTTTCAAATCTAGCAGAAACAAATCAGAACTTAGAGAGATAATACAGCGCATGGAATTGTATGTTCTCTCAAGAATGCTCGCGTTCTTAAACAAAAATCTTTGTTTCCTTTATATTTCTGCATTTCATATACTTCCTAGATGGGTGGGCAATAGAAAGACTTAATCCACAAACATACTATGTTTCCGAGTTTTACATCGCTAATTTCGTATTACCGGATGAAAAAGACATATGTTACCAGTATGTAGTAGAGAATAATGGTAGAATGGTGTAACACATTACTTTTAGTTGAGTTTCATGTAAAATACATATTAGTTTAATTTTCAAGGTGCAAAATAAACACTAAATGCTAGTATTTGGATTCACATAAATTATTATAATTATTATACGTGTCTAACAATAGGGGATGCATAACCTGTGGCATTATCACGCTAAAACTTTGCTGCCCAATTGGAGAATGTCAAACAGGAACAATTTCTGAATTAGCATACAACACAAAATTGGTTACATGCGTTTATACGCAGAAAACTATTAGTAAGAACATAATTCAGTGAACAAACTATCGCTGCTACAGTTTTTTTACACAGCGAGTATCGAGTACCGATGCTCAAAAATAATATTGATATCGAGTATCGAGAAATAGTGGCATCGTCCCACCACTAGTAGTAATTATACTCATTACTTTGCTGTTCATATTGGGTATCATGCGGCGCAGCAATACAAATCTAGTTCAACCCAGTAGTACGTTTTTACTTACGGAACGATATAAAACAGAATAATCCAATTGTTTTGCGTGAATATTTCTGAAATTGCGAGAAATTGACAAATGTTTTCACATGTTGCCCCAATTCTCAGGCCAATAGAAAGTTGGCTAACAATGAATGTAAGTGAGCGTCTAAAATGTTTGAGAAATGGTTTCTCACCTTATTAAATGGCATTTGGAAGCCTTGAAAATGTGCTGCTTTTTATAAGAGATCCGTGAAGGTGGCGAAATCCACTCTATTCGTTTCTCTTTCGGAATACATAATGCACCAAAACAAATCTCATATTCCCCATTTCTGCTTCCCGTCTCTCTTCCTCAGCATAAACTATAGCAACTTAATTAATTTATTATTCTCACAAGCTCTCCATTGTAACTGGAACTGTCGTTTGTAGAAATGTTCTTTCTAAATTATAATCGGTTCCTTGCTGTGATAACGGGTGTTCAATGAACCGTGTCGAACTTGGAGTCTAGGATAATGGAGACCTGACACTAGGATTCGTGACTTCACGTAGGGTGCTCGTAGCTAACACATTTTAAAGGTACATATACCCGCCAGAATAAGCTATTATAAATAATGGGAACCAATAATTAAGATAGCAATATAAACAACTATATAATCAAATACTGTAAAATAACGTGTAGCATAAAGTGCACTCATATGTAACAACATGTAATTAGCGAGGAGCGAGTTAGTAGCACGGGTAAAACTCCCGCTAATACACACGTAACTAAACAGAATGACAAAAAAAACAGAGAGATCCGAGATGAGACAAAGACGGAGATAGGGACTGAATTCCTGGAAAGTCAAGGGAGTTGGAAAAATAGAAAGAGAATCTAGAAGTTAAAAGTGAGACAGAGATAATGGGTTTTACCAGAGGAGTTAAACCGAAGCTTGACTTCTAAAATGGCAGAATTTTGTTTTCATAGCACGTTAGGTAAACCACCAATCAGAATAGTTGCTACATAGAAAGGTGCGAATATTAGCATCGGGGGATATAAAAAGAGGAAGCTGCCCCTGATTAACACACTTAGTGAATCTCATGTCAACTCAGACGACAGATGTGTGTGTGTGTGTGTGTGCGTGTGCGTGCACGTGCGCGCGCGCGTGAAGGGGGGAGATATCGTGTGACGCAGTTAGTTAGGTCCACATCATAATTTAAAGTAGCGGAAAGATATGATTTATAGCCTTAATATTTCTTTATCAAAAAGGGGAAAAAGCTGCTATCCGCTTCGATAAGTATTAATATAGGTAATAAATTAAGCTGTTTAAGGAAATTCAATTTTCATTATTTGCCTTCGCCCACAAAATCGAAATCTACAAAAGATATTTAGCTAGGATAGAGTAGAAATTCCTCAGCTCTACAACTGGCAGCCTAGACAGAGAACATCAGGGAACTTCGGAGAACTTCCACCTTGATATGGCACCTAGGTGAGACAGCACGTGTTGATTACGTGCAAGATTTCGCTACAACATCTCGCATTCGTAATTTGTACTTTGTGTCATTATGACTTTCTGACAGCAAAATGAAATAACATAGCTCTAGATAACAAGAACATAAGCACTGTTATAACATTTAAAACCCACACAAAATATGCACTTCAACAACATTAATAAGAAATACTGAATTGAAATCAGGTGTAAACGCCTAGCTGGGTTTGTATGCAGACAGTGGTAGTACCATTGTGTCTAAAATCGCATTTATTACGTTTTTTTTAATACGGAGATTAGTTATTTACTGTTTTTGTATAATTATTTCCAAATATGTTCTCTAAAACCTTCCTCACAACTGACATTGTATCCACACTACATGTACACCTGTCATTAATATCAATCAATTTTCATTGAAGAAGTTGTTTTATATTTCAACTGTTGGGGAACCGAACTTCTAGTAGTTGCAACCGCACGTATAGTACCCGGTTTCCGGTAGACTTCGCCCCAAATGTATTTTCAGGTCGTCTTTGTCCCAAGTTTAAAAAAAATTAAATTTGTAATTAAACTGTTTCTTTAAATATTTAATATTTATGTTTGCGTCGGCTGCGTCAGTATTATTTTTAGAGACATGAATATCTTGACAGGGCGTGATGCGGCAAGAATGTAGGCTTATACAGATTTTAAGTTTTAATTCACTCCTTTTTATTAATCTTGACACAAATTGAATAACACTTTACTGATATCGAGAGCTGTGAAATTCTTTTATTTAATACTTGCACTTTTTAATTATTATTTTCGTCTCACACGAATACGTAATTAATTTCTCGAGGACACATCTCGCGTCTGGTTAGTAACTCTGTCTGCAGGCAACACGCCTAGTTATGATCACTGTTTGGAGGCAACTGAATGGATTTCAACCGTCTAAACGTGTAAATTTCTGTATTTCAAGTCTCTGATTGGCTAATCCTACTCCAATAGAATACCTGCATTTAACTAAAGCTTTTTCTGGTTGTTGATTGGCTATTTTTATAAACTGTCACTAAAATTACATTAATGCTTCCAAGAATCACAAATAACATTTAAACTCTCAAACTCATCATTGCCTCAAGGTTACCTCATTGTTAGCACTGTTTAACTTATTATTCTCACAGCTCCTACATATTAAATTGCGTAATATATTCACATAACATTATTACACATGTATACAATAATATAAACATATACAATGACTGTAATATACACTTTTTAGATATTGTTACATACACATATTGCTTCAAGGTGGGCTGTTATTGAATTTACATATTATATAATTTGACTTAAATCATTTGAGTGTTAAAAATACTGCCTCATTGTTTACAAAATGTTCATAAAAGTAGCTCTGCGATTCGTGTTGTTTAAAAATTCGTTTTCAAACTCTAATGCGATCGAAGTCTGAAATAATGTATAAGCCTCCAAGACAACTAGACATATGAAGTATGTTATCTTTGAATTTGGTCTAGGCAGAGTTAAAACAGTATCGCCTGGTCTCTTACAAAGCCTACTTTAATTACGTCACTTTCAGAAACACGTTTACACAAGCACTTTTACAGATACTAAACCAGCACTATGTATAGCACGAACGCCTTTTCTCGACTTCCTTTGTCAGAAGGAAACGAAGATGTTCTAATGTGCCCTTCCTTATTTGAGCAGTAATTAGAAGTAAGAGTGCAACCTGGTGTACTGCACATTCGCCCCATTTTTAAAGCAAAACCTATAAACATAGACGTTAATAAAAATTCATATCTTGACAACGTCGGTTTGATTTTCATTACACTAAAATGATCACATTTTATTAACAGTTTAATAATTACACTATAACTATAATAGTTAACATGAATTATATTTTAACGCGATTGAGGAATCGAATTAAAAGTGCTGAAGTAAATAAATATACTGAATTATATCAAATATAATTGTTACATTTAGGTAATAAACGTTCACGTAACCTCTATTCCTTAACAATACGTCTCTACAAGGAGCAAGGCACTAATAACACACCAAATAAACTGTACATATTAATACAATTGCATAAACTCACTGAGAACATGAAATGTGTTTGATTACTAGCACATGATATACAAAAAGCAGCCAACTCGCACACGGCTTGCGACGTCATGATATACTACTGTCAACCTAATCAGGCACGAATCTCTCGAAAGCCAAACCGATGCGTGCTTTAACCTAGGCGACCGTTTGTGATGGGTTTCCTGTTTTACATATCCTCTCCCATCTTTTGAAATGGGGACGGGCACACATTGGATGCTGCAAATCATGCAACACGACACAGAAAAAGGAATGAAAGTGAAATCTGTCTCTCTCTCGCACACACACCAGGCGCGCGCGCGCACGCACGCGCACACACACCTGCATCTTGACGGCGGTTTATGCCAGCGTCAAGATGCAACGTAAGAGACCAGTGTAAGAGACTCAACATGCTGTATTCTGTGTTTCAAATCTCATAGTAGATTCCTGGAATATCAAACCGTTAGTGTTGCGTCATTATTTAAGAACAATTTGTCGGCATGCATGAATGAAGAGCGAGTCAGGATTAAGTTAACAGTCAGTTGATAAATTCGAGATAATATGGGTTATCCATTGCTAGACCACTCAAACAGGATTTCTAGGTCTGTAATGACACGGAAAGTCCTCAGGCCTGGGTTTTGTTTACATAAATTGCCAAATGTATGTCGGGGTGGTGCTTCGAACGAAGTCAAACTAATTCATGACAATGTTTCGATTATGAATTATAATTTATTTTAGAAATAAATTAAATGTTTGCCCAAAAATAACAGCGTTGTCATAGTTCTTTTTATATAAAATGCTGGACAAACCGTCCCGAAACATCTGCCTTTACAAGGTAAGACCACTCGTTGCCTTCTCAGAATCAGGTCTTCAGCATTTGGTCCTCTATTGGTCCTCCAACTTTTCCAATATACATCCTCAACTGCCCCAAATTACACTCAACCTCGTCTAAACTCGATTCACTAATGATGAAGGCATTGAATTCATAAATCCACATTCTTTTACTCTTATTACACATTTTCAGCCTAAAGTGCGTTAAAATATCCGGAAGGGAAATATCGTCAACGATAGTAACGCGGACATGTGCCTCACCTGTGTGCGGCCACCAGTCTGAATCGCTAATAAAGAATATAACAGTCTTGACTTGTCTGACTGATTCACGTCTGTGGTATGTGTACTCTAAGAGTCAGAGTATTATAGACTTCTATCTTTATGTGACTACAAACTATTGCACATTATCACGCTTTAGTAAACATAGAACCGAACACTGAGGAGGGAAATGTTCGAAGGAAGTTCTGGAGGTAGTTTCTCTGTATTGAGGGAACCAACTAGTTCCAAATTACATAACCTATACCGCATGCACGTAGCTTACGTAAGTAATAGTGACCTAGTTAGCATATAAAGAAGCTCCTCTCTTCCTGCATATCGATACTGGTGCAGCATTTACCTACAACTTTGCACTTTGCGGTCCCTAACTTAATTCCTCAACAATATAGTCCAAGTTCGTAACCGATATTGTCAAGCTTTGTGGCCTGAGTTTGCTATTTCTGTTCCTGTTTCTGGCAAAGTAATACTGAAATTTCCGTAAATTAATCGTATAAATCTAAGTATTGGAACTTAAAGGCGATAAAAATGAATGAAATCACTCAAAGGAAATTTAGCTTCTACATAGAAGTTGTCCTAGATAACTGCTTCGAATTCATCAGGCTTGATTTAACTGCAGATTTTGGGATGTTTTGTTGCAGTAAATAAGTAATTTTATTAATCCAATTAATTCTACAAATTTACAACAACAATTTTCCAAATTTATTCTTAACCAAATAACAATAAAATAAAATATATAGAAACTAACCTCATAACTACCGTTATCCAGCAGTATGGAATACTGGTAGCCAACATTCCTTCTAATCTAAAAGTACAATTATAAATTTATTTAATCTCTTATCTAACTCTACCTTGAGTTGCTTTCCTTGGACCACAACAAACTCAAACCTTGAGGTTGTCGAGTTGTTGGGTCCTACTTACACGATATTAAAAAACTGTAATTTATTTTAATACTCATTTGCCTCCTCCTTGCTAATTTTTCTCATCCATTTTGCTCTTACTCTGCCCAAAAAGTTCCCTACTTCTATTATATTTTTCCTAGATTTTACGTTTACTATCTTTTTAGCTTGAATTTCTATTGGTAAATTTAACCATTCTCTCTTCTCTATCCTCTTTCTAAGTAACTTCGTTTCTTCACACTCTAAAACTATATGCCACTCCTTAACTTTCCGGTGGCATAGTGGGCATTTCTCCAAATCAATCTCTTTTCTCAAACCTTTCAAATTCACCACCCCTGTCCTAGCCCATTCAAATCCTGCTCTTGCTGTTTTATCACATATATCAACATACTGTTCCCTAATCCATACTACTTTCATTTCTCTATATAATCTCAGTGAGCTCTTAAAAGTAAAACTCGCTAATAAATCTTGTTTTTCCATATGCTTTATTCTTGTCCTAATTTCATTCCAGAAACCTATTTGTAGTAATTCTTTAGCTCTTCAAATCTCCCCAAAACCTATCTTCATCAAGGTTTCCTTTATCTTACCTAGCCAAGACTCTTTATGATTAAGTCTTTCCTGCACTATCAAACATTGATGTAAAATCTTCTGATCATCAAAATTTCTAATTCTATTCCAATATTTTAGCACTCTTTCCACAATTTTTCCTTTAATTCCTATTCTTCCTAATTCGGCTTGCGCCAACACCATTGGGTGATGATCTTGGTAAGCCCAATATTTGTTTACAAAAGCTCCTATAGATCATGGCTATTTCTTCCAGGCCCCAAATCTCTGCTCCATATAACATTTTTGCAGTAAACAAATTAGGTATACATGTATACAAGTTTTTTTACTTCAGTACACACACTGTTGCCTTGTTTACGAAACAGTATCCACACAAAAATACACCTTATAGGTGCTGTAACTTTGGTGTTGCCTGATATATTACATATTTGTATTTATTAGGGATGGAACTTTGATACATCGATACTCTCGATACTCGGTATCGAAGTATGTCTAATATTCTCATATAAACCTTCATACTTTTAAATATTTAAGCTTTGCATTATTGAAAGTCGTTGCGTTTAACTTTATGCTAGATAAGGAATAAAAGGAGTGGAGACTTCGTTATTGCCTCGTAAACGTCCCCAAAGAGTTTCTCGAATATAGTTCTTGATAGAACTTGACAGCGTTTCCTGTGGGTGAATGAATACAGCATTAAATAGACTCCTGAGTCTAAAACGGAAACAATGGTGGAAGGAGTAGGGGTTCTCATATAATATGCAGCGTTAACTGAGTTGCGAATAAAGCTGATTTAGTTGATGCACTAAATCACGTTTCTTCAATAGCCTGGCTTGTTGACTACTCTCTGCCATTATATTTACCTACTTCGATGACCAAACTTTGCCAGTCCAGCAGAAACATATCAGGATTTAAGACGTGATATAATATAGCGCATAGAAATATTTCTCTCAGGAGTGCTTGTGTTCAAAAACAAAAATCTATGTTTCATTTAAATTTTTTAATTTCATTAAATACTTCCTTAATTTTTTTCTGAATTCTTAATTGCGTTTAATGTACCGTTATACTCGTATTAAGCATGTATATGCTAATGTATGTGGGTGGGTAGTAGAGAGGCTTAATCCAAACCTTGCCATGTTTCCGAGCGTTATATGAAGAGGGTGGTTTGTTACGTTATTTGCACCACGTATGGATGCCAAATTTGAAAAAGATTTGTTAACTCCACGTATGGAAAGTCAGTTTGAAGAAGATGTATTATGTTGTATTGTTATTTGCAACACGCTTTGGGCGTCAATTTGAAGTAGTTTGTATTGAAGGAGTTGAATTATATTTCAACTGTTGGAGAGCCGAAATTGTAGTGGTTGCAACCACACGTATAGTAAATAGTTTTCGGTAGCCTTCGCCCCTCAAAAAATGTACTTTCAGGTGGCCTTTGCCCCAAGTTTAAAAAAGATATTTACTTTGTAATTTGACTGTTTCTTTAAATATTATATATTTATGATTGCCTCGGTTGCGTCAGTATGTTTGTTAGAGACACATTTCTCTTAGCAGGTTTGTGATGCGACAAGAATGTAGGCTTAAGACAGATTATAATTTTTACTTCACTACATTTATTAATTTTTCACACAATTTAAATAACACTTCACTAATATAGAGAGCTGTAAGATTCTTTTTATTAATTAATTGCACTTTTTAACACGTAAAACTATTTTCGTCTCACACGAACGTATTAAACATCTCGAGGATGTGTCTCGCGTCCGGTTAGGAACACTGTTTGCAGGCAACTGACAAGATTTCTAGTGCCTAAACTTGTAAATTTCTGTATTTCAAGTTTCTGATTGGCTATTCCTAATCCAATAGGATCCATTTAACTAAACATTTTTCTGGTTGTTGATTGGTTATTTTATAAACTGTCACTAAAATTACATTATTGTTACTCCAATAATCACAAATAGTACTGTTAAACTTTCTTACTCATTATTGACTCAAGGTTACCT
This sequence comes from Deroplatys truncata, assembly GCA_030765065.1. Classification (NCBI taxonomy): domain Eukaryota; kingdom Metazoa; phylum Arthropoda; class Insecta; order Mantodea; family Mantidae; genus Deroplatys; species Deroplatys truncata. The sequence goes on from CM060979.1 coordinate 92,786,571, forward strand.
CATTGTTAACAACTTTTAACTTATTATTCTCACAGCTCCTACATTATTAAATTACGTAATATATTCACATAACATTATTACACATGGATACAATAATATAAGCATATGCAATGACTGTTACATACATTTTACAAATTATTACATACACATATTGCTTCAAGGCGGGCTGTTATTGAATTTACATATTATATAATTAGACTGAAATTATTTAAGTGTTAAAAATATACGTATGTAGTACTTGTGAATAGGGTAGAATGGTGTAACACACATGTTATTTTTAGTTGTTTGAGTTTTATGTAAAAATATATTAGTGTATATTTTCAAAATTTCAGAACAAAGACGGACTGCTAGTATTTGTTTTTCTATGGATAAAAAATCCTTTAAAACGATGTTTTCAGCACAAAACATGGCGACATAAAAAGGCCAGCATAGAAATTGTTATTACTATTCTTATTATCACTATACTTGAATAACAATAGGGGGTATATAATCTGTGGCATTATTAAGATAAATAAATTGCTGCCAATTGGAGATTGTCAAACAGGAAAAACTTCGGAATTACCATACAATACAAAATTGATTACATGCGTTTATGGGCAGAAAAGTAAGAGTAAGAGCATAATTCAATGAACAAGCTATCGCCTTCATTGTTTTCTTTTTACTTTCTCTACTACGTATAGTAAGTAGGGGAAGTATTGCATTCCACCCAAAAATTCGATACCGAGATTTCACCGGAAATACATGTTTTGAGACCTCCTGAATCCAAAAAAAGCATTTTTGGAAACATGTCCGTGTGTGTGTCTGTGTGTGTGTCTGTGTGTCTGTGTGTGTGTCTGTGTGTGTGTGTCTGTGAACAGCATAACTCAAAAACTAACAGTCGGATAAACACCAAACTTGGTATTTAGGTTCAGTATCTTCCAGAGATGCGACACGAAGATTTTCAAGAAAATCCCCCCACCCCAGACTACCCTTTACATGGAACATTTTTCGAAAATTTTAATTTTCTCAAAAATGGCTCTAACGATTTTGATGAAAATATCATATGTTTAAGATAATGTCATGAGAAATGAAATGTATATCTCGAAATTTCTGGGAATGTCTCCAAAAGTATTCTTCATTATGAACGACTTTTGCATAACTGGTAAACCATAAGAGATAGACAAAATTTTACTACACAAAAAATGTAGATCGCGTTAAAATACACAACTTATATCATATACATTTTTTTTGTTGAGTGAACCGTTTTCGAGATATTGCTTGTTATTTCCTTAAATTTTCCAATACTTATAGTTTTTCTCCAATTCGTTATTCATTTTTTTATGTCCTGGACATGCAAAGAGAATGGAATGCGCCACATAGCAACCAGCGATAAAATATTTGACTATCGCTTAAAAGCTACCATATTCCCCTTGCATCTACAAGAAAATTACAAATAAGATTGACATCTCGATATCTCGATTAATATGAAGCATATGGAGAATAGGCGTTTGTAAAAATAGATTGTACAAGAGTAGAGAAAGTCATGTGAGTGTAACACATCAGATTTTTTTATAAAGTGATTATCGAGTATCAGTGCTCAAAAATAGTATCGATATCGAGTATCGAGAAGTAGTGGTATCGTCTTATAATCAGTATTTAATTTATAGTTCCTTAAATATAGACAATCCTTTGTACTATATGTTATTGCACTCACTAACAGTAAGCTGCGCACAAGTAGTATCTTAACTGTACTTTGTGGGTGTTCATAAATTATGTATGTTCTGTTTTAAGTGGAGTTTTAAATTCCTATACCGCCGATGTTAAATATGATAAATTCATTACCCATTATCTCAGAAATAATTTAAGGTATCACCCTGAAATAGGGGGTAGCTCTACCTTTGCAGAAGGTAGATGTATGTCCTTCAAGTTCTCTCAGTGCTTTTAGCAATACGTTTATTTATTAAAGAAGATATAATTATTTTTTCATTGTCTCAATTTTATTAAAACGTATTCACAATTATTAAATGATTATTAATTAATTAAATAATAACCAAACGTATCAAACCTCAAAGTAGACCCACGGCAGAATATAAAAGTTGTTTATCCCTCTAAAATTTAAATTAGGTATCTTCAATAGTTTCTGAGAAAACGGGTCATTTATGTCAGAAAATGGTTCACAGAAAAAGCTATTCAAAGCAAGATTGAAGAAAAGAAACTGGAACATATTTAAAAGAAGAAATCACGTTATTGCAGCATAAAGAAGCGGCTATACTCAACAGTAGGACCAATTTTTAGAGCAAAATCTCCCCTAAAAGATGGACTAAAGGTTGCCACTCTAGTCCAAAGTGTATACGAGCTATGATTTTGTTCTGTGAAGTGTTGTAGAATTCGCAATATAACATGACATTTGCGGTACGACTTTTAAAAATATACTTTCAATGTGTTGTGCCTAAATTTAACGCTAAAAACGTCATTTCTTTGGCCAATTTCACCCTTAATTTTTCCCTAAGAGGAGTAGATACTGCATATCTCAATAATGTTAATTTACCTCAATTCAGCAACACTTTTCAAAGAAACCATTGTGTTTAATAATATGCAGTGTTAATATTTAAGCCATCTTCTTTATGTTAAACAACATTTATGCCATTTTAGTTATTTATTGCAAAAATAATTTTCAGTAATTATAAAGTTTTGTTTTTAACATGTGGAAATTACAGCTTTTACTGTGGATTTCAAGTATTTGATGACCTGATTTTAAATTAAAGCAAATGTTTTATTTTATAAGGCTTATTCACAAATATTTACTACACAAAATGTAGAGCTTATCAGAAAGTATATATATTTTGCGCTATGTAACTTGTTTCTTAGTATTAGATGTTTCTGCAATATTCCTTCTTATATGTAAGTTGCAGAAAATGTACTTGGACACTATTAATGATAACGACTTAAAATGTATAGGTATATAAAATGCAACTTCACACATTATTCAATTTAAAATGAAATGTTAGGAATCAAATAATTAAATTCTAAACTAAAAATGTAATTCCAAAATTTTTAAACCAAATAACTTAGAATTCTAAAAATAATTATTTTTGATACAGAAAAATAAAATAATATAAAGTTTAGTTTGACTTCAACAAGTATAGATAAATATGTTTTTATAAGTTCTTGCATATTAAGAGATGTGTAGCTTAATGTAGGCAAATTAATACTGTCGAGATAAGCGCCACTTACTCCCCTTAGAAAACAACATCCAGTGAGAAACACATACTGCAGTGTGTCAATTGGAACTTGAGGAACAAATCGATGTTACGTTCACATGACTTTCTCTACCCTCTAGCGCTTATTAGTGGATATGCAAATTATTCTTACGAAAGTTTATTTTCCTATCTTGTTCATTTTAATCGAGATAAAAGTTTCCGGAAGTAGCTTACATTTTAAATTTCGTTATGTGAATACATTAAATACTTTAATAATGTAAGAGCTGTGAGAATAATAAGTTTAAAGTTGCTAACAATGAGGTAACAATGAAATAACCTTGAGGCAATAATTAGTTTGAGAGTTTAAATGCTCCTAGTCATGATTAGAGCAACGATGATGTAAATTTCGTGACAGTTTAAAATTAGCCAATCAACAGCCAGAAAAAGCTTTAACTAAATGCAGGTATTCTATTTGACTAGGATTAGCCAATCAGAGACTTGAATTACAGAAGATTACGGGTTTGGACGGTTGAAATATGTTCAGTTGCCTGCAGACCTAGGTAGTGACCGGATAGAAGATGTGTTCTCTAAAGAAATATTACGTATTCGTGTGAAACGTAAAATTATGTATACGCGTTAACAAAATGCAAGTCTTAAATAAAAAAAATCTCACAGCTCTTAATGTCAGTGTAGTGCTATTTAATTTGTGTCAAGGATTGATAAAAAGAACTGAATTTAAACTTAAAATCTGTGTAAGCCTACATTCTTGTCGCACCGCACCCTGCCTAAGAGAAACGTGTCTCTACAACCATTACTGACGCAGCCGAGGCAAACAAACATAAATACTATCTATAGAAGCAGTTTAATAACAAGGTTAATATATTATTTTTAAACTTGGAGCATAACAACAAAAATGCATCTTCGAATAGGCTTTACATACGTAGCAATACATTACGCAACTAACAATCTTTTTCAAATTAACGTCCATATATGGAGCGAAATAAATAAATAAACTCCAAGAACAATCTACTTCAAATTAACGCCCAAAGCGTGGTGCAAACTTCAAGAGTTAAAAAAATAAACAACTCCATCAACTCCAAAATTATCAACAACAAAACAACATCTTAAAAATTGACGTCCATACGTGGAGCTAAATAAATAAATAAACAACGTAAAGAACAATACTACTCCAAATTGGCTTACCAAAGACTGGTGCAAAAACCTTCAACAACAATAAAGTACAACAGTTGAAGAACAATATCTACTTCAAACTGAATGTTGAAACGACCCAAAAATTCGATCCGAGGTTACACCGAAAATACATGTTTTGAAGTCACTTAGTCCAGTAAAAGCATTTTTAGATAACGGTCCATGAGTGTGTCTATATGTTCGTATATGTGTGTCTGTGAACAGCATAACTCAAAAATAAAAAGTCTGATAAATTTGGTATTTAGGTTGTAGCAGGAACTACGAGATCATTGTAAATGTTAATGTGATATGAAATAAGGTAACTTAATATTGTAACACACGCATGTAAGATGTGAGGGAAGGCCAGCTAGCCGTGAGAAGGGTAAGAATGCAGGTAACAAGAGGACAGACCATGACAGAATTGCAACCTTGTTAAAGTGGTCATAGGCACTTGCAAGAGATGAGTGAGAGTGATAGCCATAGGATAGAAAGAGAGGGAGAGAGATCTTGACACTTTGGGAATTTCCAAACTTGTCAGGACTTCAGATATGAGGACAAATATTCTCATACCACGCGCAGGGGAAAGCCAATAAGAATAAAGCTTTTAAAATAGCTAGGTAAATGTAGCGTCCCCATGTGATGGTATAAAAGGGAGCACGTGTAAAGCTTTGTCGCCTTATCGCTTTGTTGATTCTGGAGAGGAGGTAAAATTCACGCCATGCTTGTGGCGATGCGTGTGAAGCCAGCAATAGGAAATAGATTTAGCTTGGGGAGGTAAATGTCTGCAGATAGGCACCTTATAATTGAGTATTAAACAAAACACACAGCTAGCGGCATTATAAAGTACTGTTATTATTATTACTAATAAAATTAACTTTAAATCATCACGGGGTTTCATTTCGTCTACTGTTATCACACTCCGGGAAAGAGTTTGGCTATAGGGCAACACACAAGTGTGCTAGGCTTAGAATTTCAGGCTAACCTAACCATACACAACTCCATCACGGAAGGAAGGAAGGAAGGAAGGAAGGAAGGAAGGAAGGAAGGAAGGAAGACGACGTCACGAGGAGGTCCGTCGCAAGGTTCAGTGCCGTCGAAAGCTGTGACAGAAGATTTTCAAGACAATCCCCCACCCCATACTACCCTTTACATGGAAGATTTTCGAAGTTTTTGTTTTTCTAAAAAATGAATAACGACTTATATTAAAATTTCATATATTAAACATATTTACATTACAAATAATATTTTGAATTTTCTGGGAGTTGTCTGTGAAGTACACTTCATTTGGAAGAAATTTTGTATAATCTAGTATAACTGGCAAACGTTAAGCGATAGACAAAAACGTACAAAACAAAAAATGTAGATCTCTTTAAAACACACAATTTATTTCAGATACTTTTCTGTGGCAAAGGCCATTTCTAAAATTATTAAAGGTTCTTGCCACATTCAATTGTTTCTCACAATTACATGGTAACAGTATGAAGAAAGTTTGAGGCCATCACATTGTCTCCAGTTCCTAAAATTCTGATTATCGCCGTTCCCGAATCGAAATGCGTAATTCAACTATTTCCGAAAATTAGTTTTATCTTGATTAAAATGAATAAAATAAGAAAATAAACTTTCCTAAGAATAATTTGTATATACGCTAATAAGTGCTACAGGTAGAGAAAGTCATATGAATGTAGCACATCAGATGTTTTCTTTCCTAGCTATGCTGAAATTTTCGTATATGAGAATAAATTTCAGATACTACAATAACGCCTCATATTAATAATCTTTCACGTTATGAATTATGAAGCGCAAAACAGACGGTAGCTTCAGTATACGTTCGGAAGGGCCGGAGATCTAGTAGTTAATTACATTCCTTAAATACAATTGTAGGTGTTATGGTCATGTATGCCTACTGGTTGAGGTTACCTACATCAGCTTCTAAATTATAATACTGTAATCGTGGTAATAATTTGTATATGCATTGTTCCTAATTTTTGCAACCCATTTATCATCATGACCTTTACTAGAAATTTAATCGGTTTGGAATCCAATAAATGAACACTGCGTAGCATAATATGCTTTTGATTTATAAGCTTTGCTATATTATTTCCACGCATCGGAAAATGCCTTTCGGGAGTGGAACGCCCCGAAATTTCATCCAGGTCAAAACGTACACTGTCGTGCATAAAAGTGGCCCATTCCCCTAGATCTCTATATTGCTTTTCCCTCCGTAAGGTTTCTACCTTAAGGTAACCAGCTTTTGACTCCGCCTGGCCGGCGTCAATTATCTATGTGACTGGCTTGAAAAACAATTCAAGGGAATAAAAACTAACCAGTGAACGAGGTTTATGATCTATGTGGAATGAAAGATATTCCCTACGATTGGTACACAAGGAAAGGCTAAACCAATTATAAATAATTCGTACTTCTAGAGGAAGGGGTGAAGAACTGTTTGCATGTGTGGTTAAACTGAAAGACAGTACGACAACTGCGTGTATGATAGCTTTCATCAGCGACGTGGAGACGAAGGTTACGCTTTTGCTGCTACTAAACGGCAATAAAAAAAGTGGCATTAAGTAAACGGCAACGTGTGAGAATACAAGGTTTAAGTTGTAATGTTACCCTTCGGCCACACCTACTTTAGCTCAAGTGAAGTACCCTGCCAATCCATTGGCTAGAATTATCCTCGAAAAAAATAAGTGGTCACGCTGGTAGGGGGTGTTGTCAGAGTTTGCCAGTACCAACATAAACAGCTTCGCTCCATTATGGACCACATTTTATGCACACCAGTATACATTTCTTTGAATTTTTTCCTGACAAATTAGATATACAGTATAGGTTTATATATTTTCACTTTCCGAATTTGTCAGCAATACATAATGTTAAAGGTTACTCGAATTCCCCTCGAGATTCTTCTGTAAAGTCAAGTTTCAAGAATACTTGGAAATTGAAGTTCAAAACATCAGCTGGGGTTTACAGCTCCCCGTTTTATAACATGGAAGTTATACTTCTTGGATTGTTATGCTTACTGGAACTAATATTTTACTTGTAATGGAGCAGACGCTAAATTAAATTTGTGATGGAACAATAATACAAAGGGAGGTAATGAATCTTCTTGGAGTAAGCTGTGAAATCCTCTTCATTCTGAATGAATTTATTATAATTTGTAAACCGTAAGAGATAGACAAAAACGTACTATATAAAAATGTAGATCTCCTAAAAAATCACATAATTTATATAAAATAAAGCATTTTATGCCATTAATCATTTCCGAGTTTGATGCAGTAATTTGTATTATTTAAATGTAAAGAGTGATTATAGTATGAATATGCATTTTTATGTGACATTGATTTGAGATGTTTGTTGATTGTAATTATTGTTGGGAAGTAAGTTTATACTGCCTTACTGAAACTGACAATAATAGCGTGCAATAATGCAGCGAGGGGGTGGGCTGTTTATCATTATTGGAAACGAGGAAGTTACGTAATGTTGGCGCGTTTTCCTTTAGAATCTTCTGGAACATTTCCCTAGAGCATATGTATTCATAATTTTCATTGGATATAAAAATAGACGCTAGTGTTGGCGCGTTCTATTAGCCAATTGCAGCTCAGTTATAATCTTTAGGCATATCGGGGTGTATGAGTATAAAAGAGCTAGGTTAGAGGTAGAGCCAGTCAGTTCATCAAAAATATTTGTACATTACACGTCGTCTTCAGTACGTCAGTTCGTCGAAAGTATTTGTACGGCACACGTCGGATATCAATTTGCAGGTTACGCGTAACAGAGTTATGAAAAATCTCAAGTGTTATAAAGTTAATTATACAAAAAGTTTAAGTATGCGAATTAAGAATTATCAGTAATGAAGTTATTATAACAGTTTCAGTTTGGCGAGTGTATAGATCAATGTGTAAATGTGATAGTGACTGTGTTCGACAATAAAAGTGTAAAACAAACTCCTTCATCAGTGTTATCTTTGGATAAAAGATTTCCTTTCCGTTTACACAACCTGTATAAAGAGAAGTGCTCGACCCAAAAAGATCATAGCTAGCCGGAGGACAGTGAAACAAAATTAAATAAAATAACAGTAGCATTCTTTCGAACCAAAAACTAATACTGCCGCAAATTGCTAACCAGATGGAGCTACAAACCTAACAAAGAATTACGTCACAAAATGGCATCACCACGTTGAGTAAACACATACACAAATAACATTATAAATTTACCATCGCAAATTGGCTCCCAAACGTGGCGCTCAATAAATAAATAAAATACAACATAAATACTGCCGCAAGTTATTCTATACAGTGCAAATCTGTATTTTTTTCGTGGTCATTAGGAGAACAAAATTTTAAAGCCACCACATAGCCATCCGCTCTTAAATTATTTGACTATTGCAACAAGCCTACTAGATTTCTCTACTCTCCTTGTACCAACAAGCAAGCATGTAATAAAACATTTCTGAAAATATTATCAGTATATGTTGAAGAGTTCTTAGAGCCATGTGAATGTAACACATGAGATGTCCCAGTGAGGGATTTGTATTCTAAGCACATTCTCTCTATGGTTCTGAGCATTCGAACCATGGCACATTTGATGTATCTTCCGAGGGGGAAAAATCCTGGTTATGTGCGAATGTGAAACAAACTCCGGAACGAAATTAACCTAATTCAAATTTAATACCATAGTGCACTAAGTTATGCAAACCGTGTTCTCGACTGGTGTTTTATTTGGTACAAAGTAGGTAAATTTGGTTGCCGCACAAAAAAGTGGCCCATAAATGAACTCAGCAGGTAATGAATGTATAACTTCAACCTCCTCAAGCGTCATCTTCCATTTTCCCTGTAGCTTAATTCTATGTCATTTGATTGACAACTTTCTTTCTTCATCCAAAAATGAGGAGGAGCGGAGGCTAACGTTGTCAATTAGTTGACTATGCTCTTGTTAGTTGAGTACTATTAACTTAATAATAATTACGAAGTTTGTGTGATGATAATCTTCTTAATGGCCTCTAGAACTCCATTGACTGAAAGTTTTGGCCTTCTCTACATTAATCCTCCATTCCTGCATTCTCTGATCAGCTCAATCCAGTTTTATTTGCACACTTTTAACTTTTCTGATTATACGTATAATTTTATAGTCTATTTTTAGATCTGCCTCTTCTAGATTATAGAGGATTACATTCATATATTGTTTTAGTTTTCTCTCACCTGGCATTCTATATATTTGCTCTAACCATCTTATCTCTGCGCTTTTATACAATTTATCATTTTTCTTTTCTTTATTTGATTATATAGTTCATTCTCTGGATTCTCCATTGCCGTAGTTTATCTTTAATCGAACCATAAATTTTTCTCATGTCTTTCTTTCAAATAGGAAAAGCTTTTACATTTGAGGTTCTTTAAGCACCCAGATTGAGGCAGTATTTTTAATACTTAATGATTTTAGTCAAATTATATAATAAAAATATAATAACAGCCCGCCTTAAAGCAATATATAAAAAGTGTATATTACAGTCATTGTATATGTTTATATTATTGTATACATGTAATAATGTTAACTGAATGTATTACGTAATTTAATAATGTAGGAGCTGTGAGAATAATAGGTTAAAAGTTGCTAACAATGAGGTAACCTTGAGACAATAATGAGTAAGAAAGTGTAATAATGTTACTAGTCATTCTTGGAGCAACAATAATGTAATTTTTATGACAGTTTATAAATAGCCAATCAACAACCAGAAAAAAGCTGAAGTTAAGTAAAAGTATTCTATTGGATTAGAAATAGCCAATCAGAGACTTGAAATACAGAAATTTACAGATTTAGGCGGTAGAAATCAAATCAGTTGGTTGTAGACAGTGTTCCTAACCGGACGCATGATGCATCCTCGAGAAATTTAATACGTATTCGTGTTAGACGAAAATAGTTTACGTGTTAAAAAGTGCAACTAATTAATAAAAGAATCTCACAGCTCTGTATATCGGTGAAGTGTTATTTAAATTGTGTCAAGGATTAATAAATGTAGTGAAGTAAAAAATTATAATCTGTGTAAGCCTACATTCCTCAGCCACACCACGCTTTGCAAAGAAATCCATGTCTCTAACAATAACACTGCCGCAGCCGAGGCAAACATAAATATATAATATTTAAAGAAACAGTCAACATTTACAAAGTTAATATTCTTTAAAACATTTTTGGAGCAAAGGCCACCGGAAAGTACATTTTTGGGGCGAAGGCTACCGGAAATTTTTTACCATACGTGCGGTTGCAACTACTTCAAGTTTGGCTCCCCAACAGTCGAAATACAACTCCTCCTTCAATAAAAATAATACTATCACAAGATAGCACAACCATATACTACTATTGGTTTTATAATTGTGTTATATATTCTTAATTTTGCACTTGGATCAGCTTCCAATAATGTTTCTGGCATTTATAGATTCTTTAGCGGATAACGTTTTACAATACCAAAGTGCTAGTCTGATGCTCAACACCCAACCTGGAGGACCAGGTCTCCCTGTTTATAGCCCCGGGAGACAGGGTGATCCAGTTATATCCCTGGACACTGCGTAGCTCCGGTACGTCGGGGTCGCTACGCCATTTCCACAAATGGATATGTGCGGGAGTATGACGATAATAGTCTATTTATTTAACGAAGCGCTGTGTATCTAGCAGTATAAAGCTCTTTTAGAAGGACAACGGTTATAATGACTTACAGTTAAGACGGGTAATTTTTTATATTACATTCTTTGAAAAATTAGTACAACTATTTAAGTTTTATTCACATTTTAATTTTAAAACTAAAGTTATTTTATATCGTTTATTTTATATTCAAGTCAAGTAAATGTTTGGATACTGGTTTGCAGGATGACGGTTGATATTAAGGTAGAGGGGGTAATAGGAGGTAGCAAAGAGCTCCTCAACGACTGCAGGTCAGGGTGCAACGGCCCTAACGCACCGCTGGTGGATGATTTTATCGAAATTGTTATGGTTATAATTTAGAATTTACCAAGCAACTCGTGGTAGGACTATAAGGAGTTCAGCTGTTGCTTATGGTTGGAGTAACTCCTTTGTTACCTGGGGTGCCCAGTTGTCATGCGGGGAACCCGGTGACGCCTCAAGCGGCGTTCTCTAGGGTTATAGTCCCCTACAGACCGAACGGGGGCACTCCGATGAATGACAACTGGTCGTATAGTTTTCTAGCCCGGCACCTAATTTCATCCTCCAGGTATGGAAGAGATGAGGCTTCGTGAAGTAGTCTCACGGGGAAAGCGCGGCATACAGAATAGTTGGTTCGGAGGCCCCTATTCTGCACCCGCTGCAGTCGGAGCAGACTGAAGTCTGCGGCCATGCCCAGATCTCGCAGGCGTAAAGCAGGACAGGGACTATAAGTGTTCTGAAGAGGCACAGCTTCAGCGGTATCAGCATCACGGATCCCAGCATGGGGTACAAGGAGCCGTAGCCGCCATGCCCCGACGCGAGAGATCTGCGAACAACGGTTGTGCTAATATATCATTGTGTCGGGATTATGGCTGAGTGCGCAGCAGAGAAGAGCAGTGTAATTATACATAGAAATAACAAAGTCCTTAAAGTAGTAAAAAATCTGATGTGTTACACTCACATGACTTTCTCAACTCTTGAACAAACTATTTTTACAAGCGCATATTCTCCATCTATTTCATATTAATCGAGATGCTTTGACATGCAAAGAGAATTCATTTTACACATAGCAACCAGTTATAAAAATATTTGACTATCGCTTAAGGCCTACTATGTTCCCCTTGTTTTGTATTAGCAAGGGCAATATAGAAGTACAGTAGCCTTTAAGCCATACATATCTCTTAATAGATGGTTGCTAGGTGCAGCACCATTCCCTTTGCCACAGATTATAACTCTTTGCATATCTAAGACAAAAAATGAATAACGAATTCCCATTTGAGAAAATAAGTATTGAAAAATTTAAGGAAATAACAAGAAATATCTCGAAAACGGTTCACTCAACAACAAAAATGTATATGACACAAATTGTGTATTTTAACGCGATATACATTTTCTGTGTAGTAAAATTTTGTCTATCTCTTATGGTTTACCAGTTATGCAAAAGTCGTTCAAAATGAAGAATACTTTGGAGACATTCCCAGAAAATTCAAGATATACCTACATTTTATTTGTCATGAAAATATCTTAAACATCTATATTTTAATCAAAATCGTTAGCCATTTTTTAGAAAATTAAAATTTTCGAAAAATTTTCTATGTAAAGGGTAATCTGGGGTGGGGGCATTTTCTTGAAAACCTTCGTGTCGCATCTCTGGAAGATACTGAACTTAAATACCAAGTTTGGTGTTTATCCCACCGTTCGTTTCCGAGTTATGCTGTTCACACACACACACACACACACACACACACACACACACACACACGGACATGTTTCAAAAAATGCTTTTTTTGGATTCAGGGGGTCTCAAAACATATATTTCCGGTGAAATCTCGGTATCGAATTTTTGGGTGGAATACAATGCTTCCCCTACTTACTATACGTAGTAGAGAAGGTAAAAAATAGTTTTGAATGTATTCAATTATTTGTTTGTGTGTTAAGATATCCTTGCTGTTATGGGTGCCTTTAAAGTAACATCAGAAGCAACAGATGTCTGGGAATGCTACTTCCAATGCGAGGAAGAACTGCGAAAATCTTGAAAAAGAAAAGGAATCGACGTGCAGTGTTTTTTATAATATGGGTGACTGTGATAAACGTCATAAACACAGTACTTTTTCTTAAACGATGAGCCCTCTACAAGATAAGGTGCTTTCTACAGTATACAGTAATGAAATATATTTCATTGCATTTCTTCATCCATTCTTTAATTAGTACACTGGTACAGTTACCTTATGAAGTATATGGGAATGTATTTCCTTAACACTCAGTAATATAAAATTGGGAGGTAATGATGAGAGTTTCTTGAGCTCCCGAAAGTAAACAGCGGCGCTCCATACGTTTACGAGATGTCAAGCGCGGAGTGATAGTATGTGCAGTTTTATGTGCGGATCCATTCTGGGGCCGGAAAGACTATAGGAATGTATACACAAGGCACTGCTAAAACACTGTCGGCAAACGAGAGGTACCTCACATGATTCAACGCCACTATCTCCAACACTTCACTTATGTGAAGTCTCCATAGCGTCGCCACTCAACAACATAAACCAGCACTGGTAAACTGGTGTTACTACCACAAAATATGGCTGAATAGAATATGTCCTCTTTCGCTATTTTTAAGAATAGTCATGTAACAAGTAGTGCATTTTCTTCTCTCAGCCTTTCAACGATGTACTTTCTATCTTTGTTTATGTATTTATCAATATAATTCATATGGTCCTCCTACAGTTCCAGTATCCCTCTATACTAATCGGTTCTAAGAGATAGGAAGTTGCTATTTTCGTTTTAATTTTAGGGTTAGGAAGTGAGCACGAGATAAAGTGACTTTCCATATTATGATTTGTGTGTACACCTTATTTTTATAATAATGCTTTTAATACGTCCAATGTATGACTTTTCTTTTGCAACAAAAGTAGTTGCTAAATTTTCTCTCTTAAAACATTGTCTTGTTGAATCAAGACAACGAAATTATTTTTGAGAAGTCATATAGAAAAATCACATTATAACAGCTTCAATCAAACCTTCTTATAAAACATTGTGGTATCAGAATAAACTACGAGAATATATGATATAATGTTGTGCAGATGTTTTGTATTCATATATTTTCTAGATTTTATTATTGTATGTGCATATTGTGTTTTGTCATCATACAATCTGTTATTTTGTTATGCATAGCACTCAGCTGATTAAAGCTTCTTGCTGGCTTGCCCGTGCATGAATTCTACATGATAAGACAATCTGTGTTGCAATCACATGACTTTCATTACTCTTTTACAAATTATTTTTACAAACGCTTCTTCTCCATCTACTTCATGTTAATCGAGATATCGGGATATTAATCTTATTGCAAGTTTTCTTGTAGATGCAAGGGGAACATGGTATGCTTTAAGCAATAGTCAAATCTTTTAAGAGCTGGATCTATGTGGAACATTCCATTCTCTTTGCATGTCCAGGACATAAAAAACGAATAAGGAATTCCCATTTGAGAAAAATTATAAGTATTTAAAATTCAAATAAATAACAAGAAATATTTCGGAAATGGTTCACTCGACAAAAAAAATTATGACATAAATCGCGTGTCTTAATTTTATTCACTCTTACGGTTAACCAGTTATGTAAAAGCCATTCACAATGAATAGGACTTTTTGGGGACATTACCAAATAATTCAAGATATACATTTCATTTGTCATGAAAATATCTTAAACATATGATATTTTAATCAAAATCATTACAGTCATTTTTGAGAAAATCAGAATTTTCAAAAACGTTCCGTGTAAAGGGTAGTCTGAGGTGTCCCATCTTTGATAGATTGAACCTAAACACCATCCGACTTTTCTTTTTGAGTTGTGCTGTTCACAGACACACACACACACGGATTTTTTCTACAAATTATTTTTGGGAGGGATTTATGGGCCTCAAAACATGTCCGGTGAAATCTCAGTATCGAATTTTTGGGTGATATGCAATACTTACCCTACTTACTATCGTAGTCAAGAAAGTAAGAGAAAAGAATATTGAGTAGTGTCATTTTTGTGATGTTTCCATACATAAACTTTCAATATAATCTCGCCATTTTAGCCTTTATTGTTTCAAACAGGAATTAAAAAATTATTGTACGGAATCAGCATTCAGATGATTTGTTTCAAGAAAATCTAATTTGTACCTGGAAACAGTTAAAATAGACTAGTGGAGGCTAAAAGATCTTTTCATATAGAGAGCGAGAGAAAGAAAACCTCTTATTGAATTAACTAAAACTAATTGGAATACACGTACATATGTATTTATTATTAAGACCTTTTTAATTTTTTCCCCTATAGGTTATTATACCTTATATAAATATATATGATAATGAATACGAATAATGTAAATAAATCTTCCTTGATAAGCTGTTTAAAAACGTCATTATTTGATTAATACTACTACCAACGCAAAAATCACACCTTTCGAGCCTATTGATTAAGATACCTAAAATAGACTTCTACTTTTAGCAGCTCAAATTATATTATTTCCTCATAGAGTTTATAGTGCAACCATTTTATGGAGTACAGCCCATTCTAATGTACTGTCTGCCCACAACATTTCACAATTTTCTTAATATATTATACGTTATAAGACAAATGGCTGCTGGTCTAGGGGTCGTTCATGACCCTCTCTTAGACTGCTCTAGCAGTGAGATAGGTTTTCAACCCTAGAACTATTAGGGACTTCCGCGTGTCTCTGTGACCTGTCTGCCTGCGTCTGCAGCCTCCTGTAGTTACTTCACTTCATCCCTTTCTCCTGGGGAGACAGCTATGTAGGTCGCAATGGGCTGTGTCCCCCTATGTTTTATAACCTTTACCATTATTAGCATTACAAAACAGGGATGAAGTGGGACTTGCAGACGTAGGAACTCTGAGGAGTTAAATAGGTCAGGTAAATGTGTCAGTGTATCTCCAAAATATGCACTAAATATTGCGCTTTTCACCGCATTACAGTCCTTGCTGCTAGGGATTAAATGCATTAATATCAGCCACATTTTAATTGTTTTGTAGCTCTGATACTCCATTTCAAGCGGGCAGAGTTACTAATTGGCGCGCAAGGCTATCAGATTTGCGAGATAACTGATATCGTGTTGGAACAGAAATGGGGTAGGGATAGCGGGAGCTGCATAATGGAAGCCTGTCAGCTTATGCAGAGAGCATGGTCACGCTATAACAGTTTCGCACAACAGAACCTTTATTCGCTTATGCACCAGGAATGTTTTCCGAAGGATATTAGCCGATCAAAAACCAAAAACATCGAAAATAACATTCCTTAGAACCGCTTTATATCTAACTACGAAATAGAGAGATAGAAATGATTACGTTAAGCAACAATTACAAATTTACAATATGGATAAATCAAAATATTTAACACAAAATGGCTACAACACGTTAGACAAATGAATGGCAAAATACCGCGATTTGTAATCGTTCTCCAATTTTCAGAAAATTATGGAATTTATGATTGCGAAATATTGAAAATCTCCAGAACACTTAAACTTTGCTATTTTTTCTTTTTTTATTAAAAAAACATTTCCGCTTTATTATTTGAGCTCTAGAATTGAAAATACCGAGTCTTTTGCCAAAAAACATATTCATTTGTAGCTAAGATTCTTATATTTATGTATTTTTTTCTTTACCTAATCGGCATTACTTATTGCTTTACAAATGCAAGGAAGTTACAGAAAATCAAGTTTTAACTTGGCGTTTAAATGCAGAAATATCTCGTCGTAGAACTTCACCAAGACGCCTTATGCTTGAGTGGATTAACGTTCGGCAAATTCTTTGGTAAACCTCCGTGATCTCCTATTCAAACTTTGTTTCGTACAAAGGCACATTTTAATGCATTAAAGTTTAATACTTCATCATCTGTAACAAAGAAGTAATAATTAAAGTTCCGTATTCTACTATGTGCTGTAGGATACTTTTATATTTATTTCATGTTCATTTTTGGGAAATATACTCTGGGGAACACCCATATATTAATTTGATTTCCCTCTGCCCCAATTAAGCTAATGTAGTTTATTTCTAATGCTCAATATATTATGCATAAATATTCAAACCCAAGCATAAGTCACTAAAGAAAGAAGGGTAAAATGTAAACCCACGTAAGAATCGAACCTGTGCTCCCACTTCATAACGCCGCACAAAGTATAATTATACCACTCAGCTATTTCGAACTTTATCTCTAGACACCTTTTAAATGCTCTAATCTAACATTATGTTTGTGAAACTTGATTGTACATTCTAACCTTTTAAACGACTAAGCCTATATAAGACGCTTAAACTTTATTAATCAAATTGCACAAACTCTTGCGTATACTATATTAATTGCAGAGGAGTAAGTTTTTACGGAATTAAAATATTAATTTAAAATAATCTGTTTTGACAAATCTACTGCACCCATTGTGTTGCTGAGAATCACTGACTTCTTGGCAGTAAAATATGTTCTATGAAATCGTTACCTTTGTATAATGATTATGCTCTGCTTGCTGTAAACAAGACAATATACAGCCTGAAAGACATTGGAAAACTGCATTCACTTATTTTAACATTGTACAATCTCTACATCACGCTACCGACCCAGGAACCACCCTCCGAATACAAAGGTACAGCTATTCTGTGTCTTCTACGAGTGCCCTACTCAAGAAGAATGTTAACGGACGACATACGAAGCTGAAGAAGGAAAACAGTTGCTTTCTGTGACCTAACCGCAGTCTTTATAGTCCATGTATGCAACAAGAAGAGTGGATCAGTAAGACACATTACAGCCAATATTCTCGCTGTTAAGGTGTCTCACAATAGGTTTATTTGCAACGACATCTAATCCTCCGATCAGTCAATCCTTTCGGCGTCTTTGCAACTGTAAATAGGATAGACATGCCATCATCAGATTTACAAATTACTAGGGATGGAAATCGAGAAACATATTTTATTAGCCCCATGTTTTGGGCGCCAATTTGAGGAAGGTGTTTTGTTGTATTGTTATTTGCAGCACGCTTTGGGCGTCAATTTAAAGTAGGTTGTATTGAAGGAGTTGTATTGTAGTTCAACTGTTGGGGAGCCGAACTTGAAGTTTGTTTGCAACCGCATGTATGGTACCCGGTTTCCGGTAGCCTTCGCCCCAAGTTTAAAAAAAATATTAACTTTGTAATTTGACTGTTTCTTTAAATATTATATATTTATGTTTGCCTTGGCTGCGTCAGTATTATTGTTAGAGACTTGGATGTCTTGGCAGGGTTGTGGTGCGACATGAACGTAGGCTTATACAAATTATAATTTTACTTCCCTTCTTTTATTAATGCTTGACACGATTTAAATAACACTTCACTGATATAGAGAGAGAGCTGTGAGGTTTTTTATTAAATACTTGCACTTTTTAATACGTAAACTATTTTCGCTTAACACGAATACATATTATATTTGTTGAGAACGCACAAGCAACGCATCCAGTTATGAGCACTGTCTGCAGGCAACTGAATTGATTTCAACCGTCTAAACTTGTAAATTTCTGTATTTCAAGTCTGTGATTGGCTAATCCTACTCCAATGGAATACCTTCATTTAACTAAAGGTTTTTCTGGTTGTTGATTGACTATTTTATAAACTGTCACTAAAATTACATTATTGTTACTCCAAGAATTACAAGTAGTACTGCTAAATTTTCTTACTCTTTATTGACTCAAGGTTACCTCATTGTTAACAACTTTTAACTTATTCTTACAGCTCCTACATTATTAAATTACGTAATATATTCACATAACATTATTACACATGGATACAATAATATAAGCATATGCAATGCCTGTTACATACATTTTACAAATTATTACATACACAATTAATTGTTCTTTCACACAAGCCGTGTGTTGGACACTGTTGGAAAGGTAGAATCAGATGACTGATGACTGAAAAATTCAATGCCAAGCCGGGATTTGAACCACGGATCTCCCGGTCTCCGTCCGGTTGCTCTAACCACTGAGCTACCATGGCAACATGCCGACACGACATTCTGGCATTGAATTTTTCAGTCATCTGATTCTACCTTTCCAACAGTGTCCAACACACGGCTTGTGTGAAAGAACAATTAATTGCATTAATTGACCTAATAGTGGTTGCAACTATAAAGCCCGGGACTTAAGTACTTACATGTTTGTAAGTCGCCATTGGGGTATGACATCTCAATACAATTTGAGATCTCCTTGTGGTTTACCGGGAAAAATGCGAATCAGCTGGAGAATTTAATGTCGTGTCGGCATGTTGCCATGGTAGCTCAGTGGTTAGAGCAACCGGAAGGAGACCGGGAGATCCGTGGTTCAAATCCCGGCTTGGCATTGAATTTTTCAGTCATCTGATATTACATACACATATTGCTTCAAGGCGGCCTGTTATTGAATTATATTTTATACCATTAGACTGAAATCGTTTAAGTATTAAAAATACTGTCTCAAGGTGTCTCACAATGGGTTCGTTTGCAACGACATCTAATCCACCGATCAGTCAATCCTTTCGCCGTCTTTGCAACTGTAAATAGGATAGACATTCCATCATCAGACTTACAAATTACTAGGGATGGGAATCGAGACAGGCAGTTATGTTACTTTTGTACAAGAGCGAGGCACAATATTATCTAGTCGCGAAGGATAGCGCGTGCCTTTTCGCCAATAGGGAACCCCCTATAGCCAATAGAAAACCGGTTTTACGGCCGTCCCAACTTTACACGTCTCGGTTCCAAGCTTCCAAGGGTTATAGGGCTTACTGGTCCGGCTAAGCTTACGCACTACGTATTGGAAGTGGAAAGCAATCCAGCTGCATTTCAAAATCGTTAATCGACGAGCTGAAGTTGAACACTGTCGATCTCCAAGACCTACCAATCCTCTCCTGCATCAAGCTCTCGCAGGCTAGTGAAACTCTTTTTGGAGAGCATCTGGACAAAATCAACCACAAAAATTACCGATTTAGAGAACATCCATATATGTTCCTATCAGCAAGATGTATTTCATGATGTAAATCTATTAATGCACGCTCGCAGTCTGCAACTCGCGGATCCATAGTACGCTCTGCCAGTTGAAATTCTAATTGGTGGAGATTATTGCTGTAAAATAATTAAACACAATATTCCACTACATACGTCATCACTCGTAATCATATCATCCTTTTGCAGCTGGATAATAAGTTACAGTCTTTGCCACTGGGTCAGCAGTGGTTAACGACATTTACTCAGAGCCTGCAAAACGTGACGACGTCAGACGGGTACTGGGTACTATATACTTAAGATAAAATCAAAATCGAAAGTTCAATTCGAAAGACATAGATATTCAATGTTTCCACGATTCCTGCCACAATTAAGACTAACAGTGAAGATAAGTAGTTGCACTACCTAATAAAGAAGAAAGTTTTCCTGTGTAGTAACCGTTCAAAAGCAAAGAAATGCTTCAAGAGTTTGGAGAAACGACTACAAAATAATTAAGATCTAAAGACTCATTCAAATGCTTGAATACACTTTGAAATGTCATGTAGGACACACTCCACGGAAGAGGATTCGAGTGACGTATTCTATCCACCTTTCCAACTGATAAAGAAACAGAAGCTTAGGTTACAAAGTGAAGAATCGCTTTTGATGTGTCCTTGTGCGAAATGTCTTGACCATCTCACAATTAAGTTCTAGAAATTGGACCAAAATACTTTCAATGCTTCTATGCACAAAGCAAAACATGTTCATTCATAACCCCAAAATCTATTTGAAGCACATTCAATACCCATTCTCCGATAGTGCTTCAGGTGTACAATACTCTTAACAGCTTAATGATTAACGGAATGTGTCGAATGATCTAGTGGTACTCCATTACCAGTATAAGGAAAAATCCTGGAAAACTCCTTTTAGAAGCGATGCATCCCAACCGGTACTCAAATTTGGACCCGCCAGTTTGGAAAGCGGAAGTGGGTTCAAACAATTGTGCCTCCATGATAGCTGTGGAGAAATTCTGACAATATGTACCAGTTATCTGTAACTACAAAAATGTCTGTCACTTTACTCATGCCACGAAGTCGCCCCTCTTTCCTAGCGCAAATGTGCTCGTGGTCTAAGGCGCTAAATCTACCTGATATTCCTCCCAAGAAGCAGGAAAAAAACAAGTATAAAACCCATCTGGGCAGCTTAACCAAATCGGAATTCGAAACCTGTTTTCCTAAAGATCCCTTTCGGAATTCTCAACTACATTGTATCTAATGGTAACCGGAAATATGATGAATTGCCTAATAATTTATGTACTTCAATTATGTGTAACTGTTTAAATGATAATCTTATCTAATTTTTAATTGGAAAAACTTGCTAGAAAACTTATACCTATAAATTCGTGTTTTGCAACATTTTTTCCAGAAATGTCAAGAATAAACTCGATATTTAGAGTTTAACTTCAGAGTACATTGTGCCTGAGGAATAAAATTTAGGTGTCATCTCGGCATAAAATTTCAGAGTAATTGCTTAGTTGGGTGTGAATAGACACAAACAAGGCTGTCCTCAGTGAAAGTCGGACTCAAACACTATGTGAAATGTAGGACTAATAAATGTATCAACTTTTGCTTCTCAGGCTAGTAAATAAACAACTTTGTGTTTGACCATAAGACTCATAAATGCCAAGTTGTATTTACGAGTCCGGATTGTTTTCGAAACGAACCATTTGTGGAGAAAAGACTAAGAAGATAGCGCTGGCATAATTCTGAAATCAAACTAGCCGGATGTTGCCCATGAAAGTATATTGTTTTTAACACACCCACGCACAAAAGTTGATTTCTGTCTTCAAGATGGCCTAATATTACAAAGTTATTATTAAACTTAAGTATTTTATTTGAATCTTACTAATTCTAACATCTTTTCGAAGAACAATCTTATGAAATTTAATTATAAATAAAATCAATGAAGAATAAACTCTGCATCTTAATTGCAATTGATTGTAAAACTTTTTGTCCATAGCCTTGTTAAACATGCCGATTATACTTTATTTCAAAATTTTGCTTATCTATAATCTACCCTTTCGGTAGAAATAGAACCTGCTAAATACGGGGTAATTCAGGGCATTTGCAAAACACTCTTTAGGGGCCAAATGACCGAGCAGACAAGATTCATAGCTCACAAACTCATTTATTGCTGCAAAAACAATACAAATTTAATAAAAAATTAAATTATAGAAGGCTTTCAAAGTGTCCGCCTTAGACCCCAATACATTCATTGCACCGTCGTTCCATTGACTGTCGAACCCTCTCCAACAAGTGCGGTCTCTGATGAACACAGTCAAAGGCAATGTGTATTCGTAGAATATATCCCTGGTGTCAACTGAGGTGGCGTACTTTACTCTCTTTACATGATCCAAAGAAGTCATGCGGCGTTAATCAGGTGATCGCGCTGGCCACAGGTCCCCCTCTCCCTATCCACTTTTCTCTGTAGTTGTTGAGATGTTCTCTTACAGCATGGCTGAAGATTGGCAGAGGCCCATCATGCTGGAACCACACGTCATAGGTTACGAGTTGAATACACAATCATGTGACTCCTAAACAACGCATCAGCCAACATCGGTTGTTTGACAAAAATTACCCTATTTGCGACACCTATCATTCCAGAAAGTTTGTTGCAGAAGTCCTGAATCACACCGTATATTTTCAGGGCATAATTACAAATCTACTTCATTACACTCAAATGAGTCGTACAATTTGTATCATCTTAAAGGAGAAAGTTGCATTTCCCCGATCTTTTTCACTTTTTACTTTCTCTACTACGTATAGTAAGTAGGGGAAGTATTGTATTCCGCCCAAAAATTCGATAGCGATATTTCACCGGAAATATATATTTTGAGACCCCCTGAATCCAAAAAAGCATTTTTGGAAACATGTCCGTGTGTGTGTGTCTATGAACACCATAACTCAGAAACGAACATCGGATAAACACCAAACTTGGTATTTAGTTCAGTATCTTCCAGAGATGCGACACAAAGGTTTTCAAGAAAATCCCCCGCACCCCAAATTACCCTTTACATTGAACATTTTTCGAAAAGTTTAACTTTCTTAAAAATGGCTCTAGCGATTTTGATTAAAATATCATATGTTTAAGATATTTTCATGACAAATGAAATGTATATCTCGAATTTTCTGGGAATGTCTCCAAAAGTATTCTTCATTGTGAACGACGTTTGCATAACTGGTAAACCATAACAGATAGACAAACCTTTACTACACAAAAATGTAGATCGCGTTAAAGTACACAATTTTTGTCATATACATTTTTTTTGTTGAGTGAACCATTTTCGAGATATTGCTTGTTATTCCCTTAAATTTTCCAATACTTTTTCTCAAATGGGAATTCGTTATTCATTTTTTTTATGTACTGGACATGCAAAGAGAATGGAATGCGCCACATAGCAACCAGCTCTTAAAAGATTTGACTATCGCTTAAAGTCTACCATATTCCCCTTGCATCTACAAGAAAATTAGCAGTAAGATTAACATCTCAATTAACATGAAGCATATGGAGAATAAGCGCTTGTAAAAATAGTTTGTACAAGAGTAGAGAAAGTCATGTGAGTGTAACACATCAGATTCTTTTCTTTTTTTTCCTGGTAATGCAAAGAGAATGAAATACTCGACATAGCAACCTGCTCATAAAATATTTGACCATCGCTTAAAGCCTACCAAATCCCCTTGCATCTACAAGAAAATTAGCAGTAAGATTAACATCTCGATTAATATGAAGCACATGGAGAATAAGCGTTTGTAAAAATATTTTGTACGAGAGTAGAGAAGGTCATGCGTGTGTAACATCTGCTTTTATCATCTTGTTTACCTTTTACTTAGGTAAGTCCAACATATCAGTAAAGCAAAATTTGTGTATAAGGTAATATTCACGTCATCTGGTTTCTAGAGAAGCAAGCAAGTAATCAGTAAAGAGTCCTTCGGGTTAGTTGAACTGCTAAATCCAACATACCCTCCACTCCAATGGCCCAGCTTAACACCCTGCTGAACAAACCAGTCAGCTGCACTGCGCGAATGATTTGGCGTTCATTCGAGAAACCTTTGAATCTCTAACGGCTATCCCCGATGAATTCATGGATTAATCAAGCATCCGGGAATTACGCGCGGTTTGCTCGATGGTAATCATCAAGAATGAATGAATTGCAGATTGTACGCCGTGGTACACCAGTCCCATTTCATTTCTTAAGTTATGTAATACCGCAATTTCTAAGATCGACAGCGTAGACATCATTGTTATGCGTATATGTGAGGTAGTAATGAAAACCGTGGATGCTTAATTGCTGTAAACCTTTCTCGACAGCTTCTGTGGTCAAGTGGTCAGATTTCTGGCTTCCCAATCGGGTTCGATTTCCGGCTGTGACAGAGAAAGTTTTCTTCAATTAGTATCTTTTCCTACCCTCCAGAAAGCCTGCAATAATGTAACCCAACATTGAAGACCTAGACGAAAGGAGTTATTACAAATATAACAATTAGAAAGAAAAAATCTTTAACTAGTAATGATCCCCTTGCTTAGGGAGAAAGCCACGCAGAGTGCCTAGTACAACTTCTGCCCACTCTACACTATCACTAGGCTTAATGATAATGAATGTTGTGTGTAATGTAATTCTTGTCAACTTACTGATCATTGGGTAAGAGGAACCTGCACACGACAAATAAAGGCAACTTTTGTTAGGTCTAGAACAAAACCCTGAAAGTGTCATATGAAGCAGGGAATGGAAAACAGCATTTGAGTGCCTTCAAACACTACTAAAAATCATTGAAGAAATTGCTTTGTGAAGATTGGTATCACAATAAAGTTAACAAAACATCAGTAACTGCCTCCTGTGGTTGGAACTTACTAGTTGTTTATCAGAAGACGTAAACAAAAGAAAAGATAATACATTAAAATAAAACGTTACAAAAACAAAAATCCGTTTGTGTAAAGTGAACTCATGCTGAGAGTAAAGGATTCAAAATGTGCAATATCGACATCGATTTGCATCTCATTGCACCGAATACAATAAACTATAAGTTTGTAAAAATACATATTGAAAAACGTTTCTGATTTTAAATATAAGCTTTAATGGATGTTTATCTACAAATTTAAATTAATAAACAGAACTGTGTAATACACTAATAATTTACATGGGTGCTCTGTTTCTGCACATTAAACCTTTATTCTAGTTTTACTTTGGGATACTCTGATATCCCAGTTGGTCTTCCGCATAATTTTTTCTCGCTTAAAATGTACAAATGTGAAGACATACACGAGTAATTTTAAACCCATTTATACCGTCACGTATTATTTATGTTCCTACATACGTTAATTAATAAAATTTATTTGCTGCCTAGTATGGCCCTTGCATTAATTCATGCAAAACCTATGTCATTCTGTCTAAAACTCTAACTTGCATAAAAAGTGGCCACTCACAGTTCCCAAAAGTGTTTTTCCATCAGCCTGAGGTAACCAAACTCTCACCGCACCATATAGTAAAGGGGTGGCTATATGGGACATATTTCTAATGCATATTTCTGAGTAAGGAAAACTATATTAAATACAATGCCTTACTTTTATGCCAAAGCCGCGGATCGCACGAATGCGTGCTCCGTACGGCCTATTACGCTGCGGGGTGTGAAGTTACTATTCACACGTTGAGGCAGTATTTTTAACACTTAAATGATTTCATTCAAATTATGTAATATAAAATATAATAACATCCCGCCTTAAAGAAATATGTGTGTAATATATAAAATGCATGTAATAGTTATTGTATTAATGTTTATATTTTATGTACATGTTCAATAATGTTATGTAAATGTACTACGTAATTTAACAATGTAGGAACTGTGAGAATAATAGGTTCAAAAGTTGCTAACAATGAGGTAAGAATGAGGTATCCTTGAGGCAATAATGAATTAGAAAGTTTAACAATGCTACTGGTAATTCTTGGAGCAACAATAATGTAATTTTTGAGACAGTTTATAAAATAGCCAATCAACAACCAGAAAAAAGCTTAAGTTAAATAAAAGTATACTATTAGACTAGGAATAGCCAATCAGAAACTGAAATAGGGCAAATTGTACAAATTCAGTTGTCAGTTGCTAGCAGACAGCGTTCCTAACGGACGCGAGACACGTCCTTAAGAAGTTTAATACGTATTCAGTGTGAGACAAAAATAGTTTACGAGTTATAAAGTGCAAGTAATTAATAAATAATCTCATAGCTCTCTATATCAGTGAAGTGTTATTTAAATCGTGTCAAGGATTAATAAATGTAGTTAAGTAAAAATTATAATCTGTGTAAGCCTACATTCTTCAGCCGCACCACGCCTTGTTAAGATATTCATGTCTCTACAAATTAATACTGACGCAGCCGAGGCAAATATAAATATATAATACTTAAAGAAACAGTCAAAATACAAAGTTAATATTTTTAAACTTGGGCGAAGGCTACCAGGTACCATATGTGCGGTTACAACTACTTCAGGTACGGCTCCCCAACAGTCGAAATACAATACAACACCTTCCTCAACGTATAAGTTCTTCTTGCATAATGTTCATAATTTCTGCTTTTATATTGTCCATTAGTTCGTCTATGTTGTGGGTATTGTTCCTATAAACTTTATTTTTTAGCTTTTAGCGATCCCATTGTTCTAAATTTATTGAACAAACATCTCTCAGTGTCTCTACCCAGAACTGGATATCCAAAAAATTGCTGCCGAGATTGTTTACACACCTGTCTACATGATTCAGTCTTCACGTATGTATCGTACACAAAAATGCGCTGTTCAAGGGTGAATTTGTTGGCAGGTATTTCTGTGGACTAATGAGAGAATAACAGTTCTAAGGAAATTACACATAACAAATTATTGTCGAATCACTTCACAACACGAAGACAAAGCAACAACTGAGACAGCTCACAGTTGATAAACGTACCCTTGACAGTCCTGTGGCGCCTTTTTGCAGTGGCATAATACCGAAGCCACTACCGTCTCCGCCGATGCACATATAAGGCGGTTGTAGCCTTGGCATAAAACGAAAGCATTGTACTAAGTGTAACACATTACCAAAATGTGGGAGTTTGTCACTAGTTCATTTTTTTAATATTATATCCCTTAGATGGTTGCCAACTTAAGAGCATTCTTGGGTTCTATTAGTCATTTTGTCCATAATTGGCGCAGCATGGCTAGTGGATAACGTCGAATCTGGAAATGGGATGTCCAGGGAATTGTTGTCGAAGGGTTCTCATTGACACTAATACTGTATGACTAGTAGCACCATTCTGTTGCAACCTCATGTCTCTAAGACCGAACCATCTCACTTTAGGAATGAAGAAGGTTAGATGCTATATTCGATGTGAAATGAAGGGGTGTTTCGTTGGAAGTGTTTCCATTGTTTGATACATAGTGAAAGGACAAACCAATACAAAATAATTTGGCCTTTAGAGGAGTGGGTGAAGGATTGTTTGTTATATCATATGAGAGTTTTGATCAGTGACGTGAAGACGAAGTTTAAAATTACTGTCTTATTACCATTACTGTCGAATGGTAATAACGAAACAGAAATTAAGAAAACAGTGGTGCAGCAGGACAATACAAAGTGTAGCAAAAGAACAAAGAACAAAACGCTCTTAACTGCGTCTTTATTTCCAGTGTTTACTATAAAATTTTTATTTTAGCGCCCAAATTCAACGAAGGATTGCCTTAACATTATTCCGCTAGTAAGAACATAAACATTACATAATTCTAATGTTACCTTCGACAGTTTGGCCATATTTAGGGAAGTAAAATATCTGGCCAATCCTCTAGCTAAAATTATGCTCTTGGAACAGAGGAGATCATAGCAGAGGGAAGGGCTAGATTTCAGTATCGACATAAACAGCTGCCTTCCATTATGGGTCACTTTTATGCGCATAAGTATACATCTACTGAGGCAGTATTTTTAACACTTAAACGATTTCAGTCAAATTATATAATATGTAAATTTAATAACATCCCACCTTGAAGCAATATGTGTATCTAATAATTTGTAAAATGTATGTAACAGTCATTGCATATGCTTATATTATTGTAAACATGTTCAATAATGTTATATGAATGCATTACGTAATTTAGTAATGTAGGAGCTGTGAGAATAAGTTAAAAGTTGCTAACACTGAGGTAACAATGAGGTAACCTCGAGACAATAATGAGTTTGAGAGTTTAATAATACTACTTCTGATTATTGGAGTAACAATAATGTAATTTTAGTGAGAGTTTATAAAATAGCCAATCAACAACCAGAAAAAGCTTTAGTTAAAAAGTGTCCTCGAGAGATTTAATACGTATTCGTGTGAGACGAAACATAAGTTTACGTGTTAAAAAGTGTAATTAATTAATTAATAAAAAGAATCTCACAGATCTCTATATCAGTGAAGTTTTATTTAAATCGTGTCAAGCATTAATAAAAGGAGTGAAGTAAAATTATAATCTGTGTAAGCCTACATTCTTGTCACATCACAACCCTGCCAAGAGATACGTGCCTCTAACAATAATACTGACGCAGCCGAGGCAAACATAAATATATAATATTTAAAGGAACAGTCAAACTACAAAGTTAATATTCTTTTAAACTTGGGGCAAAGGCCACCTGAAAGTACATTTGGGGCGAAGGCTACCGGAAACTGTTTACCATACGTGCGGTTTCAACTACTACATATTCGGCTCCCCAACAGTTGAAATATAATATAACTCCTTCAATACAAACTACTTCAAATTGACGCCCAAAGCGTGGTAAAAAAATAACGTAACAAACCATCTTCTTCAATACAACGAACTTCGGATACATGCAGCTTAGTTATATTGTCTAAGTAATAAGTGCTTTCGAAAGTTATATTTGTAATCCAAACTCTGATGTTTTAACTGTACAGCTGTCGATGTATTCGATGCCGATGGATGGATATATGTCGTTTTAAAGCAGAGAATTGGTCGGGATGTCACAGTTTAGAGAACAAACCTGTTTGCTAAGCAACACTTAAACTAAGCCATAAGCACACTGTGTACATAGTTTACCTCACCCTCTTACTGCCAGCAGGGGAAATTGGTCATGCAATGCAAGTCTCTTACACAAGCTGGGTAATTAACTAATAACGTTCATTCGATTCCAAGCTCTACAGATGAAGTTCATTAGATGTTCCGATACGAGTTAAGGGCAAAGCTAATTCATTCAATGAGCATTCATGGCGTCTCCGAGTACCCACAGAACAATTTAAATGAAATGTAGTCACCATAACCGTGCGAGTTATAATTAGTGTATTCTGTATTCCAGACCAGAAAACAAGCGATAGCTTTCAACAGTAATTGCTCTGGCATTCCCTTTTCTTGGAACGACTTGAAATATATAATCTAGAAGCCTGAATCTTCAGTTAGACTTGAATATTAATTGTTGTTCTTCAATTCAGTATTGAGGCAATATTTTTAACACTTAAATGATTTCAGTCTAATTATATAATATATAAATTCAATAACAGAAAATTGCTCTGGCATTCCCTTTTCTTGGAACGACTTGAAATATATAATCTAGAAGCCTGAATCTTCAGTTAGACTTGAATATTAATTGTTGTTCTTCAATTCAGTATTGAGGCAATATTTTTAACACTTAAATGATTTCAGTCTAATTATATAATATATAAATTCAATAACAGCCCGCCTTAAAATAATGTGTGTATGTAACACTATATAAAAAGTGTACATTACAGTCAATGTATATGTTTATATTACTATGTACATGTTTAATAATGTTATGTGAATGTATTAGGTAATGTAACAATATAGGAGCTGCAATAATAATAATAATATAGGTCAAAAGTTGCTAACAACGAGGTAAGCTTGAGGCAATAATGAATTGAAAAGTTTAATAATGTTACTAGCAATTCTTGGAGCAACAATAATGTAATTTTTTAGACAGTTTATAAATAGCCAATCAGAGTCTTGAAATACATGAAATTTGCAAATTCAGGCGGTAGAAGTCGGTTGCTAGTAGACAGCTTTGATTACCGGACGCGAGACGAGAATTCAGTGTGAGACGAGAATATTAAAAAGTTTGTGTTAATAAAAAGTGCAAGTAATTAATAAAGAATCTCACAGCTCTCTATATTAGTGAAGTGTTATTTCATCGTGTCAAGGATTAATAAAAGGAGTGAAGCGAAAAATTGTAATTTGTGTAAGTCTACATTCTTTAGCGGCACCACTCCCTGCAAAGAGACACATGTTTTTACAAATTAATACTGACGCAGCCGAGCAAAACATAAAATATATATAATATTTAAAGAAAACATTAAAATACAGAGTTGATTCCTAAAAGTTGAGGTGAAGACCACCGAAAAGTGAACGTTGGGGCGAAGGCCACCGGAAACTTTGTACAAAACGTGGGGCTACAAATCTTTTTCAGTGTTTTAAGCACAGAAGGAGTTATTTAATTCCAATACAACATTCGAAAACGAAATATCACAAGAAGCCACGCAGTACTGCAGAATAAATAAATTATTAGTAGGAGAAAGAGAGAGAGTCACCTTTAGGAATACAGTGTTAAGATTTTCGAAAATCCCTAGCATCTCAAACATCGTTGGTATAAAAAGGACGTATTTTCTAAAAAAACTATCTAATGATTTTGTTTCAAATGTTATTGAGATATAACAACATGAATAAGTATTTAATTTTCCGAGTAATTTAAACGACTGCGAATACATAAAGGATAATTGCAAAATTACATGTTTTTTATCTCGTTAAGATCTACAATTAGTCTACTCAAAAAATGCACAGTAAAACCATTTCGAAAATATTCGGTGTTCTGCGTTTGAATTTTAAGCAGCATAAACAGCAGAAGCTCATGTGAATAGTAGAAAACTATTATTGCGTGCTTTTTGAACAGCTAAGTGTTATCTAACTAACAAATTGCATCGATACGGATGGTAGAGGTCGTTAAGGTCATGAACGGTTCAAATCCTGCCTGGACCGTCCTCGCTGATAGATTTTATCCAGGTTTCCTCAGTCCTTGCAATTGGCAAATGCCGGGGAGGTACCATAAACTTAGTCCTTTCCTAACTATTATTTCATTTATCACCAGTGCTCACCTCCTGTGGTACCATGTGTAGTAAAAATACGTTAAATACCACTGAAAATAAATCGATAAAATGTGTACTACCGCAGTATTAATCAGCTGGGTCCTGCACCATATTGTAGTGGTTGAAGCGTGGTAATCCTATTCCCAGCTAAGGAATGCGCGTGGGTTCGAGTTCACCCATATTTGTGACTGGTGTTCACTCAGCATCGTAATGCATTTGAGGAGCTACGATAGGTAGCGGAAATCAATATTCTGGCTAGGAGGAAGCTTGGTGACAACCAAATCATCTCCCTGCATCGGCTAAATGATCATGTACCTCTGCAATGCAAGAGTTCGACAACTATATTTATAGGCCTAGGCCCACAAGGATTGTCTACCACAGATGCCGAGGAGCATTTATCGTGATTACGGGGAAGCAAATATAAAAGGCGCTCTTTCTACAATAGTATTGCCGTCATATTGGCTAACGAAATTGACGTAGTTCTTAATACAAATAATCCTTTTTTTACTTTCTCTACTACGTATAGCAAGTAGGGGAAGTATTGTATTCCACCCAAAATTTCGATATCGAGATTTCACTGGAAATACATGTTTTGAGACCCCCTGAATCCAAAAAAAGCATTTTTGGAAACATGTCCGTGTGTGTGTCTGTGTGTCTGTGTGTCTGTCTGTCTGTGTGTGTGTCTGTGAACAGCATAACACAGAAACGAACAGTCGGATAAACACCAAACTTGGTATTTGGGTTCAGTATCTTCCAGGGATGCGACACGAAGGTTTTCATGAAAATCCCCCCACCCCAGTGTACCCTTTACATGGAAGATTTTTCGAAAATTTTAATTTTCTCAAAAATGGCTCTAACGATTTTGATTAAAATATCATATTGAGGAAGAAGTATAGGTATTGGAAAATTTAAGGAAATAACAAGCAATATCTCGAAAACGGTTCACTCAACAAAAGAAATGTATATGACATAAGTTGTGTATTTTAAGGCGATCTACATTTTTTGTGTAGTAAAATTTTGTCTATCTCTTATGGTTTACCAGTTATGCAAAAGTCGTTCACAATGAAGAATACGTTTGGAGACATTCCCAGAAAATTCGAGATATACATTTCATTTCTCATGACATTGTCTTAAACATATGATATTTTCATCAAAATCGTTAGAGCCATTTTTGAGAAAATTAAAATTTTCGAAAAATGTTCCATGTAAAGGGTAGTCTGGGGTGGGGGGATTTTCTTGAAAACCTTCGTGTCGCATCTCTGGAAGATACTGAACCTAAATACCAAGTTTGGTGCTTATCCGACTGTTCGTTTTTGAGTTATGCTGTTCACAGACACACAGACAGACACACAGAAAGACACACAGACACACAGACATACAGACAGACACACACACGGACATGTTTCCAAAAATGCTTTTTTTGGATTCAGGAGGTCTCAAAACATGTATTTCCGGTGAAATCTCGGTATCGAATTTTTGGGTGGAATGCAATACTTCCCCTACTTACTATACGTAGTAGAGAAAGTAAAAATTTTTGGAAACATGTCCGTGTGTGTGTGACTGAGAGCAGCATAACTCAGAAACGAACAGTCGGATAAACACTAAACTTGGTATTTAGGTTCAGTATCTTCCAGAGATGCGACACGAAGGTTTTCAAGAAAATTCCCCCACCCCAGATTACCCTTTACATGAAACATTTTTGGAAAATTTTTATTTTCTCAAAAATGGCTCTAACGATTTTGATTAAACTATCACATGTTTAAGATATTTTCATGACAAATGAAATATATATCTCGAATTTTCTGGGAATGTCTCCAAAAGTATTATTCATTGTGAGCGACTTTTGTATAACTGATAAACCATAAGAGATAGACAAAATTTTACTACACAAAAAATGTAGATTGTTGTTGAATGAACCATTTTCGAGATATTGCTTGTTATTCCCTTAAATTTTCCAATACCTATACTTTTTCCTCAAATGGGAATTCGTTATTCATTTCTTTTGTCCGTAATGCATAGAGAATGGAATACTCCACATAGCAACCAGCTCTTAAAATATTTTACTATCGCTTAAATCCTAGCAATTCCTCTTGCATCTACAAGAAAAATAGCGATAAGATTAACATCTCCATATCTCGATTAACATGAAGCATACGGAGAATAAGCGTTTGTAAAAATAGTTTGTACAAGAATAGAGAAAGTCATGTGAGTTTAACACATCAGATTTTTTTAATATGTATTACTATTAGTATTTGTACAGGAATGCTTTAATGTTGCAACATTTCTTAACCACCGATTAGATAGATCAAAATTCAATGTTAGGCGTGCTAGTAAATAAGAATGTTACAGAATTTTGTGACGGATCCGTATCGAATTACCTGGGATGTGAAAGGAGTTTCGAATTGGAATTAACATCGGAAGTCATAACTTTCAAAGAACGTAGTAGTAGTAGCTTGATTGATTATCTGCTTACACATAAAACGTTGCCGTGTCATTACAAGATTATAATAATTTCGATAAACAGTAATGTATTTGACCTATGTTAAAATTCTGTATTACGACGTCAGCTATTTCTCCAGTAGTATTGCCTTATTAGTACATCTTGGAGAGAAATGCTCGGGTATAAATTAGTTATCGAATTATACTTCTCTTTTTGGATCTTTATTTTTGCTACTCTCTTATTGAGCTCTCGTACTTCCACATAGGAAACTCCGCGTTGAGGCCTCGCTACCTAACTTCTAAAATAGGAGCATATTTGTTTCCCAAATTTTACGTCTTGTCTTATAATAATAATAATAATAATAATAATAATAATAATAATAATAATAATAATAACGCAAGAAGTGTGTTTAACATTAATTGAAATACATACGATGTTCCTTGCTAATATATTATTTACCAGCTCTGCTTCTGAGTACCTGTAGGAATGAAGTATCATTATTAGAGTTATTAGTATTGATATTATTGTTATTATTATTGTTGAAAATTGCATATATTTTAAAATTTTTACATGTACAAGAGTTATAGCTGTACCATAATTTTGGGTTTAATCTATACACACTTAGGTACTTCGACCTATGATAATAGCTTACATTATTTGTAAAAATCCTCCACATTCTCTATACAAAATCAATTTTAACATTTAAAATTTATAAGAGGCAACAGAAGAGGTGTAATGTCTAAGTAGTTGTATTTATAAATATCTAATTCTGAAAGTGAAATATTTAATACTAGCTTTCTTACCGGTGTTGCACGGATGGCTTTTGTAAGTAAGGGAGTACAAAAAAGTATAGGGAGGAGTTTCAAGGTCATAAGCAGCCTACAATTTTCGCGCATACCTAAAGTGTAAGCGGCTAAGGTATGGTTATAAATTGGTCAAATGGTGAAAATTTGTACACTCGGTCAATTTAAAAATGGCCAGCGTCTGAGAGGAGCAGCTTGAATCGGCAACCTCCGTGAGCGCTCGGGCCAACCAGGCTATGTTCACAAGACTGCGTAAATTCTTATAGTAGTTATTATGGAGAACACAACTATAATCATGAAAGTCTAATGCATATACGAGATTTCAAACAAACAGATGTTTTAGTGTTTCAACACCGAATAATTATATCCAAATCACACTTTATTGATTTATAGTTCTTAAGTGGAGTTTGACTAAAGCTCGTTACAACACCACGCACCCTAATGCCATCTGCCCGGCATGTGTAGAAGCACAGATGCAGTTGCCAAGCACTAAGGCTTCTCTGGAATTCTGTTGTAATTTTCCATCTGCACGTTACAGAAGTAGATGTACAGTTGCCTAGCACTAAGGCTACTGGATACGTGATGAAACGACAAGACATAGCAAAAGGATGAGACCTAAGAGCTAACTGTCCACCACATATCTATCCAAGAGGTATCTTTTACCAGATCCGTCGCGATATAAACACGTAGTTAAAGCCATGTAAAATAGAGAGAGAGAGAGAGAGAGAGAGGAAAAAAAAAGTGCTTTACAAAGCTTCTGAATATGGGCTTCTGTAACGTTTCAGAACATTGTAGAGCAAAAGTGTTAAAAAGTTTCTTTCGGAAACAGGACATAGAAGTAATAGTATATTATGCAACAAGACTAATAGTAATAATTAAGACGCGAATATGAGCGTGAACTGTTTTTGGCTGACCACACTATAATTTCAAAACTGAGTTTTTACAAAAATATGTTCCCTTGTTAATAGTGTGCAATTAAATACTAATCGTATGGCAGCACTGATGACAGGACCTTGAGGCGTTAGCGAGTAATGCGACAGATGACAGCACGGTTGAGTCAACACCTTATTGCAGGTAACGTGAAAGCAATTGAAACAATGAAACTGAATTACAATATTAAAATTATAATGAACAAATTTATGTTATTTTAAATACACATATTTCATTGTTTATTGGGGAATGGATCTCAGTGGACTGCTGCTTTGAAGGTGTGAAAGGATATAGGCGATAGGGAAGCTACATGCGCCACCGAGTAGGATCATAATGAGTCGATTAAGTATTATGAATGACATAAGAGTTCACTCACGCCACAAGTAATCACTTATTATAGTGTGATCTACCAAAAGAGGGATTTAAGAGTTTGCTCCTCCCGATAGATGCATACATTTAAATGAAAATAAATCTGATGTGCTGCACTCGCATGACTTGCTTTACATTTGTGCAAACTAGTTTTACAAATGCTTATTCTCCATCAACTTCATTATTAATCGAGATATACATTTAGAAAAATTATCTTATTGCTAATTTTCTTATAGATGCAAGGGAAATATGGTAGGCTTTAAGCGATAGTTAAATATTTTAAGAGGTGGTTGCTATGTGGAGTATTTCACTCTCTTTACGTGTCCAGGATATACATATATATATATATATATATATATATATATATATATATATATAACGAGTAACGAATTCCCATTTGAGAAAGTATTGGAAAATTCAAACTAACAAGGAATATCTCGGAAATGGTTCACTCCACAAAAAGAAAAAAAAATGTATATGACATACATTCTGCGTTTTAACGAGCTCTACATTTTTTTGTGTAGTAATACTTTGTCTATCTCATGGTTTACCAGTTATGCAAAAGTCATTCAGAATGAAGAGGACTGTTGGTTGCATTCCAAGAAAATTCAAGATATGCATTTCATTTGTCATAAAAATATTTTAAATATAGGTTTATTCAAAAAGAAGAAACATTTAAATATTTATTTCTAATGAACGACATTACATAGCGACACATGC
Organism: Deroplatys truncata; assembly: GCA_030765065.1. NCBI lineage: Eukaryota > Metazoa > Arthropoda > Insecta > Mantodea > Mantidae > Deroplatys > Deroplatys truncata. The sequence goes on from CM060979.1 coordinate 92,822,963, forward strand.
GACACATCATTGAATAGAGGAAAGTTCAAAGTTTTAAGCCCCACATATTAGTTCCATTCAGTGCCTACAGCGCCGCTGTGTTTGTTTACGAGAAAATGGCCACGCCACAGGAAAAGTCGTTTTGTGTTGCATTATGCAAAGGGTGAATCCATTGTTTCATTCCAACGTGCATTTCGTTGTAAGTTCAAAAACGAGCCGCGTCATCATTAAAAATTTACAATTGATCCAATAAATTTGTAGAAGATGGTTACGTATGGAAACGTAAAGGAACTGGTCGTCCTCGCATAACAAACGGTGCTCATTTTGAACACACAAAATATTGATTTTTCTCATTCAGTGATGAATGGCATGCGTCGCCATCTATTCTCGTTCATTAGAAATAAATATTTAGTCTGTTCCTTGTTTTTGAATAACCCTTTAATTGACATTTAAAGAAAATAGAAATTTTCGAAAAACATTTCATACAAAGGGAACAATGCGTGGGGGATTTTCTTGAAAATCTTTGTGTCGCATCTTTGAAAGATACTGAACCTAAATTCCAAGTTTTGTATTTATCCGACTTTTCATTTTTCAGTTATGTTGTTCACATCCACACAGACATTTTACTTTCTCTACTACGTATAGTAAGTAGGGAAAGTATTGCATTGCACTAAAAAATTCGAAATTTCACCGGAAATACATGTTTTGAGGCCTCCTGAATCTAAAAAAGATGTGTTTTTGGAAACATGTCCGTGTATGTGTCTGTGTGTGTGTCTGAACAGCATAACTCAGAAACGAACAGTCGGATAAACACCAAACTTGGTATTTAGGTTTAGTAACTTCCGGAGATGCGACACGAAGCTTTAAAGAAAATCCTCCACCCCAGATTACCCTTTAGATGGAACATTTTTCGAAAATTTGAATTTTCTCAAAAATAGCTCTAATTATTTTGATTAAAATATCATATATTTAAGATACTTTCATGCCAAAAGTATATCTTGAATTTTTTGGGAATGTCTCCCAAAAGTATTCATTATGAACGACTTTTGCATAACTGGTAAATCATAATACGTAGATAAAAGTTTACTACACAAAAAATGTAGATCGCGTTAAAATACACAATATATGTCTCATACATTTTTTTTGTTGAGTGAACCATTTTCGAGATAATTGCTTGTTATTCTCTTAAATTTTCCAGTACTTATACTTTTTCTCAAATGGGAATTCGTTACTCATTTTTTGTCCTGGTAATGCCAAGAGAATGGAATACTCTACATAGCAACCAGCTCTTAAAATATTTGACTGTCGCTTAAAGCCTACCAATTCCCCTTGCATCTGCAATAAAATTATCAATAATATTAACATCTCGATTAACATGAAGCATATGGAGGATAAGCGTTTATAAAAATAGTTTGTATAAGAGTAGAGAAAGTCATGCGATTGTAACACATCAGAATTGTTATTCTGGGGCCTCAAAACATGCATTTACGGTGAAATCTCGGCATCGAATTTTTGGATGGAATGAATACTTCCCCTACTTACTATACATAGTAGAGAAAGTAAAAACATACTCGTAAGCCGTGTACAAAATAAATTATTTGCTGAACAGGCAATTATTTTATGAAATAGCTTAAACATAACATTTTTCACAATTACATGAAGCATTGTTAGAAAACTGAAATCAATACATAAAAGAATTAATCTGCTTCTTATTTATATTCATTACTTGCTATAAGTAAACAGTATCACGTGGACACAATTCACCTTGACGTACATTAGGTGTATACAGTACCACAAACGCCAGCAATGGGTAATGCCTGAATTAATAGCCCAAAGACCGACAAGGAATGTTGTGGTTCTCTTACTAAGCCAGGACCTAGGAAACCTAATGGGAAATCCTGCATTATGTGTCGGAGGAATTCCAGCTACACGAGACACACAACATACAAGTATTTGGGTGTGGTCTGGCCTCCACTTATTCTATCTCTCGTATCCTCTGCGATTTAAGGGGTGGAGCTACTGCTGGTCTCTAATGAGTGCTAATTCGCATCTGTTTTCTAGTTTTATTTGCGGATATAAACGGCTAAAACCCTAGACATCCACTATTGTTGTAATGTAACCTAGTGACGAATTACGTGAAATTAATTTTGAGAAAGATTATTAAAGCAGCTTAGCTAATTAGTTAAACATCTCCGATAAAGCCATCAGGTAATTTGACCCAATTACTATATGGAGCTATAACCTCCTATTCCAGAGTTTTTAATTTAACAAGGGCGTACCCTATAAAGCTAGACTAATTGCGGCGTGTATAGGAGATAGAAACTCTATGTACTACAAATTACTGTGTTACATCTACATGACTTTCTCTACCCATTCAGTTGGTAAAGCACCTGCCTGCTGTTAAAACGGTTCCCGTGTTCCGATTCCCTTCTAGATACGAGAAATATTTCTTTGACAATGAAGATTCCTCGAAATTCCCAGAATCAGGCTATGGATTTGAGTATCTGTGCGTTTGTTCTGGCTAAAAGTAACCATTAGCTATATCAAGACTGTCACTAGACCTGCTAGCCTCTAGTTCCCGAGGTCGCGGGTTCAAACTCGGCGGAGGGCGATGGATTTTTTCGGGCGTAGCATGGCTTCCTTCGGAGGGAAGTAAAGCCGGTGGTCCCTGTCGTAGATTTATGGCACGTAAAAGAACCTCAAGCCTGATAAAGAGGCCTCTGAGCAAAATTACCGGTCTTTCACGCCCAATTTAGAATGGGACGCTAAGGACCATAATAGTTAAAGAGCGTCCATAAATAAAACTCAATTTAATTTAATTGTCACTAGACCAAAGCCTCAATACATGTGCCACAGTCATTATACACGATATACTGCACTGCACTGTAAATATCTTCTAAATTAAGCCTTGTAGAAAGAAATGCCATGAATAAAATTTGCTTGATATGGGGAAAGTAAATGTCATTAGTCGTGTTTTATTTGGAAGACGTTGTGATGGTCATTTTAGGGTCAATTTAATTTGGCTAATTGGCGAAAAAAAATCCGCACTCATGTCAAGAATATTTTCAAGTTATTATGTCACATTCTTTATGCATTCAACTAATGTGCGAAGTAGGTGTTTTGTTTACGTAATTTATTTACTTAATTTATTAGCCACACGCTTGGGAAATCAACTTGAAGTATTGTTAAAGTATGAGCTACTGTTGTTGATGGTGTTTGTAACAGTATTTGCACCACGATTTGGGCGTTAATTTGAAGAAGATTGTTTGTTAAGTAATATGCTGCTACGTATGAGAAGCCGATTTTTGAAGATGCATTTTTGTTGTTACGCTCCAAGTTTAAAAAAATATTATCTTTGTTATTAAGCAGCTTCTATAGATAGTATTTATGTTTATGTTTGCCTCGGCTGCGTCAGTAATGTTTGTAGAGACACGTTTCTTTTAATCAGAACGCGGTGCGACAAGAATGTAGGCATAAAGATTTTAAGTTTAAATTTACTTCTTTTTATTAATCCTTGGCACAAATTAAATAGCACTGCACTGATATTAAGAGCTGTGAGATTCTTTAATTTAAAATTTGTACTTTGTTAACGCGTATACTTAATTTACGATTCACACGAATACGTAATATTTCTTTAGAGAACACATCTTCCATCCGATCACTACCAAGGTCTGCAGGCAACTTAACATATTTCAACCGTCAAAACCCGTATGCTTCTGTATTTCAAGTCTCTGATTGGCTAAACCTAGTCCAATATAATATTTGCATTTAATTAAAGTATTTTCTAGTTGTTGATTGGCTAACTTTAAACTGTCACAAAATTCACATTATCGTTGCTCTAATCATGACTAAGAACATTTAAACTCTCAAACTCATTGCCTCAAGGTTATCTCATTGTTACCTCATTGTTAGCAACGTTAAACTTATTATTCTCACAGCTCTTACATTATTAAATTACGTAATGTTTTCACATAACATTATTAAACATGTTTACAATAATATAAGCATCTGCAATGACTGTTACATACATTTTTATAAATTATTGCATACATATTGCTTCAAGGCATATATATTATATAATTTAATTGAAATTATTCAAGTGTTAAAAATACTGCCTCATGGGAGTCCGAAAACGAATTTGTAGTAACCTTCATGAATACTAAACGTCTAAATGACAAGCCTGAAAAATGTTTTCTATAAGAAAAACGATTGTGGTTGCTTTTACTTGCTTAATACCCTAAAAACTTGCTTAATATTTCTAGCTCTACGTAAGTCAGGCGATACAACCCTTAAACACATCGCGGGGTAAAAATGTGCATCTCTCAAAGAATATCACATCAAAAGATATTTGTTTCTATTTTCTCTGTCATCACTGAATCGTTGTAAACTAATTTTAACAACCGGGATGTAGTAAGCGAGATATTTGCTCCATAGGTTCAGTATTTTCATATTTTGGTATATTTAATCCCTAGATATTGTGCAGTGCTTATACAATCTGCGCTTTAGAATCGGCGGGATAAAATAACACCGGCAAATACCATCTGACAAAGGGATAATGAAAATACACACAGTGCCGTAAAAAAGTCAAAAGACGACTATGTGATATAAACAGGCAGAAAATAAAAGTCTAAATGTAGACAAAGATCAACATTGGAGCTACAAAAGGAAATAATGAGGTGGGATAAGGAAACATATATTTTGGAATTATGTATAAAACAGAGGACGGGAATAGCATGGCTTAGGCTGAGAGGGTGGAAAGCTCGCAAGATTGCTGCTGATGATGATGGCAGGAGGATTTGCCCATTACACGGGGAACAAGAAGACTGGTCGCATATTTTGGCAGCATGCGTGCAGATGGAGAGTATTAGGAAAAAATTATTACCGTAAGTATTTTTGGCTACCAACAGACGGAGGGCAGCATGCTGGGACTTGATTCTGAACAGTCAAAACTGGCCAAGTTTGGGCACATACTTAATGGAATTACATGTGCTAAGAGATAAGGCGTTTATGTATATTTTATTTAAATATATGTGATACTTGAGCACTTGTGTGTGTGTGTGTGTGTTTGCGTGTGTGATTCAGAGTAGTTTTCAATTTTATATGTATGTATATAATGTGATTATAAACATAGTTGTCTCTGGTCGATTCTGCAAGTCACGTATACAGACCAGGTATTTTTCTAGAGAGCATGTACGGTCTTATGACCCATGCGACTGTGTTATGCAATTAATGTAAACAACAACTACCACTACTACCACCACCACTACTACTACTTCCAATGAACAATGTACGGCACGCGTTTACTGGAGAGAATCAATCGCTCCTTCACCGGAAGAAAACCTGTCCCCAAGCACGTGCATTGCCCAGCTGGCCAACCGCTCAACTTCTTGCCGAAAACACGCGAGTTACAGTGAACAATGTGATTTTTATTATGAGGGGGGATTTAAAACAGAAAGTTCATGTAAACACACACACGCAATTCAAGAACTTATGAAATCAGGCGAGTGCTCAGTGAAATTACAGAAAGAGTTTCAGTATTTTCTAGGTGGTTGCGATCTTTGCATCCAGAAAAATGAACATCATTTTCAACATATACTTTGATAAAAGGTAAACGAATGTTACGTTTCTTTATTATCTTCTACTGGCGCATTATGCGTATGGAACTGTAGATCTTAATCTCTGCCATTCTCCGCATGTAGGTTTTCGTATTGTGCAAGATTGCGCTCGCATCTCCCCAGTAAACACAAGCTGGTACGGCCCGCTAAAAAGCTGTCAGTTTGAAATGCTGTGCACTATATGTTTTATATAAGACTGGAAAGAGATTTTTCATATGTTGAATCCCTGAACAGTTTATTTCTTGGGTCTGTCTACCTTCAATTTTCATTTCTTCTTGAATGCGTGCATCTTTTGCGTGGTATTACCTTATATATCCTCCGTCAGGCAGCATATTCCACAGAATGGAAGACTGACTCAATCAAATGTTTTATCTAAAGTGGCTCTCCATTTTATACCATCTTCGTGTTTTAAACAGCAGCTTTAAGTTAAAAACCTTTCTTTACATGAACTTAAAGCCCTTTTCCCCTTTGTTCTTCTAGAAATACAGATTCTGATATCATATTTTACTCTTTGGGTAATTCTACGGACATGTAACTATCTTACATGTCGTGTTAGATGGCTGAGACGTCGATAATTCTCACAATTACTTCTGTCTCGCCTTCAGATTATTCTACAATTTTTTCTGTTTTCCTTTCTTTCGTTACAATTTTTGTCAATACACTAAAAATAAGCATTTAAAATGTCCCATACGAGAAACAAGTGGTTAAAGGAAAAAAGAGTGCATCCCACTTATTGGCAAGTTCAGTTTTCAATAGAATAATAATTATGTGTTCTTGTTGACTCGAAAGATAATGGCCCTTGATTAGAAAACTGGATATATTTAAACATGTTGTTATAGTCTCATGCAACCTTAAAACGTACAGGTCGAGCATCTAACTTTGTACGTATTACAATATACTGAATTAAATTAGTAAAGCTTTCCGTTATTAATTTTGGCATAGTCATGTGTAAAATAATCTCGATACAATTAATACGTTTAATCCTAGATTATTTTCAGCTCGTATCAAATTTATTTGAGCAAAAAGTATATTACCAATTGGTTTAATTTAGACTTACCCACTTTCGACAGGAAAACCAATCGTCTTCCAGTATATTCTCCGAAATACAACGGTATTTACCTGAAACAAACAAAATACATATAGTAAAATACATATATACGTAAAAAATAAGTTCAAAAGACTATATTAAATACAGGCTACAAAATCATAGCATTTAGGGAGACAAAACAATGACATAGGATGCTAGGGATGTTTATAAATATGTGTATTTTTTCTGCTGCACCCTACATGGACATTTTATATTGTTTTAGAAAACAAACTCTTTGCCTCGTACGTTTTCCCATCTCGGTCCTAAGCACCCACATGCAGAAGCTCAATGAAATAGGTAGTGGACATTATTTATGAAATATTTTCTATAAAAATGTCTGATGTAATACATTCACACGACATTCTCTACCCTCTATCATTTATTAGTGGGTATACAAATAGTTTTACTAAAGTTTATTTTTATTTACCCTCACTTTAATTCAAATAAACTTTTGCAAAAATAGCTACACTATACATTTCGTTATGAATAAAAAGGAAACACGATAGTCAAATGTTTAAGAACTGGACGCTATACGCTGGCCTTAAAATTCCATACTGTTTTAATGGAATCGTGAGAAACAGCTGATTGCTAATAGAACTTTAAAAGAATGGCTAAGTAATGCATTTTTTTAAAATTCTTTTACCCAGTTTATGATACTGTGTTTTTACTGATTTCGTTATCGCTTATCACCGCAAATACACAACACACATACACACACAAACAGGCTATGGCGGGACTCGAGTTCGCAACACTGAGCTTGGCGGAGGACCGGAACTAATAACTCCAGCGACCACGGCGACGGGCGACAAGTTTTAACCATTAATGACGGATATATCGGAAATGGGTTATGTCGTAAAAATTATTTGAAATAAATTGTATGTTTTAAAGAGATCTACATTACTTGCCTAGGACGTTCTCGGCTAACGCTTAGCGTTTACCAGTTATACAAGATTATACAAAATTCCTTCCAATTAAGAGGACTTCAAAGGTTATTCCCAAAAAATTCAAGCTAAACATTTTATTTGTTATGTAAATATCTAATATACAGTATTTTAATCCAAATCGTTAGCCATATTTCAGAAAATAAAGTTTCAAAAAATGTTCCATGTAAAGGATAGTTTGTGGTATATATATAGAGAGCTGTGGATATTTTTTATTAATTACTTGCACTTTTTAACACGTAAACTATTTTTCGTCTCACACTGAATACGTATTAAATTTCTCGAGGACGCATCTACGTCCGGTTAGGAACACTGTCTACAACCAACTGACTTGATTTCTACCGCCTAAATTTGTGAATTTCTGTATTTCAAGTCTGCGATTCGCTATTCCTAATCCAATAGAATACTCTTATTTAACTTAAGCTTTTTTCTGGTTGTTGATTGACTATTTTATAAACTGTCTCAAAATTTAGATTATTGTTGCTCCAATAATGACTAGTAGCATTATTAAACTTTCTTACTCATAATTGCCCCAAATTTACCTCATTGTTACCCCATTATTAGCAACTTTTAACCTATTATTCTCACAGCTCCTACATTATTAAATTACGTAATACATTCACATAACATTATTGAACATGTATACAATAATATAAACATACAATGACTGTAATATACACTTTTTATATCTTGTTACATACACATATTGCTTTAAGGTGGGCTGTTATTGAATTTATATATTATATAATTAGACTGAAATCATTTAAGTGTTAAAAATACTGCCTCATGAACGACCTGCCGAGTGTGAGGTGAATTTAGTGATTCTTTTTTTGAATTGCGAGACACCACGAAAGCTCCGTCGTGCAATACAAAAGGCGTGGAATGCTTTCGCGTGGAATCCTTTTGGTTCATGACAATGCCCGGCCACTTACAAGCAAACAAACTCAAGATCTGATTGCATAATTTAGTTGGGAACAATTCGACCACCCTCCCTAAAGTCCAGATTCGGCTTGGTGGAAAACATTTCAACGACGATAATGTGAAACAAGATGTGCAGACTGGGTTTTCATCACAGGCGGCATCATTCTTTGACGAAGGCATACAAAACTGGTTTCCCGTTACGACAAGTGTCTAAATAAAGGTGGTGACTATATGGAGAACTCGTGTAAGGTAAGGAATGGTAATAAATTATATGGAAAATACTGTTATACTTTTTTTAAAAAAAAAGATTATCGGTATTTACTTTAAAAACAGGTCTTGTAAAATGAGCATTCGCCTACCAACCCGGGGAAACCCATAGTCAGGAGTGGCCGTCCCGAAGGCTCCCGGCTTGCCAGTAGCCACCTCGCTGGTAGCGGAGTCATTTGTATTTTTCTTAAGGAATTATGCTCGATATTCAATTCAGCAATAATTAATCGTTATGAAGAAAAATTTTAGACATACCCATTAAGTGTGTGAAGTGAGTGAACTATGCTTGTGTTTTCTGTAACCAAATTAGTTTCTTAAGACTATCGCTGGGTAGACACCCAAAAATGGATCTCTCGTCTCATTCTTTCTACATAATGAAAAGAAATATATGATATTGTCATTAGTGCCACAATGTATGGTGATAAAAATTTAACATACAGGATCTTTCATAAGTAGGAATAATGCAAAAAGAACTAAAATTAACTCTGTTTTTAAAAAGCTCAGACGCAAAACTTTTAAAAACAAAATTTTACAAAAAAAATAACCTTTTTCAGTTAACAATATATACGGTAGGACGTCATCAATAATATTTAATGGCAACATATTATTTTTCATTTCTTCTCTGAAAGATAGTTACGTTATTTACTTGCATGAACAATTTCATTTGTCTCATTCAAAAGGTTTGGTTGCTATAAGAACAGTTTAATTGTTGGCTTCTTTAACAACTTTCCCCACAACTTCAACTACTGTAACAAATGAAATTCTAATTATTTAATAAGTTGTTCAAAATACTTCCTATTTACAATCGAACTATTGCTATAATAACCCAGCCTTTTTTAAATGAAATACATGAAAATATTTTGACATTATATTACATAAACTGATTCTGTAGCACAGAAAGAACACTTAAAAAACCTCACGTAGTGTAGTAATTATAATGCTGTAGAATGAGATTTTAAAACATAAAAATATGAAGCAAATAAGTAAGGTTATGTTGATTAAAAAATTCAGTGCGTTTTTCAGAATGCAGATTCCCATGCAAAAAGAACTGAATCAGAATGAAAGAAGCAAATTAACTGAAAGTGATATTTTAATAGCGTAATTTTTCGATTCCATTCATAAAACAGGAGAAACTGACTCATTTTCTTAGCAGTAAAGGGTGTAGTAATATCTGCATACTTCTTTTTATAGAATTTTTACGTAAGCAATACGATTCTTGAAGCCAACATAAAATTCATCAAATGCTTCCTTTATCCGATATGAGTATGGAAACATCTGTATTACCGTAATAAGATGAATAAACTGTTTCACTTAATAAATCACCTATTTTAGGTATCTACTATAATTAAATTTGTACTTTAAGGTATTTAAATGGCAAGGTTAGTATTTAATCTCTACTTTCTCACAATCATCTAATTCAAAATAGTAATCCCCGTGGTGAAACATAAAACAAAACAAAAGTAATCTGCTTTAAATAACATTTTATCTATTTTAATAACTTTTGTTGAGTTTCACTCTAAGAGGAGGAACATAACCTTGGAAAACGGTTAAGATAAGCAAAAATCACTTGCGTAATAAGGATTGTGGATTACGAGAAAGAAAGCAAGAAAGCAAGCGTGAAAATATACCAAATGTTCAAGAAAAAAGCGTTGTTGTAATAATGATTTTGCGTAGTATTTGTGATTTCTTTAAAACATCGTAATATGATCAGAAAAATATTGCACTCGATTAAACAGATTTATAAATCGACTAAACCGCAAGCTTTCTCCGAAGTCAAACTATTCAGGAAACTGTAATCCTTTTCATTTCAAGTATCCAAAGAGAATGAATTCAAAGCGAAGATTTTAACATCAAAACATTAATATAGTTTATACCACAATATACTTCTATAGCAGTTTAAACCCTGATGATAGGGAAATAATGTATACATCGAAAAAACCCTACTTCATTAAATATTAAAGAATCATAACAATAACACAATAATAAAAAATATGAATTATACATAAAATGAAATACAGCATAAATAGTTAAACAGTTTTAGTTTTTGACAAGAAGCTGACGGTATAGTTATATCACGTGCATTAATATTGTACGTTTGTGAACTAATATAACAGTGCACTGCAAGCATAAAAATGTTTCACTTTTATTTTATATATAAGTAATACAATCTAATTTCTTAACATGCAATTTTAATTAAGAATATTCCCAGATGGAATACACAAAGCTATTGCACTCCTGTCTGTAGTTATTCCAGAAGGTCTTCTTTTCGTTTTTAAAAACTTTAACAGGAAATTAATATACAGAAATAATATCAATATTACAATTTGTGTTCTTTCCACATTTTCAACAATTCTCTTAGTTTTATACCGTTTCATAATTACACCTCGTTTCCACGTTTTCATGCGCTGTGTTTAAACTTATTTTGTATGCCTTTTAGAGAGATTTATTTTATAACACTCAACTTAACCAACATAAGATGTAAAATGACGGAGAAATAAATATGAGAAGTAAAAACTGAGGCGTTAAGGGGGAAGCTCCGAAAGCGTCCCTGCGTTAGGTCAAAGCTTATTTTCACCGCGATTTTAGGCTTTTTACCAAAACACATGCTTTACCTAACGAATCCACTAAAATCATTTTTAAACACCACACAGGCTAAAATTGAAAATTTACAAAAAATATAAAGATAATAAAAGGAATCGTCTTGTAAAACGCCAGAAACATCACGCTTTTTCTGCATATTACACATTAAGGTGTTCTACCTTAACTACAGCAGTTTCTCTAACAACTTTAAGAGATATCCAATTGGGTAAGTTACACTCTAAAATACACATTTTGTCTTGTCCAAACGGAAAGTATAATGTGTTAGATGGATACTATATAGTATGTAATGTAGTCTGCCTATAACAGGTTCTCTGACAAAGCCAAATAACAACCCTGCTTTAGTCAGCAACAAGTAATTTCCTACAACATGTATTTCAACCAACCGCCTGTCAAATTAAGCGTACTAGTCCTTAGTGCAATTATCGTCACGGTTGATTCCGCTTTTAAAAGGTAAGAAAGTTACCTTTAATGAAATCTGATTAGTTTTGCCCATTTAGCAGTCGAGTCAACTACTATTCAGTTATTGGAGGAATTTGACTGCTTCTCCCTGCAATATCCATAGTCTTTTTCTGTTATCAGGCTCCAGCTTTCGCCTTTAAAGTAGATAACCTCGCTACAGTGCTAAAGCGATAGGTTTGCTCACATAGCAGGGGTTTTGACCGAAAAAAATCACAAGTTTTAAATAGAAGCATGGGGATGCAGAGGAGAAGAAATATACAGCACAGAACGATGATGATTAGCTAAAGCCTGAAGAGTGCACGCCTTCAATTGCCATAAACTGTCGACTAACTTTGATTGCTCTGTCGCCAGTTATGGGCTTATTCTTCTGTGCATCCTTGACTGTTACTATGGTTCTCCACAAAACTACCCATAAATTGGTTGTATTCCTTATATTCTTATAAGTAGGGAATTTCTAGTAAAGATTAATAGGTAGTACAACAGGAATTCTTGAGCCTCTGGAGAGACGTTAAATACGTACAATGTCCACTACGGCACCTATAAATGATCGCTTTAGAATATTTGAAATATTTTATGATACAAAAATGAAAAACAAATACTTTCACTAAGATCATTCCAGCTCTCATAAATATTCTCTTAAGGAGAATACTACTTATAAATATTGGTTTTTTATAGCAAAATCAGGTATGGAAGCAACGTTGTGGACTGTAGGGTTTAAATTTATAACTGCTAAAGTATCTGTTTTATACTATTTAACAAAAAACTCTACTGAAAGTTAGCGGTATTAGATGAAGCTTTTGTTATTAAACACCTTTCTCCATTTCTGTGTCTAGCTACAAGTGATGTTGAGAAAGGTGTATTGTCTTTACGTTGTTTGCCCCACGTAAGGGAGCCAATTTGAGAAAGGAGTATTTTAGAAGGAGTTTTATGTATTTCGACTATTGGGGAGCCGAACTTGTAGTATGGTAAACAGTTTCCGGTAGCCTTAGCTCCGAATGTACTTTCAGGTGGCCTTTGCCCCAAGTTTAAAAAAATATTAACTTTGTAATTTAACTCTTTCTTTAAATATTATATATTTATGTTTGCCTCGGATGCGTCAGTATTATTGTTAGAGACACGTATCTCTTGGCAGGGTTGTGACAAGAACGTAGGCTTACACAGATTATATTTTTACTTCACTCCTTTTATTAATGCTCGACAGGATTTAAATAACGCTTCACTGATATAGAGAGATGTGAGATTCTTTTTATTAATTAAATACTTGCACTTTTTAACACGTAAACCTATTTTTCGTCTCACACGAATACAAATTAAATCTCTCGAGGACAATTTCTGCGTCTGGTTAGGAACACTGTTTGCAGGCAACTGAATTGATTTCAACCGTCAAAACTTGTAAATTTCTGTATTTCAAGTCTCTGCTTGGCTAATCCTACTCCAATAGAATACCTTCATTTAACTAAAGCTTTTTCTGGTTGTTGATTTGCTATTTTATAAACCGTCACTAAAATTACATTATTGTTACTCCAATAATCAGAAGTAGTATTAATAAACTCTCAAACTCTTATTGCCTCAAGGTTACCTCATTGTTGCCTCATTGTTAGCAAGTTTTAACTTATTATCACAGCTCCTACATTATTAAATTACGTAATGCATTCACATAACATTATTGAACATCTTTACAATAATATAAGCATATGCAATGACTGTTACATACATTTTACAAATTATTACATATACATATTGCTTTAAGGCGTGCTGTTATTGAATTTACATATTATATAACTTGACTGAAATCATTTATGTGTTAAAAATACTGCCTCAATGTGAGGTTCACTTTCCTCCATTTGTTCAGTGGGGTTCTGAACATAACGTCTTAAGTAGTTCTAGTGGTGAATCCCAATTTTCACCTCTAATTCTTCCTGAACGCAAAAAAAGTTCTATAATCTAATAATTTTGGCCAGATTTTTATGTCATCTGAATTCTTACAAGTAAGAATATCAGATTTTTCTTTGAAACAAAACTAATAAACATTCCTGACTTACATAGAAATAAGAGCTGGATATTTTCTTTCATTAAACATCGAGCTAAGATTTATTTATACATTATGAAGATTCTTACGAAGAATTATTTGAACACATATGTGGAAAAACAGGCCCCTTAGAAAACCATTGGTTAAATTATCCAATGAAATTAATCGAAAAAAGGAACATGAATGTAAAAGTAAACATTTTAATCTTTCTTAGTAAAAGTGAAATTTAGATATTTCATTTTACGTAAAAACGCTTTAGAATATGAAACTTTGACAACCGTCCCTTTTCCTTGAGGCAGTATTTTATATCACAACACTGTGAATGCCAGAGTGATTGTAGTGTAAATTAACATTATTGTATGGCAATGATTTTAGATGTTTGTTAATTATAAGCATTGTTAGGAAATAAATTTACACGGCCTCACTGAAACTGACAATAGCAGTGGGTAACAATGAAGCGATGGGGTGAGTTGTTTATCAATTAGATGAGACAAACAAATGACGTCAGGGTAGCGTGCCTTTTTTAGAAATGGAGGGAATATCTTTCCTAGAGCATATGTTTTAGTAATTATGATTGGCTTATAAAACAGACGCTAATGTTGGCGCGATTTAGTAACCAATAGCAGCTCTATTATGTTTAGGCATATCGGGGTGAGGGAGTATAAATTCTTGAGTCAAAAGCAAGTATGGTGCAGTTCTACAGAATCATTCACAAGGTAAACGTCGCGCAGTTCTAAGAAATCTCTCTCGCGAGTTACACGTCAGGCATTTCTAAGGAAGCATTCATGAGGTACACATTACGCAATTCTACAGAATCTCTCGCGTCGTAAAGTTAGTTAAAAAATGTGAAGTAAGCTTACGACAGTAATTATATTCGGAAATATAACAGTTTCAGTCAGGCGTGTATAAAGATTACAGATGTGAACTAGTAATTAAGTGTGACGGCAATAAAAGTGTGAAAACAAATTCTTTTATCAGTGTTATCTTTTAGTAATAACTCCTTTGCGTTTACACGCCCTGATCAGAGATATTTGCTCGACTGAATAATAATAGCTAGCCGGAGGACAAAGAACCCAAAATTCAAAATAGTAAAACAATAACAGGCGCTCAGCAAAAAAAGATGACACGAAGAGATTACCGCGACATCCTCTGCAGCAGGGTGAGACAACTGATGTTTGAGGAAGGTTATGGCTTCTCTAGAGCATAACACAAGCGAAATTTTGAAACCAGATGCAAATATGTCCACGGATTATGGTAAGGGTATTAACTTTTGCTTGTGACATTTATTTCATAATACTTTCCTACATTTTCAGAAAAATGCTTGAATAAACGTGATACATCTTAAGCACGCTTGCTATTATAATTTAAAGCATAAAACAAAAATAAAAGTTTTAAATAAAAGTTACTTGCACGTAATTAAAGTTAAAAAATTCTAAATAATTACAGCATATATTAACCAGAAAATATGTGTTCACTTAACTAAGCATTTAAGATGTTGTGTTAAACATTCAATAACCTATACCTATGACTAGACTGTCATATTTATATTTAAATGAGTGCTCACAAAAATGGGCTAAACATCATTTGATTAGAACAGAGAAAAAGCCAATGATATTCCAACGAATCAAATTTCCCACACATTGTAACATACACAGGAATAAAACAGAAATACAGCCATCTTACAAAGTTACACCATCTACGCGGCCTCCTGCCTAAAGCACAAGTGAGACTAACTTTCCCATTACAAAACAAATTACATTTTCAATAAACTGTTATATAACTAAAAGCTTTCTAGCTCATCACACAGATTTCCTAAAGCTTAAACGAATTCGAAAAATATGTTTTGCAGACTGCAATTCATAGAGGTATTTAACTTTATAAAAATTTATTGTTAATTCGTTTTTGCGAACACCCATTAATTTGATAATTCATTAAAAGGAAATAAATGAAACTTAAGATCTTCATAATGTGGTGCCAGGCGAACGCAGCTCTCCAAGGGTGTGTAAGGTACTGTTGTAATCTCTAAAATACAGCGTAAGTTAGACATAAAAATTGCTGAATTTTGACAAAACGACGCCCTTAAAGGAATAAAGTATAGGCTATTGTCTTATCTAATTCAATAGAGTTTGGTCTAATAGTTCATGTGAATTATAATTCTTGAAATGTACAGTATATTTTTCAGTAGTTTGCAGCGATTATATAGTTATGGCATCGGGCTGATTTTTAATTTATCTACTATGTATGTTACATAAATGTTGCTAGCACTATAGACATCTTATTTTACATTTCCTGTATGTTGGCTACATTTTAAATAAAGAGTCAGATGTTGCATAAGATGGCGAAACTTGCGTGTTATTTTTAATCATGTGTATTTAAAACAACCTAAAGCATTGGTCCTCCCAATCCGGATGCAATCTCCTTGCAACAGCATGAACTAGCATTAAAAAGGGTAATTGTATTATTTATTGTTAAATGCCAAATATAAAACGATTCGCCATTTGCAAACCATACTACGGCATATCATATCAAGCATTAAACACATGTAACTGGCATCAGATTGGCACAAGAAAGATAACGTAATAACCCGCATCTCAAGTTCACTCTATACACGTCCATATAAAATATGTAGCAAAATACAGCGATTCATAATTTGCAAGCTAGCAAAGTAGCAGATTCTTTGCATTTTTGCAACCACACAACGCCAGATATCGCGGTAGCATATTAGCGCTATCTAACGCCCAAATTTTCATACAAGGTATGAGGGCTGATCAACAAAGATGAGACTGATTTTTTCCTGTAGCTTCCGTGAAAGTTTCGTATCTGTAACATAAATATTTGAAAAAAGCGGGCTTTTGTGTGTAATGTTGGTAGGCAGCAGCACTCTCGTATTGGTAGGTTGGTAGTAATGCTCTATTTTGTAGACCCTACGTGCATTTCGCACACCAGACAATGGAGGTGAGGTGCTGCGTCCCTTTGCTGATGGAGGGGATGCATTTTTTAAATAGATTATCACCGGTGATGAGTCGTGGCTGCATCATTATGATCCTGAAGGAAAACAAGCAAGCACAGTGTGGAAATCGCCAGGTTCTCCAACACCAAAAAAGGCAAAAGTTCCATCTGCAGGGAAAGTGATGGTGATCACATTTTTTGACTGTAATGGAATGATTTACCAGCATGCAGTTCCCCTTACACTACTGTTACAGCAGCATACTACACGTCAGTATTGGCTACACTGAGGAAGCACATTGCAAAGAAACGACCAAAGCTTTCACGGACTGGGTGGCGACTTCATCATGACAATGCACGGCCTCACGTCGCAAATCAAGTCATGCAGTTTCTGGCTCGATTCAACATTACCTGTGTACCACATCCACCTTATAGCCCCGATCTTGTGACTTTTTTATTCCCATCACTAAAGGCAAAGCTTAGGGGTATTCGATTTGAGAACTCTGAAGCAGTGCTCAAGAAAATTGAGACGATTCTCAAGGACCTGATAAACAATAGTCTGCAGCACGTGTTCAAGGACTGGCTAGAAAAAGTGCATTGAAGTAGGAGGGGAGTAATAAACATCTGTGAAAAAAAAATCAGTCTCAGTCTTTGTTGATCAGCCCTCGTATATCATCAGCGTGTGAACCTATACACAGTTTGCTACTTAATGTAAGAATGAACGACGCGGAGAAACAGGAGCTAATTAAAAGGAGAGCGGATCTTGACGCGTTTACAAACATTTGTAGATTGCGAAGGCAGCAACGCTGATACTTACCTCTTGCAAGTCAAGCTAAACAAATTGCTTGCAATAAACCAAGAATTCAAACAAATTCATAACGGACTGGTACCATGAAGACTTCGAAGATGCTGTCGACTTATTAGAATCGAAGCTCCGAAGTGCCACAAGTGCGAAGAATTTACGGGTGATTGATGACTTAGCATCTCAGTCATCATACAGTTTCGCTAAGAATATAAAACTCCCTAAAATCAACTTCCTACCTTTAGGGGAACACTGACTGCTTGATTGCATTTTAAGGATACCTTCGAAAACCCAGTCGTCAATAACACTCATCTGTCAAACATTAAGAAATGTCACTATTTGATCTCGTCTTTTAAAGGACAAGCAAACGATGCTATTAGAAATATAAGCATATCACACAGTAACTTTACAGGCCTATATAGCATTGTTAGCAGATATCATTCTCCAAAATTGATAGAGAAGTGCATTAAACAGATACTAGAAACCTCTGCCAAAGTAGGAGCAACTGAGACAGATAGTCGGACTATGTAGACGCACTTGAAGCTCTTAATGTTCCACCTAGTATTCTGAATCTTTTCGTTTGAACTCTTCTTATCCATACTTGACAAGAAATTAAGCCTAAAATTTGAAACCAGGATTCTTGGAATTCAATCAAGCAAGTCAGGTTTTTGAACAACACTGCCAGACCCTACAGATTTGCGGTTCAGCTCAATTTTCCATGCAGAATCAGAGTCAGAATCAAGTTAACAAACGATCGTCAACTCAGCTCTCGTACGTCACAATAACAGAGCAATGCTGTATTTGTTCGCAATAACCCAGTTGTACAAATGTCCAGACTTCCACAATCTATCTCCCGAAAAAGGGCGAAATTTCTAAGGGTTAACAAATTTTGCAGCGTATGTCTTCACGTCCTCTTACACGTGAAATGCATGCAAGTCTACAATATCATGCAAACCATGTTATAAATAACCACACACATTGCTCCATAGTAAACTTGTGCTGTAAATGGCAGTAAAGGAGCAACTTTTCAAAGTCATCGCAAGCCGATGAGTCTTATCAAACGACTTATCATCGTTGAGGTGTAAGTCAAGGATGCAGGTACCTCTAAGTAGAGCTTTGGTCAAAATATAACAT
Source organism: Deroplatys truncata (assembly GCA_030765065.1). Lineage (NCBI taxonomy): Eukaryota > Metazoa > Arthropoda > Insecta > Mantodea > Mantidae > Deroplatys > Deroplatys truncata. Next base: position 92,841,744 of record CM060979.1, read on the forward strand.
TACCTTAGAAAACCACACCTATATCGCGCCATACTTGACAATGGTTCTCAGAGTAATTTAATATCAGAACACGCCGTGCAGCAAATGAGACATAGGAAGAACAAACACCAACAATTTCTCTACAGGCATTTGGAGAACTGTCACCTCGGGCTGATTCCTTGGTGAATATCAACGTCTGCTCCACAGTTAACGAGTACCATCTTAACATGGAATGTATAGTTCTGCCGAATATTACTGGTAATATTCCCACTTCAGCTATTACGAAGAGTGGAATACTCCGAGTGAGATACATAAGTCTAGCAGATCCTCATTTCTCCCTTCCTCAGTGCGCACATCTGTTAAATGGAGCACAATTTTTCCTACAACAGATGATGCCTGAGAAATCGACTCGTCCGGCCTAACCTATTTTGCAGAACGCACATTTTAAATGGATCCTCACAGAAATATTAACAAATGACTCTAGAAGTCAAGAATACACAACGAAAATAAACGAGGAGGAAAGGAAATAGAAGTCACGGATGAATGGAAGGTGTTGTTTCAGTTAAGTACCTGCCCTTGGGCAATAAACCATAATTAATACAACCTCCGAGATGTGCAGTGACGGCAAATGAATAATTTATGATTAGGTGTTCATACGAGCCCGAAATGCAGAGTTGATATTTGCCCTACGTTTGTCTTTGTATGAAGAACTTGGAGAAAATACCTTATGAAGTAACTCATCCTTATTGGGATTTTAGGGCAATGTATCTGTGAAATTGGATAAAAAATGTTCAACATTTCCTTATATTTTGTATTTTTATTATACGCTTGTACTTTCGTGCTAAACAATTAGTATGTAATATCAACAATTTTAAAGCCCTAAATGGTGTTTTATCGGTCGTTTACTATATAGGTAAAATACCCTTCTTTTTTTTTCGAGTGGAGGAGAAAATGATTTAATCACTTACCCCAGCCCCGAATGTTGAACAAATCCTTTTTTCTCACTTTCGTTTTTTTCAACATTTTTCACTAAAAACTTAATAACTTATTAGTTTGAAATAATTACGTTTTAAGAATTGTTCATTAGTTAAAATATTATACATTTCGGTTAAGATTTATTATTTTGTATAACTCGAACTGAAAAAGTTGAAAAATTCAATGCAGTGTACACAATCATTTTTCTCTTAAACTAATGAACAAATTCCTGCACAAAAACTTCGTGTTTGCAAACTAAGCTCAAATTAAAAAAGGGAGTGAAACGATAAACCGTAGGGAACAACGAGAATTTCATATCGTCATATAAAAAGTAGATACCTGAATATCGTAACAACGGCTTGACATAGCTCCTTAAAATGTTGTGTACAGTGCATGCTTTATGTTTCAAGTATATCATAAAAGCAAAGCAAAGGGAAGAACACTGTGGATTTTTGGATTTTCACAGATACATTGCCTGCCCGCAGTATTCCTAGACTGCGGAAATTGGACTGTGAATAGGTATATTTTTATTAGTCCCACGTATAGAAGCCTATTTGAAGAAGTTGGTTTGTTACGTTATTTATTAACACCACGCTTTGGGAGCCAATTTGAAACTGTTGGGGAGCAGAACCTTTAGTAGTTGCAATGGCACGTATAGTAAACAGTTTCCGGTAGCCTTCACCCCAAATGTACCTTCAGGTGTCCTTTGCTCCAAGTTTAAAAAAATATTTAACTTTGTAATTTGACTGTTTCTTTAAATATTATATATTTATGTTTCCCTCGGCTGCGTTAGTATTTATTTTAGAGACATGAATGTCTTGGGAGGGTTGTAATGTGACAAAGAATGTAGGCCTACACAGATTATAATTTTACCTCACTTCTTTTATTAATGCTTAATACTATTTAAATAACACTTCACTGATATATATATATAGAGAGAGAGCTGTGAGATGTTTTTATTAAATACTTGCACTTTTTAATACGTAAACTATTTTCGTCTCACACGAATACATATTATACTTCTCGAGGACGTGTCTCGCGTCCGCTTAGGAAAACTGTTTGCAGGCAACTGAATTGATTTCAACCGCCTAAACTTTTAAATTTCTGTATTTCAAGTCTCTGATTGGCTAATCCTACTCCAATAGAATAAATTCATTTAACTAAAGCTTTTTCTGGTTGTTGATTGGTTATTTTATAAACTGTCTCAAAATTTACATTATTGTTGCTCCAATAATGACTAGTAGCATTTAAGCTTTCAAATTCATTATTGCCTCAAGGTTACCTTATTGTTAGCAAGTTTTAACCTATTATTCTCACAGCTCCTACATTATTAAATTACGTAATATATTCTCATAACATTATTACACATGGATACAATAATACAAACATATACAATGACTGTTACATACATTTTTTATGCTGTTACACACACACACGCACACACACATTGCTTTAAGGCGGGCTGGTATTGAATTAAATATATATTATACAATTAGACTGAAATAATTTTAGTGTTAAAAATACTGCCTCAACTGAACAATGAAGTGTACGCTTTCATTTAATATGATTAGATTTAAATCCGTATTCCAACCGTGCCAGAATCTATACAATGATTGCTACAGATTCTCCTAAATAAGCATACTGACGTGCCCCAAAATGAACGCAGCTATTTATGTCCGTATTGATAAATCTACCCCTCCCTCAGCCAATGTGACCACCTCTATTTCTCGAGCATTGCATTGTGAAAATATGGCCTAAATGCCGAAGGGTATCCCTACAAGCTAGTTGTTCATGTTCTCACTAGTCGAATACATTTAGGACAATGCTTCGCTGAATTTTGGCGGAAAAATATAATACCTTCTCCTTTCTGCTTTAACGGACTACTCTCCTTCGTGCAGGACTTGCACCCCCAAAGACTTGCAAGCAAATGCCTTGGGTCAGTAGCCTGCCGAGGAGCAAGCAAACTCTGGATCATAGCACATCCAGGATGCGTGATGAGACCAATGCCTGGTATGGTGGTGAAGGTGGAGGAAATGAATGGTAGTGATGAAGGGGATGATAGGAAAACTGGATCAAATTATCTAACCGAGCATTCACCTAGCGATCGAGGAAAGCCACATAAAATGCTTCGGTTAGATTAGTCGGCTCGGGAGTTTGAACCCGGAACCTGCCGCATGCAGTCATAGACGTTACCGCCTGAGCTATCCCACTCGGTAAAATAAAAGACAATATAATATGAGGCAGTATTTTTAACACTTAAATGATTTCAGTTTAATTATATAATATAAAATTCAGTAACAGCCCGCCTTAAAGCAATGTGTATAAATAACATATAAAATGTATGTAACAGTCATTGTATTATGTTTATGTTATTATGTGCATGTTTAGTAATGTTATGTGAATGATTAGGTAATTTAACAATATAGGAGCCGTGAAAATAATAGGTCAAAGGTTGCTAACAATGCGGTAACAATGAGATAACCTTGAGGCAATAATGAATTGGAAGGTTTAATAATGTTACTAGTAATTCTTGGAGCAACAATAATGTAATTCTTGACAGTTTATAATTAGCCAATTAACAACCAGAAAACCTGAAAGTTAAATAAAAACATACTAAATTAGCCAATCAGAGACTTTAAATACAGAAATTTACAAATTCAGGCGGTAGAAGTCAGTTACTGGTAGACAACGTTCCTAACTGGACGCGAGACGCGTCCTCGAGAAGTTTAATACGTATCCAGTGTGAGACGAAAATTTCATTACAGCGAGTATACTGTAAAGTTTACGTGTTAAAAAACTGTGCAAGTAATTCATAAATAATCTCACAGCTGTCTATTAGTGAAGTGTTTTTAATCGTATGAAGGATTAATAAAAGGAGTGAAGTGAAAATTATAATCTGTGTAAGCCTACATTCTTTAGCCGCATCACTCCCTGCAAAGAGAGACATGTTTCTACAATTAATACTGACGCAACCGAGGCAAACCTAAAAATACATAATATTTAAAGAAAACATAAAAGTACAAAGTTGATTCGTAAACATTGGGGAGAAAGCCACCAGAAAGTAAACTTGGGACAAAGACCACCGGAAAGTGAACATTGGGGCAAAGGCCACCGGAACTTTGTACCACACGTGGTGCTAACAACATAAACAATACAACCTACTTCAAACTAAAACGTGGCTGCAACTCCTACTTTCAAATAAAAACTAGAAATAAAGATGAAAGTTCAGAACATTTGGTTTTTCTAATATACTTAATCCTTAATATTCATGATTAACTACCTTTTCTTAATACTTTCTTAATGCCGATCGAGGGCGGCAGTGTCTTTAAGCTACGTCTCTATATTGCTGGTAAAAACTCTCATAAATACCGTAGCTGCCGCTCAATTTAACAGCACATGCAGAAAATTCTTCAATAATTTCTCTAGAAGTGAGAATTGCATATTTATCTGTTCAGCCTTTTTTTGAGCGCCAATTGAAGCGAATCAGTATCACATAGGCGGTATCACAACCACCCCTTCATTTCGCATTGATTATAACATTGTCCATTGGTCATATCTGTGTTACTGAACTGTTATTCAGAGCAGTCATATAGATAGTTGGCTACCTAAGGGTGGAAAACTTACAAAGGGAAAACACTATTGCGATATAGGGGGATGGGCCGGTTTTTATGCACGTCTTCCAAACTCTTTGTACCTTCTCTACTACGTATAGTAAGGAGGGGAAGTATTGCATTCCACCCAAAAATTCGATACCGAGATTTCACTGGAAATACATGTTTTGAGGTGCACTGAATGCATATAAAGCATTTTTGGAAACATGTGTGGGTGGGTGTGTGTGTGTCTGAACGGCATAACTCAGAAACGAACAGTGGGATAAACACCAAATTTGGTATTTAGGCTCAGCATCTTCCAGAGATGCGACAGGAAAGTTTTAAAGAAAATACCCTACCCCAGATTACCCTTACATGGAACATTTTTTCGAAAATTTGTATGGCAAATGAATTGTATATCTAGAATTTTCTGGGAATGTCTCCAAAGTTAATCTTCATTGTGAACGACTTTTGCATAACCGGTAAACCATAAGAGATAGACGAAATTTTACTTCACCAAAAAATGTAGATCGCGTTAAAATACCCAATTTATGTCACATACATTTTTGTTGTTGTTGAGGGAAACATTTTCGAGATATTGCTTGTTATTCCCTTACATTTTCCAATACTTTATCTCAAATGGCAATTCGTTATTCATTTTTTTTATTTCTTGGACATGCAAAGAGAATGGAATATTCTACATAGCAACCAGCTCTTAAAGTATTTGATTGTCGTTTAAAGTCTACCAATTCCCCTTGCATCTACAAGAAAATTAGCAATAAGATTAACGTCTCGTTTAACATGAAGCATATGGAGAATAAGCGTTTGCAAAAATAGTTTCTACAAGAGTAGAGAAAGACATGCGAGTGTAACACATCAGATTTAGGTCCTGGTAATGCAAAGAGAATGGAACATTCCACATAGCAACCAGCTCTTAAAATCGTTGACTATCGCTTAAAGCCTACCAATTCCCTTGCATCTACAAGAAAATTAGCAATAACATTAACATCTGAATATCTCGATTAACATGAAGCGTATGGAGAATAAGCGTTTGTAGAAACAGTTTGTACGAGAGTAGAGAAAGTCTTGTGAGTGTAGCACATCAGATTTTTAGATCTGGTCACTATGTGTAAAATGTAATTCCCTTTGCATGTCAAGAACATAAAGGAACAACGAATTCTCAGTTGAGAAAATAACAAGGAATATCTGGAAAATGGTTCACATTACAAAAAAAATGTTTATGACATATATTGTGTGTTTTAACGAGAACTACATTTTTTATGTAATAAAATTTCAGTTATGTAAAAGTCGTTCAGAATGAAGAGGACTTTTGGGGACATCCCCAGAAAATTCAAGATATACATTTTATTTTGTTGGTTTTGTTTTGTCCTCCACATAGCAACCAGCTCTTAAAATATTTGACTAACGCTTAAAGCCTACCAACTCCCCTTGCATCTACAAGAAAATTAGCAATAAGTTTCTGCAAATGTTTGTCTCGATTAACATGAAGCAGATGGAGAATAAGTGTTTGTAAAAACAGTTTGTACAAGAGAAGAGAAAGTCATGTGAGTTTTTCTTTAGAAAGACCATGAACTTTATCCTTCTCCCCGTACGCTTAAATTGCACACAGTTTATAAAAGTGCATCATTATGCTATTTCTCTCACTTAATAAGACATAAAAAACTGCTATACATCTTCCCGTTCATTAGCTCCAATATTGTTAAACAAAGCACGTTGACTTTAGCACCGGATATTGCCAAAGGATGGCGCTCAAGCCCCTTGCTTGCGCATGCCGTAACTGTTTTATTCCCTTCATGAATGTTTTTAATATCCTGGTTGGTCCACATCCCCAGGCAAGGCCGCGAGATTATAAGCGGAAACAGGACAGGCATATCAATATTGTTTGTAATGTATTCTTTCCACGGAGTGTTTCCCAGCGCTTAGCTCCCCTCTTTGGTTTCAGAATGTGCTTATCTAGCCGAGATAAAATTATTCGTAATATAACGTAAGCAAACAAAACCAAGTCCTACTGCATACCTCCGTCATATGATGGAAAACGTCTCTAAAAATCTGATGTGATGCATTCATATGACTTTATCTACCCTCTATCGTTTATTGGTGGGTGTACAAATTATTCTTAGTAGCTTATTTTTCTATGTGCTATATTTTAATCCATAAAACATTCGCAGAAATAGCTACATTACGCATTTGGCTATGGATACAAAGGGAATATTGATAGTCAAATGTTTAAGAACTGGACGACACTAACCTTGTTTCCATGTAATCGCGACAAACAACTGAATGTTGAAAGGACCTTATGAGACCGACCAAGAAATGAGCAATTCCAACGATTAACTACAGATCTCAGAAACGCTTATGCCACAAAAAAACTTATTTTCAATAAATTGTATGTTTTAAAGAAGCCTAGATTTTATGTAGTACGTTTTCGTCTATTGCTTACCGTTTACATTTTATTTTTCATGTAAATATCTTTCATATACGGTATTTTAAACAAAATCGTTAGAGCCATTTTTTTAGAAAATAAAACATATACAAAAATGTTCCAAGTAAAGGGTAGTTTGGGGTAAGGGATTTTGTTGAAAATCTTCGTGTCACATCTTTGGAAGATATTCAACCTAAATATCAAGTTTGGTATTTATCCGACTTCTCGTTTTTGACTTACAGACACACACACCGGAATATTTTCAAAAATGCTTTATTTTGATTCAAAGCGTGTATTTTCGGTGAAATCTCGATATCAAATTTCTGGGTGGAATCCAATGTTTCCTCAACTTACTATACTTAGTAGAGAAAGTAAAAATGCGGTCGGTGCCCCACAAAATCTAACAAAGTTGTACGAAGTTTTGCATCTGGATAGTGCGACATGCCACAGACTGCCGTGCCAGTACTCGTCTTCGTATATTCAATCGTATTTCTGTAAACTTGTATATAAAATATGACAAAATTAACTGTTACCTCTCAGCAAATGATGTATATGCAGAGGTCAGAAACTTACGCTAACTTCCATAGTGATTTTCGTGGCGAACGTTCAATATTTTGCAAATTACGTCTATTGATACTTCTGTTAACACTGTACGTTTTCACGTGTGCTTGTTTTGCACTAAACCAGTAGTCCCAATTTACTTACAAAATCGTGAATCGAAGTTCTGAAAGGAGGCAATTGTACAGGGAACTTGAGGATGAATTCTTCACAAAAGCAATCAGTTGATTCGTATTTAAAATAATATTTACAAACAAATATAAGGTGTTCTAAAGTATGCCTTCCCATATCTGTAAATGAAAGTGGACTACAACGCCAATGACTACGTCTGAAACTGATACAGTGAGTGCATTCAGTTTGTCATACTGACCTCTTATCGTGATTGGTAGCCCATACCTTATCGGCTAGTGCAGAAAACGCCTTTGAAAAGGTTAAAAGCTAAGGGGAAAACTTATGAGCGCCCAGGTTAGTGAAATGTAGAATGTGTAGTGTGAGAAGATTTTCAGGGGGTGCAAACTAAAACTTTAATGTATTCATTAAATACATAGAAAGGCAACACTTTATAACAAAAAATAAACAGGATTGTATTCTGACACTAATATCAATGCTTGTTGCTGTATAGAAGCAAACATAACTAAAGGAGCAGGTTTTTCCTCTAATTCAAGCTATAATTAGTTAATATATCTTTACTAATATATTGCTTATTATAGGAATACAACAGGATTTTAGAAAAATATATAACCCAGGTATGTCATAATATGTATGTCATATTCGGTATACCATATACATATCTCTTGTTTCTAAACATAAGTAAATTATATCAAGAGAGTAATTTGCATTTAGTAAACGAATATCATCATCTGCGGATGATTTACTGGGAGTGTCCACTTTCTAACGAGTATTTAGACCGTCTTCGCCACATTTCTGGAATATTTTATCCAGCAATTTAATATAAAACACTTTTATGCATTGCAGTTGTAATTTCTGTAACAGTGTGACCAGTCTCCCACATACCCACGACACGTCCACGAGTATTTTCGCTAGTATGCGGCATGACTGTTCTGAGACAATAAATATGTATTGGTTTCAATAACACCACAAAAAGCAAAGGCAACCTCCCCTCTTTTCTTCCTTATTGCTATGTTATCAAGCCACCACGCTCTGTGATAGGTAAGGTGAAGGACAAACCTCGAAACATCCCAGAAAACGATACAAAATCCGCTGAAGGTATTCTTTGGCGCTCTGTGTACATGTGCGAGCGTCAGATTTTATACCGAAGACCCAGTATTTGGTTAAAGTGACGGTACACACACACACACACACACACACGCCGCTGCCAATTTAATTAGTGAAGAGAGCTTACATATGTATTTTCTCATATTAACGTTAAAAATAGCTATGTTAAACATTTTAAATGTCAGCACTAAGAGACAAAAAATACAAAAGAATGAGAGTAACTGCATTACGTAGTTTTGATAGACCGTTTACTTCGTTGAAATAGAGCAATTTTACGTATTGGTAACCTAGATTTAAATCAGTTGGAATCTGGAGCGCATCTAATCGAGAAACAAGAAAATTGAACTATTTTTGTTCTCTCCTGTGGCTTCCTAATACCAACTTCAATCTAGACGGCTTAAAGGATAGATCGATGAGTGGACAGTCAAATGGATAGCTGGCATGTTCGACTAAAAAGCTCGCAGTTTAAAATCCGTAGTAGTTTATTTACCTTTATCCGTCCATTTCTCTATACACCAGATGAAGTGTAAAGATCTGACAAAATGAGTTTGCCTTCAGTAATACAGAACGCAATATCAGTTCTCATTTTAGCTTCAATTCCAAGCTATAGGGGCACAAGCGCTATAGACTTATTTAGGCGTGTGACATTTTCACTTTCTATACCACAAACATGTCAGGTAGGGATTGTATACCATCCGTCGTACGTGTGCGTATGTGTAAACGTACAACCCAAAAACATAAACTGTATAAATACTAAACTTGGGACGTAAGTTTCACCATCTTCAAACGGTGCGACACGGAGACTACACTTTGGATGAAATTTTTTTCTAAATTTACTAATTTCTCTAAAATCTCTCTTAACAATTTTGATTATAAAATAATAAAAACAAAGATTTTTTCCCTATATGCATGCTTGTAGTTGCTAGCACTCATTAGAACTGTCTAAATGGAAATCTTACTAGAAAGAATTTAAGGCAAGAACAGTTCAAATCTTGCAACAGGCCAAGCAAAACTACAATCCCCATAACAATTACGCACAAAATTGAGTTAAATCACTACAGCGTTTATATTCAGAATTTTTACGTCTAAAGTTCCCAGCTAAAAAAAAATATTTTTACTTCGTCCACCACGTACATATTAGATGGAGAAAGTGTTGCACTCCACTCAAATTCGATACCGAGATTTCACCAGAAGTACATGCATTGAGCCCTCCTGAATAAGTGAAAATAGCGTTTTTAGAAAAAAATCTGTGTGTCTGTACTAGGTGGCCCACACAAGCCGCCCTTAGTTGAAGTTTATACCAGATAGCGCGGATGCCAAAAGGTTTGCCTGAGCCGCTAAATAGAAGACCAATGATTGAAAAACACTTCAACTGCTGTTACTGATCCCAGAGCTCATTCGGCAGAGAAACTTCCCGCAATGTTCCGGATTCGATTCCCGACTGGACTCCAGAAGTTTGTCTTTAAAGAAAAACATTTCATTGTATACCCTGGGTCTGGTGTTTTAAGGTGAGAGTATCTATTTGCGGGAGGGGGGTGTTATCAGTTATTTAATAAGAAATTCAGGATTGCCGCTTGACGCAAACCTCAGCACACTTGTTAGGTCATTTAGTTCCGTGACAGTTAACTGCCGCAAAGTTAACAGATTAAGCAAAATGTAATTTTATCGTATTATGTACCTTTAAATGTGCTTTAGAATTAAATTATTTTCTATTAGTGTAACATTCATAATAAGCATGTGCAAAAACATTTCCGCCTTGGTTGACAAATTAATGTAAGGGCCTCTAAAGCCCACGTTCTACCTGGAATCATCCAACAGTTATTCTAGGTCCAAAAAATGAAACAAAGAAAGAACAAACGGTGCGTAGAAGACAGACCGCGTCTGAAAATGTTCAGAATACAGCCTTCGGACCTCAGCTGCAGTTTGGTGCATCTCCGCACAGATCGTAACCATATCTGTGTTCGTTATTGATGAACGTTACCTTTTTGTCTGAATGAGCTGGCTCGAACTGCAAGCAGGCGACGACGAGCCCTTCTCGGTACAAAACTACACGCACACACACGCACGCACGCACGCACGCATGCACGCGCGCACGCACGCACGCACACGGAAGCATCAGCAGCACCTCAGTGATCGTTCGTTTCGTACCTGCACTGCCCCTTTGAACATCAGTGATGCGGCAACTTCTTTTGTACCTATATATGCCGGAACGAAAACTGCAAAGGACGGTGTTGCAGGGATGGAAAGAGCTCGCACGTGGATACCACTTGCTATATCACCTAGATGCTGTCTCAGATCTCCGAAGTTCCCTTGAAGTTCTCTGCCGGCTGCTTGTCGCAGAGCTGAGGATAAACTCCTATCCTAAACTAACTTTGGATTATGTGGGTAAAGGCAAATAAACTGACTTTCCCTTACACAGCTTAACTTATTCAAATATAGTGCCATTGAAGCGTCTAGCAGCTTTCCACTGCTTAACACTGAAAAGTTATATAAAAGCTGGACATTTATTCTTCCCGGTACTGAATTATTACGTGGACCTACTAACACGCACAAAATATTCCGCCTTACTTCATATGTATTACATCGATGACCATCACGAAGACTACTATGGGGAGAGAATGTTAAATTTGGGGCGTTCTTCCACTTTTATATTCCGTACTATGACGCCAACATTCGGGCCTTTATATGTAATAACTGTTCTCATTGGTTATAACCTTAGCGTGCTATGAAAATAAAATGCTACGTTTGCCTTCTCTCGTAAAACCCACTATCTAGTTTCACTCTACAACTCTATTTTCTCTTTCTATTTTTCCAAATACCTTGACTTTCCAGGAATTGGACTTCTGTCTCTGTCTAGCTCTAACCTCGGGTCTCTCTATTTTCTGTGGCTTTGCCTAAAAAACCTGTGTGCATTAACGTGTGTGTGCCGGTGGATATTTACCCTTGCTGCTAGCACGCCTGCTTGCTAATTATAATCTTCTTTACATGCTTGTTTTCTCCTTAATTACATTCTGTGGTGCAAGTCATTTTACAGTGAAGCAATATCTTAATATTATTTTACATTAGTTATTCCTTTCTTGGTTATTTGTTCCTCTTAAGTATTTTCAGTACTCTATTCTATTGGGTATATGTCCCCTTACAACGGCTTGTTTGGGTGTGCGTGTATTTGTGAACAGCCTAACTCAAAAACAAAAACACTGATAAATACCAAACTTGGTATTTGAAATTAGTATCTTTCAAAGATACAACATGAAGGTTTTAAAGAAAATCCCAACATCAAACTATCCTGTACATGGAAGATATTTAAAAACTGTTTATTTCCTGAAAAATGGCTCTAGGGATTTTGAATAAAATGCCATATATTAAAGAATTTATATGACAAGTGTATACCGTAAATTTTCGAGGTATAGCCTGTGAAGTCCTGTTCATTCAGAAGGGATTTTATATAATCTTGTATAACTGCTAAACGTTGAGCGATAGAGTACTCCACAAAAAATGTAGATCTATTCAAAACACACCACTTATTTCGTAAGTTTTTGTGGCATAAGCCATTTCTGGGATAACTTTGCATTGTTCAATACTTAAGTAATTCTTTTAAGATTCTGTTGATCTTCAGTTGTTTTTCGCAATTACATGTTAAGAGAATGGAGTTTTAAGACCGCATATAGTGTCCTGTTCTTAAACATTTGACTTTCTCTGTTTCCTTTGTATCTATTAAACAGTGTAATTTATCTATTTCTGCAAAGATTTTTCTCAATTAACATGAAGTGGATAGAAAAATAATAATCCTGCTCATGCACCAAAAATAAAGTATAATGTTCCAATATCTTTTTGATTTGTTGAGGTAAGTAAGTAAGATATGCGGTTTAAGGGCGCTAAACTGCTACGGTCATCAGCGCCCTTACAATGTATAAAAGAAAATGTCAAAATATAAAACAGGTAAAAGAACCGCATAGTTAAAAACGGGACACAAACCCGCGATGTTCAAATAGCTAAAACCAACAACAGAACAATAACAAAATAACAAGAACAACAATAATAACAATAACAATAACAATAATAACAATAACAATAACAACAATAATAACAATAACAATAACAACAATAATAACAAGAATAACAATAACAACAATACAAAGGTCTGAAAAACCAACACACTAAAAGCAAGGGCTATAAAAGATTAAAGCGTGTCAGGAACTGTAGAACGCGAGGGACATGAGCGTCATATGTCCACTGGGGATAAGAGTTCCCATAAAACAGACAGAATAAAAGTACTAAGCCAACAGACGCCCAACGCATTAAATGCGCAGATTAAAATCACTGTCATGAATAAAACGTAAAACACATTCTACAGCACGCGTGTCGTCTGCCAAAACGTTGGCTAGGCCAACAGGCAGACCCACACGAGCACGCAATGCAGCTAAAACCTGACACTCTGTTAAAATGTGACGCACCGTTAAGGGCACGTCACACTGCCCACAGAGTGGTGCGGGGTCACCACTGAGCAAATACCTATGACTAAAAACACAATGTCCAATCCGTAGACGAGCTAAAATTACCTCTTCCCGACGACAAGAACGAGAAGAGGTACCCCAGATTAACGGGAGAGGCTTAACCTCCCGCAACTTGTTCCCCGGGAGGGCCGTCCACTCATCGCGCCAGCGCGAGAGGATGCGGCGACGTAAAATAGCACACGAATCTGACGAGGGAACAACAGAGGTAAAAAATCTGGGTAATAAAATCGCCGATTTCGCAGCGGCGTCGGCAGACTCATTCCCTGAGATGCCCACATGACCTGGAATCCACATGAAGGACACGCTGATGCCAGAGACACCAAGCGAGTGGAGCAGGTCATGTATGCGCTGTACAAGCGGGTGGTAATGGTACAGCGCAGTAATAGTCTGAAGGGCACTCAGAGAGTCCGTACAAATAAAACAGTGCTGGAAGGCGTGCCGCTGAATGTATAAAATAGATTGATAAATACTAAAAAGTTCGGCGGTAAAAATTGAACATTGTGCAGGTAAACGAAACTTAAAACTACAGGGACCAGAAACAAAGGCACATCCAACTCCAGCTTCAGTCTTAGAACCATCGGTAAAGATAAAATGGAAGTCCCCGAATTGAGCCCGTACTTCTAAAAAAGCCGATCTAAAGACTGAAGCAGGGGTCTCAGCCTTCGGCATGGACGTTAGCCCAAGGTGACAGTGGGCCTCAGCGCGGGACCATGGAGGAAAACGCGTTTCTCCCCGTGGAAGGGCCAGCGCTGGCGTAACGTCCAAATGCCGAAGTAGCAGTCGAAATCGAACCCCTGGAGGGAGCAATGCAGAGGAGCTAACTAAATATTGCCGGTCAAGCGAATCCTCGTAAAATACATCGAAGGACGGGTGGTTAGGCAAGCTTGAGAGTCGACAAGCATAGCTGCACAAGAGCATCTCACGCCTGAAGGACAGCGGAGGCTCTGCAGCTTCTGCGTACAGACTGGGTACAGGGCTAGTTGGAAAGGCCCCTGTAGCGACTCTTATGCCACGATGGTGAATGGCATTCAATCGACGTAACACAGATGGACGTGCCGACGAATAAACAATACACCCGTAATCAAGCTTGGATCGGACCAAAGAGCGATAAAGGCGAAGAAGGACGGTCCGATCAGCTCCCCAGGATGTGCCACTTAAAACACGTAAAATATTAAGAGAACGGTCACACTTTGCTTTTAAAAAGGAAACGTGCGAGGTCCAACACAACTTCCTGTCAAAAATCAACCCCAAAAATTTCGCCTCGTCTGCAAACGGAAGTATCCCAGGCCCAAGATGGAGTGAGGGTGGAGGGAAATACTTCCGGCGCCAAAAGTTGATGCAGACGGATTTCTCGGCGGAGAAATTAAAGCCGTTGGCGTTACTCCAGGCGTAGAGACGGTCGATACAGCTCTGGAGACGGCGTTCGAGTAGACAAGTCCGCCGTGAACTGCAATAAATAGCGAAATCGTCAACAAAAAGGGACGAGGAAATGCCAGGTGGAATACAATCAACAATGGGGTTGATAGCAATCGCAAAAAGTGTGACACTGAGTACAGAGCCCTGCGGTACTCCGTTCTCTTGAATAAAACGACGAGATAAAACCGAGCCCACACGTACACGAAAGACGCGGTCCGTCATAAACTCCCGAAGAAATATGGGAAGACGACCGCGGATATTCCAATCGTGAAGTGTACGTAAAATGCCGCCCCTCCAACAAGTGTCATAAGCTTTCTCCAGGTCAAAAAATACAGCCACGGTTTGACACTTTCTCAGAAATCCATTCATAATATGCATCGACAAGGACACCAGATGGTCGACGGTAGAGCGATAGCGACGAAACCCGCACTGAGCGTTCGCTAGAAGTTTCTGAGACTCAAGCCACCATGTCAACCGCCCGTTGATCATGCGCTCCATCACCTTACAAATGCAACTGGTGAGGGAGATAGGGCGGTAGCTGGAAGGTAGTTGGCGATCCTTCCCAGGCTTAAGTATAGGGACAATGGTGGCTTCGCGCCAAACGGAAGGAAAAATGCCGTCTTGCCAAATACGGTTATAGACCTGTAAGAGAAATAGTTTACTGTCGGCTGAAAGGTTCTTTAACATCAGGACATGAATGCCGTCCGGCCTAGGAGCGGAGTGCCGAGATCAATGAAGAGCGTGCTCCAGCTCCCTCATTGTGAATAGTTCGTTATAGCATTCATCATTAACAGACCGAAAAGTATATGATGCGGAATCCTGCCGGTCTTTAATAGAGCGAAAGCCGGCGGAATAATGGTCTGAACTGGAAACCGCCTCAAAGGCAGAACCCAGAGTGTTAGCGATGGCAGCCGGATCCACTATGGTGGCATTAGAAACCTGAAGGCCAGAAACAGTACAATGTGACACTTTACCTGAGAAGCGACGAAGTTTATCCCAAACAACGGATGAAGGCGTAAAACGATTAAAAGACTCGACAAAACGAGCCCAAGATGCCTTCTTGCTATCCTGAATAATGCGACGAGCCCTGGCGCGCGATTGTTTAAAAGTCACCAAATTATCAAGTGTAGGGTGGCGCCGAAACACCCTAAGTGCAGTCCTACGGGCACGAACGGCGTCCCGACAATCCTCGTTCCACCACGGAACAGGTGGCCGCCGAGGTTGGGAGGATGAACGGGGTATTGCGCGTTCGGCGGCAGAGAAAATAACAGACGTAAGGTGCTGCACTAGTTGGTGAATGTCGGAGAAGGGCTGGTCGTCAAAATGCACGAGGCTGGAATACAAGCTCCAGTCGGCTTTTGCGAATATCCAGGTAGGTACTCTGGAATGCTGTACGTGGTGCGACAGAAGAGAAACGATGCAGGGGTAATGGTCGCTGGAGTAGGTGTCAGCGACGACGTTCCACTGAAGACGACGTGCAAGCTGGAGTGAGCAAATTGCAAGGTCCAGGTGAGAAAATGTACCAGAAGAATCAGAAATAAAAGTAGGTGCACCTGTATTGAGGATGGAAAGATTGAACTGATAAAAAATGTCGGAAAGAAGAGTTCCCCTCGCACAAGCCCTTGGCGAACCCCATAGTGGGTGATGGGCATTAAAATCTCCCAACAGAAGAAATGGTGTTGGGAGAGCGGACAGGAGAGATCGAATGTCCGCGGGAGCGAGGGGAGACGATGGAGGTGTATACACAGAGCAAACAGAAAACAAAAAGCCGGGTAAGTGAAGGCGAACGGCAACAGCTTGCAAGTCAGATGTAAGTGTGACAGGTGTAAAATGAACGTCATTACGCACCAAAATCATGACACCACCATGAGCAGGAGTACCCTCCTCCGGTTCAAGGTCGTAGCGAACCGGAGTATATCCTCGGAGATCAAAAGGATCGTGAGGGCGAAGCTTAGTCTCCTGCAAACATACGACCATAGGTGAATGGGAACGCAATAAAAGCTGCAGTTCCGCCCTATGCGATCGTACACCACGTACATTCCAGGTCAGGATAGCCATTAAAAATAAGGGGATAAACTGTCTATTTAGAAGGGCGGCTTAAAATTACCTTTTGTTTAACCTTTGGGCTCGGGCTTTTTGTATGGAGTTGGTCAGACTCCATAGCTTCCTCGGAGGGAGGGCCCACGCGCTCAGTGCCAGAAACCGATTCAAGCGCCGTGAATCGGTTCTGGGTGGCGATGGGTGAAGGGTGCCGCTGAGCGCGGCTTGTCCCAGGACCTTCCTGGGACAGCGACCTCCGAGGAGGAGAAGGTGAACTTTTCTTACCGCGCGCACGCGGAGGGTCTTTCAAAAAATCTTCCCTACGTAGTTTCTGCTTGGGCTTCTTTTCAACGGCTTGCGACTTCATTGACTTGGGACCAGGTTTATACGGCTTGGTAACTGTAGCCTTAATAGACGGCCGGATGGTAGTGGCGGTTAATCCAGTCAAGGTCCAGGTCTGAGTTTCGGCATCTACGCGTGGTACTGGCGAGGCAACAACAGAACTAAATGTGCCAGATCGCAGGAGTGAAGGTTGGCGCGCATGGTAACGCCTCCGGGCTTCAGCGAAGGAGAGTTTTTCCTTTACCCGGATCTCCTGGATCGCCTTCTCGTCCAAGTACCGCGGACAGTCGGCAAACGAAGCAGAATGAGACCCTTTACAATTAAAGCAGACGGGGGCTGTTGAACAGGTACCTTCGTGTGAGGGCTGGCTACAGGTTGCACAGATGTTAACGGCACTCTTACATGAGACTTGCGTATGCCCAAAACGTTGGCATTTAAAACAACGCAGAGGTCTAGGAATATAAGGCCTCACAGAAATCCGTTCGTACCCTGCGGAAATGCTCGTGGGCAGATCGACGCCATCAAATGTAATAAACAGGGTACGAGTGGGTACCAACACGCCGTCGCGTTTGGCCTGCACTCGATGAACCGCTGTCACCCTCTGGTCTGCAAGATATTCCACCAGGTCTTCGTCAGAGATACCATCGAGGCTATGCGTGGTGACAACGCCTCTACAAGAATTCAAGGTGCGGTGCTTCTCAACACGGATAGGATAACCGTGGAGAAGCGTGGCGCTCAACAAGGACTTACTTTGTGCCTCGGATTTGCTTTGAACTAGCAACGAACCATTACGAAGACGAGTGCAGGAAAGAACCGGACCAGCAATTGAGTCAATGTCCTTCTGGATAATAAAAGGGTTCACCTTCTCGAATGATTGTCCCTCCTCTGTACGGGTAATCACTAAGTAACAACCAGCTGTTGGCGGTGCTACTTCTGTTACAAAAACTTTGCGGCGCTTGTTGTTAACAATGGAGAAAGGGTGCTCCATAGCGAAAAAATTCCTCCACCATTGCAACCGTCTCCGACCTCGGGCTCTGACTTCCCGGGCGTTACCCCGGCTTGGGTGAGTGGCCTATCTATACCGATCTCACCCCAGGGTCACACCTCCCAGAACATTGACAGAGGGACCCAATCGCCGTCGGAAGCCAGCAGCTCATGCAATGGCCCCCCCGCGGGACTGCAGTTGAACAGCGGATACGAACAACAACCCTACATGACGACCCCGGGTGGTGGGGATGACGCCATTACCCACTCACCCAGCTGCGCACGCGGTGCGCGGGTATCCGTCAGGCTGTGTCCACGGAGGATTTAAATAAAAAGATAAAAGAAACTAAAACTGTGTGGGCGTTTCGCACGCAAGGTAGGCCGGCGGGGAAGAAAAAGAGATATGCGAATGTCGTGGTACGAAATGGCCGGAAAGTGATTAGGGAAGACAGAAACGATGGTGAGGTGCGGTATGGATGGAATGCAAAGAACGCACGAGAGCCTACCTTGGGTCCACCGGTCACTTGAAGAACCCACCTCGACCGGATGGGGGTGAGGGGATGAATGTGGCGATGAATGGCTCGGGAACCCCCGGGTGCGCCAAAAACCCGTACTCACATAAGGTGAGCCCCTGAGGGGATTTGATTTGTTGAAAATAACCAATAATTTGTATACATAGAGGGTAGAGAAACTCATGTAAATTTAACGTATCAGATGCTATTAAAAGTAATTTAAATATTATCATGCCAGTTTATATATTGTTGGGGAACTTTAAAACAAGATTTAATTGCATTTTAGGGTCTCCATTTATCCCCTTTTAAATCTCAAATGTTATATCTTCATTGTTTTCAGTAAGCATTCTTTATTAGTATAATTAATTCACATATTTGATCTTCTACAGTTTTGGCAACCTGGAACTAACTAAATTGGACTAAAAAGGCGTTTAAGCCATTTGGTTAAAAACATGGTAGCTTAAAATTTACTACACATAGTTTAGTTTACCAAATAAATTCTCAAAATTTGTTACATTTTATTTCCATAATGGAAAGGTAGCCTTTCAAAATGTTTAATGAACCTTTTGGAATGTTTCTCGACAACTTTTGGTTGTTTTAGCCAATTCAACATGAGCGATTTAACATCTTTCGAATGCCTATACAAGGAAAACGAAGAATTTAAAAACAAATGAGTGAGATGTATAACAAATTAATTCTCCTTCAAAAACAAGTAATATAATATAGGCATTTTATTAGGGATTTAAGGAGTGGTGACTGAGCTAACATGTATTTAATGCTGAATTTTGAGGCAGTATTTTTAACACTTACATGATATTAGTCTAATTATATAATATAAGAGCAATATGTGTATGTAATAATATATAAAGTGTATGTAATAGTCATTGTATTATGTTTATATTACTATGTACATGTTTAACGATGTTATGTGAATGTATTATGTAGTTTAACAATGTAGGAGCTGTGAGAATAGAAGCAAGCTGCTTTTCGTAGTAAACAGAATTATAAAGTAGAAGCCGAAAGTTGCTAACAATCTAACAATGAGGTAACCTTGACACACCAATAAATTAGAAAGTGTAATAATGCTACTAATAATTCTTGGAACAATAATGCATTATTTAAAACAGCTACGCTACAAGATAGCGTGCCCAGTCATTAGATTTGGTACGTGTTCACTGTGAGACATGAAAATTAATTGCGGTGAGAATAATATAAAGTTTACGTGTTAAAAAAGTACAATTAACAATAATCTCGCAGCTCTACAGTAGGATACATTAGTGAAGTGTTATTTAATCGTGTGATGGATTAATAAAGTACAATACAACTATAATTTACTAAGCCTTCATTCTTTAGCCACACCAGCCCTGCTAAGAGGTACATGTTCTGAAAATTACTACTGACGCAGCCGAGCTATACATATATAATAAGTAAATAAACATAAAAATAAAAAGTTGATTTTTAAACGTGGGGGCAAAGGCCACCGAAAAGTTTGTATCGTACGTGGGGCGAACACTCCTAAAAACAATCCGCCGCAAGTTTGGCATCCATTACGTGCGTGGTCTAAAACATGCTTCAATTTATACTTCTACTTTATTACATAAATTTATGTTGTTGGTGCTTAAATTAACTGAAAACCAAATATTTTGTTTGGAACGGAAAGTTTTGAAATGAAAGCCTTTATATACATGTGAAGCGTCTTAAGAATAACTACGAGGGTCGTTTTTCAAGTAAGAACCGTTTTGTTATAGCACCTGGAGTATTTTATTTATGAAGATGACTTATATAGGAAATGAAAATATGAACATTATTTTATTTTATACATAGTTATCATTAATGTCTAAACACCTGTTCAGTCGTGGCACCAGCTTTTGGATACCACCCTCACAGAACCTTGCCGTCAGTCCATCCAGCACACATTTTTTGTATTGAAATTGATCAGTAACAAGTGCATAAATTATTGACATTGAAACTTGAGGGAAATGTTGATGAAGCTCGTCAATAATGAAGCGCCTGTTTTAACGAATCTTCTCATCAGCCTTTTGTGTCGACTCTTCACTGATGACAGTAGACCGCTCAGGTCGATCCTCATCATGAACGTTCGTCCTTCCTTCGTCAAACAGTCTGCACCACTTAGGCACATTTCCATCATTCGTCACACTTTCCCCAAACACTGCAATTGATACTGACAAACTTCAATAGAAAAAATCAAAAGTGTTGCACTCACATTACTTTCTCTGCTCTTGTAAAACTATTTTTACAAACAGTTATTCTCCACCTACTTCGTTTTAATCCAGATAAACATTTGCAGAAACTTATTGCTAATTTTCTTGTAGGTGTAAGAGGATTTAAAAGATAGTCAAATCTTTTAAGAGCTGTTGCTATGTGGAGCATTCCAACCTGTTGGCATGTCCAGGAAAAAAATAACGAATTCCCATTTGAGGAAAAGTATAGATATAAGAAAGTTCAAACAACAAGGAATATCTCGGAAATGGTTCACTCGACAAAATAAAATGTATATGACAAATTGTTCGTTTTACCCAGCTCTAAGTTTTTATCTGTAGTAAAATGTTGTCTATCTCTTATGGTATTCCAGTTATGCAAAAGTCATTTAGAATAAAGAGGAAATTTGGGGAAATTCCCAGAAAATTCATTATATACATTTCATTTGCCATATAAATATCTTAAACATATGATATTTTAATCAAAATCGTTAGCCATTTTTTTATAAAATCAACATTTTCGAAAAATGTTCCACGTAAAGGGTAGTGAGGGTGGAGAAATTTTTTGAATGCGTTTCATACAATGCGTTTTGTCATTATACGGTATTCTTTTACAGTTCTGTATATGACCAAGAACAAATCGATAGATGTATGTGCTTAAACCGATAAATGGATTAATGGAATATCAGATTCTATAAACTGTTTAATCCCATTGCAGTAACTACTCCATCTTTCTCTTTTGCATGAAATTCATACCGGCTTAGGGTTTTTCAAACGCGGTCGGCAGTAAAGAGAGAAATTAAAACAAATGCTTTTAGCGTTGTTCAGATATATATGTTTGTTACCTCTTTTTATAATCCCTTGTTAACAACGGTTCTCAACCACTAGAGCGGGTGGCGACAGGCGATACTGATCTACATACGTGACATTTTTGTCCCACGAGAATGGGCCCCAGGGAACTTAACAGCACAACAGAACACGCGGGAAAAACCACAGCAACTGTTAGGTAGAGGTGCAATTGTGCCTGATCGGCAATGGAAATACGTACCATGTATGGAACTGCAAGATATGTACGTTTATTTACATAATTTCAAGGTATAGGGTTATAGGTAAGGGTAGTTATCGAACTGGAACCTACGTGGGATCTATTTCGGCTACCGCCCCTCGAGGAAGGGGTAAAGTGAAGCAACCACAGCAGGCTGCAGGTTGCAGGAAGACAGAGACGCTCGGAAATCCCTAATATTTCCTGGGTCGAATACGCGACCTATACTAGAGATGTCCGGAGAGGGTGGTGAACAATCCTTACATCCAGGCAGCCTCTGGTGTCCGCAGGGAATACTCTTTTTTTGGAGCCAGCATCTGTCCGGCACGGTCTCACGCCACGAAACCTGGAATAACGTCTGAAATATGAGAAGGAAACGGAGTGAAAGGGAAATAAGGGAAAGAAGTATTGGTGGAAGAGAAACCACACTAGTGTTCGCCTATCGACCAGAAGAAAACAAAACCCGAGGTCACGGTGTACAGTCGAAGAGAATCGAACCAGGGACCTCCCGAATGCGTTGCTCGCATTTTACCTAGCAGCCAACTACCGCCGCAGAGCTATACGAGGCGATCGTAACTAGCATCTCCTATCACGTCCAAGGCGTCCAGGCTTTAGGCCAAAGCAGTAGGTTGGAATTCTGGCAATGACTCATATAAAGATGTAACGTTACATTCTTCACAGCAGAGATTCTTTTTGCGAATGAGGCGGGGTTCATAACAGGTAAAGTTCTATCAGCATTCGTGGACTTCTGTAAAGCTTCCCGCGGTAGTTTATAGGCGTTAATCACCAACCTTGAGCACTGGAGCAATGTCAGACACTCTGACAGCAATGTCGGAATAAGTACATTTATTTGGTCAGGAACATAGTGGTGCACAAACTTCACAATTCATGAAATGAAGCATAATATCAGTTTTGTATTTAAGTTTACTTATCTTTGCCATTAATAGCAACTGCACACAGGTTGTATGTCACTGTATGTCTGTACAAGTGAATAGGAAAGCACAAATTCTGAAGGCGCTAATTTACAATAGAAATATATTTTATAACCAAATATTTCGCTCATAAGGTATTTGAAAAGCAAAGCCATCATTTCGATCTCTTGATTTCAACAGCTTTTATTGAGAAAGACCTTTTCTGGCATAAATGAACATTTTATCAGAAAATGTTTAAGATGGATAAATTACATTAAGGGTGATAAAAACCAACCCCTATGAGTTGTTGTGGATGTACTTTGGAGCTAATAATCTAATTTTCTTGGTTATTTTTCTAAAAATAATTGCTGATAAATTTTAATAAAAAGTTTGCACAACTAATTAAATAGCCATATCTTCTTTAATAAACAAAGTTATTGTATAAAAGTAGATCGGTGAACTTAAAAGACAAACATCTAGATACTGTAAAAAATGTAGTCTGATGTTTTAAGTAGTTTCTGAGATATTGCATCATGAATATAAAATATTTAACATCTGCCAGGCTTACAATCTCATTAAATGCTGTGGCAGTATATACTTCTCCCCACTTAGTGTGGAGCTTGGGTTGTCCAAGCATACTTTAGGTTGACTACGCCACGCCATTCCAACGGGGAACTTACACTGCTCCCGTCGGCACGGCTGGCCTGTCCTGATTTTTGACATACCAACACTTCTGGCTTTGACCAGTTGCTTACCTCGTCAACATGAGTGACACCACGTTAGATCATCATTATTTGGGCTGCGACATCGGAGTCGCTACGTGGGGGAAACAGTACACAATAGGAAGGTAAAGGTGTAGTGATAAGGGCTGACATTGGCCCCGGCGATACAGTCTATACAAGAACAATTACGTATGTCTCGTGAACATTTTCTTTATATCTGTAGTACTATTCCCAACATATACAGCTGCCTTATATAACTGGAATGTCTTTATTGAATCATTAATGAAAAACGCTACGTCACAATGTGCACATGGATAAGATTCTATGTCAATTTATAGCAATTAATTGCAACCCCAACTTGTATCCTCTAGCATATATAATGGAATATCGACAGAAATAAATGCCGCGCATAGCTTCTCGTTAAACATTTGATAGAGATGTTACTTGCTGTAGCAGTTTATCTTCATATTTTGCAATACAACGCTTGTGTTTGTGTTGCTGTTATCTTCGCACACTACTTGCTCTACTATGCGATTGCACGGTTTGCAATAAACGTTTTATTTACCAATAGAGAAAACGTTTTCCCCATACTCCAAAATATAGTTTTGCAACGTTGTGGACTTTCTTACCCTTTTCTTTGGCATTTCGCCTACGTGAACACTGTGCGGCGATACATTTGACTCGCCTATACAGGTAACCCTCTCGTTGCAAACAGTCGACTGATGACGCCTATAAACAAACGTAACCACTCCGATGTCGCAGCTCTAATGATTGTATTTGGTAATGTGTTTATTTGCATTTAGCTTTGGTAGACTTTGGGTATCCCTCATTAGGATATCATCTACTATTCTAGATTTAATGCGGAAGGATATAGTGATTCCATCGTTTTAAACTTTGTGTAACTTGTTTCTGAGCTATGTTTAATGGGGCAGTTAACTCACCGGTAATTCAACTTTCTTTGGTTCTATGATGTGAGTTCACCAACAATTACATTATAGGCGGTACATTACCTTAAATTAAACTTTTCATTGGTTTAATACCCGAAGTGTAATTCAGGGTTATGTATTGTACTCACATTGTATTCAAGTGTGAATAACTTGTAATGAACGCTCCCTTTAAAACATTTGTTTTATGCTGCACACAAGGGTTATTTGTGCGTTAGTCTTTGGCTAACTCAATTTATTACGAAATGCAAGGAATAGGAACATGATTATTTAACATCTAAATTCATGCACTCATTTGTATATAAATCGCAGTTCATTTTAGTATTTATTTCCAAATAGTTGACTGCGCAGATACCAGACAATTTTTTTTATATATGTAATACACATCTTACTGTATTTTGTGTGTGTTAAATTGTTACAAATTGTATTCATATGGCAGTTTAATAATTATCGCTCCTGCCAGTTTACCCTTTAAATTCCATACATATGTTCCCCTGTCGATCCCGGAGCTTCCTTGGCCTCTCAGACCCAGTACGATTGTAAGTAACCCAAACAATTAAGAAGTTATGGGATTCCAAAAACACCCTCGCCATGTGATTTACGTAACTTGACGAGAGGAGGTGGGATGGGAAGAAAATCATGTAACGGTTACATTCTAACGGCTACTGAAGTAATGGAGAGAGACAGTAACTAGTTACCCAATAACGATTACAAAGTTATCAATACAAAGCAACTAATTATCCCGTTAAGGTTACCGAGTCTGGGTGACATTCAACGATTGTATCGCTTATCGGGAACTACGAGTAGTTACCTCAACTCGTTAAGCAGTATTAGTCCAAGGCTGTCTCAAGATAGAAACGGCCTTAATTAAAATTCTGCTCAGAAGATCCACGAGTGGCATTGTAGCTTTAATATACCATCCAGAATGAAAAATGCCTAATAATTATCCGCTTTACTGCATAAATGTGATCAACCGAGTTTATCTGCATACTTTGTGATGTTAGACAATAATGGTTTTGGGCGATAATGTTTCTCTTCTCTAGCAACATCGCCTATCAGAATATAATTACCATGTTTTATCTGTGAATGTTTAACTTGTTATATGCCTAACTTTAGTCATGTTGATGTTGACAATAGTAATGTATCTTTCTTTGCTATATCTGCATCACGTGACATTTATATTTCGGTTCCTATGTTGCTTAATTCACCTGTGCAAACTGTGTACAATATATGTAGGGATATAGAAGTACGTACGAATGCATTTTGTGATTATAAACCACCGTAGTAATCAAAGCGTTGACAGAGAAAAACTTATTTTTGGGTTGTATCAAATAACAAATTAAGTTTGTGCCAACATCGTTCATATTGTAACGTAGTTACAGCTGATCGTTACTGTTAACTAATGTAATGTAAATGCGAACGATAATCATGAAAACAAGTAACTTAACTCGTCACTGGTAACTGTTAACGCACTAACTACGACAGTTATAACGGTTTTACGAAAGTAACTGTTTGTCACATCCCTAGTTTGAATCTAGCAGGGAATGTCCATTTACGTGATTTGCGTATTTAACGAACCTTCATTTTAATCTGTTTTAAACCTGCTAATTTCAGATATTATTCATTTGTTGCAAAATCTCCCCAGTTTTGAGATAATAGGCATTAAACAACGTGAGCGTATACCTATGCTGCGTGCAATTAGGACAATAACGTTATTGACAATAACCCTCCACCCGGCTTTGGCATGAAGGGACTAAAGAAACTGTCTTATAAGCAATATATATATATTTTCCAAATTATTGCAACTAAAATAATTTTTCTTAAAGTACGACTAACACCGCTGTGATCACTGACCTTCAATCAAATATCCTTAGACTGCATTTAAACCAATCTATTGCAGATGGCAAACCCTCATCGTTAGATCTGATAAGATGGTTTCATTAAAACTCAAGCTGTTAAATTGAGTTTTAATTATGAACGATCTTTAACTACTATGGTCCTTAGCGTCCCGTTCTATATTGGGCGTGAAAGACGGTAATTTTGCTCAGAGGCCTCATTATCAAACTTGAGGTTCTTTTACGTGCCGTAAATCTACGACACGGGACCGCCGGCTTTACTTCCCTTCCGAAGGAAGTCATGCTAAGGATGTTTTCATGCCAGAAAAAATCCATCGCCCTCCGCCGGGTTTGAACCCGCAACCTCGGGAACCAGAGGTAACCACTACACCACAGAGGACGACAAACAAATCAAGCTGTTTTCATCCAACAAAATTTCCTACACGATTGAAATGGTTATAGAAATACTTTTTTTTAAACTAATGGTAATTGTTCTTTCACAAAAGGCGTGTGTAGGACAAGGTTCCTACAAGGTGTGTAGCATATGATGTGGTTTAAATTCCGACTATGGCATCGTGGTTTCCAGTTTGATTCAACCATTTTAGGAACCAAGTTCGAGTTTAAAACTGGCTGATGGCATAAATTGTGAATTCTAATTCCTTCAGATTACGCCAGAGGGCGTTAGGCTCTTGATTTTTTTTTTTTAGTATTTTTCCGCGGGTTGGGCTTTGGTTTTGGTCTAGCTTACTGCGCCTGGCACTTCACGTTGGGCGAGGTCTTTCTTTACCTGTGCCAGCGGTAGCAACTTTGGTGAATTCTCGAACGGATTGTTAACTATGAAATCTTTTTTTGTCTAGAGGAGCTTTCTAACCGGTATATTTTTTTCTTCGGGCTTGGCCATTGTGTTTTGTTGCTTGCCGTCCGGTATACAGATGGAGAAATTTAACGTATCCAGGGTCTAGATTTGTTTTTTCCTTAATTTGGCATAATTTTAACTCGGAACATACGACCGTCAGGTAATCTGAATACGTTTAAATCTTGTTGCGTAATTTTGCTTGTAATATGTATATATTTATGGCCTGCGAGATTATGTGCAACATGTTAAATGGGGTTGATTAATTATCGAAATTGTTTAATGTTGCCAGTATTTATGGAATTATTGTTTTATCCGGAGTAATTAGTTGTTCATGCTTAGAGTTTATTCAGGGTTACTTTATGAACAACTTATTTATTACCTCACGGGGATTTGTTGAGCAGTTTACTCGATACTAGGCTAGCGTGAGGTAAATTTTTGAATACACAGTTTGTACACTTGTAAATTCAGGGCAAGTAAGGGCTATGCTATCTCGTTTGAGTTAATTTTTGTACTCTGTCATGACTGTCAATTATCTGACTGATAAACCTCTCAATTCTATCTGTATCCAACGTTATATGTTTGGTGAAGCCTAATAAACCCAGAAATTTGATTTGATTTCTCCTTATAATAAATTATTTGGGGGGGGCATTACTAGTCTTCACTCAAGAATTAGTCTTACTCCTTAGTCTAGGTCCGTGGTTTCCTTTGAACTCTTGCATCTTCTCCTATAATACGTTTAGAATAGCTGATTAAGAGGCAGACTGGGTCATAAAATTCCTATTCAGATTCCGGTTTAGAAGTTCATCGTAGGCATTTTAATGGCACAAAAATTACTTAGATATTGGCGGAGCAAAATATATTAAATAGTGTCGAAGAAAATTAAAGCATTTTTATGAATCCGATTGTACAAAAGGACAAATTTGAACTGAACCAAACTGCAATATATAGGTACACATGAAACAAAATAGGATCAAATACGTAAAGGACGAAGGTCTGTCGTAAAGAGAATATATTATCAAACATGCCGCAGCAAGTTAGGTAACAAAGCAGACATGCTTAGAAAAGGGAACAGTTAATAAAAATTTAGTATGCTGTATGGGGAAAGTTAAGTGTGTACGGGACGAATGGAAAGTAAAAGTGAAAATACATAAATAAAACGCAGAGTTACACATAGGAAAATATAAGATCAGAAGAAAATAAAAAAATCATCAAATCTAAGCAACAACCTTAAGCATTTAGAAGTAACAAAATAAGAGATAAAACATGAATGGGGATAGTGATAAAAGAGAAAGCAGAAAACAAAGGATTACAAAGGTCTCTATATGAAATTCTGGTCTAGCAGGCACTATTGTGTTTGACCTGTGCTCTTTAAAGAAGGATACAGCATGAAGAGTGCTCCTAACTTGGGAAACAAGGTCCCGAAATGAAGGCAGGCTGGACTGCTCTATATTTTGTTTCGAAACAAGGCCTCCTACATACGTAGGTCAGTTCCATGCCCACTTGTCTCCTCGCCCTTTTCAAGTGCCCTTTTCAACCCAGGTATTGCTCCAAATTGGTGGCTGCATTACTGCAATGATGCGGTATGGTTGAAATATTAATGCTTTGTGTGTTTATATTATAAGCAAGGCGCGTATAACATCCCATTATGTATTTAGCTAGTAAATTATTTCACAGGACACAGAAGACTATATTCAAAGTGAAACCCACGCAGTTCCTACAAAAATATATTATTACATATTATTACATGTCCAAGCAACAACAACAATATAATTCAGTGAATTTTCTCTACCATTTATATAGTACGTAGAGAAGGTATTACATTCCACCCAAAATTCTATATCAATATTTTACCAGAAATACACGTTTTGAGACCCCTGGATCCAAAAAAAGTATTTTTAGAAAAAGGAGTGAATATGTCTGTGTGTGTGTGTGTGTGTGTGTGTGTGTGTGTGTGTGTGTGTGTGTGTGTGTAAGCATAGCTCAAAAACAAAACGTTTGATAAATACCATACTTGGTATTTAAATACAGTAGGTACTTTCCAAATGTATTACATGAATTCTTACGTGGTGGTGGTTTTCTTTTTCTTTCCTCAATAGCGGCCCCATCCCACTAACTCCCTAGTAACAATTATTAACGAAACATGAAAGGTAATGGATCGAAGGGGTAAAGCAAAACGTGAAGTTCAGGCTAGCAAAATAATCTTTATTCACTGAACCATAAAATTGCCCATCATCCAAACAAACAGAACAATAAAAATTCAATAAAAGTAAATCTTGCAAAATGCATGACCCAAATTTTGCATAAATATTCTATAAACTCGCTAAACAGGAAATTCTCCCAATGTACTGAGTACCAAGTAAGTTTCCTTTTCCAATTTGGTCAACTGTTACTTATACTCTGTAAACAAGCATTATTTAACGGCATTAAACTTCCCTTTTGTATAAATTAACTCTGTTAAATTCAAAATCAATCTCTTCAAAGTCACGTTATTTTATTTCCCCGCGAATAATTACCGTTTTTTTCCAAGCTACTGCCAGAAATTAATTTTAGAATGTATGCACTTGCCATACATGATTTAACAATCGCATACTACACCGTGAGCCTTTTAGTGATGCTTCCTTTTGGTACGGGGGTGTCCAAGTTTCACCAGTCCAACAATAATTCGCCCCCATTCGGACGCATGCTGACTCGGAGACCTCCTTATATGCAACGGGTTGTTTTCCGTTGTTCCTCCTGCATGTTCCGTGGAGTACTCATCCTTAACAGGTCCTGCCTGGGCGGTCATATACCCCCACGCGGGGGTGAAGCGAGAGCAGAGGAGTGTTGGCCAACAGCCAAGTGATCCACTTGTTGCAACAAAAATGCTGGGAGATTACGCACCGCCATATTTGGGGAGTGCTTTGAAGTAGTGAAACAGTGACGCAGTCATATTGGACGTGTACTTGGTCACCGGAATGGTTACACCGCTCCATTGACGTTCAGTAGCGGTAGATCCAAGACCATTACAGAAGGTATTCAAGAAAATATCCCACGAACTACCCTTTACATGGAAAGCTTTTCGAAATGTTTGGTTATCTAAGAAATTCCTGCAATGATTTGATTAAACCCCCATATATTAAAGACATTTACATGACAAAATGTATCTTGAATTTTCTGGGAATGACCTATGATGCAGATATTATTAAAAGGTTCGAAAATAATTTCTAAAACTTGCTAAGGAATATTAAATCGAAAATCCAATGAAATGGATAAAGAGTTCAATGCACGTGTATATGCATTGTGTAACACTATTTTTGAATTATTGTTTTAAAACGTTTGTTCAAACTTTGCCTTGAACATTTAAATATTTTAAATTATTAATTACAATTGTATGAAATTCATATATTGAGAGATAAAAATTTGAATAACGTTGAAAATACGTTCAACAAAATAAACGAAAACGACTGACTTCACAATGAAATAATACTGTGATAATATAAAATGTATAACAAAAAGCAAGAATTCAAGTAGAATATGTTTTATATATGATTGTAAATAGGCTATTCTTATGAATATTACTTATTTCATGCAATAATGTTTAAAGTATATGAATTTGTTTTACGATGAATAGTAACCAGACTAGTTTAAAGTACAGAATCTTCAACTGTTAGGATTGTTTGAAAAATGCCTCTAAGAAGGAGACGCTTACAGGGAAAGTGAAGGAAATGCAACAAACTGCTACGCGAATAACCAAGTATTGATAAATAACCAAGAACTTATTATTGTAATAAAAAGGAAGTCTACAAGAAATTAAAGCATAAATGTAAGTGAATACTTGATTCAATTATCATATAATGTTCGTCGTTAAAGTACATTAAGAAGTAAAACAAAAGAGCTAATGAAGTTCATTTATTGGATTTATTAATTAAATAATAAATATCTTACCTTCTACACGGCAAACCTAAGAAGAGTCTACATTGCCAAGTTTCAGAGTTAGTGAAATTTTAAGTTTATTTTAAAATTCACCGGACAAGAAGCAACATTTAAATATTGCTACGCGTTATACACAGGTTAGAATTCTCAAAAATTAGGAATGTAAGGAATTATCCGTGAAACACAATTCCACCACAGTAGAAAAAAAAATTGCCATGTCAACTTTGTGAGAGGTGCGGTAAATTCAAACCGAGCATTTCAAAGTTTGCATAATTATGTATAACTGGTAAACGTTAAGCGATAGAAAATAAAAAACTACGTAAAGATGTACATATCTTTAAAACACTTCATTTAATTCAGTTTAACTTTTTCTGTAGCATCAGCCATTTCCGAGATATCCATTACTAACGCTTCGATTTGTTCAATATATTTGTTTTTCTTTTTAATAATAAAGGAGAAGGGTGCACAAACCGTGAGTCGATTTTTATTCGTGTCAGTATTTTAAAGTACCATTGATATTCAGTTGTTTCCACAATTGCATGGATACATCATGGAATTTTAATCCCAGCACATAGCGTCAAGTTTTTAAACAATAGACTGTCCTTTTTCCCTTTGTATATTTAAGGAAATCTGTAATGCTGCTGTTTCTGCAAAGGTATATCTCTATTAAAATAAAGTAGATAGAAAAATAAGCTTTCGTAGAAATAATACTACTAATAAACGATAGAGAGTATACAAAGTTAGGTGAATGTAACATGAGATTTTTAAGAACTTGTCTTACAACCGAGGTTGGCAAGTTCAGTCACAAATCAATGAAGTTACTGGCTTACAAAACGACAGCAATTGTAAACACGAACCTACGCAGTTAGCTTAAGTTTCACGAGAGGTGCGATGGCCACTTCACTGAGTTTATAAATATGCATAAGAGGAGGTGTGAAAAGTCATTAAACAGAACATTTCGAGGTAAGATACTTCTAGTAGTACAAAAGAGAGAAAACAAAACAAAAAAATTCTGGCATTACATTCACATGACCTTCTCTACTCACTAAAAAGCCAATAACATAATTATATTGGAAGTGGCTGATGCCATAAAAATATTTTAAATAAGTTGTGCGTTTTAACGAGATCTACATGTTTTGTGAGTGCTTGTTTTTCTATCTCTCATAATTTAATAGATACAGAAAATTCCATCTCTATGGAAAGAACTATTCTAAGAAATACATTTTATTTTTAATGTAAATATCTTAAACACATAGCATTTTAATCAAAATAGTTAGTACCATGTTTGAGAAAATCAAAAATACCCAAAATGTTTCCATGTAAGACGCAGTTTGGAGTGGGGTAATTTTCTTGAAAATCTTCAAAATGCATCTCTGGAAGATACTTAACTTAATTATCAAGTTTGGTATTTATCCATCACACACACACACACACACACACACACACACACACACACACACACACATACACACACGCGCCGGCGCGTACGCGCGCGCGCGGGGCTTTTCCTAAAAATGCCTTTTTTGGATTCAGGGGTCTCAAAACGTGTATTTCCAGTGAAATCTAGGTATCGGACCTTTGGGTAGTAAATAATACTTCTCCTTACTATAGGAAAGGAGTAGAAAAAGGAATAACTTTAAAATGTTCACTAAAACTGCAGCTCATTACAACAACGTTTAGAGACGGAAATGACTGTCACATTCAAAGCCTAAGGACTGTCTTAGGGCTGCTGCTGATATATGTGGAATGAAATATTGCAGTAATATTTTGTTCTTTTGCCATCAGATACACTATAAATATTTAGTATATACCAGGGCTTCATAATCACACAATGCCGTAATGCTTTTAAATATGAAGGGTGCTTAAGGCTGCGGCCAGTTTAAAAGCATGGGTCCTATTTGTAAACACTATGATCTGCAATTCATTTTTCTGCATAGTCCCAACTTTTGTCGTTCTATTTGGCAACGCCACAGAGCAGCTGTTCTCTCATCTGGTGCCCACAACACTCACATTTTTTGTCGCACAAGCCCATAAAGATGAATCAGGCTAGATATGAGCTTAAGAAGCATTGCATAAACAGGTTACCTGTGGAACTTGGCATTAAACCAGCGGCGACAGCGTAGGGATGTAGATAGAACTTAAATTTGCTCTTCCATTAAAATAACTACTAATGTTCAAAGAAGCGAAAAATACGAGGGCAACACTGAAAATGTCAGAAAATCAAACAAGGATTACTTTCAAAAATTTTAAATGACTTTATTGCATTTCAAATTATCCCGTTTAACATCAATACATGTTTTCATTCGATAAAAGTTTTCCTTAAAGCAATGATGCTCTCTTCCTGAAGCACCTCAGAAACCAGGTTTTTATAATGTTCCACTGCTTCATCTGATGAAAAGTGATTACACACACTTCATCTTTAATTTTTGGAAATGAAAGAAATCACGCGGTGCTACGACAGGACTTGGAGGTTCCATGGTGCTGACCTTTAGGGCACCCAGATACTCGGTCGTTAATTTTGCTGTATGCAACGATGCGTTGTCATGATGTAATATTAGTTTTCCTTTTGGGCGTATTTCCCGAACTTTTTCAAAAAATATTTCCGTAAACAGACCGTAAAAACGATACCTCTATCATCTAATGCTATAGTTTAAAAAAAAACCGTTTAAAAAAAATTAACCACCATCTTCTTACCAGCAATGCGATTTTTTTGGACTTTTATAGGCTTAGGTTCTGTTCGGAAGACCCAATGAGTCAATTGACTTTTCTTTTCAGAATCATATCAATAAATCCAAGATTCATCACCAGTAAAAACCAAATATGAAGTGCCGAGTTTCCAGAGTTTTTCTGCACCAATCAATGCGTTTTTGTTTTTGATCGGGAGTCAGTTTACGTAGAATCCATCGAAAATAAAGTTTTCTCACGACTAACTGTAGATGTAAAGCTTTTGCATTTGACTCATACCAATGCCCAATGTGGCCCGAATAAATTCATAAAAACTCCGTCGATCTTCAAGCATTGCTGGAACAGCGGCAATATTTTTGTCAGTAACAGCTGTTCTTGGGCGTCTTTCTGAAATTCATCGCTAAGAAAAGGAGCGATCTTTTTTTATTCCTTTGTACCAATTATAAATTGTTGCCTTAGATGAGGCTTCTTCGTCAAATGCACTTCTAAGCCGATCTTCACATTGTTTAGGCGTTAATGACTGTTTAAAATCTTTAAAAAATCATAGGCCGGATATGTTTTCCCGTCAAATTCATTTTTGTGTGAAGACAATATCTTTAAATGATAAACTATTGGAGTACATCGAGCTAACTACCTGGAAATAAACTCACAAAGCATTAGAAAATAGCTGTCAAATATAAATTTATTTTTAGAAATGTGACATTCTAAAAAATTTCGGTACTGTCCTCGTATAGTGTGATACCCAAGAGAGATTAACATGAAGTCCATCCAAAGTCTTCAAAGTAGGCGGATGAATTCTGTAGCTGAATGAATAAAATCTTAAAAGAAAAACGGAAAAAATTGCGTTTCACATTTAAATGATGTTCTCTATAGATTATCGTTTATTTTCACATAGCTTGTTCAAACCATTCATTCAAAATCATTTTTTCTATATGTTTTATTTAAATCGAGATAAACATTTGCATAAATAGCTTCAATACACATTCCCCTGTAGGTATGAGTATGCAGGAGGCTGAAACCATTGTCAAGTTTTGAAAAGTGAGTTGCTATATGTTGGCCTTTATATTCCATACTCTTTCTATGACTTTGCATGCAACAACGAATGGTGACGGCATTCTGTCTGTCTGTGTCGGTCGGTCCAACTTGGGGATATTTTGCATGTTTGGAGGAATCCGATTTCCTTGACTTGGAGCATCGCTGGACCAAGCACACTGTATCTAGGTAGACTAAGTTGAAACGTTTATAAAAAACCTGTGTCATCATTTCGTGCTTCGTTCCGAGAACTTTCCAAATGACCCTGATAGTACCTACATCAGTGTCAGCCAACATATTCTGACATCAGAAATCACGTCTGTGGCTTCCCGCATACAGACAGAAGCTCACGGAAACGTGCACAGCAGTTGAGGCAAGAGCAAAGACAAACTGAAAGGTTTCCCTTTCAGGCTGGTGGGGAAAGGGGAATACATTTTAAACTTTATACAGGGACTTTAAAAGGGACCGAATGAGGTCCAGTAGTCAGACTTGTGGCTATATTGTCCGATGTCGACAATCTGAACTGATTCAGTACGACCTTTCTTACTTTCCCTACTAGGTGCCTACAATAAGTAGAGGAAGTACCTATTGCATTCCACCCAAAAAGTCTAATTCGAGAGTTCACTGTGAGCACCAAAACGTAATTTTAGAAAAGGATCCGGTTGTCATTGTGTATGTCTGTGAAGAGCGTAACTAAAGAACAAAACACTGATAAATACCGAAGTTGATATTGGAGTTCATTATCTTCCAAAGATGCGCGACGAAAATTCTCAACAAAATCTCCGCGCCCAGAACACCCTTTGCATAGATTTGTTTTGAAAATGTTAATTTTCTCAAATTGGTCGTAACGATTTTGATTAAAATACCATGGGTTTAAGATATTTATCTCTCAAACAATATGTGTATCTTGAATTTTCTGGGAATAGCTTGTGAAGTCCTTCATTCGAAAGGAATTTTATGTAACCTTTTTAAAACCGATAAACCATAATAAGCAGACAAAAACGTAGTACGTAAAAATGTATCTCTCTTTAAAACATACAATTTATTTTGAATAACTTCTCTTATGGCATCAACCATTTCCAAGATATACGTTGCTTTTGGTTTTAATTTTTTAATAGTTTTGTAATTTTCTTCAAGTGCTGTTGCTATTCAGTTGTTCATGGCAATATGGAAAGAGTATGGAATTTTGAGGAGACACGACAGTAGCATATTATAGGGGAAGTTGGCGCAGTTTTTTGCGTTTATATAGGAAAGGATAGGGAAAACGAGGGTAGATGCGAGTACGAGGATGTCGTCGAGCGTCGTATTCCCTATCTCTCTCATATAAACGCATTTTTCCTCCTTGAGCCGTCGCATCTACCCTCGTTTTCCCTATCCTTTCCCATATAAACGCAAACAACTGCGCCAGCTTCCCCTATAATGTGCTACTCATGACTATCGATTCTGCTTTCTGCATCCCCCTTTTAACTAAAATTAAATTTGTAATTAAATTATCTGAGCAAAGCTTTATGTCGATTAGCATGAGGTCGGTAGATAAGTAAGCTTTCGTAGGAATAATTTGCGGTAGCTATATTCTTTTACCCCATTACACCCCTCCATAATTAGTCGGAATTGATTCTAGAATATCGACTCGGGCAAAACAGCATAAATCTAACTCTTTGTAACACCTGATTTTTTCCCCTTTTACCTTTTAGGGCCACTATACATACATGTTTAAAACTAGACTGTCCCTCCCCTCCGTACCCTGCCCACCAAATTCCAGAGCTGCTCCTGTAAAATATTCACTGTAAAATAAATATCACACACATTTGAGTTTCTAAAGCGAGGTCTAAAATGTTTAAGAAAAGTTATAGGCCCCGTTTACATTGGTCTAAGAGTGGTTTGTAAGTAGTAAAAGGAAATCGAAACCTCTTGCATTGAGTTTACGGACGTTATTTGTAAGCGTTTTGTTCTTATTCTTATTTAGCTTTGTTCTTTGACTTTTATATTTTAACTAACCCTTTAGTGAATGATGTAGCATATTTTACACTAAGGTATTTCGTTAAAGCTTAATGGCTTTGTTTCTTAATTTCATATTACACTAACCAACAATAAAATACAAACATCTATACATTTTTGTATTGTAAAATATTAAATTTTTTCAACAACACTGTAGCTTTTTAAAGAATAAGAAGCAAAACACATGCAACTGCAGCCAAATATAACCCAGTCAGTATACAAGCGTGCCATCACACCGATTATTTCACTCGGCCCCTCCCCGTACTTTATCACAGGTAAGAACTGAAAGAAAATTTCAGGCAAGAATTGTAGAAAGTTGCTGTGTGGAGTATTCTAACTCACATTCGGAATGTACATCCATTCCATCCTCAGCTACAGATCGACTGCAAGCTGCTAATCCCATGTCCCCAATATAAGAATTAGAAGACCAAGCTACTGCCTTCTGGTGTGACTAATTACTACTCTAATCTATTTCTTATGTTATCTCCTGAACTGGAAAAACTGCCATCTGTGGTGTAGATGGAGAACTCCTCTGTCTCTTCTCTCTTCCCCTATGAGCTGATTGGATAAATTGCATCATGACATCAGATGGTGGTATTTCAAAGTTGATAATGTTATTTAATATTATAATGAATGAATATTTTTTTCTATATTTCTAGCTGTGATGGAGTATAAATTGCCTTCAACAGCTTGATTTTACGTCCTATCCAAAAATTATTAGCAAAAGCAGATTTATCTATTTGTTTTAATTTAACATTCCTGTGATGTTTATCCAATCGATTCCTCAAGTTTCTTTTTGTTCTACCAAAAGATATAATTCAGGAGAATTTCTACAATTAATCTGGCATCACTTTTAATACTACCTCTTAAGCAAATCAGGCGAGAAATTCCTCGATTTAGGATGTTTAACTCTGAGTGTGGATGCAAATTTCCTGAGAAGATACCAGTGGATAGAAGAAAAAAACATTTTCAACAATTCTTATGATAAGGCATAAACCGAGGCGGCCGGTGCAAGTAGCCGTGCGGTTTCCACATTGTGAGGGAAAAGCACTGTAATAGCATGCCTCATTCCACGTTCACGTTTGGACACGTGCATACGACTCACCACTCCCAACAAAAAAGTGGTTGATTTGCATTTACTTGTACCCTACTCAAGCGCCAAGATCCCACAAAAGAAGTCGCGGTCAAATAGCAGTGCTTTCTTTGGTATCACAGCCAGGTGTGGTCAAAAAATTTTGAAGGAAGGGTTCGTTTGGGAGACTGCTCGGAGCAACAATCAGTAACCGTAGCTGACGAAACAATCTGTGCTCTAAGCTCTAGCATAAAGGAACACCGTTTAACAGTACCAATAGGTGAAACTTCCAAATCTTACAGGTTTTATAGAAATGCTTTCAAAATTTTGTCACGAACTGCTCTTTCGCAATTATAAGTTTTTTACTTTCTCTTCTATATAGTATGTAGGGGAAATATTGCATTCCAACCATAAATTCGATAATGAGATTTCACCGGAAACATACGTTTTGAGGACCCTTAAAGCATTTTTAGAGAAAGGTACATGTGTGTTTTGTGTGTGTGTGTGTCTGTGTGTCTGAACAGCATAAAACGAAAAGTCGGATAAATACCAAACTTGGTATTTAGGTACAGTATCTTTCAAATATGCAACACGAAGTTTTTCAAGAAAATCACCCCACCCCAGACTACCCTGTGGATGGAACATTTTTCGACAATTTCGATTTTCTCAAAAATAGCTCTAACGATGTTGATCAAAATATCATATGTTTAAGATATTTTCATGGAAAATGAAATGTATATTTTGAATTTTCTGGGAGTTTCACCAAAAGTCCATTTCGTTCAGAATGATTTTACAGAACTGGTAAACCGTAAGATAGACAAATGTTTACTATACAAAAGATGTAGAGCTCGTTAAAACATACAATTTATGTCGCATACATTTTTTTGTGGAATGAAACATTTCCGAGATATTCCTCGTTATTTGTTCGAATTTTCCAATATCTATACTTTTTCTCAAATGGGAATTCGTTGTTGTGTTTTTATAATGTCCTGGACATACCTACAAGGAGAATAGAGTACTCCACATAGCAACCAGCTCTTGAAAGATTTGACTAACGCTTAAAGCCTTCCATATTCCCCTTGCACCTACAAAAGAATTAGCAATAAAATGCAAATGTATATCTCGATTAACTTGAAGTAAATGGACAATAATCTTTTTTAAAAAATAGTTTATACAAGAGTAGAGAGAGCATGTGAGTGCAACACATCAGATTTTTTTACACACTCTTTATTTTATCTTTATTATGATAATTAATCAATAGTTGCACATGTAGAAATCGTAATTTTGAAAAATTACAACTATAAGATTAACTATAACTTACTTAAATTATAACACACACATCCGGCATATAGGACTGTTTTCCACTTCTGGTTAATTGACATAAAATGTAAACCCCTAGTATAATGTTTGTAACAATGTATCCTTAGTGGTGGAACTAATTAAGGCCCAATCTGGTATACTGATGGTTCTAGAACCAAATCGGGAACGGGGGCTGGGCTTTACGGTAATGGTACCAAGATTTCTTATAGTCTTGGTACCTTAGCTACAGTTTTCCAGGCTGAGGTTTATGCAATCCTAGCCAGTGTCATGGAAAGCATTAAAAGGAGATATAAGAATAGAAGTGTTCTTATCCTCTCAGACAGTCAAGCTGCTCTTAAAGCACTTGAATCACCATCAATAAAATCAAAGTTCGTGTCAGAATGCCGGGAATCCTTAATGACACTGGCTGAACACAATAAGGTTCAACTTATGTGGGTGCCAGGACACATAGGTATACTAGGCAATGAGAAATCAGATGAACCAGCCAAGATTGGCAGTGAAATCCCATTTTTTGGTCCGGAGCCTGTACTGGGAGTGTCCTAGAGACCAGTGAAACAGGCTATTAAGTGCTGGGCTCAAGCAGAACACAAGAACTACTGGTCCTCCATTGAGGGTTGCAGACATTCCAAGTTGTTCATTACAGACCTGGATAAAAGCCGGGAAAAATACTTGCGCGGTCTTAGTAGAAGAAAAAGAAGAAGAAAATAAACAATAAATGGATACATCTTGTCACGGACATAGACGATTTATGACATTCACTGGGTTTTTCATACTTATGGCAATTAGAAGGGTTTAGCTTGTAACGGCATTAGCAAGAACATATAACTAAGTATTTCAAATTATAGGTGTACCGGGATAGTTAAGAAATTCACTAAAAAGAAGTTGTTTAAATTTTAACACCGCAACTTTAGTTACAAATAATATCCTTTACGTGTAGTCTAAATGTTGAGGGTCTTACATGAGACAAGCCACATTCTCACGAGATAGATACAGCGAGCACGCACTATGTTCGTAACACTATAAAGGTTTTGGTTTTCTAAGAGGCCGGTACAAGCCAGACCAACCGTTTTATAATCAGCTTACCCCTAGCCTTACTTCCTCCAACGCGTCTCAAAGCTACTGGAAGGTAGCAAGTAGAAGGTAGAAGTTACTGCAAGGCTCCAATACCGCCAGATTTGAGTCTTCCGGTTCAGGACTACCAACATATTCCGAAAGGGTCGCCCCAAGTCAGGCCTATCAAACTAAACCTATGTGGTCGCCACAATATTAAAAGAACGGGAAATAAAATAAATAGTGAAACAATTAATAAGAAGAAAAGAGAAATAGGAAGACTAAGGAAGAGATGGCTGGAGTGAAGACGGAACAGATACTAGCCTAATCCTTGATAGTGAAGAAAAAGTAGTTTGTAATCTTGCATTTTTAATACGTAAAAGTGTAAAAACAATCAGATTTGAGTAAAAGGCATTGAAGTAAATACAAATGATTAGGCCGTGTGCTTATGGGCATTAAATTGTCACGTATTGAAGCCTTTTAAGGGCTCTGAGTGCAAGAGCCACAATCTGTAATTAAAGCTAAAGGTTCAAAGTAGTTTTGGACTTAAAAACTAATTTTTAAATTGTTTAGAAAGTTACTCCTAATTTCAGCCCTTAACTCTCAAATTTCAGCTGCGAGTAGCCTTAATCCTTTATTTGTGTTTTAAAGAATCGCTGTAAACATTTTCCCTCCGCTCTCATCCTAACCCTGCCAAGATACGTACCACGACGTATAGTATTGACAAATATAAAAGCCATCGCGAAAACATATACCGCTTTTGCTAAAAATGTCAAACAGAAATTTATTCTTCAGCTATTATATGCTTTTAGCTCATGAGAATCAATATCACTTGAGCCCTTGGTATCTACATTTTTCACTCCACCTCTTGATTTTTATAGCCGGTGGGCAGATTACATTCCATGGTCATTATTCACTTCTCTTGATAACAAACTCCCCTTATGGGGCACACCAACATGTTCAGTTTTGTATACATACACTCTGCCAATACCGCCCCTACCCGAACCAATTTCGCTTGCCCAACCAGAAAGCAACTTGAAACAGTTCTATAAAACAAATAGCACGGAAATTGTATGACGCACAGCTGAGGGGCTAAAAATAAACAAGCATGTAAAGCGGAAGTGACAACTGCGCAATGTGTGCATGTTTTGTTTTCCGCTCACTCCTACCCTTATATTTCATACAATATGTCGTTGATTAGGCTAACAGCACTGTT
This sequence comes from Deroplatys truncata, assembly GCA_030765065.1. Lineage (NCBI taxonomy): Eukaryota > Metazoa > Arthropoda > Insecta > Mantodea > Mantidae > Deroplatys > Deroplatys truncata. The sequence continues at coordinate 92,883,147 of CM060979.1, forward strand.
ATAAAATAGCCTAACAGTAATTATTTTCACAGAAGATTACACAAAGACCAGCTATGAAGTGACACTTCCAAAACAAAACTAACTGTATGAAATTTGCCAAACACAGAACGATACATTTAATGAAGCACAACAAAGGTCAACGTTTAGAAACGAACGCTGCTTTAATAATGTTAAAAACATTACATACATATTCGATAGAACACGTGACAAACTGCAATTAGCCTGTACAAAAAGCATGCAATTTCATATTAAAATGCCAGTTCGTTACGTTTGTCTCCCGCAGGTTATGTAATAACTGGTAAATCAGTTAGTAGCTTATAGCGAACAAATTGTAAAATAATTGTACTGAAGCAGAAATAGACCAAGTTGTGTCTGGGAGCTGTCCACTCCAAAGTTGAAGCTGTAGTATTAGACATCAGGATAACGTCTAGTTGAACTTCTTGCCTCTCTTGTTGCAGCCTCAGGTTCGAGTTGCGATTGAGTCAAGCTGAAGACAAGTAACTTTAACGCTTTAGGTTCTTAAACCGATTTACGCATTTTCAATATTTTTATAACCGGTTCCAAAGATTACATAACCGGAGGCTTTTGTTGGAGTTTTATCGACCACCCGCACGTCAGCCTAAAAGGTTTACTGTGCAACCCCATTGGAAAGGATGCTTTCATTGCTTCCCAAAATCTGTTTCTTTGAACAAGTTGTAGTATCTTGGTTCTAATGTAAGCATCCTCTCCTAGATCTTCTCTGATTATGGAAAGAGTAAGGCTGATTCTTGCCAGGAATGGACGGTTAAAGAGGATGTGCTCTTTGCACATTCTACGGATATTTCATCCTTACAGAGTCCTATTTTGCGTAGATGTCTCCTGAAGTGACAATGTTAAGAAATTTATACCACTACTTTCCTTATTCCTGTTCTACCCAATCTCAGGAGAGATAGGAAAGCATGTCGCATGGCTCTATGACCAGTTTCTGGCTTATCTATGGCCAGGAAAGGTTTGCCACCACTGAGTTGATCCTTTTCTCTGATCCACTACCTGAACTGACTCCAACCATGGGTTTAGGTCCAACATAGGGTATCACTTTTTTGCCAGCTGATCAGCTTTATTATTTCCATAGATGCCGTGATGCCCTGACACCCACCACATTTCAAGCCTAATGCGAGATGATAGGGAATCAGGGCATTTAGGCATTCCAAAACCAGTTTCTGTACCGGTTAACACAACCCCAGAATAAGCGTGAGGTAAGACCATGCACAACGTAGTTGTAGCCGTGAATAAAATTGGTGTTACATTCATATGACTTTCTCTACCTACAATCATTTATTTCATACGGCTTTCACAATCTATTCTTGTTAAGTTTTTCTGTCTACTTTGGGATAATCGATATAAACCTTGCAGGAATAGTTTCATTCTATATTTCCGTACATCTATAAGAGGAAAAGGGGAAACCGAATCTATAGTTCGATTTTTAAAAGTGAATGGCTATATTCTTGCCTAGAAACATTGAAAGAAACAACTGAATAGTTTCAGAACTTTTAAAAATGCCAAAATATTGAGAATTCAAACCAATAACGTATATCTCGGAAATGGCTAATGCTGCAGAAAGGTTACTTGAAATAAATTTGATTCTTAAAAACACATGTTTTTTTAGTAGTATGTTTTTCTCTATCGCTTAACGTTTACCAGATTTACAAAATTATACATAATTTCTTCAAAATGAACAGGACTCCATAAACTATTCTCAAAAAAATTCAAGAAATACATTGTATCTGTCATGTGAATATCTTAGAATGCATTTTAATCAAAATCGTTCAGCGCCATTTTTCAGAATGCTGAATTATGGTACTTTAGGTGGAGGATTTTCTTGAAAATCTTCATCGCATTTTTGGAAGATTCTGAACCTAAATACATTATCGGACATTTCGTTCTGGATCATGCATACACGCGCGCGTATCTTTTTCTATAAAGATTTATTTTTTTATCCAGGAGGTCTCAAAACATGTATTTTTAGAGAAATATTGGTATCGAATTATTGAGTAGAACGCAATACGGTCTCTACCAACTAGATACATGGTAGAGAAAGTAAAAATAGTTTGGCACGGTTTTCTATATCCATAAATTGCAAGTGGAAATCTTCCGAGCCTAGTACAAGTTTCAAATTCAATAACATATCCTACAGTATCCAATAAGAGAACTCGCCCATTCTTTATAAATAAACAAGACAGAAAAAGATCTTGAACCAAGCAAATAACAGCAGCGTTTGGTGTCGGTATCTAAAATAACGTGGCACGGACAAATGGGAGAGCAGCAAGAAGTGGAGGGCAGAAAATCTCGCATCGCGATCGTCTGTGTTGAGAAACCGGTAATGCATGGAGAAAGAAATAAAACTTCTTTCCTCTATGCACGCAACGCAAGCATTAAGTTTGGAGGTTGCAACCTCTGATTGCGAGTCTTTACAACAGATTCTGATTTAGTTCCTCCAAGCTCCAGTAGAGGGTTGTTGTACACTATAACGTCATACATAAAGAGCTCATAATTCTTTTTATTTAAAAGCGCGAACGATTTTACTTAAAGATTGTTAAACGGTTATTCGAGTTACTCTTTGAAGTTCAATTACACATAATCAAGTAGGATTGAAGAGATTCAGTCTAATCAACGATATTTCAAGATGCATAGTTTGTCACGCAAATAGGACTAGAACTATGTCCAACGTCATAGGGGGACTTACCATAGACCTACAAAATCTTTTTTTGTCTGAAGCCTCTGAAGGGTTGCCCCCGGGAGGGAGGGTTGAGGCGATAGGAGACAGAGGGCGGCTGGACTAGTAGCACGACAGGGCAAAGGGTAGGGTCCCTATATGTTACATTGAAACTCCCGGATGGCAGCTAATGCAACCGGCTCCCCTCCCCCTAAGGTCTTGCACATCCCCTGGGGGGAATCGGAGACCGCCGCCATTTCGGAGGACGAAGGGTTACATACAGCATCCTTTTCCCCTACCATGCAACATCGGGACTCCCGCCTATACTTTCAACCCTGAAACAGACCAAGCAGATGAAAGGTGAAGCGAAATGAGAATTTAGGTGAAATGGAGGGACAGAAAATTCGGCGGATGTAATGAACTTCCGAGCATTCGCCTAGTGACCCAGAGAAATCCCGGAAAAACCTCAGGAAGGTCTAGCTCGGGAATCCAACCCTCGACCTCCCGAATACGGGACACAGACGTTAGCGCCTGAGCCATTCCGATCAGTTATCACGCAAATAACGTATACTATGATGTTTTAATTAAACTAGGCAGATCTATTTTCAGAAAATAATGGATTCACTTTGGATGGGTGTGAAGAGTTCGTTTCCGTTTTTATATTGCGTATAAACTTTTACATTCCGACCTTAAAAGATAACCCAATTACGAATAAAACTTTGTATTTATACAACTTTTCGTTGTCTGAATATGCTGTTTACAGACTGTGTACACGCGCATGCTTACAGCACTTTTTTCGAGCATGGTGGTACAAGAGAATTCAAAGTTTACATTTACAGAGAAATTGTGTTATTGAAGTTTCAATCGTAATCAATACATTGTGGTATTGGTAAGTGGTGGAAAAGGTAAAACGGTGGTAACATGCGAAGTAAATTCACGTTAATAGTAAGTGCTTAGAGGAACTGCAATAGATTTCAGTTTTATCAGGAATAAAGACAGATGGTTTAGATTACCATCATTACTTATAGCACAAATCAAATAGGCATCACATTTTCCAACGCTAGTTGGAGAGTAGAGGAGCAAAATGCAAGAGATGTTGGTAAAATCAAGAGACCTTAATCGATCTACAGTCTACTTAAATGAAGTATTCTTCGCTGCAGCCTATAATGTTTTCGTATATTTCACATGATTACGAATTCAGTTGTAATTTCTCTGCCATGCTATACATATTGTAATTCTCTTATTTTTGTAGCATATAGATATCTGATGCAGATTGGCCAGGGAAACCAAAGCACTAACCTTCGGTGCCTCCAGAGTACACGTTTTGTATGGGTGTATTGTTTGGCAAGACATCAGGTAGGAAAGGGCAACAGCACCCCTTGCAGTTAACTCATAGGAAAACGCTGTATGGAGAAGTGGATGGATGGAGTTAAAATGACTACCAATTACAGATTTTAAGAGCTTTGTTTGCAGACTACACGTTATAAAGGGTGGACCATTTAAGTTGAGACTGTACGATATCTTCAAAACTAAGCGTTGTAGAAAGAAACATCTAACAAACGTTGCTTGATATTATGGGGGAAAGTAAATGTCATAAATTCATAATCGTCTTTTGTTTGCAGGACGTCATGACGATTATTTTAGGGTCAACTTAATTTTATGCTTTCTCTAGTACGTATAGTAAGTAGGGGAAGTATTGGTGTCTGTGTCTGTATGTGTGTGTGTGTGTCTGAACAGCATAACTCAGAAACGAACAGTCGGATAAACACCAAACTTGGTATTTAGGTTCATTATCTTCCAAGGATATAATACGAAGGTTTTCAAGAAAATCCTCCCACCCTAGAATACCCTTTACATGGAAGATTTTTCGAAAATTTTAATTTTCTCAAAAATGGCTCTAGCGATTTTGATTAAAATATTACATGTTTAAGATATTTTATGACAAATAAAATGTATATCTTAAATTTCCTGGAAATGTCTCCAAAAGTATTCTTCATTGTGAACGACTTTTGCATAAATGGTAAACCATAAGAGATAGACAAAATTTTACTGCACAAAAAATGTAGATCGCGTTAAAATACATAATTTATGTCATATACATTTTTTTGTTGAGTGAACCATTTTCGAGACATTGCTTGTTATTCCCTTAAATTTTTCAATACTTATTTACCTCAAATGGGAATTCGTTATACATTTTTTTCTTGGATATGCAAAGATTATTAATCTGTGGCAAAGGGAATGGTGCTGCACCCAGCAACCAGCTATTAAGAGATATGTATGTGCTTAAAGGCTACTGTTTTTCTATATTGCCCTTGTAAATATATTTTCCCTTTAAATTTACAAGAAAATTAGCAATAAGATAGAGTCTGCAAATGTTTATCTTGATTAACATGAAGTAGATGGAGAATAAGCGTTTGTAAAAATAGTTTGTACAAGAGTAGAGAAAGTCATGTGAGTGTAACACATCAGATTTATTAAATGGGAACCTACATTTTGTATGTTGTTTCCTCATTAGAAACTGGTTTATAAAAAGTTGTTTATTTTGTGGTGACATATGAGGAAATAAAATAAAAAATGTTGGCTCCCAATCACGAAACGTACCTTGATCCTCAAATGACTACCCATGAATGGTTCAACCAATCATTGCGCTCTTTGTACACAGCCAGTCAGCGTTTGTTACTTCATTGGTGTAAAAACAACTGTAAAACGTTTTATGCAAATGTTTAGTTTTATATGTGCAGTGAGGACACAATATAAAAAAGGTAGCTTCCCATTTAAAAAAATGTAAATTGACTCTAAAATGACATCACAACATCCTCCAAATAAAACACAACTAATGTCATTTATTTTCCCTCATAATATCAAGTAACTTTTATTCCAGACATTGCTTTCTACAAGGCTTAGTTTTACAAGTATTGTATAGTCTCAATTTAAACGGTCCGCCCTGTATACAGGTATCTGACAGGTTCTTAATATACATAATGAAAGGGGATATATTATACATATATAAGAATTGTACAGTAACAATATAATTCACTAACACGTTAAACCATTCAACATCTAACATTTGTACAGAGCTGTTGTAAGAAACGGGTGAGCTAGCAAAATTCCAGGAAAGCATAAAGAGCGCACCTTCCCCCAAGCCAACCGGCAGAGAACCGGTAACGGTACGGAGAAATAGAAAGAGCCAGATAGAGAAAAGAAAGAGGAGATATAGAACTGGCTTCACAACGCTCCAAGATGACGTTTAAGTGCACGGATCTGAAGAAACACATTCTCATACATGTTAAGGTAAAACGGTCTGAGGACCAATAGGAAACGTGGTTACATATTTAAACGCAGAGGTGAGCGTCACTAGGCTCCCTTATATAAGGGCAGACAAGGCCTCAGAGCGCACTCTCTCTAACTGATCTTCAAGAATTCACGTCGACACGAGGTCTACAGATGCACGTGGGTGCACAAGGATGGGAGTGCGTGTGCAGATAGCTAGGCTCCTGACTAAGTTAAAGTGGTGGGATTATAATAACGAGAAAAGCTAGCCGCCCATAATTATTCCAATTGTGAATAAACTTCATTAAGGGAAACTTGCAGTGAATTTTTTAACTTGCCTCACCCACTATAACCTGAGAATTAATAATTAGATATAGTTAGGAATGGAATACGCAACAACCGACGAGCACCAATAGCCGAGGAAGAACACTGCAGAAGACCACAACAACAGAATCGACGAATTCCCGCTACAATAATTAAGCTATGCCGAAAATTCAGATGGCTAACCGAATTTAATACATTTAGAAGACAGCATACCTATTTTGAAGTTCAACAACTCTAACGCATAAACTCTGGCTATTTCAATTATTCACAAGTACAATAAAATCTGATTATAGACTTTAGCAGATAAAAATGGACATAGGTATAAGTAGAAGCTGGACTATTTCACCGTCTAATGTATTAACGTTCATATACATCTAGCTAAGTCTTTTAATCGTATTTAACCGACTCTTAGTATTTTTAGTTATACTGTTTATAAACAAGAGAAGCGAGAGAGAGAGAGAGAGTCAGACAGAGAGGGAGAGAGAGATTGGTCTTTTTTTAAGTTTTTTCAGTGTTCAGGGGGGCTTCTTTAATATGTATCTCGACATCGATTTTTGAAGGAATACAATACTTTTACTTTAACCACTATAGGTAGATAGGTAGATAAAATTAAAACATACTAGATTAGGAAGGAAATAGGCGTATGCATTTTGGCAATAAAGTTTCGGCGGCCTAAGAGAATTATTCTTAAGTTCTATTAAACATAAAATTTTGCCTTGTGTTGAATATCTTACAGTGCAATTTCCGTAAGTATAACTTACTTTTTGTTGATAATGGGAGTATCTGATTGTGGGGAAGAATCTCAAGACCATATTTGTTATACATTTTTTTGAATACTTCTTTAGATTGTAATCTATATAAATATATCACTCAAACTGTATGTTGGTGTATTGAGCCAGACCAAATGTTATTACTCACCGCATAAAATTGTGTTACTGACTACGTCAGCGAGATCAGGCAACTGAATGTCTATTCCTATGAATGGATATTGGACGTTTTATTTGATTATATGGCATTCCATTGACAAGTATACATTACAGAAAAGCTTTATACATAATACAAAAAAATGTGTCTTCGACGTGGTATCATAACTATCAGTTAAATGTGAATTTGCATGCACAAAAAGGTCAAGATCAAATGAAGCATTACACAAAACAATCAAGGAAGTTTTTTGCTCAACCATGAACCACTTTTACATCGCCACAGGGAAACATTTGAAAATGAAGCGCACAGCACTACAAGTTGAGCACGGCTTATCTGATATGAACAGTTATATAAGAACAATATTTAATTGCAGAAACCCATTTTTTACAGGCGTTAAACCTGACAAAAAACTATAAAGAACATGCCTGCTTGTTTACATGATGACCTATGTATCTCAAGACAACAAGCCGAAGACGGTTGCTACCCTGCGTAGCAACTTATGTTGGCCCCTATTCTAAACAAAAGCACACGATTTTATTTATGCAAAATCCTTAATAGCGAAAATAATAATGTCTACTACCATCGGTTTAGGGGATAAACCTTATTTCAATTACATCCTCTACTTCTCCAGTCTTGCTGGATCATGCAATGGGCCGCTTTGCAGTGGCAACCAATTTCATATACAGATATGAAGGCTTAAATTTAAAACTGGACCAAGTCCTTGTAAATTTACTTCACCCAGGCATCTTCAAAGCTGCCTCCTTGAATTACTGGTGGAAGTCTATCCCTTCCGCCCAATCTCAAAACAAAGAAAGCAATAGATGATGCAATAGGTTACTAATTCGTACCGGCTGGAGAGCATTTTTCGAAAGTGCAGTACCAACAAATATTTGCTACTATTTCAGAGAAAATCAATGAAAGCAACCCGTTACGACTTTAAACTCGGTAAATGTTTAACATGGTCTGCACGGCTAAAGTATCATTCAATAGCTTAACCATTTGGATGGACCATTTAAGTTGAGACTGTACAATATCTCCAAAACTAAGCGTTGTAGAAAGAAATGTCTTTAATAAAAGTTGACTAATATAATGGGGGAGACATAAATGCCATTAGTCGTGTTTCATTTGGAGGACGATACAATGGACATTTGAAGTGATATATTTGTTGGTAGTTGGAAGATGCTTCATGTTTATCTGCACCACGTATGTAAGCCAATTTGTCGCGGTCACTTCGTGTTATCTTTTGCTGGGCGCCTGTTATTGTATTACTACTTTGAATGTTGGGTTCATTGTCCTCCGGCTAGCTATTATTTCTCGGTCGAGCAAATCTCTTAAACAAGGTGTGTAAACGGAAAGGATTTGTTACTCAAAGATAACACTGATAAAAGAATTTGTTTTTACACTTTTATTACCGTCACAATTAATTAAATTCACATATTGACTCGTGATATACGCCAGACTGAAACTGTTATATTTTCTAATATCACTATAATCACTTATTTACTTCACATTATTAATTCGCGTGTTTCACATTTATAACAAACTTTAAGACGCGAGAGATTCTGTAGAATTGCGTAAGGTGTACTTTATGTATGCTACCGTTGAACTACGCGACGTATAACTCACGAATACTTATGTTGAACTGATCGACGTATTACACGCGAATGCTTCTGTTGGACTGACGAAATCTGCCTCTGACTTTAGCTTTTTATACTCCCACACCCCGATATGCCTAAAGATTATAACCGAGCTGCTATTGGTTAATAAAACGCGCCAACATTAGCGTCTATTTTTATATCCAATCAAAATTACGAACACAAATGCTCTAGGGAAAATATTCCCGCTATTTCTAAGAAAAGCGCGCCAATCTGACGTCATTTGTTTGTCTCTTCTAATTAATATTCAACTCACCCCCTCGCTCATTGTTATCCGCTCTTATTGTCAGTTTCAGTGAGGCCGTGTAAACTTATTTCCTAACAATGCATATAATTAACAAACATCTCAAATCAATGTCATACAATAATGCTTATTTACACTACAATCACTCTGACATTTACATTATTGTGATACAAATTACTGCCACACATTTTAGGGCATTTGACCCTAATTGCAGGTTCCTATTTTAAAAAATTAAATTTACCCTAAAATGACTAGCATAACGTCCTCCAAACAAAACACGACTAACGGTATTTACTGTCTCCCATAATATCAAGCAACCTTTATCAGAGACATTTCTTTCTACAACGCTGTGTTTTGTAGATATTGTACAGTCTCAACTTAAATGGCCCACCCCGAATATCTGATGTATATACATACAGAGTTATTCAAAAAGAAGGAACAGATTTTAAATATTCATTTTTAATAAACGACAATAGGTAGCGACACATACGACACATCGTTGAATAAAGGAAAGTTCAAAATTTTAAGCCCCACCAATTAGTTCTATTCAGTGCCTACAGCGGCGCTGTGTTTGTTTACGAGAAAATGGCGACGCCGCAGGAAAAGTTGTTTTGATTGCTATATTATGCAAAGAGTGAATCCATTGTTTCATTGCAGCGCGAATTCTGTTATAAGTTCAATAACGAGCGCCTCGTCATAAAAAATAACAATTGATACAATAAATTCATAGAAGATGGTTGCGTATACAAACGGAAAAGCACTAGTCGTCCTCCCACAAAAATGGTGCTCATTTTGAACACATAAAATAACATTTTGAACTTTTCTCTATTCATTTACGTATGGCATGTATCGCTATCTATAGTCGTTCATTAGAAATAAATATTTAAAGTCTCTTCCTTCTTTCTAGATAAGCCTGTATATCAAGAAATAAGTAGTGTAATTGTGCAGGAGTTACCTCTACACGTTTTTCTGTTCTTTTACTGTCTGTTGACACCCCTACTAGGAACAGTGGAGCGATACCACACACAATGAGTTAAATTATGTTTTATAAGAAGCTGTCTCATTTTCATTCCTAATCTCTACAAGCACTAGTAGAAAGCATGCTCGTTTTCGGAGCAACACATGAATTTCCCTTTTAAGTAGGTCAGATAATGGTAATTAATTGTCCCTTCGCAAGCCGTGCAAGATCATGTTGGAAACGTAGAATCGGTCCCGCTGGTTATGTTTCATAGTAAGATACGTAAAACAGCTGTGGATGCATACAGTAACCTAAGGTAATCATGTGCAAAGCTATCATACAAGGCAAATAGAAACAAAACTTCGCGCATTTTTTATGAAGTTTTTGATTCCATGTACTTTTCGTACCTGTAGAGCGTGCACTTGTTTTATTTTTATGATACATGTTGTGTTTCTTCATTTTTTGTTGTACTTTGAGGCAGTATTTTTGACACTTAAATGATTTCAGTCTAATTATATAATATATAAATTCAATAACAGCCCGCCTTAAACCAATGTGTGTATGTAACAAGATATAAAACGTGTATATTACAGACATTGCATATGTTTATATTATTGTATATACATGAAATAATGTTATGTGAATGTATTATGTAATTTAATAATGCAGGAGCTGTGAGAATAATAGGTTAAAAGTTGCTAACAATGAGGTAACCTTGAGGCAATAATAAGTAAGAAAGTTTAATGATACTACTAGTCATTATTGGAGCAACAATAATGTAAATTTTGAGACAGTTTATAACTAGCCAATCAACAACCAGAAAAAAGCTTTAGTTAAATGAAGGTATTCTTTTGGAGTAGGATTAGCCAATTAGAAACTAAAATACAGCAAAATTAACAAATTCAGAAGTCAGTTGGTTGTAGACAATGTTCCTAACCGGACGCGAGATGCGTCCTCCAGAAATTTAATACGGAATTCAGTGTGAGACGAAAAATAGTTTACGTTTTAAAAATTGCAAGTAATTAATAAAAAAATCTCACAGCTCTCTATATCAATGAAGTGTTATTTAAATGAGTCAAGGATTATTGAACGGAGTGAAGTAAAATCATAATATGTGTAAACCTACATTCTTTAGTCGCACCACTCCATGCTAATACATTCATGTCTCTAAAAATAAATACTGACGCAACCGAGGCAAACATAGATATATAATATTTAAAGAAACAGTCAAATTACAAAGTTAATATTTTTTTTAAATATTTGGGCCAAAGGCTACCGGAAAGTACATTTAGGTCGAAGGCTAACGGAAACTTTTTACCATACGTGCGGTTGCAACTGTTCCCCAACATAAGAACTATAATACAACTCCTACTTCAAATCGGCTTTCCATACGTGAAGCAACAAAACTACTTCAAATTGGCTCCCAAAGCGTGGGGCAAATAAGAATACAACTATTTTCTCAACTTTAACCCTTTATACTGGGTGATCAGTATAGGACAGAACAGGGTCCACGGCTTTTAGCCAGCCGGTGGTACGTGTTTGTTAGTTACGCAATACAGTACATATTAGGTGAAATGGTTCTATTCGGGTACCGGTATTCTGTTTCCTAAAAAGTGTTCATATGTCCATACATAATCTATGAGTGCCGTAAGAAGATTGTTTCAACAGACATTTCCTGATGTGCATGTTCCAGATCGAACTACGATTCATAGATTAGTAAATAAATTACGTGAAACAGAAAGTCTTCTTTATGAGAAACAAAAGAAACCACAACACTGGACACGCTATGGAAAGGTTTCCTAGAAAATCACTTCAACGCCTTTCCCAATAAATGGCAATTTCCTATGGCTCTGTTCAAACGGCTACAAAGATCTCAAGCTAAAACTCTATAAAATTACTGTAGTGCACCTGGCAACCCTGCATTAAGGATGCGATTTTGTGAGTGGGTTTTGACGGTAAAATGGACCCTAATGTGTATATTAATATACAAAACAGTCGTTAATGGAGTACTGAAAAGCCTAACCATCTTCACCAGGAACCTCTGCATGATCAAAATATAGGAGTATGGTGCGCCATTATAGATAATTATAGATCGGATCTTTTCTTCCGGAAAAATTAATAGTGAGAGGTATGTACAAAACATTTTGCGGCAATTTGTTGGCGAACTAACAGAGAGAAAGAATTTAAGCGACTTTCCAACAAGACTCTGCCAAATTCCCCTTACAGGAAATCCATGAAGTGTTTGAAAATAGAGTTATCACTTACAACATGTGGAGCTCGCGTTTCCCGGATTTAACCTCCTTCGATTTTTATCTCTGGGGGGTGGGGGATTAAAAGAGTAGGTTTACTAAACAAATCCACACACTTTAGAGGAACTTAAAAGTAACATTCGTCAAAAAATCGCTGTGTTTCTCAGAGGGAACTGCTTCATGTAATGGCCAATTTCCTAAGCAGGTGCCAGAAATACTTTAACAACGAAGAAAGACACTTACAACATCTTCCGGCTTGATATATGCGAGTACTTTTATTTTTAAGTGTTTAATCTTTGTTTCTTTGTTAAAAATAACTTACGCGACAAACCGTATCATATTTACTACGGACGTATTGTCATCCGCTCAGCGCGCATAGCAAGCAGCTAGGCTAAGAGCCGCGAAATCTGTTCTGCTCTATGTTGATCACCCAGGAATTGCAAGTATATCCCAGGAATTTAAAGATAGGATTAACTACTTGATTTCATAGGTTTTGAAGAAGAGTTGTCTTTTTTTAGTTCACACTACAGTTCGGTGCATGGACAAAGTAAAATACATTTATCTATCTTTAAAATGTGCTATATTGACATTTATGTTTATTAATGGCATTAAAAAGAAGAGATGGTCAACATAAAATAACAACCCAACATCTCGACCTCTTGTTGACCTCATCAACAACAGCTTAAAAGTAAATTACCGTTAATGTATAAAGTTGCTTAAAATATTTTTATTTTAGTGCTGTAAAAGGTTGGAAAATCAAGTAAACCACGGCAAGATCAGTTAACCCTCCGTTCTTCCATTGAAAGGCAGCAGAGCAAAAAAGTATGGGAAGGCTGAAATGAAGCAGAGGCTGTTCAATTCAGAAATCAATACATTGATTTAAAATCTACAATCAATATTCGAATTAAAGGGGAAGGTTTCCCATCGACAAACATTTTCCCAGCTCATACAGGAAAAATTATTTTCCTGGAGGGAAAAGTGTATCTATCTCTATCTCTCTCTCTCTCTCTCTCTCTCTCTCTCTCTCTCTGCAGCCATAGATAACATGTTATATCCCTTATTATTTCTGTAGTTTTTAATTATGTAACAGCGCTGTAGTTAATTAGGAAAGAATATAATTAAAGTATATAACTGTTAGGATATAACGCTTATTCCGCTATCATCACTACCGTAAGAAACAAATACTTTATTCCACTATAGTAAATCTTTCTTTTGTTACACATACAGGTATGTGTAACACTAACATAAATGCAAATTTAAAAATCTGATGTGTTGCACTCACATGAGTTTCTCTACGCTTGTACTATTTTTACAAACACTTATTCTCCGTCTACTTCATGTTAATCGAGATAAACATTTCCAGAATTTTTATCTATTGCTAATTTTCTTGTAGGTGCAAGGGGAATATCGTAGGCTTTAAGCGATAGTCAAATCTTTTAAGAGCGGTTGCTATGTGGGGCACTCCAATCTCTTTGCATGTCCAGGACATAAAAAAAAACTAATAACGAATTCCCATTTGACAAAAAGTAAAGTATTGTAAAATTCAAACAAATAACAAGGAATACCTCGGAATACCACTACACTAAAAAAAATTTATGACAAACTGTGTGTTTTAACGAGCTCTACATTTTCTGTGTAGAAAGGTTTTGTCTATCTCTTACGGTTTACACGTTATGCAAAAGCGATTCGTAATGAAGAGGACTTTAGGGGACATTCCCAGAAAACTCAAGATATATATTTTATTTGTTATGAAAATGTCTTAAATATATATTTTAGCCGAAATCGTTAGAACCATTTTTGAGAAAACTGAAATTTTTTTAAAATATTCCATGTAAAAAGTAGTCTGGGATGGGGGGGATTTTTTCTTGATATCGTATCTTTGAAAGATACTTAACCTGAATACCAAGTATGACATTTATCCTACTCTTTGTTTTTGAGTTATGCTGCTCTCAGATACACATCCACACACACACACACACACACACACACGACCTTTGTTGTAAAAAGGTTTCTCTTTTGTATTCAAGGGGCCTCAAAACATGTATTTCCGGTGAAATATCGTTATCGAATTTTACGTAGTAGAGTAAGTAAAAAGTGAATTCTAACTTTAAAGCGGCATATATTTTATAATATATTATTTAGAAGTACACCTTTCGCTACAAAAAAATGGCCTATATAGAAACAGGCGTATTTAAGTTGGTATAGAAATGTTTATCTGCTTCCTCTTCAACCTACCTTATTGCGTAACTCTAGCTATAATGGCAAATTACTTGCGTCATCCCGTAAGATGGATGGAGAGTAAGACAGTCAAGAAGTTGTCTATGAAATTACAGTAGAGTACGATGATAACAATAATAATTCAAAATTATGCTAATAATTACTATAACACCATTTAACTTTGTCATTATGCAATAATAATAATAATAATAATATGTTATATCCCTATTGTAATAAGTATACCAAAATAATGGCGCGAATGTTTACGATATCCAACGTATAAAATTTAAACAAAAAAACCATATGTCCAATGACAACGTTGTACGAGTTAATACCACTACCTATAGGCAGTACATTTCAAAGGTAAAAGGCTGCCGATATGACCATTGCAGCTAAAGACGGGTAAAAACAGAACAAAATAATGTTATAACTGCTTTCCGCCCGTTTAACATTAATACTTTGGCTGTTATACATTTTAATTAGGTTACTCATTTTTCACCCACTCCTCTCTCTGCAGGTTGAGTCACTCTCATAATACATTTGGTTAGTACGTTTACATCAAACAGAGAAAGATTAGTTGAGAGGTTATTTCTGAACCTCATTCGTTTTGCACCAAATATACCACTGCTCATTGATTCAGGTTTGTTTCCTGAGACTGTTTCAAGACAGTCAAAGAGAGCAGCACTAAGGGGTGGGTGCAATCTAGTTGAAGCTTACGGAAAAAAATCTGATGTGTTTCACTCACATGACTTTCTCTGCTCTTGTACAAACTATTTTTACATATGCTTCATGTTAATCAAGATGTTAATCTTATTGCTAATTTTCTTGTAGGTGCAAGGGGGAATATGGTGGACTTTAAGCGATAGTCAAATCTTTTAAGATCTGGTTAGTAGTAATAGTCCCGGATGAGCCAATTGTTTTAACGATAATCCTGCCGCTAGGGGCGCTCGTGTCGCTAGTGTCGCTGCGTGCGACGGTGGCGGCGGTAAGTTTGAAAAGCGCCCTGAGCGGTAGGATTATCGTTAAATCGATTGGCTCATCCGGGACGAGTTGAAAGAATTGAGGAAGTGACGTGTAGTGTTTTGATTGGTTCGTTAATTTGGGGTGGAAGATGAAGGAAGGAAGATGGAAGAGTATGGAGGTCGCGTGATGGAGAGGAGCTGGGTGGCGAGGTGTTGTCTGTGCAGAGGTCGGTACTGAAAGAGGGGAAAAGATGGGGAGCGAGGGATAAAAAGTGTAACAGAAAGTGACGTGTGAAGTTGTGATTGGTGGGAATAAGAAGTGATTTTATTGGTGGAAAGGAACAAATGAGAGTTGTTGATTGGTAAGAATAAGAGGGATTATGATTGGTGGAAAAGAAAAAGGTGTGGGAGTGGGGTATGTTGGAGGTGATGGGAAAGGTAAGTTTTGCTAGCAGCAAGATTTGCAAAAGCCTGTCGTGAACTGATCAGCAATTTTTTTGAACGTTGGATGGTAGGTTTTCTTGAGTGGATAGAGAGATGGGGGCGATATGAGATGCGGTGGCGAAAATGGGAACTAACAAAGGTGGTTGAGACAAGAGGTTTAAGGACGAGGAAATTTGGAGGTTAGTGGTGAACATGGCGGTCGCAAGAGGTGGGGGGGGGGGGTAAGGAGACGCGGTGGTGAGAATGGGAACTAAAAGAAGATGGGGGAAGCAAGAGTTTAGAAGAGTAGATTTTGAGGTTAAAATAGTGGGAACTAAAAATGGCGGAGGGTCTGCGACAAGGAGATGCGGTGAGAAATAAACAAGATGGCGGACGCAAGAGGTGGGTAAGGAGATTTGAGGTTACAGTACCAAAACACGAAAGGATATATTCCTACGCCAAGCAGGTCCGAAAAATAATTATGCGTGTGGTACTTACATGTTACCGGTGTGGATGCGTCACCAAAAGCGCGGCACGCGACGCGAAAAAATAAAAGCAAACTGTTTTTGAAAATGCTTAACCAGCTTTAAGATCAACCAACATCACTACGCACTGATATACCTAGGTTTTTAAAGCGGTACAGACACCCTTTGCAGAGGCGTAATTTAACTATACCAAAAACCTGGTACTGGACCATCGTGATGGTCGCTAGCGTACGTAGGAGCAGGGTTCTCATAGCCGGTCGAAAGCGGTCAAAAACGTGTACGACGTAGGTGTTCGCAGTAGCTGCTGCCGAGTCAACCGTCGAGGTGCGAATGAACGAGATCTGTTCTTGCCGGCAATCTGGTTGGGAGATGAGAGGCGCGGTGGTAAAAATGGGAACTAAATAAGATGACGGAGGCACGAAGTTGAGGTTAAGGAGCGGTGAGGCGTTGTCTGTGCGGAGGTTGGGGGCAGAATGAGGGGGAAAGATGGCGAACGAGGGATAAAAAGTATAACAGAAAGTGACGTGTGAAGTTGTGATTGGTGGGAATAAGAAGTGATGTTATTGGTGGAAAGGAACAAATGAAAGTTGTTGATTGGTGAGAATAAGAGAGATTATGATTGGTGGAAAGAAAAAAGGTGTGGGAGTGGGGTATGTTGGAGGTGATGGAAAAGGTGAGTTTTGCTACCAACAACATTTGCAAAAGCCTATCCAGAACTCATCAGCAATTTTAAATAAATAGTGTTACGGGGTTTTTTTTCTCTGGTTGGTAGACGAATGCAAGCTGTTTCTGCCATACTTATATTATTCGTCTTTTCCTTTTTTTTCGTTTTTTTAAAAAAATAACTAGTTTTTTGAGGGTTTTCTGCGGATGGTAAACGAATGCAAGCTCTTTCTGCTTTTTCATAGGTTTTCCCTGGTTGGTAGGCGTTTTCTGTACTGGTTGACGAAGGCGTTTCTAATTTTCGAGGTTTTCTCAGGTTTTTTAGCGGTTGTCCCTGCCCGGTAGGCAAATGATGAAGTTTTACTTTGTCGGCACACGGATACTAGGCACATACTCGCGCACACACACACACACACACACAAACGTTGCAGTTGCCATACTTATATTATTCGTCTTTTCCTTTTTTTTCTTTTTTTTTAAAATAACTAGTTTTTTGTGAGTTTTCTGCGGTTGGTAAACGAATGCAAACTCTTTCTACTTTTTCATAGGTTTTCCCTGGTTGGTAGGCGTTTTCTGTAGTGGCTGACGAAGCCGTTTCTAATTTTCGAGGTTTTCTCAGGTTTTTTAGCGGTTGTCCCTGTCCGGTAGGCAAATGATAAAGTTTTTCTATAATGTCATCGTTTTGGCTTGTGGCGCACGGATACTAGGCACGTACTCGCGCGCGCACACACACACACACACGCAGACAGACAGACAGACACACAGACAGGCACACACACACGGACATGTTTCCAAAAATGCTTTTTTTTTGTATTCAGGAGGTCTCAAAACGTGTATTTCCGGTGAAATCTCGGTATCGAATTTTTGGGTGGAATGCAATACTTCACCTGCTTACTATACGTAGTAGAGAAAGTAAAAAAGTATAAGTATTGAAAAATTTAAGGAAATAACAAGCAATATCTCGAAAACGGTTCACTCATCAAAAGAAATGTATATGGCATAAGTTGTGTATTTTAACGCGATCTACATTTTTTGTGTAGTAAAAATTTGTCTATCTCTTATGGTTTACCAGTTATGCAAAAGGCGTTCACAATGAAGAATACTTTTGGAGACATTCCCAGAAAAATTTGAGATATACATTTTCTTTCTCATGACATTATCTTAAACATATGATATTTTCATCAAAATCGTTATAGCCGTTTTTGAGAAAATTTAAAAAAAGTGTACTATCTTGTTTTCATGGGTTTTCCAGATCGGTAAGCGTTAGAATACTCTTAGAGCTTTTTTTTTGGATTCAGGAGGTCTCAAAACGTGTATTTCCGGTGAAATCTCGGTATCGAATTTTTGGGTGGAATGCAATACTTCCCCTACTTACTATACGTAGTAGAGAAAGAAAAAAGTATAAGTCTTGGAAATTTTTAAGGAAATAACAAGCAATATCTCGAAAGCGGTTCACTCAACAAAAGAAATGTATATGGCATAAGTTGTGTATTTTAACGCGATCTACATTTTTTGTGTAGTAAAATTTTGTCTATCTCTTATGGTTTACCAGTTATGCAAAAGGCGTTCACAATGAAGAATACTTTTGGAGACATTCCCAGAAAATTTGAGATATACATTTCATTTCTCATGACATTATCTTAAACATATGATATTTTCATCAAAATCGTTATAGCCATTTTTGAGAAAATTAAAATTTTCGAAAAATTTTGCATGTAAAGGGTAGTCTGGAACAGAGTTTTATATTCAATTTTACAAGTTGTTTTAAGAAATTGTTAAATTTCGGTACCGAAAAAAAAAAGATACGGTTTTCCAAAAGATTTCGAAAGAACTAAGTTGCTGTATCAAAATTTCCTTGTTACAAATTGTACATTTATTTCTTAAGGAAACCGGGAATACAGATGTTTTATAAATTTTAGCGTGCACCGATCTATATTTTTAACTTTTACGCCTACGTTTCTCGTCACCATTGCTCAAGAGGTTGGTATTTCTACTCTCTCTACCACGTAAAATAGTAGGTAGAGGAGGTATGCATTGCATCCAAATATTCAATATTGAGATTTCACTGGAAAACTAAATACTTGTTTTGAGGTCCCCTGAATAAAAACATTTTTAGAAAATTCTGTGTGTATGTGTCAGAGCAGCATAACTCAAAAATGAAAAGTCGGATAAATACTAAACTTGGTATTTAGGCTGAGTACCTTCCAAAGATACGACACAGAGATTTTCAAGAAAGTCCCTCCACCCCAAACTACCCTTTACATGAACTATTTTCCGAAATGTTTTATTTTCTAAAACTGTCTCTGACGATTTTAGTTACAACACCATATATTAAAGACATTTATATGAAAATAAAATGTATATCTTGAATTTTGTGGAAATAGCCTGTGAAGTCCTCTTGATTCGGAAGAAATTTTCTATGATCTTGTATAACTGCTAAGGTTTGAGGAAACACACACAATTTATTTGAAATAACTTTTTTGTGTCGTCAGCCATTTCCGAGATATCTGTTATAAATGGTTCGAATTGTACAATGTTTAGCCATTCTTTTTTAAAAGGCATGTCGCTTTTCAGTTCTTGCTCGCCATGTTGATGGAAAGAATTTAGAATTTTAAGGCCAGTGTATAGCGTCCCTTTGGATGTATATCGGTTGTGCAATGCAAACATTTCCCGAAAAGTTTATCTGGATTAAAATTAAGTGGATATGAAAATAAACTTTCGTACTCACCTATAAGAGATAGAGGGTAGAGGTCATACGAACGTAGCACTTGAGAATTTTCATTCAACAGTTGGTGTTACTCCTTAGAAAGGAAGTATCTGCTGATTGTATTTAATTCTTACATTTTACATATCACGTATGCACGTCACAACACAAAACACTACACACGACACACGTAGTTTAAAATATTGCACTAATAACATCAGGAATACGTGAACTCTGCTTACTTGTCACCCTCATACAGCACTACACGCTGTATCTCACCAATCAACAACTTTCATTTGTTCCTTTCCACCAATAACATCACTTCTTATTCCCACCAATCACAACTTCACACGTCACTTTCTGTTATACTTTTTATCCCTCGTTCGCCATCTTTCCCCCTCTTTCAGCCCCCAACCTCCGCACAGACAACGCCTCACCGCTCCTTAACCTCAACTTCGTGCCTCCGCCATCTTATTTGGTTCCCATTTTTACCACCGCGCCTCTCATCTCCCAACCAGATTGCCGGCAAGAACAGATCTCGTTCATTCGCACCTCGACGGTTGACTCGGCAGCAGCTACTGCGAACACCTACGTCGTACACGTTTTTGACCGCTTTCGACCGGCTATGAGAACCCTGCTCCTACGTACGCTAGCGACCATCACGATGGTCCAGTACCATGTTTTTGGTATAGTTAAATTACGCCTCTGCAAAGGGTGTCTGTACCGCTTTAAAACCTAGGTATATCAGTGCGTAGTGATGTTGGTTGATCTTAAAGCTGGTTAAGCATTTTCAAAAACAGTTTGCTTTTATTTTTTCGCGTCGCGTGCCGCGCTTTTGGTGACGCATCCACACCGGTAACAGGTAAGTACCAAACGCATAATTATTTTTCGGACCTGCTTGGCGTAGGAATATATTCTTTCGTGTTTTAGTACTGTAACCTCAAATCTCCTCACCCTCCTCTTGCGTCCGCCATCTTGTTTAGTTCTCACCGCATCTCCTTGTTGCGGACCCTCCGCCATTTTTAGTTCCCACTATTTTAACCTCAAAATCTACTCTTCTAAACTCTTGCTACCGCCATCTTCTTTTAGTTCCCATTCTCACCACCGAGTCTCCTTACCCCCCAGCTCTTGCGACCGCCATGTTCACCACTAACCTCCAAATTTCCTCGTCCTTAAACCTCTTGTCTCAACCACCTTTGTTTTAGTTCCCATTTTCGCCACCGCATCTCATATCGCCCCCATCTCTCTATCCACTCAAGAAAACTACCATCCAACGTTCAAAAATTGCTGATCAGTTCACGACAGGCTTTTGCAAATCTTGCTGCTAGCAAAACTTACCTTTCCCATCACCTCCAACATACCCCACTCCCACACCTTTTTCTTTTCCACCAATCATAATCCCTCTTATTCTTACCAATCAACAACTCTCATTTGTTCCTTTCCACCAATAAAATCACTTCTTATTCCCACCAATCACAACTTCTCACGTCACTTTCTGTTACACTTTTTATCCCTCGCTCCCCATCTTTTCCCCTCTTTCAGTACCGACCTCCGCACAGACAACACCTCGCCACTCAGCTCCTCTCCATCACGCGACCTCCATACTCTTCCATCTTCCTTCCTTCATCTTCCACCCCAAATTAACGAACCAATCAAAACACCACACGTCACTTCCTCAATTCTTTCAACTCGTCCCGGATGAGCCAATCGATTTAACGATAATCCTACCGCTCAGGGCGCTTTTCAAACTTACCGCCGCCGCCGTCGCACGCAGCGACACTAGCGACACGAGCGCCCCTAGCGGCAGGATTATCGTTAAAACAATTGGCTCATCCGGGACTATTACTACTCTGGTTGCTATGTGGGGAATTCCATTCTCTTTGCATGTTCAGTACATAAAAAAATGAATAACGAATTTGAAAAAAGTATAAGTATTGGAAAATTTAAGGAAATAACAAGCAGTATCTCGAAAATGGTTCACCCAACAAAAACATGTATATGACATAAATTGTGTTTTTCAACTTTTGTCTCTATCTTATGGTTTACCAGTTTTGCAAAAGTCGTTCAGAATGAACACTTTTGGAGACATTCCCAGAAATTTCGAGATATACGTTTCATTTGTCATCAAAAAATACCTTAAACGGATGATATTTTAATCAACATCGTTATAGCTGATTTTGAGAAAATTAAAATTTTTGAAAAATGTTCCATGTAAAGGGTAATCTGGGGTGGGAGGATTTTCTTGAAAAACCTTCGTGTCGCATCTCTGGAAGATACTGAACCTAAATAGTAAGTTTGGTGTTTATCCGACTGTTCATTTCTGAGTTATGCTGTTCCCAGACACACACACACACGGAGATGTTAAGGGGGTCTCAAAACATGTATTTCCGGTGAAATATCGCTATCGAATTTCTGGGTGGAATACAATACCTCTACTTAATATACGTAGTACAGAAAGTAAAAAAGCACAATCTTGATGGAGAGGAATGAACCATATGTTTGCATCCAGTGTACTCGTTTCCAAGGTGAAAATTATGTTTTAAGTTACAACTGCCTTTTTGCATTTTCAACAGCAGTTATCAGGAAATTTCTAATGCTGAAATGTATCTAGTTACATCAGGATGGTTCTTCAGAAAATCTAAAGGATAGAAGAAGAGCTACTACATTCCTTATAATATGAACTTCATAGAAGTATTACAGCATTTTGACCGGTGTTTCACCATTTTCGAAAAAAGGTTTTTTTTTTCCAAATCAGATCATTTATTCCACTATAATATTTGAAGATAGTTTCTCACTTGTAGGATGAGTAGAATAACCTACTTCTCACCTAGTTTCGGCAGTAACTATGCGACATCATACAGGATTTTCAAAAAATTAATAATTTTCGGAACATCCGTTTGCAGACGTAATGTTGTT
Source organism: Deroplatys truncata (assembly GCA_030765065.1). Classification (NCBI taxonomy): domain Eukaryota; kingdom Metazoa; phylum Arthropoda; class Insecta; order Mantodea; family Mantidae; genus Deroplatys; species Deroplatys truncata. The sequence goes on from CM060979.1 coordinate 92,905,833, forward strand.
GAATACACAAGCAACGTTGCTAGGTCAAGGTAGGTAGCGTGAGAACTGTCTCCCGGACGTACACAAAAGAGCATACCTGAACTGCGAGACTAGCGGTTTGTTTTCCACATGACTCTTAATCCAAACAAACACGTCGAAATGGTGGTGTAATTTTGTAAAATAACAAGTACAACTTGGTAGCTATTGGCCTGTACGAACAATATGGAAGTAATGGCTTCATCGCCTAATAAACACACCATATTTATGTCAGCTCCACTATAAGTTCAGTCATTATTGGAATAACATCGTACTACACACTGAAACTCGCTTAGTGGTTAATCATATGTATAGGGTCTTTCAACATGAGTGTCCTATCTTTGAACTTAAATAAAACACGTTCTATAAATGATAGAGGTTTATTTCTTTTTATTTTGGAACATAATTAATGTCATTACGTGTGGAAGAGAACATCAATTAAGTGACCACCGAGACTTTGTTGGGTTGCGCGTATACGGTTGACCCAATTTTCAATGGCAGAAGAACGTTAATAGGCCCAACTTCACGAATAACACGCGCGATGTTATTCAGGAGATAATTTACTGTTTCTGGCTTGTTGACATAAACTCGAGAGTTAACATGCCCCACTAAGAAGTAATCCAACGGCGTTAAATCACACGACCTCGGGGGCCAGTTAACATCACCACCACGAGAAATGATGAAACCTCTGAACTTTTCCTTCAAAAGATCGATTGTTTCGAGCGCAGTATGACATGTGGCACCATCTTGCTGAAACCAGATGTTTCCGAGATCCATACCATCCAATTGAGGTCAAAAATAGTCCCTTATAAGAGTCTAGTATCTTTCTCCATTGACAGAGCTTCTCCATCTTTATCTTGAAAAAAATATGGACCAATGATTCCACCATACCAAAATCCACACCACACAGTAACCTTTTGGGGATGAAGTGGTCCTTCATGAATCTGAATTGGATTGTGATTGCTCCAATAGTGGCAATTTGGTTTGTTAACACAACCATTCATCCAAAAGTGGGCTTCGTCGCTGAAGATGATTTTTCGACAAAAATCCGGGTCAGCCTCCAATTGGTCCATAACCCAGTCGGCGAATACACGGCGCAACCTATGGTCATTGGGCTTTATTTTTTGAGTTAACACCATTTTGTAAGCGTGAAACTTCAAGTCCAGATGCAGAATTTGCCAAGTTGTGGTCGGCGAAAGCCCCCAATTATTGCGCTCGACGAGTAAATTGTTTGTTTTCGTTCTCGCGTATACTCTCAAGAACGGCACCTATATTTTCGTGGTAGCGCTTACATCGATTACGTACAGCCGTTCTTTGATCGCTGACAGAACCACTTCTTTCAAATTTATCGATCAAACGCCGAATCGTTCTCTCGCAGGGACATTATGCACACCATAAAATTCACGCAATACACGAAGGTTTGGTGAACAGATGATCCATTTTGATAATATATTTTCACAATTTCTACGCGTTGCTGAATGCTGTAACGCTCCATGGCTATTTGTCAATAACAACTGTAACCACATAAAAAAATGACTGCTGTAACTCAATAATAACGGCAATGCATAAAAATATTGTTTACAATAGAAATATTCGTACAGCATATACTCTCGGCAGTATAAATGCATTTCCTAGAAAACAAAGCTACGTACTACTTAGCGTTTGTTTTACCGTTCAGTGAACTTAATCTACTTTGGAGCAAACTAAAGCATTACACAACACCACAATACTTAACATAGTATAATTATTATGCTTTAACAAAGTCATAATTTGTTTGCCTCCGTGTATACTACTAGAGAAATTAAAGAAAAAATATGATGCGTTCATTCACATGATTTTGCCCACTCACACTTCTACAAACTAACCTTTCAAAATTGGAACTTTTTTTATAGTAGTAAGATTTTGTTCATCTCTTAGGGTTTACCAATTATTCAACACTCGTTAATAGTGAAGAGGCTTTCACAGATATACCAGGAAAATTCAAGACATTTTATTTGTAACGAAAACATCTTAAACTTACAGTATTTTAGTCCAAAACCGTTATAGCCAGTTTTAGGACAAAAATAAGAAACATTTCCTTTGAAGGCGCCGAACGTAAATACCAAATTTCGTATTTAACAGACTTTCAGTGCGAGTTATGCTGTTCACTTGCGCGCGTGCGTGCACGCGCACGCATGTATTTACGGTGAAATCGCGGTATCGAATTTATGGATGGATGTGTGTGTGTGTGTGTGTGTGTGTGTGTGTGTGTGTGTGTGTGTGTGTGTAAATTTGTATGCGCGCAGGCACCGAACATACTACTTAACTTCGGCAAAGATTTAAAAGAAAATTTCCAACCCCAAAATGCCCTTTACATGAAATTTTGATTTCATAAAAAAAATAGCTGAGGATTTTTATTAAAAATTGTATCTTTAAGATATATACATTATAATTAAATGTATAGGGATTAACCTCTAAAATCGTGTTCATTCTAGTGAATTTTGTATGATTTTGTATACCCGGTAAGTCATAAAAGGATGGATAAGAATTTGCCAAGCAAAAAATGTAGATTTATTAAATTATACAGTTTTGGTTAAATAGGTAGCTTTTTCTGTAACTTAAATAGTTTTCGAATCATTTGTTAAGTTTACTCCTTGAACTGTCAAGTGGCATCATAAGCTGTCATTTGTTCCCCCCCCCCCCCAGCATTGGTTCGCTAGTAGCAAGACGTGACTTACGATATGGAACAGTTGTTTTGTTTTCCTTCTAGTGTATACTAATCCATATTATTTAAATTTGAGATTATTTCTAGTCAAAAGTACATTTTGATTGACGCACCTCAAGAAAAATCGGTCTTTATGTAAATATTGTAAGGAATTATGTGAAGTTTTAACGGTTAGATAAAGTCGTGACACGTAAAGTTTCTTAACCTTAAAGAAAATGAATTATTATACTTCGGAAACTATAAAGTCCTTTTTCTGAATTCTGGTTTTATGGAGATAAAACGGGAACTGGAGTGATAAATTGCCATTTCCTTCCTGGAAATTGTTTCCTGTGGTTTTGGCAGTCTGGTTTTATTCAGCCTCTCAGGGTGTTTAAAGCTATTAGAGCACGTTTTCTTGAGGAAAGCAAAGCAAACATATGTCTAACGCAAACGCAATATCCGAGATCCCATAAGTGCTGATAAAATACGGAAGACAGCAATAATAATACATCACTACTATTTGCAGCGCCGTGGGAAGGAGAAACGAGAAACACCTTCATAAACACCCGTTTTACTGCCGCATCGCCACAATTTATGAAAGAGAGGAGCGGAAAGATACAGTACAAATACACGTGCTACAAGAAAACAAAAGAACATTATAAAAAGAAAGAAAAGTGCAAGATAAGAGACGGAAGCAACAAATGTTTCCTAAGGATCGTGGACTGTTTTTGCTGGGGTGAGAAATTTTGGAAATGTGCTAAGGGATGCGAAAATATATACCCTTGGTAAACTCCAGACTCTGTAGAGATATCGACAACTATTGTTTATGAACATAGTGCCATTAGCGTTGAACACATTTCTCAGAAACACCACAGTTCCTCTCCATTTGTGCCTTTGAGAAGAAACTTGGAAGGAACATTTATTTTGTGCTGCGCAACGAGGCCCGATTTCATTCAGATTCTACAGGCCTAATACTGCTTTAGCATGAAAATCACTAACAATTTGTGCTTCACCACCCAAGGTTATCGTTAAAAATATGTTAAACCTTCTCTGCGTTAAGGGTTTTAATGCTGGAGATTTGAAATTAGTTATATTAAATTAGCCTTCCGATGACAAATCACAACATCTGAACATACTTCGTGGCACCAAAATAATAAAGACGTTATGAGCGTAAACAGTATGTCCAACAATCACGTATATCCAAGTTATATTTGGGCAAAATGGATCTAGGTCTAAAGGGGTGTTATAGTCAGATAAGCCTCCATTAACTGGAGCACACCACCATATAGGGGCCATAGTAAGCCATTTGTGGTTCCAACGATACCTGAAAGAGAAAGAGAATGAAGAGGAGACAGGAAGGGTGACCATATCCGAATGACAATATGCGCTATCAAGGACGGGCTCCATAATGATTCCAATATAACATCAACGCTGGCTAACGTTAATATCACGCAACCTGGAGTCCGGGAATAGACATGGAGATTAATGTCTATTGAAATGATGGGGATAGGAAATGATAAATAGAAAATTCATGGTAGAAGAATCACTCCAGAATTCGCCTAACGTTCGGGGAAACTCATGATCAGTGGCAGGTCCGAAGGGAATTGAATCCGTGACCTCCGAATGCTAGCCTAACATGTTACCGTGGAGCCAAATCGCTTGGTGGGTGTAAATCGGTAGTTACTGAACGTATCATTTTACCGCTTCCAGCTTTTACGGTCAGTTTGCAAGTACTCAAATGAACAGCATACTACTGTTGCCAAACCGCATGCTGCTTTTTCAGAACTATCCATATGGTTTGGTAGTAGTCTGCGTGTTGTGCAAAGTGAAATAGATTATAAGCTGTTGAAACAAGTGAGACAATTCTGATTCTGACAACGAGCGCTTCCAACAAATGCCTTCTTCCCGCAACCATTGACTTGAAACTCTTATAAAGCTTTCCTGATAGTTACAGTATGATAGATTGAGCATGTATTTTTTCTTGTTCTTCGGTTTGTAGTCAGTAATTGATTTCGCTTATACATTTGAGGTTTTAATAATTTTATTTAAAAGAGCAAAAGGGGACAATCTCAGTTAATCTCCTGCTAAGGAAAACAAAGGAAAATACATACTTCTAAGGCAAACCCAGGCGGTGACTGTATAGTTTGCGCTCGTACGCTGCAGCTGTCAGGACTTATTTACTTTATTAGCTAATAAAACTGCAACCCACCCACGTCACTACATTATCTTCACCTTTGCAATACCATTCCCAAACTTCTATGACATGGTAGGCTATAGTTAAATATGATGGAAACGTGGAAACTTTGCTGGAAGGTAAACCATGAGTGGATTGATATATGAATATAACAATTATTAAGTAAAACAAATGTTCATTTATGCTTACTTATAGGCCTTTGCGGTATAAATAAATAATTCAAGTAACCATGCTGCAGAAAATCCAACATAACATATTAAAGAAATACACATTACACAATTGAGTAGTGCATACCCATAATAAAATACACCTTAAAATATGAAATGCTGGAGTGTGACAAGATTACTTGAGTCAGGAAATATTACTTGAATCTACACACAATGAATGGAAGCAAAAAAGCTTCCGCGATCAACGGCGGCTTGCCCCATTCACATGCCACATGTACAATAGGTGATGCTAACGTCAGGTGGAGAGTTGAACCCGATGCGACGAGTAAAGCTGGCGATAGAAGAATGCAAAGTTTGTTTTGGCTGTTTGCTTTGAGACTATGGTGGGGGAAATCAACTTGCACATGAGCTGCCATCAAAGTGACAGTTGCAACCGTGGTAAAACATGTAATGTTGCAAAACAGAAGTGAAATCAGCGACAAATTTGTAGCAAAGAGTGAAGCACTTCGCTGCTAGAGTTGCAACATTCAACAGTTTATAGTTTATCCCGCACGAAGCGGTGCTGGAATTGTAAATGTTTCCTGTTCGATTAATCACAAATTAGCATATTTTAAACAGCCCCACCCTTGGAACGTAGGATTACCATTACATGCTATTAGTATCCCGATAGATGGCCTTCGAAAGCAGCAGTCTTCACAGCAAAGGCTCTATATTACAGAACGTAGATGATATTTACACTATATTCGAAACCAATACCCTTTAGCTACCCACTTCAGGCGATTGTAGAGGTATTTACTCAAAACATGTACACAAAACAAATATGCAACAACATTAAGTTTCGTTCTGTGAAGCAGATCTTCCATCCTCTACACGAGATTAAAACCTTAGCCGGACAAAATATCTTTAAATACACCTGGAGAGTCTAAATTTTGAAATACGAATATCAATATAATTATATACTACTGCTACTTGATGAAACAAAGACCCGAATTTTATTAGTAACTATTCATTTAAGGGGACTGGGAAGTTTACGGTTTTTCAGCTACAAATTTATTATGAACACGCAGGTCTCAAAAGGTTTACAGTATAGCTCCATGATTTTGTACTGCTAACAATAGATATTATGTTCAAAATTAATGCAAGTTTCTTTGATTTTACATTAAATGCATCAAGTAAAAATAATTTCATAAGGGATTTTAAAAATATTAAAAACAAATCTTATATTATATATATATATACATACAGTTTTTTCTCAACACATTCTGCATAATTGCTGAAATTTTATTTGTTTAACTTCATACTGAAGTTTTTCATACCAAAAAAGTGATATTAAAAATATAGTTTCTAAAATATAAACTGTAATAATATAAAATTAATAATATAGACAAAAAGGATTTAAAGTAGTTCCTACAGATTTCAGAGTTCTATATATGATAGCTTTGAAGAAAATGGTAGCCAAAAGACCTTTGTTTGTCAGTGTTTAAATATTTTTCAAGCAATTATTGTTAAAAACACAGAACCATTAAATTATCAGAATGTATCACCTTCGATAAAACTTCGTTGAAAGCCATTACCAATCTTTTGAGTTGTACCTGTTCTCATAAAAGTTGCAACTGCACACTTTGTTACAAACCTAACGTTTCCAATTCCCATAAAAGTCGCTACAATTTTGGTTGGGTGGAGTGAAATATTTTTCGCAACAAGACGGATAGATAAAACCTTTAGTTCTGGCGGGAAATCTGCTGAATTAGCAACCCTGTCAGAGGCACAGATGTTCTCAGAGCAATGGAACATGCTCCTGAAAGGATGGAAGAAAAATCTGATCATTCACATATCTTTCTCTACCTATCATTTATTTTTAAATAGCTTCTACAAACTATTCTACGGGATGCGTATTTTCTATCTGCTTCACGTTAATCGAGATAAGACTTTGCAGAAATATAGCAATATATTTGTTGAAGGTACAAGGAGCATAGATGAAACTGAAAGGATAGTCAGATGCTTAAATACTGGGTCGCTATATGCTGGCCTAGGAATTTCATACGCTTTCCATGGTATTGCAAGAAACAACTGAAAAGTTACAGCACTTAATAACGAACATGTTGAACATTCAAACCAATAATGATGAATATTTCGGATATGGTTAATACCACAAAAAAGTTATTTGAAATAAAGTGTGCGTTTCAAACAGATTTACATTTTTGTGTAGTACTTTTTTATGGTTTGACAACTATACAAAATTCCTTCTGAATGAAGAGCACTTCATAAGCTATTCTCAAAAAATTCAAGATAAATGTTTTTTATTTGACAAGTAAATATCTAAACATATGACATTTGAATCAAAATCTTTAAAAGCCATATCTGACAAAATCTAAAATTTCGAAAAATCTTCGTTAGTTTGAGGTGAGATACTTTATTTTGAGGCAGTATTTTTAAAACTTAAATGATTTCAGTCAAATTATATGATATGTAAATTCAATAACAGCCCGCCTTAAAGCAATAATGTAAATTTAGTGACAGTTTATAAAATAGTCAATCAACAACCAGAAAAAAGCTTTAGTTAAATAGAAGTATTCTATTGGATTAGGAATAGCCAATCACAGACTTGAAATACAGAAATTTACAAATTTAGGCAGAAGAGATCAAGTCAGTTGCTTGTAGACAGCGATCAGAACTGGACGCGTGATGTGTCCTCGAGAAATTTAATACGTATTCGTGTGAGACAAAATAGTATTACGTGTTAAAAATTGCAAGTAATTAACAAAAGAATCTCACAGCTCTCTACATCAGTGAAGTGTTATTTAAATCGTATCATGCATTAATAAAAGGAGGGAAGTAAAATTATAATCTGTGTAGACCTACATTCTTAGCCGCATTCTTAGTCTTCATGTCTCTAAAAATAAATACTGACGCAGCCGAGGCAAACAAATATATAATGTTTAAAAGAAACAGTCAAATTACAAAGTTAATATTTTTAAAACTTACGGCAAAGGCCACCTGAAAGTACACTTGGACGAAGGCCACCGGAAACTGTTTGCTATACGTGCGGTTGCAACTACTGCAAGTTCGGCTCCCCAACAGTTAAAACATAATACAACTCTTTCAATACTAACTACTACAAATTGACGCCCAAAGCGTGGGACAAATAACAGTACAACAAACCATAATCTTCAGTTAAAAATCTTCATGTCCCATCCTGGAAGATACCGAAATTAAATACCACTTTGGTATTCATCCGACTTTTCGTTTGATTTATGACACAGACACACACACAAAGTGTTTACTAAAAATGATTTATTTTGGGTTCTGGAGCCTCAAAATATACTTTCGGTGAAGTATTTGTTGAAATTTTAGATGGAATGCAGTAATACCTTCTCGTACCAACCAGGTAGAGGGTAGAGAAGGTACTATAAAATATGCGTTGATCAGTATTTGTATAAGTAAAGCATTGATTTTCAAATTTTCCATGAACCTTTCCAAGAGCTCCTATTTCCTTAGTCTGTGATCAAACGGATGTTCAAGTCCACAGACACATTCCATTGTACACCACGTAAAGCATGAGTAAAGGGGCTGGCACTTTCAAAGGTAATGGAAGCGAAAAACCAATGCGCTTTTTCAGCCAAAATCTCTTATCTTCCGGAGCGGAGTCTTTGGGAACAACGGCATAAATATTTATCTCGCCGAAAGTGAGGAGAGAGTGGCTTTTCGTTGTTCGTGGAGAAAATGCGCCTGATTTTTCAAGTGGAAAAATCGGGGTCAGCTCCAGTTTAAACGCCTTAGGAAGTCCGGTGTAGAAAACATTCAAGAGGGATGGTTCAGCTTCTGTATCGGGGCAACATCATTGTAACGGTATTGTATGTAACATCGATAATCTTGTATTGCACTTATTGTCGTTCATGCGATATTTAAGGAGTGTCATATTATTATTATTATTCACGACATGGTTACAGTTTATGCAGTCTCACATTACAGATGTATTGTGGAAAATAAGCCATGAAATTGCTCGGCATCCATAGCTGACACAAGTGACATCGTCTTCATATTTTATGAGACGTTAGCTTCTATCATGTGTTATCACCTGGTCTAGTGAACCGATAAATAACTTGCACGTATTCCCTTCCTGGGAGAGAAGTGAGCAGGTGTCACGGACTGTAACGTAGCCTATTATCAATAGAGCATATTAAGTAAATATGAATTCAGGTCTTAATTATTCTACATTTTATAATGTACAGGGGTTTTTGCCTGTTTTCAATTTTCATATTGAGAGCAATAACGTGTTTGTAATGGTAGGGCGACATAAAATATATTATGGGAGTTTTTGTAAAGCAGCTAGTTAGAAATGTCAATTATTCCCAAAAACAGGAAAATTGAATATAAAAGTATTTATACAGTAATGTCAAACTTTCCAGTGTATTTAAAAAGCAAGCGGTGGAATAAATTCTGCATCGACTATTTTAAATTAATTAGCCTATTTCTTCAGCAAATATCTGGCATTTCAATGGTAATGTTTCAATTACAGCTAAGCTAATTTGCTTTTTTAATAAATTAATAAAAATTATTAATCAAGAGATTTATTAATTTCACAACACTCAAAACGATTTTTATCAGACTGTTTTCTTTAGAAGATGTGAATGCGTGACTTCAAAGCTCACTGATTAATGTTATTCAATAATGTCATGTATTAAGGAACACAGGTACGTTTTTAATTATACAATTTATTATTAAACTTTATAAGTAGTTAATGTGTTTTTTTAAAAAATTAACCAAACTTCTTATTAACAGCAAAGAAGATCCGCCACGTCGTTAAGCTATTGTTTTCATCATACTAAAGTTTCACTTGGCTGTCTGCAACAGTTTCTGGTAAAACGGATCATTTATATCAGAAAACCTCATTTACAACAAAAGCTGTTCAAAATAAAATGGCGAAAACTCGTATTTGGAAAGAAAGAAGCAACATGATTTGGACATACGGAAGCTACCATATTTTTCATTGTTACTACTTTGTAGATCAAGCCTTCTCCTAAAATATACACTAAAACTTACTTCTCTACTCCAACACACACACACACACACACACACACCGGGTGAGTTTTCTCAGCCTACGGATTGAGAAGTTATGCAGTCCCGACGTTGTACACGCTAATCCGTAAACACTGTCCACTGCATCGCGTCGTATCAATTCCGCTGTGCCTGCAGTAACTTGCACCATGCGCGTTGGCCTCAGTAGTGAAGATCCCAGGTTCAAATACTGTCAGTTGAAGGTACTTTTTATGTTTAGCAAATTTAACGAGAACTGATAGTTAGCATGGAAGCGTAGTTTCATTTAATTAGTTTAATTATGTGAATTTCATTAAAACACAAATTGTTACTTGTTAGAATACGTTTTAATGAACATCATAAATAAATGCAGAAATGAATAAAGCTCGTTTATTGCAGATGTGATTTGACCTTCCAACCTTCACCACGACTGTCTGCATGTTAACCATTGCGCTACTAGACAAATTAACAATGAGCACCACCGTAGCCCTAATCAACGGACTGGTGAATGCGGTGTCACCTCCTCCATTTCACATCGTCTGTAAAATGCAGGTTTGCCTAGTTACCAATCCGCAGGATGAGAAGGCTCACGCGGTATATGTGTTGTTTTTGTGAAATGTAGTAGAATTCAGAATAAAAAATTACAATACATTCTTTGAAAACATATTTAAACACAAACATTATACATAGAATTATAAAATATAAATATTACGTTACAGAAGAAATTCCAGTTTATAATACTGTAAAAATTGCCAAGTTTTGGCAACTTTCGTCACTTAAGTCTCCTCTTAACTCCTCTTTAAACTTAGTAGAAGAAATTAAAACAGGACCTCACTGAAAATATAGCATATTCTTTGTAAACAATGATGTACTCTACTCTTTCAAACGGAGGAAAACAGCATTAACTTCCTAATTAATGATAAATTTTTCAATGTATATCCCTAGCACGACTTGAGGCCAATATTATGATATTAATGTTTATTTCCCTGTCCCATATATGTACAAAAAGCAGAGGAAGAGCTGCACGTTATCCAAAAAACCCATATCAAGCGTAACCTGAACATGTTAAAGCCTCCAAAATCAAAAGCCAGTAAACAAAAATGTATGTATAGGAGAATTCTGAAAATAATAATTTTCTGAAAAATTCTGATAAATAACGAATTTTTCTCAAAAATACAGGTGATACTAAAGTCACTACACATTTCAGTGATATACTTATGGAATATTTTTACTTCCTCTACTGCGTATAGTAAGTAGGGGAAGTATTGTATTCCACCCAAAAATTCGATACCGAGATTTCACCGGAAATACATGTTTTGAGACCCCCTGAATCCAAAAAAAAGCATTTTTGGAAACATGTCCGTGTGTGTATCTGTGAACAGCATAACTCAGAAACGAACAGTCGGATAAACACCAAACTTGGTATTTAGGTTCAGTATCTTCCAGATATGCGACATGAAGGTTTTCAAGAAAATCCCCCCACCCCAGATTACCCTTTACATGGAACATTTTTCGAAAATTTTAATTTTCTCAAAAATGGCTCTAACGATTTTGATTAAAATATCATATGTTTAAGATATTTTCATGACAAATGAAATGTATATCTCGAATTTTCTGGGAATGTTTCCAAAAGTATTCTTCATTGTGAACGACTTTTGCGTAACTGGTAAACCATAAGAGATAGACAAAATTTTAGTACACAAAACTGTAGTAAAATGTATACAATTTATGTCATATACATTTTTTTTGTTGAGTGAACCATTTTCGAGATATTGTTTGTTATTCCCTTAAATTTTCGAATACTTATACTTTTTCTCAAATTCGTTATTCCTTTTTATTAACTGGTAATGTAAAGGGAATGGAATACTGCACATAGCAACCAGCTCAAAATATTTGACTGTGACTTAAAACCTACCAATTCCCCTTGCATCTACAAGAAAATTAGCAATAAGATTAACAGCTCGATATCGCGATTATTATGAAGCATATGGAGAATAAGCTTTTGTAAAAATAGTTTGTACCAGAGTGGAGAAAGTCATGTGAGTGTAACAAATCGGATTTTTTTATAGGTAATGTGACAGAATACTAATCACAGAAGAATGAATATCAATCTGCTCGCTCCTGAAAACGTTTGCTGATGTTATTATGGGTACTGTCGTTTTTCCACAGGATAGGGCATCATCCACATTTTTCCATCACTGTTCGAAACTAACCTAAAATCATTATTTTTCCGGCACATGAATTGGTCATGCCGCACCAAGAATGTTGCCCCTCTCCCCGCTCACCAGACCTGACTCCCCTCAGACTCCTTTGCTGGGGGTTTATTAAGTCTAAGGTTTACCAGTTTTGGATCTAAATTGTACAATTACAAGGGCGGATTAGAGCCGCACCTGCAGAGATAACACCAGCTATTCTTGAGAAAGCTTTCGACCTGTGTTGCAGCACTAGGGTCTGTATCTAGAAGTACAAGAGTCACTAAAATGCACTGAAATGGTGCCCTATTGCACATGTTCTAGTACTAATGTATATTGTGTAATAAAACCTTTTTAAACATAAAATGTGTTACGACTTTGGAATCACTTTAAATTTACTTATTGGGATTAAAATGTCAATATGACCCAAATAGCGGCAAGAAAACTTCACAACTTAAATTCTCGTTGAATTGCTTGTAAAGTGTTTTTCACCTTCATTATATGTTGTGCAACTAGGAAATCGTAAAAATTCCAGCACACTTCCTAAGGGGAGAGAATTCGAGATTCGTTAGAGCATTTTTGTGACAAATATTTCTGAAATATCATTGATATTCGTATAAACTTTAAGGGACCTGTTTACTGCGTGGGCACCTTTTCTTCCTTCAGAGCTCTTGAAAAATTCGAAGTAAAAATGTGTGAGGCAGTCGGTGTACCATTCACCAACTCGTAATTGCTGAAACGCGCTGTATACACCTATTGACAAGTAGATATCGCTAAAGTAACGGCAGTTATACCTCCCCACAAGAGACAATTCGAAATAGGATTTTACCAGCTATTGAAGCAGTTTTTCATTTTTTTAAATCTAAACATATATAATAAAGCTTATTAGTGGATATAAATAACAAAGTTAAACCAATCACAAATAACGGAAATATAGCAGAAATAATTCAACCCCAAATCCAAACAATGACTACTATATTTAGCATAAAAATCGCATAAAACATATGTTAAAACAGAACAAAAGGATTGCAAAATGACTAAGTTAAACAATTACGACATAAGTAGAAATGAACAATAAGTAATAAAATTATAAGCTAAACATAAACATAACATTTAAACTTGTCGTAAAAGTATATGTTTGAATTTATATTTATTGTTTAAGATTCAATTTCTCAAAATTGTACTACGAAGTATTAAATAAAACTACTATTCACTATAAAAGACAAACTATATTCACCTCCAGGCAGCAAAAGAAAAGAAAAATGCCAAGTCTCTATATATAAGGAAATAAAACTCATATTTTCAGTCTCCTGAAAGATTTAACCTCGAAAAGAATGTGGGTTAAGGAAATACAGCTTCATGGTCAACAAAGGCAGCTATGCAATTATAGACTTACATTTATGAATTCGTCTTCTAGAGAACAATTAAATTTCTCCCAAATAAACCTGGGTCATAGCATAAGGCTGAAGAGTATACAAATTATGCTCATTAACCTTGAATGAAGACAGTGTACGAGAACATTACAGGCACGTGTCAAATAGGGCAACCAATTTCAACCGAAGCGATATAAGCAAGAAATTCCATAAATTAGAGATAAAGAAGGAAAGAAAGAAAAGAATTGAAGTGATACATTCACATGAGTTTCCCTACTCTCTATCTTCATTAGTGGGTATATAAACTATTCTTACTAAAGTTTATTTTTCTATATACTACATTTAACCCAAATAAACCTTTGCTTTCAGCTACATTACTCTCGTTATAAATACAGAGAGAACAGCGATAGTCAAATGTTTAAGAACTGGACGTTATATGCTGGCCTTAAAATTCCATACGTATTTTATTTGTTATATTGTCATTGTCTAATTCATCCACACATTCTCCTGAATTTACAAACTTTATTGTCATATTCTTTATCACATCCAATGTCACTACCTATATATTTAAAGTGGCTTACCTGTTCTATTCAACGATCATTAATTATTATTTTTCTTCTAATTGGTCCCTTACCTTTGAATACCATTACTTTTGTTTTTGTTGTGGCAATTGTCGTATTATATTCTTGACAGACTCCATTAAGTCTGTAGGGCAGACTCGTTAAAACTTACTACACAAAAACGTAGATTCTTGTGGCATCAACCGTTTCGAGATATCCATTGGTAATGGTTGGAATTTTTAATGCTTTGTCACTTTTTAAAGTATTATTGCTTTTCAGTTCTTTTTCGCAATATCATGGAAATAAAATGGAATTTCAAAGCCAGAACATAGCAGCATCTGACTATCAATTCTGTATCCCCTTGTACCTATAACGAAATGTATAATAAAAATATTTCTGCCAAGGTTTATTTCAAATAACATGCAGACAGAAAAATAAGCTTTCTTAGGAATAGGTTGTAGTAGCTCTATAAAAATAAGCGATAGTTGACAGAGAAAGCCAAGTGAATGCACACACCACATATATTTTATTCTGTTTACAATCTTGATTATCTTATGCTTTGAATGCTTAGAATGCATTGTAAAACCATTGTGCTTTAGACGGGCATTACCTAACTTCCTAAAACATCAGCGTTTCGCTTTGCTTTGATATGTAGGCAAGGAGAAAGGTCTGTTTTATTGACTGTATTGGGTTAACATTTTACATCTGACTGCTCAGGCAGAAATACTCTTTTTTCGACGATACTGTTTTTATCCATCTCCCGTTCATGCTATCATGTATGGGAGGCTTAAATTCCTACACTTCGTGCATTCTCAAATTTGCCGCAGGCGTTAATAAAATCATTTAATATTCCAATTATTAATATGCATATTTATTGTTGCACACTTGCAATATAATCATATTTATTAGTAAACTTTCCTTTGTCTGTTAACATTTAATTCTAATTTCGTTTCTTTTTTCGAAACAGCAAAGGAGAAGACATACATTAAGCAATTCTGGAATTCGTACAAAAAATTCTGATGTGTTACACTCACATGACTTTCTCTACTCTTGTACAAACTATTTTTACAAACGCTTATTCTCCATATGCTTCATGCTAATCGAGATATCGAGATGTCAATCTTATTGCTAATTTTCTTGTGGATGCAAGGGGAATATGGCAGGTTTTAAGCGATACTCAAAATATTTTAAGCGCTGGTTGCTATGTGGTGCATTCCATTCTCTTTGCATGTCCAGGACATAAAAAATGAATAACGAATTTGAGAAAAAGTATAAGTATTGGAAAATTTAAGGGAATAACAAGCAATATCTCGAAAACGGTTCACTCAACAAAAACAATATATATGACATAAACTGTGTATTTTAACGCGATCTACATTTTTGTGTAGTAAACTTTTGTCTATCTCTTATGGTTTACCAGTTATGCAAAAGTCGTTCACAATGAAGAATACTTTTGGAGACATTCCCAGAAAATTCGAGATATACATTTCATTTCCCATGAGAATATCTTAAACATATATTTTAATCAAAATCGTTAGAGCTATTTTTGAGAAAATTAAAATTTTCGAAAAATGTTCTATGTAAAGGGTAGTCTAGAGTGGGGGGATTTTCTTGAAAACCTCCGTGTCGCATCTCTGGAAGATACTGAACGTAAATACCAAGTTTGGTGTTTATCCGACTGTTCGTTTATGAGTTATGCTGTTCACAGACACAAAGACACACACACACACGGACATGTTTCCAAAAATCTTCTTTTGGATTCAGGGGTCTCAAAACATGTATTTCCAGTGAAATCTCGGAATCGAATTTTTGGGTGGAATACAATACTTCCCCTACTTACTATACGTAGTAGAGAAAGTAAAAAAACTGCATATTTAGGTCAAAACAATGGACAAAGTAATAGCACAATGCATCGCAGCAGCATGCTCTAAATTCTGGTCCATAAAATGTATACTCCTGGACAAATCTTACAATATAAACTTAAAGGGTCAAATAATGAATATGTGTAATTTACCAGCTCTGGTTTATGACTCTCAAACGTGAAGTGTAACAAAAAGACAGGCAAGCGGTATCTGCCAAAGGAAAACGGAAACGAAAAAATTGGGTATAACAACGAAAGATAGAATACAAAGCTAAGAAATACGGAAGAGGAGAGGACTATAAGGAAGCTACCTAAAATGGATATGGGCAGGACAGCACAATGACTGAGACACAGTAACTTCTTGGGACCCCAGGATTGGTCAGAGGAACGTCGGCAGGCAGAGAACCCGCTGGGCAAACGAACTGAGGAGGACCTTCGGCAGCAGGTGGATCACGATAGCCAAAGAGAGAACCTTGGGGAAAAACTAGAGGCATAGCAAGTAGCATACAAACTAGATTTATTTGGAATTAATTGTTTTTTCACACAAGCCGTGTGTTGGACATGGTTGGAAAGGTAGAATCAGATGACTGAAAAATTCAATGCCATAGCCGGGATTTGAACCACGAATCTCCCGGTCTCCGTCCGGTTGCTCTAACCACTGAGCTACCATGGCAACATGCCGGCACATCATTAAATTCTGCAGTTGACTCGCATTGATCTAATAGTGGTTGAAACTAAAAGCCCGGGACTTAAGTACTTACAAAGAATGTAAGTCGCCATTGGGGTATGACATCTCAAAACAATTTGAGATCTCCTTGTGGTTTAACGGGAAAAATGCGAGTCAGCTGGATAATTTAATGGCGTACCAGCATATTACCATGGTATCTCAGTAGTTGGAGCAACCGGACGGAGACCGGGAGATCCGTGGTTCAAATCCCGGCTATGGCATTGAATTTTTCAGTCATCCGTTTCTAGATTTTTTTTTTTTTTTTTTTTTGCGGAATAGCTAAATGAGACTGCAGATCTCAGTCTAGCGCAGTCGACCTTGATGCTCCTTTTGAGCGGCTGACAGTAATTTATTTTATTTTCGTGTAATAATACTTCTATTGTTCATTATCGTCTAAGAAATAGTATGCAATACACATGCGTTGAATAGTTTAGTACTTTCACTTTCGAATTTCTCTAGACTACTTTCAAACTACTACTTTGTTGTGCAAAAATGTACTTACAACACTTTTTATCACAATTTAGTATTGTCTATCATGCCAGCGACAATAAGGTAGTTACCGGTAGTCAGTATTTAGGGAAGTCTGGTAATAAAAGCCACTTGTTAAGTGCTGATTCTCCTGGATCTTGGCGAATGGAATTAAATTTAAATGGGTTAAAGAGCTTCGTAATGTACAGGGAGATCAGCGATGGCTTGTTGGAAGCTGGGATGGTGAAAAGCGCTGTAAACGACAATTCTGGTAAGAGATTCTACTCATTTTGTGGTGAGGTTTAGGAATGAGTACATAGTTGGCCGAATGTATACGTTGCGAAAACATGTGGAAAATGCTTGACCCATTCCAATGATTACGACCTGTTTGCGGCCGCAGAAACCCACTAAATGAGCATTTTGCTACCTAAAATGCGCGAGGTTTTGTTACAATTTAACATCTGGCATATTACCAGATACCGCGCGAATATTTTAATATCTTCTCTTCCCGTGTTTTTATTTTCTCATTGTATTACGGTTATTCAGCACATATAATATCAACATGAAAATCTATGTAGCACAGCCAATTGGCGAAGCAAGATTTACACAACTAGGGAAAAGTGTTTCATTGCTAAGCTTCTGTAAAACATTTTATGAACATAGTGCAGTATTTACTAGCAGGAAAACCTTAGGCATACCTGTCGATTTGTTTAGGATGGTATTTCCTAAATCGCCGTTGGGTCTTCCCAAGAGGAGAGGTTACAGTGTGATTTACAGGTATTAAGAAGATTTACGAAATTAAGAATAAATAATAATTTTATGTGTAAAATATTTCTTTGGGTATATAATTTTAAGATATCCTATCATGTTACTATAACAATTTTTTACCTTCTCTACTACGTATAGTAAGTAGGGGAAATATTGTATTCCACCCAAAAATTAGATACCGAGATTTCACCGGAAATGCATGTTTTGAGACCCCCTGAATCCAAAAAAAATAATTTTTGGAAACATGTCCGTGTGTGTGTCTGTCTGTGTGTCTGTCTGTGAACAGCATAACTCAGAAACGAACAGTCGGATAAACACCAAACTTGGTATTTAGGTTCAGTATCTTCCAGAGATGCGCTACGAAGGTTTTCAAGAAAATCTCCCTCCCCAGACTACCCTTTAAATGGAAGATTTTTCGAAAATTTTAATTTTCTCAAAAATGGCTCTAACGATTTTGATTAAAGTATTATATATTTAAGATATTTTCATGACAAATAAAATGTATATCTTGAATTTTCTGGGAATGTCTCCAAAAGTATTCTTCATTGTGAACGACTTTTGCATAACTGGTAAACCATAAGAGATAGACAAAAGTTTACTACACAAAAAATGTAAATCGCGTTAAAATACACAATTTATGTCATATACATTTTTTGTTGTTGAGTGAACCATTTTCGAGATATTGCTTGTTATTCCCTTAATTTTTTCAATACTTATTTTCCCAAATGGGAATTCGTTATTCAGTTTTTTGTCTTGGATATGCAAAGAGTATTAATCTGTGGGAAAGGGAATGGTGCTGCACCTAGCAACCAGCTATTAAGAGATACGTATGTGCTTAAAGGCTACTGTATTTCTATATTGCCCTTGTAAACATATTATCCCCTTACACCTACAAGAAAATTAGCAATAAGATAGAGTCTGCAAATGTTTATCTCGATTAACATGAAGTAGATGGAGAATAAGCGTTTGTATAAATAGTTAGAAAGTCATGTGAGTGTAACACATCAGATTTTTTTAGATACTTTTTATTTTAGAGATATTGCTTTCCAAGACATCTTCTCTGTATGCAGACCCATTTTCAGCTGAATGTTTAATTCCTTCGCAAGCTTCAACAATTACAAGTACAAATAACTCTCACTATATACAATAACTCGTACATTTGATGTTATCGCGTGCACTATTCTGTAACTCTTATAGTATTAAGCAAATAATTGCAAGACTTTTCAGTCTAAACACATGGTACGCCCTACTACTTTGGCATTCTAGGTATTTAGTAGCTAGAGACAAAGTCACGAGTTAGCTTATTCTGTATAGTCTTCCCTCTCTTCTGAAATCTAGCCTAGTTTCCCGATTTTAAGTTGTTTGCCCGGAATTCCTTTATATGGCGTACATATATTTCGGTATTTTTCACAACCGTATACAGGTGTACCTGAAAAACGGTTGAAGCTAGGTGCCATTGTATACATGCTCCAATAATATATTTTCATATTTTAACTGTTATATTATGCGAATAAAATCACATGTATTTAGTTTTGTTAGTAAGGCCGTAATCAGCCCAACCAAGAATACGCTTATCACGTCACTTGCCAGATTGGCGAGAGCATTCTTAAATTCTCACGCCGCAAACGTCGTTAACCGTTACATCACCCATTCAAAACAAATCCACCTTATTCATGCACTTCAAAAATATTGAGAGCTTTAGTAATTAGTTGTTATTAGTCAAACACTTTTAAGGGTCAAGCTAAAATTGCTGAATGTTTAAAGTTTTGGGAGAAAAGTATAGTTATACACATGGAAGTTCAACATTACAGAAACATAGAATTAGACAGAAAAATTCAATGCTATGACCGGAATTTAAGGCAGGAATCTTCAGCTTCCCGTGCTGTTTTTCTACCACTGAGCTACCATAACATGCCGCCACAACCCTCACGTAAATCTGAACATCGTGTTTCAAGCCTCGGCTATGGTATTGAATTTTCAGTCTGATTCTACCTTTCCAAATTTAGCTTGCGCGGAAAGCTGCTGTTCCGCGAGTCAAATCCGGCTATGGCATTGAATTTTCCAGTCTAATGCTACCTTTCTAACGTTGGCATACATATGGCTCGTGTAGAAGAACAACTGGATATTACAGAAATACTTGAAAAGTTGAGATACAAAACGCCAACCCAAGGGTCAGGTGGATGAGAGAATAGAAAGGAAAGAGAAATGTTTTGATTTTATTGTACAAAAAGTTTGGTCTAAAAATGGTTGTAAGAAGCCATAATACTGTGAATTGCTCCAGTACGAACCTCCTGTATAAGGTTCTTTAAGCCATTTATACAGAGTGCTCCGAAAACTACTCGTTCAAATTAATTGCAGGTGGTAGAGAACATCAAAACAAATATATTTCATAAGGAACATGTGGTCCCTGACGGCAATTTCTGATGTTAGGGACGATTTACACAGAAGGTATTTTAGCATGCTAATTACAGGAGTGGCATTTACAAGGACTGCTTGAATGCACTACCATTGGCCTGTATGCACGCAGTACATCGTCGGACCATTGATTGTTGTGTCTGTTCGAAGATTCCTGGCATATTCGCAATGGTATCAGCAGCGACGAGGTCTTCTGTTTCCACATCTGTTTCATACACCAGCTGCTTCATATGCACCAGAGAAGGAAATCCAGACACTGAAGTCAGGTAAGCTGGGTGACCAGGCCATGGGGCCACCTTGACCAACCCTTTGATTCCCGAAGGACTTTGTCTAACATTCAGAGTTACAACCTCCAGCAGTTCTGGCAACACATGTTCCATGAAGATGCGATAGCTCAGTTTGTTGAGCGGAATGGAAGAATATAAGGTCCAATCAACCTATCACCGAGAACGCGTGTTTCCAAGCAGACCTCAGAGCCAACCGTTCGTAAATAGAGCGGTTTGAAGGTCAGTCAGTACACATTCCCAGTCAGCGACACCGACACAACAGCTTACATCAGCACTATTCATAAACAGTTCCCTAACATCACAAGTTGACTTCGGAGACCATGAAATACATTTGTTTTGATATTCTCTACCACCTGTATCAATTGAATGAGTAGTTTTGGAGCACCCTGTATAATCTAAGGGTATGACAAACCTTCAAATCTTAGACTTACATTCCCTCAATAGCAGAAATAGAAGACGATAAAAGCCATGTATTAGATCTATTGCATTATTCCTTTAGAAATAGGAGCACTTGCAAGCATGGAAACCAATTGGAGCAAGAAATAAAAGCGAAAAAAGCTATAACATTCTCTATGTCCTTGTTATTTCCAGCTCCGCCTTACCAGCATTCTTTCATATTTCATCCGAAATCTTGCTGCATGTGGGGAGATATATTCCTGTAGACATTTCGTTTGGATAATACTAGCGCCAGTGTAACGCGCGCTTTCCAAGGATTTTACGTTCAAATCCTTTCCTATAATATCCTAAAGGATTCATTTAACTGAGGAGTCTTACGTCTTCCTAAAGTTAAAATTTGTTGTAATGAGGGAGTAGAGCAATTTAAAGCGTACTTCACTAGAAAACAATTAGAAAAGAAATTGTTCATATTAACAAACACAACCTTACTTTTTTGCTTTACATTTTAACTGTTTTTATCATAGATACTACAGACACATTTTCAGAGGAATTTGTGATACTGGCTTGACTGAATTGTAATACCTATGAAGTATTAATAATGGGGTGAAATTTTACATTATACTATCTTAACTGGCATTATGAATACTTCTGTAAATAAAGGATTGAAAATAAGGATAGGGTGTTTTTGAAAGTCCTGAATAGCCTTCAGTTTTCAGTCTAGAATCGTCAAATAGTGCTAAAGTTATATACAAGGGGTTGAAAACCAAGTGAGGTGGCGCATTCGGGAGGTACCGGCGACCGCCCAACTGACCCATGAATTTTTGGGGGGATTTTCTGAGTCAGGCAAATGCTGGAGTGGATTCTTTCAGCCCAAAATTTCTGTCCCTCCATTTCGTTCCATTCGTAATTTCGTTCATCTTTCACCGTTAGTTCTGTTGCAGTTTTGGAAGTGTCGGCGATGGTGTTCCGGTGCGATGTGGCAGGGATAAAGGAAGTTTTCTGTGGTACTTTCTCCGTTCCTCGATTTTTGAGTGGTTTCTCGGGGTAAACGGACCGCCCTATCGGAGCTGGCTGCTGGACACACTGTGTAGAGCTGGGGTCTCCGGTCTGCCTGTCCGACTGTCGCGAAACTGTAGGCACACTGTCATTTCTGTGCCATCGCTCCTGGCTCCAGCCGCCCGGTATCTCTTTTCATCTCCTCCTTCCTCCCGGGGTGTCCCTTGTGGGGCATAGGTACAATATCCTCACTGGAGCAGTGCCGCGAGTCCCCCTCGACAATCAAGAAAAAATCTGATCTGTTACACTCACATAACTTTCTCTAATCTTGTACAAACTATTTTTACAAACGCTTATTCTCCATATGCTTCATGGTTTATCGAGATGTTAATCTTATTGCTAGTTTTCTTGTAGATGCAAGGGGAATTGGTAGGTTTTAAGCGATAGTCAAATCTTTTAAGTGTTGGTTGCTATGTGGCGCATTCCTTTCTCTTTGCATGTCCAGGACATAAAAAAATGAATAACGAATTCCCATTTGAGAAAAAGTATTGGAAAATTTAAGGGAATAACTAGCAATATCTCGAAAATGGTTCACTCAAAAAAAATGTATATGACATAAATTGTGTGTTTTAACGCGATCTACATTTTTTGTGCAGTAAAATTTTGTCTATCTCTTATGGTTTACCAGTCATGCAAAAGTCGTTCACAATGAAGAATACTTTTGGAGACATTCCCAGAAATTTCGAGAAATACATTTCATTTGTCATGAAAAATCTTAAACATATGATATTTTAATCAAAATCATTAGAGCCATTTTTGAGAAATTTAAAATTTTCGAAAAATATTCCATGTAAAGGGTAATCTGGGGTGGGGGGATTTTCTTGAAAACCTTTGTGTCACATCTCTGGAAGATACTGAACCTAAATACCAAGTTTGGTGCTTATCCGACTGTTCGTTTCTGAGTTATGCTGTTCACAGACACACACACACACACACACACACACACACACACACACGGATATGTTTCCAAAAATGCTTTTCTGGATTTAGGGGGCCTCAAAACATATATTTCCGGTGAAATCTCGGTATCGAATTTTTGGGTGGAATACAATACTTCCCCTACTTACTACAAGTAATAGAGAAAGTAAAAAAACGGCATTGAAAACATAAGTAGGGGCACTTCACTTTTTGTAGCTCTGACGCATCTAATAATGTTTAGCAAGCCCTATAATTCAAGTGCACAAATTTGCGCACTGATTAGCCAAGCAGTACTATATTATGTTTGTTTCAAAACGTGGTGGAGAATAAAAAATTATATATTTTTTAAAATTGCCATTGTACTAGATGATAGAAAAATAAGGATTGCATGATTTTCCGACTTTGTAAAATAAGCTATGATTTTTGCCATGTCCTAATAGTACAATTTCATAAATTTTGACCAGATGGATTAAACTTGATATTCTAAGTAAGGTACAAGTAGTTTTTGAGAGCTGTAAGGCAGCCTATAATCAGTTTTGTTATAGCTATTAAAAGTTGTATGTAATAGACCTCTATAATTGTCTTATTTTTTACCCAATATAATAAAATCATAAAACATTCAATGATGTTGAACAGAATTTCAGTTATTTTCAAGAAACTTAAGATAGAAATTTTCTCTTTCATACCAATGTCTTAAGACTATCATGCTTTAGTCCATATCGTTGGAGTTAGATTTTAAAAATAATAAAAATTACATTTTCCGCGTAAAGGACTGTTTAGGATGGTGAAATTTAATGAAAATCTACTTCTTTCTTCCTTGAGCGAACAAAGTCAGGCGTAGAGAAAGAATAAAGCTTATGTCAGGCTTTTGTAATCCACTGATAGAAAACATCGAACTGTTGTTTATAAGAGCCATTTCCCAGAATTCTGGAAAAGCATTCTTTAAATTTACGACTTTATCGCCTTCGAGATAAAAATAAACCACCTATTTCATAAAGTTATTTCAAGGAAAAGGTGCAGTTCCTCCTCTACTTCGTATATTTATGTCCACCCGATGCTGGTTATATATCGTCAGTGTTATAACTTACGCCCTCGTTTGTACTTCGAACCCGGGCAATAGTCACTTAGTTTGCTTCACGAAAGCTCGCTGTCAACTGACACGTTCAGTAAAGTTCAAGGGGTAAATACAATCGCTACTGCTAATCACCATTCAGGGAATAGCTGCGGATATGAGTTGTAATTCCAGTCAATCAGAAAATATTCTCATCAACGAATCCCTGCGCCACTCATCAAACTATGTCTAACACACAAAAACGTTCCGAAAAACCAATAATAGAAAAGCCGTTGTCATTCCCAGCTTAAGTGGCCGGAAAACGTACCCATTATTAAACGAGTCAGCAGATATATCATGAAACAGATAAAACGTACTCTGTAAAATTAATAAACCGTTTCTCCTAAATAGACAACAACATGGAAAACACGCCATTGGTAATCAATGGTTGGTTATTTTACAAATGAAGAATATATTATTGCGTACATTAGGACAAAGGGATAATTTTTTGCGATGTACTTTGAATTGGATTATGAAGCGGAGGGGACGTCCCATGAGTAGGGGGGAGGTGAAGAGACACCGGGCGGCCGTAACCAGGAGTGACGGCACAATCACAGGGTCCCTAGAGTTTCCAGATATAGACACCCCGGCAGTCGGACAGGCAGACCGGGTACCCTGCCCCATAGGTCCAACGTCCTCCCCACCGGAGGAGTCTTATACGCCGGCAACCAGCCAAAGGCCGAGGGACGGAGAAGGTTCCCTGCCACGCTGCACCGAAACTCCATCGCAGACACTTCCAACCCTGAAATAGATCAAACGAGATAAAAAATGAACGAAATGATTAATGAAACGAAATGGATGAAATGCGGGCGTGAAAGAAACCATTCCAGCATTCATCTGACGACCCTGGAAAACCCCGAAAAGGACCATACATCATGAAATTATAACTACCAAAAAACTTGCAAAATTAACTTTAAAATCGGTAATGAGGAAACTAAAAAAGAAATTGACTGCTTCCATAACGGAGTAGTCAACATGTTGGTTTCTCAAGCCAGTAGTCCTAGGTTTAAATCGCGGCTGCGTGATAGATTTTTTTTTATTATTACAATCATTCATTGCCCTATGCAAAGTTTGGAAGTAGGAATGAGGGAGTTAAAAGCATCTGGTTATTGCATAGAAAACTTTCGTGGACATAATCTTAAGTCACGTCTTGAGAATTAATAAAATAAAACAAAATCCAAAATTTCGATAGAAATTGATTACTCCTCTTCAGGGATCTACGCCTGACTGGTGTGTGTCGATGTCACTGCTGCAACGAAAATTCATCGCTCTCAAAACATTAGGTTTTGTTTTATTTTAGGGTTTAAGCCACGTTTTAAGGATTAATATTTTAATCACTTAATGCATGTGTGTTTCTACATAAAACTGAAAACAGCAACAATCAGCTAGTTAATAGTTGCAGGCCAAATAAAAGTCCCCTATACGACTAGAAGTTGAAGTGGAACTACATGAGTTAAACAGACCAAAAATGGCTTTAAGGCTAGCTATACAATGGATGTAGCAATATAAACATTATTTTTCCCCATTGCTACTCATGGTCTTGACTTTAGTAGCCTGGTATCATAGAATATTTGTTGTTGGTTTACCAAGTTGTACCCCTCACCACCGGAACACAAAAGTGCGAAAATAAATGTCGGAGGGACATCAAGAGCTATCTAGACCACTCGTAAAGATTGTCGTAATAAAGAGCAAATTTACGCTGTAATTCAGAGAAATGAAGCCAGCATCTGAGAATGACTGCCCAAAGCGCTAACCAGTAAGCCACGAGACAGATTTTTATTGAGATTTTGTGCCTGTTTGAAAGAAATGGGCTACTAAAGTACAATTCAATGATTCCAGATTCTGTCAATAAGTGACAGTAAAATTAAGGTTCAAGTTACGACATAATATGCTTCTAGTTTCAAGCACATTTGTTATTTACTCCAAAATAGCTTCCCAAAGAAAATTCAGTTATATCTTCTAAAAATACACAAGTCTGCATGATATCGGATGACTGAAAACTAATAAGTGATTCTGACTCACTTGTTTATGCTGATTTCAGAACTGCTTTTAGTTTTTTTTCTATCCGTGCAGTTTTTTCACAATTTCACTTCAAAAATATAGAGATATAAAGATATTGCTTCCGCCACTACACATAAAATTGGGCTTGATGAAGCAATTTGTAAGGGCTCTACCACAGGATGGACGCTGCTTCAAGTACCTTTCCAAGAAATTTCCCTTCATTACACAAGAAAAAATAAAGGCTGGAATTTTTGTTGGTCCTCAAATAAAGAAATTGATGAAGGATGAAGATTTTGAGAAAACAATAAATGAGAGAGAAATAGAAGCATGGACCGCCTTCCTATCAGTTACTGAAAACTTCTTAGGCAATAACAAAGATTCTAATTACAATGCCATTGTCGAAACAATGTTGGAAACTTTCAAGAAAACGGGTTGTAACATGAGTGTAAAGGTGCATTTTCTGCATTCACATATCGACTACTTTCCAGAAAATCTGCGACATTATAGTGAAGAGCAGGGTGAACGTTTTCACCAAGATATTAAGGAAATGGAGAGGAGGTACCAGGGGAGATGGAATGAAACTATGATGGCCGACTACTGTCGGATGTTGAGGAAGGACAGTCATCTTCAAGGATCTGCAGGGAAGTCAAAGAAAAGAAACTTTGAAAAAAATTAAATGAAACACTTTGGCTTCTTGTTTTGTTAAAATGTATTAATGAAATAAATTAGGGGAGTTCTTGAGAGATTTCCTAAAATGTTTCTTGAATAAAAATTTACCTTGTGTGAAATGGTATTTGAATACTTTTCTATGCTCATTAGTAAAATTGTCAAAACATTACTTATTTTGTGTAAAAACCTAACGTGATAGAAAAAAACGGAAGTTATTTCTGGAATCAGCATAAAAACTTGATTCAAGAACATCTACTTTTAAGAAATCATCTGACAAAAAGTTTGAAAATGCAGACTGGTGATATCAACAGTTTAAGTAAAATTTGTAGTTCGTTTAGTACAAATTCGAACACTACAGTAATCTGATATTGTTATATTCCTCGGTGTTTCTGTACACATTCACAACGTATTTCATCGAATGCATCAAATATCGAAAATAATTAGCTTATGGGATTAAAATTATGTAACAATCTTATGGTGTTGCATATAAATGTGATAACCTTTTTGATAACATTAGAGGCTTAAAAATAAATACCCCAGCATTCGAAATCTTCTGTTTAAATGCACAAATTCATATGTGTGAATTCCATATCAGATTTGTTATGAATGTGAGGTTTGAAATATAGATTAGATATGATATGATATAATATAATGCATGCCACAATGAACAGACAGTAAACTAAACTGTGTCTATAATTTAAATTATGCACATTGTGTAGTCTGTAATCCAATAAACTATGCGTACTTCAATATCAACTCTAAGTATGTAATATGCGAATGTATCATACAAGCTCTCCTCATATGAGCTGAAGTAAATAGCGACATTCTACTCTACTTGTATCTTCCACAGCGATGACGATGATGTATATTTCCAACAGATGTCACTCTATGTAAAGCCTACCTCAACGGATGTCACTATGTAATACGCTTGTTCTAACGTAATGCTGACAACATATGAATAATGCCACCTAAGCCGCTAAGATACTCAGTCTCAAGGCGTAGCCGAGGGATGTTTTTTAGAAGGAGAGGAGTGTAACAAGTTGCGGCCGATGCGAAGCGACGACAGGGCGTAGCCGAGGGATCTGCGTGTCTAAAACTCGAATGATCCATGTTCGCAGAAACAACAGCATATCGCATATTTAGTGCATTTCACTTTTTATTTAGGTTGGCAGTAAGTAAAACACGTAGAACACGTAAAACACGTAAAACACGTAAAACACGTAAAACACGTAAAACACGTAAACACGTAAAACACGTAAAACACGTAAAACACGTAAAACACGTAAAACGGGCGGGCAGGTGGGCACCAGATATAGACAAGACCACATCATGTTCTAAACTCACTCCTAAGGTAACTTATTCGCTTTCCTTTCGCTTTTCAAAGCATTTTCAACAGAGATACAAGTAGAGCAGAATAGTTCAAATGTTAGTACTCGAGGGATGTAAATTTTAGGGATATAATACTTTATTGTTACTTTTATTTTCAATAAATGTCATATTCAAATGCAACTCAAATCCATACAAACAAAAAGTATGATCTCAAAAATAGCTGATCTTTTAGTAATGTTTAACGTCCATCCTCATTACATACAGCGCCACAGGCGGTGAACGCTGATGATGAAATGAAATAATTGGGAAAATGAACTTGTTTAGGAAATGTTCCAGGTCTAAGTTTAGTGTACCTCCCCGGCATTTGCCAATAACGAGGACTGATAAAAACTTGAAAAATTCTTAGTTAGGGATCGCGAACCACCCGTTCACAAGTCCATGACCTCGGCCACCTGAGTCAGTACATAGCTCCTGAAAATTACCTTAAAAATATCTTTAAGGTTGTATTAGCTTGGGAATTATATCAAGGTTTATCACAGAACAGCCTGCAGGAAATTTTAGCTCTTAAATTTTGAATGCACTTTCTCATGTACAGCATTTTATACCAAAAATCAACTGGAGTCAAAAACAAATCTACAGCCACATAAAATCAACACCAGATAAAGGGATATGTGCACCGTCCAACCACAAAACTAACTTGCTATTAAAAAGGAACTAGAGTTATCAAAATATTCAATGCCATACCAAACACTCAATTTACTACAAGAGAAGGAAGACGTCGTAACTGCTTTCAAAAACATAATGTAAAACTCTGATGTGTGCATTCACACGGCTTTCTCAATCACTGTTCTACAACTATTCTTACAAAAGCTTATTGTTCAATTTACTCCTTGTTAATCCAGATAACGTTTCAATTCACTTACATACGATTTAAGGAGATCAATTTTTTTTGTGAACCTTGGGTTTACCAGTCATACAAAAGTCATTCAAAATAAAAGGAACTTCAAGGATGTTCCCAGAGAATTGAACACTAAAGGTTTATTTATCATGTAAATATGTTAAACATATAGTACTATTTCAAATAAAATTGCTACGTATATTTTTGAGAAAATAAAAAATAACGAGAAGTTTTCCATGTAAAGGGTAGCTATTTTTCTTGAAAATCTTTGTATCACATCCACTGAACTTAAATATCAAGTTAGGCATTTAACCGACTTATCGTCTTTGAGTTATGTTGTTCATAGAGCAGTTGTTTTCCTAAACATTTTTTTATTGTCAGATATTTGCAGTGAAGTCTCGGTATAGAATTTTTGCATGGTATGTAATTCGTACTTTCTCTACTTAGGGATATCTGCACAGTCCAAACAAAAAAATAATTTGTTATTAAGAAGGGACTTGTGAGTTTCAAATAATCACTGCATTACCGAAACCTCTCAGACAACTGTCAGACAAGGGAAAGGCTTAGCTATTTACTTTCAAAAATATTATATAAAAATGCCTCTTACCCCGTATAAGAGTTATTTCATATTCATAATTGTGAAACTAAGTTTTTGCCTGCTTACTTACAAAACGTTTATGAAAATATCGTTGTGATGTTGAATCACGTACACAGAATGCACGTTCCTATGTGATCTATACTGGGTAATTATTTCGTCACTGTCAAAAACGTGGATGTGCTTTGAAGTAGTTTGTTGCTTCACGTATGGAAAGCCAATTTGAGAAGGTTGTTTATTTTATGAGTTGTATTTCGACTGTTGGGGAGCCGAACTTGAAATAGTTGTAATCGCACGTATGGTACCCGGTAGCCTTCGCCCCAAGTTTAAAGACGTTAACTTTGTATTCTTATTGTTTCTTTAAATATTATATATTTATGTTTGCCTCGGCTGCGTCAGTATTAATTTGTAGAGACATGAATATCTTAACAAGGCGTGGTGCGGCTGAAGAATGTAGTTTTACACAGATTATAATGCTTACTTCACTACATTTATTAATCCTTGACACGATTTAAATAACACTTCACTGATATAGAGAGCTGTGAGATTATTTATTAATTACTTGCACTTTATAACTCGTAAACTGTTTTTGTCTCACACTGAAAACTTCTCGAGGACGCGTCTCCCGTCCGGTTAGGAACACTGTCTCCTAGCAACTGACTTCTAAATTTGTACAATTTGCCCTATTTCTATTTCTGATTGGCTAATCCTACTCCAATAGAATACTTTTGTTTAACTTAAGCTCTTTTTCTGGTTTTTGATTGCCTATTTTATAAACTGTCTCAAAAATTACATTATTGATGCTCCAAGAACTACCAGTAGCGTTATTAAACTTTCTAATTCATTATTTCCTTAAGGCTACCTCATTGTTACCTCATTTTAATAACTTTTAACCTATTACTCTCACAGCTCCTACATTATTAAATTACCTAATACATTAAAATAGCATTATTGAACATGTACATAATAATATAAACATTAATAAAATGACTGTTGCATACATTTTTTATATTATATTATACACATATTGGTTTTAGGCGGTCTGTTATTGAATTTATGCATTATATAATTTGACTGAAATAATTTAAGTGTTAAAAATACTCAGCTTTATTGAATACTTTACTCATCATCGGTTTTTAAAACATAGCAAATCTCGCACTGCATGTTCCGTAACCTCTAGTTGTGTGTGAAAATTCAAATCCCGTTGTATTCCTAAGCTTACTGTTTGGTGATGGTATTCTCTACAAAACTGCATGACATGGCCCTTAATCATGCGAGGATGTAGTGGTATGCGAGAAATGTGTAATTTACTTCGTATCGTATTATCCCTGAGCTCTGCTCACTACGGAATCTCAAGAACGAAAACAACAAGTGTCATTCTTGTTATAGGTTAACGCTTTCACGTACAGGATTATGTTTGTATTACTTATGTAACAACTTAAATGAAAAGTAACTTTGGGGAGTTTTGAAGCGACATCACTTTGTCACTGTGTAAATAACTGGTTTAGGGACACTTTTGTTTCTTTCCTTATACCAAACATTCCACATAAAAACTCTACATCGAGATTTCACCGGAAAAATATGTCTTCAAATCCCCTAAATCCCGCCTAGAAAGCGCTTTTAGAGATGCATACAACGCGCGTATATTATGTAAAATTTAAAAATTCTGTGTGTTGAATTCACATGTCTTTCTCTACACATTCTTCAATTAATTATTACAAAAGCTTATTCTTCTACATACTTTATGTAGGATGTGTATCGGAGGGGGGACACTTCGCACACTGCGATCAGCTTGCTCTATTGTGGCTACATCTTCCGCGGGGCAGGGATGAGGTGAAGGAACCGTAGGTGATTTCAGGTTCGCAGGCAGACACACCCACAAAGACGCGCAGAAGTCCCTAATATTTACAGTAATGGCGAAGAATTCCGAGAGATGGCGACGAAAGGGCCCTAACGGGTTGAATACCGCACCCTAATTTTCAAGGCGCTAGCATCTGTGCCATCTTCCTGACATCGTAAGCACCTGAAACGTAAAAGGGAAAGATGAAATGAGAGTAAATGGAAGAAAGGAGAAATCGTGGTTTAAATCACCACTCCAGCATTCGCCCAGGCGATCAGGGAAAAACCACGAAAAACTCGATGGACAAAGTGGGCAGTCACCGGAAATCGAACCTGGACCTCCCGAATACGTGTCACAGACGTTGGCGCCTGAACCACGATATTATGGGAGAAATTAAATTGACCCTACTTGTACGTTCCCATCTAAAGAAATTAAAATGAGCACACATTTACAAAGTCATCACATACCTACTCGGTTTTCAAAAATCTATCACACACACACACACACACACACACACACACACACACACACACACACACACGGACATGTTCCAGAAATGCTTTATTTGGATTGAGGGAGCTCCAAAAACATGTTTTGACACCCCTGAATCCAAAAAAGTATTTTTACTTTCTCTGTCACATACAGTTAAGGTATTGCATTCACCCAAAACTTCGATAGGAGGTTTCACTGGAAATACTGCGCGCGCGTGTTTGTGTATCCCTGAACGTAGTAACTCAAAAAACAAAAAGTCGAATAAGTAGCGGGCTTAGTATTTAGTTCAGTATCCACCAAGGATACGACTCGAAGATTTTCAAGAAAATCCCTCCACCCCAACTATCCTTTACGTGGAAGATTTTTCGAAAACGTTTTTCTAAAAAATTGCTCTTAAGATTTTGATAAAAATACCAAGTATGTAATATGTTTACAATGCCAAATAAAATGTGTATATTGAATTTTCTGGGAATATCTTTTGAAGTCCCCTTCATTCGGCAGAATTTTGTATAACCTTGTGTAACTGGTAAACATTAAGTGACAAACGAAAACGTACTACACAAAAGACACAATTTATTTTAAATAATTTTTTGTGGCATTAGCCATTTCTGAGATATCCATAATGAATGTTTCAAATTGTTCATTTGTTGGTTATTCTTGGGAAGCCCTTTCAAGTTGTTTCTCGCGATTGCATGGAAACAGTGTGGAATTTGAAGGCCAGCTTATAGCGTCCAGTTCTTAAATATGTTAGTGTCGCTATTCTTTCTGTATCTATAACAAAATGTGTACTTTGTAGCTATTTCTGCAAATATTAATTTGGATTAAAACATAGTGGATATAAAAATAAGCTTTAGTAAGGATAATTTATATAATTACTAAGAAACGATAGAGGGTAGAGAAACTCATGTGAATGTATCACATCAGAGTTTTAGAAAAAGGTACCTCTGTGTGTGTATGTACAGCATAGCTCAAAAGCGAAACGTCGGATAAATATCAAACTTGGTATTTGGATTTAGAATCTGCCGAAGAAGTGAGACGAATATTTTCAACAAAATACCCCACTCCAAACAACCCTTTACGTGAAATTTTGATAAAAGTGCCATATATAAAAGATATTTAATGACAAAATGTATATTTTAATTTTTTTGGAATTAGCCTGTGAAATCCTCTTTATTCGGAAGGAATTTTGAATAATCTTGTATAACTGGTAAACGTTAAGCAGTAGACGAAAACGTACTACGCAATAAATGTAATCTCTTTAAAACACACAACTTATTTCAAATAACTTTTTTGTGGCCATCAGGTATTTCCAAGATAGGAATCCGTTGTTAATAATTTGATTTGATCAATACCTTATTCTTCTTAAGTTCTATGGGTTTTCAGTTGTTTCTGGGACCCCGTAAGGGGGGGGGGTTGCGACCCCTTCAGCTGCCGTGGTGCGGGCGCTGCGGATCCTTAGCACTCGTGGTACTTCTGATGTTACCAGAAGTACGCCGGGCCGAACATCTGAGCCCCTCCCGAATGAGAGTTGTTCGGATTGCGTTGGACTCGGCGGGGCAGTGGTTCCCGATACCCATGGGTGATTGGGTACGCCTGGCTATGTTAATTCCACCCAGGCGGGGTTGTTAGACGCCTCGAGA
This sequence comes from Deroplatys truncata, assembly GCA_030765065.1. Taxonomy (NCBI): domain Eukaryota; kingdom Metazoa; phylum Arthropoda; class Insecta; order Mantodea; family Mantidae; genus Deroplatys; species Deroplatys truncata. The sequence continues at coordinate 92,939,525 of CM060979.1, forward strand.
ATCTCCGGCACCAGCCATGAGGGATAGCTGGTAGACGGTAGCTAGAAACTGTCGGCCCCACCGAGGTTGTTCGGTAGTCTCCCCCAGTTAGGGTTCGCCCTGCTGGCCTGACGCGCGTAAGTGGCGTATCCACTTCCGTCCCTGCTTGGAAGGGTCGGTGCTGGAGGTGTCCTGGCCCGATTTCGACCAGGCAGGGGGGGCGGTATATAAAATAGGCACCGCTCCTAATGGAAAGCCCCACGAGTTTACTCCTGGGTTTGCGAGGGTGTGGTCTCTGCGTTGGCAGACCCGGTCCCGTATTTAGTTGTTTCTGGGAATTTTAAGGTCAGAATATAACATCTAGTTCTTAAACATTTGACTATCACTGTTTACTTTGTAACCTAACGAAATGCGTAATGTAGCTATTTCTACGAAGGTTTATCCATTAAAATGAAGTAGATAGAAAAATAAACTTTCGTAAAAATAATCTGTATACCCATAAATAAACGATAGAGGATAGAGATGGTCATGTGAATGTAACATCAGATTTTTAGGAAAAGGATGTGTGCGTCTTTTGTCTGCGTGTGTGCACAGCATAACGCAAAAACGAAAAGTTGGATCAACATCAAACTTGTATGTTCTACAAGATGGTATGCCTGTGCCAAAGTATCGTAGGCGTAACGGGATTTTAACTGTTCGTGATCTATTGGATGGAAAATTTAAGATTGCTGTGCAATGCGCACTTGCTCCTATGTTATTTAAATACAGGCATGTGTCATCTTTTGGCGATCATCTGGGACGCAAAGATGCTTTATAAGATCCGTCAGTAGTTCATCTGGCGTGACATGGATACAGAGATTGCAACAAGGGTCAAGTCGTAACAAGTTTCTGCTTTGTCAAAACCTGCTCAACGCACGGCTTGGGGTGGCCTTGCTTCAGAAGCACTTCTAGGCCCCTATAGAAATTTTTATACATTCTATAAGCCCATTTCCAGGATCTGACCAAAGCAACACTTATGTTCTCGTTGCCATTGACGCGTTTTCGCAGTTTGGTTGTTCGCGGTCTCTAAAGCTACTGCTCGTCGATTAACGATATTGAGCTACCCGCGTCGAGTAGCGCTAACACGGAAACTTTTCCAGTGACTGCTTGAACAAAGGTTTAAACACAAATGGTACGCCAACACGATGTGAAAATGGCAAGCACACATTCACCCCCGGTAACTGCTGGCGTCATTCAGGACGATTACCGGATCTTTTGTCGCGAGCTAATTTCGCAAAGTCATGTAATGCATTAGATGAATCTACACAATCCTTTATACAATGTCCAACTTGTTTACGTCTGTAACAGCAACCTTGGAGACGCGAAGGGCGCGCAGCCTGTTCTACCAACGATGGCCAGTGGTGTTCGTGCAAGTAACGGCGGGGGAGTTGTATTTGTCATTTCCTGAACCCCGAAAGTATTTACATTTGCACATTGAGAAATATATGGTATTACTGCCTCTAGTCCTACAAATGTGTTGGGGCGATTTACCAACACTAAGCTGGAATGGACCTCCGGGTTCATTCCCGAAAGAATAACCGAACAAACATCACTTTCCGAATACTTCAGTCTCAAAATCTGTGCAAACAGCTTAACTCCTTTCGTGAGTTCTGTAAACGATTCTAGTAAACTCTGAGGATTCAAATAATGTTCTTGCACGAGATTCAGACGTTCATGACAAGGAATGAAGAGATCCAACATGTATTGGTGAAAAATATCCAAAGGGTCGGAAGAGATTTTAGAACGTAACAAAAGTTGCAAAAGAAGCCGTTCAATTAAGACGAAATAGCCTCTAGTAGCTGTGAAACATCAAATATATCAAAATAATGTGCATTTTCGACTAATTTCTGGAGAGGATACGAAAGACTCAATTCACGAAATGCTGAAAACACTTCTTGCACCGAACGCGTGAAATATCAGCAGGCTCACAGACACACCCTAACCCAAAACCAGCTTAGCCAGCGCAGTTGAAAACTCCTGCTTTAGTAGTCTCCATTGGTCTAAACGTGGTGATTTAGGGTAGCGAGAAATTATGTACTCCAAACGCTGTACATAACGTATACGATTAGAAATCCTGACACATTATTTTTTCGATGGACACATGGTTTTTTCGTTCCCAATCCGACAGAATCCTTCAGAGCACACCGAAACAGAGCGAACTACATATTCGTGATTCTCAGTGACAAAGTAATAAATTTAGCGTCTTTCAACTGTCGCAATGAATGAACTACAGCAAACGCATCAACAGATGACGGACAGTATGCTCAAAAGCCATTCCGGTTTACGTTAATGTATCCAAATGCACTACACTCAAACAAAAAGCCACTTAAACTAGCATTAACAACTAGTAATCGTACAAAGCAAGCCCAAAACACTTAACTAAAGTGTGAATGCAATTATAAAGTTTGCAAGTTATTCTTGAGGCATCTTGCTGAATATTTATGATTTACCTTTAAGTCTCGACCATCTTTGGCTCCACAAAGGATAGGAATTGACATCACATAACTAGCCATAAGTCGGCTAATAAATCGTATTTTCTTTGTGGGAAACCTTACATTAAGAACCCTTGTTTATCTGAAACACCACCACTAAAATTTAAAAGCCCTAAACACTCATTTAAAGTGGTAAATCTGTATTGCAAAACTTCCGGCTACATATCATAAATTACAAAAAGCTACCATACAAACCGAGCAGGAACTAAGAGACGGTCAGAAAACGGAAGTCAAAGCAAATTAAATTACGCGAACAAAATGCAAATTGTGGGGGAACTCACCAGATCACGCACTGCACCAGCTGAAGAACAGAGTATCCTCTAAGCATGGTAAGCCAGACAAAACGGCCCGAACGCTAGAGCGTGTTGCCCTCCTCAACTACAAACAAACGATAGGCAAGGACGGCACGACCGACATCCAACGGCGCAACGACAAATTAACAATAAAAATATAGCGAAGAGTACGCGGGGAAAACAAACATGTGGCGGATTAAGAACATCCGGCACAGTTCGGCACCTTCCAAACATGCGACACGAAGATTTTCAAGAACCCCCCCTACCACAAACTATTCTTTATTACCCTTTTAGCAATTTGTTTTCTAAAAACAGGCTCTAACGATTGATTAAAATACCATTTAAAGATGTTTTCGTGACAAATAAAATGAATATCTTGAATTTACTGGGAATAGCCTTTGAAGTCCTCTTCATTCGAAAGGAATTTTGTATGATCTTGTATAACTGGTAAATGTTAAGCGATAGACGAAAGCATACTACACAAAAAATGCGAATATCTTTAAAACACACAATTTATTTGAAATATGCTTCTTTGTAGCATAAATCATTTCCGTTATTAATGTTTCGAATTATTCATTACTTGGTCATTCTTTGAAGTCCTTTCAACATTCAGTTGTTTCTCGCGATTCCAAATAGTATGGAATTGTAAAGCCGGCATATAGCGTCCAGTTCTAAAACATCTGACTATCGCTGTTCTTTGTATCTATAACCAAATGTGTAATGTGGCTATTTCTGCAAAAGTTTTTTTAATTAAAATGAACTAGATATAAAAATAAGCTTCAGTAAGATTAGTTTGTGTACCTATAATAAACGATAGACAGTAGAGAAGTCGTGTATCTGAATTTTTTCATATGATGGTGATTTTTAGGCCATAAAAATTCTAGCCCTAATCACAATTAACAAAGAAAATAAGTCCTTTTACGAATAGTTTGCAGAATAGAAATGAAAGTACCTCTTAGGAGGTAAAGAAGGTCGTGTCATTGCTGTCCTATAATTATTGGCTTAACTGCTTCATCCTGGAATTGCCCTGTAATTACCAAAAGCATCGAAAAGTAAATCACTCTACCTAATTAAATCGCACTAAGACCTGGCCAAGTATGTACTCCCCACAAGAAAATATTCGTCTGCATTTTAAAAAATTCTTGCAGCCAAATTAATGGCGGCAATATCTAATTTGTTGGGCGTAAGGATCAAATAGTAATACAGTTTGTCTTTGAAGCTTTTCGGATCGTTCATTTTATAAGTTTTATAATTTTTTTAAAAATATGCCATAATTGCAACTCTCTTGTATATGTGTTTTCAAAATTATCTTACATGCATTGAGTAGTGAAATTTTTTGTGTATTACTTCATTTTGCGGTAAAAACAGGACTTTAATTGTCAGAGGAATAAAATGCCAAAGTTGGGAATTTTCAACGCTTTTGCCTTAATTCGACATTTTCGCCTCACGTTTTACGAATTAACGAGTCTATTTATGCACCAGTTTGTCAATATTGATGATAGTATTTGCATGTATGCAAAACAATGCTCTAAAAACATATGAAGGATAATTTTGAAAACATCATGTACAAAAAAAGTTGCAATTCTGACATATTTTTCAAAAATCTATAAAACTGATGAAATGAACCATCTGAAAAACCACCAAAACACGTAAACCATATGATCTTTTTGTCCAAAAAATATTATACTTTTCTCTCCATTAATTTGGCTGCTAGAATTTTTTAAAGTGCAGACGAATACTTTCTTGACGGAGTGTATGGGCATACAGTGAGCATTAAATCTTTTGCGTTGCCTACCTGCTGATATAGTCGCATGCCTCTCGTAAATCCAAACAACATTTAGTACGTTCGTATTGGTAAAGATACCCGCGGCTAAACCGTGCTTCTGTGTTCAATCCGCAGTGAAATTTATGCACAAGGTTAGCACCTTTTAAAACCGCTGTAATTTTACTACCTCTGCAAGCAGTTAGTGTAGAACTGTAACCAACTACATACAAATCACTACGCGAAGCGTTTAATGCGCCGTTTATCTAAGCTCGCCCACAAACAATGGCTCACTCTCCGAAGGCCCGCTTCCTACTGCATCCTTTGCATTTAAGTATCTATTCTCCTCGCTGAAAAGAAAGGTCAGTACCGCGACAAGTATGACGTGAATCGAGTCAAAGAAGCAACCGTGTAAGGTTTTCTAATGTTAGTTGATGTTTCAGAAATAAAACTGAGGACTTAAAGTAGCTTTAGGAAAACGTTGAAATCTTGTGCGCATGCTTCATAAAATAATTGTAGTGCTACTGCATGTTCCCTACCGTTTTATGTCCAGAGTTAAAGGGTGTGGCTTCTAAATTTTGTAACAACATAACCTGAGAACCTGAAAATTGCTTTAGTTCATTTACCTTTCCTTCCTGCAGACAAAAGAATGCTATCACAAATACAGCTGTACAAATTGCCATTAAAAACATACGCACCTTTAATAACTTTAGTGTAACTATTTTACAATGTCTTACAGTGTAATTAATGTTTGCTAGTGTCAAAATTTGCAGTATTAGAACAACGAATGAAATGTTCAGATCAGTAGATTATTATTATTATTATTATTATTATTATTATTATTATTAGAGTAGTGCTTTAAATCACGTGATCATACTAAGTAGTTTGATTTAAATTATTAGAAAACTAAACATTTCTATAATAATTTATTGAGATACTATGCAATGAAACAACACTTTTTTCTAAATTATTTGATGTAAAGTGCAGTCTATGAACAAATATAATGTTACTGAGCTTGTAAAACAGAGCAGTAGGGCTCAGGCGGTAACGTGAGAGACTGGTATTCGGGTGGGGAGGGTTTCCAGGTTCAAACCCCCGGGTCCGACAATCTGACCTATCGCTAGGTGTTTGCTGGATTCGATAATTTGATCCGCAAATATTCCTATCATCCCTTTCATCACATTTCATTCCCTTCTTCTTCACCGCCATACCATGGCTGATTACCCATCCTGGATATGCTGATCCAGAGTTTGCTTGACCCAAGGTATTGCTTGTAAGTAGTTGGAGGTCTTAAGTCCTACTAAAAGGATGGTAGTCTGTTAAGAAGAAGAAGAAGAAGAAGAAGAAGAAGAAGAAGATTGGGTTTTTAAAACCACCTATCTGCATTTTATAAACGTTACACAAGATGAAAAATCTGATGTGTTACAATCACATGACTTTCTCTACTATTGTACAAACTATTTTTACAAAATCTTATTCTCCATCTACTTCATATTAATCGAGATAAACATTTGCAGAAACGATCTTTTTACATGCAAAGAGAATTACATTTTACACATAGCGACCAGTTCTAAAAATATTTGACTATCGCTTAAGGCGTACTATGTTCCTCTTGTTTTGTAATTCCAAGGGCAATATAGAAATACAGTAGCCTTTAAGCATCGAAATATATCTTAATAGCTGGTTGCTAGATTCAGCACCATTCTCTTTACCACAGATTAATACTCTTTGCATATCCAAGACAAAAGAATGAATAACGAATTCCTATTTGAGAAAATAAGTATTGAAACATTTAAGGGAATAACAAGCAATATCTCGAAAATGGTTTACTCAACAAAAAAAGTACATGACATAAATTATGGATTTTAACGCGATCTGCATTTTTGTGTTGTTAAAGTTTGTCTATCTCTTATGGTTTACCAGTTATACAAAAGTCGTTAACAATGAAGAATACTTTTGGAGATATTCCCAGAGAATGCAAGATATACATTCTATTTGTCATGAACATATTTTAAACTTATGTTATTTTAATCAAAATCGTGAAAGCCATTTTTGAGAAAATTAAAATGTTGGAAAAATGTTCCATGTAAACGGTAATCGGGTGGGGGGATTTTATTGAAAACATTCGTGTCGCATCTCTGGAAGATAATGAACCTAAATACCAAGTTTGGCGTTTATCCAACTATTCGTTTCTCAGTTATGCTGTTCACAGACACATACACAGGGACATGTTTCGAAAAATGCTTTTTTTGGATTCAGGGTAGTAGAGAAAGTAAAAATTTAAATAGATAGAGCAAAATGCATAATCACAGTAGTGATACTCCCGTAATCTATTCTATCCATTTTCAGTACACGAATATCCCTTATCAACTTTGCATAATCAGATACATGCTTGCCTATGAATCGATTGAAATTACGCATTACCAACATGTTTAAATATACAATCTGGAAACAAAAATGTTGGCTAGTATTGGCTCTGCGGGAGAGAGAAAAATAAATGGAGAATTACATATTTTAAAATATATTACTTTAGATGATGCTCCAAAGTAAGCTAACTTGGTTAAAACGAAAACAAACAAAACTTTATGTTTTAGAAACAGCTAATGACACCAAGATATTTAATACAATAATAAAATAATAGGAAATCTGTGGTTTTCCTGTGGTAAGCTTTGTTTATTTCTAAAGGTTTATAGTTTTATAAAATTCAACACGGAAGAAAGTGACTTAATAGTTTTTCTTCCACAGAAAACTCAGGATAAGTATTTTATAATCTTCCTGGGGAAATAAAAACTAGCGAGGGTTTATTTTTTGAAAATAAGGATGCCCGATTCAAGAATAAACTTAGTAGTTGCTAACCGAGCAGCGTGACGCCGTGGTAACGCGTGCGATCGATTCGGAAGACCACGGGTTTTATCCTCAGCGACCGCCTACTCCGACTGATGGGATTTTAGTAGTTGCTGCGGGTCAGCAGGCGAATGCTAGGGTGGTTCTTTTTCTACTACGACTTTCTCGCCTTTATTTCCTGCTCCCATCATCTCGTTATTCTCATCTGTTACGGGGTAATAGGACCAGGCGACGGTGTGGGTTGCGCCTGGGCGCTTTGTAGAGGTTTCTTCCCTGGTGTCGTTGCGGGACTCTCAGAACCGCCACCAAATGCGTTCTATCACGGGGGGGGGGGGCGCCGAGGCCTGGAGGCTTGTGGATGGGCCCGGACGGCGTCGAATACGTTCGATCTGAAAACGTTAGAGATCCGTCCATGATGCTTGCGCCCGTCATTTGGGTCTGGTCGCCCTTCGAGTCTCTCCTTCATCCCTCTCTCCCTCCCTCCCTACATCCCAGGGATCACGGTAGAGGCAAAAATGACCTGACATGCTCTGTCTCGATTGCGGTGGCCCGTCCGTTACCTATAAGTAGTTATACCTTTTAGTATGTTACAATTCCAAGTTTATTCTCATTTTTTTTATATCAGGGATCTTCAAAACCTATATTCCCAGTGAAATTTCGATATCGAACTTGTACTTCATCGAAAGCAATATTTCTGCCATAGACACCTAACCGGTAGAGAATATATATTGTTTACCCTCATAGAAACGCATTCTTATCATAATAAAATATTTTATATATGGTATGAATGGATTAAGTTCTTTCTTTTGTCGTGGCCTGACGTGGCGTCATGGCTATCGAATTCATTGGGCTGCTTCATTTACTCTTGATTTCCCTACTAGTTATACATAGCAAGTAGATATTGACGAGATTTCATGGGAGATACACGTTTCGATAGACTGCCTATATCAAAAAATCATTTTTAGATAACGGTCCGTGTGTGTTCGAGAGAGAGAGAGGGAGAGGGGGAGAGAGAGAACAGCATAACCCAAAAGACGGTTAAATACCAAACTTTGTATTTAAGTTCAGCATCTTCCAAGGATATGACACAAAGATTTCAAAAAATCCCTTCAACCCAAACACCCTTTACATTGGGCATTTTTTCGAAAATTTTATTTTCTCAAAAATTGCTCTAACGATTTTGTTTAAAACCCTTTCATGACAAATGAAACGCATATCTTGAGTTTTTTGAGAATAGACTATGAAGCCCTGTTCATTCTGAATTATTTTTGCATAATTGGTAAACTACCAAAAAATGTAGATCTCGTTAAAGCACACCTTTATTTTTGAGCCAACTATTTCTGAGATATTCCGTATTATTGCTTTGATTTTCAAATACTTACACTTTTCTCAAATGAGAAGTAATTATTAGTTGTTTTTTTTTTCTAGCGGTCATATAACAGCATGAAAATCAAAGCCATCACACAGCGACACTCTTTAAAAATCTTACTATCGCTCTACTTAGTTTAGCTCACAACGAAATGTGTAAATTCGGATTGAAAGTGTACCTGGTAGGTCATATTGGACCATGAATGAATGGGTGAAGTTATCCTCAAATGAGCCCGGGTGCACAGAGTTTCGATTTACCTGACGTTCGTCTTCTCCGGATAAAGGAAAAGTCTGGAAAAAATCCTATCCAGGTAACTCACCCTAACCGAGATTAGAACTCGGGACCTCTTGAATGTGAGGCAGAAATGCTACCCCGACACCAGAGAGGGAGAAATATGCACTATTAAGAATAGTGTGTAGAAGAGTGAGTAGAGAAAGTCGTGTGAATGTAACACACCAAAAAATTTTCACTTTGCATTTCTTCACTCCTGTGGCAGGATGGAATGTTAATGAGGTTAATGAGCGACTCATGTGATCTTCAGGTTTTCATGTTTTCTAAGGGTAGAACATGTGTTAACGTAAGCAAGAAGGCACTTTTATGTGGACATGGAGCTTTTCAAAATTTCCTAAATTCAAGCTATCGTTTCGGAAAAATCTTATGTATTACATTTCCATGACCTGTTCTAGCCTTTGTCGCTTATTAGTGCGTATAAAATTTTTTCTTACGAATGTTTATTTTCCTATCTACTTCATTTTAATCGAGATAAACTTTTCGGAAATAGCTGCATTGCTATTTTGTTATAGATACAAAAGGAATAGCGATAGTGAAATGTTTTAGAACTGGACGCTATATGCTGGCCTTAAAATTGCATACTGTTTTTATAACAGCGCGACAAACAACTGAAATTCGACAGGAATTTAAGCAAATGGCTAATGACGGATATCTGGAAATGTCTGATGCCACAAAAAGTTGTTTAAAGCAAATTCTACATTTTTTGTGTAGTACATTTTTGTCTATCGACTAACGTTTGCCATTTCCTTCCAGTAAAGAGGACTAATAAGCTATTCCCAGGAAATTCAGTTATTAATTTTATTTGTCATTTAAATATCTTTAATATACGGTATTTTACTCAAAATCATTAAAACCATTTTTCAGAAAATAAAAAAAATTTGAAGCATTTGCCATGGGGTGGGGGATTTGTTTAAAAATCTTCGTTTACTGAACTTAAATACCAACTTTTGTATTTAACCGATATTTCGTTTTTCAGTTACGCTGTTCACACAGAGAGAGAGAGAGAGAGAGAAAGAAAGAGAGAGAGAGACCTTTTGTTAAAAATGTCCATTTTGAGTTAAGGGAACCTCAAAACATGAATTTCCGATTAAATCTCGGTGCCTAATTTTTGGATGGAATGCAATACCTTCTCTACCTACTATATAGGTGGTAGAGAAAGTAAAAAATACGGAAAAACATCGTTATGTAAAACTCATATTTGCTCCTTTCCGTGAAAGGAAACCTTAAGATAGTATATTCAATTATATTTCACTAACACTGATAAAACGAGTCAATCGCAAGCAGCGCCAAGCAGAAACGCTTTTATTAGCAACCGTATACATTACAAAGCAGGCAATTTATGTTTCGTGAGCAGTCAGGCATTCCCGGAATATTGTAACACACGTAACGATGCGTTTCTCCTTTCTCTACCCGCTACTTCGGAATCGACCCAAAAATTGCACATCGATATTTCACGAGGTTAGTATGCTTTGAAATCATCCGAAAGAAGAGAATATCTCACCATATCCAACAAGCAAAGTTAAATAGACCCACCGATATACAGGATTAGCTTGGCAATGCCCTATACCTATGCATTTTTCTGGTGAAGGGGCGGCTTTGCGCGCGGTCACCATAGTTTGATAGTATGTCACGTTTTTGAGAGGAGCTTGGTGTGATAGATTGTGCACAAAAAATAAACTTTTACAGCATGAAGTGTTGGATTAATCAGTAAATTTATACTATGATTTTCAAACCAGTATAAAGGTCAACCGTGCATGGTGTTTGGGTGCAAATTCCCTTATAGCAAGAGGAAAAAAATCTAATCTGTTGCACTCGCATGACTTTCTACTCTTGTACAAACTACTTCTACAAATGCTTATTCTCCATCTCCTCCATGTTAATCGAGACATCGAGATGTTAATCTTATTGCTAATTTTCTTGTAGGTGCAAGGGGAATATGGTAGGTTTTAAGCGAGTCAATTCTTTTAAGAGCTGGTTGCTATATGGAGCATTCCATTCTCTTTGCATGTCCAGGACATAAAAAACTGAAAACGAATTCCTATTTGAGAAAAAGTATAAGTATTCAAAAATTCAACAAATAACAAGGAATATCTTCGAAAGGGTTCGCTCGACAAAAGAAAATTTGTGACAAATTTTGTATTTTAACGGGATTTACATTTTTTGTGTAGAAAAATGTTGTCTATCTCTTACGATATACCAATTATGGAAAAATCCATTCAGAAGGAAGAGGACTTTTGGAGAAAATCCCAGAAAATTCAAGATATACATTTTATTTGTCATGAAAATATCTTAAATATATAATATTTTAGTCAAACTCGTTGGAACATTTTTCGAAAATTTTGATTTTTTCAAAAATGGCTCTATGTAAAGGGTAGTCTGGGCTGAGGGATTTTCTTTAAAAACTTCGTGTCGCATCTTTAAGAGATACTGAACCTAAATACCAAGTTTGGTGTTTATCCGACTTTTCGTTTTTGAGTTATGCTGTTCACAGACACATATCCACATAGACACACGCACCAGACCTTTTTCTAAAAATGCATTATTTTTTTTAATCAGGAGGCCTCAAAATGTGTGTTTCCGGTGAAATTTTGGTATCGAATTTTTGGGTGGAATGCAATATTCCCCTAATTACTATACGTAGTAGATAAAGTAAAAACAAAGAAAAGGAGATGTTTTAATGCACAGGTTAGTGTTCCTCTAAGTTACTTTTCGACGGTGATGTCATGAAGTATGTTATGCCTATAAGCAGAACGATTCTGTATTGTTTGTTAATTTTGGATTTCAACTCGGAAAGACCCAAGAGAAGCATGGGTAAAGGTAATACTCAGAAACGATTGTCAACCTACTCCGGTTTCTGCTGTGTGCTCACAGGACTTTTGACCCGAGCATTTGGACTTAACAGGACAAAACACGAGGCTGAGAAAAGGAACTATTGCTTCTATTTCCTGCTTATCTCGGTTCACATAATTAATATAAACACGATTTCAAATTGGCATCATTATACACATAAATAACACCATAATCAGCATATAGATTTAGTTATTACTACAGGGTGGCCCACAGGAAATGGTACATTTTCAATTGGTTATTAAGAGCTTTAGTGTAGGTATATTTAAACCAATATCACTTATAGACAGATGTTCTGCAAACGTTTCCATTACTGCAAAACACAAACACAAGTTTATTTCTTAAAAAATACGTCATGCAAATGGCTTCCATCATTGGCGATCATTGCTGAAGATGTTCGCGGAAGCTCCTTATTACGTTCTCATTCATTTCTTGAGGAACGGCCTCAGTCTCTTCCCGAATTGCGGCTTTCAGCTCATCAGTATATGAGCCCCAAATTTACTTTCAGGTGGCCTTTGCCCCAAGTTCAAAAAAAAAATTAACTTTGTAATTTGACTGTTTCTTTAAAATATTATATATTTATGTTTACCTCGGCTGCGTCAGTATCTGTTAGAGACGCGTTTCTCTTAGCAGGGTTTTGGTGCGAAAGAATATAGGCTTACACAGATTATAATTTTACTTCACTCCTTTTATTAATACTTGATACGATTTAAATAACACTTCACTGATATAGAGAACTGTGAGATTCTTTTTATTAATTAATTGCAATTTTTAACACGTAAAGCTATTTTTCGTCTCACACGAATACATATTAAATCTCTCGAGGACGCATCTTGCATCCGGTTACAATCACTGTCTGCAGCCAACTGAATTGATTTCAACCGTCTAAAATTGTAAATTTCTTTATTTCAAGTCTCTGATTGGCTAATCCTACTCCAACAGAATACCTTCATTTAACTAAAGCTTTTTCTGGTTGTTGATTGGCTATTTTATAAACTGTCACTAAAATTACATTATTCCTTCCAAGAATCAGAAGTACTATTGTTAAACTCTCAAACTTATTATTGCCTCAAGGTTACCTCATTGTTACCTCATTGTTAGCAACGTTTAACTTATTGTTCTCACAGCTCCTACAATATTAAATTACGTAATATATCCACATAACATTATTGAACATGTATACAATAATATAAGCATATGCAATTACTGTTATATATATTTTGCAACTTATTACATACACATATTGCTTTAAGGCGGACTGTTATCGAAGTTACATATTATATAATTTGACTGAAATCATTTAAGTGTTAAAAATACTGCTTCAATCTTTGTTCTTGAGATGACCCCACAGAAAAAAAAACAAGGGCTGAAATATCAGATCATCCCTCCGGCCATAGAGAGAGAGAGAGTAATCGATGTGGAAAGTGATCCTCAGTGAAATATGGGTGGTATGGGCTGTAGCCCCATCTTGCTGAAACGGCAATGCCCCTACAGCTGTAGAATGAAGAAATTGTTAATCATGGCCGCATACCGCTCGGAATTGACAGTCGCTGGTCGGCCGTTATTGTCTTCAAAAAATGCGTCCCAACGATTCTAATGGACTACCCAATAGCACATCAGACGACGAACTTTGGACTATCCTGGGCTTCTTCATGAATTAATTGCGGGTTTGTGCCCGAGTAAACTTGTGTCTGTGTTTTTCAGCAATGTTTGTAGAACGGTTATCTATAAGTTATATTGGTGTAATACGCTAAGCCTCTTAATAACCAAATGAAAATGTACTATTTCCCGTAGGCATTCTGTAGTGCACGCATATTATAACTTTACATGTTTCTATAAGATGTCGCAGTTCTCAATGGCTTGTGTTATCTTGTTTGTTGGGCGCTTATTGTTTTATTATTTTTTACTTTGTCTACTACGTATAGTAAGTAGGGGAAGTAGTGTATTCCATCCAAAAATTCGATACCGAGATTTCACCGGAAATACATGTTTTGAGACCCCCTGAATCCAAAAAAGCATTTTTGGAAACATGTCCGTGTGTGTGTGTCTGTGTGTGTCTGTGTGTGTGTGTGTGTGTGTGTGTGTTTGTGTCTGTCTGTGAACAGCATAACTCAGAAACGAACAGTCGGATAAACACCAAACTTGGTATTTAGGTTCAGTATCGTCCAAGGATGCGACACGAAGGTTTTCAAGAAAATCCCCCACCCCAGAGTACCCTTTACATGGAAGATTTTTCGAAAATTTTAATTTTCTCAAAAATGGCTACAACGATTTTGATTAAAATATCATATGTTTAAGATATTTTTATGACAAATAAAATGTATATCTTGAATTTTCTGGGAATGTCTCCAAAAGTATTCTTCATTGTGAACGACTTTTGCATAAGTGGTAAACCATAACAGATAGCCAAAATTTTACTACACAAACAATGTAGATCGCGTTAAAATACACAATTTATGTCATATACATTTTTTTTGTTGAGTGAACCATTTTCGAGATATTGCTTGTTATTCCCTTAAATTTTTTAATACTTATTTTCTCAAATGGGAATTCGTTATTCATTTTTTTTGTCTTGGATATGCAAGGAGTATTAATCTGTGGCAAAGGGAATGGTGCTGCACCTAGCAACCAGCTATTAAGAGATATGTATGTGCTTAAAGGCTACTGTATTTCCAAATTGCCCTTGTAAATATACATTCCCCTTACATCTACAAGAAAATTAGCAATAAGATAGACTCTGCAAATGTTTATCTCGATTAACATGAAGTAGATGGAGAGTACGCGTTTGTATAAATAGTTTGTACAAGAGTAGAGAAAGTCATGTGAGTGTAACACATCAGATTTTTTAAATTTGGGTTCTTTATCCTCCGGCCAGATATTATAATTCAGTCAAGCACGTGTCTCTAAGCAGGATGTGTAAACGGAAAGGAGTTGTTGCTAAAAAGTAACACTGATAAAAAATCTGAATATAGACCTTTATTGCCGTCACACCTAATTAATAACTGACATATTTAATCTTTATACACGCCTGACTGAAACTGTGATCCGAATGTAGCTACAGTCGTTTTAGTTGCCGCGCACAAATTACTTCGCGTACTTTACATTTTTGTAACTACCTCTGCGACGTGCACCTCGTGAGAGATTCTTCAGAACTGTGCGACACTTCCTTATGGCTCGAGAATATATACTCCTTCATATTGCCTAAACATTATAATATAGCTCCTATTGGTTACCAAATTGCGCCAAGTTTAGCGTCTGTTTTGGTCAGCCAATCACTACTACTAACATACATGATCTAGGGAAGATATTCCCTCCATTCCTAAAAAAAAAGGGCACGCTACCCTGACGTCATTTGTTTATCTCTTCTTAGTGATAAACAACTCACCCCCTCGGTTTATTGTTACCCACTTCTATTGTCAGTTTCAGATAGGCCGTGTAAAGTTATTTCCTAACAATACTTATGGCTAACAAACATCTAAAATCCTGTACATTCAATAATATTAATTTACACTACAATCATTCTGGCATTCACAGCATGTTATGACATAAAATATTGCCTCAAAGAAACGTCTCGATAATTAGCCCATGTAGAGGTATCGCGAGAAAAAATTAGTATCAAATTACGTGTTTGTGATACCAAAACCGTGAGGATGAATTGTGTGATAATTATCACAATATTTAATGAACGAAATTCCCAATTAATAGCAACAAACATTCTGCGTAAGCTTTAAGCCAATACTGCAAGTCATGTTAGAGTTTATTTTGCATCAACAGTACTTTTAGATCAGCTGAATTAAGTTATAGCTTTGCCACAACGTTTGGTGTAGTAATCTAAATTTGTCACTGTCTGACATGTCCAAAAATGAGGTTGTATTAAATATTCGTTTAACTTGCAATTTTTCTACCTCAATTTTCTTTACTTGAAAAACTTAGGGAAACAACGAATTTGACAGATTATGTGTATGGAGTCTAACGCAAACCATAGTGACACAAGATGGAACCTGGGCGCTAAACTGCTTTCAGCGAAGCAGCTAGCACTGTCGCCCTGTAAACAGACCCACTTATACGTACGTACCTTTTACTGAAAAGCCTTATTTTGGAGAGGGTCAGGGATATCGACGTGTGTGCTCCCTATGAAACTTTGATATGTGATTTTTGGGTTAAACGAAGTCCTTATTGCTCATAGGTAAGCGGCAGAGAAGGTGATAAAGTGAAAGACGAATACATAGTTATACTAGTTATGTTTTTGTAGCTTACAAGAATTTGTTTTCTTAATATCGTAGGTCTATAAAAGTTATTAATTATATGTAATAAGAAGTTTTGGAAACAGTGACCAAAATGACAAGTATTTATATTCTATGGTTAAAATGACAATAAGCATGCAGATTTTTATAATTTTCATTGCTAAAGGGTTCCAATTTCTTTGTTTGTCATAATAAATTGGTAAGTTTCGATATCGGATAAATACTTTAAATGGCGACACTAAGGGACTTTAGCTGTACTATTTAGATGAGAATAGCTTAATAAAATAAATAATTTAATCCGATTTCATCTGTTGTTTAGAGTTTCAGAGTATTACCCTTAATATGCAACAGTTTTATTGGACATACATTCAGTTATTGGCTGAAAAGATAATACAAATATTAAGGCCATGTATCTGTGAAACTTGGGTGAGAGTTTCTTTTTAATTTATAGTGTACTTACAACTTGAACTTTCATACTATACAATGCTTTATTATGAAAAATGTTAAAGCCACAAATGGCAATTTAATTGGTCCTTACGAGGCTTTTAAAGTACAATGATTTTTTAAAAAATAATTGAAGATTACTTCCCAAATACTTCATCATCATTCGTTACCTTACACCTTACATTACTTCTTCACATAGTCAACGCCTTTATTCGGCCCCTTGTACGGGAAACTAGTTTTCTATGCCTTCGTCAAAGAATGATGCCGCCTGTGACGAAAACCAAGTGTGCACTTCTTGTTTCCCAATCAAATGATGCGTTCAGATCTTGAGTTTGTTTGCCTGTATGTGGCCTAGTATTATCACTTGTTATTGTTTCCACATAAACCTCACACAATTGGCGAT
The DNA here is from genome assembly GCA_030765065.1 of Deroplatys truncata. Lineage (NCBI taxonomy): Eukaryota > Metazoa > Arthropoda > Insecta > Mantodea > Mantidae > Deroplatys > Deroplatys truncata. Next base: position 92,956,532 of record CM060979.1, read on the forward strand.
GAAAGTTTGCTGGCGTAACATTTTTCGCATTCAAAAAAGAATCACTGATCTGACTTCACAGTCGGAGGGTCGTTCGATTGTTTTGAACATTTCGTAGCGCTCTAACAACAGGAAAACGCAACGTGACGATCGCTCATAGCTGGAGGAAGTGATCGAGCATGCTAAAAATTGTGCAGCGGCAAAATATTAAAAAGTTATTTTCTTTAAAATCATCCTAGTAAGTAAATCATCGCTTTGAACTTTAAACTATGCTTTTCTCTATCCCTTCTTTTTCAGCATTTTTCTACTATTCAAAATGCTCCTTGGGTCACAATTTATTACTTTGAAATTTCTGTGCACTAGTGAAAACATATTAAATAGTTCAGCTGAAATCAATTATTTCGCATAACTCACAATTAAAAGTTGAAAAAGAATTAAATTTAAGATATTCACGTAAGAATGTCTTTATGTTTGTATAATAAAAGAATTTTGGAGTGATACGATAAACCCTAGTGTCCAAAGAGTATTTCGTATTATCGTAATATCAAAAAGTAATTAATTATGAATAAAACTTATTATCTTAATGAGTTTGCATGGCTCGTGAAAATGTAGTATGTTTTAAGTACTGATACAGTATTTATTTTCTGGAAGATACAAATAATTAAATAATAAATTATAATAAGATAGAGAAATAATTGCAATAAATAATTTCTGTATAATAAATCAATGTTTAATGTAATAATCCTGAGTTAAAAGACTTATCCGGAGAAAAAGGTAATTAGTGAGCGAAGTCATTAGTAAGGGCGTGAGTAGAGGACGCATTAGGCATAAAGATTTCTGGAATGTAGTTAGGTTATAGGTTCAATACGTTTGCAGAGTCAAGTAGACAGAAATTCTATAAAAGAGAAAAGTAATGAAATTCTAAGATTTGGAGAGGTACCCCATAGTAACAGTGTCACATAAGTACGCATACATAGAGCTTTGAGATTGGGTCGCAAGAGAAGTAACGTTGGTAGGGGTAACGATAGATAGGCAGAGCTCAAATTAATAAATGAGCGCGTATTGCTAAAATTCGCGTCTTACCTTTCTTTTCTTTCATGTACGGCCTGAGGGTCTTACAGTCTTTTACGTTGATGGGCAGTTCATAGCAACAATGACAAGACTTTGTGGTAGCCGCGAGGGGTTTTGACGGTAAGCATTAGTTTCTTTTATTGCGGAAACAGTTATTTCAAACCGTAAAATTAATACTGCAGAAGTAATCAGGTGTAATAAGTCAATTGGTATAGTTTCGACTGCCACAATTCATAATCAGATTCATTATTTATTCTTCAAAGGGTATGCCACTTGCTTCTATAGCTCAAGTATAAGATAAGGTTAAATTTATCAGTCAATTTAAACTGATGATATCTTTTCATATTCGGCCATGCTCAACCTGTTAGAAGCATTTCAAAGCCAACCACTGCAGCAGCCGGCAGCAGTTCCACAACAGATATTAAAGCAAACGGTATGGCTTCAAAAAGTGACGACCATCGGCATGCTTCAGTACATATTAAAGAAATCAAACTAAACAGGAGAAAACTGTGGATTTTCATAGATACATTATCTTAAAGCGTGTTAGTTTGCCTCCTCTGTATTTATTCAGAAGTCCATCAATCAATGGAAATTGAAGAAGTTAGTTTCTGCCCCACATATGAAGGCCAATTTGAAGAAGGTTGTTTGTTGCTGCTGCGTAAAGAAAATCAGTTTGAAGAAGGTGTATTATATTTCGACTGTTGGGGAGCCGAACTTTAAGTAGTTGAAACCGCACCTATGGTAAAAAGTTTCCGGTAGCCTCCGCCCCAAATGTGTTTTCCGGTGGCCTTTGCCCCAAATGGTTAAAAAAGAGTATTAACTTTGTAATTTTGACCGTTTCTTTAAATATTATATATTTATGCTTGTCTCGGCTGCGTCAATATTTATGTTTATTTAGAGACATGAATGTCTTAGCAGGGAGTGGTGCGACTGAAGAATGTAGGCCTACATAGATTTTAAGTTTTTCTTCACTCCATTTATTAATGCTTGACACGATGTAAATAACACTTCACTGAGAGAGAGAGAGCTGTGAGATTTGTTTTTTATTAAATACTTGCACTTTTTAACACGTAAAACTATTTTCGTCTCACACGAATACGTATTAAATTTCTCGAGGACACACCTCACGTCCGGTTAGGAACACTCTCTACAAGCAACTGACTTCTGAATTTGTAAATTTTGCTTTATTTTAGTTTCCGATTGGCTAACCCTAGTTCAATAGAATACCTTAATTTAACTAAAGCTTTTTTTTTTTTGGTTGTTGATTGGCTATTTTATAAACTGTCACAAAAATTACATTACTGTTTCCAAGAATCAGTAGCGTTATTAAACTTTCTTACTCATTATTGCCTCAAGGTTACCTCATTGTTAGCATTTTTAACCTATTATTCTCACAGCTCCTACATTATTAAATTACGTAATACATTCACATAACATTATTACACATGTATACAATAATATAAACATATACAATGACTGTAATATACAATTTTTATATATTGTTACATACACATATTGCTTTATGGCGGGCTGTTACTGAATTATATATATTATATAATTATACTGAAATCATTTAAGTGTTAAAAATACTGCCTCAAAATTCAAACCTTAAAGATGAGCACGACAAACCGAGTTGCATGAATCAGGTATGTGCTACCTTTCCATTTCCAAAGTTACATAAATATCTGTCACCTGTTTCTGCTATGAGTGGCAGTAAAGTTTAGTGTGGCATGAAGTGTAGATGATGTGATATCGGAAGTGTAGCAACAGATGGTGTCATAACAGGGATATTGTAGTTGAAGTCTGAATAGGCTTGGACCAGGCCCTGTCGTAAACTGACAAAAGCTAGCGTTTCTCGGGCCAGGTTGCATGAAAAATACTCAAATAAGAAATGTGTTGTTCTACCCTTTATCGTTTATTTTTACTTAGCCTCTACAAAATATTCTTATGAAAGCCAAGTTTACTATATGCTTCATATTAATCGAGAGAAACGTTTGAAGAAGCTTTATTACACAATTCGTTGCAGGTGCAAAGGGAAGTAGGAAACCGAATCGAGTCAGATGTTTAATAGTGGGGCGCTATATGCCGACCTTAAAATTAGAAGTATTTCCAGGATGCTGAGATAGACAGCTGAATAGAGAAAACAATAACATCTGATGTGTTACGCTACATGACTTTCTCTACTCCTGTACAAACTATGTTTACAAACGCTTATTCTCTATATGCTTCATGTTAATCGAGATATCTATATGTTAATCTTATTGCTAATTTTCTTGTAGATGCAAGGGGAATTGGTAGGCTTTAAGCTATAGTCAAATATTTTAAGAGCTGGTTGCTATGTGGAGTATTCCAGTTTCTTTGCATTACCAGGACAAAAAAATGAATAACGAATTTGAGAAAGAGTACAAGTATTGGAAAATTTAAGGGAATAACAAGCAATATCTCGAAAACGGTTCACTCAACAAAAAAATGTAAATGACATAAATTGTGTATTTTAACGGGATCTACATTTTTTGTGTAGTAAAATTTTGTCTATCTCTTATGGTTTACCAGTTATGCAAAAGTCGTTCACAATGGAGAATACTTTTGGAGACCTTCCCAGAAAATTCAAGATATACATTTTATTTGTCATAAAAATATCTTAAACATATGATATTTTAATCAAAATCGTTAGAGCCATTTTTGAGAAAATTGAACTTTTCGAAAAATCTTCCATGTAATGGGTAATCTGGGGTGGGGGGATTTTCTTGAAAACCTTCGTGTCGCATCTCTGGAAGATACTGAACCTAAATACCAAGTTTGGTGTTTATCCGACTGTTCGTTTCTGAGTTATGCTGTTCACAGACAGACACACACATACACACACACACACGTTTCCAAAAATGCTTTTTTTTTGGATTCAGGGTGTCTCAAAACATGTATTTCCGGTGAAATCTCGGTATCAAATTTTTGGGTGGAATACAATACTTCCCCTACTTACTGTACGTAGTAGATAAAGTAAAAAATCTGATGTGTTACACTCACATGACTTTCTCTACTCTTGTAAAACTATTTTTATAAACGCTTATTCTCCATATGCTTCATGTTAATCGAGATATCGAGATGTCAATCTGATTGCTAATTTTCTTGTAGATGCAAGGGGAATATGGTAGGTTTTAAGCGATAGTCAAATTTTTAAGCATTGGTTGCTATGTGGCGCATTCCAATCTCTTTGCATGTCCAGGACATAAAAAAATGAATAACGAATTTGAGAAAAAGTATAAGTATTGGAAAATTTAAGGAAATAACAAGCAATATCTCGAAAACGGTTCACTCAACAAAAAATGTATGTGACATAACCTGTGTGTTTTAACGCGATCTACATTTTTTGTGCAGTAAAATTTTGTCTATCTCTTATGCTTTACCAGTTATGCAAAAGCCGTTCACAATAAAGAACACTTTTGGAGACATTCCCAGAAAATTCGAGATATGCATTTCATTTGTCACAAAAATATCTTAAACATATGATATTTTAATCAAAATCGTTAGATCCATTTTTGAGAAAATTAAAATTTTCGAAAAATGTTCCAAGTAAAGGGTAATCTGGGGGGGGGATTTTCTTGAAAACCTTCGTGTCGCATCTCTGGGACTGAACCTAAATATACCAAGTTTGGTGTTTATCCGAATGTTCGTTTCTGAGTTATGCAGCTCACAGTCTCACACACACACACACACACACACACACACACACACACACACACACACGGGTATGTTTCCAAAAATGCTTTTTTTGTATTCAGGGGGTCTCAAAACATGTATTTCCGGTGAAATCTCGGTATCGAATTTTTGGGTGGATTACAATACTTCCCATACTTACTGTACGTAGTGGAGAAAGTAAAAATGGCACAAACTACTGAAATGGTTGATGCTACAAAAGCTTCTTGAAATAAATTACGTTTTTCTACATGTTTAAGTAGTACATTTTTATCGCTATCTTTATGGTTTAGTAGTTATATAAAATTATACATTTCTTCTTAGGATAGAAGCGGAGGGGGGCTTAGCACCTCGACCCATGCAGATCTTTTGTACCTAGGGCCCTGACGGGGTGTCCCCGGGAGGGAGGGAGGAGGTAAGAGAAGACAACGAAGGGCTGAACCAGGAGGCACAACAAGCAGTGGCAAGGTCTCTTCTGTTTACAGATTTGAACTCCCCGGATGGTGGCTGGTGCAGCCGGTTCCCCTCCACCGTATAGGCTAACATGTCTCAATCCGAGGAACGATCTACAGAACATTCTTTTCCCCTGCCATGTACACGCCGAGATCCCCACCGACACTTGCAACCCTGAAAGAAACCAAGCGGATGAAAGGTGAAGTAAAATGAGAATGGAGACGAAATGGAGGGACAGGAAAATTGAAGGAAGTAATCATAATTCCCAACATTCACCTGGTGACTCGAGGAAACCCCGAAAAAAACCCATGGGTCAGGAAGGTCAGCCATCGGAATCAAACCCACAACCTCCCGAATGCGGCCAGAAACGTTACCACTTGAGGCATCCAGCTCGGCATGTAAGCATTTAAACATATGGTATTTTAATCAAAATCGTTAGATTTTTTACATATTTTCCATGTAAAGATATTTTGAGGTGGAGTATTTTCCTGAAAATCTTCGTGTCATATCTTTGAAAGATGCTGAACCTAAATACCAAGTTTGGTATTTATTGAACATTTCGTTTTGGGGTTATGCTCTTTACTGTCACATACGCACATACTTTTTAACCTCAAAACATGTATTTCTAGTGAAATCTCGAGATTGATTTTTTTTTAGGTTAAATACAATATACTTCCTCCTAACTACTATAGGCAGGTGGCAGAGTAAGTAATTACATCATTAATTAGGTCCGCTAATTAATACATTACAAATATGCAGATACGCCGATAATAACAGAATTATCGTAGTTTTCTTCGGAATTGTTTATTATTTTATCCAAATGGGCTTGGACAGAACTCCGGCAATAACATTTCCTCAGCCTGCGTCTCGTTTCAATTCGGACTCTACTTAGAATCTCGGTCCTGCAGACTGCTTAAACATAGCTCCGCGAGTTTACATCCCCATGAAGAGAAAGTATACGTTGTCATATTTAAAAGATTACAAGGAGCCGACTTCTTATCTTTGAACATACACATGTATGTATTCACCCATAGTTTCACGTCAAAGAGTTAAAAATAATTACGCATCCGCGCCATCTGTCCGGCGTAGACCTGAAATACGATTAGGAAATGGAATGAAAGGGAAATGAGGGAAAGAAAATCGTGGTACATGAGGAACGACCCCAGCATTCGTCTACCGACCAGGGAAAGCCATGAAAAAACCATCAATGGTTGACGGAATCGAACCTGGGACCTCAGAAATGCAAGCTTCACACGTTACCGCGAAGACATCTGACTCGGTGCATTAGGAAATAAAGAGTTCCCTTATATAAAATTATATTAACCACTTAGGTGCGTTTAGTGAGCTGATTCTTTGTGAATCGATAAATATTGCCTGCAACCAGAGATAAATTTGGTACGTGGCTCAGCAAATAGTTATAACCTATTTATTTCCTTATTCCCCATGTAAGTAGGATGTATTTTAATCAAATACATCATAACAACCAACGAGTTAATGAATGAGCAAACACGCTTGTAAACCTAATTATTAGGAATGACTGGTAATGGTCCTACATGCTGAAGGATAGCTTAGATTAAAAATATCAAGAGACCAAATTGCTCCAACCTGAATCTCAGGATCAGACATACAAAATGGAATGCGAGATTGTGATCCTACACAACACTGTGGTAGGCCTGAGTTATTGAAATCTGGTATATATATAAGGCATACAACTAGAAAAAGGCGAAGCTAGCTTAATAATATGTATGCACAATTAGTTTCGCAACCGAGTTATCACTTCACTTAGTGGATTAAGACCATGCAGTCACAGATTTGGTACAGTTTCTAGGAGCAAAGAAATAAGTTCCCAGTGAACTGACGTAAAAATTATATTTGTGAAAACAGGTCTATGTTTTGAGCGTAAGGATGTAAACATGACTCCCCTCCCATTGCCTAGACCAGCACAACATAACGCTCTGTGCGCTGTTAGGTTCACTCCTATGTACTCGAAGCCGAATAAGACAACCATGAAGTAACATGTCATTATGAGGTAGCGTAGTAACTGTAAGGAGGCAAGACAATCTGCTAAGCAAAGTTAGGGCACCAATCTGTGCTTTAGCTTATTTCCTGAGGGAAGAACCCTCCTCACATTGCTGGTTAAATTAACCTTAGGTAGCAGCTGAACAGAGTGCAGAAAACCTCAATAGCGCCCCTTTCGAAATCTACCGCCTTATCGACTGAGCAGTTCACAACCTCCTGTACTAAAGGGGCTCTTCTGAACCTCCATGTAAACATATTGTTAATGGTAATGGTATTTGACGTTCCAACAGAGAGATAGTTCTTCACTTTCAGAGCATACACACACTCTCTCCTCAAACACCTTCTATAACCCAACACTTTCTACACAGTCTTTCTCTCACGTTGTGTTTTTTATTTTAAATGCATATACACAGTATATAGAGTGGGCCATTTAAGTTGAGACTGCACAATATCTCCAAATCTGAACGTTGTAGAAAGAAATGTCTTTAATAAAAGTTGCTTGATATTATGGGGAAAAATAAATGTCATTAGTCGTGTTTTATTTGGAGGACGTTGTAATGATCATTTAAGGGTCAATTTAATTCTTTTAAATGGGAACCTACCTTTATGTTGTTATTTCACTCCTCATAAAAAACTAAACCACATTTATATAAAGCACTTTGCAATTGTTCTTACACCAACGTAAATACCAACGAAAATTCTAAATGACTGTGTACGAAGAGCGCAATGAATGGTTATACTATCCACAGATGGTCATTTTCGTAATCGGAACCAACATTTTTTTATTTTGTTTTCTTATTCCTCGTGTTAAACAGCTTTTTATAAACCATTTTATAATGAGAAAATAGCATACAAAACGTAGGTTCCCATTTAAAAACATTAAACTGACCCCAAAATGACTATCATAACGTCCTCCACAAAAAAAGACTAATGCAATTTACTTTCGCCCATGATATCAAGCAACTTTTACTAAAGACATTTTTTTCTGCAACGCTTAGTTTTGGCGATATTGTACAGTCTCAACTTAAATGGTCTACCCTGTATATTTTCTTCTTCATTATCAATTGGGTAACTAATCGTTAAACCTTGCCGCAAACTTTCTGTATAATAAATCGCATAAACTTTGTCATTAAGATGTAAGAATCGTTCCTAACTCCATCATAAACCTAGTGAGATAGCACCGTGGTAACGAGTGAGGCTCGCGTTCGGGTGGTACCGGGTTCGATTCACGTTGAACCGGCCACTCAGATCTTGCGATTTGTCGCGGTTTCCCTGGTTTGCATAGGAATGCTAGGGTGGATATAATGCAGCGAATTTTCTGTGGTTCATATCCTATCATTTCGATTATTTATAATGCTTTAGGATCGACGGATCAGGCGAAATTCTCCTCCGCTTACTGATAACCACATATTCCAACAAACTTTTGTAATTGGAACTAATTCGGGCTGGTTGAAGTAGTTTGTTGCTTCACGTATGGAAAGCCGATTTGAAGTAGGAGTTGTATTGTTCTTATGTTGGGGAGCCGAACTTGAAGTAGTTGCAACCGTACGTATGGTAAAAATAATGTTTTAGGTAGTCTTCGCCCCTAGTTTTAAAAATACTAATTTTGTAATTTGCTGTTTCTTTAAATATTATACATTTATGTTTACCTCGGCTGCGTCAGTATTAATTTGTAGAGACATGAATTTCTTAGCAGGGCGTGATGCGGCTGAAGAATGTAGGCTTACACAGATTATAATTTTTTCTTCACTCCTTTTATTAATCCTTGACACGATTTAAATAACACTTCACTGATATAGAGAAAGCTGTGAGATTATTTATTAATTACTTGCCCTTTTTAACACGTAAACTATTTTTGTCTCACACTGAACATGTATTAAACTTCTCGAGGACGCGTCTCGCCTCCGGTTAGGAACGCTGTCTACAACAACTGAATTCTGAATTTGTACAATTTGTCCTATTTCAGTTTCTGATTGGCTATTCCTACTCCAATAGTATACTTTAATTAACTTAATCTTTTTTCTGGTTGTTGATTGGCTATTTTATAAACTGTCTCAAAAATTATATTGTTTCCACGAATTACTAGCAGTATTATTAAACTTTCTAATTCATTATTGCCTCAAGGTTACCTCATTGTCAGCAACTTTAGATCTATTATTCCCATGGCGCCTACATTATTAAATTACGTAATACATTCACAAAACATTATTGAACGTACATAATAATATAAACATTAATACAATGACTGTTACATGCATTTTTATATATTGTTAATACATGTATTGCTTTAAGGCGGGCTGTTATTATGTTTTATATATTATATAATTAGAACTGAAATCATTTTAAATGTTAAAAATACTGCCTCACGGTTCAGACAAATAATTGTTCCGAATAACCAAACCATAGATTTTATGGTAACATGGGTAAGGAGGAGCCCATAAACTTTTCTCAACCTGAGGAAGATCATATGCCTTGGGAATTCTGTTTGGAATTTCTTCTGCTGTAGGTATTAAAGTTGTGTATACTATATTTCCATTCGTTAAAATGTCCTGCAGCTCGTTCGCATTAATTCACACAATGTACTCTTCTGAAACTACATGGTGATACCACCTTTGCAAAATATTAATTTTGTATTTTCTTGGTATTAAATTAATTCGAAATTTGGTATTTCAAATGTAGCAAGTATTCTTACATATTTTTGAGTTTCACCTACTAAATCAATATCTATTCAATTAAAAAAGTGTGACTCAAAAAGCACCACAGGCACAATTCTATAAAATTTGTGGCATACCTGCAAATATAAAACGGAGTGTTGGTTAGGGGAGATGGGAAATGTCCTAAAAGAAATTGGCATGAGGAATATTTTCCTATTAGATAAATATAATAATAGTGGGTTTTGGAAAGAAGTGAGATTGAGGGTGGAAGATATCGAGAAACAAGAGATATGGGCTAGTTTTGAAGATAAAAGGTCATTGATCTTGTATAAATCAGTTAAAAGAGATTGGGGAAGGGAGAAGTATGTAGATATATGTAATCAATTTGGTAGAATAGGTCTTGCGTGGATGCGCACAGGAGTAATATTTTTAAAAAGGAATGGATATAATGGCTCGGGGAGATGTATTATGTGTGATGAATCGGGTAGTACTTTTCATTGTCTAATAGAATGTGATAAGGTTAAAAGGTGGAGAGAGGTTATATGGAATAAAAAATGGGACAAGTTAAACAAAGAAGCAGTAGCATTAAGAATGTTGGGAAGCACAAAAGTAGAAATAATTAAAATGATGGGGACATTTTTAGGCAACACAAGGGATAAGTGGATAAGGAGCTTAAGAAAGGTACAGCTGAACGAGCATAATTTGTAAAGTGGAGAGATGGTATAGTAGCTTTATCCCATATATACAGCCTAGGGGCTAAATATGGGGGAGCTAGAAAACTGGTGCACTAGACATAAGTTTTAGATGTAAGCTTTATTTGTATTATTGTAATAATGATGAAATAAATATTACATTACTTTACATTATAAAACGGATAAAAGCACAATAAACTATGTTACTTAACATTAATTACTATAAAATTCCCTATGCATTAGGGCTATTTTGGAAAATATTTGTATAGTGAAAGTTAACTGCCGAAGTACTTAAAACTCCCTTAAGTATCATCGCATCGTGAACAAAAACGCAATGTGGCAAGATGGTATTGTTCCTTTTGTATAACCAAGCGTGTTGACTCAGGCGGTTACATCTGTGGGCCGCATTCGGGATCGATCCCCAGCGACCGTCCACTCTTGATTCATGGTTCTTTTCGGGGGTTTTCCCGAGTCACCAGGAGAATGCTGGGATATTTTTCGTTCATCCTCCGAAAGTCCTGACCCTCCATTTTGTTCATTCTTAATTCCATTTATATGCATCCCGTTGGTCTCTTTCAGGATCGGAAGTGTCGGCGATGGTGTTTCGGTGCAGCGTGGCGGGGGAAAAGGATGCTCTTTGTCACTCTTCCATCCCTTGGCTTTAGGCTGGCTGCCGGAAATTTTCTATTTGGAAACTCAAGGACCCTGCCATTGCTGTGCCGTCGCTTCTGGTTCCGGCCTCACGATGTCTCCTCTCGCCTCATTCTTCCTCCCGGGAACGCCTCCTCGTGGGGCGTAGGTATCATAGCCACTCTTTCTCCAAATTTGAGGCAGTTAGCATTTGTCCTTTAAAAGAATGCTCACATGTCTTATAAAAGCAGACACGTTCAGGTAATTTGTGCTTTAAAAACCCATAGAACTCAACGTATCTGCCATCCAGCTGCACGATATAGCATTAAAATCTGATGTGCAACATTCAGAACTTCCTCTAATATGATGCAGTAATTTGTATCACAAATTACTTAAATGTAAATAATGATTGTAATATAAATATGCATTATTATGTGACATTGATTTGAGATGTTTGTTGATTGTAATTATTGTTGGGAAGTAAGTTTATACTGCCTTACTGAAACTGTCAATAATAGCGTGCAATAATGCAGCGAGGGGGTGAGCTGTTTATCATTATTGGAAACGAGGAAGTTACGTAATATTGGCGCGTTTTTCTTTTAGAATTTGCTGGAACATTTCCCTAGAGCATATGTATTCATAATTTTCATTGGATATAAAAATAGACGCTAATGTTGGCGCGTTTTATTAGCCAATTGCAGTTCAGTTATAATCTTTAGGCATATCTGGGTGAAGGAGTATAAAAAGAGTAGGTTAGAGGTAGACCCCGTCAGTTCATCAAAATTCTTTGTACACTACACGTCGCATTCCCGTCAGTTCGTCGAAAGTATTTGTACGGCACACTTCGGATATCAATTTGCAGGTTACGCGTAACAGAGTTATGAAAAATCTCAAGTGTTATAAAGTTAATTATACAAAAAGTTGAAGTACGCGAATTAAGAATTATCAGTAATGAAGTTATTATAACAGTTTCAGTTTGGCGAGTGTCAAGATCAATGTGTAAATGTGATAGTTAACGTGTTCGACAATAAAAGTGTAAAACAAATTTCTTCATCAGTGTTATCTTTGGATAAAAGATTCCTTTCCGTTTACACAACCTGTATAAAGAGAAGTGCTTGACCAAAAGGATAATAGCTAGCCGGAGGACAGAGAACCAAAATTAAATAAAATAACAGTAGCATTTTTTCAAACAAAAACTAATACTGCCGCAAATTGCTAACACCAGATGGAGCTAACAAACCTAACAAATGAATCACGTTAACAGATGGCTTCAACACGTTGAGTAAACACACATACACAAAAACATTATAAGTAATTACACCCGCAAATAATTATTCACAAACTCTTCTGAAGAATAATTATTAAAAGCTTATTCTTTTGTTTACTTCATGTTAGTCGAGATAAACATTTGTAGAAATGTAGATACAATCAGAAGAGGGGAATACAGTAGGTTTGAGTGATAGTCAAATGTTTTAGGAGCAGGTCGCCATGCAATGACTTTGAAATCTGTTCTCTTGTACGACTAGGAAAAAAACAAAAAAAAAACGAATAACCACTTCCCTTTGAGGAAAGTATTAAGTATTTGAGCATTCAAACTAATTAAAATTCTTAATATCTCAGAAACAGTTAACTCCACAAAAACATTATTTCAGTTAATTGTGTACTTTAGAGACATCTACATATTTTGCATGGTAATATTTTTTCCACCTCTTATGGTTTACCAGTTATTCGAAAGTAATACACTTCAGCAGCTATTCTTAAAAAATTAAAAATATGCAATTTATTTGTTTTTCATATATGCTCAACATATGGTAATCTAACAATTGTTAAGAGTCATTTTGAGAAGATAAAAATGATGAAAAACTTTGCATGTAAAGGGTAATTTGGAGTGGAGGAATCTTCTTGAAAATCTTCGCGTCGGATCCTCGGAGGATGTTGAATTTAATACCAAGTTTGGTATTTAATCGACTTTTCGTTTTCAAGTTATGCTGTTTACACACACAAACACACAGCAGTTTTTCTAAAATGATTTTTTGTCGTTTCATTGGGCCACAAAATTTGAATTTCTGCTGAAATCTTGATATCGAACTTTTAGACCCATGAGTTTTTCGTGGTTTTCCCGGGTCTGAAGGCGTATTATGGGGTGGTTCATCTTATACCACGACTTTCCTGCCCCTCATTTCCTGCCCATCATCTTCCTTGTCATCTGTTTCAAGGTTGTAGGACTAGGCGACGATGTTCTGCGGGTTGCGGCTGGGCGGTGGTGTGTGCTCTGCAGAGGTTTCTTCCCTGACGTCATCGCGGGACTGTTCAGTTAGATCTCTTCTCCGACTGGACCCTGTGTGAGGGACCGACAAGGGTTCGGTGGCTTGTGGATGGACCCGGGCTGCGTCGGGTGCGTTCGATCTGGAACCGTTACAGACTCCGTCCATGCTTACGCCTGTCATCATCCGGATCTGGTCGTCCTTCGGATTCCTCCCTCCCAGAGGTCACCGTAGACGCAAAAGGGCCATGACGGCCAATTCCCGGGATCCGACTCGGTTGCGGAGGTCCATCCGTTCTTCCGTACCTTTGCCTTTTACTATAAGTACGCAATAGAGAACTTAAATAGTCTTTTACTCCCAACAATCCTATATTAATAGCATATTTCCTCCAAAAAGAAAACGCAGTGACTCCAAACGCATGGGTAAAAACCGCTGTGCCTAGCGTCACGTACGGAATGATACCCTTAAGAAAAGTCATTCCGACATATCTTTACTGTTTTGTAAAAAGTTTATCTTAAGCCAACAAATGATGTATTTCTTTTTTTTCTACCAATATTACAAAAGTAGCGCTTAAAATATTCGGATAACTTGAAACAGTTTTCGTATAACTTTTTAAAAAGTCTAATACTATATTCACACAAGCTTGTGTATGCATTAACGTTTATTTTACATAACTTCTACACAGTATTCCTATGGAACCTCGTTTTTCTATACAGGTCTTGGTAATCAAGATAAATCTTTGCATAACTAGTTTCATTACATTTTGTTGTAGGCAAAAGGAGGATAGAGGAAACCAGTCGATAGGCGTTTAAATGCTATAAGCTGGCCTTCAAATTCCACACTCTTTCCATGATATTACGGGAAACAAATGAATAGCGATGTCACTTTAAAAATTAGAAGCATTGTACTACTCAAATGGCTGATGCCACAAGAAAGGTTGTTTAAAATAAATTATGTGTTTTAAAGAGATCTGCATTTTCTGTGTGGTATGCTTTTGTCCATTACTTATACTGGCTTATTCAAAATTCTTTCTGAATGAAGGGAACTTCACAGCATATTCCCAGAAAATTCAATACTTACAGTTTGTCAGTAAATCTCTTAAATGTATGGTATTTTATTTATATGCGCAATAGCCATTTTTGGTGGGGGGTTTCCTTGAAAATCTTCGTGCTGCATTTTCAAAAGATACAGAGCTTAAATGCCAAACTTGGTATTTGTTAGACTTTCAATTATGCTGTTCACAGATAGACACACAGAAACATACACACACAGGCGTGCATCTACAAAACAAATCCTTTTGTGTTATCAGGGGGCCTCAAAATGTGTATTTCAGGTAAAATCTCGACATCAGTTTTTTTTGGGTGGAATACAATACATCGTCTACTTACTGTAGGTACGTAATACAGAAAGAAAAAATGATACAATTTCGTTGGATTAATTTTCGTGAAAATAAGACATATACATTCTTTACTACAAACACCGCTCGTGTATTTGAGAACATATACTGTCGTGGTTACAAATTAAAAAATACAGCGTTAGTGTCTTGCTTTCGTGAGCGCTAGTGTAAAATAACTACATCAAAATTCTGCAACTTAATCAGGGCTTAAAAGTAATAAAACAGTATAGGCTAGAATGATATTTTAATTGTCTTGATCTTGTCTTACCCTATGCAATACTAAAATAAATTTACCTTAGCAATATTGGCTGTATTAACCGAACAGGAAGGCTCAGGCGTAACGTCGGTGGTCCGCATTGGGGAGTTCGCGGTTCGATTTCCGGTGACCGCCCACTCTGGCCCATGGGTTTTTCGAGGTTTCCCCCAGTCACCACGGCTCTCCTTTCTCCCATTTCCTGTATCCATCATCTTCCTTGTCATCTGTTTCAGGATTTAAGGACCAGGAAACGGTGTTCTGCGGGTTGCGGCCGGGAGGTGTCTTGCGCTCTGTAAAGGTTTCTTCCCTGGCATCGTTGCGGTACCGCTCAATTAGGTCTCTCTTCAGAAGAGTCGGATGCGTTCTATCTGGAAACGTTAGGGGCCCCGTCGGCTTGCGCCCATTGGCATCCGGATCTGGCCGCCCTTCGGGGAATCTCCCCCTCATCCTTTTACTTTACCTTTCGGCTGTATTACAGAAAAGATCTTGGAAGAAAGAAACTAATCATCATTTATCTTTCTATGGCAAAAACAACAATACGAAGAAAGGAAAAATGCTTTTATAAAAACTACGTATTTTAATGAATCAAAATTGCTAAAATTGACGATACGCTATATTAATGCTATCCTTTGTTGTTTTCGTTTTCTTTACTATATTGTTATTTGTGCTTGGAAATGAGCAATTTCATTTCCAATTAGTTAAATCTTTCAACTTAACTACATAGTCGCAGAAAGCTCTCCTGTTAAACATGAAAGGATATTTGCTTTTGGGGAACTTAGCCCGAAAGCTATAATATTCTTTAATTAACACTGACGTGTCCATAAGTCACATACGCAGGTTAATAAGAAACGCATAATCAAGTGTTTTAGTAATATTTTTATCCAAGTGTTTCAATATCCTGTTCCGAGAATGCAATATATTACATCATGGAACTCCGAGCGCCCCGCCGGGAAGCGAAATAGGACATCCCCTCTTCTTCGCTACTCCGCTATATATCTCCGCCAACAATTAATTGATGTTTCAATTTGCAACAGAAAGATGGATAGGATGGAGCTTTTGCAGTTCTACGGAAACGCTGCACGCAAGCCCTTGTAAGTGATGATGCGCCGCATTAAACCCCAAAATACAAGTTTTCCTTTTCTAGTAGTAAGGGCTGCTATCTGAGAAGTATATACTGAGGAAAACATATTTCTAAATTTATAAACCTTAGATTTAAATAAAACTAAGTTGTTGCTATGTACATTTTATAGCGGCATGCTGCTATGTTAACATGACAGAATGGGAATTTATCAGAAAATACTACTCACTTCAAAAGTAAGCCCATGTATCATAAGTACACCTTTATGGAATTATGTTAATGAAAATCTGTTTATATATTCTTTCAATATCATTAACATTTTCAATTTCAATTTAAATTTCGTTGTTTGTCCACTAAATCGGAAGTTGTTTTACAAAATGCCAACTACAGGACTGAAATACTTCTTTAAAAAAATCTCATGTGTTGCTCTTGTACAAATATTCTTACAAGCACCCAATTTCCATCTACTTTATGTTAATCGAGATAAACATATGCAGAAACTACCTTATTTCTAATTTTCTTGTAAGTGCAATGGGAATATGTTAGGCTTTAAACGATAGTCAAATGTTTTAAGAGCTGTCGGTATGTGGAGCACTCCATTCTCTTTGCAACTCCAAGACATTTAAAAAAAACGAATAAGGAATTTTTCTCCCATTTTCTCCTATTAGAGAGAAAGTATAAGTATTGAAAAATTCAAACAAATAACAAGGAATATCTCGGAAATGGTTCACCCCAGAAAAAAATGTATATGGCATAAGTAGGATATATAGGAGAGAGCTGGCACAGTTTTTTGCGTTTATATGGGAAAGGATAGGGAAAACGAAGGTAGATGCTAGGTTGAGAGAGTCTTCAAGGAGGAAAATGCGTTTATATGGGAGAGATAGGGAATACCAGGGCTGATGCTAGGCTAATCAGATGCTAAAGGAGGGAGGGATATGCTTTATATGAGACAGATAGGGAATACGTGGAGAGGTGCTAGGCTAGACAGAGGCTGAGTAATGTATGGTTTATATGAGCGGTATAGGAAAACGATGAGAGGTGTTAGACTAGACAAGGCTTGAAACGTAGTGCATGGTTTATATGAGAGATATAGGAAAACGAGGAAAGGTGTTAGGCTAGGCAGAAGTCGAGGAGTAGAGTAAGGTTTATATGAGAAGTATAGGAAAACGAGGAGAGGTATTAGGTTAGGAGAATTGAGTTTGTGTTTATAAGGAGAGACGAGAAAACGGAGAGAGATCCTATGCTAGGATAGACAGGTGTTAAAGTTAGGTTAGATAGGAAACCAAGGAGTGATACTCAGCTAGAGGGGGGGAGGGTAGGAGGGAATGAGCTTTTGAGAGGTAGGGGATACGGGGAGTGGTGTTAGACTAGACAGGGCTTGAAACGTAGGGCATGGTTTATATGTATGAGAAGTATAGGAACAGGAAGAGGGGTGCTAGGCTAGACAGAGGTTGAGGAGTAGAGTATAGTTTATATGAGAGGTATAGGAAAACGAGGAGAGGAGTTAGACTAGACAGAGGTCGAGGAGCAGAGTATGGTTTATGTGAGAGTCATAGGTAAACGAGAGAGGCGTTAGGCTAGACAGAGCTAGAGGAGTAGAGTATGGTTTATATGAGAGGTATAGGAACAGGAGGAGAGGTGTTAGGCTAGACAGGTAGTGTAGCAGTAGGAATATGGACTTATATACAGGAGAGATAGGGAATAGGAGGTGCTAGACTTGAAAGCGACTTTAGAAGTGAACATAGTGGAAAACTGTTTCATGTCAATGTTCTAGACATGCCCATCACGTAACCTATTCAGGGAAAAGGTGACTCGTTCAGGGGAAAAAGGTGACTGCTCAGGGAAAAAGGAGACCCACAAAGGGAAAAAGTTGACTAGCAAAGGGAAAAACGTAACCAGCAAAGGGAAAAAGGCGACCAGCAAAGGGAAAAATGTGACCAGCAAAGGGAAAAAGGCGACATGCAACGGGAAAAAGGTGACCAGTAAAGGGGAAAATGTCACCAGCAAAGGGAAAAAGGCGACCACCAAAGGGAAAAAGGTGAGCCATAAAGGGAAAAAGGTGACCTGCAACGGGAAAAGCTAACCCACTAACACTAACAGGTAAGTAATTCAGGTAGTATTGCAAGAGGCGGACTGGATCATAGCAGTGTATGATTTCACAGGTAATTCAGCTAGTATCGTATGCATTTAGGCTAATTCGTCTAGTAACACAGGATAGATTCCAGATGCTAACTGCATCATGGCTCTGCATGATTTCACAGATAATTCAGCTAGTATCGTAGGTGTTTAGAGTAATTAAGCAAGTATCACAGGAGGCTAGATTCCAGGGTTGGGTATAGCATAGTTTCGTATTTCAGAGGGTATCGTAGGTATTTAGGATAATTCAAGTAACATAGGTGTTTAGAGTAATTAAGCAAGCATTACAGGAGGGTAGGTTCCAGGGGTTGGTTATAACCTAGCTTCGTATTTCACAGATAGTTCAGGTAATATCGTAAGTATTTGAGGTAATCGACAGAGCTTCACAGATATTATTGATAATTTCGATCAGAGATTTGTATCACAGCTATTTAAGGTAAATGCAGATGATTCAGGTTGTATCAATGGTATTTGAGTCATTTTAACAGGTAATTCTGATAGTATCACAGGTGCTCGTGCTAATTTAGAGCAGGAATTCGTATCAGAGCTAGTTAAGGTAATTTCACATGATTCGGGTAGTATCACAGGTATTTAAATCATTTTCATAGCCAATTCAGCTAGTATCGTGAGCATTTAAGCTAATTCAGCTAGTATCACAGGAGGCTAGATTCCAGAGGCTAACTGCATCATAGCTATGCATGATTTCACAGCTAATTCAGCTAGTATCGTAGGTATTTAGGCTAATTCAGGTAGTATCACAGGAGGCTAGAATCCAGGGTTGGGTATAGCATAGTTTCATATTTCAAGGTAATTCAGAGGGTATCGTAGGTATTTAGGATAATTCAAGTAACATAGATGCTTAGAGTAATTAAGCAAGCATTACAGGAGGGTAGGTTCCAGGGGTTGGTTATAGCCTAGTTTCGTATTTTACAGATAGTTCAGGTAATATCATAAGTATTTGGATAATCAGCATAGTTTCACAGATGCTCGTAATAATTTCGATCAGAGATTTTGTATCACGGCTATTTAAGGTAAATGCAGCTGATTCAGGTTGTATCAATGGTATTTGAGTCATTTTAATAGGCAATTCTGATAGTATCACAGGTGCTCGTACTAATTTAGAGCAGGAATTCGTATCTGAGCTATTTAATGTAATTTCACACGATTCGGGTAGTATCACAGGTATTTAAGTCATTTTAACAGGCAATTCAGTTAGTATCACAGGAGGCTAGATTCCAGAGGCTAACTGCATCATAGCTATGCATGATTTCACAGCTAATTCAGCTAGTATCGTAGGTATTTAGGCTAATTCAGGTAGTATCACAGGAGGCTAGATTCCAGGGTTGGGTATAGCATAGTTTCATATTTCAAGGTAATTCAGAGGGTATCGTAGGTATTTAGGATAATTCAAGTAACATAGATGCTTAGAGTAATTAAGCAAGCATTACAGGAGGGTAGGTTCCAGGGGTTGGTTATAGCCTAGTTTCGTATTTTACAGATAGTTCAGGTAATATCATAAGTATTTGGATAATCAGCATAGTTTCACAGATGCTCGTAATAATTTCGATCAGAGATTTTGTATCACGGCTATTTAAGGTAAATGCAGCTGATTCAGGTTGTATCAATGGTATTTGAGTCATTTTAATAGGCAATTCTGATAGTATCACAGGTGCTCGTACTAATTTAGAGCAGGAATTCGTATCTGAGCTATTTAATGTAATTTCACACGATTCGGGTAGTATCACAGGTATTTAAGTCATTTTAACAGGCAATTCAACTAGTATCACAGGTACTCATGGTAATATAGAGAGTAATTCGATTATAAAACTTTTCTCATCCAACGTTACAACAATTTATATACTTTTTTCTAAATCTTACAAACTTATTATATTTTAAGCACTTATTGTACGATGCGGAGAGGGATAAACTGCATATTGGTTCACAAATTGAAAAGCTTTACGTCAACATACCTTTATTTTAGTTCGTTATAGATGTCTCTCCCCTTTTATCTAGGCTTGAGACTAGCACTAGGATTGCTCCTAATGGCAGGGTTACCACCTTCCCTTCCATCTTCTTCTTTCTTCATCAGGCGTCAGCTATCTGCATATACAGCACACAGATACCTTCTTTTTTAAGATTGTAGACTCACTAGAAAATCTTTATCTTTAACTTACATTCTTTTAAGCACTGTTTGTAATGGCGTAATGTCCATACGCATATGTTGTTATCCCGTCCTCAGCAATAATTCTTTTATCATCAAACGGAGTCAATGCAATTTTATTCACTTGTACTGTAGCAAGGGCATGCTTTCGTGATAGGATCAGATTCATAGGTGTTCTGATGATTTCACTGGTTTTAAGACAGTCTGTATAGCTGTCAAACGAAATGTACTGCTTAATAGCGCTACGTTTTATACCTTTAATCTTTTTTATCATTGACCCTTGAATATCTAAGGCTTACATCTTAGGACGTAGTCCAACAAAGCGTAGGATGATTTTGCTATTAGCCTCATCTTTAAATTTTCCCAATACCTTCTTGTTCTGAGTAGAATAACATATATGGTTGGCAGGGTAATCAGCTGTATCGAGATGTTCAAGAAAACGTAGCTTGTCCTGGTACACATCTTCAGTTGTTACACGATGAATGAACGAATCAGTGTCCATATACATAAGCTTCAGGTTTTCAGCTCCATAATAAGGCAACAAAACGTCGTAATGATAGTTATACATTAATGTCTTGGAGATGTCCAACACACTCATACCAATGTATATAGGCTTGTTGAATACAATCTGACGAGAGGCCATATGTACAGCAGCTAGATTATCAGCATATATCGTCCTGTCGATAAACGTAGGCTTGGCGATCAGCTTCTCTAGAGTTTTTTCATTGGTCACCAGTCGTATATCCATACGATTACGCAGGTTCTCCATAGTTTTTCCAAACATAGCGTTGTTAAAGAGTTTGTAGAGATCCTTCTCGAAATCATTTGCAGCTTGTTGTCGTAGCCTGTTGTTAAATTCCACATAAGGTTTCAACCACTGAGACTGTCGGAATTGTAGCACACGATGGATTTTTGTTAGTCGTAGTCCATGACTAAGAGCCTGCTTCAAAGCCATGTAATGCACTACATACTTCTTTCGAGGTCCAAGATGAGGTATCAGTTTCTTTGTAGATGATTCCAATGGTTTCATACACTCTGGCAGGAAAGGTAGATCGTTGTGTAGATCGTGAAGTTCTGCAGGATACTCGATGTCGACTTCTAATATGTACCCATGAGGATCATCTTCTTGTAGTGTTTCTAAGTTGATTTCTTCAGGTGACACCCACTGAAATCCACCAAAAGGAAGGGCGTGACACATTGCCCACCCATATTGGTTATTTGCGTCCTCGTATGTGATAAATTGGGTTGGTCTCGTCGGATCAAACTTCTCCATATAAGTGTTATTAGCCTCAGCATACCGATGAGAAACTTGGCATAAACCTCCTCTTATACCTGATTCCACCATGAGTAGTTGATCATAATCTTGTAACAGTTCCAGCTTAATTCCAGTATACAGCAACATGGCGTCCCATGTAAGACCTGGAGAGGTAAAATAATGGGCAGGATCAACTTTGTGTGTTTTAAGGGTTTGCTCTCTGAACGTCTCAAAGACATCAGCTAGAAGAAGTACATCCGAAGTTAAGTAGAGATCGCTGTACTCTCCCAGGTTTCTCACATTAAACAGCTCCCATACATTTCTAGCATGATCGTAGTCAGCATCAGTAATTTCTTCTTCATTTAATCTATTGTAGAAGGAGTCCTTAGGAGGCAAGCAGGTCTCGTTCAGGGCATCCCATGACGTAACAAAATCATATGGAAATACACCCTTACGGGTCATCAACTTCAATTTGTCTTCTCCAAAGTACTTTAGTGTTTCAGGATACGAGGTTAGATTTTTTACCAACTTATCCAAGCTTGTACTGAGGAATCGGAAGCTATCCACAAATCGAAGCTTTATATCTCCTACATACTTGGTGAATGAGATATAGCTTTCTTCAGAGTTAGGAATTACCTCCACACGTTCACTTGTACAACCCAGCTCCTTAACAATGAAATGAGAGTCATATCCGCTAAGGTTATGCATGAAGACTGGTATATATTTAGGTGTTTTACAGGCTAAATTACATTCATTATGAAGACTTCCACGATATTCACCGCTGATGTGATCATGGTCGCGTACTTTATAGTTCTCTTCTGTAAAGGGTTTTCTACACAAGTAGCATGTCGTAGAAGACTCGAAATCCTTTTGCTGTTGATCCGTAAGTTTCAGAGGCTTAGCAGATTTGTATATATTACCAATCATTTTTGCAAGAGATGTAAGGTACAGCATAAACGTCTGAGCAGCATCAGCACCACGATACACATAGGGATGCTTAGGAAGATCAGTTTCGAGATGTTCAACACTGGATGTAGGTTTCACGTAAACACAGAAGCTCATTGGTGTGTGCTCTTGATAAGGTGTTGTATAGGAAGTTTCAGGATTGGGTGTACACGTATGGCATGGAGTGAGAATACTCTCAAAATCCGCATAGATGACATAAGGTACTTTCAGCATCCTCTCAACATTTTTAAACTGAACAATTGATTTCTCCTTGGTAGGCATAACTACCCTTGCAACACCATGTTGAATACAGACGGCTGCATGTTCTTGTAGTTTTTCCTGTCCACTTCGTCCATATCGATCATCAAAATGTGTAAAGCAGCGCTTACAAGTATAAACCCGTCCATTATGGTTAGTTTTCTGGCGTCGAACGAGTTTCTCAAAATTCTTTATATACACGTAGTGATGTTTTCCACTGCTGTCATTCAATAGTAGCAGGTCGCGATGTTCAGGTAGTTCAATATCAGCAACCTTTATCGGATACACTTCATGCTTCTCATCCAGCCCGAAAACGTTAATGGATATCTTGTTAAACTTCTCAAATTTAGGTATTTGAGAAAGTGGAGTAGGGTAGGAAACACAGCTGAAGTCGTACTTGTCTTGAAGTTGTTTGTATTTGTTCACACGCTGTGCATTCTCCCCTATGAATTTAGCTAATACAGAGTACATGAAACATTTCTCGTCGCTAAAGTTCTGGATGTTTATACATGCTTTCCTTGCTTCAACAGCTGACGGTAGTGGTATGTAGCTACTTCCTCGTAACGGGTTGTACTTGTTGATACGAAGTCGAACTCCTTCCACAGCAAGCAAAGCCCAGCTGCTACCCTTAAGCTGAGACTCCTCCATTTCAGTCACCAATTTCTTGAATTTCACTTCCATCGTTGAGTCCAGATCAGTTTCCAGGAAAACAGCTTGATTCCGTGTTTTAAATGTTTTGTCACAGGTTTCTCCAATACTGTTAACAAATCGACACTCAGCAAGCAGATTAATTTTAACACTCTTATGAATGCTAAGCTCTTTATGCACAGCATGGATTATACGTTGTTTTGCCTCTTGCAGATACATATTTAGGTCCTTAGCTGATTCGCATCGTATAAAATACGATTTCAATCGTCCTTCGAATGAAGTTTCGTATTCTTTCATATCGCAGTCCTCCATTGT
Organism: Deroplatys truncata; assembly: GCA_030765065.1. Taxonomy (NCBI): domain Eukaryota; kingdom Metazoa; phylum Arthropoda; class Insecta; order Mantodea; family Mantidae; genus Deroplatys; species Deroplatys truncata. Next base: position 92,980,435 of record CM060979.1, read on the forward strand.
TGACAGCAACTGATGTTTAGTTGGCTCCAATCTTCTTTTCTTCTGAGGGCTGCTTATTTCACATATATCTTCGTGTCGCTGTCCCTTATAACAATCTTTGAAGGTTACATTACAATGTTTACATTTGAAGAGCTTCTTGCAGCTCATCTCGTGTCTTCTCTTGTCATAACCTCGGAGGAACTTCTTCCCACATTTTCCGCATGCATATCCAGTAGCGCTTGGAATAATATCCTTATACGCTGAGTTATTCATCTTTATTCTTGATGTAATAACGTATTAATCACTGATCAATGAAATGTAGACCTCTTCACCTTGACACCACTTTAGAAAGCTGATTATTCTTGGAGAGAACACGATGTTAACACCTCAAGACTAATTAGCACAATGAAGTCCAATGCCCTAGATCACCATATTTATAGAGGGAGCACGAACCTTTTAGATCAATCATAAACTCGCTCCATAACCACGGGTATATGATCGCTCAACGTGTACTAACCCCCCAGCCATATAACCTCAAGTCTAGAGACAGGATGTTTATGACGTCACACCCAGAGACAGGATGTCTGGCAGCATCAAACACGTTTAAAATCGTCTCATAACTACCTGCTTATGCTGTCACACCAGCAAGAGAAGTATTCCCACACGCTCATTCAGACATATATTTCAAATTCAAAGCCTACCACCACCATCACCACCTATTGTACCAAGGTTAATTCCAGCTGTATTATCACAGTACTTAAAGTAAAAGCTTAAAAGGTAACGAGAAGATGTCCCCCTTATTTACTTAATTATCTCATGTTTTCATTCCCTTTTCAATTCTTCCTTTCCATCTTCTCACAGAAAGCCCATTACATTTAACTACAATCACGAGAAAAGCAATTTTTCCAGAGTTACACAGATTCTAAGCTTCTAAATAGAACCCGGTAATACTTTTAATAAATGTATTTTAGCTCCCCAATATCAGCATCTACCATTTAATCTTTACTCGAACCTGATATGATCCATAAGCTTGAAGATATATGAAATCACCCCTTCGGGATTCTATCTAAGTACTTTAAAGTAATTTTTATAACGATAACGATATTTAAGAACTAGATACTCTGTTTACGTTTACCTTGACATGTCTATCTAAATTAAATTACGAGTTATTAAACGTTTGCAAGTAAATTTCATTGAATCGGTATTCGAACCCAGAACACCAGGAACAAAATAATTTATAATATTAGTCTGACATGTTAAACAAAGCTGTATGCAGTTACATCATCGATCTAAGTGATATATTCTAGTGTACAGAGGAAAATTAAGGAAGTCATTAAAAAATCGGGAATCGAACCAAGCACAACTGATTGACAATTATATACAGCATTAATCACCCAGTACAGAACCTATCAATCATGCTTTGCTGCACCCCTCTACCTCTCTTAGTTTCCGAGATAATGGAGTTTTTAAAATTAAGGATCGAACCCAGGACACCAGGTACCCATATATACATTTACAAGATACTACCTAATAACATAAATGCAACAAATTAATTTTACTCTATACTCTAGAAAATATCACTTAGATTGATGCTGTAACTACATACAGCACCTTTAAGCATACCAACTCATATTATAAATTATTTTGTTCTTGGTGTTCTGGGTTCGAATACTCATTCGATGGAATTTACTTATAAATTTAATAACTCCTAAACCAATTAAGATAAAGACGCCAAATAAACTTTGTTGCATTTATGTTATTAGGTAGTATTTAAATTAAAAAAAAATTGGACTTCATTGTGCTAATTAGTCTTGAGGTGTTAACATCGTGTTCTCTCCAAGAATAATCAGCTTTCTAAAGTGGTGTCAAGGTGAAGAGGTCTACATTTCATTGATCAGTGATTAATACGTTATTACATCAAGAATAAAGATGAATAACTCAGCGTATAAGGATATTATTCCAAGCGCTACTGGATATGCATGCGGAAAATGTGGGAAGAAGTTCCTCCGAGGTTATGACAAGAGAAGACACGAGATGAGCTGCAAGAAGCTCTTCAAATGTAAACATTGTAATGTAACCTTCAAAGATTGTTATAAGGGACAGCGACACGAAGATATATGTGAAATAAGCAGCCCTCAGAAGAAAAGAAGATTGGAGCCAACTAAACATCAGTTGCTGTCAACAATGGAGGACTGCGATATGAAAGAATACGAAACTTCATTCGAAGGACGATTGAAATCGTATTTTATACGATGCGAATCAGCTAAGGACCTAAATATGTATCTGCAAGAGGCAAAACAACGTATAATCCATGCTGTGCATAAAGAGCTTAGCATTCATAAGAGTGTTAAAATTAATCTGCTTGCTGAGTGTCGATTTGTTAACAGTATTGGAGAAACCTGTGACAAAACATTTAAAACACGGAATCAAGCTGTTTTCCTGGAAACTGATCTGGACTCAACGATGGAAGTGAAATTCAAGAAATTGGTGACTGAAATGGAGGAGTCTCAGCTTAAGGGTAGCAGCTGGGCTTTGCTTGCTGTGGAAGGAGTTCGACTTCGTATCAACAAGTACAACCCGTTACGAGGAAGTAGCTACATACCACTACCGTCAGCTGTTGAAGCAAGGAAAGCATGTATAAACATCCAGAACTTTAGCGACGAGAAATGTTTCATGTACTCTGTATTAGCTAAATTCATAGGGGAGAATGCACAGCGTGTGAACAAATACAAACAACTTCAAGACAAGTACGACTTCAGCTGTGTTTCCTACCCTACTCCACTTTCTCAAATACCTAAATTTGAGAAGTTTAACAAGATATCCATTAACGTTTTCGGGCTGGATGAGAAGCATGAAGTGTATCCGATAAAGGTTGCTGATATTGAACTACCTGAACATCGCGACCTGCTACTATTGAATGACAGCAGTGGAAAACATCACTACGTGTATATAAAGAATTTTGAGAAACTCGTTCGACGCCAGAAAACTAACCATAATGGACGGGTTTATACTTGTAAGCGCTGCTTTACACATTTTGATGATCGATATGGACGAAGTGGACAGGAAAAACTACAAGAACATGCAGCCGTCTGTATTCAACATGGTGTTGCAAGGGTAGTTATGCCTACCAAGGAGAAATCAATTGTTCAGTTTAAAAATGTTGAGAGGATGCTGAAAGTACCTTATGTCATCTATGCGGATTTTGAGAGTATTCTCACTCCATGCCATACGTGTACACCCAATCCTGAAACTTCCTATACAACACCTTATCAAGAGCACACACCAATGAGCTTCTGTGTTTACGTGAAACCTACATCCAGTGTTGAACATCTCGAAACTGATCTTCCTAAGCATCCCTATGTGTATCGTGGTGCTGATGCTGCTCAGACGTTTATGCTGTACCTTACATCTCTTGCAAAAATGATTGGTAATATATACAAATCTGCTAAGCCTCTGAAACTTACGGATCAACAGCAAAAGGATTTCGAGTCTTCTACGACATGCTACTTGTGTAGAAAACCCTTTACAGAAGAGAACTATAAAGTACGCGACCATGATCACATCAGCGGTGAATATCGTGGAAGTCTTCATAATGAATGTAATTTAGCCTGTAAAACACCTAAATATATACCAGTCTTCATGCATAACCTTAGCGGATATGACTCTCATTTCATTGTTAAGGAGCTGGGTTGTACAAGTGAACGTGTGGAGGTAATTCCTAACTCTGAAGAAAGCTATATCTCATTCACCAAGTATGTAGGAGATATAAAGCTTCGATTTGTGGATAGCTTCCGATTCCTCAGTACAAGCTTGGATAAGTTGGTAAAAAATCTAACCTCGTATCCTGAAACACTAAAGTACTTTGGAGAAGACAAATTGAAGTTGATGACCCGTAAGGGTGTATTTCCATATGATTTTGTTACGTCATGGGATGCCCTGAACGAGACCTGCTTGCCTCCTAAGGACTCCTTCTACAATAGATTAAATGAAGAAGAAATTACTGATGCTGACTACGATCATGCTAGAAATGTATGGGAGCTGTTTAATGTGAGAAACCTGGGAGAGTACAGCGATCTCTACTTAACTTCGGATGTACTTCTTCTAGCTGATGTCTTTGAGACGTTCAGAGAGCAAACCCTTAAAACACACAAAGTTGATCCTGCCCATTATTTTACCTCTCCAGGTCTTACATGGGACGCCATGTTGCTGTATACTGGAATTAAGCTGGAACTGTTACAAGATTATGATCAACTACTCATGGTGGAATCAGGTATAAGAGGAGGTTTATGCCAAGTTTCTCATCGGTATGCTGAGGCTAATAACACTTATATGGAGAAGTTTGATCCGACGAGACCAACCCAATTTATCACATACGAGGACGCAAATAACCAATATGGGTGGGCAATGTGTCACGCCCTTCCTTTTGGTGGATTTCAGTGGGTGTCACCTGAAGAAATCAACTTAGAAACACTACAAGAAGATGATCCTCATGGGTACATATTAGAAGTCGACATCGAGTATCCTGCAGAACTTCACGATCTACACAACGATCTACCTTTCCTGCCAGAGTGTATGAAACCATTGGAATCATCTACAAAGAAACTGATACCTCATCTTGGACCTCGAAAGAAGTATGTAGTGCATTACATGGCTTTGAAGCAGGCTCTTAGTCATGGACTACGACTAACAAAAATCCATCGTGTGCTACAATTCCGACAGTCTCAGTGGTTGAAACCTTATGTGGAATTTAACAACAGGCTACGACAACAAGCTGCAAATGATTTCGAGAAGGATCTCTACAAACTCTTTAACAACGCTATGTTTGGAAAAACTATGGAGAACCTGCGTAATCGTATGGATATACGACTGGTGACCAATGAAAAAACTCTAGAGAAGCTGATCGCCAAGCCTACGTTTATCGACAGGACGATATATGCTGATAATCTAGCTGCTGTACATATGGCCTCTCGTCAGATTGTATTCAACAAGCCTATATACATTGGTATGAGTGTGTTGGACATCTCCAAGACATTAATGTATAACTATCATTACGACGTTTTGTTGCCTTATTATGGAGCTGAAAACCTGAAGCTTATGTATATGGACACTGATTCGTTCATTCATCGTGTAACAACTGAAGATGTGTACCAGGACAAGCTACGTTTTCTTGAACATCTCGATACAGCTGATTACCCTGCCAACCATATATGTTATTCTACTCAGAACAAGAAGGTATTGGGAAAATTTAAAGATGAGGCTAATAGCAAAATCATCCTACGCTTTGTTGGACTACGTCCTAAGATGTATGCCTTAGATATTCAAGGGTCAATGATAAAAAAGATTAAAGGTATAAAACGTAGCGCTATTAAGCAGTACATTTCGTTTGACAGCTATACAGACTGTCTTAAAACCAGTGAAATCATCAGAACACCTATGAATCTGATCCTATCACGAAAGCATGCCCTTGCTACAGTACAAGTGAATAAAATTGCATTGACTCCGTTTGATGATAAAAGAATTATTGCTGAGGACGGGATAACAACATATGCGTATGGACATTACGCCATTACAAACAGTGCTTAAAAGAATGTAAGTTAAAGATAAAGATTTTCTAGTGAGTCTACAATCTTAAAAAAGAAGGTATCTGTGTGCTGTATATGCAGATAGCTGACGCCTGATGAAGAAAGAAGAAGATGGAAGGGAAGGTGGTAACCCTGCCATTAGGAGCAATCCTAGTGCTAGTCTCAAGCCTAGATAAAAGGGGAGAGACATCTATAACGAACTAAAATAAAGGTATGTTGACGTAAAGCTTTTCAATTTGTGAACCAATATGCAGTTTATCCCTCTCCGCATCGTACAATAAGTGCTTAAAATATAATAAGTTTGTAAGATTTAGAAAAAAGTATATAAATTGTTGTAACGTTGGATGAGAAAAGTTTTATAATCGAATTACTCTCTATATTACCATGAGTACCTGTGATACTAGTTGAATTGCCTGTTAAAATGACTTAAATACCTGTGATACTACCCGAATCGTGTGAAATTACATTAAATAGCTCAGATACGAATTCCTGCTCTAAATTAGTACGAGCACCTGTGATACTATCAGAATTGCCTATTAAAATGACTCAAATACCATTGATACAACCTGAATCAGCTGCATTTACCTTAAATAGCCGTGATACAAAATCTCTGATCGAAATTATTACGAGCATCTGTGAAACTATGCTGATTATCCAAATACTTATGATATTACCTGAACTATCTGTAAAATACGAAACTAGGCTATAACCAACCCCTGGAACCTACCCTCCTGTAATGCTTGCTTAATTACTCTAAGCATCTATGTTACTTGAATTATCCTAAATACCTACGATACCCTCTGAATTACCTTGAAATATGAAACTATGCTATACCCAACCCTGGAATCTAGCCTCCTGTGATACTACCTGAATTAGCCTAAATACCTACGATACTAGCTGAATTAGCTGTGAAATCATGCATAGCTATGATGCAGTTAGCCTCTGGAATCTAGCCTCCTGTGATACTAACTGAATTGCCTGTTAAAATGACTTAAATACCTGTGATACTACCCGAATCGTGTGAAATTACATTAAATAGCTCAGATACGAATTCCTGCTCTAAATTAGTACGAGCACCTGTGATACTATCAGAATTGCCTATTAAAATGACTCAAATACCATTGATACAACCTGAATCAGCTGCATTTACCTTAAATAGCCGTGATACAAAATCTCTGATCGAAATTATTACGAGCATCTGTGAAACTATGCTGATTATCCAAATACTTATGATATTACCTGAACTATCTGTAAAATACGAAACTAGGCTATAACCAACCCCTGGAACCTACCCTCCTGTAATGCTTGCTTAATTACTCTAAGCATCTATGTTACTTGAATTATCCTAAATACCTACGATACCCTCTGAATTACCTTGAAATATGAAACTATGCTATACCCAACCCTGGATTCTAGCCTCCTGTGATACTACCTGAATTAGCCTAAATACCTACGATACTAGCTGAATTAGCTGTGAAATCATGCATAGCTATGATGCAGTTAGCCTCTGGAATCTAGCCTCCTGTGATACTAGCTGAATTAGCTTAAATGCTCACGATACTAGCTGAATTGGCTATGAAAATGATTTAAATACCTGTGATACTACCCGAATCATGTGAAATTACCTTAACTAGCTCTGATACGAATTCCTGCTCTAAATTAGCACGAGCACCTGTGATACTATCAGAATTACCTGTTAAAATGACTCAAATACCATTGATACAACCTGAATCATCTGCATTTACCTTAAATAGCTGTGATACAAATCTCTGATCGAAATTATCAATAATATCTGTGAAGCTCTGTCGATTACCTCAAATACTTACGATATTACCTGAACTATCTGTGAAATACGAAGCTAGGTTATAACCAACCCCTGGAACCTACCCTCCTGTAATGCTTGCTTAATTACTCTAAACACCTATGTTACTTGAATTATCCTAAATACCTACGATACCCTCTGAAATACGAAACTATGCTATACCCAACCCTGGAATCTAGCCTCCTGTGATACTTGCTTAATTACTCTAAACACCTACGATACTAGCTGAATTATCTGTGAAATCATGCAGAGCCATGATGCAGTTAGCATCTGGAATCTATCCTGTGTTACTAGACGAATTAGCCTAAATGCATACGATACTAGCTGAATTACCTGTGAAATCATACACTGCTATGATCCAGTCCGCCTCTTGCAATACTACCTGAATTACTTACCTGTTAGTGTTAGTGGGTTAGCTTTTCCCGTTGCAGGTCACCTTTTTCCCTTTATGGCTCACCTTTTTCCCTTTGGTGGTCGCCTTTTTCCCTTTGCTGGTGACATTTTCCCCTTTACTGGTCACCTTTTTCCCGTTGCATGTCGCCTTTTTCCCTTTGCTGGTCACATTTTTCCCTTTGCTGGTCGCCTTTTTCCCTTTGCTGGTTACGTTTTTCCCTTTGCTAGTCAACTTTTTCCCTTTGTGGGTCTCCTTTTTCCCTGAGCAGTCACCTTTTTCCCCTGAACGAGTCACCTTTTCCCTGAATAGGTTACGTGATGGGCATGTCTAGAACATTGACATGAAACAGTTTTCCACTATGTTCACTTCTAAAGTCGCTTTCAAGTCTAGCACCTCCTATTCCCTATCTCTCCTGTATATAAGTCCATATTCCTACTGCTACACTACCTGTCTAGCCTAACACCTCTCCTCCTGTTCCTATACCTCTCATATAAACCATACTCTACTCCTCTAGCTCTGTCTAGCCTAACGCCTCTCTCGTTTACCTATGACTCTCACATAAACCATACTCTGCTCCTCGACCTCTGTCTAGTCTAACTCATCTCCTCGTTTTCCTATACCTCTCATATAAACTATACTCTACTCCTCAACCTCTGTCTAGCCTAGCACCCCTCTTCCTGTTCCTATACTTCTCATACATATAAACCATGCCCTACGTTTCAAGCCCTGTCTAGTCTAACACCACTCCCCGTATCCCCTACCTCTCAAAAGCTCATTCCCTCCTACCCTCCCCCCCCTCTAGCTGAGTATCACTCCTTGGTTTCCTATCTAACCTAACTTTAACACCTGTCTATCCTAGCATAGGATCTCTCTCCGTTTTCTCGTCTCTCCTTATAAACACAAACTCAATTCTCCTAACCTAATACCTCTCCTCGTTTTCCTATACTTCTCATATAAACCTTACTCTACTCCTCGACTTCTGCCTAGCCTAACACCTTTCCTCGTTTTCCTATATCTCTCATATAAACCATGCACTACGTTTCAAGCCTTGTCTAGTCTAACACCTCTCATCGTTTTCCTATACCGCTCATATAAACCATACATTACTCAGCCTCTGTCTAGCCTAGCACCTCTCCACGTATTCCCTATCTGTCTCATATAAAGCATATCCCTCCCTCCTTTAGCATCTGATTAGCCTAGCATCAGCCCTGGTATTCCCTATCTCTCCCATATAAACGCATTTTCCTCCTTGAAGACTCTCTCAACCTAGCATCTACCTTCGTTTTCCCTATCCTTTCCCATATAAACGCAAAAAACTGTGCCAGCTCTCTCCTATATATCCTACTGGCATAAATTGTGTGCTTTAATAAACTCTACATTTTTTGTGTAGAAGAATTTTGTATATCTCTTACGGTTTACCACTTTTGCAAAAATCATTACATTCAAGATATACATTTATCATGAAAATATCTTACACGTATAATATTTTAATCAAAATTGTTAGCCATTTTTGAGAAAACCAAAATTTTCGAAAAATGTTTCATGTATGGAGTAGTCTGGAGTGGGGGATTTTCTTGAAAATCTTCGTGTCACATTTTTGTAAGATACTGAACCTAAATACCAAGTCTGGTATTTATCTGACTTTTCATTTTTGAGTTATGCTGTTCGCAGACACACACACCACACACGGACATTTTTCTAAAAGTGTTTTTTTTTTATTCAGGGCGCCTCCAAACACTCATTTTCCGTGAAATCTCAGTATCAAAATTTTTAGTAGAATGCAGTACTTCCTTACTTACTAGGCATAGTAGAGAAAGTGGTACACCTTTATAATTACATTTAATTCCCAACAAACAGTAACTTTCAACATAAATGACACAGATCCACAAACTGAAAAAAGTATTTGATTGTTCTTACTACTTCCGAAGTACACTAACAAAGTCTTCTCCTCAAATGACGTCACGCTGCTTCTGCTAACTGTATTCTACACTATTATGGCCAAGTGTAGGAATTCTTAAAGAGTTAGCTTCAAGTTGGCTACACTAAATCCACTATCAGTACAAAGAACATTAAAATGGTCACTAGCACAGGTAAAACACGGTCCCTGAAGTTCTGAGAGCTGTCTGCAAACGCCAACATACTGTACGGGATTAGGGGGTAATTTGTTACCTGCGACGTCACTGCGACATCCTATACGTGATAAAGGCAGTCGCCTAATTCTCTTACAGTAACAAATGACATACGATGAAATGCGCATGCACCATCTCAGCTGCGTGACGGCTGCAACATAGATACAAACCAAGCTCCCTGGGAATCACTATGAGGACAAATTTAGTTGACGTAGTGCGGGTTTTTCAAATAACATGTTTGTGCCCTATTGAAAACGTACTGGATGGTAATTTCCTTGTCCTAGCGCTTCAGGGATAAATGAGGTTGAATGCACGCCTCTGTTCTTTATCGTTGAGAAGCTTTATAAGAAATCTTTCATGAAAGGCTGATGTTTTAAGATTTTATAAACTTATTACTTTCTTTACCACGCACGTAGTAGGTAGAGAACGTATTGCATCAACCCAAAAATTTGATACCGAGATTTCACCGGAAACAGGTTTTGAGGTCCCCTGAACCCAAAAACCAAATAAGCATTTTTGGAAAAACGTTCGTATGTGTATTTGTGAACAGCATAACTCAAGAACGAAATCTTGGATAAGTACCAAACTTTGTATTTAGGTTCAGTACCTTCCAAAGATACGACATGAGGATTTTCAAGAAAATCCCCCACCCCAAACTACCCCTTACATAGAACATGTTTCTAAACGTTTGATTTTCTAATAAAATGGCTCTATCGATATCATATACAGGCTTATTCAAAAAGAAGGAACGGATTTTAAATGTTTGTTTCTAATGAATGACAATAGATGGCGACACATGCGATACATCATTGAATAGAGAAAAGTTCAAAATGTTGTGTGTTCAAAATGAGCACCATTTGTTATGCGAGAACCACCAGCGCTTTTCCGTTTGCATACGCAACAATCTTCTACGAATTTATTGTATCAATTGTAAATTTTTTATGACGTGGTGGCTCGTTGTTGAACTTGCAACGAAATGCATGCTGTAATAAAACAATGGATTCACTATTTCCATAATGTGGTATACAAAACAACTTTCTCTGTGGAGTCGCCATTTTCTCGTAAACAAACAACGCCGCTGCAATCGTCCTCCGTGGTGTAGTGGTTACCACGCTAGCCTCTTGTTTCCGAGGTCGTGGGTTTAAACCCGGCGGAGGGGGATGGATTTTTTCGGGCATAAAAATACTTAGCATGGCTTCCTTCGGAAGGGAAGTAAAGCCGGAGGTCCCGTGTCGTAGATTTACGGCATGTAAAAGAACTTCAAGCCGGATAAGCAAAATTATCGGTCTTTCACGCTCAATATAGAATGGGACGCTAAAGATGATACTAGTTAAAGAGCGTCCATAAATAAAACACAATTTAATTTAGCGCCGCTGCAGGCACTGAATGGAACTAATGGAGCTTAAAACTTTGAACTTTCCTCTATTCACTTATGTGTCATATGTGTCGCTAACTATTGTCGTTCATTAGAAATAAATGTTTAAAATGTGTTCCCGCTTTTTGAATAAACCTGTATTAAAGATATTTACACGACAAACAAACTGTATATGTTGAATTTTCTGGGAATAGCCTATAAAGTTTTCTTTATTCGGAAGGAATTTTGTATAATCTTGTGTAACCGGTAAACGTTAAGCGACAGACAAAAATTTACCTACTTCACAAATAATTTAAATCTCTTTAAAACATACAATTCATTTCAAATAACCTTTCTGTGGCATCACAAAAATATCCATTATTAATATCCGTTTCATTATAAAAATATCTGTCATTAGTTGCAGCACGAGATATCCATTATTAATCGTTCGTTTTTATCAATATTTTGTCATTCTTTTTAAGTCCTATCTATTTTCAGTTCTTTCTTGCCATTGTATGGAAACAGTATGGAATTTTAAGGCCAGCGCATAAGGTCGGTTCTTAAACATTTGACTATCGCTGTTCTCTTTGTATCCTAACGAAAGACACAATGTAGCTATTTCTTCAAAGGTTTATCTGAATTAAATGAAATAGAGAGAGAGAGAAATAATCTTCCCTAAGAATAATTTATATACCCACTAACAAACGATAGAGGGTAAAGAAACTCATGTTAATGTAACACACCAGTTTTTCTCATTTATTTTGAAATATTTCTTTAGTTGACGTTTTCTATAGTAGACTTAAGTTTTCCCATATAGTATTACTATCTGTAGTTGTTAATATGACAGTTTGTTTTCTCTTGTTCTTGATATAGAGCCTCACAGCCCTCAAGCCATTCACTTGTTTCACTATTCGTAATTTTTGCAACCCCAAATTGAACTTTCTGTGCTGTATCATCTGAGAAGGAGGTCGAATATTATCCGGCACAAGAAGAAAGTAGATTCACAGTTTGCTCTACACATTCCGTTAGTAAACACCGTTCCTTTCCTTCAATTTAGCGTTTTGACGGAATCGTCCCTAACTCGTCTATTGTTCCTCTTATCCGAAGCGCGAAACAGTTTTGATACTGATAGTGCTTGTTATTTACTTCTGCTCAAGCGTGTGAAGTTAAAATTCCTTGCGTTTGCATTTTTACTAGAATGTTTAACAAAAACTGTTATCTATATTGTTTGTTGCAGACAAGCAATATAATCACATTTAATAGCTGAATTTTAGAATTTAAATGTTGGTATATTTACTTCCGTTTAATTGTTAACTTTTACTTAAAGTTTACCTCATCCAATATTTAAACACTATGTAGCCCAAACGTAACTCGGCTGATGGCAACCAAACGCCCAAATTACTCCAATTTACCCCAAATAAACACATTTTACCCCATTTGTAATAATGACTAATATCTTTTGTACAGTTACATTTAATTGGTCTTACATTCGTTTTGCTGCACACAACAGATAAAACAGTCCTTCCACAAACTTCACATCAACGCTCTATAGGCCTTTTAGTACCTAATTAACTACAGTAACTAGAATTGTATAACAAACATTAATAACTAACGCAAATGTTCAAAGTAACTGCAATTTGGTAACAAACAATAATAACTAATGGAGAAGTTCAAATATTCCATTAACCTGAAGATAATGCCTTCCCCGATCCTGCAGCTCAGTCACATTTAAAAGTGTAGCCAGTGAAATAGGATGAATGGCATCATTGATCCGTTCTTGAAGTCTTCCAGAAATGCTCATCGAGTCTCAAAAATACGTTTTCACATATCCCCAAAAAAGAAATCGAGGGGTATTAATCAAGTGAGCGGGCAGGCCAAGGCCATGGACCACCCTGACGACATTCATTCATTGACGACCAAACAAGCCGTGCAGACCATCAAGGCATAGTGAACGGAAGCTCCACAATCTCAGACGCCTGTCCAGTGACATATCATTTAGGAAATCCAATACGAAGGAATCTAGTAATTCACTACATGTATATTTGTTCACGTCACCCTCAAAAAAATGTAACTGTAGGAGCAGCCAAGCTGGATTTTGCACAGACGAGTATGATGTGTTTTGAGTATGGGCATAACCGCCCAGTAGAATAAGGGCTCATCGCTAAAAAGAATGCCCTTTAGAAAATCAAGTTCGATCATGCATAAGACCGATGGTCCAATTGCAAAAGTGTTGCCTGTAGAGGATCATTCTCTCGCATTGTGTGGACATGTTGCAACTTATATGGACCAAAGTGTGCAGCTTTTAAAATTCGCCGAACAGATTCTTTGCTCACTCCATTCAGATCTCTTAGGGCTCGGTATTATCTTTGTAATCATATCAATGGTATATTCTTCGTTAGTTGCTGAACTCGACCTACCACAACATTTTGTATCCAACACAGGAAAGGTCCTCTTATATTTATTTAAAATGTTATTTACTGCTTGAAATGATGGTTTTCTAATTTGAGGATGTCGCCTATGAAACTCCTCTGCAGCCTGTTCCACAATTCTATGGTTGTCGCCATAAAGCCATATCAGTTCAACTCCCTGTTCCGGGGTGAGCATTATTAATATGAAATGGTTTAACTGAGATACATTCCTGTGCAATATAATGCAATTTGTCTTCTGCATTTGTTTTATAATTTTCATTTGTTTTATGGTATTATTGATATACCAACCATTGTGTGCATCGCTATCATATTGCCAACCGATGCAGGCAACAATCATTGCATTTAATCAGATTCTAAAAGGCGCCCAATAACACTCCAGAATACCGACATTTATCAAGTGACTTTTGGACCACACGGTATAAGCCTTTCAGCGCAAGCAGCCATATCACCTTCAGTTAACGCCTTGGTCAACAATATCAGAACAAGGCTAATAGATCATCATTTTGCAGAGGCTACCGAGGGGATCTTGATGCTGCTTTTGAACAGCTGACAGTGATCAAGTTTATTTTCGCGTAAGCACATCGTCGAAAAAAATAGCGTGTGTAATACACGTCTCAAATGTACGACTTACACTCCCAGGACTTACAAGCAGGAGCCTAGGGCCAGAGGTCTATCGATGATCAGACACTTTGGATCAGATAGAATATCCAGGATGAGTAAACAGCGCGATACCTGGTATGAGGGCGAGGAAGTAGATGATATGAAATGATGGTGAAATGGACAAAAGGAAAGGTGATGATGGAGCAGTTGGTGGAATGAATAGTGTGGGAAACCAGAGAACTCGGAAAAAAACGCCCACACGCCGCTTTTCCCACCACAAATCCCACATACGGGTCCCTGAGATCGATCCTTGGCGAGACGCGAACGGTCTAATTACTCAGCCACGGCGCCGCCTACCTTGCATAAACTAGGAAGAAAAAAAGATGCATTTTCCGCACATGTTTCGCAATATATTTACTATTTCTTTTATCTCTTCTTCTCCTGTGCCTTTAGGAGTTAACGCTTATTTTATGTATACTGACGTGCATAAAAGTGGCCCATAATGGAACACAGTTAATTATGTTGGTAATGAAAATTCGGATCCTCTCTCTTCCAGCGTGAGCTGCCCTGTTCCTCGAGCATAATTGCTAGCCGTTGGATTTGCAGGTACTTTACCTTCCCAAAACTGCCAAAGCGTAACATTACATGCTATATGTTCTCTCTAGCGAGTACCGTTAAGGCAATGCTTCGTTGAATTTAAACGTAAAAATAAGACATAACAAAAACTATAAATAAACACATTCTTCACAGCTTCCTCTATAAGGCCAAATATACCAAATTGGCTTAGCGTTTCCTTCTGTACCAATCTTAGATAAACTTTCATAGAGGTGGTATCCCAACCACCCCTTCATTTCACATTGATTATAACATCGTTCATTCGTGTCTCGAGATACCTTTTTCGAACCAGTCATTCAGATCACTGATGCTGGCTGGGTGGGTGGAGTGAGAAGTTGGCTCCTTGAAGGTACAAAAACACTAGAGGGAAAAAACTTAGGATTTGGGTGAATGGGCCACTTTTTATGCAGCAGGTTACTGTGCATGAATATATGGGAGCCAAGAAAAGCCTTCAGTGCGTCTAATATTTAATGTTTGGCATGGTGTAGTACCAAGAAGAAATCTGCATTGTCTCCCAGTCATTCGGAGGCGTGCTTTTAAAGTAAGTACCGTTTTAATATTTTAGCGCTGCAGACGCGATTTTGAGCATGCGCGATCACTTCCTCTATTCATTCGGAAGCCAGAAGTAGCTGTGACCGATCGTCACTTTGTGTTTTCCAGTATTAGAGCGTTTCAAAGTGGTTGAAAGAATCGAATGACCCGTCGACTGTGAAGTGAGATCAGTGATTTGTTTTTTTTTAATATGACAAATGGAACTTCAGGAAATATACATCACCAATTGTGTAAGGTTTATGGAGAAACAATGAATGACAATGCCCGGCCACACCAGCAAACAAACTCAAGATCCGATCGCATCATTAGGTTGAGAACAATTCGACCCTCCACACAGTCCGGATTTGGCACCAAGTGATTTCCACCCGTTTCCTCGTCTGAAGAAATTCCTTGGTGGGAAACATTTCAACGACGATAATGTTGTGAAACAAGAAGTGCAGATCTGGCTTTCATCACAGGCGGCATCATTCTTTGACGAAGGCATACAAAAACTGGTGCCTGAATAACGGAGTAGCAGTCTAAGGTGTAAGGTAATGAATGAATGATAATAAAGTATTTGGAAAATAGTGTTCGATTATGTTTTTTAAATATGATCGGTTCTTACATTAAAAATAATACTTGTATCTAAGGTTACAATTTTCTCTTTCTCTCCCGCTTTCTCTGAAACGTGACATTCTAGGAATGTGCTGACATGCAATAAGTTGCACAAAGTTCTCTTAGTGTAGGCCAGTTGAAGATATTTTTACTTGCTACCTGTTTTTGGGCATATTTCTGTACTAGGACTTTTAATCCTTCAACAGCAGCTCAGAGAAGGTGGATTAATGCCAGAGATTGTCTCCATGACTGGCAAGGTAGCCAACCTTTGGGAAGGAAAAAGCTCTTGACATGCGTCACTGCTGCCAACGTGATAAATGTTCGTCTAGCGTTTCTCCGGGTGACATTATAGCGCGTTCCCGTCACGTTAGGTAATTGCGTCATGCAGAACCTCTTCTTTTCATTGAAATTAACAAGAAAAGAGCTCCTGCAGTGCATGCGAATTTGATGTTTCCAGGTTTATCTGCATATCAGACGTTTTAATGAGAAATACGAGGGAGTCGTTTCTCTTTATTACATGTTATACTTTGTTTCTGTAGAGTTGAAATTTTTAGAATTCTAGGAATCTGTTGCAGCAATACGATAAAAAAATTTGAGTATTATTTCCTCTTTATAGTAATAACACATCTTATGTGTTGCACTCACTTGACTTTCTTTACTCTTGTACTATTTTTACAAATGCTTAATATCCATGTACTTCATGTTAATCGATATGTTAGTCTTGTTGCTAATTTTCTTGTAAGTGCAAGAGGAATATCGTAGGTTTTAAGCGATATGCGATAGTAAAATCTTTTAAGAGTTGGTTGCTATGTGGATCATTTCATTCTCTTTGCATGTTCAGGACATAAAAAAACGAATAACGAATTCCCATTTGAGAAAAACTATAATTATTGGAAAACTCAAACGAATTACAAGGAAATGGTTCACTCCACATTAAAATGTGACATACCTACATTGTGTGCTTTAACAAGATCTACATCTTTTGTGCAGTAAAATTTTACCACTTATGCAAAAGTCCTTCAGAAGAGGACTTTTGGGATATTCCCAGAAAATTCAAGATATACAGTTCATTTGCCATGAAAGTATCTTAAACATATCTCCACACTTTCAAACGTTTAAATACCCCCTGCCTAGGACCCTATGAAAGACTTTGGTACAAACAATGGTGATGCCCCACTTTGATTATTGTGATTCTCTCCTCAGAGACTTAAGATCTGATCTGTCACGTAAATTACAGCTAGCTCACAATACATGCGTAAGTTACATCTGTGATGTACGTCGTTACGATCATATAACATCATCTCTCCACAAGTTGTTATGGTTCCATCTAGTTGACCGTAGAAACATTCATTGTCTTTTACTTTTCTTTAAACTTATTCACACTTCTTCCCGTACATACCTAGCTTCTCGCTTTAAAAGTTTGTCTCACAACTTTCATACACGCTCGGAAAATCGTCACATGCTTTCAATACCACTTCATCGAACACCTCTATACTCATCATCTTTTACTGTGAAGGTTGTTAGGCTCTGGAATTCATTTCCACAAGATGTCGGGGGCTGTCATACTTTATATGCTTTTCGTCACAGGTTGCAGATTGCTGTTAAAAACAATTGTTAACTTAGAAAAAATATCATTTTCATTCTATATATAGTGTATGTATGCCATATTTTTAAGATATTCATTACTATTAACTTAGTTTCTGTATATTTTCAAATAAATTAATTTACTGTTCCTCTAATATTTGTTATTTTTGTTTTGTGTACCTTTAGATATTATCTGTGTACCATCAATGTGATCGGAATATTGTATTCAGAATTGTTCTATGTAGTTGAGCGGAAGAGAAGGCCAAATGGCCTTAGCTTTACCACAGTAAATAAATAAATAATATTTTAACGAACATCGTTAGAGCCATTTTTGAGAAAATCAAAATTTTCGAGAAATGTTCCACGTACAGGTTATTTAGAGGTGAGGAGATTTTCGTGTCGCATCCTTGGAAGATACTAAACTCAAATACCAAGTTTGGTGTCTATCCTACTTTTCGTTTTTGAGTTATGCTGTTCACAGACAGACGCACAGACACACATGAGTATTTCCAAAAATTCTTTATTTGGATTCAGGGCACCTCAAAACATGCATTTCCGGTGAAACCTCCCTAGCGAATTTTTTGGTAGAATACAACACTCCCCTATTTACTACGTAGTACAAAAAGTAAAACGGTATCATATAAACATTGCTTTCTCTAATGACCGGGTTAGACCCGGTAGGTCTAGGTAAAGTGCTGGCAATATGACGTTCCGCAGTGACTTTCTATGAAACAGAACTCAGGTCTGATGTGCCGCATTCACATTACTTTCTCTAGTCACTCTTCCATAAACTGTTCTTACAAAGGCTTATTCTTCTATCCACTTGTTAATGGACAAACTTTCATTTCAATTTTGCACATTTCGTGGTAGGTATAAGGAGGATACAGAGGCCAAAGCGATAGTCAGATTTTTAAACCGACGGACTGTTATGTGATGGCTTTGAAATTCCATTTCCTTGCATTCCACCAAAATATTTCTGATGAATTGTATTTATATGACTTTCTACCCTCACACTTCCAAAATTATTCTTGCAAAAGAGTATTCTATCTACAGTGCCTTTCTTTCTCACTGTGGCCAGCACACGGCAGACCGCGCGCCGGCCGCTATAGCTTGAACTTCCGCCAAACGAGCTATAATATCCCCGCAACTGCATATTCTCATAGTTACGTTACAATTGCAATGATAATAAACAGATATCTTATCATAAGGGATGTTGGAAATGTTGTCTGTCTCTGGCATCCTCTCAGAAAATTCTTATTCACAATCGAGAGTTGAATATCTGTAATTGATTGAATTTCTCACCTGGTGTTTTCTTTTAGTTCTTCCAATGGTGATTTATCTCTGACAGATCCACATTGTTCTTTATTAGATAGGAGGAAAAAGTTCAAATAATAAACCACTGAAACCACGATTCGCAGTGCACTGATTACGAAAATCCATTTGCAAATCACTTAGAAATATATTCACAAAACGTAACTTTTAAAAATGTTATTCACTTCAGGAGAAGCTAGGTCAGTAGGAAAAGCGGCGCATGCACCGACTTTGAAGGGAATAGTGGAGATTTGCTTAGAAAGAACGAATTAATAGTTGTGTTTTGCAATTTGATTAGGTGCAGATTTGAGGATGTAGATAGAGAAGTTGTGTACTTTGCTGCTGCAAGAGAAAGGTTCTATATTGCTATAGTTTGTTTTCGTTGACGTATAGGGACTCCTAGCGATACATTCTGTAATCAGGTAAACTTTTAAAGTCACTGATTCCGCCAGTAGGCGCGCATGGAGACAGGCGATTAGCCCACCGCCAGTAGATAAGGCCAGATATAGAAGCAGGAAGCTGCGGTCATGAAATGATTGACAATTTTGCTCACGGACCTTCTCTTTCAAATTATAAATTTCTTTTGCATGCAAATAAACACTATAGACCAACGGCTTCACTTTCCTTCTTAAGGAAACCACGTTAAGGATTTTTACGTCCAAAAACTCCATCACCTTCCGCCATGTTTGAACCCGCGACCATGACGCTGACATCGTCACCACAGACCACGTAAGACGATTTCTGTGCTGCCATATCGAGGGAACTGTATGGTGGAAAGCTATTGACAAATTCAATAAGAAAGAGATGGAGGTTTTAATGTAATTTGGATTCGAAATTTGGAAATTAAAAGCAACTTGAAGAAACCTGGAGCTGAATATAAGCCCATTGTGTGGCTACAATGAAAATACAATTGACGTTTTATTTGAATGTCCAGGTTAAAAGCACTGAAGAGTGCAGCTAATGAAATAAATATGAGTTCATTTAAGATCCGAGACAGCAGTAAAGAAAAACTTTGGAGGTTAACTTTAGATAAGGGATTTAGAAACAAATGAGTGTCACAGAACGGACGTATATTCGTATTATGCGATATATGTATGGTATAGATTATATTTATGGTGTATTATTTCCATTAGGTGCTAACCACTGTTGAGGTTTTAAATGATTATGATTTGGGATAGAGCCAGCGCTGGAGTCAGCTCATAAATATCAAAACATTATCATTTACTTTGCATTTGATTGTTGTTATAATTATTTCTCATCATAATTGCAAAATTAATTTATATTACAGAAAGCTTTCCAAACTCTGTTTTTGTGAAATGCAGCCTTAATACTACCCATTGTGAGAAAAGCAGAATTTTCAACATAATTTGTAATTACCAAATTGCTTTTGTCATTTGCTTATGTGCTATTAGTTACCATATTAATCACCCATAGGATGTTTCAAAATAATCATTACTAATTTTCTGAAACGATACAGGGAATGTAATTAAGGATATTCCCCTAACCGGGAAATGCATCCGTTTCGAGGTACAATAGAAAGGAAACAAGGATTTCAAAATATCGCAGTACAAACCATTTTGCGCGGTTTTAATACAAATCTCGTTCTAATACTAAAATAATTATGAAAAATACTAAAGAATTATTAAATTTCACCATTATTTTTCATTGTAGCTGCTCATAAGCCTTGAGCATGTCTAATAATCCTAACTTTGCACGTCGATGCATTCATTCTTGAGGGACATTGAATAACAGATCTCTTAAAAGTTATTTCGTTGCTACAAAGTAACCAAAGCAACTGGAATTTTGGTTCCATGGTAATGGTTGCCGCTGAAACACAAAGATAACCAGTCAAAACGTATAAAACCAGGGTAGATTTTTACTGAATTATCTCAAAGAGAGAAGTACAATCCGCGGCTATTCAGTAAATTCAATGTAGGCTTTCAACTAATTATATGTTGTGTATTACCGAACACGCAGTATACGGTAGAACAAAACTTTAATTGTATGTCCTCAACGAGTTCATAAAATTAGTCATTATGAAACATTCTGTGAAACTCAAGAACTCGCACAGAGCTTGGTTATAATATGGTGGTGGTAACGAATTCCAGAATGGAATGCATTAAAACATTCCTACCCTTTCATAATCCGCAGCAATCTATATCAATGGCAGAAAATGAGTCCGGAATCTTTGGCATCTGAGGGTATTCCCAATTTGACTTAGCAGGCGAAAATCAGCTGAGGAACGAAACCCCAAGCTGATTCGGTAAACTCATACGAAAATTTAATACATGACTTTCTCCTGCGTAGATACACCCTGACCATATACAGGGTGTACCATATAAGTTGAGACTGTAGAATATCTCCAAAACTAAGCGTTGTAGAAACATTAGTCTTTCACAATAGTTTCTTGATATTATGGGGGAAAATAAATGTCATTAGTCGTGTTTTGTTTGGAGCAGGTTATGATAGTCATTTAGGATCAATTTGATTTTTTTAAATGGGAACCTACAATTAGGGCCAAATTAAATTAACCCTAAAATGACCATCACAACGTCCCCCGGATAAAACACGAGTAATGGCATTTACATTCCCCTGTAATATCAAAGATATTTCTTTCTACAACGCTTAGTTTTGAAGATATTGTGCAGTCTCAACTTAAATAATCCACTCTGTATATTTGGGTCTCCCAACAAGTCATAATTGCGGAACCCCGTTCTCAAGCTCGTCTCAAAGTCCTACATTAGATACACAAAAATATAGCAAGGTAAGTAATGCGAGGGAGAATGTTGCAAACGATAAATTATGGTGAAACGGATATTGAGGCAATATTTTATATCAGAACATGCTGTGATTGCCAGAGTGGTTATAGTGTAAATTAATATTATTGTATGTACATGATTTTAGATGTTTGTTAGCCATAAAGATTGTTAGGAAATAAGTTTGCACGGCCTAACTGGAACTGACAATAGAAGTGGGTAACAATAAAGTCAGGGAGTGAGTTGTTTTGTCACTAAGAAGAGAAAGCCGAAATTTACGTCAGGGCAGCGCGCCTTATTTTTTAGAAATGGGGAAATATCTTCCCTAGAGCATATATGTTAGTAGTAGTGATTGGCTGACCAAAACAGACGCTACAGTTGGCGCAATTTGGTAACCAATAGCAACTATATTATAATGTTTAGGCAATTCGAGGTGAAGGAGTATATATTCTTGAGCCATAAGGAAGTGTCGCACAGTTCTGAAGAATCTCTCACGAGGTGCACGTCGCAGAGTTTGTTACAAAAACGCAAAGTACGCGAAGTAATTGGTGCACGGCAACTAAAACGACTGTAGTTACATTCAGAAATAAAAGTCTAGACTCAGATTTTTTTTATCAGTGTCATCTTTTAGCAACAACTCTTTCCGTTTACACATCCTGCTTAGAGACACGTGCTCGACTGTGTATTAATAGCTAGCCGGAGGACAAAGAACCCAAATTTAAAAAAACAATTAAACAATAGGCGCCCAACAAATAAGATAACACAAGTCATCTGAGAAATGCGACAATATCCACTCGAGATATTTTTGTTGTCCAAGTCTTGCCACCCAACTTTGTCTTCTTTAAATTCTACATTGAGTTATGACAACGATATGTAGTATTTTTCCTTTATTTGTTTTACTTAATTTTAACTGCATGGTCATATCGCGACGAACCTGTTAGGAGATATCTCTATTGCGGACAGTTAACCTTCTAGGTCTAATCCCTGTACCATTAGCCTGCTTCGTTACGTGTCTACTGAGCCCTTAGTGCTAGGCAACTGTACCTCTGCTTCTTCACGTACCAGCAGATGGCATCCAGTATACCTACTTTGATTATTACCTGTGATGGATGCCAGAATATTTGCTATTATATATTTTCATTTTACTACTGATTCAGACCTAAGATGGAACTTTAGGTCGCGGTATTAAATAACCCAATCCGGTATTTACCTTGGCGATAGAGGTCAAAAACCACAGTCAGATTGGTCGGTCCGCAGGATTTGAGCCGGGACCCTCCTAATGCGAGCCAGAGACGTTAACGCCTGAATCATCCCGCAAGGTGATTGTAATGTCTTCTCTAAATATATTATATAGACAACTGCTATAGCCATGTGGCCATGGTAAGGTCAAAAAAGGCACAGAACAACAAGATGCACTTGAATTCTAAGCAACACAGGATCAATCCGAATTTCCTGCAAGTTTCCTTGACTGGACATACCTGGACTTTTATCCCTGAGGAACTCTAATGGTATATTGCGATACAAGTGTGCACGTGTAATTGCACGCTATTTTTACTTTCTCTATTACATATAGCAGATTGCATTCCACCAAAAATTAGATACCCAGATTTCACCGGAAATACATGTTTTGAGGTTCCAAAAACAAACCGTTTTAGAAAAAGTTTCGTTGGTGTCTGTGTTTGTCCGTGAGCAGTATAACTCAAAAACGAAAAGTCAGATACGTACCAAATTTGGTATTTAGGTTTAGTATATTTCAAAGATGGGACACAAACGTTTTCAAGGAACCCCCACCCAGACTCCCTTTACATGGAACATTTTTCGACAATTTTGATTTACTGAAAAATGGCTCTAACGATAGTGATTAAAATATCATATGTTTAAGATACTTTCATCGCAAATAAAATGCATGTGATGAAGTTTCTGGGAATCTCCAAAAATCCTCTTCATTCTGAATGACTTTTGCATAACTGGTAAACTGTAAGAGATAGACAAAATTTTATTACACAAAAAATGTAGGTCGCGTTAAAATACACAATTTATGGCATATACATTTTTTTTGTCGAGTGAACCATTTCCAAGATATTCCTTGTTATTTGTTTGAATTTTTCGATACACACACACTTTTTCTGAAATGGGAATTCGTTATTAGCTTTTTTTATTATTTTTTATGTCCTGGACATGCAAAGAGAATGAAATGTTCCACATAGCAACCAGCTCATAGAAGAGTTCCATATAGCAACCAGCTCATAGAAGATTTCACTATCGCTTAAAGCCTAGTGTGTTTCTGTATTCCCCAAGAAAATTAGCAAAAAGATAGTATCTGCTAAGGTTCATCTCGATTAACATAAGTAGGTGGAGAATAAGCGTTTGCAAAAATAGTTTGTACAAGAATACAAAGTAGAGAGTAGAAGAAGTCATGTGAGTGCAACACATCAGATTGTTTAACCATACATTCAAAGTAGCACTTACGCGAAAACAAAATTAATAATTTACTAATAACTGTTGAACATGGTGGTTCCGGTAGCAAAACAATCATTAACCTTGGTGGCGAAGTGGCGATCGATTATCCATGCCTGGTTGCTAACCTTTAAAAAACAATGAACGGCAGGTCTTACTTAGCAGCTGTGTGAATTCAATCGTTAAGTAAATATTAACAAATAAAAAGGAAGTAAAAAGCGCAACTAAGATTTAAATGGTAAAATTTAACTACCAAGTATGATAATATCCATTTTTGTAATAATAATAATTTAGAGGATTTAATACAGTTCATGCACATATGTAAACTAGACAAAACAAGCAGGTAGGTTAGGTTACGAGCAGTGAGTGCAGGAAATGAAATTTTCCACCATAACAACATGAACGGTATTTGTATAAAAATTGAAAATTAATGTTGAAAACAGATATGATGTGCCGAAGACAACCAGCTATTATACTACCTAAACTGCAAGAAGAAATTGAATTAGCAGCGAGAGCAATTTTATTCCTGTGGACAATGTAGTAGTCACGTTTTCGTGCAGTAGTTTGCTGAAATTAGAAGTACAAGGATGCTATTGCTAAGTACTCTGAGCATCTTACAAGATTATGGAAGTTAAAATAACTTAAAATTTTAGCTGTGGTGTCTTCATATATGTAGGAATAAATCTATAAAGTAGATACTTTGAAATGTATATATGTATACATTTGAACTCTTCTGTTTTACCCCTACTATTCATATAAAATTGATTAATCTCATTTTATGTTAATCAGAGTAAATGTTTGCTTAAAACTAGGTAATATTGACTTTATTATATGCAATAGGTGAGAATAACACACACCTGCTTATATCACTATTATATTTTGTGCAGTATCGACCTAAAGTGAAAGAAGAAGAATCCCAAGTGTACCTAGTTAGGTGCTACACAAAGGCAAGCTTCAAACTTAAGTATATAATAAATAATTCGGAAGTTACTAATACTACGAAAAAATTACTTCATTTAGTTCTCTAATTAGCTGTAATTTTTTCCTGTAGAGTGTACTTACGTTTTCTTTTATCCTGACTTCATACAATCGAATTCGACGAATTCGCAGATCATGCGAGATATTCCTTTTATTACTATGCAAAAATCGTAAATGTACATTTTAATTAAACTCATAGCCCATATTTTGGAAACACAAAATTAATAAAATAATTTAATTGAAAGGGTTTAATAGGCTAAGGAATTTTCAAGAAAATCTTCACTTCGCATCTTTAAATTCTTTCTGACTTAAATACGAATTTTGGAATAGTCGGCATACCCACTAAAAACTCCTCCACCGGAATGTAATGGAAAAAGGAAGAAGTAAGAAAGAGGAACTCAGGGGTGATAATGCGGCCGTACCGCTTTTGCACCGGCGTATTCAGGGTAAGGATATATTGGCCGGCCACTAGGGCCTAAGCCAGGTGAAGGTGAAGCGCCAGGACGCAAGCATGACCGAGGCCCTACTTGCGCCCTTGGGAATTCAGGGTGAGAGGTTAAGGAAAGTAAAGAGGGATAGTGTGTTGGCTGGCAAGTTCCCAGGGTGCCGCCGCTGTAGAGTTGAGTGCGATGCTGTTCAGTAGTGCCTGGGGTGCCTAACGCGACCTCTGGAAGATGCGTCAGGCCAGTCCGGTTGATCGGCGTCTGCTTGCTGAAGCTTCCTAAAGAAGCGGAGTTCTTTGACAATGCTTCGTATTGTCAGGGTGAGTGTGAGCATGTGGTCATGGAAGTCTCGGTTTGTGAGGGTGTCCTGAAGTTCTGTTTTGGAGTTTGAAATGTAGTGGTTGGCTTCGGTCTGGAGCCCTCGAAGCCCAGCTATTGAAGCCTGAAGGGCTCCAAGTCCCGTGGGTCGGTCGTCGCTTCCATCCTCGGCGTCGTCGTCCGGTTCGACGAGATGCTCCTCGATGCGTTCCAGCTTACGGTGGGCCGATGCGAGCATCCCGTCATCTTGTTGTAGTTGCGTGATCTGCCTTGAGAGGGCGCTGATCGCTCTGGCCGAGGTCCGCTGCTTGGCCTCCACGGCTGCAAGGCGCGTGGTGGTTGCACGGCGTAACTCAACCAGGCAAGTGGTGAAGTCTTGGAGTGTTGTCTGCATGGCAGACAGCGTGTCTTGAAGCTCTGGATGCAGTGCTTGATGTTTAGCCCTTACAAGGGGCGTCGTCGGCGGAGGCTGTTCGGTGGTCGTCGTTAATGTAGTTGTCCCAGTCAGTTGGCTGCTCCGGGGGTACAGGGGGCACCTGTGAAGTGCGTATGCCCGGAACAGGTGGCGCAGAATCGGCGACGTCGGCAGTCGTGGGCGGTGCAGTTTGCTGTGAGGCAACCTGCCCCACAGTAGTGGCACCGAGGTGCAGCGATGCATGCCTCCGCTGTGTGACCGAAGCCACAACAGCGGCGGCAGGGTACCGGGCGTTGACTCCTGCTGGCCTCGATGCACAAGCACTGCCCCAGCAGAGGCAGGCTTGACCCCAAGGCCGCCTGAGCGTCTAAGGCGGAACCCAAATGGAGGCGAACCAGCGGTGTTGGCCCTTTGTTGGAGGAAATTCGGGATGCCCGAATAGCCGAGAGCCAGTGGTGTCTTGCGGCCTCCAGCACGAAGTGCACTGGAAGGTCCCTCGGCACTCCACAGATGACAACACTGTGGCGGCCATCTGCCGGA
Source organism: Deroplatys truncata (assembly GCA_030765065.1). NCBI lineage: Eukaryota > Metazoa > Arthropoda > Insecta > Mantodea > Mantidae > Deroplatys > Deroplatys truncata. The sequence goes on from CM060979.1 coordinate 93,007,287, forward strand.
GGGTGCATCGGGCTCACCAATGGTGGTAAGCCGGCGGCAGTTGGTGGCGTTGTACAGCCCTGAGAGACAGAGCCGGAGGCAACAGGTTCAGGTTCCGGCGTTGCAATGCTGCGACCGGGTGAAGCAGCGGCAGAAGCGTAGCTGCGCCCGGTCAGCGGTGGCGGCGAAGCAGCCTTCCCGCCGAATACCGGTGAAGCTGCCGGCGAGTCGGCGGTGTCTGCGGCCGGAGTCGGCTGGAGAGCGCTGGGCTCCTCCGCGGTGGCCGGGGAAGCAGCGGTGGAACTTTCAGCGGCACGGCGTTTCCTTCTCTTCCCCATTTCGGCGATCTCGGCGAGTGTAGAGAAGTTACTTCTGCGGAGTCTCGAAGAAACAATTACGGAACAAATGGGCAGGGCATTGAAAGGACAGTCAGGGAAAGAAAACATTCGCAGTTCCCAGTTGCGTTACTAGTAAAGGTGAAAGGTGTTTTGATTGTGCAGATGTACATTCCCCTATCGCCTTGACCCTCATTTCCCTCTGATTCCTAGCCTGATGAGGTTACGCATTGTCAATAAAAACAGTGGCATCCTCCTACAATCGCATTCATATTGTGGCCGATTAGTAGCAACGCAGAATCTAGACCACGTTTGTAGGAGGATGGGGCGTAGAGCGGTACTGTGTCGTAATGTAGCCACCGTTCTATCGGAGCAATGACATAATACGATCCTTAGCTTTGAAAAGCTAGAAATGCCTTTTTATTAGAATGCAAGGTATGCATTAAATGACAAAACAAAATCAAATGCTTTATTCATTATTATTCATACATCAAAGTTTTGAATCTCAACATATCTTACACTTATCAAATTGCAGAAATAAATACAACTTCGCTTATAAACTTGCAAGAAAAATTAACAAGCAAAACTAAATGCTTACAAATTTTACAGAAAATGAATATCACCTTGCTTCAATTGACATTAGCTTATTCATTGGAGCCAGAGATTCTATCCCATGCTTTTTTCTTTAATTTTTTTGTATCATTTTGCGGAAAACATAAATTAAACAACTCATTTATTAAAGAAGTGGTGTGAAGTGTTATTAAAGGGTCACTAGCTATATTGAAAATTTTATTCTTATATACAAACTTATTTGTTTTATATAAGGGTCATTTTCATAAATATTTGCAGATCATAATTATAGAGTTATATAGTTGCAATTTTGTTAAGTTATTTGTATACTTTACAACTTCAACTATATATTTACTCATTTTGTCGTTTGCTAATGGAAGTCTCAATTGGGGGATTCTGAATTTGGTAATGAATTCTGCACACACACACACACACACACACACAGAGAGAGAGAGAGAGAGAGAGAGAGAGAGAGAGAGAGAACATCGCAGCATCTTTGTATGCTACAAAATATGATAGAGCCCATTCTTCCCGAACTGTCCAGTCAACTGTTGTAGAATGCATCTCGTAATTGCGTACAACTGGGTTAAAGACTGCTTGTGTGTTGTAATAGCCAATCGAGGAATGGAGGGGTGGAGGTCGCTTCACCCGGTGTGGCACGCGGGGTCAACAAAGACGTGAAAGTCAACAAGCTAAAATGAGACGCCATAGTATTTTTACTTTCTCTACCATATACATAGACCGCATTTCACTGAAAAATTCTATACCAAAATTTCAACGAAAATACACGTCTTGAGGCTCCTGAATCCAAGAAACGCGTTTTTTTGGAAAACGCCCCTGTGTGTGTCTGTATGTGTGTCTCTCTGTCTGTGAACAGCACAAGTCAAAAAAGAAAAGTAAAATAAATACCAAACTTGATATTTGGGTTCAATATCTTTCAAATAAATCCTCCACTCCAAACTACCCTTTACATGGAACATTTTTCAAAATTTGTTATTTTTTAAAAAGTCTAACGATTGTTATTAAAATATCATATATTAAAGATATTTACATTACATATAAAATGTATATCTTGAATTTTCGGGAATAACTGTAAAGTCCACTTATTCGGAAGAAATTTTGCATAATCTTGTATAACTGCTAAACGTTAAGCGATAGACGAAAACGTACTACACAAAAATGTGAATTTCAATTTATTTCAAATAACGTTTTGTTGGCATCAGCCATTTACGAGATATCCGTTATTAATGATTCGAATTGTTCAATACTTCGTCATTATTTTCAAGTCCTTTCAATCTTCAGTTGTTCTCGCGATTGCAGGTAAAGAGCATGGAATTTTAAGGCCAGTATGGTGTCCAGTTCTTAAACATTTTGACTATCGCTATTCCCTTTTTTCTTAGCTATAAGTATTTGTGCAATGCAGGTATTTCCGGAAGGTTTTATCTCGGTTAAAATGAAGTAGTTAGGAAAATAAACTTTCTTAAGAATAATTTATATACCCATTAAGAAGCGATAGAGGGTAGAGAAAGTTATGTGAATGCAACTTATCAAATTCTTTGTGAAGAGATGACGCGCAGGAGAAGAGAATATATCCTAGGAGTGTAATAGGGGAAATTAGTATTCGTGTAAGTTAGAGCCGACTCCGAGTTAATCGCCGAGTTAAACTGGGAGACAGCAGAAACGCATATATGTAGGAACAAAATTAAAACTCCACATATAAGCGTTGAGTAAAATAAGCCCCGTACGTCGGAAGAACATAGAGCTCAATTATTGCAAATATTCAAAATGTGACTTACGCTCTCCGTCAATTAAATAACTTCAACATGTAAAATAAAGAATAGTTAATAAATTATTAAAATAGTTTGGATTGATAATAAACCCGGAGTAAAACGAGTTTATTTAATAAAATAGCGCAAAAATGTTGTTATAATATAACAAGGTCTCAAGGATAAAGTATAATGGAAAATATAAACCCCAAAACATTATTATTACCATTTTTATTACTGCCTAACACATCCTTATCCCGAGAACCACATCTACTATCAAGATTATTTATTAAACACCATTATGTTATCTTCACCTGCGCGTGTACTTCCAATCAACTGTCTATATTGAATTTTTATGTAGAATACAACTGTTCTTCTATCTGCTTAAGGCAAAGGGAAGGGAAAATATAAATTAAATCCACGAACTAGCAGTAGCTATAGAAAATGCATTTTATTTACGTGAAGCACGGACATTACATTTTTGTTTGGCTGCAGAAATAGCTTTACTATCGTTTTCGAGCTCTGAAGTTACAGTTTCTATTATTAATGTGCCGATAATGCCTCAGCAGGAAATGGGTGTAATCCTCTTTGCTGATGTCCGTTGCGTTCGGGGCCCTTTAACAGGGAACGTAGCGTGCTGTAGAAAGACAGCGAAAAATGTGAAGAAAGGCTGCTTGCCTGTTATCGTAGGGTCACGATGACCTAATTAGGGAGACAAGTTGCAGGCAATTACTGGAACGTCCATTAGAGTTTCTCCGCTGGCGTCTGACCTGTTGGGCGTCGATATTGCAGCAGATAGTATACGTTCGCTCCTCAGGGCATCATTCCTAATCATCACGAAATTATATTTTTATTACAAAGGCATGCAATATCCAGTGATTGAAGACACAAAAGGGGGTATCTCTTCCAGCTGTAGCTTCTGGCAACAATATATATTCGGATTTAAAAGCAATTAACTGGCAGAGTACAAACGGAACAGGAATGAGGGCTCGTTCTAAATGTGTATGAGTATAATTACACTGCCAAGTGTCTTGGTCTTACTAACTTTCAGGTGTTCGTTTTTTGTATTGGATAGGCCACAGAAACACGGAAGTCGAAATATTTCATATTTTGAGGCAGTATTTTTAGCACTCAAATAATTTCAGTCTAATTATATAATATGTAAATTCAATAACAGCCCGCCTTGAAGCAATATGTGTATGTAATAATTTGTAACAGTCATTGCATATGCTTATATTATTGTATCCATGTGTAATAATGTTATGTGAATGCATTACGTAATTTAATAATGTAGGAGCTGTGAGAAATAGGTCAAAAATTGCTAACAATGAGGTAATCTTGAGGCAATAATGAGTTTGAAACTTTAACAATACTACTTCTGATTCTTGGAAGCAAAAACGTAATTTTACTGACAGTTTATAAAATAGCCAATCAACAACCAGAAAAAGCTTTAGTTAAATGAAGGTATTCTAATGGATTAGGATTAGCCAATCATAAATTGAAAAGGAGAAACATTTACAAATCTAGAAGTCAGTTGCCTGCAGACAGAGTTACTAACCAGACGCAAAAAGTGTCCTCAAGAAATTTAATACGTATTCGTGTGAGACGAAAAATAAGTTTACGTGTTAAAAAGTGTAATTAATTAATAAAAGAATCTCACAGCTCTCTATATCAGTGAAGTGTTATTTAAAATTGTATCAAGCATTAATAAAAGGAGTGAAGTAAAATTATAATCTGTGTAAGCCTACATTCTTGTGCATCACGACCCTGCCAAGATATCCATGTCTCTAAAATAAATACTGGCACAGCCGAGGCAAACATAATATAATATTTAAAGAAGCAGTAAAAATACATTTGGGGCGAAGGCTACCGGTAACTGTTTACTATACGTGCGGTTGCAACTACTACAATTTCGACTCCCCAACAGTTGAAATATATTACAACTCCTACTTCAAATTGGCTTTTCCTTACGTGAAACAATAACTTTCTCAATTTGCATTTTAAGCTAAAAGTTATCTTATAGTGAGGCATATAACCTAACGTAAAAGTAATCCAGTACGTCAAACCACCACTCCAATCAACAATTTATTTTTATGGACATTCTATAAATGCAAATACGAAATTCGTTTCTGTAAATAAGATAAATGTATTTTGTTTTAGTTACTCACTTAATTAGGTAATGCACTTTTATTCCAGATACACGCGAGCATTGAAGAGGCAGAGATGAGAATCATCTGCTTCAAAAGGAGGTCAAGACCTCCTAGCGTTGGTAATTTGATACTACTTGTTCTCTTTAAGCTCATAAGAAGCAAACTAATAAACGCTAAAAGTTCAAAAGCGTGCAGCTAAAACAAGCAAGAGTAAATGTTTCGGAAGTCATAAATATCAAAAATTATATTTTAAACAACATTTATTCGATTGTCCGAAAAGTTTTCCCTTTCATTATAATTTGCATTGTAAACGTCTGAAGATGCTAATACCCACTGCACAGCTCAGCTAAGTTAAGTTAAGTTAAAATAATTTAGTTTTATTTATAGACGCTCTTTAGCTACTACAGTTCTTAAGAGTCCCATTCTATATTGGGCGTGAAAGACCGGAAATTTTGCTCAGAGGCCTCTTTATCAGGCTAAGGTTCTTTTACGTGCCGTAAAACTAAAAATCGAAATAAATCCAGCGTCCTCTGCCGAGTTTGAACCAGCGACCTTGTGAACTAGAGGTTCCATGGTACCGCAAGACCACGGAGGCGGTACATTCTTGCGATGTAGGGTTGACAACCAAACACGCAGTTGGATACATCAACTAGTGTTTCGAATACATCGATGTGAACTTATAAAGGGCAGAATACATGTACTGGCAAGCCTGTTAGTTATGCCTGAACAAGCGGCCTGTTGAACAGAAAATCTCATACACCTTCTCGATTCTAGGCCGACACGCAGTCGGCACAGTGTTCCCCAGTTAAGAAAATGCGTTTCTCGCTTAAAATAATCTTCTTGCACGTTGTTCTTATCTTTTTCTGTATGCCCACCAATCTTCTGTGGCTGAAAACGGTCGTTGGGCGACTTTTGTAGCTGGAAATCGATGATCCTTGGGTCGTTGTTGCCTGTTGCAGTGTTCTTCCTCGGCTATTGGTGCTCGTCGCTTGTCGAGTATTACATTCCTAGCTCTATTTAATTATTGAATCTCAGGTTCTAGTGGGTGAGGCAAGTTAAAAATACACTGCGAGTTTCCCTTAATCAATGAAGTTTATTTTACACTTTGAATAGTTGTGGGCGGCTGGATTTTCCCATTATTACAGTAATAATCCCTCCACTTTAAGTTAGTCAGGAGCCTAGCTATATTCACACGCACCCCACCCTTGTGCACCCACGTACATCTGTAGCACCTCGTGTCGACGTGACTTCTCGATGAGATATAATCAGAATAAGAGCGGGCTCTGGGTCTTTGTCTGCCCTTATATACGGGAGTCTAGTGACGCTCCTCTCCGCGTTTGAAAATGTAACGACGTTTCCTATTGGCCCTCAGGCCGCGTTACCCTGACATGTATGAGAATGTGTGTCTCCAGATCCGTGCGCTTAGGCGCCATCATGTAGCGTGATACCGCTCGGTGACAGGTACGGTCTTTATGATATCTTGGAATTCTTGCTAGCTCGCCCGTGTCTTACAATCGGCTATGTACAAATGTAGATATTGAATATTTTAACATGTTAGTGAATTAAATTATTACTGTACAATTCTTATATGTATGGTTCCCCTTTCATATGTACAATTCTTCTATATATGTATAATATATCCCCTTTCACTTCCGTAAGCAGCTCCTTTTTTCACTCAAACGGACTAATCTCCTGATTTCAGTGTACAAAGGCATTCACTTCGGTATACACCAGAAATTCCTCCAACCCTAATTCTCATAAGACCTTTTTGCATTATCAGCAAACGAGGCACTCAAAACAACACAAGAAGGCACATGGATATTGAATGACGGTCGATCATTGGTCGTCAGCCTCGCCCCTCATGAACCGGCTTGCCTGCGCTCTCTTCCGGTCGGCTGAACGTTCGTTCTTCGGCCAGGGTACAGTCGCCTCTGAGAGGCAGCCGGTCTCCGGTAGACTATTTAAGCATAACTGACAGGCCTACCGGTACGTATATGGCAACCTTAAGATTTGTAAGTATGGAAGATGTTAATAAAAACAAACATTTTCGACATATGTATTATGGTATAACCCGTAAGCTTAAAACTCCTCATAAACCAGAATGAAAATTTGTGACGTGTGGAGATGTAACGAATCGGATGTATAAAAACGGTTTTCTTAATTTTGATCATTAAATTTCTCCCCCAAAAATAAATTTCATACAGCCTGGCCTATGGATGCAGACGTGAAATGAGGATTTAACTTCAGATATTCGGGAATGACAACCTGGGAGATTACTCAATAGCTGAATGCTTCTCCTGCTAGTGTAGTCAGGCATCTGAGGAAGCTCGGTTACCAAAATCTTTGCGATATACGGGTTCCGTACAAATGGGTGACCAAAATTTGGAGCATCGCGTTTTCATCTATGATTCATTATAGGTGAAATCAAAATATTGATTTTCTGAAACGGTATATGATGGATGTGAGGACAATACGAAAGGGAAAAGCCAAGTAAAGACCTGTACCACGTCTTCTTCCCCGAAATGTTACGCTGTCAGTTTTGTGGGACTGGGGAGGAATTTTTAATGAATTTCTTCCCACTTCACTATTATTTACGAATTTAGCTGCGAAAAATATTATTTTTGGTGAGAACAAGTGAAGAAACATCACCTGAATTGGAAAGCAAAATCAGGTTGTAACATTCAATGCCGGGATTGAGCCTGCATCTTTGGCGTACCGTGACCGCTGTTCTGAGTGACCATGGCGACTTTAAAATCTCCACTGACTCACATTTTTTCGGGTAAACCACAAGACCCGAATTTTTCATGACTCTGACAGACTACAGTGATGACAATTCGTCAGATGTTTGCGAGATCTCGACTAGGATATTTTCTCATTGACCCCGTTTTGTAGACTTTGTCCCTTCCGATTACAGTCTTTTCAAAACCTTTTATTCAATTGCAAAAACTTCACTTTCTTAGAGGACTATAGGCTCAACACCACATTAACTAGGAAACCCCATATTTTGACAAAAAAGATTAGTACATTTCCAAAAATGTGAATGGGTCATACTGTGTGAAATAAAACTGATTCATAAAACCTACGTTTTACATTTACTTTCTGGCGGGAATGTTTTGAAACTATCCCATTCTAGATATGGCATCTTCTCTATTGCACCTGTGCTGGAGGTTTGTAGAGTCCTCAGGTGATCTTAGTGATCGAAAAATAACGAAGATGAAGCGAATGAATAAAACTTAAGAGACAACCGAATCTATCGCTTATCCCCATTAGAGGAAGTATTGTATTCTAACCAAGGAGTGAATCTGGATTTCACTAGAAATACCCATTCTGTGGTGCTTGGAACTCAAAGAAAAACTATAGAAAACATAAGCGCGGTGCGCGCGTGCGCGCATATTTGAGTGTGAACATAATAAAAACGAAAAGTACGATAAAGAACAAAATTTACACTGAAGTTCAGGATCTTTCAAGCATACAACACAAATACATTCACGAAATTCCAATTTGATATGGAACATTTTTAGTAGTTTTTATTTTCTAGATAACAGCTGTAATAATGTTTGTTAAAATATTTTCTGTTTGATATAAGGAAATCAGGAAAGCATCTTATATTTCTTGTGAACTACTGAAAAGTCCCCTTCATTCTAATTCAATTTTATATAGTAGTGTGTATCTGCAACCATAAGAGATAAATTAACTTTCTGCAACAACATTTCAGAGCTCATTTAAATGTATAATTACTGCCAAATTACTTTCGTAGTGTTGGGAATTTTTTTAAGATTCATTCTGTATAATTACATTTTCCCAAACATAAATGCGTCATCTAAAAGAGGCTGATTGAAGGTTGTTTCCAATTCTTGTTGTTTCCTTACCCCCTTCTCGCCTTTCCCAAGAACTCGTTACTGTAACCATGAAGTAGTAGTTTATTCTTGCATGATTATGCCTTCTGAAATTATTGTTCCGTGCTTCCAGCAACATCCAAACGTTTTTTTCCACGTTGTGGTATGTAACCAAGTACCATGGCTTAATCTGAAATAATTTCTAGGCAAAAATGTATCGTGAATAACGTAACATTAAAACACAACCAGGTTATTAATTACGTCAATTTGTAATGATGAGATTTTGTGTTACTATAGTTAAAGAAAATTAAATAATAACAAAGAGGACCTCTAAGGATATTTACCGGAAACTCAAAATATAAGTATTATTCAGCACTGCAGAACTCTCATACAGATGAAATTTTATTCAGAATCATTACAGAATAAAAAAATCTGATGTGTTGCATCTCACGACTTTCTGTACTCTTGTACAAACTATTATTACAAACGCTTATTCTCCATGTGCTTCATGTTAATCTAGGTATCGAGATGTTATTCTCATTGCTAATTTTCTTGTAGATGCAAGGGGAATTGGTAGGCTTTAAGCGATAGTCAAATATTTTAAGAGCTGGTTGCTATGTGGAGTATTCCAGTTTCTTTGCATTACCAGGACAAAAAAAATGAATAACGAATTTGAGAAAGAGTACAAGTTTTGGAAAATTTAAGGGAATAACAAGCAATATCTTGAAAATGGTTTACACAACAAAAAGAAAGTATATGACATAAATTGTGTACTTTAACGCGATCTACATTCTTGTGTAGTATACTTTTGTCTTATCTCTTATGGTTTACCAGTTATGCAAACGTTCACAATGAAGAATACTTTTGGAGACATTCCCAGAAAATTCAAAATATTCATTTTATTTGTCATAAAAGTATCTTAAATATATATTTTAATCAAAATCGTTACAGCCATTTTTGAGAAAGTTAAAATTTTCGAAAAATGTTCCATGTAAAGGGTAATCTGGAGTGGGGGGATTTTCTTGAAAACCTTCGTGTCGCATCTCTGGAAGATACTGAATCTAAATAGCAAGTTTGGTGTTTATCCGACTGTTCGTTTCTGAGTTATACTGTTCACAGACACACACACACGGACATGTTTCCAAAAATACTTTTTTGGATTCAGGAGGCCTCAAAACATATATTTCCGGTGAAATCTCGGTATCGAATTTTTGGGTGGAATGCAATACTTCGCCTACTTACTATACGTAGTAGAGAAAGTAAAAATAACGCAAATTCTTCAATCAGGATATTCTTTGGAATACAGGTAATTTTCTAAAAGTATGTGCCTTGCATGCGTAAAAGGTGGCCAAATTTCATAACAGATTTAGCATTTATGTGACTCTTCGTTTTTGTGTATAGATATACATAACGGTACAGACATTTTTACCATCTCAACCATTTATCTATGTATAGGAAGTAGAGAAAGTATTGCATTGAACCAAAATTCATTAGAAATGCACGTTTTGAGGTTCCCTGGATTCAAAATAAGTATTTTTTTAGAAAAAGGTCCATGTAGTGTGTGTCTGTCAACAGCACAACTCAAAAACGAAATATCGTAAACACCAAATTTAGTATTTAACTTCAGTATCTTCTATGGAGGCAACAAGAAGATTTTAAATCAAATTCTCCCACCCAAACTAGCCCTTGCATTTAGATGTTTCAATTTTTTTTTATTTTCTCAAAAAATTTATTTATGGTTTTAATTAAAATACTATGCCTACTTTTAAGAAATGTGCATAACAAATAAAAGATATATCTGAATTTTCCGGATATAGCATGTGAAGTATTCATTTTGAATGTCTTATGTAAGAGATAAATCGGAATAGATGGGCAAAATCTTAGTAAACAAAAGATGTAGATCTCGTTAAAGCAAACAGTTTATGTAGAATACAATCTTCTGTGTCATTAATCATTTCCGAGATATACTTTGTTACTGGTTTAAATTTTCAAATACTTGTGCTTTTCTTCAAGTGATTACTCGTTAATCGTTTTTTCTCGTAGTCATGCAAACTGCATGGAATTTCAAAGCCAGCGCATAGCAATCCGCTTTTTTAAATATCTGACAACCGCTTTGGCCAACTACATGCTTCTTATATGTACACGAAACGTGTAAAACTGTAATGAGAATTTATCTTGATTAACAAACAGCTTATAAAAGCAAAAATAGGCTTTTGTATGAAGAGTTTAAACAGAGAAAGTCATATGAAGGTGACTTTTATTTAAAAAAATCAGGTATTTTAGTGAAATCTACATAGATATGGAATGTCTTATGTAATGCAATGCTTCGTTTACCTAAGGTAACTAAGCGGCAAGAAATATAGAAATATGAATTTATAAATCACACGCTTTAACGTCGCCACAAATTTCGCAAGTTTGAACATCGCCTAAAGGATTACTATTTTAACTAGTGATTAGCGGAGCGGCCAGCCGAATGACCGGGAGAGCGCGGTAGATTACCCGAGGAAGATACTCAGAATCGCCGGATATAAAATGTTTACAGAACGCATTAGTGAAAATAATAATAATAATAATAATAATAATAATAATAATAATAATAGCACTAACCTGTGTTGAAAATGTCCCTCAGCACCAATACGTCGATGATATCTACGTATGAAATTCCCATTCACTTCCACTAGCTCCTGAGACGAATTGCAGCAATTTGTTGTGTGATATTTGCTTCTGAGGTTGTTCTGATACACCTTGTTCTTCAAGTTTTCCCATTGATAAAAATAACAAGGCATCAAATTAGGGCTACGAGCAGAACAATCCAGTACTGATAATTCTGTCCTAAACAATCTCGGCAACCAAATCAAGTGTTTCGTAAGCGGTGTGCAGTAGCCGAGTCCTGCAGAAAGAATGACAGCTAGCATTCAATGTCTGTCAATTTTTAGAGGAAATATCTCTTCGATATCTTACACCGACAATAGTGCTTCAAAAAGATTTGACGCCTTGCGACTTTTATTTATGGGGAAACTTAAAGAACAAGGTGTATCAAAATACCCGCATACAATTGAGGATCTAAAAGTAAATATCACATAACAAACTCCTGCAATTACGTCTCAGGAGCTAATGGAAGTCAACGGGATACGGGGAGGTCATTAATGTATTGCTGCTGAGAGACAATGTTTTCAACATCGCTTATTAAAAGGTTAGTGTTACATTATGATGATTATTTTTTTCGGTAAACATTTTACGCCCGACGATTCGCAGTCTCTTTCACGCGTAACCTACCGCATTCTGCCGACCACTAGTGCATTAACAACCCCGTAGAAACAGTGTGAGAAGAAAATCACAATCCTATTCGTTGCTCGCAGTATTTGTGGAAGGCCTATGGGAGAAGCAAGATGACTATGTCGAGCTTTCACACCGTTTGGGAAGCTAGAATTCTTAAAAATAATGATGGAAAACGTCTTATGCGGCCATCATAATGGCGCGAATGTAACCTGCTTGTTCTATAACATCTGTAACCAGGTCCTTTTAGGACAAGTAATATGTTATTCAACATTTATTTTTTGTTTGATTTTCATTAGTTATTTTAACTCTGTCTCGCTCTATTTGCTACAGACTCCAGACTCTTCTGCGCCGCCAATAATCACCCATTCAACCAATTGCACTGCCCCATTCGTCTTTCTGTTTGTACATACTCCTTTAGCTATTGTCAAGAGCTCTTTTACTATTTTCTATTCTATTTGCATGGAAGCTTCAAAACTAATCTGGATATAAAGCAAAGAATCAGGGACAGGCTAGAAGATATGTCAGAATGTCGCAGGATAATGATAGGCATGCGATGGAATTGTCGCATGTCACCCATCCTCTTTAGCATGTACTTGATTCCAGAAAAGGGAAATGTGAAAGTAGGAGAAAGATGTAAAAATGCTTAAGATTTGTTGATACGGCATTGATACCAGAGGAAAACAAGATTCTAAGCAACGTGATAAATGACACACGAGCATAGAAGGAGGTTAAATACAAACTTTTATTGGGAGAAAGCAGAGGAGATACGAATACGAGATTAAGCAGTGGAAGAAGTGAATAGCTTTCAAAGTGAGTACTGATAAATTTTAAAAACATCAGAACATTATTTTCCAAATGCTTCATCATTATTTATTGCTTTACACCTTACACCACTTCTCCACATAGTCACTACCGTTATTCAGATACTTGTTGTAACTTGTAAACGTTATCAGTATTTGGTAACGGTCAACCAGTGTTTGTATGCATTCGTCAAAGAATGATGCCACCTGTGATGAAAGCCAACCCTGCACTTCTTGTTTCACAACATCATCGCCACTGAAATGTTCTCTACCAAGGCATTTCTTCAGAAACAGATAAAATTCGCTTGGTGTCAAATCCGGACTGCATGGAGGGTGGTCGAAGATGATGCGATCAGATCTTGAGTTTATTTGGCGTGTGTGGCCGGGCATTGTCACTCATTATTGTTTCCCCATAAACCTTAGAAAATTGCCGATGTAACATTTCTCGCATTCAAAAAACGAGACACTGGCATAACTTCACAGTCGATGGGTCGTTTGAATGTTTTGGACACTTGGAAACGCTCTAACAGCAGGAAAACACAAAGTGACACTTGCGCACAGCTGAGCCTGGCTTTTTAATGAATGGAGGAAGCGATTGCGCATGCTCAAAATCGTGACACCACAGAGGCAAAATATTAAAGTGATACTTGCTTTAAAAACACACCTCGTACATGGGATGTACCCTAAGTAGCAATTTGTGCTGTTTAATAGAAATCAAACGTAGAACAGGAATTGTAAATTAACCTTTTATTGCTAAAATATTTTCAGAGGATGCTTGAAGAAGCAACTAAGGAAAACATTACTGTAATGCTTCGTGTGGGGTGTAGCATCGTATGGAAAATAAAATTCTATGCTGCGAATTAGTGAGGAAAAACTAAAAGTATTTGAAATTGTACGTGAATACTGAGAAGAGTAGACAAAACAAACGCAGGCCTGAAATAGTAGGGAAAGGAAGAACAGTGCTGAAACTGACCAGGAAAATAAATTGCTTGGGACAGTGTGTGAGAATAAATTGTTTAATAAGGTATAGACTGGAATGAATGGCGAATGGTTAATGGTTCGAGGTATAAAAGGATACCACGATTGTTTAAGTAGTTCCTGCATTAAGATAGCGAGTCTATCGATAAAAGGAGAAGAAAGGAGGAAGTTAAGTTTACGATGAAAGAGATATTCATAGCGGAAACCTATCATTTATCATAAACGTTTCACTCAAAATGCCTTACAGTTTGAAATATGTAGTTCTTTAGCATGTCATTATTTTTATAAAATACAGAATGACCAATACAGATTTTGTTTTGCCATTTTTGGCATAATACACAAGGTATGTTACTGAGAACAATCTTCTAGGATTAATGTTCATCATAAATGCTTTCTTTTTTCTTTTCCTTGGTTCTTTATGTCCTTGATGCCTCTGGAAGGATGACATTTTTAATTGTATACCAGTATATTTGAAATAAAAATTCCAAACTTTTCTCTACACAACCGTTGTGGATGCATGTACACTCCGGTATTATTATATTCTCACTTTCCTACGGTCCAATGTGTTATCACTTTAAGTGATCGCTTTCAAAGATAACAGCTTTACAGAATGCATTGTCCATCCAACAGTCAGCTTTAAACACCATACTGGTCAACCCGAAGAGGTGAATAAGGAAGAAAAGAAAATCTACGATTATACTTTACCGTACTTTAGGACAGATACAATTTGCAAGAGTGAGAAGAGAGAGGCTGAATGATGGAACACGCGGAGCCATACCTCGGCATTTCGTCGACATCTCGGAGAAGACCATGATGAATATCAGTGATATCGTAATAATCACACTTAGAGGATCCATAAACATTCCGCCATACCATATCTATATCATCTGTAGCGGAAATAATGATGCATCAATGTAACTATCTGCATTAATGTAAATAATATTATACAAGTGTAAATATGGTATATAGCAATGTGATGGAAGCAGTGCAACTTTGCAATTTAGGTTCCTGAAGTCACACGGTTCCAGGCGAAGATATCTTTAGGGTGGTTCGAAGCACAGGGTATCGGCTGAATATGACCAGCAGAGACGCTTGAATGAGCGAGGCGGGTAGAGGTTGAAGCCTGAGGCTTCCAAGAAACGGGATGTCTGAATTCGTCATGATGAAATATCGAGAGTAAATGTTCTCATTAGATGCTAATGTGAACAGCTAATCACAATACTGGTTTAAAATAGTTCGAGGAAAAATAGCGTATTTAGCGGGGTGTATACATAAAACAGAACGTATATATTTCTATACAATATCCTTGGGGGATGAAGAAGCGTGTGAAGAAGCTGTTAGCAATTTATAAAAGCAACATAGGGTGGAATGTACAGCCTGACAAAAAGGTCCCTCCATAACTAGTAAAATAATTGTGGGATAGAATTGCGGCTAGCTGCGAACACGTGTGTGAATAAATTACAGTTAAAATGAACTTAAAAACTTTCATTTCATCTTCTGTGACCACTCTCTAGATAAAAATTAAGTGCACAGGTCAACACAGAAGTGTTGTAGGGCACTCTCTTACATCTAGTCAACACCCACACCAGGAAGGAAGACGATGAGCAGCGAGAGAGGAGGTCCGTCGCATATGGCGCACAGCGTGTGCGTTCACGATGAGACGAACCTAGGACCCCAGGAGCATTGCAGCAGCACAAAGTAGGTGAATTGTTTTCATGTACAGTGATTTTGTATTTTACTTAGAAGTAACAGAGTTGTAATGGCGAACAGTATCACTTCAGATAACATGGAAAATTCGAGTGTACAGCAAGAAACATCGATTGAAGATATGCCATTACTAATACATACCATGCAATCTTTGTTATCAGAACAGAGTAAGGATACCTCCCATTTATATAGATTTAAGCAAGCTTAATCGGATAAATACCAACCAACTAATCTACCAGCAGTTATTTAAAGAAAAGCTAGAAAAATACACATCCAAGCTCTGCATCTATACGGATGGTTCAAAAACTGAAAAAGGCAATGGATGTGCTGTGATGTGTAGAGATATCGTCCTCCAATACAAATTACCATCCTTGTTCTTTATATGTAGTTGTGAATTATATGCTATTAAAAACGCACTAGAATACGCTCTGGAAACTGCACATAGTGACTCTTACATAATCATCAGTGACTCCCTATCAGCCTTAAATGCAATACAAGACACGTTCTCTACCAATAGTATTCTAAACGAAATACATAATCTTGTTACCATCCTTTATAACTTAGAAAAGTCACTCAATTTCATCTGGATACCATCTCATAAAAACATACTCGATAATGAAAAGCTGATACTGCAGCACAACAAGCTACAGAACTACCAAACAAGATGCTGATATCAGAATACCACTCCAGGATGCAGTCACACACTTTAAGAACAAAATACTGAAGTAATGGCTGACCAGCTGGATGAACAACTCTACAAGTAAACTTCATGACGTTCGTGCAACTTCAACTCAAGAATGTCCAATAAGACAGCTACAGCGGCGAAACCAAATTGTAATATCCCAACTATGAATTGGGCATACTAACTGACACACTCTTATTTGTTAAATAGAAGCTCTCCAACTATGCGTGAAACATGTAAAACAACATTAACAGTAGTACATATTATACACACATGTCCAAAATTTGAAAAACAACGATGGCAGATTGGTATTTCCAAAAATATTTTTGCAGCACTCAATGATGCAACTTTCATCCAGAAAGTAATTATTTTTCTTAAATTAATTAATATCCATCAATACATTTAACCAAATTGTAATCTGTATGTACACATAATGTGTAAGTATTATACTGTAATCTAATAATATAAGCAACTGTACATTAAACGTCGTGATATAACCTAGGAACGTTAAAGCGACCCTGAATAAAACTTTTTTTAAAAACAAAATTTAAAGTGGCTTAGCTGAAAACAATCAAAAACTGGAAAGGAGCTTACATAGCAATAGAGACAGTAGTTTAGCTAATAACAACCAGAAATTTGAGTCACTTAGCAGAAAACAACAGTAAACTTGAGTGGGATCTATATTTCCTCGTGTTGTATTGAGTCCTCGTTGTTAATAGGGTGAAAATGTTCCTGGAGAAACAGAGTCACTGTTTGAAGGAATTAATTGGTGTATACCGAAATGAAATATACCTTTGGAAAGTGAAATCAGCATAGTAGTCCGATTGAGTGGAGAAACAAGCTGTGCACGGAAGATTGGTGGACTTATGGAAAGAGGTAGAGCTAACGTGCACAACATCGGCTATTCTAAGGAGAAGCGCATTTTCATCGCTGGAGAAATTTGAAAGTAGCTTAGCCAACAGAACACCTGCGTGGTGTGCGAAGGTCCGGAGTTCAGTTCCCGGTTCGGGGGATTTTTCTTTAGCCAAAATTATTCTATATCCTCCTCAGAGTCTGGAAGTGTGAATGTGTATGTGGTCTAATGAATAAACCCCAAAGTTTACCAGAAATGCAACACAACAAGCGGATACGAGTTAGCATCAGCTATAATATGTTCCAAAAGTAAGGCTGCGATAAGACCATTGCAGTTAAAGGCGCGATATAAATGTAACTTTTAAAAATCTGATGTGTTACACTCACATGACTTTCTCTACTCTTGTACAAAGCATTTTTACAAACGCCTATTCTCAATATGCTTTATGTTAATCGAGATATCGAGATGTCAATCTTATTGGTAATTTTCTTGTAGATGCAAGGGGAATATGGTAGGTTTTAAGGGATAGTCAAATATTTTAAGAACTGGTTGCTATGTGGCGCATTCCATTCTCTTTGCATGTCCAGGACATAAAAAAATGAATAACGAATTTGAGAAAAAGTACAAGTATTGGAAAATTTAAGGGAATAACAAGCAATATCTCGAAAACGGTTCACTCAACAAAAGAAATGTATATGACATAAATGGTGTATTTTAACGCGATATACATTTTTGTGCAGTAAAATTTTGTCTATCTCTAATGGTTTACCAGTTATGCAAAAGTCGTTCACAATGAAGAATACTTTTGGAGACATTTCAAGAAAATTCGAGATATACATTTCATTTCTCATGACAATATCTTAAACATATGATATTTTAATCAAAATCGTTAGAGCCATTTTTGAGTAAATTGAAATTTTCGAAAAATGTTCCATATAAAGGGTAGTTTGGGGTAGGGGGATTTTCTTGAAAACCTTCGTGTCGCATCTCTGGAAGATTCTGAACCTAAATACCAAGTTTGGTGTTTATTCGACTGTTCGTTTCTGAATTATGCTGTTCACACACACACAGACACACACACACACGGACCTGTTTCCAAAAATGCTTTTTTTAGATTCAGGGAGTCTCAAGACATATATTTCCGGTGAAATCTCGGTATCGAATTTTTGGGTGGAATGCAATACTTCCCCTACTTACTATACGTAGTAGAGAAAGTAAAAAACAGTAATACAAAACTGAAAGTAGTTTCAATAGCAAAACAGTAGTTTAGCTAACAGAAACTTGGTCAATTAGCAGACAAAAGTCGTAAGCTTGATTGTAGCTGAAACAGTAGAATGGAGAACAGCTTAGCAGAGACTAGTGCTATAACGAAGAACATCCAAGATATACATCCTGTCATGCAAGTTTTGTAATCAATCGACTTTTTATTTTTGAGTTATACTATTCAAAGACAGAAACACGAAGACATGTAGGTAGACAGACAGACACACACACACACACCCACCCACCAACACTCACATGAATGTTTCTTTTTAAGGGAACAAGGTACTCTTAATGGTAAAAAGATCAAATTTTTTGTTTTAAGCACTAATATAATCTCCATTATTTCCAGTTTCAGAAAATATATACATTTTGGGATTTAAGAGACTTTTAAGACATTTAAATACCATTTAAATGCTAGTCTGCATTCCTTTAAATCTGTCATGCAACGCCCCCTTTAGAACACTTTTGTATCTTTCATCAAGGAACGACTATATCATGCCCAGCGAGCAGTTCAGTAGATCATTATGACCCTAGAATGTACTGAAGTGGATCAGAATTTCAATGTTCAAACTTTAAATCAAGTTTTCTCAAAAACAACATATTTGGATACTTATATATGCACCCTTTTCTCAGAAAGTATGAGAGGTAGAGAGCTGAAATTTTCAGTACATGTATAAAACACATAGCTAAACGTTTTGAACCACAATCATAATTTTATAATGTATATTAGTGATATTAAGACAGTAACAACATTACAATTTTTTCACATTTGCTCTTTTTTGACTTTGCAAATAACTTTTTTTAAATCTTCAGTGAACTTATACACTAAACTAAATAACTGAGGTTCAGAAGATAGCTGATTATACTAAGAACAAGCATGCAAAACTATCATTCTGTATTGCAAGTAGTCACAGAGAAAAAGGTACATGAATTCACAGGTTTTAAGAGTCAATTGCTTTTATTTTTCTGCTGAATGAAATAATTTTTATGGACTAAATTACATAAGTCATCAATATAAACAACTACTTTAAATACTTATCATTATTTATAGAATAATCCATAAAACGTTCAGGAGAAACTATTAATAACTTTAAGAGCAGTGGCAATTTAATACACTTAAGGTGTAATTTGCAGTGTTCAGACTACCTTGTCCCCTTAAATATTTTATTCAGAACCTAAAAATATATATTTCAGGTGAAATCTCGGTATATAATTTTTGGTTCGAATGTAATACTTCCTGTATTTACTATAGGTAGTTTGGGATGGGGAATTACCTTTAAAATCTTCGTGTCGCATCCTTGGAACACATCGAACTTAATTACTAATTGGTAATTAACCGATATTTTAATTTTGAGTTATACAAGTCACAGATAGAAACACAGAGACAGACAAGCGCGCGTGCTCACACATGCATTTATTCAGGGAACCTCAAAATGTGTGTTTTGGGTAAAATATCGGTATCAAATTTGGGATGGAATTCAATACTCCTCTATTTACTGTACGTAAGTTGTAGAGAAAGTAAAAATCAAGACGACAAGAAAGATAAAGAAGCAAATAAATAGATGCAAATGGATGGAAACAGTTTTGTTTCTTCTTCGTCTGGCGAGTTCAGTTTTAGTAACTCATAAAATAGTAGGAAGATTTTCGAAGTCAACTGAGACGAAAATAATAAATGTTTTACACGACTCCGGCGGGAATCAAGCCGAGATTCGCTTGCTAGAAACTGGTGGAGAACTGAATGTACGTCGATGTATTATGTGGAATGTTCGATCGTAGAATAATTAATATCAGATATCGAATTTCGATACCTTATCGGTAGAATAATATCAGACCACATCGTTATAGGGAACTTAAACTAGGAAGAGAGATATATGAGGATGTTTCTCATTCTGGTAGTTTAGCATTTTGACATGAACAATATCGTGGAGAAACTAAGCATTCAATACTTAAGAGGTTCCGAGTTCGAGTTTCAGTTCGGGTGAGTTAACCAGATAAGGCTTTTCTAGAATTTTCCTTTATTCTGATAAGATGAAAGTCGGGTAACTTTAAATTCTATGGATCCCGGGCTCATTTGAGCGTCATTTCATGACCTAACCAGTTTAAGGACGCTAAACCCCCGCCATAAGCTAATATTACAGGGCTGAGAGTTAAACTAGTGTATTTGTATGGGCGTTTGGATATGTTAGCTTTACCTTCAAAGAATTAAGGCGAAGTTATCATTATTCTCACCGAGCGGGATGGATCAGACGGTAACGTCTCTTTAAGTATTTTTGAGGGGTTTCCCTGGGTCACCAGGTAAGGATAATTAAATCCTTTTAATTTCCTGTCCCTCCATTTCATCTCCATTCTCATTTCACCTGCTTGGTTTCTTTCAGGGTTGCAAGTGTCGGCGGGAGGTCTCGGCGTGTGCATGGCAGGGGAAAAAGATGCTCTGAGGAAACCGTTTCCCGGACTGCAAGCGGTCTCTGGGTCTCAACCACCCCCCCGGGGGATGTGTAACGCCACAGGGCGGAGGGCAGCCGGCAGCACCAGGCACCAACCTAATCTGTAAACTTAGGGACCCCGCCCTCTGCCTGTCGTGCTTCCTGTTCCGGCTACCCTCTGAATCCTCTCACCAAATCCCTCTCTCCTGGAGGCGCCTCGTGAGGAACCTAGGTACAAAAAGTCTGCGTAGATCAAGATGCTAAATCCCTCTCTACTTCCCATCTATCCTATCCTATCATTATTCTCAAATAATCCTAAATAAATTCATTAAATAGACAACCACAAGTCTACATATATATTCCTTTTGAAAACAACAGTTAACAGCATTGCAACGACAAAAAATATTACAGTAAATTCTATAATGGCCAGTATAGCTTGTGCTTTAAAGCATTGATTAATCATTTAAGCCCATACATAGGCCAGTATAGTAATGCTGTTTTATTAGTAGTTTTGTTCAGGGCAAAAACATTCTTGCTTGCACCAAAAGTAATTTGTGGTACTGATTTATCTGAAATCATTGTTTCAGGTCATGTTGCAATAACAGTATTACTTTTCCTGATATTTAGATCATCCGGATACTGAAGGAGTGCATTTAATTAATGAAAAGGTAAAATAGAAAATGTCTCGCAGAATTTTCTCCAGTAAATGTGTACTACAAACTTTCCAAATTTCACAGGTTACTTTTATGTAATTTTAAATTCTAAAATAATAAGAATGTGCCATTCAGTTAACAAGCTACATAATTACAAAATTTTCTACAGTGCTTTTCCTTCTTACTGTAGCCACCAAAGCTGCTTGCCCGTCGGCCACCGCAGCTCGGACTCCCGCCGAAACAGTTATAATATTCCCGCAACCACTTCAGATTAGAATTATGGTGGTAATAAGCACATACCTTATCATAAGATATGTTGGAAATTTTGTCCTTTTCTATTCAAACATTTCTGGCATCGTCATGAAATTTTCACTCCAATTGGAGAGTTTCATTTTCCGAAACTGAGTGCATTTCTCCTGATGTTTTCTTTTAGTTCTTGCAATGTATGGGGTTTGTTGCACACACCTTATTTTTCAAGTTTCTCCATAGACAAAAATCACATATCTACAGTAAATCAGGGGATCGTGAGGATCATAATTCTTTACTGCTTACCCTACCTTCAAAAATTTCTTGAATTGAATTTTATGATCCATCTGCTATGCGCGTTGGAAAAACAACAACGTAGGTAAGCTGTTCAAAAATGGTGTTAGTAAATCATTCTTGTATTTGCAATTATTGTTTGTTCAAAAAATATAGGTCTTGCTGTTCTGTATACATTTACTCCACAAAAAGTTTTCGCGTCCTGCAAAGGAATCTAGCGTGTTAAATTGAGTTTTTCTGTACTCCAATATCCGTTGTTTTGGGACGAAACATATATACATGAATGAAACCATGCCTCGTAGAAGAAGAATATAGAATTGGCCAATTACTCTTATCATTTCACAAAATCCTATTATAAAAATTTACCCGACTGATAATCGCATGAAAAGGAAGGTGTATACAATTCCCACACCTTGCAAGGACTAGAAGAAAACGTCTGGCCAGAGATTCGCTCAATTTCGGATAATAACCTCTCAAGTGTGAATGAAAATTTCCTGAGAAGATGGCAGAAATGTTTGGATAGAAGGACCACATTTCGAACATCTCTTAGAAATCGGCTTATTATCATTGTAGTTGTAATTTTAACTATGAGAACATGATGTTACAAGGTATTATAACTGTTTCGGCGAGAGTCCAGGCTACGGCAGTGGCCGCGAGAAGCCGTGCCGAGGAAAAGCACTGTATAACATCTATCAAATTGTACACTTTTTATGTCTGATTTAATGGATCGGTTAAATAAAACGAAATAGATGCCAAAAAGGTATCGATTCTGTAGTAGCTCAAATTAGATCCATATAACTTTTAATGCAGGTATCCCATTCACAGACAAGACTTTCAGTTACAGCCTTTAGGCTGTAATAAATTCATAAGTTACTGAATTACAAAACGGCTCTCCAATGTCCACATGATGAACGCCCTTAAACGAAAACCAACTACTAGGTTACTAGTGGCCTTGTAAAACAGGTCATGGCAAAGGTCAGATAAAGATCAGTACACACAGACGCACAAACAGACTGACAGACAGACACATCACACACACACACACACACACACATACGGATATGTTTCCAAAAATGCTTTATTTTGATTCAAGGCACCTCAAAACATGTATTTCCGGTGAAATCTCGATATCGAATTTTTGGGTGGAATGCAATACTTCCCCTACTTAGTATACGTAGTAGAGAAACTAAAAACGAATAACGAATGCCTATCCTCCCATCCACCTGCCTACCTGCTGTCTGCCTGCCTGCCTGTCTGTCTGTATTTCTCAGTTCGTGAACACTATAACTCAAAAACGAAAAGTGGGATAAATAGCAAACTTGGCATTGAGTTTAGTATCTTCCAAGGATTCCACAGGAAGATTTTCAAGAAAATCCGCCCATTCCAGACTCCCTTTACATGGAACATTTTTGAAAATTTTTAAATGGCTCTAACAATTTTTATTAAAATAGCATATCTTTATGATATTTTATTACAAATGAAATATATATCCTGAATTTTCTGGGAATGTCCCCAAACGTCCTCTTCATTTTAGATGACTAGAAGAGATTCACAACATTTTACCACACACAAAATGTAGATCTCGTTAAAAACACAATTTATGTCACATATATTTTTTTTGAGCGGTGAATCATTTCCTAGATATTCCTTGTTAATTTTTTTTTTTGAATTTTCTAATACTTATACTTTTTTCAAATAGGAATTCGTTATTGTCTTTTTATGTCCTGGGCATGCAAACAGAATGGAATGCTCCACTTAGGAACCAGCTCTTAAAAGTTTTGACTATCGCTTAAAGCCTACCATATTCACCTTGCACCTACAAGAAAATTAGCAATAAGATAGACTCTGCAAATGTTTATCTCATTAACATAAAGTAGATGGAGAGTAAGCGTTTGTAAAAATAGTTTGTAAAAGAGTAGAGAAAGACATGTGAGTGCAACACCAGATCTTTTTCTATCTCATGTTAATCCATATAAACCTTTGTAGAAATAGCTACATTACACATATCATTATAGGTACAAAGGGAATAGCAATATTTGAATATTTAAGAACTGGACGCTATAGGCTGGCTTAAAATTACACACTGTTTCCATGCAATTGCGAGAAACAAATGAATGATGAAAGGACTTTGGCCAAGTAATGAACAATTCGAACGTTAATAACGGATATCTCGGAAATGGCTTATGCTACAAAAAAGTTGTTTGAAGTAAATTGTGTGTTTTAAAGAGATATAAATTTTTTGTGAAATACGTTTTCGTCTGTCGCCTAACTTTTACAAAATTACTTATGCAAAATTCCTTCCGAATAAAGAGGACTTCAAAGGCTATTCCGAGAAAATTCAAGATATTCGTTTATTTTTGTACTGTAAATATCATTAATATATGGTTAGAGACATTTTTATAAAATAAAACATTTCGAAAAATGTTCCATGTAAAGGGTAGTTTGGGGGCGGGGAATTTCCTTGAAAATCTTCTTGTCGCATCTTTAGAAGGTACTGAACTCGGTGTGTACGGAGTTTTCATTTTTAAGTTATGCTGTTCACAATTTCTCTCTCTCTCTCTCTCATACATACACACACACATACTCATATACACACTGAACTTTTTATCATTTTTTTTCATTCAGAGGGCCCAAAAACATGTATTTCCGATGAAATCTCGGTATCGAAATTTTGAGTGAAATGTAATACCTTCTCTACCTAATGTACCTCGTAGGGAAAGTAATAAAAGTCTAATTTGATACATTCACATGACGTTCACTGCCCTTTAACGTTTATTAGTATACAAACTATTCTTACTAAAGTTTTATTTTTCTATCTACTTCATATTAATTCAAATAAACCATTAGAGAAATAGCTGTATTACACATTTCGTTATAAATACAAAGAGAATAACTATAGATAAATGTTTAAGAACTGGACGCTATATGCTTGCCTTAAAATCCTAAACTGTTTCCATGTAATTGTGAGAAACATCTGACAGGACAGGACTTAAAAAAAACGACCAGGTAATGAACAATTTGAACCATTAATAACGGATATTTCAGAAAGTCTATGCCACAAACAGTTTATCAGGAATAAATTGTGTGTTTTAAATAGATTATATGTTTTATGTAGTACGTTTTCGTCTCTATACAAGTTATACAAGATTATACAAAGTCGCTTCCGAATAAAAACTTCATAGGCTATTTACAGAAAATTTAAGATATACAGTTTATTTTTCATGTAAGAATATTTTGAAGTTGATTTATTATATTTCGACTGTTGGGGTGCCGAACTTGAAGTACTCGGAACCGCACGTATGGTAAAAATGTTTTAAAAAAATATTATATATTTATGTTTGCCTCGGCTGCGTCAGTATTATTTTTAGAGACATGAATTTCTTAACAGGGCGAGATGCGGCTGAAGAATGTAGGCTTACACAGATCATAATTTTTAATTCACTCCTTTTTATTAATTCTTGGCACGATTTTTATAACAGTTCACTGATATAGAGAGCTGTGAGATTCTTTTGTTAATTACTTGCACTTTTAAACACAAACTATTTTTGTCTCACACAAAATACGTATTAAATTTCTCAAGGACGCATCTCACGTCCAATTAGGAACACTGTCAACAACCAACACGTCCAGTTATGAGCGCTGTCTACAAGCAACTGACTTGATTTCTACCGCCTAAATTTGTAAATTTCTGTAATTCAAGTCTCTGATTGGCTATTCCTAATCCAATAGAATACCTTCATTCAACTAAAGCTTTTTCTGGTTGTTGATTGGCTATTTTATAAACTGTCACAAAATTTGCATTATTGTTGCTCCAAAAATGACTAGTAGCAAGGCTACCTCATTGTTACCTCATTGTTAGCAACTCCCAACCTATATTCTCACAGCTCCTACATTATTAAATTACGTAATACATTCAGATAACATTATTACATGTATACAATAACATAAACATATACAATGACTGTAATATACACTTCTTATATATTGTTACATACACATTTGCTTTAAGGCGGGCTGTTATTGAATTTATACATTATATAATTAGACTGAAGTCATTTAAGTGTTAAAAATACTGCCTCAATTTGATATATGATATTTTAATCAAAATCGTTAGCCATTTTAGAATATCCAAATTTCCAAAAATATTCCATGTAAGGGTAGTTTGGGGTAGGGGAATATTCTTGAAAAGCCTATTGTGGCATCTTTGGAAAGGACTGAACTTAAATACGAAGCTTGGCACTTATCCGAGTTTTCGTGTTTGAGTTATGCTGTTCACAGCTCCCCTACAGACACAGACCTTTTTCTAAAAAAAAAATTGGGTTGAGGGGACATCAAAACATGTATTTTTGGTAAAATCTCGGTATCGAATTTTTGGGTGGAATACAAAACTTCCCCAACTTGATAAACATCGTAAAGAAAGTAAAAATGAAATACTGTAGCCCGTTTTGTACACGATTCGTGGTATGTAGAAGCCCAGTATATATTCGTCCTTACTCCGCGAGAGCAAGAAATCTCGTGAATATACAGAAATACAATCAAACATTGGCAGGTGAGAATGTAACTGCTCTCAAATGCAGAGTTGAATCTAATGCTGGGTCCTGCAGAACAGACAATGACAAAACAAGATAAAACGAACTTGTTTCCGGCGGGCAATTTGGTTGCATAAACAATTTCACAAACTGGTCCATATGTAAACCTGCATGACTGGAAAGTTAAATGCGGGTTTCCGTGGTGTAGTGGTTAAGGTCCCCGGTTCGATCCCGGGCGGAAACATTGGAATTTTATGTCTCAAGCATTATAGTGTTGTGCTTTTATTTTAACCTATCACATCTTCATAAATTCTATTATGCAAAATATAACACAAAACAAAATCTGATGTGGTACAATCACACGACTTTCAGAGCTACCCTGTTTAAACAAAAGGTGATTCTTCTATCCAATTTTTCTTAATCATGAGGCAGTATTTTTAACACTTGAATAATTTCAATTAAATTACATAATATGTAAATTGGCTTAAAGCAATATGTATGTAATAATTTTTTAAAATGTATGTAGTAGTCATTGCATATGCTTATATTATTGTAAACATGTTCAATAAAGTTATGTAAATGCATTACGTAATTTAATAATGTAAGAGCTGTGAGAATAATAACTTTAACGTTGCTAACAATGAGGTAACCTTGAGGCAATAATGAGTTTGAGAGTTCAAATGTTACTAGTCATGATTAAGGCAGATTTAATGTAAATTTTGTGACAGTTTAAAATAGCCAATCAACAGCCAGAAAAAGCTTTAGTAAAATGCAGGTATTCTATTGGACTAGGATTAGCTAATCACAGACTTGAAATACAGAAGTTTATGGGTTTGGACGGTTGTAATATGTTCAGTTGCCTGCAGACCTTGGTAGTGACCGGATGGAAGATGTGTTCTCTAGAGAAATATTACGTATTCGCGTGAAACGAAAATTATGCATACGCGTTAACAAAGTACAAGTATTAAATTAAAGAATCTCACAGCTCTTGATATCACTGTAGTGCTGTTTAGTTTGTGTCAAGGATTAATAAAAAGAAGCGAATTAAAACTTAAAATCTGTGTAAGCCTACATTCTTGTTGCACCACGCCCTGATTAAGAGAATCGTGTCTCTAAAGTAATACTGACGCAGCCGAGGCAAAAACAAACATAAATAATATCTATAGAAGCAGCTTAATAACAAAGTTAATATAATATTTTTTAAACTTGGAGTTTAAGAAAAAAAAATACATCTTCAAATCGCCTTCTCATACGTAACAGCATATTACGTAACAGACAATCTTCTTCAAATTGACGTTCATACGTGGAGCTAACATCAACAAACTTCAACAGTAAACAAAATAACTTCTTCAAATTGGTTCCCATATGTGGGGGCAATAACATCTTCAATCATGAATAAATGTTTGGCTAATAGTTGTGTAAACGCCAGTGAGCATTTATATCATAATTTGGTTTCTGGTCATGAGGTAATCAACATCAAACGTTAGTAAGTGTAGGCTTGAGGTCGGGAAAACTCTGATCTATAGCAATGTATATATTGGAAATGCCTAATGCTACTAAAAAAATGTTACACGAACTGTACGAGATGTACAGCTTTTGTGTACTGCGCTTTTATCTCTATCTGCCTGTGTCACTCTCTCTTTTGGCTTCTGATTTATGAATAGCTTAACAAGAATTCAGGGGACTTCACAGGCTATTTACAGAAAATCCAAGACCTACGTTTCACTCGTCATGCCCACATCTCAAACTAAGGTTAATCAAAACCGTCATGGCTATTATTCTTAAACGGATTTAGTCGATAAACGTTTCACATTATATATTTTTTGGAGGAATGGGGAGATTTCCAGAAAAGCCTTGTCTCTTGAATTTTGGTGATGAATCGAAGGTTTCATTTTGGAGCTATGCTGACCTCCATCCTCGTCCCTCCCTCCCTGACTCGTACACACACAGTGGTTGTAATACAATACTTTCGTGTTTTAGTTAACCTAATCTCCCTACTCCTACTTCCCCTCCTCTCTCTCCCTTTTTCATACACAAACACACACAGTGGCTGTAATACAATACTTTCGTTTTGGAGCTATCCTTATCTCCCTCCTCTTCCTCGTCTTCCCTCCCTATCACACACACACACACACACACACACAGTGGATGCAATACAATACTTTTTGTTTTCTCTCCTTCTCCTTCTCTCTCGTCTCCTACACACAAAAATACAGTGGTTGTAATACAATACTTTTGTTTTTGAGCTACCCTTATCCTTCTGATATTCCTCGCTCTCTCTCTCTCTCTCTGTATCATACACACACACACACAAATACACACGGTGGTTGCAATACAATACCTTAGCTTTTGAGTATACTGATCTCCCTCCTCCTCCTCTCTCCCTGTCCCATACGCGCGCGCGCACACACACACACACACACACACACACACACAAACACAGAGGTTGTAATACAATTTGAAGATTTTGAGCTATTCCTCCCTCCTCCTTCCTCCCTCCCTGTCTGTCCCATATACATAGAAATACATCAGTGGTTGTAATACAATACTTTCGTTTTTGAGCTATCCTTATCTCCCTCTTCTTCCTCGTCCTTTCTCCATATCTCATACAAGCAGAAACACACGCAGAGGTAGTAATACAATACCCTTGTTTTGAGCTATCCTAATCTCCCCTCTCCTGGTCCTACCTCCCTGTCACACACACACACACACACACACACACACACACACACACAGTAGTTGTAATACAATATTTTCTGTACCTATCTTAGGTAGGCTGTTGAAAAAGTAAAACTGAGAGACGAAACCTAGACCAATTTACAATTTATTAGATACACGAGAGCAGCAGAAAGAGCAGAATCAGAAATTGGGATGGATAGAATAAAAATGCATGGGAAGCAAAAGAAGCTGAACAAGCTAAGTATGCATAGAAACGAAGAGTTATGCCAATAATGTAGGATATTGAGCTATAAATAAAACAAATCCTAAGTAAGAGAGATGAAAGTAACAAAACACAGGAAAGTTCGAAAACAAGAAAGAATAATCGAACAAATGCAGCTGAGACGGTCGTACAATAGAAAGCAAGTGAAGTGTGACGGCATAAACGTTGACTAATGCGAAAAGGCGCACTTTTCCTGGCTAATCGCCATATCGGAAAAGAAATAAATTACGAAGCGTATGAAATTATAAGGCGCCTTCTGGTTACGTGAACCCGAAACATTGCTCGGAAAATCAGATGACGTGTGTGTGCCCACAACGACGGAGCGCTCCCGCTTCTCGTACATCAACGTTCTCAGTTCAATGGTCATATTGTGTGCGTGCAACGCCTCTACATGCAGAATCAGTTATCAGCCAAATTTGTCTCTGAAAGCAGTCGTTTCATTCTAAGCGAAGTCTATAGAGTTTTTCTGTAAATTCAATGAAATGTAAAATGTATATAAGGGAGAGAAAACAATAGTCAGTGGAGAATAAATAATGAGAATAAGAACGCAAAATAAATGGAAATACCACATTTCTCTAATATGTATTGCGTGTTTCATTTATTTTACTTTCCTAACATGTATACTGCCGTGATAAAAAGTGACCCGTAATGGAATGCAGTAGATTATGTTGGTAATAACCAGGCAGGGGGGTTTTGGTAAGTAAACTATCAAGTTAGGAACGCACCGAGTGTTAGCGACAATAGAA
Source organism: Deroplatys truncata (assembly GCA_030765065.1). Classification (NCBI taxonomy): domain Eukaryota; kingdom Metazoa; phylum Arthropoda; class Insecta; order Mantodea; family Mantidae; genus Deroplatys; species Deroplatys truncata. Next base: position 93,037,317 of record CM060979.1, read on the forward strand.
AGTGGAAGTGAGAACGATGTTGCAGTGTTATATAAACAAATATGAGCAGTTGAAGGCATTACAGGGCTATTGCTAGTGTTCAGTAAAGCTACTTTATTATTTCATAAAGGTATTAATGTACAGAAATTTGAGTTGCACTGACTTTTCTGTTACATCATGAGTTTTACGATGTACAGTAATGCATTTTAGAAATAAATAGAACATGAATCGCATGAGATTAGCACGCAGAGAGTTACAGCTTGAAAAAGTACCTTCCACATCATCGACGTAGGAGTAAATAAAGAACGAAATATCAGGTTTGCTTGAGATACCCTGCCTCAATAACTCGTTCCTCGTTTTACACATTTCAGCGTGTCCTTAATTGTTCTCTAGAATACTTTAAGTTCCTTTATCACCCTTTCTTTAACAGTTCCACTTTTATATCATACTCAGCGTTTCTGAAACCGACTCTATTGCCTCAAGAGCTTCTGTTATTACTTTCTCTACTACGTATAGTAAGTAGGGGAAATATTGTATTCCACCCAAAAATTCGATACTGAAATTTCACAGAAAATACACGTTTTGAAGACCTCTGAATAAAAAAATTATAGAAAGGTCCGAGTGTGCGTCTGTAAACACTCAAAAACGAAAAATCGGATAAATACCAAACTTAGTATTTAGGTTCAGTATTTTCCAAGCATGTGACACGCAGATTTTTAAGAAAATTCCTCCACCCAAAAATACTCTTTATATGGAAAAACTTTCGAAATTCTTTGTTTTATAAAAACTGGCTCTAACGATTTTGTTTAAAATGAAATATATTAAAAATATTTACATGACTAATAAAATGTATATCTTGAATTATCTGGAATAGCCTGTGAAGTCCACTTCAGTTGGAAGAAATTGTGTATAATCTTGTACAACTGCTAAACCTTAAGCGATAAACGAACACGCCTACACAAGAAAACATACAATTCACTTCCAAAAAGATTTAGTGCAGCATAAGCCATTTTTGAGATATTCGTTGTTAATGTTCGAATTTTCCATTACCTGTCATCTTTAAAGTCCCTTCAGCTTTATTTGTTTCTCGCGATTGCATGGAAACAGTATGGAATTTTAAGGCCAGCGTATAGTGTCCAGTTCTTAGCATTTGACTGTCGTTCTCTTTGAATCGGTAACGAAATGTGTAGGTGTAGCTATTTCTGCAAAAATTTATTTGGATTAAAATGCATAAATATAAAAATAAGCTTAAGTAAAAATATGAGTAGTTTGTATACCCACTAATAAATCATAGAGGGTAGAGAAATTCATGTGAATGTATCACATAACTTTGTTTTAATGTACCTATATGCTTGAAAATACATATACTATGTGATCAAAAGTATCCGGACATCCCCACATTTTTCATTTCAGGTGCCTTGTGCTGCCACCTACTGCCTGGTACTCATTATCCGCGACCTCAGTAGTCATTAGACATCGGGAAACAGCAGAATGGTATGCTCCGGAACTCACGAACTTCGAACGTGGTCAGGTGATTGGGTGTCATTTGTGTCAGAAGTCTGTACGCGAGATTTCCACACTCTTAAACATCCCTAGGGCCACTGTTTCTGATGTGATAGTGAAGTGGAAACGTGAAGGGACATGTACAGCACAAAACCGTACAGGCCGAACTCGTCTATTGACTGACAGAGACTGCCGACATTTGAAGAGTGTCGTAAAGACTAATAGGTAGACATCTATCCAGACCATCACATAGGAATTTCAAACTGCATCAGGATCCACTCCAAGCACTATGACAGTTAGGTGAGAAACTTTGGATTCAATGGTCGAGCGGCTGCACATAAGCCACACATCACGCAGGGAAATGCTAAATGACACCTCGCTTGGTGTAAGGAGCGTCAACATTACACGATTGAACAGTGGCAAAACGTTGCGTGGAGTGACGAATCACGGTACACAATGTGGCGATCCGATGGCAGGGTGTGGGTATGGCGAATGCCCGGCGAACGTCATCTGCCAGCGTATGTAGTGCCAACAGTGAAATTCGTAGGTGGTGGTGCTATGGTGTGGTCGTGTTTTTCCTGGAGGGGGCTTGCACCCCTTGCTGTTTTGTGTGGCACGATCACAGCGCAGACCTTCATTGATATTTTAAGCACCTTCTTGCTTCCCACTGTTGAAAGGCAATTCGGGGATGCTGATGGCATCTTTCAACACGATCGAGCACCTGTCCATACTACACGGGCTGTAGCGGAGTGGTTACACAACAACAACATCCCTGTAATGGACTGGATTGCACACAGAGTCCTGACTTGAATCCTATAGAACACCTTTGGATGTTTTGGAACGCCGACTTCGTGCCAGGCCTCACCGACCTACATCGATACCTCTCCTCAGTTCCGCACTCCGTAAAGAATGGGCTGCCATTCCCCAAGAAACCTTCGAGCAACTGATTGAAAGTATGCCTGCGAAAGTGAACGCTGTCATTACGGCTAAGGGTGGGCCAACACAATATTGACTTCCAGTATTGCCGATGCAGGGCGCTGCGGACTTGTACGCCATTTTCAGCCAGGTGTCCGGATACTTTTGATCACGTAGTGTATGTTATTGTAGTTGCAATATTACTGAAATTATTCTGAATATATGAAAGCTCTAAAATCCACTTCATGTATAGCGACATTTTTGTCTCATCAAAGTCATAAATTACTTTAAAAACGTTGTCGTAATATTGAGTGTAGTATACTGCAGTCTCTTGCTCTGTTCTCGGCGAGTTAAAATTGGTTGTGGAGCGAAGGGAAACCCAGGTTCCGTCCTCTTTAAATATTTTGATTCCAGATGGTTTCCCCATTTATGTTGAAGTTTTCCCACAAACGATGCCAATTGTGATGATGGTTTTAGTGTGTGATCCTTCTATATTTCAGGCATATTACTACACTTCTCCACTGGTTTGTGTACAGCGAATAAATGGAACAGTTGCAACGAAACTGGCTGTTGTGAAGGAAAGAAGAGGAGTGTGTCCGTCACAGTACCTGACGTTACCTATACCCCGTGCGGTGGCAGTATTGCTCTGTTTACAAATTATAACCCCTCTGCCTGGTAATAACAAATGTAGCTCCACCCTCAGCTAGCGAGAGCTGCTCTGTTCCTCGAGCGTAATTTCTAGCCGCTGGATTGGCAAGGTACTTTCACTCCCTCAAAATATGGCCGAACTGCCGAAGATAACATTACGAGCTACATTTTCTCACTAGTGAAGAGGCATTAAGGCAATGCTTCGTTGAATTTAGGCTAAAAATAAGTGTAGTATAATAAGAACGTAGAAATAAACTCAAAACCTTCTATTCCACATGGCTGATAAAAGCCCTTATATAGATGCCGAAGCTGTCATTCAGTTTATTGATACGCGCAAATAATTCTTCACCCCTTTCTCTAGACGGTCAATGATGCCGTATTGGTCTAGCCTTTCCTTTTGTACCAGACGTAGCGAAACACTTTCACAGAGGCGATATCCGAACCACCCCTTCACTTCACATCGATTATAGCGTTTTGTCCTAGATTTTGTTTTAGGTCAGTCACATAGGGAACTTATACCGGTTGGTTACTTAAAAGTGAATGTCATCACCATCATCAAAGGATTAAGCCTCGAAAGGCTTGTTCCTGTCTCCTGAATCGAAGTTTTGCTCTGACCATATTTTCTTCGGTCTGCCAATGTTTTTATTGCCTCTAGGTTTATAATTTATTATTAATTTGGGGCGGTAGCAATCTTTTATTCTATACACATGTCCTTTCCGGTTAGTTCTATGTTGGTGTATCTTTTCCGTTAAATTAAAAATGCCGAGCTCCTCTCTGGTCTCGTCACTTCTCTTTTTATTTAATAAAATATAGCCTGAGACGCTCCTTAGGAATCTCAATTCTGCGGCTTCTGCTTTTATTTTCTTTATTTTTGCGAAGTGTCCAACATGCTGAATCATACAACACTGGTGCAGATCTGTAGGAATGGGCCACTTTTACGAATACAACTCACTGTACATAGCAGGTAGAGAAGTTATTGCATTCCATCCGAAAATTTGATATCGAGATTTCGCCGGAAATACCTGTTTTGATGCCTCCTGAATAAAATAATCACTTTTAGATAAGTGTGTGTGTGTGTGCGTTCGCGTGCGCGTGTGCGCGTGTGTATACAATATAACTAAAAACTTTATATTTAGATTCAGCATCTTCCAAAGATGTGACTCGAAGATTTTCAACAAAATCCCCCAACTCCAAATTCCTCCTTACATGGACAAATGTTCGTGATTTTTTTATTTTATGAAAAATGGCTAACGATTTTGATTTAACTATTATATGTTTAAGGTCTTGCATGACAAACGAAATGTATATCTTGAATTTTCTAAGTAGTATGCTAAATCCAATGACTTTTCTATAACTATTAAACTGTAAGAGATAGACAAACATTTATTATACAAAAATGTATTTAAAATGCACAGTTTATGTCAAACAACTTTTTGTTAAGCATTTTCGAAATGTTCTTTGTAATTAGTTTGAATTTTCAAATGCGTACTTATGCTTTTCTCAAGTGGAAATTCGCCGTTCGTTTTTACTTTGTCTACCACGTACGTTGTAGGTAGCGAAAGTATTGCGTGCCGTGCAAAAATTCGATAACAAGTGTTCAAGGGAAATACATGTTTTGAGGCCCCTAAATCCAGGAAAAGCATTTTAGAAAAATATTTCAAGAAAAATCCCCCACCCCAGACTACACTTTACGTGGAAGATTTTTCGAAATTTTTTATTTTCTAAAAAAAATGCTCTAACGATTTTCATTAAAATATCATATATTAAAGGTATTTACAGATGAATAAATTGCATATCCTTGAATTTTCTGAAAATAGTCTGTGAAGTCCTCTTCAATTTGGAAATAATTTCATTAAATATTGTGAAAGTTGTAAACGTTAAGTGATGGACGAAAACGTACTACACAATAATATAGATCTCTTTAAAAGAGACAATTTATTTCAAATTAGTGTTTTGTGGCATAAACCATTTCTGATATATCCGTTATCAATGGTTCGAATTCTTCATTTTTAGGTCATTCTTTAAAGTTATTTCAACATTCAATTGTTTCTCGCAATTGCATGGAAAAGTATGGAATTTTAAAGCCAGCGTATAGCGTCCAGTTCTTAAACATTTGACAGTCGCTGTTTCCTTTGTACACGAAATATGTACTGTAGCTATTTCTGCAAAGGTTTATTTGGTTAAAACGTATTAGATAGAAAAATAAGCTTTAGTAAGAATAATTTGTATCTCACTAATAAGCATTAGAGGGTAGAGAATGTTAAAATAACGTAACACATCAAAGTTTTTTTATGATCATGCAAAGAGCATAGAATTTCATACCATTAGATAGCAAAATGATTTTAAAAATCTGACTCTCTTTATCCCAACGTAATCTACAACGTAGATGTAAATGTGTAATGAAGATTCATCTCGATTAATACACAGACAGATAGAAAAAAAAAAGCTTTTGTATAATTTTCAGACGACTGAGTAGCGGAAGTCATATGAATGCAACGCACCAATTTTTTCTCGTTCCCCTTTTCTCTCAAGTCTTAAACGATCAAGCAAAGAGAAAAAGAAAACAAAGAAACAAAGAAGAGGAATTTTACTTTAACCTGTTTTGCTTCAATTGACTTCTTGTTGCTAGCTTCTTTTAACTGCATAATTTCTGTTTTCTTACTTCGTCTTCCGTCCTAATTATCATTGTTTTGTAGGTTTATGTGCTCATATTCTCAGATTTCATACCGTTTCATATTGATTTATGTTTTATTTTTTTCATTATTCGTAGCCTTATTTATTACTTCTGTACCTCGCCGTATCTTCATTTATTTTAGCACTCACTAGTTTCACTTTTCATTCATTTATATTGTTTCGCGTTTTCATTCTCTCGGCAAGACTGTTTCGCCCTTCTTTGCACCTTAGTAATATCCCTTGTGGTTTCTTTCCGATTTGTTCTACTTATATTTCTGTTTTTCGCTGGTGTTTGTATTTTTTATTTCTTTCTATTTTGGTTTACTTTTTGATTCTTTACCTGCTTCTTTGATAGTATATTGGATTCGTTTATCGTTACGGTCTTCTCCCTCTAACTCTATCAGAAGTAACACCTCTGTACAGAAGTATTCTTTGCTTTTTCTTCCCTTCCTAGGAACAATTACGCTAAAGCTTAGCTATAAACATTTTATGTATTTCTTGTAGGACGGTGAGACTGGCTTAATACAAGTCCAACGCCAGAAATGGCTTGTATAGCGAATATTTTTGAGAAACAATCAATCACCTAATTACTTTTTCTAGTACTTATCTACAGTAATAGGAGAAATATTGCATCCCACCAAAATTTTACACCTAGATCCCATGAACAAACACAAAAAACCCAAAAAGTAAAAAAGGCATTTTCAGAAAAGTGTGTGGTTTTTTTCTGTCTACGGCAAAACTAAAATATAAAATTTGATTAAATACTAAACTTGGTATTTAAGTTCAGCGTTTTCCAAGAACGCGACTGAAAGATTTTCAAGATTTTTTCAACCCAAATCCACCCTTTAAATGGAATTTTTTCGTTATTTTTTTATTTTCTCAATAATTGTTGAAACTATGACAATAAATATTTTAAATAATTAGAGTTTTCTGGAAATAGCCTGTGAAACCCTCTTCATTCTGAATGACTTTCGTGTAACTGGTAAACTTTAATAGACAGACAAAAACTTGCCACATAAAAAACATGCATCTAAATAATTTACAAGATTTTGAAAAAACGAGTAGCGAATCTATATTTGAGAAGAGCATTAAGTATGTGAAAATTCAAACTAATAACAAAGGATATCTCTTAAATAGTTAACAAATCAAACAAAATTGACAAATTGCGTGCTTTAACGGCATCTACACTTTTGAGTAAGCTTTTGTCTCTCTCTTAGAGTTTAACAACTTAGAATAAATAGGACGTCACAGGGGCAAGATATTCCAGACGTACCTTTTATATGTCACGCAAATATATTAAACATATGGTAGTTTTATCAAAATGTTAGAGAAACTTTTCTATGTAAAGGGTAGTTTGGGGTGCGGGAATTTTCTTGAAAATCTTAGTGTAGCCTCCTTGGAATATGCTGAATTTAAATACCGAGTTTTTTTATTTAATGGACTTTTGGTTTTTGAGTTATGATGTCCAAAGACAGATACAGGTGGCCGTTTTTCTAAAAGTCTATTTCCTGTTCTTTTATATATACAGGGGACCTATATGTTTCTATATACAATTTTTAGTGGAATCCAATACTTCTTCTACTTACTATATGTAAACCGAGCGGGAAGTCTCAGACGGCAACGTCTGTGGCAGACAGGTCCCGGGTTCATATCCAGTGACCGCCCACTCTGAGCATGGAGTTATTCGTGATATTCCACTGGTCGCGTAGGGTGATGTATTCTACCACGATTTCTCCTTTCCCCCCTTTGCTCTTACTGCATCTCTCCCTCTCAGCTTTCAGGTGTGTCTTCGGGTTCTTGCGGTGCTGGTGGTGTCGGGCAGATGGCGTAGATGCTTGCGCATTGGCAAGATTTCTCCCCGGAACGCCAGGGTGCATTGTTTTGCCCTTTAGGGTCACTTCGTCGCCCTCTCTTTGCCTCTACTGGTGCGTGGGTGTTCAAACTGGAAATATTAAAGACTTCTGAGCGTCTCTGTTGGCCGTACGACCTCAGACGGCTCCTTCAGCTCATCTCTGCCTCCCGGGGGTGTAGCCACAATAGATCAAGCCTGGTCGTGGCGGCGAGGTATCCCCCTCCGATAAACACATCCTACCACAGGTAAGCTGTAGAGAAAGTAATAAAAAAGCTAGTTGATTTAGAGTTGAACAATTTAGTCTCACGGCGAGGGCTCGAATCACGGATCTTAGGTTTTCTCGGGTATCTTGTCATAGTAGCTCAGCAGCAAGATCATTCAGCGTGTGCCCACGCACGACTAGTGTTAAAGAAAAGTTATCAGCAGGTAATATCGTTAGCCTTTTACTGTAGTATAATAAGCAGGTTAAGTTTGCAGTATAATACATGAAATAATGCATCTTAATATGTTATTACTTTACACTGTGAATTTTGTAAACAAAAATAAGACTGCATATATATTACAGCAACCATAACTGCCTAAGGAACACAGCAAACAAAGCTTGGTGCTTTGGTTTTTTTTTTTTTTTTTTTTTTTTTTTTTTTTTTTTTTTTTTTACTTTCTCTACTACGTGTAGTAAGTAGGGGAAGTATTGTATTCCGCCCAAAAATTCGATATCGAGAATTCACCGGAAATACATGTTTTGAGACCCCCTGAATCCAAAAAAAGCATTTTTGGAAACATGTCCGTGTGTGTGTCTGTGAACAGCATAACTCAGAAACGAACAGTCGGATAAACACCAAACTTGGTATTCAGATTCAGTATCTTCCAGGGATGCGACACGAAGGTTTTCAAGAAAATTCCCCACCTCAGATTACCCTTTACATGGAACATTTTTCGAAAATTTTAATTTCCTCAAGAATGGTTCTAACGATTTTGATTAAAATATCATATGTTTAAGATATTTTCATGACAAATAAAATTTATATCTTGAATTTTCTGGGAATATCTCCAAAAGTATTCTTCATTGTGAACGACTTTTGCATAACTGGTAAACCATAAGAGATAGGCAAAATGTTACTACACAAAAAGTGTAGATCGCGTTAAAATACACAATTTATGTCATATACCATTTTGTTTTGTTGAATGAACCATTTTCGAGATATTTCTTGTTATTCCCTTAAATTTTTCACTAATTTTCTCAAATGGGAATTCGTTATTCATTTTTACTTTCTCTACTACGTATAGTAAGTAGGGGAAGTATTGTATTCCACCCAAAAATTCGATACCGAGATTTCACCGGAAATACATGTTTTGAGACTCCCTGAATCCAAAAAAAGCATTTTTGGAAACATGTCAGTGTGTGTGTCTGTGTGTGTATGTGTGTGTGTGTGTGTGTGTGTGTGTGTGTGTGTGTGTGTGTGTGTGAGAACAGCATAACTCAGAAACGAACAGTCGGATAAACACCAAACTTGGTATTTAGTATCTACCAGAGATGCGACACGAAGGTTTTAAAGAAAATCCCCCCACCCCAGACTACCCTTTACATGGAACATTTTTCGAACATTTTAATTTTCTCAAAAATGGCTCTAACGATTTTGATTAAAATATCATATGTTTAAGATATTTCCATGACAAATGAAATGTGTATCTCGAATTTTCTGGGAATGTCTCCAAAAGTATTCTTCATTGTGAACGACTTTTGCATAACTGGTAAACCATAAGAGATAGACAAAATTTTACTACACAAAAAATGTAGATCGCGTTAAAATACACAATTTATGTCCTATACATTTCTTTTGTTGAGTGAACCGTTTTCGAGATATTGCTTGTTATTCCCTTAAATTTTCCAATACTTGTACTTTTTCTCAAATTCGTTATTAATTACTTTCTCTACTACGTATAGTAAGTAGGGGAAGTATTGCATTCCACCCAAAAATTCGATACCGAGATTTCACCGGAAATACATGTTTTGAGACCTCCTGAATCCAAAAAAAGCATTTTTGGAAACATGTCCGTGTGTGTGTCTGTGTGTGTGTGTGTCTGTGTGTGTGTGTCTGTGTGTGTGTCTGTGTGTGTGTCTGTGAACAGCATAACTCAAAAACGAACAGTCGGAGACGCACCAAACTTGGTATTTAGGTTCAGTATCTTCCAGAGATGCGACACGAAGGTTTTCAAGAAAATCCCCCCACCCCAGACTACCCTTTACATGGAAGATTTTTCAAAAATTTTAATTTTCTCACAAATGGCTCTAACGATTTTGATGAAAATATCATATGTTTAAGATAATGTCATGAGAAATGAAATGTATATCTCCAATTTTCTGGGAATGTCTCCAAAAGTATTCTTCATTGTGAACGACTTTTGCATAACTGGTAAACCATAAGAGATAGACAAAATTTTACTACACAAAAAATGTAGATCGCGTTAAAATACACAACTTATGTCATATACATTTCTTTTGTTGAGTGAACCGTTTTCGAGATATTGCTTGTTATTTCCTTAAATTTTCCAATACCTTTTTCGCAAATTCGTTATTCATTTTTTTTATGTCCTGGACATGCAAAGAGAATGGAATGCGCCACATAGCAACCAGCGTTAAAATATTTGACTATCGCTTAAAAGCTAGCATATTCCCCTTGCATCTACAAGAAAATTAGCAATAAGTTTGACATCTCGATATCTCGTTTAACATGAAGCATATGGAGAATAGGCGTTTGTAAAATTAGATTGTACAAGAGTAGAGAAAGTCATGTGAGTGTAACACATCAGATTTTTTTTTTATGCCCTGGACATGCAAAGAGAATGGAATGCGCCACATAGCAACCAGCGTTAAAATATTTCACTATTGCTTAAAACCTACCATATTCCCCTTGCATCTACAAGAAAATTAGCAATAAGATTGACATCTCGATATCTCGATTAACATGAAGCATATGGAGTATAAGCGTTTGTAAAAATAGTTTGTACAAGAGTAGAAAAAGTCATGTGAGCGTAACACATCAGAATTTTTTTTATCTTATATATGCAAAGAGTATTAATTTGTGGCAAAGGGAATGGTGCTGCACATAGCCAGCTATTAAGAGATATGTATATGCTTAAAGGCTACTGTATTTCCATATTGCCCTTGTAAATATATATTTCCCTTACATCTACAAGAAACTTAGCAATAAGATAGAGTCTGCAAATGTTTATCTCGATTAGCATGAAGTAGATGGAGAATAAGCGTTTGTAAAAATAGTTTGTACAAGAGTAAAGAAAGTCATGTGATTGTAACACATCAGATTTTTTTTCATGTATTTTTACTTTCTCTACTACGTATAGTAAGTAGGGGAAGTATTGCATTCCACCCAAAAATTCGATACCGAGATTTCACCGGAAATACATGTTTTGAGACCTCGTGAATCCAAAAAAAGCATTTTTGGAAACATGTCCGTGTGTGTGTCTGTGTGTGTGTCTGTGTGTGTGTGTGTCTGTGTGTGTGTCTGTGTGTGTGTCTGTGTGTCTGTGAACAGCATAACTCAAAAACGAACAGTCGGATAAACACCAAACTTGGTATTTAGGTTCAGTATCTTCCAGAGATGCGACACGAAGGTTTTCAAGAAAATCCCCCCACCCCAGACTACCCTTTACATGGAACATTTTTCGAAAATTTTAATTTTCTCAAAAATGGCTCTAACGATTTTGATGAAAATATCATATGTTTAAGACAATGTCATGAGAAATGAAATGTATATCTCGAATTTTCTGGGAATGTCTCCAAAAGTATTCTTTATTGTGAACGACTTTTGCATAACTGGTAAACCGTAAGAGATAGACAGAATTTTACTTCACAAAAAATGTAGATCGCGTTAAAATACACAACTTATGTCATATACATTTTTTTTGTTGAGTGAACCATTTTCGAGATATTGCTTGTTATTTCCTTAAATTTTCCAATACTTATACTTTTTCTCAAATTCGTTATTCATTTTTTTTATGTCCTGGACATGCAAAGAGAATGAAATGCGCCACATAGCAACCAGCGATAAAATATTTGACTATCGCTTAAAACCTACCATATTCCCCTTGCATCTACAAGAAAATTACAAATAAGATTGACATCTCGATATCTCGATTAACATGAAGCATATGGAGAATAGGCGTTTGTAAAATTAGATTGTACAAGAGTAGAGAAAGTCATGTGAGTGTAACACATCAGATTTTTTTATCTGCAGTATCTAAAGTCATATTGGTGGCTTTGCCTTTGAAACAATTGCTCATCGCCATAATCTTCATTCGTTTACTATTGTGTATCTTTGGCTCTGTTTACATTGGGGTTTCTTTTTAAACATAAAATTCACACACACACACGCACGCACGCACACACGCACGCACGCACACACACACACAAACACACACACACTTACACTCTAACTCATACTTCAAGACTCTAGGAATGATAGCCATGGCTAAAGAAAACTTTACATTCTCCAGCCGGAAATACAACCCGGGACCTCCGGATTTTGAAGCTAGCATGCTAACCATCAGACCACGAATGCAGTTTAGTTTGGTTTTACCAGTTTTTATTTCACCATTTTTGCCTATTCTAGACATTGGTGGCTTTTCACCACAGTTTAAATGATGTCGCTGATTAGTGATTAATGTTCCTAGCCATTTATGTCTTCGGTACTTGTGCTTTTTCTTCAAATTAAACCTAAATTATTAGTTTTTCTCTCTAGCAAAGTAAATATATAATTTTTGGTTCTAGGGTTATTACTATAGGGACAAATGAATAAAACACTAGTTATGATTTTTTGCATATGTAATAATAATTATAGTAATATATTCAGTGCTAAATCTATGGGAATCTATGGGAACTGGCCGTGGCCACTTACTTCACAGACAATCCAGATATTACAGTTTAATTTACACTTTACTCTTCTCTTTACTCTTTACTATGTTCAATAATCTCCTATTTACAGTAATGAGATTTACAAATTAACATTTGTCGACAGACCATTTCCATTTCAACATAGCCTTCCAAAGATATTCTCCTAATTGCCTTATCTGCGAGTGATCTGTGAATATTCCCCTAATTACTATAGCTTTATTGCATCTAAGTCATTTATCTTTAATCAGTTTTTTCCTCCACTCATTGGTTCCTCTACATTTCATCAAAATATGCACTCCATCTTCGTTATCCCCACAGATTGGGCCATATACCTTTCATAACATTTCCACGTTGCCCCCATAATTTCAACATACCTATCGGGAACCATGCATGGCTTCCCCCTCCTTTTATTACATATATCTAATTATTTTTCTTTGTTTGGTTCTGTCTTAATCATTTTATAAAAGGCTAATGACCTCTTCTCATTCATCTCAGCCGAAATGTTTTGAGTATCCATATCTTCAAACCTAGATCGGGCGTATTTCCAAAACCCCTGTACCATTCCATGTATTTGCCTATACAATTCTTCTCTAACTGTTCCTTAATTTTACTCAGCCAGTAATCAGCACTGTAGTGCTTTTCCTAGTAATTAAGACAACACTAAAATACTTTCTTCTGCCAACTGTTTATCCGGTATCAATATTTCAACACTCTTTCCAATACCAACTCCTTCACAGCTGCGTTTTGCGGAACCCCCAACATACATTTGCAGAATTTTGCATATATACGAAATATTGTCTATGTAACTTTGTTGATTGAATCATGGTTTTTAGTCATAGTTCAACCTCCTTTTTTACATACTCTCTTCCCTTGAAGTTTATTGCTTCAGCTATGTACTTGCATTAAGTAGAGAAAATACTGTATTTCAACACAAAATTCGATGTCCTAATTTCACCGAAAATGTATGTTTTGAGGTCCCCTGAAACCAAAAGCCTTATGTGCATCTTATGTGTATGTGAGCAGCATAATACAAAAACGAAATGTCCGATATACATTAAGCCTGGTATTCATCATCTTACAAAAATACGACACCAATATTGTCAAAAAAATACCCATACTCCAAACTACCCTTCACATAATTTTTTGAAATGTTCGATTTTCTCAAAAAAACTAACGATTTTGATTAAAATACCATATGTTTAAAGTACTTATTTGACCAATGAAATGTACATCTTTAATTTTCTGGGAATAATCTGAGAATTCCTCTTCATTCGGAAGGAATTTTGTATAATTGTTTCTAACTGGTAATAGACTAAACCGTATTACACAAAAAATGCAGATTTCTTTAAAATGCACGGTTTATTTCAAATAACGTTTTTATGGCATTAGCCTTTTCAGAGGTACGCGTTGTTATTGGTTTGAATTTGTCAATAGTCCGTAATTTTAAAGTGTTGTTGCTATACAGTTCTTTCTCGGGATGACATGGAAACAACATGGAATTTCTAGGCCAGCTTACATTGACCAGGTTTTAATCCTCTGAACATCGATTCGGTTTGTTCTATCCCCTTTGTATCGTCACTGAAATGTGTAATAAAACTATTTCAGCAACGTTTATCACTATACTAGCCAGAATTAGAGCTGAATTCGTAAGAGTTGTCTGCGGAAGTTATATAAAAATAAACTATATTAAATACAGAAATACATGTGAATGTTGCACTTTTTTCCATTCCAACCTGTGGAAGGAGAAACTTTCTTCACTTTAGGCAGCATATGTTTGGCTGCCTAAAGAATATGCTACATCTGTGCCAGTTTTGCTTCTTAAGAATTAAATTCTCAGGGGAGGGAGACCGAAAGAGAGTGAGAAATCTGCTGTTCTGCAGTAGCCAGTTCCCTTGAGTTTCCCTGCAGAAAGATTCGCTGATGTAAGCGTGTGGGAGTGTTTGTTCCTCAACTCCAGAGGGACCACATTTATTTGAAGTTCCAATGGAAAAGAGAAGTTATGTGTAGAAGCGGTAATCGTAACCATTATTAGTTTCCAAGAATTTAATTTATTTGAATTAGTTCTTAACTCGAAGCAAAATGAGACTGCAAAACGTATTGGTTGTTTCATGAATGCATTCCTTTACAGAGATCTCTGCTAAAGAATCCAGCTTGATACGTAACTTTAGCTGTATGAATGTTTTAGGTTTTCGATGTACGAGCTATCCTACTTGCTGGTAACTTTAATAAATTTCTTGTTGCAGAGATAAATACGTGCAGTCGCATAGTTTTGTTATGAGAGTTTACCTCCGAGTTTGACACCGCTGCTAAGGTTGTGGTTGAGAAAGCGTGACTGTGATATACAACAGTCAGAGAATGTAGGCATTAAAACCCCTATGTTTAATCTCCTTGTTCACGATTAAATTTTTGTTAAATTCACTGCTTTACAATACTTTCCAAGAGTTGTCTCAACTTTAAACTTTTCTTGTCAAATTTATTCCAATATTTTTAAGGACTTTGAAAATCTTGAAAGGTTTGACAATGATTTGATGGATTTGGCCAATGGAATGCGACTATTTACAGTGCGTCACAAAATCTGCAACATGACTGAAAGCGAAAAGTAAATAAAAATGGCTACCTGGGCAAGGGATGTCAAATGCGAGCTGATTAGGTTATACGAAAGCTGGCCATGTCTATACGTCGTGGGATCCGTGGATTACCGGAAGATAAAAGCGAGAAAATATGAAGAAATTGCCGGGTAGATTTCCGAATAATATAATAATGCAATGTTATATAGTGTAATTACTCTATCAAGTCGTATTATTATTGTTATCCTCCGTGGTGTAGTGGTTATCATACTAGCCTATAGTTCCCGAGCCATCCCCTCGCCGGCGGAGGGCGATGAGCGTAAAAATCCATAGCATGGCTTCCTCTAAGTCTGATAAAGAGGTTCTGAGCAAAATTACCGGTCTTTCACGCCCAATGTGGAATGGAATGCTTAGGACCATAGTAGTTAAATAGCGTCCATAAATAAAAAAGTCGTATTATTTCCATTGCATTTTTTTAATCGTAATCTGATTTCATGGGCTATAAAACATGAAAGTCCTGTGTAATATTACGTATAAAACAATATTTCATTGCAAATTGTTATACCGTGGCGCTAATAGTAATTTATTTTGCACGTGACCAATTATTATCTGTGTGTTCTGAAGAGGATAAATTTGGCAAAGAGAACAATAAATACACATTTATGACATTGTCAAGTCTTGTCCAATCTTGTAAACATTGAAAAACGTTTGACAACATTTCTTGTAAACCCTTAAACTTCAAAAAAAAGTTTGATCATGTACAGAAACGACAGGAAGAAATCAACACCGCTTCGCTGTCGAAATCGCATTTGTTACCATTTTAAGGTACTTCATGACGCCATGACTTCATTTTGTTGGATGGTGGTGTCACCTTGTAGTGCTATCACGCCTTGTGCTGTTTATCGCACCAATAAGCATTCCTAAGCTAGTTCTGTCAACTCATTGGCAAATTACGAATAGGTATAGGTGTAGATCTTTCGCGATGTTAATTGCGAATATACAGCAAATGTCTGTTTGTAAATTCTCTTCAGTATGATTCAATTAAAGATGTTAGCATTGTAGTCCTCAAACAACACTTACGGGTCCTCATATAAATTAGTGTTTCCTAGCTATTTACATGTTCTTAAACAAGCAAGCTATAGCCCACTTCCTTCTTCAACGCACTAAGGGTGAAGGAGGCACCAGCGGATATCTTAAGTCATGCCCTCTTAACGCCCTTGCAGACGATCAGAAATCGGTTGTAGATTACTTCTTGTGGGATGTGTACAAGAGGCTTAAGTTCAGACAACCTATTCCATTTAACAAAGTAACGTTTTTCTTTACCGAGGCAGATGGCTGCGCGGTAACGTGTCGAGCTCGTATTCGGGAGTTCGCGAGGGCAAGTTCCTGTTAATCCGGCCACTCTAATCTATGACTTTTCGCGGTTTTCCTTGGTTCTTAGGCGAATGCTGGGTTGGATTAACTAATGCCGTGAAATGCCATCCCCGCATTTTCTATCATTTTGTTTCCCTATGTTTCAGGTCGAAGGATCAGTCGAGTGGACGGCGGGCGAGGTGCGGTGCTGGAAATTTGCTTTGAGGAACTGTTTTGACGTTCGGCGTGTGACGCGCCCTCAGATATTTCCTTGGTGAGTATTAGGCCTGTATGGGAGATCCACTGGCATCAGGATGCTATATCTGGACCCCTCATCTAGGAGCCTCTGAGTTCTTTGCTTTACCCGTAGGTTTCCAGAACACAATGAACCTTCATGTGTGCTTAAGTCCCGATAATTATCATAAAGGTTTTCTTTCATAATTTTTAAGTTTCTTACGGAAACCCTCATTAGGATCATAACATGTTACTTGTAAATCTAGGACAACCTAAGCATATTTTGTCACAAAGTATTGCCTTCATTATTGACACTCTTCACGGAACACAGAACGAAAGCACCTCACTATGTAAAAATATAGCAGCAGAGTTCTCCAGGGTGTAACGTGCTTTTCTGACCCAAGAGGGAGTGGATTGAATTTAGGAACAATGGGAGATTTCTACTTGAGAATATATTACATAATTAATTAATAAGCCGAATTTCTTTCATTTAATAAACTTGCACTTCAATAACATACATGATTACCTTTTTAGAAACCCTTATTCTTTCACAATTCTTAGCATTCTTAATGACTTCAATACATTAAATTAAATTCCAACAATTACGTACTTGCTTCCTGCTCTCACATTTACCGATATCTTTGAAATCTAAAACGCCAATAAATCTATAGTTCGGACGATCAACCTTTCCCGGTGAATAATTACTAAAGAGAATTTTGAATAGGTTAAGGCAAAAAGGAATTTAGAAATACCGTCCGGAATGCCTTCTGTCTAAACGCTGTCCTGCTGTTTTCCTCGTGACCTCTCTCGCCGTCGAAGAAAGATTGATGTGCCTTGTAGACTGCACGTTAAGGCGAGCTGAAACTAATCCGGCGCCTGCGCAGTCAACGATAACCATCGCCTGACGTACTACACGACTCAAATTAACTGCGGGCTTTCTTCTTATTGTTGTCGTCTCCTTGACAAACCACTACCATAGTCGTTTCACTTCTGTTCCCGTAGATGTCAACCTTCCTTTAGTGGAGCCCATAATCGCCTAGAGTAGGTTTCTCCGGGGAGGGTCAATTTGGCACTAGGGGAAACAAAATATTTTACTCCAATAGATTTTTTAAATTATTTTCACTAAATTTCTGGAATGATATTAAAAAGCCTGAAGTTTTATTTTTGAACGTGCTTAATGTATTTACGTATTATTAAATACTTTCATACTATCCAAAATAAATTTAAAGTATCTAAACATGCGCTTAAGCCTTGCTAAACTTATTATAATACCATCTATATTCCTAAATTTTAAAACTAGGTATTCTTCTATATTATCTGTAAAAGTATATCACATTCTACAATTTTTTTCAACTAATATTCTTTTGTATCTTATCCTTGTATAAATCAATCATTTATATGTCATATTTGCTCTATTGGTCCTACTTTATCACATTTGTTTCAAGTTTGTTATGTTCTAATTTTTTCTTTGTTTTGTTAAACAATGTCAAGTTGAGCAAGCTCATAATTGAGCAAGTTAAATAAATATAAATAGAAAAATGTTACTCTTTTTCCCTCGCATAGCTACGTGAAAAGTTAGAAACCCTCAATGTGGTTCTCGTTATTTGTCAAAATCAAAGTAAAATTTTGTGTAAGGTTTATCAAACAGTTTGAGGAGCATATTAACTAACATATTAAAGTTAACTAAATTAAATAGTATTTTATGTTTCTTAAACACATGCACCTGCGCTATTTAAATGTTGCATACAGCCTTTATATTACATATATTATCTTTCTGTAAGGTTAGGATGTTATAGTAATCGTATTAGTAATAATTATGGGAGATAAACACTTAAGATAACCATAATCATAGCATCATTGTCTGTTGAACAGTTATCGAATCCTTCGGATGCTCAAAAGGCTGCGCATGCGCGGGACGTGAAAAAGAGAGTGACCGCAACAATTAGCAGGCAGTTGGGCTTAGAGTGAGGGTAAGCAGGTGTCTCTATGATTGAGCCTTGGGTTGGTGTTATTTTGCCTCCAGGTAAATTCACTACATTTCAATATATGTAATAAAAGTGTCAGTTTATCACTTATAATTGTGTTTCATGATTTTCCAAAGAAGTTTTCCTGTAGTTATCTCCATAACCTCTCGGTACATAATTCCAGAGTTTATACGCTATAATATTAAAATAAAATAATAGATATTAAGGTTTCTCATAGGCGCATTACCTTAAGCAAATGGTGTAGGAGGGCATCTACATAACTAGCTCACGGCATAGCACTGATCGTATTTAACAAACCCACAGAATAGCAATTGCAAGTTCTTTAAATATTAAGCCAATAGCTATAAGAGAGCTATCACAGGAAGGGGATTGCGCAACTAAATCCATCTATCAGGAAGTTATTGAAATACATGCTGCAATAAAAAGGTTGTGAAATTGAGGCAGTATTTTATATCACAACACTGTAAATGCCAGAGCGATTGTAGTGTAAATTAGCATTATTGTATGACAATGATTTGAAATGTTTGTTAATTACAAGCACTGTTAGGAAATAAGTTTACACGGCCTCACTGAAACTGACAATAAGAGCGGGTAACAATGAGCGAGGGGGTGAGTTGTTTATCAATTAAAAGAGACAAGCAAATGACGTCAGAGTAGCGCGCTTCTCTTTAGAAATGGAGGGAATATCTTCCCTAGAGCATATGTGTACGTAATTTTGATTGGATATAAAAATAGACGCTAATGTTGGCGCGCTTTATTAACCAATGACAGCACTGTTATAATGTTTAGGCATATCGGGGTGAGGGAGTATAAATTATGAAGCCAGAGACAAGTATCACACAGTTTAAGAGAATCATTCACGCGTTACACGTCGCAGAGTTCAACAGAATCATTTTCGAGTTACACGTCGCACAGTTCAACAGAATCATTCACGGGTTACACGTCGCGCAGTTTAACAGAATCATTCACGAAGTACACGTTACGCAATTCTACAGAATCTCTCGCGTCGTAAAGTTAGTTACAAAAATGTGAAATACGCGAATTAATAATGTGCAGCAAATAAGTGATTATAGTTACATTCGAAAATATAACAGTTTTAGTCGGGCGTGTATCAAGAATAATTATGTGAAATTAATTAATTGTGACGGCAATAAAAGTGTAAAAACAAATTCTTTTATCAGTGTTATCTTTTAGTAACAACTCCTTTCCGTTTACACACCCTGTTTAAGAGATTTGCTCGACTGAGTAATAATAGCTAGCCGAAGGACAAAGAACTCAAAATTAAAAATAGTAAAACAATAACAGGCGCCAGCAAATAAGATAACACGAACGATACCGCGACAAAATTAAGATTATTTATCTGTCAATCTGCTGCATGTGCGAGAAAAACCAGCGCAGTTTGATCTGTTGTTGCAAGCGCGGTAGGAAAATAATGTTATAACGTTGCCAAAACAGAATTGTTTAAATCAGGTTAATTCAATAGAATAATACGCGTAGAATACTAATGTAAGCATTTTAAAGGAACTGAAATTATACAGAAGATAACTAATATTATACAGAAAGCAAGTGCGCACATGCTAACAGGAAGGGGTAATGTGTCAAACAGCTTAACATCAAATAGTTGGTATAACGATCAGTGTAAAACAGCGAAGAAAGCAGCGGAATCTGCACTTATCAAATACAGAAGAGAGGGGGGTGAAGAACGTAGAATTTCTTTTGCAAATCTAAGAAAGTCATATAGGGAAGTCCTAAAGCAGAGCAAAACAGCTTGGCAGGACGCAAAGGCAGAAGAGGTACGTCAAGTAGTCGAAAATGGGGAAATTGGTGACATGTGGAAAGTTATTAGACAGATTCGAAGGCGACGGTCCATTCAGGTAACTATCCCGGCTGGAGAATGGATAAAGCACTTTAAAACAGTCTATGAAGGAGGGGAGTTTAGAATACAATTAAATACTTTGGCCGCTGAAGGGATGACTGGGGCTCCAATTGTGCAAATGCTTGATTATGAAATTAGCACAGCAGAGGTTGTTCGTGCAATAAAATGTTTAAAAAACGGGAAGGCAGCTGGTATAGAGGGCTTGTCAGCTGAGTTTTTCAAGATCTCGCTAGAAGTTAATAAAATGGTAGATTTCTATAGAAAAAGCTTCAATAAAATATTTGAAGGTGGAGAATATCCGGAAGCATGGAAAACCGCCATTATCCAACCTCTTTACAAGGGCAAAGGGAGTTACAGCAATCCAGGAAATTACAGGGGTATCTCGCGGCTCTCTATATTTGGAAAAATTTACAGTAGAATCTTATATGAAAGAATTAAGTGTTGGGCCAAGACACATCATAGGATTTCTAAATTTCAGGCAGGATTTAGGGAAGGTTTCTCGACTATTGACAATGTCTTTGTTCTGAAAACAATAATTGATGACAATTTGAGAAATAAAGGTGGTAAGGTATATACTGTATTTGTAGATTTTAAAATGGCATTTGATACTGTAGAACGCAGTGCTCTCTGGGAGAAATTAACACGTAAAGGACTTTCGAGGAAAATGATTAGAGCACTTAGGGCAATGTATAAAGAAGTTAAGTTTGTTATCAAGACCGATCAGCACAATACATCAGAATGTAACATAGCGCAGAGGGGGGGTTAAACAGGGTTGTATACTATCTCCGTTACTCTTTAATTTGTTTATTGATGAGGATGTTAGCGTGATGACGGAGGAAGACATAGATGCACCGACAATCGCAGACCAAAAAATACCAATTCTTTTGTACGCGGATGACATTGTAGTTCTTTCTAAAACGATAAAAGGTTTGCAGTCTGGTTTAAACGCTCTTCGACAATACTGTAGGCAATGGGGTATGGAGGTAAATATTCTTAAAACTAAAACAGTCACCTTTAAAAATGGATATGTGTACGGCCAACATGAAAAGTGGACCTATGGGGAGGAAGAAATTCAAAATGTTAAACACTTCGATTAAGGAGTAAGGTTTGATATGGGTGGAAAATGGAACAAGAACATGGAGTTTATAAAACACAAAGGGATTGGACAACTTTCTGAAGTATTAAGGATATTGACCCGGATACCAGATATGCCAGTAAAAACATTACCATGTATGAAGCAATGGTTAGGTCCTCATTACTATACGGCAGTGAAGTGTGGGGATGGGAGAGGGTGGATAATGTAAATAAAATACAATGCAATTTCTGGAAGCGCATTCTAGGGTTGGGGAGGGGTACTTCAAACTACGGAGTTCTTCGGGAGGTAGGATGCTGGGAAGATGCTGTATTTGCTAAACTAAACGTAGTTAGGTACTGGCTGCGAATAATTAAAGGCGATCAAACAACTCTGAGAGCAATATGTTATCGTCATCAAATAAACAACATAGGGCATCCAAAGTGGTGGGCGGCGGGGTTGCAACGCGAATTATCAAAAATTGGCTTAAATGATATCTGGCAAAGGGGTAATGAAAATACACACAGTGCTGTAAGAAAGGTCAAAAGACGACTATGCGATATAAACAGGCAGAAAATCGAATCTGAATGTAGACAAAGATCAACATTGGAGCTACAAAATGAAATAAAAACTAGGTGGGGTAAGGAAACATATATTTTGGAATTGAGTATAAAACAGAGGACTGGAATAGCATGGCTTAGGTTGGGAGAGTGGAAAGCTCGCAAGATTGTTGATAACGATGGCAGGAGGATTTGCCCATTATGCGGGGAAAAAGAAGACTGGACGCATATTTTGGTAGCATGCGTGCAGACGGAGGGTATTAGGAAAAAACTATTACCGGAAGTATTTTTGGCTTCCAACAGACGGAGGACAGCATGCTGGGACATGATTCTAAACAGCCAAAACTGGCCAAGCTTGGGCACATACTTAATGGACTTACGTGTACTAAGAGATAAGGTGTTTATGTAATTTTTCTTTAAACATATGTGGTGCTTGAGTACTTGTGCGCGACTGTGTGTGTGTGTGTGTGTTTGAGTGTGTGATTCAGTGTGTTTTTTTTCAATTTTATATGTATGTATATAGTGCGGTGATTGTAAAAAAATAGTTGTTTTCTGGTTGATACTGCAAGTCACGTATACAGACCAGGTATTTATCTAGAGAGCATGTACGGTCTTATGACCCATGCGACTGTGTTATGCAATTAATGTAATACTAAATACTTAATAAATACCACCACTACCACTAAAAAAAAATTTTTAATATTCCCTTCGTTACTTACTGCGTGTAATAAATTATTAACTTCACGAATTCTTAGAGACAAACAGAGAAAAAGTAATGAACAAATGACAATTGTTCTTCCCCACAAGGCGTTTGCAGGCTTAAGTTGGAAAGGTAGTTTCAGACTGAAGAAGTCAGTGTGAAGAAGTTATGTTCCACGTATGGTAGCCAACTTGAAGTCATTGTCTTGGAGTTTGTTTATTTATTTATCTTCACGTATGGACGTCAATTTTGAAGAAGATTGTTTTGTTACGTAATATGCTGTTACGTATGAGAATCTGATTTGAAGATGTATTTTTGTTGTTACGCTCCAAGTTTAAAAATATTATATTAACTTTGTTATTAAATTGCGTCTATAGATAATATTTATGTTTATATTTGCCTTGGCTGCGACAAGAATGTAGGCTTACCAGATTTTAAGTTTAAATTCACTTCTTTTTATTAATTCTTGACACAAACTAAATAGCACTACACTGATATTAAGAGCTGTGAGATTCTTTAATACTTGCACTTTGTTAACGCGTATACTTATTTTACGATTCACACGAATACGTAATATTTCTTTAGAG
Organism: Deroplatys truncata; assembly: GCA_030765065.1. NCBI lineage: Eukaryota > Metazoa > Arthropoda > Insecta > Mantodea > Mantidae > Deroplatys > Deroplatys truncata. The sequence continues at coordinate 93,060,733 of CM060979.1, forward strand.
AACACATCTTCCATCCGGTCACTACCAAGGTCTGCAGGCAACTGAACATATTTCAACCGTCCAAACCCGTAAGCTTCTGTATTTCAAGTCTCTGATTGGCTAATCCTAGTCCAATAGAATACCTGCATTTAATTAAAGCTTTTTCTAGCTGTTGATTGACTATTTTTAAACTGTCACAAAATTCACATTATCGTTGCTCTAATCATGACTAGTAGCATTCAAACTCTCAAACTCATTATTGCCTCAAGGTTACCTCATTGTTACCTCATTGTTAGCAACCTTAAACTTATTATTCTCATAGCTCTTACATTATAAAAGTACGTAATGCATTCACATATCATTATTAAACATGTTTACAATAATATAAGCATATGCAATGACTGTTACATACATTGTCATAAATTATTACATATACATATTGCTTCAAAGCGGGCTGTTATTGAATTTACATATTATATAATTTAATTGAAATTATTCGAGTGTTAAAAATACTGCCTCAAGTGCCTTGGATATGCCTACGGATCTACGGTTTTCCGTGATCGACTTAGTAGTGGTTAATTATTACACCAGAACCTAGGTACTTGCCAGATTGTAAGTCGTCATTGGTGTATGCTACCTCAAAATGAATTCGAGAATGCCCTGTAATGTACCGGAAAGAAACGTGATTCAGTTGAAGAATTTAATGTCGTATTGCCATATTGAGTGGTAGCTCAGTTGGCTAGAGTATCGGCAGTAAAGCCGTTCAAATCTCGGCTGTGTCAATGAATTTTTTAGTCTTTCCAACTAGGAATATTCAACCCTTAAAATTTCGTCACTAAAATTTCCTCCATTCTGTTTAACATTCGAAACATTTGCAGTGCACGCTGTGTTTCAATTACATGCAGTTTACCAGAGAGCAGTGTTACAGGAAGAGATGAATAAAACGCTGGAACTGTGGAAGGTTTTGTGCTTAGATGTAATTTTCTGCTCGAATTCCTCAACTAAGCTTTTCCAGATGGACGTCTAAGTGCGAAGAAGATTTTGGTTTTAAATTAAAAGAAAATAGGGAAGGGGTGCTGACTTGACGGATTTAATTAAGCCCTATAGACTTAGGATTATTCTGAGAAGAGTAAAGCGGCAAAATGAAAACGAAGAAACTTGGCAGTTTTGTCGTATTAACATCAACTGCAGACGTAGTGTCTCTTATCCGTATGCTAGAAATTATTGTTTTTGATAAAAGGAACTGAAAAAAATCTGGTGTGTTACACTCACATGACTTTCTCTACTCTTGTACAAACTATTTTTACAAACGCTTATTCTCCATCTACTTCATGTTGTTCGAGATAAACATTTGCAGACTCTATCTTATTGCTAATTTTCTTGTAGATGTAAGGGGAATATATATTTACAAGGGCAATTTACAAATACAGTAGCCTTTAAGCACATACATATCTCTTAATAGCTGGTTGCTAGGTGCAGCACCATTCCCTTTCCCACAGATTAATACTCTTGGCATATCCAAGACAAAAAAAATGAATAACGAATTCCCATTTAAGAAAATAAGTATTGAAAAATTTAAGGGAATAACAAGCAATATCTCTAAAATGGTTCACTCAACAAAAAAAATGTATATGACATAAATTGTGTATTTTAACGCGATCTACATTTTTTGTGCAGTAAAATTTTGTCTATCTCTTATGGTTTACCAGTTATGCAAAAGTCGTTCACAATGAAGAATACTTTTGGAGACATTCCCAGAAAATTCAAGATATACATTTTATTTGTCATAAAAATATCTTAAACATATGATATTTTAATCAAAATCGTTAGAGCCATTTTTGAGAAAATTAAAATTTTCGAAAAATCTTCCATGTAAAGGGTAATCTGGGGTGGGGAGATTCTCTTGAAAACCTTCGTGTTCATCCTTGGAAGATACGGAACCTAAATACCAAGTTTGGTGTTTATCGGACTGTTCGTTTCTGAGTTATGCTGTTCACAGACAGACAGACACATAGACACACAGACACACAGACAGACACACGGACATGTTTCCAAAAATGCTCTTTTTGGATTCAGGGGGTCTCAAAACATATATTTCCGGTGAAATCTCGGTATCGAATTTTTGGGGAGAATACAATACTTCCCCTACTTACTGTATGTAGTAGAGAAAGTAAAAGGTAATATGTCAGCAGAAAACATTGCCGCATAAGTTCATCCTGTTATTATTACTTTAAACGCGGGCAAATAGATATAAAATTGACAATAACTGATTCTCGTAAATTGCATCATGTTTGAAAATGCTCTAAAACTTATAAGTAATGAAACGTAATACTTCGGAAACTATACCTATATTTTTGTACGTCATATTGTGACATTTGGTTAGGGTAATGTTTGTTTGTTGGTTGGGAAATGTATGTACTAGTGTTTGGGTTGGTAACAGAGATCGGATGATGTTAGAATAGTGGGGGAAACCGGTTCGTTAGAAGGTAGCATCAGTTGTTTCTCTCTCTTGCAAGGGAGCACTCGTGTAGGATGGCCACAACATGATCGACTTGTCACCGATGGCAAACAGGTAACTTTTGTATCCATTTATATCCAATACATCTAGGTCAATCTAAAATCTTGACATGTGATTTTCAGTAGCTATTTGATCCTTCTTCCTTCCCATACAATGTTTTAGGATCTTTAGGTGTATTTAGGATTTTGTTGAGCTCGCACCGTCGGACCTCGTGTAGTTTATGATGCCTTAAATACCGGTACCTAACGCTCTACCCCCCGTGTTCCATCTAAATATGTAAAGAGGTTGCGACAATATGTTCACAGACAATTTCGGCGGTGTTAGATAATGTATATAAATTCATATTCAAAGAGGAGTAGGAGTAGAACTAACTGCGGGAGGGGGACTAAGCACCTCGACCTACAAGATCTGTTGTGCCCAAGGAAGGGGTGAGGTGAGAGGAGACATAGGGCGGCCGGACCAGTAGACATTACAGAGCAGAGGACAGGGTCCCTATCGTTTACGATTGTAACTCCCGGATGGCAGCTAATGCAACCGGCTCTCCCCGATGTGGCGATCTAGAGGAATGGTCCACTTTTTATGCACAACGGCGTACATTTCATTTCCAATATTTACTTTTGTTTCTTACTTACGTTAAATACAAATTAGAAACTCCCACCGTACTTGAAGCTATTTTTCATGCTGAATTATAAAAGAAAATAAAACACTTAGAATGTTTCTAATAAAAGCAGTAGTATAACATTGATAAGATATCTAGGGATTCTAAGCATTTCACACTGATGCTGGTTTAACAGCTGAATTCTTGAACTGAGTGTTTTTATAATTCTCTTTCTTTCTTCTGCAAAGCACTTCTATTGTAGTGTTACTTTTTCAATTTCAAATATTTTTATTACGAATTTTATTGCGATTTTTATGGCAAAAAAAGAGAAAATAGGTCACCGAGGCATTGGCTGAAGTGGATGCATATAAAACGTTTCTCTTGCACTTGAAATGAGAAGGCACTGTAGTGACTAAAAGATCGTTTCCTTACGTGCAAGTATACCACACCCCTTGACTATAAAATCAACAGTGATAGTGCCTGTTGGTATGTAATGATATTAGCCGATTACAGTTACCGAGTAGACCGTGGATTCTAAGGCATTCATCTCATTGCCTTATTCTTACATTTCGGGTGAGATGCACAAGAGTGAATACAGCAAAAGCGAAAGAAGTCGCAGTATTAAGAGATTTGTGTACATCAATGTTCAATCTGTTATTAAACCTGTGAACCATAAGAGCGCATTTCATCTGCTTGCCATTTTTAAAGCCTGAGTACAAAGCTTCAGGTTTAGTATAGTTTTTGTACTAAGCTGTTTACAGAGTTCATATTGTGGCGTATTATTAATTTTATTGTCATTACCAGACGCACTGTTGTGCTGTATTGTTGCTACCAGATGTAGCATTGTTGTGTTTCTTTAGTCATATTTCGGCTTAACGGTTTTTTCCTTCAGTGCGGACCACGCCAAAGGGAAAGATCTTTCTGAAGTTGTCTGGCATGACGTCAACCCTGTCTGGTTTTGGCTAGACACGTTGGTGGGGCTAAGGAAGCGTCACTCTAATGAAGAGGAGGCGAAAACGGGACTCGCGAGTCATTTGACTCGTAGGTGCCGCTCCATTTCTGCCTCTGTTCCTTTGTTTTTCACGTACTGCTGAGTGATGCACTGCGTGCTGCATGTTTGTTGACTCGCGGAAGGAAGGTGTTTTCGCCACCCTTGCTCTAGTGGAAGTGTTCGTCGGAGTCAGATGTGTGTGTGGCCGGTCTAGGGTTTAGTGGCTTCTCCCTCTACCCCTTTTCCTTTGTTCTATATGTAGAGCTGCCAAACGTGTTGTGAATAAATTCCAGGTATGTAAAGGTAACGTGTGTTATGTAGTTCTTCAATGTAATATAAAACCCACGCCTCCCTCTTAATCTCCACACCAAGATCCCGGACTCTCGCTGCCAGCGAGTTGCGCCACCTCCCATATGCGTTTTGGGATGATCTAAATCAATTCATTTTTCTGGTAACCTTTTGGCTTTCACCCCAACATGTAACAATATGGCCCTCTTTAAAACACACAATTGACTTACAATACGTTTTTCTGTGGTATAAACAGTTTCTGAGATATCCGTTATTAATGGTTCGAATTTTTCAATAGTTGTCATTCTTTAAAAGTCTCGTCGATTTTCAGTTGTTTCTCGCGATTCCGTGGAAACAGTATGGAATTTACGTCGGCAAGATGCTCCAGTTTTTAAGCATTTAACTATCGCTGTTCCCTTTGTATCTATAACGAAATGTGTAATGTAGCTATTTCTGCAAAGGTTTATTTGTATTAAAATGTAGTAGATAGAAAAATAAGCTTGAATAAAAATAGTTTGTATACCCATTAATAAATATAGAGGATAGAGAAAGTCATGTGATTGTACCACATCAGATATTTTTTGTAGGTCATTTTCGACCATTTATTTTGGATAAACTTATTCCTCCAGATACCCGTGGCTTTGCATTCTAATAAAATATGTATTGCATCTACTTTATCCCTACATATAGGGCAAATCCCTTCTTTTGAAATTCCCCTGTAAGCTTTTAACCTCCAAACTCTCAGTTTAAACCATTAAATACCTTTTCTTTGATGTCAATTTGAAGTAGAATATTTGTTTGTAGTTGGAAGATGCTTCATATTTATCTGCACAACGTATGGGAGCCAATTTGTCGCGGTCACTTCGTGTTATCTATTGCTGGGCACCTGTTATTGTTTTACTACTTTGAATTGTTGGGTTCTTTGTCCTCCGGCTAGCTATTATTACTACTCAGTCGAGCATATCTCTTGAATAGGGTGTGTAAACGGAAAGGATTTGTTACTGAAAGATGACACTTATAAAAGAATTTGTTTTTACACTTTTATTACCGTCACAATCAATTAATTTCACATATTGACTCTTGATACACGCCCGACTGAAACTGTTATATTTTATAATGTCACTATAATCACATATTTGCTGCACATTATTAATTCGCGTATTTCACATTATAACTAACTTTACAACGCGAGAGATTCTGTAGAATTGCGCGACGTATAACGCGTGAACGATTCTCTTAAACTGAGCGACGTATAACCTTTGTATGATTCTGTTGGACTAAACGACGTATTACCCGCGAATCCTTCTGTTGGACTGAGCGACGTTTACCTCGTGAATTATTCTGTCAAACTGAACGAAACCTGTCTCTGGCACGGAATTTATACTCCCTTTCCCCGATATGCCTAAAGATTATAATCGAGCTACTATTGGTTAATAAAACGCGTCAACATTAGCGTCTATTTTTATATCCAATCAAAATTACGAACACATATACTCTAGGGAAGAAATTCCCTCCATTTCTAAAGAAACGCGCGCTACTCTGACGTCATTTGTTTGTCTCTTCTAATTGATAAACAACTCACCCCCTCGCTCATTGTTACCCGCTCTTATTGTCAGTTTCAGTGAGGCCGTGTAAACTTATTTCCTAACAATGCTTATAATTAACAAACATCTCAAATCAATGTCATACAATAATGCTTATTTACACTACAATCACTCTGGCATTTACATTGTTGTGATATAAAATACTGCCACATATTACACCTGTGGATGTACATATCTTTCCTATCATAACTTCTAAAGTCCGTATAATATTTTAGAGACATTTGTTTTTCTCCACATTAATTCTGTCTGTCTATATCTTCCAATTGGCATCTAATCCTAGAATCCTGTTAACATACCCTCTCTCCCTAACCATATATCACCAATAGCGTATTGTAAGTTAGTACCTGATTTTACATAGCCAATTCCTTAATTGGTACCACTTTTGTTGCACACTTAAGCAATCTTTCAAAATTGTGCCTCTGTGTAAGTGATACATTCTTACCAACATTTCAGCACTCTTTCCATAATTCACTCATTCTGTTGCTTAATACTAACATAGCTCCTTCCACTCCAGAATTACATGTATATAACTGTTTCAGATTTGACTAACTCCTATTTGATTATCAAAGATGTTTACCCAGTCAAACTTCATTTTTCTCCACAGAAGGACATTATTTGGTTTTCTTATGAAAATTGAGACAGAATGTGCCCGAATTAATTTTATAATGTGTTAATTTATTTAGTAATTAATTTGATATATGAATGATATGTGTGTATAATGTGAACACCGTGTAAATAGCCATTTCTGTATAATGTAATATATAATGTTCCTGTTTCACTAGTTTTAAAATGTCTTGAACTCTGCAGTTAGGGTAGAAATATGCTGTTCGCATGGGCAGAGAAAAACGGGATCTTTTGTGTTAGAATCAAAGGGTAAGGTTTTATGACCTTATTTGTCTCCGCTCCGGAAGTATGGAGTGAGGGAAATATAACACAGGACGGAAAATTGACGAGAGAAGCCCAGGAAAAAGACACGTGATATATGCAAACTAGCCAATAAGAATATATATAAATTAAATAATATTTAGTCACTCTGAGAGAACCGCAAAAATTCCTCCAATGAGAAATCAGATCCTAAAATTTCAAGTGGGGGATCGTATTCCATGAATGGTCGATATTTACCCCAAAATTCAAGAATTAACTTTTAGATACAGACGAGGAATTCACGCTACTCCGTAAGACAAAGTTGACGCGCAAATGTTGTTCTTTTGTGCGGAAGTGTATATGTGACTAATCACATATTAATTAACAATGTATCGGCGATTCCTGAGTTCTAGATAAAGTGTTAAGTGAACAGGAACATTATGTAGTGTTTTAAAGTGAGAATGGACAATAAATTGCAGTTACCCAAACATTATGATGAGTAGTGAATTCACCTCTGAGCTCCTTGTACCACTACCGAGATCGATGAGCTTATTAGCAATCCTGATAGGCAAAGTCCATACAGACATCTCCGCCGAGAACAAACTAGCCAGGGAAACATCAAGAATTACCGTACAGTTAAACCAACCAGCCAGGGTAACAAGACGAAGCCACGTCGGACGGAGAACATAAAGCACGTACAGTGAATTTTACCATTACTTCTCCTGTATCTACCACTACACAACGTTCGACTCCAATCCCGACGGGCATCGAACCCGGGACTGCAACGGCGCAGTCTTCGAAGCATAGAGAGGCGAGGACTGATGCAAGATGCACACCATTCCAATTAAAATCATACTTCAATTTAATTATAAATCAAAACGTTTAATTGTCCTAAAACATACAGATTTGTAGAGCTAACGAATTCTGAATCATTTTTCAAGTATTCAAATAGAATGTTAGTTATACATAAGTATATTGAAGATTTGCTCAGTGTTTTTCCCCAATTTTGTGCAAAATGAAATATAATTTATATAGAATCCAAAGAATATTTGACTGAAATTGAGATTAATTGTTGCTACATTCGTATTTTTTGTACAGTATAAATTACAGTGTACTTCCATTAACTACTATATTCATTTCTGTAAATAACTGTCATTGTTATATATTAATGAGAATCATTTCGGGACAAAGCGACTAAAAATGCACAAAACGCTTTATGTTCCAACCGTTACAATGCAATTTATAAAACTGCATTAACATACGTTCCGGTTTAAATAAGCGTTAATAAAACACACTTAAAAACACTGGCGCTCTCAATTCTCACTACTTAAGCTACAGAATTATTCCCTTAATTACAGAAAAGAAAATCTTGTGTGTTGAATTTTGTTGCCACGCGTTAAGAGCATTGAAATATATTGTGTCCGCTTTTAAATTCCGATTTTAAACCAGGATTCTATAATTACGTTTGGTTTTAAATGATGTATTGGTTTCAAACAAGTTAACGACTACTGCAATCAGACATCAAAATGCGAGACAGATGTTCAAATGCTGTTATTCAGTGAAAAATTATTGAAGTGTAGTTTAATTAATTATTACTTCGCACAACATCTTGGTGCTACTAGCCCATCTTGAGTGGTTTGCCGTTTCTCGTGTCGCTAACTCTTATCCAAACAGCTGTTACTGCCTTATCGACTTTAAGCAAGTTTGAGGCGTTGCAACTGGTTCATCCTCCCGTTGTCTTCCAGATTATCGTTCGTTTCATTGTTTGGTTTTGCATGGTCTGTTGATGAAACTGTAATGGAGTGCAAAGTTAAATTGTGCTTCCGTTAAAATTCCAACGCATCCAGTAATCAATATTTTATTTGTGGCAATGCGCTCTCATATGACGTTTTATTGTTTAAAGAACTGTATTTCAAAGCTTTTTTTATTAATTTAAGATTGAACTCGATCATCACATTCAACCTTTCAGATGTATATAAACAGTATAATGCGCACAAACGTTAACAAACAAATTACACGCAGCGCTATTCAAAAGCGTATTCTCGAATAGTAAAGCTGAGGTCTGTTTCATATACTTCACGCCTCCGTCAGATAAAGCATGAAAATAATATGTATCAAATGATAATATAAGAATAAAATTCTTAGTTCAATATATGGTAAAAGCTCAGAGTAAATTTAACCTAAATATTGAAATGAATAGGTGTATAAATCAACAGCAGATATTTTTAGTAGTAAAGAAACCTTATGCTCAAAAGCTATAAAAGCCAGATATACGAGGGCTGATCAATAAAGACTCAGACTGATTTTTTTTTCACAGATGTTTATTACTCCATTTCAATGTTGACATGATCTTTTTAGTAGTCCCCTCCTACTTGAATGCACTTTTTATAGCGTCTCTGCCAGTCCTGGAACACATGGTGCAGGCCATTCTTTGTCAGGTCTTTGAGAATCGCCTCACTTTTCCTCAGCACGCTTCAGTGCTCTCAAATCGAATGCCCCGGAGCTTTGCCTTTAGTGATGGGAATAAAAAAGAAATCACAGGGGGCAAGATTGGGGTTGTAAGGCGGATGCAGTACGCAGATGATGTTGAATTCCTGGACTTGATTTGCAACGTGAGGCCATGCGTTACTGTGATGAAGTCGCCACCCATTCTGATGAAGTTCTGGATGTTTCCTTGCAGTGTGCTTCCTCAGTGTAGCCAATATTGACGTGTAGTACGCTGCTGTAACAGTAGTGTGAGGGGGAACAACAATCACAGCAACTGTGTTGATGTTGACTTCAGTCATAGCAGAAGCCGAAGCACCAGGCCCAGCTTGCTTAGTACAGAGGACTCGCCCTTCTTTGAAGTCCTTGAACCACCTAAACACTGTTGCACGAGATAGTGCATCTTCACCGTATGCTTGCTTCAGCTTTTCCAAAGTTTCAGAGGTTGTATGATTTAAACGAAAACTAAATTTTATTGCTCCTCTTGTGTCGAGTGGTATGTGAAATTCAAGTAGGGTCAACAATATACAGCATTACTACCAACCTACCGATACAAGAGTGCTGCCGTCTATGGACATTATACATGAAACCCCGCTCTTTTCAAATATTCATGGTAGAGACAGGAAACTCTCGAGAAATCTACAGGAAAAAATCAGTCTCAGTCTTTATTGATCAGCCCTCGTATAATAACACTATAACCTTAAATGTTCTATAACTTTCCATTCTGGATGAATAATTGATACTATGCAACCTGTATAATGGGCTGCATTGAAGCCAAGAATAGCAATTTTACTTTCCCCACTGTTATCTGTAGTAAGTAGAGGAAGTATTGCAATCCATACAAGAATTTGATACCGAGATTTCAGAGGAAATACAAGTCTTCAGGCTCTCTGAATTAAAGCCAAAGGAATTTTTTAAAAAAAATATTCGTATGCGTGTGAACAGATTAATCCAAAAGCGAAAAGTCGGTTAAATACGAAACTTGGTATTTAAGCTCAGCATCCTCAAAGGATGCATCAAGGAGATTTTTAAGACAATCCCTTCCAAACTATCCTTCACATGGAAGAAGTTTTATTTTTTAATCGAAAATGATTAACAATTTTGGTTAAAATACATATATTTAAAATACTCTCATGACAAATAAAATATACACCCTAAGGTAAAGCAAATAAGCAGACTCTCAAAGCGTATATTTGTTAAAGTCCAAATCGTTTCCGCGGCCGGTTCCCAATGGTGTTTCGAGTAGCCTGCCTTTAGCTTCGTCCTATCGCTACCTTTCATATTGACTGCCAGCTACTGAATATGCGCTGGTAGCCGAGCTGTTTTAAGCAGATGAGTCCTACCGAGGTTCGTGTCCCGAGCTTATTTTTTCCTCAGAAAGACACAGTGCTTATTACGCATATTATGATATAATTTCCAGCTGCTAAGGTTTATTTGATTTCAAGGCATTTATGCTCACACATAAGAATTGGGGAGAAAAGCACTCTCCTTTTCGTTTTCAAACTGAATATAAAATAAGTAAATATTATATTCCTAAATTAAATAGCAAATAAAAATAAACATTAACTTAATGTCGAATGTGTAAACCCTCTGCTATTATTGCACTCATTCTTCGGGCAAGGATGATATTAAATGCCTGGTCAAATTTTCACGAGTAAGCATCCTGTATTTGATTCCACAAAACTTCATTTGTCTTGCAGGCCATTTTAACTCCAAAACTATCTTCACTTCTGCCCATTTTCAATAGGATTCAATCTTGCCTTTGGGAGAATCAATTGAAACCTGTTGACTTGTATGGACAGGGTGGCTATTCTACTGGAATTCAATTATTCCATTTGGGATAACTAGTCCATACAGAAGGAACTATAATGTTTTCGATGATGTCTTTATACTACTGGCTATTTAATGTGCAATCAAGCTGCCACAACACACCTAGACCACCTCGTGACATCTAACCCCAACACGACACAGATAGGTGACCTTAGCGATATTTTGCGTAGTAACGTTTTCCTCTGGAGCGATAGATGTTTATTTTCCCCCCATTTGTAGATGAAAATGTTACCTCGTCTGTGAATATAACCCATTTTCCAGTTGGATTGACATTTACTTCTTCAAATGCGAGGCGAGAAGATCTGTGATCGTCAGTAAGATGCTGCTTCTTATCTGCCAATCGAGCAAAGAACCCAGCTGAATCAAGCTGTGAAATTATAATTACTTCTAATTGTAGACACATGCTGTAAGGGACTGTTGTCTTCCTGTCTATAAGTGCAATGTCCTAATGAGAAGTGGACAAACGTTTTCGATCCGAACCAGGTCGACGACCAACAATCCCTTCCTGGATAACCGCATCCACCTCGTACAGGGACTTTAAGTGCTTTTGCAGCCTAGGACACAGAGTATTCAGCACGTTCACTACCGTGAGGAGAAATGATCTTGTAGCTTCGTCTTTATGTGTGCGCTCAGCCAAAGAAAAAGTCAGTATGATTGCTAACATATCATGCAGAACTCCAAGCCTATAAGGTGCGCGCGTATGTTCACGCGAGCGTCATTCATAACTGAAGAATTAGACATAGTTTGCACAACCAACATTAATCAATTAAATACGTGGTTTAGTTTCTCACTATAGAATTCTTACTAATAAGGCATTTGTTTTGAAAACAAAAAGAGTAATTTGTGATATTATGCATGAATGTCTTAAAATAAATAAATACTTATGGATGTAAAACATAGAATATTGCCATAATTAACAAATTAAAATTTCAACAATAAAACAACACATACACCGAAGATTCGAGCCCAGGTTGTTCCAATTACGAGATACACGAGTTTCATTGCTCGGCTATCATGCACACAACGACAATGAAAGGCATCTTCCTATTTATCGCATAGCTTTGAAATGGCCGCAGCGTGGTATTAAATCGTGTATTGTGAACGCAGCGTCAGCGAATGCTCCTGATGTTTACCGAATTGAACTCTCACTTCGGTGGTTGTTCATTTATTTTGTCTTAAGCTGTTAATATATATATATATATTAAATTTTCTGAATAATCTTTGTATTTTAGTAAACCCTGAGAGACAGATTCTGTTCCCTTTTACCAACATTCTGCGTTTTATTCCCATAGGGTCGGCCACTCTGGCCTTACGCATTTTTCGCGAGTTTCTCAGGTCGGTAGGCGAATGCTATGGTGGGTCCTTTTCTACCACTGTTGAATAAATCTTTCCACTCTTTCCCATCCATCATTTTCTTTCATCTGTTTCATTTTCATATGTTTCAGGGTTGCAGGGCTAGGTGACAGCGAATGGAATGTTACTACTGGACGGTGGAGTTTACACTGTGTACGAGTAAAGATGTCTCCCTGGCGCTTGGATAGCCGACTGTTGCGCCTTTCTGGAGGACTCGTTCCCGAGGCCCTGGGATTGACTATGGCGCAGACAGGCTGGAGCCGGCGTCAGAGTGGTGTCTTTCTGGTATCATTAGGGACCCCATTCTTGCTAGCGCTCATTGTCGTTCGGATTCTGGTCGCCATACAGATCTACACTTCATCCCTTCCTCCAGGGTTCACATAAGTCACAAAAGGCTTACAATGACCTACGTGCGTACTGAGCCCTAGTGACTGGGGGCCCCATTTGACTAATCCTAACCCTGTACTGCAGAGCCATCATGCTGACCACTCTATAGCAGAGTACATCAGTTACGAGGCGTTTTTAAAGTAAGTGCCGTCTTAATATTTTGCCGTTGCAGCGCTGCAGTCGCGAATTTGATCATGCGCGATCACCTCCTCAATTCATTAATAAGACAGACACAGCTCTGAGCGATCGTCACGTTGTGTTTTCCTGTCGTTAGGTCGTTTCTAAATGTTAAAAATAATCCAATGCCCCGCCGAATGTGAAATGAAGATCAGGGATTTGTTTTTTTTTTTTTTTTTTTTTTTTTAGAATGTGAGAAATGTTACACCAGCAAACATTCATTGCCAATTGTATGAGGTTTATAGGAAAACAATAGGTGATAATGCCCGACACACACAGTCAAACAAACAATTTGACCACGCTCCCTACAGTCTGGATTTGGCACCAAGCGATTTATATCTGTTTTTTTGATCTACGTAAATTCCTTGGTGGAAAATGTTTCAACGATGATGATATGAAACACGAAATGCAGACTTGGCATCATCCTTTGACGAAGGCATACAAAAACTGGTTTCCCGTTACAGTAAGTGCCTTAATAACGGCGGTGAGTATGTGGAGAAGCAGTGTGACTTGTAAGGTAATGAATCATAATTAAATATTTGGAAAAGAATGTGCTGTTATTTTCTAAAAAAAATTATGCTTACTTTAAAAACACGCCTCGTATTCATCTTCAACAGTAAATGTATAGAAATGGTTTGGTTAAAGTTTTATTATATTTCGGCTAGCTTTCCTTGTTTTAATTGCTCGAAATGGAATGGATACTGAGGCCTTGTCTAGCTGCAACACTTGCGACAGGAATAATATTTTAAGTTGTTAAGTTAAAATGTTCGGTTATGCTTTTTGTACCATACTAAGACGAAGAAGAAAAATAACAAATAAGAAATATGTAAAACAATGTAATTTCCACAAGTTTTTGAAACGTCCAAACATATCTTATATTGGAAAGGTAGAATCAGATGACTGAAAAATTCAATGCCATAGCCGGGATTTGAACCACGGATCTCCCGATCTCCGTCCGGTTGCTCTAACCATTGAGATACCATGGCAACATGCCGGCACGCCATTAAATTCTCCAGCTGACTCGCATTCTCCCGGTAAACCACAAGGAGATCTCAAATTGTATTGAGATGTCATACCCCAATGGCGATTTACATTCTTTGTAAGTACTTAAGTCCCGGAGTGGAATTAATTGTTCTTTCACACAAGCCGTGTGTTGGAAATTATTTCCAAATCTTATATTATTTCTAAGGACGTAAATAACTTCGAAATTAATGTTACGGCGATTTGACATATAAGTAATTACTATCTTATCAGATTCAATAAATATTGTTTAATAAGTAAAATATAAGTAACAAAAATGTGTACTAGTTGCCAAGGAATATCAACAAATCCTTTAAGAGAAATTTTCGATAAGTTGCCGAGAGCCACCACAGATTAAATAATGGATTGTCATTCAGCTACATAACACGACACCAAAAGGGGACAAGTAAAGTAATTCAATTCTTGAGGTGTTGGTATTATTAATATTTAATAATTATAATAACTGACCGAGAGTAATAAAGGAAGACTGGTTGTAATCTCAGTACAATACGTATATTAGGACAAATTATTTATTATAATAATGAATTTCAATGATGGCATTGCATTTTTACTTTCTCTACTACGTATAGTAAGTAGGGGAAGTATTGTATTCCACGCAAAAATTCGATACCGAGATTTCACCGGAAATACATGTTTTGAGACTCCCTGAATCCAAAAAAAGCATTTTTGGAAACATGTCCGTGTGTGTGTCTGTGTGTGAACAGCATAACTCAGAAACGAACAGTCGGATAAACACCAAACTTGGTATTTAGGTATAGTATCTTCCAAGGATGCGACACGAATGTTTTCAAGAAAATACCCCCACCCCAGATTACCGTTTACATGGAAGATTTTTCGAAAATTTTAATTTTCTCAAAAATGGCTGTAACGATTTTGATTAAAATATCATATGTTTAAGATATTTTTATGAAAACTAAAATGTATATCTTGAATTTCCTGGAAATGTCTCCAAAAGTATTCTTCTTTGTGAACGACTTTTGCATAACTGGTAAACCATAAGAGATAGACAAAATTTTACTGCACAAAAAATGTAGATCGCGTTAAAATACACCATTTATGTCATATACATTTTTTTTGTTGAGTGAAACATTTTCGAGATTTTACTTGTTGTTCCCTTAAATTTTTCAATACTTATTTTCTCAAATGGGAATTTGTTATTCATTTTTTTGTCTTGGATATGCAAAGAGTATTAATCTGTGGGAAAGGGAATGGTGCTGCACCTAGCAACCAGCTATTAAGAGATATGTATGTGCTTAAAGGATACTGTATTTCCAAATTGCCCTTATAAATATATATTCACCTTACATCTACAAGAAAATTAGCAATAAGACAGACTCTGCAAATATTTATTTCGATTAACATGAAGTAGATGGAGAATAAGCGTTTGTATAAATAGTTTGTACAAGAGTAGAGAAAGTCATGTGAGTGTAACACATCAGATTTTTCATTCATTTGATTCTACCTTTCCAACCTTGTCCAACACACGGCTTGTGTGGAAGAACAATTAATTCCATTAATTGACCTAATAGTGGTCGAAACTATGAATCCCGGGACTTAAAGTACTTACATTATTGTAAGTCGTCATTGGGACATGTCATCTCAGTACAATTTGATACAACCTTATGCGAATCAGTTGGGGAATGAATTGTCCTACAGGCTCAGTGGTTAGAGCAACCGGGAGATACGTGGTTCAGATTCCGCCGAATGGCATTGAATTTTTCAGTCGTCTGGTCTACCTTTCCAATTTCAGATATTTTTGTTAAAGAATTGTTTATCTAAGACCATTAATTGTGCTTGTATCTGTAATAGTATCAACCACTAGAAGATAACTGAAAGTACTACCTTGGGTAAAAACAAAACTTAACTTATTCATTGTCAAATAATACATTGCCAACCTAAAAGCACTACAACACGTTAGTTGCATCGGTTCGCCAAACAGACTTATGAACCTCTCAAAACGGAGGCAACCAATCCTGGGAACAAGAGTACTCCACCGGAATGTACATCTTTGTCACAACCTTATACAGACGTCGCTGCAGCATCCTAAAGATATTGAAAACGAAACTAGACCATCGCACCGAGAGGCACCATTATATCCCACAGCAACTAGGTAACCATCCAGAATTTTAGTACCATTGCACATTGAAACAAATATTCATAAAGAGGGCATTCGGGCATAAAACTTCGCAAGAAAGTGAGGCAGTATTGTTTTAACAGTTAGATTATATCAGTCTAATTATATAATATAAAATGTATGTAACAGTCATTGTATTATGTTTATATTATGTACAAGTATAATAATGATATGTGAATGTATTACGTAATTAAACAGTTTAGGAGCTGTGAGAATAAAAGTAAGCTGCCTTCCGTAGCAAATAGAATTATAAGCCGAAGGTTGCTAACAATGAGGTCACCTTGAGGCAGTAATGAATTGGAAAGCTTAATAAAGGCTCCTAATAATTCTTGGAACAATAATGTAATATATAAAACAGTTAATAAATAGCCAATCAACAACTATAAAGGCTAAAAGTTAAATAAAAGTATTGTTTTGGAGTAGAATTAGCCAATCAGAGACTTGACATAGAGTAAATGTACAGATTTAGGCGGTAGACGCTAGACACTACAACACAGCGTTCCCAACCAGCGCTACATGTGAAGTAGAAAGTTTGTTGTATTGTTATTTGCCCACGTTTTGGGAGCCAATTTGAAGAAGGTTTGTTGCTGCTACGTATGGAAAGTCAGTTTGTAGATGTATTATATTTCGACTGTTGGGGAGCCGAATTTGAAGTACTTGCAACCGCACGTATGGTACCCGGTAGCCTTCGTCCCAAAAATGTTAAAATATTAACTTTGTAATTTGACTGTTTCTTTAAATATTATATATTTATGTTTGCCTCGGCTGCGTCAGTATTATTGTTAGAGACATGGATTTCTTTGCAAGGCGTGGTGCGGCTGAAGAATGTAGCCTTACACAGATTTTAATTTTTAATTCACTCATTTTTATTAATTCTTGACACGATTTAAATAACACTTCACTGATATAGAGAGCTGTGAGATTCTTTTATTAATTACTTGCACTTTTAACGTGCAAACTATTTTCGTCTCACACGAATAGTATTAAATTTCTCGAGGACGCATCTCGCGTCTGGTTAGGAACACTGTCCACAACCAACGCATCCAGTTATGAACACTGTCTACAAGCAACTGACTTGATTTCTACCGCCTAAATTTGTCAATTTCTGTATTTCAAGTCTCTGGTTGGCTAATCCTAGTCCAATAGAATACCTTCATTTAACTAAAGCTTTTTCTGGTTGTTGATTGGCTGTTTTATAAACTGTTACAAAAATTGCATTATTGCTACCCAGAATTACAAGTAGTATTATTAAACTTTCTTACTCATTATTGCCTCAAGGTTACCTCATTGTTAGCAACTTTTGGCCTATTTCTCACAGTTCCTACATTATTAAATTACGTAATACATTCACATAACATTGTTACACATGTATACAAAACATTTACAATGACTGTAATATACACTTTTTATATATTGTTACATACACATGTTGCTTTAAGGCGGGCTGTTATTGAATATATATATATATATATATATATATATATATATATATATATATATATATATTATATAATTGGACTGAAATCATTTAATTGTTAAAAATACTGCCTCACAAGGCAGCGTTCCCAAGCAGTTCGATTTTATATGTATTCAGTATGAGACATGAAAATTGATTATGGCGAGAATAAAATAAGGTTTACGTGTTTAAAAGTGCAATTAATAAAATAATCTCACAGCTCTATATTAGGAATACATGAGTGTTATTTAATCGTGTGAAGGAATAATAAAAGGAGTAGAATACAAATTATAATTTGTGTGAGCCTTCATTCTTTAGCCACACCAGTCCTGCTAAGAGATACGTGTTTCTGCAAATTAATACTGACGCAGCCGAGGCATACATATATAATATTCAAATAAACATAAAAATAAAGTGAACGTGGGGCGAAGACCACCGGAAAGTTTGTATCGTACGTGTGGCTACAATGGCTTATTTCATTGTCAACTAAATACATTGCCAACCTAAAAACACTACAACATGCTAGTTGCATCGGTTCACCACACAGACTTATGAACCTGTCAAAACCGAGGCAAGTAATCCTGGGAAAAAGAGTACTCTACGGGAATGTACCTACATCTTTGTCACAACCTTATACAGACGTCGCTGCAGCATCCTGAAGATATTGAAAACGAAACTGGAGCATCGCACCGAGAGGCACCATTATATCCCACAGCAACCAGGTAACCATCCAGCATTTTAGTTCCCAATGCACATTGAAAGAGAGTATTCGGGCATAAAACATCGCAAGAAGTTATTTCCAAATGAATGCCAATTTACAACTTTTGTGTTTCAAAATATTTGGCACTGCATTGTTATACAACCAGTTGTTGAAAATCACATGAATAAGATTCCGAGCTTTTATCCACTGGAAGCATTTTGATGCATTTCACTCTTTTTTTACATACCGACCAGTCGGTACGTTATTACTGGGTTATTCATTCTATTTCTTTGCTGTCTTATTTCAAGCGCAGATGGATAGAACGGGTGTGGTAAAACAATTAGCTATAGCTTCAGCGTTCGAGCTTTCCCATCCCTCGTTCTCCTGCTCTCTGATTAATTCCTTCTGCTGCTCACAGTGGCTTCACAAAAATAAAGTATCGCTCGAATTTGTGCCACGTCGTTTGTTTAGCTTACTGCCCCCTCACTATGGTGCGCTAACAATAGGTGACTTATCGATTCAACGCAAGCTCATAGCTCAATCGAGAGCGATTAATCGAGCGGTTCAAAATATTGATAACGAATACCCTACAACACAAAAATATTACCTCATAGGAACAAGGTTAGTATGCTCTGCAACATTCCCCGTGCAATCAAAATGATGCGTAAACTGATCTGTTACATATGGTCTTGCTTTGGCTCATTACGTACCCTGGCATGCATAAGTTGCAAAATAAGAGCAGTGAAGTACTGGCTAAGGCTGATGCATGGGGATAACTCCAAACTACCATCAAAATGTTATAAATACCAGCGAGAAAACCTGTCTCCTAAGTTTTGGGCAGCTGTTATGGAAAAGGGTTTGAGGAGAATAGGAATGGGGTCAGTATGGCTAAGAGCTGAAAACAATGACAAAAACATATGGAAAGGTGTTAAAAGAAGACTAAGGGACATCAACCAACAGGAAATAGAATCGGATTGTAGAATTAAATCTTCTCTAAGTCTAGCAAATGAAATAAAATAGAACAGGGGTAAAGACACTTAATATACTTAATTTAGGAAGAAATGAAAGATCAGGAATGGCATGGTTTAGACTGGGAGGCTGGAGGGCACGGGAAATGACTGACAATTCTGGCAGAAGAATCTGCCCATTCTGTGATTTGGATGAGGACTGCGTACATATTTTGGCGGAATGTGCACAGTGGGAGAACCAGCGAACGATTAAACTGAAAGAAAAACTCTTTAAGTCCCTCAAGAAAGAGATTGGAAGGTTCGGATCTATTGGCTGACCAGAGGAACTGGCAAACCATGGGCAACTTTTTGGCTGAAGTGCGCGAAGCTAGGTCAAATTTGTTCAGTTAGACAAACGTAATTTATCTCCATTTCCCTTTTTCTTGTTCATTTTTGTTGTGTTTTCTTTCTCTGTTGTATCTTAAATATGCATGTACGGTCAATGACCCATGCACCAAATACTTGTGATCTAAATTTGTTTGGAAATTACCTATAAAATGAGCTAAACATTAAAAAGTTAATAAAAAATGTGATGCTTTAAACTCGTGTGCCTTCTCCACTCTCTTATAAAGACTTATTTTATCTAATTTTTGTTAATCCAGATAAATGGAAATTGAGACATTTATTTGTAGGATACGGTAAATAAAGCGATAGTCGCGTTTTTCAAGAGCGTGTCGCTAAGTAATGGATTTGAAATTTCATGCTTTTTACATGACCACGAGAGAACAGAGAGAAAACAAAATTGTGTGTTACACTCTGTGGCAGTAATGTGTAGCACAATAATGTAAATGCCAGAGTGATTGTAGTGTAAATAAGCATTATTATATGACAATGATTTGAGATGTTTGTTAATTATATGCATTGTTAGGAAATAAGTTTACACGGCCTCACTGAAACTGACAATAGGAGCGGATAACAATGAGCAAGGGGGTGAGTTGTTTATCAATTAGAAGAGACAAACAAATGACGTCAGATTGGCGCGCTTTTCTTAAAAATGGCGGGAATTTCTTCCCTGGAGCATATGTTTTCGTAATTTTTGATTGGATATAAAAATAGACGCTAATGTTGGCGCGCTTTATTAATAGCAGTTCTGTTATAATGTTTAGGCATATTAGGGTCTGGGAGTACAAAAAGCTAAAGCCAGAGGCAAGTATTGCCCAGTTCAACAAAATCATCCACGCGTTACACGTCGCTGAGTCCAACAGAACCATTCAGAAGTTAAACGTCGCTTAGTTCATCAGAATCATTCGCGAGTTACACGTCGCAATTCTACAGAATCTCTCGCGTCTTAAAGTTTGTTATAAATGTGAAACACGCGAATTAATAATGTGCAGTAAGTAAGTGATTATAGTGATATTAGAAAATATAACAGTTTCAGTCTGGCGTGTATCAAGAGTCAATATGTGAACTTAATTAATTGTGACGGTAATAAAAGTGTAAAAACAAATTCTTTTATCAGTGTTATCTTTGAGTAACAAATCCTTTCCGTTTATACACCTTGTTCAAGAGATGTGCTCGACTGCATAATAATAATAGCTAGCCGGAGGACAATGAACCCAACATTCAAAGTAGTAAAATAATAACAGGCGCTCAGAAATAAGATAACACGAAGTGACCACGACAAATTGGCTTTCATACGTGGTGCAGATAAACATGAAGCATCTTCCAACCAACTGCTAACAAATAAACTACTTCAACTCACATGAATTTCTCTACTCTTGTACAAACTATTTTACAAACGCTTATTCTCCATGTGCTTCATGTTAATAAGATAAGTTTGGTATTTAACCGATTCTTCGGTTTGAGTTATGTTGTTCATACACACACGCCATTATCTAAATATGCTTCATTTGGATTTAGGGAGTCTCAAAACTGTATTTCCAGTGAAATCTCGGTATCGAATACTTTTACTTTCTCTACCTATTAAAGCAAATAGGAGAGAAAGTAAAAAGCTGAAGTGTTACATCCCCATGACTTTGTCTAAGACTATCGTCTCTTATATAGTTTAGTTTTCAGAAACTATTCTTCTTCTTCTTTATCTGTTTAACTTCCTCTTATGTAGGACTTACACCCCCCAGGACTTACAGGCGGGTGCCCGGGGTCAGAGGCCCGTCGAGGAGCAGACACTCATGGATCAGACAGAATATCCTGGATGGGTGATCAGCCTGGTATGGGATGAAGGAAGTAAATGAAACGAAATGATGGTGAAATGGATGTAAGGAAAGGTGATGATGGAGCAGTTGGTGGAATGAATGGCGGGGAAAACCCGCCCAGACGCCGCTTTGTCCAGCACAAACCCCACATGCAGGTCCCTGGGATTGAACCCGGGCCGCCTCGGTGGGAGGCGAACGGTCTAAACACTCGGCCATGGCGCCGCCATAGAAACTATTCTTACAAAACCTAAACTGTCTCTCTGCTTCATGTTAATAGGGATAAGCGTTTGCAGAATTAGTTCCATTACATATTCCGCTGTAGATAGGTACAAGGTGGACACATAAAATGCAAAGGTCAAATATTTAAAATAGGGTTGATTTATGCTGACCTTTATATCCCATTCTCTTTCTGTAACATCCTGTAAAAACAACTGATAAGCTTGCAACCGTGGGATTACCTACCAGAAAATCGTTTTGTAATAATATATTAAATATGGAGAAACTATCATAAAATTTGTAGTGTAAGTAAAATACTATGAACTTTGAAGCTATGTACTTTAAACTATCTCATGAATAACTGAAGGTTCTGCTCCCCCACGAAGCTTTTTGAGGGGCTAACTGGGCACACTTTCTAGATTCTAATGACTTTGCATACGACATAGTAAAGTTCCCAACCATGTTATTTGGTCGTAGGGGTTCAGTGATTTGTTAGCTTCAGAGGACTGCGATTAACAATGTGGGATAATTATGGTTTACGTATTATTAGTTCAGAAGTAGCTGTAGAGGGCGAAGAAAGAAATAACACTTAACATTTCTGCTGTCATACAAGCCGATATACCTTTAAAATGAAATGTCCACCATCACCGGTACACACATGTAGCGCCCATAATGCTCGCACATATCAGACACACGCTGAAATTACCTCTCTTTGATATAAAGCTGTGTAGAATCCATTACGTACAAAAAAACACTATCTGTCAAGCCTGTTTTACTTTCTTTACTACGTATAGTAAGTAGGGGAAGTATTGTATTCCACCCAAAAATTCGATACCGAAATTTCACCGGAAATACATGTTTTGGGACCCCCTGAATCCAAAAAAAAGCATTTTTGGAAACATGTCCGTGTGTGTCTGTATGTGAACAGCATAACTCAGAAACGAACAGTCGGATGAACACCAAACTTGGTATTTAGGTTCAGTATATTCCAGAGATGCGACACGAAGGTTTTCAAGAAAATCTCCCCACCCCTGATTACCCTTTACATGGAACATTTTTCGAAAATTTTAATTTTCTCAAAAATGGCTCTAACGATTTGGATTAAAATATCGTATGTTTAAGATATTTTCATGACAAATGAAATGTATATCTCGAATTTTCTGGGAATGTCTCCAAAAGTATTCTTCATTGTGACCGACTTTTGCATAACTGGTAAACCATAAGAGATAGACAAAATTTTACAACATAAAAAAAGTATATCGCGTTAAAATACACAATTTATGTCATATACATTGTTTTGTTGAGTGAGCCATTTTCGAGATATTGCTTGTATTCCCTTAACTTTTCCAATATTTATACTTTTTCTCAAATTCGTTATTCATTTTTTTGTCCTGGTAATGCAAAGGGAATGTAATACTCCACATAGCAACCAGCTCTTAAAATATTTGACTATAGCTTAAAGACTACCAATTAATCTCGATTAACATGAAGCATATGGAGAATAAGCGTTTGTAAAAATAGTTTGTACAAGAGTAGAGAAAGTCATGTGAGTGTAAACCATCAGATTTTTTTCGTTTTGGCTTATAAACCTTGGCGCTCACATGTTCGTCAAATTGTTACTACTTAGCAGCTTTGCGGTGATTATAGAGCCAAAACACAGTCTGTAACTTTCCACGAAATGGTGTTAGACTAGACACAAAAAGTGAACATTCTATAAAACCCAAACCTTCTAAAGAATGCAAAGTGTGGACGAAAGAGAAAATAAATGTATTTACGCGTCCTGCAATGTTTCTTTTACATTCTATAATATTACAGAAGCTTCTATATGTTAATATATGTGAAAAATTCTGTAACATGACTCAGATTTCAATAGGGATACGTTGAATAAGAGGCCCAAGTACTGCTCTAACCATATCTTCTCATTAGAAATGACGGATTTTGCAATCAACTTTCTAAAAGTGATGCTGAAGTGCAACAACATTTTAAAATGTGCGTTTTCCTTGGCAGTTTTGATCATACGTTGATTTGCTTCTAAAATTGTCAGAATTCATGTGAGTTTAAATGTCTGGTACAGGATACGTGGAATGCAGCTGTGGAGCTTGATAGTGAGACGTGTTAAAGTGAAATTTATCTGTACAAGAGTAAGAAAAAAGAATGAGCCTTGCAGCAATGTTTAAAAAAAAATTAAAACAAAAGAGCATCCACTCGTAATTTATTTTAAAAAAAAAACCTATGTGTTACAATCACATGACTCTCTCTACTCTTGTACAAACTATTTTTACAAACGCTTATTCTCCATATGCTTCATGTTAATCGAGATATCGGAATGTTAATCTTATTGATAATTTTCTTGTAGATGCAAGGGGAATTGTTAGTCTTTAAGCGATAGTCAAATATTTTAAGAGATGGTTGCTATGTGGAGTATTCCATTCTCTTTGCATTATTAGGACAAAAAATGAATAACGAGTTCCCAAATGAGAAAAGGTATAAGTATTGAAAAATTTAAGGGAATAACAAGCAATAAATCGAAAATGGTTCACTCAACAAAAACAATGTATATGACAAACTCTGTATTTTAACGCGATCTACATTTTTTGTGTAGTAAAATTTTGTCTATCTCTTATGGTTCACCAGTTATACAAAAGTCGTTCACAATGAAGAATACTTTTGGAGACATTCCCAGAAAATTCTAGATATACATTTCATATGATACTTTAACCAAAATCGTTGGAGCCATTTGTGAGAAAATTAATATTTTCCAAAAATGTTCCATGTAAAGGGTAATCTGGGGTGGGGGGATTTTCTTGAAAACTTTCGTGTCGCATATCTGGAATATACTGAACCTAAATACCAAGTTTGTGTTTATAAGACTGTTCGTTTCTGAGTTATGCTGTTCACAGACACACACACGGAAATGTTTCCAAAAATTCCTTTTTTTGGATTCAGGGGACCTCAAAACATATATTTCCGGTGAAATCTCGGTATCGAATTTTTGGTTGGAATACAATACTTTCCCTACTTACTTATACGTAGTAGAGAAAGTAACAAGGTAGGTTTCATAAGTTCGACCCAGACCTCCAGTATTGATCTGGCTTCATTTCAGCATCTGTATTGCGTTTCCCCCATACATCTTTTCCGTTTCCAATATTAGTGGAAACCGTATCGAGCGTTGCTTCTATTTTACCTTGCTGACATCTAAATAGATCCGATAGGTAGAAGTTGTGGGTAATGTTGAATAGTCCTGATTGAAAATGCTCTTTTTAGTCTAAAAGCTGAATGCTGCAAGAAAATATTCTTCAATCACCAATAAATCTCAAGTTGATTTCCCAGCAATCAAGCTCAACCGAGAGGAAAATCCTCCAACCAGCGGATGTCAATAGCTAAAC
Organism: Deroplatys truncata; assembly: GCA_030765065.1. NCBI lineage: Eukaryota > Metazoa > Arthropoda > Insecta > Mantodea > Mantidae > Deroplatys > Deroplatys truncata. Next base: position 93,085,899 of record CM060979.1, read on the forward strand.
GTGTAATAACATAATATGGTGTGCACAATTTCAGTCCCAGAGGTTAGTATTTCTACCCTCTCTCTCGTACTTTTACTTTTTCTACGCTCTCGTACTTTTCTTAAATGTACACATTTAAGTTCTGTAAGATCTTTCTCAAGGACTTACAATCAGTAATGACAACTCTAAACTAAAAATAATTCAAAGACAAAGCTTAGCTTTGACGATACATAAATCGATATTATTTTGAAATAAAAAAACAATGATTTTCATAGATTTGATAATCGCATATACCGTGAGCAGTTTAAAACATTGCGGGGCTAACAATTAAGAACAAGATTTTAAACCTTAATTTTCCTTTTATTGATCCCTTACTATTACTATACTTGGCGTCCCAGAACCCCAGATGTCCTAGCGAGGCAACACTCGTTAAAATGTTGAAATCTGGGTAGGGGAAATCTAAATTAACAGAATGCTGACGCCTCAGAGCGACAACTGGCCGAATTGAGGTCACCACCGCAAGAGCCAGCACGTGACGTCCCTGCCCTGATGAAACTCGCGAAGAGTCATTTTATAATTTATGTATAAGAAACAACTTCATACCAGCCAGGTATGTAAGAAGCTGAGGTACCTTACAGACTGAGCCGCAGCCCCATGCGCTACAATAAAAGTGACCAAAGTATAGGCAGAAACGCTATCCGAAGTTTTCTTTGCCACTGAAACCCACACTTCCTTCCCGAACGCTGCAAGATCCCCAGACATGCACTTTACCCGCGAGCTACGTCACCCCTGTAGCAGCCGGCATTTCTCAGTTCGTTACAATATGTTCCAACGCTATTATCGCAGATGAAGGATTTTCCGAAAGGCCTAAAATAGTGTCAGTACACTGAATGTCCTGTGCAGTCAGAAAAGAAGTCTGTCTTGCCCCCAGCGTATAGAGGAACACCTCTAGAACGAGCGTGCAAATACCACCTTCAATTTCTTCGCTTGTCGCTGTGTTGCAGCGGTTTATTGCAAACATGAAACTACAGGGAGCTGGGACGGATAAAATGAAAATTCTCTTCAGATCCAGTATAGCATTACTTAAGTGTTTACACATATTTACTAAATGAAGCTGTCTTGCAAAATTAGTGTTGCAACATTAAAAAAATCTGATGTGTTACACTCACATTACCTTCTCTGCTCTTGTACAAACTATTTTTACAAACTCTTATTCTCCATCTATTTCATATTAATCCAGATAAACATTTGCAGAAACGATCTTTTGACATGCAAAGAGAATTACCTTTTACACATAGCGACCAGTTGTAAAAATATTTGACCATCGCTTAAGGCGTACTATGTTCCCCTTTTTTTGTATTTACAAGAGCAATGTAGAAATTCAGTAGCATTTATGCATATACATATCTCTTAATAGCTGGTTGCTATGTGCAGCACCATTCTCTTTTCCACAGATTAGTACTCTTTGCATATCCAAAACAAAAAAATGAATAACGAATTCCCATTTGAGAACATAAGTATTGAAAAATTTAAGGGAATAACAAGCAATATCTCGAAAACGGTTCTCTCAACAAAAAATGTATATGACATAAATTGTGTATTTTAACGCGATCTACATTTTTTGTGTAGTAAAATTTTGTCTATCTCTTATGGTTTACCAGTTATGTAAAAGTCGTTCACAATGAAGAATACTTTTGGAGACATTCCCAGAAAATTCAAGATATATATTTTATTTGTCATGAAAATATCTTAAAGATATGATATTTTAATCAAAATTGTTAGAGCCATTTTTGAGAAAATTAAAATTTTTGAAAATGTTCCGTGTAAAGGGTAATCTGGGGTTGGGGGATTTTATTGAAAACCTTCGTGTTGCATCTCTGGAAGATGCAAGTTTTGTGTTTATCCGACTGTTCCTTTCTGAGTTATACTGTTCACAGACAGACACACACACGGACATGTCTCCAAAAATGCTTTTTTTGGATTTAGGAGGTCTCAAATCATATATTTCCGATGAAATCTCGGTATCGAATTTTTGGTTGGAATATAATACTTCCCCTACTTACTATACGTAGTAGAGAAAGTAAAAAAGCTTTACTTTTGCACTATAATAATCCTCAAGGACTTACAAAGAAAATTACTCTCTATACTAATACGAATGGAGCTCTAGTTCCCGGCTACGGAAGGCTTCCGAGTTCGGGTTCGGATTTTAAGACCGGGGTATAGGAGGAAAGTATGGAGCTGCGATAGGCGGCGATCCTGGCCTCGTGAGCCAACTTTTCGACTGGAGGATGCGTGATGCTCACCACATCACCTCCCCGTATTGGTGGGATAAGTGCGTAGTTAAGTGAGCATGAGACTGACAGATTGGCAGGCCGCGGCCCTCGTGACTTGCAGTGCCACAGGAGTTACTTATTTTACTATAATAGGGAAACTGGGGGGAAATAAATTTTAAAATGAGGTTCCTTCAGAATGAGAGGGTTTCTGACCTATATAACCCGTATAATATTTGGTAACTTGCCAGTTAAAACATATTGCTTTTAGATAATGAGTCTCTTTGTTAGTTTCATCTGTGAAAAATAAGAGACCACACCCAGAACGCAATGTCTTATATACCCATTAAAACATTCCAGAAGACAAATTAATGGAGGGAAAATAGAGGTTTTATATTGAAAAGAACAAGCGGTAAATCGCTTACATATCTAGGTGATTTTTGGATACGTTGTATTTTAAACAATTATGCATATATCTAACTTTTTAAATGAGATATTTTCAAAACAGGCTGACATTTGTTTTATAGAGCAGAATTTTGGTTGTATAATCTCTGAAAATTCCATGAAAATTCCATGAAAATATCATCTTAAATGCTTTGATTTCTGAAGTCGTTAATAATTGATGATTTTGAATATCAGTGAAAAGGGATACTATAAACTCGGAATCTATTGGCTCGAGGAACTAGAACAATATACCTGATCCCTGGTCCCTGCTTAAGATACTATCTGCCCATTCGTTTTGGAACTTTCTATACGACCTCTTCGCTGCGTGTAAGTTGAAGGCCAACTGTGTAGTCGGAGATTAAAAATACGCCCAGCGCTGTCATTTAGCTGCAAATTGAAGTAGATATTTAGCTGGTAGTTGGAAGATGATGCTTTATTGATGCTGGTTACGTAATAAATACGTAACTTGAAGATGATTTTTCTGTTGTTGCGTAATAAATGTTACGTAAACTTAATGAAGGTTATGTTTAATAGTTGCTTTGAGCGTCGGATTGAATTTAATGCTTACGTAATATTACTGTTTGAATTTGCCTCGGCTGCGTCAGTCTTAATTTAGAATCTCGGTTCTTATACAAGGTGTGGTAATGACAATTATTGTAGACATAACGGAATTAAACTTTTAGATTTTTACTTTTATTTTAACTTCTTGCACATATTTATAAACCACTACACTTTTAGAAAGATCTGTGAGAAACTTTTATACACTCACTTAACGAGCACATCAGTTTTTAGTAAACGCCCGTAGAGAACACATTTTTCCATCTACACCTATCACGTCTTGCCAGGAACTGAATAACTTCAACGGTTAAAAACCTTAAGCTTCGGTAATGCGAGTCTCTGATTGGCTAATTCTAGTCCAATAGAATTACTGCATTCAACTTAAAACTTTTCTTTGCTGTTGATTGGCTGTCCCTGAAACTACATCATCGTCGTTCTAATCATGACCAGTACATTTTTAAATTCCAAACACATTATTGCCACAATTATCTCATTATTACTCATTGTTAGCAACCTAAAATTTACTATTCTCACAGTTCTTGCATTATTAGAATATATGAAGTATTCACATAACATTAATAAAATATGTTTACAATAAAAATAAGCATGTAAATTGACTTACATACAATTTAAATAATTATTACATACATATTGTTTCAAGGCGGACTGTTATTGAATTTACAAATTATAAATAACAATTGAAATGATTCAGGTATTAAAATACTACCTCAAAATATAGACGTTTTAAGGCGTCTCGGGTCTTGAAGGAATTTTTATTCATGATAATCTGGTAAAAAAATACACGCCAGTGAAAAAAGCAAATACGATTCAGCAGTCTATCCCTTCAACCTTCAGTCCCGCTCGACTCTCTTTCAGAATTGGTTAGTTGTATAGGGGGTTTATTACTGAAGTCTAGTACGTGTACGAATCAGCTTGGAATTACAACTTCGGATTTTAGCACGGAGAAAAGATTAACATAGTTTTGTGTCATCCAGTGAGAGTGCTAAAGTTATCATTCCTTAGAAAAGTAGAATCAGACGACTGAAAAATGCAATGCCATAGCCGGGATTTGAACCACGGTTTTCCCGGTCTCCGTCCGGTTGCTCTAACTACTGAGCTTGCATGGCAACAACGCCGGCACGACATTAATTGCACCAACTGATTCGCTTTTTTCCCGGTAAACCACAAGAAGATCTCAAAATGCATTGAGATGACATACCCCAATGGCGACTTACAATGTTGTAAGTACTTTAAGTCCCGAGCTTCATAGTTTCAACCACTATTAGGTCAATTAATGGAATTAATTGTTCTTCCTGAGAAAGGTTCATTTTATAATGAGTTGTATCGCATTTCAACTGTTGGGGAACCGAACTTGTAGCAGCTTTGCAACCGCACGTATAGTAAACAGTTTTCCGGTAGCCTTCGTCCCAAATGTACTTTCAGGTGACCTTTGCCCGAAGTTTAAAAAATATTAACTTTGTAAAGTATTAACTCTCGAGGATGTATCCTGCGTCCGGTTAGGAACACTGTTTGCAGCAACTGAACTGATTTCAACGGCCTAAACTTGTAAATTTCTATATTTCAGGTCTCTGATTGGCTAATCCTACTCCAATAGAACACCTTCATTTAACTAAGGCGTTTTCTGGTTGTTGATTGGCTATTTTATAAACTGTCTCTAAAATTACATTATTGCTTCCAAGAATCGGAAGTAGTATTGCTAAACTCTCATACTCATTATTGCCTCAAGGTTACCTCATTGTTAGCAACGTTTAACCTATTATTCTCACAGCTCCTACACTATTAAATTACGTAATATATTCACATAACATTATTACACGTGGATACAATAATACAAGCATATGCAATGACTGTTACATATACTTTTTATATATTGTTACATACACATATCGCTTTAAGGTGGGCTGTTATTGAATTTATATGTTATATAATTACACTGAAATCATTTAAGTGTTAAAAATACTGCCTCTTTCCACACAAGTCGCCTGTTGGACAAAGTTGGATAGGTATAATCAGTCGACTGAAAGATTCAATGCCATAGCCGGGATTTGAACCACGGATCTCCCCGTCTCCGTCCGGTTGCTCTAACCACTGAATTACCATGGCAACATGCCCGCACGACATTAAATTCACCAACTGAGTCCTACACAAGGCTTGTGTGGAAGAGTAATTAATTCCATTATCATTCGTGAGTTTCCCGCTGTCATGCAAAGAGTGTGGTATTTCAATGCCAAGATTTAACGATCCGTTTTTTAAAGATTTTGTCTACCGCTACAGCCTCCTGTATCGCCTTATATATGCAATGAAATTTATAATGAAATCATTTTGCAAACATTTCTCTCAATTAACATGAAATTCAAAGAAAAATGGGATTTGTAAGATATTTTGTAGAAGAATGAGTAGATAAAGACTTATGAATGCTCAGGTTGTTGAATTGTTTCGTTATTTTTATTTTTACGTTGTTATCTGCCCCACGCTTTGGAAGCCAATTTGAAGAAGGTTTGTTGCTTCACGTATGGAAAGCCAATTTGAAGTGGGAGTTGTATTGTAGTTCAACTGTTGGGGAGCCGAACTTGAAGCAGTTGCAACCACACAAATACCCGGTAGCCTTCCTCCCAAATTTAAACAATACTAGCTTTGTAATTTGACTAATTCTTTAAATATTATATATTTATGTTTGTCTCGGCTGCGTCAGTATTATTGTTAGAGACATGGATTTCTTTGAAGGGAGTAGTGCGGCTAAGAATGTAGGCTTACACAGTTTATAATTTTTACTTCACTACATTTATTAATCCTTGACACAATTTAAATAACACTTCACTGATATAGAGAGCTATTAAATATTTGCACTTTTTAACACGTAAACTATTTTTCGTCTCACACTGAATACGTATTAAACTTCTCTAAGACGCGTCCGGTTAGGAACACTGTCCACAACCACCGCGTCCAGTTATGAGCGCTGTCTACAAGCAACTGAACTGATTTCTACCGCCTAAATTTGTAAATTTATGTATTTCAAGTCTCTTATTGGCTAATCCTAGTCCAATATAATACCTTCATTTAACTAAAGCTTTTTCTGGTTGTTGAGTGGCTATTTTATAAACTGTCACTAAAATTACATTATTGCTTCCAAGAATTACAAGTAGTATTGTTAAACTTTCAAATTCATTATTGCCTCAAGGTTACCTCATTGTTAGCAACTTTTAACCTATTATTCTCACAGCTCCTACATTATTAAATTACGTAATACATTCACATAACATTATTGAATATGTATACAATAATATAAAGATATACAATGACTGTAATATACACTTTTTATATATTTTTACATACGCATATTGCTTTAAGGCGGGCTGTTATTATATTTTATATTATATAATTTGACTGAAATCATTTAAGTGTTAAAAATACTGCCTCATTGCGATACATCATATTTATTACTTGTAATATTTGCTTTGACCTGAAATAATTAAAAACCATAATTTGTTGATATGTATTGTTAGTTTAGCTATTAATGTTTACTGAGAAATTATTGTGCTTTTGTTTGATTCTGTTACTTAATTCTAGTAAAATTTGTTGGAATATCAGTATTTGAACAGGCTAGAAAGACAACACATAATGGATTGACTGTAGTTGTCAGGTAGAATTAATGACACCGTTTATGATAGCACTAGCAGAATGACGTGATTGTTTAACTTCATAATCCAGATGAGTTGCATCACACGGTATATTACCGTATTGCCATATCTGGGTCATCGCAATATTTAGCAGCCTGTATCTGCCTGGGGCACTGCAGTAAATTACACGTTGTAACGTTAATAAACTCCACTGAAGCTGACAACAATAATCATGTAAATGTTCCCCTGAGAATGAGTATTTTCATGCAGTGCGAGTAGGATTTACGAAAGAAGGAAAAAGAGCACAAAGTCGAAGCTTGGGTTGAAAATTCCTTTGAGACACCCCTGGTTGTTGTAGCAACCTAGGCAAATAAAATTCAAGCTGCAGCCGAGGATGAGTTTTTATATTTAAATGTACGGTTGAAAAAAAAGTAATTAGAAAGGATGTGTTGGCAGCCTGCAGAGATCGTTTCAGCAAAATGTTCTCACATAGTCAGGTCTGTGCTTTTGCATACAGGAATGTTGCAGATAAAATAAACTGCAGAACTGCTGGACAAAATTGGATAACATTTTCTCCCCTAATATTTTGAAATGGTATTGTTCTCAATGTTTTCAATGTTTTTAACCTTACTACTTTGACGTATTCCTTATTAGATTATAACCCTAAGTAAGGATAGTTTGATAACAATTTATTCATACAACAAAATTGTACCTGAATGTTTGTTGTAAGTTTGATACTAGAGTAAGTTGCATTGAACCTAGGTTAAAATGCGCGCGCGCGCGCGCGTGTGTGTGTGTGTGTGTGTGTGTGTGTGTGTGTTTGTATGCATATGAGATGTTAAAAAACTTGGTCTATAAAACATACCTTGTTTGTCTCCTATAAACTAAGTTAAATGACATTCTAATTAGTATTCCAGAGCGGGAGATTCAAATCATACCTAGGGCATAACAAGAAATTCATATATCCTTCTCACTCGCGTTTTTGAAAAACCCTACGTAACAAAATGGTATAAGCATAACGCTATCTGAAAAGTTATCTCATTTAGAAAATCTCGATTTGATGCTGACGTTTTAGTGGTAACAAACACCGCATAACAACAATTTTATCGCGTACGCATAGAGAAAGATAAGGGAGAGAAATAATTGATAGCGATGGAGAGAGATAGAGAATGCGAGAGTGAAAAGAGGGTTGAAAGGGAGAAAGAGGAGGGATATGAGGTAGGGAATGCGACAAGGAAAAGAAATAGAGAGAAGGAGAGAAAGACACATAATCTTCCTACACTGGCGTTTGTGAAAATTGCAACACCAGGAAGGAAACGCATGAATTCAATGGATTTAATACCACGGGTTAGGTACATGACAAGTAACAAATGACAAACTTTTCAAATCTATACATGACCTTTGAGCCCTGATATTAAGTATTTGGTGTGGCCTCCATGCGCAAAAATTAGAGCTGCTATACGCCGTGACATTGAATCAAAAAGGTTGTGAATAAGTTCCTGAGGGATTTCCCTCCATGCAGTTTGTATTAGAGCCCACAAATCCGTGAAACTGGTTACTGGAGGACCCTGACGCACCAGGTGCCGACCAACCATATCCCAGACATGTTTGATGGGAGACATGTCAGGCGAACATGCAGGCCAGGGAAGCAATGGTACCCGTCGCTCTTCGAAGAAGGCTTGTACATTCCTCCCAATATGTGGCCGGGCACTGTCCTGTTGAAATGCAGCCTGTGGAGATGCCTGAAGCAGGGGGAGTACCTCAGGCTCTACAACCGTTAGGTACCAGTTGCTGTTCAAAGTGCCCTTAATTCGTAGGGAGCAAGATCGTTGTTGTAACAATGGCGCACCAAAACGTCACACCTGGTGTTTGTCCGCTATGCCACTAAACAATGCAGCCCTCCAGGTTGCGCTCACCACGGTACCGCCGGACACGTATGCGGCCATCACTGTAGGCCACGTTGAAGCGGGACTCGTCCGAAAGGACTAATTTTGCCACTCGGCACCCCAATGACGCTGTTCACGTATTGCAGTTGGAGGAGCTTGTGGTTTCTGGACAACAGAAGCCGACGTAATGGCATGCATGCAACCAATCCAACCTGCAGAAAATGGCGACAAACTTGATGTAGACAAGTTCATACCTGTTGCAGTGCTCCAGAATCGAGGCAACACTTTGGATGAAGCTATACGGTCTGTTATGGACATGCGGACAGGACGACGGTCATTCCGTGCTGTGATCATGTTCCGTGGTCCAGTACCCGCTCTTCGCTGCGTACGACCTGCCCACTGGTTCCAAACACGCATCACTGTCGTAGCAGCATGCCCTGCACGAGTCGAAATGTCACAGTATGACATGATCAGTAACCAATCATTCTACCCCGCTCGAACTAGCTCACATGCCGATATGGCTCCCTTTGACATCGACGAGGCATACTGGCAATCACTTTATTGTTTCCACCTTGTTTGACAGCTCTGCACCGATTACACTGGGCGCTACAGTGACCTTGTTGGACCGAGACGAGAGGGCTCTGCTCCGCCTACGTGCACACTATCTCTCTGCAAACCTAATCAGTTATTGCTTGCACTCTCTTCTACACTTCAACCAAGTTTGGAGTTATTCGGAAAATTGTTTCTTGGTGTTGCAATTTCACAAACGGCAGTGTATTTGAGGCAATAACAAAGGCAGAGCTGCTGTTTCTGCTGGCTATAGTATTGATTGCGGTACAAAATCGATCTGACAAACAGTCTAATTGGAGTTAGACTACACCATCTTATTTTTGTCATATTAGAATTCCGATATTGATTTCGGTGTTTGGAATCAACATCAAAGGTCCGAAACATAAAAGGGAATTTACAGCAATGCGTTCTAATATCTCCTTATTGCTATAGCATTTACCTAAAAATTGTCGTGTCATTTCCAACCTGCTTGTGTGATAGAGGGATGACATTTCGCTAAATATTGTTTCTGATATCTGCGGTACGCGTTTTTTCGGGTTTTGAACTTTTCCGCTAAAATGTATTTGAATGTATTAGGAATTTAGAAGTGCAAATCTTATTAAGATATTCCATCTAGAAGTGCTTCTACTGAAAACCGACACTAACTGGGACTTAAATTCGTGTCTATGTGGCAACGGTGTGAGGCTCTTTTAGCAGCTTTCTCCCTCATTTTCTGAATGTATCGCTATAAATGTTTGTTCCATATGTAGAAGTTTGATTTTGGAAACTTTGTGAATGTGCTTTCCAAATTTCTGCATTTTGTATTCATCACTTAGTGAGCAGAATCCATATTTCTTTATGTACGTTGTAACTAATTATAAATACCAGTATTAGTGGCTTTTAAAAATATACGTCATAATTAGTAAATACAATAAAACAAGGTATTGAGGTTAGGACTAACATGAATGATGGGTAGTAATAAAGCATCTACCTATTGGTGTTAAAGAAGACAAAAGAACTGACTAAATTGAAAAGTGAACAAAGTTGGGAAGCTGTAAAGATATCAGAAGGTTTGGCAGGTGAAATATCGTCCTCTGTGTTGGCAGTATCAAGTAAGTTCTTAAAATCAGCTTGTTGTTTATCAGTTACCTACTTGCAGCAGTCAAAATACATTATAATCCCTGCAGACTACTCCCAAGTGCAGACAACTACGATATATCTGTCAAGTACCAAAAATATGGAACTGGGGTGAAGTCAGTAAAACAGAGAGGAAGGATGCAGTGCGGAAGGAATGATACAGTTATACAGCTGGAGGCTAATATCCATCACATAACTGAGTTTATTTCTAGATACTGTAACTTACTTTTTTTTTCTCCTTAATTATTTTCATGGAACTTACAATTTTTCATAACATACACAAGTAAGGAACTGTGAATAGGTTTTGCTCTATTTAAAGTTCTAAAACGTTTTTACTTTCTCTACCGCACACCTAAAGTAAAGGAAGTATTACATTCCACCCAAAAACTCTATGTCGAGATTTAACCGGAAATACATGTTTTGAGGCCCCTGAATCCAAAAAAGCCTTCTTAGAAATCGTTTTTTGTGTGTGTGTGTGTGTGTGTGTGTCTGGACTGTGAACAGTATAACTCAAAAACGAAATGTTGGATCAACAGCAAACTTGCTATTCAGGTTCAGTATCTTTCAAGATGCGACACAAAGATTTTCAAGAAAATCCCCTCCAACACAGACTACCCTTTACATGGAACATTTATAAAAAATTTGATTTTCTCAAAAATGGTTCTATTGATTTTGATTAAAATGTCATATGTTTAAGATATTTTATGGCAAATGAAATGTATATCTTGTTTTCTGGGAATGTCCCCAAAAGTTCTCTTCATTCTGAATTATTTTTGCATAACTAGTAAGCCGTAAGAGATAGACAAAATTTTACTGCACACAAAATGTAGATCTCGTTAAAACATACAATTTATGTCTCATACATTTTCTTTGTGGAGTGAACCATTTCCGAGATATTCCTTGTTATTTGTTTGAATTGTACACTACTTATAGTTTTTCTCAAATGGGAATTCGTTATTCTTTTTTTTATGTCCTGGACATGCAGAGAGAATGGAAGTCTCCACATAGCAACGAGCTCTTAAGAAACTTGACTATCGCTTAAACTCCACCATATTCCCCTTGCACCTAAAGAAAATTAGCAATAAGATCTATTAACATGAAGTATATGGGGAATAAGTGTTTGTAAAAACAGTTTGTGCAAGAGTAGTGAAAGTCATATGAGTACAGCGCATCAGATTTTTAAAAAGAGGTCGGTGTGTCTGTATGTGTATGTATGTGAATAGCAATACCAAATTTGGTTAAGTTCAGTATCTTTTAAAAATGTGATACGAATATTTTCGACAAAATTCTTCCCCTCCCCCAATTACTCTTTACATAAATATTCAATACTTATTTCTTCAAAAATGGCAGACGATTTTGATTAAAATATAGATTTAAGATATTCATCACATATTAAATTTTCTGAGAATAAATAACCTGTGAAGTCGTCATCTATGGTAAAGAAGCTGTAACACGCAAAGCTTGTTCATGGCCTTCAGCGTAAACCTGCAACTTGTTTTGCATTAATTGTGATGACAATACATATTAATTTCTTTAACTAATGCTGTGAAAGAAAGAAACATTGTTGTCAATGTGAAATCGCTGGAAAATATAGCAGCAGCATCTAAAATTACATTTTTAGACAGCATGGCCTAAGTGGAACTTCTAACACGAGCTTGAAGCTTTAGATCATCGCACTAATGTGACCAACTGTGGTTTCTAGTCCAATCACATGGCAATTACCCTTTATATTTGCACACGCTTAATAACTCGATTTGGTTTGATTAGGCTTTACTTTTTATCATGTCTTTTTTACATTATTATTTTTTTTGCGCTCGCATTTTAGCTGTTTATAATACAAATCGTCATACTTCAATTTATCGCAATTCGTTGTAGAGTTAACCTATACGTTATATTGTCAGCTTTCTTTGATCTAAAACGTTACTCTTTCATCTAACCTACATAAAGATTAAATGGCAGAAATTCTGAATTCAGAAAAAACTGAAATGGAAGCGAAATCAGAGAAGCAGCACAAAGAATAACACTAGAATTACTAACCCAAAAAATCCAGAAAGCAATATGATACAACATTTCAATCGCTTCATTGCCTGGTGTAAGGCAAAACATGCTGAAAGTAATTTCACTGAAAATGACAGCTGCGCGAATCAACAAAGCATCAAAGCATCTGACATCTCGCCTTTTTAATGCCATTTCTCTTGTTGCTAGAACGCCTTATAAACGTGATCTGTTAGTTTCAGGAATCAATATATTATTGATATTTTACAAATTCGAACACTATCTAAAAAATCTGATGTGTTACACTCACATGACTTTCTCTACTCTTGTACAATCTAATTTTACAAACGCCTATTCTCCATATGCTTCATGTTATCGAGATATCGAGATGTCAATCTTATTGCTAATGTTCTTGTAGATGCATGGGGAATATGGTCGCTTTTAAGTGATAGTCAAATATTTTAACGCTGGTTGCTATGTGCCGCATTCCATTCTCTTTGCATGTCCAGGACATAAAAAAATGAATAACGCATTTGAGAAAAAGTATAAGTATTGGAAAATTTAAGGAAATAACAAGCAATATCTCGAAAACGGTTCACTCTACAAAAGAAATGTATATGACATAAGTTGTGTATTTTAACGCGATCTACATTCTTTGTGTAGTAAAATTTTGTCTATCTCTTATGGTTTACCAGTTATGCAAAAGTCGTTCACAATGAAGAATACTTTTGGAGACATTCCCAGAAAATTCGAGATATACATTTCATTTGTCAAGAAAGTATCTTAAATATACGATATCTTAATCAAAATCGTTAAAAACATTTTTGAGAAAATTACAATTTTCGAAAAATGTTCCATGTAAAGGGTAATCTGGGGTGGGGGGATTTTCTTGAAAACCTTCGTGTCGCATCTCTGGAAGATACTGAACTTAAGTTTGGTGTTTAACCGACTGTTCGTTTCTGAGTTATGTTGTTCACAGACACACACACGGACATGTTTCCAAAAATACTTTTTTTGGATTCAGGAGGCCTCATAACATGTATTTCGGTGAAACCTCGGTATCGAATTTTTGTGTGGAATACAATACTTCCCCTACTTACTACACGTAGTAGAGAAAGTAAAAATAGTATATGCCACAAGTGTTAAAAGTGGTTTTATTTTGCTCGTGGAATTGTGAACGTTTCCCAAATATTCCTACTCGAAAAATAGAACCTTACTTTCACCAAACAAAAATAAATTTTAGAAGCATTTAAAAGCCAACAACAAAAATAATGATTTTTAGTCCCATCACCAATCATTTTTCCCACGAAATGCCTACTTTTGGAAGACAAGCATAGTATCCTCCCTTAAATTCACTCCACTTATTAAAAGAATGTTATGAAAATGCGTTATTCTGAGCTGAGACATCGTTCGCAATACATTTGTTCTTGCAAGAGCAAACTGCAAATAACTGCATCCTGCCATATTAGTGAAACAGAACAGTCAATGCTGCCAACGAAAAATGATTCCACTGAAATAGTTTTCCTGCAGTGTTTCTCCTTCAGAAACCAACTCCTATAAATTAAGTAAAAGAAATGTCAAAGTCACGGTGAGTATTGCTGTGAGTTAAAAGATGCTAGCATGATGAATAGATTGGACGTCTTCAGCCTTGTCTGTCTTACAGTTTTATTCCATTTCTTTTACTGGCGCCAAATAATCATGAATGGAACTGTTACAGAGTATGGTGGATTACAGGTTGACATACCAAGCGGGTTCGATCCCCGCGGCAGGCCCTCCTGACCCAAGTGTTTTTTCCGGCGTTTTCTCAGGTCGCCAGGCGAATGCTGGGAACGATCATAAAGTCCCCCCATTTTCCTGTCGCTGCATTTATCCTCTTCTCGAATTTCACTTTATTGTCCATCTGCCGTGTTTCTTTAAGGTTGCAGATGTCGGCGGGAGGTCTCGGCATACGAATGGCAGGGAAAGAGGATGCTCTGTGGAAACCTTCCACCCCGGATTGGATCTCGGGTCCTCTGGGGAATGTGTAAGCCCACAGGGAGGGAGGGAGAAGACCGGTTGCTCCAGTTCAAATCTGGGAACTGTAGGGATCCTGCCCTATGCCTGTCGTGCCTCCTAGTCCGACCGCCCTGTATCTCCTCTCACCACATCCCTCCCTCCCGGTGGCGCCCTACCCGGTGCATAGGCACAAACGATCTGCTCATGTCGAAGTGTTAAGTTCTCTCTCCACTTAAAATCCTAATCCTAATTTTACAGGTTGGGATAACCGATGGATAAAGAGGGGAGGTAAGTTCCACTCAAGGAAGAAGAGGCGACTTGGGGGCTTTAATTAAATCGAAAAACTCTAGTGAAGAAAGAAAAAATATTTATTGAGAATACGGTGGCTTACAGGTGTTCTCCAAGACTGCTTCTGTTTGGCCTTAATATTGGTACATATTACACTGTGGCTCGCGCGCCGGCCGCAGCAGCTTGAACTCCCGCAATATCCGCCCATCCATCTCACATTCTTATAGTTACAAGTACAATGATAATAAGCACATAGCTTATCATAAGATATGTAAATGTTGTGCTTCTCAATCTACTCATCTACGGCATTTTCTCAGGAAATTCATTCACACTCTTAAGTTCAATATCTGAAATGGGGAAATTTCTCGCCTGCTTTCTTTTAGTTCTTTCGGTGTATGTTTTTGTTTGCATATACTTTATTTTTCAAGTCCCCCTCTCCCATAGATGAAAATCGCACACAGTTAAATCATGGGATCTTCAGGGCCATAACCATTTAGCAATCACCCTATCTTCAAAAATTTCTTGAATTAAATTTAATGACACAGCACCTGTATGTGCGGTTGCAAAAGTCTTGTTTGAAATGCCCAGACTGACATTCAACGTTGATCAGGTTGAAAAAATTTTATAAGTCATTCCTGTTCCACTTTGCATTTATTGCTTATTAAGGAAATTTAGGTCTTATTATTCTGTACACACTTACTGCGCACCACACTCTAATTTTCGCGTCATGCAAGGGAATCTTGTGCGCAAAATCGGGTTTCTCTGTGCTTCAATATCCGTTATTTCACGACGGAACATAACCATGTAAACGGTATATACTTCGATAGAGAAGAATATTAAGCGAAGATCAATTAATAAATCATTGATTGAAGCAACATGCAGTACTAGCCACGGCAAACTAATACAATAATTAAGACATTGGAAGTCTGTAAACCTATATATGTAACATAAACTGTAATTGGATGTTATTTGACAGTAGCACCAATCAGGTACATTGATATATGCTTATAATTCAAATACGTACGTTAAGAAAACGGTTGGAGGGAACGCTAACAGAAGCTTGCCAGAGTTCGAGCAGGAAGGTAGTGTATAAGCTCGTCTCTAAATAGACGCTAAAACTACGTATTTAAAGTTATACATGTTTTAACATGACAAAGGTAATAGTGAATTGTGAATATTATATGTGGTTTATCTAAAATGCAAGTGAAATAACTAACAGAATACGTGGAATATATGTGCAAAATATTTTAACATTCTTCATACCCAACCCCATTGGTGCTCTTCGACACAAATACAGCAGCCGTGGCACAATTATAAAATAATAATTACAACTTACTAACACACACGCAAGAATACAGATACACGATCATCAGATTCCAGTCTACGAGAACGTCGAGATACGTCAGGAGAGTACGGGCATCAAGACGACCTACAGGTACGTAATACAGCATCCATTCATCATCACCACCAACGTAGTGGGGTCCTACCGAGGAGGATTCCACTACATGAAATTTCGCAAAACCAATTACAGAAATTTATCCGACGCTGATGATCACGTGAAATGTAAAGTATGTGCAACAAACCCCATACATTGGAAAAAATAACACACATTACAATGATAAATGAGATAGCCTGTAGCTGAGGGTGAATTATTCCCTGTCAGTGGTGATCCCTCAGCTGGCCTCGTTGAGTTGGGAACACGTTTGGTTTCTCCAGACGAGAAGACATTGCTCGCTCTGATTTTAGAGTGAAGCATATGCTTGCTCTTGGAGAACGTATGACAAAGCACAAATTTCTACTATACTCTGTGAGGTTTAAGTTGGCAGGTTTTCTACTGTCCTTGTCTCACATAGAGTGCTGTCCTTGTCTAGCAAAGGGGATGGGACAGCAACCACTTCTTTCTTGCGATTTGTGGAAATTCCAGACCCGTAGAAGCTCGCAACCCTCCCACTTCTATTGTGTGCTGACTGAAGATTGCAGTGGCGTATGAGCTGTGGCACTATGAGTTTGTTATTTTTAGCGGTTTTACACGATGCGCAAGATATTTCCTTTGTTACAACATATGGATATAATGAATTATTTTCTAGTAGTTTTGGTTGTATTTGTATTCTTTCAAATTGGCTCTCGAGGGAAAATTCTAAAATCAGATGGTAGGGAAATGTAGTTAAAGTTCAAGTTTCTTCAGTGATGAATGTGATGCATTTAAATGTGGAAAGCCGACTACTTCAGTGACAAGTGTAGTTGAGAGAACTGCTGATGCTACAGGTATTTCTTCTTCTTCCGTCCGGCGAATTTTAAAAGAACACACAAATGCTGAAGCTAATGGCGGTAGGTTGCAAACTCCAGGCAAGAAGCGCCCAAATAGGAGATTGCAACAAAAAAAAGAGAAATAAATTCATTCACTGCAGCTGCTATTAAGCAAACAATTTATTCGTTATAGCGTATGAACGTTCTGCCTAGTTTGCAGGACATATATGAGGCTTTGAAAGTTCAAGACTTACTGAAAGGAAGTGTGTACCTAGTCGTTAAGAAGAATTCTTAAAAAGCTTAGTTTCAGTTATAGTAAAAATTCGCAAGGAAGACGTTTTTAATGGAACGAATGAATATTGTTTCTAAACGATTTCGGTTTTTAAGACGAATGAAGAACTGAGGGCTACTAGTAGGCCTATAGTGTACCTTGACGAAACGGGTAAATATAAACCATACGAGAAATAAGGTGTGTAAGTGTGACAGTGATGAAAATGATTTCTCTCTTAAAACACTAATAGGCAAAGGAGCGATGTTCAACAGGGTTCATTCCTAATGCTTTACTAACTTTAAAGCCAAATCCAGTAGAGACTACCATGAAGAAATGGATAACAATATTTTCAAGTATTGGTTTGTCAATAAGTTGCTACTTAACAATCCTTCTAATAGTGTATTCGTTATGGGCAATCCCCTTATCATTCCATAGAAATTAATAAAACACCCACTTCATCTCCATTCAAATCCCATACGCAGGAATGACTTCGTAATAGAAATATTGAGTTTGGTCCACGAGCGACAAAACAGTACTATAGAGTTAATTAAATTGAAAAAAGACAATTTCAAAGTTTATGAAATTGATACACTCGCGAAATGCATGGACATACTATAGTACGGTTGCCACCTTATCACTGTGATTTCAATGCTATAGAACTTATATGGGCGCAAGTCAAGAACGATGTTGCCATACATAATTTTCATTTAAAAGTGGTGATGTAAAACTGTTCTTTGATAATGCGATTACAAAAGTGACTCCAGACCAATGGAAAAGGGCGTGTGAGCATGTGCAAAACACTAATCAGTTTTACTGGGAGAAAGACGGTCTGGTAGATGAAATTACGGACAGATTAGTCATAAATTTAGAGGAATTGGAATCGGAAGAAGAGTACGAAGATTTGTTTGAAGTTTCTGACGGTGAATCCGAGAATGAACAACAAACGGTCGGAGTGGAGGGCGGGCACTCCGCCACTGATGCGCGTTTGACTGGTGTATCTGCTTTGTCTGTGTCACCATAGAGTGAGAGCGAGATGGTGAGTACTCCTTTCTCTGTCTAAAAGGGACACGACTACTTAAACCTCACGGACTTTAAATACACAAATAAATGGTGTGTGTTAGCTACACCCCGCACTTGAATTTATAGATAAATTCAAGCAATAACTTATTGGATGCAGCTTGTTTTGAGACAGAAATGTTTTACAGTAGGGATAATATTTATATTCCACAGCATACTATTCAAGCACAAATACAATGACAGAGGTAGCAAAAACTTCTTTTGTTCAAAAAGTGGATATAACTAGCTGTGCATCTGAACTCCTCAGATATTCTTGTGTGGGGGAAAACAGGTAGTCCCAGTCGTGTATCCTAATGTTTCCGTGCACGAGTGATAAGCTCCTTACTGCATGCGACAGGCAAACTTGCAGACATAAACGGCGCAGTTTTGGAGAAGAGAAGACTCAATCGCTTGTGACGGTATTTCACAGCAGATGTAGGGTGGAAGATGGATGCTCAAATTTACTGTGGAGGGTGTCTGAGACAGCAGTTGTTGTTATTATAATAATCGAACCTTTTAACCTTGTTGACTGGAGCGTCGAGCCGTTTGTAGACTTCAACTAAGATTTACGAGGGGTAGTAGCTAGTAAAAACGCTATCCACTCATCCGTCCGTCCGCCCTGCCAAGGAAATGACGTAGTTTATTCTGCCACCCCGCAGTTAAACTAATGCGACTGAGTGAGAGAGAGGGAGATGCCATGTTAAGCCGTCATCATTATGGCTGCCATACGAAGCGCAGACAGCTTCCGACAGAAGCGCTAAAGTAGCATAAACAATCCAGTTAAAATGCAGTCCATTCATTCCTGTGCGTACTGCCCAAGCCTTAAACTGTTATATTTTATTCGCTCACATATGCTCTTATTACATCTGCTTACCTTTCTTTTGTTTTAATTTGATTTTGGTCTATTTTAATAGCACGGTGACATTGCGACCTTTTAACTACATGATAGGCAACATAATAGTAAGAAAGATAGAAACACGCGACTGATAAATTGTGTGGAAAAACAATAAATTCCATAATTGACCTAATAGTGGTTGAAACTATGAAGCCCGGGACTTAAAGTACCTACAGCATTGTAAGTCGCCATTAGGATATGTCATCTTAACACAATTTGGGATCTCCTTGTGGATTACCGTGAAAAATGCAAACAAGCTGGAGAGTTTAGTGTCGTGCCGGCATGTCGCCATGGTAGCTCAATGGTTAGAGGAACTGGACGGAAACCGGGAGATCCGTGGTTCAAATCGCAGCTATGGTATTGAATGTTTCAGTCGCCTGATTATACCTTTCCAACCTTGCCCAACACACGGCTGGTGTGGAAGAGCAATTTATTCCAACGTAATATCAAGTTACAAAAGGGCAATATTTCCACCATACAACAATTAAAAAAGTTCACATTTTCTTTGCCATTGTTTGGTGGTTATCTAGAGCTCTTGACTTGTCACTTGAAGCCAGCCTGAAGTCTCCATCTGTTGTATTTTGGATTTGCGGTAGAATGTGTTGCACAGTAAGCGTCGAACCACAGGTCTCCCATTTTGGTGCTGGTTCTTTATTAAGGATGAATGAGTATATCAGTTTGTGGTGACCAATTCTGAGGCGAGTAATTACTATTTATTTTCGACATACAATTGTTCGCAGAGGTTCAAAGAAATTGGTGGATCCAGCAAGGGCATCTACCAGTTTGCTATGGTTGTTGAGCATATCTTCTTCCATGTTTAAATAAGTAGTTGTTTGGTGTAGCTAATGACATCATGGTGTGTTGAAGTTATTCCGTGATCACTGATAGGGTGCCGGGTGGCTTCCTTTGCAGCTTTATCAGCCTTTTCATTTCCTTCAACACCTACATGTGAGGGTACTCAAGTGAGGATTACTCGTTCCCAGAATGCTGAATGATAGAATATAAGCAAAGTATATTACTTATTAAAGCCTGCTTAGAGCTTAGATTATGGATAGCAAGAATTGTATTAGTATACCAGTGTAAATTACATAATTTGTTTGATTGGCATTTTTAATGATATACTGCATTGCTTGATTGCAAAAGCTTCACAGGAAAAAATGCAAAGGTACTGCGGTAATGCGTAGAGAATTGTATGAGTAGAATATATCACTGAACATCCGCGACCTTCGAGTATTGCTGAGCCACCCGTGAAGAAATTCGTTGCATCTCTGTTACTCTCTCGTAGAGCATTGTACATTTGTTTGCTAATGAAATTAGGAGTTTGAAGTTTTGTGTTATAATAGAGTTGAATATCGATTGCTGGGCGCAGAAGTGCCAGGGAGGTATGTTCGTTTCGAGATGACGGGAATGGATTTTAGGCATTTGAAGTACTCCGTAACTCTGTTATGAAAAGGTTATAACCTAAGTACTTCTGTACAAATTGCAACCTAAGTATTAACACAATAAATTGTTACTGTGCACATTGTGATTCAGGCCGCTATAATATTCACTGAAGGTATAAAATTCAGCTCTTAAATTATCCTCTCCTTTTCCCCTGCTACTTGAAGTATAAACACTTTGTGTCATTGTTGGTTAAAGGGTACTTTGAATAAGGACACTCAATTGCTTTTTTCCACCAGCTAAGTGTGACAGTTGAAGCCATTTGTGTAATGATGGTATAAGAAAGCAGACTAATTAAATAATCTAAACAAGGTGATATGAATTTGATCGAGAATTTTCTGAATTTATTTCTGTATTGCTTGCAGCTGCAGCCGAGGGCGATCGCGCCATGTGGGCGTGTCTGCCAGGTAGTCGCTCGGGGGAGAGCAAGCGGTCACCAAGTCATCGCAGTCTAAGGATCCCCAACCGGTGGCCTTTGTACAGTAGCGAAACACTTGTTCCCTACCCTCCCTAACCACAACCACCATAAACACCTTAGTGACATCCATGTGGACGTGCGCGTTGTTGCCACAGTTAAAATTAGGATTTAAAAACAAAACTTTGCTGCTGATTTCCACATGTACAGAATACAACCATGCAGTTGGTCTGCTTACTTTACACACAAATGCAGCAAACAACTATGCATCGCATTATAATTACATTTATGTTACAAACGCTTTAAAATATAACTGAGAATGATCTGAACTTATATACTACGCTACAAGAATGGAAATGCATGTTAATATATCCGAGAGAAACTTAGAAACATGTCTCGAATAAACTAAACATTGTTGGACTATCATTAAAATATAAATAAGGGTTGCATGTTTGCAGTTTACTGCAATTATTACTGTGCTATTACATAGCTCCTACGGTGAAAGTATTCTTTGTTTTGTTTGTCCTGCAACCACAAAATGTAGAAAAATCAAGTTCCAGAAGATGTAAACAAAAACAGTAAATATGTAAAATTAAAAAGAAGAAGAAGAAGCAGGTGAAAAAAGTAAAGCGAACGCAAGTCTTTGTATCACACTTGGGAGATAGGTGCTTTATTCGTAGTTTTGAAAAGATAAGTTTTCTTCACAACAATGATTTTATTAAAAAGCTAATACAAGAAGTTGTGTATTGTTTAAGATGTAAGACTTTTAAAGCATGACATCTTCTGTTTACTTAAATGAATAGCTTTCTTATAAAATGCAGGATAAGTAAAAATACGGACGGCAAAAGAAAGGAAATAAAAAAGAAATCTTATGTGTTAGATTCACATGATTATCCCTACTCACTCTTTCTACAAACTACTTTTGCAAAAGCTTATTCTTCTATCCGCTTCTTCTTAAATGAGATAAAATTTCATTGCACATTTCTTTGTAAATATAGGGATACATAGGCTAAAGCGATAGTGAGACTTTTAAAAACCAGATGACTATATGGTGACTTTGAAATCCCATGCTCTTAGCATGACCACGGGGAAAATACAGATAGGGACTTCAACTTCTATTTCAAAACTCAAACCAATAACAAAGAATTTCTCGGAAATTATTAGCACAATTTGACCTAAAATGTGTCCTTTACTGAGATTGCATTTTACGCACAGTAAAATTTTTCTATCTCTTACGGTTTACCAGTTATGCAAAAAGTTGAGAACAAGGAGGAATTTACAATTATTTCCAGAACATAAAATTCAAGATATTAGTTTCATTTTTCATGCAAATATTTTAAACATGCGGTATTTTACTAAAAATCGTTATAGCTGTTTTTGAGAAATTCAAAACAATAACAAACATTTTTCCTAAAGGGTTCTTTTCTACATGTTCGTGAACGTTACACACCAAAATCTGGTTTTACTTATTCAAAGTTTTTGTTCGTGGTGATGGCACTACAGGTACTCGGCAGAGGGACATTTGCTGGTGCGTCCGGAGGGGCAGCAGCTTGGTTCATTTCCCAAGGCCTCCACATCTTAATTAAGCTACTAAACGCTAATAACTATTAAACATTGCTAAACTTACAAAATTTCACTAAGTAAAACACTATATAACTTCTCTGAAGAAGTGAGATATAAGCTTAACTAAAAGACGGAAGAAAAACACGTGCGAACAGTCACAGCCGTTAAAACCGAAGAAACAACAGAAATGACATTACAACAACGCTTTGCTTTGGTGGAGCTAAAGAAAGGACCACGTATTGTAGTTGAGGGGTGGGAAGACCCTACTAATCGTTTACTGGTGGGTTTATGGTCAGGCTTCAAAGCTTTTCGTTCGCTTTGTAGCCGACTGGGGAAACGTTGCCTGCGACCAGTTTTTTAAAAGTAGCAGGAAGACAAGAGGATAGTCTCAAACTTGTGTGTGTGTGTGTGACGGGGAGGAAGTCATCGCGAATAGTCGTAATTAGGCATTGTGAGGTGGTGGCGAGTGTGATAATAATGACGTAACAATCAAGTTGGAAATAAATCTTGGTAGAAGTGAACACGTGTTACATTATTACATACTTGAGGATTATTCCACTCCCAGTAGAAATAGAATAGCGACTTGAGCGCAAAGGAAGATGCCGACAAGCGATAAAGTTCTTTGTTCTACGCCGACAAGCCCCGCCCCCTCCCTTTGTGTGCTAACATGCCGCCAGGTCTCGTGTCGTTAGGCACCGCCCCCTCTCGCTTTGTGCGCTTACCTAATGCCGACAGTGTCTGCGCTAACAGGTCCTACCCCCTCTCCCATGCGTTCTACTGTGGCGTCATGACTTGAGGGAATTGTTTTCTCGAGTCCTGCCGCCACTCGGCAAATTAATTAGGTAATGTTCGTCAAACATTTTTTTTATGACTACTAAGGTCTGCACATTGCATCCTCGAGCAATTAAGTTTTTTGAATAATGAATTGTTGACTGGAGCTTGAGTATAAGTAGTCTGCTCACGGGGACAGTCTGTCATGTAATGAGAACACGCAGCCTTCTTCTATCCGGGGAAAGCGCTTGTCCATTAGCTGAACATGTTAGACGCTTTCACAACATTAATAGGCTTTTAAGTTTACATTCTGGATCTGTTTACATACATTAGCGAACGACCTACTTCCGCCTGGCGGTAACGGTGACCTCTATTAGCTGCCAACTTTAGACGCTTTCACCCCATTAGCGAACAATGTCAGTAATTGTTTTCCTAAGTGCTCTGCCCAACACTCAACACTTTAGATTTTAGCGATGGAAATGATATAAAAAGCAGCAGCTTCTCCAACGAGTTCCAAGTTGACCAGGATGGCCGGGTTCGAATTACAAATTCAGCTTCTAATAACTCAGAGACTAATTACGATAAAGACATCAAATAAAGTTTATTACATTAACGTCATTAGATAGTTTCTTGTGAATGTATATTTGGGTACATGGTGTCCAGGGTTCGAATACCGATAAAATGTAATTTAATTATAAATTTAATAACTCCTAAACTAATTAAGATAAAGACGCCAAATAAACTTTATTGCCTTTATGTTATTAGGTAGTATCTTGTGGAGGTGTAATTAGATACCTGACGTTCTGGGTTCGAGCCTAATGTTTAAATCGTCATTATCTCAGAAACTAAGAGAGGTAGAGGAATTGACCAAAGCATGATTGATAGCTCCTATGATGCGTAATTAACACGGTATATAATTTTCAATCAGTTGTCCTTATTTCGAATCCCGATCTTTCAATCACTTACTTATTTTTTTCTATACTCTAGAATATGTCACTTAGATTGATGCTGTAACTGCATACAGCACCTTTAAACATATCAAACTAATATTGTAAATAATTTTGTTTTTGGTGTCCAGGGTTCGAATACCGATAAAATGTAATTTAATTATAAATTTAATAACTTCTAAACTAATTAAGATAAAGATGCCAAATAAACTTTATTGCCTTTATGTTATTAGCTAGTATCTTGTGGAGGTGTAATTAGATACCTGACGTTCTGGGTTCGAGCCTAATTTTAAATCGTCATTATCTCAGAAACTAAGAGAGGTAGAGGAGTTGACTAAAGCATGATTGATAGCTCATATGATGGGCAATTAATACTGTATATAATTTTCAATCAGTTGTCCTTACTTCGAATCCCGATCTTTCAATCACTTACTTATTTTTTCTCTATACTCTAGAATATATCACTTAGATTGATGCTGTAACTGCATACAGCACCCTTAAACATATCAAACTAATATTGTAAATAATTTTGTTTCTGGTGTCCAGGGTTCGAATACCGATAAAATGTAATTTAATTATAAATTTAATAACTCCTAAACTAATTAAGATAAAGACTCCAAATAAACTTTATTGCGTTTATGTTACTAGGTAGTATCTTGTGGATGTGTAATTAGATACCTGAAGTTCTGGGTTCGAGCCTAATGTTTAAATCGTCATTATCTCAGAAACTAAGAGAGGTAGAGGAATTGACCAAAGCATGATTGATAGCTCCTTTGAGGGGCAATTAATACTGTATATAATTTTCAATCAGCTGTCCTTACTTCGAATCCCGATCTTTCAATCACTTACTTATTTTTCTCTATACTCTAGAATATATCACTTAGATTGATGCTGTAAATGCATACAGCACCCTTAAACATATCAAACTAATATTGTAAATAATATTGGTTCTGGTGTCCAGGGTTCGAATACCGATAAAATGTAATTTAATTATAAATTTAATAACTCCTAAACTAATTAAGATAAAGACACCAAATAAACTTTTATAGGGGAAAGGATGCTCTCCTGAAACATTAGGTCTCTAGATAGAAGTATTTATAGTGGAGAGATAGGGAATACCAGGGCTGATGCTAGGCTAGTCAGATGCTAAAGGAGGGAGGGATATGCTTTATACGAGAGAGATAGGGAACACAAGGAAAGATGCTATACTAAACAGGACTTGAAGGGTAGAATATGAGCGATATAGCAAACCGAGGAGAGGTATTAGGATAGGAGTTTTGAATGATGGAGTAGGCGTTTATATGCGAGAGATAGGGAATACGAGGGTCGATGCTAGGCTAGACGGTGTTGAATGAGGGAATGTATCTTATATGAGAGAGGTAGGGCAATATGAGGAGAAGTGCTAGGCTAGTCGGGAAGGTCTGAATGAGAGAGTATACGTCTATATGGGAAAATATAGGGAAAACGAAGGTAGGTGCTAGGTTGAGAGAGTCTTCAAGGAGGAAAATGCATTTATATGAGAGCGGTAGGGTATACGAGGAGAGATGCTAGTCTAGACATGGTTTGAGGATTAGAGTATACGTTTATATGGGAGAAATATGGAAAACGGGAGAGATGCAAGGATAGACAGAGATTGAAGGAGGAGGAATGTAGGTTTATACTGTAATATAGAGAGTAATTCGATTATAAAACTTTTCTCATCCAGCCTTACAACACTTTTATATACTTAATTTCTAAACCTTACAAACTTTATATTTGTTAAACAGTAGTGCGCGAGACGGAGAGGGACAAACAGTATATCGGTTTACAGTGAAGTATACGTCCTAACCTATTCCCACCTTGTTTGTTCTGGATCTTCTCATTGTCTATCATCTAACGTAACCACGTAACAAGACGTAACACAGGAAATCATACATATGGCACATTAAAAAAAATAAAGGTATATATAATGAAACATAAACAAGTAGACAGAGGGTCATCGATACATAGAAAACCAGGAGTTGTATGTACTGAGACCATAGATTAGTATAGGCAAACAACAAAGAAGTGAATTTATAGTGTAAATAGCCTAATATTTTCAAATATTATTATAGTCTAAAAGTATATAACTTAATTATGTATCGAGTATTGAGAAATAAACGTTATTCATTATTCACTAATCTCAGATCACTGCAATTGTATTGAATCAATTCACAATTGCTAATACCATTCAACTTTCATTCGTCTCTGATACATAAAGAAATTGCAAAATGGAGAAGGACGAAAGTAATAAAAAGACTCAGGCAGCAAATTTTAAGAAAGAAGAGAAAGATATATGACCGACATTGTTTTGGAACACAAATTAGTGTTGAAAATAAAATGACTGATAGCTCTGCTAAGCGTAAGGAAGAGACATGGAAATAAATTGCAAATGAATACAATTCTAGGTTAGAAAAAAGAAGATAAACAACATTCATGTAAACCAATTTTTAAAAATCAGTTTAATTGAATACATGTAAAAAAACATATCACTTTACAAAAAGTAATGCAGACAACATTTATTTTTTATAAACATTATCCTATTACATTCCTTTACAAAAAACCATACATATTTCCTAAAGGCAAAGGTGATAGTCTAGACATTCTAAACACTCAGTTATATAATCATATACATCACGCAGAAAGAGACCTGCATTATCAGTAAAAAAACTAAACATCTCAACAATGTCTGAATGATGTATTTTATAAGTACAAGTTTTTTGATATTTCAAAGTTCCTGTTAACCATGGCAGTAATTGATTAACACAATTTCTCGATCCTGTCATGCTATAACTTTAGATGCTTTCAGCTTACTTATAATTTCCTCAATCTCTTGTGTGTGACTATTATTACCAGCATCCCTCGACGCAATTAGTAACCTCAATATATTTACTAGTCTATTTGGATTTTCAAGCGTTGATATCACTGAATCATCATCATATGAAGATTTCATATTCTCGCAACTTCCGATGTATCCAGATTTTTCACCAACAGTAGTCTCCAGTGAAGGACAGAGGCTTGATCCGGTATAACATTCCCCTCTATACATCTTCGGATCTTCAAGTGCAGGTGAGAGAGTCGATTCAGTATAACATGTTGCTCTATGAAACTTAAATCTTGACAAAGAACGATTCTTAAAAATCCGCCCGCATACACAGCATCTAATAACGCGTTTTCCTTCATGTGTAATGTATAAAAAATCGAGTTTCTCATTCGTCAGTTGCACAGATTTTCTCGGGCAGTAGCTCATGCTAAAACTAAAAGAAATTAAATGAATACGTGAATGCTAACGCTCGAAGGAATTAAAAGCGAATGAATGAATTCATAACACGCACCTATGTATATATCCAGGATGAGGACGACGGAGGGAATTGCGATCAATGCATAGCAGGGAGAAAGGATACTCTCTTGAAACATTAGTCATCTAGACAACTATTGTTCACGGAGCCTGTAGACGTCAGGTTGAATGGGACAGACCTCAGGTTCAAATCTTTAAGGGTACGGACCCCTGGCTTTTGCCTGGCATGTATACTAAACCATCCTAACAGCGAAACATTACATTACAACGACACGTAACCAGAACATGACGATTGCGAGCATGGAAAAAGGATGCTCTCTGGGAACATTAGTGGAAAAGGATGCTCTCTGGAAACAGTCGCCATCCGCACAACGGATTGTCCCTAACATTTCCAGATTTCGGAACGTTCAACATCGTGACGCGCTCCTGTCATCTACATTTCGACGAAATTTTACCTCCTGAATTAGTTTGGTGCTCTGTATAGAACCTCAGAATATGCATTACGCTGCGTGTCCCTAGCGTTTCCAGCTCCTGAATCGTTCCAGCTAGTGGAATGCCTCTACCATCTTCATGTCAACGATCTGTTACTCTGAATTTAAGTTTGGTGATCTGTATAGACCTGTACAACATGCATTACGCTATGTAACAGACTCATCACGCTATGTAACAACACGATCACGCTATGTAACAACATGTTCACGCTATGTAACAACATGATCACGCTATGTAACAACATGATCACGCAATGTAACAACATGATCACGCCATGTAACAACATGATCACGCTATGTAACAACATGATCACGCTATGTAACAACATGACCACGCTATGTAACAAAACGATCACGCTATGTAACAACACGATCACGCTATGTAACAACACGATCACGCTATGTAACAACATAATCACGCTATGTAACAACCTGAGTACGCTATGTAACAACATGATCACGCCATGTAACAACATGATCACGGTATGCAACAACCTGATCACGCTATGTAACAACATGATCACGCTATGCAACAACATGAACACGCTATGCAACAACATGAACACGCTATGTAACAACATGATCACGCTATGTAACAGACTCATCACGCAATGTAACAACATGATCACGCTATGTAACAACCTGAGCACGCTATGTAACATGATCACGCTATGTAACAACATGAACACGCTATGTAACAATACGATCACGCTATGTAACAACATGAACACGCTATGTAACAACATGTTCACGCTATGTAACAAACTGATCACGCTATGTAACAACATGATCACGCTATGTAACAACATGATCACACTATGTAACAACATGATTACGTTATGTAACAACCTGATCACGCTATGTAACAACATGATCACGCTATGTAACAACCTGATCACGCTATGTAACATGTTCACGCTATGTAACAAAACGATCACGCTATGTAACAACATGTTCACGCTATGTAACAACATGTTCACGCTATGTAACAACATGTTCACGCTATGTAACAACATGATCACGCTATGTAACAACCTGATCACGCTATGTAACAACATGATTACGCTATGTAACAACTGATCACGCTATGTAACAACATGATCACGCTATGTAACAACATGATCACGCTATGTAACAACATGATCACGCTATGTAACAACCTGATCACGCTATGTAACAACATGTTCACGCTATGTAACAACACGATCACACTATGTTTCAACACGATCACGCTATGTAACAACCTGATCACGCTATGTAACAACATGTTCACGCTATGTAACAACATGATCACGCTATGTAACAACCTGATCACGCTATGTAACAACATGATTACGCTATGTAACAACTGATCACGCTATGTAACAACACGATCACGCTATGTAACAACACGATCACGCTATGTAACAACTGATCACGCTATGTAACAATATGATCACGCTATGTAACATCATGAACACGCTATGTAACTATACGATCATGCTATGTAACAACCTGAGCACGCTATGTAACAACATGATCACGCTATGTAACAACATGAACACGCTATGTAACAACCTGATCACGCTATGTAACAACATGATCACGCTATGTAACAACCTGATCATGCTATGTAACAACCTGAACATGCTATGTAACAACATGTTCACGCTATGTAACAACACGATCACGCTATGTAACAAAACGATCACGCTATGTAACAAGACGATCACGCTATGTAACAACACGATCACGCTATGTAACAACATGATCACGCTATGTAACAACATGATCACGCTATGTAACAACCTGAGTACGCTATGTAACAACATGATCACGCCATGTAAAAACTGATCACGCTATGTAACAACATGCTCAAGCTATGTAACAACTGATCACGCTATGTAACAACATGATCACGCTATGTAACAACCTGAGCACGCTATGTAACAATCTGATCACGCTATGTAACAACACGATCACGCTATGTAACAACTGATCACGCTATGTAACAACATGATCACACTATGTAACAACCTGAGTACGCCATGTAACAACATGATCACGCCATGTAACAACTGATCACGCTATGTAACAACATGCTCAAGCTATGTAACAACTGATCACGCTATGTAACAACATGATCACGCTATGTAACAACCTGACCACGCTATGTAATAATCTGATCACGTTATGTAACAACTGATCACGCTATGTAACAATATGATTACGCTATGTAACAACATGATCACGCTATGTAACAACATGTTCACGCTATGTAACAACATGACCACGCTATGTAACAAAACGATCACGCTATGTAACAACACGATCACGCTATGTAACAAAACGATCACGCTATGTAACAACAGGATCACGCTATGTAACAACACGATCACGCTATGTAACAACTGATCACGCTATGTAACACCATGATCACGCTATGTAACAACCTGAGTATGCTATGTAACAACATGATCACGCCATGTAACAACTGATCATGCTATGTAACAACATGCTCAAGCTATGTAACAACTGATCACGCTATGTAACAACATGATTACGCTATGTAACAACATGAGCACGCTATGTAACAACATGATCACGTTATGTAACAACTGATCACGCTTTGTAACAACATGAACACGCTATGTAACAATACGATCAAGCTATGTAACATGTTCACGCTATGTAACAACATGATCACTCTATGTAACAACATGAACACGCTATGTAACAACCTGAGCACGCTATGTAACAACATGATCACGCTATGTAACAACATGAACACGCTATGTAACAACACGATCACGCTATGTAACAACACGATCACGCTATGTAACAACATGGACACGCTATGTAACAATACAATCAAGCTATGTAACAACATGAACACGCTATGTAACAATACGATCAAGCTATGTAACATGTTCACGCTATGTAACAACATGATCACGCTATGTAACAACATGAACACGCTGTGTAACAACATGATCACGCTATGTAACAACCTGAGCACGCTATGTAACAACATGATCACGCTATGTAACAACCTGATCACGCTATGTAACAACACGATCACGCTATGTATCAACACGATCACGCTATGTAACAACCTGATCACGCTATGTAACAACATGTTCACGCTATGTAACAACATGATCACGCTATGTAACAACCTGATCACGCTATGTAACAAGCTGATCGAGCTATGTAACAACGCGATCACGCTATGTAACAACATGATCACGCTATGTAACAATCTGATCACACTATGTAACAACATGATCACGCTATGTAAATAGGGTGGACCATTTAAGTTGAGGCTATACAATATATCCAAAACCAAGCGTTGTAGAAAGAAATGTCTTTAATAAAACTTGATTGATATTATGGCGAAAGTAAATACCGCTAGTCGTATTTCGTTTGGAGAACGTTGTGATGGTCATTTCAGGGTCTTTTTAAATGGGACCCTAATTGTAGGTTCCCATTTAAAAAAATTAATTGACCCAAAATGACCCTCATAACAGCCTCCAAACGAAACACGACTAGCGGCATTTACTTTCGTCATAATATCAGTCAAGTTTTATTAAAGACATTTCTTTCTACAACGCTTAGTTTTGGATATATTGTATAGCCTCAACTTAAATGGTCCACCCTATTTACATAGCGTGATCATGTTGTTACATAGTGTGATCAGATTGTTACATAGCGTGATCATGGGATTACATAGCGTGATCGCGTTGTTACATAGCTCGATCAGCTTGTTACATAGCGTGATCAGGTTGTTACATAGCGTGATCATGTTGTTACATAGCGTGAACATGTTGTTACATAGCGTGATCAGGTTGTTACATAGCGTGATCGTGTTGTTACATAGCGTGATCGTGTTGTTACATAGCGTGATCAGGTTGTTACATAGCGTGATCATGTTGTTACATAGCGTAATCAGGTTGTTACATAGCGTGATCATGTTGTTACATAGCGTGTTCATGTTGTTACATAGCGTGATCATGTTGTTACATAGCGTGAACATGTTACATAGCTTGAACGTATTGTTACATAGCGTGTTCATGTTGTTACATAGGTTGATTGTATTGTTACATAGCGTGTCCATGTTGTTACATAGCGTGATCGTGTTGTTACATAGCGTGATCGTGTTGTTACATAGCGTGATCGTGTTGTTACATAGCGTGATCGTGTTGTTACATAGCGTGCTCAGGTTGTTACATAGCGTGTTCATGTTGTTACATAGCGTGATCATGTTGTTACATAGCTTGATCGTATTGTTACATAGCGTGTTCATGTTGTTACAAAGCGTGATCAGTTGTTACATAACGTGATCATGTTGTTACATAGCGTGCTCATGTTGTTACATAGCGTAATCATGTTGTTACATAGCCTGATCAGTTGTTACATAGCTTGAGCATGTTGTTACATAGCGTGATCAGTTGTTACATGGCGTGATCATGTTGTTAAATAGCATACTCAGGTTGTTACATAGCGTGATCATGTTGTTAACAGCGTGATCAGTTGTTACATAGCGTGATCGTGTTGTTACATAGCGTGATCCTGTTGTTACATAGCGTGATCGTTTTGTTACATAGCGTGATCGTGTTGTTACATAGCGTGATCGTTTTGTTACATAGCGTGGTCATGTTGTTACATAGCGTGAACATGTTGTTACATAGCGTGATCATGTTGTTACATAGCGTAATCATATTGTTACATAACGTGATCAGATTATTACATAGCGTGGTCAGGTTGTTACATAGCGTGATCATGTTGTTACATAGCGTGATCAGTTGTTACATAGCTTGAGCATGTTGTTACATAGCGTGATCAGTTGTTACATGGCGTGATCATGTTGTTACATGGCGTACTCAGGTTGTTACATAGTGTGATCATGTTGTTACATAGCGTGATCAGTTGTTACATAGCGTGGTCGTGTTGTTACATAGCGTGATCAGATTGTTACATAGCGTGCTCAGGTTGTTACATAGCGTGATCATGTTGTTACATAGCGTGATCAGTTGTTACATAGCTTGGGCATGTTGTTACATAGCGTGATCAGTTTTTACATTGCGTGATCATGTTACATAGCGTACTCACGTTGTTACATAGCGTGATCATGTTGTTACATAGCGTGATCATGTTGTTACATAGCGTGATCGTGTTGTTACATAGCGTGATCATGTTGTTACATAGCGTGATCGTTTTGTTACATAGCGTGATCGTGTTGTTACATAGCGTGAACATGTTGTTACATAGCATGATCAGGTTGTTACATAGCGTGATCATGTTGTTACATAGCGTGATCAGGTTGTTACATAGCGTGTTCATGTTGTTACATAGCGTGATCATGTTGTTACATAGCGTGCTCAGGTTGTTACATAGCATGATCGTATTGTTACATAGCGTGCTCATATTGTTACATAGCGTGATCAGTTGTTACATAGCGTGATCGTGTTGTTACATAGCGTGATCGTGTTGTTACATAGCGTGATCAGTTGTTACATAGCGTAATCATGTTGTTACATAGCGTGATCAGGTTGTTACATAGCGTGATCATGTTGTTACATAGCGTGAACATGTTGTTACATAGCGTGATCAGGTTACATAGCGTGATCGTGTTGTTACATAGTGTGATCGTGTTGTTACATAGCGTGAACATGTTGTTACATAGCGTGATCAGGTTGTTACATAGCGTGATCATGTTGTTACATAGCGTGATCATGTTGTTACATAGCGTGATCAGTTGTTACATAGCGTAATCATGTTGTTACATAGCGTGATCAGGTTGTTACATAGCGTGATCATGTTGTTACATAGCGTGAACATGTTGTTACATAGCGTGGACATGTTGTTACATAGCGTGATCGTTTTGTTACATAGCGTGAACATGTTACATAGCGTGATCATGTTGTTACATAGCGTGATCAGGTTGTTACATAGCGTGATCATGTTGTTACATAGCGTGATCAGGTTGTTACATAACGTAATCATGTTGTTACATAGCGTGCTCATATTGTTACATAGCGTGATCAGTTGTTACATAGCGTGATCGTGTTGTTCCATAGCGTGATCGTGTTGTTACATAGCGTGATCAGTTGTTACATAGCGTAATCATGTTGTTACATAGCGTGATCAGGTTGTTACATAGCGTGATCATGTTGTTACATAGCGTGAACATGTTGTTACATAGCGTGATCAGGTTGTTACATAGCGTGATCATGTTGTGACATAGCGTGATCATGTTGTTACATAGCGTGATCATGTTGTTACATGGCGTGATCATGTTGTTACATTGCGTGATCATGTTGTTACATAGCGTGATCATGTTGTTACATAGCGTGAACATGTTGTTACATAGCGTGATCGTGTTGTTACATAGCGTGATGAGTCTGTTACATAGCGTAATGCATGTTGTACAGGTCTATACAGATCACCAAACTTAAATTCAGAGTAACAGATCGTTGACATGAAGATGGTAGAGGCATTCCACTAGCTGGAACGATTCAGGAGCTGGAAACGCTAGGGACACGCAGCGTAATGCATATTCTGAGGTTCTATACAGAGCACCAAACTAATTCAGGAGGTAAAATTTCGTCGAAATGTAGATGACAGGAGCGCGTCACGATGTTGAACGTTCCGAAATCTGGAAATGTTAGGGACAATCCGTTGTGCGGATGGCGACTGTTTCCAGAGAGCATCCTTTTCCACTAATGTTCCCAGAGAGCATCCTTTTTCCATGCTCGCAATCGTCATGTTCTGGTTACGTGTCGTTGTAATGTAATGTTTCGCTGTTAGGATGGTTTAGTATACATGCCAGGCAAAAGCCAGGGGTCCGTACCCTTAAAGATTTGAACCTGAGGTCTGTCCCATTCAACCTGACGTCTACAGGCTCCGTGAACAATAGTTGTCTAGATGACTAATGTTTCAAGAGAGTATCCTTTCTCCCTGCTATGCATTGATCGCAATTCCCTCCGTCGTCCTCATCCTGGATATATACATAGGTGCGTGTTATGAATTCATTCATTCGCTTTTAATTCCTTCGAGCGTTAGCATTCACGTATTCATTTAATTTCTTTTAGTTTTAGCATGAGCTACTGCCCGAGAAAATCTGTGCAACTGACGAATGAGAAACTCGATTTTTCATACATTACACATGAAGGAAAACGCGTTATTAGATGCTGTGTATGCGGGCGGATTTTTAAGAATCGTTCTTTGTCAAGATTTAAGTTTCATAGAGCAACATGTTATACTGAATCGACTCTCTCACCTGCACTTGAAGATCCGAAGATGTATAGAGGGGAATGTTATACCGGATCAAGCCTCTGTCCTTCACTGGAGACTACTGTTGGTGAAAAATCTGGATACATCGGAAGTTGCGAGAATATGAAATCTTCATATGATGATGATTCAGTGATATCAACGCTTGAAAATCCAAATAGACTAGTAAATATATTGAGGTTACTAATTGCGTCGAGGGATG
This sequence comes from Deroplatys truncata, assembly GCA_030765065.1. Classification (NCBI taxonomy): domain Eukaryota; kingdom Metazoa; phylum Arthropoda; class Insecta; order Mantodea; family Mantidae; genus Deroplatys; species Deroplatys truncata. Next base: position 93,121,524 of record CM060979.1, read on the forward strand.
CTGGTAATAATAGTCACACACAAGAGATTGAGGAAATTATAAGTAAGCTGAAAGCATCTAAAGTTATAGCATGACAGGATCGAGAAATTGTGTTAATCAATTACTGCCATGGTTAACAGGAACTTTGAAATATCAAAAAACTTGTACTTATAAAATACATCATTCAGACATTGTTGAGATGTTTAGTTTTTTTACTGATAATGCAGGTCTCTTTCTGCGTGATGTATATGATTATATAACTGAGTGTTTAGAATGTCTAGACTATCACCTTTGCCTTTAGGAAATATGTATGGTTTTTTGTAAAGGAATGTAATAGGATAATGTTTATAAAAAATAAATGTTGTCTGCATTACTTTTTGTAAAGTGATATGTTTTTTTACATGTATTCAGTTAAACTGATTTTTAAAAATTGGTTTACATGAATGTTCTTTATCTTCTTTTTTCTAACCTAGAATTGTATTCATTTGCAATTTATTTCCATGTCTCTTCCTTACGCTTAGCAGAGCTATCAGTCATTTTATTTTCAACACTAATTTGTGTTCCAAAACAATGTCGGTCATATATCTTTCTCTTCTTTCTTAAAATTTGCTGCCTGAGTCTTTTTATTACTTTCGTCCTTCTCCATTTTGCAATTTCTTTATGTATCAGAGACGAATGAAAGTTGAATGGTATTAGCAATTGTGAATTGATTCAATACAATTGCAGTGATCTGAGATTAGTGAATAATGAATAACGTTTATTTCTCAATACTCGATACATAATTAAGTTATATACTTTTAGACTATAATAATATTTGAAAATATTAGGCTATTTACACTATAAATTCACTTCTTTGTTGTTTGCCTATACTAATCTATGGTCTCAGTACATACAACTCCTGGTTTTCTATGTATCGATGACCCTCTGTCTACTTGTTTATGTTTCATTATATATACCTTTATTTTTTTAATGTGCCATATGTATGATTTCCTGTGTTACGTCTTGTTACGTGGTTACGTTAGATGATAGACAATGAGAAGATCCAGAACAAACAAGGTGGGAATAGGTTAGGACGTATACTTCACTGTAAACCGATATACTGTTTGTCCCTCTCCGTCTCGCGCACTACTGTTTAACAAATATAAAGTTTGTAAGGTTTAGAAATTAAGTATATAAAAGTGTTGTAAGGCTGGATGAGAAAAGTTTTATAATCGAATTACTCTCTATATTACAGTATAAACCTACATTCCTCCTCCTTCAATCTCTGTCTATCCTTGCATCTCTCCCGTTTTCCATATTTCTCCCATATAAACGTATACTCTAATCCTCAAACCATGTCTAGACTAGCACCTCTCCTCGTATACCCTACCGCTCTCATATAAATGCATTTTCCTCCTTGAAGACTCTCTCAACCTAGCACCTACCTTCGTTTTCCCTATATTTTCCCATATAGACGTATACTCTCTCATTCAGACCTTCCCGACTAGCCTAGCACTTCTCCTCATATTGCCCTACCTCTCTCATATAAGATACATTCCCTCATTCAACACCGTCTAGCCTAGCATCGACCCTCGTATTCCCTATCTCTCGCATATAAACGCCTACTCCATCATTCAAAACTCCTATCCTAATACCTCTCCTCGGTTTGCTATATCGCTCATATTCTACCCTTCAAGTCCTGTTTAGTATAGCATCTTTCCTTGTGTTCCCTATCTCTCTCGTATAAAGCATATCCCTCCCTCCTTTAGCATCTGACTAGCCTAGCATCAGCCCTGGTATTCCCTATCTCTCCACTATAAATACTTCTATCTAGAGACCTAATGTTTCAGGAGAGCATCCTTTCCCCTATAAAAGTTTATTTGGTGTCTTTATCTTAATTAGTTTAGGAGTTATTAAATTTATAATTAAATTACATTTTATCGGTATTCGAACCCTGGACACCAGAACCAATATTATTTACAATATTAGTTTGATATGTTTAAGGGTGCTGTATGCATTTACAGCATCAATCTAAGTGATATATTCTAGAGTATAGAGAAAAATAAGTAAGTGATTGAAAGATCGGGATTCGAAGTAAGGACAGCTGATTGAAAATTATATACAGTATTAATTGCCCCTCAAAGGAGCTATCAATCATGCTTTGGTCAATTCCTCTACCTCTCTTAGTTTCTGAGATAATGACGATTTAAACATTAGGCTCGAACCCAGAACTTCAGGTATCTAATTACACATCCACAAGATACTACCTAGTAACATAAACGCAATAAAGTTTATTTGGAGTCTTTATCCTAATTAGTTTAGGAGTTATTAAATTTATAATTAAATTACATTTTATCGGTATTCGAACCCTGGACACCAGAAACAAAATTATTTACAATGTTAGTTTGATATGTTTAAAGGTGTTGTATACATTTACAGCATCAATCTAAGTGATATATTCTAGAGTATAGAAAAAATAAGTAAGTGATTGAAAGATCGGGATTCGAAGTAAGGATAACTGATTAAAAATTATATACAGTATTAATTGCCCATCATAGGAGCTATCAATCATGCTTTGGTCAACTCCTCTACCTCTCTTAGTTTCTGAGATAATGACGATTTAAAATTAGGCTCGAACCCAGAACTTCAGGTATCTAATTACACATCCACAAGATACTACCTAATAACATAAACGCAATAAAGTTTATTTGGTGTCTTTATCTTAATTAGTTTAGGAGTTATTAAATTTATAATTAAATTACATTTTATCGGTATTCGAACCCTGGACACCAGAAACAATATTATTTACAATATTAGTTTGATATGTTTAAGGGTGCTGTATGCATTTACAGCATCAATCTAAGTGATATATTCTAGAGTATAGAGAAAAAATAAGTAAGTGATTGAAAGATCGGGATTCGAAGTAAGGACAACTGATTGAAAATTATATACAGTATTAATTGCCCATCATAGGAGCTATCAATCATGCTTTGGTCAACTCCTCTACCTCTCTTAGTTTCTGAGATAATGACGATTTAAAATTAGGCTCGAACCCAGAACGTCAGGTATCTAATTACACCTCCACAAGATACTAGCTAATAACATAAAGGCAATAAAGTTTATTTGGCATCTTTATCTTAATTAGTTTAGAAGTTATTAAATTTATAATTAAATTACATTTTATCGGTATTCGAACCCTGGACACCAAAAACAAAATTATTTACAATATTAGTTTGATATGTTTAAAGGTGCTGTATGCAGTTACAGCATCAATCTAAGTGACATATTCTAGAGTATAGAAAAAATATGTATGTGATTGAAAGATCGGGATTCGAAATAAGGACAAGTGATTGAAAATTATATACCGTATTAATTACCCATCATAGGAGCTATCAATCATGCTTTGGTTAATTCCTCTACCTCTCTTAGTTTCTGAGATAATGACGATTTAAACTTTAGGCTCGAACCCAGAACGTCAAGTATCTAATTACACCTCCACAAGATACTACCTAATAACATAAAGGCAATAAAGTTTATTTGGCGTCTTTATCTTAATTAGTTTAGGAGTTATTAAATTTATAATTAAATTACATTTTATCGGTATTCGAACCCTGGACACCATGTACCCAAATATACATTCACAAGAAACTATCTAATGACATTAATGTAATAAACTTTATTTGATGTCTTTATCGTAATTAGTCTCTGAGTTATTAGAAGCTGAATTTGTAATTCGAACCCGGCCATCCTGGTCAACTTGGAACTCGTTGGAGAAGCTGCTGCTTTTTATATCATTTCCATCGCTAAAATCTAAAGTGTTGAGTGTTGGGCAGAGCACTTAGGAAAACAATTACTGACATTGTTCGCTAATGGGGTGAAAGCGTCTAAAGTTGGCAGCTAATAGAGGTCACCGTTACCGCCAGGCGGAAGTAGGTCGTTCGCTAATGTATGTAAACAGATCCAGAATGTAAACTTAAAAGTCTATTAATGTTGTGAAAGCGTCTAACATGTTCAGCTAATGGACAAGCGCTTTCCCCGGATAGAAGAAGGCTGCGTGTTCTCATTACATGACAGACTGTCCCCGTGAGCAGACTACTTATACTCAAGCTCCAGTCAACAATTCATTATTCAAAAAACTTAATTGCTCGAGGATGCAATGTGCAGACCTTAGTAGTCATAAAAAAAATGTTTGACGAACATTACCTAATTAATTTGCCGAGGGGCGGCAGGACTCGAGAAAACAATTCCCTCAAGTCATGACGCCACAGTAGAACGCATGGGAGAGGGGGTAGGACCTGTTAGCGCAGACACTGTCGGCATTAGGTAAGCGCACAAAGCGAGAGGGGGCGGTGCCTAACGACACGAGACCTGGCGGCATGTTAGCACACAAAGGGAGGGGGCGGGGCTTGTCGGCGTAGAACAAAGAACTTTATCGCTTGTCGGCATCTTCCTTTGCGCTCAAGTCGCTATTCTATTTCTACTACTCCCCAAGAATCAAAGGAGTTCTCATTGCTCAAGACATCCAGCCGACGCAAGAAGAACGGAAGGTGTAATGGTTAATCCGATCACATTTTCTTCTCCCACCCACGTCTAGCACGCAGAGACCAGTCTCGCAGTTTATCTTCCTTATTCCTCTCAATAAACCAAGTGGATATTTACGGTCCTCCATCGGCGGCCTGCCGAGGTACTGGATGATGAAGAAAAGGCAAAATCTCCGAAAAACAGGTGATTCCAATGAAATGCTATACCCAGGGCGAACCAAAATACAGAAACAAACAAACAGGTGGACAGAACTCGTAGACATTGTAAGTAACTTCTCCAAGAGAGAGATATCCGATAATTCAGCTTGTCCAGAGCAAAGGGCTGGTTCACAATAACCGGAAATGCAAACGAGAACAGAACGATAAATTCAAAATACGTGTATTACCATGTGAGGGTTCATAACCAATAGGAAGTGGAGTCCGGCAACAGAAACGGGAAACATTATGAAGCTTTAACTATGCTGTTCCCGGGAACAACATATAGGGTTTATATTGTGAGTAGCTGTCTTCATGGTAGAAAATGTTCAGGGGGCGTCAAACTAAAACTGCCACTAAGCGTAATCCTGGAAAACAAATTGAAACAACAAACAACTGCAAAAAGTAACGAGCAGACTTTAATGTACGTCATTTATTTCACATATATTTGGATGGCGCTTTCACAAGAAGAATCAGAAATAGTGATGGTGTAGCTTTTAATGTTTGTTGCATCGAATGTCGAAGTTCCTTAACTAGAATAATGTCGGCAAGATTGTAACCAGGTGAAAAAATATCCATTGAGTCAATCATAAATACATCCCAATGCGAATCTACTTTCTACGTTGCATTCTTGTTTCCGTTCTCGGTGCATTGTGAACCAAAGTTACGTTTCTTTTCTCTCCATTCTGGTTCTGTGTCTCATTCCCGGTTTATTGTGAATCAGCCTCAAAAGAAGACAACCTCTGTACTAGACTTAGCTACCAATAGACTTATCACGTTAAGAACTGTGTTTAAGGATCAAACGGTGGCAACTTGGCTTAACAAATTTCTACATAATTTTAGATAATATACAGGTAAGGATTTGAATGCGAGGGAAGGGCAGGTACTTCTTCGCGGAGGGGAGGAGAAGGAGAGATACAGGAGGTGCGTGGGTGTAATTATGGTTCTCTTATGTCAGGTCTTGTTCTCCGATGCCTAATAAAGAAGCTGTATATGGCTTAATAAGTTTATTCACACGCACTTTATTATTAACCTTCAGCTCCGCTCTCGGGTTCGATCCTGCCATACAAAGATTTTTCTTTCCATCAGAGGTCGATTTCGGAAATTATTCGCTATAAACTGCCTTTACCATAACTCACAAAACTTCACGTTGCACGGCACTGCATAACATCGCCTAGTTCCACTTCATGAATTACATTGCCCGTTTTTGCGTACTCCCAAGTGATAAATTTTGCGTATCCGCCTTCGCGCATCCAAATTACAAGTGACCTTATTCGTGTATTTCAAATCTCGCCATGTAATTCTTGTTTCTTCTACCAAGTCATGTGACACCTTCCTTTAATATTATTCCTTGTCAGAATTGCCTTAAAATAAGCGCAATTTCCTTGTTGGCGGATAAGTATAACAGAAACACCCATACCTAAATTTTCATGTTTTTTTTTACTTTCTCTACTAAATATAATAAGTAGGGGAAGTATTGTATTCCACCCAAATATTCGATACCGAGATTTCACAGGAAATATATGTTTTGCGACCCCCTGAATCCAAAAAAGGCATTTTGGGAAACATGTCCGTGTGTGTGTCTGTGAATAGCATAACTCAGAAACGAACAATCGGATAAACACCAAACTTGGTATTTAGATTCAGTATCTTCCAGAGATGTCACAGGAAGGTTTTCAAGAAAATCCCCACACCCCAGATTACGCTTTACACGGAGCATTTTTCGAAAATTTTATTTTTCTCAAAAATGGTTCTAACGAGTTTGATTAAGATATCATATGTGCAAGATATTTTCATGACAAATGAAATGTATATCTCGAATTTTCTGCGAATGTCTCAAAAAGTACCTTTTGCATAACTTGTAAACCATAAGAGATAGACAAGGTTTTACTACACAAAAATGTAGATCGCGTTAAAACACACAATTTATGTCATATACATTTTTTTTTGAGTGAACCATTTTCGAGATATTGCTTGTTATTCACTTAAATTTTTTAATACTTATTCTCTCAAATGAGAATTCGTTATTCATTTTTTATGTCCTGGACATACAAGAGAATGGAATGCCGTACATAGCAACCAGCACTTAAAAGATTTGACAATCGCTTAAATACTACCATATTCCCCTTGCACCTACAAGAAAATTAGCAATAAGATAAACATGTCGATTAACATGAAGCATGTGGAGAATCAGCGTTTATAAAAATAGTTTGTACAAGAGTGGAGAAAGTCATGTCAGTGTAACACAGCAGATTTTTTTAACATAACTGTTCTAAACGTCCCCATGAGAACTGATGTAATCTCAAGAGAAAGTACGTTTCTGCCAAAACCTTTACTTTAACATAAAATTCTAGGGTCCACGCTCTGGTCATATATGCCGCAGCTACGACAGCTCGTACAAAGACTTCTGACCGCCGACATTTTGGCGCCTTAGAGAAGGCTTGCCTATTGTGCTTCCAAGAAAGTGTTTTTGTCAGCGAACGTACATTTCGTCTGTCTCTGATATTACATATGCTTCTAAAATTAATATTAAAGTGATTTGGGAATACATATTATCTATTGTGCCAGTTGCATTATTTTACATTAACTATAGCACACTCTGGTAGTAACTTTGATACAAGAGGTTGAACATTGCACGAATAATTTAGGTAATAAAGAATGATATGTTGTTTTAAAAGCTGGGGAAGTTCTCATGAAATCGTTAGTAAGATATTCAGGTTCTAAAGACTCATTTGAATAAGTCACGCGGTGAAGTCAGTTAGTACAGTGGGAATAAGATAAAAAAGCAACACGTCCGTTAGCAAGCAAATTTAGGTGTGGAGCTGAGATGACATGTGACTGTTACACTCTTAGGCAGGAATTTCAAACTGTAATATCTGATTTTGTAAATAACATTAAGTTGAATCAAATGTAAACTTCGAGTGTTCTTTGTAGCGATTTCCTGGTACCATGTAGTTATCATTTGTTCATCATTTTCCTACTTTTGAGCTGTTCCTAATCATTCCCACGAGGATAAATGAAGTGAAGCTCAACTACCAGAAAACATAGTGGGTATCATGACACTATCACAATAGTTTGCTTCTGCACTTAATGAGCAGTTTCAAGAGTTAGCGCTTAAAGTCATTAACTCTGTAAAGAAGTAGAAAATAGCAGATTATATATAGTGATAATTAGAGACAGACGAAAAAGAGCACGCAAGATTAGGAGAAAAACATTTCAAAATACTACCAGTTAAATTAAATAACTAAAGAAAATATAAATAACACCACCAGAAATGTGAAACGTTATATTTGGTATTACAGCATTGTAATAAAGTTGTAAATTAAAAGCCCTAAAACAAGACAAGTGGAAACCGGAACTGGCACGAATGAGGTTTGCTCGTCCTAGAAAGGCATATATAGGTACACAAATTATACGATTATAAAGAAATTAAAAATGAAGAATGTAGTCAAAAAAGCTATGGAATATAAGAATATATGGTGAGGATCTGCAGAAGGAATTGCTCCAGACAGGTTATGTGGAGAACGTCGGCGAAGTCATACGTTTCTCAGTCACACAGCCTGTAGTCAGTCTGGATGTCAGTTTGGAGAGTAATTAAGGAATATCGGAAAATCTCAAGGTTTTTTTGTATCTGCGGATGACGGTAGTGAATCCCAGGTGTCCAACAAGGAAGGGTGACAACCTTCTCTTTTTAGATTTATTTTCTTTAACCTTTATTGGTTATTACTGACCCTAGAAAATTTTACTTCCTAACAGGATCTTACTGGATCGCACTTCCTGATGCGCCCTCCTGGCGCTAAAGCTAATGCTTGTAACTATCACTCTAACGAAATGCTTATCTAAATCTAAAGTGAAAACAGAGGTCCAGGTTTGGGACCGGCAATCAATGAACTGACTCAAAAATGCCCCAATGATAATAAATTTTAATATGTAAACTCCTAGGACACACACAGTATACAACTTGAAACATTACAATCACGAGCTGAATATGACTAACAATTAGAATACATGTTATATATAAGGAGATATACACACTCGATTACACGTAGTGTATCAGTTTATACGCCCTCTCACCATTTGATACGAGATTTGTCGTCCATGGCGGCCATTTTGGCGACCATAACAAATTGATTACGTTTCCAGAACTTTCTGCCGCAAGGAACTCTTCATTGGGCACAACATCTTCCAATCCCGTGGCCGCAGCCTGTGGTGTGTTTTGGAACTTATCACTGTGAGCAGTTCCCGAAGTGAAGTCCTTTCTGTGGCCGATTCACAATGGTATCTTGGGGCGCTCGAGTCCCGCTACTGAATATGTGCTGACAGCGGAGCGGTTATAAGCAAGTACTATAGAAACGATGGTTCTGTGCCGGTGACTTTGTTTCCTCGCGCACTGAAGAGAGTCTATGTCTAACGCCAAGCAGCTCTGTGTCTGCCTGCCTGCTGGAAGACGTGGGGCTTTGCTGATACGACATAAGCATACACCACCACACTATTACATTGACTGGTTTATTCTCACTATTATCAGATTGCTCTATCATTCTTTTATATTTACACATTATACACAAACCTTGTCACGTAAATGCATTGTCGTAAACTAGCAGGGACTTTATTAGTGTGATAAACACTCTACACCAGACATATCACCACCGTCGTTTTCTTCTGCAAGATTTTCCCTTTCATCGTCATCAGTCTTCTCGTTCGCTGTCACTATATTTCCTAACCTGGATTACAGAACCTTCTAAGACATTTTCAAACAGGCCTTGTTCTTCAGTGTATTTGTCTTCCTACTTAATGTGTTGAGAGGTATTTTCCCACTTTTCTACGCTAATGTCCTCAACATGTTGTTAGCTAAGCTTAATCAATAACATCATGTAGTTTAAAAGGGTGTTCTAACAAGCTACCCATTGCTTTATATCAGCCCAGATGAGTTCTACTCGAGTAAGCCCCGAAGACTAGGGTGGTAATCGGAGAACATCGTGTGCATGGCCTACAAACTATCAACGTCAATTTTCGGAATAGGCTTTGACCCTTACTTAGGTTATAAAGCTCTAAACTTAGCATCCTTTCATGGAATGGGGCAAGTTCTGCATCGTATTTTGGTATGAGGCAATGGGGCCTTTTCCAACTACACACTATGGCACGGTGCGTTATGCATCACTAAGATAGATCTGAGAGACAAGTTAGGAATTAGTTTTTCCATTAACGATTTCTTTGTATTTATCCCCATCATTTTGTGTTATATTAACCTTTGTTATTGTTACATAAAACGTCGCAGAAGGCAAGTGCCTCTAATAAACACAACAAAATACACAATTACTATATGCAATCCAAGTTTAATTACAGAAACACAAGGGTGTCATTTAGGGGGGCAGGGAGTAAATTGGCCCCCCCTAGGTTACGAGCAACATTGTTGCTCTACCAAAACAAACATTACAATTGTATATTAATAGCAATATTTCACATTTAAGAAATAAAACATTATATATCGTTACAATCCACATGAACATTTGTGAAACTGCTCCAAGCAATCTTGGCCCCCCAATGCAGAAACTGAAATGTCGCCCGTACAGAAACACATAGTGACTAATTTATAAACACAACGTTCAAGGTAGCATCAACAGACGGCTGACAAGAGAGATGTTACTCGAACTACTGCTGCCGCAAGACTGAAGCGATGGCACTTACTGCGCATGCCCGAGAATTGGGGGCTCGCTCACTGTACAGATAACCAGTGCACATCAAGCCTTCACCGGCACAGAACCATCGTTCCTACTGTATGTAGCAATAAGGTGTACGAAGATCGTATCCTGAACATTCTTATTGTACAGGAATATCCAACATTTATTGTGTATGTTATATAAATTTCAATTGCTAGGCTGATTTCATTTGAAGGCATTTATTCTCACACACAAAAACTGAAACACACTGCTTTTCGTTTTCAAATATGAAATAAGTAAATATTATCTTAATAAAAAGCTAATAAAAAGAAACTACCTTAATTGAGAAAACCTTTTTTGCTTGTATTACTTCCCTCATTCTATGTGACATGGATGATACCAAATGCCTAGTTAAATTTCCATGAGAGGATAGTCCCTTCCCAGTATCCTGTATTTGATTCCACAAAACCTCTTTTGTCTTGCAGGTCAATTTAACTCCCGAACTTTCTTCTCCTCTGCCCACACATTTTCAATAGGATTAAAATCCGGTGAGCAAGGAGACTAATCAATCACTGCGATATCTTGTCTTTGTGAGAATCAGTTTGAAATCCACCGATTTGTGTGAAAAGGGTGGTTATCCTGCTGTAATTCAATAATTTCATCGGAATATCTGGTCAAGGAACCATGATGTTTTCGAGGATATCGTGATACTGCTGGCTATTTAATGTACCATCAAGCGTCTCAACGCACCGAGAGCATCTTGTGACATTCAACCCCAATACGACATAGATACGTGACTTTGACAATCCATTTCTGCCACGTATTTTGCGTCATAACGTTTTTTCTGTGGGGCAGTAGGCAATTTCTTTCCCCACATTTGTAGATAAAAATGTAATCTCGTCTGTGATTATAACCGTGTTACAACTATGGTTGAGATTTTCTTCTGCGAGTAAGAGGCGACATAATCTGTGATCATCTTTAAGACGCTGCTTCTTTGCTGACAATCGAGCAAAGAGCACTGCTATAGTCAAACGAGGTAAGGTTGTGCGGTTCGACCCAGGGAAATTAGAATGTATTCTAATTGCAGGCACATGATGGAATGGATTGCTGTCTGCCTCTTCTAGAACTGCAGTGTGCTCTTTAGGAGTGGACAAACGTTTCCGACCCGAACTAGATCGACGACGAACATCCCGTAATCGTAGATATAGGAACTTCAAGTGTTCTTGCAGCCTGAGAGACAGAGTATCCAGCAACGTTCACTAACGTAAGGAGAGATGTCTTTGTAGCTTCGTCTTTATGTGTGGGCTCAGCCATAGCAGAAGTCAATATGATTGCTAACATATCATACAGAACTCCAAGGCTATGAGGTTTGCGCGCACGATCACGCGGGCGTCATTCATAACTGAAGAATAAGACACATTTAAATTAATTAAATATTTTAGTTTTTCACCTTAGAATTCTTCCTCTTCTGCTTATTATTATTAGTATGGAATTTATTTTGTAACTGAAAACAGTAACTTGTTTATGCTTTTATGCATGAATGTCTAAAAATTAATGTATATCTTATGTATGCAAATCATCCAGCGTTGCTATATATTTAGCAAATTAAAGTTTAAATAATAAAAAACTATACACCGAGGATTGGAACCCAAATTCTTACAATTACGAGACACGCGCAATTCACCACTCAGCTACCATGCATGCAACGAAAATTAAAGGCATCTTTTTATTTATTGCATAGCTTTGAAATGAACGCAAGGTGGTATTAAATCGCGTGTTGTAAACGCAGCATCAGGGAATTCTTCCGATGTTTTCCGAATCGAGCTTCCACTCTGGCTGTTGCTCATTGATTTTGTGTTAGCATGTATATAGTAGGTAGAGAAGTATTGTATTTCACTCAAAAATTCGATATCGAAATTTCATAAGAAATACAAGCTTTGGGACCCCCTGATAAAACAAATTTAGAAAAAGATCTGTTGTTTGTGTCTGTGAACAGCATAACTCAAAATTGAAAAGTCTGATAAATACCTAACGTTGTATTTAGTTTCAGTAACTTCCAAAGATACACACGAAGATTTTAATTTACACTGAATGTTTTCGAAACTTTTTATTCCGTAAAAAATGCCTGTAACGATTTTGATTAAAATACTATAAATTATTAATACTGCATAATAAAATATATCTCTTAAATTTTCTGAGAATAGGTGTGTAGTCCTCGTCATTGGAAGGAATTTTGTATAACCTTGCACAGCTGGTAAACGTTAAGCGATAGACGAAAACGTTCTGCACAAAAACTGTAGAACTCTTTAAAACACACAATTTACTTCAAATAACGTTTTGTGGCATAAACCGTTTCCAGATATCCGTTTTTTATACTTCTAAGTGTGCAGTGCTTTGTCATTCAAGTTGACATTAGTTGTTTCTTGCGAATGCATGGAAAGAGTATCAAATTTTAAGGCCAGCATATAGCATACAGTTCTGAAACATTTAACTGATACCTTTATACCTATAACGAAATGTGTAAATGTCTACCTTGAGTATAATGAAGTAGATAGAAAAGTAAACTTTCGTAGAATAGTTTGTATACCCACTAATAAGGGATAGAAGGTATAAAGAGTCATGTGAATGTAACCCATAAGATTTTTAAGGTTACAACTATCCCGAAGCACACCAGTTCACTGCCATTCAACAGAAACTTTGGCGATATGACGTGCCTGACGTGATTAGGAGTCTAAATTGGGTTCAAATGACTGGAACAACTAATGGTTAAGCTTAAATTCAGTCAGATACGTATCGATATATAAATGTTTGCTATTCTACCTGTCGCCCTTTGACAGACGTCAATTAGTTTTCCCACGCACGTACATTTCCAAACCAAACGTGGCGGTGTATTCGTTGCAAAGCAGTCCAGCAAGTCACCTGTCATTTGCACTGTTGACGCAAACTGGCTATGCAAAATGTAGGATGGGGGAAGCTTTATAAAACGGATACACTTCAGAGATTAACTATGACAGAAAACTTCCACTTTTACGACTAATGTTGCAACAAATTGTAAATCTATTACTTACGTGTAGAAGATGCAATTTTTCTTCACATGTGTGTTTTTCCGTTTTTAGTGTAAACAAATATGTAAAATAGAAACGAAAGGAAATACTATGGGCAAATAATAACAGTAATAATAGTAATAATAATTTTAAGTGCATCACATTCTGAAGGAGAGATATCTATTATAAGGTACATTCAATCCGCTTGCTTTCATATCCCACAGCAACTTAAATGTTTCTACTTCAAAAACGTTTTTTTTTGTCGTCCTCAAAGTATTTTATTTTTTCTTTTTATTTTTAAAACAACCATTTTTACATAATGACAGAATCTCCATAGCGTAAGACTGAATATATGCTCGTTCATTACAAATATAATTCTACAATTTCTACTACTAGTTATTATATTTGGTAGAGTAGATCATTTGGAACAGATACTAATGAGGTTTTAATCACTGTATTTGCTAACAAGGATCTCTAATTGTTTCTTTACTGGAATATTTGTTGCTGTAGTCAAATTCTTGACGCAGTTCCTTTTGTATGTGTTTCAGTTGGTGTAGATGCCATCTCTTGTTGCAGTCACTATGACACATATACTGTAACTTAAATATTCTAACAATGTGTCAATAAAATATATTCATTTGCAGATTTTTATCTAGATTGCATTCAAAAAAAGCATTAAGATTTCATTGTTACAGTAGCTCATTCCTCGCAGGTGCTGACTGCTTCTTTCTTAGCATATTCTTAAATATGAAGAAAGAATAAAATGCATGTGCATTCATAGTGCGTGAATTTATTTATTGCAACAGATGAAATGCTTAATTAAAATTAACAATTAATATCAGTAGGAGTGTTTATTTACAATGCAATTCATTATACGGTTGTCATGAAAGCACAAACTTCCTCACATATTTTAGAATGTACCTACATTTAGCACACTGGTTATAGGGGAAGCTGGGGCCATAGAAATTACGTAGGATTCTTCTTCTTCTTCTCCTCTGCATAGTTATAAGCTAGGATTACAGCTGCTTCAATTTAGAAACCAAGAGTCTTTCCAACGTTTCTTTGGTCTTCCATGTGACCTCTTTCCAACTGCCAGTAAGTTATTTCGTATCATTCGAGATACGTGGAGGTTTATTCATATCTTCTTTTCACCCATTCATTTCTTCATTTTTAATGCTCTCTGCCCTTTTTTTATGTAAAATTTTTCTTAGAATACACTCACGTATTTCTAAGATCTGTTTCGTTTGTGTTGTATCAGTTCTATTCTCTGAAGCATATTGGCCGTATGCTTTGTAAACTCTATCATTTCCTTATATAAGCATTTTTTTCATGTTATATCATACTCGCAACGTTCCATTGTTTATTAACTTCATATTTAAATTCATTTTGTAGTGATTCCCAACTAGTTATCTCATTTCCTAGATACTTAAAAGCCTTGACCGGCTCCATCCCCCTTCCTCAAGTTCCAACTTGCATCTCAACGGAAATTTACTTATGGTCATAGGTTTAGTTTTAGCAGGTGATATGTTTATATTAAACTTCCGACAGCTGAGATGGTGTTATATAGTAATCTCTGCAAGTCATCCTCATTATTTACTAAGGGCAGCATCGTCAGCATAACATGGGGTTTTTACTTAACCGTCCCCATTTTATATCCATTTTTACTTTCTTTACCACGTATCTAGTACATAGAGAAGGTATTGCATTCCACCCGAAAGTTCAATACTGAGATTTCACCGGATATACATGCTTTGAAGCCCCCATTTTTTCAAAATGTTTATTTTCTAAAAAATGGCTAACGATTTTCATTAAAATACCACATATTAAAGATATTTACATGACAGATAACGTGTATATCTTGAATTCTCTGGGAATAGTCCTTGAAGTCCTGTTCACTCGGAAGAAATTTTGTATCTTGTACATCTAGTAAACGCTAAGCGATAGACTAAAACGTACTACACAAGAAATGTAGATCTCTTTAAAACACACAATTTATTTCAAGTAACTTCTTTGTGGCGTAAGCCATTTCCGAGATATCCATTATTAACGGTTCGAATTTTTCATTACTTGGTCATTCTTTTAAGTCCTTTCAACATAATTATTTCTCGCGATTACATGGAAATAGTATGGACCAGCATATAGCGCCAAGTTCCTAAACATTTAACTATCGCTGCTCTCTTTGTATCTATAACGAAATATTTAATGTAGCTATTTCCGCAAAGGTTTACTTGGGTTAAAATGAAGTAGATAGAAAAATAAGCTTTTGTATGAATAGTTTGTATACCCACTAGTAAACGATAGAAGGTAGAGAAAGTCATGAGAATGCACATATTTTATTATTTCAGTGACTCATAAACAATAGTGGGCTTTTTAAGTGTCTCTTTATCGGACACTTTTTAACTGGTACTTTTACGATTATTTTACATTAATTTTTATTGTGTTAAAATTAATAGTAACTATATGTTTAATAAGTAACAGCAATCATTGGATATATGTAAGCAAAAAGAATAATTACAGAAAAGGGAAAATAATTATTACATAATATTATTACATATTATATATTACATATTCTAATATTATGGTAACGAGAATAGGTCAGCGTCGCTATTGGTAGTTCCCGAGGTCGCGGGTTCAAACCGGGTGAAGGACGATGGAATTTTTCGGACGTAAAAATCTTCAGCATGGCTTCCTTCGGAAGGGAAGTAAAGCCGGTGGTCCGGTGTCGTAGATTTACGGCACGTGAAAGAACCTCAAGCCTGATAAAGAGGCCTCTGAGCAAAATTACCTGTTTTTCGCGCTAAATATAGAATGGGACACCAGGGACCACAGCAGTTAAAAGTGGGTCCATAAATAAAACTCACCTTAATTTAATTTTTTGTCGTTGTTGGATGGTCACCAGGCTTTACTCATGGCACTGTATTGCTCCTAGGTTTGCTTGCCGTCCAATGAGCTCTAGTATAGTTAGCAACAAAAAGAGACACATAGCATTTGGCTATTTTCCAGTCAACGGTTGACAAGGAAGTCCAGTACTACATATTAAGTTGTTATGGTGTTCTGTATAATTTGATGTCTATTACTGAAACGCTATAGAGATGTTGAAAGAGTGGCTCGAACGGTTGAACCCGGGTTCGATTCCCGTCGGGCCGGTCACTCTAACAATGGGGATTTTTCGTCATTTCCTCTGGGTTGGTAGGTGGGGTGGTTCAGTTCTACCATGAGATTCCTGTCCCTATCATTTCCTTTCATTTGTTTCGGGGGTTGTAGGACCAGGTAAATATTGCCTCAATATGTGATTCGTTTATAAAATGTCTCTCGTCTCATTACTCGGAGATCTCCATGCCTTCTCACGCTCTACCGCATGTACAACAGAGATAGCTTGCCGAGGAAGAAGAACCAGGGACCACGAGGATGAGAAGCCTCGAGGAATGTTGCGACACTACGGTGGAATTTGCGATATGGAAAGATTTCTCTCTGGCTCTTGAAGGGACTGCTGGGGGCCCCTTCTTTCCTGGGAGTGTTTCATCTATTTCCGGGACCTCCCGATTGTGGAGCGGCGTCAAGAATAGTGCACATTGTCGTCCGGATCTGGTCGCCCTTCTTCCCAGCGGTATGTTAGAAGCACAAAGGATCCACATTGTCTCCCGTGCGGTGCTGAGCTCCAGTTACTGGAGGACTTTACGCCTGACGATTCTTAACCCTTGGCGATAGATACTATGTAATAGAAGTATAATAAGACTTTGCAGGAAGTATAAGCTTTACTTATTATTTCTTCTGGTTGTGGTTAGTCTGCTTTTAGTTCGCTTTTTCTTTTCAGTAATGTGCAATTTTTTTCACATTATGAATGAGGGCAGGATGTGCGGCTGTATCACCTCCTGTCCGATGTTGTGGTGGTTTTTAATGCCCGTTGCTCGCGGCTTACCTTGCTGCATCCTCCACGTTGGCTCCAGATGTTCGCAGTATGCTGGTTCTCTGCATTTTTTTATCCTCGGCTAGCTGCAGTAATTTCTAAACTATGTGGGAGCATGGACTTTTCCTTGGTAAAGGAAACGTAGATCTCGGGTGGTGGTAAAGGAGAAAATAGACGTGCTTTAGTTACTAAAAACGACACTGCAGCTTCTTTTATTTAGCAACTTCTGATGGTACACAATGCTGATATTTCCGCCGTTAAAACACTGTCCATTGCTGTTGAAACACGGCGCGGATATGACGCGAAGTTTATATATGCTTATTATATCTCTTTACGCGTAGCGACTCTTATGTGTGTTGCGAAAACTGTCTTAATTCACTTTTGGTGCGATATTTCTCAAATATCCTGCAGCATCTCTCCCTGCCTGTAGTTTAGCAAAAGACCAAATGACAAATGACCACGAATTTGTTCCTAACAGATCCATTTATAGTCGCAGGCTTCTGGGGCTGCTTCCTTTCCTATTGCTCCATTTTTAGCGCCACTCAACGCGTCTCACTATTTCATATAAACTTACAGGGATCTCATTGGTCCAAATTTAACATAAATCGAGGCTTTTCCTAAATTCACCGTTAAGCTTGTTGTCTCTCTCACTTGGTCACGGCGAATTATCGTATAAAGGAACAAAAACTCTACACCCTCGCTGTATGAACAATGCTCCTGCGACCAGAGACACATCGTAAAACTAGACTTTCTGCCTTCGAAGACACTATTCCTGCAGCTAAGACATTTCGTCGTGGACATTATTTTAACATAGCGCTTAAATTATTTACATTAAACAATTTATAACTCCTCTAATATTAGTAACCTAAATACAGACATATCGTTAAATCACCCTTCTTAAACTATACAAGCAGTAAAAGAAAAAGATATGTACCTAGCATGATTTAACATCAATAAAAATTAATTAATCAAATTATCTATAATTACATTTCTCGGGCTCGGCCTAGAGTTGCCGTTTCAGTCGAAGCAAGAACAATTCCTTTAACTGTCCAGCTTTCCCCTGTCGTTGTTGAACTATTAATGTGTTATAGGTGTTTGGTGTTATTTAAACCATAAGTAAAAAGTCGTTCGGTGACAGTATCGACTAGTGCTGGGTTTCTCATCCTCGTGATCTCTGGTTCTTCTTCCTCGGAAAGCTATCTCTGTTGTACATGCGGTAGAGCGTGAGAAGGCATGGAGATCTCCGAGTAATGAGACGAGAGACATTTTATAAACGAATCACATATTGAGGCAATATTTTAACACTTAAAATGATTTTAGTCAAAATATATGATTAAAAAAATACAATAACAGTCCGCCTTAAAGCAATATATATGTAACAATATATAAAAAGTATATATTACAGTGATTGTATATTTTTATATTATTGTATACATGTTCAAAAATGTTATGTGAATGTATTACGTAATTTAATAATGTAGGAGCTGTGAGAATAATAAGTTAAAAGATGCTAACGATGAGGTAACTTTGAAGCAATAATGAGTAAAAATGTTTAATAGTGCCACTAGTCATTATTGGAGCAACAACAATGCAATTTTTGTGACAGTTTATAAAATAGCCAATCAACAACCAGAAAAAAGCTAAAGTTAAAATAAAAGTATACTATTGGACTAGGATTAGCCAATCAAAGACTTGAAATACAGAAATTTACAAATTTAGGCGGTTGAAATCAAGTCAGTTGCTTGTAGACAGCGCTCATAACTGCACGCTTTGGTTGTACACAGTGTTCCTAACCGGACACGAGATGCGTCCTCGAGAAATTTAATACGTATTCTGTGAGACGAAAATAGTTTACGTGTTAAAAAGTGCAAGTAATTAACAAAAGAATCTCACAGCTCTCTATATCAGTGAAGTGTTATTAAAATTGTGTCAAGAATTAATAAAAAGGAGTGAATTAAACATTATAATCTGTGTAAGCCTACATTCTTCAGCCGCATCACGCTCTGTTAAGAAATTCATGTCTCTAAAAATAATACTGACGCAGCCGAGGCAAACATAAATATATAATGTTTAAAGAAACAGTCAAAATTACAAAGTTAATATTTTATTAAAGACTTTTTTTTTGACGAAGGCTACCGGAAACTTTTTACCATATGTGCGATTGCAACTAATTCAAGTTCGGCTCCCCAACAGTCGAAATATAATACATCTTCTTCAAACTGACTTTCCATACGTAGCAGCAACAAACCTTCTTCAAATTGGCTCCCAAAACGTGGGGCAGATAAAAATATAAAACTCCTACTTCAATATAGATCACTATAACATTTCCACTGTTGCATTTGCACACATTGATCGCAATTTGCACTTCTCATATTTTGTAGGAAGACGTAAAGACGATACTTCCACTGTTCCTTTGCGGTATAACGCGCGAACATTGTATTCACGTCTTGGCGCGACTTAGCCTCCCCGAGTATCGTGAAGACAAGGTGAATAATTTTAACAAACTGGGCTCACTAACGGTATTTCTTAACTTTATATACATTCTGAACTTCGCGCGAGCATTTGCTTTTCTTAATTCCAACTGGCTAATGACGGAAGCGTAGAAGCTTCTAGAACATTTTGAAAATCTTTGCCATTGCATCATTGGTTCCTACCAGCCACGTGATCTGTTTATTTGGAATGTGAAATCAAGTGAGGGTGGCTTGCAAGACCTTGGCTCTGGGTGGACACAAAAGCTGGGTACAGTTACTTGTCCTCGGCTCCCCGAATTTTCTTTTATGATGCTTCCCACGTGATAGTAAATAATGCCTCAACTCATATGCAGTTGTTAGGCAGCTGTTCAGTTCACTCCAAACGTATTTGTACAAAGTCTATGCGAATTTCCAAGCTTCCAAACTGTTTTCTTTTTCGAATTTAAGGCTGATCGAGGTAGTGGGATCTGAATTGAAATTATGAAAGTTTTATGTACCCTATTCTACTAGGGTTGCCATATGGACGCATAGAAACAAATTATTTGTTCTAAGTTCGATAGCAATAAAATTGATGATGATCAGAGAAACAGTCATTTCATGACTGGAAAATTACCAGTTGAGTTTATAGACAGATGAACCAACAAATGTGCCACATGATAAGACTTTTAATAAGCTTTCAGTTTGAATACCTAATAAAAATTCGGCTAAAAACATTTTTGGAAACATGTCCGTGTGTGTGTGTGTGTGTGTGTGTTTGTGTGTGAACAGCATAACTCAGAAACTAACAGTCGGATAAACACCAAACTTGGTATTTAGGTTCAGTATCTTCCAGAGATGCGACACGGAGGTTTTCAAGAAAATCCCCCCACCCCAGATTACCCTTTACATGGAACATTTTTCGAAGATTTTAATTTTCTCAAAAATGGCTCTAACGATTTTGATTAAATTATCATATGTGAGATATTTTCATGACAAATAAAATGTAAATCTTGAATTTTCTGGGAATGTCTCCAAAACTAATCTTCATTGTGAAGAACTTTTGCATAACTGGTAAAGCATAAGAGATAGACAAAATTTTACTGCACAAAATATGTAGATCGCGTTAAAATACAATTTCTGTCATATACATTTTTTTGTTGAGTGAACCATCTTCGAGATATTGCTTGTTTTGTCCTGGTAATGCAAAGGGAATGGAATACTCCACATAGCAACCAACTCTTAAAATATTTGACTATCGCTTAAAGCCTACCAATTCCCTTTGCATCTACAATAAAATTAGCAATAAGTTTAACATCTCAATATCTCAATTAACATGAAGCATATGGAGAATAAGCGTTTGTAAAAATAGTTTGTACAAGAGTAGAGAAAGTCATGTGCGTGTAGCACATCAGATTTTTTCAAAATTATAATTCTTCTTTTATCACTGATTTTGCCACGAAGTAACACTAAACAATTAACAAAGTATAAAACAGCTATAATCTGTATGATTATTATCATTCGGGCAAAGGAGGAATAGGATTAATAGTCTCCTTGTGTTAAAGAAAACTCTGGCAATTCATTGTGCTTGCATACTCTGGTAATGAATACATCTTATTCATGGCAGGGATGTGGTACAATCGTTAAACATACTTTGTTGGGATGGCGAAAATGTTTTCCTTTCACCCATCATGAAATATGCAACACACGTTACACCACTCAACAGCATGTGAAAAACAAATAAGAGCCAACCAGAGACAAAGCGCCTGTTAAAACAAGTCGCGTTTTCGCCAACTCTTCTCTAGCATGCAGAGGATAATAAAGCCGATTCACCTTTATTTACCCTAATAGTGTGTATATATACACATTTATATACATTATCTCCATTATTATTTATTACTATATACATATTTATTGGTCCTCTGTTGCTTAAGATATCTAACTCCTTACAGTATAAATTTTGGTACTCACATTGCGTGCTTCTGCCTGTTATCATCCAGACGTGCCATACTGCCGGTTAATTAACCTGGGCCCACCCCATCCTAATCCATAGGCGAGAGAGAGAGAGCATCCAGCAGGTCTACACACCCCACCAATAGCAAATTCCCTGCTGTGAAATAGAGACTGTCTTAGGGCAGAGAGCAATTCGACTCGCACAGAATGACGTGCGGTTTTCAGCTGAGAGAAGAATCATTCCGTGAGAGTTGCCAGTAACAATCGAATTAAAAACCTGCTGCTGCTTTCAGACAGTAAATAAATATATGGACTAGCATATAACAATGTATTTAAAAGGTTTGATATGAGAAAACCATGTTTTAAAATTAGGAGAAAAATACAAGGAAAGGTTAAAAACAGTAGATTCAGCGTTATTTTCCCTAAAAGTGTATATGTATTCTATTATCTTTATTATGCCCTTTTATTTTTCTGTCATTCTCCGTGGTCTAGACATGCTAGCCTTTTGTTCCCAAAGTCGCGGGTTCAAACCCGGCGGAGGGCGATAGCTTTTTCCGTGGCCTAAAAATCTTTAGCATGGCTTCCTTCGGAAGGGAAGTAAAGCTGGTCTATCGTCATAGATTTACGGCACATGAAAGAACCTCAAGCCTGATAAAGGCCTTCGCGCTCCAATATAGAACAGGACACTAAAAGCCATAGCAGTTAAAGAGCGTGCATAAATTATATCAAATTTATTATTCCTTTTATTTTTATTCCTCTGATTGTTGCTTAAAATATTTAGGCTTCTTACAGTATACATGCCGGGGCCATCTGTCGGAGAGAATAAATTGTTACTACTTAGTACCGAAAACGATTAGTGGCAGGTTCAACACTGTAGTTTAACTTCTCACAATAGATGTAGGTCAATGCCTGTTACTTAATCTCTGTTCATTCGTTCCTTTCTTATTCTGGGAAGGTTTAAATTTTAGCTGTTCAATCCTCACAATTTCAGTTAGATTAGTATATACTCCGCTAGTTCTGTAAATTAAAGCTTGTTTGAGTTATGTCTTCGTTAGGCATTCCCTCCAAGTGCTTCACGCGTCTTTTGCCGTATTCTTCTATTTGCTGTAGCAGTGATTTGACCCTAGTTCTTCTCTTACTTGCTCGTGCCTTAAATGATCCTCTCTTGTACTGCCCTTTACTGAGCGGAAGAATCGCGTTTCTGCTGCCTGTATCCTGCTTCTCTTTTTCATTGTGATCTATGCCTTACTTCCTTGAAGCTTGAACCAATTGCTGTATACGATGCGAGTGTCTTTTACGTTGCTTTTTCCATGTATAACAAATGACCTTCAATATTATCATCTTCATTATTATTATTATTATTATTATTATTATTATTATTATTATTATCATTATTCACGCTATACATGTAATAAAAATCTGTGTAACAATCACATGATATTCTCCACCCACTCCTCTTAAAACCATACATAGGAAAGCTCATTTTTACTTTCTCTACTACGTATAGTAAGTAGGGGAATTACTGTATTCCACCCAAAAATTCGATACCCAGATTTCACCGGAAATATCTGTTTTGAGGCCCCCTGAATCCAAAAAAGAGCATTTTTGGACACATGTCCGTGTTTGTGTCTGTGAACAGCATAATTCAGAAACGAACAGTCGGATAAACATCAAACTTGGTATTTAGGTTCAGCATCTTCCCCCACCACAGATTACCCTTTACATGGAACATTTTTTCGAAAATTTTAATTTTCTCAAAAATGGTTCTAACGATCTTGATTAAAATATTATATATTTAAGATACTTTCATGACAAATAAAATGTATATTTTGAATTTTCTGGGAATGTCTTCAAAAGAATTCTGCATTGTGAACGACTTTTGCATAACTGGTAAACCATAAGAGATAGACAAAATTTTACTACACAAAAAATGTAGATCGCGTTAAAATACACAATTTATGTCATATACATAACCATTTTCGAGATATTGCTTGTTATTCCCTTAAATTTTCCAATACTTTTTCTCAAATGGGAATTCGTTATTCATTTTTTTATGTCCTGGACATGCAAAGAGAATGGAATGGGCCACATAGCAACCAGCTCTTAAAATATTTGACTATGGCTTAAAACCTACCATATTCCCCTTGCATCTACAAGAAAATTAGCAATCGATTAACATGAAGCATATGAAGAATAAGCGTTTGTAAAAATAGTTTGTACAAGATTAGAGAAAGTCATGTGAGTGTAACACATCAGATTTTTCTATCTACTTCATGTTAACCGAGATAAACCTTTGCAAAAATAGTTCTATTACATATTTAGTTTTAAGTACAAAGGGGATTCAGGAAGCCGAATCAATAGTCAGATGTTTAAAGGCTAAATGTTCTTTCCTTCACATTGTCAGAATACAACTGAATACAGAATTTTAAAGCAACGACTACGGTTTTGAAGAAAAAAATCAAACCAATAATGATATATCGAAAATTGCTGAGGCCACAGAAAAAGCATTTAGAAATAAATTCTACATTTTTAGTTTCTCTAATACATATAGTAAGTAGGGGAAGTATTATATACCACCAAAAACCTTTATGTCGAGATTTCACCGAAAATATGTTTTGAGGCCCCCTGAACCCCCCAAAAATGTATTTTTAGACAAAGGCCCATGTTTATGTCAGTATGTCTGTGAACAGCATAACTCAAAAACGAAAAGTCAGATAAATACCAAACTTGGTATTAAAGTTCAGTATCCTCCAATGATGTGACACACAGAGTTTCAAGAAAATCCACTCACAGCCAACTACCCTTTACATGGAACATTTTCGAAAATGTTTATTTTCCTAAAAATGGCTAACGATTTTTTTAAATACAAAAGGTATTTACATGAAAAGTAATGTGTATAACTTGTATTTTCTGGGAATAGTCTTTGAAGTCCTCTTCCTTCATAAGTAATTTCGTATTATCTTATATAACCGGTAAACGTTAAGCGATAGACGAAAACATACTATAGAAAAAAATGTAGATCTTTTTAAAACACACAATTTATGTTATACTACTCTTTTGTGGCATAAGTCATTTCTGAGATCCATTATTAATGGTTCGAATTGCTCATTTCTTAGTCATTCCCTTAAAGTCCTTTCAACATTCAGTTGTTTCTCGCGATTGCATGGAAGCAGTATGCAATTTTAAGGCCAGCGTATGGCGCCCTGTTCTTAATCATTTAACTGTCCCTGTTCCTTTTGTATCTATAAATAAATGTGCAATGTAGCTATTTCTGCAAATGTTTATTTGGATTAAAACGTAGTGATATAAAATAAGTTTATAAGAATAGTTATACTCGCTAATAAACGATTGAGGGTAGAGAAAGTCATGTGAATGTGTCACATCGGATTTTTTGCAGTAGGTTTTGTCTATATTTTATAGTGGTACAAAATTACACAAAATTACTTCCGAATCAAGGAACTTAATACGTTATTCCCAGAAAATTCAAGTCATCCTCATTCATTTTTGAGAAAATCAAAAATATCTAAAGCTTTGCATATAAAGAGAGGATTTTCTTGAAATTCTTTGTGCCGCATCTTTAGAAGGTACATAACTTAAATATCAAGTTTTGTGTTTATGGAACATTTTGTTTTAGGATTATGCTGTCATAGACACACACAGAAGTTTTTCTAAAAAAAATGCTTTTTATACAACGGGCCTCAAAACGTGTATTTGAAACAAAATCTGCCATCGAATTTTTGGAATGAGCACAAAACTTCCATTTACCTACTACTGATAGATGGCAGAGTATTAGAGTGGGAGAAAGCTCAGCTAAGCATGTAATAGTAACTGGCTGTAATTCGACCTCACATCTTTTTACTGACCTAGAACCGAGCGAGATGGCTATCAGGCTCCCATTCAGGAGGTGACTAGTTCGATTCCTCTCGGACCGGATACACTGATCTCGGATTCTATTCATGGTATCCCCAGATCCTCTAATTTCCTCTGGGCGAATGCTGGGGTGGTTCCTCTTCTTCCACGAATCTGTCCATCTTCATCATCTCATAAGTTTCAGAGTTGTAGGATCAGGTAACGCTGTTCTTGCGTTGTGGCGGAACGGTGTGAGCTGTACAGGCTTTCTCCCCGGCGCTTGACTGGCCGGCTGGGGCCCCTTCCTGGAAAGTGCTCGTTTCATTCCGAATCCCCAGGTTGAAGATGACATAGGTGGGTTCGTGTCGCGTCAGGATTAGCGTAATTCTGGAGACGTTAGTGGCCCCGTCCTTGCTAGCACAAGGATCTGGTCACCCTTTGGGTCTCTTGTTCATCCTTTCATCCCAGGTGTCACGTTAGAAGCACAAAAGGCCTACTATAGCATACGTGCGGTACTGTGCTCCAGTGGGCCCCTCCGTCTGACTAATTCTAAGTCTGTCCTCGAGCCTGCATTTGAAGCGGTAAAACGGTTCCATTTTCAACTTTAGAATCATAAATCGCTCCCGTATCCCAAAATGTAAACAACCTAATTGGTCCCGTCCTCCAAAATGTAAACAATCTAATTCTGTCCTGTGTGAAATTAACTCAGTCTAGTTCATAATGCATAATTTCATTTCCTATTTTAAAAGACTCAGGACTTTCAGCAGACTTATAGTGACTGCAAAACGATATTGCAGTATCATGATTCATCAAAACCAATTTTAACTGCAAAAGCAGGTGTTATACAAAAATTTGATCTACTAAATGCATGTATCAATTTTGTGAACTCCATACACAAAATAGATGAAATAGGTATATTATTAAAAAAATTCTAACTCTAAACAAATGACAGATTTTGAAAAACGTAATCTGCAAAAACGTTTCTTCTTTTGTGTAATCCCTCCATTAATATGACTGCTAGAATTTGAAGCAGTATTTTTAACACTTAAATGATTTTAGTCAAATTATATAATACAAAAACATAATAACAGCAATATGTGTATGTAACAATATATAAAAAGTGTATATTACAGTCATTTTAAATGTTTATAGTATTGTATACATGTGTAACAATGTTATGTGAATGTATTACGTAATTTAATAATGTAGAAGCTGTGAGAATAATAGGTTAAAAGTTGCTAACAATGAGGTAACCTTGAGGCAATAAAGAGTAAGAAAGTTAATAAAGCTACAAGTCATTATTGGAGCAACAATAATATAAATTTTGTGACAGTTTATAAAATAGCCAGTCAACAACCAGAAAAAGCTTTAGTTAAATGAAGATATTCTATTGGACTAGGATTAGCCAATCAGAGACTTGAAATACAGAAATTTACAAGTTTAGATGGTTGAAATCTAGTCAGTTGCCTGCAGACAGTGATTGTAACCGGATGCTTGTGCCTCCTCGAGAGATTTAATACGTGTTCATGTGAAACGAAAAATAGTATACTTGTTAAAAGTGCAAGTATTAAATAAAAGAATCTCACAGCTCTCTATATCAGTGAAGTGCTATTTAATTTGTGTCAAGGATTAATAAAAAGGAGTGAATTAAAACTTAAAATCTGCGTAAGCCTACATTGTTGTCGCATTACGCCCTGTCAAGATATTCATGTCTATAAAATAATACTGACGCAGCCGAGGCTAACATAAATATTAAATATTTAAAGAAACAGTTTAATTACAAAGTTAATATTTTTTTAAACTTGGGACAAAGGCCACCCACCTGAAAATACATTTGGGGCGAAGGCAACCGGAAACTGTTTACTATACGTGCGGTTGCAACGAATTTTAAATTCGGCTCCCCAACAGTCGAAATACGATACAACTCCTTCAATACAAACTACTTCAAATCGGCTTTTCATACGTAGAAGTAAACAACGTAATAAAAACATACTTCTTCAAATTGACGCCCAAAGCGTGGTGCAAACTCCTACAACAAAACAACTACTACTATAAATTGGCGTCCATACGTGGAGCTAATTAAATACTACTTCCACTCTTTGTTATTTGGTATGAATTGTGAAGTATTTTATTACTTTCCCCACTACGTATAGTAAGTAGGGGAAGTATTGCATTTCACCCAAAAATTCGATACCGATATTTCACCAGAAATACATGTTTTGGGGCGCCCTGAATTCAAATAAAGCATTTTTGATAAAATATACGTGTCTTTCTGCTGTGAACAGTATAACTCATAACTGAAAAGTCGGATAAATACCAAACTTGGTATTTGAGTACTACTATCTTCCCAGGATGCGATTCCAAGATTATCAAGAAGATTTCCCCACCCCAGACTACCCCTTACATGGAATATTTTTCAAAATTTTGATTTTCTAAAAAATGGCTCTAACGATTTTGATTAAAATATTATATGTTTAAGATATTTTTATGGCAAATAAATGTATATCTTCATTTTCTGGGAATGTCCCCAAAAGTCCTCATCATTCTGAATAACTTTTGCATAACTGGTAAATCGTAAGAGAGAGACAAAATTTTACTACAGAAAAATGTAGATCTCGTTAAAACAAACAATTTTGTGTAATATTATTTTTTTTGTCGAGTGACCCATTTCCGAGATATTCCTTGTTATTTGTTTGAATTTTCCAATACTTATACTTTTCTCAAATGAGGTTTCTGCCTGGACATGCAAAGAGAATGGAACATAGCAACCAGCTCTTAAAAGATTTGACTATCGCTTAAAGCCTAGCATATTCCCCTTGAACCTACTACAAAATTAGCAAGATAATTTCTGCAAATGTTAATTCAATTATTATGAAGGAGATGGAGAATAAAAGTTTGTGTAAATAGTTTGTACAAGAGTAGAGAAAGTCATGCGAATGCTTTCATACGGTGAAGTCGCTATTCGTTTTTCTATCGTGGTCATATAGCGACCGACTTTAAAACATTTGACTATTGCTTAACCTACCATATTCCCATTTTACCTACAAAGAAATATACAATAAAACCATTTCTGTGAATTCCACTTCGATTAAAATGCATGTAGAAGAATAAGCTTTTGTAAGAATATTTTGTAGAAAAGCGAGTGGAGAGAGTAATGTGAATGTAAAACATGAGATTTTGTTTGCTTTTTGGCTTTGTTTATATCAACACCTCTTTGTTTTATTTTTTGATTCTTTTTAACTCCGCGATTTATAATTCTGTTTCATTTGGGATTCCTTAGCTAATTTTCCCCCAAAATTCCAGCTTTAGCTTCTGCGGAATTTCTTTATCTTTCTTTCTACCTTTGTACCGCTTTTACATAATCGTTTGAAGGCAAAACGCTGCTTATCAGATTGAACTACTTGTTACCTTAGCCCAGGAGCTTACATTCATTACTGGGGCAACATTAGTGGTTTATTAATTACATTATGACATCATAATAGATAAATCATAACAGATAAGCAATTAAAATTAAACAAACAAACAACAAAATAAACAGTGGGGACAGTCCAACTGTTCTAGCAAACGTGTGTGCGGTTAGTTACACAAGCGTTGCAGCCTCGTTTAGGAATGGATAAATTCAATTGTGAATGTGTGCTGTGTACCTTGGCCAAGCGGTTCTGTCAACTGTCCCGCTATGCCCCACACATACCCCCGAACAGAAGAAACAGATAATTAGGGCGTGGAAAGAAACATGTTATGCCTATATTACAGAAAGGACAATCGATACAAAGCAAGCTTCCTGGTCTTTTCAAACGAGCACATCCAAATCGGTCCCATTAGCTTCGTGAGTAAAATGTAAACAACCCAACTCGTTCCCGTTGTACATAGTACTATCAAAAGCCAACTCGGTCTCATAACTATGCGAAAGTTATTAGTTTAAAACGTCTCCCAGTTACAAGCTTGTATCCTGTGCCTATATGGCAGTTAGTTTTATGACGTGCATTAAGCTAAGATTTTTAACCGTAAACCTAAAAATGCATAATTTCAACCATACGTGTACACCTACAGTGACTTCTAAAATGTTCGTACACTTGAGAAATCTGAAGTAGGTAGTTTTGAAGGAGTTGTATTGTTATTTACTCCAATAGAATACCTGCATTTAACTAAAGCTTTTTCTGGTTGTTGATTGGTTATTTTTTATAAACTGTCACTAAAATTGCATTAATGCTTCCAAGAATCACAAATAACATTTAAATTCTCAAACTCATTATTGCCTCAAGGTTACGTCATTGTTACCTCATTATTAGCAAGTTTAACTTATTATTCTCACAGTCTTACATTATTAAATTACGTAATATGTTCACATAACAGGAGGACTTCATATGGATACAAAATATAAGCATATGCAATGACTGTTACATACATTTTACAAAGTATTACATACAAATATTGCTTCAAGGCGGGCTGTTATTGAATTTACACATTATATAATTTGACTGAAATTATTTAAGTGTTGAAAATACTGCCTCAGAGTATCTCTAAAATGGCTAATGCCACAAAAATGTATTTTACATAAAATACATTTATGTGTACATCTTTTGTGTACTAAGACTTTGCCTAACTCGTACGGTTTACAAGTTATAATAAATCATTCAGAATGAAGAGGACTTCATAGGCTATTCACAGAAAATTCAAGATATACGTATAGTTTATTTATTTTGTCATAAAAATATGGTACTTTAATCAAAATCGTTAAAGCCATTTTTGAGATAATCAAAATTAACGAAAATTTTTCTATGTAAAGTGTAGTTTGGGGTGGAGAATTTTCTTGAAAATCTTTGTGCTGCATCCATGAAACATATCCTTTATTTGGATTCAGCAGCCTCAAAATATGTTTCGGGCGAAATCTTAGTATGGAATTTTTTAATAGAATGCAATACTACTTCTAATTACTATAGTAAGCAGTAGAGAAAGCTTATTGTTACATCTAATTCTAGTTAATCCAGCTAAACTATCCATTCACAATTATAGATTTCATTCTAGGACGTAATAAGCAAAGCGATAGTCAGATGTTTAAGGAGCGTGTCACCATGTAATGACTTAGAAATCCCATGCTGTTTGCATGACCACGAGGAAAAAAACTGATGTATTATATTCTCATTACGTTTTTAATCTGTATTGCTTATTAACAGGTACAGAAGTTTATTTTCCTATCTACTTCATTTTAATCGAGATAAACCTTTCCAGAAATAGCTGAATTACACATTTCATTATATATGCAAAGATAGTAGCGATAGTCAAATGTTTAAGAACTGAACACTATGTACCGACCTTAAAATTTCAAGCTCTTTGAGTGCAATCGCGAGAAACAACTAAATATCGAAAGGACTTGAAAATAAAGAAGTATTGAACAATTCTAACTACTAATAATGGATAACTCGGAAATAATTGATACCACAAAAAAGTTATTTGAAATAAATTATAAGTTTTAAGGAGAACTACAGCTTTTGTGTAGCACGTTCTCGTCTATCGAACGTTTACGAGTTATATAATATTATAGAAAATTACTTCTGGACTATTCCTTCACAGACTATTCCCAGAAATTAAAGATACACGCTTTATTTGACATGTAAATATCTTTAATCTATGCTACTTTAATTCAAAATCGTTAGTCATTCATTATAAAATAAAAAATTTCGAACAAATGTTCTATGTAAAAGGTATAGTGTGATGGTGGATTTTCCTACGAAATCTTCATATTGGAGTTTTGGACGCGCGTGTGCACCTTTTTCTAAAAATTCCTTTTTTTTTGATTCAAGATCCCTCAAAACATGTATTTTCGGTGAAATCTCAGAATCAAATTTTTGGTTGAAATGCAATAGCTTCTCTACCGTGGTAGAGAAAATAAAAAACTAATAACGACTTACCCGTCTAGAAAAGTATTTAAAGATTCAAGCCAATAACACGGAATACTTCGGGAATAGTCAAATCCACAAAAAAATGTATTTGAAATAAGTTGTGTGCTTTAACGGGATCTGCATTTTTGTATAGTAAATGTTGTCTATTCCTTACAGTTTACCAGGTATGTATAAGTCATTCAGAATGACGAGATATGTAGAGGCTATTCCTAGAAAATTCAAGATATTATTTCTTATAAAAGTATCATAAAGATATATTTTAATCGAAATAGGTACATTTTTTTAGAATAAAATAGAAAATTTAGAAACATCTTCCATACAGAGGGTAGTTTGGGATGTGGGGATTATCTCGAAAATCTTCGTGTCGCATCTTTGGAACATTCTGAACCTAGATATTGGAACTTTGGTATTAATAAACATTTCGTTTTTATTCTCAAACGCAGACCGGTTTTCTAAAAATGCTTGTTTTAATCAGGGAGTCTCAAAATGTATATTTTCCCAGCATCGAATTTTTGGGTGGAATGCAGTCCTTTTCTACCCAATAAGTACGTGGTAGGGAAAGTATAAATTAGGTACGTGTACATAAGCTCTTTTAACCACCCATCAAACGTATATTCCGAGAAGTAGGTTAACGCCCTTTTTAGTATTTACTTTGCAGCGTTAATTAATGTACTGAGGCAGCATATTTCACTGTGCATATCAGTGCAACCAAGAACAAATTAATAGAACTGCACAACCTACTCCAAATGAATCGGGCGATCAAACCATCCAAATCGTCCAGATATTAACTACACCACCGATATATCTCATCAGTGGAATGATGAAGTCCAAGGGTGGGGCGGATGGATGCGTTTGTAACGTCACAAGGCTAACTACAGACTCAGCTTGTCAAACAGGTGCCGTTTCTGAACCAAACTTGTTTATTAGGAATATTTTCACATTTACCTAATATGTTATCTTTGGAATTTGAATGCACCAAACTCCTGTTGAATCCCTTCAACATCGCAAACAAACGCATTTATAAAAGAATACTATGTAGAACTTGGAGAAGGATAGTGCCTTTGAAAAATCGCTTTAAAATTTAGAGTATTATATATTATAATGTTTAAGATGGTAGAAAACATCATCAAACATAGCAGTTACCAAGAATTAAAATCAGGACGAAAGGAAATAAGGTTGGGACTTAAGGACGTCGCAGGCAACAAACTACCACCTATACCACGCACAGTCTGGGTTTTTGCAGACAGCACTCACCTGACCCTATCTGGTGACCGTTTACTGCTGTTGTTTACATACTTTGTTTTGACATATGGTTTGAATGTAGATACCTTGAAGCAAACTGTTTAAAAATTCCTATACTTGATCATTATAGTTGCGTGCTGAGCGGACAATCTGATTTGATTTTTACAAAAATTTGGGAATATGACCACTCTTCTGTTGCTCAACATACGCTACCCTTTCTACGACAGTATGTATAGTATTTTTAGATAATAATGAATTGTAATATTGGCGATTTCTTCTTTCAATTGCAGTGAGGTTATTGCAAAGAGTCTTGGAGGAAATGGCAAACATCTGTTCCTCAGACTTCCAAAATTATGAACGAACAAGGACATGCTCTTGAACTGTCAAGTTCTAAACTTTATCACACTACCTTTCATAACAGCATTGTACACTCGCTGCCTCTCATTGTATACTCACTGCCACTGTTCCTGTGTTTTTCACTTGCTGCTGAATGATGCAGTGCGTGTTGCATATTTGGTGACTCAAGGAAGGAAGGCGTTTTCGCCACACTTGACTTACAGTAATCATGTTAAAAGTTTTCAACTAGAAATAATCGCACCTCAGTATAACTTCATTGGTTACGATATTGCCACTATCTGTAAGTCTAGCAAATGAAATAAAATTGAACTGGGGTAAAGAGGCATATATACTTAACTTAGGAAGAAAGGAAAGATCTGGAATGGCATGGTTTAGACTGGGGGGGGGCTGGAGGGCACAGAAAATGACAGACGATTCTGGCAGGAGAATCTGCCCATTCTGTGATTTGGATGAGGACTGGGTACATATTTTGGCGGAATGTGCACAGTGGGAGAACCAGCAAACGGTTAAACTGAACGAAAGAGATTGGCATGTTGGGATCTACTGGCTGACCAGAGGAACTGGCAAAACATGGGTAATTTTTTGGCTAAAGTGCGCGAGGCTAGGTCAAATTTGTTCAGTTAGACAAAGGTAATTTATCTCTATTTCCCTTTTTCTTGTTCCTTGTTAAATATGCATGTACGGTCAATGACCCATGCACTGAATACTTGTGAAATAACTTCAATAATTTTAAACCAAACCTTATCTATCTATCAGTAATCATGTTCAAACATACAACTAAGTGAAACTTTGTTTTGCACAATATCTCCGCGAAAAAAATATTTTTAACGCCAACATATGCAAAACTGAAATAGATTATACTTTTCACTCTCAAAGAGAACACATTTACTAGACATTATTGGAATCATCTAGAACCAATGGTTACAATCTGTTTAATTTTAATAACCTTTGGTAGTATACTTTGGCATGCAGTTATAAGTATATGCCGCTAAAGGATTAACTACGCGTCAGCTAAGTAAACAGATTTCCCTAGAGGACATGGAAAGGACCCTACCTTGGCATATGTAAAGGCAAAGGTATATTTACAGTATTCACTGTTCTAGAACATATGTATCCCTTTATTTTTCAAAAAGTTAAGTTTGGCCTGCAAGTATATTTTTTCTCACTATCAGAACCCGGAAAATTACAGCGTCAATTTTCTCTCATACAAGATTCCTCTTTTCCGCATTTAATTTTGTACGTTATAACAGCTAAGCATCAAACAACTTTACAAACTGAATCAAAGCCCTTTCACAATTTTAACTATATATATATATATATATATATATATATATATATAAATTCAACAATAATCCGTAACATCGTGTTGCTTTAACAGTGTATGTAATATTTGAGTCCTCCCGCAAAACTTTTAAGCCTTCAAATGTTCTTTTTATTCTGACCTGTATAACTTTACTGTTGACTTGAAAGTATATCACAAAAAATGTTACTCTTCACATGTCATACTATAGCTTTACATTTACATATGAATATCCGTCGTTCCCCCACTATGCACCGTGGCCTACCATCACGAATCTTTGGAAATAATTTTGAAAGTTTTACTCGCCGAAACATATAAATAACAAAAATTTTGACATGTCCAAAAACAATGAAAAACATCTCGTGAGTCGCACTACAACCGCGAAATGTCCCCCAGACATGTATGTAACCGGTTTCTTGCGGCGACTAACTCGGTCTCCTTTCTGGACCTGCTGGAAAATTCCCCTTCTTTGGTGTTTCCTGCATTGTCCACTATGGCTGCCGCCGTGCGATTGGCCCTCAACTCGACCAATCAGAATGCATTATAGCGGGTTGTTACTGGGGAACAAATGACGTCACCGCTACTGCGGGCCCAAAATCTCTGGACGTAGCAAAGCTACAGTGATAAGAGGAGCATCCAAACGGCTCAATCTGTGCAATCTAAGTATACAGCTTAATTTTTTTTTTTTTTTTTTTTTTTTTACAATTTCTCATTGCAAAAATTATTTTTGATGACAATACAAGGTAAAACTGAAGGTAATTACACATACACACACACATTTTTAATAATCTGCCGAATCTTTATTCTTGTCCAATAGAGGATTTACCGTCTAGGCTGAATCGCATAGTGCTGGAAGAAATCTTAAACGCTGGCTCTAAACGCAGATGTCTCCACATTTCACGACTCCTACCAGAGGGCGACGAGCGATTCAGTGCCTAGATGGCTAAATCAAGTAGGCTTTTACTTTCTCTACTACGTATAGTAAGCAGGGGAAGTGTTGTATTCCATCCAAAAATTGGATACCGAGATTTCACCAGAAATATATGTTTTGAGACCCACTGAATCCAAAAAAAGCATTTTTGGAAACATGTCCGTGTGTCTGTGTGTGTGTGTGTGTGTGTGTCTGTGAACAGCATAACTCAGAAACGAACAGTCGGATAAACACCAAACTTGATATTTAGGTTCAGTATCTTCCAGAGATGCGACACGAAGGTTTTCAAGAAAATCCCCCCACCCCGGATTACCCTTTACATGGTAGATTTTTCGAAAATTTTAATTTTCTCAAAAACGGCTCTAACGATTTTGATTAAAATATCATATGTTTAAGATATTTTCATGACAAATAAAACGTATATCTTGAGTTTTCTGGGAATGTTTCCAAAAGTATTCTTCATTGTGAACGACTTTTGCATAACTGGTAAACCATAAGAGAGAGACAAAATTTTACAACACATAAAATGTAGATCGCTTTAAAATACACAATTTATGTCATACATTTTTGTTGTTGAGTGAACCATTTTCGAGATACTGCTTGTTATTCCTTTAAATTTTCCAATACACTATTTCTCAAAACCGTTATTCATGTTTTTTGTCCTGGTAATGCAAAGAGAATGGAATACTCCACATAGCAACCACTTTTTAAAACATTTGACTATCGCTTAAAGTTCCCATGCACCTACAAGAAAATTAGGAATAAGATTAACATCTCGATTAACATGAAGCATGTGGAGAATAAGCGTTTGTAAAAATAGTTTGTACAATAGTAGAGAAAGTGAGTTAGACATTTAGTTAGACATTTAAACGGTTATTATAATTAAGCTATTGCTCAGCTATATATTCATGCGTGAATAATCTAGAATTGTGCACGTAATACAGGATGCCACTGCATGCGCGAAAATGTAAGCAGATACACACTCCACCTATGAATGCCAGCAGAACGCCCCCCAAAACTGAGGTGACGGCATAAATGGAAGCAAGTGTATAGTGATACAGCCATGACTTGCAGCTTACAAATGCTTGTTTTATTCAACGAAACTATCACAATGGTGACTATGAGCGCAAAAACAAACAACTGAAAACTAAAGCCCATTATTTGTCCAACACAATTATGTTTTGAAAGTGTTTTGATGAAGTGACTCTTGAAATAACTATAATATTGTGATTATGTCCAGTTTTTTTCAAATGCCACTTCTCTAAATTCTCAATGTCACTACTTTTTTTATCTTGTTCAACTTCATTGGGACTTCACTTGGTTCACAATGTGCATTAGTTCAATGTTCCCGTTACTACGCACGACGCGGGCACTTCTGAACTCTCACTCGCTGCGTAGTCGAACACAGGAGTTCTATAATCTTTCGTTCCGCAATAGCACTCACTGCACATCACAGTAGTCGTCACCCACTCGCTTGGAGAACCACACTTGATGTCGCAGCAGAAACGCCTCACCAACTCCTTACTCACTCACTCACTGACCCACTCAACTACTGCTTTCGTGAGAACGCTTATATAGCCAATGCAATATTCTACATAACATTTTAGAATTATCTAGGCTCACCTTCTAGAGGAGGGGGAGAGAAGCTTCCATAACAATCTAGTTATCCGCCGATAGTGCCTTGGTATTTACATGGACGTGAGCGTGACTTATCTTTGTTTATCTTCGAAAGCCTGGCGCTAACCTCTCTATAACCTTGGACCATAGCCGCTGCGTCACAATATGAAGCGTCTAACAAGTGTATAACGCAATAAAATAGTGTTTAGAAATCTTGCTTTCCATAGCCGCTCGGCAACAAGCACTTGGACTTGCTCGACCACGAGAAAAAGCTAGTGCATATTGAACACAATTTAAAGCAAACAATTCCTATTTTCTTTTAAGCCCGCCTGTTTCGTGGGACATGTTCTAACTGCCGCGCCTTGCTGGAGTGTATTTAAGTGTGCTATCCATATGCTTAATTGTGCCACTCTATGTGGTTCCCTGATGCCATGCAGTTTGTGAGTGCTTTAAGATGTGAATAAATCTACCCTAAAGGAGAATGAGAAGAAATTAAAAATAACGAATTTAAAATTGCAACGAAAGAAGCCTCAAATCCAGCACGGGAAAATTTACCTGCCCTAACGAGCAGATAACAAATAAGCCAATGAGTTTCTCATAATGTCCGGGAGAGGGGTTTCAGAGGGTGACCACCTCCTATAACCTCGGTAGGGTCAACAGCTTTCTAGCACACCGAGAACCACTGCCCTCGAGACCAACCCAATCCTTGTGCTAACGGTACGCAACGCCCGCACCACGGTAGCTGAAGGGGTCGGAACCCCCTCCCCTTGGAAACTTGGAAGTACACCCGAAATATGACAAGGAAAAGGAATTAAAAGCAAATTATGGAAAGGAAATCGTGGTAGGGAAGAAATCAAACTTGCCGATCCCGGGGAAACAACGAAAACCCCATGGGTCAGAGTGGGTGGTCGATGGGGCTCGAACCCGGGACCCTCCGAATGCGATTCGCACACGTTACCGCTATGGCACCTCGTTCGGTAAGTTGGGTATTTTTCGGACGTTTCGTGTTTCAGTTATGCTGTTTAGACACACATGGACAAGACTTTTTATGTGTACAGGACACCTCAAAACATGTATTTCTGGTGAAATCTTTACAACGACATTGTGAGAACACAATACTTCCCCTACGTACTGCAAGTATGTAGTACAGAAAATAAAAATATATAGAAATCCAAACTGCTACCTAAATGTTATGTAAATTCCACCCTCTGTCCTCTCATCAATGCCCACCGGTATATAAACCAACCTCTGCTAGCGTGTGGCGCTAAAACAATTATGTACAATTTCTGGAATCAGAGTCAACAAAGTGGACCTCTGGTTGCCATCAATGATTTTGTTAGCATATGTTTGCAGCGCCACAGCTCAAACTTCCACTAAGGTTCTGTATACGACCTTACAGAGCTGCAATTTGGCCCCCACGTTCTTAGGTTGCAAATGGGAAGAAGGAAAAGAAACCAAATTGCTGTTATTTATTAAACTCGTCCACAAATGAACCTACATTTTCTGCAATGGAGCGTTTCCCACAGTGTGCGAACTCGCCAAAAAAGAACAGCGTACCTGACATGCAACCCTCTCCGTAAATTTTCTTAATGTCTCGAACTTGCCTAAAAGATTCCTTCTGTCTTTTCTTAATTTTTCTTATTCCTTTTTTCACCGCCTAGAGTGCAGTTTCTCTGAACCGTTCGAATCGCCTTCTCATTTCCGTCTCATCATTTATTCCGTTCTCCGCATCTTCTGTTTCTTCTCCTCCATTACGTTATCCTCTGTCCAAATTGCACTCCATTTAACAAAGCCAGCGCACATCCCACAGTTCTTTCCGCCATATCCAAAAGAACTGGGAGGTAGAGAATTCCCCTTCCCCTTTTGTGTCCTGATTGGGTTTCTTTCTTTATGTGTTCTTCGCCAAACAACACAGTTGCAGGGTGAGACTGCCAGACATTAATTATGCAAGACGGAAGAGGATAATCGAATAGTGGCGGCAATCGAATTAATTTCCAATTACGTGAACATTTTAAGCATTTTAATAAGATGGTATACCAGCTTAATTTCCATGATATTTTATGACTACGCAGCAACCTTCCTCAGTGAATCTTCTTGATCTAAAACTGAGCATTTGTTCGAATCCCGCTTACGTCAAGACATTTTGCTGAGACTTTTATTCAAATTTTTTCATCAGTCTTTGTTGAATAAATAGCCTTAAGTGAAATTAAGAGTCCTATACCTCTAAAGAAATTTGTAAAATTTATCACACATTTTGGAAGCTATAACATTGCTATAAAATTTAACAGCCATTAAACCCAATATTTTTAAGTTTGCTGAAGGAATTTCGTGAAGGAACTACAACGCTTTGTAGGATTTTATAAATAAATATCCACATGTTATTGCTAAACTTATTCGGATTCTTCTTTTATACGGGTAGAAGGATGTTATCCTCTTAAACAGCTGATTTATGTACAAACACAAATGGAAAAGTATATTACCGTTATAGATTACGAAAGCTTATTTCAGAGCAATTTTCATTATATAATAATTCATATGTGAAAGAATTCAGATAAATATTAGTAAAATATATAATAGAATAGCAACTAACAAAACTAGGTTTCTTTTATCTACTCTTTCTTCCGTAAGCGTCTCATTTTGCCGGAATTTAACACTTTTGTACTGTATAATTCGCAATTTTATCCACCCCCCGCCTTTTCCTCGAGATGACCAGATGGGATGCTTTGCCATATAGTATGGTTTCTAGTGAGATGAACATACACGCCCAAGTAACGACATTCTGGCCGTTTGTACGTTCCATACTGGCTGTTGGATATGCCTTACGCCTGTGACAGCAGCGCTCTTGCAACTAGCAACGTCCTCCGGGTGAGGAGAGAACAGAAACACATCGACCCAAACACTCAGAGGCAAAGTGACATCGTAAGGATAACAATGCCACGGTCCAGCTCAAGCGCTGGCAAGCATACAAAATACCTTTAGGCCTTTTCCAAAATGCGTACATCATGTTTGGGCAGAAACTGATCTAAATTTATTATTGCATTCTTTGCCTTCCGTGAAAGGAAATATTTTTTTAAGTAGGAGTGGTACAAAGCAGTAATATATGAGCAGTTTAGTGAACGTTATAATGCTTTCAATGTGCCAGTAAAACAGATAGAAAGGGAATATTATTAATGTTATCATCATTACTACTTTATTATTAATATTATAAAACTTTAAAACATGATATGCTCGGCGCTAGGCAGTCGTATAAGCGATAAGTAGCGCTCGCATAAACACCGAGAGTGCTATCGACAGATAACCAGAGTTTCCTGGAACTTTCGTTTCCCCTTTCCTTCAGAACGCGTGTCGAGATGGATCTAAAATGTTCTGTGGAAGATTTCATTGCCTATTCAAGCGAGCGTTCTCGCAAGAGCGAGTTGAGTCGGCCAGTGAGCGAGCGAGTTGGTGGATGAGTTTCCAATGCAACGAGGGGTGCCGTTCTCCGAGCGAGTTTGTAGCGACTGCTGTTGCGGGGCGACAGATCGCGGAGGTCTTGTGTTCCTTTCCCAGCAAGCGAACTGTCCAGAAGAAGAGACTACGTCACAAGGATTTTAAAGGGAGCGCTTTTAAAGCAACTAAAGTAATGCCAGAATAAAATTGTTATTATGATGTTCTCATTTTAAAGCCAGTCATTATGAAATATAATGTCCACTTACATTCTTAAATTGTTGGAAATAATGTTTGAAACTCATAAAAAATTAAATAATGGGATTTTGGTGTTAATATATCATCCGTACTATTCCTGCACATTTAGACCTATAACGTTTACAACAATCACCCGTCTGGTTAATAACGCTCCATAGCAAAGGCGTCTAGGCTTCAGCATTGTTTATAGCTTCTAGTAATTACAAATATTGTAGTACTATTAAGAAATGATACAATGAATCGAAATTTACGTTCACGTTACAACGTCGCAACAGCAGCTGAAGAACGAGCCATGCACACTTCTCACCGCTCGCGCTGTGGCTATCGCTTGCCTGCTCACTATCAGCATCTTCGGTTAAACAATGTTTATTACCAATAATGTGTTTCGTTTATATTTCCTTTCATTTGGGTGTTTAAATAAAAATAGAATTGTTAGCAAATATTCTTGTTTATGAAATGTTTAAATGTAATAATTTACCTTGTTTTATTGCACATCCAGAAATTGTTATACAAGCTGCTCATTTTATTTTATTTGTTCCCAGTGAATTCTTTGATAAGTTCCTAAGCTTTTCGTTTAACGGGTAACAAATGAACCTTAAATTTAAAACAATTGTTAACCTTAATTGTTTTATTAAGTTAAACAAGTATGTTTCGGTTTTAATTGCGGTCATTAAAAACTTCGCTGAAGATATAGTCTTAAGAACTGCCTCGGGAATTAAATACTACTAATAATAAGAGTTACAATTCCCGTACAACAGCAACAACTTCACAGTGACGCTGGAAAACGCGAACATTCCATTCAGCGACAGGCCTGTCAGATTCGACCGTCAAGTGTGATATTGCCCACCTGTAAGGGATAGCGCGTTATTATCAAACGTTTCTGCATTTCAAAGCGTCTGTGTACAAATATATGATAGACAGAACAAACGTATTGCTTTCGTTTTTCAATGCACTTCTCGATTTCTCTCCCTCTCTCTCTTTCTCTCTCTTTCTGATTAAAGGATGACATCTACGCCGGTATAACGATACCAATGGCATATATCCCTTAAGAGATTCATTAGTATCATGATCCTGTCTTTATGTCCGCCAAATACTTTCCTTTGATTTATAATGTTTGAGAAAATGAGGCAAAAAGGGGAGCCTAAATGGCAACTTTATGTTTTTTGTACGGTCTTATAAATTGGAATGCCCTTTCATCAATTTGAAAATATATATACA
Source organism: Deroplatys truncata (assembly GCA_030765065.1). Lineage (NCBI taxonomy): Eukaryota > Metazoa > Arthropoda > Insecta > Mantodea > Mantidae > Deroplatys > Deroplatys truncata. The sequence goes on from CM060979.1 coordinate 93,163,324, forward strand.
TTGTGACTTGATACAGTTCTAACTGCTACTTCACTAAAGTAATCTAATTCAAATTTTCACATTCAGTTCACCAATGTGATCCAATCCAATTTTATTGTCCTTGTCCCTTCACTTAGTTCTGTCACTTCACCTTCTTCGCGATGTAGTGGCGTAATGAAGTACGCACGACGCAACCACTTCTTCGGATGGTTCCCCCGACGGAAAGTCGAACAAAACTCTCCCTTAATCTCTGGCAGTACGAATACTCACTGTATACTTGGATGCAAAGAAAGAAAAATAAGTGCCGATGTTAATGGAATGCTGTTTTGTTGGTAAGGAATTCCTCCCCATTCTGGCACCATCCCACGTCTTACCTAGTTCTAACTACCCAAGTTGATTGGCGGCTTTTGCATTGCCTTTCTTTTCGCGATGGCGGATGTGCACCAGAAGCTAGGATCCAAGGTAGTTTTAGATTCGTTGAGAAAACAATCGATTCTGTTTTGTTAATGTTCTTCCGTAGGCTGAAAAACAGAATGAAAAAGCATGCAAGTCGACATTGGGGCATGTTATCTCAAGAAAAGTTAAGAATGCCTTATGCTTTACCGGAAAAATTGGAGTCACATGGAGAATTTCAAGACGTGTTATCATATCGACATCTTAGTTCAGATGGCAGAGCAGCGGTACGGGAAGCCGAAGGTCGGTGGTTGGAATCCCGACTATAGTATTGAATTTTTTACTCGCGTTTACCTTTCTATAGTTAAGCAGTATTTCCATAGTTATTATCTTAAATAAGTGTTATTATCAGAGTTTTGCAAGTAAAGAAATATAAAGAATGTTTCCAATGCTTTTAATGTAATGCGAAAATGCTATGTTTTGCACTTTTTTGTAATGCTTTTTCGTTTTGCATGGTTCATTTCATATAAATTAGTTTCTTACCATGCCTATAATCTTGTTCTTTAGGAGAAATAATTTTCGGTTTCTTGTCCATATCCTTTATTTCTTTCAATGTACATAATAAAGGGGACATTGTTTACAAGCCAGTTTCATCCAATCACTTCACTTTGTTCCTTATGTGTAATTAAATGTATCCTTATATTTACATGTATTTTATTTTAAGTTCTAATTTTATATGACGTATCTTATGGCGTGTAATCTCTACAAGATACAAATAAATATCTATCTATCACATAATGTTTGTCTTACCCCCTCCCCCAGTTTCCTTCGCTCCTAGCTGGAAATCCACTACTGTTCATTGGTTAGAGTTTGAGTGCCAACCTTTTGACATCAGACCAATAAGAGATGCACAGATTTCACAAGCGTCTGGTGAGTACCTTGTAGCCATTCAGGTGAAATGCTTCCGTTTTCCACCCTTCTCGCCGCTCACTTTCTCCAAACCAATTAAGAGATTAGCACATCCGGGTAGGTATGGAACACAACTGATAAGGGGATTTTGCCAACACTAAATAAAGACTAACAATATAGGAAACCAAAAACATCGGCACGTTTTTTGCACCGGAGTGTAGGTTACCTCGCAACCTCATTCGGAGAGCACACTGAACAATCAGCAGTTTATGTCGCGCTCACCATTAACTCGCTTACTCGCGAGAACGCTAGCTTACATAGCGATTTCAAGAATGTTCGAGAGGCGGGAAGAAGGGAAACTGCAGAAGATTCTGGTTATCTCTCAATAGCGTTTCTGGTGTTTACGTTGGGCGAGAGCGTTACCTATCTCCCCGTATTTCCTACCAGCCGTCGCTCGGCACCAACCAATTGATAGCTCGGCACGCAGCAGCGTCACATTATATGTTGTTGTGTGCATGTGTGTGTATTATAATCATTGTTACAATACCCGAACATTTTAAATACATTTTTAAAAACATAACTGTCATTCTGTACTATGAATTCTGCAGGACTTCACAGAAAAGCTACCATGGGTCGTACACTCTTTGGGGTAGAAAAATGAATTTTATCTTATATTTTTTTGGACGGTTGGTTCTACAAATTGACAACACTAGTAAATACAGTAGTTTCCGTGTATGCTATCACGTGGTTTATTTCCTTGCAAATATGTGAGTCTTTCTCTCCAGTTTTACTTTGAACAGGTTTTTTTGTCAATAATAATTCCTGTCATAATCTCATGAGCATATCTGAGCATAATTTGTTAATAAAACCAACACGTTAATACTATTGTGGGTAAACCTTGTTGTTAACAAGACGGTTGTTTTTCACATTAATTTCTGATAAATGTTAATAAAAGTGTACAATTTAGAAAAATTCTGTCTTGCTTAGTTAAGAACTTATTACATAAAACTAGATGAATTAATTCAGATGGTAAGCTTCTACATCCAGTAAAAACTTCAGTATGCGATAATGAATAGTTTCTAACCTAATGGGTCATTAAATTAGCAAATTTAATAATGATGGGTTAGAGCTTTAAAGTCTCCTTTATTCTTTTTTAAAAAATAATGTTTAAAAACGGAAGTTGCGACATAAAGTTGTGATGAAAATATGTGTGTAATAGAACATTTGAAAGTATACTTGAAATTTTTATAATAAACCTGCATGCCTGAATAATGCAACACAATAAGTAGAAAACTTCGAATATTTATGTAGTGTCAAAACAAGAAATGCTCTATGTTGACCAGTATCAACAGTTTAACCTCCCATTAAAGTTTACATCCTCGAGCCCATTTTCAAGCACAATTATTCACCATACGATATGATTAATCTTCTGAAGGACATTAGAAAAAGAATAGAGATACTACGAATAGTTAAAACTCAACGTATACCACATATCTGGTCCTTTCTATCAAATATAAACACAGTAATAACATCAAAATGTATCTGATTTCATACATCGGGGAAATGTTCAAGAGTGGTCAAAAAGTCGTTTTACAGATTTTCTGTTTATACCTTCTGGTTTCATATTCTACTTTCAGCTTTCCAATAGCTGTGATATTTATCAGGTAATCTAGAAATTTAAAACTTGGTGCGCATTTATTTTGCCTTATACTGCAGTTCTTAAATGTGTTTTTCTCCAACCTTTTTTTTTCAGCACCTCGCAATATTCAAATTTCTCCATATAATGCAAATCTCAACCAGTTTTCTTGAAATGTTCAGTATTGTTGTAGAACTGCTGAACAAACAAACTGAATTGTTTTTTATACAACTCATACTTATTGAGCAATTAAATACTTAATACTTAATACAAATAATGAGGAAACGTCTAACATCAATACTTGGGGAAGTTTTTAAACCAAACTAATGAACATTTCCCAAGGACTTTCAACTCAGAATTGTTATTATGAGTTTAGTAGTACAGAACTTAAATTTTGAGCCAGAAGTCTTTAATCATCATCCCGAGGAGCATTTTGAAGAAGTGAAAAATCAGAACCTAAAATTTCAATAACTGATTTCTCAATAATGATTCAATTTAGAGGTTCCAAAGTTGATATTTTATGTTTATGGCACAGGCCAGTTTTCACACGTAAATTTGAAGTTGATTGGTTAAGAATTGGGCATTTAGTATCTTCACCCATCGCATGCTTAAACTATTAGAGTTAATGAAGCTCATCGCATGTGTGGAATAAGCATATCATTGCCCATGTGATGTCTCGCGTATTTCGGAAATGTAAAAGAATCGGAAATAGGTGCAGTGGCTTCCCCAAGTACCTCTTTTTCTTCACTGTACAGTACAAGACACAGCTGTTACATCAAAGTAAAAGAACATCAAAGGGATTTGTCACAATAAGTCAATTAAAATGCATTTTCTTTGTTTCTTTTATGCGCTTATACATGGTGTCTCAGAATAGCAGACGTTTCTCCGGCTAGACAACCCATGCCTGTACCGGAAGAGTACAGACATGCCGAAAATACATTGCGGTGTTTGTCCCGCACCCTACTTCCAAGTCTCTTCCTTTTAGAGTTTGCGATACTTCTATTTATTAGTGAGGTTTAAGTCGGTTCTCAAGCGATGGCATGTTTGTGCATTTCTGACTATAGAAAGACTCGCTTTAAATAAGGCATGCGCAGGCTTGACTCGCTAAAGTAGTCCACGAGCAGGTACTGCCAGTACGCTAGTGATAACCATCGGAAGGCAGTAACAACCCGTACGGTCTGGGAAGGTTACCCTTTCAAGCCCTATGTTTCATTCTACTGTTCCACCAGTATCATAAAAATTGTTACATGAAATAATAGTAGTAAAATACTCTAATTAAAAGAAATTATTTACTTTTTAATTTTATAACCTTACCCAATAAATGCCAGCCATATATACAAATTATAAGAGTTTTAAACCAGATCATACATTGGTGTGCAAAACCTAAGGACGAAAGTAATCTTCGCATGCTGTGACACTGCCAAGTAACAGCTCGATGAAACTTGAATCATACATGGAAGGAACTGCTACGGTATGCTACAGTAGGCAACAAAACGAAATATGCAATGAGACGAACAGAAATGCCACTTTTATTCATAGACCATAAGCTACACTAAAGTCAGTACAACATATGATGGCTCCTCTAGATTTACAGAAAGAGATACATGGTGTTTAAAAGGATGTATGATCACCACGGACAGCAATGCATGCTCTGCATCATGCTTCCATGCTGACCATAAGGTTGGTAAGCAGTTCTTATGGTAGGGCATTCCATTCCTCCACCAGCGCGGTTGACAACCGTTTGATGGTCGTTGGTGCATGTGGATGTGCTGCAATGCGTCTCCCCAAACCATCCTACACGTGTCCGATGGGATTTAAATCGGGATAACGGGCAGACCAGTCCATTCGCCGAATATCCTCTCGTTCCAAGAGATCCTCCACCTGCGCTGTTCAATACGGTCGCGCATTGTCATCCATAAAAATGAAGTCAGGGCCTACTGTACCCCTGAAAAGACGCACATAGAGAAGGAGTACGGTATCACAATAACGTTGACCAGTGAGCATACAGTGTTCAAAGATTTGGAGGTGGGTGCGCCCATGCAACATTATGTCTCCCCAAGCCATAACACCCGGACCACCAAAACGATCATGTTCAAGGATTTTCCTGGGTTTATTACGTGTTCCCACCTCTCGCCAGATGAGTATACGTCAAGAATCACTGCTTAGACTGAATTTGCTCTCATCCGAGAAGAGCACACGCAACCCCATTCCTCGTTGGTCCTATTTTGATGCTCCTGTGACCATCACAAACGGCGTCGAAGTGCGGATGTTAATGGAACACAACGTACAGGCCGTCGGGCAAAGAGACCACCTCTGTGTAGTCGCCGTGCCACTGTGTATCGTGAGATTGCGTGCCTAACTGTACTGTTAAATGTAGTTGCAATTGCACCCTCTGTTTGGCGTGGATCCCTTCTTGCCTGTTGCACAATGTAGTGGTCATCTGCTGCTGTAGTTGAGCATGGTCGACCACCACCTCTCCTTGGGACAGCAGTGCCTGTGGTTTCGAAGGTTCCCCATGCACGTGAAAGAATGCTGTGAGCAATTACAAACTCTGAGCAACACTCGTCACACTTCGCCCTTCTTCCAGTTTCCCTATGTTTCTTTCCCGTGTGAAGTCATCCAAATGGTGTTTACGGACCATGTTGCAATGAAGAGCACCACTACAGTGCACCATAACAGCTCGCTAATTGCCACATACCGTCTTGTCCTGTTTCGTCAGCTGCCCCGTGTTGTGGGACCAGACCCATTTGGCACTATAGGCTCGCTACACTCACGCCATGTGACGTACAGCTTTCTGTGTACGCGTGAGAGACCTCTGGCAACATACTCCCGCATCTTCATCTACTTCCACCAATAGTTCATTTGTTATGTTAGTTTACCCATCTCGTCCTTAGGTTTTACACACCAGTGTAGAATCAAAACGTAAGGAAAGACTTGGCAAAAAATAAATTATACAGAGTGCTCAAAACTACTCGTTGAAATTAATACAGGTGGTAGAGAACATCAAAACAAAAATATTTCGATAAGGAACATTTATGGTTCCTAACGGTAATTTATGATGCTAGAGACGATTTACACGGAAGGTTAATTACAGCAGTGCCATTCACAGCAACTGCTCGAATGCGCGACCATTGACCTATATGCACGCAGTATATCGTCGGAATATATCGATTGTCGTGTCTGTTCGAAGATCCTGGCATGTTCGCAATGGTACCAGCAGCGACGGCAATTCTAGCGACGAGGTCTTCGTCTGTTTCCACATCGGTTTTATACCCCAGCTGCTTCATATGCCCCCAGAGGAAGAAACCCAGACACATGAGGTCAGGTGGCCAGGCCACATGGCCACATTGGTCGATCCATCGATTCACGAAGGTGGCTCTCGGATGGAAATAGAAATGGGCTGACTTCCCAACGTCCTTTGTCTAACATTCAGAGGTAAATCCTCCAGCAGCTCTGGCAGCATATGTTCCACGAAGATGTGATAGCTCCGTCCGTTGAGGCTGAATGGAAGAATGTATGGTCCAATCAACCTATTGCCGAGAATACGTGTTTCCAAGCAAACCCCAGAACCAACCCTTCGTACACAGAGCAGGTTTGAAGGTCAGCACACATTCCCAGGCAGAGACACCGACACAACGGCTTACGTCAGCACCATTCATATACAGTTCCCTAACTTCATAACTTGACTTTAGAGATCATATGTTCCTTATTGAAATATGTTAGTTTTGATGTTCTCTACAAACTGTATTAATTTGAACGAGTAGTTTTGGAGCACCTGTATATTATATACATTAATTACATTTTAGATTTTTTGTTGGTGTTTTTTCACAATGGAAAGTTCCTCTTGGGGTTGCAAGACATTATAGTATAAAAGAATATACACAACTTTTAGTCAATAAATAAACAACCGTGTTATTGTCTGTATTTTTTATGAATAAACTGAATGTATGCGTAGAACATGTTTAAGATTAAGATGTGATAGTCTACTTCTGTTGCCAGACTTGAGTATTTTCATCACTGAGAAAAGCTTGCCATAAGTACGTCGATCCAGACATACGCAACATCCTATCAGCATGACTATTAAGACGTGGATTTCTAACACGAGGGAAATTGTCATAGAAGCCTGATAGATTTTTGCTTGTAATGAATTTGTTCTTTAATTCTCCACCTACTAGTGCAACCTATAGTACAGTGCACTACAGAACAATTGACTGTGACATTACACATCTAAGCAAATACAATGCGACCGCTACCCGCCTAACCGATCGCTGCTTTTCCCAGCATCCTCACATCGCTGCTTTAAGTAATTATTATTTATTTAATATTACCATTAATTATTCCTTATTTGACAGTTACGCTAACACTACCTACCCCAGTCTTCAATTCCTTCACCATATTGTAACAAATAAGAACCAGTTGCTGTGAAACACACTTTAATTACCTACTAGGCACTCAGCGTAGCAAAAATGTTACACCTGAGTCACTTTTGACACAAACTCGAAACATAACACAACTCATCCGTCGAATCACAACTCACAATTGAAATTTTCACTTCGCAACCTCTTAACTTACAAAGCGTAGCTCCGGGCTAAAGCAGGTCCTTATATATGTCTCGCATTTAAAGACAGTCCACTAGCACTTACAGAAAGGAATTTTATGGAACAGGTAAGCGGTGGACAATGGCTATTTTTCCGTACTGACTATTGTTCCGACGGCCGGTCGAAGGCCCCCCCCCATCCAGACGCAGGACCGAGAGGCGCTTACCGGCGGTCCTCAAGTAGCCCCGCACGCGCGGTTACAATATTGTCAAGATGATAAAATCTGTTAAACACGGAATGAATTAACCTATTTAATTTTTGGGGTTTGGTAGGTGATAGTTTTGTTTTCCACCTTTTATCTATGAAGATATAATGGGTATTGTACGAAAAACATTTTCTGTGCTCGAGACTATGGTCCATTGGAATTTCTCACCTTTGTCTTCTCAGATGTCACTGCCAAGTCACCAAAAACATCTTGTCGACTACACTGCTGATGATATCTGCCACAATCGTAGATGAAATATCTGTGAAGCGGATGAATTCCAGCCTCATAGCCCGAAAAACCCTTTTCGTTTTGACTCAGGCCACTAGAGCCCTCGCTTCTTTAGAGAAGAAGTGGTGAATTTGTATTTCAATACAAATTTAAAAACACAATTTCATATTATATTTGTATTTTGTAAGTATGGCTTCAGATTACAAATGGAAATAAACTCAAATAGAGATGGCCTTTCACATATACAAAATTTAAGCAGAGCACATGACAGAATAAATTGCTATCTTCTTCAAAGCTTTCATGTAGTATTATTGGGGTATTTGGTTTTGAGATTGTAACATGAAATACAAAAACTTACTTGTAAACCTCGAAGATGTTTACTTCTGCTGTAAACACAATGTTTGAAATCATACACATAACTAAAAACTATAGTTTGTGAATAATGAGAAACATCATCCACGAAATTACAGTTTTAGGTTACGTTTAGCCACAATAATTGCAAACAAATGTTTTCTTTACGCATGCCCATTTGCAATACAGCATATATTGGATCCATATTTCTCCTCTTTTCATTACAGTAAGTACATTCAGTATATTTACAGTCTGATGCTTGATCTTGAACTGGAATTTACATCACTGATTCCTACGATTAAATCGTAATGTCGGATGGATCCATCATCTGAATCTCACTCACTGTAATTAAGCTTTCTTTTTGGCTTTAATTTCTTTATATTTTCTGTGTGGAATAAATATTGTGACGTGTTGGTAGCACTGGGAATACTAGTGTTGGCTACACGGACACGATGTTACGTATTGTAAAAGGGAGGGGATAACGTGCTACTTGCAGCAAGGTCAGGAAATCTCTCTCTTCTTTTTGTGTCTGGCAACGGAAGAGATAGCACGTAGTAGGCATGGAGGTCCTCGTGGAAGCAGATACAAAATGTAATCTGTGATTTTCGGTGGAATATAGTGGCCATTGAGGCAGTATTTTTAACACTTAAATAATTTCAGTCTAATTCTATAATATGTAAATTCAATAACATCCCGCCTTAAAGCAATATGTGTACGTAATAATCTGTAAAATGTATGTAACAATCATTGCATATGCTTATATTATTGTATACATGTTCAATAATGTTATATGAATGCATTACGTAATTTAATAATGTAGGATCTGTGAGAAATAGGTTCAAAGTTGCTAACAATGAGATAACAATTAGGTAACCTTGAGGCAATAATGAATTTGAAAGTTTCATACTACTACTTGTGATTCTTGGAAGCAAGAATGTAATTTTAGTGAGAGTTTATAAAAATGCCAATCAACAAACAGAAAAAGCTTTAGTTAAATGAAGGTAATCTATTGGATTAGGAATACCCAATCAGAGACTTGAAATACAGAAATTTACAAGTTTAGGCGGTTGAAATCAATTCAGTTGCCTGCAGACAGTGTTTGTAACCGGATGCGAGATGCGTCCTCTAGAGATTTAATACGTATTCGTGTGAGATGAAAAATAAGTTTACGTGTTAAAAAGTACGAGTAATTAATAAAACAATCTCACAGCCCTCTGTCAATGAAGTGTTATTTAAATCGTATCAAGTATTAATAAAAGTAGTGAAGTAAAATTATAACCGGTGTAAGCCTACATTCTTAAAGTCGCACCACAACCCTGCCAAGACATCCATGTCTCTAAAATAAATACTGACGCAGCTGAGGCAAACATAAATACCTAATATTTAAAGAAATAGTCAAAACTTAAAGTTAATATTTTTAAACTTAGGGCGAAGGCTACCAGAAAGCGGGTACTATACGTGTGGTTGCAACGAATTTCAAGTTCGGTTCCCCAACAGTTGAAATATAATACAACTCCTTCAATACGACCTACTTCAAATTGACGTCCAAAGCGTGTTGCAAACAAGTTACAACAAAACAACTACTTCAAATCTGCTTTTCCATACGTGAAACAATAACTTTCTCAAATTGACGCCCAAAGCGTGATGCAAATAACGTAACAAACAACCACTTCACCATCCAAAGTTGAGTTGGTGTGATTATTTTGAACAGGTAATCCTATTACTTAATCCTGCAATTTTAAGCATGTTTTAAGTATATTTTAAATTCATTTTAGTCTTGCCCCCGTCGGCCTCGTGTTAATGTGAGAAGTAAAGTAAATTCCCGGGTACCTTTGTGCTCTACCATATAAATTGTGTCATTAATATTCGAGGTTACGACAATATATATTGAATTATTATTATATTTTCCTTTCTGGAATTGTGGCCCTGTTAGTTAAGGGACGGCTCACCATTTCAATGTTTTAATCAGCAAGCTTCCGCTGATAGGAGAGTCATGTAAACGTAACAATAATTTAGAAATATAATTCTGCAAACTAAAACAACTAAAGTGCTGTTATTCGCTGTCTTCATATTAGCATTTTTCCTATAGAAAATAAAGTATCACAGCAGAACAACTTAGCCACAGAGAACGTTAAAGAAGCAGAAATATCAAATCTTTAATCAAAAATTGCTTCAGTTACTTCAGTTACCACCTACTTGCCATTATTACAAATCTCGTGTCATAATTCTTTGCGCATCCAGGGGCTTAGAAATCCATTTATAAACTGTTTTAAGTCTTTGTTTATGAATAATAAAGGCTAATCCACGGAGATTTATACAAAAATATCTACATACAGATGCTAGCATGTGTTTTAGCTACATATTAACCCTTTGAGCTTCATCCTTTCTCCGAAAAACCAAACTTTTCTTGGGTTTTCGCTATACTAATGTGTGCCAAAAATCTGATGTGTTACAGTCACATAAATTTCTCTACCCACTATCGTTCTACAGGCTATTATTACTTTGTGTGAATCAAAATACTTAGGTTCTTCAGAAATAGTTTCATTACACATTTCATTGTAGCTATATCGGGGATGAAGGAAACAGTCGACGGGCAGGTTTCTAAAAGCTAGTCGTAAGTGTTGGCCTTCAAATTGCATATACGTTCATGATAATACGCGAAACAACTGAATTGCGAAGCACTTTACGAAGATGACAGTGTTGAAAAATTCAAACCACCAAGTGAGGTGCAACGGTAACGTGTGTAAGTCGCATTCGGAAGTTCCCGGGTTCAAACCCTTCCGGGCCCGAACAATCTGAGCAAAGGTTTTTCGCGGTTTTCCTTGCTCGTAGGCGAATGCTGGGTTGGATAATTTGATCCACGAATTTTTCTAACATCTCTTTCATCACTACATTTCATTTCCTTCTTCTTCACCGCCATACCAGACATTGCGTTGCTCACCCATCCTGGATATGCTATGATCCAGAGTTTGTTTGCCACTCGACAGTTTACTGACCCAAGGTGCCTGTAAGTCCTTGGGAGTGTAAGCGCTACAACAAAGAGGAGAATAAGAAGAATAAGAAAATAATAAGGCACATCTCGAAAATGGTTGATGTCAAGGAAAAGTTACTTGAAATAGATCGTGTGCTTTAAAAGGGATCTACATTGTGTAGTACGTTTATTTTCTATTTATAGGTTTGCCGATTAAAAAAATGAAGTAGGTTTCTTGCTGCTACGTATGGAAAGCCAGTTTGAAGAAGATGTATTATATTTCAACTGTTGGGGAGTCGAACTTTAAGTAGTTACAACCGCACGTATGGTAAAAAGTTTCCGGTAGCCTTCGCCCCAAATGTACTTTCGGGTGGCCTTTGCTCCAAATTTAAAAAAAAATATTAACTTTGTAATTTTTGGCTGTTTCTTTAAATATTATATATTTATGTTTGCCTTGGCTGCGTCAGTATTAATATTTTTTAGAGACATGAATGTCTTAGCAGGGAGTGATGCGACTGAAGAGTGTAGGCTTACAGATTATAATTTTACTTCACTCCTTTTATCAATGCTTGACACGATTTAAATAACACTTCACTGATATAGAGAGAGCTGTGAGTTTGTTTATTAATTACTTGCACTTTTTAAACTATTTTTGTCTCTCACAAAATATGTATTAAATTTCTGCAGGACGCATCTCTCGTCCGGTTAGAAACACTGTCTACAAGCAACTAACTTCTGAATTTGTACAATTTACCCTATTTCAGTTTCTGATTGACTAATCCTACTCCAATAGAATACTTTTATTTAACTTCAGGTTTCTTTCTGGTTGTTGATTGGCTATTTATAAACTGTCTCAAAATTTACATTATTGTTACTCCAATAATGACTAGTAGCATTATTAAACTTTCTTACTCATTATTCCCTCAGGGTTACCTCATTGTTACCTTATTGTTAGCAACTTTTAAACTATTATTCTCACAGCTCCTAGGTTATTAAATTACGTAATACATTCACATAACATTATTGAACATGTACATAATAATATAAACATTAATACAATGACTGTTACATGCATTTTATATATTATATTATACACAGATTGCTTTAAGTCGGACTGTTATTATGTTTTGTATTATATAATTTGACTGAAATCATTTAAGGATTAAAAACACTGCCTCAAAATATACAAAATTCGACGGGCCCTTAAATCCCACTCATTCTTTCGAATGAAGCGGAGTTCATAGACTATTTCCTGAAAATTCAAGATATACATTTTGTCATGCAAATATCTTAAAACATGTGGTACTTTAACCAAAATCTTAGGGATTTTGAGAAAATAGAAATTTCAAAAATTCGTCCATGTAAAGGGTAGTTTAGAGTGTGGTATTTTCTTGAACATCCTCGTCTCGCATTCTTGTATGATGCTAAAACTGAATACTAAGTTTGGCATTTATTTGACATTTCCTTTTTTTGTACCTTTCACGCACGCACGCACGCACACACCCACACATGGATCTTTTTATAAAATGTTTTTAATATTAATATTATTGGGAGCTCAAAAAATATATTTCCAGTGAAATATCCACATCGAAAATTTTAGTGGAAGAGAATATCTTCTGTATCTCCTAGGAATGTGGTAGAGAATGTAAAAATCTGATGTGTTGCACTTATATAGTTTCCCTACTTTTGTACAAACTATTTCTACAAACGCTTATTCTCCATATACTTCATATTAATCGAGATAAGCTTCTGCAGAATCTTATTACTAAGTTTCTTGTAGGTGCAAGGGAATTATGGTAAACTTAAAGCGACAGTCAAATCTCATAAGAGCTGGTCGCTACTTGGAGCATCCATTCCCTTTATATGTCCATAACCTATAAAAAAAGAATAACGAATTATCATTTGAGAAAAGTATACGTATTGGAAAATTCAAACAAATAACAAGAAATATCTCGGAAATGATCCACTCAACAACAAAAAATATATTACATAAATTGTGTGTTTTAACGAGATCAGTATTTTGTGTATATCTTACGGTTTACCAGTTATGCAAGTCATTCAGAATGAAGGGGACTTTTGGATACATTCCCAGAAAATTCAATATATACATTTCGTTTGCCATAAAAATATCTTAAACTTATGGTATTTTAATTAAAATCATTAGAGGCATTTTTGAAAAAAATCAAATTTTTTGAAAAATGTTCAATGTAATGGATAAACTGGGGTGGGGATATTCTTGAAATTCTTCATTTCCAATCATTGGAAGATACTTAACTCGAATACCAAATTTGGTATTTATACGACTTTTCATTTTTGAGTTATGCTGTTCACAGACACAAACACACTGACATGTATCCAAAAATGCTTTATTTGGACTCAGGGCACCTCAAAACATGTATTTACGGTGAAATTTCGGTATAGAAATTTTGGATGGAATGCAATACTTCCCCTACTTACTATAAGTAGTAGAAAAATAAAAAATTATAGCAACTGATGGAATAGTTTTGAGATTACTATTTCACTAATCCCTTCTTTTAGTAAGAGCCCCTATGGTTTAATTAATCTCGCTTGCAACATTTTCAAGTCGCTTTGTTTCCTTACCTGAACAATATCTCAGCTTGTCAAACTATGCGTTTTCAGGATCTTAAAGGAGGGGCTTGGCGTGTGACCTTTTCCTTTAGCGAACAGAGATTTGAACCTTCTGACATTTGCCTTTGTTAATTTCCTTATGGAACCGCATTTCAATGTCATTATGACGACTACCTCCGAATGTGAACTGCTTTTAGGAAGTCAGGTACAAACGGAGCCACACTTCTGCTTCGTCCTAGATTACGCAGGTAGTGCTTTCTCTATTACATATAGTAAGTAGGAGAAGTATTCGATACCGAAATTTCACTGGAAATACGTGTTTTGAACCCCCTGAATAAAAAAGCACTCTTAGAAAAAACTCCGTGTATGTGTCTGTGTGTCTTTGAACAGCATAGCTCAAAAACGAAAAGTCGGATAAATACTAAACTTGGTATCTAGATTCAGTATCTTTCAAACATGCGACACCAACATTTTCAAGAAAATCCCCCACCCCACACTATACTTTACATAGAGCATTTTTGGAAAATGTTGATTTTCTCAAAAATAACCCTTAACGATTTTGATTAAAATATATATTTAAGATATTTTCATGACAAATAAAATGTATATTTTGAACTTTCTGGGAATGTCCCCAAAACTCCTCTTCTTTCTGAATAGTTTTTGCATAACTGGTAAACCGTAAGAGATAGACAAATGTTTTCTGCACAAAAACTGTAGAGCTTGTTAAAACACACAATTTATGTTATATCCTTTTTTTGTTGAGTGAAGCATTTCCGAGATATTCCTTGTTATTTGTTTGAATTTTCCAATACTTATACTTTTTTCTAAAATGGGAATTCGTTATTCTTTTTCTTTATGTCCTGAACATGCAAAGAGAACATGCACCTACAACAAAATTGGCAATAAGATAGTTTCTGCAAATATTTATTTCAAATAACACGAAGTAAATGGAGAATAAGCGTTTGTAAACGTAGTTTGCAAAGGAGTAGGGAAAGTTATGCGAGTGTAACACAGATTTTTTTCACATGGCGTAATAAAATTGGTATAATTTTCACTTTTATCTTCCAAAGAATGCAGAATTGCTCCTGTATAGAATAATATCATTTAAGAGTGCTAAGTAAAAGAACTCCAGATGGAAAAAATGCGGTAAAAAAGCGGCGGTGACACAATCTGAAAACTGATAATCATTAATTAAAGTTAACGATTATTATTTAATATTTTCTCTCCCGCTACTTAAGACGGAGGAAGTATTATACTCAACTTAAGCATTGGTCACCGAAATTTCACAGCAAAAACGTATTCCAAGGACGCCTGAATTCAAAAACGCTTATAAGAAATGTGTCGTGTGCATGCATAAAACTAAATTTGGAATCCTAGACGACTGTGGTATTTATGTATGTTAGGCCACTATATAAGGCAAACTAACAAAACTTATCGAGTAAGCCGGTATCATTGATTGAATCTCACTCCACAGATTACAGTGTAGCAGGGCGATGGATTTGTGGCTCCGAGAAGGTAAGTCTATTTCCCAAATTTATATTATCACGTCACTAATGATGAGATCCAGATAATGAAACGATGATGGAATAATTGTTAATTCTTAATGAAGCTTGCATAATTGATGAACAATGCAAATAGACTGCAGTCTACTAAGAGATAAATGTAGAGCACATTAAAATACAATATCAAATAGTTTCTCTGTAATAATAATTATTTCCAAAGTATTCGCGTTTGTGTGATTACATTTTCATAGTTGAATTCACAAATGAAAACCCGTTTTTGTACATCATCTGAAACAAATAATGGGTTGCTGATTGGAATTTGCATGTGAATAGTTCTGTATTTTCTTTGCTTTATAATTTGCATGTGAATATTATTGTTATTTAATTAATTTCTCTAAAGGTTTTAACTTAATTATTTTCTGTCGTATGTGATACTATGTTTACAGATATCAGATGCATATATTCAATAAGCATGTTATAATTAAAGGCACGCAAAGTATGAAATTTCGTACTCTAAACCATGTCTGTTATAATTATGTGAACAAATCTATTATCATTATGTGAAGAAACATTTTTTATGTTTTACAGTGTATAGAATTCATATTTCTTCATATTTTGTAAGATTTAACATCTTCTGGTTTTAAAATAATTTGCGTTGGAAATAAACCGGTTTTCCAAATATTCTATTGAGACACATCTTTTAAACACATTTACAAAACCCAAGCCACTCTTTTCAAATATCAAGTACAGTTGAGAAGGTGTAGTATTTCCTCCTCGTGGCGTCACCTACGTAATTCCCCTCTATTCCTGAATATTTATTTTCATGAACCGAAGGTTTTAGTGACATACTGTAATTAATATTAAGCCCGAACAAAGCAACCAGAAACTAACTTCCCTTTTTTGTAGTTTCTTGTATATCATTTCATATTTTATTATTAAATATGGACAAAAATCTACAAAGCCTAATGTTTAAACTAATGAAGTAACTTTGTCAAAATTCATAAAGTATCACATATTTTGACTTTAAGTATAGACACATAATATTTTGGAAAATGTTCTTCATATTTTGGCAAGGAATTTATGTTTTAACAGATTTCTGTATCATATTTTGCCCGTTTACTAGTTATAATAAGAAACACATTGGTAATATTTGACTTAAACGGTATTTTTAATGAACAGGCATAGGAATTTCTAAGCATTAAAGCCAGTATAGAAGGAAATAAGGTTGAACTGAACTGTTGCGGTTTTCCTAACCTTTAGTTAGGAAAATCGCAGGTAACCCACCACCCCATCCCTCGTGCAGTATTTTGGAGTATGCAGACAGTAGTCAAACTGGTCTCTATCTGTGACGTTGACGACTGTTTTTCCGCGTTCTTTCTGGCGATAATGATTTGAGTGTTTGTAGCTTGAAGCCAACTGCTTAAGAATTCCTATGTCTGGTAACAACAAATTGTAAAAGCTGAAGCCTGCTAAGGAGTTATACAAACACAAGCTTACCATGCTTCACCAACAGTACAGTTTCAAAGCCAGTAAGCAGTGAGCTAAACAAAGCTTATTAGTGTATTATATGCTTCCAGTTAATGCCCGAATTATAAATAGGCAGTAACCACATTGCCTTATCTAATATTTCAAGCTAATGGGGTACAACGTAACAATTTATTCTGTTTATAACATTACAACCAAACAGAAATGTGAAACAAAGCATTGTAGTAAGCGCAATTCAACGCGAGCAGAAAAATCAGTCTACTGTGTTTGACTCAGGAGAATGGCTTTGTCCTTGAACTGCAAATGTGCAGTGGACTAGAGAAATTCTTGCCTATGATGCACACAAACGTAACACAAGCAGTTCAAAGTTATTGTCAACAGGAACAGTTTTACATGTGTATGGTCATAGTTACATTGTTTTACATTATGCTTGTCATACGCGTTTGCTTTTTAAAAATCTGATAATTGCTTTGTTTGATGCGGTAATATAATGTATTAGATGCTACTTCACGTAATATTTATTGTCACGGGAAAGAAAGGATAAATACCTTTAGAAAAGGGTGTAAAACAATTGAGCAAGAGGGGAAAACAATACCGCTGGCTCATGTTCGCATACGTCAACCACAAGGTCATAACTAAACTCCTGAGTCAAACACAGTACACAATACCGTGTAAAGGACAGCGTAAACCAGTCGACTCAGTTACATAACACTTTTTCGTAGATTTTTTGATAAGCAGTTTAGAAGGGAATGAAGGGCAGGGCTTGTGTTTTACAACCAAGTATGTGCAAAGTGCAACGTACATTTTCCTTGTCCCGCTAGTACTTCCATAACAGTAACTTTCATTTTCTCCCTTGTCTTGCAGCCTTTCTTGGAGCGCGAGCAATAGGATACTCTGACGTCACACAAAATTCAGATGATTGAAAGTGGTTTAGATAATATTTAGATTGGGAAGTGGCCAACAGAGTAGAGTCGCCTGTAATTTACGTAACACAAATTGCGTGTAAGGTCATACAATAAAGAAACTAATACGACGGTTAAAGAGGTCAACAGTTGTTAAGAGTGCAAGCTGCAATAAATTACGAGAGAATCTTAGGGTTTTATTAGAAGTTGAGAACATATTTACCTTTGATTTTAAATCTGGAACTGCTGACTCACCTGAAAATCAGGAATGTAAATTCCTCGCATCCACGACCTTCATTCGTAAATAATAAGCCATATTGGGTTCATCTCCTTTCTTTCCATGGTCATCTTTCCAGCGGGAGGTGATAAAGTTATATTTCGTGTCATGCTGTACCTTACGGCATGATCGTCTGCAAGTTGGAGTAGGCAACCCGCAGTGACAACTTGCCTAGCCCTGCAACTACTGTCCACTCCAAACCAGAGTGCCTTTCACTGAAAACAAACTCCTTGCATTATCCGCGCGAAAGTAGTTCGCAATTCCCGCCCCTCCCACGTGCTTGTTGAACACTGTTTAAATCTATAAAAACGCGCCCTGTGTGAGAATCATAGTTCTAAATGCAACCTGAGGTAACAATCGATTTTACAAGTATGCGGTAATGGATATTTTACTTAAGTTAATCACAATTCTCGAGCAAAAGTGCAACACCCAAATCCGAATCCTCCAAAGATGACTCAGCTGCCATATTGGAATCAGAATTACTCTCCAAAATAATGACAAGCTTATCCACAATTCCACAGCACTGTCGCACTTAAAACAAGTTCCCACACTTATCCTATTCTATGTTGTATTATGTTTGTTTATATTCCTTGCTCACTTTGGTTACACTTCTCACTGAAACGCCTGTAAAACCCGATATTAGTTTCGTAATATGCACTAATGCAAGTGTCGCGTATTTTTCTAATAGTGAGTTGAATATATGAAGTATTGTTTGTTTTTCGTCACTTTTTAACTGTTTCCCGCTTTTGTGTATTGAACAGTTTGTTCGCACTACACGCACGTACCTCTGCCATGAGAACTCTAATATCAATTGGCTAAATGACAAGCATACGTAAGCGGAGCATACGTGTACTAGTGTATAATGAATGACTGTTCGCTTATCATATTTCCTGTATTACGCAAAGTGTTTATTGGGTACTCAGATAGCACCTCTGGGAATTCATTGTTGCATTTCTTGTATATGTAAGAGAGTGGCAGTCATGCATACTGTTGGTATTAACAAGCAAGATGCTCTCGGCGTCAGCGCAATAGCAGATGAAAATCATATTTTGTAATCTCTTAACAGCTAGTATATATCCATTACCTTTAGCAGTGAGTTCTAATGATAACCGCAATAAAATGTGCAGTTATATATTTTTTCTGCCCTAATATTTCAGGATGCAATGCATGTATTAAGGAACTGTTTACGTTTGCGTAAGAGAGTGTTCTTGTGTTCGTGACAAGCAGAAGTACATGCTTCTGTTAAATCAGAGGGAACTCTGGTTTGGAATGTACAGTAGTTTCCAACAGCCACTACAGGGCAATCAGATAGCTCGCCAGATGGTGCTTTGGAAGATGACATAGCTGGTTACGCAGCTTCTCCACACGCTTACGCCTGGGTAGCGGCTGACGAAGAGAAGTTTTGAGTTGGGACACGATCACTACCGTAGAAGTCAGCATAGCTCGGGGCTTTGGGAAGCCGCACGTTCACACGCGTTTTCGGCCTAGTTCAAAATTTACTCTTTCATCTTTTTAAGTTGTGCCAAATTGACCCTCCCCGGAGAAACCTACTCTAAGCGACGACGGGTTCCACGAAAGGAAGATTGACATCTACGGGAACAGAAGTGAAACGACTATGGTAGTGGTTTGTCAAGGAGACGACAACAACAAGAAGAAAGCGCGCAGTTAATTTGAGTTGGGTAGTACGTCAGGCGATGGCAATCGTCGATTGCGCAGGCGCCAGATTAGTTGCAGCTCTCCTCAACGTGCAGCACAAAGCTGTTCAGTCTTTCTTCGACGGGAGAGAGGTCACGAGGGAAACAGCAGGACAGCGTTTAGACAGAAGGTATTCCGGACGGTATTTCTAAATTCTTTTTTTGCCTTAACTTATTCAAAATTCTCTTTTGCAATTATTCACTGGGGAAAGGTTGATCGTCCGAACTATACATTTATTGGGGTTTAAATTTCAAAGATATCTGTAAATGTGAGAGCAGGAAGCAAGTACGTAATTATTATAATTTAATTTAATGTATTGAAGCCGTTAAAATGTAAAGAATTGTGAAAGAATAAGGGTTTCTAAAAAGTTATTTATGTATGTTATTGAATGCAAGTTTATTAAATGAAAGAAATTCTGCTTGTTAATTAATGATGTAATATATTTTAAGTACAAATCTGCCATTATTCCTACATTCAATCCACTTCCTCTTGGGTTAGAAAAACACCTTTCAAAGTAAAGGTCTAAATTTGCAGTACAAGTTGTGTGGCGTGTCCTTAATTTGTGAACATTTAAGAGCGAGTTGTCATTAAAACACTTTATGTAAATACAATGTAAAATGTAATTGTGCAAGAAAGCCAAAGAAACAAGCATAGGCTTGATTCATGTATTTTGTTAGCTGCTTGAAAATTCAGAATACATTACTTTTTAATTGTTCTTGAGCTACAAATTAATTTAGCTTTTTATTCGCACAAAGCTAATCCTTTCCTTTCTTGGATTTGCAAATGCTACTTCAGTATTTTGTTGCTACTGTGTTTAACTACTCAGGATAATATACAGAACCTAGCACGAAAGATCTCTTGGAAACACACTAGTTTTTCTATACTCTAGCTACGATCCACGCCATAGAAAAGCCAATGCAATAATTAAATTTCAAATTGGCGCATCTAGGTAACGAAGAGCTTCATTACATCCATAGTTATTCCATTTCACATCGCATATAATACAGAATAAAGCGTTGTTCAACTTTTTACTTTCTCTACTACGTATGGTAAGTAGGGGAAGAATTGTATTCCACCCAAAAATTCGATACCGAGATTTCACCGGAAATATGTTTTGAGACCCCCTGAATCCAAAAAAAGCATTTTTGGAAACATGTCCGTGTGTGTGTGTCTGTCTGTGAACAGCATAGATCAAAAACGAACAGTCGGATAAACACCAAACTTGGTATTTAGGTTCAGTATCTTCCAGAGATGCGACACAAAGGTTTTCAAGAAAATACCCCCAACCCAGATTACCCTTTACATGGAACATTTTTCGAATATTTTAATTTTCTCAAAAATGGCTCTAACGATTTTAATTAAAATATCATATGTTTAAGATATTTTCATGACAAATGAAACGTACATCTTGAATTTTCTGGGAATGTTTCCAAAAGTATTCTTCATTGTGAACGACTTTTGCATAACTGGTGAACCGTAAGAGATAGACGAAATTTTACTACACAAAAAATGTAGATCGCGTTAAAATACACAATTTATGTCATACATTTTTTTTTGAGTGAACCATTTTCGAGGTATTGCTTGTTATGCCCTTAAGTTTTCCAATACTTAATACTTTTTCTCAAATTCATTATTCATTTTTTTATGTCCTGGACATACAAAGAGAATGGAATGCGCCACATAGCAACCAGCGCTTAAAAGATTTGGCTATTGCTTATAACCTACCATATTCCCCTTGCACCTACAGAAAATTATCAATAAGATTAACATCTCGATATCTCAATTAACATGAAGCATATGGAGAATAAGCGTTTGTAAAAATAGTTTGTACAAAAGTTGAGAAAGTCATGTGACTGTAACACATCAGATTTTTTAAAAATAAATTCAGATTTGCAAACATCAAATTTACGCCCCGTTCTGTACTTTGAGTTGTTTAAACGTGTCGCATTTAGGTTGCGCAGTTTAAACCCGAGATGGCCGGTTTCAATTGCTTATACCTCAGGAACTCTTCGTCGGAAATATTTAAAATTGGATTTATTAGTAAACTTAAAGCGTTAATTTTATGTTGAAGTTAAGTTCCCCCTCTGTTTTATAAAAGGAGATGTCTGGACTTTCTTTCATCTGGACACTTATGGCATACTAGCATTTTTACTGAATTCTAAACATTCTTTAAACAAAATTATACATTTTTACTTTCTCTACTACGTATAGTAGGAAGGGGAAATACTGTATTCCACCCAAAATTTCGATATCAAGATACATGTTTTGAGAACAGCTGAATTCAAAACTCATTTTTAGAAAATCTTCCATGTGTATGTCTATCTGTGAACAGCATAACTCGAAGGCATAAGTCTATATGAAACATTTTCTGGAACTTTTTATTTTTAGAAAATCGCTGTAAATATTTTGATTGAAAAAGTACATACTAAAGATATTTATATGACAAATAAAATGTATATCTTGAATTTTCTGGGAATAGCCTATCAAGTCCTCTTCATTCGACAGGAATTTTGTATAATCTTGTTAAGCGATAGACGAAAATGTATAAACGTATATGTCTTTAAAATACACACTTTATTTCAAATAGTCTTTTTTGTGGCATAAGTTATTTCTGAGATATAGTTATTAATGATTCGAACTGTTCATTACTTAGGTCATTCTCTTGAAGTCCCTTCAGCATTAACAGTCGTCCTCCGTGGTTCTAGGGGTACCATGCTGGCCTCTGGTTTCCGAGGTCACAGTTTCAAAACCGCCGGGTGCGATGGTTTTTTCAGACGTAAAAATTCTTAACAAGGCTGTCTTCGGAAGGGAAGTAAAGCTGGCGGTCCCGTGGGCGTAGATTTATGGCGCGTAATAGAACCTCAAGCCTGACAAAGAGACCTCTGAGCACAATTTCCGGTCTTTCACGCCCAATATAGAATGGGAAGCTAAGGACCATAGTAGTTAAAGAGCGTCCATAAATAAAGCTCAATTTAGTTAATTTTTTTTCAACATTCAGTTGTTTCTCGTGATTGCATAGAAACATTATGGAATCTTAAGTGCGGCGTATAGCGTCCAGTATTTAAACATTTGGCTACCGCTATTTCCTTTTATCTGTAACGAAATGTGTAATGTAGCTATTTCCGCAAATGTTTATTTGTATTAAAATGTAACAGAAAGGAAAATAAACTAGTAGGAATAGCTTGTATACCCTCTAATACACGATAGGGGTTAGAGAAACTCATGTGAATGTATCATATCAGAACTTTTTAATCAAATTAAATTTACAAGCATGAAATCTATTGGAGGTTCTGTACTTCAGATTGTTTAAACGTGTCACATTTTGCCGAGTTGCTCAGTTTCAAGCTGTTATAGCTCCGGAACTCTTCCTCGGAAATATTTATTTGTATTCTTTAAATGTTAATTTTATGCTGACACTTAAGTTCTCATTTTATAAAAGGAGGTGCCTAAATTTTCTTTCTTGGTATACAAACCTTGTTACTGATATCTAAGATTTTTTTATTTAAATAAAAATGCATGTTTTTACTTTCTCTACTACGTATAGTAAGTAGGGGAAGTATTGTATTCCACCCAAAAATTCGATACCGAGATTTCACCGGAAATACATGTTTTGAGACCCCCTGAATCCAAAAGAAGCATTTTTGGAAACATGTCCGTGTGTGTGTCTCTGTGTGTGACTGAACAGCATAACTCAGAAACGAGCAGTCGGATAAACACCAAACTTGGTATTTAGGTTCAGTATCTACCAGAGATGCGACACGAAGGTTTTCAAAAAAATCCTCCCACCCCAGACTACCCTTTACATGGAAGACTTTTCGAAAATTTTAATTTTCTCAAAAATGGCTCTAACGATATTGATTAAAATATCATATGTTTAAGATATTGTCATGATCAATGAAATCTATATCTCGAATTTTCTGGGAATGTCTCCAAAAGTGTTCTTCATTGTGAACGACTTTTGCATAACTGGTAAACCATAAGAGATAGACAAAAGGTTACTACACAAAAAATGTAGAACGCGTTAAAATACACAATTTATGTCATATACATTTTTGTTGTTGAGTGAACCGTTTTCGAGATATTGCTTGTTCTTCCCTTAAATTTTCCAATACTTATACTTTTTCTCAAATTCGTTATTCATTTTTACTTTCTCTACTACGTATAGTAAGTAGGGGAAGTATTGTATTCCACCCAAAATTTCGATACCGAGATTTCACCGGAAATACATGTTTTGAGAATCACTGAATCCAAAAAAAGCATTTTTGGAAACATGTCCGTGTGTGTGTCTGTCTGTGTGTCTGTGTGTCTGTGTGTCTGTGTGTGTGTCTGTGTGTCTGTGTGTCTGTGAACAGCATAACTCAAAAACGAACAGTCGGATAAACACCAAACTTGGTATTTAGGTTCAGTATCTTCCAGAGATGCGACACGAAGGTTTTCAAGAAAATCCCCCCACCCCAGACTACCCTTTACATGGAACATTTTTCGAAAATTTTAATTTTCTCAAAAACGGCTCTAACGATTTTGATTAAAATATCATATGTTTAAGATATTGTCATGACAAATAAAATGTATATCTCGAATTTTCTGGGAATGTCTCCAAAAATATTCTTCATTGTGAACGACTTTTGCATAACTGGTAAACCATAAGAGATAGACAAAATTTTACTACACAAAAAATGTAAATCGCGTTAAAATACACAACTTATGTCATATACGTTTCTTTTGTTGAGTGAACCGTTTTCGAGATATTGCTTGTTATTTCCTTAAATTTTCCAATACTTATACTTTTTCTCAAATTCGTTATTCATTTTTACTTTCTCTACTACGTATAGTAAGTAGGGGAAGTATTGTATTCCACCCAAAATTTCGATACCGAGATTTCACCGGAAATACATGTTTTGAGAATCACTGAATCCAAAAAAAGCATTTTTGGAAACATGTCCGTGTGTGTGTCTGTCTGTGTGTCTGTGTGTCTGTGTGTCTGTGTGTGTGTCTGTGTGTCTGTGTGACTGTGAACAGCATAACTCAAAAACGAACAGTCGGATAAACACCAAACTTGGTATTTAGGTTCAGTATCTTCCAGAGATGCGACACGAAGGTTTTCAAGAAAATCCCCCCACCCCAGACTACCCTTTACATGGAACATTTTTCGAAAATTTTAATTTTCTCAAAAACGGCTCTAACGATTTTGATTAAAATATCATATGTTTAAGATATTGTCATGACAAATAAAATGTATATCTCGAATACTTTTTCTCAAATTCGTTATTCATTTTTTTTATGTCCTGAACATGCAAAGAGAATGGAATTCGCCACATAGCAACCAGCGTTAAAATATTTGACTATCGCTTAAAAGCTACCATATTCCCCTTGCATCTACAAGAAAATTACCAATAAGATTGACATCTCGATATCTCGATTAACATGAAGCATATGGAGAATAGGCGTTTGTAAAATTAGATTGTACAAGAGTAGAGAAAGTCATGTGAGTGTAACACATCAGATTTTTTTTTTTATGTCCTGGACATGCAAAGAGAATGGAATGCGCCACATAGCAACCAGCGTTAAAATATTTGACTATCGCTTAAAAGCTACCATATTTCCCTTGCATCTGCAAGAAAATTACCAATAAGATTGACATCTCGATATCTCGATTAACATGAAACATATGGAGAATAGGCGGTTGTAAAAATAGTTTGTACAAGAGTAGAGAAAGTCATATGAGTGTAACACATCAGATTTTTACTTTCTCTACTACGTATAGTAAGTAGGGGAAGTATTGTATTCCACCCAAAATTTCGATACCGAGATTTCACCGGAAATACATGTTTTGAGACCTCCTGAATCCAAAAAAAGCATTTTTGGAAACATGTCCGTGTGTGTGTCAGTCTGTGTGTCTGTCTGTGTGTGTGTGTGTGTCTGTGAACAGCATAACTCAGAAACGAACAGTCGGATAAACACCAAACTTGGTATTTAGATTCAGTATCTTCCAAGGATGCGACACGAAGGTTTTCAAGAAAATCCCCCCACCCCAGAGTACCTTTTACATGGAACATTTTTCGAAAATTTTAATTTTCTCTAAAATGGCTCTAACGATTTTGATTAAAATATCATATGTTTAAGATATTTTTATGACAAATAAAATGTATATCTTGAATTTCCTGGGAATGTCTCCAAAAGTATTCTTCATTATGAACGACTTTTGCATAACTGGTAAACCATAAGAGATAGACAAACTTTTACAACACAAAAAATGTAGATCGCGTTAAAATACACAATTTATGTCATATACATTTTTTTGTTGAGTGAACCATTTTCGAGATATTGCTTGTTATTCCCTTAAATTTTTCAATAATTTTCTCATATGGGAATTTGTTATTCATTTTTACTTTCTCTACTACGTATAATAAGTAGGGGAAGTATTGCATTCCACCCAAAAATTCGATACCGAGATTTCACCGGAAATACATGTTTTGAGACCTGCTGAATCCAAAAAAAACATGTCCGTGTGTGTGTCTGTCTGTCTGTGTGTCTGTCTGTCTGTGTGTCTGTGAACAGCATAACTCAAAAACGAACAGTCGGATAAGCACCAAACTTGGTATTTAGGTTCAGTATCTTCCAGAGATGCGACAGGAAGGTTTTCAAGAAAATCCCCTACTCCAGACTACCCTTTACATGGAAGATTTTTCGAAAATTTTAATTTTCTCAAAAATGGCTCTAACGATTTTGATGAAAATATCATATGTTTAAGATAATGTCATGAGAAATGAAATGTATATCTGGAATTTTCTGGGAATGTCTCCAAACGTATTGTTCATTGTGAACGACTTTTGCATAACTGGTGAACCATAAGAGATAGACAAAATTTTACTACACAAAAAATGTAGATCGCGTTAAAATACACAACTTATGTCATATACATTTCTTTTGTTGAGTGAACCGTTTTCGAGATATTGCTTGTTATTTCCTTAAATTTTCCAATACTTACACTTTTTCTCAAATTCGTTATTCATTTTTTTTATGTCCTGGACATGCAATGAGAATGGAATGCGCCACATAGCAACCAACGTTAAAATATTTGACTATCGCTTAAAAGCTACCATATTTCCCTTGCATCTGCAAGAAAATTACCAATAAGATTGACATCTCGATATCTCGATTAACATGAAACATATGGAGAATAGGCGTTTGTAAAAATAGTGTGTACAAGAGTAGAGATAGTCATGTGAGTGTAACACATCAGATTTTTTTGTCTTGGATATGCAGAGTTATAATCTGTGGCAAAGGGAATGGTGCTGCACCTAGCAACCAGCTATTAAGAGATATGTATGTGCTTAAAGGCTACTGTTTTTCTATATTGCCCTTGTAAATATATTTTCCCCTACATCTACCTGAAAATTAGCAATAAGATAGAGTTTGCAAATGTTTATCTCGATTAACATGAACTAGATAGAGAATAAGCGTTTGTAAAAATACTTTGTACAAGAGTAGAGAAAGTCATGTGAGTGTAACACATCAGATTTTTTTATATCCTGGACGTGGAAAGAGAATAGAAATCGCCACATAGCAACCAGCGTTAAAATATTTGAGTATCGCTTAAAATCTACCATATTCCCCTTTCATCTACATGAAAATTACCAATAAGATTGACATCTCGATATCTCGATTAACATGAAGCATATGGAGAATAAGCGTTTGTAAAAATAGTTTGTACATGAGTAGAGAAAGTCATGTGAGTGTAACACTCAGATTTTTTACGGTGGTATTAAAACGTAATTTATAGTCTAAAGAAATTAACGATACAGTTATTTTGCGAAGTAGGGAAGTGTGAAGTATCTGCGTCTCTCTTCATTTGTTTGGTGTATTCGGCATCAAGTAAAACAAACCTGACTCAGAGATTGTTAAATTGCAGAATTATATAACCACACACAGAAGCATAACATAACATTGATGTACCTAATAAAGACTAACCGAAATTGTACTTATCCGAACAGCTCCGATTCTAATGACATGTCATCTTTTAATTGTTGCGTCATATGCATCACTTACGTGTATATAGACCTCTTTTTATCTTATTTTCTATTTTAGGCTATTTTTTCGACGTTAGGGCTTTATTTTGACATGTTTTTACTCTTTGTGTCGATATTTAGTCATTTGTGAAAATAAATGAGTTATTCTCTTAAAATGAACTGTACTTCAATATTCTGCAGCAGTGGTTTCGTAATTATGAGAACTTAAAATTACCTGCAGATAGATTAAGTTATATAAAATTCTTTATAATTGTTCTACGCAGCTTGAAATTTGTGAACATCAGACAGTATACGCGTATAAAAATGATATAACTCTGATTTTTTTCTGTATGCTCTCATTATTCCCCAGTATACCTACTTTCGCACAAAACGTGCCTAGTAAACAGACAAAACTACCTCATCATACCATGAATCGCTATAACAAAGTTTCGATGTTAATATTATATTGTAACCAAATATCGATGAGCTTAAGAAATAGGAAATATTATGTCATGAGGAGTTAATTTTGAAGCAGATATAAACAAATTGATTGGAAGTAATTTATAAACTTTCTAAGCAATAAAAAACTCAAATCCAATGAAGTGGATCAAAAGAATCATGTAATATATTTATGTAAACATTGTGAAACATAACTTAATTATTATTTTTAACATGTCATTTATGTCATAAAATTTGCCTAAAGCATTTGTACGTTTTAAATTATTAATTAAAACTATATTTATGACCAATGAGAAAGAAAAATAAAGTTTAATAACGTTAACAAATAAGGAAAATCGACGAAACAAATTGAATTCGCAATGAAATAAAACACTGAAAACATATATTTAAAAAGAAGAGAAAATTCAAGCAGAAATGTGTTTTACAGTTACAAATTTCAATTGTAAACATGATATTTTTATTTGTATGCTATTTATCTAAGACAAGAATTGTTAAATTAAACGTATCTATTTTACTGTCGTTGGCAACCAAGAAAAGCCAGAGTGAACAACTTTCAACATTTTTAATTTGCTAGAAAAAGTTTCACTCGAGAAGGAGACGCTTACCAGAAAAGCTGAAGACTTTTATATCAATTCGCCATGCGAATTGACAAGTATATTAAACAAGAAATACTACAGAATTAATTATTTTAGCACAAACGTCAACTAATATTCGTATTAAATATGCAATTATAAGATTTGATTAAAAATGTATATATATATATATATATATATATATATTGTTCGTCGTTAACAGGCACATTCCAAAGTGAAATAAAACATGCACCGACAATCGCAGACCAAAAAATACCAATTCTTTTGTACGCAGATGACATTGTGATTCTTTCTAAAACGATAAAAGGTTTGCAGTCTGGTTTAAACGCTCTTCGACGATATTGTAGGCAATGGGGTATGGAGGTAAATATTCTTAAAACTAAAACAGTCGCCTTTAAAAATGGATATGTGTACGGCCAACATGAAAAGTGGGCCTACGGGGAGGAAGAAATTCAAAATGTCAAACATTTCGATTACCCAGGAGTAAGGTTTGATGTGGGTGGAAAATGGAACAAGAACATAGAGTTTATAAAACACAAACGGATTGGACAACTTTCTGAAGTATTAAGGATATTGACCCGGGTAACAGATATGCCAGTAAAAACATTACAGACCATGTATGAAGTAATGGTTAGGTCCTCATTACTATACGGCAGTGAAGTGTGGGGATGGGAGAGGGTGGATAATGTAAATAAAGTACAATGTAATTTTTGGAAGCGCATTCTAGGTGAGGGGTACTTCAAACTATAGAGTTCTTCGTGAGGTAGGATGCTAGGAAGATGCTGTATTTGCTAAACTAAATGTAGTTAGGTACTGGCTGCGAATAATTAAAGCTGATCAAACAACTCTGAGAACAATATGTTATCGTCATCAAATGAATAACATAGAGCATCCAAAATTTTGTTTGCGGGGTTACAACGGGAATTATCAAAAATAGGCTTAAACGATATCTGGCAAAGGAGTAATGAAAATACATACAGTGCCGTGAAAAAAGTCAAAAGACAATTATGTGATATAAACAAGTAGAAAATATAATCTGAATGTAGACAAAGATCAACATTGGAGTTATAAAATGAAATAAAATCTAGGTGGGATAAGGAAACATATACTTTGGAATTAGGTATAAAACAGAGGATGGGAATAGCATGCCTTAGGTTGGGAGTGTGGAAAGCTCGCAAGATTGCTGATGATGATGGCAGGAGGATTTGCCCATTATGCGGGGAACAAGAAGACTGGCAGCATGCGTGCAGACGGAGGGTATTAGGAAAAAATTATTACCGAAAGTATTTTTGGCTTCCAACAGACGGAGGACAGCATGCTGGGACTTGATTCTAAACAGCCAAAACTGGCCAAGCTTGGACACATACTTAATGGAAGTACGTGTACTAAGAGATAAGGTGTTTATGTAAATTTTCTTTAAATATATGTGGTGCTTGAGCACTTGTGTGTGTGTGTGTGTGTGTGTGTGATTTAGAGTGTTTTTCAATGTTATATATATGTATATAATGTGGTTATAAACGTGGTTTCTGGTAGATGCTATACATGCAAGTCACGTATACAGACCAGGTATTTTTCTAGAGCGCATGTACTGTCTTATGACCCATGCGACTGTGTTATGCAATTAATGTACTACTAACTACTTACTACTACTACCACCACCACCACCACCACCACCACTTCATTCTAGTAAAAGCTAATTTATTGGATTTATTATTTAAATAACAATATTAAATTTCCAAACGCGAGAAAATCCTAAAATAAAAGTTATCATTACAACAGAGCTTGAGCTGGTAGTATTTTAAAAATTTTAAAACACAACGGAAGCGAAAAAACATTAACAAAGTTTTTATGCATAACACACGCTATACATCAACAATCACTGAGTAAAAAAGTATCCGCCAAGAAATTCACTTTGCCACGCCAGGCATAGAAATTCTATTCCCAACGTGTGAGCAGCGCGGTAAATTCAAATCGAGCAATGCAAAATTTACAGCATTCGATTCTACAAGATCATCGAGATCCTCGAGAATATTCACAAGAAGCCAGCGACGACCCCTCATCATCCCACACCAAACTGGATGTCACCCCAATTAACCCCCTTGTTAAACCCATTTCAATTTAACAGTTTTCCTTCAGAACAATACAAACTTTATCAGAAAGTAAGCACGCTAAAGGCAACCGTTAAGTATAACGACAGGGAGTCCAAGCTCCATGAGAATTAGAAATGTAGATTGTGTTCTGAGACATTGTAATAACAGGCAGTGTGTGGGATTTTCCATTCTCTGGGCGAAAAGTAACTTGGTACCACTGTAGAGGGTCTAAACAGGGGCGTATCGTGGGCATAGTCTCAAGTTCATAGACCTATGAGTGGCCATCTGGCGACTTTGTGAAGAGACTTGACTGTAGAATTCGATGTCGGGAGGTCGCATCAAAAACTTAATTCCGGGCCTTGACTTAGAGATATGCCTGGAGGAGTGTAATGTAAACATGTGTGTTTAACTTTGTGTTGCAAATCAGATTATAGTAACTTGATCATTTAATGACCTAAAAAGTAAATCATAAATGGCTTCGGGCGATGTAAGTTGATTTTGCAGTAGTAAATAAATGTGTTAAATTCACGGGAACCTGTCTTATTCTTCATGGCACCTACAACCCAACACTCGCCGACATCCTGTTAACTAACCCCCAAGAACCTAGTTCATATTACGTGAGCTGTACCACGTAAGAGTAACCTGAATAGCCTCAGTGCCCAGCAATCCTTATCCTGAACAAAATTGAGCAAAGCAATCTGCTAGGAAGGAAGGCTTAAGGGTACGTTAAGCTGCTTCCGGAAAGGAGAATCCAGGCAGAAAATTCTGTAGCCAGTTTCGCTGCGTCATAAAAGCAGAAAATGTTATCAATGCCTACAGAGATCCCAACCAGCGCAACTCTCTATCATCAAAGAGCAAAACACATGGTGAATAATAGATTGTAATTTCTTTAGTAATGTTCAATATATACATATTTTTTTACTGTAAAGAAATATTCTGTGACTTTTCCTCATCTCAAGTAGCTTTTAACGTAATGCATCGCTTAATTTAACACGTGGGGAAAAGGTTTTTAATTATTAACTTTCAGAAATGTAAGTGTAATTACTTTTTCATTGGCTATGTAAGCTAGGGTTGTAAAGATTAATACATTTTCAAAAATTCATTGCCTCGCCCGGGACTCACACTATGGATCTCAGGTCGATGGACTACAGCTGTATAGGCGTGACTATATCTCCTAGGAACCAGTTTTCGTATTCTAACTGGATTATTCTGCTTTTCTAAGAAGTATGAGTATATTAGTGGGCCGCGTATCAATGCGTATATTGGTTAACAAACACGTGCACGGAGCATCGGAAGGACAGTCAGGAAAACAACCGCAGTTTCGATTTGCATTTACTAGCGAGGCTGTGGACTGCACATTTAGTACTCTTTACATTGTTCGACTTTTTGCTTCCATATTGCCTTGCCCCTCACTCGCCTCTCATCCCATATCTGCATTTTCAACAAAACACAGTGGCGGGCATTCATATCGTGGCTGACTAGTACAATGTTCTTCGGGGTTGCCCTCGTGCTATAGAGTTCCCTCTCAGCTTTCTTCCGAAATTGAGTTTTATTTATGGACGCTCTTTAACTACTAAGGTCCTTAGCGTCCCATTCTATGTTGGGCGTGAAAGACCG
This sequence comes from Deroplatys truncata, assembly GCA_030765065.1. Classification (NCBI taxonomy): domain Eukaryota; kingdom Metazoa; phylum Arthropoda; class Insecta; order Mantodea; family Mantidae; genus Deroplatys; species Deroplatys truncata. Next base: position 93,195,812 of record CM060979.1, read on the forward strand.
GTAATTTTGCTCAGAGACCTCTTTATCAGGCTTGATATTCTTTTATGTGCCGTAAACCTACGACACGGGACCACAGGCTTTACTTCCCTTCCGAAGGAAGCCACGCTAAGGATTTTTACGCCCGAAAAAAATCCATCGCCCTCCACCGGGTTTGAACCCGCAACTTCAGGAACTAGAGACTAGCGTGATAACCACTACACCACAGAGAACGACACTTTCTTCCAATGTGTTCCTCTAGAAACTTCTCTAGAAACTGTTCTCACGGTTGTAGAGTTGATCTGCACTTGACTTATGAGAATCATCTTCCTCCTGCCCTATCAACCGACTTTTTCGCCCAGTTACACCAATAATACCGAACGTTTTCCTTCCTTCCATACAACATAGGTTCTAATTAACCAACTATACGCGGTAAAATGATTAGATATTCCGTTGAAGCTTCTTCCACCTCACATTCTACCGAGCTTAAGAGCGCAAAACTCTGCGTTTCACTTGGTATCAAGGAATTTAAATATGTTCCTTTAGAGGTGATTGTCATTCATTCGAGTTTTTACTAGTAACCGAGTTCAGAACCGTAGGAAGCTCCATATCACTCTGCTGAGCAATCACTAAACCTGTCATGCTTGCTGGAGTCAGTGATGGATCACTTAAAGCTAATAATGCAGATTGTGGAGCAATGGCGTAACTTTACTTGTACGCAAGGTTTGCTCGAACTGGCGCACTGATTACCTAGAACCGTATCTGTGAACTAATGAAAGGTATAAATAAAATAAATCATTCGCTATGTGCCTTATTTCTGTTATTAGCAAATAAAGTTAAAATAACATTTGGAGCAGTTAGCTTCAGTCATGCATCTCAGTTTAAAGATAGGCTATACATATGGTACTATAAGTTCAGCAAAGGAAATGAATAGTATTAGATGGCTTCAGATTTTAAGTGTAAATGAACAATGAAAAGTTTTGTTGAGTTTAAAACTTGCTATGTCAACAATGTTGGGACCGCATCACTCGCATCAAGATGGTAGGGAAGGAACGTTTTCGGAATGTGATTTGATTCCATCCTCAATTGACGGTCGTTGAAATATGAATTTGGCATCACTTTGTATATTGCATCTTTTTATCATAATAAATTAACAGTCTTCTTAAAATTCTGATTAGTAAATGCTAATAATGTTGATGGGAATGCTTCTGTGCAAGAGTAGCCAACATGGCTTCTTATCACATAGGTTTTGATTAGTAAAAATCTGTTTTTGCAAATGTTTCATTGATTAGAACCATTCCAAACACACCACGGTAGCTGGAAGCATAATGCAAGAGGAAGTGTGTGTTTCAGAGCTGTAAATAACTATTTTTTAAATTTATTATATGACATATATCTCTTTATTTAACAATTGCCAATGTAAGGCAGTATTTTTAACACTTGAATAATTTCAATTAAATTATATAATATGTAATTTCAATAACAGCCCGCCTTAAAACAATATGTATGAATTTGTAAAAATGTATGTAACAGTCATTGCAAATGCTTATTTTATTGTAAAACATGTTTAATAATGTTATGTGAATTCATTAAGTAATTTAATAATGTAAGACCTGTAAGAATAATAAGTTTAACGTTGCTAACAATGAGGTAACAATGAGGTAACCTTGAGGCAATAATGAGTTTGAGAGTTTAAATGCTACTAGGCATGATTAGAGCAACGATAATGTAAATTATGTGACAGTTTAAAATTAGCCAATCAACAGTCAGAAAAAACTTTAATTAAATGCAGGTATTCTATTGGACTATAATTATCCAATCAGAGACTTGAAATACAGAAGCTTACGGGTTTTGACGGTTGAAATATGTTCAGTTGCCTGCAGACCTTGGTAGTGACCGGATGGAAGATGTGTTCTCTAAAGAAATATTACGTATTCGTGTGAATCGTAAATATGTTTACGCGTTAACAAAGTGCAAGTTTTAATTAAAGAATCTCACAGCTCTTAATATCAGTGTACAGCTATTTAATTTGTGTCAAGGATTAATAAAAAGAAGTGAATTTAAACTTAAAATCTGTGTAAGCCTACATTCTTGTCGTACCACGCCTTGATTAAGAGAAACGGGTCTCTAAAACAATACTGAAGCAGCCGAGGCAAACAAACATAAATACTAACTATAAAAGCAGTTTAATAACAAAGTTAAGTAATATTTTTTAAAACTTGGAGCGTAACAACAAAAATACATCTTCAAAAATCTACTTCTCATACGTAGCAGCACATTACATAACAAACGATCTTCTTCAAATTAACGCCCAAAGCGTAGTGCAAACTAACATCAACAACAAACCTCTTCACAAATTGGTTTCCCAAGTGTGGAAATAAATAAATAAACAACGTAAAGACAATATCTTCTTCAAGTTGGCTTTCCAAGCGTGAGGCTAATAAATTACGTAAACAAATTACGTAAACAAAATATCTACTTCAAATGCTTCCATTGTTTCATCATATGACCTACCCTTCTTCTGATGTACCGGATGTTATCTCTTGCTTGTTAAACCAATCTTGTGTTTACCATTTCCAGTTACATGATGGTTTCTTAATCCTCTTCTGTCTGTACCCAAGAGTTCATGTCTGTTATGTGGCATATTTTTCTTAAGTAAATATATGTTTAGCACTTTCTGAGGTTTTGTTTTCTCCGTAAGATGCTTAATTCTACTGTACATCGTTTTCTTTGTATCTAATGTAATGTGTCTTCAGACTTATTCGGCCTTTACCACCAGTCGCTTTAAACGAATGATGTCATTATTAGTTGAACGAGCCCCTTGTCTCAAAGGGGAGGTGCGAAATTGAACTTCGGACTGCATGAGTTTCCGACTTCGTAGGTTGATGTAAAGCGGCGGTGCAAAATGTTTCTCACTAGGACATTTTTTGCGTTCTTTCCACGCGAGATGGTAGTGACCACTGATCACAGAATTTGCATGGTTGAGTGCTACTCTCCAACGCGGGGGAGTCTATCGTATTTGCCGCTGCGTGAATGATTTTCTCCTTCTTGTCCAGAATTTCATCAAATTCCGAGAGAAAACATGATAAAAAATGTACCTCTATTAACAAAAAAAGGTATAATAACTAAAATATTTAAAAAGGTTACTTCAGTTGCCTTTTTCTTTTTTCTTTACTAAAAAGTTAAAATTGTGCCTTGAAGCCGAAACACTCTAAGCTACGAAAACTGTCCAATTATTTGAGTTACCTATCAGCATACATGCTGAGATTTCTAATTTACGAGACGTAAGCGAAAGAAGTTCCAAATGTAAATACTGGAAACGTATGATACAAATCCCATTTCACTAAGGTTACGTAGAAACTGTTGACATCTACCCCTTCCACTCATCTTTCGCTGGTCTTCTGACAGTGACACTGGTAATAAACTCGTTTGTATTGATGTCATGCGCAGACAATCGACTGGCGGCAATGGGCGAATAAATCTGAAGACCTATATTTTGTTGTACTTTTGTGGCATATAACAAATATTATATACTTTTATACAGGGTGCACCATTTAAATTGAGACTGTACAATATCTCCAAAACTAAGCGTTGTAGAAAGAAATGTCCTGAGTAAAAGTTGCATGATATTATGGGAGAAAGTAAATGCCCTTACTCGTTTTTTATTTAGATAACGTTTTGATGGTCATTTTAGCGTCGATTTAATTTGACTCTAATTGCAGATTCCCATTTAAAAAAAAACTGTAAAGTTTTCCTCGATTAACATGAAGTAGATGGAGAATAAGCGTTCGTAAAAATAATTTGTGCAATAGCAGAGAAAGTCATATGAGTGCAACACATCACATTTTTCGTTATTAACTCAATTATATCGTTTAGTTAGAATCATTAGAACCAGGCTTGGGAGAGAGAAAAATAACGAAAATTTGGGGAAATGATATTAATCTTCCACTGCAATACTTAAGGCGTCTGAATCAAGTATGAAATTTGGTGTTTATCCTACTTTTTGTTTTTAGTTATGCTGTTTATACACGTGCATTTATTAACTTAAGTGGATTTCAAAACTGTAATTTACGTTCAAATATTGATATAAAATATTTGGGTCAAATACGTTCATTACGTCCTGATAAACAGTTAATTCTATTCGTCAAGGAATACGCATATAAAGAGGATCGAAAATATATCTAATCGTGGGTGGCTCACTCACCTCAAATAAATAACGTTTTGAACGCAATGCGACCAAAGCAATAATAATAATAATAATAAACTTAAATAGAAATTGCGTAAGTAGTAAGTTAACCAAGAGGACAAACCGAAGAAAAAGCTGTAACAACATGGACAAACGAGAGAAAGAAAGCCCACCAGAGAATAAGTCAACTGTGGGGTCAAAGAAAAATAAAGAAACGTCTCTGAGTACTTTTGCATAGTTCTATGAACTTATTCGCAAAAGAAAAAAAGAAAAACTTAAATCAGCTTTTATTCAGACAGGAATTTTTAGAAGCAAACAACGAAAGCTAAAACTTCCCTACTGTCTCTAAGCAAACAAAGCCAAGTTTGATAATACAGTATATGAAGATAACCTACTTCGTATACTCTATGCCTTTATGTCGGTCATAAAATATATTTTTCGATTTTTAAATTGTCCACATTTTGCGATAGTAAGCAAAAAAAATCTATGTGTTACACTCACATAACTTTCTCTACTCTTGTACAAACTATGTTTACAAACGCTTATTTTCCATCTACTTCATGTTAATCGAGATAAACATTTTCAGACTCTATCTTATTGTATATAATCTTCTATAATCTCTAATCTTCTTGTAGATGTAAGGGGAATATATATTTACAAGTGCAATATATAAATACAGTAGCCTTTAAGCACATACATATCTCTGAATGGCTGGTTGCTAGGTGCAGCACCATTCTTTTTGCCACAGATTAATACTCTTCGCATATCCAAGACAAAAAAAATCTGATATGTTACACTCGCATGACTTTCTCTACTCTTGTACAATTTATTTTTACAAACGCCTATTCTCCATATGCTTCATGTTAATCGAGATATTGAAATGTCAATCGTATTGGTAATTTTCTTGTAGATGCAAGGGGAATATGGTAGCTTTTAAGCGATGGTCAAATATTTTAACGCTGGTTGCTATGTGGCGCATTACATTCTCTTTGCATGTCTAGGACATAAAAAAATCTGATGTGTTACACTCACATGACTTTCTCTACTCTTGTACAATTTATTTTTACAAACGCCTATTCTCCATATGCTTCATGTTAATCGAGATATTGAGATGTCAATCGTATTGGTAATTTTCTTGTAGATGCAAGGGGAATATGCTAGGTTTAAAGCGATAGTCAAATATTTTAACGCTGGTTGCTATGTGGCGCATTCCATTCTCTTTACATGTCCAGGACATAAAAAAACAAATAACGAATTTGAGAAAAAGTATAAGTATTGGAACATTTAAGGGAATAACAAGCAATATCTCGAAAACGGTTCACTCAACAAAAGAAACGTGTATGACATAAATTGTGTATTTTAACGCGATCTACATTTTTTGTGTAGTAAAATTTTGTCTATCTCTTATGGTTTACCAGTTATGCAAAAGTCGTTCACAATGAAGAATACTTTTGGTGACATTCCCAGAAAATTCGAGATATACATTTCATTTCTCATGACAATATCTTAAACATATAATATTTTAAACAAAATCGTTAGAGCCATTTTTGAGAAAATTAAAATTTTCGAAAAATGTTCCATGTAAAGGGTAGTCAGGGGTGGGGGGATTTTCTTGAAAACCTTCGTGTCGCATCTCTGGAAGATACGGAATCTAAATACCAAGTTTGGTGTTCATCCGACTGTTCGTTTTTGAGTTATGCTGTTCACAGACACACACACACACACACACAGACACACACACACCGACACACACACGGACATGTTTCCAAAAATGCTTTTTTTGGATTCAGGAGGTCTCAAAACATGTATTTCCGGTGAAATCTCGGTATCGAATTTTTGGGTGGAATGCAATACTTCCCCTACTTACTATACGTAGTAGAGAAAGTAAAAAATGAATAACGAATTCCCATTTGAGAAAATAAGTATTGAAAACTTTAAGGAAATAACAAGCAATATCTCGAAAATGGTTCACTCAACAAAAAAATGTATATGACATAAATTGTGTATTTTAACGCGATCTACATTCTTTGTGTAGCAACATTTTGTCTATCTCTTATGGTTTACCAGTTATGCAAAAGTCGTTCACAATGAAGAATACTTTTGGAGACATTCCCAGAAAATTCGAGATATACATTTCATTTCTCATGACATTATCTTAAACATATGATATTTTAATCAAAATCGTTAGAGCCATTTTTGAGAAGATTAAAATTTTCGAAAAATCTTCCATGTAAAGGGTAATTTGGGTTGGGGGGATTTTCTTGAAAACCTTCGTGTCGCATCTCTGGAAGATACTAAACCTAAGTACCAAGTTTGGTGTTTATCCGACTGTTCGTTTCTGAGTTATGCTGTTCACAGACAGACACACACACAGACAGACACACAGACACACACACGGACATGTTTCCAAAAATACTTTTTTTGGATTCAGGGGACTCAAAACATGTATTTCCGGTCAAATCTCGGTATCGAATTTTTTGGTGGAATACAATACTTCCTCTACTTACTATACGTAGTAGAGAAAGTAATATATAATACTTTTAAATTATAAAACGTACACATAATGGAAATTAAACAAGTTTATCTAGAGGATGTAAAACAAAAGCACAGAGCATGAAAATTAGTGCTGTTTATACTTCTGTAACTCTTACACACACTCCAGGAGGTTAGGAGTTTTCATCGTCGTTGATACTGCTTAATAAATAAAAGAATTCGCCTAGCAACAACTTAACATTAACCAAATACTGTTAAGAAGCTAAAATGTGTACTTTGTTATTTCGCAAACCATCTGTAACAGGAAGTGATACAGATACCTATGTTGTTTTAGCATGTAGGCCTTTTGTGCTATGTACGCAAAAGAGGTCCATGATGGATAAACAAATTGGCTACAACAGGTGCCATTATGTGGACAGTTATGCAGCTTTCAAATTCTCCTCTATTTAGTGAAGAAAGTTATGTACAAGAACCGTTAGATATTCATGACCTCAGAGAACAGATTTTCAAAGACATTGTGCGAGTTACACTAAGATGCAAGATCACATAAAGAAGGAATTAGCCTCAGGCAAGAAATACGACGTGTTAGAAGGATAAATGAAAGCGATTTCATTTTACTACGTTTTTACTTCCTCTAAAACGCATCTGGTAGATAGAGAAGGCGTTTTATTCTACCAAAAAATTCTATACCGATCTTTTCAGAAATGCATGTTTGAGACATCCTGAATCCAAAAAATGCATTCAAAATTCAAGTCAAAAAAAGTTGAATACCTACCAAACTTGATAATTAAGTTCAGTATCTTCCAAAGGTGCGAAACGAAAACCTTTCAAGATAAATCCCCTACCCTAAACTATCCTTTACATGGAACCTTTTTTGAATATTTTTATTTTTATAACGGTTGCTCTAATAAATTTTATAAAAATAAAGCATTTAATATATTTAGATGACAAGTAAAATTCATAGGTGTCACTTCCTGCGAATAGTCTACGGTCCTCTTCATTCCTAAGGAATTTCTTTATAATTTTATATAACTGGTCATTGTTAAGAGATAGACAAAACGTACAGCACAAAAAGTACAGGTCTTTTTAAAACACAGAATTTATTTCTCGTAACTTTTTCTGTGACATCAGCCACATCCGAAATATATGCATTATTAATAGTTTGAAATTGTCAATGCTTTCATCATTTTTAGAGTGCTGTCTCTATTCAAACATTTTTCTTAATATCATAGAAAGAGTATGGAATATCAAGGTCAGATTATAGCGACATCTCACTATCCATTCTGTTTTCCATATCCCCCTTGAACTACAAGAAAATGCGTAATGAATCCATTTCTGCAAAGGAAGTATAAATCAAAATAAACTTTTGTAGTAATAGTTTGCATAATGTATATAAAAAAAATCTGATGTGTTACACTCACATGACTTTCTCTACTCTTGTAGAAATTATTTTTACAAACGTTTATTCTCCATCTACTTCATGTTAATCGAAATAAACATTTGCAGACTCTATCTTATTGCTAATTTTCTTGTAGATGTAAGGGGAATATATATTTACAAGGGCAATTTGGAAATACAGTAGCCTTTAAGCACATACATATCTCTTAATAGCTGGTTGCTAGGTGCAGCACCATTCCCTTTGCCACAGATTAATACTCTTTGCATATCCAAGACAAAAAAATGAATAACGAATTCCCATTTGAGAAAATAAGTATTAAAAAATTTAAGGGAATAACAAGCAATATGTCGAAAATGGTTCACTCAACAAAACAATGACATAAATTGTGTATTTTAACGCGATCCACATTTTTTGTGTAGTACAATTTTGTCTATCTCTTATGGTTTACCAGTTATGCAAAAGTCGTTCACAATGAAGAATACTTTTGGAGACATTCCCAGAAAATTCGAGATATACATTTCATTTGTAATGAAAATATCTTAAACATATGATATTTTAATTAAAATAGTTAGAGCCGGTTTTGAGAAAATTAAACTTTTCGAAAAATGTTCCATGTAAAGGGTAATCTGGGGTGTTGGGATTTTCTTGAAAACCTTCGTTTCGCATCTCTGGAAGATACTGAACCTAAATACCAAGTTTGGTGTTTATCGGACTGTTCGTTTCTGAGTTATGCTGTTCACAGACAGACACACACACGGACTTGTTTCCAAAAATGCTTTTTTTGGAGTCAGGGGGTCTCAAAACATGTATTTTCGGTGAAATCTCGGTATCGAATTTTTGGGTGGAATGCAATACTTCCCCTACTTACTATACGTAGTAGAGAAAGTAATAAACTATATTGGATAGAGAAAGTCATGTGAATGGCATACGCATGTGAATGTGCATCAGACTTTTATTTTGCCTTTCGGAAGGATCAGCCTTAGATGAAAGTAACATGTTCGTTCCCTTTTGCCGGATAAAATCAGAATATATTTAATGCCAAGAGAATCTAGTTGAAAATTTTTTCCAACATTAAATAAAATTCAGAAATTTAAAGACCTGGGAACGCCAGAATGCCGAGCTGATTATCTTTTCTAGCTAGTACGGAGCGAGATTTTTTGTTTTCATTGTAAGATGTTAAAAATATGGCTGCTCAGGGTAATTCTGGAACGTGCTTACTGAATGGCAGTGCCGTTGTGGTTGCCTGCCGTGTCAGGAAGCACTTGTTGGTTCGCTGCTACCTCCTTGTTAAATTAATTGCTTTCCCTCACGTTTATATTTGCTCCACCACACGGGGTTCAAGTGGTCACCGCGCGTCGCTTCAACAAGCAACACTGCCAGCTGTTAACCGATCCTTAACGAGGTTTTGTGACTGGTTGGCTCCGCTCTGATTCACAGACTGTGGTTAAAGAAACGAGGGTCAGCAGGGACGTGACCAAACATGCATCGTTAATCGTGATGCGGAAAAAAAAATCTTCCGATACTTATGTGCAATCAACACTTCCACAGTCACAGGTACAAAGGCGTTTTCTGATGTCTTTGGATTAGATCAGACAGATATTTTTGCCTTTTATTTCTTTACCGAACGATATGGACGCATGGTTACGCATTCGAGAGGTCCCGGGTTCGATTACCGTCGGGTCGACCATTACTTTCGTAATTTCTCCGAGTCAGTAGGCGAATGCTGGAGTGGTTCCCGTTCTGCCATTGACTTCCTATTCCCACCATTTGCTTTTATCTGTTTCAGGTTTGGAACGTTGGACCAGGCAACGGCGGTTGGTGTGTTGCGGCAGGACGGAGTCACGCGCTTCAGAAACATTTCTCCCTGGCATTTGGCGGTACTACTGGGGTACCCTTCCTGGGAGCGTCACTTCTATTCTTGGAACCTCCAGGTGTGGGTGGCTAAGGCAGGGCTAGTTGGCGTCAGAGTTAGTGACATGCTGGAATCGTTAGGAAACCCGTCCTTGATAGTTAACATCGTCGTCCAGGGTCACGTTGGAATCACAAAGGGCCCACTAGAGCCTGCGTGCGGTGCTGTGCTCCGGTCACTGCCCCATCTGACTATTCTTAACTTCATTTCTTGTGTTCCGCTTCCACGCAATGGTCCGAATCCACCCATAAGGTTGAGGATTTTTCGGCTCTTTTATATGACCTGTGCCCACTCATCACCTGAGCTAAAAATCTGGCACGTCTCTGGGCAATTAGTTTATTTAATTCAAGTACGGGGTGACTTACTCCTAGTTGGTATCTGATGTTTGCTGATTCGCTAAAATTAAATGAGTTACACATGACTTTCTCTACCTTCCATCGTTTATTAGTGGATAAACAAACTAATCTTACTAAAGATTATTACTTTCTCTACTACGTACAGCAAGTAGAGGAAGTATTGTATTCCACCCAAAAATTCGATACCGAGATTTCACCGGAAATACATGTTTTACCCCCTGAATCAAAAAAAAACATTTTTAGAAACATGTCCGTGTGTGTGTCTGTGAACAGCATAACTCAGAAACGAACAGTCGGATAAACACCAAACTTGGTATTTATATTCAGTATCTTCCAGAGACGCGACACGAAGGTTTTCAAGAAAATCCCCACACCCCAGATTACCCTTTACATAGAATATTATTCAAAAAGTTTAATTTTCTCAACAATGGCACTAACTATTTTGATAAAAATATCATATGTTTAAGATATTTTCATGACAAATACAATGTATATCTTGAATGTTCTGGGAATGTCTCCAAAAGTATTCTTCATTGTGAACGACTTTTTGTAAACTGGTAAACCATAAGAGATAGACAAAATTGTACTACACAAAAAATGTAGATCGCGTTAAAATACACAATTTATGTTATATACATTTTTTTGGTTGAGTAAACCATTTTCGAGATATTGCTTGTTATTCCCTTAAATTTTTCAATACTTATACTTTTTACTTTCTCTACTACGTATAGTAAGTAGGGGAAGTATTGCATTCCACCCAAAAATTCGATACCGTGATTTCACGGAAATACATGTTTTGAGACCTCCTGAATCCAAAAAAAGGGTTTTTGGAAACATGTCCGTGTGTGTGTCTGTGTGTGTGTGTGTCTGTGAACAGCATAACTTAAAAACTAACAGTCGGATAAACACCAAACTTGGTATTTACGTTCAGTATCTTCCAGAGATGCGACACGAAGATTTTCAAGAAAATCCCCCCACCCCAGACTACCCTTTACATGGAACATTTTTCGAAAATTTTAATTTTCTCAAAAATGGCTCTAACGACTTTGATGAAAATATCATATGTTTAAGATAATGTCATGAGAAATGAAATGTATATCTCGAAATTTCTGGGAATGTCTCCAAAAGTATTCTTCATTGTGAACGACTTTTGCATAACTGGTAATCCATAAGAGATAGACAAAATTTTACTGCACAAAAAATGTAGATCGCGTTAAAATACACAACCTATATCATATACATTTTTTTTGTTGAGTGAACCGTTTTCGAGATATTGCTTGTTATTTCCTTAAATTTTCCAATACTTATTTTCTCAAATGGGAATTCGTTATTCATTTGTTTGTCTTGGATATGCAAAGAGTATTAATCTGTGGGAAAGGGAATGGTGCTGCACCTAGCAACCAGCTATTAAGAGATATGTATGTGCTTAAAGGCTACTGTATTTCCAAATTGCCCTTGTAAATATATATTCCCCTTACATCTACAAGAAAATTAGCAATAAGATAGACTCTGCAAATGTTTATCTCGATTAACATGAAGTAGATGGAGAATAAGCGTTTGTAAAAATCGTTTGTACAAGAGTAGAGAAAGTCATGTGAGTGTAACACATCAATTTTTTTTGTCCTGGTTATGCAAAGAGAATGGAATACTCCACATAGCAACCACCTCTTAAAATATTTTACTATCGCTTAAAGCCTTGCAATTCCCCTTGCATCTAGAAGAAAATTAGCAATAAGATTAACATCTCGATATCTCGAATAAGCGTTTGTAAAAATAGTTTGTACAAGAGTAGAGAAAGTCATGTGAGTGTAACACAGATTATTTTTCTAATTACTACGTTTCAATCCAAATAAACCTTTGCAGAAATAACTACATAACACATTTCGTTATAGATACGAAGAGAACAGCGATAGTCAAATGTTTAAGAACTGGACATATACGCCGGCCTTAAAACAGACTTTTTTTTTTATAAAAATCAAATTTTTCTCAAATTCGTTATTCATTTTTTTCTGTCCAGGACATGCAAAGAGAATGGAATGCGCCACATAGCAACCAGCGATAAAATATTTGACTATCGCTTAAAAGCTACCATATTCCCCTTGCATCTACAAGAAAATTACCAATTAGATTGATATCTCGATTAATATGAAGCATAAGGAGAATAGGCGTTTGTAAAAATATATTGTACAAGAGTAGAGAAAGTCATGTGAGTGTAACACATCAGATTTTTTTCAAATTCATTATTCATTTTTACTTTCTCTACTACGTATAGTAAGTAGGGGAAGTATTGTATTCCATTCAAAAATTCGATACCCAGATTTCACCGGATATACATGTTTTGAGATCCCCTGAATCAGAAAAAAGCATTTTTGTAAACATGTCCGTGTGTGTGTCTGTGTGTCTGTCTGTCTGTGAACAGCATAACTCAGAAACGAACAGTCGGATAAACACCAAACTTGGTATTTAGATTCAGTATCTTCCAGAGATGCGACACGAAGGTTTTCAAGAAAATCCCCCCACCACAGAGTACATTTACATGGAAGATTCTTTGAAAATTTTAATTTTCTCAAAAATGGCCCTAACGATTTTGATTAAAATATCATATGTTTAAGATATTTTTATGACAAATACAATGTATATCTTGAATGTTCTGGGAATGTCTCCAAAAGTATTCTTCGTTGTGAACGAGTTTTGCATAACTGGTAAACCATAAGAGATAGACAAAAGTTTACTGCACAAAAAATGTAGATTGCATTAAAGCACACAATTTATGTCATATACATTTTTTTTGTTGAGTGAACCATTTTCGAGATATTACTTGTTATTCCCTTAAATTTTTCAATACTTATTTTCTCAAATGGGAATTCGTTATTCATTTGTTTGTCTTGGATATGCAAAGAGTATTAATCTGTGGGAAAGGGAATGGTGCTGCACCTAGCAACCAGCTATTAAGAGATATGTATGTGCTTAAAGGCTACTGTATTTCCAAATTGCCCTTGTAAATATATATTCCCCTTACATCTACAAGAAAATTAGCAATAAGATAGACTCTGCAAATGTTTATCTCGATTAACATGAAGTAGATGGAGAATAAGCGTTTGTAAAAATCGTTTGTACGAGAGTAGAGAAAGTCATGTGAGTGTAACACATCAGTTTTTTTTGTCCTGGTTATGCAAAGAGAATGGAATACTCCACATAGCAACCACCTCTTAAAATATTTTACTATCGCTTAAAGCCTTGCAATTCCCCTTGCATCTAGAAGAAAATTAGCAATAAGATTAACATCTCGATATCTCGAATAAGCGTTTGTAAAAATAGTTTGTACAAGAGTAGAGAAAGTCATGTGAGTGTAACACAGATTATTTTTCTAATTACTACGTTTCAATCCAAATAAACCTTTGCAGAAATAACTACATAACACATTTCGTTATAGATACGAAGAGAACAGCGATAGTCAAATGTTTAAGAACTGGACATATACGCCGGCCTTAAAACAGACTTTCTTTTTATAAAAATCCTATTTTTGGATTCAAGAATATCCAAAACATGTATTTCCGGTGAAATCTCAATATTGAATTTTTGTATGGAATGCAATACCTTCTCTAGCTACTACCTACGAGTATATACGTGGTAGAGAAAGTAAAAATGAGTTTTGGACATATGCAATCAATTTCTCCTTACTTTAGTCCACATATCATCAAGAGCACGTGCTCTCAGTCTTCTCTCTATGGCTTCTAAGCGATTCATAACCTCGTGACACAAATAGCTTTTCTATAGTCGAGTAATCAGTGCTCTGGCTGAAAATTTTTCTCTATTTGGATTTCTTCTTACACTACCCAGAGTCTGGAAGTATGAACGTCAGTGTGTTTGCTAATGAAAAATTAGTAAATCCTAGAGTCAAAGAGTTGCTGTTTTATCAAATCAAAGCCCCCAATAGGACCACAGAAGTTAAAGGTGGCTATAGAAATGAAATAAAAAAGTTGTCTATTTAAAACAATTGCTTATTCTCTACATTTTTAGCAAGCACATCCAAGGAAAACAAGTGGATGCATTGAGTATGTGTATTTTAAGATCATGTTTTAAACACTTGGGAGGTAACCTCTGAAGGAGATATGCCCCACGTATGGGCGCCAACTTGAAGGTGTATTGTTTACGTATATATTTTTTTATGCTAAAGAAGGTTATTTGTTTACGTATTTATGTTTACGTAAATTTGAAGAAGGTTATGTTGTGCTGCTTTTTGTTTTGTTTGGTTACGTAATTTTAACTGCCCCACGTATGGGAGCCAACTTGAGATAGTTTTGTTTCACGTAATTATGTTTACGTAATATTGAGTGCTTTAAGTAGTTTGCAACACGCTTTGAGCGTCGTTTTGAATTCGATGATTACGTATTAGTTACTGTTATTACGCAATATGCTGTTACGTATGAGAAGCTGATTTTAAGATGTGTTTTTGTTATTACACTCCAAGTTTTACACTAATTTTTTTAACTTTGTTATTAAAACTGCTTCTATATATTATTTATGTTTGACTTTTGCCTCGGCTGCGTCAGTAATGCTTGTAGAGTCGTGTATCTTAGTCAGGGTGCGGTATGACAATGACTATAGACAACACGGAATTTACCTTTTTAAAATTCACTTCTTTTATTAATCACACGTAATATTTCTGTAGAGAACACATCTTCCATCTGTTCACTACCAAGGTTTGCCAGCAACTGAGCAACTTTCAACGGTCAAAATCTGTAAGCTTCGGTATTTCAAGTCTCTGATTGACTATTTTAATCCAATAGAATATCTGCATTTTACTTAAAGCTTTTCTTTGCTGTTGATTGGTTAATTTTAAATTGTAACATAAATTACATTATCGTTGCTTTAATCATCACTAGTAATTTTTCAAACTCCTAAACTCATTATTGCTACAAGGTTATCTCATTATTATCTCATTGTTAGCGACTTAAAACTTATTATTCTCACAGTTCTTGCATTATTAAAGTATGTAATGCATTCATATAACAATAAAACATGTTTACAATAAAAATAAGCATTTGCAATGGCTGTTACATATAATTCAAATACTTATTACATACATATTGTTTCAAGGCGGGCTGTTACTGAATTTACTTACTATAAAATACAATTGAAATTATTCAGGTATTAAAATACTGCCTCACCTCTCATGCTTAAAATTGAATTACGCCGAGGGCACGTGTATGTATCACTGTATAGCTTATCCCTTGCACCTCAGTCATCCTTTAAGCTGCAATGGATTAAGTTACATTATTCACAAACGACTATAAGTGCGTGAGCTTTTTGTGCATCGTGTGTTGTTCCTGCATAATGGTAAAATCTGGGGGTAGTTCTGAGCCGATACATTTCTGAGTCCAAACACTGCGGTTGTAGCGTTGAGATTTTTGCAGTAAAGGACATGCACTCTACAAGTGTGACGATTTTGTTAAAAGTTCTGTATGAATGAATGCGTATAGATTTGTCTTCAAATATTAACTGTCAAAATAAAGTTTTATTGGTGAAAAATCAAAATTCAAAACTCCTTAATTTCAGCGGATCACCTCTTTAAGGGTTGCTGAAGGAAATCTAGAATTTCTATCATTCATTCCGTAGAGCCCATCTAAAATCGCGCGCTTGTGTCTCGCTGAAACTTTGGATTTGTTATCTTAGATGCTCACGCCTTTAATCTTGCACCATAAACTAAAAGGAGTGACCAGCACGATGACAACCGTCTTAAAACTGCGAACCGATACTACGCGATCTGCATTCCCATGTGGAAGAAATTGTTGCATTATGGAATATTCCATACGAGGGCTGTCCCAGAAGTACCCGACCTAACAAACAAAATACAAAAAATTTGGGAAAAAGCATCTTTATTTCTCTACATAGTCTCCTTTCAGCTCGATACACTTTTCCCAGCGATGTTCAATAGCTTCGATACCTTGTTTATAGTGAGAAGTGTAGAGATCTGCAAAATAGCCGTCAACTGTAAATTCCACCTTTTCATTGAATGGCAAATCTTTTACCACCAAGCTATTTCTTCAACTTTGGAAAGAGAAAATAATCAGAGGGGGCTAAGTCTGGCGAATAGGGTGCATGAGGAAGCAATTTGAACTTCAACTACATTGATTTTGGCCATGGCGATAATGGATGTGTGAACTTGTGCATTGTCTTGATGAAACAGAACTTTCTTTTTCGCTAAATGCGTCCGTTTTTGCTTGATTTCATCATTCAAACGCTGCAATAAGTGTGCATAATACTCGCTATTGATTTATTTTCCTTTTTGAAGATGATCAATCAAAATTATGCCACGCGCATTCCAAAAACACTGATGCCATGACCTTGCCTGCAGATGGAACTGTCTTCGTCTTCCTTGGAGCCGATTCTCTCCTTTCAGTCCACTGTTTTGACTCTTCCTTTGTCTCAGGTGTGAAGTGATGGACTCGTGCTTCATCCATGGTTATGAATCGACGCAAAAACTCGGCTTTATTGCAGCGAAACATCGGCAAAGACTCGACTGAAACATCCTCACGACGCTGCTTTTGTTCCATTGTGAGTAAACGCGCAACCATCTTACGCACAGCTTTTTCATGTCTAAATTTTCAGTTAGTGTGCGATGTACAGTACTTTTTGAAATGCTAGCTCGCGCACTTTCAGTCGACGGTCATCCAATAACATTTTGTGAATTTTCTTTATAATTTCAGGCGTGGCCACTTCATTTGGTCGACCACTGCGATGTTCGTTTTGGCAGCTCGTACGGCCTCGCTTAAACTCTGCCACCCAATATTTTACTGTTGTAAACGAAGGATCAGACTCCCCCAAAGTGGAATCTAGCTCAGCTTTAATATTAGTTGGACTAAGATTGGACTTAGACTTTTCAAATGAAAGTATTGTAACACATAACAATGGCCAGTTTTATCCATGTTTACAAATTCGCTGAGGGAGTTCACTACTAATGGCTGTCAAACAATTACTAAACAACGTAGCATCGTTAAACTTCACACTTAAGCTGTATAAGGGTGGTACTTTCTACTATAGTCATTTTTTTGAAACAACAACCGCTTTATATACGTCAGGTCGGGTACTTCTGGACTGCCCTCGTAACTACGAGTTACTTTACTAAACTTAGAATGCGCACACTTTAACTGTCTTTTACATGTGAAGGAGAATATCCACAATAATTATATATATTAATATGCGAGAACGAGAGTTACTGCAAAAACACACTATTTATCGCTAGACACTCAACATAACACAAGCGTTGCACTTGAGTCATGCTGACACACAGTTGGGATACAACTGTTCCGTCGAATCAAATCACAGCTGAACTGATGACCGCACGAACCACAACTGACTGCTAAGTTACAACTCGCAATTAAATTGCATTATCACATCTACCAGAATTCAACACTGACTGTATTCATCTCTCGATTGATTCGTCCTGGCAGGACGGCCTCTTTTATAGGTCCCTATTCAAAGCGGAACCTTCTAGAAGAGGAACCCACGAGAACATGCTGAAACGAACGTTCCAGAACAGTAAGCGGCAAACAGCAGCTTTTTATATCACACTCTATTCTTGTTTTATTTTCGTATTCGCTATTGTTGCGACGGCCGGCCGCAAGCCCTACTCAGGTGTCGGGCCAGGCGTGCTCACTGGGACGCAGGCAGCCTCTCTCGAGTACGCGGTCACAATTTTGTAATTCTATCCATAATTTTCCTACTAGAAATATAGCTGAATAGGTGTAGATACACTAAGACACAAGATAGAAATGAAATAGCATCTCTTAAATCATTTCTTAGCTTACCTGAAAAATTCTTTGGTTTGTTGTTTTAAAAGAAAGCTATGAAATCCTCTCCATAAGATACAGGATTTTAATTGTATTGATTAGACATAATATTTGTTACTGTTTCTGACCTTGTTACGTTTGTATGTGTGTTTAGCAATACAATCTATCTATCCATCCATGCATCCATCTAATCTATCCATCTAATCAAATCTAATCTAATCTATCCATCTAACCGAATCTAATCTAATCCATCTGTCTGTTTACGGTTTCATGTTTCCCACTTTTCATTTGTATGAATGTGTTTGATACATTTCACTCACTGCTATGCAAGTCGTCCGAAATCCCATCCGCCACGTGCCAGGAAAGGCGCATTTATAGTGCCAACACCTTTAGGCAATCATAGGAAGGGACAGCGGAGGAATATATCGTGGTATGTTACATGCGGAGTAAGCTTGTGAAAAATATATGTTGCGTTCACATAACTTTCTCTTCTCACTCATTTTAGACTGTTCTTGCGAAATAGGTGCGGAGGCTTTCCTGGCCGGAATTAATTGATAAATAAGTAAAATTTTCCGGAATGGAAGACCATACTATATGTACCTAGGTATAAAACGGTTTACGTTGCTGTTAAGCTGACCAGGTTTTACCCCTTGAAGATGATAACCAAAGAGTTGACCGAAACTATGGTGTTAGTTTTATACACAGATCACGGCCTTCTAGTCCGGAAGATTTTAAGATTTTATCAATATCCTTACAATTGCTTATTTTTGTATCTGCTTCTTAGTATTTGAGTTTAACTTTCATTACACATTTTATATAGGTATACCGATACAATAGGCTAAAGTGAGTTATATTTTAAACAGCGATCTTTTAAATTCCTTGCATGACCACGAGAATCCACGAATAGCGACTTGAATGAAGTATTTGAATATTCAAACCACAATTCACAAAGAATATTTAAAAAATTATTAAGGCCACGAAAGTATTTGACATAAATTAACGTATGTCTTAACGAGATGTACATTTTTGTATATTAAGATTCTGTCTATCTCTTACGGTTTACCAATTATATAAAAGTCATTCAGAATGAAGATGTAATCACAGGCTATTTGCAGAAAATTTGAGATATACATTTTGTCATGCAAATATCATAAACACGCGGTATTTTAATAAAAATCCTAGAGCCGCTTTTGAGAAAACCAAAAATGAAGAAAATCTGTCCATGTAAAGCGCAGTTTGGGGTGGATATTTTCTCATAAATCTCCGTGTTGCATCCTTGGAAGATGCTTAACTTAAATATGAAGTTTGGCTTTTAACCAAATTTTTTGTTTTTGATTTATGCCGTTCACCAACACACTGGCGCAGAGCTTTTCCTAGAAATGTTTTTTTTTAATTCAGGGAACCTCAAAACGCGTACTTCCACTAAAATCTCTATATGGAATTTTTGGGTAGAATGCCTGCGTACCTAATAGGTACGTGGTAGAGAAAGTAAAAATGTTGTAGTTGATACTTTGAGAGATGGCATTACAGTGCTTTTAGCCATAGATTTCAAAGCACGTGATTTCTATCATGAAAAGTATAGCATCATAGAGCATTTAACGATAACATAATGAAAGTGCAGAAAATAATATTAAAAATTAATTCCAGAGTCATTTAATGTGAGGAGGCATTTAAATTCGACGTAATTAAACATACTTTCAAGTTTCGTATGTTTTTTGTGTATGTGGTATTTTTTATGAACAGAATTTTTACCCCGTAACTCATAAACGACCAGTTTTTATTTTTCACTGAGAATTCATTTATAGGAAGCGGAAAACGAATCAAACTTTGATTATTTGTGGTAAAAACGTATCAGCATCTTATAGGTTGTACAGACTTCTGTAATGTATGATACTGAGCAATGATTAGTTTATGTTAAGATGATCTTCAAACACCTAACGTTAAGTGCAGTGATGTCCAACCTTAAGCAAAACAGAGGAAGGTGGATTTTCGCAGAGCTGTGACGCTTTCATGTGGTCATGCGTTGACCAAGTCCCAATGTTTGGTTACCAGCCGTCAGTGAGTGAATGAAGAGAAAATGCTTCATAACACAAGACGAAGAAGGTGGGGCAAGGCACAATTTCACGTCATTAGCTCATAAGAGACAAAGTTGGGCTTCACTGGTTAAGAGAATATTTTTTCCTTCTTCACAAATTACACTCCAATAACAAATTTATATGCGTCAGCAGAAAATATGACACATTAGGAGAGTCGAAAATGTTGCCTGTGAGAAGAGTTTGCTTGTTACGTCGGAAATGAGAAGCAAGTTTGGTATTACCATCTTACAGTTTGCAGCATTTACTACAACTATGCATTTCCATCTACTGAGGATGGAGTTAGGAGTTGGCAAATGGAGATGCCTCCAGTAACTGGGGCACAGTACCGCAAGTAGGCCATAGTGGGTCCTTCTTGCTTCCAATGTGGCCCTTGGGAGGAAGGAATGAGGGGGAGTCACGAAGGACGACCAGATGCGGAGATGTTATGCTCTAGGTAGGACTGGGTCCCTAACGATTTGAAGAAGTTGTATTGTATTTCAACTGTTGGGGAGCCGAACTTTAAGTAGTTGCAACCGCACGTATGGTAGAATGTTTCCGGTAGCCTTCATCGAAAAAATGTTTAAAAAATCTGATGTGTTACACTCACACGACTTTCTCTACTCTTGTACAAACTATTTTTACAAACGCTTATTCTCCATCAACTTCATGTTAATCGAGATAAACATTTGCAGACTCTATCTTATTGCTAATTTTCTTGTAGATGTAAGGGGAAAATATATTTACAAGGGCAATATAGAAATATAGTAGCCTTTAAGCACATACCTATCTCTTAATAGCTGGTTGCTAGGTGCAGCACCATTCCCTTTGCCACAGATTATAACTCTTTGCATATCCAAGACAAAAAAATGAATAACGAATTCCCATTTTAGAAAATAAGTATTGAAAAACTTAATGGAATGACAAGCAATATCTCGAAAATGGTTCACTCAACAAAAACAATGTATATGACATAAATTGTGTATTTTAACGCGATCTACATTTATGTGTAGTAAAACTTTGTCTATCTGTTATGGTTTACCAGTTATGCAAAAGTCGTTCACAATGGAGAATACTTTTGGAGACATTCCCAGAAAATTGAAGATATACATTTTATTTGGCATAAAAGTATCTTAAACATATGATAGTTTAATCAAAATCGTTAGCCATTTTTGAGAAAATTAAACTTTTCGAAAAATGTTCCATGTAAAGGGTAATCTGGGGTGGGGAGATTTCCTTGAAAACCTTCGTGTCGCATCTCTGGAAGATACTGAACCTAAATACCAAGTTTGGTGTTTATCCGACTGTTCGTTTCTGAGTTATGCTGTTCACAGACAGACACACAGACACACACACGGACATGTTTCCAAAAATGCTTTTTCTGGATTCAGGGTGTCTCAAAACATGTATTTCCGGTGAAAACTCGGTATCGAATTTTTGGGTGGAATACAATACGTTCGCTACTTACTGTATGTAGTAGAGAAAGTAAAAATATTAACTTTGTAATTTTGACTGTTTCTTTAAATATTAAATATTTATGTTTGCCTCGGCTACGTCAGTATTATTTTTAGAGACATGAATTTCTTAACAAGGCGTGGTGCGACTGAAGAACGTAGGCCTACACAGATTATAATTTTTAATTCACTTATTTTTATTAATTCTTGACACGATTTTAATAACACATCACTGATATAGAGATCTGTGAGATTCTTTTGTTAATTACTTGCACTTTTTAACACGTAAACTATTTTTCGTCTATCTCGTGTCCGATTAGGAACACTGTCTACAATCGACGCGTCCAGTTGTGAGCGCTGTCTACAAGCAACTGACTTGATTTTTACCGCCTAAATTTGTAAATTTTTGTATTTCAATTTCAGATTGGCTAATCCTAGTCCAATAGAATACCTTCATTTACTTAAGTTTTTCTGGTTGTTGATTGGCTATTTTATAAACTGTCACAAAAATGACATTATTGCTTCCAAGAATCACAAGTAGTATTAAACTTTCAAATTCATTATTGCCTCAAGGCTACCTCATTGTTAGCAAATTTTAACCTATTATTCTCACAGCTCCTACATTACTAAATTACGTAATACATTCACATGACATTATTACACATGTATACAATAACATAAACATATACAATGACTGCAATATACACTTTTTATATATTATTACATACACATATTGCTTTATTGAATTTATACATTATATAATTTGACTAAATCATTTAAGTGTTAAAAATACTGCCTCAGATTTCATATGGCGCCAATCTTGACGCCGAATAGCACTGCCTAATCTCTGTGCCCCTTGGCGTCCATAGCAATCGCGACAGTTCCCAGAAAGGGAGCCCCAGCAGATCCACTAGATGATGAGGACAGGAAATGTAGAGAACATTCGTGGTAGAAAGGGACAAACCCAGCATTCGCCTACCGACCAGAGAAAATCCCCCCCAAAAAAACAATGGGAGTGGCCGGACAAGGGATCAAACCAGGAATACCATCTCGCTTGTGCGTCGTCCTCCGTGGTTACCATGCTAGGCTCTAGTTCCTGAGGTCCCGAGTTCAAACCCGGAGGAAAGTATGGATTTTTTTTCTTAGAATGGCTTCCTTCGGAAGGGAAGTAAAGTTGATGGTCCCGTGTCGTAGATTTACGGCATGTAAAAGAACTTCACGTCTGATAAAGAGACCTCTGAGCAAAATTACCGGTCTTTCATGCCCAATATAGAATGGGACGCTAAGGATCACAGTAGATAAAGAGCGTCCATAAATAAAACTCAATTTAATTTAACTTTTATCTTGCCTGTGCTGAGGGAGGAAGTATAAAAATATTTATTATGGAGATAGGGGCTGTTTATGATAAGTACATAGGCAAATCGATCAGTTAATGTTGTGTTATGGATATGAGCCTCATAATCCTTGTGTTTATGATGGGTGTTCACCCCAAAAGACGGAAAAGCTATCCTAACTGCGACGGACCTCCTCGTGGCGTCGTCTTCCTTCCTTCTTGGAGCTGTTGATGGCTGGTTCCTGGAATTCAAGCCTAGCACACTTGTGTGTTGCCCTATTTCTAAACTCTTTCCCAGGGTGTGGTGACGGTAGACAAAATGAAACTCCAGGTACTTTAACTTTACTTTATTGCATTGTGATAATACTGTTTTGTGGTGCCGCTAGCCGTGTGTTTTTAAACCTATGTGCACTTCAAAAGGGGCCTATCTTCAACAATTTACCTCCCCAAGCTAGCTATGTCTCCTATATCTAACTTCACACGCATCGCCACAAACATGGCGTGAATTGTTGCCTCTTCTTCGGGACCAGATGAAAACGAACAGACGCGCGAGCTCTGCACGTGTGCGCTTTTATACTCGCTTAGGGGACGCTAAGTTCGCCTAGCTCTTTTCTAATCTTTTCTGTTATTGGTTCTCCCCTAAGCGTGCTATGAAAACATTTGCCTCCAAATCTGCTGTCTTGACAAGTTTGGGATTTCCAAGGTGTCAAAATCTCTCTCCCTCTCTTTCCATCTTATTGCTATCTCTCTCCGTGCCTGTGACTGTTTGGCTGTGTTGCCAGCCCTAAACCCCTTTCTACCTGCCTGTTTCTCTTCTCACGGCTAGCTAGCTTCACATCTTACATATATGTTACAATACTCAGCTTATTTCCTATTACATTTATGTTCCCTATATATCATAGTTCCCGGTACATAACCCCTTAGACTGTATGGTGAGCGGCGGCCACTGTTCCCTAGTGTCGTACTGTTCGTTTCATCAGTAGAAAACTTGTCCTACCTTTTTACCTCGCCTCAGTAGCCAGAGTGACAGCAAGCTTTAGCGTAAGCATTATTGGCTGTCAGCACTTTCACTGTAAAGCTGTTCCTCCCTCAGTTTTCCTCCATATAGTGTAGGTACTTCCTTGGCAATCATTCACAGTGACCAACAATTGACAATGTCGATTTTTCAGAATCGACCTTGACTGCTTTTGTTGATCCCTTGCCCATTTGAGGTCAGATTTATGTCTTCTTCATCGGCAGGGTTTTCTAGTTGAGAAATACAATGAAATAAATTGGAGGTTTTATCATAGGTAATATATAAAAGGCAAATAACTGTTTTCCCGATAATTTTCTCATTTTTAGGGATTTGTATCTTGTTCTTTTTTTACCACTTAGATGTATTCCGCCAAAAAAATCGATCCTGAGATCTGACAGGAAGTACAGGCTTTGAGCTCCATGAATTAAAAAACAAAATCAAATTTATGAAAGGTCCATATGTATGTGTCTACAACGGGTGTCTACAAACAGCCTAACTCAAAAACGAAAATACCAAAATTGGTATTTAATTTCAGCGTCATTCAGCAAATATTCTTAAGAAAATGTACCACCCCAAACTACCCTTTCCTTAGAAAGATATTCGTTACTTTGGACGTTCTCAAAAATTTCTAATGACTTTGTTTAAAACATCATACGTTTAAAATATTTGCAGGACAAATAAAATGTACATCTTAAATTTTCTGCCAATAACCTGTGAAGACCTCTACATTATGGAATGAATGTTTATATAATATATAAACTGTAAGAGGTAGACAAAGACTTACTATACAAAACGTGTATTGATCTCGTTAAAATTCACAATTTGTGTCAAATAATATTCTGTGACAAACATTTCCGAGATATTCCTTATTATTGGTTTGAATTGTCAAATGGTTTATTCCTTTTTAAACTAATAAGTCGTGACAGAATGGAATAGCCTAACTTGGCGACTGGATTTCACTATCGCGTAAGCTTCTGTTATCCCCTTGTACCAACGAGATATGTAATAAAATAATTATTACAAATGTTTATCTCGATTAACATGAAACAAATAAAATAATAAGCCTTTGTAAGAATAATTTGTGACCGAGAGGGATGGCTCGGGAGGTAACGTCTGTGATCCGTCTGACAGGTGTTCAAAACCCCGGCGCCGACCAATTTCACCGAAAGCTTTTTTCACGATCGCTAGGTGAAAGCTGGGTTTGTAACTTGATCCACGAATTTTCCTAACATCCCTTTCAGCACTACATTTCATTTCCTTCTTCTTCACCACCATCCAAGCATCGGACTGATCAGCCATCCTGAATATGCTATGATCCAGAGTTTGCTTACTCCTCGACAGGTTACTGACCAAAGGCATTGGCTTGTAAGTCCTTGGGGTGTAAGTCCTACAAAGAGGAGCGTAATCAGTTAGAGAAGAAGAATAGTTTGTTTGTAGAAGAATGGGTAGCTGAGGTCGTGTGAATGTAATATGAATCCCTGCCAGGGATTCGAGCCTGGTGTTAATATTCTTACAGTGCTGGTCACATATTTCCTCACGTATACATTCACTTACACAGCGACCTAGACGAGAATGAACGAATGATTCACATTAACTTTATAAACCATAAACTCAGAACCAAAATCCGAGGGATAACCTGTAGGAAATAGCTCCTATTCATGCAAATAAACATAACCTTCAAATTTTGGACAATCTATAGCGTTCGCTTCACCGCAGTAGCAGGAAACATCGAGGCTGAATTTTTAACAAGCCAAACCTCAATAATATTTCAAATGCATATGGAGTCGCTATCAACCAAGTACCGCAGCAACTGTGAGGCTCACTTTCGGGAAGTCCCGGGTTCAATTCCCGTCGTGCCGGCCGTTCTGACCGTGGGTGTTTTCGTGATTTCCCTAGGTTCGTAGGCGAATGCTGAGGTGGCTTCCCTTCTACCACGATTTTCCTGTCCATCATTTCCTTTCATCTGTTTCACCTCATTTGTTTGAGGTTTGTAGCATCACGCGATGACGATTGGTTTGTTGCGGCAGGGCGGTGGAATATGCGCTATGGAAAGATTTCTCCCTGGCGCTTGGCGGAACTACTGTGACCTCTTTCCTCCCTAAGAGCTGTCTCGTCTACACTCGTGACCCCAGGTTGCGGATGGCTTAGGTAGAGCTAACGGGCATCAGCATTGGTGCCATGTTGGAATCGTTAGGAGCCCCATCCTTACCAGGGCACATCGTTCGGATCTGGTAGCATTTCGCGTCCGCCCTTTATCCCTTCCTCCTGGGGATCACGTTGGAACAGCCAACTATGGCCGAAGTGTGGTTCTGCGCCCAACTTACTAGAGGCTCCTCTATTTGACCAATCTTAAGCCCTAAGCCATTAACATACTTTAGGAATGATTAAACTCCTACACTGAAAGTGGAGATTTAACTTTAATTCCTTCTTTAAATATTCTTTTTTAAATCTATAAAAAGAGAGTTAAAGGAGCATAAAGATGTAACCTGGCGCCGGACATTCCTGGGCCTGCCGCTACCACCTTCATTGTACAATACAGCACAGCTCTTGCCATCTATTCTGATAGCTAATCACATCAAATGCACAGAAATTTAGAATAATTGTAACGTTTGTTCCGTGCTGAAAGAGAGGGAGAGAGTAAACGGATTGGTATCCATTTGCTTCACACGGCATGTTTATTCCATCCAGTACGTGGATTTTGCGGCAAGTGCTAACAAGTTACACTGTGCAAAAGGATCTCTACAAGAGAATAAAGCAGCTATTTTGTTCCTTACAGGTGTGCACATTGCGCCATTAGGAAGACTAGCAGTCCAAATTCGAAATGAATTATTCATAGTCCTTCAGTGGTTGTATCCTCGGTCACATGGCACACATCAACACAGTAATCAAATTCCTCGCATACTTGCCGAAGCGTGTCCAGCGTTGTGGTCTATAGTGCACGTTTATTCAAATCGCCCACAAACCCTTGTAGACATTGAATACAATATTCGCAGAGAAAACCTTCCAGGTGTATGATACAAATATGATTTAACGATGTGCATTGCAGGCTGCAGCAATAGAGGCAATTTGCAGATATAATTTTCAAGAAGTTGTTTTCGAGTTGTATAAAATGCTCATAAGCATTGTCATATTTATTAATTTAAATAAATAATATAATTAATATCTGCTACAATATTCTAAATGTTTGGTTTCATTGAATCAGCCAGTATACGGTGAGCAAAGCCACCATATTTATCAGGTTTAATTGCTTCATCCGAGTAATTCATGACAACGAACGTCAGTGAACGATGAAGACCGAAGGAGTGAACTGGTTGAGTCCAATATGCGACGGTATTATTTATAATGTTTGTTTATTTATGTTTACTTCACGCGTGGAAGCCATCTTGTGACGTCATTCATTTGTTCCGTTTGTAGCTCCATCTGGTGTTAGCAATTTGCGGCAGTATTAGTTTTTGTTTGAAAGAATGCGACTGTTATTTGATTTAATTTTTGTTTACTGTCCTCCGGCTAGCTATTATTTCTCGGTCGAACATGTCTCTTGATCAAGGTGTGTAAACGGAAAGGAATCTTTTATCCAAATATAACACTGATGAAGAAATTTGTTTTACACATTTATTGTCGAACACGTTAACTATCACATTTATACATTGATCTTAACACTCGCCAAACTGAAACTGTTATAATAACTTCTTACTGATCACTCTTAATTTGCGTAATTCAACTTTTTGTATAATTAACCTTACAACACTTTAGATTATTCATAATTCTGCTGCGCGTAACTTGTGAATCGATACTCGACGTTTGCCGTACAAATACTTTCGACGAACTGACTGACTGAAGACGACGTGTAGTGTACACAGATTTTTGCTGAACTGGCATGGCTTTACCTCTAACCTACTGCTTTTATACCCATACACACCGATATGCCTAAAGATTATAACTGAATTACTATTGGCTAATAAAACGCGCCAACATTAGCGTCTATCTTAATATCCAATGAAAATTATGAATACATATGCTCTAGGGAAACATTCCAGAAGATTCTCAACGGAAAAACGCGCCAATATTACGTAACTTCCTCGTTTCCAATAATGATAAACAGCTCACCCCCTCGCTGCATTATTGCACGCTATTATTGACAGTTTCAGTAAGGCATTAAAAACTTACTTCTCAACAATAATTACAATCAATAAACATCTTAAATCAATGTCACATAAAAATGCGTATTCATATTACAATCATTATTTACATTTAAGTAATTTGTGATACAAATTACTGCATCAATTATTACAAACTAGCCTGAGGAGTGGTAAGAAGCACTCCTGCATTCCTGTCAGGAGCGTATGCAGAAAGGGGCGTCAGGGGAATAAAGCCCCTTCTAACTCAAGATATTCAAAACGATACGTAATCGAAGCATAACAGTCTCATTTTTGTTTTCTGTAACTTGTTTATACTTATAAGTTTTTACACCACATTGTACCCGTTAACGAACAGTTGTGATATTGTGATATATTGTGATATATTCACATGGCTTTCTCTATTGTGACATTTGTAATATAGTTGGCATTATTGGCATTATTGCGTTCCTGACCTGGCGGCCCAGATCGGATATGTTGTGCAAGAGTAGTGGGGATGGAAACCGGTTCCTAGTGTAGCGTGCTGACGTCGAGTTAGCGTGGGTTGAGTAGTCGAGTCGAGGATCTGCTTGGAGCAGGGTCAGTGTGTGTGCATCTTGTCCGTGCGTACAGCATGGCGTCCCCACCGAAAGGCAAGGAGGTATTGTAATTCCTTTTTATCATAAAATACATTTGTCATCCAAGTAATCTTGGTATGAATTTCTATAGTAGAGAGATCCTTCCCTTATCCACATAATGAATTAGGAATATTGTTAGGGACCGTTAGGTATATTTTTAGAATTTCGTGGAGCTTGCCTCGTCGTACCTCGTATACTTTATGATAGAATGTTCGATCCCGGCTACGGTACCTATTTGCTCTACTCCCCATTGAGCTAGAATAAGTACAGAGGTCACGACACTATCCTCTATTGTTTATTAGCGAGTGTACAGAACTATTCCTACTAAAGCTTATTTTCCAGTCTACTTCACGTTAATCCAACTAAACCATTGCAAAAAAAAAAACCTACATCACACATTTCGTTATGGGTAGATACAAAGGGGACAGTGATAGTCAAATGCTTAGGAACTGGACACTATATGCTGGCCTTAAAAACTCCATCTGTTTCCATACAATCGCGAGAAACAACTGAATGTTGACAGCAGTTTAAAAGAATGACCAAGTAACGAAAATTTCGAACCATTAATAATGGATATCTCAGAAGTGGCTTATGCCACAAAAAGGTTATTTGAAATAAACTGCATAAAGATATCTACATTTTTTGTGAAATACGTTTTCGTATATCGTTTACCAGTTATACAACATTATACAAAATTCCTTCCGAAGGAAGAGGACTTCACAGGTATTTCCCGAAAATTCAAGATATATATTTTATTTATCATGTAAATATCTTGTATACCTATAGTATTTTAATTAAAATCATAGAAAAGTAACAAATTTAGAAACAGATACCATGTGAAGGATGGTTTGAGGTGGGTTGATTTTTCTTGAAAATCTTGTGTTGCATCTTTGAAAGGCACTAAACCTAAATAACCAAGTTTGGTATTTATCCGACGTTTAGTTTTTGAGTTATGCTGCCCATACACACACGGAACTTTTTCTAAAAGTGCTTTTGGTCCAGGGTGCCTCAAAACATATTCCTCTATAAACAATGTGATCCCGCACGTGAGGCTACCTGCAAGCCACCAGTAAGCGCCCCTTGGTCCGACACTTGGGTAGGGACTTCAATCGCCGTCGGAACAATAGACAGGCGTAGAACAATAACTAGTGCGGAATAATAGCCATTGTGTACCACTTACCTGTTCGAGAGCATTCATTTTGGCATGTTATAGTAACTTCTCTTTCTAGAACTTTCGCTTTGTATGCGAGGCTTATATAAGGGGCTACTCTTGCCAGGGGAGTTGAGTTGAGTTCTGTTGTCAGGAAGTGACGAAGTGAAAAATGCACAGTGTAATGACTAAGCAGTTCAATTGTGTTTTAATTCGATGCCTCAGTTGTGTTGTGTTCCGAGTGTGTCAAAAGTGACTCAAGTGCAACTTTTGTGCTACACTGAGTGTCTAAGGATAAATAAGGTGTGTTTAGCAATAACTGTGTTCTCATCTGTTACAATACTTAAAAAGGTTGGTTGTTGATCATTTTTATTTGATTTTTATAAAGATGGAAGCAGATTTAATCGTCCATTGTCAGTGAAACCTTTTAAGGTTTATTGTATTCCTCTATCGTTATAGCTTTAGTTAAATAGACCTGTTCCTTAAATAAGAGGCAGTCGATTTTTAATTAAATTATTTGTAGCAATATCTTCCTCTGGGTTAGCAATACCCAATAGGTTGTATCTTTTTCTAACTAAGGCTTTGCATTTAAAGATTATAAGAGAAGCAGTTTCGCCTTCTTCATTTCATAGCCTGCATACTAGTTCTTGTTTAACTATTCCGATTGTATGTAGGTTTTCCTTAATCTACAATGTCCCGTTAATAGTCCAGTTATTAGGTTATTTGGGATCTATTGAATTTTGTACATATTCGGTAAGCTAGGAGAACATTATATTCATCATGCTCTTGCTGTACTTGCATACTTCGTTTGAACCCACTGCCTTTGGTGGGAATAACTAATCCATTCAGCAATGGTTCTTCAAACAGTATTTAAAGTAATGCCAAAAACTGCTTCTGACCCAGTAAATGATTAAGTAGACGAACATCTAGGAATGTGCTAGAAGATGTCGTAATTCCTGATGCAAGCGTGGTAGAACGACGTAATGGTCGCCCATGCTTGCCATTGGCTGGGTCAAACTACGTCAGGGATTACAGCACTCTACCAGGCAAGAAGAAGAACGTGTGTCTCCCGGGCAAAGACAGACATCGATGAACCTTAATAGCCTTACATTTGGCTTCGGCGAGCATTTCGTTAACAACCATAATTTGTGGATTTCTCTAAATTTAACTTTCGGTATGCACTTTCGAAATTTGATTCCTTACTCTTGTTCTAAAATGTTTAAGCTTGCGGAAGATTCATAGCAATTTCATTCTGTAATTTGTACGTATACTGCACAAACCAAACAAAAAACTGTGTAAGGAGTCAGAACCTATTGTAAGCCAAAGTAATTATCAGAAGGAAAGGTGAAAGAGAAATATTAGAAGCAGTACTTAAAACGTGTTAACTTTTGTGGTTTTATGTATGTTAAAATTGCAGAAATAAGAGGGCTGATCAACAAAGACTGAGACTGATGTTTTCCTGTAGCTTCCCCGATAGTTTTGTATCTGTAACATAAATATTTGAAAAGAGCGGGTTTTTATGTATAATGTTGGTAGGCCGCAGCACTCTCGTATTGGTAGGTTGGTAGTAATGCTCTATTTTGTAGACCCTACGTGCATTTCGCATACCAGACAATGGAGGTGATGCATTTTTTAAATCGATTATCACCGGTGATGAGTCATGGCTGCATCATTATAATCCTGAAGGAAAACAAGCCAGCACAGTGTGGAAATCGCCAGGTTCTCCAACACCAAAAAAGGCAAAAGTTGTTCCATCTGCAGGGAAAGTGAAGGTGATCACATTTTTTACTGTAATGGAATGATTTACCAGCATGCAGTTCCCCCTCACACTACTGTTACAGCAGCATACTACACGTCAGTATTGGCTACACTGAGGAAGCACATTGCAAAGAAACAACCAGAGCTTTCTCGGACTGGGTGGCGACTTCATCATGACAATGCACGGCCTCACGTCGCAAATCAAGTCATGCAGTTTCTGGCTCGATTCAACATTACCTGTGCACCACATCACATTATAGCCCCGATCTTGCACCCTGTGACCTTTTTTTATTCCCATCACTGAAGGCAAAGCTTAGGGGTATTCGATTTGAGAACTCTGAAGCAGTGCTCAAGAAAAGTGAGGCGATTCTCAAGGACCGGACAAAGAATGGTCTGCAGCATGTGTTCAAGGACTGGCAGAGACGCTATAAAAAGTGCATTGAAGTAGAGGGGACTACTTTGAAAAAGATCATGTAAACATTCAATTGGAGTAATAAACATCTGTGAAAAAAAAATCAGTCTCAGTCTTTGTTGATCAGCCCTCGTAATTGAAAATTATACAATTGTTTAACGTTATACAACTGTACCAGTTATCATAAAACCACAGTTTACTCGCGTGAATAATTTAAAACCTAAGCTCCAGAACAATTCAAATCTCTGACGCAAACAAGCATTATATTATTAAGGTTGAATTGGTCAGCAACTTCATCACATACGTGTAACGAGTGCTTGAAGGGTAATAACCTGATTATTACAACACGGCACACTATATCTGCTTTTTCGTCGCCGAAGATTCCCTCAAGACCAGGCACTCGCCAAGGGTAATCTTGTGTTTTGCCAGCTATATAAGGTTTGTTAGGCAGTCTCAGAGTAACTTGGGCGTTGTCTGGTAGTTTGAAATTACTGTAAGTGCTGCCTCACTATTAAAGAAAATCTTAATGTTGCTACATTAGTAGCTCTCTTTTAGATTCTCTATGATGTAACTTTTAATTGCTTAGACTTCTGATTTAAATTCTGTGGTGTTGCGACCAAAAGCTGCATATATGTCGTGCTTTGGTAGCTACCGATGCCCAATCCAGCCCCCGATCCATCTAAATACCAGATTAGATTCCTAGCACGACGATGTGGTTGTTGGTCATGCTGATCCATCAAATCCTCTATAGTCAATATACTCTGTTGGTATCCCTCTCACATGGATAAATCTCTTTAAAAAACAAGACCAACTTATATTTTTCAATTTTCTTGTTTCAGCCCCCTCGCAAATGCACTCTGCGTACATCCCTGATTCGTGTATCATTTTAATGAGCATAAACCAACCATCGAAACTGCAATGATGTATAGTAAGCTTTGGCAGTAGTTCTTAGTTTCAACCCTGAAATTACTATTTTATTCGCTAAAGAAATCGAACATCTTTTGTGTTTGTGTGTAGTAATTTATAAGGTAAAGTATTCCAGCACCGACAGCTGTGAAGTTGTTATTGCGATGCACGTTTCCATTTCAGCTTTCTCTACTACTACTTCCACTAAGTAGGTGAAGTATTGCATTTCATCCAAAAGCTTGATACCGAGATTTCACCAGAAATGAACGTTTTAGACTCCCTGAATCCAGAAAAAAAGGTATTTTAGAAAAAAGTTCATACGTGTGTGGGTAGGCAGGCAGACAGACAGATAAGTAGAACAGCACAACTAAAAAGCAAAAACTTGGATGAACTTCGTATTTAAGTTCAGCGTCTTGAAGGATGCGACACGAAGATTTTCAAGCAAATATCTGTGCCCCAAAATACCCTTTACATAAAAATACTTTTATTATTTTTTCCCAAAAATGGCTGTTAACGATTTCGAATAAAATACATATATTCACGGCAAATAAAATATATATCGTGAAGAAGATGGTATCTTTACGTTATTTGCCCCACGCTTTGGGCGTAAATTTGAAGAAGGTGTATTAAAGGAGTTGTATTATATTTCGACTGTTGGGGAGCCGAACTTGTACTATTTGCAAGCGCACGTATAGTAAACAGTTTCCGGTAGCCTTTGCCCCAAATATACTTTCTGGTGGCCTTTCCCCCAAGTTTAAAAAAATATTAACCTTGTAATTTAACGGTTTCTTTAAATGTTATCTATTTATGTTTGCCTCGGCTGCGTCAGTATTATTGTTAGACATGGATGTCTTGGCAGGGTTGTGGTGCGACAAGAATGTAGGCTTACACAGATTATAATTTTACTTCACTCCTTTTATTAATACCTGACACGATTTAAATAACACTTCACTGATATAGAGAGCTGTGAGATTCTTTAATTAATTACTTGCACTTTTAACAAGTAAACTATTTTTTCGTGTCACACGAATATGTATTAAATCTCTCGAGGACACATCTCGCATCCGATTACAAATACTGTCTGCAGGCAACTGAATTGATGTCAACCACCTAAACTTGTAAATTTCTGTATTTCAACTCTGTGATTGGCTAATCATACTCCAATAGAATACCTTCATTTAACTAAAGCTTTTTCTGGTTGTTGGTTGGCTATTGTTATAAACTGTCACTAATTTACATTATTGTTGCTCCAATAATGACTAGTAGCATTTAAACTTTCAAATTCATTATTGCCTCATGGTTACCTCATTGTTAGCAACTTTTAACCTATTATTCTCACAGCTCCTACATTATTAAATTACGTAATATATTCACATAACATTATTACACATGGATACAATAATACAAACATATGCAATGACTGTTACATACATTTTACAAATTATTACATGCACATATTGCTTCAAGGCGGGCTGTTACTGAATTTGCGTAATTTACGTATTATATAATTAGACTGAAATCATTTAACTGTTAAAAATACTGCCTCAATCTCAAACTTTCTGGGAATAGCCTGTGAAGTCCTCTTCATTGTGAAAAACTCTTGTGTGATTGGTAACCCGTAATAAATAGACATCATCTTACTTACAAAAAATGTAGATCCCCTTGAAGCATACAATTTATGTCAATTTTGTTTTGTGTTGTGAACATTTTCGGACATATTTTTGGCTATTGCTTTGAATTTTTAAATACTTAAATGTTCACACTACCATCACATAATGACCAACTTTGAAGAGGTTTCACCATAGGTTTAGCTTGCTGTGCTGTGTTTAGTTTGTAAAAA
This sequence comes from Deroplatys truncata, assembly GCA_030765065.1. Taxonomy (NCBI): domain Eukaryota; kingdom Metazoa; phylum Arthropoda; class Insecta; order Mantodea; family Mantidae; genus Deroplatys; species Deroplatys truncata. The sequence continues at coordinate 93,230,617 of CM060979.1, forward strand.
GTGAGTAGAGAAGGTAATGTGAATATAGACTCAGACCTAGTTTTGCTGAATTTATTTTCAAACAATATTCATAGCACATGAAGTTGTGCCAAATTGACCCTCCCCGGAGAAATGTACAGTAGGCGACGGGGCTGCTAAAGGAAAGCGGTCATGTACGGCAACAGAAGGGAAACGACTAGCGTAGTACTTCTCAATGAGTCGACTACAACAACAAGAATGGGAGAAGTCGGTTTGTCTCGAGCAGTACGTCAGGCGATTGTGGTCGTTGTCTGCGCAGGCGCTGGATCACGCTCAGCTTTCTTCAAGGTTGCTGTCGGCTTCGACGACAAGCGAGATTGCGAGAAAAACAACAGGACAACAGTTAGATAGAAAGCATTCAGCATGGTAATTCTAAATTCACTTTCGGCTTAACATATTCATAATTCCTTTTAACAATAACTTCACCGAGAAAGGATTCAGGATCGGATATATAGACTTATTGTGGTTGGTCTGAAACATATCGGTAAATGTGAGAGCAGGAAGCAATTTGTAACTATTGTAATTAAATGTAAAGCATTTAAGCCGTAAAGCATGTAAAGAATGGTGAACGAAGAAGGGTTTGTTAATTGTAATGGTTTATGTTATTGAAGTGTCAGTTCATTAAAAGAAAGAAATTCGGCTTGTTAATTATTTTGTGGAATATCTTTTCAAATAACAATCTGCCAGTATTCCTGATTTAATTCACTTCCTCTAGGCTTAAAGTCCACGTTTCACAGTTACGCTCATAATTACGGACGAATGAGTATGTGAGTATGTAAATAGAAAGGAATTTCTCTCTCGAAACCACCTCTCTAAATTCAGACGCTAGTTATTCAGGTATTTAATCAATGGCAAAGAAAAAGCTAGAGAAACTTAGGGAAGTACACATTTTGCTTCACTACATACAGAAACTGTTTCTACACCCACTGGATTGGAACGAGCACATGAAACAGTCGTCATTACGGTTTCCATGGAAACAATCGATAGAGAGCAGTGTTTTCTTTCGCGTAGGCATGTAATCATGATTGGCAAATACACGCATGATTCCCCAGAGTAAGAAATAGAAGCAGTTAATGTCAAGGATTTTTCTATGCATCTCTAATACAAATCTTACTACGTCATACTACCTTTGACCAATAAGACATTACGACGCGTTTCTACCAATCATGGTTGCTTATACCACATTTTTATTACCTCCCTTGCATCTGTTAATTAGTTTGCGATCGTCATTTATTTTCCACGTAGATACTAAGTCAGCACGACACCAGTCAACAAAAAGACAAACGGAAACAGTATATGGAAGCAGTTCGATCAATTTAGTATATATGTATGTATTTATTTCCATAATACTATACAAAAATCGTACAATTTTTAATACATTACCTGAAGTTGCTATTTATTCTTTAGTACATCATGCATTTTAGCACCGTGGTTATTTATGCATGGTGGGTCATAACAAATTTATGTTGTTTTATTTTTCTAAACCATTTTTCTCTTACTCTCCCCATATATTCTCTATTCTTTTTATATCCCACTCCTTTTGTATTTTCATTATCCTAACTTTTAATACTTCTTTGTTAACATTCCCCCATTCTTTAGGTAAAAACTGATCTCTCCACAACTTAGTTTCTTCACATTCAATTATATAATGCAAATCTTTATCTGCCTTTCCATAAAGAGGACATCTATCCAAATTCGCTCCCTTCCTATCTCCCCTTAGTCTATGTGCACTTAATCTAGACCAGGCCCACCCTTCTCTCACTAACCTATTACATACATTATGTGATCAAAGGTATCCGGACACCCCCACAAACATACGTTTTTCATCTTAGGTGCATTGTGCTGCCACCTACTGCTTCATTATCCGCGACCTCAGTAGTCCTTAGACCTCGTGAAACAGCAGAATGGGACGCTCCGTGGAACTCACGGACTTCGAACGTGGTCAGGTGATTGGGTATCACTTGTGTCAAAAGTCTGTACGCGAAATTTCCACACTCCTAAACATTTCTAGGTTCACTGTTTCTGATGTGATAGTGAAGTGGAAACGTGAAGGGACATGTACAGCACAAAAGCGTACAGGCCTACCTCGTCTCTTGACTGACAGAAACCGCCGACATTTGAAGAGGGTCGTTAAGAGTAATAGGCAGTCATCCATCCAGACCATCACACAGGAATTCCAAACTGCATCAGGATTCACTCCAAGTGCTATGGCAGTTAGGCGTGAGGTGAGAAACCTTGGATTCCATACTCGAGCGGCTACTCGTAAACCACACATCACGCAGGAAAATGCCAAACGACGCCTCGCTTGGTGTAAGAAGCGAAAATATTACACGATTGAACAGTGGCAAAACGTTGTGTGGAGTGACGAATCACGGTACACAATGTGGCAATCCGATGGCAGGATGTGGGTATGGCGAATGCACGGTGAACGTCATCTGTCGGCGTGTGTAATGCCAACAGTGAAATTCGGAGACGGTGGTGTTATGGTGTGGTCGTGTTTTTCTTGGAGGGGGCTTGCACCCCTTGTTGTTTTGCGTGGCACGATCACATCGCCGACCTACATTGATATTTTAAGCACCTTCTTGCTTCCCACCGTTGAACAGCAATTCGGGGATGGCGATTGCATCTTTCAACACGATCGAGCACTTGTTCAAACTGCACGGGCTGTGGCGAAGTGGTTACGCGGCAATAACATCCCTGTAATGGACTGGCCTGTACAGAGTCCTGACTTGAATCCTATAGAACACCTTTGGGATGTTTTGGAACGCCGACTGCGTACCAGGCCTCACCGACCTACATCGATACCTCTCCTCAGTTTCGTACTCCGTGAGGAATGGGTTGCCATTCCCCAAGAAACCTTCCGGTACCTGAATGAAAGTATGCCTGCGAGAGTGAACGCTGTCATCAAGGCTAAGAGTGGGCCAACACCATATTGACTTCCAGCATTACCGATGCAGGGTGCCACGAAATTGTACGTCATTTTCAGCCAGGTGTCCGGGTACTTTTGATCACGTAGTGTACATCCACGTGCTTCTCCCTTCCCCAGTCCACCTTTAATTGTCTGTATAGTTCCAAGTTTTTCTTTCCTTCCAGACATTTAAATAATTATTGTTTCTCTATATCTTCCACTCTGTTCCTCATTTCTTTCCAGAAACCTTCAACTAACCCCTCTCTCTCATTCCATAAGTTACTCATTCCTATTTGCTGTAGAATTCTCCTTATTCCTTGAGCCCAGTTCATCCCAGCACTGGATTTTTCTTAGATTATTACACAATGCCGTAAGATATTATGCTCGTCCAATGATTTCAATCAATGCCAATATTTATGTATTCTTTCTACTATCATTCCCTTGCTACCTACTCTTCCCAACTGTAACATTGCTGCTCCATTTAGGTGATGAAATAGATAAACTAACATACATTTACAGAACGATCTAAGTACTTTATCAATCATCTCCCATCCTTAGTCACTTCCCCAAATCTCTGATCCATAGACCTTTTTATGTATTTGTTGAGTTAGTTAATATTTTAATGTATTTATTTCTTCTAATGTTTATAAACCTTCTTTTAATCGCGAGATATTCAATTAAACCCCACTCGTTTTCTCCTTTTCTGTTTCATTTTCCCGTGTAGCACTCGTAGATGTATCTATAAAATCCAAACCTCTAGTAATATTACTGTCGATAAAAGGACCAAAAGGAAATAAAACTATTTCTGTAACGTAATCTAATATATAAAGGAAAGCGGAAGCTATATAAACAGGAGAGTAAGAAAATAAAGATTGAGGAAACATGCACCAAAAGAGAACGAGTATAGAGGTACACATATGCACATTATGGGCATGGATATATTTGGAGATGTTTGTTCAGTCTTAAAAATTAAATTTTGCTACACCTCTCTCTGACAGACCCTTTTAAAGTTTGAATAACTTCGGAGCAGGAAAAGAATGTGAAAATTTGGGGAATGGAAGAGTGGAAGTGCTGAGATATTCCTGAGGGATTGATGCTGAATTTGTTTCTAGGACAAACGTTTCTTATTTCACTTAAAACAAAAGAAATCAACGTGTTACTCCATGAAGGGTTAGAGTGGTGCAGAATGCTAATTTCCCTGGAGAAAACAGGGTTTTAATATTGATACATCTGATAAGTTTTCTACGTGATTGCTCCCGCTCATTAGGTTCAGCATTGTTCCTGTAGTAATACACTGTGGTAGTCAGTGTTAGAAATCGTAATAGATATTCATTGCGTTTATAAAATGGCAAGTTATAAAGATACATGGCAAAATTTCAGGTTTCTTCAGATAAGCGCAATAGAAATTTTGATGTGTTTCTGTCACATTACTTTCTTTGCCCACTATTATTTCATTTTCTTCTTCCTTTACGGATTAAGCCAAGGTATATTCCAGCTTTCCGGAATGCTTCTCTTACAAATGGCACATACCAAACACTCTGTACGTAATGATCTATATTCTCTTTATATGGATATTCAACTTGTTTGTATGGCATCAGCTTTTATTCTTGATATTTAGTTCTAACCCAGTATCTTCGTTTCTCAGTTTATTCTTTATTGTGCAACCCTTGAAATAAATTAGTAGCTTCAGCTTTCTTGAGCTCTTTTACTTTGTGGGTCCACGTTTCGCTATCACACATCTTCGGAAGATAACCTTATTTTTAATTATTACATAGATGTGGTCTCATAATTAATGTCGATTATTAAGCAAAACTTTATTTGGAACCTTTTATGGTAAGAAATTAAACTACTCTTTGAAGTATAGACCGTCAGATTCTATGGTCTTTGCCCATCTTTCAGCAAGGTTTATTATCCCGCGGTACCAGTCTTTGGTTTTTGATGCCAAGAATTCGGCGAGACCCACTTTCACAATTTCAAAGTTTCGCGAAAGAAATGGGTCATGGATCGAAACATATAGTAATCTGAAGGCGCAAGATCAAGGCTGTATGCTGGGTGTGGTAGCAAAATTGAAAATTGAGTTTTATTTATGGACGCTCTTTAACTGCTATGGTTCTTAGTGTCCCATTCTACTTTGGGCGTGAAAGACCGGTAATGTTTGCTCAGAGGTCTCTTTATCAGGCTTGAGGTTCTTTTACGTGCCGTAAATCTACGACACGGGACCACCGGCTTCACTTCCCTTCCGAAGGAAGCCATGCTAAGGATTTTTACGCCCTCCGCCAGGTTTGAACCCGCGACCTCGGGAACTAGAGGCTAGCATGGTAACCACTACACCACGGAAGATGACATGTTTGTCTTCTTTAAATACCTGAATTTTTGTCATGGTTGTTCGTGCAGTATGGGGTGTTGCATTATCCTGATGTAAGAGAACTCTATTTCGGTTAAGTAATACTGGCATCTCCGTCTCAAAATTTCATGAACTCGTTCCAGTTGTTGAGAATAAAGAACCACATTGACTGCTCGCACGTTTGGAACAAATTCCCTTCAAAATTCCACCAGACACACTACCTTACTTTGGGCCGAACTGATTTTTTAATGATGACTTTTGCAGGTTGATGAGGACTGAGCCGCTGTTTCGAGGTGTCAGGGTTACGGTAATAGACCCATTTCTCATCACATGTGACAATTCTCCTGATAAATCTATCATCCATAGAATTATCGATAAGCTGATGACAGATATCCACACTACGTTGAGCCTGTTGAGGTGTCAGTTCATGAGGTACAGATGTACAGCTTCTGTTTGTTTGTCAAAGTTTCTTAATCTGGCGATGTATGGTATCTTTTGATGGACCAAGTTCTTCTGACAGTCTACAAGTACATTTTTTGCAGATTTTCTTCCAAAACTCTGCGTGTAATCTCAATGTCCCATAATCCAGGGTGTAGTAAATCTTTAGCGTTTTCTTCTCCAGTGTTGATACATTGGAACCATCATTGTGCCACACGCTCACTAACGACACCTTCTGCTTCCACTTCACATATTTTTCGAGCTGTGTCACCAGCTTTATCATCTTGTTTCTAATTGTGCTTTAGAAGGATTCTAATCTCAAACTTTTTAACTTCCATTTTGTGATTGTGTATTAACAACTGACGACGGACGCATTCTCGCAATACACGCAATACTAGCCGTGGTATCCTGTAAATAGCATCGGCGAACCAAAGAAAACCAATTCCATCTTATAAAACACCAATCATAAAAACCGCCATTACTTATGAGACAACCTAATATGATTACAGAATCTTATTAATCTGTCTCCTCCAGCTATCATTTTAGTGATGTGTTCATAATTTTGAATTAATACTTAAATTGATGGATCTTAGCTGGATTTTTTTTATAATTTTGGTATGTAATGTAAGAACCCAAATATTGATGCAATGACCTCAACAAGTTTATTTTCTAACAAAACGTTTGATCTGGTATGTTTTACGTTTGATAGCATTTTTGGTAAAATATGTACATTTTAAAACTTATGTTGAAGAAATGTGTTGAAATGTAACAGTTGAGTTCATCTTCGTTGTCTTGAAAAATGAAACGTCGAAAATGTTCCTATGTAAACAATGGTTTTGCTGGAGGCGATTCCGCAAAACGAATACCTTTATTTTGTTCCTCATACATACCTAATTTAAGTATGGAATTTTGTATTTATTTGAATTTTCGTTTTTTAATTATATTACACGTGCGCGAGTGTTCTCAGGTCCTTTTATAGAAATGTTTTAATTGGTTTCTGGAGTCTCAAATCGTGTATTTCCGAAAAATGAACATACCAAAATTTCCATGGAATACAAAACAAAAAATCTGATGTGTTACACTCATATGACTTTCTCTACTCTTGTACAAACTATTTTTGAAAACGCTTATTCTCCATATGCATCATGTTAATCGATATATCTAGATGTCAATCTTATTGCTAATTTTCTTGTAGATGCAAGGGGAATATGGTAGGTTTTAAGTGATAGTCAGATACTTTAAGCACTGGTTGCTATGTGGCGCATTCCATTCTCTTTGCATATCCAGGACATAAAAAAATGAATAACGAATTTGAGAAGTATTGGAACATTTAAGGGAATAACAAGCAATATCTCGAAAACGGTTCACTCAAAAAAAAAAATATGTATATGACATAAATTGTGTATTTTAAAGCGATCCTCATTTTATGTGCAGTAAAATTTTGTCTCTCTCTTATGGTTTACCAGTTATGCAAAAGTTGTTCACAATGAAGAACACTTTTAGAGACATTCCCAGAAAATTCGACATATACATTTCATTTGTCATAAAAATACCTTAAACATATGATATTTTAATCAAAATCGTTAGAGAAAATTAAAATTTTCGAAAAATGTTCCATGTAAAGGGTACTCTGGGGTGGGGAAGTTTTCTTGAAAACCTTCGTGTCGCATCTCTGGAAGATACTGAGCCTAAATACCAAGTTTGGTGTTTATCCGATTGTTCTTTTCTGAGTTATGCTGTTCACAGACACACAGGCACACACACAGACACACACGGACATGTTTCCAAAAATCCTTTTATAGGATTCAGGGGGTCTCAAAACATGTATTTCCGGTGAAATCTCGGTATTGAATTTTTGGGTGGAATACAATACTTCCCCTAATTACTATACGTAGTAGAGAAAGTAAAAATCGTTGTGCAAACACTTATCCAGATATTGAACTTCATTCGCTTAGAGAATACTAAGCTCTAAGGTGAACAAATCTTACACTGTACCGTAGAAATCGCAGTGCCACATTTTTGAACTCTATGAGCGGCCACTGGTTTAACACGCTGAATGATATCAGAAGCTTCTAGATTTCTAGAATAGGTAGTAGCTCCAGATGTTCCACTTCAGAACTGGGCACGTATGTTAACCCTACAGGCAATGCTTTGTACCGTTACTAGTCGCTGCGGACTGCGAGTTCGCATGGAAAAAATATGGATTTATAACTGAATAACAACAAAGTAATACAATATACAAATTACTGTGTTTGAATTTTAATTTACTAAGTACATACGTTTTATAAAATAATAAATACTGTCCAGTTCTACTGAAACTGTAAGTTTTTTGATTACGTTACGTGTGCTTCTAATTCACAAATACTGTATAATAAGGTAAACAGGAAGAAATACACGTATTGGTTACTGTGGTGCTTCATATGGTACATTTCAGTCACAGTTTTCAACTTTCTGGTCACTCCTTGTCAAAATCTCAACAGTATTCCTCATTCAGGCTAAGTTTTATAAGGGTCCAGGCTGCAAAAAGCATAGATAAATAAATAAAAGAAATTCACTGACCTGGAGATATCAAAACGACGTGACTAATATAAAGTGAATAAGAAAACCCTTGAGATTAAGCTATTGTATGAATACAATGCAGATAATTTCCAACGTCGTTGCTCGCACGGGAATATCAGTCTGTAATTACTGACCCTTCCATAACCGCTGCACAAATCAAAGCGAAACAAAGGAATAACGTAATACTGCTGATCATAGAAAAGTACTTGGGTATTGTGATTCCTAAGTTCAAAGGGCTTAAAGGGAACAAAAAACGGCTGTGAGTCCGCGCGCGACTACTGCAGGGTTAAGGAGTCAAGAAGTGATTTCAGTTGTCTTCCGTGTTCATTTACTTGAGTTTAGACAGCGAGAGAGAGAGAGAGAGAGAGAGAGAGTGACAGACACAAAGAAAGAAAAATAAGAAAAGAAAATAGCAAAATGTACAAGCGGTTGTTAACAATATAGTTTTTATCTCTGACACGACAACCCTTGCTGCATGGAAACTACGAAGCTATATAGATCAACTAGACTTCACAGGATTGGACTAAACGCTCATTTAGGATTCACCAGACTTATCAAGCATTTAATTTCGACATGAAGTTGGGTAATACTCTCTTTCTACAATGTTATAGAGTTTTGCTCCTCCTCTCATTGCATTTCAAATGGCGTTATTTCTGGAAACTTTGAGGCAGTATTTTAACACTTAAGTAATTTCAGTCTAATTATATAATATGTAAATTCAATAACAGCCCGCCTTGAAGCAATATGTGTATGTAATAATTTGTAAAATGTATGCAACAATCATTGCATATGCTTATATTATTGTATACATGTCCAATACTGTTATATGAACGTATATTACGTGATTTAATAATGTAGGAGCTGTGAGAAATAGGTCAAACGTTGCTAACAATGAGGTACCTTGAGGCAATAATGAATTAGAAAGTTCAAATGTTACTGGTGATTCTTGGAAGCAATAATATAAGGTTAGTGACAGTTTATTAAAATACACAATCAAGAACCAGAAAAAGCTTTAGTTAAATAAAAGTATTCTATTGGATTAGGAATAGCCAATCAGAAATTGAAATACAGAAATTTACAAATTTAGGCGGTGGAATTCAAGTCAGTTGCTTGTAAACAGCGCTCATAGATGGACGTGTTCCATGTGGACAGTGGTTCTAACCGGACGCGAGATACGTCCTCGAGAAATTTAATACGTATTTTGTGTGAGAAAAAAAAATACTTTACGTGCTAAAAAGTGCAAGTAATTAATAAAATAATCTCGCAGCTCTCTCTATATCAGTGAAGTCTTGTTTAAATCGGTCAAGAATTAATAAAAGGAGTGAAGTAAAATTATAATCTGTGCTATATTCTTAGCCGCACCACAATCCTGCCAAGACATCCATGTCTCTAAAATAAATACTGACGCAGCCGAGGCAAACATAAATATATAATATTTAAAGAAGCAGTTTAATTAAAAAGTTAATATACTATTTTAAAACATTTTTGGGGCAAAGGCTACCGGGTACCATACGTACTGTTGCAACTACTTCAAGTTCGGCTCCGCAACAGTTGAAACATAATACAACTCCTTCAATACAACCAACTTAAAATTGACACCCAAAGAGGGGTGCAAATAACGTAAAGATACCATCTTCTTCTAACTGGCTTTCCATACGTGGGACTGAAACTACCTATTTCAAATTGGTGCCCAAAACGTGGGGCTAATAAATATCTTCTTCAGCTTTCATAGTGTTGCCGGTATTACAGCAGTAGGCAGTGCGGTAAACCCGGAAAATCAAATGGTTTTAATTCACACACTCATAACTAGAGCTATTGTATTCAAAAGCTACAAATTCAACGAATGTTTAGGAATACACTAGGAATTTAATGTGTTCCTGCGCAGCACACTTTGATATTAATGTGTTGCTTCTAATATGGTGTACAGGTTGTTCTATTCAAGCCGTTCATTTTGTGTTTCCACCCATCAAGAAAGGAGTCGAGTAATTCGGGATGTATTGAATGTTATCTTGGGCGGAGTCAGAGAGTGAAAATGACTGTCTTCCTCTAAAAAGCTGTGTGAAACTTGAATTCGAGCTCTTTGTAATAGTTACTAAATTACTAGTATTTCTTTCGCATTTCTAAAGTTTCTTCTACTCAAGTTATTCTTGATAGTGTGCATCGGGGCACAATCATTTCATTTGGAGTAAGGAATAAACAAAATAGAGAGAGCAATTATCAATCACGAGGAGCCGACAGGACATCATATCATGATACTGACCCAGATAAATAACTATACATACAATTATTTGATACCATTGAAGTAGTGTTGTTCTTTACATTGTTTATTTATTTTAGCTCCACGTATGGGAAGCCACTTTGAGAAAGTGTTAAATTGTCTTTACATTAGAGTTGTTCATTTTTGCTCCTCGTATGGACGTCAATTTGAAGAAGAAGATTGTTTGTTACGTAATATGCTACTACGTATGAGAAGGCGATTTGAAGATGTATTTTTGTTGTTACGCTCCAAGTTTATAAAAAGTAATATTAAATTTGTTATTAAACTGGTTCTATAGGTATTATTAATGTTTGTTTTTGCCTTGGCTGCTTCAATATTACTTTAGAGACACGTTTTTCTTAATCAGGGCGTGGTGAGACAAGAATGTAGGCTTACACAGATTTTAAGTTTTAATTCACTTCTTTTTATTAATCCTTGACACATATTAAGAGCTGTGATATTTTTTAATTTAATACTTGCACTTTGTTAACGCGTATACATAATTTTCGTTTCACACGAATACGTAATATTTCTCTAGAGAACGCATCTTCCATCCGGTTCCTACTAAGGTCTGCAGGCAATTGAACATATTTCAGCCGTCCAAACCCGTAAACTTCTTTATTTCAAGTCTCTCATTGGCTAATCCTAGTCCAATATAATACCTGCATTTTACTAAAGCTTTTTCTGGCTGTCGATTGGCTATTTTTAAACTGTCACAAAATTTACATTATCGTTGCTCTAATCATGACTAGTAACATTTAAACTGTCAAACTCATTATTGCCTCAAGGTTACCTCATTGTTACCAACGTTAAACTTATTATTCTCACAGCTCTTACTTTTTAAATCACCTAATGCATTCACATACAATTATTGAACATATTTACAATAAAATAAGCATATGCAATGACTGTTACATACATTTTATAAATTATTACATACATATTGCTTCAAGGTGGGCTGTTATTGAATTTACATATTATATAATTTAATTGAAACTATTCAAGTGTTAAAAATACTGCCTCATCATAGAATATGACGTATTTACGTCCACAGACGCACTTGGAGATGTAAAGCCTTCACCACAAAAAATGAGGCATTCTCAGATGCTACAGGTCTATCGGAAAATAGTCTTTAACCACTAGATTGAGTCATATCGGGACCCCTTTGGAGGGTAAGCCATGCCTTTCACCGTAAGGCATGTAGGGTAATTTTAATTTAGTTCCAATATTTAAATTAAGTGAGGATAGTTGAATAATAGTTTATGCTATATTAGGTTTAATATTTTTTCTGTTTTGGGGGAAGAATGTTAACCTGAATAATTTTAACTCATTTTATTGGTTTACTCTTAGGATTATAGTCAACAGAAGGTCCTGCGTGAGCGATTCTTTCTGACAGAGCAGGATAAACAGTTCATCCCAACCTGTCTGAGTATATATTCTGCAGAAGCGAGGCGAAACAATCCGACATCGTTTTGCCGATGTTTCTTCTTATTGTTAGCTGCTGTTCGTGTGAAGAGTCTTGCGTCATTTATACGCTATAAAGCCGTTCGAGCAGATTCAGGGAACTGCGAATGCACTTTCACGTTAGAAGGATATTAGAAGGGATTCCTTACTGCCGCTGCAGTTACAGCTGCATTCTTGGAGAGGACATGTCTGCTTCCTAAAACAGGATGACGGCGTTCAGTTCCTTCCCTGGATAATTTCATTCCATCTCTCAGCTATAGATTTGGGATGCAATGGGATTTGCAACCTACGGCAGAAAAGCTCGCGACATTCACTAGTGCAAGGAGAGATTGCTTTGTGGCTATGCCCATGTGTGTACGCGCGCTGTGTTATGCTCAAAGTCGGTATGATTCACTGAAAACAAATCTGTTCGAGGTTATTAGGTTTGCGTGGACTTCTTTGTACCTCATGGAATGCGTGTACAGGATGTTGCATTTAGATGGAACAAATACTGAAGAATATAATAATAATAATAATAATAATAATAATAATAACAATAATATATGTTTTCATGTAGCTGTGTATGAACCGAGCGCGATGGCTCACGGTTACGTCTGTGGCCCGCATTCAGGAAGTCCCGGGGTCGATCCCCGGCGACCACCCACTCTGCTCCATGGTTTTTCGTGGTTGCCAGGTGAATTCTGGGGTGGTTCATCTTCTACCACGGCTGTTCTTTCTCTCATTTCCTGTAACCATCGTCTTCATTGTCATCTGTTTCAGGGTTGTAGGACCAGGCAACGCTATTCGGCGGGTTGCGGCTGGGCGGTGACTTGTACTCTGTAAAGGATTCTTCCCTGGCGACGCTGCGGTACCGCTCAGTTAGGTCTCTCCTCAGGTGAGACTCCGCTCCGGGACCATGTAGGTTGATGACTAATGGGTAGGGCCCATGCGGCTTCGGTTGCGATCTATCTGGAAACGTTAGAGAACCCGTCCATGCTTGCGTCCATCGGCATCCGGATCTGATCGCCCATCCGTCTCTCCCCCATCCTTCCCTCCCAGTGGAAGCACAACGGAGCCGACTGGGCTGCGTGCTGTGCTCTGCCTCGGTTCCGGAGTCCCCTACGTGATACGTATTTTTACCTTTAGCTGCTTATGAGGAACAATATTACGCAACTAATTTACATATGTTACTAAGGTTTATTAAAAAAAATGCTTTATGTCGCGAAGCGATCCTGCGCTCATAACCATTGCACCAGCACACGTTTTGCCATCACATAACTCATGGAGCACACGAGTAGACTAGCAGTGGCTTTAATGTATGCCATAACATAGACCGCTGCATTGCCTACATAGCTTTATGAACCTCGCTGAATCGAGTAAGATTTAGAAGAATTTTGCGTTCAAGAGGTAACTAATTTATTTATTTTTTGTCACTAGCAGTACATCCGTGTTTGTTAAGAATAAGTACCTACTCTCTATAGAATCTCTTACTTCCCGGATGCACACAAAGGAAGATAGGGCCCTACTGTGACTCTGATGTATCTGATAAACATTAGCATAAAATAGAGTTACAAAAATATTGACACCGATTTTGGATTCACATAAGTCGCACCAATTTCCTGAAATTTCAGTCACTTGAGGCATCGATGATTTGGTTAATCCCTAGCCTTCCAATGACCGTCATGGAGGACACTCGCTGCATGTCGAGAAAATGTAGCTAGTTTCCTCAAAGAGCGGCTGCGCTGTCTTGCAAGAATGGCAAGACATAATGTACATTTGGGTGCTAAAAAAGAAAAAATGCCGATATAATGAACTGTGCGTTAAGTTGGTAAGGGATTCCTCCCCATGGCTGCACCCCACCTCTTACCTAGTTCTGGTAACCCAAGTTGATTGGCGGCTTCCGCATGCTCTTTTTCGCGATGGCGGGTGTGCACCAGAGGCTAGGATCCAAGAGAGTTTTAGATTCGTTGTGAAAACGCAATCAATTCAGTTTTATTAATCGTTCTTCCGTAAGCTGGAAAGGTAAAATAAGAATGAAAATGTATGTAAGTCGACATTGAGTATGTTATCTCAAGATAAGTTAAGGATGCCTTGTGTTTTACCGGAAAAACTGGAGTCATGTGGAGAATATGTTGTCATATCGACGTCTTAGCTCAGATCCGGAAAAAGCGGTATAGAAGCTGAAACCGGTGGTTCGAATCCCGACTATGGCATTGAACTTTTTATTCTGATTTTAACTTTCCATAATTTATCCGACATTTGGTATTTATCCGACATTTCGTTTTCGAGTTATACTGTTCACGCTCGCGCACATGCACGCACACACACATACACACACACCACACGTGCAGGCGCGCGTGTTTTTCTAAAAAAGCTGTTATTGGTCCAGTGGGCATCAAAACATGTATTTCCGGTGAAAACTCGATATCGAATTTTGAGTGGAATGCAATATCTTCTGTACCTGCTATGTAAGTGGTACAGAAGCTAAAAAAGAGATTAGACACATATTGAAAGGATAGCACAAAAGTATAGAAATAACTGTAAAATAATTTAATTAGAAATAGAATGGATAAAATCAGAATTCCAATCGTATAAGCATAGAACAGCTGTAATCCATACCGTCCAATTGCACAACACATTCAGGATGCCATCCGTTTTACATGAATCTGGCGTTAATGTGGAGTGTTCTTGGATTCCTGTCAAGTTGGCTTGCCGTGGAATGAACTGGCAGATTTGGCTGCAAAGGCGGCAACCACAGAACTTTGCAATATCTCATGAAACTTCAGAAGACGCTTATTATGAGAAGAGCGGTTCTATCGTGCTGGCATGAAGCTCTTCGCGGAAATAAGCTTAGAGTAGCGAAGCACATTCAGAAAAAAAACCGAACTTTCTCTCGTGTATCTCGTCGCGAGGAGGTGGTTTTGGCTTGGTTGCGTATTGGCCACTGTAATTTTACGCACAGTTACCTTTTTAAGGGAGACGCTACTCCACTTTGTCCGCTGTGTAGTGCAGGTCTATCGGTCCGTGTGTTGGAGTCTCTTCTAGCTCATCTTCGATCAGGTTTTTCTTGCCTCTCGATCTATTTTTGTAGATGTATCTTTATCTCTGGATTTTTCCATTATTTTTTTTGTATTGATCTTGATCTGTGGCTTTTGTTATCACCTGTTTTATAAGGGAACTAATGCAGTTAAGTGCCCTTAAATATACACACATATATCCATATAAGCCAGGAGAAAAGTTTCAGTATTTTCTTATACAATTTATTTTAGCAATACTTTAATCCTAAAGTAAGTGTATTAGCTTCTTTTTATGAGGCCATATTTTTCTTTTAGTGCAAACTCTTATTTCTACACTCATCGGTGAAGTCACGGTATTTATAGTCTTTTCTAAAGGAAGTGTGTAATGATGTTAAGAACGTGGGAGTTAAAACACTTTCAGGATATTCCTTTCGAGACGCGAAAGGCAACCACTTCCACAAAAATGGCCTTCTCTCTCTCTCTTTCTCTCTCTCTCGCTCTCTCTCTCTCTCTCTCTCTCTATCTCACCAACTAATTCAGCGAAGTAGTAATTTTTCGACAAGCTATGCTCATTTCTGCCAGCCTCTTCCTCCCCAGAGGAAAAAAATGGGCAATTGTCAAGAGTAATATTGCTTTCCTCGCGAATGAGCTAGAACCTTGGACTTCAGCCAAGAGGATATGGCATATCCTGTATGTTGTAGTACTAATAGAAGCTTTTGTTGCTCATGTTCAGGATTACTGTCCACGATAAAAACAACAGAGGGATGAAACCAGGAACGTAGCTCTTATAATTACCGTGTGCTGCAATTCTGAACATTTGCGAATCGCTTCAACCCATAGCTTATTTTTTATAAGCTTACAAGAAAAAACAACATTTAATTTTATACATTCCATTTTACAGTAGGAAAGAGAGTTATAAACAGAAAGGTAGTGTAAATAGTATTTACCTTAGCACCAAGCGAAAATTTTGATTATGCAAATGCAATCTGGAATTAAATATTATACCAAATAACGTACACCTTAGCATTCGGCAGCTCCCAGGTCCAATTTTCGTTGTCCATTTTCCAGCCTACCCTGGGTTTTTCACAGGTTACGCCCAGAAAATTCAAATATACATTTTATTAGTCATGTAAATATCTTAAATACATTCTATTTTGGTCAAACTCGTCAGAGCCATTCTTGGGAAAATAAAAAATAATAAAAAAGTTTCTTCGTTTGGGGTTATGCTGTTCAGACTCTCAGACACTCTCTCTCCCTCTCACGCATCTTTGGTTAAAACGGCATTTTCGGTGAAACTTCGATATCGGATTTTTGGGTGGAATACAATAACCTCTACTTACTATAGGTAATCGTAGAGAAAGTAAAAAGAATAACAATCAAGAAAAACAAGATAAATTAGCATTCTATATAAAACACCCTAGTGTATGCATCCTCTTTTTTCTTTAAAATAAACCATTTAGCTAATTTTGTAATACACAATAAAAGGTATTCAACCCATTTTTGTTAATTTCTAAATGCACAATCAAATCAAACAGGCAGTGACACATCCAAAATAAACTTTCATCTACATGGCAATGGGGAAGAGAGAAAAGCCAAACACAAAAAGATGGAAAGAAAATTATTGTGAATCTCTGAGGATGAAAAATTCCAAGGTAACTAAATACGACATCTACCACCGCTACTGCTAGCACCAAATCTTCTACAATTTTTGTTTAGATATAGGGTGTCCCAAAGTGGTGCTGTATCGCATTATTAATAATTTTTAGACAGCATGGATGGCAATTACCCTTTGTATTTGCACATGTTTAAGAACCTGACTTGTTTTGATTATGTTGTACTTTTCATTATGCCTTTTAACATGATTAATTTCTCATTCGCATTATCTGTTCATAATACAAATCGCCATACTTGAATTTATCACAGTTCGTTGTAGAGTTAACGTATACGTTATATTAGCAGCTTTCTTTGATCTAAAACGTTATTCTTTTACCCACGTAACCTACACAAAGATTAAATGGCGGAAATTATGAATTCGGAAGAAGCTGAAATGGAGGAGCCAGGTGAAATTACAGAAGCAGCAGAAACAATAACACTATCAATACTTACCCCAAAAAATCTAGAAACCAATATAATTTAGCATTTAATCGCTTCATCGGCTGGTGTACGGCAAAACATGTTTAGAATAATTTCACTGAAAATGACAGCCAGCGAACCAACAAATCAAACCATCAAACATCGGACACCTCGCTTTTTTAACGTCATTTCTATTGTTTCAAGAACCACGTTCTGAACGTGATCTCTCTTAGTTTCAGGCATAATATTTTGATATTTTACGAATTCGAGCGCTGTCTAAAAATAATATATGCCACACGTGTTAAAAGTGTCTTTTATTTTGCTCGTAACGGCCTTCGTTTCGCAAATATTCCTACCTACAAAATAAAACCCTACTTGTATCCCATTATATTGCAATGCAATGACAAACTAAACGCTCTATATTCTTGCCCACTCTGCCCTTAGGTACACCGTGGTTGCTACCCACGGTAGCGGAACATCCACCAGCACACTTATAAATCTTTTTACCTTTTATAACGGAGTGAGGATTTATACGAAATCTCATTTCACTTGATAAAATAAATGAGTCGAATGATAATATAAGCCTTCACTTACATCATGATGGTAAAATCTGGACGATCGTTTCGAGACTTCAAGGTCACATCTTCTGCAGGAATGGGAACGACTGAAGAAAAGGCTTTTAATATCATTCGACTCATTTATTTTATCAATTGACTTCTTCATTGTCAAGATCGTCCTATTTCAATTTTGATCTCATTTCACCATTTCTGTAGCGCAAGGGTGGCGAAAACGACTTCCTTCCGCGAGTCACCAAATATGCAACACGCACGGCGTAACTCAGCAGCATGTGAAAATCAAACGGCAGTTGCAGAGAGGGAACGTGCGCCTGCGAGTCAAAATTACTCGCGAGTCACGTTTTCGCCACCTCTGCTGTAGAGAAATCGCTTTTCCTCATAAAATCCTAACTATTGATGTCATATTAATTTTTAATAATTAATAATATATCAAAAAGGAAAGGGCGTCCTCTGCGGTCGAGTTGTCAGCGCTCTGGCGTTCTGACTGGTCCCGGGTTCGATTCCCGGATGGGGCGGGGAATTTTTCTTTAGCCAAAATTATTCCTATCCTCCTCAGAGTCTGGGAGTAAATGTGAGCGTCCTTAAAAGTTAACTGATAAACCCAACTATAAGAAACCCTACAGAAAGCTAGCATAACAAAAACAGCTGTTTCTCAAGTCAAAAGTGAACAAAGAAATTAAAAGGGGGCTATAAAAATTAGAAAATTAAAAAAATGAAAGCTATTTGAACATATTTTTAACTATTTAGGAGACTTTATGACGTGTGTATGAACTCAAGTGCTGGAAATGAAACCTGTCAAGTGTAAGCATGGATAAACCGATCTAAGAAACTAAATCTATCACAAAATATTAAATTATGAACGCGATTACGCGTTCGTCTAGTTGGAAATGTAGTCTCAGAAAGCTGCAGAAAATGCAATCAGCCAAATGAAATTGTCGCGCACATTATACTCGACTGCCACGCTCCTGCTCAAAGACAGTATACACAGCAGTATAATCACATTCTGCAAATTAGGTATAACAAACTCTCAGTGAGGTGCAGACTGACTGAAACATTGCCAGAGACTTTGTGTTACATAACGAGGAGCTGTGCGGGCATGATGGTGTAAAACTGACCACACGTTACTCGGACAGTTGCAGATATTAAAATGAGATGATATGTAAATTTTGCTTTAGCATATTCAGCGCCGAAATGTTCAGATACAAGAACGAAAATGCTGATGAGAATCAATAAAGTGATACCTGCTAGAGAGAAATTCTTTTGCATGTTTACTTTCTCTACTACTATAGTAACTAGTGGAAGTATTCCATTCCATCCAAGAATTTGATACCTAGATTTCACCAGAAATACATTCTTTGAGACCCCTTCAGTCCAAAAAAGCACGTTTATAAAAAATGCCGTATGGTCTGTAAACAGCGTAACTTAAAAACGGAAAGTCGGATAAATACCAAACTTGGTATTTAGGTTCAGTATCTTTTAAAAATACGACACGAGGATTAAATTAAATTGATATTTATTTATGGACGCTCTTTAACTGCTGTGGTCCTTGGCACTCCATTCTATATTAGGCGTAAAAAACCGGAAAGACACTCTGTCAGGCTTGAGGTTCTTTTAGGTGCCGTAAACATACGACAGGAAGCCATGCTAAGGATTTTTACGCCCGAAAAGAATCCATCACTCTCTGCCGGATTTGAACCCGGGAACTATCCACTACACCACGGAAGACCACTCCCCCACCCCAGACTATCCTTTACACGGAACATTTTTCGAAAATGTTTATTTTGTCAAAAATGGCTCTAACGAGTTTGATTAAAATATCATATATTTTAGATTTTTCATAACAAATAAAACGTATGTCTTGAATTTTATGGGAATGTCCCCAAAAGTCCTCTTCTTTCTGAATGGCTTTTGCATAACTGGTAAACCGTAATATATAGACAAGATTTTACTACACAAAAATTGTAGATTTCTATAAAACACACAATTTTCCACATACATATTTTTGTGGAGTGAGACATTTCTAAAATATTCCTTGTTATTTGTTTGAATTTTCCAATACTTGTACTTTTTCTGAAATGGGTATTCGTTATTCGTTTTTTTTTTTTATGTCTTGGACATACAAAGAGAATGGAATACTCCACATAGCAACCAGCGCTTAAAAGATTTGACTATCGCTTATAACCTACCATATTCCCCTTGCACCTACAAGAAAATTAGCAATAAGATTAACATCTCGATTAACATGAACTACATGAAGAATAAGCGTTTGTAGAAATAGTTTGTACAAGAATAGAGAAAGTCATGCGAGTGTAACACATCGGATTTTTAGACATTTTAACAGCAATTCTACTTCATATTAGCATACATTTCAATAGAAAATCCTACAGGACAGACAGATACATCGTTTTATTTTCTTTCTTTTTGTTGACCTCTAGCACATCAGCTTAAAAAGCTTATTATTCCACCTCATTTTAAAAGATTACCTTCATTGTTTCCCAAAATCTGTTCGCTAAAAATGTTGCAGTATTTATTAGAACGGAGATTTTACATTATCAGAAGAAAACTACGTGAATATTTATGTATCGTAGTCAGCACTTAATATATTCTATAAATAAAAAATGTGTACATTCACATGTCTTTCTGTACCCTCCATCGCTCATTAGTCGTTATACAAATTATTCTTATGAAACTTGATTATCCTATCTATTTCATTTTAATCGAGATAAACCTTCCTTGAAATAGCTACATTACACGTTTAGTGATAGATACAAAGGGAATAGCGATGGTCATTTTTTTTAACTGGACGCTATGCACTTGACTTAAAAATCCATGACATCGCGAGAAAAACTGAAAGCCGACGGAACTGAAACTGTAAACCGAATCATTAATAACATATATCTCGTAAACGGCTGATATTCGAAATAAATTGTGTGTTTTAAAGAGATCTAAATTTTTTTGTGTAGTGCGTTTTCGTCTATCGTTTAGCGTTTACCAGCAAGATTATATAAATTTCCTTCCGAATGAAGAGGAATTCACAACTATTTCCAGAAAATTAAAGACATACACTTTGTCATCATGGTATTTTAATCAAAATGATTAGAGCTATTTCTAGGAAATCAAGAAGCTCGAAAAATATTCCATATAAAGGATGGTTTGGGATGAGAAAATTTGCTTGAAAACCTTCATGTTGCACCTTTGGAAGAAACTGAACTTAAACACCAAGTTTGGTATTTATCCAATATTTCGTTTTTGAGTTATGCTGTTTACACACACACACAAACATTTTTCTAAAAATTATTTTTTGGATTCAAGGGGCCTAAAACCTCGGTATCAAATTCTTGGGTGGAATGCAATACTTTACTTACCTACTATGAACGTGGTAGAGAAAGTAAAAATCTTATATGTTACCTTCATATTCTACCTACTACTATTTATTTTTATATAGCTTCTACAAACTCTTCTTAGAGAGCTTATTTTTCTATATAATTCATATTAATCAAAATAAACCTTTACAAAAATACTGCCATTGCACGTTTCGTAGTAGGTACAAGGAGAATAGAAGAAACTGAATTGAAGGATCACACACATCACTGTCCTTATTCACTGTCGCTATGAATGGCGATAAAACTTTAAAAATACGAATAAATATTGACCAAATTCAAATTAATAACGTATACCTCGGATATAGCTATTACAACAAAAAATTATTTTAAATAAAATGTGCGTATTAGAGAGATCTACATTGTTTTGTGCGCATTTTTGTCGGTCTCTTATGGCTTACGAGTTGCACCAAGTTATAAAACATTCCCTCCGAAAGAAGAGGACTTCAGGCTATTCCCAGAGGATACAAGATATACATTTCATTTATCATATAAATATCTTAAACATGTAGTGTTATAATCAAAATCGTTAAAGAAATTTGAGAAAGTGGGAAATTTAAAAAAAAAATTCAGGTGAAGGGTAGTTTGGAGTGGGGAATTACCAACATTGGTATTTATCGGACATTTCATTTTTGGGTTATGCTATTCAGACACACACACGCAGATATTTCTATAAAAATGCTATTTTAAATTTGGGAGCCTTAAAACATGCATTTCCGGTAAAATCTCGATACCGCATTTTTGCTGGGTGCAATACTTTCTCTGTCTACTAGGTGCGTGGTACAGGAAGCAAAAATATGAAATAATGTGGCGTGTATGTGTGTGCATTGTCACGTCGGACACATTATTGTTTTGTAGCGGCAGCATTGTTGATGTAATTCTTTCGGCTTGGGATTTTGAATTTCGTCCGACGTGGAATCTCTCCCCACCTCCCGGCCAGAGGTGGAGAGGGGGAAGTAATCGTTATTAGTTCCTTTGTGTGGTGTGTATAGCCTGGCGTCAGTTAATCTCTTAGTGGCCAGTGTCTGGAATGGAAGCGAGTGTGAATCGTGTGTGAATGTGACCTCGTGCGTGTAACATCTCCCTCCAATGCCTGTTTTTAATCTTTTGTGAAAGATGTAAAGGCACCGTGTTTAATATTCAGTAAACCACGGGTAATGTGTTTAATGTGAAATCCCGCGTATTTTTGTGATAAATATCCCACGCCTACTCTGGCACGAAAAGTACAACAAATAGCCATATGGTCTGCAGCAAAAATGTTTCATGAAGTTTTGGTAGGGTGTGATACACCTCTCGCTCCTTGAAGCTGATATCCTGAGTCACTAGCCACCATATCAGATGTTTACTGTTGTTGAGATGCAGTAGGTAAAACATATGTGAGAGAAAGTTTGAGTTGAAGGTTTCAAGAGGCGGTGGCCCGATATCGATACATGTCAGCATTTGAATACTAACATCTTCCGAGGATCCTTGCTAGTAATAAGATGTTTTGATTGCCCCATAGCGAGCTGATACATCAACTTTATGGTTATCTGAAATGCCAGTTTGGCGCCAACCAATAAGGCTCAACGATGTAGTTGGATTTGTTAGAGAAATGTTATGAAAGGGAAGAATTGCAGTTTCACAATTTAATTTTGTTTATTGATAATAGCTTGCTGGGTCATTGAACTGGTATTTCTCACATTTACCGGCCATTTATTCTTCAGTATTCTTTTTGTTTTTCTTCTTCCTTGATTAGGATTTCCGTTCCGGACCCATTTGGTAGAAGTAGAGGAACAACTATTGTAACATCGCCCCATTTCTTGGGGTGTTTGCAGGACTTAACCCTAAGGATCGTTCTTGTTTATAGATCCATACTAGTCTTCCGTCGCATTCGCATTCCATGTATTATTCACTCTGCTTTTGGCTTCTTCAATCATTCTCTCATTCATACGCCAATTCTCCTTTTGTGAATCCTGTCTTCTTGTCTTAATTCGCTACCACTCAATGTGTCTGACACTTACATTTCCATTGTGTTAATTTGTTACCTTCGTTCTTCTTTCTGATCCTTTTTAGGTTCTCTTTAACCTGCCATCTTACTTTGCCCTCACTTACAGTATATTTACTCCGCCATGCAATGGACACCCAACTTAGCTGCCGTCTTCCTCTATTGGTTTGTACTTCTAAGATTGTGTTAATAGCTGATAACAGCAATCCCAGCTTAAATGCAAAACTTGTACGATTGAAGCACTTTCTAGTTCCACTTTGTATTTTTGCAACAAACTTGGCCGTAATCTGCTGCAATGACATTTCCATGTTACATTGTTTGGCTATATTATTTAATTGTGTGTGTAATTAGCAGTGGCCGGTTTCTGATGACGTCATCATTTGCTGCATCACAGGTATTGCTAGCGTGTACATAAACCCTAGTGTATCCCAGGTTATCATTGTATATCATTTTATAGTTTAGGGCATTTTTTTCGATTTTACGTCATTTTTTTTTTTTTGAAATTTTCTTGCTCTTTGCGCCTTTATTTACTAATCTTCTTACATCTAAATTGAGTTGTAAATAGTTTCATATTATTAACATTCTGCGTAAAAATAACTTCTAAAACATCAGAAATTTCACTATTCAACTGAGCTATAATGGTAACCTTTTACATTCTTTACTCGCATACTTGAAAAGAGAAATCACATTTCTATTTAACCGTTAGACTGGAAAAGGTTGTTTGTGGGTAGAAGGGTATCTATTTTCAAGGGAGTAGATATAATTACTGTTATGAACTCATGTTCCAAACTAGGAATGAGACAAGTCAGTTTTCCCTTTTCTGCGTGAAACGGTGCCTACAATAAGGTTACTCTTGTCCTTATCCTTATGTCGGTCTTAGGCTGCGAAGTACTTTTCATTTTCTATGAATTTTGTATACTTTGAGAACTCAAAAGATCTATTGCTACAGTTTTGTAACACCTGCAAAAACAAATTTCTTAATTTTCTTTCAAACAAGAACTTGGTATACATATATGTTTAATTCATTTCTGAATTATATCATTATTATTTCTTATATTTCTGCTTGTACAACAGTTATGTTCCTGTATAAATTAATTTATAACTTTCTATACGCTAGTTTAAGAGCAGATAGGCGACTGAACTTCAAAAACTCCAATTTATCTATATTTTTACAGAAGTAGTATTACATTCCATACAAAAATTCGATTTTCACGGCAAGTACATGTTTTGAGGACAATGAATCCAAAAGAAAAGCATTTTTATTAACAGGTCAGTGTGTGCGTCTGTTTGTGTGTCTGTGAGCAGTGTAACTCAAAAATAAAAAGTCGAATAAATACCAAACTTGGTATTTAGGTTCAGTATCTTTCAAAGAAGTGACAGAAACGTCCTCAAGAAAATGTCCCTACCCCAAACTACCAGATAAATGCAATGTTTTTCGACAATTTTGATTTTCTCAAAAATGGCTCTAACAATTTTGATTAAAATATACTTTTAAGATAATTTCATGGCAAATTAAATAATGTATGATGTGGCATGTGCACAGATGATAATATTAAGACGCTCTCTGGACACCGAAGCACGGCAGTTTGTCTGTGAGTAGGGGCGAGTCAGGGGAAACTGTCAAGGGAGGGGATAGCGTTACTGACGCCTAGTTGGCGTGGCTTCTTGTATCATTCAGTGAGTAGGCTTCGAGTGAGACAGACGGGAAACTGCTAAAACACGATGTCCTCGTCGGCAGGCAATGGGCAAAGGTATGTGAGTATTTAATTTCATTTAATAACCGGTGTTCCATCCACGCTTGGAAGTCTTAATTATGGTAGAATAGAATCTTTCCTCTCCCTTAAGCCAGGCATTGTGTTGGTATAGCAATTATTTTGGAATTTAACTTAGTTGCGTCCTCGTCGTTGCCTCGTAATTTGAAGTTCTTTGTTTGATTTAACGATCCCTCTCGCAAGCGAGTAGCTCCCATCTGCAGTTGAATAATAAATTATAGAGAGGCATACGACAATATTTTGAATTTTCTGGGAATGTTCCCAAAATTCCTCTTTATTCTGAATGACTTTTGCATAACTCATAAACCGTAAGAGTGAGAGATAACTTTACTACACAAAAATGTAGATCTCGTTAAAACACCCATTTACGTTACATTTGTCCTTGGAGTGAACCATTTCTGAGATATACCTTGTTATTTTTTTGAATTTTCCAATAATTAAATTTCTCTCAAATGATAAACCGTATCTTTTTTGTTTTTATGCTGACATGCAAAAAGAATGCAATGTTCCACCAAGCAACCAGCTCTTAAAAGGTTTAACTCGCTTAAAGCCTACCATATTCCCCTTGCACCTATAATAAAATTAGCAGTAAGGTAGTTTCTGCAAATGTTTATCTCGATTAACATGAAGTAGATCGAGAATAAGCGTTTATAAAAATAGTTTGTACAAGAGTAGAGAAATCCATATGAGTGCAACAGATCAGATTGCCTGCCTGCTTTCACTTCACATTGGTTTTCCTCAAAACTTCATTTTATTTGCTTTATATACCTTTTTATCTGAAAGGAGAAATTCGTAGTGAAACTTTGCAGGAGCATGGAAATACTCTTGCTTATTCTGAACTACAATCACCTGTGTATCCTGAATTATATGGACGTTAAGAATGTTATTAGTAAAAAAATTTGATGTGTTACACTCGCATGACTTTCTCTACTCTTGTACAAACTATTTTTACAAACGCTTATTCTCCACATGCTTCATGTTAATCGAGATATCGAGATGTTAACCTTATTGCTAATTTTCTTGTAGATGCAAGGGGAATTGGTAGGCTTTAAGCGATAGTCAAATATTTTAAGAGTTTGTTGTTTTGTGGCGTACTACATTCGCTTTGTATTACCAGGACAAAAAAATATGATGTGTTACACTCACATGACTTTCTCTACTCTTGTACAAACTACTTTTACAAACGCTTACTCTCCATCTACTTCATGTTAATCGAGAGAAACATTTGCATACTCTATCTTATTGCTAATTTTCTTGTAGATGTAAGGGGAATATATATTTACAAGGGCAATATAGAAATACAATAGCCTTTAAGCATATACGTATCTCTTAATAGCTGGTTGCTAGGTGCAGCACCATTCTCTTTGCCACAGATTAATACTCTTTGCATATACAAGACAAAAAATGAATAACGAATTCCCATTTGAGAAAATAAGTATTGAAAAATTTAAGGGAATAACAAGCAATATCTCGAAAATGGTTCACTCA
This sequence comes from Deroplatys truncata, assembly GCA_030765065.1. Lineage (NCBI taxonomy): Eukaryota > Metazoa > Arthropoda > Insecta > Mantodea > Mantidae > Deroplatys > Deroplatys truncata. The sequence goes on from CM060979.1 coordinate 93,256,873, forward strand.
ACAAAAAAATGTATGGGACATAAATTGTATATTTTAACGCGATCTACATTTGTTGTGTAGTAAAATTTAGTCTATCTCTTATGGTTTACCAGTTATGCAAAAGTCGTTCACAATGAAGAATACTTTTGGAGACATTCCCAGAAAATTCAAGATATACATTTTATTTGTCATGAAAATATCTTAAACATATGATATTTTAATCAAAATCGTTAGAGTATTTTTGATAAAATTAAAATTTTTGAAAAATGTTCCATGTAAAGGGTAATCTGGGGTGGGGGTATTTTCTTGAAAACCTTTGTGTCGCATCTCTGGAAGATACTGAACCTAAATACCAAGTTTGGTGTTTATCCGACTGTTAGTTTCCGAGTTATGCTTTTCACACACACACACTCACACACACACACACACACACACACACAAATATAGACACACACACGGACATGTTTCCAAAAATGCTTTTTTTTTTATTCAGCGGGTCTCAAAACATATATTTCCGGTAAAATCTCAGTATCGAATTTTTGGGTGGAATACGATACTTCCTCTACTTACTATACGTAGTAGAGAAAGTAAAAATACAGGTTTATTTGGGCATATTTCTTCATGAATTATAAATTTTTTTGAAACCTGAAATTAAGCTATCGTATTCATTCCAGACCGAATTAAAGAAAATATTGCCGAGTCTCTGCATTAAATTTCGAGTTTGCGTCATTCATATTTTCTGCAATAAAAAAAAGGAACACATAGTTCTATAAAAATGTATATATGTATATAACCTCGGGATAAAAACACCTGATTCATGAAACAAGCTTATCAGATATAACAACATTTATATTGTGTATGGATTGCGCAAGTAGCACGTGTTTGTTAGGCGTTTTTTGTGAATGATTTTGAATAGGGTGTATGACAAAGAAATTTACCCTCATCTAATTTTCTTCCCGGACGAATCGTGTTTCTACCTGAGTGAGTATGTTAATTCACAAAATGACCGTTATTGGAGTTCCTAAAAGCTTAACGTAATACACGAGGATCCCCTAATGATAAAAAATAAGAGTGTGGGCGCTATTAACAGTGAGAGAATAATAGGCCCTATTTTTTTAACAGTGGGAGGTATGTGCAAAACATTTTGCAGCCTTTCTGTGACCAATTAACTGAGAGAGAACGTGATTCCGCGACCTTTCAGCAAGACTCTGCAACGGCACATGCAGCCAAATTCTCATTACAGAAAATTCACGACTTGTGTCAAGTTATCACTAACAACATATGGCCCCCCTCGTTTCCCCGATTTAATCCCTGCTATTTTTATCTCTGGGGGCAGTAAAAGAGAAAGTGTACAAAACAAATCCACACTTTGGATGAACTTATACTAACATTGGTCAAGAATTGCTGTCATTTCTCAGAGGACAATTTCCTAAACAGGTGTCAGAAATGCTTGAACAACGAAGGGAGACAGTACTAGCATCTCCTCGCTTAATATACGTGAGTGTTTATGTTACGTATGTCAGAAATAACTTTACGCGACAAACCGTACTATATTTACTGCGGAATTCCTGTCACCTGCACCGCCGACACAGCAGCCACCCTCGCCGGCAGGCCGCATGCCGCTAAACCGGTTGCGTGAAGGATCGTTCACCCCATAGAATACATTAGTATACATATATGTGAAACTTGGTGAGTTTATCTGCAATACCTTAAGAGAAATTTGTGTTTTACCAAAAGAACACAGTTTTGCTTATTTAAGCCACCTATCTCCACTTAATAAACTTCATAAATCTCAGTTTAGGTCATTTTTGTAATAGTTGTCATATTTTAAAAATGTTTGTCATTTTATGGGTCTTTTTCAAACATTTTTAGACCATAAAAATCCAAGACCTGGTGATCAAGCAACGCAGAAGCTCAAACTTATGGCGGCCCCAGAATACACGATTTGTTCAGTTTGAGGAGAGTCGCCGACGATTGAATTTTCATTAGTTCTATAACAAGAATTAAGCGAAGTGGTTGTTGCCGTAAGTCGCAGAAATGCTATTCGGAAAGATCCCTCACAATAGCCGCTAAGTCTTTCTCACTTAAGCGCGACTCTTTGCGTTAAATGACTTAAAAGAACACACGATTAGTCACAATAGTTGTCATTACTGTCACAGGACTAAGTGAATAAGTAACTCTGACTTGGAACGCACGTCCTTTTCTTAAATGCGTTACCCCTACCAATGTCCCTTCTCACGCGACCCAATCTTAAACCTTTAAGTATGCGTAGTACTATGGGATTCCTCCTCGAATCTAAGAATTCCAATTCCCTTTCTAATTTACAGTATTCCTGCCTACGTGCCTTTGTAAACCTGCTGAAATAAACCCTAACATTCCAAGAATCTTTAATCTAACGCGTTCACTATTCAGGCTTTACATGACTTGCAATTACCTTTCTTTCTGGACAAATATTTCAACTCAGGCTTATTACATTACACATTGATTTAATATAAGGAAATGATTTATTGCAATAATTTCTTTATCTATATTTAATTGTTTATACATTCCTGTCAATGTTTACGGTATCACTTATCTCGTAAGGAATCGGGTAAGCTAGGAAAACAGCCTTCCTTACGACTAACTGATAATAGTAATAACGTTAACTCAGAGAATTCCTTGTATTAAAGAAAGAAAATGGGAAAACAAGTTTAGAAACTGGCCATCTGTTACCGCAACACCCCCAAAGCTGTGTATGTCCAAATGTAGAAGCAACTAGAGAAGTAATGCAACGCGGTGCATCAACATAGCCAGTGTCATTAACAATTTAATTAATGCTATAGGTTGCATGCGTCTCTCTAGGACTTCCCCAATTGTCCTACACGTTTTTGTTTAATTGTAATACACCCTGCAGCGATTCAGCTCTAGTATCTGCAGTCAAGGACAGAGAACAGGAACTATGAATATGTTATTTCTGTATCATATGCAATATCAACTAGTATACCTACGCAGTAGGAACAAAAACTTCGTTGCACAAGAAGACAACTACCATGTAGTTTTCGAGTAAATGCTGGTTATATCCTGTTATATTTCCCGAGGCCTTGGATGACCTCACCCACGCGTTTCCTGTGAAATCCTAATTATTGGAGCACACGTTTCACGAGTATTTCTTTATCCCTGAGCAAACATAAATTACAATTATTCTATTCAGGGCATTCAGCGTATTCAATGGACACTGTCCGATGCCTTTATATCAACATATCCCAACTTTATAACTATTAATGAAACGTAAGCCACACATAACATTCACAATCCAGTGAATCACGCCAGCAATGATGTCTGCGCTCACAAATTACTTTCTCTACTACGTATAGTAAGTAGGGGAAGTATTGTATTCCACCCAAGAATTCGATACCGAGATTTCACCGGAAATACATCTTTTGAGACCCCCTAAGGAAACATGTCCGTGTGTGTGTCTGTGAACAGCATAACTCAGAAACGAACCGTCGGATAAACACCAAACTTGGTATTTAGGTTCAGTATCTTCCAGAGATACTACACGAAGGTTTTCAAGAAAAGCCCCCCACCCCAGATTACCCTTTACATGGAACATTTTTCGAACATTTTAATTTTCTCAAAAATGGCTCTAACGATTTTGATTAAAATATCATATATTTAAGATACTTTCATGACAAATAAAATGTATATCTTGAATTTTCTGGGAATGTATCTCTTGAATTTTCTGGGAATGTATCCAAAAGGATTCTTCATTGTGAACGACTTTTGCATAACTGGTAAACTATAAGAGATAGACAAAATTTTACTACACAAAAAATGTAGATCGCATTATAATACACAATTTATTTCATATGCTTTTTTTGTCGAGTGAACCATTTTCGATAAATTGCTTGTTATTCCCTTAAATTTTCCAATACTTATAGTTTTTCTCAAATTCGTTATTCGTTTTTTATGCCCTGGTAATGCAAAGAGAATGGAATACTCCACATAGCAAACATCTCTTAAAATATTTGACTATAGCTTAAAGCCTACCAATTCCCTTTGCACCTACAAGAAAATTAACAATAAGATTAACATCTCGATTAACATGAAGCATATGGAAAATGTAAAAATAGTTTGTACAAGAGTAGAGAAGGTCATGTTAGTGTCAACATCAGATATTTTAAAACGGATTTCTATCCTAGCTTTAACTGTAAGTAATTTGTGATCATGTGTGTTTCGTTTCTGTCGTGGACAACTTTCTAAACTCGGAACAGAAACTACAAATCATTTCGCTCAGTGTATTTGCTGGCATTGTACCCAAGTAAGAGTAGCGCATATTTCACGTCATTGTCGAACTGGCAGAGAAACATTAGACTGGTATACGAGATTATCCGCTCAGCAAGATCAGCCATGCAGAATGGAAGACTTTACGCTGGGAACCTAATACTGTTACGTTAATCAGCTAATGCAAATTCAGAGTTTAGCAGTTAGTGAAATCCTCTAAACATCATGCCTGTTGCCCGAATGCAATTAATAGCTAAATGCAACAAGAGAGCAATCCACCTTGGTATTAACTGTAATGGTGACGTAGAGGTGACAAATTGATGGCGGTGATAATTCTTTAATGCCGATATATCATTTTTAAATCAAACCCATTAAAATAATTATAATCCGTATATTTAATTCTAGTAATTTTCTCTCTTTATACACTTACTTAGCATGCCCTGATGACCAACTTGATTAAAACATAAGTACAAAAGGAAATAAAGCAAAATTTTCTTACATTAAAGCTACCAAAATATTTCACATTGGTATCACATGCGTATCGTAGCGTTATTAACACATTCAATTCTCTTTTATTCTGTGTTCTGTTTCCTTAGTTGCTAATTGTGACCGTCTATTATGGAAGTCTTATTTTACATCAATTTTTTGTACTGTAACAATCATTTTCAATTATGTTTGGCAAGTATGTTCTTTCATAACGACAATGTTCGCCTTCTACAGTGTTTTTCCTTTCCATTTTGGCCGCCGCTCGGCGGCTCGCGCGCCGGCTGCTGCAGCTCGGACTCTCGCCAAAACAGTTATGCTATACCCGCAACTGTCTCACATTCTCATAGTTACAATTACAATGATAATACGCACATACTTACAACAGGTGTAAATATTGTACCCCTCTATCTGCATATTTCTGGCAACTTTTCAGGAAATGTTCATTCCCACTCGAGAGTTCAATATCCAAAATTGAGTGAATTTCTCTCCTAGTGTTTTCTTTTAGTTCTTCCAATGTATGGGGCTTATTGCACACCTTATTTTTGAAGCTCCCCTATAGATAAGCATCACATAAAGTTAAATCAGTGGGTCATAGTTCTTTACAAATTATCATATCTTTAAACATTTAATTACTCATCAGCTGTATGCCCGGTAGCAAACTCTCGTTTGAAAAAATCCAGACTAACATTTAACATCGGTCAGTTCTTCCAAAAATGGTGTAAGTCATTCCTGTACCTCTCTGAATTTATTATTTGTTTAAAAAATATAGGTTCCTATTATTCTGTATGCATTTACTGCACACCAATTTTCGCGTCATGCAAGGGAATTTCGTGTATAAAATCACGTTTCCCTGTGCTCCAATATCTGATATTTTGCGACGAAACACGGGCATATAAATGGAACCATGCTTCGTCAGAGACTAATATTAAGCATGGGTCAATTACGCTTATCATTTTGCAACATCAAATAACAGAAATGTAGCCGACTCTTGATTATTACCTGAAAAATAAAGTGTGCAACAAACCCCATACATTGTAAGCACTAAAAGGTTACATCAGGCCTAAAATTCACTCAATTTCGGACGTTGAACTCTCGAGTGTGAATGAAAATTTCCTGATAAGAGGCCAGAAATGTGTGAATACAGAGGATAACGTTTCCAACATCTCTTTTAAGGTATGACTTATTATCATTGTAATTGTAACTATGAGATATCGTAATTCATGCAGGGATTTTAGAATTGTTTCGCCGAGAATGCGAGCTGCGGCGGGCGGCGCGCAAGCCGCCTTGCATTGGTCACAGTATGAAAGCAAACCACTGTAGTACTGATGCCCCGATTATTGATAGGAAGATATAAATAATTAAATAAAGAAATGCTGTACATAGACCAAACCTTCTTCAGCTTTGAAGGAAAATATTTTAAACAACACACAGGCCTATTCATGGGAAATCCAATGTCGCCCTTTCTGGCTAATATATTCATGAGTGTTCTCGAGACAAAGAGTAGTAAAAGCCTTTCCTTGGTTATTTAAAACTTGGACCAGATATGTCGACGACGTATTCACAATAGTTAACAAGAAAAATGTGCAAGATGCTCTAAAATTATTGAATTTGCAAGACAGTAATATTAAATTTACCATGGAAACTGAATTGGACAACCAGCTCCCCTACCTGGACCTAAAAAGCTTGAAGAAGAACAATAGATTAACTTTTGGAATATATAGAAAAACACCTATACGGATAACTATATCAAAAACAATAGTTACAACTCCCATCACACAAAGTTGCAGTTTTTAACAGTTTGACCCATAGACTAGTGAACATCCCCCTCAATGAAAAGGAATATAACTTAGAATACCAAGAAATCTTAAAAACAGCTAGAAAATGGCTACAAAACAGATATGGAGGCTAGGTTAATCAAAAACTTATAAAAGGAAATACAACCCTCAAACCAGACAAACAAAATCCGACATACAAAAAAGTCACATTTCACCCATAGGCACATAAAAAATTCAAGAAAATATTCAATGATAGCAATGTGGCACTCATCCCCGAAAATAAATTCAGCATAAAATTCCTCATAAATGCAAACCAAAAAGAAAAAATGCCAGCTCATAAAAAATATCCGGGATTTATAGAATAGACTGCAAGGATTGTGAACAAATCTATATTGGTCAAACTAAGCGTAACATAGAAACGAGGCTTAAGGAACATTTTCGAAACACGAAATCCAGGGAAGAAGAAAAATCAGCAGTTGCAGCACATTTTTGGATACAGGGACATGCAATTGAGGAGACAGTATCACTTATCAAGCAGGCACAAAAACCTATGGAATTAAACATTTGGGAGAAAGTATTTCTTTGGAAATTTCGTCCAAGGTTAATGAATTTCGACATCCCTATGGACAAAAACTTGTAGAACCACCACTAGAGGGACAAAGAGACATCTGTAACCATCAGAGGAAAGTCAACCATTTGCAATCAGCTGACGATGAGGAAGTGATTCCTCGAAACTAGTTCTGAGGTGTTGGACCTATTTTAGTGAAATTGTACATTTGCAACCACTTCTATATATTATATTTAATCTTTTCACTATGTCTTCCGATTTAAAAATAATAATCCAGTCCGGTATTTACTTTGGCGACTGAGCAAAACCGAATGATGGGTCGACCCAAGGGATTTGCACCAGGGACCTCCCGATTACTATAACATAAAAGCGCTTTAATGTGTATATAAATAGACGAAAACAGATTATCGGGAAGGGTTTAGGAATGAAAAGATCAAAGCTTTTATGTCAGTTTTATTGCACCTTCCATATTTTGGAATAAGAATAGAATTTCACAATAGGTACTAAGTTCCACTTCTGGCAATATTAATTTGCGTGTCGCGAAGTTTGTTACACGATTTTAGCACGTTTACCCCAGACATTTGCACAAGGTTAGCCAAGGGCATTCCTATCTTGAATCCCGAAATTATTTTTTTCGCGTTAGTTTATTGCAAAAATAATAATAATAATAATAATAATAATAATAATAATAATAAACGTTTTTAGAATTTTTTGCAGGATTTAAAGACAGTGCAGTAGTGATCACCAATAAATTTTTGCCACCTTTGATCATATGAACATGATGAATTTGTGAATGACTACCTCGCTTACTCAGCATTGTACAAGAGTCTTTTAAAACATCCAATCAGGATTTAATTAATATCATTAGCTCCTTCTATAATCTTTATGAAATTATAGATTATGATATAGCATATTGGTGAATGTTGTATTTCTCACCTTTATACTCTCCCCATGATCTTCCAAATGTCTGGAAATATGTATAGGCTGTAAGGAGCTTACAGAAATGAAAGAATTATACAAATGTTTGAGAAATTTTAGGTGAATACAGTAGATGGAGTTTTGATTTTTACTTGTAACATATGGAGTTCATTTTCACATTAACACTAGCCATCTATCAATATTCAATGAAACGGGTGAAATCCGTAGGTATGAGAAATACCATCATCCAAGTCACAGCAGTTTAAAAACATTGGGGTTTGGTATACATTCTGTAACCCCGAAAAAGTATAATTTTTAAATCAACTGCTACATACCTAACTTTATACCTGTTTCACCATAAATACATTTTTGAGCCCCCTGAATCCAAATAAAACGTTTTTAGACAAAACTTCCATGTATATACCTTCGTGTGTGCATGTACATCAGAACCCAAAAACAAATTTTGGATAAATACCAAAATTCGTATTAAAATTAAGCACCGTGCTAATGTGCGATACAGAGATATTTAAGAATATCCTCCGAACCCCAAAGTACCCTTTACTTTGACAAATTTTGGAAATTTTGTTTTCTCAAAAATTTCAGCAACGAATTTGATTAAAGTAGCATATATTTAAGATATTTACATGACAAATAAAAGGTATATCTTGGGTTTTCTGGGAACTACCTACACAGCCCTCTTCCTTCGAAAGAAATGTATAATTTTCAATAACTGATAAACCATGAGACATAGACAAAGATTTACTACACAAAAAAATGTAGAATTCTTCAAAACACAATTTATTTTAAGTAACTTTTTTGTGGCATGAGCCATTTTCAAAATATCCGTTGTTAGTGGTTTGGTTGTTTAATATTTTGCCATTTCATTTTTTGAAACCCTGCCAATCTTCAGATTATCTCGCGATGTAATAAAAAGAGCAAGGACTTTCAACACCAGTATGTAGGGATATATTTCTAAACATTTGATAACAGCTATTACCTTTGTACCTACAACGAAATGTGTAATGGAACTATTTGTTTAAACATTTATCTCAATTAACTTTAAGTACATAGGTAGAAGAATAAGCAGCTGCTAGACTAGGTTGTAGAAACTACATAAAATAAACGATAGTGATAGAGAAAGTGGTGAGAATGTAACACACATTTTTTTGTTAATTCCATAGACAAGGAGTGTGGAATTTCAAGGCCAAAATATAGCGAACCTGTTTTAAACATTTGACTATCACTTCGTTCTCTTGTAGCTGCAATGAAATGTGTAATGAAATTATTTCTATGTTTATCCGATTAATATGAAGTAGAGAGAAATGCAGAATGTTACAGAATTCAACAGAAAATCTTTCAGTGGTTAGAGAGGAGTTTGATATAGGACACTTACGGTCTATTGAGTTCATGGTTGTTTTGCAATAGATCAAAATCAATAACGAGCCAGTACGCCACTGATAAAGCTTTACTAAGTTGCTGCTACTTACAGGTAATTACGTTCATGCTATGTTCAAACATACCATAAGAATACCTCTGTAACTTATACTTCAACTCTTTAAAAAATGCAAGAATTTAACATTGTGTTCACTCTCAAACTTAAGCCATTTATCTGTTTAGAAAAACGTAACATTTAACCGCCTGTAGGTGATTTGAACCCACTACCATCATGTTTACATCCAAGCACAGTTATGACTGCGCTATTACTAAGCTAACTGTTGTTTGTCTGTTATAAGTATGATTTCCCCATATGAAAATGGAGGTATCAATGCACTACGCCTTGCCGACGAAGCATTTTTCAAGAAAAAAGGTTCATAACCTCGAAAATAACGTAATTGTAGCTATTTTCGTGCTCTTAGAAGGAAATTAACTTTTTAGAGTGGAAATCAGCACTACATTCTTATTAAATCTTTATTGATTTGCATTTATCAAAACTTATTTACTTATTTTCAAATGAAAATCATTGCATAACTTCAAAGTTTGTCCTCACGGATCATATTGTGTAGCACTATATATATAAGCTTTTTAAGACTAATTTGTATAAACTATACAAAATAAACCATAATGGGTAGAAAAGTCGTGTCTGTTTAACATCACATTATTTGCAGTTGTTAATTATGAATGTAGGTTGGGTAGTTGATGTTATGCTGAACGTAATTCTTCCATTAAGGTTCGTTCCAACAACAGTCGTTGATAGTTTCAGCCTGTGCATTAAAAACTTCTGAATGGTGGTACAAGGGGATCCAGGTTCGATTCTCGATACCGACTTTTCCCCTATAAACAGGCCCGGTAGATAGCATCCGAGTAACCGAGGGTAAGCCACAAGTTAACCACATGCCAACCACATTACTGCACTTGGCCTATGTCCAGTGCGAAAGGAGGCAGAGGATGCAGTGGCCATGCTGTAGGTTTTCCCTAAACGGACCGTTGTGCCTTGGAGTTAGTATATCATATTTTGAGAAACTGGATGCCTATATTACACAGTTTACTTTACAGGATGTGTATACAAAATCTTACGCGCAAATTTTCTTGCATGACTGTGTTTAAATTACTTTAATGCGCAGCTTAAAACACAGGCAGTTTTGTAATTTATTTAATTGCTTATAATGTTATACATTCAAGCGCAGTTCCTCTTCCCCGTTCCTTTGTTACAATAAAAATGAGCTTCTTGCTGCATGAAAGTTTAGCAGTACAGTACATTATAAAAACAGTAACAAAACTAGGTGTGTATTGTGACTCAAAGGGAAGTGCCAGCGCCAACTCCTGCTGTCTAAAGGGGGACAGTTTGCTCTGTGCAGCTGCCCATTGTTAAGGACTTATAAAATATTCACCTTCCCTAACTAGACGTGCTCTCGGGCCCCTAACGCTCTTGGAACATCATCGATTCTTTAACACGAGAAAACAAAAACAAACAGCTCCAGAACCTCGTGATATCCTTCTGCGTATCCAAAGAACGTGTGAAACTTGTTAAAGTTTCTTTTGTCATTCATGGCGTATTTGGTAATTTTGGTAGGTATGCATGGACAATAGCATTGTGTGTCGAACGTGCCTATGGCCAAACTTTGTTTCTAGACGATTTTAATTAGTTTCTTTTGACTTGTGTTTGCCATGGGTGGTCGAAAGATAAGGCAACATTTATGTACATTTCGTTCGTTATATTGCTCCGCACACTATCTACTACATCGGGAGGTTATCCATTCTAAAAACCTCGTGTTACTTCACGAGTAATAGTAACACACACTATAGTGAATACTAAGTCATAACTTGTGTTGAAAGTGGCTTATTCGGATGAAATTTCCATTCACATGCATAAGCTCGTTTTTATAGTTTCTATTGTTATATATCGGTTCAGGGCGGCACCGTGGCCAAGTAGTTAGGCCCGGGTTCAATCCCAGGGACCCACATGTGGGATTTGTGGTGGACAAAGCGACGTTTGGGCGGGTTTTTTCCGGGTTCTCCGGTTTCCCCCGCCATTCATTCCACCAATTGCTCCATCATCACCATTCCTTTCATCCATTTCATCTGATCACCCATCCTGGATATTCTGTCTGACCCTGGTACCCGCCTGTAAGTTCTGAGGGGTGTAAGTCCTACATAAGAGGGGGTTAAACAGAGAATGAATGAATATATAGGTTCAGCGTTTAGCGATCCCATTGCCCTGAACTTATTAACCAAGCATCTAACAGTTTCTCTACCTGGAACTGGACTACCAGAAAATTTCTCCCGAAATCGTCTACACACCTGTCTACATGATTTATGTATCGTACATAAAAAATTTTTGCTTAAGTGTGAATTTTTCGGGAAGCGTCACAAGACAATAAAAGCAACAATAATAAGAATACTCTAAAGTATAAGGTGCCTTGAATAACCTTCGAGATGCGCAAGGATAAAACATTCTTTACAGCTCGAACTGAATGGAGGAGCTGACGCAGTACAACACAGCTGATAAATGTATTCTTGAGCGGATCATTCACACTACTGCGCAGTGAAAAGTACCGAGATTACTGCAATGAAAGCATATACGAGATCTGTGGCATGGGAAATTGTCATGAGCATATTACTGTAACGTGCCTTTCTAGTAAAATCTCGAAATTCAATTTTTTTGTAAAATACAGCACTTCCTTTACTCACCGTAGCGAAGTGACAGACAACTAACATAACCTGTCCCGTTCGAGTTGTAGTTTTACATACAGAATTGAAGATCTGCTTTAGAAAATCAACGATGATTACACATTTGCAATGTACATACGAGTGTTTTGGGTGTCCTGTTCCCTGATGGAGTGAGTTGAGCGCGTTGCTCCGATTTGCGGCCACACAATGCGCACGGTTGCGCCCACCCTTGGCTTATATACAGAACCAGTGTTTACATAGCATTTCTTCAGCGCTTTGGTTGTGGGCATTCACCAGCAACTACCCATGCAGACCATCCTAAGCTGCGTACAACATCTTTGGCCAACAGGATCCAATCACGGAAGGGCCCAACACCGCTCGTGCGCCTTTTCTTTCGGGAAAAGGCTCACTACGACGCTGCCCTCTCCGACGGCCTGTAGTTCTTGGGCAAGAGCTTAAGAATCGAACCGAGCCGCTCAACATGGACACCGCCCTGCCGACGTTGCCGGTAGGATGTACCGCTCAGCCATGGTGCCACTACTGTGGGGCACCTAATTTGACGTCTGTCTGTCTGGCAGCAGCACGATTTAACGCGTCGCCGCCGCTTCTGTGCCACCTGCTGGAGACACGACCACTTCACCGTACAAGCTTGTTGTCCGCTACGTCTACACAGCCACTCAACACCGTCACAGCAGAAGGTGAATGTGCCTGCACGGCAGCAGCAGTTGCCACAGCAGCATGACCTCGTCTTGGAGAATGGGCCTAATGCAGTAGACGACACACCTGTAACCGTCTCAACTAACTCAACGCAACCTTCGCCTGAGATCCTCCGGAAGCTGGAGGATGTGCAGGCGGAGCTTCTGAATATCACCACCAAACTGGCCTTCTTGGAGGAGGTATTCACCGAACTTCAAGATGACCACGAAACAATTCTCTTCCCTGCAAACTTACACCAAATATTCCTAGCAAGCTAACAATACCAACCTACTTCCACGACCGTTATCAAGACGTCAGAAGGCTCTTCAGGGAGGAAATAGCAGCCCTCCAGACGAAGCTGGATGACGTTCTGCCCAAGAGACTTCCACAGCATCAGGACGAGCCCCCATGGGGCCCACACGGAAGCTCCAACTACTCACTATCGAGGACATCGGAAGCACAAGTAACCACACCTTAATTCTAGCATCCAACCACACATCATTTCCTAATACCGGTTCACCCTGAATTCCCAAGGACTCAAGTAGGGCCGTGGTCATGCCTGTGTCCTGGCGTCTTACCTTCACCTGGCTTAGGCCCTCGTGGCAGGCCAATATATCCATACCAGTGAATACGCTGGTCAACAGCGGTGCAGCTACACTATCACACCTGAATTCCTCTTTTTCCTTCTTTTATTTTTCTTCCGGTGGAGGAGTTTTAGTGGGTATGCCGACTATTGGTGAGCCCCACACTCTCAGTAAGTGGGGTAAGTGATTAAATCATTTTCTCCTCCACTCGAAAAAAAACATCCTAAGCAATATGAGGAGCGATCCCTAGATCACGAAAACCAACATTCCTGCTGTGGGACGCGTGGAGCTAGCCACATCACCTACCTGTACCAGTTAGATGTTCGCCCACCTCTGCATGCTGGCCGTCAATATTATTAATTATTATTAATTATTGCTATTATTATTATATCACTGCAATGCAATACTCTGCATGAGTGCCTGGAAAGTTCTTAGTTTCGAAGTCCAATGATAAAATCTAGACATACTAAATATGGCGATCTTTGCTCACAAAATTGTGGATTTTCATAGATTCTGGTAGAATGCATTGGAAACGCTAAACGTGTGTTTTCGCTTGCAAGATAGTGATGAACGGTGATAGATCTTAAGTTATGATACAATATCATTCAAAATAACGATTCAGCTATTAAGATTCCTTAAAGATCCACTAAGAGTCAAACTCCATTCGATAGGTCGTCCTCCTCAGTCTGAAAAATCATTTCAGTATATGCGGTCCAGTTTCACACATACTGAAGTACGAAAGCTTACTCGCAGAGAAAGCAGGGAATTAAACATTTTACAATTGACCGTTTGGAAAATCTTACGGAAACGACTGAACAGTTTGCAGTTGGTACAAGCATGTTGAACCGAGACTAAATGTTTCGTTTAGAGAAGCCCACGAGCACTCACTGCCCTTATGCTAACGCAAATCTTCTGACTGGCAATAACTATGCATACGGTCATGAAAGGTTACCATTTTAAGTGTTGTTTTTCATTTTATCGTCCTATCACTAACATAATTAAATGTTATCTGAAATAATAATACTAACAGTTTAATCTTATAAAACAAAATACATTACTTACTTTTAAGTTTTATGAATTACCCTAGTAAGTGGCAACCGTACACACAAACTATATTTTAAACCAGACAATAGAATCAAAACTAATGCTACCTACAATCAGAGTGCACTAGAGCACAGTGCGCCGTGACGTCACACACCCATGCCAATGCAATGTGACTGCTGCCTGCCTAACCGTTCGCCGCCAGTTTCCCAGAATCTACACACTTGATTTGGAGATTAAGGCTATGAATAAGTGCATGTACGATGAACTAGATTATACTGTGTGTTCATTTCAAAGTGCGCTGCGACATGCTCATGACGTCATGACATGGCTTAAATACACGCGTTGTGTATTTAAGCCATTTTAATAATAATAATAATAATAATAACAATAATAATTAAAATAATAATAATAATAACAGCGATAGCATATTAGTACCCATGATACGTCCGCGAGTAATTTCGCTAGTATACGGTATGACTGGTTCCGAGACAATAAACGTGTTTTGGTTTCAATAACACCAGAAAAACAAAGGCATTGACCTCCCCTCTTTCCCCCCTTATTGCTGTGTTATCAAGCCACCATGCTCTGCGATAGGTAAGGTGAAGGACGCGCTTCAAAAGACCCCAGAAAACGATACAAAATCCGCTGAAGATTTTCTTTGGCGCTCTTTGTACGTGAAGCTTTATAGCACATGTATTTGCATATTTCCGAAGTTGCTGCATAGTAAATCATTTTTCCATGCTTCAAGCATATAATACACGCATGTTTAAATGTTTAATTTTAAAATCAATATTTAAAATGCCAAATAATAAAGTCCTTACTATGAAGACACCCCTATGAAGATTCAGAGTAAACTTGAGTGTGCTCCTTTAAAGTACATAGGAAATCCAAGCGGTAAATTGCTGGTGTTTTAGAAAGAAATCCGGAAATTTAAGTTTTGTGTTCTGAGGATCTTCAAGGTAAAAACCTAGTGTCCCCTAAAGATATTTCCCCAGCACTTAGGAAGTGCTTTCAAGAAAATATCAATATATACTACAAATAAATTACAACAGAGAATGGCGTCTAAGATGAGTGTACACTGTAAGTAAGTACAGAAAGTATAAGCTTAAACTGAGCAGTTTTAGGTCATGCTTAGTACATATGTTGAAATTAAAGAGCATATTGTGACGCAGCGGCTATGACCCAAAGTTATTGGGAGGTCGGCGCCGGGCGGTCGGTGTAAACAACAATAACTGCGCTCGCCAGCGTAAACACCGATCACGTTTTCAGCAGGACTATGAGCTTCTGAAAGCTTCTTCTTCCCCTCCTCTATGTTGAAATAATTTCAGAATATTCAAGAACCTTTAGAAAGATTCCATTGCCAATATAAGCGAGGATTTTTGCGAGAAGAGTAGAGCTGTTAAGTCAGAGTGTGAGCAAAGAGATAGCGAGTGCCTCTCTGGTGTGACATCAAGAGCGATTTCCGAGCAAGTTGGCTGTTTTGGCGTGCAGCGAGTGCTACTGTGGATCGACGGATTGTGGAGTTCTTGTGTTCGACTCTTGGGTAAAGTGAATCGTCCGTATGAACGCGAAGAAGTGAAGTGACAGAATTGAACTGATTCACCTTAGTGAAGTGAACGAAGTGAACTAGATAAAACAAACCAGTGATAGATAAGAACTTTGTTCAGTGACAGAACTGGACAAGGTCACAGTATTTTAAAGATTTTGATACAATAAATATATGCATATTTTAGATATTTTTAGAGAATACACATCTGGATTATGGGCTTGCATTAGCGTACCACCACAAAGCTTTCTCTTACAGCTATATGCGAAGTTCTAAAGCTGCTTCTATCCGCTTTAAATTATTTTCTCTCTGCAAGCTTCGCTGAAATTCTTTTTTACTTAATATTTCTGAGTGGATTTCAAGATGTACATCAGACCTGCATTAAAAGAGAGTAATGAGAGGAATTAATGGTCGCCCTACCTCAAAAGCGTGCCGCGGAGATCAAAAAACGCGGCATTATATTAAAAGGATCGGGTAAAATTTAAAACAGCTAACTTTGTTTACAGAAAAATAAAATCATAACATATTTTTACAATAAGTATAATTTCAATCCGCAATATTTTCGGTTTACGGAATTCAGGATAAGCCCAAACTCGTGTCGTTTTATTTGTTAGGAACTATTCCTTAGATCTAATAAAACAATAAGGTTCATATAGAAATGCATTGAAGCGTAAAGCCAGTATGAATATTTTTATATAAGTTTTTTAAAGCTAACGAGAAATACTATCCAGAAAGGTCGACTTTATGACTTTGCACGAGTCGAGTTGCTTCATGGCATTACAGCAATGACTTTTTGGTCATATTTACAGCACAATTAATGTGAAGTAGACGGATAAGATCTGAACAGCGTTCTGCTCTATTTTCTCAATGACATAATTTTATAAATGAATCCTATATCGACATTAATCGTAAAATTACGCTAATATTCGTCTCCGTCGGTCGCCTGAATAAAACCGATACTCAATATACCAATTCGCCTCAGTCCTCCTTATTTTCACCCATCTAGTATATCCTGAGGATTATATTGTAGCGATCCTGTGTGGAGCTCGACCCACGCCCGAGAAGTTGCATCAGTTTGCGTTAAGTTTCAGAAAGTGTAGTAATGAGGGAATTGCTAGCAATGAGAACGATAGGATTGCTGATCTATCCCTCTGAAACGTGTTTATGGCCACATAAGTTGGTCAACTCTCTCAATTCTCTTCAGATCAGCTGTGACGCGAAAGCTACGTTTGTTTCGGGTTCCATACCCCAATCTTATTAGTAAATCTTTAAACCTAGTGCAGCAAGTCTTTAATTTGAAAGATTTAATTAAGGATATTAATTATTGTATCATAAATATTAAAAATTCTTAATTAGTAATGAAATGTTAATCGTTTTCAATGATATCTAGTTTTTAATAAATAAATTATTTAATATAATATATTTACCTTATTGAATTAATTAAGAATGATTGGAATACAGTTCATCTGTATTTATTGTTAAGACCTTTTCTTGTTTTTTCCGCTAGATTTATTCAGGGGCGTCATGATTATGTATAATTAATTTCTTGCACGGCAGAGGAGGAGCCATAGCCGACCTTTAGTTTGCCAAAGAATATCGCAAATAATTTTTATAGCAGTCCTGGTACTTATTTCACACCCCTCCCTCATCACGGTGCCGACCGTCTCTACCTCCTGACGCTACTTGTCCCTCCTCTGCAGTCAGCAACCCCCGGGGTAGCTACCCTAAGGGTGACTACAATATGCACAGACACGTCGTTATTTTCGGCGTTTAAAGAATTTAGAAATTAATGAGTGATAGGTACCTAGATTCCAGAGCACATCAACAAAACAATAAATAGCTCGAATATATGATAAGGCTTAAATATTTTCGGATGGTTTCTTGAATGTATTTTACGCTTGCTTATTTATTTGTGTATTATTTATTGTATGAACATTACCGGTTTATACATTTAACAAGATGAAGTATCGTTGTAGTACAAAACTATGCGAAAAAAACACAACATATGAAATACTACAAAAATTACAAAAAGCATCATAAAGCAAAACATTTGATAACTCCGGTAGATATACTAAGCAGCAATTTACAGCTGGTAATAAATGGTCACAGTAAATATCAAACATAATAAGATTCATGAAACAATTAGGTCCATATTTACAGTTTCTAATACATTTTCTACAAAAGAGGCGCCCCATGTTAACTTTGGAAATAACGAACGATTTATTGTCTACTTTGTACTTGCATGCAATTTATACAATGTTTACAATACAATGGAGTTGCTTATTATTTCCTCTTCCCCTTATATTCGACATTCTGTTGTATATATTAATGGGGAAGTATAATTTTCCACTATTTATTTATTTATTTACTTTTTTGGCCTTTCTTCCCTTTTTCTGTATTTTGCTTCACATATCCTTTAACCGGTTTAATCTAATTTTTCCTAAATATTTTCCTGCTTTCTCCGTATATTCATTTGATCTTGCATTAAAAGTCTTCCTAACTTTTAGCTCTATTTGTAAATTTTTCCATTTCGCTAGTATTAAATTCTCTCTTACCTTATCCATGTCCTCGTATTCCAGAGTATAATTGCAATTGCCATGTGATTCATTACATTTAGTACATCTCTCCCCTTCTTCTCTCTGTTAAATCACTTACTTATATTCATTACACCTGTCCTCGCCCATGCATACCCCAAACTGCCTAGTATGGAAACACTAAACATAAGGTCCTATGTAATAAAATTATACTCACCACCAACGAAAGACTATAGTTAAGCAGAACGAGATGATCCACAGACACTGAAAAAGAGAAAGTGAAAAGTTTACATTTGGTCAAAATCACAGAAACTGTTTTGTAGAAACTTACAATTTATTCTGTACACTTTGAAATAGAAATTGTGGAAATTCAAAAGCAATTTACAAAGAAAGTCATAATGTTTATCTAAGAACTCCTTTAATTTGTTCATAGTCTACATAAGAGTTAACTCCCATATTACAAGATAAATTTATAGTTTATGTATTTTCACCAAGGGGAATTTAAATTATGACGATAACATATTTCAGACATTTATGTGCGAGGGTTATGTATAGTTTCTCAACTGCAACCATCAGGTCCGAAAATTTAAAAAAAAGTCTGATGAGTTCCACTCACATGACTTTCTCTACTATTATACAAACTAGTTTTATAAACGCTTATTCTCCATCTGCTTCATGTTAATCGAGACAAACATTTGCAGAAACTATCTTATTGCTAATTTCCTTATAGGTGCAAGGAGAATATGATAGGCTTTAAGCGATAGTCAAATCTTTAAGAGCTCCAAAAATGAAATAATGTCCCAATATCTTTATGATTTGTTGAAAATAACCATTGTTGCAATACGAATGATGATGGTATATGGAGCATTCCGTTCTCTCTGTATATCCAGGACATAAAAGAAACTAATAACGGGAAAATTTGAGAAAAAGTATAAGTATTGGAAAATTCAAATAAATAACCAGGTATATCTCGGAAATGGGTCACTCGACAAAAAAGATTATATGATAAACTGTGTGTTTTAACGAGATCTACATTTTTTGTGTAGTACAATCTTGTCTCTCTCTTACGGTTTGCTTGTTATGCGAGAGCCATTCAAATTGAGGAGGACTTTTTGGGACATTCAAGATATACATTTCATTTGCCATGAAAGTGCATTATACATAGATATTTTAATCAGAATCGTTATAGCTATTTTTGTGAAAGTCAACATTTTCGAAAAAAGTTCTAAGTAAAGGTTAGTCTCATGTGGTGGGATTTCCTTCAAAATCTTCGTGCCGCATCCTTGGAAGATACTTAACTCAAAATACCAAGTTTGGTATTTATCCGGCTTTTCCAAGTTGATATTCCAAAAAAGCTACATAGGAAGAACAATATTAGTTTTGGAAGATTATTTTTTGAGTAAATTGAAATAATTCAAATAATTTATTCAAAGGATGTGATTTTAGAAGTAGTTTCTTTAAGAAATTGATATATTTATATATATACATTTAGTTTTCGAGCTTATGCTGCTCACAGACAGACACACGGACATGTTTCCAAAAATTATTTATTTGGATTCAGGGCACCTCAAAACATATATTTCTGGTAAAATCCCTGTATATAATTTTTGGGTGGAATGCAATACTTCCCCCACTTGCTATACATAGTAGAAAGAGTAAGAAGTATTTTTCCAAACTTGCTTTTGCATACGTATATTGCTCTTATAATACCGTATAATACCATTTTTGTTCGTTACTTTTTAAAACATAGTTTCCAATATTAGGAATAAACTTATTGGAATATCGATACGAATTAGTATTACAATTTACAGGTGTCTACTAACTGTTGTTAATGAGAAATTGGAGCATCTGAGCGAACCACATTAACGTAGTTTAACAGAAGTCAGGCAAATGCTATTTTAGAACATAATTATAGATAAATATATCTATATACTATATAAACATTAAAACATAATAAAATATCGGAGTGTTTCTATTAGACAATCGTAAGAATGGGAAAAAATTAGAATAGCCTTTCACACAAATATTCCAAACTTCCAGTAATTAAATATAATACCCATACCTAAACGTGTGCAAGGCTTTGTTTCTATTATATAAGATAATTCCAAAGAAGAAGAAAAACTTTAGCGCATTATCTTAAGATGTTACATTAGATACAGCCGGAACAATTTCAGCGATGAAATACTAAACAGACATAATTTAGATTGAATACTATTTAGCTTCCAAAATATAGCTTTACCACTCGACGCGGTTTTGCCTCTCGGATAAGGCCGACTATCCTCCAGACACACGGCCGACTATCCTCCAGACACACGGCCGACTGCTTTTTGCCTCTCAGACAAGGCTGACTATCCTCCAGACACACGGACAAGGCTGACTATCCTCCAGACACACGGCTGACTGTCTTTCTACCTCACGGACAAGGCTGACTATCCTCCAGACACACGGCTGACTGTGTTTCTACCTCACGGACAAGGCTGACTATCCTACAGACACACGGCTGACTGTCTTTCTACCTCACGGACAAGGCTGACTATCCTACAGACACACGGCTGACTGTCTTTCTACCTCACGGACAAGGCTGACTATCCTCCAGACACACGGCTCACTGTCTTTCTACCTCACGGACAAGGCTGACTATCCTCCAGACACACGGCTGACTGTCTTTCTACCTCACGGACAAGGCTGACTATCCTCCAGACACACGGCTGACTGTCTTTCTACCTCACGGACAAGGCTGACTATCCTCCGGACACACGGCTGACTGACTTTCTACCTCACGGACAAGGCTGACTATCCTCCAGACACACGGCTGACTGACTTTCTACCTCACGGACAAGGCTGACTATCCTACAGACACACGGCTGACTGTCTTTCTGCCTCACGGACAAGGCTGACTATCCTCCAGACACACGGCTGACTGTCTTTCTACCTCACGGACAAGGCTGACTATCCTCCAGACACACGGCTGACTGACTTTCTACCTCACGGACAAGGTTGACTATCCTCCAGACACATGGCTGACTGACTTTCTACCTCACGGACAAGGCTGACTATCCTCCAGACACACGGCTGACTGTCTTTCTACCTCACGGACAAGGCTGACTATCCTCCAGACACACGGCTGACTGACTTTCTACCTCACGGACAAGGCTGACTATCCTCCAGACACACGACTGACTGACTTTCTACCTCACGGACAAGGCTGACTATCCTCCAGACACACGGCTGACTGTCTTTCTACCTCACGGACAAGGCTGACTATCCTCCAGACACAAGGCTGACTGACTTTCTACCTCACGGACAAGGTTGACTATCCTCCAGACACACGGCTGACTGACTTTCTACCTCACGGACAAGGCTGACTATCCTCCAGAACCACGGCTGACTGTCTTTCTACCTCACGGACAAGGCTGACTATCCTCCAAACACACGGCTGACTGACTTTCTACCTCACGGACAAGGCTGACTATCCTCCAGACACACGGCTGACTGACTTTTTGCCTCTCGGACAAGGCTGACTATCCTCCAGACACACGGCTGACTGTCTTTCTACCTCACTGACAAGGTTTACTCCCCTCCAGACACACGGCTGACTGACTTTCTACCTCACGGACAAGGCTGACTATTCTCCAGACACACGGCTGACTGACTTTTTGCCTCTCGGACAAGGCTGACTATCCTCCAGACACACGGCTGACTGTCTTTCTACCTCACTGACAAGGTTTACTCCCCTCCAGACACACGGCTGACTGACTTTCTACCTCACGGACAAGGCTGACTATCCTCCAGACACACGGCTGACTGTCTTTCTACCTCACGGACAAGGCTGACTATCCTCCAGACACACGGCTGACTGACTTTCTACCTCACGGACAAGGCTGACTATCCTCCAGACACACGGCTGACTGACTTTCTACCTCACGGACAAGGTTGACTCCCCTCCAGACACACGGCTGACTGTCTTTCTACCTCACGGACAAGGCTGACTATCCTCCAGACACACGGCAGACTGTGTTTCTACCTCACGGACAAGGTTGACTATCCTCCAGACACACGGCTGACAGACTTTCTACCTCACGGACAAGGCTGACTATCCTCCAGACACACGGCTGACTGACTTTTTGCCTCTCGGACAAGGCTGACTATCCTCCAGACACACGGCTGACTGACTTTTTGCCTCTCGGACTAGGCTGACTATCCTCCAGACACACGGCCGACTGCTTTTTGGCTCTCAGACAAGGTTGACTCCCCTCCAGACACACGGCCGAATGTCTTTTTGCCTCTCAGACAAGGTTGACTATCCTCCAGACACACGTCCGACTGCTTTTTGCCTCTCAGACAAGGCTGACTATTCTCCAGACACACGGCCGTCTGCTTTTTGGCTCTCAGACAAGGTTGACTATCCTCCAGACACACGGCCGAATGTCTTTTTGCCTCTCAGACAAGGCTGACTATCCTCCAGACACACGGCCGACTGCTTTTTGGCTCTCAGACAAGGTTGACTATCCTCCAGACACACGGCCGACTGCTTTTTGGCTCTCAGACAAGGCTGACTAACCTCCAGACACACGGCCGACTGCTTGTTGCCTCTCAGACAAGGCTGACTATCCTCCAGACACACAGCCGACTGCTTTTTACCTCTCAGACAAGGCTGACTATCTTCCAGACACACGGCCGACTGCTTTTTGGCTCTCAGACAAGGCTGACTATCCTCCAGACACACGGCCGACTGCTTTTTGCCTCTCAGACAAGGCTGACTATCCTCCAGACACACGGCCGACTGCTTTTTGCCTCTCAGACAAGGCTGACTATCCTCCAGACACACGGCCGACTGCTTGTTGCCTCTCAGACAAGGCTGACTATCCTCCAGACACACGGCCGACTGCTTTTTGCCTCTCAGACAAGGCTGACTATCCTCCAGACACACGGCCGACTGCTTTTTGCCTCTTAGACAAGGCTGACTATCCTCCAGACACACGGCCGACTGCTTTTGGCTCTCAGACAAGGTTGACTATCCTCCAGACACACGGCCGAATGTCTTTTTGCCTCTCAGACAAGGCTGACTATCCTCCAGACACACGGCCGACTGCTTTTTGGCTCTCAGACAAGGTTGACTCCCCTCCAGACACACGGCCGAATGTCTTTTTGCCTCTCGGACAAGGCTGACTATCCTCCAGACACACGGCCGACTGCTTTTTGCCTCTCAGACAAGGCTGACTATCCTCCAGACACACGGCCGACTGTCTTTTTGCCTCTCAGACAAGGCTGACTATCCTCCAGACACACGGCCGACTGCTTTTTGCCTCTCAGACAAGGCTGACTATCCTCCAGACACACGGTCGACTGCTTTTTGCCTCTCAGATAAGGTTGACTCCCCTCCAGACACACGGCCGACTGCTTTTTGCCTCTCAGACAAGGTTGACTATCCTCCAGACACACGGCCGACTGCTTTTTGCCTCTCAGACAAGGCTGACTATCTTCCAGACACACGGCCGACTGCTTTTTGGCTCTCAGACAAGGCTGACTATCCTCCAGACACACGGCCGACTGCTTTTTGCCTCTCAGACAAGGCTGACTATCCTCCAGACACACGGCCGACTGCTTTTTGCCTCTCAGACAAGGCTGACTATCCTCCAGACACACGGCCGACTGCTTTTTGCCTCTCAGACAAGGCTGACTATTCTCCAGACACACGGCCGACTGCTTTTTGGCTCTCAGACAAGGTTGACTATCCTCCAGACACACGGCCGAATGTCTTTTTGCCTCTCAGACAAGGCTGACTATCCTCCAGACACACGGCCGACTGCTTTTTGGCTCTCAGACAAGGTTGACTCCCCTCCAGACACAAGGCCGAATGTCTTTTTGCCTCTCGGACAAGGCTGACTATCCTCCAGACACACGGCCGACTGCTTTTTGCCTCTCAGACAAGGCTGACTATCCTCCAGACACACGGCCGACTGCTTTTTGCCTCTCAGACAAGGCTGACTATCCTCCAGACACACGGCCGAATGCTTTTTGCCTCTCAGACAAGGCTGACTATCCTCCAGACACACGGTCGACTGCTTTTTGCCTCTCAGATAAGGTTGACTCCCCTCCAGACACACGGCCGACTGCTTTTTGCCTCTCAGACAAGGTTGACTATCCTCCAGACACACGGCCGACTGCTTTTTGCCTCTCAGACAAGGCTGACTATCCTCCAGACACACGGCCGACTGCTTTTTGCCTCTCAGACAAGGCTGACTATCCTCCAGACACACGGCCGACTGCTTTTTGCCTCTCAGACAAGGCTGACTATCCTCCAGACACACGGCCGACTGCTTTTTGCCTCTCAGACAAGGCTGACTATCCTCCAGACACACGGCCGACTGCTTTTTGCCTCTCAGACAAGGCTGACTATCCTCCAGACACACGGCCGACTGCTTTTTGCCTCTCAGACAAGGCTGACTATCCTCCAGACACACGGCCGACTGCTTTTTGCCTCTCAGACAAGGCTGACTATCCTCCAGACACACGGCCGACTGCTTTTTGCCTCTCAGACAAGGCTGACTATCCTCCAGACACACGGCCGACTGCTTTTTGGCTCTCAGACAAGGTTGACTATCCTCCAGACACACGGCCGAATGTCTTTTTGCCTCTCAGACAAGGCTGACTATCCTCCAGACACACGGCCGACTGCTTTTTGGCTCTCAGACAAGGTTGACTCCCCTCCAGACACACGGCCGAATGTCTTTTTGCCTCTCGGACAAGGCTGACTATCCTCCAGACACACGGCCGACTGCTTTTTGCCTCTCGGACAAGGCTGACTATCCTCCAGACACACGGCCGACTGCTTTTTGCCTCTCAGACAAGGCTGACTATCCTCCAGACACACGGCCGACTGCTTTTTGCCTCTCAGACAAGGCTGACTATCCTCCAGACACACGGTCGACTGCTTTTTGCCTCCCAGATAAGGTTGACTCCCCTCCAGACACACGGCCGACTGCTTTTTGCCTCTCAGACAAGGTTGACTATCCTCCAGACACACGGCCGACTGCTTTTTGCCTCTCAGACAAGGCTGACTATCCTCCAGACACACGGCCGACTGCTTTTTGCCTCTCAGACAAGGCTGACTATCCTCCAGACACACGGCCGACTGTCTTTTTGCCTCTCAGACAAGGCTGACTATCCTCCAGACACACGGTCGACTGCTTTTTGCCTCTCAGATAAGGTTGACTCCCCTCCAGACACACGGCCGACTGCTTTTTGCCTCTCAGACAAGGTTGACTATCCTCCAGACACACGGCCGACTGCTTTTTGCCTCTCAGACAAGGTTGACTCCCCTCCAGACACACGGCCGACTGCTTTTTGCCTCTCAGACAAGGCTGTACATCCTCCAGACACACGGCCGACTGTCTTTTTGCCCCTCGGACAAGGCTGATTCTCCTCCAGATACACGGCCGACTGTCTTTTTGCCCCTCGGACAAGGCTGATTCTCCTCCAGACACACGGCCGACTGTCTTTTTGCCTCTCAGACAAGGCTGATTCTCCTCCAGACACACGGCCGACTGTCTTTTTGCCTCTCAGACAAGGCTGATTCTCCTCCAGACACACGGCCGACTGTCTTTTTGCCTCTCAGACAAGGCTGATTCTCCTCCAGACACACGGCCGACTGTCTTTTTGCCTCTCAGACAAGGCTGATTCTCCTCCAGACACACGGCCGACTGTCTTTTTGCCTCTCAGACAAGGCTGATTCTCCTCCAGACACACGGCCGACTGTCTTTTTGCCTCTCAGACAAGGCTGATTCTCCTCCAGACACACGGCCGACTGTCTTTTTGCCTCTCAGACAAGGCTGATTCTCCTCCAGACACACGGCCGACTGTCTTTTTGCCTCTCAGACAAGGCTGATTCTCCTCCAGACACACGGCCGACTGTTTACCTGCCTGTTTGCAGGAGTGCGAATAGCACAAGACGTATAATCGGTCTGATCCTTTACAAACAGACAATAAATAAAAAGAAGTATTGAAATGGCATTCTAACCTTAGGTGTTTAATCAGATGACAAATGAAGAGAAATCACATGAATGGTTTCAACGAGTTTTCATGCAACGTAATTAATGTATAAAGTTAAGAAATTATTTGAACATGGAGCGATACAAGCTGGAGTAAGACCCTCTGGCTCACCAAATCTATGTTTTATTTGGGGTAGCTTGAAGGGAAAAGTGTACAAAAGAAATCCTAACGCATTGGAAGAATACAAGGAAAGCATATGAAACTAAAACAGGAAAATTACAGTGGACGAACTAAATCCTGTCTTTCGGAATATATTTACCCACTACATTGCCTGTTTAGCTGTGGTAGGACAATTATACATTTGTTACAGTTTAAGCTTTTATACGCGGTTTTTAGAGCGAAGTCAAGAGCAAGTACGATACTGGCTGTGGCATCTCCAGATACCGAGAGGTGAAACTCCGTACGAGCGCCTTGGCATATTCTGGAAACACTTCATTTAGTTTAAAATAAAACATTGATTTCCATTTATGAAACTAACACCCCATTATAAACAAATGAGCTTTTTATTTTGTTTTTTAATAATATGCCATTGATTCTACAAAGTTTACGTTAATCTATAGAATCTCCAAATATTTTTGTCTATCCTTAAGTATTAGGTTCTCTCATAAGAAATGCCGTTTTTAAGTTTGGTGTTTTATAACACAGAACTGGCTTTCTTTGGTTTTCCAACGCTATTTACAGGATATTATGGTTAGTACTGCATATACTGCGAGAATGTGTCATCGTCAGTTGTTAATACACTACCACGAAATGGAAGTTACAAAGTTTGAGATTGTAGTCCTTCCTAAAGGAAACACGATTATAAAGCTGCTGCCGCGGCTTGAAAAGTAATTGAAGTGGAAGGAGGTGTCGTTAAGGAGCATGTGGCACAACGATGGTTTCACGTTTCAACACTGAAGAAAACTCTAAAGATTTACCACGTTCTGGAAGACCTAAATTATGGGATATTGAGAATACACGCAGAGGTTTGGAGGAAAATCCACAAAAAGGTAGTCGTAGGCTGCCAGAAGAACTTGGTCCATCAAAAGATACCATATAGATTAAGAAACTTCTGAAAATCAAACAGAAGCGATAGATCTGTACCTCATGAATTGACATCTCAACAACTTGAACGTAGAGCGGATATCTGTCGTCAGCTTATCGCTAAACCCATGGATGATAGATTTATCAGGAGAATTGTCACACGTGATGAAAAATGGGTCTTACCGCAAACCTGGCGATTCGAAACAGCGGCTCAGTCCCCGCCAAAGTCATGGTTAAAAAAATCAGTTCGGCCCCAAAGTAATGTGTGTCTGCTGGAATTTTGAAAGAGTGATTTACCGGGAATTTCTTACAAACGAGCGTGCAGTCAATGCGGATATTTATTCTCAATAACTGGAACGAGCTTATGAAATTTTGAGATGGAGATACCCAACATTAGTTAACCGAAATAGAGTTCTCTTGCAGCAGGACATTGCAACACCCCATACTGCACAAACAACCATGACAAAAATTCAGGATTTGGAAGGAGTCGAACTACTATAACACACTGCATACAGCCCTGATCTTACGCCTTCAAATTACATTCTGTTTCGATCTATGACACATTTATTGTGTGGAAGAAATTTCTAAAACATAAAACTGTGGTGGTGGGTCTCACCGAATTCTTCGCATTAAAAACCAGAGACTGGTACCGTCGCGGGATAATAAACCTCGCTGAAAGATGGCTAAGGGCCATAGAATCTGATGGTGTGTACTTGAAGAGTAGTTTAATTTCTTGTCAAAGAATATTTGAGGCAGTATTCTATATCACAACACTGTGAATGCCAGAGTGATTGTAGTGTAAATTAACATTATTGTATGACAATGATTTTAGATGTTTGTTAGCTATAAGCATTGTTAGGAAATAAGTTTACACGGCCTCACTGAAACTGACAATAGGAGTGGGTAACAATGAAGCGATGGTGTGAGTTGTTTATCACTTAGAAGAGACAAACAAATGACGTCAGGGTAGCGTGCCTTTCTTTAGAAATGAAGGGAACATCTTCCCTAGAGCATGTGTGTTTGTAATTATGATTGGCTGACAAAATAGACGCTAATGTTGGCGCGATTTGGTAACCAATTGCAGCTCTATTATAATATTTAGGCATATCGGGGTGAGGGAGTACAAATTCTTGAGCCAAAAGCAAGTATCGCGCAGTTCTAAGAAATCTCTCTCGCGAGGTACACGTCAGGCAGTTCTAAAGAATCATTCGCGAGTTACACATCACGCAGTTCTACAGAATAATTCACGAGGTAAATGTCGCGCATTTCTCAGCAATCTCTCGCGAGGTACACATTACGCAATTCTACAGAGTCTCTCACGTCGTAAAGCTAGTTACAAAATGTGAAGTAGGTACGCGACAACTATTACGACAGTAATTACATTTCGGAAATATAACAGTTTCAGTCAGGCGTGTATAAAGATTACAGATGTGAACTATTAATTAAGTGTGACGGCAATAAAAGTGTAAAAACAAATTATTTTATCAGTGTTATCTTTTAGTAACAACTCATTTCCGTTTATTACACGCCCTGCTCAGAGATGTTTGCTCGACTGAGTAATAATAGCTAGCCGGAGGACAAAGAACCCAAAATTCAAAATAGTACAACAACAAGCGCTCAGCAAATAAGATAACGCGACAGATTACCGCGTCACATTCCAATTAAAGTTTTGCTTAAAAACCGTCATTACCTGTGAGAAACCATCTATATAACACGATTCTTTCAAATTTAATTACTCTTACTTCGTAATTTTACTATTAGGGTTTGTATATGAATTTTGAAGCAAAGCTCATTAATAGCGTTTAGCATTACCTACATGGAAATTTTCGTAAGCATGCATCCGTAGAAAAATCTCTAGGTATAAATTATGAAAACTGACAACAGTTATCAAACGGTTGCCTTACTATAAGTACAGACTAAACAAATACCTGTAAGTATGAGGGAAACGAAATCTTTAATTTGTTTACGGGTTGTACCATCATAACTTCCGCACAGCGTAACTCTGTTCTGCATTGGTCAATGTACTGTCTCCTAAACTCTGTGGCTCTCGGTTTGATACCCGGCTGAAATGGGTAAATTGTATTTAGAATTAATGCCAAAACTTAGCGTAAAGGAGCCAAAAACATCAAGCAACTTTATCTAAAGCAAATTCACCTGTGCGACCATAGTGTTTAAAGGCTGTAGCTACATAAATTAAATAATTTAAACAATTAAACCTTCATGCAGTCTCAAATCTGCTTCAGGAAGCCTCAGATTACATAACATCGTGGCTTAATAACTAGCGTGTCTAGCTGTACAGCCATAATATAGGGTAGTTAAATTATATTCGAACCCACTCGTGGCCTCTCTCTACTGCGCGAGCCATCCGGCAGTCGCCGGGGAAATTAACGCCGGCAGAGACGGACTAAAATCCTTACCTTATAATAGATGGTGAAAATGTTAACCTTTTGCTCTCAAACAGGCAACATTTCTCGTGTAAATATTATCGCTCACACTCCGAAGCTCAGCAGCAGGAATTCTTGTGATTTCTTGCACAATGGTGCCCATATTTTTTTATGAAACAATAAATGCATAGCGATGTCAGAGGTTAATTCTGAGGCCGTTTTACATCGCCTGACAGAAAAAGAGAAATCGTATGGTTGGTTCCAGCAAGATTATGCGACAGCACATATGACTGCCGAATCATTATATGCAATAAGAGAGGTGTTTGATGACAGAATAATTAGTGTTGATTTCTGATCCCCTCGTTCTCCTAACCTAACGAGTTGTGTTTTTTATTTATGGGGTTCTTTAAAAGACAAAGTGTATCGTTCCAATCCTCGCACATTACAGGAACTTCGAGGGAGGCCACGAGTGGGTTCGAAAATGATTTAACTACCGTATACAATGTGAAGCAATGATCTTTACAATCGGGCAACCAAACCTCTATCAATAGCTCTATTAGATAATACAGTACCTTAGAAGCCTAAAGCTGAAACTATAAAACAGTTTAAGATTACAACATATACCGCAAAAAGGGAGCATAACAGCAAACTTAAATTTATCCTAGCGAAAGCTAAAAAGTAGTAAAGCTTTACTCACTGCTCAACCGAAAACATACATTGCAGATTTCTCTTCGGCCCAGTGCTTCCCCGCTTTGTGAGGGAGTTGTTACAAACGAAATCAAGGGCTCTCAATCGTCCATCTGTACGTATAACAAATACCAAAATGTTTCTAGTATGTTTCGATTTATGTCAAACAACTGATTAAATTGTAAAAACTTACTTTAAAAATGTATTTTTCAAATGTTTGTCTGTAAATGTAGAGAGTATGTTTCCTATTTACGTTCGAAATCAGAACATTAAATATTGGATGAAAATAGTTCTTGGAGATCAATCTCTAATTAGAACCTCTGCTACCAAAAACAGTTCAGAATGGAAGGAAACTCGATATGTGAAGCCGGAATTATAAAGGCAATAATTATCATAATAATCTGAGAAGGATAGTGATATAAAATAAGTAATAATATATTTAAAATCAGTGTATGTATAAAAAGGAGAAGCATTGTGAAAATTGTTGACTGTAAAAGCGACAGAAAGACAAGACAGGCACAGTTTTGTTAATTAGGGACCAGCCTCAGGTAGAAAGGTAAATACCATTGAAGCAAGTTTTTCCTGGTACCAGCCGAGTACAGCTGCACTTAGCCTGGTGAAGGCCACTCTAAGTATCATGACGCCAAGTTTGAGGAGAGCGTTTGAGGGGAAGAGGGGAAGTTTAGGCGTTGGTTTTCCTTATGCAGCGTGGGTGGATCAGTCTGTCTGAGTGCCTGGGGAGTGTAGGACGACTTTCTCGTCGTGTGGAGAAGATTGGCGGCGAACATGCTAGAGGGTAGAACGCTTAGCCGTAGTTAGTATTCTTCGGTCTTGGTAAAGACAAAGTAACTTCGTATGCATTTAATAGTGATCGGCAAACCGCAGTATTATTTTAAATAGTAAATAAAAGTGTTCCAAGACAGCGTTTGTGTGTTTCTCTGTACACACCCACGCATACCCTGAGGTTAAGGTTTCATGCTGGAGCAGCCGTGGCAAAAGAAGAACCAACTGGGAGGAGACAAGCAGCAACCGTGAGGCAAATGTATTGCTTCACTGTTGGAGGACTGAGTGTGCCTGCGTCATATGGACGACAAAATTAAAGAAAAGTCTGGAAAACATAGGGATGGGCTACATTTGGATGGCGGATCAGAGAAGACTGCATGGAGAAAGATTAAGTATCGCCTCTGTGATACTGATAGGCAACAAACAATTGCGCATTTCACGGAAGTTTCGCTGGAAGTACATCTGGGCTAAAATTAGAGTGGAGTATAGAGCAATATATCAAAACGGGAACCAAACTCATTAGACTGCGGCTAGCGTGGTTTAAACTGAGAGCATAGCAGATGATAAAAATTACTCATGAAAACGGTAGGAGAATCTGCCCCATTTGCGAGGAGGAAGAATCTTAGGAGCATATCTTGGCAAGCTGTAGGGGTATGGAGGAATGGGAAGAAAAAGATTTACCGTCTGTAGTGGAGAGTTAAGGGCATCTTGACGCTACTGGCAGGTAGGGAAGACAGAGGGGATAGGTAAATTTTTATTTAAGGCGAGACAGCTGAGATATAGTAGACTGATATTGAGGCAGTATTTTTAACACTTAAATAATTTCAGTTTAATTATATAATATGTAAATTCAATAACAGACCGCCTTAAAGCAATATGTGTATGTAATATTTTGTAAAATGTATGTAGCAGTCATTGTATATGTTTATATTATTGTATGCATGCAATAATGTTATGTGAATGTATTACGTAATTTAATAATGTAGGAGCTGTGAGAAATAGGTTAAAAGTTGCTAACAAAGAGGCAACCTTGAGGCAATAATGAGTAAGAATGTTTAATAACGATACTAGTTATTATTGGAGCAAGAATAATGTAAATTTTGTGACAGTTTATAAAAATAGCCAATCAACAACCAGAAAAAGCTTTAGTTAAATGAAGGTATTTTATTGGACTAGGATTAGCCAATCAGAAACTGAAATATAGCAAAATTTACAAATTCAGAGTTCAGATGCTTGTAGACAGCACTCATAACTGGACGCGAGATGTGTCCTCGAGAAGTTTAATATGTATTCAGTGTGAGACGTGTTTAAAAAATGCAAGAATCTTACAGCTCTCTATAGCAGTGAAGTGTTATCTAAATCATGTCAAGAATTAATAAAAAGGAGTGAATTAAAAATTATAATCTGTGTAAGCCTATATTCTTCAGCCGCACCACGCCTTGCAAAGTAATCCATGTCTCTAACAATAATACTGACGCAGCCGAGGCAAACATAAATATATAATATTTAAAGAAACAGCCAAAATTACAAAGTTAAAATTTTTAAATTTGGGACGATGTTCTGACTGATCCATGAGTGTCTGCACCTTGACGGGCCTCTGACCCCAGGTACCCGCCTGTAAGTCCTGGGGGGTGTAAGTCCTACATAAGAGGAGGGTAAACAGATAATGAATGAATCTTTCTGGTTTTTGATTGGCTATTTTATAAACTGTCTCAAAATTTACATTATTGTTGCTCCAATAATTACTAGTAGCATTTAAATTTTCAAACTCATTATTGCCTCAAGATAACCTCATTGTTAGCAACTTTTGACCTATTTCTCACAGTTCCTACATTATTAAATTACGTAATATATTCAATATTCACATAACATTATTAAACATGGATACAATAATATAAACATTTAGAATGACTGTAATATACACTTTTTATACATAGTTACATACACATATTGCTTTAAGGCGGGCTGTTATTGAATTTACATATTATATAATTAGACTGAAATTATTTAAGTGTTAAAAATACTGCCTCAGTTCAGTTGTTTCGGGCATTTTTTGCAGTTATACGAATGCACTTGACGCACGTCTTATATTGTTTAGCTTATTGTTAGAGCAAAAGAAAAAGGACTGGAGGGAATGCAATGAAAGGAATTTGATAAAATGTCTAAATGAAAATAATGTTAATAAGGTATGGCAGGTTCTTAAGTCGACCTATAATAAATGTGTAACTAAACCCAATGTTGAGCCAGGACAATTGATGGAGTATTTTAAAACAT
This sequence comes from Deroplatys truncata, assembly GCA_030765065.1. Classification (NCBI taxonomy): domain Eukaryota; kingdom Metazoa; phylum Arthropoda; class Insecta; order Mantodea; family Mantidae; genus Deroplatys; species Deroplatys truncata. The sequence continues at coordinate 93,290,576 of CM060979.1, forward strand.
TATATGGGGAAGAAAGGAGTATAGGAAGTACGGAATTTTTGGAAATAAGGAATGTTTTTGTAGAGATATTGGATGGTGAAATTAGGAGTGAGGAAATAATAAAACAAGTTAAGTTACTGAAGAAAAATAAAGCTACTGGAATTGATGGCATCCCAACAGAGTTTCTTAAGGAGTGGTGTAATGAAACAGGGAGAGTGAAAATTTTATTAGATTTATTTAATGTAATTATTAAAAAGGATTATGTACCTAAACGATGGAGAGAAGCTATCATCCATCCTATATATAAAGGCAAGGGCAATGTCGATAAACCCAATAACTACAGAGGTATTGCATTATCATCGAATATAGAAAAACTTTTTGCGGGCATTTTGGCAGCGAGACTACAATTTTGGGTTGAAGAATATAATATCCTTTCAGAATTACAGATGGGCTTTCGCAAGGGAAGGAGAACAATTGATAATTTATTTATTATAAAGACATTAGCAGACAAAAATTTAAAAGAAAAAAGGGGTAAACTGTATATGGCTTTTGTATACTTAGAGAAGGCTTATAACCGAATTGAGCTACAACTTCTGGGGCATAAATTAGTGTGTAAGGGAGTAAGTCAGCAATCGGTGAATATTCTTAAAGCACTGTATTTTGAGAACACCTTCTGTGTAAGGGTGGAGACAGGCTGTGTAACAAACGAAATTCCACAAAAGAAAGGCTTTCGGCAAGGATGTAAGCTAAGTCCAGTTTTATTTAATTTATACATAGATGATGTCTTACTAGAAATTGGAAGGAATAATAACTGTGCACCAGTAATTAACAACATCCAAATTCCAGGACTTCTTTTTGCAAATGACCTAGTGGTAGGATCTATTACAGTAAGTGGTTTAAAACAATCATTACAAGCAATTGATGTATATTGTAAAGAATGGAGGTTAAAAGTGAATCAAGAGAAAACACAGATTGTGGTTTTCAAAAAGGGGGGAAAATTAGGCAAATATGAAAAGTGGAAGGGAGAGAATAAAGATTACAGGGGAGTGCGTGACTGTATCTGTTTAGGAGTAAAAATAGATGGAGGTAATAAATGAGAGAAACAAAAGAAGTTTGCATTGGCAAAAGGTAAAGGGGCGATGGCAGCAATTAGAAGCTGCAAATATAGAGTACCTAATATAAATGTCAAATGGCTGGAAAAAGTTTATGAGATGGTTGTGGAGGCAAAAATGATGTATGGTATAGAAATATGGGGATTAGATAGAGGATGGGAATGCATAGATGTGGTGCACAGGATGTTCTGTAGAGAAATACTAGGGCTACCGAAGTCAATTGTAAGACAGGTAGCACAATTAGAGATGGGCAGGGTGCCAACTAAGGGGAAGATAATGGAAAGAGCTTTGAAATTTTGGTTCAGAAGTTTAAATCTAGGAAAAAGTAATGTGTTAAGACAATGTATTGAATACCAAGAGAATAGCTTAATGAATGATGGATGGGCAAGTAAATTACGGAATATTTTGGAGAAAAATGGGTTAGGAGATTTATGGAGAAGGAGAGAAAATAACGTAAAACATTTTTGGAAAAAGGCAAGGAAAAGACTGGAAGATATAGAAATACAAATCATGTTCAGTGAGATTGCCGAAAAGAGCTCATTATTTTATTATAGGCCAATGAAGTGGTTGAAAGGGGATGCAAATACACTTATAATTGAAATGATATGCAGGACGCTAGAAGCATTGGACAGTTTTTGTGTAAAGTAAAACATAAATGGCTTTGGACAGTGGAAAGAGAAAAGTAAGAGGTAGTGCATCTTACTTTGAATGGAAAACTATAGTGAATGTGTGATGGTTAAGTAATCAATAAATGGAAAGTGAAAAAAAGTGGAAATGGGACATGAAAAAAAAACTGAAAAAAGAGCAAGATAATTTAGTGACAAGAGATTGTAAAATGTAAATAAACTGTAGTGATTGTCTACTGAATAAGTGACCAAGATCAAAATGCAGTAGACAATCAAATTTGTAAAACTCTTAGCACAATAAATACTATACTATACTATATTGTTTAGGAAAGCCGTTCGCTGGTTCAGAGTATTCGGAGCTATGCAATCTGCCTTAAAGATTATGAGAATACACTAATTAGTTAACATCTGGAAGTTTATATGCAGTGTCTTAAATATCTTGTCTCATCAATAAAAGCAAATAAGCTCCACATGCTATTACCACATCTTCTTCTTTGTGATCCATTGTTCAGAGACGACAAAAAAACAAAGCAGATCGAATCACATGCGATTCAGGATTTCCTCTGTTTTGAAAGATACCTTACCAATGATTAAATTTCGGTCAGTAATAGAGTATTTTTATTTCTAATTTTCAAGCACCGTAGGTATGTGATACATGAAATATCCTTTGGATGCAAGGATTAATTTAAATTTGGGAAAACTTATGAAATTATTCAGGAAACAAAGATGCATTTAAACCTAATGTTTAAGTAGTTTTATTACCCAGTTGTATTGCAAACTGTATGTGCTTATCATACGAGTGCTTGATTTTTATTCAAAAGTTATTTAATAATAAATGTAGAACATATTTGATTCAGCATATCTGTTTATTTTATTTCTTTTATAGTTAGTGGAACATCTTCCAACACTATGGTAAATTTACCCATTGAGTGAACGATTATATAAAGTTTGGTTTAAGTAAATAAAATAGAAATAAAACTGTTGAGTTTAAGTTTACTATAGCAACACAATTTGCATGCTTTTTACTTTCTCTACTACGTATAGTAAGTAGGGGAAGTATTGTATTCCATCCAAAAATTAGATACCGAGATTTCACCGGAAATATATGTTTTAAGACCCCCTGAATCCAAAAAAAACATTTTTGGAAACATGTCCGTGTGTGTGTGTGTGTGTGTGTGTGTGTGTGAACAGCATAACTCAGAAACGAACAGTCGGGATATACACCAAACTTGGTATTAGGTTCAGTATCTTCCAGAGATGCGACACGAAGGTTTTCAAGTAAATCCCCCCACCCCAAATTACCCGTTACATGGAACATTTTTCGAAAATTTTGATTTTCTCAAAAATGGCTCTAACGATTTTCATTAAAATATATGTTTTAAGATATTTTCATAACACATAAAATGTATATCTTGAATTTTCTGGGAATGTCTCCAAAAGTATTCTTCATTGTGAACGACTTTTGCATAACTGGTAAACCGTAAGAGATAAACAAAATTTTACTACACAATAAATGTAGATCGCTTTAAAATACACAATTTATGTCATATACATTTTTTTGTTGAGTGAACCATTTTCGAGATATTGCTTGTTATTCCCTTAAATTTTTCAATACTTTTTTCTGAAATGGGAATTCGTTATTCATTTTTTGGTCTTGGATATGCAAAGAGCATTAAACTGTGGCAAAGAGAATTGTGCTGCACCTAGCAACCAGCTATTAAGAGATATGTTTATGCTTAAAGGCTACTGTATTTCTATATTGCCCTTGCAAATACAAAACAAGGGGAACATAGTAGGCCTTAAGCGAAAGTCAAGTATTTTTAGAACTGGTCGCTATGTGTAAAATGTAATTATCTTTGCATGTCAAAAGATCGTTTATGCAAATGTTTATCTCGATTAATATGAAATAGATGGAGAATAAGAGTTTGTAAAAATAGTTTGTACAAGAGTAGAGAAAGTCATGTGAGTGCAACACATCAGATGGTTTTTTTACTGTAAATAAAGTGGTTGCTATAGAGACTCATAGTTCTTCTATGGATCAAATCAAGCTTTAAAATAGCCGATGCACAATCAAAATACGGAAATGGCCCTTTAAATTGCCTCCAGTAATAGTACTGTAATGCTGCAAGCGCTGGTGAACTGTGACATCCCTCGAAGAACAGAATCGTGGATGGAAAAGTTATAAAGAGAGAGACTACCACTTAGAAGTTTCTGTCAATTCCAGCAACTACTTTGGTTCAGAAGAACTTTGATACAATAATAATAATAGTAATAATAATAATAATAATAAAGTGGTAGTGTAAAGTCACCATTAAATGAATGGACAATTATTATCGCCTAACCTTATTAATATTATCCTGATTATTAGCAACTTAACCTACTCCGAATATATAAAACTAGCTGGTAGTATGGCAGTTTTTGGGATGATAACAATTTGCCCAATGACTATCGAAATTACGTAAGGCAGGAACTAGAAAGGTGACGCTTGGAGAAGGGGGAGCTATACATTTTAATAGAAACTTATTTCCTCCCGTTATATATGGACCACAGCTTTTAGTTTTTCATCTAAATGTAGATCAACAAGTTTATGTTTGAAAAATCATAATTCTAAGTCTTTATCGCTGTGTTGTTCTTACAAGAAAATTATGGTTCAAAATGCATACAAATCGTAAGAGAAGGGCACAAGTTTTTTTGATACTATATTACTTACGTTTACGTTTTGCTAAAATCAAATAAAAACAGTTTTAATGCTATTTTTGAAAATATCATATGAACATATGTGCCGCATAGAGAAAGAGAGGGAGAACAACATTGCAGGAAAAAGCGAAGCTACGACTTCTACTACTTCTAAGTGAAAGCTGAAGTGTTTCAATACTTGAAATTGTAACCGAAATTTGATAAATGTTTCCATATAGAACCATTCAGGAATATTGGAGTAAGAGTCTCCTATTCTCTTGTTAAATTGCGCAAACGATATCAAGAATTAAAGGTTTAAAAATCTGATGTGTTACACTCACATGACTTTCTCTACTCTTGTACAAACTATTTTTACAAACGTTTATTCTCCATCTACTTCGTGTTAATCGAGATAAACATTTGCAGACTCTAACTTATTGCTAATTTTCTTGTAGATGTAAGGCGAATATATATTTACAAGGGCAATATATAAATACAGTAGCCTTTAAGCACATACATACCTCTTAATAGCTGGTTGTTAGGTGCAGCACCATTCCCTTTGCCACAGATTAATACTCTTTGCATATCCAAGACAAAAAAATGAATAACGAATTCCCATTTGAGAAAATAAGTATTGAAAAATTTAATGGAATAACAAGCAATATCTCGAAATGGTTCACTCAACAACAAAAATGTTTATGACATAAATTGTGTATATTAACGGAATCTACATTTTTGTGTAGTAAAATTTTGTCTATCTCTGATGGTTTACCAGTTATGCAAACGTCGTTCACAATGAAGAATACTTTTGGAGACATTCCCAGAAAATTCGAGATATACATTTTATTTGTCATAAAAATATCTTAAACATATGATATTTTAATCAAAATCGTTAGAGCCATTTTTGAGAAAATTAAAATGTTTGAAAAATCTTCCATGTAAAGGGTAATCTGGGGTGTGGGAGTTTCTTGAAAACCTTCGTGTCGCATCTCTGGAAGATACTGAACCTAAATACCAAGTTTGGTGTTTATCCGAATGTTCGTTTCTGAGTTATGCTGTTCATATACAGAAACACAGACTAACACACACGGACATGTTTCAAAAATGCTTTTTTTTTTTTTTGATTCAGCGGGTCTCAAAATATGTATTTCCGGTGAAATCTCGGTATCGAATTTTTGGGTGGAATACAATACTTCCCCTACTTACTTTACGTAGTAGAGAAAGTAAAAACTGTTTGAGGGGTTCAGACATGCCTATCATGTTTCAGTTTTTCTTTATTTACTGTATATCACCCGGTTCCGTGCTAGTAAACGCAGTGATTGAGCAATAAAACTTAAACAAATGTAAGGTATTTCAAACTGAATGCAGAGTCCCAATGCTTTGACTAAGTGCAAAGAAGTTCAGAGATGATTTCTAGAAACTTTTTCAAGAGCTAAACTTGCAAGCGGTTTAACACCGCCCGCCCTTATGAATACATCTAGGGCCAAGGGAAGTGCTGCGATAGGAAAAATAAACATCGCGCGATATGCAAATATTGAACAATAAAGCTTGGATGGAAAACTCGAGGGATAAATCCGTCTCGCTCAAGTGCGAGAGAATTGCTTTAGCTCTGTGTATAGGTGTAATAGTGTTAGGGTGAGTGATGAATAGATATAATCATTATGTTGTTAATTGGATACCAGGCATACTAGCGGTTTCAGCGGTTCCTGTAATGGGACACTAACGATAATCGCCCCCGATCGTCATGCAGCAAAATCTAGAAACTGTATTTATCATCCACTCGCTTTGAGACCATACATTGTACATGTATAAGGGAAAAATTCCAGGGATACGCAACAAACAAAAAGAATCTGATGTGTTACACTCACATGACTTTCTCTACTCTTGTACAAACTATTTTTACAAACGCTTATTCTCCATCTACTTCATTAATCGAGATAAACATTTGCAGACTCTATCTTATTGCTAATTTTCTTGTAGATGTAAGGGGATAATATATTTACAAGGGCAATTTGGAAATACAGTAGCCTTTAAGCACATACATATCTCTTAACAGCTGGTTGCTAGGTGCAGCACCATTCCCTTTCCCACAGATTAATACTCTTTGCATATCCAAGACAAAAAAATGAATAACGAATTCCCATTTGAGAAAATAAGTATTGAAAAATTTATGGGAATAACAAGCAATATCTCGAAAATGGTTCACTCAACAAAAAAATGTATATGACATAAATTGTGTATTTTAACGCGATCTACATTTTTGTGTAGTAAAATTTTGTCTCTCTCTTATGGTTTGCCAGTTATGGAAAAGTCGTTCACAATGAAGAATACTTTTGGAGACATTCCCAGAAAATTCATGATAAACATTTTGTTTGTCATAAAAATATCTTAAACATATGATATTTTAATCAAAATCGTTAGAGCCATTTTTGAGAAAATTAAAATTTTCGAAACATTTTCCATGTAGAGGGTAATCTGGGGTGGGGGGATTTTCTTGAAAACCTTCTTGTCGCATCCCTGAACCTAAATACCAAGTTTGGTGTTTATCCGACTGTTCGTTTCTGAGTTATACTGTCAACAGTCAGACAGACACACACACACACACACACACACACACAGAGACACACACACAGAGACACACATACACGGACATGTTTCCAAATATGCTTTTTTTGGATTCAGGGGGTCTCAAAACATATATTTCCGGTGAAATCTCGGTATCTAATTTTTGGGCGGAATACAATACTTCCCCTACTTACTATACGTAGTAGAGAAAGTAAAAAAGTAGCAAAAATAAAAAAAAAATTATTTACATTTTGTATTAAATCATAGACAAATATTCATATGGCGAAGTCGTTTTTTTGAAACTCGAGCTATAAAATATTTTACTTTTAAATAACTTCTAAACGACTGCATAGGTTGGGATGTTCAGGCTGCTTCCAAATTTTATGACTTCTGTTTCTGTAATCGACTGTTTTGCAGCTACAAAATTAAAATATAGATGTAACTAACCAGTCAAGAGCGGATTAGTCTCATGTATACATATATTTATACACGTAACATAACTTTTGTATGTCTTATTTTACAAATAATAGTTATATAAGTATATAGTATTAAAAATTGCAAATAATCAGACCCTCTTCCTATTATCATTTAGTAATTTATGTTTTATTTGACTGGTGTTATAGAATATTGAGCAATTTTTATGCGCATAAGCATATATATTTTATCATTATCAATAGGTTATCTTTGTAAAGAACACGAATTCTCGCCCCTTAACAAAAATGGTGTTAAGTTTAATTGAATACAAACCATAAAAAGCACTTTTTACTTTTTTACTGCTTATGTTTGCAGTTTATCTTGATAAAACGTTAGTGGGTTAGGATGATACATTTCATAAATACCTGTGCATCAGCGTTTTGAGAGTTACTTTAGACACACCCGTGAATTTTAATAGTTTTTATTATAGGAATTTAATTAGTGGCTCAAACATAAGTTATTTGATACCTCTTTTTGAAAAACGACCTACTCTACAGCCATTCAATTTCGGAGAATACTATAACATACTATATGAAATAATATGCAATAAATGTTTCACAAACTTATACCAATAGAAGAAACATCTGATGTGTTTCATTCACATGACTTTCTCTACTCACACTTCTACAAGCTATTCTTACGAAGGCCTATTCTTCTATATACTTCTTGTTAATGTAGACAATCAATCCTTCATTACCCATTTACTCATTTCTGTGTCTACGAACAGCATTACTCAAAAACGAAAAGTTGGTTAAATGTCAAACTTTGTATTTAAGTTCAGCGTCTTTCAAGGATACGGCAAAAAGATTTTCAAGAAAATCCCTCAACCCTAAACTACTCTTTACATGGAAAATGTTTTCTAAAACTTTTATTTTCTTAAAATTGGCTAACAACTCTGATTAAAATAACGTATGTTTAAGATATTTTCATGACAAATGAAATATATATATATATATATATATATATATATATATATATATCTTGCATTTACCGGGAATAGCTACTGAACTACTTTTCATTCCACATGAATTTTGCATAACTGGTAAATCGTACGTGACAGACAAAATCTTACTGCATGATGTAGATCTCGTTAAAGCACACAATTTATGTCAATGTTTTCGAGATATTTCTTGTCACTGGTTTCAATTTTAAAATATTTATACATTTGTCAAATGGGAAGTCTTTGTTCTCTCTCTCTCTCTCTCTCTCTCTCTCTCTCTCCTGATCATGCAAAGATAACGGAATTTCAAAACCACACATGGCGATCATCTCTTTAAAATGTTTTAAACCTACTGTGTTGCCGTATTCCCATTCTACCTACAAGGAAATGAGTAATAAAACCATGTCTACAAATATTTATCTCGATTATCGTGAAGTAGATAGAAGAATAATCTTTTGTAAGAATAGCTTGCTGAAGAATGGGTAGAAAAAGTAATGTGAATGTGACACATGAGAACATTTTTTCTGAACCTTTTCTTCTTTGTAAGAAACACAGGTTTGTTTTGACGCTCTCTACACTTAACTCTTTTGTAGCCTGGACTATACCATCAATTTATTTGGATTCTCTTTTTCGTATGTATATTGGCTTGTGTAAACTGTGGTCCATAATGGAAAGGAGCTGTATATGTTGATACTGACAAAATCTAGCCACATCCCCTACCACCTCTGTTTTTTCGAGCATAATTACAGCCACTGGATTGGCAGGTTAGTTTACCTCCCAAAAGTACGTAATGGCCAAATTACCCAAAGGTATCATTACAAACCTAAACGTTACATTTTCATGCTGCACTACCGTTTTCTTAATTTCGGCTTCCTTGCTGCCGTTTATAGCAGCAACAAGTTTAACCTTCGTTTTCATGTCGCTGATGAAAGATCTCATATATAGCCGTCATTAAGTTTAACCAGACATACAAATGGTTCTTCACCCCCTTCCTCTAGAAAGTCGATTTATATATAATTGGTTTAGCCTTTTCTTATGTGCCAATAGTAGCGAAACTCTTTCATAGAGGTGTATCCGAACCACTGCTACATTTCACATAGATTATGAACCTCATTCATTGGTTAGTTATTTCCCTGTATTGTTTTTCAGGCCAGTTGCATAGAAAATTGATACCGGCCGCAGTCAAAAGTTGGTTACCTGAAGGTGGAGAGAAAAACACTGTGGCGATGTAAGGGAATGGGCATGATAGTGTACATAAACGTTTCTAATAAAGAAAAGTATTTTAATTGCTTTACCGAAATAACCAATTTGAATATCCCTTCGGCTGATGCGTTTCACCTGCCATACAGAAGAATTCATTTTAAAACACTGATAATACTGAGAGGAAGAAAAGCAATGAAATGCTGACTTAGTATCGGGACATTCTGAATCTAAATCTACTGGAATAGAACACCGGTATGTGCAGAATAGGGTTTTTTCATTACTTAACTCCTCCCAGAGACTATTAGGCGATAATGAGGAAGCTTATGTTTCAGAGGAATAAAATGAACACCTAATGTAAAAACCAAGTGAATACTGAAAGACTTTCTGAGTCAACACGACTTTTAAAACCAGATATATAAATGAAATAGTAATACCAATAATAAAACATTCTGAAGTTAATTGATTCATTACTTAGTTAACTATTTTCGATAATCCTTTGGTTTAAAATGTGCAATAGCTTAAAATTATATATAAAAATAATTGGAAAATAAACAAAGAATACTAAAATCGAAGCATCTACTGCAAAAATATAGTGTATTTCTTACCACAAAAAATATTCGCAGCTTACAGTTGAGGCATTAAGCTAGTTCCTATCGTTGACTCCAGGTGATACTATGAGCTATAAAGCACCTTTTCAAGGGAATTAAAGTTGAATTGGTTATTCCACTTTGCTCTCTAACTTACCTATACGGGAATTTAACTTATTTGCCGTAAATAGTTGTGTTGTCTATATCTGATATTCTAAAATATCGTCGCCTCTGGAAGTTCCAACTTATTTTACAGTGGTAAAGGTATAGTTTATGAATGCATTCATGCCTGCTCTTTTCTATCCAAACATTCTGTTCAGAGGGCGGCCCGATCTAGTGCCAGTAGGTACAGAGCAAGGGGATCCCTAACGTTTCTGGATTTCGACACCAGTCTCCCTTCACTCTTCGTACGACAGGTTCTGTGCCAGACGTCGGAGCAGAAATATTTCCTCAGAGCACATCCTCACTATCCTCCGCATACCAGCGTCCCATTCGATCATCCCGGTTCTGCAACTCTCAAAGATGAAGGATGTACCAATTTGGCTTCTTCCCCTCATGAGTACTCTTGAAAGATACACGAACTTCTCTTAGCATCCAGAGAGCTGGTGGATCTTTCAAAAGTAATCTTGAAGGAAAGAAGCCAAAATGGTACAAGGAGGAATTGAAACCGAAGACTGAGACGTGAAAATTCGTGGTTTATACCGATCCATTCCAGCTTTCGCCTAGCCATGAGGGAAAACAATGAACAACATTTAGGAACACACTGTACGGTGCTTATCCTTTTAATCAGTACACAAACTTTGTTAATTAATATTGACTCAGCGTTAAATGTATCTATGTTAATTATACATTTGGAATTGCCATATAAACATTTTAATGTTTAATCTATTGTTTAGATATCGTCAAGTTTCCACAATAGTCGACAGTTTCTCTGTATTTATCCAATCGAAAGCTCTTTCTAAACTTTACACTTTGTAAATTATATTTGCTGTTCCTTCGTATTTGTAGTTTAAATAAGTTATCGGTCTTTGAGCGTCCAATTTTAAATTCACGCTGTCATAGTTATTACTTTGAGCCTTATTTATAATTCTTGCATACATCTTATAAATTCAATTAAGAGATCCCATACCTCTATAATGTTTAAATTCTGTTCTGCCTCCTTTTTAAATAACGGCATAACCGTTGCAGTTTGCCTACTCCATGAAGTAGAGAAGAAGATCAATGCCCAGCAATGTATTTGCAGATTTTATGTTACACAACTTTAATACCTATAACTTAAGTATAATTAAATTCATATAGAAAGCATGACAATTGAATTCGATTGGGTAGCGTAGGAGATTCGGCACCGATCCGGTGAATTTTGGTACTGCACCGACGCTCCACGAGGGGCGTCCCCGGGAGGGAGGAATGAGGTGAAGGGAGACACCGGGCGGCCGAAACCAGGCGTGACAGCACAGTAATGACAGGGTCCCTACAGTTTTCAAGTATAGACCCCGGCAGTCAGACAGGTAGACCGTGGACGTCCCCCCAGTTCCCGGCAACCAGTCCTCGGGACGGAGGAAGTGCAGAGAGCATCATTTTTCCCTATCACGCTGCACCGAAACACCATCACGGAAGCTTTCAACCCTGAAATAGATCAGACGTGTTAAAGATGAATGAAGTGACTAATGGAACGAAATGGAGAAACAGGAAATTCGAGGGATGAAATAAACCACTCCAGCATTCGCCTGACAATGGAAAGAAACCCTGGAAAAAACATGTGTCAGAGTGAGCGGTTGCCGGGATCGAACGTGTCACCTCCAGAATGTGGGCTACAGATGTTACCATCTGAGTCATCCCGCTCGGTAAGCAGTGGCAACACTGTAGAGAGAAAATCTGCAAACCACAACTCCTTAAAGTTAACCTTTTTGTTAACCAATCTTTCCAGCTTATTATCTGATAGGTACTTCAAAAGTGTTATACAGTAAAACTGCCTTTTGCTTCTTATGGCATAATGCATTGCAACGGTGTGACTGGATGCGACTTAGGGGCCCAACAACAGAAAATGAACCTGCATTCATTTGAATTGAAAAATAGCCATGTCTGAAAACTCCAAAACAAAAGGGAAATACAAGGGTAAGTCAATAAGTATCCGCACACTATTTTTAATTTTTTGTAGCTTGGCTGTATCGGTTTGTGCGCGCGCACGTCGACATGTTGTTCCTTTGTCTCCGCTTGTGGAATGTTTGACCGTTATCATTCTAGTGAGTGTTGCATTGTTGCATAATAAGCTTATCGTTTGCACCAAAGAATAACAGTGTGCGGTTATCCGTTTTTATCGTCTGAAAGTGTACCAGGAGCCAAATACATCGAAGATTTTCGCACAATATGAGGGCAAAGTCCACCCCGGTGAAATGTGTACGAATGCATTGAAAAGTTCGTAAATGTTCGGACGACTGTGAAGGGAGAGGAAACAGCAGCACGCCCATACATATCCACTAGTTACACCAACAATAAGAAAGTCCGTTTCCTGATTCAGAGAACCGAACATGACTGTCGATGAAGTGGCAAACCATATCTTTCTTGGTCCACTTAAAAATGCTTTAAAGGGCAATAAAACGTTTTTTTTTCTGAGGGCATCAGAAAGCTTGTGTAACGATGGGTCATGTGCAGTGAGAAGCAAGGGGACTACGTTAAAAAAAATCTGATGCGTTACACTCACATGACTTTCTCTACTCTTGTACAATCTATTTTTACAAACGCCTATTCTCCATATGCTTCATGTCAATCGAGATATCGAGATGTCAATCTTATTGGTAATTTTCTTGTAGATGCAAGGGGAATATGGTAGAATTTAAGCGATAGTCAAATATTTTAACGCTGGTTGCTATGTGGCGCATTTCATTCTCTTTGCATGTCCAGGACATAAAAAAAAATGATTAACGAATTTGAGAAAAAGTATAAGTATTGGAAAATTTAAGGGAATAACAAGCAATATCTCGCAAACGGATCACTCAACAAAAGAAATGTATATGACATAAATTGTGTATTTTAACGCGATCTACATTTTTCGTGTAGTAAAATTTTGTCTATCTCTTATGGTTTACCAGTTATGAAAAAGTCGTTCATAATGAAGAATACTTTTGGAGACATTCCCAGAAAATTCGAGATATACATTTTATTTGTCATGACAATATCTTAAACATATGATATTTTAATCAAAATCGTTAGAGCCGTTTTTGAGAAAATTAAAATTTTCGAAAAATGTTCCATGTAAAGGGTAGTCTGGGGTGGGGGGATTTTCTTGAAAGCCTACGTGTCGCATCTCTGAAAGATACTGAACCTAAATACCAAGTTTGGTGTTTATCCGACTCTTCGTTTTTGAGTTATGCTGTTCACAGACACACAGACAGACACACAGACACACAAGACAGACACACACACGGACATGTTTCCAAAAATGCTTTTTTTGGATTCAGTGAGTCTCAAAACATGTATTTCCGGTGAAATCTCGGTATCGAATTTTTGGGTGGAATACAATACTTCCCTTACTTACTATACGTAGTAGAGAAAGTAATAAGGTAATTGTAAGTTTCTATTGTTGTTATAATAAATTTAAAATAATTCTGTGTAATACTTACTGACTTACCCTCATAAGATAAGTAGATACTGTAGATCAGTTTGTAATGGAAGCTCTAAAGATAAGGTATATAAATTAATCGAGCAGCAGATACAGGTAAAACTGAGTTTAAGCATAAATGAATACTAGACTTTTAGAGTCCATTAATACGTTCCTGTGCAAAATTGAAAAAATATAGTTTCGTACACAGCAGATACGCTTCAATAGGCATCCTTGGTGCTATTTTAGTTTTGCAACTACTTCCTCGTACAATGGGTAGAAACTTTTGTGAATAGAAACTTCTATTGATTAACACCATAAGAATCATTTTTGAGAACTTTAATTCCTTATGTATCAGTGAACATTGCAATGCTACTACAAGAGCATTATAATTCAGGAATGAAAGGCATTGTTACATTCTTCTTAATGTGATTTTCTTTCTTAATCCATCTTTGTTTCTTGTAAACGTTGTTTTTGACGGGTTTAAAAAGCATTTCAGAAAAAAGAACATACTCTTGCCGTCCTCCGTGGACTAGTGGTACCGTGCTAGCCTCTAGTTCCCAAGGTCGCGGGTTCAAACCCGGCGGTGGGCGATGGATTTTTTCGGGCGTAAAAATCCTTAGCATGGCTTCCTTCGGAAGGGAAGTAAAGCCGGTGGTCCCTTGTCGTAGTTTTTCGGCATGTAAAAGAACCTCAAGCCTGATAAAGAGGCCTCTGAGCAAAATTACCGGTCTGTCACGCCCAATATGGAATGGGACGCTAAGAACCATAGTAGTTAAAGAGCGTCCATAAATAAAACTCAATTTCAATTTTTTTCTCTCTCCGCCTCCTATCCACCGAAAGAAAACCTCCATTCCTTCCAAATAAATCTCTCTTCTCCACTAGCAAAATAGATCATACTTCCCTAGAGAGAGGGATCAGGTATTAAATTATGAACACTGTTAAGAGTTAGGCGCAGTCAGTAACTGGGACGTAGTGCCAAAGGATGAAGGGGAAATCCGAAGGACGACCAAAACCGGACGACGATGTGCGCTAGCTAGGACGGGGTCTCTAACGATTCCTGCAAGGCACCAATCTTAACGCCAACTAGCCCTGTCTGAGCCACCCGCAACCTGTGTGTCTCGAGTGCAGAAAAGACAGCTCTCAGGAAGGAAAGGGAGCCCTAATAGTCCCGCCAAACGTCAAAGAGAAACCTTTTCAAAGCGCGGATTCCACAATCGTGCCGCAACACACCAACCGCCGTCGCTGGTACTACATCTCTGAAACATGAAGCGAAACAGATGAAAGGAAGTGACGGGGAGGGAAAATTTATAGTAGAAGGGGAACAAGCCCAGAATTCGTCTGCAGACACGGGACATCGCGAGAAACAAAAAATATGGTCAGAGTGGTCTCCCGACGGGAATCGAACCGGGACCTCTCGCGTGCAAGCCTCACACGTTAACTTGGAGCCATCTCGCTCAGTTATGAACGCACACACTGCATCCAGCATAGTCAAATTCCTGTTACACATTTTTAAAACAAGAGCATAATTTTATTGCTACAATGTTTTCTGTGGTATTTTATTGTGCATCAAGCAAGCGCATGTATTAAATGCGTTTTATTTGACAAGCCTGCATAAAAAATAATGCTGACTTGCGTTTAACGACACTAACTCTGTCCATTATAGTTTATAAGGATTATATATGAGTTAACTGCTCGCACAAAAGTTTCAGTTAAAAATTCTCCTTCTTCTTCTTCTTCCTCTTCCTCAGCGGATTACCCTCCTCTTTGGATTACACCATCAAGGAATTACAAGCCAATGCCTTGGATCAGTAGCCTGTCGAAGAGCAAGCAAACACTGGATCATAGCATATCTAGGATAGGTGGTCAGCTCAATGCCTGTTATGGTGGTGAAGAAGGAAATAATTTAATTGTTGCGCCACCATGCTCGGCTCAATAAAAAATGCACGAGGAATAATTTAAATTAAATATAGTATATGAATGTAGGTAAATACGCTGTAATTTGAATATGAACTCATTAGAATACAACATACGGCCTTTTGATCTTAAAAGAAACAGAGCAGGTGTATTCTTATGGCTAGTAGAGATCCCTCCTCCTCTGCAGACAAAATAGTTTGAATATATGCGATGCTAGAGTAATAACAGGTAGCTTTTGTACGCTTTTCTGGTAGAGTTGATTTGAAATTATTACTCATTTGGATGAAGTACATTCTGATGCACTATGTGCACACTTTTCCGAATGTTAAACAAATTTGATATGTTAAATTTGCATGAATTTTTCTATCTACTATCCTTCGCTTTTATATGGCTTCTACAAATTATTTTACGAGAGCTTTTTTTCTATCTACTTCATTTTAATCGTGAGGAAGGGTAGAGGAAGCCGATGGATAGGCAAGCATTTAAAAACTAGTCGCTATATGATTACCTAAAAATTCCTTACATTCTATGACATCGCGAGAAACAACTGAAAAGCAACGGTGCTTTAAACGTGGAAAAGTATTAAAAAATTTGAACTAATAATAACGCATATTTCACAAACGGCTAACTTCACAAAACATATATTTTAAAAAATTTGTGCGTTTTAAGTTGCGTGCAGTACGTTTTTGTTTATTTCTTATGGTTTGCCAGTTACACAAAATTATACAAAGTGGACTTCAAAGTCTTTTCCTAGAAAATTAAGATATGCATTTATTTGTTTTTATGCAAACATCTTGAACATATCTATGCATAATTTTGAAGAACCTCCCATATAAAAGATTTGCGGTGGGGAGTTTCTTAGAATGCTTTTGCCGCATATTTGAAAGATACTAAACTTAAATATCAAATTTAGTATTTATCGGACTTTTCGTTTTTGAGTTATGTTCACAGGCCACACGGACCTTTTTCTCAAAATATTTGTGCCACATTCACATTACTTTTTCCACTCACTCCTCCATAATTTATTCTTATAATGGCTTATTATTCTGCCTACTGTTTGTTAATTTGGATAAACTTTCAATTCACATTCACACATTCCCTCATTCCTTGGATAAAGCGACAGTCAGATTTTTAAAGCGCATATTGCTATGTGATGACTTTGAAATTCCATGCTTTTGCACGACCGCGAGAAAGAGAAAATAAAAGAAAACTGATGTGATACATTCATATGGCTTTCTCTAGTCTCTATCTTTATTATTGCGTATACAAAATATTCTTACTAAAGCTTACTTTTCTATCTACTACATTTAATCCAAATAAACCTTTGCAGAAATAGCTACATTACCATTTCGTTATAGGTACAAAGAGAACAGCGATAGTCAAATGTTTAAGAACTGGACGCTATATGCCGGCCTTACAATTCCATACTGCTTCCAGCAATCGCGAAAAACAACTGAAAAGTCGATGAGACCTTAAATGGAATGACAAGTATTGGACAATTCAAACCTTTAATAACATATCTTATAAACGTGCTTGTGCCACAGAAAAACTTATTTTTAAGTAAATTGTGTGTTTTAAAGAGATCTGCATTTTTTGTGCAGCAGGTTTTCGTCTATCGCTTAACGTTTACCAGTTATGCAAGTTATATAAAATTTCTTCCGTATGAAGAAGACTTCACAGACTATTCTAGAGAATTCAAGATATACACTTTGCCACGTAAATATCATTAATATTTGATATTGTATTCAAAATCGTTACAGCCATTTTTTAAAATGTTCCATGTAAACAGTAGTTGGGAGTGGGGGATTGTCTTGAAACCTACTGAACCTAAACACCAAGTTTGGTATTTATCCGATTTTTGTTTTTGAGCTATGTTGTTCACAGACCCAAACACGCGCAGGCGGACCTTTTTCTAAAAATGCTTTCTGGGTTCTGTGGACTTCAAAGCATGCATTTCCGGTGAAATCTCGGTATCGAATTTTTGGTTGGAATGCAATACCTTCTCTACCTAGGTACGTAGTAGAGAAAGTAAAAAAAACGAGTATGGACTTCCCAGTTAAGAAAAGTGCAAGTATTTGAAAATTCAAATCAATAACCAGAAATATCTCGTAAATGGATAACCCCGCAAAAAAGTGTATTGGATATAAACTGTCTGTTTTATCGAGATCTACTTCTTGTGTGTAGCAAAATTTTGTTTACCTCTTAAAAGTGTATCATTTACCTATACAAGTCATTCAGAACAAATAGAACGTCAGAGGTTACTCCCAGAAAATTCAATATATACGTTTGTCATAAAAAATATTTTTAACATATTGTATTTTAAACAAAATCGTTAAGGGGCATTTTTGTGAAAATCAAAATTTTCAAAAAACTTCAATGTGATGGGGGATTTTCTTGAAAATATCTTGCCGCATCCTTAGAAGATACTGAACTAAACATCAAATTTGGTATGCATCATACTTTTCGTTTTTGAGTTATTCTGTTCACAGGTACACATGCGCGCACGAACGGTCCTTTTTCTAAAAAAGGTGTTTTTGATTCAGGACCTCAAAAGCATTATTTCCGGTGGAATCTAGATATCAAACTTCTGGGCATGTGGTAGAGAAAGAATTTATTGCATACAATAGGGCAGAAGAAAGCGATTCGAAGGTCTTGCACCCTTTTTAATTGTTGTAAATCTCAGACGCACGCATGTCCAGGACCTCATAAATGGATTGCAGATTATAAATCCACAATAAACTACAGACTAATATTCGAAATTTTAAACTAAATGTTTAAAAATCCATTTGAGCCGAAATACAAATGATGTCTCATAAGTAAAGTCAGTTTTCAAGAGTCGTACTCCGTGGACTAGTGGTACCGTGCTAGCCTCTAGATCCCGAGGTTGCGGATTCAAACCCGGCGGAGGGCGATGGATTTTTTCGGGCGTAAAACTCCTTAGCATGGCTTTCTTCGGAAGGGAAGTAAGTCGGTGGTCCCGTGTCGTAGATTTACGGCACGTAAAAGAACCTCAAGCCTGGTAAGAGGCCTCTGAGCAAAATTTCCGATCTTTCACGCCCAATATAGAATGGGACGCTAAGGACCACAGTAGTTAAAGAGCGTCCATAAATAAAACCTTTTTTTTTGCAGTTTTTAAGCTAAACTTTGTTTCACATGTGTTATTACAGGAAATGATTCTAATCTTCAAAGTAAGGACCTTAGATTCTACAGTCCTGAATCACCTTTCCGCGAGGTTTGCTAACCCGCAACGGTTAGTTTCTGGTTTTTGATGCGAAGAATTCGTTGATACCTATTTCAACTGCTTCTACTCGTATGTTTTCAAAATGTCTTCCATGTAGGAAATGGGCCATGGATATAAACAGATAGTAGTCTGATGGCACAAGATCCGGGCTATATGCTGATGTGGAGCTGTATGAGATCTCGCAATGTCCTGCTGCAAGAGAACTCTGTTTTTATTAACTAATTCAGGATATCTCTGCCTCAAAACTTTATGAACTCGTTCCAGTTATTGAGAATAAAGATCCACAACGACTGCACGTCTGTTTGGAACCAATTCCCAATGAATCACACCTTCAAAACTCCATCAGACATATATCTCTATTTTGAGGTCGAGCCGGTTTTTTTTACAGCCTTTGCAGGGTATCGAGTCACTGTTTCGAGGTGTCAGGATTGCGGTAATACAACCACTTTTCATCACATGTGACAATTCTCCTGATAAAACTATCGTCCCAGGAATTAGTGATATGCTGACGACAAATATCCAATCTACGTTAAGCTTGATCAGGTATCAATTCATGTGATACAGATGTACAGCTTCTAAACGATTTTTAAATGTCTTAATGTGGCGTTGTAAGGTATTTTTAAAGCACCAAGTTCTTCTGACAACCTCCGAGTGCTTTCTGTAGATTTTCTTCCAGAACTCTCCATGTATTCTCAATATTCCATAACTTGGTCTTCCGAAACGCTGTAAATCTTCGATGTTTTCGTCTCCATTATTGAAACGCTAGAACCATCACGCTCACTAACGACACCTTCACCTTCGACTTTACATTCTTCGAGCCGAGGCAGCAGCTTTATAATCTTGTTTCCAGTAGTGCTTCAGAAGCACCTAACCTCAAACTTTGTTGCCTCCATTTTAAACACAATAAAAATAGCACCTTATAAAAAGTATTGACAAAAGTCTGATGGGCTATGTGCTATGTGTTCCTTTTGTGTTTTGTATCTGTGTTATACATCCAGCCAGTCACTTTACGTTGCTTGTCGCCTTGCTTAACGCACTCTCTGGTGCTCTTTTTTTCTCCTCTCTGGTTTGCTTACGTGGCATATGCTTTGGCCGTACGCGGTGAGTGGTGGATTTCTGTCGCATTGCAGGGATAGCTCTCTGCCCGGCAACAACTCATCCGGATTGTGGAAGTTTTTTGTAATAGATTTAAGGAACGTGTTTTGTGATTATTTGTGGATCGGCCTTATGTAAAGGTAGGGTTTGTTATCAGTTTTATATCTTGGTAATAGTTGGTGAATTTTGGGGCGGAAAACGTAATGTGTGTTTTAAAATACGAATTCGTAAAGGGACTGGCTCTTGAAATTGTTCATATGTTTAGTGTGTTTTGGTTCTTTTCTAGCTGAGTTATATTTTCAGTACGTGATTTTCAGTGCATAGTTAGTTTAAAATTACAGAAATTATGAGAGCAGTAATTGCAGTTGAGTTATATTTTCAGTACGTGATTTTCAGTGCATTGTTAGTTTAAAATTACAGAAATTCTGTTGTGTTAATTATGAGAGCAGTAATTGCAGTTGAGTTATATTTTCAGTACGTGATTTTCAGTGCATAGTTAGTTTAAAATTACAGAAATTCTGTTGTGTTAATTATGAGAGCATAATTGCAGTTGAGTTATATTTTCAGTACGTGATTTTCAGTGCATAGTTAGTTTAAAATTACAGAAATTCTGTTGTGTTAATTATGAGAGCAGTAATTGCAGTTAAAACCCAATCATGCTGAACTTTTGTAACTGAAAACGGTTGGGTTGTAAAGTACATCTAGCTCAGCTGGACTTTGAAGCTCACTGTTACTAGAATTTCATAAAAGTCTGTTTCGGTCTTGATCAACATACTTAACTAGTCTTTGACTAGATAAACACAATTAAATATATTGGTCTGATGTTCATAGTGGCCTTGTTTTATAAAGTTTCTAAATTGATTTTGTTTGTTGAATTTTTGTTTGACTTAATTTTTGCTGTATTTAAAACTTGCCTTACTGCTCTGCTCAATTGGTTTTGGTTTGTTTACTATTTAAGTCACTTTGTTTTACAGTTATTCTTTTAAGGTTGCTTTACGGTTCTGGTTATTAATGTTTGTTTATTATTATCATTAAAGTACCCAAAAAAACTTATCAATAGTACTATATTTTTGGGAGTTCTGGTTTCCATCTTTTTCTCCCCTACGGCACTCGTTAGGGCTTCCCTTTTCGCTTGGCCGGGGTTCCCTAACTCAGTCAAACCTTTCTTAAGCGTCTGCATGGTTTCGCTGCCCTGCTCCAGTGTTATGTTTTGGGAGAAACAGCGGAACCATTGCAGCTATACTCACATGACTTTCTCTATTCTTGTACAATGATACGGTAATTTGTATCACAAATTACTTAAAGGTAAATAATAATTGTAATATAAATATGTATTTTTATGTGACATTGATTTCAGAGGTTTATTAATTGTAAATATTATTGGTAAATAATAATATACGGCTCTACTGAAACTGTTAACAATAACGCAATACTGCAGCAAGGAGTGAGTTGTTTATCGTTACCGGGAACCAGGAAGTTACGTAATGTTTCGCGCCTTTTCGGTAAAAGCTTCCAGAATATTCCTTAAAAGAAATATGTATTAGTGGTTTTCATTGGATAGTAAAATAGACGCTAATGTTGGCGCGTTTTATGAGCCAATGGCAGTTCATTTATAATCATTAGGCGTATCTTGAGGCAAGCCTATAAATAGTGTAGATTCAAGGTAGAGCGTCCCCCAGTGTGCAACAAGATTCTCAACACATAACACGTCAGCTCCCAGTTCAACAAGATTCTTAGTACACTACACGTCAACCCCCAGTTCAACGGAATTCTCAGTACACTACATGTCGCCAATCAGTCCTTCATTTCGTCATAAGTTACACGCAGCAGAAGTACGAGAAATCTTATAAAATATTCTAGAGTTAAATATACAAAGTTGAAGTACGTGAGTTAAAAGTGATAAGAAGTTATTATAAACAGTTTCAGTTTGGGCGAGTATTCAGATTAATATGTAAATGTGTTAGTGCACGTGTTCGACAATAAAACATTATAAAATACATTTCTTCACTAGTAATTTTTGGATAAAAGATTCCTTTCCGCTTCACAACCTGTAAGAAATACATGCCTACCAAGATCAGATGATAGCTAGCCGGTGGACATTTAAAACTGATACAAATTGCTACGCCAGAGGGAGCTACAAACAGAACAAATGAACCAACCAACGTATGACGTCACACAAGATGGCTTCGCGTGAAGTAAACACAAATTAGCTATCGCAAATTGGCTCCACAACGTGGTGCTATAAACACATAGTAACATTAAAACCGTCGCAAATTGGCACCCATAACGTGGGGCAAAGCGACCAGGAAAGGAACTCGAGTAACCAGGAAAGGATCAGAATTAACCAAGAAGAATTGAGATGACCAAAGGGGCGAATGCAGCAGTAAAATGATCTACAAGACGCAGATTCCAGAAACAACAAAAGGAACGACAGACTATACGCAGATTGGACATCGTAATTCCGAGATTACGAGGCAACAGGGAATTCAACGCAAAAACATCGAAACGACGTAGATTCATCACAACACAACGCAGAAGCGACATCAAATCTAGGAGAAAGGGGCAGAACGCTGGACATCAAAGATACATCAGCAGATAGCATCAGAAAGGTTAGAAAAGTATGATTTTAATTTAAAAAAAAAAAAGTGTAAAACAAGAAACAATGATGGAGGGGGATAGTGTAACAGTTAGCTGTAATTCAATACAGGTTACAAAAAAAAGCTCAAACAAGGTAGTTTTTGGGGGAGGAAATGTTAGTGCAGAAAGTAAGAATAAAATAGCAGGATATATTACTATTGATGCTGGTACGATGAAGGAAATGATGGAATTGTTGAGAGATATTCGTAAACAAATAGATCGGAGAAGTGAGATAATAGAGCGATCATTCAATAAAATCAATGAAGATATTGGTAAGAGTATTGTAGATCAAGTAAGGGAAGATATGCAAAAGAGTCATAGGGAATTGAGTGAAGATATTATTAAGAGAGTAGAACAAAAAGTAGATCAGAGTTTTGAGGAATTGAGAGAAGATATAAAAAGGGATCATAGGAAATCAATTGAAGATATTGGTAGGAGTAATGAGATATTAGAGCAAAAAGTAGATCAAAGCAGTGAAGAAATTGAAAAGAAAGTTACGAAGCTAGATAGTAGTATGCCAAAAATGAGAGATGAAAATGAGGAAGTAATAGTAAGTGAGACAGGAGAAAGTTCAAAGAAAATGCTAGATATGAGCATGGAAATAGGTAACAAAGAAAGTGAGGTTAATGTAGAATGTACAGAGTTAGGAAGTCAAATGAGTAGTATTACAAGTGAGCGAAGAGAGATAAATGAGGTTAGGAATGTAGATGTAAATGAGGCGCAAGTTAATTTCAGAGCGGAGATATCAGAAATACAAAAAGAATCAGAAATGCAAAGAAATAAATTGTACCAAGATGTTCAAATTGAAAACTCCAGTCCAGTACAGTTTAGTACAGATTTGTCAGAGTATTCTCAAGTTAAAAAGATAGCAGATAAATTGAAAATGAAAGTTGTTAAAAGATGTATTGTTCAAGAAACTGTAGATTGTTTTCAAATGTTATCATGTGACGAAATTTCAAATGAATACAAGAGGTTATTCATGAACAACAATTTGAAGGTTAGGTTACGGCTACGAGTAATGTTTAGCCACACACAATTTGATCCAGGAGGGTAAATAGCAATGAAATGTAAAGTAAATGCTGGATAGGTAAAGATGACTCGCAGAGAAATGTATTGGAACGTAAGAGGGTTAACTATTTATATATATATATATATATGTCATGAGAAAAGAGAAATAAATTATAAAAAAAAAAAAAAATTTTAGTAATTGTAACAGTATTTGAAATTAAGAATGCAAAGATTGAAACTTAATATGATATTAAATTAAAAGTACGTAAATACAATTCAAAGAGTATTGTTAAAATAAAATTCAAAATAACAAAAATGGGTAAAAATAATAATAATAATTAAAAAAAAAAAACAAATACTTATGTAGCAAACAGAAAATGTGAAACAGTGCCTAGATTTAAGAGATGTAAATATTTGTGTTGAGGGTGAATATTTTGGTAAATATGTATAATAATTACAAAAATCTTAAATGTATAAATTTTTGTCAACAACTTAATGTAAACAATTTGGTAGCAGTGAATAAGTAATTTAGGGTAAAGTATTTGCTGTAAAAAAAAAATTTGTGATGTCAGATGAATATCTAAATTAATTAAACCAGAGCCAGTAAGTAGTGGCGAGATAAAACATATGTCGTGTGCTAAATGCGTGTGAAGTGTTAAGTGAAAGTGAATAGCGTGTGTTACAAGATTTAGGAGACTAAAAACAAAATTATAAAATTTCCAAACAGGTTATAAATGTTTATAATTATGTTTCTAGTGGGGCATATGATACGGTAATTTGTATCACAAATTACTTAAAGGTAAATAATAATTGTAATATAAATATGTATTTTTATGTGACATTGATTTCAGAGGTTTATTAATTGTAAATATTATTGGTAAATAATAATATACGGCTCTACTGAAACTGTTAACAATAACGCAATACTGCAGCAAGGAGTGAGTTGTTTATCGTTACCGGGAACCAGGAAGTTACGTAATGTTTCGCGCCTTTTCGGTAAAAGCTTCCAGAATGTTCCTTAAAAGAAATATGTATTAGTGGTTTTCATTGGATAGTAAAATAGACGCTAATGTTGGCGCGTTTTATGAGCCAATGGCAGTTCATTTATAATCATTAGGCGTATCTTGAGGCAAGCCTATAAATAGTGTAGATTCAAGGTAGAGCGTCCCCCAGTGTGCAACAAGATTCTCAACACATAACACGTCAGCTCCCAGTTCAACAAGATTCTTAGTACACTACACGTCAACCCCCAGTTCAACGGAATTCTCAGTACACTACATGTCGCCAATCAGTCCTTCATTTCGTCATAAGTTACACGCAGCAGAAGTACGAGAAATCTTATAAAATATTCTACAGTTAAATATACAAAGTTGAAGTACGTGAGTTAAAAGTGATAAGAAGTTATTATAAACAGTTTCAGTTTGGGCGAGTATTCAGTTTAATATGTAAATGTGTTAGTGCACGTGTTCGACAATAAAACATTATAAAACACATTTCTTCACTAGTAATTTTTGGATAAAAGATTCCTTTCCGCTTCACAACCTGTAAGAAATACATGCCTACCAAGATCAGATGATAGCTAGCCGGTGGACATTTAAAACTGATACAAATTGCTACGCCAGAGGGAGCTACAAACAGAACAAATGAACCAACCAACGTATGACGTCACACAAGATGGCTTCGCGTGAAGTAAACACAAATTAGCTATCGCAAATTGGCTCCACAACGTGGTGCTATAAACACATAGTAACATTAAAACCGTCGCAACAAACTATGTTTACAAACGCTTACTCTCCACCTACTTCATGTTAATTGATATAAAAATTTGCAGAAACTATCCTGTTGCTAGTTTTCTTACAGGCGCAAGGGGAATATGGTAGGCTTTAAGGGATAGTCAAATCTTTTAAGAGCTGGTTACTATGTGGAGCATTTCGTTCTCATTGCATGTCCAGGACATAGAAAAACGAGTACGAATTCCCATTTGAGAAAAGTATAAGTATTGGAAAATTCAAACAACTAACAAGGAATATCTTGGAGATGGTTCATTGAACAAAAAAAAAATGTGTATGACATAAATTGTGTGTTTTAATGAGATCTACATTTTTGTGTGGTAAAATTATGTCCCTCTCCTACGGTTTACCAGTTATGCAAAATGCTTTCAGAATGAAGAGGACTTTTGGGGAAATTTCCAGAAAATTCAAGATATGCATTTCATTTGCCATAAAAGTATCTTAAACATATGATATTTAATCAAAATCATTAGAGCCATTTTTGAGGAAATAGAATTTTTGAAAAATATAACATGTAAAGGGTGATTGGGGTGGGGAGATTTTCTTGAAAATCTTTTTCAGTTGAAAGATACTGAACCTAAATAACAACTTTATCCGACTTTTCGTTTTTGAGTTATGCTCCACATCCACCCACACACACGGACCCCTTTTTCTAAGCATGTTTTGGGGAGGATTCAGGAAGTCTTAAAACATGTATTTCCGATGAAATTCCGGTATCGAATTTTTGGGTGGAATGCAATACTTCCCCTTCTTATTTTACGTAGCAGAGAAAGTAAAAATAAAAGCACATATACGTAGGATATAAACCCAATTAAAAAGCGACATTAATTATGAGACAACCTAATAAATGGTTATTCACAATTAATGAATTAGTCATATCTTCATTACCAGCTTTACTCTTTAAATCAACACAAAATTTACAAGGCTGTAATGCATATTTTCGATGATTACCTCACTCTTTGTTCCCAGTTAATAAACTCGCTTCCAGATGGCATTTGGAAGCACGGAACGTTGCTATTTTTCGATGGGGGTGTGACCGTGCTCCTTACAACCCCATTCTGAGCACGCATATGCATTCAAATGAAGTACACTCTCGGGTCTGTGTGTATACGTTTCGGAATAAAACAGACAAATTATTGCATAGCATGAAAAGAAGACTGAAAACGCGACGGAGATATTTGATACAGGTTGTTTTCTAATTCAGTTGCTTTATCACGGCTAATCATACACTGAAAATTTGTATACACCTTTCGGAGTACAACAAAGGTGTTCAACCAATGCATATAACGAAGAAGGGATAAATAGGTTAATGGGGGATTTCATACTCCTTTCTGTTATAATTCTGTGAACATTGCTATGAGGTTTATAATGAGGTACTTTTTAATTTTATTTTATTTGTTGGGATTTTAGCTTTTCAGGTTAATGCTTATTTAACTATATATGTTTGTTGGGAGCAGTATATAATATATGATATATTTTATTCGGTGCTAAGATCAATACATTGGCTACCACTTTTGGCGCTGGCCATTATTGGGTATACCACCATAATCCATTTGATAAGTACACTTATTTATTAGAGGACCTCTACACTTATTATTTAATTATTTATGCTGAGCTGTATGTCCGGTGTTCAGCCCTGGCTCTTTACCGGTCATACTCATATTTTACAATACTTTATTAATTCTAGTTTATTACTCCATTTGTATATTTACTGTCCATATCCATTTATTTCTCACTTTGTATAAAAATTGTCTCATTTTCTTACTCTCTTTTTTAAACATGTCAACTATCGCTACATTTGTATCTATTTTAAAACATTTCTTATTGATATACTCTTTTCTCCACACTTCAGTTTCCCTAGAACTTAATCGATCACGCTTTGCCCATTATTACTAACATACGTATATTCTTCATTCACATCTTCTCCATATTTCCCATTCAAAATATCAAAGGTATTTAGTTCACAGAATTCTATAAATTTCCTATACCCTTTATCAGCTATCTTATCCTTGCTATGTCTAATCTCCTGGTTTCTCCAATATTTCATTACTCATCCAGCCATTCCCTCCATTAACATCATTTTCGCCAATCCCAATGTGGGAGCAGTATATAAGACAGGCTGACTCTAGAGTAGTTCATGTCTTCATTTATTTTGGTAGAGACTTGTCAAGTATTCATAAAAACCGACTCATTAATTTCTTTACACACACATAGAAGATAGAAGTTACTGCATTCCACCAAAACAATTTGATGCCGATATTTCACCAGAAATACATGTTTTGAAACCCCCTAAAACCAAACATAAAGCATGCTTAGAAAAATTCCCATGTATGTGTCTGTGAACAGGGTAACAGGACAACATTGAATAAATGCCAAACTTGGTATTTAAGTTCAGTACCTTCCAAAGAAACGACACGGAGGTTTTCGAAAATTACCCCACCCCAAACTACTGTTTACATGGAACATCTTTCGAGTTTCTTGATTTCCTGAAATTGTTAACGATTTTGATTAAAAGACCATACATAAAGATATCTACATGGTATAGAAAATTTATATCCTGAATTTTCTAGGAATAGCCTAAAGTTATCTTCATTCGGAAGAAATTTTGTATAATCTTGTGTAGCTGCTAAAATTTTAAAAATGTGTAATTGATAAAGTTAAGCGAGGGACGAAAACGTACTACACAAAAAATGTAGATTTTTTAAAGTCTTGTCGATTTTCAGTTGTTTCTCGCGATGTCATGGAAAGAGTATCGAATTTTAAGGCCAGCTTATAGCGTCCAGTCCTAAATCATTTCAGTATCTAATACAAAATGTGTAATGCAGCTGTTTTAGGAAAGGTTTATCTGATTAAAATGAAGTTGATGGGAAAATAAGATTTTGTAAGAATAATTTGCATGGCTACCCGCTAATAAGCGATAGAGGGTAGAGAAATACATGTGAATATTACACATCAGATTTTATCAGTAGGTAAAACTTTACAAATAATGGTTAAGTCGAATTTAGATGTTCAATCACACCTTTTAGTTTATAAGTAATAAAATCACTCTCTAATTTGTGTTGTTAGAAATAGCAAAAATTGAATTTGGGAGTCGTTATTAAACTACTTAATACTTTGTAAAAGGTATTATTAAAATTCTTAGATCAAACCGGGCTTTTTGGCCATCGTCTAAACGATAAAACATCACCTGACGTTTCGCCCGACATGTTTTATCCTTTAGAACCATGGCCAAAATGTCCGGTTTGATCTAAGTTGAAAGCTTAAGTATGTATACATCCTGCTTTGTTAAACAGTATATTGAGGCATGATGCAGACTACGTGTTAGTTTAAACTGAACAATTCCAACTGCAGCAAGGGCAAAGCAAATTAAGGGATGCAAAAGAAATACTTTTGATGAGTTTAAGTGTAAGCTGGTTGTCAAAATCCTGTATATATAGAATTGTTTAAAGCAAGGGTATATCTAACTCATCTGTTTTTACTTTCCCTATTACGTATACTAAGTATAGGAAGTATTGTATTTCACCCAAAAATTCGATACCGAGATTTCACCGGAAATATGTGTTTTGAGGTCCCCCGAATCCAAAGAAGCATTTTTGGAAACGTGTGCGTGTGTGTGTGTGTGTGTCTTTGAACAACATAACTCAGAAATGAACAGTCGGATAAACACCAAACTTGGTATTTAGGTTCAGTATCCAAAGATGCGACACGAAGATTTACAAGCAAATCCCCCCACCCCAGATTACCCTTTACATGCAACGTTTTTCGAAAATTTTGATAAAAATCATATCATATGTTTAAGATATTTTCATGACAAATGAAATGTATATCTCGAATTTTCTGGAAATGTCTCCCAAAAGTGTTCTTCATTGTGAACGACTTTTGCATAACTGGTAAACCATAAGAAACAGATAAAATTTTACTACACAAAAAAACGTAGATCGCGTTAAAATACACAATTTATGTTATACTTTTTTTTTGAGTGAACCATTTTGGAGATATTGCTTATTATTGCCTTAAATTTTCCAATACTTACACATTTTCTCAAATGGAATTCGTTATTCATTTTTTTTGTCCTGGTAATGCAAAGAGAATGGAATACTCTACGTAGCAACCAGCTCTTAAAATATTTAACTATCGCTCAAAGCTTACCAATTCCCCTTGCATCTATAAGAAAATTAGCAATAAAATTAACATCTCAATTAACATGAAGCATATGGAGAATAAGCGTTTGTAAAAATAGTTTGTACAAGAGTAGAGAAAGTCATGTGAGTGTAATACACCAGATTTCTTATGTTTAGTACAACGTAAAACGCAGTCAGTATTCGATACGTTTTATCAAAGGTAACCCCAAGAGAGGTTACGAGTTTGTAACCTCAAGTGGGATTTAAAATGGGAATAAAATGTAATAGGTCATGTACATAATTACTTTATTACTTGTGTTGTTTAAAACTAAATCATTGTATTAGCTGTCCGATCACGGCATACTAAATGAATTGACAATAGAATGTGTTACGTAATACCATTCGTTCGATTTATAGTCGGACTTCAGGGGGTGTCGTTGGGAGATGGAGCCATCTGAGTTCCAGATGGTGTCTCCCGACTGGTACCATACCAGGACAGAGTCCTTTGCTGGTTGGATGATGGATTTACTGGAAGGGACTCTGGGTGAACGGTGATGTGTTTATGGGAATTCAGGATTGTCTTGGGTGTAGGGGGAGTGGGTTCTAGATAGTAGGGTATGGGGTTTGGTGGTTGTTTAGGAGTTTTAAGGTAGGATCTGTAGCATGATTATGTATGTATACCTTTTTTATTGAAGTGAATTTAGTGTCTGCCAAGCACAAGTCTGGGTCGCTTGTAGTGCTCCCCGGGGTCGATGCCATACTCCCCGAGGCCGCGGATGAGGGCATTAAAGCTATCTGGAAGGGAGTCGTAGAACTTTTGGGAAAGGGAGAGAATATAGTCTGTTAGTGTGAGGATATGTAGGTCTCGATGGATATCGTTGTTGGGGAT
Organism: Deroplatys truncata; assembly: GCA_030765065.1. Classification (NCBI taxonomy): domain Eukaryota; kingdom Metazoa; phylum Arthropoda; class Insecta; order Mantodea; family Mantidae; genus Deroplatys; species Deroplatys truncata. The sequence goes on from CM060979.1 coordinate 93,321,034, forward strand.
GTACCAGTCGGCATTGACGGCGGTACGGAGGAAGCGATTCTGGAGGGTTTGAAGGCGTTGGAGGTGGGTTTTAGCTGCAATTCCCCAGACTTGGTAGGCTTATGTGAGAGCAGGGCGGAGCACCTGCTTATACAGGAGCACTTTGTTGCGCACAGACATTACAGAATTTCTATTGTATAAAGGGTACATCATTGCCATCCTACGGTTGAGTTTGGATGCCAGTTCCTCTACGTATGGTTTCCATGTTAGTTTGTGGTCCAACGTGACGCCTAGGTATTTAGCCTGGGTTGTCCATCTCACGGTTCCACCGGCTAGTTGGAGTTCGGGCACGTCATCCAGTTGTTGCCTTCGAGTGAAGGTGACGGCCTGTGATTTAGTTGCGTTTACTTTTAGGCGCCACATGTTGAACCACGTGGTGAGGTTGTCGGCATAGCTTTGAAGTCGGTGTACCGCTACCCTATGCTTCAGGGAAGCGGAGGCGATGGCGGTGTCGTCGGCGAATTGGAACATGGAGCATCCTGGGTAAGATGGAAATGTCTTGATAAATACCAAAAAGAGAAGCGGGCCAAGGACACTGCCTTGAGGGACCCCTGCATGGATGGGACGCGAGGCAGACGTAACTTCCTCTTTGGAGACACTGAAGGATCGGTTTACGAGGTAGGAGTAGACTAGGTGGATAAGAGGGGATGGGATGTTATAGTGTATTAGGCGATGCAGGAGACCCTCGTGCCAGACAGTGTCAACGGCGCGCGTTATGTCTAAAAATAGTGCTACAACAAAGTGCCTGTTGTTGAATGCCGTGATGATGTTGTCCACCAGCCGTAGAAGTTGGTGGATGGTGGAATTCCGTCGGCGAAAACCAAACTGCTCTGGTCTCAGCACTTGCAGTGTGTCCAGCGATTGTTGCAGTCTTTGTTGCACAACCTTTTTAAAAATTTTGCTGATGGCGTCACAGTATACGCTTATCAGCTGTGTCATAGTGCGTCAGTTTTTGTTTTCTGTTCGAGCTGTAAAGACTAGTTTGTTCATAGAGCATCCAGAAAGTGAAGTTTATTCAATATATCTATATTATGTGTACATTACATTAGATTACTCTTATTATTCCACAGAAATGCCTACCGAAAATTTGCGCTGGGAGCAAGAATTTTTATATACGATACATTAAAAACCGAATCATATAGACAGGTGTGTAGACATATTCAGGAGAAAGTTGCTGGAATTTCAGTTCTAGGTAGAGAAACCGTTAGATGTATGATTAACAAGTTCAGCACAATCGGATCGCTAAACATAAGAAGAAAAAAATTGACGAAACTGGTGCATCATTCGAACGCTGTCCAAAGGAGCGTCACACATGTTGCACAACAAGCGGATATTTCAAAAATCTCCGTTCATAGAGCTGCTAAAATTTTTAAATTGAAGCCCTACGGGGCAACTATAGTTCTTGAGTTACAACCTCGTGACGAGGAATACCAGCAATGTCTCAAAGCGGGTGAACACCACCTCCAACTCAACTTACAACAAAGTTAGTAGTCATTGTAGTACAAGTTACTATCACGTATGAGTAAGTAACGCGAGAGTTTTAGAACGGAAAACCCCACAGTGTAATGCACCGCGCGAAGCACGCATGTATGCACGATCCGCAGCTTGGCAATATAACGTACGCGCCATACTAACCACGCTACCAACAGTAAACTGAGTTTTATTTATGGACGCTCTTGAACTAATATGGTGCTTAGCGTCCCATTCTATACTGGGAGTGAAAGATCAGTAATTTTGCTCAGAGGCCTCTTTATCAAGCTTGAGTTCTTTTACGCGCCGTAAATCATGGGACCACCGGTTTTACTTCTCTTCCGAAGGAAGCCATGCTAAGGATTTTAACGCTCGAAAAAATCCATCGCCCTCCGTCGGGTTTGAACCCGCGAGCTCGAGAACTATAGGCTACTACCAACGGTGGGAATGAAAAAAGATGTCAAAATTAGGCTAAGCTAAAATCAGAACACAATAAACCTTCTGTATTGTTCAATAACATAATTTATTGGGAAATTAAATTATTTGAGTGTGCTTGATTAGAAACTGAATTCTCAAAGTTTTGAAGGAATCTGCTGGTTTTCCGTAATGGGAATTGAATTGGACTGAAGTGCATACTGATACTATACTAAGGCACAATAACCAGCTCCATCATTATAGGAAGCACACACTGGATTTACATATTTATATTTTGCCATAATACTGCAGTGAAGTCTTTTAAAACCTCCTGTCCTAACATCGCTATTTTCGTAGTTACCATTTTTCACATTTACCAAAAGCATATTAATTTCTGTTAAGATTTATTTAGTTTGGACGAAGTGATGAAATCATGATTTCGCGCTCTTTGGAGGCTCGAAATGCCATTTTCATGACTTCTCAATAACTCGCTTTCTTGGTGTTACGATGTAATACGTCTGTTTATATAAGGTTTGTTCAGTTTGGACGAAGTGATGAAATCCAATTAATTATGATCATGAATAGGATTTTCCAAGTATAAAAGCCAGGACGAAAGGAAATTAGGTTGAACTGTTATTGAACTTTACGCTACGAGTCGTAAATACTTACTATTTCAAATGTAGCCAAGGCTTAAATGTGAGAAATTTTAACAAAAGGAATTATACCTTTTAATGCTCTTCAAGTCCCCTAAATATAATGTTGGAATTAAACTACTTTCAAAAAAAGGAAATTAAATGGTCTTAAAATGTTTCGTAAGGAAATTTGTTTATCATTTTAAACTATTATAAATAAGGATATAAATATGAATTTGAAAGATTTAATTAATAATTTGAATTATTGTATCACAAACATTTATAATAAAACATTTGTCTTGTAAACCAAAAATTAGGATAACTTAACCTTTAATACAACAAAAATATTTTGACAAATTTCGGTAACGAGATCTAATTTTTAGTGTGATAGAACCTTGTCTCACTCTCTCTCCTAACTCTCTCCCCGTCTCTCATGATTTTCCAGTTATTAAATTTTAAACCACAAATCGGAACAATGGTGTCAGAAACAAAGACAAAAGAAATTAATACAGACTTCAGAAATGAAGCTTTTAAGATCGGTCGTGGAGTTCATTTGATAGACTGAGATGATTTTGTAATATATGCATTAAATGAAGAAATTAAAGAAAATATAAATAATTGGAGCTTTCAGAACAGAATAACGACGAATGATATGTAAAGCAAGTGTTAAGTTACAAACCATGCGAAAAGAGAAAACTAGGAAGGCCAAGAATTAGACAGTCAGACAAATAATAGATGGAGCCGGAAGAGGCTTATAGAAGTCTAATACGTGGTTCCGTATCATCAAGAATAGTTAACAGTAGGTAATTGACAATAAATGCAAAGATTTAGTGTCCATGCTAATATATTTAAACTTGTGCTGTTTAGTCTAGTATTTTTATTGTGCTAAGAGTTTTACAATTGATTGTCTACTGCTCTTTGACCCTGGCCACTCATTCAGTAGACAATCACTACAGTTTATTTACATTTTACAATTTCCCTTCAACGCATTCTGTAGACAATCACTACAGATTATTTACATTTTACAATTTCTTGTCAATAAATTATCTTGTTTTTTTCAGTTTTTTCATGTTCCATTTCCGCTTGTTTTTCGTTTTTCACTTATTGATTACTTAACCATCACACATTCACTGTAGTTTTCCATTCAAAGTAAGATACGCTACCTCTTACTTTCTCTATCCACTGTCCAAAGCCATTTATTTTTTACTTTACACAAAAACTGTCCAATGCTTCTAGCGTCCTTGCACATCATTTCGATCATAAGTGTATTTATATCCCCCTTCAACCACTTCTTATTAAAAAATTATTTTCTCCAATTTTCTGTTCCTTGGCACTTAAATACTATGTGTTCAATGCTGTTTAGTCAAAAAACCTCGGTTACAGATTTTGGAGTGATATGAAATACTTCATCTACCTTACCTAAACATAGAAAGTAAACTTTTTTCAAGCTATTTATTAATAGATAAAGTATTCGCATCAACAAACATTTCACGAAACTATAGCACTAGTACTAAAAGTAAACAAAGTGTTCGAAACTAGCCGTTCATAAATTCTTTAGGCACCTCCGAGACAGGTATATCAAAGCAATGCAGATCCATAAACGTAGCATATAACAATAAAGGAGGGCTAGAATCCCTCTTAGCTCCTCCCTGGATCCGCCCATTTCATAAATGTATTAAATAAAAACGGATGTAGGTGCAGTATATTACAACAGGTTACACCCTTTGTAAAAGCGTCAGATGAAAATAAAAGTGCTGGATGATATACTGCCCAAGCTACTGCGTTAACGAGATTTCTATAGGTTCGTATGCTTTATGTCGGAATTCTTGTGTTCTTGTGCAACGCCGGTTACACCCTCGTATCACAAGTTTCGAAAGCAGTCAAAATTCACCATCTATAATGAATATATAAATAATGTAGAAATGACTTTCCATAATACCTTTAAGTTAGTGCGTATGTTATTATTGAATATATTTATGCTTCAGTATATTATATCAAAATGCTGTACTGTAAAATGTGCTGTAGGTAATAACTATAGGTCCGACAAGCAAAAAATAATTACTAAAACTAGACATGCTTCTTTACTTCGTTTATAGTTGTATAGTTTATTCCTCATTCGTTTCCTAAACCCTTTCTCTGTTTGTACCTCCTTCTCTCCTTTTTTTGTATTCATGTATTTCAGTAATTCTTCAGTTTACTCATCAAAATCGTCATCCGTTTTAAGTTAAAATCCAAATAAGTTAAATATATTCTTGAAATGAAAAAGTTTTACTTATTTGACCGAATAAGTAGGACTGAGGCGACTATAAATTACAATATATTCAACTTAATAAAATTAAACGTTATAAACCAGACCTATACAAAATGAATGAATGTATTTATTTACATAACGGTATACATACATAAATCTAAATCAGTCGCACCAGTCTGCAGACCGTACGTGCTGTTATAATACACAGAATAATAAGCAAGATTAATAATAGTAAAACCGACAACAAATAGAAGCAAACGAGAAGAAAATACCACAATAAGAAAACATTACTGCACAAAAAAAAGTAAAATATATTCAAATATAGCATCTTAAATAGAAATAACCCCCAAAACAGCGATAAACCGTATTCCGATGCATTATTATACCCTATTATAGCAAACAAAGAATAGTTATGAGAGTAAATATACCAAACACTAACAATGAATGAGAAAAGTAACATAAAAAAATAAAGCACCAACACCAAGTTTAGCTCTTCCTACACCTCCCCTTCCCTACTGTCAGCCTTCTCACATCTCGGCTGTATTGCCTTAAGTAGAAATTTACCTATCTCCTCCATGTATTTCCTGCCTGCCAGTAGCGTCCAACATGCCCTTAACTCTCAATTCGAGGTGGTAAAGGATGGCGGTAAATGTTTTTCCATCCATTCCTCTGTACCTTTACAGCTTGCCGAGAGATGCAACCATGACTCTCCATCCTCGCAAATGGGGCAGATTCTCTTACCACTTTCCATCAGTAATTTTTATCATCTGCCATGCTCCCAGTCTAATGAGTTTGGTACCCGTTTTGATGCATTGCTCCACACCCTTTCAGAATTTAGCCCAGTCTGTACTTCCAACGAAACCTTCTCCATGCGTTGCGCAATCGTTTGTTGCCTGTCAATATCACAGCGGCGGTACTTAATTTTTCTCCTTACTCTCCGCCTATTTCCCTGAACTGCCATTCAAATATTCTTTTTTTATTAATGGACGCTATTTAACTGCTGTGGTCCTTAGCGTCCCGGTAATTTTGTTCAGAGGCCTCTTTATCACGCTTGAAGTCTTTTACGTGCCGCAAATCTACGACACGGGACCACCGGCTTTACTTAACTTCCAAAGGAAGCCATGCTAAGGATTTCTACGCCCGAAAAAAATCCATCGCCTTCCGGCGGGTTTGAGCTCGCGACCTCGGGAACAGAGGCTAGGTGGTAACCGCTACACCACGGAAGACGACATCCAAATATTGCCTAACCCTATGGTTTCCAACCCCCTCTTTAATTTTGATGTCCATATGGAATTTCCTTCCATTCTCAACTGTTGACGGCAGCAAGCCACCCTAATTAGAGATAGGACTCCAAGAACGACTTTGATCCAGTATTTAACTGCTCTAATTTTGCAATTGTCTCACCATGAGTTCCAAATTCCCTCCCGTGCCCTTTCAAAAATCCGGTCTTTACTTAGTGCAAATACCACTGGACTGGAATCTGGGATAAAAGCTCATATTGTAAATGTTATATTACGTAATGTGGCAACGAACACTGGCTAGAAATTCCCCGAATATTTTTACATAAATGTTATTGCTTTTAAAATTGTTTCATTGTGTGACTTTGTGCTGTTCTTATTGCTCTCTTCAAACATGTGTTTATTGGTAACTTTGTATTCGTATGCTTTCTCCAAGAGGCAGCCTTCCAATAAAGGAAGCCTTAAAATTAAATTTGCTGCACTGGGAATAGTCATGTTAGTATTTGAGCTAAGAGAAAACCACAAGAATGCTATGCTGTCGGATATCTTTCCGAGCCAAAAGGGAAGAAAATGCCAGTACATGGCGTGGACAATTGCGGACACTACCCTCTTTGCTTTGCGAGGTATGCATCATAAAGCTTGTATATATGTTGCTATTGGTTTTCGGTACTAACTTTTTTAGGATTATAACTATGCTATACTACGAGGGTTATTCATAAAGTTACTTCCATTTTATTTTAACAAAAATATAAAGTTACAGAATAGTTTAAAACTACAAGCTTTGTTTTAATTTTCCACATAGTTTCCAGCTACATTCAGACGTTTATCGTCGCGTTCAACAAGCTTGAAAATTTCGTGCCATAGAATTCTGCCAGCTGTGATCGCAATCAACCTATGACGTTGGAGTGCAATAATTTATTTTTCAAAGCGTTGTGATGCAAGCTTGAAGAGATCGTAATCGCTAGGCGCCAAACCGGGGCTTATGGAGGACGATCAAACACTTCCCGGTTGAAATTTTGCTACGGGTTATGTAGGCAGGCGTTGTCGTGTAAAGAAAAAACCTCTGCAGAGTTCAACTTGCCTGGAAAATTGTTCTGAATGGACCTTCGTAACTTGTCTACTGTCTCACTAACATTCAGCAGTAATAATGGCTCCCATTTCCGAAAATTCCACAGAAAAACTCCTATTTTGTCCCAGTAGACAGTTACAAGTTTTCTAGCGGATAATGTTTTCCGGCACTTTATTGGTTTCGGTGATTCAGTTGACTCCATGCTACTACTTGCTCTACCACGTATATAGCGAGTAGAGAAGGTATTGCATTCCACTCAAAATTTTATATCGAGATTTCGCAGGAAATATAATGTTTTTAGGCCCCCCGAATTCGGAAAAATAAGTTTTAGAAAAAGATCCGTGTATGTGTATAAACAGCGTAACTTAAAAATGAAATGCCCGATAAATACCAACATAGGTATTTAAGGTTAAGCATCTGAAAAGATGCGACACTAAGATTTTCAATAAAAAAACTTTCTACATTGAAGATTTTTCGAAATGTACCATTTTCTCAAAAATGGCTGACGAATTTGATTAAAATCCATATATTTAAGGTATTGGCATTTTATTGGCAAATACAATGAATATCTTGAATTTTCTGGGAGTACCTTGAATCCCTCTTCATTCGTAGGGAATTCTCTTTAACTGGGAAACCACAAGAGATGCACATAAACTTATCACATTAAAAGTGTAGATCTAATTAAAACACACAGTTTATTCCATATAACTTTTTCTCCAATAATGTTTCAGATATTAGTGATTTCATTTAATAGCACTGTCGCTATTCAGTTGTTCCTCCCGATATGGAATTTCTAGACCAGCATATAGTGACCCGTTTTTAAACATCTGAGTATCAATTAGGTTTCCTCTATCCATCTTGTACCTTCAATGAAATGTGTAATTAAATTATTTCTGTGTTTATCTTGATTAACAAGCGTTAGATAGAAGAAATAGCTATTATAAGAATAGTTTGTAGAAGCTGTATAAAAATAAACGATAGTATCTTGTGAATGTAACACATCAGATCATTTATCGGACCCAAGTCATAATGCCATAATTTCATTCCGAAATGCGTCACCTCTTTCATAGTGTTATACATCGGGGTAAGGCCAAAAGGTTTTGCAGCTAAATATTAAATTTAGTTACCCCGGTATATACATTGGAGGACGTAACAGCAGAGGTAAACGAAAGATACCAGGAACTTGCTGCACAAAGCTAAAGCTGGCGCGGGATATTTATGACATAACACACATAAATTCACATTTAACTCTTGTTTATTATAATTAATAAGGTGCCCTATATTGTACACAAAAGGTTACAGACCAACATTCGAGGGAGATGCTCTACACACACGGACCACGCACGCTACATACCACACACTCAGAAGACCTACACTCGACTGCCGCTATTGACTAACCCATGCTATTAGACAATGAGGCTCGTCCCTCAACTTGCTTCACCCCCGCCTGACTTGGAGGTAGATGGAAATGTCGCGCCGGACAATAATTCAACTCATAAACAAAATAATTAGTTTAACAATGCCATTCTCCACAGCAATAATGCGTCCGACGCGACAATACACACACATACGCTACAATAGTATTCAAGAAAGAGTAGTTCCGACCCAATCCGATGAGATGTGTGTGCAAAAATAAGTTTAGGTACCCATTGGAAATAACATTTTTGGTAGCTTGAATCTTTCGCAAAACCATTTTGTAAACCAGAGTACGACAAATCCGTTGAAACTGATCATAAACTGACGAAAATTTTTCGTCAACCATTCGAATCAGTTCTTTATCCATTGACCAGGCCGAATAGTTCTTTCCTCTCTGTGAATGTTTGTTCTCACAGTTTTTAACTAAAATTGCAAAGCCATAGACGGGATTTGAACCACGGATCTTCCAGTTGCTCTAATCAACTGGTAACACGCTAGCACGACATTAAACTCCCCAGCTGACTCGCACTTTTTTCCGGCAAACCACAAAGAGATCTCAAATTCCTTTTGAGACCACACGCCCCAGTGGCGACTTACAATGTCGTAAGTATTTTAAGTCCCTTCATAGTTTCACCAACTATTAGGTCAATCAATGGCGATTAATTGTTCTTACACACAAGCCGTGTGTGTGACAAGGTTGAAAAGGTAGAATCAGACTGATTCTAACTATAGCCGGGAAACCGGAAGATCTTTGGTTCAAATTCCGGCTATGGCATTGAACTTTTTCAGTCTGATTCTATATTTCCAATCTTGTCATACAGACGGCCTGTGTGAAATAACAATTAATTGCATTCAGATGTGATGTTTTAGCAACTGTCATTAAAATAGTACAGCAAACTTGAAATACATAACACCTGCACATTGCTACTTTATGGATTCGCCAATTATCACATAAGAACATTTTGTGATAGACTAAAAACACTAACACATCATTCAAAATACCCATTAACATCATAAAACGAATTCTGGAGCTGTCATTCAAACACTTTGTGCTTAAAATTATTCAACTCAGCATGCTTGTTGAGCAAAGACACACCACCTATCAAACTGTTTTTAGATCTTGCCAATCGTACAGGATGTTCCACCAGCAAATGGTTCTTTCTTATGGCATAATTATGTATAAAGGTTACACTATACAGAGGTTAGTAAAGTGCAAGTTTGTCATTTTTCCAACATTATGGGATAAGCCACTATATCTGATGATATTCGAGTTGTTAGGTTCCATTCATAACCGGCAACTCCTCCGCAAATATGCATCTGTTACATGTATTGGGGTGGTTAGTTATATTGTATGTGTTACGTTGGCGCTCTGTTTTTATATTTGCAGATGTTCAAACTTTTCAGGCCAATCATTTAGTCACCAGCTGATGCACAGATTATAATATTAACGATATTACTAGGGCAAGTCAATAAGCATCCGCACATAGTTTTTTTAAATTTATTATAGCAATAGAAACTTACAACTACCTCATTTTTCAACGTAGTCCCTTTGCTTCTCAATCCACAAGGTCCATCGTTCACAAGCTTTCTGATGCCCTCAGAAAAAAAACTTCGGTTGAGCAGCAAACCATGTATACACCGCTTCGTTCACTTCTTGGTCTGTATTGAATCGACAGCCCCTTGAGGCATTTTTAAGTGGATCAAAAACAGATATGGTTTTCCACTTCATCGACAGTCAACATGTGGTTCTATGAGACAGGATACGAACTTGTCCATTGTTGGCGTCACTATATGGATGGGCGTCCTGCTCTTTCCTCATCCTTCCCAGTTGTCCGACTATTTTTCAACTTTTCAATGCATTCATACACATTTCGCAAAGGTATTGCCCCAATATTGTGCGAAAAATCTTCGATGGATTCGTCTCCTGGTACACCTTCAGACGACAATAATGGATAACCATCCGCTGTTCTTCTTTGATACAAACGGTGAGGGATGCAGCAATGCTTTAGCTTAATATGCAACAATGCAACACTCACTGAATATATGTAAATTAATTATTAGGTCTAATTTTTACATTTAACTAGAAATTTTAATTGTTTTTTGCAATTTCTGATTAAGCTTTTTGTGTTTGAGTGAGGTTTTATTATTAGAGGAAGATCTGTGCAGAATAAAACCAAGAAATGTAATTGTTTGATTTAGATAAGTACGCCGAAACCATACCAAAACGTAACCATAAGTTGCTTTTCATAACCTAAGTCCATAGCACGGTATAGTGCTTACCTAACATTTAAGGTGCATCCAGGTTTTAAGTAACCAGCCACTGTGACGCTGAAGGAAGGTGATGAGCAAACATTTTCATCGAAGAAAAGAATATTACAGAGCAGGTCCTATTAATATAATTCCTAGTTTTTTCTTTACTCTTATAAGGCAAAAATAAATATAAACATTAAAAGTTAAAATCTTCTCGCTTACAAACAAGGATTTGCAGTGAGCTTCATAGACCGATCATCTCATAAGACCTTGTCTTATGTATCATCACTCACGAAGTCACGATGTTTGGCCCGAAGACTTCAAAAAGTAATCGATGGTTTCACAGTTCATACTGCCACTGTTCGAAGCGTAATGAGTCAAACAACACAAATGTGTAAACATGGCATTGCTATGGCGATGACTACGCCCTTTATATGCAAATGAAAGTAACTTAATGAATACATTTGCATAACGGTTTCATTCCTTTACAGAGATCTTTAAAACAATAAAATCACACCAAGCAGATCTTCATGTGATCTTCTTGCACGGTAACATCGAAAATTTTGAAATGCAGGTCACTGCAGTTCGAGCCGTTCCCTTTAATTCGGATGTCATTATTTACAGAATGTAATCAGCATAAAAAGAGCGAACAAACACTGGTTAGCTCAAGAACGGCTGAATAGCCTTTTGTTTTTACGACTGTAATAAATAATAATTAAAGTGAAACAATTTAAAAGCAGGTTCCATAAAAAGCAACTTTAAAGCGCTCATTGTTATGAGTAGATATGCTGTGCCAATTACAGTGCGTTCATTTGTAATTCATTGTTAGCCCTCTATATGTGAGGAAAATTTATAACAAAAAGTATACTTTAATAATCCTGCTTTACTGAGTCATTTAAGTCAAGTTCAAATTTAGATGTTTAGATCCCATAAGAGCCAAAATAATTCTGGATGGAAAACCCATTGAAAAGGTGAATAATTTTAATTATTTGAGCTGCAATATCTCCTATTTTAAACATTTAAATAAACTTAAGAAATGTAACTATTTAACAGAAAATTAGAGAACTTAAAAAATACTAGAAGAGTAACTAAACTAAAGTTTTATGTGATGGTAGTTCTTGTATTATTGTATGGTTGCAAAATTTGGATTTTAACTAGAAGAAAAGAAAATATCACAGAGGCAGCGAAATGAGATTTTTGAGAAAGTGGTCGGCTGTACACTCTTGGATAGAAGAAACAATGAAGATATTAAAGATGAGTTAAACATTTTTAAGCTGATGGATACAATTTATAAATAACTGAATATGACATATCCAAAGAATGAAACAACATCGCATACCAAAGAACATATTGAATTATAAATCGAAAGGTGAAAGTAATATCGATAGGCCGAAGAAGAGCTGGATTCAACCAGCCAGCCGAGTGCGCACTCTAGACGACCCTGCACAACTCCGGATTTGAGATTGGAACTCATCGACGACGCCCTCCGGCCAAACACGTAAGTACTGACACGGCTCCCTAGTAGTGGTGGTATTTATTAAGTATTTAGTATTACATTAATTGCATAACACCGTCACATGGGTCATAAGACCGTACATGCTCTCTAGAAAAATACCTGGACTGTATACGTGACTTGCAGTATCAACCAGAAAACAACTATTTTTTTTTATAATCACCGCACTATATACATACATATAAAATTGAAAAAAACACTCTGAATCACACACTCACACACACACACAGTCGTGCACAAGTACTCAAGCACCAAATATATGTTTAAAGAAAATTTACATAAACACCTTATCTCTTAGTACACGTACATCCATTAAGTATGTGCCCAAGCTTGGCCAGTTTTGGCTGTTTAGAATAATGTCCCAGCATGCTGTCCTCCGTCTGTTGGAAGCCAAATATACTTCCGGTAATAGTTTTTTCCTAATACCCTCCGTCTGCACGCATGCTGCCAAAATATGCGTCCAGTCTTCTTGTTCCCCGCATAATGGGCAAATCCTCCTCCCATCGTCATCAACAATCTTGTAAGCTTTCCACCCTCCTAACCTAAGCCATGCTATTCCAGTCCTCTGTTTTATACCCAATTCCAAAGTATGTTTCCTTACCCCACCTAGTTTTTATTTCATTTTGTAGTTCCAATGTTGATCTTTGTCTACATTCAGATTCTATTTTCTGCCTGTTTATATCGCATAGTCGTCTTTTGACTTTACTCTCGGCACTGTGTGTATTTTCATTACCCCTTTGCCAGATATCGTTTAAGCCAATTTTTGATAATTCACGTTGCAACCCCGCCGCCCACCATTTTGGATGCTCTATGTTGTTCATTTGATGACGATAACATATTGCTCTCAGAGTTGTTTGATCACGTTTAATTATTCGCAGCCAGCACCTAACTACGTCTAGTGTAGCAAATACAGCATCTTCCCAGCATCCTACCTCACGAAGAACTCCGTAGTTTGAAGTACCCCTCCCCAAACCCTACAATGCGCTTCCAGAAATTGCATTGTATTTTATTTACATTATCCACCCTCTCCCATCCCCACACCTCACTGCCGTATAGTAATGAGGACCTAACCATTGCTTCATATAAGGTCTGTAATGTTTTTACTGGCATATCTGGTACCCGGGTCAATATCCTTAATACTTCAGAAAGTTGTCCAATCCCTTTGTGTTTTATAAACTCCATGTTCGTAAAGGAGACCACGTAGACCAACATTCATTATGTTGCGGTATTACTTATAATGTTTGTTTACATCACGCGTTGAAGCCATCTTGTGACGTCATTCATTTGTTCGGTTTGTAGCTCCATCTGGTGTTAGCAATTTGCAGCAGTGTTAGAGTTCGAAAGAATACGACTGTTATTTGATTTAAATTTTGTTTACTGTCCTCCGGCTAGCTATTATTTCTCGGTCGAACATATCTCTTGATCAGGGTTGTGTAAACGGAAAGGAACACCCACTCCCCGATATGCCTAAAGATTATAACTGAGTTACTATTGGCTAATAAAACGCGCCAACATTAGCGTCTATTTTAATATCCAATGAAAATTATGAATACATATGCTCTAGGGAAATATTCCAGAAGATTCTCAACGGAAAAACGCGCCAACATAACGTAACTTCCTCGTTTCCAATAATGATAAACAGCTCACCCCCTCGCTGCATTATTGCGCTATTATTGACAGTTTCAGTAAGGTCGTAGAAACTTACTTATCAACAATAATTATAGTCAAGAAACATCTCAAATCAATGTCACATAAAAATGCATATTCATATTACAATCATTATTTACATTTAAGTAATTTGTGATACAAATTACTGCATCAATTATCACTCCCATCATGTCACTACGCAAATGCATATTAACTTCACGTAGTTGCTAACAATGCAGCTATAAAATATTATTAACCAAATCACCACACATCACCAGAAACCCTCCAAACCCTCTTTCGATTACACCATCACCCCCCCGCAAGCTGTACTCAGGACTTGTCCATGGCTGCAGCCTGGAAACTCATTCACGGAATGCCAGCAACACACATCACGTAACTGACCGGGGTGCTTATGCGGGACACGCCTAACCTACGCACTAACTCATAACAAACATCCTGCATGTTAAACATACTAACAGCACAAGGGATACGATGTAGTTTGCATGGCAATGCATGCCGGACGATAGCCACCTTGACGGGTGGGTATGGGGCCCGTCCTTTGCTCCCTTAAGGGGCAATTTAAAAAGAAATTCAACTTTTTTATTGAAAACCTATGAGACTGGAGTAAGCCTTAAAAGGCTTAACTCGTGAATTGTTGATTATGGTGATGATGACGATGATAATGATCAGAGAGAGGGGCGAAGGGAGTTCCCCTTCATACACATTTCCACTCGTGCTGCCAAGAGCTGAAACTTGATTGCTTTAGTTTGTCATTCTCTTCAAATACATTACGTGAGGCAAACTATGGACTTTGAACCTTGCCTCTTAAGAGAAAAGGTTGGGCTTCACTGATGATGATCAAATTCTGTCGATTGTTTTTTTCAGCAATTAAACAGCTGAATGTGTAAAAGAGCCTCGGAAATATATCCTGTGTCTGAGGTGTTAAATTTGCCAATTTGAGTTAAGCTGTAGTATATTAACAGCTGCTTGCGTAAACACACTGGAATAATCTTCTTCAAAACTAATAGGACAACTGGCCACACACACAAAACCTTGTATAATGTGTTTACTTATGTGATATGGATTTAATTTTATAGATACATAATTATGAAGAAATGTTAGCTACATTACTCGTACACGCAGAGACAGTATATAATAACACATTGAAAACTGGTGTGACCTGTATTCTAGGGATTTAATAGGACCCTTCACCTTTGAAGGTTCAGTTACTGGCACCAGGTATCGGGAAATGCTAAGCACATGAATTTTGCCAGCAATACGTGCAATTTATGGAAACAGTGAGTTCTTCTACCAACAAGACGGGGCACCCCCACACTACCACCAAGGCTTGCGAGCTTTCCTGGTCGAGAATCTGCAGGGACGCTGGATAGAATGAAGATGTGTATTTGAGTTCCCAGCACATTCATCAAATTAACACCTTTGAACTTATACCTTTGTGACCTTGAAGGATGCCGGGTAACGCAGGAAATAACCCTTCGCCAAGAAATTACAGCAGTATGTGCGAAATCCCCGTGAACACATAGACCAACGTTGTTCAAGCAACCAGTCGCCGCTATGATGTCTGCCTGGCCGTTAATAGCAACCATTTTGAGAAGTGAATGCAATTGAGCAGGTGCAGGAAGCTTGTAGCAAACCTGTGATAGATAATTATATTTCGTACTAACATCAGAAATAATTTTTGTTCGTTAAATATATACACAATGTCATAATTTAAATATTAAAGTGCAACATTCGGCATAAATCAAAAGAAGGTGTGGAATTAAAACGCATTAAATTTGCAGTTTTTGGTTATGATCTTTGAAATGCAGGGTAGGAGAGAAACATATTGAAATGATACAAGGTGTTTGCACTGCCTTTGTTGTTGCAGAAATGTGAAAGTTTGACATAATCATCAGGCCAACTAATGCGATTCTACTCTGCAGAAATAAAATGTTTCCGATTTGTCGCGGGACACCAGTTAATAGAAGATAAACGATGTCGCACAGGAGCTAAATAATAGTTAATAGCAACTACAAACGAAATACACAAAGAGAACGGATGAGACTGCAATTTTCCAACATATAGCAGGTATGGGAATGGCCGAGTACATGTTCTCCGTGGTATAGGGGTACCATGACAGCCTCTGGTTACCGAGGTTGCTGGTTCAAACCCGGAGAGGGACGATGGATTTTTTCGAGCGTTAAAAACCTTAACATGGCTTCCTTCGGAAGGGAAGTAAAGCGTAGATTTACGGCGTATATTTACGGCATGTAAAAGAACCTCAAAAATGATAAAAGAGACCCCCTGAGCAAAATTTCCGGTCTTTCACGGCCAATATATAACGGAATGCTAAGAACCCAGCAGTTAAAGAGCATCCATAAATAAAATTAAATTTTTAGTCGAGTGCAAGGAAACCGGCCGATATAGTGCGCAGTGGTTTAGGTTGGTAAGGAAATAAACTAGCCTGTCATGCCCCTTACCCGGTTCTAGCACTTCACTTAATGTTTCTTAATTTATATTTAATTGTTTTATAAATTAATTTCATTTAAAATTATATGTATTCCGTTATTTTATTTAAAAGGATTAAAAAGTTTTATTCTTGCTTGATTTGTTTGTTTTAATACTGGTCAATGTTGGAGTGCCAGACTTTTGATATGAAACCAATACGAAACGGACTCCCAGGGGCTGATGTTGACCGACGTTGTGAAGCATGTCTTCCAGTCATTCAGGTGAAATATTTCCGTACTTATTCCCTTTTGGCGCCAACCTAGTCTGGTCTTTATTCATAGGCTAATGCATTGTTTACACAAAACGAAAAACGGTCAAACAAACTGCGGTGTTCTATAATGGTCCAGGAAAAATAGGCTCTGTCATTTTCTGGCACTTATTTAAATAATGTTAATAATATGAAGTACTGTTCATGCCAAGTAAATTTAATGCTCTTTTGTTTAACTGAGAATACATATGAGATAGACAAAAACATACTATAGGGAAAATGTAGACCTCGCTTAAATTCAAAGCTTTTTGGAGCGCTAAAATTGTTTGAAAATATTGTATTATAATATGTATGCATCCTAAATGGACACTGTGTCTCAAAAAATGAATACATACTTCAATTATGGTTATTTATGCTTTTTTACTTTCTCTACTACGTATAGTAAGTAGGGGAAGTATTGCATTCCACCCAAAAATTCGATACCGAGATTTCACCGGAAATACATGTTTTGAGAATCACTGAATCCAAAAAAAGCATTTTTGGAAACATGTCCGTGTGTGTGTCTGTCTGTGTGTCTGTGAACAGCATAACTCAGAAACGAACAGTCGTATAAACACCAAACTTGGTATTTAGGTTCAGTATCTTCCAGAGATGCGACACGAAGGTTTTCAAGAAAATCCCCCCACCCCAGACTACCCTTTACATGGAACATTTTTCGAAAATTTTAATTTTCTCAAAAATGACTAACGATTTTGATTAAAATATTATATGTTTAAGATACTTTTATGACAAATAAAATGAATATTTTGAATTTTCTGGAAATGTCTCCAAAAGTATTCTTCATTGTGAACGACTTTTGCATAACTGGTAAACCATAAGGGATAGACAAAATTTTACTACACAAAAAATGTAGATCGCGTTAAAATACACAATTTATGTCATACACATTTCTTTTGTTGAGTGAACCGTTTTCTAGATATTGCTTGTTATTCTGTTAAATTTTCCAATACTTATACTTTTTCTCAAATTCGTTATTCATTTTTTTATGTCCTGGACTTGCAAAGAGAATGGAATGCGACACATAGCAACCAGCGTTAAAATATTTGACTATCGCTTAAAAGCTACCATATTCCCCTTGCATCTACAAGAAAATTACCAATAAGATTGACATCTCGATATCTCGATTAACATGAAGCATTTGGAGAATAATCGTTTGTAAAAATAGTTTGTACAAGAGTAGAGAAAGTCATATGAGTGTAACACATTTTTTTTTTTTAATTCTATAATAAGTTGTAGTATTATGCTGTCTCTAAAGATAAGTGGGAAAGTTGCTGTAGCAAACATGTAGCCTTGGTAAGAGGTAACAATTCGACACCTAGTTATCCACACACCTAACTTTCCAGCTACGATGTATTTGTAAATGTTTTATTATACTTTTTACTTTCTCTACTACGTATAGTAAGTAGGGGAAGTATTTCATTCCATCCAAAAATTCGATACCAAGATTTCACCAGAAATACATGTCGGATAAATACCAAACTTGGTATTTAGGTTCAGTATCTCTTAAAGATACGAAGATATGCAAGAAAATCCCCCACCCCAGAATAACCTTTACATGCAACATTTTTCAGAAGTTTTGATTTTCTCAGAAATGGATCTAACGATTTTGATTAAAACATCATATATTTAAGAATTTTCATGACAAATAAAGTGCATATCCTGAATTCTCTGCATATCTGGGAATATCCCCAAAAGTCCTCTTTATTCTGAATGTCTTTACCATAGGTGGTAAACCGTAAGAGATAGACAAAGTTTTTCTACACAAAAAATGTACATCTCGTTAAAACACACAATTTATGTCAGCCACATTTCTTTTTTCTTTCGTAGAGTGAACCATTTCCAATATTCCTTGTTATTTGTTTGAATTTTCCAATACTTATACTTTTTCTCAAGTGGGAATTCGTTATTGTTTCTTTATGACCTAGACATGCAAAGAGAATAGAATGCTCCACATAGCAAACAACTCTTAAAAAATCTGATGTGTTACACTCACATGACTTTCTCTACTCTTGTACAAACTATTTTTACAAACGCTTATTCTCCATATGCTTCATGTTAATCGAGATATCGAGATGTCAATCTTATTGATAATTTTCTTGTAGATGCAAGGGGAATATGGTAGCTTTTAAGCGATAGTCAAATATTTTAACGCTGGTTGCTATGTGGCGCATTCCATTCTCTGCATGTCCAGGACATAAAAAAATGAATAACGAATTTGAGAAAATGTATAAGTATTGGAAAATTTAAGGGAATAACAAGCAATATCTCGCAAACGGTTCACTCAACAAAAGAAATGTATATGACATAAATTGTGTATTTTAACGCGATCTATATTGTTTGTGTAGTAAAATTTTGTCTATCTCTTATGGTTTACCAGTTATGAAAAAGTCGTTCATAATGAAGAATACTTTTGGAGACATTCCCAGAAAATTCGAGATATACATTTTAATTATCATGACAATATCTTAAACATGTGATATTTTAATCAAAATCGTTAGAGCCGTTTTTGAGAAAATTAAAATTTTCGAAAAATGTTCCATGTAAAGGGTAGTCTGGGGTGGGGGGATTTTCTTGAAAACCTTCGTGTCGCATCTCTGGAAGATACTGAACCTAAATACCAAGTTTGGTGTTTATCCGACTCTTCGTTTTTGAGTTATGCTGTTCACAGACACACAGACACACAGACACACACACGGACATGTTTCCAAAAATGCTTTTTTTGGATTCAGTGATTCTCAAAACATGTCTTTCCGGTGAAATCTACGTATCGAATTTTTGGGTGGAATGCAATACTTCCCCTACTTACTATACGTAGTAGAGAAAGTAAAAATTTGACTATCGCTTATAGCCTACCATATTCCCCTTGCACCTACAAGAAAATTAGCAATAAGATTAACATCTCGATTAACATGAAGTAGATGGAGAATAAGCGTTTGTAAAAAACAGGAGTTTTGTTTGTACAAGAGTAGAGAAAGTCATGAGAGTGTAGCACACCACATTTTTTCATTAATATTATTTCCTTTGGAATTAATCGCTGCCGTGTTTTGGACAATTTTGAAAAGGTAAAATCAGATGACTGAAAAATTCACGTTTGAGATTTCCTTGTCATTTATCGGGAAAAATTCGAATCAATTGGGGAATTTAATGTCGTATCGGCATGTTACCTTGATAGCTCGGTGGTTAGAGTAACCGGACAGAAACCGGGAGATCCGTCATTCAAATCCCGGCGATGTCATGGAATTTTTCAGTCGTCTGATTCTACCCTTCCAACATTATCTCCTGTATTAAGGTTTATATATGAGGAGGTTTCGCAGTTCATAGCCCAACATTAAATCGATTTTTCATATTCTAGTTTGTTCTTCCATTTAATGTTGAGATACAGTAACCTTTTCTTTACCAGAGCAAAGTCATTCTGAATTGCCACAAGTTCCCCTGACGGGTATCCTAACTTTATCTATGAGGAATCATAAAATGAAGTAAGAAAGCCACACTAATTGAATTACAGACGAAACTGAACACAACTGATACTTCAGTAATCAATGATGTTCGTGCAGAAGTTCGACGAAACAAAGTATGCGAGCGAGAGAAATTCCGAGCATCTTAAGTGATTGCAGAGGTCAAAAATTACTAAAACCTCACATTTATTGCATTCATATATGTATTACTGAAGCTCAAAAAATACTTTCTCTACTACTTCCTATAGTAAGCAGAGGTTATATTACATTCGATACTAAGATTTCACTGCAAATGCACTTTTTGAGACTCCCTGAAGCCAATTGAAATAGATTGTATTGAAGGAGTTGTATTGTATTTCGACTGTTGGGGAGCCGAACTTGAAGTTTGCCTCGGCTGCGTCAGTATTATTGTTAGAGACATGTTTCTCTTTGCAGGGTTGTGATGCTACAAGAACGTAGGCTTACACAGATTATAATTTTACTTCACTCCTTTTATTAATACTTGACACGATTTAAATAACCTTCACTGATATAGAGAGAGCTATGAGATTTTTTAATTAATTACTTACAATTTTTAACCCGTAAACTATTTTCGTCTCACACGAATGCGTATTACATTTCTCGAGGACGCACATCGCGTCTGATTAGTGACATTGTCTGCTAGCAGCGCGTCCAGTTATGAGCACTGTCTACAAGCAACTTGATTTCTTCCGCCTAAATTTGTAAATTTCTGCATTTCAAGTCATCTGATTGGCTAATCCTAGTCCAATAGAATACTTTTATTTAACTAAAGCTTTTTTCTGGTTGTTGATTGGCTGTTTTATAAACTGTCACAAAAATTTACATTACTGTACCTCCAAGAATGACTAGTAGCATTATTGCACTTTCTTACTCATTATTGCTTCAAGGTTACCTCATTGTTAGCAACTTTTAACCTATTATTCTCACAGCTCCTACATTATTAAATTACATAATACATTCACATAACATTATTGAACATGTAAACAATAATATAAACATTTACTGTAATATACACTTTTTATATATTGTTACATACACACATTGCTTTAAGTTGGGCTGTTATTTAATTTATATATTATATAATTAGACTGAAATCATTTAAATGTTAAAAACACTACCTCACAATAAAGCACTTTTATAAGAAAGTACGCGCGATGTATGTGCGGGAGAGAGATTAAACAGCATAACTAAAAAATGAAGAGTTGATTACTCATCAAAGTTGGTATATTTCAGCATCTTTCAAGAATTTTCAATAAAATACCTCCATTCCAAACTATCATTTACTTGCAAAAATGTCCGTTATTTTCCATATTTTAAAAATAGGTAACGATTTTTATTAAAATGCCATATTTTTAAGATATTTGCGTGACAAATAGAAGGTACATTTAATATCCTGAGACGTCCTCTTCATTCTGAATGACTTTTGGTTAACTGGTATACCATAAGAGACAGACAAAATCATACTGCACAAAAACTGTAGATCGCGTTAATTCACATAATTTGTGTAAATGTTTGTGGCATTAAGTATTTTGGGGATATTCTTTCTTATTGGTTTGACTTTTCAAATACTTACACTTTCCTAATTTGGGAATGGCCTTTTACTCTTTTGTGGTCACGCAAAGAGAAGGAATTTCAAACCCATCACATAGTGGCAGGCGGTGAAAATATTTGACTATCGCTTTACTTTATATATTCTTCTTATACCTACAACGAAAGCTACAGTGACTTTATTCAGTTATTATATTTTTTCAACTATCACTTCTCTCAGCTATCACTGTCACTGTTCTATGTTCTTATCTAGTTCAGCCACACTGGGAGTTCACTTCATTAACACTGCCACTTCACTAAGGTTCATTTCTCCGTCAGATCAGTTCCTTCGTGACGCAGCTCTTCACGCCGGAGTCGAACACAAGACCTCCACAACTCGCTCGGAGAGTCGCTCTTGATGTCGCACCAGAGACACACTCGCTAACTCACTCGCTCACTGACTAACCCAGCAACTCTCAACTGACTGACTCACACGAGAGCGCTCGCTTATATAATCAGTGGAATATTCCCACAACATTCTCAAACGTTCTAGAACTATTTCGACACACTTTCTGGAGGAGAATGTAGAAGTAGCTTCCAGAAGGTTCTAGTTATCTGCCGATAACGCGCCTGGTGTTTATGTTGGCGAGCGGCAGTTATCTTGTTTACTCCGACCGCCCGGCGCCGACCTCCCGATAACCTTGGACCATAGCCGCTGCGTCACAGTATACGTATGTGATAAAGGTTTAGCTGCATTAACAAGAAGCAGATAGAAAAATAAGCCTTCATATGAAGAGTTCTTAGAAGAGTGAGTAGAGAGTTATGTGAATGCAACACATCATTTTCAATATTTAAATTGTGTACAAATTCTTTAAGGCCCTCTGTACATTGATTTTAATGAAAGTTTGCTGCTCTCGAACTCTGCTATATATCCAGCCCATAACGTGAAATGCCTGCAAAGCTAATTTATAAGTAAAATCAGGAAACTAATTCCATAAACATTTCTGTCAAAGCTAAAATGACGGCACACAACTAGCGTTGGCACTGCACACATAAGAGCCATATGTTGAGGGCATGGGAAGTCTGTTAGCGATATATGTATGTATTCCCCAGCTGTCACGTTGTATATTTTGACACTATTATAGCCCAGGGGCACGCTTGCAAGTTCTACTGTGCTGTCATGATGTTGCTTTCTGAGAGAAACATCTCTGTTCGCCTGTCAGTGGCGTTCGATCTTTAGGAACACAGCTCACATCCATAGTGTTGGGAGTACTGTGTTACTCAGAGATCAAGCATGTTGCGCTTGCAAACAATTTAAAAAAGAATGTTATTACTAGAGGCAGGCAAAATATGACATTTTGAACTCTAAATCATGTTTGCTGTCATTATAGAAATAAGCATTTTCACACTATGCAGTGTGTAGAATTCAGTATATATGTGACAAAAGATTTCATATTTCATACTATTTTGACAAAATCCTCATGTTTTATAAAAATCTTCACATTTATTCATGTTTTGTAATATTTACAGTTTTTCATAAGAACTGGGATTTTCAAATATTCTACTCAAGCATTTTTCTATGAAGCAGATTTAGAAAGCCCAAGTCACCCTTTCCAATAAGTCAGGCACAGTTGGGAAAACGTAGCATTTCCTATATGGATATGTGCGAAATTAAACGTCCTGTTTCCCTTAAGAGTTCTTATTTTCGCGAACCGCTGCTTTTAGATTGTAGTTAGTATTAAGCAAGGGCAAATCAAATACAAGCTTCTCCTTTAATGCTAAATTTAAAGGTTTCACAATTACAAATTCTATAAACTTGTGTAATTCTTTGTATTTCATTTGATATTTTATTATAAAATATGGACCTAAATCTACAAGGCCTGTGTTTTAAGATAATGATGTGAACATGCTCCAAACGCTTAAAGGTTTATTACTTTCTCTACTACGTATAGTAAGTAGGGGAAGTATTGTATTCCACCCAAAAATTCGATACCGAGATTTCACCGGAAACACATGTTTTGAGACCCCCTGAATCCAAAAAAGCAAGTTTGGAAACATTTCCGTGTGTGTCTGTGAGTGTGTCTGTGAACAGCATAACTCAGAAACGAACAGTCGGAAAAACACCAAACTTGGTATTTAGGTTCAGTATCTTCCATAGATGCGACACGAAGGATTTCAAGAAAATCTCCCCACCCCAGATTACCCTTTACATGCAACATTTTTCGAAAATTTTAATTTTCTCAAAAATGGCTCTAAAGATTTTGATTAAAATATCATATATTTAAGATACTTTCATGACAAATGAAATGTATATCTCGAATTTTCTGGGAATGTTTGCAAAAGCATTCTTCATTGTGAACGACTGTTGCATAACTGGTGAACCATAAGAGATAGACAAAATTTTAGGACACAAAAATGTAGATCGCGTTACATATACATTTTTTTGTTGAGTGAACCATTTTCGAGATATTGCTTGTTATTCCCTTAAATTTCCCAATACTTTTTCTCAAATGGGAATTCGTTACTAATTTTTTTTATGTGCTGGACATACAAAGAGAATGGCATGCGCCACATGGCAACCAGCTCTTAAAAAGATTTGACTATCGCGTAAAGCCTACCATATTCCCCTGGCACTTACAAGAAAATTAGCAATAAGATTAACATCTCGAATAACATGAAGCATATGGAGAATAAGCGTTTGTACAAGAGTAGAGAATGTATGTGAGTGTAACACATCAGGTTTTTTTAAATTTAAAATAGGTGCTTTAAACTAGTTTGGGATTTTTTTCTGGATAATTTCATATGTTGCTTGTCTCTAGTTCATTCATCATTTTAGGACACTAAATTCGACAAATGTTGCCGACTATTACGACAACTCTAAAACTCAAATATAACTTCGAGTCAATACTTATTAGCACTTAACATGGCAGTTGATTGATATAAACTAGATGAGGTGAAAGAATGCTCTATATAAAGTACAGATCGGGTGCAGCCAACTCATTGTTCCAAGACGTCAAACAACACTTCTCGCCAATTCACTCGACAGCGTGAGCAGAATAGTTAAGGGAAAAAATAAATTTAGCTTTATTTATAGACGTTTTTTAACTACTTTTCTCATTCTATATTAGCGTGAAAGACAGGAAATTTAGTTCACAATGAGAGGTCTCAATCAGGTTTGAAGTTCTTTTACGTGCCGTAAATCTACGACACACGGGACCACTGGCTTTGCTGCCCTTCCAAAGGAAACTATGCTAAAGGTTTTTAGCCCGAAAGAATGCATCGCCCTCCGTTGGATGAACCCGCGACCTCGAGAACTGGACCCTGGTAGCCCTAGACTACGGAGGACGACACACAGGCAAGGGAGAAATGAAAGACAATGTGAAGGGAAGGACTAGTGGGGGAAGGAGAATGGCTAAATAGCTCGCATCTCATATATATGATTTGACGTATTCGTACACCAGTAAAGTTATAACTTCAACCGTTTTATTAACTCGGACATTAAATTCGGAATAAATAGATTTAGATATACCGCTCACATTGGTGAACGTCAGAATGTTTTGCTTTATGAAAAATTGTTGTAAAGTGAACTGCTGCCCTTGATTTCAGTCAAAATAATTATTAACTCCGACCAAAATAGTAGTCAACTCAATATGTTAGCAAAATATTAAACGTCTAGCTTGTCTGTAGTGTTACTAGTTTGCTCTAAATAGAAAGAGGTATATTTGAGTGACTTTTACTCTCTCTCCCCCCCGCTTACCTATAGTAAGTAGATGAAGTACTGCATTCCAACCAAAAATACGATACCGAGATTTCAGTGTAAATACACGTTTGTATTGTCCACTGGAACCAAAAAGCAACCAAAGGTTCGTGTGTGTGTGTCTTCAAACTGCTTAACTCAAAAACGAAATGCTGGTTAAATACCAACTTATTATGTAAGTTCAGCATCTTCCAAGGATGGAACATGAAGATTTTCAAGAAAATCCCCTTATGCCAAACTACTGTTTCCCTTGCTTGGAATTTTTTTCGAAAAATTCCATTTTCTCAAAAATAGCTCCTAACTATTTTGATTATAATAGTATATCTTTAAGATATTTTCATGACAAATAAAATGTTTATCTTAAATTTTCTGGGAATAGACACTGATTTTCTCTTCATTCTGAATTACTTTTGCATAACTGATAAACCGTATGTCAAGTTTTTGTGGTATTGTCTGTTTCCGAGAGACTCTTTGTTATTGGCTTGATTTTTTTTCTTCTTCTTCATATTGCCCTCCGCTTTGGAGGACTTACACCACCGCCACCCCAACGCTTTGGGTCAGTAGCCTGTCGATGAGCAAGCAAACTTTGGGTCACAGCAGAACCAGAATGGGTGGTCAGTCCAATGTCTGGATGGCGATGAAGGAGGAAATGAACTGTAGTGATCAAAGAGATGATAGGAAAAGTCGCGATCAAATTATCCAACCCAGCATTCGCCTTTCCACCGAGGGAAAAAAAATCGGTCAGATTGGTCGACCCCGGGTGGGGGTTGAATTTTCAAATATGTTATACTTACCTCAACTGCAAATTACTATTCGTCTTTTTTACTTGTTCATGGAAAGAGAGCGGAATATCAAAGCGACAGAAGAAACGGATAAAATAAGATTTTTAAGAGTTGTTTGTAGAAGAGCGAGTAGTTAAAGTCATGTGAAACAACACTTCCGATATTTTAACTTTAGCGTCATAAATCCTTGGTTTAAGCGCTCAACAACAGAATTTTAAAACTGCTTTTATTTCGTTTAATGTTTAAAAAATCTGCATACATTTCTATTAACTAAATAAACTGAATATATATAATCGGTTGTTGAATCTAACATTACGCCGGATTAAATGTTTGTAGATCTGTATTATG
Source organism: Deroplatys truncata (assembly GCA_030765065.1). NCBI lineage: Eukaryota > Metazoa > Arthropoda > Insecta > Mantodea > Mantidae > Deroplatys > Deroplatys truncata. The sequence continues at coordinate 93,347,639 of CM060979.1, forward strand.
TAAACTATTTTAATGGAATCGTATTACTCCGTAACAGAAACGTCAAGGAAAATGTTGTTTCAGCCAATGACAGTTATGACAGGTTCTGACATAATATCAGTGTCCGCAAAGCCGGATATCATCAATAAGTTCAGTAAGATAACCCAGTAAAATGCCGAATCCCATTCATTAGCACTATAAACAGCGAATTGCGGTATACTGGCGTGCATAAAATGTGGCACATAATGGAACAGAGCTGTATGTTGGTAGTGACAAAATCTGTCCTTACCTTTTTTTTTCGAACTAATTCTACACACTGGATTCGCAGGGCACTTTACCTCTCCCAAAGTATGATCCAACTACCGGACGGCAACATTACTTATGTTTTCATATTACGCTACCGTTTTCTTAACGTCTGTTTTCCTATTGTCGTTTAGCGGTAATAGCTTACCTTATCTCCATATCGCTGATGAAAGCTCTCATATGTAAATGTCGTAACTGTCCTTCAGTTTACCACACATGCAAATAATTTTTCACTTGTTCCTTTACAAGGCTAGTTATCTGTAATTGGTTAACCTTTTCTTGTGTACCAATCGTAGCGAAACTCTTTCATAGAGGTGGTATCCGAATCACCCCTTCATTCCATAGATTATAAACATCACTCATTGGTTAGTTTGTATGCTACTGAACTGTTTTTCAGGCCAGTCACATAGATAACTGATACCAGCTGGGTGGGGTTGCCTAAAGGTGGAAATGGAGGGAAAAATACTATGGCGATCTAGGGGAATGGGCCGCATTTTTATGCACGACAGTGTACATCTGGCCCATTTCCTTATGGATATGAGGTTTCAGAGAGGGATGCAAATGCTCTTAAAACAAATGTTAGGGAAATAAAAGCAGAGCTTGAGCGCATCAAAATTTGTGTGTGTGTGTGTGTGTGTGTGTGTGTGTGTGTGTGTGTGTGTGTGTAAAACAACTGCACTAGAAGTTGCTTTATTCATATCACACTCAATGACCGAGCGGGATGGCTCAGGTGGTTACATCTGTAGCCCAAATTTGGAAGGTCCCGAAATCGATCCCCACCGATCCGATCTGCCCCATGGATTTTTCATGGTTTCTTCGGGTCATCAGGCAAATGCTGGGCTGGTTCATATTCTACCACCACTCTCCCCCTCATTTCCTCTACCCATAATCTTCCTTAACATCTGTTTCAGGGTTGTAGGAACAGGGGTCGGTGTTCGACAGAATGCGGCTGGGCGGTAGCTTGCGCTCTGTAAAGGTTTCTTCCCTGGCGTCGCTCAGTTAGGTCTCTCCTCAGTGTGGGGTTCGGCTATGGGGGACCCTGGAGGATACTGCCTTGTGAACAGGGACCTTATGGCGTCGGATACGTTCTATCTGGAAACGTTAGGGACTCCGTCCATTCTTGCGCCCGTCGGCATCCGGATCTGGTCGACCTTCGGCTCTCTCATCCTTCCCTCCCAAGGGTCACGTTGGAAGCAAAAAGGGCCAACCGGTCTACTTGCGGTGCTCTGCCCTGGTTCCAGGGGCTCCTCCGTGATACGTACCTTTACTTTTAACTATCACACTCAAAGTATGCGAGATTTAAAGACCTTAGGCAACCATGTTGGTATACATTCTGCAGCGAATCTAAATTAAAGTTAGTTGAAGATCGGGAGTATTGAGTCTTTGTTTATTTATTTACTAATATCTTGGGCCTGAAAATAAATGGGTCAGTGCATTGTTGTTGCAGAAATCAAAAAAGAATCAGCAAATGAGGCATCAATGTTGCCTCATTTGCTATTCAATTTTCTACATCTCACATAAAAAATATATAAACCAGCAATTTAAGAGGAAATTGGTCGTACGCGAAGATAAAACCCGATCACCTTATATTTAGCCTTTGAATTTTAGTTACAGGTACCTTTAAATTCCTTAAGATGTTTAGATGTGAACATTGGGGAGGAGGGTCTTAAATGGAGATAAGCCTTTGAGCTAACAAGAGATTTGGTTCTCTTCAATCTACTGCTAAAGGATGAAGCCGGAATTAAAAAGGCAATAATTATCATAATAATCTGAGAAGGATAGTGATATAAAATAAGTAATAATATATTTAAAATCAGTGTATGTATAAAAAGGAGAAGCATTGTGAAAATTGTTGACTGTATAAGCGACAGGAAGACCAGCCAGGCACAGTTTTGTTAATTAGGGACCAGCCTCAGGTAGAAAGGTTAAATACCATTGAAGCAAGTTTTTCCTGGTAAACAGCCGAGTACAGTTGCACTTAGTCTGGTGAAGGCCACTCTAAGCATCATGACGTTAAGTTTGATGAGAGCGTTTGAGGGGAGAGAGGGGAAGTTTAGGCGTTGGTTTTCCTTGTAGTAGCGTGGGTAAGTCAGTCTGCCTGAGTCCCTGGTGAGTGCAGGACGACTTTCTCGTCGTGTGGAGAAGAATGGTGGCGAACATGCTAGAGGGTAGAACGCTTAGTTGTAGTTAATATTCTTCGGTCTTGGTAAAGTCAAAGTATCATCGTATGCATTTAATAGTGATCGGCAAACCTAAAGTATTATTTTAAATAGTGAATAAAAGTGTTCTAAGACAGCGTTTGTGTTTCTCTGTACACACCCACGCATACCCTGAGGCTAAGGTTTCATGCTGGAGCAGCCGTGGCAAAAGAAGAACCAACTGGGAGGAGACAAGCAGCAACCGTGAGGCAAAGGTAGTGCTTCAGTGTTGGAGGCGTAGTGTGGCTGCGTCATATTGCGCCTAAACGTGGGGCAGAAAGAATTACCTACGTCAAGGATATGCCACAGTAATCGATAAAAGATCGTATACGTTAAATCCACATTACTTTCTCTCCCTACTATTGCTTTTATGTTTATACAGCTTTCATAAACCATTCTTGCTAAAGTTGATTTTTCTATTCACTTCATGTTAATCCAGACAAATATTTGCAGAAACGGTTTCCTTATACATTTCCTTGAAGGTGCCAGCGGGGATAGAGGAAACCGAATTCATAGTCAAATGTTTAGAAGCTATTCGCTATGTACCTGCGTAAAACTATCACGGCATCGCCAAAAGTAACTAAATAGCAACACTACTTTCAAATAATCAGATGTGTTGTACTCACATGACCTTCTCTACTCATTTAGAAACTATTTTTACAAACGCTTATCTACTTAATGTTAATCGGGATAAACATTTGCAGAAACCATCTCATTGCTAATTTTCTTGTAGATTCAAGTGGAATATGGTAGGCTTTAAGCTATAGTCAAATCTTTTAAGAGCTGGTTGCTATGTGGAGTATTCCATTCTCTTTGCATGTCCAGGACATAAAAAAACGAATGACGTATTCCCATTTGAGAAAAAGTATAAGTATTGGAAAATTCAAACAAATAACTAGGAATATCTAGGAAATGGCTCACTCCACATCAAAAAAAGGTATGACATAAATTGTGTGTTTTAACGAGATATACATATTTTTATGAAGCAAAATTTTGAGTATCTCTTACGGTTTACCCACTTATGCAAAAGTAATTCAGAAGGGGACGTTTGGGGACATTCCCAAAAAAATGCAAGATCTTAAGCATATGTTTTAATCAAAATCATTATGGCCATTTTTGAGAAAATCAAAATTTTGTTAAAACTATTCTATGTAAAGGGTAGTCTGGGGCGGGGAATATTCTTGAAAATCTTCATGTTGCACCTTTGAAAGATACTGAACCTAAATACCAAGTTTGGTATTTATCGACGTTTCATTTTTGAGTTATGCTTTTCACAGACACACACACACAGATCGTTTTCTAAAAATGTTTTTTATTCAAGGGCTTCAAAACATGTATATCCGGTGAAATCTCGATATCGAATTTTTGAGCGGAATGCAATACTTTCCCTACTTACTATACGTAGTAGAGAAAGTAAAAGATGATAATTTATTGAAAAATTCAAAGAATAACAATGTATCTCTCGGAAAAACTAATGCCACAAATAAGGTTGTTTCAAATCAATTCTGTGCTTTAAAGAGATTTACATTTATTGTTTACTAGTTACACAAAATTATAAAGAATTACTTTCCAAAAAAAAGAGCACAGAATTTCTCAGAAACGTCAACACACACACTTTATTGGGCATGTAAATACCTTAAACATACGGTAATTCAATCAAAACCATTAATACCATTTTTGAGAGAATCCAAAATTTAGAAAACGCTTCCATGTTTAGGATAGTTGGGATTGGGGTATTTTCTTGAAAATCTTCGCGTTTCACCTTTGGAAGATGCATAAACTAAATACCAAAGAAAGTATAATTCTAGGACCAGTAGAATAATTAAGGTTTAAATTTGTGTATGTAAACTATTTCATACTGATATTAGTCGTTGAAAATACTAATCCAAGCCTTCATATCCAAATAGCAGCCTTCGACAATTTGTTTTTTTGTTCGGAGAAAATGCATAAGAAACAATAAAAAAAATCTGATGTGTTACACTCACATGACTTTCTCTACTCTTGTACAAATTATTTTTATAAACGCTTATTCTCCATATGCTTCATGTTAATTGAGATATCGAGATGTTAAACTTATTGCTAATTTTCTTGTACATGCAAGGGGAATTGGTAGGATTTAAGCGATAGTCAAATCTTTTAAGCGCTGGTTGCTATGTGGCGCATTCAATTCTCTTTGCATGTCCAGGACATAAAAAATGAATAACGAATTTGAAAAAAAGTATAAGTATAGGAAAATTTAAGGGAATAACAAGCAATGTCTCGAAAATGGTTCACTCAACAACAAAAATGTAGGACATAAGTTGTGTATTTTAACGCGATCTACATTTTTGTGTAGTAAAAGTTTATATATCTCTTATGGTTTACGAGTTATGCAAAAGTCGTTCACAATGAAGAATACTTTTGGAGACATTCCCAGAAAATTCGAGATATACATTTCATTTGTCATGAAAATATCTTAAACTATGATATTTTAATCAAAATCGTTAGAGCCATTTTTGAGAAAATTAAAATTTTCGAAAAATGTTCCATGTAAAGGGTAATCTGGGGTGGGGGGATTTTCTTGAAAACCTTCGTGTCGCATCTCTGGAAGATACTGAACCTAAATACCAAGTTTGGTGTTTATCCGACTGTTCGTTTCTGAGTTATGCTGTTCACAGACACACACACAGACACAAACCCGGACATGTTTCTAAAAATGTTTTTTTTGGATTCAGTGGGTCTCAAAACATGTATTTCCGGTTAAATCTCGGTATCGAAATTTTGGGTGGAATACAATACAATACTTACTATAGGTAGTAGAGAAAGTAAAAAACAGATTTATCATCGTTTAGATTTTGTCGAGAGAGCATGCATACATACATACAGAAACGTTTCTGAAGTCTAATTTCCAATAAAGGTAGCTGAAAAACTACTTCATAAAAATATTCACTTCACCTGAAGGAGCAGATAGTTATTTGGTAGAAAAATGTCTTTAGAGGAGTTTGTTGTCGGAAATAAATCCTTCGTATCAACATTACAGCGAATTTACCAACAGGCAGTTAAACTTATTGTTTTATATCATGAAGTTTGGTAATTAAAACAATTCTGGCTACATGGAGCGTAATGACTCGGCTGTTGTGACGTTGACTACATTAAAACTAGAGTAGTTATATTTAGAGTTCTCTACATCATAAGCCAGCATCACAAACTCCTCAAAAACACTCGCTAGACAAATGTGCCCACCACGTTTTATGAACTATAGAATGCAAGGGGCGACCCGCATTTAAACATTTGACTGTCGCTTTGATTTCCCGCATCCCTTTGTACCCGCAACGAAATGTGTAATAAAACTTATTCTGCAAACGTTTATCTCGATAAAATGAAGCACTCAGAAAATAAAGTTTTATAAGAGTAGTTGCGGAAACTATATACAAATAAGTGATAGTGGGTGGAGAAAGTAATGTGAATTATAACATCAAATTTTGTTCCTGTGCTCAGAACTTTTCATCAGAATCATTACTAATTTATGCCACGAATGAAGATCTAAGACTGTTTTTAAAAGCTTTGAACTTCCCTCTAACGACCGATGGGAGGGATATGTTTCCGAATATAACGATTTGTTTCAAATGTGTCTGCTTTCTGAATAATGCTGGACAAGGTTGTATGGATTTTTATTCATCAGTCAGCCCACGGTGACACGACACAGCCAGTTTTCCCGGCAAAGACGAATTAAATTCAGGCCTTAATTATTTTCTTTCGTTAATTACAGTATTGCTAACTTTCTGTTAGCATTTGATATCCTAATTAATGACAGGAATATATAAATAATTAAATAAAGAAATTATAGTAAGATACGGAAATAATTGCAATAAATAAATGTTTAATGTAATAAGTCTGAGTAAAACTTTGTCTGCAAAAAAAGATCATTAGCGAGTCATGTCATTAGTAACACCCGAGTAGCGAACGTATTATCGTCAAGATTCTTGGAATGCAGTTAGAATTTAGTTCAGTACGTTTAAAAAGTCACATAGGTAGGAATTCTGTAAATTAGAAAGGGAATGCAATTCTTAGATTACTGCAACGTACCGCATACTGACAGTGTCAAATGCCCATTCGCAGAGTCTAAGATTGGACCGCATAAGTAGGAACGTTGGTAGGGGTAGCGATGTTAAGGGCATGCATTCTAAATCAAACTTATTTGATCTTACTTAACTACTAAAAAATATAACTTAATCGTGTGACGACGTTTGTGGTTACTCTTGTGGTATTTAGTTTCATTTTAAGTTCAGTAGCTCTCAGTGACACGCTTGAGTTAGAAAGATTTACCGGCTATTGCGAGGGATCCTTCCGAGCAATGTTTCTACAACTTGCGGTAACTGACGTTTCGCATAATTATTCCAGAAATAATTTAATTCTTTAATTCAGCAGTCGGCGACTCTCCTCAATAGAATATTTTATACTTTAAAATTCATCAGCTAACTAAACTGGTATTATCCTTTCACATTACACTCACGCATACCCTGAGACAAAGAACCCATAGCTATTTCACTGAAGAAGTCGGCGGACCAGACAACGCAGGGCGAGCTGGCACATGATATCGTAGAACTCATCAACAAAGCAGGTGACATTAAACGTTATCTAATGAATGCATTTTAGAGATAGCAGCCTCAAAATGTGAAGCAAAGGGTACGGCTTCAAAATTGTAGTACCTTAGAACGGCTTTACTTGCTCATTCTGAAGCTTATTACAATAAAGGAATTTTTAGCGAAAATATCGCATGACGTTATTTTTATTGTTTTAAAACAAGTTTCTGTCTAAACAAGAAGTTAAATGACATTAGCCAAAACATTTAATTATTCTGTGTTATAAATTTGGTTCACAGATACATCTTAGGAATGTGCATGGGGTTGCTAACACACAAACATTAAGCATACATCGTTTCTCTGAAGTATGTATATTAAAGCAGCATTTTGCTTCAGCAGAAAACTAAATTTGCGCGTTTTAATATGAAAAATGTGATTTTCATGAGCATTTTAAGTTCGAGAAATAAAAGAGGACATTAAAATAACTCAGCTTACGCTTTATTTTATGGGTTTTCTTGATTTCTTAGATATAACCTTTCTTCTGCTCTGATGTACAATAAACCCCTGCATTTATAGGCACATAAACAGTGACATTCAATACGTTAGTGTGATAAAAATATTAGTTCAAATACATGGTAAGGTGCTCTGTACATAGAATTAACACAACCTGAATATTACGTTTAAACATTATTTACGCGTATGTTATTCTTTGTCTGGAAACGTCGAGAGAAAGGTTATAAACCAGGGTCCGGACTTTGATGACCTATCAGTTTAAAAATGACCTATAAAATGACAGTTTTTTTAAAAGCGACATAATAGTTACAAAAAATACCTAAAACAATTGCTTAATTTATGAAAATTAGTGTAGATAAAGTAATAAATTAATTTATATATGAATATTACTGCTGTACAAGTAGAAAAGGTAGTATGTATAAGAATAACGATGAGATAACTTAGAAAATTAGTTAAAATATGTATTTGTTCCATGTTCTTGCTTGAATAATCTGAAAAGAAAATTAAGAAAATTCTTTTTGAAGCAGATCTTGCTAAACTATAGCATTAACTTCTTTGAGCTCTCAGATATACAACATTCATATTAATAATGAAGAATTTGGAAAACTGCCCTGTCTCATCCCAAGTTTGGGACATGAATTCTTAACTGTTATGATACGTTCTCCCCTGACAATAGCCACCCCTCCAACCACAAGCAACCCTGTCCAGACTAAACTATTAATAGAAATGTGATTTTTACCCAAAATGCGAATAAATGATGTACAAAATTACGCATTTCTCAGTTGAATAGTGAAATTTCTGACGTTTGAAAAGTTGTCCTTAAATAAAATGTCATTCAATATAAAACTCTCTATAAATGAATACAAATGCTAAAAATTACTAAATCAATACGCAAATGACAAGAAAATTACATGTAATAATGTACAATTAAAAAAAATCCTAAAACATAAAATGGCAAAACAGACCAAAAATAACTTAGTAAATGTGCATTTTCATAATCTGTGACCCATAATAAGGATTTATGCACAGGTTAGCAATGCTTGTGCTGCAAAAATTAACAGATAAGTCATCAGAATCCTTATTATAAAGTAGGTAACTACTACTCAGTTGTGAGCGAGTATGTATTTCAAATTCTGCTGTTTGTTTATTTAGCAAGAAATTTATGCTTACGAGTCTTAAAATATTTGTATTTTTTTTCCTCTCATGGAAATGCCATATCAGAAGATTTAACATGATATCTATATACACATATGTCGTAAGCGAATTGTAAATTCTGTATTTTACAAAACCAGCAAATTATTAATGAAACAGCCATTCTTCAATTTGACTGGTTACCCTAAGCATAATTATTAAAAAGCCAAAATGGAGTCAGTCATATTGTAAAAGAAATTCGTTAGCTCTATTTAAAACATGTATCGAGTCTGCGTGACAATGCATTATAACATTTTCATCAGTCTTCTCTCATTTTGTAAGAGTAATTGCTAAATTGGATGAAAACAATATTAGTGATGAGAAAGTTTTCAGAGGAACTATTTCAACGCAAGTTATATTTACGTAGTGCCTCTAATAGCAATCTTTGAAGAAAGCGTGTACCTCCGCCGATACTGACAACTCGTTAGTTAGGAGAGAAGAGAGAAGAAAACTTCAGTTCAATAAACAATCTGACTGACCCCAATCCGTATTTTTTAATATCCTGAAGGGTAGTCAGAAATAACCAGTCAAATTTTCAGAATGGATGTTTCTTTAATAATATGCCGGCTTCTGGTAAAAAGAGTGAATTTGCAATTTTCCTCTGACATATACATTAACACAAAAGGAAATATATGAATTAAAAATCTTATGTGTTACACTCACATGAATTTCTCTACTCTTGTACAAATTATTTTTACAAACGCTTATTCTCCATATGGTTCATGTTAATCGAGATATCGAGATGTCAATCTTATTGCTAATTTTCTAGTAGATACAAGGGGAATTGGTAGGCTCTAAGCGATAGTCAAATATGTAAGAGGTGGTTGCTATGTGGCGCATTCCATTCTCCTTGCATGTCCAGGACATAAAAAAATGAATAACGAATTGCAGAAAAAGTATAAGTATTGGAAAATTTAAGGGAATAATAAGCACTATCTCGAAAATGGTTCACTCAACAAAAAAATGTATATGACATAAATTGTGTATTTTAACGCGATCTACATTTTTCTGTAGTAAAATTTTGTCTATCTCTTATGGTTTACCAGTTATTCAAAAGTTGTTCACAATGAAGAATACTTTTGGAGACATTCCCAGAAAATTCAAGATATACATTTTATTTGTCATAAAAGTATCTTAAATATATGATATTTTAATCAAAATTGTTAGAGCCATTTTTGAGAAAATTAAAATTTTCGAAAAATGTTCCATGTAAAGGGTAATCTGGGGTGGGGGAATTTTCCTGAAAACCTTTGTGTCGCATCTCTGGAAGATACTGAACCTAAATACCAAGTTTTGTGTTTATCCGACTGTTCGTTTCTGGGTTATGCTACACACACAGACACACACACGGACATGTTTCCAAAAATGCTTTTTTTTTGCATTCAAGGGGTCTCAAAACATGTATTTCCGGTGAAATTTCGGTAAGGAATATTTGGGTGGAATGCAATACTTCCCCTGCTTACTATACGTAGTAGAGAAAGTAAAAACGAGCAGCCGCAGTAATAGAAGCAATATAATTTCCAGCATAAGTGGACCCTTACAACTAACATGGAATTTCTATGACCTCCTTTGGCTTTAACGCTTATGACGTCTAAGTTAATTTTACCTTTAGTAGCTTTGAACAGATTTCAGACAATTTTCTTGAGATTCAAACTCGAAATTTTGGATCCTGATGGCGCATATTAATCGGTAATCAACGTTTTAGTACTACTTTATCATACGGAGCAGAAATTTGAGGATGAGAAAGCACGGAAAAACTGAAGAAAAACCCCAAAGCATTTTCTGAAGCGGATACTGCAAGTTTTTGGATTCTTAAAAGGTTTGTTTTGTAAAGTAAATAAGAGCTGTTAAGTACTGGTTACGCACAATAGGGGAGATCAGTCACTTCTGTATAGTATGCGTTTCTTGAAACAGATACCTGAAGTATGGAATATCCATAATCCATTTTATAATTAGACTGACATCGCACCTAAGGTGTTCACAACAGGAAAGCGGTGCCAACCACGTGATTTACTCCACGTGGAAAAGATATTCTGGTGACTTGGATTGGATTCCTACTGGTTGGAATAGGGATAGCAGCGAATTCTGCTCTAGCCAATTAAAGGTGCCACATTGGAACATAGTTCACTGCTATCCCGACTCCAACCAGCAGAAATCTGTTCATATTTAACTTTAGCCAATCAAAGTCATCAGAATATCTTCTGCACGTGGAGTAAATCACGTGGTAGCAGTTTATTCCGCTTCACTGCTGTGAGCACCTTAGGAGCGATGTCAATGTAATTATAAAATTGACTATTTATTGCGTAGGCCTTAAAAGAAAATGGAATGGAGTACATCTGTCTGTGTGGGAGGGATACAAGGTGTAGCGTTGAGAATTCAGAGTAATTGCGTGAAACATTTCGATTCATAGTGTGTAGCTAAACTGACATTCAACTTACTGTTCCATTACCTTTTAGGTGTGTTCAACACCTGTTCCGACTGCTTACAGCACTACAGCGACTCTTCCTTTCCGTTAAATCAAGTTAGTTTTTACTATTTAAATATTTTTTGTATATTTTTTTCAAAATATGAAGTAGTGCTACTGCACAATACACATTTGAAATTGCAGTAGAGAATCTCCGTTTATAAAAATGCTTCGATGGTAAATCCTTTCATCAGTTCTGATAAGCCCATTTTCTAACCTCGTAATGCAATACATAAACGAAATATTGATGATTTATAAAAAAGCACACTTCGTCTTTTTAAAGCCAGGCATCATTAATATTTGTTAAAACAATAACAAGAAAATGAATTCTTTGTTCATTTTTTGTTTAAGAATCTGACCCGAAATGGGTTTGCCATAAAGACACAGAATTACAAAAATTCTTAACAGAAAAGATATAGGGTCTTTCAACAAAAGTGTCTTATCTTTGAACTTAAATAAAACACGTTCTATAAATGATAGAGCTTTATTTCTTTTTTTTTTATTTTGGAACATAGCTAATGTCATTATGTGTGGAAGAGAACGTCAGTTAAATGACGCCGCGACTTCGTTGGATTGCGCGTATACGGCTGACCCAATTTTCAATGACAGAAGAACGTAAATTAGGTCCAACTTCACGAATAACACGCGTCATGTTATTCATAAGAGCATTTACTGTTTCTGGCTTGTTGCCATAAACTCGAGATTTAACATAACCCCACAAGAAGTAATCCAACGGCGTTAAATCGTTTGACCTTGGGGAGGGCAGTTAACATCATCACCACGGGAAATGATGAAACCTCTGAACTTCTCTTTCAAAAGATCGATTGATTCGAGAGCAGTATGACATGTGGCACCATCTTGCTGGAACAAGATGTTTCTGAGATCCATACCATCCAATTGAGGCCAAACATAGTCCCTTATAAGAGCCCGGTATCTTTCTCTATTGACAGTTAGAGCTTCTCCATCTTCATCTTGGAAAAAATATGGACCAATGATTCCACCATACCAAAATCCACACCACACAGTAACCTTTTGGGGATGGAGTGGTCGTTCTGGAATCTGCATTGGATTGTGATTGCTCCAACAGCGGCAATTTTGTTTGTTAACACAACCAACCATCCAAAAGTGGGCTTCGTCGTTGAAGATGATTTTTCGACAAAAATCCGGGTCAGCTTCTAATTGCTCCATAGCCCAGTCAGCGAATACACGGCGCAAATTATGGTCGTAGGGCTTTAGTTCTTGAGTTAACACCATTTTTTAAGCGTGAAACTTCAAGTCCAGAAGCAGAATTCGCCAAGTTGTGGTCGGCGAAAGCCCCAATTCTTGCGCTAGACGAGCAATTTATTGCGTACACTCTCACGAACGGCGCCTATGTTTTTGTTGGAGCGCATACGTCGATTACGTGCAGGCGTTCTTTGATCCTGACAGAACCATTTCTTTCAAATTTATCGATCAAACGCCGAATCGTTCTCTCGCAGGGACGATTACGCAATACTTCACGCAATAGACGGAAGCTTTGGCGAACAGATGATCCATTTTCACAATTTCTACCCGTTGCTGAATGTTGTAACTTGCATGGCTATTTTTCAATGACAACTGTAACCACATGAAAAAAATGACTGCTGTAACTCAATAACAACGGCAGCTATCACATGTTAAAGATAGGACATTCTTGTTGAAAGACCCTTTACATTAAAACAGATTCATCGAGTAGAGTACACAACTATATTCTGTACCTCTAGCTTCATATTGCATTTGTTTGGAACTATTCTAACGCTTACGTCATAATGTCATTATTTATAGGTCTGCCCATATATGTTTTTTGTTTCATGGTAGATATTTTAAATTTCTCTCTACCAAATATTTTTCGGCATGTTGTATTGTTCAAAATACTTCCTGCAATACAATTTTCATGTAATTATTGTGAACATTTAACGCTTTTAAAAGGTTATAGTGAATTAAAAAAGTAATTTAAGCTTTTTATTTAACTTTTAATAATTCCAAATTAAACATTTTTTCGCTTATAAATTGCAAGGTATAATGTATAATTGCTACCTTTATACCCAGACACTTATATCTTAGTTAAATCGTATTGTTTACATTTTCTTAAAATTCGCAAAATAAATTTGGAGTTATAAATGCTTATAAGCATTTTGATAAAATTAAAAGGTTTATTAAGATAATGGAGCAAGATTTCTCCTTAGCGGTACAACGTAGAACAGCAAATTTTACATGCGACTTTTGTATGGCATTCTCATAAACAGGTCAAAATTTGAGGTTGAAAAGATAGGACCTGCAGACTTCAAGATTTTCACTGACGCATTGTTTTAAGCTTAATAAATGAAAAACGCCCATTAATTATCCTTTTTATTGATTGCGTTCAGTAGTTGAACCTTCCCGAATAATTGCTGTGTTACAGTTTCCATTCATAGAGGCCCCTCATTGATAACCGGAGCCATAAATGCTCATTTCTGAACTCCAGTATGCAGATCTTACTTAAACATATCTATTAGCGCATTGATAAGAAACATTGTAGAAAACAGCGTTCAAATTTGGCGGCTTAAGAATCTTATAAATTACTACCTGAGCCCCATTTGACACTACATAGAACCGCCATCACCAGGACTATAAATATGATTCCAAAAATGCACCGAGTGAATTATAATGCTTAAACTCTGCTTTAACTGCGATATCCCTCTTTCAAACGAGTTACATACACCCCCTCAAGAAAATATTCGTCTGCGTTTAAAAAAATTCCAGCAGCCAAATTAATGGAAGGAAAAATCTAATTTTTTGGACATAATGTTAATACAGTTTACATGTTTTGGCGGTTTTTCAGATAGTTCATTTTATCAGTTTTCAAGATTATTTTACATGCATTAAGTAGAACTTCTTTTGTGTGCATTACTCGATTTTGCGGCGAAAATAGAATTTTATTTGACGGAGGAATAAGATGTCAAAATAGGGAATTTTCAACGCTTTTTCTGAATTCTTCATTTTCGGCTCAATTTTTTACGAATTTATTTTTCCACCAGTTTAAGTCATATCTCGATGCAAGTGTGTGGATGTATATACAAAAATTCTCTACCTATTTTTATGTGAGCCCAGGCCGGAGACGCTATTGAGGGCCCTAAGCCCAACTTGAAGACCTTAAGCCGCAAAGCGTAGCCGAGGGAAGTTTTTTAGACGTAGAGGATCGGAGCAACTGCGAAGCAATGACAGGGTGTAGCCGTAGGATCTTCCAGTCTGAAACGCCAATAATCAATACTTACATGTCGAATTCTGCTACTAAATCAACTCCTCATTACCTCCTTCGTCGATTCCGTAAATATTATAAGTGACATAGCCTTATTGACGTATACGGAATTCTGTCCCTGGTGTAACTTAACCCCAGTAGTAGAATAACTATAATGTTAAAACTGTCCGAATCAGTTGTTTATGCTGACTCATGAATATGAGTCAACTATTAGCAAGTAGTGGCATGCTTCCTCTGTATTATAACAGATTGTAAAATGTTCCCCGCTTGAACACAAAATGTAATCTAGTCTTTAAAGAAACAAACACAGGAAATACCAGCGATCAGAGCATAATAAATTACGCCACAGTTATATTATACAAAGGAGAAAACAGCCGAGCTTACCCAAGTAAAACACCGTGTATCCCGCTGGAAGACTCGTAACTAACTACCCTATGCAAAATGACGCTATAGCTAGTAACCTGCTCGCCGAGCGACTAACACGCTACCTCGCGCGAAAATATCGCGATCCCGCAGCGCCAAACGCTCGGTGTGAACTTAGAAGACATAAATCAGAACAGACAGCAAGCGCGATACACAAAATTTAAACGTTAGCAAATTAGTACAGCACAAGTAAAATTATTCTGTCGGACCCTTTATGGCTCCGTGTTTCTTTGCTGTATCCAAATTGTGTACCCTAAATGAAACCCTTTGAGTAAATATCCAATCTCTTCAAAAGCACAAACTGGGAGTAAATCAGAACTGCCTTTTTTCTCTAAGGTCAGCTGTTTACTGCTGACCTCTGCAGAACACGCACGTATCAACAGAACACAAAGCTTGAAGGTGGAACGCGTGTTAATTCAGGTAAAGACATTACTTTGGCCCTCATTGTGTGCTGCTTGTTGGCGGAAACCACTTTGCAAGGCGTTATGGCACACGGTGGTTCCCCCGTTTTCATTAAATTAGCCGCAGCAGCAGTTTTAATAGCTCTTTACGTCCATGCAGCGCCTCCATAACTCTGCATGACTTAATTAAAGTCCAGTGCCTCTGGCCTGAAGAAGGTGTGACGAAGTTATAACTTTCCAAGTTTACCAGCCATGTAGAGTTACAATCCACTAAAAGTAAATTTTGGGTGCTATGAGAAATAACACCAACAGAAAAGGTAAAACTTTCAGTTTTAGGTTCCTTGGGTGGGAAAGTGACCTGAGAAACAGGATCCTAAGGGGATATCGAAGTAAAAAGAACAAAATGAAATCTGTTATTGAACCATCACGCGACTGTATTCGCCCGTTGGCATTTAATTTCATATAAAACTTTGTATTTCTGTTTACATCCTACCAACTATGATAAATGTTCATAATGTATAATGTTTTACATTATATCATACAGTTTAGAACGAGATTTCAGCATAGCGTCAGTGTTTAGCAATTGCACCCACATGCACTACGTGATCAAAAGTATCCGGTCACCTGGCTGAAAATGAGTACAAGTTCGTGGCGCCCTCCATCGGTAATGCTAGAAGTTGGTGTTGGCCCACCCTTAGCCTTGATGACAGCGTTCACTCTCGCAGGCAACTTTCAATCAGGTGCTGGAAGGTTTCTTGGGGAATGGCAGCCCATTCTTCTCGGAGTGCGGAACTGAGGAGAGGTATCGATGTAGGTCGGTGAGGCCTGGCACGAAGTCGGCGTTCCAAAACATCCCAAAGGTGTTCTATAGGATTCAAGTCAGGACTCTGTGCAGGCCAGTCCATTACAGGGATGTTATTGTGTGTAACCACTCCGCCACAGCCCGTGCAGTATGAACAGGTGCTCGATCGTGTTGAAAGATGCAATCGCCATCCCCGAATTGGTCTTCAACAGTGGGAAGCAAGAAGGTGCTTAAAATATCAATGTAGATCTGCGCTGTGATCGTGCCACGCAAAACAACAAGGGGTGCAAGCAGGGGCGTAGCGTCAATGGATGTGAGAGATGTGTTACATAACCTGCAATTTTCCTAAAAATGGTGACAAATTGGTGTTCATTGTAATTTTGTGGTACACAACATTCTAATATCATTAAAAATCGAGCTTACCTAAATATTATAATTTGAATTCGCGCCACGCTGCGATAACTTGAACGCAGCCTGTATCGAGACAAGGCTCTGGTCAACGGCAACTGCCATCAGCTGGAGGAAACTGGTGCTGTGTGCTTGATCTGGTAACCCATGGTATGTACTGAGTTGGAGTACATCTTGTATTAAAAATCGTGCTCATACAGTTGCTTTATAAACGTGAATAGGGAGTAATTCGCGAGTTGTTTTGTTTCTTGTATGTGTGTTTCTTCAATTATGAAAATTGGAGCGGGCTTTGGACACTTGGTTACTCATTATCAGAGCAAATATAGGTGAATATTTGCGTGTTCTGGGAGGAAGGTATGCACACAGGCAGTGTACATCCGAGAGGTCACGAAGTACTTAAGAGCTACAATAGCAAACAATACATTGTTTCAGTGCGGTTGTGGCAACGAAAATGGAAACAAACTGTTGTGTGATCGACAAGCTCAAGCTAAGAAGCTTCCAGTCATTAAATTTCTCTGAAAAGAATTTGTAATTAAACCAGGTCCTCCAAAGCCCATACTCAGTATTACAACTAAGATTAAAAAATGTGTAAGGCATTTCAACATCAAAGTTTATGAAAGTGAGTCATGGTTGTGTTTCGTTGGTCATGACTTTATTCAAATGAAAAGTGCGTCTGGAATTCCAACGGTTATAAAGATTTAAATAACATTTATAAGGCAGCCAAAAAACAACTAAAACATTTAGGGAAACTCCCAGAATAGAATTTTCTTTGGATAGTCAGTATAAGCTCTCAGTTGAACAGCATAACAAGGAAAAAGGAATAGAGCTTTACTTTCTCACTTTGTAGGGCTATAATTGTTTTTTAGGAAAGCAAGCACTTGCTCTTCGTGGTCGTAATAAGAATGAAGGATCTTCAAACAGGGACAACCTTATTGAGTATTTAAGTGGATTAGCAATATATGACACCTCTCTAAAAGAGCACTTGGAAAAGTCGACTGTTTTTCGTGCAACTTCACCTGATATAAATAATGACTTCATTTTAACTGTGAGTGCCGTCATGATGCGTGAAATTAAGAAGGAATTTCTGGTGCCTTCTTTGCTTCATTGATATTAGATGAAACCCCTGACATAAGTAGTAAACAGCTCTACCGTTTTGCGATACATAACTATTGACAGAAATGTTAAAGAGAGATTCATTTGCTTTGCAGATGTAAGTTCTGAGAGAAAATGAGATTCTCTAGCTGAGATATTGCCTATCTGAGATTGAATATATTGATATGGGCAATTCTGTTTAGTTTGGGTCATATTTTAACGAATTTCACAATATACGTTGAGTTGCATACCCGAGTCTGATAATCAGGCTACGCCACTGGGTGCAAGCCCCCTCCAGGAAAAACACGACCACACCATAACACCACCACCTCCGAATTTCACTGTTGGCACTACACACGCTGGCAGATGACGTTCACCGGGCATTCGCCATACCCACACCCTGCTGTCATCGGATCGCCACATTGTGTACCGTGATTCGTCACTCCACACAACGTTTTGCCACTGTTCAATCGTGTAATGTTGACGCTCCTTACACCAAGCAAGGCGTCGTTTGGCATTTTCCTGCGTGATGTGTGGCTTATGAGCATTCGTTCGACCATGGAATCCAAGGTTTCTCACCTCACGCCTGACTGTCATAGTACTTGGAGTGGATCCTGATGCCTGTGTGATGGTCTGGATAGATGTCGGCCTATTACTCTTTACCACCCTCTTCAAATGTCGGCGGTCACTGTCAGTCAACAGACGAGATCGGCCCGTACGCTTTTGTGCTGTACATGTCCCTTCACGTTTACATTTCACTATCACATCAGAAACAGTAGACCTAGGGATGTTTAGGAGTGTGGAAATCTCGCGTACAGACTTCTGACACAAGTGGCACCCAATCACCTGACTACGTTCGAAGTCCATTCTGCTGTTTCACGATGTCTAATGACTACTGAGGTCGCGGATGTGTAGCAGGCAGTAGGTGGCAGCATAATGCACCTAAGATGAAAAACGTATCTTTGTGGGAGTGTCCGGATACTTTTGATCATATAGTGTATGTAACCAACAGGAGGAAGGGATAAGGTGAGGGAGTACAGAGGTGGCCGAATTTTATGACCGCAGGCATCACGCAGGCAGAGCCCCTGTGGCTTTCAGATATAGCATTTCGAAATTACCTCTCCTCAACGCCCTCTATTCGCAAGGACGTTTTCGAACACAAGATTTCCCTCAAGGCCCCCCTTCAATAAGTACCGACCTGATCGGGTAGAGAGTTCTCCTAGAGCACGTCCACCACCATACGTCGCTCAATACATCCATCGCGTCTGGCCCGGCAACTGTGAAAGATGAAGCAGGAATTTAAATGAGAGAGACAGGCAGCGTTCAGGGTCTATAATAATCCATTCCAGCTTTTGTCTAGCGATCAGGAAAAATATGAGAAAGCCCTCAGTGAGAATGGCCGGTCACCTCGGCTTGGAACTCAGGATTCTCCGAATTCGATATCAGACGCCACCTCCTGAGTCATTGCTCGGTTTCAGTGTATTATATATATTGTTACATGGCCGGGTGATTGCCAAAAGGTTCCCAGAAAATTACTAAATTTGGATCACCCCCAATACACACATGAGAGAACGTAGCTTTACAAACGTCGAGAGGACCGGAACCTTGGTGTCTACATTTAGGAGAAGGCGTGAGGTTCTTTGACAAATATATACAAATATCACATCACACACACGCACACACACACCTGTAATTTATTGGTAAAGCACTTGGTGAATCTACATTTCACTCAAGGAAACAAACGAATGAGGGGAGATGCCTCGCCGTCGAGGACTGGCCACACGCGACCTGCTTCTTACACACTCACACAAAAGTGACGCTAACTATATATCCCTCTCTCCAACTGTGGCCAGGCAAGCTAGCTAGCCAGAGCTGGCGTCATACCAGGCGGAGATTCAAATAAAGCCTACTCTCTCTGGCGTGGTCCGCGCCAAAGGAGGAACCTTTAAGCCGAAAGAAATAATCATTCACCCAATAATGCTGTCGACAATGTGATACAATAATGCGTCTGGTATGAAAATGCTTACTGATATGCTTCAATATTATATATATATAATATTATATATATAATATATATATAATATTGAAGCATATCAGTAAGCATTTTCATACCATACCATATATATATTGTAGGCTGAGAAAACCAAGTGTATGAGCAGTTTTTGCTATCACAGCAGGATTTGTTCATTCATATCCTTTATTTACCGGATTATCATTAAGTTCTAGTTATTGTGTACTTCGATATAAATTTTTTAATAATTTATTTTTGTTTGTAATTATAAAGCAAGTCGCTTATTAATTTATATTAGCCATGGTATTGCTGCTTGGTATGTTTTAATTTATTCATCGTTCTAAAATTTCAAGATTATATTGTTATCAAATCTTTAATGTTATATTTTATAAAATACAAATAACGAAAGAACTGCAACTCAAGAGCTGATTAGGGTCCTGGTGCAAGTAGGTATTTCCTAAAAGTCTTCGCCTTGCCTCTTTAAAAGAGTGCCCAAAATAAGCATAAAATCAGACTCTTGGCTATCAGTTACGTTTTCATAGATAAGACCGACTAATAGAATATACAACCCCAAACGAATCCTTTTGTAAAACTATTTTAATTACCTTCAAAGGTGTATTTTCATCGAATGCCATACCTCAATAATAAGTTCATACATAAGAGACATTTTTTTATTTTATCATGTACATAGTAAGTAGGGAAGGTATTGCAGTCCACCCAAAAATGCGATACCGATATTTCGTAGGAAATACGTGTTTTTGAGTCCCCTGAACACACAAAACGTATTTTAGAAAAAGGCGTGTGTGTGTGTGTGACAGCATAACTCAAAAACGAAAAGTCAGATAAATACCAAACTTGGTATTTAAGTTCAACATCCTCCAAGGATGCGACACAGATTTTCAAGAAAATCCTCCCACCCCAAGCTACCCTTTACATGCAACATTTTTCGAAACTATTGAATTTCTAAAAAATGGCTAATGATTTTGATTAAAATAACATATATTAAACATACTTAATTGACAAATAAAATGTATATCTGTAATTCTTTGGGAATAGCCTGTAAAGCCCCCTTCATTCGTAAGGAAATTTGTATAATCTTGTATAACTGGTAAACGTTAAGCGATAAACGAAAATGTACTACACAAAAAAATGTAGATCTCTTTAAAAAACACAATTTATTTCAAATAAGCTTTTTGTGGGACAAGCCACGTCTGAGATATCCGTTATTAACGCTTCGAACTGTTTATTACTTGGTCATCCTCTTAAAGTCAACATAGTTATTTCTCAAAATTGCATAAAAACAGTAAAGAATTGTAAGGCCAGCGTATAACCTCAAGTTCTTAAACATTTGGCATGCACTGTTCTTTGTATCTATAAAGAAGTGTGTAATGTAGTTATTTCTGCAAAGGTTCATTTGGATTAAAATGTAGTAGGCAGAATAATAAGCTTTAGTAAGAATAGTAGTAAGAACTGAATTTTTCAGTCATCTGATTCTACCTTTCCAACCCTGTCCAACACACGGCTTGTGTGAAAGAACAATTAATTCCATTTAGTAAGAATAGTTTGTATAGCCACTAATAAGGATAGAGAGTGGAGAATGTCATGTGAATGTATCACATCAGACTTTTAACTTTCTCTACTTGTAACTATATAGGTAGAGAAAAAGTGAAAATTGAAATTTAGTTTTATTTATGGACACTCATTAACTACTATGGTTCTTAGCGTCCCATTCTTTATTGGGCGTGAAAGACCGGAAATTTTGCTCAGAGGCCTCTTTATCAGGCTTGAGGTTCTTTTACGTGCCGTAAATCTACGACACGGGACCACCGGCTTTACTTCCCTTCTGAAGGAAGCCGTGCTAAGGATTTTTACGCCTGAAAAAAAACCCATCGCCCTTCGCCGGGTTTGAACCCGCGACCTCGGGAACTAGAGGCTAGCACGGTACCACTAGTCCACGGAGAACGACATAGGTAGAGAGGATACTGTATTCCACCAAAAAATTTCGATATGGAGATTTCACTGGAAATACATGTTTTGAGGTCCCCTGAAACAAAAAAGAATTTTGGAAAGAGGTCCGTGTGTGTGTGTGTGTGTGTGTGTTTGTGTGTGTGCGCGCGCGCGCGTGCGGGCGTGCGCGATATCTAAAATAGCTACGAATACTTGCATTTTATGGTAAAGACCAGGATAAAATGAAAATAACGAAAAAATTCTTCAGGTATTCTAAAAATAAATTCTTAATTTGCACTTTGAATATCTGCAAAGCCGCGCATATAAGGGCTAAGCGTGAGTTGCCTTAGTTTCAGGAATCAATATAATGTTATTGATATTTTACAAATTCGAGCTCTCTCTAAAAAATACTATGTGCCACGCGTGTTAAAAGTAGTTTTATTTTGCTCGTAGGATTTCGAAACTCGAGATACGGCCTTCGTTTCGCAAACACTCCGACTCACTTTAACCCTTATATTATAATCTACTATTAAATACAATTGTTCACTAATGTTGAAAGTTTGTAGTTTTTCCTAGTAATTTAAGTTCAAAAAAGAAAAAAGGATTTAAAAGCAAAAATATCCTTACTTTACTTTTTCTGAGAAGTCATCCATTCAAATGCAATAAAACTTTGTAGGTGTTGGCCACGTTGGTAGAGCACCTGCCTGCTGCGCAAGGGGTCCTGAGTTGGATTCCGGCTGGGAAGGTGGGAATTTTTATGTAGTCAAGATTATTCCCTATCCTCGCCAGAGTCTGGAAGTACAAATGTGTGTGTGTGTGTGTGTGTGTGTGTGTGTGTGTGTGCGTGCGCGCGCGCGCTCTAATGATTGAAACCCAAAAAGTACAAGAAACTCAACGACAAGAGAATACGACTTAACAGCATTGCCAATAGGCAGTAAGTTGCAAAGGAAAGGCCGCCGATAAGACCAATGTAGTTAAAGGCAGGGTATAAATGAAACCCAAAAAAATTTGTCAAGTTATTTATAAGTGATGACGAATTGTGTATAGGAAGCTTTTTATTAACTACCCAGTTTTTTTAAATAAAAATTTATATTTTTGTAGCACTAAATGTATTGCTACTCATAAATATAAATACTATTATTTTCAAAATATAGAAATTGCTAACAGGATTATTTATTGCACACATTTAGAAGAGACTACCAAATTTCACTGCTCTGAGTCAAGTAATTTCAGAGAAACGGGGCATTATTTGTGAAAAATTGTCATCAAGAAAAGGGTGCAAGATATTGTACATTTTTAACTTTGGTAGATGAGGTAAATTTACGTAATAGCGTTCACTAATATACACAAAAAAGCGCAGCACAAAATAAATTATTTAGTATTAGCCTAGATGTATTTGCACTAAGAAGTGTTAACAGCCCATGCTGCGACATTCAAGTTAGCAGGTTCAATTATTATGTTGATTTTACTCCCCGGTTTTATACTATAAAACAAACGACAGAATTGAGCCTTTCCTGGTTTATTTTTGTTCTGTATCACAATTATTATTTTAAAAGCTTAAAATAGTATCATAGTTTTAATTTGATCATTATATCCTAACTATATGCTTATTTACTCTTTAAAAGCAGCAGAAAATTTTTAATTCGATTATAACTGGCAACTCTCACGGACTGATATTCCTCTGGCTGAATGATATATACATAGAGGTGGAAAATTGCAAGTTATTTAATATGAATTTAACCGACCTTCATCAACTTTTTCCTGTCAGTAGTGTTGACAAAATTACTGCTTTTCTTTATTA
Organism: Deroplatys truncata; assembly: GCA_030765065.1. Taxonomy (NCBI): domain Eukaryota; kingdom Metazoa; phylum Arthropoda; class Insecta; order Mantodea; family Mantidae; genus Deroplatys; species Deroplatys truncata. The sequence goes on from CM060979.1 coordinate 93,370,990, forward strand.
TACCTGAAATCAGGTTTAACCGGGTTTGGATCTCGCAGAAGAAAAAATGTTAAAGTCAGCAATAATTAACCTCCAATGGTCTTCGTCATTAACCCCTCAGTTTTTAAGACTCGACAAATTTATTTCTCCCTCAGTTTATACCATATACCATGGAAATTATAAGGTATAATATGAAAAAGGCTGCTGTAATAATGTATATAAGATAAACGTATATACACCACATATAAAACAGTTTAAAAATGGGTGTAATTTTCAAAATACGATGATAAAAGCAAGAAAAACAATCTAAATCATATAACTGTAATATAGTTTGTTCTTAAAAAAGTAGTCTTCTATCCCTTAATTGGTCACTAGAACTTTTGTAAACTGGAGACGAATAATAATTAACTATTAATTACTGTATATGTTTCTTAGTGTGCAATTTATTTCCTGACTTGGCAAAAACGTTGATATCCTAGATACCATGGTTCCTTTCTCGCCCAAACACAGAAGTCTAAAAGATTTTTCGATAGTTCCAAAAATAATTTTTACGTCATTGTGATTGTGTGTGTTTCAGTTGTCAAATTAAGGGATCACATCACTAGCAGTTAGTGAATATTAGTAAAATTTAAATTTTGATTACATGTACAACTCTAAAAACTCTCAATTTAAAAACCTGATGTAATACATTCACATGACCTCTACTCTTTACGTTTATTAGTGGATATACAAACTATTCTTACCTAACCTTATTTTTCTATCTACTTTATTCTAATCCAAATAGACCTTTGCAGAACTAGCTATATTACGCAAAGGGAACAGACATAGTCAAATGTTTAAGAACTGCACGCTATACGTTGCCTTAAAATTCCATACTGTTTCCATGCAATCGCGAAAAACAACTGAATGTTGGCAAGACTTAAAAAAAACGGTTGTCTTGAATTCGAATCATTAATAACGAATATTTCGGAAATGGCTGACGCCACAATAAAGTTATTGAAAATAAATTGCTTATTTTGGAGAGATATACAGTTTTTCTCTAGTGCGTTTTTGTCCATGGCTTAACGTTTACGAGTTATACGAGATTATACAACATTATTTCTTTCAGGCTATTCCACAGAATTAAAGATGGACACTTTATGTGTAATGTAAATATCTTTAATATATGGTGCTTTTATCAAAACGTTAGAGCTATCTTTTATAAAATAAAAGATTTCAAAAATATTCCATATAAATGGTAGCTCGAGGCAAGGAGATTCTTAAGAAAATCTTCGTATCGTATGGTTGGAAGATATTGTACTTAAATATGAAGTTTGGTATTTATCATACTTTTCATTTTAAGTTATGATTTATTTATCATTGTGTTTTATTAGATTCTTTTTCTTATTGTTATTTTCTTTGATAGTATTTATTTTTGGAATAATTTTTATTTTAAATGATTTAATTGTTTTTATTGAATGAGAGATTATTAGATTAAACACGTTTCTAAGTTATGCTGTTCACACACACACGACGTTTTTTTTAAAAAAATCCTTTTTGTGTTCAGGGGGCGTCAAAACATATTTCCAGTGTAATCTGAACAATGACTTTTTGGACGGAATTCAACACCTCCCTTACTCACTATACGCAGTAAGTAAAAAAATCTAATGTGTTACATTTGCATGACTTTCTCTATCCTTTAACTATTTTTATTGAGCTTATTTTCTATCTAATATTCTTTAAACGAAATAAACCTTGCAGAAATAGCTACACTACACACTTCGTTATTGATACAAAGGGAACAGCGATAGCCCAATGATTAAGAACTGGACGTATACACTAGCCTTAAAATTCCATACCGTTTTAATGCGATCGCGAGAAATAATGAATGTCGACAGGACTTCAAGAGAATGACCAAAAAATTAACAATTCGAACATTTAATAAGGGATATCACAGAAGTTGCTTATACAAAGAAAGAACTTATTTGAAATAAATTGTGATTTTAAAGATATCTACATTTTGTGGTACGTTGTCGTTTATCACTTAACATTTGTCAGTCAAATAAGATTATACAGGACTTCACAGGCTCTTCCCAGAAAATTCTGCAAAAGTTTATTTGAATTAAAATGAAGTAGATATAAAATAAGCTTTCGTGCGACTAGGTTTTACACCCACTAATAAACGATAGAGGGCAGAGAAAGTCATGTGAATGTATCACAATTTTTTTACATGCAATAAGCTAAGTCTGCAATGATAAGCTTTCTTTTTTTTACAAAAAACAGACTTTTTTTTACATTTGTTTGGAACACAAACACGTTAACTAGTAAAACTTGCCTCTTTAAAACATAGAACCACCTTAAAATTCTTGTTACTAAGAAACGACCCCTGAATCGTGTATGCACAGAAATAGACTTTGGCCTACTCAGATAAATACAGCTTATACTTATAGCAAGTAGAGGAAGTATTGTATTCTACCCAAAAATTCGCTGTCGAGATATCACCGGAAGTACATGTTTTGAGACCCCTTGAGCCCAAAAAAGCATTTTTAGAAATAGGGCCCTATGCATGTGTGTGCGCGTTTGCGCGTGTGTGTGAACGAAAAATCTAATAAATACTAAACTTCTTGGTTTGTAGCTTCAGTGTCTTCCAGAGATGTAACACAAAGATTTTCAAGGAAATCTCCCACCCGTGACCCTGTACTTGAAAACCATTTCGAAACTTTTGATTTTCTCTACAATGGCTCTTAAGGATTTGGATTAAAATACCAGTGTTTAAGATGATTGTATGACAAATAAAATGCATATCTTAATTTTTTGGAGATAGCCTGTGAAGTCCTCTTCATTTTGAATAAATTTTGTATTATTAGTAAACCATAAGACATATGTAAGATCTTGCTTCACAAAATAATGTAGATTTCGTTAAAGTACGCAATTTATGTCATTCCAAATTAAATTGTTTGCGGCGCTAACCATTTATCATTTAACAAGAGATATTTTTGTTCCTGGTTTGAACTTTCAAATACTTGCACAATTTTCAAGAGAAAAATCGCTATACTTCTTTATTTTCTCTTGGCCAGGCAAAGAGAACGGAATTTTAAAGGCATCACATTGCGACCCACTCTTAAAAGATTTGACTGTCGCTTGAGCCTATTTTATTCACTTAGAAGAACAAGCGTTTGTAAGAATAGTTTATTGAAGAATTGGTAGAGTGAATATAACACATCAGATTGTTATAAATTTATTTTCTGAAAGTTTTAAAAGATTTTAAAATAAGAGATGAAACTTAGATAAAGCAATATAGACAAAGCGTTACAAAATTACTCCTTCCGTTGTCTTCTAAGTTGACGGTTTTACTCTTAAAGTTCTATTTTTGCATCTGGTTGTCTAAGCAATGTCGCCTTCGTCTATCACTTCCAATATATGGACAATGACATCCGGGGGTTACCTTATTGTATTATATGATGACTGGACCCATTTCTAGGTAGAGGCCCCAGCGGGCGGAGTCCGTTACCTCTGATGATAGGGTCATGAGGAGGATGGCGGTGAAATGAGAGGACCTACGGCTTTTACTGTGGACTCCGAACCATGTTGGGCCTTGGGTATACTTCACATGGGCAAGTCAAATGAAAGCGTGGTTAAGGCCGACTTAAAATCGCCACCCCCAGAGCCGGGGATCGAACCCCGTACCCTCAGTACGAGAGCCGGAGACAAAACCACTGCACTACCTAGGGGCTCTTGCAACGGTTAACGCTACATTTGTATTCATTTTTAATAATTTTTCTTAACACTTTCGCTCATTCAAAATCTTCCATACGATGGCACTTTTCTCTCAACGACACTGAAGCTTTAGATACTTTTTGAAAAGCCAGAGAATTAAAATTAAAATTATCGACTAAATCTATAACTCTCTGCTATGACATAACATAATGAATAAAGCAAACGGCTGCCAATTAGGGTCGTAAGGAAACTGAATTATCCATGGTGATTATAACAAGGCACTTATAAATAAAGTAATATTTCAAGATGAAGACAAAGTTAAAATGAAATTATTCAAAATTCAGCATTTTGGAGCCTAAGTGCTGCCATTTTCGCTTCATGCTTTCTTCAGATTAAATGTTTCCCAATGATCGGTTGCATTACCACGGCAATTAATTTCCAAGCAATGAAACGTTTTCAACTGGAATGCCGCAGCTAAGCTCAGCTGCATGGCTATTGATCAGTTCGGTTAGACAATCAGCAGGAAGGACTGTGTTCAGTTCCCAAGCATGGCAAAGGCCCAAATGACATTCCCTCATCCCTCGTCGCTAAAGGTCCTAAAGCAATATATTCTTCTCCCGAGAGCGCAATAAAAATCGTCGCCTTCGGTCATAAATAGCTCTGAATCTGCTTTAATACATTTTATTGCGTTATTTGATCTGATTTTGTTTCCGTGCTTCTTTGTAGACTATGTATATATGCATACATATCGTTAGCTGCAAAAGCAGATTATTATTGCGCTCAAAGAACGGGGTTCTCAGTGATCTGAACTTAATGGAATTCGATTCAGCAATAACCATAGAATTGTGCTAATAAAAATCATGTAGCTTGAAAGCTAATTTGAAGCGATAGCTTTCCCCTGCGTTTATTTCTTCTGTTTCTACCATTTTTAGGTTCCTGAATGAAATTTAATTGGTTAAAATATACTTAAACAACGAAATCACTGTTCACATTTAAGATATTGTGACGCAGAGGTTACGGTCCAACTTTCCAGAGGTTTCACGGGGTAGTTTGAAGAGATAAATAGTCGCGGTAGCGCTCTGGCCCAGCATAAACACCATAAACGCTACCGACAAGTAACCAGAACCTTCTAGAAGTTTCTCTAACCCTCGTCTCCAGAACATTCTAGAATGTGGAAACTTCCAGCGGCATATATAAGTCAGCGTGTTCGCGAGTAAGCGAGTTAGTGGGTTGGGAGTGCATTTCTGCTGCGACATCAAGTACGGTTCTACAAGCAAGTTTCTGATAAGAGTTGTGAGTGCTGCTTCCGCGAGAGATTAAGGACGTCTTGTGTTCGACTCCCCAGCGAGTGAAGTGACCTAAGAGGAGGCTACGTTGTGCGTATTTCATTACATTGCGAAGAAAATGAAGTGACGGGGGAAACTGAACTAGTTGAACTAGTGAAGTGACTGTGACCTAAGTGAAGTCACAGGAAATTTTAAACTATATCACATTAGTGAAGTGGCAGTGAGAACTTAGTGAAAAGCTGGATAGTCACAATATCGTACAGCTCGTAAAAACTGACAACGTTTATGAGATAGTTTAATTTCTCTTTCTTCATCGATCGGTTGAAATGCAAAAATGTGTAATTCTGTAGCTATCAACTTCAAATTTTATGCGATAATTTCCATTTGCGCAATAAATGAAACACCAAATTTAGAACCTCTAAATTAAACCATTATTGAGAATTTACCAAAGTTTCTAATTTTAGGTTCTAATTTTGCACTTTTTCAAAATGCTCCTTGCAATGAACGGTTACAGATGTCTGGATTAAAATGTAATTTCTGTACCACCATTAAACCATAATAAACAAATCCAACTCGGACGTTTTGAGGAAATATTTATTAGTTTGTCTGTAAAAAAATCTCCAACATTGATGCCATGCTTTTCCTCGTGTTTTTGCATTAAGTAGTGTATAAAATACTTGACTGCACAATCACTATGTACTCTGTCACAGAAACAGATCAGTTTCTTTAAGAGTTCTCCACCCATGCTAAAATTGCAGGAAAATTTGTTGGGATTTGCATCACATGCAGCTACTTGAATTTTGCAATATATTGAAAAAAGATTGGAGAAAAAGACGTATGAAGATAAAGCAAAATACATGTGCAACGGAGCCCCCGTATGATCATAGATCTTAAACGTACCTGTACAATAATATAACAAAACTAATAATTATAGATTACAGCATCAGTTTACATAACTCGCGAGATTTTATGTCAAAACCATATAAGTGAAGTGTTATTTAAATCGTGTCAAGAATTATTAAAAAGGAGTGAATAAAAAATTAAAATCTGTGTAAGCCTACATTCTTCAGTCGCACCACTTCTTGCTAAGACATTCATATCTCTAAAAATAAATACTGCTGCAGCCAAGGCGAACATAAATATACTATATTTAAAGAAACATTCAAAATACAATGTTAATATTTTTTAAACATCTTTTGGGGCAAAGGCCACCGGAAACTTTTTACCATACGTGCGGTTGCAACTACTTCAAGTTCGGCTCCCCAACAGTCGAAATATAATACATCTTCAAACTGCCTTTCCATACATAGCAGCAATCACCTATCTCACCATTCTATATTGAACGTGAAAGACGGCAATTTTGCTCAGAGGCCCCTTTATCAGCCTTGAGGTTCTTATACGTGCCATAAATCTACGACACGGGACCACCGGCTTCACTTCCCTTCCGAAGGAAGCCATGCTAAGTATTTTTACGCCCGAAAAAATCCATTACCCTCCGCCGGATAGGAAGCCGCAACCTCGGGAATTAGAGACTAGCATGGTAACCACTACACCACGGAGGACGACAAAAGTACATTCCGGTACCGGATTTAATGTCGCTTTTATACTTTCTCTACTACGTAGAGTAAGTAGGGGAAGTATTGTATTCCACCCAAAAATTCGATACCGATATTTCACCGGAAATACATGTTTTGAGACACCCTGAATCCAAAAAAAAACATTTTTAGAAACATGTCCGTGTGCGTGTCTGTGTATCTGTTTATCTGTGAACAGCATAACTCAGAAACGAACAGTCGGATAAACACCAAACTTTGTATTTAGGTTTAGTATCTTCCAGAGATGCGACACGAAGGTTTTAAAGAAAATTCCCCCACCCCAGATTACCCTTTACATGGAAACTTTTTCGAAAACTTTAATCTTCTATAAAATGGCTCTAACGATTTTGATTAGAATTTCATATGTTTAAAATATTTTTATGACAAATGAAATGTATATATCGAATTTTTTGGGATTGTCTCCAAAAGTATTCTTCATTGTGAACGACTTTTGGTAAACTGGTAAACCATAAGAGATAGACAAAATTTTACTACACAAAAAATGTAGATCGCGTTAAAATACACAATTTATGTCATATACTTTTTTTGTTGAGTGAACCATTTTCGAGATATTGCTTGTTATTCCCTTAAATTTTCCAATAATTATACTTTTTTCTCAAATTCGTTATTCAATTTAATGCGCCACATAGCAACCAGCGCTTAAAATATTTGACTACCGCTTAAAACCTACCATATTCCCCTTGCATCTACAAGAAAATTAGCAATAAGATTAACATCTGGATTAACATGAAGCATATGGAGAATAAGCGTTGGTAAAAATAGTTTGTACAAGAGTAGAGAAAGTCATGTGAGAGTAACACATCAGATTTTTTTTAAAATCGTGGTAAAATGCACTTTAAACACACTTCTCGAGAAAACCTTAGTTTTAATCTTCAACGAAACTTCCGTATAATAGCTATAAGGAATATTTACATTATGTCTGAAAACTAAGTTTAGTCGAATACTGACGACAGCACCAATAAAACTGTAATTCATTAAAAGTTCTTCCCACCGAGCAAACCTTTAGAGAGGGAGAAACCTCGAAGCCTAGTTTATACAACCTTCAATTATTACAGTTCTTGGTGCGTTGTCTTTGTGGTAAAGTATTTTTGTAGGCCGTTTTCGCTATTTTGTTTTCAGTTAATTTGCCAAAACGTCCAACCGAGATGCTTAATAGGTTCTAATTGCACTTCAAATTAAACCTAACAATTAATTAATAACCTTCGTCAATAAATTCCATGAGAAATTCGCACTACTAATAGAAAATCAAAAAGTAATAAAGGATGTTTCTATCTTTATTTTTGTTATTTCTTTTTCTAAATAATCTACCGAAATTAATATCTAGAATTAAAAAATAAATAAAAATCATAAGGAAGAGTAAGAGATAATTGACTCAACAGGTTAGAGAAAGATTTAGTACATTTAAGGTGCTCTTTCGATTCTACTCTTTCGATTTGCGTATATGATGGTGGAGCCATGTTTCATCCATTCTAACACATCGAAACAAAAAGTGCAAAAGGTCATGATTCAACTTCGCCAAAAATTACATTAGAATTTAGGTATAATGATCACGCATTGTCTCACTTTGTATTTATTTGTATAAACCCTTCATGCAAAAACAAATAATCTTCAACGAGATACAGAATCCCGATAAACACCATCCAGCCCAAGGTTTTTCTGAGTGCTTGCTCAAGTTAGATTTCATCAACTTTATTCATGAAGCTCTTTGTTTCCTTTTTACTTTCTCTAGTACGTAAAAGTAAGTAGTGGAAGTATTGCATTCCATCCAAAAATTCGATACCGATATTTAATAAATAAATGTTTTGACGCCCTCTGAATCCAAATAAGGATTTTTGGAAACATGTGCGTGCATGCATGTGTGTGAATAGCGTAACTCAAAAACGCAAAGTTGGATAAATACAAAACTTAATATTTAGGTTCAATATCTCCCAAACATGCGTCACGAAGATTTACAACAAAATCCCCCATCCCAACTAACCCTTTACATGGAACATTTTTTTGAAATTTTTGAATTTCCAAAAAATGGCTGTAACGATTTTAATTCAAATACCATATAGTAAAGAGATTTACACGACAAATAAAATGTATATCTTGAATTTACGGGGAATGGACTATAAAGTTCTCTTCGCTCGGAAAGAATTTTGTGTAGTCTTGATGACTGGAAAACGTTAAGCGCTGGACGAAAACGTACTACATAAAAATATAGGTCTTTTTAAACCACACAATTTATTTAAAATAAGTTCTTTGGTGGAAGACGTTTCCAAGATATCCGTTCTTAAAGGTTCAAATGTTCATTTTCTTATAGATTTAGCATTCAGTTGTTTCAGGCGATCACATAGAAACAGTATCGAATTTTAAAGCCAGCATATGTTGCCAGTTCTTAAAAATTTCACTCTCGCTGTTCTCTTTGTATCTATAACGAAATGCGTAATGCAGCTATTTCTGCAAAAGTTTATTTGGATTAAAATGTAGCAGATAGAAAGATAAGCTTGAGTAATAATAATTTGTATACCCACTAAGAAACGATAGAGGGTAGAGAAAGTCATGTGAATATATCACATGAGATTTTTCCTAACTGTACGCAATAAATGATACCTAATGTTGTTGTTTTCAAAGCTCCCCATATGGTCAATGACCTTCGGGAAGTCTCCTTCCACTAAGCGGATGACTGAACCCATTTATTACCTGACAGCCATCCTCGGATGATGCCCGTTACCTCCAATGCTAGGTAATGAGGATGGCGATGGAACGAAACTTCCACTTATATAGGTTTTACCTTGGACATCAAATCACATTGGGCCTTGGGATATTTCCTGGATAGAAGCAACAGCTACTGATCCTAAGCACAGTCGAGTGCATGGAATTGTGCCGATATAATATGCAGTGGTTTATGTTGATAAGGAAAGACTAAATCGCTTTGGCACACCCAAACCCTCTAGCAGGTTCTAATACTCCACTTAATGTTTTACTTCCATCTTTACCTTTGCTCCTGAGCCTGAAACCGACACGTGTTCATAGGTTAATATTTGAGTGCCAAACGTTTGACATCAAACCAATACGAGACGGACTCATCCAGGCACTATTGTGGACCGTGTTGGGAAGCATGACTTCAGTCATTCAGGTGAAATGTCACCACACTCCTTCCCTTTCGTAACTCGCCAAGGCCTGGCCTTCGTTCATATGCTAGTGCGTGTGTGTAGCATTTGAATTCAAAAAAATAAGAGATTGGGCTTACTAATGGCTGGAATAGAACACAGATAGGATGTTTCTGCCAACATTAAATAAAGAAAGCATCGGCACATTTCCATGTACTTGACTGTACGAGAGTTGTCGACGAAACCACTGAGTTACCCTGGCCACAACTAGCTTCTATGCTATTTGAAGAGAAACGCAAGGTTTTTGAGGAGGTAATGGAAATATAAAATATCTAGATTATTACTCTCTTCATTGACGTTTCGCTAAGTGCCGTAATTCGAGTAAATGTCGTGGTAATTCGACAGCATAATCAAGCCCGCAACAACAATATTACTGGAGTAAGTTGCGTGGATATGTCTTTCTGTTTCCATTCTCAACCATCTGTCTATAGCACGTGATAATATTCATTCCACCCAAAATTTCGATAGTTAGATTTCGCCGAAAATACATGCTATCAAGACCAAGTAGGCGCCTTTTAAATGTGTGTACGTGTACGTGAGAGAGAGAAACAGACCCTTGATTTGAGTCAGACGCTTTTAAGCATGCAGGCGAATATTTTCAGCAAAGTTTCCTACTCCCTCTACATGAAAAAATTAATATTCGTTATTTTTAATTCTCTCAAAAATGGTTCTTAACGGTTTGATCAAAACGCCGTATATTTAAATAATTTATATAAATAATGCATTTTTGTTAAATTATCTGTGAATAGCCTCTAAAGCTCCCCCTCATACTAATTTATTTGGTACAATTTGCAAAAATGGGAAATAAGGAGGTAGACAATTCTTACTACATATGTGTCAAAATTGTTTGTAGCATCAGTCGTTCTTTTAATATTCTATGTTACGTGTTTACACTTTACCAGGCAGTTTTGCTTAAAATAAAATAGCTTCTAGTCAAAAATAACGTGGATATGGATAAAAAATTATTTATATATGAATACTGTAATACACAACGAGTGTATCTAAATTTTTAATCAGGGAATAAAGTCGTGCGAGTGTTCACATCAGTTTTTTTTCTGTAATTTCTCTGCAGTTTTGCCTTTTCCTGAAGAGACAATTGTCAGGTAACACTTACCATTGCCTCTCTTAGCGTCATGACGACTTATGGGTATTAAAATTATTAAGGGAAGAAAAACAAATATCTGTGTTGTAGCCGCTTCATGTTAAACATTTGCAGAGGTGTGAGTGGGCGGTTCCGGGATCGATCCCAGGACCTCCCAAATGCGGACCACAGACGTAAATGCTTGATACATCCCGCTCAGTAGAATAGAGAGACAGAGAGACAGAGAGACACAGAGACACAGAGAGATAGAGATAGATAGATAGATAGATAGATAGATAGATAGATAGATAGATAGATAGATAGATAGATAGATAGATAGATAGATAGATAGATAGATAGATAGATAGATAGATAGATAGATAGATAGATAGATAGATAGATAGATAGATAGATAGATAGATAGATAGATAGATAGATAGATAGATAGATAGATAGATAGATAGATAGATAGATAGATAGATAGATAGATAGATAGATAGATAGATAGATAGATAGATAGATAGATAGATAGATAGATAGATAGATAGATAGATAGATAGATAGATAGATAGATAGATAGATAGATAGATAGATAGATAGATAGATAGATAGATAGATAGATAGATAGATAGATAGATAGATAGATAGATAGATAGATAGATAGATAGATAGATAGATAGATAGATAGATAGATAGATAGATAGATAGATAGATAGATAGATAGATAGATAGATAGATAGATAGATAGATAGATAGATAGATAGATAGATAGATAGATAGATAGATAGATAGATAGATAGATAGATAGATAGATAGATAGATAGATAGATAGATAGATAGATAGATAGATAGATAGATAGATAGATAGATAGATAGATAGATAGATAGATAGATAGATAGATAGATATTGCTAAAACATTTTACACATGTATAGCAACGTCAGATATTAAATGTTACAATAATTTAATCTTATAAAATTCCTGGACCTTATAGAGAGGATTTTTCTTCAATATCATTAAAATCTGTATTTTAAAAACGTCGTATGTAAGTGACTTGATTTTATCCGGTAAACTATTGTATAGATTAATGGATGATACTTCAAAGCTATTTTGTGTTTTACTATACTTACATTTACCAAAATAAATATTGTTGCTATTTCGTGTCGGATAATTATGAGCAGTTTCACACAGATTATACTGTTGTAGATTTCTCTTAATGTACAATAAACAATTCAAAACATATATACAAGGAAGAGTGAGGATTCCAAGTTCAATAAAATGTGGTTTACAATGTGTTTTTGGCGGAACTCCACATACTATTCTTATCGCTCTTTTTTGTAATATAAAAAGCTTATTAGCATAAGTATGGTTGCCCCAAAGTAAAACACCATAATTTAAAATGGAGTATATATTACTGTAATAAACTGACAGTAATGACAGTAAAGAGGACTGCAAAGGCCTTCCCCCTAAAATCCAAGATATACATCTTATTTGTCATGTAAACAGCTTAAACATATGGTAAATTAATCAAAATCGTTAGTCATTTTTGAGAAAATTAAAAACAACGAAAACGTTTCCATGTAAAGGATAGTTTGAGGTGGGAGCTTTTCTCTAAAATCTTCTTTTGGGTTCTGGGGCTTAAAACCATGTATTTCTGGCGAAATCTCGACATCGAAGTTTTAGTAGAGAAAGTAAAAAGCTAATAACGACTTACCACATGTTAAAAGGAAAGTATCTGACAATTCAAACCACATATCTCTGAAGTGGTTCATACCAAAAACAAGTTTGACATAAATTGTGTGCTTTTTTGTGTCGTAAGCTTTTGCCTATTTCTTATACCTTGCAAGTTGTAATCAATGCATTCAGATTGAAGACGACTTCAGTGTATTCAGCATATACACTTTATTAGTCATTCAAATCTCTTAAACATATGGTACTGTAATCAAAATCGTTTGAGCCATGTTTGAGAAAATAAAAAATAAGGAAAGCTTTTCCATGTAAAGGAAAATTTAGATTCAAGGGAATATTGTTGAAAATGTTCATTACACATGCTCGTAAGACGCTGAACTTTAATACCAGGTTTGGTGTTTTTTTGAGTTATGCTGTTCATAGACACACAAGAGTTCTCGATATCGAATTTTTTTATGGAATACAATACTTCCTTTACTTACTATAGGTGAGCAGTAGAAAAGTAAAAATCTGACGTGTTACACTCACATGACTTTCCCTACCCTTGTACAAATTATGTTTACAAACGCTTATTCTCCATATGCTTCATGTTAATCGAGATATCGAGATTTTAACCTTATTGTTAATTTTCTTGTAGGTGCAAGGGGAATATGGTAGGCTTTAAGCGATAGCCAAATCTTTTAAGAGCTGGTTGCTATGTGGCGCATTCCATGTTCTTTGTATGTCCAGGACATAAACAAATGAATAACGAATTCTCATTTCAGAAAAGTATTGGAAAATTTAAGTGAATAACAAGCAATATCTCGAAAATGCTTCAGTCAACAACAAAAAATGCATATGACGTAAATTGTGTATTTTAACGCGATCTACATTTTTTGTGTAGTAAAATTTTGTCTATCTCTTATGGCTTACCAGTTATGCAAAAGTCGTTCACAATGAAGAATACTTTTGGAGAAATTCCCAGAAAATTCTAGATATACATTTCATTTGTCATGAAAATATTTTAAACGTATATTTTAATCAAAATCGTTAGAGCCATTTTTGAGAAAATTAAAATTTTCGAAAAATGTTCCATGTAAAGGGTAATCTGGGGTGGGGGGATTTTCTTGAAAACCTTCGTGTCGCATCTCTGGAAGATACTGAACCTAAATACCAAGTGTGGTATTTATCCAACTGTTCGTTTCTGAGTTATGCTGTTCACAGACACACACCCATACACACACGGACATGTTTCCAAAAATGATTTTTTTGGATTTGTAGGGGTTTCGAAACATATATTTACGGTGAAATCTCGGTATCGAATTTTTGGGTGGAATACAATACTTCCCCTACTTACTATACGTAGTAGAGAAAGTAAAAATGTGTTTTCAAGAGATATGCGCCTGAATTCAACAACAAGTAACTGTATTGTCATATATTTTTCTTCCTCTTACTGAAGAGACTGTTAGCCTTCGCTGTGTTGAGCAAGTAGTGCTCATAAGGTCTCTACAGTATATACCGTTTTACGACTGCGGTTTGGACCATGTTTGCAGAGTAGATATTGTCCCTAAAATGACTCGCATTATGAACTAGTATCGACCGCCTTTCTAGCGGTGGAAAACTGCTGGTCTGGAGCTTACACCACTGCCAAAACTATTGGGTTGATGCTGTGTACCCTTTTTAGCAAAAGAGGTCGGATTTAGAAGAAACGTTTCATTCCAGCCATGTTTACTATAATAATAATAATAATAATAATAATAATAATTATTTCGTGAGCTGCAGCCCATTTGAGGTCTAGGCCTACCAACCCCACTGCCGGCCTCACGCCTACTTAGGAAAGGTAGAGTTGGACAATTACACTAATCTGCATTTCCAAACTTTTTGTCAGATGATTTCTTAAAAGTAGGTGTTCTTGAATCAAGTTTTTATACTGATTCCAGAAATAACTTCCATTTTTTTCTATCACGTTAGGTTTTTACACAAAATAAGTAATGTTTTGACAGTTTTAATAATGAGCGTAGAAAAGTATTCAAATACCATTTCACACAAGATTAAGTTTTTATTCAAGAAACATTTTAAGAATACTCTCAAGAACTCCCCTAATTTATTTTGTGACTATATTTTAACAAAACAGGAAGCCAAAGTATTTCATTCAATTTCTTTCAACCTTTTTCTTTGACTTCCTTGCAGATCCTTGAAGATGACTGTCCCTCCTGAACATCTAACAGTAGTCGACCATCATAGTTTATTCCATTTCCCCTGGTACCTTCTTTCCATTTCCTTAATATCTTGGTGAAAACGTACACCCTGCTCTTCAATATAATGTCCCAGATTTTCTGGAAATTAGTCGATATGTGAATGCAGAAAATGCACCTTTACACTCATGTTACAACCCATCTTCTTGAAATTTTCCAACATTGTTTCGACAGTGGCCTTGTAATTAGGATCTTTGTTATTTCCTAAGAAGTTTACTGATCGGAAGGCGGTCCATGCTTCTATTTCTCTCTCATTCATTATCTTCTCAAAATCTTCATCCTTCATCAATTTCTTTATTTGAGGACCAACAAACATTCCATCCTTTAATTTGTCTTGTGTAATGAAGGAAAATTTCTTGAAAAGGTACTTGAAGCAGGGTCCATCCTGTGGTAGAGCCCTTCCAAATTGCTTCATCAAGCCCAATTTTATGTATAGTGGAAGAAGCAATATCTTTTGTCTCTCTACAAGCGGTTCGGGCAGGATGTTTTTAATTCCAGGAAACAAGTTTCTCCGCTGTGGCCATACTTTCACACTCCAATGTCTTTGCTTTGCCAGACTGTCCTATTTGCACAGAAAATAAGGTATTTTTATGAACCCAGCTTGTTGTCCTAATAGTATTCCAATAACTTTGAAATCACCGCAGATACGCCATTTGTGTTCCTCGTATTGGAGACTTGTTAAAAGTATCTTCGTGTTTTCAACCGTCTTTTTCATTTGAACTGAATGTGCGACAGGAATGGACCCATACACATTCCCATTATGCAGTAACATGCCTTTCAGGCTCCTCTTTGATGAATCTATAAAAAGTCTCCAGTGAGTAGGATCATGTTCAATGTCATAGAAGTACATTGACTCGTTTATATTATTGCAGTAAACCAAGGACTCGATCAGTGAGAAACAAGGAACTAGCTCTTCTTCTCTGTGTCTGTGCCATGAGGAATGTGTTCCTGGTTCCAGAAAATTTTTATTTTTAAAACGGGAGCCTAGTAACTCTGCAGATTCCTTAGACAAATTCAAATCACGTACTAGATCATTTAGTTCACTTTGAGAGAACAGTTGTGGAGCCACGTCGTATTCAGGGCGGTAGACATCATCAGAATCGTCTTCGGTGATTGCATGAGGTTCACTTTTAACACCATCTTCTTCCAAGTTCTCTAAAACAGCTGGAGGAAGAGGAGCAGGCAGATCTTCTCCGTGCGGAACCGGCCTGATGGCTTAAGGAATAATTGGATACACAATGTGTTTCTTATTTTTCGAATTGCACCCGTGAACATTAACTAAACAGAAATAACAGCCTTTAAGGTGATCTTTAGGCTCCCTCCACACCATAGGAATTGCAAATGGCTGCATGATTTCTTTCCTTTTATCCACAATCTCTCAACACAAAAGCGACAAACAGTCTTTGGAGCCCAGGTCTTGTCTTGGTCACCAAGTTTAATTTTAAAATAAGCATGGCACACTTTTTTCACAAAGTCTGTTATATCAATTCTCTGCTGAAGCACTGTATAATTTCCACAAATGTAGCAGAAAACATTTGGATTGTTCACATACTTGCGTTTAGACATAATGCATTTATAAATTCAATCACGATATAGCACTGGAAATGCAAGCCTCTGATATTAACAACAATGCCTAAATTATAAATAGCAACCAGCATATACAGTGTAACAACCTAAAGACTTACAAGTCTGTATTGAGAAATTTCCCTCCAAGAAGTGATAAATTTCCCTTCAACAATACTCATCATCTACAGGCTCAACTCTATATTTTTGAAGTGAAATTGTGAAAAAACTGTACGTGGTAGAAAAAAACTAAAAGCAGTTCTGAAATTAGCATAAAAAGTGAGTCAGAATTACTTATTAGTTTTCAGTCATCCGATATCATGCAGACTAGTGTTATCCAACCAATGGAGGAGGTGATGTGACCTTCATCACGCATCTCCCAGACGGAATTTTGGCTTTCGTGGCCAGAATCGTCGCCTATCGCAGCTCCTCAATTTCCTACGATATTGACTGGGCACAGATCATATACTCGCACCCCCATGGTATATACTCATGGGTGTATATACTGGCAAGCTTTAGTAGTACGGAGGAACGGAGGGTAAAACATTTATTGCGATCCCTTACCACTACGAACAGAGAGTTAAGGGCATGCTGGACGCTACTGGCAGGCAAGGAAGACATGGAGGGGATAGGTGAAATTATACTTAAGGCGAGACAACTGAGATTGAGACGGCTAATAGTAGGGAAGCGGGGATGTAAGAAGAGTAAGACGTTGGTGTTAGTGCGTTATTTATTTGTTTTTGTAATTTTTGTGTGCCGTGTATATTTATTCTCGTAGCTGTTCTTTGTTTACTATGAAAGGACATAATAATGCATCGGGGTATGGTTTACTGTTGATCTGTGGGTTCTTTGTATTTAAAATGTTATATTTGAATATGTTTTACTTTTTGTGCGTTTTCTTGTAGTGCTATTTTTTCTCATTTCCTCCTATTTTGTGGCTTTATTATTATTATTATTATTATTATTATTATTATTATTATTATTATTATTATTATTATTATTATAATTCCTTATTATTCTGCTACGGTCTGCGGATACGTGCGATTGACAGGGATCTATATATGTATGTATACCTTATGTAAATAAATACACTCATTCATTCATAATATGAATCTAAATATAGATGGTAAAGAGAGCCAATATGAAGCGGAAGGAGGAGTCACATTCTCCTTCTTCATCTAGCATTGCGGAAATTGCCTCGGTTTTCATTGCCAGTTTAAGTTTTCATTATGCCGCCGGCTTCATTGGCTCCTACTGTCTACGAAAGCTCGAAGAACCATCACAGATTTAGCGTGTTCCATGTAGTTAAACTGATGCAGTCAGATTTTATTCGAAGAATACCTTTTCGATTCGCCCGAGGTGCTTAATGCACACACTGGGAGTAAGTGGACATGCAAATTCCTTAGAAATAGTAATGGAACAGTATAGCATTTCGAATCATCTCAATGAGGATGTGGCTTTCTAGACTGGTGGTCGCCATTTACACGTCAATTATATTATTTGTGCGCATTAAAACGAATTGTACTAGAAAACAAGCATTTAGAACGACATTCAATTTTGAACAGTTGTTTCATTTTCTTTCTTAAACAAAATCTCTATCAACTCATTTGATACCAACAAGTATGGCTGAGGTCGTTATGACACGGATTCGTAAATTGCGGTTTGAATCCTCGGGTCTATTTCCAGGTTTTCCCCAATCCTCATAAATTATGACTGCCGGGGAGGTACCCTAAACTTAGACATGGAATGCTTTCTTCCTAAATTTTATTACCTAATAATTATCAGCTAATGTATCATAAGTGTTTATTTAGTACCCTTCTTCCATCATTTAGGAAATAAACCATAATTATTATGTTAAAGTTTTATGCTTTATTTCTGATTCTAGCACGTAAAAGACGTCTTACAGGAAATTTAATGTACAGTTCCGAACGTGGTATCACATGGCACTATTGTAAAGAGTTGGTAACATCCGCCTCTACATGACGATATACGACGGCAGAAGCACGAACTAGCAGTTAACCAAAGAAGTGCTGCAAAATAATCGATGTAGGCCGCATTGCTGAAAGTCTGCCTTCTTCCTCTGCTGTTTGGAAGTCTGAACTTAACTTTACTCCATTAATGAACCAATTGTTACTAATTATTACCATTGTAAAGTGCAGTTGGACTTGAAAAGATGTAATTCCTAAGGCGGGACTCAAACCATTCATCTTCAAGTCTCCATCCGTTACTCTTAGCACGGTGAGATGATCTTAGACGCATCAAACCCTCTCATCTAGAATCAAGAATATGGCAAACTGTCAAGGCGATCTCAAATGCTCGGGATATTGCACCTCAAAGACAGTATGCAATGCTTAAACTGCTTTCTAACATCTACGGACATGCTATATTCGTTAATAATAACAAAAACTCGTAATAAAATTACGGACGAAAAGACGGGCCCCAGCAACCGGGGCAGTGCACCGCAAGTAGGCGGCAATGACCCTTTTGCTTCTACCATATTCTCTGGGAAGGAGAGATGAGGGGAAATACCCGAGGGGCGACCAGATCCGGATAAACTACGGGCGAAAAATGGACGGGGTCCCTAACTTTTCCAGATCGAACACATCCGATGTCGCCCGGGCCCATCCATAAGCCACCGAACCCCCGGCTGTCCCCTGGGACACGGCGAGATCTAACTGAGCAGCCCCACAGCAACGCTAGGAAGAAACTTCTACAGAGCACACAGCCATCTCCCGGCCGCAGCCCGCCGAACACCGTCGCCTTGAAACAGATGACAAATAAGACGAATGGAGAAGGACATGTACAGGAAATGAGGGGTGGAGAGTCGTGGTAGAAGATGAATCACTCCAGCATTCGTTTGCCGAACCAGTGAAACCACGAAAAACCATGGACCGGAGTGGACCGTCACGTTACCGCAGCGCCACCTCGCTCTTTCGTTAATAATAAAAGGTTATGTATACAAAAACCGAACCAAAGCCGTGGATGAGTCATCCTTCCCGAAACAATGACAGTAAAGACATCGGATTTTGGTTTAAAAACAAACAGGAGTGCACTTTATTTGAATTTCCTTGTAGCAAATTTGCTGTTTTTAAAGGTTTTTGCAGTACGTATAATGTTATAGTTTAGAAAAATTATCTTAAAGTCGTATACTTTATGGAATACTACTTGGTATCAAGGCATATCGTGAACCATCGCAGCAAATCCTAAATTCAGCTTGAACAAAGCTGACAGTCGAACAGAATTTTTCCAAAATCCGAAGTTTCGGGGTTTGAAAATAAACAATAGTATGAATGTTTTAAAAGCATGTTATTTAAAATCTGTCCTTAAATCGCATGCATATGCAAAATGGTATAAGGTTGTCTCATAAGTTCGTTCGCTTTTCATTACTTTTCAATCACTAAGAACGCCTAGGAACACACCTCACCCGCAACACAGCTACGACAGTGTAGTTGCCGAACTTTCCGTTTACAAACTTTAAACACAAAAGTCGTTCAAAAGATAAATAGTTACGGCAGTTAGTTTGTTTACAAAACTATTTATTTTCTGGAGTATACACCATTATTGTCGACAGTATATTGGTATTTCTCTGGAAGTTTATGAATTCCATTTCTCCAAACTGTGGAGGTTTTCTGGTTGAGGAACTCTTAGAGGTTCGGTTTGCAGTCCTCTAAGGAAGTGAGGAGTTCGCCATTCAGGAAATTCTGCAGGGAACGGAATAGATGAAAGTCGAATGGGGCTATGTGTGGAGAATACGGCTCAAAATTACGCAACTTTTGACGGGTCACCATAGAGGTGTGTGCTCTGACGCTGTATTGGTGAAAGACGGCATCGTTTCCCAACTCCGGTATTTTCTCTTCAATGGCTGCCCTGAGACGATCCAACTGAGAACAGTATTTCTCGGAATTGATAGTCTCATTATTTAGAAGAAGTTCGTAATACAGAATTCCTTTGCAATTCTACCAAATGCATAGCATAGCCTTTCTCGGATGCAGCCCTGGTTTAGGAACCGATAGTGGTGGCTGTCCTTTCTTGCGCCATGATTTACTCCTTCGGGCGCTGTTGTACACAATCCACTTCTCATCCCCAATTAACAACCGTTCCAGAAAAGGATTATTCTGTTTGCGTCTCAATATGGAATGGCAGATGGAAACACGCTGAATAAAATTCGCTTCATTCAGTTCGTGTCGAACCCATACATAGGAATATTTACGTAACCCAGTTTTTTCAAGTTCCTGGCTACAGTAGCACGAGCTAAATTGAGCTCCAATGCCAACACCCGAGTTCTCATTTGTGGATTGTTGATTATCATCGCATAAATTCTTTCCAGGTCCGTAACCATTGGCCGTTCAGATCGAGGTTTGTCTTTTAGGGAGAAATTCCCACTCGAAATCGACTAAACCATTTTTGACGTGCTCGATTCGTTACTGCAACTTCCCCGTAGACAGCACAAATTTTCTGCCGGCATTGTGAAGTGGTAACTATAGTAAAACAGCACAAGATGTCCGAAATGTTTCTTTTTGTTTACCATAGTTGTAACCACAAGTTCACGCTGTTTCATCCAACGTCAGTCACAAACACACACGAATATATTCAATAGCGAGTCTTTTGTTGACCTCTAAGTCGTAGCGGTGGTTAGGCAACTATGATAACTTGGGTGCACATAGGGTTTAGTCTTTTCAGGCGGTATAGATGGAACTTGCGAGCAAAACGAACGAATTTATGAGACGATCCAATTTATTGAGTGAATGCTGGAGTGATTTCTCTCATCTACCGAATTTTCCGTCTCTCCATATCGTTCCATTCATCCTTTCATTCCTACTTCACCCCGTTAGATCTGTTTCAGGGTTGGGAGTGTCGGCGATTGTATTCCGGTGCGACGTGGCAGGGAAAAAATGCCCTTGTGAACTTTCTCCTTCCCTCGGCTTTTGACTGGTTGTCGGAGTATACAGACCACCTCCTATTCGCCTGCCGGGGCGTCTCAATTTGGAAACTGTAGGGATCCTGTCATTGCTGTACTGTCACTCCCAGTGTCTTCTCTCGGCTCATCCCTCCCTCCCGGGGGCGCTCCCTCGAGTGGTGTAGGTCAATATCCTATGAGATGGATCGGTGTCGGGTCCTCTCCTATACACATTCCATTCCAATGGCATTATGTAGCGGTGTAGACCTTAAGCTAAACAAAATCCTAAAGTTTAATATGATGTTCATGCTTCTAATTAGTTTCTAACTTCTTTTTGGAAATCGGTTAACATATACTTGCTAGCAAAACCGCGAATGACTCCTATTGCTATTTTGGAAGACCCTACAATGTAATGTAATGTCCGGAATTTTAGACTTGTAAAGGACCTGAGAGGTAACAATTTCAAATATATTAACGTGAAGTATACTTTATTTTGTGTTTATGGTAATCCAATATTACTCAAAATGGTTTTTCACTGAAAATATATCTAAAATAACAACATATAATGGATTAATCCAGTAAAGCAAACTACATAATTATAGGAAATGAAGTAATGCAACTGTTATCACAATAAACACAATGATATTAACATGGATAAAGTATTCATATAACAGTAATTCTGATGCACATTATAAAATAACAGTAACCACAAATACAAAGGAAAATATTGGGAAGAATAAGCGTATTAAATGTGAAGGCTATGAAACACACAAAAATATTACTATACTGTGATTTAAACGAGATGTATATAGTGTTTAATACAATATGAAGACATACAAGAAAACCCATTGCGTTTGTTTCTTAATCCTGTACTTAAATACGTGCGCTAAGATAGAAAACCCGGGCGGGGATAAAAGCAATAAAGCTGCTTTCCCCGGGTACAGCAGACAGCCCGCAATTCTTATACACCAAGAGTGTACTTTACTGCAACCAGTATTGCTTGATTGTACAGTAACTGATTTTATTGCGTACTGTCATTTAAGCAAGTTTAATTCTTGTATTTCTTGACCCTGAAATCCTTGGATGGTCTATGCCACAATTGCATCATTATTAAAAGTAGAAATAACAATGATTTGTAAGTTTATTTATTTTGGAAAATAAGTCTTGAACGTTTCAAAAACTATTAATCAAAACTTTAAAAATGCTGGGAACAGCTCTCGCTTTGATGTGAATTTGAACTATTACACTGAGGCAGTATTTTTAACACTTGAATAATTTCAATTAAATTATATAATTTGTAATTTCAATAACAGCCCGCCTTGAAGCAATATGTATGTAATAATGTTTAAAATGTAGGTAGGTAGGTAGTGGTGGTATTTATTAAGTATTTAGTATTACATTAATTGCATAACACAGTCGCATGGGTCATGAGACCGTACATGCTCTCTAGATAAATACCTGGTCTGTATACGTGACTTGCAGTGTCAACCAGAAAACAACTATTTTTTTTTTTTTTTACAATCACCGCACTATATACATACATACATATAAAATTGAAAGAAACACACTGAATCACACACTCAAACACACACACACACACACACACACACACAGTCGCGCACAAGTACTCAAGCACCAAATATGTTTAAAGAAAAATTACATAAACACCTTATCTCTTAGTACACGTACTTCCATTAAGTATGTGCCCAAGCTTGGCCAGTTTTGGCTGTTTAGAATCATGTCCCAGCATGCTGTCCTCCGACTGTTGGAAGCCAAAAATGCTTCCGGTAATAGTTTTTTCCTAATACCCTCCGTCTGCACGCATGCTGCCAAAATATGCGTCCAGTCTTCTTGTTCCCCGCATAATGGGCAAATCCTCCTGCCATCGTCATCAACAATCTTGCGAGCTTTCCACCCTCCCAACCTAAGCCATGCTATTCCAGTCCTCTGTTTTATACTCAATTCCAAAATATATGTTTCCTTACCCCATCTAGTTTTTATTTCATTTTGTAGCTCCAATGTTGATCTTTGTCTACATTCAGATTCGATTTTCTGCCTGTTTATATCGCATAGTCGTCTTTTGACCTTTCTTACGGCACTGTGTGTATTTTCATTACCCCTTTGCCAGATATCATTTAAGCCAATTTTTGATAATTCGCGTTGCAACCCCGCTGCCCACCATTTTGGATGCCCTATGTTGTTTATTTGATGACGATAACATATTGCTCTCAGAGTTGTTTGATCGCCTTTAATTATTCGCAGCCAGTACCTAACTACGTTTAGTTTAGCAAATACAGCATCTTCCCAGCATCCTACCTCCCGAAGAACTCCGTAGTTTGAAGTACCCCTCCCCAACCCTAGAAGGCGCTTCCAGAAATTGCATTGTATTTTATTTACATTATCCACCCTCTCCCATCCCCACACTTCACTGCCGTATAGTAATGAGGACCTAACCATTGCTTCATACATGGACTGTAATGTTTTTACTGGCATATCTGGCACCCGGGTCAATATCCTTAATACTTCAGAAAGTTGTCCAATCCCTTTGTGTTTTATAAACTCCATGTTCTTGTTCCATTTTCCGCCCATATCAAACCTTACTCCTAAGTAATCGAAGTGTTTAACATTTTGAATTTCTTCCTCCCCATAGGTCCACTTTTCATGTTGGCCGTACACATATCCATTTTTAAAGGTGACTGTTTTAGTTTTAAGAATATTTACCTCCATACCCCATTGCCTACAGTATTGTCGAAGAGCGTTTAAACCAGACTGCAAACCTTTTATCGTTTTAGAAAGAACTACAATGTCATCCGCGTACAAAAGAATTGGTATTTTTTGGTCTGCGATTGTCGGTGCATCTATGTCTTCCTCCGTCATCACGCTAACAACATCATCAATAAACAAATTAAAAAGTAACGGAGATAGTATACAACCCTGTTTAACCCCCCTCTGCGCTATGTTACATTCTGATGTATTGTGCTGATCGGTCTTGATAACAAACTTAACTTCTTTATACATTGCCCTAAGTGCTCTAATCATTTTCCCCGAAAGTCCTTTACGTGTTAATTTCTCCCAGAGAGCACTGCGTTCTACAGTATCAAATGCCATTTTAAAATCTACAAATACAGTATATACCTTACCACCTTTATTTCTCAAATTGTCATCAATTATTGTTTTCTGTAACAGTCATTGCATATGCTTATATTATTGTAAACATATTTAATAATGTTATGTGAACCCATTACGTAATTTAATCGTGTAAGAGCTGTGAGAATAATAAGTTTAAAGTTGCTAACGATGAGGTAACCTTGAGGCAAGAATGAGTTTGAGAGTTTAAATTTTACTAGTCATGAATGGAGCAACGATAATGTAAATTTTGTGACAGTTTAAAAATAGCCGATCAACAGCCAGAAAAAGCTTTAGTAAAATGCAGGTATTCTATTGGACTAGGATTAGCCAATCAGAGACTTGAAATACAGAAGTTAAAAGTTTATACGGTTAAAATACGTTTAGTTGCCTGCAGACCTTGGTAGCGACCGGATGGAAGATGTGTTCTCTAGAGAAATATTACGTATTCGTGTGAAACGAAAATTATGTATACGCGTTAACAAAGTACACGTATTAAATTAAAAGAATCTCACAGCTCTTGATATCAGTGTAGTGCTGTTTAATTTGTGTCAAGGATTCATAAAAAGAAGTGAATTTAAACTTAAAATCTGTGTAAGCCTACATTCTTGTTGCACCACGCCCTGATTTAGAGAAACGTATCTCTAAAGTAATACTGACGCAGCCGAGGCAAACCTAAACATAAATAATACATATAGAAGCAGTTTAATAACAAAGTTATTTTTTTTAAACTTGCAGCGTAACAACAAAAATTACATCTTCAAATAGGCTTTACATACGTAACAGCATATTACGTAAAAAACAATCCACTTCATATTAACGCCCAAAGCGTGGTCAAACTTCAACAACAGTAACACTACTTCAAATTGACGTCCATACGTGGAGAGAAATAAATAATTAAAAACTCCAAGAACAATATCTTCTTCAACAGATATTACTTCAGTATTACTGAAGTTTTATCTTATGTTACAGTCCTATAGGCAGTACAACTTAAGAACCGTGTATTTAATTATTTAAAGTGAATCATCGAAAACTTCCGCTGTTAATAATTCTGAAGCAAGTTAATGCGCTGCTCTCATATAAATGAGATTTAGAAAATGGCTTATAAATGCAGCCGAGTCATGCATACCCAGCACAGTTTTTTTATCCAATGAAACAAGATTATTTGATTTCAAAAAGGTATAACTGGATTAGATTAGAATATAAATGATATTCTTTCAAGATAGTTTTCCAAATAATCACAGCTATATATCGCCTATCGCCTATGCTCGGGCCTCAAAACATGTATTTTCGGTGAAATATCGAACTTTGAGTGCAACAAAGCACCTTTACCTACCAGGTACGCAGTGGGGAAAGTAAAACTTGTCACATTTCTTGAATCATGGTTTCTAAAAACTTAGGATTTAGTTCTACAAAGAAAGAAAAAATGGCGTGTGTGAAAATGAAATTTCTCTCTCTTTGGGCAAGAACATATATCGATATGATGTTTTAAACCAAATAAAACTGAGAATTTTCTATATAAGAATAGCTAAGATAAATACAATGCTTTTCCTTCACACTGTGGCCACCGCAAAGCTTCTCGTGCGCTGCAGCTCAGACTACCGCCGAAACAGTAACCATATCCCTAGAAACCGCCTCACGTTCTCAAAATTACAATAATTACAATGATAATAAGCACAGTCCTTATCATAGGAGATGTTAGAAATGGTGTCCTGCTCCATCCACACATTTCTGGCATTTCCTCAGGAAATTTTCATTCAAAATTCGAGAGTTCAATATCCCAAACTGAGTGAATTTCTCGCCTGGGATATTCTTTTACTTCTTACAATGTATGGGGCTTTGTTGCACACACGTTATTACTTTCTCTACTACGTATAGTAAGTAGGGGAAGTATTGCATTCCTTAGATACCTAGATTTCACCGGAAATACATGTTTTGAGAACCCCTGAATCCATAAAAAGCATTTTTGGTAACATGTCTGTGTGTGTGTCTGTGTCTGTCTGTCTGTCTGTCTGTCTGTCTGTGAACAGCATAACTCAGAAACGAACAGTCGGATAAACACCAAACTTGATATTTAGGTTCAATATCTTCCAGAGATGCGATACGAAGGTTTTCAAGAAAATCCCCCCACCCCAGATTACCCTTTACATGGAACATTTTTCAAAAATTTTAATTTTCTCAAAAATGACTAACGATTTTGATTAAAATATCATATGTTTAATATATTTTCATGACAAATGAAACGTATATCTCGAATTTTCTAGGAATGTCTCCAAAAGTATTCTTCATTGTGAATGACTTTTCCATAAATGGTAAACCATAACAGATAGATAAACTTTTACTACACAAAAAATGTAGATCACGTTAAAATACACAATTTATGTCATATACTTTTTTCTGTTGAGTGAACCATTTTCGAGATATTGCTTGTTATTTCCTTAAATTTTCCAATACTTATACTTTTTCTCAAATTCGTTATACAATTTTTTTTTGTCCTGGTAATGCAAAGAGAATGGAATACTCCATATAGCAACCATCTTTTAAAATATTAGACTATCGCTTAAAGCCTAGCAATTCCCCTTGCATCTACAAGAAAATTAGCAATAAGATTAACATCTCGATATCTCGATTAACATGAAACATATGGAGAATAAGCGTTTGTAAAAATAGTTTGTACAAGAGTAGAGAAAGTCATGTGAGCGTAACGCATCAGATTTTTTTTCATGTCATTATCTGGATCGGGTATATTTCTGTAACTGGGTTTTGTAAAATGATAGATCAACTGTCCCGTGCTTAATATTCTTCTCTGATGAAACATGGTTCCATTTATATGGCTATGTTTTGTCGCAAAATAACACACTGGAGTACAGAAAACCCCGATTTTACACACGACATTCCCTTGCATGAAGAGAGAATTGGTTTGCGGTAAATGCATACAGAATAATGTTTGTCGTCCTCCATGATCGCTAGCCTCTAGTTCCCGTGGTCGGGGGTTCAAACCCGGCGCAGGGCGATGGATATTTTTTTCGCGCGTAAAAATTCTTAGCATGGGAACTAAAGCCGGTGGTCCCGTGTCGTAAATTTACGGTACGTAAACGAACCTCAAACCTAATAAAGAGGTCTCTGAGCAAAATTTCCAGTCTTTCACGCTCAATGGGATAGAATGGGACGCTAAGGACCATAGTAGTTAAAAATCGTCCATAAATAAAACTATTTATTATTTTATTACAGAATAATAGGACGTATATCTTTGAACAAACAATAAATGCAGAGAGATACAAGAATGTCATACTTACACCATTTTTAAACACATGACCGAGGTTGAGTGTCAGACTGGATTTTGACAACAGGACTCAGCTACCGCGATACCGCAGAAGATACGTTAAATTTAATTGGGGAAATTTCTGAAGACAGAATTGTCCTCGCAATTCCCTGATTTAACTGTGTGCGATTTTTGCCTATGGGAGAGCTTTAAAAATAAAGTGCATACAACAAACCTCCATACATTGGTAGAACTAAGGGAGAACATAAGGCGAGAAATTCACTCAATTTCGGATATTGAACTTTCGAGTTGAATGCAAAATTTCCGGAGAAGAAGCCAGACATGTGTGGGTTACTCCTCTAGGAGGGCAACATCTCCAATATCCCTTAGGATAAAGGAGTGTTTAATAACAGTGTAACTATAAGTAGAGAACGTGAAGCGGTTGAGAGGATATTAATTAATTATCTTTCCTTGGCAGATAGAAACGAGACGGCCGGCGCACGAGTCGCCGAGCGTTAGCCACAGTGTGAGGAAAAGCAGTGCATTTGAACATATAAATGCATTTTAAAGAAAAAAATACGAAATTAAAAGTAAAGTTAGAAATATATGAACAAAGTGAGTTATTTTTAAAAATAAAAGCAGCAGTTTTGCTTTAGAAGAATCGTCACATAAATAGGGACAACTCAGTTGAAAGGTTGCACAAAATTACTAAATATTTGCCTTATTTGAACTGTTATATACCGTGTAACAGAAGGTCATCTACCATAGAAGAAAATTGCTTATTTTGAAAATCATAAACATAAAAGACAAATCTATTTGTTGAATACAACTTCTAATAATTACCTACTTCTTCTACTTTATGAAACATAATGCAATTGTATTCAATGATTTATTTATTTATTCAGCGTTAGTTCTCCACAAGGCTTGAAACACGTTTATAATGTTAACACTATTTTGCACACATTTCACATACTCCACGTTGAAGCAATATTTTATATCACAACATGCCGTGAATGCCAGAGTGATTGTAGTGTAAATTAATATTATTGTATGTACATGATTTTAGATGCTTGTTAGCCATAAGGATTGTTAGGATGTTTGCATGGCCTCACTGAAACTGACAATAGAAGTGGGTAACAATAAACCGAGGGGTGAGTTGTTTGTCACTAAGAAAAGAAAGTCGAAATTGACGTCAGGGTAGCGTGCCTTTTTTAAAAATGGAGGGAATATCTTCCCTAGAGCATATATGTTAGTAGTAGTGATTGGCTGACCAAAATAGACGCTAAAGTTGGCGCAATTTGGTAACTAATAGCAACTATATTATAATGTTTAGGCAATTCGAGGTGAAGGAGTATATATTCTCGAGCCATAAGGAAGTGTCGTACAGTTCTAAAGAATCTCTCACGAGGTGCACGTCACAGAGTTAGTTATAAAAATGTAAAGTACGCGAAATAATTGGTGCGCGGCAACTAAAACCATTGTAGTTACATTCATAAATATCACAGTTTCAGTCAGGCGTGTATAAAGATTAAATATGTCAATTATTAATTAAGCGTAACGGCAATAAAAGTCTAGATTCAGATTGTTTTATCAGTGATATCTTTAGTAACAAATCCTTTCCGTTTACACACCCTGCTTACGACACGTACTCGACTGAGTTATAATAGCTAGCCGGAGGACAAAGAACCCAAATTTAAAAAATAATTAAACAATAAGTGCCCAACAAATAAGATAACACAAGTCATCTGAGAACTGCGACAAAGTATCCTCCATTTACTTTAAGATATTCAAGTAATCTTAACATTCTTCTCAATATGTAGAGATACTGGTGGGGTGTGCTGAATAACAAGGCGATCCTGTGTTGTAGGTCATTCAAGAATTCTGATTATATTTGAAGGATGTACCCTTTAACATCCACCAATAACAAAAGTTCACAGGGATCAGTTATGATGATTGTGGAGATCATAGTCCAGGTCCAGATTTATCAATGCATTGCTCATCAAACACCATATTAAATTTCCGGAGAACTGAATGACCACGATGTGCCTTTGCCGCATCCTACTGAAACCATCCACTAGCCTTTTATGCAGTGGACGGGGACTGTGTTTTTCTAAATAATATTTCATACATTCGGCGAGAAAACTGTTGCAGCTATAGTAGGCTTAATGTTTTTGAGATGGTGTTCAATGCAGGGTAACATATATTCCTTAAACAGCTGAAAACGTTTGTTCTGTGAGTAGGAACCTAATAGAATTAATAAAGGTGCATCAGCATAATTATCATTATTTATTTGATTTTCTGGTTGAGAGGCAGATATCCGGGATGGGATGTTCCCGTGTACTCTAAGGAACACCATGATATAACTTTTCATCAGATAAAGATTAAGGTACAGGGAGCATTATGTGTATATTGTAAATTAAGTGTACTTGAGTTGTGTGTTATTGTAGTATATCGACAACCACAGCATTCCGATATGCCAATCCTAACTTACTGATTTGGCGACACGATTGTGGAAATTCAGGAAATACACCCAAAAGTGGACGATTTCAATGCCAGAATTGGAAGCGAAAATATTACTGTAGAAAGGGGGAGGAAGAGTGTAGGCGAGTACGAAGCAAGGATACAGTGCTAAATTCAGATGGAAAACGATGCGTTTAAATTAGAAATCCTAAACGCAAGTATGGGTCATATACGTGGAGGAATTAACTTTTATCATGGAGGAAGTATTATAGGTTATGTAATATTTTACAGGACGCTAACCATTATAGAGAACTTCCAAATTGTAAATACAGTCGAATTACACTACTCAACCAACTTTCTCACTGTAAATACATGCTCAAACAATGTAGGAGAAACTAATAATAAAAATGCTTTCTCATTTATGTTGAGATATCGATGGAACCCAGAGAGAAGAGAGAAATTTCTTGACGTTTTACCTGATCTATATGTGAAACTGAAGTGGGGGAAAGAAGTGGGAAACATGTTATTAAAGCAATAACAAAACCTGCTGGTAGACGCATGAGAATTCGAAATAACAATATAATCTCGAATGCTTCAGGCTGGCACAACGGTAAATGTAAAGAAGGGGAAAAAGCACTTAAGGTGTATAAAAGAGAGGATAATAAGGACAATCCTCTTTCGTATACCCAAATTAGAAAACATTATAAAGATATATTATTAAGTGTAAAGGCGGAATGACAAAACAAACTGGCGGCGGTTTTAAGAATAGCGACAGAACGAAACATCTGATAAGCACTTGGAAGGTGGCTAAGAAACTAAAGTGAGGGTAAAACGTAAATATCAAAACAGGAGCATGGCTTCGATTTTAATATTGTGTACGCTGAAGTATGTGGGGAAGAGTGGAGGGACTCAGGCTGACTTTCGCTGAACTGTGCCTAAATCCTACAGTACCAATTATAGATGGGGAAATAACTGACAGGGAAATTGTCCGGGCAATAAAAAGCCTAAAGAATCGCAAAGCACCGGGAATAGAAAGAATTCCGGGAGAATTTCTTAAATACTCCATAAAAGTTCCTGAAACGTTAGACCTTCAGCAATTATTCAACCGATATTCGAGGACAAGGGTACCACTCAGCAACCTACAAACTATATAGGAATAGCACTGTTACCTATACCAGGTAAGGTATAGTGCAAAATTATCTATGACCGGTTAAGGAGTTGGACCAAAGAGTTCGATATAATTTCAGAGAAGGGTTTTCTACTGTAGATAATATTTTCGTATTAAAACACCAATTGATTCAAATTTGAATAGCAAGAGGGGAAACTTTATTGTGGTTTTGTTGATTTCAAAATAGCATTCGACAGCGCACAGATTGATGCTCTTTGGGCGAAACCATCACAAAGGACTCTCTGATAAAATGATGAAAGCTCTGATGCAAATTTACAATAGTGTGAATTTCAGCATTAAAATAGTCCGAAATACAATAACTGAATCTAAATCGGCCAGCAGAGGAATTCGTCAAGGATGCATTTTATCGCCTCTGTCGTTCAATTATTCATATACGATATATTAGACGAGTAAATAGCAGAATAAATGAATGGCCCGAAAGTAGACGATGTCTGCATTCCTGTTCCTTTATACGAGAGTGACATGACAGTTTTGTCAGTGACGATAGAAGGCTTATAGGAAAATATTTATAGGTTGGAAGAATATTGCAAAAAATGGGGGTTTGGTGGCAAACATTAAAACAAAAACAGTGACTTTCAAAATTTGTATGACAGGGATGAAAATGGTGTTACAAGGCGCTAGAAATACAAAATTAAACATTTCTCCTATTTAGAAGTAATGTTTAATATGAGAGGAAAATGGAACAAGCATCTCGCGGTAACTATAAAGCACGAGGGCAGTTAAATAAATTATTATGTACCTCATGCGTATACCTGATATGCCGGTAGATACATAGAAAAGATAAGGCCGATTTTGTTATACGGAAGTGAAATTTAGGGATGGAAAAGAACAGAGCATGTAAATAAAACGCAGGTAGCGTTTTGAAAGAGAGTTCTTGGAGTTTCACAAGCCACATTAAATTTTGGAGCAATTCTGCGGGGAGGTGGGATTTTATGAAGACACAATACACTGTAAAATAACAGCAGTGAAGTACTGGCTGAGGCTGATGCAGGGAGATAATACCACACTTATGTCCAAATGCTATAAATACGAGCGAGAAAGCCTGTCTCCCAAGTTTTGGGCAGCTGATTTGGAAAAGGTTTGAGGAAAATAGGAATGGGGTCATTGTGGCAAAGACGAAACAATCGACAAAAACCTATGGAAAGGTGTCGAAAGAAGACTAATAGACATCAGCCGACAGGCAATAGAATCGGATTGTAAAATTAAACCTTCTCTAAGTCTTGCAAATGAAATAATGAATTGGGGTAAAGAGGCATATATACTTAACTTAGGAAGAAAGTAAAGATTAGGAATGGCATGGTCTGGGAGGATGGAAGAGTTAAAAATGACTGACGATACTGGCAGGAGAGTGCCCATTCTATGATTTGGATGAAGATTTGGTACACACGTTTTTGCGGAATGTAAGAGGGGAGAACCAGCGAACAATTAAATCGAAGAAAAATTCTTAAGTCCTGCCAGAAGGAGATTGATATCTTGAGATCTACTGGCTGACCAGAGGAACTGCCAAAACGTGGACAATTTCCTGGCTAAAGTGCACGAAGCCAGGTCAGATTTGTTCATTTCGGCCGAGGAAATTTCTCATTTTTTTCTTTTTCTGCTGTTTCTTTTGTCACCATACCTTGTATCTTAAATATGCATGTACGGCCAACGACCTATGCACTAAGCACTTGTGTAATAACTTTATTAATTTGAAACGAATAAACATATCTTATCTAATTTTCTGGTCATTCGCTATATATTCTGAATTAACAAACCTCGAGCTCCAAGCATTTTTCAAAATAAATTCTCTTGTAAAAACGTAACAATTAATTAAATGTGTACATGATGTAGTTATTATTTGTTTTTCTATTCAAATAATGTCAATTTTCATGATTTTTAAAATAAGAATTTATTCTTAAATTCCTCAATCTGCATTTGTGTGAATCCGAACAAACAAAAAAAGCATTTTTCTATAATAATACTTTTTATCTACTTCCCGCTCATGTTATCATACTTTGGAAGTTTAATTTCCTGTGCTTTATACGTTTTACATTTCTACTGCAGACGTTTATAAAATATTTTTAATCCTCCAAATATTAATGTGTATATTTGTTGCTTCAGACGTGCAATATAGTTTTAATTGATAGTTGAATTTTACCATTTGAACCTTACCGTCTTTACTTCCCTTTATTTGTTAACATTTACTTACGATTTTATTCATACAGTATTTAAATATTACTCTTTCGGCGCAAGCAGACATGTCATCTTCAGTTATTGACTTGGTCAACACTACCAGGTATGGCTAACGAGTCATCAATTCGAAGAGATTAGTGCGCTCGATCTTGATACTGCTTTTGAACAGCTGATTATTAATGCGTTAATGCCATGCAGAAACTTTGAAGTAAAAATACTCGACTTTCTTTGTAATTTCAAATACAAGTGCGTTCTGCAAAGACGCACTTATAAAATCTATAATTTTAATTTTAATACCTCAAAAACAATATCTAAATGCAAGCAGAACTAAGCAAGCTTTCATAGGATGTGTTCAAAAAAATCTTCCCTTAAAAAAGGAGTACGATATGTGCATTTACCCGTTTACCGAAAGATACAAGCCTGCAAAAATATGTATATGCAAAATATTATTAATTTACAAATGAGATATTTAACTTGCTTTAATACACATAAACCAATATCCCATTTACTTTATTCATCCTGTATAAACTGAGTTTTCCATTATCACAGAATTTTAAAAAATTGCCAAACAAGCCAGGCGGTGATTTTCTTATTTCGATCAAAATAAAGAGCCTACGAGCAAGTGGTGTTATATTGGTACGCCACGAGCATCAAATGGAATGAGCTAGAAAATGGTCCTCAGAGCTGGATATGTAAACGGAAAACGATCTTGGAAACAGCCATCAAGGCATTTGCATTTAAGCGAGCATGTAATCTAAGGGTTGAAATTCTCATCTTATAGTTTCCCGTGAACCATGCCGGTGCTCCCACAATTATCTAAACCTTGGAAGAAAAGCACAGCAGAGGAAATCTTTCGGTTCTACATGAACTCGTGCCATAGCAGAAGTGCATCAGGGAGAATTTTCTTACGTATCACTGGGCACTTCTGTGGTAATTTGTCTTTGGGATTAGGTAAAGTTGTTCCTTACTTTGACCATAAAAGTTTTCTGCCCTGACAATTTATTTCCATACTGTTCTCCATATAGAACTCCCTTTTCCTAATAGCGATTCATGTTTATATTAATTTTAAACCTTATAGAGGCAAGTAGGCGTAGGTCTTACATTTCATTAAATATGTTCTGGCTACACACTACAATGAACAAGCGAAACAAATACGATTATCTAAAGCCAACATTGGCATTACCTTGAGATTGTACTAATCAACCATAGCTTTCTGCCCAAAAGCAAAACCTTCACTACAAATCCATCCCTCTTTATTCTTCTCTCCTTTCCGCTTCCTTTGGTCTTCACTTATGAAATATTTATCTCAATATCTTCAAGTAGGTTGTTGCTTCACGTATGGAAAGCCAATATGAAGTAGGAGTTGTATTGTAGTTCAACTGTTGGGGAGCCGAACTTGAAGTAGTTGCAACCGCACGTATGGTAAAAAGTTTCCAGTAGCCTTTGCCCCAAAAATGTTTAAAAAAATATTAACTTTGTAATTTGACTCGGCTGCCTCAGTATTATTGTTAGACATTTTTCTCTTTGCAGAGTTGTGGTGCGACTGAAGAATGTAGGCTTACACAGATTATAATTTTACTTCACTCCTTTTATTAATGCTTGACACGATTTAAATAACACTTCACTGATATAGAGAGAGCTGTGAGATTTTTTTAATTAAATACTTGCACTTTTTAAACACGTAAACTATTTTCGTCTCACACGAATACGTATTAAATTTCTCGAGGACGCATCTCGCGTCCAGTTAGGAACACTGTCTACAACCAACGCGTCCAGTTATGAGCGCTGTCTACAAGCAACCGACTTGATTTCTACCGCCTAAATTTGTAAATTTCTGTATTTCAAGTCTCTGATTGGCTAATCCTAGTCCAATATAATACTTTTATTTAACTTAAGCTTTTTTCTGGTTGTTGATTGGCTATTTTATAAACTGTCACAAAAATTATATTATTGCTTCCAAGAATCACAAGTAGTATTATTAAACTTTCAAATTCATTATTGCCTCAAGGTTATTTCATTGTTAGCAACTTTTAACCTATTATTCTCACAGCTCCTACATTATTAAATTACGTAATACATTCACATGACATTATTATATGTATACAATAATATAAACATATACAATGACTGTAATATACACATTTATATATTGTTACATACACATATTGCTTTAAGGCGGGCTATTATTGAATTTATATATTATATAATTACACTGAAATCATTTAAGTGTTAAAAATACTGCCTCAATCTATCGAACGTTTTACACATTTATATTTCCTTGCGTGTCTTAGTAACCAGTTTTTTATAAGCCAATGTAATAACCAATTTGATTTCCTATTTCTAAGCAGCTTTTACTTCGCCCACACTTTTTACTTTCTCTACTACGAATAGTAAGTGGGGGAAGCATTGTGTTTCCCCAAAAAGTTGATACAGATTTCACCTGAATTACATGTTTTGAGGCCCCCTGAATCCAAAAATAGGCATTTTTAGAAAAGGTCAATGTGCGCGTCTGTGTGTCTCAAAAACGAAAAGTTTCATCAACACGGAACTTGGTATTTAAGCTCAGTAACTTCCAGCGATGGGACAAAGATTTTCAAGAAAATACCCCCACCTCAGATTACCTTTACATGGAAGATTTTTCCAAAACTTTGAATTCTAAAAAAAGGTCCTAACGATTTTTATTAAAATGCCCTATATCAAAGATATTTGCATTCCAAACAAAACGTGTATCTTGAGTTTTTTGGAAATAGTCTGTGAAGTCCACTTTATTTGGAAGAAATTTCGTATAATCTTGTATAACTGGTAAACGTTAAGCGACATACGAAAACGCACTACAAACATTATAGATCTCTTTAAAACACACAATTCATTTATAATAATTTGTTGTGGTATAAGCCGTTTCTGATATATCCGTTATTAAAGGTTCGAATTGTTCATTTCTTAAAGTCCTTTCAACATTCAGTTGTTTCTCGTGTTTGCACGGAAACAGTATGGATTTTATGGATACCATATAGAGTCCAGTTCTTAAATATTTGACTATCCATGTTCCCTTTATATCTATAAGAAATGTGTAATGTAGCTACTTCTGCAAACATTTATTTGGATTAAAATGTATATATAAAACATAAGCTTGAGTAATAATTTGTATACCCACTAATAAAATATAGAGGGTAGAGAAAGTCATGTGAATGTATCACATCAGATTTTTGTGAACAGTTGTGTGATTTTTCCCGCCCATTCCACGCGCTCCAATCTTTATATATAGGCATTTCAAGAGCTTCCCATAAATTTCCTCGCTTTGTCGAAACGTAAACATTCCGGTACTATACAGTGTCATAATCATACAAAGCAGCTGCTGATCTGTTTCCCAGTTCCTATTAACAGCTACCATTGCCATTGCTGCCTTGTGTTTTTCTCGATAACATCTATTGCTAATACTTATGCTATATGCCAAATATTTAACGCTGTTCACTTCCTCCATCTCGAATTAGCAAGCGTTAAACCTTTAGCGGCTTTTCCAGGTACTATAGTCTGAATTTCTTCCTTTTTCCCGATAATTAAGTTCGGACTATTGTCATTTGACTACGTTAGAATGTCCCTTACTATATTTTCCTTCTCTGCTAGCAGTAGTATATCATCAGCAATTCTTAAACATTTCGTTCTTCTTCCTCCTGTTGTTACGCCTCCTTTGCTCTGAAAACAATTTTTCATCAATTAATTTATCCCATAGTATAAGCAGATTGCTATATTACATAGCGTAGACTGGCTACAGTTCACAAATAAGAAAAAAGCGGAATTCCATTTTAGAAAAATAAAATGTTTTTTACTTCTTCAAACAAGCAAATAGTGTAAAAATGAAGTAGCGTATATGTTCGTTCAAGCACACGTTATTTGAGGTAGTATTTTTAACACTTAAATGATTTCAGTCAAATTACATAATATATAAATTCAATAACAGCCCGCCTTGAAGCAATATGTTTATGTAATAGTTTGTAAAATGTATGCAACAGTCATTGCATATGCTTGTATTATTGTATACATGTTCAATAAAGTTATGTGAATGTATTACGTAATTTAATCATGTAGGAGCTGTGAGAATAATAAGTTAAAAGTTGCTAACAATGAGGTAACCTTGAGGGAATAATGAGTTTGAGAGCTTAATAATACTATTTGTGATTATTGGAGTAACAATAATGTGATTTTAGTGAGAGTTTATAAAAATAGGGAATCAACAACCAGAAAAAACTTTAGTTAAATGCAGGTATTCTATTGGAGTAAAAATAGCCAATCAGAGACTTGAAATATAGAAACTTACAAGTTTAGGCGCTTGAAATCAGTTCAGTTGCCTGCAGACAGAGTTACT
Source organism: Deroplatys truncata (assembly GCA_030765065.1). Classification (NCBI taxonomy): domain Eukaryota; kingdom Metazoa; phylum Arthropoda; class Insecta; order Mantodea; family Mantidae; genus Deroplatys; species Deroplatys truncata. Next base: position 93,408,757 of record CM060979.1, read on the forward strand.
AACCGGATGCGAGATGTGTCCTCGAGAAATTAATTACGTATTCGTGTGAGACGAAAATAGTATACGTGTTAAAAAAGTGCAAGCATTAAATAAAAGAATCTCACAGCTCTCGATATCAGTGAACTGCTATGTAATTTGTGTCAATAATTAATAAAAAGGAGTGAATTAAAACTTAAAATCTGTATAAGCCCTACATTCTTGTCGCATCACGCCCTGCCAAGACATCCATGTCTCTAAAATAAATACTGGCGCAGCCGAGGCAAACATAAATATTAAATATTTAAAGAAACTGTTTAATTACAACGTTAAAATTATTTTTAAACTTGGGGCAAACGCCACCTGAAAGTACATTTGGGGCGAAGGCAACCGGAAACCGGGTACCATACGTGCGGTTGCAAACACTACTAAAGTTCGGTTCCCCAACAGTAGAAACTATCTACTTCATAGTTAACACAAAATTATGCTTTAATGATTTGTTGCTCTTTCATTTGACCTTTTAAATACATGTCATTCAGTGTTGCACACTACAGTAACGTTTTCTAGCTCCTAAATATTGCATAATCTTCCGCGTGGAAGGGGTACAGATGACCTCTTAGGAGGTAATTCTTTACTCAGAGATGAATACATCTTACTCTGTAATCGCTTATTTAACTGGAAAAGATACGCTGTGCACCATTTGTGTTATAATTTACATTTAGAATGTTTGAGACCAGTCTTATTGAGGTGTGCAATTGACTAGCAACTAATTAGCATATTGTGTTATGGAAAGGTAGAATCAGACGATTGAAAAATGCAATACCATCGCCGGGATTTGCACCATGGATTTCCCTGTTTCCTTCCGGTTACTCTAGGCACTGAGCTACCATGGCAACATGCCGGTACGACATTAAAGTCCCCAACTGATTTGCATTTTTTCCCGGTAAATCACAAGGAGATCTCAAATTGTATTGAGATGATATACCGTAATGGCGACTTACAATGAAGTAAGTGCTTTGAGCCCAGAGCTTCATAGTTTCAACCACTATTAGGTCTATTAATGGAATTAATTGTTCTTCCACATAAGCCGTGTGCTGGACAAGGTCGGAAAGGTAGAATCTGAGGATTGAAAAATTCAAATTCCGGCGATGGCATTGAATTTTTCAGTTGTCTGATTCTGCCTTTCCAACTTTGTCCAACAAACGGCTTATGTGGAAGAACAAATAATTTCATTTAATGTTATATTTACTCTTTACGTCCATTTCGCACGACTTAGTATTTTTGCCTTGTACAAATTTCAATTTACGCTAGAATTAAGACATTGCAATTGCAGCAGGAATAATTGACCCACCCCACACACACACACACACACACACACACACACACACACACACACGCGCGCGCGCGCGCGCTGTGTGCTACGATATCCCTCACCCGCTAAGTATCTCGGGTTCGTATTTTTCGTATTAAGATCGTCGCCAAAATTGTACGTAGTTTTTATTTTCCCTCCATTGAAGACCTAAATAAAAATAAGATAGTTGAATTGTAATCTCGTTTATAAAATATTTACGCTACATAATTTGTCTAATTTTATTGAATTTTCTTAAACTAATAAGAAAACATAATCATTTTGTTTTCATTGAATTCCGCGATAACTCTGGTGAAGAAATTTTGTATTTGACAGTCTAAGCCAATGTATTTTTTCTTTCTTTCTTTCTTTAAGCGCATAACAAACTAACTTGTAACTTAAACAATTTTTATTTATTATTCCAATCCAACAATTGTTTCGGACTATTGCAGCTCGCTGATTGCGTTTAACATATTTTATGTTTATTTTTATGTCCTGAAATGCACAGAAAAACTGCCTTGGTAATTAAACACTACTAGCAAGTTTAACATATTTCCAGTAACACACTAGATATTCGCGGCGGCATTGGGTGGGCATTCTAACCCGCAGCAGGCTGACCCTACCGATCAAATGCTATTTTCTCACCTACCTGCAAAGGAAAGCCCGCTTATTATTTTTAAAACAAGACCGCTGGATTTGACTATGTTCTGTTCGCGATGATCAAGTAGTAATATCAGCAGATGAAAATTGTCTACAAAGAAGAGTATTTAGTTTGATTTAAACAGCCACAAAATATAATCTACAAACATCAGAGAGCAAAACTAAAGTCATGGCCTTCTATGAGGGTTAAGATAATTATAAATAATAAAACCGTGGGGCAAGTAATGAGTTTTAATTATTTAGAGATATTAGTTGGCCTTAATACAACAAATGAAACTGATAAAAATTTTAGTTTATTTCAACAGATATGTGGGACAAATATAAAGCCATTAACAAGGAAAGTGAGAAGAGAAACTCTGTTGAAATTTTGCGAAGTATTAGCGGTACCAATGCTGTTATATAGGTCGGAATGCTGGATAAAAATAAATCTCTCGAAACAAAAATAGAGGTAGCTGAAATGAGACGCCTTAGATATGTAGCCGGGTATACTTTATTGGATAAAAATAAAAATCAAGACATTTGAAATGAATTAAAAATATTTGCTATAATGAACCAGATTGAAGAATCTCGAACAAATTGGTACAAAAAAGAACTATAACTTTGAATATTTTAAAATATAAACCGAAAGGTAAGAGTCGTGGCCGACCTAATAAGTAAAACAGGAACGGACTAATAGTCTAACCCGTGGAAAATGAAGGTTATGATGATGTATGAAAGATAGAAAAATTTTTCCTAAACCTTTTAAACATACCTATCAAAGCCTATTTCTGGTTTAAACAATGGCATCTTTATCTTTTCACCCGGTATGAAGGGAGACACTAGCGCTCTAAGAAACAGTCGCTTTGTGTTAATCATGAGTATAGGATTTGTATTACTAAGGTTTAGCGATCGAGCAAAGAAAAGAGAACACACAGATTGGAGCACCCAAGAGGACTTCACCACGTGAGAATTTGAACATATGTTGAAGTGGGATATTTGTTGTTGGTAGTAAGATACTTCATGTTTATCTGCACAACGTATGGAAGCCAATTTGTCGCGGTCACTTCGTGTTATCTTTTACTGGGCGCCCGTTATTGTATTACTACTTTGAATGTTGGGTTCATTGTCCTCCGGCTAGCTATTATTTCTCGGTCGAGCAAATCTCTTAAACAAGGTGTGTAAACGGAAAGGATTTGTTACTCAAAGATAACACTGATAAAAGAATTTGTTTTTACACTTTTATTACCGTCACAATTAACTAAGTTCACATATTGACTCTTGATACACGCCAGACTGAAACTGTTATATTTTCTAATATCACTATAATCACTTATTTACTTCACATTATTAATTCGCGTGTTTCACATTTATAACAAACTTTAAAACGCGAGAGATTCTGTAGAATTGCGTAACGTGTACTTTATGTATGCTTCCGTTGAACTACGCGACGTATAACTCACGAATACTTATGTTGAACTGATCGACGTATTACACGCGAATGCTTCTGTTGGACTGAGCGACGTGTAACGCGTGGATGAGTTTGTTGAACTGGGCAATACTTGCCTCTGGCTTTAGCTTTTTATACTCCCACACCCCGATATGCCTAAAGATTGTAACCGAGCTGCTATTGGTTAATAAAACGCGCCAACATTAGCGTCTATTTTTATATCCAATCAAAATTAAGAAAACATATGCTCTAAGGAAGAAATTCCCGCCATTTCTAAGAAAAGCGCGCCAATCTGACGTCATTTGTTTGTCTCTTCTAATTAATATTCAACTCACCCCCTCGCTCATTGTTATCCGCTCTTATTGTCAGTTTCAGTGAGGTCGTGTAAACTTATTTCCTAACAATGCATATAATTAACAAACATCTCAAATCAATGTTATACAATAATGCTTATTTACACTACAATCACTCTGGCATTTACATTATTGTGATAAAATTACTGCCACAATGTATAATGAAGAATATTTCGAAAATGGCGAATACTCGGAAATAGCTGCTTAAAAACTACGCTTTTGCTGTATAAAGCGTTGGATCATTGTTTATGGCTTTTCGGATACATGAGTTCAGTAAAAAGAGAAAAAAAGGACTTCGTAGCTCTTTTTCAAGTTAGTTAAAAAGTACGTACTTTATTTGTAATGGCAGTATCCCAGTTGTGTGACATTTAATTAAAATAATAAATAGAAAACAATTAAATAGTCTCTCTTTAAATAGTCATTTAAGTTGAGTGGAAATCCGAGGTATAGCATTCCAGAAATTTTTTCCTTCCCCTTAGGTGGTGAAAAAATCGCATGAACCAGAAGATCAGATAAATACAAATGTTATGCTTAGATCAGGCACCTTTAATGATTAAAGAGATGTCGTGGGAAACTCCTCCTCAAATATTCCTCACACAAGGAGAAACATTCCTTGTTTTAAATTTTCTTGGAAATCACTCTCACGGTTTTGATTAAAATGTTTTACCTACCTGAGACGTATTAAAGCGGAATAAAATGTACTTATTTACTGTACTTTCTGTAAATGATCTTTGAATACCTTTTCCTTCTTTTTCCTTTCTCTTCCGCGTACATAGCAGCTGGAGAATGTATTGCATTTCACCCAAAAATTCGATACCGAATTTTACCGGAAACATATGTTTTTAGGCTCCTGAATAAATAAAAAAAATATGTCCGTGCATAACTTAAAAACGAAAAGTCTGATAAACAGCAAACCTCATATGTATGTTCGGTACCTTCCAAAGATGCGGCACGAAGATTTTCAAGAAAATTCCCCCACCCCAAACTACCCTTTACATGAAATATTTTTGAAACCTTTTATTTTATAAAATAGTGGCTACCAATTTTGATTATGATAAATAAAATGTACATCTTAAATATTCTATAAATAGCTTGTGAAGTCTTGTTCATTCGGGAAGAATTTTGCAAAATCTTGCTATACTAGTAAACCTTTCACAATAGACGAAAACGTGCTGCTTAAAAAATGTAGATCTTAAAAGCATAATTTATTTTAAATAAATTTTTGTGGCATAAGCCATTTCTCCGATATCCGTTATTAATGGTTCCAATTGTTCAGTTCTTTGTCATGCTTTTAACGTGCTGTCGATTTTCAGTTGTTTCTTGCGATGTCATGAAAACAGTATGGAATTTTAAGGCCAGCGTATAGAGTTCCAGTTCTTAAACATTTGACGATTGCCGTTCCCTTTGTATCCACAATGAAAAGTGTGATGCGGGCATTTCTGGAAAGGTTATCTCGATTAAAATGAAGTAGATAGGAAAACAAACTTTCGTAAGAATAATTTGTATACCCACAAATAAGTGATACAGGTGAAGCCGAAATTATGAAGGCAACAATTATCATAATATTCTGAGAAGGATAGCGATATAAAATAAGTAATAATATATTTAAAATCAGTGAATGTATAAAAAAGGAGAAGCATTGTGAAAATTGTTGACTGTAAAAGCGACAGAAAGACCAGAAAGGCACAGTTTTGTTAATTAGGGACCAGCCTCAGGTAGAAAGGGTAAATACCATTGAAGCAAGTTTTTCCTGGTAACAGCCGAGTACAGCTGCACTTAGCCTGGTGAAGGCCACTCTAAGCTTCATGACGCTAAGTTTGAGGAGCGTTAGAGGGGAAGTTTAGGCGTTGGTTTTCCTTGTGCAGCGTGGGTAGATCAGTCTGTCCTGAGTGCCTGGCGAGGACGGGACGACATTCTCGTCGAGCTGTGAACATTGGCGGCGAACATGCTAGAGGGTAGAACGCTTAGCTTTGGTTAATATTCTTCGGTCTTGGTAAAGACACAGTAGCATCGTATGCATTTACAACTGATCGGCAAACCTAAAGTATTATTTTAAATAGTGAATAAAAGTGTTCCAAGACAGCGTTTGTGTGTTTCTCTGTACACACCCACGCATACCCTGAGGTTAAGGTTTCGTGCTGGAGCAGCCGTGGCAAAAGAAGAACCAACTGGGAGGAGACAAGCAGCAACCGCGAGGCAAAGGTATTGCTTCAGTTGTTGGAGAACGGAGTGTACCTGCGTCATATTGCGCCTAAACGTGGGGCAGAAAGAATTACCTGCGTCAGAGGGTAGAGAAATTCATACGAGTGCAACGCATCAGATTTTTAAATTAAGTATTTGCTGTAATTCATTAAAATTTTTGAAAACTTTAGCTACAGTTCTCTTGTTTTCCAAGCTGAGTCGAGTACGTAACATCAAGAGCAGCACAAAATTCATTAACATTAGTTTCTATCTCGGATTACAAACTCTATGTTGGTGATACTTCAAAGCATTTCCGAATACTTTTTTAGAAACCAGACAGAAAAAGAAGTAACGGGACTAATATGAGCACATGAATACATTGTAGCATAACGCATACTAGGAGAAGTCAAATATTTAATAACCAGGTCGCCATATACTCAGCGACCTGATATTCCATTCTCTTTGTACAGGTTGATAAAGAACGGACATATCTGAAGTGTAGTTTGCAATATTCGAAAACTAAAACCGAAATATTTCGTAAACGATTGTAACTAGGAAAAGGTATTAACTCAATTTTAATGAGTTATAATTTTTCTATAGTAAATTTCGCTATGTCTGTAATAGTTTAACATTTCCTAAAACTTTGTGAGAATGGAGAGGGCCTCACAGAAAATTCTAGATAGGCAATTTATTCAGTTAATTTGTCAAACATTTGACATTTTAATTAAAATCCTTGTAGCTGTTTTGGTTTAAATAAAACATAATGAACATTTTTCTTTATAAAACATTCTTCTACCTATCCTATGCAAACGGTGGAGGGGGAAAACCCTTTTATATAATTATTTGAAATAGATACGAAAATAAATGGGAATATTGTAGGAATTTAGATCAGATTCTCTTAATATTAAAACACATGATTGATAAACTGATATAACCACATCCACATATGGTCTCACATATTAAAATCTAAATATTTAAACATGAAATGGTTTTTCTTATTCTCATATTGAATTTCACTTAAGATTCTCCAAAAAAACAAACACTTTTAGTGAACGTTTTGTGTGTGTTGATGCAGTATTTTGTATCACAAATTACTTAAATGTAAATAATGATTGTAATATGAATATGCATTTTTATGTGACATTGATTTCAGATGTTTATTAATTGTAATTATTATTGGGAAATAAGTTTATACGGCCTTACTGAAACTGTCAATAATAGCGCAATAATGCAGAGAGGGCGGGTGAGCTGTTTATCATTATTGGAAACGAGGAAGTTACGTAATGTTGGCGCGTTTTCGGTAGAAACTTCTGGAATGTTTTCTCCCTAAAGCATATGTATTCATAATTTTCATTGGATATTAAAATAGACGCTAAATTTGGCGCGTTTTATTAGCCAATTGCAGCTCAGTTATAATCTTTAGGCGTATCTGGATGCAGGATTATAAATAAGGTAGGTTGGAGGTAAAGTCAGTCAGTCCTTCAGTTCGCCGAAAGCATTCATACACTACACGTCGTCTTCAGTCAGTCAGTTCGTCGAAAGTATTAGTTCGTCATACATCGGATATAGATTCACAAGTTACGCGCAGCAGAATTATGAAAGATCTAAAATATGGTAAAGTTAATTATACAAAAGGTTGAAGTACGTTGATTAAAAGTGATCAGTAAGAAGTTATTATAACAGTTTCAGTTTGGCGAGTATCTAGATCAATATGTAAATGTGATAGTTAACGTGTTCGACAATAAAAATTATAAAACAAATTTCTTCATCAGTGTTCTTTTTGGATAAAAGATTCCTTTCCGTTTACACAACCCTGATCAAGACACATGTTCGACCCAAGATAAGATAATAGCTAGCCGGAGGACAGTAAACAAAACTTAAAATTCTTTCAAACACTGATACTAGGTACCACAAATTGCTAACACTAGATGGAGCTACAAACCGAACAAATGAATGACGTCACAAGATGGCTTCAACACTGATGTAAACAAACATTTGTAAGTAATACCGTTACAAATTGGCTCCCATACGTGGGGCAGTTAAAAATTATGTAACCAAACAAAACAAAAGCAGCACAACATAAGATCTTCAAGTTCTAATAATTTACGTAAAAACATATTACGTAAGCACTTTCTATCGCAGTGTTAGTGCGCGCGCGTTACTGAACAATGAAAAGACGGGTACACAGTAAACATATTTAAGGATGCAAGGTAAACATTTTCCCGAAATTTACCCATCCCAGACCATTCCGAATAAATCTTCACTTGAAGAACTTTCCCTCCAAAATTGCTACAGTGAATTTATTAAAACACCATACGCTTGAGATATTAGCGTGACAAAATGCATATCTTAAATCTTATGTAAATGGCCTGTGAAGTTCGTATATTCTTATTGAATTGTATATGCTGTGAAAACATCGATACACGAATACCTACTACAGGAAATATGTAGTACTCATTAAATTATGCAATTTGTTGCATAATGTTTGTGTAGCTTTAGTTATTTTCCAAGCAACTCTTGCTCTTCTGAATTAGTATTTTATACAATACACATCTGTAACGTTATGTTCGTTCTTTATTGCTCAACTAATACAAAGAATAATTAGTATCAATGCAAGCATAGAGGTATCGGTCTTTTAAACATCTTATCGTCATTCTAGCCTTCTTTATGTTCATAAACAGTTATAACAAAATGTGTATTTAAAGCGTTTTGGTCAACATCTTCATATTTAACATGAATCAGACTTAAAATCAAAGCTTTCTTCTGAATAATTTGTAGGATAACCATGAAAATAAATAATAGTGGAGAGAAAGTCTTATGATTCTGACACACCAAAATTTCACTTTTTCTAACACTTATCTACAGTAGGTCGAGAAATAATTCTATTTTGCCGAAAATTTAATATCAAGATTTCAAAAGAAATATGTTTTGAAATATCCTAATCTTAAAGGAATTTTGTTAGTTGTCTGTTTCTGAAAAATAAACGACTTAGTTCAAAAAACAACATTTCAGATAAATATCAAACTTCATACTTGCATGGGACAGCGTTCAAGGATACCAGATGAATATTTTGAAGAAAATTCAACGCTCAAACGACACTCTACATGAAAGGTTTACATTATTTTTATTCTCTCAAAAATGTCTCTAACAGCTTTGATGAAAATAACATGCATTTTTAAGATGCATTGTAAATAAGATGTATGCCTCAAATTTTCTGTAAATATCCTATGAAATTCGTTTCTTCTGATACCATTTTGTATAATTTTCTACAAATTGGAAATCATAAGTGCTAGACAAAAATTGTTGTAAGAAAATTATATACATCATAGGAATATGTAATTCATAACTAATGACACATTTATAGCATTAGCCTTTCTCGAAATATTCTTTCTTAAGTGTTTTTGTTTTTCTAGGCTAAAGCGTTATGTGGCATATATAAAAATATTTTTCAGATATGCGATTCTTCCTTTTTATCCGTATGGGCTCATTAGTAATAAGAACTAACTTTTGATACAAGCATTCTGGTTTCTTTTCCATACTGTGCATTTCACATAGTCCATGTAGCTTAATTTGGGGTCATTTTTAGGCAAACAACCGTCGTTCATTACTAACAAATACGTATTTGTAATATAAACAGCAGTATGTTGTTTCTGGTTGGTGCATGAGACTAAATCGATATGCTTAATGCAAAATAATTTCTAGGCAAGCATTTATGTTGTATAACTTAACGTTGATAGAATAGTCACTTTATATGACAAGTAGCAATCACATATGGATAATGAAAATGTTTTGCCTTTGCCACTTTGGATGCCCGGGTTAGTGATTACACAAACACGTAGACTTTATTCTAAAAATGATCCAAAACGTGCTTTCTGTGAAATTGAAGTCTTGGTGGAATGCAATACCTCCTCTCTTTTATGCAAACCGTAGAGAAAGTAAAAAGGACACTATAATTACATTCACGTATGCGGACATATTCATTGAAATCGTCCAGGAATTTATGATTAAAATCCATAAATATGTACTCCTCAAAGTATATTAGATATGTTTTACTTTCTCTACTAAGCACTTACAGTAATTAGAGGAAATACGATACTTCAGCCAAAATCTCAAATCAGAAATTTCACGAAAAATGCATTTTTTTAACCCAAAAAGCAATTTTAGAAAAAGTTCCGCCTATGTGTGTGTGAAAAGATAACTCAAAAAGAAGTGTTTGATAAATATCAAACTTGGTATTTAAGTTTAATATCTTCCAGAGATGTGACACGAAGATTTTCAAAAACATCTCCCCACTCAAGCTACGTTTTACATGGAAACTTTTTCGAAAGCTTTTATTTTCTCAAAAATGGTCTAACGTGATTAGTTAAAATACCATATATTTAAGATACTTACATGGCAAATAAAATGAACATCTTGCATTTTCTGGGAACACCCTGTAAAGTCCTCTTCATCTGAAGGAATTTTGTATAATGTTATGCAAGCGGTAACGTGAATACAGACAAAAATGCGGAGCACAAAAAGTGAAATTCTCTTAAAACAAATTTTTATTCGATTTTTTGTGGTATCAACTATTTTAAGAATATCCTATATTTTTTATTTGAATTTTTCAATACTTTTATCATCCCTATTCAGTTGTTTCTCACGATATCATGGAAAGAGTGGAATCTGAAAGCCAGCATATAGCCACTTGCGTTTAAATTCTTGAATGTGGATTCGGTTTCTTCTATTCTCCTTTTACCTACAACGAAATGCATCATAAAACTACTTCTGAAAAGGTTTATATCAACAAGAAGTAGATAGAAAAAAATCTGTGTTAAATCCATATGACTTTCTCTAACCTCTATCCCTTATTAGCACGTATACAAATTATTCTTATCTACTTATCTACTTCATTTTAATCGAGATAAACCTTTTCGGATATAGCTGCATTACACATTTCGTTACAGATACAAAGGGCATAGCGATAGTCAGATCTTTAAAACTGGATGCTACATGCTGGGTATAATATTTCATACTGTTTCCAAGCAATCACGAGTAACAACTGAAAAACGACAGGACTTTAAAAGAGTGGGCAAGTATTGAAACATTCGAACCGTTAATAACAGATATCTTGGAAATGGCTGATACCACGTGACAATTATTCGAAATAAACTGTGTGTTTTAAAGAGATCTACATGTCTTGTGTAGCACGTTTTCGTCTATCGCTTAAAGTTTACCAGTTTTACAACATTATACAAAATTCCTTCCGAATGAAGAGGACTTCACAAGCTATTCACAGAAAATTGAAGATGTACATTTTATTTGTCATGTAAATATATTTAATATACGGTAATATTTTAATCAAAATCGTTAGCCATTTGTTAGAAAATCAAAAACTTCAAAAAAACTATTTCCAAATTTGGTATTTATCGGACTTTTCCTTTTTGAGTTACGCTGTTCACATTCACACACACACACGGGCCTTTTTCTAAAAATGCTTTTTTTTATTTAGGGTACCTACTTATGTATTTCCGGTGAAATCTCGATATATATAAGCTTTCGTAAGAATAGTCTATAGAACAATAAATTATAGTGAGCAGAGAAGGTTATGTAATTGTAACGCATTAGAGTTTTATATATATTTTTGTAACAGTATTTTATAGAGTGTTTAATTATAACTATTTTTATCCAAATGCAGTTATTAAACTCTAGTTTCTGCGCAGTGGATTTCACTCTATTAAAAAATTATTTAAGGAGACAGAGAAGTCTACAGGACACAGATTTTATTTGCATGTCAAATTTGACAAGCGTCGTGCATAAAACTGGTCATTATCTACGTTATTACATCATTCACGTAGCAATGATTTCGTATAAACGCTAATGAACCTGAAAATATTTAGTATAAAGCCAATTAAAGGGGAAAATGTATGGCGAATGCTGTACCACGATTAGATATAAAATAACTTGCACCCCAGCTGTTGAAAAGCGTTTCTACTTAGAGTGCACTTAGGTATGATATATTAATCAGGTAACGAAAAATTATATGACTCCAAATTATAAGGTAGGAAGTGGATTATGCTTGGCTTTTACCATTAGTGAAACCACCATACAGGGACGCACGCGCGCACACATACACACGTCATAACAAGAAAAATAATTAGATCGTGGTTCCCTACAGTGATGAAGAGTTCCTGCATTTTGTTGTGTCAGACACGTGGAAGAAAAAATGAGTGAATATAATGACAGTAGAAAACTGGCGGGTTCAATAACCTTCAACAAACTTGCTAAATAACACGAAATCAGAATAACTATTTCGGCTGGCCCCGTAGCTCAGTCGGTAGAACATTTGTCTGTTGTGCTAATGGAATTAATTAATTGTTCTTCCACACAAGCCGTGTGCTGGAAAAGGTTGGAAAGGTAGATCAGACTTAAGTACTTACAACATTGTAGGTCGCCATTGGGGTATGTCATCTCAATACAATTTGAGATCTCCTTGTGGTTTAGCGAGAAACATGCGAATCAGTTGTCCTGCCGGCATGTTGACATGGTAGCTCAGTGGTTAGAGCTACCGGACGGAGAACAGGAGATCCGTGGTAAATGTTTCAGTTGTCTGATTCTACCTTTCTAAATTGTGTGTTGTAAAGAGATCCACATTTTCATTCGTCTGTGGCTTAATGTTGACCAGTTACACAAATTATATAAAATTCCTTCCAAACGAAGAGGCCTTCATAGGCTATTCGCAGAAAATTAGAGATATACATTTTATTTATCATGTAAGTATCTTTAATTTATGGCATTTTAATCAAAATCGTTGGATCCACTTTTAGAAAATCAAAAATTCCGAAAAATGTTCCATATCAGGAGTAGTTTGAGGTGGGAGATTTTCGAAAATCTTTGTGTGACATCTTTGGAAGTTACTGAACTTAAATACCAAATTTGGTATTTATCTGACCTTTCGTTTTTGAGTTGTGCTGGACACCTGCAGATACACCCGCGCGCGGAGCTGTTTCTAAAGTGCTTTTACTTGATTCGAGGAGCTTCAAAATATATAATTCAGGTGAAATCCTGATATACAATTTTTGATTGGAATGTAATACCTTCTCTACCTACTATGTACATGGTAGAGAAAGTAGAAAACTAAGGATCAAATTATCCTGGAACCTCGTGGTGTTCGTAGAGAAGAACTGTCGTTGTGTACCGTTCTTTTTTGTCCTTCATATAGCATATTGTTTTAAGTAACTGTTTCATTGAAACTTTAGTAAAAGTCTCCTTTTTTCGTTAAGAAAAATCTCGAAACCTTATAGATTCATTATCTAGTTGTATGTTCTACGTCCCACACCTCTAAACGCCCTTCAACGTAAATGAAATAGTAAGTATCCTGGTCGTTGATACGGAATTTACAACTTAATCCCATTTTCTGGAAAACCTTTCTCCAGAGTTTTTCACCACTGAAATCTGCCACCCAATGGATTTTTCGTCTAAAGTGTTTGAAATATTAAACATAACTTTGTAAAAAGTAAACAATTAAATCTAAGAATATTTTCTTACTTAAAATACTTCTGCTATTATATCCTTATTTTTAAAAATGTACTTTTATTGTTTATTTAAAATGGGTTGACGTACTTCGTAATTTTGTTCTAAAAGGCTAAAAGAAATTCATAAAAAGTTCTTAATTTTGAAGAAGGGTTCAGAGTTATGGGCGTGGTGGACTCTTTCCTAAAGTTTCCAAAAATAATGTGTTTTGGAACCGTAAAAACATACTGAACTGAAACATAGACACCTCTACATGTATATCAAATTAATCCATGACAAATATCAATCAAACTCATTGAAAACTGTAAAATTTGGCAGTTTTAGTGGAGTGCTCCCTTGAAGAGAGCTCATCTTGTACTATAAACACATTTAATGTTTCACTCCTGTAAATTTACTGCAATTTACAAAGTTTCTGGGGATGGGGTTTACGATTTGAAGCAAATATCCGAGGTATAAAATTTTAAGAATAGTCTGCAAACGTTATAATCAAATAGAAGAGAAAGAAAAAACTGTTTTATTAAATTTATAGTCACTATTTTAATCATATACGTGAATGAGTGCTTCTAAAATGTTAGATCATCATTAAATCTTAAAGCTGCTATTTAAATAAAGGTTAGTATTTGTTCAATTAAACACCATTAAAAGTGTCGGTATATAAAGGACAACTTCAACAATGGTCAAACTTAGCATTGAAACTTAATTTGCTCATTTTGTGATCAAAGTAATATGGTAGTGTTCATAAAATGAATTACGTGCCATAGGTTTTGCTGAAATCCGTCATTACTCGAAGATTCTAGGCAGATCATGAAAAGCCGGCATATAGTTGCATTCTATACACCATTTGACGGGGACTCAAAAAGCCGATAGATAGATTATATTAAAATAGATTAGGCAGGTTAGGTTAGGTTAGGTTAGGGTTATACTACATGCCTAACAAACTCACCTCGTGAAGAACCGCGGTAGAACGAGTACTTTCGCACCTTTTAGCATCGGTGGCTTTTAATGATCTGCCTAGGAACTTCGCAAGCATCCAATTTCAGCAAAAACCTGCGTCATGTGTACTTCGGGAAATAATACTAAAAACCCTGTAGGCTACGTAAATAAATTATCCTGATTTATGACACATTTAAAATTATCGGTAAACTCTGCAAGGATAATCATGCCTTTCTCTTATATAACACAAACCGATTCTTGTCGCAAATATAATTCAGAAGCAAAACTGGCCGGCTTCCGAAACAAAGTAAGTTTGTTAATACCATGGTTGTATATTTCCGCTATTCAACTTCCAAACAAATGACAAACTTATCGTTTATTTTAAAAGTAGGCAAAGTGCAATCACAAGTTTCTTTAATACTGCATGACATTGTCTAAAATAATGGATTACAATTCTAAACGTCAAGACAGGAACTCCGCCATTTTCTTGAAAATATCCATGTTGCATAACTTGATATTTAACCAACTTTTCGTTTTTAGGTTATGTTGTTCATAGACAAACACATATACACGGCCCTTTTTTCTAAAAAATGTTTTTTTATTCAAAGATTACAAAACATATTTTGCAATGAGATCTTGCTATAGAATTTTTTAATCTAATACAATATCTTCTCCATCCACTATGTAACTGACGTGCATAAAACGTGGCCCATAATGGAACGCAGCTGATTAAGTTGGTAATGATAAAGAAACCCTCCCCTCTTCCAGCTTGAACTGCTCTGTTCCTCATAGGGGTGAAGGTTGTATTGGAGAAGTGGAAACCAAGGGCACTAACTCCCCACATGAACACGGTGTGTCACTAGTTGTACTTTTGCGGGAAAGGCGAATTTTCTGATTGGCTGTTTCAAGTTTCGAAGTTCGTAACGAACTAAATGGCAGGCACAGAACACCAGAGTAGGCTTTGGTGTAGGTAAAGAAGAAAGGAACCATCTTGGATTTTTATTCTGGAAGTTTTCGTCCGAACTTTTTTCAACAGGAACAAAGCAGAGACGGTAATCATACATTTACGCTATTTCTGATTGAATGTATATTTGTTGTAATATTGGTATTTTCTATTAACTTCAGTGATATTCGTAGAATGAGGTAGAAAACTTTGGTAGCTTATTGTGTGTTACACATTTTATATAAAATTAATTTTCAGATACATTGAGCCGTCCAGACAGAGGGGATACGCCTACGATTTACATTCCCATCCAGTGTTGTGGTTCGAGTCCCGAATGGTGACAGAATCTGAAGGTATGTTATTAAGTTTGAGCAAGTTATTAAGTTTCCAGCATTACAGTGCTGGATGAAAGGTTAAGTTTTTCAGAGCTTCTTAGTGTTGCTGAATTTTATATAGTCTGATTTACTTTTCAGATATTGAGAGTCATCCAGACAGTGGAATATACGATTAATTTTCTTGTTTGCACTTCATAATTGATGGGTGGAGATCACAGCCAAAAGTAGGTAAGGTAAAATCAACCTTAATGCAAATTAATTAGCATGTTACTGTGCTAATATTCAAACACATAGATGCAGATCATGCGAGTGATACTCGTGTATAATTTAAAAATGTAGGATTAGTGGTGGACTGACACACTAACCTCAAGGATAGCATGCCAATGATACTATACTTCTTTTAAGACAGTGCCCAAATGAAATTTTTTAATACAGAAGGAAGAAAGATATTTGATATCTTTCACAAATATTTCAGTAATTTACCCTCTTTTGGGCATTTTTATCTAACTGCCACTATGTCCTTTTTTGAACTGGGCATGGTGTATGAAAATAGAAATTCTGGTAGCTTTTTTGACAATTAATGTCCCTGTAATCTGTTAGTACAGATGCTCAAAAGCATTTGTTTCCAAGAATAACTGAAGTGTTTGTTTTGAGTGAAATTAGCAGCTTCAGTATGTGTTCTGAGGCTTTGAAATTCCAAAGTGGTTTCAACCTTTCGTGTCTGTTTTCTACCATTTATACTTTGTAGCAATTTTGATGATACAAAATCCTTCCCTTAAAGACACATAGTGCAGTAGAAATTAAGTTGCAGGATATTATAAGAAATGTATGCGCATTTAAACGATCATGTTTTTGTGCAAAAATCAAAGGTTTTGAAGTAATGGGCATTTAATATTTTTAAATGTATTGAAGCCTTTTAAGTTAGCACATATGATAAACATGAAGTTAATCACGATATATGATGAATCATTTGTAGAATACTTATAAAAATAGCTTACTGTGAGTAGAGAGAGTCTTAGATGGCAGAGCAGTGGTATGGCAAGTTAAAGATTGCTGGTTTGAATCCCAGGCATGGCACTGAATTTTTTGTCTGATTGTATATACTCGTGCACTATTCTGTACATGCAAACAACCCATGCTCTTTTCAGTGAAGGTTCCATGAATCTTTTCAATGAATTGGATCTTTTGAATGATCCCTTGATCTGTTATTTATAGTGAACATTTTAACACACTAAGTATTTTAAACGCTTTTCATATATAGCGCATTGCATCCGAGGTACTATGGGAGGTTAGGTTTTTTTACTTTCTCTACTACGTATAGTAAGTAGGGGAAGTATTGCATTCCACCCAAAAATTCGATACCGAGATTTCACCGGAAATACATGTTTTGAGATCTCCTGAATCCAAAAAAAGCATTTTTGGAAACATGTCCGTGTGTGTGTCTGTGTGTGTGTGTGTGTGTCTGTGTGTGTGTCTGTGAACAGCATAACTCAAAAACGAACAGTCGGATAAGCACCAAACTTGGTATTTAGGTTCAGTATCGTCCAGAGATGCGACACGAAGGTTTTCAAGAAAATCCCCCCACCCCAAACTACCCTTTACATGGAAGATTTTTCGAAAATTTTAATTTTCTCAAAAATGGCTCTAACGATTTTGATGAAAATATCATATATTTAAGATAATGTCATGAGAAATGAAATGCATATCTCGAATTTTCTGGGAATGTCTCCAAAAGTCTTATTCATTGTGGACGACTTTTGCATAACTGGTAAACCATAAGAGATAGACAAAAGTTTACTACACAAAAAATGTAGATCGCGTTAAAATACACAACTTATGTCATATACATTTCTTTTGTTGAGTGAACCGTTTTCGAGATATTGCTTGTTATTTCCTTAAATTTTCCAATACTTATACTTTTTCTCAAATGCGTTATTCATTTTTTTTATGTCCTGGACATGCAAAGAGAATGGAATGCGTGACATAGCAACCAGCGTTAAAATATTTGACTATCACTTAAAAGCTACCATATTTTCCTTGCATCTACAAGAAAATTACCAATAAGATTGACATCTCGATATCTCGATTAACATGAAGCATATGGAGAATAGGCGTTTGTAAAATTAGGTTGTACAAGAGTAGAGAAAGTTATGTGAGTGTAACACATCAGATTTTTTTATATAAGCTTAGGTTTCTGAATTTATGGAAGATTAGCATTAGGTTAGTTTATTTATATATAAGCTTAGTTTTCTGAATTCACAGAAGGTTAGTAATTTTTTTAATGAAAAGTGTCTAAAATTTCACTATAAATAACAGTTCGAAGGATCTTTCAAAAGATCTGATTCATTGAACATTCAATGAAAAGTTCCATGGATCCTTTGCGTATACTGAATTTTATTTTGTTCAAGTAACAAAAAGTGGTGGTGGTTTTACAATAAAAGTGTTATTTCCTTCTCATTTAGCACTTTATCAACAAAACGTTTTGCCACTTTTTAACGGTGTCCCAGTTTTGTGTTAAAACAGCTTATTCGCAGTACGCACTTCTTCCTTTGTCATGACAACTCAAACACTAACTGATAAAATCGAAGATTTGACTTGAGCTGAGCATATGAGTGCTAGCATATTATGAATGACTGTTTGCTTATCATATATCCTGTGTTATGCAAAGAGTTTATTTGGTACTCAGATAGCACAGCTGCGAATTCATTGCTGCATTTCTCATATAGGCAAGAGAATAGCAGTCATCCATACAGTTGGTAATTAACAAAAAGATACTTTTTGATTGTTAATGCAATAGCAGGTAGAATTAAGAAAATCATATTTTGTAATCTCTTAATAATTTTTATATATCCATTACCTTTAAGAATGAGTTCTTACGATAACCGCAATAAAATGTGTAGTTCTATACCTTTCCTACTCCAATATTTCATGATGCAATACGTTTAAGGAACTATTTACATTGGCGTAAGCGTAGTGCTTAGTTTCATGACAAGAGGAAGCATATGCTTTGTTTACATCAGAGAGAACTCTGGTTTACAGTGGATAGTGTGTAATATAATCACAAGGTGTTTGTAACCACAAATTTTTCCTTAATGTAAGCAATTTCTCATTTCAGAAACCTACTTTTAAAGGTAGTTTAAACATGTGTGTTCTATTTAATTCTAGGATATACACAATGGAAAGTTGGAGTTAAGTTGTGGCTATTTGTGTCCAGTGATGGTGCATCGTCAGAGCACAGAGAGTGACAATGACATTAATAGTGTTAAATGGTGTGGTGAAAGTTGCTAATGACATTTATTGCACTGCTAATAGCGATTTAGTGAATGACAAACAACAGCTACACTATTGCATATAATGTGTGCAGAAGTTTCTTTGTAGGAAATGGAGTTAAGTTATTCATGTCAAATTGTATTGCGCAATCTAAGAGTAGAATAAAATAACAAGTGTCAAACATGTGTTATTCTTCCAATTTTCCTGTCAAATTCCACATCCTACTGTTGGTTGGTTGCAAGTTCAAACAAACCATGGGGGCAGTTTAAGTGCAAAAGATTTTACTATGAAGCATGCAGAAGAAATTATTGCAAGTCGCTTGATCTCATTCACTCTCAAAAATTTAAATGTGACCATTTCATAATACGTATGTATTATGAAATAGAAACATTCAGCAACCACTATTAACCTCAATAATATTATATAAAAAGCAATGTATGTGCCGACTATTGGATAATTTAAATAAGTTACACAGGAATAAACAGTTGTGTTTTTCATACTAACCTAGCTGTGAGGTGTTCAGCTGATCATAATTGTGTTCTAATATTGTATTGCTACAGATGACAGTGACAAGTTATTTTATGTGAGCTTTAATCGACTTCTTTAAAAAGAAATTTGAATAACTCAAAGTGTAATCACGATTATTGAAGCTCATGTAATTAACTTTGTACGTCATCAGTAGCGATACAGTATTAGAACATATGATCAGCTGAGAGACAGCTAGGCGGGTATGAAAAATACAGCTGTAGTAGCTACGAGTGACGTCATTATCCCAGAGCACGATTTTTCATAGTTTAGTTCCATCCCCGATCACTACTCACGCTGCGATCGCCTTCGTGTTTCCACCAATTTAACACTAGGGTAGCACTTCTTATACTTTGGTGTTCTGTGCTGTTCCTCGAGCATAATTTGTAGTCACTGGATTCGCAGGGTAATATTACTCCCCCAAAATATGCCCGAATTGCCAAAGAGTAACATTACACATGTTATCACTAACGGAGTGCAGTTAAGGCAAAACTTCGTTGATTTTAGGCACAAAAATAATATTTATATAGAGAACTAGTTACTAAACCTAATTTGTAACAATATTTTATCTACATTCACATTATTTTAGTATATGTCTATATTTATTACATTTAATGAAATTTATTTATTGTGGAAACGATATGTTTAGAGAAAGAGTAAAGTGGGCTTTGGAAAAAAAAACCATAAATCAACAAAATTTGTTGTTTATTCTGCATTTTATACCAGTTTCATATGTGAATTTAAAGTAAAAATGTGCGAAGGTGATTTTCACGGTTCATCAGGAAAAATTTCAAAAGCAGTCCAAGATGCAACTATTAGTATACAGGATTTTTCAAAACGAAGGAACAGTGTTTAAATATTTATTTCTAATGAACGACAATAGATAGCAACACATACGACACATCATTAAATAGAGCAAAGTTGAAAGTGTTAAACCCATTCAGTTCCATTCAGTCCCTACAGAGGCGCTGGGTTTGTTTACGAGAAAATTGCAACACCACAGGAAAAGTCGTTTTGTGTGCTGCAGTATGCAAAGAGTGAATCCCTTTCATTACAGCGTGCATTTCGTTGTAAGTTCAACACCTAGTCATAAAAAATTTACAATTGATACAATAAATTCGTAGAAGATGGTTGCACTGGCCGTGCTCGTATAAGAAATGGTGCAAATTTTTAACACATAAAATAAAATTTTTACTTTCCTCTATTCGTGATGTATTGCATGCGTCGCCACCTATTGTTGTTCGTTAGAAATAAATATTTAAAGTCTGTTCCTTCTTTTTGAATAATCCTTTACTTTCAAAAAGGTCAAGGAAAGTTTATTTATGTAGTGATACGAAATTCAAGGACTAGTGTGTGGGTAATGAATCGGACGTAAATGAAGATTCTTTGTTGGCGTATTTTTACTTTCTCTACTACGTATAGTAAGTAGGAAGTATAGTATTCCACCCAAAAATTCGATACCGAGATTTCACCGGAAATACATGTTTTGAGACCCCCTGGATTTTTGGAAACATGTCTGTCTGTGTGTCTGTCTGTGAACAACATAACTCAGAAACGAACAGTCGGATAAACACCAAACTTGTTATTTAGGTTCAGCATCTTGCAGAGATGCGACGCAAAGGTTTTGAAGAAAATCCCCCCACCCCAAATTACCCTTTACATGGAACATTTTTCGAAAATTTTAATTTTCTCAAAAATGGCTCTAACGATTTTGATTAAAATATAAGTTTAAGATATTGTCATGACAAAATGTATATCTTGAATTTTCTGCGAATGTCTCCAAAAGTATTCTTCATTGTGAACGACTTTTGGTAAACTGGTAAACCATAAGAGATAGACAAAATTTTACTACACAAAAGATGTTGATCGCGTTAAAATACACAATTTATGTCATATACATTTTTGTTGTTGAGTGAACCATTTTCGAGATATTACTTGTTATTCCCTTAAATTTTTCAATATTTATTTTCTCAAATGGGAATTCGTTATTCATTTGTTTGTCTTGGATATGCAAAGAGTATTAATCTGTGGCAAAGGGAATGGTGCTGCACCCAGCAACCAACTATTAAGAGATATGTATGTGCTTAAAGGCTACTGTATTTCTATATTGCCCTGGTAAATATATATTCCCCTTACATCTACAAGAAAATAGCAATAAGATAAGAGTCTGCAAATGTTTATCTCGATTAACATGAAGTAGATGGAGAATAAGCGTTTGTAAAAATAGTTTGTACAAGGGTAGAGAAAGTCATGTGAGTGTAACACATCAGATTTTTATGAGAAGTATTAAAGCTTCAATTTGGAGTGAATATTTTATGGTGAGATAAACTGTTTTCATTAATGATAATATCGGTATCAGTAAGTTTGGAAAATTAAATTAATTTTAAAGAGAGAAACTGTAGGTTATTGTGGTAAGAAGTCGAAAATAATAAGTCGAGATGAAGTGACACAATTCCTGATAACTGTGCCTGATGAAACACATTTATTACAAAAGATTGCTCTTATATTGGAGATATGTGGAGCGTGTAGTCGGGAAGAATTGTATAAACTGACGTATGATGATGTTGAGGATGTGGGTTCAGCATTTATTGTGAAAATAAGGGAAACATATATCTATAAGTTTTGTGATTAGTGGTGAACTAAATAATGTTGATTTGCTTGAAATTTGTAGAAAGTATCTTGCTATTCGACTTGGTATTATTAGCTGCAATAAGTATTTTCTACTTTATTTAAATAGAAAATGTCGTGCACAATTGTAATATATATGGGAAGATTCCTAGTAAGATTACAGAGTATTTGAAGCTGGAAAACGCCAAGGATTACACCGAGAATTGTAATATGAGACGTTCTTCCACTACTTTCCTCACCGACAGCGGTGCTGATGTTCTTATCTTAAAAAGACATGGAGGGTGGACAGCAAATACTGTTGCAGAAGGATATGTAGAAGAAAGTGTGGAGGGTAAGAAGAACACTGCTGATCTATTACTTAGAGGAGAAGTTCAATTACAGGCAAAGTTGTGAAAAACAATAGAGAAAATGTGCCAAGTTATCAGTTAGATGAGAAATTTTTTATTTGAATGCATATTATCAAGGAAAATAAGATATAGATTATCATTTAACTGTATTTTACATTTGATGCTTTGATAGTGTTAGAATATAAAGTATAGGTTTTCTTGCCTAGTAACTACGAACTAAAACATCACTGATTATTATAGTAGTAGATAAAATATAATAAAAATCTGATGTGTTACACTCACATGACTTTCTCTACTCTTGTACAAACTATTTTTACAAACGCTTATTTTCCATGTTAATCTACTTCATGTTAATCGAGATAAACATTCGCAGACTCTATCTTATTGCTAAGTTTCCTGTAGATGAAGGGGATAATATATTTACAAGGACAATTTGGAAATGCAGTACCTTTAAGCACATACATATCTCTTAATAAATGGTTGCTAGGTGCAGCACCATTCCCTTTCCCACAGATTAATACTCTTTGCATATACAAGACAAAATAATGAATAACGAATTCCCATTTGAGAAAATAAGTATTGAAAAATTCAAGGGAATAACAAGCAATATCTCGAAAATGGTTCACTCAATAAAAAAATGTATATGACATAAGTTGTGTATTTTAACGCTTCTAAATTTTTGTGTAGTAAAATTTTGTCTATCTCTTATGGTTTATCAGTTATGGAAAAGTCCTTCACAATGAAGAATACTTTTGGAGACATTCCCAGAAAATACAAGATGTACATTTTATTTGTGATAAAAATATCTTAAACATATGATATTTTAATCAAAATCGTTAGAGCCATTTTTGAGATAATTAAAATGTTCGAAAAATCTTCCATGTAAAGGGTAATCTGCGGTGAGGGATTTTCTCGAAAACCTTTGTGTGGCATCCTTGGAAGATACTGAATCTAAATACCAAGTTTGGTGTTTATCCGACTGTTCGTTTCTGAGTTATGCTGTTCACAGACACACAGACACACACACACGGACATGTTTTCAAAAATGCTTTTTTGGATTCAGAGGATCTCATAACATGTATTTCCGGTGAAATCTCGGTATCGAATTTTTGGGTGGAATACAATACTTCCCCTACTTACTATACGTAGTAGAGAAAGTAAAAACGTAGGAAAAAAATCACGAACAATATTTTGTCTTAGTCACCATGTCGTTGATGAAAGCTGTCATATAAATGACGTAGCTGTCGTCATTTTAGCGACACACGCAAATAATTCCTCACTGCTTCCTCTAGAAGGTCGAATTACGTCATATTGTTCTAGCGCTTCCTTGTGTACCAATCATAGCGAAACTCTTTAACAGAGGCGGTGTACGAACCACCCCTTCATTTCATATTGATTATAATATCGTTCATTGGGGTATTTTTGTGTCTCTGGACTGTTTTTCATGCCAGGCACATGGAGAACTGATATAGTTTGGGTGGGGTCAGAGGTTTGCACTGAAGGTACAAATAAAAATATTTCTTGAACAATAACAACGAATTCTTATGGTAATTTGATTTGTAAAATTCTTATGTGCAACATTCGCATCAATTCTGTACTCATGTCTATCTACATGCAGCATGAAAGTATATTCCTTTGTGCACTTTACGTTAATCACGATAAATTTCTGACTGAATATTAGAAGGTTCTATTTCCAGTGTAAAATAAAACTAACCTACAATCTTGTAACACTAAGTCAGCGAAATATATATAATCTATATATATATATCAATAAATATTATTTTAAATTAAGAAATATAGTTGATTATACATAGAATGCTAAGATAAAACTCGTTTGTACTACAAAGCGACGTTTAACATGAGAAGGTTAGAGAGTATAAGCAGCTTATTTTCAAATGTATTCATAAATGTGTTACACTTCAACTCGATTAAATTTAGGCATAAAACACAGAGCGGGATGGTTCAGGCGGTAATCTCACGCATTCAGGAGGTCTGGGTTCGATTTCCGCGGCCTGCTTCCTGACCCACGTGTTTTTTCGGGGTTTCTCCGTGTCGCTAACGAATGCTGGGACGCTTCATTGCATCCCCCGAATTTCCTGTCCTTCCATTTCACCTCCATTCTCATTTCACTTCACCTTTCATCTGCTTGGCTGTTTTGGGATTTAAAGTGTCGGCGCGAGACTCGGCGTTGCATGGCAGGGGAAAAGGATGCTCTATGTAACCCTTCGTCCCCGGAATTAGGGTGGTCTCGAGTCTCGGGCCCTTCGGTGGGATGTACAAGAGAGAAGGTGGAGGGGAGCCGGTTGCACTAGCTGCCATCCGGGGAGCTTCAATCTGTAAAAGGTATGGACCCTGCCCTCAGCCCTGTCATGCTGCTTAGTATGGCCGCCCTCTCTCCTCTCATCTCACCCCTCCCTCCCGGAGCACGCCATCAGGGGCCCAGGCACAAATGATCTTATAGGCCGAGGTGCTAATTCCCACCTCCCTACCTGGTTCTACTCTTACGCATAAAACAATGAATATTTTGCGAATGGATATCTCCACAAAAGCTACATTCAAATTGAGTATATATGTTTAACGACATCTACATTTTTCTGAAAATTCCTGACACTAATGTGATATAAAAATATATCCGAGTTTTTAACTGTTAACGTTAAACATTAAAAATTTACAGTTTTGTTGATATGAAAGGGAATATTCAGACGTGTTGTTTATACATCGCCGTCAGTGACCTTATGGACGATAGTATTAAGAGAGGTGGTCGAAGATGCCAAGAAATCTACCTTATCACAAACTCGCAGAAATAAACCATTACTGCAACAATAAAAAATCTGATGTGTTACACTTACATGACTTACTCTACTCTTGTACAAGCTATTTTCACAAACGCTTATTCTCCATATGCTTCATGTTAATCGAGATATCGAGATGTTAATCTTATTCCTAATTTTCTTGTAGATGCAAGGGGAATTGGTAGGCTTTAAGCTATAGTCAAATATTTTAAGAGCTGGTTGCTATGTGGAGTATTCCATTTTCTTTGCATTACCAGGACAAAACAATTCTGATGTGTTACACTCACGTGACTTTCTCTACTCTTGTACAAACTATTTTTACAAACTCTTATCCTCCATCTATTTCATATTAATCGAGATAAAGATTTGCAGAAAAGCTCTTTTAACGTGCAAAGAGAATTACATTTTACACATAGCGACCGGTTCTAAAAATATTTTACTATCGCTTAAGGCGTACTATGCTCCCCTTGTTTTG
This sequence comes from Deroplatys truncata, assembly GCA_030765065.1. NCBI lineage: Eukaryota > Metazoa > Arthropoda > Insecta > Mantodea > Mantidae > Deroplatys > Deroplatys truncata. The sequence continues at coordinate 93,434,461 of CM060979.1, forward strand.
TAATTGCAAGGGCAATATGGAAATACAGTAGCCTTTAAGAATCGAAATATATCTTAATGGCTGGTTGCTAGGTGCAGCACCATTCTATTTGCCACAGATTAATACTCTTTGAATATCCAAGACAAAAAAAATGAATAACGAATTTCCATTTAAGAAAATTATTGAAAAATTTAAGGGAATAACAAGCAATATCTCGAAAATGGTTCACTCAATAAAAAAAATGTATATAACATAAATTGTGTATTTTAACGCGATCTACATTTTTTTGTAGTAAAATTTTGTCTCTCTCTTATGGTTTACCAGTTATGCAAAAGTCGTTCACAATGAAAAATACTTTTGGAGACATTCCCAGAAAATTCGAGATATACATTTCATTTGTCATGAAAATATCTTAAACATATGATATTTTAATCAAAATCATTACAATCATTTTTGAGAAAATTAAAATTTTCGAAAAATGTTCCATGTAAAGGGTAATCTGGGGTGGGGGTTTCTTGAAAACCTTCGTGTCGCATCTCTGGAAGATACTGAACCTAAATACCAAGTTTGGTGTTTATCCGACTGTTCGTTTCTGAGTTATGCTGTTCACAGACACACAGACACACACGGACATGTTTCCAAAAATGCTTTTTTTGGATTCAGGGTGTCTCAAAACATATATTTCCGGTGAAATCTCGAAATCGAATTTTTCGGTGGAATACAATACTTCCCCTGCTTACTATATGTAGCAGAGAAAGTAAAAATTTAATACAAATTTGAGAAAAAGTAAAAGTATTGGAAAATTTAAGGGAATAACAAGCAATATCTCGAAAATGGTTAACTCAACAAAAAAACTGTATAGGACATAAATTGTCTATTTTAACGCGATCTATATTTTTTCTGTAGTAGAATTTTGTCCATTTCTTATGGTTTATCACTTATGCAAAAGTCGTTCACAATGAAAAATACTTTGGAGACATTCCCAGAAAAATCGAGATATACATTTCATTTGTCATGAAAGTATCTTAAACATATGATATTTTAATCAAAATCGTTTGCGCCATTTTTGAGAAAATTAAAATTTTCGAAAAATGTTCCATGTAAAGGGTAATCTGGGGTAGGGGGATTTTCTTGAAAACCTTGGTGTCGAATCCCTGGAAGATACTGAACTTAAATACCAAGTTTGGTGTTTAACCGACTGTTCGTTTCTGAGTTATGCTGTTCACACGGACATGTTTCCTAACATGCTTTTTTTGGATTCAGGGGGTCTCAAAACATACATTTCCGGTGAAATCTCGGTATCGAATTTTTGGTGGAATACAATACTTGCCCTACTTACTATACGTAGTAGAGAAAGTAAAAAACAATAGATAGTTGAGCTTTCGAAAATACGATAAAAGACCATAAGTCTATTCTTCTATTACCTGGGGTGGAAATTGCATATTTGTAATGCAACTGTGACAGCTAGCTTCCGGCTGTTGCTTTAACGCGCTAGTAAAAACATAAATTTTAGTTTTTCCTTTAACCCATTTTCGTTTTATTGTAGAAGATATTATTTTGCTTGAATTCAGTAAATCACGCTAGCTATTTCATAGAATAATAAAGCAGATTACCTCTTTTTGTTAATTATAAGCAAAATAAGAAGCAAATATTTGGTAATTCTTGACTTTAATTGTTGTCATAGTTTTTCACAGAATAAATAAATAAATAACACTTTAATAACCAAAGAAGAAGTTGCACAATTAAAGCCTCCGGTATTAAACTCCTTTGCTTTGGGCTCAATTTACTATATATTGTACTTACATATAAATTGATTTAAGAATTTAGTTCCACAGTGAACGTATTTTTATGACTTTTGATTTTTGCAAAAAAGGTGCTAAGCTTAACATTCAACTACCGCAGAGGGGCCTTTGCAGTGCATTTACATTAGGTTCGCTAAGTCAAATGCATTTCTAATGTATTCATAAAGCTGAGATGAAGAGGTTTTCATAAAGCATAACCAAATACTAAAAAATTCAAAATTGGGAGCATAAAAGAATTAAACTGGAGAATATCTAAGTTAGATTTTGTTCATAAAAGTATGTAGATTTTCTGCGGAGTTGTATATTTTAAATAAGTAAACCAAAATAGTAAAATAAGTAAAGTAGACAATTCAATTAAAAGCTTTTAAGTGGGAGTTCATATGTGAAATTGCTATTTTATACCTTTTTTAATTTAGGTGCTTAATTTTTAGTTTATCTAGTATTTGCTTGTAGTGTTTGTATCAATATTTTGCTGGATTATAACCTGAATATAGCAAAGAATTTTTAGAAAACCATCCGTGTATGCACGTGCGTGTAAACAGCAAACTCAAAAACATGTTGGACACATACTAAACCTAATGTTTAAATTCAGCATTTTTCAAGGGAGTTACACGAAGATTTTCAAGGAAATCTCCTACCGCAAACTATCCTTTAAGTATTATTCCTGTTTTTATCAAAAACGCCTCTATCGAATTGGATTAATACTACATGCTTAAGCTGATTGCAATTTTAATTTTATACCAATACCCTATGAAGTCATCTTCATTCTGAATGAATGCTGTATAATTTTCTATCACTCGTAAACCGCGAGAGATACACAAACACAAACACAAACAAAAACACACACACACACACACACACACACACACTATTTGCAGATCTTTTAAAACTCGCAATTTATGTCAAATGATTTTTTGCATTAAACATTTCCGATATATTTGTTGCACTTGGTTTAAACTTTCCAATGGTATGCCATACAATTTGTGTGTGCAAAAACACCATTGGTCTGTTTCTCGCAACGCGTCACGCAAAGTGTACGGTATTTAAAAGTCGACGCATATCGAACTGCTTTTAAAGATACGACATCGCTAGGTCTCCTGCATGCCAATTGTATCTACTACGAGATGTGTAATAAAACTATTTATGCAACAGTTTATCTCGATTAGCATGAAGCGGATAGAAAAGTAAGCTTTTGTAAGAACATTCCGTGGAAGGAATATACAAATAACTATATTGTACAGAGAAAGCCATGTGAGTGTAACACATTAGATTTATTTTGAGACAGTATTTTTAACACCTAAATGATATCACTCTGATTTTATAATATAAAATATAACAGCCCGCCTAAAAGCAACATGTGTATAATATAATAATATATAAAATGTATGTAACAGTCATGGAATTATGTTTATTTTTATTATGTCCATGTATAATAATGTTATGTGAATGTATTAATTAATTTAACAATGTGGGAGCTGTGAGAATAGAAGCCGAAAGTTTCTAACGAGGTAATAATGAGGTAATCTTGAGACTACAATAAATTAGAAAGTTTAATAATGCTATTAATAATTCTTGGAACAATTATTTAATATTTAAAACAGTTTATAAACAGCCAATCAACAACTAGAAAAAAAAGCTTAAGTTAAATAAAAGTATTATATTGGAGTAGGATTAGCCAATCAGAGACTTGAAATAGAGTGAAATTTGCAAATTTCCAAGCAGACGCTATTAGATTGCGTACTCGATCGGTATGGACATGTTCAGTGTGTGAAACATGAAAATTCATTACGGCGAGAATAATATAATGTTTACGTGTTAAAAGCTCTACTGTATGCTATATCAGTGAAGTGTTATTTAATCGTGTGAAAGATTAATAAAAAGAAAGGAGTGAAGTAAAAATAATAATTTGTGTAAGGCTTCATTCTTTAGCCACACCACCCCCTGCTAAGAGATACATGTTTCTACAAATTAGTACTGACGTAGCCGAAGGCATACATATATAATATTTAAAGAAACATTAAAAATACAAAGTTGAGTTTTAAACGTGGGGGCGAAGGCCACCGAAAACTTTGTATCGTACGTGGGGCTGCCTCAAGTTTGGTGCCCAAAGCGTGGTGCAAATAACGTAAAGATATTGCACTCCAATTTGTAAACGGTAACCTCCTCCTTCGGTATTAACACTGTTAGTGTAATGGTCTCTGAATGATCGCAAATTTAAAATAGAAATTAAAATGCGCTTACTCTAAGTAAATATGAACTACGGGCCTGAAACTTAAATAGCAGTTTTGACACGCATATCTCAGAACATAGTTTCAATACAAAATGTACGAAAGATCTGAAAAAATGTTAATATAATATTCATCTTTATCATTCAATTGGCCAATTTATACTTTTTTTTAACTCTGTAAATAAATACTTTATCCAAAATATGGCCACATAGTCCTTTTAACCATAGATTTAAGAATAAACAGAAGTCTAGCATGAAAATTGAAGCTCCCATTAGCGTTTAATTATGACTAAACGTATTAAAAACCTGTATATATAAAGTGTTTTAAAATAAATTTAAAAGCAATTGAATGTGCGCAGGCATTTAAATGTGTCCTAATTAAGGGTACTTTTGAGCATTATAGTTCTCTAAAATTTGCCCAACATATAGATTCAATGTTTTAGTTTATTACTATATTAAATATAAAAAATGGACTTTTTTTGAAAAATGAAGTTTCAAACACGACCCTACCCTATCCCGTGTAATCACCTGTTAATAAAGTACGACTTTGTATGTACCATAAACTTTTAAGTTCGATTAATCTATAATTTTAGGCCATTTTTATAAATAAAGTATAAAACAACCGGTAGAGATGGCTAGGCAATAAGCGTCCGTGGCTTGCATTCTTGAGGTCTTGGGTTCAAATGCCGTATATCGGCTAATCTGACTTGAGTTTCCTTTCGTGGTTTTCCTCAATTGCAAGGTAAATACCGGACTGGATATTCACTAGCATAAATATTGCCTGCAAATTATCACTGTGTCATTTACAGAACAAAAAAAAAAATACAGAAATAAAAGTATATGGTAAAGGAAGGCAAATACGCAACTGAGGCCATCTATCCGGAGACAATGACTTAGTTTGTAATAGCGGCATTCGTTTCCTACGTTAGAAATTGTAATGTTTCGTATTATAATAATAACATAGTGGATACAAAGCAAACTAAAGTGTACGGTAAATGGTCACTACAAAAAGCTATTGGTTTTCGATAAGGAAATCGATTAGTTTAGTATTAGTTCATCGCTCTGTTCATTAATAGGCTGGCTTTATTATTTTCCACTTCCCACGTGAGCAAAAACACAGTTCTGTCTAAAAATAAACTTGTTTCATTGTAAACGCAACAACAGTCTGTTTAACAATAATATATGAGACTCCATAACAATTACAAACCAGCGTGGGAGTATAAAATGTACCCAAGAGAGAAATTACCTCAGAACTGATAATAAAGTTTGATAAAACACGCATAGTAACTGAAGAGTGCAAATTTAAAGAAATAATCTTAGTGTCCACTTCATGAAGAGAGTAGTGGACCTTAATAAACATAATATAAGAGCTATGGGATTTGTTTATATTTCTATACTCTCAAGTCTCTCAAAATGTTTTCTAAGTGGTGAATGAATAAATAAATATGCCTACTTCAACACTTAACATTACTAACAGGTTTTGAACCTGATGTAGTGCCTGTTTGCCTGTCTGCTTTAAATTTTTAGCACCTGTTGTGCACATTCCACTCAAAAATTTGATAACGATATTTTACCTAAAATGCATGTTTTGAGGCCCTTTAAAGCTAAAAAACGGCATTTTAGTTAAAAAGAACACATTAAAGATATTTACATGATGAGATGTATATCTTTAATTTTCTGGCAACAGCTTGTGCAGTCCACTTCATTTGGAAAGAATTTTGTATAACCTTATGTAACTGGTAACATTAAGCGATAGATGAAAACGCATTAGACAAAAAATGTAGATCCCTTTAAAACGCACAAATTATTCCCAATACCTTTTTTTGTGCCATCAATCATTTTCGATATTCCGTTATTGGTGGTTTGAATTGTCGAATACTTAGCCATTCTTTTAAATCCCTGTCGGTTTTTAGTTTTTACACGCGTTTGCATGGAAAGAATATGGAATTTTAAGCCAGGCATAAGCGTCCAGTTCTAAAACATTTGATATTAATATTCCCCTTATATCTATAATAAAGGTATAATTCAGCTATTTCCAGAAAGGTTTATCTCGTTTAAAATTAAAGAAATAGGAAAATAAACGTTCCTATGAATAATTTGTATACCGCTAATAAGCAATGGAGGTTAGATAACGTCATGTGAATGTAACACATTAGATTTTGTTTAATATTAACAATTTATACCATCACGTTAAAATTGAGCTTCCATTTTTCTAAATTCTTTTTTCTTTTTCAGCATTTTTTCACTACTCAAGTATTCCTTGGACCACAGTTTATAGCTTACTAGCTTAAATTTTTCAGGAGAGCTTTATGAAAGACGGATTTAAAAATCGTTGTGCACAAGTTAAAAAATGTTTAATAGTTCAGCTTAAATTAATTATTTTCATTAATTCAGACTGAACAGGTTGTAACCTGCATACAAAACCCGTTTTACTCTTAAACTAATTAAAATAAAGAAATGCATGAACAGCAATTTTTGGGGGTTTGTATACTAAGCTCAAATTAAAACTTCAAGAGCTGTACGAAAAACTGTAGGATCCAATGAGCACTTCATATACCATATCAAAAAGTGATTAATTATAAATAATATTAATAACTAATATATTAAGAATGGCTTGACACAGATCCTTAAAATACTGTATGCACTATGTTTTATGTTCTGAGTATATGGTAAAACGTTTAAAAAATCATAAGAAAGCTGTAGATTTCTGGGTTTTCACAGATAATTTGCCATAAGATTACCTACGGACTCAAGCCTCTTTAATCCTGCTGAACAAAAACCCAATATAATCTTTAGGACTTTCTTAAAGGTGAAGTATTCTAAACGTAGTCTAGTGTTTTGTCATTCTTAAACTGTTTTTCACAGGTTTTTAATAAGAATTAAAGTCTTATTTCAGGGAAAAGTTGCTGATTTTAAAATTGCTTACTTAGGTAACATTTTCATATCAGTCACAGTGGACGTTTACTGCTGCAAAGAAGCATACATCATTTTGATTCTTACGGTACTGATAATCCACGCACAACCATGAAGTTTCATTCTTGTCAAAATGTTAGGACATACGGCTCCCATTGTATTGAAGCGCCATAGTTTGGGAGCTATGAGTTGTTGCCATAGTGATTTCAATTATTATGAATACTCTCAAAACTGTTAACATAAGAATCACAGTCGTTTAAATACCGATTTTGGGCTATAACCTAGACAAATATGAGAGGAAGTATTGATTAACTTTAATTATATCATATACTCGTACTTTTATTAACATTGCTGTTAGGGAGATTTTTGGAGAATAATTTATACACCTATGAAGACTAATGGAAACAGGATATGCAATCGATACCGTAAGGTACGATTATGTGAGAGAAAATATGCATTGCAGTTCTGTGTATGTTATTTTGCACTGACAAATAATAATATAAATAAAGATTTTCCGAATTATGTTCGTTTTATGTTAGATTTGAACTTAAAATACCATATACATCTTGAATTTTCTCTAAATAGCCTATGAAGTACTCCACTCTAAGTTACGTGTAACTGGGTAACCACGAGAATCTGACAGAAAAAATGTGTGTTACATTCACAGGACTTTCCCTATCCTCCATACCTTAATAGTGTGTATACAAACTAATCTTACGAAAGCTTATTTTTTCTATCTACTTCAATTTAAACGAAATGAACCTATGAAAAAATAGCTGCATGACACATTTCGTTAAAAATACAAAGGAAACAGCGATAGTCAAGCGTTTAAGAACTGGACCTAGATGCTGGCCTTAAACTTCCGTAGTCTGTTCATGCATTCGCGAGAAATGACAAAGTCCACAGGAATTGAAAATAATACAAAGTATTGAACAATTTGAACCATTAATAAGGGATATCTTGGAAATGGTTTATGCCACAATAAAGTTATTTGAAATAAATTATGTATTTTAAGGGGATCTTCGTTTTTTGTGTAGTATACCAAACATATACCAGTTACACAAGATTATAAAGACCTTCTTAATGAAGAGGACTGCATAGGTTATTCCCAGAAAATTCAAGATATACGTGTTATTGGGATAGTTTGGAATGGAGGGTTCCTCTTGAAAATCCTTGTGTCGCATCTTTGGAGGATACTGAATTTAAATACCAAATTTGCTATTTATCCGAATTTTTGTTTTTGAGTTAAGCTGTTCACAGATACGTTCACATACACACATAGACCTTTTTCTAAGCATTTTTTGGAGTTTAGGGGGCCTCGAAACATATATTTCCGGTGAAACCTCGACATCAAATTTTTGGGTGGAATACAGTACTTCCCATGCTCACTATACATAGTAGAGAAAGTAAAAATACAGGTGCCGTTTATATTAGACACATATATCAAAATTTGTGGAATTAATCATTTCACATGACGTTGTCCACCTTTTAAGCGCTAAGTCACCATTCTTTTGTTTTCGGGAGGTTCTGCTGATATTAAGCAGTATAAAGGCCAGCGTTCAGCAACTGATTTTTAAATATTTTATTTTCGTGCAGTCTGATTAATATATTTACATAACTATAGCAAAATGAGTAGGGTTCATCGTGTTTTACATGAGGTAGATAAACAACCTTCTTTTACGAAGAAATAGTGGAATTAAATTAAACTGAGTTTTATTTATGGACGCTCTTTAACTACTCTGGTCCTTAGCGTCTCATTCTATATTGGACGTGAAAGACCGGTAATTTTGATCAGAGGCCTCTTTATCAGGCTTGAGGTTCCTTTAAGTGCTGTAAATCTACCACACGGGACCACCTGCTTTACCTCTCTTCCGAAGGAAGTCATGCCAAGGATTTTTACGCCCGAAAAAATCCATCGCCCTCCGCCGAGTTTGAACGCGCGACCTTGGGAACTAGAGGCTAGCACGGTACCACTAGTCCACGGAGGATGATGAAATAGTGGAATAACTATCCAAATAAAACACAGTGAGTAGGTAAATGGTGTGTTTGCAACAATTTACATTTTTATCGAATTAGATTTTTGTGCTACCCGATAGGAAAACAGACGATCATAATGCGTGTTTTCAGCAAGCATAAAGAACAATACTCAATTCAGACTATTACAGAAGGGTACTCCGATTAAAATTTGCATTTTAATCTTTCACAAACACAGGCAAGTAAAATCAAAACAAGAACGGAACAAAATATGCAACCGTATTCAGATTAGTTGCCAATGACGGAGTTGTGCAATATTTCCTGTTTCCGCAATAACCGGACCAAAAATGATTTAACGTGTTTGTTAATTCTGTGTATGGTTTGTTGTATTAAGTCATTACATTTGCTGGGTAACCGCATGATGTTTGCACTTTTTGTTTCATTATTTACTGTGTATGTACATCAAGCTTACGCATGCTGGAATGAAGCATCCGATTTTAGCGACATTATTCCTTTTTTAAAACGTTCGGTCAAAAACACATTATCTCCTAAGTTCCTGACATAAAGGGACCCAGAAATTTCGCGAGGCTTGGCCCACTTATATAATTTATTTGACTTAATTATAATCATCTGTTACAGACCAAAAGGCGAGATTAAAAGCTTTACAAATCACTGCAAATTCTAATTGCAAACGTTTCGTAAAAGTGGTAACTCAAGTCTATTATAGCTGTTTTAGCGCTGTTAAAATTCTTATGTGTTGCATTCACACCACCTTTCCTATTCACTCTTTTACAACTATCCTTAGAAAAGCTTATTATTATTGTATCCACTTCTTGTTAATCCAGATGAAGGTTCAATTCGCATTGCACATTTCGTAAGATAGGGTAGGTAAAACGATAGTCAGATTTTTACTTTCTCTACTACGTATAGTAAGTAGGGGAAGTTATTGTATTCCACCCAAAAATTCGATACCGAGATTTCACTGGTAATACATGTTTTCAGACCCTCTGAATCCAAAAACAACATTTTTGGAAACATGTCCGTGTGTGTGTGTATGTCTGTGAACAGCATAATTCAGAAATGAACAGTCGAATGAACACCAAACTTGGTATTTAGGTTCAGTATCTTCCAGGGATGCGACACGAAGGTTTTCAAGAAAATCCCCCCACCCCAGATTACCCTTTACATGGAACATTTTTCGAACATTCTAACTTTCTCAAAAATGCCTCTAACGATTTTGATTAAAATATCATATGTTTAAGATATTTTCATGATAAATGAAATGTATATCTCGAATTTTCTGGGAATTTCTCCAAAACTATTCTTCATTGTGAACGACTTTTGAATAACTGGTAAACCATAAGAGATAGACAAAATTTTACTGCACAAAAAATGTAGATCACGTTAAAATACACAATTTATGTCATATACATTTTTTTTTGTTGAGTGAACCATTTTCGAGATATTTCTGGTTATTCCCTTAAATTTTCCAATACTTATACTTTTTCTCAAATTCGTTATTCATTTTTTTTGCGTCTACAAGAAAATTAGCAATAAGATTAACATCTCGACATCTCGATTAACATGAAGCATATGGAGAATAAGCGTTTGTAAAAATAGTTTGTACAAGAGTAGAGAAAGTCATGTGAGTGTAACATATCAGATTTTTACAGAACATGTTGCTATGTGATGGCTTTAAAATTCCTTATCTTTGCATCACCAGGAGAGAAAAACGAATAGTGACTTCGCAGTATTTCAAAATTCAAATCAGTAACAAATAATATCTCTAAATGGTTAACTCCATAAAAAATTATATAACATAGATTGATTGTGTGCTTTTACGAGATCTTTTGTAGAGTAAGACTGTCTCTTACGGTTTATTGACATACAAAAGCCATTCAGAATGAAGAGGACTTCACAGACTATTTTCATAAAATTCAATACAAAATTTAATTTGCCATGGACATAACTTTAACCTATGGTATGTTAAACTCCAATTTTTAAAAAAAATCAAAATTTTATGAAAAATTACCCATGTAAACGGTAGTTTGTGGTAGGACGACTTTCTTGAAAATCTTCGTGTTGCACCCATGGAAAACGTTAAATTTAAAGACCAAGTTTCGCACTCAATGAAGTTTTGGTTTTTTTATTTATGCTGTTCACATACACAGAGGCCTCTTACAAAAACAGACCCTAAAAAGACCATCATAACGTTCTCCAAACAAAACACGACTAATAGCATTTACTTTCACCCAAAATATCAGGTAACTTTTATTAAATACATTTCTTTCTACAACGCTTAGTTTTGGAGATATTGTACAGTCCCAACTTAAATGGTGCACCCGTATAACAGCGAGTGTTAAAACAGATTTCCCGTGTGATTTCAGTATTTAATTTTTGGATGCAGTGCGTTAATTCCTCTACTTACTATAGGTAAGTAGGAGATAAAGTTCAAAATACTCCCAGTGAGTTCATGAATGATATCGATAAAGCAGTTAAACGAGTCTTAATTCCCTTTAATTGAATTCTGTGTAGATGTAAATACAGGTAATAAAAGTTCCACTTTGTTAGCTATTTTATTATATTTAATAAAACTGATATTTTTAATTTGTAGGGAAATTTATTAAACAATTCACTCTAAAGGGTATATAAAACTATTCGTGTAGCGAAATAAATAAATAAATAAATAAATAATTTTGATAGCATCCAGGATTGCGTTTGAGTACTAATTTGCTTTGCTGCCAGTACATGTTTTATACCTCGTATACAAACGAACTGTTTTTAAGCTATTATGCTTTAGTAACCGAATTTCAATTAAAATTTAAAACAGTAATTACATAAAGATGTTTCGCTCAAAATATACTTATTTAAAAAATCTTATGTGTTGCACTCACCGACTTTCTCTACTCTTGTTCAAACTATTTTTACAAACGCTTATTCTCCATATGCTTCATGTTAATCGAAATAAAAGTTATCTTATTCTTAATTTTCTTGTAGGCGCAAGGGGAATATGGTAAGCTTTAAGCGATAGTCAAATCTTTTAAGAGCTGGTTGCTATGTGGAGCATTTCATTCTCTTTGCATGTCCAGGACATAAAAAACGAATAAGGAATTCGCATTTGAGAAGAAGTACAAGTATTGGAAAATTAAAACAAATAACAAGGAATATCTCGGAAATGGTTCACTCCACAAAAAATAATGTACATGACATAAACTGTGTGTTTTAAAAAGCTCTGCAATTTTTGTGCAGAAAATTTTTGTCTGTCTTGTGAGGTTTACCAGTTACGCAAAATCCATTTAGAAAGAAGGGGACTTTTAGAAAATTCAAGATACACATTTTAACTGGTCATGAAAATATCTTAAATATATGACATTTTAATCAAAATCGTTAGAGCCATTTTTGATAAAATAAGCGTTTTCGAAAAATGTTCCATGTAAAGGGTAGCCTGGGGGGATATTCTTGAAAATATTCGTGTTGTATCTTTGAAAGATACTGAACATAAATACCAAGTTTGGTATTTATCCGACTTTAGATTTTTGAATTATTTTGTTCACAGACACACACACGGACCTTTTTCTAAAAGTGCTTTTTTGGGATCCTGGTGCCTCAAAACCTGTATTTATGGTGAAATCTCGGTATCTAGTTTTTGGGTGGAAGTAACACTTCCCCTGCTTACTATAGGTACGTAGTAGAGAATGTAAAAATAGCGACTTACTACTTCAAGAAAGTTTAAGTATTTGATACTTCAGACCAATAACAAAGAATATCTCAGAAATTAACAAATGTTGTGATTTAAGAAATTTACATTTTTTGTGTAGTGAAATTTATCCTCTTACGGTCTAACCAATTATACAAAAGTCATTTTAGAATGAAGGGGATTTCGAGGATATTCCTCAACCCCAGCCCCAAAAAACTTCAAAATATTTTTTTCATTTGTCACGCAAATATTTTTAAACTGGCATTTCAATAAAAATCGTTAAAGACATTTTAATAAAATGAAAAAAATTCCATATAAGGGTAGTTTGGTGAAGGGAATTTTTTTTCAAAATCTTCGTGTCGTATCCCTGGATGATCCTGAACTTGAATATGAAGTTTGGTTCTTATACGAGATTTCATTTTTTAATTATACCCTTTACACAGACGCACAAGGATCTTCTTCTAACAATGAATTTTTACTTTCTCTACTACGTATAGTAAGTGGGGGAAGTATTGTATTCCACCCAAAAATTCGATACCGAGATTTCACCGGAAATACATGTTTTCAAACCCTCTGAATCCAAAAAAAAACATTTTTGGAAATACGTCCTTGTGTGTGTCTGTGAACAGCATAACTCAGAAACGAACAGTCGGATAAACACCAAACTTGGTATTTAGGTTCAGTATCTTCCAGAGATGCGACACGAAGGTTTTCAAGAAAATCCCCCACCCCATATTACCCTTTACATTAAACATTTTTCGAAAATTTTAATTTTCTCAAAAACGGCTCTAACGATTTTGATTAAAATATCATATGTTTAAGATATATAAAATGATAATAAAATGTGCATCTTAAATTTTCTCTGAACGGCCTGCAAAATCCTCTACATTTTCATTAATTTTACACAGCCCTGAAACCATATAAAGCACACAAAGCTTACTTCAGAAAGAATATTAACCTTATCAAAACACAATATTTTATAATTTTCGTAGCATTAGCGCTTTGTTAATATTTGTTTTAACTTTTAAATTTACAGTTGAAAGTGCAATGCAGCATATATGCAGCGTACTTGGAAATACGTGATATTTTCTTTTTCTCGTGGACTCAGGTCTAACACACACTGAGCCCTTTATATATGCAGTTACGTTGGGTTTTTATGCCGTGCATCCAACGAAGTTATATTGCTTAATTTGAGGTCATTTCTCGGCAAACATTTATTATAAGTAACGAAACATGAACAAAGAGTCTCTTTTTCACGAATAATAAAAGATAAAACACATATTATGTGAATGTGCAATGCCTAGAGAACGCCGTACGAATATTAGACACCAGATTTGTTTCTTTTGTTTTATTTGCAAATCAATTATTCAGTTTCTTTTTACTTTCTCCACTACATATAGTAAGTAGGAGAAGTATTGTATACCACCCAAAAATTTGATACCGAGATTTCACCGGAAATCTATGTTTGGTGGCCCCCTGAATCCAAAAAAAAGCATTTTTGGAAACATGTCCATGTGTGTGTCTGTGAACAGCATAACTCAGAAACGAATAGTCGGATAAACACCAAACTTGGTATTTAGGTTCAGAGATGCGACACGAAGGTTTTCAAGAAAATCCACCCCAGATTACCCTTTACATGGAACATTTTTCGAAAATTTTAATTTTCTCAAAAATGGCTCTAACGATTTTGATTAAAATATCATATTTTTAAGATATTTTCATGAAAAATGAAATGTATATCTCGAATTTTCTGGGAATGTCTCCAAAAGTATTCTTCATTGTCAACGACTTTTGCATAACTTGTAAACCATAAGATACAGACAAAATGTTACTACACAAAAAATGTAGATCGTGTTAAAATATACAATTTGTGTCATATACATTTTTTTTATTTAGTGAACCATTTTCGAGATATTGCTTGTTATTCCCTTAAATTTTCCAATACCTATACTTCTTCTCAAATGGGAATTCGTTATTCATTTTTATGTACTGGACATGCAAAGAGAATGGAATGCGCCACAAAGCAGCCAGCTCTTAAAAGATTTGACTACCGTATTCCCCTTGCACCTACAAGAAAATTAGCACTAAGATTAACATTTTGATTAACATGAAGCATATGGACAATAAGCGTTTGTAAAAATAGTTTGTACAAGAGTAGAGAAAGTCATGTGAGTGTAACACATCAGATTTTTCTATTATATGAAGCGGTAATTTTTTTGTAGTTTAGTTTATATAGTTTAGTCAAACTCTTTATGCATAACTGTAATATTCTATGACAACCAAGTAAGTTAAAGTTTATCCAACGCAACAAGATGCAAAATTTTGAAGGAAAAGATTAAAGTGCCAGGCAGCAGTTCTTTTTATTTCAATGCACTCCATTTTTGGGAACAAAAAGTCAAACATTTTGACTGGCATGCATTTACTAAAAGAGTCATTCTTAAATACAAAGTGTTTTGCGTTTAATATTTGCCACTTTAATTTTTGGAGTTGCAAAGTATTGGGAAATACAGAAACAAACTTGAATTAGTCAGTTTAAAGAAATGCATATTTCCTCGAAAAATTCCACTATTCCGTAAAGAAAAGAAAATGTTAGTTTTTTTTTTCAAACTGCAATCTTAAAATGACCTGTTTTATTTATCTTATGTGTTTATCACGCCTGTTCACCAGAGCATTAATTACTAAAGTAAAACACTAATTATAAAATCACCATTTCTTGCTGGAAGTTGTAATATAACAAAATTAGGCTCTACCGGTATGATATTTGGGGAAAATGTCATCTTGTTACATTTTCAATCTCCAAAATATAATATATGTTCGTTAAGTTGCATTATAAGTGTTACATCATTTCCACTAAATTCACTTTAGTAGACAAGGACGAGTGTTTTAAAACTTTCACCATCTATTGCAGGTATTTACAAAGTTCACACTGAGCAAAAGATCAAACGTCACATTTAAATGAAACTGGTTTAATTATTTAACTGTAAAAGAATAATGGGTGGAGCTCGTTGGAAATTCTAGGTTTCGAAAATACTAAATACTCACTATCCGAAATATACGTGATAAAATATGCCATTATTAAACACACAAGTTTTAAACAGTAAAATAAAATGATTTTAAACATTTTTGTAAATTCGAAACACTATGGCGTAGAAAGTTTACCGCGAATGTAACTTTTTTCTTGCTTGTTTATTGACGTTCATTCCGCCTAGTCGTAAGCCTAGCAGTGGGGTATGTATTCTGTTTCCCGTATCAAGAAATACTTACCACGAGAAAGCAGAGAAAGGTGCTATGAGAAATAACACGATTATACCGTCATTGTGCGTGCAGAAAACGGCAGCACACGAAAGACCAGACCGGTTGTGACCGCGCGACGGGCGTCTACTGCCGGATTGTCCGCGACCCAACTCAACCCGCGCGGGTAGACGCGCCCGCTCGCCAATCAGAAGTGTCCTCCCCGACGCAAGCGTCGCTTTCCGTGGGAGAAGTGGGGCAGCAGAGAAGAGACCTGACGTCAGCGGTACGCGAACTCCGACACGTTCCTAATTTTACAGAGGAATTTCGTGTGCAGCCTACAGCAGCTGGTGTCATACCTCGCTGCGATGGTCGTTAAGAGATAACAGGGGTGGGATATCGCTGATATCGCACCTGAACACCTATCTTCACCTTATGAGTTTGCTTCTTGGTTGCATCTGCAACCTCAAGGGCAAACTTCGGCACGCAAGGAATGCCAAGAAGTCTTGGTCATCTGTTGTATGTGCGTCAACGAATAACCTATTAGCGAGTCCGTTATATTGTCTCATTAATCTGTAAAGGTGTTATGACTCTAAAAAAATCTGATGTGTTACACTCACATGACTTTCTCTACTCTTGTACAAACTATTTTTACAAACGCTTATTCCCCATATGCTTCATGTTAGTCGAGATATCGAGATGTTAACCTTATTGCTAATTTTCTTGTAGATGCAAGGGGAATTGGTAGGTTTTAATCGCTAGTCAAATATTTTAAGAGCTGGTTGCTATGTGGCGCATTCCATTCTCTTTGCATGTCCAGTACATAAAAATGAATAACGAATTCCCATTTGAGAAGAAGTATAGGTATTGGAAAATTTAAGGGAATAACAAGCAATATCACGAAAATGGCTCACTCAACAACAAAAAATGTATATGACATAAACTGTGTATTTTAACGCAATCTACATTTTTTGTGCAGTAAAATTTTGTCTCTCTTATGGGTTACCAGTTATGCAAAAGTCTTTCACAATGAAGAATACTGTTGGAGACTTTCCCAGAAAATTCGAGATATACATTTCATTTGTCATGAAAATATCTTAAACATATGATATTTTAATAAAAATCGTTAGAGCCGTTTTTGAGAAAATTAAAATTTTCGAAAAATGTTCCATGTAATCTGGGGTGGGGGAATTTTCTTGAAAACCTTCGTGTCGCATCTCTGGAAGATACTGGACCTAAATACGAAGTTTGGTGTTTATCGAACTGTTCGTTTCTGAGTTATGCTGTTCAAAGACACACATACAGACACACAGACAGACAGACAGACACACACACACAAGGACATGTTTCCAAAAATGCTTTTTTTGGATTCAGGGGGCCTCAAAATATGTATTTCCGGTGAAATCTCGGGATCCAATTTTTGGGTGGAATACAATACTTCCCCTACTTACTATACTAGTAGAGAAAGTAAAAATGCTTTAAATGTTAAAAGTATGAATCATATGCATTTTCGTGTTGTCTAAAAGCACAGAATAACAAAGTACGTAACATTAGATTCAGTTGCACGACTAAACAAATGCAATCTTCGGATTTGGTTTTATTTTGCTTCTGAAAGTTTAAAGCCTTTGACATTTAACCTTTTGATTTTCTATACTATTTACCCTGTAATAAGTAGAGGAGGTATTCGATACCGAGATTTCACCAGAAATACACGTTTTGAGACTCCCTGAATCCAAAAAAGCACTTTGAGATTAAAATAAAGTCTGGACGTGTGAAGAGCATAACTCAAAAAAGCAAAGTTAAGTACAAAACATAGTATTTATATTCCACATCTTCCAAAGATGCGACACGAAGGTTTTCTAGAAAATCTACCGATTCCAAGCTACCTTTACAGGAATATTTTTGAAAGTTTTGTATTTCTCTAAAATGGCTAACGATTATGATTAAAATGCCGTATGTTTAAAATAGTTACATCAAAAATGTACATCTTGAATATTCTAGGAATAGCTTTTTGAAGTACTCTTAATTTCTAAGGAGCTGCGTATAGTTTTGTGAACTTGTAAACCTTAAGGAATAGACGCAAAAAATTAGATCTCTTTAACACACACCATTTATTTAAATAAATATTTTGTGGCTTCGGCCATTTTTCATATATCCATTAATATTGATTTGCAGTTTTCAAAACCTTGTTTTTAATACTGTCGCTATTCGATTTAAATTTTAAGGACAGCATATACTTTAGCACTTTTAAACATATATTAATTGGGTTTTCTCTATCCCTTTTGAACCTACAAGAAATGTGTAATGGAACTTTTTCTGCAAAAGTTTATCTCAATTAAAATGAAGAGTAGAGAAATAAGCTTTGAGGCAGTATTTTTAACACTTAAGTGATTTCAGTCAAATTATATAACATGTAAATTCAATAACAGTCCGCCTTAAAGCAATATGTGTATGTAAAAATATATATAAAAAGTGTATATTACAGTCATTGTATATGTTTGTATTATTTTATCCATGCTTAATAATGTTAGCTGAATGTATTACGTAATTTAATAATGTAGGAGCTGTGAGAATAATAGGTTAAAAGTGGCTAACAATGAGGTAATAATGAGGTAACCTTGAGGCAATAACGAATTTGAAAGTTTAACAATACTACTTGTGATTTTTGGAAGCAATAATGTAATTTTTGTGACAGTTTATAAAATAGCCAATCAACAACCAGAAAAACCTTTAGTTAAATGAAGGTATTCTATTGGAGTAGGATTAGCCAATCAGAAACTGAAATATAGCAAAATTTACAAATCTAGAAGTCAGTTGCTTGTAGACAGTGCTCATAACTGGACGCGTTGGTAGCAGACAGGGTTTCTAACCGGATGTTAGATGTGTCCTCGAGAAGTATAATACGTATTCGTGTGAGACGAAAATAGTTTACGTATTAAAAAGTGTAAGTATTTAATAAAAACATCTCACAGTTCTCTCCCTCTCTCTATCAGTGAAGTGTTATATAAATCGTAACAAGCATTAATAAAAGGAGTGAAGTAAAATTATAATCTGTGTAAGCCTACATTCTTAGTCGCACCTCAACCCTGCTAAGAGAAACGTGTCTCTAACAATAATACTGATGCCGTCGAGGCAAACATAAATATTAAATATTTAAAGAAACAGTTTAATTACAAAGTTAATATTTTTAAACTTAGGGTGAAGGCTACCGGAAAGCGGGTACTACACGTGCGGTTGCAACTACTGTTCGGCTCCCCAACAGTTGAAATACAATACAACTCCTACTTCAAATCGGCTTTTCCATACGTGAAACAATAACCTTCTCAGCTTTCGTAAGAACAGTTTGTCATATTTATATATAAATAAACGATAGTGGGTACAGAAAGTACCATAAATGAGCCGAGCATATGTCTAATTGCCTACAACTTGACCGAAGATCTCAAGTGCTCTTCATATTCTACATTTATTACAACTAGACACCTTTCTTTTAACCCTTTAGTGCCTAGCGTTGCGAATTTGCATCATACCATTTTAAGGGAGAAACCCATCTCGGTCCCATTTTCTACTTCGGAACCCAAACTCGGTCCCGTTTTCCAAAATGTAAACAATCTAACTCGTCCCTGTAGAAAATTAATCTGAGTCTAGTTCATTTTAAAACATGTGGAACTTTCAGCAGACCTACAGTGACTGCAAAGGACATTGTAATTTCATGTTTCAGCAAAAGCTGTTTTAACCGCAAAAAGCAGGTGTTATAAAAAATAATTTGCTCCGCTAAATACATATAATCATTTTGTAAACTTCACAACAAAATAGTTGAAAAGTCGGTGTATTATTAAAAAATTATAATTTTAATCTATTGAAAGATATTAAAAAACGTCAAAATATGTAATATGTAATAATGTTTGTTTTTTGTGAAGAGCTACCAGCAATGTCGTGGTCACAACCAACCACTTCTGCTCAGTGCTACTATCGATTTTTCTTAACAGGAATGTAACACCACTTTGTATTTCACTCTGCTCATACTCTGCTTACGTTTCATACTATATCCTGCGGGACTGAATTGGTTTGTTGACAGTATACGCTGCGGGACTGAGTTGGGTTGTTGACAGTATACGCTACGGAACCGAGTTGGGTTGTTGACAGTATATGCTACGGAACTGAGTTGGGTTGTTGACAGTATATGCTACGGTACTGAGTTGGGTTGTTGACAGTATATGCTACGGGACTGAGTTGGGTTGTTGACAGTATATGCTACGGTACTGAGTTGGGTTGTTGACAGTATATGCTACGGGACTGAGTTGGGTTGTTGACAGTATATGCTACGGGACTGAGTTGGGTTGTTGACAGTATGTGCTACGGAACTGAGTTGGGTTGTTGACAGTATATGCTACGGGACTGAGTTGGGTTGTTGACAGTATATGCTACGGGACCGAGTTTGGTTGTTGGCAGTATATGCTACGGGACCGAGTTTGGTTGTTGGCAGTATATGCTACGGGACCGAGTTTGGTTGTTGACAGTATATGCTACGGGACTGAGTTGTTTTGTTGACAGTATATGCTACGGGACCGAGTTGGTTTATTGACAGTATATGCTACAGGACTGAGTTGGGTTGTTGACAGTATAGGCTACGGGACCGAATTGGGTTGTTGACAGTATATGCTACGGGACCGAGTTGAGTTGTTGACAGTATATGCTACGGGACTGAGTTGGGTTGTTGGTAGTATATGCTACGGGACTGAGTTAATTTGTTGATAGTATAAGGTACGGGACTGAGTTGAGTTGTTGACAGTATACGCAACGGGTCTCAGTTGGGTTGTTGACATTTTACTCAGGAAGACAACGGGACCACCGAATTGGGATGAGTTCCATTTTACGCCTTTTTAGGTGTATATGCTTTGGAATTTCCGTGACCACTCGTGCACATTTTGCACGAACAAAATGGAATTTAAATCCTAAATCGTAGAAGCTTTCTCAATAAAAAACAATAGAACAAGAACAGCAAAGTGCAGATAGACTGAAAATAACACAAAGCTAGAAATGAAATGCCAGGTGTGACAGTGTAGTAGTGTAATCTGCAACCCTTAGTACAACCAGAGCTCCTCAAGAGACTCCTCTATAAAGGAAATAAGACAAAACTTTAGGGACGCTAAGACTATACTTTCTAACTTTTTAATTTTAAAACTTTTACTTAAAATTGGCGCACTTAATATGAGTAAATAAAGAAATGACTGTGCAAAATCTCAAACCTCTAGTTTAAATACCAATTTTCTAAAACTGCCTTGCACATTTAAATTTATCTGAAAAATGTGACAGTGAAATTTTCTGATACGTTAGTACAGTGAAAATAAAAGTAAACACTTTAATGAAGTTGAAGTCATTAGTTGCACGGAAATGCATTTTTGTTTTTATGAAATTCTTGGTGATAAAATTCTTATTTTTCAGTATAAATTAATTTTTGTAACCTAATGAATGAAGATGATAAAATCTTTAGAGTACATTTTATATTACGTATGCAAATTCTCATACAAATCAGTGCAAAACTGAAATGTAAGAAATATATTTCAAGCTCAAAAATGTGAAAACTGAGAGAAAAAAAGACAGGAAAGGAGAGGTGGGCGAGTCCATTTCGGTTAAAGGGAGCGACGGATGATTTAAACGTGACGCTGGCCTTTTAAAAATGGCATATCATCAAAATATTTATATTATATAACTCAAAATCAAAAGTTTTGTTATGTTCACCGAATAACTAAGGCCCAGTGTTCAGATAGTTAGGAAAACAATTCATATTTGTATATGTAATACATCCAATCCCACCAATCAGGTAAGATATTTCGATATTATTAATACCAAGCTCATTCTGAGGATTTTAGTTTCTTCATTCAAGTGTAATTTAATTCAGACTTTAAGGGTAATATTCTGGCGTGCGCCTGGTCAGATATGCATGGGAATCCCATAAACGTTTTCTGAAATTAAGACAATGTAAAATCTACCATTAATTTTAAATAAAACTGGAGAATTTCGTAATTTTGTGAAAATCAATACTGCGATGTAATTACTGGTACTCATAATATATTAGTAACAATATAGATAGTACCAATTGGGATGTAATCTAACTTAAAAAAAGGAAAGAGGTGGGGAGATATTAAGTTCACTTCCTTTGCTATTCTCATTGACTTAATTTTGTTTGAAGAAGACAAGGTATACTTCCAGTTAAAATAAGCATAACTTACGTATAGGAAAAGCACAAAAAAAGCTTTCAAGAGTGGTAATTTTTCCACCCGGTTTAATAGATTAGTTCGAGTGCTCTACAACAATAAAATACAATAGTATCAAGAAAGAAAGAAAAAGCACCCATAAACAGGCACTTTAACCATTAGCCTAAGGAGTTGTGAATTTTGGATTTACAGGTAATGCCCACCTCGACACAGTATTCGAGCCGAAATACAGAAGAGGGCGTATGGTACTCTGAAAATAGCTCCAAGAGTTGGCCCATTCTTTTTTGCTTTCTATACTTCCTACGTATAGTACGTAAGGGAAATATGTTTCACCCAAAAACTGAACGCTGATATTTCAGCACAAATACATGTTTTGAGAGCCCCTGATTGCACAAAAAACATTTTAGCTAAACAATGAAAAGTTTGTCAACTACCAAACTTGGTATTTAAGCTCAGAATTCTTCTAGGACCGATATGAAGATTTTCAATAAAATATCCCAGTTCCAAGCTACACTTTACCTGGGAAATTTTTGGAAATGTTCGCTTTTCTCAAAAATGAATAACGATTTTGATTAAAATACCATATGTTTAGATGTTAACAAGGGAAATAAAAGGTATGTCTTCCTTCTGGGAGCACCCTGTGAAGTCTCTTCATTCGGAAGGAATTTTGTATAGTTTAGTATAAATGGTAAACCTTAAGAGATAGACAAACATGTAAATGTATTTAAAACGCACTTTATTATAAATAATTTTTTTTTCTTATGTGGCATCAGTCATTTCAGATATAACGTTCATATTGGTTTGAATTGTCAATAATTTGTTCATTTTTAAATTGCTGTCTCTTTTCAGTTGTTTTTCGTCTTCTGAGTATAGAATTTCTAAGTCAATATATAACATCCGGTTTTTAAACATCTGACTATCAATATAGTTTCCTGTGTACCTTCAACGAAATGCATAATGAAACCATTCTGCAAATACTTATTTAAATTAACATGAATTAGATAGAAAAATAAGCTCTTTCGCAAAAATGGTGCATAGAGGCTATACATAAGAATTATTTTTCACTTTGTGCGCGCAATGGAAAGAAAAGGTCCTGTAATTAGCACCACATGAACAAATTTTCAAGTTACTGTGACCAAACTTTACCATCAGGAACACTGTAAGGCTTAAAAAATTGCTTCACATCAAAACTTTAAAGCCGAACTGTGTGAAACGCAGATGCTGAGAACGCCAGCACAGCGACCTTTAAATGGGGATTATCGTCGTTTGTGGTAGATCACGAAAGAGAAGGATGTGTTTATATAAAACTAAGAGAGATTAAGTATATTCAGAACACTGGCCGTTAAAGAACCGTCATTCTTACAATAGCATGTATATTAGACAAAATTAACTTTAATTTTGCGTCAGATAAAATGAGCCTATGAGAAAAGTCTGCCCTTCGTTGTGGAGCAAACCTTTAAGCCAGGGATGACGGAGAACCTGCGTGGGCTTACAGCGGAAATGGCGTGGGAGGGTCCCATCAATCGGTGACTTCTATTGAGCTAATATTGTAACTGCGCTACATCAGTGGTTGTAAAGTCTATTTAAAGAATCTTGTTAATCTAAATTCTAATGTGAAATCAAACGAGTACATCAAAAATAATCTACAGAAATATTATAGAGAGAAAGTGTGAATGTACGTGTGTACGTGTGTGTGTGTGTGTGTGTGTGTGTGTGTGAGAGAGAGAGAGAGAGAGAGTAATCTCAAAAATCACTCAACCGGTTGTAATGGAGTTAGGTTTAAGAGTATCTCCTAGCTGCAGGAGTTGTTTTAATAACTTCTGTAATGACCAAGCAAGCTGCTCTTTGAACTTTGCATAACTTGCTTTTAGAGCCTGCTTGGAGGACCTTTAGTCACCATCTAGTGCTTCTTAAATTATCGATGGTACAACCATCCTGATATACGTACATTAAAGATAGCCTTAATACAGAAACCGTTTATTTCATTAATTTCGGTCGCTGCAACCCTTTTCTTATGCTGTACATGTGTGAATTCATTACGAATATAACAAATGTTTGGTTTTCCTTACACAAATATGGCCAGGTGTATTCTAGGAAATAAGCATGTAGCAAATTCTATACCACATTTCGGATCACAGATAGAGATTCAGCCGTATAGTTTATGAATGTGTGCTTGAAATTAAGTAGAAATGATTTCTGAAAGCTATGAAAACTAATGGAAAGATTTTTCTACCAGAAACATTCTCTCGTCTCTCTCTAACAAGATAAAAAGATGTTCAAATAGGAAAACAAACTTAAACATCTTAAATAGTGTCAAAAAATCAGAAGATTGCTTAAACGTATTTAAAATTTTTAGTCTGTAGTAAAAATATTTTGCAAAAAAAATAAATATCCATGTAAAAATACAAATCACACAATTCGAATCTAGATAACTGACAAACTATAATAACATGAAACTTTATAAAAAATGTGTATTAAGACTGAACAGCTATAGGAATGCAAGTGGATGGCTACAAAATTTATCTTAAAATACAATCAGGCATTACTCCTGTGTACATAAAGGGAAATATGAAGGTAACTGCTAAATAATATGAGGTGTTTTTATACTTACATTAATAATGAAAGTGCTTTCAAAAATATGCTTTATATATAAAATGTGTATATGTGTTGCTACAACCCCCGTAAGTAGTTAAGATCCCGGATTATCCAATTGGATTAACGATAATCCTGCCGCTAGGTGGCGTTGGTGTCGCGTTAATCCCTCTTAATCCGCCTTAATCCGCTGGATTAAGGTGGATTAGTGGGATTAGCGGGAAGTTTGAAAAGTTGCCACTAGCGGAAGGATTAACGTTGATCCAGGTTGGTTAATCCGAGATGCAGATTAAGATTGATGTTAAGGGTTGGTTGGATATGTGGTGGTGAAGAAAAGGAAGAACAGGGTGAGGGAGATGGGGTAGTTTAAGGTCACGTGACCTGGAGAAGGGAATTTGCGATGTGTCTTTGTGGAGAGTTGGGAAGGGAAAGAGGGAATGATGAGCAGGTAAGTGTTAAAAAGTGGATGAGGAAGTGACGTGTGATGTTGTGATTGGTGAGAATAAGAGGTGATGTTATTGGTGGAATGAAATGAATGAAAGGTGTGGATTGGTGAGAATAAGAGAGAATATGATTGGTTGAGAGAAAAAGAGCTGGGAGTGGGGGTATGTTGGAGATGAGGGGAAAGGTATAAAAAGGGGAATGTTGTGGGTGTAAAGAAGTATATGGTAAAGATGATGATTGCGATAGTGATAGCGTTGGTGATAGTAGGAGTTGCTGGGGCAGAGAGGAGTTGCGTTAGTTTTGGGAGGTGTGGGTTCGAGTTGAATGTGGAGACGGGACATTTGGAAAATGTGACAAGATGTGAAAAGGATTACGAATTGTTGCCAAACTGTACATGCACCTACCGGAAGGGGAGTGGGTGTAGGTTTGGATCTGATTTTATTAACTTGGGGACACTTAAGAACGTGTATAATTGTTTAAAGCCTGTAAGCAGATGTCAGAGGGGGAAGAGATGTGGATGGATGATGTACGGGGGTGTAAAGATGGGGCAACTTGAATGTCCTGAGGGTTACATTTTAAATGGGAGATGTGGGTGTGAGGAAGGTGGAGCGGGTGTGGATGACAGGTGTAAATTTATAAAAAGCCTGTGGGTATGTATGCTAGCGACAACACTTCGATTCTGGTGGAGATGGTGGATTGTAGTTTGTTGGTGGACACGGTAGACTTGCCTGAGGGTTTGGAATTAGAATGGAAGTTGACGCCGAAGGAGAGTGAGCTTATGATGGCTTATAGCGTAGTAAATGAGATGAATTCCTATTTTTCTGACAATTTTATGTATATATTTGGGGGATGTGGAAAATGGGGTGAGTGGGAGTTGAATGTAGGTGGTGGAAGGACGATGAGTGGGAGGGTGAAGCGGGCGTCTAGATGGGGTGCGGAGGGGACTTTGAAAATAAATTCGGAATGTAATGGTGGGGATGCGGGGAGGGTGTCGGTGACGAGCATACGAAAAGCAGCATCTGAGAGGTGCAAAAAAGGGGTGAATGTGATAAAGCAAAAAATGAAAAAAGAATGCGATAGGAAGGTGAAGGAAGGACACAGGGTGATTGACGGGTTGAGGAAGGAAAAAGAAGAATGTGAAAGGAGGGTGGGCGGCATGCAGGGCTTGTTGGAAAGAATGAAAAGAGAATTGGAAGAGAAAAAGCAGAATGTGACGAAGCAAGAGGAGTTAGTGAATAGAATAAAAGGAAATGTAAGTAAAATGTACGAGGAATTTGAGGCATTAAAGCAGATGATAGGAAAATTGGAAAGCGCATGTACAGGCGGAGGAGAGGATGAGGAGTTTGCTAACTATGAGCAATCGTACGACAAAGACCTAATACCGGAGGAGGGAAAGGAGGAGGAAGACGTTGAAGGAGGGGATGCAGAGAAGGGAGAGGAGTTACAATTTGAGACGAAATGAAAAACAGGAAAAGGTAGCTGAAATAGAAGACATGAATTATAACTTATTGCAATAAGTTGGCTATACGGATGTTTTATTTTGGCATATGTTTATGCCGTAATTTGATACAATGCGCGGTGGCGTTTGAAGATTTTTTTTTATTTTATTTTTAAACTGTTGTTTTATATGCATATTGAGAAATATATGTGTGCTATTGATTTATGAGGAAGGGGAAAGGACCCTAACTAGGTAAAGTGTGAATAAGGGGAAAATGAAACACTGTTTAAGTTTCAAAGCACAAGCTGTGCGGTGTATTTAAACGTGTGCAGAATGGAGAGATTTTTTTAAACAAAAAGAGAGAGGGCACTATACACATTGAAAAACTCACAAGTACATAAAACATAAGAAAATGAAAAAACAAATTAACACTACGGTACCAACCTTTTTTCTGCTTTTTTCTTTTGCATCATACCATGTACAGAGAAAGAAAGACAGAACATGCCATTAACAATGTTTTTATATAACATCATGAAAAAAATTGCCCTGTGCAACGAGGGCACGATGATTGTTTTTGTGTTTGTAAATGTTTATACACAATTGGTATGTGGTTGATAACACACGAGCGCCGTGCATGGCATTGCAAACACAGGGGCGAATAGCAGTTATTGCTTTTGGCGCTATACCACACCGTGTATGGTTCGTATGTGTTTCACAAAAGTTCTTGCTGTCTTGCGAGGAACTGTGCGTGCTTGCAAGCTACGCAAAACTTTGTTGAACGATCGCATGTGGCTGGTACATACATTTTAAAGAGTTTGGAATGCGGTCCTTGTCACTGGCTGACGCCGACATGTTTAATGGTCTGTATTAGGGGTAGGACACTGACAAATATATTGCTGTTTGAAAGGGCTGGAAAGCCCGTATCTAAGGCAAGCGCTAAGAGCTTGGCAGTAGAGGCACTTTGGCTGCAGAGCCAAATTAGGGCGAACTAAATCAAAAGGCAGAAAATCGAGCTTGTCGATGTACTTGTTGACTGAAGGATCTGTGGAGTAATAGGCTTTCCACACGCAGCTGTAAGTGCACTGGACGCTTAACATACGGTTCTTACAGCGTCCGCACTGAAATTTAATTGGGCGTCGAAGGGTTGGCACAAGGGGCATTGGTCGTCTTCTGCCGTAAGCAGAAGTGATTCATAGTGTTTTTAGGCGGCACACACGAAGAAAAAGAAAAAAGTTAACAGAAGAAGAACAAAAGAAAAAAAAGAAACACTGCACACGTATAAATACAGTCATGCAGGAGCTGGCGTTTTACTGGCGACACCGCTTCAACGGCGGTTCGCTGGATGCGGCGTTCCGGGTGCGCTGTAAGGCCCACCAGATGCGCCGCCGTTGTTGCTCCGTGATGGGCTCTAGCAGAGGGATGGCGAGGTCCTGAGGCCGATCCCTGCTGTCCACCTCCGGCACAGCAGCAAGGAGCTGGTCGTACCCGTCGGGTCGGCTGTCGGCAAAGGAGCACCAGGCACTGCTTGGTTGGAGCTGCACGGTCCCCGACGTGCCCGTTGGGAAGAGGTTTCTTCGCACGGGTGGCCTGTTAAATCTGCTTGGCGAGACGGACAGCAGCCGCACTAGGGAGGGGTCCGGGGGAGAAATATTAGAGTAGGTAGGGTTGAGAAGAGGGGGAGGAAATCGTGGGGTAATGGAGCACTGGGTGAGGATAGGGGTAAATGCGGGAGGTTGGGGTGTGGGAGAAGCAGAGCGGGAAATGATTTGAACGGAGGAGGAGGAGGTGGCAGAAGCACTTAGAGGAGGAGGAGGAGGAGGAGGAGGAGGGTAGGAAGGAGAATACGGGGTGAAACACTGGTGAGAAATGTCCCCAAGGGACATGGGTTCGTCATAACGAATGGGTAAAGAAGGAGAAGGCGACAAGGGAACGACGACCACGGAGGAGGAGGAAGAGGAGGGTGAAGCACTTAGAGGAGGAGGAGGGCAGGAAGGGGAACGAGGAGACAAAGGTTGAACAGAGATGTCCCCAAGGGACATGGGTTCGATACTGGAAGGAGAAGCAAAAGGGGAGAAGGGGATGACCTGAACGGAGGAGGAGGAGGAGGGCGAGGGAGTCAGGGGTTGAACAGAAATGTCCTCAAGGGACACGGGATCGAGGTGGGGAAAGAAGGAGGAAAAATTGGAAGCGGGGGAGGAAGAAGCAAGTGGCGTAGAGGTGTGCTGTGGGGGAGGGAAGGTATCGGGATCGGAGCAGGTAATAAAAGAGTTTTGAGGATGGTAAGGATGACGGGAGAAAGAGGAAGGGGAATGGAGGATAATGTGGGAGCAGTCGTAGGAGGAGGAGGAGGGGGGTTGAGATTCTGGGGAATAGGAAGGCGATGATGGTAAAGGTGAGTGCGGAGGCGTAGCCCCTGCGGCGTCTGTATACTCCTCTGAGTACACCCCGCTGTCGCTGGTGGTGATGGAGGGCGAAGAGGCGGGCCACACTTGCACAGATGGCGAAGAAGCAGTTGACGTAAACGAGCTCGAACCCCGGGCGTCTGCGAATGGAGCTAAAAGCTCGTGCCACTGGTGCAGATGTCCAAACGCTAGCTGAAAGCTGGGCAAAGCCAACAGCTGCTGTTGCTCGGGCTGTATGGGGAGAACCTCGCCGTGCTGCTGCGGTTCTTGCCACGCAAAGTGCTCAAAGTGGTGCACCTATTGATCCTGCTGCTGCAGAGCACTTGAGGCTGGTAGGCGAGCTGTACCAGACCGTACGCAGCGTCTATTGGATGGTGGAAGTACCCCTGATGTTGCACGTTGGAAAGCTCTCTATACACTCTGCCGGAGGATGGCGAAACAAATAAATGATCGCCGGCGGCGGATCCTGAGGCTGCTGCTGCTGGTTCCATGTTGCCTGGTTCAAGCACGGAGCAAGACTAAGTGTGAAGACGGGAAGCCTGGCATGCCATTTTTAAAAGGGCTGTAATCAGCAGCCGATGTGCGTCACAATATGGCCTCCGTGATTAAAGAGCCGCAATCTGCGCGATAACTTTAAAAATGGCCGTGCAAACGGATGCTCATTAGCAAGAAAATGTTTAAAAGTGGTTGTGCGGTCGATGGTAGGAAAATTTAATTGTTATCGCAACCGGATGGTGTGGTGGTTCGCTGGTGAGACCGGAAGAGCACCGGAAACGAGCCTGATTACAACTCTGGAAGTTGTGGCGCGATAACAAGCCTGGAATTTTAATGAGGCCTTTAACTGAGTGCGCATGCGGAAGTTGCGGTTGCGATAAGCAGCGTATAAAAGCACCAGGCGATAAGAGGCTCGCTGAAGTGAGAATTGTGCAAGAAAATCGCCTTGGCTAGGAATTGTAAGGTTTTAGCTTTTGGAACTATTACGATATATTGGAAGAGTTGTTTTTGCGAGAAAAAAGTTGCGTTTGATATCCGCCGGACGCGAGCGTGGAGGCACATGGATGTTGTTAAGAAAATAACATGTACGAGTTTTTTACCGCAGTTGATATAGCGTAAAAGAAGCAGCGAATAAAGCAGCAATTGTATTGCAAGTGTCTGAACGTGTAGAAAGCTTTTTAGGCGTTGTTGAACAAAGCCGGAAGCATGGAGCCGGAACAAGGCGTAAGCGAATCTGGAACCTTGCAGCCCAGGTTCGACATTATAGCCCATAGGCAGAGAACGTTGAAAAGGCTTTTCTCCGGCTACACGGAAACAGAAATTACCGTGAACCCGGGGCCCAGAGATGCAAATCCAGAACAATGGGTGACGCTTCTGTTTACGGACATTATTAACTTTGCGAAAGAAAATCTATTGGGGAACGAACCGGGATATTTAGGCGTAAGCATTGCGGACGAGGAACACCCGGCCAAAGCTTTTAACATGAGCGTTAGACGCACGGACCAGGTGAATGCGGAGGCGGTTATAAAATCGATAGAGAAGGTGATGCAAAGCAACCAGCAGTTCTTGCTAGGGGGACCTCTGAGACTCACTTTCGTTTGGACCAAGGAGGTGTCGGGTTCGTGTCACAAGCCGTGCGATGCGTGTACTGGCAATAAAGGCATAGTAGAAATTATGAACAAAGACAGCTTGTGTTTAGCAAGAACTATAGCGGTTGGCAAAGCTAAAGTGGATGGAGACGTGAATTATAAAACCATTGAACGGTCGGAATACCTGCAGAAACAAAAAGCCGTAGCCTTGTGCCAAATGGTAGGAAAGACGAACGGTCCATTTACTATCGATGACGTCAGAGATTTTGACGCGATGTTAAAGGGGTACGCGGTGACGGTGTTTGCAGATCATACGGGCAAACACGTCATGTACGCGTCACAGAAGCAAACAGATAAACCCATTGACGTCATGTTTCACGAGGGGCACTTTAACGCCATTGTAGACTTGCACAAGTGCTTTAAATGCAAGTGGTATTGCCGTCATTGCCATTATCCCTCGTTGAACAAAAAAGAATTCCATCGATGCGACGGCGCTTGCCCAAAGTGCCACCAGCAGTGCCCTAAGCGTTATGAAGCGTTCATACACTGTGGCGCGTGTAACCGAGACTTTAAGGGTGCAAATTGTTTCGCGAATCATGCGAGAAAAGGCGGCTTTTACCCGAAGGCGCTGTCGGTGTGCGACGTGGAAAAAGTGTGCACTACTTGCAATAAGCTGGTGAACCTGAGACACTTAAAAGGGGCGCACGAGTGCGGAGAAAAATTTTGCTCCTATTGCAAGGTTCACGTGAACAGCAATCACATGTGCTACATGCAACCGTACTGTTCACCGAACAAGAGAAACCGCTTCGTGTTCATGTTCATAGATTTCGAATGCACGCAGAACACGGCGTACAAGAACAAAGAGAACACTTACGAGCACGTTCCAAATTTATGCGTGCTTTACCAAGCGTGCCCCCTGTGCGTAGACGAAGGCGAAAAGATGGCGTTCTGCACCGAGTGCGGCACGAAAGAACACGTTTTTACCGACGCGCCGGTGAAGCAGCTGTTCGACCACGTGATGCAGCCGAGGTTCGAAGCCTGGGACGTCGTGCTGCTGGCCCATAACATGCGCTCCTACGACGGCCAATTTCTATTGAAATACATGGTGGGCACTTTAAAGTGGACGCCCGAGCTAATCATGAACGGCACCAAGATCTACCAAATGAAGCACGGTGACGTCACGTTTCTAGACTCGCTCAACTTCATTCCCATGCCACTGGCTCGCTTTTCTAAGACTTTCGGGTTACAGGAAAGCAAAAGATATTTCCCATACCTCTTTAACACGAAGGAAAACGAGCATTACGTGGGTTCGATTCCCGACGCAAAGTACTACTGCCCGGACGGCATGTCGGTGGAGGGGAGGAAGGCGTTCGAGCAGTGGCACGAGGAAAGGGCGTCCTCCGGGTACGTGTTCGACATGCAGCAGGAAATGGTAGCGTACTGCAAGATGGACGTGTTTCTGCTGAGCCGGGGAGTTTCGAAATTTAGGAGAGAATTTTTGGACGAGAACGGATTCGACCCGTTCCGAGAGTGCGTCACCATCGCGCATGCGTGTATGTGCATCTACCGAAAGCGGTTTATGCCGCGCGACAAGATCGCACTGTTGCCCACCGGCGGTTACCGCCTGGCGGACAAGCACTCGCGCACCGCCTGCATTTGGCTGTCTTGGGTAGAGGCGCAGAAAAACGTCACCATCCAGCACGCCCTGAGAGGGCGCGAAGTGAAGGTCCTCGGGCACAAGGTGGATGGGTACAGGGAGGACGAGGAGGGGAAGCGGGTGTTTTTCTTTCACGGGTGCTGGTACCACGGCTGCGAGCGATGTTTCCACAATCGCCACGCCGTGCTGTATAACACGGGGAAAGAAACGATGGCCGGCAGGCACGAGAGCACGGTGAAAATCTGCAACAAGATCCGAAGCGCCGGGTACGACGTCGTCGAGATGTGGGAGTGCGAATTTAACGCGATGGCGAAGGCCGACCCGCAACTGGCGGCATTCGCGAAGGCCTTCCCCCACCCGGAACCTCTGAATCCGCAGGACGCCTTTTTCGCGGGCGCACCAACTGCACCAAGACTTACGCCGAGGCGTCGGGCGACACCAAGATGTTTTATCTCGACGTGTGCTCCCTCTACCCCTTCGTGAACAAGACGAAGCCGTACCCCGTGGGCCACCCCAAGATCCACTTGGATCGCTTTCCCAACCTCGAGGACA
The DNA here is from genome assembly GCA_030765065.1 of Deroplatys truncata. Taxonomy (NCBI): domain Eukaryota; kingdom Metazoa; phylum Arthropoda; class Insecta; order Mantodea; family Mantidae; genus Deroplatys; species Deroplatys truncata. Next base: position 93,467,167 of record CM060979.1, read on the forward strand.
TCCAGGGCGGATTGATCAAGTGTACCGTGTTGCCTCCGAACGCCTGTATCACCCCGTGCTGCCGGCTCGCATCCACGGCAAGCTGATGTTCGTCCTGTGCCGCGCATGTGTGGAGGCGGAAAGCCAAGAGGCGTGCCGGCACCCGGAGGACGAGAGGTGTCTGACGGGGACGTGGGTCCTGGACGAGGTGAAGGCGGCCCTGCACGAGGGGTACCGACTGCTGCGCGTGTACGAAATTTGGGAGTACGACACGGTGCGGTACGACCCCGACACGGGCGAGAAGGGACTGTTCGAGGCGTACGTGAACCAGTTCCTCAAGATCAAGACCGAAGCCTCCGGTTGGCCTTCGGACTGCCACTCGCCCGAGCAGAAGGAAGCCTACGTGCAGGAGTTTCTGCAACGCGAAGGCGTCGCTCTCGACCCCGACGCCATCGCCCCGAATCCGGGCAGGCGCGAGCTCGCCAAGCTCATGCTCAACTCCTTCTGGGGCAAGATGGGGCAGAGGGACAACCTGCCCACGTGCGAACTGGTCGATCGCTACGACAGGCTCGTCGAACTGCTCAACGACCCCGCTGTGGAGGTGCAGTCCTACCTCCCGGCCACGGACGATGTGATGGTCGTCGTGTGGAGGTACGTCGACCAGAGCCCCAGGGTGAACCCCACGGGGAACGCCGTCGTGGCCGCGTACACGACCGCGCACGCGCGCGCGCACCTGTACGGTTACCTGCGCGCGTTGGGGGACCGGGTCTGCTACTTCGACACGGACTCGGTGATCGCCACGTACGCGCCGGGCCAGTGGATGCCGGCCGTGGGTCGCTTCCTCGGCGACATGACCGACGAGCTGGAGAAGTACGGCAAGGGCGCCTACGTCTCCCGGTTCGCCTCCACGGGCCCGAAGAGCTATTGCCTCGAAATTAGGTGCCCGGAGACGCATCGGAACTTCTCGGTGTGCAAGGTGAAGGGCATTACCTTGAATTCCGGCAACCTGGAGCGCGTGAACGCGGACGTGATTCGGGACGTGGTGCTCGGGGATAATGCCAAGAGGGTCACTCTCGTGGGTACTCAGATATCGAGAAAACCCCTCTGGACGTTGGTCACCGAGCCTTGGACCAAGACCTTCAGGATGGTGGTGAACAAGCGCGTGCTTGCCGACAACTGCGACTCCTATCCCTACGGGTACAAGAGGGAGTGCGCGCATAAATGAGACGTCAAGCGCCCTAGGGGTCCATTTCGAACCCGGGACCCGCACCATGCGCTCACCGCGCAGCCTTAGACGTTTCGAGTTTCCCAGCACGATGCTGGTCGCGGGGCCGTCGCGCTGCGGAAAGTCCACCTTCGTGAAGTACCTCATACGCAACGCCGACGAATCGTTCGACCGGCCTCCCTCCAAGGTGCTGTGGTGCCACCCGCCGGAGTATTCGCCGAAACTCGAAACCCTACCGCTAGAGTGCGAGACCCACGCCGGCGTGCCCGAGCTGAGTTCCGTGGGCGAAAATTACCTCGTCGTCCTCGACGATCTCATGTTCGAGGGTGGGGGTTCGTACGTGTCCAACTTTTTCACCAGAGACTCGCACCACAAGCGCTTCGGAATCGTGTACATCCTGCAGAACGTGTTCCCGCAGGGCCAGAAATTTCGAACGATATCTCTCAACGCAAACTACATCGTGGCATTCAAGAACAACAGGGATAAGATGCAAATAGAGAGGCTGTGCCAACAGATCGAACCGAGGAACTCGAAGTTTCTGCTGGAGGCCTTCGAAAAGGCCACCGAACAACCGCATGGGTATCTGGTGCTCGACTGCACGCAATACACGCCCGACCGTTACAGGTATCGAACGGGCGTGCTACCGGGCGAAACGCTCTCGTATTTCGTTCCCAACGAGCGCCGATGAGTGAGGTTTTCGTTTTTAAATAAAGCGCGCCTTTCGCCGCCAACGTCATTACAGCGCAAACATGGTTCGGGGTAAGACGAGCATTGCCAAATTGAGCAGCGCGCGCATAGCCAGGCAGCACGGAAATCTGACGGTGCTGGCCAAGGCAAAACCTGCCGTGCGCAAGATGGTGTTGAAAAACGCGAACGGACATCTCGTAAAGGCCATTTGCGAATGCATGCTCAACGTGTGCAGAGGTCACGTGCAACTACCCACCAGATGCGTGAATCGCTTAAAAAGGCATAAAACGGCTTGGAGGAAGTTAATCGACAGGAAGGTGCCGTTGAAGAAGAAGAAGAAAATTTTGATTCAGAAAGGAGGATTTTTACCGTCGTTTCTTCTACCCATTCTGGCTTCTCTGGGCGGCGCGCTCGTGTCGAAACTTACAGGATGAAACTCGGCAGGCAGATCGTCGTGGCTCCGCAGCCGAAAACCGTAGAAAAGCTTCACCTCATCGACAAAACCATAGCTAAGCTGGCCAAAGAGATGCAGGACCTTCAGCGCAAAAAAGAAATATCTGCAGACCAAAAGTGGCGGTTAATGAAATATAAATTGCGAAACTATCTCGATCTCGTGTCACAAGTGAGAAAACCCTACCTTCGCGAAAGCGACAACGACGACGAGGACGACGTTCACCTTCTGGAGGAGGTGCATGTAAGGAAGGAGAAGTCGGGGCCATCGCGATCCGTAAAAGCTAACCCTTTCTCGCCCAAAAAGAAAAGACCGCCTGCTGCCTCACCCAAGAGGAAACCGAACAGGCCCAGCTATAACCTTCGCATGCGAAACTGGGATCCTCTTTACAAGTAAGCGATGAAGGAATGGAAGACGATAAGGCGCTATTATGCAAAACCGATACACCCAGCCGGCTTCGGTTCGGTAAATGCACTGCGAAAGGCCACGGGGATATCGAAGGCGAACGTCCAATCGTTTCTTCGAACCCAGGACAGTTACACGTTGCACAAACAGGTGCGGAAGCGATTCCCGACTCGATACTACCACGTCACCAACATCAACGATCTTTGGGAGACGGATCTCAACGTCATGAACAGCATCAAGGAGCATAACAAACCTTACGCGTACATTCTCACCGTCATCGACGTCTTCTCCAAGTATGCTTGGGCCGTACCTCTGAAATCGAAGCTGGGGTCCGAGGTGGCACAGGCGTTTCGCTCCATATTCTCCGAGCGCGTTCCCCGCGTTCTGCAGACCGACAAGAGTTTACCAACAAAACCTTTCGCGACTTTCTTAACCAACACGGCGTGCTTCATTACACCACAAAAAATAATGTCAAAGCCAGCGTCGTCGAACGCTTCAACCGCACTCTCAAGGCGAAGATGTGGAAATATTTCACACACACGAACCGCTACAGATACGTGGAGGTGCTTCCGGCACTGCTGCAGTCGTACAACAGTTCGTATCACAGGTCCATCAAAATGGCACCCAAGAACGTAAACGATACGAACATCGTGCAAGTGTACCACAATGTTTACGACGACAAGCGCCTTCCGCGTAAAGCGCCACCCAAATACTCTGTCGGAGATCACGTGCGCATATCCAAGGAGAAAATGAAATTCGACAAGGGATACGAGCAGAACTGGACAGACGAAATCTTCGAGATACACAAGGTCGTGCGCGGTCGGCCGGTGGTATATAAGCTCAAGGATCTCGCCGGAGAGGACATAGACGGCAACTTTTACACCCAAGAGTTGCAAAAGGTCGAGCTTCCTCAAACTTTCAAAATCGATCGCGTCCTGCAAACCAAGGGGCGCGGGCGAAACAAACAACCTTTGGTCAAGTGGAAGGGATATCCTTCCAAATTTAACTCGTGGGTTCAGGCTTCGACGATCGCTTCGATATGATCAAGACCGAACCCTTCTCGCTCACGCTCGTGAGCAACGCTTCCATGGATCACTTTACCGACAACACCACTTCCAAATTTTCCAACATATTGCCAGAGCGAATCGTGATGCAGGGAGAGTGGGAAGTGGCCCTGCAAAAGGTGAGGTACCCCGTGAAATTCTACAACGTTTCTGAAGGCGACGCGCAGCTCATCGGCACCAAGTACACCATGACGCGCCTGCCCACGCATTCCAAATTTAGCTTGCAAATGCCCCCGGGCATCGTGCACGACCCTAAAGACCTCGTCAGCCAAACCAACGCCGTGATCGAGCAGAATTTGCACGTGGAAAACTTTTTTCTATACAACGACCACAACAGAACGGTGAGCGTTAACGCTGCAGTCACGCATGTGCAGCAACTTCCCGACATTCCTTTTGACGGTTTCGTGGAGAACGTCGTCCGCGTCGCAAAGCCCACGGTTCTCAGCGAAGCGATGATGGGCGACGCACCGGGCAAACTGAAACCATCCAGAACCCCGAAACCACCGCCACCAAGGCCCAGACCCAGCGGCACACACCATCCACCAAAGCCGCCGGGCTCTCCCAATCCAGCAACCGCCTCGCAACCCCCATCCGCTTCTGCACCGCAGCCTAAACCAGAGCCTACCGCTCCTTCCACACCAACGGCCGAAGGCGCACATCCACCCTCTTCGGAGACCGCCGCAACTCCCGATTCCGAGCGCCCCGCTCAAACCGAACCGCTTCATCGCATTCACAGCTTGCTGCTGTCGCCAGCCATGGCCAAGATGCTGGGTTTCGAACCCGACACCAACATCATCCTGCAGAAAGCCCCAAAACACCCCGTAGACCCGTATATGGGGTTCCCTTACGAAATGTTCATCTACTGTAATCTGGTGGCACCGCAAGTGGTGGGCGACACATTTGTCCAAGTGATAGAGAGCGTGGCGGTGGAACACGAAAAAAGCAACAACACGTACATGTCCGACGAAAAATCCTTCTTTCCTCTCAACTGGGTACCGCTCATAACACAAGACTTCAAAACAGTCAACATAGATTTAAGGAACGGTTATGGCGATCTTCTCCCATTTGCCGACGGATTATCCTCCACTATAGTTCTCACTTTCAGACCAAAACAACAGTAATGGACGTGCACACCGTCACGCAATACTATCTCAATCAAGCCGGTGGCGCTCTAGACCATCGGGATTTCGCTCTCTATCGCGGTAAGCGCTACCAGCGAGGAAGCGGTCTGTTTTCTGCGCTCGGAGGCCTTTTCAGAACCGTTCTACCCTTCTTAAAAAGCGGCGCTAAGGCGGTCGGCAAAGAGGCGCTCAAAGTGGTCGCTCACGTGCTGTCCGACGTGGCCACCAGAGGAAGACCTCCTAAGGAAGCTCTCAAGCTCAGGCTTAAGGAGGCAGGATCGAATCTCAAACGCAAGGCAGACGAAAAAATTGATTCGATTATAGGATGGGGCATGAGACGGCTCAAGGCAATAAAACGCGCGAAACTCTCCAAGCCGAAGCAGTCGAAGCTGAAACGCGGCAGGCGAAAGGTTCAAGACGTGTTCTCATAATGTCCGAAGCAGTCATCCACATGAGTTCCGAACTCGACCTCTTCAAAGACCTTCCCGTTCAGATGAACGTGGAGGAGTCTCGGTTCGTATCCCTAAACCCTCAAAACACCATCATGAAGAATGCTCCCATCACTTTTCATTATTCTGGAAATGCGGACGAATACCTCGACATGACTTACGTCGTCCTCGAACTCTTCGTTCGCATCCTCGATGCCGATGGAGCGGCTCTCAAAGCCGAGGATAACGTCACTTTCGTCAACAATGCGCTAAATTCCCTGTTTCAACAAGTGGAGGTATCGCTCAATAGCGTCATCGTCTCCACAGGCAGGATACCCCTACAGAACGTACCTCGAGACTCTTCTCAATTATTCGGAAGATGCCATGAACTCCAAGCTACAGTCCGCTCTCTGGATGAAAGACACGGCGGGTATCATGGACACGTTCGCTGCAAACGCAGGGTTCTTGTATCGCAAGGGGTTCACCACTACCAGCAAGGTCGTCCAGCTCATGGCGCCCCTATCCAACGCCCTATTTAGGCAGGAATCATTGCTGCTCAACAACGTCAGCGTCACCATAAAGCTCACCCCTTCCTCCACCCAATTTCATTTGTTTTCCGACAAGACCACCTTCAAAGGTTACGCCGATATTCAGTCCGCCACGCTACATCTAAAAACCGTTAGACCCTCGCCCACCATCAAGCTTGCTCATCAGGTTGCGCTTGCAAAGAGCAACGCAAAGTACCATCTCAAAGATGTGAGCTTTCACGCCCTCAGCATTCCCAAAGACACTAGCGCAATGACCTTTAGCGACGTCTTCACAGGCCAAATTCCCAGAAGGGTGGTGGTCGCCATGGTCTTCGACAAGGCCTACACTGGCGACGTCACCAAAAACCCCTTCAATTTCCAACATTTCCACATGAACACATTTCAACTCTACGTCAACGGACAACCCGTACCCTCTCAACCCCTTCAACCCGACTTTGATAAGGGCCACTACATGCAATGCTTTCAAACCCTTCAAGACGGTCTCGGCATTCATTTCAAAGACGAGGGGCACTCCATCTCCAGACAGTCCTACGCCCACGGTTACACCGTCATGGCTTTCGACCTCACTGCCGACATGAGCGCAAACGAATCTTACATCTCCGGTCAGTGTCACGGTTCCGTGTCTATAAGAGTCGCTTTCAGAACCAGTCGTTCTTCTCGTACTGGCGGAAATACATCGCACCCTCCAAATCGACGCCAATAGGTCCATCCTCATATCATGAACTCCCTTCAAATAGACCGCTTTCTATCCACCTGCCCCTCAACGCGCCCTCACTTTTTAGGCGTTTTCGCCTGCGATACGCTACCCGCAGTAAACACCCATCGTAAGCTTCCGTTTGCCTTAGTCGTTAACACCGATCCCATCACCCTGCCAGGCAAACACTGGGTTTGCATCTTTGTCGCACAGAGCGGTCACGGAGAGTATTTCGACAGCTACGGTCTAGCACCCCTATCGCCTCATTTTCTAAAGTTTCTCAACGGCTGCTGCGGTAACCGATGGTCGCACAATGCCAGAAGGTTGCAAGGGTATGATAGCAACACGTGCGGTCATTACGTCATCGATTATCTCACCCACCGCTGCTCCGGCTTTCCCAAAAACGCGTTCTTTTCCAAGTTTCACATCAGCGATTATAACCACAACGATACCGTCATTCAAAACACCTACAAAGACGCATGTCTCCCCAAATATTCCGGCGCTCTACAGTCGTGTCAACCGTTGCAGGTAACGAACTTTCTGTACACTACCTCATTTCACTCCATAGTCTCTGGTGCTCATTCTCTCTCGTGTGCTTTCAGAACTCGCTCCCGCTGCTATAAAGCGCCATACGCGTGCCGCCGGCCTTATTCGCAGTGAAACATGGAAACCGCACACACACCGCCCAGGTAAGTAAACTCCTTCTCTTGCACTTTTCGTTTCCGCTTCATCCCATCTTACAATGCTCTAACACGCTCGTCTCTCTCTCGTTTCAGTGCCCTGGGTCTACAAACGCCGCAGCAATCGCCATCAGCCAAGAGGCAACATACCATCCTCCAGGAACATCCCGAAGAACCGCAAGAACACCCGCCCAAGCAACTTCCCTTCATCGGACCCCTTTCTGATATTTACTTTCTTAACCCACAACAAACCAAGTTCGTGTGCGTCGGCTTTTCTCCCGCCCCGCCACACCAGCTTGTGGTCACCATTGCAAAATGTGGAAAACGCAACGCCGTCGTCCTCAGCTCCACAGAATGGAACAATCTCGCCGAGACAAAGTCTATCATCCATCGCAACCTTCACCACTCCGAGGGACGTCTGCAAGAGTATCAGTTCTGCGAACGCATTTCGATCCTCTTCACCTGCGCTTTCGGAAAGCTAAACATCGTCTTCAAAGATCTGCAAGGCAACAGCATCTCCCTCACCCCGCAAGAATGGGACGCACTGGAAAGCTTGCAACGAATCATTACCGACATCCTCTATCACAAGAGGAAAGAAGAAATGGACGTGCAAAATCAAATATTAGCCTACCGCAAGTACCTCCTTCATGCTTCCAACACACCTTTTGATTCCACAAACTTTACCCAGTTCACCAAGTATATCCGGTGCGCTACTTTTCGAACCTTCCTGGAAATAGAACATTTCCTTAAACCTCTCCTCATCCAAAACATCTCTCAACCATAACCGTCAGTCGCCTCGCAACCACCAACCCATAAGCACCTCCAGCATGGGATACAGAAACTACGTCTCCGTGTACTGCGAGGGAACCAAGGTGTTTAAAAATTACGAAGCAGAGGGGCATCCTAAAAAAATGCTCCTTATGCACTCCGTTTCATCGATCATTCCTACGACGACAAACTTGTGTCCGTCAAAGTTCACAGCTGCGAAAGCCAAATTCATTTCGTGTTCTCCAACATCAGTTTCAACGATATCCATTTCAAAACGCATTTGTGGCCTTCCTGCAACACAAATCGTAAAGAAGAAGAGCACCATTCGTCCCAACAATGCTTCCAATTTGTTGCCACAAGAGGTTTATACATAATCTTCTTCGAACAACAGTACATTTCTGTAGCTAACATGCAGGAAATGATACACCAAGACCGCATGTGCTTCGGCAGTTGCTTAACCGTACATTTGGGCAATGTTCCAACCTATATTCTACCCGATCTTATACACGGCAAGTGGAAGTTCAGCGTCCATCAGAACAAAACTATTGTGCAAGAAGAAGAAGAACACCAAGAAAAAATTACCTACAGCAAAAGCAACGTTTGGTGGTGAGCTTGGGTTTTTTTTCCAGTCCACCGTTATTTCCTTCCATTTCAAACCCTCCCATTATCGCTTCCTGCGGATGCGGTTTTCCAACCGTTCAACATATCCTGCGGATGCCCGCTTCCCTTTCCCACACTCATTATCGCTTCCTCAGGATGTCGGGGTTTTCCATATCTCCCTTCCTGCCAATTAACAACCCAAGCACTTCCTACGGATGTCCCGTTTCCTGCTATATCCATACCCACTTCCTTTCCCACACTCATTATCGCTTCCTACCGATTAACATCCCCACCACACAGTTCCTGCGCATGCAACCTTCAAATAAGCATACCCCTCCACGTTTAGCACGCAGTCCGTGCTCAGCTGTCGTCGTGACATGTCAGCAGACCCCTGTGCGGTTCTTCAGTGCTCCTTCTGCTTCCATCCAACGTGTAGCTGCCAACTCCGTTATCGTCTCACGCACCTGTGCCAGCGGTACTACCAGGGCTTCTACGAAGACCTTGCTCAACTCAACCAGCAGATCCAAGAGTTCCTCCGCAAATACGCCGGCAGAAACAACTCATGACCTGCGGGTGCTTCACCGTATTGTTCAAGTACCTCGAAAACGGAAAACGCCTTCAGGTGCTCCTGCCCCAAGAACGTCAAGTGCTCCTGCAAAACGGTAACACCATCTTCACTCGTTACCCTCCATTCGACGTAAACATCGTTTGGCATCAGCTTTCCATCGACGCAAAGGAAGTTTGTGCTCCCTACCGAAGGTGCACCAAGCATTACAACCTACCAACACAACGCATCCATTTCGACGGCCCAGCTCCGTTTGTTAAACACTGCCGCTTCTGCCAAAATGGACGCCATTCGCCAACTTGAAGAATTATCCAACACCTGCGACATACTCAGCGTCTCATCCCTACGTGAAAACGTACCATACCGTGTGCAGAGTGTCAAATCAGTCGAAACCGTATACGGAGCCAAAACCGTCGTCAAACTAGACGACGATACCGAGGTTTTCCTCCCTTCCAGATTTGGAAAAGCCTCCCCCGAACTCATCCAAAACCTAAATAAAAACCCTTTCTGCATCATCTACAAAGGCGAAGAAAAACTCCGCAGTGGATTCAAACGTTACGTCGTACAATTCACCTCCGCATAATGGCCTGCGAAACCGACCCCATTTTCGTCGGCAACAACCTCACCCTCAAACTTCTCTTCAATCCCAGTCTCTCCACCAAAGGTCAATTTCCCTCCAATTTCCGCATCATCTCCACCTGTACCACCTTCTTCGGTGACGTCAAGACCGTCACCATCAAACTATTCATAGATCATGCCGATGTTATCCACGTCAACTGTGCTCCTAACAAAATGAACCTCTTCCTACAAGATTCCACCTGCAGCATCTACATCAACAACAACGCAAAATCCGCACTCTGCAACCAAGTCACCGCTTCAGGTTGTCATGCCATCAGCTTCGACACAGACTTCATCATACCCATCCACATTCCCACTCCCGACGAACATCTCAGCGACAACTTCTCACACCTCCTCATCACCTGCATCACCCAACCTCTCCGTCGTCGTCACGTGTTTCGCATAGACAGCAGCAGCAGCAGCAGCGACGAAGATCAAGATATAACCGTCCAACGTCCACCTCCCAAACACACCACATTTTTTAAAGTTATCCTAGTGCGTGAGTGCATAAACATGTGTGACAATGCATCTCAGACATAAACAGTGTATATGTGCTATATATCAATGTGATTTCTTTTTAATCCATTTTTTTATTCATATGTGTTTTTGTACTTCTTATCACAGTATTCATAGCTTTATTATCTATCATCCACATGTGTATTTTAATGCTTCTTGTATGTACTCGTTTTACCAAATATATAACATATATTGTATATCTCACTCTGTATCCTGTTTAATACAAATAAAAATAAAAAAAAGATCCCGGATTATCCAAGTGGAATAACGCTAATCCTACCGCTAGTGGCAACTTTTCAAACTTCCCGCTAATCCCTCTAATCCACCTTAATCCAACGGATTAAGGCGGATTAAGAGGGATTAACGCGACACCAACGCCACCTAGCAGCAGGATTATCGTTAATCCAATTGGATAATCCGGGGTCTTAACTACTCCCGTATTACTATTAAAATTTAATGTTGTCTTTAAGTATAATATCTCTGTTCTTTGTATTTCAGCTAATCGCTAGTAAAATATTGGAAGTACTAGTATTGCAATTGGAGTAAGATGTAAATTCCTTCATAGAACATGTGCCTATTTACTCATCGCAAGGGGAGGTGGATAACCCAGAAAATTATAGGGGGATTAGTTTGCTCTCAGTGTTAGGTAAAGTTTATACAGGGGTTTTGGCTGAAAGAGTGCAAAGTTGGGCGGAGCAAGAGGGAAAAGTATCTGATCTACAGGTGGGATTTCGGAAAAACAAGAGAGCAATAGACAATATTTTTATAATATCTTCAATGGTAAATAAATATTTATCAAACAAAAGGGGAAGATTGTATATGTCTTATTTGTTGATTTAGAAAAAGCTTTCGACACAATAAAGAGGGAAGCCTTATGGACTAAATTGGGTATGAAAAGAATGAGTAACAAGTGTATAAGAACAATACAAATAATATATGAAAATAATGATTTTTGTGTAAGATTTGATAAAAATGTAAGGACGAAAGAGATTAAAAATTTATAGGTTTAAGGTAAGGCTGCAAGTTAAGCCCTATATTATTTAATTTGTTCATTGATGATATTCTAGAGATAATTAAATTTGAAAATAGCCACTCTCCAATAATTGGGAATGAGGAGGTACCAGGGTTACTATTCGCAGATGATTTGGTTGCAGGATCAATAACTACTGTGGGATTAAACAAAGTAATTGGAGCAATAGAGAGTTTTTGCAACAAGTGGAGTCTTAGGGTTAATATAAGCAAAATCAAAAATAATGGTATTTAAAAAGGGTAATAAGTTGAGAAAGGACGAAAAATGGAGTTGGAAAGGTATGGAAATTGAGGTTGTCAGAAATTTTGATTATCTGGGAGAAGACTAAATAGCAATGGTAGATGGGGAGAACAAAAGAAACAGGCTTTAACAAAAGGAAAAGTGGCAATGAAAGTTATCAGAGCATGTTTAGATAAAATACCTGGGATGCACGTAAAATGGATAGAAAGAGTATATGGAGCAGTAGTTGAGGCAAAAATGGTGTATGGGGCAGAGATTTGGGGTATTGAGAAGGGGTGGGAGCAGGTAAATAAAGTGCATAGGAGCTTTTGTAAAATAAGAGCCTCACCTAATGGGGTTGCACAGATGGAGTTAGGGAGATTTGGTAGTAAGGCAAAAATTATTGAAAGAATAGTGAAATATTGGATGAGAATTGAGGATTCAGAGAATAATAATATTTTGAAACAATGTTTGGAGGTTCAGCGCAAGTTAAATAAAGAGGATACTTGGTATAAGCGCCTAGAAGCAATTCTTAATGAAATAGGGTGTGGGGATATTTGGAAATATAGACAATCACGTGAGAAGGGATGTTGGAAAAGAGTTAGTTTGAGGATTGAAGATATGGAAAGGTAGGAAATAATTGGTAGTTTGAATTCAAAAAGATCATTACATGTATATACAGAGATTAAGAGGACATGTGAAAGAGAAAACTATGTTGATGTTTGTAATAAAATAGCAAGAGAGGGCTTTGCATGAGCTGGGTCAGGGGTGGTGAGGTTAAAAGGCATAGGAGAAGGAGAAAATGAAGGCAAATGCCCATTATGTAATAACAAATTTAGCAATTACTGGCATTTAATGTTAGAATGTGAAGGTACAATGAATATGAGGAAAAAAATTACAAAGAAACAATTGGTCTAGATTACCAAATGAAATTATAGGTAAAAGTTTGTTAAGAGTTAAATCCAAGGAAAGTTTATTTGAAATAGGAAAATATTTAGGTGTAGTGAGAAATAAATGGTTGAAAAAAATTAGAAATAGGGAATAGAAAAAAAAGAAAAAAATGTAGATTGTTGAATTATAAATTAAATAGAACCCAATGACTCAACAACCATGGTGTTGGATGTTTGCGGGCCCTTAGTAATGCAGCTAATTAGTGAAAAGGATATGTAAAGGGTAATGTGTAGAGATAAAATTATGTATTATAGAACTTATATGTGTATTAATTTATGTAACTAACGAAATGAAATAAAATATCTATCTATCTATCTACTCATCGCAAACATTCTCTCCTATATTAGAAAAACTAATACTCTAACATAACTTAATATGTTTTAAATTCTTAATACATTCAGGCTTATGGAATGTATGCCAAATAATAAATAATAACGAATTGTTATGGTATCTGAACAAACAAAATAACTTCGGTGTTGAGAAAAAAATGCTGGAGAAAAGGTCGTTTGTTTAATGAGGGTACATTGTCCCCGCTGATATCAGCCTGATTAATCATTATCTTCTTCTTGTTCTTCTTCTTCACAGTCACTCAAAGGGCCTATTACGTTTTAAGCTTATTTTTATTTCTTGTAGCAGATGGACCGTACTCCAAAACTTTGCGTAGAAGTTATATTAAGTGTGCATACTAATTCTGTTTGTCTATCTAGTTACAATTACTGACGATTAAAATGGTTAGGTTTTCCCAAATCCCTTCGTTTCGTTAATTACCAGGCGTGGTTATAAAGTAAGAGCCGATAATGTTTTAAAATTTAGCATAATATTGTTTTTCAAATACTTTATCATCATTCAACACCTTATACCTTACATTGCTTCTCAACATAGTCACCGCCGTTTTTCGGGCATTTGTTTTAACGGGAAGCCAGTTTTTATATCCCTTCGTCAAAGTATGATGGCGCCTTTTGTTTCACATCATCATCGTTGAAAATGTTTTCCACCAAGGAATTTTTTTCAGATAAAAAAACAGATAGAGATCGCTTCCTACCAAATTCGGACTGTGGGGAGGGTGGTTGAATTGTTACCAACCAAATGATAAAATCAGATCCTAAATTTGTTTGACTGCGTGTGCCCGGGAATTGTCATTAACCAAAAAGATTCCATACGAAAGCATTACACGTCTTTTGTTTTGTATTGCACGACGGAGCTTTCGTAGTGTCTCACAATGGACGTCTTTGTTGATTGCGCATTTCTGGGCAAGAATTCAACCAGAAAAGCACTTTGCCCGTCCCAGAAAACCGTGCACATGAAGTTACGAGCTGATATTGTCTCTCTGAATTTCTACTTCACGGGGGCTGTTGTGTGTCCCCAAGTCCATGGATTGTTGCTTTGATTCAGGAGTGATATGACGGACCCATTTCTCATCAACCGTAACGACATATGTTAGCAAATCATCACCTTCCTCAGCATATCGCGTGAAAAAAGTATTGCAGTGGCAGATTCCTTATTGTTGTGCTTATCAGTAAGATTTTTAGCACCAATCTTGAGCACAGTTTCCGAAATCCTTAGCGTTCTGTCCCAATGTTGTAGAGGACCGATCTTGAAATTTGTGGAACGTGCGAAGACAACTCCGATATGGTGAATCTGTCCTTGCGAATGTTTTCTTCCTCAGATTTCACCAAATCATCCGTGATCATAGACGGTCGTCGCTCCGCATATTTTCACGACGTTCGTTAAACTGTCTAACCCACTTTCTCACAATTCCATCGCTCATTATTGGTTCCCCATAAACCTCAAGCAATTGACGATGAATATTTGCTGGTGTAACATTTCACGCAATCAATAAAAATCACTGATCTGACTTCCCAGTCGGCGGATCGTTTGATTGTTTTAAAAATTTCTAAACGTTCTAACAACAGGAAAACACACAATGACGATCGCTCACAGCTACGTCTGGCTTCCTAATGAACAAAGGAAGTGATCTCGCATGCTCAAAATTGCGACTGCAGTGGCAAAGTAGTCAAACTTACTTACTTTAAAAACACTTCCTCTACTGCTTACTTATAGCAAATAGGGGAAAATTGGATATCGCGATTTCACTAAATTCACGTTTTGAAGTCCTCTGAAAAACATTTGGGCGTTAAAGAGAGAAGAGTAGAGTTCAAAAACGAGAAGTTCAAAAAGTGCCAAATTTCATGCCTACTTCTGAGAAGCGAAGATTTTCAAGATAATTCTCCCGCCGCAAACAACACTTCATATGGCAAACTTTTATTGGTGTTTATTTTCTCAGAAGTGGCTCTTAATGATTTTAATTAAAATTTTGAACTTTGAGAAGACGAATAAAATGTATCTTGAGTTTTCTATGAAAATCCTGTGAACTCCTCTTCATTTTAACCACTCTTATATGACTTTGAAGGGTAAGAGAGAGAGAGAAAGAGAGAGCAAAAATGCAGAGTTTATTAAAATAAACAATTTGTGTTAAATAACGTTTTTTCGTATCATTAGCCATTTCCGAGACATTCCCTCCTGTATGCCCACATTTTCGTAATTAGCATTGCGACGTCTGATAGCAGCATGTTTGAAAGTTTTCAATTCTTCCTTTTCCTTTTCCTACCCGTTACCAAAAGAAAAAAAATTCATGTGATATAAACAATTACATGTTTCTTCTCCGTGGAGCAGTAAATCCATACTACTTAGCTAATTCCTTTTTAGGCAAACATTTGACTTGAATAACGCAATTTTGATAAAAGAATCGCTCCCTGTATGAAAAGTATAAATGTAGGAAATCTCTGATAAGTGTCCATTTCATGTACTTATTTTGGACAGTAAGAAACATCACGATCTAGATGAACAAATTATGTGTATTCATTTTTTATATTGTTGTTTACTAATTCTTTATAAAAATGATATAGTTCACTTTGATCCTAAATACTGTTCTCTACACCATTTTTACACTGCCGTTTGTGAAAATTGTAACACCAAGAAGAAAAACGTATGAATTCAATGAAATTAATACCATAGGTTAGGTACACGACAAGTAACAAATGATTAACTTTTCAAATCTATACATGGCATTTGAGCCCTAATATTCAGTATTTGTTGTAGCCTCCGTACGCTGCAATTAGAGCTGCTATACGCGTGGCATTGAATCAAAAAGGTTCTGAGTAACTTCCTGAGGGATTTCTCTGCCCGCAGTTTGTATTCGAGCACACAAATCCATGACCCTGGTTACTGGAGGACCGTGACGCACCAGGTACCGACCAACCATATCCCAGACATGTTCGAGGGCGACATATCAAGCGAACACGCAGGCCAGGGAAGCAATGGTACCCGTCGCAGTTCGAAGAAGGCGTGTACATTCCTCATAATATGTGGTCAGGCATTGTCCTGTTGAAATGTGGCCTGTGGAGATGCCTGAAGGAGGGGGAGAACCT
Organism: Deroplatys truncata; assembly: GCA_030765065.1. Taxonomy (NCBI): domain Eukaryota; kingdom Metazoa; phylum Arthropoda; class Insecta; order Mantodea; family Mantidae; genus Deroplatys; species Deroplatys truncata. The sequence goes on from CM060979.1 coordinate 93,483,144, forward strand.
CAAGCTCTACCGCCATCGTTAGGTACCGGTTGCTGTTCAAAGTGCCCTCAATTCGTAGGAGGCGAGATCGGTTGTTGTAAACAATGGCGTCCCAAACCATCACATCTGGTGTTTGTCCGCTATGCCGCTCAACAATGCAGCCCTCCAGGTTGCACTCACCACTGTACCGCCGGACACGTATGCGGCCATACTGTAGGACACCTTGAAGTGGGACTCGTCCAAAAAGACTACATTTTGCCACTCAGCAACTCAAAGATGTGTTCATATGCCCATTGTAGTCGGAGGAGCCTGTGATTTCTGGACAATGGAAGCCGACGTAATGACATGTATGCAACCAGTCCAACCTGCAGCAAACGGTGACCAACCGTTGATTCAGACAAGTTCACACCTGTTGCAGTACTCCAGCGTCGAGGCAATACTGTGGATGAAGCTGTACGGTCCGTTATGGCCATGCGGACAAGATGACGGACATCCCGTGCTGTGGTCATGTTCCGTGATCCAGCACCCGCTCTTTGCGTACGGCCTTCATCTATACATTGCTCGGCCTACGTGTACCCCATCTCTCTGCAAACCTAATCACGTATTGCTTGCACTCTCTGCTACACTTCACCAAGTTTGGAGTTTTCGGGATACTCTTTCTTGGTGTTGCAATTTTCACAAACGGCAGTGTATACCTTGTCAATTAATCCGACAGTGTTTGCTAGATTAACCAGTTATTTCGAATGCGTAATAAAAACTTAAAAATTTAGAAACCTAACATAATGAAAATGTTCCACGTGAGCTCTCAAACACATTTGGCAATATAGGAAAATAATATGAACTATTTGAAATTCATGTGTAGATTTATAAGAAGGAACTTGCAGGGAGAATGTCTTTATTAAGGACAGGTTTTCTTCCATACCATCAATGACATTCAATTAAGAAACTTGGGCAGCAAGAGAAAAGTTTATTGCGAAGAGGTCGGCTTTATTTTTTGAGGTCACCCAAGCCATATTCCAAGTGACATTATCAGAAATGAACTTTTTATAAGTAATGTGGTGGGTGACATATTAAGTTACACAAACCAAAGTAAAGATCACGACGAAAAGAATGTCAGAAGAGGGAATGCCAAAAATACTACACAGTGTGTATCAGAAATTATTGTATAACACATATGGAAGAGCTTGATGCGTTAGTGAGCAATAGAGATTTCATGAAACTTCCTCTAATCTTCTTCTTTTTTGCTTTCTCTACTACGTATAGTAAGTAGGGGAAGTATTGTATTCCACCCAAAATTTCGATACCGAGATTTCACCGGAAATACATGTTTTGAGATCCCCTAAATGCAAAAAGAGCATTTTTGGAAACATGTTCGTGTGTGTGTCTGTGTGTCTGTCTGTGTGTCTGTCTGTGAACAGCATAACTCAAACAAACAGTCGGATAAACACGAAACTTGGTATTTAGGTTCAGTATCTTCCAAGGATGCGACACAAAGGTTTTAAAGAAAATTCCCCCACCCCAGATTACCCTTTACATGGAAGATTTTTCGAAAATTTTAATTTTCTCAAAAATGGCTCTAACAATTTTGATTAAAATATCATATGTTTAAGATATTTTTATGACAAATAAAAGTATATCTTGAATTTTCTGGGAATGTCCCCAAAAGTATTCTTCATTGTGAACGACTTTTGCATAACTGGTAAACCATAAGAGATAGACAAACTTTTACTAGACAAAAAATGTAAATCGCGTTAAAATACACAATTTATGTCATATACATTTTTTTTTATGAGTGAACCATTTTCGAGATATTGCTTGTTATTCCCTTAAATTTTTCAATACTTATTTTCTCAAATGGGAATTCTTTATTCATTTTTTGTCTTGGATATGCAAAGAGTATTAATCTGTGGGAAAGGGAATGGTGCTGCACCTAGCAACCAGCTATTGAGAGATATGAATGTGCTTAAAGGCTACTGTATTTCCAAATTGCCCTTGTAAATGTATTATCCCCTTACATCTACAAGAAAATTAGCAATAAGATAGACTCTGCAAATGTTTATGTCAATTAACATGAAGTAGATGGATAATAAGCGTTTGTAAAAATAGTTTGTACAAGAGTAGAGAAAGTCATGTGAGTGTAACACATCAGATTTTTTAGACTAATCCTGTTTGTCTTCACGCAGAGTCTGACGGCGTTGAAAAACATCCTCCTAGTCATCTTTTTAGTGACCTTTCAACACTTCTGCTTCCTGCTACGTTGGTCTCGTGCTATTTTAATCAATCTTGTTTCCTCTGCTCTGTCAACATGTTTATTGCAATGTTTGTTTCATTTATAAATTTTATTACATCCGTTATATTACATTCTGCAGCGGTGCCGTGACCGAGTGATTCGACCGCTCGCAACCCACCAAGGGCTCGATTCCAGGGACTCGCATGCGGGATTTGTGATGAACGAAGCGGCGTCTGGACGGGTTTATCTCCGGGTTCTCTGGTTTCTCTCCTCGTTTATGCCAGCAATTGCTCTATCGTCACCTTTCCTTTCATCCATCTCACTTTCATTTCATATCTTCTTCCCTCACTCTCACACCTGGCTATGAGCCATCCTCCGTTCCGGGTTCTTCATTCTCTCCTCTACAGGTCTCTGACCCTAGGCACGGCTGTAAGTCCTACCTACGAAGAGGGTAAGCCGACTAAGTAAGTATATCACATTATTTTCTTATATCTTTATTCTTTATTCGATCCATTCGTATCTTCCCTACTTTACCCTTAATGTATTAATTCCTGTTGTCCTGAATGTTTAGTTTTGCTGTTTTCTGCTCGTTTCTTTTCCATATAGTAATACAGGTATTTACAGTCTCGTAAATTGTTATTTTATTTTCAGTGTTCAAATATGTACGCTTCTAAATAGTATCTCCTAAATGATCTGATATTTTCGCATGCTCTGCGAACTTTATTTCCAATTTCTTCAATTATATTTTGATAGTACAGTCCTCTCAAATATTTAAACTGCATTACTTGTTAATAATTTTGCCTTTTATTTCTAATTTGAACTTTACAAATTATTTGGATATGCACATACATTTTGTTTTTTCCTTGCAACTTTCAAGTTATGTTTTGTTATTGTCACATATATTTGTAGTTACCTTTGAATACCATTCTCTGTCCTGTTTATAAGAACAACGTTATCTGCATAAAGAACTGTGTTGATGTTTTTATCTCCCACTAAAGACCATTTAAGATTTTTAGAACAATGTTCTATCTCATCCATAATCAAATTAAATACAACCTACGTCCTCCTCAGGAAATGAGCTGATTGACATATTAATACTCTAAGTACGAGTACCATCTCAAAAGTCCTGCACTTGCGCGACCATTACGAGGGGGTGATCAAGTTCAAATTTATGTCGGTTGTAAGTCAGACTTTAGGTTTGACGATTGTATGTGTGTTGCTGTGTCGTGAGTAACTCAGTTTTAAAATGGAAGATGAAACCGAGTCGGGTCGGATTACACATAGTGACCAGCGCTCTTACATCAAAATGTGATCCCTACGTGGAAAGAACCCAATTTAAATTTACAACGCTTTGAGAGAGGTGTAGTGGATCGTAGCACAGTATCACGGTGGTCTGCTGTTTCCGTGAAGGTCGGGTAAGTATTAAGGACAACTCAAGAAGTGGAAGGCCATCAACTGCAACAGACCACACCTCTCAGATTATTGATAATGCCATTTTTAGAGAGGATCGATGAAAAACAAATGAGGAAGTTGCATATGGTGTCAGAATGTCTGTCACTTCAGTTTATCAGTTTAGAGAATCATTAATGAAGAGTTAAACATGAGAAAAGTTGCTGCTAGATTGGTTCCGCATGATCTGAGTGAAGAGCAGAAAGCAGATCGTAAAAGAATCGCAGAAGAATTGCTTAAACGTTATCGAACAGAAGAAGAACAGTTTTTGAAAAGAATTGTTGTCCTAATGAAACCTGGATACGATATTTTGAGCCGGAACTGAAATCTCAGTCGTCACAATCGAAAAGTTCCGACACTCCACGCCCGAAAACATCCCGCCAATAATCAAAGGTGAAACTCATGATGACCCTTACATATAACATGAACGGAGTCATAGCTACAAATAGAGTGCCCTAGGGGACGTCTGTAACAGGCGCGTACTACAAGCTGTTTCTGCAAAATGTTTTGCGCCGGAAAATTCGTCAAAGAAGACCTGACATTCTTGCAACTAGTGTCCTCATTTTGCACGATAACGCAAGACCGCATATTGCCGTACCAGGGAGAGAAACGCTCGACAAATATGGATGGGAAATGCTTCCCCAGCATACAGTCCTGATATGATCCACCTGACTTTGATTTGTCTCCCAAATTCAAGGAACTACTATATGGAAAACGTTTTGATACAATTGATGAAGCTTCCAGAGATGACCCGAGTAATCGAACTCAACAATGAAGGTGCCCTATTCGGAACACAGAATTTGCCAAAATCTTGAGAAGCTGTCATAACCATGAATGGAGATTATATTGAAGGCCTGTAAAGGCATTTTACTTCTATCTTACAGTATGCAGAACTTTGGAAATGACCCTCTTAGTTAAAACATGCTGGTACCGCAGTTGGCGATGTAGTTCAGAAGCTTAAACTCGCTTTTAATATGTATAATTCTAGCATTTCGAGCAGAGAACTGTGTTCGCCAGCAAATCTGAAATCATAATACACAAAATGCAACGTCGAGTGAGGATAAGACTTTGGCTTGCTGTCCCAATTCCGACCTTCTTATTTATTTACGTGGATATCTTTAGCTATAGTGTATTTAGGTACATGAAATAAACCCTTAGATGAATTAGCCTCCCTGTGTGTGTCTAAAACTAACCTGGCTAATATTTGCCTTCTTCATCGCCCAATGAGCAAATACATTCTTCATTAACGTATTTAAGTATACGAATACTCCAAAAGCATTTAAGGGGCTGCAGAGACTCTGGACTGAATCCCATTTTAAACACAAACTATTCTTCTACTAAGGGTTGGACTCATTTGCTGGCCCATTTTATGCATCTGTGCTACACAGTATGCATTGCTAACCACCACCGAAAATTCCAACTGAGCAAACAGCTTATCACATGAATCCAATATCAAAATCCATTAAAAGAAAACCACAAATCTATGCACTCAGGGAATCAATCAAAGTCACGCATGTATCAAAAATCGTTTATTTGTATCACAAACATATTGAAGACATCGCCAAAAGCTCCGGAGAACTGGACAAATAGAAAAAAATTCTTCCCATGTTATTTTAATAATATGGAAATAGTTTCCACTTGTAGTCAATGAATTTTAAACTACCATTTTTATGAGCCCCTCATAATGGGTAAGTGGCATTAGAAGAGGAAACAGGATTTTAGTTTCGAACTACCAGTGTAGAAGAAGAAATATCGTCAAAATTACTTCGAATACGAGGTCACAGGACATTGACATCTATAAAACTATATTGAAGCTAGGATAAATTTAGTAATTGATGCTCCACGATTCTGCTGTTAAAATGACGGACTTAAATGTGAGTTACCTATGCAAGCAACTTCCTTATTGCTGTTTTCTCGTTTTGAAGTTTCCATCGTTTTTCTTTTTACTTTCTCTGCCACGTATATAGTAGGTAGAGAAGCATCCCACCCAAAAATGCGATACCGAGATTTCAACAGAAATACATGTTTCGAGGCCCCTAGAATACAAAAAACTTTAGAAAAATGCCCATATGTGTGTCTGTGTGTGTTTGTGAACAGCACAACTCAAATACGAAAAGTCGGATAATTACCAAACTTGGTATTTAGGTTCAGTACCTTCCAAAGAGGCTACAAAAAGATTTTCAAGAAAATTCCCTCATTCTACACTACCCTTCAAATGGAACACTTCTCGAAATTTTTATTTTCCAAAAAATTACAAACGCTTTTGATTAAAATACCACACATGTCAAATAAAATGTGTATCTTGAATATTCTGGGAATAGCCTGCGAAATCCACTTCATTTGGAAGCAATGTAGTATAATCTTGTATAATTGGTAAATGTAAAGCAATAGAAGAAAACATACTACACAAAATTTCTGATGTAATACATTCACATGACTTTCTCTACCCTCTATCGTTTAATAGTGAATGTACAAGCTAAAGCTTATTTTTTATATCTACAACGCTTCAATCCAAATGAACCTTTGCAGAAATAGCTGATTAAACATTTCGTTATTTATACAAAAAGAACATCAATAGTCAAATGTTTAAGAATAAGCTAGCTATAACCTGGCCTTAAAATTCCATACTGTTTCCATGCAATCGGAGAAACAACTGAATGTTGAAAGGACCTTAAAGTATGACCAAGAAATGAACAATTCGAACCATTAACAACTGATATCTCACTAACAACCATAATTAATTTATAATAAATTAGTTAATATTATTAAAATAAAAGAAATTGTTATAATAATTAAGGGCATAAGACCTAAAATTGGAATTCATAAAATATTACAATATTCAAATAAATCACTGGCTTAAATCCTGGCTTAAATTAAACGGCTTATGGCACAAAAAACTTATTTGAAATAAATTGTGTTTTAAAGAAATTACATTTCTTGTGTAGTCGTTTTAGTCTATCGCTCAACGTTTAGCAGTAATTAAATAGTATACAAAATTCCTTCCAAATGAGGACGACTTTGAAGACTATTCCAGAAAATTCAAGAGATACATTTTATTGCTCATGTAAATATCTTTAATATATGCTATTTTAATCAAATTCTTTGGGAGCCATTTTTTAGAAAACCAAAATTTTCGACAAATGTTCCATGAATTTAATTGAGTTTTATATACATAAGCTCCTTAACTGCTATGGTCCTTAGCGTCCCATTCTATATTGGGAGTGAAAGAACGGTAATTTTGTTCAGAGGCCTCTTTATCACGCTTGACGTTCTTTTACGTGCCGTAAATCTACGATATGGTACCAACGGATTTACTTCCCTTCCGAGAAAGCCAGGCTAAGGATTTTTACGCCGAAAAAATCCACCGCCCTTCGCCGGGTTTGAACTGCGTTCCATGTAAATGCTCTATGTAGAGGGTAGTTGGGGGTGGAGAGATTTTTGGGGGGATTTTCTTTAAAATCTTCGTGTCGCAGCCTTGAAAGATACTTAACTTAAACACTAAGTTAGGTATTTATCCGACTTTTCATTTTTAAGTTATGCTGTTCACAGACACACACACATAGGGGCCTTTCTCAAAAATTGTTTTTTTTTTTTGGATTCAGGGAAAATCACCGTATAGAATTTTTGGGTGGAGTGCAACCTCCTCTATCTACCATGTACATACGGAAAGTAAAAATGTAGAGCTCTTTAAAATACACAATTTATTTCAAATACGTTTTTGGTGGCATAAGCCATTTCTGAGATATAGTTATTAAAGGCTTCAATTGTTCATTACTTAATCATTCTCTTAAAGTCCTGTCAGCATTCAGTTGTTTCTCGCGATTGCATGCAAACAGCATGGAATTTTAAGACTAGAATATCGCGTCCAGATCTTAAACATTTGACTATCGTTGTTCTCTTTGTATTTATAACGAAACGTGTAAGGTAGCTATTTTTGCAAAGGTTTATTTGGATTAAAATATAGTATATAAAAAAAGTTATCAGCTATAGTAAGAATAATTTTTATACCCACTAATAAAGGACAGAAGGTAGAAAAGGTCATGTGAAGTATCAAATCATTTTTTTAAAACGTTGCTTGCCAAACAGCCTCTGAGTTATCTAATGAAACGCAGTGCAAAGATTAACGATGCGCAATATATAAAAGCTGACCTTTATTTTAATGTGACAAGACATTTATTTTTTTTCCTTTTGGTTAATTTTTACTTTCTCTACTACGTATAGTAAGTAGGGGAAGTATTGTATTCCACTCAAAAATTTGATACCGAGATTTCACCGGAAATATGTGTTTTGAGACCCCTGAATCCAAAACAAGCATTTTTAGAAACATGTCCGTGTGTGTGTCTGTGAACAGCATAACTCAGAAACGAACAGTCGGATAAACACCAAACTTGGTATTTAGGTTCAGTATCCTCCAGAGATGCGACACGAAGGTTTTCAAGAAAATCCCGCCACCGCAGTTTACCCTTTACATAGAACATTTTTCGAAAATTTTAATTTTTTCTAAAATGGATCTAACGACTTTGATTAAAATATCATATGTTTAAGATATTTTTATGACAAATGAAATGTATATCTCGAATTTTCTGGGAATGTCCCCAAAAGTATTCTTCATTGTCAACGACTTTTGTATAACTCGTAAACCATAAGAGATAGACAAACCTTTACTACACAGAAAATGTAAATCGCGTTAACATACACAATTTATGTCATACTTTTTTTGTTGAGTGAACCATTTTCGTGATATTGCTTGTTATTCCCTTAAATTTTCCAATACCTATACTTCTTCTCAAATGGGAATTCGTTATTCATTTTTTTTATGTCCTGGACATACAAAGAGAATTGAATGCGCCACATAGCAACCAGCTCTTAAAACATTTGACTATCGCTTAAAGCCTACCATATTCCCCTTGCACTTACAAGAAAATTAGCAATGAGGATAACATCTGGATTAACATAAAGCGTACGGAGAATAAGCGTTTATAAAAAATAATTTGTAGAAGAGTAGAGAAAGTAATGTGAGTGTAACACATCAGTTTTTAAATAAATGTTATAAACTTATGTTGAAAAATAATTGTATATGAATTGAAAATAATTTATCATAAACAAAATATAGTATAAATTTTGAAGTAATTTTAAAAAATACATGTATTGTTAATTTAGAACCAAAACAGGACATAACGTTTTGCAGCTAGCGACTTGTAACAGAAAGTTCGGGTACACTTCAAGCTATTGAAGTTAAAAGTTAAATTGTTATTTCCTACAAATTGCAACCAATTTATTTGAAATTTTATCACAAATATATTCAACAGTATTATTATAATACTTTCATTTTTATTGTCCTATATACCTTTCCAAGTAAATAATTCTCAAATAATGCAAATTTAGTTATTTTAGAAAATTTTGTATTATCCTATAACAAAAAGTTGACATTTTTAAACCTACAATCAAATGTTACATTTTGTGTAACATTTAAAATGTTTCTGTAAAAAATAACACTAACTCATATAACACCTCTAATTTTCTAAATATCAATGGCACAGTAAATTATTAAAAGCTTTAATCCAAAACTATATTTAAGGGTAAAAGAAAATGCTCCTCAGTTGTCTTCAACTACCAAAAAACATATTGAAAATATGAAAGGAAATCGAACAAAAATTGCATCACGAGAGAAAATTTAAAGCGGCTAAGCTGTAAAAAAAGAAGATTATGAGAAAATGAAGTTTTGTTTACATACCCTTCGCATGTCCATTTAAATGTAGCGTGTGTGTATCTAAACACCCAAAATCCCAAAAGTGCAATCGGATTCTGATTCTACAGTTTGCGAGGAGTTTTCCAGAAAAAGTTTTTCAAAAGTGATTTTTGTTACAGTTTTAAGAAACTTTGTTGAAAATTCACTATCGAATACCCTTATCTCTCACGTGTCCTTAAAACAAAATAGTAGTAGTAGTGGTATTTATTAAGTGTTTAGTATTACATTAATTGCATAACACAGTCACATGGGTCGTAAGACCGTACATGCTCTCTATAAAAATACCTGGACTGTATACGTGACTTGCAGTATCGACCAGAAAACAACTATTTTTTTATAATCACCGCACTATATACATACATATAAAATTGAAGAAACACTCTGAACCACACACACACACAGTCGCGCACAAGTACTTAAGCACCACATATGTTTAAAGAAAAGTTATATAAACACCTTATCTCTTAGTACACGTACTTCCATTAAGTATGTGCCCAAGCTTGGCCAGTTTTGGCTGTTTAGAATCAAGTCCCAGCTTGCTGTCCTCCGTCTGTTGGAAGCCAAAAATACTTCCGGTAATAGTTTTTTCCTAATACCCTCCGTCTGCACGCATGCTGCCAAAATATGCGTCCAGTCTTCTTTTAAAACAAAATAATAAAAACCCTCATATCCTTATTACAAAACGAATGTTTCAAAAGCCAAAGTTGCTTAAATGTTAAAGGCGACATTTAACTTGCAAAACGATCGTGTTGTTAGTAAAGAATACTTCATAAAGTTTCTCATACCTGTTGTTTCACAATGTTCATTATTCTACCAGCATAATCTGTAGTCCTATATTTATTGTTTAAACAGTACAGTTGCTTCATCCTAACTCCATACTATCTCTGAGCTCTGAAACTGAGGTGCATTTTTACAGGGGCGGCTGGTGACTCTGAACTTTGTTGGTTCACAACATTATCCTTGCAATTTGAAATGTTTTAAGTAATAAATATGAAATAAGCTTCTCACTATAGGCTGATTAATTTACGCAAATAAACAAGAAATGGGAACTCACAATATATAACACATGCGCATTTCATGAAGATGCTACAGATCATTCACGCCATGCTTTGTCCATGTATTTTCACCACCAAACAAATCGCAAGGAAAGCAAAACAGGGCGTTTTTCATATCACAACCACTTATCCAATCATATTTTTCACATACATCGCTGTTAAAATTCCTGTTAAAACTTCTTGTTTTTGTTTGAACTACTTGAGTGATTTTTAGGTATGGTGTGGGTCTGCCAATGCGTTTAATTTCATTCTTTTCCTCCAAATTTAGCGTTGAAGACGTTTGCATTAAGAGAGACTGAATGGAATTTATTGTTTCTCCTTATGACAACGTTTACCTGTATTTAGCTAAATAAACCACTTTGATTCATAAATTAAAACACTATACATACAACACGGCACAAACCACGTGGCATACAGGCAACGTAATTATCAGAGATGCAAGGTAACTAGAGTATAGTCAGAGATGCAGTTTAGTAGATAGAAGACCGGAAGTGAGGTAAATTTTTTCTGTGAATTCAATAGATGGCTCTGTGTATGGGACGAAACGATAAGTATAGCTCCTGTTGATCATTCTATTCTATGCTCTCTGACTACTAGGTTAACCAACAACATGCAGCTTATGCCCCTCACTCCCCCCATTCACCTCTGCGCTCCGTTGGTTCGTCATTCCCTATACTTCACTATTATATCAATGTGGGTTGCAGCCGGGAGTGCACTACTTGGCACCTGCAAACAATACAAGCTTGCCAAAGCCCACTCCACAAGATCATGTCAGAATGATAACCGAAATGTATGAATCGTATACGTTATTTACATTAAAGGGAGAGCCAGGACTTTGGTTGTAGCGCAAACGTGCTACCATATTAAGAAGCCGCCCCTGCATTTTTATGTATTCGATTATACATTTCTTTCTCAGTCCGGTAACAATTTCATTCTTCCAAGTTTAGCTCCAAGTTGTTTCATTTTATTCATAAAATAAACCATTTCTTTCATATGCCTAGCATTTGGTACAGACCATTCCAGAGTGAATGATTCCCACTTCAATCAATTGCATCAATTCAGAGTTGTAAAATTCCGATATGACATCATCTCACCTAGACTTCAACTATCACGCAACTGTTTGAGCTGGTAATAAACTAAATTGAAATTTTAACTAACGCTAACAAATTCCTAGGCCTAAGGGAAAAGCAGAGGGGCAGATGACAGCGGCATGTCAAGTATTGCTTACAATTCATTAACCAGCGTTGGCAAATGGTTTCGCTCCTGCGGTTTTTAAAATCGTTCAAAAGATTTTACTTTACATTTTATTAAAGGTAACTCGTGTTTGCTGAAGAGTGCTCGAAGACACGCTGGCAATCTCCAAGTCCGAACATGACGTGTCTAACACACTATGCCACAAAGTAACGATTAGGAGTGATCCTGCAGAAGAGTTTGCTTAAAGCTTAGGAAACTTATAAACCATTCCGAATTTGAAATTTAAGAAGCTACGTTTTTCATAGTCATTCGTCACGGAACAGAACAGCTCCGTTATGCTTAGCTACAGAGCGGTCCCTCAGCCATCTGGCCGGTAGTCGCGATGCATGTTCCGCGCGCTGTATTCAGTGTATCTGTTTATTATTCTCATTATTGATACTGATACCATATTATTACTGATTTTATGATGATTATAACGATATATTCATTACCTATTAAACAGACATAATTACTTTTTATTTTATCAGTATAACCTTTTTCGCAGTCGGTGTTGAAAGTGGTGTCCTTCGGCAGATAAACATTCTTGGCACCTTCTGATGAAATTACCATTCACACGCATAAGTTCTTGTTGCGTAATTTCCCTAATTTCTGTTCTTATATTGTTTTTAAGATCGTCTATGGTGCGAGGATTATTCCTATAGACTATTTTTGAAAAGTTCCCCACAGATAAAAGTCGCACAGAAAGATCCGGCGATCGAGCCGGCCATAACGCTTTAGAGATTATTCTGTCATCAAAAACATTCTTGATGTCTTCCAAGAAAGCCTCACGCGGTCGTAATTGATTGACAATAGTCACTCTGTATGGTTTTAATTTCAACAGTTTCGTAGACCTACATACTGAGGTTTTTGAAACACTGACTTGTGCTACACGTCGTAAGATTTATTCGGAGACCGTTCAAATGCTTTGCCAATTTCATCAAGTTTTTCTTCTCTTAGAACCCTTCGTTTCTTTTTACAACCTACAACATTAAATGATCCCGTTCTCTATTTTATTCACTAGATATCTGTTTCTCTACTCGGAACTGGAACACCGGGAAATTTATCGTGAAATTGCCTACACACCTGTCTACATGAGTTGGTTTTCACATACGTGTCATACATAAAAAGTCTTTGTTCAAGCGAAACTTTGAGTACCATTTCAGGGTTGTAATAATCCGATAATACAATCGCACACAAATACCCACGCGTCTCGCCTCTATACACAAGAAGCAATAATAGCTGACTGAAGCCCGCTGCCACATGTCCGATAAGTGGAAGAGCCCGTGGCCTTGAATTCATTCAGACGTGTCGCACAAGACTGCCGTGCAATTTCCGGCCAGAGCGCTGAGGGATCGCTCTGTACATGAGAATTCGGACCTGTAAGTTACGGCAATGTAGCATGTAATAGAACACAAAGAAACCTGTTTTCTTAAATCTTCTCTGACATTATTTGCCAATCCCAAAGTATGATTAAAATCTCCTGCTTGAAAAAAGTCTAACTTATTGTAAAATTAATCAACCTGACTTCCATATTTGACAATGATGAAATAAGCATTTGATATTAAAAGCGGCTAGTATTATCTTGGATATTAAAACAATGCTTCCAGTTTCTCTGTTAAGATCACTGCATCACTTCTGAACACTTAGTCAACTGAAAAAGATATGGAAGGGTCAATCTTGCTTCTTTGTTAATTTACTTGGGGAGAGAGAGAGATTTTCCGAGTTTTGTCTTTATTTTGGATTACATATAAATCATTTAAGGTTGTGCATAATTGCATTTTACGTTGCTAAACTCTGCCTACTAATGAGTTTTTGTGGTACAATGGAAATAAATGTGCCACACACTGTGCAAACAGCGATAATGTTTATTATATTCTTGGAAAACCAATTCTCGCATTACAAAAACAAAATTTGTTGTTTGATTACTGCGTTGGCTATTCTGCAAGTCTTGGTGACTCGCTAAAAGTAACAAGGAGATTAATGTCCTATTATAACTCAAATTGATTTGCGGAGTCTTCACAGTATTGATATTCCCTAAGTGAATAGAACAGCCGGCAGAAGAAGACGTGAGGTTTTTTGACAAAAGACACAAATGTTACATAATACACTTAGCGGCTCTACATTACACTTAGGGAACCTAAGGATGAGGGGAGATGCCTCGAAGTCGAGGACTGGCCACCATGCGACTTGCGCGCACATTCAAGGAACGCTATGTATCCCCTCTCTCCAACCCTGTCTAGGCAAGCTAGCTAGCCAGGGCTGGCGTCATACTGAACGAGATTCAAACAAAGCCTTCTCTCTCTGGCGAGTTCCGCGCCAAAGGAGAAGGCTCGTTCAGCCGAAAAAAATAATCAGTCACCAATAATACTGTCGACAATGGACACAGTAATGCGTCTGGTATGACAATGCTTACTGATACGGCACAATGTATCACGAAATATAAACACTCTGGACTTTTGCTTAAAACTGTGTGTGGCTTCTGATGAACATAGGAAATATTACCACCAGACATTTTCAATCTTTGAAAAACAATACAAAGTTAATGAAATGGATTCATTCCATCCGAGTATTGCCGGTTTCTGGTGAGGTGTGCCCCAATATTAATTATAGACTGGACACTAGAACATGTCTAACAACTTTTCGCCATTTTTACGTCCAGCTTACTTAGTTTAGGTACAAAAACACTTAAACGTTTTACTCCAGGTTATATCAGCTCGCTAAGTTTGATTTGTAGCGATAAGGTAAGCGATTCTACTGCTGATCTTCCCTCAATTTGTCCTAAAAGTTCAACTATTCCCAATAAAGAAATACCACCCTCAAGATTTACCCGATTTCTTTTAAATGATGTTTATTCAATTTTTGTGTAGCTACCACTCAGTAAATCATACAAATTAACTGTCATTGATTCGATTTCTTTTTGCTTTCAGAGAAAAAACGGTCAATGCAAACCTTCAGAATGCCTCCCTATAATCGGGAGAGGCCAGGTTCAAAGTTCAATGTTTTCCGAATTGAAAGCTTTTTCCGATGCCCCATTTATGGACATTCGAAAAATCAGCTATTTTTCTCCTAATAAGCTCTACTACTAAACAGTTTGAAGTGTAAATTTTCCATATCTGGATTTTGGGAGTGGCGCCTATCTGGAGGACTCGAGCTTGAATCTTGGAGCTACCTAAGCAAAGCTTTTTTCGGAATTTCCCCTTATTATGAAAAGATAAACTTCCAGAAACTCAAGTATGGATCTTATTTATTTTTAATTGAGTATAATTCAAATGATTTCTGAATTTGTGATTATTAGCATTGAATAGATGATTTGTAAAAGGGTGAATTGTTTTCTCGATCTTCAATACTTTTTTTGATAATAAGTTTGTTAATAATATGATTACACCTCCGTAAATTTGAAAATTTACCAGGTGTGTTAAAGTTCAAATTTATGTTTAGAAAAAACAATTAAATCTGATTTACACTAACCTACAACAATCGAGACGACTGCGTCTTTCAAATCTGTTATACAGTGTGGCCGTTTTATGGTGAGGCCACGGATCGCGAGTATGCATGCTCCGGACACTTTCTACTACACTGGAGGTTTTTCTTTCCGTAACTCCGGAATTACTTACGAGTGACAGTAATATATACTTTAACGAGTACTAACCTTGTTATAAATAGTGTATTTAGCGCCTGTCTGTGGCCTTACTTTAAAACAACCGCACTATATCTGTCGGTAATCTATTGAGCAAACTTGCAAAAAACATCCCTTAAGCTGTTCAAATCGTATTTGGAACATTGACGAATGGCTTTTATATTTAATTTACTCGTAAAGCACCAGAAAAATATGATAGCACAACCATTGCAGCTGCACCTGGTTCTTCGACTGATTTGAACCCGTTGTGACTAGAAAATGAGCCTGTAATCGATAATAACAGGATAATTAATTCACTCTCTGATTGTACACTTCTTGAGGACCAAATTTCTTAAAGTTTTCATGGACTTCTCTTGCCAACTCAGAGTTTCACTTCTATATTCTTGGCACCTTTCACCAAATCATTTTCAGCTAGTTACACAAACTGAAGTATGGTTGTTATCTACGTTGGGACTTCTACTAATACTCGCATTCATCAAAATCAGCGCCCTCAATCATTCGTTGTTTCCAAACAGGAACCTCCGAATCCCCCATCATGGCATCCTTGGAGCATTTTATATATCGATTTCTGGATGAAACCTTCTACCATGAAGTGTTGTACCATACCAAGCTTGAGAACATCCAAAGTGCATCTGAGAGAAAATTCTTCAAAGACATGACAGTTAACAAAAATTTCCTAATTCTCACTGCTGACAGAGGCATTCCAATGGTAGTGCAAAACTGATTCTTCTATAACTCAGCGGCCCATCCGCAATTAATGATTCAACCTATTATCCTCAAGATCCCACACACAAAACTACTGATGAGATAGAGGAGTTTCTTACAATCCATGTTCCAAAGTAAAGATTCATCGGAAGATAGCTCTCCTCATTCCTTCCAAATCACGCCCGCCTATCATCTATTTCCATATCCAATAATTTGCAGTTAGATTCCTCTATTGAATGACTCTCAGTCCAAATGAATTTCTTCCTTCAACCTTTCCTGAAACCCAGATCATCTTACATAAGACACACGTATCACTTCCTGGAAATTCTAACAAGTATTAGAACGATGAGGGAATTGCAGCGATAAGGTTATTCCAAATAGTCGTTCTCACCTTATTAATCCTTCCATCAATTTCATTTGTCAGCTAGCCAAATTTGTGCTTTCATGCAATGTTTACAGTTTGAAGAAATTAAATTACTTATATGTTAAAAGTACTACAATCAATACAATAACTACTCTTTCATAAACCAATCCTTTTTAACTTTGTTCTAGAAGAGGTATTCTTGAATTCTAGGAATTAGTTCAATAATATATCTAACAGCTTATCACAACGTGGCTAGTTTAACAGTTTGCTAACGAGTACCATTTATCCTCCTCACAAAAAATGGAACCTATCAAACCAGCCACAGAAAATTAATTCAGCTTTATCACTACATGGAGCTGGGCATGTAAGCAATATTTATAAATTGTTACTGTATTCTACATGTATGTCCTTCTACTTCTAGAGTTCTCTCTAAAGCGCCTCAACTAACATGTAGAAACTCTCTAAACTTCTAGAGCATGTTTCGTCGAAGCTTGTACATACGTAAACATGAGTAGCCTCGCCTAGCACCTGCCTCGAACCGCTGTGAATGGTCTTAATGCAAAACATGCTCAATGATCATTTCATTCCAATCGCTCCGTAGTCCTGACAGTCATCAATTTCAAATTTAATCATTGGTTAATTGTGCTTCTAGGAATATATGCTGAAGTACAGTCGAGCGCAGGTAAATATGCTGATGCTCTTGTCTTCCTATAATGTTATTTCTTTATTTAATGTTGGCAGAAGCTCATCTGTATTGCACACCATCCCTGGGTGAGCCAATTTCTTATTTGTTTGAATTATTAGCCTACGAACAAAGGTCATGCCTAGTGTCCGGCGAAAGGGGAAGTGCGGAAAAAGTTTGCCTAAGTACCTGGGAGGCATTCTTCGCAGCGACGATAATAAAATTCCTGGTTGAGTCCGTCTTTTATTAGTTTGACATCAAATGTCGTGCACTCAAACTTTAGTCTATAAACACAGTTCGGTTTCAGGCTCAGAGCGAAGAAAAAGGCGGGAGTAAAAAAGTCATTACGTGGATTGCTAGAACCACGTAAGGGGTGGAGCCTGGGAATGGTGGAGACAGTTTATTATTTCCTTAGCAACAAACTATTGCACATTATATCGGCACAGTTCCATGCACTATTGTACGAAAATTACGACACTTCTTACATCCGTTTAATCTAGACGGTATTTTCCCTCAATAAGAATAAAAGAGTAGAAGTGCTCCGCAAAAGCCAAATTCCCATTACCTCAATTCTGCGTTTGATATGGCACTTGCAGATGAGCTCTTTTTCCCAGCTGCAAAAAGTAACTTACGAGCAAAGAGATGTACTACAGAGAGTGAGACCCTCACCTGAAATTAAACTTCTGG
Organism: Deroplatys truncata; assembly: GCA_030765065.1. Classification (NCBI taxonomy): domain Eukaryota; kingdom Metazoa; phylum Arthropoda; class Insecta; order Mantodea; family Mantidae; genus Deroplatys; species Deroplatys truncata. The sequence continues at coordinate 93,500,914 of CM060979.1, forward strand.
CCTATTTTCTAAAACAGTAATGACCTACAAACCCGTCTGTTGTCATACAGTGGTAGTTATACTTCGTAAACTCACGCATCAGTAACGCAGTCCCCTTTAAGTTTTCCACCCTGCAACTACTGCTGATATCTGCAAGGTTGTCCCAATTCTCTCCACTGCTTTTGTTCGATTCACCCATTCCGACGAATTGCTTCTTGTCAGAATTCTATATTATTTTTACTTTCTCTACTACGTATAGTAAGTAGAGGAAGTATTGTAATCCACCCAAAAATTCGATACCGAGATTTCACCGGAAATACATGTTTTGAGACCCCCTGAATCCAAAAAAAGGATTTTTGGAAACATGTCCGTGTGTGTGTGTGTCTGTGTGTCTGTCTGAACAGCATAACTAAGGAATGAACAGTCGGATAAACACCAAACTTGGTATTTAGGTTCAGTATCTTCCAGAGATGCGACACGAAGGTTTTCAAGAAAATCCCCCCAACCCAGATTACCCTTTACATGGAAGACTTTTCGAAAATTTTAATTTTCTCAAAAATGGCTGTAACGATTTTGATTAAAATATCATATGTTTAAGATATTTTCATGACAAATAAAATGTTAATTTTGAATTTTCTGGGAATGTCTCCAAAAGTATTCTTCATTGTGAACGACTTTTGCATAACTGGTAAACCATAAGAGATAGACAAAATGTTACTATACAAAAAATGTAGATCGCGTTAAAATACTCAATTTATGTCATACATTTTTTGGTTGAGTGAACCATTTTCGAGATATTGCTTGTTATTCCCTTAAAGTTTTCAATACTTATTTTCTCAAATGGGAATTCGTTATTCATTTTTTTGTCTTGGATATGCAAAGAGTATTAATATGTGGCAAAGGGAATGGTGCTGCACCTAGCAACCAGCTATTAAGAGATATGTATGTGCTTAAAGGCTACTGTATTTCTATATTGCCCTTGTAAATATATATTCCCCTTACATCTACAAGAAAATTAGCAATAAGATAGAGTCTCCAAATGTTTATCTCGATTAACATGAAGTAGGTGGAGAATAAGCGTTTGTAAAAATAGTTTGTACAAGAGTAGAGAAGGTCATGTGAGTGTAACACATCAGAATTTTTAACCTAAGCCTAAGGAAGGTTTGATTATAATCCGAAATACTGATTTTATATATGCTGTTGTAATTCTGATCAGTAATTTTCATTCTATTTGAGTTATAGTCATCTTGAAGCAACATGTAGTACTAGCCACAGACAAACTAATACGATAACTCAATGTAATAAGATATCTAAGTTCCAGCCTCTCAGCATCAACACATTAATAATTTCTTTCTTTAATATATTTTTTTCTAAGTTTTACGTGTTATGTATTTTTTGCTAATATTATACGTATAATAATTAAGATGATAAAAACATATATAGTTCTAATGTAAATATGGTAGAGAACAAGTATATAACGCTACAAGATATAAAATATATAATATGGAAAGGCCATTGTTAGCTATACAACCAGTAATATAAAATTACAAAAATGCAGTAGTATCTACTTAAGCATGTAACGAACCTTGGATTCATAATTAAGACGATGGAAGTCTGTAAACATATATGTAACAAACTGTTATTTGATGTTATTGGACAGTAGCACCAATCAGGTACATTGATACATACCTATAATTCAAATACGTATGCTAAGAAAACGGTTGAAGAGAACGCTAACAGACGTTTGACTTCGAATATACAATCTTATATCCAATAATATCTTAATATCTGACAAAAATTTGTTTTAAATACCTTATGACATGATATAATACATTGCTAACTTAATGAAATCTTTTGTGTGGTTTTACTATTACTAAAGTTTGCGCTTTTACATTATTGTAAACCACCTGTTATGCAATACTAAGTTTTCCATACCTCAAAATAATGAATGTTTCGACAACTTTTCATACTCGCTAACATTATGTTATGCAGAATCTCTGGTCAATTTTCTAGGATATGTAAATCTTATGTATTTTATTGTCTCTACTATCAGGGTTACTTTTATGTCCAAATACTTATATGAGCCTTTCTACGATAGAATATTGTGTTTTATTCATATTAAATGTGCCTGTAATATTTTGGTTATGAAATTTCAACATGTTAGAGGTCTGAGTTTCAGAAAGTCACCACTATTAGTTTAACAGTCTTAAAACAGCTTTAAGCAATAAACTACGCATCAAGTTCAAACAAAACATTCATTTTTAAAAATATTTTGGGAATCACAGTGAAGTGCGATCTACAAATTAATATTTTTATTATTCTAGCTTCACTTATTCACCAGTACATACTGGGACATCTTTCGGAGACCACTGTCTCTATCATCAGCCTGGATTCGCTGCCGTGCTTCCTTTGTTACTCATAGATGGTATTATATGGTTGGACGTACTGTGTAATGAGATATTTTCACATCGGACAATAAAGTTTAATATACTGTGCTGCTTCTTATGAATTATTAACTTTTCCCAAATGGAAAGCTCTGTTGCTTTTCTAAGGGCCTTTAAAAGCTTTGGTTTTTCTTCTAGCTGATGATTTGTGGACCAAAAATGCTCTGAAACCGCCGATTTCCGTGTGTTTATATTTTAAATTTCTTGTGTTTCATTAAATCTTGTGTCTATATTACTCTTTGTCTTCCCTATGTGCACTTTTTTGCAATCCTGACATCCAATTTCATAAGTACAGAATCTTTTCCCAATGAAATTTTGTATTGGTCCTGATATATTACTTTCTCTACTACGTATAGTAAGTAGGGGAAGTATTTTATTTCACCCAAAAATTCGATGCCGAGATTTCACCGTAAATACATGTTTTGAGACCCACTGAATCCAAAAAAAGCATTTTTGGAAACATGTCCGCGTGTGTGTGTGTGCGTGTGAACAGCATAACTCAGAAACGAACAGTCGGATAAACACCAAACTTGATATTTAGGTTCAGCATCTTCCAGAGATGCAATACGAAGGTTTTCAAGAAAATCCCCCCACCCTTTACATGGAACATTTTTCGAAAATTTTAATTTTCTCAAAAATTGGTCTAACGATTTTGATTAAAATATTATATATTTAAGATATTTTCATGACAAATGAAATGTATATATCAAATTTTCTGGGAATGGCTCCAAAAGTATTCTTCATTGTGAACGACTTTTGCGTAACTGGTAAACCATAAGAGATAGACAACATTTTACTACACAAAAAATGTAGATCGCGTTAAAATACACAGTTTATGTCATATACATTTTTTTTGTTGTTGTTGGATGAACCATTTTCGAGATATTGCTTGTCATTCCCTTACATTTTCCAATACTTCCACTTTTTCTCAATTTCGTTATTCATTTTTGTTGTCCTGATAATGCAAAGAGAATGGAATACTCCACTAGCAACCAGCTCTTAAAATATTTGACTATCGCTTAAAGCCTACCATATTCCCCTTGCATCTACAAGAAATTTAGCAATAAGATTAACATCTCGATATCTCGACTAACATGAAGCATATGGTGAATAAGCGTTTGTAAAAATAGTTTGTACAAGAGTAGGGAAAGTAATGTGAGTGAAACACATCAGATTTTTTTTCAAAACGCCTCCTAGCCTGTCTTTTCGTATGATAGGAGACAGAGAGATAGCATCAAAAGAAACAAGTACATTGTTTTTTTTCTATTCCTATATCTTTGATTCTCCCAATGAGGTTATAAGTGTTACTTATGCTCAGACTTTTTGATGGGGGGAATTCCTGAAAATTTTAAGAAACGAATTTGCCAGATTGTATGTTGTATTGGGCACATTTTATTACCGTGTTTGTGAATCTTTGGTAGTCCATATATCTTGGGTGTAGTTGCGTTGCTTAGCATCACAATTTTCGTTACTTCAAACATTCATTATTTGAAACTGGCGAAAATCCGTATTTTAAAAATATCCGTCCAATAACGATATTGTAAATATAATTATATGCATATTTTAAACCACACAAAGATTATTATGTAAACAAAGTGGAACTTATTTGAGGGTTCAGGAGAAATATACATCGATATAAGTAATCATGTGTATCCAGAACATAATGGCTATGCCCTGGCCATCTTCAAATCTCGTTTAACATGACCTACCTTGCTCATTATGCATGCTGATTCTGCAGGCTTTTAATACCTCTCACAGCCAACAGAATGCATTACTCAATAAAAAGAATATGTGGACAACCACAGTTTTGTTCGTTGCTCCACTTGTATTAATGTTTCATTTATTCTGTAACAAGTTTTCACTAAGTTGTTCGTATCATACGCCCACAATTATCCCACTATTCTAGATGTGGTACTTTACTAATAGCTAAAATTATTTTAAATATATAAAATTCATTTTAAATTCATAGACATTCAATAAAGAAGAACGCCTGGTGCAACAGCCCGAATGGGACATGAATTACCGTATAACCTTGCTTCCTCCGGTTCCGTCCACACAGAACTTAAAGGAGAAGTGCAGCACTGACAGACGGCATGTGGTCAGCACACTTCTCCTGTGGCCGCTTAGGTGCGGTTTGAGAGAAGGGGCTAGTCAATTGATCCTTTGGTACCTCAGGAGACTGATTTAGACATGTAATCCGTGGCTATAATCCTCAACTTCTCAGCATTGTCATTATCCCACTTTAGAAGACACAAGAGGCAAACTCAATTCCTGAGCATGTCGTTTTCTGTACCACGCTTCAAAGCTACTAAAGTGGCTACATAAATCGGGGTAAGAAGTGGCAAGTTAAAAGAAAGCTATGGGTTGCCTACCTTTTTCAATCGATGCGGACGAAGAATTTGGGACAATCAACTATGGTGAGGGAGGAATAAGCGATAGACTCTTATAGAGGCACATTCCATTTGCCCATTTGGAAAGCGTTTCTCGTTCATTAAGACGAGGTGTAAGCTAAAATCAGCTGAGCCACGATGTTACTTCTAATTAAATAACATATGCAAATAGGGAATGCACAAAAATTCTATATATTACAGTTATAATCACTGAAAATTCTTACATACCCAATACACACAGAGTCTAAACTAGACTAGACCAAATGTACAATTGTCTTGGATAGGACGAGAGTTGCCGCACCACTATCCGAATCGCCTATAAACAGCGAAAAAATCATGAGAAATGTCACTGAAATTCACAAATACTTAGCTCGCCTATTACTATAGGTGCTGAAAATGACAGCGTTGATTGTAATGTCCCAACCTGATTATTTCGTCTACACTTTATTCCGTTGACATATGGGATGTTCATCTAGTAAAATTATATCCAGGTAATCCACTTCAATGGAGTTTCGAATTCTGACTCTCCAAATTATAACACACACATGCTAATCTCACACCATTTGATATTGCTAACTCTTTGGTAATAAACTTTCTTGGAAGCGAGAGCGAGAATTTATCGTTTTCGAATATTGATAGATGGCACGTTGAAACATAGCTCATTGGAATATTTAAATACACAACGGGAAATGATTAGTAAGCAATTAATTGCCTCACAAACAGCTTATGTGACATTTTCCTGCAGTAAGTTTTGTCTATACTTTATGGTTTCATATTTGCATTAAGTTCGGCGAAAACAAACAGCTTCTCAGGATTCCATGTCGGAACTACAGAAGTAAACATTATTAATATGTGACAGCTCTCCTCGTCATTTCATTCAGAAGTTCCCTGGATAGTTACGTTCTTCTAGGACTGCAATCCACGAATAAATTTCAGAGGAGGCCAGGTTCCACCAAAATGGTCATGTGAGTATACTCAAAACTCTCTGTTGGTGTTCTGAAAAATCCAAATTTTAAACAAGTAGCCTGTCTTTATGACATGAAAATTTAGAGTTAAGTGCAATTAGCACAAGACTCAGGATCAGCCCAGTTTTTATGGACAGGCAATAGGGCGATGCCGAAATGACATAAGGACCCTATCTTTTAATCTGCTAACAGAGAACTCGTATGTCTGCTTACAGCGATATTTCGCCACTAGTTGTACAGCAAAGGAGTCTATAGGTAAAATTAGGAATGTGTTTCAAAATGGAGTGATTAATACTCGCTGCTCAGATCTAACAGTCTGTGATTTCTATTTCTGGGGTAGCCTGAAAGACAAGTTGTAGAAAACAAATCCTTACACATTGGAGGAGTTGTCAGACGTTGGTGCCTCCGATAACTGAAGCAGGGACCGCAAGTACGCCATAGTAGGACTCTTTGTGCCTCAACGTGATTTCTGGGTGGAAGGGATGAAGAAGAGACCCGAAAGGCGGCCAGATCCAAACAAAATTAATTAAATTGACTTTTATTTATGGACACTCTTTAACTGCAATGGTCCTTAGCGTCCCATTCTATACTGGGCGTGAAATGACCGGGAATTTTGCTAAGAGGCCACTTTATCAGGCTTGAGAGTCCTTTACGTGCCGTAAATCTACGACACGGAACCACCGGCTTTGCTTACCTTCCAAAGGAAGCTATGCTAATGATTTTTATGCCCGAAAAAAACCCATCGCCCTCCGGCGGGTTTGAACCCGTGATCTCAGAAACTAGAAGCTAGCATGGTACCACTAGACCACAGAGGACGATCCAGATCCGAAAGATACGATGTGTGCTAGCAAGGATGATATCGCAAACGATTCCAATACGACAACAATCCTGACGACAGCTAGTCAGGTGCCCTAGCCACCCGCAAGTTGGAGTTCCCGGGAATAGACTAGATACTCTCAGGAAGAAATGGGGCTCCAGAAGTCCGCTGAGCGCTAGGGAGAAACCTTAGTAGAGCGCAACTTCCACCGTCCTGCCGCAACACACCAACCACCATTGTCATTACATTAAGCTTTGGAGAGTTTTATGTGTTACATTCTAATATGCTTAAGACTGACAAACCGTCCAAGTACATCGATCAAACTCCTAGTCTCATCCTTTACATACAATACTATTCGACCACCTTGGTCAGGTGTCCCAGTACATTGGAAAGGAGTTTACCATTCTCACTGATCTTGGAAGCGCCAGCATGACATTATTTTGAATATATCTGGCCATTTTTTCGAGTAGTAAATATTTGAAATTACTTTCCGTTTACTTTGACTATAGATAAGTAGCTTTAATGCATTTCAACTGATCAGTCCCTTTCGTTTCAGGTTAGGATGGACGCCTTATTTAGACTAAGGAGAGATGCTTAATGCTATTCCAAAAAAATGGTATTACTTTCATATAACTTTCTCTACTTACTCTTCTGCGAACTATTATTATAAAGACTTATTCTTCTATCTTACATATTTACACATATTTTCGTTTTAGGTGTAAGGAGGATACAGTCGACTGAAGCGATAGAGTTTTGAAAAGAGGACCGTTGTGTGACGTCTTTGAAACTCACTGCACTTTGTATTCGCATGACTCTCTGCATGCTATCCTTTATTACTTTCTCTACTACGTAGAGTAAGTAGGGGAAGTATTGCATTCCATCCAAAAATTCGATACCGAGATTTCACCGGAAATACATGTTTTGAGACCTCCTAAATCCAAAAAAAGCATTTTTGGAAACATTTCCGTGTGTGTGTCTGTGTGTGAGTGTGTTTGTGTGTCTGTGTGTGTGTGTGTGTGTGTGTGTGTGTGTGTGTGTGTGTGTGTGAACAGCATAACTCAAAAACGAACAGTCGGATAAACACCAAACTTAGTATTTAGGTTCAATATCTTCCAGAGATGCGACACGAAGGTTTTCAAGAAAATCCCCCACCCCAGACTACCCTTTACATGGAACATTTTTCGAAAATTTTAATTTTCTCAAAAATGGCTCTAACGATTTTGATGAAAATCTCATATGTCATGAGAAATGAAATGTATATCTCGAATTTTCTGGGAATGTCTCCAAAAGTATTCTTCATTGTGAACGACTTTTGCATAACTGGTAAACCATAAGAGATAGACAAAATTTTACTACACAAAAAATTTAGATCGCGTTAAAATACACAACTTAAGTCATATACATTTCTTTTGTTGAGTGAACCGTTTTCTAGATATTGCTTGTTATTTCCTTAAATTTTCCAATACTTATACTTTTTCTCAAATTCGTTATTCATTTTTTTATGTCCTGGACATGCAAAGAGAATGGAATGCGCCACATAGCAACCAGCGTTAAAATATTTGACTATCGCTCAAAGCCTACCATATTCCCCTTGCATCTACAAGAAAATTACCAATAAGATTGACATCTCGATATCTCGATTAACATGAAGCATATGGAGAATAGGCGTTTGTAAAAATAGATTGTACAAGAGTAGAGAAAGTCATGTGAGTGTAACACATCAGATTTTTTTATGAAATAATCCAGCTTACTGTAAGGCTCATCTTGAGATCAGGAGTAAACCAACTACCACCGGGCAAACTCATGATTTCATTCCGGGACCTGGTGGAAAACAGAGTGAGTTTCTCCTGAATTTAACTGGATCTAAGCTCAGGGAAGCTGTTGACTATCTTATAGGCCATAACACTTTGCGTATACATTTATATATGATGTGGCTTACTTAAGACCTTTATGTAAGAAATGTGAGAGGGAACATTAAACCTTCCAGCATACACTACATACATGCGAAGGATTCGCTACGCACAGATATGAATCCCCCCACCAAAAAATTGTTTCTTAACGACGCTGCCAATTGCCAGGATCGTATCAGCGCCGCCGGTATACCGGAATTTCGTCCCGCAGGTGTTCTTTTAATACTAGTAAATATATTGATATGGGACTGCCGCTTTTAAGCACACTATCGGTCTGGGTCTGGTTTGAACCCGCGAGCTTGGGAACAGCGCCTATACAACTGAGCCACTCAGAACGACTATGAAGCCCTAGATTCCTTTCTCTTGGAACCCGAGGATATAAGAAGGGCAAAAATCAAGGAGTGATTCGTTTTATCCGGCCAAATGACTTGATTAAACCACAAGTCAAGAGGCACAATCGGCTGCAAGGGCCTATGTGCAGGGGTCTATTGAGGCCACACTAAGTTTTATAAATATCATCATCTACCCTATACAGTTAATTAATTAATATGATTGAATTTACTTTATATTTTTATTAACTATATTTTACTATTTTTCAGAAAACTTACCATAAAGACCCGCACCTGCATTTCAGTTTCAAAATTTAGCATTTACATATCACGTAACATTAAAGAACCTTACTAAATACCATTTTCTGAATGACGTTTGTTAATACTTTGGTTTTCTTTGAAATCTTTAAAATCAATTTGCTAAAATTAATCATAATTTCAATGTTTTGTCTCCTTGACTACATAAATATAAACACAGAAAGGAAGGATAGTATGCTCCCATAAATGCTTTCCTTTGTAAACTATTGAACATAACTCTCCAACAAGTGTTCATTCCCATGCCGGAGCTTTTATATGATAATAATCTAGTCACTGTTTAGAGTGTGTAAATGTCCATAAGCTTCCAGAAAATATATGCACTCACTATAAACAAAACAATTTTCAGGTCGTAGAATAATCCATATTAAATTCACTCAGAGAATATTGCGGTATATTTTAAGTGATACAGTAGGGTCGTATTCCGTCCAGACATAAAATAAAATGTGCTGCATACATCTTTGAATACAGTGTATGTAAATAAGGTGAATAAACAAGCGCATATCATCTCATTCAAATCCGCTGGTTATGGTGCCGACTGTAGCATTGGGAGGCCAACCAACTTCTGTGAAACCTTCACGTCAGTAACATCAACTAAAACTTCTCGATGAACCTGATTACCCCTAACGCTACACATTAATTCTCAGACACGTTAATGTGAACATTTATGATATTCAGTAATGTAAAATTAAATCTATTTATTCATTTACTAAGATGTTGATGAAGATCGAAGGAAACAGGATATGCCAACTACGAGTCAAAAATTTATAAACTTGTAATTTCCATATTCTTTTTATATTCATCTTACTTTTTGAAGTGTTTAAATGTTTATTCTTTAATCATTATTTCTTTCATTACCTTCCCTGCCTCAAAATGTTCGACATATTTTCATAGTTTGCTTGAAATATTTATGTATGTTCTCTGAAATGCCATAAAAACAAACTAACAAGTTGTCAGAACATTTTCTGCAATTGGAAGGAACTTTAAACAATAATAAGCGTCTAAAAATAGAAAAGGAAGAGCGTAACTTCATAATGCTAATTTATAAGAATTAATTCCTTTTTAACTAAAGCTAGTGAAAAGCTTTAATTTAAAGCTAGTGTAGTCTCGAAATTAAATTTGAAACTATTCACTGTTTATGATTCGATTTTATTCAGGGATACAATGAATATTGATAATTTTCCGGTTATTTGAGCTCTACGATGCTGCTATAATATATATATATATATATATATATATATATATATATACATATCAGGTGAGTTAGCTGACTCTATTTATTTTGTATTCATGCAACGTGCTAAGCGACATATGCCACTAGCGGATTTCTTGAATGCCTTCTAATGGCTGATTTGATAACACTTTATAGAGGAGGGATGGGTCACTCAGTGCATAAGTGTTTTACAGGACAATGCAATCGCTATGTATGTCGATACAAAAAATATCCCCCCCCCGAAACTGGGAGCTGCAGTAGCACTTTTAGCCAATTTTACAAACCTTTATTATTTAGCATACATTCTTGCACACCTTCGAAAACACCCCTGAAGATACAACCTATCACATGCATCGGTTGACAAAACCATTTGAAAACAAAATGGCATATCTACGCAGTGTGACGAATTGGATTTAAGCCGTCAGTCAACGTTGTACAGCATTGTCAAAAAATGCTAAGAATAGGTAGATACTTTCACTTCTGTCACAAACTATGTTTCAGATTATACAGTAATTGTAGTGACTGATTCAGTTTATTTCTTTGCATTAAAACTACCAAACTGAGCTCAAAACACTGTATGACGTTGCAAAAAGCGTGTAAAGATTCGAGGCGGGGTCTAGTTCAGCGATTACTATTTCGTATAGCTGACAAGTTAGCATTTGCCTAATGGTATCACGGTTGCTTTAACACTGTGCCACTTCAGTTCCAGTTCAAATTCCTCGAGTTAAATTCAAACTTTTTATTACCTTTTGTTTTATCTCTTTGGAGCTATAATTTGATATTACGAAATAAATAATATTTTTAAAACATTATAAGCGTGTAAAAAATAGAAAAATCGTCATGTTTTCCAGTTCAAAGAAGAACCGCAAAGCCCTAATCATCTACGGGCACACTCATTCATGAAGAACGTAGGCAGAATATACCGCGCATGTTAAAGCATGCAAGAAGGTCTCTCCGGCAACGTACACAAATGTGCATTGATGAAGGGAGTCGTCATTTTGAACATTACTTCGTTGATGAAATCCACGCTCTTTTAACAATTTATTATTCTGTTTACCCGGGAAATTAGCACATTTACAACTATTTTGTCAATAGAAGTGAAACATAAAGTTTAAACATGAAACACAAAATGTTATATTTAATATCGTCGGTATGCGCCCAAGAGAATTAAAGCTAACTACGTAACACGGTTTACAACATCAAATACGGTACAGATTATTAGGTGATACACTTCTTTCAGCACTTGCATTATTATCATGCATTTTATTAGCATTTACAGGACTGGTTACATTTGCATTTACCTTTGGTGCACTTGTACTTAAACACACTTATCTTATTGTAATTCTTGTGTCTTTGGCTCACAGGAGAGCCAATAACAAAAATAAGTCAGTACACTAAAATAAAGAAAATAAACATAAGAGGAGAAAAAAAAGAACCAAAACAATTTGATGTTTGTATCAGATTCGAAACTCCGAAGCTAACCTTTGCTTCACCACATCCCGGCAGCTAACCCACTCGCCCAGAACCCACGTAGGCTATCCCGCTCTTCGGGAAAACATTCCTCCATCTCTTTGCAAGCATTATATCCAGGAAACGCCGTCTTTTTTAAGGCTTTCGCAGCCTTTTGGTTCTCATTCAGGCCTTTAATCATTAATGCTAGTTCGTATAGTACCGGATAGAAGGACAGAGCTACAATAACTTGGTTTGCTAAACGGATAAATGTTTTCACATTAGACTATAAACTGCAGGTTGCATAGATAACCTGGGGGCAGCTGACTCACGTGGTATATATTATATAGAATTTATTACCAAATTCAGGTTCCTCCAATTGGAGGCTTCCATAATCAAAGCATACTAAATAACAAAAGGTTATAAATACATAATTGAAGTTGTAAATATATATATATATATATATGGTCCTCGTCTGAAACAAATTTGTAAATGAAAACAAATTAGTTTACGTACCATACAAATTATTTGTCAGTGTAGTAGTGAACCTTTAATAACATTGAGGGCCGCTGCTTTAATAAACTTTTTGATTTATATTTTGTGCTCCAATTAGTAAGCCAATGTGAAGAGCAGGATGATATTTAGTTATTGTAAAAGCCCCAAGTATTGAGTATTGTTTTTTCATTTTACCTGCAAGTTTATAAGCGAAATTATATTTATTTCTTCAATTTTATTAGAAGCATGAAAGGTTTTAAGTTTTAAATCTTTATTTCATGAATAATAGCGAATAAAATAGTTGATTTTGTTTTCTCTTTTAATGCATACCGTGCATTTTAATAAGTAGGCATTTCTAACTTTTCAAAAATAAGAATCTCATTACGTCACTACTCCGATACAGGGGTAGCAACGTTATATCACAGTACTCCTTCACGGCCCTCCCTCCTGGATTCGAACGTGGCTCCCCCATACCTGGTATACAGCATGAACCAAAACCACTTTATTAGTTTTACATTTTTTTAAAATTACACCGAGTTTTCAGTTTTTACATGTTTAGCGTTTTCAAGTTATTTTCATGCATTTATTTAGAGCCATGTTTATGTAATATATCACATAGTCATCAGCACGAGATAAAACGACGGTTAAGTAAATTTACGAAGCCGCACATGTTAGCAAAGAAAACAGTACTTACATGATTTATGAATCAAATTATTTATTGCCACATTTTGTAAGAAGAAAAGTTAATCTTCTATCTATTTGGCGGAAGGGATATCCTCTCCCCTAAAAGGAAGGAAGCGATACACGCAGATACACCAAATCGATAGTAGAGTAGAATTTTCCAATGATATGGAAACATAACATAAAAATTTAAGAAAATTATTTATGTAGGGAGAACTAACTTAACCATACTTTCCTATATTTTTTATGCAGAAGTTGGTAAGAAAGCAATTGTCTCCCTCATTCTAGCAGCCAAATCAACGGAGGGAAGATTCTTATTTTTAGTATGCACAAAGAACAGCCGGTATCACCAGCGTGGCTGCTATTTAAGAACACGTGAACACCTTAAATTTGACAGCTTGCGGATTTATGGCTTATTTTTTCTTTAAATGCTATTAAACATAACGCGTATGTGTTAACTTAAAATCTACAGCGGATAAATCTAACGCGCCGCTCCTCCAAACTCGATGAAATATATGGCTAACAGGCTCCCTAGCACATCTCGACTTATGCACGTTTTAAGGATCTTCTACTTTGCACAACTGATACAACGTAATATCGCTACAGAGCCAAATACATACGGGTCGTGCATACTTGAAGTACACTAGCACGCGAAGAATTTCCGTAGTTTTTCAGTATCTCTACAATTTTACGTCAATGCCACTAGGTGGTAGCACACGCACACTACGGTAAAGTTAGAATTACTGTAAAAAAGCTGAGTTTTTATTTACGCACGGTCTGCTGTTGTTCTTAGCACCACTGGGCGTGAAAGACCGAAAATTTTGCTTAGAGGCCTCTTTATTAGGATTGAGGTTCTTTTACGTGCGGTAAATCTACGACACGGGCTCACCAGCTTTACTTCCCTTCCGAAAAAAGTCATGCTAAGGATTTTTACGCTCGAAAAAATCCACCGCTCTCTGCTAAATTTGAACTCGCGACCTCTGGAACTGGAGGCTAGCCTGGTACCCCTACAACACGGAGGACGACTAGAATCAATATAGCAGAACTAGGTAATACACAAGTGCGGAGTTTTGTTTCCGATTCTCCATACCATCCATAATTTCACATACAATTTATAATTACTTCGTTCTTGCCCTAACAAGTTATACTTAAGTATGTACACAACAGCAAATATTCACAAAAAGCCCTTTCCCTCATCAGGTATGTTATGCATTACTAGTAGTAGTAGTAGTAGTAGTAGTAGTAGTAGTAGTAGTAGTAGTAGTAGTAGTAGTAGTAGTAGTAGTAGTAGTAATGGCTGTAGTTGTATTAATTTGTTTATAACCATTAACTATTATGCAACAGATGCTATTTAACATTCTCAGAGCTGTCTGAAAATAGTGAACGTCCAAAATATATAAAATTTTAGGACGAGTCGCTACTGAGTATTACTGTTCACGTTTTCTGGCGTTTTCCAAGATTTTTCATGTTAATAGTTTCGTGTTTGTATTTTTTCTTTTTAATTACACCGGGTTCTCTCATTTTTTGTGCGCAATGTTCACAAAATTATTTTATATGAAATTTAACAGAGAAAATGTTTGGAATAATTCTTAAAAATGCGTTTAAAAAACTTTTATCTGATGGAGGAAAAGATATCCAGATCAGGAATTATCATGTTGTTACTGAAATTTCTTATTAATGCACAACTTTTTACTTTCTCTACTACGTATAGTAAGTAGGGGAAGTATTGTATTCCACCCAAAAATTTGATACCGAGATTTCACCGGAAATACATCTTTTGAGACCCCCTGAATCCAAATAAAGCATTTTTGGAAACGTATGTACGTGTGTGTGTGTGTGTCAGCGTGCGTGCGTGCGTGTGTGCATGTGCGTGTGCGTCTGCGCGCGTGTGTGTGTGTGTGTGTGTGAACAGCATAACTCAGAAACGAACAGTCGGATAAACATCAAACTTGGTATTTAGGTTCAGTATCTTCCAGAGATGCGACACGAAGGTTTTCAAGAATATCCCCCACCCCATATTACCCTTTACATGGAACATTTTTCGAAAATTTTAATTTTCTCAAAAATGGCTCTAACGATTTTGATTAAAATATCATCTGTTTAAGATATTTTCATAAAAAATTAAATGTATATCTCGAATTTTCTGGGAATGTCTCCAAAAGTATTCTTCATTGTGAACGACTTTTGCATAACTGGTAAACCATAAGAGATAGACGAACTTTTACTACACAATAATGTAGATCGCGTTACAATGCACAATTTATGTCATATACACTTTTTTTGTTGAGTGAACCATTTTCGAGATATTGCTTGTTATTCCCTTAAAATTTTCCAATACTTATACTGTTTCTCAAATTCGTTATTCATTTTTTTGTCCTGGTAATGCAAAGAGAATGGAATACTCCACATAGCAACCAGCTCTTAAAATATTTGACTATAATTTAAAGCCTAGCAATTCCCCTTGCATCTACAAGAAAAATAGCAATAAGATTAACATCTCGATACCGCGATTAACATGAAGCATATGGAGAATAAACTTTTATAAAAATACTTTGTACAAGAGTAGAGAAAGCCATGTGTGTGTAACACATCAGATTTTTTTCTCCGTGATCTTAAATCACATGTCGGTCGACATAGTCAGGTATTAAATAAATTTTGCCCTTCCAGATGCACATAAAATAATTTTGTGAACACCACAAACGAGGGTTTGGAAACCTTTTTCAGCAGTTTTGAAATAATTATAAAATTATTAACAAATTGAAAAATAGGAGGAAAACACCATTACACATGAGAATTCTGTGTGTGTATGCGTGTGTGTGTGTGTGTGTGTGTGTGTGTGTGTGTTTGTGTGTATGTGTCAATTTGACTGTTAGATGTTTTTAAAGTGGAGTGGAACAGTTTTTCTAGATATTATTGTCTCACTTATCCCCTAGCTCCATAGCTACTTAAGCATATTATTAACATCTGATGTGTTGCATTCCTATGACATTCCCTACTTAATGCCATTTATTTTTATACCTGCTACAATCCATTCTTAAGAAAACTTATTTTTCTGTACATTTCACGTTAATCGAAGTGAGCCTTTTTTCAGAAATAGCCTCATTACATATTAATTCATTAAAGTGCTAGTGAAAATCAAATCGATAGGCAGATATTTCAAAATAGGGTTGCTACATGCTTGCCTAGAAATTCTCGATCCATGATACCGGAGAAACAACCGAAAGGTGACAGCATTTTAAAAACAGACTAAGTATTGGAATTTCAAACCAATAATAGCGTATATCTTGGAAATGTCTGATGCCATAAAAAGGATAAATGAAATAAATTTTGTATTTTAAAGAGATTTACATGGTAATCATTTTTGTCTATCACAGTTTACGCAAATTTACACAAAATTCCTTCCGAATGAAGAGGGCTTCACAGGCTACTCCCAGAAAATTTAAGACATACATTTTATTTGTAGTGTAAATACATTAAGGTATTTTAATCAAAGTCCTTGGAGACTTTTTTGAAAAATGTAATATTTCGAAAAATATTCCAGGCAAAATGTGATGGAGTGGGGGAATTTTGTTGAAAATTGTGTGTCGTATTCTTAGAAGATTCTGAATTTAAATTCCAAGTTTGGTATTTATCTGACGTTTCGTTTCTGAGTTGTACCATTCAGACATACACACAAACATGGATATTTTCTTAATATGCATTTCTTTTAATTTAAGGAGCCACAAAACAGGTATGTTTTTGGGCGGAATACAAAACTTTCTCTTACCCTTTATAGGTAGGTGGCATAAAAGTAAAAATCTGATGCGATACATTCACATTACTTTCTCTACCCTCTATCAATTATTGATGTGTATACAAACTATTCTTACTAAAGCTTATTTTTCTATCTACTTCATTTTAATCCAAATAAATCTTTACAGAAATATCTACATTACACATCTCGTTATGGATTCAAAGAAAATAACGAGTGTCAAATGTTTAGGAAGTGGATGCTATATCCTGGCCTTAAAATTCCATGCTGTTTGCATAAAACAACTGAATGTGGAAAAAAATTTAAAGAACGACCAAGTAATGAACAATTCTAACGTTTAATAACGAATATGTCATAAATGGCTTATGGCACAAAAACATTTGAAGTAAATTATTGTGTGTTTGGAACAAATTTACATTTTTTGTGCAGTACGTTTTCGTATATCGCTTAACGTTTAGCAGTTGTACAGGATTATACAAAATTTCTTCCAATTGAAGCGCACTTCACAGGCTATTGTGATAAAATTCAAGATATGCAGTTTGTCATGTAAATATCTCTAATATATGGTATTTTAATCAAACTCGTTACAGCCAATATTTAGAAAATTAAGAATTTCGAAAAATCTTCCATGTAAAGGGTAGTTTGGGATGGGGAATTTTCTTGAAAATCTTCGTTCGCATTCTTGGAAGGTACTAAATCTAAATACCAAGTTTAGTATTTATCTGACTTTTCATTTTTGGGTTATACAGTTCACAGACACACACATGGTGCTTTTTCTTAAAATGCTTTTTTTATTCAGGGGGCCTCAAAACATGTGAAATATCAACATCGAACTTTTGTGTTAATACAATACTTCCCCTACTTAATATACGTAGTATTTTCGCTGGTTTTGTGGAAAAAGTGTTTCATTATGACCTCAAAGATCTATTTACTCATTTTAAGTTACTATAGGACTCCATATAAGCATTTAGTGAGTCTGAAACACTAAAGAATGTCAATAGTTTATTATTAACCTGAAAGGTAAGTATTAAAGTTATAACCTAAAACTCAGGGCCTAATTATATTTAAATTTCACAGGATTAAATCAACCATTTTACGAAAGATGTGGCAAGTGAAACTCTAAGCAGGGATATGTACACCCCTCTCTCTCTCTCTCTCTCTCTCTCTCTCTCTCTCTCTCTCTCTCTCTCCCTCTGTCGAGGTGCAGCGCAGAAAATTAAAGGTATAGGGACGGAATGCAGGGCAACCGTAGCTTAGCATATCGCCAACGTCAGCCGGTTAGGAAGGGTAATGGTTGTATTTCATACTTTAGTTATCAGCTTTACACTCCCTTCATATTGCACCTTCATTCTCCTACACTGCGTTCCTGAGCTGCTGCAGGTCGTTTTCGGTTATGCCAAATCGTTCCAAATTCCGAAAGGAATTCTCGTGACCTCAGCGCAAATCACAATGGAAATTGGTATTTATTTGTTTATGGGCAAGCATAGGAATTCTTAATTATCAACACTCCAACCATTACCTTAACAAAAAAGGTAAATAACAGCGGCCAAGTGTCGCTGAAATGCAGATAAAGACCGGTCTCAGTGGTATCTGTAAAACGCCAAAAGACTACAAGCTATGGGATGCGTGGTTTGTTACCTGCGACGTCCTGCCTATAATCCAGTAACCATTCAACATTGTTTCTTGGCTTTAATGCTTAGAAATTCCTATGCTTTTTTTGTAAGAAAACCGTGGGCTCCGTTCGCGGTTTTGCATTTACTGCAAACTGTTTCCTTAATTCTCTCTCTCTCTCTCTCTCTCTCTCTCTCTCTCTCTATATATATATATATATATATATATATGCTATTTTTTGCCTCACAGCAGGCCATTATGCATGTTGCCAGTTATTTATCCCCTGAAATTATCAGAAAAGTTTGTTACACTTCATTACATGTATAGTTTAACAAGCATTACATTTCAGTAGTATACCTAGGTATAGGTTATATAACGTGCGACCTATACATATCTATTGTGCCTACCACCATCCAGGAGGAAGGGATGAAGTGAAGGAACAACAAGAGGCTACAGGCCGCTGGCAGACAGGCCACAGAGACGCACGAAAGTCCCTAAGTGCCAGATTCGAAGACGCATCCCACTGCTGGAACTGCCTAGAGAGGACAATGAACGACTCGTCGACCAAGCAGCGCTCTAGTGTCCATGGGAAGCACTGTTTCTTTTAAGCAAGCATTCGCGCCATCTGTCCGGCACCGCCATACGCCACGAAACCTAGAAGCACACCTGAAAGATGAGAATTAAACAGAATGAAAGGAAAACGGTGGAAATGAAATTGTAGTAGACGGGAAACCACCCCAGCATTCTCCTACCGACAACGGAAAAACACGAAAAGCCCAGGGTCAGAATGGGCAGTCGACCGGAATCGAATGTGAGCCTCCCACGTTGCCGTGGAACATCTCGCTCGTAAATTTGAGTAGTAATTAAGGAAACATCAAATCAGTGTGTGCAAATCAGTATATTAAAACGTTACGTAATTTCGATGAGAGATAAATAATTAACTGACATGTTCGCTTTCCAAAGCTAAATTTATGTTGCTATTATCTGCGAAGGAAAGCCTAAAGTTTGGCAACAAATCTTCATATGCTCGATAAATTAAAGGACTGTATCCGCCATATGTTTTCTAATATTTCGACTGCACAAATTCGTCGTGTGTTCAATAGTGTATTCAACAATTGCCAAAATTTTGGCAACATTTCGAAGCTTTTTTAGTGAAAGGTGCGGCGGTCACCTCCTCATCCGTTGCTGTTAGGCTTACCTTGATGCTTCTCCCGTTGGTTCCAGAAGTTCGCCGTGTGTTGGTTCTCTTCACTTTTATCCTCGGCTAGCTGCAGTAGTTTTCTTTAAACTATATAGGAGCATGGACTTATCCTCGGTAAAGGAAAACGTAGATCTCGGGTGGTGATATAGGAAGACATAGACGTACTTTGTTTATGAAACGTACGTACCTTGTTTCTTTTTTATTTAATTAACACTCGTAGTATACAACACTGGTATTGTCGCTGTAAAATACTGTCCACCGCTGTTAAACTACGGCGCGGATATGGCACGAAGTTTAAATATGCTTATTATCTCTTTACGAGTAGCGGATCTTAGGTGTGTTTCTAAAACTATCTTGATTCCCTGTTTTGGCGCGATATCTCACACATCCTACAGCATCTCTCCCTGACCACACATGACAAAAACTGTCCCGAATTATCCCCAAACAGATCCATTTGTAGTCGCAGGCTTCTGAGGCTGCTTCCTTTCCTATTGGTCCATTTTTAGCGCGACTCGACGCGTCTAACTATTTCGAATAAACTTCCAGAGATCTCATTGGTCCAAGTTTAATATAAATCGCGGCTTTTCCTACATTTACCGTTAGGCTATCTGTCTCGCTCACTTGGTCACGGCGAATTATCAAACAAAGGGACAAAGGCTTCACACCCTCGCTGTAGGAATAATGGCACTGCGACCGAAGAGAGGTAATAAAACTAGGTTTTCTGCCTTCGAAAGCACTATTCCTGTAGCTAAAACATTTCGTCGTGGACAGTATTTTAACATAGCGCTTAAATTATTTACATTAAACCATTTATAACTCTACTACTATTAGTAACCTAGATAGATAAATAACGTTAAATCACCCTTCTGAAAATATACAAGCAGTATGAGAAAAAGATATTTACATAGTACGATTTAACATCAATAAAAGTTAATTAATAAATTATCTATAATTACAGTTCTCGGGCCCGGCCTAGAGTTGCCGTTTCAAATTGCCCTGTTCTGGAAAAGAATAAATTTTTCAGCACTTGATACAATTTTCTTTTCCAGAATAATTCCTCTGATTATGGCCTTTGTTGGTTTGTTTTGTTGACAGAGACCCTTCGCTATACCTGTTCCTTCACAAGGGTTCTGACAAACCAGTGGTGTTTACACTTGGGTCATTCTCTTTTACACTTTGTTATGGTTGACCCCCTCTCCGTTTAAAAACAGGTTTTCCGAGAGGCATTCTTACGCACCATACACTGCACGCACACGGATAATTTGTAACGCAAACAAATACGCTAATACTGAAATTAAGTTCTAAAAATTAAATCTATTTACATACATATTGGTACATAATTATTATGCATTTATTTATTTCTTTACATCCTTATTTATCGGGTGTATTACCTTTACTATTTGTTCAGAGGGTTGCTACCTCATTTCGAGTAAAACTAACCTGATTCTTTTCATTACATTCTTCACCCTTCTCATTCTCTAAACATTTGTATGGTTTGAGCAACTGTTTATGAAATCTCCCTACGATCTTGGAATTCTTTATTTCTTGTAACTCAAATGTATCCGAGCCAAAAATGTTAATCACCCGGTATGGACCTTTAAATAAATTTTCCATTCTATGATACCTTTTGTTCAGAATGCTAGACTTTTTCTTGTCCCGTACCAATACTAAGTCTCCCAATTCGATCAACCAGTGTTTTCGTTTCTTTTTCTTAAACCTTTCTTTTCTTTTCTGCGCCTTATTTGCCATTCTTTCAAAAGCTTTCTTAAACATCTCTTCTTCCGTTAGTGCTTTCGGATCTTTAGCTTCTAGTGTCTGTGGTAATTCCCCTTCAAGTGTTTCCATTAATTTCCCCTTCATCAGCTCGATGGGCTTATAACCGGTAGTAGGGCTCACACTTTCATTTAAAATACTTTCGATATGCTGGTAGTGATTGGCCCAATCACTGTGTTTTTTATTTGCCAAAATTCTCAAATAAACCGAAATGTCCCGTATTATTCTTTCGCAGGGATTGCTTTGTGGGTGGTATTTTGAGCAATGATACAACGTGATTTCGTTTTCTTTTAAGGTGTCTACAAATTTTCTGCTGGTAAATATTGAATCATTATCACATAAAATTGCCTTCATCTTTCCAAATTGTGGAACATACGACTTCATTATCTTCCTTAGGCATGTTTCACTTGTAATCTTCCTGACTGGGTAAATTTTCACGAATTTTGAAAATACGTCTATTAACACTACTATATACCTAAATCCAAATCTACTACAAGGCATCTCACCATGACAGTCCAAGGTCACTAACATGCCTATTTTTTCTCTTAGTATGGAGTTTGTCTCGTATTCGTATTGTATATTCAGTGGCTTTGCTTTTTGACATTGTAAGCATGTCGAAATTATTCTCCTTACTTTATGGTGTAATTTTGGAATATACAGATTTTCTTGGATCATTAAAGCGGTGCGTTCTGAGCCAGAATGTGCTAGAGCTTGATGGAACGTGTTTATGAGTTCATTCTCCATGTTCTTAGGTATATACGTCTTCCATTTCTGTATTTCACTGCCATGTAGTTTATACAACACGCCCCCTTTTACCCCTATGTTTCCCTTGATATTTTCATCTATTTCTGGGGCCTTTTTTATTAATTTATTTAACTTCTCATCTCGTCGCTGCTGGTGCCCTATTCCTTTTAATTCTTTTATCAATCTTTTACTCAAGGGTATTTCAATACTCATTAAGGTTACTTCATTTTAGGGCGTTCTATTCTCTCCGGTATTTCACTGTTGTTATGTAACCTAGACAGCAAATCGCTAAAGACATTTGTTTTTCCTGGAATGTGTTTCACCTCAACATCATACGAAAGAATCTCATGGATGTACCTAGATAATTTAGTACTCGTAAGCCGGCAACGTTTCATAAATGAAAGACTCACATGGTTTGTGTATATAGTAACCTTCTGTAGATATATATATATATATGATCTAAATTTCTGTAGTGCGTAATACACAGCACAGATCTCTAATTCGGTGACCGAAGCATTTTTCTCTATTTGACTTAAACCTCTTGAAGCGGTACTTATCACGTGCAGTTGATTTTCCTCATCTGATTGGGCTAGGACACACCCATATCCGTGACCTGAAGCATCCACGTAAATTACATATGGTAGGTTGTCCTTGGGTCTCTCTAGTAGAATTGATTTCGCAAATAGTTCTTTTATCTTTTCAAAAGCTTTCTGGTGTACCTCGTCCCATTTCCATCGCACTTTCTTTTTAAGTAATTCGCGCAAAGGTGCTATTTCTGCGGCGTACCTCAGGATAAATTTGCTTTGATAATTTAGCACTCCAAGAAACGACCTAACCTGCTTAACACTCTTGGGCGCTGGTATTCTTCTCACAGCCGCTACACTTTCTTCGTTTGGCTTTATTCCTCTATCATTAATTACATAACCTAGAAATTCCACCTCACGGATGCAAAATTTGGATTTATTAATGTTCACCGTCATACCGTTTTCTCTCAGCTTTCCAAGCACATAATCCACATGTTTAATATGCTCATAAAAATTTTCATCAGCTATTAGAAAATCGTCGATATATTGGATCAAAAATTCGTCGGCTGAGTCGCCAAATATTTTATCGATGGCTCTTAATAGTCCACTACATGACGTAAGCATACCAAAAGGCATTCTCAAAAATTCGAACTGTTTCCCAAAAAATAAAAAAGAAGTATACTTTCTAACGTCCTCGTGAAGCTCAATCTGCCAGTATGACGCAGTTAAATCAATAGTGGAGAAATACTTGCCTTTGGTTATTTTTGACAGCAATTTTTCTACACTTTCGCTCCGAAATCTGTCTGGTTGAGTATGTTTATTTATCTTTCGACCATCTATCGTCATCCTAAGTTCGCCATTGCGTTTCGTCACCCAACATAATGGACTGCTGTATGGAGAATTTGACTTTTGTATTATTCGGTCTCTCAACATCTTATCGATCACTTGTTTGACCTCTCCCTTAATGCAATCGGAATATCCCGATACTTATGTGTGAAAGGTGCAATATTTTGTACTGTAAAGTGGTGTTTGTATGCTTTGCACTTGCCTGGGACATCCGAAAATACCTTTTTGTTTTCTTGTAACATTCGCCTTAATAGATGCCTTTGTGTGTCTGTGAGGTTCTCGGCAAGGGTCACTTTCTCTTCCACTTCTTCTACCTGGCTGCCGGTATCTTGGAATTCTTTCTTTCGGGCGTGACCATAATCTTTCTCATTGTGCTCCGTATACCCGTTGTAAAACCTGTCAGCGAACGCATGCATCTCATCGGTTTCTTCCCCTTGTACTATAGTAATTAATTTCTCACTCCTACCTGTTTGTACTAATTGTACGAAAAATCTTTCTTCGGCGATATCTTCTTCTCCTTGGGTTTTGTTATAAGTATCCTGCTTCATACCCTCTACAAAAGGGATTTCTAATAGATTTCTGTTCTTCTCTATTTTCAAAACTTTATCAGCAAAATCAACCCTAGCTCTTAATTCAAACAAAACGTCACACCCAATCAAAATGTCACAAATCAAATTATTGATTACCAGAAAAATAAACTCAAAATTTTCTTCTCCTATTTTCATGTTCAACATTACTTGCATTTTTATTCGGGTAACCTCTTTGTTAACTGCTACCCGGCATACCGTGTACCTTATAGGTAATGTCATTAGCTTAATTCCTTTATTTACCAGGTTCTGATATAACCTCAGGCTGCATACACTCACATTGGCTCCAGAGTCTATTAAAGCGTTATATTCTTCATCCAATAATACTACTTTTATGCTAGGGGAATCTGTCAGATCCTTTTCCGAGTGATTTTGAATAGTAGTTATCAGTTCTCCCAGTATAAAGTCATTTTTGAGCCCTGTTTCACATTTTCTGTTTATTTGAGAATTTTGCGCGCTTAGAATCCGCTCCGAGCTCTTGAATGGATCCCGTCTTAGTTTTCCGGGTTGTCGACACTATTTGGTGCTCCGCTAGTCTCTTCCACATTTCCCTCTCTCTGAATTTGCCTATAGTTTCCTCTGCTTCCTCTAAAATGTCCCCGGGAAGGTCTCTCTCTCCTTTCGTTTCTTTCTGGGTAATTTTCGTCATACCTCTCTCCTATATCGCTTTCCCCTCGGTCAGAAAAATAATGTTCCCTGGATCTGTTTTCATTGTTTCTGCCTCTCCTATAGTTAAAACGGCCACTATATCTTGGTCTGGTTTGTATAGCATTTATGTGATATTGGTTATCACCTTCCCTCCTGAAACGGTTATTTTGACAGTTCCTGTTCCCGGATTGAGGCACGTCGTTCCAGTATCTCTCTCTGGGGTTATAGTTCCCTCTCGCGTTTCCTCTCCAGTTCGCATTCCTTGCATTATCCGGTATTGGTCGAACTGTATAGTTTTGTCCGTAGTTCCTACTACTTGTCTCGAATGATGATACCAACTCAATCAATTCGGGAATGGAGTTTGGCTTCGCAATGAGTAGGTAATGGTGTATGCGTTCTGGATAATGGGGTACAATCATGTTGATGAAATCCCTCTCACTTATGGGTGGCTCGATTAGTCTACTACTCTGTGCTTTAGTTAGTAAATAATCTACCATGCTTAGGTTTCCGTGTTCATCGTATTTGCCATTAACTAGGATAGATCTCACTTGGTTCTGAGTATTAGTACTCCAATACTTATTCAAAAATGCCCTTCTGAAATATTCAAAATTATTATTCTCTCCCAAAGTCAATCTTACCCATTGGAGAACCCTTTGACGTAAACCTTTACGAACGATTAACATCTTTAGCTCGTCCGGAATCTGCTTCAAACGGAAATACTCCTCAAGGTCATTTAGGTATTGTTTAGGATTATCAGCCGAATTTTCCTCGAAAGTAGGTACCCCTATCTCATTTAATAAATGGTAGTTTGCATTACTTGCATGGTTAGATGTACATTGGTGCCCTGAAATGAAATTATATGGGTCGGCAGCTGGACTTTGACCTCCATTTGCCTCCCTAAAAGTGGTGCTAGTTTCACTGGGTGAGCTATCATCACTCTGTCTCACACTTATCCCAAGTCTACCAATAGAGCGTTTTAACTCCTTTACACAATTTTCATGCTCTTCAACCCTCTTCACAATTTCATGATGATTCGAGAGCTGTTCAGTCATTTTTGATGAAAGTTCATTCATCTTTCCCTGATCCTTTTCTAACACTATTCTAAATTCTTTGAACTCCCTTTGAATGTTAGATTCTAAGGTACTTTGTTTTTTTTCTAAAGAAACATTTACAGCTCTTAAGTCACCATCCAATTGCTCCTTTATGGCTAAGCTGGTAACACTTAATTCTGTTTCTACATCCTTGCTTAGTTTTTCTACATCGTTTCTTAGACATAGTTGTCCTGCCTGAATTTCTTGCACTACCTTCCCTTGCTGACTGAATTTGGAGTCCAATTGACTTTGTAATCGGGTGACCTGTTCACCTAAATATTCCCTCATCTCCTGAGCTAATTCCCCTCTCATCTTCCTGTTTTCCTCTCTGACATATTCACCTATCTGTATACTCTGCTCATTTAATTTCCCTTCTAAATTTTTACTTTATTCACTCAAATTTCTTTTTGACTCCTTACTCAGCTCATTTAATTTCCCTACTAAATTCTTATTTTGTTCACTCAAATTTCTTTTTGACTCCTTACTCAGCTCATTTAATTTCCCTTTTAATTCTTATTTTGTTCCCTTAAGTCCTTCCTCTGCTCGTCTATCTTTGTGCTCAAATGTTGGAGGAATATCATCAGCTGGTTTTGACCTGCGTCAATGACCTGCTCAATTGGTGATTGCCTTTCCAGCCTAACTTCTACCTCTGCTGCACCCATATTTTCTCCATCTGGTGTTATGCTGACAATAGCCTCCCCATTCAGTTCTTTCAAATCTTCCCTTGACCTACTCATGGTTCCGTTAGCAAGTTCTACCTCCCTAGTAATGACTTTACCCCCTCTCAATAACATGTGCTCACAAAACTGAGTCACTACTCTGCATGCCTTTTTGTTTGTTTTTGTATAAATGTTCTAACCTGTATTTTCTCCTACGATAATTGATGGTTCCGGGTTCGAATCCTGGTGAATTTCTAGAAGCGATGCTCTCAGCTGTTTTGTTGTCCCACGTAGGTAGACTAGAAGTTCGCGTTGTAATTTTGTTCTGCTGTGCCCCTTTCCTCTGAAGATTCTTCGTCTGTTCGTTGTTTCCTAGTCCTCCGTTTGTGTCGTTCTTCCCTTCGAGCTGCACGTTATGGCGCCAGTTTACGGCAGTCACCTCCTCATCCGTTGCTGTTAGGCTTACCTTGATGCTTCTCCCGATGGTTCCAGAAGTTCACAGTGTGTTGATTCTCTTCAAATTTTATCCTCGGCTAGCTGCAGTAGTTTTCTTTAAACTATATAGGAGCATGGACTTATCCTCGGTAAAGGAAAACGTAGATCTTGGGTGGTGATATAGGAAGACATAGACTTGTTTTGTTTATGAAAAGATGACACTGCCGTTTCTTTTTTATTTAATTAACACTCGTAGTATACAAAACTGGTATTGCCGCTGTAAAATACTGTCCACCGCTGTTAAACTACGGCGCGGATATGACACGAAGTTTAAATATGCTTATTATCTCTTTACGAGTAGCGGATCTTAGGTGTGTTTCTAAAACTATCTTGATTCCCTGTTTTGGCGCGATATCTCACACATCCTGCAGCATCTCTCCCTGACCACACATGACAAAAACTGTCCCGAATTTTCCCCAAACAGATCCATTTATAGTCGCAGGCTTCTGAGGCTGCTTCCTTTCCTATTGGTCCATTTTTAGCGCAACTCGACGCGTCTAACTATTTCGAATAAACTTCCAGAGATCTCATTGGTCCAAGTTTAATATAAATCGCGGCTTTTCCTACATTTACCGTTAGGTTATCTGTTTCGCTCACTTGGTCACGGCGAATTATCAAACAAAGGGACAAAGGCTTCACACCCTCGCTTTAGGAATAATGGCACTGCGACCGAAGAGAGGTAATAAAGCTAGGTTTTCTGCCTTCGAAAGCACTATTCCTGTAGCTAAAACATTTCGTCGTGGACAGTATTTTAACATAGCGCTTAAATTATTTACATTAAACCATTTATAACTCTACTAATATTAGTAACCTAGATAGATAAATAACGTTAAATCACCCTTCTTAAAATATACAAGCAGTATGAGAAAAAGATATTTACATAGTACGATTTAACATCAATAAAAGTTAATTAATAAATTATCTAGAATTACAGTTCTCGGGCCCGGCCTAGAGTTGCCGTTTCAAAGGTAAGCGCAAGATGTTAATATTGTCTCGCATCGTTAGCATTTCGTAGAGTAGAAACGGTCTACCGGCGGATTCGCAATGCCTTGGACTTGGACTTCAATCTGGTAGGCTCGTGGAGAGCCTAAGTGAGTTTTGCTATGTACCTACCCTTGGAAGGGCTTTACCATAGGTAGGATGGATTTTTGTAAGGTAGCGAATTGGTGTTGATGTTGGGAGTGTGATGGGATGTAGCGCTATGTTTTTATAGACTCCTCAGTGGCTGCATTTCAGGAGCAGCGCCAGTGCCCTGCTCCGCTGGTGTTTGTTCTACAGTAATTGTGAATGATTTTAATTTAGATTGACCACTCCCATGGGGAACGGGGAGTACTTAGTTACAGCATTTTTTTAAGCCTTCGTTATCGGGGGTGACCGCAAGCCATGCGAGGAACCCGGTAGCGTCAGTATTGACGTTCTTGAGGTAAGTAGTCCCCCAGGGATCTGACAAGGGCGTTCTCATGATGAGTCAATTTGCCGTAGAATTTTTGAGCCCGGTGTCTAACCATATCCTCCACGTAAGCGAGGGCCGAGCTCTCGTGTAGTAGCTTGACTGGACACTTGGTAGAGGCGCACTGCTATTAATGTCATTCAAAAGAAACTCCGTAATGGATAACGAGCATTCTCTTCCAATGCTTTTCTTAGGAGCTCTATTTTCTTTGCTGCATTATCTTTCCGGACTTTTGATTTGCACTACCATTCAGCCGCTATAGAGCAGACGAGACCTTCAATAATAATAATACATCTTGATTAAGAACATTTTAAACATATAATCATAACGGTGTTCTGTCATCTTCTAAAGCCTAAATATACAACGCTTTGTCCACAAATTTCCAACAAGGATTTGGTCACAAAGGATTGAAAATAAGGGCAAGGTAGTATAACAATGTTGCAACAAGCCCCATTGTATCCGTTCTATTTTATGCACAACAATGCAAGTACAATCATGTTGCAACAATTCCGTTGTATCCGTTCTATTCCAAACCATGTTGCAACAAGCTACTTTGAATCCGTCTAGAAGCTTTGGTACCACAAAGCAGCAAGAAACTTTAACAACAGTTCCTCCTTATTTACAAGAATCTCACACCAGGCAGTTTTGTAGACCTCACGAAATTCTACTGTTAGTATATACTCCTACAACAGAGCGAAATGGTCCCGCGGTAACTTGTGAGTTTCGCTTTCGGGAGGTCTCGGATTCGATTCCCATCAACCGCCCAATCTTACCTTAGGTATTTTTGTGGGTTTCCCTGAAATTTAAACTGAATTTTATTTACGGACGCTCTTTAACCGCTATAGTCCTTTGCGTCCCATTCTATATTGGGTGTGAAAGACCAGTAATTTTTCTCAGAGGCCTCTTTATCAGGCTTGAGGTTCTTTTACGTGCCGTAAATCCACGACATAGGACCACCGGCTTTACTTCCCTTCCGAAGGAATCCATGCTAAGGGTTTTTACGCCCAAAAACATTTGTTGCCCTCCGCCGGATTTAAACCCGCGATCTCGGGAACTAGAGTAACCACTGGTAACCACTACACCACGGAGGATGCATGTAATTTTCCTGATCAATAAGCGAATGCTGGGGTGGTTTCTCATCTACCATGATTTCCTTTCCATTATTTACCTTTCATTTTGTTACCTTCTAGTCTTTCAGGTGTGCTTCTAGGTATCGTGGCATATGGTGGAGCGGACAAATGGCGCGGATCTTGCTCGAAGGAAAGCGTACTGCCTGTGGCCTGTGCCCTTCTGTCGTTCCTTCACTCCATCCCTTCCTCACAGGGAACGGTAACCGCAATAAGTCTTTGTAGGTCGCAGTGCGCAGGGTCCCCTCCGTTGTAAAACCCATACCCTCGTACAACCTACACATAACTCTTTGAATTATGTAGTAGTATATTATTTATTACGTTATTTTTAGCACCACTCTTTGGGAGCCAAATTTGAAGAACCGTTATTTTTGTTTTGTATTGTATTTCCACTGTTAGGGAGCCCAACTTGAAGTAGTTGCAACCTCACGTATGGTAAAAAGTTTCCGGTAGCCTTCGCCCAAAATGTTTAAAAAATATGAACTTTGTAATTTTTACTGTTTCTTTAAATATTATATTTATGTTTGCCTCGGCTGCGTCATTATTTATATTTTTTAGAGACAGGAATGTCTTAGCAGGGGGTGGTGCGACTGAAGAATGTAGGCTTACACAGATTATAATTTTACTTGACTCCTTTTATTAATGCTTGAGACGATTTAAATAACACTTCACTGATATAGAGAGAGCTGAGAGATTTGCTTTTATTAAATACTTTCACTTTTTAATACGTAAAACTATTTTCGTCTCACACGAATACCTATTAAATTTCTCGAGGTCGCATCTCGCGTCCAGTTAGGAACACTGTCCACAAGCAACTGACTTCTGAATTTGTAAATTTTGCTCCATTTAAGTTTCTGATTCGCTAATCCTAGTCCAATGGAATACCTTCATTTAACTAAAGCTTTTTCTGATTGTTGATTGGCTATTTTATAAATTGTCACAAAAATTATATTATTGTTTTCTCAGAATTACAAGCAGTATTGTTAAACTTTAAAATTCATTATTCCTCAAGGTTTTCTCATTGTTACCTCATTGTTAGCAACTTTTAACCTATTATTCTCACAGCTCCTACATTATTAAATAACGTAATACATTCACATAACATTATTACATGTATACAATAATATAAACATATACAATAGCTGAAATATACACTTTTTATATATATAGTTACATACACATATTGCTTTAAGGCGGGCTGTTATTGAATTTATATATTATATAATTAAACTGAAATCATTTAAGTGTTAAAAATACTGCCTCAATTATAACCTTCGAATGAGGCGTCTTAGGCCTGAGGTTCCGTATCTCAATTCGAGGATTTTGTCCTCGTCCACCATGCTTCAAAGTTTGTAACATCTCGAAAATATCCTCTGGTGAATTCTGAAATCAGGTTGTTTTGTCTATTCCCAAAAATGTTATGCCTTGAACTCCGGTATGGGTAGGATCTTGAAGAATATAAAATTGCTGGGATTATAAAGGTTCTCGATCCTTGCAGGAAAAAAAGGTGAGAGAAATTTGCAACGCAAGGGAATGCAACAGTAAACATCATTACTGTAAAAGTGTTATTGCAAGTACTAATCTGCTTCAAAAGCTTGTATGTGTGAACTGCTTTATCTCTTACTTTTTATTTGAAATGTAACAACGTAATACACAAACACATGCCTACAACACTTAGTTATGACAATTCTTCTGCATCATGATTTGTGATCATAAAACTGTCATAAAGCCTGATAACTATTTTAGAATCAAGGCAAGTACGTGCAAACAAATACAACTCTACTCCTTTACCTGTGTGATACGAGAGAAAATCCTGTTAGCAAACAAGTTTGGAGCATTTTATAGCTGCAATGAATTATTTTGATGAAGAGGTTGTACTGCTACTGCTAACAGTCCGTGTTTAAACTCTGAACACAACGATAATTTTCTGGATGTTTCTGTACTTTCTACGGTCGCCTATCTATTGTCATTTATATTTTATCTCTACGGTCCACTTACGTTGCTGAGTTGTAAAAAGTTATTGGATGCTAAATAATAACTAACCAGGAGGCATACATTACTAGGAGATTGGAAAGAAACTGCCTTGAATTTTGTTTAGCGGTATTTCTGCTGATGAGAAAGGGTATTCGGTACTCAAATTATTAATTAAATACCAATAAATATCCACCAATTTAACTGAAAGTTTAATCACATAATTTTGTTCAACATAATTATAGCAAAAAATTAATTTCATAGTCCTGTGTACCTAAACTTCTGAGAAAATAATTTTCAAAAACAATAACCAAATTTGATATAAAATGCCTCAGGTGACCCAAGGTTAAACGTTTATGCTTTTATATGTTGCACGTTCTTACTCAGATTAATTCTCTTATAATGAACAATTAAATTTTGTGTAACATTAGGAATTTGCCTTGAAAAACGATGTGGTACATTCCATGACTTTATCTACCCTCTATCGTTTTTTAGTCGGCCCATTGTGCTTCCAACGTGACCCCTGGGAGGGAGTGATCAGGGGAGAGACCTGAAGGGCGACCAGATCCATATGCCGATGGGGGGCAAGCATGGACGGAGTCCCTAACGTTTCCAGATAGAACGCCTCCGATGTCGTACGGTCCCTGCCCACAATCCGTCAACCTCCAGGGTCCTTCGGAGCGGAGCCCCACGCTAAGGAGATACCTAACTGATCCGTACCCCAGCGACGTCAGGGAAGAAGCATTTACAGAGCGCAAGCTACCGCCTAGCCGCAACCTGCCGAACACCGTTGCCTGGTCCTACAACCCTGAAACGGATGACAAGGAAGATGGTGAGTACAGGAAATGAGAGAAAGGAGAACGTGGTGCCTGGTGACCGGAGGACACTACGAAAAACCCATGGGCGGTCGTCGGGGATCAATCCCGGGACCTCCCGAATGCGAGCCACAGACGTAGCTGCCTGAGCCGTCTCGTTCTGTTTTATTAGTGGATACACAAACCATTCTTACAAAAGTTTATTTTTCTATCTTCTTCATTTTAATCGAGATAAACCCTTTGCAGAAATACCTGTATTACACATTTTGTTACCGATACAAAGGGATTAGCGATAGTTAAAATGTTTGAGAATTAGACCTATATGGCTTTAACATGTTATACTCTTTCCATGCAATTGTGAGAAACAACTGAATATCGACGGGACTTGAAAAGAATAAGTAGTGAACAATTCGAACTATTAATAACGTATTTATCTTGGAAATGGTTTATGCCACAGAAAAAGTTACTTGGAATAAATCGTGTATTTTAAGGAGACATACATGTTTTGTGATGTACATTTTCGTCTATCTATCGTTTAACGTTTACCGGTTACACAAGATTGTGTAAAATGCCTTTCGAATGTAGAGAACTTCACACGCTATTCCCAGAAAACTCAAGACACATCCTCTATTTGTCATGTAAATATGTTTAATCTGCGGTACTTTAATGAAAATGTGCATTTTTAAGAACGTCAAAAACTTCCAGATATGTCCCATGTAAAGAGTGGTTTGGGTGGGGAGATTTCCTTCAAAAGTTTCGCGTCTCATCCTTGAAAGATCTTGACGTTAATACCAACTTTGGTTTTTAACTGATCAACTTTTTCAGAGTATGAGTTTTAGAGTTATGCTGTTCATAGACAAGCGCGCGCGCGGTCCTTTTTCTAAAAGCAAATTTGGGGGGTTCAGGGGGCCTCAAAACATGAATTTCCGGTGAAATCTTGACATCGAATTTTCAGGTGGAATACAATAGGATAGAAGGAGGGGGACTTATGGACACATCTTTTATACCTAGGCCCCTGACGGGGCGCCCCCGGGAGGGAGTTAGGGAGGAGTTGAGAGGAGACAGAAGGCACGATAGGCAGAGGGCAGGGTCTCTACCATTAATAGATTTGAACCCCCGGGTGGTGGCTGGTACACACGGCTTCCCTATCTCCCTGTGGGCTTACACATCCCCTGGGGGCCCGGGACCCGGAGACTACTCGCAGTCCAAGGACGAGGGTTTACTCAGAGCATCCTTTTCCCCTGTCATGCACCTGCCGGAACCTTCCGCCGACACTTGCAACCCTGAAAGAAACCAAGGAGATAAAAGATGAAATCAAGTGTGAATGGAGATGAAATGGAGGGACAGGAAATTCGAGGGAGGTAAGGTTCCTTATCAGCATTCGCCTGGCTACCCGGAAAAACCCTCGAAAAAAACCTTTGGTTCAGGAAGGTTAGCCACAAGAAGCGAATCCACGACGCTCGAATGCAGGTCATAGACATCACCTGAGCCATCCACTTGGTGTGGAATACAATACCTCTTCTACTTGCTGTAAGTAAGTAGTAGAGAGAGTAGAATAGTAAAGTATGTAATACTTAGTTTTCCAAAAATCAATCGTGAATTAAATGATTATTAAAATCCTAAGTCCAAAACTATTTGATACCAAGAAGAGGCTTTAACTAACAAGGTACTAAGCTTGAAATGGACTACAATTTAGTTGTGTCCTTTAAACCACGTTTTTCACAAAATGCAGTCTTCTTCTATATAAAGTAAAGGAGCCTTAAGTCGGGTAAAGAAGGCTGAACCAATGCAGATCTGCTGTGTCTAAAAAAATATATTACTTTCACATTACTTTCTCTAACCACTATCATTTACTTTTATGTGAATTCTACAAACTATTTTTACGAAGATTATTTTTCTATCTGCTTCATATTTATCGAGATAAAGATTTCCTGCTAGAGTTTCATAACACATGTCGATGAATTTACAAGAGGGATAGAGAAAATCGAATCGACAGTCAAGTGTTTAAACGCGGCTATGGCTTTAAAATTCCATACCCTTTGCACGTCTTTTAACGTCTACAAGTTAAACAAACTTATGCAAACTTTGTTCCGAATAAGGTGGACTTCACATGCTATTCCCAGAAATTTCAACATATAAATTTTATTTGTCATATAACTATATTATATATTTGGTATTTTAATAAAAATCGTTAGAGCCATTTTGAGCAAAGTTTAAAAAAATTTTCTATGTAAAGTGAAGTTTTGGGTAGGATGATTTGGTTGGTAATCCTCTTGTCGCATTTTTGGGAGATGTTGAACCTAAACATTAAGTTTATTATCGGACATTTCGACTTTGAGTCATGCTGCTCAGAGACCCACCCACCCCACACAGAAACATTTTTACTTTCTCTACTACGTATAGTAAGTAGGGGAAGTATTGTATTCCACCCAAAAATTCGATACCGAGATTTCACTGGAAATACATGTTTTGAGGCCCCCTGAATCCAAAAAAAGCATTTTTTGGAAACATGTCCGTGTGTGTGTCTGTGAACAGCATAACTCAGAAACGAACAGTCGGATAAACACCAAACTTGGTATTTAGGTTCAGTATCCTCCAGAGATGCGACACGAAGTTTTCAAGAATATCCCCCCACTCCAGATTACACTTTACATGGAAGATTTTTCGAAAAATTTTAATTTTATCAAAAAATGGCTCTAATGATTTTGATTAAAATATCATATGTTTAAGATATTGTCATGACAAATGAAATGTATATCTCGAATTTTCTGGGAATGTCTCCAAAAGTATTCTTCATTGTGAATGACTTTTGCATAACTGGTAAAACATAAGAGATAGACAAACTTTTACTACACAAAAAATGTAGATCGCATTAAAATACACAATTTATGTCATATACATCTTTTTTGTTGAGGGAGCCATTTTCGAGATATTGCTTGTTATTCCCTTAAATTTACCAATACTTTTTCTCAAATGGAATTCGTTCCTGGATATACAAAGAGAATGGAATGCGCCACATAGCAACCAGCTCCTAAAAGATTTGACTATCGCTTAAAGTCTACCATATTCCCCTTGCATCTACAAGAAAATTAGCAATAAGATTAACATCTCGATTAACATGAAGCATATCGAGAATAAGCGTTTGTAAAAATAGTTTGTACAAGAGTAGAGAACGTCATGTGAGCGTAACACATCAGATTTTTTCTATGTATTTATTCAGAGTACCCCAGAACATATTTTGTGAAATATCGATGTAGAGTTTACGGGTAGAATGTAATAGGCACCTTCTCTATCTAATAGGTATGTGGTAGAGAAAGTAAAACGTAGCCGTGTTACTTAATAAATCTAACGCATTGAGTGTCGGTAATTGTTAACGAGTTCATTGAGAAACTAAGTATTGAAAATATTGTAGATTATCAATCTAAACGCGCGATGAGAATTTTCAATGTGAAACTCATACAAGAGACGTGATTGGCTTAATTTAATTAAGTAAAATTCCGTATGTGATTACACTCATAACTGGAGTTTTTGCCTTGTTTGTATTGTATGAGATATAATCATCGGCAAATAATTTTGGAAATTAAGCTTAGGATAGGACGGGATAGGTTTAGGACCGGAGAGGGGACTTAGCACCTCGACATACGTGGATCTTTTGTACCTAGGCCCCAGGGGCGCCCTCGGAAGGGAGGAATGAGATGAGAGGAGAGAGATGGTGGCTGGACCAGAAGGCACAACAGATAGAGGGCAGGGTCCCTATCATTTACATATTTTAACTCCCCGAGTGCTGGCAGGTGTAGCCGGTTCCCCTTCCCCTGCGGGCTTACACATCCCCTGGGTAGACTGCTCGCAGGGACGAAGGTTTCCTCAGAGCATCCTTTTTCCGTCATGCACACGCCGAGTCCTCCCGCCGATACTTGCAACCCTGAAAGAAGGGTGAAGTAAAATGAGAATGAAGATGAAATGGAGGAGCAGGATATTGGGGGAAGTAGTGATCCTTCCCAGCATTCGGCTGGCAAACCGGGGAAACACTCGAAAAAAAACCATCGGTAGGAAAGAGGGCCACGGGAATCGAACCCCGACCTCCCGAATGCAGGCCACAGACATAACCGACTGCGCCATCCCGCTCGGTTAAATCAAGCTTAAACTATTCTACAAAACACTACTAGTTCATGTTTGAACTTCATTAAGCTCTCAGAGGAAACGTTTAGAACAATATAAAATTTAATTCCTCTCTGAACAGGAATTCTGGATGTCTGAAAGCAGTTGAAGTTGTAAATAAAGGAATGCAGTAGTAGTTTCAAGAGATTATTTGTGTAAAGTATGCTTTTATTACTTTATGTAAAGTGAAAAAGAAGCTTTTAATATAAGAGCATATATTTATAAAACAGATCATGATTTATGACAGAACATTTGGAAATATTACTGTTGTGTACTTCAGAATATGTGAAAATAGTCATTGAATTATTTCCATTCTGAAATGTGGATACCTAACAATTGTATATTTATCAGGAATTAAACAAGAAGAAAATAAATAATAATAGCACTTTAAACTTGATTTTTGGTCTACCACACTATAATATGCTGCTTACATGTGACATAAATGAATGTTACGGCGTAACTAATACTTCAGGGCCTCATTATGATCTTACTCGGCGGCGCGCCCAGCCTATACCTTTTAACACCTTCAAAGCAGCAGTCTACTGGGATCCATTCCCCAGATAAACAATGAAACAGGTGTATTTAAAATAAACTCTAATTGTAATTTTAATGCTCCAATACACTGAGTTGATTTTCTTTGCTTCAATATGTTTTTTTTCACGTTACAAAAAAAGAGAATAAATACGGTGTAGACTCAACATTACTACCATACGTTGCTCTACTCGCAAACACACTCAAGGTCCTGCCATCAGTGCTGCCATCCCATCAGCATTTAATTACACACAATCAACAAGGTAAGACCTTTTTGTAAACATTCAAAGTTTTGAAATTATGGAGTGGTCTACCAAAAACAGTCATATGCAACTTGACCATAAAGGTAATTAAGACTCTCTGTGAAAATTACTACTGCTCGTTTCATAAACATACTCTCGTCTTAATTACTACCACTATGGAGATTGTTGAATAATAAAGTATTTGGTATCAATGAATTTATTACGTAATGTATTAAAAATACTTCAAAGCGTTCGTGGTGTGACAATTTTGAAGCGTATACCCTTTGTTTATGCCACTATCTCGAAGTTGCATCAGTTTAATGTTAACTGCTTTGTTGACGAGTTCTACGGTGTCATCTCCTAGCTCGTACTGCGTTGTCTAATCTGCTAGTTGCTACAGACTACTGGTCATACATAGCTGCTGGTATAGTCTCGGGGTATGCGTGAGTATAGTGTGAAAGGATAATACCAGTAATTTTAATGTTGACTCAAATGATCTGTTTGAAAAGAGTCGCCGACTGTTAAATTAAAAAATTAAATAATAGTTATATTAATTATGCAAAGCAGCAGTTGCCATAAGTCGCAGAAATATTACTCGGAAAGATCCCTCGAAATAGCCGCTAAATCTTTCTAACTCAGCGCGTCACACAACTAATTTCACAAGGGTCTTCACACGGGTACGCCACATGATTTAGTAAGCAAATAAATAAGTCTGATGCAGAATGCACGCTCTTTACTTCACTTAGACTCCGCTTACCTATCGCTACCCCTACCAACGTTCTTACGTACGTAACTCTAACTGCATTCCAGGAATCTTTATGCTACTGCGTTCGCTAGTCGGCTGTTACTAATGACTTTCCTTTACATTACTCGTTAATGATCTTTTTCTACGGACAAAACTTACAACTCAGTCTTATTACATTATACATTGATTTAATATTCATAAATTGTTTATTGAAATTATTTTAGACCTTCCTGCCAATGATAACGGTATCAATTTACACAGCAATAGTATTTTATGTAATTATTTCACACATGTTCATAATTTAATGTGTTTCCGGACTTCTGTTTCCTTATTTGTGTTCAGACTCAAGGTTTTAATCTAGCATGTATAAATGACACGTTAAATACAGCACACTAAGTATGATCAAGTTTCCCCTTCTCGATTTAGCAACCTAGTTTATGAAATTAAATGCAAGTTATAAGTGGCAAGGCAGCACAAAACTTCCACCATAAATTCTCAGAAGTTTCCTTGAAACAAATTTCAACGTAAACGGACTGGCAGCGCTGTTTAATCCCCAAGCTATGATGTCGCGCGAGCTACATATATTGCGGATGTCTGTTTTCAGGCTTAGCGAAGAACTTTCAAAAAGTCGCTGCGTAGGAACAAACAATTCGAGAACTTTCTAAAAAATTTACAAGATTCTGTAAACATATTAAATACAGTTTAGTTCAGATGCAAGTATTGTTTCCAATACTTTGAACCTTGGATGAAAGTATTTATATTCAATTCATTACTAAGGATCTAGAGGCGTTTTACCACAGGCTGAAACGGCACAGACAGTAGCGGTTGAGTCACGGTTTCAATCCTATGAACTGGTCAATCTCACCGATAATTTATTTTATTTATTTATTCGCGGTTTCTCTCGTTATCAAGTAAACATCAGCCTGGGTTCTCAATATTACGATTTAAAATTCCACCAACAGAGCAAAGAGAATAGAGATAAAAA
The DNA here is from genome assembly GCA_030765065.1 of Deroplatys truncata. Classification (NCBI taxonomy): domain Eukaryota; kingdom Metazoa; phylum Arthropoda; class Insecta; order Mantodea; family Mantidae; genus Deroplatys; species Deroplatys truncata. The sequence continues at coordinate 93,539,855 of CM060979.1, forward strand.
TCTAAAGTGTTAGATTCATTTGACATTCTCTATCTTATATAGCTTACTTTTATCTCTCTTCTGCAAACCATTATCACAGCTTATTACTTTCTCTAACACGTACATAGTAGGTAGAGAAAGTATTGCATTCCACCCAAAAATTCTATACCGCGATATCACTGGAAATGCATGTTTTGAGGCCCCTGCATTTAAAAAAGCTGTTTGTGTGTGTCTATGAACAGTATAACTCAAAAACGAAAAGTCGGATACATATAATTTTGATATTCAAGTTCAGTAGCTTCCAAAGATGAGACACAAAGGTTTTCAAGAAAATCCCTCACTCCCAAACTACCCTTTACAAGGATCATTTTTGAAATTTTTTTTTCAAAACAATGACTAACGATTTTGATTGAAATAGTGCATATTAAAGATGTTTACACGACAAATAAAATGTATATCTTGAATTTTCTGAGAATAGTCTGTGAAGTCTACTTCATTCAAAAGGAATTTTGTGTAACCTTGTATAAGCGATAGACGAAAATGCACTACACAAAACATGTAGAGCTCTTTAAAACACACAATTTATTTTAAGTAATTTTTTATGGCATAAGCCATTTCCGAGATATCCGTTATTACGGTTCGATTTAGTCAGTACTTAGTCATTCTTTTAAAATCCCGTCTATTTTCAGTTGTTTCTGGAAAGAGTATGAATTTTAAAGCCAACATATAGCGTCCCGTTCTTAAAAATTCGACATCGCTGTTCCCTATGTATCTGTAACAAACTGTCATCGTAGCTATTTCTGCAAATGCGTAATCTCGATTAAAATGAAGTAGATAGAAAAACTAAGTTTTTGTAAGAATAATTTGTATACCCACTAATAAAGAGAGGGTAGAGAAGGCCATGTGGATGTAACACATCAGATTTGTATATGTGCTTCATTTAAGTTGAAATAAGAGTTTGCAGAAATGGTTTCATACACATTTCAAAGGGGATGCAGAAAACTCATGCAAAGGATCTAGTGGATTTCTATAAAACGCTGGCTTTGAAATTCCACACAGTTTGCGTGATATAGCGAGAAACAAAAGAATGCTAATCTAGCACTTTAAAAAGTGCAGGATTACGTATTGAAATTTTCAAACCAATAACAAGGAGTATCTCGTAATCGTTAATGCAACAATAAAAATTCGACAGCAGTTACACCTTTTAAAGAGAGTAACATTTATTTGTGTAGTGTTTCTTTTTTACTTTTCTGTTCTATCTCTCGTGGTTTACAAGTTATGCAAGCTAATAAAAACTTCATTCACATTTCCTGATTTCAATTTCCGCAACTGTTGCCAAACTGGATACCCAAAGCATAAATTAAATTGAATTGAGTTTTACTTATGGACGCTCTTTAACTGCTAATGTCCTTAGCGTCCCAGTCTATATTGGGCGTGAAAGAACGGCAATTTTGCTCAGAGGCCTCTTTATCAGGCCTGAGGTTCTTTTACGTGCCGTAAATTACGACACGGAACCACCGACTTTACTTACCTTCAGAAGGAAGCCATGCTAAGGATTTTTACGCCCGAAAAAATCCATCGCCCTCCGCCGGGCTTGAACCTGCGACCTCAGAACTATAACCTAGCATGGTATCTACTTCACCACGGAGGACGACATACCCGAGTCCGTTCATAGCCTTAGAACGCTACAATATTCGATAGGGTATATTTAAAATTGTGTAAGTGGCTTAGGTTTATCTTGTACATGTCGCTATTTAAATCAATAGTAAAAATGTATCGTAGCACATAAGTTGGAGAGAATCGCAAATTAATTCTAGTGACTGCTTGAGAATTAGATACACTCAAAATTTTCAAATATGGACATAAAATTGAAAAAATCTGATGTGATACATTCACATGGTTTCGTCTGCACTTTATCGTTTATTAGTGAGTATACAAACTATTTTTACAAAAGCTTATTTTTATATCTGCTACTTTTAATCCAAATAAACCTTTGCAGAAGTAACCACATTACACATTCCCTTATATACACAAAGAGAACAGCGATCAAATGTTTAAGAACTGGACGCTATATGCTAGGCTTAAATTTTCTTACTGTTTCTATGCAATAGTGAGAAACCACTAAATATTCATAGGACTTGAAGCAGTAATTTGTATCACAATAATGTAAATGTCAGAGTGTAGTGTGAATATGCATTGTTGTGTGACACTGATTTGAGATGTTTGTTGATTGTAAGCATTGTCGAGAAGTGGGTTTATACGGCCTTACTGAAACTGACAATAATAGCGTGCAATAATGTAGCGAGGGGGTGAGCTGTTTATCATTATTAGAGACGAGCAAATGACGTCAGAGTGGCGTGTTTTTCTTAGAATTTGCTGGAACATTTTCCCCAGAGCATATGTTTTCGTAATTTTCATTGGATATAAATATAGACGCTAATGTTGACGCGTTTTATTAACCAATAGCAGCTCGGTTATAATCTTTAGGCATATTGGGGCGAGGAAGTATAAATTCAGTGTCAGGGTCAAGTTTCACGTAGTTCAACGGAGGCATTCATGGAGTATGCGTCGCACGCAGTTCATCAAGGTTACGCGTAGCAAATTTATGAAAAATCTCTCGTGTCGTAAAGTTAATTACACAAAAAGTTGAAGTACGCGAATTAATAATGGGCAGTAAAGAAGTTATTATAACAGTTTCAGTTTGGCGAGTGTCAAGATTAATAGGTGAAAGTGAATAATGTGTTACGACAATAAAAGTGTAAAACAAATTCTTTTATCAGTGTTATCTTTGGATAAAAACGCCTTTCCGTTTACACACCTTGTACAAGATAAGTGCTTGACCGAGAAATCATAGCTAGCCGGAGGACAGTGAACCCAAAATTAAATACAATAACAGGCGCTCAGTAAAAGATAACACGAAGTGACCGCGACAAATTGTCTTTCATACGTGCGGCAGATAAAAATGAAGCATCTTCCAACTACCAACAAATAAACACTTCAGACTTTAAAGAATGACCAAGAAATTAACAATTCGAACCATTAATGACGGATCTCTCAGAAATGACTTATGCCACAAAGCTTATTTGAAGAACTGTGTGTTTTAAAGAGATCTACATTTTTGTGTCGTACGTTTTTGTCTATCACTTAACGTTTACCAGTTATAAAAGATTATACAAAATTCCTTTCGAATGAAGAGGACTTCACAGGCTAGTCCCAGAAAATTCAAGACATACATCCTATTTTCTATGTACATATCCTTAATATTTGGTATTTTAATCATAATTCTTGAGCCATTTTTCAGAAAATCAAAATTTTCCAAAAATTTTCCAAGTAAAGAGTGGTTTGGGTGGAGGGATTTTCTTGAAAACGTTTGTGTCCCATACCAGAAAGATACTGAGCTTATATAGCAAGTTTGGTACTTATCCGACTTTTCGTTTTTGAATTATGGTATTCACAGACAATCACACAAACGGATCTTTTTCTAAGATTCTGATGTGTTGCACTCACATGACTTTCTCTACTCTTGTTCAAACTATTTTTACAAACGCTTATTCTTCAACAACTCATGTTAGAGATATTGCTTATTGCTAATTTTCTTGTAGGTACAACGCGGAATATTATAGGTTTTAAGCCATAGTCAAATCTTTTAAGAGCTGCTTGCTATGTGGAGCATTTTATTCTCTTTGCATGTCCAGGACATAAAAAAACGAATAACGAATTTCCATTTGAGAAAAAGTAAAAGTATTGGAAAATTCAAACAAATAACAAGGAATATCTCGGAAATGGCTAACACTACAAACAAATGTACACGACATAAATTGTGTGTTTTAACGAGTTCTACATCTTTGTGTAGAAAACTTTTGTCTATCTCTTACGGTTTACCAATTATACAAAAGCCATTCAGAAAGAGGACGTGTTTGGGGGACATTTCCTGTAAATTTAAGATATACATTTTACTTATCATGAAAATATCTTAAATATATGGTATTTTAATCAAAATCTTCGTGTCGAATCTATGAAAGATACTGAACCTAAATACCAATTTTGGTATTTATCAGACTTTCGTTTTTGAGTTATGCTGTTCACAGGCTGACAGACACACGGGCATGTTTCCAAAAATGCTTTATTTGGATTCAGGGCACCTCAAAACATGTATTTCGGTGAATACTTGGTGTAAAATTTTTGGGTGGAACGAAATACTACTCCTTCTTACTATACGTAGTAGAGAAAGTAAAAATGCTTTCTTTTTATTCAGGGGCCTCAAAACATACATTTCCCATCAAATGTTTGGGTGGAATACAATACTTCCCCTACTTACTATATGCAGTAGAGAGAGTAAAAATATGGAATAGTATTGTAATAAAATATACCCTTAAATATGCAAAGAGTAAATTAGCAAACTTCTAATAGGACTTCATTAAACGTATAATTCCAACATTATAATAGGAAAGGTTTAAATTACTAGGTTTAAAGAAATCGACCCATGTATTATTGCATAAATGCGCTAAATGAAATACTGCCAGACAATTTTCTCAAATTCCTCAGGCTCCAAATTGTTCCTCCTTTCTGTAACTAAATGTATACCGAAAAATATAATTTGCTAACTGAAATACCCGGCGTTTCCCGTGCTTTGACAGTTTATCCCTACAACATTTAGCTTTAGGTTGCACTTACCCAATAGCCTTGTATTTCTTTCTAAGTATTTAAAATGTATTACACAAGATACTGAAACAAAGACTTCATTAAAACTCTCAGCGGTCTATAAAAATAATAATAAATAATAATAATAATAATAATAATAATAATAATAATAATAATAATAATAATGAAAAATCACTGCTGAACAACTACAAATGCCACAGTTTGTAATGATGATTTCTCGCGAATGCAGCTGGTGACTTCCACTTTGTCACATTCGAAATGCCTCGTCGTTATTTATAGAGAAAAATCATGGCTGAGAAGGAATATAGCAGTTTATCTAACATAAATATAACTGTTTCATTTTCAGTAACCAACATACTCTTAAATTACTAAGAAAACATACGAAAGACAAAAAAATCTAATGTGTTACACCCACATGACTTTCTCTATTCTTGTACAAACTATTTTTACAAAACGTTTATTCTCCATATGCTTCATGTTAATCGAGATATCGAGATGTTAATCTTATTGCTAATTTTCTTGTAGATGCAAGGGAAATTGGTAGGCTTTAAGCGATAGTCAAATATTTTAAGAGCTGGTTGCTGTAGAGTATTCCATTCTCTTTGCATTACCAGGACAAAAAAAAATGAATAACGAATTTGAGAAAAAGTGTAAGTATTGGAAAATTTAAGGGAATAACAAGCAATATCTCGAAAATGGTTCACTCAACAACAAAAATTATAAGACATAAATTGTGTATTTTAGCACGATCTACATTTTTGTGTAGTAAAAATTTTGTCTCTCTTGTGGTTTACCAATTATGCAAAAGTCGTTCACAATGAAGAATACTTTCGGAGACATTCCCAGAAAATTCAAGATATAAATTTCATTTGTCATGAAAATATCTTAAACATATAATATTTTAATCAAGGTCGTCAGAGCCATTTTTGACAAAATTCAAATTTTCGAAAATGTTCAATGTAAAGGGTAATCTGGGGGGGGATTTTCTTAAAAACCTTCGTGTCGCATCTCTGGAAGATACTGAACCTAAATATCAAGTTTGGTGTTTATCCGACTGTTCGTTTCTGAGTTATGCTGTTCACAGACACACGGACATGTTTTGAAAAATGCTTTTTTTGGATTCAGAGGGTCTCAAAACATATATTTCCGGTGAAATCTCGGTATCGAATTTTTGGGTGGAATACAATACTTCCCGTACTTACTATACGTAGTAGAGAAAATAAAAAAGAATAGCAATAAGAGGTAGTACTTCGTCTGGTTACCCATGCCTACTGTCATTTTATGTCACTCAATTTTGTTTCTATGCTTATATATGTAAAAGAATCACGAACTTCCCATAGAGAAAGAAACCCGCTGCTTGCAAAAGATGAGAAACTACAAATTGTAAGCGAATATCCGAACATCGGAGTGTGATCGCAGAATGAATGGATATGAACTTCGGCTTATTTATTACTCTTACGTTAGCAATGCTTGAGTACCATAGAAACTTTTGTAGAGTATTTTGAACGCTTTTGTGTTGTTCTGTACAATATACAATAAATAATTATATTAAGATAAAGAAGAATAAGACGTGGTATTTTGTTTGCTTTGATGCTGTTGCTGTTATCACAGTCCAATATTATAAGTTCGAAATGTTGTTAATTTTTACCAAGCGATTGTAGCCCTTTACATTTGCCCAATCGTAGCCACAGGTGGCACAGCTGTTATAATTTATTTATTTGACTGTGCTATTACTCCATGATCAATTTCAGAGAGAAGGTCAACGAATAATATTTGAACTCCCTGCTTCTTTATTATTTTATGAGGCTGTGAAAGCCTAAGTAATTATTCTTATGTTGGTAATATCCGATCTATTACGATTATCATTGAGAAAGATATAAATGGTCTTGGCAGCTTTTGTAGGCATTCCATAAAATTAAATAACTAATCGTGTAAATTGGGTGGAATTTAGAATTCTAAGCTAGACAGTAAGTTTTGCCTGTGTCAAAGCTTATCTGTGCCAAATTTGGTCGAAATCTGTGCAACGGTGTAGAAGCCTATGAGGAGCATACACACACATACACTGACTTTTATGTTCTTACTTTCCCTACTACGTATACTAAGTATGGGAAGTATAGCATTCCACCTAAAAATTTGATAACGAGATTTCCCGAATCCCAAAAAAGTATTTTTTGAAACATGTCCGTGCGTGCGTGTGTGTGTGTGTGTGTGTGTGTGTGTGTGTCTGAACAGCATAACTCAGAAACGAACAGTCGGATAAACACCAAATTTGGTATTTAGGTTCAATGTCTTCCAGAGATGCGACACGAAGGTTTTCAAGAAAATCCCCCCACGCCAGATTACCCTTTACATGGAACATTTTTCGAAAATTTTAATTTTCTCAAAAATGGCTCTAACGATTTTGATTAAAATATCAATTATTTAAGATACTTTCATGATAAATAAAATGTATATCTTGAATTTTCTAGGAATGTCTCCAAAAGTGTTCATTGTGAACGACTTTTGCATAACTGGTAAACCATAAGAGATAGACAAAAGCTAGTACACAAACAATGTAGATCGCGTTATAATCACAATTTATATCATATATTTTTACTTTCTCTACTACGTATAGTAAGTAGGGGAAGTATTGCATTCCACCCAAAAATTCGATACCGAGATTTCGCCGGAAATACATGTTTTGAGACCTCCTGAATCCAAAAAAAGCATTTTTGGAAACATGTCCGTGTGTGTGTCTGTGTCTGTGTGTCTGTGTGTGAACAGCATAACTCAAAAACGAACAGTCGGATAAACACCAAACTTGGTATTTAGGTTCAGTATCTTCCAGAGATGCGACATGAAGGTTTTCAAGAAAATCCCCCCACCCCAGACTACCCTTTACATGGAACATTTTTCGAAAATTTTAATTTTCTCAAAAATGGCTCTAACGATTTTGATGAAAATATTATATGTTTAAGATAATGTCATGAGAATTGAAATGTATATCTCGAATTTTCTGGGAATGTCTCCAAAAGTGTTCTTCATTGTGAACGACTTTTGCATAACTGGTAAACCATAAGAGATAGACAAAAGTTAGTACACAAACAATGTAGATCGCGTTAAAATACACAATTTATGTCCTATACTTTTTTTTGTTGAGTGAACCATTTTCAAGATATTTGTTGTTATTCCCTTAAATTTTCCAGTACTTATACTTTTTCTCAAATTCGTTATTCATTTTTTTTTTTTTTTTTGCATCTACAAGAAAATTAGCAATAAGATTAACATCTCGATTAAAATGAAGCATATGGAGAATAAGCGTTTGTAAAAATAGTTTGTGCAAGAGTAGAGAAAGTCATGTGAGTGTAACACATCAAATTTTTATTTTTATTTTGAAATAGTTCTAAACAACTGTAGGCTGCCAAAAACAAAGAATGCAAATTCAAAATAATTAAATAAAAAATTGATAAAAAATTTACAACAATACATTAAAATTAAAGAGAAGTATTCAACAACTGAAGTATAGAACATTATCAATGTCTGAACAAAAATGAATGTCTAAAAATAAAACGCATAGAATGAAATAATATAAGCGAATCCAGCCATTTACAAAATTATGGGCTAAAAGTGTGATTTCTAAATATAGATGTTGAACCTCTGAGTGCCGTCATAGCAATATGATATAATATATTTTTCTGAATGGCTGAGGTTTTAAGAAAATCAATCAATAGGCATGGGAGGATACCTCGGGTACCAATCATCAATCGTTTTACCTCAATTGACTTCAGGTGGTGTTTATCTTTGAAGAAATCTATTTTTGGTCTGTAGATGTTCTCTTCGTCCACCTCTATAGCTGGTTTCGTGATCCTCAAATCTACTGGTGGGGTCTATAATGTAACCATGAGAAGTGGGGTTAAATGCTATGATGTCTATTCTACGGCTACTGCTTTCGTTGGAGAGACCATGTACTTCCTCAAAGACAGCATAGCCTTTTCTTCTTAAAGCATTCGCCAGTAGATCTTATATTGTGATGGCGTGAGTTGCGGAGTAGTCGATGGTAAGGGCAGGCTCCTTGGATGTGTCCAAGAGTTTCGAACTCTCTGTGACGACGCCGACAGCCTCTGTTGTCCTGGAACCTACCCGGTGTATAACGCACAGCTGATTTATTTGCTGCCATCTTAATGCCTTCTCTCCATTCTTCGTAAGTCAGACCTCTGTGATCTCTAATTTGTTTATCGCCTGGAGTACATTGTTTGTATAATACAACACCTTTGCCTTTATGGTCCATTTTTCTCCTGCTGTCGATGAGTTTGCTTTTAATTGAGCACGCAATTTTCTTGTGTCGATATATCCATGTTTGTCAATAATGTTGTTTGCTTTTTACTTTTAGTGCTTTCAGGCTAGAAGAGGTCTCGTTTAAATTAGACTGGATTATTGGATTTCATTTACATATTGCATGCGTTAATATCCTGCAGATGTATCTCCTTAGCTGAGCACAATAGTCCTAAACCTTTGAATTTGGCATCTGCATAAAGCATATAAATAGGGATGTCATGAGGTAGTTGTATTTCTTTTAATGCTATCCTGATCATGATATCGGCATCGTTATGAGGAATCTCATTCGTTGCTACGGTTTGAAACGGACATATTAATGTTGGACATATCAGGAGTTTAGAACAACGTATTTGTTACGTGATTGTAAAAGTGGAGAATAGATGCGTGTGTTTTATGGTCTATTTAAGCTTGTTCAAGGTTGCTAGGGAATCAAGACTGATTTGATCTGAGAAAGTACTGCCAGATATTTAATGTGTTTCTCTTTTTAATGGATGGCATCATATTTTCTGGTGACAGAATTATGTTTTCTTCAGATAGGTTACCTTTTGAAATGCAAATTGTTTTGACTTGTTTTCCGATTTCAGTCAAATGTTGCATAGCTGATTAGCTAGGATTAATGCAGAGAATTTGAGGCAGTATTTTTAACACTTACATTATTTTAGTCAAATTATATAATGAAAAAAATGCAATAACAGCCTGCCTTAAAGCAATATGTGTATGTAATAACTTGTAAAATGTATGCAACAGTCGTTGTATATGTTTATATTATCGTATACATGTTCAATTATGTTAGGTGAATGTATTACGTAATTTAATAATGTAGGAGCTGTGAGAAATAGGTCAAAAGTTGTAACAATGAGGTAACAATGAAGTAACCTTGAGGCAATAATGAATTTGAAAGTTTAATAATACTACTTGTAATTATTGGAAGCAATAATGCAATTTTTGTGACAGTTTATAAAATAGCCAATCAACAACCAGAAAAAGCTTTAGTTAAATGAAAGTACTTTATTGGACTAGGATTAGCCAATCAGAAATTGAAATACAGAAATTTACAAATTTATGTGGTATAAATCAAGTCAGTTGCTTGTAGACAGCGCTCATATCCAGACGCGTTGGTTGTAGACAGTGTTCCTAACCGGACGCGAGATGCGTCCTCGAGAAATTTAATACGTATTTGTGTGAGGCGAAAATAGTTTACGTGTTAAAAAATGCAAGTAATTAATAAAAGAATCTCACAGCTCTCTATATCAATGAAGTGTTATTTAAATCGTGTCAAGAATTAATAAAAAGGAGTGAATTGAAAATTATAATCTATGTAAGCCTACATTCTTCAGCCGCACTACTCCCTGCTAAGAAATCCATGTCTCTAACAATAATACTGACGAAGCCGAGGCAAACAAATATATAATATTTAAAGAAACAGTCAAAAAATTACAAAGTTAATATTTTTTAAACATTTGGGGGGGGGAGGCAAAAGCCACCGGAAAGTACATTTGGGGCGAAGTCTACCGGAAACTTTTTACCATACGTGAGGTTGCAACTTCAAGTTCGGCTCCTCAGCAGTTGAAGTGCAATATAACTCCTACTTCAAATTGGCTCCTAAAGTGTGGGGCAAATAACGTAAACACAAAAATACAATAATACTACTACTTCAAATTTGTTTTTTCCTATGATGGCTAAATTATTTGCGAAACCTAACACAGCGGCAGGATCTTCAATGGGATTTAATTAGTAGGCATACTGTGTAATCATGCTTGGTTCAATGAGATCATTTAAAATATGATCTATTGAAAGATTAAATAATGTGATTACTATACCGAGTGATTCACCTGTAACATTATTTGGTTTTATGCAACCCGCAGATTACAGTCTAACCTGAAAACCTCGTTCCGAACCCATTCAGCAAACAGAACGATACTAGGCTTGATTTGACGCGATAGAACACGCCAATATTGCTTAGCGCGCGTGTAAATGTATGGTACAGAACACAAAACAAGATGGGCAATAAAAACATTTCTTGACCTTCTTATGTTTTTGTTTTTCTGTCGTTCTCTTAATTATAGTTTTTGTACCTTGTTATCTTTGACAGTCTAATTACAGGAAATACAAAAGAAAACCGTCTGATGCACACTGATTCGGGTTAAACTAAATACCTAGGCATGCAGGTATTCCTACAATGTTTTAAAATTTCACAGTTCAGATTATACTACAGAACAATATCCTAATTTTCAGGATTCATTTTAAAGAAAAGTATAAAAAATAGGTTGACAATCACCGACTATGTATCAAATACTTATTCAGCCACCCTTTCAGGTGAAAAAACTAGATTCAGTCTTTATAACCTAACACACTTCTCCTCAATATCCACTAGATAAAGCGTTTCCGTGTATGCAAGAAGTTGTGATGAAACTTCATTTAGCGAACAGCTGTTCGAAATGATGACCTCCTTCATTGATACAGATCTGTGCGTGACGTTGCAATAACTTGGCACGGAGTAACATCCGGGGTGTAATGGATCCGCAGCCTCACTGATTAGTTGCTCCGGCTGTTGTCTGTACGCTATTTGCTTTTAATTGATCTCATAGGAAATAGTCAAGTGGCGTGAGATCGGGAGATCTGGCGAGCCACGAAACAGGTCCTCCCCTTCCTATCCAGCTTTAAGGGTGTGTACCGTGAAGATAGTTTTGGACAGTGCGGTGGAGCACCATCTTGATGAATCCACATCCATAATTTTTCATTCAACAGTACATGCTCCAGCAACGGAGGGAGATCGTTTTGAAGGAAGTGAAGATGTGTGCTCCCGTAAGGTTTCCGATTAGGTGGTGCTACACCATATATTAATTACCCACTGGTCTTTGAAAGCTATCTGTCTTACCCAATGAGGGTTATCGACACTTTAGTAGTGCATGTTTTGGTAATTCACAATTCCATTATTGTGAATCCGAGATTCGTCTGAAAACAGAACTTTGGGGAGGAAAAAAAGACTATATCACGGTTTACACTGCGTAGTACCCACAGGCAAAACGTTACTCGAGCTTCAAAGTCTCGACCATGGAGTTCCTGGTGTAGCTGCAAGCGATAAAGGGAAATTTGTTGTTATGCAGTGTTCACATAACTGATGACTTGCTGATGTTCGTGTCCTGTGCCACGTGCTAATATGGGGATTATTTAAGACAGTGTCTAAAATCATCTCTTCATTATGGCCAGAAGCACTGGTGCTTCTCTAATAGGATCTGTCTTATCAAGTGCTCCTGTTAAACGTAAACGACGTTCAGCATTCCGAAAAGTGTTGCATGTTGGTTGTCTTTCTGGAAATCTACTTCCATACAGGCACTGGCCTTTAATGCATTCCGTTGAGCTTCTCCATAAATAAGTAGCATGTCAGCGTACTGATCACTGAAATACCCGAAAGCATTCGCTAACCACTTTGAAGGTTCCAGCTGCCAAACTGGAGTATAGAAAGTCCTCATTTTTACTTTCTCTACTACATATAGTAAGTAGGGGAAGTATTGCATTCCACCCAAAAATTCAATACCGAGATTTCACCGGAAATACATGTTTTGAGGCCCCTGAATCCAAAAAAAAACATTTTTAGAAAAAGGTCCGTGAGTGTGTAACTGTAAACAGCATAACACAAAAAAGAAATGTCAGATAAATACCAAAGTTTGTATTTAGGTTCAGTATCTTTCAAAGATGCGACACGAAGATTTTCAGAAAAATCCCCCGCCCCAGACTACGGTTTACATGGAAATTTTTTCGAGAATTTTGATTTTCTCAAAAACGGTTCTAACAATTTTGATTAAAATATCATATACTTAAGATATTTTCATGAGAAATAAAATCTATATATATATTGAATTTTCTGGGAATGTCCCCAAAAGTCCTGTTCATTCTGAATGGCTTTTGCATAACGGGTAAACCGTAAGAGATAGACAAAATATTTTACATAGAAAATTTAGAGCTCGTTAAAACACACATTTATGTTATATACATTTTTGTGTAGTGAACCATTTTCGAGATATTCCTATATTTATTTATTTGAATATTCCAATACTTAAACTTTTTCTCAAATGTGAATTTGCTATTCGTTTTTGTCCTGGACATGCGAAGAGAATCGAATGCTCCACATAGCAACCAGCTCTTAAAGTATTTGACTACTGCTTAAAGCCTACCATAATCCCCTTGTACTTACAAGCAAATTAGCAATTAGATTAACATCTCAATTAATAGAATGGAGAATAAGGGTTTGTAAAAATAGTTTGTACAAGAGTAGAGAAAGTCATGTAAGTGTAACACATCAGATTTTTAATATAGGTTGTCGCAGTTACTTCGTGTTATCTTATTGCTGAGCGCCTGTTATTACTTTCTCTACTACGTATAGTAAGTAGGGGAAGTATTGTATTCCACCCAAAATTTCGATACCGAGATTTCACCGGAAATACATGTTTTGAGACCCCCTGAATCCAAAAAAAAGCATTTTTGGAAACATATCCGTGTGTGTGTGTGTGTGTGTGTGTGTGTCTGTGTGTCTGTCTGTGTGTCTGTGAACAGCATAACTCAGAAACGAACAATCGGATAAACACCAAACTTGGTATTTGGGTTCAGTATCTTCCAAGGATGCGACACGAAGGTTTTCAAGAAAATCCCCCCACCCCAGAGTACCCTTTACATGGAAGATGTTTCGAAAATTTTAATTTTCTCAAAAATGGCTCTAACGATTTTGATTAAAATATCATATGTTTAAGATATTTTTATGGTAAATAAAATTTATATCTTGAATTTTCTGGGAATGTCTCCAAAAGTATTCTTTATTGTGAACGACTTTTGCATAACTGGTAAACCATAAGAGATAGACAAAATGTTACTACACAAAAAATGTAGATCGCGTTAAAATACACAATTTATGTCATATACATTTTTTTTGTTGAGTGAACCATTTTCGAGATATTGCTTGTTATTCCCTTAAATTTTTCAATACTTATTTTCTCAAATGGGAATTCGTTATTCATTTTTTTGTCTTGGATATGCAAAGAGTTATAATCTGTGGCAAATGTAATGGTGCTGCACCTAGCAACCAGCTATTAAGAGATATGTATGTGCTTAAAGGCTACTGTTTTTCTATATTGCCCTTGTAAATATATTTTCCCCTACATCTACAAGAAAATTAGCAATAAGATAGGGTCTGCAAATGTTTATCTCGATTAACATGAACTGGATGGAGAATAAGCGTTTGTAAAAATACTTTGTACAAGAGTAGAGAAAGTCATGTGAGTGTAACACATCAGATTTTTTTTTATTATTTTGAATTTTGGGTTCATTGTGCTCCGGCTAGCTATTATTACTCGGTCGAACAAATCTCTTAAACACGGTGTGTAAACGGAAAGGAGTTGTTACTAAAAGATAACACTGATAAGCGAATTTGGTTTTTACACTTTTATTGCCGTCACACTTTATTCATTTCACATAATTACTCTTGATACACGCCAGACTGAAACTGTTGTATTTTCGAATGTAACTATTATCACTTATTTGCCGCACATTATTAATTCGCGTATTTCACATCTTTTAACTAACTTTACGACGCGAGAGATTCTGTAGAACTGCGCGACGTTTAACCCGTGGATGATTCTGTTGGACTGCGCGACGTATAACCCGCGAATGATTCTGTTGGACTGAGCGTTACCCGTCTCTGGCTTTAGCTTTTTATACTCCCTCACCCTGATATGCCTAAACATTATAACAGAACTGCTATTGGTTAATAAAGCGCGCCAACATTAGCGTCTATTTTATATCCAAACAAAATTATGAACACATATGCTCTAGGGAAGATATTCCCTCCATTTCTAAAGAAAAGCACGCTACTCTGACGTCATTTGCTTGTCTCTTCTAATTGATAAACAACTCACCCCCTTACCCGCTCCTATTGTCAGTTTCAGTGAGGCCGTGTAAACTTATTTCCTAACAATGCTTATAATTAACAAACGTCTCAAATCATTGTCATACAATAATGCTAATTTACACTACAATCACTTTGGCATTTACAATGTTGTGATATAAAATACTGCCTCAAGGTATACCTACAAGGAATCATCGATAAAACATGTTAGATGTTCTGGTGTTTTGTAATTGTTTTTATTAATTTTATACGTTTTGAAATCTGCATTAATTGTTCAAAGTTTTGGTGTAGTTTCTTTGAGAAAATAATTACAATGAAACGCTGAGATTGAATACTGCAAAACTGGTAAATGAGCTGTCGTTTGTTCATTCGTATGCCTATTTGTTTTACTGCTACAGTTTTTTGGAGTGACAGACGAACATTGAAATCACTACTTGTACCTTGATGGATGAAAAGGACAAGCAAAAAATGTCCACGCACGTGCTGGTACTCGCACCGTGAACACGCTCGCAGAGACAGAAAACGTCAACTTAACTAACCGAGCTACAAACAGAATTCGCTTTTTCCGTTAAAACATGTGAGACAGTATTTTAATACCTGAATAATTTCAATTGTATTATATAATAAGTAAATTTAATAACAGCCCGCCTTGAAACAATATGTATGTAATAATTGTTTAAATGTATGTAACAGTCATTGCAAATGCTTATTTTTATTGTAAACATGTTTTATTAATGTTATGTGAATACATTATATACTTTAATAATGCAAGAGCTGTGAGAATAATAAGTTTTAAGTTGCTAAATATGAGGTAATAATGAGGTAATCTTTTGGCAATAATGAGTTTTAGAGTTTGAAATATTACTAGTCATGATTAAAGCAACGGTAAGGTAAATTCAGTTACAGTTTAAAATTAGCCAATCTATGGCAAGGAAAAAGTTTAAGTAAAATGCAGATATTCTATTGGACTATAATTAGCCAATCAGAGTCTTGAAATACCGAAGCTTACGAGTTTTAACCGTTGAAATTTGCTCAGATGTGTTCTCTACGTGTGAATCGTAAAATATGTAGTGAAAGTATTGAAGATTCTCACAGTTCTTAAAAAGTGTAGTTCTTTATAAAAATGTGCAAGAATTAATAAAAGAAGTGAATTTAAAAACTTAAATTCTGTGATGTCTACAATCATTGTCATACCGCGCCCTGCCTATGACACGTGACTCTACAAACATTACTGACGCAGCCGAGGCAAATTCAAACATAAATAATATATAGAAGCAGTGTTAATAACAAAGTTAAATATTATAGTATAAAACTTGGAGTGTAATAACAAAAACACATCTTAAAACCAGCTTTTCATACGTAGCAGCATATTACGTAATAACAGTAACTATTACGTAATCAACAAAATTGAAACCGACGCCCAAAGCGTGTTCCAGGAACTCCTTAAATGCAACTAAATAAATATTACGTAAAATACAATTACGTAAGCATACATCTTCAAGTTTAAACAATACGCAACAACACATCTTCAAGTTGGCTTCCCAAGCGTGGAGCTAAATAACGAACCTCAAGTTTAAACAATACGTAAGCACACAAACCTTCAAGTTTTAAAAACATATTTACGAGAATCAAAACTTCTTCACATGTAAGTACACATTGCATTTTCTCTCTCCTTTTTGTAGCTTAAGACGTTCATTTAACCTCCGCTCATTATAATTTACGTTACAGAACGTATGATAGTCATCGCATTGCTGTCGCATGCATTGTAACAGCAGCTATTAACCGCATGTTCTTGGAATAGACTAGCTCTTGCTGCTAAGGTCTGTTTTCCTTTGAAGAGTAGGCTGTATTTAAACGGCTACCTAACAGCCAGCAAGTATAGTAACATCGACCTTCTTGATTTCAAAGCACTGCTGTGCTGCATATCTCCATAAACAATAAGGGATAGGTGAACCACTTGGTATGTGGAGGACAAGAATCGCAGTTATTTCACTGCAGCGATGAATTATTTTCCTCAGGTTCCTGGACAACTATTTTAGTAAAGACTTCCGCCACTTCAGACTACCTCCTACCCTTACTGCAGTCCCTGACGGTGTACTCGTTCCTCACAACAAATATCGCAGTAATACTACTGCGACCTGTAAGGATAGCATATCTAATGTATTTAGTGGTTTCAGAAGAAACGAAAATATTGTTACATTCACATGCCTTTTTCCACCAACTCTTGTACGAACTATTTTTACAAAAGTTTATGCTTCTATCTTCATCTTAATTGAGATAAGCATTTACAGAAATGGCTTTATTATACAGGGTTATTCAAAAAAAGGAACAGGTATTAAATACCCATTTCTAATGAACGACCATAGATAGCGACACACACGACACACCATTGAATAGAGGAAAGTTCAAAGTTTTAAGCCTCACCTATTAGTTCCATTCAGTGCCTACAGCGGCGCTGTGTTTATTTACGAGAAAATGGTGACGCCACACGAAAAGTGGTTTTGTGTGCTGCATTATGCAAAGAATGAATTCATTGTTTCATTCCAGCGTGCATTTCGTTGTAAGTTCAACAACGAGCCGCATCGTCATAAAAAATTTACAATTGATACAATAAATTCGTAGAAGATGGTTGCGTATGCAAACAGAAAATCACTGGTCGTCCTCGCATAACAAATGGTGCTCGTTTTAAACAAACAAACATGTATCGCAAGTGTCGCCATCTATTGTTTTTCATTAGAAATAAATATTTAAACTCTGTTCCTTCTTTTTGAACAGTCCTATATATTTCCTTGTAGACACGAGCGGAAGAGGGGAATACAGTATGTATAAGCGATAGTCAAATCTCGTAAGAGTGGGTCACTATGTGCTACGTCCTCTTTTCATTACCACGAGAAAAAACGAATAGCGACTTACAATGTGGAAAAGTGCAAGAATATGAAAATTAAAATCAATAATACAGAATATTGTAACACCCCACGGGGGTGTTTACCCCCGCAGTAGGGATTACACAGGGGGGTTGGTAGCTCAGAGGTAGGGGATGCTTTGGTACTGGAATGGTAGGCAGGCCAGGGTAGCGTTCTAGGATAGGGGTATTTAAATAAAGCACAGGGGATGCATTGTCCCAATAAATTATATTGTTGCTTTAAATGTGCGAACAATTAGATCGGAGTGAAGCCCCGACAAGTCAATAGAAGTTAGGGGTGAAGCCCCGACAAGTCAATAGAACTTAGGGGTGAATTAACAGAACTCAGATTAGTCGCATGCTTACCTGTTGACTGGCGGCGACGGGTCTCGAAACTGATACCTAATCTGACGACTCTCTCGTAGCAACAATAACCTTTTGGCAACAACCACGAGGCAACTCACACTCACACAGCAACTCCCCCGACCGAGTCAAAGCCCTGTAGTATAAATACATACATAAGCGCTGACTCGGCGTAGTGCAGCGTGGACGAATTCTGCTAACCTGAACTTCACACTTCCTGGTATACGAAATATGTGCAATTCTAAAAGCTCTTCCTGGTCCGCTACAATATCTCTGAAATGGTTAACGTCACAAAAAATTTTATTTGACATAAATTGTGTTCTTTAACGAGATCTACATTTTTTGTGTAGTAAGATTTTGTGTATCTCTTACGGTTTATACAAAAGCCATTCAGAATGTACAGGACTTTGTAGAGTTATTCCCAGAAAGTTTAAGATATACATTTGCCATGCAAGTATGTATGGTAGTTTAATCAAAATCGTTAAGGGCCATTTTTTAAAAAATGAAAAACGACGAAGAAAATTCCATGTAAACAGTAGCTAGGATGGGGAGATTTTCTTGAAAATCTTCATGTCGTCCATGAAATACAATGAACATGAAAATTAAAATTGAAAATGAGCTTCATTTATGGACGCTCTTTAACTCCCGTAGTCCTTAGCGGCCCATTCTTTATTGGGCGTGAAAGACCAGAAATTTTGCTCACAGGCCTCTATCAGGCTTGAAGATTTTTTAAGTGCCGTAAAGCTACGACACGGGTCCACGAGCTTTACTTCCCTTCAAAGGAAGGATTTTTACGCCCGAAAGAAAATCCGTCGCCCTCCGCCGGGTTAGAACCCACGACCTGGGGAACTAGAAGTAACCACTAGACCACTGAGAACGACACAATGAACTTAAACACCAAGTTTGGTATTTAACCGATTTTTCATTTTCTAAAAAAGCTTTTTTTGGATTCAGGATACCTCAAAACGTGTATTTCCGTGAAAATTCGGAATGCAATACTACTTCTACTTACAACAGGTAAATAGTAGAGAAAGTAACAAATGGCATTTACAGCAAAAACTACGTGCAATTTGCACCAATATATTAAATAAGCACAAAAAGGCACGAATGTCCTTCTGTGGTATTAATCGATCATAACATATATAACTATATGTTTTATGCATATATGCCGCTTCAACACAAACATACATTTGCATACATTTTGTTAACACTGCTGATCAGCCTGCGTGGAATACTTGTCTGATTCATAGAAATGTTTGCTGTGTGAGTGGTGGCAAACTTAGAGAGAATGCGAAATTTTATTCTCTGTCATTCAGTTGAAAAGGGTTGTAAACTCCGATTCCTATCGGCAGTAATTGCTTCATGGGGTGGATGATGGCCCGACAATTCTTCCTCCGCTGATAGCGCACCGTAAAAAAAAAATCTCGTCACAGAGAGGAACCTCTTGTTTTTTTCATTGTACCAGAAGCGCTTGTTTTTGAAGTTACATACTCGTTTCGAACATGAGTGGAGAAAATAAACTCAAAGCTGGAAAAAGACCGGTAACTGTGAAAATACGAATGACGAAGCATTCAAAGAGAAATAAAATCTCCATTAAATGTATTCACATTACAGGAGTATTAAAACACGTTAACACAATGGGTTACACAATTAGCTAACTGAAAAATGTAGGTTTACTATATTGCTGCAAACACAATCAGCCCACAAGGAATTTATTAAGTGGGTTAAATTTACCAACACCTATATTTGCTGTCATAGGGTTTCAATTTTGTATCATAGGCTTGTATGATTAACATGTCTATCATAACAAATTTAAATTTGTTCATTCAAATGGTACCGTAGTTATGCATTCTAAACGCATCTTAGGCTGTCTTATATGATATACCACTTGTGTTAATTTCTTTTCAGCCATGTAAGTAAGACTTTCTTCGGATTTTTCTGTTATATATACTTGAATCTACAGATGTTTAAAATTTTAAGTTTTATTTCAGCAAAGCATGTGCTTTATTTTTTCCTCTTCTACTTACCTATTGTAATTGGAGGAATTATTGCTACTCTAAAGTTTAATACGAAATTTTTCCGATAGTATATGCTTTGAGACCGAATAAAAAATCTGATGTGTTACACTCACATGACTTTCTCTACTCTTGTATAAACTATTTTTACGAACTCTTATTCTCCATCTATTTCATATTAATCGAGATGAATATTTGCAGAAACGATCTTTTGACATGCAAAGAAAATTACATTTTACACATAGCGTCCAGTTCTAAAAATATTTGACTATCGCTTAAGGCATACTATGTTCCCCTTGTTTTGTATTTGCAAGGGCATTATAGAAATACAGTAGCCTTTAAGCATAGACATAGCTCTTAATAGCTGGTTGCTAGGTGCAGCACTATTCTCTTTGC
This sequence comes from Deroplatys truncata, assembly GCA_030765065.1. Classification (NCBI taxonomy): domain Eukaryota; kingdom Metazoa; phylum Arthropoda; class Insecta; order Mantodea; family Mantidae; genus Deroplatys; species Deroplatys truncata. The sequence goes on from CM060979.1 coordinate 93,560,385, forward strand.
CACAGAAAATACTCTTTGCATATCCAAGACAAAAAAATGAATAACGAATTCATATTTGAGAAAATAATTGAAAAATTTAAGCGAATAACAAGCAATATCTCGAAAATGGTTCTCTCAACAACAAAAAATGTATATGACATAAATTGTGTATTTTAACACGATCTACATTTTTTGTGTAGTAAACTTTTGTCTATCTCTTATGGTTTACCAGTTATGCAAAAGTTGTTCACAATGCAGAATACTTTTGGAGACACTCCCAGAATATTCAAGATATACATTTTATTTGTCATGAAAATATCTTAAACATATGTATTTTAATCAAAATTGTTAGATCCATTTTTGAGAAAATTAAAATTTTCGAAAAATGTTCCATGTAAAGTGTAATCTGGGGTAGGGAGATTTTCTTGAAAACCTTCGTGTCACATTTCTGGAAGATACTGAAAATACCAAGTTTGGTGTTTATCCGACTGTTCGTTTCCGAGTTATGCTGTTCACAGACACACACACAGACACACACACGGACATGTTTCCAAAAACATTGGATTCAGGGGCCCTCAAAATGTATATTTCCGGTGAAATCTCGGTATGGAATTTTTGGGTGGAATACAATACTTCCCCTACTTTCTCTACGTAGTGGAGAAAGTAAAAAGAAGTTATTTCCATTTTCTCTCGCTATTAGAGATAGTATTGCATTCCATCTAAAAATGCTATACCGATATTTCACATGCATGTTTTAAGACCCCTGAATCCAAAAATAAGCATTTTTAGAAAAACATACGTGGTTGCGTGTCTGCCTGTCTGTAGCATGACTGAAAGATGAAAAATTGATAAATATCAAACTTGGTATTTAAGTTCAAAACCTTCCAAAAATGCGACACGAAGTTTTTCAAGAAAGTTCCCATCCCGAACTATCCTTACATTGAATATTTTTAGAAATGTTTGATTTTATAAAAACTGGCTTTAACGATTTGTATTAAAATATCATATATTAAAGATACTTACATGACAAATAAAATGTATATATTAAATTTTCTGGGAATAGCTTTTGAAGTACTCTTCCTTCGGAAGGAATTTTGTATAATCTTGTATAACTGCTAAACGCTTAGCGATGACGAAATGTAGTATTCAAGAAATGTACATATCTTTAAAACATACAATTTATTTCAAATTAATTTTCTGGGCAGTTAGCCATTTCAGAGATAGCCGTTATTAATGGTTCGAATTATTCAATACATAGCCATTCTTTTTAAAGTCCTGTCGATTGTCTGTTGTTTCTCCGATTGCATCGAGTGTGGAACTTATAGGCCAGCATATAGCATCCAGTTCCAAAACATTTGACTATAGGTATTCCCTCTATATTTATAAAGAAATGTGCAAAGCAAATATTTCTGGAAAGGTTTATCTCGATTAAAATGAAGTAGATATAAAAATAAAATTTCGTAAGAATTATTTGTATACACATTAATAAGCGATAGAGGGTAGAAAAGTATTGTGAATGTAATATCATATTTTTACGATCCACGGACGCACGTATGTACGCGTGTGCGGATGCATGTGTGTGTGAACGGCACAACGCAAGAACGAAAAGATGCTTAAATACCGACTTGGTCTTTCAAGGATGCGACACGACGTTAGAGTGTGGGGTCTATTATGCTGAACCTCCTGCATGTTCTATGTCGTATCGAAATAAACTTTCATTATACATTTACATACTTCATTGTGGGTATAAGAAGGATACAGTGGGCTAAAGCATGTCCACATGTGATGGCTTTGAAATTTGTTCTGTTTGCATGACCGCAAGAACAAACGAGTGGCGATTTACCGCTTAAAAGTACACGTATTTTAAAAATGAAAACCAATAACAAAGAATATCTCGGAAATGGTTAACGTCATAAATATTTGTATTTAACATAAACTGCGTGCTTTAACGATATCTACATTCTTTGTGCAGCGAGACACACACTCTCTCTCTCTCTCTCTCTTCTCTCTCTCTCTCTCTATTATTGCTTGATATTATGGGGGAAAGTAAATGCCATTAGCCATGTTTTGTTTGGAGGAGACTATGATGGTTCATTTTAGGGTCAATTTAATTTTTACTTTCTCTACTAAGTATAGTAAGTAGGGGAAGTATTGTATTCCACCCAAAAATTCGATACCGAGATTTCACCGGAAATATATGTTTTGAGACCCCCTGAATCAAAAAAAAGCATTTTTGGAAACATGTCCGTGTGTGTGTCTGTCTGTGAACAGCATAACTCAGAAACGAACAGTCGGATAAACACCAAACTTGGTATTTAGGTTCAGTATCTTCCAGAGATGCGACACGAAGGTTTTCAAGAAAATCCCCCTAACCCAGATTACCCTTTACATGGAACATTCTTCGAACATTTTAATTTTCTAAAACATGGCTCTAACGATTTTGATTAAAATATCATATGTTTAAGATACTTTCATGACAAATAAAAGGTATGTCTTAAATTTTCTGGGAATGTCTCCAAAACTTTTCTTCATTGTGAACGACTTTTGCGTAACTGATAAACCATAAGCGATAGACAAAATTTTACTTCACAAAAAATGTAGATCGCGTTAAAGTACACAATTTATGATATATAGATTTTTTTGAGTGAATCATTTTCGAGATATTGCTTGTTATTCCCTTAAATTTTCCAATACTTATACTTTTTCTCAAATTCGTTATTCATTCTTTTTCTGTCCTGGTAATGCAAAGAGAATGGAATACTCGACATAGCTACCAGCTCTTAAAATATTTGACTATCGCTTAAAGCCTAACTTTTCCCCTTGCATCTACAAGAAAATTAGCAATAAGATTAACATCTCGGTATCTCGATTAACATGAAGCATATGGGGAATAAGCGTTTGTAAAAATAGTTTGTACAAGAGTAGAGAAAGTCATGTGAGTGTAAAACATCAGATTTTTTTAAATAGGAACCTACATTTTGTATGCTGTTTTCTCATTAGAAAATGGTTCGTAAAAAGCTGTTTAGTTTGTGATGAGAAATAAGGAAACAAAATAAAAAATGTTGATTCTCAATTATGAAACGTAACTTGACCCTCAAATGATCATTCATGGATGGCTCAAGCATTTATTGCGCTCTTCGTACACAGCCATTCAGAATTTGCGTTGTTATTTACGTTGGTGTAAGAACAATTGCAAAGTGTTTTATACAAATGTTGTTTAGTTTTTCGTGTGCGAGAAAACAACATAAAAATGAAGGTTCCCATTTAAAAACATTAAATGAATCCTAAAATGACCATCATAAGTCCTCCAAACAAAACACAACTAATGGCATTTACTTTCCCCCCATAATATCACGCAACTTTTACACAAGACATTTCTTTCTACAACGTTTAGTTTTGGAAAATGTTGTACAGTCTCAACTTAAATGATCCAGCCTATATATCCTAAATTTTCTGTGAAATCCTCTTCATCCTGAAATACTTGGTATAATTGGTAAACATTAAGAGATAGACAGAATCTCACTGCTCAAAAAATGTAGATCTCGTTAAAGCCCACAGTTTATGTCAAATAAAAATATTTGCGACGTTAAGCATTTCCGAGATATTCTTTGTTATTGGTTTGATTTTTTTCAAATATATATACTTTCAAGTGGTAAAACGCTACTCGTTCTTGTGGTAATGCAAACAGAACAAATTTCAAAGCCATCTCATATGAACATGCTTTTTAAAAATCTGACTATCGTTTTAGCTCACTATATCCTTCTTATACCCACAATGAAGTCTTAAATGTATAATGCGTTTTTCTCGATACGACATAGAACATGTATGAGGTTCAGCATACAGGACTCCACACTCTGATATAGGCGGAGATAAATGCACAAACTTGCTACAGATATATATCTGTATCGCACATGCTAACTTACTGATTTGACAAGAAGCTTCTAAAGGTAGTATGCGCTTAGTGATTGCCTTCACAATCATAATATTACTCCATTAAATTTTACGTTCAGTTTTCAAGAACTTCCTAAGTCTGGTTTGTTTTGCTGCTATAAAAATCTTCGTAAACGAAGATAGTTTAAATCCGTATTATAGGGTCCCAAGGTTGGGAAAGAACCCAAGTTTCGACACTCAACAAGGCATTGAAATTAGGATACGTGGTGAATATAAATTAACAGAACGCTGGCGCCTCACAGTATAGAATATTTAGGTCAGAGGGGGCAGACCTATGTGGAACGTCTATACTTTCGTAGTCTCGACCAGTCTTTTTATAAGTTATGAATAAGAAACTTCACCACTAGCCAGGTATGTAATAAGCTAAGGTATTTAGTGGGCGTAGACCCTTAGTATGGAATAAAAGGCTTGAGGCATGAGCAGGAACCTTACCCGGAGTATTCACTGCCACTGGAACCAGCACCTCTTACCGAGGGACTCCTAACAGAGCGCATTTTTATATCACGCGTGCAGCACTCGGTATTTTCCAGGTTGTTACAGTGTGCTTACTCTCAGGATATCTGAAAATAGCACCTATTATGTACTACAGAACCATGAGAGCAGTGACACAATAGCTTACAACAGCTGTCGTTAAGTACCGAGCAGACGGGTTGGGAGCTTAACTGCTCAGTACATAGGCGTGATGGGAACAACTGAAAGAGGAGCAAAGAGGAAAATTTTCACATCATTCATACTCTCTCACCACAGCAGTGGTCCTGTTGGATAGTTTTCATTTATCATGGAGGACAATACGCCAAGAACACCAACTAAGTTCAGCCTGTTTGGGAGGAAACATTTTATTACAGCCCAAGATAGTGGTATAAGTATTTAATTTATAATAATATATTAAACCATATAAAAAGTTTAATGTACAGTACCATTATTCGTCTTGCCATGCGAATCATGGAAAAATACCTAGGGGAAGAAAGATTACCTTTGTTGGAACAAGTAAAATGTACAACATTTGTGGGTGTAAGTGCAGCACTTTTTATCGTACTTTAATTTATTGTTTTGCTGAATTTTTTCATGCTAGTCATGCTTACAAATTGTTTATTTTTCCTTTGAAAAAACCAATCATCATGTCCTTATTAAATAATTTAAAATTCCTGGCTTGTACGAGTGCATCCTCCTATGATGTAATGCACATTTTAATCATGTCTGGTAATACTGAACATTGCTAATTGTATTTAATAATAATAGTAATAATATATTATCCCATAAGCAATATTCTTCCTTAAAACAACATGATTACACTTCAAATAAATTTGTATTGCAAAGTTACTCCTGCAGTCACAGGAAACGCCACTGAGTTTACAAACCGGCCTGTTGCTCATCTTTCCTTGTGGCAGACGCTAACGGGAGCGAAGGAGGTAAATCGGCTTCCTAGAGGTACACATTGATGATACCTAGCTTACAATATCGAGTTCAGTGTTTCATTATTTGCTTTCTGTCCATAGTTAGAGCACTGCTATTAGAACGTCTACAGCCAAATTCAAGCGCTAGGTGCCAAAAACTCGAAGATTTGCCCGCGGATTTTGAATCTGCCAGCCTTTCGTCTACACGCTCCAACTTTTCTATGAAACTGGTTTACACAGACACCACCCATAAGTTAGGGCGTTTATGGACCCCCTAAGATGCAAGTTTTCAATTTAACATACGCCTATAAATATAAAAATCCTCTGTGTAGGATTAAAAGTGGACAAAGAATAAAAGTAACACTACAAGAAACAAAACTCTTAATAAAATTACGGCCCTATGTTCCCTTGCAGAAAATACAGCCAGCTACAGCTAACTAATGCAACATATTGTCAAATAAAAATTCTATTATTTTTTCATGATTAGATACATAAAATAAATATACACCAAAGAGCGTACAAAATCCAGAAATGAAATGCATACATTACTATTGTGGCATAGCTTCAAAGGGAGTATGTTACGGGAAGTAGCTTTTCCACATATTGTCGGCAAGATATGAGAGCATCATGCTTGGCAAGGGAATAGCGTGCGCACAAAAGGTTGAAAGGAAAATATGTTACTGCTTAGGTAACTAAATCATTGTGTTTATTCTTTTACATAAGTTTACATCCATGGGATACGTTATAAATTCCCTGAGCCGGGAAAATGTATATTCCCGTTTTACATCGCTCAAGATCACACAAAGAGACACTCTTATTTCCTTTTGTGTTCTTCCTCACCAACTGCTATAAATGGCCGTAGCCAAGCCTGCTTCCCTTTCTCTGTTCTCTTCCCAACAGTCACGTGATATGAACGATTGGTTCGCCCAGCGAGACATATATAACAAACCTGGCCTTATATTTAACAGATAGCACCCATCCCCAAAACAATTGGAACGAATATGCCAACTCTTACCGATCGGTACGGATCAGGCGAAAACGTGTTCCCGCATTCGGGAGGTCCCATGTTCAATCCCCAGCGGCCGCCCACTCCAGCCCATGGTTTTTCATGGTTTCCCCGGGTCGGTTTTTTACCACAACTCTCCTCCCCCTCATTTCCTGTACCGCTTATCTTCCTTGTCATCTGTTTCAGGGTTGTAGGACCAGGCGACGGTATTCGGCGGGCTGCGGCTGGACGGTGGCTTTCTTTCTGCAAAGGTTTCTTACCCGACGTTGCTACGGTACCGTTCAGTTAGGTCTCTCCTCCGATGGGCTCCACCCCGAGAACCCTGGAGGTTGGTGGCTCGTGGGCAGGGACTGGGCGGGGTCAGATGGTTCTATCTGGAAACGTTAAGGACCCCGTCCATGCTTGCGCCCTTCGTCGACCTGATTTGGTCGCCCTTCGGGTCTCTCCCCTCATCCCTTCCCCCAGGAGTCACGTTGGAAGCAAAAAGGCCCGTTACGGCCTACTTGCGGTGCTCTACCCCGGTTTTGGGGGTCCCTCCGTGATAGGTGCCTTAACCTTTATACCAAACCCTTATACGTTACACTTTTAAAATACATTGCCCTTTTGTAGCATCCTTCGTTTGTAACTTGGTGTGGGTGCCACGATGCTGCCTTTGTGTGTACAGTCGAGAGTTCCATTTCGTGCCAGAACAATTAAATTTAAAGTCGCTTAAATGCAAATACACAATTTCGCTAGATTTACCAGAATGTAAAAGAACCCTGTGTGACAAAACTGCGAAACACCGATGACGCTGATATGACCTGAATTTACTAGCATTATAAAAATTAATTTAAAAGTTGGTTTGCAATAACTCACGATAAACGCCAATAACTTGTTTACAACCGTATGCCTAGCTGTGTAAATTTTCTTCTTCTTTCTTTCTGCCGGAAATTCAATACTAATGGCCAGAGAAAACCAAAAGCCATTTTACCATGAAGAAGGTATCCATTCTGGGTTTCTCTTATTATACATCCTAAATGCACAAATTGCCCATGTGTTATAGTAAATCGTCCTTCAATTACACGACAAAATGCACAAAAAATGATGTAATTAAAGCGCACCAAAGAAGTATTTTATTTGTAATTTGGCTTTAACTCTTTTGTGGCAATTATATTTGTGGCAAATGAACAAAGTCACGCTTCACATATTTAATGCTTAATATAAATAGCTTTCACCTAAGTTTTAAAGTTTTACACCGATAAATCTGTTTGATTCTATTAAGCATTATTCACTGGTGTTCAAGTTTGCAAATAACAATGCAGCTTAATTGCTATAAAGTACACACTTAAAATCCTTATTTTATATTAGAAAACAATTTTTAAAACGGCTGGCCCCGTAGCTCAGTTTGTAGAAGATCTGCTTGCTATGCGAGAGGTCCCGGGTTCGATTCCCGGCTGGGAGTGGGAATCTTTTTCGAGCCAAGATTATTCCTATCCACTCCAGAGTCTGAAAGTATGAATGAGACTGTGAATGTGTATGTTATCTAATGATTAAAACCCAAAAAGTTCAAGAAACCCAGCGACACAAGAATGCTGAGTTAACACTATTGCCAATAGGCAATAAGTTCCAAAGGAAAGCGGTCGATAAGACCAATGTAGTTAAAGGCGGGGTATAAATGAAACTAAAAACATTTAAAAACTAAAATTTCAGTAACTCCTTTATATATCTGGTAATTATAAACAGATGATACACTCCTGTTTTCCGACATTTGACTAAAACTAACGATACGTTGTAGAGACCCACTGATTACATCAAATGGTCCCTTATTGTGCGAGCTGCAAAGTGAACTGAAACAGTCACTTTGGGCTATCAAGTCCCTTTTTATGGAAAGCTTGTCTATATATTTTCAAGTTTAAAGACATAATCTAGCTAAATAGGAACTGTTATGAACACTTTCAAAGAATATCTAACCTCTGCAATACAATAATAATAATAATAATAATAATAATAATAATCCCAGCAACCGATACGCGGAGGTGATGTGGCCAGCATCACGCATCCCCAGCTTTCGTGGCTGGAATTGTTACCTATCGCAACTCCTCAATTTCTTCAAAATGCTGAGTGGGCACCGGTCTTGTACCCGGGACTTAAAATCCGCAGCCTCTACCACATAATACACGTTTTAAATCAATGCTGTCTCTGTTCACACTCATTACTACTGCAAAACGTCATTAAGTGACTGGACTTTAGTTGCATGTACTTGTTCAATGTGATCTTCATTTGCGTGGAACTCGCCAATAGCTAAGGGCATTCAATTAAAACATACAAAGGTAGCAAGTAAACAGCAGAATCCTAATTAATCTGCCTATATATGTATTAACCGTTTATTACAATAAAATTAAAATTGATTTATACGAAGTAGATTTAACCCTGTCATATGCTTTAAAAACATAAATAATCATATCCAAATACATACCTGAATTTTTTCAGCAAAAAATAAACAAAATAAACCCGATGAAAATAAACCATGTTATTAATTGTTGTTGTTACAAAAGTCAGTTTACGAAAGCTTCTTTTCTCCACTTTCATAAGGAATAACAAGAGAGATTATATAAAATGTTGAAAACATTAGAAGCGCAGACTTTACTTTCTTTGCCGCTTATCCTCTAGGTAGAAAAAGCGTCCAAAAATAAGGTAATCCGGAAATACTGATGCAGTAATTTGTATCACAAATTATTTAAATGTAAAGAGTGATTATTGTATGAATATGCATTATTATGTGACATTGATTTGAGATGTTTGTTGATTGTAATTATTGTTGGGAAGTAAGTTTATACTGCCTTACTGAAACTGACAATAATAGCGTGCAATAATGCAGCGAGGGGGTGAGCTGTTTATCATTATTGGAAACGAGGAAGTTACGTAATGTTGGCGCGTTTTCCTTTAGAATCTTCTGGAACATTTCCCTAGAGCATATGTATTCATAATTTTCATTGGATATAAAAATAGACGCTAATGTTGGCGCGTTTTATTAGCCAATTGCAGCTCAGTTATAATCTTTAGGCATATCGGTGTGTAGGAGTATAAAAGGTAGGTTAGAGGTAAAGACCCCGTCAGTTCATCAAAATTCTTTGTACACTACACGCCTTCAGTCCGTCAGTTCGTCGAAAATATTTGTATGCTACACGTCGCCTTCAGTCCAGCAGAAATATTACACGTCGGCTATCGGTTCGCAAGTTACGCGTATCAGAGTTATGAAAAATCTCAAGTATTGTAAAGTTAATGATACAAAAAGTTGAAGTACGTGAATTAAGAATAATCAGTAAATAAGTTGTTATAACAGTTTCAGTTTGGCGAGTGTCTAGATCAATGTGTAAATGTGATAGCGACTGTGTTTCGACAATAAAAGTGTAAAACAAATTCCTTCATCAGTGTTATCTTTGGATAAAAGATTCCTTTCCGTTTACACAACCTGTATAAAGAGAACTGCTTGACCAAAAGATCATAGCTAGCCGGAGGACAGTGAACAAAAATTAAATAAAATAACAGTAGCATTCTTTCAAACGAAAACTAATACTGCCGCAAATTGCTAACACCAGATGGAGCTAACAAACCTAACAAATGAATCACGTCACAAGATGGCTTCAACACGTTGAGTAAACACTCATACACAAATAACATTATAAATTTACCATCGCAAATTGGCTCCCAAACGTGGGGCTCAACAAATTAAATAAAAATAAATAATGTTACTTCAAATTGGCACCCAGAACGTGGGGCAGAGTGACCAGGAAAGGAGTGAAATAACCAGGAAGGGGCGAAGGAACCAGGACGTGAAGCGAATGGAGTAGTGAACTGAACTACAAGACGCAGATTCCAGAAACAACTAGAGGAACGACAGACGACGCGGATGAGTGGACACAAAAACATCGAGACGACGCAGATTCATCATAATACAACGCAGAAGCGACATATAATCTAGGAGAGAGGGGCAGAAAGTTGGACATCAAAGCTACATCAGCAGATAGCATCAGAAAGATTAGAAAAGTGTTATGTTAATTCTAAAAAAAAAGGGTAACAAAATTTAAATGTACCTTAGGAGCGGTAGGATAAAGAAAACAATGTCCACTAATAATACAGAAGAAATAATTATGGAGGGAGATAGTGTAACAGTTAGCTGTAATTCAATACAGGTTACAGAAAATAGCTCAAACAATGTAGGATTTGAGGGAGAAAATGTTAGTACAGAAAGTGAGAATAGAATAGCAGGAAATGTTAACTTTGATGCCAGTATGATGATGGAAATATTGAGAAATTTTGGTGAAGCATTAAATAATAGTGTTACGAGTACAAATCAATTATGGGAAGATATTGGTAAGAATATTGAGAAATTAGAAATGAAAATAGATCAAAATAGGGAAGATATGCAAAAGAGTCATAGGGAATTAAGGGAAGATATTGGTAAAAGCTTAGAACAAAACAGGGAAGAAATTGAAAAGAAATTCATGGAGCTAGATAGTAGTATGATGAGAATGAGAAATGAAAATCAGGAAATGATAGCAAATGAAATAGGTGAAGTTTCAAAGAAAATGTCAGAAATGAGCAGGGAAATATCAAACCAAAAAAGTGAGGTTAATAATAAAATAGAACATGTTGATGTAAAATGTACAGAATTAGGTAGCCGACTGAGTAGCATTTCAAGTGAGTTAAGAGAGATGATGGAGGCTACAAATGCAGATTTAATTCAGGTGCAAGTTAATTTCAGAGGGGAAATATCTGAAATTCAGAAGGAGTCAGAAACACAGAGAAATAAATTGTCTGAAGAAGTAAAAGATTTGTCTAAAGATTTGAATCAAAAGCTAACTTCTGAAATTAACAAACACCAAGCTGTTCAAAATGAGAATAATAAAAAATTGGAACAGACAATAGAAAATCTGCAAGGTACTGTAAATAGGTTAGAATTTAATTCAAGGGTAAATATATGTGATGTTAATGTATCTGTACAAAATAATGATAGAGGTAGTTCATCAGGTATGACAAATAATGTGAGTGATGCTGCAGCTTCATCTATAGCTAATGCTGAAACTCAGAGTGCACAAGTAACATTAGAGAATTTAAATATGGGAGTAGGGAATTTGCAAAATTACAATCATATCTTAAGTGATTTTCCACTTCCAAACTTTAATGAAAACTCCAGTCCAGTACAGTTTATTGCAGACTTATCAGAGTATTTTCAAATTAAAAAGATACCTGAAGCATTAAAAATGATAGTTGTCAAAAGATGTTTGGACCAGAAAACTCTAGATTGGTCACAAATGGTATCAGGGGGTGAAATTTTATATGAATCCTTTAAGAGGTTATTCATGAACAGATTTTGGAATGTTACGGTACAGCGCAGAATTCGAGCAATGCTTAGTCATGGTCAATTTGATCCACGAGAGGGAATATCAATGACTGATTACTTACTGAAACATGCAAGTCAGGTTAGGAACTTGTCACTTCCAATCAATGAGCAAGATTTTGTGAGTTTGCTCACAAGGCATTATCCTTTAAGGATACAAAATTACTTATTAATTGCAAAACCACGTAGCATCTATGAGATGACAGAATTAATGACAGCTTTGGAACAACAGGAAGAAGATATATCTCGAGAGTGGGAGCATAGATTTTTAGATGTGCGAGATAGACGAAATTACCAAGGTAGTTATCAGCAAAGTAGAGGACAAGACAGGCGTCATGAGAATAATACCAGACAACGGTATCAATCATACGTTCCACAATTTGAAAGATCGAGGATAGATGGGAGACCAGGTCGACAGGAACAAATAAATTATGTCAGGACAGAAAGATTGCCGGAAAGAGGGCAAAACTATGGAAGGCGGTACATTAGACAAAGGGGAAATTTCACTCGCTGGAGGGAAACCAATAACCGGGAAAGATCTGAGGAACGGCAAGAAAATTACGTACCAAGGGGACATAATTTCAGAAATCGAGGATTTCGAACTCGAGGAAGGGGAACTCAAAACAATGGTAGCGACAATGAGATAGATTTAGCTCCTGTTAGGAATGGCAGTCCCGTACGTGAACATGGAAATAACCAGGAAAACTGTTAATAGGCTCCTGTGTAGTAGGTTCTCAGGACGTCTTTAATAATTCAGTATCCATTACCAATACAAACAATATGCCTACACACACACCCTGTAATAAGATTACAGCAACAAAAGATAAGGGAGAAAATTTCGAGTCACCTCATGTTAGGATGGAAATTGCGAAGAAAGAGATCATTGCAACTATAGATTCTGGTTCGTCAGCTTCAATTTGCTCGCAGAAATTTTACATAAATTTGATTAATGAAGGTAACAAAATTATGGCTCTTCCCACTAGTAATTTAGTTTGTCGTGTTGCAATCGGAAGAACGACACAGGTCATAAAAACACAAGCTCTACTTAACATACTTATCGGCGGAGAGAATTTTGAGGTTATGTTTCTAATTGTAAACCATCTGATTTGTGACATAATTATAGGATGTGACTTCCTACATGAATATGAAGCACGTATAGATTTTAAACATGAAGAGTTAAAAATGACAAAAGAAGATAGAGAAATAAAGGTACCTTTTATAAAAGAGAAAGTTTCTGTGATTGAGATGACAAAGGATGAGAAAAATCTTTGTGACCAAGAGTTTTTTGTGCAAATAACAGAGACTGATACGAATAGTCAGATAAAGCAGGTAGTCACAGAATATGAAGGGAACACCACGCCATATTTTCAACAGCTAGCAGAAATGCCAGAGAAAGTAGAGAAATTTACAATCCAAACAAAAGACGACCATGTAAGCGAGACAGACAACAGCTGGGAAGAGAAGAGAAATGAGGAAATAATACACAAGTGTGAAGAAGCTTATAATATTACGATAACGCAAAAACAAATCCTTCATGATGTTTTGATGAACAATAGTTCAGTATTTAGTAATATCCCAGGCAGATGTAATGTATATCAGCATACATTTCAAGTAGAAGACGTACCACCATATAGGCACAAGTATGACAATTTACCTATAAGTCTTCGGGACAAAGCTAGACAACTAATAAATAGCATGTTAGAAAATGGGATTATTGAGCAAAGTAATTCTCAGTATATAAATTCAATCTGCTGGAGTATTAAACGAGATGGTAGTTCGAGATTACCTTTAGACGGTAGATATGTCAACAGGTATATGAAGCCAGATCATTTTCAAAGTGAGGGAATTGAACAACTAATTACGAAACTTTCAAGAGGGAGATTTCTGACATCCATTGACCTCACTGCTTCATATTGGCAAGTGGAATTAGATCCACAAGTGCGTGATTACACTTCATTTCAATACTCGGGGATCCAGTATCGTTTTTGTGTAAATCCTTTTGGTTTAAAAAACTCAGGAAGTGGATTTTTGAGAGCCATTCACAGTATCTTTGGAAATTCTGCAGATGACTTTTTAATAAAGTATATTGATGACTTCCTAATCATTAGTCAAACATTTGAAGAACACATGAATAATGTCCATTATGTGTTAAATAAACTGCAACAACATGGTATGACTGTGAACATAATAAAATCAAAATTTTGTGTCAAGGAAATAAACTTTCTGGGTTACGTAGTGGATGAACGAGGTATAAGACCTGATCAGAAAAGAATAGAAGCAATAATGAAAATTCCATCACCAAGGAACGTAAAACAAATTAGACGTCTCTTAGGGGTATTGAACTTTCAGAGTAAGTTCGTACCAAGATATTCGGCTGAAATAGAACCACTGCGGCAGCTACTCCGAAAGAACAATAAGTGGAGATGGACAGAGGATCATCAAAAATGTTTTGAGAGAGTAAAAGAACTCTTTGCCAAGTCCATATTACTCGAGAGGCCCAGGGAAGATTTGGAATATGAGATTTATGTCGACGCATCAATGCAAGGATACGCCGGAATTTTAGGACAGCGAGACATCAACAATGACTTTCACGTCATTAGTACAGCTTCTAGAGGACTTACAAATATTGAGCGGAATTATTCAGTGACTCAGCTAGAAATTGGAGCACAATATTTCTCATTAATTCGTTTTAAAACCTATATTTATCAGCAAAAGGTGAAAGTATATTCAGACCATATCAGCTTAACTTTCATACAACGGTGTAGATTATGTAGTGGAAAACTTGCTAGATACATTCATGCAATATCTGCATTCAATATTGAGATTATACACATTCCTGGCAAAAATAATACCTTCAGTGATTAAACTACAACCCACAAATTCCTGAAAATATTGAAAGGCCTAGAAATGAAGTCAAAATATTGACAATTGAAATTCCTTTAAGCAAAGAAATGATAAGAAAATTGAAAAATATGGGTGAAATTCAAAATGAGGACGCAAAATTATTTGAACTTAAAGAAAATGCACCATTAATTGAGGAGGCAAAGAAAGAAATTGTAGCAATTCGGGATGGGACATTATATAAGAAGCATGGAAAAGAAATGCCTAGTTGGAAGGTAATTGTTCCGAAAAGCATGGAAAAGGAACTAATTAAGAATTTTCACGAAGGGTTAGCACACTCAGGGACGGACCGGACAACTTCTATGATTTTAGAGAATTTATACATATCCAAATTGCGTCAGAAAGTGCGGAAATTTATATCGTGCTGTAACCTGTGTCAGAAGGCAAAGCAAATAAATGCAGCATATGCATTTAAAACTAATTCGGTTATAAGGGATAAGCCGAGATGTGTAATTAGTATCGATATTCATGGTCCGATGCCTCCAAGTCAATTTGGAAACAAATATATATTTGTCCGTTATGATATATTCAGCAAATATGTAAGAATTTACCCTTTGAGAAAACCTACAGGTTTAGCATGTTTGAATAGACTACTCAAGTCATGTGTGATAGAAGAAGGACCTATTCAATTTGTATTGAGCGATAATGCTTCGTACTTCACAGGAAAAAAATTTATGGATGGACTGAAAGAAAATGGCATTAAACAATATTTTTCGTCAAGATACAGACCGAACTCCAACCCAGTGGAGAGGGAAATTAAGGAAATTTCAAATTATTTAAGGGTGCTGTGTCATCGAAAACAAACCCAATGGTATGGATACGTGAATTTCGTTCAGAATCTACTAAATGAAACCGCAAACAATGTGACAGGATACAAACCATGTGAACTTAAGTTAGGAAAGAAGATCAATACAATGTGTAAGAAAATTCCAGAAGCCATTCCAGATGCGCACTCGATACCACAAACAGAAGAAGAGATGTTCCGAAAAGCATTCGAGAGGATGAAGAAAAAGGCCATAAAAAGAAAAATTAAACATGAAGAAAAGAAGAGAAAGGAATGGAGGATCAAAATAGGAGATGTAGTTTTGGTTAAAACCAAGAAACTGTCGGGTAAAGCAAATAAACTTTATTGGCGAATGTTTCTCAAATACCATGGACCATATGAAGTTTTTGAAGTATATGGAACAACTACATATGAGTTATGTAATCCAACAACTCGAAAAAGCATTGGAAAGTTCCATATTGAGATGCTGAAACCATACAACAATGAAGATAAAGGTGAAACAGAAGACAAAGATGATAAATAGTAAATGCTGGATAGTTAAAGAGGAAATGCAGAGCAATGTATTGGAACGTAAGAGGGTTAATTATGTATGTACGTCATAAGAAAGGAGAAATAAATTTTGGACATAACCAAATGTTTAAAATGAAAATAACATTTTATTAGTAACTGTAACAGCATTTTAAATAAAGCATGATGTTATATTAAAGTAAAGGTACGTAAATATAATTCCAAGAGTATTGTGAATATAATGTACAAAACAACAAAAATGGGGTAAAAATAATTAAAAAAAAACAAAAACAAATACTTATGTAGCAAACAGAACATGTGAAACAGTGTCTAGATTTAAGAGATGTAAATATATTTGTGCAGAGGGTGAATATTTTAGTAAATATGTATAGTAATTACAAAAATTCTTAAATTCACAAATTTTTGTCAACAACTTAAGAAAGTAAACAATTTTGTAACAGTAATTAAATAATTCAGGGTACCGTATTTGCTATAAAAAATTTGTAATGTCAGATTAATATCTAAACACATTAAACCAGAGCCAGTAAATAGTGGCGAGATAAAGGAAAAACATATGTCGTGTGTTAAATACGTGTGAAGTGTTAAGTGAAAGTGATAGCGTGTGTTCCAAGATTTAGGAGACTAAAAACCCAATTATAAAATTTCCAAACAAGTTGTAAATATTTATAATTATGTTTCTAGTGGGGCATATGATGCAGTAATTTGTATCACAAATTATTTAAATGTAAAGAGTGATTATTGTATGAATATGCATTATTATATGACATTGATTTGAGATGTTTGTTGATTGTAATTATTGTTGGGAAGTAAGTTTATACTGCCTTACTGAAACTGACAATAATAGCGTGCAATAATGCAGCGAGGGGGTGAGCTGTTTATCATTATTGGAAACGAGGAAGTTACGTAATGTTGGCGCGTTTTCCTTTAGAATCTTCTGGAACATTTCCCTAGAGCATATGTATTCATAATTTTCATTGGATATAAAAATAGACGCTAATGTTGGCGCGTTTTATTAGCCAATTGCAGCTCAGTTATAATCTTTAGGCATATCGGTGTGTAGGAGTATAAAAGGTAGGTTAGAGGTAAAGACCCCGTCAGTTCATCAAAATTCTTTGTACACTACACGCCTTCAGTCCGTCAGTTCGTCGAAAATATTTGTATGCTACACGTCGCCTTCAGTCCAGCAGAAATATTACACGTCGGCTATCGGTTCGCAAGTTACGCGTATCAGAGTTATGAAAAATCTCAAGTATTGTAAAGTTAATGATACAAAAAGTTGAAGTACGTGAATTAAGAATAATCAGTAAATAAGTTGTTATAACAGTTTCAGTTTGGCGAGTGTCTAGATCAATGTGTAAATGTGATAGCGACTGTGTTTCGACAATAAAAGTGTAAAACAAATTCCTTCATCAGTGTTATCTTTGGATATAAGATTCCTTTCCGTTTACACAACCTGTATAAAGAGAACTGCTTGACCAAAAGATCATAGCTAGCCGGAGGACAGTGAACAAAAATTAAATAAAATAACAGTAGCATTCTTTCAAACGAAAACTAATACTGCCGCAAATTGCTAACACCAGATGGAGCTAACAAACCTAACAAATGAATCACGTCACAAGATGGCTTCAACACGTTGAGTAAACACACATACACAAATAACATTATAAATTTACCATCGCAAATTGGCTCCCAAACGTGGGGCTCAACAAATTAAATAAAAATAAATAATGTTACTTCAATACAGGTGAACCAATGCAGCATGTGCACAAAAATGCTACGTGCGCGAGTGTCAAAATGTGTCGAATAAATACCTACCACACTGCATCTTCCAAGAATGCAAGTCCGAAGATTTTCACAAAATTTCCACATTACATTTTACATCTACGTGAAAAAAACAGTTTTTTACAGACTTTTATTAAAATAACCAGTTTGAAACTGGAATAACTTAATCTTCAATTTCTTACACATATCCTATGAAGTCGCCTTTATTCTTGTTTCACTTTTAAGACGGGGGAGCCCTAACATAAACACAAAAATTTAGGACAGGATACACACGGATCTCGTTAAAATGAATACTAATTTATATGTTATTAGAATGTGTTTGACCCAACTTCAGAGTTTCCAGCTGGTCATTGAATTTTCTAGAATCTTAGTAACATATTTTGTGGCGCTAAGTCACCGTTCTTTTGTTTTTCTTGTAATCATGAAAAGCCTGTGCATATTATAAGGCCAGCATACGCGATGTGCTTTTTAAGCATTTTATTATCGCCTCAGCTCCTTGTGCTGCAGTTTACTTACCAAAAGGTGTAAACCGTTTAAGCATTTTGAGGCAATATTTTAACACTTAAATAATTTCAGTCTAATTATATAATATGTAAATTCAATAACAGCCCGCCTTGAAGCAATATGTGTATGTAATAATTTGTAAAATGTATGTAACAGTCATTGCATATGTTTATATTATTGTATCCATGTGTAATAATGTTATGTGAATATATTACGTAATTTAATAATGCAGGAGCTGTGAGAATAATAAGTTAAACGTTGCTAACAATGAGGTAGCAATAAGGTAACCTTGAGGCAATAATGAGTTTGAGAGTTTAAATGTTGTTTGTGATTCTTGGAAGCATTAATGTAATTTTAGTGAAAGTTTATAAAAAAAATAGCCAATCAAAACCCCAAAAAAAAGCTTTAGTTAAATGCAGATATTCTATTGGAGTAGGATTAGCCAATCAGAGACTTGAAGTGCAGAAATTTACAAGTTTAGACGGTTGAAATCGCGTCAGTTGCCTGCAGAGTGTGCTCATAACTAGATGCGTTGCTTGTGCGTCCTTGAGAGATTTAATATGTATTCGTGTGAGACGAAAAATAAGTTTACGTGTTAAAAAGTGTAATTAATTAATAAAAAGAATCTCACAGCTCTCCATATCAGTGAAGTTCTATTTAATTTGTGTTAAGGATTAATAAAAAGGAGTGAATTAAAGCTTAAAATCTGTGTAAGCCTACATTCTTGTTGCATCACGCCATGCCGAGATATTCATGTCTCTAAAATAATACTGACGCAGCCGAGGCAAACATAAATATTAAATACTTAAATAAACAGTTTAATTACAAAGTTAATATTTTTTTTAAAACTTGGAGCTAACAAACCATCTACTTGAAGTTCGTGCCCAAAACGTGGAGCTAATTCAACTTCAAATTGGCGTCCATACGTGGAGCTAAATAAATACAAACAACTCCAATAATAAAAATAAACTACTTCAATTTATCATGACTAACAAGAATTAGAAAAAAAACTTTTTGTATTAGTAATTTGTAGAGCATATGAAAATTACATGAATAAAGTTTACAAAACATAGTTACTTCCTGTCTCGTTCAAGAAGGTGTGACGCTATTGTTTAAAAGAAACATTTTAATGTTTGTAAATGAGCATTCATCACAGGTGATTCCTTTTATAAGCTAATCCTGCGAGAAGTGTAATATTTGTCGGACATCACAGCAGAAAAGCTGCTATAAACCATGGAGAGGACAGTGCTTAAGCCCCTGGATCGCCTGATACCCAGCTTTAAGCCATCTCATTTAGCAACGTCTCGCTAATGCCCAACGAGTACAAAATTCCTGAGCAGAGCCAGAAGATATGGCTTGCATGCACGTAGCCTACATTCCTGTTCCCTTCTCACAAATCCTTACAATCATACATTTGGATATTATTTATCTTTTAGAGTTATAAGTCAATCTGTAATACCAAAATGAATGGAATCTTTAGTTGAATTAAAGTGTTCTCTCCCTCTCCCCCTCCCCCTCTCTCTCATATTTGCAAGTAAAATATTCAGATTTCATAATATCGAATTTAATTCTTATATAACTCCTCAAAATGAACTATATATAAGACATTTAAATAAATAATAAATGATATGATTATAATTAAAACAATAAAATAAATATGAAGAATTTAAATTACTTGTCGGAAAAATAATTAATAAAGGATCAACATTTACTTTTATCTCTAGATAAAGTGTTCTCAACCTTTTCTAGTGACGTATACCACGTATCATCACATTCAACGCAAGATTTTAGATGTACCAATAAGCAAACGAGGGAAATAGCTGATTTTTAGATGAGCAGATGTTGCAGCTTTAGGCGGCATTCTGCTGGACTTCACAAGTGGATATAGCAAGGAGGAGGTGTGCGTATCTATTTACCTTTTCGGGCATGCAGTGGTGTCCTGTTTTACGTGCACAGTTCTAGATTTTCATATATTAATATATAACTCACATAATATAAATATATATACTCGTCTTCACTTATAACACCATGTTTAAATATGTAACTATAAAACCCTGTTTTGTACAACTCCACGAAAAAATATTTTTGATAGCAACAAAAAGTAAAACTGAAATACATTATACTTTTTACTCTCAAAGAGAGTATTATTCGAATCGTTTGTCCAATATAAATATACAACAAAGTAAATTACTGTTTTGCACAATTTCTCCATGAAAAATCATTTTAATGGCAATATAATGTAAAACCGAAGTAAATTATAGTTTTTATACTTAAAGAAGATACATTTTCTAACCATTATTTTAATAATCTATCCATTCAAATGCCGCATGGAATTGCCCTAGCAATGTCTTCAAAATGACAAATTGACTTCCCACGTAGGTACCCACAATTCTTCCCCGATGAACCACTGAAATATTTGCATATATTGCGTGAGCTACATTAACACACACCACTGCTGATCGAACAACAAAGGCAGAACGCTCTAGAACACATCCCTCCGTGCTATGTACGCGGGATTCTACGAACTACTGAGGCGGTGACGGCATAAATGGAAGCGAGTGTACAAGGAAAAAATAATTTCTCTACATTTTTATAATAATATTAATAATAGTGATTTCTTTAGTTATATATTTATGTAGTATTATAGAATTATATATTACAGAAAAAGATCAGTGCATTTCTATTTAATAGATTATTATGTAGAATGCCTTAAGAATTAATTTTAAGATTAAAATACAGTGACTGGTGTATGTTATCGCAAAATGAATTTTAGCACGCCTTGTGTTTTACCGGAAAAAATGAGTCAGTAGGGGGGATTTAGTGTCCTGTCGATATGGTAGTACAGTTGGTTAGAGCAATGACATGGAAAACCAAAGATCCGTGATCAATTCCTAGCACTGATATTGAATTGTTCAGTGTTATTCTTCTTCTTCTTCGCCGCAATGAAGCACTTACAGCCCCAAGGACTTACAAACCAATGCCTTGTGTCAGTAGCTTGTCGAGGAGCAAGCAAACTCTGGATCGTAGCATATCCAGGATGGGTGATCAGCCTAATGTCTGGTATGGCGGTGAAGAAGGAAATGAAATAGTAATGAGAGGGATGATAGGAGAATTCGTGGACCAAATTATCCAACCCAGCATTCGCCTAACGATCGACGAAAACCGCGAAAAAACCTTCGGTCAGATTGGTCGACCCCGGGAGTTTGAATCCGTGACCTTCCGAAAGCGGGCCACATACTATACCACCTGAACCAATCCTCTCAGTCCAATCTGAACCTCCCCCTCCAAAAATAATCTAAACAAGCATTGGAGTTACATTACATTTGGAAAGGCGGAAACCTGCGTCTCGCAGCTAAACAAACCTCAAACTGTTTTCCATGGTTGTCTAATGAAATATATTCGATATTTGATCAGACTACAGTGTGCCATTGTCGTAAGATTAAAATTGAACTTCCATATTACCTTTGTAAATATTACATACAAGTTTTTTTTTTTTGATACTTTAAAATATATAGTTTCCTTTTAGTTGTAGTAGAGCTTCAACTACTTGTTGTTTGTAAAACAAATGTAATTTATCTTATTTGCTAAAATAGTTATATACCACCCGACAGCAGTTCACGTACCATCAATGGTACGCGTACCCTAGGTTCAGAATCCCGCTCTAATGCATCAGTAAAGAAAATTCAACAAATACAGAACAAATTAAATATAGTTATTTGATTTCGCTACTGCAAGGCTTCAGTCATCTGAATTCATTTGCTTATAACATATTCAGAGAACAAAGCTTTCAGTGCGGAATTATACTGATTTATTTTTTCATTTAAGTTCTTTGTTAACTAGCTACATATGTTAATGGTGAAGATAAAACAACAGCTGAAGCTTTTAACATACATTAACTATACAAAGAAGCAGTATAGCTTTTTAGCTGGTTGTTTTGATGAATTCACATACAAATCGCACTTAGGTGCGATAAAATGAAAATGCTAAAACAAAAACTACAAAAATGTCGGCGATTAACATCTGTGATTGTAATGAGGCCGTGTTTTTAGCACTTAAATGATTTCAGTCAAATTATATAATATGTAAATTCAATAACAGCCCACCTTGAAGCAATATGTGTATGTAATAATTTGTAAAATATACGTAACAGTCATTGCATATGCTTATATTATTGTATCCATGTGTAATAATGTTATGTGAATATATTACGTAATTTAATAACGTAGGATCTCTGAGAATAATACGTTAAACGTTGCTAAGAATGAGGTAACAATGAGGTAACCTTGAGGCAATAATGAGTTTGAAAGTTTAAATGTTATTTGTGATTCTTGGAAGCATTAATGTAATTTTAGTGACAGTTTTTAAGAAATAGCCAATCAACAACCAGAAAAAGCTTTAGTTATAAGCAGGTATTCTATTGGAGTAAACATAGCCAATCAGAGACTTGAAATACAGAAATTTACAAGTTTAGACGGTTGAAATCTAGTCAGTTGCCTCCAAACAGTGCTCATAACCAGACGTGTTGCCTGCAGACTGTGCTCATAACTGGATGCGTTGCTAGTGCGTCCTCGAGTAATATAATACGTATTCGTGTGAGACGAAAATAGTATAGGTATTAAAAAGTGCAAGTATTAAATAAAAGAATCTCACAGCTCTCGATATCAGTGAAGTTCTATTTAATTTGTATCAAGAATTAATAAAAAGGAGTGAATTAAAACTTTAAATCTGTGTAAACCTATATTCTTGTCGCATCACGCCCTACCAAGATATCCATGTTCTAAAATAATACTGACGCAGCCGAGGCAAACATAAATACTAAATATTTAAAGAAACAGTTTAATTACAAAGTTAATAATTTTTTAAACTTGGGGCAAAGGCCACCTGAAAGTTCATTTGGGTCGAAGGCTACCGGAAACTGTTTACTATACACGCGGTTGCAATTACTACAAGTTAAGCTCCCCAACAGTTGAAATATAATACATCATCTTCAAACTGACTTTCAATACGTAGCAGAAACTAACTTCTTCAAATTGGTGTCCATACGTGGAGCTAAATAAATGAACAACTCCAACGTAAATAAAATATCTACTTCAGTGAAAATCCTTGCTAATCTTATACCGGAATGGTCATTCATTATCATAATAATAATATAATAATATTATAATAATAATAATAATAATAATAATAGAACAAGTTCACGTCAACAAAGTCAACTAGAGCTACTGTGATGCTACTAACCATGGTGATTATGTTTTTCCCAAGCTGAGAGATGTGAAATGGATTGAACTCTGATTAGAAAACTTATTAAAGATCAAATGAAGGGTTAATTTTTTGAGAAGTGCGGTCTACTATCAGGAAAAATGCGCATAATCTGTCAAGAAATTAGGAATGCTACATGTGTTACATGCTGCAATGCGTGTAGGACAATGCTACAATGTAGGAATGCTAGAGAATGTTCTACATAAGGAGCGGCCAACCCTACACCAAGGTTAAGTAATGTCCCTTCAAGACATTTTGAATGGCCCGCCTATAACTGAAGATCCGATGTGAACCTTTCCTATCATTACAAAACTTTTCCCCGTTGAATATGAAAAAAGTAAGAGATTTGTTCATAAATCCATTCTGCATTTCACAGACTGAGATTCATAAATACTCCCCGGCCTTGCAAATGGAAATAATGAATCCAAATTCAATCAGAACTTTGACTAAATTTAAAGAGCATTGTGGGTCACTAATTTCTCCTAATTTGACTGCATTTTGGAAATATGTTATCCCTTAGGCTGGTTTTCTAAAATTCACTATCTTGCTCTAAGGCTCATGAGCAGATTTGGCTGTGCATATGTACACTCTTGCGCATAAAAGATATTGTGTTTTTCTCTCCGTTCAAGTAACAAGCTTTTGAATACGCTCAACCGGTATCAGCTCTCTATGTGACTGGCCTGAAAAACAATTCAGGGAAACAAAAACTAACCAATGAACGATGTTTATAACCAATGTGGAATGAAGATGCTGCAGGACACCACCTCTATGAGAGCGTTTCGCTACGATTTGTACACAAGGAAAGTCTAAACCAATTACAACATAATTCGGCCTTCTAGAGGAAGGGGTGAAGAATTATTTGCATGCGAGGTTAAACTGGACGATAGCTACGACATTTACATATATGAGACTTTCATCAACGATATGGAGACAAAGATTAAGCTTTTACTGTTACTAAACGGCAATAAGAAAACAGGCATTAAGAAAACGGTAATGTAGCCTGAGAATATAAGGTTTAAGTTTAATATTACCCTTCAGCAGTTCGGCATACTTTGGGGGAGGCAAAGTAGGCTGCCAATCCAGCGGCGAGAATTAGACTCGAAAAACAGAGGTGATCACGCGGGTAGTAAGTGGGGCTGTTTTGTCAGTACCAACATATATAGCTCCGTTCCATTATGGCCCACCAGGGTGCAGAACGGTCGCTGCATCCTAACAGACAGCTGTCGAGGAGCAAGCAACATGCTACCTCCTATCAATCATTCCAACCTAAAAATAAAACCACCATCTTTAATTACCATTCCTTTGCAATAAAATGGAAAAGCCCTATTGAGGGTGGGCTCGCAGTAAAATGCACTCGGCCGAACCACAGCCTGCCAGCAGCAAGTGGAAGCGGGCCACATTCTATGCACGTCAGTATACATTTGTGAGAAACTTTTTCTACCATGAATGTTAAAAGGAATAAATAACGTTCAAGTATTACAGATGCACATCTTGCTAATATACTTGTTCTGTGCACATAAAATATTACCCTAATATTGTTACATGTTGAGGTGAAGGCCGAAAAGGTTACCAGAAAACGATTGATTTAGTTCACTCCAACACGCACATGGGGGGGGGCCACAACTCGCTGGCAGCAAAACGTCCGAGACCTGGTGTGTAATTTTAAGCGGATGGCGTGCTACATTGAAATATTACATAACACACATTACCTGGAATTTATTCACAAAAACGTTTGGCTTCTCCACATAGTTAACAAAGGAAACAGGATGGAGGAAGATGGCCCAGACCGTAGACTGGTCACACATGACTGGTTTCAACGACCACTTACTCTCGAGTGACGTTATCTTGCCCCCACCAACCGTGCCTAGCCAAAGCCAGACAGGGTTGACGTCATACCAGACAATTTCAAACATATCTTTTCCTTTGGCGTTAAGCCGAAATATAACTAAGGAGACCCAATAATGCTACGTCAGTAGCAACAATACAGTACATCAGTGAGTCTGGTAATAACAAAATTAATAATACGCCACAATATTGAGAAATTAAATAAAAATTAAGATCAAAAGTCACATTAACAATACAGGTCATCAAAATTCACTGAAATGTTCTTATTGAATGTGTAATAATTTTATTATAATTCAAAGTATTTCATTTTATGATACTTTTAAGAAATGTATAAAATGTTATTTCAAAATAAAAGGTAAATAAGAATAGCAATTACTTTTAAAACATGTGATGCTTTAGTTCATATTCAAAATTATTAATTACAAATTAAGTGGTTAGAAAGAATATATGAATATTTGAAGCCAAAATGCTCTATGGGATTGAGGGTTGGGGATATGATAAAGGGTAACAAGCAGTGGACTTAATATTTAGAATATTTTGTCGGTTAATTTTGCGTTTACCAGCTGCATCACCGAAGGGAGTAGCATTGTTGGAATTAGGGAGATCAGAAAATAAAGGGTTAATAACTGAGAGATTGATAAAGTTTTGGCAGCGGGTTAGAGCATTGGATGGCCAGAATATTGTAAAACAATATATGATTATGCAAGAGAAATTGCCAGTGACTGATAATTAGACTCTATCTGTACAAAAGATTATAGAGGAAATAGGTATGGGGAATGTATGGAGGGAGAGAGAGGAATTATTAGAAGGGAGGTTCTGGAAAGAAATCAGACGGAGAGTTGAGGATATCAATATACAAAATATCTTTAGCAGTATTAGGGATTAGAGAACCTTGGTTTTGTACAGGCAAATTAAAAAAGATTGGAACAGAGAAAAGTATATTTAAGTGTGCAATAAATTGGAAAGGGAAGGTTGGGCATGGTTTAGATCTGAAGCAATGAAATTAAGGGGAATAAAAGGGGGAAGGTATCCATTCATGGTGGGGAAATGGAGAATAACCTATATTTTATTTTAGATTGCAATTAGTCTAAGCTATGGAGAGATCAATAGGTACCAGTTATGTGGTTGAAATTACCAAGACCAATAATTAAAATGAGAATTGGAAAGCTTAAGAATATAGAAGAGATTATAAAGTTGGGAAGACTATTAGGAAAGACCAAAGAAAAATATAAGAGAGGAATTTCAAAATTATAATTCTGTATATTTTGCAAGGATGCCTATCAAGTAAATTGGTATATTTAATTAATAAGTGTGTATTACAAGTAGGTAGTTAGGAACCTGGTGTATAGTGTATTAATTACCACAGTCTTTACTACATTTACACCAGGTGCAACTCAAGTGTGTATATATATATATATATATATATATATATATATATATATATCTTGTATACTAGAAAGGAAGAGTTGCTATATGTAATAGATATAGTTCTAGAGAGTTAACAGCTCAAGTATAATTGAAGTGAAATAAATTCATTCATTCAATACAGATTTAGTTAGATGGGCATTCAAAAAACTTCTATCAGTTTTCTGGCCCAAGCTTAAAATAGGTTGGCCAGCCGTGTTGTATAGACGCAGGCACGGTTCACAATGTGCTATCGCTCACAGAAATCAAGTAGCAGTAGTAGTAGTAGTACTAGTAGTAGTAGTGGTACTAGTAGTAGTAGTAGTAGTAGTAGTAGTAGTAGTAGTAGTAGTAGTATTTATTAAGTACTTAGTATTACATTAATTGCATAACACAGTCGCAGGGTCATAAGACCGTACATGCTCTCTAGAAAAATACCTGCTCTGTATACATGACTTGCAGAATCGACCAGAAACAACTATTTTTATAATCACCACACTATATACATACATATAAAAT
The DNA here is from genome assembly GCA_030765065.1 of Deroplatys truncata. NCBI lineage: Eukaryota > Metazoa > Arthropoda > Insecta > Mantodea > Mantidae > Deroplatys > Deroplatys truncata. The sequence goes on from CM060979.1 coordinate 93,587,621, forward strand.
TGAAAAACACTCTGAATCACACACGCAAACACACACACACACACACACACACACACACACACACACACACAAGTGCTCAAGCACCACATATATTTAAAGAAAATTTACATAAATACCTTATCCCTTAGTTCACGTACTTCCATTAAGTATGTGCCCAAGCTTGGCCAGTTTTGACTGTTCAGAATCAAGTCCCGGCATGCTGTCCGCCGTCTGTTGGAAGCCAAAAATACTTGCGGTAATAATTTTTTCCTAATACTCTCCGTCTGCACGCATGCTGCCAAAATATGCGTCCAATCTTCTTGTTCCCCGCATAATGGACATATCCTCCTGCCATCATCATCAGCAATCTTGCGAGCTTTCCACCCTACTAACCTAAGCCATGCTATTCCCGTCCTCTGTTTTATACCTAATTCCAAAATATGTTTCCTTGTCCCACGGAGTTTTTATTTCATTTTGTAGCTCCAATGTTGATCTTTGTCTACATTCAGACTATTTTCTGCCTGTGCGATACACAGATATACTATTAGAAAACGTTTGAACTGGGGAAATATCATGGAAAATTTCTTAAAACCTTTTAATGTAAAATGAATGAGTCCTAGATATCTCTATAAGAGACAAATGCTTCAGAAGTGATCTTGAATCGAGATGGTTCGAGTCGTACATGGGAAACTTGACATTTCCTCTTGCTGATCGATGCTACCTCCGAGGATGGGGTATTCAATTTTGTCAAGGTTGGAACGACCGTGCACAGCTCTAATTGCATCTCTGCTGTCTCAGAGCCTCAGGCAGTGTCTCTTTTATTGCAGTATAACGTTAATTTGATATAATGCCGTTGACATTTACCTAACGTGTGTGAGAGTACAAGACTTTAGAGAAGACTCTAAACGCTTACAAAAGTAGATTTGCGACTATTAAGATTCCAATTGTTTAATTTCTTATTATTATTCAATGGATTACCTTACTCTTTGTAGCACTTGCTCCCAAGGACTTACAAACCAATGCCTTTAGTCAGTAACCTGTTGAGGAGCAAGCAAACTCTGGATCATAGCATACTCAGGATGGGAGCCCAATGCCTGGTATGGCATTGGTGAAGTGAAATGTAGTAAAGAAAGGGATAATCGGAAAATTTGCAGATAACATTATTCAACCCATCATTCACCTAGCGACCGACAAAAACCGCGAAAAAATCGTTCTATCAGGTTGGTCGGTACCGGGGGTTTAAAATCGGGACCTCCCAAATGTGACGCGCACACATTACCGTGGCACCACGTCGCACAGTTTATTTAATTTCTGCTCTCGCTTATTAAGAAGCGAAACTACTTATGAAATTAATATTATTAATAGCTTTACATTTTAAAGAATTGTGCTACATTCACGTTACTTTCTCTACCTACTATCGTTTTTATATACTGTCTGCAAAATGTTGTTGCGAAAGTTTTTTCTACTTCAAGTTGACCGAGATAAACGTTTGCATAAATAATTTCTTCACACATTTACTGGCCTTTAAAATCCATGATATTGAGAGAAACAACTGAATAGCGACAGAGCTTTTAAAAAATTACTAAATATTGAAAAACTCGCGGAAATGGATGATGCCACAAAACAGTTGTTTAAAATAAATTGTGCGTTTTAAAGAAATCTACACTTTTTGTGTAGTAAGGTTTTCTCTATCTCTTATGGTTTAGCCGTTATAAAATTATTCAATTTTTTCCAGAATAAAGAGGTATTCGAAGGCTATTCCAAGAAAATTCAAGATTATATCTATATTTTATTTTTCACCATATCCTCTTTAAATCTTTAGAGACGTTTTTGAGAAAATCAAAATTAACGAAAATTTTTCTATGTAAAGTCTAGTTTTTGGGTGTGGGTATTTACTTTAAAATCTTCAAGCCGTAACTTTGGAAGGTGTTAAACTTAAAAGTTTGGTACTTATGCATTTCATATTTGACTTATGCTGTTCACAGACACAACTTTTCCTAAAAGGCTTTTTTTGTATTCACTTAAATTTCCGGTGAAATCTCGATATCGAACTTTTGGTATATAATGGTTCTTTTACCTACTAAGCACGTGGTAGATAAAATAAAACCTCGTGTTTAAACTGAATTGTCTTTAAATTTCCTATTAAGTCTGAGATAAAATGCCACAGATAACATTTAAAAATCCTTAGCATGGCTTCCTTCGGAAGGAAAGTAAAGCCGTGTCGTAGATTTACGGCACGTAAAAGAACCTCAAACTTGATAAAGAAACCTCTGTGAAAAATTTTCGGTCTTTCAGGCTCAATATAGAATGCGACGCTAAGGACCACAGCAGTTAAAAGTGTCCATAAATAAAACTCAGTTTAATTTAATTTACAGATAAAATTGAAATACTAGGAAAATTGCACAGTTTCCATCTAAGGCACTATTTAGTTGTTTTCCTTCCTTCCATCAGTCATGTGTTTTATGAACAGAAATACTTTAAAATTAACACACATTTGTATTTAAATATTAGGTATTATCAGACAGCATATTATGAAGGAAATAACTAAAGCTCATTTATTATGTGCGACAAGCTTTAACAATTGTTGATAATATTTGTTCTTAGATAATAACCAATAGATAAGGTTCGGAAATCGGTATGAACATTGTATGAAATGTTGAAAGATTGGAAAGAGAACTTCTCAAGTGTGTGTTAATTTATTTTCGAATACTCGTGTTCCTTTCGTAACCAAGAGGATCACTGTGTTCATTTAAATTCTTTGTTTAATTTCGGGGATTTGCTTGTTGTTTATGTCTGGGATCTTAAGGAGGGCTGTGCGGCAAGATTAATTTAAAAGACACAAATCTAGCATTCATGTGCATCCGGTATTTAATAAATTTGCATATAGACAAAGCCGTAAAAAAGTGGCAGCTCCAGATAAAAATTAATCATCTGACAAAGAATGCTTTCTAAATACTGTTTTATATACAAATGACCATATGATAAATGCAAGATCAAAAGAAGTATAGAAAACAGTGAATATACTGAACCAGATGATAAAGACGTACAATTTGCACATATCTGTAAATATAGCAGTTCACCAGCAATGGATTTATAAGATCTAACATTTTAATGAACAATAAAATCATCGAACAAGTACACACATTTAATTATTTAGAATATAATATTACACTCAGAGGAGAAACAGATTTAGACATGAAATTAAACAGATATAAACATAAGAGCTCTACCATAAGAAGAATTTTAAATACAAAAACAAGGAAAGGGACAAAGATGAAGTTTTATAAAATGATGACGATACCAATTTATCTACACGGTTCCGAAGTTTGGAAACTGACAAAAAATAGGAAAATCTGACAGAAGCAGCTGAAATTCCTTAGATCTGTCGGAGGATATAGTAGAATGGTTAAAAAGAGAAGAATAAAAAATAGTGAAGTTTAAATAGTTTTCGATTAATGAAAAAATCTGATGTGTTACACTCACATGACATTCTCTACTCTTGTACAAACTATTTTTACAAACGCTTATTCTCCTATGCTTCATGTCAATCGAGATATCGAGATGTCAATCTTATTGCTAATTTTCTTGTAGATGCAAGGGGAATTGGTAGGCTTTAAGCTATAGTCAAGTATTTTAAGAGCTGGTTGCTATGTGGAGTATTCCATTCTCTTTGCATTACCAGGACAAAAAAAATTAATAACGAATTTGAGAAAAGTGTAAGTATTGGAAAATTTAAGGGAATAACAAGCAATATCTCGAAAATGGTTCACTCAACAAAAAAATGTCTATGACATAAATTGTGTATCTACATTTTTTGTGTAGTAAAATTTTGTCTATCTCTTATGGTTTACCAGTTATGCAAAAGTCGTTCACAATGAAGAACACTTTTGGAGACATTCCCAGAAAATTCGAGATATACATTTCATTTGTCATAAAGATATCTTAAACATATGATATTTTAATCAAAATCGTTACAGCCATATTTCAGAAAATTAAAATTTTCGAAAAATGTTCCATGTAAAGGGTAATCTGGGGTGGGGGGATTTTCTTGAAAACCTTCGTGTCGCATCTCTGGAAGATACTGAACCTAAATACCAAGTTTGGTGTTTATCCGACTGTTCGTTTCTGAGTTATGCTGTTCACAGACACACAGACAGACAGACACACAGACACACACACACGGACGTGTTTCTAAAAATGCTTTTTTTGGATTCAGGGTGTCTCAAAACATGTATTTCCGGTGAAATCTCGGTGTGGAATTTTTGGGTGGAATGCAATACTTCCCCTACTTACAATACGTAGTAGAGAAAGTAAAAACTGTAGTAAATGGAAACAATATTAAAGAATATTTAGAACGGATGAAACAACCTAGAATACCAACAAAGACTTTACAATACAATCCAAGGCGAAAAAGAAAAGGAGGGTGCTCATACAGCTGGAGAGACCAGGTTTTTCTTCACGGTCCTAAGGACGGAACACTTCAATGATGGACTGAACCATATAGATGTTTAATAAATTTGCAATGATGTTACATTGATTTTAGAATCCTACCTATAAAAATTAATATTTACATAAAAATACTTGCCGGAAAATTCACTTTTTCAGACTACGTCCTCCCCACTTCTAATTAAATATAAATTTTATAATAATTTATTTTTGTTTATGATTTTAATGTTATTATTGATGTTAATTTTTACTTTTTGTACAATAAATTTAATTTAATTTTTTAAGGAAGATTAATCCCAACTTTATTTTTAATTTTTGAGTATCCCGAAGTTCTAACATGTTTTAAAGTGAATGAAATAAGATATATTAAAGAAAACCATGTCTTTATGTACAGTGTGTTGTACTGGGCGCAATCCTGTATACGTTTTTGAGATGTTTACGCATGACTCGTATATTGAGGGATGCCAAAATCCACCATTTGTATAACTCATATGATATGATTTCAGCAACAGTGAAAAACACTTACTTCACTGCCTAATGATCGCCTTGGTTTTTAGAACTTAACAATATGATTTTAGATAAGCAGTAGTGGAAGTCTACAATTGTTCTTTTTCCCCTTTTAAACTCCTTTGTGAAGACTTTGGATACATTGATGAACATGAAAGCTGCACATCCAGTTCCCGTATTGGTATGCACACCTTCAGCGCGAATCCATCCCTGGGTTGAATATTCATTATGATGTCACGAGCAGAACAGATATAACTTTAACGGATATCCCTATCTTGCAGTGTGTAATGAACAGTGTATAATGAGCCGCAATAACGTAAATATTAGACAAATATGTGCAATTAATGGAAATCAAGAGCTAAAGATAACATTTAGACGATATTTCATATAGAATTACAAACTGTGGCAAGGACAAATCATTTACCTAACACAATGTAAAATTTCTTTCTTTCTCACAATAATTAATCTCTGGCTCTTAATATCACCGTTTTATAGTACTATGCAATCATCGTTCTTTAAAAATCCACTTGGTAGAAAAATTTTAAAATTAAAACTTTTGCACTGAGAATTAGAATTTTATAGCCCCATTCTAGGTATATAGGATTGTCTATTTGAGACTATACGATATCTCCAAAATTAAGAATTTTATAAAGAAATGCCTTTATTAAAAGTTGCTTGATATTATGGGGGAAAGTACCAATAGTCGTGTTTTGTTTGGAGGACGTTGTGATGGTCATTTTAGGGTAAATTTAATTTTTTTAAAATGTATACCTACATTTTGTATGACCCTAAAATGACCATCATAACGTCCTCCAAACAAAACACGACTAATGGTACTTTCCCCCATAATATCAAGCAACTTTTGCTCAAGACGTTTCTTTCTACAACGCTTAGTTTTTGAGATTTTTTATAGTCTAAACTTAAATGGTTCACCCTGTTTATTCTAATGGAAAAAAATAGTTTTAATGTTCAAAACCTTATGTACTTTAAACTTGTATACAGTGTATGAGGAGGTGTGTTGCGTCTCTTGAACTATTGTTTTACACACACAACGAATTTTGCAACGAAACAAGGTTACGTTTGCCTATTCCCATAGGTGTATCTCTGATACATTTAAAAGGTACAAAAATAGAGAATTGTTTCCCGATATACAATGTGAAAAGTGCTGTACTCTACTTCTTTATTATTTCTTCGTATAATTACACTCGTATTGCTCATAATTTTTACTTTATCTACAACTTACCTATAGTAAGTAGAGGAAGTATTGCATTCCACCCAAAAATTCGACATCGAGATTTCATCGGAAACGTATGTCTTGAGGCCCGCTGAACCCCCAAAAAAAAACATTTTAGAAAACGTCCGTAAGGTGGATGGGGCAAGTAATCAGGTAGGTAGATAGAGAGCATAACTCAGAAACCCAAAGTCGTTGGAACACCAAACTTTGTATTTAAGTTTAGGCTCAACCAAGGGTGCGTCATAAGATCTCCCCACCCAAATTACTCCTTAAATCGAAAATGTTTCGTTCTTTTTTATTTCCCCAACAATGGCACGACGAATTTTATTAAAATACCATAAATTTAAAATATTTACATGTTAAATAAAACGTATGTAATGAATTTCCTGCTAATAGCCTGTGAAGCCTCTTCGTTCTGAATGACTTTTGTATAACTGGTAAACCGTAAGACAGTCTTACTACACAGAAAATGTAGATCTCGTTAAAGGAGAGTGGCATTAAAATTTTCAATATATTCTTTGTTATTGGTTTACATTATCAATTAATACGTTGTACTCTTTCAACCGCAAATTCCTATTGTTTGTTTGTATTTTTTTAGTGGTTATACAAAGGGAACGGAATTTCAGAGCCATCACAAAGCGACCCGCTTTAGTTTAGTGTATTCTTCTTATGCCTATAACGAAATGTATAAATGTGTAATGACGATTTAAGTTTATTAACAAGAAATATATAGAATAATAAGTTTTTATATGAAAACTTTGTCGCGAGTTTCAATGTATAGAGAAGGTCATGTGAATGTAATATCAGATTTTTTTATTTTCACCTTATCTATATTAATATTATATTGTGTGTGTGTGCGTGTGCATGGATTTAGCGAAGTTTTTCATATTGCGGTGGTATTTCTTCTGGTTGTTTGTGGGCCCCACGTTAGGGCGGCAATTTGCGATGGTATGTCGGTTCTGCGGTACGGGATTTGTAGGAATGGTCCCGGGTTCGGTACTAGCTCAGGATTCTTTGCATGGATCTTGGATCTCGGGTTAGTGACGAATACAACTGTTTTCCTGCTCGTTTATTTACCGTCACCGTTTTAACATTTGATTCCTGCTATTACTTCGATACACACACGCGCCTTTCCTTATTGTTACGTTTCATATCTTCGCACCTATCCGCCGACACATGTTCTAACAACCATCTCCAAGGAACTACCACAGCCAAGTGTGTATTCTGAACTTTTCTGACAACCATCTCCAAGGAACTACCACAGCTAAGTATGTATTCTAAACTTTTCTGTTTCTCTGTTTCATACGTTCTATATCTCCCCATTCCACTAGCATCTGATTTCTAGCTTCTTTCATTGGAGGCTTAAGGCTATCTGGCTTTTGGCGAACATTGACCTTTTTCTACACCTCTGCGTTCCAGAAACCTAACACTTAACAATAGAGAGAAAAACCACCCATTTCCGGCCGCTGATGGCCTTATCTCTCTCAACCCTTATTTCCACTTACAGTAACATTCTCTTTCCAGTTTTATGTAACACTATCCTTACTGTTATTGATATTTATTCTCCCTATGATTATAATTTTATTTAACTACTCAAAACATACTGCTTCAATACTCGCGTAACTAAATTTTAATCCTGCTTCATTAAAATAATTCTTGCCTGTTTATTGTGAACATGGTATATTTTAATGGCTTCCGCCCAAAAAGGTAAAAAGGGAGGCTTAAATACATTTAAAATTACTTTACTGAAGGCGGAGAGTTGTATATTTTGTTCATCTCACCTAATTCCCCTCTGATTTGTTTAACATTGCTAATATAATGTATTTTTGGTGTGATTTTGACAAAATATTGTAAACCTGAGCTCCCTATAACTTTAAAATTTCCCACTACCACTATTTTCTACCCTTTGCATACAAATCACACACTTCCAAGTTCTAGATAAAGGTTTCTTCACAAATGCTACAGGACCCAACGAAAATTATAGGCCACCTTACACCGTTATCATATTTTTATCCAACATATATAAATCTGCATGGCTGAACCCATCTGGTCCAAATATGGCAGTTATATTGTAGAACCTGGCAAAAATCATAAGTTACGTAATAAATTCCAAAACCTTCTCTGAAATTTTTAAGAACTACTCACGATTATTTTCAACCCCTTATACAATACAAAAGTACACTGCTTTGGCCAACTTGTACCACCAGGTCCCCTTCTATGGTTATTCTAAGTAATTGTTAATAACATTATTTTAAAAGGAGGTGACAATATATGCCAGATATCCGTTAAAATATAAAACGGTCAGATACATGTCTGTTAATATATTTTCCGCAAAAGGCGCTATACATAACATTACAAATATCACATGTTCAGGGTAAATCTTCAAGCCTTTTGAACAACTTATTTAAACGTTCATCTGCTGTATTGACGTGCTAATTCAGGATAACGCCACTTCAAAATAGTTTAAGTAGTTTGGAAATATAGCTGGTATATTTAACTCGGAAATATTAAATAAATAAAATTGTTTACAACATTATTTCGATAATCTGCTCTTAGCTCTCTTCCTTGGTGATGAAAATGATGTGTTACATGTCCAACAGACGAATATTTAATGCCGCCAAAGCCGGTAAGATACTCAGCCTCAAGGCGTAGCCGAGAGATTGAGGGCCCCCAGCCTCCAAGCGTAGCCGAGGGGTGTTTTTTAGAAGGAAAGGAGTGTAGCAGTTGCAACCATTTTCAACAAAGAGAACTAAGAGCAGATTTGCCCATTATTTATTAATAAATAACATTAACCGGTCGAGCCCTACGTGCCCCAATTTAACCATACAATTCACGAGAATAAATGCCCTTTACCGTTAACATGGTACGTTTAAAACTTGCGGCTAGATGTAAAATACCTCCTGAAGAGGAAAGTTCTAAAATACACTCGAAAATTCTCACAAAATCATACAGCAGTCAATACAATCTCAAGTGTTTACTGCACAGCTAGAATGCCCACATGGAAAATCAAAATCCGAGAGGCGTAGCTCTCGCCGAAAGTCAAGCCGAAGTGGTAACGACCTATTCCCTGACAACTCACTTCCTCAAAACTCGAGTTCCCGAATCCAACAGGTCAGCGAACACCACCTCACGGGAGGATGGGAAATTAAACCAACGCGGGCATTTAGAACAAGCAATCAAACTGTGAGGCACTACTAGGACAGCTTGGCAACAGAACACATTGAAAATTATAGGCTATCTTACAGCTTTAAAAAATCTGTTGTGTTACACTCACATGACTTTCTCTACTCTTGTACAAACTATCCTTACAAAATCTTATTCTCCATCTATTTCATATTAATCGAAATAAACATTTGCAGAAACGATCTTTTGACATGCAAAGAGAATTACATTTTACACATAGCGACCAGTTATAAAAATATTTGACTATCGCTTAAGGCATACTATGTTCCCCTTGTTTTGTATTTGCAAGGGCAATATAAAAATACAGTAGCCTTTAAGCACAGACATATCTCTTAATAGCTGGTTGCTATGCACAGCTCCATTCTCTTTGCCACAGATTAATACTCTTTGCATATCCAAGACAAAAAAATGAATAACGAATTCCCATTTGAGAAAAAGTATAAGTATTGAAAAATTTAAGGGAATAGCACGCAATATCTCGAAAATGGTTCACTCAACAAAACAAATGTATATGACATAAATTGTGTATTTTAACGCGATCTACGCTTTTTGTGCAGCAAAATTTTGTCTATCTCTTATGGTTTACCAGTTATGCAAAAGTCGTTCACAATGAAGAATACTTTTGGAGACATTCCCAGAACATTCGAGATATACATTTTATTTGCCATGAAAATATCGTAAACATATGATATTTTAATCAAACTCATTAGAGCCATTTTTGAGAAAATTAAAATTTTCGAAAAATGTTCCATGTAAAGGGTAATCTGGGGTGGGGAGATTTTCTTGAAAACCTTCGTGTCGCATCTCTGGAAGATACTGAACCAAAATACCAAGTTTGGTGTTTATCCGACTGTTCGTTTCTGAGTTATGCTGTTCACACACAGAGAGACACACAGATACACACAGACATGTTTCCAAAAAATGCTTTTTTTTTTGATTCAGGGGGTCTCAAAACATATATTCCGGTGAAATCTCGGTATCGAAGTTTTGAGTGGAATACAATACTTCTACTTACTATACGTAGTAGAGAAAGTAAAAATATTGTGTGTTACATTCACACAACTTTCTCTGTCCTCTATCGTTTATTAGTAGGTATACAAATTATTCTTATGAAAGCTTATTTTTATCTACTTCATTTTAATAGATAAATCTTTGCAGAAACAGCTAAATTACACATTTCGTTATAGATACAAAGGAAACAATGATAGTCAAATGTTTAAGAACTGACGCTGTATGCTGGCCTTAAAATTCCATACTCTTTCCATGCAATCGCGAAAAACCACCGACTTCAAAAGAATGGCAAAGTGAAAAATGAGAACCATTAATAACGGTATTACTTCGTAAATGGCCTATGCCAAAAAAAAGTTATTTTAAATAAATTTAATGTTTTAAGGGGGCTACATTTTTATGTATTACGTTTTTGTCTATCACTCAATGTTTACCAGATATAAAATATTGTATAATATTCTTTCCGAATGAAGAGGACTTCACAGACTATTCCCAGAAAATTCAAGATTTGTTCAGCCATTTTTCAGAAAATCAAACATTTTTAAAAATCTTCCATGAAAAGGGTAGTTGGAATGGGGGTATTCCTTTAAAACGTTGGAGTATCTTTGGGAAATATTAAACTTAAATACCAAGTTTGGTATTTCTTCCAATATTTATTTTTGAGTTATGCTGTTCACAGACACATACACGGACCTTTAGCCATTTTTTTTACTCAGGAGTCCTCAAAACATATTTGCAATGAAATCTCAGTATCGAATTTTTGGCTGGAATACAATATCTTCTCTGCCAATATTAGGTCAATTAATATGCTTTTCCAACCTGCCCAACACACGACTTGTGTGGTAGAACAATTAATTCCATTAATTGACCTAATAGTGGTCGAAACTATGAAGCCCGGGACTTAAAGTACCTACTTGCAGCATTGCAAGTCGCCATTGGGGTATGTCATCTCAATACAATTTGAGATCTTGTGGTTTACCGGGAAACATGCGAATCAGTTGGGAAATTTAATGTCGTACCGACATGTTGTCATGGTAGATCAATGGTTAGAGCAACCGGACGGAAACCGGGAGATCCGTGGTTCAAATCCCGGCAATGGTATTGAATTTTTCAGTCCTCTGATTCTATCTTTCCAACCTTGTCCAATGCAACGGCTTGTGTGGAAGAACAATTAATTGACTAATGGTAGTTTTTCACCTGCTTCCAATTAAGCCAATATAATATGGGTTAACCAACGTCAAATTCCGATGGAGTAAACATTATCTAAATGCTGATCCATTTCATTTCCGATTCCTCTAGTGGTACAAAGTTTCATTCCTTTATTTAATGGCGTACATTTAAGCTTTTTGCTGCTCATTGTTAATTTCTACCCGCTTTTGCTGTTCGATGTACATTTTGTTATTGTTTTGAGCCAATGATCAGTTTTGAGTTGCATATAAACAAACTACAAATCACCCTTTCACTAGAAGAACCAACTCTGGAATTTATCTGCGGGTGTCAGGACGCACATATGCTAGAATTTCTTCCAGTTTCATGTTTCCAGCGCGAAAAGAGAGCACTAAGGCTGTTTCATGTCACGGCCGCCTAGAATAATCTCTATAGTGAATAATCTCTATGCACAATATGGATCTAATATGCTCTGCCCGGGAACGAGAACAAGAAAGTTAAAACTTGGCCAAGTCTTCTTCCTGTTCCTGGGACCCGGGAAACCTCCCCGTCAATTCTGAACGCTTCCATCAAAATACATGTATTTCAACTTCGCCCATCTCGGTTGTTGTTAACTAGACTTAAAGAGTAAACTTACTTGACGTGTCACAGTAGAACTGGCAAAGAAACAGAGCGGATCGCGCATGCAGAGAGCCTGAAATACAAAGTTCTCTCGATTTGAGGACGGAGCAGGGGTAAAATACATTCATAACTACCAGGATGCCACATAGTGTAGAATCTGAACAGAGCCTAGCTTATTTTACACCTTTACTCTCATGGCATTCGATTCATGCACACAAAAAACATCCACACTCAATTGAATTATAACAGTTTTATTATTACAAGATAGCAATTTGTCTCATGACCACTAGTCCATTCTATTCTCCTACGATACTGCTTTCCATCGCTGACAAGAACTAGGTGCTCGTGAAACAATCTGCAATATGTATCATTTTTAAACAACAACCTTAAATTCATTACTTATTCCTCCTCATGGAATTAGGCCTTAGACCTGTTTCCACATCAAGAGTTTGAATCTTTCCATCTTGGTTTTGGTCGACCAACATTTCTTTTATTTTTGGGTTGGTATTGAAGTAAAATCTGTGGAAGCCTGTTGGTTCGTATTCTTTCCTTATGTTGGAGCCAGTTAGATCTTAAATTTTGAATTCTTTCTAATAGGTTTTAAATTCTTAATTCTCGCCTTATTTCCTCGTATTTTTGTCTAGTAATGTGTAACCTGCTGTTGAACGTAAGAACTTCATTTCAGCAGACTCTGTTATTCGTTTATGTGATCTGTTAAGGTCCACCTTTCGCAAGCGTATGCTAGTGTACGTATCGCCATTGTTTTGTAAAATTTCAACTGTTATTTTCAAGGTTTTTGTTTTTCAATTTTTACTTTCTCTACTACGTATAGTAAGTAGGGGAAGTATTGCATTCCACCCAAAAATTCGATACCGAGATTTCACCGGAAATACATGTTTTGAGACCTCCTGAATCCAAAAAAAGCATTTTTGGAAACATGTCCGTGTGTGTGTCTGTGTGTGTGTGTGTGTGTGTGTGTGTGTCTGTGTGTGTGTGTGTCTGTGTGTGTGTCTGTGTGTCTGTGAACAGCATAACTCAAAAACGAACAGTCGGATAAGCACCAAACTTGGTATTTAGGTTCAGTATCTTCCAGAGATGCGACACGAAGGTTTTCAAGAAAATCCCCCCACCCCAGACTACCCTTTACATGGAAGATTTTTCGAAAATTTTAATTTTCTCAAAAATGGCTCTAACGATTTTGATGAAAATATCATATGTTTAAGATAATGTCATGAGAAATGAAATGTATATCTCGAAATTTCTGGGAATGTCTCCAAAAGTATTCTTCATTGTCAACGACTTTTGCATAACTGGTAAACCATAAGAGATAGACAAAATTTTACTACACAAAAAATGTAGATCGCGTTAAAATACACAACTTATATCATATACATTTCTTTTGTTGAGTGAACCGTTTTCGAGATATTGCTTGTTATTTCCTTAAATTTTCCAATACTTATACTTTTTCTCAAATTCGTTATTCATTTTTTTGTGTCCTAGACATGCAAAGAGAATGGAATGCTCCACATAGCAACCAGCGATAAAATATTTGACTATCGCTTAAAAGCTACCATATTCCCCTTGCATCTACAAGAAAATTACCAATAAGATTGACATCTCGATATCTCGATTAACATGAAGCATATGGAGAATAAGCGTTTGTAAAAATAGATTGTACAAGAGTAGAGAAAATCATGTGAGTGTAACACATCAGATTTTCTTTTTATTGTGCCGCATATTTGTTAAATCTATTTAGTTTTATATCGATATTATTCCTTTCACAAAACAGAATGATATCCATTTTATAGTAATGAAATTTCATTACCATTAACATTTGTTGAATTTAAGTTTTGTCAATCAAATAAATTATGTTGAAATTCTCCTTAAATTCTTGTTTCTTCACATGGTATTATACAGGGATACTAGAGCATTAGCAGAGCTGAGGGCAAGCGGTAATGAAATGAGATCACTAGTATTTTACAAAATGATAAAGACAGAATTAGGAAAAGAAAAGTACATAGAAATTTTTAATAAAAAATAAAAGGAAGTAATAGCATGGTTTAGGCTAGGAGAATGGAAACTTAGGAGACTCTGAGGTAATGTTATACAAGGAATGTGTCCGATATGCGGAGAAATTGAAAATGAAATACATATTCTGATGGTATGTAAAGAAACAAATGAAGAGAAAAGCCATCTGCACGGCATGAAGTAGGTGGTTACAGGGATGAGACCTAGAAGGGTAACTGTCCGCCTTTATATAGGGGCGGCGGTTGAACTGGACGGCACCCTAATTCCGTCTGCACGGCACGAGAGCAGGAAGTCAGTAGCTATGCCCTGAGGTCTCTGTGACACATAACGGAGCGGGTGGTTACAGGGATGAGACCTAGAAGGCTAACTGTCCATCACATATCGTTCTAAGAGTTATCCACCAACAGATCCGTCGCGATATGACCAAGGAGTTACAGCGACTAAATTAAAACAGAATAAAAGAAATGAAGAGAGGAAGATATTTAACAGGAAAAATGGCTGAAAAAATAATAGCATTGTAAAAATAAATATTTGTTTTTAGATCGGTCTCAGGTTAGAGATTTAGGATCATTTTTGTGGAATGTGAGAAGGAAAGGGAAATAGAAATGAGAAGTTGAAATAGTATGTGAAAAGACGAAGAGTGAAGAATATTAGAGTTTAATAATGTAATAGATATAACGTAGAATGTGATATCAGAGGACTGCGGAACAACTGGCCAGGGCCAATCCTAATAGACCCGAAATAACTTAGCACAAATAATTTAAATTTATCTTTTCGATGTCCTTACTTAGCTATTAGCTGTACCAGAGTAACCAATTGATTATAAAACTATATTATTCAGATGTTTAATTTTTTAATGAGAACTCTAAAGCTATATTTAAAGAAACACTATTTGTGTTTCAATATTTCCACCTAGAGCCATAAATAAAGAACCTTCTCCTTTATGCAGGCATTGTCATATTATACAAACAGTCGAACAAATTGCCCATTGTATAATGAAGAAAGCAGACAATGCAGAGTCCTGGAGTACAACCAGACAGCTTTGGGAAACCTATCCAATATCACAAAAAACATTCTTTATATGAATCTCACCAATCTGTATACAAAAGTTTAATTCTGTCAACACAACGTAACTCTCTTTTCCATGTAACAATATCCTACTGTCATACATTATCAATATGTTATGCTGTTAATTGTGTATGGTTGCGATATGTCTGGTCAAGCGACCTTAAATAAACGACTAAAACAATTTCAAAGATACTATTATAAATCTTCTAAACCAGTTGTACGCGAAATAAATTAAATTAAATTGAGCTTTATTTATGGACACTCTTTAACTACTATAGTCCTTAGCGTCCCATTCTATATTGGGCGTGAAAGACCGGTAATTTTGCTCAGAGGCCTCTTTATCAGGCTTGAGTTCTTTTACGTGCCGTAAATCCTCGACACGGGACCACCGGCTTTACTTCCCTTCCGAAGAAAGCCATGCTAAGGATTTTTACGCCCGAAAAACCCATCGCCCTCCCGCGACCTTGGGAACTAAAGGCTAGCACGGTACCTCTAGTCCACAGAGGACGATGTACGCGAAATGAAAATTACTCTGATATTTTCAGTAACAGTTTTGTTATTCTAATAGTTTAAAATAGCTCCGTGAAATTATCGAAAGGGTTACGAATAAGGAAAAGATAATACAATTGTTAAAATTGCAACTAGCGAGCGATGAATAAAAAGAGAACAGCTGTTTGATTACAAGAACAAAGAGCCTGTAAGCATAAGACAAGCAAGAAGAATCGATAATGCCCTGAATTAATTACGCTTCTGCTAGTGTGTAATAATGTGGTAATTAAAGAAGAAAGACAAGGAAGAAATGCAAGAAGAGTTGATTGACGATGTTGACACAACTGCCCCCATCTGCCCACCACCTGCTCGACGCTCAACTCACGTCTCCGTTCACCGGGTTGCCGTTGATTGCTCGCCTCGACTGACTACTAATTCCCATCATATCCCCATTCCGCAGACCGGGCAACGCATTAATTGCATATCATCCGACCGAGCTCTGACGGAAGGAATGTCAGAGAATGGAATGAACATATCTCGCAGCCTTTTGGGTGATTATCGGAGCTGGGTACCACAAGCGAGTTCTCATCCCGAAAATGTTCATATACTTCAACATCGCTGTACAGAAAGCATCGTTATGAGCGTATTGTATAGCAACGAGAAAGGAAAAAAGTGGGGGGAAAAAAAAAGTTAAGGGTTGTCCTGTTGCTGACAAAATGACACAGAAGCTGGGCAGTCAAATTTAAAGTTGGTAAATACAAATCGGAGCGAAAGATACACGGCTATTTATACTTTCTGTAGATCACTGAAAAATGTAAAATAAGTATAACCAGTGAAAAGTTTCACATTAAAAGTAACGTACTACCTAACATATAGAGGCTATATAGATGTATGAGAACTGCATATACAAGGAAGGAATAATACTAGGCTCGTTTTTAAAACATGTTCCGATAATTTTTAAAAAGAATGTCAGAGCTTTTATTTTCCAAATGCTTTATTATCATTCATTACCTTACACCTTGCGGTATACTCGTGGAGGGAGAGCATAACTCGCAGTTTGTCCAATATATTAATATATGAACTATGGTGATACTGATAATTATCTTGTGTTTTAGTTGTTACTCTTAAAGTGTTGTTTTTATTTCTTGCCACGGCTGCTGTTATTTAGGTTTTTGGTAGAGCTTGTATAACTTTGCAGGGTCTGATACGGGAAGGAAGGTAATAAGTAACAACTCTAACAATAGATTAAGTTATTGAAGAACACTATGCTTCAATGGCACACGCATTTACTGTCTTAGTAATAATCTACACAGTTCTTAAGTTAGTTGGAACTGTAGAACGGTCGAGCCCTACCACGTTCGTATGCCAAACTTGCGGTCGCTGAGCAATGAAGTATTTTATACGTGCTCTAGAAATAATTGTAGTATTTATCACACGTTCCTATGGACTTTAAATGTTCCTCTACATTATAAGAAGTAACTAATAACGCCTGCTTCTGAGAGCTTACATGTATGTTATTCACATCTCAGCACTTTATACTCGACCGCCCTGGCTGATCGGGTCGCTAGAACTAACATTTCTCCCCTTACATATTCTTCCTTAAAATTTCATTGTCTGACTTCGTTCAGCTTGGAACCTTCCAGAAGACTTACCCGGCTATTGTTCGACATTTGCAAACATGTGGCCCCTCTACAAAAATATGTTGCGTTCGCTTGTCGCCTTTTCTATTTCACAAAGACTCCAAGGTCTGGCTTTTATGACCTTCCCGTACAAGTCCTTTTTGCCTGGGCCTTAATTCTAACATAAAGATATGTTTGTCGGCTTTTAACAAGAATTCAACAGATCCAGCTTCACTTGCACATACATAAATCTTGTGCCTTAACTTCTAATTATACAACAAGTATTTTTCTTATTAATACAATTTCACATTACAATTCACATTATTGTATATATGGCATATATATATATATCAAAGTCACCGCCCTTATTCAGACACTTGTAAAGGAAAACAAGTTTTCGTATGCTTTCATCAAAGAATGATGCCGCCTGTGATGAAAACGAAGTCCGCTCTTCATTTTCACATAATCACCAAGGAAAATGATGTCATATCCAACTATAGGGAGGGTGTTCGAATTGTTCCCAATCAAATGTTGCGATCAGCTCTTTAGTTTGTTTGTTTGTTTGGCTGAGTGTGCCGGGCATTGTACTCATTATTGCTTCCCCATAAACCTTACACAATTGGCGATGAATGTTTGCTGGTGTAACATTTCTTCTACTCAAAAACTGAATCACTGATTCGGACTTCACACTTGGCCGGTCGTTCGATTGTTTTGAACATCTCGAAACGTTCTAACAACAGGAAAACACAAAGTGGCAATCGCTTACAGCTGCATCTGACTGAATAGAGGAAATGATCTCGTATGCTCAAAATCGCGACTGCAGCGGCAAAATATTAAAACGGTACCGTACTTACTTTAAAAACACGCCTTGTAGTTAGTTAGATTTATAGAAAACCACTTTATCGATCAGTCCAATACGGGAAACTGTTTCATTGTCTCTGTAGGTTTAAGCCTGTAAAGCTTAAATATGACTAATCTTACACTGCCTACATGATAAGAATGAAGGTTGTCTTTTTACCTTCTTGTTCAGATTCATCTTGTTTGTCACTATTCTTGTGGTAGAAGACATCTGTTGCACTGAACTTCACACACAGAAATAAATGGTTATCAGAGTTGACAAAGCATTGAAGTCTTCTCCCTTGAATTAACCATTTTCCATGCGTATTTCCCTAAATCATCTAGTTCAGGCAATATCGCTAGCTTCAACTGAAGAACGGTTTGATGGCTTGGTAGATGATTTAGCAAGAATGAAACTGCAGTTTATGGTGTTGATATTGCCATCAATATATACGCTGTTTCCGCAAAGTGACGTTAAGAAACTTCTAATCCAAAATGCTTATATTCATATCTCACTTAAAATAAAACGAATAAATGATTGTTCATTAATGAAAAATTGTATTTACTCAACATTTTAATCTCGGCGTGCAGGACTTGGGCAAGAGGCGAGCAACGAGTATTTCAGTTGGACTTATCCTACTGAAATTGGACGCAACAGAGAGAAAACAGAAGTCGAACTTAAAACTCAGAAAAACATGTTGATGTGCTACACTCACATGACATTCCTCTACTCTTGTACAAACTATTTCTACAAAAACTTTCTTGTAGGTGCAAGAGGAATATGGTAGGCTTTAAGCGATAATAAAATATTTCAAGAACTGGCTGCTATGTGGAGCATTCCGTTATCTTTGTATGTTCAGGACATAAAAAAACAAATAACGAATTCCTATTTGAGAAAAGTATAAGTATTGGAAAATTCAAATAAATAACAAGGAATATCTGGAAAATGGTTCGCTCCACAAAAAAGAAATGTATATCACATAAATTGTGTGTTTTAGCGAGCTCTGAAAACTTTTGACATAAATTGTGTGTTTTAATGAACTCCACAGTTTTTTTGTAGAAACATTTTTTTATCTCTTACGGTTTACCATTTATGCAAAAGTCATTCAGAAAGTAAAATAATTTTGGGGATATTCCTAGAAAATTAAGTATATACATTTTATTTGTCATGAAAATATCTTAATATATACATTTTAATCAAAATCGTAGGAGTCATTTTTGAGAAAACCAGAATTTTCTAAAAATGTTCCATGTAAAGAGTAGTGTGGGAATTTTCTTGAAAATCTTTGTGTCGTATCTTTGACAGATAATGAACTTAAATTTGGTATTTATTCGACTTTTCGTTTTTAGTTATGCTATTCACAAACATACATATGGACCTTTTTAAAAGTGTTTTTTTTAAATCAGGGGGCCTCAAAGCATGTATTTCCGTTGAAACCTCGGTATCGAATTTTTGGGTGGAATGCAATACTTCCCCCTACTTACTATACGTAGTAAAGAAAGTAATAGTGCCTGTTAAAGCTCATTTTCGAAGTGTAGAAACGCGGAAAAGCGCAAAATTATGCAAAGAGAACATAGCAAGTATGTACTTTTAGTGCAGAATTTTTATATCGATTTAAATCGTTTCTGAGATTCCGTTATTAAAGGTTCGAATTGTTCAAAACTTGCCATTCTTTAAAGTCCCAAAATATTCTAAAATATTTGACTATCACTATAACGAAAAGTATAACGCAGTTATTTCCGAAAACGTTTGTCCCGATTAAGAATAATTTATACATTCACTAATAAACGATATGCAATACAGAAAGTCATGTGAATGTAACATATAAGATTTCTTTTTTCTAAAATGAATGCGAACCAAAGGAGTGTTTCAAAATATTTTCAATATATTGAATTCTTTATGTGGGACGACTGATTTTCATCCGTAGTAATTGATTTAACATGAAACTATCCATGTAATCAGAAACAAATGGCAATATGGTATAAAAAGCAAGTAAAGCGCACCATTTTGCTAGCTGTCGCCGGTAATTTATCTCTGTACATTCATATTTACTATGCTGTAATCAACATTTTGCAGGCGAAGTCTCTGAACCTTACGGAAATTTATAACCAGTCCAGCTGGACGATAACACGGGTAGAGCAAGTCTTTCTTTTATACCTGTAGATTGCTTTCCAAATTGGCTTTCCATTGTATGCTGACAATATTTATAAGTTTCATAAGTAGACATCGGATTTGTATGCAAATGCATATTTAGTTTGTTCTTGCTTGTGATATAGAATTAAGTTTTGCAATGTTCTTCTGAGCTTGTATTTAAATTTTATAGAGCATATAAGTGTATATTAACGATGCTATATATTTCAATATTTTTCCATGCATCGAGCGTATCATTCACGTATTTTAAATTTTTTAACTTTAAAATTAATATTTAAACACATTAAACACAGAATAATAAATCCCTTACAATGCGAAAAACCCTATGGAGGTTCAGAGTAAACTTAAGGATGCTCCTTTAAAGTCGTAAATTGAGTACAATGCTTTACAGTTTTTCTGTGGATAAATATATTTAACATGAAAACCTACCTGAAATAATTTCCCCAGAGTTAGGGACTGCTTTCAAATTTTTCCCAATAACACCTGTAGACGTGGAAAGATCCTTCTCAGCATACAAACTTGTGTTAACCGACAAACGTCATAAACTTACACCTGCGCACTTGGAGAAAATTATCACAAATCAAATTTGAGGCAGTATTTTTAACACTTAAATGATTTTAGTCAAATTATATAATAAAAAATATAATAACAGCCCACCTTAAAGCAATATGTGTATGTAACAATATATAAAAAGTGTATATTACATAGTCATTGTATATGTTTATATTATTGTATACATATAATAATATTATCTGAATGTATTACGTAATTTAATAATGTAGGAGCTGTGAGAATAATAGGTTAAAGGTTGCTAACAATGAGGTAACAATGAGGTAACTTTGAGGCAATAATGATTAAGAATGTTAGTGATGCTACTAGTCATTATTGGAGCAACAATAATGTAAATTTTGTGACAGTTTATAAAATAGCCAATCAACAACCAGAAAAAAAGCTTAAGCTAAATAAAAGTATTCTATTGGATTAGGAATAGCCAATCAAAGACTTGAAATACAGAAATTTACAAATTTAGGCGGAAGAAATCAAGTTGCTTGTAGACAGTGCTCATAACTGGACGCGTTGGTAACAGACGGTGTTACTAATCAGACGCGAGATGAGTCCTCGAGAAATTTAATACGTATTCGTGTGAGACGAAAATAGTTTACGTGTTAAAAAGTGCAAGTATTTAATAAAAGAATCTCACAGCTCTCTGTATCAGTGAGGAGTTACCTTGTTAAGAAATTCATGTCTCTAAAAAATAATACTGACGCAGCCGAGGCAAACATAAATATATAATATTTAAAGAAACAGTCAAAATTACAAAGTTAATATTTTTTAAACATTTTTTTACGAAGGCTACCGAGTACCATATGTGCAGTTGCAACTACTTCAAGTTCGGCTCCCCAACAGTCGAAATACGATACAACTCCTTCTAAAATACTCCTTTCTCAAATTAAAACGATCGAATATCTGAGGAAGAGTGTAGACTGTAAAAACGAAAAAAGAATAAGCTTAAGATTAACAATTTTAGTGTATATTTTCGAAATTATAGAGCGTATTTTAAAGATTTTGACAGTATACATGCATGCATGTTTTAGATACTTATAGTGCATATAAATTCCATGCCTATTCAATACGTTAAGTTCCGAATAATATTTCTATATTTTTATACTGTTACTGTAGGTAATGTATACACCAAGCCCTTGATAAGTCTAATTTGAGGATTTATGTAGCTTTAACATGTTGATTTAAATATAAACTGATAGGGTTGTTTTCTAAAGCTGTAGTATTTTGTATTGCGAAAGTGCTGTTTGCTTGACTGTATCTTCAAAATCTCAAATTTCACTTTATATACCATGGCAACACGTAGGTTAGTTCTGTGCAGTGTGAACCTAAATGCTTCTTCTAGGACTTCGCATTTGTTTAAACCGGGCATGTCAACAGCATTTCGGCGAGAGGTGGCTCACATTAGCCGATTATATGCTCCTAATAGCTTTCAATGTCTTTCCCATCGATGGCTTCCCTCCTATCGAACTCCTGCATCCTCACCTCAGTGGTAGATTTAAACACACGTAGCACACTTTCAAACGCGTCTATTAGATTTTGAGGTTGACATATGTTGACAAGGAAGGTAAAGATACTGGCGAATGGAAAGAGCCCCCGAAACCGGGGCAGAGGTGGGTTCCTTCCGACCCTCGTGCTTCTACCGTGACCCGAAGGGAGGGATGGGAGGAGAGACCGGAAGGGCGGTCAGATTCGGATGACGACGGAGCAGGCACACAGGGGTACCTAATGTTTCCAAATAGTACGCCTTCAACCCCGCCAGAGCCCTCGCATTGGACCCCGAGCCTCCGAGGGTACCCCAAGGAGCGCCTGCCCGAAAGCACGCAAAGGTGGGTATCCAACCGAGCGGTCCCTGAACGACGTCAGGCAGAAATCTCCATAGAGGGCACATCCACTGTCCAGCCGCAATCCGTCGATACCTTCGCTGAGTAGGTACAGGAAATAAGGGGCAGGAGAACTGTGGTAGAAGATGAACTATCTCAACATTCGCTTGCCGATCCGGGGATACCAGAATAACCCATGGATCAGAATGAACGATCGCAGGAAATTGAAACCGGGACCTCCCGAAAGCTACCGCGGCGCCACTTTGCTCGGTTGTTGGCGAGGGAAAAAAATATTGCCTATTTTTTAATCAGCTCTTAATTGCTATGCACTGTAAGAAAAAAATCTTGCCTACCTGACTGTAGGTAAAGGAAAGCAAAACAAAATAAAGTTTGTGGTGTTCTATTCCCATTACTTTCTCTGACATTATTGCTTATTTTTATATTTCTTCCATAAATTATTGTTACAAAGCTTATTTTCTGCTTATTTCAAGTTCAAAATTTACAGATATGATTTCGCTACACATTTCGTTTTAGGTACAAGAGCGCGCAAGAGGCTGAAATGATAGTCAATTCTTTAAAAAGCTGGCTTTGAAATTCCATATCTTTGTATGTCCGCAAGAAATAAATGATCACTAAGCACTTCAAAACTTAAGCGTTTAAAAATTCAGTCAAGCAACAATGATTATCTCAAAAAGAATTAATGCTACAAAAATTTGATAAATTATGTATTTTATCGAGATATACGTTTTTTGTATAGTAAGATTTTAATTTATCTGTTAGGGTTTACCAGTTATACAAAAATATACATTCATTCTGAATGAAGAGAATTTCACAGCCTATTTGCAGAAAATTTCATTTGGCATGTAAATAGATTAATATATATTGTATTTTAAACAAAATCGTTAGACTTTTTGAGAAAATCAAAATTAACGAAGAATTCTCCATATAAGCGGTAGTTTAGGTTGAAATTTTCTTTAAAATCTTCGTGTGGAAGAACTTAAATACCAGTTTGATTAAATACAGTCGTTTTTAAGTTACGTTGTTCTTACACACACACACACACACACACACACACACACACACACACACACAGTGCTGCGTTTGGATACAGGTGGCCTCGAGAATTGCATTTCTGGTGAAATATCTATATCGAATTGTTTGATGAAATACAGTAGGTACTTTCCTTTACCTGTTAGTTGAAGCTAGAGAAAGTAAAAAAGGGAGGGAGTACATATATCTCGGACTTAATCCACTAAATCCATAAGGCAGCGGGTGTGCCAACCAAATGGAAATATAAGAAAGATACTAATCAGTGAGAATTAAGCTAAACTTTACTTTCCTAAATTTTCTAAGCAGAGTTTCTAGACCATACGAATGATTAGCTTAGCTGATTTAGTGCCAGTGTATTTTAAGAACTGATTATGCAAACGAAACAAAACTGAACCTTTCTCTCCTAAATATCTTCCAAAAATACTATATTTTTAAAATACCAAATATTTTCCTATATATTTTAGACGACTATTGTCCCGCCGTCCTTAGAAGAGAACCTGATGTAAACAAAAGCACGTGGCAAGTTGTGTGCAACTGCCGCGGATTACAACAACGAAGTTCCATGTCGGACTACGGAAATTAATTTTGTTTTATATTATTTAAGAGTTTATTTTGTTAAAAAGCATTGTAAGAATGTTACATTTTAGTTCACACTACATTTAATGATATATATATAATTAATAAAAACTGAATGAATGAAAATTGTGTATGCATCATTTTATATTACAAAAGTTCAGTTCGTCATTCTTGTTGCATTTAGCGGCGCTCGCTTGTTTTCAAATTGTTTATTACAGAGTGGTTAATGGTGGTTAAGATTAATAATTATTATAAGTAATCAAAATGTATATGTGAAACATCCCATACGGAAAAGGTTTGAAAAGAAAATAATATTCTATTGAATGTATTCATAAAGCACCCGGATTTAGCCATTAAAGACATTATTAATTTAACGTCCGAGTTTACTGGTGTATCGTAAAAAGTGTCGACTCCATTCGCGTGGAAAGGCACAAAATTGGAAGGCTGTCATCACCTTCAAAGAAAAGGAAACGCAAAAAACTGTGCTTGGCACGAAATATTATGATAATGAGGAGGAAGGGGGAGGAATTGGACGGAACTGCACTTTCATATTCTGATTAATAAGGTACATTTCAAATTTTATTATCATTCCGGCTCTATCATTGCATACTGTTTATATTACCACTTCAATATTTTAAATAGTTTATAACTCATACTCGGTCTGCAGGAAACGTGTTAATTAAAGCACGCTGTTCTTCAATATTCCAATGCACCAACACCGAATTATTTCAAAGTGTGTTTTTGTCATGGGTTACAGCACAACAAATGTAAAATAATCGTCTGTTGTCAAACGAAGTAGCAGTGTTAATGAACAGAGGATAATGCCATCGTTTATAAATAAACACTGTTGATGTGCATGTATGCCGATCAGGTGGTTCAGACCAGAAGCACGCGTCTTCAGATAGTGCTTATGCTCCCCTCAGGGCGTAGTAATACAATTTACTGACTATATTTCACGCGCTGTTTTTGTTTACATCAAGTTCCCTTCTAAGGTTGGCAGAACAAGACCCATAACTATATATCCGAATTTTTATAAGTTCGGGAAAACGAGAAATAACATCTTCCAGATTTTAAACATCTGCAATCCAAAATAAAGACCTAAACTTCTAACGCATTTGTGGCTCTAATGAAGCTTGAATAATGCAAATAACAGAATTAATAATTAATTTTAGTAATTTTAAATCATTAACCTAATTAAAAACTAATTATTATTACATACGCATTACCAACATATTTATTTTTTAAAAAACTACATATATTTATGGTATAAAAAACCTGTAATTGACATCATTCGTTTCTCTACTGTTTTGTTTATGGGAGGTAGGAAAAGCATTATATTGGACCCGAAAATGTAATTTCGATATTTCACCAGAAATTCTAAGGTTCTGAGTCCCAGAAGGCAAGAGGGCACTTTTAGAAAAAACTTCTTGTGTGGGCTGTGCCTGCTTGCCTATCTGTCTTCAAAGGGTGAACTCAAAAACGAAAAGTTATGCGAATAGCAAACGTCATATACAAGTTTTTCATCTTTGTAAATAGAGTGAAATTAAAAAATATAGGCAAAAATTAATTTATCGAAAACAATATTTTCTTTCTTATTTATCCTTATTTTTTGGTTTATCAATTTGTACTCTTATCTTAATAATGTATTAATATTTTAAGTTAAATTAAACTAATATCCTTCAAAGTTAGAAATAAAGTAAATCCATCTTTAAGTCTTAGTATTAACTACGCCAAAGTCATTCCACAGGTCCAGTCGCCCATCTTAGGGTATCTAGACTGTCTGTAAATTTCTTGTGTACTCCTCTTCATTCCGACAGTATTTCGTATAATTTTGTATAACTGGAACACCGCAAGAGATGTGTACACATGAATGTGAATTAAAAAGAAAATTCAGATCTCCTTAACATGTGTATTTTATGCCAAATAAAACTACCTGTGATATTACCCATTCAGAGGGGTTCTTTGTCGACAATTTTAATGCTTTAATATTTTTAAGTGTTCAGCTACCACTGGTTTCTATCTTTTAAGGTCGTGCAAAGAGCATATAACAACCAGTTTCCCCAACCCCATAATATATAATGGAACCTTTATGATAATTATGCAGAACTTGGACCGTTTGAAAAAAAAATGTGTGATGTATTACACTCACATGACTTTCTCTACTCTTGTACAAACTATTTTTACACACACTTATTCTCCATATGCTTCATGTTAATCGAGATATCGAGATGTTAATCTTATTGCTAATTTTCTTGTAGATGCAAGGGGAATTGGTAGGTTTTAAGCGACAGTCAAATATTTTAAGAGCTGGTTGCTATGTGGAGTATTCCATTTTCTTTGCATTACCACGACAAAAAAATATTAATAACGAATTTGAGAAAAAATGTAAGTATTGGAAAATTTAAGGGAATAACAAG
The DNA here is from genome assembly GCA_030765065.1 of Deroplatys truncata. Lineage (NCBI taxonomy): Eukaryota > Metazoa > Arthropoda > Insecta > Mantodea > Mantidae > Deroplatys > Deroplatys truncata. Next base: position 93,614,386 of record CM060979.1, read on the forward strand.
CAATATCTCGAAAATGGTCCATCAACAAAAACTGTATTTGACATAAATTGTGTATTTTAACGCGATCTATAATTTTTGTGTAGTAAAATTTTGTCTATCTCTTATTGTTTACCACTTATGCAAAATTCGTTCACAATGAAGAATACTTTTGGAGACATTCCAGAAAACTCGAGATAAACATTTAATTTGTCCAGAAAATATCTAAAACATACGAAATTTTATTCAAAATACTTAGAGCCATTTTTGAGAAAATTAAATTTTCGAAAAATGTTCCATGTAAAGGGTAATCTGGGGTGGGAGGATTTTCTTGAAAACCTTCGTGTCGCATCTCTGGAAAATACTGAACCTAAATATCAAGTTTGGTGTTTATCCGACTGTTCGTTTCTGAGTTATGCTGTTCACAGACACACACACGGACATGTTTCCAAAAATGCTTTTTTTGGATTCAGAGGGTCTCAAAACATGCATTTCCGGTGAAATCTGGGTATAGAATTTTGGGGGGGGAATACAATACTTTCCCTGCTTACTATACGTAGTAGAGAAGTAATAAACAAATTGCGATGTTGGTAGATTGCTTCAAGCCGATAGCGTTTTTACGAACTTCGTAGGGAAAGCTTCGTAATGAAGTTGGATGCTAATTTGGTAAATGTGTAACGACTCTTTTTTACGGATGTTTATTAAGTATGCGGTCCAAAAGGAACAGGATATGACTGAAGAGGACTTTTAGAAAATTCACACTGTAAATAATAGTAAATATTACATTTTAAGGACCTAGAATCTAAATCCTGGTTTCATTGTCGGCAGAACTCGAATGTTATGTTGTACAACACGGCATATGTCGCTAGACGTAATGCTACCTCACTGCAGGTGAAGCGAGTAGCGCAATATTTGTTAAAATTATTCAGAAAGATTAAAAGAAACTTTAGATTGCTTTAAGCACTACTCCTTTACCTATTCGCTTTCTCTACTACGTATAGTAAGTGGAAGTATTGAATTCCACCCAAAAATTCGATACCGAGATTTTACTGTAAATACATGTTTTGAGGTGCTCTCAATTCAAATAAAGCATTTTGGAAACATGTCCGTGTGAGTGGGTGTGTATGTGTGTCTGTCAGATTTTGAACAGCATAACACAAAAACAAAAAGTCGGATAAATACCAAGCTTGGTATTTGAGTTTAGTATCTTCCAAGGAGGCGACACGAAGGTTTTCAAGAAAATCCTGGCACCTCAGACTACCCTTTACATGGAACATTTTTCGAAATTTTTAATTTACTAAAAAATGGCTCTAATGATTTTGATTAAAATAGTATATGTATAGGATGCTTTTATGTCAAATGTAATGTATACCTTGAATTTTCTGGGAATGGCCCAAAAGCCTTCATTCTGGGCGACTTTTGCATAACTGGTAAACCATAAGAGATAGGAAAAATTTTACTACAAAAAAAATGTAGATCGCTTTAAAACACAAAATTTATGTCATATACATTTTTACTTTCTCTGCTACGTATAGTAAGTAGGGGAAGTATTGTATTCCACCCAAAAATTCGATACCGAGATTTCACCGGAAATATATGTTTTGAGACCCCCTGAATCCAAAAAAAAACATTTTTGGAAACATGTCCGTGTGTGTGTATCTGTGTGTGTGACTGAGAGCAGCATAACTCAGAAACGAACATTCGGATAAACACTAAACTTGGTATTTACGTTCAGTATCTTCCAGAGATGCGACACGAAGGTTTTCAAGAAAATCCACTCACCCCAGAAACCCTTTACATGGAACATTTTTCGAAAATTTTAATTTTCTCAAAAATGGCTCTTTAGATTTTGATTAAAATATCATATGTTTAAGATAGTTTTATGACAAATGTAATGTATATCTCGAATTTTCTGGAATGTCTCCAAAAGTATTCTTCATTGTGAACGACTTTTCCATAACTGGTAAACCATAAGAGATAGACAAAATTTTACTACACAAAAAATGTAGATTGGTTAAAATACACAATTTATGTCATATACATTTTTTTCTTCTTTTTTTTTTGCGTGAACCACTTTCGAGATATTGCTTGATATTCCCTTTAATTTTCTAATGCTTTTTCTCAAATGGGAATTCGTTATTCATTTTTTTATGTCCTGGACATGCAAAGAAAATGGAATGCGCCACATAGCAACCAGCTCTTAAAAGATTTGACTATCGCTTAAATACTACCATTTCCCCTTGCATCTACCAGAAAATTATCAATAAGAATAACATCTCGATTAACATGAATCATATGGAGAATAAGTGATTGTAAAAATAGTTTTACAAGAGTAGGGAAAGTCATGCGAGTGTAACACATCAGATTTTTTTTATCCACTGAACCATTTCCGAGATATTTCTTATTTGTTTGAATTTTCCAATACTCATAACTTGTCTCAAATGGTAATTCGTTTTTTTTAATGTCCTGCACTTGCAAAGAGAATGGAAGGTCTTAAAAGATTTGACTATCGCTTAAACTCTACCATATTGCCTTTGCACTACAGGAAAATTAGTAATAAGATAATTTCTGCGAATGTATATCTCATTAACATGGAGTAGATGGAGAATAAGCGTTTGTATAAATAGTTTGTTCAAGAGTAGAGAAAGTCATGTGAGTGCAACAAATCAGATTTTTCTGTTCCATTGTAACCGGAATGTAACTTTTGGTGGTTTTATTAGGCTTTTGAGAGGTTTTGACAACAATATTCGGTGTACTTCTTGTGTTTATTTTTAGCCCTTGAATAAGAGAAACAAGGAGTCCTGTAGTTCCACATTTAGGTTAGGTTAAGTTTATAGTGTATATGAACTGATGTAATGCACTAAATGCCTATATAGAGAAATAATAAATACTGCGATGAGTGGAATTTGAAAGTAAATCAAGAGAAGACTCAAATTATAGTGTTTAAGAAAGGTGCCAAACTGAGCAAGTATGAAAAGTGGAAGAATGGAGAGAAGGAATATAAAGTGGTCAGAGACTGTATATATTTAGGGGTTAAAATGGATGGGGGTGGAAAATGGGAGAAACAGAAGAAACTGGTATTGACAAAGGGGAAAGGGGCAATGGCAGCGATTAGAGGGTGCAAATATAGAATACCAGATATAAATGTTAAATGGCTAGAGAAAATATATAACACAGTAGTTGAAGCAAAAATGTTATATGGTAGTGAAATATGGGGAGTAGAACGAGGCTGGGAAGAGATAGATATGGTACATAGGAGTTTCTGCAGAGAAGTGTTAGGCCTGCCAAATGCTACAGTTAAGGAATTTGCTCTAATTGAAATGCAGAGAGTGGGGGGAAAGGGGTAATAATGGAGAGAGCTCTTAAATATTGGTACAGACTATTAAATTTAGAAGAGAAGAACTTGTTGAGGCAGTGTTTGGAATTCCAAGAAAGGAGCTTGAAGAAGAATGGGTGGAGTTATAGTATACAGACTAATTTGGAAAATAGTGGTCTAGGGGAAATCTGGAGAAGGAGGGAAAATAATGTTAAGGGTTTCTGGAAAGAAGCTAGGCAGAGGTTTGAAGATATAGAGATACAAAATTTATTTAGCAACATTGGGAACAAAAGTTCCTTGGAATCATATATATTAATAAAAAATGTATGGGCTAGAGAACAGTATGTGGATAACACAAATAAGGAACAAAGAGAAAGTATTGCCTGGGCACGAGCAGGTGTATGGAGATTAATAGGAATGAGAAATGGGTTCCCACAGAATCAGTGCCCAATATGTGGGGAAAGAGAAGATTTAGAGCATATCGTTTTTGACTGTAAAGGTACACAACATTGGAGAAAGGTAGCTATAAATGGGAAATGGGTAAATCGGGACAGGAAAGTAGCTTTAAGCAAGATTTTTAACAAGGATAGTAAAAAGGTAGGAGAATACTTGTCCAAAGTTAAAAAGAAATGGTTATGAACAATAAAAAGAGATGTAAATTAATTTCATCAAGTGATGTTAAGTTTTGTAATTATATTATTATTATTATTAGTATATTATTATTATTATATATTATTACTATAAGATTATTATTTTGGTACCATTACTATTATTTTTATTATTATTATCATCATTTTTTATGTTATAATAAGAGTGTAATATGGGTAGAATATGGCAAGATAACAGCTTGGGCTGATGTATAGCCATATTCTAGGGAAGATTGCTAGCACAAATAAATAAATAAAATAAATAAATAAATAAATATAGAGAAATTGCTTATGAAGAAGTACTGGTTAAGCCTGCTTTAAATGGGTACTGAAGCCAGCACTAATGTAAATAAAGGTAGTATCTGTATTAGCCTTACCTTTTATACATGGTGTAGAGTACAACCGTCCAACAGCTGTTAGGCTTCCAGTTTGCAACAGAAGTCACACCACAATTAGGATAGTTGCGAGTATTTGATGGGACACCGAGATTTATTAGAAACGATCTTAATGTTTACGTATCTGGCACGGTTTGCATAAACACGTTGAGATAACTGCACAACCACATCAAACTTAAACCCCACACTTTAGGATGCACTCCCTGTCATTTTACAAGTTGAACTGCATATGGGGACAGGAAGTTAATCGTGCGATCGAGCACGTGTTATCTCCTTGACGTGACGTATATGCCTGTGACAGCTATAACCAATAGGAAGCGCGGTGAACTATACTGAGATTAAATTGTGATTTAACTACGTGAAAATAATCAACAAACATAGTGGACGTAAACGGTAGTTTTAATGCATTGTGAGCAAGCCATATTTGTATTATTTTTTCTACCAAGTACATAGAGTGGGTAAGTAAAAAATTCGATAAAGAGATTTCACCGGAAATACATACAAAAAGGGCCATGTGTGTGTGAACAGCATAACTCAAAAAATCTGATGTGTTACACTCACATGACTTTCTCTACTCTTGTACAAACTATTTTTACAAACGCTTATTCTCCATATGTTAATCGAGATAAACATTTGCAGACTCTATCTTATTGCTAATTTTCTTGTAGATGTAAGCGGAATATATATTTACAAGGGCAATATAGAAATACAGTAGCCTTTAAGCACATACATATCTCTTAATAGCTGGTTGCTAGGTACAGCTCCATTCTCTTTGCCACAGATTATAACTCTTTGCATATCCAAGACAAAAACAAGATTATATACAATTCCTTCCGAATGAACAGGATTTTACAGGCTATTGCCAGAAAATTCAAGATATATATTTTATTTGTCATACAAATATCTTTAATATATGCTATTTTAATAAAATCGTTAGAGCCATTTTTTTAGAAAATAAAAATTTTTTAAAAATGTTCCGTGTAAAGAGTAGCTTAGGGTGAGGGGATTTTGTGAAAACACACAACACCGAAAATATATCTTTTGAGGTGTCCTGAATCCAAATTTTTGGAAACATGCCCGTGTGTATGTCTTGTGAGTCTGTGTGTGTGTGTGTGTCTGTCTGTGAACAGCATAACTCAAAAACGAAAAGTCGGATAAACACCAAACTTGTTATTTAGATTCAATGTTTCAGGAATGCGACATGAAATATTTCAAGAAAAAAACCCACCCCAAACCACTCTTAATTGGAACATTTTTCGAAAAAAATTTATTTTATCAAAAACGGCTCCAACGATTTTGATTAAAGTATCATATGTTTAAGACATTTCTATGGCAAATAAAATATATATCTTGAATTTTCTGGGGATGTCCCCAAAAGTCCTCTTCATTCTGAACGACTTTTGCATAACTGGTAAACCGCAAGAAATAGACAAAAGTTTACAACATAAAAATGTAGATCTCGATAAAACACACAATATATGTCATAAACATTGTTTTTGTAAAGTGAACCATTTTCGAGATATTCCTTGTTATTTCTTTGAATTTTCCAATAATTACACTTTCGTTGTTCTTTTTTTTTATGTTCTTGACATGCAAAGAGAATTACATTTTACACATAGCGACCAGTTCTAAAAGTATTTTACTATCGCTTAAGGCGTACTATGTTCCGCTTGTTTTGTATTTGCAAGGGCAATATAGAATTACAGTAGCCTTTAAGAATTTACATATCTCTTAATAGCTGGTTGCTATATAGAGCACCATTCTCTTTGCCAAAGATTAATACTCTTTGCATATCCAAGACAAAAAAATGAATAACGAATTCCCATTTGAGAAAATAAGTATTGAAAAATTTAAGGGAATAACAAGTAATATCTCGAAAATGGTTCACTCAACAAAAAAATGTATATGACATAAATTGTGTATTTTAATGCGATCTACATTTTTTGTGTAGTAAAATGTTGTCTATCTCTTATGGTTTACCAGTTATCCAAAAGTCGTTCACAATAAAGAATACTTTTGCAGACATTCCCAGCAAATTCAAGATATACATTTTATTTGTCATAAAAATATCTTAAACATATGATATTTTAATCAAAATCATTAGAAACATTTTTGAGAAAATTAAAATTTTCGAAAAATCTTCCATGTAAAGGGAACTCTGGGATGGGGGGATTTTCTTGAAAACCTTCGTGTCGCATCCTTGGAAGATACTGAACCCAAATACCAAGTTTGGTGTTTATCCGACTCTGTTCGTTTCTGAGTTATGCTGTTCACAGACACACACACACACACACACACGCACACACACAGACACACACACACGGACATGTTTCCAAAAATGCTTTTTTTAGATTCAGGGGGTCTCAAAACATGTATTTCCGGTGAAATCTCGGTATCGAAATTTTGGGTGGAATACAATACTTCCCCTACTTACTATACGTAGTAGAGAAAGTAAAAATCTGATGTGTTACACTCACACGACTTTCTCTACTCTTGTATAAACTATTTTTACAAACGCTTATTCTCCATCTACTTATGTTAATCGAGATAAACATTTGCAGACTCTATCTTATTGCTAAGTTTCTTGTAGATGTAAGGGGAATATATATTTACAAGGGCAATATAGAAATACAGTAGCCTTTAAGCACATACATATCTCTTAATAGCTGGTTGCTAGGTGCAGCACCATTCCCTTTCCCTCAGATTAATACTCTTTGCATATCCAAGACAAAAAAAATGAATAACGAATTCCCATTTGAGAAAATAAGTATTGAAAAATTTAAGGGAATAACAAGCAACATCTCGAAAATGGTTCACTCATCAAAAAAAATGTATATGACATAAATTGCGTATTTTAACGCGATCTACACTTTTTGTGCCGTAAAATTTTGTCTATCGCTTATGGTTTACCAGTTATGCAAAAGTTGTTCACAATGAAGAATACTTTTGGAGACATTCCCAGGAAATTCAAGATATAAATTTTATTTGTCATAAAAATATCTTAAACATATGATATTTTAATCAAAATCTAAAGAGCCATTTTTGAGAAAATTAAAATTTTGGAAACATGTTCCATGTAAAGGGTACTCTGGGCTGGGAGGATTGTGTTGAAAAACTTCGTGTCGCATCTCTGGAAGATATTGAACCTAAATACCAAGTTTGGTGTTTATCCGACTGTTCGTTTCTGAGTTATGCTGTTCGCAGACACACACACACACAAACACACACACGGACATGTTTCCAAAAATGCTTTTTTTCGATTCAGGGGATCTCAAAACATGTATTTCCGCTGAAATCTCGGTATCGAATTTTTGGGTGGAATACAAAACTTCCCCTACTTACTATACGTAGTAGAGAAAGTAAAAAGAAAATTCGGATAAATACCAAACTTGGTATTTAAGTTCAGTATCTTCCAAGCAATATTTTCAAGAAAATCTCCCCAAATCTTAACTAACCTTCACGCGGAAAAGTTTTCAAAGTTTTGATTTTCTCAAAAATGGCTGTAATTATTTTTATTAAAACACCATATATTAAAGATATTTACATGATAAAATGTAATTCTTGAGCTTTCTTGGAATAGTCATGCAGGTCTCTTCATTCAGAAGGAATGCTGTATAATTACAACTGTTAAACGATAAGCGATAGAGGAAAACTTATTTCACAAAAACTGTAGATCCCTTTAAAGCACACACTTTGATTCTAACCACAAGTATTGAATTTTAGGGCCAGTATATAGCGTGCAGTTCTAAAATAGCGTTCAGTGACGTCACCATTCTTGCAATCGGAACACCAATTTGCCGACCCCTGCCGTACTTTATACCTCACAAATATATTTCTCCGTGAATTTAAATCTACGTCCATATACTAAGTCCTACCTAAGAATGAGGTATATGGCTTCGTCATTTCCCAAACCGGCTGAGGGCGATGGATTTTTTCGGCGTAAAAATCCTTAGCATGGCTTCCTTCGGAAGGGAAGTAAAGCCGGTGGTCCCGTGTCGTAGATTTCCGGCACGTAAAAGAACCTCAAGCCTGATAAAGAGGCCTCTGAGCAAAATTACCGGTCTTTCACGCCCAATATAGAATGGGACGCTAAGAACCATAGTAGTTAAAGAGCGTCCATAAATAAAAAAACCTCAATTTTATGGCGTCGTAATTACTTTCTCCGAATAAGGGCTATTTCTAACGAGGACAACGTCAAAAATTAGAAACGTCTCTCTTATTATTGAGTTTTCCTATATTTATATAAGGGAAGTTTAGGAAAATACCTTATCCATCTGGAAACTTTCGTTTTAATTAATTTTCATAGTGTAGTTATTTAAGAAGCTATATTAATTTTGTCATTATTACTCATGTACATAAATGAATCACAATGAAGGTGTATTTGCCATTAAACCTTTACTTTTATTTTCATTTTTATAAACACTTCAGAAAAAACAATTTTACTACTAGTTTCCAAAATGTTACTCAGCATGTCAGACTTTGCACAAAGAGAGTGCGACGGTGGGGGAGAGTGGAAGAAAGAGGTGGAGTAGGACAGAAAGAATAAAAGGGGAGGGACAGTATATACAACATTTTAATGTCGTTTCAATTTACAGAGATCACACAAGACCATTATCAATAGCTGTCGTGACTTACCAGGTGAGAAAAAATATACCTGCAGAAACTCCGAATTAACCAATGAGAGTTAAGGTACTTCGAAATGAACTGAGAGAGCGTGAATTTCAGTGCCGGTGTACCCTCTCTCAAAAAGGTAAAGGGGTTGTACTGTATAAAAAATACTCTCCAAGTAATAAACCGATCCGACAACCCCATGCTAGCCTCTAATTCCCGAGGTCGCGGGTTCAAACCCGGCGGAGGGCGATGGATTTTTTCGGGCGTAAAAATCCTTAGCATGGCTTCCTTTGGAAGGGAAGTAAAGCCGGTGGTCCCGTGTCCTAGATTTACGGCACGTAAAAGAACCTCAAGCCTGATAAAGGAGACTGAGAAAAATTTTCGGCTTTCACGCCCAATGTAGAATGCGACGCTAAGGAACATAGCAGTTAAAGAGCGTCCATAAATAAAACTCAATTTCAATTTAAGGACCCGACAACCTGACCAGCTTACCAGCAGTGAATGAGAAACTGCATTAAAAATCTGATGTGTTACACTCACATGACTTTCTCTACTCTTGTACAAACTATTTTTACAAACGCTTATTCTCCATCTACTTCATGTTAATCGAGATAAACATTTGCTAACTCTATCTTATTGCTAATTTTCTTGTAGATGTAAGGAGAAAATATATTTACAAGGGCAATATAGAAAACCAATAGCCTTTAAGCACATACATATCTCTTAATAGCTGGTTACTAGATGCAGCACTATTCCCTTTGCCACAAATTAATACTCTTTCCATATCCAACACAAAAAAATGAATAACGAATTCCCATTTTAGAAAATAAGTATTGAAAAATTTAAGGGAATAACAAGCAATATCTCGAAAATGGTTAACTCAACAACAAAAATGTATATGACATAAATTGTGTATTTTAACGCGATCTACATTTTTGTGTAGTAACATTTTGTCTATCTCTTATGGTTTACCAGTTATGCAAAAGTCGTTCACAATGGAGAATACTTTTGGAGACATTCCCAGAAAATTCAAGGTATACATTTTATTTGTCATAAAAATATCTTAAACATTCATTCATTCAATCATTATCTGTTTACCCTCCTCTTATGTAGGACTTACACCCCCCAGGACTTACAAGAGGGTGCCTGGGGTCAGAGGCCCGTCGAGGAGCAGACACTCATGGATCAGACAGAGCATCCAGGATGGGTGATCAGCCCAATGCCTGGTATGGGATGAAGGAAGTAGATGAAACGAAATGTTGGTGAAATGGATGAAAGGAAAGGTGATGATGGAGCAGATGGTGGAATGAATGGCGGGGGAAACCGGAGAACCCGGAGAAAACCCACCCAGACGCCGCTTCGTCCACCACAAATCCCACATGCAGATCCCTGGGATTGAACCCGGGCCGCCTCGGTGGGAGGCGAGCGGTCTAATATCTTAAACATATGATATTTTAATCAAAATCGTTAGAGCCATTTTTGAGAAAAATAAAATTTTCGAAAAATCTTTCATGTAAAGGGTAATCTGGGGTGGAGGGATTTTCTTGAAAACCTTCGTGTCGCATCTCTGGAAGATACTGAACCTAAATACCAAGTTTGGTGTTTATCCGACTGTTCGTTTCTGAGTTATGCTGTTCACAGACACACAGACACACAGACAGACAGACACACAGACAGACACACACACGGACATGTTTCCAAAAATGTTTTTTTTTAATTCAGGGGATCTCAAAACATGTATTTCCGGTGAAATATCGGCATCGAATTTTTGGGTGAAATACAATACTTCCCCTACTTACTATACGTAGTAGAGAAAGTAAAAATGGCTGCCAACGTTTGTCCGCTGCAGGAAGATCCCGACGGTAACCACTGTTACCATTGTGATATTGAGATGGAAACCCTTGGCCACGTTTTGGGTGCCTGCGGAATTGTCGACATCACAAAATAAGATCCACTATTGCGGAAGCCTTAAAAATAAAAGGCCATTAGGTATTTGAAGAAGTAGAATAATTTTATTGTGGACTCTCTCAAGAGGCTCCTCTCGTCGAATTGACACACTCGCCGCCCGAAAGATTCAACATCTGGATACATCATCGATCCAACAATGAGAATGAAGCAGAATGAACAACAACCAGTTGAAGTACATGCTGAAAAATGTCGAGCCTACCATCCCACACTAGCTTGAGAAATACAACTTATCATCAATTTAAGATAATGGACTGATTGTTTGGGCAAATGGAGCCATGCCTAGCCAGTTTCCAAGTTGTGCAAAAAGTTTAATCTCAAGGCCAATTTTATGTACTATATTGCAGTTTTTGCCCTTAAAGATTCAATCAACATTCAAAGTCATCTGTACTCAAATTAATTTATTTTAAGCTACGTTTAAAAGAAGAAGAGCCGTACTTTTAATAATGTTCACCCTAAAATAGCATTTCTCCCTGTCTTTACTCAATATCTTATTTCATTGATAACTATGTTTTATTTTCGTGTTCAATTCTTGTTTTATATAATCATTTGTAAAATATTAAGCTTTGTCCGTTTGGCAGTCCCTACTTTTGAGAAATCGAATTCTTTTTTCTGAATAAAAGAGACAATGTGAGAATAATCTCCACTTAAACCGCTAAACAGCAGTTTCAGCGCAGTTGCGGAATATACTAATGGTATACTAAAACGGGTTAAATCCATAGCATTAGTGTTGTCTAATGCCAGTTCATTATCCCTTAAGGAAGCTTACATCACAATGCTCTGTGTGTTACTTTTATGTTCTCTAAAGCTTACTTACAAGTAGAGGAAACACTGAATTCGATCCAAAATTCCATATGTCCATTTCAACAGAAAATAAAGGTTTTTAAGTCCATATACCAGCCACCTCTGTCTGCGTGTGCCCTTATATGCTTCTACTACATTACTTGTCAGCTATAATCACACTTTTATGATAATTAGAGGCAAGCAAAACATGAATAAAATATCTGATGTATTACACTCACATGACTTTTTCAACTCTTGTACAAACTATTTTTACAGACGCATATTCTCCATCTACTTCATGTTTATTCATATAAAAATTAGCAGAAACTATCGTAATGCTAATTTTCTTGTAGGTGCAAGGGGATATAGTAGGCTTTAAGTGATAGTCAAATCTTTTAAGAGCTGGTTGCTATGTGGAGCATTCCATTCTCTTTGCATGTCCAGGGCATAACAAAACTTATATACTTTTTTTCCTATTTGAGAAAAACAACAAGGAATATCTCAGAAATGGTTCATTTTACCAAAAAAAATGTATGACATAAATTTGTGTTTTAACGAGATCTACATTTTTGTGTAGTAAACCTTTGTGTCTCTCTTATGGTTTACCAGTTGCGCAAAATTCATTCAGAATGAAGGCGACTTTTGGGGACATTCCCAGAAAATACAAGATTATACATTTCATTTACCACAAAAATATCTTAAAAATATATTTTAATCAAAATCGTTAAAGCCATTTTTGAGAAGATCAAAATTTTCGAAAAATGTTCCATCAAAAGGGTAGTCTGGAGTGGGGGGTTACTTTAAAACGTTCGTGTCGCATCTTTGAAAGATACTGAACCTAAATACCAACTTTGGTATTTATCCGACTTTTCGTTTTTGAGTTATGCTGTTCACAGACACACACACACACACACATGAACCTTTTTCTAAAAATGCTTTTTTTTATTTGGGGGCCTAAAAACATGTAATTCCGGTGAAATCTCGGTATCGAATATTTGGGTGGAATACAATACTTCCCCCACTTACTAAACGTAGTAGAGAAAGTAAAAATTGCCAAAATATAAAAATATGAAGAAAAAATCCTCCAAAGTATTATGAAATGCATATTTTAAAGCCAAAAATCTCATACTTCAGCTTCACTTCATTGCTTAAAAAAAGCAGAGACTTACGAAACCCTTAAACTTATAAAAAAAAATCTGATCCGTTACACTCACATGACTTTCTCTACTCTTGTACAAACTATATTTACAAACTCTTATTCTCCATCTATTTCATATTAATCGAGATAAGCATTTGCAGAAACGATCTTTTCACATGCAAAGAGAATTACATTTTACACATAGCGATCAGTTCTAAAATATTAACTATCGCTTAAGGCGTACTATGTTCCCCTTGTTTTGTATTTGCAAGGGCAATATAAAAATACAGTAGCCTTTAAACATCGACCTAGCAACCAGCTATTTAGATATTAATAGCTGGTTGCTAGGTGCAGCACCATTCTCTTTGCACATCCAAGACAAAAAAATGAATAACGAATTCCCATTTGAGAAAATAAATATTGAAAAATTTAAGGAAATAACAAGCAATATCTCGAAAATGGTTCACTCAACAAAAAAATGTATATGACATAAATTATGTATTTTAATGCGACCTACATTTTTTGTATAGTAAAATTTTGTCTATCTCTTATGGTTTACCAGCTATGCAAAAGTCGTTCACAATGAACGAGAATTCTCAGAAAATTCAAGATATCCATTTTATTTGTCATAAATATATCTTAGACATATGATATTTTAATCAAAATCGTTAGAGCCATTTTTGAGAAAATTAAAATTTTCGAAAAATGTTCCATGTAAAGGATAATCTGGGGTGGGGGGATTTTCTTGAAAACCTTCGTGTCGCATCTCTGGAGGATACTAAACCTAAATACGAAGTTTGGTGTTTATCCGACTGTTGGTTTCTGAGTTATGCTGTTCACAGACACACACGGACATGTTTCCAAAAAAGCTGTTTTTGGATTCAGGGGGTCTCAAAACATATATTTCCGGTGAAATCTTGGTATCGAATTTTTGGATGGAATACACCACTTCCCCTACATACTATACGTAGTAGAGAAAGTAAAAACAGTTGCTGGTTGCGTTGTCCTTAGTTAATTCTAAATACAATATGCCACTGAAGACACCGGTTTGAGAAAATAAAAGCTCTTCAGGAATTAAGCTTTAATTTCGCACATGACGTCACGCAGGTAATCGTGGCTAACGAGTAGCCACGAGGAAATGTTGCATTTTCTTATGTACCTACTGCATAGCGTGGTGCAGGTTTTTGCAGCACGTTTTCTGGAAAGAATGGCTTGGGTTTTCAAAATGGGTTTCACAAAACATAGTCCGAACAGAATGTCGGGAAAGCCCAATTTATTGCTAATGAAAAATGTGTATTTTAAAAATGAAAAACCGTTAATATTACAAAATTAAGAATTTTTTTGTCTTGTGCATTGAATTCTACACGCTGCGAAAAGAAAATATATTTGTTCTCATTATGATATGACACATGGTTTAGTATATGAAATTTTATAATTTGCCTGTCTCTAATGATAATGGCGTAAGCGTTGCTTTGAGAAGGATAATTTTACGAAGATTTCGTTATTTAAGCACAGATGTACAAAACAATGCTCAACTATAAATGTTGAATTAAGAGTTAAAATATCACCGGAAAGGTAACGTTCCACTTCCAATCCAGAGGAAAACAAAAAGCCAATAAATAGCACAGATACGTTACCTCTAGTTGTTCTGAAGGTTTTCCACCTAGATATTATACTGTCTTCACAAATCTTTGCACGATATATCTCACAAAAAGAGAGAGACATTGGCGAACACACATAGACGAGAGAGTACGTACGAGTACAATGCGACAGCACCGGCTGTATGACCTTGCTTTAGCAAATATCCTTAAGCAAAAGCAAATAAAGTGTTGAATATTAATTAAAATTGAATATTGCTGCAGTTTCCAACTGCTGAATGTTGGCCGAAGTGAGGTCTTTATTCTGTGAGTATGTAATTCGTAAACATTAAAGAGAATATTATATGTCTCTGAAACCCGAACAGCACACTTTAATGATAAAATATGAATAAATGATGTATTGTCTACTTTGAATTTCACATGCAGTTTATACAATGTTTACAATACAATGGAGTTGCTTACTATTTCTCTTCCCTTATATTTAACATTCTGTTGTATGTATAATGGAGAGGTATAATTATCACTGTTTACTTTTTTGCCTTGTTACCCTTTTTACTTTTTCTACTACGTATAGTAAGTAGGGGAAGTTTTGTATTCCAACCAAAAATTCGATACTGATATATCACCGGAAATACATGTTTTGAGATCCCCTGAATCCAAAAAAAGCATTTTTGGAAAATGTCCGTGTGTGTCTGTGAACAGCATAACTCAGAAACGAACAGCCGGATAAACACCAAACTTGGTAGTTAGGTTCAGTATCTTCCAGAGATGCGACACGAAGGTTTTCAAGAAAAGCCTCCCACCCCAGATTGCCCGTTACATGCAACATTTTTCGAAAATTTTAATTTTCTCAAAAATGGCTCTAACGATTTTGATTAAAATATCATATGTTTAAGATATTGTCATGAGAAATGAAATGTATATCTCGAATTTTCTGGGCATGTCTCCAAAAGTATTCTTCATTGTGAACGACTTTTGTATAACTGGTAAACCATAAGTGATAGACAAAATTAAACTACACAAAAAATGTAGATCGCGTTAAAATACACAATTTATGTCATATACTTTTTACTTTCCCTACTACGTATAGTAAGTAGGGGAAGTATTGTATTCCACCCAAAAATTCGATACCGAGATTTTACCGGAAATACATGTTTTGAGACCCCCTGAATCCAAAAAAAGCATTTTTGGAAACATGTCCGTGTGTGTATGTGTGTGTGTCTGTGTGTCTGTGAACAGCATAACTCAGAAACGAACAGTCGGATAAACACCAAACTTGGTATTTAGGTTCAACATCTTCCAGAGACGCGACACGAAGGTTTTCAAGAAAATCCCCCCACCACAGACTACCCTATACATGGAACATTTTTCGAAAATTTTAATTTTTTTTAAAATGGCTCTAACGATTTTGATTAAAATATCATATGTTTAAGACATTGTCATTAGAAATGAAATGTATATCTCGAATTTTCTGGGAATGTCTCCAAAAGTGTTCTTCATTGTGAACAACTTTTGCATAACTGGTAAACCATAAGAGATAGACAAACTTTTACTACACAAAAAATGTATATCGCGTTAAAATACACAATTTATGTCGTATACTTTTTACTTTCCCTACTACGTATAGTAAGTAGGGGAAGTATTGTATTCCACCCAAAAATTCGATACCGAGATTTTACCGGAAATACATGTTTTGAGACACCCTGAATCCAAAAAAAGCATTTTTGGAAACATGTCCGTGTGTGTGTGTCTGTGTGTGTGTGTGTGTATGTGTGTGTGTCTGTGTGTCTGTGTGTCTGTGAACAGCATAACTCAGAAACGAACAGTCGGATAAACACCAAATTTGGTATTTAGGTTCAACATCTTCCAGAGACGCGACACGAAGGTTTTCAAGAAAATCCCCCCACCACAGACTACCCTATACATGGAACATTTTTCGAAAATTTTAATTTTTTTTAAAATGGCTATAGCGATTTTGATTAAAATATCATATGTTTAAGACATTGTCATTAAAAATGAAATGTATATCTCGAATTTTCTGGGAATGTCTCCAAAAGTGTTCTTCATTGTGAACAACTTTTGCATAACTGGTAAACCATAAGAGATAGACAAAATTTTACTACACAAAAAATGTAGATCGCGTTAAAATACACAATTTATGTCATATACATTTGTTTTGTTGAGTGAACCGTTTTCGAGATATTGCTTGTTATTCCCTTAAATTTTCCAATACTTATACTTTTTCTCAAATTCGTTATTCATTTTTTTTTTGTCCTGGACTTGCAAAGAGAATGGAAGGCGCCACATAGCAACCAGCGCTTAAAATATTTGACTATCGCTTAAAATCTACCATATTCCCCTTGTATCTACAAGAAAATTAGCAATAAGATTAACATCTCGGTATCTCGATTAACATGAAGCATATGGGGAATAAGCGTTTGTAAAAATAGTTTGTACAAGAGTAGAGAAAGTCATGTGAGTGTAACACATCAGATTTTTTTTTGTAGAGTGAACCATTTTCGAGATATTGCTTGTTTATTCCCTTAAATTTTCCAATACTTTTTCTCAAATTCGTTATTCATTTTTTATGTCCTGGTAATGCAAAGAGAATGGAATAATCCACATAGCAACCAACTCTTAAAATATTTGACTATAGCTTAAAGCCCTTGCATGTACAAGAAAATTAGCAATAAGATTAACATCTCGATATCTCGATTGACATGAAGCATATGGAGAATAAGCGTTTGTAGAAATAGTTTGAACAAGAGTACAGAAAGTCATGTGAGTGTAACACATCAGATCTTCTCCAATTTGCTTCACGTCTCTTTTAACCACTTTAACCTAATTTCTCCTAAATATTTCCCTTTCTCCAGATGTTCATTTGGTCTTGTATTAAAAGTCTTCCTAACTTTTAGCTCTATTTCCATTTCTCTAGTATTAAATTCTCTCTTCCTTTATTCATTTCTCGCATTCCAGAATATAATACCAATTGTCATGTAATCCATTACATTTAGTACATCTCTCCCCACTTCTTCTCCCTGTTAGACCACTTAAATTCATTATACCTGTCCTCGCCCATGCATACCCCATTCTGGCCTCTTTGCGGCATACTTCGATGTATATTTCTTTTCCCCATTCCGTTTTAAAATATTTATAATCTATTAATGTTCTTTTTTCCTAAACTGCTTATAATTTCTTGCTTTTCAGTATCTTCCACTCTTGTTCTAATTTCTTAATGACGAAATAAACAGAACTCAACTGCCTATATATACTGATGTGACAGCAGAAAATGTAGGAAATCCCATCTTCAAGGAGATGAAATACCCCATCAGTGACTTTTCACTTTGTGGTATGCTGTGTTAGCAAATATTAACCTCTGCCTTTATAGAATCTTGGATAGTTACTGTAGCTTACATAATTTACGCTTCTTTAGTTTAATATACATTTTTATTTAATCTGCAACCTTTTGTTATTCCTGAGTTCATTTTGGAATTTCTTCATACAAACTTTTCCTCGAAGATTATTGCACATGTAAAATATTAAAACCAGACTAATTTGTAACAAAAGTGCTCCTATTGTGTTTTACATGGTAATTCAGGATATAATTGTCGATTTTTTTAATTCCTACTTGTATTGTTGCCATCCGGTCACTCATTAGAGCTAAAGAGTCAGTTTTCTTATCTTTTTTTGTGGCGCGTCATTTTAATTGCATTTTAATGCAGTGTGTTAATCGTTACACTGGTATTCTGTATGTTTGCTGGACGAACATTGGACATTTTAGGGTACTGCTTTTGTGATCCATTGAATCTGTGGTTTTCTAGGGGAGGGAAGATTTCTTTGAGGTTAGAATTTCGACTAATATCTTATATACTTACCTGAGCTTCCGGGAGAATGGCGTCTACTGTATGATCCTCCAGTGAGTTTACGTTTAACTCGAAATCCTCTTTTGTATTTACAATCCCGCAATATGTGTTTACTTGTGATTTTTCGGTGAACGTGGTTTCGATTTCTGTGGTCTGCTTTCCTTGCATATTTAAGTTTGTTCGAAGGCAGTGTGAATTTGCTTTTCTGGGTTCACTTCCTGAATAGACTTGTAATGTGTGTCTTAAGTGCTCCTCCATTTTACAGAAAAATTATATATTCAATAAGTAGTGGCATCGTAATAAATATGTAAGGTTAAGGGTACGGACGAACGCAGGGGGGCCTCGAAACTGTGGCAAAGCACCGTACGCAGGTCAGCAGCCCCTAGTGCTTCTACCGTGACCCCTGGTGGGAGGGATGAAGGAAAAGACCAGATCCGGATAACGATGGACGCAAGCACAGACGGGATCCTTAATGTTTTCAGATTGAATCCCTCCATTTCTATTGGACCCCCAGCCTTAGGGAGTCCCCCTAAGAAGCTCCCGCCTGAAAGCACCCAGAGAGCGGGTTCCTGAACGACGTCAGGATGAAATTTACACAGAGTGCACAGCCACCGTCCAGCCGCAACCCACCGAACACCGTCAGCTGGTCCTACAACCCTGAAATGGATTACAAGGAAAATTGTAGGTAAAGAAAATTAAGGACAGGAGAGTCGTGGTAGAAGATGAACCACTCCAGCATTCGCCTGCCGAGTCGGGGAAACCACGAAAAACCCATGAGTCAGAGCGAGCGGTCATCGGGGAACGAACTCGGGACCTCCCGAATGCGAGTCGCACACTTTACCAGCCACATCTCGCTCGACTAATTGATATGTGGATTCTTGGATAATTTATTGAAATCATCAGACTTTATATGCCTCTGGCGACGGAAGTTCATATGATTGTGTCGTCCTTCGTGATGTAGTGGTTACCTCTAGTTCCGAGGTCGCGGATTCAAACCCGGCGGAGGGCGATGGACTTTTTCGGGCGTAAAAATCCTTAGCATGACTTCCTACGGAAGGGAGTAAAGCCGGTGGTCCCGTGTCATAGATTTACGGCACGTAAAAGAACCTCAAGCCTGATAAAGAGACTTCCGAGCAAAATTGTTGGTCTTTGACGCCCAATATAAAATGGGACGCTAAGGAACACAGCAGTTAATGAGCATCCATAAATAAAACTCAGTTTAATTTTTTCATAAGATTGTAACCTGGAACTGAGTTTCCCACCCTGATATATGGTGTTGAAGATACTGCTATGGCCTCATATCAGGACATACATCGAGGAGTATGCCACTCTTGTTTTTTTTTTCAGAAGAGACCTCGATTCTAGAAAAAAGTATTGTTTACTTTGAGCTTGGTATGTTTAGAAGTTAGTTCTTCGACTAGATATGTATTAGCTAAGTAAATGCATATTCTGGAACTATACAGTCTTAATATAAAATGGATGTTACTGGAATCAGCTAATTTACGAGAGCTGTTTTTGTCAGATCCCGCCTGAGATACTACACAATAGCTAGGTACAGAACTACTACTAGTTTGTTCATTGTATTATCGTTTGCTTTACTTGGGAAAATAACTGTTTTTACAAGCTTATAGCTGCCATTTGTGGGTTGGCAATACTGAAAAACAAACGTAACGCCGATGTGCAGTTGTTAAGCTATAAACAAGCTCGCTATTGGATTTAAGTTTGCCATAAGACAAAACCTGCTAATCTTTATAGAAATAAACCGGAAAGCATTACCTTTATTACCACTGTTGCTGTAGACTCAGAGCCTCGTTATTCTGAAGGTAGTTATTGTTTAAACACCCAAAAATCCTTATGCACCTCTTAAAACTGGAGCCGAATGCATTTTTGCACGATGGCAGCGATCGATCGTCTACTGTTCTGACTTCTAAACTCAGTGTATAAGAATAGACTTCGGTTAAATGCTAAACTCCGTGAATCCATTTGTAATGAAATAAGCAACATTGGCGAGGATATTCTTCATAGAACGTCACAGAATATGATGAAATGAGTGCAGATATGTATGAATGCCAGTGGAGGACACTCCCAACATTTGCTCTGAGGAACAATGAACAATGTAATTTCCCAATTGTGTATTATATTCTCCCAAAGTTGCACATGTGTCCTATTATTGATTCAAGGGTTATGACCCATTAAAGTGGTTCAGGTATATATGGATCACGCTGTACTTAATAAATGTGGACGCGGATTAGGTTTTGAGTGCAAGGAAGGATAGTAAAAAATCTGATGTGTTACACTCACATGACTTTCTCTACTCTTGTACAAACTATTTATACAAACGCTTATTCTTCATCTACTTCATGTTAATCGAGATAAACATTTGCAGAGTCTATCTTATTGCTAATTTTCTTGTAGATTTAAGGGGGATATATATTTACAAGGGCAATTTGGAAATACAGTAGCCTTTAAGCACATACATATCTCTGAATAGCAGGTTGCTAGGTGCAGCACCATTCCCTTTCCCACAGATTAATACTCTTTGCATATCCAAGACAAAAAAAATGAATAACGAATTCCCATTTTAGAAAATAAGTATTGAAAAATTTAAGGGAATAACAAGCAATATCTCGAAAATGGTTCACTCAACAACAAAAATGTATATGACATAAATTGTGTATTTTAACGCGATCTACATTTTTTGTGTAGTAAAATTTTGTCTAATCTCTTATGGTTTACCAGTTATGCAAAAGTCGTTCACAATGAAGAGTACTTTTAGAGACATTCTGACGCAGTAATTTGTATCACAAATTATGTAAATGTCAAGAGTAATTGTAGTGTGAATATGCATTATTGTGTGACATTGATTTGAGATGTTTGTTGATTGTAATTATTGTCGAGAAGTAAGTTTATACGGCCTTACTGAAACTGACAATAATAGCGTGCAATAATGTAGCGAGGGGGTGAGCTGTTTATCATTATTAGAGACGAGCAAATGACGTAATATTGGCGCGTTTTTTTTTAGGAATTTGCTGGAACATTTTTCCCTAGAGCATATGTTTTCGTAATTTTCATTGGATATAAAAACAGACGCTAATGTTGGCGCGTTTTATTAACCAATTGCAGCTCGGTTATAATCTTTAGGTATATCGGGGTGTGGGAGTATAAAAAGGGCTAAGTCAGAGGTAGATCCCTCCAGTCCATCGGAAACATTTGTACATTACACGTCGGCTCCAGTCCATCGGAAACATTTGTGCATTACACGTCGCTGAGTTCAACAAAAACAGTCATGGTGAATACATAGCATAGTTTATCGATTCGCAGGTTACGCGTAGCAAAGTTATAAAAAAATCTCAAGTGTCGTAAAGTTAATTACACAAAAAGTTGAAGTACGCGAATTAATAAGGGGCAGTAAAGAAGTTATTATAACAGTTTCAGTTTGGCGAGTGTCAAGATTAATACGTGAAAGTGCATAATGTGTTACGACAATAAAAGTATAAAACAAATTCTTTTGTCAGTGTTATCTTTGGATAAAAACTGCTTTCCGTTTACACACCTTGATTAAGAGATTTGCTTGACCGAGAGATCATAGCTAGCCTGAGGACAGTGAACCCAAAACTTAAATACAATAATAGGCGCTCAGTAAAAGATAACACGAAGTGACCGCGACAAATTGTCTTTTATACGTGCGGCAGATAAACAGTAGCATTCTTTCAAACAAACACTAATACCATCGCAAAATTGGCTACCACACGTGGAACTTAACAAAGAATACCGTCGCAAATTGGCTCCCAAACGTGGGGCTCAATAAATAAATAAACATAAAACCGCCGCAATTCCCAGAAAATTCAAGATATACATTTTATTTGTCATAAAAATATCTTAAATATATGATATTTTAATCAAAATCGTTAGAGCCATTTTTGAGAAAATTAAACTTTTCGAAAAATCTTCCATGTAAAGGGTAATCTGGGGTGGGGGGATTTTCTTGAAAACCTTCGTGTCGCATCCTTGGAAGATACTGAACCTAAATACCAAGTTTGGTATTTATCCGACTGTTCGTTTCTGAGTTGTGCTGTTCACAGACAGACACACAGACAGACACATAGACAGACACACAGATAGACAGACAGACACACACACGGACATGTTTCCAAAAATGCTTTTTTTGGATTCAGGGTGTCTCTAAACATGTATTTCCGGTGAAATCTCGGTATCGAATTTTTGGGTGAAATACAATACTTCCCCTACTTACTATAAGTAGTAGAGAAAGTAAAAATAGAAGTAAGTAAAATGAATTTAAAGAATATTGCGAATCGGGGATTTAAATAACACAAGATTAAGTACATTTTAAGAGCAAAAACTAAATGTTGTTACATTTTGAAAAAAAATGTTATTTTTGTTGTTTAACTACCTCACTGATTCATACTCATTACTATAAGTCCTTCAAATTATGTAGTTAGTTTAGAATGTATTGAAGTTTCTTTAGGTTGACGAACTTATCATTTACGAGAACATCTCATTCTGTGAATAATTACAATTTGCCTGAGAAAACGCTGGACAAATAAAATATTTACAATAAATATTTCCTTCCTACCTTCTTTCTTTCTTTCTCTCTTTCTGTTCTTTATTTCTTTGCTTCTTTCTTTTTTTACTAAATAAATTAGTAAAGAGATTCTATAGAATATTACTGGCGATCTTTTTACGTAAACGTCGGTATCCAAAGCGTTGTTAATCTCTTCTCACCTAAACTTGTTGGTAGAGAGGGATGCTTCTGCGTTTCTTTTTGCTGTTGGAGCAAGGAAACGTGAGGCAAAAAAGTGACAGTCTTGTACAGTTGCCTAAAAACGCAAAAGCGGAAAAATAAGACGTTGAATAGTTAGACTTATGCCTATTTTGCCCACTGTCGTCATTTCAGAACATTTCGTTCGATAAGATAGGGAAGAGTGGAAGGGGGAGGGAGAATGTTTGATTTTCTGAAGACCACTAACAAAAAAGGTCGTGATGAATTAGAACCTCATCCACTCGCGGATGGCCATCTTCCGCTCCTTGACTGAAAACTGGTGTAAATCTAGATGCTGGTGGCTACGTTTTCCCGCTTCTATCTTTTTGCTTGAGTGTGCTCCGACTCCATGTCATGTTGACAGCTTTTTACTTTCTCTACTACGTATAGTAAGTAGGGGAAGTATTGCATTCCACCCAAAAATTCGATACCGAGATTTCACCGGAAATACATGTTTTGAGACCTCCTGAATCCAAAAAAAGCATTTTTGGAAACATGTCCGTGTGTGTGTCTGTCTGTGTGTCTGTGTGTCTGTCTGTGTGTCTGTCTGTGTGTCTGTGAACAGCATAACTCAAAAACGAACAGTCGGATAAGCACCAAACTTGGTATTTAGGTTCAGTATCATCCAGAGATGCGACACGAAGGTTTTCAAGAAAATCCCCCACCCCAGACGACCCTTTACATGGAAGATTTTTCGAAAATTTTAATTTTCTCAAAAATGGTTCTAACGATTTTGATGAAAATATCATATGTTTAAGATAATGTCATGAGAAATGAAATGTATATCTCGAATTTTCTGGGAATGTCTCCAAACGTATTCTTCATTGTGAACGACTTTTGCATAACTGGTAAACCATAAGAGATAGACAAAATTTTACTACACAAAAAATGTAGATCGCGTTAAAATACACAACTTATGTCATATACATTTCTTTTGTTGAGTGAACCGTTTTCGAGATATTGCTTGTTATTTCCTTAAATTTTCCAATACTTATACTTTTTCTCAAATTCGTTATTCATTTTTTTTATGTCCTGGACATGCAAAGAGAATGGAATGCGCTACATAGCAACCAGCGTTAAAATATTTGACTATCGCTTAAAAGCTACCATATTTCCCTAGCATCTACAAGAAAATTACCAATAAGATTGACATCTCGATATCTCGATTAACATGAAGCATATGGAGAATAGGCCTTTGTAAAAATAGTGTGTACAAGAGTAGAGAAAGTCATGTGAGTGTAACACATCAGATTTTTTCATACAATACCTTGCCTAACAGCGTAGATCAGCACGCACCGTTGGCAACTGGTTTCAAACTCAATTGCAATTTTCATTCTATACGACGGTATCTCCTGAAATGGTTGTTAAGGAGAAACGTTGTTTGCACTTAGATCCAAGTTGGAATAAAGACAGGGATTCCAACAATAACACAAATTGAATTCATCTCAATTTAGATCTTCACAATATAACATAACGATTGCAACAAATAACTAACATTTCCAAAATTGTTACCAAGTATCCTCAACACAGATAAGATGTTCTTGAGTTGGTGTTTACCCTTCAGTTTTGTTTTTAAAGTCTAGATGATACAATAAGCAAAGAAATCTGTTATTCACCTCGCCAAAGGGCTCTAAAGACTTTAAAGTATTTATTTACAGTCGCCCCTTAAGTAAACTTTCAGTTTCCAGTTGACCGCCAGGTCATTTGTAAACAGCCTATTCACAATTATACTCGTAATGGCATTGATACTGTAAAATTCACACTTTCTTCTTCTCCTTTTTATAGACACCTTTGGAATACTTTATTCCATTTAGCTGATTGTTAACCAGTTTTTCTTTGTATCACAACCTAGGTAGACAGGAGCTCTTTATCATCTAACTCAGCAATATTTTATTTATCCAGCACATTTTGACTATTCTTCTTTTATTCAATTATTTATTAGTCATCAATATTATTACACTTCAGTCATATAAATTATCTCTCTCCATTTATGATACCATTTCTTCATATTCTAATAAATCTAGGTTTTATTCTTCTTATAAACACATTCTACGAGGCGCGTTTTAAAGTTACGTACCGTTTTAATATTTTTCCGCTACAGTCGTGATTTTGAGTATGCGCGATCACTTTATTCATTAAGAAGAAGCAGCTGTGAGTGATCGCCACTTTGTGTTTTCCGGTTGTTAGAGCGTTTCGAAATCTCAAAACAATCGAACGACCCGCCAACTGTGAAGTTAGGTCATCATTGGGTTTTTGAATGCGAGAAGTGTTACCCCAGCAAACATTCATCGCCAATTGTGAGGTTTATGGGGAAGCAATAATGAGTGGCAATGCCCGGCCACACACACAGTGTACAAACTCAAGATCTGATTGCATCATTTGGTTGGGAACATTCGACCACCCTCCCTACAGTTCGGATTTGGCACCAAGCGATTTTCATCTGTTTCTTCATTCGAAGAAATTCCTTGGTAGAAAACATTTCAACGACTGTGATGTTGTGGAACAAGAAGTGCAGACTTGGTTTTCATCACAGGCGGCATCATTCTTTGACACAAGCATACAAAAAGTGGCTTTTGGAGCATTCTTTTTGCTATTTCAATATTCAATTTTATTAATTTCGATAGCCAAATAATGGATTCCATCCTTTTTTATTTCCAAATTAGTAATCAATGCAAACTGTGGCGTTTTTCAACCTTAATTGAATGTATAGCTTAAAACACTCCACACTTATACACTCTATTTTTAACATACCCCGATAAGAAAAATTACGGCGAGGTAAGGTCAGATGATTTGTGAGAGGGAGGGGCCCACAGAGCTTTTGAGATTATTCGATTATCAAAGAAACTGGTTACAAGTTGCATGGAGGAGTTAGATGTATGACACGTTGCTCCATCTTGCTGGAAATAACCTTCTATCAATTCGATATCATCCAGTTGCTTCACAAATGTATTGAAGATGCCCGTATAAACTACAATGTCTATAGTCGTATCAAAGAAAATGAGGCCAACAATCTTGGAAGCTGACACCGCGCACTACACTCCAACTTTTCATCATGCAGTGATGTTTTGTGGGTGTTATGGAGGTTTACAGCAGCCCAGTGTCTGCTGTTTTGTGTGTTGATGTAGCCCGACAAATGAAACCATGCCTCATCCTGTCCTCACAGCTGGCTGAGCTACGTCGCGCAACCTTCACACGCCTTTCGGCTGTGGAGGCCAAGCAGCGGACTTCGGCCAGGCTGATCACCGCACTCACAAATAAGATCTTCAAGTTACAGGACGAAGATGGGGTTCTCGCGTCTGCCCAGCGTAAGCTGGAACGAATCGAGTGCCATCTCGTCGAACCCTACACCGACGGCAGCGACGACCGGTCCACGCGACAAGGCGCCCTCGGCGCTTCAGTTGCGGGGATTCGAGAGCTAAAAACCAACACCAACAACTCCAACAATCAGAACTTCAAGGAACTTAACGACCACTACAAACACCTACAAGAAAGCTACACCCTAATTCGGAATTTCATCGAATCCTATGTGATGCCACACCCCTCTCAATCCTCTTCCTATCCACATCAACCTAAACGAAAATCCAAGCGCCACTAATCCTTCACACTATCACCTGGAATCCCTACTATTTTCTCCTTTACTTCGCTGCGGGGGCAGACTGGGCCTTGGTCAAGTCTGTCTCCCGGCAACAATTCCATACTCCCTTGGTGACCGGCCCAGTTTCAACCATCACCTTGGAATGCGCGGATGCTTTAGGCGGTACCTCAGCAAACCTTATCCTTTCAATCCGGTGGAGGAGTTTTTAGTGGGTATGCAGACGCCCGGAGAGTCCCACACTCTCAGTCCCGACCCCATCGAGTGATTAAATCATTTTCTTCTCCACTCGAAAAAAAACTGAAAACCACGTTATGGAGAGAATGTCTGGACGTGGAATAAGAAAATCCTGAAATCATTGACAATAACACATTCGGTTTTCATGATCTGCTTCTTTAAATTGCTGCAACATGTGCACTCTATTTGGTCGCAATTCCGATTTCTTCGCAGCTCTTTGACGTGCCATTGTATGACTAGCGCGTCTCCTGGTTCAATCGACGCAACGATTTCTTTGAAGAGTTCACTAAGTCTTCGAACATTATCAAGACTCTGCACTCAATGTTAATAGTCTGTTTTCCACGCTCACTGACGAGTACACCAGTTGTCTCCACCTTTCTTACTAGCGATAAGATTGTTGCATTTGTTGGAACATCGTGCACATTGAATTCTCTTCGAAATTCCCGATGTGTTGTTATCAATGAATTTGTGTAAAGCAGTTGGAAACAAACTTCAGCAAAGTGGAACAAACTATATTTATAATATGTAATGGGGAGAATGAAGCACTTGGTTTTTTATTCACATTGAAGTTGATTTGTTTGTTGTATTGTTATTTTTTTATTTTTACGTTGTTATTTGCCCCAAGTTTTGGGAGCCAATTTGCAGTAGATTGTATTGAAGGAGTTGTATTATATTTTAACTATTGGGAGCCGAACTTGAAGTTCGTTGCAAACGCACGCATAGTACCCGGTTTCCGGTAGCCTTTGCCCCAAATGTACTTTCCGGTGGCCTTTGCCCCAAATGCTTAAAATATATTAACTTTGTAATTTTGACTGTTTCTTTAAATATTTATATTTATGTTTGCCTCGGCTGCGTCAGTATTATTGTTAGAGACATATTTCTCTTTCCAGGGTTGTGGTGCGACTGAAGAATGCAGGCTTACACAGTTTATAATTTTAATTCACTACTTTTTGTTAATTCTTGACACAATTTAAATAACACTTCACTGATATAGAGAGCTGTAAGATTCTTTTCTTAATTAATTACTTGCACTTTTTAACACGTAAAACTATTTTAGTCTCACACGAATACGTATTAAATTTCTCGAGGACGTGTCTCGCGTCCGATTAGGAACACTGTCTACAACCAACACGTCCAGTTATGAGCACTGTCTACAAGCAACTGGCTTGATTTCAACCACCTAAATTTGTAAATTTCTGTATTTCAAGTCTCTGATTGGTTATCCCTAATCCAATAGAATACCTTTATTTAACTTAAGCTTTTTTCTGGTTGTTGATTGGCTATTTTATAAACTGTCACAAAAATTACATTATTGTTGCTCCAAGAATGACTAGTAGCATTATTACACTTTAGTATTCATTATTGCCTCAAGGTTACCTCATTTTAGCAACTTTTAACCAATTATTCTCACAGATCCTACATTATTAAACTACGTAATACATTCGCATAACATTATTGAACATGTATACAATAATATAAACATTTACAACGACAGTAATATACCTTTTTATATATTGTTACATACACATATTGCTTTAAGGCGGGCTGTTATTATATTTATATTACATAATTTGACTGAAATCATTTAAGTGTTAAAAATACTGCTTCAACATAAGCATATAAAGTTAATAGCATTTTTAAAATT
The DNA here is from genome assembly GCA_030765065.1 of Deroplatys truncata. Classification (NCBI taxonomy): domain Eukaryota; kingdom Metazoa; phylum Arthropoda; class Insecta; order Mantodea; family Mantidae; genus Deroplatys; species Deroplatys truncata. The sequence goes on from CM060979.1 coordinate 93,642,932, forward strand.
TCTCTGGTTTGTTTACGTCTTTTACCGCTCCCTTACCCCCCCTGTCTCTCTCTCTCTTTCTTTCTTTTCTCTCTTTCTCATATCCTCCCCCGACTTTCATAAGCATATTAGAAGCTCGTCTGAGCGTTTGAAGATTTTTACTTTTTCTACTACTAAGTAGAAGTATTGCATTGCATGCAAAAATTTGGTACCGAGATTTCACCGGAAATGCATGTTTTGAGGTACCTTGAATCCAAATAAAGCATGTCCGTGTGTGTCTGTGAACACATAACTCAAAAAAGTCGGATAAATACCAAACATGGTATTTAGGTTAAATTGCTTCCAAAGATGCAACACGAAGATTTTCAAGAAAATCATCCCAACTCAAACTACCCATTACATAGAACATTATTCAAATTTTTTTATTTTCTAAAAAAATGGCTCTAGCGATTTTGATTAAAATAGTATATATGAAAGATATTTACATGACGAATAAAATACATATCTTGAATTTTCTGGGAATAGTCTATGAAGTCTTCTTCATTCCGAAGGAATTTTGTATAATATTGTATAACTGCTAAACTTTAAGCGATACACGAAAATGTACTGCACAAAAAATTTGGACCTCTTTTAAACACACAATTTATTTAAAATAAGTTTTTTGTGGCATAAGTCGTTTCTGAGATATCCGTATTAGGGGTTCAAGAAACTTAAATAAAATCGAGTTTTATTTATGTACGGTCTTTAACTGCTGTGGTCTTTAGCGTCCCATTCTACACTGGGCGTGAAAACCAGAATTTTTTCTCAGAGGCCCCTCTATCAGGCTTAAGGTTCTTTTGCGTGGCGTAAATCTAAGACGGGATCACCGGCTTTACTTCCTTTCCGAAGGAAGCCATGCTAAGGATTTTTACCCCGAAAAAATCCATCGCCCTCCGCCGGGTTTGAAGCCGCGATCTCGGGAACTAAATGCTAGCATGATAACCGCTATACCAGGAGGGCGACTATTAGGGGTTCGATTTGTTCATTTCTTGGTCATTCTCTTAAAGTCCTGTCAACATTCAACTGTTTTTCGCGATTGCATGGAAACAGTGTGGTTTTTAAAGCCAGCATATAGCGTCCAGTTCTTAAACATTTGACGTCTCTATTCCCTTTGTATCTGTAGCGAAATGTGTAATGTAGCTATTTCTGTGTGATTTATTTGGATTAAAATGTAGTATATAGAAAAAATAAACTTGCGTAAGAATAATTTGTATACCCACTAATAAACGATAGAGGGCAGAGAAAATCATGTGAATCTATCACAGAGTTTTATTCAAAACAGCATTTACTTTGCTGATCACTGTTCCTTTTATTCGTTACTTCACAGAGGGAGCATAGGAACTGGAAACCAGATGCGCGCTAATAAACTCGCCGTCATAAACACTAGTCGGTCACGATATGAGTGCGCTTAGTGGATGGCGCCACCTTTTTTGGTGACAAGTCATCAGTCTAGGGATCAGAGGGGAGTGAGGGTTAAGGCGAGAGGGGAATGTACTGTTGCACTATGAAAACAGTACTACATTTACAGGCCTCAGCCTCACTAGTAAATGCAACTCGGAACTGCGGATGTTGTCTTTACCTGACTGTCCTTACGATGTCCCGCCCACTTGTTCCGCAACTGTTTAGTTCCTCTTTCCACCGAATACACTCATATCGTGTAATAAACAATGGATTTGTACGCAAATGCATATTTAGTTTGTTTTTATTTGTGGTATAGAATTAAGTTTTGCAATATGTTTCATGTTCTTCTGTGCTTGTATGTAAAGTTTTATAGTGCATATAATTGCATATTTCGATGTTGCTGCATTTTTTTCCATGCATCGAGCATATGATACACGTATTTTATTTCTATATAAATATTTAAACACATTAGTGGAAAAATAATAAAGTCCTTACTATGGAGAGACTCACAAGAAGGCAGTCCAGTGGGATTGCTGCTCTTCTCTATGCAGATAATTTCAATGCTGTTAAATAAGTCGTTGGGAAGCTGAATCCAACTGACGCTACAATCAAGGCACACTTCAAAGTTATTGCTCAAGCCACAATAAAACTCGAAAAATCTTGTTGTGTTTACATGAACCTTTATCAGTTTTCAATGAGGCTCAGAGTAAACTTGAGAGTGTTCCTTTAAAGTACACAGGAAAATTAGGCAGTGAATTGTGCGGCGTTATAGAGATAAATCCTGACATTTTAAGTTTTGTGTTCTATGGATCAATATCTTTAAGGTTTTGTGCTTCCTGATGAAATATTTCCAGAATTAGTAAGTGATTTCAAATTTCTCCCGTAACATCTAGAAAGATCTTTCTCAACATGCAAACCGATATCTAGTTATATAAGTCTTAAAATGACATAGAAATAATTTGTGAAATCCTAAAAGGTTTTAATGAGAAAGTTCAGTAACATCATTGATAATCTTTACTTTAATGTGTTATTCTTTTGTATGATAAAGCCCCATTTTCATCGAAATTTGAGGTATTATACCAAAACACATGCTCTACTAAGAGCATGTGAAAAAAAAAACTAAAAGAAAAATCCTTCCAATTTTCAATCAAAATATAAAACTATTTATTTATTTAAAATACTTTCCGCATTGAGATGTAGACAAAGTATACCTAAGCAATTAACTTTTTAAAAACAATTCCAATGATAAAACTCTGATATGATACATTTACATGACTTTCCCTACCCTCTATCGTTTATTAGTGGGTATACAAACTATTCTTAATAAAGCTTATTTTTCTCTCAACTACAGTTTTATATAAATAAACCATTACGCATTTCGTTAGAATACAAAGAGAACAACGATAGTCAAATGTTTAAGAACTGGACGTTACATCTTAAAATTCCATACTGTTTCCATGCAACCGCGAGAAACAACTAAAAGCTGAAAGGACTTTAAAGCATGGCCAAGTAATGAACAATTCGAACCTTTAATAACGGAAATCTCAGAAATAGCTTATGCCACGAAAAACTTATTTGAAATAAATTGTGTGTTGTAAACAGATTTACATTTTTTTTTTCTTTTGCATAGTACATTTTGGTCTATTGTTTAATGTTTAGCAGTTGTACGAGATTATATAAATTGTTTTCCAACTAAGTGAACTTCACAGGTTATTTCCAGAAATTCAAGGTATACCTTTAATATATGGTATTTTAATCAATATTGTTTACGACATTTTTTAGAAAATCAAAATTGTTTAGATTCAGGGAGCCTCGAAACATGCATTTCAGGTGAAATCTCGTTAATGAAGTTTTGGGTGGAATACAATACTTCCCCTACTTACTATTCCTACGTAGTAGAGAAAGTAAAAATATATTATATCACGAAGTATAGAAAACCTATCAAATTAATAACAATCAACTTCAAATGAAATACAAATAGTACATATGAATCTTGTCATAATAAAATTCTAGATTATTAGCTAAAACTGAATGCAGTTAAAATAGTTATACAGAGTGGACCATTTAAGTTGAGACTCTACAATATCTCCAAAAGTAAGCGTTGTAGAAATAAATTACTTGAATAAAAATTGCTTGATATTATGAGAGAAGGCAAATGTCATTATGTCGTGTTTTATTTTGAAGACGTTGTGATGGTCATTTTAGGATCAGTTTAAAATGACCCTATTTAAATTCCTATTTAAAAAACTAAATTGATCCTAAAATGACCATCATAGCGTAAACCCAAACAAAACACGACTAATGGCATTTACTTTCCCCCATAATATCAAGCAACTTTTATTAAAGAAATGTCTTTCTACAACGCTATTTTACAGTCTCAATTTATATGGTCCACCCTGTATAACAATTTCAATGAATTAGCCAAGATAAATATCAATATTATTAGAACGAATCCAATTATTTCTGAGGATAAGAATTGATCCCCTGATCGCTATGATTACAACTATACATAGCAGGCGTCTATCCAGGCTGTAATCTACCAAAAACATGTGTTTTCAAAATAAAAGATCTAGAAAATTGTAAGCTATAATAGCGTTTGCTCTTTCTGCATATTGAGTATGTTAATTTTCTATTTGTCAATTTGACAGCTAGAGTTTTCTAACATGGAGACGAACACATTCTGGAATCACTGTACATAATTATGGCTACCGATTGTTATTCAATAGCAGTGAATAAATCCCCATTTACAATGAAAAGTAATCTCAGGCGCAGCATAAATGCAAAATTTTTCACCCATTACTATTTAAGCATTCACACACAGCCACGTAATAATGCGCTAGATAACGCAAGAGATTGCAAACTCCAAACTTTACGCTTGCGTTGCACGCATAGGGGAACAATTCTGTATATCTTTCTTTGTGCATTGCCTGCTTCTCAACAGCACACGATCGCGATGCGAGTTCTTACGCGATCTACTGTACATACATCGGCCGCGCCACGCCATTTAAATGCTGACACCATATGCTGTTGTTTGCTTGATTCAACACTGTTTTGTATTCTATTTATTTGTAACAACCTAGATGAATTTTCTTACCAAATATTATTGGTTATATTATTCTATGTGAAGCTATTCTATTGCTGTACATTTGTCGTAAAAAAGCAAATTAATCAAATCGTTAGTCGTTTTTAAGAAATAAAAAAATAATGAAACTTTATCCATTCAAAGGGTTGTTTCAGTTGGAAGAATTTCCCAAAATCTTAACCTTATGTCCTTCCAAACACTGACCTAAATATACAATTCATGTTTATCCGAGCTTCACTCGGAATTGGGCTTATGTCCAACTGGTATGTGTCAAATACATAGGGACCGTGCACACTTAAAGCCGTACACTAGTGCGCAAAGCTTCTCCCGCGCTATTCCCTTACTATCACTACAATTTTACGCTAAGGCCACTAGGTGGTACCACACTACGGCAGAAGTACCATGTGAGGTAACGTGCACGAGTGCGGAAACTTACCCCGCTTTCTATGTCATCCATACTCTCAACTAAATTTGATTTACAGATTACTTCGCCCTTGCTTAAAACGCTGTTCTTAATGATGTACACAACACACATCCATATTAGCAACTTTCTTTCGTCAGACAAGTTATGCATTATTATTGTGGTGGTGGTGGTGGTGGTGGTGGTGGTGGTGGTGGTGGTGGTGGTGGTGGTGGTGGTGGTGGTGGTGGTGGTGGTGGTGGTGGTGGTGGTGGTGGTGGTGCTGGCAACTATAGTTGTATCAATTTGTTCATAATAATAACTATTATGGAACATGCTATTTCACATTTTCAGGTCTATTGGGTTCTAAAACTATATACTATCTAAAATAATATACTCAAGACCCACTACTATTTAGGAGACCTCGAAATCGGTATCCAATTTTTAGTAGAATGCATTACTTCCTCTGCCTAAGCTGTAGATGTATGCTGTAATATTCCAACCTCTTAAAGGCATCATTGGTTAAATATCTCGCTTCACCTTCATGACCTTTAGCTCTTTGCGCATAAGGACTCTTAAGAAATCGCGTTTACCTTTGGCGTATATTAAGAACAAGGCATTTTTTCTTGATGAAAACAAAGGCAATTAATTAATGCTACAGCCATGTTAAGTGTTTAAATGAACTTTCGTTTTCTGCAGAGATAAAGACAGAAGTTATACATCAGAGTGAAACTGCCCCAGGGAATGAAACTGTTGACTTCCTCTTCTTTAAAAACAAACAAAAACATGAAAATGGGACAGCTAGGGACCTTGTTCTCAAGTTGTGGAGTTCACAAGCTTGTGAACTTGTGTAACGTAATCATAACTGTCAAACAAACAGTTGAAGACTGGGAAGCGAGGCTCAGGCCGGATGTTGATATTGCGCTCGCCGAGGACAACTTTAGTTTGTTTACACGACACGTCAACAACGCATTTTGCGCAGTCTTATCGGGCAGGTGAACTCGATGTCTATTTGAGGAAAACCTTGATATTTCAAATTGGTTAGGTCAGAAGTCTAGTGAATAAAAGTTAAGTTTCCCTGAACCCCGTTTCTGACGCTGACATAGTGTTCCTCCACCCTCCCTTTCCTTCCTCTTCACTGTTTGCCTACTGTACATATTTGAATGACAATGTATGACAAACAAGCAATGCAAAATCGATAAAAAGAACTTTCTGTTGGATAGATGCATTACTTTCGTCATCCTGAGTGGCAGGTTTAGGACCAAGAATGTTTCTAGCTATTTGTTGATTAGAATTTACATGCATTCCAGATGCACCATCTCTGTTATGTATGTATTTTATACGCACGTTTATTAAAATCTAATATTAGTGGTTCGAATTGTTCAATACTTTGTCATTCTATAAAATCCTGTCGATATTCAGTTGTTTTAGCAATTGCATGGAAAGAGTACGAAATTTTGAGACCAGCATATAGCGTTCTGTTCTTAAACATTTGACTATCGTTATTCCCTTTGTGTCTATAACGAAATGTGTAATTTAACTGTTTCTGTAAAGGTTTACCTCAGTTAAAATGAAGTAGATAGAAAAACAAGCATTCGTAAGAATAATTAGGGATGGAAAAATTCATGTTTTTTGAAGTCAAGGTTCATTATTATGGGCATTGGGTCTGAAAAGTTTAATAGCAGTAAATAACTTAAATATACTAACGTGTATAATTTATCCTCCACATTGTAGCAAGTTCGGTCCAGAGCTGCAGACGCTGTTGTGGGAACGAATTGAATGGACGTACTAGCATAAAGTCAAAAGCTAGTTTAATTTATGCTGATATATATTATATTAACACGATTTCTTTAATATCGCTACTTACATGAAAACCTACGATAAAAGTAAAGAGATAAGGTAGATGTGACATTAGTGTCTAATACTAGCGTTATAACCGGTAATGGTATGAGCAGGAATGAACGATCTAACTTGATGCGAAGTTTGCGCTAATGTCTAAGAATGAACGTAGTTTCCAAGCCACATGGAGATATGGCAGACTGCGATTAGCGGTGTCCCCTGGGTACGTTATAATTGCAGTTACCCTTTTAAGAACTTAATGAGTTCGGTAGACTCTTATGGCTCAAGTGGCAGTGGGCCAGGCTAACAAGTGTTGCCTGGTGGAAGTTTTCTCCAAATGTTTCTCTTCAGGTAAATCGTTTCTCATGCTTATCCATCACTGTAATAACCTTTACATCCAGCCAAAAGCTGAAAATCGGTAAAATTACCGTACAAAACTGCGTTTCAAAGGTGAGGGTTCATAAATTAATATAAAAACTATAAAACAATCGATGTTGTACACGCCACCTTCTCCACCCATTACCATTCTACGGGTGTCCCTTATAGCCGATGGGAGGGGTGAGATTCATTCTCAAAACCAGAGATACATCTCCATAATTACTTTGAAAGAGTTTATGAACACTTTGGCCTAGCGGGATAGCTCAGGCGGCAACGCCTGGCCCGTATTCGGGAGGTCGCGGGTTCGATTCCCGGTGGACGACAACTTTGACCATGGGTTTTTCGAGGTTTTCCTCTGCTCGCCTAGGCGTATACTGGGGTGGTGTATTCTACCACGATTTCTCCTTTCCCTCATTTCCTGTTATTTCATCTTTCTCCCTTTCATCTTTCAGGCAGTGTCTCCGGGTTCCGTAGCGCGTCTGGTGATAGGCAGATGGCATGGTCGCCGCGCTTTGGAAAGATTTCTCCCCGCCAACGACAGGACGCATTGGCCTGCCTGCAAGAGCCGCTTCGTCGCCCATAAGGTTCCAGGTCCTGTAGGCATACCGGACCGTACTTCTGAGGCTCAGTTGAAGATAAAATTGTATGGTCTCCCGTCACGCCAGGACGAGATGCCGTGCGTGTTGCCTAAGCGAGCAGGCGTAGGCAGGAGTAGATCGAAAACTGTATACATGTACTTTAACTCCACCGTGAACTGTTAACTGGAACGGCATGGACTAGTGAACAACTAGTGTTCAATTACCGAAATATGTTTTTATGTATTTTCAGCGGAACGCTTAATGTTTAACGAAAACAGTTACAGCCGAGACATGCCTGTTTGATTTTGAATTAAACAATGAAGCAATATGGCCCACAGTGAAAATTAGGAGCTAAAAATTGTGGAATTAAATAATTGGAATTATAAAAATAAAAGGTGACAAATTAATTTGTAATAAATAATAATAATAATAATATTAATAATAATGTGTCTGCTAATACATACTAACAATTGAAGAATAAAACAGGTGTTATGAATTTAAATAGATTAATATTTTGTACATTGACATACAGGATTATTTACAAACTGAAGTTAAATATTCCGTAACACAACAGCCTATAGTCATTTTTGGTGCAAAAATAATTCAGTATAGAATGACGTATTGTCAGCATGTCTGATTCTCTTAGTTACCGAAGGCTTTTCTTTTGTTATAACCTGGCAGACCACGACTCTCTGGATGCAATTGCAACTAATTCACTAAATCAGAGTTGCATAATGGTTTGATCAGCCAATCATTTCGATTTTTCAAACCGTAGCCACTACTACTCAATCAAGTAGTCAAGCAGTTCCTTAGTTGACCTTACAAGCCTAAGCAGACCTCAGTCTGGACCTTTCAACAAAGAAGTCAAAACTCAAATGGTCTCAATCGTATTATTTTGTTTTACGTAGGGTATTTTATTGATGTAAAAGACTTTGGTGGTAGTTTTGAAATCTCTGGATATCCATTCTGTATTTTTGGTGAACTGAGTGTATGTCCTCTGAAAATCTTTGTTCTATTAAGTTGCATTGAGCACATAATAGTCCTCTTCCATCTGTAATTCGTACTGCAGCCTCTTCTTTTTTAAGTTTCCCTTTGGTTACCCAGTTTATGATCACTGTGTTTTACTGTTTACATTACTGCTTATTACCGCAATTACACATACAACACACATAAACACCTTCGTCCATGGCGGGACTCGAACCCGCGACCCTCAGCTTGGCGGAGCGCCGAAGCTATATGCTCTCTCGACCACGGCATAAAAACCTTTGGTCAATTGGTCGGTTCCTGGGTTTGAACCCGGGACCTCCCGAATGCGGGTCATAGATATTACAGCCTGAGCCAGGTAAGCCTCGGTAAAAGGCTGTTTTCCACAGGGATTATCAGGGATCTTCATCTGCTGAATCCTCATCAGTCACAATGATGGAGTCAGGAGCACCAATAGAAATATCTTCTACGTGGTCATTTTTCATCAAAAGTTTTCTGCACCGTAAATCCAGGTTCAATAATTTTAGCAATCTCCCTAAAATGAGAGAAAATAACTTATCCTAGTAATTATGACATCCGAAGAAAAATTATTTCGAGGTGAAATTACAACAATTTGTGAAAATATTTCAGCTATTTCAGCCGACGAGGAAATCAAATACTTAGGTGCAACATTTAACAAGTCATTAATTATCAATTCAACAGCAATATTGCAAAACTACGATAAATCTTGATACTCTTGCAAATACGCCATTATTACAACCACAACAAAATGATGGTATTTAATCAATTTATAGGCCCAGCATTAGTCTATACCCTTCAAACATCACGTTTGGAAAATATACCGAAATCCTTCCTAAGCAAGGCCGATAAAATAATACGCAGTGCTATCACACAAATTTTACAACTGCCCAGGGACACTCCAAATAGCATGCCGTAAATTCAAAGGTTTCTCCCTTCCTCGTACATCGTGGGAAGCGTTTCTTCAGCAGTTCAACATAAACCAAACCCTGGAAGCAGTCAATCAGCCTCACGTAAATATTGTTCGAGATTAGACCACATTAAAACGCGTTGTCTTCAAGAACTCGAAATGGACGATTCGATGAAATCAAAAAATACCAGACAACTTCGGCAACATCTCAAAGACATAGAATTTATACAATGGTGCTTCTACTCCTCAAAGGTAAGAGAATCGCATGATCTATCAAGTAGTAAATGACGTGAGTAGGGTATAAAGGACAGACCTGGCGCAGTTTTTTGCGTTTATATGGGGAAAGATAAAAGGACAGACCTGGCGCAGTTTTTTGCGTTTATATGGGGAAAGATAGGGAAAACGAGGGTATATGCGGAGGTTCACGGAGGAAAATGCGTTTATATGGGGAAGATAGGGACTACGAGGATCGATGCTAGGCCAAGTCATGGGTTGAAGGACTGGGGATGTGTTTTATATGAGAGATACGGGGAATACGAGGAGAAGTGTTGGACTAGATAGGGGTTGAGATATGGAATATGCATTTATATGGGAAAGATAAGGAAAACGTGAACAGAGGCTAGGATAGACAGATGCTGAAGCAGGGGGAATATGAACATATTTACAGGAGAGATAGGGGATACGTGGAGAGGTACTAGACTATTCAAGGTTTGAAGGGTAGAGTATGACTTTTTATATGAAGAGACGAGGAAAACGAGGGTATATGCTAGGTTGAGAGAACCTTCAAGGAGGGAAAAATGCGTTTATATGGGAGAGATAGGGAAAACGAGGAGAGTTCTGAGGTAGAGCAGGGACTGAAGGAGGGAGAGATATGCTTTATACGACAGAGATAGGGCATGCGAGGGGAGGTGCTAGTGCAGACGGAGGTTAAGGAGTATGGTATACGTTTATATGAGGAATATATGGAAAACGGGGGGGCAGGCGGTATGATAGACAGAAGCTGGGGCCACTTTTGCGCTTATATGGGAAAGGATAGGGAAAACGAGGGTAGATGCGACAGTTCAAGGAGGAAAATGCGTTTATAGGGGAGAGATAGGGAATACGAGGGCTGATGCTAGGCTAGTCAGATGCTAAAGGAGGGAGGGATACGCTTTATACGAGAGAGATAGGGAATACAAGGAAAGATGTTATACTAAACAGGACTTGAAGGGTAGAATATGGTGTTTTATATGAGCGAGATAGTGAACCGAGGAGAGGTATTAGGCTAGGAGTTTTGAATGATAGAGTAGGCGTTTATATGCGAGAGATAGGGAATACGAGGGTCGATGTTAGGCTAGACAGGGTTGAAGTAGGGAATGCGTCTTATATGAGAGAGGTAGGGGAATATGAGGAGAGGTCCTAGTCTAGACGTGTCGAGGAGCAGAGTATACGTTTATATGGGAGAAATATGGAAAACGGTAGAGATACAAGGATAAGCAGGGGTTGAAGGAGGAGGAATGTAGGTTTATACGGTAATATAGGAGTAATTCGATTATAAAACTTTTATCGTCCAACGTTACAACACTTTTATATACTTTTTCTAAACCTTACAAACTTTTTATATGTTAAACATTAGCGCGTGAGGCGGCGAGGGACAAACTGTATATCGGTTTACAGTGAAGTATACGTCCTAACCTATGCCCACCTTGTATGTTCTGCATCTTCTCATTGTCTATTCATTCCTATCAGACGTAACCAACAAACGTAACCACGTAACAAGACGTAACATAACGGTACGACAAGACGTCATACTAAGCAACATAAGCACGTAACCACGCAACATCACGTGACATCTCGTAACCAGAAACGTTACACGACGTAACAACACGTAGCAACTATGTAACCAAGTAACAAAACGTAAGAACAACACGTAACCAATCCATTGCTAAGGCGATCTAAACTAATTCATCCTTCATAACTTAGACAATAAGTACGAGAACCTAGCCTAGATTAACCCGGCCAATCCTAAACGTTCCTCTCATCATCCTTTCTAGTCAGGCATCGACTAACCTAATCTGGCTAACCAAAGATAACCTCAACTTTCTTTTAGTGAAATTGCAATGTTTTATTCAGGTTTTATTATTCGAGAGTTTTAATTGAAAAGTTTACGCCAACATACCTTTATTTTAGTTCCTTGTAGATGTCTCTCCCCTTTTATCTAGGCTTGAGACTAGCACTAGGATTACTCCTAATGGCAGGGTTACCACCTTCCCTTCCATCTTCTTCTTTCTCCATCAGGCGTCAGCTATCTGCATATACAGCACACAGATAACCTTCTTTTTTAAGATTGTAGACTCACGAGAAACTCTTTATCTTTAACTTACATTCTTTTAAGCACTGTTTGTAATGGCGTAATGTCCATATGCATATGTCGTTATCCCATCCTCAGCAATAATTCTTTTATCATCAAACGGAGTCAATGCAATTTTATTCACTTGCACTGTAGCAAGAGCATGCTTTCGTGATAGGATCAGATTCATAGGTGTTCTGATGATTTCACAGGTTTTAAGACAGTCTGTATAGCTGTCAAACGAAATATGGTGCTTAATAGCGCTACGTTTTATACCTTTAATCTTTTTTATCATTGACCCTTGAATATCTAAGGCATACATCTTAGGACGTAGTCCAACAAAGCGTAGGATGATTTTGCTATTAGCCTCATCTTTAAATTTTCCCAATACCTTCTTGTTCTGAGTAGAGTAACATATATGGTTGACAGGGTAATCAGCTGTATCGAGATGCTCAAGAAAACGTAACTTGTCCTGGTACACATCTTCAGTTGTAACACGATGAATGAACGAATCAGTGTCCATATACATAAGCTTCAGGTTTTCAGCTCCATAATAAGGTAACAAAACGTCGTAATGATAGTTATACATTAATGTCTTGGAGATGTCCAACACACTCATACCAATGTATATAGGCTTGTTGAATACAATCTGTCGGGAGGCCATATGTACTGCAGCTAGATTATCAGCATATATCGTCCTGTCGATAAACGTTGGCTTAGCAATTAACTTTTCCAGAGTCTCCTCATTTGTCACCAGTCGTATATCCATACGGTTACGCAGGTTCTCCATAGTTTTTCCGAACATAGCATTGTTGAACAATTTGTAGAGATCCTTCTCAAAATCATTTCCAGCTTGTTGTCGTAGTCTGTTGTTAAATTCTACATACGGTTTTAACCATCGAGACTGTTGGAATTGTAGCACACGATGGATTTTTGTTAACCGTAGTCCATGATCAAGAGCTTGCTTCAAAGCCTTGTAATGCACTACATACTTCTTTCGAGGTCCTAGATGAGGTATCAGTTTCTTTGTAGATGCTTCCAATGGTTTCATACACTCTGGCAGGAAAGGTAGATCGTTGTGTAGATCGTGAAGTTCTGCAGGATACTCGATGTCGACTTCTAATATGTAGCCGTAAGGATCATCTTCTTGTAGTCTTTCTAAGTCAATTTTTTCAGGCGATACCCACTCAAATCCACCATAAGGGAGAGCGTGACACATTGCCCACCCATATTGGTTATTAGCGTCGTCATATGTAATAAATTGGGTTGGTCTCGACGGATCAAACTTCTCCATATATGTGTTATTAGCCTCTGCATACCGATGGGAAACTTGACATAAACCTCCTCTTATACCAGATTCCACCATGAGTAATTGATCATAATCCTGTAACAGTTCCAGCTTAATTCCAGTGTACAGTAACATAGCGTCCCATGTAAGACCTGGAGAGGTAAAATAATGTGCAGGATCAACTTTGTGTGTTTTGAGGGTTTGCTCTCTGAACGTCTCAAAGACATCAGCTAGGAGAAGTACATCCGAAGTTAAGTAGAGATCGCTGTACTCTCCCAGGTTTCTCACATTAAACAGCTCCCATACATTTTTAGCATGATCGTAGTCAGCATCACTAATTTCTTCTTCATTTAATCTATTGTAGAAGGAGTCCTTAGGAGGTAAGCAGGTTTCGTTCAGGGCATCCCATGATGTAACAAAATCATATGGAAATACACCCTTACGGGTCATCAACTTCAATTTGTCTTCTCCAAAGTACTTTAGCGTTTCAGGATACGAGGTTAGATTTTTCACCAACTTATCCAAGCTTGTACTGAGGAATCGGAAGCTATCCACAAATCGAAGCTTTATATCTCCTACATACTTGGTGAATGAGATATAGCTTTCTTCGGAGTTAGGAATTACCTCCACACGTTCACTTGTGCAACCCAGCTCCTTAACAATGAAATGAGAGTCATATCCGCTAAGGTTATGCATGAAGACTGCTACATATTTAGGTGTTTTACAGGCTAAATTACATTCATTATGAAGACTTCCACGATATTCACCGCTGATGTGATCATGGTCGCGTACTTTATAGTTCTCTTCTGTAAAGGGTTTTCCACACAAGTAGCATGCTGAAGAAGACTCAAAATCCAACTGCTCTTGATCCGTAAGTTTCAGAGCTTAGCAGATTTGTATATGTCCTCAATCATTTTTGCAAGAGATGTCAGGTACAGCATAAACTTCTGAGCAGCATCAGCACCACGATACACATAGGGTTGCTTAGGAAGACCAGTTTCGAGATGTTCAACACCAGATGTAGGCTTCACGTAAACACAGAAGCTCATTGGTGTGTGCTCTTGATAAGGGATTGTATAGGAAGTTTCAGGATTGGGTATACACGTATGGCATGGAGTGAGAATACTCTCAAAATCAGCATAGATGACATAAGGTACTTTCAGCATCCTCTCAACATTTTTAAACTGTACAATTGCTTTCTCCTTTGTAGGCATAACTACCCTTGCAACACCATGCTGATTACAGATGGTTGCATGTTCTTGTAGTTTTTCCAGTCCACTTCGTCCATTTCGATTATCAAAATGTGTAAAGCAACGCTTGCAGGTATATATCACTCCATCATGCTTAGTTTTCTGGCGTCGAACGAGCTTCTCAAAATTCTTTATATACACGTAGTGATGTTTTCCACTACTGTCATTCAATAGTAGCAGGTCGCGATGTTCAGGTAGTTCAATATCAACAACCTTTATCGGGTACAATTCATGCTTCTCATCCAACCCGAAAACGTTAATAGATATCTTGTTAAGCTTCTCAAATTTAGGTATTTGAGAATGTGGAGTAGGGTAAGAAACACAGCTGAAGTCGTACTTATCTTGAAGCTGCTTGTATTTGCTCACACGTTGCGCATCCTTCTCAACGAATTTAGCTAGTACAGAATACATGTAGCATTTCTCATCACTAAAGTTCTGAATGTTTATACACGCTTTCCTTGCTTCAACAGATGACGGTAGTGGTATGTAGCTACTTCCTCGCAACGGGTTGTACTTGTTGATACGAAGTCGAACTCCTTCCACAGTAAGCAAGGCCCAGCTGCTACCCTTAAGCTGAGAGTCCCCCATTTCAGTCACCAATTTCTTGAATTTCACTTCCAGCATAGAGTCCAGATCTGTTTCTAGGAAAACAGCTTGATTTCTGGTTTTAAATGTTTTGTCACAGGTTTCACCAATACTGTTAACAAATCGACACTCAGCCAGCAGATTAATTTTAACACTCTTATGAACGCTAAGCTCTTTATGCACAGCCTGGATTATACGTTGTTTTGCCTCTTGCAGATACATATTTAGGTCCTTAGCTGATTCGCATCGTATAAAATACGATTTCAATCGTCCTTCGAATGAAGTTTCGTATTCTTTCATATCACAGTCCTCCATTGTTGACAGTAACTGATGTTTAGTTGGCTCCAATCTTCTTTTCTTCTGAGGGCTGCTTATTTCACATATATCTTCGTGTCGCTGTCCCTTATAACCATCTTTGAAGGTTACATTACAATGTTTACATTTGAAGAGCTTCTTGCAGCTCATCTCGTGTCTTCTCTTGTCATAACCTCGGAGGAACTTCTTCCCACATTTTCCGCATGCATATCCAGTAGCGCTTGGAATAATATCCTTATACGCTGAGTTATTCATCTTTATTCTTGATGTAATAACGTATTAATCACTGATCAATGAAATGTACGCCTTGACACCACTTTAGAAAGCTGATTATTCTTGGAGAGAACACGATGTTAACACCTCAGAGATGATCAACAGAATGAATTTCAATACTCAAGTTCGCTCTATTTATAGAGAAAGCACGAACCTTTTTTAATCAATTATATCCTGATTATTAATACTAAAAACGGTGATGAAGCGTGTAAGCTCTTATATATTTCAATTCGTGTTACACTGATGTTCGAGCGTCTCCGTATAGCTTCGTATGTTTAGAGAGAAAGTGTAAAGTATTGTGAAGATGTTATGTATTGTTCGGCTATAATCGTACAGATTCGGAGAGCTTGACTGGTGAAGGTGATGAACGATCCGTCAACCGAGCAGGAGGCAAGCAGTCCCTTCGCGCAACGAAACCTAGATGCAAAAGAAAGAAAATCGTGTTAGATGAGAAACCACCCAGACATTCGCCTGCAGACCATGGAAAACCATGAAAAAATATGTCAGAGTGAGCGTCCAACGGAACTCGAACCAGCGACTCTAAAAGCACACGTGAAAGATACAGATTATATAGAATGAAAGGAAATCGGTGACGATGAGAAACCACTCCAGCATTCGCCTGCAGACCAGGGAAACCCTAAAAAATATGTCAGAGTGATCGACCAACAGGGAAATCAAACAAAAGACCTTAGAAACATATAGGTTAAGATGTAAATCAAATAAAATGCAATAAAATCGTGATAGATGAGAAACCACCCAGACATTCGCCTGCAGACCATGGAAAACCATGAAAAAATATGTCAGAGTAAACAACCAACGACAATCGTACGAGGGAAACCATCAGATTACTCTAGAAGCAAAAAGTTACAAATGAAAGAAAATCGTGATAGATGAGAACCCACTCAGGCATTCGCCTGCAGACCAGGGGAAACCATGAAAAAAAATCAAAGGGCTGAGCGACTGGCGGATAGAGTGTCTCTAAAAGCACACGCGAAAGATACAAATTATATAGAATGAAGGAAATCGGTGACGATGAGAAACCACTCCAGCATTCGCCTGCAGACCAGGGTAAACCCTAAAAATATGATGTCAGAGTGATCGACCAACAGGGAAATCAAACAAAGACCTTAGAAACATATAGGTTAAGATGTAAATCAAATAAAAATGCAATAAAATCGTGCTAGATGAGAAACCACCCAGACATTCGCCTGCAGACCAGGGGAAACCATGAAAAAAAATCAAAGGACTGAGCGACTGTCGGATAGAGTGTGCGACCACCAGGGAAATCAAACAAAAGGTCTCTAGAGACAAAAAAAAGATACAATTGAAAGAAAATCTTGATAGATGAGAACCCACTCAGGCATTCGCATGCAGGCCAGGGGAAACCATGAAAAAATCAAAGAGCTGAGCGACTGACGGATAGAGTGTGCGACCGACAGGGAAATCAAGCAAAAGGTTTCTAGAGACGAAAAAAGATGTAATTGAAATGCCACTACAGCATTAGGCAGCAGACCAGGGAAAATCATGAGAAACGTAAGGTCAGAGTAAACAATTGATTGAAATCTAACCCCTGAACCCTAGAAATTCACAACTGAAAAAGAAACCCAGATGTGAAGGAATTTTGTACACCCTTGACGAAAAAAGACCGTCCGCTGGGGGAAGTAACCTTTAAGTATACAATTGACGTCTGTCATACCGATAAGGGACGGTTTGAAAGGCTTCCTAATTGCTCTACGCAAGTCACCCGAGCAAACACAGGAAATTCCTAAACCAGACAATTACAAGCCTGCTAAAACATTTTTTCCTACAATAAGTAATTTAAATTCTACATGAAGATTATTCCAAAAGTTTCATATCTCTTATTTCCTTC
This sequence comes from Deroplatys truncata, assembly GCA_030765065.1. Lineage (NCBI taxonomy): Eukaryota > Metazoa > Arthropoda > Insecta > Mantodea > Mantidae > Deroplatys > Deroplatys truncata. The sequence goes on from CM060979.1 coordinate 93,660,450, forward strand.
AATAAAATATCGAATATGACTCCAGCACCAGGAAAAAAAATTAAACGGAGGGAAGCGATATTTTCTTTTTACGCTGAAATTATAATTAAACGCATAGCGTTCTTGCCGGAAAACCCCGCCCATATAGGTTATAGGAATGGATTCTGTTTAAAGCATGTATTTTCACGCGGGGTGTATAGATTGTATCAGTAAGCATTCGTGACTATTACAATTATTTCCAAGTATTATTTTAAAAAAGGTTGTCTTATTCTCTTAGTAAACATAGGTCGAGAACGTTTTTTTACTTGGTATTTAGGGCAGTTCTTGCAGGAAAACACTGCCCATATAGATTATAGGAATGGACTCTGTTTAAAACATGTATTTTTCACGCGTGGTGTATAGATTATCTCAGTAAGCATTCATGACTATTACAATTATCGCCAAGTATTATTTTACAAAAAGATTGGCTTATTCTCTTAGTAAACATAGGACGAAATCGTTTTTTAAACAACTCTCCATTCGAGAGATATTTTTTGATTATTCCAGCAGAGAGAGAGAGAGAGGGAGAGAGAGAGAGATCGAGTCATATTTGTTTAAAAAAGCTTTTTTTTTTTTCATTCACAGGAAATCTTCGAGAAAATTCGAGGAATTATTCAGTTGTACACCCTTGCTAAAATAGTTTGTATACCCTTTGAAGAATGTTTACCTGGCTGACGGTGTCTTGGAAATACCTCTGTCGACAGGCCGTCGCCCGCATGGCAACTTGGCCATTTATACATTAGGAAGGCTATTGTGCTTTAAAATGGGATAGCTATGTTTTAAGCTTTCCACAACAAATTTTTTTCCCGATAATTAATATAATTCTACATGAAGAATATTAATGTTTAAGTACAGAATCTATACAGTATACGTTTAATTGAAAACATGATATCAAAAATTGTAGAAGTTTTTCCACCCTTATTTAATTAAAATTCATGTATATACTCTATTATTTAGCGATTTTTTCAATAATCATGTACATCATTCGTCAAAAAATCAGCGTACAATACGCATTTTTATACGTTTTAATGTTCGTTTATTTTTAAAACCGATGCATTTGCCTCTAATTACGAACAATAATTTTTTTCAGATTTACTCAGATGTGTAGCTTGTAGAATCGAATTAGAAAATGTTTTAATAAATGTATTGTATTTTTTAGGTTAAAGCATCTTCATTTTTAAAGTTAGCATACCCGTTATTTGTATTCAGCGTAAAGATATTCATATATCATTTTTAAATCCCTCTTCTTAAATATAATGTATCGCAATCCATTTTTAAAATCAAATCATACATGCGTTTAATGCATATAACGGATGTCTTCATATACCCAATATGGCTGCCATGCACGTTAAACATTCAATATGGACGCGCCAGGCATCTTTTTCATTGAGCATGCTTCCGACTCTCTCCGCTAGGTGGAGCGCATGATGCCTGCTACGAGGATGGAGGGGGACAAAACAGATTTATTTACGCATGCATTGAAGATAGCGTACCAGTCGGCCTGAGAGCCTCGTTCAGGGAGGTCGTATAGTTCTCGCAGCCATGTTAATACGCGTCGTCGTATCGCATGTTCGTTACGTAATTTTTTTTTGTTTTTTTTGTTTTTACCTTTCTTAGTCATACATTCATCTAAGAGATATAATATTCGTCAGGATGACAGATGTCCAAATATACATAACAAAGAAATTAGTTACTGATATAAATGTAATATCGTACGTTCACCATTTTATTTTTAATTACTTTTTTATTTTATTCGGGGGATGAAATTTGTATTCATGTCACGGGATTCAATCCTAGTCCTCCAGCCGGACTTGGAACAACAATCAATAACGAGCTACAATCCAAGGATATAATCGGTAATAATACAAATATTTTGATAAAGACCATCAAATAAAAAGGCCTTTAAACGTATGTATTTCCCCTCACTTCCCCTCTACCCCCCACCACACAGTAGAAATATAATACCGGTTCAAGCACACAGAGGATTTGCCGCCATCTGATAAGGTTCTTTGTTCTATGCAGGCATCATGCGCTCCACCTAGCGGAGAGAGTCGGAAGCATGCTCAATGAAAAAGATGCCTGGCGCGTCCATATTGAATGTTTAACGTGCATGGCAGCCATATTGGGTATATGAAGACATCCGTTATATGCATTAAACGCATGTATGATTTGATTTTAAAAATGGATTGCGATACATTATATTTAAGAAGAGGGATTTAAAAATGATATATGAATATCTTTACGCTGAATACAAATAACGGGTATGCTAACTTTAAAAATGAAGATGCTTTAACCTAAAAAATACAATACATTTATTAAAACATTTTCTAATTCGATTCTACAAGCTACACATCTGAGTAAATCTGAAAAAAATTATTGTTCGTAATTAGAGGCAAATGCATCGGTTTTAAAAATAAACGAACATTAAAACGTATAAAAATGCGTATTGTACGCTGATTTTTTGACGAATGATGTACATGATTATTGAAAAAATCGCTAAATAATAGAGTATATACATGAATTTTAATTAAATAAGGGTGGAAAAACTTCTACAATTTTTGATATCATGTTTTCAATTAAACGTATACTGTATAGATTCTGTACTTAAACATTAATATTCTTCATGTAGAATTATATTAATTATCGGGAAAAAAATTTGTTGTGGAAAGCTTAAAACATAGCTATCCCATTTTAAAGCACAATAGCCTTCCTAATGTATAAATGGCCAAGATGCCATGCGGGCGACGGCCTGTCGACAGAGGTATTTCCAAGACACCGTCAGCCAGGTAAACATTCTTCAAAGGGTATACAAACTATTTTAGCAAGGGTGTACAACTGAATAATTCCTCGAATTTTCTCGAAGATTTCCTGTGAATGAAAAAAAAAAGCTTTTTTAAACAAATATGACTCGATCTCTCTCTCTCTCCCTCTCTCTCTCTCTCTGCTGGAATAATCAAAAAATATCTCTCGAATGGAGAGTTGTTTAAAAAACGATTTCGTCCTATGTTTACTAAGAGAATAAGCCAATCTTTTTGTAAAATAATACTTGGCGATAATTGTAATAGTCATGAATGCTTACTGAGATAATCTATACACCACGCGTGAAAAATACATGTTTTAAACAGAGTCCATTCCTATAATCTATATGGGCAGTGTTTTCCTGCAAGAACTGCCCTAAATACCAAGTAAAAAAACGTTCTCGACCTATGTTTACTAAGAGAATAAGACAACCTTTTTTAAAATAATACTTGGAAATAATTGTAATAGTCACGAATGCTTACTGATACAATCTATACACCCCGCGTGAAAATACATGCTTTAAACAGAATCCATTCCTATAACCTATATGGGCGGGGTTTTCCGGCAAGAACGCTATGCGTTTAATTATAATTTCAGCGTAAAAAGAAAATATCGCTTCCCTCCGTTTAATTTTTTTTCCTGGTGCTGGAGTCATATTCGATATTTTATTGAAGGAAATAAGAGATATGAAACTTTTGGAATAATCTTCATGTAGAATTTAAATTACTTATTGTAGGAAAAAATGTTTTAGCAGGCTTGTAATTGTCTGGTTTAGGAATTTCCTGTGTTTGCTCGGGTGACTTGCGTAGAGCAATTAGGAAGCCTTTCAAACCGTCCCTTATCGGTATGACAGACGTCAATTGTATACTTAAAGGTTACTTCCCCCAGCGGACGGTCTTTTTTCGTCAAGGGTGTACAAAATTCCTTCACATCTGGGTTTCTTTTTCAGTTGTGAATTTCTAGGGTTCAGGGGTTAGATTTCAATCAATTGTTTACTCTGACCTTACGTTTCTCATGATTTTCCCTGGTCTGCTGCCTAATGCTGTAGTGGCATTTCAATTACATCTTTTTTCGTCTCTAGAAACCTTTTGCTTGATTTCCCTGTCGGTCGCACACTCTATCCGTCAGTCGCTCAGCTCTTTGATTTTTTCATGGTTTCCCCTGGCCTGCATGCGAATGCCTGAGTGGGTTCTCATCTATCACGATTTTCTTTCAATTGTATCTTTTTTTTGTCTCTAGAGACCTTTTGTTTGATTTCCCTGGTGGTCGCACACTCTATCCGACAGTCGCTCAGTCCTTTGATTTTTTTTCATGGTTTCCCCTGGTCTGCAGGCGAATGTCTGGGTGGTTTCTCATCTAGCACGATTTTATTGCATTTTTATTTGATTTACATCTTAACCTATATGTTTCTAAGGTCTTTGTTTGATTTCCCTGTTGGTCGATCACTCTGACATCATATTTTTAGGGTTTACCCTGGTCTGCAGGCGAATGCTGGAGTGGTTTCTCATCGTCACCGATTTCCTTCATTCTATATAATTTGTATCTTTCGCGTGTGCTTTTAGAGACACTCTATCCGCCAGTCGCTCAGCCCTTTGATTTTTTTTCATGGTTTCCCCTGGTCTGCAGGCGAATGCCTGAGTGGGTTCTCATCTATCACGATTTTCTTTCATTTGTAACTTTTTGCTTCTAGAGTAATCTGATGGTTTCCCTCGTACGATTGTCGTTGGTTGTTTACTCTGACATATTTTTTCATGGTTTTCCATGGTCTGCAGGCGAATGTCTGGGTGGTTTCTCATCTATCACGATTTTATTGCATTTTATTTGATTTACATCTTAACCTATATGTTTCTAAGGTCTTTTGTTTGATTTCCCTGTTGGTCGATCACTCTGACATATTTTTTAGGGTTTCCCTGGTCTGCAGGCGAATGCTGGAGTGGTTTCTCATCGTCACCGATTTCCTTTCATTCTATATAATCTGTATCTTTCACGTGTGCTTTTAGAGTCGCTGGTTCGAGTTCCGTTGGACGCTCACTCTGACATATTTTTTCATGGTTTTCCATGGTCTGCAGGCGAATGTCTGGGTGGTTTCTCATCTAACACGATTTTCTTTCTTTTGCATCTAGGTTTCGTTGCGCGAAGGGACTGCTTGCCTCCTGCTCGGTTGACGGATCGTTCATCACCTTCACCAGTCAAGCTCTCCGAATCTGTACGATTATAGCCGAACAATACATAACATCTTCACAATACTTTACACTTTCTCTCTAAACATACGAAGCTATACGGAGACGCTCGAACATCAGTGTAACACGAATTGAAATATATAAGAGCTTACACGCTTCATCACCGTTTTTAGTATTAATAATCAGGATATAATTGATTAAAAAAGGTTCGTGCTTTCTCTATAAATAGAGCGAACTTGAGTATTGAAATTCATTCTGTTGATCATCTCTGAGGTGTTAACATCGTGTTCTCTCCAAGAATAATCAGCTTTCTAAAGTGGTGTCAAGGCGTACATTTCATTGATCAGTGATTAATACGTTATTACATCAAGAATAAAGATGAATAACTCAGCGTATAAGGATATTATTCCAAGCGCTACTGGATATGCATGCGGAAAATGTGGGAAGAAGTTCCTCCGAGGTTATGACAAGAGAAGACACGAGATGAGCTGCAAGAAGCTCTTCAAATGTAAACATTGTAATGTAACCTTCAAAGATGGTTATAAGGGACAGCGACACGAAGATATATGTGAAATAAGCAGCCCTCAGAAGAAAAGAAGATTGGAGCCAACTAAACATCAGTTACTGTCAACAATGGAGGACTGTGATATGAAAGAATACGAAACTTCATTCGAAGGACGATTGAAATCGTATTTTATACGATGCGAATCAGCTAAGGACCTAAATATGTATCTGCAAGAGGCAAAACAACGTATAATCCAGGCTGTGCATAAAGAGCTTAGCGTTCATAAGAGTGTTAAAATTAATCTGCTGGCTGAGTGTCGATTTGTTAACAGTATTGGTGAAACCTGTGACAAAACATTTAAAACCAGAAATCAAGCTGTTTTCCTAGAAACAGATCTGGACTCTATGCTGGAAGTGAAATTCAAGAAATTGGTGACTGAAATGGGGGACTCTCAGCTTAAGGGTAGCAGCTGGGCCTTGCTTACTGTGGAAGGAGTTCGACTTCGTATCAACAAGTACAACCCGTTGCGAGGAAGTAGCTACATACCACTACCGTCATCTGTTGAAGCAAGGAAAGCGTGTATAAACATTCAGAACTTTAGTGATGAGAAATGCTACATGTATTCTGTACTAGCTAAATTCGTTGAGAAGGATGCGCAACGTGTGAGCAAATACAAGCAGCTTCAAGATAAGTACGACTTCAGCTGTGTTTCTTACCCTACTCCACATTCTCAAATACCTAAATTTGAGAAGCTTAACAAGATATCTATTAACGTTTTCGGGTTGGATGAGAAGCATGAATTGTACCCGATAAAGGTTGTTGATATTGAACTACCTGAACATCGCGACCTGCTACTATTGAATGACAGTAGTGGAAAACATCACTACGTGTATATAAAGAATTTTGAGAAGCTCGTTCGACGCCAGAAAACTAAGCATGATGGAGTGATATATACCTGCAAGCGTTGCTTTACACATTTTGATAATCGAAATGGACGAAGTGGACTGGAAAAACTACAAGAACATGCAACCATCTGTAATCAGCATGGTGTTGCAAGGGTAGTTATGCCTACAAAGGAGAAAGCAATTGTACAGTTTAAAAATGTTGAGAGGATGCTGAAAGTACCTTATGTCATCTATGCTGATTTTGAGAGTATTCTCACTCCATGCCATACGTGTATACCCAATCCTGAAACTTCCTATACAATCCCTTATCAAGAGCACACACCAATGAGCTTCTGTGTTTACGTGAAGCCTACATCTGGTGTTGAACATCTCGAAACTGGTCTTCCTAAGCAACCCTATGTGTATCGTGGTGCTGATGCTGCTCAGAAGTTTATGCTGTACCTGACATCTCTTGCAAAAATGATTGAGGACATATACAAATCTGCTAAGCCTCTGAAACTTACGGATCAAGAGCAGTTGGATTTTGAGTCTTCTTCAGCATGCTACTTGTGTGGAAAACCCTTTACAGAAGAGAACTATAAAGTACGCGACCATGATCACATCAGCGGTGAATATCGTGGAAGTCTTCATAATGAATGTAATTTAGCCTGTAAAACACCTAAATATGTAGCAGTCTTCATGCATAACCTTAGCGGATATGACTCTCATTTCATTGTTAAGGAGCTGGGTTGCACAAGTGAACGTGTGGAGGTAATTCCTAACTCCGAAGAAAGCTATATCTCATTCACCAAGTATGTAGGAGATATAAAGCTTCGATTTGTGGATAGCTTCCGATTCCTCAGTACAAGCTTGGATAAGTTGGTGAAAAATCTAACCTCGTATCCTGAAACGCTAAAGTACTTTGGAGAAGACAAATTGAAGTTGATGACCCGTAAGGGTGTATTTCCATATGATTTTGTTACATCATGGGATGCCATGAACGAAACCTGCTTACCTCCTAAGGACTCCTTCTACAATAGATTAAATGAAGAAGAAATTAGTGATGCTGACTACGATCATGCTAAAAATGTATGGGAGCTGTTTAATGTGAGAAACCTGGGAGAGTACAGCGATCTCTACTTAACTTCGGATGTACTTCTCCTAGCTGATGTCTTTGAGACGTTCAGAGAGCAAACCCTCAAAACACACAAAGTTGATCCTGCACATTATTTTACCTCTCCAGGTCTTACATGGGACGCTATGTTACTGTACACTGGAATTAAGCTGGAACTGTTACAGGATTATGATCAATTACTCATGGTGGAATCTGGTATAAGAGGAGGTTTATGTCAAGTTTCCCATCGGTATGCAGAGGCTAATAACACATATATGGAGAAGTTTGATCCGTCGAGACCAACCCAATTTATTACATATGACGACGCTAATAACCAATATGGGTGGGCAATGTGTCACGCTCTCCCTTATGGTGGATTTGAGTGGGTATCGCCTAAAAAATTGACTTAGAAAGACTACAAGAAGATGATCCTTACGGCTACATATTAGAAGTCGACATCGAGTATCCTGCAGAACTTCACGATCTACACAACGATCTACCTTTCCTGCCAGAGTGTATGAAACCATTGGAAGCATCTACAAAGAAACTGATACCTCATCTAGGACCTCGAAAGAAGTATGTAGTGCATTACAAGGCTTTGAAGCAAGCTCTTGATCATGGACTACGGTTAACAAAAATCCATCGTGTGCTACAATTCCAACAGTCTCGATGGTTAAAACCGTATGTAGAATTTAACAACAGACTACGACAACAAGCTGGAAATGATTTTGAGAAGGATCTCTACAAATTGTTCAACAATGCTATGTTCGGAAAAACTATGGAGAACCTGCGTAACCGTATGGATATACGACTGGTGACAAATGAGGAGACTCTGGAAAAGTTAATTGCTAAGCCAACGTTTATCGACAGGACGATATATGCTGATAATCTAGCTGCAGTACATATGGCCTCCCGACAGATTGTATTCAACAAGCCTATATACATTGGTATGAGTGTGTTGGACATCTCCAAGACATTAATGTATAACTATCATTACGACGTTTTGTTACCTTATTGTGGAGCTGAAAACCTGAAGCTTATGTATATGGACACTGATTCGTTCATTCATCGTGTTACAACTGAAGATGTGTACCAGGACAAGTTACGTTTTCTTGAGCATCTCGATACAGCTGATTACCCTGTCAACCATATATGTTACTCTACTCAGAACAAGAAGGTATTGGGAAAATTTAAAGATGAGGCTAATAGCAAAATCATCCTACGCTTTGTTGGACTACGTCCTAAGATGTATGCCTTAGATATTCAAGGGTCAATGATAAAAAAGATTAAAGGTATAAAACGTAGCGCTATTAAGCACCATATTTCGTTTGACAGCTATACAGACTGTCTTAAAACCTGTGAAATCATCAGAACACCTATGAATCTGATCCTATCACGAAAGCATGCTCTTGCTACAGTGCAAGTGAATAAAATTGCATTGACTCCGTTTGATGATAAAAGAATTATTGCTGAGGATGGGATAACGACATATGCATATGGACATTACGCCATTACAAACAGTGCTTAAAAGAATGTAAGTTAAAGATAAAGAGTTTCTCGTGAGTCTACAATCTTAAAAAAGAAGGTTATCTGTGTGCTGTATATGCAGATAGCTGACGCCTGATGAAGAAAGAAGAAGATGGAAGGGAAGGTGGTAACCCTGCCATTAGGAGTAATCCTAGTGCTAGTCTCAAGCCTAGATAAAAGGGGAGAGACATCTACAAGGAACTAAAATAAAGGTATGTTGGCGTAAACTTTTCAATTAAAACTCTCGAATAATAAAACCTGAATAAAACATTGCAATTTCACTAAAAGAAAGTTGAGGTTATCTTTGGTTAGCCAGATTAGGTTAGTCGATGCCTGACTAGAAAGGATGATGAGAGGAACGTTTAGGATTGGCCGGGTTAATCTAGGCTAGGTTCTCGTACTTATTGTCTAAGTTATGAAGGATGAATTAGTTTAGATCGCCTTAGCAATGGATTGGTTACGTGTTGTTCTTACGTTTTGTTACTTGGTTACATAGTTGCTACGTGTTGTTACGTCGTGTAACGTTTCTGGTTACGAGATGTCACGTGATGTTGCGTGGTTACGTGCTTATGTTGCTTAGTATGACGTCTTGTCGTACCGTTATGTTACGTCTTGTTACGTGGTTACGTTTGTTGGTTACGTCTGATAGGAATGAATAGACAATGAGAAGATTCAGAACATACAAGGTGGGCATAGGTTAGGACGTATACTTCACTGTAAACCGATATACAGTTTGTCCCTCGCCGCCTCGCGCGCTAATGTTTAACATATAAAAAGTTTGTAAGGTTTAGAAAAAGTATATAAAAGTGTTGTAACGTTGGACGATAAAAGTTTTATAATCGAATTACTCCTATATTACCGTATAAACATACATTCCTCCTCCTTCAACCCCTGCTTATCCTTGTATCTCTACCGTTTTCCATATTTCTCCCATATAAACGTATACTCTGCTCCTCGACACGTCTAGACTAGGACCTCTCCTCATATTCCCCTACCTCTCTCATATAAGACGCATTCCCTACTTCAACCCTGTCTAGCCTAGCATCGACCCTCGTATTCCCTATCTCTCGCATATAAACGCCTACTCTATCATTCAAAACTCCTAGCCTAATACCTCTCCTCGGTTCACTATCTCGCTCATATAAAACACCATATTCTACCCTTCAAGTCCTGTTTAGTATAACATCTTTCCTTGTATTCCCTATCTCTCTCGTATAAAGCGTATCCCTCCCTCCTTTAGCATCTGACTAGCCTAGCATCAGCCCTCGTATTCCCTATCTCTCCCCTATAAACGCATTTTCCTCCTTGAACTGTCGCATCTACCCTCGTTTTCCCTATCCTTTCCCATATAAGCGCAAAAGTGGCCCCAGCTTCTGTCTATCATACCGCCTGCCCCCCCTTTTTCCATATATTCCTCATATAAACGTATACCATACTCCTTAACCTCTGTCTGCACTAGCACCTCCCCTCGCATGCCCTATCTCTGTCGTATAAAGCATATCTCTCCCTCCTTCAGTCCCTGCTCTACCTCAGAACTCTCCTCGTCTTCCCTATCTCTCCCATATAAACGCATTTTTCCCTCCTTGAAGGTTCTCTCAACCTAGCATATACCCTCGTTTTCCTCGTCTCTTCATATAAAAAGTCATACTCTACCCTTCAAACCTTGAATAGTCTAGTACCTCTCCACGTATCCCCTATCTCTCCTGTAAATATGTTCATATTCCCCCTGCTTCAGCATCTGTCTATCCTAGCCTCTGTTCACGTTTTCCTTATCTTTCCCATATAAATGCATATTCCATATCTCAACCCCTATCTAGTCCAACACTTCTCCTCGTATTCCCCGTATCTCTCATATAAAACACATCCCCAGTCCTTCAACCCATGACTTGGCCTAGCATCGATCCTCGTAGTCCCTATCTTCCCCATATAAACGCATTTTCCTCCGTGAACCTCCGCATATACCCTCGTTTTCCCTATCTTTCCCCATATAAACGCAAAAAACTGCGCCAGGTCTGTCCTTTATACCCTACTGACGTGATATTATCAAAATGAATGCCATGGTACCACCTATCGGTCAATCCAAGGACCTTCTTCTAGCACTAGCCGTTTCAGACATTGCCAAGAGTTTGAAACCCTTCCTCACGTGCTAGGGAATTGTCCTCAGGGACAACTACTCCGCATCAGGAGGCATGACAGTGTAAGAACTTTATTGGCAAATGATCTACGCTCTAAGGGCTTGGAAGTACATGAGGAAGTGAATTGCATCGCTGGTAATGACAACAACAGGCGTGTAGATATCATCTGCATCAACAGAAAGAAGAACGAGGCACAAATTGTAGCTACAACAATCAGGTTTGAACAGACAACTACACAGCCTGAAGAAGCTGATGCAGAAAAGAAGAGTATATATGAGCCAGCATCCCTTATTTTGTAGATAAATACCAAATACCAAAAATAAAACTTGTTAGTTAAAATGTTGAGTTTTATTTATGGATGCTCTTTAACTGCTGTGGTTCTTAGCGTCTATATTGGGCGTGAAAGACGGAAATGTTGCTCAGAGGCCTCTATCATGCTTGAGGTTCTTTTACGTGCCGTATATCTACGACACGGGACCACCGGCTTTACTTCCCTTCCGAAGGAAGCCATGCTAAGGATTTTTACGCACGAAAAAAATCCATCGTCCTCTGCCGGGTTTGAACCCCGTCTCCTCTTGGCGCACGGGGAATATTACAAAGCATTTTGTTTCATGGTTAGGGAAATATAAATTATAAAAAACAATACAGTCGCAGATTGTCACAAAAATAATAAAATATTCTGCAGCCATTTTGAGAAATCATCGTTATGGGAAACACATTGTTTAATTGTATAGTATGCCTGAATTTTAATTTGTATCATTATACAGTATTAATATTATTACTATTGTTTCTAGTATTATCATTTTCATGTTTACTTTCTATCGCTATATTATTTTTATGTGATTAATTCATATTTTAAGTATTCTGTGTCATTCGGCAAACCCTAAATAAGCTCAGATGATTAAAAACATTTGCTCGAACGAAATCATCTAATCCACCCACCTTTTAGTACGAAACTTATGAGACTGGTGCCATTTTGAGATGGAAGCTAGTAGAAGGCCGCTAAAACAATCAGCATAAGGTGGCTAAATCAATGCTGCCAACATTTTAAAATGATGCAAAATTAATGTACGGGTTTAACTTCATAGATCCTGCCGTCCTCCATGGCCTAGTGGTACGAGGGGCACTATTTATATTTTGAGCCTAATAATTAAAACAAAGTAATTTCTGATTGAAAACTGCTTTATTGTTTTTCAAAATATTCTCCTTTATGATCAATACACTCTTGCATCCGTTTGAACCATTTGTCAAAGCATTTATCCCAGTCTTCTTGAGACACCTTCAAAACATGGTTTTTGAAGGCATCAAGGGCTTCTTCTGCCAACGAAAATCGTTGTCCACGCAATTTATTCTTGATTCGGGAACAAAAAGAAGTCATTGGGTGCCAAATCAGGACTGTATGGCGTATGACCCATCAATTCGATTTTTGAGCCTTCAAATACTCTGTTGTTAGACGAGATGTGTGTGCGCTCACATTGTCTTAATGAAGAACGATCCTACGGTTCTTGTTGGTTTTCCTTACTTCACCGAAGACTTCCGGCAAACAAATGGTCGTGTACCATTCGGCATTGACCGTTTTACGTTCCTCTAAAGGCACTGTTGCCATATGGCCAGTTTTGCTTAAAAAGCAGGCGACCATTTGCTTCGAAGTGCTTCGAGTGCGAACAACTTTTGTTGGATTTGCTTCATCTTGAAACACCCATACAATCAACTGCTGTTTACGTTCCAGCTCATACGCATGGATCCATAATTCGTCACCTGTTACAATCTTATATACGTCTTTTGAGGCACCGCCATTGTATTTCTTGAGCATTTTTGTACACTAATCGACACGAGCATCTTTTTGAGATTGTGTCAAATGATGTGGGATCCAACGAGAGCAAACCTTTTCTACGGCTAAATAATCATGCACCATTTTATATATGCTGGTGGAACTAATGCCTTGGGTTGTCTCAATCTCACAATATGTTCCATGAGGATCTTTCAATATTAGGTTTTGCATAGCATCAATGCTTTCTGGCACAACAACTGGTTTTGGACGACCTTCACGAACTTCATCATTGAGCGAACGGCGGCCACGATTAAATTCATTATACCAGCGTTTCACAGTGGCAAAGGATGGAGCTTCGTCACCAAATGTGGAAGTTAGTTGATCGATGCACTCTAGTGTTGATAATCCACGTCGAAAGTCGTAATAAATCATTGCACGAACATTTTCACGAGTTAATTCCATGTTTTTGTTGACACACAATTTTCAAGTTAGTGTAAACAAAACAAATTACGCTCTATTGACAAAATGTAGCCTGTCGCGCCCAATATAGAATGAGACACTAAGAGCCATAGTAGTTAAAAAACGTCTATAAATAAAAAAATTCACAGAACCTACGACTATGTTCTGTCGTCGTACCGCAGTTGGTAGCGAATGCTGCACTATAAATTATTTTTGCTCCATGTATTGTTGCGAGTCAAGTGAAAAATGTAATATCTGTTGGAACGGCAATAATTATAGTTGCTCCTGTAAAATAAGCCCGAGTATCTACGTCTATTCCTACAGTAAATATATGGTGAAAGCAATGTTCCCATAATGCATGTGTAACTTTGGTTGAAACGAACAGAGGTGTAAATAATTATGATAAGTGGTTTAAAACGGGTTACGTGCAGTATTTATTTGTTATAAAATATATTTTATTTTATTAACTGTGATTACATACGGTAGTTTTATTACAATAAAATAATTATGGATATGCATGTGTGTCATGTGTACGAGTGATTCTCATATAGGGGAGAATTGCCAAATCGGAGATAAGTTTGAAGTCGCTGGAATGGTGTAAGAAGTGTTCCAAGGGCGGTGTGGAAGGAAGAAACGTTCTACCGATAAACGAGAGTGTTGATGCAATTGTGCATACTTGCTGTGGCAGAAGAGGATATTTTGAACAGGTGTGGATTTAAGGAATACAACACAATAGGAATTGTATTTCTGTCTCATTTCGTTGCTGAGAAATAGTATTTCAAAGAGTGCAAACATCATTTTGAGACACTCTGTACGAGACCAAGAGCATAGACCTAGAGGTAGCTCCTAGTTTATTAAATTTGATAGCTTTATCATCATGAAAGCCTGACTTATCATAAGGCTATGCTTATAGCACCATGCTTTTAAGTGGGACAAGGACTCTGAAATGGTCAAAAACCACATTTTTTTGTTTTAGGCACTATAAAATCGCTATTATTTCCAGTTTCAGAAAATATATACCTTTTGGGGGTTAAGAGGTTTTTAAGACATATAAATACGATTTAAATGCTAGTCTGAATTCCTTTAAAGCTGTCATGCAACGCCCCTCTTTAGAAAATTTTTGTATCTTTCAACAATAAACAACTATATCATGCCCAGCGAGCAGTTCAGAAATTAACAAAAGAGGCCAGGACCAAGAAAGGCAATCAGAAAATCTGAAGCAATCAAACAATGAAGGTACAGACGATTATAACGCTGGAATATACTGAAGTGTGTCAGAATTTTAATGTTCAAACTTTAAATTCATTTTTCTCAAAACAACCTTTTTGGATACTTACGTACCTTTTTATCAGAAAGTATGAGAGGTAGAGAGCTGAAATTTTCAGTGCATGTATACAACACATAGTTAAACTTTTTGAACCATAACCATAATTTTATAATGTATATTAATGTTATTAAGAAAGCAAAAACGTTGCAAAGTTTCCACGTTTTTACTTTTTTGACTTTGCAAATATTTTTTTTCAATTTCTAGTGGACTGATACACATAACAAAATAATTGAGGTTCAGAAGATAGCTGATTATACTACGAACAAGCATGTAAAAGTGTGATTCTGTATTGAAAGTAGTTTCAGAGAAAAGGATATAGGAATTCACATGTTTTAAGAGTAAATTTTATTATTTTTCTGCTGAAAAAAATAATTTTTATGGACTCAACTACATAAGCTATCAATGCAAACAACCACTTGAAATAATTTTCATTATTTATAAAATAATTCATAAAAAATTCAGGAAAAACCATTCAGAACACACTTAAGGTGCAATTTCCATGCGTTCAGACCACCTTGTCCCCTTAAATACCAAAGGAATGTAAACCTTCCGACCTATGTGAATGAATAATCGTGGTAAGACCGCGCTGTTGTAATGTTCGTGATTGTTATTTGCGGAAACGCAAATTTACACCTGCATGCTAAGGTTGAGCGTGCCTGGCAGTACTATTTCTTTTGCTCTTCATATTTTTCTACCAGCACACGCGAATGTAGACGAGCTGTAACTCCCATATGTTCTGCGATGTTCAGATCTTATGTCTACATCTTAAGATTTAGGGAGAAGTGTCTAAAATTGCATGCGAAAACTAGAACACAGCCATAGCCTTCAACTTTAATCTCTTAAATCTAAAGTAACGCACAATAATCTAATGAATCTCTCTCTCCCTCTCTCTTCAACAGATTATCCTCCTCTTTGTAAGACTTACATCGTGATCTAAGGGTACCATGTTAGCCTCTAGTTCCTGAGGTCGCGGGTTCAAATCCTGCGGAGGGAGATGGAGTTTTTCGGGCGTAAAAATCCTTAGCGTGGCTTCCTTCGGAAGGGAAGTAAAGCGGTGGCCCCGTGTCCTAGATTTACGGCACGTAAAAGAACCTCAAGCGTGATAAAGAGGCCTCTGAGCAAAATTTACGGTCTTTCACGCTCAATATAGAAACCATAGAAGTTAAAGAGCGCCCATAAATAAAAACTCAATTTAATTTAATTCTCTCCCCAATGCCTTGTAAGCCAATGCCTTTGGCCAGTAGCCTTTCCAGGAGCAAGACTTGTAACAGTTTATATAGAAACTCAAAGAGATGTTTACGATATATTTTAATTATTAAATTGAGATATTGTTTCACTATACAAATAGGAAGTTTGCGTTTTATTTAAGTGCATATGTAATTAAGGAGGTTACATAATTTATATGAAAATTGTGATCATTACTTACCAATGAAAACGTTTTGATGCAGTAATTTGTATCACAAATTACTTAAATGTAAATAATGATTGTAATATGAATATGCATTTTTATGTGACATTGATTTGAGATGTTTCTTGACTGTAATTATTGTTGGGAAGTAAGTTTATACTGCCTTACTGAAACTGTCAATAATAGCGCAATAATGCAGCGAGGGGGGTGAGCTGTTTATCATCATTGGAAACGAGGAAGTTACGTAATGTTGGCGCGTTTTTCCGTTGAGAACCTTCTGGAATGTTTCCCTAGAGCATATGTATTCATAATTTTCATTGGATATTAAAATAGACGCTAATGTTGGCGCGTTTTATTAGCCAATAGTAACTCAGTTATAATCTTTAGGCATATTGGGGAGTGGGTGTATAAAAAGCCAAGTCAGAGGTAGATCGCGGTCAGTTCATCGAAAATCTCAATACATTACACGTCGCCTTCAGTCGTCTAGTTCATCAAAAATCTGTGTTCACTACACGTCGTCTTCAGTCAGTCAATTCGTCGAAAGTATTAGTACGGCATACATCGGATATAGATTCACAAGTTACGCGCGCAGAATTATGAAAGCTCTAAAGTATGGTAAAGTTAATTATACAAAAGATTGAAGTATTTGGATTAAAAGAATTATCAGTAAGAAGTTGTTATAACAGTTTCAGTTTGGCGAGTGTTAAGATCAATGTATAAATGTGATAGTTAACGTGTTCGACAATAAATGTATAAAACAAATTTCTTCATCAGTGTTATATTTGGATAAAAGATTCCTTTCCGTTTACACACTCTGATCAAGAGACATGTTCGACCGAGAAATAATAGCTAGCCGGAGGACAGTAAACCAAAATTAATTAAGATAACAATATCGTTCTTTCAAACGAACACTAACACTGCTGCAAATTGCTAACACCAGATGGAGCTACAAACTGAACAAATGAATGACGTCACAAGATGGCTTCACATGAAGTAAACATACATACACAAACATTTGTAAGTAATACCGTTACAAATTGGCCCCCAACGTGGGGCTAAATAAATAAATACAACATAAAAACCGTCGCAGTTTGTATGTCAAAATGCATGTCTCTGAAAAAAAATATATAACATAACTAGGAGAAATATTCGGAAACATAACCAAAGAAATACTAATCCTAAGAATTCAAAATTGCATAACCTATCTTAATGGTTGCTGTCAGTGTGAAGAACTCAGTACATTTGTTAACATATGAAGGACAGAATAAAGGAAAAATGAAAATAACTATTAACACCTCTACGAACAGTTGTTATGTACAAGCAGAAATATTTTTTACTATACTACTTGTTTTACTGACTAATGATTAACATATACATTTTTGGATATCCTCACAGGAAAGAAAAGTATATTTTTCCAGACATATGTGATGAGTGGTTTAAAAAGGAAGAATAAAACGGCGTGTTTTATTTGTTCAATATATATATATATATATATATATATATATATATATATATATATTGAAATACAATAAAATACTGAATTAGATTTTTGTTGTAGTTGTTGCACCACGTATGGGAGCCAATTTGAAGTAGTTTATCTTTATTTCACACATCTAGTCAACAAAAGCATCTAAACTTCTCACAACAAGTTATGTGCCTTCTAAAAGCATTATCTGATTCAAAAAATAATACAATTGAAACCAATGCAGAGGTGAAAAAGGAAATAAATACTAAGCTAACTGAAAATAATAATAAGATAACTGAAATGGGAGTAGGGTTAAGTAATACGATAACTGAATTTAATAATAAATTCAATTGAAACTAGTACAGAGCTGAGAATGGAAAATAATAATAAGTTAACTGAAACCAGTAAAGAGTTAAATAATAAGCTAAATGAATTATAAACTACAAGAAACTAGTCAGGAAACTGAAGAAATGGAAAATTTCTTTTATTTGTTGCTCCCTGCACTAACATATGTAAAGGCGATTGACCTTGCATACTACGTCTATCTCTTTCTATACCTAACTGTGAATTTACAGATAATTGTTCTTCTACATATAACCTATTTGTTTCCTCTAGCTCTGACTGTAAATTTATATTGTAATCTGTAATGGTTGACCTATCCTCTCCTACTTCCATATTTCTATTGTTTCCTGTTTCCATTTTATTTTGTATATTTTCTCTTGTTATATTTGGTTTGAAATTGCTGAATTTTAATTTTCCGCTTCTTAACAGCATGAAATTATTTTAATAACAATATATTCGTAACTATTTTGACAATTATATATATAAAAAGTATTGGAATTTTCTGACCTTTTATTCTGGCTGTGTTAGTAAACCTTTATATTATGGTGTTCCCTCGTAGATTCTAGTTAAATTGTTGACTGCGTGCCCTGTACCCTGAAATAATTTTACTGTCCTTGGATGATGTTGATGATTTTGAAGTTCCCTGAAGTTCTTGTAGTTAAGTCTTGTAGTTTCCTCGATTCTGGTAGCTCTTCGTTGATTCTTTTCTTCTCTTCACCTATTCTTGGCTATTCTGGCCCCACGTTTAGGTGCCAATTTGAAGTAGATTTATTGTAGCCCCACGTTGGGCGCCAATCTTGAAGTAGATTTTTTGTTGTAGTTGTTGCACCACGTATGGGAGCCAATTTGAAGCAGTTTATCTTTACGTTATTAGCACCACGCTTTGGGCACCAATTTGAGAGAGAATATCCTTCAAATTATTAGCACCACGTTTTGGGCACCAAACTTGAGGTAGTTGCAGCCCCACCTACGATACAAACTTTCCGGTGGCCTTCGTCCCAACGTTCACTTTTCCGGTGGCCTTCGCCCCCACGTTTAAAAAATCAACTTTGTATTTTAATGTTTCTTTAAATATTATATATGTATGCCTCGGCTGCGTCAGTAGTAATTTGTAGAAACACGTATCTCTTAGCAGGGCTGGAACGGCTATAGAATGAAGGTTTAGACAACTTATGGTATTTAACTTCGTTTTATTAATCTTTCACACGATTAAATAACACTTCACAGATATATCCACTGTAGAGCTGTGAGATTTTTGTTAATTGTATTTTTTAACACGTAAACTTTATATTATTCACGCCGTAATGAATTTTATATGTCTCACACTGAATACGTACCGAGCAAACTACTAAGGAACGTTGCCTTCTAGCACCTGCCGTCTACCGCTAGAAATTGTATATTTCCACTATTTCAATTTCTGATTGGCTATTCCTACTCCAACAGAATACTTTTATTTAACTTTTAGCCTTTCTAGTTGTTGATTGGCTATTTATAAACTGTTTTAAATATTACATTATTGTTCCAAGAATTATTGGTAGCATAATTAAACTTTCTAATTCATTATTGCCTCAAGGTTACCTCATTGTTAGCAACTTTCCGCTTCTATTCTCACAGCTCCTACATTGTTAAATTACATAATACATTCACATAACATTTTTAAACATGTACATAATAATATAAACATAATACAATGACTGTAACATACACTTTTTATATATTATAGTATACAGATATTGCTTTAAGGCGGGCTGTTATTGAATTTATATATTATATAATTAGACTGATATCATTTAAGTGTTAAAAATACTGCCTGAATACTAAATGAAATAAGAAGTGGTGTAATAATGTAATTTTTGTCTATCCGTATCACCCAAACCCTACAGATATAATAGCTCAATGCATTACCAAACGAAACAAAAACCGCCCCAGGATCATAGTATATCCAGGATGGTTGATCAGCCCAATGCCTTGTTTGGCGGTGAAGAAGAAGAAAATGAAATGTAGTGATAAAAGGAATTATAGGAAATTTCGCGGATCAAATTATCAAACTCAGCATTCGTGTAGCGACCGAAGAAACCTGCGAAAAAGTCTTCGTTACCGTGGCGCACCTCGCTTGGTAATCAAAAGAATCTAGCGAATACACATATTTGTTAAAAATAAGTTCAGGATTGTTTAAAGTAGTTCTACAGTTATACTTCAGTCACACTATGTTTTACCGAAGTTTAGATCTGCAGTGAAGTGTTTAGACATGCCCTAAAATCTCCCAAGGGGCCTACTGTGGTAGGTATGGGATTGGCGCACTCGTGGTCCCGAGCCACACTCTCGAAGGGCTCCTCTGAGAGATGAGAGGGCTGATACCAAACGCCCAATCAACTTTGGTTCACAAGGTGTTTGACCAACTATCCGTTATCTCTTTAAACACAGTGTGACGGATGCCGCTGAGCGGGACGGAGGAAGGGAGAGTCGCAAGGGGTGACTGGGTAACGCGTAACTCCCAGCCCCTGAGTATCATACAGGACTGAGTTTGTATTCGCTGATAAAGGTCAGTCCCGGGAGGGGCCATTACATGAGCTGTTACACTCTTGAAGGCGATTGGGTCCGTCTTATTTAAATTGGGAGGTGAGACACTAAGGTGAGCAAGGCCCAGGCCAGGACTCTCACCTAAGCTGCGGTGTCACCCAATATGTGATCATGCCATCGGACACATTTGTAATGATGAAGGATTTAAGCGCTATGTATCCAAAAAGTCCAAAAAAAACACCGAGGTCAATGTAAAAGAAGTAGCCGGGTCTTGCGGTCCTCGCTACTTAGTTATTCACGAACAGGGGAAGGAAACAAATTTACATCCGTGAACCATTTTACAGTTCAAAAGGGTCTCGATAAAATTGCTGGTCCTGTTAAGTTGCGCATTAGAAGCTGCAATGGTACGCTCCTGGTTGAAGCCAATTCAGTATCCCAGGCAGCGATTATCTTGAAAACAAACTTGTTAGCCAGCTATCCGACACGATCGAGATGCACAAGGCCTTGAGCTCCTCGGGCGGTGTGGTAAACACCCATTCGTTGGACGGCGTGTCCAAGGAAATCTTGAATCTCAAGGTTTGACATCCGTATATCGGGTTCAGCGGAAAGAACGAGGTGGATTGGTGCCTACTCGTATCCTGTTCCTTACCTTTGATCGGGTAGATCTCCCTCAAAGGATTTAGGCAGGATATTAAGTCACTGAAGTTAGGTCATATATCCCCAACCTGCTGAGATGTTATAAGTCCCAGTGCTTTGGACACGCAAGTGGTTTTTGTAACGATGGAGCTATCTGCGTTAATTGTGCAAAATTCTCAAACGAGGGAGCACATACATCAGCTCCAATTTGCGTTAACTGCAGCGGTGAACATCCATATAGTTACCGAGAATGCCTCGTTTCACAGAGGAAAGAGATTTGGGTTAGGGAGGTGTCCTTCTCGGAAGCTCGGAAACTCCTGCGCATCCTCCAACCCTCTGTCTCGAAGTCCAGTACCTATAGCTCGGTTGCAGCTAAAGCGGTACCGAGTCGGTTAATTGCAACTCAAACCAGCGATATTAACAGGGCCACATTTTCAGAAAAGATTCTCGTAGTCAGATCACTTCCAAAGTCCACGAAATCAACATATACATCTGCATCAACATCTGACAAGATCCCGTCAGTAAAGTCACCATAAAGACCATCGACCTCAATTAATAAGACTGGCAAGCCCTAGCATATAATGCACCATGGATAAAGTTCAGGACTAGCTACGACAGAACCGACTTCCTGAAGAAAAATGAATAGTCTGTGCCCGTAAAAACCAAGTGGAACAAAAGTCCACTATCATCTCCTGGGAGATTCTCTTCTAGGGAATCTTCTGGGAAGGACTCAGATCAGCGATCAACATCTTCGCTAATCTTCACTTCCAATTGATTCGAGGCTCTCGAATCGAAATCTTCCATTGGAAAGGGGTCCTCCAGCGTGGAGAGATGGAGCAGGAGGAGTCTGTCCGCACTGTCATCTTCAATGACAATCAAAGGGATAAATCCTCTGTTAAAGATTATAGCCCGACACCAAAGAAAAAGGTAAATTTATTCGACCACCGCTACCCTCGATGTAGTAGACTCTTACAATAGAGAACTTATTTCATTATAATTACTATGGCTATTCTACAATGGAACATATATGCAATTGGAACACATCGACCAGAGCTTGAACTTTTGCTCAACAAATATAAGCCTTTCGTCGTAAATTTACCTGAGTTTGGTCTCTTACTAAACTCCGTCCGCAAGACAAATTTCAAATTAAACGGTATACACAGCATGATGTGATCTTACACCAAAAGAGGGTATTCCAATGCACGGGGGCAGTATGGTGCTCATCAGAGATTATATATCCGTACTGGCATTCAGTCAGTCGCTGTAAGGATTAAACTGTCATCTATCCGATTTACCATTTGTAAAATTTATCTGCCTCCGACTGACGACCTTTCAAGATCTAGTTTCCCACTTACCAAAACATTTTCTGTTGTGGAAGACACCTTCCGCTGTCGTATGGGATATGTTAAGGTGTGTGGCCTGAAAATCGACCCACATGCCGATCACCGGTCTTAAAACATTTGCAGGAGCTGTTGTTGATACATTTTCTGTGGCTAACACATTTGGCAGTGCCTTCAAATTAAACTAAGTTTTATTTATGGACGCTCTTTAACCGCTGTGGTCCTTAGAGTCCCAGTGCTCTACAAGTAGCCAAAAATTTCGTCAAAGTATTCTGAAATACGCATAAAAGCGCTCAGAACGCCTATGTCGGTGTTTGAAATGTTTATAAAAGTGCTCAAAATACCGATGCAGGTGTCCGCAATAGAATTGAAATTGTCTAAAATACCTATGCTACTGCTAGAATTATCCGTAATTTTGCCCAAAAAATCTGTTTTATCAGAAAAACTGAAATTGCCCCAAAATACCTGTTAATATCAGAATTACCCATGAAATTACGCCGAAATACCCGTATTAATACCTGAATTAACCCCATAAATTGTCCCAAAATACCTGTGTTAATGCTGGAATTGCCCATGAAATTACCCCAAAATACCTGTGTTGATTACCTGAATTACCCATGAAATTGACCCAAAATACCTTTTGTAATATCAAAATTACCAATACAACTATCCAAAATAGCTGTGTTAATGCCAGAATTAGTCACTAAATTGCCCAAAATACCTTTAAAATGTCCTGAGATGTCCTAAACCTGTGGCAATACCAAACCTGTTCCCAAAATACCTTTCAATTACCTTGAAATTCCCCTGCTCGAGTTCCAGAATTCCTAAAAGTCTGTGTCAATACCTGATTCTTAGATTAAAATACCCTTAGTACTGTACCTGAACTCACGAAAATGCCTACATTAGAGCTAAAATATTTTGAACTACATAAAACTTTCAAAAGATTCCAAAATATCCTAAAAAAAGTCTGTTACAATACCTAAAATACCGCTCCATTTTCTAAAACACCTTCAAAATGTCATTAATTTACACTGCTCGTCCTAAAAACTGTGCTAATACCTGATCCATATGCCAAAATACATTTAAAGTGCTTGAAATACCCTATCAGAATCCTTCAAAAAACGCATGTCAGTGTCCGAAATTCTCATACATGTTCCTAAAGATGATCATAAGAGGCTCAAAATGACCGTAAAAGCGCTTCATAGAACCTTTTCCAATACCTAAAATGCTCTTAAAGTGCCAAAAATGTCTGTTCCAGTGTCCAAAATACAGCATATCCTACCACGAACGTGCATACGCGCAAAACATACCGCTCCATCACCAACGAATGCTAAATTGTTCCATCTTCAAACACTTTCAAACCCTAACCTCCCTAGGACCTCTCGTTTTCTCTGTCTCTCCCATATAAACGCAGTTTCTGCCCTTTAACCCTAGCTCACCTAACATCTCTCCTCGTTTTCTCTATCTCTTCCCGTATACATGCAATTTGCTGTACCAGCTCTCTCCTACATAACCTATTTAACTACATTGTATTCAGGTGACTGCCGACTATCATTTGGACTGCCAAAACGTGAGTTGAGATACTACGTCAAAAGCTTTCGGCGAAGCGCTTTCTTTGAAGCATTCTACGGCTCGCAGCTGGACATCATGAAGCTCATGTATCTTTTCATTCGATTTCATTTCATTTCAGTCAACGGAAATCACAAGTACTCTTTCCAAAAAAACATGTTGAGTTTAATTACATAAAGCAAACTCCATGATCTTAGTATGTAGTTCTTTATAGCCTCTTCCTAGTCCTGAGTCTCGTTCTTTGTAATATAGTTGCCTTAGATACCAATTTCTGATCAGTCCAGTTCGTCAAATTGAGTTGTATTTATGGACCCTCTTTAACTGTTGTAGTCCTTAGCGTACCATTCTATATTGGGCGTGAATGACCGGTAATTTTGCTCAGATGCCTCTTTATCAGGCTTGAGGTTCTTTTACGTGCCATAAATCTACGACACGGGACCACCGGCTTTACTTCCCTTCCGAAGGAAGCCATGCTAAGGACTTTTACGCCCGAAAAAAATCCATCGCCCTCCGCCGGGTTTGAACCCGCGACTTCGGGAGGTTACGTAGCGTGGTAACTACTACACCACGGGGGACGACATCCAGTTCGTCGAGCCTGTAACAAACTAAACTATCAAATACGTAAACTTCTCTATGATCTTGAGACAATTGCAGAGGAAAAGAATATCGTGTACCTGAGTTTTTGTTTTTGAGAATCAACCGTCTCCTCACAAGGTACTGGGGTACATCGGAAAGTTCGTTGCAGTGATGCAGCAGAATACTAGAATTATTTAGATATGCACGATTATTCAGGACTTCCTGCCAAAATGACTCTTCTGAGAAATAATATGTAAATTCACAAACGCCAAATTTAGAAATTTCTCTCCGAATGCCTTGCGAACTTCTCTGGAATAGAGTTTTAATAATTACATAATTAAACTCCAAGAATCGCGTCATGAAAATCACAGCTGGGTAGCGCTTTATAGCTCAATCTATAAACGCAGCTCACATCACCTTAAAGGCAGACTTGTCTGCCTTTGCCAGTTTTATTGCCAGAACAATGAAACAGCAGGAACTCTTTTCTTCGACATAAAAAGGAATGGTAATATATTTTTTTATTTAATAGCGAGCTTATTTACACCACACGGCGTCTCATAAGAATATTAAATTATCATTTCTCGGAAATTCCATTGTCCGCATCCTCTAACAACCCTTTATGCTTAATTAATAACACTGCAGCTGGAGGTTTGTGCAGAATATTAAGGGTCACACAAATCCCAAGACTTTGCCTTCGAAATATAATGGTACTTAATTGATGTCATTACATGTGGAAGAGAACATCAGTTAAGTGACCGCCGCGACTTCGTTGGATTGAGCGTATACGGTTGACCCAATTTGCAATGACAGAAGAACGTAAATTAGGTCCAACTTCACGAATAACAAGCGTGATGTTATTCATAAGATCATTTACTGTTTCTGGCTTGTTGCAATAAACTCGAGATTAACATAACTCCACAAGAAGTAATCCAACGGCGTTAAATCACATGACCTCGGGGGCCAGTTAATATCACCACCATGGGAAATTATGAAACCTCTGATCTTCTCCTTCAAAAGATCGATTGTTTCGAGAGCAGTATGACATGTGGCACCATCTTGCTGCAACCAGATGTTTCTGAGATCCATACCATCCAATTGAGGCCAAAAATAGCCCCTTATAAGAGCCCGGTATCCATCTCCATTGACAGAGCTTCTCTATCTTCATCTTGGAAAAAATATGGACCAATGATTCCACCATACCAAAATCCACACCATACAGTAACCTTTTGGGGATGAAGTGGTCGTTCTTGAATCTGCATTGGATTGTGATTGCTCCAATAGCGGCAATTTTGTTTGTTAACACAACCATCCATCCAAAAGCGGGCTTCGTCGCTGAAGATGATTTTTCGACAAAAATCCGAGTCAGCTTCCAATTGCTTCATAGCCCGGTCAGCGAATACACGGCGCAACCTATGATCGTTGGGCTTTAGTTCTTGAGTTAACACCATTTTGTAAGCGTGAAACTTCAAGTCCAGATGCAGAATTCGCCAAGTTGTGGTCGGCGAAAGCCCCAATTCTTGCGCTCGACGAGCAATTGATTTGTTTCCGTTCTCGCGTACACTCTCACGAATGCCGCCTATGTTTTCATTGGAGCGCTTACGTCGCTTACGTACAGGCGTTCTTTGAGCACTGAAAGAACCAATTCTTTCAAATTTATCGATCAAACGGCGAATCGTTCTCTCGCATGGACGATTATGCACACCGTAAACTTCACACAATACACGGAAGGTTTGGCGAACAGATGATCCATTTTGATAATTTTTACGTGTTGCTGAATGCTGTAATGTTCAAGGGCTATTTGTCAACAACAACTGTAACCACATGAAAAAATGACTGCTGTAACTCAATAACAACGGAGCTATCACATGCTAAAGATAGCACACTCTTGTTGAAAGACCCTTTATTATTACATTTCAAGGAGATATACTGCCTTACCAGGCATTGTACAACTAATTTTTACTTTCTCTACTACGTATAGTAAGTAGGGGAAGTACTGTATTCCACCCAAAAATTTGATAACGAGATTTCACCGGAAATACATGTTTTGAGGTGCCTGAATCCAAATAAAGTATTTTTGGAAACATGTCTGTGCCTGCGTTATCTGTCTGTCTATGTGTGTGTGTGTGTGTGTGTTTGTTTGTTTGTTTCTGTCTGTCTGTTTGTAAACAGCATAACTCAAAAGCGAAAATTCGGATAGACACCAAACTTGGTACTTAAGTTTGCTATTTTACAAGGATGCGACATGCAGATTTTCAAAAAAATCTCCCCACACCAGACCACCCTTTACATGGACCACTTTTCCTATAATTTTTATTTTTTCAAAAATAGCTATAACGATTTTGATCAAAATATCATATGTTTAAGATATTTTTATGCCAAATGAAATGTATATCTTGAATTTCCTGGGAATGTTCCCAAGTCCTCTTCATTCGGAATGACTTTCGCATAACTGGTAAACCGTAAGAGATAAACAAAATTTTACAACACAAAAAGATGTAGATCTCGTTAAAACGCACAATTTATGTAATATGCTTTTTTTCGAATGAACCATTTCCGAGATATTCCTTGTTATTTGTTTGAATTTTCCAATACATATACTTTTCTCATATGGGAATCCAAATGTTTATCTCGATTAACATGAAGTAAATGGGGAATAAGCGTTTGTAAAAATAGTTTGTACAAGAGTAGAGAAAGTCATGTGAATGCAACACATCAGATTTTTAAGATAGTTATATGACAAATAAAACGTATGTCTTGAATTTTCTGGGAAGAGCGTATGAAGCCCTCCCTTTCGGAAGGAATTTAGTATAATTTTTGTAATAAAAATATTGAAAATTTGAAACCAATAATAATGGGTATCTCAGAAATAATTGATCCACAAAAACATAAATAAATAAATAAAAAGGAATAAATTGTGTATTTAAAGATATACACATTGTTTTATAAGGTACGTTTTTACCTATCTCTTATACAACAATATGCATTTTATTTGGCACGTAAATATTTTAAACATCATTATAGCCATTTTTGAGAAAATAAAAAAGTTTATCATTTCCCATGTGAGGGGTAGTTTGGAATGGGGAACCTTTTGAAAATCTTCGTGTAGTATCTTTAGAAGATACTGAACTTAAGAGTCATGTTTGATATTCATCCGAATTCTGTGTTTTTAGTAAATTGTTCTCACACAAATACGCGCTCGCACAGCCAGTTTTCCATTTTATTGTTTTTTTTTTTGTTTTTTTTTTTTACTTTCTTTACTATGTTTAGTAAGTAGGAGAAGTAGTACATTCCAGCCAAAAATTCGATACGGAGATTTCACCGGAAATACATGTTTTGAGTTTCCCTGAATCCAAAAAAAAGCATTTTTGGAAATATGCCGCGTGTGTGTCTGTGTGTATGAACTAAAATGCCATAGTAGTTTAGATAGGGGCACCTGGACCACGTTTTTGCGTGGGAAAAGATAGGGAAAACGAGGAGAGATGCTAGGCTAGACAGTGTTTGAATGGTAGAATATGCGTTTATATGAGGAGAGATGCTAAGATAGAATAGGCTTGAAGGCTAGAACATGCGGTTATATGGGAAAAGATAGGGATTACAAGGAGACATGTTGACTAGACAAGGGTTGATAGGGCAGAATATATGTTTTATGGAAAAAGATAGGGAATACGAGGCGAGATGGTAGGCTAGACAGGGGTTGAAGGGTATTATAATATGTGTTTTATATGGAAGAGACAGGAAACCCTGGAGAGGTGCTAGGCTAGGCGGGGTAGGAGGCCAGAAAAGGCATTTATATAGCAGGCTAGACAGAGATTGAAGGATGGAATATGGGTTTATACGGGAGAGATGCTAGACTAAGCAGGTGTTGAGGACTAGAAAATGCATTTATATGGGAAGGAACAAGGAATGCGGGGAGAAATGCTACGGAAGAGAGAGACTGAAGGTATTTAGGGGTGTTTTAAAGAAAGGTGGAGTAACAATTTCAGGGTTATTTAAAGCACAGGCACAATATAGCTATTTTAGAAGGCACTTGGAAGCTTTTTTGGAGGGTACGTTTTAGCTTACTTTGCAGGTATTTTGATGGTGTTTTAATGAAGTGTAGCAGGCATTGGGCAACCCATTACTGGTTTCTAGGACATTTTTAGACACAGAAACAGGTATTTTAGGGTGTTGGTGTAGGCATTTCGAAGGTATTTTAGCCAGTGTACTAGGAATTGGGGAGCATTTAGCATTCATTATGGGACATTTAGATACAGGTGCAGGTATTTGTGATCGTTTTAGAGCCCGTTATGAATACTGTGACTATCCTACAATGGAACATACGTGGAATTAGAACACATCGACCATAGCTTAAACTTTTACTCAACATGAATAATCCATTGGTCGTATGTTTAAAAGAGACTAAGCTCCGTCCGCAAAATTGATTTCAAAACAGGCGGTATACCCCTGTACAGTGTAATCTTACACCCGAAGAGGGTAGTCCTGCGCACGGGGGCACTATGATGCTCATCAGAGAAGATATATTTGTGGAATCTGTATCCATACAGTCTGACATCCAGTCAGTGGTTGTAAAGATTAAACTGCCATTCATCCAATTAACCATTTGTAACATTTATCTACCTCCATCGCATGTCCTCTCGCTCACTGATTTAGGAGATCTAGTTTCCCAGTTACCAACGCCTTTTCTGTTTGTGGAATATTTTAGCTTTTTCTTTACGGGCGCTCTTTAACTGCGCTGGTCCTTAGCGACCCATTCTATATTGGGCGTGAAAGACCGATAATTTTCCTCAGAGGCCTCTTTACCAGGCTTAAGGTTCTTTTACGTGCCATAAATCTACGACACGGGACCACCGGCTTTACTTCCCTTCCGAAGGAAGCCACGCTAAAGATTTTTACGCCCTCCGCCGAGTTTGAACCCGCGACCTCAGCAACTAGAGGCTATCATGGTAACCACTACACCACGGAGGACGACTTCTGTTTGTGAAGACGTTAATGCCCATCACCCTCTTTGGGGCTCACCTCGGGCTTGTGTGAGAGGTAAATCAATTGCCAATTTTTTGGACAATTATAGCTTAGCACTTTTGAACACCGGACAGCTTACATTTCTCTCAGACTCCTTCAACACTTTTCACGCATTGATATTGCAGTTTGTTCACCACAGTTAGTAGTTTCCTTGCAATGGAATGTCATCTAGTGACCACTTTCCAAGTCTCCTTAGTCTGTTAACACAAGATATATGTTCCACACGCTTACCTAGATGGCGCTTAGATCAAGCCAACTGGAACCTTTACTCCCAGTTGACTGTATTTAATTACAATGAACACGACTCTGTGAGTTTTTTTGGTCGAAAATCTCACAGAGAAGGTTCTTTCTGCTGCTGAGCAAGCTATTGCACGGTCGACTGCTAACCCCCGTTGATTTCCAGTCCCTTGGTGGACGGAAGAATGCCGAAATGCCATTCGTGCTTGCAGGCGTGCTCTTAGAGTTTTCCAGCGTTGCCTCCAACTGTATCACCTAATTTAATACAAGAAAATGCGTGCCAAGACTGGACACGTTATAAAGGATAGCAAAAGGACATCACGGAGCAAATTTGTAGCTGCATTTAATCGACATACACATTCCTCTGTCTTTAGGATAATTTAAGGCGTGTGGCCGGAAAACCGACCCGCATGTCAATTGCCGGTCTTAAAACAGCTGACGGAGCTGTTGTTCATATATTTGATGTAGCTAACACATTTGGCCGTGTTTTCGCCCAAGGACTAGCTTAGATAACTATTCCCCGAGTTCCTTCCTGAAAAGACTCAGGTGGAATCTCAAGGTTTCTGGTTTTGTTTAGGAAATCTTGAAGATTACAATCACCTTTTCATCATGGTGGAGTTAGAACACGCTCTTTCATCTTCGCGGCTATCGGCACCAGAACCAGATCGTATCCACGTACAAATGTTGCAACAGCTCTCTCCTGGAGGTAAGGCTTTCCTATTCGAGGTCTATAATCGTGTTTGGCTTGATGCCACTTTTCCAGAAAAGTGGCGGTAGGCCACTGTCATACCCATTTTGAAAGCTGGAAAGGGCCGTCATCTTCCGTCCTAATTCCCTCACCAGTTGCGTTTGCAAGATGGTGGAACGCATGATTAATGGACGGTTGGTATGGTGGTTGGAAACACAATCTGCTAACCAACACCCAGTGCCGTTTTCGAAGACACCGTTCGACAATGGACCACCTTGTGTCATCTACACAAATCATGAACGGATTCATGAAGAATTGCCGAACCGTTGCGATACTTTTTGACATTGAGAAGGCTTATGATACGTGTTGGCGAGCAGGAATACTGCGTTCCCTACACGCCTGGGACATACGTGGGCGCTTACCACTGTTCATTCAGAAGTTTATGAAGAACCGCGTTTTCCCAGGAAGGGCCGGCTTGGCTTTTTCGAACCTTTTTATTCAGGAGTACCTCAGGGATCGATACTAAGCGCCACACTATTTGCTACAGCAATTAATTCTATCCCAAAATGTGTACCTCAAGGGTTATCATCATGCTTATTCGTAGATGACTTTGCCGTTTAGTACTTCTCTGCGTACCCGTTTTTGGAACGCCGTATGCAGCAATGTTTAGATAATCATCAAGAATGGAGTTCTAAAAACGGCTTTCGTTTCTCAACTGAGAAATCAATCTGCGTGAACTTCTGGAGCCGTAGGAGGCGATTACCACCTTCGCTCCGATTAGGTCCAGATTTACTACCATTCGCGGATTCGACGAGATTCCTGGGGTTCACGTTTGATAGAAAACTTAGCTGGTCATCGCATATAGCACAGTTGAAAGCGCGATGTGGCCGTTCTCTGAATATCTTGCGGATATTAAATGGCAAATCTTGGACAGTTTTGCTGCGTCTGTATCACGCACTGATCCGATCAAAAATAGACTATGGGTGTATCATTTATTCCTCAGCACGACCATCTGTGCCAAGGAGATTAGACTTAGTCAATAACCGGGTATTCAAGTGGCTATTGGTGCTTTTCCCACTAGCCCAGTTATGAGTCTTTAGAATCTTTACGCCGAATCGGTAGAACCTCCTCTGCGATATCGGCGTTATGTCCTTAGATAATTATGGCTGTGCGCTTAAACGTATGCCTCACCTCCAAAGTTCGCTTCCTTTTTCACACTACGCTGGACGAACCTTATAGGAATAGCTTCATTAATCCAAGACCTGCAGGTGTTCGTTTCTGTGAACTTCTTGGAAAGCACGACATTGAAATCCTAGCATGTTTGCTAAGGGTGGAGGGTGTTCTCCCCTTGGTTGCGTGCGACATCTCACGTAGATCTTGGGATGACGGTATACCGGAAAGTCTACGATGCCTACATTTAGTATCCGCACCTGTTTTTTAGAGTTTTTGTCAAGTGACAGTGGCCGATTTTTTATCTACACCGATAGAAGTGGTGTTGGATGCGCTTATGTTCATAGAACCGAACCCCATATATTGGGTTTTCATGATAGCACATCCATTTATAGTGCACAGATGTATGCCATATACCGAGCCGTTTTGTATGTACGTCGTCGAAAATTGGGAGACTGTCTCATTTTGACTGATTCCCTTAGTGCACTTCAGAGCCTTCGTGAGCTGTACAACCGCCACCCCATTGTTCAGCGAATCCAGGATGTCCTCCGTGTTTTATACGCTTCTGGCGTTAATGTGGAGCGTGCTTGGATACCTTGTCATGTTGGCTTGTCGGGGAATGAACTTGCGCGTTTGGCAGCTAAGGCGGCAACCCAGAACCCAGTGTTAAATATCTCCGGTAACATCGGAAGACTTTAGGCTTGTTGTGCGGAGGGCGGTGCCGTCGTGAATGGTTAGCTCCCGCCGAAATAAGCTTAGGGTAGTAAAGGAGGAAGTAAACTGGGTAACTTCCTCTCGTGTATCTCATCGGGAGGCGGTGATTTTGGCTCGGCTGCGTGTTGGCCACTGCAATTTTGCACGCAGTTATCTTTTTAAGGTTGACCCTGCTCCTGTTTGTCCGCTTTGTGGCGAAAGTCTGTCCGTCTGTATTGCTCTAGCACATCTTCGGGACTCTCTGCAACTGCCAGACAGTCTTGCAGAGGTCTTAGCGGATGATAAGCAAGCGGTTGAACAGATTTTTAATTTTGTGTCAACGGTTAATTTCCAAATGCGGATTTAGCCATATTGAATTCAAGTGTTTCATACTTCTCATTTAGTTTTATATAGTCATATTTATTTCTAACTTTTCCTATGATTTTTATGTTAGCTTCATCTCTGGCTTTTACTATTCATCTTTATCTCTGGTCTTTGCATGATATGTTGTATTGATCTTTTTCTTTGGCCTTTTCCAATTTACTTTTAAAGGGTGCTAATGGCCTAGCAGTTGAATACCCACACAAATCATCATCATCGCCTTTGATTCTGATTTCTTGCTATGCATGCATTCTCTGGCTGCGCATCATTCTTGTGCATTAACTGCACAACATTTGGATGCATTTTGTGCTGCTTTGGCTGCTAGATTTTAGCTTTTATTATGAATATGGATGTGATTTGCATTTCATTACTTTTGTCATTAGATAATTATGTTATACCAGGGTCACTAGTTAAGTATTGAGATACATTATTGGCCCCTATAGGAAAAGCATTGTTGCTGCTTGAAAAATGCTGAATCATTAGTACTGGTAGTAGATAGATCTCTGTTATATCACTCACTTTCCTGCATTTATGTTTTAAGTTGGAAAGTGTGAACATCCTTGGAAATCCAATGGAGATTCAGAGAGAGCACTTTCGTGCAATTATCTTGTATGCTTTCAAATGTTGCTTAAATGAAACACAGTCACTTGAAAATTTGAGGAGGACTTTCAGAGATGTTTCTCCTTCACACTGATTTGCAGAATTTAAGAAGGGAGTGGCAATTTCTTAAAGATGAAGAGATGAATAGCAAACCAATAGTAGATGACTGAGAAAAAACATCACCTCTCAGAAACAATAATCAGGGAAAATCCAAGATTAACCCCGAATAATGACTGATATTAGCAATTATTTTGCCAAGGGTATCAACTATCCTTCATGAGCACCTTTGTGTAAACACAATTTCAAGATGGATGCTCCACAATTTGTCTGAAGCAGAGAAGCTTTATGAGGCAAAATTGTGCCAAGAAATGCTGGAAGTCTCACTACATTTCAGATATAGCTATGGGTCATAAAACATGGATATATCTGTTTGACCCAGAAACAAAATGCCAGTCCTCATTTTGGGTTTTTCCTGATGACCAACCACCTGTCAAATCAAGGAGTGTGGGAAAGAAAACACCTGCCTCTTTTTCTTCACAAGTGGTTAAGTAGCAACCATCATGCTCAAAAATCAGAAAAATGTTATTCAAAATGGTACACAGAAGTTTGCCTTCCAAAAGTTATCATCATCATTATCCACACGGTTTGAGCCTCAGGCCTGTTCCATCCCCATTAGAATTGTTCACTTCATCTTAATTTTGGACAATCTATATTTTATTTCCCTCGTGGTTTATAATTAAGCACTTTCTTTGGTAATTGATTTTCATTCATTCTGTATAAATATTCTTTCCAATTGTCTAAATGGTCTAGCACTCCTTTTATTCCAAGTTCTTTTCTTATTCCTTCACTCTTTTAATGTTCAATTAGAGACACATTGCCACTGATCTTGGAAATCTGATTTGTAATGCTTCTACTTTCCTTTTATCTCTTTCAGTAGCTACCGAAGACTCTGCGCCATAAAGAAATATTGGCCACTGATTTATATAATTTTAATTGTGTTTCCTTTATTCTTTTATTGTCTAAAAATCTTCTTATGGTTCCACAAATATATTGATATTTATTGATTTTTCTTCCATGTCCATATTTTTCTGGTAATGATATTTGACATCCCAGATATTTAGAGCTGCTCACGTGTTCAATAATTTGCGAGTCAATTAAAATCTTTTATTTTTTATGTTGGGATCCAATAAATGCCATTGTTTTAGTTTTGTGAAATTTTAAGGTTATATTCTTTTTTTATTTTACACAACTTATGTGCAGCCATCTGTAGGTTATTCTGTAAACAGCCACATGGTCATCCGCAAATGCTAAACAGTTCATAGGCAATTGATTAATACTACAATTACAATGTAACATATTCAGCCATTTTTCAATTGCATCATTAAGACATATATTAAAAACAGTAGATGATAAAGGGCACCTATGTCTAAGACCATCATTAATTTCTGCAAATTGTTGATTTGGAGCATTCCCTTTATCAATACAAATTCTGGTATTAGTATATAGACTGCATATTGCTCTTATTAGTTGCGGAGGTATCCCTTCTCAAGTAGTATTTCCAATAATTTTGACCTTTTAACTTTCTCAAATGTCTTCTCATACTCAATAAATAACAAATGAGTTTCAAGATTAAATTCTCATCTTCTCTCTAGTATCCATTTTATAATAAAGATGTAAACACTGATCTTCCTTTTCAAAATCCATGCTGTTTATTTAATAATAATACTTCTCATATCTTGTTTATACAACTTATTATTTTTGCATATAATTTATAATAAGTTCCCAATAAGCTTCTGCCTCTATAGTTGTTACAACTTGTTCTTTCATCTTTTTTAAAGATGGAAACTATTTTGGCAAAATTCCATTCTTCATATTCATATTCCATGTCCATAATTTACCACATGTTTATGAAATTGAGAAGGTGGTGCAACATAGCTGGTGTTGCACTTTTTGTAGTTCAATATTTATCTTATAATTTGCATAAAACTCCAGCCATTCTCTCTCTGTTATTTGGTTTAATTGTAATTTATCTTTCTCCTGTGCTTTGAGTGATTTTAGAATTTTATAAGCATATTCTTGAGCTCCATGTAAATCATGTTCCAAGTCATTTATATATTTTTTTTCCAGCTTATACAATGCAGCTTCTTTAGTTCTCGTTTGACAATTGTGCATCATTTTTTTTTTTTTTTTTTTGTATTTGCTTTATTTTCAATGCTCTTATCTTGTAAATATCTTAAATAGGCTTTCTTCTTATTTTCAATATTTTCTACTATCTCTGGATTCCATACTGTCAATCCTCCTTTCTTGATTCTTTTATTCCTCTTTTCCAGAACTTCACGAACTGCTTCAAGTATTATTTCCTTTATTATTTTTCATTCTAAATTAATGTTATTACTAAGAGGCATCTCTTGCATTAAACTATTTAATCTGTTATGGTAAAGGTATTCTATACTCTCTTGTATAAGAAGTTGGGTCTTGTATATTAGTTTCTTAACGTTATTTATTGTTTTCATTTCCATCCAGGGGGCTGGAATTGTTAATTTTGCAACCACTAAAAATGATCAGTCTGGGCATCTCTGCCTTGGTAAACCTTGTATCCTCTAACTTTAGGGCTATCCTTTTATTAGTAATTATGTAATCAATGTGCTCTTGTTGTTTCTTCCACTCCATGTTATCTTGTAAATCTCCTTATGTTTAAAAAAGTGTTCATTATTCTTAATGCATAATAATGCACTGTAGGCACAGAAGTCTTTCAGTTGTTTCTCATTATTATGTATTACTTGTTCACGTTTATCACTTACTATTACTGAGATTTTTTGGTTGCATACTCTTGCATTTAAATTCCCTGCCAAAATTAAGTTGGAATTAGGGATGACAGCATAGACTATTTTTTGCAGTTGTTTATAGAATTCTTCTTTATCTTCTTTACTGCCTTCTTCAGAAGCATAGGCACCTATTATAGCTATATATTGAAGTAGTTGTTTTGTTCGAGTTGTTTTGTTATTTTGCTCCACATATGGACACCAATTTGAAGAAGGTTTTTGTTGTTGAATTATTTTTTTACCATGCTTTTGAGTGTTAATTTGAAGTAGTTTGTATTGAAGGAGTTGTATTATATTTCAACTGTTGGGGAGCCGAACTTAAAATTCATTGCAACTGCACGTATAGTAAACAATTTCCGGTAGCCCTCGCCCCAAATGTATTTTCAGATGGCCTTTGCCCCAAGTTTAAAAATAATATTAACTTTGTAATTAAACTGTTTTTTTTAAATATTTAATATTTATGTTTGCCTCGGCTGCGTCAGTATTTTTGTTAGAGACATGGAAGTCTTGGCAGGGCGTGATGCGACAAGAATGTAGGCTTACACCGACTTTAAGTCTTAATTCACTCCTTTTTATTAATCCTTGACACAAATTAAATAGCACTTCACTGATATCGAGAGCTGTGAGATTCTTTCATTTAATACTTGCACTTTTTAATACATATACTATTTTCGTCACACACGAATACGTATTTAATTTCTCGAGGACGCATCATGCATCCAGTTACTATCACTGTCTGCAGGCAACTGACTAGATTTCAACCGTCTAAACTTGTAAATTTCTGTATTTCAAGTCTCTGATTGGCTATTTTTACTCCAATAGAATACCTGCATTTAACTAAAGCCTTTTCTGGTTGTTGATTGGCTATTTTTTTTAAACTGTCACTAAAATTACATTAATGCTTCCAAGAATCACAAATAATATTTAAACTCTCAAACTCATTATTGCCTCAAGGTTACCTCATTGTTAGCAACCTTTAACTTATTATTCTCACAGCTCCTACATTATTAAATTACATAATATATTCCCATAACATTATTACACATGGATACAATAATATAAGCATATGCAATGACTGTTACATGCATTTTACAAATTATTACATACACATATTGCTTCAAGGCGGGATGTTATTGAATTTACATATTATATAATTTGACTGAAAAATATTTAAGTGTTAAAAATACTGCCTCAAAATATCCTTTATCATGTTTACATCTCCGGGTAAGCATTCTTCATTTATTCATAAATAACACTGTATTCTATTCAACTTTTTGTTTATGCAAATTACTATACCAGCTGATGCACATTTATTTTGAGGAACACCGCTGAATATATGTATATAATCCATCATTTCTTCAGACCCTCTCTATTTCGCTTTAGTTTCTGTGATTACTACTATGTCTATTTGTGCAGCTTTTAGTTCTCTTTCTAAGATATCTATGTTATGGCTGATGCCTCTAACATTCCAAGCTATATTCCATTTATCAATCTTACTCAATTATTTTTCCTTATTCTTTTTGCTATACATCATCCCCTTCATATCCGTCTGGCTATTCATTTGGGGAATTCAAGTTTATTTAAATTCCCTCATAGTAGCAACCAGCCTCTGCTGAGTAAGACTGATAATGAATCTGCCATTTTCAAGCCATTGAACCTGCTTCTCCTTGTACCAACCCTAAAAAGAAGAATACCCATTCTGCCAGAATCTCTGTCATTGTTCTTTATCCTTGTTTCCTCAGACATGGTCTCTCAAATTTATCCCTAGAGAGTGAGGTTGCCACTTCCGCCAATGTAATACTTATTCCATTTTTGCTGTGGACTTCACCCATAACCCTGATAAAGGGCCTTCTACTAGGTACTATCTCTTGGGCAAGGAGAATCTGCAATTCATGTGGGCAGGAGCACTACTCCATGAAGTGAGGCTGTCTCCTTAGGAGAGTTCTCACCCATTACCCATTGCCTTCCAAGTGCTTCAGAAAATCCAAGAACACCGACAAAAGAAAGGACTAAGGAGCACTTTGCTTTACCGTGACAATAGAACTGAAGAAAACTATTGACTCTTCCACCATATAGTCCAATTCTGGCACATGGAATTTCCTCCTGTTCCTTACTGTGAAGAACCGACTTGAGGTCACCAAGTTTTCTACTCCCAAATAAACAGGAGCTATCTGCAGTGCTGGAAACTGAGTAGTGTGGATACATCCAGAAGTGGTTCCAGGGAATGGAAAGTTGACTACAGTGTTAGGGGGAATATAATCAAAAACTGAGATAAACAAAATATATCTATGAGTATTCATTATTTGTTGTCTGAATACTTATCTAGTAACCTTCATATTAACCAGAAAACACAGATTGCCACAATCCAAAGTTACACATACCCCTCATTGCAAACAGCATGCAATAGCAAAGGGTTAATGACCAGCAGTTTATTTAAACTGCATTTTCTATCATTAAAAATGCCCGACAGTGATCTGGAGTTGCTTTGATGTGTATCTATTAGCAAACAGGTAGAAAGGAATACCACAGATCCACTTTACAAATAAATAACACACTGTTTTGTGCATTGTATTTATCTGAATGTATAAGGGTGGTTTGATGAGTAATTGGTTTGCACACTAAAGATGGGAACAGTAATATTTATATATGTATCAATATTCTATGGTCAAAAATTACTCTATGTTGATTCACTGTTTGATAACTTCAGCACAAGCATTTCAGTGACAGTAAAAACTGGGTAGGATTGAAATTCATGGTAAGGTTAAATTCTTTTTTCTGGAAAGGAAAACAAAGGAAATTCATAAGAGGAATGAACCAGCTTCAGTTAGACATACCCTTCCTAAGCAATGGCTTTACTTGGGGCAAACAGTTCAAGCACAGCAGAGCACATCCTGGAGCTCCAAAATCAGCTGTGAAGCCAGAAAACATTGATAAACTCCATGGCATTCTTTGGCTCAGTGATGAATGAATACAAATTGCAGTGGTCACACTCATCTCAAATGTTTTACATTATGAATTACACTGATAAATGCTACATCTGTTTACTTCAGAGCAAAATAAAAATTGGATGCCAGCAGTCTGGAAATGATTCAGAAGATACAACTCATTTTTGCACTATTTTATCATGATTGGATGAAACATACTCATTACCATACACTGAAAAGAAACAGTAGCCCAAATAGTGGAGCCTCTAGTGAACTGATTCCAAAATTTGCAAAATACATTCCATTCTTAGAGAAAATGAAGTATCTAGCAATAAACAAAGTGATACATCGGTTTCATTTGACATCACAGTCTACTCCCAAGCATTCCAATACAGAAATTACATGAATTAATAAGAAAGTAGCTAAATATGGTAGAGATGAAATCAGTAGAATCAAAAGAATACTTCTTACTAACAAACCTTCTCAATTCAACAGTAAGTACTACAGAAAGAAATCAGGGCTTTCTATGGACAATCCTCCCTCACCTTTTAGATTTATCGTCATTCTCTACTGCTCCCCAATATAATGCCTATGACCTTCTGTAGTTACTTCTTTCCACCAAGCGATGACTAGACCCATTTCTGAGGTGGAGGCACTCAGAGGGCAAAGTCTGTTACCTCCAATGGTAGGATGATGAGGATGGCAGTGGAATGAGAGGACCTACAGCTTTTACTGTGGACTCCAAACCACAATGGGCCTTAGTGATAGTCCACATGAGCAAGTTAGAGGTGAAAGCCTGGATAGGGCCAACTTAAAATCACCACCCCAGAGCTGGGAATCCAACCCCATACCCTCAGAACAAGACAGAAATGAAACCCCTGTGCTACCCCATCACCCATTTGGCACATTTATTTGTGAACTCATTTCAAACATACATAAAAGATATATGTTACATTCATGTTACATTGTACATTCACACGATCTCCTGTACTCTATCGCTTATTAGTGGGTATACAAATTATTCTTACCAAAGTATATTACTCTCTCTACTACGTATAGTAAGTAGAGGAAGTATTGTATTCCACCAAAAAATTTGATACCGAGATTTCACCGGAAATATATGTTTTTGACCCCTGAATCCAAAAAAAGCATTTTTGGAAACATTTCCATGTGTGTGTCTGTGAACAGCATAACTCAGAAACGAACAGTCGGATAAACACCAAACTTGGTATTTAGGTTCAGTATCTTCCAGAGATGCGACATGAAGGTTTTCAAGAAAATCCCCCTACCCCATATTACCCTTTACATGGAACATTTTTCGAAAATTTTAATTTTCTCAAAAATGGCTCTAACAATTTTTATTAAAATATAATATGTTTAAGATATTTTTATGACAAACAAAATGTATATCTCGAATGCCTCCAAAAGTATTCTTCATTGTGAACAACTTTTGCATAACTGGTAAACCATAAGAGATAGACAAAATTTTACTACACAACAAATGTAGATCGCGTTAAAATACACAATTTATGTCATATACATTTTTTTTGTTGAGTGAACCATTTTCAAGTTATTGCTTGTAATTCCCTTAAGTTTTCCACTTTTTCTCAAATGGGAATTTGTAATTCATTTTTTGTATGTCCTGGACATACAAGGAGAATGGAATGCGCCACATAGCAACCAGCTCTTAAAAGATTTGACTGTGGCTTAAATACTACCATATTCCCCTTGCACCTACAAGAAAATCAGCAATAAGATTAACATCTCGATTAACATGAAGCATATGGAGAATAAGCGTTTGTAGAAATAGTGTGTACAAGAGTAGAGAAAGTCATGTGAGTGTAACACTTAAGATATTTCTTTCTATCTACTTCATTTTAATTGAGATAAACCTTTCCAAAATTAGCTGCATTACGCATTTTAGATACAAAGGGAAAAGTGACAGTCAAATGTTTAAGAAGTGGACGCTATATGCTGACCTTAAAATTCCATACTCTTTCCATGACATGACATCGCGAGAAACAACTGAAAATGACAGGACTTTAAAAGAATGGTTAAGTATTGAGCAATTCATACCATTAATAATGGGCATCTCGGAAATGCTGATGCCACAAAAAAAGTTATTTGAAATAAATTCTGTATTAACGAGATCTTCACTTTTTGTGTAGTGCATTTTTGTCTATCACTTAACATTTACCATTAAACAGATTATACAAAATTCCTTCCAAATGAAGAGGACTTCATAGACTATTTACAGAAAATGCAAGATATACATTTTATCTGTCATGTAAATATCTTTAAGATATGGTATTTTAATCACCATCATTAGAGCCAATTTTCACAAAAATCAAGAATTTTGAAAAATGTTTCATGAAAACGGCAATTGGGGGAATTTTCTTGAAAATCTTTGTGTCGCACCTTTGGAAGATATTGAATTTAAATACCAAGTTTGATATTTATCCGAATTTTTAGTTTTGAGTCATAC
Source organism: Deroplatys truncata (assembly GCA_030765065.1). Classification (NCBI taxonomy): domain Eukaryota; kingdom Metazoa; phylum Arthropoda; class Insecta; order Mantodea; family Mantidae; genus Deroplatys; species Deroplatys truncata. Next base: position 93,702,044 of record CM060979.1, read on the forward strand.
TGTTTACTGACACACACACACATTGGCCTTTTTCTAACAAGCCTTTTTTTTGCTCATGGGGCCTCAAAACATATATTTCTGGTGAAATTTCAACCCTGGATTTTAGGGTGGAATACAATACTTCCTCTACTTACTATATAGATATAGTAGAGAAATTAAAAAGGCATTTCCATGTATCTTCAAAATTTGGAGATATCTTTACAACAGTTCCAAATGCACTTAGAGGATACCATCAAACTACTCAGTTTACAAGGAAAAAAACATAACATTCAGGATGGAAAAAGAAACCAAGGATAATTCCCTTTTGTAGATCTGAAAATCATCAGGAATGACAAGAATATAAATTTTGGAATTTACAGGAAGCCAACCCGATCTAAAAGTTACATTAAAAATGGCAGCTACAACCCACCAACATACAATAATAACTTGTCTTGTAAGACTAGTGCATGTACCCATGACTAAAACTGAAAACAACAAAGAACTTAAATCCATAATCCACACTGCAGAAGAACATGGATACAACAAAAGTCTTGAACACAAAAAGATAAATAAATTAAATGAAATAAGCACCCTCAATGCAGAAAAAGGAAGCAACAGCACTTTCCAGAGGTTTACTTATCACTCAAAAATGTTTAGAAAACTTAAAAAGATCTTTAGTAAACAACATCATCTTGGCTCCCACAAACACATACTCCATAAGAAACCATAAAACTTGAAAACAAAAGATGAGAATCAATCAGACAACAGTTACAGAATATATCAAATTATATAACTGTATGGAACTAAGTTTCATATAGAAAAAAACAAAAAGAAATCTAAAAGCCAGAACCAAAGAACACTTGTTAGGTTAAAGCGGAAAGATGAAGTCAGCAGTGGCATCTCACTTTTGGAATGAAAACCATACCTTGACCCAAATTCAAAATTACTCAAAGTCATAACATGTCACAACAAACTCACAATGTGGAAAAATGTTTTAATAGGAAACACAAGGATAATATTTTAAATTTTGAAATCCCACTAGGTGTCATCTTGGTCAAGAGATCATTCTGCCACAGAGAGAAGGCTGCTGGAAACTATAACCAGCAACATCAGCCAGACGCCCCAAGAGAAACTATTCCTGGTTAATTGAAGTGTAAGTGATGTATAGTGTTACAACCAAATCCACAATGAAAAAGTATACTCAGTAATAATTACAAAAGCAACAGGGACAGAAATTAACTTCACTACTTATGTATAGACCTACTGGGCACTAGTCCCAGATAATCACTGAATGGATTTGGGTCACCAAATGCCATTACACAGCACTATAATATGACTCCTAAGCACAGCAAGGCACACTATTCTATGTCTTGAAATCATAATGAAAGGGTGTAAATCCCTTAACTTTTTATTTTTGCTCAACTAAACCTTTAAAAGGAAATCTTTAATCCCAAATAAAAAATTTTGAAGATTGTTGTAGCATTTGATGACAAATATAAACTAGATGTTTTGCATCATACAACTGATAAGTGATTACACTGTTTATGATATAGGATATTATATTAAACACAATGTTTTTGACTTGTGTCCTACAGCAGTGTCAGTTTCAAAATATTAAAATGCCATCACATGATATACCTAATGACTTTAAAAATTCTTTACACAAGGCATGTTTTTAAAGTACCGATAATCTTTTAAAAAATAACAGAACATTAATTTCCAAATACTTTATCATCACTCATTGCCTTACACCTTACACTACTTCTCCACATAGTCACTGTTGTTATTCAGGCACTTGTCATAACAGGAAACCAGTTTCTGTATGCCTTCGTCAGAGAATAATGTTGTCTGTGATAAAATGCAAGTCTGCACTTCATGTTTCACAGCATCATCATTGAATTGTTTTCCACCAAGGAATTTATTCAGATGAAGAAACAGATGAAAATCGCTTGGTGCCAAATTCGGACTGTAGGGAGGGTGCTTAAATTGTTCCAAACCAAACAATGCAATCAGATCTTGAGTTTGTTGTTTGGCTATTTGTGGTCGGGCATTGTCATTCAATATTGTTTCCCCATAAACCTCACACAATTGGCAATAAATGTTTGCTGGCCTAACATGTCTCACATTCAAAAAACAAATCAGTGATCTCACTTCACAGAACGCGGGTCGTTTGATTGTTCTGAACATTTTAAAATGCTCTAACAACAGGAAAATACAGTGATGATTGCTCACAGCTGCGTCTGGTTCCTATGGAGGAAGTGATCGCACATGTTCAAAATCGTGACTGCTGCAGCAAAATATTAAGACGAAACTTATTTTAAAAACATGCCTCATACTTCATGTCACACTGGACTGATAATATTGCCTGGATGTTCTTTTGCATGTATTTTAAATATTTAAAATACCTTATAGCTCATCTACAGTTTCCTTTCAATCTAACTGATTAATTTGTTCATAAACTCCAAAATAGGTCATCTGCTGATAGGAATGGGTAACTTATGGGAGGAGAGAGAGGGGTTAGTTAAAGGTTTCTGGAAAGAAGTGAGGAACATAGTAGAAGATATAGAGAAACAAGAATTATTTGAAAGTCTGGAAGGAAAGAAAAGTTTGGAACTATATAGACAATTAAAGGTGGACTGGGGAAGGGAGAAGTATGTGGATGCAGGTAATAGGTTAGTGAGAGAAGGGTGGGCCTGGTCGATTAAGTGCACATAGACTAAGCGGAGATAGGAAGGGAGCGAATTTGAATAGGTGTCCTCTTTGTGGAGAGACAGATAATGATTTGCATTATATAATTGAATGTGAAGAAACTAAGTTGTGGAGAGATCAGTTTTTATCTAAAGAATGGGAGAATGTTAACAAAGAAGTATTAAAATTTAGGATAATGAAAATACAAAAGGAGAGGGATATAAAAAGAATAGGAGAATATATGGGGAGAATAAGAGAAAAATGCTTTAGAAAAATAAAGCAATATGAATTTGTTATGATCCATCATGCATAAATAACCATGGTGTTAAAATGCATGATGGACTAAAGAAAGAAAAAATAGTAACTCAAGGTAATGTATTAAAAATTGTAAGAATTTTGTATAGCATTATGGAAATAAATACATACATACACTGCATACTACATGAAAACTGTTTATATTTGGAGCTATTGTCACATGTGGAGACAGTGATTGCCCATAATTTATTTGTGTGGAAAGAATATATGTCTGTATACATTAGTAAATAATTATGAGAAGGTATTGAATAGATAACATTTTTAACCCAAGTGAATTATTTTAATTATTAAGGTACATGCTGCACAAACAATGTTGCAATTATGATCCTCTACTACACTCCAATCCATTATACAGTAACAGATACTGCATTGCAACAGAGTTCCAGTTCCGGTTACATTTACCAGTAGCAGGTTACTACAAACCAAAGCATTAATATCTCAATCATTATTTACAACTAAATCCACAAAATAACTGTTATAGTTATATCACACAAAAGTCAAGATTTGTAAAGTACTTAGTATGCTTAAGCACGCACTGGATGATGTGTCCATGATGAACCAAACACATCTTTGTAACACAGAATGATTTCTAAGCAACTGCAGCACAGGCAAGTAGTCTCAGTACACCTATTTTCTATCTGTTTTTACTTTCTCTACTACTTACCTATGCTAAGTAGAGCAAATACTGTATTCCACCCAAAAATCTGATCTCGAGATTTCGCTGTAAACACACACCTTGAGTTTCACTGAATCCAGAAAAAGTGTGCATGTGCATGTGTGTAGCATAAATAAAGAAAAAATCAAAAGTTTGAAGTGACATTATTGTAGCCCCACGTTGTGGTAGCCAATTTGTAACGGTTTAATTTGTGACATTATTTATTTATTGAGCCCCACGTTGGGCGCCAATTTGAAGTGACATTATTGTAGCCCCACGTTGGGCGCCAATTTGTAACGGTATTACTTACAAATGTTTGTGTATTTATGTTTACTTCATGTGAAGCCATCTTGTGACGTCATTCATTTGTTCGGTTTGTAGCTCCATCTGGTGTTAGCAATTTGCAGCAGTGTTAGTGTTCGAAAGAATGCGACTGTTATTTGATTTAAATGTTGTTTACTGTCCTCCGGCTAGCTATTATTTCTCGGTCGAACATGTCTCTTGATCAAGATGTGTAAACGGAAAGGAATCTTTTATCCAAATATAACACTGATGAAGAAATTTGTTTTACACATTTATTGTCGAACACGTTAACTATCACATTTATACATTGATCTTAACACTCGCCAAACTGAAACTGTTATAATAACTTCTTACTGATAATTCTTTTAATCCACGTACTTCAATCTTTTGTATAATTAACTTTACCATACTTTAGATCTTTCATAATTCTGCTGCGCGTAACTTGTGAATCTATATCCGATGTATGCCGTACTAATGCTTTCGACGAACTGACGGGAATGCGACGTGTAGTATACAAAGAATTTTGATGAACTGACGGACTTTACCTCTAACCTACTGCTTTTATACCCATACACACCGATATGCCTAAAGATTATAACTGAATTACTATTGGCTAATAAAACGCGCCAACATTAGCATCTATTTTAATATCCAATGAAAATTATGAATACATATGCTCTAGGGAAACGTTCCAGAAGATTCTCAACAGAAAAAACGCGCCAACATTACGTAACTTCCTTGTTTCCAATAATGATAAACAGCTCACCCCCTCGCTGCATTATTGCGCGCTATTATTGACAGTTTCAGTAAGGCAGTATAAACTTACTTCCCAACAATAATTACAATCAACAAACATCTCAAATCAATGTCACATAAAAATGCATATTCATATTACAATCATTATTTACATTTAAGTAATTTGTGATACAAATTACTGCATCAAGTTAGATAAATACCAAACTTGGTATTTAAGTTCAGTGCCTTCCATGGATGTAGCATGAAGATTTTCAAGAAAATCCCCTCACTCCAAACTACCTCTAATTCAATGAATCTGAAAGAAGGAAGAGGAACTTTTCATTGGTAGTGAAAATGTTGGTAGCAATGTAACAGTCAGCAAACGAAACTGCCTGTCATAAGCAAACGATTTCACATATGTACCAATGTATATATGTGAAATATATGTTCTTTATGGAAGTTACTATGAAGAAGAATCCCCCCCCCAAAATAATTCATTTCCAACAAAAGCACTGCCTTGAAGCGGAAAATTTTTTGTCATTTTTTATTATTTTCTTAAAAATGACTCTAACCATTTTGATCCAAATATCATATGCTTAAAATATTTGTATGACAAATAAAAGGCATATCTTAAATTTTCTGTGACGTCCTCTTTATACGCAATGACTTTTGTATAATTGGTAAACCGTGAGAAAGACAAAATTTTACTGCACAAAAAAATGTACAAGTTGGGCAAGAAGTCTCCAACCCCTGTGAGTATAAAATGTTATTATGCAGGTTAATAGGATCAAATGTTAATTATGCTATGTAGCTGTTACTACTTACCAACTGTCAGAATCAACAGTTGGAATTTATGGTTACACGTTTTTGCCATCAAGTTTTAATTTGTAGCCATGGCAGATGTGAGCAGTCATAGCTACACTATTAAGGAATGCTTAGTGACAACTGTTTGAGTGCACGAATGACAACACACAGGGCAGACAAGAGACAGATTATGAGAGCATTCCAGGAACGATTTAATAAGGCTCCACTGCGAAAAAGAACACTTCTTGATTGGGAAAGACGTGCTTTTGCTTTTGGCAGTGTTAAAGACAGGTGGAAGGAAGAAGACATGAGAAGAAACACATGCCGGAGACTCTGCTTCAATCGAACAATCTTCTCTGAAATCGACACGTAAATGTGCTTCGGAACTCGGTATACCGAGGACAACAATGTGAAATCATATGAAAAAGGCCTTAAGCTCAGACCTTTTCGACCAACTTTCATAAAAGAGTTATCAGATAGAGACTGGAATAGCGCGTTTTAGCATGCCGTGCTTTGTTACCTGAATTTCTGAATGCCGTGAACCGTGATGAATGTGTGATTTATCACAACTCATGTCTAGAAATATTGTCTTTTGGTCCAAAGAGAATCTTCATTACACAGTCGAGTTAGAAAGGAACCTGTCTCACGTAATGATATGGGCAGCGATGACATCACAACATCTGCTTGGACCGTACTTTTTTGAAGAGACTATGAATGGCGCAAATTATTTACACATGTTACAAACGTGGGTAATACTTCAACTTGAGGAAAGGGGCCTCACAGAATGCATATGGTTGCAGCAAGATGGAGCACCTCCTCACTACACTCTTGCAGTGTACAAGTTCCTAAATGAACACTTTCCAGGATGGTGGATAGGCTGTGGTTCATCAGCAACACCAGCTCCCTTGAAATGGCAGCAAGAAGTCCTGACCTCACCACACCTGACATCTCGTTATGGGGAGTCATTAAGGCACATGTATCTGCATGTCATTACGCTACAAAGAACTATGCAATGCTGTTGAGGATGCATTTCACACTATAACACTGGACATGCTCAAGAATATGTCAAGAAGAACATGGAGGCTTATAGAACTGTGTTTACAGCATAATGGGGAACATACAGATATATTGTACACTTAATACATAAGTACTTGTGCTAAAATAAACCAATCAGCATTCAATACTACGGTGTACAGAGACTTCTTGCCCACCCTGTAGATCATATTAAAGCACACAATTTATGCAAGATAATCAAACCAGGTAATAAACTCAAAACTGATATGGGAATGCCTATATGTTCTAGTGCCTTGTCATCTGCAACAAGCTCCAAATGCGGTGAGTGCCGCGGCATCAGGACATCTATGGAAAAGAAAAAGCTGATCAGCTAGCTAAAAGGGATACTGAGATACCCTATGTTGGCCCTGAAATCATATTTGAAATCAGTACACATACTGCAAAAACCTCAGTAAAAGCATGGATTATGGAAGCACACCAACTCAGGTGGCAAACCTATCCTGGACAATGACAAGCCAGGAAACTGGTCTTAGGTCCATTCAACACTCTCTTTTCTCATCTCTCCTGAGATTTGATAGAACAGGAATAAGGAAAGTATTTGCAATAATTTCTGAACACGGTCACTTCAGGAAAGCTTAAAATAAGCCTCTACAAAGATGAACCCATTTGTAGAATGTGCGAACGGGATGTAAACTGCCTTGCATATCCTCTGCCCAATCCTGGCAAGAAAAAGACTCTTTCTATAACCACGGAAGATCTAGGAAAGGATGTTGACATTGGAACCAAAATACTGCAACTTGTTCAGGGAACAGAATTTGGGAAACAATGAAGGCATCCTTTCCAATGTAGTTGCAGGATAAGCCTTTTACGCTGACATGCATGGGATCGACAAAACTACAACAAACCCTCCCCCATTATCTATCTAGGATAAATCTTTTCTGGGGAGTTAACCATTTCCATATTCTTTGTTATTGATCTGAATGTTCAAATACTTATACTTTTCTCATATGCAAGTCACTATTAGTTTTTCCTTATTATCATGCAGTCATCACATAGCAACTGTATCACTTTCAACTACTGTATCCTCATACCTACAACAAATATGCAAATGTGCAAGCAGTTTATCTCAATTAACAAAAAGTATATAGAAGATTTTTTTTAAGAATAATATGTAGAAGAGTGTATAGAGAAAGTCATCTGAACATAACACATCAGATTTTTTTCTTTTCTTATAAAACAAGTTAATAGAAATGTATCTGTTATGCATCTAGGACATTAATGTATGGTGTTCCTCCATGATCTATGAATAAAGAAATATGGCACCATATTCTCACATTCATTTTGCAGAGGATTATTGGTATCATAGGGTAATTCCAATTAACATTTTGAGTTACTTTGAGTAAAAGCATAAAATTCTACCTGTAAACCAAAGAGTAGCTTTCAGCTAAAATATCTGCTTATCACAAAATTCTATCATAGACCTTATAATGGCAGAGAGATCAGGCATACCCTTCGACCTTCAGGGTTTCAGCACTAGTGTGTTTATATCCCTTTCAATAAGCTGGGAGTAAAGTACGGGTTGTTGTTCTTTGCCATGCAGTAATATGCTTTAACACATTCTGGACTGCCAATATTGTAGTGGTGGTAGGAAGGATTGCAGACCAACTGTTAGCAGTTACTTTGTTTCTCTTTAATTCATGACTAGCATTTGTAACATTGCAGCTAACATAATTACATTGGCTTGCTTTTTATCAGTCCCTGTGAACGAACCATGGTATGGTATTCAATATTTGAAACCATTTCTTGCAAATATTTACAAGCACTATAAAGCAGTTAGAAATCAAAAAATAAAATTTTTGTGAAGAACCTTGTACACGAGATGTGAAAATAAATCTAAAGAAAATTTTAAATCTATTACGCATTGGAATGTTTATATCACTGACAGATGAGGAAAGAAATTGGTTTAAGAATTGTAAGAATTGATTTACACATATTTAACCTGTCATTGCATTATTATTTTTTTTATTATTATTATTATTATTATTGTTATTATTAATTAATTAAATTAAACTGAGTTTTATTTATGGACACCTTTAACTGCTGTGGTTCTTAGTGTCCCATTCTATATTGGGTGTGAAAGACCGGTAATTTTGCTCAGAGGCCTCTTTATCAGGCTTGAGGTTCTTTTACGTACCATAAATCTACAACACAGGACCACCAGCTTTGCTTTACTTCCCTTCCAAAGGAAGCCATGCTAAGGATTTTTACGCCCAAAAAGATCCATCGCCATCCACCAGGTTTGAACCTGCAACCTTGGGACCACTACACCACGGAGGACAACAATAATAATAATAATAATAAATTTTTATTTTTTTCCTGAAAGTGAATTAAAACTACTTTTAATCCTTTTCAGTCCTATTTATTTTTGACTGAGATCAGCTTTTCAAATGTAGGACATACGATGGATACTTGTGCACTTAAGATTCTTTCACCGACAAGGGTAGCAGAGGTCGCTTCAGAAACACTCAGAGATGGGAGATTGTGGTTCACATACCGAAAGACTGTCCTCCCTGACTTGAGCCTTTTCAAGTTTCCCTCAGTCCTCATAGCTGGCAAATGCCAGAGGGGTGCACTAAACTTAGGTAATATTGTTTCATTTCCCAACTATCATTTCATTTTCATGTATCATCAGCAGGCATAGGAATTTCTGAACATTAAAACTAGGACAAAAGGAAATAAAGTTGGACTGTTACTGGACTGTAGGAACATCACAGGTAACAAACCAACTCATCCCTCAGACAGTCTGTTGATGACATTTGCAGACAGCACTCGCCAAAGTGTTTTACCTGTGCTTCAGTGACCCCAGGCCACTGTTGCTTATATTCTTTGTAATTGGCATATGGTTTAAATGTAGATAGCTTGAAGCCAACTACTTAAAAATTCTTTTGTCTGATTATCAGTGATGCTGTGGCACCATATTCCGTAAGAGCAGCGCTAAAAACTATTAAAACAGATGATTTACCTGTTCTCGGATTCACTGCTCAGTTAAAGCACTGAACAACATTGGCCAGGATTTCTACGGAGGTTCTCTAGGTTCAAGTCCTCGCAACATTGCTACCAAGTCTTTGGTAAAGAAAGGTGTGGACCCATGTAAAATAAATGTCAATTGGCATGCATGGCAATTGATGAACTTCTATAGCACTTAGCGAAGTGCATGTTTTGCACTTATATTATAAAAACTTAAATAAAATGTTTAATTTTGTATTATTTTAAGCTATGCTAATATAAATTAAATTCAAAGAAGAAACGAAATATATACCAATAGTTTCAGAATTTTTAAAAGTTAACCCTTCAAGTTCAATTTTTTTAAGGTGCTAAGAGACAAAAATATACACAATGATGCTGGAAAGGGTTAAACATATGTTATACCATATTTTATTATGTGGCTTTCACTTAGTTTGTCCCCACCATTCTAAGTTACACAAATGACTGCATCACTTCTCAAAAGGCTTCTGTCCAAATCTCTTACTCATTCGCTCACAGGTGGAAAGCATTAGATTCAACTTCTCATTCATATGGTTGCATACTGTTGATCACAGCACTTCCAACTTGGTGGCACATTTAATTGGCTATCTAACCACTGAACCATCAACAGCAGCACAAGTTTCCAGTCGAGTTGAAGATCAACTTTGCACCACGTCTTTAATGCTTCTGGTGCTGAAAGCTGCTGTTTGCTTACTTCAAGATACCTTTTGTCTGTAATGCCTTACCAAAATGAGCCCTAAATTCCTGCACAATGCCAATCGTACTGTTACCAGTATGTGGCCACTCATGGGCCAATATGGCAGTCACTAGTCTTTATTCTAAACTATACATTGCTTGTATGATTCTGAATTACTAACTATTTAAAACTAAATAAATCCTTGGTGTAATTACTGATTATGGATTGTTCTTTGTACTGTTGTTGTTTCTCAGTATTACTGACTCAGTTTTAAAGCATAAAGTTGTTAAGCAGGAAAGCAAAAAACAAGTGTAATGGGACTTTTCCCCCCAAATTGTATCCTGAAAAGTTCCTTTAGTTTCAGTACCATGTAACCAGATTAGACATGCAATACTATAAACTACCAAGCCATTTAGGTAATGCTGATGAGATATTGTTAAATTTTTTTATATCAAGCATTGTTGATGTAAATGACACAAAGCTGTTTTGGTCATAGAAAACAGTAAAGAGAAGGTAAGAGCTGTCAATATGCTTGGCATCCTGTCCACAGACAATTCCAGCTATGTCATCTACAAGTGAAAATTATGCCTAAACAGAACCTGCTACCTAGCAGGTATCAAGAGAAGGGTTAGATTGAGCTTGCCTGAAATCTAAAATTGAGGCTTCCTTCTTGGTAAATGAGGGATGCTAATGTTGGATTTATTCGGCCACTAGACAACATGGAGGAACTCCAAAAAATGGATGTTTTGATGCTACCAAAAGGGATAAAATAACAGTTTTAAGTACTGGATGTGGGAGTAAACAAGCCCTTCAAGAGCCATTAAAACAGTTCTACATCAATGGGTGGTGGAAGGAACTATGCTGTTACACAATGTGGGAAGCTCAAAAAGACTGTCACCTCGATCAAGAGATTGATTTAGGATTACCATCACGACAATGATTATTGAATTGAAGAAGGGTTTCATGTCCTACCCTTTAGACAGCATTAGGGATAACACTCTATAGTAAGGTGAACATGATGGTAGTGATAAATGTGAAAAAGAGGAGTATAATAACATCTGATAGTAAAATATAGCAATACATCTTAACTGTAAATTTTCACAGACTTCAGAGTTTTCAGATTATATAAGAATACAGAAGCCTGCACACATTAAAAAAAGAGATAGAAATATATTGTAATTTTTGGTAAATGTTCCAAAGCAAATAAATAAAGCATTTTGCTTGTAATTTATCAACAGAGTATAAATTAACAGAATGGAAAACTAGGGTCATCTTATATTCAAGGCATATTTGGGTAAGTATGGTACAATTCAACATTACAATCAAAATTCCATTAATTTATCAAGCGAGCTTTATTTAAAACCAACGTTTAATCTTTGCACAGAAAATTCACAGTAAAAAATGTTGCATGGTATTAGTCAACAAAATTTGTTTACACATGAATGTTTATGCACATGCAACAAGTTCTCAGAACAGTTCATCTGTACAATTTCATTAATTCTTTAATTTTTCTTTTCTTTTTTATTTTCCCTTCTTTCTATACATATATAAACATTTTAAGGAGGGAGGCAAACCCGCTGCGCAGCAATTAAATGAAACCAGCTGCTTACTTCCTCATTGTTTGGATGATTTGGGTTGAAAATAAATTGTTCATGATGTTCTAGATTTATGAGCCCTTCATTACAATGAGTCAAGGAAATGAAACTGTCCATTCTTTTCTTGGCGACGTGTTAAGATATCGCAACCATTCTCTGTGACCAGCAGTGTATGTTCAAACTGCGCTGACAACATCCCATCAACAGTAACTGCTGTCCATTTATCTGGCCACATTTCATCTCTCCAACTACCTGTAAGAAGAATTCCAATTAGCAACGGCACTGGTAATTCCAGCTCCAAGTTGCACAATTTAATAACACTTGAGGCCCAGAGCTATTTGGACATTCAAGAGCTACATGCACAAATATAAAGCTGAAATAATTAATATTAAATGTTGCATATTACAAGGATATGAGCCCTTAATTTTTCAGCAAAAGCTGAACTACTTACATATGCTGACTGCATTTTACTTAAAAGAGAGGAAAGCAAATTTCGCTTTTGTATGAATCCTAACTAACACTTGGTGCATCAGAGAAAGAGGTACCTTTTTCACAAAGCAAAATTTTCATATCAGCCAAGTCTATTTTAGCACCACATATTTCATTTTATTCAGTTACTCTCCAAATAACACTAACATTGCTTGACCTGGTTACATCCCATTTCCTTTGATTATTTTTGATCCCTATTAACTTTGGAATTATGTGATGTCCAAACAATTGAAACTGTGCCAAAATAACAAATGCTTTATCTACTTTAGACAAACAATTAGATAACTGTAAATAAGTGTGGTCTTATAATTGTGCTGCTCATACATGTAACATTCCCATAAGCAATGGTCACAATGGAGCATCTTCCCCAAGAATGAAGAACCAACATTACGTGAAAATTAGGACACATGCCAGCTTTTGTTTTATGAGTCTCATGTTGCTATTAATTCAGATTTTATTTTCAGTTATTCAATAAGTATTGAGTCATATGCATAAACTGTAGTATTATCTTTTGTTTTACATATAGGAAAAGCTCGAAGGAACAGCATATGCTTCATTTCATATGCATAAACAGTAACCTAATGCTAAGAAGTTTACATTTCCATGCCCTAGATTTATCTTTCAATAATAATCGAATTTCCCATTAATCAGGCACTTCCACTTCTATTCAGTTGTTCTTGTCACGGCCATTCTCATTTAAAACTTAACATGACAGATTACACAAGGCGGCAAACTCTGAATGGAAAATCTAGTATAACATAACCTGTGTATGTAAAACATCTGAGGAATATGATAAACAAGGAGAACAAACACAATTCATAAATTTGCTGAAGCAATATTCAGTGCTACTGAATAGATTACTGCACCAATTTGGTCTCCTTACTCCTTTATGGAGTTCATGGAGACAAAGTCAGTTTGCAAGCTCAGTGATGACACCAGCCAGTGATGACATCTCGCCAAGACGCAGCAACAGCTTGTGGGCGAGTTGTATCAAGGAGTCCAACTCTCAAAAATGGCACAGCAGGCACTGGTCACATGAGGGTTGTGACCTACAGACTGACGGTTGGATTGGTTAGAACTGCTATACATCAATCGGCATAATTTCCGTTCAGAGATCATCTTTTAAAATCTATTATTTCCATGTTTTCACTCAACCACTCAGAGGCGGATTTCAAATGCATAAATACTTTATACCATGAATGATTACAGAACTGATAATTATTATTTATACATATACTTATATTTTGTGAGATAGAACAAATTAATCTCGAATGTCACTAATTGAGCGCAAATCTTGTGAACAAAACATAATTTGTATTTTCAAAAACTATAAACATCACCAGGTTCTACGAAAGTTTTGAGAAAATATTTATATAATATGGAATTCTAATTGTCCATCTTGTGAAGAAAAAAAAATAAAACTTTGCTTCAAAAGATATTGTGATGATACATTTGTAAAACAGAACCTTATTAATGTATTCGTGTGAGCTATTTACTGTTCCTTGTCAGCAAAACATTATTAATCTTACATGAAACTTAATCGGGGAGTTTGGCACTACAAATACTGAAGGTTATGCAGAATTATCTTAAAGAAAAAGTACTGAATTTGAGCAATTTTGCTTGTGTAAGCAATTATCCCCAGTAAAGGAAGCGAAGCACTAATAATACCTAGCAGTTGAACACCCTTACACACAAATCAAACGAAACATTAATAACGTTTCGTGTAAGAATTATTGTTGTCAATACATTAAAAGCAATTTGCAATTTGTAATTTTCTCAGGAAAACTTCTGCTTATCTCACGTAAAAGATTTTCATTAATTATGCCTCCAGGAGCCAAAACATTACGGACTTAATTGTATGAACTTGAGAGAATTTATATCATATTTCTGAAAGATTCATTAGAGGAAATAAATTTGTCGATAGATTACTATTTGTACTGGTATTTTTTTTTAATCTGGTGATCCTAATTGTTCATTTACTAAGTACACGTGTACCTAAAACCAGTATGGGGAATTTTCTGGAAGCATTAAATTAGTGATATATACTTAATTCTGATATATGCACTCAGGAAGTGATAAGGGTCAAAATAAAAATGGCAGCAGAGCGTTGAAAATATTTTAGATACACAATGCTTTATTACGAGACTTACACTCAGTTCTGTGTTCTTTCCTGGTTTTATGCTAACTTGTCTCTGAGTGGATGTGTTATGGGAATTTTTTTTTTCTTTTACATATCTCATTTTAATATGGCACTTTCAAATTTGGAATTGTTGCAGAAGGATGAATTATTGTTTTAGTTGAAATTAAGAGGCGTGAAGTTCGACGCAACAGTTACCTTGCCATCACTCTTAGTATTACTTACGGAAACATCCAACTCTCAGCCTGATGTAACTAGGTTTACTGAACCGGGAGTTATTTCAGGATTCTCAATTACAATTTAAAGAATTTCATATGCTTGTTTCGGAACAATCGGGATTGTTTCCTGCAGCGTTCTTGAGACATTTAAGGGCAGAACTTACATATTATATAGATCGGGTTAATCTTCTATTGCAGTCTCCCTCTATAGTTAATGACAAAACCCGCTTACAGAACCTCTCACAACACAATATTTTAGCTCCTTAGTTCTTTATCAGCTCCTGTTCCAGCTAGCAAAGATGTCGCATAACAGTTCACTAGTTCCTTTCTGTGTCAACATTTGGAGTTACGCAACCTGTAACGAAATATCCTTGGGGAGCCATTCCTCATTTTTATTTCAAGTTACACATCCTGCATAGTGTTTGCTGGATAACATGCATTTCACTGTCAATAATGCCCCTCAGGCATTGTAGTTTCTTAAATGTGTTGTGTACTTGTGAGAATTGCGTTCCCATTCAATTTATTCTTCCACTGAATTATATGTATTACTTTTGAATGTTGTTGAAGGTAAATTAAGTTTTCTTTTATTTACGGCTTTAGACCAGAATTGGGATCTGGTAAACTTACTTTCATTCATCGGTGTTTCTTTTTTCATTCTTGACTTTGAATGCCATTTCTTTCCAATTATTACTGTGCGCCACAGAAACCATTAGAAGATTTTCTTCATTTGTTTAATGGGTGAAAACTTTTGCACTGATGTTTCAACTCCTGGATTCCGAGGAAACTATTCATTTGCTTGAATGATAATACTCATTTATAATACTACCTATGCAGAATTATAATTTGATAACTTGGATACAGCAAATCCCTAATACAGCTCGCACTACTCCCATGCAAGGTTTTACTTTGCCCACAGTGTCACCCTCTGCAATTGCAAACACATCTGGTCGGTAGAAAGTTCATCTTCTGGATGAATTTGCAGCCATCCTCGGCTTCTGCTCCCTTGCGCATTTGTCAATTTTGTAATAAACCAGCACATTCCCAAAGATTTTGTTTCAAACGCCATAGGCAAATGGTTTCTTCAGTTTATCCATTGTCCTGAATAGGTGTCCATGCCAGCAGAATACAGCACGTGGCACATATTCGAGGTGTACTCTTTTTACCATTGCCCATGCTTCTGGTTACTCGCTTATCTTTTGAGGTACAAGCCTTATTGGATTCCGGCTGTTCTGTCAGTTTAATTGATGTCCATTTTTGACATTCTCTACCGCCTAAAAGTCATGGTTCTTTACACTCGGTGGATTTGCATTGCGTCACAATGTCAGGTTCTGACTTACCACTTTTGGGAACAGTTATTTTGCACATAAAATTGCATTCCTTCCCATGGAATGTGACCTTTCATGTGAAATTAAATTGAGTTTTATTTATAGACGCTCTTTAACTGCTGTGGTCCTTAGCGTCCCATTTTAAACTGGGAATGAAAGACCTGTAATTTTGCTCAGAGGCCTTTTTATCAGGCTTGAGGTTCTTTTACGTGCCGTAAATCTAGGACACGGGACCACCAACTTTACTTCCCTTTGAAGGAAGTCATGCTAAGGTTTTTTATGCCAAAAAAAAATCCATTGTCCTCCGCCAGGTTTGAACCCACAATCTCGAGAACTAGAGCAAGGTAGCCACTACACTACGGAGGACGATGATCTTCCATGTGGCCAAAGGGTTACTTTAAAATGGTTTTAAACAGTTTTGGGGATACCGTTTATGTCTCTCAATTAACGTTAGATTTTATGCAGTTCACTTTATCTTTTGCGTTTCGCCCACATGACTTGGTTTCTTTTTCTCTGGGACCTTGTGCACCTTCGCCTATGTGTGTGGCCTTCCATCCGATCATAACAAGGGATTACACCTTTTGTATTTATCCCCACATTATCAACAGGAGATTATCGATCTTGTACACCAGTTTCCTATTGTTTTTACTGAACACCTCGGCTGGGTCAAAGGTTAACAGTAAGCCCATCCAAGGTAAAATTCACAGTCACTCAAATTTCCTTTATCAGCCATATTATTTCTCCCCAAGGCACATCTATTGACCCTGAATGTATTCTGGCCCTTCGATATTTTCCTTCGTCCACCACTCAAAAATAATTGGCATCCTTTTAAAGTATGGTGGCCAAAATTCATTTCCTCCTTCGCTTATATTGTTGAACCGCTAAACTCGCTACGCCGCAAAGGGGCAAAATTTGTCTGGACATCTGTCCATCAACACGCCTTTGAGCTTTTGAAAACCGCAACTCTGCCAGATTTTAGTCTGCCCTTTATCGTCTAAACTGGCGCTTCTCGTTATGCTGTCGCCACCATCCTACTGCAGAATTTGATTTAGGATCAGGACGCCGTCCTATTTATTATATTTTAAAGTGTGTCTCAGCGGCTAAGCGCAGGCTATCAGTGTATGATCTTAAGGCTCTTGCTGTGCTTACAGCTTGTGAAAATTTTCCGATGTTTCTGGAGCATTGTCCATCCTTTCGTTCTAGAATGTGACAACCAGGCTATCACTTGGGTTTTGTCACATGCCAGAAAAACCGGCAAAATCGCTAGTTGGACTGTTAAGCTTAGAGCTAATTACTCACATACAGGGTTTGAAGAATTCAGTCACCGATGCCTTGTCACAGATGTTCCATGAGCCTTCCAGCAAGGAACCAGTAGTACCGTTGACGGCCCTGCAGATTGGTACCCTTTCCCGGGATTTCCCCACAGCTTTTACATACATTTCTGAGCACCCAGAGTTTGGTTCCCTGTGGCAACATAAGTCGGGAGATGTTCCACAGGGATATAAGTTTAAAGGCGGGATTTTATATCCTAGCCTCCTGAGGTCATGTTTTCTTAAAATGTTGCTTCTCCAGACCTTGGTTCCCATGGTTTTGCACTATTTTCATGTCTCACAGTTTGGTGCTCACCGGGGGATTTATAAAACCAAAATTAACATACGCTAATACTTTGTATGGCATAACATGTTCCGAGATATTGCGACCTTTATTAAGTCTTGCAGTCTGTTTAAGGGCTAAGCTGGCACAGAATACCCGGTTAGGTTTTCCGAAAATTGCAGCTTATCCGATGAAACGTCTGTTTATGGATTATACTGGCTCCTTGCCCCGATCATCTCATGGCAATTTGTGTTGGTTAGTTCCAGTTGGAGCTGTTACTGCTTTGACACCCATTTCAGTATTATCAGGAATCTTTGCTTCCTTTGGTATTCTGCACACTATAGTTTCTAATAATGCTTCTTATTTTCGAGTGCGTGTATTTCGTACTTTTCTATTTGAGCAAGGCATTCAGTTTGTTCAAACCTCACCGTATTATCCACAACCTTCATTGGCTGAACAGGTAAATAGCACTTTGAAAAGTATGCTCATTGCATTCTCTCTGATGAGTATGTCAGTTGGGATACCTCCTTACATCAGTTTCAACTTGCCTTGAATACAGCTACACACAAAGCACATCAGTGGGTCCCATTTCAACTAATATTCAAATTTTCTCCCATTTGCCCTCTTTCTAATCAATGACAGTTGCTTGATTTACTTTCAGATTCTTCCACCGAGGATGTCCAGAAGCTCTGGAGCATTTTGCACAACTTTATCATCACTGGCGTGCAGAACGCTATAATTGACAAAAACCTCCTCCTTTTTAGGTTGGGGATCTTGTTTTGTTGAGGGCTCACCCTTTAAGTGATGCTTTGTGACGTTTTGATCAGAAACTGGCTCAACCATGTCGGATCTTATTGAATAGTATGTATAATTAATTCGGTCTCATTTCAACTACAAGATTGTATCACAGGCACGATGATGACAGTGCATGCCTCCCACTTAAATCTATACCACAACGGTAATTCTAGTACTTCGACTTGATTTCTCACTGGCAGGTAGCTGCCTCATCTTTCCATGCTCACGCAATTATGTTGTTCGTGCTCTCACGCTCAAGCATGGTTCAGTTTGTATCATTTCTGTGACTGCCACCTACCACTTCCACCTTTATTTGGCCTTTCTGTGTCTAATATTGTTTTTGTCTGTCCTTTTCCATTTCCTTTCTCCTTTTCTCTCAATGTTTTTTGTTTATGTGAGCATTTACAGGCTGTTTTCCTTTCTCCTTCCTCAGTGTGTTTTGTGTTTGTGTGCGCACTTAGGTATTGGTTTCCTTTCTCCTTCTCCCTCCTTCCTCAGTTTTTTTTGTGTTTATGTGCGGTGTGCGCTTTCTAATGGTTTCCTTCCTGTTTTGTCTTTGTGTTGCGTTGTTTTTCTGTTTTTCCATGTCTGTGATCCTTATGGTGCCTTAATCATAAGTCAATTTATGTCGGTCAATATCCTTATTATGAAATTATAATTCTAGTGAACCCACATATTTTGCATGCATTGCAGGGTTGTGTGCCCTTTGGTATATTTATGCTGTACATTCATATGGAACTTGATGTTGTCATAGGTTTATTACCCACCATTGTATCTTTTACTTGTAATATTTATCTGCCCTTATAGCAAATCACCATAATATTGTGTTTATTGAATATTTATTTGGATCAGGTGATCAAAAGCGGATATGTGCATTCCAAATGATGCTTGTTATCGTGTCCTATGGAGGGCACTTTCGGTGATTGCGCTATGAGGCTGGAATTTTTTCATATAAGTATGAGGTCTTATTCTATCCAGTGCCGCATTTATTTTATGTAAGTTTGTACTATCGTGTTCTTTAGTTTTATGGTTATATTTTATCCTGTTTTACGTTGTTATTTTCACTTTCATGGTTATGTTTTGCCTTGGTCACCCACCACTCTTTGGCTTTTTTATTTAAACTTGCAGTGAGAAATACGAAAGCTTCAGTAGTGCAGATATTAAAGACAACGTTGCCAATGTAATAATCATTTAACCACTCCGTATTATCAAATCGATATAAATGCTTGAAGTCAGAATTTCTAGGCTGTTTTCTTTCTTTAAACATCTTTCTAAACCAAACTTGAAGAAATTCAGCCATTTTATTTTATTATGTATAAATCTAAACAAGTGAAGCCTGGGGAAAGGCATACTATGATTTTTCTTAGTATTGCCTATGAAGCAAACTCTTTTCCTACAGTTTCTGCATGACTATCATAGTATAATCTAAGAACAGAAGTATAACCTACTAGATCAATAATGTGCTAGGAGGAAAAGCATATACAAGCCTTTTATGCATACTGTTCCTAGTATTTCCTTCCAAAACTGTAGGAAAACAACTTAATACATTTTATGCATACGGCTCAAAATGTCAGTGTTAACCTCTTATAGATTCACTAAGAGGCAAAGTAGCAAGCTCAAGGTCAAAAAGATTTAAGGCCGGTTTACAATAACCAGGAACAGAAATGGTAATGACAATTAAAATACATGAATTACAGTGTGAGAGCTTGCAATTAACACAAAGCCTTCCCAGGTCCCAGGAAAGTAATCTTGCTCAAGTTTTAATTTTTTTATTCGTTTCCAGGAACAGCATATTAGATCCATATTGTACACTATACAAATTATTCATCACGGCCATAACATGAAATAGCAGTTAGAGCTCTCTCTAGTCGCAAGCTGGAAAAATAAAACCATAAGAAATTCCAGAAAATGTCTGACACCCTCAGTTTCACTAAGCATGGATTCTTCTAGCTTAAGGATCCTTGTAGCTTGTTTACGAGGGTGGTCTGAAAAGTTTCCAACCTAATAAAGATACATTTTTTCAGAATTTTTTTTTTAATTTTTCAACATAGTCTCCTTGTAACTCTACACACTTCTCCCAGCGATGCTCCCACCTCTGTAACCCGTCCAAATAGTACTCTGCGTTTTTCTCTGCAAAATAATTGTTCACAAAGGTGATTGCCTCTTCATTTGACGAAAATCTCTGTCCTCTGAGCGCAATTTTCAGATGAGGGAACAAAAAGAAGTCGCTTGGGGCTAGATCTGGTGAGTAAGGCAGATGGTCAAGCAGTTCAAACCGTAATTCGTGGATTTTCGCCATTGCAACCACTGAGGTGTGAGACGGTGCATTGTCTTGGTGAAACAGGATTTTCTTTTTCTGCAAATGTGGCCGTTTTTCCGCAAGTTCTGCCTTCAGCTTGTCAAGTAATGATGCATAGTATGCTCCTGTAATGGGTTTTCCTTTTTGAAGATAATTGATTAAATTAACTCCATGACTATCCCAAAAAACAGTCGCCATCACTTTCCCAGCCAAAAAAACAGGTTCCCCCTTTGCAGTCCACTGTTTGGACTGTATTTTTGTTTCGGGCGTATAATGGTGTATCCAAGATTCATCTACAGTAATTAATCGGCGCCAAAACTCGGATTTATTGCGCCTAAACTGCGACAACAGAGCGTTGGAAATGTTCATTTGAACACATTTTTGGCCAAACGTGAGCAAACGCGGCACCCAATGCGCGGACAGCTTTCTCATGTCTAAATGTTGATTTAATATATGACAAACACATTCTTTTGACATGTCCAAAGCCTCTGCTATCTCTCTCACTTTAATTCAGCAATCGTCTAGCACCATTTGGTGAACTTTGGCGATGTTTTCGTCGGTAGTTGCAATTTTTGGACGTCCCGAACGTTCGTCTCCCAAGGTCTTACGGCCATGTTTAAATTCAGCTGCCCAAAATTTCACTGGTAAATGATGGTGCAGAGTCCCCATACAAAGAATCCAAATCATCTTTGATTGCATAGGCGTATTGCCTTTAAAAAATAAATATTTAATGACAGCTCAATACTTGATTTTGTCCATTTTCATAAAAACACTCACATCACCTCACTCAAACGACTGTTACATAACAACTAAGCGTCCAAAATGGCTGAAACTTTGGTCAGTAACTGTAAACAGATGAACAACGAAATTCATTAGCTTTTATTTACGAGTGCTGCCATCTTCATGTTGAGGTCGGAAACTTTTCAGAACACCTTCGTATATGCAACTCTAATTGACTGTAGCCCCAAAACACAACAGCAAAAGTCTTTAGAAATTAACAGAGAACAATAAAGAACAACATAACTTTAATGTATGTTATTAATAAAGGTAAAATACTTTCGCTAGAGGAATCAGAAATAGTGATTAATGGCTCTGCATTTAAAAATGTTTCTTCCTCAATTTCCTTTGTTTTTTGGAGGGTGGGGGGTTACCCTGCATTTTTATGGCAGAATAGGAAGCACATGAAAAATTATCATTGGTCAGTAATAAACAAATGATTTCTTAATGTATTAGACTTTCCACTTGCTATCGAATTGCATTCCTGTTCTCATTCCAGGTCAAACAAAATGTTACATGCTTTTTTGCTTGCTGTTCTGGTTCTCATTCTTGGATTATTGTAAACCAGCCTATAGTAAAGTTAATTATGAAATATCATATGTATAAATTAAGCTATTGACAATTAAGCAAATACAAATATATGGTACAGGATATATTTTTGTAACAATTCTTCACTTATCTTTTTAAATTATAAATTAAATTAACAGGACATTTTTCCTGATTCCAACAAGGAAAATGAAGCTGAAGATGTAATCAAATAATTACAAAACATGTCCTGTTAAATTTAATTTATAATTTAAAAAGATAAGTGAAGAATTGTTGCAAATATTTACTCTTATATTAATATATTTTGGTATAATCACTGCATTTTCATGAACTAATCTTGCACATAAGGTGGAAGATTCCTCATAACAATTAATTCTCATTGTATTAATATGCAGTCTGGCTAAGGTTTTTTTTTCACATGCACAATTACAGTACATAATTATGAATCCCTATTAACAGCTTTTTCACCTATTCTATTAGCTTTTCCCTCTTGGGCCTGCAAGTTAAGTACATCACAACTACTTGTAATACTGCAAACACTAATTACAACTAAGACATGCAACATGATGACGACAACATTTATAACTTTAATCAGGAGTATAAATGTTTTTCCATTCCTAACTTGACAAGACTAATCAAAACCATCTCAGAACCCTGTTCTGTAAGGAATGGGGTAGAAGCAGTGCAGTGGTTCAACCATTAATTTCCTTCTTCATTGCAGAAGTGTGATTATGAGAATGTGCAGCGATGCCAAATTTGGGTACATGAAGAAATCGCCAGCGATGTTCAGAAGTTGCTGGCAGATTAGGATAATGGGGAGAATACCACCATTACTTCAAATAAATATATTCACTTTTAACCATGTGACTAGTATATGTATTCAAAATACAAATTAAGCAATTTTGAAATAGGCAAACGCTAGACAAAATAAAAACATTATGTTTCAAAGACAAGTTATGCCTCAAATTATATGTTACTAGCTATCTTACCCTGCATGCATGGATGCATTCTTAAGGGTTGAAAATAAAGATTAGGGGTGGTGTTTGAAACTTCCAAGTAGCCTACAATTTTCGCTGGTAGCTAAAGTGCAAGTGTCCAAAGTTATATATAGAATGATCAAATGGTGCAAATTAGTATACATAAGGGTTTAAAAACATGAGTAAGGAAGCTTTATGAAACTGTAACATATCTTACAAGTTTTGCCAAGCCCTTTAGCTCAAGTTCACAAATTTGTGCTCTGATTGTCCAAACAATATAGTTTTTGTGCATAAAGGGTTGACAATAAAACATAAGGTAGCTTATAAACATTCTGACATACTTATGATTATAATAAAGATTGGGAATTGTTCTTATGGAATTTGTAAGGTAACCTCTTATTTTTGCCAGGTCCTATAGCATAATTGGACAGTATTTTGCACATATTGGTTAAACAGGATTTTAAGATTCCCACTGAAGTTGTAAGGTAGTTTATAATTTTTGTGTCCTACAGTATAAGTGTATAGTTTATTACTTTCTCTACTACGTACAGTAAGTAGGGGAAGTATTGTATTCCACCCAAAAATTTGATACCGAGATTTCACCGGAAATACATGTTTTGAGACACCCTGAATCCAAAAAAAAGCATTTTTGGAAACATGTCCGTGTGTGTGTCTGTGTGCCTGTCTGTGTGTGTGTCTGTCTGTGAACAGCATAACTCAGAAACGAAAAGTCGGATAAACACCAAACTTGGTATTTAGGTTCAGTATCTTCCAAGGATGCGACACGAAGGTTTTCAAGAGAATCCCCCCACCCCAGATTACCCTTTACATGGAACATTTTTTGAAAATTTTAATTTTCTCAAAAATGGCTCTAACGATTTTGATTAAAATATCATATGTTTAAGATATTTTTATGACAAATAAAATGTATATCTTGAATTTCCTGGGAATGTCTCCAAAAGTATTCTTCATTGTGAACGACTTTTGCATAACTGGTAAACCATAAGAGATAGACAAAATTTTACTACACAAAAGATGTAGATTGCGTTAAAATACACAATTTATGTCATATACATTTTTTTTGTTGAGTGAACCATATTCGAGATATTACTTGTTATTCCCTTAAATTTTTCAATACTTATTTTCTCAAATGGGAATTTGTTGTTCATTTTTTTGTCTTGGATATGCAAAGAGTATTAATCTGTGGGAAAGGGAATGGTGTTGCACCTAGCAACCAGCTATTAAGAGATATGTATGTGCTTAAAGGCTACTGTATTTCCAAATTGCCCTTGTAAATATCTTACATCTACAAGAAAATTAGCAATAAGATAGACTCTGCAAATGTTTATCTTGATTAACATGAAGTAGATGGAGAATAAGCGTTTGTATAAATAGTTTGTACCAGAGTAGAGAAAGTCATGTGAGTGTAACACATCAGATTTTTTTTAATTTATATCATGAACATACACAACATTTCACTGACTAATTTAAAGCAATGTTGTTGTGGCAAGGGTATTTTATGGCAGAGTTAAGGAAATCATCCATCCACTTAAGATAAATCTGCGCTATATTCCATGCTATAACTCACCTTGTGAAATCATAGGTTCAATTGTAAAGCAATGTCCCGGCTTCATCACACCTACAGCTTTATTTTCTGCAAAACCACAAAGACAAAGCAGTAAATTCGTACTTTGCAGTATACAAGACAAAATTAATTTTGTATCTTTTGAGTAATACAGCAGAACAGCAATTATGATCTGATAATCTTATCTTTACAACATTCAATTCAGCTTCAATCAACATGTTACAGTTTATGCAACTTTTCTTCTCTGCAGTTAGAAGGTTCTTCACTACAGACTTTTAGCCTTTCTAACAATGAAAGTAGCAGAATGGAGTTTAGGAATAACTGATAAATCGAAAACAGTGATTCAAAAAGGAGTGTAGTGTTTAAATTAAAAAGAGACAAGAGATGTTTTTTTAATAAGGAGCCATTGGAAATGGTTAAAGAATTTGATTATTTGGGGATGAGGTCAAGTAGTGGATGGTGGAAACCACAAGGAAAGAATGTTATCACTAAAGGTAAAGAAAGCATGAGAGCAATTAGCATGTTTTATTAAGATTCCAAATATTTCAGTAAAGTAGTTAGAGAAATTGTATGAAGTGGCAGTATAATCAAGAATGTCATATAGAGAGAAGGAATTCATAATAGAATATGTGTTGTCAGCAAACAGATATACTTAAATATGGAGTAGAAGTGTGGGGATCTTCAATGTGCGGTAGAATTATTTTAAGGAGTTTTGTTTTCGTTGGGTTCTTTATACTTTAATTTGAGCTATAAGTCCTCTATTTAACTTCAGAGCATTCCTACAGGTAAGATTCCATGTTAAGAATAATTTAAGATAATTATTTCTTTCCAAACTCAAATTACATTTTATTCATATATTTCTTTGACATTCCAAAATTAAATTATAACAAACATTTTAATTCACGCCAACTTATTAATCACATTTATATCCAGGAATTTGCTAACATATTTGTATCTGATTATCTCTTTTATTGTTTACTGAAACACAGGTTCCTGTATATACAAACTGCCACTATGGACAAAGCATACTTGAAATAAAATTGAAATGAGAGAAACAAGGAACACATAAATGGATAACAAATAAGCCTGAATTTCAAAGTACAGATCAAAGTTATCAAAGGGAAAAAAACACGAGAAATTACTACATAATAATGAAGAGAAACAATAATAAGAAAAAAAAAGAATAATAGAACTAAATTTGTTATGAATCACATATGCAAGATTAATTTGTGTACAAATGATTACGAAGCAAAGTTATTGACCCTTTAAGGGAGGTGATTACAATATCCTTTAATTTGTTCTTCTTCAGTTCAAACACATCTCCGCAGGCACCCACCATCAAGCCTATTAACTCTTATTTCTTATATTGTAATGGTGATCTGTATAACTGAAATGATGACTGATAATACAGGTCTGCACAATATGAGTGCTGGTGAAGAACTAACTTATTTCTGCCAAAGGAGAAATACTGTTTACTTCTCCTTTGTTGTTTTTTATTTTCTTTGTAGTAAAATAACAAGATTGTATTTTGTTTAGTTTTCCATGGTCATCTACAGTAATTATAAAACTGTTCTCTATTTATCAGTTTTCAATTAAGGTTAGCCATGTTAAGTTTATATTGTTACAATTCTAATAAATAAATATAAACCCTGGATATATTAATAAGTAACTTATTCACAAATAAATAAATGTCATAATCATAACAACATGAAAAGTAACACAATACATGGATGAATGTAACATTACAATAAATAAATCCTGCGTTAACTGATTCACATATACAGGAAAGTTAAATTTAATATTAAATATATTTCCATCTCAAACATGAGGGTTGAAAATAGATTTAATTCACAGAATAATTTGCAGAAGCTTGGGATTGAAGTGTATTTGCTGAGTTACGCAGAGTAGGGAGGAAGAGTTTGGTGATGAGAGATATTTCATTGTTTATTAGAATATAAACATTGGGGTGAAGAGATGGAGAGAGGGAACATGGAAATAAAATGGCACAAATTACAGAAAGTAGTAATAGTATTTAAAATGCTGACTGATATGAGAATAAGCAGGAATAAACTTATGGAGAATATTTGGTAGAACTAAGGGGAAAAAATACAGAGAAAGATGAGAGAATTAAGATATAATGGATAAAATAGTTACATGGAGTGTGGGGCTTCATTATACCCTAGAATTGTATATAAGGAAACCTTCATATAGATGGATGTTAGACTTACTAGATTATAAATTTAGGTTAAGCACTTTAGCTGTTGTAATTGTAAAACATGTTTGTTGTTTTGTTTCTCTTGTATATTCATGAAATTTTATTTAGGGTGTAAACAAATATTCAATTAAATTAAAAACCAAGGGAAGAATTAAACATTTCATGACAAAACCTAAAGGGTTTTATAAGATCTGGGCAGTCATATCACTCTTGTACCTCAGGCACTAAACTGGCAGTGGCTGTGCTTCACCTTTGCAGTGTAAACTTTTACCTTTACAAAAGAAGCTACAATGCAGTCCTTTCCATAGTTGACAAGCATAAACACATTCTGGTTGACATGAAGTACAACTGCAAAGGTTTTTTTCCTCTTCCTTTCTTTTCCCCTAGCATTTAACTTCACTTTTTCCATTATGTTAAAAGTCTGTTTTTCTACAGTTCTCCTACAGATTACCCGTAATTAAATCTCATAAGCTTTTAGTTCTGATGACTGGATGAGGCACATACTGCACTATTCACTGCCTCTTCAAACAACAATAGCACTAGATCTAAATGTTTACAACCACCATTAAATTCAAACCACAACTCATCCAAAAGAAAAGCAATCATTTACTAATGAAAGAAATAATTCACAAAATAATAATGCTTCCTGATCACTTAGTTGAAACTCATGTGGTTCGAGTTTTAATTTCCATCTTGCTTTATATGCAAAGAATAATACGACATCCTACCATCTGTGTTACACATATTAGCCAAGCTATAAAAAACACTGTCATATTTTATAACTAAAGACCAATATCTTAAAATTGGGAACATGCACAAATGCTAAACGTATTTTTAGTGAAAAGTTCATCATCAAATTAACACAAAATAATATTGCACTATGATGCTATGTTCTTCTGAAAGCAAGGAAAAAATATTTTAAAGAGTCCCATTTTGCAAGGTTCTGAAAAATGCTTCCGACATAGACACCAAATTGCAACATCACTGCCTAGTTTCATGTGAAGTCGTGCAATATGCTTGCATTGATGGTGGATTTTTACTGTTGGTTAGAGCTTTATTTTCGCATTTTGTTTCTGAAAATGACGAAGGTTTTAGTCAGTCAGATAATCTGTTGTATGCAAATGTATTAATGGTAGCTTCCTTTTTCAAAAATAATGATTGTTTTGTTGCTGTCGAAATTTGTGGATCAAAAACATATTGTTAAGTAGCATACCCATCTACAATTATACATCTGAATATGCAAGTTTGCTAAGTTGCAACAAATCTATGTTGAAAAACTAAGATGTGTTATTGATTAGTTTTCAGAAGCTAAAAGTGAAGCATAGTACTGTATTTCTCATTCACAATTAAGTATTTGCAACACCTAGCTTAAAACTTCTTTTCTTTAGACTAGCAAACTTGTTGCCTATTAATATGTATTACATAAACATAGAATGCCTGGATAATGCGGGAGAAAAAATATAATAAAGGGGAAAAGTGAAAACAGTTGTATCCTGACATTATGAAACACAACTGAAATGCTTATAAAGCTCCAAGGCAACTTTAATTATGGTGTAAGGATAACACGAAGGGAAAAAAAAAGCAAATATATCAGTAAGATTTTATTTTGCTACACAAGGAACATGATGATGATGATAACCAGAAATATTAATTGCTTAGTACAGAATGACTTTATGTTTTGATTTTTACCCTACGGTTTCTTAATTCGACATGAAAAAAGATAGGTTATGTTTGGGCAATGCTGTATTAATTGCAACCTTTTATTAAATTCTTATCAAAGTCAACTGAAATGTTAAATGCCGTTCTTAAAGAGGTTAAAAGTGGCAATGACTTGGCACGAGAAAAAAAAATTAAGCATAAAAACAGGAAAATGACAATACGTTTAACTTCAAAATGATAACAATACATTGTAGATTTATCCAAGATAGCACTGACATTTCTTCACCATGGCAAAATCTTTTTCTTCCTCATTTCAGATATTTTGGGCCCATGAATAAAGTGTGCCACAGGTATGCGATGTATTGGTGCACAGAGGAATCACTTACGATTTGTAGTCTCTCTATTTCAACACCTGATTGGAATTCATGTTGATCCCGAAACGAAACGGTCTACTACAAGGGTGGCGAAAACAACTTCCTTCCGCGAGTCACCAAATATGCAACACGCACTGCATCACTCATGAGCATGTGGAAATCAAACAGACAGTTGTGAGTCACGTTTTCGCCACCTCTGGTCTACTACATATGCTACACAAAAACTGCACTTAACTACACCATACACTAAAATAAAAGTGGAATAAAGACAGTGTGTCTCCGTTTCACAAAGCATATGTTTAATTCTTTTTGCTAGTCACACCAAGACATAATACCAATCAGGATGTGTTTTTGCCTCATGTCACCTCTTTAATGATTAAATTGTAACTGAATTATATTTAGTTATTATTTACATTTACGGATATTATTTTCAGATTTTATGTGAAATTCTTAATCAGAAGAGTTCATATGCAAGCAAAACTATATTTTGGCACATGTTCCTAATTCCTGTATGAAGCCTAGTATTAACTTTAAAAATTAGCTGCCAGTTTCAAACACAAGATATTGAAATCAAAGCCAGAATCCTTAAAATCAACACTATGTGAGATTCAAATGCACACCCATGCCTGTAGCAGAACAGAGCTGTACAAGTACTATCAAACAATTACCTCCCCTCTTCCACTTCCAATACTACTTTAAAGCACATAATCATGACCATCCACTGAAGCTGTCAATTAATAAAATATTGCTTTCCTGCAATTTAAATATATGATACGTTGATATTGTAATGAAAAGAAGCTAGAAACAGTGATGTGTATTGAATTTATTTAAAGGTGAGTCGGAATTGTTACACTTAAACTTGTTGTTAAACTTAAGTGATGTTAGTGTAACAATTCCGACTCACCTTTAAATAAATAAATATATGATGCTGCAGTCAACTTTGGAACTCTGCAGTTTTAATTGGCAGTTAATCTGCAGTTAGCTGTTTTATGCAAAATAACTTGTATAACAAAAATTTTATACAGGTCTTGGCATGAAGGGTTTCATACTTCCTCTAATTAGCATTCGCATAAGAAAAACCTACCAGCTCTTTGAAATGCCACATATCCTTGAAACTCTATGACAAAAACTCAATAATACAACAATCATCTCTTATCTCACCATTCTGCCACAACTAAAATAATGTAGTGTTAGAACCTCTCTCAATATCCGACACATTAAATTGCAAATGGTTATCCAGCAAATTCGAAAGTAACTTAAGTTTCATGGGCAGGGCCAAAGATACATTCTGGGCCCCTCTAGGAGGTAAAAATATTTCATCCTCCTTATTGAGTTTTGTCTCAAGTAATTTCTACAGTAATAGCAAGGTAGTAACATAATAGTAAATAGCATAAGACGTTATATCATGGTGAAGCAATGTATTCATTGTTTTCATGCAATACTTCCTAGGATTACTCCCAGGAGGCATTGCAATAGAATTTCCTTTGTGCCTTCCCCTTTTTTTATTAACAGCTTGACCATAGGAAACACTATAAAATGAAAAAAAAATAATGTAAACTTTTAGAATAATTATCATAAACTCCTACTATTACTATTCACTGGTTCTTGTAGTCTCATTTTTCATTTACTGTAAACATAGTAGGCTATGAAATACATAAGCTTTAACTTACTGGCATAATGAGGAATGCTTGGGGCAGTATGGAACAAACGATGAATGCCATGTCCACAATAGCTCCGTACCACTGAAAAGCCATGGTTTTGTGCGTGCTTTTGAATCACATTGCCAATTTCCCTGTATTTCTCACCAGGACGCACTGTAAAATAAATAAAGTTGAACTTTTAATCTGCAATAAAATATTGGCCTGAATAAAAATATTTCTTGGAGGAAGGGAGGGTGTAAGAGAAAGACAAGAGGGAGGAAATCCACCACATTTCAAACCGTTTTTCTATGAAAGATAGAACAGAATGTTCATAGACCTTTTCAATGCACTTGAAATCTATCTGTGGTTTATAGGATTACATCTATAGCCCTTCCACTTGGAATAAAATTATGTTTCCTAATTCTTATTGTTATAATTGTAATAATCTTTTCTTTCCAAACCCCAATCAAGAAAATGATGCTATGACTAGTTAAAAGTTCAGTGTTTCAAGCTGTTAAAGAGATACAATTAAGGAGACAATTCTGTTAGTTTTATTTTTTAATACCTACCAATATTAATAGCCTTCATAAGGCACTCTGAAGTAACCTGAACAAGTTTCTTTGCTTCTGGGCTTACATTCCCCAAGAGGAACGTTTCATTCAAGTCACCATGGAAGCCTCTGTGATAGACTGTTACATCAACTGCAAAAGAACCAAAAGCAGTTTAAAAAGATTGCTGATCTATAATGCAAAGTATTTAAGTTTAAATACTGAGCTAATGGGTGGTATTAATAAAAGCGAGCCATGACTTAAAACTTGCAATTTCTGAACCATGGCTCACTTCCATATTAATAAAACGCAACTCAAGCTTAGCATGACCGACTTATCAACAACTCAACCCCTCCTACTAGTGAGTCATGGCTCTAGCCGTGGTATTAATAAAATGGAACTGTGACTTCACTTTAAGAGCCATGGCTTGTGATTTCTTAAGCCACCTCAGTAGCTGTCTCAAACTTGAAGGTGATGGCTGAGTTGCAAGTGAACGTCAACCTAAGAAAGGAAAAATATTACAGAATGCGCTGGGATTCTGAAGACTACAATTATAAACAACTTTATAGGTTTGAGAAAGAAAACATGAGGTGGCTTGCCCAGCATTTCCGTCCGGAAACTGTGGAGACAAGAGGAAAGGCCCTTATGTACAAGGGAAAAAATGAGAATATTTCTACGCTGCATTGGGGACCCCGGATTCCAGTCTGGCGTGGCAGAGGACTTGGGCGTTTCACAAGGTACAGTTTAAATATATTTTGGTTCTGGTATTAAACAAAAATCGAGAAACTGGATCAAATTTCCAGCAACCACTGCAGCACTACAAGTTGCTAAATTGGAATGGCAGCATTATTTTACGTTATTGCAACTCTCAAAAACAGCAAAAAGTTTTGTAACCTTGAATTATTTCATAAAACAGAGCTTTACTAGTAGCATCAATAAACTGGAGAATAATCGAAAGTCATCCTCAGTATTCTTAACGAAACTATAGATGGATTTGATTCCCCTTGAATAAGGTCTAAAAACTTGGTTTCCAGTTTTTCAGGGCTATGGGCTTGTTGCCTGTCCATCGCAGATCAGTCTTCACTTTTAGGCGACTTTTCATATTTCTTATTTTCTTCGCTGTCTGGTCTTCTGTTAGGCGAAGATTCAGATTCTCTTTTAGTTTTCGCTGCACTTCGGTCATAGCAGAAGCCTTTTCCACTTGTCTGCAGACAGCTGAGATTTGCGCATTATCTCTTTTGGTGGTCAAGTTCACAAAGAAGATACTAACTGATTGCTTTCTTCGGTCATTTCTAATGGATATAGTGCGACAAAAATACCTAAACCGAATCGAATGTTTACTGCCGCTCAACAATAATGAATTTGCAATCAGGAAGAGGGGAAACACGAGTCAGAGACTCGCAATCATAGGACCAAGGCTCAGCACGGAGGGGAAGTTTTTATTAACACCAAATCTGTGACTCCCGAATCACTGCTACCGACGATTCGGTTTTGCTACAAGCCATGGCTCATGAGTCACAGCTCACTTTTATTAATACCACCCAATGCCTCCAGCTGTGATGCTAACAATCCACTTTTGCTATATTACAGAAGCAGCAGAGATTCTATTAGTAAGAATTATTGTTTTATTTCCATGTGCTTCAGAATACCATGTATATGCATAATCAAAGGAAATGGGGCATATTATAATTCGTTGGAGGGTACTGGAGTTGAAGTTCTCAAATGTTCAAAGCAGCATAATGGAATATTCAGTATACTAAGAGTTTTATTACATTTAGGCAAAGTGAAAAATCTGATGTGATACATTCACATCCTCTATGGTTTATTAGTGGACACACAGATTATTCTTAAGTTTATTTTTCTATCTACTACATTTTAATCCAAGTAAACCTTTGCAGAAATAGCTACATTACACATTTCATTATATAGGTACAAAGGGAACGGTGACAGTCAAATGTTTAAGTACTGGACGCTATACACTGGCCTTACAATTCTATACTGTTTCAATGCAATCGTAAGAAACAACAATGTTGAAAGGACTTAGAATGACCAAGAAATGAACAATTGGAACCTTTAATAATAGATATCTCAAAACAGCTTATGCCACAAAAACTTATTTTAAATACATTTGTGTTTTAAAGAGATCTACATTTTTTATGTAGTACGTTTTCGTTTATTGCTTAACATTTACCAGTTATACAAAATTCCCTCCAAATGAAGAAGATTTCATAAAGCTATTCCCCAAAAATTCAAGACACATATTTTATTTTTCATGTAAGTATCTTTAATATATGGTATTTTTATCGAAATTGTTAGAGCCATTTTTAGAAAAATAAAAAATTTCAAAAAATATTCCATGTAAAGGGTAGTTTGGAATGGAGGGATTTTGTCAAAAATCGCCTCACATCTTTGGAAGATATTGAACCTAAATACCAAGTTTGGCATTTATTCGAGTTTTCATTTTTGAGTTATGTTGTACACAGAGAGACAGACATGTTTCCAAAAATGCTTTATTTGGATTCAAGGCACCTCAAAACATGTATTTCCGGTGAAATCTTGGTATCGGAGTTCAGAATCTTCTATGTGCTTAATACATATAATGTTATTTGAATTGCATACATGAAATATATACCGGCATGATCAATATTGTACATGCCGGTTATTTTGCACTTTATACTCCCTAACTGCAGAGGTGAAATCTTACTGGTACTTCTGATTTTTGTGCGTGCTTGTATGTGCGTACATGTACCAATTGCATAAATCAAAATCTGAAATGTCAGATAAATACCAAACTAATATTTAAGCTGAGTCTTTCAATAATGCGACAAAAGATTTTCAATAAAATTTCCTACTCCAAACTACCCTTTGCATGGAAAAACTTTTGTTATTTGCTCAAAAATAGCTATAATGGTTTTGATTAAAATGCCATACATTGAAGATATTTACAAGACTTATAAAATGTATATCTTGAATTTTCTGAGCATAGCCTGCGAAGACCTCTTCATTCAGAATGAATTTTGTATTTCTAAGAGATAGACGAAAACTAACTACACAAAAATTGTAAAGCTTTTTAAAATATACTATTTATCTCAAATAATGTTTTTTTTTTTTTTGCGGTATCAGCCATTTCCAAGATATTTGCTATTTATTAATTTTTCAATGCCTCTGTCACTTTTTGGAATGATCATCATTCAGTTGTTTCACGTAATATCATGAGAAGAGTATGGAATATGAGACAGATAATATAAAAGGATGAAAGGATGAGAATTTCAGAAGCGAGATATTGTTTGGAAATTAAAAAGGATTAAAATTAAAAATGGAGACTTTGTTCAAAAATATCAAACATTTTAAATATTTGTTAATTTGTGAAGAGTTAGTCATTTATTAAGATTGTAACATTTCTTTAATTATTCTAAATGATGTTTGTATGTATTTTGGATAGTTGAAACATCCGGAATATTGAGAAAAGAGGGATAAACATTCATTATTTTAAAATTTGCATAGCCTACTATGAAATAACTCATTGAGAAAAAAATTTATATCGCCTGATTTAGTTATGTAGAAGGGTCAGACAACCATACTTATTGATTTGTAACCAAAGCAATGACAATTATTATATATGCTTCTTCTGGAGAGAAGGGGATGTCTTGGCGTCAGTTGCACACGAAACCGTGCATAGGCGACTTTGGAAGCAATATTCCGGACGGGCATCATAAATTACAAAGACTTGAATATTAAGTCATCGAGTCAGGGAACAATTAGTAATTAAGATTGTTATTTTTGTGCTGTAATATGTTTTTCAGAATACATTCAAGTTTTCTTAAAATCTGTAATCTTATTTCATAATACCTTCCCGTACCTCAATCCAAGATAAATACAAAGAGTTCTCATAGCTTGTGCGAAAACAAAATCTACGACGCAGCACGAGAGGCAACAAAGAAATACAAAATAAGAGCCCGAGAGAAACATTGACGCTTCTAGGTCTCTGACTCCAGTGAGTACACTAGATTTAAGTACACAACCAAAGCCAGCCACTCGACGCAATGCGCCAACATAATAAAAAAATCATTTATTAAAAACCTGTATTAAATATAAAAATCTATCAGCTTTCTGTATCACTCTTGTGCTTATAACAAAATGTATAATGAAATCATTCTCCAAACATTTATCTCAATTGAAATGAAGTAGAAAGAAAAACACACTTCTATAAGAATAGTTTGTAGAAGAGAGAAACATAAAGGATCACATTAGGTTTCTTTTGTTTCAGTTACAACTTTGGAGGAACAGGTTCAAACAGCAGTAAAGGCTGTGGACAATATTCCATGAAATACATCCTGCCAAAACAGTGGAAATGAAATAAAAACAAATGTTAAAAATTGAGTGAATCAGTACAGTAAAACTGTTGTCCTCCATGGTGTAGTGGTTACTATGCTACCTTCTAGTTCTCGAGGTCGCGGTTTCAAACCCGGCAGAGGGCAATGGATTTTTTCAGGCGTAAATCCTTAGCATGGCTTCCTTCAGAAGGGAAGTAAAGCCAGTGGTCCCATGGCGTAGATTTACACACATAAAAGAACCTCAAGCCTGATAAAGAGGCCTCTGAGCAAAATTACCAGTCTTTCACACCCAATATAGAATGGGGTGCTAAGGACCATAGCACTCAATTTAATTTTAGTACAGTTAAACCCATGTTTGACAAATCTTAGGGAGAATTAAATTTTTTTCCTTAGATAGGGGTTTTCCTTAAAAAGGCGTTAGCATAAGGTTGCGCATTCAATTGCCAGAAATAATGCACAAATCGTGTTTTTAAGTATTTTAATAGCAAAACTTATTATTTTCACAAATTTTAAATGATTATGTACACATGAAATACTAAGAAAGGAATTTAAAGATTAATGAACAAAATGCAGAAATTAAAGAATTAAAAAGCTACAATAGCTATAAATTTATATTAGTTTCAAAAACAGAAAACACCACTTCATGATCAGCCATTTGCGCTTAATCTGCAACAAACATATTTATCATTAGATATGAATGCAGGCTGATTCTTCAGTATTACTCAGTAAAGATACAAGACAGTGAAGTTACTAGCCTTCATTTCTTAAAGAAATCCAGAAAGTAGTCTGCTTTCTCCTGCCCAGGTACCTGGCACTTAGAATCCTGTGTTCAATGTGATTAATGCTGCTGAGTAGACTCTCATCAATAGGGAAGGAGCATGGTACTGTCTCACGACATCCAATTCTTCCACTGCTGTCACAAATGTTGGTACTGCTGATTCCTCTTCATCCTCTTCTCCTGGTTCCCCTTCTTCTGGTTGTTTCATTGCCTCTTTGCATAGCTCAACAACGTCCACATATGCTTTTTTGGTTAGGACACTATCGTCACAATCCATAAACTCTTCAAAGGTTACGCTTGTGCCCCTCTGTAGCATCTCCCACTCTTCCTGCATACAAATTTCTTTAGTATCATTGTCCTCATTGAAGACATCACTGCTAGAACCAAACCCAGCTTTCCCAAAGCAATGCTGTATGGTGCCTGGTGTAAGTGACTGCCATGCAGCCAACAAACATATGCATGGCCTGAAGCATATTCAAATGCATATCTTGCTTTCTTTCTAAGAAAGAAATATCTTGTTGCACCAGGTCTTTCCTGTGCTTTGCTTTAACACAATGAATAATTCCCAAGTCTAAAGGGTTGGTGCAGTTAGCTGGTAAAAAGATCATCTTTATGTTCCATAAGAATGAAGGCTCTGACGGATGAGCAGCATACCTATCTATCACAGTGCAGTCTTTCTTCCCTGTGATCCCGTTTGGTATCCTGGCTTCGTAGATATTTAACAAATATTTCCGAAGTCATCCATGAACTTTTCTGCACGGAAGTGTACGAATGTTTTTGAAGCACCTGAGATTTTTTAATTTTCCTATGATTAGTAGAGGTAACGTTTCAGTTCTGTCACTATTTGTGTAAAGCAGAGTTGTGAACCTTTGTTTGCTTTTTTTCCCGCCTTGACATTTTTCACCACAAAAAACTGCATAAGTCTTGCTGGGTAACAAGTTGAAGAACACTCCCGTTTCGTCTGCATTGAAGATGTCCTTCGCATTCTAACCAAAGAGGATATTAGGCAAGGCCTCCTTTTTCCAAAACTCAATGCAGTCATCTTTAACATCCGCTTTGCCATGAAAGGTTGTGCTGCTTCTTGAAACGAAAGCCAACCATTTGAAGCGCAAAAGTTGCCCACATGTAAAATTAGTGCTATTTGGCGAGCTTTTTCTTTTAGGATGTTTCCATCGATAGGAACATTGTTGTTTCAAAGAAACTGCACTGTTGTTTTCAATGTCTTGAGTTATTGTAATCTTGTCATGGATGGTAAGCCTCTTCTGTTTAGCAGCCATTTTTTCGAATGAGAAATATAAACCACCACACAAAGACAACACAACTTAACATGCTGCCCGGTGAACTTTAAAATGGAAGCGGAAATCAAACAGAACTCGCAGTCAGAGATACATAAGTTAACAGAGCAGCTAACTTTTGCAGTTTAATGTGAACTAAAGCAGAACATGAAGTGACACGCAGAGGCTAATGAATTTGAAAGCATCCAAAATAGCATAACGTTGCCCATTATAGCAAAGGTAGCGTTAACTGTATTCTGAAAATTTTAATGCACTAAGTACGCAGAAGAAGCTGCGCGATCACAAATTCGAGAAAAATATTTTCGTCAAAAACAGGCTTTATAAAAAGCGGGTTTACACAACATTACACTTATAGGACTTTTGGCAACACTTCCGAAAACATTCTTTAAAAATGGAATTTTGTTAAAAGGGAGCTCGTTAAAACAGGTTCTACAGTATTGTCAATTCTTTACATATTTACTTGAATTACATGGGGCATGTTTCAAAAGAGTGAGTTTGCTTTTATTGAAATTGAACCTCAACCAATTACCAACTGAGTTAAAGTTGGAACACAGTCTTGCTCTATTATTGGTTATTGTGCAGCTGTTCTCACCTTGTGGCACCTCTAGGAAAGTCTTGTTCTTTAGGATGTAGACATTTTCACAAATTGCTCTCTGTTGTCCATCACTCTAGGTAAACATGGCTCTTGTCCTATTTTGTGGTTCTCCTACCAAAAGTGTGCTGCTACTACTGCCAACTTCTCTTCTTGCTTGTATCTTATGTTTTAAAGCTAACTTTTACCCTAATTTTCACTTTCCTTCTCTTTTCCCAAAATAGAATTTGTCAATCTTTATAGTTGATTTGATAGATACCTGATCTTCCTGTTAGTAGTGTGGTATCTTATCTAGAATGGCAACACATACTGGATGAAATATGTATTCTTGGGGACTTTGAAGAATGCCACAGCAGAACAATAACCAATAACAGAGTAAAAACCATGTTCCACCTCCACCATTATATGAGGATGAAAGAAATTAACACTTTTGAAACATGTTCCATATAATTTCAAGTAAGTGACGTAAAGTGTTAATAATTCCAAATCACTTGCTATCTGCATCCTTTCACTAAAGAAAATAAAACCATCATGAAAACTCATCAGGAATTGCTGAATCATTACTCTTTTAGGTTATGAGTAGGAAAGAAATCCTTAACATATAACTGTCATACCATTACAGATGTCCCCTTCTCGTAATGGACGCAGGTCAGGAATACCATGACAGATAACTTCGTTGACAGAAGTACAGCACGAACGAGGAAACTGGTAATAATTAAGTGGGGAAGGATAACATTCCCTGTCCACACAAGCCTCATGCACCACACGATCAATCTCATCTGCTGTCACACCCACAGCCATGACACGAGCAGCCTCGTCCAGAACTTCTCGACCAAGCTGCAGAGAACCAACAGAGCTTCTGTTAATTATTTCACATTATTCAGAAAACTGAGAAACTATCCTACAGCATAAGAACCATCAACCATCTTATCCTGCACTCAAAATCCTTTGTCTTTCATGTCAAAAGCAAAGTGACATAAACCAAATGAAAATATAACAGAATTATTATCGCATTACTTTAATTTCTATGCTTAGATTCATAAAGGTATAATTACAGATCAGTTTTACATCTGCCCATGCTTTACATTTATACTCAATGGTCACAAACATACATCCATGATAACAATGCAATTTGAGTTTCAGTTTAATATTATTAATTTTTGCATTCATTCCTATTTAATGTAAAGTTTTAAACACTTAGTATTAAAACCAGCTCTAATATTCCTTCAGTTTCATAATTTCATTTATATACAAGAATTTATTTCAAGTGGTCAGAGAGCTGACTCTCACCAGAGGTCCCAGGTTCAATTCCCGACTGGGGAGTGGAAATTTTTCTTCAATTAGGACTATTCCCTACCCTCCATAGTGTAAATTAAATTAACTGAGTTTTATCTACAGATGCTCTTTAACTAATATGGTTCTTAGCATCCCATTTTATATTGGAAGTGGAAGACAAGAAATTTTGTTCAGAGGCCACTTTATCAGGCTTGAGGTTCTTTTACATGCCATAAATCTACGACACAGAACCACCGGCTTTACTTCCCTTCCAAAGGAAGCCATGCTAACGATTTTACATCCGAAAAAATCCATCGGCCTCTGCCGGGTTTGAAGCTGCGACCTCAGGAACTAGAACTAGAGATGTAGAAGTGTGGTTGTGAGAGTGAATCTGCATGTGAAAATAAGTTAAAAACAATGAAAACCTACAGTAACCTAACCTAACCTAAAAGTGCAAAGAGTAAAAACACCATAAACTGTTTCAGTCAATACATCACAAATTTCTACTTCCCAGGTGCACACACATGAGGAGCGTCATGGTGATCACAGCCAAATCAAGAAGAAGAAGAAGAAGAAATTCAGGGGCCAAATTGAGTACTCTCTAGTTTGACAGTGTGAGAAAACTAAACCTTTTATTGTGAATGAGACAGTAGTAATAGTAATAGCTTTATTATCATATATGTTTACAGAATTGAGCAATGCTCATAACAGGTGATTCGTCAAAATTCCTAAACTAAAATTAGGAAAAAGTACTAATACGATACAACATGATCAACCTTTGACACTTAAATTAAGTCATAAATTTGTCTATTGTGTAGAATGATGATCCAACAGGTATGCCATTACTGGTGAAATTAAGTTAATTTTGTTTGTATTTTAATCTTTTCTGGTAATTTATTGCAGAATTTGACTGTCATGTGGTAAAAATTGTTCTGATATGTGTTTGCGTTTGTTCTTTGCAAATGTATATTCTGTTCTTTGTCTGTTTTTTAATTATGTATAGTAACACTGGTAATGGAGAGTTCACTTTCGGTGCTGCAGCTACTTTTGAGATGCATTATGCATTTATATATACATGGTAATGTAGGATTTCAATTTTTTTGAAATATGGCTTGCAGAAGGCTCACTGATTTGCTCCAACCATTACTCGTATTATTTCCTTTTGAAATAAAAATAATTTTTTACAATTTGGAGAGTTTACCCATAATAGAATTCCATAATTTAAACATGAATGTACATAAGCAAAGTATGCGTTTTTAAGTATGTTTATAGTTAAATTGGTATTTAATAATCTAGAACTGTTGCAGGCTCTAATAAGTTTGTGTTAGGTGCTCAGTATGTTTATCCTGTTTTAAATTTTTATTGATCCAAATGCCAAGAAAATGTATTTGTTTTGCTTTTGAGATTGTTCTGTCACTGAAAAGTACTACACATTCATCCGTATTATTGTGTTGTGAGAGATGAAAATGCACTGCAACGTCTTATCAGTGTTAAAAGTGGCTTCCAATGATTTTAGGAGCTTTGTTTCTCTGTTAAGGGATCACTGAGCTTGAAAAGTTAACTCAAATGTAGAAAAACATGACTGAACAGAAATTAAATGGATCCATTATGAGTAAACAAAACCAGGGTTTATTTTTACAGAACTGATCCTGATGGAGCACTTAGTCCAAAACTGTCAATTTCTTAAGAAGAGGCAAGGTAGTATCATGAAGGTACCCCAAAGTTATAATGGGCCCAATTCTGTTTCAACTGCGCAGAAGAGAGATATTTTGGCTCTACTTCTGTTCACCAGTTTTTCACAGGTTCTATGAAGAGCTGAAAACCAGTAAAAAAGTTCCAAACATTCTCCCTGATGTCACTGAATCTGAAGAGAAAGGTAATTGAATTTTCTGTTACTGTACACTACTTTGACGTTATCTTCACATACCAGTACTCATCATTATTACTGTAGAACTTAAGTATTAATATAACCTGTGAAAAGCGAGGAAACCCACTTAAAGCTAGTGTAGAATTGGTTATGTTAGTGAAAATTGCTGTATCACATTGATAATAAAGTATAATACTAACAAACTATTAATTTATCAATGCATTAAAAGTTACTAAATGTTATAATAATATGAAAAAATATCTGAAAGTAATTTAATAAGTGATCTTACAAAAAATGTCAAGCTTTAAAATAAAAATATCTCGAAATCCATTATTCTAACTTGTATCTCTTTTCTCAACCACCTGAGATATGACAGTAAATAAGGTTTAAAAATTGCAAAATGGAATCGTTAGAATTTGTAGTAATGAATGGATTAAAATCAGCAAATCTCCCACTATGTTTAAGATATTTTTAGAACTTATCTTAGAAAATTTGAAAAAATCGTGCCAAAAAATGGGAATTCAGATCAGTTATCTATTATTTACAGATGACTAGGCCATAAAAGGGCAAGAAAAACGATGCAGAACATAATGTTTCATAAATTTGCACACACATTTGATAAATATTAATAAAATTCTAGTGGCAACACACTCTAACCTCACTCTTTCAAGATAATTACCTTGAATGCGTTTCGAAGACAAGGTGTAGGCAAGGTAAGAAGTGCTTACCCTGGAAAATTCTGCAAAATTAATTAGATTAAATTAACTTGCAGTACGTGTTATTTTGTTCACCACTTGGCTACTTCAGTGGTCTTGAAATAAGATTTAATTTTATTGTACAATGATATGATCTCATACATTTAATGTGCTCTGTCCACGCAACTGCATTTCATAGCATTTCGGGTTAGCTCGGTTACCATCGACTCAAGGGAAGCAGATGCTTAAGTGCGGGCGAAGTAGAATGAACTTCAAGTCATTTTGCAGTGTAAACAACTAACAATTGCATTTTGAGCGAATATACATACAAGTAACGAGTGATTTTGTACAGTGTTTACCATTATTATTCAATGGCAAGTGTGACATCTTATTCTCACGTTGATATTGTAATGAAAAGAAGCTAGAAACAGTGATGTGTATTGAATTTATTTAAAGGTGAGTCGGAATTGTTACACTAACATCACTTAAGTTTACTCACTTAACATGTTTCGGGAAACAGTTGTTCCCATCCTCAGAAGGTTAATTCGACTGGCCCGTGTTGTTAGTGTTTCCGTTTTTTGGACTGGATCCTGTGGTGGAGAAATGTACTTCCAGAGAGGATTTGGTGGCGGCAAATCAAAATTCATTAGATGTGTGTTGTGTTTTAGAATGGTGATCTTCTCCCATGCATCTAATTCGGCTGCAAATTTGGCTGGTTTGACTAATGTAATATTGGGTTTGATGTTGTGATTAGTGATCCAAAAATGGTGTGAAACTGCAGATTTGTTCATTTGTTTGTATTTAATACATCTCATGTGCTCCTTTAGCCTAGTTTCTAGGTTTCTTTTTGTCTTACCTATGTATACTTTATTGCAATCTGAACAATTGATTTTATAGATTCCAGCTTTTTTGTCTTGTGGAATGGGGTCTTTTAACTTGTTACAAAGTAATTTCTCTATGTTAAATTTGTTCTGTGGAGCTAGGCTGATGTTATGTTTCATGAAAATCTTCTTAAATTTGTGAAATGTTCCTGGGTGGTATGTGAATTTCTTGAACTTTAGCTCTTTATCTTGCTGGCTGAGATTTGTTGTGCATCTGTCGTTTGAATTTTGCAATTTTTTTGTCAATAGTTGTTTTGTTGTACCCATTATGTATTACTGTGTCTACTATATGCTGGTATTCTAACTGGTATTCTTTTTTATTTAAGGGGGTATATACCAGTCTATGTGTTAGGCTGTTTAGTACTGCATGTTTGTGTGTTGTTGGATTGAAACTCTTATTTTTTATGTAATTAGTAGAGTGTGTTGGCTTCCTGTATATGCCAAAGGTTAGGTTCTTTTGTTCTCTGATGATTTTTAGGTCTAAAAATGGTAGCATGCCTTCTTTTTCTATTTCTATGGTGAATTTTATTGATTGGCTCTGTAGGTTTAGTAAGGCTAAGGAGTCTTGTATGAACCTATTAGGGACAACAGCGAAGATGTCGTCAACATATCTGTGCCAAACTTTAAACATGTAAGGAAAGGAAGTTGCTATGTGTGTTTCTAAGTGGCTCATAAATAAATCTGCCAAGAAGGGTGAAAGTGGGTTGCCCATGGTTAGACCAGTTGGTTGTTGATAGAACTTCTTATTGAAACTAAAACAATTTTGTGCAATGCATAAATTGGTAAGTTGTATGAGGTCTTCTATTTCTTCTTCAAGTAGGTTAGCCTGCTGTAGCCATTTCTTTAATTGACGCAGGAGTTGATCTGTAGGGACACTTGGAAATAGTGCAGTGACATCAAAGGAAACTAATCTGTCTTCTGGTTCGAGTTCCAGGGATTTTATCTTCTGTATTAAATCTTCTGAATTCATTATGTTTTTGCTATTGAATTTTGGTAGTGAAGAGAATCTCTGTACTAACCATTTTGCCAGTTTGTAGGTAGGAGAATCAATATTGCTGACGATTGGTCTCATCTTATTACCCGGTTTGTGTATTTTAGGTAGAGCATACATTCTTGGTAAAGTGGGGTGGTCTGGTTTTAATCTAGATTTATCAGTGTCTGTTATAGTTTTGCTCTCCTGGATGGTTTGATTGAAGGCTTTTAAATGTAATTTTAATGGGTCTTCTTGAATTTGTATCTAATTTTCTTGTTGCAGCATATTTTCTACTCTGGCAATATAATCATCTTTTTGCAGTACAACTAGTTTATTTCCCTTGTCAGCTTTTGTGTATACTACTGGTTTTGATTTTAATGTTTTGATCACATGTTTGGTTGGGAAATTGTTATGTTTATCTGCTTGTATTGCTTGGAGAACCATTTCACATTCTTTTTTATAGTGGTTTTACTATTTTCATTTAGGTTGTAAGTAGCAATCTCAATGTCTGCGACTATTTCATCGGTTGTTTTTGTGTAGCCAACACATGTTTTTAGGCCAAGGTTTAATACAGATAATTCTGCTTTGGTGAAAGTTACATTTGAAAGATTAATTACGTCTGGGTATGAAGTCGTTTTTTTCATTTTTTAGGTTACTTCTTTACCAAGAATGTATGCTCTACCTAAAATACACAAACCGGGTAATAAGATGAGACCAATCGTCAGCAATATTGATTCTCCTACCTACAAACTGGCAAAATGGTTAGTACAGAGATTCTCTTCACTACCAAAATTCAATAGCAAAAACATAATGAATTCAGAAGATTTAATACAGAAGATAAAATCCCTGGAACTCGAACCAGAAGACAGATTAGTTTCCTTTGATGTCACTGCACTATTTCCAAGTGTCCCTACAGATCAACTCCTGCGTCAATTAAAGAAATGGCTACAGCAGGCTAACCTACTTGAAGAAGAAATAGAAGACCTCATACAACTTACCAATTTATGCATTGCACAAAATTGTTTTAGTTTCAATAAGAAGTTCTATCAACAACCAACTGGTCTAACCATGGGCAACCCACTTTCACCCTTCTTGGCAGATTTATTTATGAGCCACTTAGAAACACACATAACAACTTCCTTTCCATACATGTTTAAAGTTTGGCACAGATATGTTGACGACATCTTCACTGTTGTCCCTA
Organism: Deroplatys truncata; assembly: GCA_030765065.1. Classification (NCBI taxonomy): domain Eukaryota; kingdom Metazoa; phylum Arthropoda; class Insecta; order Mantodea; family Mantidae; genus Deroplatys; species Deroplatys truncata. The sequence goes on from CM060979.1 coordinate 93,746,921, forward strand.
ACAGGTTCATACAAGACTCCTTAGCCTTACTAAACCTACAGAACCAATCAATAAAATTCACCATAGAAATAGAAAAAGAAGGCATGCTACCATTTTTAGACCTAAAAATCATCAGAGAACAAAAGAACCTAACCTTTGGCATATACAGGAAGCCAACACACTCTACTAATTACATAAAAAATAAGAGTTTCAATCCAACCACACACAAACATGCAGTACTAAACAGCCTAACACATAGACTGGTATATACCCCCTTAAATAAAAAAGAATACCAGTTAGAATACCAGCATATAGTAGACACAGCAATACATAATGGGTACAACAAAACAACTATTGACAAAAAAATTGCAAAATTCAAACGACAGATGCACAACAAATCTCAGCCAGCAAGATAAAGAGCTAAAGTTCAAGAAATTCACATACCACCCAGGAACATTTCACAAATTTAAGAAGATTTTCATGAAACATAACATCAGCCTAGCTCCACAGAACAAATTTAACATAGAGAAATTACTTTGTAACAAGTTAAAAGACCCCATTCCACAAGACAAAAAAGCTGGAATCTATAAAATCAATTGTTCAGATTGCAATAAAGTATACATAGGTAAGACAAAAAGAAACCTAGAAACTAGGCTAAAGGAGCACATGAGATGTATTAAATACAAACAAATGGACAAATCTGCAGTTTCACACCATTTTTGGATCACTAATCACAACATCAAACCCAATATTACATTAGTCAAACCAGCCAAATTTGCAGCCGAATTAGATGCATGGGAGAAGATCACCATTCTAAAACACAACACACATCTAATGAATTTTGATTTGCCGCCACCAAATCCTCTCTGGAAGTACATTTCTCCACCACAAGATGCCACCACAGGATCCAGTCCAAAAAACGGAAACACCAACAACACGGGCCAGTCGAATTAACCTTCTGAGGATGGGAACAACTGTTTCCCGAAACATGTTAAGTGAGTAAACTTAAGTGATGTTAGTGTAACAATTCCGACTCACCTTTAAATAAAATCTTATTCTCAGTTCGTTTATGTTTAATTTTCTTATATTTTTAGTGGCGTGTCAGAACGAAATTATCCTCTATTAAATATAAGGTAAGCATTTTCAACACGTGCGTACGCTACTGGTTGGACTACAAAACGTGGGGAGGAAAGATAGAATCTTTGCTTTCGTCGGAGAACAGAAGTACAGATGCGGATGACTGCATAGTGTGCAATGTTATATCGCGAAGTTTTTCTTCTCGAAACTATGCAGAAAAGATTAAAATTGTGTAGGAAGGAAGACAGACCAAAGCCTGGCCTAAACATTACTACTGCAATGAAAAGCTGTGTACGAAAATTCAATTCACAACTATATATTACTAATCAATGGCTTACCGGCTGTCCGCACAAACATGCTGTTGGTGTTGTCTCCTGTTTGCTAATGACAAAAATGTGTGGTCTATGGCTGGTTCAGTGATATGGAGAATATCATAAAGCAATTAAAAAACGTAGTTTGACTAGTACTCATCTCCAAACCATAATTCTGCTTAAAACATTTGGTAAATCCAGAATAGACCACTTGCTGGATATTCAGAAGAAAGCATTTGGCAGAAAGAATCTATGAATACAGAAAATAACTTCTGTCATTGTTTGAAACTATTGCCAATGCAGATGAAAAGTTGGATCAAGATATTCTGCTGCATGAGGTTTTATGAGCACAATGGAGAATTTCTACTACAGATGTTTTGCTATAATATTCCCTACCACTGATACTCTATATATTCTCCAAGCAACGTCATCTGATATTGGATATTGCTTATTGAAAGTTAAGGATTTTCGGACAGCCTTGGAAGAGAAGCGCAATTCCTTCGATGAAGTATGGGATAAAATCCAAGAAGATATTGGTGATCAAGAACCAGCTACGAAGTGCCACACGGGCAGTGATTGTTTGAACAGGAAACTACACTACAAACGTTTGTATTGTGAGGTTAGGGATACACTTTTACTTCATCTCAGACAAAGATTTGGTAATATTGAGTCTCTGCATTTTCTGGAATTGTTAAATTTTAAGAATTTCATCAAATACAAGTCAAAAGTACTGCACACGGTGCATATGTGCCCATTGCAGTGGTGTGATCAAGTTGAGAGTCAGACTTTAGGCTTGATGGTTGCATACGTGTTTGCAGGTTCGCTTGGCTGTCATTAGTAATTCAGTTTCAAAATGGAAGCTGAAATCAAATCAGGTCTGATTACACATAGTGACCAGCATTCCTACACCAAAATCTAATCCTGTGGAAAGAACCCAATTGAAATTTACAACGCTTTGAGAGAGATGTGTGGGAATAGTGTAGTGGATCGTAGCACACTATCACGGTGGTCTGGTCGTTTCTGTGAAAGTCGGGTAAGCATTGAGGGACAACCCGAGAAGTGGAAGGCCATCAACTGCAATAGACTACACCTCTCAGATTATTGTTAATGACATTCTGAGAGAGGGCCAATGAAAAACATGAGGCCAGAATGTCTATCATTTGCGGGTGTATTACTTATAAAGTTTGTGTATAACCCACGTTGTTTGTGTATGTGTGTTTACTCAACGTGTTGAAGCCATCTTGTGACGTCATTCATTTTTTAGGTTTGTTAGCTCCAACTGGTGTTAGCAATTTGCGGCAGTATTAGTTTTTTTGTTTAAAAAAAAATGCTAGTTATTTTATTTAATTTTGGTTCTTTGTCCTCCGGCTAGCTATTATCTTTTTCTTGGGTCGAGCACTTCTCTTTATACAGGTTGTGTAAACGGAAAGGAATCTTTTATCCAAAGATAACACTGATGAAGAAATTTGTTTTACACTTTTACTGTCGAACACGTTAACTATCACATTTACACATTGATCTTGACACTCGCCAAACTGAAACTGTTATAATAACTTCATTACTGATAATTCTTAATTCGCGTACTTCAACTTTTTGTATAATTAACTTTATAACACTTGAGATTTCATAACTCTGTTACGCGTAACCTGCAAATTGATATCCGAAGTGTGCCGTACAAATACTTTCCACGAACTGACGGGAATGCGACGTGTAGTGTACAAAGAATTTTGATGAACTGACGGGGTCTACCTCTAACCCACTCTTTTTATACTCCTTCACCCAGATATGCCTAAAGATTATAACTGAACTGCAATTGGCTAATAAAATGCGCCAACATTAGCGTCTATTTTTATATCCAATGAAAATTATGAATACATATGCTCTAGGGAAACGTTCCAGAAGATTCTAAACGCGCCAACATTACGTAACTTCCTCGTTTCCAATAATGATAAACAGCTCACCCCCTCGCTGCATTATTGCACGCTATTATTGTCAGTTTCAGTAAGGCAGTATAAACTTACTTCCCAACAATAATTACAATCAACAAACATCTCAAATCAATGTCACATAAAAATGCATATTCATATTACAATCATTATTTACATTTAAGTAATTTGTGATAAAAATTACTGCATCATATGCCCCACTAGAAACATAATTATAAATATTTACAACTTGATTGGAAATTTTATAATTGGGTTTTTAGTCTCCTAAATCTTGGAACACACGCTATCACTTTCACTTAACACATCACACGCATTTAACACACGACATATGTTTTTTTTTTTTTCTTTTCTCGCCACTACTTACTGGCTCTGGTTTAATGTTTTTAGACATTAATCTGACATCACAATTTTTATAGCAAATACTGTACCCTGAATTATTTAGTTACTGTTACAAATTGGTTTACTTTCTTATATTGTTGACAAAAATTTATCAATTCAAGAATTTTTTTTGTAATTATTAAACATATTTACCAAAATATTCACCCTTTACATAAATATATTTACATATCTTAAATCTAGGCACTGTTTCACATGTTCTGTTTGCTACATAAATATTTGTTTTAATGACTTTTACCCCATTTTTGTTGTTTTGTACTGTATATTTACAATACTCTTGGAATTATCTCTACGTACTTTTACTTTTATATCACATTAAGTTTCAATTTTTACATTTTTAATTTCAAATACTGTTACAGTTACTAAAAAAAATGTTAATTTTCCTTTCCTTTTTTTTTTTTTTTTTTTTTTTTTTTAACATTTAATTTTTGTCCTGAATTTATTTCTCTTTTCAAATGACATATATAAATAATTAACCCTCTTACGTTCCAATACATTTCTCTGCAGGTCATCTTTAACTATACAGCATTTACTTTACATCTAATTGCTATTCACTCTCCTGGATCAAATTGTCTGTGGCTAAAACAAAACTCGTAGCTGTATCCTAACCTTCAAAAATTTGTTCATGAATAACCTCTTGTATTCATATGAAATTTCGTCCCATGATACCATTTGAAAACAATCTAAAGTTTCCTGAACAACACATCTTTTAACAACTGTCATTTTCAATTCTTCTACTGTCTCTTTAATTTGAGAGTACTCTGACAAATCTGTACTAAACTGTACTGGACTGGAGTTTTCATTCTGAACAGCTTGGTACTTGTTAATTTCAGAAGTTAGCTTTCGATTATTTACAGGCAAAACTTTAACTTCTTCGTACAATTTATTTCTTTGCATTTCTGATTCTTTCTGAATTTCTGATATCTCCCCTCTGAAATTATCTTGCGCCTGATTCACATCTACATTCATAACCTCTTTTATCTCTCTTAGCTCACTTGAAATGATACTCATTCTACTACCTAACTCTGTACATTCTACATCAACATGTTCACTTTTAGTATTAACCTCACTTTTTTTGTTACTTATTTCCCTGCTCATGTCTAGCATTTTCTTTGAAACTTCTCCTATCTCACTTGCTATTACTTCCTCATTTTCATCTCTCATTTTTGGCATACTACTATCTAGCTTCATAACTTTCTTTTCAATTTCTTCACTGCTTTGATCTACTTTTTGCTCTAATATCTCATTACTCCTACCAATATTTTCCATTAATTTCCTATGATCTTTTTTTATAGCTTCTCTCAATTCCATATGACTCTTTTGCATATCTTCCCTGTTTTGATCTATTTTCTTTTCTAATTTCTCATTGTTCTTACAAATTTCTTCCCTTAACTGATCTGTAATACTCTTACCAATATCTTCCCTTAATTTCTCATTATTCTGAGTTAGTTTTTGTTCTAAACTCCTATCAATATCTTCCCTCAATTTCTCATTATTCTGAGTTAGTTTTTGTTCTAAACTCCTATCAAAATCTTCCCTTAATTTCTCTATATTCTTTTCCATATTCTCATTAGTCTTTTTCATATCTTCTCTTAATTCCCTACTCATATTTCTCAGCATTTCCATCATCATACTAGCATCAAGATTAACATTTCCTGCTATTCTATTCTGACTTTCTGCACTAACATTTCCACCCTCAAATCCTACATTGTTTGAGCTATTTTCTGTAACCTGTATTGAATTACAGCTAACTGTTACACTATCCCCCTCCATAATTATTTCTTCAGTATTCTTAGTAGACATTGTTTTCTTAATCCTACCACTTCTTAATAACATTTAAATTCTCACAATTCTTTTTTTTAGGATAAAAAAAATTTACAATTTTCTAACCTTTCTGATGCTATCTGCTGTTACTTTGATGTCCAGCTTCCTGCCCCTCTCTCCTAGGTTTGTATGTCACTTCTGCGTCGTATCATGATGAATCTACGTCGTTTTGGTGTTCCGTATTTGAATTCCCCTGTTGCCTTTTAATCTCGGAATTACGATGTCCAATCATCCGCGTAGTCTGTCATTCCTATAGTTGTTTCTGGAATCTGCGTCTTGTAGTTCAGTTCACTGCTCTATTCGCTCCACGTCCTGATTCATTCTGCTCTTTGCTGGTCATTATGCTCCTTTCCTGGTCATCGTGTTCCTTTCCTGGTCATCGTGTTCCTTTCCTGGTCATCGTGCTCCACGTTCTGGGCGCCAATTTGCAGGTGTATTATTTATAACCCACGTTGTGGTAGCCAATTTGAAGTAACATTATTTGTATATGTTTGTATTTGTTAGCCCCACATTTGGGAGCCAATTTGCGGTGGTATTACTTATATTATTTGTGTTTACTTCACGCGTGGAACCATCTTGTGACGTGATTCATTTGTTCGGTCTGTTAGCTCCATCTGGTGTTAGCAATTTGCGGCAGTATTAGTTTTTTTGTTTAAAAAAAATGCTAGTTATTTTATTTAATTTTGATTCTTTGTCCTCCGGCTAGCTATTATCTTTTTCTTGGGTCGAGCACTTCTCTTTATACAGGTTGTGTAAACGGAAAGGAATCTTTTATCCAAAGATAACACTGATGAAGATATTTGTTTTACACTTTTACTGTCGAACACGTTAACTATCACATTTACACATTGATCTTGACACTCGCCAAACTGAAACTGTTATAATAACTTCATTACTGATAATTCTTAATTCGCGTACTTCAACTTTTTGTATAATTAACTTTATAACACTTGAGATTTCATAATTCTGTTACGCGTAACCTGCAAATTGATATCCGAAGTGTGCCGTACAAATACTTTCCACGAACTGACGGGAATGCGACGTGTAGTGTACAAAGAATTTTGATGAACTGACGGGGTCTACCTCTAACCTACTCTTTTTATACTCCTTCACCCAGATATGCCTAAAGATTATAACTGAACTGCAATTGGCTAATAAAACGCGCCAACATTAGCGTCTATTTTTATATCCAATGAAAATTATGAATACATATGCTCTAGGGAAACGTTCCTGAAGATTCTAAACGCGCCAACATTACGTAACTTCCTCGTTTCCAATAATGATAAACAGCTCACCCCCTCGCTGCATTATTGCACGCTATTATTGTCAGTTTCAGTAAGGCAGTATAAACTTACTTCACAACAATAATTACAATCAACAAACATCTCAAATCAATGTCACATAAAAATGCATATTCATATTACAATCATTATTTACATTTAAGTAATTTGTATACAAATTACTGCATCACGTTTCCGTTTACAGAATCACTACTGAAAAGTTAAAGATGAGAAAAGTTGCTGCCAGTTGGGTTCCGCATATTCCGAGTGAAGAGCAGAAAGCAGGTTGCAAGAGAATCGCAGAAGAATTGCTTCAACATTATCAAACAGAAGGACAACAGTTTCTGAAAAGGATTGTTTCACTTGATGAAATGTGGATATGAGATTTTGAGCCAGAACTGAAGTCTCAGTCGTCACAATGGAAAAGTTCCGACTCTCCACGCCCGAAAAATTCCGCTGCAAACAATCAAAGGTGAAACTGATGTTCTTTGCATATGACATGAATGGAGTCATAGCTACAAATAGTGCCCCAGGGGGGTCTGTAACAGTCGCATACTACAAGCTGTTTCTGCAAAATGTTTTGCACCCAAAAATTTGCCAAAGAAGGCCCGACATGCTTGCAGCTGATGTCCTCATTTTACACGGTAATGCAAGACCACATATTTCCCTACCAGCAAGAGAAACACTCGACAAATATGGAAGGGAAATACTTCCCCACCCACCATACAGTCCTGATATAAGCCCACCAAATTTTTATTTTTTCTTATATTGAAGGAACCACTCCGTGGAAAATGTTTTGATACAATTGATGAAGCTTCCAGTGAGGTGACACAAGTAATCAGACAGCTCACAGCTCAACAATGAAGGTGTCCTATCCAGAATACAGAATTTGCCAAAATGTTGGGAAGCTGTCATAAGCAAGAATGAAAATTATACTGAAGGCCTGTAAAGGTATTTTGTAAAATAAATTATTTTCTTTACCTCTATCTTACACTGTGTAGAACTTTTGAAATGACCCTTGTATATTCCAATAATGTCACATTTGAAGTCTCACCTTACATGCTACCCTCATTCCCTCTATTTCTTCATCAGTTAGAGCTCGTATTTGGGCACTACCACGTACAGCCTGCTCAGACACAGGTATACCCTCAGGGTGGTCTGCATAGTCAGGTCTTGGAATGTGTGCAGGCACAGTTCGACGGGGTCCCTGAGGATATGGTCTCAACTTTCCTGAACAAGAAATCAGAAAATTATGCAAATGTAAAAGGCATCACAAAACAAAGATTCCAAAGGTGCTTCTTCCACAATTCAAATCTCAACAAAACAAAATATTATAGACCTCTAGAGTAGAGAAAGCACACAAAGGCAAGTGAAAGTAGCTTGTGCAGTTGCACTGCTATGAGTCACGTGAACTGCCAGCGAATAGTAAGTGAGAATGAGACAGACAGTGCACTGTCACTGTCTCTCTCTGTGCAGTGAGTTTCTCCAACCACCTCCATGTATACTCCTGACTAAATATGATCTGACCATTTCATTATTATTTGAATGAACACAACTGGTCAAAATGCAAAAAATAGTATTAAAGTACCTTCTGCAAAACATAATAATTTTTTAAACAAGTAGTATTTACTCTTTTAGTAACATTAAAACAATAATTAACAAGGTAAAAACAAAACTATCATTTTAGTAGTGCACATCATAGTTCCATGCATATCATTAAATATTCAGAGCAGAGCGTTTAAACCTGTTCAATACCATAAACTGAATATCTCAACTGCTGCCAGAAAAGTAAACACTGGCCTCCCTTCTTTTAAAAAGCTGAGGAACTTGTCCTATATAGACAGACATCGTTTACATCAATATTAATTTTTGTTAGTACACATACTACTGTCCATTCCAAACCAGAGTGCCTTGCCTTTCACTGAAAACAAACTCTTTGTATTATCCGCGCGAAAGTAGTTCGCAATCCCCGCCCATAATGGCTGCTTGTTCCCCTCCCACGTGCTTGTTGAACACTATTTAATCTATAAAAAGGCACCCTGCGTGAGAATTATAGTTCAAAATGCAACCTGAGGTAAACAATCGATTTTATAAGTATGCGGCAATGAACATTTTACTTACGTTAATCACAATCCTCGGGCAAAAGTGCAACACCCAAATCCGAATCCTCCGAAGATGACTCAGCTGCCATATTGAAATCAGAACTATTCTCTAAAATAATGACAAGCTTATCCACAATTCCACAGCGCTGTCGCACTTAAAACAAGTTCCCACATTTTATCCTCTTCTATGTTGTATTATGTCTGTTTATATTCCATGCTCGCTTTCATTACACTTCTCACTGAAACGCCTGTAAAATCCGACATTAGTTTCGTAATATGCAATAATGCAAGTGTCGGGTATTTTTGTAATATGTAGTGAGTTGAATATATGAAGTATTGTTTGTTTTTAGCCACTTTTTAACTGTTTCCCGCTTCTGTGTTTGAACAGTTTATTCGCACTACACGCACCTTACTCTGCCATATGAGCTCAAATACCAACGGACTAAATCACAAGCTTTGACCTGAACTCAGCATGTGTGTGTTAGTGTATTATGAATGACTGTTTGCTTATCATATATCCTGTGTTACGCAAAGTGTTTATTCAGTACTCAGATAGCACCTCTGGGAATTCATTGCTGCATTTCTTGTGTATGTAAGAGATTGGCAATCGTGCATTTGGTTGGTATTAACAAGCAAGATGCTCTCGGCGTTAGCGCAATAGCAGGCGAAAATCATATTTTGTAATCTCTTAACAGCTGATATATATCCATTACCTTTAAAGATGAGTTCTTATGATAACAGCAATAAAATGTGCAGCTCTATACCTTTCCAGCTCTAGTGTTTCATAATACAATACATGTATTAAGGAACTACTTACATTGGCGTAAGAGTATATTCTTGGGTTCGTGACAAGCCGAAGGACGTGCTTCTGTTTACTTCAGAGGGAACTCTGGTTTGGAATGGACAATAGTTATAGTAATGGGCCTTTCACAATTAAAACTTTATTAGTTATCACAAAACATAAAATGCATAATGACTAAGTGATTATTCATAATGAAAATTTCCTATATACACAAAGGCTTATAGTTTCTTACTTAATTTAATATTAATATGTTTCTGCAAACGAATACTGCTATTACCAGAAGCATGTTACTGATTTTTAAATTAAACAATGCCAATTAGTTTTTATTATTTATAAAAATTCTCCAGGAATTTTATTTTTCATAAACTGTTCAAGGCTGCTTTGTTTTCTTACACATTTGTAACTTGGCATATGTTCAAAGCATAAAGTTAACAAGCTTATGTTCATGTCCATTTCACCATTTTATGTTAACAAAAATAATCAGGAATGTTTTACACTAGATAATATGATCATTAGCTTTTATGTGAAGTTCATGTTTACAATAGATTTCCATTGTGAATAGTCCTTAATTGTTCAGAACTTCAAGTTCTATTTAACATTTAAGTCTTTGCCTGGCATATACCAGAAATGCTATCTATAGATAATCACAATCTTCTGGAAGTTTCTTTTCCCCCTGCCTCGAGAACATGTGTCCAGATAGTTATAGAATGTTTTGTGGAAGATTCCATTGGCTATATAAGCAAGCATTCTTGCAAGAGGAGTCAACGAGTTGGTAGTGAGCAAGTAAGCGAGTTTGTAAGCACGTTTCTGCTGCGGTATCAGGTGCAGTTCTCTGATCAAATTGGAGACAACTGTTGAGACGTGCAGCGAAAGCTACTGCAAAGCTAGAGATTGTAGAAGTCTTGTGTTTGACACCCCAGTGAGTGAACTGTCGAAAAAGAGAAAGTAAAGTGATGGGGAAACTAAACTAGTTCACATTTCCAGTGAAAGATGAACCAGATCAAAATAGTGATAGTGAGAACTGAGAGCAATGACAGCTGAAAAACTGGACAATCATAATATACAGAGACTTAAAAAGGTCTGTGTAATATATTTATGCAACAAGGTGTTAATTTTTCCCAAAAAGGGTGTTATTTTTTTCACAAATGTGGCGTTATTTTTCATATAGTCAAAACATACTGGAATTAATGTTGTTAAGGAAATCAACAAATCCTTGGACATCCTGAAAAGATGAATGTTAGTTAACTTTAGGCTGTATGCACCTCGGGTTCCTTTGAGCAACATTTCACCTATTTCATTCATAATCCAAAATGACCTATACAATTAAAGGAAAACATTACACCAATAAAAAACCAAAACCTAAAAAAAAAAAATCTGATGTGTTACACTCACATGACTTTCTCTACTCTTGTACAAACTATTTTTACAAAAGCTTATTCTCCATATGCTTCATGTTAATTGAGATATCGAGATGTCAATCTTATTGGTAATTTTCTTGTAGATGCAAGGGGAATATGGTAGATTTTAAGCGATAGTCAAATATTTTAACACTGGTTCTATGTGGCGCATTCCATTCTCTTTGCATGTCCAGGACATAAAAAAAATGAATAACGAATTTGAGAAAAAGTATAAGTATTGAAAAATTTAAGGGAACGACAAGCAATATCTCGAAAACGGTTCACTCAACAAAAGGAATGTATATGACATAAATTGTGTATTTTAAGGCGATCTACATTTTTTGTGTAGTAAAATTTTGTCTATCTCTTATGGTTTACCAGTTATGCAAAAGTCGTTCACAATGAAGAATACTTTTGGAGACATTCCCAGAAAATTCGAGATATACATTTCATTTCTCATGACAATATCTTAAACATATGATATTTAAATCAAAATCGTTAAGAGCCATTTTTGAGAAAATTAAAATTTTCAAAAAATGTTCCATGTAAAGGGTAGTTTGGGGTGGGGGGATTTTCTTGAAAACCTTCGCGTCGCATCTCTGGAAGAAACTGAACCTAAATACCAAGTTTGGTGTTTATCCGACTGTTTGTTTCTGAGTTATGCTGTTCACAGACACACACACAGACATGTTTCCAAAAATGCTTTTTTTGGATTCAGGGGGTCTCAAAACATGTATTTCCAGTGAAATCTCGGTATCGAATTTTTGGGTGGAATACAATACTTCCCCTACTTACTATACGTAGTAGAGAAAGTAAAAGTAAAAAAAAAACACAATAAACTACTTGGACCATTAAAATATTATAAATGGGCAAATTACTTAAATTTCTAAAATTTCCATACACCTCAAGTTATAATAGAATGGGATGTGATGTGATGATAAATTCAAACTGAACAAATTTCATTCAACATGGATCCTTGTACTCCCGTATTCATTTTATAGAGTTTATATTAAACTGAAAAATGTTAGCTTAAAAATTCTACAATATAAATTATCTTCCTTATTAAAACGGGATGCATGTTAAGAAAGCTGAAACTAACCTACAACAAACTTATGTAAGCTTGAAAATACTTCTGAAATAAATGAACTTGGACATGGAGTGATTTTGTGCAGATTTTAATGCCACTACAACAATTCCCAATGTTCGCTGTATCTTACTGCAAACATAATCTGCCATAGGACAGAAAACAAGCAGCAATTATAATAAGTATTTGCAACACACATGTGTTCTAAACATTACATTAATTATTCACAAGAGTAATATAGGACAAGTGGCAAGCACATACATATCTCTCTCTTTCTGTATATCCATCGGCCTTTACACATAATACTATATTTCCATTTTTATTGTGCAGCTGGCAATTTAATTTCCAACAAGTATTTCACTACCCTTCTTGCCGTTTCATTTGGTTTGCCCCAGCAAAAGTTCCTGAAGTTTGAGCACGCACATTAAGTATGTCTAAAGGCAGTGCATTCCAACAAACTCTGCATGCATATACTGCACTCAGGGATTCCAATAAATTTCTGATACCGCCATATCAGCGCATAGGTACTAGCAAATACCAATTCTGACCAGCAACCAATGCCAAAACAATACGTGCACATTAGGCTATCACAGACCATGCGTGAACTGACCACAAACTCATAGATTGGTATGTTGGTAGGAACCCAATAAGTTTGTTCCAACATGCAGTTTGTGCCATCCCTATGGCAAGCATTTAACCATAGGCATGCGTGCGTAGTAATCTCAAAGCCACTCAAACAATTTTGATAATTCTTTCCCATTGATAAGCCTCACTTTCTGATTGGCATGGAGCTATAAAACACCCGATCAGCAACAATCTAAAGATTTTATGTGAATCCTCACCTTTACTCCTCATAATTGCAATTTCATACAGCCCCAACTATTACTGGAAAAATCTTGATATTCAGGCAAAAGAATGTGATAATCGCCAGAATGTCCAACTTCCTCCCTCGAAAGTCTTCCAAGTACCAGAAAAGCTGCACAGCTTACATACCCTTTGGCAATGGTCAGAACTTTCTTATATAATTACAGGAACTGTAATTTTAAACATCTGCACCTTCTCTTTGATCCCATAGCTATTTAATCAAATAAAAGCTACATAGCTTTCCATAACATAGAACCCTTTTCCTAAATATTGAAACAGAAGTGAAGCTGGTGAGTATGAACATTCCCCACTTTCAGCCAACAGGTTAACTGCTTTGGTAAAGATATGGTCTGCGACCATCAAGGAAAATGATCTAAGACAATTATAAAATATCGGTTGATTGATATCTTATGATAGCTGGACACAATTTTCTCTCTTTATACATTTAGCATACCCTGCTAAAAAAGATTCATTACAATAATACAAAGGCAATAAAGCAAAAAGTTTCTTAAAGAGTATTTTTAAAAGATTTGGGCATTGATATCCCATATATACATTATATCATAAGCAGATTCAATTCCATTTTGCTTTCTGTGTCTTTTATTCGTTGCTAATTATATAGAGCTTTAAATGAAATAACCACTGTGCTTGTCCTTTTTTATATCCTTTTCTGTGGAGTAACACTGTTTTCGACTCCATGATGCTGTCAACGAAATGTCAGCCTTGTTCCCAAGATGTTCTTTTATAACTTCTGTGTTTTTATATTCTTAGAACATAGGCTTTCTAAATCTTTTCAGTATTTTAGTCATTCTGAATTTAATTTAGGTATTTTATAACCCATATCCATCAGAAAAAATAGAGCTTTTCAATGATAAGAATTATCAAAATCAGTTGAGTGATTTTCGAGATTATCCTACATATATGCACCTACACACACACATACAAATTCTCTCTCTTTATTATAACTACTAGTATTGATTATTGTTCATGGCCTGTAACTTTGTGCACATTGTCAATTAATGAAAACTGCTTCAGGAGTGCATAACAAACCTGTGAATCTATAGTGAGGCCAAGGATCATAGTCAGCTTTTTCATCCTTACCATCCACAGCTTCACCCTCTGGAATACAAACAAAATATTGCCAATTACTACAATGCACAAAACTTAATTAAAGTGGAAGAGATTTATTTCTTAGCCTTAATGTCTACAGTCTGTACTAACAAGATTTAACTAGAGTAATAAGCTTTGGTATGAACAGCTTCTAGAATACTGAATACAGAGTTTCATGTTGAAGCCGTTTCCAGCACCTCGATGGTCGCCAAATTTTATGACGAATGCAGTTATCACCTTTTGACACTGTCTTCAATAGATGCTGTTGATTCTGCTGCCAGCTGCTACAGTAATTGCTACGAGATCTTTCTCTCAGGGTATATATGGGTGTAGTTTGAAAGGACCTCAGTTTAAACTGACTGAAAAATTTAACGTGATGTAATACTTGAGCTATTGAAGCAAGCTGCCAACCGTTTGAAGATAAAGAATGAAATTGATTATGAAACGTAGCATTCAAAACTATAACAATTGAATAATTATACCTGCTAACATCTGCAATATCAATTTTATGGTTTGAAATAACTGTTTCTGCAAGAAAAGAAATTAGAAGTATAATTGCCACGAGTCACTAAAATGCTTACCGGCAAAACCCCATGTGGCTACCACTAAGTAACTGATAACCCAGCGTGAACATAGGCGCTACAAACTTCCGGTCACCATAAAAACTGTAAGCCCCTAAGGCTGTGCATGAAAGAAAAGGACACTAATTTTAACAATACATGCTCTTTTATTGCTTAAGCTCCACCTATCTGGCTACCCTTACCGTCTCTTCTCACGCAGCCCAAACTTAAAAGTCCTATACATATCTGAACTATTTCTATGTGGAACTTCACCAAATCTTAGAATTTCATTCCCTTGCTAATTTACAGAATTCTGGCCTATAAGACTGTTGAATCACACAGAACTTAATTCTATCTGCATTCCAGGAACTTTATACTTTACACGTTCACTACTCGTGCTGTTAATAATGACTCTTCTTAACAAGACTCGCTGGTACCCTTTTTTTCTTTCTTCAGACTAAAATTTCAACTCAAGCTTAATACATCATACTGATTTAATATATAGAAACTATTTATTGCAATTACTTCTCTATTATCATTTCTTAATGTAATTATTTATATCTTTCCGTCAATAATTACGGTATTAAAATTCCCCGTTATATTAATTTATTATTCGCAATAATATAAGAATGTACACATTACCTGAATAAAATTTTAACTAAGTTAAAGTCTGATCCTCAGTGTCGGCAACTCTTTCAATTTTGTAACACTAACGCTTACATACAAATATTTCATTTACAATTAATATTCCTCATATACAGCACTCTTAGAGTAAACAAGTACTCTTCATAGTATTTTTACTGTGCTAGTTTTCTTTACATTGTTAATTTCTCTTCTGAATTTACATAAATTTCCAACAGTTGTTTTCTTTGTATTTGGCTTTCATCTTTCTTTGGTATTTTGGTTGAAGCACTGGCTTTAATGTTTGTTAAGTTCACTGCACTTTACTTTCACTGTTTTCTACTTAATACTAAGTTCTTACAATTTTGTATATTTACAATTTTCCGACTCTTGCCTTCCATGTCATACATATTTATTATAATCTATAAACAAAATTACACATGCAATTTTAATTTACCAAAAGCTAGAATTACTTGACTGCAACCTACTATTTGCACCTATTCCTATTGAACTATTATTTACATTTCTATTTTCACTCATCTGATTCTGGCTACTTCCTACTATTTTTCCCATCACTTCAGTTGCTTCTGCCCTATCAATTTTTATCCTCTTGACTAGGCGATCTAGGTCAAAACTCATAATTATTTTCCAATCTCAATATTCATTGCCTGAATTATGTCTACCTCTAAACTGTTGATTTCCTCCTCTAGGTCTACCACATTTTCCCATATTTATATCAACACAAACAAACTTTCTATATAATTTTAAAACTTTCACATCAATGTTACTAGCTTATCCATATTTTATATTAGTCTATTTCTATTGTCTGAGTTTCTATTTTGTTGTTTCTATCAAAACAAATTCTGTTCCTGTTTTCCCACTGTGCTGGTTCTAATCTAGGAACTGGAACTCATATCTATTCCTAACGTAATTTTGATTTCCATTTCTATGAAACTGTGCCCCTTACCCAAAGAAATGTGGACCTTCCATTGTGTTCCTTGCTTGAGTTTTGTACTTCTGTTTGTTACTCTCTAGTGCTATCAGCAAATCAATCATTTCTGGTATGTTACTGGGCTTTGCTATTACTAGATAGTGTTGAATAGTTTCTGGAAAATGTGTTGTGACAAATTTATGAGATCTTGATCATTTATGGTGGATCTAACATATTCAATTTGCCTGTTACTTTCATAAAATAATTAGCCACTAAATAGTCAGTTCTCTGGTTATATTTTCCACTACTTGACACTAATCTAATTCTTGCTTGCCTATTTGCTCTGCAATTTCTACTCCTGGACATATTTGTAAAGGCCCTGAAGTCACTGTAATCTCCTACAATTATATCTAGCCAAGCTGCTGCATTTCCCTTAAAGCATTTCCTAACTATTGTCATTTTGTACTCCTCCAGTATAAATTTTACAGTGAAATATTCCTGCAATTCTTGAATAAAAGATTTTGAATTCTCTGAGTCCATATTTTCAAAAGTTGGTGGTGCCATTTCGCTTAAAATATGATTAGGCCAATATATATTGTGGTTCTGATCTCCATTTCTCTGTACATTAATTCATCTCTATTCACCCTAAAAGTGCTTGCACCTACATTAGACGAGATGTCCAATAACACATTTTGTATTGCTTTGTCTTGTGCTGCTAGTTCGTTTACATTACTTCAATTTTAAATTGTACATTGCTGTTGATTTTCTAGTTTCTTTCCTGGTTCCGGTTGAGTATTTTCTAATTTCTGATTATTTTCCTCCAATTTCTTTCCTAGCTCTTGTTGACTATTTTCAAACCTCTGATTATCGCGCTTCATCTTTTCCCTCTTACTTTTACATTTCAATTTCCATCTCTGCCATTAAATCGCTTCCTCTCATTCCTGAATTATTTACTTTTTTCCCTGGCTTCTATTGTTTCCTGTTCTTTTTCTATGCTATTCTGCACATTTCAATTATTTCCTCCCTATTTCCGTTGCTCTATTCTATACAATTTCATGCCTACTATTACTCTCTCCTTCCTTAACCTCCATTATTTCTACCGAATTTTTTTCACCCAACATTTTTCCACTTCTTAACCACACATGAATAACATTGAAATAAATAAATTTACCCTAAGTACCTAGTTAGCTAAGGCACTGTCTACTGATGCTGATGTCTTCCTTCTTGCTCCCCATGTACCTGTATAGCCTGAGCTACCACCATTCTGAATTGTCTTCCTTTCTTCCTATGCTGTCGGTGACTGGGTTTGATTCCCAGGGTGGCCTCCTCAGCTTCTGATAGTCCTCATTTCAAAGACCCCTGTTGGGCACCATTTTTAAGCCATTTCCAGCCCCACAGTGGTCGCCAAGTTTTATGACAAATGCTCTAGTGTTACCTTTTGACATCGTTTCCAATATCTGCTGTTGATTCTGCTGCTACAGTGGTTGGCTATGAGATCTTTCTCTCAGGGCATAGTTTGAAAGGACAACACCAGCATATCCAACACCGATTCCCGAAAATAGTTCTCAATTACCAGCCAAGATGTAGAAGAAATACAGGAAGACAAAAGATGGGATAATTGATATCCTCTGATAAGAGAATAGGTCTATGGACTAACTATGCCACTTAACAACTCATTATCAAGCAGCTGAGTTTACTACCAGCCATGGAGTAGAACAGCTTTATGCCCATATATAGCTTTTTCTCTTAGAAGAAAAACCGATAATCTCCTCTTACAGTGTGCCCCACATGAAAATGTGTCGTAAGTCAAACAGATGTCGCTCTATGTCATACGCTTGCTCTAACATAATGCTGCCAACATATGAATAATGCCACCGAAGCCGGTAAGATACTCAGCCTCAAGGCGTAGCCGAGAGATTGAGGGTCCTCAGCCTCAAAGCGTAGCTGAGGGATGCTTTTTAGAAGGAGAGGAGTGTAGCAAGTTGCAGCCTATAAGCAACGACAGGGCGTAGCCGAGGGATAAGCGCATCTAAAACTCGAATCATTCACGTTTGCGTTCTAAACTCACTCCTAAGCTAATTTATTCGCTTTCCTTTTGATTTTATAAGCATTTTCTATGGGCATACTATAAGATAAGATTAGCCAGAAAAACAGTGTCTAGTTATTTGAAGGAAATAAATAGTTTTTGGAACAATCCACTTACCTTTGATTACTGTTCCAAAATCACTAAAAATGTTCAGAGATACTGTACTTAAATTGGAAGTACTAGAATTAATAAAAACTATATCATTGTTAATATTATAATTATTACTATTATTATCTTTGCAGTGGAGTAGTAGTTGTAGTACTAGATACAAGGAAAATTGGATTCGGAATATGGCTATGATAACAGCCTGGGCTGATGTTAGCCATATTCTGTGTATGGTGACTTAGTACAAATAAATAATAAAAACTAAGTCTTCAGATATTGTTATTTACTAGTTGATACCAGAAAAAGTTTATTCCTTCTGCAATGAAGAGCTATTTGGAAACTCTTGAAGACTGTCTTTTTACCAAGAGTTCCTAATCTGAAACTTCAGCCATGTCTTAAAGCACAGCCACTGCCACCATTACATGTGAGACTTAAGCAGTACATTCTGATATTTATAAGGTAAATCTCTGTTACTTAAAAGTATCCCTAAAAGAGTACCTTTCTTTTTTCAAGTATAAAGCTGAGATTGTTTTAGGGTACTGTTTTCGATTATGTTGCAAATTTTCAGACCTACGTAAAATTGAGAAACAGCAATGCAAGAAATTTCCAGAACAGAGAGGTGAAAAGAAGTATTCTATCATTTTTCAGAATGTTACAGCCACTGACTGGAGCTAAATATGACATCTGAAATGACATTGTTTTCCTGCAGCAATGCAGCTGTCAAATGGATCATCTCAACTTATGCCTAAGAGATGCTGTTTGCTTGTAGTTCTGCACATTTCAGTAATAAAGGGAATCCAAGAATAAAAACTTACTTAAAATACACCTCAGAAAGTGGTCATTTATGAGTCCAAAATTCTCAAAAATCTGTAATTTCAAAAATGCAATAAGAACTCAAATTAAAAACTGCTTCTACTTTAAAACTTCACTGTCAATTCATTTTCCCTGCATTTAAACTCATTCAGAATCTTCCATATGATGGAGTTCTCTTTCTATTACTCTGAAAATTTCCAGGTGCTTTCCAAAAAATCAAAATAATTAAAATTATGGATAAATGCCAACCATTTTTAGGTCATTTACTATAGCAAAAAAAAAAAACCTTACACGTTACAATCACATGGCCTTCTCTACCCACTATTGTTTGTTTTTATATCTCTTCTGCAATATATTAATATTGAAGTTTTATTTCTCTATCTACTTCAGGTTAATCAATAGAAACATTACTAGAAATGACTTATTACACATTTCATTGCAGGCACACAAGAGGATACTGAAACACGACAGTCTAAAGTTTTAAAAATGTGTTGCTATATGTTAGCCTAAAAGTTCCATACTCTTTCATGACATGAGAAACAACTACAGGGCAAAAGCACTTTGAACAAGTAAGGTGGATATGGCACAACACCAATATAGGTATTCAAGTGCATATCATTACCTAAATGGAGAACTACTGTATCAATTACAAGTGAACTACAAGCATTAACACTTATCACACTTGATAAATAACCTCATCACTGAGTTACTTATGCACTGTGTGTTTTTAATCTCACCAAATATATCATATTGGCTAAAACAACCCAAATTTGACCATTTTCATGAAAAAACAATTCTTAACATTAAAATAAAAGCCGGTTCATTTCTTAGATGGCATTATGAAAATGTTAGAATATAAACAACAAAAAGAAAGAGGAACCCTTGAAAACAGTAGTATAACAAATAACAAAATATAAATTAAACTTAAAATGAAACGGTCTTACAAAACTGTTTCAATCCGTACTCCCACAAAGCAAAAGCCGCTGAAAGAAAATTCACAAAATTTGTCTTATTACATTACCACACATGCTTACATTTGCAGTAAATTGATTTCTCCATGTAAACCTGAAGTGCATAGTTACATCCTGCAAAAACTGCATTCAATTGTTTCTTTCATGATTATAAGCCCTTGTAATGAAAAGAAGAGAAAAAAAAAATCTAATGTGATGCATTTACATGACTTTCTATACCCTTTATCATTTATTAGTGGGTATACAAATTATTCTTACTAAAGTTTATTTTTCTACCTTAGTCTACTACATTTTAATCTAAATAAACCTCTACAGAAATAGCTACATTACACATTTCGTTACAGAAACAAAGAGAACAGCGATAGTCAAATGTTTAAGAACTGGGCGCTATTTGCTGGCCTTAAAATTTCATACTGTTTCAATGGAATCGTGGGAAACTACTGAATGTTGACAAGACTTAAGAAAATGTCCAAAAAATGAACAATTTGAACCTTTAATAATGGATATCTCAGAAATGGCTTATGCCAAAAAAGAAAAGAGAAAAAAAAATCTTATTTGAAATAAATTGTGTGTTTTCAAGAGATCTACATTTTTTATGTATTTTGTCTATTGCTTAATGTTTACCAGTTATACAAGATTATAGAAAATTCCTTCCAGATGAAGTGGACTTGAAAGGCTATTCTCAGAAAATTCAAAATGTATATTTTATTTATAATGTAAATATCTTTAATATATGGTACTTTAATCTAAATCTTTTGAAAAATGTTCCATGTAAAGGGTAGTTTGGGGTGTGGAGATTTTCTCGAAAATCCTGTCGCATCTTTGGAGGGTACTGAACCCAAATAAATACCAAGTTAACCATATTTATTCAAATATCTCTCTCTGTTCCTCTTTCTCTCCCTCTCCCACTCACACATTCTCTCTCTCTTTGTGCTAGCCGCATGCGCGCACACACACAGAGCTCTCTCTCTCTCTACAAATGCTTTTTTGGGGTTCAGGGCCCTCCAAACATTTAGTTCTGGTGAAACCTCAGTGTCAAATTTTTGAGTGGAATGCAATACCTTCTCTGCCTACTATGTACGTAGTACAGCAAGTAAAACATTAAATAAAAAATTAAAAAGGAGATCTCCTTGTGGTTTACCGGGAAAAATGCAAGTCAGTTGGGGAATTGAATGCTGTGCTGCCATGTTGCCACAGTAGCTCAGCTAGTTAGAACAACCAGATAGAAACCAGAATGATGGTTCAAACCCAGGATATCCCGACTTTTTCTACCTACTTCAAGTTTAGTGAGATAAAATTAGCAGATATTATCCCTCTTTCTCACCCTGACCTTTTTCTAAAAATGCAACCTTTTTGGGGGGATTCACAGACGTACATTTGTTTCCAGTTAATAATAATTTTTGGTTTAGGTTAACATATTTCATTATGCTGACCTGGAGCTCTTGTACTTGTTAACCACATGTTAATGGTACAGCTATAAAGAAAGGCTCACCAACTGGGTTTTAGTGGTTAAAAATCTCACTAGTGAATGGAACACAACATCTACTTATTGCTTTCTAAGTTCTAGCAACAGAGAACTTTTCAAACTCTGTGAGGTGGATTGTTACTCTATAACATGCCAGAATAATCACTCGGAAAGCAAGAATAATTTCTTTTAGAGGTTGCATGTGAGCTCGTTCTAGATCTAGAATACATTGCTATTTTTATAACAGGTGGCCAAGAGTTAGTTAGAAGTGTGCATTGCAGGAATTTTATACACTGTATAACTTTAGCAAAAAGTGGCATAACCTTGGTACTCATTGAGTTTAAAATGAGGTGAGAATAGGCTGTCAGGTTATGAGCTACAGTGAATCACTGGATCCTACAGTTTTCAAATTTATCCTAAGGTTAGGTTAGTATGTGTGGGGTGCACACACAAGCCAACAGGGTTAGTGATGAAAACTGGTGTTACTGAGTGTATTCTTATTTAAAGTTTCCCCATAAAATAAGCTGGAGGCAAGCTTAAGCCATCATTGTAGGAAGGCAGAGTGAACCACCAGGTTTCTGAATTTAGTTCAATGTTAGGCTAGGATTAATGTGATATTAACTTGTGTTACTAAGTGCAGTCTTATCTAAAGCATCCCCAAAAAAACTAGGTGAGCAAGCCACAGTGAACCAGTGGGTTTCCAAATTACATCTAAGGTTAGATTATGGTTATTGAACACAAGTGTAGGTTTGTGTAAAAACTGGTATTACTAAATGCATTATTATCTAAAGCATCATTAAAAGAAGAGTAGGAGGCAAACATAGGCATCAAGCCATAGTGAACTGCTAGATCCTGTGGTTTTTAAATTCAACACCTGTTAGTGTAATAAGAACTGGTATTACAAGCGCATTCTTATCTAACGCATATCCAAAAACTGAGCATAGGCCATAGGCCCTACTGAAAAACTGGCTCCTGTGATTTCAGTTAACCTTAGGGTTTGTGAGTATATAAGTGCTTTCCAATTTAAATGTCTCCAGAACAGCAAACGAGTGAAACAATAGTTCCTGTGACATCCAGATTTAACCCATCTTAGTTCGCACAGCTTATTCAAGCAATAAATCAGAGTATGGAATGACTGCAATTGTAGCCAGTGATGGTCACTAGGTTCTGGTAGTCATTACACCAAAGAGACTTTATAAAATTCATTATGTAATTTTGGGTCATAAAATATTGCAGTTCCTTTGAAGAAGCCATGAAGATAGTGCAGAGTGAGGGTTGTTGGCAGAATATACCGCAGCTCAGTGGAAAAGAATGTGGCTATTTCAACTGAACACAGAATGTTGTAGAACTGCATCCTTATTGAAACCAAATTACATAAAAAAGTGAGCATCTGTCAAGAGGACATGAAGAGGTGCAGGGGAAATGTGGGAATGCATGCAGTGTGCAGGTAGGCATTGGCGTGAGCAAGAGGACGGATAATGTGAGGGAGTGCAGAAAAGGTGGGAATGTGAAGGCATTTTTTTAAAATTAATTTAGAAAGGTTTTTGGTGTTCGACCAATTCTGGGAAGCTGCAAATTTGGGTAAGCACTAGAGTTCTGCACGGTCAAAATTCTTAGGCCTGGCCTGGTTTGAACCATGTCCAGGGTCAGCCCATGCTCAAGGATGGGTTATACAGTACCACCTGGCCCGGGCTCAATTGTTTTGTTTTAAATAAAATTTATTTTGCAGTTATTTATTATTAGTCCACAAAGCGATCCTATCGACAATACCTGAGTTTGATTTCCAATATCAGCATGGAGATTTTTCCCTTGCTAAGAGTCTGGTAAGAGATGCACTCAGGTCCTTGGAGCAAATTGAAGAGCCACTTTACAGAAATAGTGGCAGCTGAGGTACTGGAATCCAAATATTACACGACATGTTGACGGCATACTGCCTTACTGACCACATACTGCACTCTGCCCAGGTGTCCTGGGTGTGGCTAGACACAGGGAGGCAGAGTTCACAGTTGCCAAGGTGTTACATTATATATAATTGAGCATTTATTATTATTTGTATTACTATTGCTATGAATGTGTGCATGTTGCAATAATTGTGCTAGTCCAGGCATCTCAACATTGCACACCAAAAAATGTGATCAATTAAATTTGTTTATCTTTAATTTGTAATTACATGGAAATGTTTTTGTTATTTGTTTATTTTCTCAAACGTTACACAAATGATTTGTTTAACATACTTGTAACATACATTTAAATATGTATATAACAAATAAACCATTAAGTTGAATGTGATGAATTAATTTTTGTACTCATTTTCAAACCCGAGCCCGACAAACATTTTTCAAATTCAGCCTGATCCAGTCCAAGCCCATGCAGACCTCTAATCTCCGCAAGGGCTAGGGAAGTTTCTGTAGCAATGGCTATGACCATGCCAACCTACAGCCACATCACCAAAATCAGCCAATTAAGCTAGATCAACCCTGCTTTCCTCGTCCTAGTCATGCCAGATATGTCACTTGGTTGTTACTATGGTCCATGTGTTCCATTTGAAATTGTATTTGTTTGCAAATTAAATTTACAATGGGCATAAGTCAATAATTACAAAAGAAGAAAAAAAAACATAATGGTTAACATTAAACAAGACCTAAATGAGATTAAAATCCAAACCAAAATATTCATCAACACTGTATATAGGCTGATGGTTTAGTAGTGGCAACAATGCTCAGCAATGCCGTAAGATGGAGCAAGTCACATGCTGACCTTCTCTTAGAGCAAATGAACTCGCTCTTAACTCCCTCCATGCCTGTGCAAAGAGACAAGAACAGAGCCATTGTGAATGAGCAGTTGAGCAATATGGTTGATATAATATATAGAGTGGTTGCAAATATACAATTTCACTAAAATAGGTTCAATACCTCGAAACTAGTTCTGAGGTATTGAATCTATTTTAGTGAAATTGTATATTTGCAACCACTCTATATATTAAATTTAATCTTTTCACTATGTCTTCCGATTTAAAAGTAATGGTTGATATGTTTTCAAAGCAAGAACAGAGAAGCTGATTAAAAATTGAATGTGCAAGAGCTTGCACAGAACGACAATATCACAAAGGACTGCAAGAGGTAGCAAGGTGGGTAAAATCCTTCAGAGAAGGATGCAAAAATTTGTAAAACATGCCTCAGTCTGATCATTCATTGCTAAAGTAACGAACATTTGGGAACTCTGTCCACATTAGTGGAGACAGATCAGAACTTCATGGTTCACGAGTCAGCCCAAGTTACAGGACACGCATCTTCAACTGTGTTTCATGTCCTAAAGGAACAGAATGTGAATTAAAACATGATTTAACAGACATGCACAAATGACTGTGATATAACACTTCTTGCACTCCGTTACAGTACTATGATCATGAAGGAGAAGCCTTCTTATGGTGCATCATTACAATTCATGAGACTTGAACCAGATCTTACAAACCAAAGCTGAGATGCCAATCAAATAAATTACATCATGGGTCACTGGGCTAAACAACAGTTCAACAGAGCACCTAGGTAAAAGCTATGGTGATTGTCCACAGTTGGGATGGTGTAATCTTAAAGCATATCATTGTCCAAAGGTAGAATAGTAATATTGCTCAGTTTTGCAAGACAATATGCAAGCAGCTCTGAGAAGAAAATGGTTTATTAATAATACCCAGATCATTCTGAATGACGGTAAGACACATACAATAGGAGCTGTGTTTGATTTGTTCAGTCAGGACTAGGAAGAGCTCTACCACGCATCATACTTTCTAGATTTAGGTCCCTATGACTTTGATCTAATCTCTTGAGATGAAGGAACCACTTTGTAGAATTCGCTTCCGCACATTTGAAGATGTTTTTTAGGCAATTAATCATCCTCACCATCAACAGATTTGGCAGTGGTATCCAATGCCTTCTGCTTAAATGGGAGTACATATGCAACACTGGTAACTGTAAGGCCTGTAAAACTTAAAACTATTTACGTATATGTATCTAGAAAATAAATAGTTGCCACTTTTAAAAAAAAAATCAGCCAAAATAGGATTGTCAACTAATTGATATTTTGATCTTCATTTAAAGGTATTGGTGTAATACAACCTGGAGAGATATTAAACATATTAATGTCAATGTTTTCAAAATGTTCAAAGTTTTGCTTAATCTGCATAAAGGAATACCAAGATGATACAATCCAGTGATAAACATCCTG
Source organism: Deroplatys truncata (assembly GCA_030765065.1). NCBI lineage: Eukaryota > Metazoa > Arthropoda > Insecta > Mantodea > Mantidae > Deroplatys > Deroplatys truncata. Next base: position 93,772,866 of record CM060979.1, read on the forward strand.
GCTTACCATATAGTACAGACTTACAATGCCTTCTATAATAATAATTCAAGTACAGGTTATTTTTTCATTGTGACATGCTTATCTGCATGCACAGTAGTTAGATAAGTCCATTTATCTTCTGAGAGGGGTGTTGGGAAAGTAGTGATGGAGCAGAAGGCTAGTACACGTGAGTTTAAGGTGACATCACCATGCATTCCGAGTGAGCGTTATTTTGCACATGGGGAATACTGCCAGACATTCTCCCCCACCCTGGATTACCTTTACCTCCTCTGCATTTCTGTCATGTCCAAGATGAAAAAATCTGATGTGTTACACTCACATGACTTTCTTTACTCTTGTAGAAACCATTTTTACAAACTCTCATTCTCCATCTATTTCATATTAATCGAGATAAACATTTGCAGAAACAATCTTTTGATATGCAAAGAGAATTACATTTTACACATAACGACCAGTTCTAAAAATATTTGAATATCGCATATGTTCCCCTTGTTTTGTAATTGCAAGGGCAATATAGAAATACAGTAGCTTTTAAGCATCAACATATATCTTAATAGCTGGTTGCTAGGTGCAGCACCATTCTCTTTGCCACAGATTAATACTCTTTGCATATCCAAGACAAAGAAATGAATAACGAATTCCCATTTGAAAAAATAAGTATTGAAAAATTTAAGGGAATAACAAGCAATGTCTCGAAAATGGTTCACTCAACAAAAAAAATGTATATAACAAATTGTGTATTTTAATGCGATCTGGATTTAATGTGTAGTAAAATTTTGTCTATCTCTTATGGTTTACCAGTTATGCAAAAGTCATTCACAATGAATACTTTTGCAGACATTCCCAGAAAATTCAAGATATACATTTTATTTGTCATGAAAATATCTTAAACATGTGATATTTTAATCAAAATCGTTAGAGCCATTTTTGAGAAAATTAAAATTTTTGAAAAATGTTCCATGTAAAGGGTAATCTGGGGTGGGGGGATTTTCTTGGAAACCTTCGTATCGCATCTCTGGAAGATACTGAACCTAAATACCAAGTTTGGTGTTTATACAACTGTTCGTTTCTGAGTTATGCTGTTAACCGACACACACAGACATGTTTCCAAAAATGCTTTTTTTGGATTCAGGGGTTCTCAAAACATATATTTCAGGTGAAATCTCTGTATTGAATTTTTGGGTGGAATACAATACTTCCCCTACTTACTATACGTAGTAGAGAAAGTAAAAATTGACTGTAGTAATGATTTAAAACAGTCTCAAAAGACACACAGTGAGCAACATAGCACCAGCTAAAATTATTAAAAATTTGTTTTTGAATTTTTAACATTCACAACATTACAGCAATTACTGCAAACAATTGTCATAATATATCATACTATGAAGATACACCCAAAGAATGCAGTTCTCACATAATGGGCTGGTAACACTAAGTTTAAAAGTCTCAGATGATAAACTACGCTTCTAAGCTGAGTGCTTAAATAGGATAGATCACGTTGTTATGACATTCTAGATGGGAGGAAAATTCCTTCAATGTTAAGTTTAAGATTAAAATCTATATTTTGAACTTTTTGTTCATTTAAATACAATTTATTACCATCAAACCAATATTTTTTTCTGGTTTAGTGAGGATACCATAGTATTGCTTTATTCCAGTCAAGAACTGCAACTGCTAGATAAATAAATATCATTTGGATAGACTAAACTTTTTAAACATGCTGAATGCAAAATCATTAATGTAAATCCAAAACAAAGCGAGAACAAGACTACTATACCCATTTCACTATAAGCTGAAAGGAGAAGTAAACAAAACCGACTGATAAGAGAGCACCTCATTCGCTGATGGGCAAACTACAACCTTTCCCGCTTAGCATGTCATCTCTTCCTCTACAAAAAACACTTCGGTTCAGATCGTAACATTTTGTGGTTATTCTCGTGCAGAGAAATTTAAAACGCTCATTATTGCAACAGTTCAATTTATGAAACTAAATGTGTTTGTTCAGATTCACCTATAACTAAATAAACCGTTATATCAGAGGGTTTAAGAGGCTATGCATAGGCGCTGCAGTTCGTTTCCGGTTTCCAGCTGAAAATCTTCTGCCACTGTGGAAAACATAATGCGGGAAATGGAAAGAAAACAATTGTGTTAAATGATTTTAACAAATTCTGTGAAAAGTACCCACATTTAATCGACAATGAATATGGTTGGCCATTGTTCAGCAATAATTGAGCTTCCTTGTTAGTGATGCAGAATTGTTGCTCGGATAATTTGGGTCATGTTCTGTTGTGTTTTAACCTATAGTGCTAATCGTTTTTTTAATTTGTTGACTCATAAAAGGTTAAAGCAAAGGTGATATATTGATATTAGTCATTAAATGAATGAAGTTAGAACAGAATAATCCAGTACCTTTAATCACAGATGCCGAAGTGTTCAGTACAACGTTTGTTTGTCTACTCTTAGCATCATGTGTTAGAAGTTTAGAATGTAAGGCAAAATATAGAAATAAGACATACAGTGTTTAATAGCTAATGATCCCCAAGCTGCGCAATATACTGTATTCGCATTCTGTCTGAAACAATTTCCGGCTAAATGCCTTTCTTGGGCCCACTTAAAAAATGCTGAAGTAAGAAATAATGGAATGAATTACCTTGTAGAAGTAGATGTGATCTCGCCAATACCTGATGCCCACCTACCCTCCCCTTTTAGGTGTTTTAATTTTATAGGGAAATTGCAATATGAACACAACAAACGTAGTCACCTTCCCACTAAAACAGATGCTGAATGGGAAGTGCCAACCTAAATAAGAATTGAAATCCGCGAAGTAAGGAATTTCTGCAAACGTGAATCATTCGAGTTTTAGACGCGCAGATCCCTCGACTACGCCTGTCATCGAGGCCGCAACTGCTAAACTCCTCTTTTTCTAAAAAACATCCTCGGCTACGCTTTGAGGCTGAGGGCCCTCAATCCCTCGGCTACGCCTTGAGGCTGAGTATCTTACCGGCTTTGGCGGCATTAGTTATTCATATGTTGCCAGCATTACGTTAGAGCTAGAGAATGACATACACTGACATCTGTTGGACATATAAGACATCACTTCCATCGCTAATGAGGGCCCAAGAAAGGCAATTTATCGCAATTTCCTCTCACAGTACTTAGTTCCCATCATCTTCCACGTGGTGCTGCCGTGTGTTCGGCGGAGTGATACATTTAAGTTTTGTTTACTTCTCCTTTCAGCTTATAGTGAAAAAGGTATACTCCACCATATGTTAACCAGCACAGCCAAAAATTGCCTTTTAATTCCTCTGTAATATCTATATTACATTTTTATCTTTATAGGTCATGAAAATTAATTATACAATTAAATATACTATATTATGAATTCATGAGAAAATGTTTTTATCACTGCAAAGTGCTGAATATGAAGATCACTGAGAAACCTAAGCAGGAAATTAAAAAGGGAAAAATAGTAATGAAACACTGTGATTGCAAAAAGCAACAGTAAACACCATGCATGGTTGCTGCTTCATGTTTCCCCAGTTTTGCTTTCTGTCCTGGTTTATGAGAGTGCTTCATTGCCAAGTAGGTATATAAGGAATTTTAAGTAGCATCAGAAAGTGAGAAACTTGCCTATTAACTTGTAAGTCAGCAGACTTTAGTGTTAAATATTCTGAGAAATGCCTGGGGAAGCTTTAGCACAGACTTTCAGGTAATGCATTCACAAGTTACCCGCAAACCTTGGGAATCCTAGTTCCATACTGTTTGACTGCCAGTTCATCTTCAGGTTGAGCTAATGGAGGGAAAATTTTTTAAGAAGAGAAAGTTATCACTGAATTACTTCCCTTTCTATCATTGCAGATGCCATGATTAACTGCTTGGTAAAAACAGTCACTACCCACTAAAACTTTTGTACTGGTTTGTGACTTGCAAACTCTCATCTCTGACATATCTTGATTTCCATTAGGCCAATGTAGGTAGTAAAGGCGACGCAGATAGAGCTACTGAGGAAATGGAGACAGAACACAAAGATGGATTTTGCTTTTTGTGAATTAACTGTACCATAAAGAAAAGAGGGCAAAATTAATTAGCATTTTTTCGGCCTTTTTACTCAATTGCATGCTAGAGGCACATTAAGTCCACATAAGTAATGAGGATAAGGCTGGTAAATGCACGCAACAATAATTTATGTAAGCGGACGAACAAACTACCTGAATTTTAAAAATGTTATGCTTTTCTGTTTCAGTCATTATTACAAAAGACGGTCATTTAAGTGTACATGCACCACTTAAGAGATATACAACAAATTGCCTTTTATTTTTATTAATATTAAAGCATTGATTTTTACACCGCAGTATTATTCTTAAAACACTTGTTTACTATTTCAAGTGCCTTTTAGAGGTTCACTAATATATAAAAAAAGAACGTTTATCACGCGGCACTAACACTTACTTGCTATTTTGTGTAGTACTTTGTGGGACTTCCAATTGCCCTTGAAGCAGTCCTGAAAAGTACACATTATTTGCTTTAAAACTTGAGTTAATATTACACTATCTAATGTTTCATTTATAACTTTTCATTCATTAGTTTTTAAAAAGTTGCTGTTCTAGTAACTCTAACATAACCCTACTTTTACATATGTTTCAATGCAGTTCTATTTCCTCTTACTATAACGTCGTTAATCAACTCACTAACCTGAGAACAAAAATAAGAACCTTGTATGCCTAATTTTATGCATGTTGGGCACTGTAATTTTGCTGTAGAATTACAACCTGGTGTTTCACACACCTTACTTTCGGTAACTACTGCTGCCATTTTCCTTCACTTTGTAATGCCAAGCTTGCCAACTGTTACAGATATTAAATTGCAGACGAGAGCATTTCGAATAAATAACCTACATATATTCCTCTTTCGATTTCAATATTAGTTCCAATCTTTCGACAATTATTAAAACCAGGAACAAAAATCACGAAATTTGGCTTCACATAATCAGAAATGAGATAATACAGCAGACATGCCCATTAAGAAATATATCCCTCCATGCGTTGGCTTGAAGAGAATACTCTACTATTACCTGAAGAGAGACCATTGGTATGAGTTCCAGTAAATTGAAATCGCGCCCATTCCATCCCCAGCCGGCTACAAATTGAACGGAGTGCTTCCAAGCTTAAATTAAAAAATTAAATCAAAGTGAGTTTTATTTACGGATGCTCTTTAGCTGCTGCGGTTCTTAGCTTCCCCTTCTATATTGGGCGTGAAAGACCGGACATTTTGCTCAGAAGTCACTTTATCAGGCTTGAGATTCTTTTACGTGCCGTAAATCTACGACACGGGACCACCGGCTTTACTTCCCTTCCAATGGAAGCCATGCTAAGGATTTTTATGCCCGAAAAATCCATCGCCCTCCGCCGGGTTTGAACCCGCGACCTCGGGAACTATATAGAGATTAGTATATTAACCACTACACCACGAAGGACGACTGCCCACCTCATCTGTAAACGATACCGGTAGTCTGTTACTTCACGCCACCAAAGTCAAATATTGGAATGTCATTTCTGTTGTTTCTTCTAGACTTCAGTTGGTGTAATAGGCGCCGATTCCACGGGGGCTCATGCCCCCGTACTTACACAGGCACGGGAGCAAACATGTGCTTTTGTCCCCGTAGTAATAAAATGTTTTGAGAAATAATTTTCTGTAGAGTACGTTGTACGTTTAGGAGAAATGTTACAGAAAAGACTGTAACTAATTACCGTACACAAATAATCGTTTGTCAACCTTCTGCAACGAATGAAATGTATTTAGAATGCCCTGACAGATAATTCTGAGCCATAAGTTTATACTTAACTGCCTATAAAATTGATATTAGAGTATCCGGCTAAAAATTTGTGAACAAACGTCCATACTTATTTTTTCAACCAAGAATGCAAAAACGTACGTCTCTTGTTGTTGTCGTCGCTGTGGACGATGGTGATGATGACAATGCCAAAGATCGGGCGCCCCCGGAGATGAATAACATTGGTTTGCACTCGTTTATATTAATTTTGGTCACAAAACGCCATATCGTTAATAAATAAAACTATTCTGACTCTAAAACATGGCGCACAATATATCCACACCCAGATTGGTTGATTCAATTGGCAAGAATATCCCACAACCAGCGACAGTTAATTCGCAGCAGTCTCTCTGTTGAATTTTGTTACACTGAGGTTAAATCTGAGCTACAAGAGAAGGTAATCGGCTGAATAAAATTTGTAATTATAAAGCTAAAAAACAAGTATGGGCGTTTGTTCACAAATTTTTAGCCGGATACTCTAATATCAATTTTATAGACAGTTAAGTATAAACTTATGGCTCACAATTATCTGTCAGGGCATTCAACCTGTCAACGCACTCCAGATCTTTCTTTAACAGGAGTACAAACAAACTTTGCCAGTTCTTGCCCGCTCCTTCCGAGTCCTGTACACATGGACACAGAAACACCTGTAAATTCTGAAGTTAATCTGATCACGTCTTCTATCGCGAGAGAAGGGTACCTTTCATAGAATGTGCTAAAAACATTTAGCGCAATAATTGTCTTCCCTCCACTTTTTAACAGTTTGCCGCGTTTATGCTTCTCCACAGTGACAGTGGGTTGTTCAGCCATGTCGCTATCGAAAACAATAGTTTTACAACACCTGATGACTTATCCGTAATTCGGAAACGAACTACAGTACAGCGCCTGCTCATAGCGTCATCAACCATTACTATAACGGTTCACTTAGTTATAGGTGAATCTGGACAAACACATTTTGTTTCATAAATTGAATTGTTACAATAATGTTTTTCTGTTAATTTATCTGCAAAGGAATAACCAAAATATTACGATCTCAACCGAACTATTGTATGAGGAGGAAAAGATGATATGCTAAACAGAAAAAGTTGCACTTCGCCCACCAGTCAATGAGTCGCTTCCTTGTCACGTGGTTTTGTTGACAAGTTCTTTAAACTTAAGTGCAAGTATTGATACTGACGGGTGAGACGTGCTGAGGGGAATGCTTCGAATGATGGCGAGGGGTGCAAGAGAGATAATAACAGCTTGGCGGATTCCGAGGCGCTTCGCTATTGGTTTTTCCCCCACGCGGTCTTTTCCATGTGGAATCATTCAATTTTACTGCCGCCACCATTTGAAAAAGATAAGTGTATTCAGTCCTGTTTAAAATTTAATTCTATTATATGAATTTATTTAAAATTTAATAAAATTCTTAATCTGTACTGCGATTTAAAGTGTAACATTGTAGAGTTAAAACGATTCAGAGCATAAAATAAATAATTCCCCTTACACTTTAATCTATTTGTGGCTTTTGTTTGCACGTCACATAATCACAGAGCACGTACCCTCACAGTGTTGTGATTCACACACGTACAGGATAGTTGCATACAGGGTTCGGAAGCTTGTGTAATGTAAAACACCTAACTTAACTAGTTAACTCAGTGCAAGAGAAGTTAAATTATTAGTTAAGAAATCGTAATGAACAGTGCAAATAGCAAAAAGACAGACTTACTAATAGTGCTTTAGCCATATGTTATATTGAGTAGGCCCTGATTTCAACATTTTGCTGAACAAAAGAAGAGGAGAAAGGATTTCATCTACAGGAATATTAATCAGGCTAGTTTAGTTGTAGTCACAGGTTGTAGTCAATGATTATTTTATTTGAAGGCAAATAAATACAAGATGCATAATGCATTTCTTACAGTTCATTTTATATTCCTGAACATTTTTTCCAATGCGTGTTGTTGATTGCTTGCATCACACACACGTTTAGATACGAGTTGGGCAACCAGCAATTGTAAACTCCACGCATTCCCCCTTAAGAATTTATGCGCTTACTTTGACGTCTGAATCAACATTATTATAGAAGGTAGGAACATAGAAGAAATGTGTTTACGAAACACAGACTTATCGATGTGTATGTGTGATTAAGATTTGTAAATCATTTATTTTGTGAAAACAAAGCACTAAATAGCCGTTTGTTATAAAACCGTGTGTTCTCCACTGAAATTTTAACCAATATTCATTAACGCGCGGGTTAAGGGAATACTGAAGGGAATAATACTATAATTATTAATATAGTTTAATTTACGCTCTCTGATAGATGCGTTTTATTGCACGTTTTATTTCCGATTTGCATTAATGCATAGGATTTGGTAGGTGTTTAAAAATAATGCAGTAAACTGAATGAGAAATTATATGCAGAATATTTTGGTTTATATGGTTGTTTTGTTTGCATAAATTATAGATTAAAACCTGTTTTGTGTTGTAAAGGTGCATAATACGAAACATTACCTGCGCCCTCCCTAACTTGCAAATCACGAGCCGTCACTGGTGTTTATTCCTACAGTTGCTGGCAGCAATCGCAAAACATGTGCTCTGGAGTGAATGTATGGCAACTAATGTCCCCTTTCCTCTGATAATAATCGAGCGCGGACCGCAGTGACAGAACCACTAAAATTAGCAGCCCTATTGAAAGAGCAACAAAATTTTCGTTTCTTTAACTATCAAATGCTGTAAATATAGACTCAGCTGTATCACTCTTTAATTCAACCCGAGATAAAAACCTTTCCTCCATTTCAAAAGACGGAGACGCCGCAACATAACAAACTATCAAAGACAGCTCATTTTGCTTGCAAACATTTGTAGGTTCGTCTGCCATTAAGGAAAAGTACTTATCATGAACAGTTGTTTCATCTTGATTGTGCTAACCTCACCAATGCAGTTTAATAATTCTGAAGCAGTATATTTGCTAACATATGTGGACTTTTCACTCTGAAATTTAACCCACTTTTCAAGATTAATGTCGCTCTTTAGTACTATCATGTGAAATTAGAGGTCCATATTTTGTTGTGTGGGGGATTTCTTTATCTGCGCATGAATTGGAGCGTTTAATCCCTGTAATTTACAACTTTCAAGTGCAACGGCTTTTGCGTGCTTTTTCGCGTTCAACACTTTAAGATGACGACTTAAGCAGGGGCGGCTCCTGGGTTTGTGCCTCCGTGCCATTGTACTGAATAAAATGAAGAAATACGTATTTTAAGTTATTTGTATACTCCACGATTACATCAACAATGCGGTCATGCACATTTTAAAGGCGTAATGAAATGACTTGACTGGCAATAGAAAACCGTAGAAGCTGAAGGAAGGACTGCAAATTGCGAGTTTGCAACGTTAATATTCTATTATTCTATGGATTCGTGCCACTTGTCCTGACACGGATTCATAACACTGGGCTTTTGGTTTAGACTCTAGCGGGAATTGGAGGCCCAAGAGGATAGCCCATATTCATGCCAGATAATACCTCTCACATGCAGCACATGGGAATCACAAGTACCGACTTTGTTGTACACCTACGACAAAATGAGTTATACGGAGAAGTGAGAAATTAGTTGCCCATCACCTGCAGCGTAAAAGTTAGCAGAAAGTAGTCCTTTGTTTCAAAGACGAGAATTCCATGCACTATAAAATCCCAAAATATGCATGCATTTATGCACTATCAAACTACAATGCACGATCAAGTGAAAAATACAATAAATTGCACTATGATTTTTGTTCCCAATTCATTAATTAAATTCCCTTTTTGCACAGTTAAACATCAACAGCATTTCTAATATTTTTTTCCTGTGAGGTTCCTGCGCTTATCAGACAAAATATGTTTGTAGGCAGAAAATGACCTCTCTACTTCACAAAGTCACCATCCGTGATGTAGTGGTTACCATAATAGCCTCTAGTTCCCGAGGTCGCGGGTTCAAACCCGGCGGAGGGCGATGGATTTTTTCGGGCATAAAAATCCTTAGCATGGCTTCCATCGCGCAACTTTTAACGAACATATTTGTGACAGCGTCATTTCAAGTTCTTCATTCATGCTTTCATCACAAAATACCTTCTTCACTGAACAAAAGAATCCATAGTCTGGGTTCCTGTTTATGACACTGCCCAGTTTATTCTTTGCATCCACTCCCACTTTCCCTTGGGCGTGACTGAGGAATCTATTGAATTCCTCAACAATTCACATTAAGTCTACCAGTGGCAGACACATGGCATCTAATTTTGTTATTGCAGAGGGCAATTTAGAGACGTTTGTCTTAATGTAAATTAAATCCTGCTACACATTTTTGCATTCAAATGCTGCTTGTGCATGTCTGATATATATGCCATCATCTGGCGAGAAACTGTTTACTACATAAAATGAAAGATTACTTTAGAATTAAATATTGAAGTATTAATTTTATTGCAATTAACTAAGTATCAATGTTATTTCATACCGATTTAATGGTATCAAAATTATCAGAGTAAAAACATTGCAGCTTCTAACCAATCACCCCATCTAAACCTTTTTCACTATAAGCAGAAAGAAGAAGTAAACAAAACCACGTGACAAGACAACACCTCATTGGCTGGTGGACAAACTACAACCTTTCCCGCTTAGCATGTCGTTTCTTCCTCTACAAAAAGGTTTGGTTCAGATCGTAACATTTTGTGGCTATTCTGGTGCAGAGAAATGCAAAAAGCTCATCATTGTAACAATTCAATTTATAAAACTAAATGTGTTTGCTCAGATTCACCTATAACTAAACGAACCGTTATAGTAGAGGGTTTATGAGGCTATGCCCATTAAGAAATATATCCCTCCATGCATTGGCTTGAAGAGAATATGGTACTCTCTACTATTACCTGAAGAGAGACCATTTGGTATGAGTTCCAGTAAATTGAAACCGCGCCCATTCCATCCCCAGCCGGCTATAAATTGAACGGAATGCTTCCAAGCTTAAATTAAAAAATTAAATCAAAGTGAGTTTTATTTATGGACGCTCTTTAGCTGCTGTGGTTCTTAGCTTCCCCTTCTATATTGGGCGTGAAAGACCGGACATTTTGCTCAGAAGTCACCTTTAATCGACAATGAATATGGTTGGCTGTTGTTTCGCAATAGATAATTAAACTTCTTGGTATTGATGCAGAATTGTTGCTCGGATAGCTTGTGTCGCGTTTGTTTCCTGTTGTGTTTTAACCTATAGTACTACTCGTTTTTAACTTGACTCATAAAAGGTTAAAGCAAAAATGGTATACTGATATTAGTCATTAAATGAATTATTTCTAAAGCCCGAAGTTAAGAACCGTTTAATCCAGTACCTTTAATCACTGATGTAAAACTGTTCAGGTACAACTTTTATTTGTCCACTCTTCCCTTAGCATTGTGTGTTAGAAGTTTAAGATGTAAGGCAAAGTATAGAAATAAGACATACAATGTTTAAAAGCTAATATTTGAAGAAGTTGGTTTTTACGTTGTTTGCACCACGCTTTGGGCGTCAATTTGAAGTAGTTTGGATTGAAGGAGTTGTATTATTTGCCCCACGTTTTGGGCACCAATTTGAGAAATGTTTTATTAGCTCCACGTATGGAAAAGGCGATTGGAAGTAGGAGTTGTATTATATTTCAACTGTTGGGGATCCGAACTTGTAGTAGTTGCAACCGCACGTATGGTAAACAGTTTCCGGTAGCCTCACCCCAAATGTACTCTCAGGTGGCCTTTGCCCCAAGTTTAAATAAAACATTAACTTTGTAATTTAACTGTTTCTTTAAATATTAGGTATATTTATGTTTGCCTCGGCTAGTATTATTGTTAGAAACATGGATATCTTGGCAGGGCGTGATGCGACAAGAATGTAGGCTTACACAAATTGTAAGTTTTAATTCACTCCTTTTTATTAATCCTTGACACAAATTAAATAGCACTTCACTGATATCGAGAGCTGTGAGATTCTTTTATTTAATACTTGCATATTTTAACAAGTATACTATTTTCGTCTCACACGGATACCTAATTAATTTCTCGAGGACACATCTCGCGTCATAACATCTCGGTTATGATCACTGACTAGAAGCAACACGCTTGGTCATGAGCACTGTTTGGAGGCAACTGCACAAATTACTTAAATGTAAATAATGATTGTAATCTGAATATGCATTTTTATGTGACATTGATTTGAGATATTTTTTTATTGTAATTATTGTTGAGAAGTAAGTTTTTAATGCCTTACTGAAACTGACAATAATAGCGCGCAATAATGCAGCGAGGGGGTGAGCTGTTTATCATTATTGGAAACGAGGAAGTTACGTAATGTTGGCGCGTTTTTTCCTTGAGAATCTTCTGGAATGTTTCCCTAGAGCATATGTATTCATAATTTTCATTGGATATTAAAATAGACGCTGATGTTGGCGCGTTTTATTAGCCAATTGCAGTTCAGTTATAATCTTTAGGCATATCTGGGTGAAGGAGTATAAAAAGCCAAGTCAGAGGTAGATCGCCCCCCAGTTCATCGAAAATCTCAATACACTGCACGTCGCCTTCGGTCGTTCAGTTCATCAAAATTCTTTGTATACTACACGTCGCATTCCCGTCAGTTCGTCGAAAGTATTTGCAGGTTACGCGTAACAGAGTTATAAAAAATCTCAAGTATTATAAAGTTAATTATACAAAAAGTTGAAGTACGCGAATTAAGAATTATCAGTAATGAAGTTATTATAACAGTTTCAGTTTGGCGAGTGTCAAGATCAATATGTAAATGTGATAGTGACTGTGTTTCGACAATGAAAGTGTATAATAAATTTCTTCATCAGTGTTATCTTTGGATAAAAGATTCCTTTCCGTTTACACACCCTGATCAAGAGATATGTTCGACCGAGAAATAATAGCTAGCCGGAGGACAGTAAACCAAAATTAATTAAGATAACAATAGCGTTCTTTCAAACGAAAACTAACACTGCTGCATGCAAATTGCTAATACCAGATGGAGCTACAAACCGAACAAATGAATGACGTCACAAGATGGCTTCACATGAAGTAAACAACATTACAAACATTATAAGTAAAAACCATCACAAATTGGCTACCACAACGTGGGGCTATACAATAATGTTAGCTAAATAACATTATAAGAATACCGTAACACATACTGGGACAGTTAAAATTATGTAACCAAACAAAAACAAAGCAGCACAATAGAAGATCTTCAAGTTCTAATAACTTACGTAAAAACATATTACGTAAGCACTTAAACTACTTCAATTTCAACCGTCTAAACTTGTAAATTTCTGTATTTCATGTCTCTGATTGGCTATTTTACTCCAATAGAATACCTGCATTTAACCAAAGCTTTTTTCTGGTTGCTGATTGGCTATTTTATAAACTGTCACTAAAATTACATTATTGTTACTCCAAGAATCACAAGTAGTATTGTTAAACTTTCTTACTCATTACTGACTCAAGGTTACCTCATTGTTAGCAATTTTTTTATCTATTTCTCACAGCTCCTACATTATTAAATTACGTAATGCATTAACATAACACTATTGAACATGTTTACAATATTATAAGCATATGCAATGACTGTTACATACATTTTACAAATTATTACATACACATATTGCTTCAAGGCGGGCTGTTATTGAATTTACATATTATATAATTTGACTGAAATCATTTAAATGTTAAAAATACTGCCTCATGATCCCCAAGCTGCGCAATATACTGTATTCGCATTCTGTCTGAAGCAATTTCCTCTCACGGGTACTTTTCCCGTATCCTCCACGTGGTGCTGCTATGTGCTCGGCGGAGTGATACATTTAAGTTTTGTTTAATTCTCCTTTCAGCTTATAGTGAAAAAGGTATAGTAAGGATGGGCTGAGGGGGTAACGGTAACTCAGGCCACTGTCTTTGTAAGCAGCTACACTTCAGGGGTTTTTGAAAACACCTGTATAGCACAAAGTATAAAAATGACCAATTTATTTTTACAGCTTTGGAACCATTAAAACTGATACAAGCCTAAATTTTACACATACCTTTTTAGTTGAGCAGATCAAGTTTGTCATTGTCATAATTAGAGCGCGTTGCTTCTGCAGCACGATGGAGCCCATGAGCAATGTTTTACATTTCGTAGAATATTTTGTTTTCTCGGCCTTCAGCATGTAGGGAGCAACATCACTTAACAGCAAAAGAACTCTGCTTTTATTTAGAATACCTAAAATATAAGAATCATTTTCTCAGAAAATTATTTATAAAAATAGGATCTTAAATCAGAATAAAACAGCAAAAGAACTCTGGTTTTATTTAGAATACCTAAAATATAAGAATCGTTTTCTCAGAAAATTATTTATAAAAATAGGATCTTAAATGAGAATAAAATAATTATTTAAAATTTTATTCAATTACAATATCTGATTGCAACTTACGCAATCCATCATCAAAGCAACCAGCAATTTGAGGTTATTTGCTTTTTGCAGGACTTTACAGAACACTAGATGGAGTTGACCAGCTCTCCTCAGTTATGTTTCCTACAATTAGGTTAGCAACATAGGTCCCCATATAATCAGTTGTTTCACCTACAGATGTCCATATGTTTGCAGTTTCCAAGTGCTCGCAGATTTTATCCAATACCTAACCAACAAAACAAGTATTTTTACGTGCATGAAAATAGTTTTCATTTATTTTCACACAAAATTAAATTTATTTTGGTAAATATATTACCTGATTATAAGATTTTGGAACATAAATTTTCCTAAATGTCGAGGGATCAGGGACATCTTTTGATGTATACTTCTTAAAATAAAACAAAAATAAATAAATAAAAAAAACCTTAAGGGTTGGATTTCTGAGTTTCAACAAGTGGTATATTTGCTCCTACAAAAGAATCACACAAATCCGTCTAAAAGTTATTTTGCGGTTCCTGAGGTGCGGGAGTAGTAATTAATGACTGGATTTGGGGTGTTGCAGATTCTTTTGTTCTTCGCATTCTTGTTCTATGTGACGCAGATGCGACATGCTGTTCGACTTGACACTTTTAGTACATTTTATCTGAAATTATAAAATATGATTATATGGATACGATTTTAAAAATGGTGTTCTTATTTAATTATTTAAAATAAATTTTGTAATGGCTTACAAAGAACAAGCGCCACAGAAAATTTTAGGGCAAAAATAGCTTACCTCTTTACTACAAAAATCACAGAATACAACATCCCCATCTGAACTAATAAAATGCTTTGGTTTTATCCACTGTGTAAGAGTACACTTCTGGAGCTTTTAATTGGAGGCATATTAGAAGCACATTAACACACACACATTCACGCACAGAATAACACAGGCATTTACCATTTACGAGGTTCACACTCACACTGCGAAAGATTTCAGATTGAGAAGAATCGAAATTGCTAGTAAGGTTTGTTCAAATTCCACTACTCTCTGCACCTGTGTCTTTGTCATGACTACCGCGGTACCTGACAGAAGACTAAATTTCTATTGTCCAGAAATCAAAGGCTTGGTGATTATTGTGGATATATAAATCAGTTTATGATAGGCGGTCTGTCGGTAAAGTTCTGGGAAAGTCATCATATTGTGAGAATCATAACTTTTTATTGTTATTCCGTTATTCCCGTCCCCCTTTTCTTTCTTCAATCATGATTCTTGAAGCCAAAATAAAGATCATAAAATGGAAAAACCGAGGTGTCTGCTCAAAACCATTAAAACATGCACTTAACCTGAAAATGTGTATTATATGCATAATTAAGCTACAAATGCCTTATATATGCATTATGCATGTTTTATCCCCAAAAAGGTCAAAATATGCAAATATGCATGGAACAAGTAGGTACACATATTTGGAATCAGAAAGTGATGAAATAGATACGTACTAAGTTTCAACTATGTTCAATGATCCTATAAAAACATACCTTTGCATGGAATTCTCGTCTTTATATTATATTCGTCATTAATGCTCCATTGTTTATACTTAAAATCAAATTAATATTTTTTTATAAGGCTGACTGCACTGCCAGCAGACGATTAAAAGAGAAGTAAAGACTCCACAGCACCCGACCAGCTGGGAGTTCGCGCGCGCGCGATTTGAACGGGAATCATGGTGCTTGGCGTAGTTTTTCATGAGTGTACGTGCGCTCTATAATATTGCCTCTACCATTAAGGGCCTGTATTACGATCTCCGGCTAGATATTAACTGGGACTCAGGGCAAACTTTTGCATTACGACCTTCGGTTAACAGTTAATCCTGAGTTATCCTTAAGGTACTCGTCCACGATGCCAGTTTTATGGCATGCCACTTTTCTTGCGGGCCACAAAAGTGGCACGTTCTGTTTACACACAGCTTGCAAAGTTGCACGATTTCGAGTTGTGCCACTATAAAAGTGGAATGTCCACAGAAATGTTGCACCGAGCGTTTACACGATGCTATATTTGTGGCGGTAATTTTTCTGCATGCCACTTTCTAGCCAGCTGTGTGCTTGGTATGGTGAATATGTCGTCTGAAAATGAAGTTTTATCCGTAGCATGTCTGTCTCTTATTTTACTTCGTCGACGTAGAGAAAAACGTAAAAGGACGGCCAGAAAGTGTTGGGTAAGATGGATTTTAAGTCGCGAATATTGTGGGGTTGTAAACAACTTGCTGCAAGAGCTCTACGACAGAGATCAAAATTTAGAATTTCCTACGCATGTCAGCGGTTGACTTTAATTATCTGCTTAGAAGAATAGCACCTGTAATACAAAAGCAAGATACAATAATGAGAAGGTCAATATCAGCAACAGCGTGTTCACACTGAGATTTCTAGCCACAGGTAATTCGGCTTAAAATAATGGAGCGGCAACATTACCGAGTTTAATATATAACACGTTCGGCTGTCATCTATATAATCAATGTGATTTTTTTTAGGCAGCAGCTATCAGTCAAAGATATATTTATTTTTTATGTTTGGCACAACAAGAACTAAGACTGTGCCGTTGCAAAGAACTGTAAAATGAATCCTCATACTGCAGCAAAAAACGTTAGGAATTCAAGAAGTATTTTTTGCCGTGAAGGAGAGGTTCCATGGCAATATCGTTACATTTAAAGTGAGTGTGTTGGTACTTACCAAAGAATCTACTCATCTACTGCATCATTGATACTGGAGTGGTAAAACATAAAATGAAGTGCATCGTAAAATTCCCATTTTGTTTTATACTCGTCTTTTGCACTACTTCCAGATTTCCCTGCCTTCATTTTGTTCCTTTCGTTGAACTGGGTTCTCAACCTGTGGATTTTTACTTTAATTTCCTCTGCTGACATGTATAACTCTATTTCTATATCATGTAATGCATTTTGTAGCTTTTGTTTATTTCTGTAATCCGCAGCTCTCCACAAGCTATCTTTGGTCTCAATCAGTTCAATAAACTTTTTTGTCATTTCCCTCGTCCATTTATTGTTAAGGACATTATTAGCTATGAAGAAATAATTGTCATCGTACTACAATAAATTGTTCGTATTGTTAAGGAAATAAAATGCACGTATCTGTCTTAATTCTGTATTTAGTGTAACACAAATTATAATCCTTGTACCTACCTCTCAAATAGCTATTTACTATCACAGCAGACGACATAACAAAGTTGCACGGAGTACGCCACAAAAGTTTTCTAAACTGTTCAAGCCACTTTCAGATGGCGCAACTTTCTTTTTTTCGCTGCGTAGTTTGCTGTTCTGTGGCGTACACGAAGCAACTTCCTAAGTTGCACGCCACTTAGAAGTTGCGCGTGCAATTTTTCTACTTGCTTGGCAGTTTACACGATGCAACTCCACTTTTTTGCGCAGTTCGAAGTTGCAAGCCATTTAAGTTGCATCGTGGACGAGTACCTTTAGCGATAAGCTATCCGCCACCTTAAGTAGCGGTTAGGGTATTAACTTGGAGGTAACCATACAAAAATGGCGTGGTGGTATATTTATTGCATCATATAAGAATTTCGGGGAGGTATTCCTGGCACTACCACTGCATTCATGCTTCAGCCGCCACTCCATCACAGCCCAAGCTGGCAGAACCGCAACCATCCACAATAGACTACAAACAGTACTCACCACTATACAACCATGGCTGGAAAAATAGCGCATCAATGTCAATAACAAATGTAAAGCAATAATTTTCACTAAACGCCGATCTCAGATATCCCTCTCACTCACTCCCTCCTCTCCTACTTTTTAGAGAGGATATTAACTGGACTAGATTATCTACCTTGTGTAACTATGAACCTGTGCTACGAATCAAGGGCTAACCCGAAAAGCACACATTAAAACCATGCGGAACAAAGCTCAAGTGCAATTACACAAACCCCACCCGCTACTCAATATTAACAGTGGGCTCAGCCCAAAATAGGCACTACACTCTAAAAAAAGTCTAATCCGACCCATAATCACTTGTGCTGCACCGGTGTGGGGATACGCCGCCGTGTTCACACGTGAAAACCCTTATCACATTCCAACACATGTCTCCGCATTGCAGCCAGTTTCCCCTATTGCACCAGCCGCATAAACACCATTGAACACTTTATTAAAATGCTTGCTTTTCATATATATGCCATACCAGACAACCACAACCCACTATCAGACGATTAGGGAACTACCAAACCGACGACCTTTGCATTCCTTTGATCGTTCACTTACCAACGACATCACCACAGACGTAGCTGTGCATGTCTACAATATCACCCGCAATATTAACATGCTATTTCTTCAACCTTTAGAGCTCCACAACAGGACTACCAGTCCGCAAAGACCACAATACTCAAAGCCTCGAACCAGCAACCATTCCACACTACCACGGAACCGCATCTACACCTTCAGATAGGCAGCGCGCTCATCCACGAAACATTTAACCACTGCTTCAAACTCAGGTAAGACAATACACAAAATACCGTAACACTCAAATATGACATTCCAACGACAGACCACCCCCCCCGTATTGTGTCAGTCCATCTGTCATATGCACGAACTCTCTCATTAATCCGTCCGTCTGATCGACCACTACAATAAAACGCCCTCAACTGCTAAATCGTCCTAACCTAACAGATTTCGGTATGTGCAGCACATCCAGCGCCCGGTTGTATTTGCAATCATGTTCGTATTATCCGGGGTGCTCAGCGGAACGCGGTTAACAACGCATGTACTTCAAAACATGCACCCCAATTAAAAATAAAACCGCCACTGGACTTTAGGAAGGCCAGAAATAGTACATTTCGTTCGAAGACAGGAAAACTAACCGAAGATTCAGTAAGCAATTCACCATCACATTCGGCTACATTCATCTGTCTTCTGCAATACGCTTTTATTAGAAAAGAAAGCAAATAATGTTTGTTTCGACATTGTATTTCGGTACTAACGGTTCTTTTTATAAGACGAAGACCCATATTGCATTAACACATCACCCTTCCATAGTAAGCTGTTGACTAACCGTTAAAATAGCTGCAGCGGCACTCATTCTTACTATTGAAGGAGGTATGATTCTATAGGAAGCCAAGTTAACACAATGATAATTAAAACCCTTACCTATTGTTACCTCCCTTTACACACACTCATTCTTGTTTTTAATAATAAAACAGGCATTTATATAAAAAGGGGCAGAAAAAAGCAACACAAAACTGTGGCGTTTCATTCACAAAAATGTAAGCTGTACAGATTCACTTTCAAATTGAAGAAATAATGCATTTAAAAAGGCATTCTGCCAGAGTTCCGGTCTCTGCTTATTATATTACACCAGCCCAGATGATAATTTAAATGCATACATTAATGTTATTTACATTTACAGATAGATATGAATTTCAACCCCTCCCCCGGAACTCGCCCTGAGTTCATCACAGGGAGAGACCAGCATTTTCTGCATTGGCCACGAGGATGGAACCATTCAGTGCTGGAGTAAACCGTGAATTTTAACAAGTTCTACATTCTTTGTGTGGTATGGTGTTGTCTGTCTCTTATGGTTTACCAGTTATACAACATTCATTCAAAATGAAGAGCATTTGCAGGTGATTCCCAGAAAATTTAAAACATATACTGTATGTCTTCATTTAATCCTATTTAAACACACTTAGCCCATCCGCCAAAGTCTATTATTTGCACTTCTATTGCAAACTACTGTTAATTCCCACATATTCAAAATGGAGAACTAAACATCAACACCATTGTTAACATTTTTAAACTCCACATGTGTATGTATACAGCCCTTTCTTTACACAAAATCCATTTATTATTCTCACAACTTCCTAAGGTTTATCCCTTGGATTCTTTCTTGCGATCAGACTAATCACTGGTGTCGCCACGATGGTACATTAAACTGAGCACTTGGAAGTGTAGCAGACACCGAGCTACACTACCACGTGGTACTAAAAAAATTGAAATCGAGTTTTATTTATGGACGCTCTAAAAGAAAAACTTTATAATTTCAGTGGTACTTTGCACTATTTTTAAGAATGTCAATCTATAAGTAGATAATAGATTTTATTGCATTGGATTGGTATTGCTTAATGAAATATTACAATGGGAACTATATTTAAAGGGGTAAACACACCCTAAAGTGCTCTTAATTTTGCAGCCAATTACAGCGGATGCAACCACTTGCTTTTGTTAACACCAGTATTGAAGGCTGGATACATAAATTGCATTTCATCAGTCACACAGATCTCATAAACGTGTGGTATTTTAAACCAAATCGTTAGCCACTTTTTAGGAAATAAAAAATAACTTAACATTTTCCATGTAAAGGGTAGTTTGGAGGGGTCTTTAAAATATATGTCCCAACTTTGGAAGATGCTAAACTTAAATGCTGTTTGGCATTTATATATTTCATCTTTGAGTTATACTGTTCACAGGTGGGTCTTTTTCTAAAAATGCTCTTTTTTTAAATTCAGGGGACTTAAACATGTATCTCCGGTGAAATCTCCAAATGAAATTTTTGAGCAGAATATACCAGGCAAAAACTGGACAAAACTGGGAAGTTAAATGATTTCTTATAATAGAACAAAATAATAATACGAGGGTCACCTGATAAGTCGCGGGCCTCTCAATGAAAACATTTATTTTTTTTTTTTTTTTAATTTCTCAACATAATCTCCAGAAAGGTTAATACATTTGTCATACCGGTGTTCTAATTTAATTAAACCATCTCTGTAGTGCAATTTGTCAAGGTCCTCAAAATAGCTGTTTACTGCATCAATGGCCTCATCGTTGCTGTGGAATCTTCGTCCTCCAAGAAATGTTTTGAGATTAGGGAAATGTGGTAGTCACTGGGTGTTAGATCTGGTGAATAGGGTGGATGTTCAAGCACTTCAAACTTTTAATTCGCAAATTTTCCCCATTGTAATGACTGAACGATGTGCCGGAGCATTGTCGTGATGAAACAAGATTTTTTTTCTTTTTGCCAAATGAGGCTTTTGTCTTTTCACCCCATCACTTAACGTTGCATAAGCTTGCGTAGTAGTCATCTGTGATACTTTTAACCTTTTTTTAAGTAATTCATAAAAATAATTCCCTGTGCTTACCATGAAACACTAGACATAACCTTGTCAGCTGACAAAATTGACTTTGCCTTTTTTGGAGTTAATTCACCTGCAGAATCCACTGTTTTGACTGATTTACTTTCTGGTGTGTAGTGATGTAACCAAGCTTCATCCATGGTAATAAGCCGTCTCAAAAATTCATTGTGATTTTCACAGTAGAGCTCCACATTCTTAACAGAAACGGTTTTTCTATGCAACTTTTGATCAGGTGTCAACAAATGTGGCACCCACCTCACACAGACCTTGTGAAAGCCCAAAACATTACTTAAAGTATTACCTGCACGTTCTTTTGATACGTTTACAGCCTCTGCTATCTTAAACAACTTTAATCTGAATTTTTTTCAAGCATATCTGGAGTTCTGACTTCCACAGAGCATCCAGAGCGAGGCTCATCACTAGTACTCTTACGTCCCATTTTAAACTCTGCAACCCACCTTTTAATCATTGAATAAGGGGCAGAGTCTTTCAATGTACTGTCCAGTTCCTCGAGTTTCTTTAGGCATTAAGCCTTTCAAAAGCATTTAATCACTGTTTGTTTTTCCAAATCCTCCATTTTCGTGAAAACTCGTAAAGTTGTCTTGTTTAAAATGCTGTCATTCAAAAACTAAACAAGCTATTGACCTGCAACTAAGGATACAAGCTAGTCTAGAGTAAAACTATACGATGCTACTGTCTAACTGGCCCAGTAGCGCCAACTCAGTGAGAGGCCCGGGACTTATAAGCCGACCCTCGTAATAATAATAATAATAATAATAATAATAATCTGCAGTGATCATATTTGCCTTTCTTTAAGTTCATAATGTTTGACTCGTCAAACTGTTTTCTCAGGAGAAATTCAAAAAGGATACCCATTTGTGAAATTTAAAAATCCACAACTTCAGATACTCATTTGTATTCTTAATACAGCAATTAAGGTTTAATGTATAATATGCAGACGAAATTTCACGCATATTTATTACTGTTCTTCCTGCTTGTCCTAATTTCTGTACACGTTAACCTGTTAAAGCTTCCCTCCCATTACATTTGCCCAGTATTAATGTGACTGAATAATTTATACTATGTACTTGAATCTGAATTTGGCTTCACTGCACTGTAAGTTCAACTTTTAATAATTCAGTGATTAATATCAGCAGAACACACAATAAAATATTTTATATCATTGGAATATAATAGGATGGGTTGCACTTAGGGAAGTTTCATATAGAAAACAAATTTGTACGATAAGCTGCCACACATAAAATGGCATTTATTTCTCGTTCTTCATTCCACATGCACTTGTATGAAATACAGTACCTTAAGAATAAACGTTTTGTTTCTGGGGGAAGCACAAAGTTGTAGCACAACTAAGACATTAAAAAACATTCTAGTCATAGTTTATTTTTCTAATAAATCTACAACAAATCACACCAATATTCCCTCTTTGTGCCTAGGGCTCATTAAGTTAAATGCGCGAAACTCGAATTGTAGATAACAAAATTATGGGCTAAGAAAATCAATTCATTGCAAAGGCTGCATTCTCCAGGAGTCTGAATAGATCGGAGTGTTTTCGGAAATGCTCTTTTCCAATAGATTCTTTTTCGTAAACACAACACAAAATGTGTGGAGTTTTACCACTCAGAGAAAAAACCTCTAGTGGGAAAGGCGCTTTCTGGGGCCACACACATTTGCAGTAAAGACCTGGAATTTCCAAGACTTTCACTGTGATCTATCCAGAGCCGGGCTTTGACTTCCCCCAACATCCGACTGGTCCCCAAATGTCCGACACATTTTGCTTCGTACACCAGGGGACTGAAGTAGTACCATCATTATTGAAGTATATACCATGCCATATTTTCACGAGCATATATGCCACCATAAGTTTATGCTAATATAAAGGTAAGGAAATCCACAGACCAGACAACAATCACATCAAAATACATAACATACATAAATTATTTATAAAACATTTTGCAGTTTTCTATATAAAAACAAGGACTAAATGTTTACAACTCTATCCTGCTAATTACACATTAATAAAGGGAAGAAATTAAGGGAGGACATAAAATACTCGTGCAAATGGCATGATATTACCCAAAAGTCGAGGTTCAGAATACCTAAAACTGAACAAGCTGAGACTTCATCATCTCTTAGCTTGCTTACTTTTACACTATCTCATGTGTAATTTACATTTAACATGTATGTCCTATACTGTCATGTACACAAATCAACACTACAGCAAATTAAAAGTATACTCTCATCACAGTATGGAGAAAAGAGAGGACAGGATAAAGAAATGGACAAATAATTAACTGCAACTCTCCATTCATCAAACGATTAGTTTTTTGGGTTGCTCCCACGGAAAGATATCTCGTCCAAAGTGACCATAAGTACTAGTCTGTTGATATATGGGATTGCGCAGATTAAGCTCCCTGAAACAAAGAGAAAGAACAGAATTATCAAAATGTCACTGCACACATACAAATTTTTAATTCATATATACTGCCCATTCCAAACCAGACTTCCCTCTGATGTAAACAAAAAAACGTGCTTCTGCTTGTCACAAACCTAAGCACATATTCTTACGCCAATGTAAACAGTTCCTTAATAAATGTATTGTATCATGAAATATTGGGGTAGGAAACATAGAACTACACATTTTACTGCAGTTATTGTAAGAACTCATTGTTAAAGGTAATGATATATACTAACTGTTAAGAGATTACAAAATATAATTTTCTTAATGTTGTCTGCTATTGTGCTAACGCTCAGAGTATCTTGTTTGTTAATTACCAACTGTATGGATGACTACCACTCTCTCGCATAAACGAGAAATTCAGGAATGAATTCCTAAAGGTGATACCAAATAAACACTTTGCGTAACACAGGAAATATGATAAGTGAACAGGCATTCATAATATACTAGCTTAGGTCAAATCTTATGATTTAATCAGTATAGTGTTTTGAGTTTGCGTAAATAAACTGTTCAAACACGAAAGTGGGGAAATCATTAAAAAAGTGACGAAAAACAGATCATACTTAATGTGTTCAATCATTAGAAATATAGCCATTGCTTGCAGTAGTGGATATTAGAAACTAACATCCAAGTTTACAGGTGTTTCAGTGAAGTATAACCAAAGTGCTCAGGGAATACAGAGAGACATAATAGAAGAGAGCATTTGTATGCGAGCATTGTGGATAAGCTTGTCATTAACTTGGAGGATAGTTCTGATTTCAATATGGCAGCTGAGTTATCTTCAGATTTGGGTGTTGCACCTTTGCATGAGGATTGCAATTAATGTTAAGCAAAATTTCACTTCTGCATGCTTACAAAATCAATCGTTACTTCAGGTTGCATTTTGAATTGTGATTTGCTCACAGGACACCTTTTTATATATTGAAGCAATGTTCAGTTGTGATATGCGGCAAGCACATGCAAGAGGAAGATGCAATCATTGTGAATTTCGCGTGGATAATACAAAGTTTGTTTACAGTGAGGGCACTTTTTATCCAAAAAGCACTGGAATTTGGGCCAGGAAACCACAGCTAAAAGATAACCATGGCAAAAATACAAATGCAGTTTTCCAAAAATAAACCATAGTCACTGAAACTTATTTGGTTCACTGGCCACTTCCTTTGGATAAAATGCACAATAACTATATAAAAGAAAGCATCTGTGGAAGAGAGATCAAATTGAACACAGTTTGTTATACTCTTAACTAAATGTGATGTCGTTTTAGAGAGCAGAATGTCTCAAATACTAACATGCTTCAAAACAAAAGGAGCTCAGATACTTCATGGGATTGAGCCATTTTGTAAACTATGAATCTAATTTCATGCAATTATTTCACTATTTCTTGCAGACCTAACCTTGAGGTGTACTTTAAATAATTTGGTAACAGAATTTGGTTCACACCATCCTAAAAAACCTGAATCATTGGGCAATTTTCCTCACAGTAAACCGATGTCATTTTAGCAAGAATGATGGCCTGGATATTAAGGTTCAACAATATAAACTTCAAATATTACTTTGATTTATATGAATTTCTAAAGCACATTTTATATGATTACTAAACAAAGTGTTCAGATTGGAATTAGAAAACACTATGCAAAGTCAAAATCCTTAGATCTTAGAATGTACACCCATGGACAAAACCAGTCATGTCTTGAATGCCAAATTGTTCAAAGTCCTACACAGCACAGCACAGTACCTTGTTTACATCACAGGTAAATACAGATTAGCAGCTGCTGCAGCAACTTGTGTGACATTACTCAACATGCTACCTTCCGTGTGGCTTCTATGTAGTGTTGTAGCAAAGCGTAGGGTACTTATGTGGTTAATGCGGTAGATTTGCTTCTCGCATGTGTAGCAAAGAGCTCTGTTAATGTTTAATCAACACATAGCAGCTATTTATTTTTGACATACTGCATTTCATATGTGTGATTCGGTAAAGTTAATAATGGAGTAGTTATTATAGTGCAACTGAGCAAGTATGAAAAGTGGAAAAATGGAGAGAAGGAATATAAAGTGGTCAGAGATTGTATATACTTGGGGGTTAAAATGGATGGGGGTGGAAAATGGGAGAAACAGAAGAAACTGGTATTAATGATGGGGAAAGGGTGAATGTCAGCGATTAGAGGGTGCAAATATAGAATACCAAATATATATGTTAAATGGCAAGAGAAAATATATAACACAGTAGTTGAAGCAAAAATGTTATATGGAAGTGAAATATGAGGAGTAGAATGAGGCTGGGAAGAGACAGATATGGTACATAGGAGTTTTTGTAGAGAAGTTTTAGGCCTGCCAAATGCTACAGTTAAGGAATTTGCTCTAATTGAAATGCAGAGTGTGGGGAGAAAAGGGGTAATAATGGAGAGAGCTCTTAAATATTGGTACAGACCATTAAATTTAGAAGAGAAGAACTTGTTGAGGCAGTGTTTGGAATTTCAAGAAAGGAGCTTAAAGAAAAATGGGTGGAGTTATAGTATACAGACTAATTTGGAAAATAGTGGTCTGGGAGAAATTTGGAGAAGGAGGGAAAATAATGTTAAGGGTTTTTGGAAAGAAGCTAGGCGGAGGTTTGAAGATATAGAGATACAAAATTTATTTAGGAACATTGGGAAGAAAAGTTCCTTGGAATCATATATATTAATAAAAAATGTATGGGCTAGAGAACAGTATGAGGATAACTCAAATAAGGAACAAAGAGTAAGTATAGCCTGGGTAAGAACAGGTGTATGGAGACCAATAGGAATAAGAAATGGGTTCCCACAGAACCAGTGTCCAATATGCGGGGAAAGAGAAGATTTAGAACATAAGGTTTTTGATTGTAAAGGTACACAGCATTGGAGAAAGCAAGCTATAAATGGGAAATGGTTAAAACTGGACAGGAAAGTAGCCTTAAGCAAAATTTTTAACAAGGATAGTAAAAAGGTAGAAGAGTACCTGTCCAAAGCAAAAAAGAAATGGTTGTGGACAATAAAAAGAGATGTGAATTAATTGCATCATGTGATAAGTTATGTAATTATATTATTATAATATTAGTATTATTAGATTATTATTTTGGTATTACTACTATTATTTTATAATTATCATCATTTTTATGTATAATTAAAGAATGTAATATGGGTAGAATATGGCAAGATAACAGCTTGGGCTGATGTCTAGCCATATTCAAAGGAAGATTACTAGGGAAAAGAAAAAAGAAAAAAAAAAAAAAAAAAAAAAGAAAAGAAAAGAAAAAACGCTAGATTATAGTGCTTCTTTATTCTACCTAACTGCAATATGCTGCAACTAAACCACATGGCGCACAGGAGGGTGTGCAAATACATCAGATTCAAACAGGTTCTCTTTCAGTGAATCATACCGTGTTTGGCAATGGCAGAATGCGCACATGGAAGTCTCTCCTTCCAATAGTCAATTAGCAGACTTTACTGCTGCTGAAGCATGTCATATTAGGCTTCCTGGAACTACAGTGCGGAGGTGGGTGAGATTATTGCAATAGAGAGGAACCCTTTCCAAAGTGCTTCTGAAATGAAGGCAGATACACATTTCCCTGGATCAGCTCAAACAGTTCCGCAAAGTGTAAACGGCAGGACTTCTTGCAAAAACGGCAGCTGAAAAGCAATGTTTGGTGATCATGGATTGTTTCTGGGCATAAATTCAAGCTTGGGATATTGTAGTTTCTTATCCACGCTACTGCAGGGAATTTATTTCATCTATGCCCTGAAGACTGAGGGCAGTTATACAGGCTGAGGGTTCATATACCACATATTAATTTTGTGTGTGTTGTAGGTTTACAAGATAATAGTTTATTTGCATTTATTTCTTTAGTTATCTAAACCTAGTGTTTTAGTAGAATTGTTTTTTTTGTGTGCATAGATAGACCTATAACTTCAAATGCTAAAGTTATATAAATGTAATATTATCTTCTTCACATCCAGTCATAAAAAATTTATAACTAATGTGAGATTTGGACAAAGGAGCTTATGAGAGCCAGCCCTTCTTAATCTCTAGGCCACTGTAATGATGTTCCATGCTCTGTTCTACAATTCCTGCATAGTGTTGTGAACACAGCTGCTATGAAGGTACATGAAGCCCTCCGAATGGCACATGGAATCTAAGGATGACTCATTCTTTATCCATGGGTGTACAATATGCATATCAATCTTAGGTTATACCATTTGGCAGAACATCTAGAATAACATATTCTCAAAATTAAATATAAAAATGGAAACAATGAATGCTAGGCCGATTAAGAAATTCCAAAATCTTAAATCTAAGCAGAAAATGGACACACAATTTAAAAAAATCCCAAGGAATGTGATACTTTTCAAACAACATTGATGAGTTTGTAGCGAACATTGAAATAGCAACCAGCATATTAGACGAAACAGAAGAGGGCAGAAAAAAAAAATCTGATGTGTTACACTCACATGACTTTCTTTACTCTTGTACAAACTATTTTTACAAACGCTTATTCTCCATCTATTTCATGTTAATCGAGATAAACATTTGCAGACTATCTTATTGCTAATTTTCTTGTAGATGTAAGGGGAATATATATTTACAAGGGCAATACAGAAATACAGTAGCCTTTAAGCACATACATATCTCGTAATAGCTGGTTGCTAGGTGCAGCACTATTCCCTTTTCCACAGATTAATACTCTTTGCATATCCAAGACAAAAAAATGAATAACAAATTCCCATTTGAGAAAATAAGCATTGAAACATTTAAGGGAATAACAAGCAATAATGGTTCACTCAACAATAAAAATGTATATGACATAAATTGTGTATTTTAACACAATCTACATCTTTTGTGTAGTAAAATTTTGTCTATCTCTTATGGTTTACCAGTTTACCAAAAGTCGTTCAGAATGAAGAATACTTTTGGAGACATTCCCAGAAAATTCAAGATATTCATTTTATTTGTCATGAAAATATTTTAAACATATGATATTTTAATCAAATTCGTTAGCCATTTTTGAGAAAATTAAAATTTTCGAAAAATGTTCCATGTAAAGGGTACTCTCGGGTGGGGGGATTTTCTTGAAAACCTTCGTGTCACATCTCTGAAGATACTGAACCTAAATACCAAGTTTGGTGTTTATCCGACTGTTCATTTCTGAGTTATGCTGTTCACAGAGACATGTTTCCAAAAATGCTTTTTTTGGATTCAGGGGATCTCAAACCATGTATTTCCGGTGAAATCTCGGTATCGAATTTTTGGGTGGAATACAATACTTCCCCTACTTACTATACGTAGTAGAGAAAGTAAAAAAACCATCAATTAAAAATCAGTGCACATAAGTCTTTGAAAATATCAGGGAACCCTACAACATTGTATCTCAGCACAATATCAACTCATTGAGAAACAAAAATGCAATATACATAAAGGCCAACAAAGGCAACAAAATTGTTATATTACAGAAGATACTATCTGAACAGAGTAATGCAGTTACTGGAAAATTAATACCTTGAAATCAGCTACAACCCACTTAAAGCTTGCTTTAATGAGTACAATAATCTAACGGTGAGGTTAAAGAAAAACTCAAACCCAATAACCTGGTATTACCCAGACTACATGCATTGCCCAAGATACACAAACTTAGAAAAAACATCAGACCAATACCAAATAACAATGACACTCCTACATACAAATCAGCAAAGTGGCTATCAGATAAATATACAAATCACAAAAGAAAAGTTTCAGCAGAAAATGCCCTGGTCTGTATTTCCCAGCATTCCAATAGATGAACTACTTTTACAACTGAAAAACTAGCTATTTCCATCAACTACATACCATCCGATCTAGAAGACTACATCAAGTTAACAAGAATCTATATAGAACAGAACTTTTTCAGGTTCAACAATAGATTTTTGCAACAAACCAATGGAAAACCCACATGTCACCTTTTTGGCCGATCTATACATGAGCTATTTAGAAAAGCATGTAACATGAGTCTTATTACTCTTTAAAACTTGGCACAGGTATGTAGATGACATATTTGCAATAGTACCAAAGAAATTACTGGACGATGCACTGAAGCTGCTGAATATTCATGACAGATCAATACAGTTCACAATAGACACTGCAAAACATGGCTACTTACCTTTCTTGGATCTCAATAAGTCAAGCAGAACCAAGAACTCACTTTTGGAATTTAAAGGAAACGCTTGCACACAGACGACTATATACATAACAGCCTCAACTCAAAATACCAACTTGCAGTCTTCAATAGTTCAATATGCAGACTACTTAACTCTCCCCTCAGCAAGGAGGAATATATCAAGGAATACCTACAAATACTCCATATAACATCAGTCAATGGCTTTAGTCCTAACAAAACAGTATACAACACAATATTAACAAATACAAAAGCTCAAAACCATCAGGGAGACTACAACATTAAAACCCCAAAAAGTAATTTTCCAACACAGGAAATTAACACACCACCCTTGGGCAAATAAAAACTTTAAGAAAATATACCATTCTAGCATCTCAAAACAAATACAGCTTACAAAGCTTACTTTGCACGTTTTTAAAAGTAAGAATCCCAGACAATGAAAGATCAGGTATATATCAAATTAATTGTGCAGAGAACACATCCACTACATAAAAGACAAATTGAAAAATCAGTCAAAACAGCACATTTTTTAAACTACCACATTATTCTGGGAGTCAACTTTCTCAGAGCAGCAAGTTACCTGACTGAGCTCGGGAAAACATCTGCATTATAAAAAACAAGGACCGAAATATAAACTTCAATCTACCACCATCGGACTAGCTCAGTGAGTTTGTATTATCATCACCACCACCACTGACCTCCGTCAAGAGAACTTGAGACACAACTAAAACTAGTCCGTTGTAAGCTGAAGATAAGAATAAAGATTTCTGAAGCTTGTCCAATTTTTATAAGTGAGGTATAGTGTAAATCTAACTTTCCAATTAATTTTGAGTTAAACTCATTGTTCAAAAACTTCTCAGTTATTAATGATAAAATAGCTACTTAACAGTAGCTTGGTTGGCTCGTCAATTCACAAACCATTTTCTGCATTCCTGAATGGATACCAAGAAAATAGTTATACAAGAGCATTATTAAGGAAACACTCAGGACTGTACCTATTGAAACAATTAGTGAAATATAGGAGCATTAATATTCTTAAACATATGGCATTACTTACCCACATTTAGAATATGGAATTGAGACTCAGGAGGGGCCATGTAAAAGCAATATAAACAGTTTGTTTAAAATACAACACAATTAGTATGGTATGGCATGGTAAAACAATGGACGATGAAAGATTACCCAAAAGAATAATGGAGTGGACACCACCAGAAATTAGGAGAAAAAGAAAACCACATAGTATGTGGATTCAAAGAATTAAAGAGGGGCAATGATGGATTGGGAAATTTATTTATGGTCCAACAGGCAAGAATGGAGAAAAGTGGTAAGTTAACAACTGTAGTCTCAGTGCTGGCAAAATGTTTGTGCACTGTAAAATCAGAGATATATATAAATACAAACAAAATGTGTTAGAAGTATGTATAACCTTAGGTTTCAATAATCCTATTGGGGAAAAAATTTCTAAAACCAATTATGCTAATTGTAGTTTCACTGTATGTGTTCAAAACCATTATTCTTCAAGAAAAAAAAAAAAGTAATTTCAACACTTTTACTTAACTAAATCTTTAAAAGAAAATCTTTATTACCATATAAAAAAAAATTTATAATGTTCCAATGTCTTTATGATCTGTTGAGAATAATCATTGCAAATAAAATTTATTATTTTTTGCTTCATTATTACTTTTAATAAAAGGGAATTTAAGCTACTTGATAAAAAACTGCCATTCTTATGATACAAAGCAAGTAATTACCATAGGGTAAGCATAAATAAAACCCAAACCAATAAGAATCCATTTAAAATAGGAGCTATATTTTACAATAAATTACCATTGTCAATTCAGAATACCATAGACTCAAAACTTAAATCTGTTCTACAATCATTCCTAATATTGCTGAACTATAATGGACCTAAGTGTATAATGTATATATTATTATAAAATGATCTTGTAAATAACTTATGGTATTATTGTATTCAAATTGACCGACTGTACAGATGTTAACAATGTCAGATGCTTTTGTAAATTTAACGACAGCAATAAAATTATTTAAATCCAACTTTGCTCACTAGCAATGAATGATCCCTCAAGGCTGTGTTTATTGTCTGCGAATGTCAACTGTCAGTTGTTACCTTCTGCCCATGCTGTGAAGACTAGTTTATTCACTGTGCATCTCAAAAGTGAAAGCTCATTCAAACTTCTCTTTGTGAATTGTTTTAGGGTGTTGTTGCAAAAGAGGATGTTACATAAGAGAGCTGAAAACCTCCAACAGCATTATAATAAATACAATTAAATATATAAAATAATAATCAGGAAGGCTAAATATACGGCATGAGAAAGAGGAATAAATTTTTTTTAAAACAAACCAAAAGCAACCTGGAGCGTAAAAAAACTGAACTAGGATCCGGTAAAAATTCAAACTGAATGAATCCAAGTAGCTGCTTAGGAATAGGAACAGATTAGAACAGTTGAATAACTACTTTACTGAAGCTGCAAATATCAGTAAAAATAAGCAATGCAAAAATTAGGTCAAAATAACTTGCTTGCACTAGAAGAATTCAACCTAGGCACAGTTACGTCATTTCAGGATATAAAGATAATATCCGCATCCAAGTCAAAATCATCAAAAGGATGGGATTAAATCTCATCAATGCTAATAAAAGTGAAAGATGAATTATATATGCCACTTACATGGATATATAGACAGTCACTCTCCAAAGGAGTTTTTAAAAAAAATCTGATGTGCTACACTCACATGACTTTCTCTACTCTTGTACAAACTATTTTTACAAATGCTTATTCTCCATCTTATTGCTAATTTTCTTGTAGATGTAAGGGGAATATATATTTACAAGGGCAATATAGAAATACAGTAGCCTTTAAGCATATACATATCTCTTAATAACTGGTTGCTAGGCGCAGTACCATTCTTTGCCACAGATTAATACTCTTTGCACATCCAAGACAAAAAAATGAATAACGAATTCCCATTTGAGAAAATAAGTATTGAAAAATTTAAGGGAATAACAAGCAATATCTCGAAAATGGTTCACTCAACAAAAAAAAAAAGACAAATTGTGTATTTTAACGCGATCTACATTTTTTTGTAGTAAAATTTTGTCTATCTCTTATGGTTTACCAGTTATGCAAAAATCGTTCACAATGAAGAATACTTTTGGAGACATTCCCAGAAAATTCGAGATATACATTTTATTTGTCATGAAAATATCTTAAACATATGATATTTTAATCAAAATTGTTAGAGACAATTTTGAGAAAATTAAAATTTTCGTAAAATCTTCCATGCAAAGGATAATCTGGGGTGGGGGGATTTTCTTGAAAACCTTCGTGTCGCATCTCTGGAAGATACTGAACTTAAATACCAAGTATGGTGTTTATCCGACTGTTCGTTTCCGAGTTATGCTGTTCACAGACAGACACACACACACGGACACATTTCCAAAAAAGCTTATTTTGGATTCAGGGGGTCTCAAAACATATATTTCCGGTGAAATCTCGGTATCAAATTTTTGGGTGGAATACTTATTACACGTAGTAGAGAAAGTAAAAATAATGGAATATGCCATAATCCATCCAATTCAAAAAGCTAGGGAAGATGTCTTACTATCGCTCAATCTCTATACTTATTCAATTACTTTGGAAAAAAATAGTGCACTCACATATGTCTCAACCAGCTCTGCTCTTATGGACTTTTTTTTTTTTAACAAAATAGCAAAAAATCTGCATGAGAAAAGGCAAACTTGCCACCCTAATCTGTGATATATCTGAAGTTTTTGACTGTCTAAATCATGAAATACTAATAAGTCAACTACATCATTATGGAATAAGAAATGCAAACTTAGAATGCTTCAAATCGCATTTGGCAGTCCATAAACAGAAAATACTTCAGGGTTAAGCCCCTTGTACACGACCAAATTTTTGTCAAATTCAATACTTTACAACACCTTTCAGAGTTGTCACAACTTTACAACATTTCTTGTCAAATTACTTCCAATACTTTTAAACTCTTTGAAAGTCTTGAAAATAAATAAGGACATGCTCTAAACGATCAAAGATTTGACAATGATTTTATGGCTTTAGCCAATAAAATGTGAGTATTTACGATGAGTCACGAAATTTGCAACATGGCAGAAAGCAAAAAGTAAACAAAAATGACTACCCGGCCAAGGTATGTTGTATGTGAACTGATTAGGTTATACATAAGCTAGTCATGTGTACATGTCTAGGACTCTGTGGATTACAAGATGAAGTAGATGAAGGCATATGAAAAAATAATTACCAGGCAGATTTCCAAACTAAGTATACATTAATGCAATGTTATATAGTGTGGTAACCTATCAGTTGGTGTTATTTCCATTGTATTCCATAATTGTGAGTTCACTGAATATAATACGTGAAAGTGCTACATAATATTGGTATAGAACAGTATTTCATTGCAAACTGTTATACCGTAATGCAAATAGTAAATTGCTTTGTGCGTGATACATTTATGACATTGTCAAGTCTTGTCCAATCTGGTCACATATTGAAAAATGCTTGACAATTTTTCTTGTAAACTCTTGAATTAAAAAAAAAAGTTTGATCGTGTACAAGGAGCTTAAGACGGATCCTATACATGCAAGATAGAAAGACATTAAAAATAGGGTTCTGCCGGGTTCAGTACTTGGTCCAATGCTTTATGTAGCATATACAAATGATCTTCCACTCATCAAACATCCAATATTTTAGCTGATGACATCTCAATCTTTTCAAGCGGTTCAAATATTGAAAATTTAAAAGCAAACCTTAACCAAACCATAAAACTATTGGAAACACGATTCATGCAAAGAGTTTGAAATTAAACAAACAAAGATAATAAAATTTAAAACCTCAACTGAAAATAACACTCGGATAAGCTAGTCAACTTCCCTGAATGCAAAAGAGGCAAAAGTTTTAGGAGTATTTATAGACGAGCAGCTTAAATGGACTAGCCAACTAATTCATATAGAAAAAAAACCATTAACATATCCTCTTTAGCACTAGTTACAAACCTACAAACAAATAAAATCATGTAGAATAACTATATGAGGAAATCCAACAGGATATGATAGAATTTTTTGAATCTAAAAGAAAAGAAAATAACGCGAATAATGACATTTCAAGCTTCAGAGTTTCTTTGTTCAAAACATTAAAAAATCCTGACCCAACCTTGTCTATATATGTATAACCTTGTAATAAAGTACGCTTGCTTACCCCTGCGGGCAGACAATTGCATGCAGCGCGGAGCAGCAGTAATATTGCCTACATATGTGCTGCCTCATCATGGTGGTTTCCATGAAACAGTCAGTTTATGCTTGTCTGTGCAGTGTATAAGATGTGTCGTACGTTCATTTTAAAATCCATTAATATGGCAAATTTTAAAAAATTTATGCTCAAAGTTTTCATGCATGCCACTTATGTAAAAATGAGTCGTGCGGAGCAGTGTGTAGGCAATTTTAAGACAAATTCCTACCATTCCAATTCCAAATAGAGACTCGGACACCTTGTTAATAAATTAAGTACAATGGGATACCTAAATGCTAAATTCCCTAAGCCAAACAGCAGGGTCCTAACTGAGAAAAAACTCGCTGAAATTAATACATCATTCATTCACTCACTCTCTAACTAAGAACAGAATTTTTAATTTTGAAAATTACTGAAATTTATTCAGCGGGCAAATGGAAATTTCATCAAATGAATTCAAGAATGCAACAATGGAGATAGACATCACTTTCAACATCTTCTGTGACAAGCTTAGTACTCAAGTGATAATGAATAAACAAATGAATAGGATACGCTTGAGGGTTGACACATGATCACCCGACTGGCTGTATATCTCCACAATGGCTACAACAGCTTTCTAAACAATCAGCATCACCACAAGTACCACACAAGGGGTAAATGGGATACAACATACCCTGCACACAGGCTAGCAATGCTTGAAAAGAAATCCACATTATATGGGGATTAAAGTATACAATAAATTGCCTAAGTTTTTATGGAAATGCATAACCAAAGTAACTTCAAAAGATCTGCAAAAAATTTGTCACCAAGGAGTATTACTCAATTAAGGAGTACATGGAAGATGAACTGAGATCTCATATTTTTAACTAAGTAATATATCGAAAACTTTATATGTACGCAAAGTTTTTACTTATACAGTGGAATCTCATTAGCACGTACCTCATTAACACGTTTTCCAGTTTATTACGTTGAATTATAAAAGTCCCGGTACCAAATCACCAAATGTAATAAATAACGTTTGCTTAGCACGTTTTCCAGATCCCGCTTACTATGTTTGAAGTTTGACGTCCTCATTCGCTATTTTGCCCAATCCTTGGCCAGTCCAGTGGGAGTAGGAGCTCAACACGTTCAAAGTTTGACGTCCTCCATTTGCTACTTTGGTCTATCCTTGGTCACAGGGTGGATACCGGCAGTCAATCACATGCATGTATGTAAATATGTGTGCGACACGATTTATGTGGGCAGGATAAGAATGCTTACGCCAATGATAGTTTCTACTGTTGAGTGTGACCAAACATACATAGATTGTATTTTAACTTTTCATTTGCAATGAAAAAAAGAAAGTGTAGTAAATAACCAACACTGAAAAACTGAAAATCCTTGTATACCAAATCCAAATATGAAACATGTGGATATAATGCGGAAGCTAAACATTCCTCCATCAACCTTAAACACATTTGTTAGCAAACCTAAATTGATTGAAACTGCTTTTAAAGAAGGAAAAAATGCAAAAACAAAACTTTCCTCTTGGAAAATAGGATCAGAAAAGGATCGGAACAAAATTTGTTGCATGGAAACACCTAGTGTATTCAAATCGCATTGAATACGCCAAAGTTACTATCGTCTATTGTACTCATAACACGATGCATGCACATAATTTTTTTTTCTATTTTCAGCGGAAATTCTTATGTGTAATAAAACACACAGCAAAGCCACTATTGTCACTTCCATAATTCGCAATTTATTTTCTCAAAAATCCAAGTTGACCAACATAAAAGCTTAAATTATTTATTGTCAGGTTTTGTGTATCCAAATCCATTTGAACACACATTGAATTTAACGCGGAAACACGGATCGTACTCAGTATAAAACTGTACTTGAAATCTATTTCAACTGCCCATGGAGACGTAGTAATTATTAGACTTTATTACATAACTATGTTCTTAAATTGCAGATTTGGTATTTTTGTTTACATGTTTTCCCGCCTATGACGTCCAAATCCTTAGGTCCCTGCAAAAACGTACTAACGAGATTCTACTGTAATTTATTTATCCTATAATTATACAAGTTGTAGTTTTAGCAGTAATTTTTGTAGTATTTATAATCTGTTTATCATACAATGTAAATTTTGTGATTTTAGTAATAATTTCATTGTTGAATGTTTTGATGAGTCACGAACATAAAATCATATGCTCTAGTACGTTAAGTGATAAATAAACTATTATCATTGTCTTATTCGTCCACTGAAATGCCTACGGAAAAATTCACGCTTGCACTAAGAATTTTTATGTATGATGCATAAAAAATGTGAATCATGTAGAAACACATGTAGACTATTTCAGGAGACTTTTCTTGTATTCCAGTTCCAAATGCGGTACTGTCAGATGTCTGGTTAATAAGCTTAGGACAACAGGATCGCTTAACCTAAGAAGCGAAAAAGACATGTTCTGACAGAGGAAAAAATTGGTGCATTATTCAAATGCTCTCCAAAGAAGTTAACACAAATTT
Source organism: Deroplatys truncata (assembly GCA_030765065.1). Taxonomy (NCBI): domain Eukaryota; kingdom Metazoa; phylum Arthropoda; class Insecta; order Mantodea; family Mantidae; genus Deroplatys; species Deroplatys truncata. The sequence goes on from CM060979.1 coordinate 93,810,651, forward strand.
TGTTTCATCAAACTATGTTAACTTTAACAATTATTAAAAGTGGATGTTAAGCTAACATTGGCATACCCCTGTGTTAAGGCGTTAAACTAATGTTAGAAATTGGAAAATGGATGCCACAAACCAAGCTGTTGATGTGAGTTTGCTACAACTGGCATTTTTGAATGCCATTCCTAATAGAAGAGTGGTCGTACGTCATAAATATGAAACCCTGCAAAAGGAGGAATTTTTAAAGCAATATAAACTGTCAGAGGGGTCATGAGCATGGTTTTATGGGAAATACGAGAGGTCAGAATACTACCAATAGAAGCATGCCTCTTTCTCCTATGCTACAAGTGTTAATTAGGTACTTAGATATTTTGCCATTAACATTTTGCATTTACTTGGTGAGTGATAATATTGGTATTTCCAAAGCTACCGTTTGTGGGTTTATCCGGAAGGTTTCCAAAGCAATTGCTTAAAGAAGCCAACAGTATTTTTTTTGGGTTGGCTTGATTCATCAGCGATAAATTTTCGTCCACTTAAGTTTCAATGCAGTGTCCACCACCAGTTTTAAACCACCCTAAACACTCTTCGCAACTAATGTTTCTGGTACTGCACTGTCAGCATAAAATTCCTGCAGTTGCTTACTGGACTTAGAGAAACGCATTCATTCCAATTAAATTGCTCATGCATTTTGTCCCAGGCTGCAATCTTATCGTATAATGTAAGATGGTCAACTTTTTTGCACTTGTTAACATGTCTACACTTATTAATTAGATGTTAATGCATTTCAAATGGTGAAACATTTATTTCGGTTGATATAGCGATTTTAAAGTCAAACAATTGGGAACATCACATGGCAATTGTTATAAATGTAAATAGTTGTCTGCTACCGACACAGAGTGCAGCGATACATAGACATAAGTGAATTGGAGCACGTTCAGAAGCAGTGTAGTTCAGCCACTGTCTTCTCGAAAGTTAGCATTTGCAGTTGTCTTTGACATTAACATAATGTTTGCTAACAAATTGCTGTAAAAGCTTGATGCAATGCTTGTTAACAAACAAGATGTTAAAGAGTACTTTTAACATCGGTTGAGCAAACCAACCCTAAGTGTATTAGTATGTTTTTGCTTCAATTTCCAACTGTTGTTGGAAAAAAAACTGTGCAGTATCTGCCTGTTACCCTTACAGAGGTCCCTCTGTAGCCTGCAAAGCCATTTTCTGAGGCTGGCAACCTTGTGGAGTGATATGGTATTGGTTAAACCTAAATGCAATTAAGTTTGTTTGAATTAAGGTTTTGTTTTCATATGATTTTTGTTGTTAAACACATGGAGACAGTTAAAGCTATTTAAGTCTGCATCTTTATTGGTTTTTTAAAGGGTTATTTGTTAAAGTTAGCATCTCAGATTTTTGTTGATCATTGATGAAAGAGTTGTCTAACTTTGACAATAAAATGGAGGCAAAGAAAAGGAAGCAGTTTTCAATAGAACAGAAAGTTGAGCTTATAAAGAAGGTAAAATATGGAATGAAGCAGATCGAAGTAGTATGTCTGCATAACATCAAACCCATCATAAGAGAAGCAAGAGATGTCAATGTAAAAGCTGCTCGGGAATGGAAGGAAACGTATTCAAAGGATGTCATCATACTTTACAAGGCAGAAGATATCTTCAATGCAGATGAAATCTCATTATTTCTTTTTTTATTATAAAATGCTGCCAAATAAAACAATGGCTTAAATGGGTCAATTCTGTACTGGTGGCAAGTAATCAAAACAGAGACTGACAGCATTATTCTGTTGCAATGCCACAGGCATAAGGCAGCTGAAGCCATTCATAATAGGACACTTTGCTAAGCCAACGCGTTTTAAAGGTATTGCATCTCTGCCTGTGAAATATATATGGCCAACAGCAAAGCATGGATAACAAAAAGTCTGTTCAAGAACTAGCTCATTGAGGTGGATAGAGATGGGCAGAGATAAGAAAATGCTCATCATAGACAACTGCTCTGTGCATAAAATTAACTGCGGGTTATAAAATATCAGGCTTGAATTCCTACCTACTTATTACACATCAATGTTATAACCACTAGACCAGGGAATCATCCAGAATGTCAAAATGCACTTTAGCAAAAGTCTGGTGCAATGTGCGATTATCAATCTAAAACTTGAGGTGCCTACCAACATCAACATTCTGCAGATTAACCAGATGATGGCAACTACAGTTGTGAATGGTTGGAGAAGAGCCTGGCATTCTGAATTTTCAGCCAGTTATAACATCAGATAATACTGAAGTCCCTTGCAAGTTGGGGGAAGAAGCTGCAAAAGAACTGGATCTGCCATCCTCGTTACCCTTTAAAGAATATGTCTCTATGGATACTAAGGCAGAGACAACACATTACCTTACAAAGAAGGAAATAGTGGAGTCTTAACTGTAGCAGCCCCTCAAGATGACGGTGATAACAACGAAGAGAAAGAAGTTGAAACCGTGGCTGAAAGCACGTCTTCTGTTGGTGCAATGAAGCATATACAGCAGTAAAGGTGATATGTGGAGAAAACTGAAAAGGTGCCAGAAAACATTCTGAAGCCGCTTAGTGAGCTTGAACATTTGTGGAGAATTTGTTGAAAAAGTCAAAACAAACCAAAATCAATGACTTCAAGGCCCATGTGTCATCTGATTTGATGATATATTTTGTGTAAATATATGGATTCCAAATAGATGTGTAAATACATATATTTATTTGTACACACAAGAATTTCAATAGGGCTGCAATAATAGAATTAAAGGTACATGACCATACATTATAATGTTCAAATTTTTCTTCGATTTGATACATCCTTCTATTATATGTCGTCGGATTCTAATCAACTTTTGTACTTGCTAAATCCCTTTTTCAACATAACATACTTTTCAGAGTAAAGTATAAATCTTATGATTTTTCTAAAGTACTTTCTACCGAGATTACACTGTACCCATTGCCTGTCATTATGGATATACTTTGTGAGAAGTGCAACAGGCACCGGTAAGACTACTAAATTCCAAAATTAGGTTCTGGAAAACGAGGGTCATGTATTTGGGATCAACTTATATCAGGACAAATATAGCACTTCATATCTCTGCAAATATTCTACTTTGATCGTAATCGAGATAAGATATGCAAGTACATTAATATTGGAATTAATTGTTCTTTCACACAAGCCGTGTGTAGGACAGGGTTGGAAAGGTAGAATCAGATGACGAAAAATTCAATGCCATAGCCAGGATTTGAACCATGGATCTCCCGGTCTCCGTCCGGTTGCTCTAACCACTGAGCTACCATGGCAACATGCCAGCACACCATTAAATTCTCCAGTTGACTCGCATTTTTTCCGGTAAACCACAACATCTCAAATTGTATTGAGATGTCATACCCCAATGGCGACTTACATTCTTTGTAAGTACTTAGGTCCCTAGCTTTTAGTTACAACCACTATTAGGTCAATTAATGGAATTAATTGTCCTTTCACACAAGCCATGTGTTGGACAGGGTCGGAAAGGCAGAATCAGATGACTGAAAAATTCAATGCCATAGCCGGGATTTGAACCACGGATCTCCCGGTCTCCGTCCGGTTGCTCTAACCACTGAGCTACCATGGCAACATGCCGGCATGCCATTAAATTCTCCAGCTGACTCGCATTATTCCTGGTAAACGACAAGGAGATCTCAAATTGTATTGAGATGTCATACCCCAATGGCAAATTACATTCTTTGTAAGTACTTAGGTCCCTAGCTTTTAGTTACAACCACTATTAGGTCAATTAATGGAATTAATTGTCCTTTCACACAAGCCATGTGTTGGACAAGGTCAGAAAGGCAGAATCAGATGACTGAAAAATTCAATGCCATAGCCGGGATTTGAACCACGGATCTCCCGGTCTCCGTCCGGTTGCTCTAACCACTGAGCTACCATGGCAACATGCCGGCACGCCATTAAATTCTCCAGCTGACTCGCATTATTCCCGGTAAACGACAAGGAGATCTCAAATTGTATTGAGATGTCATACCCCAATGGCGAATTATATTCTTTGTAAGTACTTAGGTCCCTAGCTTTTAGTTACAACCACTATTAGGTCAATTAATGGAATTAATTGTTCTTTCACACAAGCCATGTGTTGGACAGGGTTGGAAAGGCAGAATCAGATGACTGAAAAATTCAATGCCATAGCTGGGATTTGAACCACGGATCTCCCAGTCATACATTAATATTATTCAAATTGTTGTTTGTTTACCCTTATGATGACCAAAACCTTTTGTTCCTGAAAAAAAAGCGCTAGCAAGATTTCACATTCTAGATGGAGGACTTTTTATACTGTTTAGTACTTATGTCACTGAACAAAAGGACTATTATCTCCTCCTGCATTTATATTTTTAGCAGTAATCTGAAGTGTAAAAGGGTTCAACTATAAGTTTAAATTCTGACCCCTGCATATTGGGGCAGTAGTAGTAATTGCTATGTTAACTTACTTGACAATCTTTCCTGGTCGCAGATCAAAATTCTTCTTTACAATTTCTAGAAGTTCCTTCTGTGTCTTATTAGAAGTGCCATAATCAAAGAGTGTTATAGACAGTGGTTCAGCAACTCCAATGGCATATGACACCTGCAAACATATAAAAACAGGCTTCTGAGCCTACATTCAGAATACAATGTGGTCAAGAATGGCATAAATTTAGCCATTCATTTTTTCTCTAAAGAAATGAGAAATACACATTACCTGTACTAGGCAACGTCTGCATAGACCAGCCTTTACTAGTGATTTAGCAACCCATCGTGCAGCGTAAGCAGCAGAGCGATCCACCTTTGTGAAGTCCTTGCCTGAGAATGCCCCACCACCATGTGCTCCCCAGCCTCCATAGGTATCAACAATAATCTTTCGTCCCGTTAGACCAGCATCACTCTGCAACACCAAGGGAAGAAGTTAACATGAGCTCAAGCCTAATTACTAATGAGAGAAAATGTGTCATCTCACAGTGGATCTTACCTGTGGGCCACCTACCACGAACAGACCACATGGATTAATGTGAAATGTTGTCTTTTCATCCAGGTATCTCTCTGGAATGACAAACCTGATGACTTTTGTCATAACCTCTTCTCTGAGGTCTTCCAGGTTAATTTTTTCGGAATGCTGAACTGAGACTACAAGAGTGTGAACTCTGAGTGGAATACATGCTCCATGAGACATGTAATATTCACATGTCACCTGAAAAAAGGCAATTGTAATGTTTTATTTTCAAATGACAAACCTGCTGTGTTGTGTTGTATATGGGTATGAATTAATGTTGTAATGGATATGAAGTAATTATATTGAATTGCACACAAATTGTATAAGAAATTACTGTGAAGCGAGGAAACTGAAGGCCCAGTCTGCCGAAGGAATATTTGTGTAAAAAGCATGTGATATTTGTGGACCAGACAATATATATTTACTATGTATGCAGGCCAAGGAAACCTGCCACATGACCAAAGGGAAAAACTCAACTTGCAAATAGTTGGACCTGAGAGTCAACAGTCAGCCATGTGGAAGCGCATGTAACCAGCTTCCAGAACCTTCGTCAGCCCGATATAAACCCTCAAGACTGGAGTAACTGGGGGCAGAAGCCAGAGCTCTTCAATTCCGTGTAGTTGGAAGGGCCATCCGGCCGCATTATATATTGTCACAAAACTTGCCTACACATTCTGCATCTTCTCATCAATTGACTGGAGTTGCAGAAGCTAAGTAACCAACTTCCAGAACCTTTAGCATCCCAATAAAAAACCTCAAGACTGGGGTACCTTGGGGCAGTTCAATGAAATTTACCACAGCTTATGGCAGAAGCCAGAACAATTCCGTGTAGGTTGGAATGGCATTCCAGCCGCATGACACGTTGTCATAAAGCTCGCCTTCACATCCTGGATCTTCTCATCAACTGACTGATGCAGATGAAGTACCTCGTGTATCAACCTTCAATTCTCAATAAATTCATTTGCTTTCCTGGCTACCGCATTAGTTTTAATACCAAAGGCTTAACGACCTCTTATGCATCCTATTGACTTTGCTCGACCAGGTTGTGTCACCTAAGGATACAACAGTTGGTTTCCAATCTAAGGCTTGAAAAACCAACATAACAGTAACAAAATCTATCTACGTGTTTGACATTCATTTTCAGTTTGTCCCTGTATAAGCTAAGATTTTGATACTGATATTAGAGGGAAATTGGTTACAAATGCCTATGCATACAGAAAGCATAAACTAGTCATTTCACCGACTCCATTTTGTAGCATAGGTATGCAGTTTTTCACCTAAGCTTATGCACAATATTCACTAATTCTTTTCCTTTTACTTTGAATACAATCCATCACTTTTGCTGCAGTCATTACAAAAAACCAAATAACTAGCCCTCTCCACCGAAAACCCAAACTTTATGAAATGTCTGAATGTGTAGCTGCCATTAAGTTATCTAAATCCTGCAAAACATTTTGGCTCTTAACCCATTCAATAGAACTACAACAGGTAACAGCAATTACAACCCACAAAAATCACACTTAAAAATTCAAGAAATGCTTCCAACACAGTAAGCAAATTCACCTTGAGCATAAAATGTTTCACTACCTGTTATCTGATCAATGAATTGATCTTTTAACTGCAAACGTTTAGAATTTCAACACTGGAGACATTTTTCAATGCTAGTATTATCTGCAATATTTGAGGCCTAGAAAAAAAGGTGTTTATTAACAATGCTGTCAACTGCCAGGATCATATTAGCACTGCCGGTATGCCGGAATTTCATCCCGCAGAAGTTCTTTTACATGGTAGTAAATCCACTGACATGGGGCTGTCACTTTTAAGTACACTTAAAAACTATCGGTCTGGGCCATGTTATTACGCCTAGAGTCAGCATCTCAAAGGTGACTTCTCTCAGTTGTGAGTTTACATCATGCTACAAACTCAAGAGTAGCAAATACTTGAACACCATCATCGAGAACTTTAAATTATAATAAGCGATTTTTACAATTAATTCCGAGACAATAGAAAATCTTACCTCAAATGACTAGCTTTGCAAACAATTAATACTTCAATAATAATCTAAATGTCCAGTAACACCAATAAACCCTAATAGTACAGTGAACCCACCTGTGTCTTTGAATCTGGTCGTGCCCACCAGAACTCTCCACTTCGCCTGAGTTCAGCAATACGCTGGTTCAGTTTGTGTGCTAGTACTACTGTCAAGGGCATGCACTCCTCTGTTTCATCGGTTGCATATCCAAACATAAGGCCCTGAAAATACATCAGAAGTTAACATCGGCAAAACTTGTACAATCGCTAATATGAAAACAAATTTTAGTTCTCAGCTATAAGCTTTCATCATTCTTAAATCAATACTTTTGAAACATCATGGAACAAGTCACTTGAAAGAAATTGACTAGAGATACTAAAATGAACAATGAAAATATAAGCAACAATGCCAATGTTTAACATCTACACTGTACAGCATAAGCAAACAAACCTTCAGATTTCCCCAGATTGCAACAGTGGCTTTTCATTCCTAAAGTTGCCCTAATTGTGTGAATTTGCGCCTGGTCAACCTGCAGGTTTCTTTATCCGAAATATTGCAGGAGTAGCAAGGAATGTTGCAGTTGTATACGAGCATGTGCAGGTGGAACCAATTTCAGATGTGTCTGTGATAAGTCTTTTAGGGAAACAAGAAAAATAAAATATGGTACATTTCAATACTTAAATGGCAGGAAGCATGGACAAACTTGAGGCTGTTTGACATTTCTATGCAAATAAAGGTGATTCACTGCTTAGCTAACTGCTGTATTTGTGACACTCCACCCCAAAAAGACAAAAAGCAATGAAAACACCAAAATTAGAGGTTTAGGAGAAGATGTGAGCACTTGGTGATAAGATTTTACATATTTAAAAGGTTATATATTTAATTAAGTTCTTATTATACTTCGAACAAGAACTTTACTTAATCCTGTTAACTACCTGCCCTCCCCTTTTAAGACAGTTTCTTTTATAGCAAAATGATCATGAAATATCCGCAGATGCCACCTTGTTACTACTGTGCATGCTCAGAAACAACCCAAGTGTAATCAGCGAGAACCAGTTATTTGAATCCTGTTCACACACAGTTAAGATATTGCAATCTAACCAATCTAAATTTTGAAACCACATTACCCGGTGATCCCCTTCATACACACACACACACACACACACTAACCTAGATGTTGCAACCTTACATCTTTAGTATGTTTTTCACTCAAATGTTGGCAGCTCTTCAATTCTGAAATGCATCAACGAGAAGCGCAAACTAATCGACCACAGATATGAAAGTTTGTCGCATTGCTCTTATGGCAAGCTAATTTTTTTGCTCATGAGAATACAGGGTGTAAACAACTCACCTTGGTTTCTCTAAAACATGTGCACAATTCAGTAAACATCAACCTATGAAACATTGGCAAAGTTTCACAACTTACTTTTACAAATAAGCAGCAACACTGTAAACCCTATGTATTAATTGAAAATGTGCATAGAAGTTTAAGTTATGCTTCTAAGCTGTAAGCATTGCATGAAAGCCAACTCCTCAAAAATGTAAAATGTATAAATTGGGTCAAGTGAAGGAAATGATATTAACTTCATATAAATGCATGGCAATATTTAAAAGCATAATTAGAGCTGATATGAAATCAAGAGACTAGCAAATGCTTAAGGGCATGGATGCACTTCTGAACCTATTTCAGAAAATCTCGGTTTACATCATAAAAAACTACGCTATAATACAAAATGGTGGAAGTCTCATTTTGTGAAAGGGGGGGGGGGGGGAAGAGAACGGCATACTGAAACTTGCAAGTCAAGTCAGTTTATGCTACTAGAGATGGAAACATGCATAAAGGGAGTTGCGCAGTAGCATTCCTCTGAGTAACATGACCTGCCAGCACATAGTGAGCGAGAATGAAAGAGACAGTGTACTATCTCTATTTCTCTGTGCAGTGGCTTCCCTGACACACCTCCATATATGCCCCTCCTCTAAGTAGGGTGGAAGAGTTAGATATGTTCCTTTTAAGAGAACATGCAAATCAGGGAAGCAAAAACAAATTTTTTGAACTTCCTGGTCACTGCCATAATGTTGCCTAGAGCATTTGCCTTCTAGCATCCCTCTTTAACATCTGGTTTTGCGGAAACGAGAAACAAAAATTTTATTAAAAGAATTTGTTACATCCATCCTTGACTAAAGAGTACAGGAGTAGTCCTCAATTATTACACCTTTTGGTTTCAGCAAAACTGTATGAGTGACAAAATTAAGATCATACCACATTGGTACTTTTTGTTTACTTTCTTGTCCCTAAAAACAGGACTAACTCCAACCCCTTTCATATTATTTTGAGCTGAGTATTAGTTTAAAACCACGCAAAAATTTCCACAATTAGGACAACTATAACGCAGAACCAAAGATATAGCATGCATGCTTTAAAATGCACTACACGCACATACATAATATAAGCCAGGCAAGGTTAATTAAAGGAACTTAATAATTAGAAACATAAAAGCCAAATACATGCACTTTTGAAGTATAAAATTAAATAGTTCTATTAACACATCAAGAATTAGAAAAAATTGGCATTTGGAACTTTATTAATGGAAATAGATGCAATTGTCTATGTTAAATACTCTATTCTGACCACCAGCCTCTTTTCTCTAACAAAGCTAATGAACTTATGAATGTTAAAAATTCAAATTTTAATTATGGCACTACCTACCTAATAATATTCAGTTGAATTTCTAGTACTAAAGTGATAAATCTTTATCTATTAAACAGTAGATACAGCAACAGGTTTTACATGTGGCTGGCTGCAACCATTTTTATTTTCAACTTAATCTATTATATTAACTAACTATTGAAAGTTCCCATTTGTTTTCTCGATGGGCTGGCTTAAAGATTTTGTTTTGCAGACGATTGTTTAAAAAGGAAAATGTGTTTAGCTGCAAATGTACTGGAATTGCCTATCAGGTCATTCTCCTTCTTGAATCTTCCCAGTGTTTGAAGCATGCAAAATTGGACACACAGATAGAGAGTTTAAATTGAGTTTTTTATTTATGGACGCTCTTTAACTACTATGGTTCTTAGCGTCCCATTCTATATTGGGCGTGAAACACCTGTAATTTTGCTCAGAGGCCTCTTTATCAGGCTTGAGGTTCTTTTACGTGCCGTAAATCTACGACACGGGACCACCGGCTTTACTTCCCTTCCGAAGGAAGCCGTGCTAACGATTTTTACGCCCAAAAAAATCCATTGCCCTCCGCCGGGTTTGAACCCGCGACCTTGGGAACTAGAGGCTAGCACGGTACCACTAGTCCATGGAGGACGACACACACAGATAGAGAGATCCAACCATTACAACAATCTGGAGGCATTAAGTGCAATTTGGCGATTCCTTGATTCTTAATTCGTAGAGCTGTTGAGATAGGCCATCATGACCAGTAAGCAACATGAACTTTGCCACAACTGCTTTGAGAAAGTTCTGGAGTTAGGTCTGTTTGACAATTTCTTCCCACTTTCCTTTTGATTCTGTACAAATTCACTCTTTTATGTAATTTTTACAATGAGACTAAAGCCTGATGCATAACTGCTGGGAAACAGAATGAGAAAGCGAATATGCCATGCATAATTATCAAGAATGGAAACTGGAAGCAGCATGCCTAACCTATATTTATACCCCCGCCGCTATAACGTTGCACTTGACAGTTCGTGTGGCTTCGCGTAAGGTTGGCTACATCGTGGTTGCGACGTTGCCAGAGTGGCTAGTAAACAACAACAGTTGATTGTTCTCATTTCTATCGTGTCTAAGCCGCATACAAAAAGTGTACGTAAGTAGCGAACGTCACTGAATAATAACTATTTCGTATTATTATTGTTAATTGAAAATAAGCGATATAAGTAGCTTTGGTATGGTCGGATACTCCTTTCTATGATAATAGGCATAAATGTGTCTACGTATGGCATCTAATTGGAAAGCATCAATATTTGTGACTGGACAAGGCTTCTTTTTTTTCTTCCCTGGAGTTGATAGAAATACCTGTTGTGTTCCAGATGGTTCAGGAATTTTGTCCTCTTTCTCTTGTAGTTTCACTCCTTTGTGAACAACAGTTCTCGTGCTTAAACCAAGAGCTGCTGCAGTTCGTTGTACGGCTTTATCAGCAGGAATAGAGGGATTTCCGTGAAGCTTCACGTACGCCTTTTCCTGTTCAAAGAACTCCCGGGTTCTCCTTAATAGTTCCAATGCCTGACTATTAAGTGGCACACCTCAGTGCAAAGGATTTTCACTTCTTGAATCATCACTCTGCGATCGGCGTCGTTTTTCCGACATTGTCGCACTCAAGTTTTGTTTAAATAAATAATATGAATGAAATATATATAAAATAGATAAATATAAATAAATAAATGTATAAACGAACAATAACAAAACTATCAAACAATAACCACAAATCTAAATAACAATGAACAATATGTAGCTTGCAAAGAACAACTCGATGCTCTGCTAGAGATTCACAAACTGAAGCACGTGGTTGGGAATAGTTACATCCGGCAACAGAGCCGATTCTAGATCCGGTTCCGCTTTGTCATCGACCATCCGGAATGCTGCCTTGTGATTGGCTTAGGAAGTCAAACGGTTGAAGCTTTTCATCTGTTTTTTCGCGAGTGTACCAACTTAAACGCCAGCTGTCAAGTGCAACGTTATAGCGGCGGGGGTATAATAATTGGAATTTATTGGTTTCTATAGTTATTCCACAGTAAATCAGGAATGGGAATCACACAGAAAAGAAAGCTAAAGACTTGAGTACATGAGGCTTGTAATTCATAGCTGAAGATGGAAATAGAAAAGCATGTCAATTGGTATATCAGTAACATGGTAAACAAATGTTGTGCATTTGGATACCATTATTTGTTTAGAACCGATCAATGATTTTTTTTTGTCTGAATGGTAAATACTATAAGGAAGTGGTATTGTTATTTATTGTGATTCTTAAACCACATCAAACTATCGAAAGGATAAACAAAACTGAATAGAAGCATATGAAGCTACTGGAGTGAATGCAGTTTTGTTTTTTCAGTCTTTCTACTAGACAGCTCTAGCAGTTATTATGGGTCATGGTGTCCTTAAACATCTTCTAACAAACCACAATCAGCAAGTGTACACTATATTAGTTGCAGGAAAAAAGAGCAACCTCTCCCTTGTGATTACCATTCCAGAAGGCTTCCCATCGTTTATGATACCTGCATTTGAAAATTGTGTTTTTGTTTTCCATTCGGAATTAGGAAGCTGCAAAACTTTTTTTCAGTTGATGTTAGGGTTCACTAAAAGAGCAATGTATTTCATTGGTCTCAAATTACAAAGCCAATTCCTTTGCAAATTATAACTATACAGCCTCCACCAAGTATAATGCGACTTCAATTACCCTGCAGCCTACAAAAAAAGCCTTTGCAATACTGCTATTCGTTTTGAAGAAAGATTACTGATAAATATAGATACAATAAAACCTTGATTATTCATCACTCAGTTAACTGCTTGACTCATTAACAGTCATCTTTTTCTTTTGTAAGTGTTCTGAAATAAAAATTCCCTGTACACGTCATGACTCCACCCAAACTGTAATTGAGGTTAAACCTATTACATATGTACGTCCATGTTACATTTTGCTTAAGTTGAGCTATTCACGAAATACATTTATGGTTTGTCCTGCACATGTTATTTGTGCAGGCAGTTTGAGCATGTTGCAGATCAACAAATGGCTTCAGTATTCCAAAAATTCTTTAGCAGAGTGCACCTTAAAAATAGTGGAACAAAAGTCTGCTATATTGTAAGCATGGCTGCAATGTTACGAATTGAATACAGAATGAACATGCACTCTAAGTCAAGAGGCTGTTCTGACAACTTCAGCTGTTTATTAGTTTCAAAGCACAGAGTGGTCATGCTATCATATTATAGTGATGATCATAATGTATAGGTGTCACCTAGCAACGTGCCTACAAAACTGGCATAAAAACGGATACAAATAAGCGCATGCACTTGTATTGGGTATTGGTTTTACGAAAAAAAATCTCTTGCCACTTACCATGCAACCCTGCCATCCCATCTCCTTTATTGCCATTTTTCTGAATACACAAGATACATAACATAGGAATTGTAAACCCAATGATGACAGTCTAGTTACGCAATGTGTAATATATAAAAAAATCATATCTAACTAAGGGGTGGCTGAGTAGTCTTTAAGAAATATTTGAGAGAGAAAAGGATTAGGGTATACATGGAGGAAGAGAGAAACAAATGTTAAAGAGGATTTTGGAAAGAGGCAAGAAGTAGTTTCGAAGATATAAAAAAATTGCATAGTAATTTAACTAGGAAGACATCACTGGAATTTTATATCAGGATGAAAAGGGCATGGGAAATGGAAAATTATGCTGACAAAGCCAATAAGGAGAAAAAGAGAAGGTATTAGCATAGGCGAGAGCAGGTGGAAAGTGAAAGGTAAAAGAGAAGGCTTTACTCAAGGGGATGTGCATTGTGCGGAGGAAATTTAAATTGAGTTTTATTTATGCACGCTCTGTAACTACTAAGGTTCTTAGCGCCCCATTCCATATTGGGCGTGAAAGACCGGTAATTCTGCTCAGAGGCCTCTTTATCAGGCTTGAGGTTCTTTTATGTGCCATAAATCTACGGCATGGGACCACCAGCTTTACTTCCCTTCCGAAGGAAGGCATGCTAAGGATTTTTACACCCGAAAAAATCCATTGCCCTCCACCGGGTTTGAACCTGTGACCTTGGGAACTAGAGGCTAGCACGGTACCACTAGTCCACAGAGAAGGGAAAGAAGACTTGGAACATATAGTGTCTGATTATAAGGAAACTGAAAACTGGAGAAACGAGGGACAAAACGACAATAACAAACAAAATATTCATAAAGGAAATGGACAGTGAAGAGGGATAAAAGAAAATTGATACGTATGTAACACTATAATAATTTTTATATGTGGAGTATGTGTGTACTGAATGAATGCAGGGCCAAATTTTCAGTAGGCAGCCATACATATTTTAAATTTCTTAGCAATAAATAAAACACATGAATTCTGTGTTTAGCAAGTTTTTCCTGTGTAATTGCTTGTTAAACCTACTGTTTTTATTAAGAATGAATTCTCCTCATTTTCAGTTATATCAACCCCACGCCCTCCATTAATGGTAATCAAGGTTTTACTGTACTAGGAGCAAGTTAATCAGCATATTTTGTAATGAATCTCCCCCAGCTTAGCCCTTATAAATGCTTCACAAATTAAAATATGTTGTTCTAAATTAGTTATTCTTTACATAAAATCTATGACTAGAATTCCATTCACAACGCCATGTTTGTACTTCATTGGGCCAGATCACAACTGCAGTTATCAATCAGTAGCTTGCCTGATGATAGTAAAAAAAAAATTCCAATGCATGTTGACCTAATGCAAGGTTGTGAAGTTTGATGAAAATATATTTGGACAGCAGAGGACCCCATTTCCACAGGAATTTGCTACTTTGTGCAAGATTAAAAAAGCTCTGAAAATGTGTGTTTAATTTTTCTCTAAATATTAAGAGAGCAAAGCAGAAATAAGCCATTCTAGAGTGCATTACTGAAACACACACCAAGGATATGCAAACAACTGCAACTATACAGAAATTCAATTAGCCACAACCTGGAAGAGAAATGCTAGTTGAAAGTAGAAGTGCTATTAATAAAAGGAATGGAATAAAGATACAAAGTGCTAACACTCAATTAAAAAGTCACCTGGTCACCAGCCCCCACATCATCATCATTGCGGTTCAGGTGAACCCCTGCTGCAATGTTTGGAGACTGTTGGTCCAAAGCCAGCATCACACTGCAGATCTTGTAATCAAATCCTATAAGACAATGTTATAAACATGCAATAAACACTATTTAACATCATGCAACATAAAATATTCATAACCAAACTGTAGTTGGTTAAATTTGAGCCCTGAGAAGTTTTTCTATGGATCCTAAACCATAAAACAGACATTTCCATCTTATCTTTGGCATTCACAATAGTTTATTAAAAAGCACATAAAATTACATTACAAATACCGATAATGCACATCACTGTACAAAACAAAATGAATAATTTCTAAGCTTCACATACGAGGGTCACTTCAAAAACTCCTGCACGGCACATGCGCGACAGTTGCAGCGGCATGATCAAGTTGAAATTTATGTCAGTTGTGAGTCAGACTTTAGGCTTGTCGGCTGTTTATGTGTTTGCTCATTCGCGTGGCTGTGTCGTGAATAATTCAGTTTTAAAATGGAAGCTGAAACAGTCAGGTCGGATTACACAGTGACCAGTGTTCCTACATCAAAATCGAATCCCTATGTGGATAGAACCCAAATGAAAATTTACAACGCTTTGAGAGAGGTGTGTGGGAATAGTGTACTGGATCGTAGTACACTATCAAGTGGTCTGCTCATTTCTATGAAGGTAGGGAAGGACGATCCAAGAAGTGAAGGCCATCAACTGCAACAGACTACACATCTCAGATTATTGTTGACATTTCGAGAGAGGATTGATGAAAAACGTGAGGAAATTGCATATGAGGCCAGAATGTATGTCACTTCAGTTTACAGAATCGTTGCTGAAAAGTTACTGCAAGATGGGTTCCGATGATCTGAGTGAACGGTAGGAATCCAATGCAAAAGAATTGCTTCAACATTATTGAACAGAGGGTGAACAGCTTCTGAAAAGGATTGTTGCACTTGATGAAACCTGGATAAGAGATTTTGAGCCAGAACTGAAGTCTCATTCGTCACAATGGAAAAGTTCCTCACTCTCCAAGCCCGAAAAAATTCAACTGCCAACAATCAAAGGTGAAACTGATTATAATCTTTGTCTATGACATGAATGGAGTCATAGCTACAAATAGGGTGCCACAGGGGACCTCTGTAACAGACACATACTACAAGCTGTTTCTGCAAAATGTTTTGTGACCGAAAATTCGCCAAAGAAGGCCTGACATGCTTGCAGCTGGTGTTCTTGTTTTGCATGATAATGCAAGACCGCAAATTGCCCTACCACTGAGAGAAACACTTGACTAACATGGATGGGATATACTTCCCCACACACCATACAGTCCTGATATAGCACACCAGACTTTAATTTGTTTCCAAAATTGAAGGAACCACTCCGTGGAAAACATTTTGATACAACTGATGAAGCTTCAGGTGAGGTGACCCGAGTTATCCTACAGCCCAACAATGAAAGTGCCCTATCCGAAATACAGAATTTGCCAAAATGTTGGGAAGCGGTCATAAGCAAGAAGTGTAACGTATTTTGTAAAATAAATTATTTTCTTTACTTCTATCTTAAGTGTACAGAACTTTTGAAATGACCCTCATATATTTCTCCAACACACATTTATGTTTATTTACATCAATTCCTCTCATAATATATATATTGGTCATGAGAGCATACTTACAAAATAATAGCCAAGATGCAGAACAGCAACTTGTCTACAGAACCTTAATTTCTATCATTCCACGAGTGAGAATAGCATTTCAAAAATTCTGTTAGACCTAAGATGATGCAAAGGCATACAAAGCAAACTGGTGTTAATGTCACTATTTCTGTATCCTACCATTTTAACATCTAAAAGATAAGTATCTGCTGGTAACACATCTGCATGTGTCCAATGATATAGAAAAATGACCTACATAGTTATATTCCATTTTCTGCAAGGTCTATGGCAAAGCAACACTTTCCAGACTCAAAGGAAAATCTGACAAAGATTAGTTACAATACCAAGATTCTCTGCGACTTTGCTGGAGTCAACCCTAGCAATAAAAGCACTCAAATCAACATTACATCCAAAATGTGTGTAAAAACCAAGATTTCACCAGAAACATGTTTTTCAATTCCCAGAACCTAAAAATTCAGAAAAACCATCTGTGTATAAGTGTGAAAAGCATAACTCAAAAACAAAAGATCAGAGAAGCACAAAATTTCATACTTGCTTCAGATACCATTTAAGAATCAAGATCAAAATATACCTCCACCTAAATGCCTTTTTACACGCAAAAGTGAGCAACTTTTCTTTCTGTTGGCAACAATAGTTCAACTGATTAAAACACACACTAATTAGCATAATGAATAAAACGTATATATTGAACTTTCTACAGAAACCCCTCTTCTTCATTCTGATAGAATTTTGTGCAATTTTAAGGAAATGGGAGAGATTGAATGAAACCTACTATAGGAAAATGAGCTCACCTCTACCTTAAACGTATGCAATTTATGTCTTGTTTCAGCACTAATCATTTTTTATATACTTGTTCCCAGTTTGAACTATAATGCAGCGTCTGTAATAAACTTGGATTCTGTGTCAGTGAATATAAGCCATTTTGCTGTGTCTGCCATTGTTATTTTAATATCAGTTTCAAATCCTTGAGGGACTTAACACTACCACCAAGCATATTGTAGTGGCTTGCATTCACCGATGTCTTCCATTTCTGCGCTACATTAATTAACTTCTCCATGTAACCCCACTTCACCAAGGTGCGTATCCATTGTTGCAACACCTCCACGTTAAATTTTTTCCACTTCACCTATAGTGACTTCTCTCACATGTAAGCTTTTACGCCATTCCACACCATATCAATGGGATTGAAACGATAGCTATGCGGTGGCAGCCTATCACCTCATGACTAAGTTTCCTGGCTGTTCGTCTATGACATCAGTTAGTGTTACAGGCTTTCCCCAGCGAGTTCAAGCACAACTTTGCCAGGCTCACATCTGCTGCAACACCTCTTGCCCTTAAGACACTCAACCATAACTTCTTTCCCTCATTTTATGTAGAGGCTTTATCCAGTTTTACCAAGTGTGGTAAGGTTGATTATCCAAGACAATTATAGGACCATGCAGCTGTTGCACAATTTTTTTTTCAAACTACCCCAGGAAACACGCGTGGTAATCACTGGTCTTTTTCAACTTGAAAATCAATAATCCATTGGGCGCAAACTTGTCTGATGAATCTGCATGTGCCAATAATCTGGCTATCTTTCCAGTCGGCTGATGACACCTACTGTATCAGTATATGCTGATAGCTTGCCCAAGGTTGACCCATATTTCATCTAACCACACTATTTTCTGTGGATCGTTGCCCAGGATTTGATGCAAGAAAAAGATTGCATAAAATCTACACTACAATCAGAGTTGTTTTTCAGGAGCACATCCATGACCATTCAGCTTTCTGTAGGGGTAAACCAAAGTCAACACCGCCTTCAGTAAAAGCTCTGCTTCTTTTAGTGATTAAAGCAAGATGCTCACTGCAGATATTCCTTCCTGCTATAGTAACCATAAATGTGCCTGTGAACATTTATCAAGAAAGAATCCAGATCTGCAACTGGAAAAGTCATTTATTTTCTATAAGATGTTGCTACATACATACTTTACATACCAGAAGGTTCAGAGCTTGCTTCTCTACTATCTGAAATGTATCTCCCCTGCTGACTATTGTTCATGCATTCAGGAGCAATTCCAATACCAGGCTATTTAGCGGCACATCTCAGTGCAAAGAATTATCCCTTTGTGAACCACTGCAGTGTACACACTCTCTCTCTCTCTCTGGCATTTACACAGTAAAGTTGTGCTGCTCTTATAAAGGAAGGAAAATAGATAACTGAGCTGGTTACATTTCCATTTCCACTACATGACTGACTGAAATGCCATATTGTAATAAATTATGGAAGTGTAGTAGATAAGAGACTCACTTATTTTGCAGGTTCACCAATTTAACTGATAGCTATCAAGTGAAAACTTATACCAGCAGGGGTATAAGAATACTATAAGGCAGTATTATTAACACTTAAATGATTTCAGTCAAATTATATATGTAAATTCAATAACAACCCGCCTTGAAGCAATATGTATATGTAATAATTTGTAAAATGTATGTAACAGTCATTGCATATGCTTATATTATTGTATACATGTTTAATAATGTTATGTGAATACATTACGTAATTTAATAATGTAGGAGCGGTGAGAATAATAAGTTAAAAGTTGCTAACAATGAGGTAACCTTGAGTCAATAATGAGTAAAAGTTTAACAGTACTACTTGTGATTCTTGGAGTAACAATAATGTAATTTTAGTGACAGTTTATAAAATAGCCAATCAACAACCAGAAAAAGCTTTAGTTAAATGAAGGTATTCTATTGGATTATGAATAGCCAATCAGAGACTTGAAATTTACAAGTTTAGGAGGTTGAAATCAGTTCAGTTGCCTGCAAACAGTGTTCCTAACCAGACGCAAAAAGTGTCCTTGAGAGATTTAATACGTATTCGTGCGAGACTAAAAATAAGTTTACTGTTAAAAAGTGTAATTAATTAATAATAAAGAATCTCACAGCTCTCTATATCAGTGAAGTGTTATTTAAATCGTATCAAGCAATAATAAAAGGCGTGAAGTAAAATTATAATCTGTGTAAGCCTACATTCTTGTTGCACCACAACCCTGCCAAATCATCCATGTCTCTAACAAAAATACTGACGCAGCCGAGACAAATATAAATATGTAATATTTAAAGAAACAGTGAAATTAAAAGTTAATATTTTTAAACTCTATGTGAAGGCCATCAGAAACTGTTTACTATACGTGTGGTTGCAACTACTACAAGTTCGGCTCCCCAACAGTTGAAATGCGATACTTCTTCAATAAAAAACACCTTTTTAAAATTGGTTACTATATGTGTGGTTGCAACTACAAGTTCGGCTCTCCAACAGTTGAAATATGATACAATTCCTTCAATACAACCTACTTCAAATTTACACCCAAAGCGTGGTAAAAATAACGTAATAAAAATATTCTCAAATACTAGTGTTCTAAATTACTGCATGCAACTCACAACCCCAAATATACTCAACGGACATTGCCAGTCACATACAAAACAAACACATTCATCACATATCCTTAAGGCAATGTTTGCTCTTTTAGTAAAAATGATGAAATTGTTGAAGAATGCACCGCAACCACAAAGAATGAAAAGAAGGGCTAAATTAAAGGAAATGGAGAAATATCCGTGTTCTTGCCAAATATAACCCACTTAATATCCACAACCACAGGTAGCTGCCATGTGTGATTTCTGCTGACAATACCGCTATGGAAATTAAGCTAACACTGCAATCAAATTAATCTGCCTTTCAGGATAAAAAAACAATTTCTATCAAAAAGATAAATGTACAATATTTTGTCCCATACTATACAAAAATTAACTGGTTTCTGAATAACTGTATCACACATCAATATTTTACACTTATCATTGTACAGGGAAGAAATTTAGAATAGAAATTCTTATTGGGTATACCTAAACTAATTTTCATAACCTTCAAAATAAAACGCAAGAAGTAATAAAAACTTTGATGTGTTCATGAAAATCAATATTGGAACTTTAAGAATCGACTTCACTATTGTTACCAATTATCTTTGAACATGTTTCAGAGGCACCCACTAAAGATGGATGGTGGAACACAGTTGATGGTATGTTTGAAGTAGTTTGTAATCAAATGCAGTCATGCGTTAAGTTCCATTCAGTATTAACACACTTCACTGTGCTTTCCAAACAAGTAATAATTAAATTCAGATGTTTGTTATTTGTAATCAATAGTAAGCGTGTCTAGCCTCCAACATTAAATTACAATGCTTGATCAGAATAATGAAATTTCAAACAGTATGGAACAAAATATATTATCCTGCTATAAAAGAGCTGTTTCTTTGCTCTCAAACAAATTTCCAACCTCAGCTACAGCTCTGTTCATTAACATCTTGTCCCTACAGAAACAATCATATTTACTATTTTTGAAACAGTGCGTAACACCTGCTCTTACTACATATAGTACCACAGGTGGTGACATTGGTGATGCATGAAATTAAATAATTGGGAAGTTGTAATAGTCCGTAACACCTGCTCTTACTACATATAGTATCACCGGTGGTGACATTGGTGATGCATGAAATTAAATGATTGGGAAGCATTCCAAGCTAAGTTTAGGTTATCTCCCTGGTATTTGAGTTTTCAGGACTGAGGAAAACCTGGAAAAAGCATCAAACAGGGAGGATGGTCCTGGTGGGTTTTGAACAGCAGATATCCCATTCACAAATTCATGCCTTAATGACCACAGCTACCCATCTTAATAATAATAATAATAATAATAATAATAATAATAATAATAATAATAATAAATAATAATAATAATAATCTAGTTTGCATTCAACACCAATGTACCACAAAAGATTTCCTTTTGTTGTTCAGATCCGAAACGTTATCTTCCGAAAACTGTGCCAAGAAATATGGCAAGTTGTAGGAAAAATAAAATTCCTGCAAGCATTTGGTTATTTCCAACAGACAATATGCCTATAGAACACGATGACACCAAAACACTGATTAAAATCCAGTATAGTCTCCTTTGGTGTTTATAACAGGTAAAACGACTTCAGAATTCTTGGCTTGAAATTAAAGCTGGTTCAAAACACAAATTATAGCTCAAAATTGTGTTACAAACAGTAATGTATCTATACATTTTATAAGTTAAGCCCATACAATTGTACATTTTGAATTTTATGCTCAAAATAAATCACATTACTGAAGGTTGCAGACGTAAAATATTGAGGCAGTTTTTTTCAACACTAATTCACTTGATTCTACCACCTCATAGTTATGAACTTCAAAGTCATAAAAAACTGTACTCTTGCAATATAAATGGATGGCTAACTCATTCTGAAAGCAGTAACTCCTTAACTAAATATAATGAAACAAGTAATGGCATCATCGTATTCTATAGAGCTCCCCAACAACTATTCTGTCAATTTGTTATCAGCTGCCACGGAGACTTCTAACCCTTGGACGAACACATTTCATGCCCCAGTTTATCTACCTGATCCCCTGCACCAATATCCTTCTCCTCCTTGTTCTTGTGGACACCATTGGCGATGTCTGGAGACTGCTGATCCACAGCCAAGAGCAGATTGCAAGTATGGTAATCAAATCCTATGGGATAGCAAGGCAGATCTTGCAAATGTTCAGCCAATGCAAACACACACTCTACTCAAGACTGTTGCTTATCTAAAGCTCTTTACATCAAGTTCACTGCAGGACCATTCAAAGTCTTACCACAGTCATGCATAGGTTTACTTCTTTAGAACAAACAGGAAAAGTTAACCTACGAGACAGCAAGTAAGCAATTATAGAAGATAGAAACACTATCAGAACCTAGTCCTGCAACCTAAGATTGCCTCGGTTACAAGTTTCGAACACCCATCCGGGTACTAATTGCAAAAACCTAAGGAGCAGGACGCATGTTAAATAAAATTAAAAAATATCAAATTCATTTGTCTGCAAAGTTTTACAAGACAATGTTTAAATATATAGCCACCGAAATATTTGAGTGGTAATTTCTTATGAAGTAAAAGTAAATACAAGCCTACTAAGTTAAACCACTATGAATACTTTGCCCGCTCACTATTTAAACGAATGCTTTCCCACAACACCCAAATCTATTAGATACTATGTGTACAAGCACACCAACGTTAAATGTGTGTCTATGAAGATTATATCCTCTGTGATACGAATGATGAATGATCCTGAATTTGTACATCTAAGCTGCAATTATACTGAATAAAGATAAAAGAAGTTAATTCTGAATAAACAGCACATACACCTATTTTAATTCTGTCTAGTTACAAAAATGTTAACTTACCCTTTGATGAATCATCATAACCAATGTGCTTAACAGTTTCTCGGACCACTTTCTGATAGTCAACATTGGCTTTTGACGTTATTTCTCCACACAGGAGGATCATACCGGTTTTTGTGACTGTTTCTGTAAGAAACATTTTAAAGGTCATATTTATTTACTAGCCACAGTAAACACACACAAATAAATAAAACCATTCCATTTTCTCATACATTAAGTTTAAAACAAAACAAAACTAATAATAATAATAATAATAATAATAATAATAATAATTTGGTGAAGTAGGTGCATTATATTCTATGGAGGATTCTTTTCACAATTGTAGTTGTCAGATTAGTAAATCAGATCAGAATTAAAAACTAGAATTATGCAGATGCATGTAATACAACCCACATTTTACATATACAGTTTCAAATAATGAGCACTTTAATGCAAAGGGAAAAATGGATAAAAATGCAGATTTTTACTGAATTTACAAATCCAAGAGACTGTAGATAAAGGCCTACTAAAACAATTTGGTTATTTCATTTCATTAATCATTTTTAAAATATTAACGATAGTGCTTCTAAAAATGCCCAAGCTGCAGTTTATTGCATAACATGCTTCAAAATGCAACTCGCCCCCCCTCTTAACCCATTTGAGTTATATGATGAACTGTACTCGCATAGGTTACCAATGACATTTAAATTGCATGACAAGCACAGCTTGCAAGTGTGTTAGTGACCTTCAGGGCTGGTTTCACCAACTGATGTTAAGAATGCCCTAACACTGTGTTTCCTAACATTATGTTAAGACTCATGCATTTCAAGTTTTTACAGCAAATTGTTTGTTAACACTAAAGACAACTGTGAACAGCAGCTTTCACGAAAGTGGCAACTGCAATATATGGCTTTTAACCACACTCCAATGCGCTCTTTGTCTATGCATTGCAGTGCTGTTTCAGTAGCACACAACTAGTTACATTCATGGACAATTTGCCTTAGATGTTCCTGACTGAGGTTAGAATCATGTCGACTGAAAAATCTAGACGCAGAGGAACTAATTTTTCACCATTTGAAAAGCATTATAGAACCGGTTACCCAATATAGAAGTGTTTTCAAGTGGGGAAAAAAACCAGACAGATTTACATTAAAAAATAAAGATGCAGCCTGGGGGAAAATCTGCAAGTAATTTAACTGAAATGTGCAAGTTGCTCACAAGTCCAGTAAGCAACTGCCATAATTCTATGCTACTATAAATGCAATATCAAAAATGCTAGATGCAAAGGGCATTTTAGAACTGTTTAAAACTGGTGCTGGACACTACATTGAAACCAAAGTGGGAAAAAATGTTTTCACTGATTAAGGATCAAGCAGACCTCAACAAAAATACTGATCGCTTCTTGAAGCAATTGCGTTGGCAACCTTTAGGGTAAACCCATAAATGCTAGCTTAGGAAATTCCAACATTATTACCATTAACTGAAAAGTGCCAGTAATATAAAATCTCAAAAGTAATTAACACTCTTAGCATAGGAAAAAGGGGCATGCTTCTGTTAGCAGTATCTTAACTTCTTGTATTTCATATAAAAACATGCTCATAGCTGTTGCAGTGTCTTTATCGCTATAAAAATACCTTCTTTTGCAGGTTTTCAAATTTATGACAAACAGCTCCTCTGCTATTAGGAATGGCAAACAGAGCACACTCTCATCAACAGCTTGGTTTGCGACCGCCATTTTTCAACTTCTAGCATTTGCTAAATGCCTTAACACAAAGGTACAGCAATGTTAACTTAACAAGTTTAACACAATGTTAAAGCTAACATTGTCTGATGAAATAGAATTTTTATTAACTCAAGTATTTAATCAGTTTAACATAGTGTTAAAATTTAGCATCGGTTAGTGAAACCGCCCCCTCAATGTGTTAAAACCAATAGCACTGGTTCTTGATATCTAACACAGAGAAATGACTGTACCATTGGACAAACAGCAAAAGTTTGGAAAACACTAAATATGATTTTGAGGAAGTCTTAAGTCTGGAACTAATAACACAAAAACTAAGATGCTCAGAATATGTTTTACATCCATATGAGCATGAATGTACATTTAAGTTTACCCAGGAGAAATATGTAGGAACTTCATTTTCTAATGGCAGTTATGAAATACCATGCATTATCTCAACCTTTCATTCCGATGATTCTCACCGATGAAGAGTACAAGGTGTGCGCACTTTGCAATGTTGAAAATCTCAAGACGATGTCATTGGCAAGATGGTAATAGACAAAATAAAACTAATGTCAATCTAATTTGCTAGTGTAGAATATGTATTTTCTACATTTGGTGCTGCTTGTAGCAACATGTATTGTTGCAGTTATATTGGTAATGACGACATGAGCTGGTACAAACACTAAGTCTATATCAGAACCCAGTGTATATAAACCAATCTGGGTGAAGAAAACAAGGCATTCACCACCTGTCTATGAAGACCACTAGTTTACACAGCAAGGCAAGCAGACCTTGCCTACATAACGGCACCATAAACAGTATTGGGTGCAGTGGGGCATGAGAAATGGAGTTCTGCTAGAAATAATCAATTCTTGGCATTATTGTGCCTTTCTCCAGTCATGCACTTTAAGTTCATGTTTGCGTAAACATTCGGATACTACTTTAAAAGCGCTCAAGTATACTGATTCTGTTTCAAGTATGAGGCTGAACTGCCAAGTAAATGGAATGGATAGAATAGTGTTTTGTATTTAGTAAGTTTGTGTGAAGAGACAGTTTGCTGAAGAATAATACTTAAAGAATACAAGTGGGTAACAGCCACTATATTGCACTTAACACTTAAGACAGTAGAGTTTAAACAGGGCGCACTGTTGCCACATGCACGGTATGTATGCTCATACTTTGGCACCCAGGTGCACCTTGTGAATGATATATCACCAAATAGTGAGATATCTGCACTGCCATTTGCGAGTGTATTATTGTTATTTTTATTTAACATTAATTGTAGCCCCACGTTGTGGTAGCCAATTTGTTGCGGTATTACTTATAATGTTTGTTTACATCATGTGTTGAAGCCATCTTGTGACGTCATTCATTTGTTCGGTTTGTAGCTCCATCTAGTATTAGCAATTTGTGGTAGTATTAGTGTTTGAAAGAATTTTAAGTTTTGTTTACTGTCCACCGGCTAGCTATTATTTCTCAGTCGAACATGTCTCTTGAATCA
The DNA here is from genome assembly GCA_030765065.1 of Deroplatys truncata. NCBI lineage: Eukaryota > Metazoa > Arthropoda > Insecta > Mantodea > Mantidae > Deroplatys > Deroplatys truncata. The sequence goes on from CM060979.1 coordinate 93,836,632, forward strand.
GAGTGTGTAAACGGAGAGGAATCTTTTATCCAAATATAACACTGATGAAGAAATTTGTTTTACACATTTATTGTCGAACACGTTAACTATCACATTTATACATTGATCTTAATACTCGCCAAACTGAAACTGTTATAACAACTTCTTACTGATAACTTTTAATCCACGTACTTCAACTTTTTGTATAATTAACTTTATAATACTTTAGATTTTCGTAACTTGTGAATCTATAGCCGACGTATCTCATACAAATATTTTGACGAACTTCCTCGTTTCCAATAATGATAAACAGCTCACCCCCCTCTCTGCATTATTGCACGCTATTATTGACAGTTTCAGTAAGGCATTATAAATTTACTTCCCAACAATATTTACAATCAATAAACATCTGAAATCAATGTCAAATAAAAATGCATATTCATATTACAATCATTATTTACATTAAAGTAATTTGTGATACAAATTACTGCATCACATTTAAGACTATTGTAAGAATTTAATTTTCACCTCATTTTCTCTCTCCTCTTTGCATTAATTGTACTTCAAAATACAATTTTATATGCATAAAAATAAGTATTATCAAAGAAATACAGAGAGATAAAATGATAAAAGCTTTAAGTTGGTAGGGTAGCATTAATGTTTACCTTTGACAAAATCATATTCAACATTGATGGAATGCTTACAAACAACAAAGTACGAATGATACGCTTTCCTATCATATTGCATTAACTAAGTGTATTTTTGTTTTCTCCACACTTTTCTTTCATTCTTGATGACATCCCTAGTAGTCTTTCCATTCGTTCCTTTTTTATCCTATACACTACTATTTCTGAACACCCATAGCCTTAGCTGTTTCTTTTGCTGGCTTATTAACACTCATTTTATTGAATAATCTAACATTCATTATCATTTTGCTTTTCTTCTTAAGATTTCCAGCACTTCGTTTCCCCCATAACTATAAATATTTACATAAAATGTTAAATAAATAACCTGCATAGCACTTCACAGTATTCCTTACAATTGATAACATAACTGTTTAGTGGCTGGGCCTCTTTGCTGAATACATGGATGCCTTTTGTTTGTTCTACAAAATGAATGCAAGAAGTTACAGGATTTTGGCTTCTTTTAAAAACTTGTCTCCAAACCTCCTCAACATTTTCTCTCGCTTCATCCGATTATAAACCCAATAACAAAAAAATTTCTTGCTGACTGACTTTTCTACTGCATAGATATAGGATTTTCCAAAAATATTTCAATTAAAAAGTTATAATGCTCATCTTATTAAAGTTAGAGCATTAACACTAGATGGTATTAGCATTCAAGTTTCCTCTAGTTAAGGAAAATATATTAATATGTTATACACTTTAGTTTATTAGTTACTGCATAAGCATAAACAGAAATATCATCAGACTTTTACTGAAAAATTAATTTTCTTTAGAAATGTGTGCCCATAGAAATCTGTAAAAGCTCTAACATTACAGCAAACTAATGTATGAAAGTCATTGTAAACAGACTACTTGCTTTATGTTTTGTTAATATATTTTAATTGTTACTCATAACTATTTAGATTAAAGGTTCATATAGCTCAAAGATGCAAGTTCTTTTCCCTGAGGTTTGGATCTATTAAATGAACAGGAAATAAAAGAGAGTAGTATTCAAGGTCACTCCCATATAGTTGGGTAATTTAGCGCAGTATTCATAGTCGATTATGATCCGGACCAACTTGCTACTTCCGGTGGATTTGCAGTGGACCACCGATTTTCTTATTCATAGACAGGGACTCACATTGGTCTGGGGATCAAGCGCCTTGGTCGGGACCAAATTTTGGCCTACCTCAGAGGGGTAGATTAAAGGCAGACCATCTTTACAAAATAGATGACTTCGGAGTTATGGGCGTGGCTCTTGCGTACAATTCGCAAAATGAGACGGAGTAAAACTATCTACCAAAATTAGACATAATTGGAAAGTATAGCGACCTAAACTTCAAAACAAATACAGGTTTAGTAAAGCAAAGGTTAGAAGGCTGATAAAACAGATTCATCCTAATCTATATACAGAGACGATAACCGAGGCTCGAGTATCTCAATTGATACGATGCTAATAGCACTTCCATACTATGCAAGAGAAGGGGATCAAGAAAACACTACTGACCTTAGTAAGGCATCAGTAAGCCGCATTATAACTAATGTCTCACGTGCCGTTGCTAGATATACCTTCATTAAACCAGGATTTCAATGCACTTTATGTAACATGACGGGATGTAATGCGAAGTTAAGAAATTCTGTAAAGTAAAGATTTAATTAGGATGCACCTGACATAATGGGAATTAATATTGATAGATTGTTCTTTTATTACTTCATGCTACTGCTTCACGCTGATTGGTTCTAATTGCCATGCACATTGAACTTTATGTATCGGGAAGGAAAAGTATGACACTGCCAAACTATGATGTCGTTAAAGTAAGCCACGTTAAGACAACCTTAAATAGCTCCATTTAATAGAATGCATAAGACCTTCACATTATGTCGTGCTGAGTTACGTCACTTGGGTTAAGTTTGAAGTAATTCAGGCTTTACTTATGTTTTCCCAGCGAGTAGAGGAGGTTACAACTCCCAGAAGGTTAATTATATATTAGAATTTTCCAGGCAATTATTTCTGTATAATTACTCTCACACAATATTTAATTATTTGGTTAAGATCCAGGTTGAGATTTTAATAACAGCAAATGTTCCTTCCTATTTAAATATGATTTCATTTTGTAATTTTAAGGTTAAAAGTTAACATTCCAGCAAGTTAAATTCTTACTGAAATTATTAACAATGCCATAAACTGTGTATCTGGTGGATAAAAACGTTTCCAAAAAGGGAGCGGTGGCAATAGCTTAGAATCATGCACAGAACTGCCTATATATGTATTATCTCCCTCCAGGTCTCCTCTTTTTTTCTCCCCATTTGCATTTGTCGAAACCGATTTGTTTTCAATAATATCGATCATTTTTTGTATTAAGAAAAGCAGGCATTTCCCTCCTCTGACTGTTTTAATGCACGCTTCTTGGTTATCTCCATTTTTTGCTGAGGGCAAGGAGTAAGGACTGAACCAATCAAAAAAACAGCTGTGACGCGAACATAGAACGTTAAGAACAAGGGAGTAACAGCAGTTAGTTTACTACTCTATGGAAGTCATGCATGCACAGAACTACCTTTCTTCATCGTGTAACATTTTCTCCTTGTTGATCCGCAGCCTTTGGTTCGGACCAAATGAGTCCGGAGATAGTCCAGACCAATGTGAAATCTCTGAATACGGCCCTTAAAGACCACAATTGTAGCAGAAGGTACACAAACCCAATTCAACTAAGACACTGCAGCATTAACACAAAATCCCCAAGTCATTCCCAAAAGGGCTCATATACTCTCCACGCCATACTGGTAGTAGAGCAATAAATGTCTCAGCTTATTCACTTATTACCCAGTTATAAATTACAATATTTGTGATATATAGTGTGAATGTTTTACGGTGAGGACACAGATCGCACATATGTGTGCTCATACTGTATTACACTAGGGGTTTTTCGTTCCATTAATTTCCATTAGAACCAACCTTGTTACAAGTGGTGTTCTTCTCCATGAAGACACCTGGCATCTTCAAATGAAATTTCCATTCACATGCTTAAGTTCTTGCATAATGTTCCTAAGTTCTGTTTTTATATTGTCCGTAAGTTCATATATGGTGTGGGGATTGTTCCTACTTTTTTTAGGGTTCCCCATAAATAAATGTATCAATTTTGTCAAGTTTATCTTCCATTAGTAATTTTATGTTCCCTTTAGCAATCAGTTATCCTGACATATTAACCAAGTGTCTATTAGATTTTCTACTTTTAACTGAAATACCAGGAAATTTCTCAAGTTGTCTTGCACACCTGTCTACATGATTTGTTTTTACATATGCATAGTACATAAAAATTTGTTGCTCAAACATGAATTTGTAGGCAGGCAATGCATTAACCCTCTTAAGTAAATCACACACAACACAGATGTTTTGATAACCTTTAGCAAGTCATGTGCCACCAACTGCACATTAAAAAATCTGATGTGTTACACTCACATGACTTTCTCTACTCTTGTACAATCTAATTTTACAAACGCTTATTCTCCATATGGTTCATGTTAATCGAGATATCAAGATGTCAATCTTATTGGTAATTTTCTTGTAGATGCAAGGGAAATATGGTAGCTTTTAAGCGATAGTCAAATATTTTAACGCTGGTTGCTATGTGGCGCATTCCATTCTCTTTGCATGTCCAGGACATAAAAAAAATGAATAACGAATGTGAGAAAAAGTATAAGTATTGTAAAATTTAAGGAAATAACAAGCAATATCTCGAAAACGGTTCACTCAACAAAAGAAATGTATATGACATAAGTTGTGTATTTTAACGCGATCTACATTTTTTGTGTAGTAAAATTTTGTCTATCTCTTATGGTTTACCAGTTATGCAAAAGTCGTTCACAATGAAGAATACTTTTGGAGACATTCCCAGAAAATTCGAGATTTACATTTCATTTCTCATGACATTATCTTAAACATATGATATTTTCATCAAAATCGTTAGAGCCATTTTTGAGAAAATTAAAATTTTCGAGAAATGTTCCATGTAAAGGGTAGTCTGGGGTGGGGGGATTTTCTTGAAAACCTTCGTGTCGCATCTCTGGAAGATACTGAACCTAAATACCAAGTTTGGTGCTTATCCGACTGTTCGTTTTTGAGTTATGCTGTTCACAGACACACACACACAGACACACACACACACACACGGACATGTTTCTAAAAATGCTTTTTTTTGGATTCAGGAGGTCTCAAAACATGTATTTCCGGTGAAATCTCGGTTTCGAATTTTTGGGTGGAATGCAATACTTCCCCTACTTACTATACGTAGTAGAGAAAGTAAAAAGTACCAAGGTCACTGCAGTATAGCCTGCTATGCATATAGCCAGTATGTGGCTTCACCTTAAGATGCCAGCATGGTACTTGAGTCTCAGTTGGAAAGGAACTTTCTATGTGGTGTGTACCTCAACTATGAATTTACCGTTTCAGTCGGAGATGTTACAAAATGCAGAACTGCAGCATGAATTACAATTGAGAAGTGTCCAGTTTGACAAACACTGCCAGGCATTACCTTTACCTAACATATTATGTAGGACTCCATGCGAGTTTGGATTATAAAGTGGAACTTCAAATATGTGAACTAGTAATAAACTCTTATACTCTATTTCTTTACTGATCTCAATATTCATGAATAACCCTCCGGATATGGGGAAATGGCATACTCAAATATACTGGTCTTAAATGTTTCAATCTTATGTGAAGTCAAGATTACAAGCTTTGCTAATAAGAGCAATAACTGAAAACTACACCCTTTATAACTTGCAAATCTCATACTGTTTCACCTAGAATGGAACATCCTTTATGACATAAGGCTTGCAATTTAACTGCTCATGCAAATCCATACAAGATTTTTTGTCCCTCTCTCCGCCCCCAATCATTTTGCCCTTCTTGATATGTGCAATTTGTATCCCTGGTTAATGCTCAATTTGTAAAAGTGTTACATTCGACAGTTAACCTTGATATAAATTTTGTCACAGTTGTTGTGGAATGAGTACAAGTTTTAGGTTCAGATTTTGCTCAGGGCAGATTTTACTGCACACACATGCTTTTAGACAGCTCAAAGCCCTTTATATCTTGCTTTTCAAGCAGATATTCAATTAAGTTTGTATTTAAACTAAGATTCAGCATTTACACCAGTAGTAGTTTCTTTTTTAGTGTCCTTCGTACAAAATGCATTGTTATGTTCAGATTTTTTGCCGCCACAACAAATTGAAGCTACGACTAATATGATTAAGGAATTTCCAGATGTACTATATGCAAAATTGGGTCTATAAATTTGGTGCAGTATAAAATTTGGTTAGAAGATAAAGTGTTTACCACCTCATCGGCAAATTTTTTGAAGTAAAATAGATATTACAATGAAGTTGAAGCAATTTTTCCTTCACAACCTAATTATTACACTTCAGTATTTTTCTGCCCCATTGCTGCATTTATACAATTCGTTTCATTGGCTTGTTAATGCAAACCATTATCACTTTAGATTTAAATAGTACATATTGTCAGATATCCCTTGCTTGAAGACTAGAGTAAAGAGTTGAGCTTTGACACATGTGTGAGAGACAGAAACATGTGTTTTAGTAAACCAGCATCTTCTATCCAATCATATATCTGTATTCTATAAACTGTTTTCCATAATAATACCCACTGCTGCCAGTTATAAATTGGCAAAAGCTGGCAGTAAGCTAGGTTTCCCAGTCAACCTGTTGTTGTTGCTGCAACCTGTTTCTCGAGTACCGTATTTTTGCTTCACATATATTGTGTTAATTCAATTGCTCTAGTGTTTTGGTTATAGTGTCGAAATAGAATTAGTTATTTTTAAATGTTTGTAGAGTTCTATAAAGTTATGACTACAAGTGAGAGTAAAAGCAAGTTTGAATGAGGTGTAGCACTAAATAGTCAGGCCCAAGAACTTGTGTACAACTTAAGACTATTTTGAGCAGGATAGAGCAGAGGTGCTTTAATTCCTCTTTCAGAAGGAATGGAGAGAATTTTAGCTACATTTTCCATTTTTGTAGCAACAGTTAAGCGAATAATCAAGGAAAAACATGTGTCTCCTCCTTGGTGTAGTGGTTACCATGCTAGCCTCTAGTTCCTGATGTTACAGGTTCAAACCCGGCAGAGGGTGGTGGATTTTTTTGGGCGTAAAAATCTGTAGCATGGCTTCCTTTGGAAGGGAAGTAAAGCCGGTGGTTTCATGTCGTAGATTTATGGCATGTAAAAGAACCTCAGGTCTGATGAGGCCTCTGAGCAAAATTGATGATCTTTCATGCCTAATACAGAATGGGACACTAATGACCACAGCAGTTACAGCATTTATAAATACACTCAATTTCAAGGGAAAATGTCCAGAGTTTAAACAAACCTATTGCAGTGTTGAAGACCCCAGAAAAATCAAGGCCTGTAAAGGCAAGGAAATTGATACTCGACAAATATCCAAAAGGATGCCATTTGACATCATATCTTGTTGTTTTGAAAGGAAAGAGTATCCTATGCAAAACAGACTGTAGCTCCCCTAAAAGAAAGGGTCTGTTTAATGGGAAAAGAGCAGCTTAACTCACTTACTAAAGAATTGGTTTTAAATGTTTGTTGACGTAGTTTGTTTAGAACATAAGTAGGTAATGTTATAGCTTTAAAAGATGGAAATTAGTCTATAAACGCTAGGTTTCACCTTCTCAGGAAAACCTGAACTTTTACATTAGGGATACAATCATTAGTGCTGTATACCTGATCCAGACTGCCTCTATGTATTGTATATGGCCTTGAAAATATGTGGCACCACAACATCTTACTGCTTTTACCATTGATCTCAATTTTGTTTGCCATTTGGTTTGACCATAGGAGTTCAAGTATACTTTCCTAATTATTTTATACAATCTTTCGTGAATATTAAGTTTCAGTAACTAAATCATTATCTTGATCTGTACATTTGTTCACAATCCTTTGAAGAAGAAGTAACACATGTCTGCAAGGTCTTGACCAGCTTCTTAAAGAAGGATTAACAGTGAACCCCGAAAACGTTAAGTTTGCCTCCTCAGTTGAAATTTACAAAACATATTTATCCTAGTGGTATGGACACTGACTGGGAAAGAACCAAGAGCACTCAGGATTATCCCCAACCATGCAATGTTAAAGAAGTTGCCTGTTTCATTGGGATGGGTAATGGGTAATTATTTTTTGAAATTTATCCCTAATTTTGCAAATACAACAATTTTTTATGTGTATTATGGAAAACGGCTATCAAATTTAAATTGCATCCTGAGCAGGAAATAGCATTGTGCTTTGAAGCAGGCTTAAACACCATCACCAGTATTAGCAGTAGCCAATTTTGCTCGCCCCTTCATTTTTCAGATCCAAATACTCGGGGCACTTCAAAGTACTTTTACAGTCTTACTCCAAGTGGAGAAAGGTTGTTGCCTATGCATAATGGCCATGCTTGAAAGAAATTATTCTATATACAAGTTGGAAGCATTAGAAGTTCTTTACAGAATAAAAAAGTTCTGGTTTTATCTACAACAGTTGAGTTTTTATTAGATGGACAATGAAGCCATTTCCTGGATGTTGACCAAACTTGGCGAAGTGGCTTTGGAATTTGCAGCATATAAATTTTAAGTCCAACATGTTCGTGGTACACATAACCGCATAGCTAATAAATTAACACTTATATATATGATAACAATGATCCTGGAAAAACTAGCTGTTCAGTGTTAAGGGACTGCCCTTTAATACATTATGATTTCAGAAAAAACCAAAATCGTATATATAGCCATCAGCCATATTCGAGAATTAAAAGAGGAAAATTTATATAAGAACTTTGCATTAAGAAATAATGTGCTTTGCTGTATTAAAACGGTAATTAAGAGTACTGAAAATACTATTTCTTAGATTTTTAAGTATTTTCATGCTGGGCTGTATGTATCAAGGTGCTTCAGAGATGCACAATAAGATTTACAGGGAAAGGGATGGTCGCAAATATATGTATGAGAATAAAGTAATGTAAAATATAACAAAGGAGCCAACATTAAAAATGCTCAAGTTGAGATATTTTGCTTCAAATGTTGTGGATAGGCCAATGCCAAACTTATTTGCCAATTATATTGGCCCATTACCCAGAAGTAAACAGGAAAATATGCATTAGTGAATGTAGACGCTTTTACTAAATGCACTTCCCAAACTGGTTTTATCAAATGCATGAAATGTAGTCGAAATAATGTCCTGTTTTGATGTACCATAGATTACAGTGACCAATAATACTATGAACTTCATTTCACAGATTCCAAACGTTTTGTTTTAATGCTGGTGTAATACAGGTTACTACAAATCCCTACTATCTGAAACCTTCTCTCAGTGAAAGAACTGTAATTTGAAGAATGCATTGATAGCTGTTCACCCTGCAGATCACACTAAATGGGATGAAAACTTTCACCGGTTGCTCTCAAAACCATCAGTTTAATAATAGCTGCTCAGGATTATAATGGTGATGGTTTACTGTGGCATAGCTGAATAAAGACCAACTTAACATAATTACATACATTTCATTAAGGTAACTGCTAAAAAATTCAAAACCAAGTAAAGGACTATTGAAACTGTACAGAAGTGGTACAAGCATTACTTTAATTTCTGTGACATGTATGGTATAGAGGCACCACCAAGAGTTACTGTGCTTCAATGAAATTTGTACATTTTTTACTTTCTCTACTACGTACAGTAAGTAGGGTAAGTATTGTATTCCACCCAAAAATTTGATACCGAGATTTCACTGGAAATACATGTTTTGAGATACCCTGAATCCAAAAAAAGCATTTTTGGAAACATGTGTGTGTGTGTGTGTGTGTGTGTGTGAACAGCATAACTCAGAAACGAACAGTCGGATAAACACCAAACTTGGTATTTAGGTTCAGTATCTTCCAGAAATGCGACACGAAGGTTTTCAAGAAAATCCCCCCCACCCCAGATTACCCTTTACATGGAACATTTTTCGAAAAGTTTAATTTTCTCAAAAATGGCTAAAGATTTTTATTAAAATGTCATATGTTTAAGATATTTTCATGACAAATAAAATGTATATTTTGAATTTTCTGGGAATGTCTCCAAAAGTATTCTCCATTGTGAACGACTTTTGCATAACTGGTAAACCATAAGAGAGACAAAATTTTACTACACAAAAAAATGTAAATCGCGTTAAAATACACAATTTATGTCTCATACATTTTTTTGGTTGGTTCAAGATATTGCTTGTTATTCCCTTAAATTTTTCAATACTTATTTTCTAAAATGGGAATTTGTTATTCATTTTTTTGTCTTGGATATGCAAAGAGTTATAATCTGTGCCAAAGGGAATGGTGCTGCACCTAGAAACCATCTATTAAGAGATATGTATGTTCTTAAAGGCTACTGTAGTTCTATATTGCCCTTGTAAATATATTTTCCCCTTACATCTACAAGAAAATTAGCAATAAGATAGAGTCTGCAAATGTTTATCTCGATTAACATGAAGTAGATGGAGAATAAGCATTTGTAAAAATAGTTTGTACAAGAGTAGAGAGTCATGTGAGTGTAACACATCAGATTTTTTTTATTCAGCGTTTGTTCTTGCTAACTGCAATATGCTGCACAAATGGTATGCAGAAGTAATAACATCAGTTTTGTTTTCAGTGAACTATACCATTGACTTTGATTATAGCACAACATGCACAAACCAAACATTGAAGACTTCTCTACTAGTGTACCTCCAAGATATGCAATACTCGCAACCAGTTGAAAATGGCTTTTACAATCACAAAATTATAAACCTAGGAATGCTCGTAAGTTTTTCTTTTTTGGGCCAAAAGAAATTGTAAAGCATATCACTACTCAAATTACAAATCGGCAAGTTGAAGAATAATCCTCCAGCAATCCATTGCATGAGAAGTTTTAGACTTTGTTCCATGTTTACCCTGACTAATTAGTTGGTCTTGCCAGTAGTAGGCACTTTGTGACAATGCAGTTTATCCGAAAGAGCCAGCAACACTAAAATGAGCTATGCAGGAGGGCGGTAAATGAATATAATTAGTATTAAAGCATGTTATTAAACAAAAAACAAAAAAGAAAACAAAAATAGAAAGGAAGAGATGAGTACAAGATGAGCAGAGCAAATTGACAGGGTCCTCTGGTTTCGAGATTTATCCAAAGTTAAGTTTAGGTTAGTGTGTGTATATGAATTGGTTTCAAATAATGGTATCAGAAAATGTGCAGCAAACGAGGCATAAACAAGCTTTAGATGATTGTATAAATCTTGAGCTTAATGATACATACAAATGAACTCTTCACAAGTGCATTTAGAAATAGTAAGAATTTGCTATTTTTGCAGATTACACTAATACAGTTGGGTTGGTAGTTTCGTCTGTGCATGCGTAGTATTAATAAAACGGAGTGCTTTGTTGAAAAAAGAAAGGAAGAAATGAGTGGAAGACATCAGGCCATAGCAAGGCCAGTAAATTTAGAGGATCCTCTGGTTACAAGGTTTACCCAAGGTTTAATTTACTTTAGTGTGTGTATATGAATTGGTTTCAAGTAACTATCGCATGTATATCGGAAAATATGCAGCAAAGGAGGCAAGAGCGAACTTTACATGCTTGCCTAAACCTTAAGCTTAATGATGCCCACATGAATTCTTAATGTGTGCATTTAGTAGTAAGAACATCGCTATTTTTGCAAATTACACTGACACACGGGTTGGTAGTGCCTTTCACACTTGCGTAGTATTCATAAAATGGACTACTTTGTTGAAATATCACAAATTGTGGATTAACGCTATTATCATTGTATTAAAATTTGTCCCTTCAGACAACTCAGTGACTGTCACCTCACTGCGGCTACGTGTTAAGACAGCTAAACACCCCTTCATCCCCTCCACCTATTACCTCCAGTATAACATAACACCTACACTGGTGACGGATTAATATATACTGGATGTATATTTACACATTAGTAGTTTCACAGTATAAACATTAACTAATTTCTTCTTTCATTAACAGTGAGACTATTTAGTCAAGTACAATAATAAATCAACTGTTACCACTGTCAAATGAGCATGCCAGGTAACATTTTGACCTGTTCGCCTCCATGCAAATGTTTGCAACGTTCTGCCAACACTTCGGATTGTCTCAAGGTACAAGTTATAATACAGCCATAATACATGGGATGGCACTTTCCTCAACACATGCATTGCATTCATAAAATGGAGTACTTTGACATATTGCAGTGAATTTACTATATACAGTCTTTTGAATTTTTTCTTTACTCAATTTGATGCAACTCTAGAATACCATGGCATAACTACAGAACACATACGAAGCAAGCTTACTCTGTCAAGCCATAGTGAGCTCTAGTGAATCCAAAGGGTTCTGTGTTTTCTAGATTTAACCTGAGATTCGTGTGAGTAAATTAAAGTATGTTACTGTAACTGCATGTGTGTCATGGCAACATGCATTAGTGGCAAATTCTTAACCGGGTGGAGTGGAAAAGCAGCCTAAGTTCATGGAGCAGTGTTCTAAACTTGTTCCCTCAATTTTTAACAGTTTTCTTAAATTACTTTAGTTAAGAATGAAGCTTAAGCAAAATCTGCTTTTATTTGGACTTCTGGAACTTCTTGTATGGCACAGAAATACTGGCATTGAACTCAACTGCTACAGCAAAATTTGTACCATTGTTATAACTATGACTGATGTGTTTTGCTACACCTCAATATACAAATAATGCATTTGTTGCAAACCTTACCTTGACCTGACACAATACCATTTCACCAGAATAAGCAATTTGCACTAGCAGAAATATGTCTGTTAATTCTTTCCTGATTTATAATACAATTTGAGCTTACAACACTGCTGAACATGCAAATTGCACTTATAAGCAATTAGTTCAGAATAATTAACTGGTGCGTTTTGCATTCCTTGGTCACTATAACTAGATAACACCCAATGATACAAAAATCGAGATTAGGCATAATGTGCACATGCTTGCTGGATTATACAGACTCAATTAAATTTAAAACAGAGAGCTTGCAACACTAAAAGTAAACGAAACAATTTCTGATACATACCACAAGCTACTTTGGCATCAGGATCCTGTCGCAAATGTGCATCCAGAATAGCATCACTTATTTGATCGCACATTTTATCTGAAAACAAAAATTACAGTTTTAGTCTACTTTTAAGAGTGAAATTAGACTGCTTTACTTATACGACAAAAATTATTTACAGCTAATCACACCACCTTAAACTTGAAAACATGAGAGATTGCACTTGAAAACACTCTACCCCGCTTTTCATTCATGCCTTAATGTTTACATTTGTGACATTGCATCATAGTAACTAGAGCCAGGGTTCCATTATGGCAAATGGCGCCCTTATTGCCACGCTCGAACTTGGCTTAACATCCAATTTATAAATGAAACCTGAATAATATGATGAAAATTCTGGCGTGAAGGAACACATGCTTTGCTAGGGTGACACATACACCGAATTTAACATAGATTTTGGCCCCCAATCATATTTGATTGAAATCCCGATACTCACATGGTGTTGCGCTAACCGCCATGCCAGTATGAGCTTTTAGTTTCAGAATTATAATAATTTTATACATACCTGGGTGTCCTTCTCCCACCGATTCTGAGGTGAAGAGAAAGGTATCTTCTAATATTTCCGGTTCCATGTGTCCGTTCTGTTGATAACCATTTATATACGGTGATGAAGTCTCGGGCATTCTGAACCTTCGTCCTAACTCTGTTACTGCGTCGGTTGCTACTATGGAAAAGAGGCCGTCGCCTTGCTCTGCAGTAGTACTTATAACTTCGTGTCTGTCACGTGACAAGCCCGTCCCAGACAGAGTACCTTCAGCTCTTCTGAAAATTGAACGTAGATAACTATTAACCTATTTCCAGCAGTAATTTTCTTATCAGTAATTATACATGTAGCATTATTAATATTTATAAGCACATGAGACATTTTGAACGTTCAAAAAGTTATGCAATTACTATTTACGTTGTTAAAACTCGTGAAAAGCTACGCAGCTGAGTTACGTGTAAAACTCGTAAAATATTCTCCAAGGATTTACAAACTCTTACGTATGTCATAGTTCATTGCAACTATATTACTTGCACAGCTTGCTTATATTGGGCAGCTGTTTAATTAAAACCAAACGAGCAATCACAATCCATATTGTACGTTATGGCCCGTCAAGATGTTATGCGTGCCTTTTAACTACACAGTTCATTAGCTTCTTTTCCTCTTTTCTTCTCCGCATTCAGATGAATTAAGGCTATTCTATCATTTGCATAAATGAGAATAGATATTATTACAATATTGATTAGCGCTAGTAAAGGCGGTGAGAATAAGAACCAAAAGATCCTTTTCTTGTTTTATTCCTTAAGCTTAGGATATACTCAAAAGCAAATACCATTACCAGACTTGCTTTTAGTGAAACTTACTCCATTTCCTTTAACTTCAATTGGAAGCATAACGTGATCTCGTCACTATTAAACTAGGCTACGACATAATAATAAACAAAACAAAGAGCATGCTGGGATATACGGAGCACTATTGATGTCAATCGATTATAGTCGAAACCGGAGTAGTTCCTACGCAAACCGCTAGGGGACGGAACTGTATAAACTCGACTGTTTAAGGATTTGTGTTTTCTGTTACAGATTAAGCTGCCTTCCACTGTATTGCACATAAGGATTTCTGAATATTCTTTTCATTAATAACACATCCGCTTTATTTATTTCCCAGTTGATATTATTTAGAAACATTCCAAGAATATATGTAAAATCCAGTCACAAAAAATAGAAATCCGATTAAATACTCGTGTTCCTTTTTAAAAGTTTCCAAAATATTGAATGATAGGATGCACAACGAGAAAGAAAACAGTTAAAACTGAGTTAAAACACCTGTGAAGGAGTTATCCACATCAACGCAATGCCCTTGGACTTATGTACATTCAGTGGATTTCTTTTGGAAATTATTACCGGAATTACATAACAATTTTGGTCGTATTGGTAACCACTAATCAAAACACGCTAATATAAGCAGTAATCGAAATAGAAGAACTTAAAATAGTTGTCTTTCCCTAAACTCTAAATTTCCCAGTTCTTGCAATCTGAAAATGCTACCTGATGTACAACTATTTGAAATAAATAGGCTATTTAGTAGACATTATTATCCAAGTCGGTACATTAATGTGGGCCAATAGCTATTAACCATGGGAGTCAAATAACATGTCCAACAGCAAAAGAAATGCCGAAACCAATCGTTTAGTTTCTGACACGCATAATCACCAAAGTTTTAAAGTATTCAATTCTACCACTTTACCTTTATCGTTGAGTTTCGTAAAACGTTTCTTTCATAATCTGAAATCAAAAGGTTTTTCTCTATTATTATTCAGCAGAAGCGAAGAAAAATATGAAACTATGCAAAACTCTTCAACCCGTTGGAACTGCTACACTTTTCAGCGGTGAAAGCGTTATCCAAGACTTGAGTTTTTGACTATCGCAAAATCTTCAGCTACTGTTAAAGGGAAAAAAGGAACCCTCTGGCCTCAATACTGAAAAAAAACGGAGGCGAAAATGTAGGGCATAATAATGACTCTCTTCAAATTTACTATAAAAAACAATATGCATGTTATATTATATATATTCCCCACGAGCACAAGTCAATATCGATTTATACGTTAACAAATTCGTGAGAGAAATTAACGTTTTCTCCCTAGGGAAATACCTAATGTAGCATGTATTATACTTCTTGGATAATATTTCTACAATTGCTGTTCTAGCAACATTCGTCATTTATTAGTTATTTCAGTTACTTCAATTTTCATTGAAACTTAACAGTGTAA
Source organism: Deroplatys truncata (assembly GCA_030765065.1). Lineage (NCBI taxonomy): Eukaryota > Metazoa > Arthropoda > Insecta > Mantodea > Mantidae > Deroplatys > Deroplatys truncata. The sequence continues at coordinate 93,852,163 of CM060979.1, forward strand.
TCAAATAATACTGCTATGGTATTTCCTTTGGATCTGAGTACAATCAAATTGATGTAGCGAACTTAAGCAATAAGAGTAACACTCAGGAATAAAAGGTGACAATCTTTGTTGAAAAAAAATACATTATCAACGGTAATTAGGTATACCAGATTTTTTGTTTCTCACGTTTTTGCGAATAATACTAATTTAATTCATTAGAGATATAATTATAAAAAAATAGGCTGCGTGATTTCTGAGGTTACCCTGCATTGGATATTACACAAAAAGTTCTTATATAGTATACATAGATACAGAATAGATTACCATAAACGCGGATTTTACGCTAACAGCGGCATAGCTTTTGGAATTATAATTTTAGAATTATTATAATCCTTAATCAGGGCCCACCAACTTTATTATACATTAAAATAGCCAGGTCTATGTGATTCGGAGCTGCTGGTTGTATTTGCGTATATACAAAACACAACATGCATTCCCCTTACCCGGTTAGCCTTTCTTATCAACAATTTTGTCTTTTCTTCTGCCTCACCTGCGCTACACTATTTACCGAGTTTCTGTCTATGCACCGAGAGCAGATGAGATTTATGACGTCATGGAGCATTCAGTTGGCTGACACTGCTCGTCGATGTTTCATACACTGGATGGATGTTTTCTGTTTCTTAAATTATAAGAAACAGCATAGTGAGATTAGTACATAAACTGATTCACTATTGCCTATTGGGTTGCAAACTAATGGGCAGGTAACGTAAAAGCGCTGCATTCCACTCTGTCGGTTCCGAAGACTCTGATTGTCTGACATACCGGAGCTGATAGGGATAAGGTGTCATCCTTTAAACCAGAGCAAGATCTCGATGAGCAGATTGAAAAAGTTGAGAAACATTTTTGTTCTGTTCCTTCATAAATTTGCAGGAAAAGGCTTTGAAATACATAGAGTTTGTTTACAGAGCTCTTTCCCTTAGAGGGAGTGAGAAAATTACACATGAGATCTGGCCCGTCGCAGAAGAGAATGTGCATTCTGTCTCCGATGTCGATGCGAATCCGTTGCTGCATTGTGGGAACATATTAACTTTGCTAGTGGGTTTTAAATACCAACACGGTTCTCTTGTGTATCTTCAGCGACTCTAATGTTTAATGAAAGCAACTAAAACTGAAACAAACTTGTTGAATTGTAAACTAAACAGTTCATAATTGAAAATAAATGTTTTAATTTAAACGTTTACTTATGCACTTTATTAAAAACCAAATACGAGTAGATGCAGTACTTTATAACTGTAAGATACAAACATGTTTAAGTGTTAACTCATTGAGAACAAATAAAGGAAAATAGGGATTTTATTTACTAATTTAAAGAAATGAATTAAAACATCGTCAGTTATTTTATTTAAACATTTAATAAGCGAGTTTAGCAACTAAACATTAAAAAAAATTATGATGTAATACATTCTCCACCCGTATTGTTTATTAGTGGGTATACAACTACTGTTACTAAAACTTATTTTTCTATCTATTACATTTTAATCCAAACAAGCCTTTGCAGAAATAGCTATATTGCACATTTCGTTACAGATACAAAGGGAGCAGCGATAGTCAAATGTTTATAAGAACTGGACTCTCTACACTGGCCTTAAAATTCCACAGTTTCCATGCAATCGCGAGAAACAATTGAATGTTGACAGGACTAAAAGAATGGCCAAGAAATGAACAATTCTAACCTTTAATAATTGATATATCAGAAGTGGCTTATGCCACAAAAAGACTTATTTGAAATAAATTGTGTGTTTTAAAGAGAACTACATTTTTTGTGTAGTACGTTTTCGCCTATCGCTTAACGTTTACCAGCTGTTATACAAGATTATATGATTTTTTTTCCAAATGGAGTGGATTTCACAACTATTCACAGAAAATTTAAGATATACATTTTATTTGTAATTTAAATATCTTACACTTTATTTGTAATGTAAATATCTTTAATATAGGGTATTTTAATCAATATCAGTCATTTTTTAGAAAATCAAAACTTTCGAAAAATCTCCATTTAAAGGTTAATTTGGGGAGGGATCTTCTTGAAAATATTCGTGTCTTATCTTTAGAAGATACTGTACCTAAATCCAAGTTTGGTGTGTATCCAACTTTTTGTTTTTGAGTTATGCTGTTCACACACACATACACACGGACATATTTCCAAAAATGCTTTATTTGGATTCAGGGGCCTCAAAACATACATTTCCGTTGAAATTTCGGTACTGAATTTTTGGGTGGAATGCAATATCTTCTCTACCTAATATGTACGTGGTAGAGAAAGTAAACAACATTAAAACATCCAACAAAACGAATTAACAGCAACGAGCTACGTTGGTAGCGAAGCCATGCACGTGTAACTATATTATCCATTGAACGAGAGATATAACAGTCGTGTGAACTCTGTGTGTGTGTGTGTGTGTGTGTGTGTGTGTGTGTGTGTGTGTGTGTGTGTGTGTGTGTGTGTGTGTGTGTGTGTGTTCAATCATTCAGCCGTTGCTGCAATGTTGCAACTTCAGCGCAAACTATGATTTGAAAAAACAAAAACGCTGAACTGTGGCGAAACGAGGCGTTTAAAGAAGAAACCCTCCAAAAATATTCTGATGCGATACATTTACATGACTTTCTCTACCCTTTATCTTTATTAGTTAGTATACAAACTATTCATAATAAAGCTTATTTTTCTATCGACTACTTTTAACCCAAATAAACCTTTGCAAAAATAGCTGCATTACATATTTCGTTATAAATACAAAGAGAACAGCGATAGTCAAATGTTTAAGAATTGGACGCTATATGCTGGCCTTAAAATTCCATACTGTTCCCATGCAATCGCGAGAAACAATTGAAAATCGATGGGACGTTAAAAGAAGGACAATTACTGAACAATTACAACCTTTAATAACGGATATCTCAAAAACGGTTATGCCACAAAAAAACAACTTATTTTCAGTAAATTGTGTGTTTTAAGGAAATATACTTTTTTGTGGTACGTTTTAATCTATCGCTTAACGTGTACAAGTTATACAAGATTATATAAAATTTCTTCCCAATAAAGAGGACTTTCTAGGTTCTTCCCAGAAAATTCAAGATATATTTTTATTTGTCATGTGCATATCTTCCATATAGTATTTTAATTAAAATCATTATAGACATTTTTTAGAAAGTCAACATTTTCGAAAAATGTCCCACGTAAAGGGTAATGGGGTGGGGGATTTTCTTGAAAATTTTCGTGTCGTATCCTTGGAAGATACTAAACTCAAATACCAAGTTTGGTACTTATCCGACTTTTCATTTTTGAGTTTTGCTGTTCAGACAGATACACACAGACATGTTTCCAAAAGTACTTTGTTTGGATTCAGAGCGCCTCAAAACATGTATTTCCGATGAAACCTCGGTATAGAATTTTTGGGTGGAATGCAATACTTCCCCTTCTCAGTATACGTAGTAGAGAAAGTAAAACATCTGATGTGTTGCACTCACATGCCTTTCTCTACTCTTGTACAAAATACTTTTACAATACCTTATTCTGCATATACTCCATGTTAATCAAGATAAACATTTGCAGAAACTATCTTATTGCTAATTTTCTTGTAGATACAAGGGGAATATGGTAGGCTTTAAGCGATAGTCAAATCTTTTAAGAGCTGGTTGCTATGTGAAGCATTCCATTCTCGTTGCATGTCTAGTAGGACGTTAAAAAAAGTATTGGAAAATTCAAACAAATAACACGGAATATCTCGGAAATGGTTCACTGGACAAAAAATGTCCATGATATAATGACAGAAATTATGTGTTTTAACGATATCTACATTTTTTGGGTAGCAAAATTTTCTCTATCTTACGGCTTACTAGTTATAGGAAAGTAATTCAGAATAGAGGACTTTTGTGGACATTCCTAGAGAATTCAAGATACGCAGTTCATTTTCCATGAAAATATCTTTAAACATATGACATCTTAATCAAAATCGTTGGAGTCGTTTTTGGGAAAATCAAAATTTTCTAAAAATGTTCCATATAAAAGGTAGTATGGAGTGAGGAGATTTTATTGAAAATCTTCGTGTCGCATCTCTGGAAGATACTAAACTAACAGACAGACACGCATACGGACATGTTTCCAAAAATGCTTTATATGGATTCAGGGCACATGTATTTCCGGTGAAATCTCGGTATCAAATTTTTGGGTGGAATGCAATACTTCTACATATCAAACGTAGTGGAGAAAGTAAAAATCAGTTGTCTTATTATATACTTCAATAACACTGGCCTTAAACGTTCTGTATGTGAGTAATATAATCCGAGGAAAAGTTCAGATAACTTATGAAGACTTTCTTTATCACGTACGTAGTAAGTAGAGAAGGTATTGCAATCCACCTAAAAATTTGATACCGAGATTTAACTAAAAATACGCGTTTTGAGGCCCCCTGAATCCAAATAAAGCATTTTTAGAAACATGTCCGTGTGTGTGTGTCTGTGAAAACATAACTCAAAAACGAGGATAAATACCACATTTAGTATTAGGTTCAGAACCTTCCAAAGGTGCGACACGAAGGTTTTCACGAAAATCTCCCCACCCCAAGACTACTCTTTACACGGAAGATTTTTCGAAATTTTTGATTTTCTGAAAAAGCCTATCTTGATTAAAATATCGTATATTAAAGATATTTACATTACAAATAAAATGTATATCTTGAATTTTCTGGGAATAGCCTGTGAAGTCCTCTTCATTCGGAAGGAATTTTATATAATCTTGTATAACTGGTAAACGTTAAGCGATAGACGAAGACACACTACACAAAAAATGCACATCTCTTTAAAATGCACAATTTACTTCAAATAATTTTTTTGTGGCATAAGCCGTTTCTGAGATATTCGTTATTAAAGGCTCGAATGGTTCATTTCTTGGCCATTTTTTAAAGTCCTATCAACATTCAGTTGTTTCTCGCGATTGCATGGAAACAATATGGAATTTTAAGGCCAGCATATAGTGCCCAGTTCTCTACCAATAAATTAGTAACGAAATAATGTGCTTTCATCCGGTAGATTAGTCCCTGCTCGTCCGATCTATGATCATTAATGTAATAAGTCATGACGTCATCATATGATCATCCATCATCCAGCAATTCATTCTCCATAAATGTACAGTTTTGCTTTTAATAATCTACATTTCACTGTAATTTATAGCTTGCTGTTGTATAACCTAACACTCAACAGTATACTGCGTGATAGTGGAAGTACCCCGTACTTTTTCATAAAGAACATACCGGATCCTGAATACGTACGAGGCTAAACATATTTGGAGAAGAAAATAAGCAGGGCAGTGCGCTGCTGCGTATACTAATTTAGATTTCTTCGTGACGTTTGTCACTAACAACCGCACGAAAGCTTAGACTAATTCTCGTTCAGGCATACTAGACTCGGATTCTCCCGTTCATGAAGCCAACACCTCGACTCTAGGTGGCGCGTAACCTTTTTGTTTTCTCCTCCTTTTGTTCTGTTCCTCCACATTACTGCCCAATTTATTGACTTAATTTCCTGTGAGACTATTTGGCAACACACCTGGTGAAAAGAAATGCAAGTAACAAATGGCCAGGGCGTACAAACGAAAGTAACGAAGCCAGAGAACAGTTCTCACAGTATACTTACTAAGTAGCCAAGCCAGGTTTTCAACGAGAGGACCAAAATGGCAAACACGCGTTTACTCATATAACAAGGCTGTGCAGTGGAGCAATGGAGAAGAGCCAGGATACAACAGGAAATATATAATTACAGTGGATGACTATTGTCAACATGTAAGATGTAGTTTACTAATCATCAAGTAAATGAATAAAAACATAAGAATCTTGAGCCAGTACTATGAAATATCCTGGACTAAGGTGTTCTTTTTAATCAATTGGATGCACGGTCTTAACAGTCTTCTGTGATTCTCCATGGCGGAGTGGAAGATGAATGTGCATGAAATGCCAGGTAGTACTTAGGCCAAGTTTATCCAGAACGATCGTAATCAACAATAGATTCCATCCGAATGGTAGATCAGAGAATCGAATGAAAATCATAAGCTGAGCAGCAAACCAAATGGCCTTCTTTTATTTTCCTATTTCTTCTTGTCTCTTTTCTTCTTTCTTAATGTGTTTAACGTTCCTTTTAACGCCTTGATCTGCAGGGACAGTGAATGAAATGGTGTTCAAATAAACCTGAGATACCAAAGCTGGGAGTTATTCTACGCTTGTCTTGTGGGGATAAGGGAAAACACCGAAAACACTTATCCAAGCAACCCATTTCAACCAAAATTTGAACTCGAGTCCTTCAGACTGGAAGACAGACAAGATAACCCCACAATAAGGAGAGGCACAGGCGCTGGCCAACCTGAACTATGTTTATCTTCTCGGAGATCATGTAAAGAGATTGGACCGTCAACATCGTTAGAAGCAGAAACTGTTGCTTCTGTGAACCGTTTACATGTCTCTTTCAGAGCACGTCTTATTAATATTTTGAAGTTAACTTGCTGGAAAAAGATCCCTTGGCACCAAAAGATTTTAATTTGCTTCGTTAATTATCTGACAAAAACGTAAAATATATCTGAAAGAGCAGAAGTAAGTATGAACATTTTTCACTTTGCAATTGGCATTTTCAAAATGCAATGCCACCGAAATTTGAGAGCAGTAATCTACATACGCATGGCTTCCAACACAAATAGGAAAGACAATGTGCTTCAATCACAATCTACTACAGCAGTCTAGACAGTGACTCGTGAGTTATATTTTGGGTGTTCCCAAAATTTTAGTCAGACAGCCCTGAAAATGTGAAATAGCATCTGCTCCATAATAGTTATGATTATGAACAAATAACTGCAGCCGCTCCTAATAATAATAATAATAATAATAATAATAACAATAATAATAGTAGTAATAACTAAAAACTTTTATGACGAAAGAAAGGGTTGTTTTGTGGATGTTTGTTGTGTATATAATTAAGTACAGCAAGAACTTTGGGGCAAGAACGATGTAATGTGTAAATTAAATTGTAGTTGAGATTATGGATGGCATGGAAAAACCCAGAGAAGTTTCCGCACTTGTGCACGTTACCAGCTTCTGCTGTAGTGCTACCGCCTAGTGGCATTGACGTCAATTTGTAGTGATAGTGGAAACAGAGTACGGGAAAATCTTTGCGCACTAGTGCACTTCTTCAAGTGTGCACGATCCGTATATACAAAACGTGCACAGCGTGCTACGGATGCTGTTGCCATGCTTAACTGAGTTTAGAGGAAGAGCTTGGTAGATTTAAACGCCGTAGATTTTAAATTACCGCATATGCATTACGTGTAATAGCATTAAAAGAAAAAATAGCCAATAAATCTGCAAGGTGTCAAAAGTTCACGTGCACTTGTACTCTTATGCAGCAGTCGCCACTGAGTCTAGGAGTCGTATAGGTGATTTATCTAATAGCACCGCCGCGAATAATTCTGAAAAGCAAGGCTATATCAACAAATTCACTCTTAGTTGTATATTATAGTCATATACATTTTCATTTAAAATATGGGATAGTGTTATGGGGCAATCGTGCTTCAGCTCACTCTCTTTTTATTCTACAGAAGAAAGCTATAAGATTAATATGTGGAACAACACCAAAGGCACCTGTAAACCACTCTTTATTCGTTTAGGTATACTAAGCTTACCATTAATGTCTGTTCTGACCTCTCTGCTTTATGTTAGAAATAATACAGATAAATTTCATGCTTATCCTACACGTACAAATTCTGGTTTGTATATAAACAAATATATCTAGAGTGCAAAACAAAATAGTTTTCTAATAGTCCATTTAAAGTTATTTAATAGTCTACCAATTTCTAATTGGCAGCTACCTCTTCTATAATTTTAATATGATTATGATAAATACCATGTAATATATTTATGTCACTGGCATAAATAAATGAATTATGACATGCTGTTTTCATAGAAATGAAGTTGACGTGGAGTTCATAAATGCAGCTCATTTAAAAATCCACAATAAAATTATAGAAAAGTAGATTTGTAAATCAATTTTTTTAAAGCGAAAAGTAACCTATTGGATTGAATAAAATAAAAATTGGTAAGATTAGTGGTATTCCTTAAAGATTCTAATTCAACAGGTTGTCTGTTGCACGTAACCGCAATACGTTTAAGGTTAGAAATACATCACAGCTTCCAGTCTACCGCGGTTAATGGCGGTCTTTGGATAATCATGTCGCTTTTCCATTATTTATACATGTATTCTTCTTTGACATATCCACCAAGTGTGTTTATGAAAGATCATGAAGTATTGATAAAAAGGTAATGTACCCATTAGTAAAGGGTAAAAGCTAGTGCATAACGTATACGGAGGGGCTCCGGAAAACCGCAAGTAGGCCATGTGGCCTTTTGTGCTTCGAACGCGATCCATGGGAGGGAGGGATGAGAGGAGAGATCCGAAGAGCGACCAGATCCGGGAGACGACGTGCGCAAGCGTGGTCTGGGTGCCTAACGTTCCCGGATCGAACGCATCCGACACCACCCAAGTCCACCCACAAGCCTCTAAATCCCGGGGTCCCCTGAAGAGGAGCTTGCTCCGAGAGCACCCGGAGGCGGGTCCGTGAACGTTCCGATCGACGCCAGGGAGAAAGCGCACATTCACCACCCAGCCGCAAGACGCCGAACACCGCCGCCTGGTCCTTCAACCCTGTAACAGATAAAGATAATGATAGGTACAGGAAAGTTGTGCTAGAAGAACTAATCCAGCATTCGCCTACCGGGGAAACCACGAAAAACGAGAGGGCGGTCGCGAATGCGAAGTATTGACAAGGAAGCCTCAATGTTGTAGTTTCTAAAGCTTCCCATACGGTGGAATGAGAGGACCGTGGACTCCGAAACACGTTGGGCCGTGGGGATACTTCACATGAGCAAATCAGAGGTGAAGGCGTGGACAGGGCCGGCTTAAAATAGCCACCACAGAGCCGGAAAACGAACCCCGGACCCTCAGTACGAGAGTTGGAAACGAAACCACTCCGCTGCCCCGGGCCAAGCCTCGTTGTAATATGAGGGGCATTCAAATGAAACCTGGTCAGTGCGTCTAACTTTGCATTACACATAAGATGGCACTGCGTGTATGGTAGCACCATCTATTGGTAGAGCGACTGCAGCGTGCGCAACGTTTGACTTCGCATTACGACAGTGTGGTTTCACGCCAAAGAGAAAGTGGTCACACAAGTTATCGTCCACTACTGAACACGAAGGCGAGTAAGCAGGAACAACGAGGAGTGATTCGATTTTTGGCGGCGGAGGGAGTTGGAGACCGTGAAATGTATCGACGGATGAAGGTTGGCTACGGTGAGTACAGTCTGTGTCGTTAAAGTGTGGTGGAATGGTGCAAAAGATTCCTTGAGGGGCGCGAGTTACTGGAAGACGATGCTCGTCCTGGACAGGCTCATCGTGTCATCACACCTGAAATGATTGCGGAAGTGAATGCTTTAGTCTTGGGCAACCGCAGAATCACCGTGGACGAGATCCATTGGTTACTGGGTATTAGCGTGGGCACCATTCACACCTAATGCATCAACACTTGAAATTTGTGCGCAGTGGGTTCCCACCAACTGACCGCCGAACAGCGCAATACATGGTGTCATATTTTGAATCGGAAAGCAAGCGTCAGAGCAAGCAGTGGAAACATGTGACTTCACCACCTCCAAAGAAATCAAAGGCCGTGCACACCAGTTCTGGTAGCGTCATGATGTCCTTTTTTTGACCATAAGGGCCCCCCTGCTTGTCGAGTTCCTGAAACGGGGAACCACCATCAATGCCCAGCGTTATCAAGTCACTTTACAGAACCTTAGACGAGCCATCAAGTCGAAACGCCCAGGCATGTTGTCCAATGGCGTTATTCTCCTGTATGATAATGCCCGCCCACACACTGTCAATGCGGCGAAGATGACATTCCAGCAGCTTCGATGAGAAACGCTGGAACATCCACCGTACAGTCCAGAACTTTCACCGTGTGTCTTTCATGTTTATGGAACTCTAAAACAAGTATTCGCGGACATCGATACGCAACGGACGATGAAGTGTGTGAATGGGTCCAGACCTGGATCCGACAGCAGCCTACTAGCTTCTTCAAAGATGGAATCGACCGGCTAGTGTCGCAATGGGATAAATATGGCAACAGTTTTGGGACTATTTTTGAGTTAATAAAATCGTTACCGTTACTTTACGTAAGTGACCGGGTTTCATTTGAATGGCCCTTATACATATAAAGAGAACAAACTATTAACGTAAATGTAAAGATAAGGTTGAGGTAGATAGAAATATATAGGCTATTTATAGTCTAGTAAAACCATTAAGTGGAACAAATGGCTCTTTATTTGCATGCTTCAATATGGCAATATCCCTTTGTCCGTTTCAGCTATATCCTACAAAAACGCATTGATACTCTAATCGTATCTGGTTTTATTTTCTTGGAGTGAGTAAATATTGTTCCGTTTGAAAAATGTATATTATTGTGCTAGAAATACACTGATGATTGCTGGAATACATTATGTGAGCTATGTTTACGGGGCCTTTCTTGAACTCCAATTTTGAGAAGACATCAATATCGCTTCTCACTTCGTCGCCCTGGGCGGTGCACTCGGTTAAGCGATGACATTCCGTGCCAGGAGAATGGCATTTAAGTCTGCTTAAATGTAGCCTCATGTCGATAGCTGTACTGGCATGTAAAGAGCTGCTGTAGGTGAAACTTCCGGCATACCTGAGAGCTGAATGCCCTGTCAGTTGTTAGCATTATTATTATTATTATTATTATTATTATTATTATTAGTAGTAGTAGTAGTAGTAGTAGTAGTAGTAGTAGTAGTAGTAGTAGTAGTAGTAGTAGTAGCAGTATTAGTAGTATAATATAATAGGAGGCTCAAATTATGACTGTAATAATAATACAAAAATCAATGCTGAAGAATAAAGAATCATATGGAAATTCTAAGTTAAATGTAGCCCAAGCTCTTATAAACATTTAATATCATGTGACTGCCCGGTTCCTGGACGTTAAATGTATCTAAGAAAACTCATATGACGTTCTCTTCCTTCTATCATTTATTCGTGGTTATACAAAATATTCTTACGAAAGCTTATTTTTCTGTCTACTTGATTTTAAACGAGATAAAGCTTTGTAGAAATATCTACATTACACGTTTCGTTATATAATATATATACAAAGGGAACAGGTTAGTCAGATGTCTAAGAACAGGACGCTATATGTTATCCTTAAAAGTCCATGCTTATTTCACGCAATTGCGAAAAACAATTGCATGTCAACAGGACTTGACAAAAGTATTGAACAATGCAATCCATTAATAACAAATATATAGGAAATGGTTAGTGTCACAAAAAAGTTATTGGAACTAAATTTGTGTTTTAAAGACATTTATATTTTTTGTTTAGTACGTTTTCGTGTATCGCTTAACTTTAACCAGTTATACAAGATTCTAAAAATTACTTCCGAATGAAGAGGGATTCACAGGCTCTTCCCAGAAAATTCAAGATAGACATTTTATTTGTCATGTAAATATTCGAATATATGGTATTTTAATCAAAACAGTTAAGAGTCATTTTGCAGAAAAAAATTTCCCATGTAAATGGTTGTTTGAGTGTCGAAGATCTTCGTGTCGCATCTTTGGAAGGTACTGAACCTAAATACCAAGTTTAGTATATATCCGACTTTTTTTTAGAATTATGGTGTTCACAGACGGGCAGACACGGATCTTTTTCTAAAAATGCATTTTTTTTATTCGGGGCGTCAAAACATGCATTTCCGGTGAAATCTCGATATCGAATTTTTGGGTGGAAGGCAATAACTTCTCTGCCTACTATGTACTGGGTAGAAAAGCAAAAAACGGAGGAGGAATTCAGGAATTCATTAAAGTACCTATACTTCAGCCTGAAAAACTTAAAACTTACAGCAATTAAAATTTCGGAACGAAGGAATGCTAAAAATTTCATTTATCGAAAACTGCATTTCAATGAAATCTACAGCTTTTTTCTAGTCCCTATGGTGCCCCAGTTAGAGAAACTAGCCCTCTTTGCAAGTATATGCTTGTATGACCCCAAATGTTCCTATTCTAATATCCAGATATTTAAAAACCTTATTGGTCTATTAGTCATTTAGGAGTTGAAATTAGAAGCTGTGTTGTAGCTCATGTCTGTCGAGAAGAATAGGGGGTTTCAGTGGTTAAGGATTTACCAAAGCCATTGGAATGGTTTCCGAGATTTCTACTAAGACACACACACATAATTTTCTTCTTTATATTACTATAGATAATAAACCAGTGATATGGGCTCATGTGAGGGTCTCCAATGAAGTTTGGTTTACTTTCGAAGCTTTTACATACACATTGTGTGCAATCGGCACAGGCCTGTAGCTAGACCACATATTCTTTTTTTTGGGGGGGGGCTGTCAGAAATTCAGGGGGTTAAGTAAGTGAATCATCGAATTGCAAAACACTATGTCCATAGATACATATTTTAGGATTATCTATGAAAACAAAACAAAACCAAAAAAACTCAGTTTTCTTAACATTGCTTTAATTTTTACGATACATTCAAAACATAAAAATCAGATATAGTGGCACAAAGTTTTAATGAGCTATGACAAATCGTTAAGATATTAACCTTTTATTTGCAATTAATAACTTTTTATATGCTAATACGAAATTCTCCTTTTGACCTACAGTTTATCGTATCTCTACCAAGTTTTTAAATTGACTTAGTACACAAACCTGAAGAAATTGTTGCGCATCCATTGCTTAATTTTAATTAGTTTAAGAGAAAAATATATTTGTATACATGTTTTTTAATGTTTCAACTTTTCAGTATGAGTTATGGAAAATAATTAATTTGAGGTGAGTGTTTAATAATTTTAACTAATTTTTAAATTCTCAATCACTGAAGCTCCCCTGAAAATTTAAAGCTAATAAGTAATACACTGTGGTCCAAAAGGCATTTTGAAGACTGAAAAAGTGTTTAAAATAAGAATTAAGAAAAAAAATTATTTTAAAGTGTAATGGCATGCTTTACCAAAATCAATTAAATAAACTTTTGGACTTTAAAATGCTTGCTATTAATGAACTAGTTATGTAGTATGAAAACAAGATATAAGCATGCTAAAAAAATAAAAAATCAAAATATAGTAATTTTTCAAATATCTTGCCAAATTTCACCCATGCATTGCCAAGAAAACTGACTATAACCACAAAGTATAACTTATAGATTTTCAGCTTTTCACTTTTCACAGTATGTTAAAGTTGCAAAAACAACAATGCCTGTAGAAGGAAACATGCTTAAAATTGGATTACATTACTAAATGTTTCTTGACTTTTGTTTTCCAAAATTTCTAACAACCTTGTCTTATTGCATTGTTTAGTTAGGCCCTTATTATAATTCACGGAAATAAACTCTACTTTTCTTTTATGAGTCATTAAGAGTCGTTGAGGTCTTGATATGAGATGAGAGAAGTAGCTATGGTGCTGGGAATCCCCATTGCAGTCTGGTTTACAAGATTAACGCCGTGGAAAACTGACCCACACGTAAGCACTTTTCTGCAAAGACTTCAAGGGATGGTCTCTCTTTTACAAGATTTTTCAATAGCTGTAATTCATTATTGAGATTTTGCAGTAACGTCTGGACCTCTTCTTTGTGAGTGACTGCAGATATCAGTGGCTCTACATTTTCCACAGTGCATTTGCCTGCATATCCTGGACTCCAAAAGTGGTACTTTTTTGTCATATACCTATAAATATGGGCAATTTTAGTGGACGATAGCTGAGAGCCAATGCTACTACAACTGCAAGTTTGTAAAATTGACATTTGTTGCTACACTGGAGGGACTGTTCAATACTTTGTCATCCTTTTCAAGTCCTGTCGATTTTCAGTTGTTTCTCGCGAGTGCATGGAAAGAGTATGAAATTTTAAGGCCAGCGTATAGCGTCCAGTTCTTAAACATTTGGCTATCGCTGTTCCCTTTGTATCTATAACTAAATGTGTAATGTAACTACTTCTGCAAAGATTTATCTCGATTATAGTGAAGTATATAGAACGTTCGTATGAATAGTTTGCATACGCAGATAATAAGCGATAGAGGGTAGAGAAAGTCGAATCATTAATAACGGATATCTCGGAAATGGCTTATGCCACAAAAATCTTATTGAAATAAATTGTGTGTTTTAAAGAGATCTACATTTTTTTGTGTAGTATGTTTTCGTCTTTTGCTTAACGTTTATCAGTTATAAAAGATTATACAAAATTCCTTCCGAATGAGGAGGCCTTCCTAGGCTATTCCCAGCAATTTGAAGATATAAATTTCATCTGTCATATAAATATCTTTAATATATGGGTTTTAATCAAAATCGTTTGAGCCATTCTTTATAAAATTAAAAAAAAATCGAAAAATATTCTATGAAAAGGTAGCTGGGTATCGGGTGGGGGGATTTTATTAAAAGCCTTCGTGTTGCATATTTGAAAGATACTTGAGTTAAATACCAACTTTTCGTTTTAGAGTTATGCTGTTCGCACACACACGGAACTTTTTCAAAAAATGCTCTTTTGAGTTCAAAGGGCCTCAAAACATATTTCTGGTGAAATTTCGACATCAAATTTTTGGGTGGAATACAATACCTCCCCTACTTGCTATACGTAGTAAAGAAAGTAAAAATGCGTTACAATATTTCATTTTACTAATTAAATTTAAGTATGAGAAAAGTGATGATTACTCTTGCGTTGTTCTTTCACTTAAACCGCGTGAAGGCAACTTTTGGAAAGAGGAATCAGATTTGAAACAATCGGTTCACAGCTCGGATTGAAGCCAAGCGAGTAATCTGGTGGCAAATTCTTCGATATGGCTTGTTTAACGCCGCCATACCATTATTTTTTCCTTTCTCTTATATTCTCTAATAAGTAACACTTTCTGTCTAAACGTCACCAGCGCCTCCTTTGTTGCTCCGTTAGTTTGCAAGCCGACCTTGTATAAGGCAGTAACGATCACAACACATAAAGAAAACTATGACAAGCATCAACTTTCCAGCTGCATACAAAGAGACCGCTTAGAATGTTTTACCACATGTCTAACCACTTTCCTTTATTATGAAAACGCGTGAACAATACTGATAAGAATGCTGATTTATATTGGGCGGTCAGGATAGCATCTCAATATACTGAGTCTTCATTTGAAAGTCTGTCATGATATCTCTGTTTTGAGTCAATATTTTGAAGCGAGTTCTGCTTTAAGGGGAAGGACGTAGCGTAGTACACATGTGGCGGAGAAGTTGCCTTGCAAGCACGGCCTTCAATCCATGGCTGGAATGTGAACTCTTTCGAAGCATTAAGAGGTGTGAAAAAGAAACGAAAATGAATGTTTTCAGTAATGTTCCTCAATGTCCATTCCACACAGATAGTTTTTGTTTACATTCGCGAAAGGTAGCTGCAACACACACTGTTGACAAATTCATGTTGCCTTACGCCAGCGATAACAAGTACATCGCTTACAAATTTTACGAACCTTCTATATCGAACGCCTTCCTTGCTAGGCAACTTCTCCGACAGAGTGTACGCCTCTGCGGAAGTACTAGGCGATTTTAATTCTAGGCTCAGCAGCTAAACAAGTCATAAGGCATGTGAGGGCACACACTGAAATGAACACTCAGTAGTGTCATGAGTGTATTAAGTTACCCCAGCGCTAGAAGCAAAGATGTCGACGTGGAAACACGATCAGTGCGCTTACTATACCAAACTGTGTTTTTCACTATGCGCCAAGAGTTGTTTGGATTTCCTAGTGACGTTTTCAATCAAGTGAGGAATCTTTTTTTCTTTTTTCCCCAACAAAATGAAGTGTAGAAAGTTTACGGCGACCAATGGAGTGTCTGGCTTGCTATCGAAGGTAGATATCATGATAGGGATAATTTACCCACACTTGCGCCACCAAAAGATGGATCTCAGTTAATACATCAGCTGAGAAATTGATTGAAATAAGTTCTCTTTGTAAGACTGAGGAAGCATCTACCTCAAACAAATTTAATCCTTAATAAAAATGTACGGCTGTAGTGTCATTTACACTTGTGATTTAGACTCCGAATTTAGGCGGACTTAAAAGCCAATCTTTAGGGACCTAAAAAGGGCTCTGAAATGATCAAAATAGGCACTAAAGGTACAGTTTAGGTGCCTAAAAATACAGTTTCCACAAAATAAACATCTGATTTTATGTAACTAAAATGCTTTTACACTTTCTAATATCACAATAAGTTTTAAAATGAAATTAAGTAGCCAGAATTAAAAATTGTACAAACATAAAATTTACTAAATTACTATGGTTAAAATATTTTTATTGCCTTAAATTATTAATTTAAGGTTATTAATATATAATAGGAGCTTATAAAGTTGAAAATAAAGACACCCAAAACTTATTGAATAGATCTCACTTAGAGGAAATGCAGTATGTTAGTATTAGTGTTTGCAAAACAAAATTGAGGGACAACAATGTTAAAGAATTGTTAGAAATACATTTGAAAAAAGCGACAGAGAAAATCTGGAGAAATCTTAGGAATATGTGCATATCAACAGTTTTATTTGGATATGGATAGTTTAAGAGATGGAATAGTTTGTTGAAGAAGTTTCTGATAGACAACGAGGAACGTTAACTTGAGGCATCTGATAATGACGGGGACGAGGTATGCGAGTCACCGTAGGACGGAAATACGTCACTGACCCTTCTTGCTCTTTGGACAGATTTCTGCCGTACTGATAGACCAGTACCAAATTATGACAAAGAGAACTAGAGGGACAAAATTATGTTTCTCTTTCTACAAAACGAGCGAATGCACTGCTAAAGTCCTAAAATAAACCAGTATTACTTTCTCTACTACGCATAGTAAGCAGGGGAAGTATTGTATTCCACCCAAAAATTCAATACCGAGATTTCACTGGAAATACATGTTTTGAGACCCCCTGAATCCAAAAAAAGCATTTTTTGGAAACATGTCCGTGTGTGTGTCTGTCTGTGAACAGCATAACTCAAAAACGAACAGTCGGATAAACACCAAACTTGGTATTTAGGTTTAGTATCTTCCAAGGATGCGACACAAAGGTTTTCAAGAAAATCCCCCCACCCCAGAGTACCCTTTACATGGAAGATTTTTCGAAAATTTTAATTTTCTCAAAAATGGCTCTAACGATTTTGATTAAAATAGCATATGTTTAAGGTATTTTCATGACAAATGAAATGTATATCTCGAATTTTCTGGGAATGTCTCCAAAAGTGTTCTTCATTCTGAACGACTTTTGCATAACTGGTAAACCATAAGAGAGAGACAAAATTTTACTGCACAAAATATGTAGATCTCGTTACAATACACAATTTATGTCATATACATTTCTTTTGTTGAGTGAACCGTTTTTGAGATATTGCTTGTTATATCCTTAAATTTTCCAATACTTATACTTTTTCTCAAATGCGTTATTAATTTTTTTTGTCCTGGACATGCAAAGAGAATGGAATGCGCCACATAGCAACCAGCGTTAAAATATTTGACTATCGCTTAAAAGCTACCATATTTCCCTTGCATCTACAAGAAAATTACCAATAAGATTGACATCTCGATATCTCGATTAACATGAAGCATATGAAGAATAGGCGTTTGTAAAATTAGATTGTACAAGAGTAGAGAAAGTCATGTGAGTGTAACACATCAGATTTTTCAATAAGTTTCTCAAATGGGAATTCGTTATTCATTTTTACTTTCTCTACTACGTATAGTAAGTAGGGGAAGTATTGCATTCCACCCAAAAATTCGATACCGAGATTTCGCCGGAAATACATGTTTTGAGACCTCCTGAATCCAAAAAAAGCATTTTTGGAAACATGTCCGTGTGTGTGTCTGTGTGTGTGTATGTGTGTGTGTGTCTGTGTGTGTGTCTGTGTGTCTGTGAACAGCATAACTCAAAAACGAACAGTCGGATAAGCACCAAACTTGGTATTTAGGTTCAGTATCTTCCAGAGATGCGACACGAAGGTTTTCAAGAAAATCCCCCCACCCCAGACTACCCTTTACCTGGAAGATTTTTCGAAAATTTTAATTTTCTCAAAAATGGCTCTAACGATTTTGATGAAAATATCATATGTTTAAGATAATGTCATGAGAAATGAAATGTATATCTCGAATTTTCTGGAAATGTCTCCAAAAGTATTCTTCATTGTGAACGACTTTTGCATAACTGGTAAACCATAAGAGATAGACAAAATTTTACTACACAAAAAATGTAGATCGCGTTAAAATACATAACTTATGTCATATACATTTCTTTTGTTGAGTGAACCGTTTTCGAGATATTGCTTGTTATTTCCTTAAATTTTCCAATGCTTATACTTTTTCTCAAATGCGTTATTCATTTTTTTTATGTCCTGGACATGCAAAGAGAATGGAATGCGTCACATAGCAACCAGCGTTAAAATATTTGACTATCGCTTAAAAGCTACCATATTCCCCTTGCATCTACAAGAAAATTATCAATAAGATTGACATCTCGATATCTCGATTAACATGAAGCATATGGAGAATAGGCGTTTGTAAAATTAGATTGTACAAGAGTAGAGAAAGTCATGTGAGTGTAACACATCAGATTTTTTTGTCTTGGATATGCAAAGAGTTATAATCTGTGGCAAAGGGAATGGTGCTGCACCTAGCAACCAGCTATTAAGAGATATGTATGTGCTTAAAGGCTACTGTATTTCTATATTGCCCTTGTAAATATATATTCCCCTTACATCTACAAGAAAATTAGCAATAAGATGGACTCTGCAAATGTTTATCTCGATTAACATGAAGTAGATGGAGAATAAGCGTTTGCATAAATAGTTTGTACAAGAGTAGAGAAAGTCATGTGAGTGTAACACATCAGATTTTTTTTCAGGAATGTCTCATTCCTACAACATTCCTATAAGGAAGTCTTTGAGTTGAACCAACTCCATAATATCAATACTCTATCTTTTATTGCTACACACAAAGATTAATAAAATAGCACAAATAGTACAATAGGCACTTTGAAGCTCTAAACCCTTGAAATATATTTCAGTGGTCAAAAAAGACATTTTAGATAACACTAAAGCCGGTCCATACGTTTATACTTTAAATAAAAAAATGAAGATATTTAATTAATTTTAGTTTATTTGTACACCCATAAATTAGATGTTAAGTTTAAAATCTGAGGTCTAGTCATCATATAAAGAACAGAGCATTCGAAGCCGCTCCTAGGCGACACACTCGCATGCTGACCATTTATAGTATGGCAGTGACCCAGCATTGTTTCCAAAATGAATTCATCTTATCAGTAATACTTCCTCTCATATTTCTTCCGGAGTGCCGAATGTACTGCGCAGCAATTAGCAGAGAGTTAGCTGAAGAATAATCACCAAGGCCCGAATTCTGATGACATGTCATCTTTTTACTTTCTCTACTACGTATAGTAAGTAGGGGAAGTATTGCATTCCACCCAAAAATTCGATACCGAGATTTCACCGGAAATACATGTTTTGAGACCTCCTGAATCCAAAAAAAGCATTTTTGGAAACATGTCCGTGTGTGTGTCTGTGTGTGTGTCTGTGTGTGTGTGTGTCTGTGTGTGTGTGTGTCTGTGAACAGCATAACTCAAAAACTAACAGTCGGATAAACACCAAACTTGGTATTTACGTTCAGTATCTTCCAGAGATGCGACACGAAGATTTTCAAAAAAATCCCCCCACCCCAGACTACCCTTTACATGGAACATTTTTCGAAAATTTTAATTTTCTCAAAAATGGCTCTAACGATTTTGATGAAAATATCATATAATTAAGATAATGTCATGAGAAATGAAATGTATATCTCGAAATTTCTGGGAATGTCTCCAAAATTATTCTTCATTATGAACGACTTTTGCATAACTGGTAAACCATAAGAGATAGACAAAATTTTACTACACAAAAAATGTAGATCGCGTTAAAATACACAACTTATATCATATACATTTTTGTTGTTGAGTGAACCGTTTTCGAGATATTGCTTGTTATTTCCTTAAATTTTCCAATACTTATACTTTTTCTCAAATTCGTTATTCATTTTTTTTATGTCCTGGACATGCAAAGAGAATGAAATGCGCCACATAGCAACCAGCGTTAAAATATTTGACTATCGCTTAAAAGCTACCATATTCCCCTTGCATCTACAAGAAAATTACAAATAAGATTGACATCTCGATATCTCGATTAATATGAAGCATATGGAGAATAGGCGTTTGTAAAAATAGATTGTACAAGAGTAGAGAAAGTCATGTGAGTGTAACACATCATCTTTTTAATTTACAACAGATGCATTGCTAACGTATACATAAATCCTTATCTCATGGGTCCCAGATTATGAAAATGCATATTCATGAGGTAATTTGTTGTCATTTTCTGCTATTGTCTATTTTTAGGGTGTATTTTTCGATTCTAAGTCATTGTTTTTGTCATTTTCTTTCCCTTTGCGTCTTTATTTAGTCATTTTCTTGCATTTAAATTGAGTATGTAAAAGGTTTTATATTACTGGCATTTTACATAAGGATAACTTTTCAAAAAGAAACGTCAGTATTCAACTGAGGAATAAGAATAACATATCGTTTATTCGCATAATTGAAAAAAAAATTGCATTTCTATTTAGTGGTCATTCTGGAAAAGGTTGCTTGCGGGTGGAAAGGTGGCTATTACCAGGGGAACAGGTATGATTACAGTAGTGAATTCATGTCACAAATTAGGGAATCCTTAATTTCTAAATTATCTCATCATTATTCTTATGTCTACTTTTTCTGATTGTACTCATATAGCAGTTATACCCATTAAATTAATTTATAACTTTCTGGGCACTAATTTTAATAAATTAAATACAGTTTTAGGTAATCTTATGTAATCATTATGTTATTTTTTAAAAAAAATCAGTCGCTTTATAGGTCATTTTTCAAACATTTTAGATCATCAAAATCCGGGCCCTGGTAAACACTAATCACAAGTTTCATAGAATACCAGCGGACTATCAATTTACATAGTGATGTAATATCTGAACATTTCTTTTGTTACTTTTTATTCTTTTTACTTTCCCACTACGTATAGTAAGTAAGTAGGGAAAGTATTGATTGCATTCCACCCAAAAATACGATACCGAGATTTCAGAAATACATGTTTTGAGGCCCCCTGAATCCAAAAGGTCATTTTTAGAAAAAGGTCCGTGTGTGTGTGTGTGTGTGTGTGTGTGTGTGTGTGGATGTGTGTCTATGAACAGCATAACTCAAAAAGAAAAGTCGGATAAATACCAAACTTGGTATTTAGGTTCAGTATCTTTCAAAGATGCGGCACGAAGACTTTTAACAAAATCCCTCCACCCCAGACTGCCCTTTACATGGAACATTTTTCAAAATTTTTGATTTCCTCAAAAATGCCTCATATGTTTAAAGATACTTTTATGGCAAATGAAATGTATATCTTGAAGTTTCTGGGAATTTCCCCAAAAGTCGTCTTCATTCTGAATGAATTTTGTATAACTGGTAAACCGTAAGAGATAGACAAAATTTCGCTACACAAAAAATGTAGATCTCGCTAAAACACACAATTTATGTCATATATTTTTTGTGGAGAAAACCATTTAGGAGATATTCCTTGTTATTTGTTTGAATTTTCCAATACTTATACTTTTTTCTCAAATGGGAATTCGTTGTTCTTTTTTTTAATGTCCTGGATATGCAAAGAGAATGGATTGCTCCACATAGCAACCAGCTCTTAAAAGATTTTACAATCGCTTAAAGCCTACCATATTCCCCTTGCACCTACAAGAAAATTAGCCATGAGATAGTTTCTGCAAATGTTTATCTCGATTAACATGAAGAAGACGTAGAATAAGCGTTTCTAAAATAGTTTGCACAAGAGTAGAGAAAGTCATGTGAGTGTAACACATCAGATTGTTTTCTTATGTCATTCCAGCATCACTATGGACGTCATAGTAGGTTCTTTGATGTACACGATTCAGTGTTTGTCAAACAGATAGCCTTACTTGCGTAATCGCTTTCCTGTAGGAACAGCTTGAGTAGTTCGCTGATAAATGATCTTATTTGTGTTATCGCCTTTCTGTACAATATAGTTTGTTGCCATTTACTTATTTGGTAGCTGGGCTGCATTTCAGTATTCAATGTGAATTGTTATTAAAATTGCTGACTTGTCACTGCTTTCAGGCATTGTAGTTTTTAACATCTCAGATTTGAGGTAAAAAAACATGCTTAAGAGATAGGTTAATTGCTATGTTTCCCCCTCAACATCACATGCTATCCATTGTAGAAACATGTTTCTCATTGACTTCACTGTTGTTCTCCAGATCAAACATTGCGATTTTTCATCCATTTGTGTGAGCTTTCAAGCATACTACTAGATGTACCTCCATACAAATTCAAGTTTATTCTTGTTTTCGTTTATTCTAGTGAGATACGAGAGCTTATTATGCATGAGAAAACAACTTGCAAAGAAGATGGGGTTGGGCATATTTTACTGAATGCGAAACGGGAGCACTCTCCAAATGAAGATATTTGTAGTTCCAGAGTCTTGACAGCGGAAGTAACTCAAACGTATATATTATGTATCTAGGTGATAAGGATTGCTGATCCAATGAATATTAGGAGAGTATCAGGGAGGGATTAAAAAGGGCACCTCGACACCGACAGCTCACCGAGAGGGACTTGAAGGGCTTGTTAGGCCTCGCGAATTACTTCAACCTCCACCAGCTTTCGGCTGCATATAAGCTTGTTCTCAAGACTCGAGATCTTCACAACAGAATCTGTGTTGATTTAAAATAATTTTATACCAAATAGTTCACGAAATAACAGTAAAACAATACACTGAAATGGATCAATAGGGTATTGTTATTTCTACAGACTTGACAAATATGCACTGAAAAGTGATATTAACAACAAATTCATACGAGGGAATCCCACAACCCATAAAGAAACTAATATCATGAAACCTTATGAACATTAAAAGTTTTAATTAAATTAATAATGCTACTTTGTTAATACTTCATAGTCCAGAATAAGTGCTGTTTCTAGAACTTAAGGCTTTCCCCCAATTTTCTGTTGTCCTTTTTTTTGTTTTTTGTTTTAATTATTTAAAACACCTCCATTTCATGGCATTTCATTAGCAACCATTATTCTTAATTTTTTTATCCTGAGCGAACATTTACCTGTTTATTAGTTAACTCAAGTTGGTGTTACCAATAAAGATTTACTTTCCCAAAAAATCTCTAGATTACAGAAGTCGTGTACCATCACAAGCGATTCATCGTAATACTCAGGAATAGATTTCTAATCAGCATCTATCTATAAACACTCATGATAATGCAAACACAAATAATATATTAAAATCATGGTGAATAATTCTGATTGGTTGTTAAACCAGTTCAAGGTGTCGAAGGCATTAGGTTAGAAGAGGGTTCGAGAATTGTGACGTTCAAACAATGCAGGTCAAAAGTCCTTTGCTTTTCCATCCTATGTATGATATTTAACACGGATGCTTTTAAAATTCAGAGGCATACGCAGTAGGAGTAAGGAGAATTTATTCAAAAGTGTAGCGCTTATATACGATACATAAGGTCATCAGCACTGCCTTTTTCTTATAACCCACAGCGGCTCTGGTACCTGAGTTGGACTGCACGCTTGCAGAGAAAGCAACATTTTACACATTAGTGTATGGTATGCATATTTAACTCTTGCCAGATGACATGAAACTACGAAATGAACGTTTTTGTGATAAAATTTTATTAAGGACAATTCTTGAAAACAAAAAGTGTAGGTATTGCATGCTATCCATTATCCCTTAAAATCAAGCCTAAATCTCCCCTTTTATTACATATTCTCTGTAAGGGTCATTTTTCTGGAAAAATATAAGACACAGAGAAGGTTAAAAATAAATAAAATAAACGCATTTGCCCTGTATAGACGAACAGATTACTTTGAACAAACGAATTACAGTATTTCTACATGGGCTGTATGTTTCATTTTTGACATTGCTAGTAAACGATAGGCTCTAAAATGACCTGATAACGCTTTATAATATTATATATTTACAGAAAATCAGACTGCAAAGAGCTGCAGCAGCACAGCACTTAAAACAGTGAGAAACTTGCACTGCAGGAAATGCACAGAGCATCTGTGTGTGTCAATGACCTCGCTAGATATGGAGTGTGCGCGAACAGTTGCAGGGGGAGTGGGTAGTATTGGCTCTTCCTTAACCCTTAACGAGCTTTTGACCTTCCCCAATTGTGATGAGTAAGCCCCGGATTCTTAGGTTCTGACCTATTTTATTCCTGACCTCCTACACTCCAAACTTCGGTTTATTTTAATGTTTTAGTTACCAACGAGTAATATACTTCAATTTTATAGAGCCTAAATTGACCTAATTTTACGTTAGGACCTAATAAAACCTATTTTTTGTGATATAACTTAAAATTGCCTAATTCGGTTATTTAAGCAAATAAGAGTAGATTTATGAATATAAAAGTATTTTTAAAACGAAGGGAGACCGTTCAAATAAGGAAACTAGTAAATAATTAGATTATGATATCTTGCGCAATACCTCACAATAATAAAGTTTAATCAAAGCGTCCGCCACAATAATGAAGTAATGAAATCGTTCGCCGCCTTCAGTTATCATTTTCTAGCTATAGTCGGAAGAGGTGGTCAGTGACAAGCGGCATTTCTGAAACGTGTGATGTTTACATGCCGCAACAATAGGTGAAAACTAGAGTAAAACATTTTAATAGCGCTGTTGAATAGTATGCATTATTGCTTCTTCCGTTATAGGGAGTTTCTAACACGACATTTTTTAATTTGGTACTTTCAAATACATAGTAAAGTTACAGTTAATTTAACTTTTTACAATTTAAAGTCAGTGTTTTAAACAAAGTGCCCAGTGATTTGCATGAATATATATATATATATATATGCCAAGGATCCTATAAATTCCTAAATTCAACATATAAGATCCTATAAAATCCTAATACACTGATACATAGAACCTAATTTTAACTTTTTAGAACCTAAAAATCCGGGGCTTAATGATGAGCGTAAGGCAGTTATTTCATATCATAGCAGTATATGAGCGAACATTTCTGTTATTATTAGAGACCTGGAAAATTCGAGACTAGTGAATTCGAAATAATAATAATAATAATAATAATAATAATAATAATAATAATGCAGAGAAGTGGTTATGAAACGTATGTATAGCATTTGGAATGACTTTCATAAGCAAATCATTCGCATATTTTCGAACATTTCTTTCCATTCAATAATTTTTGCCTTTATTCGCGAAGAAAGAAGAATAAAAGCAGACAATCTTCGCAAAATGTATGCTACCTGTAGATGAAAACATATTGTTAATTACGAAACAGCAGAATTTCACGATATCGTTGTGTCATTTATAATGATAATTTTATTCACATCCATAAATAGGATGGTCAGCATTCGGCTCCCTTCGCTTCCGGCGGAAGACTGATCGGTAACTTTCGTTTACTTTAGATAATTCCTTAAAGAGTATGCACCTTTTATTCCATTTAAGTACATATCAGATATTAAACAATTCACATGTCTTTCTCTGCCCACTATCATTTATTTTTATATACCTACTGCAAACTATTCGTACAAAATTTATCTATCTGCTTCATGTTAACCGGAATAAACTTTTGCAGAATTAATGTTTCGTTACTCATTTCGTTGTAGGTACAAGGGGAGATAGAAAGCCGAATCGATAGTCAGATGTCGCTTTATGCTGGCCTTGAAATTCCCTATTCTTTCTATATACGATATCGCGAGAACAACTGAAGAGCAGCAATACTTAAAAAAATCTGTGTTACACTTTCATGACTTTCTCTACTCTTGGACAAACTAATTTTACTATTTTTATTCTCCATCTACTTCATATTAATCGAGGTAAACATTTGCAGAAACTATCTTATTGCTAATTTTCTGTAGGTGCAAGGAGAATATGGTATGCTTTAAGCTATAGCCAAAACATTTAAAGAGCTGGTTGCTATGTGGAACATTCCATTCTCTTTGCATGTCCAAGACATAACAAAAACGAATAACGAATTCCCATTTAAGAAAAAGTATAAATATTGGAAAATTCAAACAAATAAAAGGAATATCTCGGAAATGGTTCACTCCACAAAAAAATGTATTTGACATGAATAGTGTGTTTTAACGAGCTCTACATTCTTTGTGTAGAATCTCTTACGGTTTATCAGTTATGCAAAGGCCATTCAGAAAGGAAAATTCAATATATACATTTTATTTGTCATGAAAATATCTTAAATATATGATATTTTAATCAAAATCATTATAGCCATTTTAGAGAAAATACAAATTTTCGAAAATGTTTCATGTAAAGGGTAGTCTGGGGTAAGGGGATTTTCTTGAAAATCTTCGTGTCGCAACTTTGAAAGATACCCTAAATACCAAGTTTGGTATTTATCCGAATTTCCGTTTTGGGTTATGCTGTTCACAGACACACACGGACCTATTTCTTTAAGTGCTTTTTTGGATTCAGGGGGTATCAAAACATGTATTTCCGGTGAAATCTCGTATCGAATTTTTGGGTGGAATACAATACTTCCCCTACTTACTATACGCAGTAGAGAAAGTAAAAATAGCAAAGCATTGAAAAATTCAAACTAATAATAACCTATCTCGGATATGCCTGATCCCACAGAAAAAGGCATTTGAAATAAATTGTATTTTAAGACCATCTACTTCTTTTTTATTCAGCTTTTGTCCATTTATTATGGATTACCGGTTATACGAAATATGTATATCTTTAATTTTCTAGGAATAGACTGTGAAGTTCTGTTCATTCTGAATTATTTTTGTATAATTGGTAAACCATATGAGATAGACAAAAAACTTACTACACAAAAAATGCAGATCTCGTTAAATCACACAATTTATATTCTGTAAAGCTTTTTGTGGCATTAACTTTTCCAGGACATTCTTTGTTATTGGTTTGAATTTTCAGATACTTATGCTTTTGTCACTGGTAAGCGCCATTCTTTTTCTTTTTTGAGTCATAACATTTTAAAACCATCATATAGTGACACGCTCTCTAAAAATGTGACTGTTGCTTTACCTATTATATCATACAACGAAATGCGTGAATGTGTAATGAAAGTTTATGCGGATTTACAAGAAGTAGATAGGATAATAACAATCGTAAGAACAGCTTTTTAAAAAATGAGTAGAGAAAAGCATGCGAATGCAGCGCATCAGATTTTTCAATCACGGATGCGATGTACGATTCCAAGAATCAAATATCCTATTTTCAAAATTCGGGGAAGATGCGGTATATACAGGAGAGACAATGAAAATTGTAAACGTTCAGTTATGGGACATGTGGTAGACAAAATGTAATGAAGGGTTTCTGAAAGTGATGCAATGCCAATGCCAGTGTTATCTCGCAGGTCACTCGTGTCGGTCCAATAAACCCAACTCAGCTAGTTTCGAAATGAGTCGAAGAGAAATTCCCCCTCCCTTCTGTTGAGAGAAGCACTTCGTGAATTGCAATAATTTTATCGCTCTTATAGTTGTTAAGTTGCCAGAAGAGCACTATCTCTCTGGGGGATAATGCAATATATTCTGCTTTTATTTTTAATAGTTGCTTAAACCTTTCAGTGATGGGATTGGACGTGCCTTAATGTCTGTTTAAGCTGTATTGGACTGAAAAGGGTTAAAGGAATACAACTACAGTACATTAAACTATGAAAAAGTATCACCGTTTGATAAGCAGTGATTATCATAATATGAAGTTACGATAACTATATTGTACAATGTGTTTTATTTTGCAAGTAGAAATACATTCGGATATGCCTTGAGCTTTATTAGTCTGTTGTTGTTTGGCCTTCGTTGCTGTTTGACGTTTATTATACCAGTGCTGACAACGCGATCACTTACACAATAGCAACATTCTATACTATATAGAAGGCTGTAGCAAAATAAATCAACAGAATGAGTGTAACAATAATTTTACTAAAACATATATTTTATTTAACATTATTGTTCCTCTGATTCAACTGTGATGTTGATAGTGAAATTGTTGAATTTGTAATATTAATTCCTTGTGCAGTAGATTTGGTATTGAAAACATCATTGATTACCTACAATGTTTGGATTTGAAACACTTCAGTTCATTGAAAGAATTCATTTCCGAGTCATTCAATCCGCCAAAACATTAATTGATACAGGCCCTCCGCTTAATATACACATATAATTTCCATCGCAGGATACAATAGATAATAATAGAGTTTTACAAACATTTTATTCCACTTGAGAGTTATAATCAATTTATAGCATGAGTAGTTCGTGCTAAAAGCTCTACTTTTAGTGCCAGCTGTCTAAAAATTACTTTTAATAACAATAATGCAATTATTTATATCAGTTTTAACATCATTTTTCCTTAAAGAGGGAATGTATTATGTTTATAATAAACAACTCAGTTCCTGTAGACATAGGACTATGTTTACATATAATAATATGCTTGAAAACAAGCGCATTGAAGAAGATATCTGTATATAACAAAAAATGTAACGTCTGCAATAATTTCTAAAATAAATTTGATTCAGATGAAAGTGTTGAAATTGTTGACATTGAAATGGCTGCAAATGCAACTATTGAAACGTTAATGTCGTAAAATCTCGTGAAAGATACGAGTTGTGAGTGCATGCTTCTCTTCTAAAATGAAAAGATAAAGACCCAGTTCACTATGTATTCATTATTAAATATTTCAGAATACAGTTTCTTTGAGAAGATTCATTGATATAAGTAGGTGTAAGCAGTTGGTGGCTCTAATCATTTTGACAGATTGTACAACTATGTACCGAGCGGGATGGCAGAGACTGTAATGTCTGTGGACCGCATTCGGAGGTCCTGGATTCAAAACCCCGGGGCCGAACAATCTGACCGAAGGCTTTCCTCGGTCGCTAGCCGAATGCTGGGTTGGATAATTTGATCCGCGAATTTTCCCCATCATCCTTTCCTTCTTCTTCACCACTTTACCGCCATAGGGCTGATCACCCATCCTGGATTGCTTGCTCCTCGACAGAGATTGGCTTGTAATTCCTAAGGGGGTGTAAATCCTACAAAGAGGTGAGTAATGGGTTATATAAAAATAAAGAAATTAAAACATATAGTTACTTTTGAAGTGATTGCTGATATTTTTTGAATTGGAATAATATTTGGCACTAGTGGGGTAAAGTAGGCAATTACCTTTTTGCTTTAAAGCTTTACTGCACCAGTGCGGTAAATAGGTCATTACCACATCACTTTGAATGCCACAATGTTTCGTTTACGTAATGAAAATGAATAAAGATATTAACACACAGATACACAGCTTGTGTCATCTCAGGAATATGTCATGACTTGCAAAATGACATCATTCGGCTTCAGCAGCCAGTTTTATTAACCCTTTCACTGGTATGTATTTTCCATGCCCACCGTCCGTGTGTTTTAACAGGCCCGTGTCGATATTCTGTGCGGAATGATTTCCGTAAGATTTGCCTCGATTATGTTTGCCTTAAGTTTGTTAGCTCTGCTGAATCCTGACATGACTCCAACTGACCTTATGTAAATGCAAAGTGGAACAAGCCGCACGTGCACCGTGCCACTCATTTAAACAAGTGCCATTTACTGTGAAAATGGTGAAATCAAAAGTCGTATACGTATCCAAAGAGCCTTTAAAGAGGACCTAAATAAAAAACTCGGATGTGTTACATTCACATGACTTTCGCTAGAGCTTATTAATGGGCATACAAATTATTCTTAGAAAGTTTATTTTCCTATCTACTTCACTTTAATCGAGACAAACCTTTCAGAAATGGTTGCATTACACATTTTACAGATACAAAGAGGATAGCGATAGTCAAATGTTTTACAACTGGCTCTCTACGCTGGTCTTAAGATTTCTAAGTTCTTCCATGACATCGCGAGAAACAACTGAAAATCGACAGGACTTTAAAAGAATGGTTAAGTATTGAATAATTCGATTTATTAATAACGGATATCTCGGAAATGCTGATGCTATCAAAACAGTTATTTGAAATAAATTGTGAGTTTTAAAGAGATCTACAACTTCGTGCAGTACGTTTTCGTCTATGGCCTAATGTTTACAATTAAACAAGATTATACAAAATTCCTTGCGAATGAAGAGGATCTCGCAGGCTATTATCAGAAAATTCAAGATATACGTTTTATTTTTCATGCAAATATCTTTAATATACGGTATTTTAACCAAAACTGTTAGATACGTTTTTTTTAGAAAATCTGATTTTCGAAATATATCCACATAAAAGGTAGTTGGGGTGGGAGATTTTCTTGAAAATCTTCGTGTCGCATCTTTGGAAGACATTAAACTTAAATACCAAGTTTAATATTTATCCGACGTTTCGATTTTTAGTTATACTGTTCACAGACACAGACACACACGCGCGCGCGCGGACCTTTTTCTAGAAATTCTTTTTTAGATTCAGGCTCCTCAAAACATGTATTTCTGGTGAAATATCGGTATCTAATTTTTGGGTGGAATACAATACCTTCTCTACCTACTACCCAGTGATACCTGGCCCGTAATTTTATACAGAAACGCAGTTAGCGAGTACACATGGCGTCGGAAATCTGACGTGGATGGCAGAATAATCACGTGATGAGGATCGCTCTCTGATTGGCGCTTCTTATGTTTGACGTAAACCTAAACTTAAAATTTTCTAAGTTTACATTTAATTCAATGTTTATTTTCAATTGTGAACGGTTCCATTGCAATCCATATAATCTAGGTTTTAAGATTACGTTATACTTATGTTTACTTTTCATTGTAATGGGGCCTAACAGGCATACATGTGAAGAAACTATTTCATTAAGCACATTCTTTAGATATGTCTGGTAGCTGTTTTCCATTACATGTAAAATAAAACACACAAACTATAATAATTGCAGTTTTAAATATTTCATTACAAATTCTACACTACTTATAAACAAATGAACAGAGAACAAGTAAGCAAAAGAGTGTTAACAGCTGAACCAATATGGCGGCCTTGTGAAGCTACCACTGTAAAAAGAGGTTATGTACGAGTACATGTATCAAAATGAACAAGAGCTGTCTACCCGGTTAGAGGACAATAAACTCACAAATTAGCATCATCCATCACAATTTGTTTTGCTGCGATTTTTATACACATCCCAGAGATTGCGGCCCATGATGTTACACTGAAAGGCGACAGAAAATCTGATGTGAGATGACAGTATAATCAAGTTGTAAGAATCGCTCTTTGATTGGCTAATTTCTTATGTTTGACGTAGACAAACTTGAAATCTTGCAAGCTTCTAAGTTAACATTTAATTCAATGTTTATTTTGGTTTACATGATTTATGTTTATGTGATTCATTGTAAATGGTTCTATTACAATGCATATCATCCAGTCTTTAAGTTTACGTTATGCTTACATTTAATTTTCATTGTGAATGGGGCCTAACGCAAGATGTGCACTCACCCGCACAGATGCTCACAAGCAAAGAGTATAGCCAACAACGATCGGACTACAAGTTTAAACTTCTTTCACCCACGTCTAAGAATACTAAATATCTCTTTGTCGTTGAAGGTCTACAAACTGTCGCTTTTCTCCAAAATTATACTTAAAAAAGGGCAGTTTTAGTTCGAGTATTTTGCTGCCCCCTAAATTTGTCGCGGTCGTGGCTCCTTTGGTCCCTGCCTACACATGCTTTGACTATCGTTTAATTTTACTGTATTCCCTAATACCCTTATACCTACAACGAATATGTAATAAAACTAGTTCTGCAAATGTTTATTTCGATTAACATGGATTATATAGAAGAATAAGTTTTTATAGTAACCGTTTGTTGAACGAGTAGAGCAAGTCTTGTAAGACATAAGATGTTTTTACTTTCTCTACCACGTACATAGTAGGCAGTAGGTGGTGCATTTCACCCAAAAATTCGATACCGATATTTCACCGGAAATACATGTTTTGAGGACCCCTGAATACAAAAAAGCATGTTCTGAAAAAGGTCCATGTGGTGTGTGTGTGTGTCTGTGGACAGCATAACTCCAAAATGAAAAGTCGGATAAACACCAAACTTGATATTTAGCTTCACTACTTTTCAAAGATACGACACGAAGACTTTCCATAACATACCCCACCCCAACTACCCTTTACATGGAATATTTTTTCGAAATTTTCTACTTTCTAAAAATGGCTCTAACGATTTTGATTACAATACCTTATTTTAAAGATATTTACAGGAAAAATAAAATGTATATCTTGAATTTTCTGGGAATAGCCTCTGAAATCCTCTCCATTCGGAAGGAATTTTGTATAATCTTGTATAACTACTAAAGGTCAAGCGGTAGACGAAAACGTAGTACACAAAAGTTGTAGATAGATCTCTTTAAAACGCACAATTTATGTTAAATAACTTTTTTGTGGCATAAGCCATTTCTGAGATATCCGTTATTAATGGTTTGAATTGTTCATTGCTTGGTCATTCTTTTAAAGTCCTGTCAACTTTCAGTGTTTCTCGCGATTGTATGGAAACTATGGAATTTTAAGGACAGCGTACAGTGTCCAGTTCTTAAACATTTGACTATCGCCGTTCCCTTTGTATCTATAACGAAATATGTAATATAGCTAAAAGGTGTATCTCCATTAAAATTAAGTAGATAGAAGAAAAATATTTAGTGAGATTAGTTTGTATACCCACTAATAAGCGATAGAGGGTAGAGAAAGGCATGTAGGTGTGTCACATCATATTTTTGTTTTAAAGAACAGAACTCGATTAAGCGAGGAAACAACTAAATTGGAACGCTACTGACAGTGTTGTAAATACCACGTGGTCTATCACCACTAATAACTCACCCATAGAGACCTTCGCGAGCTTTCCTGCAAGATAAGTTTCTTCGTGACAGCTTGTTAGTTTTTAACTTAGTTTATGCGCATTTCCAAGCAGCAAACCACACACCGATTCACGAGTATTCCCTAACAGACCCATTGTTATAAGACCACGTAGTTAAAGCAATGAAAAAATATCTGATGTGTTACACTCACATGACTTTTTCTACTCTTGTACAAACTATTTTCACAAACGCTTATTCTCCATATGCTTCATGTTAATCGAGATATCGAGATGTTAATCTTATTGCTAATTTTCTTGTAGATGCAAGGGGAATTGGTAGGCTTTAAGCGATAGTCAAGTATTTTAAGAGCTGGTTGCTATGTGGAGTATTCCATTCTCTTTGCATTACCAGGACAAAAAAAATGAATAAGAATTTGAGAAAAAGTATAAGTATTGGAAAATTTAAGGGAATAACAAGCAATATCTCGAAAATGGTCCACTCAACAAAAACAAATGTGTAAATTGTGTATTTTAACGCGATCTACATTTTTTGTGTAGTAAAATTTTGTCTATCTCTTATGGTTTACCAGTTATGCAAAAGTCGTTCACAATGAAGAATACTTTTGGAGACATTCCCAGAAAATTCGAGATATACATTTCATTTGTCATGAAAATATCTTAAACATGTGATATTTTAATCAAAATCGTTGGAGACATCTTTGAGAAAATTAAAATGTTCGAAAAATATTCCATGTAAAGGGTAATCTGGGGTGGGGGGATTTTCTTGAAAACCTTCGTGTCGCATTTCTGGAAGATATTGAACCTAAATACCAAGTTTGGTGTTTATCCGACTGTTCGTTTCTGAGTTATGCTGTTCACATACACACACACACACACACACAACACGGACATGTTTCCAAAAAGGTTTTTTTTTGGATTCAGGGGGTCTCAAAACATGTATTTCCGGTGAAATCTCGGTATCGATTTTTTGGGTGGAATACAATACTTCCCCTACTTACTATACGTAGTAGAGAAAGTTATAAATAGAGAAATAAAGTAGCATAATATGTATAAGTTTAGGGAAGAGAATATTAACAAAACTGGAACAAATAAATAGTTAATCGATAGAGAAGGCTACAGAAGAAGAACCTTTGATCAAATACTTGTCTTAGGTTTTTCTCTATTCCTGCCCATCTTTAATTCGATATGTTGCATTTCTCCATATGCTATTAAGTAATAGGAAATTAAAATCACAATACTAATTTTATATGAAATATTTCAGTCTATAGAAGTCTATTCTTGTACTGCTCCTCCTGTCTTCGAGTACTTCTGGCGAACTTTTTATAATTAATTTCAAAGTTGACCTTCTCTGCCGCTTACAAAGCAGGTAGAAGAATATTGCATTTCACCACAAAAACATTTTTTTTAAATTCCTTGAAGCAATACCCGCCCCCAGGTTAGAAAAGGCCCCTGTGTGAACTTTCGTGTCTGACTGTAAGCTACGTAAATAAAAAATACGATGTTTTGCATTCACATGACGTTTTTTAATTATTATATAATAGATTTTTATAAATGCTTGCTCTATCTCTTTCTTGTTAATCGAAATAAACATTTGTAAACATTTCGACACTTTGTATTAGGCAGGTGTAAGGATACAGTAGGTAAAGCGAGTCAGACTTTAAAAGCGAGTCACCATGTGATGGCCTTGAAATTCCATCCTCTTTGCATTACCACGAGGAAAACGAATAGCGACTTCCCACTAGCAAAAACTGAAGTATCTGAAAATTCAAACTAATAACAAAGAATATATCAGAAAATTTATTTGACATAAATCTTGTACTTTCTCTAGTAAGATTTTGTCTATCTCTTACAGTTTACCAGTTGTACAAGTCATTCAGAATAAAGAGGACTTCACAAGCTATTCCCAGAGGATTCAAGATATACGTTATATTTCTCATGCAAATATCTTAAACATATGGTATTTTAATGAATATTGATAGAGCTATTTTTGAGAAATAAAATAACGAAATGTTTTCATGTAAAGGTATTTTGGGGTGGGGTGGGGTTTTCTTGAAGTTCTTCGTGTCAAATCCTTGGAATTAAGTATCAGTTGGTATTTAATCGACTGTTTTGAGTTATACTGTTCACAAAACATACACACATATACGGGTCTTTCTCTATATTTTTTTACTTGATCAGGGAGCATAAAAACGTGTATTTCCGGTGAAACTTCTGTATGGAATAGTTTTGGGAGGAATGAAATATTTCCTCTGCTTACACTTAAGTTCGGCACCTTTCGAGGATGCGAGATACAGATTTTCAACAAATTTCCACCACTTCAAACTCCCTCTGGCATGGAACAGTTTTCATATTTTTTTCCTCAGAAACATCCTAACAATTTTTTTTAACATCCTATTCAATGTTTACGCTAATTGCGTGACAAATAAAATGTATATTTTTGAGTTTTCTTTGAAGAGAAGAACGTTGAATTATTTTCTTTATGAACGAATTTTATACAATTTTGAATCACTGATACATTATAAAAAGACCGACAGACTCTAACCGCACAAAAAATGAAGAACTCCTTGACATATACAATTTTCCCAAATAAATTTTACTGTAACATTAGCAGTTTTCGAAATATTCAGTTACGTCTTTAAGTTTTTCTAGATTGAACTGCCATCCGGCATTTACAAAACATTTTATGCAATTACTATTTTCCACATAAGTTCATTAAACTTGATATATGCGAGCAGTTGTGTTTGGTTTTCGGTATTGTAAATGCAACCAAATTCATATTAGTTAATTTGAAATTATTTCTAATCAAAATTTTGCCGTGAATAGAAGAATCACATGACGTAATGTAGAGAAAGTCGTGTGATTGTGTCATCAGATGTTTTTGGGGGGCGCCCTTGCTTGAACTTCACCGTTCTTTAACCTGGTAGGTCAAATCGGGCATGAATGAATGAAACGGGGAAGTTATGTTCAAACGATTGTCCTTAGAGCTTAGAGTTACCCGACATTCGTCTTCCCAGGGTAAGAGAAAATTCCGGAAAATCTTATCCGGGTAACTAACCCTAACCGAGATTCAAACTTGGGATCTCTTGAATGTGAGGCAGACGCTCCACCCCCACAGCACGGAGGTGGGTTCGATCTTATCTTAAGATTTACAACAGCCTATTTTTATGGGATATACGATAAGATATATTTGTCGTAGGTGATATGTGTTCCTGACTGTCGTTGTGCTACCTACAGTGCAGGTTTTATGAATGCTTTGCTGTTATAAATAATGAATTAGTAAGATAGTGTTGCTTTGCCAAGTCGACTTCTAATCTAACTCTGTTAGAATGATATAATGCAAGAAAATAAAAAAACCTTACCTAGATGGAATTTAATGTGGGAGAAATCGAATTCGTCTGCAATAGCCTCAAAATCTGTCGTATTAGTTGCTAATCTCTCTCCACCACAATAACATATGTCACTGCGACGATCATCAGTTTGTTTTATTGCATAGGAGATATTCTTTCACACCCAGCCCTTGAGCCATGAATGGGATTGCTGCAGTTTTGAAGAATTCGTGATCAAAATATAAAAAAAATACCAAAAAAACAGCTGAAGAAACCTAAGCACGAGGTATTTTCCAATATTTGCGTTCCTCCTCATAAGTTATTATCGTTGTTTTACAAACTAGGCGGAGTGGACGATAATTATGTTGTTATTATAGGATGGGATACTATTGAGAGTTACTCGTGGAAAATTAATTAGAATGTCGTGGTATTAACATGATTATTTTAAACATTAGGTACTTTCTCACTTGCTTTTAAATAGTTAATAATTATTCACTTGATTCACATTTTCATCCAGAGAGGTGCTTAGGATTGGGCTCAAGTTAGTTTTGGGAGAGCTTCAGCTCACCAAAGTTGGCACAGTGAGTATGCTAAAAGGCAGGCCTGTCACCTTAATGTTAAATAATATCTTAAGAAGAATCCAAAACAGTGGAGCTAGCATTTGTTCACGGGAATAGTAACAAAGTGTAACTAACCTTACCTTAGTGAATAGGTGAAGACCGGAAAATGTTGATTGTTGGTGAACTGCTTGCTGCCCTTGCTGATGTTCTACTGTTGTGTTCGACTAGAGCCCAACACTTCTTAGATAAATATCGGGTAGGGGGAGTACCGAAGCAGTTTCTGACGTCATCGGATGATCCCTACATGCAGAGGTCACGTGATAACGAAGAGAGTCCTTTTAAAATATTTTAATAGCTATTTCTAACGCCCCTCCACAAATGCATATGACAGGCGACTGTTAACTTTTCACTAGCAGCAATCCCCTCCGTGACTGAAATTTACAACTTGCATAACAGTTTTCAATGTTTGCTTTTTAACATGTCACCATGAAACTAAATAAACTCGAGGAACAAATGGGGGGGGGAGTCCTATTTGTGACCTATGTCAGCAGCAGACAGTGCAAGTCATTTTACGATTAGCTACTAGGAATTTGAACGCAGTAGGATTAATGACTTTACTTATTTTGCAACTATAGCGCAAATACAATTTCCTTTCACATTTTGAATTTTTGTTGTGAAATTGTTCTTATCGGATTAAATGATCCCACCCCTTTTATATACAATATGATCACGATGACTAGGAATGATTTCCTAAGTTTCCAAACTTATTTCTATTTCTCTCGCTCTCTCTCTAGGTTTTACAAATATACCCGCCAATGTTCTTCTGTGGGATCGATTGCATTTCTGCATCTCTTTGGTTTATATCTCATAATTTTTTTTTGGTAAGTAATGAAACTAGTATTGGAAGTCTTAATTATTTATTTTATTTCTTTTCTTCAGTTTTAATGCCCAACCAAAGGCCTCCCGACCTTTCAAAAACCGAAAATAAATTCAGTAAACGCCCGCTTTTAACGCTAAAACTCCCCAAGCAGTGAATGGAAAGATTATTAGCGATGATGGAGTACTCGGTGTCACATTTTCCCTGCACTTGTCTATTAATGCCAAGCAGAAATATTTGAAAAAGAAAAGAAAGAAAGAAAAGAAAACTACATCTTAGGCATATAATTTGTCACACTTAGGATACAACCGCAGATTAGAAGCCAAATATATTTTGTCACGTGCTCTGTGATAGCCTGTAAACATAGGTTATTGTTATTTTTGTTTGGAGGAAAATGATTATAAACTCACGTCAAGCAAATAACAGTTGAGCACCCTTTAACCGAGCGAGGTGGTGCCGCGGTAACATGTGCGATTCGCACTCGGGAGGTCCCGCGTTCGATCCCAGGCGAACGCCCACTCTGACTCATGGGATTTTCGTGGTTTCCCCGGGTCGGCAGGCGAATGCTGGGGTGGTTCCTCCTCTACCACGACTTTCCAGCCCCTCATTTTTTGTACCCATCATCTCCTTCATTGCCCTCTGTTTCAGGGTTGTAGACCCAGGCGACGGTGTTCGGCGGGTTGCGGCTGGGCGATGGATGTGCACAATGTAGAGGTTTCTTCCCTGGTGTCGTTGCGGGATTGCTCAGGTAGATCCGCTTCCGAATGGGCCAGCAACTGGGGTCTGGAGACTTGTGGGTGGGCCCGAGGGCATAGGATACATTCGATCTGGAAACGATAGGGACCTCGTCCATGATTGCGCCCATCGTCATCCAGATCTGGTCGCCCTTCAGTGTAGCTGGCAAGGATATGCGTTTTACTCGTTCGTTTCATATGGTACACAATGAGACTCACTCGTTTGTTCCAGCCCAACTCGTTCGAAAAGCAGCAACGAATATACCGAACTGCTAGTAGTAGTGGTGTTTATTAAGTACTTAGTATTAATTAATTACATAACACAGTCGCATGGGTCATAAGACCGTACATGCTCTCAAGATAAATACCTGGTCTGTAAACGTGAACATTGCAGAATCGACCAGAAAACAACTATTTTATAATCACCACACTATATACATACATATAAAATTGAAAAATAGTCTGAATCACACACGCAAATACACACACACACACACACACACTCACGCACACAAGTGCTCAAGCACCACATATATTTAAAGAAAATTTACATAAACGCCGTATCTCTTAGTACACGTACTTCCATTAAGTATGTGCCCAAGCTTGGCCAGTTTTGACTGTTTAGAATCAAGTCCCAGCATGCTGTCCTCTGTCTGTTGGAGGCCAAAAATACTTTTGGTAATAATTTTTTCCTAATACCCTCCGTCTGCACGCATGCTGCCAAAATATGCGTCCAGTCTTCTTGTTCCCCGCATAAGGGGCAAATCTTCCTGCCATCATCAACAATCTTGCGAGCTTTCCACCCTCCCAACCTAAGCCATGCTATTCCCGTCCTCTGTTTTATACCCAATTCCAAAATATGTGTTTCCTTACCCCACCTAGTTTTTATTTCATTTTGTAGCTCCAATGTTGATTTTTGTCTACATTCAGATTCTATTTTCTGCCTGTTTATATCACATAGTCGTCTTTTGGCTTTTTTCACGGCACTGTGTGTATTTTCATTACCTCTTTGCCAGATATCGTTTAAGCCAATTTTTGATAATTCGCGTTGCAACCCCGCCGCCCACCATTTTGGATGCTCTATGTTGTTCATTTGATGACGATAACATATTGTTCTCAGAGTTGTTTGATCACCTTTAATTATTTGCAGCCAGTACCTACATTTAGTTTAGCAAATACAGCATCTTCCCAGCATCCTACCCACGATGAACTCCGTAGCTTGAAGAACCCCTCCCCAACCCTAGAATGCGCTTCCAGAAATTACATTGTACTTTATTTACATTATCCACCCTCTCCCATCCCCACACTTCACTGCCGTATAGTAATGAGAACCTAACCATTGCTTCATACATGGTCTGTAATGTTTTTACTGGCATATCTGGTATCCGGGTCAATATCCTTAATACTTCAAAAAGTTGTCCAATCCCTTTGTGTTTTATAAACTCCATGTTCTTGTTCCATTTTCCGCCCATATCAAACCTTACTTCTAGGTAATCGAAATGTTTAACATTTTGAATTTCTTCCTCCCCGTAGGCCCACTTTTCATGTTGGCCGTAAACATATCCATTTTTAAAGGCAACTGTTTTAGTTTTAAGAATATTTACCTCCATACCCCATTGCCTACAATATCGTCGAAGAGCGTTTCAATCAGACTGCAAACGTTTTATCGTTTTAGAAAGAATCACAATGTCATCCGCGTACAAAAGAATTGGTATTTTTTGGTCTGCGATTGTCGGTGCATCTATGTCTTCCTCCGTCATCACGTTAACATCATCAATAAACAAATTAAAAAGTAACGGAGATAGTTAACCCCCCTCTGCGCTATGTTACATTCTGATGTATTGTGCTATCGGTTTTGATAACAAACTTAACTTCTGTATTCATTGCCCTGAGTGCTCTAATCATTTTCCCCAAAAGTCCTTTTTGTATTAATTTCTCCCAGAGAGCATTGCGTTCCACACTATCAAATGCCATTTTAAAATCTACAAATACAGTACCTTTATTTCTCAAGTTGTCATCACTTACTATTTTCAGAACAAGGATATTGTCAATAGACGAAAAACCTTTCCTAAATCCTGCCTGAAATTTAGAAATCCTATGGTGTGTCTTAGACCAACACTTAATTCTATCATATAAGATTCTACTGTAATTTTTTCCAAATATAGAGAGCAGCGAGATACCACTCTAATTTCCTGGAATGCTGTAATTCCCTTTGCCCTTGTAAAGAGGTAGATAATGGTGGTTTTCCATGCTTCCGGATATTCTCCGCCTTCAACTATTTTATTGAAGCTTTTTCTATAAAAATCTTCAATTGTATTAACTTCTAGGGAAGTCTTGAAAAACTCGGCTGACAAGCCCTCTATACCAGCTGCCTTCCCGTTTTTTAAACATTTTATTGCACGAACAACCGCTGCTGTACTAATTTCATAGTCAAGCATTTGCACAATTGGAACCCCCAGTCATCCCTTCAGCGGCCAAAGTATTTAATTGCATCCTAAACTCCTCTCCTTCGTAAACTGTTTTAAAGTGCTTTATCC
Organism: Deroplatys truncata; assembly: GCA_030765065.1. Classification (NCBI taxonomy): domain Eukaryota; kingdom Metazoa; phylum Arthropoda; class Insecta; order Mantodea; family Mantidae; genus Deroplatys; species Deroplatys truncata. Next base: position 93,893,211 of record CM060979.1, read on the forward strand.
ATTCTCCAGCAGGGATAGTTGCCTGAATGGACCTTCGTCTTCGAATCTGCCTAATAACTTTCTACATGTCACCAATTTCCCCATTTTCGACTACTTGGCACACCTCTTCTACCTTTGCATCCTGCCAGGCTGTTTTGCTCTGCTTTAGGACTTCCCTATATGACTTTCTTAGGTTTGTAAAAGAAATTCTATATTATTCACCCCCTCTCTTATGTATTTGGCAAGTGCAGATTCCGCTGCTTTCTTCGCTGTTTTACACTGATCGTTGTACCAACTATTTAATGTTAAGCGGTTTGATGTATTTACCCCTCCCTGTTAGCATGTGTGCACTTGCTTTCTGTATAATATTAGTTATACTCTGTATACGTTCAGTTCCTTTGTGTTGATCTACCTCAAAAGATATAACTTCGTTTTCTAAAATGTTAATAAAAGCCTCATTTCCTGCTTCCCTCCATCTATATTTAAACAATGGCATCAATATTTCGCATGCGCTTTCATCCCTTGCATAATAAACTAGCTGAGATACTTTTAGAGTCATTATTAGTGGAAAATGATGAGAGTCAATGCTGTTTTTAATCTTAAAATTTTGGACTAACGGCAATACGTCCTGTGAACACAGAATGTAGTCATGACACTGCTCCCATTAGTATATACAAATGTTACTTCCCCTGACATGTCCGAACCGTATTTTCCATTCATTATTTCTAAATCGTAGGCGTCACAAAATAATAATAACTCATCTCCTCTTGCATTCAGGACTGAGTCCTTGCTGTTTCTGCCAGGTTTTCTGTTATCCACGTCCCCTTTTTTAATTGTAATCTATTCTAGCCCTATCCTAGCATTCAGATCACCCATTATTATTATTAGCTTTACATCCTGATATTCGTCCCTGATTTCTACAACTGTTTCCCCTAAATCTGTAAAGAATTCTGGCTCAGCATACTGGGACGTAACCGGCTGGCGATATACAGTTATAACAACAATGTTAATATTAGCTATATTACAATATATACACGTTGCTCCCCTCAGATGACTCTTAATAGACTGTATATAATTACTCAAAGTAGCAACGCCGCCACAGACCATGTATGAAGCAATGGTTAGGTCCTCATTACTATACGGCAGTGAAGTGTGGGGATGGGAGAGGGTGGATAATGTAAATAAAATACAATGCAATTTCTGGAAGCGCATTCTAGGGTTGGGGAGGGGTTCTTCAAGCTACAGAGTTCATCGTGGGTAGGATGCTGGGAAGATGCTGTATTTGCTACCTCTCACTATAAACATCATGGAATTCACTTATGTCCACAGTTTCATTGTTTTTAGCCAAGTCTCTGCTAACCCAATTTTGTCCAAGTTATTTACCAAGTTCAAAAATTGACCACTAGCCAGTTTTCCCCTCAAACCTTTCACATTCCAAAACCCCACTGACAGCTGGATATTTTCATTCTATTTGTTTGTTGTTGTCTTACCTCCTACTCCTAGTGAGCTGGTTCTCTCTATCCTATGTATATATGTATGAAAATATGTTCCAAAAAACATAATAAAGTTTCACGTGCAATTTAATTCCGAATTTCTGTGGGAGGAAAAACAACTCAGTCATCTGTATAAACATTTAATTAAATAAAGGTTACAAAGTATATAGTATAGTGCCACAAATTAAGTAACAATTATTCTTTAAAGTCTAGAAGAATACCCTCGTCCTATGTTTTACACTCACGAAACTCGAGTAAACCAAAAAGCCATGTCAGAAGTTTTACCTGGCAGGATTCTAAATGAAATGGTGGCCTAAAGATTCCATTAGGTAAAGGCAGGTTAATTATTTCAGAAAAAAAGGTGATGGTGATTATCATAAAGCGGTGAGTAACGTAGTGTTTAGGGAATGGTTTACCGATCTCCTTCAGACTGGAAGGATGTGTGGTAGTAATGGACAATGTGAGATATCACTCTATGCTTAAAGAAAACATCCTCGATGCAAATTCTAGGAAAACTGAAATTTTGTCATGGTTTCAAAGCAAAAATATACCTCATAATTTAATAATCGAAGAATAAACTAATGGCAAAACATATGAAAAAGATTATTATTGATAGTAAGTAATTGTTAGTGCATACCTTGCGCTTTTGTATTTCATTTGCATCCTTCAACTTCATTATCACACGAAGTAAATAGCCTGAGCCTCTTGGGTCTGGTCACTCTGGACGTTCGAACGGGATATGGAAACATACTCGTTCGGTATACCAGTGTCAGGCAGATGCCTGCTCTGTGACGTCACACTCGCGAGCAAAATTGCTCACTGCCGACTATATTTGTGCACTGAGTACAGAATGGAGGGAAAACCTGAAAAGCTTCAACTGAACAGTGGCAGCTCCGTGCCTATGCTTTAACTCAGTACGCATTATTCTTCTGAGATATAATGGCAGTACACATTATTTGCAACCGACTACAAAGCTAAACCCATCACAAAGGAAGTCATCCTCCGTGGTCTAGAGGTACCATGACAGCCTCTAGTTCCCGAGGGTGATGGATTTATTTTCGGCCGTCAAAATCCTTAGCATGACTTCTTTCGGAATGGAAGTAAATCCGGTGGTTCCGTGTCGAAAAAGACCTCAAATCTGATAAAGAGGCCTCTGGGCATAATTTCCGATCTTTCACGCCCAATATAGAGTGGGACGCTAAGAACCATTGCAGTTAAAGAGCGTCCATAAATAAAAAAAAATAACAAGGGAATAATAACACATTTGTATGAACAATATCCACAATAAAACAATATAACAAATATTTTAATTTAATGCACTAATAGAAGCACGAATTATACGGGATCTTCAGATTTATTTCGGCTCTGCCGCCAGTCGGTTGTCTGCGCATGACGTCAATACCTTGAAGCGAGTCTATCACCAGTGCCTCTGGAAGAGGGTGAGCGAAACATGAGTGGCCTCAACCATGTAAGTTCTTTGTTCTGTGGTCACTTCTATCTCGCGTGCAAAGAACACATAAAATGTCCTAACGAAAAACAGTTCCGCACCGCCGCAGTACATACGTCCGTACCTTTATACATTATCTTTACCTTTTACACATTATAAACCAGCCCTTTTAAGTGATTCTCCTATGGCTACGTCAAAGCAAGCCAATTGACACAAGGCGTATTTTAGTCCTCAAGTAAAACCGAAAGCTTTACCAGTAGACATAGACAGACGACAGACGGTTACTGACAATGCAAGGGCGGTGCAAAGAGGTGGACAAACTATAGATAAGGGAAGATGAACTTTAAATAAAGTGAAAAATAAATTCACCGAGCGTTCAGTGGCGAAGGCCATTAGACTCACGTGCAAGAGTAGCCGATGAAAGAAGTGTTTTTGTTTCTAATTTTTTTTCTGGTTTAGGAATAGCTACGTGGTCTAAAATGTATAGTTAAAAAAGAAAGTTCAAGCAATATGAGTATACATGAATTTCTTTTTGCCTAAATTAGCGGACATGGATGTTTATTATTGCATTTAACTGGCCGCAATCCAGCTTCTCCCCAACTCTGCTAGAAATGAACGATCAGCACAGATCTGTATTAAAACGCGCTTGCCGTTAATGTCTCCCTGTGTATATTTAAGTTAGTGGAAATGTACAGCTTGATATGTATGTAATTAAGTAACAATTATGCAATCAATTGCCCTTTCGTACTTAAATCAGAACAGGAAATATTTAAGGAATGACATCTTAGATCAGTGTTAAAACTGCTTCTCCCGTTATCGCCTCTCTATATACTGGTTAGTGCAAAAGTACTACTTTGTGCCTTTGAATTTTCGTGCCCTAGTCATCTTAGATCGTGTGAAAAATTGCTTCTACAGTTATGGCCCCGTCAGATGTATTAAAATTGGGAAAAATGCCTGAGAGGCATGTAATTAATGTCTGTGTTTTATGAGCAGGGCTAGGACAAGTATCCTTTGCCTTACAATGTGTGCACGCTGCGAGTTTGTATCGAAACCGTGGTGAGGAGAAGGGGTGCCACAGGTAACCTGGAACTGTAAACAGAAGCGTCAGGGGTAGAAAAGAACATAAATACAGAACTCCCAGAGAACAATTCTACCATATCAGTAACGCAAGCGAACTACTGATTGTCAAATGCGCAGCCTTAAGTCCGTATATTCTGTATGACGACACATGTACTACGTAGAGTGGTAGTTATGTCGATTCTTCGCTCAATGAATATTTTTCCTAGCCCTAATGATGAGTATAATACAGGAAGTAATATATATTGTGTAATGCTTATTTAAAATGTGCTTTTTATTTTCTTATTTTACCTAAGTTAACTTCTTCTTCTCCTTCTTCTTTAACGTATTACCCTTCACGTTGTAGGACGTAAACCTCCAAGGACTTACAAGCCAATGTCTTGGGTTAGCAATCTGTCGAGAAGCAAGCAAACTTTGGATGATGGCATATCCGGATGGATGATCAGCCCAATGCCTGGTAGGGTGGTGAAGAAAAAGGAACTGAAATATAGTGATGAAAGGAATGATAGGAAAATTCGTGGATCAAATTATCCAACCCAGTATTCGCCTGGCGACCAAGGTGTAGAGCAAAGCAAAGTCAGCATCAGTAGGTGAGCTTGATTGCAGCAGCAATGGGAAGCACGTGTCCACACGCTCGGTGGAAAAACATCGCGCAACTGGTTCATAGTTGATTGGGTAACTCGGTACTATACATGTTTCTAGGTCATTGGACCGTTTTCGAGTTTGTCTTTCTATTGTTAGTTTGTGAGCGCTACAAGCATAGCTGTAGTATAACCTGTGTATCAAACATTGTTACTAACAATGTTTAAATAATGACTGAATGAACCAACAACACAGTGTTATACCTCATTCTAAGTCCAGGGAAAAGTTTACACATCAAGAGGTGGTTTGTTTATATATTGCTTCCAAATCAAAGAGCTAATATTCCGCAAATGCTTTGAATGTCAACTACAGGGCGGAAGGGAATGTATTACATTCCTTCTAATGTATACTTCATAGAGATATTACAAGCCAAAAAGTATAACAGCATTTTGTTCTGTGATCAGCCGTTTTCGGAAAAACAATAGTTGTTTTTCCAAATTAGATGGTTTATTCCACGAGAATGTATGAAGATAATAGTTTGTTACTTGTAAGATGGGCAGAGTAACCTTTTTATGACCTAGTTTCGGTAGTAACTATGTGACATCATACAAGATTTGAAGTAATTAATCATTTTCTGTACGCCGTTTTGGAGACGTAATTTGGTTGGAGACATGGGCCACACGTCAAGTAGGTCAGTGTGAGAACCGACTCCCCAGTCGTAAACAAAACAGCATACCTGAACTGGGAGATGGGGGACTAGCTGGGGGTTTTGTTCACCTCACCATCCTAAATCCAAACAAACACGAAAGGGCAAAAACATTAAATTGAGTTTTATTTATAGACGCTCTTTAACTACTATGATCCTTAGCGTCCCATTCTATATCGGGACGTGAAAGACTGGGAATTTTGCTCGGAGACCTCTTTATCAGGCTTGAGGTTCTTTTACGCGCCGTGAATCTACGACAGGGACCACCAGCTTAACTTCCCTTTCGAAGCAAGCCATCCTAAGGAATTTTACGCCCGAAAAATCCATCGCCCTCCGCCGGGTTTGAACCCACGACCTGGGGAACTAGCTAGCACGCCACCCCTAGACCACGGAGGACGACACGACAAAATGGTGGTGAATTGTTTTGGCGAAATGACACGTGCAACTTGGTAGCTATTGTCCTACACTAACAGTGTGGAAGTAATGTCTTCATCGTCCAATAAGCGTTTCGCGGTCCCTAACTGAAAAACACATCATGCTTATGTCAGCTCCACTAGAAGTTGAGTCATTATGCATTGAAACTCACAGGTGTAATGATAAAAGAACCCGAGATGTGTTTAGTGGATAACCATACGTACCGCACAAGGTTTACGAGATGCCAGCCTTTTAAATCGTGAGTACCTTGATATGTTGTTAGTGTATGGCTTGCTTAGATCGCCAGACCTGAATCCTCTAGACTTTTTCTACTGGAGGGATGTGAAAAACAGGGTCTATAAAACATCGAAGACTAACGTCGAATCTTTTTGAGACAACGTATTCATCTGGCTGCAGAGTAAACACGCAACAATGACAGTGTCTTTGCAAAAGTACGACGTAATTAGTTACGAGATGTGAATCAGGTGCGCAAATTGTGAACATTTAGAACAATATCTGTAAATCGTGTCATTTGGTTTATTGTTTTGCTGTCCATGTTAAAAGTACCATCTAGTAGACCTTGTAAGAGACTATGTGGTTTGCTTGCGTTTACACATCAGAAAGATGGTTTGGTTCATTAAATTAGCAGTATCAAAACATATTTAAGTTTAATGCTGAACAAGCTGATTATCCGTTGATTCTGAGCTTAGGTTACAAAATACGTCATTGGAAGATGCAAATGCAATTAAAGAAGCTTACAAATTCTAAACTTTTATCTATACTCATAGATCACGTGCCATACAGCGAAAGTGAGGCCTATTTACCCGTTGACCTACTTCTGGTTTTGAAAGAGAGAGTACCACCCACGCTTCCAGCTACCGGTCGGCTGCCGGCATTGCCAGCGTGTGCGTTTTATGTTCTTGAAAAACCTAAAATATCTCAGCAGAAAAGACCATAGAAAAAAAAGGAAATATGGAAAATATGTTCCAAATAATGAGAACTGTAGCTGGTTTATATAAATTTAATGACTTCCCTACCACCCGGTATATGAGTTCGCTGTGACATTGCGTATAATTAGTTCGGCCAGTATTAGGGCAAATCTGAAGGAAGAAGAGATAGAGAATGACCAAGATTAAGATGGCTAGAGGGATTTGATAGCATGGGATTAAAAGTTGAAGGAGAAGGGCAGAAGTTGGAGAAGAATGGGCCATCATCATTAAGGAGGTGCTGGTTAGATGTAAGAGCTGGTAGCCAGAAGAAGTATTAGGGCAGTTTATGCGTAAAGGAGTTGTGTAGCTTTGAACGAAGAGAATACCACTGCTCTAAGGTAGCTCAAATGAACTTAAGAGGCTTTGAGTGGATTTCTAAGGCCGTGTGATGACAGTTTTGAACATTACTTTTCTTACAACGAGTGTGAGTTACTTAGAAGATTCCTTTGGAAATGTCTTATCGTTGTGCATTTTTAAGTTTGATCTATCATGCAATCATCTTCTCAGATTTAAGGACCTAATTCGGTGTAGTTACCCCTGAATGGGTGCTCGCAAAAACGGATTAACCATTATTTCATCAGAGCAGAGAAAAGTAAACCTTTGAAAATTCCAATTAAACAAATCGCCTAGCATACATAGGTATAAAACACCAATACAACCATCTTAAAGTTAGGTAATCTGCGTGCCCTCTTGTCTAAAGTTACAAATGCGCCTGCTTTTGCTGTAATAAACAAAATTATGGTATGTTTTCAATAAACTATCATAAATTAAAGGCATTGTATCTCATCACACAGATTTCCTTAAGGTTAACCGAACTCAGAGAGGGTGTATACAGTTTCTGCACAAGACCGATGTGTGTAGCTTTTTACTTTCTCTACTACGTATAGTAAGTAGGGGAAGTATTGTATTCCACCCAAAAATTCGATACCGAGATTTCACAGGAAATACATGTTTCGAGGTGCACTGAATGCATATAAAGCATTTTTGGAAAAATGTCCGTGTGTGTCTGTGAACAGCATAACTCAGAAACGAACGATCGGATAAACACCAAACTTGGTATTTAGGTTCAGTATCTTCCAGAGGTGCGACACGCAGGTTTTCAAGAAAATCCCCCCAACCCAGATTACCCTTTACATGGAACATTTTTCGATTTTTTTTCTCAAAAATGGCTCTAACGATTTTGATTAAAACATCGTATGTTCAAGATATTTTCATGACAAACGAAATGTCCTCTTCATTCTGAATGACTTTTGCATAACTGGTAAACCATAAGAGATAGACAAAATTTTACTACACAAAAATGTAGATCGCGTTAAAATACACAATTTATACATTTGTTTTTGTTGAGTGAACCATTTTCGAGATATTGCTTGTTATTCCCTTAAATTTTCCAATACTTATACTTTTTCTCAAATGGGAATTCGTTATTCATTTTTTTTGTCCTGGTAAAGCAAAGAGAATGGAATACTTCACATAGCAACCAGCTCTTAAAACATTTGACTATAGCTTAAAGCCTACCAATTCCCCTTGCACCTACAAGAAAATTAGCAATAAGGTCAACATCTGGATATTTCGATTAACATGAAGCATATGGAGAATAAGCGTTTGTAAAAATAGTTTGTACAAGAGTAGAGAAAGTCATGTGAGTGTAACACATCAGAATTTTTTTAAATTGATGGTTATGGATATTGCGAGCGCCCATACAAGTTTATCTGCTGCATTTTGGAAGAAAAATAGACACTTAGTCCTAGAAAGTTCAGCATGAAGTTTCCAACTTCGGATCATTTCGAGATTGAAGAAAATACATTATTTACAACAATAACAAGAAAGAGGCATAACTAAACAGTTTCAAGTGCGAGGAGTACAGATTGTTCAAATTAACTTAAACGAAAACTACCGTTTTAGAAACTGTGTATGCTATCCAATTGTTTATGCTCAATATGAGCCCTAAACTTTGACTTCGCAAAAGTATTTGTTATGGTTTGTAAATAAAATCATGTACGTAACTTGTGGAACGTGGGATTTGGTTATACTTGTGGACGGGGTCTATAAGGATTCCAACATGACACAAACCCTGACGCGGCTAACCCTAGGCCACCCGCAACCTAGGTCCCGGTTATAGACGTGACATTCCCAGGAAGGAGGGGAAGCCAGCAGTCACGCAAATTCCACAGTCCTGCTACAACACACCAATTTGACTGCTAGAACCCTGCAACAGATGACGGGGATAGGAAATGATGGGCTAGAAATTCGTGATAGATGGGGAATCACCCCTGCATTCTTCTTACGACCCGGGGAAACTACGAAAAAACCCATGCCAGAGTGGCCGCCTTGCTGGGAATCGAACCCGGGACCTTCCGCATGTAAGCATGACACGTTACCACGCTCGGTCACCACTGTGTAAACATTTTATGCCATATGAATTTTCGAGACTCTAACACAATTAAAAGACATTTTTGTTTGGCAAAATTTCATTTCAAAATTCCTTATTTTCGCAAGAAATAAATGACAAATATATGACACAGTCTTAACAAGAGTAATCAGTGATTATTACATTTTCAAATCAGACAATTATACCATACTATTGGCCTTTCACAACTTTAGCTGCGAATTAAAGACTGTAATTATTGAACCCAGAAATGTGTTTAGGAACATTTTCATAGTCTAGTGAAGTACAGTTTACTTTTAGAATTTCACGTGAACTGTATTCTTTATGAAATATCCTTCAAACTCCGGAATATTGACCCTTGATGCGAAGCGGGAATATGACTACGGTTAGCAAAAAAGGAAGCAAATGCCATTCCACTATTATACATATTCTCTTATATGTTTCATGAAGTTAATATATTTAATATTAAATTCTTACGATTGTTTATCTCTGACTGCGGAAAATGAGTCAAACCATTATAGTAACGTGAATTTAAATGTCCATTCACAATTTCATTCTTAAAATGCCTTGCTTCGCAGTGGTTGCATATTTCATTAGCAGACCTACTTTGAACTCTGTAACAAAGTTTGTATTTTGAATCGTGTTTCGAACTAAAGCCTACTTCTCTTTCCTATATACACTGCCGTTTGTGAAAATTGCAAAACCAAGAAGGAGACGCATGGATTCAATGAATTTAATGCCACAGGTTAGGTACATGACAAGTAACAAGTGATAAACATTTCAAATTTATACATGACCTTTGAGCCCTAATATTCAGTATTTGGTGTGGCCTCCATGCGCTGCAGTTAGAGCTGCTATATGCCATGATATTGAATCAAAAAGGTTCTGAATAAGTTCCTGAGTAATTTCCCTCCATGCAGTTTGTATTCGAGTCCACAAATCCGTGACACTGGTTACTGCAGGACCGCGACGCACCAGGTGCCGACCAACCATATCCCAGACATGTTCGATGGGCAACATGTCAGACGAACGAGCAGTCTAGGGTAGCAATGGTACCCGTCGCTCTTCGAAGGCTTGTACATTCCTCGCAATATGTGGCCGGGCATTGTCCTGTTGAAATGTGGCCCGTGGAGATGCCTGAAGCAGCGGGAGTTCCTCAGGCTCTACAACCACCGTTAGGTACCGGTTGCTGTTCAAACTTCCCTCAATTCGTAGGAAGCGATATCGGTTGTTGTAACCACTGGCGCCCCAAACCATCACACCTGGTGTTTGTCCGCTATGCCGTTCAGCAATACAGCCTCCAGGTTGCACTCACCACGGTACCGCCGGGCACGTATGCGGCCATCACTGTAGGGCACGTTGAAGCGGGACTCGTCCGAAAAGACTACATTTTGCCACTCAGTACCCCAGTGATGGTATTCACGTGCCCGTTGCAGTCGAAGGAGCTTGTTGTTTCTGAACAATGGAAGCCGACGTAATGCATGCATGCAACCAGTCCAACCTGCAGCAGACGGTGACGAACCGTTGATGCAGACAAGTTCACACATGTCCCAGTGCTCCAGCGTCGAGTGGATGAAGCGGTATGGTCTGTTAAGGCCACGCGGACAGTCATCCCGTGCTGTGGTCATGTTCCGTGGTCCAGTACCCGCTCTTCGCTGCATACAATCTTCATCTATCCATTGCTTCCGCACGCGCATCACTGTCGTAGCAGCATGCTCTGTACGAGCCGAAATGTCACGGTATGACAAACCCGCTTCCCGGAGACAGATCATTCTGCCCCGTTCGAACTCACTCACATGTTCGATATGGCTCCCTTTGACGTCGACGAGGCACACTGACACAATATTTATTGTTTCCACCTTGTTTGACAGCTCTGCACTGACTACACTAGGTGCGACACTGAACTTGTCGGACCGTCACGAGAGGGCTCTGCTCGGCCTACGTGTACCCCATCTCTCTGCAAACCTAATCACTTATTGCTTGCGCACTCTTCTACACTTCCACCAAGTTTGGAGTTATTCGGGAAATTCTTTCTTGGTGTTGCAATTTTCACAAACGGCAGTGTATTTTGTACCATCGTTCGTATTCTGGCTCTTGCGGTTGAAAAATCCCTTAGCATTATACCTTGCCATCGCCACTTTTAGATGATGGCTGATTTAAACACAGAACAACAATATACAAAATAAATCACGTAAGAGCAATTTATGATACGAATATCGTAACGTATCGTCGTCCTCCGTGGACTAGTGGTACCGTGCTAGACTCTAGTTCCCGAGGTCGCGGGTTCAAACCCGGCGGAGGGCGTAAAAATCCTTAGCATGGCTTCCTTCGAAAGGGAAGTAAAGCCGGTGGTCCCATGTCGTAGATTTACGGCACGTACAAGAACCTCAAGACTGATAAGAGACCTCTGAGAAACTTGTCCGATTTTTCCCGCCCAATATAAAATGGGATGCTAAGTACTATAGTAGTTAAAGAACGTCCATAAATAAAAACGCAATTTAAATTTCGTAACGTATCATACTACAATATGAGTTTGAAAACCAATCGAGTATTGCAATATGTGGTTACGATATGTGTATCTACAACGTTTTATCTACTTTAGTTACGTAATATAGATTTTTTTATTTACATTGTAAATTACACTTTTATTTCAGATGTAATATTAGGAATCACTGAAACAGGACACTACATTGATACATAGTTGATACGTGTGTGTAGTGGATCAGCATGGTTTGATAGACGATCTGTTTGTTAGGTTTTTGTTTAAAACAGAAGAACATGAGTACTAGAAGAATTAAATAAACTTTGCAACATGAGTTCTGACGAAGATATTGCAAACACAGCTAATTCTGTTATAGATATTTTAATTCCTAACAAATCCCGACTTCATTATTCACAATACGCAACCAGTTGATAAGTTGTGATCATCATTTTGGGGTCAATTTAATGTTTTAAATGGGAACCTACCTTTTTTGTTGTTTTCTCACTCCTCATGAAAAAAGTGAACAACATTTGTACGTATAACGTACTTTGCAATTGTCCCTACACCAACGTAAATAACAAAGAAAATTCTGAATAGCTATGTACGAAGAGCGCAATGAATGGTTGGACCATCCATGAATGGTCAAGTTACGTTTCGTAATTGGGAATCAACATGTTTTTATTATGTTCCCTTATTGCCCATCACAAAATAAACAGCTTTTTATATACCATTTTCTAATGAGAAAACAACATACGAAATGTAGATTCTAAATTTAAAAAAATTAAATAGAGCCTAAAATGACCACCATAACTTTCTCCAAACAAAACACGACTAATGGCATTTACTTTCCCCTATAATATCAAGCAACTTTTATTAAAGACATTTCTTTCTATAGCGCTTAGTTTTGGAGATATTGTACAGTCTCAACTTAAATGATCCACTCTGTATATGCTTACCAGGCGTTGCACAGTTAACTTTCTCAGCTCGAACGACGAATTAATTCATTTCACTTACCTCTCTATGTCTTTTATTTAATTATTGTACAATAAACTAAAGGATTTTTATGATGAATCCTCCCCTTTAACCCTTATAAATTGTAATTTCGTACAGCTCCGTCTAATAAGAGATGAAAAATACCCTAATATTCACACAAAAGGATGTGAAACATCCGCGGAACGTCTGACTCCTTTATCTCCGCCCCCCAAACACAATATTCCAAATTCTGTAAATGTATAGCTTATGGGTACCCTTTTGCGATGGAAGAATCGTCGGTGGAAAAGTCGAGTAATTTGTTTAGATACTTATAGGATACATTTTAAACCTTTGTATCTTCTCTTTAGTCCCATAGTTATTTAATAATATAAAGGCTACATAATTTTCACATAATGCAGAAACCCTTAACAATGAATGAGAGGTGAAGCTGGTGAATATAAGATTCTGTATTCGGGCTACCGAGTTAAGTTCTTTAACAGGACATGGTCTGCGACTATCGAGAAAAACGATCTTCTCAGTTGCTAATATAAAATATTGGTTTGTGATTTCTAATGTTAGCAATTTTCTCTCCGTATAGAATATTTAGCATGCCCTGCTAACGAATTTGATTACAACATAAGTACAAAGGAATAAAGCAACACCTTCTTATATAAAGATTATTAGAAAGTTTTGGTATGCAGAAAGTTTAGTGCACGCATCTATAGAATTAGAATAAACGTTATTCAGACGCTTTGATACTGCTTCATTAGGACGCATCTGCAGTATTTGACAAGTGACAATATTAAAGAAACAAATATAACATCGACTGCCTCTGTGGTCTAGTGGCTAGCATGCTAATCCTCCAAATCCAAAGTTTCGATTCCCGGCCGGAGGGTAGGAATTTTTCTTTAGCTAGAATTATTCTATATTTCTCCCTAGATTCTGGAAGTATGAATGCGAGTGTGAATATATGTGAGTGCATGCATTTAATGCAATAACCAAACGTAATAGCAACCCAAAGATTTGCGTCACAGTAAAGCGAGTGAACATCATTATTGGTGGACAATAATTGCTGCTAAGGTTCCGTCGATATGACCCGAGATGTTAAAGGCGGCCTATAAATGGAGCAGAATAGAACATAGATTCGTACCGTTATAAACAGCATCGATTCTCGCTTTTCAATCTCTATTGTATCATGGCTATCTATGTATATTGCTTGGAATAAAATGCAACCGGCTTTTGTATTTATACGTATTCTCTGCAAGGTACATAAACTATTTTCTACCCCATTACATCCTCAACGAAAGCCTTGTAAATCTATTTTAATCTTTTATTAATTTATGAATTGAAATTAGAAGATACCTTATAGCCCCATGTCCCTAAGAAAGAATAGGGTTTTCAATGGTGAAAGAATTAACAAAATCTCTGTGTGGTTTTTGAGATTACCCTACATACAGTTTTTCTCTCTTTATAATACTAAGCATAGATTAATAATGCAGCTATTTTATAAATATGAGATAAGGAAGAACAACGCTAAATCTGAGTAGAAACGAAGAAGATTTGCGGAGGGTGGTTTTACAGTGACAACTATAATCGGTTAGCTTTCTTAAACATAATACACGTGTTGTAATGACTGAAACTTTGCAATTGAAGTTTATTATATAAGCCTTAACAGTCAGAATGAGGTATGTTTAGACATTAATGTTTTAGAATAGTTCTGTTTATATGAACATTTTCAGGTAACCTCACATTTCTTCATTCCTTTAAAGCTCGTCCACAGCAAACGTTAACACATGGTCATTTTGGAGCAAGATGCGATTTTGGAGGAAGAATAAACCAATAAGTAGATTTGTTCCTTTCTGCTAATTTTCGCGTCACATCAGAGAGCAAGTCAAAACTGTACGGCTCTATCTTAATTTTCGACAGGGCGGGAAGAGATTGTAAACATGACAACAAAACAACAAAATCTTCCTTATCAATTGGTGGGTGCCGTAAATCAGTCTGTTACATGTATTATTGGCTTAAATAGCAAACAAGCTGGCCATCCTGTAATAAAATACTAAATAAGCTATACCTCCCTCTTGACACACAGCCATGACAGAGTAAGTGGTTTGGTTAGTTCGTGGTTTTGTTCTTGGCTTGTGAAACTATTTGTGGTATACTAAAGTGTTACTTGACACAAGCATTTATGACAGAAGTAATAAATTACTCTTCCATGTTTGCAACTTTCCTCCACTGACGTTAGTGATTTCTTTACACTGAGTAAAGGCTAGTTCCAGTGCTGCTGCAGTATCCAGGTCGTGGTCTGTCACGAACATTTCCACCAACATGCTATACACCGAGTGCACCCCGATTATGTTGCTACTCTCTGTATACACCCCGCTGTCTCAAACATAGTAAACGCAACGAAGAGGACATTGTTTTAACATGGCCAAAAGCCGATCAAATGCCGTCCACTGATCATTTCTAGATAGCATTGATCATTTCTACACGTGTACACCGGAGGGGATAAGCCCGTCTAGCGAGCTCTGTGTTGACTGTCCTCGTAACGAGTGGATATGTAGGGTGTATCAGTTGTACCACCCTGTATATCGGAGGGGATAAACCCGTCTAGCAAACTTTGTGTTGTCTGTCCTCGTAACCAGTGGATATGTAGGGTGTATCAGTTGTACCATCCTGTATATCGGAGGGGATAAGTCCGTCTGGCGAGCGTTGTTATGTCTGTCCTCGTAACCAGTGGATATGTAGGGTGTATCAGTTGTACCATCCTGTATATCGGAGGGGATAAGTCCGTCTGGCGAGCGTTATTATGTCTGTCCGCGTAACGAGTGGATATGTAGGGTGTATCAGTTGTACCACTCTGTATATCGGAGGGGATAAGCCCGTCTGGCGAGCGTTGTTATGTCTGTCCTCGTAACCAGTGGATAAATAGGGTGTACCAGTTGTACCACTCTGTATATCGGAGGGGATAAGTCCGTCTAGCGAGCTTTGTGTTGTCTGTCCTCGTAACGAGTGGATATGTAGGGTGTATCAGTTGTACCACCCTGTACATCGGAGGGGATAAGTCCGTCTAGCGAGCTTTGTGTTGTCTGTCCTCGTAACGAGTGGATATGTAGGGTGTATCAGTTGTACCACCCTGTATATCGGAGGGGATAAGCCCGTCTAGCGAGCTTTGTGTTGTCTGTCCTCGTAACGAGTGGATATGTAGGGTGTATCAGTTGTACCACCCTGTACATCGGAGGGGATAAGTCCGTCTAGCGAGCTTTGTGTTGTCTGTCCTCGTAACGAGTGGATATGTAGGGTGTATCAGTTGTACCACCCTGTATATCGGAGGGGATAAGCCCGTCTAGCGAGCTTTGTGTTGTCTGTCCTCGTAACGAGTGGATATGTAGGGTGTATCAGTTGTACCACCCTGTACATCGGAGGGGATAAGCCCGTCTAGCGAGCTTTGTGTTGTCTGTCCTCGTAACGAGTGGATATGTAGGGTGTATCAGTTGTACTACCCTGTACACCGGAGGGAATAAGTTCGTCTGGCGAGCGTTGTTATGTCTGTCCTCGTAATGAGTGGATATGTAGGGTGTATCAGTTGTACCACTCTGTACACCGGAGAGGATAAGTTCGTCCGGCGAGCTTTGTGTTGTCTGTCCTCGTAACGAGTGGATATGTAGGGTGTATCAGTTGTACCACCCTGTACACCGGAGGGAATAAGTTCGTCCGGCGAGCTTTGTGTTGTCTGTCCTCGTAACGAGTGGATATGTAGGGTGTATCAGTTGTACCACCCTGTACACCGGAGGGAATAAGTTCGTCCGGCGAGCTTTGTGTTGTCTGTCCTCGTAACGAGTGGATATGTAGGGTGTATCAGTTGTACCACCCTGTACACCGGAGGGAATAAGTTCGTCTGGCGAGCTTTGTGTTGTCTGTCCTCGTAACCAGTGGATATGTAGGGTGTATCAGTTGTACTACCCTGTACACCGGAGGGAATAAGTTCGTCCGGCGAGCTTTGTGTTGTCTGTCCTCGTAACGAGTGGATATGTAGGGTGTATCAGTTGAACCATCCTGTACATCGGAGGGGATAAGCCCGTCTAGCGAGCTTTGTGTTGTCTGTCCTCGTAACGAGTGGATATGTAGGTTGTATCAGTTGTACCATCCTGTATATCGGAGGGGATAAGCCCGTCTAGCGAGCTTTGTGTTGTCTGTCCTCGTAACGACTGGATATGTAGGGTGTATCAGTTGTACCACCCTGTACACCGGAGGGAATAAGTTCGTCTGGCGAGCTTTGTGTTGTCTGTCCTCGTAACGAGTGGATATGTAGGGTGTATCAGTTGTACCACCCTGTACATCGGAGGGAATAAGTTCGTCTGGCGAGCGTTGTTATGTCTGTCCTCCTAACGAGTGGATATGTAGGTTGTATCAGTTGTACCATCCTGTATATCGGAGAGGATAAGTCAGTCTAGCGAGCTTTGTGTTGTCTGTCCTCGTAACGAGTGGATATGTAGGGTGTATCAGTTGTACCACCCTGTACACCGAAGGGGATAAGTTCGTCCGGCGAGCTCTGTGTTGTCTGTCCTCGTAACGAGTGGATATGCAGGGTGTATCAGTTGTACCACCCTGTACATCGGAGGGGATCAGTCCGTCTAGCGACCTTTGTGTTGTCTGTCCTCGTAACGAGTGGATATGCAGGTTGTATCAGTTGTACCACCCTGTACACCGGAGGGGATAAGTTCGTCCGGCGAGCTTTGTGTTGTCTGTCCTCGTAACGAGTGGATATTTGCAGGGTGTATCAGTTGTACCACCCTGTACATCGGAGGGGATAAGTCCGTCTAGCGAGCTTTGTGTTGTCTGTCCTCGTAACGAGTGGATATGTAGGGTGTATCAGTTGTACAATCCTGTACATCGGAGGGGATAAGTTCGTCCGGCGAGCTTTGTGTTGTCTGTCCTCGTAACGAGTGGATATGCAGGGTGTATCAGTTGTACCACCCTGTACACCGGAGGGGATAAGTCCGTCTAGCGAGCTTTGTGTTGTCTGTCCTCGTAACGAGTGGATATGTAGGGTGTATCAGTTGTACCACCCTGTACACCGGAGGGGATAAGTTCGTCCGGTGAGCTTTGTGTTGTCTGTCCTCGTAACGAGTGGATATGTAGGGTGTATCAGTTGTACCACCCTGTACACCGGAGGGGATAAGTTCGTCCGGCCAGCTTTGTGTTGTCTGTCCTCGTAACGAGTGGATATGTAGGGTGTATCAGTTGTATCACCCTGTACACCGGAGGGGGTAAGTTCGTCCGGCGAGCGTTGTTATGTCTGTCTTGTGGAGGGGGTAAGTTCGTCCGGCGAGCGTTGTTATGTCTGTCTTGTGGATATGCAGGGTGTATCACCCTGTACACCGGAGGGGATAAGTCCTCTGACGAGCGTTGTTATGTTTGTCCTCGTAACGAGTGATATGCAGGGTGTATCATCCCGTACACCGGAGGGGATAAGTCCTCTGACGAGCGTTGTTATTGTTGTCCTCGTAACGAGTGATATGCAGGGTGTATCATCCCGTACACCGGAGGGGATAAGTCCTCTGACGAGCGTTGTTATGTTTGTCCTCGTAACGAGTGATATGCAGGGTGTATCATCCCGTACACCGGAGGGGATAAGTCCTCTGACGAGCGTTGTTATGTTTGTCCTCGTAACGAGTGATATGCAGGGTGTATCATCCCGTACACCGGAGGGGATAAGTCCTCTGACGAGCGTTGTTATGTTTGTCCTCGTAACGAGTGATATGCAGGGTGTATCATCCCGTACACCGGAGGGGATAAGTTCGTCCGGCGAGCGTTGTTATGTCTGTCCTCGTAACAAGTGATATGCAGGGTGTATCACCCTGTACACCGGAGGGGATAAGTCCTCTGACGAGCGTTGTTATGTTTGTCCTCGTAACGAGTGATATGCAGGGTGTATCATCCCGTACACCGGAGGGGATAAGTCCTCTGACGAGCGTTGTTATGTTGGTCCTCGTAACGAGTGATATGCAGGGTGTATCATCCCGTACACCGGAGGGGATAAGTCCTCTGACGAGCGTTGTTATGTTTGTCCTCGTAACGAGTGATATGCAGGGTGTATCATCCCGTACACCGGAGGGGATAAGTTCGTCCGGCGAGCGTTGTTATGTCTGTCCTCGTAACGAGTGATATGCAGGGTGTATCACCGTGTACACCGGAGGGGATAAGCCCGTCTGGCGGGCTTTGTACTGTCACTAGTAATGATTGGACATGAAGATGTTTGAAATGTATTAAACGTTTATAATGTCAACATTCACCGTGTTGCTAAGTAAATACGGTTAATAGAAACAAAACACTCTACATTTCTTTTGCCTTGAATTGTTCATTGTTACTAGAGCTACATGGTAAACTTTCGTAGAATCAATTTTCCATCCAAATGCTATTATTTCCTAGCTATAAATAAGGTTACGTGTACTGTCAGGGCATAAGTGAATGAATGAAACAAGACAACAGTGAAACCCCGGAGAAAATGCAGAATTCCTAAGAACAAGATTTCGTAACATTTTCGCCCTTTAATTCCGGTAATTACGTAGTTATTCGCTTTCTGAAATAAAGTCCTTGAAATTTCAGGCCTATTTCCTGAAATATGAAATTTACTGAAAATATTAACTGACTTTATCTCGATAAAAGTGTAACATTCTTATCCTGATGTCTGCATCATCACACAAGTATTACTTTTTTTAAATTATTTCAGAGATATAGACAGATTCGTTGTTGCTTGTAATATATAAGCTCCTACTGACTTTAGTCATCCCAACTACTACTGCCTAAAATTTGTATAAGAGTGTAAAAGACATATATAGTTTATTCATGAAATCTATAAAATCACATATAGTATTTAATTCTAATATAATTTCACACCACCATTACCTTATTGTTGCTTCTATGATAACGTTAACCAAACTACAGGTTTGTTTTAAATCGATGTTGATTTATGTGTTTAAAATTATTTACATATCTTTGAAAAGTTTTCTGCATAAACACATGCACACTTTTATACACAGTGACTTCACACTTTGGATAACATCTGCCCAGAATAAATGTTTTAGGTTACACAATTTTCTAATATCCAGGATTAATTTGTTCGCGTTCGTTAAAACCCAAAAAAAATGAAATAGTTGTCTTGAAAATATTTATGAGGTTACATTGCTTATACCAATAAAAATGTAGCATGTTGTTCAAACTAACTTCCCAAGTTATGCAGCAGTGAATTAGTAAGATGAGTATATCAACTATTCCTGAGACTAAGTCGCTAGTAATGGGTAATCATAGAGAATAAACTACTGAATTCTACAAATTCACATTTCATAATAAAAACATAAATTTTAAACTTAATACCGATAAGTTGTTCCCTTGTGCCAGTGCCAGATAATAATTCAGGGTGGTGCGCTGACAAAACAGGTGTACATTTCTAACTTTAATCAAAGATGATCGTTAATTATGAACTATTAATGGAAAAATTAGAAACCTAAAATAATACCAACATCTACAAGTATGCTTGGACAATACGCGCATTTGGGAGGTCCTAGGTTCGAATCCCATTGACCACCACTCTGACCTTGGTTTCTGTGGTCATTAGACCAATACTGGGGTGGTTTCTCTTCTATCACGATTCCCTTTCCCTCATTTCCAGTTCATTCCGTTTCCTTCTCATGCTTCAGGTGTACTTTCCGGTTTCGTGGCGTGAGTTGGTGCCGGACAGATAGCGTAGATGCTTGCTCCAAGAATAGATTATTCTCTGTGGACACCTCAGGTCTGCCTGGTTGCAAGTATCGTTCATCGCCATCTCTGGGCAACTCCAGTAGTGGTTCTGGTCTTAGAGCCAGGAAACATTAGGGACTTCCGTCCATCTCTCGGCCCGTAGTCTCCTGTGGTTTCTTCACTTCATCCCTTCTTTCTATAGAGTGGTCGCCGCAATAGAACTCTGTAAGTCGCAGTGCGCGAAGTGTCCACCTCCGTTGTATACCCTATACTCTATGCTTAGACAATGCTCACATTTATGAGTAACTGTTCACAATCACTAGTTCCTACTTTGGCCGTAACCAATACAAACAGAGGAACGAATATTATGTATCGGAAAAGACATTTTATATAGCGGAGGAAATCTTTTATCAACGTGCATCCTACCAATGCAAAAATAGATAGCCTTTCCAGGAAGAATTCAGGAAGAATGAACCACTTCATATTGTGACGCAGCGGCTATGGCCCAAACGTATCGGGAAGTCGGCGCTGGACAGTCGAAATAAACAACGATAACTAGCGCTCGCGAGCGTAAGCATAGGGCGCGCTATCGGCAGACAACTAGAACCTTCTGGAAGGTTCTTCTCTCTCTCTTCCAGAAAGTGTGTCGAAATAGTTCTAGAACGTTCGAGAACCTTGTGGGAAGATTTCACTGACTATATAAGCGAGCGATCTTTTGGTAGTCAGTGCAAATCGAGTGCGAGTTGAGCTGCGTCGGTCAGTCAGTGAGCGAGCGAGTTGGTGACGGATGTTGTGACGTGCAGCGAGGTTACTGCGGAGCGACGGGTTGTGGAGGTCTTGTGTTCGACTCCCCAATGAGTGAACCGTTCGGAAGAAGTAAAGTGGCGGGAAAATTGAATTAGTTCACCTTAGTGAAGTGAACTTCCAATACAGCTGAACTAGATAATAACTTAGAACAGTGACAGTGAGAGCTGAGAGGAAGTGACAGTTGAAAAACTGGACAAAGTCACAATATTATCGCACTGTGATGTTCCATGTGATACAAATATTGTACGCGTAGGGTTAAAAAGTCTTGGTCTGTGTTATTTAAATGTTCACACTTTCGCTCATAAACGAATAAAAATATTTTGTATGTTAACTGCAGCAATATTGGAGTCATTCAACCTGAAATACCAATATGTAGTTATGAGCAGGTAGAGGGGCTTTAGTAAGCAAAGAGAGCAATCATGTTACCACATGGAGTATAGGCGACATCAGGCACTGTGATGGACGCTTTCCTCCCTTCCCCAACAGACGGTTTCGTTTTGACTGTTGCATTCGCTGCATTGTCGCAACATGTATAAAATATAGACATCAAAATCGTCATCACAATTAGTATCGCTTGTGGCGGAATTTGGTAGGGAAACACTTCAGCACAAATGGCGAAACTATCAGATGTTAACATAGAGCTCATAGGATGTTTAAAACTGGGTCGATTCCGGCTCTTTCTTCTTCGAGGGACTGTTTCGCAGAGATGGCCGCAGCTTTTCTTGTATCTGCAATCATAAGATACAATGCTTCTTATGCTGACAGCCTGCCTTACACTAGGAGCCAGCTGTAAAAAGTTCTACAGCGCTCGCCAGGTTGCGCCCTCTCCGCCAGTACAGTGGCGATAATGTTGGTTCAACGTCATCACCTGACCTGCCCAGTGTGTACTCCGAGCGATCTCTGAAGAGGAAAAAAGACAGTGTATGACTTCTTTCTCGACCAACATCGAAGAAGGACTTGGAGTGAGCTTCGCGTCTGGGAGCGACCGTCTCCACACTTTTTGGCCTATTCTAAATTTGTTATAACATGTATCTTCGGGCGTAAGTAAATTTCAAAATTATTATACAGTGTGGAGCGGCGTATAATATTTCATGGAAGCGAGTTTACATTATATATTTGGCGTGTTAAATTTTGTTTTGCAATGGCAAATATGTTTGAGAAGAACAGAGTTAAATGTAACGTGCTTTAATTGTAATATATTTCTGAGTCAATATATTCAGTACCTTTGGGGCTGTACAGATTCTTGTTCTTATTTAAAGCTTTTTTAAATCCTTAGATTCCTTTAAGTTGTAGTACTAAATAATTATTACTCTGGGGGAATGCCTTACTTCTAATGCATTCTATAATGGGCCCGGCATTTTGTTTTTCTAGTTTTTTTTAAAGTAATTGTGACTTCTATGCATCGACTACTTCTAAATCGGCCTTCCAAGAACGTTACAAAACATAATGTTAAACATCACTGTTATTCAGTGAAACACAAGGAAGATGTGACGTTATTAGAAGGGACGATAAGCAAAGTGGACCTCAGCCTCCTCAGCTCCAAACTTGGATCTCATTTTTCGAGGATCTGCGACATACGCCAATACGAGCGGGTATTGCTTTAAAATTGTACAGCTTTCGAAGTAAAAGAAAAGTCACTGTAACTCAGATTTCTGTATATTAATGTCTTACTTAAATAATGAGGTAACTTTATTGTACACCATCAATAGGCAAACATACAGTTCCTTTTTCCTTCTAATACTCCTTAATCCTTGTCTATTCGAAGTAGGGTGCACTTGCCTTCAACTGTTCATCATATTTGTTTACAGCGAACACTGGACACTGCAAGGTCGTAGTCGCTTTGCCCTTCCCTCGCCACTTCCCTTAGTATTTTCATAACTATGGTTTACTTACTAAACCCCCTTTGCCTAGTTATTAGTTTAGTTACCAACATGCAAATACACATTTGGATGGCGAGGACAAGTCCATTGCTTAAGTCGTGAATATACTATGCTAGTACCGAACGAGTTGGCTCCGCGGTAAAACATTACATTTATGATTAAGATTTATAATTTTTGGTTGAATTAATAATACCAAATATATATTCGCCTACGATAAATTTTTTGGAGAGAGTTAAGATATGAATTTGATATGATTATTTAAAAAATGTTGAGAGAAAATGTTAAATTAGCTCCTCAAATTATAGTGAAAGATTGACTTTTTAATCAATTTGGATTTAATGATGATCCGGTGTGAGACTCGCATTCTGGAGGTTTCGAGCTCGATTTCTGTAGATTTCCCACTCTGCCTTTGGGATTTTTCACGGTTTTTCCTGGTCAATAATTGTAGTAGTTTCTCATCCACCAGTCTTTCTTTCTCATTTACTTTTAATCCCTTTCCTTCTGATGCTTCTGGCGCTCTTCCGGGTTTCTGGAGCGAGGCGGTGCCGGGCAGATGGCGTAGATGCTTGCTCCAAGGAAAAATCATTACCCATTAATATTAGAGAGCTGCCTGGTTGAACGGGCTGTTCATCGCCTTCTCTGGCCAGCTCCAGTAATAGGTCGCGTTTTCGAATATCGGGAACTGTTAGGGACCTCTGTGGCCTATCTGTCTGCAGTCTGTAGCCAGCTTTGTGGTAATTTCATTTCATCCATTTCTCCTGGGCGTGGTAGGCGCAATACATATCACGTAGATCGCAATGCGCGAGGTGTCCCCCCTCCGTTGTATAACCGTTGTTTATAATTTGCTTAAACTCTTGAGAAACGAAAGTGGATCCATTTAACATTTCAAAGCACATTGGTTCAAAACATTTCAAGGAACTATAGAGGTTATTTCGGAAATGGTTAAAGCCACAAACATTTTTATTTCACATGAACTGTATATTCCTGTAGTAATAATTTGTATATTCCTTAATGCTTAGTAGTTATATAACTCATGAAAATGAAGATGACTTGGACCGTTTACGGAAAACTCAAGAAATGTTTTTATTCATAATGCTAATATTTAAACTCAAATATAGCAATCAAAATCAGTTGAACCATTTCTGAGAAAATTATAGAAACAGACATTTTAGGATAAAGGAATACCTTGAAACTTTTCGTCTTGTTAACAAAATGGATATGGGTCTACCTCAAGAGTCTCTTCGAAATTTGTGTTTTCCTCTGACTTTCATTGAACGTAATCTTCACACGACAGATTTGAAATATAAACTGTTAACTACAGTAGTGGAAATCAGTATAAAGGCACTGCGTTTCCTACTGAAAGGAAGTAGGTACATTTGTTAGCCACATTATCTAATTTATTGTGAAAGTAGTAGATGTGAATAATATAAAACTCATGACCGAAATAGTTTTTATCATAAAACGAGTAACAAAATAAGACATTTGCATTTTTTGGATAGAAATTGGTATAAAGGAACCCTCTGTTCTGTTGGTTGTTGCATTGTTAGTACTTTGTAGAACCACCTAAGAAGTATCTTAGGCATTTTTGGTGGGGTTTTTATTTCTTGCATTTACATTTTGGCCCCACTCTTCTGGTATTGCTCTTTTCAGCTCAGATATGGCTGAAATTGCCTTCCATTGCAAAAAAGATACCACAATGGTTTCCCATGGGATTCAAAATTGGGCTACATGCAGATCAGGGCAACACAATATCTGTTTCTTCAAACCACATTTTGGCTATAATGCACAGATGCATTATATTGTTGAAAATTAGACTTTATTCCCCTAGGTTCTCATACATTTGAATCAATTCTATCGCTAGCATCTTAGAGTACATGTTAGTTTATTCTAGTGTTCAGCCAAGCAATGCAAGATTTACCTTCAGCACAGAAGGATTCCCAAATCATAACACCTCTGCCACCAAAATTTCTCCTCGTTCTTATTGGTTGCTCTGTTCTAAGAACATATTGGTAATATTGAAATATATTAGGCCCATCTAAATTACAATTCTTCTTATCACTGCAGATAGCTTTCTCCCATTCAGAGGTCCTTGACATACTTTTTCGTAAAATCTAACAAAGCCTTCTTATGAGTGAGTGTTAGAGCTGGATTATGTAGTTGTTTCTTGAACTGAAGATGTTTCTCATTTGACAAGATTTGTCTTACACATCCGGCAATTACTAGAACTGCAAATCAGCAACATATTGGAAGAATTAAAATTTTGGAACCTTGTTTTGTTTAAAGGTAACTGTTTAGATACCTCAGATAATTTCATACTTTGCACACAGCTTATATTCTTTCTATATTGTGCATCCAATGTAACAAAACTATTAATCATTTAACGACAAAGGTTCAGTTTCTTGGCATCGGGTGACTAAACGTCCCATTTTCTTATGCACACTGATTTTTCCTTTTTAATAACCATTTCCCACATGGCATTTTCACAATAATGGTTTACGCAATACACGTCAAGCAGCCACTAGCGGTGTTTGTTTACTGACTACAGCAGACGTGCATATGCAAACCCTAACACCAGACAGCTCTGACTGCCTTTATACAGATTTCCACCCACTACCACCTGAATCGTTGATTCCTTGTCATACTGTACTACTGGCATCAACTGAGATACCATTTGAATGCATTTGTCAGTGTACTGAATCTCGTACTATTGTAGATATACTGTGTGCAACAATATTCCAACACATGTTCATTTTACTGCAATTATCTATGCCTTTATACTAATTTCCATTACTGCTTATGCCATTAAGCAGGTCTGCTACTATAAACTAAATAACTTTAAAATTTGAAATGGCAATAATGCAAAAATTGGACTGAAGTTTAGAGGTCATAAAGTGAGAAAAAGGAATGTTACAATGGAATACTGATATACAGCAAGTATAGTGACTCTAGGGTCAGACTAGTCCTCCTGGGCGAGTTCCCACACCCATCATCGTTTAAACAGCCGGTAAGACACGGACCATGTACATAAAAATAATGCAAAAACAATATAAGCATACAAACATACATGTTAGGCTTTCACGGCCGCCGTTAATCCAGTGGAGTGTAGCTTCCTGGCTTTTTGACCGTGGTTCAGTTGATGGAAAGTCGGCTAAAGCAGCGATGTGCAGAGCGATGAGCAGATTCTGGAAAACTGGCACTGAGCGGCTAGGCAGGCAGCAGATATGTGTTGGCACAGGTTTGTGACGTTCAGTCCAATATCCTCTAGTGCAATCTATGATTGTAAGACAGCATTAGTTAACCTACATAGATAAAATGTAATTCATGTATGTATGTCACATAGTTTCTCTTTTGTCAAGCTTCTCCATACGTTTTGATTCCATTATCTGGTTTAAAATACAATTTGTTTATACGGCTGTCCCATATTAGGGAAAGTTATAAAATTAAAAAGTAAATACTATTTTTTTGTCTTTAAGTTTAACGTCCTTAATCTGGTAGGTCATATCAGATAATGAATGAAATAATGTTTAAATGAGCCCGGGGTCCATAGATCGTAAAGTTACCCGACACTCGCCTTCTCGGGATAAGGAAACCCCGGAGAAAGCCTTATCCGGATAACTCACCCTAACCGAGATTCAACTTGGGGACCTCTTGAATATGAGGCAGACAAGATACTCCCACACAATAGAGGTAGCATAAATGTTATCAGATTAAACTGATAGCATTATTATTGTTGTTGTTATTTCAGATAACATTTATGGTAGAGATAGAACGGTAGAAAAAAAAAACAATGCTTAAATGGATATCCTTCCGTGACCATATGGGTTATTTTTGCTAGTCCAAAGGTCATTGCTAGCGCACTAGCAGTGGCTGCTCGTGGGCTGCTCTAGCGAGCCTAGGCTGCACATGCCTGAGCTGATGCTTTGCCCGTCGCTTCATTGGTCAACACATAGCTGAATTCCCTTCAAGGGAGCTTGCTTGGCCTATTTACGTTAAAATAAGTTTGTAAAATAATGGCCTTCATCCAATTAAATGTACTATCTCTATTTCGTCCTGCCCTTCTTCAATAACACCGCCGTTGCGTGAGTCTTCTTATCCTGCGGATTGTTAACTAGGCAACCCTGCATTTTACAGACGATGCAAAATGCAGGTGATTCATCAGCCCGCTGATTACGGCTATGGTGGTACTCCTACTCTAGTAGCGCAATGGTTAACGTGCTGGAAAGTCATGGGGAAGTTCGAATTACTTCTGCAATAAATGAGCTTTTTATTTATTTCTGTTCATATTTCGAGAACATCCTAGCAAATCATGATTTCTTTCCGAATACACTAGAAAGTGGATTTGCATAATCTAACAAGTAACAATTTGTGTTTTAATGAAATTCACATAATTAAACTAATTAGCGAAACGACAGTTCCATATCAAATTATCAGTTCTCCTTAAATTGACCAAACATAAACATTTCTTTCAAGTTGCAGTATTTGAACTTGGGACCTTCACTACTGAAAACTAACGCACACACTGTTGCACTACGACTGCAAGTCACTGTACACATAGCGGTGCAAAGCAGTCATTTCGGCCGAAATTGTTACGACGTGATGTAGTGGCAATGTTTATAGTATAGCCTGTACAACGCGGGACACATAACTTCTCAATCCGCAGGCTGAGAAGACTCACCCGGTATATATAGCAAACCCTCTACGTTTGATATTATTCGCGAGATTATGCATAGCTGCTCTGATAGGTATTGTAACGTTTAAAAACGTACTGCGGAATTTTGTCCCGACCCTTATAGAAGGGTATTCCACAACCGCATTACACAGAGGAATATGCTGTCGTAAGCTACATTCCACCTTAATGAAATACATTATGATCAACATAAAATTCCAAATTTCCTTCCCAGGCCACTGCAAAACTGAAATGATAAACACGTGCGCCGTTTATCGTGAACGTAGCGGTTGGCGCAGCAAATGTCCCCCAGTCCGACATCTCTGCCATTCCTTCTAGCCTAACCGTAGACTCACATCACTTCCACTGGCTGACAAGGAAAGAAAATAGACATACTTTTATTTAACGTTCCCAAGTGTTAGCATAATTGAGGTGATCGACATAATAAGGGCACTTAAGAAAAAGTAACGTTTTAAGAAAAATGGAAAATAACTATTTTCTGTTATTTTTCTTATGTGCATTTGTTTAGCATTATGCGATGTTTATTATTAGCTACATTATTTCATTCGGATCAGAATTATTCAGATAAAATAACACTGATATATCTGAAATATTAAAGAAAGAAAAAAAGTTTTAGCCCTTTTTACGCAGACAATTCATATAATGAAATTTAAGAAATAAGAGTGGATTACATTATTTGAAATTCAATTTAATCTTACCTAAATAGAAATCTCTGATGTGTTGCACTCAACATGATTTCCTTTACTCTTGTACAAGCAAATCTTTTAATAGCTGGTTGCTCTGTGGAGCATGTCTTTGCATGTCCAGGACAAAAAAATCTGATGTGTTACACTCACATGACTTTCTCTACTCTTGTACAAACTATTTTTACAAACGCTTATTCTGCATATGCTTCATGTTAATCGAGATAACGAGATGTTAATCTTATTGCTAATTTTCTTGTAGATTGGTAGGCTTTAAGCTATAGTCAAATATTTTAAGAGCTGGTTGCTATGTGGAGTATTCCATTCTCTTTGCATTACCAGGACAAAAAAAATGAATAACGAATTTCTATTTGAGAAAAAGTATAAGTTTTGGAAAATTTAAGGGAATAACAAACAATATCTCGAAAATGGTTCACTCAACAAAAAAACTGTATATGACATACATTGTATATTTTAACGCAATCTACATTTTTTGTGTAGTAAAAGTTTGTCTATCTCTTATGGTTTACCAGTTATGAAAAAGTCGTTCACAATGAAGAATACTTTTGGAGACATTCCCAGAAAATTCGAGATATATATTTCATTTGCCATGAAAATATCCTAAGCATATGATATTTTAATCAAAATCTTTAGAGCCATTTTTGAGAAAATTAAAATTTTCGAAAAATGTTCCACGTAAAGGGTAATCTGGGGTGGGATGATTTTATTGAAAACCTTCCTGTCGCATCTCTGGAAGATACTGAACCTAAATACCGAGTTTGGTGTTTATCCGACTTCGTTTCTGAGTTATGCTGTTCACAGACTGACAGACACACATACAGACACACACATGACATGTTTCCAAAAATGCTTTTTTTGGATTCAGGGGGACTCAAAACATATATTTCCGGTGAAAACTCGGTATCGAATTTTTGGGTGGAATACAATACTTCCCCTACTTACTATACGTAGTAGAGAAAGTAAAAAATGAATTCCCATTTAAGAAAATGTATAAGTATTGGAGAATTTAAACAAAAAACAAGGAATGTCTCGGAAATGGTTCACTCCACAAAAAATAGTATGTTACATTATTGCGTGTTTTAACGAGATCTAATTTTTTTTCGTGTAGTAAAATCTTGTCTATCTCTTACGGTTTACCACTTATGCAAAAGTCATTCAGAGTGTAGAAGACTTTTGAGGACAACCCCATTAAATTCATGATCTACATTTCATTTGGCATGAAAATATTTTAAACATATGTTATTTTAATCAAAATTTTAACAGCCATTTTTGAGAAAATAAGAATTTTCCAAAAATGTTCCATTAAAGTTTAGTCTGGGTGGTGGTATTTTCTTGGAAATCTTCTTGTCGCATCCTTGGAACATACCAAACTCAAATACGAAGTCTGGTATTTATCCGACTTTGCGTTTTTGAGTTATGCTATTCACAGGCCCACACAAACACACACACACACACAAATACTGACAGACGGACAGACACACACACACATGGACCTTTTTCTAAAATGCTGTTTTTATATTCAGTGGCCTCAAAACATGTATTCCCGGTGGAATCTCGATAGTAGAGAACGTAATAGGCATTGATAGGGATTTACATTATAGCTTTATAAAGTGTATTGCAGAATAATATCTTCACACTTTGCTCTTCAGTCTTCCATCCATGAATAGCACATCTTCACTAAAAGATGTATAGAAATTTCTTACATCATCTACTCTCTTTGGTTTACATCTGGGCGAGCAGTTTTTACTTTCTCTACCACGTACATTGTAGGTAGAGAAGGTATTGCATTCCACCCAAACATTCGATACCAAGATTTCACCGGAAATACATGTTTTGAGGCACCTCAATAAAAAATTCCATTTTTAGAAAAATATTCGCGTGTGTGGATGTGTGTTTGTGTGTGTGTCTGTGAACAGCATAATCCAAAACCGAAACGTCGGATAAACACCAGCTTTAAGTTCAGTATCTTCCAAAGATGTGACACGAAGATTTTTAAGAAAATCCCTCAACCGCAAGCTCTTTACATGAAACATTTTTTGAAATTTTTGATTTTATAAAAAAAAGACTAGGGTTTTGATTAAAATACCATATATTAAATATGTTTACATGACAAAGAAAATGCATATCTTGAATTTTCCGGGAATAACTTGTGAAGTCCTCTTCATTCAGAAGGAATATTTTATAATCTTCTATAACTGGTATACGTTAAGTGATAGACGAAAACGTACTATATAAGAAACGTAAACCTCTTTAAAACACGCAATTTATTTCAAATAACTTTCTTTTTGTGGCATGAGCTATTTACGATATAACCGTTATTAATGGTTCCAATTATTCACTACTTTTGTCAAGTCTTTTCAAAGTCCCATTAATTTTCAGGTATTTCTCGCGATGTAATGGAAAGAGAGCGGAATTTTAACGCGAGCATATAGCGTCCAGTTCTTAAACATATGACTGTCGCTATTCCCTTAATACCTATAACGAAATATGTAATGCGGCTATTTCCGGAAATGTTTATCTCGATTAAAATGAAGTAGATAGAAAAACAAATTTTCGTAAAATAATGTTTACACCTACTAATAAGCGACAAGGTAGACAAAGTCATGTGAATGCAACACATTAGATTTTTACTTTCTCTACTATGTATAGTAAGTAGGGGAAGTATTGTATTCCACCCAAAAATTCGATACCGAAGTTTCACCGGAAATACATGTTTTGAGACCCCCTGAATCCAAAAAAAGAATTTTTGGAAACATGTCCGTGTGCGTTTCTGTGTGTGTGTGTCTGTCTGTGAACAGCATAACTCAGAAACGAACAGTCGGATAAACACCAAACTTGGTATTTAGGTTCAGTATCTTCCAGAGATGCGACACGAAGGTTTTCAAGAAAATCCCCCACCCCATATTACCCTTTACATGGAACATTTTTCGAAAATTTTAATTTTCTCAAAAATGGCTCTAACGATTTTGATTAAAATATCATATGTTTAAGATATTTTCATGACAAATAAAATGTATATCTTGAATTTTCTGGGAATGTCTCCAAAAGTATTCTTCATTGTGAACGACTTTTGCATAACTGGTAAACCATAAGAGATAGACAAACGTTTACTACACAAAAATGTAAAATGCATTAAAATACACAATTTGCAAAATACATTTTTTTTGTTGAGTGAACCATTTTCGAGATATTGCTTGTTATTCCCTTAAATTTTTCAATACTTATTTACTCAAATGGGAATTCGTTATTCAGTTTTTGTCTTGGATATGCAAAGAGTATTAATCTGTGGCAAAGAGAATGGTGCTGCACCTAGCAACCAGTTATTAAGATATATGTCGGTGCTTAAAGGCTACTGAATTTCTATATTGCCCTTGCAATTACAAAACAAGGGGAACATAGAAGGCTTTAAGCGATAGTCAAGTATTTTTAGAACTGGTCGCTATGTGTAAATGTAATTCTCTTTGCATGTCAAAAGATCGTTTCTGCAAATGTTTATCTCGATTAATATGAAATAGATGGAGAATAAGAGTTTGTAAAAATAGTTTGTACAAGAGTAGAGAAAGTCATGTGAGTGTAACACATCAGATTTTTTCAATAGTGAGGTTCTGTGTCATGAAAGGAGATTTAGAAATAAGGGAGAGCTAAACATTTCAATTAGCTTAAGGAAAGAACTACCGTTTGCATAGCTATCTTTGAACAGGTGTACCAACACCAGTTTTCAACGTACTTCACTTAAACTTTCATAAAAATATACCAGAACAAAATATCGGGTAAAGCTATGCATTCTGCATAAAAAGGACACCTAGGCCTAGATGTCCATTTTACGTCGACTGCCTCAATTAAATCTTCTAGAACCCGAAGAGATTTGTTTTAAATGATGTAGGAATTTCAAAATTAATAAGGTTTATATTTTCTGGCTGAGATTTCACGCGACCCCAAATAACACAAGCCTTGAAGTTCAAGCCTGTTTTGATTGAAAGGTGTCTAGCTTAAGTATGAATATATTATACGTGTTCGTTTTTGAGTTAAAGTGTTCACGCGCACACACACACTCACACAAATACATACATGCGCGCGATCTTAGACGTGCTCTTAAAATACTTGTTTTGTTCTAAGGGGAAGGAAACGTGCATTTCCATTAAAATCCAGATCGAATTTTTAGGTTGAATATCATACTTCCCCTACCTTACATAAGCATCCGATAGCCAATGGCAGGATCGTAAGTTTGTATAATGAAGGAAGCAGGCTGCATAAACTTCATCCAGAACGGTTTGCCGATATAAAGTCCTTATCAGAATGTGGTAACACGCTATCTTTTGTTTGTTACTTTATAATTTTCTTCTGATATTTTAGTCTCTTTGCGGTTTTCAGTCGCAATATGCCAGAACATTCTGTTTCTAATCAACATATATATCCAGACATCAAGGACACTTTACAGCGACCTCTGTGATGCACTACAATGCACCGTTGGCATCTATCAAAGCAACTTCTTCACTGTCTCTACAGCTCTTGTTGGACTTTGCCTCCTGCACTATTTTCCTCCATTAATATACTGTGACTTACTTTTTCGCCCTCTAACTCCGACGTGCCTAAAGAAAAAGTAAAAAAGTTACCGCTCTTCGTGGTTCAATCGCTCTCCTTCGCCATCACCTCTAGAGCATCCAGTAATGAATTGGTTCAACGATGTTGCACTATACCTAAAATTATAATAATCATCCCTAATTATCACCTTACTTGTATAATTTCATATAAGTCTCTTTCTAATTGTTTAGTTGATGTGCTCCGTCTAATGTGGCAGCCCGTAATTACAGGAATTGTTATTGTTATTTCAACAATAAATGTATACTAACCATCTCCTCTTTGGCCTCCTTTTTTCTGTTTAACATTATTTTGGGTGTCCTATTTTCCCCAATTTTCAGTAACTCTTATTCTTTGTGCCTTTATAAACATAAATTCCTCTCAAAAATTTTCTATCAATCGTTTCATCTGTAATTGTCATGTTCATGTTTCTGTAGCATAGACTACTACTGAGTTTATGAATATTTTATAACTTTTAATTCTTTTAGTTCTGCTAATAAGCTTGTTTTAACCAGTCTTAAATTTGCATAAAATGCTACATTTTCACTTTGAATTCTTTTCCTTACACATTAATTTAAGTTATTATTGTTTACAATAGCTCCTAAATATTTAAATTCTATTACTCCTTCAGACCTTCCCCTCCATTATTTAATCGAAAGTATATTGAAAATAAAAGAGATACCCTCCTCGTCCATATAATCACTTGATTTTCTTTCCTTTTGTTTCTTCTTCATAAAAAAGATATATGTACAATAAATAGCAGAAGGGACAGAAAGTGTAAGTTCCGTTAATGCAATTCACATGTTTTTGTTTTAGTTTAATAATGAATACGTGTCTAAGTCCCATTACCATGTTGCAATTTGACCACTGGAACTTTCGTGTTCTCTTCTTGCATGTGTAATTACCCCACTCCTATCTGTGTTGTTATAATAATAATAATAATAATAATAATAATAATAATAATAATAATAATAATAATAATAATAATAATAATAATACTGTGAAAAGAAGAATGCAAAACTAAAAGAAATCTTTTAGGTCCACAATCATAGGTGAACAATTCAGACTAAGAAGTAAAAATGAAATACAAATATTTACAGACATTAGTAGTGACATGAGAAAATGAAGATTAAAATTTTATGGACATATTAAACAAATGAACTCAAACAGGCTCGCGAAATAAATAATGGAATTCTGCGAAAATAGAAGTAAAGCACAAGTAGATACATGAAACGGATTGGAGAAGTAAAACTTGACTTAAAATTGGCAGGAATTATAAAAAAAGATATCCTCTCAGAGATAACTTAAGAATCAAAGTGCGTAAGGGGCAAGTTGACAAAGAGGACAAACCGAAGAAAAATACTAGAACATGCTGATTGCTCCACACCCTATACAAAGGCCACCAATTGATACCCAACTTTCACTTCGCTTGAAATCTCAAACACCTTGTTGTATCCTCAAGCAAATGTACAATTCTTTACTGGACAAATATAACTAGCACGAAAATTTTCACTTATGGGCATTCAGAAGGAAGAGGATGCCCCATAGTATGTCCTGATCAGATAATGCTCTACAGCTTACCTCATTTCTTTACAATGTTCTCTTCTGAAGCATTCGCCATTAAGGAAGCCCTTCTATATATAACTAATTCATCCACTAAAAGCCACTACACCATCTTCAACTATTCATTAAGTGTACTACTTGACACCCAAAACTCTGAACCAAACCACGCGCTGATCCATGAAATCCAATTGTTAAGTTGCAATAAATAAGACCGATAAAAAGGTATCCTTTGTTTGGACTCTCACATTGGCATAAAAGGTAACGAAACAGCAGATGAAGCTGAAAAAATCTGATGTGTTACACTCACATGACTTTCTCTACTCTTGTACAATCTAATTTTACAAACGCCTATTCTCCATATGCTTCATGTTAATCGAGATATCGAGATGTCAATCTTATTGGTAATTTTCTTGTAGATGCAAGGGAAATATGCTAGCTTTTAAGCGATATTCAAATATTTTAACGCTGGTTGCTATGTGGCGCATTCAATTCTCTTTGCATGTCCAGGACATAAAAAAAATGAATAACGCATTTGAGAAAAAGTATAAGTATTGGAAAATTTAAGGAAATAATAAGCAATATCTCGAAAACGGTTCACTCAACAAAAGAAATGTATATGACATAAGTTGTGTATTTTAACGCGATCTACATTTTTTGTGTAGCAAAATTTTGTCTATCTCTTATGGTTTACCAGTTATGCAAAAGTCGTTCACAATGAAGAATACTTTTGGAGACATTCCCAGAAAATTCGAGATATACATTTCATTTCTCATGACATTACCTTAAACATATGATATTTTCATCAAAATCGTTAGAGCCATTTTTGAGAAAATTAAAATTTTCGAAAAATCTTCCATGTAAAGGGTAGTCTGGGGTGGGGGGATTTTCTTGAAAACCTTCGTGTCGCATCTCTGGAAGATACTGAACCTAAATACCAAGTTTGGTGCTTATCCGATTGTTCGTTTTTGAGTTATGCTGTTCACAGACACACACACACAGACACACACACACACACAGACACACACACAGACACACACACGGACATGTTTCTAAAAATGCTTTTTTTGGATTCAGGAGGTCTCAAAACGTGTATTTCCGGTGAAATCTCGGTATCGAATTTTTGGGTGGAATGCAATACTTCCCCTACTTACTATACGTAGTAGAGAAAGTAAAAAAACAACTTAACATCCCGCCAGTGATTCGTCGATTGCCTCTCCACACCAGGACGTCATCAGTTTCATTAAACACATGTAGATTGAGGCAGTATTTTTAACACTTGAATAATTTCAATTAAATTATATAATATGTAAATTGAATAACAGCCCGCCTTAAAGCAATATGTATGTAATAATTTTTTAAAATGTATGTAACAGTCATTGCATATGCTTATATTATTGTAAACATGTTCAATAATGTTATGTGAATGCATTACGTAATTTAATAATATAAGAGCTGTGAGAATAATAAGTTTAAAGTTGCTAACAATGACGTAACAATGAGTAACCTTGAGAAATAATGAGTTTGAGAGGTCAAATGCTACTAGTCATGATTAGGGCAGCAATAATGCAAATTTTGTGACAGTTTTTAAAAAATAGCCAATCAACAACCAGAAAAAGCTTTAATTAAATGCAGGTATTCTATTGGACTAGGATTAGCCAATCAGGGACTTGAAATGCAGAAGTTTACGGGTTTGGACGGTTGAAATATGTTCAGTTGACTGCAGACCTAGCAACCGGATGGAAGATGCGTTCTCTAGAGAAATATTACGTATTCGTGTGAGACGCGTAAGTATACGCGTTAAACAAAGTGCAAGTATTAAATAAAAGAATCTCACAGCTCTTGATATCAGTGTAGTGCTATTAAATTTGTGTCAAGAATTAATAAAAAAAGAAGTGAATTTAGATTTAAAATCTGTGTAAGCCTACATTCTTGTCGCACCGCGCCCTGATTAAGAGAAACGTGTCTCTAAAGTAATACTGACGCAGCCGAGGCAAACATAAACATAAATACTATCTATAGAAGCTGTTTAATAACAAAGTTAATAAATATTTTTCTAAAAATACATTTTCAAATCGGCTTTACATACGTAGCAGCATATTACGTAACAAACAATCTTCTTCAAATTGACGTCCATGCGTGGTGCTGAGTAAATAAACAAACTCCAACAATAATAAACAACAATAATACCTAATTCAACATGCAAAAATGGAAATTTAAATGCTTACCATCAACAGCAAACTTCATGAAGCTCGTTCGGGCTGCACACAACCTTTTCTGCATTACCGAACTCTCAAAAGAATGAGATTTAATTATCCTCACTTAGAATTGGCCACTCCAAACTAACGCAGTGTTATCTTCTCCAACCTCCAAACTGCACCAGCTGTAACATTCCTCTATCCATTCAGCACATCCTTATAAGTTGTCCAAAGTACAGTAGATGTAGACAAACAAGCCGCATTTCCAATATTTCCAATGCAGTTAACACATCCAACATGCTCAAGAAGACGCTATAGTTTCCAATGGATACAAAATTCTCTGATTTACTGTAAATGTTTGCCTAATTCCATGCTTATGCAATTGTAAATTAATGCATACCATGTATTACATGTGTATATCATAATGTTTTTATGATAACAGGCTGTGATAAGACCATGTAGTCAAAACGATCTTAAATAAACCTTAAAAAAACATGGACAGATGAAAGAAAGAAAGTCCAGAGCCAAAGAATGAGAGAACTATGGATTCAAAGGAAAACAAAGAAACGTCTTTAAGTACTTCGCGTAGTTTTACATGGGCTCATTCCCATGATAAATAAAGAAAGTCCAGAGCCAAAGAATGAGAGAACTATGGATTCAAAGGAAAACAAAGAAACGTCTTTAAGTACTTCGCGTAGTTTTACATGGGCTCATTCCCATGATAAATAATAATAATACACAAAACTCACCGCTGAATATAATTACATTGGCAACACTGCCTTGCTGAAATACTTTGATGCAGCACTGATCACACTATGCCTCGATTGCACTCCTGGTTTGTGGATACTCTTAATGTTTGGTGAAAAAATAGCAGCTTCTTTGTCCTTACTAATTAAATTACGATAACATCCGGTTCACGCCAAGTATTCCTTACCTATGCAAACTGAAGCAATGTTTCGCGAGTCCTATGTTAGAATTACTGGAGGAGGAACGCGGGGATCCTTGAGAATCAGTCTGTTTGAGGTAATAACACTCCCACACACACGCTCCCACTTGTAAGATAACACTTTATACTTCTTTGTTTTATGGCAAATACGAGGGCTGTCCAGAAAAGTAACCTGTGTTTTGAAATAAACATGAAACTGGTATACATACAAAAGTTTTAGTATATACATCTATAAACTACAGCTTTTCTCTATTTTTCTACACAGTCTCCAAACAGATTCAAGCACTTGTCATACCTTTTCAGTCTTTGAAACACCCTCTGCATAAATTCTGCCGCCTGTGAACTAAGCCAACCTGTCACGGCGTTTTAAGCTCATCATTGTCAAAGCGCTGAGCTGCAAGCCACATTTTCATGTACGAGAACAGATGAAAGTCGCTAGGGGCCAAGTCCGGGCGGTACGGGGGATGGTCATAAACGTCCCTTTTGAACTAGGCCAAAAGTTCATTTGTGTTGTTTGCTGTGTAAGGACGAGCGTTGTCATGCAAAAACATGTTAGGTTATAACTAGCAAACACGTAACAGTACGATGCTCTATTTTGCACAGCTAGAAGCGTGCTGATCACTGCGCACGCTGATACCGAAATGGCGGCGCTTGCCCCACTACTTCTCGTGCTATGCATGAACGGAGGTTACTTTCTGGATAGCCTTCGTAGTTTCATAAAATAAGCGAAGCAAAAGATAAACTGAGTACATTTTAATTCATTTTACCTTATTTTCTTATGTTCTTAATCTTCTTTCTTCGGTAATCTGAATGTTACTAATGCCACTGTATCCTTAAGAATGCATTCTCTTCCCTCCGTGAGAACCACGCGCAAAGCAGATGCGCAAGTGGATTGCCTGTGATCAAATTTTACTTTCTCTACTACGAACATTCTTCATTCATTCATTATCTGTTTACCCTCCTCTTATGTAGGACTTACACCCCCCAGGACTTACAGGCGGGTGCCTGGGGTCAGAGGCCCGTCGAGGAGCAGACACTCATGGATCAGACAGAACATCCAGGATGGGTGATCAGCCCGATGCCTGGTATGGGATGAAGGAAGTAGATGAAACGAAATGTAGGTGAAATGGATGAAAGGAAAGGTGATGATGGAGCAGTTGGTGGAATGAATGGCGGGGGAAACCGGAGAACCCGGAGAAAACCCGCCCAGACGCCGCTTCGTCCACCACAAATCCCACATGCAGGTCCCTGGGATTGAACCCGGGCCGCCTAGATGGGAGGCGAGCGGTCTAACCGCTCGGCCACGGCGCCGCCTACTACGAACATAAGTAGGGGAAATACTCGTATTGCATTCCATACCGAGATTTCACCGGAAATATGCTTTGAGGCTCCCTGAATCTAAAAACCGCACGTGCGCGTGTCTGTGTGTCTGTGAACAGCACAACTCAAAAACATTTGACTATCGCTGTTCCCTTTGTATCCATAACGAAATTGTAATGTAGCTATTTCTGCAAAGGTTTATTTGGATAAAAATTTGATAGAAAAATAAGCTTGAGTAAGAATAATTTGTACACCCACTAATAAACGATAGAGGGTAAAGAAAGTCATGTGAATGTACCGCATAGGATTTTTCTACCAGCACTACCTTGGCAATTTTAATATCAATGTTGTATAACACCTCATGAAGAAGTGAGTGGATAGTTCTGTCAAATATGCAAATTAGTGTATGTAATAAAATATAAAGGATGAATAACATCGAAGTAAAACAGGAAGAATATGGAAAAATATAAACCGTGAATTAGAAACTGTTAACATCTTATATTATCATTTTTTAAAATTTGTGATTTTTACTTTCTCTACCACGTACATGGTAGGTAGAAAAGGTATTGCATTCCACCCACAAATTCGATACCGAGATTTCACTGGAAATACATGTTTTGACACCCCTGAATTCAAAAAAAGCATTTACAGAAAAAAAGGTCCATGTGCGTGTCTGTGTATGAGTGTGTCTGAACAGCATAACTTTGGTATTTAGGTTCAGTACCTTCTGAAGATGCGACTCGCAGATTTTCAAGAAAATCCCCCAACCCAAACTACCTTTACATAGAGCATTTTTCTATTTTTTATTTTCTAAAAACCGGATATAACGATTTTGAGATAAAATACCATATATAAATGGTATTTGCATGACAAATAAAATGTATATCTTGAATTTTCTGGGAATAGTCTGTTAAGTCATCTTCTTTTGGAAGAAATTTTGTATAATCTTGTATAACTAGTAAACGTTAAGCCATAGAAGAAAACGTACTAAACAAGAAATCTCTTTAAAGCACACAATATATTTAAAATAACGTTTTTGTCGCATCAGCCATTTCCGAGATATACTTTGTTAATGGTTCGAATTGTTCAAAACTTGGTCGTAAGTCCTGTCAACATTCAGTTGTTTCTCGCGATTGCATGGAAACAGTATTGAATTTTAAAGCAGCGTATAGCGTCCAGTTCTTAAGCATTTGGCTAATGTGTAATGTAGCTATTTCTGCAAAGGTTTATTTGGATTAAAATAAAATAGAAAAATAAACTTTAGTAAGAATAGTTTGTATACCCACTAATAAGCGATAGAGGGTAGAAAAAGTCTTGTGAATCTAACACATCACGTTTTTTTCATTTGGATCATACTATTGTAAGTCGCATTGCGTTACACTCACATGAGTTCCTAGATCCACTATTGTTTATTTTCATATGCTCTCTACATGTTTTAAAACCTTATTTTTCTACCTACTTCATATTAATTGAGATATTCCTTTGTGGAAATAGTTTCATTTCACATTTTGTTGTGTGTACAAGAAGGAGATAAGAAACCGAATCGATAGTCAGATATTTAAATCCCGGGTTGCTATATGCTGGCCTTAAAATTCCATACTGTTTCCATGACATCGCGAGAAATAAGTGAATATCGACGGCACATTAAAAATGACGAAATATTGAAATATTCGAACCAATTACAATGGACGAAGCCAAAAAATAAATATTTGGAGTACACTGTGTGTTTTAGAAAAAACTAAATTGTATCTGTATTATGCTTTTTTCCCTATTCCTTTTGGTTTACCCTTATACAGAATTATACAAAATTCCTTCAGAATGAAGAGGACTACATAGGCTATTCCAGAAAATTCAAGATATACTTTTATTTGTCATATAAATATCTTAAATATATGGTATTTTAATCCAAATCGTTGGTCATTTTGAGAAAATAAAAAATATCGAAAAATGTTCCATATAAAGGGCAGTTTCGGTCAGATTTTGTTTTTTTCTTCAAAATCTCTAAACTCTTTTGGAACTTGTTGAACTTAAACACCAAATTTGACGTATATATATATATTTTTTTATTTTCCCTACAACGTACATAGCAGGTAGCGAAGGTATTGCATTCCACACAAAAATTCAGTATCGAGATTTCATCGGAAATACATGTTTTGAGGCCCTTGAATAAAAAAAACATTTTAGAAAAAGATCTGTGTGTGTGCGTGTGTGTGTGTGTGTGTGTGTGTGTGTGTGTGTTTGTCAGTCAGTCTGTGATCTGTGGACAGCATAACTCAAAACGGAATGTAGGATAAATGCCAAACTTGGTATTTAGGTTCAGCACCTTCCAGAGATGCGACACGAAGATTTTCAAGAAAATTCCCTCACCCGAATGTTCATTTTCTAAAATTTGGCTCAAACAGTTTTGATTAAAATACCATATATTAAAGATATTTACAAGAAAAATAAAATGTATATCTCAAACTTTCTGGGAATAGCCTTTTTTTTTATAAAATCATGCATAACTGGTAAACGTTAAGTGTTGACGAAAACGTACAACACAAAAAACATAGATCTCTTTAAAACACAAATTTATTTCAAATAACTTGTTTTGAGTTATCAGCCATTTTCGATATGCCGTTATTAATGGTTCAATTTGTTCAAAAATATTTCATTGTTTTGAGGCAGTATTTTTAACACTTGAATAATTTCAATTGTATTATATAATATATATATATAATATATATATATATATAAATTCAATAACAGTCCACCTTGAAGCAATATGTATGTAATAATTTTTAAAATGTATGTAACAGTCATTGCATATGCTTATATTATTGTAAACATGTTCAATAATGTTATGTGAATGCATTTATGTAATTTAATAATGTAAGAGCTGTGAGAATAATAAGTTTAAAGTTGATAACAATGAGGTAACAATGAGGTAACCTTGAGGCAATAATGAGTTTGAGAGTTTAAATACTACTAGTCATGATTAGGGCAGCAATAACGTAAATTTTGTGACAGTTTAAAAATAGCCAATCAACAACCAGAAAAAGCTTCAATTAAATGCAGGTATTCTATTGGACTAGGATTGGCCAATCAGAGACTTGAAATACAAAAACGTTAAAAGTTTATATGGTTGAAATATGTTCAGTTGCTGGTAGACCTTGGTAGTGACCGGATGGATGATGTGTTCTCTAAAGAAATATAACGTATTCGTGTGTAACGAAAATTAAATATACGTGATAACAAAGTACAAGTTTTAAATTAAAGAATCTCACAGCTCTTAATATCAGTGTGGTGCTATTTAATTTGTGCCAAGGATTAATAAAAAGAAGTGAATTTAAACTTAAAATCTGTGTAAGCCTACATTCTTGTCGTACCACGCCGTGATTAAGAGAAATATGTCTCTAAAGTAAGACTGACGCAGCCGAGGCAAACATAAAGATAAATACTATCTATAGAAGCAGGTTTAATATCAGAGTTAATATAATAATATTTTTAAACTTGGAGAGCAACAACAAAAATACATCTTCAAATCGGCTTCTCATACGTAACAGTATATTACGTAACAAACAATCTTCTTCAAATTAAAGCCCAAAGCGTGGTACAAACTCCTTCAACTCCAAAAACTTCAAGAGTTAAAATAATAACAACAGAACAACAACTTCAGTTTTCAAGTTCCGTCGACTTTCAGTTCTATCTCGCGATTGCATGGAAAGATTATGGAATTTTAAAGCCAGGATATATCGTCCAGTTCTTAAACATGTGACCATCACTATTCCCTTTGTACTGACGAAACGTGTAACGTAGCTATTTGTGCAGCGGTTTACCTCAATTAAAATGAAGTAGGTAAAAAATTAACTGCCCTAAGAATAATTTGTATACCCAGTAGTAAACTATGGAGGGTATAGAAAGTCATCTGAAACTATTATACAGAATTTTGTTTTTGAGTTATGCTGTCCACAGACACACACATACATAGTACCTTTTTCCAACAATGCTTCCTTTTTTTTGGATTCTAGCGGCTTCAAAACATGTATTTCGGTAAAATCTTGATATCGAAGTTTTGACTGGGATACAATGCCTACTTCCTCTTACTAGGTGGCAGAGAAAGTAACAGTGTTCCAGTTGTTGATTATAAACATTGGTTGAGAAATTTATAATCTGACGCTGGACACAATTTTCTTTCTTTATATTATTATTCAGCATACAGTGCAATGAAATGAATTACAACACACAAAGGAAATAAGCCAAACTTGCGTATTAGAGGGTTAGGTCTAGATTAAGTGCACATAGGCTAAGGGAAGATAGGAAGGGAGTGAATTTGAATAGGTGTCCTCTTTGTGGAGAGACAGATAATAATTTGCATTATATAATTGAATGTGAAGAAACTAAATTATGGAGAGATCAGTTTTTTACCTAAAGAATGTGAGAATGTTAACAAAGAAGTATTAAAAGTTAGGATAATGAAAATACAAAAGGAAAGGGATATAAAAATAATAGGAGAATATATGAGGTGAGTAAGAGAAAAATGGTTTAGAAAAATAAAGCAATATGAATTTGTTATGACCCACCACGCATAAATAACCACGGTGTTAAAATGCATGATGGATAAAAGAAAGAAAAAATAGCAACTCAAAGTAATGTATTAAAATTTGTAAGAATTTTGTATAGCATTATGGAAATAAAATACAACCCCTTTAAAGTTTTGGCAAACATATCACATACACTTCATAGGGTTATAAACAGGTCCGATTGTCTTTTAGTTTGCTGTGTTTTCTATTTTCTGTTAGCTAAATCGTGACCATCTAAAATGATTGGAAACATATATCCGCGGTTTTTGTATTCCTTTGCATGCATTTTCTGTGGAGTAACAGTAATTATTTTTGCTTTCCCTACTACGTATAGTAAGTAGGGTAAGTATTATATTCCACCCAAAAAGTGTTGCGGAAAAAATGTTAAATTGACTCCTACAAATATTGTAAAAAATTGACTTTTTAATCAATTTGAATTTGTGATAATCCTGTAAATAAGGGATATCAATGAATAAATTCTGCAAGTCGATACCGAGATTTCACCGAAAACACATGTTTTGAGACCCCCTGAATAAAAAAAAAAGCATTTTTGGAAGCATCTCCGTGTGTGTGTCTGTGAACAGCATAACTCAGAAACGAACAGTCGGATAAACACCAAACTTGGTATTTAGGTTCAGTATCTTCCAGAGATGCAACATAAAGGTTTTCAAGAAAATGCCCCCACCCCAGATTACCCTTTACATGGAACATTTTTCGGAAATTATAATTTTCTCAAAAATGGCTCCAACGATTTTGATTAAAATATCATATGTTTAAGATATTTTCATGAGAAATGAAATGTATATCTCGAATTTTCTGGGAATGTCTCCAAAAGTATTCTTCATTGTAAACGACTTTTGCATTACTGGTAAACCATAAGAGATAGACAAAATTTTCCTATATAAGAAATGTAGATAGCGTTAAAATACACAATTTATGTCATATACACTTTTTTTGTTGAGTGAACCATTTTCGAGATATTGCTTCTTATTCCCTTAAATTTTGCAATACTTATACTTTTTCTCAAATGGAAATTCGTTATTCATTTTTTTTTTGGTCCTGGTAATGCAAAGAGAATGGAATACTCCACATAGCAACCAGCTCTTAAAATATTTGACTATCGCTTAAAGCCTAGCAATTCCCCTTGCATCTACAAGAAAATT
The DNA here is from genome assembly GCA_030765065.1 of Deroplatys truncata. NCBI lineage: Eukaryota > Metazoa > Arthropoda > Insecta > Mantodea > Mantidae > Deroplatys > Deroplatys truncata. The sequence goes on from CM060979.1 coordinate 93,937,886, forward strand.
AGCAATAAGATTTTAACATCTCAATATCTCGATTAACATGAAGCTTATGGAGAATAAGCGTTTGTAAAAATAGTTCGTGCAAGAGTAGAGAAAGTCATGTGAGTGTAACACATCAAATTTTTTAACTATGGCATTCTCAACGAAAAGTCAAAGCCTTCTTCGCCAACATGTTTTTTGATTTCAACATGTTCCCTTTTAGTCTTTTAGTTATTTCTTCTTCTTCGTATTCTTCTCTGATTCTAATGCTCGTCGTGGGCTTTGACCTCCTGCACTATTTTCCTCCGTTCCTGATCCTCATCTGCCTTACTTTTCCGACTTCTAACGCCGAAATTAAATTAAACTGAGTTTTATTTATGGACGCTCTTTAACTGTTGTGATCCTTAGCGTCCCATTCTACACTGGGCGTGAAAGATCGGAAATTTTGCTCAGGGGTCTCTTTATCAGGCTTGAAGTTCTTTTACGTGCCGTAAATCTGCGACACAAGACCATCGGCTTTACTTCCTTTCCGAAGGAAGCCACGCTAAGGATGTTTACGCCCGAAAAAAATCCATGGCCCTCCGCCGGGTTTGAACCCGCGACATTGGGAACTAGAGGCTAGCATGGTAACCAGTACACCATGGAGGACGACTTCTAACCCGTTTCGATAAATTTGTTAATACATTATTTAGCCATTCCGTCTTGGCCTGCATCCCCCCTTTTGATGTTAAAGGTAAAGGCCGAACAGAGGGGCCCCCGCAAGCGGAGCAGAGTACAGCAAGTAGGCCCTAATGGCCCTTTTTGCTCCTACCTTGAATCCTAGGAGGGAGGGATGAGGGGAGAGTCCCGAAGGCGACCAGATCCGGGCACACCCACAAGCCACAGAACTCCCGGCGGTTCCTCAGAGGCGGGGCACACTCGGAGGCGAGACCTAACTCAGCAGTCCCGCAACGACACCGTGTAGAAACCTCTACAGAGCGCACAGCCACCGCCCAGCCGCAACTCGCCTAACGCCGTCGCTTGGTCCTACAACCCTGAAGCAGATAATAAGGAAGATAGTGGGTACGGGAAATGATAGGCAGGAGAGTCGTGGTAGAAGACGAACCACTCCGGCACTCGCCTGCCGACCCGGGGAAAGTACGAAAAATCCATGGGTCAGAGTGAGCGGTTATCAGGGACCGAACCTAGGAACTTCCGAATGCGATTCGCACACGTTATCGCTGTGCCACCTCGTTCGGTTTTCTGGAATACAAATTCTCTTTTTACATCCTTTTTGGTATGCTACTTCCCGCCATTCTCTGCACATGCTCTAGCCACGTTATTCTTTGTGTCTTTATAAATCTTACAATATCTTGTTTTTCTTTTAGGTTTTCTAATCCTGAGTTATAGCCCGTTCTTTCACACTTTAACTATTCTTCTCAAAATATTTCTTCCAAATTGCCTCAGTTAGATCCACATTTCTGCAGTATAGGTTACTACTGGCCTTTTCAGCGTTTTATAACTTTTAAACTTTTAGTTATTTATGAGATGAAATTAGAAGCTGCGTTATATGAGGCGAATCCAGAAGTTTCCCTATTTTTACTTTCTCTACTACGTACAGTAAGTAGGGGAAGTATTGTATTCCACCCAAAAATTCCATACCGAGATTTCACCGGAAATACATGTTTTGAGACACCCTGAATCCAAAAAAAGCATTTTTGGAAACATGTCCGTGTGTGTGTCCGTGTGTGTGTGTGTCTGTCTGTGAACAGCATAACTCAGAAACGAACAGTCGGATAAACACCAAACTTGGTATTTAGGTTCAGTATCTTCCAAGGATGCGACACGAAGGTTTTCAAGAAAATCCCCCTACCCCAAATTACCCTTTACATGGAAGATTTTTCGAAAATTTTAATTTTCTCAAAAACGGCAGTAACGATTTTGATTAAAATATCATATGTTTAAGATATTTTCATGAAAAATGAAATGTATATCTTGAATTTTCTGGGAATGTCTCGAAAAGTATTCTCCATTGTGAACGACTTTTGCATAACTGGTAAACCATAAGAGATAGACAAAATTTTACTACACAAAAATGTAGCTCGCGTTAAAATACCCAATTTATGTCATATACATTTTTTTTGTTGAGTGAACCATTTTCGAGATATTGCTTGTTATTCTTTTAAATTTTTCAATACTTAATTTCTAAAATGGGAATTCGTTATTCATTTTTTGTCTTCGATATGCAAAGAGTTATAATCTGTGGCAAAGGGAATGGTGCTGCACCTAGCAACCAGCTATTAAGAGATATGTATGTGCTTAAAGGCTACTGTTTTTCTATGTTGCCCTTGTAAATATATATTCCCCTTACATGTATAAGAAAATTAGCAATAAGATAGAGTCTGCAAATGTTTATCTCGATTAACATGAAGTAGATGGAGAATAAGCGTTTGTAAAAATAGTTTGTACAAGAGTAGAGAAAGTCATGTGAGTGTAACACATGAGATTTTTTTTAAAACAAAGAAAACAGTTACATAAAAAGCTTTATTGCCAATAGGTACAGCAATGTTTGAGCTATTTTTCGACATAGTCACCACAAGAACTGAGACACTTGTCATATCGTGAGATCAACTTTTGTATTCCTGTGTCTTAGAAGTCTGCCGCCTGTGAATGGAACCAGCGTGTGGCAGTCGTCTTCAGCTCTTTGTCGTTGTCAAAACGGTGACCGGAGGACAGGCATTTCTTGAGGTGCAAGAAAACATGGAAATCGCTGGAAGTCAAATCAGAACTGTATGGTGGATGATCAAACAGCTCCCAGCCGAACTCCTGCAGAACAGTTGCTGTGCGCCGAGCCGTATGTGGACGAGCATTGCACAACACGTGCAATAAGCATTCCACGCCTCTTGTTTTGAATGGCACGTCGCAATTTTGTTTCGCAGTAATGGTCAGCGTTCACTATTTCACCTCTGGACAGGAAGTCAGAGAGCAGAATGCCCTTCCTGTATCAGAACACTGTGCACAGCACTTTCTGCATCGACAGTCTGTTTTAATTTCGTCTTGACTGGAGATCCACTGTGAGTTCAATGCACTGATTACTGCTTGGTTTCCAGCGTAAAGTGCGAAATCCAAGTCTCATCGCCCGTGACGATCCTGTCGAGGAACTCGTCGTCATCATGATACCGCGGCAAAAATGTCAGTGCTGTTCCTAAGCGTTTCGTTTTCACAAAACCTGACTTTCGGCACCCACCTGGCACACAATTTCCTGAACTGCAGGTGCTTAGTGACAATTTCATGCAACAAGGATCGCGATATATGCGGAAAATGGCTGCTGAGCGAGGTTCTCCACGAAGCGCTGCCACATCAACTCAACAAGGTCATCATTGATGAGGGACGGCCGTCCACTGCGCTCTTCATCATGGACATTTTGACAATCTTCGGAAAACTGCCTACACCAGCGACGCACCATCTGTTTGCTCATGATGTTCGGCCCATAGACCTGACAAAGCTGACGATGAATTTCGATGGTACTATGTTTTGCGCAGTAAGGAACTTATTCACTGACCGAACCTCGCAGGCGGCGGGAGAACGAATAAGAGCTACCATTTCGGACCAATGCTGCCGCGCTACTGGCACCAGGCGGGACCTATACGACCGGCATATGAGTTATACGTCATATATCTGTTAGTCATGCTCAATTTCCCCTGCTAAATACGTTTACTTTGAAGGAAACAAAATCGGGAAACTTACTTTCTGGATGCGCCTCGTAGTACATGTTTGTCTGGAAGAACAGGAGTTTTCAGTGGTGAAAGTATCATCAAAATTAGTTGAGTGGTTTCCAAGATTACTCTACGTAACCCGCATTCTCTTGATAACATTAAAATAGATACGCATTTCTATCATATCATTTCTAACTTATATGCACTAACACCAATGTATGTATTACATTATTATACGAGGGGTATTACAAAAGTAAGGTCCATTTTGCAATAAAGCACTACTAAATATTTTTCGATAGTTTGTTTTTACTTTCTCTACTACGTATAGTAAGAAGGGGAGGTATTGTATTCCACCCAAAATTCGATGTTGAGTTTTTACCGTAAATATATGCTTTAAGCCCCTGAATAGAAAAAGCATTTTTAGAAAAAGGTCCGTTTGTGTGTGAGTGTGAACAGCATAACTAAAAAAGGAAAAGTCGGATGAATAACAAACTTGGTTTGGGTTCAGTACCTTTCAAGGATGCGACACGACATTTTTCAAGAAATTCCCCATCCCATACCACCCTTTACATGGAAAACTTTTCGAAAAATGACTCCTAACGATTTTGATTAAAATACCATATATTAAAAATATTTACATTACAAATAAAATGTAGGTATATCTTGAATTTTCTGGAAATAGACTGTGAAGGCCACTTCAGTTGAAAAAGATTTTGTATAATCTTGCACAACTGCTAACCTTTATGCGCTATACGAAAACTTACTACACAAAATGTAGATCTCTTTTAAACACACAATTTACTCCAAATAAGTTTTTTGTGGCATAAGCCATTTCTGCAATATATGTTATTAATGTTCGAATTGTTCATTACTTGGTCATTCTTTAAAGTCCTATCAACATTCAGTTGTTTCTCGCGATTACATGGAAACAGTGTGGAATTTTAAGGTCAGCGTATAGACTATCAATGTTTCCTTTGAATCTGTAACGAAATGTGTAATGTAACTATTTCTGCAAATGTTTATTTGGGTTACAATTTAGTAGATCGAAAAATAAGATTTAGTAAAAATAGTTTGTAATACTCACTAATGAAAGATAAAAGCTAGAGAAAGTCATATGAATGTATCACAGATTTTTTTTCTAATCCTGCAAACCTTGCATTACCTTTCTAACAGATATCAACGTTTTTCGAGCAGCTGTCCTAGTGTAGTATAAGTTTTTTTAGAACATCACCACAGACTTTCGCCACCAATCCATCTAAGAAACATGTAGCTGTTTCTGGAGTTAAATTTTTCTGTACTGAAAATAAGCTGTGATGTTCTCTGAGGGGACATTTGCGGTACATGGACGAAAACTTCTTGAAGGATATAATGAGTTGTCTGTTTTGGCTAACATCACATTAACTTGCAGATTCATAATTGTTTCCTTTCAGCTACTCTGTAATGAAGATCTGACTTCGGGACCACTAGTTTGAATCCCCCGCCGAAACCAAGATACTACTAACGCAACTTCTTATGCGATGCAAACGTGGGTTCAGAAAAATGCATCTCAGGAACTGTGCGATTGTTCTGTGGACTGGAGCCTAACTTCTATTACGAGGAGCCATTAAAATTTATTCTACAACAGAATGAGAATTTAATTGTGAAAACCGTGTGGAAAGAAAGTTTAAAGCGTATACAATGGATAAAGAATTAACCAAAATATTAACCGTACTTTAAAACATCCCTCGTACTAATATATTAATACTCATAATCGCAGTCCAATTCTTCTGTGATGGAGCAGAGAAGCTCGTCGGACATTGACTCCACCATAGTAAATAAATAAATAAATTAATAATAATATCAGTTTAGGGTATGGATATGTTCTTTTTAACTTGTTGGTGTTTGGCACACATTTGATATGAGAGATATTAGGTTTAGTAAAATGTATTAGTTGTGCTTATCATAACGATAAGATGCTGATATGCGGGATTCTTCTAACGACATTTATGACACTCGCGAAAGTTATATTTTTGTTTGTACACACTTTTTCCATCATGTGTTGCCATATTATGACAGAGCATTGTGCAACGCAAATATAGCAGCATCTAAGAACACAGTCCACTCTTGTCTTCCAATAAACACGCGCGCGCACTCACACACACGGTGACTGTACTGTGTACCTATAAAATCAACTTCTTTTGTTTTGATTGTTTTGTTAATTAGCTAACGTCGACTGCTATGAAAACGTTTACTAAAGAGAAAATACACCCAGATCAGCACATCTTATGCCAATGTGTTTTCTGCTACCCTTTCGGACTTTGTTTTGATTCGTGTGTGCCTTTGTCTAGTGCTGCCACTGTGCTTTCTTTTCTTTTTGTGGTTTTACTGGTAAATTTATCTTCATCTTGTTGGTATTTTCTGAACTCTTTTGATCATGAGTGAGATCACCCGTATCAAAACATTAAGAGCTGCATATGAAAAAAACAAACCATGACCTAAATCATGGGTATACAGCGATGATGTGACGAGGTGTTCCACTTTAAGGAAGATCAATTATGTACGCTACAGCTTTTGGAGTAAATATGATGTAATATTATTAAGTTGACAAATTTTTTTTTACAACTTCAAGCTCGCCAGGGTCCCCTTCAACAGGGGAGTTTACTCATGTATGTGCTTTTAATCTGCTTCGTGAACGAGTTCATGAAACAATTCAACATAGTTTGCTTTGACAAAAGTTAAAATTGAATATGGATACTGGTTGCAGGGATATAAAATTAATGCACATAATGGAGAAAGTCTGTCCAGATCGATCTGAAGAAACCAAATCCTTCATATATTGTGAATAGTGGATATGAAGCCTACCTTGGCTGGGCACCGCCTACGTTAATACCTGTGGTGAAACAACATACTTCAGATATCGTTGTCCTTATCGGAAATTTATGGCTAGAGTCCCACAGAGAGTACGTTTGGCATTAATACATTATTTGTCGCATAATAGTGATAAGATTCTGTCGATATAGCAGGTGAAAATGTGGCATCTCCTGACGCAACAGTGTCAGAGCAGTCTCTCCGGCATTAGACCAACTTGCATCATTTGACTCTCCAGCTCCCTCTTAAGGTTGTCGCCTGAATTTATGAACCCGACCTTGTTATTCTTACAACAGCTTGACCAGGTTATTACAAACAATGACCATACGGTAGTCCCTGACGTCTCAGCGTTACAATCGCCTCTAAACCCACCTGGCAATTTGATTCTCCTGCATCTCTTCCAGCACTGGCCCCTAATGAACAACAGAGCATCCAAAATGGTGGGCGGCGGGGTTGCAACGCGAATTATCAAAAATTGGCTTAAATGATATCTGGCTAAGGTGTAATGAAAATACACACAGTGCCGTGAGAAAAGTCAAAAGACGACTATGCGATATAAATAGGCAGAAAATAGAATCTGAATGTACACATTGATCAACATTGGAGCTACAAAATGAAATAAAAACTAGGTGGGGTAAGGAAACATATATTTTGGAATTGAGTATAAAACAGAGGACTGGAATAGCATGGCTATGGTTGGGAGGGTGGAAAGCTCGCAAGATTGTTGATGATGGCATAAGGATTTGCCCATTATCGGGGAACAAGAAGACTGGACGTATATTTTGGCAGCATGCGTGCAGACGGAGGGTATTAGGAAAAAACTATTACCAGAAGTATTTTTGGCTTCCAACAGACGGAGGACAGCATGCTGGGACTTGATTCTAAACAGCCAAAACTGGCCAAGCTTGGACACATACTTAATGGAAGTACGTGTACTAAGAGATAAGGTGTTTATGTAATTTTTCTTTAAACATATGTGGTGCTTGAGTACTTGTGCGCGACTGTGTGTGTGTGTGTGTGTGTGTGTGTGTGTGAGTGTGTGATACAGAGTGTTTTTTCAATTTTATATGTATGTATATAGTGCGGTGATTATAAAAAAAATAGTTGTTTTCTGGTCGATACTGCAAGTCACGTATACGGTCCAGGTATTTTTCTAGAGAGCATGTACGGTCTTATGACCCATGCGACTGTGTTATGCAATTAATGTAATACTAAATACTTAATAAATACCACCACCACCACTACTACTACTACTACTACTACTACTACTACTACTACTACTACTACTACTACTACTACTACTGTCGGAATGGCATGACCAGCCTCTGCTCTCCACTTCAACAGCATTTCTCTACGGCTTCCGGTTCTTTGCCATGATTTGGAATCTGCCACTGAAGCTAATGCTTAAAGTATAATACAGTAAATTTCTACTGGGATCTAAAAATATTTGCTCTCTTTGAAGAGGTTTGGCATTGCTGGAAATAACAGAAAGACTTTATCCCCGTAAATTGGAATGGTGGATCTTAGTTAAGCAAAGATTCAGCGATTCTTCAAGCGGATTTCTTATTATATATATGTGTGTGTGGAGGGTTACTGAGGGAGTTATACCAACGACACACAGCGAGTAGCTCGCAGAGCACCAAGGCTCACCTATACAAGCTCGCTTCTCCAATTTCAGCTGGAGGAAGTCTTAGGGAGTGAACTGTTTACCATTGGAATTCTATTTGACATGTTGGCACTCAATGAAGATCACTATGCTTGAGGTTTTTAACCAAACGCTGGGTATTTCCACTTTAGATTCTGAACTTTTTCATGGCATATTGGTTTCAGTTCCCAAGTGCGCACACCCCAAAGATATAACAGACCATCGTCACCATTTTAAACTGTGATTACCATTTATTCATGCCCTGCATTACACGCCATTAGTCATCGTTAGTTACAGATCCTAATGTACCTTTTCAGCAACCCATTAGACGAGCTGGGAATTTTCTCACTTTTTTATATCCACTGTGTGATTCTGTTGGTGAACTAGTAGATTGCCTATATTCTTAGATTTTAAGCATGCATTTGATCGTGTCGATCACGATTACCTCCTGTATTCAGTTCATGCTTATTTTTAGACACTGGCTAAAAACTATACTTACAGATTTCTTAGCAACTTCAAAGCCTTCGAGAGCTTAGATGCACTTTCTTTACATTAGAAATGAAAGATACGAGTAATGATGTATTTTATCCTTTTTTGCTTATACGCCTATATAACTATTATCAACATCATAAATATTGTATATGGGCACTAAAAAGAGCTTTATTAAACTGGTCATGTAAGAAATGATAAATCTAGATTTCATTGCGTTCTCATCTTAGACATAAAACGCAGCGCTCGCATACAATTTTACAACTTCCCTCTTGTTCAGGGTAAAAAACAAGCTGGGTAAATTTCCTGTGTGTGCATATACATATGTCTGTGTGCGTGTGCTACCTGCCGTGAAGTTTTCGAAATCTATTTTAAGAATGGAAAGATAGAGTTAGACAACTGAAAAATTCAATGCCATCGTCTGGTTTTGAACCATGGATCACCCGGGTTCCGTCCGGTTGCTCTAACCACTGAGTTACCATGGAAACATGCCGATGCGATATTAAATTCCCCAGCTGATTCGCATTTTTCCCGGTAAACCACAAGGAGATCTCAAATTGAATTGAGATGACATACCCCAATGGCGACTTACAATGCTGTAAGTACTTTAAGTTCCGGGCTATACAGTTTCGATCACTATTAGGTCAATTATTGGAATTAATTGTTCTTCCACACAAGCCTTGTGTTGGACAAGATCGGAAAGGTAGAATCAGACGACTGAAAAATTCATTGCCATCGCTGGGATTATACTATTATTTCAAGAATGTTAGAAAACACTTTTCCCCTAGATACTCAATCTCGACATCAACATTTTGATATCATTACAGTACATTCCTGAGATTCCATTGATTTAGATAACAAATATCAGTAAATTCATAATTTTAATAATTTACTTTCTCTATCACATAGCAGTAGTACATAGTAGGTAGAGAAGGTATTACATTCCACCAAAAAAAAAATCGATATTGAGATTCACCGAAATACATGTTTTGACGGAATAAAAAGAAGCACTTTTAGAAAAAGGTTTTGTGTGTGTGTGTGTGTGTGTGTGTGTGTGTGTGTGTGTGTGTGTGTGTGTCTCCGAACAGCATAAGAAAGTAAGGCAAACGCTATTTAGTATTTAGGTTCAGTACCTCCCAACCACAAACTGTTCCTTACATGGAAGATTTTTCAAAATTTTGGGTTCTTTAAAAAAGGCTCTAACGATTTTGATTAATATACCATATTTTAAAGATATTTACATGACAAATAAAACGTATAACTTGAATTTTCTGGGAATAGCCTGTGAAATGCTGTTCATTCAGAAGGAATTTTGTATAACTAGTAAACGCTGAACGATAGACGAAAACTATCACGCAAAAATATAGATCTCTTTAAAACACACAATTTATTTCAAATAACTTTTTTTGTGATATAAGCTATCTTCGAGATAGTGGTTACTAATGGTTCACATTGTTCAATACTGTTGTTCACAAAAAATGTAGATCTCTATTATACACACAATTTATTTAAAATATGTTTTGTTGTGATATAATCCATTTCGGAGATATCCGTTATTAAAGGTCCGAATTATTCATCTCTTGGTCATTCTCTTAAAAGTACCTTCAACATTCAGTTCTTTCTCGCGATTGCATAGAAACAGTACGGAATTTAAAGGCCAACTTATAGCGCACAGTTCTTAAACATTTGACTATCGCTGATCTCTTTGTATTTATAAGAAATGTGTAATGCAGCTATTTCTGCAAAGGTTTATTTTGTGGATTAAAATTGAAGGCGAAATTATGAAGTCAATAATTATCATAATAATCTGAGAAGGATAGTGATATAAAATAAATAATAAAATATTTAATTTCAGTGTATGTATAAAAAGGAGAAGCATTGGGAAAATTGTTGACTGTTAAAAGTGACAGAAAGGCCAGACAGGCACAGTTTAGCTAATTAGGGACCAGCCCCAGGTATAAAGGGTAAATACCATTGAAGCAAGATTTTCCTGGAAACCATGGGTGCAGTTGCACTGGCCGGGTTGTGAAGGTCATTAGAGGCTTCATGACGCAAAGTTTGAGGAGAGTTTTGAGGGGAGAGAGGGGAAGTTAGGAGTTTTTTCCTCTTTGTAGCGCGATGGTGAAAGTCATTCTGTCCTGAGCGATCGGGGAGAGCGGGACGACATTCTCGTCGAGTTGTGAACATTGGCGGCGAACATGCAAGAGGGTAGAACGTTCAGCTGTAGTTAATAATCTTCGGTCTTGGTAAAGACACAGTAGCATCGTATGCATTTAAAAGTGATCGGCAAACCTTAAGTTTTATTTTAAATGGTGAAAATAGAAGTGTTCCAAGAAAGCGTTCGTGTTTCTCTGTACACATCCACGCATACCCAGAGATTAAGATCTCATGCTCGAGCAGCCGTGGCAAAGTATAAAAAAAAAAAACTAGGAAGAGAAACGCAGCAATCGTGAGGCAAAGGTAGTGCTTCATTGTTGGAGGACGTAGCGTGGCTGCGTCAAAAAATGTAGTAGATAGAAAAATACGCTTGAGGGAGAATAATTTAACACATCAGTATCAGTATTTTTCGCAGTTACTGATATATTACATTTCAACTTACAAATGCATCTCCGCAACCATCGTCGGGAAATTACTTTTCAAGTTTAAAAAGGAAGTTCAAAAGCTCACTAATAAAATAGGAAAAAATAAAAGGAAAAATTCCTGTAAAATTTACCAAGCCATCCACAAACCTTTACATTAAGAAAGTAAATAAGCACCAAAATCATTTGCCCCTTTATTTTGGTCACACTCAGGGGATACGGTGGACACCTATTAAAACCAATGTTATATATTTTAATAATCGAGCGGGATGACTAAGGTGGTAAAAGCTGTGGGAGGTCGTGGGTTCGATCCCCGCGGCATACCTTCCTGATCCATGGGTTTATTCGGGGATTTCCCGGGTCGCTAGGCGAATGCTGGGAAGGATCATTACGTCTCCCCCCGAATTTCCTGTCCCTCCATTTCACCTCCATTCTTATTTTACTTCACCTTTCATCCACTTGGTTTCTTTCGGGTTGCAGGTTCGGTGGGAGGTCTCGGCGTGTGCATGGCAGGGAAATCTGTGGAAATCTTCGTCCCCCGGATTGGGGACGGATCCCCCTGAGATGTGTAAGCCCCACAGGGGGGAGAGAACTCATCCGGGGAGTTTAAATCTATAAATGGTAGGAACCCTGCCCAATGCCTGTCGTGCCTCCTGGTGCAGCCGATCTCTGTCTCCTCTCAGCTCATCCCTCCCTCTCGGGATCGCCCCGGCCGGGGCACAGGCACAAAAGATCTGCTTAGGCTGGGGTGCTAAGTCCCCTCCGCTTAGAATCCTAATCCTATATCTATTAATAAAAATTCCTTAATGAACCGACTTACTACCTTGCTTTATTACCTCTACCTAAGGTAGAGGAAGAATTGCATGGACCCAAAGAATCTAAATTAACATTTTACCGGAAACATGCTTATTGATTTCCAAAAAAAAAAAAATTTAAAGAAGTATTAATTTGTGTGTGTATAATACAAAAACATAAAAGTACCATAAACACAAAATTCCATGCTTTAGTCACACGCTTTTTGATATGGAAGTCGAAGATTTGTGTTGAATTCCCAAAACCTAAACAGTAATTTAAGTAGAACGTTTCTAATAGTCATTTTTTACTTTCTCTACTACGTATAGTAAGTAGGGGAAGTATTGTATTCCACTCAAAAATTCGATACCGAGATTTCACCGGAAATACATGTTTTGAGACCCCCTGAATAAAAAAAAAAGCATTTTTGGAAACATGTCCGTGTGTGTGTCTGTGTGGCTGTGTGTCTGTGAACAGCATAACTCAGAAACGAACAGTCGGATAAACACCAAACTTGGTATTTAGGTTCAGTATCTTCCAGAGATGCGACACGAAGGTTTTCAAGAAAAACCTCCCACCCCAGGTTACATGGAACATTTTTCGAAAATTTTAATTTTCTCAAAAACGGCTCTAACGATGTTGATTAAAATATCATATGTTTAAGATATTTTCATGACAAATGAAATGTATATCTCGAATTTTCTGGGAATATCTCCAAAAGTATTCTTCATTGTGAACGACTTTTACATAACTGGTAAACCATAAGTATTAGACAAAATTTTACTACAAAAATTGTATATCGCGTTAAAATACACAATTTATGTCATATACATTTTGTTGTTGTTGAGTGAACCATTTTCGAGATATTGTTTGTTATTCCCTTAAATTTTCCAATACTTACACTTTTTCTCAAATTCGTTATTCATTTTTTTATGTCCTAGACATGCAAAGAGAATGGAATGCCCCACATAGCAACCAGCTCTTAAAATATTTGACTATCGCTTAAAACCTACCATATTCCCCTTGCATCTACAAGAAAATTAGCAATAAGATTAACATCTCGATTAACATGAAGCATAAGGAGAATAAGCGTTTGTAAAAATAGTTTGTACAAGAGTAGAGAAAGTCATGTGAGTGTAACACATCAGATTTTTTATTTTATAAAATACGGATTTCAAAGGCGTTGATTAAAATAACATAATTTTGAGACATTGGCATAACAAATAAATTGCGTATCTTGAATTTTGTTTAAAGGTACAACACATACATAGAAATTGAGCGAAATCCTTCAAGAAGTCCATTTTTGTTTCACAGGTATACTATTAACAACGAGTCATCTAGTTTAATAAATGGTATTTGATATCTATTGCTGATGATTAGAAATAATTTTACAGAAGTTTTTAAATATGCCTGTGCACAAGACCAGATATCTCTGTAGAATTTCTCGCTTTCTCTACAATTTTAGGCATTCAAAATGTTCTACACGATACAGTTGTTCAATTTCCTCCAAAGTTTGCACAGAAACACGCAAAAATGTAATTATAAAACTATTGGGAGAGATGTTTTTTATCTGTTATCATTTGTGGAATATTAATTAGAATATTCAATTAACACATTAAAATTTCTGATAAATATTGTTTCTCATAAGTTTATAGTATTTTTTCTCAAAACTAAAACATCAATAAAAATATTGCTTCCAACATTTTTTTCTTAAATATTCGTTAATGTCAATATATATTTGTATATGTAGAATTTTAATTTTTTTCATCGTATGGACTACATTAGTTTACCATTTAAATTGGATTAAACAATTAATAAATTGAAAACTATTAGAGATATTGCAATGGAAATGTGTATGCATGCTAATGACTTAATGTGCTACTTGCGTATAAATTTCGAAAACGCATGTTCAAAAATGTAGAATTTAGAAACTTCACTTATGTGTACCTTTAAGTAACCAGTGAAACCCTGAACTATAAAAGGGCCCACTGAAGGGAAAATGTAAAATTGATTAAAATACTCGAATTATGTTCATTAATTTTTTTTCGTGGCATTATCCATTTCGAAGTATTCGTTATCGAAGGTTTAAATTTTCTGATGCTACTTTGATGTGACATATATGTGACACATTTCAAAATGAACAATTCCTCTCCCTCGCATGAACTCGTAACAAATGGTTCAGTGTTGTCACCACATTCCAACTTTAAAAACATTTTTTGGGGGGTGGAGGCAGATATTTACGCATTTAACGCAAAATGAGAGAAAAACGAGCTTTTGTATGAATAATATATTATAATTATGTGTCAGGTTTAGTAATGGGTAGAGAAAGTAGTGTGTTTGTTACACAATGGATCTTGCCCAAGTGCTCCGAGCTTTTTAATGTGGGCCGCAGGCAGTACACCAGACATAAGATTTTGCTGTGCTACAGTGGTCACTAAATTTCTGGTCCCTGCCTTGTGGAAGCAATTTGCAGCAAAGAAAAAGATTTGTTTAATCTGGAGGGACTTCCGGGAAGCCAAAGATAAACCCAAGAGAGCTGTTGTGTAACAGTGAAGAAAGCGTTAATTGCTATTTGGTGAGAACTGTCACCAAGAAAAGCAATGTATAAGATTTACAAAAATTAGTTGGTGTTTTTTTTGAGGTTTTGGCCGCACGAAGTAGGAATGCGTATCGGATTTCGATGAATTTTCTCCATCGGCTTATGTTCTCGTAAGGTTACAAGAAACTCTGCAGCGGAATCAAATCATTATTTAGGTTAAAATGAAGTCGTTCCTGATTCTCTTCGTTATGACCTTTATCGTCGTCCTTCACCCTATCATAAAATGTTATTTTACGTTATTGGTGTTTTCGTGCCGGAGAGTGAACATGTCCAGAGCATCAGTCACGTGATTTTATTGCTTACGGTAACTCAGGGTACAGTTAGTTTTAAATTAGAAGCGGCTTGGACAACTACTGGAAGTTCACCGTGTGGTTACCATGGCAACCTCCCCTCCGCTGTTGCTCTAGCAAATAAGATTCCACCACCCTCCTTTCCCTTCGCCAGCAAGCTGAGCTTTGAGAGGTAGCATGTTGCCTTGTTAGACTAATTATTATTATTATTATTATTATTATTATTATTATTACTCTATTTATTTTATGTTCCTTTAACTACAGGCTGATATCGCGACAGATCTGTTAGAGGATAACTCTTAGATCGATGTGTGGCGGATAGTTAGCCTTCTAGTCTCATCCCTGTAATCACTCTCTTCGTTACTTGTCCACAGAGGCCTTAGTGCATAGCAAATGTGTCTTTTGCTTCATGCCGTGTGGATGGCATTAGGGTGGCGTCCAGTCTATCTGCTTTCATATAGAAAGGCAGCCTTCCAGGTCTCATCCCTGTAGCCATACCATATTGCTTCGTCACGTGCCCACAGAGACCTTAGTGCACAGCAACTGAATCTTCTGTTTCGTGCCGTGCAGATGGCATTAGGGCCCCGTCCAGTCTACCTGCTTTCATGTAGAAAGGCAGCCTTCAAGGTCTCATCCCTGTAACCATGCCATCTTGCTTCGTCAAGTGTACATAGAGACCTTAGTGCATAACAACTGGATCTTCTGCTTCGTGCCGTGCAGATGGCATTAGGTGGCGTCCAGTCTACCTGCTTTAATTATCTGTGAATAGATGGCACAGCATTCGTTATTACCACTCAATTTTTCATTTTTACTATTGTTTTGGACTTAGGTAGAACTTTGGGTTGTGGAATTAAATGTTAGACTATTGTAGCACATGCTTTCACTCTTATTATTAGCTAGCATTCTAATACAACCCAGCAAGACTGTCCTCCCACTTCTCTGCTACGAATGAACTGTCAAAGTTGCCTCTTGTTTAAATGATACTGCAGGCTGTGTAAGATCTATTAGTACATAGTCGACCTGCCGTCGCATGGTTCAGTATTAAGGCCAGTTAATGTCTAAAAATGCGTGCTAGTGACAGAAAAGTCCTCACCACACGATTCAGTTGCTGTAAGGTAGTGCGCATTCTGTTTAATTTTTACAAGTGAAGAGCAATAAACATCGCAACCTGGTATCCTTCAGTTAAAATATTGTTAGCGCCACCTAATTTGAAATATTTGTTGTTTTTTGAACGCAGAAGATCAAGACTACGATCCTAATGATTGAGCTTATTGTTTCAACCCTGAACTTGAAACAAAAAATGAACAAGAAGATGAGGAATGATAGCTTAGAACTTGCTTCGATTTTTTAAAGCAGATAGTGAAAGGTGCAATAAGTTGTCGCGGTATCGTTCGTGTTATCTTATTTGCTGAGCGCCTGTTATTGTATTACTAGTTTGAATTTTGGGTTCTTTGTCCTCCGGCTAGCTATTATTACAAGTCGAGCAAATCTCTTAAACAGGGCGTGTAAACGGAAAGGAGTTGTTACTAAAAGATAGTGGTAAAAGAATTTGTTTTTACACTTTTATTGCCGTCACACTTTATTAATTTCACATAATTACTCTTGATACACGCCTGACTGAAACTGTTATATTTTCGAATGTAACTATAATCACTTATTTGCCGCTCATTATTAATTCTAGTATTTCACATTTTGTAACTAACTTTGCGACGCGAGAGATTCTGCAGAATTGCGCGACGTGTAACGCGTGAATGATTCTGTTGGACTGAGCGACGTGTAACGCGTGAATGATTCTGTTGGACTGAGCGATGTGTAACCCGTGAATGATTCTCTTAAACTGTGCGTTACCCGTCTCTGGTACGGAATTTATACTCCCTCACCCCGATATGCCTAAACATTATAACAGAGCTGCTATTGGTTAATAAAGCGCGTCAACATTAGCGTCTATTTTTATATCCAATCAAAATTACGAACACATATGCTCTAGGAAAGATATTCCCTCCATTTCTAAAGAAAAGCGCGTTACTCTGACGTCATTTGTTTGTCTCTTCTAATTGATAAACAACTCACCCCCTCGCTCATTGTTACCCGCTCCTATTGTCAGTTTCAGTGAGGCCGTGTAAACTTATTTCCTAACAATGCTTATGATTAACAAACGTCCCAAATCATTGTCATACAATAATGTTAATTTACACTACAATAACTCTGGCATTCACAGTGTTGTGATATAAAATACTGCCTCAAAGTAGAAATGATCTCAAGAGAACATGCACAAAGGTCCTAATTATAACCACGTCCTAACACGAACTGCCAAAATACTGCAACATTCTATTCTCTACTTCAAAAGACAAATGCAATGTATAAAGATATACGAGGAAAACTCAACTTTACGGGCAAATTTATGCAACACAAGACGGAAGTAAACTAAAAGATGCGATATGCCTGGGAATAAGAACAATCATTGCATTGTTGTATATTTTAGCAATCTTCAAACCAAATAATAAAAACCTGGATCTATGCTCGTTACAGATGAAATATGTGATATATTCTGATCCTATCAGCGGATACTAATTTATGCTGTGGCTCACAGAACAGATCGGTCTTCTTATAATAGCTCAGCGGTCATGCCAAGGTGAAGAAAAAATCTGACATGTTACATCCACATGGCTATCTTTATCATTTATTAATGAGAATAAAAATGTTATCTTGCTAAAGCTCATTTTTCTGTTTACTTCATTTTCATGGAGATAAACCGTTGCAGAAATAGCTACATTACACATTTCATCATAAACACATAGGGAGTAGCCATAGTCAAGAACTGGACGTTGTATGCTGGCCTGTGTACTCTTTGTATGCAATCGAAACAACTGCATAGCGACAGGACTTGAAAAGAATGACAAAGTAGCGAGCGGGATGGCTCAGGCGGTAACGTCTGTGGCCCGCATTCGGGAGGTCCCGGGTTCAAATCCCGTGAGCCGACCAATCTGAGTCAAGGTAAATACCGGATTGGATATTTAATACCACGACCCAAAGTTTCACTTTAAGTCTAAAACAATAGTAAAAATAAAAAAATAGATGATAATAGCGAATGCCACACATTAGTCCACGAGTTATCACTAACAGATCCAAAAGCGACGTAAAATAAACTATGAATACAAAATATTGAACAATTCGAAACATAATGACTGATATCTCGGAAATACTTATGCCACAAAAACTTATTTGAAATAAATTGTGTATTTCAAAGAGACCTGCTTTTGGGGGGGGGTAGTGCGTTTTGTCTATAGCTTAACGTTTACCAGTTATACAAGTTTTTAGAACATTCCTTCCAAATGAAGAGGACTTGAACACAGTTGTTCACAGAAAATTCAAGATATACTTCTTATTTATTATGTAAATATCTTTAATATATGGTATTTTAATCAAAATCGTTAGTACCAGTTTTGAGAAAATCGAAAACTTCAAAAAGTGTTCCATGTAAAGGGTACCTAAGTACCAAGTTTGGTATTTATACGACTTTTCGTTTTTGAATTTTGCCGTTCACAGACACACACACACACACATTTGTGCATTTTTCTAAAAAAAAACGCTCCTTTTGAATTCAAAGTACCTCAAAACATGTAAATCAGGTGAAATCTCGGTACGGAACATTTGGGTGGAATGCAATACCTTCTCTACCTGCTATGTATGTGACAGCGAAACTAAAAATGTATATGAAAATAAAATGTTCAAGCATTAAAGTGAATATTGTTGTTTTTATTATAAATAATTATTTTTAAATTGTGTTTCTTCAGCTCTACAAAGAAATAAAGTATTGCAAATGACATTAACAACAGACCTAGAATATGTGTTTTGAGGCATATATTTTCCTTCTAATATGAATGAAAGCCATATGTAAATATATATTTACACAAGAATGGCATGTAAATAAACGTAAGCTTAGATACTAAGCCATAAGTTGCTACCATTAATTCCTAACGTTATCATTGTTATACGATGCAATACTTTCATTTGAAAGGTCTTAGTTCAAGTAATATTAAAGATTCTACTCTGGGGGAGCCTGCTCCTTCGTTTACAACAGTAAAATATTGGGTGGTAGAGTTTAAGCGAGGCTGTACGAGCTGCCAAGACGAACATCGCAGTGGTCGATCTAATGAGGTAACCACGCCAGAAATTGTGAGAAAAATCCACAAAATGGTATTGGATGACCGTCGACTGAGTGCGCGAGCTAGCAGACATCGTAAGCATTTCTAAAAGTGCTGTACATCGCATACTGACTGAAAATTTAGACATGAGAAAGCTATGCGCAAGGTGGGTGCCGCGTTTACTTACAATGGAACAAAAGCAGCATCGTGAAGATGTTTCAGTCGAATGTTAGGCGATATTTTGTGCCGATTCATAACCATGGATGAAACATGGGTTCATCACTTCAACCTGAGACGAAGGAACAGTCAAAACACTGGATTAAAATGGGAGAATCGGCTTCAAAGAAGGTGAGACAGTTCCATTTGCAGGAAAGGTTATGGCGTCAGTTTTTTGGAATTTATGTGGAATAATTTTCATTGATTATCTTCAAAAAGGAAAAGCAATCAATGGCGAGTATTATTCAAACTTATTGCAGCATTTGAATGATGAAATCAAGCAAAAACGGCTGCATTTAGTGGCAAAGAAACTTTTGTTACATCAAGACAATGCTTCAGTCCACACATCCATTATCGTCATGGTCAAAATCAATTAGTTAAAAGTTCGAATTGCTTCCTCATGCACCCTATTCACCAGATTTAGCCCTGTGTGATTATTTTCTGTTTCCAAAGTAAAATAAATAGCTTGATGCTAAAAGATTTGCCAATAGTGAAGAGCTGGAGTCTGCAGTTGATGCCTATTTTCAGAGCTCGATAGTTCTCAGTACCTATAAACAGCGTATCGAAGCTATTGAACACCGCTGGGAAAAGTGTATCGAGCTGAAAGGAGACTTCGTAGAGAAATAAAGATGTTTTTTCCCAAAATTTTTGTGTTTTTTTTGTTAGATCGGGTACTTCTGGGACAGCTCTCGTACCTACTAGAATCTGACTTACACGACATTGCACGACTTTTAAAACTCGAATAAATTAATTAATTTCACTAACCTCCGTCGTTCTTTATACAAGTACTACACAATGATCTAGAAGATTTTAATGGTGAATCCTTCCCTTTTCTCCTTATCGTTGTAATTTCTTATAGCCCCGGTTATTCCTAGCAACGGAAGAAAAAGCTCCTAATATTCACGCGAAAGGATGAGAAACATCGGTCTGATTTCCATAGCTTCCCCTTGACAGTCTTTCAAGTTCTGGAAATGCTGCATAGCATATAAGAACCTTTTAGAAGTGGCGGTGGAACAATCATCGGTCGGAAGTGTCGAATAATTGTTTAATAATTACAGCAGATGTCTTTGTGAGGTTATTTAACATAAAAGCTGCAAAGTTTTCACATAATACAGAAATCCTCAACATATAAGTGGTGTTCAAATTTATTCGGCCTTTACCGCCGAAAATGTCATTCGGTTTACATGACTGACGTCATTAATAGACCTGGAGCCCCTTGCCTCAAAGGGGAGGTGCGTAATTGAACCTGCATGCGTTTCCGACTTCGTAAACAGGTTAATGTACTGCGGCGGGGCAGAACTGCTTTTTACTAGGACATTTTGTGCGTTCTTTGCACACGAGATAGAAGTGACCACCAATTACAGAATGTTTATGGTTGAAACACTCTACGCTACAAAAACTATCCAATTATTATTTTAGTTACCTATCAGCATACATGCTGGGATTGCGAGTTTAAGAGACGCAAGCGAAAGACGTTCCAAATGTAAATACTGGAAAGGTACGATACAAATCCCATTTCACTAACATGACCTCGAAACTATTGACATCCACCCCTTCCGCTTATCTTTCGCTAGTCCTTTGGAGGCACTGGTGATCACCTCGCTTCAAAGTTTTGACGTCATGAGCAGACAACCGACTGACGGCAACGGCTAAATAACTCTCAAGATCCCGTAAAACAAAATACAGGTGTAGCTGGTAAATATGGAGATTTCCCACTCCCAGGCCACCAAATTAACCACTTTGAAAAAGACACATAGTCAAGCGATACATGGTCTGCAACCATCGAGAAAAATAAACTACTAAAGATTGAATTCATAGTCGTCGCTTATGTGAAAAGGAAATACATAAGGAATAAGTATTTCCTTCTGATAAGGAAATGCTTATTACCATTTTGTTATACATAGACGGTACTTATAGTCGTCCTCCGTGGTGTAGTGGTTACCTCTAGTTCCCGAGGTCGCGGGTTCAAACCCGGCGAAGGGCGATGGATTTTTTCGGACATAAAAATCCTCAGCATGGCTTCCTTCGGAAGGGAAGTAAAACCGGTGGTCCCGTGTCGTAGATTTACGGCACGTAAAAGAACCTCAAGCCTGATAAAGGGGTCTCTGAGCAAAATTACCGGTCTTCCACGCCCAATATAGAATGGGACGCTAAGAACCACAGCAGTTAAAAGAGCGTCCATAAATAAAACTCAATTTCATTTTAACGGTACTTATATGCTCAGTGCTAAACGTTTACTTATTTCCGAAGCACATGTGGCAACATGGTTCAGCTATTTCACAGCCTCTCGGATGCGCGAAAGAATGTGTAAACGAACATGCAAGTCATCACATAGCCAGCCGCCATTTTCATTTTCGTTGTTGTTTTGTTCGCAACAGCTGTTGAGCACGTGGTAGAAGTTTGCGAGTTTTAAATGATACATTTATTAATTAGTTAACTTTCGTTTAAAATCAAGTAGATTGTAAATTTAGTGAAGGGTTTGTAGTAATAATTATACAGTTACACTAGTTAGGTCAAACATATGCCAAAAGGAAAACATCTCAGCGAGCAGGAAAGAAACCAACTAATTGAGTTGGTGCTCAGATACAAAGACATCATAGAATGCAGGTAATTGGACGCTGTGTGATGTACTGGCCTTAATTGGCATTTACCCGCGGACTGTTTTAAAGATGAAAACCTGACTTCTAGCGTAAAATATTAGTAGCTAGAAGTATTTACAATACGCGCACTGTGTATATGCATGCACGGAAGCAAATCATAAATGCAATTACTACAACATCTAGCAGTAATCAGAAAATCAAAATAACTTACAATGTTTGGGTTTAACAGCGGTTTTACACACGAAATTGGGAAACCTCTGTTCAAGATTTTGATAACCCATTGCGAATTAATGGTAAATAAGTGTGACTTGTTAAGTAATTCATTGCAGTCATAGTGATTATGCAAAATAGGCAATTTTATATAGAATAGCGCTGCGGAGATGTACTTTATGTATTGCAAAAATATTCCGGCACTTTATTTTTAGGATTTTATTAAATGATTCTGAATAAGTGCAGCGGAATATCGTTTTCTAGGGACCTAAGTATTTTGGACAACATAAGTGAGAAAACATCTGAACAGAAAACATATGGATAGTGTTATAGCACTGAGATTCTATACATTATCTTCTCAAGTAAGCTTGTCTCACGTTGCGACTCCATAACCTCTGTTTGTTAAGGTTACGTTGTTTAGCGGAGGCATTACAACAGCGGCTTTGGTACACCGATATCGCTTCTTAAATTCAGTATCCCTATGCGTTTCAAGTGAATTCTGCAAACCACTCAAATTCGGTTGTTAATGCGCAGTACAATTTCGTTATGAAATTCCATTTACTCCATGAAATCGCTATTATCGTTAACCTCCATTGTAGGCAGTTGATATGGCGTCGGCTCTCCTTATTGCATATAAGCAGAAGTTGGAGCTTCCTTATATGAATAAGCATTTCCTTATTCGCCTGAAAGAGTAGCGTGTATGTATTCAACATCGCTGTTTAAGGACTTCCTTGAAATAAGCGACAACTATGAATTCGACCCTAAGTAGTTAATTATAAAATGTTGGTTCACGGATTTCTAATCCTAGCAACTTTCTCTATTTATAAAATTATTTAACATGCCCTACTAAGGAAAGTGATTACAAATAAGTACAAGGGATATGAGTAAAAACTTTTGTACATGAGGATTATTAAAATATTTTGTCATTAGTATTGCATGCGTATCATCAAGAGGAGTACAACCCTTCTACTCCTCTTGCGTATCTTAAGAGGATTCGATTCTCTTTTGTTTTGCTGCGTCTTTGTTTCCTTAGATGCTTAACCTTGTATATGTTGTTTGGGGTGAAATTTCGGCGGCATTTGTCTTATTTTATCTGCATATTCTGTGGAGTAACAACTATTATTTACTCCATGGTAGTCTCAACAAATAATCGAAGCCTTCTTCGCAAGTATGTTCTTTTATAACTTCAATGTGTTTGTGTTCTAGTATATAAACTTTGTGAATCCTTTTATAGTCTTTTAGTAATTTAGTAATTGAAATTAGGTGTTTTGTGCACATTTCGTCAGAAAGAATAGGAATTTTCAATGGTGAAAGAATTATCGTCTGGGTGGTTTTTGAGATTACTCTATATACACACGAATATATATGACACTTATAATTGTCGCAGTAATCTGTTCGTGTTATCTTGTTTGCTGAGCACCTGTTATTGTTTTACTATTTTGAATTTTGGGTTCTTTGTCCTCCGGCTAGCTATTGTTACTCAGTCGAGCAAGTATCCTTAAGCAGGGTGTGTAAACGGAAAGGAGTTGTTACTAAAAGATAACACTGATAAAAGAATTTGTTTTTACACTTTTATTGCCGTCACACTTAATTAAATTCACATCTTTAATCTTGATACACGCCCGACTGAAACTGTTATATTTCCGAACGTAATTACTATCGTAATAGTTGTCGCGTACTTCACAGTTTGTAACTAACTTTACGATTCGAGAGATTCTTCCAAACTGCATTATGTGCACTTCACGACAGATTCTTCAAGACTGCGCGACGTGTACCTCGCGAATGATTCATTAAAACTGCGTGATGTGTACCTCGCGAGAGATTGCTGAGAACTGCGCGATGTGTACCTCGTGAATGATTCTGTAGAACTGCGCGATACTTGCTTTTGGCTCAAGAATTTATTCTCCCTCACCCCGATATGCCTAAACATTATAATAGAGCTGCTATTGGTTAATAAATCGCGCCAACATTAGCGTCTGTTTTGTCAGCCAATCATAATTACTAAAACATATGCTCTAGGGAAGATATTCCCTCCATTTCTAAAGAAAGGCACGCTACCCTGACGTCATTTGTTTGTCTCTTCTAAGTGATAAACAACTCACCCCATCGCTTCATTGTTACCCACTCCTATTGTCAGTTTCAGTGAGGCCGTGTAAACTTATTTCCTAACAATGCTTATAGCTACAAACATCTAAAATCATTGTTATACAATAATGTTAATTTACACTACAATCACTCTGGCATTCACAGTGTTGTGATATAAAATACTGCCTCATAATATTGGTATAGAAGGCTAGTCCAACCCTTCTCTTACGAAATGTAGTTTTATTTTTTCTTTCCCCTTGCCTTCCAATGTCAAGGTCCAATAAGGATGTAATTTTTCTTGTTTGCTTTGATGATTAACTCCTTTAACCGGTTGGGTCATATCAGACGGTGAATGAACGAAATGGTTGAATGGGTCAAACGGGCCCAGGGTACGTTGAGTTTAGATTTACCCGACATCTGTATTCTCAGAATAAGGGAAAATCTAAAAAATCCTTATCCAGATAACTCACTAACCGAATTCGAACTCGGGACCTCTTGAATGTAAGGCAGACACGCTAACCCCATACTGCAGAGGCGAACTATCTGTAGCTTTTGTCTTCAAAGTAGATTGCTACACAAGGGTTAAAGGGATAAAGCTATCTGCACATAAATCACATTTTTCGAATTCCTTCAACTAACTCGCTACACATATGTGTAATACTGTGGTTTGCATGAGGATAGATAATATTAGATTAGTTTCATTCGTTATCTAATCATCATTTTGTTCACATTCATGAGCTGGCATCATCTTTTCAGCAGATTAGATACAACTTCCGTTGTAGTTTGTTTGATTCTCAAGATATTACGTCAATAGATTTCAAATACAGTTTCAAAATAGCAGCCTGATATTAATGTAGTTGGAATGTTTAACGTAATATGAAGTATTACAGTCTTTCCGGCCCGAGAATAAGTCCTCGCATAAACAAACCACTTAGTATCACTCCGTGCTTGACATCTCGTGAACGCATGGAAGAGCCCCCCCCCCCAGCTATTTACTTCGGGAGTTAAAGAAATTGTCATAGTTACCCCTCAATTGGATACTGAGTGTTAAATATATGCTTATATACTTGGTAAACAAACATAATGTTCTAATTCAAGAATGAATTAAGACATTTTATAAAATATGTTTTATTAGAGTTTATTGCAGATAGGGTAGGGGGCACATTGTTTAAGAAAAAGCTATACACATTGAAGCGTATGACACTTGTCACAAAGTCGGCTTCTTTACCTAAATACTGCAAATCGATTCATTTCTTTTATTTTTCCGAATTTTCCATTCCCCGTTCCTTACCTCCCTCGCATTGGAAACAGCATTAACAGATACACCAATTGCTTCCAATGTTAATTTAATGACATCCTTAACAGCAAGGGTATAATAACACGCAAATAAATAGTTGAATGCGTTTAAAACTATCGTTTTTCACCACCCTAAGGGCTTTGCCGCTTTTATGTTTAATTACACTTCTCTGATCTCCTACCCATGATCGCGACATAAACAACACTGCATTAGCACGACCGTTTTTCCCCCAGTAATCAATGCGGAAATACCAATAGCCACATGATCATGATAATAAATAAAAGCTAATTATTTAAGTTATGTTTAAATGAAACAATTATTCAAATACTACGCTTCACAGTCTTTATTATTTGAAGTACAAAAATTGTGTTAATACATTTTCATTCGCTTGGAAGGTGTGCTGCAGCGAAGGCACGTTTGTTAGTTTACACCAGGAAATTTTTTCGGCTGGTTTGAGTATAGGTAAGGAAAAGGTTCTGAAATAAATGTCCTGTTACCACAGAGTTCATTACTACATATTAAGAGATGTTAAAAGATTTATAAATTCGCCTATTACAGTTCATGTGTTGAACTGACGTATAAAATAAAACGCTTCTAAAAATATTTCAAAGATGTATGTACATTGTGATTAATAATTTTTTGACCTTTGTATAGCGTGCTTATTAGCTGTGTTGCCTAGAGTAATACGTGCTTTGGAGAAACAAATTTGTAGTAATCTACAGCCCTGATGTATAGACAACTTCCTTGTTTTAGCCCTCTATCAAAACTGAGAGCTGCCATACGATATGATAGCGGCATTAGTAAAGTCCTCTTGCACAATTAAACCACAGAAGTTGCCCCTCAGAGTAAAATACGATTCTTCAGGACACAACCAAGTGCATCTAAAGCACTTCTTTCTCTGCTTACCCTCCCCGTCGTTAGGGCTTACATACCCGAGGACTTACAAGCTGGTAAGGGTCAGACGCCTGTCAGAGGGCACAGAGTATGGATCAGAGAGAACAGCCACGATGGGTGATCAGTGCGAAGTCTGGTATTTGAGCGAAGAAGGAGATGATATAAAATGGCGGTGAGATGAATGAGAGGACAGGTGATGATGGAACAATTGGTGGAATAAATGGCGGGGGAAACCGGAGAAAACCCTCCCAGACGCGTTTTGTACACCACAAATCCCACATGTGGTTCCCTGGGATTGAACCCGTACTGCGTTAGTGAGAGGCGGGCGGTCTAACCCACGGCATCTAAAGCATCTAAATATATACTATAAAAATCAGAAATACGAGGGTAGTCCCAGAAGTACCCGACCTGGCGTATATATAGCGGTTGTTGTTCAAACAAATAACTTTGGTAGAAAGTACCACACTTATAAAGCTTAAGTTTGAAGTTTGACGATGCTACGTTGTTTAGCAATTGTTTGGCAGCTATTAATAATGAAGTCTCGGCGAATTTGTAAACATGGATAAAACTGGCCATGTCATGTGATACAATACTTTCATTTGAAAGGTCTTAGTCCAACTAATATTAAAGATGAGCTAGATCCTTCTCTGAGGGAGTCTGCGCCTTCGTTTACAACAGTAAAATGTTGGGTGGCAGAGGTTTAAGTGAGGCCGTACGAGCTGCCAAGACGAACATCGCAGTGGTCAACCAAATGAGGTGACCACGCCAGAAATTGTGAAGAAATTCCACAAAATGGTATTGGACGACCATAGCTAAAAGTGCGCGAGCTAGCAACATCGTAGGCAGTTCAAAAAGTGCTGTACATCGCAAACTAAGTGAAAATTTAGACATGAGAAAGCTGTGCGCAAGATGGGTGCCGCGTTTACTCACAATGGAACAAAAGCATTGTCTTGAGGATGTTTCAGTAGAGTGTTTGGCGATGCTTCGCTGCAATAAAGCCGAGATTTTGCGTCGATAGATGAAACATGGTTCCACCACTTCAGCCTGAGACGAAGGAACAGTCAAAACAGTGGATTGAAAGGGAAGAATGGCTCCAAATAAGACGAAGTCAGTTCCATCTGTAGGCAAGGTCATGGCGTCAGTTTTTTCGGATGCGCGTGGGATGACTTTCATTGATTATCTTCAAAAAGGAACAGCAATCAATGGCGAGCATTTGAAAACTTATTGCAGCGTCAAGCAAAAACGGCCGCATAGTTCTGTTTCATCAAGACAATACATCAGTTCACACATCCATTATCGCCATGGCCAAAATCAATGAGTTAAAGTTCGAATTGCTTCCTCGTGCGCCCTATTCGCCAGACTTAGCCCCCTCTGATTATTTTCTGTTTCCAAAGTTGAAGAAATGGCCTGGTGGTAAAAGATTTGCCAACAATGAAGAGGTAGAGTTCGCAGTTGATGGCTATTTTGCAGAACTCGACGGCTCTCACTATAAACAGGGTATTGAAACTATTGAACATCGCTGGGAAAAGTGTATCGAGCTGAAATGAGGCTATGTAGAGAAATAAAGATGTTTTTCCCAAACTTTGTGTGTTTTCTTTGTTAGATCGGTTACTTCTGTGACAGCCCTGTACCATTATAGTAATCTGCATATCATTTACTTTGAAATAGCAGCTTTCAAAACCAAAACTTTATTAGTCAATATACTTAAGTATCTGAAGATTACATTGCTAGCAAATGCTACATCCCAATATTGATTGTTGATGTCTGCTGTAAATCAAGTATACATTTACGAGTATTCCAGAAGAAAACTTATCAGTTAATCTAGGCTTAATGCATTTACACCATGACGAAACACTATAAACGTATTTATTGATATCATGATCAAAACTTGTTGTATAGTGAACAACATGCTGAATCATTCTTAAGCAATAACACACTTACTGAATCACTTCACTAATTGTATCCTTAAATTATCTCTGTTTCGTGTAGTTTGTTTGAAACAAGAGAAATTACGTTTCATTATTTTAACTCTAATATGTTTAAAGTTAAGCAGGTATTCACATCTTCTTTACTTGGGAAGTATAAGAAGACGTGCACAAATTATCCTTTGTCCTCAGGTTTTTAATAATTGTCTCAGGAAAACTAAAGAGAACAGAAAGATTTACGTTTCAATCAGGTTGTGTTTACTTCCTCTTCCACACACCTAGTAGGTCGAGGAAGTAGGTATTGCATTTCACCCCAAAAAATCGATAAATTAAATAAATTAAATTGAGTTTTATTTAAAGACGATCTTTAACTACTATGGTCCTTAGCGTCCCCTTCTATATGGGGCGTGAAAGACCGGTAATTTTGCTCAGAGGCCTCTTTATCAGACTTGAGGTTCTTTTACGTGCCGTAAATCTACGACAAGGGACCACCGACTTTACTTCCCTTTCGAAGGAAGCCATGTTAAAAGTTTTTACACCCGAAAAAATCCATCGCCCTCCGTCGGGTTTGAACCCGCGACCTCGGGAACTAGAGGCTAGCATAATAAAAAAAAGATATCGGATTTCACCGGAAATACTGTTTTGATCATTTAAAAGAAATCTGATGTGTTACACTCACATTACTTACTCCACTCTTGTACAAACCATTTTTACAAACGCTTATTCTCCATATGCTTCAGGTTAATCGAGATATCGAGATGTTAATCTTATTGCTAATTTTCTTGTAGATGTAAAGGAAATTGGTAGGCTTTAAGCGATAATCAAATATTTTAAGAGCTGGTTGCTATGTGGAGTATTCTATTCTCTTTGCATTACCAGGACAAAAAAAATGAATAACGAATACCCATTTGAGAAAAAGTTTAAGTATTGGAAAATTTAAGGGAAAACAAGCAATATCTTGAAAATGTTTCACTCAACAAAAAAATGTATATGACATAGATTGTGTATTTTAACGCGAACTACATTTTTTGTGTAGTAAACTTTTGTCTATCTCTTATGGTTTACCAGTTATGCAAAAGTCGTTCACAATGAAGAACACTTTTGGAAACATTCCCAAAAAATTCAAGATATACATTTTATTTGTCATAAAGTATCTTAAATATACGATATTTTAATCAAAATCGTTAGAGCCATTTTTGAGAAAATTAAAATGTTCGAAAAATGTCCATGTAAAGGGTAATCCGGGGTGGAGGATTTTCTTGAAAACCTTCGTGTCGCATCTCTGGAAGATACTGAACCTAAATACCAAGTTTGGTGTTTATCCGACTGTTCGTTTCTGGGTTATGCTGTTCACAAATAGACAGACACACACACACAGACACACACACACAGACACACACACGGACATATTTCCAAAAATACATTTTTGGGATTCAGGAGGCCTCAAAACATGTATTTCCGGTGAAATCTCGGTATCAAATTTTTGGGTGGAATGCAGTACTTCCTCTACTTACTATACGTAGTAGAGAAAGTAAAAAAGGTTCGTGTGTGTCAGGTGTATATATGAACAACATAACTCTAAAACGAAATGTTCGATAAATCAAAATTTAGTTTTCTTTTTTTTAAAGTTTCTTGTTTTACCCAGTTTATGATACTGTGTTTTTACTGTTTTCGTTACCGCTTATCACCGCAATTACACAACACACATACACACACAAACACCCATGCCCATGGTGGGATTCGAACCCGCGACCCTCAGTTTGGCGGAAAGCCGGAGCTGTACACACCAGCTACCACGTCTACGAGGGCCGCTATTATTTAAATTCCTGTCAAGAAAATTCAACCACATCTAACTAAATGGAAAGATTTTCGTTATTTTTTTATTTTCTAAAAAGGTTTTGATTAAAATACAGTGAGACTGTATCCTCGATTTACGGCACGTAAAAGAACCTCAAGCCTGATAAAGAGGCATCTGAGCAACATTAACGGTATTTCACGTCCAATATACAATGGGATGCTAAGGACCACAGCAGTTAAAGTGCATCTATAAATAAAACTCAATTTATTAATTTTTCCGCGCAGCGTATATTATTATTATTATTATTATTATTATTATTATTATTATTATTATTATTATTATTGTTGTTGTGTGCATGAAGATTATGGAGAGCGTACTGAGGAAAACATGCATAAAATAACCTGAGAGGTAAAGAAATGTTAAAAGGGATGTATAACAATGAAGCCATTGATTTTATTATTGAAGCTCCCGTTGTTGCTTGTGACAATCGCAATCCAAGACTTGGAAACCAGAAAGGCCCTTTTTACCCGCTAAGTAAGACTGGACATTGTGAAAATGAAAGTTCAATGTCCCTTTGCAATTAAAACATAAATTTAAGAATTAACCGATAGGAAATACGAAGTTCGGTAAGCAATAAAAGGTATTGGTTATGACAGTGTTATGTCTTGTTATGACAGTGGGAGTATTCAAAATATAAGCTCATCAGCAGGCCTCAGTTTTTGGTCACGGAATTAGCAGACTGAAGTTGGGAGCGAATAGGGTTGAGTTGATGTCCTAGACCGGTGGGTGGGGTAGTACTTCCAACCTACAGGTAGTTATGTAGCGAGGGTCACTGTGGGCATTCATATTGCTGCTTGGCCCTGGTTAATGCAGTCCCCTTACGTCCGAAGATCCAGTGGATAAAGAACTATAGTTTCATGGTATTTACATATTCATTCATATTTTGTTAGTGTTAATTGCTCTTATTTATACTCCACAGTACTTTGAAATATGTCGAAGAATACGAGTACCAAGCGTTCCCTTCAGGATACACTTATAGAGAAGTTTGGAAAGGAACATTTCCTCGTCAAGAGAAACAACACTACATATTGCAAACGCTGCAAAAAATACATCTTGACAGGCAGATCTCGATACTTTCAGAAACACTGCAATAGCAAAATACACACGAAAAATGTTAAATTCAACAATCTACACAGGTCTTCAACATCACAATTAAAATAGAAAATCAGAAATAATTTTATCGAGATTTGTGTAGTATGTTGATACATACCAACATCCTTTCTACGAGATTGAAAATAAATATTTTAAAGCGTTTCTAGAAAAATATATGGGTTCGTAATTGCACTGCTTCAAAAACTGAATGAGTCAAAATCAGACTTGTTATTGCAAGTATGAACGCAAAATTAAAAAATGTCCTTTTGGTTTTGCAGATATGTGTGCAATTACGGATGTTTTATTGGATTCAAACAATGAATAGAAATCCACAAAAGTTTATTCGTGTGATATCCCATTCTTTCGTTATGCACTTGTCACGTCATGTAACGAAGAACGAAATTTTTCTGGCTATAAACTCATTTTAGGTGAAAATAGGAGATGTTTTTCATTTGATACATTGCGAATGCACCTTGTAATTCGCTGCAATGACATGTAAAGAAGTGTATTGTATTCATTTGCATTATTTGGTTTATTACTTTATGTATTTATTTATTTTAAATATTTATGTATATGGTGCAATGGAGTTGTGAAGAAATCTATTTTGCGATATGTATATTGTTTGCACTTTTTTCTGGAAAATGGCTATTTGAGAATGTTAAAACATGTACAATCATGCAAAACTGTTATGTTAGGCAATCAGTTTACTTACTCGATACGCTGGAAAATGTGACGTTTATTTTGTGCCCTACTGTGACTAGATGTTTACATGTTGAGGCAAGGGCTACCTGCACGCGTTACCTGCCATTTTACTTGAACTAAACAACACAGTGGTTCGTGTGCTCCTAACTTCATGCGTCTCGGAACCCGGAACCGAGGCCTGCTCATCAGATCCTTCCTCTTCCTCTTGTAAGACTTACATCCCCAAGGACTTACAAGCCAAAACCTTGGGCTAGTAGCCCATCGCGGAGCAAGAAAACTCTGGATCATAGAATATTCAGGATGGGTGACCAGACCAATACCTGGTACGGCGGTGAAGTAGGAAATGAAATGTAGTGATGAATGGGATGTTAGGGAAATTCGCGGATCAGATTATCCCATCCAGCATTCGCCTAGCGACCGAGGAAAACCGCGCAAAATGTTTCAGTCAGATTAGTCGGCCCCGGGGGGTTTGAACCAGGGTCCTCCAGAATGCAGGCCACAGAGGATATCGCCTGAGCCACCCCGCAAGGTCACAGTTTATCTCAAATAACTTTTTCTCTGTCATCAGCCATTTCCAAGATATACATTATTATTGATTTGAATGTTTCAATACTTTGCCGTTGTCTTAAAGTGACATCCAATGTTATGGAAAAAGTATAGACTTTCAAGGCCAGTATATATACTGGCAAGCTTTTAAATATCTATCAATTCGGTTTCCTTCATCTCCCTTGTACCTTCCGCAAAATGTGAAATGAAACTATTACTGTAATGGTTTATTTCAATTAACATAAAGTAGATACAAAAATAAACTTTCGTAAAAATAGTCTGCAGAAGCTACATGAAAATAAACTTAGTTTGTAGACGAAGCCATGTGAATGTAACACATAACAATTAAGCTCGTACAGTCAATTATGCACTACTCATTTCATTTCTATGCAGTGTCATATGTTTATTGTGAATCCTTTCAAAGCATTCGTTTATTGAAGCCTGACAAACCTGACGAACTTGGCACTGAGGAGCGATTTCGCTCACTACATCTCTTTCAAAACACACAGTAGTGATGATCAGATGATATTATATTAATATTAATAATAATAATAATAATAATAATAATAATAATAATAATAGATCAATAGATGATACACATCTATATGAGGTTGCAGGAGACAAGTTATAGGAGGAACAAATAAATCAACCTACCTTACAATTGGGGCTATCTGTTTAACAAGTCGAGCTAGGGAGGAGAGGTGAAGAGAGTAGGATAGGATAGAACTAGAAGCGGAAGGGGACTTAGCAACTCGACTTACGCAGATCTATTGTGCCTATGCCCCTCACGGGGCGCCCCCGGGTTGAGAGGAGACAGAGAGCGGTCGGACCAGGAGACACGAAAGGCAGAGGGCAGGGTCCCTACAATTTACATATTTGGACTCTCCGGGTACTGGCTGGTGCAGTCGTGCCCCTCCCCCCTGTGTGCTTACAGATCCCCTGGGGGGCCCGGAACCTGGACACCGCTCACAATCCGGAGGACGAAGGTTTCCTCAAAGCCATGCACATGTCAAGACCTCCCGCCGACACTTGCAACCCTGAAAGAGACCAAGCGGGTGAAAGGTGAAGTGAAATGAGAATGGAGGGAGAGGAAATTCGGAGGATGTAATGATCCTTCCCAGCATTCGTCTGGCGACCCGGGGAAACCCTTAAAAAGGTCGAAAAAGGTCAGGAAGATCGACCACGGGAATCGAACCCACGCCCTCACGAATGCGGGCCACACACGTTACCGCCTGAGCCATCCAGCTCGGTAAAAGAGAATAAATGATAGTCGATTCGAATGATTTGTGAATACTTGGAAGTGTGAGAGCTGCGAAAGATAATCTAATCGAATGAGTTGTAAATATTTTAAGGAATGAGAATGGCAAACGGCAGTCATTTCGAGTGAATTGTTAATCTTATAAAGTTTGAGTACTGTGAATTGTTTGAAATACAAAATCATTTAGAATGAGTGTTTAGTTCACATTTCTTAGGAATGAAGCGGATGGCTCGTTCAATACGTAGACGGACGTCTATCATGAGTTACTGAAGTTCTACCGTGTAACTAGCATGGGGCCCAAATAAACATAGCTGGGGGAGGCCAGAAATAATTATTGGTGATGTAAAATAGGAGTTTCTTATTCTTTTCGAACCGAGCGGGATGGTTCAGGCGGTTACGTCTGCGGCCTGCATTCGGGAGGTTCAGGGATCGATCCCCGGCAACCGCCCACTCTGACCCATGGGTTTTTCGTGGTTTCCCCGCGTCGCCTGGTTCATCTTCTACCACGACTCTCCTGCCTCCCATTTCCTGTATTCATCATCTGTTTCAGGGCTATAGGACCAGGCGACGGTGTTCAGAGAGTTGCGGCTGGGCGGTGGCTTGCGCTCTGTAAAGGTTTCTTCCCTGGCATCGCTGCGGTACCGCTCAGTTAGGTCTCTCCTCAGTATGGTGCTCCGTTCCCGTGGACCCTGGAGGTTGGTGGCTTGTGGGCAGGGACCATTCGGTGTCGGATGTGTTCTATCTGGAAACGTTAGGGACTCCGCCCATGCTTGCCCCCGTCAGCATCCGAATCTGGCCGCCCTTCGGGTTTCTCCCCTAATCTCTCTCCCAGGGGTCACGTTGTGGAAGCACAATAGCCCGACTGGCCCCGGTGCCGGGGACCGCTCCGTGATATGTACCTTTGTTCTTTTCGAGTAGCAACAATTATCTATATCTATAGTATCGTTATAGAAAGAGAAATACTATGTGTGTGGGGGGGGGTATGTAAGCTAATCTCAAAACCCACAAAACAATTTTGATAATTCTTTCACTATTGAAAAGCCCCATTCTTCCAAATAGTCACATATTCATATCACCCGAGTTTCAGTTCCATTCACTGAATATGGATATTAGAGGCTACTTTACCACTTAAATGGTAGATTGTAATGACATCAAGCCCAAAGGGATAAATGAGGAGGCTTAAAATATTTTGAAATTGAGTTACTTCAGGGAAGGATTCAGGGGGATTATGTATCGCTCACATCGCCACACTTCCCTCACATTTTACTGCAGTTTTATCAAGTAATATTTGGTATAATTTTGACAAATTGGGTACATTTGGCTTCTAGAAACGGACAAAATAATAAGCTACCCTTACATTCTATCCCTAACATGCAACCAACATTATTTGCCTCTTCGAAACTTCGTACGCTAGCACTATAGGACCAAACGAACATTGTAAGCTACCTTACAATTCTAAGAGGCTACTCCTACCCTATTTTCTACCCCTATGTAGAAATCTGCTGTTTAAACCATATGGCCAAAATAGTGACCATATAGAAAAAAAAAACTTTACTGTAAAAAACTTTACTGTTTGGTCAACCAGGGCACAAATTTGTGCACTTGAACTATAGGACTTGACGAAAATTACTGGATATACCATACAACATTCAAAAGCTATCCATGCTCATATTTTTAACCCCCTAGAAAACGATTAACATTTCACTACTAATCAATAATTCTTAATATTTATAATACAATAATTAAAACTGTACAAATTTCACTATTTGGCCAATCTGGACAAAACTTTAGACATTTGCGCTTTAGGTACAAGTACAAATTACAGGCTGCTTAAGACTTTAAAAAATCATCCCTATCCTTATTTTCAAAATCTTACTTATAGGATGTACCAATACAATCTCGGATAAGACAGCTAGTTAATATTATAAAGAGAGAAAATGTATGTGTCTATGCAGGGTAACCTCAAAAACCACTCAGCCGGTTTTGAGAATTCTTATACCATTACAAAGTCTGATTTGTTCTGACGGGCATGGGGCTATAAAGTCATTTTTAATTTCATTTCATAAATTATTAAAATATTAAAAAGTATTTACAAAGTCCTTGTACAAATTAAATGAGTTTTATTTATGGACTCTCTTGAACTACTATGGTTCTTAGTGTCCCATTCTATATTGAGCGTGAAAGATCGGTTAATTTTGCTCAGAGCTCTCTTTATCAGGCTTGAGGTTCTTTTACATGCCGTAGCTCTACAACACAGGACCACCGGTTTACTTCCCTTCCGAAGAAAGCCATGCTAGGATTTTTACGCCCGAAAAGAATCCATCGACTTACGCCGGGTTTGAACCCGCCACCTCGGGAATCATGGTAACCACTACACCACGGAGAATGACAGTCATTGTACGTGAATACGAACAAAGCCATTGGAGTCATAAAAGAAACATGCCTACGAATAAAACCATGACTTTTAGTTGAGAATGCCATGGAGTAGAAAACAGTTATTGTTACTCCACAGAATAAGCATTTAAAATAAGAAAAATGCTGTGAATATTTCATTCCAAGCACCTATCTAGACAGTCGCAATTTAGCAATTAAGACACGACAATAAAAAGTAGATCAAATTGTTTATAACACTGCGACACGCATGCGATATAATATACTTTAACAATCCTCATGGAAAGAGGTTTTGCTTTATTTCCTCTATACTTAATGATTAGGCCTCGGTTTTGGGTCACGGAATTAGCAGACTGAAGTTGGGAGCGAACGGGGTTGAGTTGATGTCCTAGCCCGGTGGGTGGGCTAGCACTTCCAACCTACAGGTAGTTCCATAGCGAAGGTCGCTGTGGACATTCATATTGCTGCTTGGCCCTGGTTAATGCAGTCCCCTTACGTACTCGAGATCCAGTGAGTAAAGAACTATAGTTTAATGGTATTTACATATTCATTGATATTTTGTTAGTGTTAATTGCTCTTATTTATACTCCACAGTACTTTGAAACATGTCGAAGAGTACGAGTATCAAGCGTTCCCTTCAGGATACACTTATAGAGAAGTTTGGAAAACATTTCCTCATCAAAGGAAGTAACACTGCATATTGCAAATGCTGCAAAAATACATCTTGACAGACAGATCTCGATTCTTTCAAAAACATTGCAATAGCAAAATACACACGAAAAATGGTAAATTCAACAATCTACAGAGGTCTTCAACATCACAATCAAAATAGAAAATCAGAAAGAATTTTATCGAGATTTGTGTAGCATGTTGGTACATACCAATATCCGTTTCATCGAGATCGAAAATAAATATATAAAAGCGTTTGTAGAAAAATATATGGGTTCGTAATTGCACTGCTTCAAAAACTGAATGAGTCAAAATCAGACTTGTTATTGCAAGTATGAACGCCAAATTAAAAAAAAATGTCCTTTTGGTTTTGCAGATATGTATGCCATTAAGGACGGTTTATTGATTCAAACAATAAATACAATACAATACAAATCCCATTCTTTCGTTATGCACCTGCCACGTCATGTAACGAAGAACGAAGTTTTTCTAGCTATAAACTCATTTTAGGTGAAAATAGGAGATGTTTTTATTTGATACATTACGAATGCAGCTTGTAATTCGCTGCAATAACACGTTAAGAAGTGTATTGTATTCATTTGCATTATTTGGGTTATTACTTTATGTATTTATTTATTTTAAATATCATGTATATGGTGCAATGAAGTTGCGAAGAAATCCATTTTTTGATATGTATATTGTTTGCCATTCTTTTCTGTGGTGGAAAATGGCTATTTGAGAATGTTAAAACAGGTACAGTCATGCAAAACTGTTATGTTAGGAAATTAGTTTCCGTACTCGATACGCACTGGAAAATGTGACGTTTATTTTGTGCCCTACTGTGACTAGATGTCGAGGCAAGGGCTACCTGCACGCTTTATTTGCCATCCCACTCGAACTAAACAACACAGTGGTTCGTGTGCACCTAACTTCATGCGTCTGGAAACCCTGAACCAAGGCCTGTTAATGATGTAATCAACTTCGTTAGCAGAGTATACTAAATAATTGTATAAACAGAGAAAATTGCTAACACTAGAAATCAGTGAACTGATATTTACTAATTGACAACGGGAAGATTGCTTTTCTCGATGGTCGCAGACTATATGTATTTTCTAAAGAGGTTAGCTTGGCGGCCTGCGGGTACGGAATCTACATATTCACCAGCTTCAGCTCTGTTTCGTTGTATATGCTAAGAGTTTCTGTAATATGTAAAAAAAGTGGAGATTTTATGTTATGGTGCCAAAGAGGAGGCACAAAGTTTGCTGGACCATTCAATGATTGTTTCACCACCAAAGGGTACATGCAGAATTTTCAGAACTTGGAAGACATCGGGGGGTAGTTAAAGCATTCAAACTTTCTGTCGATGTTTCGTGTCTCTTAGCGTGAACATTGGGGATTTTCCATACGTTATTAAACATAGTCGAGGCTATACGAAATTACTACCGAGGGGTAAAGGGAAAGATACACAATAAAGGACGGGTGAGGTAAATGAAATAAATTAAATCATCATTCGAGTTTAGAAAGTTGATCGTGAAACATCGGGTAGCCAGGTAGTTTTATATAAAATAATTAGTAATATGTTTGAAATTTGTGCTACACCTGTAAACGTTGATGATATTATATTAAGCTTTTAATCTCATAATTACCTCCTACTCTAATTGCAAAGTTTCCTTTAGAGATACGAGTAATTTAACTTGCTACAAATACTTGGTAGTTGTTTTCATCTTATCTTCCGAAATCAAGGCTTAAGAATAACTTTTCTCCTTTTTTACTTTCTCTGCTACGTATAGTAAGTGGGAGAAGTATTGCATTCCAGCCTAAAATTCGATATCGCTATTTCACCCGGAAATACATGTTTTGAGATCCCCTGAATAAAAAAATCTGATGTGTTACACTCACATGACTTTCTCTACTCTTGTACAATCTATTTTTACAAACACCTATTCTCCATATGCTTTATGTTAATCGAGATATCGAGATGTCAAACTTATTGCTAATTTTCTTGTAGATGCAAGGGGAATATGGTAGCTTTTAAGCGATGGTCAAATATTTTAACGCTGGTTGCTATGCGGCGCATTCCATTCTCTTTGCAAGTCCAGGACATAAAAAAAAATCTGATGTGTTACACTCACATGACTTTCTCTACTCTTGTACAATCTAATTTTATAAACGCTTATTCTCCATATGCTTCATGTTAATCGAGATATCGAGATGTCAATCTTATTGGTAATATTCATGTAGATGCAAGGGGAATATGGTAGCTTTTAAGCGATAGTCAAATATTTTATCGCTGGTTGCTATGTGGTGCATTCCATTCTCTTTGCATGTCCAGGACAAAAAAAATGAACAACGAATTTGAGAAAAGTATAAGTATTGGAAAATTTAAGGAAATAACAAGCAATATCTCGAAAACGGTTCACTCAACAAAAGAAATGTATATGACATAAGTTGTGTATTTTAACCCGATCTACATTTTTTGTGTAGTAATATTTTGTCTATCTCTTACGGTTTACCAGTTATGCAAAAGTCGTTCACAATGGAGAATACTTTTGGAGACAATCCCAGAAAATTCGAGATATACATTTCATTTCTCATGACATTATCTTAAACATATGATATTTTCATCAAAATCGTTAGAGCCATTTTTGAGAAAATTAAAATTTTCGAAAAATGTTCCATGTAAAGGGTAGTCTGGGGTGGAGGGATTTTCTTGAAAACCTTCGTGTCGCATCTCTGGAAGATACTGAACCTAAATACCAAGTTTGGTGCTTATCCGACTGTTCGTTTTTGAGTTATGCTGTTCACAGACACACACACAGACACACACACACACACACACACACAGACACACACACACACACAGACACACACACGGACATGTTTCTCTACGTAGTAGAGAAAGTAAAAACATTTTTAGAAAAAGGTCCGTGTATGTGTCTGTGAACAGCATAGGTCAAACCCGAAAAGTCGGATAAATACTACACTTGGTATTAAGGTTCAGCATCCTTCTAAGATGCGACACGCAGATTTTCAAGAAAATCCCCCCACCCAGACTACCCTTTACATGGAACATTTTTTGAAAATTTTGATTTTCTCAAAAATGGATCTAACGATTTTGATTAAAATATAATATGTTGAAGATACTTTCATGAGAAATGAAATTATATCTTGAATTTTCTGGGAATGTCCCCAAAAGACGTGTTCATTCTGAATGAATTTTGCATAATTAGTAAACCGTAAGAGATGGACAAAATTTTTCTACGAAAAAAATGTAGATCTTGTTAAACACACAATTTATGTCATATACATTTTTGTTGTCAAGTGAACCATTTCCGAGATATTCCTTATTATTTGTTTGAATTTTCCAATATACTTTTTCTCAAATGGGAATTCGTTATTCTTTATTTATTTATTATTTTTGTATATCCTGGACATGCAAACACAACGGAATGCTTCGCATAGCAACCCATTCTTAAAAGATTTGACTACCACTTAAAGCTTATCATATTCTCTTTTTACCTCTCAATACGTAGTTTCTGCAAACTTTTATATCGATTAACATGAAGTATATGGAGAATAAGCGTTTGTAAAAGTAGTTGGTACAAGAGTAGAGAAAGTCATGTTTCTTCGATAACTAATTTTGCACTCCGAAAGGCATTTAGTTAAAGAAAGCCCTATAACATGTTTTCAATGCTCTGAGTAGAGTTCAGGACCTCGATGCTATCAGTGAAGGGTATGCTAATGTGATGTTGCGGAAACAGTGCGATCGCACAATAGAGCTTTTAGTATTGCGACAATCTTCAGGTTAGGGGTCAATTTATTTCGAGTTTTAAGTGCCATGACCATTTACTTGCGACATGGAAATCTAAATCTGTTCCTCCAGAGTTGTCGTACTAGTGTGCAACAAGTACATGTTCCTTAGACCCAACAGGCCTTACTACATGAACCGCTGTGATTGTTTGACGCAACAAATATTAATAATAATCGTTAGGTTTATTTAACTACGCTAAACCTCCAGGGTCATAAGAACTTCACTGAATGGGCCGGAATTTTACATCGCACGTATTTTAACATATGCCACTAAAACTATTGATATCAAGCTGTGCATTTAAGCACACATAGACACGAAGCTCAATTACGAAGAAAGACGATATAGTATCACCACAGTATTTTATTA
Organism: Deroplatys truncata; assembly: GCA_030765065.1. Taxonomy (NCBI): domain Eukaryota; kingdom Metazoa; phylum Arthropoda; class Insecta; order Mantodea; family Mantidae; genus Deroplatys; species Deroplatys truncata. The sequence continues at coordinate 93,978,863 of CM060979.1, forward strand.
TTGGGAATATTCTGTTCGATCTTTAAATACAATTTAGAGAGTTTATTCCTGAAATTGAAAACTCAATTTTTATCGCTAATGCCATCTGTTTTAACGTTAGATCTTTGAGAGAGTATAGAATATGCATGCATGGGTGCTTTTTTTAATCTCTGTGAAAACTGAAGATGAGCAGGCTGTCAGTGCTCGTTTTCTTATTGGTTTGAAGCAATTTTGTCATAACTTTTTTTTGTTCTCGATTTATTTTACGTCGCTTTAACTATGTGATCATATCGCGACGGATATGTTAGGAAATACCTCGTGGCTCGGTGTATGGCGGACAGTATTTAGCCTTCTAGGTCTCATGTTGCACCACATCTCTTGCGTCGTCACACGTCCACAGATGCCTTAGTGCTAGGCAACTGCACCTCTACTTCTGTGACGGCCAGATGACAGTTTCGACACGCATTCACAGGGACATGTGCTAGGTAATGTATCTCTGCTTCTACATGTGCTGGCAGGTGGTATTAGGATACCGTCCAGTTTACTTGCTTTCTTTATCTGTGGATAGATGGCAGAGCTTTCGCTATCACCATGTATTTTCATTTTTACTTTCTCTACTACGTATAGTAAGAAGTTTTGCATTCCACTAAAAAATTCGATACCGAAATTTCACGTTTTGATTTCCGCTGAATTTAAAAAATCCACTTTTAGAAAAAGGTCCGTGTGTGTCAGTGAACAACTAACTCAAAAACGAAAAGTTGGATAAGTACCAAACTTGGCATTTAAATTCAGTATCCTTCAAAGATGCGACACGAAGATTTTCAAGAAAATCCCCTACCCCATACTACCCTTTACAAGGAACATTTTTAGAAAATTTTGATTCTCTCAAAAATGTCTCTAATGATTTTGATTAAAATATCATATATTTTAGGGATTTTCATGACAAATAAAAGGTACATCTTGAATTTTCTGGGAATGTCCCCAAAAGTTTTCTTTCTGAATAGATTTTGCATAACTGGTAAACCGCAAGAGATAGACAAGCATTTTCTACACAAAAATATAGAGCTCGTTAAAACACACAATTTATATCCTATGCATTTTTTGTGGAATGTATACCATTTCCGAGATATTCCTTGTTATTTGTTTGAATTATCCAATACTTTTTCTCAAATGGTTTTTTTTATGCACTGGACATGCAAAGAGAATGGAATGCTCCACATAGCAACCAGCTCTTCAAAATTTTGACTATCGCTTAAAGCCTGCCATATTCCCCTTGTAGCTACAAGAAAATTAGCAATAAGGTAATTTTGCAAATGTTTATCTTGATTAACATGAAGTAGATGGAGAGTAAGCGTTTGTAAAAAAGTTTGTACAAGGGAAGAGAAAGTCATGTGAGTGTAACAGCTCAGATTTTTACTATTGTTTTAAACTAAAGTGGAAGTTTGGTTCGTGGTATTTAAATACAATCCGGTATTTACTTTGGCGACTGAGGGAAGCTACGATAAAATCCGACCAGGCAGATTTCGACCCACGGGATTTGAACCAGAGACCTCCCGAATGAAGGCCACATAAGTTACCGCCTGAGCCATCCCGCTTGATCTGGAGATTTTGTTATATCTCGTTACAACATAACATAAGACTTTTCAATGCAATAAACAGAACCAGGGCTCTGATGAAATTTCGCTATCGGATTCTGTAACAAAATTACTTTAACATTCCTATCCAAAGAAAGAAGGAACATAGGCATTGAATAATGATAACATATGAAGTGTTTTAATTCAGAATTTGGAAAATTACCTCTGAAAAAAAATTCAGCTCAAAGTATACTAGCATATACGACAAAGTCTGGCAAAGTAGGTATCTCCTCACAAGATGAGAAAACTTTTTGGAATGAGCGAAATGAATAAAATGCATTTGAATCTGAGAAATGACGATCCAAGCATCAATTATTGTAAGAAGGATAGAGAGGTAGAACTACAATAAAATGATGAAAATTCATATCTGTTTTGAATGTTGGTATGTTTGCGTGAGATACAAACGTAAGAGAGAATGTTTTTCTTTGTGTGCGTTAGCAAAATTATACAGTTTTGTCGATTATTTCACAGAATTTAAGTTTTTATTCAATAATTCAAAAGCAGTTCATTGTATTTTATGTTCTTATGGGATTGGACTTGTATTAGTTACGTTCTGAAACGTTTTCTGTTAATGAAAGAAGTTATTATTTTTAGCAGTTCCAAATGTTAATATCATGAAGAATATTACTACTATCTCTAAACAATGCTGTATTTGTTTAAATTTAACGATGAGTTAGCTTCTACCTGCGTGAAGTACTACGTTGGCAAGATGAAATGGCACACCTTCAATGTAATGTGTTCTTCACATTATTCCTTGCACATACTGCGCAAAATATCACAGTAGAAAGTTTATATGAAGTGCTCTTCTTTGAATATAAATAATAAAACCTTGTCTCAGCCACCTGAAACTCCTTAAAGGATTCAAATAAGACTGAATCAAAGAGCTGCCAAATGTATTGCAGCGCTCTGAAATCCAAAATTAATTAAATATCCAATAAATATCATTCGTTAGGGATACTTCTTAATGGTCAGCCGCTGAAATTCCAGACCTGGGTCACCTGATAATGAAAGAAGTTTGTTACCATCGGAAATAACGCCCTTGCAAACAAAACATTAATTTGAGGGGAGACTCTGAGACTGAATTTCAGAACTTTTGCAATTTTTATTGAATTTACACAGGATTTGATAGGTTAATTTTCCTAGCTAAACTCAAGATAAATAAAAAAGCTGGAGTCATCTGATTCATAAGTTTTGAAAATCGTGTCGCCTATTTGAAAGACACTGAACTTCAATAACAAGTTTGGTGTTGATCCGACTTTTCGTTTTTGAGTTATGCTGTTCACAGACACACACATACTAATGTATCATTTCTTAAAATGTTTTTTTTCGGTGAAATCTCGATATCGAAGTTTGGGTGGGATGCAATACTTTCCTCTACTTACTATAGGTAGAAAGCTTATTTAAATTTTGGTCGGAGCTGTATTATCTTGCCCTAACTGCAGAACCTGCCTCATTCGAAGTACTAGGAAAACTCGAAACACCAACTGATACGATCTGGAATTACAGGTCATCAATAGCTATAATTTCTTGAATATGTCAACAAACGCAATACCGAAAAAGCAATAATAATATTGTTTAGCGAACGTTCATGTGACATTGTTGCGAACATACAACACGTCAACCTACCTCCCTTTCTTAACTGAGTTAAGCCTTATCTAAATTACAGTTTTAAAAATCTCATTAAACACTGTTATCGGAGCTTCCTTTATTACTGGACATAAATTTGTGATTTTATAGTTCAGGCATGTCTATAAGAAAGACTTTTTACATTTTTTCTTTGGAACAATTACTGAGGTAAATTATTATTTCACAGTTCCTCTTTTAGTGGTTCCTTTACCACTGGGCATAAACCTATGGCTTTGTAGTCAAGGCCTACTTGAAAAACATATGCTGTCCTTCTACTGTTGAGTACTGAAATCAGCAATTAATCAGCAAAGCAGCTCTTTTGCTTCTGAATGCTGTACAATATAAAACATGCTAACTGGAAAGTGTTATTTTTTGTAGCACTAAGACAACATTTCTGTGTAAAAGTGATATTTTTGTAAAAAGTAAATAAGTTGTAGTGTCTACAGACATCAGATAGTTTTTAAGATACAAGAAATGACTATAATGCTGGTAATTTTGGGATGAAACCTGATACCGTAGATACCTCGATACTCTGTGGTATCGAAGTATGTCTAATACTTCGAGATAAATCTTCGATACTTTTAAATTTAAGGTTTGCATTATTGAAAGTGGTTACGTTTAACTTTATGCCAGAAGGAATGAAAGGAGTTGAGACTTAATGCCTTGCACATGTCCCCTAGTGTTGGTGGACTGCAATTCTTGAAACATTCCATAGATTCGTGCCTAAATGAAACCATGAAAAACAATGGGGAAAAAATAGAAGTACCCGTGTAACATGCAGCGTTAACTGAGTTGTGAATGAAGCTGATTTAGCTGATGCACCTTTCTGGGTAGTCTGGCTTGGTGACTCACTCTCATCCAATACATTTACCCAACCTGTGATCAAAATCTCTGAAATCACGTCTTAGAATTTAAGACGTGAGATGGAAATACTTGTTCTTTCGTTCCATCTGTTAGTTTGTGTTTACGCAAGTCAAACTCAAGTCACAAGGTAGCCTACAGGTATACCGTACGACTAATTTCCATAATATGGACAGAAAAATTTTAAAACAAAGTTTTCAACATAAAATACAGTTACATATAAAGGAAATCAAAGAAATTATTATTATAATTAGCCTTGACTAACAATAAGGGATATATAATCGGTGCCATCAAGATTAAAAAAAAGTTGCTGCCAAATGGGGAATGTCAAACAGGAACAAATTCGGAATTAGCATACAATACAAAATTGGTTACATGCATTTATATACAGAAAGCTACTAATGACATAATTCAATGTTAAACTATCGCTTTTGCAGTTTTTATAAAGTATCGACTCTCGGTGCTCAAAAATAATTATCGGTTTCGACTATCGAGAAATAGTGGTATCGTCCCATCGATATACTTTTTCACTATAATCTGTGAGGCAGTATTTTTAACACTTAAATGATTTCAGTCTAATTATATTATATATAATTATATATATATATATATTCAATAACAGCCCGCTTTAAAGCAATATGTATATGTAGCAATATGTGTATGTAACAATATATAACAAGTGTATATTACAGTCATTATATGTGTTTATATAATATTGTATACATGTGTATTAATGTTATGTGAATGTATTACGTAATTTAATAATGTAGGAGCTGTGAGAATAATAGGTTAAAAGTTGCTAACAATGAGGCAATAATGAGTAAAGATGTTTAATAATGCTACTAGTCATTATTGGAGTAACAATAATGTAAAGTTTGAGACAGTTTATAAAATAGCCAATCAACAACGAGAAAAAAAGCTTAAGTTAAATAAAAGTATTCTATTGGACTAGGATTAGCCAATCAGAAATTTGAAATACAGAAATTTACAACTTTAGGCGATAGAAATGAAGTCAGTTACTTGTAGACAGCGCTCATAACTGGACGAGTTGGTTGTAGACAGTGTTCCTAACCAGACGCGAGATGCGTCCTCGAGAAATTTAATATGTATTCAGTGTGAGACGAAAATAGTTTACGTGTTTAAAAAAGTGCAAGTATTTAATAAAAGAATCTTACAGCTCTCTATATCAGTGAAGTGTTATTTAAATCGTGTCAAGAATTAATAAAAAGGAATGAATTAATTATAATAATCTGTGTAAGCGTACATTCTTCAGCCGCACCACGCCTTGCAAAGAAATTCATGTCTCTAACAATAATACTGACGCAGCCGAGGCAAACATAAATATATAATATTTAAAGGAACAGTCAAATTACAAAGTTAATATTTTTAAATTTTGGGACGAAGGCTACCAGGTACCATACTTGCGCTTGCAACTACTTCAAGTTCGGCTCCCCAACAGTCGAAATTAAATAAACTACTTCAAATTGGCTCCCAAAGCATGGGGCAAATATTAATACAACAAACCTACTTCAGCTGAAAGGAGAAGTAAACAAAACTTAAATGTACTACTCCGCCGAGCACATGGCAGCACCACGTGGAGGATGACGTATCCGTGATAGGAAATTGCTTCAGAGAGTATGCAAATACAGTATATAGCGCAACTTGAAGATCGTTAGCTTTTAAACACTGTATGTCTTATTCCTATATTTTGCCTTACATCCTAAACTTCCAACACGTAGTACAAGAGTAGACAAATAAAAGTTGTACCTGAACAGTTCGACATCTGTGATTAAAGGTACTGGATTAAACTGTTCTTAACTTCAGGCTTTAGAAATCATTCATTTAATGACTAATATCAATATACCACTTTTGCTTTAACCTTTTATGAGTCAACAAGTTAAAAATGATTAGCACTATAGGTTAAAACCCAACAGAAAACAAACGGGACCCAAGCTATCCGAACAACAATTTTGCATCACTAACAAAGAAGTTCAATTATTGCTAAACAGTGGCCAACTCTTAGAAAGCAGGATCAGATCAAAATTTGTTGCATGGAAACTCCTACCGTAATCAAATCGTTTTGAATACGCCAAAGATATAACCTCTACTATACTCGTAACACACTCGTCATTTTGTTTTTATTAGTGAAAATCGTTAATCACGTGTGTGATAAAAACACACAGCAAAGCCACTTTTATCGCTTCCATAATTCGCAATTTATTCTTCTCAAAAACATTCATTAACCTTAAAACCCGCTTAAAATCTTCAGGAAAATAAATTACCATATGTTTTAACAGGTTCGGTAACCTAATTCCAAGTTGACCAACATAAAGGCTTGAATTATTTTATTATCGAACTTTGTGTATCCAAATCGATCTCAATACGTATTGAATTTAACTATCGCATTCAGTATGGAATTGGACTCAAATCGATTTCAATTCCCCATGGAAACGTAGTGATCTCAACACGTTGCAAAAGTACACTGGCGGCTCATCCGGAAACCGTAAACGAACACCTCGCGCGCTGCGACTATCTTGATCTATTGTGGCTACATCCCCGTGGAGGCAGGGAGATCGCAGGTCCGCAGGCAGACAGGCCTACAGAGACAAGCAGAAGTCCCTAATATTTCCAGTTTTTACCCCGCGCACCAGTGAGCGAGGGATCCTCAAGAGGGTGTCGCAGGGACTCTAACTGGCGAGACAGCTCACTCTGGCGTATACGGGGAGGAATATTTTCAATGCGCAAGCATCCACGCCATCTCCCTGACAGGACCTGATATCACACCTGAACGTGAAATGGAAATGAAATGAGAGGAAATGGGAGAAAGGAGAGATCGTGGTAGAATATACCGTCGCGGCATTCGCCATGGCGACCAGGGGAAAACCACGAAAAATCCCATGGCCAGAGTAGGTCACCGGGAATCGTACCCGAGACCTCCCGAATGCTGCCTGAGCCATCCCGCTCGGAAGAAGGCCCGTAAACTATCTTGAATGTGTATATAAATTAAATGTGGATATTAGACAGAAATATTAAATAATTTTCAGCTAAACACATGAGATTTTTATACATATTTAGGTTCATTATGGGTTCATCATGGGTGTGAATACCAATATTGCAGGCATACTGATATACTGTAAGCATAATATTACGATACTTAATTTTTGGTTGTATTGGAGTAAACAGACAGAAAAATGTAACATACTAACTCCTAGTGTTGCACTAGGACATCTTTCATCTGAAATCTATAATCAACAGTAATAAAATATACACTACGCGATCAAAAGTATCCGGACACCTGGTGAAAATGACATACAAGCTCATGGCGCCCTCCATCGGTAATGCTGGAAGTCAATATGGTGTTGGCCCACCCTTAGCCTTGATGACAGCGTTTACTCTCGCAGGCATACTTTCAATCAGGTACTGGAAGATCTCTTGGGGAATGGCAGCCCATTCTTCACGGAATGCGGAACTGAGGAGAGGTATCGGTGTAGGTTGGTGAGGCCTGGCACGAAGTCGGCGTTCCAAAACATCCCAAAGGTGTTCTATAGGATTCAAGTCAGGACTCTGTGCAGGCCAGACCATTACAGGGATGTTATTGTCGTGTAACCACTCCGCCACAGCCCGTGTAGTATGAATAGGTGCTCGATGGCAATCGCCATCCCCGAATTGCTCTTAAACAGTGGGAAGCAAGAAGGTGCTTAAATTATCAATGTAGGTCTGCGCTGTGATCGTGCCACGCAAAACAACAAGGGGTGCAAGCCCCCTCCAGGAAACACACGACCACACCATAACACCACCACCTCCGAATTTCACTGTTGGCACTACACACGCTGGCAGATAACGTTCACCGGGCAATCACCATACCCACACCCTGCCATTGGATCGCCACATTGTGTACCGTGATTCGTCACTCCACACAACGTTTTGTCACTGTTTAGTCGTGTAATGTTGACGCTCCTTACACCAAGCGAGGCGTCGTTTGGCATTTTCCTGCGTGATGCGTGGCTTATGAGCAGCCGCTCGACCATGGAATCCAAGGTTTCTCACCTCACGCCTAACTGACATAATACTTGGAGTGGATCCTGATGCAGTTTGGAATTCCTGTGTGATGGTCTGGTTAGATGTCTGCCTATTACTCTTTACAACCCTCTTCAAATGTCCGCGGTCTCTGTCAGTCAGCAGACGAGGTCGGCCTGTTCGCTTTTGTGCTGCACATGTCCCTTCACGTTTCCACTTCACTATCACATCAGAAACAGTGGACCTAGGGATGTTTAGGAGTGTGGAAATCTCGCGTGCAGACTTCTGACACAAGTGACACCCAATCACCTGACCACGTTCGAAGTCCGTGAGTTCCACGGAGCGTCCCATTCTGCTGTTTCACGATGTCTAATGACTACTGAGGTCGCGGATGAGTACTAGGCAGTAGGTGGCAGCACAATGCACCTAAGATGAAAAACGTATGTTTGTGAGAGTGTCCGGATACATTTGATCACATAGTGTATACTTACCTGCCTAAACAACAACATAAGTAACTTAAGTTAAGTGAAACATAAAAAATGTATTAAAATATAACTAAAACTGCATTTTAAAGTTTGATACTTTGCTACATGTTGAGGCAGTATTTTTAATACTTGAATAATTTTAATTAAATTATATAATATGTAAATTCAATAACAGCCCGCCTTGAAGCAATATGTATATAATAATTTATAAAAATGTATGTAACCGTCATTGCAAATGTTAAAAAATGTTATGTGAATGCATTATGTAAATTAATAGTGTAAGAGCTGTGAAATAATAAGTTTAAAGTTGCTAACAATGAGGTAACAATCAGGTAACCTTTAGGCAATAATGAGTTTGAAAGTTTGAATGCTACTAGTCATGATTAGGCCAGCAATAACGTAAATTTTGTGACAGTTTTTAAAATAGACAATCAACAGCCAGAAAAAGCTTTAGTAAAATGCAGGTATTCTATTGGACTAGGATTAGCCAATCAGAGACTTGAAATACAAAAAGTTAAAAGTTTATACGGTTGAAATATGTTCAGTTGCCTGTAGACCTTGGTAGTGACCGGATGGAAGATGTGTTCTCTAAAGAAATATTAGTGTTCGTGTGAATCGTAAAATTAAATATACGCGATAACAAAGAACAATTTTTAAATTAAAGAATCTCACAGCTCTTAATATCAGTGTAGTGCTATTTAATTTGTGTCAAGGATTAATAAAAAGAAGTGAATTTAAGCTTAAGATCTGTGTAAGCCTTCATTCTTGTCGTACCACGCCCTTAAGAGATACATGACTCTAAAACAATACTGACGCAGCCGAGGCAAACATAAACATAAATACTACCTATAGAAGCAGTTTAATAACAAAGTTGATATAATATTTTAAAACTTGGAGCGCAACAACAAAAATACATCTTCAAAAATCGGCTTCCCATACGTAGCAGCATATTACGTAATAAACAATCCATTTCAAAATTGACGTCCATACGTGAAGCTAAATAAACAACTCCAACGTAAAGAAAAATACCATCTTCAAGTTGACTCCCATACTTGGGGCAGTTAAACTAAAGCAATTATACTACTTATTCATTGTGATACATGCACTAGTAATGTGTTAAATATAGTAACACATAGTAAATCTCAAACGCATGAAAAAACATTTTCGGCCATTTTCCTGTCCCCTTTGGGGGATCCTAACATATGAGTTTCCAAAAGTAAACCCTTTATATTTTCATATTTGAGTTAAAAGTGCCTTCTTTATGTTATAGCATTAATGCATAAATTTTTGTCCAAATACATCAAAAGGTGGAAAAGAGAAATTGGGTTGGTTTTGGAAAGCTTTAAGTTGGCCTATAATTTTCAAGGAGTATCCAAAGTCTTATGCAGATCGGTAAATGGTACATATTTATATTTGAGTACTTGAAAATAAGGTTTTGTAAAGTGATAATATAGCTTTAATTTTTGCGGAGTACTATAGCGTATGTATTCAAAAATTGTCAAATATGGATAAATATGACAGGAGTGATTTTTGAAAACTATAAAGAGGATCTTTTGCAGGATCATAATGAGCCGCAGGTGTACTACATTCTGTGCTTACAAACCAATATTTGTACATTAGTGTGTAAGAGAATAAAAATAAAATGGGAGGGGTTTATGAATGTTTAGAAGTAAAGTTGCATTCGTTAGGCACCAAAACCCACCGAACGAAGTGCTGTCTGCATCATTACAAAATTATTCCCTGACACCACATCTTCAAGAAAATTACAAGGAAATCTTTATGAACATGGCAGACCGCTCTCCAAGAATTTAAAACAATTTAAGCTCCCTTTGGGTTAGAATGCTACAAAAAATCTGTCATATTTTCAGTAAAGGATTAAAAGTATATCCTAATGGTACCGATCGAGATGACGCCGCAGTAACGCGTGGACTCGCATTCGGAAGGTCCGGGTTCGATCCACGGCGATCACCCATATTGACCCTTGGAGTTTTCCCAGGTCGACAGACGAATGCTGGGGTGATTTCTTTCACGACTTTCCTGTTCCTCATTTCCTGTGCCCAGCATCTTCTTCATTGTCATTTGTTTTAGAATTGTAGGACCAGGTAACGGTGTTCGGCGGGCTGTGGTCGGGCGGTGGATCTGCGCTTTGTAGAGGTTTCTTCCCTGGCGTCGATCGGGAATGCCCAATTGGGACCCGGCTTCGAAGTGGGTCCCTCTAGGGAGGACACTAGAGGTTACGGGTTCGTGGGTGGCGTCGGGCAGCGTCAGATGCATTCTATCTGGAAACGTTAGGGACCCTGCCTCTGCTTGCACCGTCGTCACCCGAATCTGGTCCCCCTTCAGGTTACCCCCTCATCGTCACATTAAAAGCAAAAGGGGCCGTTGGGCCTACTATCTGTGCTCTGCCCCGGTTTTGGGGCCCCTTGTAATATGTAGAGGAGAGTGGGATAAAACAGGGTAGTTGCTAAAACGAGGTACCGGGTTTTTCTCGTTTTGCATGTAGCGACATCTTTGATTGAGCATATAACTTATTTAGTGTTTCTTTACTTCCGATTTGAGAGCAGCAGCAATCTGTTGGGTATATGCTCTGAGCTCAAAAATAGTTTTTTACACTGTTGTGTTGTAATTTCAGACTTTGAAAGGTGTGTTTAGCATCTGGAACACGCTATTTTGAAAACTGTGAAGTAAGTATTACATAAATTAAGCCCTGTCTGCACTACATAACCATGTGTTTCAGAATGCATATCACCTAATTTTCCATTCTTGTGTAATTGTTCATAACATGGCACTGTTGGATAAAATTACAGTTAGAATTAGCAGTTAGAAATGCTTATTTACTCCGAGAACATTATTACTATTCTCATTATAATCCCTGTAATTCCTAAAACCTGACAACTCTGCTGTTATTATGATGTCTTATGCAACGAAGACTGCCGGAAAGGATACAGAAAATCGCCCAAAAAAAAAAAAAAGGAAATTTTCCTTACTAGGACGAAATAATTTTTTCCATGAAGATTGCAAAAAGGAAATTCAAATAGGTCCAAATGCAACAAAATCTACTGGAGACAGAGAGAGAGAGAGAGAGAGAGAGAGAGAAGGTGGAGGAAAGTCAAAGAAATCTGTCATGGTACTCAATTGTAACACATCGTTAGAAAAAGAAGAAGACGACAATAACACGCATTGCAATAATTGTAACGTACTATTTTCTAATTCTAAGTCTGAAGAGGGATGGTTGAAATGCTGTTAAGTGTAGTGAATGGGCTTGTGAGCAGTGCGCTGGCATTGTTGAGGATAACGAACCTTACACTAGAGATTTATGCACGTAAAGTGAATGTGAACATTTCTATCTGACAAAACAGGGTCTATGACACAAATTCTGAAAACAATTATTGTCTATGGCTGTTCTTATTATAAAACATTTTGTCACCACCAATTTGAAGCAGACATTTCGGGTAATTAATCCTTAAATAATTGACAAAGGCAGTCCCAGAAGTACCCGACCTGACGTATATATAGCGGTTTTTGTTTCAAACAAATGACTATGGTAGAAAGTACCACCCTTATAACGCTTAAGTTTGAGGTTTCATGATGCTACGTTGTTTAGAAATGTTTGGCAGCGAAACTCTCTCAGCGAATTTGTAAACATGGATAAAACTGGCCATCGTTATGTGACACAATACTTTCATTTGAAAGGTCTTAGTCCAACTAATATTAAAGCTGAGCTAGATTCTACTCTGGGAGAGTCTACTCCTTCGTTTACAACAGTAAAATATTGGGTGGCAGAGTTCAAGGGAGTACGAGCTGCCAAGCCGAACATCGCAGTGGTCGACCAAATGAAGTGACCATGCCAGAAATTGTGAGGAAAATCCACAAAATGGTACTGGATGACCGTCGACTGAAAGTGCGCGAACTAGCAGACATCACAGGCATTTCAAAAAGTGCATTTACATGGCACACTGACTGAAAATTTAGATATGATAAAGCTGTGCGCAAGTTGGGTGCCGCGTTTACTCACAATGGAACAAAAGCAGAGTCGTGAGGATGTTTCAGTTGAGTGTTTGGCGATGTTTCGCTGCAATAAAGCTGAATTTTTGCGTCAATTCATAACCATGGATAAAACATGGGTTCATCGCTTCACACCTGAGACAAACGAACAGTCAACGGTGGATTGAAAGGAGAGAATCGGCTCCAAAGAAGGCGAAGACAGTTCCATCTGAGGCAAGGTCATGGCGTCAGTTTTATCAGATGTATGTGGGATAATTTTCATTGAGTATCTTCAAAAAGGAAAAGCAATCAATGGCGAGTATTACGCAAACTTATTGCAGCATTTGAATGATGAAATCAAGCAAAAACGGCTGCATTTAGCGAAAAAGAAAGTTCTGCTTCATCAAGACAATGCACCAGTTCACACATCCATTATCGCCATGGCCAAAATCAATGAGTTAAAGTTCGAATTGCTTCCTCATGCACCCTAATCGCCAGACTTAGCCCCCTCTGATTATTTTCTGTTTCCACAGTTGAAGAAATGGCTTGGTGGTAAAAGATTTGCCAACAATGAAGAGTTGGAGTTTGCAGTTGATGGCTATTTTGCAGAACTCGACAGTTCTCACTATAAACAGGGTATCGAAGATATTGAACATCGCTGGGAAAAGTTTATCGAGCTGAAAGGGGGCAATGCAGAGAAATAAAGATGTTTTTTCCCAATTTTTTTTTTGTTTTCTTTGTTAGGTGGGGTAATTCTGGGACATCCCTCGTATCATGAAGTTTATAAGATATTTGAAGCTACTTATTAAGTACCCTGTTTTGTCCAACCTTCCCCTACTTTTACCTTTATGCCCTAATGGTGAATTTGGAATAAAATTGGATGACAATGAATATGAAAGTCCCCACCTGAAAATCACGATTTTAAACTATTTGGTGGAACAATACTTAACCAGCGCGCGCGAATTCTCTTAATATACCTATTAGTGTAGATAATGAATTAAAGGGAATACATTGGCATGTATTGTAGGTTTGTTTCAAGTCATGTTGCAAGCTTTGGAGGAATTTTCTCTCGTTAGGTAAGACAGAGGTGTAAATAGTTTGAACTACGCAGAGAGTTTCACATTTAAGCAGGAGCATTGTTCTTATTGGCTTTTGATATAGCGCCCTGTTTCCAATAATGAACACTGACTTCTCCATTTTTCTTTCTCTACCACGCATCTAATAGGTACACACGGTATTGCATTCCATCCAAAAAATCGATATCGGGATTTTACCGGAAATACATGTTTTGAGGCTCCCTGGGTAACAAAACAGCAATTATAGAAAAGGGTCCGTGTATATGTGGCTGTGAAGAGAATACCCTAGAAACGAAATGTGCAATAAATATTAAACTTGCTATTTAGGTTCAGCATCTTCCAAAGATATGACACGAAGATTTTCAAGAAAATCCCCTCTCCCCAAACTACCTCTTACAATGTATATCAATACAATGTATATCCTGAATTTTCTGGGTATAACCTATGAAGTGTTCATTTCGAAGGAATTATGTATAATTTTGTATAACTGGTAAACCATTGAGATAGACAAAAACGAACTACACAGAAATATAGATATATTTATAATACTATTTATTTCAAATAATTTTTTGTAGCATCAACCATTTCCAAGATATATGTTGTTACTGGTTTGACTCTTTCAATACTTCATTTTTAAAGTGCTGTTGATATTCAGTTGTTTCTCACAGCCATGGAAAAAGTAAGGTATTTTAGGCCAGCATATAGCAACTAATGATTTGGTTACCTATATTCCCCTTGTACCGTAAACGAAATGTGTAATGAGACTATTTTTGCTAAGGTTTATATTGATTAACTTGGAGTAGATAGAAAAATAAGCTTTGTTTAGAATAGCTTGTGGCAGCTATATAAAAGTAAAGGACAGTGAGAAGAAAAAGTGGTGTGAATGCAACGTAAGAGTTTTAAGGAACTAATCGTTATCTAAATATACCTATCTATTATTACTTAGTACGTCGTATACAAGACATAATTTTGGGGGAGAGTAAATGACCTAATGGTTAGGCTGTTCCCAAATAATCCGAGCTGACGTGAGGGAGATTGGCTGTGAATGTGATAGGGAATTTTATGTAATAAGCTATTCACTTTGTGAAGTTCTGCGCCAATAAACTTATTGCACAAATATAATTATGTATTTTGTCAGAGGAAGACATCTCTTGCAATACAACTTTCTAATTCTTGCGAACTAAGGATCGTAAACTTGCAATTCTCTAGAGTTTACTGAAGCAGTTTGTTTACCAGGTTTGTTTGTAGTTTATTTTTGCATACAGCAGCGTAAACAAGCTGTGATGAAATTAATTTTTTTCTGATAGTCACATGTTTCAAACGCATGGACTTGCCACGGGAACAAAAGGATACGACTCAGTCTTTGTAATGGCGCAAGGGTAATGCTGTTGTTCCTCATGCCTCGGACCCAGGTTCGAATTGCAGTTGGATCAAGCTCGTTGGCTGAGGCTCCTATTCATAATTCATTCCATAAGATGAATATCAGGTAGATTTACCACCTTAGGTCTCCAATCTCGTAAGCAAATTCATTCATTCGATGTTTCATAGAACCTGTATAGTTACGCGGCGAGACGTTTAATTTTCCGCATACCAAGTGGGGTACTGCAGGTCCTCAACATAACTATTTTATTATTTTTAGCTTTTACAAATGGCTTATCCTTTTCAGACTATGTGGCATTCTTAAAATCTCCCCACTAAACACTACCATTGTTGAATTTTTAAATGCATTTATCTATATGATAAATAATAATTGAAATACAGTATGTCCATAAAAATACGAGTGAAGTTGGTGACATTCGAAAGAAAAACTCAAATATTTTTACTATACCTGATAGACATTGCATGTGGCCCTACAAGTGACGCTGCAGACATCAAGGCGATATTCCCATTCACGCCACACAAGCTCCAACATATCTGATGAAATGGACTGGATGGCAGCACTGATACGAAGTTGCACTTCTTGCAGGTTTTGAGGCAATGGGGGTACACAGACACAATCCTTTATGTAACCCCATAAAAAGAAGTCACCCGTCAAGTCGGGCGACCTCGGCGGCCACTTGTAGAAGATATCATCTCCAGCACATCCAATCCATCTTCCTGGAAGCCGCTCACTCAAATGTTCCCGAATATGTGAATGGCAGTGAGGAGGTGCACCATCGTGTTGGAAAATAAATTTGTTGCCTTCTTCTTCTTCCAATTGTGGAAATAACCAATCAGTGAGTGTGTCAAGACAAGTTGGACCGTTGACAGTGACCTCTCGAAAGAAAAATGGGCCATAGACTTGACGTTTCGATACAGCACAAAAGACATTCACTTTAGGGGAGTGTCTTTCAGCTTCCAAAATGGCATGTGGATTCTGGTTCCCCCAAATCCTAACATGATGCAGTAATTTGTATCACAAATTACTTAAATGTAAATAATGATTGTAATATGAATATGCATTTTTATGTGACATTGATTTGAGATGTTTGTTGATTGTAATTATTGTTGGGAAGTAAGTTTATACTGCCTTACTGAAACTGACAATAATAGCGTGCAATAATGCAGCGAGGGGGTGAGCTGTTTATCATTATTGGAAACGAGGAAGTTACGTAATGTTGGCGCGTTTTATTAGCCAATTGCAGTTCAGTTATAATCTTTAGGCATATCTGGGTGAAGGAGTATAAAAAGAGTAGGTTAGAGGTAGACCCCGTCACTTCATCAAAATTCTTTGTACACTACACGTCGCATTCCCGTCAGTTCGTCGAAAGTATTTGTACGGCACACTTCGGATATCAATTTGCAGGTTACGCGTAACAGAGTTATGAAAAATCTCAAGTGTGATAAAGTTAATTATACAAAAAGTTGAAGTACGCGAATTAAGAATTATCAGTAATGAAGTTATTATAACAGTTTCAGTTTGGCGAGTGTCAAGATCAATGTGTAAATGTGATAGTTAACGTGTTCGACAATAAAAGTGTAAAACAAATTTCTTCATCAGTGTTATCTTTGGATAAAAGATTCCTTTCCGTTTACACAACCTGTACAAAGAGAAGTGCTCGACCCAAGAAAAAGATAATAGCTAGCCGGAGGACAAAGAACCAAAATTAAATTAAATAACAGTAGCATTTTTTTTAAACAAAAAAAACTAATACTGCCGCAAATTGCTAACACCAGATGGAGCTAGCAAACCTAACAAATGAATGACGTCACAAGATGGCTTCAACGCGTGAAGTAAACACAAATACACAAACATTATAAGTAATACCACCGCAAATTGGCACCACAACGTGGGGCTACAATAATGTTAAATAAATACAACATTAATACCATCGCAAACATTATGCCTGTTTACTTTTCCACTAACGTGGAATTTTGCCTCATCGCTGAAAATTATTTTTTCTGACAGATTTTTATTATCCTCATTAGTTCCAATAAATGCTCAGAGAAATCTAATCTTTTGCAGGGTCATCAGTCGCGATTTTCAGCATGCGCGATCGCTTTCTCCATTCGTTAGGAAGCCAGACCAGCTGTGAGCGATTGTCATTTTGTGTTTTCCTATTGTTTATAGCGTTTCGAAATGTTCAAGACAACCGAGTGACCCGCCGACTGTGAAGTCAGATCAGTGATTCGTTTTTTGAATGCGAGAAATGTTACGCCAGCAAACATTCATCATCAGTTGTGTGAGGTTTATGGGAAAACAATAATGAGTGACAATGCCCGGTCACACACAACCAAACAAAGTCAAGATCTGATCTCATCATTTGGTTGGGAACAATTCGACCATCCTACATACAGTCCGGATTTGGCACCAAGCGGTTTTCATCTGTAGAAATTCCTTGGTGGAAAACATTTCAACGACAATGATGTTGTGAAACAATAAGTGCAGACTTGGCTTTCACCACAGGTGACATCATCCTCTGATGAAGGCCTACAAAAACTGGTTTCCCATTACGACAAGTGCCTGAATAACGGCGGTGTCTATGTGGAGAAGTAATGTAAGATGTAAGGCAATGTATGATAATAAAGTATTTGGAAAATAGTGCTTTGTTATTTTTTAAAAAATTATCGATACCTACGCCTCGTATTATTTTACAGCAATAAAGAAAGGTAGCTCAAAAATCATTTACAGTTGGTTCAAGGCATTAATTTTATTTGCCATACCAATAAATTTATGAAGAATTACGAGCCCTTTCTAAGCAAATAAAAATATTGAGGAATAAAAGTTCTATAGCGGCCATTTTGTATAGCGGAAATCTTCCTGGACATAGTTTACTTGCATTACTACAACGTGCATGATTAGTAAGCCGTTTAGTAATTTGTTCATTTTTCTACTCTTCACAGACATGCACACTTTTATGGAGCTCCTATACTCTTTATTTGCATTTGCCTCCATATATGCCGAGACATATACATGTGAAAATTCCTAAAACTTCTTCTACACATGAACAACAACTGTTAGGATTTAGGAGTAGGTGGACAGAGGGAACTCCAGTGGATCCTTTGTGCTGCCAACGTGACCCCTGGAAGGGAAGTTCTGGAGGACAACCAGATCCGGACGACGATGTGCGATAGTAAGGACGGGGCCCCTAACGATTCCAAGGCGATACCAATCTTGACGTCGGCTAGTTCTTCTTAAGGCACTCAAAATCGAGACCGCTTCCAGGAAGGGGGTCCCAGCAGTCCTACCAAAAGCCAGGGAGAACATTTTCCATAGCCAAATTCCACCGTAATACCGCAAATCATTAACCGCCAACGCCTGATCCTACAGCCCTGAAACAGATGAAAGGAAATGCTGGGCATAGGAAATTCTGGTAGGAGGTAAACCACCCCAGCATCGCCTACCGACCCGAGGAAACCAGGAGAAATTCATGGTCATAATGGCCGACCCGAATCGAACTCGGACCTCTCGATTGCAACCCATCTCGCTTGGGGATAGTGAGTGCAGTTATTCTAGTAACTGCAAGTACATTGGATTTTTTCTGGATACGAGGGACCTCAAAACGTACATTTCGACGTAATCTCAATTTAGAATTTTTTGTTTCAATGCAATAACTGTCTCTCGTAAATAAGGAGTAACGAAGGTAAAAAACTGAAGCTTAAAAATTGTTCTAACCTTTAAGGAATGGTGGGCATAGGAATTTCTGAGGTTACGGAAGGAAATAAGGTTGGACTGTCACTGGACTATAGGCAGGGACGTCGCAAATAACAAACTACCCTCATCTCTCGTACAGTTATCCCTCTATAGTCCTCAGACTGGTTTTGCCTTTCAGTGCTTCTTGGCCCCTGTTGCTTTGCATTCTTTGTAGTGATAGTGACATGACTGTAGAAAACTTGAAACCTGGCGATCAGCATAGTTGAAATCTTACTTTACTTTTACAGGCTCTCCATTTTTCACTGGTTGCCTTTAATTCTTGTTGCACTTCTCCAAGTCGTTCTATCTTGCCATTGTCCTTCTTCCAGTGCTCTTTTCTGCTTGGCTTTATTTATATCATCCATCAAGCGTGCCTTTCCTCGATTTCTTCTTCCAAGAGTTGTCCAGTTAACAACACTGCATGGCAATCTATCTTCCTTTACTCTCTTTACATGTCCATACCATTTTAAACTTCATGTTTCTAATCTATCAATTACTGTTTCTTCTGCATCTATTTCCAATCTTATATAATTATTCCTGATATGGTGAATTCTTGTATTCTCATGCTCCTTCTTAATCTATCCATTTCTGTCACTAACATTTCTTGCGCAACTTTTCTCCCCCCATATGTTAAAATGTTTTCTACTATTGTTTTTATTATATTCAATTTTGTTTTTCTTGCCAAATTTCTGTTCCAAAAGAATCCATTCAACGATCTAATTGTCTTTATTTCAAGATTGATTCTATTAACTATGTCTTTTTCACTTGTGCCAGACACTTTCGTGTCATAAATTCAACATCATCTTGTTCTTGTCTTGTTATGACCTGGTCGTCAGCAAATAATAAATTACAGATCTGTTGTCATTAATTTCAATACCCATTTTGCAGCATGCACTGTTCCACTTTCTTAAGAACACATCTTTGAAATATATTTTGAACAATGTTAGTGACATACCACAAACTTTCCTCAGTCCTTTAGGTACACAGAACACTTAGGATAATTTATTTCGCACTTTTACACGGGCACTATATAACCGTTTGAGTTGAATGAGTAATCCTGGATTTCCGAATCTATATAGGGAATTCCAAAGCTTAGTTATGGGGACGGAATCAAATGCCTTTTCAAGATCAATAAATGCACAAGGCAAGTTCCTTTCCTTTAACTGGAAAGGAAGTTCATTCCTTGTAGATTCCTAGTTCGAATCTACAAGGTAGAACTAAAGTACACTGTGCCCATAAAAATGCTGTCATACTTTGAGCTGGTATTGCGCCGCTTTGGATAGTCGTATTTGAGTGAAGTTGGTGACATTCGAAAGAAACATTCAAATATTTTTACTATACCTTATACGTTGCATGTGGCCCCCATGAGTGACGCTGCAGACATCAAGGCGATATTCCCATTCACGCCATACACGCTCCAACATATCTGATGAAATAGACTTAATGGCAGCAGTGATACGAAGTTGCACTTCTTGCAGGTTTTGAGGCAATGTGGTTACATAGACACAATCCTTTATGTAACCCCATAAAAAAGTCACAGACCATCAAGTATTGCGTATGGTTTCGCAGCCTTCCATAACACCGGCGCGGAGACTCTGAACATCTGATACTGGGGTTCGATACACAAGAGCTTTCAAATGCCCCACAAATGAATATCCACTGGGTTTAGGTCCGGGGAACGTGGAGGCAAGGCAATTGGTCCATCTCTACCTATCCGTAATCGAATCTGTTATATAGAAGCCGTCGGACATTAACACTCAAATGAGGAGGTGCTCCATCGTGCATGAAGTACATGTTTTGTCGTACATCTGCTAACAGATCAGATAGAACATTCTCTACGAAATTATGGTAACTTTGTCCGTAGAGCCTGGGTGGAAGAACATGAGGCCTTACCAAATAGTCACCAACAATGCGGCCCAAACATTGACAGAAAATCTTTGTTGATGACTTGCTTCAACAGTTGCATGAGGATTGACGTCAGCCCATACATGCCGATTGTGATAATTTAGAATCTGATCTCGTTGAAACGATGCCTCATCTGTGAACAGCACCATTGCACTAAAATTAGGGTTGACACATTGTTCATAAATCATTCGCAGAAGCGTACCCGAGCAGAAAAATCAGCAGCTGATAGTGCCTGCACACGCTGTAAATGGTATGGATACAGCCGGAACTCGTGTAACACTCACCAGACAGTCATGTGGTCAACATTCATTGTTGCAGCTACCTGAGTTGTACTGACACCGTCGTCAACTGCCTGAAGAAATGCCGCCTCCCGTAGCGGTGTCCTCGTCCTAGGCCTCCTCCAGTCTCAAGTATCAGGCGAATTGCCCCATGTTCCCTAAGACGACGATCAATGGCTTCAAACGTTTTCCTGTCCTGGAAATCTCCCCCGGTACAAACGTTGAGCACAAGCGTCATTGCCGTCTGCTAATCCATACATCAAATGGGCATAAGCCATCTCTGCATTTGTGTACACTGCCATTGCACGAGCCAAGTCTGTGATCAACTCTACGAGTACGTAGTAACCCGTGTGCTTGCCAAGGTCCTACTGGTCACTGGAACAGTTGATGTTACCTGTAAACAAGCAATGATGTAAGTCGCATGGCAACAGGGACATGTAAAACAATACACTGGCGGTGCACCTACGATAATGACAACGTAACCAGACGTAACCAAGAGTGTATGTTCCCCATGATTCTAACATTCTATTCAAGTGTGTTTTCCATGATTAATGAGTTGGAGAAAATGAGTTGTAACATGGAAACAAAGCGTTTCCAGACCCATGTTCATATAATATAATTTCTTCGTCTGCGTGTGAGGAATGTGTCCTGTAATTTGTACCCTAAATTTTTATTAATATTTTTAAACTTGGGGCGAAGGCTACCGGAAACTTTTTACCATACGTGCGGTTGCAACTACTTCAAGTTCGGCTCCCCAACAGTCGAAATATAATACATCTTCCTAAAACTGTCTTTCCATACGTAGCAGCAACAAACCTACTTCAAGTTGGCGCCCAAAACGTGGGGCAAATAACGAAACCATACAACACCTAAGAAAAAACCTACTTCAAGGTCGGCTCCAAAACACACCACCAGTCTGCGGCCACGCGATTGGAAGATGTGTCCAATGATGAGTTCGTAGCGGCAGAAGGTTCTGGAGATGTGACCACTTTGTTATAGTCACCAAACAGCAAATCTCATAACAAACTGTGACGGGGGTGTACAAACTGGTATATAACAAGAAGTAGTAACAGTTGGTAATGGAAAGTTGGTAAATT
The DNA here is from genome assembly GCA_030765065.1 of Deroplatys truncata. Lineage (NCBI taxonomy): Eukaryota > Metazoa > Arthropoda > Insecta > Mantodea > Mantidae > Deroplatys > Deroplatys truncata. The sequence continues at coordinate 94,000,918 of CM060979.1, forward strand.
GCTTAAATAGTTCCTTAGCTTATAAACAACGAAAAAATTCAAGAGTGTGTTACAGACACCTGACACATTCTTATAGAGTAACATTACTTGATATGCGAGCAGCCTTAAATTTCTAGGAATGTGAATGCGTTAAATCTAAAATGGAACTTTCATACTGAGAAAATGACCGCAAAATTGAATCAGATATGCTCTGTGTTTAAAATGACAAAGGAAAGGACAAGTTTAAACATATTCTGCTTTTTTCTTCTTTTAACCGGGCATGTGATGAACGAACAATTAATATACACACATACTCTGTTTTCCCTACTTACAAGCTTGTCAACATAAACTTGCTGACTTATAGGATTGTGTACTTAGGGAGAAGTTGAGACATTTTTGAAAAGCATTAAATTTTCTTGGAATAATAGTGTGCAGAAAAAGATATCTATTAAACGTAAACTGTATTTAGACCTGTAAAAATATTACCTGTTCCTTGTGTACATATCTTAGAAGCGATAATATACACCAAGAGCAGACTGCCAGCGTTCCAACAAGCACAATAATATTACCAGAGAATACAACAATTAGCTAAGTAACAATGTACACTGCTTGAAGGGAGCGCACAACATATACTGATTCATACAAAAAACTAGCATAAAATTGAAATAAATTAGTAAGAAAATACTCTTATACTGTTACTGCAACACTGTTTCTCTTCGGCAGATGCATATTTAGTTTCAGTTTTTATTTTATTACGTATATACTCTGTATGAACATGGATAAGCATAGATTTTCTGTTTTAAAATTTGCAAATATGTATTCACTCTGCTACTCCCTGTATATTTCCTTCTACGTTCGTAAATATGTATATTAACTTGTTAGAGTCATGTATGCCTTATTTCTATGTAACTTAACTTGCTGGGAACTAATTTACGTTTCTTTACCTTCTTCGAGTACAGCCTCATCATTACATTAAATTGCCAGGTGTTACTAATACGCATAACCTGTAGAGTATTAAATGAATCATTATGATGTATCATCTCTATTACTCAAGTGATCATCTACCACCAAAAGACCAGACCACCTTCTGCACGTGGTGGGAAGAGCCAACTCATTGCAACTCTCTGACTGCGTAATATTGCTAAACATTATGATAGAACACCAGCGAGTGGCTCTGCGGTAACGTGTGAGGCTCGCATTCGGGAGGTTCCGGGTTCGATTCCGTTGAATGCCCGCTCTGACCTTGGGTTTTTCGTGGGTTTCCCTGGTCGGTAGGTGAATGTTGCGTTGATTTCTTATCTACCACGATTTCTTTTCCATCATTTCCCTTTCATCGTTCAGGTACGGAATAGGGAAAAGAAAGATACATCGAAGTATGCCATAAAGAGGCCAAAATGAGGTATGCATGGGCGAGAACAGTGTAATGAATTTATGTGATCTAACAGGGAGAAGAAGGGGGAGAGATGTAGGTACTAAATGTAACGGATTACAGGACTATTGGAATTATATTCTGGAATGCGAGGACACGGATAAAGGAAGAGAGAATTTAATTAGAAAAATGCAAAAGTTTACCAATAGGACTAACGTTAGGTAGATTTTTAATACAAGATCAAATGAATATATGGAGAAAGCAGGAATATATTTAGGAAAAATTAGGTTAAAGTGATTAAAAGAGCCGTGAAGCAAATTGGAAAAGATATGAAAAAAGGGTAACAAGACAAAAAAGTAAATAGTGGAAAATTGGACTTCCCCATTATATATACAACAGTATGTTAAATATAAGGGGAAGAGAAATAATAAGCAACTCCATTACACTGTAAAAATTGTATAAATTACATGTAAGTTCAAAGTAGACAATACATCATTCATTCTTTCAGGTGTGCTTCTAGGTTTCGTGGCGTATGGCGGTGCCGGACAGATGGCATGGCTGCTTGTTCAAAGAACAGAGAACTCCCCGTGGACAGTAGAGGGCTGCTTGGTCGAAGGTTAGTTCATCGCCCTCTTTAGGCAGCTCCAACTCTGAGATAGGTCTTCGAGCCTGGAATTGTTAAGGACTTCCACGCGTCTCTGTGTCCTGTCTGCCTGCGCCGTGTTGCCTTCTGTGCTTCCTTCACTTCATCCCTTCCTCCTGGGAGATGGTAGCCACAACAGATCAACGTAGGTCACAGTGCGCGAGGTGTCTCCCTCTGTTGTGTAACCTATATCTATGATAGAAGACTCTGAGAGGAGGGTATATAAGAAGTTCATTTTGTAAATGAACACATTACATTACTCTCTATGCTTTGTAGATATGCGGTGCTTAATGTGCCGGTCGGTTTGTATCAGTGACATAGTCGGAAGTGTCTATCTTGGCACCTTACGCCAATCTGTGTCTATTGTATAGCTACTTGACCACAATAGTAATAATTTGTTCTTTAACAAGTCGTATTCAGTATTTCAGAAACCTGACCATCATCCTCTACCTTGTCTAAAACCACCTTAACAACTTACTCGCTAAAATAAACAACAAATTCCTCCGCCCGGTCTCTGATCTTTGAGATATGACAAACTATTATTCTGTATGCTTGTGGTTCTAGCTTAATTTAAATACTTATGTCATATACAATGGTATATTATATTGTATAAAATCTAATTTGATTTGATCTGAACAATGAATAATCAAGAATACATATAAGTGATCCGTTAGTTCATAATTTAATGGTAACAAGCAGCAAGGATGTTCTTACATGATTTCATAGAAGAACATATTTTAAATAAAAAAAGCTGTACAAACAATACAAAACGGCATTCATTTATAAATGAAATTTCCTGCCTTTAATTTGGAAAACACAGATCGTGAACCGCTTTTTGACCCATCCTATATTTGCTCTAATGAACGGAAAGGTTTCTGAATTAGCCTTCGTTTTGCAAGCTTTGTTTCTTGCTTCCCCAAGACAACAAGATAAGTCGCTAGGACGAGAATATAAAAAGGAAGAAGAGAAATGAATAAGTTTAAGGTTAGAGGTCAGCTGTTATGAAAACTGATTAAACCAGTTCTTGGAGACGGGATCATAACCCTTATATCGGTTTAATCGTATAATTTCCTGCTGCACTGGACAGCTGAAAATGGCAATTTTTAAGAAACCTTGGATAGGAAACGAACATATTTACATAATAGAACTTTGCATATAGCAATATATTTCCGCATGAGAAAACGAAGAATTAGAAATGGGAGCCGAATACTGACTTTTTACTTTCTCTACTACGTATAGTAAGTAGGAGAAGTATTGTATTCCACCCAAAAATTCAATACCAAGATTTCGCCGGAAATACATGCTTTGAGACTCCCTGAATCCAAAAAAAGGATTTTTGGAAACATGTCCGTGTGTGTGTCTGTGAACAGCATAACTCAGAAACGAACAGTTGGATAAACACCAAACTTGTTATTTAGGTTCAGTATCTTCCAGAGATGCGACACGAAGGTTTTCAAGAAAATCATCCCACCCCAGACTGGCCTTATCATGGAAAATTTTTTGAAAATTTTAATTGTCTCAAAAATCGCTCTAACTATTTTGATTGAAATATCATATGTTTAAGATATTTTCATGACAAATGAAATGTATATCTCGAATTTTCTGGGAATGTCTCCAAAAGTATTCTTCATTGTGAACGACTTTTGCATAACTGGTAAACCATAAGAGATAGACAAAAGTTTACTACACAAAAAATGTAGATCGCGTTAAAATACACAATTTATGTCATACATTTTTTGTTGAGTGAACCATTTTCGAGATATCGCTTGTTATTCCCTTAAATTTTCCAATACTTATACCTTTTATCAAATTTGTTATTAATTTTTTTTTGTCCTGGTAATGCAAAGAGAATGGAATACTCCACATAGCAACCAGCTCTTGAAATATTTTTGACTATAGCCTAAAGCCTACCAATTCCCCTTGCATCTACAAGAAAATTAGCAATAAGATTAACATCTCGATGTCTCGATTAACATGAAGCATATGGAGAATAAGCGTTTGTAAAAATAGTTTGCACAAGAGTAGAGAAAGTCATGTGAGTGTAAACGCATTAGGTTTTTTTTACTTTCTCTGGCATCTATCTATAGTAGATAATAGGAAGTATTGTATTTTAAATTTATTTCGAGTTTTCTTTGAAAATACATGTTTCGAGACCCCCTATATTCAGAAAAACATTTTTAGAATAAGGTGTGTGTGTGTAAACAGCATAGCTCCAAAACAAAGTATTCTATAAACACCAAACTTGGTACCGAAATGCAGTATCTTCCAAAGATGCGACACGAAGATTTTCAAGAAAATTCCTTCACCCCAAATTATCGTTTACGTAGAAACGTTTTTGTTATTTCTTATTTTCTAAAAATAATTAGAAAATGTATCCACAATTTTCAGGGAAGAGTATATAAGGTACTCTTTATTTTGAATAACGTTTGTATAACTGGTAAACCCTTACGGCCATATTCATAGATTTCACGTTGGTCTGGACTATCTAGAGACTCATTTGGTCCGGACGAAAGGCCGATCAAGTTGTTGACATTTATAGACCATAAAAAGCCTCGGACCAAGAAAGGCCTGGATCAGCAAGGAGAAAATGTTACACATCGAAGAAAGGTAGCTCTGCGCATGCGCGACTTCCATAGAGTAGTAAACCAACCACTGTTACTCCTTAGTTTTTAACTTCCTATGGTCGTTTCACAGCTGTTTTTTTCATTGGTTCAGTGCTCACTCCTCACCCTCAGCAAAAAATGAAGATAACCAAGAAGCATGCATTAAAACGGTCGGAGTAGGAAAATGCCTGTTTTGCTTAATACAAAAAAATGATGGATATTATTCAAAACAAATCGGTTTCTACAAATGCAAGCAAACGAAAAAAACAGCAGGCATGGAGGGAATAATATATATGCAGTTTTGTGCAAGATTCTAACCTATTGCCATCCCTCCCTTTTTGAAAATGTTCTTATCCACTAGATACACATTCTCATGACATTGTTAATCATTTCAATAAGAATTTAACTTGCTGAAATATTAACTTTTAGCCTTTAAATTACAGAATGAAATCGAATTTAAATAGCAAGCAATATTTGCTGTTATTAAAATGTATCTCACCCTGGATCTCGACCAAATAATTAAATACTGTGTGACAATAATTATACAGAAAGGATCACCTGAGGAAATCCCGATATATCATAAACTTTTCGGGAATTTTAATCCTGCTCTCCCCGCTGGGAAAACGTAAGTAAAGGCTGAATTACTGTGAACTTCACCTACGTGGCTTAACGCGGTGTAGCTTGAGGATCTTCCACGCTATATTAAATGGAGCTATTGAGGGTTGTCTTAACGGGTCTTAATTTAACGCGACGTAACTTAAGAATTTGGCATTACTTCTAACACAAAGTTTACTTTTAACTTTAGAATCTGCTGTAGCTATTATTCAATCAAACTTTTCCTACGTCAAGTTTAATGCCGTATGGTAATTGGAATCAATTGGTGTAAAGCAGTAGCATGAAGTAATAAAAGAACAATAAATCAAGACTAATTCCCATTATGTTAAATGCATCCTAATTAGACCTTTACTTTAGTAGCATTTCGTAACTTTGTGTTACGTCCAGTCATGTTACGTAAAGTTCATCGACATCCCGGTTTAACGAAGGGAAGTCTAGCAATGGCACATGAGACATTAGCTATAATGGGCTTACTGATGCCTTGCTAAGGTCAGTAGTGCTTTCTTGATACCCTCCTTTTGCATAATATGGAAGTGCTATTAGCATTTGCGTATCAATTGAGATACTCAAGTCTCGATTATCGTATCTGTCATATAGGTTAGGATGAACCAGTTTTATCAGCCTTCTAACCTTCTGCTTACTAAACCTGTATTTATTTTGAAGTTTAGGTTGTCATACTTTCCAATTATGTCTAATCTTGATAGAAAGTTTTACTCCACCGTTTAATCTCAGGAATTCTAGCACAACAGCCACGCCCATCACTCCATAGTCATCCATTTTGTAAATATGATCTCCCTTTAATCTATCCCTGTGAAGTAGACTAAAATTTGGTCCGAACCAGTGCGTTTGATTCCCGGCCCAACGCCAGTCCTGGTCTATGAATAAGAAAATCGATGGTCCGCTGTAAATCCACCGGAAGTAGCAAGTTGGCCCGGACCAAGATCTATATGAATACCGCCCTAAGACAGCCAAAATCTAACTGCAAAAAATTAGGTCTTGTTAAATCACGCAATTCATGTGAAATAAAATTTTTTGTGGGGTAACCATTTCGGAAATATTCTTTGTTATTGCTTTGAATTTTCAAAAATAAAAATTTTTAAAGTGGTAAATCCACTCTTCCTTTTTTTCCGTGGTCATCAAAGAGCGTGGAATTTCAAAGACATCGCATAACGACTCTCGACTTTTAAAAGTCTGACTATTGTTTTAGCCTTGTGTATTCTTTTATACCTACAAGAAATTGTAAAAATGAAAGTTTATCTCAATTAACAAGAAGTAAATAGAAGAATAAGCTTTTGAAAGAATTGCTTATAGAAGAGTGAACAGAGAAAGTCGTGTGAATCATGTGAACGCAACACATCGGATTCTTTTTCTGTTTCATTCTTTCTTGATTTGTGTATAGACTGTTTATTGAACAGGAATTTCATTATTTTGATCAAAGCATTTACGAACTCGTAAATCATTTCGCAGCAATCGATATTCCAAGGAAAATGGATTTATGTGCACTTATTTTAGAAAGTTAGTTATATCTTTACAAGAACGTTTTAATATACTGTAAATTAAGGGCGGGCTCCAATTCATGTAAAAAGTATTGCAGTTATTACTATAAATCAAAATATTAGTTGATTAATTGGATAATATTGCAATCTTCGTAAATTATTATATATTAAAGGTATTATAAATAAAACAGAGATTGATATTACTAGAGCAATTATAAAAAAGTACACATGACTTCCAATCAAAAAGTCTATATTCAATTAGAATAAGTAATTCAAATTTTCACCTTCATATCACTTATTATTATATTAATCACTTTTATTATTATATTATTAACAAATGTACTATTAAAAATATTGAAGATCGAGAAAAAAATTCACAATTTGAATGCGGTTTTGATCCAATTAGGTCTTCACGTCTCCCATTTTCTTTACGTTTTTTTTTAATTGGAATTATTTTTTTTAATTTTTGATGTAGAAATTGCTTTAATTTTACAAAATTCTATTTAATGTAATAAATTTTTATGTATTTTTCTATAAAACTACAACTTTAACTTCAAATAAAACTTTATTAAAAACTTTAATTTGAAAGTGATAACCAATTTATTTTGGTTTTTGACCCTTCATCAAACTTTATAAACTTATCTATTAATTGATCAAGAACTTTAATTTGTTTAAAGCTCTAAAAATAGCATTCATGAGGCAAACTATATCTACTAAGAATAACTCTGAGAAATCGTTTTCTTTGGAATTTTAATACTGCGGATATGTATGGGAAAATGTCCTAGAGAACAATTCGATTTGTTGAGGTGCAAAGTGATATAAATGGTGCTTAAACAATCAGAATATTAAAATTCTGTTTCAATCATGAAGAAAAAGAAGAAAAAGAGCTCTATTAAAGGGACGAATATGTCATCCGCTTACGAGGTGATGTTACAGACAGAGAAGAATGAAATATCATAGTGGTAATTAAGTCGTTGAACACGTATTCCAATAGAAGAAAAATGCACATTATACAAGGGTTGATTCACAAAAACTGACAATATTTTTTTCGCAGATGTTTATTACTCCATTTCAATGTTTACATAATCTTTTTCAAAGTATGTAATCCCACACTTCAATGAACCTTTTATAGCGTCTCTGCCAGTCCTCGAACACATGGTGCAGCCATTCTTTGTGAGATCCTTGACAATCGCCTCTCTTTCCTTGAGCATTGCTTCAGAGTGCTCAAATCGAATGCCCCGGAGCGTTGCCTTTAATGCTGGGAATAAAAACATAACAGGGTGCAAGATCGGGGCTAAAAAGCGGATGCGGCACACGGTAATATTCTCCTTAGCCAAAAACTGCACGACTTGATTTGCGACGTGAGGCTGCGCGTTGTCCTGATGCAGTCGTCACCCAGTCCGATGAAGTTCTGATCGTTTCCTTGCAATGTGCTTCTCAGTTTGACCAACACCGACGTGTAGCATGCTGCTGTAACAGTAGCGTGAGGGGGAAGTGTATGCTGGTAAATCACTCCATTACAACCAGTGTGGTATGCGAAACGCAAACAGGGTCTACAAAACAGAGCACCTATGGACATTATACACAAAACCCCGCTCTTTTCAAATATTTGTGGTACAGACAGGAAACTATCAAGGAAAAAAACGCAGTTTCGTTTTTGTTGATCAGCGCTCGTGCATTGAAATTCACATACCGAACCATTAACGAAAGTGCTATTGAAGTATATGAAGTAAATGTAATTTATGTATCTATATTGATTGTTGTCTTCGTTTTCTTCGAGACGTATGCTTAATTACTAGCTCATGCAAAATAATTTTATCTACAATACTATTTATTGTAAACAAATTAAATTTTGCATTTGCGTCTCAAAAATTTTAAACCCTAAAAACAAAAGATTTTCTCCCCTAAATTTTCAAATTTGAAAATGAGGCAGTATTTTATATCACAACACTGTAAATGCCAGAGTGATTGTAGTGTAAATTAGCATTATTGTATGACAATGATTTGAGATGTTTGTTAATTATAAGCATTGTTAGGAAATAAGTTTACACGACCTCACTGAAACTGACAGTAGGAGCGGGTAACAACGAAACGAGGGGGTGAGTTGTTTATCAATTAGAAGAGACAAACAAATGACGTCAGAGTAGCGTGCCTTTCTTTAAAAATGGAGGGAATATCTTCCCTAGAGCATATGTGTTCGTAATTTTGATTGGATAAAAAAAATAGACGCTAATGTTGGCGCGCTTTATTAACCAATAGCAGCTCTGTTATAATGTTTAGGCATATCGGGGTGAGGGAGTATAAATTCTAAAGCCAGAGACAAGTATCGCACATTTCTACAGAATCATTCACGAGTTACACGTCGCGCAGTTCAACAGAATCATTCACGAGTTACACGTTGCGCAGTTCTATAGAATCATTCACGGGTTACACGTCGCGCAGTTCAACAGAAGCATTCACGAAGTACACGTTACGAAATTCTACAGAATCTCTCGCGTCGTAAAGTTAGTTACAAAATGTGAAATACGCGAATTAATAATGCGCGGCAAATAAGTGATTGTAGGTACATTCGAAAATATAACAGTTTCAGTCAGGCGTGTATCAAGAGTAAATATGTGAAATTAATAAAGTGTGACGGCAATAAAAGTGTAAAAACAAATTCTTTTATCAGTGTTATCTTTTAGTAACAACTCCTTTCCGTTTACACACCCTGTTCAAGAGATTTGCTCGACTGAGTAATAATAGCTAGCCGGAGGACAAAGAACCCAAAATTCAAAACAGTAAAACAATAACAGGCGCTCAGCAATAAGATAACACGAACGATACCGCGACAAAAATGCTCTCGTTTACCAGTGTTCCTTTTTTGAAAACCAATTATACAATTAAGCTGTAAAGTTACATATTTACTCTATACAGATGGACATATTTAAGCTGTATAAATTTTTTCCGTATTTAATTTTACAGATTTTGCCATTTTTTAATCTATTGTCAAATTAGATAATATTTTTCGCTGGTAAAATGATGTAATACAAGAAATATGCGTCATCTTTTTAGTTTATGCGGCATAAATCTTTACTGATGTGAGAGTAAGCAGTGTAGAAAATTTTATTAAGCTATCTATAACAGTTTTTGAGAATAAGGCATACATATGTTGAAAAATGTTAGTTGTGGAAAACTAAGGTTGAAAATAATATTCACTTACACAAGTCTCGGTGTAAATTAAATTCGTGATGTAGAATCACGCTATAAACTACGCTACCAAAACTGTGCTTTATTATTATTTTATTTTATTGAATGTTTTTAAAATAAGACGCTTTAGTTCATGGTATTTTATTGAATGTTTAAATAAAATCATTCATTTTGATTTATTGCATTTCTTGCTTCTTCTTCTTCTTCTTCTTCTTCTTCTTCTTCTTCTTCTGCTTTCAAGGATTTCTTTAAGAATGTTAAATAAAATTACTCATTTTATATATATAATATATATTATATACATATTTTTATTATTTCTTTATGTTCCATTAGATACTCGTAGATAGTGACAACGGGACTGTTGGTGCAGTTTTGTTGAGCTCCCGCACGTCAGCCTAAAAGCTTATTGTGTGACCCCATTGGAATGGATGCCTTCATTGTTTCCCAGAATCTGTTTCCTGAACAAGTTGCAGTATCCTGGTTCCAATGTCAGCATTCTTTCCTAGATCTTCCCTGGCTATAGAAAGAGCAAGTCCCTTTCTTAACAGGAATGGGCAGTCAAAAAGGATATACGAGGTAGTATCCGCATCCTCTTTACGCATTCTACAAATGGGTTCATCCTTGTAGAGGCCTACTATACGTAGATGTTTCTTGAAATGGCCATGTTCAGAAATTAATGCAACTGCTTTCCTTATTCCTGTTCTATCCAATCTCAGAAGAGATGAGGAAAGTGTATTGCATGGTACTAAAACCAGTTTCCTGGCTTGTCTTTGTCCAGAATAGGTTTACCACCTGAGATGGTGTTTTTCCCTAATCCATGCTTTGCTGAGGTTTTGGCAGTATGTGCACTGATCCCAACCACGGGTGCAGGGTTGACATAGGGTATCTCAGTACTCCTTTTAGCAGCTGACGAGCTTTTCATTTCAGATGCCCTGATGACCCGGCACCCACCACATTTCAAGCCTGTTGCGTGATGACAAGGCAATCAGGGAATTTAGGCATTTCGATGCAGTTTTTATTTTACCTGGTTTGAGGAGAGTGCTTTTAAAGCACTTTGACTGTCTGTGAGGATGAGAATTTGTTTACCATGGTAATCTTTTTCAAGACCTCTTAGAGCACAGCCCAGGATAGTAAACACTTCTGCCTGAAAGACTGTGCGATATTTCCCAAGGATTATACTAATATTTGTCCTTGGAGATAGGCCATATACACCTGCGCCTAAGCTCCTTTAAACAAATATTATTAAATATTATTTTCTTTCGTTCTTTCATTAATGGGTAATAATATAAGAGTTTTTCCAGTAAACGTTAAAAATGTTGTTGTAAAATACACGAAAGGGTTGCTTTGGGAATTAAAATAGCATTAACAAACTTCGATGTCTCTCCAGTAATGCAGCAACACCTTGGCAGCCAGTTTCGGAATTCAGCGCGCATTGTACTTCATATAGTCTTTTTATCCCTCAAGCGCCAACTTTCTCTGCATATAAAGCACGCGATAGCCAAAAGTCTATTTCTTCCAACTCAATTTTCTATAAATTTATGTAAGATTTAAAAAAAAAACGCCATAAATTTCTTCGTTGTACTCAATGAATCTCTCTCTAGTTTAAAGGATGCCATATGAAACCTTCCACCGTGCATGAATGTTCGTTACTGAATCCAGCAGTTCGTGAAGAGAAAACAGGTTTGTACGATCAGCTAGAAAACAAGAATACAACAAGAGTAAAATCTCCTGTAATAAATTTGTCGAGTATCGCAAGTATTCGACATGTACTATGGCAGCAAAGCAGAATTTAGGTCATTTAATGTCGTATTTCTAAACGACATTCACTTTAACACCACAAAGTAAAGTAGCCTGACTATAACAGGTACTGTAGCTGTACAGTGAACTACATGTGCTGCAGCCAAATAACTTTGATTTTGAATAAACCACGTATATGATCTGTCCTGAAGCCTAAAACAGAAACGCTCCATCACAAATAAAATATGTGCATACCATAATGCTACTGTGAACCCCGGACTGCATGCTGGGGTGATTGATCATTCCGCAAAGAATTACATCCTGCTGCTATTTTACTGTTTGATCTTGGACAGCTCTTCCACAACAGGTATTCACTTATGGGTGATACCTGTCTTCAGTTGGTTGCGAGCTTCAAAACAGTATATACATGTTACTAATGGCTTGGGGTGACAGGTAACTCCAGGCACACACCACGTTTGTTAGCTTTTATAGCCGGTAAATTTTCTTTGATCAAAACATGGCTGTACAATGATGATCCCAAGTTTATGTAACTGTGGGTGCATGGATAGCTGTACTAAATAATGAAGCTCAGGATAGTGGTGGTAATGATGAATAAGTGGAAGACAACGTTAAAGTGTACCCAGATGTTCAAAGTGCGGAAAGTGCTACTGATGATTCTGAACGTCTCAAGATAATGTTGTGGTAGGCCAGATGTTAAAGTGCGCAAAATGCTACAGTTGAATCTGAACGTCTGAAGACAATTTTGAAGTGGATTAAGATGTTCAAAGTGTGCAAAGTGCTTCCGATGATTCTGAACACAAGGTTTAAGTGGACCCAGATGTTCAAAGTCGCAAAGTACTAGTGATGAATTTGAAGACGATGTTGAAATGGATCCAGATGTCCATGGCTGTGAATATGATGTTGAAGTGAATCCAGGTGTCCAAAGTGCGCAAAGTGTTACTGATGAATCTGAAGACAGTATTGAAGTGGACCCAGATGTTCAAAATATTCAAAGTGCTACCGATGAATCTGAAGATGATGAGGTTGTTATACACATGAAGTTTTTATCCTTGAAAGATAAGAGTGGTCATGTATGGTCCAGTGAGCCGCTGTTCGTTCTAGGACTTCTGCAAGGAATATTCCCTGGTGCAAAAGGGAATGCAAAACATATAAATACCGAGTTATTTTCACTGATGATATGCTTAATCTAAAAGTTATTCACACAAATGAGGAAATTTCCCGCCAAGCTGAGAAGTATGCTGAAGGTACAAATTACATCGGTGCAACTAATTCTTCCGAAATGCAGGGTATCATTGGTCTTTGTGCGTACATAGCTGGAGAGCAGAAAGTCCACATCTACATTTATCTGAGAGGCAGTCGTTCCTTAGAGCACCAATATATCCTGCAATAATGAGACACGCTTCAAATTTCTTATAACCTGTATGCAATTTTGACAATAAAGAAACAAATGACAAGTTGCATCTATTCGTGAACTTTGGGAGGCTTTCATTCAGTACATGTAGAGAGACATGCACACAACACACCAGCACTGGACTACTGATGAACAGCTGTTAGGTTTCAGGGTAAATCCCTTTTTGGGGCCTGTATTACTAGCAAATCTGATAAATATGGGCACAAAATAACTTCAATGAATGATGCTTGTGCATTTTGTATGATTTTTGTAATGTCGTACATTGGAAAGGAAAACAATGCAAACCATGACCCACTTGCAGTTCAGTACGTGAATAAATTCACTGAATTAATTCATGGGACTAGTCGGAGTTTAACATCTGACAACTGGTTTACGTCAGTCACAATGGCAGATATGATACGGGACCATAACCTAACTCTGGTTGGCAAACTACGGCATAATATGCCTGGAATTCTCCCTTCCTGTCCACCAAACCTTATAAAGGAGGTTTTATCATCACAATTTGCTTCTAGCGGGAAGGATGCCTTTGCATCTTTCTGTCCAAAGAAAGAAAAATCAGTACTGGTTTTATCAACCATGCACAGTGGAAAAGGGGTTGAAGAGCAGAACAAAAGGAGAAGTGGATGCATATGATCAAATGGCTCATGGCTTTAGCCCCTCAAAAACAAAACAACAAATCAAATAAACTAAAACAGACATTGGCCACTTCGATATTTCTATGACAATTATGATCAGGTGGGGCTGGGGTTGTTTTCAAGTCAACGGTAAATCCAGAAAAAACTGTGTGGTGCGACTTTCTCAAACAGAACTTGCAAAACTACAAGATGCGGCGACTGAGTCAACCAATCTGAAAAGATTTACAGGCTATCATTCGTAAAGTATTCAAGTTGGAACACTCTCCAAGTGGACGTACGTATTCCTCCAACCCTAAACAAATCAAACAAGGGCATTGCGTTCAATGCCCGCGTACTAAGGAACACGTAAACAAGAATCACGTGCATGCTGGGAATAGACATACGTATAAAATACATCTGCATTGGATGCTTAAAATGAAGAAGTTATATTTCCTCCAGTCTCAAAGGACTTCAATTTATTCTACGGTTGCTGTCATAAGAATCTTAATTGCTTTAAATGGGGAGGGTGAATCTTACATATCTTCTTCAGGTAATATAATCTTTACTGTCAATTCTATTTTGCATGGTATTTTAAAACTGCTGTTTTTATGACAATTTCAGAATTAATGCCACCAATTATCACCAATTTTAAAGTAAAAGCAGTAGTGTGATTTTCAAATGGTTCCAGTTGAAATTTTTCACTTCTAATTACGTATTTCTTGTAATTATAGTTTAATTATATTACATAAATTAAACTTTTAAGCATTAAGATTACATTTTATGCTTCACAATTTCTTACATTACACGTCCTGAAAGAATATAACAAAAATTTAACGCCCTTGTAGAAAACAGATGTAAAATATTATAGGGGGTGTCTGATAATTCCAGGTATAGAAACAAAGCTGCCATAAAAGTGTTTGCAGTTCAGGGTTAAGCATATCATCACCTTGGGACACGAAAGCCTGCTGATCAAAATGCTACAAAGTCACCTAATAGGGTTCCAGTGTAAGTTCAATGGCATGCATTGTTTGTACGAGGGTAATCCACAAAGTAACCGCCGTTTGCACATTTCCACTGCGTAGAACGCTGTTGGGCTTCTATATAAGGTCTAATGTTTTCTGTGACATCTTTTCTCAGTGTTGTATAATTAAGTTGTTACTGTGCATTCTGTGATTGTTCAAAAGACAGTGATTCAATGCCCCGCCGACTATGAGGAGAGAAGTGCTGGATTTTTTAATGCTCGGAAGTTGAAAACTGCAGAAATTTACCATCAACTAAAGGAAAAGTACGGTGATACAGTAATGAACGAAACAAATGTGAGAAAGTGGTATGAAATGAACGCACAAATGTGCATTATGAAATTTAACCCGGACGTTCGTAACTCAGCAATGATGATTTGAAGAATCAAGTGCACAGCAAATCGTCCAAGACAGACTTGCAACCCTAGTTACAAATTTCTTTTCCAAACTTTTCTGTTTCTTTGTTCGGTGAAATTGTGTGCGAATATCTTGACTTAATGGCCTTGTGGCAGTCGACTACAACACGGGAACTCTAAAGCCCGTGGACATACATGACAAATACTTAAATAACGGAGGTGATTATGTGCAGAAATAAAATAAGCTTCAACTTTCTGGTGTGCTTATTTTTTTATAAAATAGTTTTTCTGAATGTATTAAAGCCTATCGTTCATTGCTTCTTGGATTACTCTTATATAGAGCCTGGTAAACTGGTCTCCCCAGTGAACCCTTCTAGTCCATATAGCATGCAGGTAAAAGGGAGTTTTCTCTGACGAGTGTCCTGGCCAGTTAAATCAATAAGGTAAGCATTTCTTTTCGTCAAAGTTACGAAAGGAAACCTTGACGCAAGTGTTAGAAGCTTCATCTCCGGGACAGAATTGCAAGTTTTTTTTAAGAATTACAAGTTGGTTGGCATATCATCAAAAACACTCTTTTTTTTTACTTTGTCTACCGCGTGCATGTTAGGTAAATAAGGTACCGCATTCCGCCCAAAATTTTATACCGAGATTTCACCGAAAATATGTTTTGAGGCCCCCTGAATAAAAAAAGACATTTTTACTTTCTTTACCATATGCATAGTAGGTAGAGAAGGTGTTGCATTCCACCCAAAAATTTGATACCGAGATTTTACAGAAAATAAATATTTTGAGTCCCCCCTGAATTTAAAAAAAAGGTATTTTTATTTTCTCTACCACCTTCATAGCAGGTAGAGAAGTACTGTGCCCTAGTGTGCATTCCACCCAAAAATTCGATACTGAGAGTTTACCGAAAATACATGTTTTGAGCCCCTGAATCCCCCCCAAAAAACATTTTCACTTTCTCTACCACGTGCATAGTAGGTAAAAAGGATATTTGCATTCCACCCAAAAATTCGATACCGAGATTTAGCGGAAAATACATGTTTTGAGAACCCTGAATAAAAAAATCTTTGCTTTCTCTACCACCTGCATAGTAGGTAGAGAAGGTATTGTATTCCACCCAAAAATTCTATACCAGATTTCACCATAAATACATGTTTTAAGGCCCCCTGAATCAAAAAAGATCATATTTACTTTCTCTACCACATGCATAGGAGGTAGAGAAGGTACTATTACATTCCATCCAAAAATTCCATATCGAATTTTCACCGAAAATACATGTTTTGAGGCCCTCTGAATCTAAATACATTCTACTTTCTCTACCACGTGCACAGCAGGTAGAGAAGGTATTGCATTCCACCCAAAAATTTGATAACAAGGTTTCACCGGAAATACGTGCTTTGAGACCCCCCGAATCCAAAAACACAGTTTTTAGAAAAAGGCTCGTGTGTGTGTGTGTGAAAAGCATAACTCAAAAAGGAAAAGTCAGATAAATATCAATACTTAAGTTAAAGCACCTTTCAAAGATGCAGCCCGAAGATTTTGGAAAATTCCCCTCCCCAAACTACCGTTTACATGGAGCATCCTTTGAAACGTTTAATTTTCTAAAAGATTGCTCTAAGGACTTTGATTAAAATTCCATATATTAAATATGTTTACATGACAAATAAAATACATATCTTGAAGTAAATTATTTTTTGTAGTAGTTGGAAGATGCTTCATTTTTTTTATCTCCCCCACGTATGGGAGCCAATTTGTCGCGGTCACTTCGTGTTATCTTTTTGCTGGGCGCCTGTTATTGTATTACTATTTTTAAATTTGGGTTCATTGTCCTCCAGCTAGCTATTATTTCTCGGTCGAGCACATCTCTTGAACAGGGTGTGTAAACGGAAAGGATTTGTTACTCAAAGATAACACTGATAAAAGAATTTGTTTTTACACTTTTATTACCGTCACAATTAATTAAGTTCACATATTGACTCTTGATACACGCCAGACTGAAACTGTTATATTTTCTGTTACTATAACAACTTATTTACTGCACATTATTAATTCGCGTGTTTCACATTTATAACAAACTTTAAGACGCGAGAGATTCTGTAGAATTGCGACGTGTAACTCGCGAACGATTCTGATGAACTAAGCGACGTTTAACTTCTGAATGTTTCTGTTGGGCTCAGCGACGTGTAACGCGTGGATGATTTTGTTGAACTGGACAATACTTGCCTCTGGCTTTAGCTTTTTATAATCCCACACCCTAATATGCCTAAAGATTATAACCGAGCTGCTATTGGTTAATAAAACGCGCCAACATTAGCGTCTATATTTATATCCAATCAAAATTACGAACACATATGCTCTAGGGAAGAAATTCCCTCCATTTCTACAGAAAAGCGCGCCAATCTGACGTCATTTGCTTGTCTCTAATAATTGATAAACAACTCATCCCCTCGCTACATTGTTACCCGATCTTATTGTCAGTTTCAGTGAGGCCGTGTAAACTTATTTCCTAACAATGCTTATAATTAACAAACATCTCAAATCAATGTCATACAATAATGCTTATTTACACTACAATCACTCTGGCATTCACATTATTGTGATATAAATTACTGCCACAATCTGAATCTTCTGGGAATAGCCTTTGAAGTCCTCTACATTCGGAAGGAATTTGGTATAATCTTGTATAACTGGTAAACGTTAAACGACAGACGATAACATACTACATAGAAACTGCACATCTCTATAAAACGCACAATTTATTTCAAATAACTTTTTGTGACATCATTCATTTCCGAGATATCCGCTTTTAATGGATTGAATTGTTCAATACTTAGCCATTCTTTTAAAGTTCTATCAATTTCAGTTGTTTTTCGTGATATATGGAAGGAGTATGGAATTTTAAGACCAGCCTGTAGCGCCCAGTTCTAAAACATTTGACTGTCACTATTGATTTGTATCTATAACGAAATGTGGAATGCAGCTATTTCTGCAAAGGTTTATTTGTATTAAAATGAAGTAGATAGAGAAAGTCATGTGAATGTATCACATCAGCCTTTTATCGGAAGTGAAGAAAGAGTAAAATGGTATAGTTCCTGATAGTGGTATAGTGTTATGATTAATGCATCAAACTCTGCAGCACTCAAATAATCTCGAACCTCGAGAGTACACCCAGCTCTGAAAATAACTAATATTAACAGTGGCAACATTAAACAGATCTTATGTGTTACATTTTGAGGCAGTATTTTTAACACTAAAATGATTTCAGTCTAATTATATAATAATAAATTCAATAACAGCCCGCCTTGAAGCAATATGCGTATGTAATAATTTATAAAAATGTATGTAACAGTCATTCCATATGCTTATATTATTGTATACGTGTTCAATAATGTTATGTGAATATATTACGTAATTTAATAATATAGGAGCTGTAAGAATAATAGGTTAAAAGTTGCTAACTATGAGGTAACAATGAGGTAACCTTGAGGCAATAATGAGTTTGAGAGTTTAAATGTTACTTGTGATTCTTGTAAGCAATAATGTAATTTTAGTGACAGTTTATAAAAATAGCCAATCAACAACCAGAAAATGCTTTAGTTAAATGAAGGTATTCTATTGGATTAGGAATAGCCAATCAGAGACTTAAAATACAGAAATTTACAAGTTTAGGCGGTTGAAATCAGTTCAGTTGCTTGCAGACAGTGATTGTAACCAGAGGCAAAACGTGTCCTCGAGAGATTTAATACGTATTCGTGTGAGACGAAAAATAAGTTTACGTGTTAAAAAGTGTACTTAATAAAAAGAATCCCACAGCTCTCTATATCAGGGAAGTGTTATTTAAATCGTATCAAACATTAATAAAAGGAGTGAACTAAAATTATAATCTGTGTAAGCCTACATTCTTCAGTAGCACCACAACCCTGCAAAGAGAAACGTGTCTTTAATAAATACTGGCGTAGCCAAGGCAAGCATAAATATATAATATTTAAAGAAACAGTAAAAATACATTTTTGGGGCAAAGGCTACCGGAAACTGTTTACTATACGTGGGTTGCAAACTACTACAAGTTCGGTTCCCCAACAGTTGAAATATAAAATAATATCTACTTCAAATTGACGCCCAAAGCGTGTTGCAAACAAGTTACAACAAAATACCTTCTTCAAATTGGCTTTCCACGTGTGAAGCAAAACAACTACTTCAGATTGACGCTCAAAGCGTGATGCAAATAACGCAACAATACCTACTTCAATTTACATGGCTTTCTCTACCCATTCTTCAATAAACTATTCTTACAAAGGCCTAATCTTCTATCTGCATCATGTTAATTGAGATAAATCTTTGTAGAAATAGTTTTATTATATATTTCCTTGCAAGTACAATGGCAATAGGAGAGAGAATACAGTAGACTTCAGCGATAATCGCACTCAATATGCCATTAGCCAATGACAGGTAGAGTATGTTAGTCAGTTGGCCAATCACACCCATACTACACTGATAGTATTTCATGGTAGTGTACTTGTTTTTAATTTGTATGAATGCAGTGAGTGATATCACGTAGGCTCTGTTTACAATAATAGCAACTGAAAATGCCGCGCTTTGGAAGTCAAAATAGTGGTAATATAAAAGCAGCTGTACATAATTTAACGCCAGAAAACACAAATAAGAACAAAAGTATAGTGTGGAACCAATTTTCAGAATTCTGTACGGAGAGAAATTATAAAATTGGGGCTCAGTTAGCGACAAAGAGATTGCTTCCATTCTACAGGACTAACAAATATGGTTGGCGCTAAACTAGGTTAGTCCATAATAAGTTTTTCGTGTGATTATCTAGCCGAGGAGCACTCGTGCTAGTAGTTCTACATGATAATTTTATTTCGGTTTCAAACTTATGTATCTTTTCATAAGATAATTGTTTCTCAACCTTCGGCCTCGAAATAATTATCATGAAAACAAGCATTCGTTAACCTCAATAAAATTATCGTAAAACTATCAGCACTAGTGCTATTACTGTTGATAGTCAAATCTTTTAAGAGCTGGTTGCCATGTGATAGCTTTGAAATTCTGTTCTTTTTGCGTGACTATAAGAAAACAAAGCAATGACGACTTCCCAATGGAGAAAAGTATAAATATCTGAAAATTCAATCGAATAACATAAAATATCTCGGAAATGGTTAACTCCTTGAAAAATTGATTTGAAATAATTTGTGTGCTTTAACAAAATCTACATTTTTTATGTAGTAAGATTTTGTAAGAACTTTTACTGATGAGATGTAGTCAGATCTTTTACTGTTTACCAGTTATGCAAAAGTCATTCAGAATGAAGAGGACTTCAGAGGCTATTCCCAGAAAATTCAAGATGCTAATTTTATTTGTCATGAAAATATCTTAAACTATAGTATTTTAATCAAAATCTTAGAGCCGTTTTTGAGAAAATAACAATTTTCGAAAATTTTTCCATGTAAAAGGAAGTTTGGAGTGGGAGATTTTCTCCTTAGAAGATGCTGAAGGGTTCTAAATACTAAGTTTTGTATTTAAACGGCTTCATGTTTGAATTATGCTGTTCCACACATACACGTGCACGCATGGATATTTTTCTAAAAATACTTTTGGGTTTAGATGGTCTCAAAACATGTATTTTCGGTGAATTCTCAGTGCCAAATTTTTAGGCGATATACATTTCCCCTATTTATTATACGTAGTAGAGCTGGCTTTTCACTTATGGAATTTGTTACTATGAAGCTTGGAGTATAACATGTTCTAGGTCCCAATTAGAGAAAGGCATGACACCTTATTTATTTCTCCAAAGAAAGGTTACAATAGGTTAAGCAGTCAAAAAGTGTACCTAAATATTTCGCTTATTATTGAGGTTTTTTTTTTTTTCAAAAAAATGATGCATAACATTTATTTAACACCAATTTGCTGAAGGTTTTGCTATTTATAAAATTATGGAAAGTATTTCAGGAAATATAATAGATTATGTTTGTTACTGCAGTACATATACCGATCGTCCACCATTTCATGATTAAATTGAGTTTTATTTATGGACGCTCTTTAATTGCTGTGGTTCTTAGCGTCCCATTCTATATTGGGCGTGAAAGACCGGAACTTTTGCTCAGAGGCCTCTTTATCAGGCTTAAGGTTCTTTTACGAGCCGTAAATCTACGACACGGGACCACCGGCTTTACTTCCCTTCCAAAGGAAGCCATGCTAAGGATTTTTACGCCCGAAAAAATCCACCGCCCTCTGCCAGGTTTGAACCTACGACATCGGCATTTCATGATGCATAGTATACTTGTATCTTTACCTCCTATACCTTTAAATACCTTTCAATGTGATTTCAGTATCCTAGAAATTACAACTTAATTCGCAATTTATCGCAAATTTTTTCAGCATTTTTTTAACATTGCAATTTTCCACAGGATGGAACATTTCATCCAATCTATTTGAAAGTTCACATACTCTCTTAAAAAGTCAGCAGAAAACAATTAAGCATTATTTTCCCTGTACTTAAAACAGCTTGAAAGTCAAAGTTTTATTTTTAAAATGTTATTTGTATTTATTGTATAAAATAGGAATCAGCATATGTAATATCTTTTCTCTAAAATTATAAGGAATACATAAAATAATGATTCGCAGTTTTGAAGAAGGGAGGGTTAAAAGTGTATTGTTATTTTTAAAAATTTTCAAAGATTCCATTGTGGGGAGAGTTGCCAAAATATTAAAAAAAAATAAAATTAATGTTTTAAAAGTTTAAACGACAATGACTCGATATGTAAGCATCTCTTAAATCTGCACTAGAAACATTCCAATCAACTTAATTGGAATTTGTTGAACTTGGCATTTTGAGTGGTTTTATATATTTTCCTGGAAATCTGCTTTACAGTGAAGCAGATTATCGTATTTAGATGTGAGAAATTAAGGATTTACTGCTGAGTTATGTTTGTGCCGTATCACACAGACAACATTGGATCATGCAAAATACATATTGCGAAATTGCCGGATCAGCATAGAAGCTGAATGAAGAATTGTGACTACTTCCGTTTCACATTATTTCTTAATAAATCAAGCATATTGCTCCATTCTTTCCCTGCATTCTGATACAGGCACCATTGTCAGGTTTAGTAACTACTTATTTCAACTTTGATATACACCCGTGGTTCATTTTCACTTCAATTAACCTCGTGTTTTGGAATGAGATTAGAAGCAAATAGAATTTCAGGAAATGAGGCTACATATGTTTTTATTTTTTAAAAAGTTCCTTTGCTTTACCCAGTTTATGATTACTGTGTTTTTCTGTTTACAGTACGCTTATTACCACAATTACACATACAACGCACACACACACCCATTCCTGTAGCGGGACTCAAACCCGCCACCCTCAGCTTGGCGGAACGCCGACACTATACGCACCAGCGACCACGGCTATGTGGTCCGTAACCATATTTAAACCTGTAAAACAAGACACTATTCTGAACATGTTTTGTCATACTAATATTTTCACCTATCTTTAATTTTACATGAATAAAACCGCATTTATTCAGGTTGAACATTATAAAGATTTATATTGTTTTGCAGTCAGCAAAATGTATTTTCTAGATTTCGTTTTTATCTCTTCCGCCTAAGAGATAACGCTTATCACGTCGCATACCTTACACCTGCATGAAAAACGTGCATTTTTAACCCCTCGTATCCGGTATCGGCTGACAGATCCACTGCTCCCATTCAACATCGAAGAACCACTTTCCTTCGCGTTTTCTTCGAACCACTGACATTAGAAGGAAATGTTATAGACCTAATTTGATCAGCATTATTGAGTCTATCACCAGTGAAAGGAGGCAACTTATTTCAATTACTTCTGTATTTTCAAAGTGTTTAAACTACATATATTTATTTTATAAAATACAGCTAGATTAATTTTCTCCCCAACTATTTTATCTTTTCATTTACTGTAATATTCTAATTTCCCTCTGACAGATGCTTGGCATTTCAGAATGGAATAAATTGATTTCGCTTAAAATTCTATGATTTTAACTCAAGACTGCTTATATTTTCCATGTTACTTTTTAATTATAGTACATAAATGCACCAACCTCAGTACCAGCGTTAACTATATTGTTAACAGAAGAGGAAAAAAGGAATGAAAAATAAGCTTATCGTATTTGTATTTGCGGTCGATGCCCCTACTGATTAGGCACTGAAACTGCCCTATGTAACATTTTGTTGAACTGGGAGGTCTAGCTTCCTTTTTTAGGAATGTTAGCTCACTTCCTTGAAGTAATTAATGTTTGAATATGTGATTAAGGCAATCCGAGGGAGGAATTTTCTAAATCCGCAATTCCTTTCTGAAATCTTTCTGTAGACTCTTGTATTTTGGATGAATTGAACATACTATGTGTTCAAAAGTATCCGGACACCCTCACAAACATACGTTTTTCATCTTAGGTGCATTGTGCTGCCATCTTCTGCCTGGTACTCATTATCCGCGACCTCAGTAGTCATTAGACATCGTGAAAAAACAGAATGGGACGCTCCGTGGAACTCACGGACTTCGAACGTAGTCAGGTGATTGGGTGTCACTTGTGTCAGAAGTCTGTACGCGAGATTTCCACACTCCTAAACATCCCTAGGTCCACTGTTTCTGATGTAATAGTGAAGTGGAAACGTGAAGGGACATTTACAGCACAAAAGCGTACAGGCCGACCTCGTCTGTTGGCTGACAGAGACCGCCGACATTTGAAGAGGGTTGTAAAGGCAGACATCTATCCAGACCATCACACAGGAATTCCAAACTGCATCAGGATCCATTCCAAGTACTATGACAGGTAGGCGTGAGGTGAGATACCTTGGATTCTATGGTCGAGCGGCTGCTCATAAGCCACACATCACGCAGGAAAATGCCAAACGACGCCTCGCTTGGTGTAAGGAGTGTCAACATTACACGATTGAACAGTGGCAAAACGTTGTGTGGAATGACGAATCACGGTACACAATGTGGCGATCCGATGGCAGAGTGTGGGTATGGCGAATGCCCGGTGAACGTCATCTGCCAGCGTGTGTAGTGCCAACAGTGAAATTCGGAGGTGGTGGTGTTACGGTGTGATCGTGTTTTTCCTGGAGGGGGCTTGCACCCCTTATTGTTTTGCGTGGCACGATCACAGCGCAGACCTACATTGATATTTTAAGCACCTTTTTGCTTCCCACTGTTTAAGAGCAATTCGGGGATGGCGATTGCATCTTTCAACACGATCGAGCACCTGTTCATACTGCACGGGCTGTGGCAGAGTGGTTACACGACAATAACATCCCTGTAATGGACTGGCCTGCACAGAGTCCTGACTTGAATCCTATAGAGCACCTTTGGGATGCTTTGGAACGCCAACTTCGTGCCAGGCCTCACCGACCTACATCGATACCTCTCTTCAGTTCCGCACTCCGTGAAGAATGGGCTGCCATTCCCCAGGAAACCTTCCATAACCTGATTGAAAGTATGCCTGCGAGAGTGAACGCTGTCATCAAGGCTAAGGGCGGGCCAACACCATATTGACTTCCAGCATTACCGATGGAGGGCGCGTCATTTTCAGTCAGGTAATCGGATACTTTTGATCACGTAGTGTATGTTGGTGATTTATCTTCAGGAGTTTTGAAAATATTTAATGTTCTGCATTTTTGTCTTTGAAGAAAAGTGTTCACGAATTCGAATTTAAATAATTTATGGGACCTTGTGTAATTCAGATAATCATTGTGCACAAAACAGGTAATATACTTTGGAGGCGCGCTCATTTTGAATAATATTATTCTTTAATTCTGAAAAAGATTAATTATTACTTTCTCAGCTATGTATGGTAAGCAAATAGAGGAACTATTGTATTTCACCCAATAATTTGATTTTGATATTTCACTGTAAATACATGTTTTGATGCCCCCTCAATCCAAAAAAGTATCTTTGGAAACATGTCCGTGTGTGTGTCTATGTGTCTGTCTGTCTGTGAACAGCATAACTCAGAAACGAACAGTCGGATAAACACCAAACTTGGTATTTAGGTTCAGTATCTTCCAGAGATGCGACACGAAGGTTTTCAAGAAAATCCCCCACCCCAGATTACACTTTACATGAACATTTTTCGAAAATTTTAATTTTCTCAATAATGGCTCTAACCATATTGATTAAAATATCATATGTTTAAGATATTTTCATGACAAATGAAATGTATATCTCGAATTTTCTGGGAGTGTCTCCAAAAGTATTGTTCATTGTGAACAACTTTTGCATAACTGGCAAACCATAAGAGATAGAAAAAATTTTACTACACAAAAATGTAGATCGCGTTGAAATACACAATTTATGTCATATACATTTTGTTGTTGTTGAGTGGACTATTTGCGAGATATTGCTTGTTATTCTCTTAAATTTTCCAATACTTATGCTTTTTCCCAAATGGGAATTCGTTATTCATTTTTTCTTGTCCTGGTAATGCAAAGAGAATGTAATACTGACATAGCAACCAGGTCTTAAAATATTTGACTATAGCTTAAAGCCTACCAATTCCCCTTGCATCTACAAGAAAATTAGCAATAGGATTAACATCTTGATATCTCGATTAACATGAAGCATATGGAGAATAAGCGTTTGTAAAAATAGTTTTTACAAGAGTAGAGAAAGTCATGTGAGTGTAACACATAAGATTTTTATTTGTACCTTTTTTACCATGTAATAGTAAGTAGGGGAAATATTGTATTCCACCCTCTGAGCTCAAAACACGCATTTTTAGGAAAAGGTCCGTGTGAGTGTCTATGTTACTGAGTGTGTCTGTATGTATGTATCTGTGAACAGCAGAACTCAAAAACGAAAAGTCGCATAAATACCGACAGTTCAGTATCTTCCAAGGATGCGATGCGAAAATTTTCAAGAAAAACCCCCACCCCAAACTATCCATTACATAGAATATTTTTCGATTTCTTTTTTATTTTGTAAAATATGGCTCCAACTTGATTAAAATACCATATATTTAAGATATGACAAATAACATTTTTATATTTTATTTTCTGCGAATAGCCTGTGAGTAGTTGTATATTGGGGTTTCTGGATACATTAATCGTTTTTTAATTCGTTCAGTTGGTTCAATTGGTCTTTCGGGCAAAGGAGACCTAAAGCACATGGGGTTTCTGGATATATTAATGGGTTTTTAATTGGTTCAATTGGTTTAATTGGTCTTTCAGGCAAAGCCGACCCAAGTAGCGGTACGTTCTGGATAAATTAATGGTTATTTTAATTGGTTCAATTGCTTCAATTGGTCTTTCGGGCAAAGGGGACCTAAAGCAGATGGGGTTTCTGGATATATTAATGGTTACTGCTGGAGTTGGTGGTCTTAAGTCGGTTTAATTGGTCTTTCAGGCAAAGGGGACCTATAGTGCATGAGTCTTCTGGATCAACTCAAGGTTACTGCTGGAGCTGGTAATTGCGAGGGTCGCTTACATGTCCACGTGGTGCCATTTACTTGAAGAAGCATTTAAAGGCTCCCTCCTCCTCGGCTTTGGGTGAGGGAGGTAATCAAAATAATGTATGCATTTCAGTCAGCTATGAGACATGATTCACCCCTATAAAGTACACAGCGTTAATTCTAATCATATACATCAAATAAAAAATACAAGTTTCAATTTTTGTGGCGAACGCGCCTAACGACTGAAAACCTTTTAAAAATCAAAAGGTTTAATTTTCACCATCCTACCGAGACTTGTTGCTTTCTACGACATGAATAACATGCTACTTAAAACCGTGTATGTATCCAGTGAGGTCTCCCTCCACGCCAGTTTAAAAGACGATCGCCTGACTATTCTGTCGCGTCCCCTCTGTCTGGAATGCCCGGGTAATTAAGGCTACTGACTCACCCTTCGTATAAGCGGGGGATCTATTCACGCTATTGATTTTTTCCGCTAGCTTCCCTCGCATATAACGATGCTAGACATGGACCCTCGCCCCATTGTAAAAGTTCGCTTTATCTACGCCAGATGCCAGAAGGTTACAGAACTAACATTTGTAATTCATATCTGGCACTATAGATACCGGCAGTATCCGATCCGCTATTGATTTTTTCATTAAAACTGCATGAGAGTCAAACACACATTAATTTATAAGGAAAAAAAAAGTTTCTTTATAGAGATAGCTAATTACAGTGTTACAAGCTGTATGTACAGTGAAATAAAAACGAATCGCATTTAAAAAAAATTCTCATATGTTACACTCACATGACTTTCTCTACTCTTGTACAAACTTTTTCTTACAAATGCTTATTCTGCTTGATTCTACTAGCTGCAAGAGGAATACGGTGGGCTTTAAGCATTAGTCAAATATTTTAAGAGCGGTTGCCATGTGATGCATTCCATTCTCTTTACATGCCTAGGACATAAAAAAATGAATAACGAATTCGAGAAAAAATATAATTATTGGGGAATTTAAGGGAATAACAAGCAATATCTCGAAAATATTTCTCAATAAAACAGGGGGCCTCAAAACATAAATATTCGGTGAAATCTCGGTATCGAATTTTCGCGTGGAATACAATACTTCCCTTACTTACTCTTCATAGTAGAGAAATTTAAAATACTTAGTTATAACAACGGGAAAGATGTCTTGTATCTTTTTTCCCACGAGGTGTATGATTCATACAATAAACAGTAATTGAACAATGTCTTTATTACTTAATTAACAGCACACCCAAAGGCAGCTGCAACCATCAATAAATTCCCTCCCTTAAGTTACTTAAGTTCATGAAGATTTACAATTTCCTGTCTAAGGGCAATTTATCTTAATATTTCCCACAGATGTATGATTCATACAAGGTAATTGAACAATGTCTTTATTACTTAATTAACAGCACACCCAAAGGCAGCTGCAACCATCAATAAGTTCCCTCCCTTAAGTTACTTAAGTTCATGAAGATTTACAATTTCCTGTCTAAGGGCAATTTATCTTAATATTTCCCACAGATGTATGATTCATACAATAAACAGTAATTGAACACTTCCTTTATTAATTCATTAACAGTACACAGGAATATATTACTTAATACACGGCGTCAAATGCATTTATAACTTCATCAGATGTGATTAAAGATCCTGGGGAAAAGAAACGTGAATCATTAGACAAGGATAGATATAGCGAGCTAATATTGTTTAACCAATCAAAACACTCGATTACGGAGTGGATTCTTCTGCGCATTCTTTCTGGGAGAGGGAGAATGAACTTCAAAGTCTATATAAGAAGAAAGCAGGAGCGTTAAAGTTCATTCTTAAAGGAATAACGTCTGTGATTGTGATAGCGTGTGCTAGTGCAAAGATCTTCAAGTACTTAATTCATCTTAGATTTCAATTCGCAAGTTAAGTGCATATACTAGATTTCATACAGGACATTCGTGTGATGTATTCTTAAAAAGTCGAGTGAAGATACTGAAAGTCAAAATCACATTTAAAAAAACGTGTGATCACCTAGCTTCGTAAAGTTTGTCTTGCAATAATGTAGCAGGGTCAGTGTCTAGATGTATATTTAAACTTATATATCACTAATCAATGTCTAAACATCACACAAAAAACTTTAAAGACAATACTGTAACAAAAAATATCCGGGCTTAAGCAAGCTAAAACATAATACATTCTATCTGAACAATCTCATACGCAAATATTCAGTTTTCAGAACGCTAAAGTACGATTGAAAAGGAATATATACGTTAAATCAAGTTCCATTTCAACTTAAACGGATTACGACAAAACTAGAAGAGAAAGACAAAAGTAGACTAAAAATGACAGTGCAAGCGCAAATAGTAGTAGTTATTTGGGGACTTTAGCTACTTTCAACTGCAACTTATTTTAACTCAAGCAACCTTAAGACAGGGCTTCTATTAGGTAATTTTATAATTAAATAAAACAATTAATGTTTGAAAATACTTCATTATCATACTAATTAACAAAAATTAACTTAACTCTGAATTTTTCGTTGAAACTCTGTAATCTGCTATAAAATAGCTTGCATAATATATAAAAAATACTCTTACGACATGCAAAAAGCTTACCATACTTAAAGCTTAACCTCGAATGTCAACAACTGAAAAAAAAATTGAAAAGCGGTAATATGCCAGAAAATGGAGTATAGAATATAGGGAAATTATCCTTTTCTTCATTCATCAAGTTTACATGCCTAAATTATTATTTTCCAGTGAAGATGCACTCGAAGACAAACAAATTGAGTCTGGCAGGACGTGTCCGCCGCTCACCTGTCCCGGCACAGGACGCTCCTGAGTCCAGCACTCTACCGTCACCACCGCCACTATCACCATTGATAGACGACGGGGCAGCTTCGTGGCTTGATGCTGATAATGCGGGGGACTTTATCATCCCACCTCCGCCAGGTTTCGGAGATGTTGAGAATTTCAGCGTCGTCCAAAATAACGACAGGGAGGATACACCCATGGAGGGAATTTGTACCTGCACTAACTGCGGGTACAAGACCGCGTTCATCGAGTTGCTTCAGTCATGCCAAGGTAAGTCTTTCACTTCTTTTAACATTAATATTGATGCAATTTATTCCCATGTCTTCTACTAGAAGACTGCCTGCTTGATTGTCACAGATGCTAACAATGTGATGCTCCTATTGTTACAGATCTTGAACCTCTACACCCCGAGCCAGAGCCTCAGGCGAATGAGGCTTTGAGAAAAGGTGTCAAGAGACTTCGTGAAGCAGAAGAGGAGCGTGGCTCTGAAGAAGGAATGTGCAGCAGCCAACCCTCCCGCAAATTAAACCATCAGGTGTACGCACCACATGTTAACGGACCCGCAGCAACTTCGTCCAGACCAGACCAGACAATTGATTCATCCTCACCATCACCGGCAAAAAGGGTATGTCGAAATGATTATGATGACCTAGAATGTAGGGTAATAGAGTCTGCATTCAAAGGGCGTATTTTCAATAGCAAAATTGAAAATACGGCTGAAATAATTGACCCCAGTGAGTTTCTCGAGGCATGCAGGGCTCTTGTTATTAAGGAAATCGAGTCCACTCTAAAGAAGAGTATGTCTGGGATAAAGATGAGTTGTTCATTGAACGTCTCATACTTAATCCAGACACCAGATCATGAAAATGTGGAATCGATATTTCTCAATTCCAAGACAAAGGAGATCCAGCAATCATCTAACCTCGATGTCATCTTTCATGCAATGAAACACGAAATTTTAGAAAATCTAGCCTGTTTTGAAGGCCAATCTAGTTCAAAGATACTGTTCGCAATCCACTCGCTGATAAATAGCGCAGCAAACTATAATCCCCTTCGTGCTTCAGGATTCATAGAGTTGCCAGCATGCATCAAGCGAAAGAAGGCAGTTCTTAATATTCAGAATGCTGATCATTTCTGTTTCGCTTGGTGCATGCTAGCTTCCAGATACCCTGCAAAAGTCAACAAAAATAAACCATATTCATACCCTCAGGATTTGCTATTCAATGCGTTCAATTATGCTGGAATTATATTCCCGTTTTCCCTCGATCAGATTGAACGCTTTGAGAAGCAGAATCCAGATGTATCTATAGGTGTATTTGCCCTGAATGCCAACGACTCAGTGGAGTCCATTCGCAAACCATCTGAGAGGAAGGCTAGACAAGTAAACCTCTTAATGGTTGAAGAGGGTGACAAGTCTCACTACTGCCTCATCACCAACTTATCGAGGCTTATTAGAAGTCAGGTAACTAAGCATAAAGGAAAAATGTGGCTATGCGAGGCATGCATGACAAGGTGTTCTAATGAGGATGCCTTGAGAGTGCATAAACTGAAATGCAATAAATGTCAGATCCTCAAAATGTCAAAGCAGGATGAGGTTCTGGAATTTAATGCATATTCAAAGTGTGCTCCTGTACCTTTAGTGATTTATGCAGATATCGAATCTGTTTTGAGGAAGGTCCACTCATGTGAACCCTCTGACGCAGAGAGCTGGACCCGAGCCATACAGGAACATGAAGCGATATCGATAGCGTTGAAGGTTATATGTAGACATGATCAGTCCTTGTCGAGATTCAAGCTCTTCAGAGGTGACAATGCACTGAATGACTTCTTCATTGAACTTAGAAAGATTGCTGATGAAGACATTGAGATATATGGGCGAATACAGCCCATGCATATGTCACCTCAGGATATCCTGGATTTCAACAATGCTAATCACTGTCACATATGCAGGAGAGATTTTGCTATAGATGATGTTAGGGGAAGCGACCATTGTCATATCACTGGAGCATATCTTGGAGCGGCTCATAATGCTTGCAATTTGAATAGAAAATTGCCGAATTTTATTCCAATTTTCTTTCATTGCTTAAGCAATTATGACAGTCAGTTCTTGATCAGGCACATGGCATATGATAAGGCTCCTATTTCATGTATAGCACAATCATCTGAACGTTATCTGGCATTTACTAAATGGTACAAGGGCATTTATTTCAGGTTTCTCGACAGCTACAAGTTTCTCGATGACAAGTTATCTAGCTTGGCAGACATGCTGAGCGCTGATGACTTCAAGGTCACTAATGCCGAGTATTCTAATCCAGAACACCTGGAACTAATGAAGTGTAAGGGCATATTCCCCTATACATATCTGGACACCATCGAGAAGCTCCAAGAAGAGGAGCTCCCGCCAATAGAGCTTTTCGACGGTGTCACAGAGGAGGAATATGCTCATGCACTTAAGGTATGGGGCACATTCAACATAAAGAATCTTGGGGAATATAGTGACCTTTACCTAAAGACCGATACTCTGCTTTTAGAGTTTAGAGACTTGTCGCTGGGGATGTATAACCTGGACCCAGCATGGTACTATACTCTGCCATCACTAGCCTTCGATGCCATGCTTAAGACAACGAAAGCAAGACTCCAGCTAATAAGCGATCCCAGCATGTTAGAATTTTTCGAGGAAGGTATTCGCGGTGGGCTTTGCACGGTATCAAAGCGGTACTCCAAAGCCAACCACGAATACCTTGCAGACTACAAATCTGATGAACCTCGAAACTTTTTATCATACTGGGACATCAACAACTTGTACGGCAAGAGCATGGCGTCCCCAATGCCGTATGGGAACCTCAGATGGCTTGATAGGGATGAAATAGACACCATCGACTTCGCTGCGATCCCTGAGGACTCCAAGACAGGATATGTCCTAGAGGTGGATTTGGAGTATCCTGACCATCTCCATGATGCACACAATGATCTACCTCTCTGTCCCCGCAGTGAGATACCACCCGGCAGCCAATACAAGAAACTGA
This sequence comes from Deroplatys truncata, assembly GCA_030765065.1. Lineage (NCBI taxonomy): Eukaryota > Metazoa > Arthropoda > Insecta > Mantodea > Mantidae > Deroplatys > Deroplatys truncata. The sequence continues at coordinate 94,033,260 of CM060979.1, forward strand.
TTGCAAGTCTTGAGAACAAAAGCAAATATGTCTTGCATTATAAAATCTTGCAACAGTGCCTAGATCTGGGGCTGCTATTGAGACATATTCATTGGGTGGTATCGTATGACCAAGATGAATGGCTTAAGGTCTATATTGACCTTAACGCCGAGAAGCGAGCCAGGGAAACTTCCAAGTTTGCTCAAAACTTCTGGAAGAAAATCAACAACGCTGTGTACGGTAAGTTCATTGAAAATGTTCGCAAGTACAGAGATTTCCGTATTGTACCTACCTGGGAGCAAGCACGGAAATTGACGGCTCGTCCAACATATGTATGTAGCCACATTTTTGATGAAAACTTAGTCGGCATAGAGTTGGCTCGAGAGGAGATCCTCATGAACAAACCAATCTATATTGGCCATGCAATTCTCGATCTTTCAAAATTTATTATGTATGATTTTTTTATAAAGTAATGAAACCCCAACTGAATGACCTGGTCCTGAATTATATGGATACAGATTCATTCATTTTCGAAACTTCTACAGACATTTACAAATTCATGAAAACCAATCCCCAGCATTTTGATACATCAAATTATAAGCAAAATAATGTATATGACATAAAGCAGGCCAACAAGAAAGTGATTGGGTTGTTTAAAGATGAGCTGGGTGGCATGGTGATGACTGAGTACGTTGGACTTAGGGCAAAGCTCTACAGCTATAAATATAACAACAGCACCATCATGAAAGCAAAGGGGATTACCAAAGGTGGAATGCGAGCAATCACCTTTGAGAAATATTTCGAGTGTCTAAAAGATTTAAATAAAATATTTTTGGCTAAACAAATTTGCTTCAGGAGTACAAAACATAAAGTCTCGACTGTGGAAATTAACAAAATTGCATTGCATGGAGGAGACATGAAGCGCAAGATGATTGATGGCTCTCATGCAACTCTCGCGTGGGGCCATTATTCACTTAGGGCCTCGTAATCCATTCCGACTTCCCTGGATGTCACATCCCCATCTCATGTATTATATTGTATATAGATTATTTATTGACTAATTTATTAATTGTATATATTCTATTTAATTATTTTACTGTTTTTTTAATTATTTTATATAATACAATGTTAATGGTACATTGTTCAGTTAAATGTATCAAAGGAGGAAATCAAATTACTGTAAATAAAACACGAGGTACTGCATTTAAGACTCTTTATTTCAGTATTAGCTACAATAAATCCTTTCCATCAATCCATTGGCTATTAGGGAATCCATACCATTTCACTAGAATCCTCTCTCCTTGCCTACGCAATATCTTCTCCACTAAATAAGTGTTAGGGAATAGTGTAGAATGTAGTTCATGTCCATAAAATGCTCCTTTTATATGATCTTCATCATTATCCTTTATGATGTAGGTGGTAGGATTGGTTCGTTTCACATGAGCCACTTGGAAAATTTCAACACTCCAGTTGGGTTCAAAACCCTTTTCGAAATGTCCTTTATTCTTAGATATCCTCACATAATCGCCGACACTAAACCTCCTTGCACTCCTCTTCTCTCTTTTGGGATGGTTATACTTGTAAACAGTCAGAAGAAGGTCATTGTTCCTCACTTCACTGGGTTTCATTTTGATGGTTGAGTGGTAAGTGTCATTGTACTCTGCAACGATTTTAGGTAGAAGATCTAGCCACTTATATGATTCTTGAGCTAGAAACTCCCGATACATCATATTCTTTAAAGTTCTCATTAAACGCTCAACAGCTGCAGCCTTCACATTAGTATAGGTACTGTAGTGATTGATATTATACTTTGCCATTAGATTTTTAAAGTACTTGTTATAAAATTCTTTTCCGTTGTCACTCTGTATATTCTTGGGTGGCGTTTCCATGTCCTTTAGTATATCTTCCATGGCCTTTGCAACCTGTAGTCCTGACTTGTCCTTTAATGGCCTTGCATAGGCCATTTTAGAGTAGAAGTTGACTGCAATCAGGATATATTTGAAATTCTTGTTGAGATTTGCATGGCGGATCATCTCAACCAAGTCGATTTGCATCAGATCATGCAGACCTTTGCTAACGATCTTTCGACGCAAGAAGTTTCTTCGGGCGGGAGCATGGAGCTCTCTTGCTATATCTTGCTTCACCGCCATGCTATAATCCTAGCCGATTTCAGTTCTTGAATAATTTCTTCAATTTCTTGTGTGTGATTATTATTTCCGGCGTCTCTGGATGCAATGAGAAGCCTCAGGCGATTCACCAGGTCGTTAGGGTCGTTCCAGTAGATGTATTCTTGCCTCGTATCAGGGCGATGCTCCTTCCACTGCAAACCTAAACCCTTGTGTTTCGTTACTAGAGGGCGTATAATGCTTTTATACTTGTAGAAATTGCCTGATCTCAGCTGGCCGTGCTTGCTGAAGTTTCTTCGATGAACATGTGTTGCTTTCAATATTCTGCTATATGTATCCAGATCTCCTTCTGTATATACATGCATTTCAGGTATCCTCTTGAAGATGAGTTCACTCAATCCAGGTGTCACCTCGTACGTTTCATCACCTACTCGTACTTTATTGTTGAGGAAGTCAATGATCTTGTTCCCCAGCATATAGCTTCCATCTTCGTATCTCACACCGTAGGCATTATCTATTTCATTTTTATCATTCCTTCGAACTTTCTGCAGGAATCTTAAGATATTCTCATCTTTCTCCTCTTTAAGTGGATCACTCTTTTTCTGACTCTCCTCATTGTTTGAAGTAACACTATTGTTTTTCGAATTTGTAGTATATCATGTAACGGTTCTGCTAATGGCTGAAGAGCTTCACTCATTACTCTCTGGGTCTCAAACTTTTGTCCTTTTAGTGCACGTAACTTTTCCCTTATAGCCTTTGTATGCCTGGCTACAGATTCTTTAAGTCTTATGCTCTCGCTGTCCATCTTGAAATGATCTTGAATTTTGTTATTCACCTCAATATATAGCTGTTCTATTCTGTTGGCCTCAGTTTATATACTATACTCATTTCGATATTTAGAATATGGCCATCTTTTGCTCGATTGGCCGGAGCAGTAAAGGTGAGTGTATCTCCATTTGCAATAGGAGTAGGAAAGGTTCTGACTATGTTATTGTTTATAGCAAATAATGTATCTGCTCTTACAAAAGAGGAGTTGACGATGTCATATAGCATGCAATGACCTCTCCGTTTACAGGTGCTCTGTAGTATTCGAGACCCGATGTTAATGTGTATCTTAGTGAATTCCCTCTGAAAGGCTTCGTCTGCAGGCTAAAAACGTGGTGACCTTTCATTTGATCTAATAGCGCATTTATAACATTCACTTGTGATTTAAGAATATTCACATTATTCATAGCTATTGTCAAGTGCTTATCCATGGAACTCTGTTGGTTCGCCATAGTTTCCATATGTTTCACTACTGTTTCGGTGATATCATTTCCAATAGAGGCTAGTCTCCTATTTAGAGCTTGCTGTGCTTTTTACCAATAATGTATTTAACAAACTTTTTACTAGCTGCATCACTGTCATCGATGGGATCTGATATCTCTCTTATTCTTCTTTTTTGAAAGGAAGCGTTCCCATCTGAATCGATCGCTGGTGTTCTTGCATTAACATAGTCTGATACATATTTCCTATTCGGTACATCGTAGTCCTCCTGAGGTGATAATATTATCTTCATTCTTATTGTATCTAGAATAATGTTGTTTCCAGCGTCTCGTTTAAGTGCATGTTTGTCCAGGTATTTCATTAGAGACTCATATTTTCCATCTAACGATTTCTGGATGTGATTCCTTATCATAGTTTCAAGTTCACCCATACGCTTTTTCGGTGAATTCCTGCATTCGATTTTCGGTAGAAGTCGTAAGGGTGTCAACATAACGTTTAGTGCTTGCATCATTGTCTTCCTCGGGATCATGAACAATGCATAGTCTTTTGTTTTTAAATTGATAGTTTCCTTTTCCATCTCGGTTTATGATGAATTGATGAAGTGCTCTTTTAACTGGAGCAGTCCTCTGTGAACCGAACCTGTCAATACTCATTTCGATCTATGAATGATCCTTTTCTTTCTTTTCTACTTTAATATATACATCGAAGCCGTTCCTATATCGACCCTCATTCATAGGGAATTCAGGAACTATCACTACAAATGGTCTTCCTTCCGAGACACTTTCCCAAACACCCTTGCACAGGTCTTTAAATTCAGTATATGACATGTCAGTGTTCACATAATCCTCATATATATGTTTCAAGTTTAAATTATCCAGCTTGAAGAGATTAATCATGTTCGTGTTGTCTCTTATTAGATGTTTAGGCACTTTAGCATACGACTGTGCTAAATATATAGAGTCCACATTACGGTGTCTGCCCATGCTGTAAAAAGAGGCGATCTTCCCCTGCTTTTCAGTGATTACGTCATCAAATATAAATATGGAGTTTTCTTTAACTTCAGAGGGATGTAAGACACTTTCTCCATCCTCATAAGTGTTCACTTCTATCCCTTCAATGTTTTCGAGTAGCTTGATGAGATATTGATACTTTGGCTGGTAAAGGGACTTTGAATAGATGTACAAGTTTTCAAAACGTAAACCATTCACATGAAGCATCATATTCAGTAATACATTAGTTTTTCCGGCGCTTGAGCTGCCTAGAATAAGAGCTCTGACATTAGAGGGAAATAACTTTCCGTGTCGATTGCATCTAAAATCACTTTCAAAGTCTAGCACCTGAATGGGCAGGGAGCAATCTTGCTTCACTAGCTCCATCTTAATAACTAAATATAAAAAACCATGCTTAATGTATATACATACATTTATATCAGGTGCGCATGGATTTCAGTTTGTAGCTTGAGAGTATAAAAGTCCAATACTATTTTAAAGTCAGCTAGTCTATCATGGGAGCTAGGAGGATCAAGATCTCCAGAGGCTCTGGGTTAATTAACTCTCTTATTAATTGGCTGCCCTTTGAAGCACATTTACCGGGCTACAGATATTGCGGCCCGGGTACGAAGTTGGAAAAACGCCTACAGAGAGGAGACCCCGGAATTAACCCATTAGACGAAGCCTGTAAGCAGCACGACATCGCCTACGCTGAGCACAGGGACTCTGCTACGAGAAATATTGCCGATAAGATCTTAGCCGAGAAGGCGTGGAAAAGAGTACAGGCATCGGACGCTACTTTAGGAGAAAAGTTGGCCGCCAGGCTAGTTACAGCAATTATGAAGGGCAAGGTGGCTGTAGGTGCTGGCTCCAGGAAGAAAAAGCATGGAGGATTTCTGCCTCTCATTCCTATTATTGCAGCCCTAGGTGCTGCAGCTGGAGGAGCAGCTCAAATCGCCACAGCAGTGAATAAGAAAAAGGCTGCAGATAAACAGCTTGCAGAAATGGCAAGACATAACAGAGAGATAGAAGCAAAAGGAAAAGGTCTTCAAGTGAAGAAGAATAAGACGAGAAATGTCAAAAAGAAGAGACGCAACAGCAAGAATGGAAATTCAAAAAACTCTGGAAGAGGAATGTACTTGTCCCGGAAAAAGCCTTGAGTAACATTGATCTCGATATGTATGCTAGACGTTTAAAGATTCCGCATTTTAGAGGTGTATATATGATTGATGACTTGCCTACAAAGCCTCATCACCATGAGAGGATTATCGTCAACCTCGATTCTTCAGAGAATGAAGGTACCCATTGGGTTGCTGTAAGGAAGGAGGGTATCATTGCATTTTATTTCGATAGCTTTGGGAACCTAAAGCCTCCTAAAGAGATAGAAAGGTATCTCAGAGGTGTTAGGTTAATGTATAATACTGAGAGGTTTCAGAGTTTTAGCTCAGTCATCTGTGGACACTTGTGCTTACAATTTCTATCACAATGAGTTACACTATTGCTGTTAGCGGTAATGAATCTGTTCTGACAACACACCTGAATCCTCCTCTGAGGATCGATCCTCAAGGATATTATGAGATCGCTCTTTTGAATTTTGAAACCTTCTATTCTATTCCCAATGTGGATCATAGCAATAATCAGTTTCATTACATTTACAATGACAATCTTAAAGTCATTGATATACCTCATGGAACTTATGAGATTACTGATATTAATGCATACATCAAAGATAAGCTTCAATTGGATGAGGATGTCTTCTTTATTCGGTCTAATAATAATACAATGAAGGCTGAAATTAAATGTCCTTTTCCTATGGATTTTTCAAGGGAATGCTCTATTGGATCCCTTTTAGGCTTCAGTGAAAGCAGTCATTCCTGCTAATCAAGTGACTGAATCTGATTTCCTAGTAAACATATTTAAGGTGAGCATAATACGAATCGAGTGCAGTATTGCAACAGGCTCTTTCATCGACGGTAAAAGCGGACACTCGATCTATGAGTTTTTCCCTTCTGTTCCGCCAGGATATCACATTTCGCAAGAGCCTTCAAATCCCATTTACCTGCCTATCATAGACACTAACTTTATCGATCAAATCACTCTTCGAGTAGTCGACCAGAACGGTCATCCCATCAACTTTAGAAACGAGGATATAAGCATAAGACTTCACATACGTCGTAATGGGAATAGATTTTAGCAGAAGAAGACGCCTACGAGGATATAATAAGCCTGCGCATCGTCGTATACATCATACTCTACCTGCGACACTCAGTGTGTTAACATCGAGCAATAGGAGGTTCCTTGAAGCATTGGGCTTCAGAATTCTGTGATGGACATCTTCAATGTGACGGAAACACCTACATTTGAGGACAAGATTGCTAAAGAAGAGGAGCATGTGCTTTACCGTATAATACATCGGCTCTGGATGCGAATGATGAAATTAGAATCCCTTGTCAAGCTGAAGATTTATATACTCTACCTAACCGGAGTTATCTCTACATTGAGGGATCTGTTACTAAACCTAATGGAACAACTACTACAGCAAGGCTCACCAATAATGCTATTGCATTTATGTTTGACGAGATTCGATTGGACATGAATGGATCGACTATAGACAGAACAAGAAATTCAGGAATTACATCAACTATGCGCAACTATGCTGCACTCAACTCTATGGAATCCAACCGTTTACTCAATGCTGGATGGTGCTACCCTGGAGAAGATGTGGATATTGTGCATCCTGCAAGTGGAGCATTCAACGCTATAGTACCGCTGTCAATGCTTCTGGGATTTCCAGATGATCACAAGGACCTCATACTCAACAGCAAGTTTGAGCTGGTCCTCATTCGATCCAAGGACTCTAAAAACTGTATTCTGGCAACCGAATGAGAAGAAAATGCTATTGTTAAACTTACACGTATCGAGTGGCGGATGCCTATAATACGCCTTTCTGATGGTGAAAAGGTGGAGATCCTTAAGATTGTCAAGTCAGACAGGCCATTACACATAGCCTTTCGAAGTATGGATCTGCATACTCAGCCTGCGGTACCTCAAACTAGATCATTTACATGGAACGTTGCAACAACATCGAGACCCGAGAAACCAAGATTTGTTATTGTGGGAGCGCAGACTTCGAGAGTAAATAATGCAACTAAAGACTGTTCCGAGTTTGATCATTGCAACATAACCAATTTGAGACTGTACCTCAATAGTGAATGTTATCCCTACCATGATATGAACTTGGACTTTGGAAACTCTAGATTTGCCTCATTATATGAAATGTATTCAAAATTCCAAAGCTCCTATTATTCGAGAGAGAATTACCCCTTATTGAGGAGAAAAGATTTTCTTAAACATGCCCCGATATTTGTCATTGACTGCTCACATCAGCCTGAGGAGGTTGTAAATGGAGCTGTCAATATTAGACTGGAAATTCAAACTAGTGCAAATATTCCTGCACAGACATCTTTGTATTGCTTGATAATTCATGACAAAGTATTTACATACAAGCCCCTGTCTCATGTGATGCAGTCTTTAATTTAAATGTAGTTATTTTATGCTTGATATAAGGAAGTGTAAGGGGGTTTTTCGTGAATAAAAAGCAAGTTATAAAAGAGATATTTACTTCTTCTTTATTTTCTTATTATACATTTCCAGCGCCTTTTGCCTCCAGCTCCTTGTCCCTACATATGTGCCTTCATTTACAATACATAGGTTCTGCAGATGTCTATCTATATAGGATTCGAGTCTTTTTATTAGTGATAGTACATCATAATTCAAGTGAATTTCACCGTAATTTAATGACGTATTAAAAAGTGTAATTTTTCCACTTTCCATAAACACTGTGATATTATAGGAGAATACAACATGTTCACTGTACTCTCTGTTCGGACACTTCTTCACTTTCAGATATGTTTCGAATTCTGCGAGACTTTTTTGAATTATCTGCCAGTCATATTTGTCATATACACGAAATTATTATTGTCTGTTTCTTTTATGATGAGCACTGGGGTTTCATAATACAATCCTATATTGACACTACTGCTTCTTGAGGTGTAGCCGCCTTGGAGCACGAGTGCGGGTGCTTGCATCTCTCTTCGGGGTGTTAGCGCAGGTAATTCGCTCTTCCAATAGCGCCAACCTCTTATGGAGATCTTCAAAGGTTTTATTGTTCTTCCTCCTGGTGGGCTTCTTAGTAGCGGACCTGGAACATTACATATTGCGTCTATTAGAAAAATAATTTTTAAATAGGTTCACAGGTCTCCTGAAAGGAATTGCATATGTTAGACACTATGAATGGGAGCGATGTAGTTTTATTTAAAGCATACGTGTTCCTTCATAGATTTGAAATTAATACTCACTGTATTGCTTTGTGTAATTCTGCTCGTTTCCTGGGTGAATGTTCAGGAGTCACCTGGAGCATATCGTCATCTACTTGCAAATTGATTGGCCTCTCTTGGTCATCCATAGTCATCAAAAGCTGCGGTACATTCGGAAAATCTACTTCATCTATGTCCTCTGTAGGAATAGGCGTTGTCTGACGATTTCTGGAACAATTTTAATTATTTTTTTTTAAAATATTGGATATTCTACAACCCTGTGCAGTGTAAGAGCATCTAGATATTTTCAATGTCACTTACCTTAGGTTTCCCCGCCTGAGTAAGAATACAGCGCAGTTTTCATCACACAGGAAGTACGACTTCATTTGATCGTGCACCTCTGGCTTCTCGCATAGGGTTGCATGCGTATCACCATTACAAAATTCAGAATGGTATTGGACCGCATGGGTGGTTACAAGGACATCGACATCATTCACGCCTCTGTGTTGTTCCTCATCTGCATCCCCTCCTCTGGAAGAACGAACATATTTCAAATTCGTTACTTTCTTTAAAGATTAGATATAGCATAGTATTTTCTAGAAAGGAATAAAAAGAGGGTCTACTTACAGGTACCTTCTTCTGTAGACTGGGCAGTTCTCTGTGCATATTTCTCTTGAAGACATCTGGTCATGATATGAAGGCATGTTACAGACAATTGAGTGTATGAAGCCATTGCACTCCTCCTTGTGGTAGTAGGTGTAGTGGTACGCTTCCTCTCCACACTCACTCCAAAAATCTTCCATTCCTGCCATACTAATAACGTGCAGATTGAGAAACTCTTTCTACAAAAACCTTCAAATAATTCTTTCAGGGTGCTAGGCCTGAGACCTTATATAGCAGTGGTATAATGGTGGGGGATAATTGCAGAAGGATAGGGCGGCGCATGCGCGGTCATAGGGTTTGAGGGCGGAGCTTGAAGCGAAGAACAGTCGTCTATTGGCTTTCACGGATGCGGTCCATTAATTTTTAAGTTTGCAACTGTACCGGATTTGAAAGATTTATTAGCCCGCATGGGAAAGCAATGTAGCAATGGTTCTCACAGTCGGTGAATCATGTTTCATCCTTAAAGTAATTACCTTCCCCACCCCAGCCTGTACTTTCCTTGAGGAGGGATTTAGGTCGGGGTCTTGCGCGAAAGACCAATTAAACCAATTGAATCAATTAAAAAGCCATAAATTGATCCAGAAGACTCATGCTACTTGGGTCGTCTTTGCCTGAAAGACCAATTAAACCAATTGAACCAATTAAAATAACCATTAATTTATCCATAACGTACCGCTACTTGGGTCGGCTTTGCCTGAAAGACCAATTAAACCAATTGAACCAATTAAAAAACCATTAATATATCCAGAAACCCCATGTGCTTTAGGTCCCCTTTGCTCGAAAGACCAATTGAACCAATTCAACCAATTAAAAAACGATTAATATATCCAGAAATCCCAATATACAACTACTCCTGTGAAGTCTTCATTCGGAAGGAACTTTTTATAACACAGTAAAACCAGTAAACGTTAAGCGATAGACGAAAACGTACTACATAAAGAATGTAGATCTCTTTAAACAACAACTTACTTCAAGTACCTTTTCTATTGTGGCATCAGCCATTTTTGTTGTATGAGCTCATCATATATTTACAGTAGGAATAGATGTAGATACACGAGCTTATTTTACAGGAGCAACCATGAATATTGCTGTTCCTACAGGCATTAAAAGTTTTAGTTGATTTGCATATTAACGGCTGCAATTGTTAAAAACTTTGTCACTCTTAAGCCCTGTCGACTTTCAGTCGTTTCTCGCGATTGCATGAAAAGAGTATGGAGTTTTAAGACCAGCATTTGGCGTCCGATTCTTAAAATCTGACTATCGGCTTTCGCTTTGTTTCTATAAGGAAATGTGTAATGTAACTATTTCTACAAATGCTTATCTCGATTAAGATGAAGACATAAAAAAAATCTGATGTGTTACACTCACATGAGTTTCTCTACTCGTGTACAAACTATTTTTACTAACGCTTATTCTCCATATGCTTCATGTTAATCAAGATATCGAGATGTTAAACTTATTGCTAATTTTCTTGTAGATGCAAGGGGAATTGCTAGGCTTTAAGCGATAGTCAAATATTTTAAAAGCTGGTTGCTACGTGCAGCATTCCATTCTCTTTGCATTACCAGGGCAATAAAAAAATTAATACCGAATTCCCATTTGAGAAAAAGTATAAGTATTGGAAAATTTAAGGGAATAACAAGTAATATCTTGAAAATGGTTCACTCAACAAAAAAATGTCTATTACATAAATTGTGTATTTTAACGCGATCTACATTTTTTGTGTAGTAAACCTTTGTCTATCTCTTATGGTTTACCAGTTATGCAAACGTCGTTCTCAATGAACACTTTTAGAGACATTCCCAGAAAATTCAAGATATACATTTTATTTGTCATGAAAGTATCTTAAATATATGATATTTTAATCAAAGTCGTTAGAGCCATTTTTGAGAAAATTAAAATTTTCGAAAAATGTTCCATTTAAAGGGTAATCTGGGTTGAGGGATTTTCTTGAAAACCTTCGTGTCGCATCTCTGGAAGATACTGAACCTAAATACCAAGTTTGGTGCTTATCCGACTGTTCGTTTCTGAGTTATACTGTTCACAGGCACACACACAGACACACATACGGAGATTTTTCCAAAAATACTTTTTACTTTCTCTACTACGTATAGTAAGTAGGGGAAGTATTGTATTCCACCCAAAAATTCGATGCCGAGATTTCACCGGAAATACATGTTTTGAGATCCCCTGAATCCAAAAAAAACATTTTTGGAAACATGTCCATGTGAGTGTGCCTGTGTGTCTGTCTGTCTGTCTATGAACAGCATAACTCAGAAACGAACAGTCGGATAAACACCAAACTTGGTATTTAGGTTCAGTATCTTCCAGAGATGCGACACGAAGGTTTTCAAGAAAATCCTCCCACCCCAGACTACCCTTTACATGGAACATTTTTCGAAAATTTTAATTTTCTCAAAAATGGCTCTAACGTTTTTGATTAAAATATCACATGTTTAAGATATTTTCATGACAAATAAAATGTATATCTTGAATTTTCTGGGAATGTCTCCAAAAGTATTCTTCGTTGTGAACGACTTTTGCATAACTGGTAAACCATAAGAGATAGACAAAATTTTACTACACAAAAATGTAGATCGCGTGAAAATACACAATTTATGTCATATACATTTTTTTTGTTGAGTGAACCATTTTCGAGATATTGCTTGTTATTCGCTTAAAATTTTCAATACTTATTTTCTCAAATGGAAATTCGTTATTCATTTTTTTGTCTTGGATATGCAAAGACTATTAATCTGTGGCAAAGGGAATGGTGCTGCACCTAGCAAGCAGCTATTAAGAGATATGTATGTGCTTAAAGGCTACTGTTTTTCTATATTGCCCTTGTAAATATATTTTCCCCTTACATCTACAAGAAAATTAGCAATAAGATAGAGTCTGCAAATGTTTATCTCGATTAACATGAGTAGATGGAGAGTAAGCGTTTGTAAAAATAGTTTGTACAAGATTAGAGAAAGTCATGTGAGTGTAACACATCAGATTTTTTTAGGATTCAGGAGGCCTCAAAACATGTATTTCCTGTGAAATCTCGGTATCGAATTTTTGGGTGGAATGCAATACTTCCCCAACTTACTATACGTAGTAGAGAAAGTAATAAGCGTTAATAAAAATAGTTTGTATACACACTAACAAACGATAGGGGGTAGAGAAAGCCATCTGGGTTTTTTAAATCGTTTTGTGTTTTATATCATATAAGCTATCTTAGCCAGCATACCTCAGGGGTAACGTCTGTGGCACGCATTTGGGAGGTCATGGTTTCGATTCCCGCGAGCGACTTTCCAGGCCCATTGTTTTTTTTCCCGGAGTTCCCCGGGTCACTAGGCGAATTCTGTGAAGGTTTATCGTATTCCCTGAATTTTTCTGTCCCTTCATTTCACTAACATTCTCATTTCACTTCCCCTTTCAACTGCTTGGTCTGTTTCAGGGTTGAAAGTGTCGGCGGGCGTCTCGGTGTTGCATGGCAGGGGAAAAGGATGCTCTAGGCAAGCGGTCTCCGAATCCCGGGCCCCCAGGGATGTGTAAGCCCGGATAGGGGAGAGGAGCAGGTTGCACCAACTGCCATCCGGGGAGTTTCAATCTGTAAAAGGCAGGGATCCTGCCCTCTTCCCTGTTATGCCTTCCTGGTCCGGCCTTTGTTTCCTCTTACCTAACCCCTCTCTCCCGAGGGCACCCCGTCAGGGGCTTCAGGCACGAAAGATCTTGTAGGTCGAGGTCCCAAGTCCCCCTCCGTCAGTCCTAACCATTATCCTAGGCAGCACTGCACAGGTACATATTTATATTCGAAATGTATACATATGGAATTATAAACAAACCCTACCTATTTAAACTCTATTAGTAGCGAGTGGAGACACACACACAAAATTAAAAATCCCATGTGGTGCACCCACAGATTTCTCTACCTATTTCAGATTCACATGTCTGCGTTATATAGATATGTTACAATATTCAATAAAAATGATGCCTCTACCCAGATTATCTTATTCGCTAGACATATTTCCAATATAAAAATGTATCTGAGATAGGTAAAATTATATAAAAACACAAAACCTATTTAGAGTTGATAAAAATAGACAACTAACAGATACTCTAAAAACTTTACAGTTGACAGGCGAATCACACCTTGCTATTTCTTAGTAATGGTATTGCGATTTTCTTTCATCAACCTTGTGGTTTAGTTTCATAGAGTTGGGGTAATTGTAATTTTATATGTATTATACAGGGTGATTTATGAAGAACTGACACATTTATTTCTTTAATTGTTTCAAAACGAGTTATGCTAGCCACAACTTATTATACCTGAAATGCAAAGGAATTTTGGGAGATTATTTATCTCTATAGGAAATGTTGAAAATATCCTCCATCCTGCATAACGTACAACTCAACACATAGTTCCATGTTACTGGCCACTCGTTAGAGGACTCTGTTGCCAATAGCTTGAATCTCCTGTGTAATGTTGTGCTTTAGATCTTCCAATGTCTGGGGATGTGTGGCATAGGCCCTGTCTTTTAAGTAACCCCATAGAAATAAGTCCGGCAATGTCAAATCCGGAGATCTCGGTGGTCACACGTTTTTGGAAATTATCCGGTCGTCAAAGAAACTTGCAATTAGTGCTACGGATTCATTTGATGTATGGCATGTAGCGCCGTCCTGCTGAAAATATCCTTGACTCAGCTCTACATCGTCTAGTTGTTCAGCAAACTCCATAAAATCAGTCAGTACTCTGCAATGTTCACATTGTTTTCAAAAAATTGGCCCCACTATTCTCTGTCCGGATATTGCGCACCAAACTCAGATTTTAACCGGGGGCATAGGTGCTTCGTGAATAACATATGGATTTTCGCTGTTCCAATAGCGTGAGTTATTTGAGTTCACATAGCCGGATAAATGGAACCATGCTTCTGTGAACCATATGATGGACAGTATGGCAGGATTTTGCACAATAGACGCCTGAAACCAACGACAATAATTCAGTCGTCTATCCTTAACTGGTTCCTATAACTGATCCTATAAGGCTTTAGACCTGCACTTTTCACAGCTCTCTGACACATTGAGTAGCTGTACCCTGTCTCCTGCGACAAACGTCTTAATGAGTTTTTGGGTGACTGATCTAGTCGTGCTCTTATGTTAACAACAACAACCGTGGGTGGCCTAGATGAACGATTTTGCCTTTTTCACTCACCAGAGATCCAGTTGTTTCCGATTTGTTTACCAGTCCCAGTGTTGTGTTTCTTTGGGGAGGATTCCAAACATCAAATTCTATCTGGTATGTCCTTTGAGTAGCTGTAATTGAATTCGTAATCCAGTATTGCTTTACAAGGAAGAGTCGTTCATTTAATGTGTACTCCATTTTCACGTTGACTAAACCAAAATCTCACAAACAGTTACCGACAATAAAACTAACAATTACGAATAAAACATGAACATTTGTACATCTAGTGACTGGCAGTCGAAACTCCAGAACATATTGCTTAATTTAGTGCTAAAATTGGGGCATTGAATGAGTTTCGAACAGAATAATTAAAGAAAGAAGTGTGGCAGTTCTTCATAAGTCACCTTGTATATTATTAACACGAATGATATGCAAGTACCATTCAGATGGAGTGAGAGCATTTTAAAGGACATAGAAAGGTTTCAGAGATAGTTAAAGTCGCTTCAAATATCAGCAGTCATGCCGCAGTTAGTTGTCCCGGAGGCGTTTTCACTGCTAAGTAGTAAAATTGCAATGAAGTTGCAAGATCAATAGAAACTGCGTGCAAGGTGCTAAAGGTATATCAGTAGCTAACCAACGCGAACATCAATACGTTACTGGAAGGAAGCTTGAAGAGAACCCGCAAGGGGTCATTGGGGCTGCGAAGTTATGCAAGCAATAAGAATATAGCAGAGATGTATAAATAGTTACATTAGACAAAAAAAATGATTGAGGCTATCTTATAATAAAACTGCAAACGAAACTCTTTGGTAATTTTCGATTTTGGGAGCTACCTTAAAGCCAGAAATGGCATTTTTACTTTCTCTACTACGTATAGTAAGTAGGGAAAGTATTGCATTCCACCAAAAAAATTCGATACCGAGATTTCACCGGAAATACATGTTTTGAGGGCCCCTGAACAACAAAAAATCACTTTTAGAAAACAAAAATGTCCGTTAATATGTCTGTGAACAGCATAACTCAAAAAGAAAAGTCGGATAAATACCAAGCTTGGTATTTAGGTTCAGTATCTTTCAAAGATGAGACACAAAGATGTTTAAGAAAATCTCCCCACCCCAGACTACCCTCTACACGGAATGTTTTTCGACAATTTTGATTTTCTCAAAAATGGCTCTAACGACTTTGATTAAAATATCGTATATTTAATATATTTTAAGGCAAATAAAATGTTATCTTGAATTTTCTGGGAATGTCCCCAAAAGACCTCTTCATTCTGAATGGCTTTTGCATAACTGATAAACCGTAAGAGATGGACAGAATTGTTCTACACAAAAAATGTAGAGCTTGTTAAAACACACAATTTATGTCCTATACATTTTTTTATCTAGCGAACCATTTCCGAGATATTCGTTGTTATTTGTTTGAATTTTACAATACATATAGCTACCTTTTCTCAAATGGGAATTCGTTATTCGTTTTTTTTATGTCCAG
Source organism: Deroplatys truncata (assembly GCA_030765065.1). Taxonomy (NCBI): domain Eukaryota; kingdom Metazoa; phylum Arthropoda; class Insecta; order Mantodea; family Mantidae; genus Deroplatys; species Deroplatys truncata. The sequence continues at coordinate 94,049,260 of CM060979.1, forward strand.
AACTTACACAGAGAATGAATAAAAGAGCTGGTTGCAATGTATTGCAGCCAGCTCTTAAAACATACGACTATCGCTTAAAGCCTACCATATTCTCGTTGTACCTACAAGAAAATTAGTAGTAAGATAGTTTCTGCAAATGTTTATCTCGATTTACATGAAGTAGATGGAGAACAAGAGTTTGTAAAAATATGTAGTTTGTACAAGAGTAGAGGAAGTCATGTGAGTGTAACACATCAGATTTTAAAAGGTATGTGTATGTATGTGTGTATGTATGTATGTATGTATGTATGTATGTATGTATGTATGTATGTATGTATGTATGTATGTATGTATGTATGTGTTGGCTCAAAGGGGAAGGGCTCAAAAAGTTGCAATATCTCGCTTATGTTCTTTTTTTCTTTTTAAATATTACATAACAAAACTTTATAAGCAAACAAGTTCTGTTATTTGCAAAATATTGAGGTTGAATATTTAAGAAGTTAGATAGATTTTTCGTTACAGTTGTTCATATATGTAAAACTGTTACCACGAGATACAGGTGTTCCGAGGGCATAAAAAGTATAAGGAATGAACACAAGTTTGTGTACTGTTCAACTATTTAATCTTTCGGTGTTAACACCCCCAGAAAAGGTAGTTTTATTATTCGTTTTCAAACATCATATTTCATCTAATTTCCACAGAGAGGAGAAAGCGGCCATGAAGGGCAGAATCAGAAAGCGGGAGAAAAATAAAAGGGAGAGAAAGGGAGGAATAGGGAATGTTAGAGTGAAGAAAGCAAGGGAGAGGGAGGAGAGTGGAAGAGAAAGATGGGGGAGAGTGAGGGTGCGAGGGAGGGAAGGAAAGAATCTTCGCATTTAACACAATATATTGAGAAATGTCCACCTCCATGATGTAGGGGTAGCGTGTAGGGGTAGCTTGAGTTATCTAAATACCTTCTTTGGGGGTGGGGCTTTCCCTTATTCTCAGAAGGGTATATCGGGCAACTTTAAGTTGGATCCTGGGCAAAATGAGAATAATTTCACCCATTTCATTCATTCACCGTCCGATATGACTTAAGTGGTTAAAAAGACGTCAAATTAGAAGGTTCTGCTAGTAATAAAAATAACCAGTTATATTAGAGTGTTTTACATGGAGTAAAACATATGATTCATAAATTAATACCAAAAAAGAACTTCTACTGTTTATTTCAAATTATTTGCGACGCACGAATGCTTAGACGACAATGTCGAAACATATAAGGTTCCATTACAACACTGAAGGCTTTACTGTGTACAGTTGGATAGAGAAATTATTAGACGCAAAAAGGCTGATGTGACTATATCTTGGTGTGGCAACACATTGAGTTGAAATTATCTAACTGTTGCTAAACATTAAGCTTGGTGAATGAAGCAATGCGAATTTTATCTATTTCCTTAATATGAGTATGAGTACTTATGATTAGCTCTTAAAACAGACTTTCATGACCAATAACTTTTTGGGCAGGCAATAAAAGCGATGTAACAGCAGAATCGCAGAGCACAAGTGCTTGCTTAAAATCTTTGTTCATAATTTCCATCGAAAGGTTTAAACATTATCGAAACCTTCAGGATATTACAGCAAATAATTTATATGACCCTATATAATCGTAGAGGCAATTAGCGTGGTGCTAATAGACCTGGCTCCATGTGATCATAGGCATGCAAATTGATAATTACTGTGCGGTCCAAATCTCTTGATGTTTCGTGACAACCAATACGGATTGACCGCGCGGTTGCCAAACTTCACTTCGCTTCGTCAGAACGTTACTCGTTTGTTATAAATGCCATCGCAATGTTCCCTTAAAAGCTAAAAGAAAATAATAAGTTACACAACACTGGAAATGTAATACACAAATATAGAAATAAAAACCATACTTTTCTATACGTCCTTTGTTATTCAAGTGGCACAGCTAACGGTATATCCTGTTTCGCTTCCCTAAAATACGTGAAACAGTTGGTGTACACAATGAGCACGCCTCAGCCGTAAGTTCTTTTTTTTTCGTTGGCATACTTTGTAAAGAAATTATACACACCGAAGACAACAGCCCTAACCTTACTGCTATATCCACTGGTGTTACTGGGCTTACTAAGCAGCATTTTCATGAAAGAGTTAACGTAATAAACGCTAGGACAAAGCTGCAAGAACTGAGTAGCTACACCGCAGCTGAATTCATAGCTGAGTCGCTTAACCTTCCATTAAGCGCAATGTAAGAAGTACACCAGCAGTATTTTTGCTTTGTCGATGTTTCAACCTTGAGCTATCGAGTCAATGGTGCAATGACTTCCATTGTTGATGCTTCCTCGAGAATGTGATAACAGTTGGTAATTCTTTGCTTAAAGTTCTCAGTTGACTTATTATTTATACGGCTTGTTGTTGTTGTTGTAGTGCATTCCAAGTAACGAGGTGTTGAATATTGTAGAAAGCACAGCACGCTCTTCTTATGTAACGGATACATGCTTGGTTCTAGGACTCGGCATTATGCACATTGTTTTTCCAGTGGTATTATTCTGTGAAACAAAACCATAGATGACGTTGTTTATTAAAAAAAGTCATGTATGGTTTTGTAGAGCTGCGTTAGAGGCTTTGAAAGGATTTTTATGACCAGTCCTTAGCTGCATTTGAAAACTTCGTGGGATAACTATTTCTAAATTTATTTAGGACATGGAGAATTGCACATTCTTAAGTATCTATGACATAACAATATATAAAATAACGACAGCAATGGATTTATTACCATTACAAGCATAACTATAGCTAAAAGTCCCCGTTTAAATTTTACGAAAGATAACTAAATTGATGGCGAACCATTGGGTGTAAAAATATTATTCTTGTTTGTACTTGTTCAGGAAAATGTCGTCTTTATCCTAGCTACTTGTTGCTTTTCTGAAATATGAAATATCCATGCGCGCTCATGATATTGCAATTTGAGTTTACCTAGCGGCGAGGCAACGCCGCACAGTATTAGTGGACACGCCTTAAACGTCAAGAGATTTGGACCGCATAATAAGCTTGTAATCCTGGGGACCGATAACACAAGTTGACTGCACTGCGGCATATGAATCGCTGACATTGTGAGAGTGCAAGGAGCTGGTTCACTCCTGCTTACGGGATTACAGACACATACAACACCGTCAAGGGAGTAGTTAACCTGAAAGCACTGAATTCCATTTTATCGGTCTCGAAGATTACAAACCTAATAATAACCGCGGCAGCGAGCGGACGACTCACACCAGCCGCTATCATTCTCCCTCGCGGTGTAACCCTTCACCTCCACGTCTCCTGAAAGATTCTATTTTAAGAATCGATTCTTAATTTACGCAGACACGTCGCTAATATGAAAGCGGTTCTCACTCGCGCAGTCTGAAGGGGAACTTAGAGCCGTTTTAATTGCTTTTCCCAAAGGAGTATGTAATAAGGTAGAAGTCAGCAAGTCAAAACACTTCACTTAATGTTGAGTTACATAAAGGAAATGTAACTGACAGTCTATAAATATACATTCTCTTCTGGCAACAGTTTTATTTGTATCGATAGAATGAATACTTACGGATTTAGGCTAGTTTTCCCCTATTATATATCTATATCATTAATGTTGTACCATGTTTTATGGTTATATTTTCCTGTTTTTTACTTTCCCCACCGCGTATATAGTAAGTAGAGAAGGTATTGCATTCCACCCACAAATTCGATACCAAGATTTAACCTATAATACTTGTTTTAAGGCTCCCTGAATCCCCCCCCCAAATAAAACATTTACTTTCTCTACCACGTACATGCTAGACAGAGAAGGTATTGCATTTCAGCCAAAATTTTGAATCGAAATTTCACCGAAAATACATGTTTTGAGGCCCCCTGAATCCATAAAAAGCATTTTTATATAAAGGTCCCTTTGGGTGTCTCTGTGTCTGTGAACAACATAACTCATAAACGAAAAGTCGGATAAGTACTAAACTTGGTATTTAAGTTCAGTGTCTTCCAAGAATGCGACATAAAGATTTTCAAGAAAATCATCCCACCCCAACTATCCTTTACATGGAATATTTTAAGAAAATTTTGATTTTCCAAAAATTATTCTAACTATTTTAATTAAAATATATTAAATATATTTACATGACAAATATAATGTATATCTTAATTTTCTGAGAATAGCCTCTGAAATCCTCTTCATTCGGAAGGAATTTTGTTTCATCTTGTGTAACTGGTAAACGTTAAGCGAAAGACGTAAACATACTACACAAATAGTGTAGAACTCTTTAAAACACAATTTATTTCAAATAAGTTTTTATTGGCATAAGCCATTTCTGAGATATGCGTTATTAATGGTTCGAATTGTTCATCACTTGGTCATTCTCTTTAAGTCCTGTCAACATTCAGTTGTTTCTCGCGATTGCATGGAAACAGTATGGAATTTTAAGGCAGCTTATAGCGTCCAGTTCTTAAACATTTGACTATCGCTGATCTGTTTGTATCTATAACGAAGTGTGTAATGTAGTTGTTTCTGCAAAGGTTTGCCTGGATTTAAATGAAGTAGATAGGAAAATAAACCTTCATAAGAATAATTTCTATACCCATAATAAGCGAGAGGGGTAGAGAAAGTCATGTGAATGTAACACATCAGAATTTTGTTTTATGGTCTCGTACTTAGTTTGTAACAGCGAAAGCTTAAGCAGTAGTGTTAAATGAGGGGTGAACGTTAAATTAGGAATAATAAATGCCGTTATTTTGAATTAGCGTTCCTAAAGTTTCCAATAATATTTCCCTAATGGGTATTTAATGCAACATTGAAATTTGTGCATAAAGTTTCATCCTTCTTCGCTAGATATCACTACTACTGCTGTTCGCTGGTGCGCTAGTAGAGCTAGCAATAAAGGATTTTAATTAGGATGAGTTAGACGAGCTCAACACGCACGTACCCCATTGTGGGCTCTTTGTGACTTAGCGGCCCCTGGGAGGAATGGATGAAGCAGAAACCCGAAGGGGACCAAATCCGGACGACGATGCGCGCTAGCAATGACGGGATACCTAACGATTTCAAAATGACACCAATGACACCGGCTTGGATGGCCGGTTGGTGGCCTTTCCTGGGGGGCTCGTTCCCGGGAACCCCGGGTCGATGGCGCCGGCAGGCTCGCGTAGGTTGATCCTAGAATAACCCAGCAACATATGAAGGGTTAAACAGAGGAAAGGAAATGGTGGGGACACGAAATGAAAAACAGGAAATTCGTGGTAGAAGGGGAATTAGCTCAACATTCGCTTAGCAACCTGGGAAAACCCGAAAATACCCAAGGTCGGTACTGAAGTAGAATGTTTTGCTAGATCGTATGGAAAGTCAGTTTGAAGAAAATGTATTATATTTCGATTGTTGGGGAGCCGAACTTGAAGTAGTTGCAACCGCATGTATGGTAAAAAGTTTCCGGTAGCCTTCGCCCCAAATGTACTTTCCGGTGGCCTTTGCCCCAAAATGTTTAAAAAAAATATTAACTTGGTAATTTTGACTGTTTCTTTAAATATTTATTTTATGTTTGCCCCGGCTGCGTCAGTATTATTGTTAGAGACATGTTTCTCTATGCAGGGTTGTGGTGCGACTGAATATTATAATTTTTAATTCACTCCTTTTTATTAATTCTTGCCGCAATTTAAATAACACTTCACTGATATAGAGAGCTCTGAGATTCTTTTATTAATTACTTGCACTTTTTAACACGTAAATTATTTTCGTCTCACACGAATACGTATTAAATTTCTCGAGGACTCATCTCGCGTCTGATTAGTAACACTGTCTGCTAGCAACGCGTCCAGTTATGAGCGCTGTCTACAAGCAACTGACTTCATTTCTACTGCCTAAATTTGTAAATTTCTGTATTTCAAGTCTCTGATTGACTAATCTTAGTCCAATAGAATAATTTCAATTAACTTAAGCTTTTTTCTGGTTGTTGATTGGCTACTTTATAAACTGTCACAAAAATTACATTGTTGTTGCTCGAATAATGACTAGTAGCATTATTAAACATTCTAATTCATTATTGCCTCAAGGCTACCTCATTGTTACCTCATTGTTAGCAACTTTTAACCTATTATTCTGACAGCTCCTACATTATTAAATTACGTAATACATTCAGATAGCATTTTTGAACATGTATACAATAATATAAACACATACAATGACTTTAATATACACTTTTTACATATTGTTACATACACATATTGCCTTAAGGCGGGCTGTTATTGAATTTATATATTATATAATTAGATTGAAATCATTTAAGTGCGAAAAATACTGCCTCAGTACCTACATGTTTTATTACATTTTTTTTCAGATAAAATAACTAAAAACCACACAATGCCTACAAAATAATGATATAATAATAAATAAAAATAAAGAAAGAAACACAATAGAAATCATTAGATTAGAGTAAAGGCTTTAAAAAAACTTGATTACAATTGTAAATTCTATATTTAACTACACTTGCTGGAAACCAGCAAACTTAGCAATTGGTAACCAACTACTATCTACTCCTATTTAACTATATTCACTGGAAACCAGCAAAAATGTACTGGTAGCCAGCATAAAACCTTCTACTAAACAACTAATCATTTTAATGAGTTTGTTTATATTTCTATTTTATTTAAAAATTTTCTTAATTAAACATTTTATAAAGTTATCTATTTATAACATTCCATTGTTTTCATATTAATTATTTAATTTATAGTAAATCAATATTTTGTTTAATTAATTTATATATTTATTTATGTATTTGTGTTTATTTGTTTATTTATTTACCTTATAACGTTATATTTAATCTCCATATTAATTTTCTATTATCTTCCTTTTAATTTATTTTATATATGAATTTTAAATTTTATCACTATGTATTAAACGTTTACCTCTTTTAACCAAACACTAAGCCTTCTTTCTTCTATTACTACATATCTACTCACTTTACCCCACAACATTTCACTTCACTCACATCCTCCGTTTTATCCTAACACCAACTCCACCTCCAACCTACATAAACTCCAAAGTTCCCCTCCTATTAATAACAGTAACAAATTCACGCCTCCATGCATCTAACATCACCATAACTCCATTCACATCGCTCACAAACCACATTAACTGCTCCTCCAATGGCAAATCTGTTAGTTGCTCCTCCAAATATGGCGAAACTGCTGGCTACTCCTCCAATAATGGTAAACCTGCACCACAATACTACCGTCATCTTCTCTCCTTCCCTCTTTTTCCTCCATCCTGTTCAATAATCACCATATTTCTCTCTTTCCAGACGCCTTAATTAAAATCTTCCCTCTACCCATTCCTCCTCCTCTTCATTCTCCGTCAATGCCAACAATTTCTTCGCTTATACTTCTATCTTCTCCCATTCTAAATTTTGATTTATTATTCTAATCCTCTCAGATCTTCTAATTTCCTCTCTCCCTCTCGGTAATTGTTCTCTCCTTACTTTTAGCAATATATCTTTTTCCCACACTGTTTTACTTACATAATTTGTTAATTGTTGTAAATAATTAAATCAGTATGTCTTAAAATTGTATACAGGGTATATCCTCCTAAATGTTTCCTTTCTTCTAATTCTTGTTGATTGTAACTATTACATAATGGGATAAGAAAAATGAATGTAAAGTAGGTCAAGGTGTGGATTTGCATTTCTTTGATTGTCCGTATCTAAATTTGCACCACAGAAACCTTCACCACATTAAAATTATCAAGGCAGCCTTTGAGCCATCGAGACCAAGTGTGGGGGTTCTACTGCAGTGGCAGTACCTGCTCTATACGTAGTTTCTAACTGCACCACGAGATGGCTGCACACTGCAGAGGTCGCTGTAAAGAACTGTGTATGGTAAATCTTCACTAAAACAAATACCAGGCTTTGTTTTCGAAAAACACCAGCAGAGTTTAGGGGCATAGCATATTAATACTAAATTTACGTTTTCGTTACATAGCAGACCCATGACGAATTCGTTTGCTGATGTTACGTTAAAAATGCAACGTGTTTTATTTCTGAACTTACTTCCCTTTTGTACCAGTGTTAAAGCGGAATATTTTTGCTCAACTTTTTTGTACAAAAATCAAAGCCAGGCCTCCAGATACTTGGGGAATTAGTGATTCACAAATCCTCTTTCATATGGCATCTGTCAAGGCCTAACTCGCGACTGCCGCAAGACTACTTCTACCCTTCGTACACTCAGCAAATAAGAAAGCATAAATAAAACCATCAATTAGTTGCCTGTTTTACTGAAAGAACGTGAAGCTTTCACAATGTTTAGCAAGTTTGCATGTGTGTTAACATTGAGCAGATCACCTCAAATTTAAACATTTTCTCCTTTCCCCTCCACCCTACTCGGGGGAAACACGTTGAAACACGGATTGGAACAAGACAAGTTTAGTCGCTGTCCGCTTCCTTTATCCATCCTATCTTATTTGTTTCAGCGTACATCGCACAATTACATTGGGAGGCGTTATATGGTTTTCATTCTGAAACCCTATAGCTGGGTATGTGCCATTTCCTATATCAGAAACCCTATTTTGCACTTTAATTGGTCTTCAAGGCTAACCTCTTTCCAGACCTAAGTATGAGAAACCGCTTGAAAGCCACATTTCTCTTTCCTTAGCCAGCACAACATGTATTGCTATGGGACGACAATGCTTTATTATTCGCCGTAAGATAAGGGATGTTTGAGCAAAGTAGTGGGGACTTCGTGTGCCCCCGGGGCCGCTACGGTAGCCGTGAAGGTCAAACAGTAACCTCGAAAACCGGCAGATGAGGCAATGGTCTGGTCATCCAGGTTGGGGTTTGGCAGGGGGTTAGCAGCCCACTTCTGTAAAACAAAGCTTGCTACGTTTCCCAAGAATAAGAATATTACTGGACGGATTAATAGGAACCACAAGGAATTATTAAAGCTGTTACAAAGTTTAAATATTTGGGATCGTATTAATGAAGTAGGGAGCTGTAAAGCGGATGTAGACAATAGGCTAGAACAAGCACAAAGAGTCATAAAAATGTTGAATGGAGCATTTTGGAGTAGAGCCATGTCGATTTGTACAAAGAAGAGGATTTTGAGGACTGTGGTGGAAAGTATAATGATCTATGGTGCGGAGGCGTGGACTTTGGTAGAGGGACAAAAATCTAAGATCTTGGCAGTGCAAATGGACGGAATAAGCTGTAGTGCTAGAGTATCAAGGATGGAAGGAAGGAGAAATGAAGAGGTGAGACAATTGATGGATATGGAGGAAACAGTGGTGGAGAGAATTGAACGGCAGGGTCTTCAATGGTATGGACATGTGAAAAGAATGGAGGATGATAGGTGGCCTAAAACCGTTTTAGCGTGGTCACCTTGTGGAAGAAGAAAAGGAGGTAGACCAAGAGCAACCTGGAGACGACAGATTCATAGAATGATGAATGATCGGTGCCTGGAGGAGGATGACTTGTTCAATCGGGAAGAATGGCGACTGGAATACAGGGCAACTGCTGAAGAGTGGAAAGCCCTTAAAAGTAAGTAAGATAAGGGATTACATCACAAATGAATTGTTCAATTATTCCAAGCAACAATGAGCAATTTACACCAAAAGTAAATATTGCAGTATCCATTAAAATTGGATTTTGATGATCATTGATCCAAAAGTCATAAGTATTTAGTTCATAAAGTCGAAAAATACTAAGGTTGGTATACTTCTATTAAAGTAAATTACAAAGAAAGTTTCATAATTCACTTATATAATTTATTTATACTGTATATGACTTACAAAAAGTTATTCTAAATGCCATGCAGCAGATACACAACGATGAGTAGTACCCAAAGATGCAGTATTAAAAAGTCAATCAAAAGAAGTCGCCTTGATCAGTGGAGCAGTAGGAACGGAAACCATCACAGTTAGTAGCTAACAATGCCTGACGTAAAGAAGCTTAGGATATGCTTCCTCTCTTTCTTCCTTGACAAGGGTAAGCCTTATTGGACATGTTCCGAAGCTAATCTTCAAATTGCTCTCTTCACGTCCTGAGATATCGTCCAATATCTCTCCGCCTCGAAGGTTTATGATAATGGCTACCTCGGTAATCTCGAAGACCTCATCCTTTGAAAATGCTCTTTCACTAACTGCAATATATCTGAATGTCTTCCTTTATATCGCATTTTTTTACTTCTTCCTTTATATCTACAATCTGGACACCACCTCTTCATCCTAAATGGACTTAGGATCTGAAAAATCACTTTTAGATGACTCCAGTTTTGATTTATCTTAGTTCCTTAATCTCCAAGTCTCACATGCATCGAGAGCTAGTTAAAATGTTATATTAAAAGGCAGCACCAGTGGAAAAGAAATGCGAATGAACTAGCACGGATGGCTGTAGTTTGAGGCAATATTTTATATCATAACATGCTGTGAATGCCAGAGTGATTGTAGTGTAAATTAATATTATTGTATGTACAGGTTTTTAGATGTTTGTTAGCCATAAGTATTGTTAGAAAATAAGTTTGCACTGACAATAGAAGTGGGTAACAATAAACCGAGGGGGTGAGTTGTTTATCACTAAGAATAGATAAACAAAATGACGTCAGGGTAGCGTGCTTTTTTTAGAAATGGAGGGAATATCTTCCCTAGAGTATATATGTTAGTAGTAGTGATTGACTGACCAAAACAGACGCTAAAGTGGGCGCAATTTGGTAACCAATAGGAGCTATATTATAATGTTTAGGCAATTCGAGGTGAAGGAGTATATATTCTCGAGACATAAGCAAGTGTCGCACAGTTCTGAGGAATCTCTCACGAGGTGCACGTTTCAGAGTTAGTTACAAAAATGTAAAGTACGCGAAGTAATTGGTGCGCGGCAACTAAAACGACTATAGTTACATTTGGAAATATCACAGTTTTGAAGAGTCTGTCACGAGATGCACGTCGCATAGTTACAAAAATTTAAAGTACGCGAAATAATTGGTGCGTGGCAACTAAAACGACTGTAGTTACATTTGGAAATATCACAGTTTCAGTCAGGCGTGTATAAAGATTAAATATGTGAATTATTAATTAGGTGTGACGGCAATAAAAGTCTAGATTCAGTTTTTTATCAGTGTTATCTTTTAGTAACAACTCCTTTCCGTTTACACGCCCTGCTTAGAGATACTTGCTCGACTGAGTTATAATAGCTAGCCGGAGGACAAATAACCCAAATTTAAAATAATAAAAAAACGAAGCGCCCAACAAATAAGATAACACAAGCCATTGAGAACTGCGACAAGATCACAAGTAGTTTAGGAATATCTAGTAAAGTAGCATCTCGTAAGAAGTGAACTTAATTGGCTGTAAGAGTAAAAGTCGGGAATTAAGAAGAAGCTCATGCAAAGAAGCCTAGTTCACTATAACCTCAGGAATAACTAACAAACTTGTATTCCATATGAGTGAGCTACTTTACAGTAAGAGAAAACGTTACGAGTTAGCCGACATTCCCTGTGCAGAAGCTTAGCTCAATAGAGTACGAGTGACAAGTTAACATTTCACATGAAGGAGCATAGGTCAGTAGAAGTAGAAATGATAAGTTAACATCTCACGTGAGACAGCCTAGTTCAGTAGAAGTAGTTACAAGTTTGCGAACATCTCCCGTGAAGGTGCCCAATTCAGTAGAAGTAGGAATGACAACTTAAATAATAAAAAAGCACCTAGTTCAAGAGAAGTAGAGGTGGCAAGTTAAACAACATCTCACGTAAAGCAGTCTAGTTCAAGAGAAATAGGAAGTGACAAATTAAACATCTCACGAAAAGCAGTCCAGTTCAAAAGCAGTAGGAGTGACAAGTTAAATAACATCGCACGTAAAGCAGCCCAGTTCAAGAGTAGAAGGAGTGACAAGTTAAATAACATCTCACGTAAAGCAGCCCAGTTCAAGAGAAGTAGGAGTGGAAAATTAAATAATATATCACGGAAAGCGATCTAGTTGAAGAGAAATAGGAGTAACAAGTTAAATAACACCTCACGTAAAGCAGTCTAGTTCAAGAGAAGTAGGAGTGGCAAGTTAACTAATATCTCATGAGAAAGAGCCTTTATAGTAGAAGTAGAAGTGAGGAATAAACTAACATCTCACGTGAAGGAATCTAGTGCAGCTGAAGCAGGAGCGACGGAGACTAATATCTCACGTGAAAGAGCCTAGCTAAGTAGTAGCAGAAGTAAGGGGTTAATTAAACTCTCACGTGAAGTTGCCTAGTTAAGCAGAAGTAGAAAGGATAAGATAACTAACATTTTATATGAAGCAATCTAACACAGTAGAACCAGAAGTGAGGAGTTAAATGACATCTCAGGTGAAGGAGTCTAGTTCAGCAGAAGTAGAAGTGTGGAGTTAACAAGCATCTCATGTGAAGGAGCCCAGTTCAGTAAAAGTAGAAGTGTGGAGTTAACTAACATCTCATGTGAAGGAGTCTAGTTCAGTAGAAGTGAGGAGTTAACTAGCATCTCATGTGAAGGAGTCTAGTTCAGGAATTAACTAACATCTCATGTGAAGGAGTCTAGTTCAGTAGATGTAGAAGTAAGGAGTTAACTAACATCTCATGTGAAGGAGCCTAGTTCAGTAGAAGTAGAAGTAAGGAGTTAACTAACATCTCATGTGAAGGAGTCTAGTTCAGTAGAAGTAGAAGTAAGGAGTTAACTAACATCTCATGTGAAGGAGTCTAGTTCAGTAGAAGTAGAAGTAAGGAGTTAACTAACATCTCATGTGAAGGAGTCTAGTTCAGTAGATGTAGAAGTAAGGAGTTAACTAACATCTCATGTGAAGGAGTCTAGTTCAGTAGATGTAGAAGTAAGGAGTTAACTAACATCTCATGTGAAGGAGTCTAGTTCAGTAGATGTAGAAGTAAGGAGTTAACTAACATCTCATGTGAAGGAGCCTAGTTCAGTAGAAGTAGAAGTAAGGAGTTAACTAACATCTCATGTGAAGGAGTCTAGTTCAGTAGAAGTAGAAGTAAGGAGTTAACTAACATCTCATGTGAAGGAGCCTAGTTCAGTAGATGTAGAAGTAAGGAGTTAACTAACATCTCATGTGAAGGAGTCTAGTTCAGTAGAAGTAGAAGTAAGGAGTTAACTAACATCTCATGTGAAGGAGTCTAGTTCAGTAGATGTAGAAGTAAGGAGTTAACTAACATCTCATGTGAAGGAGCCTAGTTCAGTAGATGTAGAAGTAAGGAGTTAACTAACATCTCATGTGAAGGAGCCTAGTTCAGTAGAAGTAGAAGTAAGGAGTTAACTAACATCTCATGTGAAGGAGTCTAGTTCAGTAGAAGTAGAAGTAAGGAGTTAACTAACATCTCATGTGAAGGAGTCTAGTTCAGTAGAAGTACAAGTAAGGAGTTAACTAACATCTCATGTGAAAGAGTCTAGTTCAGTAGAAGTACAAGTAAGGAGTTAACTAACATCTCATGTGAAGGAGTCTAGTTCAGTAGAAGTAGAAGTAAGGAGTTAACTAACATCTCATGTGAAGGAGTTTAGTGCAGTAGAAGTAGAAATGAGGAGTTAACCAACATCTCATGTGAAGGAGTCTAGTTCAGTAGATGTAGAAGTAAGGAGTTAACTAACATCTCATGTGAAGGAGTCTAGTTCAGTAGATGTAGAAGTAAGGAGTTAACTAACATCTCATGTGAAGGAGTCTAGTTCAGTAGATGTAGAAGTAAGGAGTTAACTAACATCTCATGTGAAGGAGTCTAGTTCAGTAGATGTAGAAGTAAGGAGTTAACTAACATCTCATGTGAAGGAGCCTAGCTCAGTAGATGTAGAAGTAAGGAGTTAACTAACATCTCATGTGAAGGAGTCTAGTTCAGTAGAAGTACAAGTAAGGAGTTAACTAACATCTCATGTGAAGGAGCCTAGCTCAGTAGATGTAGAAGTAAGGAGTTAACTAACATCTCATGTGAAGGAGTCTAGTTCAGTAGAAGTAGAAGTAAGGAGTTAACTAACATCTCATGTGAAGGAGTTTAGTGCAGTAGAAGTAGAAATGAGGAGTTAACCAACATTTCATGTGAAGGAGCCTACTTAAGTAGAAGTAGAAGTGAGGAGTTAACCAACATTTCATGTGAAGGAGCCTAGTTTGTAGAAGTAGAAGTAACGAGTTAATTGACATCTCACGTGAAGGAGCCTACTTCAGTAGAAGTAAAAGTGAGGAGTTAACTAACATCTCACGTGAAGGAGCCTAGTTCAGTAGAAATAGAAATGAGGAGTTAACCAACATTTCATGTGCAGGATCCTACTTAAGTAGAAGTAGAAGTGAGGAGTTAACCAACATTTCATGTGCAGGATCCTACTTAAGTAGAAGTAGAAGTGAGGAGTTAACCAACATTTCATGTGAAGGAGCCTACTTAAGTAGAAGTAGAAGTGAGGAGTTAACCAACATTTCATGTGCAGGATCCTACTTAAGTAGAAGTAGAAGTGAGGAGTTAACCAACATTTCATGTGCAGGATCCTACTTAAGTAGAAGTAGAAGTGAGGAGTTAACCAACATTTCATGTGAAGGAGCCTAGTTTGTAGAAGTAGAAGTAAAGAGTTAATTGACATCTCACGTGAAGGAGCCTAGTACAGTAGAAGTAGAAGCGAAGAGTTAACTAACCTCTCATGTGAAGGAGTCTAGTTCAGTAGAAGTAGAAGTGAGAAGTTAACTAACCTCTCATGTGAAGGAGTCTAGTTCAGTAGAAGTAGAAGTGAGGAGTTAACAAGCATCTCATGTGAAGGAGCCTAGTTCAGAAGAAGTAGAAGTAAGGAGTTAACTAACCTCTCTTGTGAAGGAGCCTAGTTCAGTAGAAGTAGAAGTAAGGAGTTAACTAACATCTCATGTGAAGGAGCCTAGTTCAGTAGAAGTAGAAGTAAGGAGTTAACAAGCATCTCATGTGAATGAGCCTAGTTCAGTAGAAGTAGGAGTAAGGAGTTAACTAACATCTCATGTGAATGAGCCTAGTTCAGTTGAAGTAGAAGTAAGGAGTTAACTAACATCTCATGTGAAAGAGCCTAGTTCAGTAGAAGTAAGGAGTTAACTAACATCTCATGTGAAGGAGCCTAGTTCAGTAGAAGTAAGGAGTTAACTAACATCTCATGTGAAGGAGCCTAGTTCAGTAGAAGAAAAAGTAAGGAGTTAACTAACATCTCATGTGAAAGAGCCTAGTTCAGTAGAAGTAAGGAGTTAACTAACATCTCATGTGAAGGAGCCTAGTTCAGTAGAAGTAGAAGTAAGGAGTTAACTAACATCTCATGTAAAAGAGCCTAGTTCAGTAGAAGTAAGGAGTTAACTAACATTTCATGTGAAGGAGCCTAGTTCAGTAGAAGTAGAAGTAAGGAGTTAACTAACATATCATATGAAGGAGTGTAGTTCAGTAGAAGTAAGGAGTTAACTAACATCTCATTGAAGGAGCCTAGTTCAGTAGAAGTAAGGAGTTAACTAACATCTCATGTGAAGGAGCCTAGTTCAGTAGAAGTAGAAGTAAGGAGTTAACTAACATCTCATGTGAAAGAGTCTAGTTCAGTAGAAGTAGAAGTAAGGAGTTAACTAACATCTCATGTTAAGGAGTCTAGTTCAGTAGATGTAGAAGTAAGGAGTTAACTAACATCTCATGTGAAGGAGTCTAGTTCAGCACAAGTAGAAGTGAGGAGTAAACTAACATCTCATGTGAAGGAGTCTAGTTCAGTAGAAGTAAGGAGTTAACCAACATCTCATGTGAAGGAGCCTAGTTCAGTAGAAGTAAGGAGTTAACTAACATCTCATGTGAAGGAGCCTAGTTCAGTAGAAGTAAGGAGTTAACTAACATTTCATGTGAAGGAGCCTAGTTCAGTAGATGTAGAAGTAAGGAGTTAACTAACATCTCATGTGAAAGAGCCTAGTTCAGTAGAAGTAAGGAGTTAACTAACATCTCATGTGAAGGAGCCTAGTTCAGTAGAAGTAGAAGTAAGGAGTTAACTAACATATCATATGAAGGAGTATAGTTCAGTAGAAGTAGAAGTGAAGAGTTAACAAGTATCTCATGTGAAGAAGCCTAGTTCAGTAGAAGTAGAAGTGTGGAGTTAACTAACATCTCATGTGAAGGAGTCTAGTTCAGTAGAAGTAGAAGTGAGGAGTTAACTAACATCTCATGTGAAGGAGTCTAGTTCAGTAGATGTAGAAGTAAGGAGTTAACTAACATCTCATGTGAAGGAGTCTAGTTCAGTAGATGTAGAAGTAAGGAGTTAACTAACATCTCATGTGAAGGAGTCTAGTTCAGTAGATGTAGAAGTAAGGAGTTAACTAACATCTCATGTGAAGGAGCCTAGTTCAGTAGAAGTAGAAGTAAGGAGTTAACTAACATCTCATGTGAAGGAGTCTAGTTCAGTAGAAGTAGAAGTAAGGAGTTAACTAACATCTCATGTGAAGGAGCCTAGTTCAGTAGATGTAGAAGTAAGGAGTTAACTAACATCTCATGTGAAGGAGTCTAGTTCAGTAGAAGTAGAAGTAAGGAGTTAACTAACATCTCATGTGAAGGAGTCTAGTTCAGTAGATGTAGAAGTAAGGAGTTAACTAACATCTCATGTGAAGGAGCCTAGTTCAGTAGATGTAGAAGTAAGGAGTTAACTAACATCTCATGTGAAGGAGCCTAGTTCAGTAGAAGTAGAAGTAAGGAGTTAACTAACATCACATGTGAAGGAGTCTAGTTCAGTAGAAGTAGAAGTAAGGAGTTAACTAACATCTCATGTGAAGGAGTCTAGTTCAGTAGAAGTACAAGTAAGGAGTTAACTAACATCTCATGTGAAGGAGTCTAGTTCAGTAGAAGTACAAGTAAGGAGTTAACTAACATCTCATGTGAAGGAGTCTAGTTCAGTAGAAGTAGAAGTAAGGAGTTAACTAACATCTCATGTGAAGGAGTTTAGTGCAGTAGAAGTAGAAATGAGGAGTTAACCAACATCTCATGTGAAGGAGTCTAGTTCAGTAGATGTAGAAGTAAGGAGTTAACTAACATCTCATGTGAAGGAGTCTAGTTCAGTAGATGTAGAAGTAAGGAGTTAACTAACATCTCATGTGAAGGAGTCTAGTTCAGTAGATGTAGAAGTAAGGAGTTAACTAACATCTCATGTGAAGGAGCCTAGCTCAGTAGATGTAGAAGTAAGGAGTTAACTAACATCTCATGTGAAGGAGTCTAGTTCAGTAGAAGTACAAGTAAGGAGTTAACTAACATCTCATGTGAAGGAGCCTAGCTCAGTAGATGTAGAAGTAAGGAGTTAACTAACATCTCATGTGAAGGAGTCTAGTTCAGTAGAAGTAGAAGTAAGGAGTTAACTAACATCTCATGTGAAGGAGTTTAGTGCAGTAGAAGTAGAAATGAGGAGTTAACCAACATTTCATGTGAAGGAGCCTACTTAAGTAGAAGTAGAAGTGAGGAGTTAACCAACATTTCATGTGAAGGAGCCTAGTTTGTAGAAGTAGAAGTAACGAGTTAATTGACATCTCACGTGAAGGAGCCTACTTCAGTAGAAGTAAAAGTGAGGAGTTAACTAACATCTCACGTGAAGGAGCCTAGTTCAGTAGAAATAGAAATGAGGAGTTAACCAACATTTCATGTGCAGGATCCTACTTAAGTAGAAGTAGAAGTGAGGAGTTAACCAACATTTCATGTGCAGGATCCTACTTAAGTAGAAGTAGAAGTGAGGAGTTAACCAACATTTCATGTGAAGGAGCCTACTTAAGTAGAAGTAGAAGTGAGGAGTTAACCAACATTTCATGTGCAGGATCCTACTTAAGTAGAAGTAGAAGTGAGGAGTTAACCAACATTTCATGTGCAGGATCCTACTTAAGTAGAAGTAGAAGTGAGGAGTTAACCAACATTTCATGTGAAGGAGCCAAGTTTGTAGAAGTAGAAGTAAAGAGTTAATTGACATCTCACGTGAAGGAGCCTAGTACAGTAGAAGTAGAAGCGAAGAGTTAACTAACCTCTCATGTGAAGGAGTCTAGTTCAGTAGAAGTAGAAGTGAGAAGTTAACTAACCTCTCATGTGAAGGAGTCTAGTTCAGTAGAAGTAGAAGTGAGGAGTTAACAAGCATCTCATGTGAAGGAGCCTAGTTCAGAAGAAGTAGAAGAAAGGAGTTAACTAACCTCTCTTGTGAAGGAGCCTAGTTCAGTAGAAGTAGAAGTAAGGAGTTAACTAACATCTCATGTGAAGGAGCCTAGTTCAGTAGAAGTAGAAGAAAGGAGTTAACAAGCATCTCATGTGAATGAGCCTAGTTCAGTAGAAGTAGGAGTAAGGAGTTAACTAACATCTCATGTGAATGAGCCTAGTTCAGTTGAAGTAGAAGTAAGGAGTTAACTAACATCTCATGTGAAAGAGCCTAGTTCAGTAGAAGTAAGGAGTTAACTAACATCTCATGTGAAGGAGCCTAGTTCAGTAGAAGTAAGGAGTTAACTAACATCTCATGTGAAGGAGCCTAGTTCAGTAGAAGAAAAAGTAAGGAGTTAACTAACATCTCATGTGAAAGAGCCTAGTTCAGTAGAAGTAAGGAGTTAACTAACATCTCATGTGAAGGAGCCTAGTTCAGTAGAAGTAGAAGTAAGGAGTTAACTAACATCTCATGTGAAAGTGCCTAGTTCAGTAGAAGTAAGGAGTTAACTAACATTTCATGTGAAGGAGCCTAGTTCAGTAGAAGTAGAAGTAAGGAGTTAACTAACATATCATATGAAGGAGTGTAGTTCAGTAGAAGTAAGGAGTTAACTAACATCTCATGTGAAGGAGCCTAGTTCAGTAGAAGTAAGGAGTTAACTAACATCTCATGTGAAGGAGCCTAGTTCAGTAGAAGTAGAAGTAAGGAGTTAACTAACATCTCATGTGAAAGAGTCTAGTTCAGTAGAAGTAGAAGTAAGGAGTTAACTAACATCTCATGTTAAGGAGTCTAGTTCAGTAGATGTAGAAGTAAGGAGTTAACTAACATCTCATGTGAAGGAGTCTAGTTCAGCACAAGTAGAAGTGAGGAGTAAACTAACATCTCATGTGAAGGAGTCTAGTTCAGTAGAAGTAAGGAGTTAACTAACATCTCATGTGAAGGAGCCTAGTTCAGTAGAAGTAAGGAGTTAACTAACATCTCATGTGAAGGAGCCTAGTTCAGTAGAAGTAAGGAGTTAACTAACATTTCATGTGAAGGAGCCTAGTTCAGTAGATGTAGAAGTAAGGAGTTAACTAACATCTCATGTGAAAGAGCCTAGTTCAGTAGAAGTAAGGAGTTAACTAACATCTCATGTGAAGGAGCCTAGTTCAGTAGAAGTAGAAGTAAGGAGTTAACTAACATATCATATGAAGGAGTGTAGTTCAGTAGAAGTAGAAGTGAAGAGTTAACAAGTATCTCATGTGAAGAAGCCTAGTTCAGTAGAAGTAGAAGTGTGGAGTTAACTAACATCTCATGTGAAGGAGTCTAGTTCAGTAGAAGTAGAAGTAAGGAGTTAACTAACATCTCATGTGAAGGAGTCTAGTTCAGTAGATGTAGAAGTAAGGAGTTAACTAACATCTCATGTGAAGGAGTCTAGTTCAGTAGAAGTAGAAGTAAGGAGTTAACTAACATCTCATGTTAAGGAGTCTAGTTCAGTAGATGTAGAAGTAAGGAGTTAACTAACATCTCATGTGAAGGAGTCTAGTTCAGCACAAGTAGAAGTGAGGAGTAAACTAACATCTCATGTGAAGGAGTCTAGTTCAGGAGTTAACTAACATCTCATGTGAAGGAGTCTAGTTCAGTAGATGTAGAAGTAAGGAGTTAACTAACCTCTCATGTGAAGGAGTCTAGTTCAGTAGAAGTAGAAGTAAGGAGTTAACTAACATCTCATGTGAAGGAGTCTAGTTCAGTAGATGTAGAAGTAAGGAGTTAACTAACATCTCATGTGAAGGAGTCTAGTTCAGTAGAAGTAGAAGTAAGGAGTTAACTAACATCTCATGTGAAGGAGTCTAGTTCAGTAGATGTAGAAGTAAGGAGTTAACTAACATCTCATGTTAAGGAGTCTAGTTCAGTAGATGTAGAAGTAAGGAGTTAACTAACATCTCATGTGAAGGAGTCTAGTTCAGCACAAGTAGAAGTGAGGAGTAAACTAACATCTCATGTGAAGGAGTCTATTTCAGGAGTTAACTAACATCTCATGTGAAGGAGTCTAGTTCAGTAGATGTAGAAGTAAGGAGTTAACTAACCTCTCATGTGAAGGAGCCTAGTTCAGTAGAAGTAGAAGTAAGGAGTTAACTAACATCTCATGTTAAGGAGTCTAGTTCAGTAGATGTAGAAGTAAGGAGTTAACTAACATCTCATGTGAAGGAGTCTAGTTCAGCACAAGTAGAAGTGAGGAGTAAACTAACATCTCATGTGAAGGAGTCTATTTCAGGAGTTAACTAACATCTCATGTGAAGGAGTCTAGTTCAGTAGATGTAGAAGTAAGGAGTTCACTAACCTCTCATGTGAAGGAGCCTAGTTCAGTAGAAGTAGAAGTAAGGAGTTAACTAATATCTCACGTGAAGCAGCCTAATTGAGTAGAAGTAGGAGTGACAAGTTCGATCTTGTTGAGCAGGAACCTCGTTGCTCAGGCGGCACTGTGGCCCCATTCGGGAGGTCCCGATTTCCAATTCCAGTGACCGCTCTCTCTGACCATGGGTTTTTTTTTTTTTGTGGTTTTCCTCTGGTCGCTTAGGCGATTGCCGGGGTAGAGTATTCTACCACAATTTATCGTTTCCCCCATTTCCTCGGATTTTCATCCCTCCCTTTCACGTTTCAGGTTGTTTTCAGGTCCTGCAGTGCTGGCGGTTTCGAGCAGATGTTGTAGATCCTTGCAAATTGGAAAAGATTTCTCCCCGTGAACGCCAAGGTGCATTGTCCAGCCCGTTGGGGTTACTTCGTCGCTCTCTCTCTCTCTCTTTCTCTCTATTCTTCGCCTCCGCTGGTGCGCGGGTATTCAAACTGGAAATTTTCGGAACTTCTGCGCGTCTCTGTGGGCCTGTAGTTTTTTGGACTTACGATCTCCTATGGCTCCTTCACCTCATCCCTGCCTCCCGGGGGGTGTAGCTAAAATAGATCAAGCTGGTCGCAGTGATGAGGTGTCCCCCTCCGATAAACCCATCGTACATCCTACCGGCATGAAAACCGAAGATCCGTGGTTCGAGTGCGGCCATTGCGTTTAAAACTGACTCAGCTTTTCAGTTTAGTGCCTACAAGCGGCTAGTGTGAAACAACATTTATCAAACATAAGCCTCTAACTATTGAGCCATCAAATTAAGTCCATTACTTATTTTATTCAAGTGATTTTACTGTATGATCCTAATTCATCACATCAATGAAGTTATCAGCTTCTTTTTCTGTTAAGGCAGGCTTCAATCGCATTACGGTCTAACACGTATAAAAGTAATAATTAAAGAATTCAAAGAATATCTTAACTACAAAAACAACCATACATGTTATTTTGTTTATTTTTTTTCTGGTTTTGTTAATAGACGCTTTTTAACTGCTATGGTCCTTAGCATCCCATTCTATATTGGGCGTGAATTACCGGAAATTTTGCTCAGAGGCCTCATTATCAGACTTGAAGTTCTTTTACTTGCCGTAAATCTACGACACGGAGCCGCCGGCTTTACTTCCCTTCCGAAGGAAGCCACGTTAAGGATTTATACGCCCGAAAAAATCCATCGTCCTCCGCTGGGTTTAAACCCGCGACCTCGGGAACTAAAGGCTAGCATGGTAACCACTACACCACGGAGGACGACCCATAAATGTGATGATAATGTATTCTCCTGATAGAATAGTAAATATACTTGAAGTTGGTTTGTTCTTGGAGTTTATTTATTTATTTAGCTCGACGTATGGACGCCAATTTGAAGAAGTAGTTGTTTTTGAAGTTGATGTTGAAGTTTGCACCACGCTTTGGGCGTCACTTTGAAGAAGATATTTGCTTTAGTTTAACTGTCCCACGCATGGACGTCAATTTGAGAAGATTGTTTGTTTACGTAATATGCTGCTACGTATGAAAAGCCGATTTAAAGATGATATTGTTTTGTTACTTTCTCTACTACGTATAGTAAGTAGGGGAAGTATTGTATTCCACCCAAAAATTCGATACCGAGATTTCACCGGAAATACATGTTTTGAGGCCCCCTGAATCCAAAAAAGCATTTTTGGAAACATGTCCGTGTATGTGCCTGTCTGTGTGTCTGTGTGTGTGTTTGTCTGTCTGTGAACAGCATAACTCAGAAACGACCAGTCAGATAAACACCAAACTTGGTATTTAGGTTCAGTATCTTCCAAGGATGCGACACGAAGATTTTCAAGAAAATCCCCCCACCCCGATTACCCTTTACATGGAACATTTTTCGAAAATTTTAATTTTCTCAAAAATGGCTCTAACGATTTTGATTAAAATATCATATGTTTAAGATATTTTTATGACAAATAAAATGTATATCTTGAATTTCCTGGGACTGTCTCCAAAAGTATTCTTCATTGTGAACGACTTTTGCATAACTGGTAAATCATAAGAGATAGACAACATTTTGCTACACAAAAATGTAGATCTCGTTAAAATACACAATGTATGTCATATACATTTTTGTTGTTGAGTGAACCATTTTCGAGATATTACTTGTTATTCCCTTAAATTTTTCAATACTTATTTTCTCAAATGGGAATTCGTTATTCATTTTTTTGTCTTGGATATGCAAAGAGTATTAATCTGTGGCAAAGGGAATGGTGCTGCACCTAGCAACCAGCTATTAAGAGATATGTATGTGCTTAAAGGCTACTGTATTTCCAAATTGCCCTTGTAAATATATATTCCCCTTAAATCTACAAGAAAATTAGCAACAAGATAGACTCTGCAAATGTTTATCTCGATTAACATGAAGTAGATGGAGAATAAGCGTTTGTATAAATAGTTTGTACAAGAGAGAGAAAGTCATGTGAGTGTAACACATCAGATTTTTTTTTGTTACACTCCAAGTTTAAAAAATATTTATTAACTGTGTTATTAAACTGCTTCTATAGATAGTGTTTATGTTAGCCTCGGCTGGGTCAGTATTACTTTAGAGACACGTTTCTTTTAATTCAGGGCGTGGTGCGACAAGAATGTAGGCTTACACAGATTTTAAGTTTAAATTCACTTCTTTATATTATTCCTTGACACAAATTAAATAGCACTACACTGATATTAAGAGCTGTGAGATTCCTTAATTTAATACTTGCACTTTGTTAACGAGTATACATAATTTTCGTTTCACACGAATACGTAATATTTCTTTAGAGAACACATCTTCCATCCGGTTACTACCAAGGTCTGCAGGCAACTGAACATATTTCAACCGTCCAAACCCGTAAACTTCTGTATTTCAAGTCGC
Source organism: Deroplatys truncata (assembly GCA_030765065.1). NCBI lineage: Eukaryota > Metazoa > Arthropoda > Insecta > Mantodea > Mantidae > Deroplatys > Deroplatys truncata. The sequence goes on from CM060979.1 coordinate 94,072,612, forward strand.
TGATTGGCTAATGCTAGTCCAATAGAATACCTGCATTTAATTAAAGCTTTTTCTGGCTGTTGATTGGCTATTTTTAAACTGTCACAAAATTTACATTATTTCTGCCCTAATCATGACTAGTAGCATTTAAATTCTCAAACTGATTATTGCCTCAAGGTTACCTCATTGTTACCTCATTGTTAACAACGTTAAACTTATTATTCTCACAGCTCTTACATTATTAAATTACGTAATGCATCCACATAACATTATTAAACATGTTTACAATAATATAAGCATATGCAATGACTGTTATATACAATCTTTAAAGTGTTAAAAATACTGCCTCACACTTACATAATACTATATAACTTAAGTATTTCAGTGTATACCATAATTTTTTCCAAATGCCATAATTTGCAAATTTCTGCACCAGAGATAGGACCACTGTCCGTGCTCGCTTAACATTAGATTTGTTTATTCCAACAGCTATCTCTGATAGTCTGAGCGCTAAAGGAATCCGACTGGGAGCACGTTGAATTAAACTCTGATCGCGTCTGTGTGCTACAATCGGACATTCCGACTAACATCTGATCCAGACAGCAGAAATATGCGCAGCTTATGTCAGTATGGTTCATGACTCGGCAACGAATGCCAAACCAACGCATGCGCATTGGACAATGCATGAAACGTTCAGAAACTACTTTTTAGAACAAACCTAATAGTCAGCTATGTAATATGTATGTTTTGAAGTGTGTGCGAGGGATAGAGAGAGATAAACGCAACTGATTCTTGACCAACCTACCAAAAGGAGCATTCTGTTAACCTAAGAAACTATTATGTTTCTTTACTAAGATATTTTAAGCGTTATTTCTAACAACCCGAGCAAGATGGTTCCACGATAATATGTGAAGCTCGCATTTGGAATGTTCCAGGTTCGATTCCCGGTGGCCGCCCACTCTGTTTGAGTGACATAGGAGAATGCCGGAGTGGGGTATTCTACCACGGATTTCCTCCCTCCCTCATTTCCTCTCATTTCATTTCCCTTTCATTTTTCAAGCTGCCACCAAAGCTGTGGTTTGGCCGTGCCGGATTGATGGCCAGAGACTTGCGATTTGGAACTTATTCTTGGACCTGCTAAATGGAAGTCTGTTGAGCCTCCACTGATGGGTCGTGTTCTCCCGGTCCCACTAGAGGGACGTCTCTGAGCTACCCTCCCTTGGCCGGATGGTCAAATCTGGAACCATTAGGGAACTCTGCGATCTCTGTCGCTTGCGCCGGCCACGCTCTGTAACCCATACGTCTCCTGCGGTTTCTCTCCCGGTTTCGCCCGGGGTGTACGCACAAAAAATCCATTGGGAATCGAGGTGCTAGGTGTCCCCTACGTAAACTAGTTCTATTTTACTCTATTTCTAACAAAGGATAAGAAATAAATTAAAACTTCTTAAAGGTATACGTTGTACATTATAACGAGACAAACTCAACTTAAAAAGCAAACTTAGAATTCTTCATTTATATCACTCGCCCACATAAATAAAAAATGTTTTTAAATATCGGCATTCGTGGTAGGTCGGTAAGCTCAGTGTTAGGGTTCCTCTAGCCTTCTGGTGGTCTCTGGTTCGAAGTCCCCGGTTGCTCTTCTCGTGCTGGGAAATGATGAAAATAAAGCCTATCGCTATCGACTTTATCTCAGAAGTGGGTGAAGACAATGATGTAATCGTGTTCGGTTATTAGCTGGAATTTATCCAGTTACAAACAAAATCTGATATGTTACACTCACATGGCTTTCTCTGCTCTTGTGCAAACTATTTTTTCATGTTAATCGAGATAAGCATTTGCAGAAACGGTCCGTGTGTGTCTGTGTGCCTGTAAACAGCATAAATCAAAAACTAAAAGTCGGATAGATACCAAACTTGGTATTAGATTCAGTATATTTCAAAGATGCGACACGAAGATTTTCAAGAAAATCCCCCACCCCATACTACCGTTTACATGGAACATTTTTCGAAAATTTTCATTTTCTCAAAACTGGCCCTGGCGATTTTGATTAAAATATCATATATTTAATATATTTTCATGGCAAATAAAATGTATCTCTTGCATTTTTTTGGGAATGTCTCCAAAAGTCCTCTTCTTTCTGAATGGTTTTTGCATAATTGGTAAACCATAAGAGACAGACAAAATTTCTCTATACAAAAAATTTAGAGCTCGTTAAAACACACAATTTATGTCATATACATTTTTTTCTGGAGTAAACCATTTCCGAGATATTCCTTGTTATTTGTTTGAATTTTCTAATACTTATGTTTTTTCTCAAATGGGAATTCGTTATTTATTTGTTTTAGTCCTGGACATGCAAAGAGAATGGAATGCTTCACATAGCAACCAGCTCTTAAAAGATTTGACTATCGCTTAAAGCCTAACATATTCCCCTTGTACCTACAAGAAAATTAGCAATAAGATAGTTTCTACAAATGTTTATCTCGATTAATGAAGTAGATGGAGAATAGGCGTTTGTAAAAATAGTTTGTACAAGAGCAGAGAAGGTCATGTGAGTGTAACACATAAGATTTTTTACTATATATTCTTTACTATAGTTTTCCTCTTGTTTATTACCCTGTTTGTGATTATATAAATTCTCAAACAATTGTTATCTCCTTTTAACATAAAGCATGTCAGTGTACAACATTGCACTACTGTTATCATTACCAAGATGTCGCACCCGACGCTGGTATACAGCTGGTACCACAGCCTTGAGAGTGGTATCCGGATGAGCCAAGGCTTAGGAGCTTGTCAGGAAGGAATGAATATCTCAAGCGCCTGTCTATCAAAATGAGATCCCACCCATTGATAAAGGAATTGACAGATAAGGTGTAACACCTATCTCTCAAAACACGTCAACACTAATTGTAAGACGAACAAGAAGATGACGAGTTCAGCTGATTTCCTGTGTCTGAAACCTCCAAGTTTGAAACAGGAACTATGATCCATCTCAACATTTTCGATGGATTCTGCAGTAATTATTGCTGTGCTCTTCGCCGTGTTTGTTTCCGTAAGTGTTGTTTCCAAAATCTCTCATATAAAGGATGTCAGAAGTGTTAGTGTAAACTTTTTTTTCAGCGGACAGTTGCCTAACAGGTCTGAGAAGCGCAACAACGCTCTAACTGCGCTCAGACATTAAGATAGCCTCGCCCAGCAGGTGATTTTCTAACAGTCAAATGTATTTGGTGCTGAAGTATTAGTAGTTCAGGGGAGAGTTATGCGGATTTTCTTTAGTCAGTGTCGAGGCAGTCGCATATACAGGATGGACCATTTATGCTAGTTATGCTAGCGACAACTTATTATACCTGAAATGCAGAGGAATTTTGGGAGATTATTTATCTCTATAGTAAATGTTGAAAATGTCCTCCACCCTGCATAAGGCACAACTCAACACGTCGTTCCATGTTACTGGCCACTCGTTGGAGGACTCTGTTGTCAGTAGGTTGAATCTCCTGTGTAATGTTGTGCTTCAGATCGTCCAGTGTCTGGGGGTGTGTGGCATAAACCCTGTTTTTAAGTAACCCCATAGAAAGAAGTCCGTGATGTCAAATCCTTAGATCTCGGTGGCCACAGGTTCTTGGAAATTATCCGGTCGTCAGAGAAACTTGCAATTAGTGCCATGGATTCATTTGATGTAGGGCATGTAGCGCCATCCTGTTGAAAATATCCTTGACTCAGCTCTACATCGTCTAGTTGCTCAGCAAACTCCATGAAAATCCGTCGGTACTCTGCAGTGTTCACATTGTTTAAAACAAATTGGTCCCACTATTCTCTGTGCGAATATTGCGCACCAAACTCCATTTAAACCGGGTGCATATGTGAGTTCATATAGCCGGATAAATGGAACCATGCTTCATCTGTGAACCATGTGATGGACGATATGGTAGCATTTTGCACAATGAACGACTGAAACCAACGACAATAATTCAGTCGTCTATCCTTATCTGGTTCCTGTAACTGATGGACAACCGTAATCCTATACAGCTTTAGGCCTGCACTTTTCACAGTTCTCTGACACATTGAGTAGCTGTACTCTGTCTCCTGCGACAAACGTCTTAATGATTATTTGGGTGACTGATCCAGTCGTGTTTTTATGTCAATAACAACCGTGTGAAACCTAAATGAACGAGTTTTGCCTTTTTCACTCACCAGAGATCCAGTTGTTTCCAATTTGTTTACCAATCCCAGTATTGTGTTTCTTTGGGGAGGATTCCGAACACCTAATACTCTCTGTTATGCCCTTTGAGTAGCTGTAATTGAATACGTAATTCAGTATTGCTTTACAAGGAACAGTCGTTCATTTAATGTGTACTCCATTTTCACGTTGACTAGAACAAAATCTCAAAGCAGTTGCCGACAATAAAACTAACAATTACGAATAAAACATGAACATCTGCGCATCTAGTGACAGGCAATCGAAACTTTAGAACATTCTGCTTAATTTGGTGCTAAAAGTGGAGCATTGAGTGAATTTAGAACAGAATAATTAAAGAAAGTAGTGTGTCAGTTCTTCATAAATCACCCTAAACAAGCCACAAGGCACTGATTTGGGCTGCTACTACTACACCGTGCTTGGCGTGGAGCATTGGTTAAGCTACTTAGCTCCTAAGCAAGTGGCTCGATTTCGATTCTCCGTACGGGATTATTATCTTTCATATTTTACAACACGTTTTACTGTAATATAGTTAAATAACATAGCTTGTGTTACTTCATTTTAGTTACAAATATAATTGCAATAATAGTGAAATTTGTGGTTATAAAGTTAAATTTTCTGAATATGAAAACTCATCCTGCCCAGTAAATTAATGTGATGGTTGCTACCGGTATGACGGACTACTAAATATACGCCACATGCATAAAAATGAATAAAACCTCTTATATATTTACTCATGCATTTAAAATGAAAAAGGAAAGAAAAGATGAGTAGTGAGGCAGTATTTTAACACTTAAATGATATCAGTCTAATTATATAATATAAAATATAATAACAGCCCGCCTTAAAGCAATATGTGTATGTAATAATATATCAAATGTATGTAACAGTCATTATTATGTACACGTATAATAATGTTATGTGAATGTATTACGTAGTTTTAACAATGTAGGAGCTGTGAGAATAAAAGTAAGCTGCCTTCCGTAGTAAACAGAATTATAAAGTAGAAGCCGAAAATTGCTAACAGTGAGGTAACCTTGAGGCAATAATGAATTAGAAAGTTTAACAATGCTACTAATAATTCTTGGAACAATAATGTAATATTTAAAACAGTTTATAAATATCCAATAAAAAACTAGAAAAGCTTTAAGTTAAATAAAAGTATTCTATTGGAGTAGGATTAGCCAATCAGAGACTTGAAATATAGTAAATGTACAAATTTAAGCGGTAGACCCCAGACGCTAGAAGGCAGCGTTCCCGAGTAGTTCGCTAGGTACGTATTCAGTGTGAGACATAAAAAAAATTCATTACGGCGTGAATAATATAAAGTGTACGTGTTAAAAAGTACAAGTAACAATAAACTCACAGCTCTACAGTAGGATATAGCAGTGAAGTGTTATTTAATCGTGTGAAAGATTAATAAAATGAAGCTAAATACCATTATAATTTGGGTAAGCCTTCATTCTTTAGCCGTACTACCCCTGCTAAGAGATACGTGTTTCTAAAATTACTACTGACGCAGCTGAGGCATGCATATATAATATTTTAAATAAACATTAAAATACAAAGTTGAGTTTTTAAACGTGGGGGCGAAGGCCACCGGAAAATTGAACGTTGGGGCGAAGGCCACCGGAAACTTTGTACCGTACGTGGGGCTGCAACGACCGCAAGTTTGGCTCTCGTACGTGGGGGGTCAACCCTCTCAGTAGCTCCACGGAGTTTTGAACTTACAACCTCAGAAACAGCAAGCTAACTCTCTACTACTTCTAAGTATGCTTCAGAAGCTGGCATTGCAACGAGCTTTAGTCATACTCCACTTGTGAACCATAAATCAATAAAGCGTGTTTTGGTTACAAATATTCAGTGTTGAAACACTCTGAAGCATATGTTGGTTTGAAATCCCACATAGAATTATTTCCTCGGAAGATTTTTGTGATCGTAGCTGTGTTCCCCATTATAACTACTACAAAAATATGTACACTCTTGTGAACAAAGCCGGCTGTCCCGAACACTCACTGAAGTACCCGATTACAACTCCGTCTCTCAGGCGCTGGCCGGTTTGAAATTGACTGAGTCTACATATGTAATAAGCAGAACTCTCTTTTGCGCAATCTTTTCGCTGGGTCATCGCTCTACCATTAAAGTACAAAGCAACATTTTGTGCTTAAATAAGGGCCGATGACAGTAACCCTTTTACACGCATCTGTTCATTTTTCGCGAAGGGTAATGATTTTTTTCGGGCTTAAAAATCCTAGGCATGGCTTCCTTCGGAAGGGAAGAATTCTTTCAAAAACTTACAAGTAAGTTCAGGAAAACAGCGTTCGATTCTCCATAAGAAGTGAAGGGTAAAGCGACACGACTATGCCACCAACCTCACAGCTGAAGAGTCATTGAATTTCATTCAGTAAAATCTTGAAGATAGGGTAATTGTGGGAAGCTATGTTCCTCACGGCCCGCGGATCTTACAAAATTATCACTCATGGGTGAATTTGATAAATACAGGTAAAATCCCTACATATTAAAAGGGCTGTGAGAAAATGTAGAAGATAAATTTATTCTATTTCGGAAGCTGAATTAATGCGCGTGAAAAAAAATGTCCTTTAAAGGTGCCCTATTTATGTGGGTGAACCACACTCGAGAAAGAAAACTGGCTGCAATTTTAAAAAAAATATAAAACTAATAACATGAAACGTGTTGAGAAATGCCAGAACGTTAAATGTAATATTATTAGTTCTTTCTGCATATTAAAATAGGAGTTTTCCAAACGTTAATTTGGCTGATAGAATTTTTTATAATGGAAACAAATATTTTTTGGAGTTACTACAATGCTTTACCCCGAGGCAGTATTTTTAACACTTGAATTATTTAAATTAAATTATATAATATGTAAGTTCAATAAAAGCCCGCCTTGAAGCAATATGTATGTAATAATTTGAAAAAATGTATGTAACAGTCATTGCAAATGCTTATATTATTGTAAACATGTTTAATAATGTTATGTGAATGCATTACGTAATTTAATAATGTAAGGGCTGTGAGAATAATAAGTTTAACGTTGCTAACAATGAGGTAACCTTGAGGCAATAATGAGTTTGAGAGTTTAAATGTTACTAGTCATGATTAGAGCAACGATAATGTAAATTTTGTAACAGTTTAAAAATAGCCAATCAACAGCCAGAAAAAGCTTTAATAAAATGCAGGTATTCTATTGGACTAGGATTAGCCAATCAGAGACTTGAAATACAGAAGCTTACGGGCTTGGACGGTTAAAATATGTTCAGTTGCCTGCAGACCCTGGTAGTGACCGGATGGAAGATGTGCTCTCTAAAGAAATATTACGTATTCGTGTGAAACGAAAATTAAGTATACGCGTTAACAAAGTGCAGCTCTTGATATGAGTGTAGTGCTATTTAATTTGTGTCAAGGATTAATAAAAAGAAGTGAATTTAAACTTAAAATCTGTGTAAGCCTACATTCTTGTCGCACCACGCCCTGATTAAGAGAAAGTAATACTGACGCAGCCCAGGCAAACATAAATATAAATACTATCTATAGAAGCAGTTTAATAACAAAGTTAATTGTATTTTTAAACTTGGTGTAAAAACCTTCAACAACAAACAACTTCAAATTGGCTTCTCATACACAGCAGCATATTACGTAACAAACAATCTTCTTCAAATTAACGTCCAAAGCGTGGTGCAAACTTAAAAAACAAACACCGACTTCAAAACAATAACAATCAACTATCCACTTCAGCCCTCACACCGCGGCTACCGCTTGGCGGCTCGCGCGCTGCCGCCTCGCCTCGGTCTACCGCCAAAAGAGATATCTCCGCAACCGCTTAGTGTTCTCATAGTTATAATTACAATTACATACCTTATCGTAAGAAATGTTGAAAACGTTGTCTTTCTCTATCCACACATTTTTTGGCATCTTCTCAGCAAATTTTAATTCACACTCGAGAGTTCAATATTTGAAACTGAGTGAATTTCTCTCCTGATGCTTTCGTTTAATTCTTACAATGCATGGGGGGTTGTTGCATACACTTTATTTTTCAACTTTCCCCACATATACAAATCGCATACAGCTAAATCAGGGGATCGTGAGAGCCGTAATTCTTTACTAATTTCACCGTCTAAAAGACATTCTTGAATTAAATTTAGCGACACATAAGCGCTTTGCGAGGTACCAAGGACTTGTTGGAAAAATCCTGATATTCAACGTTTATCAGTTGTTCAAAAATGGTGTGTGTTATTGTTTGTTCAATAAATATAGTTCCTATTATTCTGTATGCATTTACTGCATGAGAACAATTTGCCCGTCATGCAAAGAAATTTTGTGTATAAAATCGGGTTTATCTGTAATCCAATATCTGTTATTTTGCGATGAAACATAGTAATATAATTGTAACCATGCATAGAGAAGAATATTAAACGTGGGTGTATGCAACAAATCCCATACACTGCAAGAAATAAAAGAAAATATCAGGCCAGAAATTCACGCAATTTCGGATATTGAACTCTCAAGTATGAATGAAAATGTCCCGAAAAGATGTCAGAAATGTGTGGAATGAGGACAACATTTCCAACATTTCTTATGATACCGTGTGTGTTTATTATCATTGTAATTGCAACTATGAGAACGCGAGGCGGTTACGAGGATATTATAACTGTTTCGGCGGGAGTCTGAGCTGCGACGGCCTGCGCGTGGTTAGCCGTGCGGTGGCCACAGTGTGAAGGAAAAGCACTGTATATGTTGTAAAGACTATAAAGATAGTATTCGGTTCCTAAGATCCAGGTTCCCATACTGGCCACTGTCAATTTTTTCAAATATGATTCAGCTGTACGTTTGAGATTAGATTCTAAGAAAGTAACAAATAGCTAATACAATACTTAGACGGCCTTTCTATTTTCACTTTTGTTTTTCTCCTCAAAGTAGAAATGTGGTTATATTAAAGTGACTTCGTTTAGATGTATAAATATTAGATGAACCAGAGAAAACCTATTTTCTAAATTTTGTTTTTCTGCAATATTTACTCCCTCTACCGTAAGCATGTGGTAAGAGCAGTAAGTATTGTATTCCACTCAAAAATTCAGTATAAGATTTCAATGAAAAACCCTTTTTGGATTCCTGAACACAAAATATAGAATTTTTATAAACAAAAGTGTAAAAGCATGTGTGTGTGTGTGTGTGTGTGTGTGTGTGTGTGTGTGTGTGTGAACGGTATAACTCAAACACGAAAAGTCCGATGAAATATCCTATGTTTGAGATAAGTGAAATGAGGAATAAAATGCATATCCTAAATATTCTGTAAAATCCTTTTCATTCTGGTTGAATGTTGCATAATGGAAGACACGGGAGATACACAGAAACTTAATGAAGGGAAAATTTACAGTACACCATTTTAATCCAATAATTTTTTTGTAACTTTAGCATTCTCGAAATTCTCCATTGTATGCTTAAATTTTCCCAAGTGTAAGCCAGCATCTGACGGAGCATGCATGAAATTTTTCGATTTTCCTAACTCCCGACTTCCTAAGAGCTCGTTATTACAACTGATGATATAAACATTTGAATGGTGTTTCCACATTTTGTTTGCCCATGTTGCTTAATTATAAATAATTCCATAACTGATGGATGATTAAATAGGCTTTAAGTGTTTCAGTGTTTCTAGAAAATACATTCATAGTTGCAACGTAACAGGGTGGTTGGCTATAAGGTGGTATTTTTCTTTCTTTCCTTTGTTCCTTTTTTTTCCACAAGTCTTACTCTCAAACAAATTTTGAAGGACTCCGAATTCATTTTTGCTAACATTTCATTTTACATTTCAACCGACATACAAATGTGAATACTACAATAAATAAATAAAATAAGTAGTTAATACAAAATCTCTTGTATAACACTCACATATTTCACAGATGCCGCATCACAGTTCAAAGACTTGAAAGCGTGGCAAGGAATATTTCGGAGTGACTTGCTAGAAACAGATTTGTATACTTGATGTATACTGTATGTTTTATTCATGGCAATTATGGTTTCTGAATTATAGAGATTCAACAGAAAATTCATGATACAGGTTTTATTCGTCATAAAAAAGGCTCAAATATTTGATATTTTATATAAACCATTGAGCTTTAAGAAGATAAGAAATTATGAACATTTTTCAATATAAAAGGTTGTTTGGATAAGGGGATTTTCTTAAGAATATTCACCTGCATCCCTAAACGGTACCGAACCAAGTATGAAGTCGTCCTCCGTGGTGTAGTAGTTGCCATGCTATCTCTAGTTCCCTAGGTCACGGGTTCAAACCCAGCGGAGGGCGATGGATTTCTTCGGGGGAAGGGAAATAAAGCCATTGGTCCCATATTGTAGATTTACGGCACGCAAAAGAACCGCAAGACTGATAAAGAGGCCTCTGAGAAAAATTCACGCCTAATATACAATGGGGCTCTAAGGACCACAGCAGTTAAAGAGCGTCCACAAATAAAACTCAATTGAATTTTTTAACCAAGTATGAAAATTGATATTCACTTGATTTTTCGGTTTTCGGTTTTTCTGTTCACAAGCAAACACGGGAAATCGTATTTCCCGTGAAATTTTGACATCGAATTTTTTAATGGAATACAGAACCTCCTCTATAAGCATCCTAAATAAGCAGCAGAGAAGCTGCAATACATAGGCTGTAATGATCAGCAAAATCAAGTTTCTTGAAATTAGCTGGTGTTAATGCCAAAGAAGAACGCCTGGCTTCACTGATAATGCTGTGAAAGCCTACATACCTAGGTTCCCGGTACTGTCAAAATGAGGGACACGAATTATTTTCTCCCGAAGATGCTTTTCTGAAGCATCTTTACCAGAACTTCAGTGTCATACCAGTTCCATCCTAACGGAGATAAGGCTCCTTGGAACGGAAAATAATTATCTTTACCGTCTTTACTGAGATCTGCCGCTCTCCCGCTGAGATTAAAAAACTGACAAGGCAACGGTATTAACTGCTGCAGAATCTTGTAATAATTGGTTATCTTAGACAGTGGCGGTTGCTGTAGAAGAGCATAAGAGCACGCGAATACCCTAACTTTTGACACCTTGCAGACTTATTGGTTACTTTTTCTTTCAGTGCTATTAAAGGTAACGTATATGCAGTAATTTAAAATCTACGGTGTTTAAATCTACCGCGCAACTCCTCTAAAATCGAAGAAAATATAACAGGGTAGCTGGCACATCTTGACTTGTTCACGTTGATCACGTCACGCATGTGCAGCTGCTATGACGTAATTACTTTATGGAGCAAAATACATACGGATCGTGCACACTTGAAGACTTGCACCAGTGCGTTAAGTTTCTCCCGCACTCTGTTTCCATACTCCTATCACAATTTTACGTCAATGCCACTAGATGGCAGCACACTACGGCAAAAGTAGGTAACGTGCATAAGAGAGAGGACTTATTCCGGTTTCTCCATACCATCCATAATCTCAACTACAATTTAATTTACACATTAATTCGTTCTTGCCCTAAAACAGTGTACTTAATTATGTACACAACAACAAACAAAAACTTCCTTTCGTCAGAGAAGTTATGTATTATGACTATTGTTGTTGTTAGCGGCTGCAGTTGTATCAACCTGTTCGTAATCATAACTATTATGCAGCAGATGTCATTACACATTTTCAGGACTCTCTGACTTTTGTGAACACCCAAAATCTATAATCACGAGCGCTGCTGATCTTTGGCTTTTAAAAATCACAATGGTGTTGTACTGCTTGGCAAGATGGGCTAGAGCCAACAATTTGTGAGCACCTCATACCACTTACACTGACAGGCATTTCGGTCCTTGTTATGAATAGGGATCCCAAGTCATCGTTCACTAAAAGCTTAATTTTTTTTACAAATTTGTGACCATATGCTATAGTTTGAAATATAAAACGAACGCTTAGTTACAGTTTATTGTCCTCACGCAGTCGAGCCTCGGTCCTTCATCTTTATGTCTGGTACTTCAGGGCGCAGTGGATGTTGCAATGTTAACCACTTTCTTTTAGGTCTTGCTCACCAGATTTTCGACCGCAGAGTCTGCTAAAAGGACTCAGTGTCGCTCTGCTCTTGCTGGAGTTCACCTAAAGCGGAGTGAAAATTAGGATAATATTTGCCATTTGTTGTGTCATTCTTTGCTGATGTTATTCGTTCTATGTTCATTTTGGAGTGTCCTTCACATTGGTTCCACGGCTGAACGGGTAATGTGGCGGAGTAGTTCTTCTAGATCTCTAGTTCGTAAGTCTCATCAAAATGTTCCTCATTTGTCTCTGTATATTAGTCTGCAATTCCAGTATCTGGAACACCATCCCCCGTAGCGGGGTTCCGACCCCTTCAGCTGCCCTGGTGCGGGCGCTGCGTACCCTTAGCACTCGTGGTACTTCTAACGTTACTAAAAGAATGCCGGGCCGAACATTTGAGCCCCTCCCGTAAGGGAGTTGTTCGGATTGGGTTGGACTCGGCGGGGCAGTGGTTCCCGATACCCATGGGAGATTGGGTACGCTTGGCTGGTTTATCCGCCCAGGCGGGGTTGTGAGACGCCCCGCTGTTCTCCGGCACCAGCCACGAGGGAGAGCTGGTAGACGGTAGCTAGGTACTGTCGCCTCCACCGAGGTTGTTCGGTAGTCTCCCCCAGTAGGGTTTTTCCCTATTGGTCTGACACGCGTAAGTGGCGTATCCACTTCCGTCCCTGTTTGGAAGGGTTGAGGGAAGGAGGTGCTCCTAACTCAACCCCGATCACGCAGGGAGGCGAGTTTTAAAATACGTACTGCCCTAATGGAAAAAATCCACGAGCTTGTTCTCCCGGATTGCAGGGAATAAACTGGACTCTGAATAGTCAGAGATCCGGTCCCGTGTTTACGCATCTGAAACACCATCTGGTAGGACAAAGGCAATGCGATCAACATTTTGCTTACTATCCTCATAGACCTGTCTGCAGTATTATATGCGTTTTGAAGACCTTCTGTCTGAACTTGCAGTACACAGACTGTGATAAATTAAATAGGCAGTAGCTAGTCAACGTGGTAGGAAATACCTCCATACGCTATTTACGATGGCTTTTTCGAAATCCGTCATTACCTTATTTGGAAATGTTACGGGAATTCTGTACTGTCTGGCACTATTCAAGACTTCGATAAGGACAGTGGTATAAACACCTGCTCTTTAGAAGACAGCAATGAAAAAATATAGTGGAACTTCCACATCGTACTATCCAGGCTTTCGGGTAGGTCTTTTTTATAATTCCTATTATGGTGAACAATTACGAAAATAGATTTGGACTTACTTAAAAAGTCTCATTGAGGAACCAAACAGCATTGCGCACAAGTAGATTGAGGTTTCTTCCTGTGCCAAAAATCACAACTCTTCTCTCATCATTTTGTTCACCATGAGAGTCGAATAAAAGAAATGGCTCATGTTGTAGAGTGCGCTGGCATATCTCTGGGATTTCCTCTATATCTGATAAAGAAGCAGGGTTCTGAGGTAGACCATGCTGTCTAACTCTTCTCAGAGACTGTTTAATGTTCTCCCGTGAGGCAACTTAATAAGGACTCCGGATGGAACATTGCGTAGCTCAGTTTTAAGAATCTGGACCAAAAGCAATTCTGTCCGATCTTCTGGAATTCGTTTCAGCCTGCTCTTCACCTTTTCTGCCTCTGCTTTTTTCCCGTTATGAGAATGCAAATGTGGACATTCAGAAACTCCTTGCAGAAATGTTAGTTGACGATTTCCTTGAATTTTGAAGCTCTGGCATAACATTCTTTGTTCTTTACCTTCCGAAATTCCCAATGTTGCTTATCGTTCTTCGCGTCCTGTAGTACACGTACCCACCGATATCTTCCTCCCCTGCTTGTAGCAAAGATCTGCGTCCCTTCTTCCACTGAATTCTGTATAATTAAACACACACTATAGGATCAATAATCCCCTTTATTGCTGTTGTGTTTATTTTTATTTTATGGGAAAGTATGAGTCCAAATCGAGCAGTGCTATTTTCAGCATAAATCACACAACTTCTATATTTCTGCACCAAATGTAATAATCGTGTTGTTAAATTTCCAGATGCCCAATGCAAATAATGTAGAGCAAAAGTTTGGTTTTAGGAAAAATAATACTAGAACAATGTTGTTTAAGAAGCAGATTTGTAGGAATAAAAAATGCAGGAAAAATTATTTTAGCTAAAATAATCGTTAAGAAAAATAAATGTTATGACTTATTTATAAAAAATGATCGGAAATGCAGCTGCTAATTCTTTTTTGGTATTGCTGGAAAAAACACATGTGTTACATTCTTATGATTTTATTTGGAGTTCAGATTTATAAATGTACTCAAATACAATGGACAGAAATAAACAAGAACTACTGCTTGGAAATTTAAAATTGTTCTAAAATTCGCTGACAAAACTCCAGAGAAGTATAACGGACATTTGGTAGCACTGAGAGGAGAAGAAGCATGCTATGAAAACTAGGGGCAAGACACTGCTAAGTTACTGTAACAGTATTCAAAACTATGCGTGATAATTTCACCAACATTTAAACTGGTACAAGGTACTGCGATCTTATGCTAGTTGTAGCAACCTACAGGACGCTGCAAGCTGATAAAATGTGCTGCAGCGTGATGCAACGTGCTACCATATGCTGTTGGATGTTGCAAGCCACTGCACTAAGTGGCAACCTGTATAGTGCTGCAGTATGCTGCAAGGAGCTGCTGCCCGCTGCAATGTGATGCACGACACCCCAATTTGCTGATTGCTGTAAGCTGTTGTGGGTAGCAGCAAATTTATAAACGACTTATGTATAGTTAAATGAAACCTTTCTCATAGATAAAACGGGAAATATCGTATTGCATTTGAAATGTCAAAAATGTTATTCTAAGCGTAAATCCAGACCACATTTTCTTAAACAATAACGAATTCTTCTTTTTAATGTACAGTGTGATCGTTTGAGATGTCAGAAAAGTAAAACTTTATATATAAGAGGTTAATGCACACATCTCTGAGCAGTGTGCTGTAATATAAGCAGAAAGGATGGAAGTTAACAATCAGTGATGTTTCAAAATTCATCCTTGTGGCATGGCAGCGCTATCGTGCATAGGAGACAAAATGGTGGTCATGCCACATCAGCGCGAACTTTTCAAATGTAACACGGACCCAGCAAACCTTCAGACGTCAGTATACCCTATTGGAGGATTGATAGACAGTACCTTTAGATGTTTCCATACCATATTAAGTAAAATCAAGTTTTGATGCAGCGTAATTACGAAGCTCGTCTCAAGTTTGCTGTCATGATGTGTGAAAGGCAGGAAGGGGACGATCGATAGTTAAATCGATGGATATTCATGGACAAAGACACATTTCATGTGAGTGGCTGAGTCACAGGCATAGATGCATTATTTGGAGAACGGAGAATCCACACGTCTCATATGACACATTTTACATACCATACTCTGGGCACGCTGTTGTGGCGTGACCACCATTTTGTTTCCTATGCTGCCATGCCACGCGGATGCAGTCTGAAACACCACTCATTGTTAACTTCTACCCTTCCCGCTTACCTATATTGCAGCAAACTTCTCATAGATGTGTGCACTAACCTCTTACATATAACGTTTTACTTTTCTGACATCCGAAACGGATTACCCTGTAGTTTCCAATTGGACATTTAGGTTTCACATTGTGAAAGAAATTTTTAAAATGACCAAAAATAGCACTTTTGAGGCTATCTTGCTAAAATGCTTTATGAGTAAATCTTATTTTAGGGTGACTAAGATTGCCACGTTGAAATGAAAGCTTCAATTTACAATGCTTCACACATTTATTTATTATTCACTTGTGATACTCAACTTTACAGCCAAGGCTATCTCAGAGGTTTGAGGGAGCTCGTGTTATGGAGTTATTTTCCTCCTCACTAAATAAAATAAAACTAGCTCCCAACTATACATGGCGATTCAATTAATTAATTACGCGTGAAATAAAAGTATTATTACCGAGCGAGGTGACACAGTAACGTGTGCGACTCGCATTCGGTGGTCCCGGGTTCGATCCCAGGTGATCGCCCACTCTGACACATTGGTTGTTCGTGGTTTCCAAGGGTGGACAGGCAAATGTGGGGTGGTTCCTCTTCTACACGACTTTCCTGCCCCTACCTGCACTCATTATCTCCTTCATTATCACCTGTGTCAGAGTTGTAGGACTAGATTACGTTGTTCGGCGGGTTGCGGCTGGGCGGTGGCTGTGCGCTTATAGAGGTTTCTTCCCCACGTCGCTATCGAACTGCTTAGGACCCGCCTCCAAGTGGGTTCCACCAGGGGTTAACCGCTGGGGGTTCGAGGCTTTTGGGTGGATCCGGGCGACGTCGGATGCGTTTGAACTGAAAACGTTATGGACCCCATCCATGCTCGCGCCCATCGTCATCCCGAGATGGTCGTCCTTCGGGTCTCTTCTCTAATCCCTCCCTCCCTCCCAAGGATCACGGTAGAAGCAGAAATGCCCGTTGCGGCCTGCTTGCGTTGCTCCACCCCGGCTGTGGGGCCCCTTCCTAAAACGTTTTTGTGGAAGCGCCGGTGAATATACACTCGCAGGAATCAAGCAAAATAATAGAGAGCAAACTCCTGGATTTTCGTCAGTTTATACACATTTTGACCAACGCGCTACGGGGTTTACATTTGGACTCGAACCAGCTATGCAGAGCGTGGCTTCTTATTGTGTAGCGGGTGGTAATCACGCCTCAAAGGTGCCCAAAAGCTTTGTTTAAATAAAATCCTGTGGCGCTACAGCCCACGAAAGGCCTGAGTCCCCCAACTCGACTGCCGGCCTCACGTCCACATGCGCACGGCAGAGGTGGGCATTCATCCAAGCGATATGAGGAAGCTATGTGGCCAGCATCACCCATCCTCCAGGCGGACAGTTGGCTCACGAGGCCAGGACCGCTGCCTATCGCAGCTTCTCACTTTCCTCACGATGCTGAGTGGGCACCGGGACGTAAAATCTGCACCTTCATGGGTGGGAGCGAATCCAGGCGCATTTCGTGGCAGGGAACCAGAGCATAACGTTCCAGCCTACTGCACCACGACGTAAAAAGCTTCGCTTACCTCCTTTCAAATTCATAGAAACCCACAGTAATTGTATTTCTTAGATATTAAATACCGCTTCAAGTTACATCTTACATTGTGTTAGCATACCGAAATCTCGCTAAATGGGTACATATCTCGCATTAATATAGGTTTTCTCACATCACAACGTTTGTATTTGCTAACCGTGCTTTCACAGAAGCCGTTGTAGGCAATAAGGGGGAAGCTTAATCAAACTTAAAATATTTACTGCCTCTCAAACCATGTATCTTCGACTTTGAGGGTCCATGTTCTTAACGTATGCGATTGTTTTATGTTGTATATTTATTTAACATTATTGTAGCCCCACGTTGTGGTAGCCAATTTGCGAGTGTATTACTTATAATGTTTGTTTACATCACGTGTGTTGAAGCCATCTTGTGACGTCATTCATTTGTTCGGTTTGTAGCTCCATCTAGTGTTAGCAATTTATGGTACCTAGTATCAGTGTTTGAAAGAATTTTAAGTTTTGTTTACTGTCCTCCGGCTAGCTATTATCTTATCTTGGGTCGAACATGTGTCTTGATCAGGGTTGTGTAAACGGAAAGGAATCTTTTATCCAAAAAGAACACTGATGAAGAAATTTGTTTTATAATTTTTATTGTCGAACACGTTCACTATCACTTTTACACATTGATCTAGATACTCGCCAAACTGTACTGTTATAATAACTTCTTACTGATCACTTTTAATCAACGTACTTCAACCTTTTGTATAATTAACTTTACCATATATTAGATCTTTTATAACTCTGCTGCGCGTAACTTGTGAATCTATATCCGATGTATGACGAACTAATACTTTCGACGAACTGACTGACTGAAGACGACGTGTAGTGTACACAGATTTTTGATGAACTGCACGCAAGCTACCTCTAACCTACCCTATTTATACGCCTTCATCCAGATACGCCTAAAGATTATAACTGAACTGCAATTGGCTAATAAACGCGTCAACATTAGCGTCTATTTTAATATCCAATGAAAATTATGAATACATATGCTTTAGGGAGAAAACATTCCAGAAGTTTCTACCGAAAACGCGCCAACATTACGTAACTTCCTCGTTTCCAATAATGATAAACAGCTCACCCCCCCTCGCTGCATTATTGCGCTATTATTGACAGTTTCAGTAAGGCCGTATAAACTTATTTCCCAATAATAATTACAATTAATAAACATCTGAAATCAATGTCACATAAAAATGCACATTCATATTACAATCATTATTTACATTTAAGTAATTTGTGATACAAATTACTGCATCGTATGCCCCACTAGAAACATAATTATAAATATTTACAACTTGTTTGGAAATTTTATAATTGGGTTTTTAGTCTCCTAAATCTTGGAACACACGCTATCACTTTCACTTAACACTTCACACATATTTAACACACGACATATGTTTTTTTTTTATCTCGCCACTACTTACTGGCTCTGGTTTAATTTGTTTAGACATTAATCTGACATTACAAAAAAAAAATGTTATAGCAAATACTGTACCCTGAATTATTTAATTACTGTTACAAAACTGTTTACTTTTTTTTAAGTTGTTGACAAAAATTTGTGTATTTAAGAATTTTTTTAATGACTATACATTTTTACCAAAAAATATTCACCCTCTACACAAATATATTTTATATCTTTTAAATCTAGACACTGTTTCACATTTTCTGTTTGCTACATAAGTATTTATTTTTAATTATTTTTACCCATTTTTGTTATTTTGTACTTTATTTTAATAATACTCTTGGAATTGTATTTACGTACTTTTAATTTAATATCATATTAAGTTTCAATCTTTGCATTCTTAATTTTCAAATGTTGTTACAGTTACTAAAAATTTAATTTTTTTTTAAACATTTCTCTTCTTTTTAATTTATTTCTCTTTTCAAATGACATATAAATAATTAACCCTCTTACGTTCCAATACATTTCTCTGCAAGTCATCTTTAACTATCCAGCATTTACTTTACATCTCATTGCTATTTACCCTCCTGGATCAAATTGTGTGTGGCTAAACATTACTCGTAGCTGTATCCTAACCTTCAAATTTTTGTTCATGAATAACCTCTTGTATTCATATGAAATTTCGTCCCATGATAACATTTGAAAACAATCTAAAGTTTCCTGAACAATACATCTTTTAACAACTGTCATTTTCAATTCTTCTACTATCTCTTTAATTTGAGAGTACTTTAACAAATCTGTACGAAACTGTACTGGACTGGAGTTTTCTTTCTGAACATCTTGGTACAATTTATTTCTTTGCATTACTGTCTCCTTCTGTATTTCTGATTTTCTCCCCTCTGAAATTAACTTGCGCCTGATTCACATCTACATTCATAACCTCTTTCATCTCTCTTATCTCACTTGAAATAATACTCATTCTACTACCTAACTCTGTACATTCTACAACATGTTCACTTTTAGTATTAACCTCACTTTTTTTGTTACCTATTTCCCTGCTCATGTCTAGCATTTTCTTTGAAACTTCTCCTATCTCACTTGCTATTACTTCCTCATTTTCATCTCTCATTTTTGGCATACTACTATCTAGCTTCATAACTCTCTTTTCAATTTCTTCACTACTTTGATCTACTTTTTGCTCTAATTTCTCATTCCTCCTACCAATATTTTTTCTGTTTTGTTCAAAGCTCCTACGAATATCTTCCCTTAATTTCTCATTATTCTGAGTTAGTTTTTGTTCTAAACTCCTATCAATATCTTCCCTCAATTTCTCATTATTCTGAGTTAGTTTTTGTTCTAAACTCCTATCAATATCTTCCCTCAATTTCTCATTATTCTGAGTTAGTTTTTGTTCTAAACTCCTATCAATATCTTCCCTCAATTTCTCATTATTCTGAGTTAGTTTTTGTTCTAAACTCCTATCAATATCTTCCCTCAATTCCCTATTATTCTTTTGCATATCTTCCCTGTTTTGATCTATTTTCTTACTAAGATCTTCCCTGTTTTGATCTATTTTCTTACTAAGATCTTCCCTCATTTCCCTATTATTCTTTTCCATATTCTTCAGCATTTCCATAATCATACTAGTATCAAGATTAACATTTCCTGCTATTCTATTCTGACTTTCTGCACTAACATTTCCACCCTCAAATCCTAAAAAGTTTGAGCTATTTTCTGTAACCTGTATTGAATTACAGCTAACTGTTACATTATCTCCCTCCATAATTATTTCTTCTGTATTATTAGTAGCCATTGTTTTCTTTATCCTACCACTCCTTAAGTACATTTGAAGGTTACAATTTTGTTTTCTAAAAAAAATTACGATACTCTGACCTTTGTGATGCTGTCTGTTGCTGTTACATTGATGTCCAGCTTCCTGCCCCTCTCTCCTAGATTATATGTTGCTTCTGCGTTGTGTTATGATGAATCTACGTCGTCTCGATGTTTTTGTGTCCACTCCTCCGCGTAGTCTGTCGTTCCTATAGTTGTTTCTGGAATCTGCATCTTCTCGATGTTTTTGTAGTTGAATTCACCTGTTGCCTTGTAATCTCGGAATTACGATGTCCAATCATCCGCTTAGTCTGTCGTTCCTTTTGTTGTTTCTGGAATCTGCGTCTTGTAGTTCAGTTCACTTCTCCATTCGCCCCTTCCTGGTCATCTCACTTCTTCCTGGTTAATTCTGCCCCTTCCTGGTTATTCTGATCCTTTCCTGGTCATCGTGTTCCTTTCCTGGTTACTCTGCCCCACGTTCTGGGTGCCAATTTGCGATTGTTTTATGTTGTATATTTATTTAACATTATTGTAGCCCCACGTTGTGGTAGCCAATTTGCGAGTGTATTACTTATAATGTTTGTTTACATCACGTGTGTTGAAGCCATCTTGTGACGTCATTCATTTGTTCGGTTTGTAGCTCCATCTAGTGTTAGCAATTTGTGGTACCTAGTATCAGTGTTTGAAAGAATTTTAAGTTTTGTTTACTGTCCTCCGGCTAGCTAGTATCTTATCTTGGGTCGAACATGTGTCTTGATCAGGGTTGTGTAAACGGAAAGGAATCTTTTATCCAAAAAGAACACTGATGAAGAAATTTGTTTTATAATTTTTATTGTCGAACACGTTCACTATCACTTTTACACATTGATCTAGATACTCGCCAAACTGAAACTGTTATAATAACTTCTTACTGATCACTTTTAATCAACGTACTTCAACCTTTTGTATAATTAACTTTACCATATTTTAGATCTTTCATAATTCTGCTGCGCGTAACTTGTGAATCTATATCCGATGTATGACGAACTAATACTTTCGACGAACTGACTGACTGAAGACGACGTGTAGTGTACACAGATTTTTGATGAACTGCACGCAAGCTACCTCTAACCTACCCTATTTATACGCCTTCATCCAGATACGCCTAAAGATTATAACTGGACTGCAATTGGCTAATAAAACGCGCCAACATTAGCGTCTATTTTAATATCCAATGAAAATTATGAATACATATGCTTTAGGGAGAAAACATTCCAGAAGTTTCTACCGAAAACGCGCCAACATTACGTAACTTCCTCGTTTCCAATAATGATAAACAGCTCACCCCCTCGCTGCATTATTGCGCTATTATTGACAGTTTCAGTAAGGCCGTATAAACTTATTTCCCAATAATAATTACAATTAATAAACATCTGAAATCAATGTCACATAAAAATGCATATTCATATTACAATCATTATTTACATTTAAGTAATTTGTGATACAAATTACTGCATCACGTATGAGCTGTCATGCGCATTAAACCTTCTCATATGAATTAAGTATCTGGGTAAACTTTGAAGGTAATCTTGAATACTCGAAATATGATACCTCAAAGACAAATTCCTGGTTACGAATACTTTAAAATTACGGGATTTATAGTTAACTCCTTTTAAGGTTAGTTATAGTTTCTAAACGTTATTTAAAAACTAGACGTGTGCGGGCACTAGTATGGATAGTTCAATCTAACTTGGAGGTATGATATCTCAAACATTCGAAATCGCCTTAAAGTTTACCGGGATGCTCGAACCAGTTGAGAGGGTTTAATGTGCGTGCGGGTATCTCGCCATGGTACCTCAAACGGTAAGAGCATTGACATAGAGAGTCAAGACCGTGGTTCCGAGTCCCGACAGTGGCACCAAATTTTTTCAGGTCTGATTCAAACTCTGTTACTTACTGCCTACGCACGGCTGGTGTGAAAAAAACAAATTAGCAAATATAAAATAACCCTAATAGTGGTTAAATAAATATATATCCCGGAAATTAAAAGTAGTTGCAACAATGCAAATCGCCTTTGAAGTATAATAATTTCGAGTATTCGAAGTGGCTTTGAAGGTTTGCCGGCATACTTGATTCAGATAAGAGGATTTAATGCACATGCAGGAATCTCGCCAAGGTACCACAATTTTTAACAGTATCGGTACGGAGAACTGGAAATCCGCGGTTCGAGTCCCAGTCATGGCATTCAATGTTTTAAGTCGGATTCAACTTTCCATATCACAATGGATTCATTATTTTATTATACCCTAAATATTTGTCAAAGGAACAGTAAATTTTGATTCTTTTATAACACAAGTTCTCACGGACGCTTTTTTCGGAATACCCATCTTATATAAATGCAACGATTCCAGAAAGTATTCGCCTATATGCGTCTCTAATCGTCTACTAGAATTAAAAAATTCTAGTGGACAAATTAACGGAAAGGAAATAGCCGCACTTTTCATGTTATTAATTTTATACTCTTTTGAAACTTGCACCGATTTTTTGAAAGGTCAGTCGGGTAGACCACGATCTATAGTACCTGATATTGAAGAAAGGATGGAAAGGTAGAATCAGAGGAACTGAAAAATTCAATGCCATAGCTTGGATTTGAACTAAGCATCTCCCAGTTGATCTAGCCACTGAGCTACCATGGCAACATGTCGATAGGACATTAAATTCTCCAGCTCACTCGTATTTTTTCCGGTAACTCACAAGGAGATTTCAAATTGTTTTGAGATGACATACCCGAATGCCGACTTACATTCTCCGGATCGGTAGGCGAATGTTGAGGTGGTCTCTCTTCTACCATAAATTTCCTGTACAGCCTGTTTCCATCATTCCCTTTCAACTGTTTCGCCTCATCTGTTTCAGAATGGCAGGACTAGGTAACGGCGGTTGGTGTGTTGCGGCAGGACGTGGAATTTGCGCTTTGGAAATATTCTTCCCTGACTTTTGGCGAGACTGCTGGGACCGCTTCCTTCCTGAGAGCTATATCGTCTATTCCTGGAACCCACAGCTTGCTGGTGGCTTAGATAGGGTTAGTCAGGGTCAGGATTTGTGCCATGTTGGAATTCATTTGTACCCCATCCTTACTAGCGCATATGGTCGCCCGTATCTGGTCGTCCTTAGGGTCTTTTCCCCTTCATCCCAACATGAGTCACGTTGGAAGCATCCACTGTGGCTTTCGTGCAGTGCTCTGCTCCAGTTATTGGAGCCCCTCTGTCTCACTACTCTTAACTCCACTTTTGCTAGTTGCGTATAGCGAGAAAAAATATTGTTCTGTCTTGGTTTCTCGTCTTACATTCGAACATTGCATGACCACAACTGACAGTCCCATGCGGCCATTTTAAGTAGTCCTGTGAACAATACTGAAATCTGAACCTCGTTTTTCTCAAAACATTTCTTTCATTACTTAGTTTTTAACCACAATCTTGTACCAATTTAAGCGAAATGTTACTAAAACAAACACGTGCTCATATTAAAAAATACTGAACTTTTTAATTTTATTAAGCATTTTCTCTCAAAGTCCAGTGGGATATAAGCCAAACAAATCAAGAATGCTTTCCAGATCCGAAATCGATGAGTATTAGTGAAGATAAAAGGTTAGGAGGGTGGAAGTCAAGAACAATTACTGAAAGCTATATAGAGAAAACAGTTGAAAGTAAAATAGAGATTGCAAATGTAAATGCAGTGGTGGCTCAGGCATAAGATTTTCTCATAATATGACTAATTAATAGATTACTGATTTATAACAATAATTTTATGATCCTCATGTATGAATGTTGGTATGGTTGTCAGGGTAAAGATTTTAACTTTTTCTATCAAATTAGTTGTATAAAATTGTGTTGTGAAGATGATGACGTCCTGGAATGTTAGTTTCTAGGTAAGCTTTTGTGGCACCAGTGCCAGAATTGACCAATCGTGCGCTTTTTTTTCTTTTTTTTTTAGTTCTATGTATACCACGCCTGTAACTACATTGGTATTATCGGCGGCCTTTCCTTTGGAACTCACTGCCTATTGGCAATGGTGTTAACTCGTATTCTCTTGTCGTTATGTTTCTTGTACTTTTTGGTTTGTTTTTAATCAGTGGATCACACACACACACATTCATACTTCCAGACCCTGGGAAGGATAGGAAATAATCGTGGCTGGAGAAAAATTCCCACCTCCCAACCAGAAGTCGAACCCGGGACCCATTGCACAGCAGGCAGTTAGTCTACCGATTGAGCTACAGGCCCAGCCTTATGGCGTCATAACAAGATGTGTTAATGTTACAATTGCATCAAACTACTAAGCTTCTATTAACATCAATCAAATAAGACCTATACACTTTTTGTAGGTAAGTCTCCTTATTCTTTTTAGTCGACCATGTAATATACGTAACGGAAATGACTGATTTGTAATTGTTTTTGTTAATCCGCGCTACTGTTTCACGCCGATTGGTTTATTATCACGTGACATCAAACTTGACGTAATGTGAAGGAAAAGATTGACATTGACAAACTCTGAAGTTAGTTAAGTTAGGTTAAGTCACGTTGTCAAGCCTAAATAGCTCCATCTAATACAATGTGTTTTAACTTTTACGTTACGTCGCTTAAAACAAATCACGTTACGTTAGGTTCATCGTAATCCCTGCTTAACATATTCGCCAATTTTCCTTCATTTCGATGATTTTTTCATAGATGATTTTGGTCTCGTTACGCGTATCATGGAGGTTTACAAACTTACAGTTGAAAGGTTAAACAACAATGTAAATGGGCAGGTGCGTTCCTAACAGTTTGTGTCTTGCATTCTGGTATTTAGGAAGCCTTTTAGGAAATAATCCTAAAAATCGAACATTTTTAGCACGTTCACGTATAGCAGCTATTTGTCTAATGCATAGAATGTTTATGCAGTCGTAACATTAAAATGTTATGTAAAAATTATTATAAATTTGCTAAATTTAAGATTATGATTTTAATGTTTGACGTGGTACAAATGAGTATTGCATATGACGTAATTTGTCCCATTTGATTTCCCATATACCCTCCCTCGATTTCTTCATCCCATCGTATCTAATAAACAATGATTGTATAAATTGTATGTAAAGTTTAAAGCAGACAATAAATCATTCATTCATTAACAAATAAAATATTCCTTCAAGCTCCCCTCACATAACGCACACTCCCCCATTTTCTCCTCTCAAACCCTTTAAAAACAGCGCTCTGATCTTATCCACTGTTATCCTTCCCTCCCAAATTTATCACAACAATCCATACATTTCTCTCCCCCCCCCCAATTCTTTTTAATTATTCTATATAGTTTTAAAGAACTCTTTTTACTTTCTCTACTACGTATAGTAAGTAGGAAAGTATTGTATTCCACCCAAAAATTCGATACGGAGATTTCATCAGAAATACATGTTTTGAGACCCCCTGAATCCAAAAATAAGCATTTTTAGAAACATGTTCGTGTGTGTGTCTGTGTGTCTGTGAACAGCATAACTCAGAAACGAACAGTCGGATAAACTCCAAACTTGGTATTTAGGTTCAGTATCTTCCAGAGATGCGACACGTAGGTTTTCAAGAAAATTCCCCACCCCAGACTACCCTTTACATGGAACATTTTTCGAAAATTTTAATTTTCTCAAAAATGGCTCTAACGATTTTGATTAAAATATCATATGTTTAAGATATTTTCATGACAAATGAACTGTATATCTCGAATTTTCTGGGAATGTCTCCAAAATATTCTTTATTGTGAACGACATTTGATAACTGGTAAAACCTAAGAGATAGACAAAATTTTACTACACCAAAAATGTAGATCACGTTAAAATACACAATTTATGTCACATACATGTTTTTGTTGAGTGAACCATTTTCGAGATATTGCTTGTTATTCCCTTAAATTTTCCAATACTTTTTCTCCAATGGGATTCGTTATTCGTTTTTTTTTTTGTTTTTTTTTTACGCACTGGACATGCAAAGAGAATGGAATGCGCTACATAGCAACCAGCTCTTAAAAGATTTGACATCGCTTAAAGCTTACCATATTCCCCTTGCACCTACAAGAAAATTAGCAATAAGATTAACATCTCGATTAACATGAAGCATATGGAGAATAAGCGTTTGTAAAAATAGTTTGTACAGAGTAGAGACAGACATGTGAGTGTAACACATCAGATTTTTTCTAAGACTAGCCCACATCTCTTATCTTGTCTTGTTCGATATAGATTTCCGTCGTTGCTCCGGACGCACTTTAGCCTTGATTTATTGTGCTTCCTGTATCGTTTTAAAGCCAATTCATTATGCCTGCACCCTTTACCAAGAAATAGTTTCATAACAGATATGATTTCAAATTCTTCTGGTTCTAGAAACATTTTCCCAAAAGCAATATATCCCTGTAAGCCAAGGCCTCACAGGAGCGTATAATGTGCTGGATATTTCGTGTCTTTCTTGCACAATCTGCAATCTAAGTTACCCTGAAACACTTCCATCATGTTAAGATGCCTTTTCACAGGAGCATATCCTGTGAAAAATGCAATAATTATTCTCAGCTGAAGTCTGTTACATTTAGGTAAACTTTCTGCTCTTTTATCACATGGTTTTCTAATAAATAGTTTACCATGCTTGTTTCCTGGAGTTTTAAGCCAGGTTTTATGATCTACTTTGGACCAGTTCTTGATAGCCTCTCTTACTAAATATCAGGATGTTCCTGGCCCAATAAATTGTGAAGCTGCTACTTGTCTTCCAAGTTCATCAGCTTTGTCATTTCCCTCTTTACCACTATGACCCGGCACCCAGATGAATTGAACTTCATTCTGTTCTGCCAAGCTTGTGAGCATATTTAGGCAGTTTAAAACCATTTCTGACGTTATCGTATGACTACTTAGAGTCTTAAGTACAGCCTGACTATCTGAGAAGATAAGGGTCTGTTTACCAGTGTAAGCTTTCCTTGTGTTTTCCTGTATGTATTGAATAATAGTATAAATTTCAGTTTCAAAAACAGTAGCATATTCACCCAAGGGAAAAAAACTTGTACTCTGTTCTTATACCATATACTCCGGACCCTGTCCATACCTCTTACCCATCTGTATCTTCAATTCTTACCCTAGCTTCTTCCAAAACACTACTCTACTTTGACCTCCAAATTCCTACGGTTCCCCAGCCCGAATTTCCAATTAAGAGACAAAATAATCATTTGACATCAGTGTTCAAAGAAATATGAGAGAAACTGGTAAAAATGGCATATACGAACCCATCTGTTTATGAACCTGGACATATCATTATAGACTATTATAACTAAGAAACCGAGAGAAATATCTCCGCGGTAACGTGTGAGGCTCGCATTCGGTAGATCCCGGGTTCGATTCCCGTTTGGCGGCCAATCTTACCATAACTTATTTCGTGGTTTATTCTGGTTGGTTGGCGAATGTTAGTGGTTCCTCTTCTACTACGAATTATTTTTTGTCCCCTCATTACCTCCCATTTCGTTTCCCCTTTCATGTTTTAGGTGGGCTTCGAGACTGTGCAGTGTCAGTCGATGTTGAACACATGGCGCAGGTATTTATCATTGGAAAGTTCTTCTCGGCCCTACCAGATGGTAGCCTTCTTTGAGCCGCCGAGTTCTCCCAGACTATCCCTGAGCATCCTGATGGTGTGATCTGGTCTTCAAGTTTGGAATCGTTACGGTTCTCTGTGCGTATCTGTAAACTCTCTGACTGCTGCCTATAGCCCCCTGAGGTTCCTTCACTTCATATGTTCCTCCTGAAGGGTTGGTAGTCACAAACGATCCGCCTGTGAGCGAGGTATCCCTCTCCTTATCGTGTCGTAGCCACACCATAAGTATAATAACTAGAAAAGAAGCATAATAAAATCAGATGAATGTTTTCTGAAGATACCTTCATATTTCAATCGAAATTTCGGGTTTATCAATTGAAGGCTGTATTGTTACTTTCAAAGAGGAATGGAGAAATGTAACTGCAGTTTTTGTAATTGTTAACAAAGTTTAATAATTAAAATTTAATATTTTTTTCTTCAGAATTTATAGCGAAATGATCAATCTAACAGCAAGCATGAAACAAATCACATGGTTTTCTTTGTGCTTGTTGTTTTAACTTACAGGATTATATTACGACATCTTTAAGGATTTGGTTGAATGTGCTTTTAGAGATAGGTTACTTATGCCGCCAGATGGTATTAGAGTTGATTACGTATATGATGATCAAACATAATTTCCTGCTTTATTGCTCACCTTGAATTTACTGCCTTTTTGCTGTCATGTGGACTTTGGAGATCATGGAAACTATATACCTGTTCAGTTAGCAAAATCTTGGCCCCAGTATTGAGCGTAAGTCTAATTCCTCTCTAGTTCGAGGCTCAGCGTTACCACAGAACCATTTCTCTCGATAAATCGCCATGTAATGTGGCCATTTTGACTCATAAAATATTCACATAACCTTAACTAGGTTGGTAGGAATAAAGATTTGCAATTCCTGATCCATTTTGTTCTTTAGATCATCACTTAAGGTGGTCATTTTTCTCATAAACATAATCACGAAGTTTTGCATAGACATGGAACATTTAAAAAGCAGGATGTTTTCAGGTCATCAACAACACGTATCAAATTATGGAGACGTTCTGTATGAAGGCAACCAAAAGCAATATTTTTAAGCTCTGTTTTATCAGCAGATGGCGGTGGAATGCTGTGCTGAGAATGAGATTCCATGTGCTGCAACTCCAGCTGGAAGGAACTACAGTGGTAAAGTGTGCATTGCGCGGGACTATATGTATACTGAGGATGTCTTTCAACAACTGGCCACCTGCTATTGCTACAAGTATACGAACCCAGTCCTCTTGCGCTCCAAGAAAGAGCTTACAATCATACCCGACATATGCAGAAACGTCACTAACAACAATATTTTTCCTTGCATCAGGGTAAGTAATTAAACAAACTTATTTTTATAATAAAATGTTCTAACCTGCTAAATTGTCCGCGGTATGCGTAGCGTGTTTAGCTAGCATGAATATGATGTAGGGGAACAAAGAAAATTAACGAATAATGCAGCTTTGGCCAAATAGCATAAGAAGAGGAGGTAGTAGGGCGACCGTGAGGAACTCATGATCAGAAGGGGCTTGAATGGACAATTCTGCGCTGCGGAAACTTTATTTGGCACACTCTATTTGTTAAGTTTGCTAAGAGACCTTTTGAAAAAAAATCTGATGTGTTACACTCACATGACATTCTCTAATCTTGTACAAAATATTTTTACAAACTCTTATTCTCCATGTATTTCATATTAATCGAGATAAACATTTGCAGAAACGATCTTCTGACATGCAAAGAGAATTACATTTTACACATAGCGACCAGTTCTAAAAATATTTGTTTTGTATTTGCAAGGGTAATATAGAAATACAGTAGTCTTTAAGCATAGACATATCTCTTAATAGCTGGTTGCTATGTGCAACACCATTCTCATTGTCACAGATTAATATTCTTTGCATATCCAAGACAAAAAAATCTGATGTGTTACACTCACATGACTTTCTCTACTCTTGTACAAAATATTTTTACAAACTCTTATTCTCCATGTATTTCATATTAATGAGATAAACATTTACAGAAACGATCTTTTGACAGGCAAAGAGAATTACATTTTACACATAGCGACCAGTTCTAAAAATATTTGTTTTGTATTTGCAAGGGCAATATAGAAATACAGTAGCCTTTAAGCATAGACATATCTCTTAATAGCTGGTTGCTATGTGCAACACCATTCTCATTGTCACAGATTAATATTCTTTGCATATCCAAGACAAAAAAATCTGATGTGTTACACTCACATGACTTTCTCTACTCTTGTACAAACTATTTTTACAAACGCTTATTCTCCATATGCTTCATGTTAATCGAGATATCGAGATGTCAATCTTATTTGTAATTTTCTTGTAGATGCAAGGGGAATATGGTAGCTTTTAAGCGATAGTCAAATATTTTAGCGCTAGTTGCTATGCGACGAATTCCATTCTCTTTGCATGTCTAGGACATAAAAAATGAATAACGAATTTGAGAAAAAGTATAAGTATTGGAAAATTTAAGGAAATAATAAGCAATATCTCGAAAACGGTTCACTCAACAAAAGAAATGTATATGACATAAGTTGTGTATTTCAACGCGATCTACATTTTTTGTGTAGTAATATTTTGTCTATCTCTTATGGTTTACCAGTTATGCAAAAGTCGTTCACAATGAAGAATACTTTTGGAGACATTCCCAGAACATTCGAGATATACATTTCATTTCTCATGACTTTATCTTAAACATATGATATTTTCATCAAACTCGTTAGAGCCATGTTTGAGATAATTAAAATTTTCGAAAAATGTCCCATGTAAAGGGTAGTCTGGGGTGGGGGGATTTTCTTGAAAACCTTCGTGTCGCATCTCTGGAAGATACTGAACGTAAATACCAAGTTTGGTGTTTATCCGACTGTTCGTTTTTGAGTTATGCTGTTCACAGACACACACACACACACACACACACACACACACACACACAGACACACACACAGACACACACACACACAGACACACACACGGACATGTTTCCAAAAAGGCTTTTTTTGGATTCAGGAGGTCTCAAACATGTATTTCCGGTGAAATCTCTGTATCGAATTTTTGGGTGGAATGCAATACTTCCCCTACTTACTATACGTAGTAGAGAAAGTAAAAATGAATAATGAATCCCATTTGAGAAAATAAGTTTTGAAAAATTTAAGGGAATAACAAGCAATATCTCGAAAATGATTCACTCAACAGAAAAAATGTATATGACATAAATTGTGTATTTTAACACGATCTATATTTTTTGTGTAGTAAAATTTTGTCTATCTCTTACGGTTTACCAGTTATGCAAAAGCCGTTCACAATGAAGAATACTTTTGGAGACATTCCCAGAAAATTCGAGATATACATTTCATTTGTCATGAAAATATCTTAAACATATGATATTTTAATCAAAATCGTTAGAGCCATTTTTGAGAAAATTAAAATTTTCGAAAAATATTCCATGTAAAGGGTAATCTGAGGTGGGGGGATTTTCTTGAAAACCTTCGTGTCGCATCTCTGGAAGATACTGAACATAAATACCAAGTTTGGTGTTTATGCGGCTGTTCGTTTCTGAGTTATGCTGTTCACAGACACACAGACATACAGACACGCACACAGACACACACACACACGGACATGTTTCCAGAAATGCTTTTTTTGGATTCAGGGGGTCTCAAAACATGTATTTCCGGTGAAATCTGGGTGGAATACAATACTTCCCCTACTTAGTATACGTAGTAGAGAAAGTAATAAGGAAGTGAATAAACAGATGAAATTACAGTGTTCGGTCTAAGCATTACAGTATAGAGGGACTCTTAATTGTACCGCGATGAAACTACAGCCCCTTTAAAAATACGTTCTATTAATGTATGTGTATACACTCAGTGATGAATCTTAACACTTAATTTCCAAATAAATATATTCATTTCCAGTTATTTTTCTAATATTTTTATTGGTTTACATTTAAAACATTCTCTGTCAGATATTGAACGCCCCGGAAAAACTAGTGCTACTCTTATATATGGCTTTTTAACTACTATGGTCCTTAGCGTCCCATTCTATATTGGGCGTGAAAGACCGGTAATTTTACTAAGAGACCTCTTTATCAGGCTTGAGGTTTTTTATCGTGCCACAAATCTACGACACGGGACCACCGGCTTTATTTCCCTTCCGAAGGAAGCCATGCTAAGGATTTTTACGCCCGAAAAAATCCATCGCCCTCCGCCGGGTTTGAACCCGCAACCTCGGGAGCTAGACCACGGAGGACGAATATTTTTAACTAACGATTAGTTACGCAGCCATTACCTAACCTGATAGTTCAATGTCACCTTTTTCAGGGTGCAGTATTTAGGTTGATGTTTGACTCTATCAGAGTGTATTTCATCTGTCGTCTGTTACCGAATGTAGGAAAATCTCCGGAAGGTTAGATCATCGCCGCTTAGATAAGACGTCGGAAAGCACACATTAAATTGAACTCCATCTCGATATTTAACCAAGGAAAGCAGGCTTCTAGACGTTGAATATAAAGATTGGTGGGGTGGGCACTGCCATTTCCCACATGGAGCCAATGGCGCTGGCCCTCATGTGATGTCACCTTTCACCTAGCGATAACCTTGCCCTTAGGGAACAAAAAAAGAATTGCATAAGGCTTTGTGAACAAAAACAGTGTGAACTTGAACCCAGAGAGTTGAGCAGAAAATATTGGCAAGTAGCTGTAACGGTGATAACATCATGTCGAAATGCCCCGCCTTATTTCATCACTGTGATGTCACCATAGCAACAGACACTCTTCACTGACTGCGCAGCATCAGTCCTTGAGCAAAATGCCTAGCAACCAGGATTTAGAAAACCAAATAGGTGTTTCATCTCCACTTCTTCCTTTTGGGTAATGATACTTTAGGACACGTTTCAATTGTATACACAATTAAGTATTAAGTCACGAGCAAGAACATTTTCAGGAGAAACAAAAACTTATATGCTAAAAAGCATTTGTTTTCTTGTAGTTTAATACAATCACTTAGGTTGAGTTACTAAAATATATTTAGTTATTGGCTCAACTGAAGCTGGTCCCCAATCTGTTTGTTGGTGGCCAAACATTTTCGAAAAGACACTCGATTAGTTAATAAACTTTTGAAAGATCATTACCTCTGCAGTAAAAAATATTTCACTTTCCATTTCTAATAGACTGAGGACTGCCTGCTTCTACTACAGTAGCTATGATTAAAGGTGTTTACATACAGTATCAAAATTAATACCCCAATTTCGGGGGTCATTCATTAACAAGTAACTTAATTATAAATTAAAATGAACTACACTCTAAAAATATATTTAACCCCAAATGGCAACAGTTTCAAGCAGATGTGTTGTAAGAATGAATAACACAAGTCAAGAATGATTTTGCTGTTTTAGATATCCAGGTCTTTTAATAGTCCCGATTCCAAAAATGAAGTCCATATATTCGTATCACTACCATTTCATTCAACATTCATATCTTCCATTTTTATTTATTTGTGTATCTTTTATGTGATCATGAACCATGTCACTACTACAACAGTGCCATCTATTGAAATAAACTATTAAAAGGAAATGCTTGACTGTTTTGTGGCAGTGGCAGCACATTCTAAGCTGCTTACACCATTTTGTATTGAGAATTCATCTGTTATAGGGCTTAATAGTTATTGTATATGGCAAGAAATTAGCATTTAAATAATATTTTATCTTTATCATATATAACTCAGTACAGCATAATGGAAAGAGGGTGTTGTGTAAATAATTCAAATTCATTTCGTTATATTTTTGGTAGTTTTATTGCGAAGAAGCAGAAAAACATAACCTCATTTGTAAGAAAAGCGTACAAAGCTTACTTCGGAATTGAAATAGGGGATCAATCCAGGTCTTGGGCTCCTCATAATCTGTGCAGTGTTTGTGTTGAAGACTTACGAAAAGGGAAGAAGCAATCACTACGTTTTGGAATACCAATGGTGTGGCGTGAACCTCACAATCTGAAGTGATATGCTTGTTATATTTATTTTGTTGAGCCCCACGTTTTGGAAGCCAATTTTGCGGTGGTATTGCTTATAATGTTTGTGTATGTGTGTTTACTCAACGTGGTGAAGCCATTTTGTGACGTGATTCTTTGTTAGGTTTGTAGCTCCATCTGGTGTTAGCAATTTGCGGTAGTATTAGTGTTTGTTTGAAAGAATGCTACTGTTATTTTATTTAATTTTGGTTTACTGTCCTCCGGCTAGCTATGATCTTTTTGGTCGAGCACATCTCTTTATACAGGTTGTGTAAACGGAAAGGAGTCTATTATCCAAAGATAACACTGATGAAAGAATTTGTTTCACACTTTTTATTGTCGAACACATTCACTATCACATTTACACATTGATCTAAACACTCGCCAAACTGAAACTATTATAACAACTTCTTACTGATCACTTTTAATTCACGTACTTCAACCTTTTGTATAATTAACTTTACAACACTTGAGAATTTTTCTAACTCTGCTACGCGTAACTTGCGAATCGATAGCCGACGTATACTTTACAAATATTTCTGACGGACTGAAGGCGACGTGTAGCATACAAATATTTTCGGTGAACTGACGTGTCTATCTCTAACCTAGCCCTTTTTATACTCCTACACCCCGACATGCCTAAAGATTATAACTGAGCTGCTATTGGCTAATAAAACGCGCCAACATTAGCGTCTATTTTTATATCCAATGAAAATTATGAATACATATGCTCTAGGTATAATGTTCCAGCAAATTCTACAGAAAAACGCGCCAACATTACGTAACTTCCTCGTCTCCAATAATGATAAACAGCTCACCCCCTCGCTGCATTATTGCACGCTATTATTGTCAGTTTCAGTAAGGCAGTATAAACTTACTTCTCAACAATAATTACAATCAATAAACATCTCAAATCAATGTCACATAAAAATGCATATTCATACTATAATCATTCTTTACATTTAAATAATTTATGATACAAATTACTGCATCAAATCACAGTACTGACTGCTGCCTTTGTACATGCAAAGTGAAGGGTTTTAATGCAAAGAACAAATCAGGAATTGTATGCCCAAACTTGCATCTGCTATGGGACCAGTGGCCCATGGCCTGGTATTCGTATGCCTAAGCCATCTACAGACATAGTGAACTTATTTCAGATACAGACAGTAACAGTGATTCACCATCATCACTTGTGTTTGAGGAGTTTGTTCCTGAAACATCAAATGTGCCACAACCATTATCACACGCCAAGATAATGATATTGTAAGGGATTTGAATCTTCCCAAGGAGGCAGCTAAGGTGTTAGGTTTCACACTACAGGAAAACAACTTACTTGCAGCTGATACATCAGTGACTTTCTACAGGAACAGAGAACAGGAGTTTTTGCAATACTACAGCGAAGAAGAAAATGTAGTTTACTGTAATAACATTCCAGAATTGATAAGGAAACTGGGTTGTGTTACATATGATCCACATGAATGTAGGCTCTTTATTGATTCTAGTAAAAGAAGTCTTAAGACTGTGCTGCTTCACAACGGGAATGCTCTTTCTTTAGTTCCAGTAGTGCACTCAGTGCAGCTGAAGGAGAATTATGAAAGTTTCAAGTAGTTTTGGAGAGAATTAAATATGTTGAACATCGGTGCTTGATGTGTGGAGATTTGAAAGTAATCTTAGTGGATCCTAAGAAAATTCTTTTACCACTCCTTCATATAAAACTTGGTGTAATGAAACAGTTCGTAAAAGCACTTGATCAAGATGGTGATTGTTTCAAATATCTGTGCCCTTTCTGAAGCAAAAATAAAAGAAGGAATCTTTGTGGGTCCACAAATCAGAGCTCTATTTAAAGACAGGCAAAGCTGCTATGACTTCTGAAGAGAAAAATTCTTGGAATGCAATTAAAGAAGTTATAGACAAGTTTCTAGGAAACAATAAACATCCTGACTGCGTTAAAATTGTGAAATCGTTCTACAGAACTTCAGAGCTTTAGGATGCAACATGAGTCTCAAATTACACTTTCTGTTTTCATATTTGGACGTCTTTCCTGACAACCTGGGTGCAGTCAGTGAGGAACAAGAGGAGGGGTTCCATCAGGATATTCGAGAAATGGAGAGGAGATACCAAGGATGATGGAATTCTTCAATGATTGCTAATTACTGCTGGATGCTGTGTAGAGATTCCACGGAAACACACAAGAGAAAATCCAAGAGACAAACATTCGATACCAAACGAACAAGATTTTATTGACCTGCTGTTTATAAAATGAATTTAAATATAATATTTGGCAATAAAACCCCTCACAAATTCATCTGTATCTCTTATACAACTCATGAGTACATACATTTTTAGAAGAAAATATGTGAATGCGTTATTTTTTGTTTGTAAACAAATATGATGTAATGGAGAAAAACAGAAGTCAGTTTTTAAATCAGCGGTACTGAAATATTAAGAATCACCCTTCAAATGTAAAACAGCTCACAAAAAAAATTATTTGTAGACCTGTGTAATTAGTTGTACTGCCCTCTTTTTAAGCTCTAAATTTACTTCTGCACACATTCATTTTCCAATTAGTTTAAGGCCTGATTTTATCTTTATTCCTCAATTTCCTTGAAGACTTCTTCTATTGGCCTGCATTGGGATGTGTAGCGTAAAGCTGTATGCATTTGCTATGAAGACATTTACAGCATTTATTAGCAGTTCTAGAGAGCTTGAAAGTTGCTGATAATTATTGGCAGCCATATTAGTATCAAGGAAATAATGAAATACTTCATCGTTAGCCTTGATAGCTATTAGATCCTCCACTAACTTTGTTCACCTAGTAACAGAGAAAGTCTAAATAAGGATTATAATAGTTGCGGATATCTGATAGCACAAGAGATTAAAGTTGTCCCCACCAGGATTGTATAGGGAAACCTTTCAAATATTGTTTTTATTAAAGACTTTATCTAAGTCTGTATAAACGTCAAGATTCAGATAGTGTTTGTCTGAATTTAGTGCATATTTATTTCACTCAGCCAAAACCAAAAATAATCGAAAAATAATTCCTTTCACTTCATGTTGAACAAAAATTTTATAAATAATTTAAGGCACACTTTGAAATATCACCAACGAATAAAATGCTAGTCTCCGTGATGTAAGGGCAAAGTATCGGCATGATTTTCAGGAGAACCTGAGACGAGTTGATTCAAGTTTTCTTTTCGTGATTTTACCTAATTATTTAAAGAAATGGGGTATGCAAATATTCATTGAAAGAACCAAAAGAAAACACCAGGCAAAAAATTTGCTCAATTTGGGATAGTGAACTTTCGAGTGTGAATGAAATTTTCGTGAGAAGATGCCAGGAATATGCGGATTATAGAAGGACAACAGTTCCAATATCTCTTATGATATTACGTGCTTATTATCATTGTAATTGTAACTGTAAATATGAGAACGTGCGGGGATATTATAACTGTTATGGCGGGAGTCCGAGCTGTGGCGGCCGGTGCGCGATTCGTCGTGAGGTGGCCACGGTGTGGAAGAAAAGCACTGTATATCGTACTTTGGCAACTTATGTATGAAAATAGTCGCTCCCCAATAATTTTTGAGGGACGCTCGTATAACTGATCCATGATTTTCGTTTAACAGAACCGCTAAACTGCTAAAGGATTTAAAACGTAAGTGTTAAAACCGTTGTGATTACGATACACTAGGCTTTCTATTATGGCATTTCACTAATCTATTTTAACTTAACACTTGCAACTTCTCTTACCACAAGAATAGGTATATATTTGCATTTTAGCACATTGGTGTGTTAAACCTGATGAAACTATAATCCAAGATCCAAAACTTACGAGAGTTACATCGAGTAATGTTAACTGGAAAGCTCAATATTGATGGAAATTAAGTCGAACTCCAGAAGTTCGGTTTCGGACCAACTCCATGTTTGGTATAACAATAAAATCTGATGTGTTACACTCACATGGCTTTCTCTACTCTTGTACAAACTATTTTTACAAACCCTTATTCTCCATCTACTTCATGTTATCGAGATAAACAATAGCAGACTCTGTCTCATTGCTAAGTTTCATGTAGATGTAAGGGTAGTATATATTTACAAGGGCAATATAGAAATACAGTAGCCTTTAAGCATATACATATCTCTTAATAGCTGGTTGCTAGGTGCAGCACCATTATCTTTGCCACAGATTAATACTCTTTGCATATCCAAGACAAAAAAATGAATAACGAATTCCCATTTGAGAAAAGTATTGAAAAATTTAAGGGAATAAAAAGCAATATCTCTAAAATGGTTCACTCAACAAAAATAATGTATATGACATAAATTGTGTATTTTAACGCGATCTACATTTTTTGTGTAGTAAAATTTTGTCTATCTCTTATGGTTTACCAGTTATGCAAAAGTCGTTCACAATGAAGAATACTTTTGGAGACATTCCCAGAAAATTCAAGATATACATTTTATTTGTCATAAAAATATCTTAAACATATGATATTTTAATCAAAATCGTTAGAGCCATTTTTGAGAAAATTGAAATTTTCGAAAAATGTTCCATGTAAAGGGTAATCTGGGGTGGGAAAATTTTCTTGAAAACCTTCGTGTCGCATCTCTGGAAGATACTGAACCTAAATACCAAGTTTGGTGTTTATCCGACTGTTCGTTTCTGAGTTATGCTGTTCACAGACAGACACACACACACACACACACACACACACACACTCGCACACAGACCACACACGGACATGTTTCCAAAAATGCTTTTTTTTGGATTCAGGGGGTCTCTAAACATGTATTTCCCGTGAAATCTCGGTATCGAATTTTTGGGTGGAATACAATACTTCCCCTACTTAGTATACGTAGTAGAGAAAATAATATGTTATCTTTCAAGCTATGTCTGGATTATAATACAATTTATGAAATCCTACCATTATAAACCGATTGTTAATGCGCCCTCCAGTAATAGCAATGATATAATACTGGAATTCCAAGTTGCCATGGTTTATAAAGAGACTATGAATCCGTTTTGTAATATTCTTTTCCCTGAGCAATGAAGATGTAAAATCTCTGTACATTATTAAATATATAATAATTAAGATCTGAACTTCTCTCCCAGGAAGGGAACGCATGCACATGTCTGTCTTGCTTATCGTTTAGAAACACCAGGTAATAACTAATAACAAATGAAATGCAAGGAGAGAAGATAAAACCTCATAACATAAGAAGACGCTCTCATTTTTGTCAGCTATGGATGCCAAATTATTTCATTATTTGTTTCCTACAATTTGTACAGAAAAAATTGCATAAAATGTTGTAACCAACTAGTAGATAATTCTAATATGCCACTCGCGAAAACATTCGCTGCTGCAATAATCAAGATTGTTCACTTGTTGCATTAATTACTATTGCTGTGCCATATGCTATTTCGTTTGACTAATTATGCGCATAATGCACTCTGAGAGGCACACAGACGGCTTTCTGTGCACATCTCACTCTTTGTACTAGTTTTCCTATCAATTTTTCTTAGACATGTCTGACATCAGCCTTTTAAAAGTTTCACCTATCCATTTCGACATGACTACACCTTACAATGCACACTTGTAGAGTATTGAACTGTTTCCTTACAATTTCAAACCAACAATGCATGCTCGAATAATTTAAAAGCACAATGCAGCCAACAATGCATGCTAGAATAACTGAAAAATACAAGGCAGCCAACATAAAACTCAAGATCAGAAAATTTAATGAGACATGAACTGTTATGAGGGTTCCAAGAGGACCCCAAGTTGTATTTTATTTTTACTTTCTCTACTACGTATAGTAAGTAGGGGAAGTATTG
Organism: Deroplatys truncata; assembly: GCA_030765065.1. Lineage (NCBI taxonomy): Eukaryota > Metazoa > Arthropoda > Insecta > Mantodea > Mantidae > Deroplatys > Deroplatys truncata. The sequence continues at coordinate 94,112,628 of CM060979.1, forward strand.
TACTCCACCCAAAAATTCGATACCGAGATTTCACCGGAAATACATGTTTTGATATCCCCTGAATCCAAAAAAAAGCATTTTTGGAAACATATCCGTGTGTGCGTCTGTCTGTGTGTCTGTCTGTGAACAACATAACTCAGAAACGAACAGTCGGATAAACACCAAACTTGGTATTTAGGTTCAGTATCTTCCAGAAAATCCCCCCACCCCAGAGTACCTTTTACATGGAACATTTTTCGAAAATTATAATTTTCTCAAAAATGGCTCTAACGATTTTGATTAAAATATCATATGTTTAAGATATTTTCATGACAAATAAACTATATATCTCGAATTTTCTGGGAATGTCTCCAAAAGTATTCTTCATTCTGAACGACTTTTGGTAATCTGGTAAACCATAAGAGATAAACAAAATTTTACTACACAAAAGATGTAGATCACGTTAAAATACACAATTTATGTCATATACATTTTTGTTGTTGAGTGAAGCATTTTCGAGATATTGCTTGTTATTCCCTTAAATGTTTCTATACTTATTTTCTCAAATGGGAATTCGTTATTCATTTTTTGTCTTGGATATGCAAAGAGTATTAATCTGTGGAAAAAGGGAATAGTGCTGCACCTGGCAACCAGCTATTAAGAGATATGTATGTGCTTAAAGGCTACTGTATTTCGATACTGCCCTTGTAAACATATATTCCCCGTGCATCTACAAGAAAATTAGCAATAAGATAGAGTCTGCAAATGTTTATCTCGATTAACATGAAGTAGATGGAGAATAAGCGTTTGTAAAAATAGTTTGTACAAGAGTAGAAAAAATCATGTGAGTGTAACACATCAGTTTTTTTACAGATGTTTTTATTGAACATTTTACGAAACTATTTTATTGTAATAAAGCTGTTTAAATTTGTAGCACATTAAAAATTTTCAAAATCCTAAATTAGAAATTTCACTCATAAAAACCAAAACGTTTATCACTGAGGCCCAGCTGGACCCCACATAGCAGTCTGAAGGTTAACAACGCCTTTATCTCATGACGTCAAGTAGATTATTTTTGGTGCGTTCGCCAAAATGGACCGCAATTGCATCATTTTATTCGTCATAATTGTAACAGCGTAGTCTGAACGTCAGCTGCAAACAATTTGCAAACACAGTTGCAGAAAGGCCGTGAATAAACAAACACGGTTCCAGAGGAATATTTTAACAGGAAACAATTTGAATTCTCTGAGCTTGGGGACTTACAAGCTAGCTGACATTAAAATCTCCAGTGATAAGTTAATTAGTTTCTTTTGCCCCTATACATAGTACTATGAAATTATTGTAAAACTGAGTAGGTTAACATCAAAGCTGGACATCTGTGGTTTGCAAACAAATGAAATAAACTCCCTTTTTTATTACAAAATGTAGAATTCACATATTTACATATTACTTTTTGCATCATTAAGCTTAGTACTGCAGGAATGGTACTGCCAAATAACCAATATCAATTTATACAGATAAATAGGTTAAAATTAGCTTTAAAAATACAGATTTCCATCTTTGAAACAAATATGTAGATGTCCATTTTTGATGTGAACAGACTTGTAGGTGTCCGTTTTTTATGCAAATGTAGTTACAAAATTCATTTAGTAGTGATATCAGTCTATTCCAAAGAGTGTCAGTTGCAAAATTGTAGGAATTTTAAGATGATGTTTGCGAATGTAAAAAAAAGTTTTACATTACATTTTGAAATTTATAAGTTTCTTTATTGAATACATGTAAAACCAACTACAATAATCTAGCTATATTTTCAATGTCAGAGATAAAATAAGATGTAACTTTAAATAACTTATGAAATTTTCTGTTAATTTACAGGTATAGTAACAAATCTTTCTTCAGTTTCTATATCGTGCAAAAAAATTCCAGTCCATTTAAAGTCCAAGTAGATGTAAATGCAATCTGAAATAGACATTAAAGCAAGATCACTGTCCAAATCATCCTGCTGTATTTCACATTCCATTGATCATCGGGCAAATCTGGCAGACAAGGTTGTCTCTGTAGTACATTTCTGTACCACTCAAGAGTGAGCAGATCCCTCCAGTTTTCTCCAAAATGTTTGACGAGCAACCTGTCAACATATCGAAGTTTATAAACGGCAGACGCAGCCAGTAATGATTAATAATTCGTCTCTTTTTCAGCCAGTGTGGTCATATACTAAATTTTCAGGCCTTGATATCTCCAAAATGTCTCAACATATGACCAGCTAAAACTGTCATCAGAATTTTTACTATAACCTTTTGTATTATTTCTGATATATAAATTCGTTCCAATAATCTATAATTCCATGTAATAAATAAAACAAGAGAGCAGCGTAGCTTGCCAGCTATTCATACCTTACCTTAGTCTCTTTTCTATATTCCTTTTCCACTTTTCCGGCTGCTGTATTCTCTTCCTGGCATTTCCTTTAGTAACTGGTGAAATGTTTTGCTCCATTTTACTCACGTAGCTCTTCACTTATTCGTAGTAACGAGTGAAAAATTCATAACATCTTAACCAACAAGTTAACACCCGGCATAAGCCGTCGCTATTTCTGTTTTGAAGATCACGTGATCTTATTCAGTATTACCATTAGTTCTGTAAGCAAATGTCCGAGTTTGAAACCAAGCTCTTGTGTAGGTGTCCACTTTTGAAGTAAACAGTGAAGTTCAACGTTTAATTAACCACATTTGCGTCCATTTTTACTTTCTCTACTACGTATAGTAAGTAGGGGAAGTATTGTATTCCACCCAAAAATTCGATACCGATATTTCACCGGAAATATGTGTTTTGAGACCCCCTGAATCCAAAAAAAGCATTTTTGGAAACATGTCCGTGTGTGTGTCTGTGAACAGCATAACTCAAAAACGAACAGTCGGATAAACACCAAACTTGGTATTTAGGTTCAGTATCTTCCAGAGATGCGACACGAAGGTTTTCAAGAAAATCCCCCCACCCCAGATTACCCTTTACATGGAACATTTTTTGAAAATTTTAATTTTCTCAAAAATGGTTCTAACGACTTTGATTAAAATATTATATGTTTAAGATATTTTCATAAAAAATGAAATGTATATCTTGAATTTCCTGGGAATGTCTCCAAAAGTATTCTTCATTGTGAACGACTTTTGCATAACTGGTAAACCATAAGAGATAGACAAAATTTTACTACACAAAAATGTGGATCGTGTTAAAATACACAATTTATGTCATATACATTTTTTTGTTGAGTGAACCATTTTTTAGATATTGCTTGTTATTCCCTTAAATTTTTCAATACTTATTTTCTCAAATGGGAATTCGTTATTCTTTTTTTGTCTTGGATATGCAAAAGTCAGTCATCTGTGGCAAAGAGAATGGTGTTGCACCTAGCAACCAGTTATTAAGATATATGTCTATGCTTAAAGGCTACTGTATTTCTATATTGCACTTGCAATTACAAAACAAGGGGAACATAGTACGCCTTAAACGATAGTCAAATATTTTTAGAACTGGTCGCTATGTGTAAAATGTAATTCTCTTTGCATGTCAAAAGATTGTTTCTGCAAATGTCTATCTCGATTAATATTAAATATATGGAGAATAAGAGTTTGTAAAAATAGTTTGTACAAGAGTAGAGAAAGTCATTTGAGTGTAACACATAAGATTTTTTAAAGTAAAGGACTTCACCGATGAAAATAACGGAAAAAAACCTATCGGAATACACTACTAACTAAATTTTGAATGAGGGGACGGATGTCCGGATTTGATATTCGGTTACTCAATTATCCTCTTTATCACTTAATTTCGTAATGCACCATAATATTTGTAATAATGGACCAAAAATCCCTGGATATTCATGAAATGGAAGGAAAAAATCAGCAGATGTTTTATATGCTTAACGTCTCCCCAACAATGTTTCAAATACGTGCTGCAGATTTTGCATAGCCCTAGCGATTAAAGACTTGTTCAATGGTTAAATAATTTATAAAAAAGTACAGCAGAATAACTTTTATACTTCTTCTTTTGTTCCTCAACCTTTTTAATTACATAAAAGCTGCACAATGTTCAGATAAAATGTATACATAATATTAAATACTTCGTATAATATACATTTGTAGAGAATTAAAAGGTTGTGGTATTCAGAAACTTCACTAAATGCATTAAAGATGCATTAAAATGAAGGTTATATACAGGTTGTGATGTTAATTGCACATGTCTACAGTGTTTGAATAAAGTGTCATTTAAAGAATTAAAAATTTACTAGATATCGTATCGTTATAAGCAGGATCGGAATGTCCTTTGTTCTGCTGTGTTTGCTTGATCGTAACCATTTATGCGCAATGCTTGGAATAACATTTCATCTTTTGTTTTATTTTTAAAGTCATCTGTGTGGAGTGACAACAACTCTATCATTCATAGAGAACATGTATGTGCATTTTTATTCAATCGCATTCTCAAAGGAAGGTCATCGTTCTCTTAATAACTTATGTTATGACTCCATGTTCGTATTCTAATATCCAAGACTAACATGTTCTTTTTAATTCTATAGTCATTTAGGATGTGAAATTTCAAGTTGTCTTATAGTCTCTTTTAGGGAAGGAGAGTACTTTTCTAATGGTGAAAGAATTATTAAAATCGGCTGAGAGCTTTCCTGAAGTTATCCCCTCCCACACACACACACACACACACACACACACACACACACACACACCTTTATGTTTTAAACTTTGAAACGCGCACACGTTTTTATACTTCCAGACTGTAGGAGGAACAAATACCCTTATTTAAAGAAACATTTCCTCCTCCAAGCTGGAAACGATCCTGGGGTCTCTGGTTGTGTATTGTTTTATTGTTTGTTGAGTGTTCACTTTTTCTTTTGTAATAGAGGCAGCTTCCTTACAAGGTAGTTTAGCTGTGGGTTCACTGCCTTGGGAGGATTGTGTTTAACTTTCGGCTTCTTTCGTATGCAGGCCTGGGTCTTAACATATTTTCTATTCGTCTCTGCTTGCCTGTATCAAAATTTGTTAGTTATATTTATTTATCATTATTTAATATTCCTCCGATTGCGAGAGACTTTCCCCATAATATGCTTTAGTTATAGCAGACTCAATGCGCCAAAATAATCTGTCTGGTGTAATTAGGTAAAGGGGTTACTAAAAATGAAATGCAATGCTGAATTGTTCATGTACTTTTTTTTTCGTTCCTTGTAGGTTTTGCTATGCTACTTTATCGTAAGTATTTTAAATCCCTTTCTTCGTTTGGTCTCCAATTTTATGGAAATGTTTGCTGGGGTTGTATCAATTACTTTAATAGAGTTTATTCCACTTTTATTCATTATTTTTTTTAGAAAGTGCACTACTTGTTGTCTGTTGTATATGATGATAGCATTGTCTCACATTATGTGGACAAATATGGCCACCTACTTATGACAGTTTTGAACATAGGCGTTATCTTAGCGTGTTGACTTAGTCAATATTGATTATTTACTTATGTTTCAGTCATTATTCATTGTGAAATTGATGAGAGTTTCAGTAAAAAGTTTAACATAAAACACAATAATTAATAAAATTAACGAGGAGTATTAAAAATAGTTTTCATCGGTAGTATAACAGGAGGGTCTGAGAATGCCGATAAATTCACGAACGTAATGAGTTAATTTATCTGGAAAGCACAGACCCTCGTCTCATATTTATTAGGACTATTGATGAATAAATTAAAAATCTAAATATTGTTCCCATAAACTCGACTTACATAATAATAATAATTTTATTATTAATGCTTCATGTTTTCAATAATTTTCCAACAGACGAATGTTGATTAATTTAAAACTGAACTAGAAGACAAATGCACGTCGCGGTGCTAAAGGGGTTTGCCGATTTCACTGCAATATTCGGTTGTGATTGGTCAAAATTCAACATTTTATTTCTCCCATTGGTCCATTTTCAGATGAAATCACGTACGTTAAATATTCCAAACTCTTGCCTCTGTGGAATGGACCACCGTCTGCTTGGTATAGTGTAAGCGTGCACGCCTCATGATCCGGAGCTCGAAGCTTTTAAAATATGATAGACAGGTAGCTTCAAGCTTTCGTAATTCCGAGCAGAATTATACTCTTAAATCTTTCGTATTAGAAGCAATAATAAGGAAAGCAGAGGGACGTGCTTCTGTTGTGATTTTAATACACTGAATATCACAATAAAAACAAGTGTTATAAGCAGGCATAGGAATTTTCACGACATTAGCCAAGAGGAAAGGAAAGGCGTTCGTAGACACCACTCACGAGACGTGTTTTGCCCAGCGATCCTTGGCCTCTGTTGTTTACGTTCTTTGTATTAATAATAGTTTGAATATAGCTAACTGAAGGTCAACTGTAAATTCCTATGCCTGGTTACAAACAACGACTAATTTAAATTATACCACACAATGTAATTCTTATAATAACAGAATTGTTATTATGTAACAGTTTAAGGACAACTCCAGCATAGTGCTTTATGACTACAAGAACGCTGCCACAGTGAGAGCTATAACAAGCGCCTTTGAGGACGACATTGGCTTGCAGAAATGGTTGCGATGTTCAGAGGCCGCTGTGAGCTGTTGCGACGCTATGGATAGTGACGGGCTAAACCCTGGTAAGTAGAAAGAGGTACAGAGAAGATATCGATGAGAAGCAGTGAAACTGTTCTAAAGAAAGTGTTCAACTGTAACACAAATGCTTTTTATTTGGGATGAAGTTTCTTAGACTTTAATAGTGAGATCGATTAGTGAGGATAGGTGATTGAACAATTATTCACCTTTTTACATTTCCCCATCGGTCTCTGTTGTCCTCCGCAGTGCACTGATGCAAACCTTGCTAGCATCTACTACCTCGTCCTTTTCACTAGCGGCACTTCTACTACTCTTGTTGCAGAAATTCAAGGTATCGTTATCCTGTGAGCTTGTCTTCAATATTGCGTGGTCCAATTAGCTTGTCACCTAATATTCCACAACAGACATTGATGATCCACTGGACCTGAAATACAGCTTTTCTTATCCAGTGGGGATTGCCTATACTCCAGTGATGGGTGTTATGGCTGAGATTTTTGGGCGTAAAACTTCTCTGTGTGGCTTTCTTCAGAAGAGAAGTAAAGCCGAGAGTTCTGCATGTTTCTTATTTGTACGCAAAACAATTTCATACTCTGAAAAACCGACACGGATGGCCGAAGTCGTTAATTCATTAACTCGTGAACGAGAGATCCGCGATTCAAGTCATGTCAAAACAGTCCTCCGTGATTGTAGTTATTTCCAGTTTTCCCTCAGTCTTCATAATTGGCGGATGCCAGCAAACTTAGGCCTGGAACGTTTCCTTCCTAAATTCCCTTTCCCAATTATCATTTCCCATGATGTAGGTACCATCGATGTCCACCGCCCGTGGTGCTGTATGTAAAACACTACTAAAAAAAACACCCTGAACAAACGAGTCCCTAAGCTAAATTTGTCGCTCATTTCGCGCCCATACGTCCTGCTCTACCCCAGAGCATACTAGTAGGCGCTGAACTAATAACTCATTACTGCGGCCTCTGATGGCAGACAGCAGGTACTAGAACACAACTAATTACAGGAAATCTCAATAGAAATACCTTTGCTTCACGGTTGGAATGAAAGGAACAGTCCTAGTATCCAAATCAGTCCAGTTGCAGTAAGGGTTTCAGCATTGCACTCCTGCTTCCATGTACTAAATGGCAATAAGAAAATAAACTTTTGAAGACCCTTTTAAAAAATCCACAAAGCTTAAGCTTGTGGGTACATGTCTTTGCTGTTGTCAGATTATGTGAACAGTTTTACCAGCATTAGAAAACTTTTTGCTAATTGTTCCCAATGGCCCCCGATACCTCCATTAATGTGCAACCACGTCTGATTCCAATGGTGCTAATGTATCACTGGGAAAAGAGGTGTGAAGCCGGAATTATAAAGGCAATAACTATCATAATATTCTGAGAAGGATAGCGATATAAAATAAGTAATAATATATTTAAAATCATTGTATGTATAAAAAGGAGAAGCATTGTGAAAATTGTTGACTGTAAAAGCGACAGAAAGACCAGACAGGCTCAGTTTTGTTAATTAGGGACCAGCCTCAGGTAGAAAGGGTAAATACCATTGAAGCAAGTTTTTCCTGGTAACAGCCGAGTACAGCTGCACTTAGCCTCGTGAAGGCCATTCTAGGCTTTAGGACACCGAGTTGTGACGAGCGTTTGAGGGGAGAGTAGGGGAAGTGTGTAGCTTGCTGTTCCTTGTGCAGCGTGGGTAAAGGCAGTCTGTCCTGAGCGATTGGTGAGAACAGGACGACATTCTCGTCGAGTTGTGAACATTGTCGGCGAACATGCAACAGGGTAGAACGTTCAGCTGTAATTAATAATCTTCGGTCTTGGTAAAGACACAGTAGCATCGTATGCATTTAAAAGTGATCGTCAAACCTTAAGTTTTATTTTAAATGGTGAAAATAAAAGTGTTCCAAGAAAGCGTTCGTGTTTCTCTGTACATACACTCACGCATACCCAGTGATTAAGATCTCATGCTCGAGCAGCCGTGGCAAAATAAAAAGAACCAACTAGGAGGAGAAAAGCAGCAACCGTGAGGCAAAGGTATTGCTTCTGTGGTTGAAGGACGTAGCGTGGCTGCGTCAGGTGCTTAAGTAACATAAGTACTCTATCCCTCAACTGTCAGGGTAACCGTTGACAGATCATGTAGCGCAGAGAAAGATAAGCCTAATGATCGGTTAACTGAAACAATATAAGCAAGCACAGTCCCTCTCTCCGTAACAGAAATTGAAATTGAGTTTCATTTATGGACGCTCTTAAATACTACTATGGTCCTAGCGTCCCATTCTATATTGGGTGTGAAAGACCGGAAATTTTGCTCAAAGGTCTCTTTATCCGGCTTGAAGTTCTTTTACATGCCGTAAATCTACGACACGGGACCACCGGCTTTACTTCCCTTCCGAAGGAAGCCATGTTAAGGATTTTTGCGCTCGAAAAATCCATTGTCCTCCGTCGGGATTGGACCCACGAGCTCGGGAACTATAGCATGGTACCCCCTAGATCACGGAGGACGATTCCGTAGCAGAAAACTCCTACTGGATGGCACTATGCAAACACCAATACCCTTCACAAGAAATTGTGTACGATGGCTTCTCAAAATTAGCTCATTTGTTACTTATAGATAGTGAAGGTCGTTCCTTCTGATAAGTGAAGTTTATTATTATTATTATTATTATTATTATTATTATTGTTATTATTATTATTTAAGGTGGTTTCGTTTTCATTTTCATATGCACAATCTGGTTATTTTTTAACCTGTAGCGCACTATGTGCACATTTCAAAAACTTGCATCTCCTTTAAGATAGTATCTACATTTTTATCGCATGCTTTGCAGACTAGGTGAATGATAGGAGCGGATTCAGATGGGTCATACAAGTTAACACACCCTATCGTTTCATTAACTTTTGGATAAAATAGCCGTAGGTAGTGCTTAAACATGTTCAAAACCCCTACTAAACTGCGTGAGCTTTTTTATCAATCATTACCTTTTTTTCTCATAAATTTTATTACAAGAATTTCATTACAATTTTATTACAAGACTTCATTGTGCAAGGTGGAGACATTGTTTTATTTTATATATGCATTGTTTATTGTATTTACATCAAAATAGACCTACACCATTAATGATAATTACAGTCCCTTTTTCAGAAGTGAAATTTTTTTATGTACGTTTGAAGTTTGAAGAGCTCTACTTTATTATTTTGTTTTTTGGTGATTGGAGATCTGATTTCATTCTCCTGACATAGCAATAAAAAGCGTAGTATGATAATAATTCTTAATACTTTGAGCACATTTTAAATAGTATTTGGATATTTCTCCGGAAATAATTAGAATAACGTGTTCACTGTATACTGACATTAAATACAAGAAAAGTTTGCTGCAATACGAGGGCTGATCAATAAAGACTGAGATTGATTTTTTCCTGTAGCTTTCTTGAGAGTTTCCTGTCTCTACCATGAATATTTGAAAAGAGCGGGGTTTCATGTATAATGTCCATAGGCGGCAGCACTCTCGTATCGGTAGGTTGGTAGTAATGCTGTATATTGTTGACCCTAGTTGAATTTCGCATACCACAAAATGAAGGTGACACAAGAGGAGCAATAACATTTTGTTTTCGTTTAAATCATACAGCCTCTGAAACTTTGGAAAAGCTGAAGCAAGCATACGGTGAAGATGCACTACCTCGTGCAACAGTGTTTAGGTGGTTCAGACTTCAAAGTAGAGCGAGTCCTCTGTGCTTCGGCTTCTGCTATGACTGAAGTCAACATCAACGCAGCTGCTGTGATTGTTGTTCCCACTCACACCACTGTTACAGCAGCGTACTACACGTCAGTATTGGCTACACCGAGGAAGCACATTGCAAGGAAACATCCAGAACTTATCACAACAACGTGCGGCCTCACGTTGCAAATCAAGTCCAGGAATTTTTGGCTAAATTCAACATTACCTGTATGCCGCATCTGCCTTATAGCCCCAATCTTGTCCCCTTTGATTTCTTTTTATTCCCATCACTAAAGGCAAGGCTCCGGGGCATTCGATTTGAGAGCACTGAAGCAGTGCTGAAGAAAAGTGAGGCGATTCTCAAAGACCTGACAAAGAATAGCCTGTACCATGTGTTCGAGGACTGGCAGAGACGATATAAAAAGTGCATTCAAGTAGGAGAGGACTACTTTGAAAAAGACCATGTCAACATTGAAAGGAGTAATAAATATCTGTGAAAAAAATTAGTCTCAGTCTTTATTGATCAGCCCTCGTACAATTAATCAGAACGTCACTAATTTCTGCTTCATTCTACATTCAGCTATCATACAGTCAACTGCAGATAGGCATCAAACTTGTTTGTGATACTATGCCTATACTTTGATATAGAATGAGAAATAAGACCACGGAAATAAAGTGAGAAACCCAATGCATTAATTGCTACTAGCACTAAATCAATAACAAACCCAGACACTAAGCATGTACATCCCTATAGAAACCGTTAACTTTGCAGGTGAAGGTTATTGTCCAGCAACGTGGGACGGTTGGTACTGTTGGGGCAAAGCTCCTGAGAATACTTTCCAACAGGGAGGCTGCCCAGAATATGTCTACGTTGATGCCCCTCCCACTTGTGATCGTAAGTACCTTCATAATACACTTTTGTAAGTACTAACCCTGGAATGGAAACATTCATTTTGTAAGATGTAAACTCAAACGAGCGACATTCAGTACTCCACTCAAATAATTACACATTCTGCATTGTGTAACAATTTATTAATTTTAACTTACAGTTAAAAAATAGCATGATACAAACATTTTCAAAATGATACTTAAATGCAGTTGTTTACTTACTTTCCTTTCCAGTATTTCAATATTCGTAATTGTCCTTGCAGTCATGGTACATGACAATTTTATAAGTGGCACGTAAACATTTTTCCACTTGTACGACAGATCATTGTGATTTTTTTGTCCTTGCGGGCAAAAAGTGGCACCGTCCGGAAGTGTGACTGCTCGTACCTGCTGAGGGAAGCCGCTCTGGAACATTCATCCCAAGTTGATCTGCACTTGTTTTGGGAATCATACTAGAACTTAATAGTTCCCTCTGCTCTAAAACAGCTCTACGGGGGGAAAAATCGATTATGCATGGTTATCTTGAGTCTGGAACCGTAAATTGGCCCTGAGGATCTTTCTACAAAGCATTCAGCAAGATGTTTTCCATGAGTTTCAAGGATTGTTTTTATACAGAATAGCATTTAACATGTAACCACTCCATGAATCGTAAGCTATTAAACATTTTCAATACATTTTGTGACAGAGCTGCTATAGAGTGAGCTTATCGCGTGGATGGTGATGTCCTTCAGCGCCTTCCGATTGGGGGATGGAGAGGCAAGCGCAGTGGCACTCTCTCCAACTTAAATACACCTTCGAGACACAACGAGATAATTCTTTATATTTCTCCCCCACCCTCCCGCGAACTCTCTCGAAACACCTGCGACTATATATCGGCGAGCGTGCTCGCGACAGAGAGTGAGTGAGTTAGTGAGTTTTTGATATTGAACCAACATAAAGTGCTGGTTACTTAGTGTGTGTTACGAGTGAGGTTGTGAGGACAGTTATGAGTACAGTGAGTGCTATTCGGCATGCGATGTAAGAGAAGTCCTGTGTTCGACACTCCGAGTGAAGGGGAACAAAGAAGAGGCTACTTCGTCGTCCTCTGGTGTAGTGGTTACCTTGCTAGCCTCTAGTTCCCGAGGTCGCGGGTTCAAACCCGGTGGAAGGCGATGGATTTTTTCGGGTGTAAAAATCCTTAGCATGGCTTCCTTCGGAAGGGAAGTAAAGCCGGTGGTTCCGTGTGTAGATTTACGGCACGTGAAAGAACCTCAAGCCTGATAAAGAGGCCTCTGAGTAAAATTACCGGACTTTCACGTCCAATATAGAATGAGACGCTAAGGGCCACAGCAGTTAAAGAGTGTCCATAAATAAAACTCAATTTAATTTAATTTAAGAGGCTACTTCGCGCGTGAATCCTTCACCACTGCGTGCAAACAAAACTGAAGTGACAGTGAAAACTGAACTAAGCTACATTAGAGAAGTGACAGTGGACACCGAATAAAGTCACATATTTTGCTGGCTTTTTGGGGGATAAAGATTTTAAAGAGCCATCTTCCTCGAAACGCTATAAGCTGTCCACCATTTATACAACAGGTTGCAGCATTGTACAAACTTGGTATTCCCTTTTGAATACATCCCTTAGGTCACGTGCTGGTGTCATAGTATCTGCCTCCTCACGTGCTTATCGAGTGCTTTTGTCGTCCAAACGAAAGGCGTTTATCAGAAAAGTAAATCTGTTTTCCTTATATAACGCTTCTAGTTATTCTCAGAACGCTCATGTTATACCAAAGCAATGCAATGGAAACATGACAGCTTTGCCGTGCACCAAAATACATCAACAGGTCAACCAAAGTCTCATCGTTGCAGGTATTTCCATTGTACCTCTACTTCGCTGTGTAGCAATGTTTTTCTTAGTGAACTGTATTATATTTTCAGAAAGTTTTTGTCTATAAACAATTTGCAAGCATCTCCTGCCAAATATAGGATCTCGTCTAATGAACAAAATATTGCACTCTGATATACTTCCTAATCTCGAAGAAGTTACTGATGACCATCCTTCCCTTCAATGCGCGTTGCTTTGGGACATAATACGCACTCGTGGATTGAATTTTGAGTTGCTGATGCTGCACTGGAACCGCAAGAAATATTTTCTGTGCCACTGGCCTTAATTTCTTCTTAAAAATTCTTAACGCAGCCTGGTTCGTAATCCTCTCCTGAAAATCAAACTGCTATACTTCCCTGCATTGTCATCTTTAGTTACACTATACATTTCACATATTATCCGTATCCAGTAATACATAATCGGATCGTCTTCTTTTGACCTCACCAATTCTGTTAGAATCAAGTCATCACGTTCACCAGCAATGAACCAATCTGTGCCAGCCACATTGTTAACCCAAAATAAAGATGAAAAAATTGATAACACCCTAGTTTCATGTGTTCATAATGAGAGAAGAAGCATTGTTAAAATACTTACCCAATAATAACAGTTCTGTAGCCTGTACTGAAAGGTGGGGCTCAATATTTCACAGTGACTCGACTTTGTTCAGTAATCAATTCTTGAATAGATTGCCTCTGCGGCAGTTAGCATGCTAGCCCCCAAATCGAGAGGTCTTGGGTTTGATTCCCAGCTGGAGCATAGTAGTTTTTCTTTAACCAGAGTTATTCTCCACCCTGCCTAGAGTCTGCTCACCCACAAGCCTTCAGACCCCTGGGGCACACCCCTGGTGGAGCCCACTCTACAAAGCCACATCCCCATCCAGCCACAACCCGCCAAACACCGTCGTTTGGTCCTATAACCCTGAAACATAAGATAAGAGATGGTGGGTAAAGGAGATGGAGGCAGGAAAGTTGCAATAGAAGAGAAACCACTCCAGCCTTCGCCTACGGACCCTAGAAAACCACGAAAAATCCATGGGTCAGAGTGGGCAGTCGCCGGGTATTGAAACGGGGACCTCCTGAGTGCAAGTCGAATACGTTACCGCGGCACCACCTCGTTCGGTTCTTACAGCAATGCTTCTTCCTGTATTTGGTCTATATGTTGTATCCTTTGCTGCTTTATTACCCACCACGTTGATAAAATATTCAACATCACTTTTCAAAATAACCATTAATTGTGTCACGCCGTTTTGTTTTGTTTCTTATACGCTTTTGTTTGCGATTATCCTCTTTTCCTTCCTTTTTGTCTAAATAATGCAACAATTATAATAAATGCTTAATAAGGATAAAAATAATAAACTCTGCAGCAGCAACTGCAGTGTTACACATGAATTAGAGCCTGCAATCGAGAAGCGCTGTCTGAAATCGCTCTCATCGTACCTAGGGTATGCCTGTAAGCGGCTAATAGGCCACTCGATTGTACGTGCGGCAATTGCGACCGTGTGGGCCTCACATCAAAGGGTGGCTCAGCAAGCGGTGTCAGACCCAGTGTTGCCAACCAAAAAACATTGAATCTCGCTACACGTCGAACAAAATTCCGCTACATTCCGCTACAAAGATACTACATTATATTATTGCTATGTAATAGAAAAAAAATTATAGTCTCTCTGTTGGTAATTTAAGCCTATTTTATTTGCGGTAATTTATTTTTTGATTAAGTGTATAATTAAGTTACAATAAACTTAACCATTGTGTATTTCTTATAGTAAAGTATAAATAAAGTTTGTCTTTGAAATTTTTGGCTGTGTGTTTCTGCTTTCACGGTGTTTCAAAAGATTACTTCGTTTTACCCCTGAAACAGTATTACATGCTTGCACTTTGCTTCTGCGCTATCTTCCTTAACTGGTTATAACCATTTCGAAAAAAAAATCTTCTTTCAATCACTTATCGGAAAACAACTGCTTCCCCACTTTCTTATCTTTCGACAATTCTTCGCGGTATTCCCTTTTTCTCTTAGGGATGGAGTACCCTTTATCACTCTTTATATGATTGATAATACTTAAAACTACAAAATTAATTTTGTAGAATGTAATTTAAGCTTTTTACATGTTAATTACAGTAATAATCATAAATTTATTTTTAATTAAAAATGATAAAATTCGCTACATTTTCGTAATTTTTCGTTTTTCGCCGTAATGTCTTCCGAAGGTTCAAATTTCGCTACGCGTAGCGGAATTCCGTTACGATTGGCAACACTCGTCAGACAAGTCCTGATAGCTTTGTAAATTGGGAAGATACGCAGGCGCGCCAGCGGCCGTGAAAGAAACTCAAACTTAAACTATAACTTACAAGGTACCAGCTTGTTTTAAGTCATAGAAGTCGGAGAAAACGAAGGATATAAGTTAACCGGCTAAAGCATCATCGAATCTAATGACATTACTGCGTCGGAGTACATAGTAATATACTTGTAATAACCTAAAAAGATTATAAATAAATGTCTTACCTCAGAACTGAATGAGATAACTCAGAGAAAGTAGAAATAAACCGGATTTAGTTTTTCTTTTACCACAATTTCTCAATTAGCTATCTACTTATTCACTTCCTTGACATTGTCCGCGGCAGCACAAACATCTTCATGTAGTAAAATTTTAACACAAAGAAGGAAATTAAAATTGGGCTTACATTTCCAGCCAATATTCCGCTCATATTTACCTCGTGTTTTCTACCAAAGTCAGTATTTTACCAGGTAAAATTTTGATCGAGAATGGTGCACACGGTTAGCAGACTCTTTTCTTTTTTTTTATTTACATAATATTGTATGATGACGACCACTGCAATCTTTTATAATTTTACCGATTACCAAGCATGCATATTTCTGTTCAGCTAAAAAGATGTACTTTGACTTAAATTTCACAACTGATGGAAATCCAGAAAATAACAGAGGGGTTTCCCGCTGTTAATCAGCTATTATTCTAGCATTCTATTTCCCTATACAAATTATTTTGGATATGGCTGCAATCAGTCCGTCTTCGAATCACAGTGAGAAGAAAATTAAGAAAAGTAGCTTTCTCATTAACATTCGTCTTTTCGAAAAGGTTAGCTCTGGCAAGATAAGCTTTGCAGCAAGAAATCTGGCAGAGTTTCGTTATAGTATGTTTCTATAGCTGTGCCTTCCATATTAGCTAAAGTGGTTTCAAATTTCTTTAATTGTAGACACAAAACAAGCGTATCTAACAATGGTTTAAGAATGCCACAGAGGTTTTCGTTTTCCAAGTAAGATATATAAAAACAATGTCATTAGTTCAAGATCATAATATACGAATAGTGCGTATGTATCGTAGTCGTTAGATCAGAGTTGAATCTCAGGGTGAATCGCCGAAATAATTGCTTTTCTTTCTTGATTTTCAGTATTGCTTGTCCTGTATTTATATAAGGTATCTTTAAGAGGATGCCACAGTAAAAAGACCAAAATTTTTTTAAAAAATGTTTTCACGTTTTCTTCTTTAATAGTCTGTTTCCATATTTTCTACGGGGATTTTAAATTATGTTACATGACTCTCTAAATATTGTAATATTATTTACCAGCTCATTGATTTTTTGTAAGCTACTGCTATAAGTTGAAATCGCTGCTGTGTATTTATTGCGGAAGAAGTAGGACGTGCTGAGGAAGGATCGAACCTCATGTTGATATAGATAGGATATTCTCAATTAGAATCATTTAAAACTGATAATTTCCTCTCCTGCGATTTATTCATAATATTACAATATATATACATGGTGGACATTTAAGTTGGGACTGTATAACATCTCCAAAACTAAGCGTTGCACAAAGAAACGTCTTTAATAAACGTTGTTTGATATTATGGGGGAAAGTAGGTAAATGTCATTAATCGTGTTTTGTTTGGAAGACGTTATACGTCATACACACACACAAAATCACTTGAACATGTAATTTTCTGAGAACAAAGCTCACCAACGCTCGTTTATAGTAAGAGTCTCTACCCATGTAATATCCATAGCAACAAACGTAAATACACCATGTTCTCGTAGTAATGGCGCTTTGAGTTGTATTTGTATTGACAAAATTAACATAATCCAAAATAAGCTATTTGACTTTGATCTAATAACAAACCTTGAAAACTTAACACTTACTAAAACATCATTCACAGCGTTATAAACTGGCATCTTTGACAAATAAAAATTCTGTCTAGAACTCCCTCTATTTGCTTTTCTCCCCACTGCTGCCACTTTACAATTAATTAAATTTTGCACTTTAGGCTTGGGCTACCCCGACCGCGAGCTACCTCTATACCATTCCTTCGGGGTCACCAAAACTTGGAGGAAGTGAGTAGCTCCATTTGTCGACACTCCAGTGCTGTCACGTAATTAACAAAACATCAGCCAATGCCGTAATCCAGCGACATCTGTTTCGCTGTCTTGATCACGAATGTTGAACTGGGAGACGAAGGATAATGCACAGTGCAATCTTGGTAGCCCGTGTGAATAAAGTCTGAGAGAAGGCGGAGAAACTGCTAAATATCCGTTCACAAAGGATAGTTTATTTTAGCTATGCATTCAAATGTGTTTTTCTTGTGTTTTATTTTACTTATTTTTGTTGCATCCAAAATATCCCATGCGATACAGTTTTTATTAAATTTTCCTCAAATGCTCAACAGAAACTCAGAAATAATAAATAAAGAATTTGTCATATGATTTTCCCAACAGTTTTATACCACCCCATATATTTTGACTTAGGTTTCAAAAATATTACGAAACGTATTTAAAATGTAATATTACAGAATAGGATTTCTTTCCGAAGCAGCCGAGTAATCTCAAATGTAACAGTTCTGTTTCACTGCGTTAATATTTCTGCTTTATAATAAATGACATATGTCCATCGTGCAGAACATTTTAATTTAGTAGTATAAAAATGTAACTAAACAATTTTTCTCTCATAGTCAGTAAAGTATATCAAACAAAACTTAGCATTGTGTGTCGTGCTACACGATAAAATTAACGCCTTTGGTTGGAAGCTTTAGAATTTAGAATGTCAATTATGTAGACCCTAAGTTCATCAGTGCATTCAGTTCATCTACCTTATGTTCTTTGCAGATTTGAGTTGCTAAACCGAAAATTGGTCCTCTCTTCCATCCAAAAAACGTTGTTCTCAAACGGAAAATTTAAATATTCCTCAACTCTCCCCCTCACCACAAAAATTGGAGAAGGGGAAAAGCCTACCCCATACATGATCTTTAAATTAATAAGAATATGAAACGAGAGTAAATGAGGAACGGAAATATTCGTGATATATGATAATCCATCCCAGCACTGGCCTTGTGACCAGGAAAACCCATGAAAACTGATCATCATACTTGGATTGAACCTAAGACACTAAAACACACAATAAACAGATAGATATTTAAGAATTCAGCCTTTCCGCAGTTTGCTTTCCTGACATTCTACTAAGGATGCTGGCAGCAGCAGCCAGCAAAACGTTTGGTTATACGTTTAACCTTAAACCAGGGCACAACACTCAGCAAATCATGATTAACAGCAGTGCACAATTTCAACTATGTGATTTAGTTAGTTCAAACTGCATAAAGGAAGCTTGATAATTTTACTTATCTAAGGCCTGCTCTTTAGTCTTTGTTCCGGTTTTCTTAAATAACATAAAAATCACTCTACTTATGATTTAGCGGCTGATCAATGGCAGTAGTTGGAGACTCACATTCATCTGAAAATAGTAAAGGCATCGTTTGCTGCATAAACGTTAATTACTCACAGTATTTATTATATCAAAACTACAGCATGAAATGCATTAGCAGCACAACACTGATTAAATTAGCACAGATTTATAAAATAATTGGCTGTGTATAGTAAATGTAATGAAAACTTCTACTTAGGTACCATATTAGAAACTGCATTTTCTCTGCGTGACAATGACTTCCAAACATTCACTAGAGTCTCATCTGCAAGGCCAGGGCTTTTGCAGAATGTGTTCGTTCTTCAGGACACAAAATCCCCAAACCGTTTCCATCAGTCAGAAATTGCAATCCAAGGTGTGTTATGCAATCCATTTACATTTTCAATATATGATTTAAGGCAAATAACCTCACTGTTACAGAGCATAGCGTGAGACACTGCATGAAGAATGGACGATGGAATCAGACGACAAACTACGGGGGATGTTCCAGCAATCCGATTAACATGATGAGGGGCCGACTCAACTACCACGTGGTCATGCTCTCTGTCTCCATAGCGATATGCGTACCAGCATTGCTCATCTTCTGCACTTACAGGTAAGAGGGCGTATTCGAATGATTATGGCTGTCAATTAGTACATATGAAGCAAGAGCTGTACTCCTACATCGCCATTATCAGCGTCGTTGTCGTCAAGTTCTGAACCTTTTTCAAGATCCATTCTGTCCCTATTCATCCTGTCCCTTGGTCTTCCTACAGTTGTTTGTCAATATTTTTGGCAATCTCCGGATATTCATCCTTTGAAGAAGATGCCACTAATCATCCTTATCTTCTATAATGTATTCTTTCTACGAGGGTCGTTTCAAAAGACCTGAACACGGCGCACGCGCGACTGTTACAGTGGCGTGATCAAGTTGAAATTTATGTCAGTTGTGAGTCAGACTTCAGACTTGACGGTTATATATGTGTTTTCTGGTTCGCGTGGCTGTGTCGTGAGTAATTCAGTTTTAATATGGAAGCTGAAACCGAGTCAGGTCGGATTGCATTTAGAGACCAGCGTTCCTACATCAAAATCGAATACCTACGTGAAAAGAACCCAACTGAAGTTTACAACGCTTTGAAAGAGGGTGTGGGATCAGAGTAGGATCGCAGCACAGTATCACCGTGGTCTGCTCGTTTCCTTGAAGATCGGGTAAGCAATGAGGACAACCCAATAAATGGAAGGCCATCAACCGCAACAGATTACACCTCTCGCATTATTGTTAATGACATTTTGAGAGACGATCTACGAAGAACATGTGAGGAAATTTCATATTAGGCCAGAATGTCTGTCACTTCAGTTTACAGAATCATTACTGAAAAGTTAAAAGATGAGAAAAATTGCTGCCAGATGGATTCCGCATGATCTGAGTGAAGAGCAGAAAGCAGGTCACAAAATAATCGCAGAAGAATTGCTCCAACATTATCGAACAGAAGGAGAACAGTCTTTGAAAAGGATCGTTGCACTTGATGAAACCTGGATACGAGATTTAGAGCCAGAACTGAAGTCTCAGTCGTCACAATGGCCTGATATGCTTGCAGCTGGTGTCCTCATTTTACACGATAATGCAAGACCGCATATTGCCCTACTAGTGAGAGAAACGCTCGACAAATGTGGATGGGAAATACTTCCCAAACCACACACAGTCCTGATATGAGCCCACCAGACTTTGATTTGTTTCCCAAATTCAAGAAACCACTCCATGGAAAACGTTTTGGTACAATTGATGAAGTATCCAGTGAGGTGATCGAGTAATCAGACAGCTCAACAATGAAGGTGTCCTATCCGGAATACAGAATTTACCAAAGTGTTGGGAAGCTGCTATAAGAAGTAATGGAGATTATATTGAAGTCTGTAAAGGTATTTTGTAAAATAAAAATTTTCTTTATTTCTATCTCACTGTGTGCAGAAATTTTGAAATGGTCCTCGTATTAGTTTAAATATGGTTGAATGTCTCTTTATTTCATGACTCCGTTTACAGTCCAGCAAAGAGTGCCCAGCAGCAGATCATAAAATTTTCATTTCTACTGATTCAATTTTTCACTTATGCTTCCGGTTTAGTGCTTAGTTTTGCTTCAAATGTATAAAAGCACGAGAACTGTCGTTGTCATAAATAACATCTGTATCTCCCTCCTTGTCTGCCTCAGTACTTTCCTTATTGTGTTGCACATAAGATTAAATTCAATGAGCTTGTTATTTGCATTTTTTTCTTCTAACACAGAAGTCAGTTCATATTCCAAATGACCAAATACTGGAACTTGACATCTTCACCATTTATTACAATTTTGCCTCTATAGGCTTCTGAAATGTTTGTCTTATTTTTTGTTCCATTTTTCAACTTTAGTTTATCAGTAATCTATTTAATATTCGTACTTTAATTTTATGTTATCTCTGATTCTGCAATAAATACTTACTCGCCAACATATGACACTGCCCATTGCTTGTCCCTTAATTTTAACATTTAAATTATAATTATTACTTAGAAAATTATAAATGACATCCTTCTGTATATAAATTACATAAATTAAGCAATAGTAGATATCCTTATTTAATTTCTTGTTTACTTTGAAATATAAAAGCTTAAATAAAACTTTATTTTTTCCCACATTCTGTGGTTCACATATTGCCCGACCCTCCCTCCTAAGAAAAATTCTGGCTACACCATTGATTTAAGTAGTCATGCATAGATGGCACTGTACAAGATGTAAGGGTATAGACGCCCATATTTTTTGGAAAGATTTACACTGTATACGGAATGAATTATTGCTTTCTTTCATCTACCATAACAAAAAATTATTTGTGCAGGAAATTTACCATGTTCTATAATGTCCTTGAATATCAAAATACGCTTAAAGACTGTGGGTTTTTTCCCTTCCTTTCTTATAAAATCAATTATTTCCCACAAATTATAATTAAAACTACGGTGTAATCGTAATTTTCATGCTGTAGTGTGTGTGATTACGCCAGAGAGTTGCTGACCCCCTCGACACGTGTCACACAATCCAGATCTATCTCAGGTTGGTTACAGGTATATAAGATTGATAAGGGAGCTGTATGAGATGAGCTTGTAATTATATGACGATAAATTGCTAATGATTGCGTGTAGTAGTCACAATGGAAATATTGGCAAATTGGTACTATTTAAAAGCGATTTTAATTTACTAAAATGTAGGATGAAGGGCTAGGATGCAAGTAAAACTTTATCCAACCAAATCTGCCAGCAAATGGTTTCCATCCTTGGATAGTTATTCTTAAACAGGAAATTAATGCAATTCATTACTCCAAGAGAGATTCCAAAGTACCTATATGAAAAATCCTGGAAGCAAGTGAGTTATTCTGTAGGCAATGGAATAAGTTATGGAAAGGAGTAAGGAAAAATCTGATGCGTTGCACTCATATGACTTTCTCTTCTCTTGTGTAAATTATTTTTACAAACGCTCATTCTCCACCTACTTCATGTTAATCGAGATAAACATTTGCAGAAGCTATTTAATTGCTAATTTTCTTGTAGGTGCAAGGTAGGCTTTAAGCGATAGTGAAATCTTTTAAGAGCTCACTGCTATGTGGAGCATTCAATTCTCTTTGCATTTCCAAGACATATAAAAACGAATAACGAATTCCCATTTGAAAAAAGTTATTATTGGAAAATTCAAACAAATAACAAGGAATATCTCGGAAATGGTTCGTTCCTCAAAATAGTGTGTGTGACATAAGTTGTGTGTTTTAACGAGATCTACATTTTTTGTGTGTGTAGCAAAATTTTGTCTATCTCTTACAGTTTACCAATTGTGCAAAAGTAATTTAGGATGAAGAGGACTCTTGTGGACATTTTCAGAAAATTCATGATATACATTTCATTTAACATAAAAAGATCTTAACATATTGTATTTTAATCAAAATCGTTAGAGCCATTTTTGAGAAAATCAAACTTTTTTAAAAATGTTCCATGTAAAACGTAGTCTGGTGGAATGATTTTCTTGAAAATCTTCTTATTGCATCCTTGGAAGATACTAAACTCAAATATCAATTTTCGTATTTATCTAACTTTTCGTTTCTGAGTTATGCTGTTCACAGACAGAAAGACGCACAGACGGACATGTTTCCAAAAATGTTTCATTTGGATTCAAGACACCTCAAAACGTATATTTCTGGTGAAATCTCGGTATCCAATTTTTGGATGGAATACAATACTTCCCCCACTTACTATACGTAGTAGAGAAAGTAAAAGGTAGCCAATATCATCGAGTTTTTCACTTGTTTTAGACACATTAACAAATTATAAATTTGTAAATAGTTCTCTTAACTATTACCTATGGTTGAGAGCTTAGTGAATTATATGGAGGATATGTATCACCACATGGGTCAGATACTAAGGTGTTTTAGAAAACCTCCTTCCGTTTTCAAAACAGGCACTTTGACCGCAGAAAAATGCCTGGTATATACATTTCCAAAAACGATTTGTCAAACATTTCATTCTGCGTGTTCCCGTTTTAACATAGCATTAATGTTGAGCGTTTATTTTATACGACTACGCGATCGGAAAAATATGCATAACAATGGAAATACCTTTGGCAGTTATTTAAGTTTCTAGTAACCTTTGCCTTCTATTAGGCATAGTTCTTGCAGTGGTCCATTAATTTTCAAATTTCATTCGTAAAGGGAACGTATGCTGCAGATTCAGGTTAAATTCACCATTTACCAGTAAAATTTAATTGTACAGACTTGTTAAGTTTCCAGATTTCTAATTTTGATTAGCGCATTAAATGGGTTTTGTGTTTTAACCTTTCAACCAAAGTTTATAAATAAAGAACACCAAATAACCGCAATTTTAACAGGAACCGTAATCAAGTGTAATAACAATATTGCCGTTTATAAACATTATTCCCCTCTCGATTCTGACAGTACTTCATTATCAGTATTCAAGGTCCAGGTAGGAGATCTGTTTTAGTTTCAGCATTTCTATAGCCTTTCGTGTGTAATATTTATATCTGTAGTCTATTTTCCAGCGTGTATTTTCAATTATTTTTATAGTCCTCTGTGTTACATATTACTGAAATAATATATAAATCTGGCCAAAAAACATCAATAATCGTTCGTATTGTCCTCTAAAATCTGGCTAAGTTTAATAATTTCATTTCAGAGGAGAGAATTTGGTTAAAATCTGCCTTGTCAATACCCAAGTTTCTTAACCACAAAGCAAAACTTGAATTGTGTTATTTAATAAGATTTTAATTGTTTCTTGTAATCTTTCCTTCTATAAAACGTTTCTGATTATATCGTACCACAAAATGCTTGATATGTTTTACTTTATAAGCACTATTAATCCCAAATATTAAAATTAATAAACCTTTTCTATAATGTGATTATTTTTCAAAACTTTAATTACATTTAGTTCATACTGGTAATTTTCCTTTCGAGTCCATTATCTTTTTTATTTTTTTAACAAAATAATGATGCCATATAGTTTTCCAATTTCCCGCAGCTTATATACCGCTTTCAGTAATTAGCTTTTAATATTTTTACTAATTACTTGACCATCAGTAAATAATTATGTGTTTAAATGCGTTCATGATTTGGTGACAATTTCTTTGCTTAAAACAAATTTTCATTCCTTTATCAGAGCGTCAGCGCATATATTGTCACTTATTATCTGACTCCACTATCCTTCTAATAACATGATATTCTAGTCTAAATGTGTTATTTTCTTTATGGGTTACTTATGTTAGCAAGCAAGTCAGTTTAACTATATCAATAAAGCACATGCAGAGCATATTTCCTTTTGCCATACTCATATGTTAGTGAAATAGCTTAGATATTCTGGTTCTATTTCACAGAAAACTGCAAGTTACACGTGTCACCTTACATAGGAACCTGGTGTTGACCATTATAGTGAGGAATATATTTTCCATAGCCGTCAAGAAGGCCGTTATACTCAGTAGTCTTGGAGTCAGCAGTGAGGTAAGTATAAATATTTTGTTTTTTCTGATATTAAGGAAGATTCTATTATTTAGGAGATGGTAAAGAATAAACAACAATAACATTCCGCCTGCTCTTAATGAGTTATATTAGGAAACAACTGTTAGGTGATCACAGAGGTCATGAGATTCCTAACCGTTTCATCGCCCGAAGATTTGCCTCTCTTCCCTACATTAAGCCATATAGCAGGATATAATCGAAATATTACCACAAACAGTGTGCTATAGTCTAACCAACAGATTGGATGATAATATAATCGATTAGGGGTGAGGCATGGTCAATGCGATGAGTGTTCACACCTTAATATTGGGGTTATAAATGCCATTTTTGGGAAACATATCATGCAAACTACTGACAAAGGCTCAAGCTAGAAATACATCCTCTCTACAACCAGCGGCTGGTAGTACACTGGCTTCCATTTATGCCATCCCCGCAGCTTTGAGAGGCACTCTACTGACCTTCACAGATGAGAATGTATAGCAAGGAGAAGGGACGTGTATCTGTTTACATTTTCGTGCATGCAATGGGTCCTGTTTTACTGCACAATTCTAGATTATTCACATATAACTATACAACTTTGAGCAATAGCTTTACCCATCATCACTCACATATAATAACCATGTTTAAATATATAACTAAATAAAACTCTGTTTTGCACAATATCTCCATGAATAAATGTTTTAGTGATAACAATGTAAAACTGAAATACATACTTTTTACTTTCAAATTGGGCACATTTACTAAACCTTATTTTAATAGGCTGTCCAATCTGCATTCTTGTCCATACCTGATTTAGCCACCTATACCCCCGCCGTTGAATCTTTGCACTCGAAAGTTCGTGTGGCTTCGCGTAAGGTTGGCTGTATTGTGGTTGCGACGTTGCAAGAGTGGTTAGTAAACAAAAGCAGCTTATTGTTTTTCTATCAAGTATAAGCGGCATACAAAAAGTGTACGTAAGTAGCGAACGTCATTGAATAATAACTTTTTCGTAATATTGTTATTGTTAACTGAAAATAACTCAGCATAAACATTGCAACGTATGTAGAATAAATTAGCACTTTTGGCAATATGGAAACAAAATAATGCGAACGCGCCTGTTACAATGAGGAGAAATAAAACAAACTATAAGTGCGATAACAAAGTTATTTTCACTCATGTTTCGTTCCAGATGGTTCAGAAATGTTGCCTCTTTCTATTGGAGTTTCACTCCCTTGTAAACAACAGTTCTCTTGATTAGTTCAAGAGCTGCTGCAGTTCGTTGTACGGTTTTATCAGCAGCAATAGAGAGATACCCATGAATCTTCACGTCCTCCTTGACAGTTCCAATGCCTGACTACTAAGTGGCACACCTCGACACAAAGGATTTTCATTTCGTGAATCATCACTCGTGATCGGCGTCGTTTTTGAGACATTGTCGAACTTCAAATCTTATATAAATAATATGAATTATACATAAACGAACACCAACAATAACCACAAATATAAATAACGATGAACAATATTAGCTGCAAAGAACAACATGGTTGGAAATAGCTACATCCGACAACAGAGCCGCTGCCAGTTCCGCTTTCGCTTTGTCATAGACCACCCGAAATGTTGCCTTGTGATTGGTTTAGGAAGTCTAGCGGTCAAAGCTTTTTCATCTGTTTTATGCGAGTGTTCCATCTTAATCGCTAGCTGCCAAGTGCAACGTTTCAACGGCGGGGATATATCACTGAATCAATCATCGCCCTCTGGGAACACTGTCATGAAATGCGGGAACATGTGTGTTTAGAGTCAGAGTTCTTCCAACACCTAAGCAACTAGGTGACTAAATCAGAGATTGTACAGACTATTAAAATAATGTGTAGTAAATGTGTCTTCTTTGAAAGTAAAAAGTATAATTTTTACAATGTATTGTCAATAAAAATACTTTTTCATAGAGAAATTGTACAAAACAGTGTTTTATTTAGTTGTATATTTGGATTGGTCACATGATTCCAATAATGCCAAGTAAACCTGCCTTCTTTCAGAGTAAAAAGTATAATATATTTCAGTTTTACATTATGTTGTCATTATAAATATTTTTTTCGTGGAGATATTGTGCAAAACATAGTTTTATTTAGTTATATATTATTTTAACATAGTTATTATAAGTTATGAAGATAAAGCTATTGCTCCAAGTTATATATTCATATGTAATAATCTAGAACTGTTCATGCAAAACAGGGCTCCACTACATGCGCGAAAAGGTAAAGGTAAATAGACACAAGCCCCTTCTCTACTATACATACTTACCTGCGAAGGCCAGTAGAATACCTCCCAAAGCTATGGGGACAGCGTAAATGGAGTCCAGTGTATGTCAATGTGCATATCCGGGAGGACATGTGATTCTGGTGAGTTGTATATATTTAAATTGCCAATAATCGACCAATATTCGGTTCGACATTGAAAAACGGACAGGATCAGCGTTGCCATTTTAAAATCAGAGGGAAGCAATTCTTATGCCAGTAAGCTGAAGCCCATCATTGACTAATGCAGCCTCATTAGCAAACTCGAAGCTGTTTTTCTCTTTCTAAGCACAGGGATTGTTTTGAAATTAATTGAGTTTTTCCCTCAATTCTGCGCCCCTCATTTAAAAATCTGATGTGTTACACTCACATGACTTTCTCTACTCTTGTACAAACTATTTTTACAAAGCTTATTCTCCATCTACTTCATGTTAATCGAGATAAACATTTGCAGACTCTATCTTATTGCTAATTTTCTTGTAGATGTAAGGGGAAAATATATGTTCACAAGGACAATATAGAAATACAGTAGCCTTTAAGCATAGACATTACTCTTAATAGCTGGTTGCTAGGTGCAGCACCATTCCCTTTTCCACAGATTAATACTCTTTGCATATCGAAGACAAAAAAAATGAATAACCAATTACCATTTGAGAAAATAAGTATTGAAAAATTTAAGGGAATAACAAGCAATATATCGAAAATGGTTCAGTCAACAAAAAAATGTATACGACATAAATTGTGTATTTTAACGCGATCTACATTTTTTGTGTAGTAAAATTTTGTCTATCTCTTATGATTCACCAGTTATGCAAAAGTCGTTCACAGTGAAGAATACTTTTCCCAGAAAATTCAAGATATACATCTCATTTGTCATAAAATATCTTAAACAAATGATATTTTAATCAAAATCGTTAGAGCCATTTTTGAGAAAATTAAAATTTTAGAAAAATGTTCCATGTAAAGGGTAATCTGGGGTGGGGGATTTTCTTGAAAACTTTCGTGTCGCATCTCTAGAAGATACTGAACCTAAATACCAAGTTTGGTGTTTATCCGACTGTTCGTTCCTGAGTTATGCTGTTCATAGACACACAGACAGACACACACACACGGACATGTTTCCAAAAATGCTTTTTTTTTATTCAGGGATCTCAAAACATATATTTCCGGTGAAATCTCGGTATCGAATTTTTGGGTGGAATACAATACTTCCCCTACTTACTATAAGTAGTAGAGAAAGTAAAAAGTGATCTGTTAATCCTGCTTATTTGTAATACGTAAGTCTCACATAAACATAACTTGCAAAGCATTTTTGTTTTCAAGAACTTTATTAGCTTACTGGAAATTTTCACATTATCAAGGTACGAAACCTTTACGTAATCATCGTCGCTTTTATATGCTTTTGCTGTGATATTTTTATCCTTAATAGTAGTTCAGCGTTGTTAGTAAAATGACAACCAAGGAGTGTATGCTTCATGGTAATAATCTGAAGGTACCAAGTCCGGCCTGAAGTAGAGAACGAAGCAACCTTTGTCGCCCTGCGTGCAACAAAAAATTTTCACCTTCGTTATGGATTGTTCCATAAGTTGTGAT
The DNA here is from genome assembly GCA_030765065.1 of Deroplatys truncata. NCBI lineage: Eukaryota > Metazoa > Arthropoda > Insecta > Mantodea > Mantidae > Deroplatys > Deroplatys truncata. Next base: position 94,141,251 of record CM060979.1, read on the forward strand.
AGTCTCTGCGTTCATCGGAGTGTTTTCGAGATTCGTAAGAACTAATTTTCTTCATGGTGAAGACTGCAGCTAGTCCATGCATTGTAATAGATGAACTTTAATGTGAATATTGCTTGCTGTAACTGTAGTCGCTGGGTTCTACCTATGATGCGTGTTTCTTCTGCCCGGGAGTGTTTCGCCCTTATTTTGACCATTCTGATGTCAACGGTATTGCTACCGTCCACACTGCTAGGAGTTCAAATTGGAATAATTTCTGCCACTCTAAGAAATTATTATTAACGATTCTCTATTTTATATGGTTATTTAATACACTCGCCGTTTTGAAACGCAACTGCGCAACATTCATGCGATGTATTCCATTGATGCTTGGTAAGATGAAGCTGGAGGCGTTTGCTGACCTACTTCACAAAACCAGACGAAATTGCTAGCTTTGAAAGTAAAACGTAAGAAGCATTACTTTCGTATCGCTACACAATAGCCCAAAGACCGTGAAAATATAACCAAAATCTGTCTCCTACAAGTTAAACTCATCGACGGCAATTATTTAAGACAGAAATAAGAAAAAGTCCTAGAATAATGATCTTTTTATTTATATTTGATACACATTCATTCAGCATCATCTAACGTTTGGGACTTCAGTACCACTTTCAGGAGACTAAGAACAGATCCAGATAATGTTCTTTTTTATGTTTCTGGGGCATTGACTCTCTGAGGATGAAAATCTTTGGGTCATTCGAGACCAGCAGCCGTAAAAGCACATCTCTGTTAGCGCCCTCTTGAGCACTCCTTTCACCTCTTGGACATCGGAAGTTATTTTATGGGTACTTTCGAAAAAAAGGAGCAAATTTCGGCGATACTAAAAGACAAATAGTTTAACTGCTTTTGGAGAAAGAAATCTTAGTAACATCCTACTTCCATGTAATTATTTAATCTTACTGAACAGTAAATTAAAATCACAACAATGCAGGGTATATAAACAACAAAGTACATATTGAATGTTGAGTCTTAGATGAAAATTTTAAGACTAACCTGGTAGGTCGGAATACTCCAGTTCATTGACTTTTGAACCGTGCACTCAGTAATCACAGGGTTTTATTTGCAGGTTTTAACCGGATTTTCAGGGTCCCGACATGGAGTCGACGTGTGAGGCATAAAAAGCATTCTTCTGTCGATGGTTCGTCCACACACCTTAGCTCCTAGAACGAACTGTAAACGTTCGTCAATATTTTTCAACACACTGAGCCCTTCCCTCTGATAGCAGAGAACTTGAAAGAGAGATCTCAGTACTATTTTTAGTTTTCTTTAAACCAGCGTAGACGCGATGTATCATGCGTTCATCGTTCTCTAAATTCTGAATTCAAGAAACTACTGGACGCAACAGGTCTATCAAACCATGAACATTCTTCAAAATTGTGTCAACAAGGAGATACGCTCTCAAATCCTTGTGAAGCACACTAGAGGCCCCTTTATTCACTACAAGTCTTTGCAGTGTCACCTTAAAAGCAACCATATTTCCAAACAAAATAGGTAGCTTCTCCACCTTGTTTTGCAGGCAATATTAATGATGTATTGCAATTTCTTCTTGATGTGCTGCTGTTCATGTCAAATGTTGTTTCTAAATAGTTTTTCTTCAAACAAATTTTCCAATTACAGCAGTTTCGAAATATTTCAAAATTATTTCCAGATTTCATTTAAATTTAGTAGTTCCAAATTCACAATAAGAAACTCTACAACTCTTGCATGTAAACTAATTACATTTTTTCACGCAAACAGTAATCTGTTTTCAAAAGTACGTTAACTTTCAGATTACCCACGAATTTACTTACTTAAAAAGTTCGATGCTTTAAAACTGAATAGTGCGACGGTAAATGTTATATTTATTTAACATTTATTATAGCACCACGTTTGGAAACCAATATGCTGCTTTACGTAATGTTGTTTACATCACGTGTGTTGAAGCCTTCTTGTGACGTCCTTCTTTGTTTGGTTCGTAGCTCCCTCTGACGTTAGCAATTTGTATTAATTAGTTTCTGAAAGAATTTAAGGTTATGTATATTGTCCTCCGGCTAGCTATCATCTTATCTTGGTAGAACTTGTATCTCTTGCAGGGTGTGAATCGGAAAGGAATCTTTTATCCAGAAATTATACTGACGAAGAAATTGGTTTTATAACTTTTATTGCTGAACACATTCACAAACACTTTTACAAATTAATCTGGATACTCGCCAAACTGAAACTGTTTTTAATAACTTCTTACTTATCACTTTTAACTTGCATACTTCAACTTTGTGTAGAATTAACTTTATAATAATTTAGATTCTCGTAATTCTGCTGCGCGTAACTTGGCGAAATAAATGAACTGAGAGACCGACGTGGAGAGTACTGAGAATTTTGTAGAACTGGGGAGAACGCTCCCTTGAACCTGGCTTATTTATAGGCCTGCCTCAAGATACGCCTAAAGATTATAAATGAACTGCTATTGGCTAATAAAACGCGCCAACATTAGCGTCTATTTTAATATCCAATGAAAACCACTAATACATATTTCTTTTAGGGAACATTCTAGAAGCTTTTACCGAAAAGGCGCGAAACATTACGTAACTTCCTGGTTCCCGGCAATGACAAACAACTCACCCCCTTGCTGCATTATTGCGTTATTATTGACAGTTTCAGTAAAGCCGTATATTATTATTTACCAATAATAATTACAATTAATAAACCTCTGAAATCAATGTCACATAAAAATACATATTCATATTACTATCATTAATTACATCTGAGTAATTTGTGATACAAATTACCGCATCATATGCCCCACTAGAAACATAATTATAAATATTTATAACTTGTTTAGAAATTTTAAAATTGTGTTTTTAGTCTCCTAAATCTTGGAACACACACTATCACTTTCACTTTACACTTCACACGCATTTAACACACGATATGTTTTATCTCGCCACTACTTACTGGCTCTGGTTTAATTAATTTAGATATTCATCTGACATCACAATTTTTTTTATAGCAAATACTTTACCCTAAATTATTTGATTAGTATTACAAAAAAATGGTTTACTTTCTTATATTGTTACCAAAAATTTATCAATTCAAGAATTTTTTTGTAATTATTATACATATTTACCAAAATATTCACCCATTACATAAATATTTACATCTCTTAAATCTAGGCACTGTTTCACATGTTCTATTTAGTGCATAAATATTTGTTTTTTTTGTTTTTGTTTTTTTAATTATTTTGACCCATTTTTGTTATTTTGTACTTTATTTTAACAATACTCTTGTAATAGTATTTATGTACTTTACTTCAATATAACATCATGCTTTATTTCACATGTTCAGTTACTAATAAAATGTTATTTTCCTCTCAAACAGTTAGTCATGACCACAATTTATTTCTCTATTCACATGACGTACATTTTTATTTAACCCTCTTACGTTCCAATACATTGCTCTGCATTTCGCCTTTAACTATCCAGCATTTACTATTTATCATCATTGTCTTTTATTTCACCATGATCTTCATGGTTGTATGGTTTAAGCATCTCAATATGGAACTTTCCAATGCTTTTTCGAGTTGTTGGATTACATAACTCATAGGTGTTAGTTCCATACACTTCAACAACTTCATATGGTCCATGGTATTTGAGAAACATTCGCCAATAAAGTTTATTTTCTTTATCCGATAATTTCTTGGTTTTAACCAAAACTAAATCTCCTATTTTGATCCTCCATTCCTTTCTCTTCTTTTCTTCATGTTTAATTTTTCTTTTTATGGCTTTTTTCTTCATCCTCTCGAATGCTTTTCGGAACATTTCTTCTTCTGTTGGTGGTATCGAATGCGCATCTGGAATGGCTTCTGGAATTTTTTTACACATTGTATTAATCTTCTTTCCCAACTTAAGTTCACATGGTTTGTATCCTGTCACATTGTTTATGGTTTCATTTAGTAGGTTCTGAACAAAGTTCACGTATCCATACCATTGGGTGTGTTTTCGATGACATAACACCCTTAAATAATTTGAAATTTCCTTAATTTCCCTCTCCACTGGGTTGGAGTTCGGTCTGTATCTTGACGAAAAATATTGTTTAATGCCATTTTCTTTCAGTCCATCCATAAATTGTTTTCCTGTGAAGTACGAAGCATTATCGCTCAATACAGATTGAATAGGTCCTTCTTCTATCACATATGACTTAAGTAGTCTATTCAAACATGCTAAACTTGTAGGTTTTCTCAAAGGGTAAATTCTTACATATTTGCTGAATATATCATAACAGACAAATATATATTTATTTCCAAATTGACTTGGAGGCATCGGACCATGAATATCAATACTAATTACACATCTCGGCTTATCCCTTATAACCGAATTAGTTTCAAATGCATATGCTGCATTTATTTGCTTTGCCTTCTGACACAGGTTGCAGCACGATATAAATTTCCGAACTTTTTGACGCAATTTGGATATGTATAAATTCTCTAAAATCATAGAAGTTGTTCGGTCCGTCCCTGAGTGTGCTAACCCTTCATGAAAATTCTTAATTAGTTCCTTTTCCATGCTTTTCGGAACAATTACCTTCCAACTAGGCATTTCTTTTCCATGCTTTTTGTATAATGTCCCATCTCGAATTGCTATAATTTCTTTCTTTGCCTCCTCAATCAATGGTGCATTTTCTTTAAGTTCAAATAATTTTGCATCCTCATTTTGAATTTCCCCCATATTTTTCAATTTTCTAATCATTTCTTTGCTTAAAGGAATTTCAATTGTCAATATTTTGACTTCATTTCTAGGCCTTTCAATATTTTCGGGAATTTGTGGGTTGTAGTTCAATCTTGACAGCAAATCACTGAAGGTATTATTTTTGCCAGGAATGTGGATAATCTCAATATCGAATGCAGATATTGCATGAATATATCTAGCAAGTTTTCCACTACATAATCCAGAAAATTTATTTCCTTGACACAAAATTTTGATTTTAGTATGTTCACAGTCATACCATGTTGTTGTAGTTTATTTAACACATAATGGACATTATTCATGTGTTCTTCAAATGTTGGACTAATGATTAGGAAATCGTCAATATACTTTATTAAAAAGTCATCTGCAGAATTTCCAAAGATACTGTGAATGGCTCTCAAAAATCCACTTCCTGAGTTTTTTAAACCAAAAGGATTTACACAAAAGCGATACTGGATCCCTGAGTACTGAAATGAAGTGTAATCACGCACTTGCGGATCTAATTCCACTTGCCAATATGATGCAGTGAGGTCGATAGATGTCAAAAATCTCCCTCTTGAAAGTTTTGTAATTAGTTGTTCAATTCCCTCACTTTGAAAATGATCTGGTTTCATATACTTGTTGACATATCTACCGTCTAAAGTTAATCTCAAACTACCATCTCGTTTAATACTCCAGCAGATTGAATTTATGTATTGAGAATTACTTTGCTCAATAATCCCATTTTCTAACATGCTATTTATTAATTGTCTAGCTTTGTCTCGAAGACTTATAGGTAAATTGTCATACTTGTGCCTATATGGTGGTACGTCTTCTACTTGAAATGTATGCTGATATATATTACATCTGCCTGGGATATTACTAAATACTGAACTATTGTTCATCAAAACATCATGAAGGATTTGTTTTTGCATTATCGTAAGATTATAAGCTTCTTCACACTTGTGTATTATTTCCTCATTTCTCTTCTCCTTCCAGCTGTTGTCTGTTTCGCTCACATGGTCGTCTTCTGTTTGGATTGTAAATTCCTCTACTTTCTCTGGCATTTCTGATAGCTGTTGAAAATATGGCGTGGTATTCCCTTCATATTCTGTGACTACCTGCTTTATCTGACTATTTCTATCAGTTTCTGTTATTTGCACAAAAAATTCTTGGTCACAAAGATTTTTCTCATCCTTTGTCATCTCGGTTACAGAAACTTTTTCTTTTATAAATGGTACCCTTATTTCTCTATCTTCTTTTGTTATTTTTAACTCTTCATGTTTAAAATCTATACATGCTTCATATTCATGGAGGAAGTCACATCCTATAATTATGTCACAAATCAGATGGTTTACAATTAGAAACATAACCTCAAAATTCTCTCCGCCAATAAGTATGCTAAGTAGAGCTTGTGTTTTTATGACCTGTGTAGTTCTTCCGATTGCAACACGACAAACTAAATTACTAGTGGGAAGAGCCATAATTTTGTTACCTTCATTAATCAAATTTATGTAAAATTTCTGTGAGCAAATTGAAGCTGATGAACCAGAATCTATAGTTGCAATGATTTCTTTCTTCGCAATTTCCATTCTAACATGAGGTGACTCAAAATTTTCTCCCTTATCTTTTGTTGCTGTAATCTTATTACAGGGTGTATGTGTAGGCGTATGATTTGTATTAGTAATGGATACTGAATTATTAAAGACGTCCTGAGAACCTACTGCACAGGAGTCTGTTAACAGTTTTCCTGGTTATTTCCATGTTCACGTACGGGACTGCCATTCCTAACAGGCGCTAAATCTATCTCCGTGTCGCTACCATTGTTTTGAGTTCCCCTTCCTCGAGTTCGAAATCCTCGATTTTTGACATTTTGTCCCCTTGGCACGTAATTTTCTTGCCGTTCCTCAGATCTTTCTCGGTTATTATTTTCCCTCCAGTGAGTGAAATTTCCCCTCTGTCTAGTGTACCTCCTTCCATAATTTTGCCCTCTTTCAGGCAATCTTTCTGTCCTGACATAATTTATTTGTTCCTGCCGTCCTGGTCTCCTATCTATCCTTGATCTTTCAAATTGTGGAACATATGATTGATACCGTTGTCTGGTATTAATTTCATGATGTCTGTCTTGTCCTCTTATTCGTTGATAACTACCTTGGTAATTTCTTCTATCTCGTACATCTAAAAATCTATGTTCCCACTCCCGAGACATATCTTCTTCCTGTTGTTCCAAAGCTGTTATTAATTCTGTCATCTCATAGATGTTCCGTGGTTTTGCAATTAATAAGTAATTTTGTATCCTTATAGGATAATGCCTTGCGAGCAAACTTACAAAATCTTCCTCACTGATTGGAGGTGACAAGTTTCTAACCTGACTTGCATGTTTTAGTAAGTAATCAGTCATCGATATTCCCTCTCGTGGATTAAATTGACCATGACTAAGCATTGCTCGTATTCTTTGCTGTACCGTAACATTCCAAAATCTGTTCATGAATAACCTCTTAAAGGATTCATATGAAATTTCACCCCCTGATACCATTTGTAACCAATCTAAGGTTTTCTGGTCCAAACATCTTTTGACAACTATCATTTTCAATGCTTCAGGTATCTTTTTAATTTGAAAATACTCTGATAATTCTGCAATGAACTGTACTGGACTGGAGTTTTCATTAAATTTTGGAAGTGGAAAATCACTTAAAATATGATTGTAATTTTGCAAATTCCCTATTCCCATATTTAAATTCTCTAGTGTAACTTGTGCACTCTGAGTTTCAGCATTAGCTATAGATGAAGCTGCCGCATCACTCACATTATTTGTCATACCTGAGGAACTACCTCTATCATTATTTTGTACATCTGACACATGTACATTACATATATTTGCCCTTGAATTCAATTCTAATCTATTTACAGTACCCTGCAGATTTTCTATTGTCTGTTCCAATTTTTTATTATTCTCATTTTGAACAGTTTGGTGTTTGTTAATTTCAGAAGTTAGCTTTTGATTCAAATCTTTAGACAAATCTTTAACTTCATCAGACAATTTATTTCTCTGTTTTTCTGACTCCTTCTGAATTTCAGATATTTCCCCTCTGAAATTAACTTGCACCTGTATTAAATCTGCATTTGTAGCCTCCATCATCTCTTTTAACTCACTTGAAATGCTACTCATTCGGCTACCTAGCTCTGTACATTTTACATTAACATGCTCTATTTTATTATTAACCTCACTTTTTTGGTTAGATATTTCCCTGCTCATGTCTAACATTTTCTTTGAAACTTCACCTATTTCATTTGTTATCATTTCTTGATTTTCATTTTTCATTTTAATCAAACTACTATCTAGCTCCATGAATTTCTTTTCAATCTCTTCCCTGTTTTGTTCTAAGCTTTTACCAATATCTTCCCTCAATTTCCTATTATTCTTTTGCATATCTTCCCTTAATTGATCTGTAATACTCTTACTAATATCTTCCCTATTTTGATCTATTTTCTTACTAAGATCTTCCCTTAATAATTTCTTATTCTGATCTAACTTCTTATCAATATCTTCCCTTAATTCTTCCCTCAATTCTCTATTCATATTTCTCAGCATTTCCATCATCAGACTAGCATCAAATTTTACATTTCCTGCTATTCTATTCTCACTTTCTGCACTAACATTTTCATCTTCAAATCCTAAAAAATCTGGGCTATTTTCTGTAACTTGTATTGGATCAGAGCTAACTGTTACACTATCTCCCTCCATAATTATTTCTTCTGTATTACTAGCAGCCATTGTTTTTATTATCCTACCACTCCTAAGGAACATTTATTTACCTTTTTAATGCTGTATGTTGCTGTTACTTTAATGTCCAGCGTTCTGCCCCATTCTCCTAGATTTGTATGTCGCTTCTGCGTTGTGTTGTGATGAATCTACGTCGTCTCGATGTTTTTATAGTTGAATTCCTTGTTGCCTCGTAATCTCGGAATTACGATGTCCAATCATCCATGTAGTCTGTCGTTCCTTTTGTTTCTGGAATCTGCGTCTTGTAGATCATTTCACCGCTGCATTCCTGGTTACTCTGCTTCATTCCTGGTCATCGTTTTCCTTTCCTGGTCACTTCGCCCCACGTCCTGGGTGCCAATTATGCGACGGTATTAATGTTGTAGATCATTAATTGTAGCTCCGCGTTTGGAAGCCAATATGCAACGGTTGCTGCTTTACGTAATGTTGTTTACATCACGTGTGTTGAAGCCTTCTTGTGACGTCCTTCTTTGTTTGGTTCGTAGCTCCCTCTGACGTTAGCAATTTGTATTAATTAGTTTCTGAAAGAATTTAAGGTTATGTATATTGTCCTCCGGCTAGCTATCATCTTATCTTGGTAGAACTTGTATCTCTTGCAGGGTGTGAATCGGAAAGGAATCTTTTATCCAGAAATTATACTGACGAAGAAATTGGTTTTATAACTTTTATTGCTGAACACATTCACAAACACTTTTACAAATTAATCTGGATACTCGCCAAACTGAAACTGTTTTTAATAACTTCTTACTTATCACTTTTAACTTGCATACTTCAACTTTGTGTAGAATTAACTTTATAATAATTTAGATTCTCGTAATTCTGCTGCGCGTAACTTGGCGAAATAAATGAACTGAGAGACCGACGTGGAGAGTACTGAGAATTTTGTAGAACTGGGGAGAACGCTCCCTTGAACCTGGCTTATTTATAGGCCTGCCTCAAGATACGCCTAAAGATTATAAATGAACTGCTATTGGCTAATAAAACGCGCCAACATTAGCGTCTATTTTAATATCCAATGAAAACCACTAATACATATTTCTTTTAGGGAACATTCTAGAAGCTTTTACCGAAAAGGCGCGAAACATTACGTAACTTCCTGGTTCCCGGCAATGACAAACAACTCACCCCCTTGCTGCATTATTGCGTTATTATTGACAGTTTCAGTAAAGCCGTATATTATTATTTACCAATAATAATTACAATTAATAAACCTCTGAAATCAATGTCACATAAAAATACATATTCATATTACTATCATTAATTACATCTGAGTAATTTGTGATACAAATTACCGTATCAATAGATTTTTGAAGATTTTTGGCGTCACGTGTGAATGGTCATAGTATATTCCTCTAGAACACTGTTCCCTAATGAAGAAATTTCTTCAGAAGTGTGAACCAAATATGACAACTTGTCTGAATGCAATCTCAAAAAGTTTTATCCACGTCATACTTCCAGAAAAGCTTGAAGTATGATCTAATGTGAGGTTAAATCATCTGCCTGCTAACCAATTACCAAACTATGGTCCGAGCTGCAGAGAAAATTGATAGCTTCTTAAGGGAAGATCTAAATCTGTTTTAGATGACGTGTGAGCCTAATTTTATACATTTTAAAACTCGCCCCTTTGGCGATACATTTAACTACTGAGATAGGAGTATTTATTAGTTCCACGTATGAATGCCAATTTGAGAAAATGTTTTCTTATATTATTTATTAGCACCACGCTTTGGGCGTCAATTTGAGGTAGTTTGTATTGATGGAGTTGTATCGTATTTCAACTGTTGGGGAACCGAACTTGTAGTAGTTGCAACAGCATGTATAGTAAACAGTTTCCGGTAGCCTTCGCCCCAAATGTATTTTTACTGTTTCTTTAAATATTATATTTATGTTTGCCTCGGCTGCGTCAGTATTTGTTAGAGACACGTTTCTCTTGGCAGGGTTGTGATAAGACTAAGAATGTAGGTTTACACAGATTATAAATTTTACTTCACTCCTTTTATTAATACTTGATACGATTTAAATAACACTTCACTGATATAGAGAGCTGTGAGATTCTTTAATTAATTAATTGCACTTTTTAACACGTAAACTTATTTTTCGTCTCACACGAATACATATTATATTTCTTGAGGACGCACAAGCAACGTATCCAGTTATGAGCACTGTCTGCAGGCAACTGAATTAATTTCAACCGTCTAAACTTTTAAAATTTCTGTATTTCAAGTCTCTGATTGGCTAGTCCTGCTCCAATAGAATACTTTCATTTAACTAAAGCTTTTTCTGGTTGTTGATTGGCTATTTTATAAACTGTCACTAAAATTACAGTATTGTTACTCCAATAATCAGAAGTAGTATTATTAAACTCTCAAACTCATTATTGCCTCAAGGTTACCTCATTGTTAGTAACTTTTAACTTATTATTCTCACAGCTCTTACATTATTAAATTACGTAATATATTCACATAACATTATTACACATGTATACAATAATATAAGCATATGCAATGACTGTTACATACATTTTACAAATTATTACACACACATTTAGGCGGGCTGTTATTGAATTTACATATTATATACTTAGACTGAAATTATTTAAGTGTTAAAAATACTGCCTCACTACATCATGATTTTTCCACTTTAAGCACAATTATATTTTAATTTTCGAACGAGAATGGTGTTCAGCTGACTCCTGTTCTGCAAATGAGCTCTTCTTCCGTTGCAAAGCCCATACCGAGGCCGTAATATTTCACATGGGGCAACCGAGGGATAAAATATAAACCCTATTCAATACATAAATATGTATGTTATACGAACGCACTGTTGTAATCTCCCTGCAGGATGGCAACGTGATGCTGCAGAATCCGACATGGTGCAGAGCCCTTTCATTTCTTGATCGGCTCTGTGGTAGTGCTGTCTACTCCTGCATGCTCTTGGAGGGAGTGTTCCTGCATCGCATCATCGCTGCAGCTTTTCGTGGAGAACCTGAAATGTGGCTGTATTACATCATCGCAGCAGGTAAGACTTGCTCAGAAAAACTCAGATTTAACTAATTCTAGATATCCTCCTACAGTTTGAGAGTAAACCAGTGTCATAAGCCAGAGCTCAGGGTAGGCCTTAGTTTCGTACAACCGATACGATCGCACCTGTCCCTGCGCAAACAATTTAATAATAATATAAATAATCTGATGTGTTACACTGACATGACTTTCTCTACCCTTGTACAAACTATTTTTACAAACGCTTATTCTCCATCTACTTCATGTTAATCGAGATAAAAATTTGCAGACTCTATCTTATTGCTAATTTTCTTGTAGATGTAAGGGGAATATATATTTACAAGGGCAATATAGAAATACAGTAGCCTTTAAGCACATACATATCTCTTAATAGCTGGTTGCTAGGTGCAGCACCATTCCCTTTCCCACAGATTAATACTCTTTGCATATCCAAGACAAAAAAATTAATAACGAATTCCCATTTGAGAAAATAAGTATTGAAAAATTTAAGGGAATAACAAGCAATATCTCGAAAATGGTTCACTCAACAAAAAAAATGTATATGACAAATTGTGTATTTTAACGCGATCTACATTTTTATTTAGTAAAATTTTGTCTATCTCTTATGGTTTACCAGTTATGCAAAAGTCGTTCACAATGAAGAATACTTTTGGAGACATTCCCAGGAAATTCAAGACATACATTTTATTTGTCATAAAAATATCTTAACATATGATATTTTAACCAAAATCGTTAGAACCATTTTTGAGAAAATTAAAATTTTCGAAAAATCTTCCATGTAAAGGGTAGTCTGGGGTGGCGGGATTTTCTTGAAAACCTTCGTGTCGCATCTCTGGAAGATACTGAACCTAAATACCAAGTTTGGTGTTTATCCGACTGTTCGTTTTTGAGTTATGCTGTTCACAGACACACAGACACACACACACACACACGGACATGTTTCCAAAAATGCTTTTTTTGGATTCAGGGGGTCTCAAAACATGTATTTCCGGTGAAATCTCGGTATCGAATTTTTGGGTGGAATGCAATACTTCCCCTACTTACTATACGTAGTAGAGAAAGTAAAAATACGACCTGAATTTTTTATCTTAGAGATGAAATGGAAAAAAATCTAATGTGCTGCACTCGCATGACTTTTTCTACTCTTGTACAACTATTTATACAAACGTTTATTCTCCATCCACTTCATGTTAATCGAGATAAATATTTGCAGTTACTACTTTATTGCTAATTTTCTTGTAGGTGCAAGGGGAATATGGTAGGCTTTAAGCGATAGTCATCTTTTAAGAGCTGGTTTCTATGTGGAGTATTCCGTTCTATTTGCATGTCCAGACATAAAAAAAAACGAGTAACGAATTCCTATTTGAGACAAGTATTGAAAAATTCAAACAAATAACAAGGAATATCTCCGAAGTGCTTCAATCGACAACAAATATGTATGCGACATAAATTGTGTGTTTTAACGAGATCTACATTTTTTGTGTATCTAGTAAAATTTTGTCTATCTCTTACGGTTTACCAGTTATGCAAAAGTCATTCAGAATGAACAGTACTTTTGGGGTCATTCCCATAAAATTCAAGATATTTTATTTGGCATGAAAATATCTTAAATATATATTTTAATAAAAATCGTTATTCATTTTTGAGAAAATCAAAATTTTGTAAAATTTTCCGTGTAAAGGGTAGTTTGGGATCTGGGGGATTTGCTTGAAAATCTTCGTGTCCATCCTTGAGAGATACTAAACTCAAACACCCAGTTTGGTATTTATCCGACTTTTCGTTTTTGAGTTATGCTGCTCACAGACAGGCACACGGACATGTTTCCAAAAATGCTTTATTTGGATTCAGGGCACCTAAGAACGTGTATTGCCAGTGAAATCTCGATATCGGATTTTTTAATGGAATGTAATACTTCCCTATTTACTATACGTAGCAGATAAAGAATGAAATGAGTTATTGTGGAAAGAACTTTTACTTTTAGTAGCAGTGTGGTATAGTAAAGTAGTCGTGGCGGATTTGTTGGGATTGTTGTGAGTTTAAACGTAATATGTATACTTAATGTTTTTCGTTTTCACAATTATTCATGCGTTGTGTGCATATTCTTGTATGTTACAATGAAGAATACGTTTTTCTATTTTTTTCTTTTTTTTAGGTATTGTAAAGTTTAAAATGCCGAGAGCGAAATGTCTCGTGTTACAGGGACAAATTTCGAAAATACGAATCAAAAAACCAAGAAAAAGTTAAATCATGAATAGATTTTGAACTCACAGAAAGATACTTTCGTGTTTCTTGAACCCAATTCTTCAGAAACTAAGAATGAAAGTGAAGGTTGACATCCATTACAGTAGTGACTTCTCATCTGATAGTTTAGGTGACCCACCTGCTATCCCACATTCAGGTAGTGAAAATGAAACGGTCATAGATCAGACACTTGGTCCAATACATTAACGTTCCCCATCATGGACAAAATTGTACAAAAAGGCTCTGCTAAAGTTATAAAATTTTTATTATCCTTTAAATGAGAAGGGTTTTATTTATCTTCTCAGTTTTACATAAGAACTTTACCCAATGGAGAGAAAATATACCCGAAATAGCTTGCGTATTCAAAATCTACGTTTTTTGTTTTTGTTGCAGAATTTAAGTGCACATAACATTTTAACTTATTTAATATAAAATTAGATAACAGTATAATGATTAATAGAATGAGTCTATCCTAAAAGGAACTGTGAAACTATCTCATCTTGAATTTTAATAAAATTTGAAAAAATCCCAATAATGAGTGGTTTGTTTTATTATTAACATTTATTAATTATCCTACCTATTAAGATTTCATGACCGAGCGCGATGACTCAGGCGGTAAAGTCTGTGGCCCGCATTCGGGAGGTCCCGGGGTCAAATCCGGTCGGCCGACCAATCTGCCTGAGGTTTTCGTGGATTTCCTCATTCGCCAAGGTAAATACCGGATATTTAATACCACGACCCAAAGTTCCACCTTAAGTCTAAAACAATAGTAAAATGAAAAATAAGTGGTAATAGCGAATGCTATGCCATCTATCTACAGACAATGTAAGTAGTTAGACTGGACGGTACCCAAACGCCATCTGCACGGCAGGAAGCAGAAGATCCGGCACGTGACGAAGCAAGATGGCATTTCCAGGGATGAGACCTAGAATGCTAACTGTCCACCTTTTTGTGTGAGAGCGGCGGTTACACTGGACCTAAAAGGTGTCCATCACATATCGTTCTAAGAGTTTATCCACCAACAGATCCATCGCGATATGACCGGGGAGTTAAAGCGACATAAAATAAAACAGAGTAAGTAAGATTTCATGAATTCTTTGCACACATCAATAAATTGGTGTTTTTATATATCGATAATCGTAGGAGCTCCGCGATGAATATTGAAGTTGGCGCATCAGCTATGGCCTGCTCTGCTGTAGTTCTCTTGGCGTTTTTTGTGACTGATTTTGTTAACGGAAGTCTAAGGACCACTTGTATGAGTAAAAGAGACAACAGGAGGTGGCAGAAATGAATGACTTCAATTAGTTGAGCAAACTTATGTTCTTCATGTGATGCGGCACCAATGAGAGCGAATGAACCAATCACTCGTCTATATGATGAATCAGAGAGCTAGTCAATGAAAGACAACTGATAAGATAAAGGTAACTCGTACAAGCTAATTGCCATCTAACATAACTGGAAACTGTCACTATTGCCCAAGCTCTTAAACCATTGGCGAGGGTAGTACACCCCAGCAGTACAGCAGTACACCCCATGTAATGAGTAATGTATCGGGACACTTCTAAGATCTGGCAAGCAAGCAAACCTTGTAAACCTGTGTTCAAAAATAGAAGAAATCACAAGTAAATCGACTGTACGTTACGTGAATAGGGCAGAGAGTCCATACCGTTAATAAATAAACTGTCAAGTACCTATAGATTTTTCAGATATAAATTAATGTAAATGTTGATTATTCAAGACAGAATATCCATAATAAATTCATAAAGTGCGCAATGACATGTTGTATAATTAAAACCTTCGTAGGTGTTACATTCACATGGTTTTCTTTACCCACTATAGTTCGTTTTATATCTTTTCAGGAATGTATTCATAGAATGATTTCATTACACATTTCGTTGTAGGTAAAAGAGCGTTACACAAAGCTGAAGCGGACCGCTGTATGCTGGCTTTGAAATTCCATGTATTTTGTATGCCATTATGAAAATAAATGAATGCTCTCTTAGCACTCCAAAGATGTAAAAGTGTTGGAAAATTCAAACCAATAGTAATGAATATCTTGGAAACGTTAATGCCACAAAAATACATGAATTGTACATTTTAAAGAGATCTACTTTTTGTCTGTTACAGTCTACAAGTAATACAAAATCAGTTCAGGATGTAGAGTATTTCATAGGCTATTCGTAGAAAATTCAACATATCCATTTTATTCAACTTACTGATATCTTAGAGATATGGTTTTCTCTCTCTATCTCTCCCTCTTTCTCTCTGTCTCGTTGCCTGTCCGGAGGATGTTGAACTTAAGCACCAAATTGGACATTTAACAGACTTTTTTTGTTCTTTTTTTAAACCGTTTACTCACACCTGTGCTGGAGTCGTTCTCTAAAAAGTTTTTCTTCTTTACTAGGGGTATCAAAACATATATTTCTGGTGAAATCTCGATATCGAAGTTTTTGGATAGATTACCTACTTACAATTAGAAACACTAGTGGTAGAAACACTAAAACATAGAAGAAACAATCTGATGCGATATATTCACATGACTTTCCCTACCTTGTGTCGTTTATTAGTCGGTATAAAAACTATTCTTACTAAACCTTATTTTTCTGTATGCTACATTTTAATCCAAATAAGTCTTTGCAGAAATAGCTAGATTACACATTTCGTTATAGATACAAAGGGAACAGTGATAGCCAAATGTTTAAGAACTGGACGCTATATGCTGGCCTTAAAATCCCATACTATTTCCATGCAATCGCAAAAAACAACTGAATGTCGACAGGACTTAAAAGTATGCCAAGAAATGAACTATTCGAACCTTTAATAACGGATATCTCAGAAGTGGCTTATGCCACAAAAAGTTTTTATTTGAAATGTGTGTGTTTTAAAGAGATCTAAATGTTTTGTGTAGTGCGTTTTCGTCTATCGCTTAATGTTTACCAGCTATACAAGATCATACAAAATTTCTTCCAAATAAAGTGGACTTCACGGCTATTCCCAGAAAATTCAAGATATACATTTTATTTGCAACTGAATATCTTTAATATATGGTATTTTAATCAAAATCGTTACAGCCAGTTTTTTAGAAAATCAAATTTCGAAAAATCTTCCATGTAAAGAGTAATCTGGGGTAGAGTGATTTTCCTAAAAATCTTCGTGTCCATCTTTGGAAGGTACTGAACCTAAGTACCAAATTTGGTATTTATCTGACTTTTCCTTTTTGAGTTATGCTGTTCGCAGACATACACACACGCGCAGACCTTTTGCTAAACAGTTATTTTTATTCAGGGGACCTCAAAACATATATTTACGGTGAAATCTCGATATCAAATATTTGGGTGGAAATCAATACTTCCCCTACGCAGTAGAGAAAGTAAAAATAGATCGCTATCGTTTATACAAAGAAAGTTGTTTTAGCGTAATATAATTGAGTGTTTTACTAATCATTACATATCCCATTATCCAGTTTATTTGTATGAAAATGATATCCTGGTATACCCTGTAAAATAACTGAAAAGAAATAAAACAAAGTAAAACCTTTTAGTGTTTTATGTATCATAAACAGGTTAGCATCAACTGGTAATTCAGATCTTTACACTGATTAAGTTTTAACATGCTCTTTAGAGCGTTACAGTTTATAATAGAATAGGCTTTTCTAACATTGTGGAAGATATATTTGTTACATATTTCGAAAAAACATTACATAACAAACAGTATGTAAAATATCTAATCTGTTACATAGTACTTTCTCTACTAACTAACGTTTATTACTTTCTCTCCTACGTATAGCAAGTAGGAGAAGTATTGTATTCCACCCAAAAATTCGATATCGAGATTTCACCGGAAATACATGTTTTGAGACCCCGACTCCAAAAAAAAGCATTTTTGGAAACATGTCCGTGTGTGTGTCTGTGAACAGCACAACTCAGAAACGAACAGTCGGATAAACACCAAACTTGGTATTTAGGTTCAGTATATTCCAGGGATGCGACACAAAGGTTTTCAAGAAAATCCCCCACCCCAGATTACCCTTTACATGGAACATTTTTCGAAAATTTTAATTTTCTCAAAAATGGCTCTAACGATTTTGATTACAATATCATATGTTTAAGATATTTTCATGACAAATGAAATGTATATCTCGAATTTTCTGGGAATGTCTCCAAAAGTATTCTTCATTGTGAACGACTTTTGCATAACTGGTAAACCATAAGAGATAGACAAAATTTTACTACACAAAAAATGTAGATCGCGTTAAAATACACAATTTATGTCATATGCGGTTTTTTTTTGTTGGGTGAACTATTTTCGAGATATAGCTTGTTATTCCCCTAAATTTTCCAATACTTATACTTTTCTCAAATTCGTTATTCATTTTTACTTTCTCTACTACGTATAGTAAGTAGGGGAAGTATTGTATTCCACCCAAAAATTCGATACCGAGATTTCACCGGAAATATAAGTTTTGAGACCCCCCTGAATCCAAAAAAAGCATTTTTGGAAACATGTCCGTGTGTGTGTGTGTGTGTGTGTGTGTGTGTCTGTCTGTCTGTCTGTCTGTGAACAGCATAAATCAGAAACGAACAGTCGGATAAACACCAAACTTGGTATTTAGGTTCAGTATCTTCCAGATATGCGACACGAAGGTTTTCAAGAAAATCCCCCACCCCAGATTACCCTTTACATGGAACATTTTTCGAAAATTTTAATTTTCTCAAAAATGGCTCTAATGATTTTGATTAAAATATCATATGTTTAAGATACATGTAATTAACATGAAGTAGATGGAGAATAAGCGTTTGTAAAAATAGTTTGTACAAGAGTAGAGAAAGTCATGTGAGTGTAACACATCAGTTTTTTTGTGTAGTGCGCTTTTCTCTCTCTTATGGTCTACTCCTTATACAAAATTATACAAAATATGGAGAGGACTTCACAGACTATTCCCAGAAAATTCAAGATATACATTTTATTTGTCCTGTAAATATGTTAAATATGTGGTATTTTAATGAAAATCGTTAGCCATTTGTAAGAATGTCAAAAATTCAATAACAAAATCGGTTTAAGGGGTAGTTTTGGGATGAGGGATTTTCTTTAAAATCTTCGTGTTTCAGCTGTGGATGATATTGAACTTTAATACCAAGTTTGGCATTTATCGAACTTTTCGTTTTTGAGTTAAGCTGTTCACGCGGACCTTTTTTCTAAAAATGTCTTAAAACATGTATTTGTGGTGAAATCTCGACATCGAATTATTGGGTGGAGTATAATACCTCCCCCTTACTGTTAGTACGTTGTAGCGAAAATAAAAATTTCAGAAGGTTTTGCCTATTACTGAACCGTATTGATAATGTAATTTAGCCTTGGTCAGGTAATTGTACTCGCCGATGTGTGAATTTCTAGTTGTATACCTTACGTCATATATGTAAGTTGCAAATGATATAGGTATAACTTTTCTGGTTCACTTGCATGCGGGTGTAATGAGTGTGTCTTAGAAAGATCCACCAATTGCTGTTTAATAAGTTGAGTTTCTTTCCAAATGTTCAATGAAGAAGCTTTTTAGACAGTAATTTTAAACGGAGAACCTCAGCACATTTCCTTAGAACTTTCTAAGCAGTTTCGAGATGAATGACAAACGTACAATAGAAAATATTACTCCCTGTTGAGCGTGAGAGTTTTCTGTTTAGAAAGCTCATGTACTTACTCTTCTGAAAGCACAGCACGTGTACGTACATCCGCCGTCTTTTACGAGGAAATAATTTCTTGCCACGCAAGAACCCGCTTAGTACATGTTTATAAACCGCTTTGGAGGCTTAGAATGTTATTCTATCCGAATTCCCAAACTGAAACTACGTTAACAAAATCGTAAGCAGGCTCCACTCAACATTCACGTTGAAAATTATGACTAGCGTGATGAGATGGTCATTGGTTAAGGACAGCAAGTTCGAAATATAGGGCATTGCAAGCCCAAATGCATTACATCTTTTCAAGCAATATAAGACAGTAAAACACTTTATGTACAGCTTGATTGGGAAAGAGGATATGCTGAATTTGTAGTCGACATTCGTCCATGAGTATCATTATTGAACAACGATTTCGTGTACCAATTTCGGTAGAATATAATAATGTCGTACATTCATTCCCGTAGCAAGCCTGGTGAATTTTGTCTTTTTGTCCGGTGTAACTAAATGTTGTGCCTACTTCGGCAAATTTCGGCCTAGTTCGGTTATTCTAGCTGTCGTAGCATGCTTGTTCGTCTTCCATGAAATTGTGTATGGCTCCAACTGAGGATCGTTTTTTTTTTTTTAATTCTGATGTGGCACCATTTATTTATATCAGGGCGGAAGTTTTGCCGGTACCGCATTAAGCACCCGGAGATTGAGAGCATATCTTGTATTGAACGGCAAAGCCGAATTGGGTGTGGGTGGAGGTCAAATGACATGGCCGGAGGCCCTGACAAATACCTCCGCGTTGTAGGTGATACTTCTTCAGTTGACGTGATGGCGTTTGATCGTCTTTGGATGGTGAGGGTTAGTTCCTCAACGTTGAGCTGGACCTAAGGCCAGCAAGGAGGCGTGACCTATAGGTATCGCCCTGCCGAAACTCTCTTTTAACAGCTGGTTTCTGGTCCTCGTAGCAATGTGGACAACGGACTGGCCGTCTGATTATCCACACACCGTTCTGAGTTTTCTAGAGATGTTTAATATTCTCGAAATCTCTGGCATAAGGCAGTCAGAATCAGCTTGCTGTTAGCGATTCCAGAACCACCTGGTGATTACCGCACTATTCCGGCATCTCCCCTCTTCCTACCCAACGACAGAACAGAAAACTGCTGGCGATAGTGGGTGTGACAATGTTGTGGCATTTTGTTACGATATTGAGAAGGTCTTGCGGATGCAAATACTATGGAAATATATTTTTATAGTTTTAAACCAAATCTTTCAATGTAGGGTATCTGTTATCTATTTTCCAGGCATCCGGATAGGAGGTTAAAACGTCGAGCATGTCTGGAAAATTCTACGTTTTGTCGCCGTAAATACATTAACGCACTTATAATCTCTTTCTGATGACATTACAGGTTGGGCTGTTGTGCCGGTGATGGCGTGGACTGCGGTGAGAACAATATACAACAACGAGAACTGCTGGGCCGTCGCCCATGGAGAATTTCCCTGGATTTTTGATGGACCACGCATATTTGCTATGTGTGTAAGTTGTTCTTTTCTTTAAAATATTTAATGCGTAGACAATCTGATGGAAATTATGAAAAACTAATTGAAAATGCAATATATTTTATTTAACTTTGTACTAACAACCAAATTTTAAAGATGTCTACGTTTATACTTACGGGCTAGACTTGCTACCAAAATAATTCCATTGAAGCTGGAGCTGATTTATGTTTCTGAATTAAGAAAAAATCTGAGCCAATTGTAATTATATAGTTGGAACGCTGAAGCCAGCCCATGTCAAAACGAAATACAGCAAAGCCGCATTAACCCGGCCAATTTCGCTGCAGGTAGTTCGGTTTATCAGAAGACCGGATTAACAGATATAAACAAGAGCAACTAAAATTCCATTATTCATTTGTAATAATTATTAGGGTACTTTACATGTGTAAGGAACAAACAAAAACCAGGAACGAATTTTTGATAGGTTTTGTGCACGTAACGTCCAGTGTTTGTTCTGCCGGTTCAGTAGATGGATTCCGCTGATTTTATGTTTTCCCCCTATATTCGAGGGGCGTTCTAAAAGTTTTCGGCCTGACCAAGAAAACGCAAGATTTAAGAGAATACTTTTTCGAGATAGTCACCTTGCAACTAAACATAGTTAATCGAAGTAAATTCCAATGTTTTAATATGCTCACTAAAATAATAATTTTCCAATTGTGCAAAATAAGAATCTGTCTCAGTTTCAAATCATCACTTGGTGTGAGTCTTCGTCCAATCAGCCTTTTTTCAGATTTGAGAACAAAAACTAAATGCTGGGAGACCAGCGAATAAGGCAGCTGTGGGAGCAATTGGAAGCGAAGGCCTAGCAGCAATAATCCCGGACGTGTGTGAAGGCGTATTATCGTGATTATAGAGAACTTTCTTTTTCGCAAGGTGTGGACGTTTTGCCTACATAATATCTTTCAATTGGTCCAGTAGTGAAGCATAATACTCCCCGGTATTATGATGGTTCCACCCTTCTGCTAATAGACTGAGACAGACTATGAGCAACGCACAATAAGAATTTCAGAAAACCGTAGCCATGACTTTTCCTATGGATAGAACCCTTTTTGCTTGCTTTGGTGCACTTTTACGTCTTGTCACCCATGGCTTCTTTGTCTCGGGCGCCTAGAGATCATTCAATGTTTCATCTACTGTTATGAAATTCGGAGAAACTTACTGGAATTGCGTTTAATCCAGTCTAAACACTCTTGAGAAATGCTTATTCCAATGCATTTTTGGTCCGTTTTTAACAAGCGTGGCAACCATCGAACGTAAAGCAATCTCTTATTCAAAAATTCCTATAAAATGTAGTGGATACAGCCTATTGAGATATTTGCAATGTCAGTTAACTCGCGTACCTTCAATCGTTGATCACTGCGTACATGCGGCATTGTTAATTTCTGTCACAAGCTCTCGGTCGTGGCGGTTTTGAGACAATCTGAGCGCTCATCCTCGTGAATGGATATATGACGACGCTAACATTCAGTAGTCAAGTTTTTAACCGTCGAAAACGAAGGGGAGTAATATTTTAAATTCGGATCCAACTCGTATTATGTTTCTGTTGGAGTTAAACCCTTCAAAATGAGGTACTATCACAGCCCGCATTTCAGTTTCGTCCAGTTTGTAAAAAATATTAACACTAATGTTTTGTTTACACTATCATCATAAACAAGTGACGTCTGAAACTTTATAGCACGCCATCTTCTATTCCTTCCCGACACAATTTATTCAAGTGGCAATTGTAGCGCCATTTTTGCTTAGTTCTATGGCTTTCAGCCTCAGAGTCAAAACAAAATTGCTTAAGTTCTTCTTTTGATTCCCTGGATAGCTCTTTTCGTTTTATCTGGTGCTTACAATCAACTGAGAGTGAAGAAGGTAATTTCAGAGAAAATAAAGGATGTAAAAGGAAAGGGGAATAAAATTAATATAAACACATCCAAGAATAACAACAATAGAATACCTTGATCCTATTACATCACCAGACACAGGGAAACAGAAATGTATGCAGACCAATTGCGAGCTTGATAAGTACTTTCTTGAGAGATAACAGGCCAACGGCTTAATTTTAAAAGCAGAACAAGGGGAAAATGTAATTAAAATGTATAACTGAGGTAGGGAAACAGAGCAAAAGAGGAGAAGCAACTGTGTACTTGCTCGGGACCCAGCATGCTACTGCGGAGGATTGATGGTGATGGAGTATTTGGGAGTATTTTGGAGGATTTATATGTATTTCCTAGTTCAGTTTATGCCCTCTGTAGAAGGAATCCCATCCTATCACAAGAGGCATTATACCTCGAGAGAATTGCAAATCTTGCGTTGGTGGCTTCATTTGCTGAAATGTGGCTCTCAGCTCCCAGTATAAATTAAAGGACTTTGGGTCTCTGTGGAATGAATGGTATTGCGCCAGTGGTGATGCTGTTGAGTTGACAGAATAGATTCAGATGTATATTGGTACGGCTAAAAATTATTGAGTAAGTAGGTTCTATTGCTGACACCCATGTAGTCAGATTGAACAGTTCGACATGTCCATCTACTCATGAATTCTTTATCTTCCACGATCCCAATTTGGCATTAATGCATAGACCACAGAGTGATGGAAGAACTGCCCACACTCCGACATGGTGTCAGTCCAGGCAACTGCCTGGTGGTACAAAACCAGTGTTAGGGAATCAGGTGAGGTAGACAGCGCCATATTAATGGCATAACAGCGGTGAGATGCAGTCAGCAGTTTCATCTCCAAAGCGGTAACAGCAGCAGGGAGAAGCATGTGGGCTGCGGTCGGCTCAGCCTGGAAGCTATTTCCTACTGCAGCATGTCAACTTGGTCTCCCTGTGAAGATGGTGTGATGAGGCTTGTGAGTCCCTTTTAAGAATAAATTCAGCTTGCAGCTAGCGTCGAAAAATATAATCCTGGACATTTAAGACGAAGCGTGGTAGAGGAGAGCTGGCGGCGGAGCACGTTCATAGCCGCGCTATAGCGGTGTCCACTGTAGAGGAAAGGCTGGAGAAAACGATTGGTTGATGATGGGATGGGTGAGATGTTGTTGAATGCGGCGGCGGAGATGTCTGTAGTGTCAGAGATCTGCGTGGTTACGGTGGTGTAGGAGTAACCCGCGTTAACCTATAGTTTCAGTAGCAGCGATGTAGGGTGTGGCTTTCTTGAATGGATTCTTTTTCTGATGGCTCAACTCGAAGTGTGATTCCTTGGCTAAACAGTCCCACGAAGTTAAATAAGGAAACTGGGGTTGGAAATATAAAGTGGCAGGGATTTATTTAAAAACTGGTTTTGTCATTTGCAGCAGCTTTAACAGCACAAAGATCCTAAACTTTACCCTAATTAAATCATTCATTCATTCACTATCTGTTTACCCTCCTCTTATGTAGGACTTACACCCCCCAGGACTTACAGGGGGTGCCTGGGGTCAGAGGCCCGTCGAGGAGCAGACACTCATGGATCATACAGAACATCCAGGATGGGTGATCAGCCCGATGCCTGGTATGGGATGAAGGAAGTAGATGAAACGAATTGTCGGTGAAATGGATGAAAGGAAAGGTGATGATGGAGCAGTTAGTTGAATAAATGGCGGAGGAAACCGGAGAACCCGGAGAAAACCCGCCCAGATGCGGCTTCGTCCACCACAAATCCCACATGCAGGTCCCTGGGATTGAACCCGGGCCGCCTCGGTGGGAGGCGAGCGATCTAAGCACTCGGCCACGGTGCCGCCCCCTAATTAAATCAGCCCAATAAAATACGGCATAAACGGGCCATAGGTGTTTTGTATAATGTTGATTGGTTTTATTTTTATCTTTACATATGCCCCATATAGTTAATGTGTTAGCTCCGTGAGTTTGATTACTTTTCTAACCACTACATAACAAATTTTCCTTAGAGCTCGTGTCCGGTTAAGCCATATCTGCTTTAATGGATTGCGGATAGGGATGCCTTCAAAGCGCAGCCTTAATGTCATACCGGCAAATAATTAAAGTGTTGGTGAAACTCAAAATTAGCGCGCCTTGTTTTAGTCACGTTAACACAGCCGCTTGATTCAACTAACCCTTTCCATCCGAGCGGTGGGTCACATAGCTCCTAGTTCATTGAGTATGGCTCCGGTAACCGATAACTTTTAAAGGCACTAAAGGTGAAGTTGGGTTTAGGGACGCCGGAAGAGGAAAAGGTGTGGCGGTATTAATGTTTGTGTTCGCCCCACGTTGTGGAAACAATATGTAGTGGTATTATTAATGTTTGTAGTCGAAAAATGCTACTGTTTATCTGCCGCACGTATGAAAGACAATTTGTCGCGGCCACTTCGTGTTATCTTTTACTGAGCGCCTGTTATTGTATTTAATTTTGGGTTCACTGTCCTCCGGCTAGCTACGATTTTTCGGTCAAGCACTTACCTTATACAGGTGTGTAAACGGAAAGGAGTTTTTTTTATCCAAAGATAACACTGATGAAAGAATTTATTTTTACACTTTTATTGTCGTAACACTTTATTCACTTTCACCTATTAATCTTGACACTCGCCAAACTGAAACTGTTATAATAACTTCTTTACTGCCCATTATTAATTCGCGTACTTCAACTTTTTGTGTAATTAACTTTACGACACGAGAGATTTTTCACAAATTTGCTACGCGTAACCTTGATGAACTTGGTGCGACGCATACACCTTGAATGCCTTCGTTGAACTACGTGAAACTTGACCCTGACACTGAATTTATACATCCTCGCCCCAATATGCCTAAAGATTATAACCGAGCTGCTATTGGTTAATAAAACGCGCCAACATTAGCGTCTATATTTATATCCAATGAAAATTACGAAAACATATGCTCTAGGGAAAATGTTCCCGCAAATTCTAAGAAAACCACGCCAGTCTGACGTCATTTGCTCGTCTCTAATAATGATAAACAGCTCACCCCCTCGCTACATTGTTACACGCATTGTTATTGTCAGTTTCAGTAAGGCCGTATAAACCCACTTCTCAACAATGATTACAATCAACAAACATCTCAAATCAATGTCACACAACAATGCATATTCACACTACAATCACTCTGACATTTACATAATTGTGATACAAATTACTGCTTCATATGCCCCACTAGAAACATAATTATAAATATTTACAACTTGTTCGGAAATTTTATAATTGGGTTTTTAGTCTCCTGAATCTTGGAACACACGCTATTTATCACTTTCACTTAACACTTCATACACATTTAACACACGACATATGTTTTGCCTTTATCTCGCCACTATTTAATGGCTCTGGTCTAATGTGTTTATATATATATATATATTCATATATATATATATATATATACACATCTAACATTACAATTCTTTTATAGCAAATATTGTACCCTGAATTATTTAGTTACTGTTACAAAATGGTTTACTGTCTTAGGTTGTTGACAAAAATTTATACATTCAAGAATTTTTAATCTGGTTCGTTTTGTAATTATTGAACACATTTACCAAAATATTTATCCTCTACACAAATATATTTACAACACTTAAATCTAGATAATTTCACGTTATCTGTGTGCTACATAAGTATTTGTTTTAATTATCTTTACCCCTTTTTTATTGTTTTGTACTTTATATTCAAAATACTATTTGAATTATATTTACATACTTTTACTTTAATATGACATTAATTTTTTTTATTACATTTATTTTTGTCCTGAATTTATTTCTCCTTTCTTATGACATATATAAATAGTTAACCCTCTTACATTCCAATACTTTGCTCTGCAGTTCAGCTTTAACTATCGTGGATTTGCTTACTTTTTTAGCGGTCATTGCTATTCCCCCTCCTGGATCAAATTGTTTATGGCTAAGCATTACTCGTAGCTGTATCATAACATTCCAAAATCTGTTCATGGATAACCTCTTAAAGAATTCATATGAAATTTCCTCCCCTGATAACATTTGAAAACAATCTAAAGTTTTCTGAACAACACATCTTTTAACAACTATCATTTTCAATTCTTTCGGTATCTTTTTAATTTGAGAGTACTCTGACAAGTCTGCAATAAACTGTACTGGATTGGAGTTTTCATTCTGAACAGCTTGGTGTTTGTTAATTTCAGAAGTTAGCTTTTGATTATTTATAGGCAAAACTTTAACTTCTTCAGACAATTTATTTCTTTGCGTTACTGACTCCTTCTATATTTCAGATATCTCCCCTCTGAAACTAACTTGCGCCTGATTTAAATCTGCATTCATAGCATCATTCATCTCTCTTACCTCACTTGAAATGCTACTCATTCGACTTCCTAACTCTGTACATTCTACATCAACATGCTCAATTTTAGTATTAACCTCACTTCTTTCGTTAGATATTTCCCTGCTCATGTCTGACATTTTCTTTGAAACTTTTCCTATCTCACTTGCTATTATTTCCTGATTCTCATTTCTCATTCTTGGCATACTACTATTTAGCTTCATAAAGTTCTTTTCAAATTTTTCTGTTATTCTCTTATTTCTCTTTTCCATATCTTCCCTGACTTGATCTCTAATACTCTTACCAATATCTTCCCTCAATTCCCTATTATTCTTTTGCATATCTTCCCTTAATTTCTCATTACTCTTAACAATATCTTTCAGCATTTCCATCATCATACTAGCATCAAAATTAACATTTCCTGCTGTTCTATTCTGACTTTCTTCACTAACATTTCCTCCCTCAAATCCTACATTGTTTGAGCTATTTTCTGTAACCTGTATTGAATTACAGCTAACTGTTACATTATCCCCTTCCATAATTGTTTCTTCAATATTATTAGTAGCCATTGTTCTCTTAATCCTGCCACTCCTCAAGTACATTTGATTGTTACAATTTTTTTAGCATAAAAAATTTTACTAATTTCTAACCTTTCTGATGCTCTCTGATGATGTTGCTTTGATGTCCACCTTCCTGCCCCTCTCTCCTAGATGTATATGTCGCTTCTGCGTCGTATTATGATGAATCTATGTCGTCTCGATGTTTTTGTGTCCTGTAGTTGAATTCCCCTGTTGCCTTTTAATCTCGGAATTACGATGTCCACTCATCCGCGTCGTCTGTTGTTCCTGTAGTTGTTTCTGGAATCTGCGTCTTGTAGTTCAGTTCACTGCTCTATTCGCTCCACGTCCTGGTTCCTTCGCCCCTTCCTAGTTATTTCACTCCTTCCTGGTTAATTCGCCCCACGTTGTGCGCCATTTTGCGGCGGTATTAATGTTTGTGTTCGCCCCACGTTCTGGAAACAATATGTAGTGGTATTATTAATGTTTATAGTCGAAAAATGCTACTGTTTATCTGCCGCACGTATGAAAGACAATTTCTCGCGGTCACTTCGTGTTATCTTTTACTGAGCGCCTGTTATTGTATTTAATTTTGGGTTCACTGTCCTCCGGCTAGCTATGATTTTTCGGTCAAGCACTTATCTTATACAGGTGTGTAAACGGAAAGGAGTTTTTTTATCCAAAGATAACACTGATGAAAGAATTTGTTTTACACTTTTATTGTCGTAACACATTATTCACTTTCACCTATTAATCTTGACACTCGCCAAACTGAAACTGTTATAATAACTTCTTTACTACCCATTATTAATTCGCGTACTTCAACTTTTTGTGTAATTAACTTTACGACACGAGAGATTTTTCACAAATTTGCTACGCGTAACCTTGATGAACTTGGTGCGACGCATACACCATGAATGCCTTCGTTGAACTACGTGAAACTTGACCCTGACACTGAATTTATACATCCCCGCCCCAATATGCCTAAAGATTATAACCGAGCTGCTATTGGTTAATAAAACGCGCCAACATTAGCGTCTATATTTATATCCAATGAAAATTACGAAAACATATGCTCTGGGGAAAATGTTCCAGCAAATTCTAAGAAAAACGCGCCACTCTGACGTCATTTGCTCGTCTCTAATAATGATAAACAGCTCACCCCCTCGCTACATTATTGCACGCTATTATTGTCAGTTTCAGTAAGGCCGTATAAACCCACTTCTCGACAATAATTACAATCAACAAACATCTCAAATCAATGTCACACAACAATGCATATTCACACTACAATCACTCTGACATTTACATAATTGTGATACAAATTACTGCTTCAAAGGGAATGCCATAGATACATTTAAGTATTAAATATTAGCTTCAGTAGAAATCGTTTTAACGGCTTGTAAGTTGCTTAAAAATAATTACTCGAAGTTTAAATGTGTCGTTTGAATAACGAAATGTTAGTAAATTTCTCTGCATTTCAAGACGTCCAAGTCGAATCTCCGAAAACAGTACCTTTTCCTTCTTTTCCTTTTCAAAGTTTTGCACTACCGTGGAAAGAAGAAGTTTTCTAAAATATGAGCTAACTGACATATTCATCTCCTCAAAGTTATTGCAGTGCCTCGGTTAGGTCATCATTAATACATATTATAAGTGTCCCAAAAACTTTAGATTAAGAAATCTTCTGCGTGTTTTGAACGATTTATTAAGCGGTCGTTGGTTTTATTGTTAATTATCATTAATACCGTCGTTTACCAGTTACACTGAATAACTCTCACTTACCAGCCCAGGTCAAACTAATTCTGCTTTCGAAGCCAATAGTAATATATTTTGAGTGTTTATATTTCATTGCAGGTATGTGAACAAGAGTAGTTATAGCTCTGCTGTAAGAAAATAACGTGCTTTCGAGATAAGCAAGGGGAGGATGCATCTGGTTTGCCTGACGCTAATCAGACACTACCCGCACTAAAACCATGCATATGGCTCCATTGAGCATTGCTGTTTGTCACTTCTCGCTTGTCTGGTACGTAGTGGCACGCAAGTGGTAAATGGATAAAGACATGGATCACTTTTACGAGGGGCACTATTTATATTTTGAGCCTAATAATTAAAACGAAGTAATTTCTGATTGAAAACTGCTTTATTGTTTTTCAAAATATTCTCCGTTATGATCAATACACTTTTGCATCCGTTTGAACCATTTGTCAAAGCATTTATTCCATTCTTCATGAGACACCTCCAAAACATCGTTTTTGAAGGCATCAACGGCTTCTTCTGTCAACGAAAATCGTTGTCCACGCAATTTATTCTTGATGTTCGGGAACAAAAAGAAGTCATTGGGTGCCAAGTCAGGACTGTATGGCGGATGGCCCATCAATTCGATTTTTTGAGCCTTCAAATACTCTGCTGTAAGACGAGATGTGTGTGCGCTCGCATTGTCTTGATGAAGAACGATCCTACGGTTCTTGTTGGTTTTCCTTACTTCACCAAAGATGTCCGGCAAACAAATGGTTGTGTACCATTCGGCATTGACGGGTTTACGTTCCTCTAAAGGCACTGTTGCCACATGGCCAGTTTTGCTGAAAAAGTAGGCGACCATTTGCTTCGAAGTACTTCGAGTGCGAACAACTTTTGTTGGATTTGCTTCATCTTGAAACACCCATACAGTCGACTGCTGTTTGCGTTCCGGCTCATACGCATAGATCCGTGATTCGTTACCTATTACAATCTTATATGCGTCTTTTGAGGCACCGCCATTGTATTTCTTGAGCATTTTTGTACACCAATCGACACGAGCATCTTTTTGAGATTGCGTCAAATTATGTGGGATCCAACGAGAGCAAACCTTTTTCACGGCTAAATAATCACGCAATATTTTATATATGCTGGTGGAACTAATGCCTAGGGTTGCTTCAATCTCACAATATGTCGCATGACGATCTTTCATTATTAGGTCTTGCACAGTATCAATGTTGTCTGGCACAACAACTGATTTTGGACGACCTTCACGAACTTCACCATTGAGCGAACGACAGCCACGATTATATTCGTTATACCAGCGTTTCACAGTGGCAAAGGATAGAGCTTCGTTGCCAAATGTGGAAGTTAGTTGATCGATGCACTCTTGTCTTGATATCCACGTCAAAAGTCGTAATAAATCATTGCACGAACATTTTCACGAGTTAATTCCATGTTTTTGTTGACACATAATTTTCAAGTTAGTGTAAACAAAACAAATGACACGCTATTGACAAAATGTTTGAAGTAGATTATGGTCAAAAATTTCACACTTCCCATTGGAAACATCAGATGGCACCTACAAGATTCAGGGTTGCCAAGGCTCAAAATATAAATAGTGCCACTCGTACGCCAACAATTATTTCACGGAATGTCTGCATAATTGCACGCAGGCTTAAGGCTGCCAACTACAGCCTGCTTCGATTAGCGAGATTCTATAATAGCGTAAACGGGCAGAATTCCGCAGAAAATGCCTTGTACGTATTATGCTAAGTACTCTAATTTGTGGATTTACGTGCTCTTTACTATTCCTACGGAGTCCTGGAAGGCTATGCCAAATGTACTATCTCTGATCATAATAATAAGAAAGGAATGGCACGGTTCCGTTCTTACAAGATACTCGTCTTTTCGTTTAACCAGGATCGTCAAAACATACCCTAGCGTATGTACCAGCACACCCTTTGAAAAAATTCCCTTTATTGGTCAGGACTTCGGAGCTCATTTAGTGCATAGTTTCTGTTCCTTCGTGGCAATAAGATATCTACTATAATTTAATTGGGTATGTTGTTTTTCTTGCAGGTAAATGCCGTTCTAATGCTTGATATTGTTAGAGTGCTACTCACAAAAATGAGAAAGGTGAACACCAACAAATCTATGTATATCAGGTGAGAGTGTCCCGTCTTTATAATCTGACAAACTATATGTTTATCTATTTATAGTTTCTATCTGAACTTCATTTGCAAAGGAAAGTCGATGTCAGCAAATTACACTCATACTATAAATTAAAAAGTAGCTACATATGATAATCTTTCGAATTCAGGTATGCTTATTTCGAACTTAAGATTATATCTGCTTCAGTTATACTGGAAT
This sequence comes from Deroplatys truncata, assembly GCA_030765065.1. NCBI lineage: Eukaryota > Metazoa > Arthropoda > Insecta > Mantodea > Mantidae > Deroplatys > Deroplatys truncata. The sequence continues at coordinate 94,173,124 of CM060979.1, forward strand.
ATAAGTACTGTGTTACATTTCAGTTTTAGTACCGAATAAAATGCAAGAGAAAATATGAAGCTGATATACAACTTATATCATGCCTCTATTTGTACCGAAGTAATGTTTGCTTTGCTTACATTAAAATGAGCTTTAGAACATGCAAAGTACTTGAGCCAATTGAAAGCATATCAATGAAACCGTGATTCACAATCTGTTACAGGCGCATGACAAGGGCCACCATCTTTCTAATACCTCTGTTTGGGGTTCAGTTCCTCTTGACAAGCTATCGCCCCAAAACTAGGAATTGCAATTATGAGCAGCTCTATTATTACATATTTTACACTATGGATGGGCTGCAGGGAGCTATCGTTGCACTGCTGTATTGCTACTTGAACCGTGAGGTAAGTATTACATATTACTTTGATATCAAGTGTATTTATTTGTCGTATGTCTCCAATGTGGCAAGTTCCATTGTTGAACATAATATACTCGCAACATACCGATACTTCAGATGTTCAAATTTCCTAGAGGGAAATAGTTATTCTAATTGATGCTTTCAGTTCCATACAACAATTCCGCCTCATCTAAGATTGGTGCAGGCGTTGGCGGATTCCGTTAACCTGGATAAAAGCCACACCATTCTCTTAGCGAAGCGCCAACTCCCTGTGAACTCCCCCACATTTACCTATCTCAACTGAAGGACTCAGTGGACAAATGTTACAACATACTTGGGCGTCATGTTAGATAAGGGCCTAACTTATCGGCAACACATCTGGGACCCATTGCTTCGGCCCATTGAGGCTACTGCCTCACTGTACCCCATGCTTAGGTCGGAGATGCCAATTGCCTTAAAGTTACGCCTTTCCAGAGCCTTGATTATCCCTATTCTACTATGCCTGCGATATCTGGATCTTGGACGGGGACTCAAATCTGTTGAGCTTACAGAGGGGTTAGAATAGGTTCTCCGGGCCATCTATTCTGTATGACGTGAGACTACTTCACGAAACCTCATTTCTTTCATACGTGGAGGATGAAATTAGGCGCCAGGTTGTAAACTTTTGCGACAGATTCCCATTCCATCGGAGGCCCTCGTTAGGTCTCTTGGGGATTATAACACCGGACAACGCCACTTGACGCGACACCGGTTTTCCCGTATAGCATGCGAGCACCCCCGGTAACACAGGAGTACATCCAAACAGCAACTAAAGCAGAAGTACTCCATAATCCTTATAAGGGTTGCTTGAACACGAAATTCACAATAACATCCCCAATGAGTAATTTTTTGGAAAACACATAACACTAGCGCTGCAGAAGGGCCATTGCATCCTGACCAGCAGCCGTCGAAGAGCAATCTTGCTACCTCCTATCACTCCCCTGACCCTACTCTTACCGGTCACCCTACAACCTCCATCATTTCTAGAAGAGGTTAAACTCATCGCGGATAGGTACGCTTTATAACATCCATCGGGTTGCCCTCAGCCTGCCAACTCATGCTGTTGTTTCAGTTCATTATTGCATAAATTCACTTATTTATTTCCTGTTTGTGCCGGCGTCTAAATATACAGCAGAGAGTGGAAGCGCTGGAGATGTCCATAGTTTAACTGCTGATACTACAGTTACACTTAATGAAATGGTATAGTAAATTTTGTCCCTTCGAGCATTGTATTTGGTTTGTATCAGACATTTATCACGGCACTCCTCTGCGATGCATTTAGTACAAAAACAGGCTTAAACCAACCTATGGACAGTTCAAAACAAACTGAATCCAGTTTTGCCCTACATTTTTTGTAGAACCAACAACTTTCGCGTAATTCGCCATTAAAGCCTTCCCCAGAATCGTAATTTTCATGTTATCTATCCTACATCTGACAAAGTCGAAGAAAGATACCTGTCATACGGGACTTAACCCTGACTTACATCACTCTGCTTGTTTGGAGTTCCAGTGTAGAATAGCGTTTTACTTTGCACCAAGGGGAAACTAGATCCTTATTGCTTCATATCCTGGTTTATCTTCATTTCCGCTATCTCTCTCTCTCTTAGCGTTCATCTTCTTGATTTCATCTCCATTTTGCGGAGAACTTTAGGAAGTATTTACTGCATCTCATCCGACACGACACTAAACAAATTATTAGAAGCCACTTTAATTTTAGTAGCTTTATTTGCGTGCAACAATGCCGCTTTTTACAAATTTAATAGTGATATTCTGTGTTCATTGCTAAGTCTCCATGCTAGTTCTAAAGTCGCTGTTGCGTCTAGAGTTTCCCTGTCTTCTCGTTACTCTTCTGTATCTTCCGAGAACTTGAAACTTTCCAAACGTGGCTGAGACATTTCTCTGTCATCTTGCTTGAAGTTTCCCCAATTATTCGAATCAAACAAAGAACCGCGTAATCAAGGCATCTTTACTATAGCCCAAAACTCCTTAGTACGCAAAAGGGAGTAAAAACTTGGCTGACGCTACGCAATAATACTTTCGTATATAGTAATCAGAACAAAACTTGCAGTTTGTTGTTCCATTAATATTTGCCGAGTTATTAATAATAGTCCTTTGTATTTCTAAGCTGCGACGCGTTATTAACTTGCATGTCCGAAAAGCTTAACACGGTTTGTTTTTTGGGGGATAGAACGGGTTGAGATCCCAATCGGCGAGTTAGGCTTCGGTTCGAGGTAGCTGGATAGGAAATTAATGCCTTTGTTCTATAACAAGATACTCGTAAGGTTGCAGTAGATCACCGAATATCATTAAGTAACTGTTTCAACTCTTAACATCTTAAATTTTTAAGGTGTCATTTGGCGCCAATTACAAGAAAGGTATTTCATTGGTTTAGTATTCCTTTAATTGAAGCGTTGAAAACACAACCACAGGAATTTAATTACTCGATTTGACTAATGGCTAGGGCGAATTTAATGTATAAGAATTAGATACGCTTCTTATTGGCAAATTGGTGCAATGTCAAGCAGCTTCTATGACATTATAGTGGTACTCCTCGGAATAAAGCCATACCCGGAGAGCTGGAATTAGAGAAGGCCAGCCCTCTTTCCCGTCATGCATGCGATTTGTGGAGAGTTTACACGCAGCAAGGACAACGTTCCACTCGATATCTCATAAAAGCCTGCTAAATACATTTACATGCACAAATTATTCCACTTTAATTTCTGTTGAACCAAAAGTAGGAGCAGAAAACTATCCTAGGCCCAAAATTTCATAGTCATCCTAATTCTTTCGTGCTTCCTAACGACTGAACTATGTGTAATTGTGTTTAAGGACAATGTAGAACTCCGAAAAGTTTCACGGGGTGCGTCCAAGTTATCGCGAACGATCCACTAATACTGTCGGCTTAGTCCTTACAAAGATGCTGTTCAATATGTTTGAAAGTTCGATGTACAGCTAAGTAATGAAACTCTAGATAGCATATGCTACAAGTTACAAACAGATCTCAGCAATTTAGACGCGCGACTCTGCTTCACTTGTTTTGTCTTTCATAGCCAAAACGACAGAATACAGGAAATTGTTAGTTGTAACGTATGAATACTTTCAAAGTATTCCTTCGCATTGGTAAATCGAATAAAACTCTAGAGGAATTAGATTTCTAACAGATGAAGCTGTGAAGAGAAAATAAGAGTTTGTTCTTACAAAGTGGTAATACCACCCTGTGAATACTAAGCTGAATGATTTATGATGACCAACTCCCGCGTGATTTGCATTAGATCACAGTTTGGAATAAATTTCAAAATCGTCTCGAATAGAATGTAAAACGATTACCTACGTTAAAAGTTGCAATAATTTTTCTTTCACTTCGTGGGTGGTTTATTTTATGCAATTGTTTCAAAGCAGCATGAATAGCCGTTAAGACTTACAAGTATGTGTGCATTTTTAGGTGCAGGTGCAACTGGTAAGAACCTATCAGCGGATAATGGTGAGGCTGTTCCAGTGCTTCGGACGAGACTATGTCCCTGGCCCTCGTCCTACCTGGCAGTATAGTGAGCATCGTAGCACAGCTACTAGTCTTGTGTATGACGACAAGCCTCGACTGTCCGTGCTCTCCCATCCTGTAGGCGATGATGGACCTCCCTCAACAGTGCCTCGCCCCAGTATTATATCCTTCAGCAACGGCGAACCTCCTCGACCATCAGTAGGTGCCCCAAGACGCTCCATTCTGGCTACAAAGTTGCGAAAGGTTTCCTCTGTAATTGAAGAGGGTAGTATGCCAGTCACCCCAGCCAAAATCTCTGTTGTAAACGGGAATAGTGGAGCCCCATTATCAAGATCTGAGGAACATGTCACATTTATGGATGAAGTACACGACCGCTCGAAGAGCACAACGGATATTCCCGAAGTGGTCAGTTCGTTCGGGAATAAGGATGAAATGGATGGCTTTTTCACGCTCGATGAACTTCCGGTACGACCCGAAGAGGATCAGGATTCTGGTGCAACCCCTCAGAAAGAGTCACGAAAATCTTCACAATTTGAAAAGCTTGGTCACCGATTCAGTGATGCCTTTGGGCCAAGAGTGAGCGACCTCTTTAGGAGTCTTAGTCTTTCTCAAGAAGAGAACAACACCCGCAAACTTTCTCAGAAAACAACCAAAGAGCAAAGCCATCGTAGAAGTCTTCCGGGTATAAACGATTTATTCACGACCCAAGATGTTTCCGAATACGACGATGACGATCCACATCTCTCTTGGAAATCTAAACGACAAAAACATCGTGGAAGTCTTCCTGGAATAATAGATCTCTTTAAAGGGCAAGTCCTTCAAGATGATGATGATAATACTACAAAGCTTTCCCGTAAAACCCCAAAGTTACAGAAGCCCCGTAGAAGCCTTCCGCGCATAAGTGACTTGTTCGGCAGTCAAAACCTTACTCGAGAACAGCATCTTCCTCGAAGATCCTATACGCAAGAAAAACATCGTAGAAGTATTCCAAGACTAAGCGGCCTGATTAGAAATCAGAGTTCTCCCGAAGAAAACAGCTCGCGCAAATTTTCCAAAAACCGTTTCGGGAGCGCTCCCCGTGTTAGCGATTTGTCCAGAAGTCAAACGTTTTTTCACAATGAAAGTTCCGGGAAGGACGAAGCTGGACCCCGACGATTAAGCGACTTTTTTTGGAGAAACAGACCTCGACTAGGCGAAACTAATGAAATCCAAAAGGACATAAACAACTCTGAACCAAGTGTAAGTTATGCACAAAACAGGTCGTTATCCGTGTCCCTGAGAGACTTGCTTAACTTGCAACGCAGAGAAACTGCGGTAATAAATCCTAGCTTTTCTACATCCTCAGGAAACATACAAAAATCTGACAAAACACAGAGAGATACTGGCGAGGAATCCACCATTTAAGTCATACATTGACGGATTACTAATAAGCAGATCTTGCAAACAAAAAGGTTGATACTTCTAGTGCATAACACAAACATAATTAATGCATTAAACATTTTTAGGTACTTCTCTGTGTAGAATTGATACAAATTCAAAATTTTATGGGATATTATTCTGCAAACATATGAGTATGGATTGGGTGCAAGTAAGTATATTGGAGTAGAAAGATGAAGTTTAGATGAAAACAAAAACTGTGCTGAAAATTAAGTTACTGCAGTTATATAATTGGTAATTCAACTACAAAAACATGCTACAATGTTTCAGGAGAAAGTCCTTCAATTTCTAACTGGTATCAAAGATGGCAACATTAAACGAAAGCCACCCTTGGTGGCCTATGTTTTAGTTCAATAACTAGACTAACTGCAGATACTCATTTTGATATTAATGAAGTTCCAACATGCATACAAAATGCTAAAACTTTTAATCCTACAGGAAGTTTTCAGTGAACTTCCAGCTCTTGAATTTTGCATATGCATTTACTTAAGAGCTTCCATTACTATCATAATTTAAGATACTGTTATGGCTATTGTTAAATATTATACTTTTCACTTATAGCTAATATATTAAATAGTGCCTTTGAAAAACAACTGATTATTTATGAACAGACTTTTGGAATGTATAACTTCTATTTGTTAATGTATATTAGCTTGTGTTTTTGAAGTGCAATAATAGCTTAAAGTAAAAAACTGAATTATCATTAGTTTGTATCACATCTCACCGCTGTCAGAAATGTTTATCAAAAAATGTTTTTCTATGTTGTATATGTCCAGAATTTTTTGATTCAGAAATCATTACTTTATGAATTTTATGTCCACGATTATACAGACAGAATTTCTCTGTTTATAAATCAATCAAGAAAACATGTCCCCACCCCCGTCCCCCCCAAAAAGAAAAGAAAACAACACAATCATTTATTTGTGATGGTCCAGGAAATCACACCTGATTTTACTCAGAGAAAATGATCAGTACAGCAGAAACCTTAAGTCAAAGCAAGGTTAAAAACTTTCTTTTTTATATTAAAAAGGATAAACTTAATTTTAAAAAGAATTTATTAAAAACCCTACTTTAAACTGAAAGCAAAATATACATTTGTACAGCTGTTTTCCCTTCTCTTAAATTTTATTGCCATTGTCAGAAATGAGTAAAAAACATATTATACATGGGAATAAAAACCAATAGAAATAAGTCACGTGTCATAAAACAATTGTGAAAACAAGTTTCAGTTTCCTGTTATGAAGATACCACAACACATCAACTGAAGTCAGAACTTGTATCTTTACGAATAAGTGGTAAACTTATAAACAGAAATTTGGACCAAAATCATCATATGTTGCAGTGTATTCCACAGCTACAATTGCATTACTTCTACTGTGAGAATTTCAAACAAATGACTCTTGTGTATAATTACTGCATCAACAAAACATTTCCGGTTCAATCCTACGCTAAAAAATTATTTATATATATAATTTTATTGGTTGCTGAGGTACTGCACTGTAGCAGTGGTCCAATTCCTTGCCATGGAAAGCTCGTGGATTCAAGCCCGCCCATGACAATGCAAATTTTTTTCACCCATGTATACAACCAGTGCTCACTTCTGAGGGGTGGAGTGGTGTTAACCACATAACTTACCAGTGCTGTATGCATGTCAGCATAAACCCACCTTTCATGGGCTGCCATGTCACAGAATAATAATAATAATAATAATAATAATAATTATTATTATTATTATTATTATTATTATTATTATTATTATTATTATTATTATTATTATTATTATTATTATTATTATAACTATTGTTGAGTGAGAACATTTACAAGGGAATTTTCACATTGCTAGTTTTATGTAATGTAACGCAGTATTCCTTTGGGAAATGCAATATTAAAATAGGGAATGAAAAATGGCCATTGTTTTACCTGCTTGTAAATACATTTTGGATGTTCCATAAGAAGTCAGCATAGTAAACTCTTTTTCACATCTTCACACAGGAAATTCTACACAATATGGGACACCTGGCAACACTAAAAGAAGATTTTGAAATTGTGCATAAGAGCTATCTTTGAAGTAACAATATAACAACAATATATTAAACAATATTTACGACTTATCAGAAGCTGACAGTTAAAACTCTTTCAAACTCTGTATTTTATTAAGTTCAAGATTTTTTATTTGGAGAAGTCTTATCAGGCAATGAGTAGAAGAAACCAAATGAATGTACAAATTAGCTGGAGGTACTAAGTGCTATAACCATTAGGCATGCCTAGGAGTTGGGAAACAAGCTTAATGGAAGTCCCAGCAATAACTGAAATTCAAACCTGTGCCTGAAGAACTGAAAGGCATGATGGAACAACTTAATAGGACTTTTTTTTAATTATTTGGAAAGCAAGAGGATATTCCAACTTTCACGACTTTCTATGAGTAAAATGAATTTAATAAGCTACGTTAAACACTCTTATTTATAACAAAGACTACTTTGTTCATAAAACTACAATATTATGGTTAAAAAAACAAACAAACAAAACACCCTGATGTTACATTCACATGACTCACTCTGATGATGATGATGATGATGATGAATGAGTGGCCTCTAAAAGAAGAAGCTGCGCACGCAGGCTCAAGAGCCCATTATGCCACATATACTAGCATTACTCTAGTTCAATGGTCCGTATAAATCTGATCACGTCCTTGATATCTGCCTTTTTTATATCCTCAGTTCCAGAAAAAAGGACCCTATGGATACATATCTATGCACAGCAAAACTTTTGCATTCGCATAGCATATGTTGTGAGGTCTCAAAGTCCCTCACACATTTCCTACACAAAGGGTCCTGTACAAGACCCATTATGCATAAATGTCTGCACAGAGTATTGTGGCCCATAAGATAGCCCACAATCCTTTTGAGCTTAGCTCTAGGTAAATTCAGGAGAAACTCACTCACACATTCTTTGGTCAGGCCCAGATATAAAATTGTAGGCCTGCCTGGCAGTGGTTTGCTTACTCCAGATCCCAAGATGAGCCCTCGCCTTAAGCTGGGTAATCTCATACTTGACGTTTCTAACAAACACTCTGCAAAAGGTCCCAATAAAATTGATCCCCGATCCCCTGCTCGTTAGAGAATTTGCCCTCTCAATACCTCTAATACCAGCATGCCCCGGTACCCAAAGAAGTGTAACCGGGCAGCTGGTACATAGACTATCCAAAATCCTCTGACATTGCCACACCAGTCTGGATGTGGTTTTGATCGCCCTAACGGTTTTCAAAACTGCCATACTATCTGAACAGATATACACATCCGCTCATCCGCATGGCATATTGTACATATACATAGCACAAGCTAAGATCCCAAAGACCTCAGCCTGGAAAAGAGTGACAATTCCTCCAAGGGAAATACAAGCCTGGTTCTAGGGTCACAGGCCCCAGACCCCGTCCTGCCCCGAGGCGGTAAACATCCATGAACCACGTCCTGCCCCCTGCCTTCGGGAGAGACCCGGTCTCTGAGTTCCATTCCTCCCTGTAAGGTATTACCACAGATGGACTTAGGTTATACATAGTCCCATCAAATCTCCGATCATCTGGGTTTTAGGACACTTCTCCTGTAATCCAGAAAGGATCAGTGAGTGCCCTTTGTGGGTAGCTTGAAACACCACCCCCTACAGTCCAGAGGCAGTGCGCACTCATCCTAGCTACTTCCTCCACAAATAAACGCAGAGGAGAAAGGTCCACCAAAATCTCTAAGGCAGATTGGGGAGTCGTGCGCACCACTCCTGTTATCATTATACATGCCAATCTTTGCAGCAAATCCAGCCTAGCAGCTACTGTCCTCACCAGAAAGGCAGGCCACCAGACCAGTGCCGCAGAAGTTATTGACGGTCTAATAACCGAGGTGTGTAGCCATTTGACCACCTTGGGTCTCAGGCCCCGCCTCAATCCTATTCATTCTTCGACAGACCCATAAGGCATTGTAGGCCTTCTTGACTTTATAATCAACATGTTTTCTCCAGCTCAGTCCAGCATCCAGAATAACCCCTCTACCAAACCTGGCAGACTCCTCCTCGTTGTGGAGGTCATAATTTCAGTCTTGTCCGGGCTAACGGACCAAGACTGTTTCTCTACATCATTCCTCTAACGCCAGTGGGGAGCCCTGTATGAGCCCCAAAATAGTGCTCAGGAATGTTCCACTTGCTACAAGGCTTGTCATCAGCATAGCCTTGAGCAAAAATTCCTCCCGTTACCGCCAGACACCATAGGGACACCACACAGAACTCCCCCTTGTGGGCAGCCTCGGGGCACTGTCGCCCTCACGGTCACACTCCCCAGAGTCGCCACAGCCTGTCGGCCTTCCAAGGAGGTCATAATTCAGTCTGCTACAACCGGATTGCCTCCCCTGCTCTCCAAATATTTCCGAATGGTGCCTAAAGTCATATTATTAAAGGCACCTTCAATTCCAGGAAAGCTGCCATGGTGCGTTCTCCACAGTCCAGTGCCCAGCCTCACCAAAAGATTGATGGAGCACCGTGTCTGTGTATTTGCCTGGTCAACAGGCATACTGATGAGGATGTATGCGCCTGTCCTCCAGCACCCCATCCCTCAAAAATCTATCTACCGGTCTTTCCAGAGCCTTTAACAAAAAAAGATGTTAGACTGGTAGAAGGAAAGTCCCTAGGCCTGTGGTAGGATTGCCTACTCAGCTTATATATGAACACCACTTTGGCCTATCTCCAGAGGTGAAAAACATCCCTCATAGCCAGACAGCCCTGAATACTCTAAGTGGGATGGAACAATTTCCCAGGCATCTTGAAGGAGAGCCGGGAAGATCCCATCCACACCGCGCTCTTATAAGACTCAAAAGTATAAATGACCCATTTTAGTTTTTTAAAAGTAACAATCTCGGTAGCCACTGCCCAGCCTTCCTGAGAACACTGGATGGCCTTCCAGAGTACGGTTCTCGATTTGAAATGCAAGCCTCCGGAAAGCTGATCACAAGCAACTGCCTCAAGGTCTCCCCTTCTGATTGTGTTATAACACTGGAGGGTTGTTCTATCTAGGCAACCTGGCCCTGGCTCCAGAGACCAGCCGTTTCTGCAGGCAAACAGCACTCTACTGCTTCTGTACTTTATTACAGAAGAGCCTCCAAGATTCCTCCAAGGCCTTCCTGATTTCTTTTTTGTATAATCTTATGACTCCTTATTGGCCTTATGAGCATTGTATAGCCTTTGTGTCTATTTCGTGATGGAACTTACACCTGATGGACTTACTCTACTCTCTTCCACAAACTTTTCTTATAAAATCTTATTTTTTCCCTTTCGTTCATGTAAATTGACATAACAAATTTGCAGAAATACTTTCATTACACATTCCGTTGTAGATATAGAAGGATAAGTAAAAGCCAAATCTTAACAACAAAAATAAAAATGGGCCGCTGCGTGCTGGCTTTGAAATTCCTGTCTTTGCATGACCAGGAGAAACAACTGAAAGACTACCTAGCAGCTCAAAAAGGTATCAATTATTTCAAAACTTAAACCAATATCAAATATCTAGGAAATTATTAATACCACAAAAACTTTCATTTCACATAAAAACTGTTTTAATTAGATTTACATTTTTCCTGGAGTAAGCTTTTATCCGTCTCTTATAGTTCTCTGGTTATACAAAATTCATTCAGAATGAGGAGCACTTCACAAGCTATTCCAAAAATGGTCAGAACTCAAGTGACAAGGAGCACTATCAGTTTTGTTTAAATTGTTCCTTTATGCACAGTAGAAATCAAAATCAAACTTAAAATGCTTACCTCTGTGGTATGTCATTGGTAAGCAGGATAGTTTACAACTAATAACCATTAACAGATCATCTGCATCAGGACAGTGGAACAATACATGTTAATCGTACTGTTTGTTTCACCAATAAGAAACCTTGTCCTATTATTAACTCACCCCACAGAGTGGTAGGAACCTTAGTGATAAACCTTTTCTGTTGGCACTTTTACTGTAAAGCTGATGCTTCCTCACTTCCTTCAGTCTTGGAGTGCCTTCTTAGCAATCATTTGCAAAAGCTGAAAGCTCTATTACTGAAGGATTGGTTTTGTCTTCCTGCCTGTTAGTACTTTAGCAATCAGTTTCTCCTCAATTTCTATGGAGTTTCATAGATCAAACATTAAAGCAGGCCGTTGTTTGTTGTGAAATATTCAGTTTAAAATCTTCTACCACGTGTGTTAATTTAACCCAAGAGCTGTGAGATATCCTACACATATATAGAAGATCGAAACTTATGCCTCACAGGTTGTAACAACGAGATAAGTTTAACATTTTGTGTTACCTTGAGGAAAACTACCAAAAAGTATTTAACTAGCAGGTATAGCAAGCCAACAGTATGCTCTTATTACATATTGATATGGGACAAAGCTTCTATCATACAAAACATTACTGCTAGAATGTCTGCTTCAAAATCTGGAGAAATTACAGGTTTTACTTTGCAGAAGCTGAATTGAATTCAATCCCCATTATCTTGTGATTTCAATTGAGTTCATAATGCAAATAAACATTTTATTAAGTTAAAATCTACATTTTATTTTATTCTTACGTTTAGTGCATTTGCCATTTATTTAATGTGCATTATTTAATTTCTAAACATTAAAGTTAATATGAGAGTAGTGGAAATTTGGGTAATCTAATTTCAGAATTACCATTTTCATATTTTGTAAAAAAAAAAGTTACCTTCACATGACTTTCTCTACCCTCCATCGTTTATTAGTGGATATATAAACTATTATCACTAAAGCTTATTTTTCTATCTACTTCATTTTAATCCAAATAAACCTTTGCAGAAATAGCTATATTACACATTTCGTTATAGATACAAAGGGAACAGCGATAGGCAAATGTTTAAAAACTGGACACTATATGCTGCCTTAAAATACCATACTGTTTCCATGAAATCACAAGAAACAACTGAATTTAAAAGGACTTTAAAGAATGACCAAGTAATGAACAATTCGAACCATTCATAACGGATATCTCGGAAATGCCTAATGCCACGAAATAGGTTATTTGAAATAAACTGTGTGTTTTAAAGAGAATTATAACTGATATGATTTTCCGGGCTGTTATGCCGTGGTCTACTGAAGAAAGATTTCCCAGACGTTTCGTCCACAACTGCGGTGGACATCTTCAGTGGCGCGGACGAAGTCTTCTCGGTGAAAGTATCGCAGCGTCTGATGCGTTGGCTTTTTTTTTTTTTTTTTTTTCAAAAATATGTGGCCCCTCCTCCGCCACACCAGGTGACGATCATCCGAAAGGGATCTACATCGCCTCCCCTACCATGCACTAACTACAGCTAATGGATGGGAGAGGGAGTGGTGCTAGTGGTGCCAGGTACCGCTTGCGCAACCTGGGGTTAGTGGGTAACTCTACGAAAGACGCCGGCCTACCAGGGGGTAGACAGGCAGAGGTGGATCCAGGGCCATCACTTGGCTCGTGGCCCAGTGCTGGTGCCTGGTGTATGTTAGTGAGGTATTCATGCTCATGCAGGTGGAATTTTGTGTTAGGTGTCGTGCTTAGTGATAGAGTAGAAGTGACCATGCTTACTTACGTGTCGGGTCGGTGCCGTCGTCTCTGTTGGTGTGGGTTCGTCCTGAAGGAAACATAGAATGTGAGTTTCAGTTACCTATTCGTGTTCCATGTTAGCGCGGTGGTCGTCATAGGGGCGTTCAGTCCTCATGGCGGGATAAGATGCATTAGGTACTGTGTGACAGGGTCGGGGCCAGTTTGCTTGGTGATGGGAAGAGATCTGTCAAAAAGAGACAGGGGTCGTTTGTGCTTGTCTGCTTCTGTAGTGTACTGGCCTAGGCCTTGTACCAGAGTGTTATGGTGGGTTTTGGATCGTCTGTATAGATCGTAGGCGAGTTTCTTAATAAATTCCTCTATTGTGTGTAGTTTGAGTTCGTCGTGCAGTATGTCTGCGGGTGTGCTCTTTGGTACTCTTGAGGCCATTCTGATTATTTTGTTTTGTATCGTCTGCAGCGTGCGTATGTGCGAGGGGGCACAGTGTCCCCAGACCGGTGCCGCGTATGTCATTATCGGTCTGATTAGGCTCTTGTACAGTGTGATGCTAAGGGCTGTGCTTAGTTCCGTCTTTCGGTTAATTAATGGGTAAATGCGCGTCAGTTGTGCGTATGCTAGTCTCTTAACTTGTTTGACGTGTGGTCCAAAGGTTAGTCCGGTGTCCAGTGTCACGCCTAGATATTTCACCTTGTTGGTCCAGTGGATATCGCTTTGTTGAAGTTTCAGCGGAGTTAAGGGTTTCTTGTGGGAGGTTCTTTTTGTGAAGAGCATTAGTTGTGATTTTGTGGGATTGACTTTAATGCGCCATTGCCGGAGCCAGGGTTCCAGGTCTTGTAGTGCCGTTTGTAGCCTGGAGTGGATTAGCCTCGGTTGAACGGATCGTGCTGATATGGCAGTGTCGTCGGCATACATGTGTAGTGTTGTGTTGGGTGTTTTTGGGATGTCATTTACGTATATCGTGAATAGAACCGGCGAGAGTATACTTCCTTGTGGGACCCCAGCATGGAGTTGCCTGGGCTCCGACGTTGCTGTTGACGTTTTGACCGCAAAGGTGCGGCCGCTGAGGTAGTGCGCAGCTAGTTTAACAAAGGTGTCCGTGAGATTCAATTGCTTTAGTTTGTATAGTAAGCTCGGGTGGTGGACGGAGTCAAATGCGCGCTGTATGTTCAGAAAGAGTATTCCTGTACTTTGTTTTTGATTGAATCCTTGAGTTATGCTCTCTGTGCAGCGAAGTAATTGGTGAGTGGTGGAGTGTTTTGCTCTAAAGCCGAATTGCTCCGGTATTATCGTGGAGTGTCGTATGAGATAGGCGTTCAGTCTCTTTAATATTATTTTTTCTGCTAGTTTGCTCATCGTGTTTAAAAGGCTAATCGGCCTGTAGTTATTTGGGTCGTGCCTGTCTTTTCCGGGTTTGGGGAACATTAATACTAGTGCATGTTTCCATTGTTTTGGAAAGTATCCATGCTGCAGGCAGTAATTGCATATTTCCGTAAAGTGGTGTATTGCTGCGGGTGTCCAGTGTTTGAGTACCAAGTTTGGTATCTGATCTGGTCCTGGGGCTTTGTGGTCTCTCAGATGGGCTATTAGCCATTTAACTTCGGATGGGTGCGTTTTTCTGAGTTTGTTGTGCGTGGGCGTGGTCGTTAAATTTCTAGTGCAATCGTCGATCATGGTGGAGAAGCCACCGGGGGGTGGCGGCTCGTTTGGTGAGCAGGCTCTTTCAAAGGTGACCGCTAGGGTGTTCGCCTGTCCCTCCGGCGTTTCTGCCATCTGTCCTGGGTTGTCGGTGTTACGGAGGGGTGGTATATTGATTGTTTCTCTTATGAGGCGTTTAGTGAGTTGCCATATCTGTGAGTTGCCGGGTTGCATGTCTGCTAGGGTCTGGTCCCACTGCTGTTGGATCTGTTGGTTTATGCGTGTTTTGATGTCGCTGTTTAGGACTTCCATATTAACTTTGTGCACGATGTTTCTCGTTCGTTGCCATTTTCTCCGCTCATGGTCTCTTTCATTCATAAGGTATAGGACTTCTGGTGGTAGATTTATTTCTCGTTTAGGGGGTGGTTTAAACGGCGTGGCTGCTGCGATGGCTAGTTGTGTTGCGGTTTCTAGCGCTGTTACGGCTGTTTCTGTATCTTCTGGGTTCGTCAGTTCCGTCGCTGTTGGGATGTTGGCATCCAGTATCTGGGTAAATAGCGGCCAGTTTGTTTTGTTGAAGTTGCGACGGGGTGCTTCTGGGTGTAAGGTGGGGGAGTGGGTGATGGTGAGCTTGATTGCATAGTGGTCGGAGGCTAGTGTTTCGACTCGGTTGAGCTTGTATTGAAAGAGGGTATTTTTCAGGATGGCTAGGTCTAGGATATGTGGCACGTGTTCGGGCCTGTGGGGCAGGAAGGTGGGTTCATCTGTGTGGGCTATGATGTAGTTGTTTTCCAGCATGTGGTTGTGTAGAAGGTTCCCCTCGTGGTTGTTCTTGTCGCCGCCCCAGATTTCGTGTATGGCATTCAGGTCTGCCATGGCTACTACTTGGTCGCTGAGTGAGGTGATGGTGTCTAGGTCATCGGTGTTTAGCGTTCGCGGTGAGCTATAAGCCGCTACCACTGTGATGTCTTGTGAGCCTATGGGTATTGTGATTGCTGTAGCGTCCATCTGTTTTAGTGTCGGTATGTGTTTCTGGCTGTGCTGCATGTTGTTCTTGATTAAGATGGCGGTTCCTCCTGTTGGGGCGCGGTTGGGCCGGTCCGATCGGTAGACTCTGTAACCTGGTACTGAGAATCGGGCTTTGGCGTTTAGGAGTGTTTCGCCTAGTAGCGCTATGTCTGTATTGTTGGTGTTCAGGTAGTGTCGGAGTTCTTGTAGTTTAGACCGGGCCCCTCTGCAGTTCCAGTAGAGGACTGTAAGAGTGTTGGGTGTTAGTGTGTGTCCTGCCATTTTAAGAGTGTGTTGTGTTTGTGCTTTATTTTTTTTTTTATTTTTTTTCTTCTTCTTTCTTTCTTTCTTACTTTTTTTTCTCTCCCTTTTTTTTTCTTTGTTTATTTATCTCTCTCTTGCTTTTTTTTTCTTTTGCTTTAAAGCCTTCTTCCTGTCTCCAAGGTGAAAAGCGTTGCGGCAATCGCCTCGAGTATGTCGAAGAAGGGCATGTTGCTTTCTATGCTGTATGTTTGTGCCAATTTCTCAACCACTGCTCCAATGGCTTGCAGTCCTGCGCTCAGGCTTTCGTTGCCCATATTGCGGAGCAATTTGAGTATGTGTGAAGGTAAAAAGTTTGTTCTGAAGTGATGCTGCTTGTATTGGATTTCCTTTTCAGTTTTACTTGGCAGTGGTGAAGCTAGCCGTGCCAGCATCCGTTTTTCTGGGCTGTCCGGCACATTTGGCAGCGTCGTTTGCTTTGCCGTCTTATTGGCGGGTGTGCTTGCTGCAGCCGCTTGATTAGTGCCGCTCTCTTTATAGTGTGGGCGCTCTCTCCTGATTGGCCCGCTGGTATGAGGGGGCTGGCGCCGGCTGTGTTGTTGCTCTCTTCTGATTGGCTCGCAGTGTGTTTCGGTTTTGTATGACCTTTCTTGTTTTTGATGACTAGATGCCAGTTACTGTTGAGTTTCAATGCTTCTTCTTTCCTATTGAAATTATTGGGATGTTTATAAATCTCTATTGCTTCGCGTTGTAGCCGGGTATGGTAATGCTTTATGGAGGAAAGAATGTTGGTGTCCTGAAATCTAATGATGTGTTCGCCCTCGGCTTCAATGGCATGTTCGGCGACTGCCGGTCTTTCTGTATGGCCCAGGCGGCAGTTCCTTTTGTGTTCGCTCAGTCTGGTGTTAGCGCTCCGCTGTGTGGTACCAATGTACACTGAACCACACGAACAGGGAATACGGTAAACACCGGCCGATGACAGGGGGTCTCGGGGGTCTTTGGAAGAGCGCAGTAGGCTGTTTAATTGTCTTGTAGGTTTGAATACTGTTTTGACGTTATGACGTTGAAGTATGTGTTCAATACGGTCAGTGACATTTCTGAAATATGGCAGAAAGACAATGGACTTGCTTTTGGGTTGGTCCTGAGTAGCCGGTCGGGGCTTGGCCGGACGGCAGGCTCTTCTCACCTCTTGGACTGAATAACCATTTGCTTGTAGAGCTGTTTCTAGGTGTCGGATTTCTTGTGGAAGTAAGTGTGGTTCACAAATACGGGAAGCACGGTTTGCGAGTGTCTTAATCATAGCACGTTTTTGTCTAGGATGGTGGTTGGAGTTCTTGTTAAGGTAACGGTCTGTGTGTGTGGGTTTGCGGTAGACAGTATGACCCAGCGTACCGTCAGCCTTCCTGCTAACGAGTACATCTAGAAAGGCTAGTTGGCCATCCTTTTCTTGTTCCATTGTGAACTGTATACGCTGATTGATGCTATTTAGATGTAACAAAAAATCTTGAAGAGCTTGTTCACCATGGGGCCAGATGACGAAGGTGTCATCCACATAGCGGAACCAGGCTGTTGGTTTGAGTGGAGCTGAGTTTAGTGCCTTTGACTCAAATGCCTCCATGAAGAAATTGGCCACAACAGGGCTAAGGGGGCTGCCCATGGCAACACCGTCTATTTGCTCGTAGAATGACCGGTTCCACTGGAAATAAGTCGTAGTCAGGACATGGTGAAAAAGTGTAATGATATCATCAGAGAAGATGGGTTGTAACAACTTCAGAGTTTCTTGTACTGGAACCATGGTGAATAGAGACACAACGTCAAAACTAATTAGTAAATCCTTAGGTAGCAATTTGAGGTTGCGGAGAATTTGAATGAAATGAGTAGAATCTTTGATGAAAGAGTCGGACAGGCCGACATGGGGTTGTAGAAGACCGGTTAGGTATTTAGCTATGTCGTATGTGGGAGAACCAATACCACTAACAATGGGCCTGAGCGGAACATCTGGTTTATGGATCTTGGGTAGCCCGTAAAGTCTAGGCGGCTGAGCTTCGGACTTGGTAAGGCGGCGTTTGTCTTCCTTCGAAAGCGAGGAGTTCTTGATCAAAAGATTAGTTTTCCGTAGAATACGGGCTGTCGGATCACGTTTAATCTTATGGTAGGTTGCTGGTTGCAGGAGTTCAGAGATTTTCTGTTGATAGTCTTGTTGGTTAAGAATAACTGTGGCATTACCCTTGTCCGCTGAGCAAACAATGATGTCTCGGTTGGAGTTCAGCTTCTTTAATGCAGTTCTCTCTTGATTGGTTAAATTACTGGTAGGAGGTTTGGCCTTCTCGAGAACCCTGGCAGATTCCCGGCGAATTTCATCAGCTGCAAGCCTTGGCAGAACTCGTATTCCTGCTTCAATGTGAGAAATGATGTCTTCAACTGGCAACGTTGGAGTGACAACAGCGTAGTTACCTCCTTTAGCAAGGAGTGACGTTTCAGCAGGTGACAGCTGGTGATCAGATAAGTTCACTACCGTGCGGCAGTGGTTGAGAGTAGTCGGCGGTTTGATGGAGGGAGTAAGGCCATCAAACTTCTTCTTGTGACGAGTGGTCATGCTGTTGTGATTGTATGTCATAGAGCTGTAGGTGATTCTGTCAGTGTTGTCCCAATCAAAACTGTGTAGTGAGTTACTTACTTGAAGATGTAAGATGAGTAGTTGACTATTGTTGGCAGAGAGTTGTCGTCTGGTCTGATGGATGCGTTCTCGGAGCAAGGCCCGTTCAGAGCGATTGTAAATGCGGTTGGCGGCAGCGGTGGTGAAATGTCGTTTCTGTCGTAGGAATTTAGGAATAATTCCCGAGTCTCGGCAGCGTAGAAGAAAGGCAAGTGAACACAGCAAAGAAGATTTTTGTTTGCGTAGCACTTCTAGTCGACGGATCAGACGGTATGCCTCCTCCCCGTAGAGGCGAGTCATGTAAGAACGTAGGTTTTCACGGCCGGTGTCACAATTATAACTGATATGATTTTCCGGGCTGTTATGCCGTGGTCTGCTGAAGAAAGATTTCCCAGACGTTTCTTCCACAACTGCGGTGGACATCTTCAGTGGCGCGGACGAAGTCTTCTCGGTGAAAGTATCGCAGCGTCTGATGCGTTGGCCGTTAGTGCCGCTCTCTTTATAGTGTGGGCGCTCTCTGCTGATTGGCCCGCTGGTATGAGGGGGCTGGCGCCGGCTGTGTTGTTGCTCTCTTCTGATTGGCTCGCAGTGTGTTTCGGTTTTGTATGACCTTTCTTGTTTTTGATGACTAGATGCCAGTTACTGTTGAGTTTCAATGCTTCTTCTTTCCTATTGAAATTATTGGGATGTTTATAAATCTCTATTGCTTCGCGTTGTAGCCGGGTATGGTAATGCTTTATGGAGGAAAGAATGTTGGTGTCCTGAAATCTAATGATGTGTTCGCCCTCGGCTTCAATGGCATGTTCGGCGACTGCCGATCTTTCTGTATGGCCCAGGCGGCAGTTCCTTTTGTGTTCGCTCAGTCTGGTGTTAGCGCTCCGCTGTGTGGTACCAATGTACACTGAACCACACGAACAGGGAATACGGTAAACATCCCAATAATTTCAATAGGAAAGAAGAAGCATTGAAACTCAACAGTAACTGGCATCTAGTCATCAAAAACAAGAAAGGTCATACAAAACCGAAACACACTGCGAGCCAATCAGAAGAGAGCAACAACACAGCCGGCGCCAGCCCCCTCATACCAGCGGGCCAATCAGCAGAGAGCGCCCACACTATAAAGAGAGCGGCACTAACGGCCAACGCATCAGACGCTGCGATACTTTCACCGAGAAGACTTCGTCCGCGCCACTGAAGATGTCCACCGCAGTTGTGGACGAAACGTCTGGGAAATCTTTCTTCAGCAGACCACGGCATAACAGCCCGGAAAATCATATCAGTTATAATTGTGACACCGGCCGTGAAAACCTACGTTCTTACATGACTCGCCTCTACGGGGAGGAGGCATACCGTCTGATCCGTCGACTAGAAGTGCTACGCAAACAAAAATCTTCTTTGCTGTGTTCACTTGCCTTTCTTCTACGCTGCCGAGACTCGGGAATTATTCCTAAATTCCTACGACAGAAACGACATTTCACCACCGCTGCCGCCAACCGCATTTACAATCGCTCTGAACGGGCCTTGCTCCGAGAACGCATCCATCAGACCAGACGACAACTCTCTGCCAACAATAGTCAACTACTCATCTTACATCTTCAAGTAAGTAACTCACTACACAGTTTTGATTGGGACAACACTGACAGAATCACCTACAGCTCTATGACATACAATCACAACAGCATGACCACTCGTCACAAGAAGAAGTTTGATGGCCTTACTCCCTCCATCAAACCGCCGACTACTCTCAACCACTGCCGCACGGTAGTGAACTTATCTGATCACCAGCTGTCACCTGCTGAAACGTCACTCCTTGCTAAAGGAGGTAACTACGCTGTTGTCACTCCAACGTTGCCAGTTGAAGACATCATTTCTCACATTGAAGCAGGAATACGAGTTCTGCCAAGGCTTGCAGCTGATGAAATTCGCCGGGAATCTGCCAGGGTTCTCGAGAAGGCCAAACCTCCTACCAGTAATTTAACCAATCAAGAGAGAACTGCATTAAAGAAGCTGAACTCCAACCGAGACATCATTGTTTGCTCAGCGGACAAGGGTAATGCCACAGTTATTCTTAACCAACAAGACTATCAACAGAAAATCTCTGAACTCCTGCAACCAGCAACCTACCATAAGATTAAACGTGATCCGACAGCCCGTATTCTACGGAAAACTAATCTTTTGATCAAGAACTCCTCGCTTTCGAAGGAAGACAAACGCCGCCTTACCAAGTCCGAAGCTCAGCCGCCTAGACTTTACGGGCTACCCAAGATCCATAAACCAGATGTTCCGCTCAGGCCCATTGTTAGTGGTATTGGTTCTCCCACATACGACATAGCTAAATACCTAACCGGTCTTCTACAACCCCATGTCGGCCTGTCCGACTCTTTCATCAAAGATTCTACTCATTTCATTCAAATTCTCCGCAACCTCAAATTGCTACCTAAGGATTTACTAATTAGTTTTGACGTTGTGTCTCTATTCACCATGGTTCCAGTACAAGAAACTCTGAAGTTGTTACAACCCATCTTCTCTGATGATATCATTACACTTTTTCACCATGTCCTGACTACGACTTATTTCCAGTGGAACCGGTCATTCTACGAGCAAATAGACGGTGTTGCCATGGGCAGCCCCCTTAGCCCTGTTGTGGCCAATTTCTTCATGGAGGCATTTGAGTCAAAGGCACTAAACTCAGCTCCACTCAAACCAACAGCCTGGTTCCGCTATGTGGATGACACCTTCGTCATCTGGCCCCATGGTGAACAAGCTCTTCAAGATTTTTTGTTACATCTAAATAGCATCAATCAGCGTATACAGTTCACAATGGAACAAGAAAAGGATGGCCAACTAGCCTTTCTAGATGTACTCGTTAGCAGGAAGGCTGACGGTACGCTGGGTCATACTGTCTACCGCAAACCCACACACACAGACCGTTACCTTAACAAGAACTCCAACCACCATCCTAGACAAAAACGTGCTATGATTAAGACACTCGCAAACCGTGCTTCCCGTATTTGTGAACCACACTTACTTCCACAAGAAATCCGACACCTAGAAACAGCTCTACAAGCAAATGGTTATTCAGTCCAAGAGGTGAGAAGAGCCTGCCGTCCGGCCAAGCCCCGACCGGCTACTCAGGACCAACCCAAAAGCAAGTCCATTGTCTTTCTGCCATATTTCAGAAATGTCACTGACCGTATTGAACACATACTTCAACGTCATAACGTCAAAACAGTATTCAAACCTACAAGACAATTAAACAGCCTACTGCGCTCTTCCAAAGACCCCCGAGACCCCCTGTCATCGGCCGGTGTTTACCGTATTCCCTGTTCGTGTGGTTCAGTGTACATTGGTACCACACAGCGGAGCGCTAACACCAGACTGAGCGAACACAAAAGGAACTGCCGCCTGGGCCATACAGAAAGACCGGCAGTCGCCGAACATGCCATTGAAGCCGAGGGCGAACACATCATTAGATTTCAGGACACCAACATTCTTTCCTCCATAAAGCATTACCATACCCGGCTACAACGCGAAGCAATAGAGATTTATAAACATCCCAATAATTTCAATAGGAAAGAAGAAGCATTGAAACTCAACAGTAACTGGCATCTAGTCATCAAAAACAAGAAAGGTCATACAAAACCGAAACACACTGCGAGCCAATCAGAAGAGAGCAACAACACTGCCGGCGCCAGCCCCCTCATACCAGCGGGCCAATCAGCAGAGAGCGCCCACACTATAAAGAGAGCGGCACTAACGGCCAACGCATCAGACGCTGCGATACTTTCACCGAGAAGACTTCGTCCGCGCCACTGAAGATGTCCACCGCAGTTGTGGACGAAACGTCTGGGAAATCTTTCTTCAGCAGACCACGGCATAACAGCCCGGAAAATCATATCAGTTATAATTGACACCGGCCGTGAAAACCTACGTTCTTACATGTTTTAAAGAGATTTACATTTCTTGTGTAGTACGTTTTCTTCTATTGCTCAACATTTACCAGTTATACAAGATTATACAAAATTCCTTCCGAATGAACAGGACTTCAAAGGTTATTCCTAGAAAATTCAAGATGTACATTTTATTTGTCGTGTAAATACCATTAATATACAGGGTGTATCTTTATTGGTGTCATATATTTGGGAGACGTGTTCCTGACATCAAAACAGTAAAAAAAGTTCATATGTACACAGGTCTGAAAATCCACTGTTTTAGGTCAAAGCAGATGTATTCCATGAGTGAACAGACAGATATGCACTACACATATGGCCGTGCAGACGGAACGCAGCACGAGCACGTGAAGTTTATGCAGAAAGGTACCCTGACAGGCCGTTACCGTGTACAAGAACATTCACATGAATTCACCAATGCTAGAGAGAGAATGGAGCATTTGAGAGGACTACTAGGGATGTTGGGAGACCAAGAGCGGTACGAGGCATTGAGCTTGAAGAACGAGTTCTTCATGCTGTGGATGCAGACCCATCACAAAACACAAGACGTATGGCTGTAAGGGAAAGAGTTAGTCATATGACCATCTGGAGAATTCTACATGAAAATCTTCTGTACGCGTATCACCTTCAACGTGTGCAAGGATTAAATGAGGCGGACTGTGAGCCAAGAAGACGTTTCTGTCAACGCATGTTACAGCAGTGCAGTGTTCATAAATTTCCTAGCCTGTATATTATTCACGATGGCAGCTTCAATTTTCATAACACTCATAACTGGGCATTTGAAAATCCTAATGAAGTACGACAGGACAACCATCAACAGAGGTTCTCCCTCAACATTTGGGGTGGAATCATTCATGATCACCTTATTGGTCCCTACTTCTTCCCTCCGCGTCTGAATGGACAAACTTATCTCCAGTTTTTCATAAATGAGTTGCATCACTTAACTGATAATGTGCCTCTGGACATCATCCAGCAAATGTGGTTTTTATACAATGGTGATCCAGATGATTTCAGGATGATAGTTTGTAAGATTTTGAATGAGCAATTTCCCCCAAGATGAATTGGTCGAGGGGACCCATTGCATGGCCTGCTCGATTGCCTGATTTGAATCCAATAGATTTGTTTGTCTGGGGACATTTGAAGTCCTTGGTTTATGCGCAACTCCTGCACCTGATTGACATTTTGAGAGGACATATCCAAGCTGGATATGACCAAATACGAAAATTTTCAACAGAGAACGCCAGAGCATGGAATGCAGGCTTACTGCATGCATCGAAAAAAGAGGAAGCCAGTTAGAGCAATTTTTGTAACTTTCGATTTTGTGTTGTAACTCTGAAATAAATGATTTTCAGATCCATCTTCATATGAACTTTTTTTACTGTTTTGATGTCAAGAACACGTCCCCCAAATATATGACACCAAAAAAGATACTTCCTGTATAGTATTTTAGTCAAAATCATTAGTCATTTTTCAGAAAATCAAAAATTTCCAAACATGCTCCATGTAATAAAGGGCAGTTTGGGATGGAAGGATTTCCTTGTAAAGCTTTATGTTGCATTTTCAGAAGGTACTGAACCTAAATACCAAGTTTGGTTAATAGAAAAGTGCTATTCAGCAGTTAAAGACAGTGGAGCGAAACAATAATTTAATCGAATCTTGAGTCGGCTGAATACATTAAAACAAACCAAGAGGTTTGGTGTTTATTTGACTTTTCGTCTTTGGGTTATGATGTTCACAGAAACATATATACACACATGGACCTTTTCTAAAAATCTGATGTTTTACATTCACGTGGCTTTCTCTACCTTCTATCGTTTATTAGTGGGTATACAAATTATTCCTTCTCAAGCACATTTTCCTATCCACTAATTTTAATCCAAATAAACCTTTCCAGAAATACATATATTACACATTTCATTATAGATACAAAGAGAATAAGGATAGTCAAATGTTTCAAGAACTGGACGCTATATGCTGGCCTTAAAATTCATGCAATCGCAATAAACTGAATCTCCAAAGGATTTTAAGAGAATGACCAAGAAATGAATAATTTGAACCTTTAATAATGAATATCTCAGAAATGGCTAATACCACAAAAAAACTTATTTTAAATAAATTGTGTGTTTTAAAGAGCTCTAACATTTTATGTGTAGGACGTTTTTGCCTGTCGCTTGACGTTTACCAGTTATAGAAGATTATACAAAATTTCTTCCAAATGAAGACAGGCTATTCCCAGAAAATTCAAGATATACATTTTATTTGGCATGTAAATATCTTTTATAAGTGGTATTTTAATCAAAATCATTAGAGCCATTTTTTAGAAAATAATTTTTTTTAAAAATCTTTTATGTAAAGGGGATTTTGCAGTGGGGAGGGGTGGGTTTGTTGAAAATCTTCATGTGGTATCTTTGAAAGGTACTGAACCTAAATACCAAGTGTGGTATTTATCCGACTTTTCGTTTTTGAGACATTTAATTTACAGACACACACAGACATACTTCCAAAAATGTTGTATTTGGATTCAGAGCACATCAAAACATGTATTTCTAGTGAAATCTTGGTATCGAATTTTTGGGTGGATTCAGAGCACCTCAAAACATGTATTTTTAGTGAAATCTTGGTATCAAATTTTTGGGTGGAATGGAATACTTCCCCTACTTGTTATACCTAGTAGAGAATGTCAAAATGCTTCTTTTGGATGCATGGGGGCCTCAAAGCAAGCATTTCCGGTGAAATCTCAATATCAAAGTTTTGGGGGGAATGCAATACCTTCTCTTTCTACTATGTACATGGTAGAGAAAGTTTAAAAAAAGCTTTCAAATTCCAATCTTAGAAAATTGGAGTTTGTCAAATTTTGAAGCATTGATCTTTCAGCAGTTTCCATCTCTGTAGGCATGCTAGCAAGGTTGTCAGAACTGGCTGAAAGATAGAAAATTATATATATTTCTCATTAGACATATGTCTAATGACAGTACCGTTTTTTCTGGAGGTAGCAACTTCATATCACTTTTATTTTCTGTACATCATTTCATGTACTGTGTGACTTGTCTGATGCGCATCTCTCCACATTTGTAGGAATTTTGTAAATTCTAGCTATTTGAAATGAACTGTCTTTAACAGCTCCTGGGAAATGTTTCAATTTTTAAGCAATAGGAAAATGGTGTAATATTTTGTTAAGAATTGGAGCAACTCAGTTTCAATGGTTGTCAAAGAAATGCATAAAGCTTTCTCCCTTCTATCTTGGTTTGCAGACTTTGCGTGCTAGTTAGCAGTCACATTTAACACTTCTCAGAGATCTTTATTTTTATAGACAGTTTTTTGTGGGAATGTTCAGATGATGTTTATTCTAATCGTTTGTGATCTTTGTCTCATATTTCATAAAAAGCCCCATGGAAGAGCATGGAATGCTATCTTCTGTGTTGGATGGTGGTAGCTGCATCATTCAAATACCAAATTTTTCTTGAATTATGCAAATTGCAGTGTGCTGCTCCCCAGCACTGCTATATAAATCTTTGTGAAGTATTGGCAGACCGGTCCACCATTTCTCCCCTAGATAATGCTAACAATAAACAAAAATATTAATATATTACTCTTACCTTTCATTGTGAAAAGTATTAAAAATGATGTCCCTCTGCATCTATATAAGCTTGGCACACATTCAACACTAGATGACTTTCTGCGCAAAAATACTGAAAAATTCATGCTGGATTATGTCTTCTAATTCAAGTATATGGGGAAGTGTTGCATAAACTTCATCTTTAAGTATTCTCCAAAAAAGATAATCACATGGATTTAAATATGGAGAGCAAGCAGGCCAGTCAATTATTCTGACTTAATAAATATGTAAAGCGAGGCAGTGATTTTCTTGGACTTCTTTCCACGACAGTTCCAATCTCAATCAATTTTTCTTTAATTAGAACTGTTGGCTTTCTAACTTCTTTCTTCTAAAATGGGCCCAGTCAGCTTAAATCTAAAATCCTATATCACTGTGGATTTTTTTAAGAACGATGACACCAGGGAATTTCTGTATAAAGTTGAGAATCCATATTTGACTGAGCAAAACTTTACACAAACACATGCTGCTGTGTAGTATACTTCCCCCCCCCCTTTCTTTCTTTCTTATGGGCAAACGTTGAGGAAAAGCCAGACTGTCTGGTTTTCAATTTCCTTCATGAAGCATATATTGCTATATAGGCTGCTGAAATTGTATTACAGATTACTGGAACTTCTACTTTCACATGACCATATCAATATGTCATCAACATATCTGTAAAAGGCTTGATGGTTTTGTAAGATTCTATATATAGAGCTTATGTTCAAAACCTTGCATGAATAGGTTTGCCACTGGTGGTGGCACCAGTGGTCCCATGGCTACTATATCTATTTGTTGTAAAGCCTGCCATTATACGTAAGGTTAAAGGATCTGAGCTGTTGAATTTTAGCATCCTATTAGGAGCTTAAGTACTTTCCCAAATTAAATTCTAGTGGTCAAAAATTCTATGTTAGTGCTTGATCAACAATCTTGACAAACTGGCTAGAATTGGTCGTACATTCACAGATGCATATCAAAAGAATTAGCACGGATGTGAGCTGCTTAGACACTTGTTATCTGGAAGACCTGTGGTGATGGTGGGTTATGTTACTCCATGTCTCTGTACCGGCTCAAAGCTAATAAATCTGACACAGTAGGTCTCCTGAGAAGCCATAATTCAAATTTAGGTCATGAAAGCTTCAAGTCATATCTTCATACTTTTTATGACCTGCATTATACCCAGATTTACCACTTGCACCAAGTTTTTGATTGATGCATGCATATACTTACCACCATGAACATACACTTAAAATTTCATCCCAACATACATACTAAGCTTTTCTTCTACCAATTTCTTCAGGTGCATTTTATGGGCTCAATGGTAAATAAATACAAATTAAAGATAAACATGATGAGAGCTTCTAGAATGGTGAGTTGGCTTGATGGCACAGTATGTTGAGTGCTCATTTTCTGCATCCAAGGTTTATGGGCACAACTACAAATTAAATTCTTAAATGCGAAAGCCTCATATATACAGATTTACTGGCATGTATAAAAACTCCTGTATGACAAAATTTGGAGCATCACTGATGCTAATACAGTTGCTAGCATTATTAAATAAAGTTTATGATTAACCATTATCAGCTTCATGAGTTACTACAAGAGCAAGCAGTTACACTATTAAGTATCACTTTGAATATCTTTGGGAGAGAAGCAACTCAAAATGAAAATAAAATGAGACATTTTTATAGATTACTGAGAAATTTCTGTGGCAAATGACATTTGCATCTGCTAGTGTTAAGATCAATGAATTCAACAGCAATAATAAACCAATGTTCCTTTAGCAGTGTTGTAAAGCATTTTATATATTGGGCCCGATAGTAAAGAAACTGTATTCACAGCTCATATACACATAAATGATGATATATCTTTTAACAGGAAATGTATACAAATTTCAATAAATACACAATTAACTTGCTATTTACATTATATACAAACATGGCATGTTCAATCATAATAAAGCTATAATTTTATAAATGGCTGCAGATCAAAGAAATCAGTCAATATTTAGTCCCTTTCAGAGACCAGTCCATCAGCAACAGAGCAATATCAGTCTATAATTGAGAAGGACGTATCTTAATTGTGCACTCAATCATTAAAAAATTAGCAACAATTATTGTGCACATATTGAGAAGAACAAAAGTTTCTTTCACTAGTTTATATCTAGAAGCTGCATCCCCCACAGCACTTACAATTAGGCCGGCCCAAAGGATCGTATCTTTGTCACAAAGCACTGCAATGTAATTTCTGTGTAACAAACCAGCAGTTTCTTGACGTAAAATAGTGTTCAATGCATTGATGCAAGAAGTGAGCATAAAAGATTAGTTGAAGAGTGGGAGGTGGTAAAAATCATATCCGCGTTTTCCCTTTACAGCCCAATAGATATACACGACATGATATGCCCCTGGTATGAAGCAAATGAACCCTGCGATGAAGAAAACAAATGCCTGGATTCCAGGCATTGGTAAGCATATCACTACAACTCCAGTTACCAATAGACCTGGAAAAAAGAAAATGTTATTAGTAAATTTTAATTGTTATCCATAGAAAAGCTGGGAGCATGCAGGAGAAGCTTTATTTTTTTATTACTTTCATATTTTATCAACTGTTACCAGATCTTTCTGGGTAGTGCATGGTAACAACATGATGAAAAACAATCTGAATATGTCTATTTACATTACTTCTTTTTACATTAACACCAGGGGCACTGGGGATTATTGTCTATCTAGAGGGACCAAATCACCATTTTGATAGATGCAGCTCTGACAGATTCGAAGTACACATGTGTTCTGATTATGCAATATGTACTCTGAGCTTCTTTATAAATTACAAATATCTCTGAACAGTATAAGGAGCATACATAGCTTTACTAGTTCTCTGGGATTACCAATTCAATTTGACAAAACTACAAGCTAGAAAAACTTTACTAAACAGTTTACAAATCTGGTTTCACTCATTTAAAACTATCAGCTAAATCTTGATACTATACACATGTATATTCAGCATTGCCTAAACATGATTCACAAACATCACCAACATACCTACTTTGGAGCAGTGTGCTTATACTTCTGTTTTTGCCTTTGCATTATATACAAGACAAGTCGAATGTCACCATGTTATAGTACCTTTATTGGAAATATAGTTTGTCCCTTTGTGAGACATATGTGTCACAGCTAACTCTTTCACTGGCTTGTACGTGAAATGTGGTCACTCATTTTCTCAAGCATAAAAAAAAGTATGATAATTTTCTCACAATATTCTGTTGTTGAAACAATCAGGAAGGTTAGTCATAAACAGTTCACTTGGACATGTTATACAACAGTTTGAACCCAACATTATGAATGAGTACAGATGCTCCTAGTACAAATTGGTTGCATATAGGTAACCAATGGCTATTCTTTGCAGATAACATAGTTTGCAAGATTTAGTAGAAGTCATAGAACATGCAGATCTTGGTAAACCATTTATAAAGAAATTTTAATTATATTTATTATCTATTAAAATATCTTATATTACAGTGAACACTGAAGCTATTATCGAGATAATTATTTATCTTTGAATACACTTAAATTGAAATTTTATCTTTAGCACCTTAAAAAAATAATAATTCCATAATAAACAGATTAAAACAATAATTTAATCTATTGCTCTTCAGCCCTCCATTGACTATGGTGGGTGGGGGGATATGTTTTTTTTTTAAAGTTACACAATATTTATTTTTTTAGAGTTTGTATGGGCAAAAATTAATTCCCTTTGTTTCAACATTTTTTTTATTACTAAACCTATAATGAAGTTGTATGTGTCATCATAACATCTTAAATGCACAAATACAGTGTTCCTTTTGCATGTAAGAATCATTGTTTCATTATTGATGGCAGGAGAAAATGATGTCTCTCACATTCTCATTATGGGGGCTGAGTTGTAAGACTATGGCAGAAGGACTGTTTGATGCCTGGGTGATATGAGAAATGATGGATAGAACTTCGGAAATAAATGCCTACAGTCAATCTCAGAATAGCAATCTCTGCTGTAATTTGACAGTATGGGAAGTAATTATTACAATTGGGAAAAATAATAGCTTGGAGAATGTATAAAATGTTCAAAACAAAATCTGACACCATAAGTATCTAATGAAAAATTATCATTTCAAGATATCGTGATTCTACTTAAAATCAAAAGAAAAATATTTTGGGGGTTTCAAACCCAACTGGAGGATCAAATGTGTTTACTTATTTGTAGAAAGAATATTCAATCATGGTCTTATACCTTGGCCACCTGAAGTGGTTGCAGTAAAAGTTAGAAAACGGATTTATAAATTAAACACAGGATAAGTATGGAATGGAGTCATTCAACTGTAGACAATGAGGAAAAATACTCTTGCCAGTTGATAACTTATTAAGTGAAGTTAAGTGTAAAGATAGCATAACATAGGATGTTTAACTGAACATGGAATAAACAGCTGTAGGTTGACTAATACTACATCTTTATACATCCACTTGCAAGCATTTCTAGGTACTTTTTACTATACAATCAAATGAACTGAGGATTGCCACTGCTCAAGTATTTCTCTCCAACTACTGGTTTATACTTTCTATCTTAGTGCCACCAGTTTCTACCATCCTGTATGGTGTATGCTGGACAACTGCAGCTGATATTCTATATACAAGTTCTTCATTATACAAGGACTGCTATAAATGATACACTTATCGATAACCTAACACTAAGTGAGAATGTTCCCTTGTCAGTGCTAGTTATCTATAGAGAGAATCACCTGTATTGTGATAAAATTAATGATAAGAGAGCAAAGTGATAATAGGTGCAGGAAAGAGAGGGGGAATATGTCATGAATAAGAAAATATAACAGAAGTTGAAGATAATGATCAATATACAGAACGAATAAATAATGATGTACAACTAGGTGAAAGTATAATTACAAGTGATAGTGATACAATTGATGTCACAATGCTGATACTACTGCAGCACATATGGTAGATAGACAATGAATATTTACAGAATGAATACTAAATACTGTCTTTGAAGAATAGGGTATGCAGAGTATACTTCAATGATGAAATTCAATACAGGAATTCTCATGGTATTATGATCTGTTTTGGAGAAAAGAGGCAATTGTACCCACAGGTCAAATGATGTAACAGTTACTTTGATCCACAGTGTGTAGTAACTGGAGTTAAATACAAAGAAAACTCAAATAGTCGCAGGTATGTGACATTTTTGTCCCCTAGAAGGAGACAACACAATAACTGAAGCGGTATTGCTTTTTTATTGTCTTCAAATACTGTAAGTTCTCTGTGCAGCATCACAGTTCATACTGATGCTAAAAAACATTTCTGTTTTTAATTGTTAGGTGATGTAAGCATGTGATATTTACATTGTGTACATCAATTTTTAAAGTGTACTGCAAAAGCTCACCTTCTGTTGAACTGTAATCATAGCAAATCTATGTGCGCAGTGCTCAGAATGATGAAAGAGCAATCTGAAAGTCTGGGATGTCCCAGGAAGATATGTGGAAATTACAATCTGAACTTATCCAAATAGAAGCATTAGCCACAGAAATTATGCTTGCCCCAACTGACATTTGGAAAAAACTGCAAAATAGAGAATTGGTTCCTCTTTTTCTTATGCATGTTTTGAGATGTTCTGTTTATTCCCTGGTTTTCAAAGACAGTATTTAGTATTCACGCTTTATAGATGATCTACCTTATCTTATTCAAATAATAATAATTGCTAATATAATTTGCAGAAAAGTTGCAAATGGTTAAGTAAAGCAATTCAACAGTTTATGTGATTCCTTCCTGAAATTAATAGTTAAGTTCAGAATTGTGAAAAGCCTCAAAATTTGCATGCAAAATTTGCTCTTAGAATTTCCTAATATGCTCCAAATAAAAATGTTTGTAGCATAAATCATGTAAGTTTTAACATTACAGACTTGCTTATTGCTGTATTATTTCAAATTAATACCTATTTTAATCCTCTGTTATTCCCATTTATAGGATTAATGCATGGCCAGGAAGGCTGTGATTTTTAAATGGCCATTAAAATTCATTCAATCGCCTATATATCATGCCTATATAAAGTCATATAAATTAAACTAAAAAAAAAATAGAAATGAAATTCCTTTTGCATTTCATTCCTAAATTTTTAAAGCATACATTTGACCAACTCACTAATTTTGCACTTGCACATTTTGTTGCTGATGGTGCTCCAAAACACACTCCACATGACACAACAGAAGATCATACTGTCTGCATTTATAAGTTGCCTGACCCTTACAGATGGAGCTCATTTCTTTTTCTCACTACACAAAGCAAGCATTTTTGCAGGGCCTGAGATTTTTGTTAAAGATGAAAAAGACTAGGGGATGCAATTCCAGTAAGCTAGCTTATTTTCCTGCCTGTACACTTGAGAGAGTAAATGTTCCTATAAACTGATGCATCACTTTTCATGAAAGCCAGTTGCCCGGCACCATGAGCTGCACATGTTGGTCAGCTTGTGAGGTCATACAGAATGAAGTTCACAATGCATACATTGAGATGATGCTCCCATCTTCACTTGTTTCCAAGTCATCCAACATCCGTTGTTCACTGACCTTGTCTTCATCCTCTTCTTCTTCTTTGGATGAAAATGGTGTAAGATGCCTATTAGTGCTTTTGTCTAGAATTTGTAAAGTTTCTGCATCTGTTAGACCTTTACAGAACATGTGAGATGTATTGTCTCCAGCTAATCTGAGCTGTCAGAAACTTCCTATATTTGCATGCCTTGTGTCAGCATTTAGTGCTTATTTATTTATATATGTGCAGGAATGCTTACTAAGCAATAGCATTACATCCAGCTTCAGCCAGGTGCGTTCTATTCTCATAATGTGACTGCTAAACGCATATGGAAGCAGGAGTATTCTGGAGCATTTAGGCCAACAGGGAATAATTAAATCTCAAGCACTTTATAGCATTAGGACCGGTAAAGAGTTAATACAAATATGCTTGAATTTCTTTGAGTACACATACAATTTGGCACTCTTTCTTTACTTATTAATTAACATTTAAAATAATTGTTGTGGCAGTAAACTATCAATAGCCTCTCCAAGTCAAGCACAGTGAGATTTCTTGTCTTATTGATAAGAAATTAATTTAATACTGAGAGTGATCACTAGATGTCACAGTATATCACTCAGGCACTTTTGAATGCAGAATGTTACTTATATTCATCACATGCATTCGCACACAGAATGTTAGAAATTTTGCACATTCACCACAGATACTTTTCAATATTAGCATGTGACATCTAAAATAAAATTATATTTCCTTCAATTCAGGTTCATTTTGGAATTAAAATATATGCTTATTTGAAAATACAGGGCGAGCCAAAAACTATGAACCAGCTACGCTGTGTTTTTCCTGTCCATATCCTCGGCGCTCGCTGCTATCTGCCGCTATCATAGAAAGGCACAGATGAAACCATACAACATTTTTAAAATTACTTTTAAAGGCTTTACTTACCAACTTTATGAAAGGAAATGCTGAAACTGGCCACTGTCATAGTCCATACATTTTTGGCACCTCTTTAGGAAACTATACATCACTCGCTGTACTTCACGTTGAGAAATGCTGGCAATTTCCTGGCAGATATTTTGTTTTAATTCTTCAAAGGTGTATGGGTTTATCATGTATACTTTGTTTTAAGTTACCCCAGAGATAGAAATCATGGGGAGTTAGGTCGGGGGACTGAGGGGTCCACAGATCTCTACTAATAATTCTGTCCTCAAACACACTTTCAATTTTTCTCATCGAAATATTGGCCATATAAGCTGTTGCAGTCTTGTTGAAAAAAGGCAAAATCACGCTCCCTGGCTGTTAATTCCCTAAAAAAAAGGGGGGCAAAATTGTATTCACATATGTATGGGCTTCAACTGTTGACTCGAAAAAAATTTGCGAGTGATTGTAAGTATTGTAAGTTGGTAAGTAAAGCCTTAAAAAGTAGTTTTAAAAATGTTGTATGGTTTCATCTGCGCCTTTCTATGATGGCGGCAGACGGCAATGAGCATCAAGGATGAAGACAGGAAAAACACTGCTTAGGCGGTTCGTAGTTTTTTGTCTCTTCCTGTAGAATGCATGATTTATATGTTGTTACTTAGTTCGCATTAAATACTGGGATTTAACAATTACCTTTAACTATCATAGCATATCAGTGGTTTTGGCTTAAGGAACAATTGTGTATTTATTTATTTATTTGATATTTTAACTGGATAGGTTAAATGATTAATGATAGAATTCCATAAAGCTTAGATTTACATAACATTAAATAACCTTATGATTTAGATTGAGTCACACTTTTTTACACTCACCTTCACTAATTAAAGTTACATAAAACAGGAAACGTTTTCGAGGGCATTCGTCCTCATCGTCAGCAACTAGGTGACTAAGGTTCGCTTTCTCCCGTGTCCTCTTCTTCCTCATCCTGCGAATTCTGACCCTGTTGCCATCTGGTGTTGGGGGCACAAAGTTTTAACACATTGCTTACAGCGGGATTTCAAAATTAATGACGTTGCTGTTTTTGACGATGTGTATTTTTTCCCAGATGTTCAATTCTATTGGTGTGGTGAGGGGTTTTAACAACTTTATACTTTGGCCAATGTTGTGGTTTTCAGTCCAAAAATGGTGTGATACAGCGGATTACTCTATTTGTTTTAGTTCTATGTTTCTTTGGTGTTCCTTAAGTCTGGTTTCCAAGTTTCTTTTAGCTTTTCCTATGTAGTATTTCTCACATTCCTCACAACTGATCTGGTAAATTCCGGATTTTAGTGTGTTTGGGATGGTATTTTTGAGAGCTGTGTTTAGTAAGTTCTTCAAGCTGAATTTGTTCTGTGGAGTTAGTCTAATGTTAAATTTGTTGTAGTGAAGGTGAGTGTAAAAAAGTGTGACTCAATCTAAATCATGATGAATACTTCACTGTTAATAACACTTCTGTTTTTAATCTTTAATTAAATAACCTTACTCGGGTAACACCCCCAACCAAGATTCACACTTGGGACCTCTCAGTGTGAGGCAGATACACCAACCCCACAACATGGAGGTGGGTATGGTGTTGATAATATGTTTGCATTAGTTTTTCAAATGTTGATTCTTTCACTTTTTAAAAAAAAAAAAAACTGAAGTACACTAAACGTCAAGCTTTTCAAAGCTAGGATGCTTAGGAAAAGATCCTAACTTAAGCAACTGGTGTTCTGTGGTAGTTAGTTGAACAGATCGTTTAAGGTAAAGTAAACATTACTAAAGTTGCTTAACATTATTGTTGTTATTATTATTATTATTATTATTATTATTATTATTATTATTATTATTATTATTATTATTATTCAAGGGTTAGGCTTCCTAGCCTGTTCCAGTTCCCATTTTTCCTTACTCCCTCCATATCTCCCTCTCCTTTCGGAGCATATCTCATAGCTGCTCCCAGTAGCCTATTTTTCTGGCATCCTTTCTAAATGTTGATCCAAATTCTGTCATTTTACGTTATTTTATCTAGTAATGGTTTCACCTGTTATCTTGTCTTATTTCTTCATTTCACTTTTTATCTAATAGTGTACAATCTGTGGTGATTCTAAACTTCACTTTGGCCATCTGAATTTTCATTTTATCTTTTTCCATTCTTATTCTGGATCTGCTAGAATGTCAGGACTGGCACTGTAACATTATTAAAAATTGTTATGCAAGTATTTCTTCTTGTCTTGTTTTTCAAGTTTCTGTGAATATTCCTGTACTTATTTTTCATCCATATTTATACTTTTCATAGGAGACATAACACTGCAAAAATTTAAAATATTTCACCCGTACAGTTACTTTATCTTCTATTACTATCTTTGTTCTTAGTAGAAATTTGCCCTTAAATGTCATGGTCTTTGTTTTATCTACAGATATTTTAAATTACAGTCCTTCGTGAAATTATATCAATTAAACAACTTGATTTGCAGTTTGTCTTCACTGTCCTGTATCATCATCTGTATAAAGCAAAATTTACTTAAATGTATAGATCTATGTCTTATACTGAAAAGACAAACATTCCAGCAGTGATAGGGATAAGTGTCTGCGAAACATATAGTAGAAATTGTGATTGTGTGGTTAGCCTAATTGAGGAATGTAGAGATGAAGTGGGATTTGAAATATATAAAATAAATCTCCCTTGGTTTACAGCAAACAATTCTGGAGGGGTTATATACTTTTACTGCTTACAAATTCAAACTCATAATGCTTGTACAGTCAATAAAATGCAACTAAGACAGCTTTAATCAAAGGGTTGAATGCAAACAATAATAAAATGTTAAAATTAGGAGTGATAAGTTCCATTTGCACTGCAATTGATTTTGAATGAATGGAAAAATGAAGCAATTAATAAACATCTCTCTCAGCAAGTTTCAGAAAATGAGGAAGAAAAATAAAATAAAATTTATTGCAAGTGATCGTTTTCAGGCTGCATATGATCATGCTATTGGAAGTACACAAGTAACTACAGTGCAGCGTAACGGGTCTTTATATAAATTAACTTTTGTGTGGACTATGTAGAGAGACAACACATTTTATAAGAAATTATGCTGTTTACCTGCTATAGATAATGAGACTTGATGCTAATAAATTAGTAATTGTAATATTTGGATGTCGAAAGGGTGCAAATGGAGAGTAATGAGAACGGTATCGCAAAATCTTACACATTGCTTCGTTGTTTCTCTAAACTCACTTATTATGTACAAAACAAAAAAAATCCACAAAATAACCTATGGTTTTGTCAGACAAGTTATGCATTATCATCATCATCAGGAGCGCTGCAATTGTATAAATTTGCTCATAATCATAACCATTATGCAGTATACACTATTTCACATTTTCAAGGTTGTCTGAATCTAACATTTTGTGAACACCAAAAATCTATACTAATGAGCCACCACTGAGTTACATATAAAGCCCATATTCTTATTGCAGTGAAATTCTGACATCACATCTAAATCAAATGCAACCTGTGAAAAATCAACCTCCATTATTGATTGTAAATATTCACCCACATACAAGTTCTACACAAATACTCACACATACACCCAGAATATAAATACACCACCACTTGAAGTTTTATGGTTTTACTTACCGATTCCAACAATAAGTAATATTACAGCTGCCAGCACCATTTTCCAATTTTCTCTAATTTTTGGATGACTCCAACACGACTGACTGGGATCAAACATGCCAGTGTAGAAGCCTCCATCTTGGATCAGTGAATCACTGTCTCTCGACGTGGTCTAAGACAAGAAAGTGACACATTTATAGCAACCAAAACATGAATTCCAAAAAGCTGTAAACATGAATTACCAGCTATCATAACACTTCTTGATGAAGTACGTACCAATTAGCTCAAACATAATTATTATTTTTCCACAATAATGTTTTGATCTATTTAAACATTACTACAGCTTAATTCTGTTAACTGTGGTAATAACAAAATAAAAACATTAAATTTTATATCACATATATTTCTGCACCATAGATATTACATTTAATAGCAGGAAAAGAATGCAGATTATATTAATTTGAAGTAAGAACATTAAGTTCAGGAATTTGTAATTGAGGCAGTATTTTAACACTTAAATGATTTCAGTCTAATTATATATATATAATTCAATAACAGCCCGCGTTAAAGCAATATATGTATGTAACAATATATAAAAAGTGTATATTACAGTCATTGTATATGTTTATATTATTATGTACATGTTTAATAATGTTATGTGAATGTATTACGTAATTTAATAATGTAGAAGCTGTGAGAATATAGGTCAAAAGTTGCTAACAATGATGTAACAATGAGGTAACCTTGAGGCAATAATGAATGTAATAATGATATTAGTAATTCTTGGAGCAACAATAATGTAATTTTTGAGACAGTTTATAAATAGCCATTCAACAACCAGAAAAGTCTGAAAGTTAAATAAAAGTATTCTATTGGAGTAGGAATAGCCAATCAGAGACTTGAAATAGATGAAATTTGCAAATTCAGGTGGTAGAAATCAGTTCAGTTGCTTGTAGACAGTGTTCCTTATTGGGAGCGAGACGCGTCATCGAGAAGTTTAATACGTATTCAGTGTGAGACAAAAATTCAATACGGCGAGAACATTATAAAGTTTACGTGTTTAAAAGTGCAATTAATTAAATAATCTCACAGCTCTCTATATCAGTGAAGTGTTATTTAATCATGTCAAGGATTAATAAAAAGGAGTAAAGTAAAAATTATAATTTGTGTAAGCCTACATTCTTCAGCCGCATCACTCCCTGCAAAGAGAAACATGTTTCTACAAATTAATACTGACGCAGCCAAGGCAAATATAAATAAATATAATATTTAAAGAAACATAAAAATACAAAGTTGATTCTTAAACACTGGGGCAAAGGCCACCGGAAAGTGAACGTTGGGGCAAAGGCCACCGGAACTTTGTATCATACGTGGGGCAGTTACATCAAGTTCGGCTCCCCAACAGTCGAACTACAACTCCTCCTAAAAATCAAACTTACTTCATATTTCAATTTACCATGACAATAAAAATCACACTTTTCATTCAGTTTATTAGTATTTATCTGATGTAATCTGCAGTCATGATTTCTCTGATGCACCTCTGGAGCATGCCAGCTCTTGTGTTTTGAGCTGGTCCAAATAACTGGCAATGTGAAAGTTGGCTGAAACTTAGAATGCTGGTAACTTGTGAACTTGAAAAATAACCTACATGCATTCAAGAACTTAAAGGCAATACAAGAAGACAAACTGCAATAATTTCATAGGAGTAATCAGTGCATTTGAAAGCTAAGTTTTTAAAATAATGTCAGAATTGCATGGAAATACAAGTGCAGCATTTGCCAACCATCTATGACCAGAGAGGTTAGCAGAACTTTTTTCCGGGGGGGAATCATCTGAATGAATGATCATGTTTAACACTGCATTCAAATCAACACAGTTTTAACATTTATTATGGAAGTTAGAACTGCAATGCTGATTTCAAGAGCAAGTGTCCGACACTATTAGCGAGTTCGAAAAACAAGTGAGTGCAGGAGCCAATTGTTATGGTAACCCCATGGCTATATTATCAACTTTAACAATGCTACACTGCAACTCCCTGAAAAGAAAACCAAAATTATTTTTCTTAAACCCAATATATCTAATCAGTTGTATTTTATGTGCAATGAAGTATCATAAGAAATGTGTATCTTCTAGACAAATGATTGGATTTACAAATTGTAGTTCATTAAATTTTTCAAAAGGCCAAAACAGATCTTAATGACAAATTGCTGAAATTTGAAATGCCATCTTATTTGATTCAGTATATTTTTGGAAATAATTTATTTAAATTCACAAAACTCCTATTAATCATGAAGGATTTTGCATCTGTATGACAATATGCCAAAAAATGCTTTAGCATAGCTTACCAAGATTAAATGCAAAGTGCCACTGCAACACAGTACAGATAACTATTCATTTTCGCATACATGGTGTAAGGAGCAATTTCCTATGCAGTAATATCTGATACCTGCAGCATGTAAAACTTAGTGATTACTGCAGGATCTGAAAAGCAAGTTTCCAAATGTAACAAGTTGGAAATCTTCTCAGATGGAGCTAGTTAACACTTCAAGCAGTAATATACTTTGGCCAACATAAGTTTCTAGGTAGGATTCTGATCTCCATCTCAGCGAGCACTTCTTCTGCACTTCTAATGGAAAAGGGGCAGTTGATGGGGTAGGTGATATGTTTAAAACACCAGTAGGGCAAATGGATATCAAAGAGAGCATATGTCAACAATTGGGTGTCGTTCATTCAGCGTGCCCAGTCAGTAACAAACAAAATAAATATGCATATTTCTGCAGAAGTGACAAAAAAGTACTGAAAGATTTGAACAATGTTGGAATTCCATTAGAGTTATTCCAAATACATATAAGATTTACTACATTCGCACTGTTGATAAGTATATAGTTGGAATGATGTGGAATAGTAATGCTATCTGAAGAAGGTAGTATCTTCCGTTTCAAACCTGCTGAAAATGAACTTTCTACTCAGCCTTCATCAAGCAAAGTGGTGTATGATAAAATTAAATCTGTGTTTTGGACAGTAGATCTTGATTAAATTTACATCTCAGCGTAGAAATGCACCTAAATTTGTAGGAAAAGCGTTAAAGTACAAGGGAAAATGTTCTTGTTAAATTCCTCAAGAAAAGGGGATAGGTGACTTTAGTGACATAGATATTTCTTAAATATGATGCATTCTACAAGATACAACTACAGGCAACAAAAGAGACTCCCATTTTCGGATGTTGAACTTAATGATTAATTTAGTGCTGATAGTACACTAATATTAAACTTAAACTAACGTAACTTCTCAATTCTGACAGCTAGCTCAGCGTGCTTTCCGCACATGTATGTGGGTCTGTTGTCATGACAACCAGAATTGACCTAGTTTAAGCATACAACTATCTTAAATCTGTTAACTGTGCAACTGCATATCAACGTTATTTTTCAACTCCCAAACATGCAACTGTAGTATAGTGAATGACCAGTATTGTGGTGATTATAATATTTTAAATATATAGTCTGTGCTGAAATTCCTGTGTGAGTGATTGATTGACAGCGTCTGAACCCAGACAAAAGCGTAGGGGAAGACCACAAACTCGTTTGCCAAAGAAAAAATACACTAAGCTTGGATAAGGTACTTCAATTCATGCTTTAAGGGTATATTTCAACTGGAAAGAGAAAACAGTGGACCAGTGATTGATGTAAATAAAGTCATAAATAGGACAGCTGCTGCACTTAAAATAAGTAAACGGACTGTTGTCAATATAGGAAAAGAACAAGAAAGAAAAGAGGAAGAAGCTGAGAAATCACAGTCTGGATCTTCAAAAATAATATTGGAAACCCCAGGAAAAGCCTGACATTGTCAAAAACTGTTACAGATCTAGATGCCTTCCAAGTAGATGCTATTCGTCACGGTATATAGCTATTATGAAAGAATTATTACTATGAAAGAACACAATTACTTTGCACTTTTAAATGCAAAGTTTCTCATATCTAATTGAGAGTTAAAATAAACATAACAGTAACAATAAGAACTTCAGAGTAAATATGGTACTAACTTGAATAACCTGCTATCTGAAAGTTTCGCAATAGTATTAAAAAGTTTGTCATGTAGTGCATTTTGAAATTGTAGAAATATAATGAAAGTGAAAGCGGAAAAATCAGCTTTAAAGCTTTGTTCATACAGGTAATATAATATTACGTACAGATAAGATAGAAAATGGAAGACAAGCAGTAGAATAAAATAATACAGGGTGAAAAAAAATTAAAACTATTAAAATGGAATATGCGCTTATTCTTAAATAGCATGAAAATGAACATTAACATAATGCAATAGTTGACAGGCGTGTAAGTGTATAGAAATTTTTATTGTGTAGTATATTATTTAAAAATTATGTCATTTCATTAGGCACAACGAAGAACTTTTATCTTTGTTTAGCTCTCCTCTCCTCTTCCACTCGACACGAACGACTGGCGGACGAACGGACTGACAACACTGCATCTTTTATGTGTGGCATAGCTGAAACACACATGGTAGGAGAGCAACTGTCAGAATTGAGAAGTTACGTTAATTCACGTATAGTTTATACAGTCAATGAGTAATGTGCTGATAAATTTTTTTTTATGTATACACGTCAAGATCAGCAGATGTTACAGTTGTAACACTGGATGTTATGCCTGAAACAACAATTCGAACCATTAGTAACAATTATCTCAGAAATAGCTCATACCACAACAAAGCTTATTTGAAATAAATTGTGTGTTTTAAAGCGATCTAAATTTTTTGTGTAGTACGTTTCCGCCTATTGCTTAACGTCTACCAGTTATACAAGATTATACAAAACTCCTTCCAAATAAAGAGGACTTCATAGACTATTTCCCAAAACTTCAAGATATACATTTTATTTGTCATGTAAATATCTTAAAATACATGGTATTTTAAACAAAAATTGTTAGCCATTTTTTATAAAATCAAAATTTTCAAAAAATGTTCCATGTAAAGGTTAGTTGGGGGTGGGAGCATTTTCTTGACGATCCTGTACTTGTATTCTTGGAAGATATTGAACTTAAATACCAAGTTTGGTACTTATCCAACTTTTTGTTTTTGAGTTGTCACGCACACACGCACACGC
Organism: Deroplatys truncata; assembly: GCA_030765065.1. Taxonomy (NCBI): domain Eukaryota; kingdom Metazoa; phylum Arthropoda; class Insecta; order Mantodea; family Mantidae; genus Deroplatys; species Deroplatys truncata. The sequence goes on from CM060979.1 coordinate 94,215,374, forward strand.
ACGCACGCGCACGCACACACACACACACGCACGCACACACACACACAAGGACCTTTTCCTAAACAGGCATTTTTTTTTTACTCAGGTGGCCTCAAAACATGCATTTATGAAGAAATCTCAGCATAAATTTTTGGGTGGAATGCAATACCCACTATGACGTGGTAGAAAAAGTAAAAATAGAGAGATGACCTACTAAAACCTTTTCTTGAATGAGAAATTACAATCTGGAGTATGTAAAGGTTACATCTGTAACCATGGAATGACTCTACATTGCTCCATCATCATTGGGTTTAACCACTGTGTTGGCTTTACCTTGCAGTTATTATGTTTTATTTTGCTACTTTCAGTTATTCCCTGTATACCATTTGTTATTTATTATTAGTTATTTTTACTTTCTTTACTATATATAGTAAGTAGAGGAAGTATTGCATTTCACTAACAAATTTGATATCAAGATTTCACTGGAAATACATGTTTTGAGGCATCTGAATCCAAAAGAGCATTTTAGAAAAAGGTCCGTGTGTGTTTGTCTGTGAACAGCATAACTCAAAAACGAAAAGTCGGATAAATACTAAACTTGGCATTTACGTTCAGTATCTTTCAAAAATGTGACACAAAGATTTTCAAGAAAATTCCCCCTCCCAGACTACCCTTTACTTGGAACATTTTTCAAAAGTTTTTATTTTCTCAAAAATGACTAATGAATTTGAATAAAATATCACATGTATAAAATATTTTCATGGCAAATGAAATGCATATCTTGAATTTTTTGGGAATGTCCCCAAAAGTCCTGTGAAAGATTTTTGCAATATTGGTAAACCGTAAGAGATAGAAAAAATTTTACCACACACAAAATCTCATACTACACACAATTTGTCACTTTTTTTTTTTTTTTGGTCAAGTGAACCATTTCCAAGATATTCATTGTTAAAAGATTTCACTATCGCTTAAAGCCTACCATAATCCCCTTGCACCTACAAGAAAATTAGCAATAAGATAGTTTCTGCAAATCTTTATTCTCGATTAACATGAAGTAGACGGAGAATAAGCGTTTGTAAAAATAATTTGTTCAAGAGTAGTGAAAGTCATGTGAGAGCAAAATATCAGATTTTTCATCTATTGCATTCTTTGTGTGCTTAGGAAAATGAATTCCTGTGTATGTGTTTCAGGCGACCATGTGTTGCACACATTGGTAAAGGATGCTGCAGTTTTGAACTTGACCACCACAATCTAACACCAACTCTCAAAATTGACAGTGTAATACATTTTAGTTTACTATAATGTTGCAAACATTAGAAAACACTTTACCATGAACTCAAACTGCCTCAATTACAGATATGTGTAGCTCAACTCAATGTACTGCTGTATCTAGTCAGCATGACTAATGCAGCCATTGAGAAGTCTGTAATTTACTAACACTAGACTTTTACATATTTATATTAATGCCATAGTTAAATTTATACTTAATTCTATTGTACCAATGATGCTTATATCAAGGACAAGAGCTAAAGTACATGAAAAAGTCTGGTATTACATTTACATTACTTTCTCTATCCATTTTTCTATAAGCTATTCTTACAAAAGCTTATTCTTCCATCTGCTATATGTTTTATTGAGATAAATATTTGCAAAAATGGTTATATTACAAGAAAACAGCAATCTTAAGCAAGTCAAATCCTTTAAAAGCAGATCATTATGTGATGGCTTTGAAATTCTGTTCTCTTTGCATGACCACAGGAAAAAAAAATGAATGGAACTTAGTAGTTGAAAAAGGTATTAGCATTTGAGAATTCAAACCAATAATAAATCTATCTTGGAAATAGTTAGGCCACAAAAAATGTTGACATAAATTGAGTGATTTAACAAGATCGACATGTTTTGTGTATTAAGTTTTCTGTCTATCTCTTATGGTTACCTGTTTTACAAAGTTCCTTCCAAATGAAGTGGACTTCTTGGGCTATTCCCATTAGCAAACTTTAGGATTTACTACAATTCAAGAGCACTACGAGTCATGTAGCAACATTCAGAGAATGAAAACAAAGAGATGAAATTGCTAGATCAAAGCAGAGTACAATTATATTTTCCTTCTTTGGGTCCTAAAAACTTAGGGTATTCACGGTCTGGTGCTCACCTAGAAAAACAGTCCTGCATAGCATGTAAACTAAGATCAGTGTGTTATGCTCTTAGGTCTCTGAAGAGTTTGAATACAAAAGAAATAGCATTTTGTTAATTTTGAAATACTGAATTGTTTGCTGAGGCTACTCTGTGTACAGCAAAAATATATTTCAGCTGTCAAAAACTGTAGTAATAACAATATCCAGTGCTCATCAACAGCATCCTGCAAATTTTGTCTTCAAGTCTAAGAATTTTTACATTTGAATGAGTTCTCACATGACATTTTATGCCAAAAACCAAAATAAATTTATTAGAAAATAATCAAAACACACCATTACCAACAAAAGGGATGCCTACACAGATCAAATGTAAACTTTATTATAAAAAAAGAACTTATGTACCTACTATGAGTGTATAACGGGATTCAATGCACTATCCGGCACTATTTGGATGCTGTCAGACATGATGAAATTCTTACCTACTCCTAAAAAATATATACAAAAAAGGCTCACTGCTCTGCATAGTTTTTTTGGTAACTGTGATTGTGATTTTAGTTAAGTCTAAGTTCAGAATCCTGTTTTACATGTCTACATTTAATGAATGAGCTCAGGTAAATGTTGTACTGATTAATGTACAAAGAACATACCTGTGTAATCTAAACCGCATAAATCAATCATCATTATTAAACATATAGGATGCACTTTATTGTATATTTCATTCATCATTGATGTGGTTTCTTTTTTTCTTTCTTCACCTGTAGGTAATTACCATTTACAAAAAAAAATTGCACTAAATGTTGATTACTACTGCTGCAGATATGGAAATTTCGCTCACACAGTACCTCTTCTTGTGCAGAATTTTTTATGATAATATTTTCAATAAAACTGCATAACATTTCCGTTAACCAAGAAAAACTTCAGGTGGGGGAGAAATGTATAAATTACTTCACATCTTACTGTACTCTATAATTGGGAAAGGTTATTTGCTATATGATGTATTCAGTATTTCTGAGCTCTGTTCACTATACGTTGCCAATAACAAAAAAGGAAATATGTATGACCATTGCTATACGCCATTTCAATCTGTAGTCATAAACTGCGGCATCACAAGCACACTTCTTTAAACGTAAGGATTTACTCCAGTACAAAAACATATATTTAAAACACATTTTCTTAAAACTTCCAAGAAACTAAATATTTTAAATACTCGGGTTATAAGCACTCCAATTTCTGTAGTGTATACTGCAAGGGAAAATGAAAAGCTGTCATTAGCGTATTTATGCTCTAGGTAGAGGAACTTGACTTACATCGTCAGAAACTTTAAACCGTGGGGCGGTGCTTGTCACTGTACTGGTGGCCCTATTAGGATCCTCTATCCTGACGATAACACTGTCTTCGGAGAGTATATTCCTGTTTTTTGGCTTTAGTGGTGACCTTTCCGTCGTGGATCCATATACACGGATTGCTTCGTCATTTTCTTCTTCAAATGCATCGTCAATTGTGAATCGCCTTTCACGAGAACCAAAAACCCCCGCCATTTTGTCAATAAATAAACAGCCGCTGATATATTATTTTACTTAATAAAATTACTGCGTTAATTTGATCCTTTTATGCATTAGGTTGATTCCAAACACTCCAATTTCACCATTATTCACAAACGCCTGCATGCAGGGCCATTTACCACCTCCTAACAAATCAATGTTGTTCTCATGTTCTTGGACTAAAACGTACGTCATTTGTTGTCAAGGGAAAATGTATCTTAACTGGGATTTTTTTTTCTCCGCAGAGGAAAATCTAAAAGTAAAATTACCACAATATAAATGAGTCCTCATGATGGCCCTGACAACCAAGAAAAAGCAGAAACACCCACTTTTAAGTTAATCAGTGAGGAAACCTGTTTGGACGAGAGGCAGGATTTTAGGAGATTTGGCAGGACTTAAGCAATAATGTATCAAACCAGTTGATACGTCATTTTACCATAATTTTGGATCGGACAAATTTCTTTGACGCAAAGTGCTTCCTTTTTTTTACACTATCTCTCAATACATTCGTTTCAAAATTTTGCCTGGAATTTATTACTTCTTCAGTCCTTGATATTAATGCATGGAATGAATCTTTCTCTATTTTGTCCAAAAGTTTTCTCTTTTAGTGCTATTAAATAACTTTAGTCAAAACTCTGTATGGTAAATTTCCAATAGTTTTCCCGCTTCTTTGAGTTTTGAACTGTAGCAGAAGCTGTACCTATAGGTGTCTCCAGGGTAATTTGGGAGCGCACTTCACCATTTTGAAAATTCCATTACTATTATACCATTACCGCTCACTGTTCTTCCTGATGTTTTCAAAATGTTGAAATGCGTTTTAGAGGGGTCTAATATTCGTGTCAACCAACTTTATTATTTTATTTAGGTATGATATCAATATATATTTTGATTCTTTATTGTAAATATGGCGTATTTTATAGTATTCCAGTCATAAAGGATAAAAGGCTAAATTCATTAAAAAATTTATTTTGGGAAGTCTGTCATGTTCATATCCCTGAATTTTCCCCTGATTTCTTTGTATATCATATTTTTGGTGTGATTCGGACAAAGGTTTGGTCGCTGTTTTAGGTTTCTAAAAAAATGATACGTTACTCCACAACTTTAAAAAAAACCCTCCCCTTCCGTTATTTTCGATCACGAATTTTATCTGTTTAGACCAAACATTGTATAATTATGCTGGAATCGTCGACAAATATATACTAATTCAAAACTTTCACTAACTACCACTATCCTTATTTTTAAACCTGTATATACAGATTTAGTAATTTTATTGATCTGAACAAACCTTTATTCATTCTTCAGGACCCAACAAAAGTTACGTCCTTAAAATACAAAAGCTAACCCTAAACATATTTTCAGCCCCTTAAACAGAAACCTACCTTTACCTTTCTGGACATAGCTATCTAACGCATATGCGTGACTTAGAGGGGAACCCCCAATATTTCCAACTTGGCAAAATTTTATTTTGAGGTACTTTCAGTAAAAGCATAAAATTAAGTTTTATATTTAAGTTAAGAGTAGTTATCAGCTAAAATATCTATGCATTATGAGTTTTTTTTTATCGTTATTATCCTATAATGACGAAAGGACTAACAGTCACCATTCAGTATTAGTGTTTAATTTTTCTATCTGTAAGTTAGGAGCGGCGTAACTATCATCACTTTTTGACCATACAGCAATTTATTTTAACATACTCTAATGCCAAGGGGTGGTAAGTAGCGTAAATTCAAGCGCGGCTCTGGACTCGCCAAATATCTCCATTCCACAAAACTATTATGATTATAAGCTCCTTACGTCCTGTTTAAAGTATACTTAAACGCCAGTCACAATGATCGCCTACGAGTGCAGAATGGCGTGTGTGCGTGTGCGTGTGCGTGTGTGTGTGTGTGTGTGTGTGTGTGTGTGTGTGTGTGTGTGTGTGTGTGGTGACAGTTTAACTACGAGCGGGAGGGGACCAGGTGGGAAATACACATAAATACATACTAAATTTATTCACTGTATCACACTACTAATTACTACTTCAGCTGTTCGTTTTAAAATAAAATGCACCTTTACTGCTTATACATAAAGTCGATTGTTTTTTCTTTCTTTTTTCATCTTCTGAGAGCATTTATGTGTTTGTAAAACGGCTGAATTTTCATCAGCTCAATGAGGGCGTGCTTGCGAATGGAGACGGTAGCCAATGTCAATCTGCTATTACTTAAGTAGTTTCGAATAAGTTTTTATTCTCTTTAAGCACAAGAAACTTCGCTCTGCTGAATAACTAGTGGACGAAATTGTAAAGAGCAGGCTAAACCGTTTGTAGCATCCGTGAAGAATCATCCATCCTTTTATTCTTTAAAGACTTCAACAATACTTCAAGATTCATATCTTCATAAACCTTATCTTGGTATCTATGTCCTTCAATCGTTGTGTAAAAATCTATTCTGCGTAGCACAGCTTTAAATTATTCAAACATCGAGGGAATACCAGCATTTAACACGCCGCACTTGTTATCTTTCCACAAAGAAAAGTATGTTTGGAATATGGAACACACCAAATCGTTTTTGGGGGGATTAAGTACCCTAACTAAGAATAGCAAAATATGTTCACATTATAATAATAATCACTTAAGAAAAAATCACGTTTTAACACACGATGCAAACCTGCATAAACCTACCTATAGTTGATCTACCTACCTATAGTTGACTTGCTGTCACAGCAACCTATGGAGACAAGAAAAAGTGGGGGGAAAAATGCCTTCATTGTTTTGGACACACTAGCAGTTGCGGAAGAGTCCAGTAACCATCACAAAATATGTCCACAGTCACAGCAATTATACGTTCTCCTACGCCAACCACTTTACGCACCACTCTGCGACGCTTTGTGATGCCATCGGCTTCCGGTTTTTATATCGCATCAATGCGTACGAAGTATGCAAGCTTCATGACCAACTGCGGGTCGTAAAGAGCGCGGTTTTATTATGAAAATAAAATTTGCAATTTTTATTAAAAAAGAATAAATGTTAAACTATAAAGTATAACGTGTAGGCTACTCAAAAAAAGTAGGTAACTCGGCGATTTAAACGCTTCAAGAACCGCCCTAGTTACAAAGGCGGCTACTTAGTAAGAGCAGGTGAAAACCCTAATTTTTGACACCTTGCGGATTTATTGGTTAACCCCCCTTTTTTTCTTTTTACGCGTTAACACAAATGCGGTAATTTAAAATCTACGGCGTTAAAATCTATGATGCTTCTCTTCTAAACTCAATTAAATACGGCAACAGTGACGAGCAAAACTTGACTTGTGCACGTTTTTATGAGCTTTTGCGCATGCACAACTGGTATGACGTAATTACCTTATGGGTGCAATACATACGAGTCGTGCACGCTTGAAGACATGCATTGGCCCTTACCATCCATCACTCAGCAACACGCCTACGCCAGTGCACTAGGTGGTAATACACTACTACACAAGTTTCATTCATGCGAGAGTACAAGGGCGGAAAGTTGGAAACCCCCGTCCGCTTTTCAGTTCGGCATATAATGAATTTTTAAGTGAGTTATGGTATATTATGTTATGGTACTAAAGGCTTTAATTATAGGGTGATGACCTTTGTACGATTGAAAACCAGACGCATGGATTTTCTTTATAAACAGATAGTGGCAACCATGATGGAGCATTCGATAGATATTTGGCAGGTAGATGCACAGCAGGGACTTAGTCCTTCCTGCCCGCAATGAAACCTTAGTTTATTGTACTGTTTTCTCACTGTTTTTTTCAATCATAACCTTCCTTAACTCTAATAAGTCTCAGGAGTCCATTGATTAGGTTTTTATTAGTTAGCTCTCATTTGGAGCAACAATTCGAGAATGATTGCATCTATTAACTTCCAGTGCTTCACACAGGAATATTAAGTGAGAAGCCTTTTCCTCCTCTACACCACACATCCTGCATCTTGGGTCTTCTGAAAGCCCCATTGTTTGCAGGTGTTTTTAAAATCCCCATAACCAGTCATCAAACCCATCATGAGCCTTATCTGCTTCCTACTTGATTTAGGGACTGCAGTACTCCTAAGACATGGCTGTTGCATCACTAACTTTCCATGTCTTTGTTCCTGAATATGCTTCCAGTATTCAATATGCTGTCTTTGAATCTAACCTAATAGATTTGCCCTTAGCATTAATTTGGTAATACCCAAGACCGGTCCTAGTCCTATAAATGGGGCCTGCGCTCCCGTTTAGCCAGCCTGTCTGCATTTTCACTTTCAATTACCCCAGTGTGACCAGGGACCCATGCCAAAGTAAGTCTATTGCATTCCCCTAGCCTTTCTAGGCCTTCTCGATATTCCCAACGATTTTTTGATCTCGCAGTGTCGCTTAGCTGTCTGACTATATCCAGATACTAAAATACATGTATCACCTGTCCTCACACTCCGTCACACAAGTCTTGGTGGCATATAATTCTGCCTGGAATATCGTAGTCAAAGCTCCCAAGGGATACCACTTCTCCAGCATGGGCTGTCTTCCATATACACCAGCTCCTGTTCCATCTTTTGTTTTGAATCCGTCAGAGAACCACACAATGTCTCCTGATCGGTGTTGATGATTAGCCTCCCAATGCTCTCTACCTTCAATTATGACAATGAAAGACTTAGTAAAGCAGAGAGACGGCTCCATAAAGTCTCCTGGCATTTCTGCAATTGGATTTATCCCCACATCATCTAATTTTCTGGTATGATGTCCCAGATATCCCGTAGGTTTTCAGTTGCCTCCGGTCTTTAATCTATATGCTCCAGCCATTCCCTCCATTTTAACCTATAGGTACAACGGAAGCAAAGTAAGCATAGTTTACATTCCGGCTGTAGGTGTCGTCCTCCGAGGACTAGTGGTACCGTGCTAGCCTCTAGTTCCCAAGGTCGCGGGTTCAAACGCGGCGGTGGGCGATGGATTTTTTCGGGCGTAAAAATCCTTAGCATGGCTTCCTTCGGAAGGGAAGTAAAGCCGGTGGTCCCGTGTCGTAGATTTACGGACGTAAAAGTACCCCAAGCCTGATAAAGAGGCCTCTAGCAAAATTACCGGTCTTTCACGCCCAATATAGAATGGGACGCTAAGAACCACAGCAGTTAAAGAGCGTCCATAAATAAAACTCAATTTAATTTAATTTCGGCTGTAGGTGAAAACTGAAGTTGAATTTTATTTATGGACGATCTTTAACTGCTGTGGTCCTTAGCGTCCCATTCTTTATTGGGCGGGAAAGACCGGTAACTTTGCTCAGAGGCCTCTTTTTATCAGGCTTGAGGTTCTTTTACGTGCCGTAACTATACGACACGGGACAACCGGCTTTACTTCCCTTCCGAAGGAAGTCACGGTACGGATTTTTACGCCCGAAAAAATCCATCGCCCTCTGCCGGGTTTGAACCGGCGACCCCGGGAACTAGAAGCTAGCCTGGTAACCACCACACCACGGAGGACGACTCGGCTGTAGATGTGCAGTCAAGTCCACCGGTTATGGCTAGACAGGCAATCTCTGTACCTTCCCTAGTTCCTTGGCATTCTCTACCTGCTCAGTCTTTTGCTAACTATGGGCCTTACTACGGTGGTATAAATCCAGTGGATGTATCTGGGACTTAAACCCCAGCTTCTACCGCAGCCTCTTTTGGTACTCATTAGTCCGTTTTAGCTTTGGTGCATGTTGCTTTAAGTGTGGATTCCAAATGAGTTCCAGAATCTAGTATTAACCCCAGATACCTCACTTACCCTTTTACCGGCAACATTTCACCAAATAACTTAAGCTCCCAGTATGTTTTTGGGATGCGTTTCTTTGTAAAGGTACCACCAGTCTTCTTGGGATTGACTCCAAGATCCTGTTTTGCCACCATCTCTGTACAATATTTAAAGCACGTTGTGCCAGTATTTTAACAATGTTTTCATATTTGCCACGGTTCAGGATGACCAAGTCATCTGCATATCCTTGACAATATAGCCCGCTACTATTTAACTCCACAATGAGGTCATTAACTACGAGGTTCCACAATAATGGGGACAAGACTTTACCCTGTGGACAACCTCTTGTGGCATTGACTACCATACTTTCATCCAAGACGGTAGCCGCTACCGACACAATTTTGCGACTTTTTTAACATAGGTTTAATTCATCAACATAGAGTGGGATCTACCCCATGCCTTCCCGCACCCTTATACATAGCTTCGGAGGTCATATTGCTAAAAGCCCCTTCGATATCTAAATATTGTCACGATGCATGGATTGGATTTGTTAATTTGTAGCATTGTTCTTGTGCGGTAGCGTTAGGAATTATTGCACTGTAAAAATTAAAAAGGCTGACACGCGGAATGTGTATCCAACCCCTCGATGCTAGGTGCCGAATCAGCTCACATACGTTGCATTATTCTTGCTGATTCGGGTTAGGGCATTCGAGCAAGAGGTGAAGGACTGCTGAGATAGCGGTAGTGCACTTTTAAAAATCCCTGGTTTTGGGGACAAGGGGGACTACCGAGGTGGTGTTGCAGAAACCTATGTCGGTCTGATGTCTGAAAATGCTAAATCATATATCTACACGAAACAACACCGGCATCGGTCAAAATCTGCTCCTCTCAGGTAAGCATACAGTTTCACTAATTCTTTGTACCCCCGGAGGCGGCCTCGAGCCATGGTATAATATAAATCTTTTATAGACTTGTTGGGTAACTATGTAAATTTTTAGGACTACATTGGTCATACTGACTCTTCCCCTTTTACTTGCATGTTAGATGCTAGGCACCCTTAAGGACCTTCCCTTAGTCCGGGACTTCCTTCCCGTGTGAGTCAGGTGGTCAGAAATGCGCGGGCCTCCTGCCACCTGTGAGATTAGTCACCCCCTTGAGATCTCTTTGAGCTACCCCTCCTTTATTCGTGACATGTGTTATGGTTACCTAAGTCTTGATCGCTAACCCCCACCTTACCCGTGCAAATCTAACTACGAAAATACTCCTAGAACAATCTCTTGGAAATGTAATCCTTGCTGTCTCGCATGATTTTCTTTTCTGATAGGCATGTTAGTTTGGGTGTAGTGGGACCAATGTTAATCTCGCCTCCCTTATATGCCTATCAAGCGGTTTTTCTAACATTTTTAATAGAAAAGGTGTTAGAATAATTAGTCTTGCATCTTTGGCCATGGTATTATTAAGTTTCCCCGGCTTTGGGATGAAGACTGCCTTACTGGCCGCCAAGCACTTGGAATATGTCCTGTGGCCAGACTTGCTCTAAAGAGCCTGCACAACTGTCAGATTCGTTCAATTCCCGCCTGCTGCAGCGGAAATGGAAATATCCCACCTGGACCCAGCGACTTATACGATTAAAGAGACCCTAAGGTTCACCTGACTTTCTGAAAATCAAACACACTGCTTAGATACTTTCCAAACTTCCTACCTGGGTGTCACAATACATCTCATTGGCAGGTCTATAAATTGGTCTACATTCTCTATTATATTGTGGAAAATAAACATCAAGGAACACCTTCAGCGTATCATGCACTGATCTGTGTATTCCCCATTTTCATTTTGTATAGTACCTCCTGGATTTGTTGGTACCGTTTGTAATCTGGCTCTTGCAGGAATCTCCTCCACAAAGTGCTTTCCAGGAAGTTGATTTGAATTTTAATTGTCCTATTGTACGAGGCGTATTCCAAAACTAATGTCCGTTTGGTCACAATAACAACATCGGTCATGCGACAAGGTTTTTTATTGACAGTGATATGTGCTTATATACATACTTTTTCACATAATCGCCGTTCACATCTATACACTTGCTGTAACGCTGCGCCAGCTTCTTTAACCCCTAGGCATAGAAGTCTGCCGCCTGGGACTTGAACCAGTTGGTAACGCTCGTCTCGAGTTCATCCTCGGTTTGAAATCGTTGTCCACCCAGCCACCGTTTCAAATGCAAGAGGAAATAGTCGCTTGGTGCCAGGCCGTGACTGTACGGAGGGTGGTCAGAGTTCCCAACGAAACTCTTGAATCTCCTCTTTGGTTTTGGCAGCGGTGTGCGGTCGCGCTGTCGTACAGGAGGATGATGCCGGACATCTTCCTCCCGCGGCGTCGATTTGGATCGCACTTCTCAGTTTGGTAAGTGTTGCACAATACACTCAACTGTAATTGTTGACCCACGGTCCATGAAATCAATCAAAAGGACGCCCTTTTCGTCCCAAAACACGATAGCTATCATTTTGCTATGCGTGTAATGTGATTGCTTACACTTTTTTGGTTTGGGTGAACGAACGGCGCCACTGTATTTACTGTTGTTTCAATTCTGCGTTGGTGTACACTATCCATGTCTCGTCACTGTAACAATGTGAGAAAACACCATCCCCATCTTGTCTATAGCGCTCCAAAAGCTGTCGTGCACTACGCATTCGTTGCTCTTTGTGCTGATCGGTGAGCAGTTTTGACACCCATCTCGCACAAAGTTGCCGATATCCAAACTGTTCAGTGACGTTCGAGCAACATTTGAGAATTCATTGGCCACACCACTAATCGTCAAACGCCGATCACTTCGCTGTTCATCGTGCACAATTGTGCAGGCATTTCGAAATTCTCGACACCAGTTTCGAACCTCATTATGTCCATACACGAGGTATAACTCATGATGGATGTCCACCGCTGACGATCCTTTTACCAGCAAAAATTTAATCAAACCGCGCACTTTACAACTGCCGGGATCTAAGAGTGTCGCGGTCATTGCGATCTGCTCTCACCTACTGGCACGATAGACAGCGCTGCAGGCGTGAAACGTCATTCTGTTAAATATTGTTCACCGGACCTTAGTTCTGGAATACGCCTCGTATTGACTTACGGCATTCCGATATTCTGCATATTGTCTTGATATTTTTGCTTTGTTAAACAGTCTTCTTACCTGCTTCCTTTTCTCTTTCAGGGCACATTCCTATTGGTAGTTTTCCTTTTAATACGACAATTATCTAGATACAAGGTCATTATAGCTGTCCCAAGCTGATCAGTTACAATTTTTTTTTGAGTTTTATTTATGGACGTTCTTTAACTACTATAGTCCACAGCATCCCATTCTATATTGTGCGTGAAAGACCGGTAATTTTGCTCAGAGGCCTCTTTATCATGCTCGAGGTTCTTTTACATGCCGTAAATCTACGACACGGGACCACCGGCTTTCCTTTCTGAAGGAAGCCACGCTAAAGATTTTTACGCCCGAAAAAATCCATCGCACTCTGCCGGGTTTGGACCCGCGGCCTCGGGAACTAGAGGATAGCATGGTAGCCACTACACCACGGAGGACGCATCTGTCAGTGTCTCAAAGAAACTTGTTATATTGAGGACAGCCATAATTTGGGACCAGATCCTAATCATATTTTAATCAATATTCACAGATATTGATTGCTAACTGGCATCTGCCTGAAACTTGGACATGGATTTTTGGTTGTAAATGGTCCGTTTCTACCATTTTATATTTTTTCCTTTACTGTTTCTTTTCTTTTTCTTTCTTTCTTTTTTTAAATTGCCATGTAAATAAGTGAGAGAGACATGTACCATCAGTCAATGTTCTCTTAATGAATGATGCTGCTTGTAATTGGGTGTGTTTGGGTGCATCAATAAATTATGTAAATTGCCATGCTCTCCTCTAACTACTAATTCAAACTAATAGTTCTGTTACCTTTCTCATTTACAACATTTACGTAAAGGGAATTCACAGACTGTTTGCAAATTAAATAATAATTAACCTTAATAATAAACCTTTGCACATTTTTACTACAATTAAGACAATGCTTTTTATTTTCACATTATAAATCTGAGCTTGTTGAGAAGGCATTTTTGTTTTCTCTTTTGAAAGAAGACACTTGAGTCATATGTTAACTCTGTTCCAAAAATGGTAAAGCTGAATACATTTAGATGGTATCATTAAAACAGTTTCTGAATTCGCTTAAAGTGCTGTAACAGATTATAGGATATTATTGTGGAATCAAAGGAACAGGAGGGAAGGGATAAATAGTGCTGCAACATGTGAAACAGAACAAATATCTTCATGCAATTGAGAATGCTACCAAAAAGAAATTCCCAAGTCACAGCTCCTAATAAGCCACAGCAAATTATTAGAGATTTTCATAGAACTGGGTTATGCTAACGACTTCAGTGCATATTATTTTCTGAAAGGTAATTCAAAACTGAAGAATATTCTGCAACACCATACTGGCCAAACAATTTCTGGCAAGGTGATGCTGGAATGATACCAAATCCCACTCTGTTACAAGGAAACTATAAAATTTACATCTTTTTGGACATTTTTATGTATTTTCACAGCATGTTTTATATATTTTGAAGTCCTTATATGGATAATCCAAAGTCTGAATTCAATACTCTTATCTTCCCAGACAGGCATAATCACTAATTATTCTATTTTTCATGTACTTCGGCAATTTTCCCCTGAAACCCTCAATTAGTATTGAAGAACTTAAACTGTTTGTGCTATCATTTGAAAACTTCTACTGTATTCTTCGTCAGGCAATATATAACCAACCATTCGTCATGCATTTCCAACCATGTGCCACATCTCAGCTGAGCACATTAAAGGACTTATCTATCAAGTGCTAGTGTAGGATATAAGCCAAAATATATTACCTCTTAATTAAAATCTGTTGATGTATTTCAGTACACATTTTCCATAAATCAGAGTTCAGATTCATTTAACAGTGTAAAATTGAACTACACAAAATCATTTTATGTAATTATAAATTAAATATATTTTGTCATGCTTAGTATCTACTTCAGTTTATATACATTTCGTTCTATATGCAGAGCAATTAATTATAACAATTTTCTTTCTTCCTTTTTCCATTAATAAGTAATCAGTCAGCAATTTCAGGCATTATTCTGCAACACATGCACAGTGATCTCCATTGTGAAATAGTTTAGCAAATGGCTTCACATCAAGGTTCTTCTTTTATGTAAAATCACATACAATAAAGGTTACCAGATTCCCTTAGTGAAATGCAGGCTTTCATTAAAATACATATGGTAACAGATTACAGTTAAGAAAGAAAACACACTTTTCCAAAATTAAAAGAGAATGACTCAAACAATAATCATTTTTGCTGCTCTGAACCTATATTATTCAAAACATTTAGCTTATTTGGAGTATAACTGTGGAATGCCATGCTATTAAAGAAAATTCAAGTGCAACTCTTTTGACATAAACCACAGACTAAATTGTTTTATGTAATGATGGAACAGGAAATACAACTGATACTATATTCTATGAAAATCAACAGTAATGCTATCAATTATTTTTTGGAAGGTTTGTAACAGTGAAGGCAGATTCAGTACTTAAGCATTAGGAATCAAATTTGGGACACATTTGCCTCATTTACTCTGTAATTTATACAGAACATGTTTCAGGAGCTTTCTTTCCATATCAGCTGTAGGTTGACTGGCAGCACTGGTGTCATTTTATTCTGGTAGATGGCATGATGAATTTGGTATAGATGTCTGGAAGTAGGATTTCAAAGTTCATAACTCTATGTTTATGGATGAAAATCTTCTCCCATATGGCAGTGCTAGAGGATGGTTTACTTTTTTAGTAATTTGAGTTTGCGTCTATTTCATGGTTGGTTTCCCAAAAGTGTGCTGCGACAACTGATTTGTCTGTCTGTTTATATTTTATGTTCCAGATATATTTTTTTGGTGCAGAGATTTATGTTGCGCTTGGCTTTTCTGATGTATGCTTTGATCAGGTACTAAAAACTTCCAAACCTAGGATTTACAAGATAACTGTCAAGAATGCAATAAAGTATGCATCTATATTCAGAAAATCCAAGTGCAACAATAACATCTGCACCAAAGAACACATCTGGAAGATAAAATATGTCACAGCACGCTTTTGGGAAACCACGAAATAGACACAAACTCCGAATTACTAAAAGAATTAATCGTCCTCTAGAACTCCTGTATGGGAGATTTTATCCGAAAACACAAACACAGAGTTTGAACTTTGAAATCCTACCTCCAGACATCTATACCAAATTCATCACTCATCTACCAGAGATCAGAATTAAGGTGACACCAATGCTGCCAATTGACTTACAACTGATGATGGAAGTGAAAGCTTCTGAAAATGTCCTGTATAAATTGCAGAGTAATAGAAGCAAATATATCCCAAGTTTGACTCCTAATGCTTAAGTGCTGAAGTAATGCTTTTGTTTGTTCATTAATCTGATATAGTTAAAAAAGAAAACAGAATAGTTTAAAATTTAAAAGTGAAGTGTGATTACATTCATTCTTAAGCCATTTATCAGTTTTCGAATTAAAAACACTTGAATTTCCTGAATGTGTAACAATCAAGATTTTTCACAAACTCCCCTTAGAAGTTAGACAAGAGGCTAAGATCTATAACATGTCCAGGAATTTTCAGACGTCTGAACCCTACATATATGTACCATGCAGGGAAATGCTTTTCTTCCCAATGACAAAATTTCAGTAGATACATTTATGCAGATAATTTTTAAACAAATTTCAGATTTATAACAAATAATTTCCAATAAAGAGCAGTTTATATCACTGCCACTGCCACTGCTGCAATATACATCTATGGTCATTTATAATGACAATGCTTCTGATGCTTAAAAAAAACACGATTTCATTTTAGTATATTTATTAACAAGTTATCACACGCACAATTGATGAACTATACAACGTTGCTCATTCTTTTGTTTCATTTTGTTTCATCTACAAACAACTGGCATTGCACAAGACGTTTCATCTTTTCTTATGTATCATCAATAGTTTATACATCAACTGCAATACTTGTTCTTTCTCCGTTAATTATGGCAAAACTCAGATATGCATTTGGTAAGCTGCTCCAATAACACATTAAAAAAACTAAATAAACAAAAAGCACTCCTCTTTCAGGAAAAACATAACACTTTTTCAAGACAATTCATCCAAAATATATGGAGCATTTGAGTCATTTTAATTTAATAATTTACTTACAATTTCCTCGTAATGGATTTAAGTTCTTGATTCCATACAGAAGACTATAGCTTGTAAAACACTGTGGTTTCAGCCAACTTGTATTTCCAAAACATTAAACAAAATATAATAATTAAATTAAATAAGTCTATTACATTAAACATCTGTACACCTGAAATACTCGAAGCTTTCGTTTACACTGGGGAAGCTTTCTCAGGATATGAAACATACATTCTTAACTTTTGGATTTAATTCACATTTAATTATTATTACTTTTAACATTTTTAGTTTTATATTTATTTTTTACTTTTAATATCCACTCTACAGTCTTGTATCAAAATTCTTTATAACTTAGAAAAATAAACAAAGCAATTTCATCAAGGAAAGCAGCTGTGGGCACATAAAACAAAGAGAGCAATAAAGTTATCTATTGCAAGGATACATTTTTATTTTATTTATTTACAGCATTCCAAATCCTTTTGAGTAATTGATGGCTTTCATGAGTCGATCATTTAGTTTCTCTTTGCTTTCATACTCTGGTAATAACAGGACATTGAAACAGGTGTGAGCTGTTGGTAATCTGAAACAAAAATGTATGATTGTGATAATAACATAAACAAATAAGTTTATAAGTTGATTTTCTTAGACATTAAACTAAAAGAAAACCTAACTGTATTGTTAGAGAGAAGCACAAAACCAGAACACAGTAGAGAGAACATTATTCCACCTTAAGCCATATCATCTTCTTTAATGGATTACCCTGTGTAGGACTTGCCTTGGGTCAATAGTCTAAGAACCAAGCAAACTATGGATAATAGCATATCCAGGATGGGTGATCAGCCCAATGCCTGGAATGTAGTGAAGAAGGAAATGAAATATAGTGAGAAAGGGATGATAGGAAAATTCACGGATCAAATTATCCAACCCAGCATTCACCTAGCGAGAGATGAAAACTGCAAAAAAACCTTCAGTCAGACTGGTCAGCACCAGGGGTTTGAACCCGGAACCTTCCAAATGTGAGTTGCGCACGTTACCATGGCACCACCTCACTCATAGTCTTAAGCCATATCGAGGAACTACAGTACCTTTCTATTTCTGCTCTCTTGAATCTTTTCTCATGGTGCCTTTGTAATCAAGTATTGCCTTTTCAAGTGAATTATCTCCAGTTTTTGAAAAGATAGATTTTAGTCTACAAATGCAATGGGAACATTCAGTGGATTTCATTTTCAGAATTACTTATACTCAGGTTTGACGAGCCATTAAAGATTGATTTTATTTCCTAAACTCATATGAATCTCATTTTGGGTACCAATTGCTAAGGTATAGTAAATATTATTTTCTGATACAACAGAATAACTTGAGATTCAATAATAATTATTAATCAGAAATCATTATGATATTAAAAGGCTTTTTGTACATTTTACTCAATTTCAGTAAAGGTATAAACAAAGATTCAGCAAACAATTTTACTTGCAGCATAATAGTTACATAGTTCAAGTTCCCCATCTTAGGCTATAACTTACCATGTGAAAGAACAATTAACAGATAATACCACTAAAGGACATTCCTACCTTAAATTCAAACCTCATAATTCTGCTTTGGTAGTTGTTCATTTCATTGGTCTATCAGACACGTCTTCAACAATGTTTGTTGACACAGTGAATAAGCTTAGTAGTTCTAAACCACCAACAAAGGGTAATTAAAAAGCCTAGTAACTTCTTTTATAGAAAATTAGTTCCAAAATCTGGAAACTGGTCAAAACATTACAGAGCAAACTTAAATGTGAATTACTCCAAGTACATAATATAAACACTGCACATAAAAACTAAACTCAAATGACCTGGAAGCAGATTTTTCACAATAAACAATTTATTTTGTTTGATAATTGTTTTACACTCATGTGTAGGCACTAAGTAGACACTAAGTTAGGAACATGAATCACATTTTAAGATACAATGCCATGTTGAGACTTGAATCACGGCTCTTTGATCGATGTTGTACCACTGAACTGTGGCATTTTCAAACATAAATTAACCCTTATAGTGATTAATCATAATGCTCAGGAATTGAAAGTACTTGCAACATTGCAAGTCACCTTCAGGTATGATATTTAAAATACTTTTGATTGGCTTAAGATTCACCAGGATACTTGAAACAAATGAGGTTTAATATGCATATGGATATCTCAAAATGGTAGTTTAGAGATAAAGCATGAGCATGAAAAGCCAAAGATCTGCATTTTGAGTCTTGACCATGGCATTATGCTGCATTCAGAGATGTCACAGCTGATAACTGGCAGAAGTGTATTTTTCATGTTATCAAGGATGAGAAAAAGATATGGGACTTAAAGGAATGTCGGACAATGTTGTTAATAGAGTGGTAATAAATTTAGCTGAAGACTCTGATTCATCAAGTTATCAATGGAAATTGACTATTCAGATGTGGATAGGGTTGAGCCTCTTCCAGCTTCCGAGTGATGCCATTACCAGCTCCTTATATAAGTAACATAAATATATTATCAGAATTCAATAAGTATTTATGGTGGTAATTCAAACGTCCAGCGCAACAAACATGTTTATCTGTAGCCTGGCATGAGCTTACCCACACATATAATGTTCGTAATATGCAATTATTTTATTTACTGTAGACATTCAAAAACTATTTTCATTAAAGTGCTTCACAAATTATTATTTTAGTGATAATATTGATAAAGCAATTCATTGTATACTGCACAAGCAAACTCTCGCTCTGATGATATTAGGTTGTAAGTTGAGCACAGCAACATGAATTGACACCACAATTCTGTTCATGACCACCTTTAATCAACAATGAATGTGTTAGCTGTTGCTGTTTAGTAATAACTGCTTCATTGTTTGGATGCAGAGTTGTTGCTCAGATTGTTTGCACCATGTTTATTTTCTATTTTGTTTTATAACCTATAGTGCTCATCATTTTCTTAACTTGTTGGGACTCAAGAGTTTAAAGCAAAATTCATATATACCATTGTTAAATGAATAATTTCTAAAATCTTAAGTTAAAAGCAGTTTTAATCCAGTATATTCCGAGCTGGAATAGTAGATAGGTAGAGCTGCCTAACTATTCCAGTACCACTTTGTCTACTCTTAGTATTATGTGTTAGAAGTATAGGATTTAAGGCATAGTATAGGAATAAAACATACAAAATGTTAAAACGCTAATGATCCCCAAACTGTGGAATGTGCCACGTTCCCATGCTGTCTGGTGCAATTTGTTCTCAGTTCCTGTCACATCTCCACACGGTGCTGCCATGTGCTCGGCGAAGTGATAAATTAATATTTGTTTACGTTTACTTTAAATTTAAAGTGAAAAAGATGTAGAGCCAAAACGGCGGGTCGTACAAGGATGCTAAGAAGTTGTTCTCAGAATAAAGTAGGAAAACACGTAAATGTGGATGTTAAATCAGATACCGAAACTGGAAGTGACATATTAAAAAGTGATAAATGTGACATAAATAATGTTCCACATAAAACTATGGATATAAATGAAAAAACAACAGAAAACAAAAGTGACTCCGACGCTAACCTTACTGTTAGACAGCGTGAGCAGGAAAGTATTACTTCCTTACAAACCATTATAGAAATTGTATTGAATGTAACTAAAAGTGAAAATAATCGACTTAGAGAGGATATTAAGATATTACGTGAACGTCTATGGGAATCTTTTGATCATCAAAATAATGTCCACCCATTGTTCTTTTTGTAACATAGTACAAAAAGACATTATGTTAGAACAATTCATTTCTCGAACTTGTATATTTAAATTATTTGCAGTATGGATTTTAAGCAAAATATTAATTTGTGGTGCAAAATGATCTGACAAGTGACTTTTAATAACATTAACATTGTATTGCTCAGAAGGGAAATTTTGTAAGAATATGATCTGTAATACTTGAAGTAGTATCAGTGACTCTCGTTGGCTCATTAACAATAATTTTAACATTATGCATTTTAGCTATATCAACCAGTAACTTATAATCGCTATTTGATCCATCCCTATTTATGTTAATATCTCCCAATAAAACAGCAAATTCATTGAGAAGCTGTTCAAGTATCACTGTTAGTATTTGGAAAAATTCTTTAGAATTACCACTAGGGGTTTGATAACATGAGATAATAACAATCCTATCTATTTCTATTTGAATTTCAATGCCAACTACTTCACATACTTTTTCGATACTTTTGGATTTAATCCAATTCAAAGGTTTAATTTTAGTTATTTTATTTGAGACAAGAATAAGAGTTCCACCACCCTTATATAACTTTCTGCAGAAGCAAGTTGCATTACTATAACCCTCAAGGCAGTGCTAAGCAAGCAGTGGAAGAGAGTGGATGTGTGAGGAGGAAGCTCCTGGAGTGGAAGAAAGAAGGGCTTAAGTAACCATGGGAATTGGTATTGAGGTGTACAGAGCAAGAATTGGAGCATTCAACAAGTTAAAATGTAAGGATTTTAAAACAAACAAAGGCGTAGAAGAGATGGTAAACATGTTTCTTCTCACATGTGTAATAGGTATACTATTGGTAATTGGTGGAGTCAAAATCAACCCTGGGCCAAATGGGGATCGAAATGTCATGGAACAAACGTTGGCATACATTAAAGATATGGATGAGAGATTAGGAAATAAACTCAATGGAATGGAAAAGGAACTAATAGATATCAAGGGAGAGATCAAAAATGAAATGCAAGATATACGAAATGAGGTACAGAAAGTTAAAAGAAGAGTTGAGCTGCTGGAAGACAGACACCGAAGATTTAATTTGGTTATAGCAGGAGTGAAAGAAAGGAATGGAGTATGGCCTGTAGATGAGGTCAGAGAGATTATAGAAGGAAAGCTTGGTTTGAAGCTACAGGGCTGCGAGATTAGAGAAGCATTTAGAGTGGGGAGATCAAGAGGAGCCAGAATGATAGTTGCAAGATTTACGTCAGTGCATGTGTTTATGAAGTATTGAAGAAATCAAAGCTACTAAAAGGAGCAAATATCTTTATAAACAAGAGATTTATCGGTGGAACAACAGGCCTTGAAGAAGGATTTAAAACAACAAATGATGCTAGCAAGAATGGAAGGGAAACGGGCTTTCATAAAGAATCTACAATTGTTGATCGATGGGCGCATGGTGACGGAATACAAAAGTGACACAAGGAACAGCAGATCGCAGGAGCAGGATATGAGTCAGCGAAATACATCTGAGACCAGAGAGAAGGAATGCAGAGGAAGTCCAAAGAGCGATCGGAGACCACAGGATAAGGATCGATACATGGAAGTTACATCACCGGCACGTGGGGCTGGCGGAAAGAAGATGACGGTGTTAGAGAGAAGGTGTGGAGATGACATAGTCAGAACGTCAGATCAGAGTGACGCAAGGGCATCAGCTGGCGAAACAAGGAAAGTGATTTCATCTAGGAGGGAGGAAGTTAAATTGGCACGTGACCTGGCCATGGGCAGGGCGGGGGCGTGGTCTCAGAGTGATGGAATGGAGGGAGAGGAAAGCACTGTGTCGACACCCAGTGGGAGTATACTGGTTTTGGACACAAATTTAGCGGGACTGTCAAAGAAGAAAACAGGAATAGAATTACGGAGTAGGAAAGTGTTGGACAGGTTTAGAAGCAGAACAGGTTCACAATAGGGAAAGGAAAAAGGAAGGAGGAAGATTGGGTTCTGGAATTGCAAGGGATTAAAAAATAAAATATTTACAGGGAAGTTGAAACATCTACTAGTAAAGGTAGATTATCTAGGAGTAGCAGAAACCGGGCTAAGGGAGGTAAATATAGAGGTTAAGGATTATACATATGTTGGAATAGAAGGGGAGGGGATAGCAAGGAAGGGAAGAGCTTCTGGGGGAGTGGGACTTTTTGTAAGACAATCTAGGGAAAGTAATAAGAGATACTTGGTCCAAAATTAAAAATGTTTTGTGGATTATATTGGAAGATAAACTGATAAATGAGAAAACCATATGTTTAGGTGTAGTGTACAATGCACCCGCTCCCTCGCAATACCATAATCCTGAATTGTTGAAGGCGCTAGAGAGAGATATAAATAGGTTAAGAGAGAAGTACGGGAATACGGAAGTAATAATAATGGGGGATTTTAATATCAGAATAGGTAAAAGGGATGTGAATATAGAATGAGATGTTTGTTGGAAATGAAACACGTTCAGGCGAAGTAAAGATAAGTGTATCGATAAGTCAAGTGATGGTTTTATAGAATTTTGTGAAATTAATGCTTTAGATATATTGAACGTTAAATATGGAGATGACTTGGAGGGAGAGTTTACTTTTGTTAATATGAACGGGCAAAGTGTCATTGATTATATATTATGGCTGATTAGCAAGGCATATACAATAAAGTACTATTGCTTATGCTGATGACACATCCATTGTTAACACTAGTGATAATTGTCAAAAACCTGTGACTTCCACTAATCAAAATATTATTCAAATCGCGCAGTTTTTTAATTTAAATAAATTACATATTAATACAAAGAAAGCTGGTTTTATGAATATGCAGCTGGTTCAAAACAGAAATGATATTCAGTTAAAATTTAATGTTAATAATGAAGATATTAACGAGGTTCATTAGTTCATTATACAAACTTTCTTGGTATTATGCTTGACAAACATCTCACATGGGATATACAAATTGACAAAATTTGTAATAAGGTAAACTCTAGTATTTTTCTACTAAAAAGAATAGCAAAAGTTGTGGATTTAAGTATACTAATGAACATTTATTATGGTTTAATTTATCCATATTTGTCCTATGGGATAACTGTCTGGGGTCACTGTTCTGATAAGTATACTAAAAGACTTTTTCTTCTACAAAAAAGATCAATTAGTGTGATGGGTAAACCACAACAATCTTGTAGGAATAGTTTTGTAAAATTAAATATTCTTACCTAATACTCTTTATATATATTTGAAGTTATTATGTATTTAAGACATAATGTAAATTGTGAAACAGTTAATAATCAAATTCATAACCATTTCACAAGAGGTAATACAAACTTTCATGTCAGATTTCACAGAATCCAGCTATTCAAAAATAAACCCACTGTTGCTGC
Source organism: Deroplatys truncata (assembly GCA_030765065.1). Lineage (NCBI taxonomy): Eukaryota > Metazoa > Arthropoda > Insecta > Mantodea > Mantidae > Deroplatys > Deroplatys truncata. Next base: position 94,239,090 of record CM060979.1, read on the forward strand.
ATGCACTTTTTATAATAAATTACCTATATGTATTAAAAACATAAATAATTTAAATCAATTAAAAAAGGAACTGAAAAAATATTGTATTCAAGGTTGTTTTTATTCCATAAATGAGTTTATTAATATGTGATTATTAAGCATTTATTCATACTATTGTATATATTGTATCTTTTATAATTTTTTTTTTTTTGTACTGACAATGTTATGAATTATTTTGTAATTTTAATTGACAGATACTAAATGAGAATAAGAACAGAGTCTGATCAAATAAGGCAAAAGCTATGGTTCAAGAGGCAGGCATGCAGAAGGTAGAATGCTAAGCTTATACAGAGTCATCAAGGGTATAACTTAAATGTTGGAGCAAGGACTGTTGCACTCCAACTCATGCTTTAGGACAATGAATGTGTAATGCCTGTGAAGGCTCCTATTTGCATGACACAAGCAGCAGGAAAAGTTGTATACTTTTCCATGTTCAACTTAGAAAATAAACCTTCATCTCTGCATCTAAGTTACTCCTAGTGTTGTCAAGGTACCTAATTTCACCTCCTTCCTGAAGAGTACATCCACTCAGCATCCTAACAGACATTCCCACCAAGGCCATCGTTATACTATAGGCCTGTATGCTCGATTTGTAACGTCACAGAGCTGGTCATTCACGAGAACTTTAACAGTGAACCAACTAGCTCATAATTTTTTTTTAAATTAATTCAAATCCAGTCAAAATTGTGTTCTTAGCCACAAGACACTCCAGTTAACTACAATCAACAAGTTTAACATTTATGAGAGCATAAATCATATTGATACAAATATCATAATTAATCTACAAAAGGGGATTTCTAAATATCGGATGTCAGTAATTACAGCATCTATTTTCTATTCCATACAACTGTGAAGTGGAAGTAATAAAACCACATTTAGTGTTGCTGCTTACTCTTAATTATGTTTTATGTAAATATTGAACAGTGACTAAATAATAACAATGTGGTCCAGATGGTCAGTTGCTTAAAATAAAATAATATTACAACCACTTCAGAGTTATTGGAAACAGAAAACAGGTCTAATGTTTTAATGAAAACAGAAAAACAAAGGAAAATTACCTTAAATATTGAGGATTTATAGTTTTCTTTTCTTTCTAGAAGTTGATGTCATTGTTTCTTGCTTAATTTTGCACAATTGTTTAAGAAGACATTGGCTAAGATTTCTACAATCCTCCTCACCAATACATAAGCCATACTTCCACAATCACAGACAAAATTGATGCCATTCATTTCATAGAGGTCACCACTTAAATGTTGTATTACCCTTCTTTGGTTGTGTTTGTTTTCAGAAATTCATGTTCATATGCACCTGAGATTAAGCATTGAAAAACTTTGAAAGTGAAATGTGTAGACACTTCAGTCCACCTCTGTCTATTATTCTTAAATAGTCATTTACTTTGGCCAATCCGCTGTCTAAATCTAATGGACAACCACTAAAAGGGGCATGTTTACAAACTTCACATTTTAATTTTGGAATAGTTCTGTTAGCAGCATAGCCTGCAATATATATCAGAGCCATCAAGTTTTTCTTATTTATGCCTACACCTTCACATTCAACAATATGTTCTCAAAATTGTCATTCAAACTCTCAAGACGGCCTATATCATCATCATCATCATCATCATCATCATCATCATCATCATCCTCCTCCTCCTCCTCCTCCTCTGCTGCACTTTTGCTAGGTGTTTTAAGATCCCTAATTTTGAATGCACCACATTTTGTGGATTTTAGTTTCAGAAGACTCAGAAGTTTCAATTTCTTTTCTGACTCTTTAACACTTGATCTACTGAAATATTATAATTCACCCCACTCATCTGCTTATATTGTCCAAAACGTGCTCCAAATGGTCAGTCTGAAATTTACCTAAAAAAATGTATTTTAACTTCATTTTTGAGAGCAAGAACTTCACAACATAAACTAAAAGCTTTGGTTGTATAGAGGTAGCTTTTTAAAGTTTCTGGTGTTAATTTGCTCAAATTTTATTATGAACCCCGCCGGTATCCAGCCCTTCCCAATCTTGGAACCACTCGAAATTTCCTAAAAAAATCTTATGGACTCACAATCGGTATTCCTTATAGGGTCGCATAGATCATCGCACAAATACTTTCCTTTTAAGGGATGCTTTACATTCACACATTTCCACCAAGCTGAAACAACTTCTAAGAAAAGTACAGTTCCTTCAATTTCTGTGCTCTTTAGTACCTTTAGAGCCACAATACTCTTTTCATTGAACAATTTCAAAGCATGTGTCAATTTTGTCTCTTGAGTGATGTTGGATACAAAACTTTACTGGAAAGAGAGGGGGCAATTTTTGTGACATTTCCTTTCTAACTTAAGTACAGCTTTTTAAAAGTCCAAGTCTTGTTTTTAGTGATGGTGATGGAAATGGATCCTGCCGCAGTGTTGAAGTTGGGGGCAGCAATAGCGCAGCAGCATTGAAGTTCGGGCAGTGGTAGTGGATCCTGCAGCAACATTGAAAGTTGGGGGCTGCGGTAGTAGATCCTGAAGCAATGCTGAAGTTGGGGGCAGTGGTAGTGGATCCTGCAGCAGCATTGAAATTGGGGGCAGCAGTATTAAAGTTGGGGGCTGCGGTAGTAGATCCTGTAGCAGTGTTAAAGTTGGGGGCAGCAGTAGTGGATCCTGCAGCAGCATTAAAGATGGGGGCTGCGGTAGTAGATCCTGCAGCAGCGTTGAAGTTCGAGGCAGCGGTAGTAGATCCTGCAGCAGTGTTGAAGTTGGGGGCAGCAGTATGGATCCTGCAGCAGCATTGAAGTTGTGGGCAGCAGAAGTGGATCCTGCAGCAACATTGAAAGTTGGGGGCTGCGGTAGTAGATCCTGAAGCAATGCTGAAGTTGGGGGCAGTGGTAGTGGATCCTGCAGCAGCATTGAAGTTGGGGGCTGCGGTAGTAGATCCTGAAGCAATGCTGAAGTTGGGGGCAGTGGTAGTGGATCCTGCAGCAGCATTGAAATTGGGGGCAGCAGTAATGAATCCTGCAGCAGCATTAAAGTTGGGGGCTGCGGTAGTAGATCCTGTAGCAGTGTTAAAGTTGGGGGCAGCAGTAGTGGATCCTGCAGCAGCATTAAAGATGGGGGCTGCGGTAGTAGATCCTGCAGCAGCATTGAAGTTCGAGGCGGCGGTAGTAGATCCTGCAGCAGTGTTGAAGTTGTGGGCAGCAGTAGTGGATCCTGCAGCAGCATTAAAGTTGGGGGCAGCAGTAGTGGATCCTGCAGCAGCATTAAAGTTGGGGGCTGCGGTAGTAGATCCTGCAGCAGCATTGAAGTTGTGGGCAGCAGTAGTGGATCCTGCAGCAGCATTGAAGTTGGGGGCAGCAGTATGGATCCTGCAGCAGCATTGAAGTTGTGGGCGACATTAGTGGATCCTGTAGCAGCGTTAAAGTTGGGGGCTGCAGTAGTAGGTCCTGCAGCAGCATTAAAGTTGGGGGTTGCGGTAGTAGATGCTGCAGCAGTGTTGAAGTTGGGGGCGGCGGTAGTAGATCCTGCAGTAGCATTTAAGTTGGGGGCTGCAGTAGTAGATGCTGCAGCAGTGTTGAAGTTGGGGCGGCGGTAGTAGATCCTGCAGCAGTGTTGAAGTTGGGGGCAACAGTATGGATCCTGCAGCAGCATTGAAGTTGTGGGTGACATTAGTGGATCCTGCAGCAGCATTGAAGTTGGGGCGGCAGTAGTTGATCCTGCAACAGCATTGAGGTTGGGCGGCGGTAGTGCATCCTGCGGCAGCATTGAGGTTAGGGCGGCGGTAGTGAATCCTGTAGCAGCATTAAAATTGGGGATGGCAGTAGTGGATCCTCCAGCAGCATTGAAGTTGGAGATGGTGGCAAAAGTCATGGTGATCGTGGTAGCGGTGGCAGCGACAATATAAGAAATAACTGTTCAGTGTCCTTTTGATTCAACCAGTTATTTCTTACCGATTTTTATAGATGAACAGTGTCAAATAATATGAAAATGTCCTTATCAGCTTTATGGGGGTTTTTGAAACTAGTTAATTAGGAACCATTGCATAATTTTTTAAACATCTTCCTATTTACTCTATTATTATCAGCAATCAGAGTTAGTATTCTACATCCACAGTCAGTGAGAGTTACAATTATTGAACGTGTAAGTTGGTATAATCTTTCAGCAATTAAAAAATTTTCACTGGGAACAAACCTACAACATCCTTGTTCTTGAATAATAATGAAGTGACCATGAAGGCTTGAGCTGTGGCAGCAGGTTTCAATGTTTCAGAAAATCCAGAAATTGGACCACCTTTGTAGGAAATAGTGGGCTTAACCTATATTTCATCCAAAAAGCAAGTTAACATTTTCGTGATTTTCAAGGGCACCTATTTTCTCTGTTAAATATTTTATATCAACTGATCTAAAAGAAGAAACTCCTGCACCAAAAGTTTGAGTTAGTTGTCGCAGATAATCAGGAGGTGGTATAGAAAAAAACAGTGGAATTCCGAATTTGTCTATAAGAAGCTGGATTGTACATGTAGAAGCAGCCCAAAGTAAAGTATCTGGGGTGTACCTGTTGGTACCTTCCAATATTAATTTTATTTGCTCCTCTAAAAATTTGATCTTTTTCTGTATTAAGGATTCTTTGCCCATTTCATTACAACATTCTTTTAGAAGCTCAGAAGCACATTTTATTTTATCAGTTACAGATGTGGTCTGAAGCGAATATGAATTCAAGTGACTTAAAAGTGTGTCAAATTACTTCACTTGTCAAGCATCATATCCTTTCCTAGTAACCATTTGAATTTATGGTTAGGAATGACGGCATCATTATGTGAGATCTGGATCATTAAGTGATTAGTAATTTTAAGAGAAACTACAATTTGTGGAATATTTAGAGAGATATCTACTTTCAGAAATGTCATGTCATTGCTGTTTAAAAGCTGAAATCACATTACTTTCACATGAAACATTTTCTCATCTCTTAATTCAAATTCCTCTCTTCTATTTGACGGAGCTTTGTATTTTGGGAGTGGTTCAGATGACAGATATGATAGTTGGTTGGTTGGTTGTTGGTTGGGAACTTTGGTGGGCAATGCATCATTACTAAGCTTAGGAATTTTTCTAGGCAACACAAGTACATCTCTATCATCTCTAGTTGCACGATCTTTCCGTTTAATATGCTGTTCAGAAAAAAATGTTTATGCACACCATACTATTAGCATTTGGTTCAAAATTGTCCCTATGAATAGCATGTTTCCATTTTAGCCTCCAATAAGCTTCTTTGGGAAACGAATAAGTAGTCATATATTCACCGGCATAGTAATTTGATTTACAGCCCGGCACACAGCACCTTCGGGGCATTTTACTGCCAAATTATGCAGTATTTAATACATGAAATTGCACAAAGTAAACATATGTTCATGAGTACATCGCACATCAGCACATTCACTAACATGGCCAATAAGCTACTGATTGACATTGGGCTCAGATGTTTGATCTGTTAGCATTATCTTAGGTACTGGCTTCCAACTAAATGACCAACTGCGTGACATCATGTGATTGTTTATATGCTGACATCCAGGCCTTTAGTATAACGATGGCCTCGTTCCCACCTCAGGATACAACACACCAACCAAGGTTAGATCTATAGTTTCCAACATTCAGGCCTGGCACATAAGACTTGCACAAATCAGCAGTGGTTTCCAAATTGTTTCTACCTCTGATAACCTTCTGGTAGACCGAACTAAACCTTCTTGATTACATATTGTGATCTGTGCTTCAGGACAGGTGTTGCAAGAAAAGACACTCAAATATTGCCAGCTTGAAACATTATCTTGTGAAGACAGCAGTAGAATTCCCTTTTGATGAGTTGCATAATGCTATTGATGAGTGGCCACAAAGACTTGAGGATTGTGTATATGCTAAAGGTTGTCATTTTGAATAAGAACATGTGATTTGAATTCATCACCTAACCAGGTAAATGGTGTTATTAGGAAATTAAAATATATCTTAGATTTTATGTCAGCTTATTGAAAACTTGGCGACAGTACTTTGGTAAAATCAGGTAAAATTCAATCATTCTGTGAAATACTAAGACTTGATTCATGGAACTAAGAGAGAATATGAGTAGTAGAAGTAATGGTAACAGAAGCAAATAGGGTAAAAATTATCATAATCAATGCAGAGTGCTTTTGAAATTATGTAGGAAATATATTAATGAACTGCATTTATTAAGACTATTCCACAAATAAAATCTTAATAAATTATATAAATAATTATAAGTAATTCTGTTTTTTTTGAAAACAGCATAATATGGTATTTTGAAAATAAAGAACTACAATATGACAAATAGTTAATGCCAACAAAAGGAAATGAAAGTACATCCATCTTCAAAAGTTAGAGGAAGCTAAAAATCCTATAATAAAAAGATAAAATACAATGGTTTATAAGAACTATACACAAATTTATCCTAATTTGACATAGCGACCAACTAAAAATAACTACAAAAGAGATTCTACAATATGATTAGAGTTAAAGAAAGGAGGTTGGTATATTCATAAACTATCATTTCTGAGTAAGCAATACCTAAAAATGTGTTAATTTTTCAATGAATAATGGTTCCAACTAGTTGATACACATACAATTTTACATGTGATTGCTCCAAATTAGATGGTGTAGCTATGTCAATAGTAATAATAATCAGGCAGGTACAATTTAGAGTTAGATTTAAGCTTGAAAAGTAGTCTTTGTTGCTGCAAATTATTAAACAACAGGATGCCACAAGTACTTGGGTAGAGAGAAGGTCTTGAAGAAGCTTACCTGTCAGAATCTGGTCCATTTCTTGCTATGATCAACTTGAGCTTGCTAAGACCACCTACTGGGACACGATCACTTCCTGTTGCAAACTGCAGTAACTTTCTCTTTGATTCCAATGTCATTTTGTGGACAATCTCCCAGAAGTGTCGAATAATTGGACTATCTGACGCATATCCTCCATCATATTCTGTTGCCTCTTCTAGCTCGTTGAAGTCAAAATTCTTTAAAATGTAAAGATAACCATAGTTACTACAACTAATATTAGAGAGAGAGAGAAAGAGAGTGAGAGTGAGAGAGTGAGTGGGGTGGTGGAAGGGAGAAAGGGGGGATCTTCAGAGCACTTTTTATAATGTGATGAAACAAGTTGTTCCATTGCTTTTTTTGTTTCTTGAATATGAATCACTAAAATTTCCAAAACTTCATATATTCATCATAAAATTTAATTATCTTCTTTAGGAAGAAACTTTGTATTGCTGATGTTTGTCATAATATTAAGCACCTGCACATGTTCAAAACAGAATAAAGAACCAGTATTTCTACTCTTACTGGTAAATGAGCTTGACTAAAATGAACAAATTTGTTAACTTTGTGCTTTAGACCTTAATGCAGGAATACTGATGCTCAAGTTATTTGAGTGCGAGATCAACCTGCCTCTCTTTTCAAAGCAAACCTGTGGATTAGATGCCTGATCTCACAACTCACAAACGACTCAATTATTTTTGTAACTATACAGTATACATAATTATAGTTGTATTATTTTTTTTCACAGGTAAGCACTCACTGCAGCTAATGCTACATTGAGTCACTAGTAACAACCTTCAAAATTGTGTATTACATCCCCCAGAGTAATTCTAGCAGGACAATGCAGTACAATAATTTTGATCTACAGCAGCTAGTCTTTTGTTTCTGTGTCTTAACACAAAATTTTACTTACTATAATTTGTTAGTTGACGTACAAATCAACAATGCTATGGTAGTTTGGAGACTTATTTATGGCGGATAGTGGTATGTGCAGGGAGTTTCATTATTAATGAATTTTCATCATTTAATGGAGTCAAAATAGTAAAAATGGAGAAGTACTTTAACTGCTGCTTTTAACTTAAGAGCTTTATCTTTTGCAGAGAAATAAGGTGTGAAGAAAGCAGCCAAGAATTTAACGTGCAGCAGCAGAGAATTTTATGCGACATCAAATATTATTAGATATTGGCACAACCAAAAACAACATATGGAAAGGGAAGAGGGGTGGGAGCGAAACTGATCATCATTGGGGAGCATTCTGAAGCCAGCAAGGGGCGCTGCTTTATATGGAGAAATGGTCTTATTATACAAACTACCCACTACAACAATTATAATATAATTACATTATTAAAACCACTGCTTTTCATCATTACACCACTCAACAGAGAAAAGCACATTAGCAATTTCAAATTGGCAATGTCAGTCAGGTGCCTACTTTTTTCAACCTGTCCAAGAACATCACCATTACTAGGAAGGATGCCTCAAGTGTTATAGTGTGTTCTAGTGGTGCTAAAATAGTTGGATATTGCCATATCATGCATAACTGCTGATGGCAGACAACTTCCTCCTTGCGGAAGCTGAGCAGAAGTTCCTTAATGGTATTCACATTAACACACATACAAATGAGGACAAATAGATATGGTAGAGCACTGTTTGAGGATGCATGGTGCGCTACTGTAGAAGAAAACTCCATTTATTTTGGACAATTTTAGTGGCCACATGATGACTTCTTGTCAAGAAACCAGCTGAAAACCATTACGGCAGATGTTGTGTGGCAGTATTTTGGCACACAAAGACATTAAATAAACAATGCCTCCCACCACAACACTAAATAACAATTATGTGACCATTATTTACCTGTTAATCAATAGTTCTTACATCTTTAATGTTTATTTACAAGTAACAGTGTTTATATATGATTTTTCATTTATGTGAATGTATATTACATATAAGTGTAGCAAGTTAGCTGTTGGAGAAACCCAGAAGGGAAAAAATGTGTTGATAGCCAGACGAAACCCATTAAATTTTATAGTTTAGGGGGAAAACTTAGCCAGGACCACAAAAAAAAGTTAGGAACGAGGAAATGGACTCGAACTGTAGGGATGTCATGTGATATTTGAATGAGCCAATAGTATGGCAAGGAGGTATATTTGAATTATTAAAGTTAGCCAACCAGAAGCGCATATGGGTAAACTTTCAAATCTCAAATGTAAGATAGAGAAGTCACGCTAAGATTTTCGCAACTGAATAATGTTAGCCACAGCTTCATATGGATTAAGGCAGACAGTAGTGAGATTCGGTTGCTAAACATGCATAGGTAATCACTGATAATGGGGTTGTTAGAAATAGGCAATTAGTACAACCTGATAGAAGATGATATTAGGTTCCTACTGATCTAAATTTTATTAATGTGTGAACTTTTATTAAAGTGTAATGCCTGTACTTCGACTCTGTGCAAAGCGACGTGTAAATAAATGCAATGGCATCTCAACAACTGGCTCTAATACACTCATTTTACTCAAAGGACAATTACATTAAATGTGTTAACTGGAACATTACTTTTAGCAGTGTTGTAATTTCAAAATAGTTCATTCCTTTCACACTCCACTACATGTGGTAGAGATCTGTGCTTGACCTTATACCCCCGCCGCTATAACGTTGCACTTGACAGCTAGCGTTTAAGTTGGTACACTCGCGAAAAAACAGATGAAAAGCTTCAACCGTTTGACTTCCTAAGCCAATCACAAGGCAGCATTCCGGATGGTCGATGACAAAGCGGAACCGGATCTAGAAACGGCTCTGTTGCAGGATGTAACTATTCCCAACCATGTGCTTCAGTTTGTGAATCTCTAGCAGAGCGTCGAGTTGTTCTTTGCAAGCTACATATTGTTCATTGTTATTTGTTATTTAGATTTGTGGTTATTGTTTGATAGTTTTGTTATTGTTCGTTTATACATTTATTTATTTATATTTATCTATTTTATATATATTTCATTCACATTATTTATTTAAACAAAACTTAAGTGCGACAATGTCGGAAAAACGACGCCGATCGCCGAGTGATGATTCATGAAGTGAAAATCCTTTGCGCCGAGGTGTGCCACTTAATAGTCAGGCATTGGAACTATTAAGGAGAACCCGGGAGTTCTTTGAACAGGAAAAGGAGTACGTGAAGCTTCACGGAAATCCCTCTATTCCTGCTGATAAAGCCGTACAACGAACTGCAGCAGCTCTTGGTTTAAGCAAGAGAACGTTTGTTCACAAAGGAGTGAAACTACAAGAGAAAGAGGACAAAATTCCTGAACCATCTGGAACACAACAGGTATTTCTATCAACTCCAGGGAAGGAAAAAAAGAAGCCTCGTCCAGTCACAAATATTGATGCTTTCCAATTAGACGCCATACGTAGACACATTTATGCCTATTATCATAGAAAGGAGTATCCGACCATACCAAAGCTGCTTATATCGCTTATTTTCAATTAACAATAATGATACGAAATAGTTATTATTCAGTGACGTTCGCTACTTACGTACACTTTTTGTATGCGGCTTAGACACGATAGAAATGAGAACAATCAGCTGTTGTTTACTAGCCACTCTGGCAACGTCGCAACCACGATGTAGCCAACCTTATGCGAAGCCACTCGAACTGTCAAGTGCAACGTTATAGCGGCGGGGGTATAGTGACTAGCTAACCAGAACAATAAATTTTGTTTATAATTACTATAAACTCAAACTATAACTATATTACTATACCACATGGTGAGCCAAAAAACTACAAACCAGCTGCGCAGTGTTTTTCCTGTCCGCATCCTCGGCGCTTGTTGCCATCTGCCGCTCTCATAGAAGGGCGCAGATGAAATCATACAATATTTTTAAAACAATTTTTAAGGCTTTACTTACCAATTTTATGAAAGGAGATACTGAAACTGGCCACCATCGTTGTCCATACATTTTGGCACCTCTTTAGTAAATTATCCATCACTTGCCGTAGTTCACATTGAGAAATGTTGGCAATTTCCTGACAGATATTTTGTTTGGACGACAACAGTGGCTGGTTTCAGCATCTCCTTTCACAAAGTTGGTAAGTAAAGCCTTTGAAAGTAGTTTTAAAAATGTTGTATGGTTTCATCCGCACCTTTCTATGATTAGCGGCAGATGGCAACAAGTGCAGAGGATGCAGACAGGAAAAACACTGCACAGCCAGTTCGTAGTTTTTTGCTCTCTCTGTATATTACTAAAAACTATAAGCTCAACAATAAAAAATAATTACGTTGACACAAGCGAATAATAGTGCAGTTGCCACCATTCCAAAGTGACTAGCAACAATCCTCTAAGCTCTTCATGCCTCCATATACAAACCACTAAGGGCCATCTAAAGAAGCTTTGTTCAGAAAGGATGGCTTCTCCCAAAAATATGCCCACACCCGTCAGAGGATACAGAGAATACGTGTGAATGGATTTTTGCTGCTTGGAAATTCATCAGCAACAAGTCAATTGTGAAAAGTTTTAAAAAGTCTGGATCTCAAGTGCTTTGAATGACAGTGATGAGAGAAGCTGTAGAAAAGATGGCAGCCATGGTGGCACAATATTTGATTATTTTAGTAAGAGCAGTAATTAAGTAAATTAATACATATCTAGTTATTTGTGTGTTTTGGAAATCTTGTAACAATGATGTTTCCTAAGAATTTTCTTTTTATCTTTTTAGTTCATATACATGGGATGAAAAAGTATCTGCATTTCATTAAAATGAACTATACATGTGACACATGCTTTTTAAGTATGTTATTCAATGCTTTTGCTCCTAAAGCAACAAGCTGTATGATAATACACATAATAGAATATGTAAAACTCCATGTTTGCATATGTAATATATATATATTTATTTTCTATGTTTATAATTTAGGCCTAAACTCGGATATTTGCATATTGGAGCCTGAAACTTTTATTAGCTAAAAAAACAGATAAACATAGGATCTAATATGCAATTAATATCAGATATCAATGTTAGAATTTTAAAATAGTGCATCTATATAAAGTAGCTTCTTTCTGCAATTTCTCACCTGTATAATACTCATTTATCCCTCGAGACGTCTACAGAGTGTGCGTACATGCACACACATTCACACACTACCCTAACCTTCATCAGTATTGTCATCAGAACCTCAATTTATCACTTTTTTTTGTTTTTGGAGAAGGTAAAATAAAAAGTCTCAAAACAATGAATGGTGTATGCTCATAAATCACAAAAATAAATAAAGCAAAACTGTTAGCAAGCATTATATTGTAACTAGGGAACAGCTTATTTGGCATTTTATTTATTTAGACACAAACTAAACAAGCGCAGAAAAGCTTGTGAATGAAAAACATGTACATTTGGAGAACAAAACTTCCAGAAAGGGTAGGTGTTAGCAAATTCGTGGTGGGGAGCAACTACAAAAAAACCAAAAGAATTAAGCTTGTCACAATGGGTCCTCAATCTCCAGAATGTTAACACTACAATGTAAGCCCCTGGCTAAGTGTCACAACTCTTCTGAGAGTAAGCAGCTTATTTGAAGGACATCATACCATTATGTAAATACTAAAGGTGTGTATTAATTGTACTATAAACACACGTAATGTCATGAACTGAATTTTGCTTTATTTCAGGCTTCTTGGTCATATATGTAATTTAGAACTTGTTTTGCCCCTTTGTGATCTTAGGGTAGCAATGTCACAGTATGTTATATTTATTTATAGAATACTCTCATTTTTCTCCTTTTAACTTTCTTTGGAAAAAGTTTCAAAGAGGGTTTTTCTTTCTTAACTTAAACTATATTAGGTCATTAGTTTCATTCTCCAAAGCAACCTGTACACCCTAGCAAATAAATTCTAATGATAATATATAATTTGTTTACACAGCAGAAGAACTGAACTTCTCATCTCATTTTCATTTATCTGTACATTCCAGCATGCTGAAAAGTCTTATGCAATCTCCCATTATAAACAGGTTGTTACTCTATTCAATACTGTTCATAATTGGCTCATTATGACATGCATGCCAATAATAGCAATGACATTGCCATAGCTTATATAAAGAAAATGAAATCATTTTGTGATGCTCTTTTTTTTCTGTAAGCAACCAAAATGCAAAAACCTCTATACATAATTAAACATAGAATAATTAAGATCTGAATTTATAGTTATTTAACATGATGCGCTGATAATAGGTTACATCACAGTCTTAACAGCTGTTCACTTCTCTGCCAGGAAGTATATGTATGAAATGAAAAATGAAAATGAAATCATTTTTTGATGCTCTTTTTTTTCTGTAAGCAACCAAGATGCAAAAACCTCTATACATAATTAAACATAGAATAATTAAGATCTGAATTTATAGTTATTTAACATGATGCGCTGATAATAGGTTACATCACAGTCTTAACAGCTGTTCACTTCTCTGCCAGGAAGTATATGTATGAAAGTGACTGTCTTGCTTATTAGTTCAGCATACCAGCACACTCTTGGACCTTTTATAGATCTCACCAAAGCTTTTGACTTAGTAAATCATGACAATTTACTAAACAAATTAGATTATTTGGGAATCAGAGGAATAGCAAAAGATTGGTTTGATTCCTACCAAAAAATAAAATGCAAATTGTAGAAATTGAACACAGTTCAATCAGAAACACTAAAAGTAAATCATGAAGTGCTGCAAGGTTCAATCCTTGGACCACTATTGTTCCTTATTTTCATAAACGATCTTCCATTGAACATTCCAAAAGCGCATACAATAATGTTTGCAGAATTTAGACTTAACTCCCATAGTTAAAAAATGTGTAACAAAATTCGTGGGAATCTGGATTGATAACGAATTCTCATGGGAAACCCATATACTATAACTAAGTGTCAAACTGAACAAATTATGTTATGCTGTTCATAAATTGGCTAATGTGTGCTCCAAAGTAATACTAAAGATAGTGTATCACAGCTGCATTGAGTCCCAAATTAGCTATGGCATCCCCTTTTGAGGTTCCTCTCCAAAAGCAACACATATTCTCACAATCCAAAAAAGAATTTTAAAGGCAATTCTGAAGGTACCCATAAGAATGCCAAGCAGATACATATTCAATGAACTTAAAGTTTTGCCTATTCCATGCCTATATACTCTTGAAACCTTAAACTTCATTCATAATAATATAACTATATTTCAAAATAACTCAGAATATCATAACTAAAACACAAGAAATCTCAATAACTTATACTTAGATAGCCACAGGCTTACAAAAAGCCTAGCAAGCATTTCCCATCTGGGTATTTTAATGTATAACAAATGAGATACTTCAATAAAAAAACTTATATAAAGTATCTTTTAAAGGTAAACTAAGAAAGCTACTTCTATAAAGGCAATATTTACATATAAATGACTATTTATATGAACCATGTTTTCCATAATCACATAATTAAAGTACATAGATTATTTAATTTTGTTCATAGCTTATTCAATTTTGATATTCTGTGACATAGTATTTTTTTAAAGAAACTAACATGTACTTATTTTAGTATTACTTGCTGTAATGTAAAACCAATCCCGATGTGTCTGAAAAACAATGCAAGTTGTTTCCCAAAGCATGAAATAAAGAAAGAAATAACAAATGAAATGAAAGGAGAGAAGCTAACATCTAATAATATATTGAATTTGTCACACTGTCTTTACACAAACCTTCACGTACTAAGCTTTTAAAACTGTAAACTTCATGGCATTCATCCTCATCATCAGCAGTTAGGTAACTGAAGCATGTTCCTTCTTCTTTCCTCTTCCTCCTCTCCTGCTTGGGTTGGATCCTGCTGCCAACTACTGGTAGTGTGACAAAGCTCTAACAAACTAACTACTCAGCAGGATTTCAAAATTTACGATATCTGCATTCTTGAAATGAGTATTTTCTCCTAAATGGTCAGTTCTAGCGATGAGGAAATTGGTTTTATTAATTTTACAGTTTGACCAATGTTGTGGTTCTCAGACCAAAAGCAGTGTGACACAGCAGATTTGTCTGTGTGTTTCTGTTTTATGTTTCTCTGCTGCTCTTTCAATCTGGTGCTCAAATTTCTCTTTGTTTTTCCTATGTAAAAGGAACATACTTCAGTCGCCTAACTGCTAATGATGAGGATGAGGATGAATGTTCTCGAGAACGTTCCAGTTTTAAAAACTTAATAAGTGAAGGTTTGTGTAAAGATAATGTGACTCATTCCAAATTCAACATTAAAAAGTTCACTGTTTTTAATAGCTATCTAATAACCCATTAAGATGCTCTCACTTATGTCAGCTATGAGGAGTAGCAGAATTAAGCAGGCTCTGGAAGAAAGTGGGGAGGGGGGTACATGGAAAGATAGAGAACTAAAAGAAAGAGGATTCTGGAATCAAATCAAACTAAGAATGGATAATATTGAAATTCAAGAACTTTTTGGTAGTTTTAATAACAAAAAATCATTGAATATTTACAGGAAAGTAAAGCTAGAATGGGGAAAGGAGACATATGTGGAAAAAGGAGATAAAGTCGCCAGGGAAGGAATTGCATGGGCGAGAACACGGGTAGTAAAATTCAAAGGTATAGGACACAGAAGGGAGGTAGACAAATGTCCAATGTGTGGAAAGATGGACAATTATTGGCATGCAACTTTGGAATGTGAAGAAACTAAAGAAATGAGGGATAAATCAATACTGAGGACTAACTTACCAATAGAAATAATAGGGAAAAAGATATTGAAAATAAAATCAGATGAGGGTGTTAAGGAAATCGGTAATTATTTAGGTAGGATAAAACAAAAATGGATGAGAAAATTATATATGGAAGAGATATAGGCACAACAGAGGTAGATAGTAGCCAAAGAATTGTAGATATAATAGTTTCAGCAGTGATATAACCGCTGTGTTGAAGCTTGCTGGAACCAAGGATAGGTACACAGCATCTCACAGGTTGGGAGTTATTGCATTCAGGATAAAAGAATCTGTAGTGTTAACAAGTAGGCTAAGGGTTAGTAGCAGAGCTGACTGAATGTAATTATACTATGTATATGTATTTTGATAGATATGGTGAAATAAATTATCTTATCTTATGTCAGCTATGGATGCCAAGTTATTTCATTATTTATTTCCTACAATTTATAATGCTAAGATTGCATAAAATGTTTCAACTCGTGAATAATCTTAATATGGAACTTGTAAAAATTGTAGCACAAATAAGAGGGAGTGCAACCAACTTCACTCCTGCCATAATCATCACAACTATCCACTTGTTGCATAAATTACTATTGTGTATCACCCTCACCACATTCCATGCTTTATTTAGCTGCATGCAGTATACGAGCCATAGTTGGTGGTACTATCCAATACTGCGTACAGAAATTGGTTGCAAGCTGGATGTGTATCAGCCACCAAAGAGCTCATACTGAGCTAATGCTTTAGAAACAGTATTAGCACCAATTTCAAGGACATAAACATTAACAATAACCTACAGATATCTAAAAATCATCACGTTATTTGAAGAAATCCTGTATCAGGACAAACAAATTAATTATGTTGATATTGTAATGAAAAGAAGCTAGGAACAGTGATGTGTATTGAATTTATTTAAAGGTGAGTCGGAATTGTAATACTAACATCACTTAAGTTTACTCACTTAACATGTTTCGGGAAACCGTTGTTCCCATCCTCGGTTTCCCGAAACATGTTAAGTGAGTAAACTTAAGTGATGTTAGTGTTACAATTCCGACTCACCTTTAAATAAATTCAATACACATCACTGTTCCTAGCTTCTTTTCATTACAATATCAACGTAATTTAAGACCAACAAGTCACAAGAAGCAAAAGTTATAAGGGAGGATGGGAACAACGGTTTCCCGAAACATGTTAAGTGAGTAAACTTAAGTGATGTTAGTGTTACAATTCCGACTCACCTTTAAATAAATTAATTATGGTTTGGAAACATATTCCCTTGTGTATAACCAAGTGAAACAGCACATAACTTACCTTACTACCACAAACCAACTGCTCTATCTCTTCTGGCCTAAAGAGAAGATGAAGTGGAGATTCATCTGTTACCATCTGGAACCCTCTTCTAAAAGCTCGGAACTGCTTGTCCACAGATGTGTTCAGAAGAAAATCAGCATACAAGTCCACAAATTCCTAAACAATCAGAATTTAACTGTTGAGAATATTTAATTTGATATGTCTGATTAATATGGCTGGTTGGTTTACAGCACTCCCCATATGGTCAATGACCTCTGGGGAAACCTCGTTCCACCAAGCATGAGACAGTATTTTTAACACTTAAATGATTTCAGTCTAATTATATAATATATATAATTCAATAACACGTTAAAGCAATATGTATGTAAAAATACATAAAAAGTGTTTATTACAGTCACTGTATATATATTTATATTATTGTATACATGTGTAATAATGTTATGTGAATGTATTATGTAATTTAATAATGTAGGAGCTGTGAGAATAATAGGTTAAAAGTTGCTAACAATGAGGTAACCTTGAGGCAATAATGAATTTGAAAGTTTAACAATACTACTACTTGTAATTCTTGGAAGCAATAATGTCATTTTTGTGACAGTTTATAAAATAGCCAATCAACAACCAGAAAAAGCTTTAGTTAAATGAAGGTATTCTATTGGACTAGGATTAGCCAATCAGAGACTTGAAATACAGAAATTTACAAATTTAAGCGGTAAAAATCAAATCAGTTGCTTGTAGACAGCGCTCATAACCGGACGTGAGATGCATCCTCGAGAAGTTTAATACGTATTCGTGCAAGACAAAAATAGTTCACGTGTTAAATAAGTGCAAGTAATTAATAAAAAAATCTCACAGCTCTCTCTCTATATCAGTGAAGTGTTATTTAAATAGTGTCAAGCATTAATAAAAGGAGTGAAGTAAAAATTATAATCTGTGTAAGCCTACATTCTTCAGTCGCACCATCTCCCTGCTAAGACATTCATGTCTCAAAAAAAAATATAAATACTGACGCGGCCGAGGCAAACAGAAATATATAATATTTAAAGAAACAGTCAAATTACAAAGTAACATTTTTAAATTTTGGACGAAGGCTACCGGGTACCATACGTGCGGTTGCAACTACTTCAAGTTCGGCTCCTGAACAATTGAAATATAATACATCTTTAAATTGGCTCCCATAGCGTGGGGCAAATAACGTAAAGACAATAACTACTTCAAGCAATGCATGGACACTGTGTATCAACTGGAAGCACCCAGTGTGTCTGATTAATTCAGCAATTGTTAACATTTCCTCAAAGACTAGAAACTCTAATGTGACTAGGTGGCAACTTTACAGTAATTTAGATTTGCTAACTAGTGAGGCTAACAAGGGAAGGATCATACCCTTAATGCCAAATCTACCTTTGGCTCATTTGATAATTTATTAAAATTAGGCCTTGAATGTTTACATTTTTATATGAAAAATTTTGTTGAATACCTTTCTATAAAAACTGGTAATTTCTCTTGTAAGGTGATGAGGAATGTTGCTTTTTTTCCATTGTAAATATGGGGTATGGCAGAAACAATCTATCACTTTAAAACGCTGGTAGCATGTATGGCCGTGCAATGAGGATAAAACCGAGTCAGGCAGTTTGAGCAGGAAGGTTGCTATATAGTAGCATTGTGCATTGGATACCTATGCAAATTGCTTTTGTACTTGATGCATATTTAATAAATAATGAGTGTGGAACTGAAATTGCCACTGCACAGCAATTTTCAACACTTTAATGCAGAGACATGAAGAATAGCAATGGTACACAAGAAGTGGGTTGATTAGTTCTATGTTACTACAGCCACAATGAATAAATAGCCAATGGAAAGCCAAGGACTGTGCAGGCATCTAAAAATAATGAAAGGTAAGGAATGCTAATGACAGAAGTCTCAGGCATTCAACATGCCTGAAGCTTTACACAAGTGCTTATTGCATTCTCCAGAATGATTTATGCTTATCATTCCTTACAAACTAGAGGTGACCCAAAAGTTATCCATGCCTTCCAGGAACAGTTCAGTCATCATTTTATGGACCTGATGAATGAAAATGCGAAAACATTTCCAAACCTAATTATGTCAGATGAGGCTTACTTACAATGGTAAGGTCATGTGAATAAGCAGAACATGAGAGACTGGTATATGTTAATCCAAACGAATTCCATGAAAAACCATTGCACAGTTCAAAAGTCACTGTTTGGTGTGGTATTTCTGTTTCCAGAATTATTGTACCTTACTTTTTTTTAAAAATCTCTGCAGTAATGCAGTCAATCAATTTGCAGCAACATACAAATCTGCTGATGACATTCCTCATTGCAGAATTACAGAGACATGGCAATGATTTGGCTTAGTTTATTTCCAGCAGGTCAGAGCAACTATCCATACAGCTTGAGGTTCAATGACATTACTTACCGTGTACAACAACAGGATCATCTTAAAACAAGATGGTGGGTGGTGGTATGACGCTACGAAGTGTGGTGCATACAAAAACAGTAAAAAGTGACAAAAATAGTGTTAAACCCAAAGCAGTGAGTAATGAAAATGTAAATAATGCTATCCAAAATATACGCATAGTTTCTCAGGAAGAAGTAAACAGCGAAAAAGACGTAAATGTAATAAACTCAAAACAACACATGGCAAGCCAATACTATGGCGTCAGTAAATCTAGTGAATGTGAAAGCATGGCTTCTCTTCAGAAAATAATCCAAATCCTAGACAAAGAATTGAATGAAATAAAACTGAAGAATAAATTATTAAGTGAGGAGAACCTAAATCTAATTCAACTTCTAGAAAATCAAACTGAAAACCCTTGGCAACGTCCCAAGAAAGGAGCTACAATAAAAACATGTTTTAGTAAAACACACAAGGACTTGGAAATCAGAAACTCATTCTCCCCTCTGAAGGCTGATGAAGAAGATGGAATTGTAAACTCAAAGGAATGGCCTAAACCTGGAACTACACATACGGTCTCCAAATCAAACTGGAAAAAAAGTATCCCCCGGAAGAAGCAGACATCAGATGGGCAAAGACCGATGATATCAGTATACGGCGATAGTCATGCAAGAAATCTGGCAGTGAAGTTAAGTGACAGCAAAGATATGTGTAAATTTGAAATTATAGGTTATGTGAAGCCAAGTGCAAAGTTCAGAGCAATATTTCCAAATGTTGTAGGTGATCAAAGTGAGGTTAGAGTAATTGTGGCTGGTTCAAATGATGTTTATCACAATGAAGCTGATAATGCTCTAAAACACTTAGATAATATATTGCAAAGTGCTAATGGTGGTCACACAATTGTAGTAAATATCCCACACAGGTTTGATCTACATTATGACTCATGTGTAAACAAAGAAATAAGAAAGACAAACAAAAAAATGAAGCTTCTGTGTGCGAGTCATGCCAGTGTGTCCTTAATAAACATTGGTGAACTACAAAGGGAACAGCATACAAGGCATGGCCTGCACTTAAATCATAGAGGTAAAAACTATCTAGTATCACAAATATTGCATGAGATACAAAATGTGTTAAAAAAGTCTCGTAACTATATTCCCATGTCTGAAATAGATGGTGCCATAATTAATTCAGACTGACTAATGGAAGGTCTATGCAGTAACCCAAGCATGAGTGCAAAACCAAGTAATGGTAGGGTAATTAGGGTAATGCACCAAAATACTCAATACATATCTAACAAACAAGAAATACTAGAAGTAATAATGACTGAAATAAATCCAAATGTAATTATTTTTACAGAACATGGTCTCAATGTTAATCAGCTAAAAATGTTAAAATTTGATAATTATAAGCAAATGGATAATTTCTGTCGAAGTAATCACAGAAGTGGAGGAGTGGTAATTTTTGTTAAGACAGAAGTCAAATGCATTAAGGTAAAATGGTTAAATAAATATTGTAAAGAAATGACCTTTGAAATTGCGGGTATATCTGTACAAACATCTATAGGGAATATATCTGTATTTGGTATTTATAGATCACCTAACTCAATATTGCCAGAATTTTTAACTTGCCTAGATGACATCCTAAAAGAAGTGCAAAAAAGGAACAAAGAATTCATGCTATTAGGTGACTTTAATGTGGAGTCTAGCAACATTGATTTTAATGACGTCTTACACAGTCATAATTTAAATGTATTAGACATAGGCCCCACTAGAGTAACAGATAGTTCTAGTAAAGCTATAGATCATATAATAACAAATATTGATAAAAATAAATTAACATTCATAAATAATGATTTTCATATCTCTGACCATACAGCCCAAATTGCTGATATGCACAGCCTCTTCATTGAAAAGGAAGAAATAAATTACAAGTATAGTAGAGACCTCAGAGAAATTAATGTACAAACTCTAAGCGGTAGACTAGCACAAGAAACCTGGACAGATATGTACGCTTCAAACACCCCAAATGAAAAATGGAGCCTCTTCTTTAATATTCTCATACATCATTATGACATGACCTGTCCAGTAAAGAAAAAACCAATTAAGCATAATACTCCCAAGGAAACCAATTTACCTCCACAAATAATAGCCCTTCAAAAAAAAATTAAAGACAATTATGAATTCTACAGAGCGACTAGATTAAATGTGTATAAAGACTTACAAAACAAGTACAAAAAGCTATTTAGACAATCCCTGATAAAATTTAAAAAACTAAACAATAGCCAAAAACTCATCATGTCAAATAATGTACCCAAAACAGCATGGAAAATGGTAAACAAATGTGCAAAAGCTGATAAAGCTGTAAAAATGGATATTCAACTAAATGTCAGCGGTAGATGTGTAGTAGATCCAGATGAAGTCAGTAACTTATTAAATAATTACTTCTTAAACATGGGTAAAAATGAAAGTGGTGTTGATGCATGTCCTAATGCAAGCAAATTAACTATAGCTTCCAGTGTATATTTATATGAGACAAGTAAAGTTGAAATTAACTCAATTATTTGTAACTTAAAAAATGACAGTGCCCCAGGCTGGGATGGTATAACACCGAAAATTTTAAAACTCTGTAAATATTCATTAGTAAATATATTGGTACATCTGATCAACCACTCAATGGAAAAAGCAGCATTCCCTGAACTGTTAAAAATTAGCATTGTAAGACCTGTACTAAAAAAGGGAGATGAAAAAATAGCCAGCAACTACAGGCCAATAACCCTAACATCTCTATTTGCAAAAATATACGAAAAGGTAATTAACAGAAGACTGGTAGGCTTTCTGGAATCTAATAAAGTTCTGTTTCGGTCCCAACATGGCTTTCGAAAAGGATATTCAACTATTACTGCTGTGTCAGAATTCCTACACAAAATAATGCTAAACTTAGAAGAAAAAAAAACTGTAGGAATATTCTTAGACTTGTCCAAAGCCTTTGATTCAGTATGTCATGACTTACTACTATATAAGTTACAGAACTATGGAGTAAGAGGCAAAGTACATGAGCTTTTATCATCCTACCTAAAACATAGACCTCAGTGCACAGAAATACAGTCTAAACAAGGTAATACTATTCGAAATATTAAGTCTAAATATGATGTGGTGAAAACAGGTGTTCCTCAAGGCTCTGTATTAGGTCCGCTATTATTTTTGCTTTATGTAAATAATTCGCAGTGTACAGACGACTATAATATAATATCATATGCTGATGACACTACCTTAATTTGTGCTGACAAAACTATTAAACAGCTGGAAACAAAGGCCTCAAAATCTGTAACTCACATAACAAATTACCTAAAAAATGCACAATTACAGATAAATCTTAATAAAACAAAAATTATGCTATTTGAGCTTCGCGACAGCATTGAGAATGAGATAGAAATTCATACCGGCAGCACAAAAATTGACCAAATAAACTGCATAAAATTTCTTGGTATTTATATTGACAAAAATCTAACTTATGATAACCATGTAGACATACTCAGTAAAAAGTTATGTGCTAATATATATTTGCTAAGAATCTTGTCTTACAAATTAGAAAGTGAAGTACTCAAAATGGCATACTATGGGTTAATCCACTGTCACATTGAATATGGTATTGAAATATGGGGTGCTACTAGTAACCTAAAATTAAATAGAATTCTTATATTACAGAAAAAAAGCTTGAGATGTATTTTTAATCTAACTAATCGACAATCTGTCAAAGAAGTTTTCAAACAGCAGAAGATACTAACCGTGATATCGTTGTATGTATATAAGGCAATTCTATTAATAAAAACAAAAGGAGAGTTTACTCTACTAATTAAAGATCATTACTCGTATATCACTAGAGGTTCAAATAATTATCATAGAGATTATAAGGCTAAAACATCAAGCAAGAAAGACCCATATCATGCAGGTATCATTATGTATAATAAACTTCCCAGTTATATCAAATTAGCACAAGGAAATACTTTTAAACAACTCTTAAAAAAATACCTAACTGATAAATGTCTGTACAACTTAACTGAATTGTAAATATATTATAGTTATACTAAGTGAATTGTAAATAAGAACAATTAGTATTAAGTGAAGTGTAAATATCATTTTAAGTGATTCTTTTGTAATCTGAATATGCGTATAAATTGTATTCTATCGTATAGATCTTGACCATGCCTAAAACCTTGTATCCCAAAGTCTACAGGCAATAAAGCTATTATTATTATTATTATTATTATTATTATTATTATTATTATTATTATTATTATTCTCCTGTTTCGGGGACTTTCGTGGTTTTGATTTACCTGCTTATTTTTTTTTTTTTGTGGGGGTACCTCAAGAACCAAGTGTTTCGAACTAGTAACCCTGACATTGACACTCTGAAAAGACACATCAAGGAAGAGGTCCAAACAATGTCAACTGCAATGCTGGTGTCGGTAATGGGAGTGCAGTACACAAAACTGTGGCTACATAAACAATGTAATATTAAAGACTAAAATGTACACAGAGTTATGTTACGGTGTGGTTTAAAATAGCATTATGTTGTACATTAAATACCACTCTTGTTTGTTACATTCGCTATGTGGTGTTTCTGTGGGACAATTAAAGGGATAGGTTGTTTCTGCCAGACCCTCTGTAACCACCTTACAAGTAAATAAGTATATCAGTATGTGATTTACAAATAAATGGGTGTGAGTATCTTATATTACTATTTAGAATTCTTTCCTACAATTTTATGGCTTTATCAGTTAATTCAACAAAATAATAAACATTTTACATATAGGACTAATAATTAATAATAATATATGATAAAATATACAAAATGTAAGTCACTCATTAAGAAATGTTCACTTTCTTTTTCCAGGTAAAAGCAATCTTGGGAATGTGATACTTTGGGAGCAAATTATTTGAAGTTTCTCATGTGTATGTGCATAGATTTCATCCTACAGAGAGCATAGCTACAGGAAATTTTTAAAACAGCATCATGAAGATATCCATTAAAAACAATATGCAATCACCAAATTTCTCACTGGGTAATCACACAAACTATATGAGCATAAAATTTGTATTAATGAGATTCACATTTTTTGTGTAGTAAATTTTTGTCTATCTCTTGTGGTTTGCAAGTAAATTATACTTCATTCAAATGAAGAGCACTTCACAGGCAATTCACAAAAAATACAAGATATGCATTTTATTAGTCATAAGCTTAAACATATGGTGTTTTAATCTACATTAGACAATGGAGGCTCTGTTGGAGTTTCACCAACCTCCAGCATATTAACCTAAAAGGCTTATTGTGCAACCCTATTGGAAGAGATGCTTTCATTGTTTCCCAAAATCTGTTCCTTTAATAAGTTGCAGCACTTTAGTTCCAATATCAGCATCTGTTCCTAGGTTCTCCCTGGTTATACTGGGTCTTCTGTACAAAACCTGATCACTCCTTTGGTGCTGTGCGTCAGAGCCAATGCAGCTGCTTTCCCCAACTCCCCATACCCCGCACTCATGATAGGCTTTTTGTCCTTCAGTTACCACATAGTCATTGGCGTCAGTAGTCCACTTTCACTTGTGATGGAAAGGCAGTTATCTTTAAAACAAGTATATTTGTATGTAAATGTTATTTTAAACACAAATCAGCTTGTGGCTTTCACGAAGAATTCATCCTAAAGTTTCCTGTATAATTGCCTCTTTCCAGAACTTTAATTCATGACCTTGTAAATAAATTTGAGACTACTGGTTCAGTGCACAACAAACATATGCAAAGACGTACAAAGTTAACAGAAGAAACATTAGACGAAGTTGGCGAAAATCTTGAATGTTCGCCATGAAAATCACTATTGAAGTTTGCAAAACAGGTTGAGGTTTCAATGACTTCTGCACACAGAGCAGTAAAGTTAAAATGCAAACCTTAGAAATGCTTGCACGTTCATAATATAAAACCAGGTGATTCTGTAGCATGTGCGCATTATTGCAATTGGTTTCTGTCATCAGTGACTGAAGAATTAATGACTCTCAGCTTGGGTTCTTTACAGATGAGGAAATTGATCCATCTAACAGGACATGTGAACACTCAAACACACGCTATGGGTGCTCTGAAAATCCACATAGTTTAGAAGAATTCCCTCTTTACGATAAGAAAATTGGGGTTTGGTGTGCGATTAGCGCAACATGCATAATCGGTCAATTTTTTTACAAAAATATAGTAAATAGAGAGCAGTACCAAAATGACATTCTTGCCCCATTTTTGAATCAACAAACAGAAGAACACAACTCATATTTATGGTGTTAGCAAGATTCTGCAACTACTCATACAACAGACGACTCCATGGATACAATTATGGAAGTATTTGATGATAGAGTGATTAATGCTGGTGTGTAGCCCTCCCACTCCCCAGTTCTAACAGTGTGATTTTTACCTGTGGGGTACCGTAAAGGACAAAGTATACCAAACAAATCCTCATACATTGGAGGAACTACGGAAAACATACAAACTGAAATACGAAACATTATGGTGGTTGAGCTAATTGTATCAATCTAAATGTATTTACTCTGTACAATGCTTGTTTAGCTGCGGAAGGATAGATTTAAGAAGCAGAGACGTGCTAGCACAGGTGGCTGTGGCATGCCATACTACCCAGACACAAAACCCTGTTCAAACAGTCAGGTTTTATACCGAAGACTCTCTTTCTTACTTGGAATGGGCAATCTCTTTGCACATTCATCAAATAAGCTCATCTTTGAAGAGTCCCACTTTGCATACGTCTTTTCTGAAATACTGCCCGATTAACTTGAGGTGGCAGCTGAGGAAAGGTGCGCACAAAACGATAAGTCCATTATCTATCCCAAGAGGAGAGTGGGGGTCAGTTACGCATGTGGAGTCATTGACGGCGTACGTGCATTATCTAAGCTTCTGTAATTTTTTAAGGCTCGTGTAAGTGCGCGTTATATGTTTGTCTATAACAACATATATACGAAACAGTTTGCTTTGTTGTGAGTTTATTCTCTGTATGTGTGTGTAAGTGTGAGTGCCTGCGTTGAGTATTTTCTTGGATTTACGTTTTACTTACTGTTAATACATGGGCAGTAAACTTAAAGGCAAAGTACTGCACTCCCAAACCACAGAAGTTCTTAGCAATGTATATAAATACATGAAAAGACATGTAGAGGCTGGCTTGGTAAATATCAGTATGAAAAACATTGGAAAGAGTGTTGCTGAGGCAACAGACGCTTCCGAAAGAAGTGTAAGAAGAATTATTAAGGAAACCAAAGGTATTGATACTGGCATTTCGCCTTCATTTTCCACACTGCATAAAAAGAGACCTAAAAGGTCTTATCGTGCGAGCTTAGATACTTTCAATGAGGCAGTAGTGTGCCGAAATTGAATGAATTCTATATTCTTCACAAGCAAAGACAACACTGAAGAAGGTGCATGCAAAGCTAAAGGACTCGATCAACTTTGAAGGGAGTGTATCTACATTAAGAAAGATACTACTATAGTTGGGTTTCACCTGGAAAAGGACAAAAAAGAATAGAAAAGCCCTAATGGAGCGGCACGACATCAGAACTAAGCGGTTCCATTATCTTAGAATGATAAAACAGTACAGAAGTGAGGGCTGTCCCATAATATATATGGATGAGACATATATACATTCATCACACACTACTCCATAAGCTTGGAGTGATGATAGCTTCCATGGGCTCTTAGCACCGGTTTCCAAAGGTCAGCGGCTTATCATTATACATGCAGGAGGTGAGCAAGGGTTTATCCCTAATGCATATATTCGGTTCAAGTCCCAGCAGAAACCCGGTGACTACCACGATGACATGAATTATGTCAATTATGAGAAGTGGATAAAAGAAAGATGATCACTAACCTTCCTGCAAATTCTGTTCTGGTGATTGACAATGCACCTTACCACAATGTGGTACTTAATAAGGCACCTACTGCAAGTTCCAAAAGAGAGACAATGATTTCCTGGCTGAGAGAAAACCTTCCCATGGAACATTTCACTGCCATTGATTTCTCCTCTTTTCACAAACCTGACATCTATAATATGATCATCCCTCTCAAACCCAAAATCCCCAAGTACAAAATAGACAATTTCCTTCAGGCACATAACCATACTGTTTTACGCCTACCACCTTATCATCCTGAGCTGAACCCAATCGAACTGATATGGGTTTCAGCGAAGAACTGGGTTGCAGAAAGAAACATCACTTTCAAAATGGATGACGTAATTAAGTTAGCTGACGAGAAGTTTGCTGATATTTCTTCAGAAGACTGGCAGAAAAGATGTAGGTACATCATCAATGTTGAGCTAGAATTCATGCGCAGCGAAGGCTTGCTGGATGGTGGACAGGAAATTATCATTCATCTAGGGGGCGACACCGATGAAAGCAGTGATTCCTACGAGTTTTCTAGTGAAGAGGAAGGTGAAGACTGTCAAGAGCAAGGAACTGCAAATTCAACTGGATCTTCTGCTAGTGTTGCATCTGTTGTCTGAAACCAGCATCAAGGTAAGATGCATGTGATTTCCCCTCCCTCTTGGCCGCATGTGACTGCAGTTGGTCTCCCACCACTCTTAGTTGCCCCTCTTGTACTGTGCGAGCTGCCACCTCAAGTTAATCGGGCAGTAACCAGCAGCTAACAAAAATGTGTTTTTGCAGTTAATGTGAGAAAGAAACCTATGAATCTTAAGTTGACTCAATTCTCAATTTCTGATCAAAAATAAGAAGAAGAAATAGCAAAAACTGCAACACACAATGGTTTCAACAGAGAATTGGTAGACAGGAAAGTACAGAAGTTCAAACACCACCTAAAGCATGTCTCCACTCTCTCAGCAGGAGAAGTTGTCCTCCGTGGTGTAGGGTTACCATGCTCTAGCCTCTAATTCCCAAAGTCACAGATTCAAACCTGGCAGAGGGCAATGGATTTTTTCGGGCATAAAAATCCTTACATGGCTTCCTTCGGAAGGGAAGTAAAGCCGGTGGTCCTGTGTCATAGATTTACGGCACATAAAAGAACCTCAAGCCTGATAAAGAGACCTCTGAGCGAAATTACCGGTCTTTCATGCCCAATATAGAATGGGATGTTAAGGACCACTGCAGTTAAAGAGCGTCCATAAAGAAAAACTCAAATTCAATTTCAGCAGGAGAAAGCAAACACCCCATACCCTCACAGCAATTTTTGAAAATATTTAAAGAAGTCAACATGTAGTTAGCACCAAACCACATTTTCAAAATCAAGAACTTGATAAAATCAAATAGAATAGACAAAATGCCAGCCAAGATATAGAAATAAATAAACAATTAAATAACATTAAACAACATTTTAAAAGACAGCAGAGTCTTGATGAAGATACATTAAAAGATAAAGATTATAAGAATATTAAAGAAGAGTTGATATACAAAAAATGCCAAGGCCACGATTGCCTCACAGAACACCTCTACAAGATACGATGCCTACCTAAACCCAAGTGCACTCTTGTGAAGAAGATGTCATCCTGAACAAACAGCATCTCACCAAATGCAAAGGCCTTACAGACTTTATATTGGGAAGCCAGAGGGAAAATGATGCAGATCAATTAGTCCCCAGTGCCATTGGTGAACAACAACAAACGCCAGCCAAGAACAACTCAGGAATATACTGTATTGCAAGTGAACAATGTGACAAAATATACATTGGGATGATCAAAATGAATATAGCCATCCAATTAAAAGAACAGTTTAGGGGTTTAAGAAAAAAAAAAGAAACACAAATCTGCAGGACATATCATTTTTGGGAAGAGAAGCATAAAACAGGATGTATAAGTACTGAAAAGTGTTCAACACAAGAGAGTTGAAGATATGAGAGAAGATATTCATTAAAAAAGTGTAAGGTTGTCTCATGAATTTCAATGTGAATGCGGAAGAAAATCCCAACTACAAGTTCATGCTTACCTGATAGAGGAACCCGAAGCTCTAGTCTACTCACCAAGCAGGCAGTCTAGATAGCTGATGATGCTAGCAACAGCCAGCAAAAACAATTCCTAGATAAGTGGCTAGAATAGGTGAAGTGTGAAGAGTGTAAAGCGCAACTCATTTCTTAATTAATATTAATTCTTATGCCCCATTCTCTGTAGAATTTACTGATTTCATTAATTGCACTTATACAAGTTCCATAGTGGTTAACACTTTATTTTCTTCCATCATTCATGGTGCTCCATTTGACTCATTACAAATGCAAGTATGTAGTACTTTGGTTTAACCATAGGTGGCGGGAGTGGAGTGTGATCATCAAGGACAGCGCTGGACAATGTAGTTTCTGTGGAAGGAGGGTGTAAACACTGCAGATATTCACAGGCGATTGGTGGCAGTGTGTGGAGAGAGTGCACCATCGCAAAAAACTGTTTTCAACTGGGTGGATGGCTGAAAAAGTGGCTGCACATCAAAGGAGAAAGGAAACAGTTCTGTGGTAGCACCAGTGGAAGTGGAAGAATGGAAAACCATATTCAGGAGAATAGGTGTATCATGTTCACAGAACTGGAGGCGGTCACAGGACCTGCTAGAATCCCTTCGCATCTCATAGTGCACAAACGATTAAGGTTGGGAAGGTGTCTGCCAAGTGGGTTTTCAAATTCCTGAATGCAGCACAAACAGCACAAGGACGTGTACATGATCTCCTTCAATGCCACAGCCAGGATCCAGAAGGTTTCATGTCCAAACCCATGACTGACAATAAGACTTGGCACCACTACCATGAGGTGGAGACCAAAGCCTAATCAATGCAGTGGAAGCATAAAGGCAGACCTCCACCAAAGAAGTTCCGTACAGTGCCTTTAGTATGAAAACACATGGCTAGTGTCTTTTGGGACAAGGATGGAATACTCCTCATTGACTGGCTGGAACCAGGGGCCACCATTAACAGCATGGCTTATTTGGAGACTCTTTGGAGGTTTCGCTGTGGTATTCAAAAGAAACGACCAGGAAAATGGGTGGAAGCAGTGCTCTTGCAACATAACGCTCGTCCCCATATGAATCAGAATACCACGGCTGCCATTGCTGAAATGGGGTTCCAGGTACTGCCACACTCACCAAATTATGCTAATTATGCTATTATTATTATTATTATTATTATATATTGCTAGCTTCTAGTTCCCGATGTCACGGATTCAAACCTGGCGGAGGACAATGGATTTTTTTCAGGCGTAAAAATCCTTAGCAAGGCTTCCTTTGGAAGGGAAGGGAAATTAAGTCAGTAGTCCTGTGTCGTAGATTTATGGCACATAAAAGAACCTCAAGCCTGATAAAGAGGTCTCTCAGCAAAATTACCGGTCTTTCATACCCAATATAGAATGGGACACTAAGGGTGGCATCCACCAACCTGGAGTAAGCTCTACTTTCGTAGTAAACTACTATTCAAGTCAACACTTGGCGACTTCCACGCAAGAGTAAACTACTTCCGAAGAATTTTATCCCTTTCAGATACTCCCAGATTAAATTACTGCAGAAGTAAATGTCGGACAGCACCATCATGTAGTATGTTACTATGGAATTAAATAGAGCACAAATATAGGTTAGAATTTACTCTTGCGACCTGGATGAAACTAGAATATCATATCGTATTCGGAGGAAGATATTTTTGACATGTTCATGGATTACTTAGGCTACACTGATGATCTTGATGGATAAAAAAAACGGGAATGGGATAGTGCTATGCGAGGGGGGGGGTTGTGCATGTGCGTGTGTGTGTGTGTGTGTGTGAGAGAGAGAGAGAGAGAGAGAGAGAGAGAGAGAAAGAGAGAGAGAGAGAGATAGACTCTTCAATGAACATTTCGGTATTAGGAAAGAATCTTATACACACCTTTTGAACCTGCTTGGAGAAGATTTCAACAAAACTCAGACACAAATTCAGCTCTATAATCCAAATTGCAGTTTTTGTTATGCATCCTATGAGTGTTTCGTACCAGAATATTTCAGAAGCTTGAGCCGGCTTTGTGATGAATTTAACATAATATGACAGTCTTACACTGTATTAAATGGAGATATTTAGAATTGACTTAATGCCATGTAATTTAAAAGTTTGGCAATGTCAAACCTTTCCTTCCCGTTACGTCAAGTTTGATTTCATATGGTAATTAGAACCAATTGGTACTAGCTCGAAGTAATAAATGAACTATCAATCAAGAGTCATTCCGATTATGTTAAGTGCATGCCAATTATACCTTTAGGGTGTTGTGCAACATGTTGGAGTAAATTGCTTCAGAAGTAACATTTACTAAAGAAGTCCCCACTACGGAAGTAAGTTACTACGGGAGCAATTTACCCCAAAAGTAACATTGGAGAGCTCAATTACAATTTACTCTTTTAGTTACGACTACGGAAGTAAGAGCTCATTACTCCTGAAGGTATTGTTTTGTTTGCGCGATTTACTTGATGCAATCATGAATAAGGTTATGTGTGATAGGAAAAGGGGAGAAACATCAGCGAAAGAGATAAATGTTTGTTGGTAGAAATAAAGAAAATCCAGTGTAAAAAACGTGCGATAACCTGCATTATGTTGATCTTCAAAGCCAGTGAGATACCGTCAACACTTGCAACATGTGTTCCTAATTACTTTTTATTTTAGGTTTATTAGTTTTTTACGTTTCTGATTTACGGGAGGTTAGGATAGGGTTAGGTTCCTTTTTTTAAATATAAGCTTAGGTTTCTGATTTACGGGACATTACTTTTATTAACGTTTTTAATGAAGACCCAAGTAATGCAAAAAAGCCAAAACGTGTTATAAAGATGCTGGAAAATTGTGATGGATGAGTTTAATAATTCTAATGGGAAACATACTGAAGAGCAGCTTAAAATTTTGAAAACGATGTTTCTAATCTTCATTTTGCATCGCAGATCACTTGCATGTTGATAGAGAAATACCCTTCTGATTTCGGAAAAGTTCACCATATTCACAGATGGGTACAAAATAGTAACATGCGTGCAGTCAATTCCACACACAATGTGTGGAAAATCTGGGAAAGTGAAGAAGAATTGCCTTTTATTTTCTTAACTCGTGTATATCTATATGTGTAGGTACCTTGCTCTTAACCTCAAAAGCGCTCTAACAACACAGTGAAATACATGGCCAGTAGATGCATGGTGAATGCTTATTTGTAACATCGCCTGTAATACAGGGATTACGATGAACTTTACTTAACTTTTGAGGTTAAGAGCAAGATACCTACACATATAAATATACATGAGTGTTAAGAAAATAAAAGGCAATTCTTCTTCAATTTCACAATTTCCCACACATTGTGTGTGGAATTGACTGAACACATGTTACTATTTTGTACCCATCCGTGAATATGATGAACTTTTCCGAAATCAGAAAGGGTATTTCTCTATCAACACGTAAGTGATCTGCGATGCAAAATGAAGATTAGAAACATTTTTTCCAAAATTTTAAGCTGCTCTTCAGTACGTTTCCTGTCGCTAGAATTATTAAACTTGTCAATCACGATTTTCCAGCATCTTTATGACACGTTTTGGCTTTTCTGCATTGCTTGGGTCTTCATTGAAAACATTAATAAAAGTAACCTCCTATGAATCAGGAACCTAAGCTTATATTAAAAAAAAAGAAAAGAAAAACCTAATCCTAACCTAACCTCCTATAAATCAGAAACGTAAAAAACTAATAAACCTAAAATAAAAATTACATAGGAACGCACGTTGCAAGTGTTGGCGGTATCTCACTGGCTTTGAAGACCAACGTAATGCAGGTTATCGCATGTTTTTTTACACTCATTGTTTAAATGTATTTTCTTTATTTATACCAACAAACATTATTTCTTTCGCTGACGTTTCTCTCCTTTTCCTATCGCTCATAATCTTATTCATGATTGCATCAAGTAAATCGCGCAAACAAAACAATATCTTCGGGAGTAATGAGCTCTTACTTCCGTAGTTGTAACTAAAAGAGTAAATTGTAACTGAGCTCTCCAGCGTTACTTTGAGAGTAAATTGCTCTTGTAGTAACCTACTTCTGTAGTGGGGACTTCTTTAGTAAATGTTACTTCCGAAGCAATTTACTCCAACATGATGCATGCCACCCTAAGGACCACAGCAGTTAAAAGTGCGTCCATAAATAAAAGTCAATTTAATTTTTTTTTATCCACCATATTCTCCTGATTTGGCCCCTTCTAATTACCAGCTATTCGAGACTATAAAGAAATCTCTGCACAGACATTACTTTACAGACTTCTGGGAACTGCGAGCAACTGTCCTGCGGTGGGTGCGACAGACTTCAAAAAAGTGGTTCAAGGAAAGGCTACAAAAGTTACCACATTAGTGGCACAAGTGTCTGCAACTTAATGAAGACTATGTTGAGAAAGTGAATGTATCTGCCAAGACATTCAGGTTCTTAGTGAGTGTAAAAAAAATAAAATGTAAACCAATATGAACACTCCTCGTATATTCTAACAGCTTACAACATTTAACCAGTGATAACAATTCAAAATATGTGACAATAAAGATTAAATCAGAATTATAAATATTTTTCTCCTATTAATTTGAGCTGACAAGATCTGAGGCAGAGGGAGTGGAAAGGTGCCGAGATTAAATTTTTATCTATTTCACTGGCTAAGAGAATGGATAATAATGCCAAATCACTACCTACTTTGTTTTCTGAAAGAGAAATTCCAGATTATAGAAAGAGCAAAAATTTCTGTTGTTTAAAAAAGATTCACACAGTTTATGTGGTGCTCATACGTGTATCTAGAATAGAAACTTTAAATAACTGAAATCAAAACAATGTAAAAGATATTCAAACTCAGAAACGCTAAATTTTTTTTGAGTATACACTACTTTGAAGTAAACAAGTTTGAATTAACAAGATCTTACTGCATAAGGTAGTCATGCAATCTGCAGTAATATGTAAAACAGGAAACCACATTTTACCTTTTTGTTGTCTTGGCACACATAAATCTGGTCACCACCTTCTTTTAGCTCATGGAAGAAAGTTGTACCAAAAACATCCTGATAGCAGATGCGGAATGTCTGTACAAATGTCTCTTCCATATCATCAGCTTCATATTCCAACATCGCCTTCAGTCCAGTGAACAGCGTCTGAAAAAGTACAGGCAAACAGAAGATACAGACATATGTACCTTAATTGTATAACATAACCTAATGCTTTTAGTAATACATTCAGCTTAGTTTTAAACTCCAACAAGAGATAAAACAGCAAAGAAAGATATATATTTCTACTCATTTTCAAGACACATAAAAATTTATGATTATTAAAATATCAGAGCTAAAAAGCTGATCCCAGAAATAACTCATCCCCATCGGTTTTAATAACTGAGAGGGTGGGTAGAAGAAGGGTGTAACTTTAAAAGCATAGGAATCTGAATTACACCCGGTTAAAACCATCTCCTCCATTTTAACTGCAACAGAGCAATGTAATGCACTTTCTTTTTTATCAGTTTCTCTAATTACAACATTCCTGTTATTCTCATGGAAATGCATATCTTTCTTATACAATTGCATTACTGCAGTCTAACTTCAAAGACTTCACTGCAATCTTTATAGAACTACTGCAAATATCCTGTTCTATAAATTCCACTTTAGTTTAATGCTTTTAATATGGCCTATAATTTTCCTATAGCAATAATTACTAGAGTGAAAACTCTAATTCATTAGATATGAGTCAACACCAAAAAAAAAGTGGAATTTAGCATGTTTATTCGACTCTAATTTTAAACTTCACTTTCATCTAATTTATGTAGTACTAGTTTCCAGGTTATCACTTGCATTTTCAGCTACTCATTGACTACCAGACCTCATGGGCATTTATAGTCCTGCCATGACCCTAGTGGAGATTTGATGAACCTCTATAGTCTCCTGTCCTATAATGGTATTAACAAAATGATAGCCTTGTCTTCATATTTTCTTATGGATATCTTTTTCCACACACCAAACTCTGTTTTGTTCGGCAATTTTAATAGCTTTACCTTGTTTCTTATGTTATGATTTTCTTCCCAAAAATAGGAAGACGACAACACATTTACAAAACTGTGCGCTTATGTTTTTACTTTCTCTACAACCTACGTAGAGTAAGTACAGGAAGTATTAGATTCCACAAAAATTTGGTTACAAGATTTCACCAGAAACACACATTTTTAGGTCCAAAGAATCCAAAAATGACATATTAGAAGAAAAAGGCCTTGTATGTGTGAGAGTAAGTGGGAGGGAGGGAAGGGGGAGAGAGAACAGCATAACCCAAAAATGAACAACTGAATGAATACCAAATTTGTCATTTAAGTTCAGTATCTTCCAAGGATGTGACAAAGATTTTCAAGAAAATCCTCTATGTGCATTTTAATTTTTCTTGGGGCACCTCAGAAATGGTTTTATCTTCACCAAAATGTTATGTTTAATATATTGGCATGAGAAATTTTTTTTTTCTGAATGATACATTCACATGACTTTCTCTACCCTGTATCATTTATTTGCGGATATATAAATTAATCTTACTCAAGCTTATTTTTCTATCTATTACATTTTAATCCAAATAAACCTTTGCAGAAATAGCTACATTACATATTGCATTATCAATACAAAGGGAACAGCAGCAGTCAAATGTTTAAGAGTAGGGTGGAAATGAAATGGTCCTGCAGACTGGGGGAGGTGGGACAGTGGATGTAGATGAGCAAGGGCTTCAGATACTTTTTTTAATTAAATGCACCGTTTTCTAGAAAAAATACTTTTATCCAAAAAATTTATAATCACCTTGCTGGATTACTGTTGATTAAAGGTTCTTAATTTAAGACTACATTCATAGAAAACTGAATAAATGACAACTTTTTCCTTTGGCGTATTTCAATAGAATGAACGGTTTTTGTGTAAATTAAATTTAAAAAGTCCATAATTTGTTGCCACCTTAGTCCTGTTAGAATTGGCAATATCGCATAAGCTGCGTACTTTCTTCCGATATCCGTGTAGATCATGGGGAATGTTTACTTAATTGCATGCAATTGTTTTCTTGTCAAAGCCACAAGTTAAGATCAGAGCAGTTAAAGGAGGCATGGGTAGAAAAAACAAACAAAGGACAGAAATCTTGTTACAGAACAAGATCAAAAATGACGCAATTTTCAATGTCCGAATATCTGGACCTGATCTTATTTAAGGAGAAACGAAGTGCAATTCTCGATCTGCTCAATGGCTCTATGCTGAAAGATTTCCTAACAGGATCGTGCCAAGTGCAGACAGCACATTTGTTGCCATTTGCCAGTGGGTCTGTGATACAAGTAGTGTAATTCCGAGTCGTCGTCATTGAGAGTGACAACAACCTGACGAAATTATCAATGTTGAAGAGGAAGTGTTAAATTTGATTGATGAAAATCCTGATCAGAGCAATCGCAATATGCTCGCACAGTGGGAGTGTCGCACTGGACTGTACTTAGAACTTTTAAAGAACAGTTACTGCAATTAATTGTTCTTTCACACAAGCCGTGTGTTGGACAGGGTTTGAAAGGTAAAATCAGATGACTGAAAAATTCAATGCCATAGCCAGGATTTGAACCACGGATCTCCCGGTCTCCGTCCGGTTGCTGTAACCACTGAGCTACTATGGCAACATGCCGGCACGCCATTAAAATCTCCAGCTGACTCGCATTTTTCCCGGTAAACCACAAGGAGATCTCAAATTGTATTGAGATGTCACACCCCAATGGCGACTTACATTCTTTGTAACTACTTAAGTCCCGGACTTTTAGTTTCAACCACTATTAGTTCAATTAATGGAATTAATTGTTCTTTCACACAAGCCATGTGTTGGACAGGGTTGGAAAGGTAGAATCAGATGACTGAAAAATTCAATGCCATAGCCGGGATTTGAACCACGGATCTCCCGGTCTCCATCCGGTTGCTCTAACCACTGAGCTACCATGGCAATATGCTGGCACGCCATTAAATTCTCCAGCTGACTCACATTTTTCCCGGTAAACCACAAGGAGATCTCAAATTGTATTGAGATGTCATACCCCAATGGCGACTTATATTCTTTTTAAGTACTTAAGTCCCGGGCTTTTAGTTACAACCACTATTAGGTCAATTAATGGAATTAATTGTTCTTTCACACAAGCCGTGTGTTGGACAGGGTTGGAAAGGTAGAATCAGATGACTGAAAAATTCAATGCCATAGCCGGGATTTGAACCACGGATCTCCCGGTCTCCATCCGGTTACTCTAACCACTGAGCTACCATGGTTACTGCGCCCACATCACATAGAGCGAGTACAATGTTTATCAGCAAATGACAGTCATC
This sequence comes from Deroplatys truncata, assembly GCA_030765065.1. NCBI lineage: Eukaryota > Metazoa > Arthropoda > Insecta > Mantodea > Mantidae > Deroplatys > Deroplatys truncata. The sequence continues at coordinate 94,276,664 of CM060979.1, forward strand.
CACGTGTTGGGTTTTCCAAATGGCTGTAATGTCAGTTTGCACAAAATCCAGATTTTGTAACAAATGTGTTGGTGATGGGCGAGTGCTGTTTTAAGCGAAGTGACATTACAACTTTCACAAAAAAAAAAAAAAAACACGCGCACGCACGCACGCACACACACACACGGGCAGGGAGAACCCAAGAACTATACAAGAGTGGAATTTTCAGCATAGATTCTCGATTAACGTTTAGGCCGGAATAATTGGAGATCATTTTATTGGACCACTCGTCCTTCCAATACACTTGACTGATATACAGTATCAGTGGTTTTTGAAGTGCCAGTTGCCCAATCTGTAGGGGGACATACCATAAGGAGGAAGATATGGTTCCTTCATGACGATGCACCACCCCACACCACTCTTGCAGTCAGTCGTCACTTGACGAAGACTTTCCCAAACCACTGAATCAGTCGATTTGGACCTGTGGCTTGGCCTAACAGATCGCCAGATTTTTATTTCTGGGGGAACATGAAAAACGAAGTGTACAGGGGCGAAATAGAAACTGCGGACGAGCTGCACCAGTGTATTTTCTTAGCAGCTGAGGAAATTAGAAACAACCCAGGGGTCTTTGCCAGAGTGCATCAAAAGTGGTTAAGAAGGTGTGAACCTGTCTACAAGCAAATGGTGGACATATGGAACACTTCCTGTAAACTTTTATTTCAAATTTACATCCTGGAGGCAAATTCAAGTATTTTAAATTAATCCCAATGTTTTTGTATACTTGTAAATGATAATAAATGCTAGTGATTAAGGTTATGGTATTTTTTGTTTCTAAAGCTGCCAAGTAAAATAATGGTAGTCCATGGCTGTGAAATTATTAGGAACCAAGAGCAGTGTTAATTTTGTTTACCTACGTTTTTTGAAATATGTTGATATGTCACACATACTCACACTAACGTTAGTGTTGCAAATTTCACTAATTCGAGTTTTTTTGTGCGCATAGCTTATTGTTAAGTCCTATTGGAAGTAACCATAGGCGTAATTGCTTCTAATTGCATCATGTTATACAGATTCCTTTTTTTTTAAACCAGTAATTAGATGTACATGTTGGTATGAAGCACATTAGTCCCTTTTTTAAAATGTGTATATTAAAAATTAAATAGAAGCGTACACTTCCCAGTTGGCCAAAACTATAAACAATTACACATAAATTTTCTTTGAGCATATTGCAGTGGAGTGTAAATTCACATGATAAATTACGCTTTCCTAAACATTTAGCAATTATGAGTACCACATTGTTAAATTCAACACAGAATAATGGTGTTAATAACATAAGTGTTTCACATAAGAGCGCCATAACCTTTGGAATGCTATTTTCTTTTTCAAGCAAAGCAATGCATTGTCACATAAATATCACTGCAGTATGACATTGTGTAACAATTAAAATGTATGTTTAAAGCTACATGCATAGGCATTATGTGTACAAAACCCTCAAAACTATTTAATATCAGTATCCGTGAGAGTTTGTTACCTTACCATGGCATAAGCCTCTCAAACAGAATAGGCCAGATATTCAGGCCTTTAAACATATCAAATAAAATATTTGTAATTACATGGGAATTCGAGGTAATGTTCACATATGATGCAGTGAACAATAACCTGCCTTTTTCCCAGAATTTTCTGGTGTCTCGTGCGCCAGTGACAAAACCTCCGAGTTCAATACATGACCAACATTACCTAAATGGTTTTATAGAGCATTAGAATAATTCAAGGTGCCGCCAGTAGAAGCAGATTACTCAATCAACAAGTTGCACCATGTTGCCAAATACTCCTACTTTTAAATGTGATTATCTAGCTAATGGTGCATTTAATTACAAAGAAGTGTTTGAGGTTTTTGTTCCTCTATGTCCACTCTCCCACCTCCCTCACGCAGGACCATTTTACTTCCATCCTGTATGTTGGTTTTAAAATTCCATATTGTTTCCATGTAGTCACGAGAAACAACTGAATGTTGAAAGGACTAAACACTTATGCCACCTTAAAAAAAAAATAAAACCTTATTTTAAATAAACTGTGCGTTTTGCAGATATCTACATTTTTTTGTGTAGTACCTTTTCGTTTATTGCTTAACGTTTACCAGTTATAGTTTATACAAAATTCCTTCCAAATGAGAGTCATTCCATGTCAAGTCGCACTAACTTTCACAAAATGGGACCATCATATTTCTGATTCACTGTAAGTTTTGTCCATGGATTACAAAAACAAAATAAATTGTTTTATATTCTTATTTATTTAAATCACAATATCTTAAAAAAAATTGTGCAATCCCACTTGTGAAAAGCGGCACACCTCACTACCTTTAAATTAGAATATCTCAAATTATGTTATAAAGTGCAATGCAAAGCTTAATATTTAATCTTTTACTTAATATTTATTATAATTGATACAATTAATTATTCACATTCATTTTTAAAATCCAAACATTTAAACACTATGTATTTCTATTAATCCGCAAGTTTAAATTTCTATAAAAATCATGGATAAATTCTTTGTAGTTTTTTGTATATATTTGCATAAAACAAAGATGGGATCCTGTATAGTTAATTTTAAATAAAATAACGTACAAAGCAGTGTGTAGCGGGATTCCAGCGCAGCTGGAGGGGGGGGGGGCTCGTGGTGGTGGTGGTGGTGGTGGTGGTGGTGGTGGTGGTGGTGGTGGTGGCGGCGGCAGTAGCAGCAGCAGTATGTCAGTGGATGCCTTGTCAATTGTTCAAAGCACTTTAGTTGCACTAGTTTGTTCACACATAACTGTAAAATTTGGCATACAGTTGAGAAACATTTGAACTTTTAATCTTATCCAATGACAGGCAACTTAACTACAATTTAAATGCGCACTTTTTTCCCTTCAGGCTCAAATTAATAAAATCTGATTACTGCATTATTGGTTGTTGGAATAAATGAATTTATCTCAAAGGTACCAGGGATTGCTTTTGCGATGCTGTATCTCGCCGCAAAATGGTCACTACGTTCAAAACCACTTCTGGATTATTCAAGGCATTGGTACTTTGTAGCACACAATCACTGTTATCAGTGGTTGGTACTTTAGAAATTTTTTTTGACATGCATAACATAGTTTTAGGTCTGGTGACAAAGTTAAGTTCTCCATTTTTAATTTTGTAAGCATATTGTGGGTAACTAAGCTTAATGATTTCTGCCTTCTGTTATGCTTGGAAACATTAAAGGGATTGAAGCAATAGTCACAGCTCCATTTCTTAAGTTCACTCATTATGCACTTTCACAAGCCACAGATCTAAAAATGAACTTGTAACACAAAAAGCTGAAGACAAAGAACATTTTAAATGAAACAGCGGAGAGAGGCTTCTTAGAATATCAGATTCCAGTTGCTAAGCTACACCGGAAGTGATAGTCTAACACGTTCGTACTGTGTAAACACATCGGCCAGCATGCTGCTGCGGTGTGAAGCTCAGCAAGCAGCCTCTATGTTCTAAAATCCTACGCGCCAACATAAAAACTGTTTAAAAGCGCACCTCTAAGGAAGATCCCATCCTATGTTAACAGATTTAAAGTAAACTATATCACAGATTCCTTGACTGATATTTAATTCCCAGTGCCATTGGTGAATAACAACAGATTCCTTCTATATTTTTTCCACATTTTAATATTCGGTGGTTTAAAATATTGCAGTTTAAAATATTCATACTTAAAGAAGTGATTGTTTTTTTATTTCGAATAAATAGTATTTTGAATGAGGAAAACCACAATGCTTTTATCTACAAAACGATGTATTGTTCTTATCCTCAACTATTCTGTATTCCAAGAATAAATTGCTTATATGTAACTTTGTGTGCATATAAGAAAAATGTTAAGTTAATGTTTTGACTTTCTGCAAAATATAAAACACATGTTCATTTATTTTATGCGTGGAACATGTAAACTAAAGTTCAGAAAATTCATTCTGTTTTGTGTGTGTTCAGTTTGATGTGGAATGACTCATGAAGAGGACTTCATAGGATATTCTCCAAAACTTCAAGATACACATTTTATTTGTCATGTAAATATCTTTCACATATAGTATTTTAATCAAAATCGTTAGCCATTTTTTAAAAAATCAAAAATTTCAAAAAATGTTCCATGTAAAGGGTAGTTTGAGGTAGGAGGATTTTGTTGAAAATCGTGCTGCATCTTTGGAAGATATTGAACCCAAATACCAGGTTTGGTATTTACCCGACTTTTCGTTTTTGAGTTGTGGTGTTCATAGACACACAGACAGACGTGTTTCCAAAATTTTATATGGATTCAAGGGGCCTCAAAACATGTATTTCCAATGGAATCTTGCTATCAAATTTTTGGGTAGAATGCAATATTTCCCCTACTTACTATATGTACTGGAAAAAGTAAGAAAATATATATCTGGAATTTTTTTGTGAAGAGTTTGTGCAGTGCCTTTACATTATTGAATTTTATTTCATTTTTGTATAACTAAGAAACTTATAAAAATAGAAAAAAATTACTACAGGAAAAATGTTGAGCTCACTATAATACACAATTTGTCAAATTGTTTCATAGCACTAGTCATTTTCAAAATATTACTATGTTGCAAGTTTAAATATTCCACATGTTTTGAGGCCCCCTGTTTCGTCGGGGGATTTTATTGAAAACTTTCGTGTTGCATCCCTGGAAGACACTCAATTTAAGTACCAAGTTTGGTACTTAATCGACTTTTCGGTTTTGAGTTATGCATCCACAGTCACATACAAAACAACACACAACCTTTTTCTAAAATGCCTTTTTTCATTATTCAGGGGTTAACAAAATATGTATTTCTAGCGAAATCTCAATATAGAATTATTGAGTGGAATATAACACCACTCTCTACTTATTATAGGTAAGCAATAGAGAAAGTAAAAATTGATTTGAATAAAATCTGAAATGGCAGTAAAGAAAACATTTGAAAATAAATCTTAAATAATTAAATAAGGAACTCAAATATATGTACAGACTTAAAAACAAATGGGTGTGACAGGTTAATAAAGAAATTAATATTGTTTTTGTGTAGACTTGCGTAGAAGTTGCTTAAATTGAGAAATAATAACGGGCATATTATAATGCTGGTGAATTATTTCCATTAGATATAAACCATTATTATTGTGTTAAGATGTTCATGACTTGGGGTAGATCCAGAGCTCAAACCAAGTTATAAAATAATACTTAATTTGCTTACTGCTTAAATGAACTTATTATTGTTAACAGGAATAAATAAGAAGCTTAGTATATAAGAATTTTAACTAAATGCATTCTATGAGCTGGTCTTACTCGATTCCAGTCTTCGAGGTCATAATAGGTTCCTTTTTTGCCCATCAGCTTCCTATACACAACCATAGGGAAATGGACATCCAGGATGATGTTATTGTAAATTGCTAATCCCAAAACTACACCAATTAATGTGAATTGAGCATCACTCTCAAATGACGTTGGGTTGAACCACACCGTCTGCGTTTCATGTTGAAATGTGAACATTCCTGAAAGCATAGAACAATTTTACTCAATCATTTTAAAATGTTAGCATTTAAAACATTTTACCATATGGGAGGCATTCTGAAAGTTCTTGGCCTACTCAGAGATGTCTTGAAGATGCCCAAATTACTATGATAGTTGTTAAGTATAATGTTTAGATGGTGGCTGTTAAGTTTCACACATAAGTGTAGTCACTTATTTGTGACAATTGTGTAAACAAACTAGTGTTAAAATCTTCTACAAAACAGATTAAACTGAAATAAAAGCTGTGACAAGCATTGTTTTGAAGGGTTTAACCCAAACAAAAATATAAACAATTCATACCCATTTGATTTTGACGCTAAAAAGTGGGCTGCTGAATTTAAGCATGATCATACATCCTTCATGATGACTGTTCAGGGCGTCCTAAAATCACTACGACCGAAGAGACCGTAACAAAAATTAACATTGCTATACTCAACAATAGATGACTCAAGGTACTCAAGTTGGCTGACATTCCAAAGACCTTAATAGGTCATGTTCACTACATTTTACATAAGTTTTGGGCATGAAAAAGCTTTTTGCTCGGTGATTGGTGTCATGTCTGTTAAAAATGGATAAAAAATGCATTCAAATGAACATTTCTCAAGTGTGTTTAAACTTATTTTAACATAATTCCAATGAATTTCTCCTACATTTCTTAACTGTAAATGAAACATGGATTCATCACACTATATGCCAGAGATAGAGCAATCATCACATTGGGTGCATCAGGTGAAAGTGCACCAAAGAAAGAAAAAAGTGTTCCATCTGCAGGAAAAGTCATGGATACTAAGTTTTCTGAGATTCTCATGGTACAGTACTCATAGACTACCTCCAGAAGGGCAGAACTATCACCAGGGAGTATTATGCTTCACTGCTGGACCAATTAAAGAATGCTATTTTGGCAAAACGTCAACTTGCAAGAAAGAAAGTTCTCTTTCATCATGATTATGTGCCTTCACACATGCTCGAGATTGTTGCTGCAAACCTGCATGACCTTCACTTTGAAGTATTTCCATATCATTTGCTATATTCACCGTATTTGCTCCTAGTTATTGCATTTTGTTCCCAAACATGAAGAAATAGCTGGGTAGACTAAGATTCACATCAAATGAGCCAAGGCTGAGACAAGACACATATTTTGCACAGTTAGATATTTTATTGAGAATATTAAAAAGTTGAAAAGTGCTAAGGACAAGGTCCTTATGTTGAATAATAAAAGAAAAACATTTCTCTTAAATCTTTTCTTTTCTTGATCAGGCTAAGAACGTTTAAGATCCCCCTTGTATTATTCTCTAAACAAGTGATTCTCAAACTATGCAAACATTTGGGTAACATCAGCAGCAATAGCAAATGTTGCTAAATAGAGCTTACATGCCTACATGTTGGGTTATCATCTTTCTTTCTTAACTTATATTCTGCAGGGGGGCATAGAATTATTCAAGGTAAAAAAGGGGGGGCATGAAAGTTTGAGAACCTCACTCTAAACCACATTCTTACCAATGGAAGCATTTAACTCCATATAGTTTTAGTAAAAACACTGCATACAGGGGTGATGCTATTTGTATTTCATAAATTTTGTAACATCAATATTATCTTATTGTCAGAACATATTTTACATGGTCTATTATTTTATTTACTAAAATATAGTACTATGTGTACTATGAAATAAGGCTACTTAAAACAAGTTATTTTGCTTATTTTCACTCTATGCCATGAACTGTGTGAAGAAATGCATAGTGATGTATTATTAACTTCAGAAAAAGCTACAAAAAAGATAAGTATTTTCAGAACAGAAAGTTGTATGGAACATTTTTGTACGTTGCAATGCAGTACAGTAAACATTAAAATAAAATAAGTACTTGGTTATATAAAGAGCAATACATAATTTATATTATCAATAAAGAAGTTCATTCATATAATACACAAATATTTACATGTATTATGAACTGAGTTTAAAAACACTTTACTTGCTCCACTTACCCAGTATTAGGAAACACACGTTTCACAAGTTGTTGCCTGTATCATCAGCCAGCATCAACTGGCAAATCCAAAGAGCCTCACCAGGTGAGGTAGCTCTGGTGTTGGTTTTAAGAATTTGATGCTTGGAATATGTGAATATTCATTAGTTGCTTCTCATGTTTCTTAATGTTAATTTTCTACCAAATGCTCAAATCATTAGCATTGTTTGTTTTTTTCACTAAATGTATTTCTCTTTTTATGTCACGTTGCTCTTCCCAAATGATGAGCAATGGCAGATTTATCCATTTGTTTGATTTTAAGTTATGTTCCTTCAATCTGGTATCCAAGTTTCTCTTTGTCTTAGCAATGTAGGCCCTGTTGCAAATTGCATCGTTTATGTTATATTTTCCAGATTTTTTATTTGATGGTACTTTCTATTTTCTTGGAACTTAAGAAAATTAAGCTAGTCATAACTTTCATCCCAAAGAAAAGAAATTAATTTTTATACATTTACAAATCCAAAAAATCTTAACAGATTACATTGTTTTGGCTCCAATGAATAGATACAGTATATAAAAAGAAAACCTCATAAATTCCAAGCTTAGATTTGAGAAACAATTTTATTGATATTATGACTTGAACTACAGGTTTTAGTGCATGTTTTTTTATTCATTTTTATCATGAAACATGCTCACATTTATACTTCCAGACTCTGAAGGTAAGGAATCATTCTATTTAACGAAGAATTCCTCCGAACCATCCCAAGAATCAAGCCCAGGACCAAGTTGAGAAGCCAGAATGCTGAGTATTCAACCACAGAGATGGTTACATTCTTCTTGTAATACATTTCTAATGAATTCCAAGATCGATGATGGTTACAAATAAACAAAAAGAACCATTAACTCAATAATGCTTAACGCATCACAGAGGGAAATTACAAAACTGTGTATTGCATCTTCAACATCCAACTCCAATACTTTGTCAACATATAAAAACACAACTATTTCATGTAAAAAGCATTGGGCAGTATTCATAGTCAATCTTGGTACAGACCAACTACCTACTTCCAGTGGATTTACAGCAGACCATCAATTTTCTTATTCATAAACATTGGTCTCGGGATCAAATTCCTTGTTCTGGACCAAATTTTGGTCTACCTCAGGATAGATTAAAGGCAGATTCTCTGCAAAATGGATGACTATGGAGTGATGGGTATGGTTGCTGTGTGTAGAATTTGCAAAATAATACGATGGAGGAAAGCTATCTACCAAGATTAGACACAATTGGAAAATATGATAACCTGAACTTCAGAAACAGATACAGGTTTAGTAAAGCAAATGCTAGAAGGCACATAAAACTTGTTCATCCTAACCTATATGACGGATGGTAACTGAGGCTGAGTATTTCAACTGATACACAATCCTAACAGTACTTCGTTATTATGCAAAAGGAGGGTAACAAGGCATTACTGCTGACCTTAGTCAGGCATCAGTAAGCCACATTATAACTAATGCCTCAGGTGCCATTGCTAGACTTGCGCCAAGTTAAGGCGGGATTACAATGAACTTTACTTAATGTGATGGGACGTAACACAAAGTTAAGAAACACTGCTAAAGTAAAGGTCTTATTAGGATGAACTTCATTTAATGGGAATGACTCTTGATTGGCTGTTCTTTTATTACTTCATGCTACTGCTTCACATCGATTGGTTCTAATTATCATGCAACATCAAACTTGACGGGAAGGAAAAGTTTGACATTGCCAAACTCTTAAGTTATGTCAACCCTAAATAGCTCCATTTAATATGTAGGGTTAGGTAAGGTATTTTTGCAGTATAGGTAATTTCACAGCATTTCTTTAAGAGCATGCTACAAACTTGTCTATTGCTCTAAGATTTCACAGTTTTCTTAGCAGGTAGAATGACATCTTCCCTTCAAACTGGTTCCATTTCCAGACTTGTGGTCAATGGAATGCAGAGATCAAGGATTTTTCCATTTAGTGTCAAGGTTACTGGTGAAAAGAAAGGTGTTTCATGCCTCCCCAGTTTGAAATTTAGTTTCAAGCCATTTGAAGCCAGTTACGCTCATTTATTAACACAGAACAGATAGTGTTGTATAAATGATTTGGTGAATTTGTTTTGTGACACATCGGCATACAAGAACCTTAAGAAATCAGGGCATTTTTGTTATGAAAAAGTGTCTACATCTTAGAACATTCAATTCTTCTGCTGTTTAAGTTACTCTTACATCAGTTGTACATGTTCCTGCACAACAGTTGTTACATATATTACAGAAGTAAGTATTCTACGTACATAAGGAGTGTGAGGTGAGCAGTGGAAGAAGAAGGTTGTGTCTACAGGAAGCTCTGTCACTGAGAAGAAAAGTGAAACAAGTGACAATGGGGGAAGATCTTACTGTCTACAGAAAGAGAATACGACTATTTAGGATAATGAAACTAAGGAAAGGCAAAATGGAACAAAATATAATGATGAATTGGTTAGTATTAGGAAGCATAATATTTATATTGCTATTGATCGGAGGAATTTAATTAAACCAAGGACCTGAAGGAATGGAAAGAATGTTAGAGAAACTAGAAGAACTAACTAAGTAAAATGGATGGAATGGAAGAAAGCATAAGAAACAACCTGAAGCAAGTAGCTAATGAAACAAACGAGGATATTGGAAAAGAAGTGTATAAAATAAGGAAGGAAGTAGATGAAATCAGGGAAGAAATGGAGAGAATGGATAAGAGAAGACTAAATTTGGTTTTCATACGTGTAGAGGAAAGAAGAGGTATCTGGCCAGCAGAAGAAGTAAGAAAAATCCTTACGGTCATGCTAGAAATGGAACTGGCTGGATGGGAGATTGTGGAGGCATATTGAGTAGGAAGACAAAGCAGGAAAAGGACAAATATAGTAAAATTTGCAACCACCAACCTAATTTATGAAATTTTAAGAAGAGCAAAGTGGTTAAAAGGGAGCAACATATTCATCAACAAGGACCTGACAATAGCACAGAGAGATCTGAAAAGGGGCTTAGTTAAGAAGATGAAGGAAGCAAGATCACAAGGCAAACAAGCTTTATACGAAATCTACACCTCTGGATAGACGGAGTAGATGTAACATATGTGAGTAAGAGCGGCATATGGATGAAAGGAACGGATTGGAAGGAAATAAGACAGGAAAAAGAAGAGAACGAAGCGAATCAACATCAGTGGCAGGCAGAGGAAACGTAAAGTCTAGCATGGAGGTAATGGATAAAGAGATATCAAGACAAGTGAGAAAGAAAAATGATGTAATTTCAACAGGTGGAGAAACGTCACAGAAATTGAGAGAGCCAACAGCTGTAAGGAAAGAGAAAGAAGATATGACAACGAAAATGTCACGAGATACGTCATTTCCAAAGAAGGTTGTGTTGCTGAGGAGGGAGGAGAATGTTGCAGCACGTGCTTTAGCAAAAAAAGGGGAAGGAGGCATGGTGCCAGTGCAGTGAAGTGTCCAGTGAGGAAGATGAGGCAGGGAAAGAAAGAGGGGTGCAGTGGCAGTCTCAGCTCGGAAGGAGAGGGAACTATTATGTCATCCCCGCACAAAAGCATTCTGGTGTTACAGAAAGAAAGCAAAAATCAATGGAAGGTTACAGACTGAGAAGTAAACAAAACCTAGAAAAGTTTAGAGCTTTCAGGGGCAGTACAGGATCGCAATTTCAGAAAGTTAAGCAATGTGGTTTTTGGAACTGTAAGGTTTGAAAAACAAAATCTATATGGGGACTTTACAACATTTACTGGAGAAGCTAGATATCTGGCAGTGGTGGGGAATGTGGTTAAAGGATGATAATATAGAAATAAATGGCTATAACTATGTAGGGAGAAGGGGAGAAATGATAGCAAAAGAAACATGGCCCAGAGCAAAAGAAGTATTATGGGTTATAATCCAAGATAAACAGCTAGAAGACGGAAACATATGTGTAGGTATAGTTTATAACCCACCAGTTACCTCACACAGTTCCACAATCCAGATTTACATAATCTTTTAGAGAAAGATATAGAGAGGCTAAGGAATAAGTACACACATATTTAAACAGTAATAATGGGTGATTTCAATGTAAGAATAGGGGAAAATGATGTAAATCTAACTGAGGAGTGGGACATAAATGATGCATTACAAAAAAGAGTGAGTTTTAGACACGGCAAGGACAAAATTGTGGACAGGGGAAGTGAAAAATTTATTGGATTTTGTGAACTAAATGACCTTGTTATTTTGAACAGGTAATACGGAGAGGACGTATACGGGGAATATACCTTTATAAATATAAACTATATTTAGTCGACTACGTACTGTGGTCGAATAATATCAGATATATGGTAAATAACTTTAGTTACAAATTTATGTGTGAGTAGTGGGCATTTTCCACTAGTAACGGTTATAAATCTGAAAGCAAAGGTAGGAGAACAGCAGGTGCAAAGAGAAAAAATGCAAACAAGAAGAATAAAAACATTTAAATGGCGGGAGGAACAAAGAGGGAGTTTTATACAAGATGTAAAATCAATGATAGGGCAAATTTTAGAAAGAGGAATAATAGTAAATATCAGGGAAGAAAAGTCCGGAAAGCATTACAGCTTCTAGAATTATTAGTAGCAAAAGCAGGAAGAGAAATGGAAGTAAGGCAAAATAGGAAACAGAAAAAGAAGGGGTGGTATGATGTAATGTAATGTAATGTAATGCGTTTTTGCCAATAGACTGCAAGCAGTTTCTGACATTGTCAGTTCCATTTTACAAATATTTACATATGTACATTCCACAATACAATTAGACAAATTACTTATTAATTACAATTCTTCAATGGTATACAAAGCCTTATCTATTAAATGATGAATGATGATGAATGTAGAGCAAAAAGAAAAAGTATTCAAAGACTTACCAGATGGAGAACGGGAGAAGAAGCGAATAGGAAAGAGCTTATGACTAAGGAATAGGAATATAAACATTTTTTAGAGGTGAAGAGGAAAGAATGGCAGGAAAATATGGGGAAAAAGATAAAGGAGGCTATAGAGGGAAAAGATAGTAAAAAGATATGAGAAGCAGTAAGAAGGGCAAATAAGAAGGGGGAGGTAAAAAATGAGATAACACCAAATGAATGGCAGAGATATTTTAAGGAACTGATTGGAGAAGAAAAAAAGATAAATTTAGAAACAAGAGGGATAGAAAAAATAGAAACAACAAACGACAAATTAGATGGTCAGTTCACAGCGCAAGAGGTCTATCAGCAATTAAAAGGTATAAAAAAAGAAAATGCAGTGGGATATGATGGAATTCCAGGAGAATTTTGGAAAACATGGGGACAGAGGAAAGGGCTTAAGAATAATGACAAAGGTATTAAATAAAATGAAAGAAAGTGAGGATATCCCGGAATGTTGGAAAATAAGCATGATTGTCCCTATATATAAGGGGAAGGGGGGACCAAACAAGCCAGAAAATTATAGAGGAATAAGTTTGTTACCCATTTTAGGTAAAATATACACTGGGATATTAGCAGAAAGGTTAAAAAAATGGACAGAACAGGTAAGGAAGCTGTCAGAATTTCAAGCAGGTTTTAGAAAAGGGAAGCAACAATAGATAACGTGTTTATAATAAAGACAATAATAGATAAATATCTCAGTAAGAAGAGAGGAAGGGTATATATGTTCTTTGCAGATTTTGAGAAGGCATTCGATACAATAAATAGAAAAGCCCTATCATGGAAGTTAAGAAGAAAGGGGATGAGTGAAAACTATATAAAGTATAAAAAATATATAACGGAATAAAGTTCTGTATAAGATGGGGGGAAAAATGAAATTACGGAAATGACGGAACAAACAATTGGTTTGAGACAAGGACGTAAATTGAGTCCAATATTATTTAATATATTCATAGATGTTTTAATAGAGAAAATCCAAAAGGGGAATCAACACAGTCCGGTAATAGCGAATAAGAAAACCCCAGATTGCTATATGCTGAAGATTTAATGGTAGGATCTGTAACAATTGTCGGATTACAAAGGGCAATAAACAAGTTTCAAAACTTTTGTGAGGAATGGGGAATCAAAATATATATAAGCAAGTCAAAAGTTATGGTTTTTAAAAAAAGATCTAAATTGAGAAAAGAAGAAATGTGGGTATTAAATGGGAAGAGATTAGAAGTGGTCAAGGAATTTGAATATTTAGGAGTGAGATTGAATAACAGAGGGGCATGGGAGGCACATGGGAGGAAAATTGAAGCAAAAGGAAGAGCAGCAATGTCAGGATTTAGAATTTGCAAATACAAGTTAGAGATGACAGCCAAGTGGCTGGAAAGAACATATGAGGCGCTAGTGGAATCAAGAATACTTTATGCAGCAGAGATCTGGGGGGGGGGGGCAGAGACATAAATAAGAAGGAAGACGAAATGTATAGAATGTTCTGTAAAGAATTATTGGAGTTACTGAGATCAGCGCCAAGAGAAGTAGCTTTGGTAGAGCTTGGGAAAATAAGAAGGAAAGGGGTAATAATGGAAAGAATAATAAAACTTTGATATAAATATTTGGCTAAAGAAGATGGAGAAATCTTAAAGCTAAGTATGACACAACAAAAAAACCTAAAGAACACAAATGATTAGTGGACAGGAGTCAGGAAAATTATGGAGGAAATAGGAATGGGAATATATGGAAGCTTGAAGAAAGTAATGTAGGCAAGAAGATATAGAAAGGCAGGAGATATGGGGAAGTTAGAAAAACAGAAAATTGTTACAATTTTACAAACAAATAAAAAGAGACTGGGGACGAGAACCATATGTAGATTACTGTAACAGGCAAGAAAAAGGACTAGCTTGGATGAGAACAGGAACAATTTTACTAAGTGGGATAAGAGGTAGCAAAAAAGGAATATGTGAAATGTACGGTGAGAAAGAAAGTATAGAACATTATATGATAGAATGCAAGGAATTAGCAGTATGGAGAAAAAAGGTTTGGGAGAAAAAAATGGGAAAAAATAGAGAAGAAAATTGTAGCTATAAAAATGTTAACAAGGATGGAAGAATGGAAGATTAGAAGTATAGGTGGGTTTTTGCAGAAAGTAAAAGAAAAATGGGCAAGAAAAGTAAGGAGTGCAAAAGTAGAAGACAGAGCGGAGGAGAGGAATAATTAAGGTAAAGAGGGAAGGGTTGACAAGCTACCTGGGAGGATGGCCTGGGTGCCAGGCAAACCGAGGTAGCAATAAGGAATATTTGTACATAGTATAGGGTAAACATATGAGAAATGGTAAAAGCTATGTAAAAGAAGTGTAAGAAGAAGTTGTACAAAAATACAATGATAGAATCTGTTAGCGAAAAGCAAAACTAATGCTAATGATTGTTAAATACTGTAAGCAGCAAAAGGAGCCACGGCTCGATGCCGATCATACCCAAATGAATTTTAAAACCTCAACACTCAATAAAGAATTACATTACATACATAAGCATAAAAACTCATTAATTTTAGACTATTGCCAAATGCTGTCTCATGTTGCCAATTTATTTATTAAACTATTTGTTTGGAGTTATAAACTTAATATTTCATTTCATTTTTTTTATTATTTTTGCAGAATTTCGTTCAACATGGCTCCTAAGAAGACAAAGACAAATAAAAAAGGAAGTGAAAAAGTGTGATATTATCCTACTTCAGATCCTTTGAGTGCAGCTAGGAAATTGAGATTCAAAAGTATGACAATATACAAAGCAGCAAAATTGTATAGTGCTCCATACAACACAATTAAGAAATTTGTACTTGAAAGTGAAGAGCTAGAACAGCCGCAAATACAAAAATTGGGACGGTCATTTGCATTACCAGTTGATATTGGGAAATGCATCATGACAAATGCCAAAAACAGCAAACAAATGAAGCTGTTTAAATGTGTGATGGATGTTGTAAATGTTCAGGTTTTGAAGACGAGGACTGTGTACTGTAGGGACCAGATGATATGGTGTTGCAGTTACTTTACCATTACTGTAAAATTAACTTATCTACTGCGAACTTACCTTCCTGTGCAGGCTGTCATTATATTTATCACCGTTAAAAATACAGTCCTCAGGAAAATATTATTCTTTATTAAAATTACAAAAAAATAATACATAAATAAATTATCTTAGCTAAATACAATAAAACATTGTGTTTTGTGAAAATACTGCGAAATTTTCTCGCCTTACCCTACACTGTGCTAGGCCTTCATGTTACGTCATGTTAAGTTAATCCATTGTAATCCAAGCTTTACTATGTTTTTCAGGCAAGGAGAGGAGGATTACAACTGCCTGGAAGTTTTATGATATATCAGTATTTCCTCAGGTAATTATTTCTATATAATAAATATCACACAATATTTAATTATTTCCTCAAGATGCAGGGTGAGATGCATTTTAATAAATAACTGCAAATGTTGCTTACTATTTTAATTCAATTTCATTATATAATTTTAAAGTTATTTTAATATTCCAGCAAGTTAGATTCTTATTGAAATGATTGTCATGAAACTGTGTGACTGGTGGAAAAGAATGTTTCCAAAAAGGGAGGTGTGACAGTAGGTTTGAATCATGCAAAAAACTGCCTTTATATCTCCCACCATGCCTCCTCTTGTTTTACATTTGTTGATACCTATTCATTTTCAATAATATCCATCTTTTTTATACCCAGGAAAACAGACATTTTTCTCCTCCAATCAGTTACTGCACACTTCTTGGTTATCTCCATTTTTTGCTGAGGAGCGAGCACTGAACTGATGAAAGAACAGACGTGAAACTAAAATAGAAAGTTATAAACCTGGGAGTAACAGTGGTTAGTTTATTGCTCCATGGAAATTGCACATGTGCAGAACTACCATTCTTCACCGTGTAATCCTTGTTGGTTCATGGCCTTTTTTTGGTCTGAGAGTTTTTATTATCTGTGAATGTCAAAAGCTTAGACGGCCTTTGGTGTGGACCAAATGAGTGTGGAAATAGACCAGACCAGCGTGAAATATATGAATACAGCTCATTAAACCTAAGCATTACATAAAAACTTAACTTGGATGATCTAAATGCAGTTTCTCCAGAATACATACTATTGTCTCCTGTGAAAGTTTTTCTGGAATTTATTGATAAAACGAGTTGAGTTTAACACAATAACACTTCACTTATAATCCTCATAACTAGTAATAAGTTTTCAGGGTTGTTACTCCAGCCTCAGCTGTTTCCCATAGTTACATGGTCTAATAACTAGCCATAGAGATTCAAGCTTGGTTAGTAAAAAACATTTATTCCTTTCTATGTAATTTTAATTCCACATTCTTCAAGCTTTAAGTATTGCACACCTACCGTAATCAGGATTGAAAATTTCTTCTACTATCAACTGGAAGAATTCTTTTGAAACACCCCCTTCATCGATTCCCTGCTCTCCTTCAAATTCTACAACCAACTGCTTTTTTAAATCCTTTGGGTTTTCCATTGCTACCATCTCCAGCTGTTAAAACAATAAATAAAAAGTTATACTAACTTTAACAATAAATTGTATACTATTCTAAACATAGACTCAGGATGGTAAATAAAAAGTTCCAATATTGCTAAAAAAAAAAAAAAAAAAAAAAAAATGTCCGAAGGATGCTAAAATAAAGCAGTACAAAGCAATTACAGTAAATAATGCAAATTTTGTAGAAAGTACTCTGGAAAGTAAACACAAACTATAAAGAAGATATAAAATTCAAAGACAGAACCTTTGCTACACTTTACAACAGTTTGTATATTTTCACATTTTATATTTTTGAGCTTGTTTACAGAACTGTCAAAATGTTGTTGCCATTAGAAAATGAATGTTCAGAATGTACATGGGAAAACATTGAATCCACAACACATGAGTACTTTTTTTTACAAATGCTGAACATTTCCTTTCAGAGTCAATAATATGGTAAGAATACTAATCCTGTTTCCATTTTAGTCATATTCTGGACTTTTTATTTAAATACAATTTACCCTTCAATTGTTTCTTGAGGTAAATAAGTGCTTTGCAGAAGGCATTTTTCCAAAACATTTAAAATGTTTGAAAGTTACCTCAATATATAAAAAGGGAGATAAGAGGAAACCTAGTAGCTATAGGCCTATATCAGTAATTCCCACATTAGCAAAAATCTTTGAGTAATTTTCTAAAAAGCTAATCACAGAATTTTTCTGAAGCACAAAATTTGTTCTGTAATAATCAGTTTGGATATCACAAGGAAAACTCAACAATACTGCAGTGGATTCATTGATAGAAAAAATTCATTAAGCATTTGAGGATGCTACACATGCTACACTTTGCGACTTTAGCAAAGCTTTTGATTGCTTAAAACATGATACATTATTAAAGAAATTAGAAATTTTAGAATAAGAAATCTTAAAACGCATATTTTTAAATCTTATCTTCAAAATCACTAGTAAGTAGTATCGGCCAGGGAAAAGAACCTCAAATATTAAAAGTATTAACAGGAGTTCCATAGAGATCAGTTCTCAGACCCCTGCTTTTCTAATGATTAATGATGTATCAAAATGTTTTTCATCTTATACAGTTGTCTATGCAGATGATACAACTTTTCTTTAATATGCATAACGATCTTGAAGTATTGTCTCAATTAGCAAAAACAAATGCTGAAAAATTGCAGCTGTGATTTAAAGGCAATGGTTTTTACATGAATGAAAGTAAAATACAGAATACTCTTTTTACCTTAAAAACCAATTAATCTACCGATAATATAAGTGAAACAGTCAATCTTCTTGGTGCAATCATAGATAAACAACTATCCTGGAATCCACAAATTGACCACATATGCAGAAAATTGTTACCAGTAGTTTTCTTGTTAGCAAAGTTAAAAACGTAGCATCAAAAGGCTTTGTTTGAATGGCTTATTTTTCATTCTTTCAGAGTATTTTTAGATATGGATTAATACTACGGGGTAGTAACTCATGGATAGCAGAAATATTGAAAATTCAGAAGAAAAAAAACTGTTAGAATATTGACAAACTCGCACAAAACTGAACACTGTAAACCATTGTTACTTTGGGAATTCCTACAGTAGTAATTTTGTATATTTATGATGTTTTGGTCAATATGAAAGAGAATATATATAATAATATGAGGAGTGTGATGCATGAACACCAAACAAGGAATGTAAATAGAATTGATATGCGATACCACAAACTGCAAAAAACATTTAAATATTATAAAGTAAATGGAATAAAACTTTTTAATGCACTTCCTCAACAAATAATTAACTTGAAAATACAAATGTTTAAGAACAGATTATATAAATGGTTAGTAGAAAATCCAAGGTAAATCATGATTCCTATTCATAAATAAGTGTGTCTTTTCATTATCTAGAATTTGTGAAAAATGTTTAAAGAAAAATCATGTTTCCTATTCATAAATAACATCTCTTTTATGTTAAAAAATCTTTATCTAAAACTGCACAAGAACAAGATACTTAAGACAATAAGTTGGTGAAATTTGGCAAAAAGTAACATATGTTTATACCTTGTGTTTTCTTGCTACTCTATTGTTTTTTTTTAAAGCTCCAAACCACCATTTAAATGGCAGTATGCTAAAAAATAAAACTGAGTTATTTATGGATGCTCTTTAACTGCTGTGATCCTTAGCGTCCCATTCTATATTGGGCATGAAAGACTGGTAATTTTGTCAAAGGCCTCTTTGTCAGGCTTGAGGTCTTTTTGCGTGCCGTAAATCTACAACATGGGACCAGGTAGTATAGCGTTGAACTTCAAGTCCATTTTTCTCAGCTCTCTCCCCAAGCTTTTTTTCACAATACAAAATATTGTGCGTATGGCAGATTTTATTTACTGCTTGAAATTTTCAGCAGCACTTCAGATGTGCTGGAATTTAAACATTCTGGTGGAGCGTGTATCTATAAATTAAGTAGTTAATTTGCAATAAATTAAAAAATTCAATGACCTATATATAACCGAATTTTCTTCTAGTTAGCTATTTAAAATGCATCCTATTTCTTTACATCAATTTTAAGTCCAAAATGAAAAAGTGGGACAGAATATAATAAGTTGTTTGGTGCAAGCAGTATTTTGCATTAGCATATCAAAACTTATTAATTACAAATCCTATATTTAAATTATTTAATTCAGCCCTGTGTATTTCAAATGAGGATTATTGAGAACCTTAGTTACAGCATTCTTCTAAACCATATAAAAAGCTTTTGGGTTATTCTGAAAGTGTTTGCGTTCTAGACTGTCCAAAAAATACAAAAACTGCTAATTATTGGCATTTAAGGTATTAAAATCTAACTTAAAGTTTGTAGCTTATGCACAGTTTAGTGTTTCCGAAGCGAAAGAGCTGGACGTTTCCTTGGAATGTTTGCCCGCCAAAAGTAAAACACAATACTATCAAATATGTATGTAATGGAACTTGATAGGGAGGGGGGGAGCCATAAATCCACTATTAACTTTTATCAACATTGAGATGAAATAAAACCACAATGTAATCCTGTACAGTAGCCACAATACAATGTTTTTATAATACGAGGTACGTCCGGAAAGTAAGTTCCATTTCGATTTCTCTCCGCTGCAGCGCTGCGATCGCAGTTCCGCACATGCGCGGTAGACGCTCTGTATCAAGGAGAAGAAACGTGCGCCATTTTGAGATCGCTGTCAGCCATGTACGCTTTGTTGTGCTTGTTTACAATGTCGGTGTTGTTTGAAAATCCTGCCGCTTGTGAAATCAGATCTGTGATTCGTTTTCTGAATGCTAGGAAAGTGAAACCAATTGAAATTTATCGGCAAATTTGCGAAGTTTACAGACAAAATGCGATGAGTGATTCAATGGTGAGAAGATGGGTCCAACAGTTTAATGAAGGACGTAGTGAAGTGCATGATGAAGAACGAAGTGGGCATCCATCTTTGGTTACAGAAGAACTGGTTTACGCGATTGATGACAAGATCCAGGAAAACCGCAAGTTTACAATTAGTGCTCTCGCTATGGAATTTCCCTAAATCTCACTATCACTAATTCATGAAATTGTTACCGAAAAACTGAAATTTCGTAAACTTTGCTCTCGTTGGGTACCAAAGATTCTTACTGAGCAACAGAAAACAAACCGGATGGGTAGTGCACTTCAGTTTTTGACTCATTATGATGAAGGCGGCGAAGAATTTCTGACACAGAAGTCACAGGAGATGAAACTTGGGTTTCTTACGACACCCCGAAAGTAAGCTACAATCAATGGAATGGAGGCACACTTCATCCCCAGCAAAGGTTAAGCCGAAACAGATCTTGACACCTCGAAAAATGATGTGCACAATGTTCTGGGACTGGAAAGGCATCTTACTCATTGATTTCTTACCACGTGGTCAAAAAATCAAAGCAGATGTTCATTGCGAGACACTTAGGAAATTACGCCACACAATACAGAATAAGCGCCGAGGATTGCTGTCAAAAGGTGTTGTTTTTCTTCACAACAACGCACGACCACACACTGCAAATGTGACGCAAAACCTCCTACAGGGATTTGGCTGGGACGTGTTTGACCATCCTCCGTACAGCCCTGACCTCGCTCCTAGCAACTTTCATCTGTTCTTACATCTCAAGTCTTTCCTTGGCGGTCAACACTTCAACAATGACAAAGAGCTGAAAGAAAATGTTTCCAACTGGTTGAAGACACAGGCGGCAAACTTCTATAAAGAAGGTATACAAAAACTTGTGCCATGCTATGACAAATGCCTGCAAAATTTCAGCAGTTATGTGGAAAAGTAGTTTAAGAGTTGTAGAATTTTGTGCAATAAATAAGTTTTCTGTATCTGTACACAATTTAATTTTATTACCAAACGGAACTTACTTTCTGGACGTAGCTCGTAATTATTAAACATGATGTCCGTGGTATAATGGTTAAGATAGATAACTGTTGCATGAATGACCAGGGTTCAGTAGCACAATAGAAATGTTTATATATATATTAGTCCTTAATGGCATTTTCATTTATCAACTACTTTGTTTTTATTTTACAATCACTGACAAGAATTGGGAATTCACTCAGGTATGTCAGTAGTGACCAGATACCACCCAAGATATAATGCAATGTATAACATATAATGCAATGCTACCATTAAAAGTAAATAAAATGGGGAATTTCACAGATTTATGAAACATCCTAACACACAATGCAGTCATAAATTCCCAACATGAGTAGGGTGCTTGCAAAATGCAAAATACACATTATGTCCACCAAAACCTTTTATACTTGGATTAGACTGGGAGTGAATGACAATTTATGCTTTATCAAAGTTGTACAAATTATTTATAACGGTTGTAAAGTTTGTTTTGTTCTCATGCAGAGGAAAAACTTTAGATTAATCAAAAGAAAGCTGAGATATTCGGCTTTTCACAAATGCACTGCCCCTAAAGAACATCGAACTAAAAACTCGCATTATTTCTGAGGACTTTTTCAAATGTCATCTAGTGCTCTACAAAAATAGAAAGCAATTCTTATGGACTAATTATACATGTTTTTAATATGATTATACCTTTCAGAATGCAGTTAATTCAAGTTTTGCTTTATTTTACTGTTAAAAGTGAACCTCAAGAAGTTCTTAGTTACAAACCACAGCAATGTTCATTGCCATTTCCCTCTCTTTTTTCACACATGGAATGATTTTCATTATCTTTTAAAGGCATACATACCTCAACTAGAGCATCATCTATTATGTGATCCCTTCTAACTTTGAGGCGAAGGTAAGGATTTGTTGGCTGCCCCACCACAGAATGGAAAAAGCTCATCCTTCTTTCACTGTACATGCGTATCCTATTGTCATAATAAAGTCCCAAAGTTTTGGTTGCAGGTGTAAGAATGAAGGAATAGTTCATGAAACTAAACTTCTTTGGAGTTTGAGAGGTTGATTCACTCTTGTAATTAGCAAAGTCTTTATCCATTTCGATCGCATCGCTTAATGGCTCATTGTAGAACTCTGTAAAAGGGATGAATGGATTTCGTGAATCCAGCACATTTATTCCAAGTTCTGCGCCCAGAAGATCTGTGTGTTGTGGAGGGCGCACAGTCTTGTTACTGCTCAAGAGGAGATCGTCCGAGGCAGTGTTTGCATCCTCCTGACGCAGCTCTGGTGAATCCAGTTCTCCCGCCAGCATGCTCGCATAATACACCACCTTTAAAATAGATGGAGAAACCCAGCATCAGCAACAGGAAGAAAAATCTATATTTGTTTAAAGTTCAATGTGCCTGTAAAGATAATATTGTAAAATATTATTACAAATATCATCCACTTGCGCTAAGCTGGCATAAACTGCTGTATAGGGGAAATTAGTTTTATTTTTGGCATAAAATAATTCTTATTGTTTTCAAAAAGTTATATAAAAATATCCAAAGTTTCATGATGAGATGTCCCATAAGATTATAAAGAATGCTTTAATGATTAAACTTTTATGGAAGATAAGGATAGAAGCATGAAACTGAATTAAAGAATCATTGCATGGCAATGCCTCACACTGAAACCAAAAACACTGTCTTCAAGTCATAAAAAAGTACAGTACTAACAATAGTAGCAGCAGTAGTAGTAGTCTGTTGAAGGTTGATATCTTCTTATTAAAAACTCCTAGCATATAACTCATTCATACTAAGAAGATTGTTTTTAATTTCTTATAAAACATTTTATTATTAATCTTATTAATATAATACTAATTATTAAATTTACAAACTAAAGACTGTAAGTCTCCTTTTAGCTCAGGAGCCATCTCAAAGCGGTCTTAGTTTATACTTTCTGAATGAGAGCCTGTATTTCTCATATTACTACTTCTGTCCTTCTACATTACTGCTGAAAGTATGCAGTGTATCCATGGAAACACACTGCATTATGCACAATATTAAAAGCTTAACATAAAGGTTAAAATGATGTGGGTACTAAGCACCTAATAATAATATTCTATACTATGGGAAAGAACAAATCTTTTATACCAAGCAAAAGAATCTAACAAAAAGTAAAATACAAAGCTTTACATTTCCACATTTTGAAACTATGCAGTCTACTTATAACACACAAAATCTTAGGCAATACTGGAAATTATTATAAAAGGTATAAGTTAAAATTATAGAATGTAACTTCAGCAGAAAGAAACTATCAGCCTTGTTCATCATGACATTGCAACAGAAAATGCTCAATCAGGCTGCCAAAATGTTGTTTTGCTTGCTCAGCTGAGAGCAATGCCCATCACAGTGGGAAAGAATCTCTTGGCAAAAGGTACTGAGTATAGACCAAGCCAAGATGTGGCATTAACCTCCAAAGTCCTTGACACATTTCCAGGAAACATGAAAACTCTGCTATAAATACAACCCAAATTTATACCCTATCTTCCACCTCAAAAGATACAAGGTTCAACATTTCAAAACAATTTCAGTTTGTTTTGCCAAAAGCGAAGGACCATGACCTTCAGTGTAAACTATCAAACAAGAAATATGTAGAATGGGCAGCTCAAAGTAAGGTGTTTGCCTTTGAAAAGAACCAATTAATGAGTTGAGTATGAGCAGCATCTTCTGTCAGTAGTGGTGGTCAAAGAGAAGCTTGTGCTCTCTTCTGAGTGTGAAAAAATAAATTTCCATATGGACAATTGGCAATGAGGCTGGGTTAATGATCATAAATATCTAATCAGCATAAGAGAATTCTTGTGTTCTTTACAGTTCTGAACAACTAACTTTCGCCACATACAACTTCAATGAAAACAATCATACATCCCATTATACTACATCTATGAAAATACACAGTATAAAATTCATTGTTATTAAAAATTGCATAACATAACTGTAAACTAGTGTATAGAAGTTTGAAACTCAAATGCTTCATCTATCCCATATTTCATTCCAGCATTGTTGCAGTACCTTACCCTGATTCAAATGTTACAAGCATGAAGTATTATAACTTTGCACTCAGATCATTTGCAAAGCAACATGATTTGTTTCTGAAACAAGAAATATTCAAAATCTCTCATGAATACACGAGTTACAGAAGATTTTGAAGAAAATTGGTAAGATTATTTTTGGATGGACAAGAATGGACATAGAGACTTCTGGGAAGAAGGCACAAAATATTTGCTAGGTTTAAGAACAAGAGTTCTTTGCAAATTTATGAAGAGATAAAAGTGTTAGGTGGAAAGAGAAGTACTTTGAACTCTGTGATAAAAAATGACACAGAGAAGGATTTGCCTAGGTCAAAACAGCTGTAATGAAATTGAGGAATGCCTATAGCACAAATTATTTTCCAATGCATGGTGAAGTAGATAACGAATACTAAGAGCATATTACATGGTGACCAAACTATGTTTGGAGACAGCAGCCATACAAGAAAAATTTAATAATTTTGGGGGAGATATCTTATTGATAATGATCTTAGAAATTAAACGATTGAAACACAAAAATGATGGGAAAATGCTTAGGCAATGTAAGAGGGAACTGTTGCAGAAAATAAATTTACTCTTCAAGAGAAGAGATTTCATTAAAAAGGAATAATAATTTAATTACAAGAACAGGTAGTGAGGAAATGTAAGGCATGGTCATCAACACATGAACAACCTGCAGTTGTCATGTTCTGAGACCTGGAAATTCTATGTAGGCAACACATGGTTTTTGATTAGGTTGTAAGGTACTGACTAATGTACTTTGTAATATGACTTGCTTTATAAACAAAAAATAAATAAAATGGAAATATATTGTCTAAAACAGGCTGCTGCTTCAAATCTAAGGTGCTGGTCTGAAGGGAAGTCTTCATACTATTAAGTTAATTTAATATATCTCAAATATTTTAAAATACTCTGTTCTATTTCCAGTTAAAATATTACAGATTTTAAAACTTTCTCATTTACTGCAACTGTCAAATAACCTAGTGTAAAAAAAAAAAAAAAACACACACACAAAAAAAACCCACTAATAACTGAAAGGAGCTTGGAAACTATAGACTATCAAAGAGGAGTGGCAATGTCTTAAAAAGAATTAAAATTTGATGTTTTTTCTTCTAGAATAATTGCAAACTTGGGTATTTATTTTATTATAATTTTTAGATATTTTTATATAACTTTTTGAAAACAATAAGAATTATTTTATGCCAAAAATAAAACTAATTTTGATTATGTTTACTATAAAACAATTCTAAGAAACTAATAACTAAATATTAATTTACGGCTTCACAAACATCACATTGTCATACTTGATAAAAAAATAAGTAAATAAATAAAAGTGGAACCAATTCTCATATTAATTTGAAAGTAAACTTTCAGTAGGCCCTACTCTTAATAAAAATATAATCTGTATCTATCAGAAAGGTTCCTACAATCCAGTATCATTTTCAGCTACCTTCAGAGAAATTGCCTGTTATACAGAGTGTACATAAATGATTATAGGGGTTTTAGACTGGTACATCTTGTCTGTGGTATATAATATAATTTTGAATCATAACTTAAAATTAAAGAAAAATTAAGAAAATTACCATAATACAAATTACAAGTATGGCATATACCAGCCAGCAGTCGATTTCTTCACACTGACATTAGCATGTGTGCTGTAAATGATTGTACTGCTGCAATAATCCTCTCTCAACTCAGGTAGGTCTGCAAGTAGTGGTGGCACATTTTCTTAACACCTTCCACACTGTCACTGCTGGAATTCCTAGTTCTCGACTTCTCTAAGATATTTTAGGACTGCACACAAAAGCTATTTTGACTCTCTCCACATTTTCATCTGACACATGGGGGTCATCCAGTGCCCTTTCCTCTAGACACAACCCATCATTTGATCTCACTGTACCACCTACGAATCTTAATACCAGAAGAGGCATTAAGACCAAATCTTCACCTATCTGCTCACTGAACTGTAGCCACTGAACTGTTTCATGAAGTCACAAAAAGCTTTTTGCAAGTGAATTGCCATGTTTTGTTTATTTCCTTACCATGGCTATAAAACATAATCTACATGTAAAACATTCAAACTTTCTCAGTTACTCTTCAATTTAAGTTGTGATTCAAAATTATATTGTATCTGTAGAGAAAAAATATAGGTTTCAAACACCTATAATTATTTGTGTACACCCTGTATATTTGATGCACTGGATTACACCAATCAACAATACTGTGCATGTTTTGACAGGATGTACCCATCACTTCAAAAACAGACTTGGCTTTAACCTAAAATATGTATGAAAGGAACAAAAGGAAGGACTAATGCAAGACAGGAAGATCAAGGATTCCCTCAAGTTGGAATGGAATAACATTCAATCCATGGATGGTATAATATCTTCTTAAAAAAGAACTTAATGGACTATAAATACCTTCATTAGTTTGGTTGGTGCTGTGATGGTTTCCTCATCCTGGACACAGTAGTCCCTTGTAAAGTGACCTGAGATGACTTTAAGAGTGATCAATTGTTGCAAAGCCTCTAGAAGTGATTTTAGACGAGTACGACAGTGCCGAGACCAGATGCGGGCTAATTTTGCTTGTTCACTCACAGTAAGATAGGATGCAGCTTTGCATATCTGTGGTAAAGCTATTTCCAGGTATTCTGACAGACCAAGAGCTGGAATCTCCATAACAATTACAAGCACATTGAGAAAATCATCTGGATTCTGTCTTGCAGAACTTCCAAACACTCGCAGATCAACCTCCAGGTTACCTGACAACATCATCAGAGCATTCACCAGAGCACTTTCAAACACATTTCCAGGTACCTCAAACAATGCTTTATACGCCCGACGTAATGAGGCCAAATCAACCTGGAAATCATCTGTAAGGTTATTTACTTTCCGGCTTTGGCTTGCTTGTGAACATTCTCCTCCATCTTCTACTTCCTTGCTATCCTCATCTTTGTCTAGATCACCTTCAAGTGTTCTTACATCTTCCTTCTTCAGATT
This sequence comes from Deroplatys truncata, assembly GCA_030765065.1. Taxonomy (NCBI): domain Eukaryota; kingdom Metazoa; phylum Arthropoda; class Insecta; order Mantodea; family Mantidae; genus Deroplatys; species Deroplatys truncata. Next base: position 94,304,064 of record CM060979.1, read on the forward strand.
CTTTAGATCTTTAGGAGCTTTGTCTAACATGGCATCAATTGGCGAGTCTGGATGGTGTTTAATGAAACTTTTGCTTAATGAGTCTGTATTCGAGTATATTTCACCCAATGTCCTGATGAGGAGTGAGTAAGAGTTTTCTTGTTTGCATGTTTCTAAAATCTTTAAAAGCTTTTCTTCAGTTAAATATGGAACCTCTTTACCTACAAAGAAACAGTAAGATTATTAAGATTTGATGAACATCAAACAAACAAATAATTAAACAGATGCTTTGAAGCAGTGATGCATTACTAATCTACTGTAATTATTGAGTTGGAAGTTGAAACACTAAACATAACTTTTGTAGTTTACAGTAATCAAAACATATTCAATGTAGTTATAAATTAGTGTACCAATATTTTTTTGCAACTTACAATTCATGCCTGTGTTTTACAATATGATGCAGACTAAGTTTCTCAGTATCCACATTTAACAGATGTTCAGATTTTTGTTGTATTCAACAAATTCTTTAACTATACTATATGCAGTTTTACGTGGTAATTAAAATGTTTGAATTAACAGTTAAAAACAGAAATGAAAAACTCTCTCATTGCAGCTTATTACTCTTTATTAAGTCTATGATCTTGATAACTCCATCACAGCCGCAACAGCCTTGCTTAAGCAGTAATTTAGATTAAAGGAGAGAAATAAAAGTGACAAAAATGTATTTGCCAGTACATGGTTTAAACTATCAGTTTAAATTATAATAATAATTTTACTTGTGCAAATTATTTCAGTGAACAATACAATATCTCTGTTTCTGTTTACCTTTTGAATCATTCCTTGATGACTGGTTGTCTAGCCTTGACTTTGTGGGGAAGCTAGATTGTGTTTTTTCTGTTCTGCTAGCATCAGCATTTTCTGAGGGACTAAGTCTAGAACTACTATCATTTGACACAGAGTTTTCGCTGCTATCATTATTTACTGTAGACTGTGTTCTAGCAACTTTTGAAGGCTGAGCATCACAAAGCCTAGCATCCTGGGAAAAAAGTTGAATAGCTTGTGCAGCCGCCTGATTTGGTGAAAGATTTTTTACCTAAAACAAACATTAAATGAACTTATTGGTCAATGAAACACATTAATGTTAAGTCAACTTGTGCTCTTGTTTTCCCTCATATGATTTGGCACCTGCTCACATAGTGTGTCTGTCCATCTTTCACCATTGTCTTTTTGTCTAAAAATCCAGCACATACTAACTGTTAAACACTTTATATTATTCTACTTCTTCGTTAAGTCTTAAAAGCATAACTGCCATAAAGCAGGGAGGAGGACCAGATACATTTAAGGGGACCCAGAAGGGCATCAGGAATAAGATATCAATATAGTGGATGTCATTTTAGTATCATGAACAATTTTATGTTATTCCATGTAATGCTACTACTTTCCCTTTACTGAACAAATTATATGCTACCCTGTGACCAATGGAGTGTCCCCTTGGAACCATGTGATAAAATTGGAGATCAGTCGCTGTCTTATCAGGGCACCTGCCAATGACTAAACTTTACATGTGAAACCCTTCTTAGGAGACAAACAAAAAATAAGCAATTTTTCTTAAGAAATAAAATTTTAAATTTAGCTATGACAATATGTTAATTATATCCTTCATTTGAAGCTAATTGCAACAGGAAAATTAACAATAAGCATTGACGGTAAAGACAGCTTATCTTCCTTTCCCCAAAACAGTAAAGCCAACAGGATTAATATACATAATGAATAAAATTAAAGTGTTTCTATAGAATAACATTCGTCATTGTATATAAAGCTGCTTCATCACATTAGCGTGAATCAGCATAGTATATATTTAAAGGTGAATAGCAAAAAAGTTAAGCAATGCATACAAGGTCTTATTTAACTAGAAATGAAGTAACAGTATCCTGTTATAACATAGTGAAAATATATCTAGTGATACCGTGCTAGCCTCTAGTTCCTGAGGTTGCGGGTTCAAACCGGGCGTAAAAATCCTTAGCACGGCTTCCTTCGGAAGGGAAGTAAAGCCGGCGGTCCCGCGTCGTAGATTTACGGCACGTAAAAGAACATCAAGCCTGATAAGAGGCCTCTGAGCAAAATTTCCGGTCTTTTACCCCCAATATAGAATGGGACGCTAAAAACCATAGTAGTTAAAGAGCGTCCATAAATAAAACTCAATTTCATTTCAAGTATCTACAACACACATTGCACAGATGAGATTTACTTTTCTGCTCCCAAAGCGAAAAATGGGTATAAATGTACAGTAACTCCAAAATAATTATTACTACAGAACCTTCATTTGAATGCAAGGCAACATTAAGAGAGAATTGCTTGCCTTCTGCTGCACTTTCCAACCGGCTCTTGGCCCCTCCACTTTCCACGTGCCACCTAATCAACTGATGCCAAGTTTGTACTGTACAGAGATTGATGTGTTGTGAGACACATGTTTCAGTGTGTAGTGTCAATGTACCTTAGCACACAAAATCTTCAAGTATGATTCCTATGTGACAACAAACTCATGCATAGAAGTGAGGCAGGACATTGGAGAAAAGTTAGAACGAAGTCCAAAAAAATCTGAGAAAACTTGAACTGAAATTTTGAAACCTTGACTTGGAATATCACTAAACTTTTAAAATTAAAACCCTAAAGATAACTGTAGTTCAGGAATTGCAACCATGCAATGATGTGAGTAGAGTTAATTTCTGCAATTGGGTGTTGGATAATGTTAATGATCACTCTATTGATCTGTAGGGTTTTATTTACATGGCCATGAAGCGACACAAAACAGTAGATACTGGAGTGGATAAAAGCCTGCTCTTGTACACAAAATGCCCTTGTATGACCAAACAATTGGTGTCTGATGTCTGTGAATGTTAACAGAAGTATAGGGCCTATATTTTTCGAAGACACAGTGAGTAGCAAAGGTACAGGAATAACATAATCACATCATTCCTACTAGAATTGTGTGACATTGAACGTACATAGGCATATTTCCAACAAGATTCAACTACAACACATACAACTGATCTTTCATTAAAATTAACTGAGGAAAATTCTGGAGATAAAGTGATCAGTAGGGAATTATGGCCAGCACAGTCTCCAGATCTTAATGTAAGTGTTTTTCTACTTATGGAGGACCTTAAAAAATAAAGTGTATCAAAATAACCTGCATACCTTAGAAGAACTGAAAGATGATATGAGAAATTGCTACAATTTCAGAAGTATAATTGAGTGTTAATGTAAATTTTCTTCAACCGTGTAAGAGATGTGTGGTGGCACAATAATATCATTTCCAACATCTATGACGAAGGTATAGTTATAATTTGCAAAAGAAAAGGGGCTATGAATATCCAACTCCACCGGCAAACAGCATGCTTCCAGTACTAAGAAAACTTCCACAAGGCTGAGCAAGCATCCATAGAAAGGCTCTGTTCTATATGACATTAGCAGAATAAGTTTAATAAAAACTGTATTTATGCTATAACTACTTGAAGTTCCTCATCAAGAAGCATTTGTGAGCCATAATCTAATAATCAACACAAAACTCCGCACCCTCTGACTGATAGTATTGAAAGTTAATAGATAATCCATTACAGCAGCTTAATAACGATAAATTAAATTATATTGCAGAGTGATTTCAAAACAAACTATATTAAGTTTTAATAATTCAACTAGAATACAAAACAAGATAGTGGACCAATATTATTTTCAAATTTCTATAAAGGGAACAAGATAAAGTAGTTTTAGGAACCCCTGCCAGTAAAATGTAAACTAAAGCTATATAACAAAAACATTCAAAAAGCGAATGTTTAATTTTCTGGGTTGTCATATATATAATTCCTAGAAAAACTTTATGTAAACTAGGGAAATTTAATAATGTATTCTGTGGTACAACCAACAGAATCCCAAAAAAGGAAAGTGAGACAATACGCTAAAATAACACTTTACAAGACCATGGCAGTAACAGGATGTCTTTGTGGTAGTGATTTACACACATTAAAAGAAAAAGATAGAAGATGAGGCAGTATTTTTAACACTTAAATGATTTCAGTCTAATTATATAATATATATATTCAACAACAGCCCGCCTTAAAGCAATATGTGTATGTAACAATATATAAAAAGTGTATATTACAGTCATTGTATATGTTTATATTATTGTATACATGTAATAATGTTATCTGAATGTATTACGTAATTTAATAATGTAGGAGCTGTGAGAATAATAGGTTAAAAGTCGCTAACAATGAGGTAACCTTGAGGCAATAATGAATTTTAAAGTTTAACAATACTACTTGTGATTCTTGGAAGCAATAATGTAATTTAGTGACAGTATAAAATAGCCAATCAACAACCAGAAAAAGCTTTAGTTAAATGAAGGTATTCTATTGGATTAGGATTAGCCAATCAGAAACTGAAATACAGAAATTTACAAATTTAGGCGTTAGAAATCAAGTCAGTTGCTTGTAGAAAGCGCTCATAACTGAACACGTTGGTTGTAGACAGTGTTCCTAACCAGACGCGAGATGCGTCCTCCAGAAATTTAATACGTATTCAGTGTGAGACGAAAATAGTTTACGTGTTTAAAAAGTGCAAGTATTTAATAAAAGAATTTTACAGATCTCTATATCAGTGAAGTGTTATTTAAATCATGTCAAGAATTAAAAATTATAATCTGTGTAAGCCTACATTCTTCAGCCGCACCATGCCTTGCAAAGAAATCCATGTCTCTAACAATAATACTGACGCAGCTGAGGCAAACATAAAAATATAATAATTAGGGAAACAGTCAAAATTAAAAAGTTAATATTTTTTATTTTAAACATTTTTGGGGGGGGGGGCGAAGGTTACCGGAAACTTTTTACCATATGTGCGGTTGCAACTACTTCAAGTTCGACTCCCTAACAGTTGAAAGACAAAACTTCTACTTCAAATTGGCTTTCCATACGTGAAGCAACCATCTTCTTCAAATTGGCTCCCAAAGCATGGGGCAAATAACGTAAAGACAATAACTACTTCAAAATGGCTCCCAAAACGTGGGGCAAATAACAATACAACAAACATAACTACTTCAAAGCAGCATATCAGCTCAGAAACATGTTTTTCAGCCAATCCTAGGAATTACTAGAGAGACTGTATAAGGAATGAAGATATAAGGCAGCAATTAAATATTTGGAATTTGGAAATGATGATAATACAATATGGAAATCAATGGGAAGACCATGTACAAAGAATGGATGACAGATTTCTGATGAAAATTATAAAATTTCAACAAACAAGAAGGAACACAGGCGGACCTAAAAAGAGATGAACACAACAATTATAAGAAACTATGTAGACAGAAAAAACAAAAATAATATAACCAAACTTGGAAGGAAACAATAGAGCAAATAAGATAGAATCAGAGAACTTCATAATGCACAACAATGAGAAAAGACTGCAGACACAAATGCTTGAAGTCAGAAAAAGACTATCTCCCTGAACATCTCAAATAAGCAGTGGTTTAAGAAACTTCTGTGCAGAAATCTAAATGGTGCAATAAATGAATTTTTCTTGCCCATCTTCAGAAGCTATACTTGAAACACAGCTATATGTAAACACATTTAATGTGAGAAGCAACTATGAAACCAATGAGACAACTTCAAAGATTTAAAATTAATAATTGTTACACTGTCTACCTGTAGATACTAATTGAAGAACACTCATGTACACGGGTATTTAAAATACTAAAAAAAACTGAAACTAAATAAAAATACACTGCTCAAACTAAGTTTTCTTCCAACTTAACTTTACACATCCCATAAAAAGTAGCTTAAATGTTGTTGCATACTGCTCTAATGAAATATGCAAATTATCTCCTGTACATATAGAAACTATAATATTCACCATTTTGCAGCAGTGAAGCACCCTTCTTGTTTTTTGGAGCAACACTGACTTGTTTTTGACTAACAAAATGGAACTATTTCATTGTTATTGAGAAATTCACAATATATACAGCAACATACAATGGTAGTCCTTGGTCTACATCTTCTTTGGACACTATCCAAAAGAGCTCTCCTGCAAATCATCAAGCTGACAAAAACCTTGTATTTGCCTTGAATCTTTCAGCTTTAGTTAGCAATATGTACCAAGTCTTCAATTTTTTCCTATACAGTGTCATTTATCTTCAAGTCATTCATATACAAATCTTGTTTTTTCTATATACTGTTATTCATGATAAATATTAGCAAAAGGTTTCAATGCACATTTTGTTGTAGGTACACAAGAGCACACAGGAAGCTGATAGGACACTTTACTATGCTATATATGCCTGTGGTGATTGTTACAGACATTTTAAATGAGCTTAAAAAAAACAAAAGAGCAACCACATAGCATTCTGAAGGTATTTGAAAATTCAACAAAGTGTGTTTAAAAATAATCAGAACCACAAATGCAAATGAAGGGTTTTTCAAAGGTATTCATAGAAAATTCAAGACATACAGTTTGTCATGCCAGCATCTCAAACATAAGAGTTTAATCAAAATTGCTAAGAGCCATTCTTTGAGAAAATAAAATATAACAAAAACTTTTTCCATGCATGTTGTTTGGGGAAAAATCTGTGCCTGGTATTCTTTAAGTGTCTTGATTTAAGGTTGGCCCCACAGCTCAGTCAGTAGAGCAACTGCCTGCTGTGTGAGTGGTCCAGGGTTCAATTCTCGGCTGGCGGATGGGAATTTTTTTCCAGCCAAGATTCCCTATCCTCCCCAGAGTCTGGAAGTATGAATGTGTGTGTGTGTGTGTGTGTGTGTGTGTGTGTGTGTGTGTGTGTGTGTGATCTAATGATTAAAACCAGAAAGGTGCAAGAAACCCAACAACAAGAGAATATGAGTTAACACCATTGCCAATAGGCAATAATAAATTCCAAAGGAAAGGCTGCTTAATAAGACCAATGTAGTTAAAGGCAGGGTGTATAAATGGAACTAAAAAAAACTTTTTAATTTTACTATCTCTGCTGCTTACCAATTATGAGGATAGGAAATAATTTATTCCACTTTAATACTTAGTATTGCACTACTAATAAGTAAAGGAAATAATTTACTTCACCCAAACACTAATTATTACTGATATTTCAACGGAAATACTTATTTTCTGAAGTTATCTGCACCCAAAATAAGCAACTGCATAAAAAAGTGTGCACCTGTGAGAGAAAGCAAGAGAGGGAGCAGCATAACTCAAAGTCAGATTAATACAAACCTTACTACTTCAATCCAGCAACTTCTGAGGATTCAAAGCAAAGATGTTCACAAAATTCCCACACATCCAAAATCCTCTACATGGAAAAATGTTAATTATCTTTTATTTTCTCAAAATAGCAATTTTTATTAAAATGTCATGATTTAGCTACAGGTATGACAAAATGTATGTCTAATTTCCTGTGAACAGCCTGTGAAGTCCTCTTCATTCCCATGGAATTTGACGTACGTAATTGGTAAACGACAGTTAACTGTCTCCCCATTCCCTTGTTGCCCCTTTGCCACTCTTCCCGTTAGTTAGTCGCAAGACATCATCTGTTGCAGTATTTCAAAGTTCACTTGAGGATGGAGAGCATGCCTCTTTGAAACATGCCCAATTAAATTTTAAGTAAGTGGCACAAATAGTTTTTTTAAACGTCGACTAAGTGTTTAATACTTTTATTAACATGCCCCACTGTTTTAAACACTTCATTTTTATTACCAATTTCATCTTCTAAATTAAGTTAAATAAAAGAGTTTTAAAAAAGTGTAGTTACAACGTGTCTTTTTTTTTTTTTTTTTTTAATTCAACAGCATGCCCCATTACATAATAATATTACATGCTTTATAATTTCTTGTTTATCCTAATTTATGCAAGACTAACAATTATCTGTGTGTGCATGTGAAAATAACCATAACAAGAATAAAATGCAAAATGTTGAAAGGTTACCAAATTTGGTAACTATGTTCAGCAACTTTCACGGATGCGACACAAAGATTTCAAGAAAATCCCCCACCACAAACTTAACTCTACATGGAAATATTTTCCTTGTTTTTAATTCTCTCAAAAATGTCTCTTACCAATTTTGATTAAAATACAATATTTAAGATATCTGCATGACAAATAAAATTAATATCTTGAATTTACTATAAGTCCTCTTCATTTGGAATAAATGTTGTAAAATTGGTAAGCCATAAAAGATATACAAAATCTTACTACACAAAAACGTAGACCTCCTTAATGCAATTTATATCAATTTTATTTGTGGTATTTACCATTTCCAAGACATTTTTTGTAATTGATTTGAATTTTCAAATACATAATATTTTTTTCAAGTGCTAAACCACTGTTCGCTTTTTCTCTTATGGTCATGCAAAGAGTGGAATTTTAGTCATTATATAGTGACCCTCTTTTTAAAGATTTGACTATCGCTTAAGCCTGCAACGAGACATGTAACACACACACTTTTGCAAATGCTTATTTCGATTAACAAGAGGAAGATCAAAGTATAAGCCTTTATAAGAATAGATTGTAGAAGAGTGGACAGAGAAAAGCATGCAAATGTAACACAACATATTTTTCTGTACCAGAAGCATTCTTGGTAGTGCATAACACGGCATGCGCATTAGCAAACAATTGCAGAAGTACCTATATTTGAAGAGTTTTCCTATTTATTACTGCCTTGTACTTTTTCTATAAAAAATTCTGATGTGTTACACTCACATTACTTTCTCTACTCTTGCACAAACTATTTTTACAAACGCTTATTCTCCATATGCTTCATGTTAATTGACATATCGAGATGTTAATCTTATTGCTAATTTTCTTGTGGACACAAGGGGAATTGGTAGGCTTTAAGCGATAGTCAAATCTTTTAAGAGCTGGTTGCTATGTGGAGTATTCCATTCTGTTTGTATTACCAAGACAAAAAAAAAATTGAATAAAGAATTCCCATTTGAGAAAAAGTATAAGTATTGGAAAATTTAAGGGAATAACGAGCAATATCTTGAAAATGGTTCACTCAACAAAAAAATGTATATGACATAAATTGTGTATTTTAACGTGATCTACATTTTTTGTGAAGTAAAATTTTGTCTATCTCTTATGGTTTACCAGTTATGCAAACGTCATTCACAAAGAAGAACACTTTTGGAGACATTCCCAGAAAATTCAAGATATACACTTTATTTGTCATGAAAATATCTTAAATATATGATATTTTAATCAAAATTGTTAAGAGCCATTTTTGAGAAAATTAAAATTTTCGAAAAATGTTCCATGTAAAGGGTAATCTGGGGTGGGGGCATTTTTCGAAAACCTTTGTGTTGCATCTCTGGAAGATATAGAACCTAAATACCAAGTTTGGTGTTTATCCGACTGTTCGTTTCTGAGTTAAGCTGTTCACAGACAGATAGACAGACAGACACACACATGGACATGTTTCCAAAAATACTTTTTTTGGATTCAGGAGGCCTCAAAACATGTATTTCCGGTAAAATCTCGGTATCGAATTTTTGGGTGGAATACAATACTTCCCCTACTTATACATAGTAGAGAAAGTAAAAAATAAGTTTCTTAATAATACACAAAGTAGTTTTATTCATTTAGAATTGCCCTGTACTTTATTATATTCACAAGACCTTCAGTTTAACACAGATTTATATATTTCAGAGAAAATACGCCACTGATATCTAAACACCACGTTATATTATGTAAATTACTTTTTCAGCAAGTTGGCAAGTTTATTAATGTCATGATGGGGGATGAGAAACAGGAGCAAAGACATAGTCCAATATGGAAGAATTTTCATTATACTTTACTGAATCTAAGAATATAATTTGCAGAAATACCTTTTACCTTCTCTCCTGCTTAGCCATAGTAATCAGAGGAAGTATTGCATTCCACTCAAAAATTTTATACCCAGATTTCACCGGAAATCACGTTTTTACGCTACCTGTGTTAAAAAAAATTCTGATGTGTTACACTCACATGACTTCCTCTACTCTTGTACAAACTATTTTTACAAACACTTATTCTCCATATGCTTCATGTTAATCGAGATGTTAATCTTATTGCTAATTTTCTTGTAGATGCAAGGGGAATATGGTAGGTTTAAAGCGATAGTCAAATCTTTTAATCGCTGGTTGCTATGTGGCACATTCCATTCTCTTTGCATGTCCAGGACATAAAAAAAATTAATAACGAATTTGAGAAAAAGTATAAGTATTGGAAAATTTAAGGGAATAACAAGGAATATCACGAAAATGGTTCACTCAACAAAAAAAATGTATTGTGTATTTTAATGCGATCTACATTTTTTGGTAGTAAAATTTTGTCTATCTCTTATGGTTTGCCAGTTATGCAAAAGTTGTTCACAATGAAGAATACTTTTGGAGACATTCCCAGAAAATTCGAGATATACATTTCATTTGTCATGAAAATATCTTAAACATGTGATATTTTAATCAAAATCGTTAGTCATTTTTGAGAAAATTAAAATTTTAAAAAAATGTTCCATGTAAAGGGTAATCTGGGGTGGGGGATTTTCTTGAAAACCTTCGTGTCGCATCTCTGGAAGATACTGAACCTAAATTCCAAGTTTGGTGTTTATCCGACTGTTTCTGAGTTATGCTGTTCACAGACACACAGACAGACATGTTTCCAAAACTGCTTTTTTTGGATTCAGGGGGCCTCAAAACATATATTTCTGGTGAAATCTTGGTATCGAATTTTTGGGTGGAACACAATACTTCCTCTACTTACTATATGTAGTAAAGAAAGTAAAAAAAGCATTTTTAGGAAAAGGTATCAGCGAGTGTCTGTGAATTCAGGAAACCTCAAAGCAGGTATTCCAGTGAAATCTAAGTATTGAAAATTTGGGTGGAATCCGATAGTTCCTCTACTTGCTAAAGGTAAGTGGTATGAACCATGTTCTGCAAAGAATGTGCCAAATATGAAGGGAAGATAATAAAAATGTTTTACTTCCTATCATTGAAACATGAAGCTACTGACATTACAGCAACAGGCACGCTGAGAAGAAAAGGTCAGACATCCAATGAGGAGGTAAAGAAACCAAAGTGTGCCCTTGAGTACCAGAAGGGAATGGGAGGTGTCAGTTTCTAAGATCATCTGAAGGCTTTTTCTTATAATGTAACCACAGCAAAAGGTTACAGGAAAATATTTTTCTGTTTGCTAAACATGTGTGAATTAAATTGTTTTTCACAAGTTGACTGGTAAGAAAAATAATAACTACACGACTTTAGAAATCAAATCTCAGCTGTTTCAAAGTACAACATTGCCAGCGTACAATGTTAGAGGTCAACCTTCAGTTGGGGATATCCCATTTAGACTGCAAGCCAAAACATGGGCCCACTTTCTGATGCATATTCTACATCCATAGACAAAGAGAAAAAAGACTTTTCCCTAGAAAAGAAGCAAAAAGACGTGTTCTATGCTACAGTAGCGGAGAAAAATAGCTAAGTGCTTGGCAATGCAAAAAGTGCTGTCGCCCTTCATTTGGAGAACTATTTTAAGATCTATCGCATCCAACAATCATATTAGACCATTAAAATTAATTATAGTAAATTTTGCATGCATGGTTAGTAGAAAGCCTGTCATTGCCTCATTTGTGCCCTACTGAGATTTAGGGTTTCTATTATAAGGGAATGAGTTGGTCCCAACATACTATGGCTATTTCCTTTCACTTGAACCCATTTTACCCATTCTGAGATGATTCTCAATATAGTGATTAAAGGAATACCAAATAATGGCATGGGGCCAGTAAACTTTAAAGCAGATCCTTTCTTCATTAGGATGTCTGCTTTTTCATTGGCTATTACCACTTTATGCTCTGGCACCCATCCAAGTGTTTACCTTGTTTAGTTTTGCCAGTTTTTTAAAGGTTTTGTAGGCAGTTCCACATTACCTTAGATGTAATTCAGTTACTTGCAATTGTAGATGGTTTTAACACTCAATAAATGCCATGTTTTTCATAATGCATTTTTTAACAGATGAGGTACTTTAATATGAACCTCATACAATGCTTAACACAAAATTTGACAAATCTAAACATTTGTCCTTGTAAGAGGGGCCAGAATACAGCAAGTTTTCATAAAACTCAAACAATCCTCTTTTTATACTGCATGATTGAAACTTGGCACTTAAGTGCTAAAACATGTTAAACTTGCACATATTTTTGCCGGATTATCACACATATGTAACACAAGAAACCAGCGTTACTAAGTAATTGTTGCAGAACAATTGCTGCATGTTCTTTGTGTAATTACATTTCCCGTTCAATCACTGCTAAATTACAGTTTACAGCTATTGTGCACAGCACTTTTGTGAGAAGTCTATATTAAGAGTCAGAAGATTCGGAATATTCTGAAGCAGTTCAAGAGGTGAAAAGCGCGCGCGCGCACACGCACACACACACTCTCTCTCTCCCCATCTCTCTCTCTCACATACAATTTTGCATTCAGTACTTTGTTATTTTATAGTTTATGACAGTGGGGCATCAGAAGATGAGGAAGGAGAAGCATTATTTAGAGAATTTATAGCAGTAGCTGAAGTGGTGAGTAATTGTGATGTTATGGTTTTGGACTAGTTTCTATTCCTCCTACTCCTACTACTTGTTATTATGATTGTTGTTATTATTGTGTTTTGTAGGTCTACACTATAGTAGCCATATTATTCATTTATTACATATTCTAATGATGAACAAGCTCAGAGGGACACTGTCAATCCTAATGTGAAAACCAGAGTTCTGGCGGCAGAATCTATGGAAGTTAATGGTCTTGAGTCAGTTAATGAACCCAATAATGATTCTAGTTATCTGGATGAGAAGGGTGATGATCTTATAACCTTCTGAGAGTTCTTCTGATTAACATAGGTATTATATTTTGGAATATAATTAACATTAATGTATTACACATACACAGACACAGCTGACACAGTAATGAGCAGACACAGAGGCATTATTACTGTAAACATGGTTCAGGTTGCAGAATCTATGGAAATGGATGATACTAATTTAGGCAAAGAGCCTGTGCTAGATGATCTGTGTGAAAGGAGTGAGTCATAGAACCTAGGGAACTGTCTTTTTATTAAACCATATTTATTCCTATATTTAGGAATAGGCCTATTTAAACTACAATTTGTTATCAATTTATTACAGATTCCAACTGTGATGAACAAACAGGAAGGGATGTCAATGAAAATTTCAAAGAGCAGGTTGCAGAATCTAAAGAAACTAATGGTAAAATCAGTGAAGACCCCGTTACAAGGAAAAGAAAGAAGAGAGTTATTGTGGAAGAATGGAAAAGAAACAAAAGAAGACTTAACAGACAGTCAGGGAAAGCATACACATCTACCTCAAATCAAGATGTTGCAGCTCGAAGGGTGCGTGAAAAAGATTGTTCAAGGTATATTCGAAAATGTAACGATAATTTCAGTAACGATGATAGACAAAATGTCCATCAAGCTTTCTGGGATCTTGGTTCTACGAACTTCAAAGACAATATTTGAGTTCATTAGTTGATGAATATGAAAAGGAAAGTATCCGAACTCAATCAGAACATTCTAGAAGAAAAAATAGTAAACATTTTTTCCTAGTCAAAGGATCTGATAAAATTCAGATATGCAAGCAATTTTTCCTCACTACCTTTGACATATCGGAAACATTTGTGAGGACAACCACCAAGAAAAGAGGTGAGCACAACGTAATAGAGAAGGAGAAAAGAAAGACGGATGAAAAAGGAGAAGCTGTGAGCTTCTTGAAAAATGTATGGATGGAATACTTAAGGATGAACCATACAAAATATATCTCAAGTATTGTTATGAGGCAGAATTTCATGAGTTGCAGACCATAGAGAGCTGGGCACAGAAGAATTAGCATTACAACCCGCCTATGATGGTCCAATGTTAGTCACCAAAGAGAAAGCCTCCGATCTGAAAGAGTTATGCCAGAAAGGGGTAATTCCACCATCAATTTTATTCCTCACTTCACTCTCATTAAAACAGTGTAATATGAATGTAATTTTGTGTAGTATTTATTTTAACTTTAATAAAGATGTCTTACAACAACAAAGCGTGTGAAGTTTCAATTTAAGATTGCAATAGCCACAAAGTCGCAGCAGAAAATCTTAATTTATTTAGGATCAGAGAGACGTAACTACAGTGCATTTTATTAAAATATTAAATATCTACTTAATAATTGCTTATGATAAATTAAACCGTACTAATCATTGGGCAAATGAACTAGATTAACAAATTTCATAACAAAGTTTGTGTTCAGCAACGCTAATATACATATATCATCATCACAAACTTAAAAACTTAAATATCTCAAAACATACATTCATGTAGTTACGTCAGTCTGATCCTAAGGTAGCGACTTCATCTATCTACTATGTGAGTATTAGAAAAAGTAAACATGAGCGTTTACTTTTGATGCATTTAAAAGCACATCCACTGATAGCTCATGAGTGTGTGCGTCAGTAAAGAAATGTGTGTTACATTCATATAACTTTCTCAACCCTTACCGTTCATTAGTGTGTATACAACTATTCTTACAAAAGTTAATTTCTTGTCTACTTCATTTTAATCGAGATAAACCTCTGCAGAAATACCTATATTACACATTTCGTTACAGTACAAAGGGAATACGTGTTTAAGAACTGGATGCTATACATTGGCCTTAAAATTTCATACTCTTTCTATAATATCCTTAGAAACAACTGAAAATCAACAGGACTTCAAAAGAAAGACAGAGTGCTAAACAAATTGAACCATTAATAACAGATATCTCAGAAATATCTGAGACCACAAAAAGTTATTTGAAATGAATTATGTGTTTTAAAGTGATCTACACTTTCTGCATAGTATGTTTTCATCTATTACTTAACGTCTACCAGTTACACAAGATTATACAAAATTCCTTCCGAATGAAGAGGACTCCACAGGTTATTCCCAGAAAATTGGAATATGCATTTTATTTGTCAGTAAATATCTTTAATATATGGTATTTTAATCAAAATCGTCAGAGCCATTTTTTATAAAACCAAACATTTCGAAAAATGTTCCATGTAAAGGGTAGTTTGGGACAGGGGGATTTTCTTGAAGATCTTCGTGTTGCATCTTTGGAAGATGCTGAACCTAAATACCAAGTTTGGTATTTATCCAACTTCATTTTTGAGCCATCTCTCTCTCTCCCTCCCTCTCTCTCCCCCTACCTCTCTCTCTCCCCCTTCCCCTCTGTCCCTCCCCTACCTCTCTCTCTCCCTCCCACCCACCCTTAATAGACTTAATAGCTCACTGGTATTTAAAGACTTGAATATTTATTTTTAGCATTTGCTTCTAAAAAACTTAAGAACACAATTATTATATGTAAAATTGGATATGTTAAGTTTTGTAAACATTTGAAAATTTTAACATTTATTATTTTAAATGAAGGAAGTTAGCGATGAACTCAAATTATTCACTGATCAATTCTTATCTATAAGCATAAACAGTACTAATATTTTTGTAATTTTTTGAATGAACGATATTGGGTGCATCTAAAAAGCACTTGTCCTGTCTGCTTTAAGCAGCTTGACTTCAGAGAGAACCTATATGCTGGTATTTTTACAGTCCCTTAAATTGAGTTTTATTTATGGACTTCTTTAACTGCTGTGGTCCTTAGCGCCCCATTCTATATTGGGCATGAAACACCGGTAATTTTGCTCAGAGGCCTCTTTATCAGGCTTGGGGTTCTTTTAGGTGCTGTAAATCTATGACATGGGACCACTGGCTTTACTTCCCTTCTGAAGGAAGCCATGCTAAGGATTTTTACCCCGAAAAAATCCATCGCCCTCCGCCAGGTTTAAACCCACGACCTTGGGAACTGGAGGCTAGCACGGTAACCACTACACCATGGAGGATGACTTTACAGTCCCAAAAAAGATTCTCTCTAATGCAGGTTTCAATTGCATAGGTATGAATCCATGCCACAGCATCATATTTTTCAAGACTGACAACTTTCCATCTTAATGAATGTGTTTCGTGGTACTCCTTAATTATTCCCTTTTGTTTCCTTCAATTTACTTTTATGTTCTTTAACTGAATACATCATAATGAACAGTGCATGAACGAAACATGTGAAATGATGCCCATATGACCCAGGGGTGAAATGAGATTAATGATTACAATTACTCTGTTCTTAGAATAATGGCAAACCCTGAAAAAATTCTATTCAGATAACTCACCTCAAATGAGAGTTTAAATTGAGATCTCCAGGATACAAGGCATGCATGCTAACCCCACATAATACAGTGACAAATGGTATTGTATTGCGGAAAGAAATGTAATATATTACACTCACATGATTTTCTTTTCTGCTACCATGATGCAGGGCCATATTTAGAGGGGGGGTTTCTAGGGTTCACACCCCCCCCTGAAACTTCTGACAGTTTTGTTTATTTAAATTCATAGCAAACCAATATGGGAAAATGTCATTAGATAACAGTAGGTCTATTGCTAGCAGCACATTTACAAGAAAAAGGGAAACTTAATATTGTCGCTTTACATAGGTAAGGTGACCATACATTCCAGTTTTCGAAGCAGTCTCCATGTTTTGTGCTGTAAGGTGGAATATCCTCATTCTGGTGAGTTTTTCTTGTCTATATAAGGTCTCCAAGCAATTTTCCTATCCATGTAACATCTATATACTACGGAGTAGGTACATGGTAACTGTGTGGGTTACTGTTAAGTTTAGACCTACTTGTGGAAAACCCTCCCCGAAATTTTTTTCTGGGTACGGGCATGCCATGATGCAGTTTTTATGAATAAGTGTTAGAATTTTATTTGATACTGTTCATAATTATAAATGCCATTGAATTAATTGTTGTACTATTGATGTTCTCTTAGGGCCTTTCTTGTATTTCTCCCAGGCTGTGGCAAAAATTCATTGTTGTAGTCAATTGCCTGTTCAATTTAGCGAAAGAAGCAGTACTAAATTAAAGAACGACAATACTGCAAAACAAAATGACTTAAAGGCTAGCAGGTTGTGCGAGTTGTTGTTTAGAGCAGCCGAGGAGCAAAACACCATGAAAGCAGGAAACCTTTGTGTGAGCTGCTGCTTGGAGCAGCCAAGGAGCAAAACACTATGTAGGCAGGAAACTTTTTATTTAAAGCCCTGTGCTTATGGAGTGCTCTAAAGAAGAAAGCTCAAAAACAAATCCTCACACTGGAAGAACTATAGGCAGGGGCATAGCAAGATGGGAGGATGAGGGGGACAAATCCTCTTCCAAAATCAAATTAAAGTTTGTCTGTTTTTTTTAAGTCACTCAGTCCCTACTCTTGATAACCATCAAGAGCACAATAGAATGAGCTATGTATTTGACCTTGACATTAATATTAGTCTGTAAAAATCCAATATTACTGAAT
Source organism: Deroplatys truncata (assembly GCA_030765065.1). Lineage (NCBI taxonomy): Eukaryota > Metazoa > Arthropoda > Insecta > Mantodea > Mantidae > Deroplatys > Deroplatys truncata. Next base: position 94,321,482 of record CM060979.1, read on the forward strand.
CTTATACTTATCAATGGATGTGTTATGCATATGATACATCATGTTGAAGCGTTACAAAGTTGTGATTGAGAAAGCTTGAGCTCTTGGGATAGCTTTTTTCTGATTCTGACATTATAGCAAGCTAAGAAATCATGGGCTATGCTGATATATCGTCATCACAGTTACAAGTAAATACACAGGAACAGTCAGCAGCCAGCCCTGAATACTATGGCAAAATGGGCTGTGAATGAGGACTTAACTATTATTCCCCATTTAAATTTATAGCCATAGTACCATTTACCAGAAGAAGAGACATAAAGGATTAGGACTCCATACCTTCAAGGTAAATAACTTGAAATGTTTGAGGAAGTCAAATACTTGGGCAACACTTTTTACTCCAAGATGGACTGGAATCAACATTTGAAGAAAAAAAAAGTGCAAAAACAACCTTTGAAGCAGTTAGACACATGCATGGGAAAAGACAGAGACTAAGACCTACTGTAATCCATTGGATATATACCAGGATAATCATACCATCAATAACCTAAGAAACACTGATTTGGTGGCCTAAGGTCCTTCAAAAAGGCTCTAAAAGTCAGCTAAATAAAGTTCAAAGAACAGCATGTATGGCTGTTACAGGAGTTATAAAAACAAGTCCTACTACAGCAATGGAGACACCCTTTAACCTGACTCCATTCCATTTAGTCGTAATGAAGGCAAGAGCGAAGAGCGGCAAACCATAGATTTCAATGCACCAAGCAACTGAGAATTCCTAAAATAGACTCAGGTTTGCTAAGAATTAAGGAAATATGTAGGATATGCATCTTTAGAACTGCCGCTTTACTATATAATTCCAAATAAACACTTTATAAAGAACTTTAGGGATTATTGAACTGAACGTTGGGTGAATAAAATTCTGGAAACTCCTGAGAAAATTTTGATGTGGTTTACAGACAGTTCGAAGGATGGATCAGGAATAGAATCTGGAGTATATGGCATAAGACCAAGGTGCAAAAAGTATTTTTCCCTCGGGTGAATACACTACTGTTTTTGGAACACAAATTTATACTATTAATCAATGCATACATGAAAACATAAGGAGAGCTTACACTGGTAAACAGATCCTTATCTTCTCAGATAACCAGGCTACACTTAAGGCTCTAAGTAGTCATAAGATAACATCAGGACTGGTTTTAAATTGCCAAACATGCTCACAAACTTAGGAGAACAGAATGAAGTTCAACTCATCTGGATGCCGGATCATAGAGGAAATGAATAAGCTGATGAACTTTCAAGACAAGAAGAAGCTTCACAATTTATTGGGCCAGAGCCGACTCCAGGAACATCTCGATGTTTAGTAAGAGAGGCTATTAAGAACTAATCCAAAAGTAGAGCATCATAAAACTTGGCTAATCCCAGGAAACAAACATGGTAAACTATTGGAAAACCATGTAAGAAAAGAGCTGAAAACCTACTTAAATGTAACAGATTTCAGCTGAGAGCAATTATTGCATTTCTCCTCACACGACATGCTATGAAAAAGCATCTTAACATGATGGGAGTGTTTCAGGGCAACTTAGACTGTGCAAGAAAGAAACTGAAACAGCCCAGCACATTATATGCTCCTGTGAGACCTTGGCTCACAGTTATACTTCTTTTGGGAAAATGTTTTTAGAACCAGAAGAATTTGAGAGCATATTTATTATGAGATTGTATTTCTTTGTGAAGGGTGCAGGCATAATGAATTGGCTTTAAAACAATACAGGTAGCGCAATAAGCCCAAGGCTGAAGTGCATCTGGAACAATGATGGAAATCTGTATTGAACAAGACAGGACAAGCTAAGAAAATTGCAGCGCTCACTTTCAGAGTTGATTTTTTACAAGTTAGCAGCCAAAGTCGGATCTATAGTGGATATTACAGATGTGTGTAAACATGGTCAACTGAAGTGTGCCTGTGGGAACACATTTTTCACAAGTGCACAAGTAATGCAACAAATAACAAGAACAAATGACACACAGTTAAGCAGCAAAAATAAAACAATAACCACAAGGTAAAGCAAGTACTTAACGCAGAGAATCGATGCAATCAACAAATAACAACAGGATAATGATTGGTAATGCTGGACGCACAGCCATGATTACTGTAGCTACAGGCTTCCCACACTCACTCACTTCTCTGAGTGCAATATTAATGTCAAACCTTAACTCTCAAAATTGTACTAATGTAATATCTAGTTTATAACTTAAAGTGAGCTAGCCATTTAAGCACTGCCAGGGCCAATTTTAGAGGTAGTTGTAATGTATTAGTACAGTAAAACCCCGTCTTAAACAAAACAGGAGGGAAGGGAAATAAAATAGTAAAAAAGAATGGAAAAAACACGAATTGCTCATATTCCTGCTGGCAATGTTGCCCCAACCCTAAATTCCAATATAGGTAATTTGCATTGTATGCAGTTAATCCTTACCCCTTACTCCATATTCCAAAAAATACTGTACTGATACAACAAGTGTTAATGGCTTGCACACGCATTCAATGCAAAGGCCCACTGTTATTTTACTGCTGGTGTTGGTGACATTTATTATGCTTTAAAATGTCAACAAAAAGGATGCTGTAATAAGCATTGAACAGAAACTTGAAGCCAACAGCAACAGTAAAACAAACGAAGGTTTCAAAACATTAGAAGTAAAAACGACTACAAATTCATACTCAAATCTTAAAGGGAAATATTGAATTACAGCACTATCAATAATACAAAACTGTTTGGTTCTAGGTTGCCTTGCATTTTTAAAATAGAGCAGTAAATCAACACCAACAGATATAATTCTTATCAAACAGTGCTGTGATAAGCTACTCACAAGTGTTGTAAGAAGAAGGTTTAGAAAAAGATTACTGATTTTATGAAACAGTCTGTAAATACTTTACTACTGTATACAGTAGTACTTTTTTATTAAACATTATTACATGCATTTGGAATACAATTATTTTCTTCCTTTTAGTGCTTAAAATCATTACCATTGATTATCAAAAAAAAAAAAAAAAAAAAAAAACTCTGCCTTTAGTTCGGTTAAACAGGGTTCTACTGCACTTCAATAAATGCTGACTGAACACAATAACTTACAAAGTGGTTTTAATATTATGTTCAGTTTGTAATTTTGTGTATGTATATGGGTTCTACAAATCAGTTCTTATTGCTTATACTTGATCATTCATCCTGATTATACCTCCCCTCCAAAAAATTCTACCTACACTGTATTCCCTCTTAGGTTGATCCACACCAAAACAAGCACACGTGGTTGGTGCACCGCGGTACAACACGGTAGCAGTGCACACAGGAAAGTAGTCCTATGCTAATTATCTAAATTTTAGAATGAATTTATCCTTAAATTGTATGATATTCTATACAAATACCTAAGAGTTTAATTAACGCTGATTTATATTGTTAAACCGAGCTACAACTCCCAATATGCTACTCGTATAAGTCACCAGATGTGTCGCAGACTATAACTAAAAGCTACAAATGAAATACAAGATGTTTCTGTGTCTGAGATTAATTGTAGCAACCAAAATTGTTTACCCAGTACAATGTCTGTTTAGCAAACACAGGATGACTATTCTAGAATCTTCTAAGAAGTAAGATTTTGGACACTGCAGCTGCAACATGCCTATTAGCAGTTGTGAAAGTCTGCAAAGGCTGTCAATATTAATACATGCATGCAAAGACTTCAGTCCAAAATTCAATTGGAATTTTTACTTCTGCTTCCACATATTAGGAGACCTTGTTTATTCCATGGACTGACAACATGCAGCTAAAATGCTGTAAACTGGAGGTAAATGGTTGATACAGGTGATGAAAATTACAATGTTTCCCCTATTATGTCTACAAACAGCCATTAGCACAAAAGGGTTACTTATCCATCTCTCTATGCCAATCAGCTAATGTGTTTACAGCTTTTATACTTCCTGCCTTAATTTCAACATATCACAAAATGTTGAAATAGGTATAAGTTACTGATCACATTTCTTCATCACTGTCAAATTCAGTTATTTATTTGGAATGCAGTTTGTAATCTTTAAGATCTAAAATGTGGTGAGGAAGTCTCTACTTCAGGTTCTGGTAACAACTTCTGTTCAAGGTGATTTTAATGTGTACCAAATATTCTTAGAAACTATGATAAAACTACATTTTCAGAGGCAAATAATTTTACGGGAATTAACATAAAAATAAACATGTGAATGTTATAAAGTTTTAAAAGTTATTTCCACTATCTTTCCTCTCACTTCCTTTGCACTTGTCACCCAATAAATATCCTACTTTATTTCTGTAACTCATCCACTGTAAACAGCATTTACTGCAATACAATAGGCCCCACTGCATAAGCCCACGCAATCTTCCAAATAGCTGCACCATTATAACCTAAGCTGATTGGACAGTGATTACTGGTCTTTTTAGAGTTTGATGGTAAATGTTCACATTACATAAAGAATTTTTACGCAAGATGAATAACAGAAAGTAAACATGTAATATTTTTCCAAATTTGCCACAATTTTCATTGAGAAAATACATAAATTGAAAGTATCTAATTATCACCAGAAAAATACACATGATTCATACTGTGAAAACAAATGTACAGCAATAACAGCAAATGACAAAATGTTTCAAAATATTAATTGTGCAACTTGCAAAGTGATTTTCTTTGAAGGCCTTAATCTTAATGTAGAAAATGTGTTGGTGTCAAACACAAAGACTCTTCTGAAACTTCGCTTCCTACAATGGCAGTGAAAATACTGGAGGAAATTTAATTTTGGCTGTAAGAAAACTCAAAGGAAAGAAAAGGATTGGTTCTCAGGTGTGTCAGCAAATGCTCAAAAGCTGGTTTCTTCATGGAGAAAACAAAATTTAAGGCAAGTGTGTGAATTAAATGCAATTACCTGTGATTTCAAACTAATAATTAGGTACATGTCAGCTGCAATTCTTTTTCATTAATAAGTATAGTGCATGTGCAGAATAAAAATCACTGCTTTTATTCTTGTGCACAAAAACCATTTGCCACAAAAGCCCAATTTTTATCATTACAATTGCAACGAGCAAACTCCTTCAATGACATGTTTCCGAGTGAAACACACTCATTCAAATAACAATACATCAACATAAACTAGTGCCATCTTAGTCCTGAGGATTAATTATATACATTTCATGTAACAGAATTGTCTTACAGCTTGTACCTCAATACCATACATGCTGCAAAAATAAAACTAATATGATGTTTGTGATACCTCTTGTGTGGCATTTTATTCCTTCTTTATTTAACTTTTACATATATTTAATAGCTGTCTTAGCGAAATACATTTCATGCATTAAAATAATAAACAGCCTCTAAACCATTTCATTTCAGTAAAACTTTACTGATTAGTTTTGTTATGGTTTTGTTAAGTACGCTTACACAGGTCACAAATACAACTTTGAAAGTATCTAGATTCATCTGACTTGCATGTGTAATTATGAGGCAAATTCCTCACCTACAAAGAACCAGAAGGAAGAACATTTTATTCTCTTACCTTGCCACTTGATGCACAAAATTCGTTATCACAGTTAGAATTGCCACAGCCATCAGTGAGCTGGTAGAAATAACGTTCAATCAGTTTCTTGGCTGCTGCTCGTTTCATTGTATCACTTTCTGCACCCAAACTATTGGAGGTTGTAGGAGACAACTCAGGAGATGCAGCTACAGCAGTTGAAGCACTGTACAAAACATTGAAAACAGTTTTGACGTTTAATTTACCCAATAGATCATCAGGAACACACAACAAAAGACACAACAATCGCCAAGGCCTTTAAGTCTAACGTCACATCTACGCAACTAATCCTAACAGCTGCATTTGAAACTGGCGATTTTACAATCAAAGCAGTAACTGCGAGAAAAGACTGATCCTCGAGATTTAAACAATATCTCTGTACCAACTGAGTTAGTAAGATGTTTTATATTAATACCTAGAGGCTTCACCGTCGCCTATTTCGGAATTCTTATCCTTTGAGCTCATAGAATATTGATACTTAACCAACACTACAATAACTTTAGTTACACACTAGAAAATTCTATTTCAAGTTCTTCTATCTGCGTACTTCTCATCAGTGCTATACTAATATTAATTTTGTTACAGATCTGCGAAATTAAGTTGATCGATAAGTTTGGCCAGGTAACTGGAACAAACTTCACGCCATGTTAAACTTCACAAGTCTTTAATAAACTCTGCCCATACTTTAAACTGAAGAAAACCTACATTGACAAGATACCAGATATACATTCAGGATAAAAACTTACATTAAAGATTGACGAGAGAAGAAATAATTCTTTGGTTTTGGTTGCTAAATATTAAGCATTTCGTTGCACATTTAGCAAAAAGATATATTTTATGCTCATGTTGGCTAAACATTTTAGGTGTGCACAACCTAACAGTGAAATACATTCAGAACAAAGGTAAAGGTATTCTAAACATGCTGATAAATCTAACATATAACAGAGTTTCCTTCAGATACTTGCAGATCAATAACATTGTCCGCAAGTACTATCACGTTGCTACAAACTTACACATACGTAACATGTTTCACACAAATAAGTTGGTATAAAAAAATTGACAATCGGCCTGCACAAATACGCAGTTGTGACTGTCATGCAGAGCGACCAGTTCAAAAGCATTCATTTAAAGAATGAAACTGAAGTGATTCGCGGATCGCTCGAGAGGAGCTGATAATACAATGAATGCAAAAAGTGTTCGTACACTTGTAATGTATACGTTAATTTTGCGTTGTATTCACCAACAGGGGAAAATATAGCGTCTAAGTAACATAATTATGCACAAAATATTTATGTTGAACTGCAAATTATATAAATATCTTTGGGAGCTCAATAAATGAAGTATAATATGTATAAATAACAAATAAACCCAGATAGTGTATGCAGGCAAAGCAAAATAAGGATCGTACTGCGGAGACTGAGGGTGGATTTGCCGCCCTTCAGTTGTTGCCTGTCCTTGTGCAGTAGTAACACGACACTGTGTAGAGTCAAAGTGAGGAGCAAGCGGAGGGAAACGTGTAGAAACAAGAAAAATAATGATTATATTGCACAATCAGTGCAAGTCATTGAGGCAGATATCAGAAATTGTTGGTACACCTCATCCAACTGTGCAGTCAGTAATTAACAGGTTTTGTGTCTTTAAGATAGTGCAAAATAAGCCAAGAACGGAAAGGTCTACAACTTTGAGCCAGAAAGATAAATGAACAATTCGCAGGGAATTAAAAAAAAGAGACCCAAAATTTAGTGCAATGAGGCTGGCAACAGATTTGGAAAGACGCGACCTAAAAGTATCAGCCAGCACAGTTCATAACGTTTTTAAAGAAGGTTATCATTAAAGACGAGAATTCCATGCACTATAAAATCCCAAAATATGCATGCATTCATACACTATCAAGCTACAATATATGCACGACCAAATGGAAAATACATTAGAATATTCACAATCATTTTTGTTCCCAATTCATTAATTAACTTCCCTTTTTGCACAGTTAACAACTGCCAACATTTCTGTGAGGTCCCTGCGCTTATCAGTCTCCCCCCTCCTCCAGAAAGTGTGTCGAAATAATTCTAAAACGTTCAAGAACCTTGTGGATAGATTCCACTGACTATATAAGCGAGCGTTCTCGCTGGAGTCAGTCAGTGAGAGAGTTCGAGTTGAACGAGTAAGCGAGTTACTTGAGTTGCGTCAGTGAGCGAGCGACTTAGCTAGTGCGTCTCCGGTGCGACCATGGTGGAATCATAGTAAAGGTGTGGGACAAGCGATGCTTGTTTTCGTTCGTATGCGCAGTGACGTCACCTTGACTAGAACGTGAGGAAGAAGGCTACGAATTAACTGATGACGAGGCGAGGACAATAATAATAATAATAATAATAATAATAATAATAATAATAATAATAATAATAATAATAATAATAATAATAATAATACAGTTGTAATGCGAAAGACATTATAAGACAAATAAATGCTTTATTTATCTAATTTTTAATAGATTAGCTTAGATTGCATTCTGTGAGTTCACTAGCAGCCATAAAGGCTTGTGAACATAGAACATGTCAGGGAAATGTACAAAAATTACATATAAACATGAATATTAAACAGAATATAGAACATTTGAAATAAAATAGAGACATACTATATGCGTGTCAAGGAAATGTAGAACATAGTTACATACATACTTACATAAATATTACATAAAATACAGAACATATAAAATAAAATAAAGACATATTATATACAAAATGAAACAAATCAGGTGTAATTTTGTATAAAATCGAATATCTCCCTACCGTTATAAGGCTAACATTATATTTATAGACAGGAACAGTTATTTTAACTTTCACTAGGCCTTGTTTACCTTAGTTGGTCTCATCATTTTGTTCTATTTGATTTGTAATTCATAGCATTCAGTTCTTAATTTCATTTAAATAGCTTTATTAATTCTAGAGCAAGCGATTGGAAAACTGGCAATTGTCATTAATATTTACCAATACTACTTAGAGAGTCATATATCTATTATCATCAGGATAATTTGCCATTCAGATGATCTTGTACAGAATAATATGCTTTTGAGCATAGGTACTCTTTAAGGACAGTTTTAAAGACATTGAAACTGTCAACGTTTCCCTTAAGATCATTAGGGAGAGCATTAAGTATTTTTATGGTCTCATAATATACACCTTTCTGGAAGCAAGAAAGCTTTGCACTTGGATGATGGATGTTATCCTTTTGTCTAGTGTTTATCTCATGAATTTCCATGTTTGTAAAAAATGTGATTCGGTTACATAATAGAATTTTAAGATTGAAAATATGTACATGCAAGGTAGGGTTAATATCTTCAGTCTTCTAAACAATGTTTGCAAGAGTGTCTGCTATGGGTGCTGGAAATGATTCTTATAACCTTCTTTTGAATGAGGAATATTCGTTTACTTTCTACCGCGTTTCCCCAAAATAATATTCTATATTCAATTATAGAGTTAAAATATGCATAGTATACTAATTTAAGCGTATCTATAGAACTGACATTTACCAGTGCTCGGATAGCATAACAGGCAGAACTGAGTTTGGGTAAGATATACGTAATGTGAACGTTCAATCTAAATGTCTGTCTACTTGGAGACCCAGAAATTTAATGTTGTCTATTTGTTCTAGTAACATGTAATTAATCCCAATTTCTATTGGAGTGTGTGGCGATCGATGGGTTATAAATTTAACAACTTTTGGTTTGTCTAGATTTACAGATAAGTTGTTAGCTTTAAACCAGTGTGACATACAGTTCAAAACATAATTAAATTTAATTATACACTCATTCAAGCTTTTACTAGTAACCAGAACGCTCGTGTCATCAGCAAACAGAATGATACTTGCAATATCCTTTATATAAAATGATAGTTCATTTATGTAGATCAAAAATAGTAAAGGTCTTACGACTGAACCTTGGGGCACTCCATGTGTTACTGTTTTCCATTTTGATGTATGTTTTCCAAATCCAATACCATTGACTACTTCAACACTTTGTTTTCTTTCATTTGGATATGATACGAACCAACTTAGAGTCTCATTTTTAGTCCATAGAATTTAAATTCTGCTATCAGAATATCATGATTAACACAGTCAAATGCCTTTGCTAAGTCACAGAAAATCCCACCTACATGCATTTTTTTCTTTAATGCAGTTAAAGAACAAACGGAAAGTACACGAAGCATAGATAATAATGTATAGCTTATATGTACAAATAAATTACTAGCTTTGTATTGTAAGCTGCAGCAGGAGTACTCTATTACTCTAAGACGCTTGTACATATTTATTCATGCTAAACATGTTTATAGATAACAGCTATATAATTGCAATAAACAAGAATATTTATGAATTAAAATAACACTGCAAATAATCTGGATACAGTACAATTAATTGCATTTTGGTTACAATAGTAATAAACAATATTTTCCTTTATAGAGCACAAGATAAATAGTAACGTTACATATGAAGTAACTACCAGCCCATGTGCTTCCTCCTTCCAGACTGCCCTTAAGGATACTCATTGATGAAAACAAGGCTAAAAATGCTGAACATGGATTTTGTGTTGTTAAATACAACATACCTTTTAATTTAGTTCTCTGCAGCTTTTATAGTCATGTGGTCGTTTAAACTATCGGAGATGTACATTTAAATGTCTCTAAAGCCTAAAAAATTATGGTCAAAATGGTGCGTACATTAAAGTGAACAAACTATTTAAACAAGCCGCAAGAATTTTCAGATGACTAACCTAGGTGCAGAGGAACAGACGACGAAGTAGTGCCTGCACATATAACAGAAGAGCCAAGAAACTACGAACCGGCTGCGCGGTGTTTTTCCACTGGGCGTGTGGAAAAATGATAACGCACTGCTGCTATAAACAAGGTCACGCTGTTGACGTGGTTTTGCTCTGCCGTGTGAAGTTCAGTATTGAGTTGACGGTGATGTGACACAGTTCAGTTATTACGAGTTATTTATTATTTTGTCCTGTATTTGGACACAAAGTATATTATGGCTCAGTATGTTTTCTACTGCATTTATGTTTCGTATGTGTTAACCAGTCAGCTCGCCAAGTGAAAGTACGATTTGCAGAAAGATTTCCAGGTGTAGAAGTTCCAGGCCGTACAACAATCCATGAACTTTACAATAAATTTCAGGCCACAGGAAGTGTTCAGGCTAAGAAATCTAAAATACGGAGTACGTTCTTACCGAAGGAACATTAGACGACATCGGTCATCGTTTGAAGAATTCCTCCAAAATTCACTTAGGCGTCTTTCACAACAGGCAAACATTTCTTATGGCTCTGCGCAAAGTGCTACCAAATTGCTGAAGAAACCATATAAAATAACTGTGGCACATTCTGTTCAACCAGGTGATCCCGTAATTAGGCGCACATTTTGTGAGTGGAGTCTCAATAGTGTACACAGTGCCGAAATAGACCCATATGTAATATTTTTCACGGAAGAGGCTTGGCTTCGCCTTTATAGAGCGCATTTATGTGTGTTCACAAAATAATCGCTATTGGAGCTCTGACAGACCTAATATTGTTCATGAAGTACTCCTTCATGACGAAAAAACTGGTGTATGTTGCGCCACGAGCGGAGAAAGAGTTATAGAGCCAATTTTTTCGAGTTAAAATTTGATGCCCGTACATACGTGAATACAATTTTGCACCCCTTTTTTTAGAGAATTAACAGACAGGGAGCGTGATTTTGCATTTTTTCAACAAGACTCTGCAACAGCTCATTCGGTTGATATTCGATGAGAACAATTGAAAGTGTGTTTGAGGACAGAATTATTAGTAGAGATTTGTGGCCCCCTCGGTCCCCCGACCTAACCCCCTGCGATTTCTATCTCTGGGGTAACTTAAAGCATAAAGTGTACAAGACAGACTCACACACCCTGGAAGAATTAAAACAAAATATCCGCCAGGAAATTGCCAGCATTTCTCAGCGTGAACTACGGTGAGTGATGGATAGTTTCCTAAAGAGTTACCAAAAATGTATGGACAACGACGGTGGTCAGTTTCAACATCTCTTTTCATAAAGTTCGTAAGTAAAGCCTTTAAAAGTGGTTTTAAAAATGTATGGTTTCATCAGCACCTTTCTATGATAGCCGCAGACGGCAACGAACGCAGAGGACGCGGACAGGAAACGCCTCGCAGCCGGTTCGTAGTCTTTTGGCTCTCTCGGGCCAGAAACAGCATTACATATTTAGTGTTATAGTTTTAAATATCGGGTATTTTAAAATAATTCCACATAATGCAGTTAGTTGTGTACATGCGTGACATTTGCTACATTTCCTCATAAATAGCAACATTAAAAATGATAAAAATGTTTGTTAGCAAGCTTAGTTGTGGTGGAAGTATAAAACAATATCAATTGTATAAATGTTTAAAGTAAAAATTGAACACTATATTTAACATTTTCTCCCAATCTAGTAGGATAATTAATTAAACATTCATCTCTATATTTATTCATATAGTTTTAAAGAGTGAAATTATAAAACATTATTTTAAAGAATTAATTGCATTGTGTGGAGCATTTTTTCAAAACAGTAAAACAAATAAAGTCAACGATAAAAATATGACTATTTTCGGAACCAATTTGAACAGATGTATGACACTTGATATGCATTAAAACTCTAAATGCTATATTAAATTTTGAAATGAATCTGACTGAAATGTATTAGAAATTTCACAGATAAGTATCCTTAAGTAATCTCTTTCATTTTGTTTGTGATTTTTCCTTTTGATATATCGGATATTTTTATTGTTTTTATTAAATTCTCTTATTCAAATAAAAGTTTTTGTCCTAATTAATATTTCTAATACCTCCTATGGAATGGTAGAAGTTATTTCCTAATTATCTTTTATTGCTCCATTAAGTAATTCCGCGGTTGTTTTGATTATATGTCTATCATTGGTTGAAAAATATGCTTTCATTACAATAGCAAGCAGAGTTTCGTGAAGGCAAAAGTAAATTGCCTTTTGAAAAGTGCTAATCCAGTATTTTTTGTCAGCTGGCATCAATTTTGTGTATATTCCTAAGCCGGGATACTGGTTAATGTAACACAACTGATAATTGTGTTCAAGTTACAATGTTGTGTAACCCGCGATATGTTTAACTCTCTCGTGAGTTATTCGCTTTTGTGCGGATATTTCACAGTTTCTGGTACGTTTTCTTCTTCATATTCTTGTGCTTATAGCCATCTGGTTTTAGGATTCATTTAAATAATTTCTGCCGTTGCACGAACCTCATTTGTAATGCACATGAGCTTTTTCCCTTGGTTTATATCGCAAGTAGTAAATATTCTTCCTCTTTTTCAGAAAGATCATAAGTATTATTACTTTGACAGAACTCAAATACAAAACTATCCCTGAAATGTAGCCGAAATTTATATGGAAAAACAATGCCTATACCTATTGTTTAGGGATACTATAACATTATTATAATGTTGTAAAGTAATTACGTAATAGTAGGTACAATAAAGGTATACGAGAACAGTTTTTTTTTGCGTTTATATGGGAAAGGATAGGGAAAACGATGATAGATGCGGGGGTTCACGGTGGAAAATGCGTTTATATTGGAGAGATAGGGATTACGAGGGCTCATGCTAGGTTAGACAGGGGCTGAGGTAGGGGAATGCGCTTTATATGAAAGAGAGGGAATACGTGGAGAGGCGCTAGGCTAGACAGATGCTGAAGGAGGGGGAATATAGGTTTATACTGGAGAGATAGGGAATACGAGAGAAGCTGCTAAGATAGACGAATGTTAAAAGTGGAATGCGTTTATACAGGAGAAATAGGGAATACGAGGAAAAAAGCTAGGCTAATCAGAGGTCGAGTAGAGTATACGTTATACGGGAGAAGTAGGGAAACGATGATAGGTGTTAGGGAACATGGTTAAAGAAATTGTAATACAAAGAACCGCTTTATTCAAGAACTTTAACAACAAAAAGACTCAAGTATAGACCATTTGTAAGGTATTCGAGGAGACGTCTTTAGTGGAAAAACCACCTAAGTCAGTAGTATAGAAATTATGGTTCACAGCCACTTAATATGCAGGAATGTATATTCATATGCAAATGAGGTCCCCCACTCCCTCTCCCCCATCCCCTTCCCCAGCTCCATGGTACTTTCTGTTGCAGCTGAGGGTCATAAATCTTGTTGAATATAATGGAAGCTCGACATGTAAGCAATTAAGGCTGTCAATCAACTGTCAAAACGAACAAAGGAATAATAAATTACGTTTCTGTAACAAAGGCGGAGACGTTATTCTACCCATTCCATACCCGGCCATGTGCTTTTCTGCACTGCAGCAACTTATCCCAAACCTCGCATTGTTTAACGACCAACTGCAAAAGGCTATCCATCACTGTCAAAATGAACAATGGAGTATGCTGGACAAAGGATCAGACACTATTGTCCCAGCTCTATTGAATACTTTTAGGAAAGCCACCTGCGAGCTCGCAGTCGCATTGTTCGACGACCCGTGCAAGAGAACAATAGAAAGGCTTGTCCCGAGCTAACAAAGGAACAGATTCTATTGTATCCCTTTCTATTGTCCAGAGCAAGGCTTCTTTAGAAAGACCACCCGTGTAGCACCCCGCTTCCACAGCCGTATAACAAAAGAACAAAGCTTGCCCTTCACCTGTCAAAATGAACAACGACCGTGATAAATTATGTTTTTAACAAAAGAGAGCCTGGAGACTGCTAACAAAGGAACAGATTCTATTGTATCCCTTTCCATTGTCCGACCACGTGCATGTTTTAACAAAAGAAACTGAGGGAGGCTTTATACTTGCCCTGTCTTTGTTTGTCTATGTGAAAGACAGAGAGGTCAGTTTACCTGCTAGACCGTAAACAATTCCACCAATGCTCTAGTCCGCCTTCATGGCGTTGGCTTTGCCCTGAGGCCAGTTCTCTCTGAATGTCTTCACGAAGTCCCACAAATATACCCGTAAACATAGTTAAGCTCTCTGTTTATGTAGCTGACTCTTTTCAAGCACTGATGTTAAAAAGCGCGCTTAATATATTTCATTACATACATTAAACCTCCGTGTATACTTGGATATCCATAGATCGGTGTTCGATTCTTTATGCAATCAAAAAGTTTAATGTTTTAATTGCTAATGAGAAATTGATGCTTGATAATATTATATCGTTACCCTAATTAATGAAAGGGTGTTCAGAGGCCCCTAGTTCGACTCTCACCATGCGAAACTCTAATGCTTAATAACTATTAAACTATGAGAGTATGCGCGGTCAGATTAAAATGTGTTTAACAAATATAATTTAATTTTTATATATCATTACGCTAATTAATGAAAGGGTGTTCAGAGGGTCCTAGCTCGAATCTTACCCAGCGAAACTCTAATGTGTAATAAACATTAAACTATGAGATTATGGACGGTCAGATTAAAATGCATTTAACAAATATAATTTAATGTTATATATCATTACGTTGTTTTAATCCGCGGTATTCTTAGGTGCCCAGAGGTCCTAGTTTGAATCTTACACAGGGAAACGCTATAATAAATATTAAACTAGGTGAGCATGCACGGACATATTAAAATGTATTTAACAAATATAATTATTTGTATATTCCAATGCCTAGACACAACTCTTTATTTTCTTTCTTCTTCTCTCTTTTTCTTACTTTTTCCCTCTATCTATCTATCTATCTATCTATCTATCTATCTATCTATCTATCTATCTATCTATCTATCTATCTATCTATCTATCTATCTATCTATCTATCTATCTATCTATCTATCTATCTATCTATCTACCTATCTATCTATCTATCTATCTATCTATCTATCTATCTATCTATCTCTTTCTTTCTCAACTTGCACACATCAAAGGGTTCACATATACACGAGCACACGCACATACATCAACACATACACCAGTGCACGCACACACGCACATGCATATACACACTCACATACGCACACACACATACATATACCTGTTCACTTACACACCCCCACACCCGCGCACACACATACACACTCATGCACATACACACTCATGCACACACACACTCACACGCATGTACATACACACTCACGCACACGCACACACCCTGAATGAAAAGAGATAAAACGATACAATAAAAAGCTAATTTTAACCTTGGGATGCGACGCGCCATTTACGAATTGTTCGAAACTGGCCGGGATGCATGGGTTCGAATCCTAGGATTGATTACAAATTCATCTTCTAGTAACTCCAATACTAATTAAGATAAAGACGCCAAATAAACTTTATTACTTTCACGTCAACAGGCAGTTTCTTGTGAATGTATACTAGGGTACCAGGCGTCATGGGTTAGATCCTTAATTCTTAAATCTCAATTATCTCAGAAACTGGCAGAGATAGAGGTGTAAACCAAAGCATGATTGATAGCTCCTATGATGGACAATTAATACAGTATATAATTTTCAATCAGTCGTCCTAAGTCCGAATCCCGATCTTTCAATGACTTCCTTAATTTTCCTCCGTACTCTAGAATATATCACTTAGATTGATGCTGTAACTGCATACAGGCCTTTTAAACATGTCAAAACAATATTATAAATACTTTTGTTTCTGGTGCTCAGAGTTCGAATACTGGTTAAATGAAATTTATTTATAAATTTAATAACTCCGGAAATAATTAAGATAAAGACACCAAATAAACCTTATTACGTTTATCTCATTAGGTGATTTCTTGTGAATGTATATTAGAGTACCAGGCGTCACGGGTTCGATCGTTAATTTTAAAATCTCTATTATCTCAGAAACTAGCAGGGATAGAGGTGCAGACCAAAGCATGATTGTTAGTTCCTATGACGAACAATTAATACAGCATATAATTGACAGTTAGTAGTCCTTAGTGCGAATCCTGATCTTTCAATGACTTCCTTAATTTTCCTCTCTACTCTAGAATATATCGCTTAAGTTAATGCCATAACTGCATACAGCTTTGTGTAAAGACATTATGGATGTACTCTGAGAGAGAGAGAGAGAGAGAGAGAGAGAGAGAGAGAACGGGCGTGAGGAAGTGAAACAAGTAGGGATAGAAGTGCTGAGAGCTTCTGCGCATGCGCAACAGGTGACAATTCCATTGGTGTAATAATCGCGTGATGTGTGTACATATCACCCCACCATTATGATATGCTGTGATGTGATTCACAGGATTTTCTCTACTCATTCTTCTTCTATTAACATTCTCACCATTTTCTCTGCACATTCTTCTTGTATAAACATTCACATGATTTTCGCTACACATTCTTCTTACATAAACATTCACACGATTTTCTCCGTCCATTCTTTGTTTCTATGCAGGTGCATCCTCTATTTACATTCATACATTTTCTCTACTCATTCTTTCTCTGCAGGTTCACCTGCCATAAACATTCACACGATTTTCTCTATTCATTCTGTTTCCCAACGCATTCATACGATTTTCGCTACACGTTCTTCTTACAGAAACATTCATACGATTACATATAAACATACAAAAGATACATGTTATAGAATTTTATAAAAAATTTACGAAATCACAACATCACATGTTTTGAATTTAGTTATATTTTCGCATTGAAATAACGATCAATATCCGAATGTTTATACAAATCTTTTGTGTTTCATTTTACATGTATCATAACAAACATTGTAATTCTTTTCAGGTTATCTTTACTTGCCCAAAGCAGTTTTCTAAGACTTTCATTGTGCAATGTTTCAGACCGTGCAATAAGTGGAAAAAGAAGATGAACAGCTTTACAGACCTGCAAAGGAGGCTAACGCTATTGGAGTATAGAATAAGCAACATCGACACCTCCAAAAACATGTCGGTAAGAAGCGGGTGCTGAGACATCTACATCACCGAAACACGTTAAGACAGGATTCGCATATAACATTCCAGGGCATACGATGAAAAAACACGGACAATTTTGTATACAAGCCAATGCATAGCTAAGAGTTAGCTCGAGCGAGTCTCCCTATATTCGGTGAAAATAAGAATTGTGAGCAGTAATTTAAATGATTGTGAAAGTACTTTTAAATAGTGATGAAATTTGTACCCTAAAAAGACTTGAACCCTGTATACAATAACAATATCAAAACTGTTTGCTGTGTGGGAATACAAATTATGAAAATAAAGAGTCTTTCACTTAAATAATAAAGAAATTTGCGTAACCTACCATTACAAGTGAAACGTCATATGCTGGAACAAGGAGTTGGATGAGGAAAGTGATGGAAGTGCACGATAAATAATAATAATAAAGAATGAAAGTATGCTTTTACATAATGTTTTAGTTATTAAAAATACATTCCTAAAGAAAAAATAAATCCTTTCAATGATTAGTTTAAAATATAAGCTGCATCACATGAGCAGAGGCTTGCATGTAAATGCTTTATCATAATTATTAAAGAATACAAGGTGGTCTGTACAGAGATGTTTACTCTAGCTTGAATTTCTATTCTGATGTTGACACAGCCATTTACAACTTCCTCTGGTTGATGAGAGCAATCTATAACAAATATAGGAGCAAATTTAAGTAATCTTTTCTCTTCAATAAAGGATAATTCTCTTTTTCATAATAAGAGCTTGAGTACATATCATGCTATGGTGCAAATCTCGAGTTTCCAAAGTCAAAGGATAACATTCACTATTAAGATAAAGTCTCAAATTAGCTAGTTACAATGATCAAAAAGGGAACAATCTTTAGTTGCATTACTCGATCTTAAAGTCAGAGCTCCAAAAATGACAAATCTCGACTTCTCCATTTTTAGATGTGGTGGCGACATTCCAGGTAAATGCTTGCGACACAGCAGGTTGAGTATGCAGATCCATGGTCCTAAATGGGTGAAACAGAGTCTTATCCAGCTTGGCAGTCTTGAGGATCTCAGCATCAGAAAGTCGAATCACAGGCCTTCTCCACTCGATTAGTACAGGTTTAACAGCAGCAGCATTCTCTTCACCCTGAGACGGTATAATACAGTTTTAGAGCCCTTGGATCGAATCAGCACCAGCACCGACTGTCTATTGTGCATAAGTTTGCAGTAGTAGCTGCTCCATTAGATTTAGTAATATTTTCATTGATGTATAGATAACTTCAACTAGGTAAAGTATATAAATGCTCAGCTTGACAAGGGATTCTAAACTCGTTGTTAGCGTCCAGAGCTGAAATATTGTAAAAGCTGTATTGTAAACGCCAACAGTGATTTTGTATAGTTTTGTAAAAACTCACTCACCTTGCATTGTTTCGTGTTGATGTGTGCTGGACGTGTAGATGGCCCGCACCTCTTCTTAAATTAAAAACACCTCGCGTTGCTTTTAAAGTTATTTAAAATTTAAATGTAGAGTTAATAAGTTCACAACAGTTCTAGCATGCGAGGATATCTGTTTATATAGGTATCTAAACCCCTCCAGGCGATGCCAGCACATCATCATGGTGGGGTGATATGTACACACATCACGCGATTATTACACCAACGGAATTGTCACCTGCTGCGCGTGCGCAGAGGCTCTCAGCACTTCTATCCCTACTTGTTTCACTTCCTCTCGCTCGCTCTCTCTCTCTCTCTCTCTCACTCAGAGTACATCCATAATGTCTTTACACAACTGTATGCAGTTATGGATTAACCTAAGCGATATATTCTAGAGTAGAGAGGAAAATTAAGGAAGTCATTGAAAGATCAGGATTCGCACTAAGGACTACTAACTGTCAATTATATGCTGTATTAATTGTTCGTCATAGGAACTAACAATCATGCTTTGGTCTGCACCTCTATCCCTGCTAGTTTCTGAGATAATAGAGATTTTAAAATTAACGATCGAACCCGTGACGCCTGGTACTCTAATATACATTCACAAGAAATCACCTAATGAGATAAACGTAATAAGGTTTATTTGGTGTCTTTATCTTAATTATTTCCGGAGTTATTAAATTTATAAATAAATTTCATTTAACCAGTATTCGAACTCTGAGCACCAGAAACAAAAGTATTTATAATATTGTTTTGACATGTTTAAAAGGCCTGTATGCAGTTACAGCATCAATCTAAGTGATATATTCTAGAGTACGGAGGAAAATTAAGGAAGTCATTGAAAGATCGGGATTCGGACTTAGGACAACTGATTGGAAATTATATACTGTATTAATTGTCCATCATAGGAGCTATCAATCATGCTTTGGTTTACAGCTCTATCTCTACCAGTTTCTGAGATAATTGAGATTTAAAAATTAAGGATCGAATCCATGACGCCTGGTACCCTAGTATACATTCACAAGAAACTACCTGTTGACGTGAAAGTAATAGAGTTTATTTAGCGTCTTTATCTTAATTAGTATTGGAGTTGCTAGAAGATGAATTTGTAATCAATCCTAGGATTCGAACCCATGCATCCCGGCCAGTTTCGAACAATTCGTAAATGGTGCGTCGTATCCCAAGGTTAAAATTAGTTTTTTATTGTATCGTTTTATCTCTTTTCATTTAGGGTGTGTGCGTGTGCGTGAGTGTGTATGTACATGCGTGTGAGTGTGTGTGGGTGTGCGTGCGTGCGTGCGAGCGTGTGTGTGTATGTGCTTGCATGTGTGTATGTGTGCGTGTGTGTGTGTGGTTGTGTATGTGTCTGTGCGGATTTGGGTGTGTGTAAGTGAACAGGTATATCTATTTGTGTGTGCGTATGTGAGTGTGTATGTGCGTGTGCGTGCACTGGTGTATGTTGATGTATATGCGTGTGCTCGTGTATATGTGAAGGCTTTGATGTGTGCAAGTTGAGAAAGAAAGAAATGGATGAATGGATGGATGGATGGATGGATGGATGGATGGATGGATGGACGGACGGACGGACGGACGGACGGACGGACGGACGGATGGATGGATGGATGGATGGAGAAGAAAAGAGAGAAGAAGAAAGAAAGTAAAGAATTGTGTCTAGGCATCGGAATATATAAATAATTATATTTGTTAATTACATTCTAATCTGTCCATGCATGCTCACCTAGTTTAATATTTATTATAGCGTTTCGCTGGGTAAGATTTATACTAGGACCTCTGGTTTAGCCTGGTTTGTATGAAGTTACAATCATAAGGGGTAAAGGAGAGGAATCATTGTTAAAATCTTGTAGATGATTGTACAACAATTTAATAAAGAACAGGGTGAGGTAAATAAATTGTCATTCAAGTTGAAAAAGTATGCATAATGGGGTAACCAGTTAGTTAATATTATCAAGAGAGAAAGTTTTGTGTATGTATGAAAGGAGGGGGGGGGGTAATCTTGGAAACCATTCAGCCAATTTTGATAGTTCTTTAACCACTGAAAAGCCCAATTCTTTCTGACAGATGTGATCTATTAAGGATCTAATTTCATTTTGTTGTATAAATCAATAAAAGATTAATAAGAATTTACAAAGTGCTTGTACTTGAATATTATTAACACAACAGGATTATAAAAGAACATGCTTGCGAAGAAAGCTTTGACAGTTAGTTGAGAATGCCAAGAAAATATTACCTAGTTACTTCACAGAATGGACCTGTAAAATAAGACAAATGTCGCAGATATTTCCTTCCAAGCATTATTCTTTCATAAATGTTTTTTAAATAATCTCATGTACATTTAAACAAATTGTATATTTAAGCACTTATTCTAAATGCTTTGTTTGAATATCAACCTCTGATTAGGGAAGCTGAAAGTTATGTAAATCTTTGGATACTATTATTATTATTATTATTATTATTATTATTATTATTATTATTATTGCAAATGGTCACGATTTAGCATGGAGATAGAGTATTACATTGTATGTGTCAAGTTATTAAATCACAAGGATGCATACAACAGCACTGTAATACATCCATGTATACATCCATGTGATTTAGCAACTAAGGCACAGCAAAACAAAATAGAATGGAATCTGACATGGCAACATACTCGGTGGTTCAAATATGAATGGGACTGTTTTTTTACAAGCATAGAGCCCCACCCAGCATGTTACTGACCTTGGAAGGGCGAAGTTGCTTCCCTCTCCTGTCACTCAGGTAGTTGTGAGCATGTTCAGTCTTGTCTAAGTGCTATGGCAGAGATGAGTGAACAGAAAGTGTCAGTGTGGAACAACACATTATTATCCAATTTCTTACTGCAGTGGGGGTCAACTGCTGGAAATTTTTCAGAGGTTCTTAAAACAGTTTGAAGAAGCATTTCTCTTGAGAATTCAAGTGTTCAAATGGTGTAAAGGCTTCAGAGAGAGAAGAGAGAGAGTGGAGAACATGCTGCATAATCATCAACCGCAAACATCAATCAACCCATCCATTTGTGACCATGCTAACATGCTTATATAGGATAATAGGCATATTAGCATGAAAGAACTTGCTTCAATATTGAATATAAGTGTTGGAGTGTAGACACTATCATGAAAACACATTTACACTATAGAAACATGAATTCCTGCTGGGTCCCATACACACTTATCCCTGAAAACAAAATGGTACGCATGTGGATGGTCAGTCTACTTCTTGTTTGAAACAGAAGGTGATCAATTTCTTCAATCCATAGTCACTACTAATGAAACTTGGGTTCACTATTTCATTCCTGAGTCACAACAGCCAACAAAAGAGTGGTGCCATAGCAGTTACCCAAAAACCAATAAATCAAGGACAATCTCGGTTGGAAAAATAATGGTAACATTCTTTTGGGATTAGAAGGGAGTTATCCATCTTAATTTCCTTCTGGAATGCAGGATCATCAATGCAGAATTATTATTCCAACATTTTGTTGGGAGAAGTAAAGAATAAGCTCCAGTACAAGAGGAATACAGGAAGAAATTGGATTTTCTTCTTTCAAGACAATGCAAGGCTTCACATTGCCAGAAAAACCATGGAAACTATCAGAAAGCCAAAATGGGACCTCCTTCCCACCCACCTTACAGTCCAGTATACCTCAAGTAATTTTTTTTTTTATTTGGGAGACTTAAAAGTGGAGGGAGTGCGGTTTGAGAATAACAATGCAGTGGTCACATTTGTTCAAGAATGGGTGCACACTCTTTTGGGAAAAGGGACTAAAACAAAAACACTGGAAAAATTTATAGAAGCCAACATGGACACTTTGAAGGATAACATGTAAAACTAATCAGTTTTCATTACAGTACTTTCTAAAAAAAATCAGCTCTGTTCACATTTCAACCACCTTGTATTTAAATAAACCTTTTAGCAGGGTGTGTTAAATAATTGTATAAAGAGAGAGAATTGTACCCAGCTAGCATTAGAAATCAGTCAATGGATATTTCATAATTAGTAACTTAGAAGGTTACTTTTCTAGATGGTTGCAAACTATGAGTCTTTTCCAAAGCGGTTAACTTTGAGGCCTGGGAGTGGGAAACCTTCATGTTAACCAGCTTCACCTCTATTTTGTTGCTATGATTATCTACTCTGAATTTAATCTTGCATTTTCTCCTCCTATGTCTGACACCTGCAACTATTGTGACAAAACAAAGCGACAACTGGAGACAATGAGAGAAGACATTAATTCTGAACAAATAAAGGAATTAAAACAAGAAATGAGTTTGCATGAACGTGGAACTAAGATGGTTCAAACACTGTTAAAGCAAATGGCTGATAACAATGATCCAACACTTGCTGCTGTTGCCATAAACATGCAACAAGCACTTCCAAAACCAAAAATAAATTCTGGAATCCAATTTTATGAGAGGAAGTTGTGGTCTTACAATTTTGATATCCACAATATAAAGGACAGAACAGCTTTGATGTATGTTTGGGATGAAAGTACTGGAAAATGAGGGCTCTGCTGAAATTTCAAGTTGTCCCATGCACTATATTGAAAGTAAAATACCACCATAAGTGAAGACATTATGTATTTTCAGTGATAATTGCAGTGGGCAAAATAAAAACTTGAATATGGTTTTGACCTTTCTCAGATACATCCATGCAGACTATTTCTCAAAAATTGAACATGTCTTCATGGTTGCTGGCCACTCTCATCTTCCTTGTGACCATTATTTTGGGAATATAGAATTGTATCTATAAGATACAATATATATAAGATATCTATAAGATATAACACAAAGATAAGAGAAGTGTTTACTGGGATTCAGTATGGTCAGCAAATAAGAATTTGCAGAAAGAAGAATCCTTTTAATGTCATCATGGTAAAGAGAGACCAGTTTAAAGATGTAGGAGTTTTGCAACATCACATAATGAAGCAGTAATTCTGGGCGCCAAGTTTTCAGAGGGAAGAGTTTTTGTTTTCTCCAGCAACTACAAAATGGGATTTGGCATTAAACCTTCTTACAGCGAAGAATCTTATCAAGTAAATCTGCAAAAAGGACATGTGAAGAGCTACGATCATCACTTCAATCTTTCAACAGTCAGTCTACCGAATAAGTACACTAAACCTGTAGTTATTTCAGCAGAAAAACTTGCAGATCTTCACCCACTTCTTCCTTACATTCCTGCAAATCATCATGCATACTGTAATAGTATATTTACTCATCAAGAAAACATGGATCACACACCAGAGGGAGAAGAAGAGGCAGTAGTGGATGATGATATTTTAAATTACTGACGTACTCATGGTTCCTCACAGCACAGCACAACCTGAACCAGCGCTTAATCATCTTTGGTGAGCTAAACATACTTTTTGTTTACTTATTTCTTTATATTCATTTTATTGTTTGTTAATATTAGAACAAATATTTGTGGTAAATATTTACTAATATTAGTTAAATTATTTCTTGCAAAATATTAACTTTACAAGTAAACAGCTTTGACTATAGCACGCATAAATGCATGCCTTAATTATTTTAAATAACATTGTCGATGGAGTTAGCTTTCAAAAACATTGAATATACATCAAATAACATTTTACAATATAATTAACAGTATTAAGCGTTAGGTTCACATCTGAACACTTCTTTATGTCTTTATCAATTATTCTAATATATAATACTTTGTAAAACTTTAATCACATTTTTCTCAAAACTAGCTTTTGGCGCATGCGCCTTTGCTATTCTAAGCACCTCAATTCAGTATGTAACTCTTACTGTGCTTTTCTTATTGCCTATCATTTCATTACATTTGCATTTTCTTGAGGATATTTATGGAAACCAATGTACCCCATGTTCTAAAAGTTAAATTGCACATATTATATTCCTAATGGAGTCAACTGAGAAGTGATTTCTTTCTTTTGTCCATTGGCTCTGTGTTAAAGAGAGTATCCTCTCAAGATTTGTATTGTAAGCTCGAACCATAGAGAAAAACTGAGGAGGCAGTTTAAGTAGTCCTGAGTGAACTTCACTACTCACTGAACTGCTGAAGTACATTGAGCAAATTTGATGAGACAGCATATTCTTTGCCCACTTCTGTGGTGTGGGGGCTAGCATGTGTGCCTCACATTCAAGAGGTCCTGAGTTCGAATCTTGGATAAGGTGAGTTACCTGGATAAGGTTTTTTTCCAGGGTTTTCCCTTATCCTGAGAAAATGAATGTCAGGTAACCCTAAGCCCAAGCCCATTTGAACATAATTTCAACCAATTCATTCATTCACTGTCTGATATGACTTACCCAGTTAATGGACTTTAGTCATTGAATTAGAAATTAGTCATTGAAGTAAGAAGTATGTCCTTTGTGTTTAAAGTTTCTATATCTTTTCATTCTCAACATACTTTTTCAGACTGCAAAGTTGATCAAGGGCATTCATATCATCTATTTCAACACTTTACATTTTCCAATAAAGCCATTTCCTCTAAATTCATCCACTTGAAGCATGCAAGCTCCTTGTGTTTATACAGGTTTGCAGATATTCAATACATAAGTCATAAAAATTTTGAACACACCAACTCATTACACTTCCTGTAAACCATTGTATTTTATTTTGTTCAGATTTTCCTGATTTTTTAAGGGTAACTGGTTTTTAACTGGTCTTCTGGTCTTTGTTTCAAGTAAACAAAATATTATCACAGATATCAACAACTCAATTAATAAATTTCCTTTTCTTTCAAGTGCTTCAATTTGAATATGGAAACACATTAATGAATCCAAATAAGAAGTACCTGTTACTCATCTCATTCTTAAAATTCTTCATTAGCTAAACATAAGGCTTTTCCAAGGATAAAAAGTAATATTTTAAAGGTTAAAACATATTGAGTAGATGGAAAATAGCAGGGAAGAGAGAAAGACACCTCGTTTTTTTAATATGACTGCAGTCATGATATTCTACTTCAACAAAATTGCAAAATTCATTCAATAATTGTACAACTTAAAAACAATGCTCTCTATGTCAATACATAGTGAGTCTGCTCTATAATGAATCATGTTATTTCGAAGATAATCTGGACATCTGGACTCCTACCAAGGCTGGACTTATGTTACAACAAAATGTTTGAGTTTTGCTGGACACGTTATTTCCTCCTGCATGCTTTAAACCCACAAAGTTTGTGTTTCAGTTGTCACAACAATAAGCTACACATTTGAAAAGAATATTATGTTTTTGCTCAAGGAACCAATCAACAAATATGTAATGGTCCCAGAAATTTCACCATTAGTACTTTGTAGATCAATTGTTTTATTCTGAATGTCATTCTTGAAATCAAAGTACTAAATTACTACTGCATATAATTTAATAGTCCTATGGTTGCATTTTAGCCATACCTAAAAAGGTCAACATCTACAGAATGTGGTGCAAATACAACATTCACAATTGTTTCAGTTTTAGTGCAGGCACATAGAATTGTTTGTACCAACTTTGAATAATTGCACACTTTCTTGAACAACGACATTGGACAATCCATGAGTTTAAAAAGATGATGGTGTTTTACAGCATGAAATGCTCATGTGCCCCTCTGCACAATAAACAAGTTCCACTGAATTGTCGACAAAATAGATAGATAATTTAGCAGTATTGTTGACAGTTTTAATGTTTTCCTTATGCCACATAGTTTGTAAAATGTTCTTCCAAATCACCTGCATGTTTATTTGCAATTGAGAAGTTGAAAGTACAAATGATGCAACTAACTTCCCGGTTATGTCCTATGGGCTGCATCATAAACTAGGATAATTACTTTTAAGTACATTTATAAAGCTGCATTTTTGTTTCAGCATCTTGAACCTAAGAAAAATTTAATTTACTCTTAAGTAATTTGCTTATATTCTGAACTGTCAAAATTGTTTGCTAACTATAAAACATAAAGATTAATTACATGCTTCCCCTTAGGAGTATCAGATATTATTCAGAAATCAACATTTCACAATTACTTTTGCAATATCAGAATAAAATATCAGGAAAGCAAATTCAAAGTTAACAAATTTATTTATAATCCCTCAGTCTGATGAATAGATACTGAATCGCCATTTTCCATTACATGTTCAAATATGCATATCATTCTGTCTCATTCTTCTATCTAAAGTTCCTCAAAACTATCCTTATTTAAGGAGTCCTTGCTTTCATTATGTCTGCAAAAAGCCATTACTTGTTTAGTTAAAACCAAAGCAATCCTAATTGGGTATTGTATGAATAATCTGTTTAGCCAACATTCATATTGTATTTTACAATATATAGTTGAAGCTTTCCTGAAGGGCATGTGCAATCTTGTTACTGTTCTTTTGTTTATTCTTCCTCTTGTTTCTTTCTAGCTGCTTTAAAGCTGACACAATTCCTTAAAATGTTTTAAAGAAGCTTCATGTTTTCAGAATGCTTGGGTAATGTTGATTGTGTTTGCCAAACCATTGTTGTTACATGTGCCCTTTATAATGCCAATAAGCAAACACAACAACAGTACAATTTTTGGTAACAGTTATAACCATACAACAATTTATGTTTTTCATACTAACGAAATTTAAATTTTCCAGTGAAAGCTTTTGATTTTCAAAGTACCCCACTGTAAAGTTTTTCTAAGTACAACACTGCATTTAACACTTGCACTTGTCATCATCTTTCACAAAGAAAAGGATGTATGGAGTATGAAACACACGAAATAGATTTTTGGATCCATTATAAACTATTTATAAATGCTAACATGGATTATTGGGGTTTCACTTCACAGATCCTGCGACTATGTCCTATTGTTGCTCCTCTTCTTATAAAAAGCATCCCTCGGCTATGCTTTGTGACTTACGGCTACAGCATGTTAGCAACAGAACATCATGCCCCGGGTGTGATCCATATATTAATTATTTATAATAAATCTTTTAAAAAATCGAGTTTTGTTCATTAAATATGTTATGCATGTTATCTGCATTCATAATTTGTGTTGGAAAATGTGTTAGAATGTATGATATTTGTGTTCTGGAATAAAATAGTAAGATATATCTGTGTGTTATATGAGCATAGTGATATCGAGTCATTGATAAATACGAGAGTATTGCATGTTTAAAGCCTGTTATATATAATATTGCACTGTATTCTCTTAATATTCACCATGTAAATGGTCCCATTGGGCCAATTGGATACTGCACAGAATGCAATTTCAAGCCCATTTTTCTCAGGACTTTTTTGCAGCACTGTTAACATTCAGAATGCTCTGCAGACTGTAGTTTTTAATTTAAATCCTTGAAACCTTCAAGAGAGCTTCAGATAATAAGGATTTTAATATTGTTGTGTAATTATGGAAAATTGCTGAGTAGTTCAATTGCACTTTAATAGGTTTTATAATTCACACTCATAAAATTGAAAATTTAATACACATATATCAAAGGAGCTTTTACTGTTGTACTAATTAAAATGAAGTATACTTATACAAGAGTTTCTTTATGTTGGTTTCTTTAAGTTCAAAATAAAATTTTAGGGAACAGATATTATAAAAATTGGTACAAGGAGTACCTGTTTAGCATTAACATATCAACAGTAATGAATTTTAAATAAAAAACTCTGTTACATTCACATGACTTTTCCTACCTCCTTTGTTTATTACTGGGTATATAAACTACTCTCAGAAAGCATATTACTTTCTCTACTATGTATAGTAAGTAGGGGAAGTATTGTATTCCACCCAAAAATTTGATACTGAGATTTCACTGAAAATATATGTTTTGAGACCCCCTGAATCCAAAAAATGAATTTTTGGAAACTCTGTGTGTGTGTGTGTGTGTGTGTGTGTGCGCGCGCGTGCGTGTGTGTATGTGGTTGCGGTGGGGGTGGGGGTGGGGGTGTGGGTGGGGGTGTGGGGGTGTGGGTCTTTGTGTGAACAGCATAACTCAGAAACAAACATACGAATAAACACAAAACTTGGTATTTAGGTTCAGTATCTTCCAGAGATTGCGACACAAAGGTTTTCAAAAAAATCCCCCTACCCAAGATTACCCTTTACATGGAACATTTTTCAAAAATTTTAATTTTCTCAAAAATGGTTCTAACGATTTTTATTAAAATATCATATATTTAAGATATTTTCATGACAAATAAAATGTATATCTTGAATTTTCTGGAAATGTCTCCAAAAGTATTCTTCATTATGAACGACTTTTGCATAACTGGTAAACCATAAGAGATAGACAAAATTTACTACACAAAAAATGTAGATCGTGTTAAAATACACAATTTATGTCATATACATTTTTTTTTTTTGTTGAGTGAACCATTTTTGAGATATTGCTTGTTATTCCCTTAAATTTTTCAATACTTATTTTCTCAAATGGGAATTCGTTATTCATTATTTTGTCTTGTATATGCAAAGAGTATTAATCTGAGGCAACGAGAATGGTGCTGCACATAGCAACCAGCTATTAAGAGATATGTATATGCTTAAAGGCTACTGTATTTCTATATTGTCCTTGCAAATACAAAACAAGGGGAACATAGTACACCTTAAGCGATAGTTAAATGTTTTTAGAACTGGTCACTATGTGTAAAATGTAATTCTCTTTACATGTTAAAAGATTGTTTCTGCAAATGTTTATCTTGATTAATATGAAATAGATGGAGAATAAGAGTTTGTAAAAATAGTTTGTATAAGAGTAGAGAAAGTCATGTGAGTGTAACACATCAGATATTTTTTCTATCTACTTCATTTTAACTGTGATAAAAATTTGTATAAATAGTTTCATTACACATTCCATTATAGATACAGTCAAATGTTTAAGAACTGGACGCTATACATGGCCTTAAAATTCCATATTCTTCCTATGCATTCATGAGAAACAATTGAGGACTTTAAAAGGATGACAAGGTATTGAACAATTTGAACCATTAATAATAGATATCTCAAAACTGGTTTATACCACAAGAAAATTATTTGAAATAAATACTTGTTTTAAAGAGTTCTACATTTTTTGTATAGTATTTTGGTTATTATTTAACACGTACCAGTTATACAAGATTATACAAAATGCCTTCCAAATGAAGAGACTTCACAGGCTATTCTCAGAAAATTCAAGATATACATTTTATTTGTCATGTAAACATCTTTAATATATGGTATCCTTAAACAAAATTGTTGCGCTATTTTTGAGAAAATAAAAAAATTTAGAAAAATGTTCCATGTAAAGGGTAGTTGGGACTAGCAAGGATTTTCTTGAAAACCTCCATGTCACATCTTTTGAAGATCTGAACTTAAAGTTTGGTAATTACCCAACTTTGCAATTTTGAGTTATGCCGTTCTCACACGCACACACACACGCGCACATACACACACACATGGATTTTTTTGGATTCAGGGGGCCTTGAAACATGTATTTTTGGTGAAATCTTGGTATCAAACTTTTTAGTGGAATTGGAAGGTACCTTCTGTACCTTCTAAGTATGTGGTAGAGACAGTAAAAATTAATATCTCAAAAGTGTAACAATTATACATTTTGGAACATTTACAGTGAAGTAAAACTATAAAGTAAGCATCCTTTAAAACATTTGCTTTCCTTTTCAACTATAATGTATTTTCTAACTGCAAGGTAGTTTTTTTTAAATATGTTTTTTATTTTTCTCATTTGAGGATATTTGGTGCTACAAACCAGTAGTAATGATAATTATGAATCACGATGATAAACCCTCTTGAAGAAACCTCCTTTCTCATAATTTCTTTTCACATTCCTTGAAATTCTAATGGAGATAGAGGAAAGAAAATTGGACATATAAAATTCCTGTTATTATCTCTCCCAAGTCAAAATGTTTATTCACTATTACATTTTGCAAAATGTGACAGTTTAAAAAAATTAATATTAAACTTACAAGTAAATATTGTTGCTTTTCTGATAATAATTACAGGGAGAAAAAAAGCATTATGTTACAGCACTGATATCAATCCATGTTAGATATTCAGAAACTCTTGTGTACAGGTCTGGAAATGCTGGCACCACTGCACAACCAGTCACACCAAAGCTAACAAGTCCAACTAATATATGACTTCCATCAGACTCCTTGATAGTCAATGGTCCTCCACTGTCTCCCTGAAGCAATTGTAATATTACCTTATGAAAAAACAGCAATAGTAAATAATTGGAAGGAAAAGCATTTATTCTGTATATTATAAGTTTTAAAGTATTTTGTCATTCATGCACTTCATAATTTGGTTTTTACCCAGCTCTTTAGCTAACAAAAAATTTTATGTGTAACATGCACATGAATTATTCCCATTATGATTCATTTTCATAGCTATTCTACAAAATCTTCTTTCACAAGCTTATTTTTGCTGTCTGTTTCCTTCTTAATTATCACAAAATCCACAGTGGAGAAGTAAAACAGCATCATGTGGAGTTGTCTTCAAATGGTATGTACCAAATCCATAAAATTTGAAGATTTAGTTACAAATGGCAGGACATTTTTAGCTATCTCAAGATCACAAATTTTTTCTCTATTTCTCTCAAAAATAAGTACCAAATCCTGTCTTCAAAAATCACTGAACACCATGTTTTAAGGTAGAAAATACCAAGTCTATGCTAGGGTTTATGCCAATTTCAAAGCAATTTCTTAATGTTATATTTTTTTATAACCAGCTAGCAGAGCAGAAATACAGCTGCCCAAAATAATCCACTTATTTTCAATTTAAGCAAATTAACCAAGTTTGGTTCTTGTGGCAATATATGATCTTGCACTGGTAAAAATTGAAACAGTACCATGTGCTGGAGGCTATTCAGGAGGCTATTTGCTAGTATCCATGGGTTATTGTGACATTCACAAAACTTCCATTTTACATTAATGTTATAGATTCTGAGTCTGTTGTTAGAAGGGCTTATCATCATCGTTATCATAACAGCACACATGTAATAGACATATTTTGAAATAAATAATTTATTCAATTTTACACTGATAATAATTAATTCTTGTCTTTCAACACTCCTAATACTGAATTAGGACCACATATAATTTTGTTACTAAAATATACCAAATGCAAACTAAAACTATTAATAATTATTTGTAAATATGGTAAATATCATACACTCCTAAATATGACTAGTGATAGACAACGAAAAGTGTCATGAGGCCATAACAATATATTATGACATTCAGTTTTCACTGTCACTTTACTTGTCTTTATGCCATAGCCACATAAGGAAATATGTGCAAAGCAGCCTCTTCTACAGATGATTCACTTGCTGGAGAATCGAACACAAGTTGTCTCTAATCTTCTGCAGAAGCAGCATTCACTCACTGTGCGTCACAACCATTGTCACAAACTCATTTGTAGAATGCATTTAATGTTGCATCTGAAACCACTCACTCGCCCGCCTACCCACCCACACAAGCACTCACTCACTCACTCACTCACTCACTCACTCACTCACTCACTCACTCACTCACTCACTCACTCACTCACTCACTCACTCACTCACTCACTCACTCACTCACTCACTCACTCACTCACTCACTCACTCACTCACTCACTCACTCACTCACTCACTCACTCACTCACTCACTCACTCACTCACTCACTCACTCACTCACTCACTCACTCACTCACTCACTCACTCACTCACTCACTCACTCACTCACTCACTCACTCACTCACTCACTCACTCACTCACTCACTCACTCACTCACTCACTCACTCACTCACTCACTCACTCACTCACTCACTCACTCACTCACTCACTCACTCACTCACTCACTCACTCACTCACTCACTCACTCACTCACTCACTCACTCACTCACTCACTCACTCACTCACTCACTCACTCACTCACTCACTCACTCACTCACTCACTCACTCACTCACTCACTCACTCACTCACTCACTCACTCACTCACTCACTCACTCACTCACTCACTCACTCACTCACTCACTCACTCACTCACTCACTCACTCACTCACTCACTCACTCACTCACTCACTCACTCACTCACTCACTCACTCACTCACTCACTCACTCACTCACTCACTCACTCACTCACTCACTCACTCACTCACTCACTCACTCACTCACTCACTCACTCACTCACTCACTCACTCACTCACTCACTCACTCACTCACTCACTCACTCACTCACTCACTCACTCACTCACTCACTCACTCACTCACTCACTCACTCACTTATAAAGCTGCTGAATTTCCACAGAGTTCTAGAATGTTCTCAGGAGGTGAGGTGAAAGAATCTTCCAGAAGAACCTGGTTATCTGTTGATAGCGCTTCTGGTGTTTATGCTGGGCAGTGCCACTGTGTCTACTTATCTCTATTTATCTCTCCAACTGCCTATTCAGTTGGCACCAAATTCCTATAAGCTTGGGCAATAGCCACTGTATCACATTATAAAACATGTTTACAACTCTGAGTAGCTTTATTTTTCATTTCCTGCAAAATTGGTTCTGTTCAAATTGGTACATTTTGGAAACAGACTCCACATATGTTGAATTTAGTAGATTTTGAGTTAATGCCAATGATACTTAAGAATTATTGCTTTGATACCTCAGCTTGATATAGAGGTAGTAGTCTGGTGCAATCCCATACAGTGCATCATGTATGTTTACACAGTTGCCTTCCATCAGTCTGTGCATATATGATTCCTGCCTATTACTACAATGGACAATGTAAATTCTTCTATACTATTTGCTAGATCTATATCTGCAGAATTGATCTGTTTGTGATATATTAGTAACAAATTTATACTTATAATGCATTTTTGCTTGCATTCTGCCTCAGTGCATCTCAGATTACTTTTATACTTGATCACAGTCATCTTTTTTTTATGAAACCAGGTAAATGAGTATATTTATTTCCAATCTGTCTGCATTTTAGTGTGGCTCTAATGTTTAGAACATTTTGCTTATATTATAATTTTGAAAATAACATAAAAATCTTAGGCCAAGATTTTAACTCACATTACTTTGGTAACCTGGATCATTTAGTATTTTATTCTGAAATAAATTAAATGAACTCAAGGTGTTTGTTTAATAATTAAAGGCCTCACGTTTCCCTAAAATGCCCTTCCAAAGATTTTTTGCAGCTCCTGTATAGTTTAATACTTGAAACAATGAAGTTCAGTACAAATAGGAAATATACATATACTTTTTTTTCCCCCCTTTTTCACTTCCCATTAACTCCAATGCATGTGGTTAATATAAAATTGAGAGGCAATGATACCACTTTCTTGAGCTCCTGAAAGTAAACAGTTGGTGGAAAAGAGAAAGCTCCTTCATGCATTCATGAGAATGTCAAGCACAGAGTGATTCTATGTGCATTGTATATGTGTGAACCCATTCTCAGCCTGGAAAGACTATAGACACTAATTAAATTATTTGTATATTAAAGTAAACTGAAACTTTTGAATCTTACTTACAAAGCAAGTGCCCTGGAAGGATGAAGGAGCAGCACAAACCATTCCAAGCCCAACAGGTTCTTCAATAACCCGTGAACACTGAAAGTTGGACAGAATTTCAACTTCTAATTTCTGAAGCACTGGATTTGGTTCTCCCATTGGAAAGGAGGTAATTCCCCAGCCAGCAACCTTTCCTTGACGACCAGTATAGCTCTCACCTGGAGCAATAGTATGCCTTAAGTGAAGCACTTTTAGTAATTAAGGTGAAAATGCTAATAAAATACATATAAATGGACTAGGTACTCCAATTATTCAAAAGGAAGAGGAATATTTTGATCCAAGTTAGGAATTATTAAATGCTTAATTGGACTTCAAGTCGCAAGTACTAAGCATGAAACATGAAAATCTCTCAGGTTATACCTTACATATAACCATAGAGCAGGTATAGGCATTCTTGACCCCACATGTCACCATGTGTCAAACAACCTCCACCCCTCCCCTTCTCGTTTGCTGTTTGCAACACACAAGCAGTCTTCTAATTCAGTTGTGGAACACTACTGAATGCAATTACAAGATGCATTCCACAAGATGGTAGGATATTTAGAGAAGAATGGGCTCTTTCATATTTTGTAGCATACAAAGATGCTGCAATGTACTGTGTGTATATGTATGTATGTGTGTGCTCATGTATAAATAAATAAATATAATATATACAGTAAATTGTATGTTTTAAAGAGATCTACATCTTTTTTCGTCTATCACATAACATTCATCAGTTACACAAAATTATACAAAATTCTTTCTGAATAAAGAGGACTTAACAGGCTATACTCAAAAAATTCAAGATACAGATTTTATTTGTAATCTAAATATCTGCAATATATCGTATTTTAACCAAAATCGTTAAAGGCATGTTTTAGAAAATAAATAATTTGGAAAAATGTTCCATATAAAGGGAAGTTTGGGGTGGGAATTTTCTTGAAAATCTTTGCTTTGCATCTTTGGAAGGTACTGAACTTAAATGCCAAGTTTAGTAATTATCCGAGATTTCTTTTTTGAGTTGTGCTGTTCATGCACACTCAATGGACATTTTTCTTAAAATGCTTTCTTTTTATTGAGGGGGCTTCAAAATTTGTATTTCTGGTGAAATCTCGGTATCAGATTTTTGGGTGGAATGTAATGTCCTGTCTCTAATATGGAGAAAATAAAAAGCATGGGATAGTACCCCTGGCTCTAATTAGTAAGTCAATAACTTCAATGGAAGCAAGATATTTATTTACTGCAAAAACTGTAAGAATTGAGCAATGGGAACAGAAAATTGGAGAAAAGAATTTTTTAATAAGAAATGGTTGAAGGGGGATAGAAATACACTTATGATTGAAATGACATGTAAGGACGCTAGAAGCATTGGACAGTTTTTGTGTAAAGTAAAAAATAAATGGCTTTGGACAGTGGAAAGAGAAAAGTGAGAGGTAGTGCATCTTACTTTGAATGGAAAACTATAGTGAATGTGTGATGGTTAAGTAATCAATAAATGAAAAGTGAAAAACAAGTGGAAATGGGACATGAAAAAAACTAAAAAAAAAAGAGCAAGATAATTTATTGACAAGAAATTGTAAAATGTAATTAAACTGTAATGATTATCTACTGAATGAGTGACCAGGGTCAAAGTGCAGCAGACAATCAAATTTGTAAAACTCTTAGCACAATAAATACTAATACAAATACTAATACAAGTTTATAAGTAATATTATATTTATTTGTTCAGTTTGATAACAAGTATGAGATATTTATTGTATGAATAATAATGAATAAAACACTTGATATTGTTTTCCATTTGATGCACACCTTGCATTTTAATAAATAGGCATTTCTAGCATTTCAAAGTTAAGAATCGCATTACGCCATGCTTGGATAGAGGGGTAGTCATGTTACATCACAGTACCCTGGATGTGACTTGCGCTCACCCATACCTGCCATAGTGCATTGTTCAGGATATTTCAGAGATCATGCTTGATGCATAAGACTTGCTTTCACTAAATATAAGATCAGATCTGCACTTGTGTCAACACAACTTGGACTTTTATCATACTGAGTTTTGTGACTAGCTTCAAGACTCTGAAAATTGAGCTAAGGATGGTTGAATGTTCAGAAGATTAGAATGCTTCTTGCAAATAGCATAACATAACTCTCTCTGTAGGAAGTTATTGTTAAGCCACATGAAATACAAGCACTCTTGTAATGCTCCATTTATTTCATTTTATTGAAAAAACTTCTGTTGCTGTCATGATTCTACATAATCTTCTTCTTCAGATTCTTGTTTGTACTTTGATTCATAACCTTGGGTTCAGAATTCATCTATGGTACAATAATTCAACAGCAAATGATCTGCTTCTGATATTAGCATGCCATATGATCACAACATGTTTCATGTGCATATGTTTGAGCATCAGTAAGTGCATGTAGCACCCACTAAATTCAATATTTTTGCAAGTGGGCACCATTTTATAAAATTTTAAAATAGACTATTCTTTTCCCTGTCTATATTCTGCTTCCAATTCAAGAAGCACTCATTTTCTCTCAATTTCATAAGATGTTCAGTTACTGCATATTACACATTGTTCTGCACATTCACTTTCCAATGATGGCATGGTTATTTTGATGTAAGGGAACTGTTCTAGCCAGGTAACATTCATTCTGTTCATTGACAGATGAATTCCATTGCTTCCATTGCAGATGGACTGTAATAACAGTCCATCTCACTGCCAGCTATTGATGTACCCACATAGTATACAAAATTTACTGAATAAATGCAGCTTCTGGTGTAATTGGGTAGTTTTCCACATACAAAGAAGTTATTGTTATGACTTATGCTCTATTACTAGTAAAAAATGTAATTCTATTTCTCATAAGTCCTTTTGAT
Source organism: Deroplatys truncata (assembly GCA_030765065.1). Classification (NCBI taxonomy): domain Eukaryota; kingdom Metazoa; phylum Arthropoda; class Insecta; order Mantodea; family Mantidae; genus Deroplatys; species Deroplatys truncata. The sequence continues at coordinate 94,358,656 of CM060979.1, forward strand.
AAGTCAAAGTGCAGTAGACAATCACATTTGTAAAACTCTTAGCACAATAAATACTATACTATACTAAGTCAATAGAGATGATGATGATGATGGAGACAGACTGGCAAAAACAGCATGATAATGCTGATGACAGTGAAGAAGAAGAAGAAGAAGAAGAAGAAGAAGAAGAAGAAGAAGAAGAAGAAGAAGAAGAAGAAGAAGAAGATTATGATGATGACAATAATGTAAAGGTATCTTAGTTGTTTTTTGTTTTGTTTGTTTGTTTGCTTTTATTGTTCCATTTATACTCTACATTTAACTGCACTGGTTATATCGGTGGCCTTTTACATTTGGAACATATTGTCAGCAATGGTGTTAACTCATATACCTTTGTCATTGGATTTCTGATTTTTCTTTGGGTATATACATTAGTCACACACACATTGTTCATACCTTTAGACTCTAGAGAGGATAGGAATAATCTGGCTAGAGAAAAATTTCCACCACCAGCTAGGAATCAAACCTGGGACCCCTCGCACAGTAGGCAGGTGCTCTACCGACTGAGCTACAGGACCCGGTTTTCATAAATATGTAATACATCCTATACACAGAATTTTCTTAATTGAATAGCCAAGCATGAAAAACATGATTTAGGCTGCCCAGAAGATTAATTAAAATATTTGAGGTATGCAGCTTCAAAACTGTTACCTGTAGTATATATTAGCTTTTCAAGAGTGCATTATGAAACCATTTCATATATAGAATGCATCTAAAGAAATTCTCTATTAACATCTATATTTTATCTTTCAGGAGCTAAAGTTATATCCTGTATTGAATTTTTGGAATTATTGTCGGCTTTTGAGTGTTATATAACTGCTAAGTATACTTACTTTTCATAATCTGTTATTCATTTTACATGTTTCAGCCTATATGCGTATTGCCATGGCACAATGACTTAAAACCAAGTGATATCCAATTATACTCTAAGCTATATAAGCAAGCTTATTAGAATGGATATAAACGCTAAATATAAAGTTCTTATTAAGTATACAGCAGTCCCAAGAAATATATATTTTTTTTATGCCTCTCACAGTCTTGATATATGGGTATTATATGATACACAGCAAATATCTGAAATGTCCTATGACAAAATGAGAGGGGATGATTTCAACAACTCCGCTTTTGTAGTATTTCTCAAAAGCATGGTTAAATAGGTGCCTAATGTCATTTAATGTCTGCATAACTGAAGGGTATAAGTACATTCATGTGCATCTGTAGTTAGCACTCTCTTGTTCTATCTCTCATAAAAGTATTGGTGGTATTTTCTTTTGGATTTATCTCACATTTGATGCAGTTCTTTTAAAAAATGTTAACTCCATTATGAACTTTCTCTATGATATGGTTCACTTGATGTATCATTATTTTCTATTTTAGGATTTTCTCAGAAAAGGAACACTTACAAGAAGAGATTTTAAATGGAAGTGTTAAATTAATATTGTTTGTAGCTTTAATCTTCCAGTCAAACAGACCCCAATCCATACTTAGAATTCCTGTGCTTCCTTGTTTGGAGAACTCTCCAAATTGTTATCTTACTTTTTAAATCTCCTTTCGGCTATTTTCCTGTTTTTTGTCTTTCCCAAGCATTACCTCATTAATATTACCTCCATGCTCCTAATACTTGTTTCCATATTGACCCTGGAATTCCAACTTTCATCTACATTAATCATTGAATTAATCTTTTTGTGCTATGCCTGTATAAGCCTTTAAGTATAAAACGCTGTGCACTCAGGCTTGCAGCTGTGACCAACCTATTGGAAGCTAGTGTCACATGATCCCCACAGAAGCCTAAGATTGTATGTTCTGGAATTGTCCAAGTTTGGCGAGTGGCTATGGATGGAGGTGTATGCATTTGGAACTCATTTCATTTTAAGGAGTGGTTTTCACTTTCTTTTTTATAGATTTGAAACTCGAAACTTATAAAGACTAGAAGCCACTCTAGGCACATTAAAACTGGAAATGTCCAGTTCTGAAACTATGTGCTACAATTATTCTTTTGGCATTGCCAGTAAATACTCTCATTTAAATTCCATAATGTGATAATACATGAAATCCAAACTGTGTGGTGGTGATGATGGTGTTTAACACCACCTCACTTGTTCACTATACTTGCTAAAACTGGAGGGGATACTGCTTGTGAGGGGTATACAGGGATCAGTGGGGATGCCAGTACATTTTTAACACAGAGTGGGAGACAATTTACCTGCATTTGGTAGGCACGCTGAATGTATCTCAGTAGAGAAGGTAATGGGGCTGTTAAGATGTAATAAAGCAATATCATTTGTGAGCAGAAAAGGATGAAAATGGGAGTGGAACGTCACAGTACGAACATGCCGTATTACATGTTCTGTTTCATTTGAAGTAGTTAAGTCATAATCACCCAGCTTGACAAGTAGTTCTTCAATTGGTGTGTCTCTTCTGAAATTTAAAGTAAATTTTCAGTAACATTTAGCAGTTAAACCTTAAGTTTCTATGCAGAATTAACTATATTCATAAGCTGTGTAATTCACTTACGTCATGAGACAGTGTGCTGCAGTTAATACATATTGCTCACTAATGAGGGCACCTGCGCAGAAGAACAAGTTCTCTAGAAAAATGGCAACTTGCCAGGGGAATTCATGCAATTCTGCATCAGTGCCGCCTACTATACGTTCATTGGCCAACTGATGTCTCTCCTGTTCTTCTACTAAATGAACACCATGAGAAATCTGCAAAAGATGCTTCTTTGTGGTACCTGAGGAGAAAATATTCATACATATTAGGTAAATGTGTTGTAATCCAGAGAGAATAAAGATTTACTTATACTTAGTAAATGTTTCAAATAAGTTGTTTCTGCAAACCCCCCTCCCCCTTACTCCTGCTGCAGTAGAGCAGACATGTGTTGAGAGGTCTGGGGCTTTAGAGGGCCTGAAAGGACCTCTACAATAAACTATCAGCGCAGTAAATATATAGGTTTATCATAATATATAAATTTATGCTATCCTCCCCATACATATGTAATTATTTTCCCATTATTGTATAAAAGAGGCAGTACTTTTTGGTTAAAGGAAGATCTGTGTTGGACTCCATGATCTGTCAAGAGGCCCCAGAATTTCTTGACAGTGATGAAGCATTGGTTTCATCTAATGTTTTATCAAACTAAATGTTTTAATCTACGGGGTTGTTTGGAAAGTTTTCAGCCTAGAAAGGAAACACAAGATTTTTAACCCAACTTCTTTTATTTTTCAGCATAGTCATCTTTCAATTCTATATACTTGGACTAAGAATACTTGTAACTTCGTAACCTCTTTATACCCCATTATAACATTTGTCAATGCTGTAAAATAAAAAGTTTATGTGACTTATGATCTCCACATCTGAGGTAAATCCCTGTCCAGTAAGCCATTTTTTCAGACTTAGGAAGAGGAAAAGGTCACTGAGAATAAAATATGGTGAATATTGTGCATCTGGCAACAGTTCAAAGTGCAATTCATACAATTTTGTAAATGCAATTAAAGAAGTTTGTGCCAATGAATTGTTTTAGTGTAAAGGAACTTTCTTCTTCAACAGATGTTTGGTCTTATTAGCATCCTTTAACTGCTCCAGCAAAGCTGCATAACACTCTCTGTTGATATTTTGCCCTTTTCCAGATAGTATACCAACACTACACCCTGGGAATCACAGTGCCATCACCTTTCCTGCTGAAGTAGCACACTTGACCTGTGAAGCACTTTCACCCTATTGCATCTATTGTTTGAACTGCTACTTTGTCTCTGGTATGTGGTGGTGAATCTATGTTTTGTCAACAATTATATAGCATTGCTACATTGAATTACATCTGAGCATGTCCAAGCACTTCTGTAAGAAGTTCAGTTGGATATGCTTCTCATTAACAGTTAATAAACATGATGACAACAATCATACTGTGAGCTTTGCTATTTGCCCATGCTGATGAAAAATGTTCTAGACATAATTTGATGAGATGTTGACAATGTCAGCAAGCTCATGTACTTTGATTTGTCTGTCATTTAACATCTTTGTGGATTTTCCTAATCTTTTCTTCGTCATAGTATTAGCTGGACATCTTGGACATCCTCTTGCAAATGGAAGAATGGATATGTTTAAACTCTGCAGCCAATTTCTTCACTGTAGAAAATGATGGTGAAGAATATTCCGAAGTGGAACCCAATTCCTTTTTTATGTGATATTAAATTTCTAATATCAATTTATTGTCATTAAACAGTTGTATAACTGCAATAGACATTGTCAGTATATACAATAAAATACAAATTAATAATACAACATAAACCACACCTTGTACAACTTTTACAGCAAAAAAGTAAAAATTAAATATGCAAAGAGATAATATGAAGTATTCAACCTCAACTTATTTATTTTGCAGCACTATAACCAAAAAAGTGAAAATATATGTAAGAAGTTGAATGTTGCACCATCTAAAGTATCATATTTGAAAACTATCTTGCTATTTGATACTGCCAGCACCATCTCCGTATCAGGCTGAGAACTTTCAGAACCACCCTTATAGGAACTGAAAATCCACATCTAAAAGTTTTAAACAAATACAAAATATTTAATTAATTAATTAATTTTGAAGATTGAGAAGCTAGTAACAGTGATGTGTCATAATTTAAAATATTTATTATTTCATGTAAAACTGTGTCATAATATACCAGGTGATATATTACCTAAATATATATATACCTAAAACTTGCAGGAGTATCTCTGAAACAAAAGCAGAAATTGAAAAACAACTTTCACAGGCATAAAGGCAGGGGAGGGGCTCATTAAAGTAGGTGGGTGATAAAGGCCATTAATTTGTAAGCAAACATGATTTTTAATATTTATTTTCTTAATGAAAACTCCATATTATTTTTGGTGTAATTAATAACATGGAAAACGACATTAAGAATGCTGTCTGTTGACAACAATATGTCAATTACATCCCAAAAAATTGTAACGTAGAGTTGACATTTGAGATATAACAAAACAGATAAATGTTTATTTTCATTTTTTATTGAAGTTGAAAAACTTGTATAATTTCCATTGCAATTGATAACAGTGAAAATAACATTGAAAACAGCTTTTGATGCATTGTAGTGATTTAATCACCTTGTGATTAACTGCAACGTGAAGTTTGCGGTTGAGACTCAATGATGCAATTGAACCTCAAAATGTTCAACTGGTCTGCATTTCATTGTATCCCGAGCATAAACTTCATGTTACAACTTCTCTGAATATACCTAAACCAATTGAAGTGCAACAAATACCATTCTTAATGTTATCTTCCATTTTATCAATTGTGTCAAAAATAATGTTGATTTTCCATTTACAAAATGTAAGTTTATGTTCAAAATAATATATTCTTATATTTTTGAATGGCCTATAACATCTACTTTAATGAGCACTTCCCCTACCTTCATGACTATGAAAGCTGTTTTTCAGTTACTAATTTTGTTTCAGAGATATTTGTCCTGCAAGCTTTAGGGACCCACTCTTTATACTGATAGATAAATGATAGCTCCTGCGCCAAGCTGTCCATATATATCCATGGCCCACTTATGTGGGATGGGGAAATATGCTGCTTGATAACATGGAGGTCTCAAGTTAGAATTTCATTTGATGTAGTTATCTTAGATTTCTTTCCATGACTTTCCTTTATTCTGAGATTCTCTGTTCTCTGGAACCTGATGTGATGCATTCACATGACTTGCAAACTAATCTTACTAAAGCTTATTTTTCTATCTGCTACATTTTAATCATGATAAAAATTTGCATAAATAGTTACAGTACACATTTCATTATAGATACAAAGAGAACAGCGATAATCAAACGTTTAAGAACTGGGCGTGATATGTGGCTTTAAAGTTCCATATTGTTTCCATGCAATCACGAGAAATAAATGAATGTTGACAGGACTTTAAGAGAATGACCAAGTAATAAACAATTCCAACCACTAATAGTGGATATCTCATAAATGGCATATGCCACAAAACGTTTACTTGAAATAAACTGTTGTTTTAAAGAGATCTACATTTCTTGTGTAGTACGTTTTCATCTATCGCTTAAAGTTTACTAATTATACAAGATTGTACACAATTCATTCCAAATGAAGAGGAATTCACAGGCTATTCCCAGAAAATTCAAGATATACATTTTATTTGTCATGTAAATATCTTTTATATATGGTATTTTAATCAAAATTGTTACAGCCATTTTTAGGAAATAAAAATTTTCGAAAAATTTGCCATGTAAAGGGTAGTTATCTCCATGCTGCATCCTTGGAAGATACTGAGATTAAATACCAAGTTTGGTACTTATTCGACTCTTTGTTTTTGAGTTATGCTATTCACAGACACACATATGCTGACATTTATCTAAAAATGCTTTTCTTTTTTAATTCAGAGAGTCTCAAAATATGTATTTCTGGTGAAACCTTGATATCAAATTTTTGGGTAGAATTCAATACATTTTCTACCTACTATGTACATGGTAGAGATAGTAAAAAAGAAAGAAATGATCCCATAATATACGTCTTTGTCTCCCAAAATTTGTGTGACACATGAAATGCCCTAAATTTCCCCCTATATTTAACAAAAATGTAGGAATAATATTTTCTCTTTTTTTCAAATTTATCTCATTTGTTTGTTTTTGTTTATTATAATGCCCAACAGCCCCAAAGAGTTTGATATTTAGAACAGATATTGGTCATTCTGATAGCAATTACTTCTATGCTTAAGCAATTACTTGCTATATAGAGTTAATCTTAAAATCAATTCAAACTCATCAAAATATCAGCAAATTACTCAAAAACTGAGGCACTGCAGATTTTAGGAGTGAACTCGGCAAAGGTATATTCTTCCTTTTTGAGCCAGTTCACTGAAGAAATGAATTTTAAGTACTGGAAAATATTAATTTAATAAAAACATTCCTGTGTGTAACAGTCACACAATCTTCTCTACCCATTGTCATTTATTTTTGTAGTTATTTCTAAATTATTGATACTAAAGCTTATTTTTCTACCTCCTCCATCTTAATTCTGATAAACATTTTTAAAAGTTAGATAATACTATAGTAATATTTATGCAATTTGGCAACTCATAGAACAATCACCTGTTTTAAAACTTAGTCAACATGTGACAGAAATGAGAAACAAATGCATAACCACTTAACAGTTCAAAGTGTACTGCTTAAAATGCAAGACAACTTAAGAAACCATTTCAAAAGTGGTTAATGGAACAAATATTTTTTTTAATTTGATACATTTTAAAAAGATTTACACTTAATAGTAGCTGTTTTCCATCTTTTATGATTTTTCAGTTACATTAATTATGGTAAGAATGAAGAGGACATTTCAGTTATCATTTCTGTATCTTAAATATATTATCACTAAATATGACCACCTTTCCATGTCAAAGTTATACATAGCATAGGTACATTATAGGGGCCTTTGGATTCATGGGTACTTCAGATAATTTTAATTCCTGTATGTCTAGAAACACTCAGAAAGTGATGGCAGATACACCATGGCAACTTTCTTGAAGCTTCCCAATATTCAGAAGAAGCATATAAGAAACATAGTGTAGATCACAGAACATCTAAGCAAAAACATTATTTTTCAACTAATTTAAAACAACTTTTAAAAAAATGTAATAGTATCAGCTCAAAGACAGAATGAAAATTATACATTTGCATCTACTTAGTGAAGAGGTAGGAGTGACTTTGATATTCACATAAATAAAAAAGCACAAGATTAGCTAAGAACTCAAGCCAGCTATTATATGGCCTATTTTATTTACTTTATTCTTTCTTTTCTTTGATTTTTATTTAAGGGTAGAGGTAACATAGAGAACTGTCAGTGCTAGTAGTTATTTTATGTATCATTTAAATGTACAATTATAATATCATCATAGCTCAAACTAATTTGATTGCATGCTTCCAAAGAAGTGTTGTCATTGATGAATCTCATCAGTCAATCATAATATGGCACAGAAATTGTGCATAATTTATAGATCTGATGCTATGCTACAAATGCTTAGTTTACAAGGAAGTATCATATTAAAGAAACTGCTCAGGGAAACTATTATAAATGTTCTACTTTTAGACCTCACCATAGTAGAAGGTATTGAAGATTGGTTCAGGAAAACTCCACCATGTGCCCCCATTCTGGTGATCATGAGGAGAAGTTCCTGCTTCTCTGCGCCACTTCACTTCACCCCAGAAGCTGAACAGGTTTGGGAAAAAAGATAGAAGGTTCTTAGGTTCAGTAAAATCTCCTTCTTCATTATTGTTGTAAGAATGGCCTGTTTCCACAGTATTACCTTTACATGGCTGTGCAACTAGAAGGCAAAAAGATTATCCTTTAGTATTTTCCTCAGAGAGGCTTGCATTTTGGGAAGTGAAACATATCTTTATAAACTAAAAATGTTTTTTTAATATAAATAGGTGCTTCAATACATTTGTGTTTTCTAAACACTATACTTTTATTTCCAAAGATATTAAAAATGGTTACCAAAGTAAAAAAATTTACTGCTTTTATTCAATATTAGTTTCATACTTCTTACAAACAGAATAAGGTTTGCCAGAATGTTGTGCATAGGAGTATTATAATGAGCATTCATTTAAATAGCTAGAATAAGCTTTTGCATTAATAATTTTGTATTAGTAATCTATAAAGCAAACCCTTCTAAATAAAGAAAATTTATTTCAGAAATATGAATGTGTGATATATACACACAGGTAAACTTCATTTATGTCAGCGTTAAACTCATGGAACGTTTTCAGAGACACTCGTCTCCATCATCAGTAAGGTGACGACTGATGGTTATTATTTCTTCCTCTTCTTTCCTCAGCCTGAATATTTAACTGCTGCTGTCTGATGGTAAAACTTAGCCTCAAAACTTATAGATGTTGCTACTGGTGTCATTAAATTTTGTATATTTACCAACAGACAGCAGCAGGCTGAGGAATGAGGAGGAAGATAATAACCATTAGTGCCACCATGCTGATAATGGAAACGAACGTCTCTGAAAACGCTCATTATTTTATCAACTAACATAAGTAAAGTTTAAGTGTGTATACATGATTCATTCATACTTTTGAAGTAAAAATAACTTCACAGTTAATATTGCTTCCATTTTTAATACCTATTAATGAAAATTTAATTTGAGAAACTTTTGAAAATATCAAGCTGACTATAGTAGGCAGATTCTTTCAAAATTGTAAGGGAAGTGATTATCACTAATTGATTTTTTAGAAGCTTTGTAACAGTGAAGGCAAAATTCAGTATTTAAGAATTAGGAGTTGAATTATGGACATGTTTCAGAAGCCTTTGCTACCATCATCAACTGTAGGTCGACTGGTGGTGCTGGTGTCATCTTCATTATGGTCTCTGGTAGATGGCTGAATAAATTTGGTATAGATGTGTGGAAGTGGGATTTCAAACTACATAACTCTGTATGTGTGTTTTTGTATACAAATCTTCTCCCATATAGCAAGTTCTAGTGGATCGTTTACTTCTTTTAGTAGTTCAGAGTTTGTGTCTATTTCATGGAGTTTGTTTCCCAAAAGTGTGCTGCAATGGCTGATTTGTCTGTTTGTTTATATTTTGAGTTCTGGATATGTTCTTTGGTGCATATGTTTATTTGTACTTGGTTTTTCCGATGTATACATTACTGCATTTTTGGCAGTTAATCTTGTAAATCTCAGATTTGGAAGTTTTTGGATCTGATCTTTGGGAGGTGCTCTCAACAGGTTTTTCAAGTTTAATTTATTTTGAGGGGCTAGGATTATGTGTATTGTGAAAAAACCTTTAGAAACCTGTTGTGTAAAATGGGTGGAATGTAATTTATTAATTTTCTTCTTTTCTTCCAAGGGTGTTAGGCTAGTGGTATTGCTGATTTCCTTGTTTCTTCTGAATCTCTGTACCTTCCTGTCTATCATACTTGAGTTAAACCATTAACATTTGCTATTTTGGTGATTTTCTGGTATTCTTAGTTGTATTCATCTTTGCTTAAAGGAAAGTCAATTATGCTGTGTACTAGACTGTTGAAAATTGCCTCTTGGTGTGATTTTGGGTTTAAACTATTGCATTTGAAATAGTTTTCAGTATGGATGGTTTTTCTGTATATCAAAGGAAAGTCTATCTTCATTTCTCATTATTTTTATATCCAGGAAAGGCAGGTATCCATTCTTTCTCTATCTTTACAGTGAAATTGATGACTTGGTCTTGTAAATTTAGCAAACGTGTCCAAATTCGACTCCTAATGTTTAAATACTTATTAGCACTAGTTGAAATTCATTCCATTGGCAGTGATACTTGCCATAACTAGGTATTGAATTATTTACATGTTTCAATAGGAATTCAGCTTCAAGTCTAATGTGGAGCAGTGATAATTATATTGATACTGTCTCCTAGATGTACAGTAAAATTTTGTATTCAACCTTAAGTCTAATCACAGAGCAGTGATAATTATATTGGTAAGATTTCTAATATACCAAAAATGTTGTGTGATCAATAAAGTTTGAAATACCCATATTTGACCACTGTAAGTATACTGTATGGCCAATAAATAAATAAACAATCAATCAAATAGTCATTGAAACTGCCAGAAAGTTAAAACATATCTTCATAAAGTAAAAATAACATAAATACTTAAGTTTGTGATAAAAAGCCTACTAAAATTCAACAGATTAACATAAATTGTGTGAAAATTATGTTGTAAAGGTAAATATAAATTGAAGCTAGTGACAGTGAAGGAAATATACAAATATGTAAAATTAATGACAATACTTCACTTATCATTTGTAATGAAATCCAAAATTGAATTTTATTTAAAAAGTTATGTGAAGCCCAGACATTATATAAGTAGTTTTATATTAGTATTACATTATAGATGCTTTGATAAATTCCACCTTCTGCATAATGTACGTATAACGATACATGTGTAAGTTCATTAGATTTAAGCTAAGATAAGTGTGTCTGATGATGCCATGATGCTATGGATTATTATAATTCTGAAGGCTAATAGACTAATCTAATTTAATTTAACTAAAGGTATAAAGATGAGCACTGTTTTGGAGTTATAATGCTTCAATTTATAAATGTCACATTATTGTTATGCTTATATTATCACCTAAAATATTGTTTTAATTCTCAAAAGGGAAATGCAGTTCATTATAAGTATTCCTGTATATGTCCTCGTTAGGGTTGGTGAAAGGAGCGAGTTGTAGTCTCCAATGAAACATTCAATGTTAGGAGTAAAGTGGTAAAGTAACAATGGTGTTATAGTTAAGCTATTGCCACTGAACTACTCAGAGTAACAACAGGTTTTGGAAGCTATAGGATTAAATGAAGAAACTGGATCTAGCAGGAGAAATGGTTGCTTCTGTTATGACTCAGCTACAGTTGCATCTTTCTGGTATTTACATTTATGTTACAAGTTTTTGGGCTGTCTATATACTAAGTCTTCTTTTTCCTTTTCTTTTTTGTTCTTTTATCAATTTAACTGCAATATACTTTAACTATTGCTGTTGGCATCACCACTATTACTGCTCACATGAAACTGCTTATCCTACTTGTAGGTACCATAATATTATCACTTGTACCACTGCTTGTCCTACAATCTGCACTGATGTCTGTATTACCTGTTATACTGCCTGTAAAACGATTTGTACTACTTATACTCCTGCTTCCACTAATTTTAGAACTACTTGTACCACTTATAAAACCACTAGTATTACTTGTACAACCATTTGTAGTATACTACTAATTTCAATAGATACTAGTTTGCTGGTTGCTTTAAGACTTTTATAATCTACACTATCAACATCACTGATACCTTCATTACTGCTGCTACTAGGGTGACACTGAAAATTTTTAGACAATCAAACAAGGATTAGTTTTAAAAAATTTAAATGATTTTATTGTTTTTCAAGATATTCCCCTTTAACATCAATACATTTTTGCATTCGATAAAACCAGTCCTTAAAGCTATGATGTCACTCTTCCTGAGGCACTCCAGAAACAAGATTTTTATAATGTTCCACTGCTTCATCTGATGCCAAAAAATTAATTTCACGCATTTTATCTTTAATTATTGGAAACAAAAAGAAATCACAAGGTGCTAGGCCAGGGCTGTATGGTGGAGGGCTGACTTTGCTGACCTTTAGGGCATTCAAATACTCAGTTGTTAGTTTTGATGTATGAGATGATGTGTTGTCATGATGTAACATTATTTTTCCTTTTGGGCATTTTTCACAAACTTTTTAAAAAATCTGCAGTAAACAGACATTTGTGTACCAATCAGCAGTAATCATATGTTCCATCTTGTAATGCTACAGTAACAATATGGTCCATTTTAGAAAAAAAAAATAGCAACCATCTTCTTAGTAGCACTGCAACCTCCATGGACTAGTGGTACCGTGCTAGCCTCTAGTTCCCAAGGTCGCAGGTTCAAACCCGGTAGAGCATGATGGATTTTTTTGGGCGTAAAAATCCTTAGCATGACTTCCTTCGGAAGGGAAGTAAAGCTGGTGGTCCTGTGTCGTAGATTTATGGCACGTAAAAGAACCTCAAGCCTGATAAAGAGGCCTCTGAGCAAAATTACCGGTCTTTCATGCCCAATATGGAATGGGACGCTAAGAACCATAGTAGTTAAAGAGCATCCATAAATAAAACTCAATTTTTAAATTTGTTGGACTTTTGTAGGCTTAGGTCCTATTTGAAAGACCCACTGAACCAATTGACTTTTCTTTTCAGGATCTTAACAATAAATCCAAGATATCCAGTAATGATATTCCAAACCAAATTTGAAGTGTCATCTTGGAATTTTTCCAGAGTTTTTCTGTGCCAATCAATGCATTGTTGTTTTTGATTGGGAGTCAGTTTATGTGGAATCCATCAGCAATAAAGTTCTCTCCTGTCTAACTGTTGATGTAAAACGTTTTGGATTTACTCATACCAATGCACAATGTCACCCGAATACATTCATAAGATGTCTGTCGATCTTCTTCAAGCATTGCTCAAACAGTGACAATATTTTCATCAGTAACAGAGTTCTTGGACATCCTTCATGAAATTCATCCTTCATGAAATTCATCCTAAGAAAAAAACTGATCTCTTCTGAATTTGCTGTACCAATTATAAATTGTTGCCTTAGATGGGACTTCTTTGCCAAATACATTTCTAAGCAGATTTTTCGCATTGTTTAGGCATTAATGATGATTTAAAATTGTAAAAAATCATAGTCTGGAAATGTTCTCTAGTCAATTAATTTTTGGGTGAACACAAAATCTTTAAATGATGATAATTAACAAACTATTAGAGCAAATCAAGCAAACTACACAGCAATCAACTCACAAATCATTAGAAAGTATCTGTCAAATACAAAACAAATTAATTTGTTTATAGAAACATGACATTCTAATAATGTTCAGTAACACCCTTGTATTATTAATGCTACTACTGCTGCTACAAATATTACTTCTACTGTTATTTGTACTAATTGTATAACATTTTTACTCCTGGATGTATTGCTTGCACTGTTACTTGTATCAGCTCATAACCACTTGTGTTACTTGTACATCTACTTATACTACTTCTATTATCACCTGCACTACTTGTGGAACCAATTTACTTCTTGTGCAACAAACTGTGCTACTTGTAGAGAACTTGTATTACTTAAGAAGCTACCGGCGCCATTTATGTAACAACATGTACCTAAGGCTTGAAGACTAGCTTATCCAACTTGAACAAGAATATGCACTAGCATTTCTACTGCTTGTACGGCAACTTGTAAAAATCTATTCAACCCATAACAATTTTTAAAAACTGTAATAAGTATTTAAAAATGTAAAAACCTTTAAAGTCTTTAAAACTTGAAAATATTGTTAAAAACCTTGTAAAATAATTTAAAAATGCAACAGTCATTAAAAATTAAACCTTTAAAAACCTTTAAAAGCTGTAAAAGTCCTCACACATAAAATTGTTAAAATGTATAAAAATTGCTAAAACTTTTAAAAACTGCTAAAATTACAAACATCGTTAAAACCTGTAAAAGTCTTGACTTATAAAAATCTTTAAACTTATAAGCATTCTTAAAACCCATAAAAATCATCAAAACTTACAAAACTTGCAAAATTATTAATAAAAACAAAACCAAAATTTGTAAAAATGCTAACTCTTTTAAACATCTTTAAAACCTGTATAAGTCCATAAAACTTGTAAGAACCTTTAAAGCTTGTAAGAACCTTTAAAGCTTGTAAAAATCTTTAAAACTCATATAAATATTTAAATCTTATAAATATCCTTAATGTCTGTAAAACATTTACAACCAGAATTGATTGGAGTTGAATGTAATAATAATAATAATAATAATAATAATAATAATAATAATAATAATAATAATAATAATAATAATAATAACAACAACAACAACAACAATAATAATAATAATAATAATAATAATAATAATAATAATAATAATAATAATAATAATAATAATAATAATAATAATAATAAAAAAAATAATTGCAAATCAATTGTAACTAATTGCAAAATAAATAAAGATGTTATAACAAATTTGTGTATCACAGAGAACAAAATTAAGCAATTAAACTCTTTTGCTTGTCAGCTACTTTATACTGCTACTTATAATATGAGCACACTGCTACCCAAACTAATTCTACAGTAAAAAACTCTGCTTCCCTCCATTCCAATTTTGTCTGTTTGCATTAGCACCAGTCTGTTTATTCCTATACTTTCCAGCACCACTCCAATCCAAATACTTCATCCTCAAAGGAACACGGTTGACTGCAGTATCCTCTAATGCTGTTCACACAAAACAACATGGGCAGGGGGCCATGTGATCAGCATCCCTAATCCTGGCTGAGATGCATAGTTTTCTAAACTAAGAATTCCAATTTCCCAATAAAACCACTCATTAGTCCCTGACACTTAAAAATCTGAGCGTGCGATGTATTTCAAGTATTCTAGCATGAGAAAAAAACTCATATTCATTCCATGTATTGAACCATGATCTCCTAATCAGTAGGCTGTAGAGATGATTTTGTATTAATCAATGAAGTACAATTCTGCTTCCATTTTAACAAATAAAACCACTTGTTTAAGAGAGTATTTACATATATCCTACACTGATTTAGCAGCCTGCCTAATATTAGCTTTTATACTTTGCACTAGAACTACATGTAAACCCTGTTGGAACAATGCCTAAATGCTTATAACCTAACAGTCTTTATAGGAATTATTGGATTCAATACTTCACCTTGAAATTTATTCAAACTGGAGCACGGCAACTGCTCAAGCTTAATATTCCATAAATAATATCCTTCATTCTGTATCAAAACTGCTAACTTCAGAGGTTTCTTTTGTGCAGGACTCACAGCTACAACAGCTGTAAACAGAATAAATGTCAGCCAAACAGCATTCCTTGGAAATATTGATATAGTATGTAAACTTTTAGCATACCTACCATTTCTATTTAATGATTTTGTTACAAAATAAAACTATTACAACAATGAGACACTACTTAAAGCAGTTGTAATGTTGGTAGTATTGGTGGTGATGGTGGCAGTGATTAAGACAGTTTGTTCATACATTCATTTCATAACCAAAATTGGCTGAGGTCTTGTAATTTAACAACTTGTAACTATTTTCTCCAGGATTTTTTTTTCAAAAAAAGTATTTAATTAACAATGTATAAATAATCCTTATTTGAAGCAGAAAGTACAATGTTTTGGATCAGCAACTCTCTTGGAGAATGACTGAAAATTTTGTCAAAAGAGGGAGAGTGTGTCAGCAGAGTGACAGGGAATTTTTTTCTTATGCACTGTTCCATCATTAATCAAAGTATGCCACTTTGAACCAAACTGCCTAATTTGTAATGTTTGATTGCCGATAATAACGCATACTTTATGGAATGCCCTATATGTACTCTCTTAAGTTGCTTACATCTGGCAGTGCAGTGGATGTTTTGACACCCTCCCCACCTACAAATTCAAGAAAAGAGACTATTCATTTGATGATTAATCACTCTTTCACCAAAACAGCTATTGCCATTATATCTATTTCATCGCTATTGTCCCTGTTTTTCAGAAACTGTATCTTGTTGTACCACAGTCTTATCTTAAAGTTTAATATCTTCATGTATGCATCAAAACTTCCTAACAAATGCTGTACTTGAAACTTGGTGGTATCTTTCTTTTGGGGCGGCGGCTTTTGTTACATTTATATAGCTCTCTTTAATTTCTATGCTTCATATTGAAGGCACACAACTGATGGTGCTATTCATTTTTTATTAGTAAACACCCTCACATTTACTCCCACATTCATAACTTCAGAATCTTTGAAGGGTAGAGAATAATAAAATTCTAATTAAAGAAAGATTTGCCCACCCCAGCTGGGATTTGAACCTGAGACCTCTGGAGTGAAAAAGCCAGAATGCACACCACTCAAACCACAGAAGCTGTCTTAGCAATTTTTATTCCACTTTTCTTTGCTATTCCAGGAAGAGTAACATTTTATTTATCATAAATAAAATGTTGCTAAACATTCACTACCATTATGTAATGTTTCCTATTGTTTTAATACTTCCAGTACAGTTTTTCAGAAAGTCCCAACTTTGACATCTATTTTAGCTGCAACAGTAAAACAAAATTCAGTATCATTACTTGTGGTTGACTTGTTTTGGTTATGGTTTCTTTTCATTGGATTTTGTGGGTTTTTTCTTTTCTTTTCTTGTTTTCTTTCTTTCTTTTGTGATTAATGTCCTTTAACCAGGTAGGTCATATCAGATGGTGAATAAATGAAATGGGCGTAGAGTCGGGGTTTTGTGTGACTGCACTTGTTGATAATTTTCTTTATCGTATTCTGGTATTCTGTTGTAGGATTTTTTAGCTAATCTACACTCTTTTCCTAAAAAAAATATGTTGACTCTACTGCATACGTCTTGTGTTTTTATTATTACTATACAGCAGCAGTACCAGGCAAGTAGAACAGCTACACTGCTGCATCAGCAAATTTCACAAAATAAAGTTCACTCTTGAAACAGAAGAAAATAAATCTCTAAGCTTCCTGGATCTAACAATAACTAAGCAGGAAAATAAACACAAATTCAAAGTATACAGGAAGACCACAACCACAAAAGCTCTCATACACAATATGTCAAGCCATCCCATATAGCACAAACATGCTGCTTTCCATTCACTAATCCAAACCCATTAATAACTCATAAACATACCAATGGACAAAGCAGACTACAGCAATAAACTACAATACATTCAAATATCTGGCCCAAGAAAATGGATAAAACCCAGAAATAGTGAATATGATATTACACTAAGCCAAACAAGAAGAAAAAAATTAATTGTGCTCAGCTAGCACAAACGAAACATCTATAAAGCTGCCACATTGTTCAAGAAACTCACCTACAAAATAACAGATAAAATCGACAATGCACTCAAACAAGCATATACCTACAGCAAAACAGGAGTATACAAATAAAATGTCATCAATATGGATTCAAAAAAGGCTTAACCACAATAACAGCTATTGTTGAATTTCTAAACATAGTGTATACAATGGTGGATAAAGATAATGTCTTGGTAAGAGTAGTCCTAGAGCTTTCAAAGGCATTCAACATGGTGGCCTTACAATTATTAAAATCTTACCTAAGTAATAGGGAACAATGCACAAAAATTAATTTCTGCATAGAGAACCCCTGTAAAACTTATACATCAGGAGCTCAAATTGTTAAAAATGGAGTCCCATAGCATTTGGTTCTGGGTCCCCTTTTATTCATAATATAGGTGAATGACATATCATTGGTTAGCAATGAAGAAATAACATCATATGCAGATGACCCTAAATTGGGATAATGATAACAGGAATTTGTATGTAAGAGTTCAGAATATTATGGCTAATCTTAGTAGGTATAAACTTCAATAACAATAACCTTCTTGTAAATCCATCCAAGACACAAATAATGGAGTTTAAGAATAATAGACATTACACTGAAAATTACAATTGGTATGAATTGATAATATCCAGATAGAAGAAGCCAAAGTAGTTGCATTTTGGGGCATATACTAGATAATAAACTAAAACGGAAAGCACAGATTGATGAGACTTGCAAAATAATGCCTAAAAGTTGTTATATGCTTAAGAGGATGGCAAATTACTTATATGGTAAATCACTGATAAATACATATTATGGACTTATCTACCCTTATCTCTTGTATAAGATAAGCCGTTATTGAATATATATACAAGGGCGGATTGATAAGTTCATGACTTTGACGAGAGATAGCGTTCTAATCACAGGTTTTTTGTTTCCACCCAAGTCTAACATCTATTCTGGATATAATCACAGAAATTCGTCATTTGTTTCTTAAAATATTGTTGAGAGCATCTAAAATATGCAGAAGTGTGTTGCTTCATAGAAAATGGAGAAAAGTGAATTTCATGTTCTGATAAAGAACTACCTTCGCGTGGTAAGACAGTGAAGGAAACGGAAGAAAAGCTGAACAACTATTATGGGGACTCTGCTCCATCACATGGCATGGTTCCATAATTTTGATGTGGCCATTTGAGCACAAGAGATGCCATGGGCACAGGATGGCCAGTTGAGGTCACAACAGAAGAAATGGTGAACAAAGTTCAGATATTGTGTTGGAAGATCGCTGAGTGAAAATTCATGAGATAGCCAAGGCCATAAACATCTCATTCTGCACAAATTTTTTAGTATGAGAAAGCTGTCAGCAAGATGGGTCCCACGACTGCTCACAGTTGAGAACAAGCGGAATTGTGTGACCATTTCACAGGGATGTTTGAACATGTTCCAGCGCAACCCAAATGAGTTTTTGCAGCATTGTATCACGGTTGATGAAACTTGGATCCATTACTATCAACCTGAAACCAAACAACAATCAAAGCAGGGATTTCCTTCGGCAAACCTGCTCCAAAGAAAGTGAAAACCATTCCATTGGCAGGAAAAATCATGGCAGCTGTCTTTTGGTTTTCACAAGGGTTGATAGATGTCCACTACCTGGAAAAGGGTAAAAAAATCACAGGTTCATATTATGCCGCAATGCTGGATCAATTTCACAAGGAATTGTTACAGAAATGACCCCATTTGGCAAAGAAAAAGGTTCTCTTTCACCAGGATAATGCAGTTGCACACAAGTCAGCCATTGCCATCGTAAAATTTGTGGAATTGGGCTATGAACTGCTACCTCACCCATCATATTCTCCAGGTTTGGCTCTGAGCGACTTCTTCCTCTTCACAAAACTGAAAAATTAGCTCTCTGGAAAGGAATTCACATCCAGTGAACACATCCTGGCAGAAACAACCTCATATTTTGAGAATTCGAAAAATCCTATTTTTGGAAAGGTAGACAACAAAAGCAAAGCATATCAAAAATAATATGAACCATAAATATACCTTATTATTCAATTTATAAGTGCAACTCAAAACACTGCTTGGGCTGGACAGTACAATGGATACAAGATTTAACCAATACCACAGAAAGCTATAAAAGGAATAATAATTGGGGAGAGATCCATTGGAAAATTTCAATAAAGATGGATTAAAATTATAAGGAAGAACAGTTATAATCTCCTGTTCACTGTCGTCTATAAAACATGGTAGAAGCAAAGGTGAAATGGTTAGAAAGGGTACATAAAAGCAGTGACTGAGGTTTGAATGTTTTATGATATAATAATTGTGGAGACTTGAAATACAGTGGAATTGTGGACTCACTACGTAGAAAGTCTTGTGAGGAAGTTCTGGGGTTGCCTACAGCAGTTAGTTAATGAAGTTGCCCAAACTGAAATGGGAAGAAACGTAAGAAAATGAATGTTTAATGGTTGTGGAAAGAGATTTGAAATATTGGTATAAGATCCTGAAGTTGGATTTTATTAGTGTGTTAAAACAATGTTTTAAATATAAAAAAAGATGATTGCACCAAAACAATAAATAAATAAATGTAAGGGATATAAGAATTATTTTAGAAAATAATAGCTTAGGGGATGTATGGAGAAACAAAATTATTCAGTAACTAGCAGAGAAGAGATCATAACTATCTTATGTAGCAATGAAAACACTTTTACATTCTGATATCTATTATATGTAGAAAAAGCAGATGCACAGAATAAAGTGTTTGAATGCAGAGAAACAGAGACATGAAGAAAACAATGTTTAAGTAAAAAATTGGCTTATAACGAACAGAAAAATTGCTTTAAACATTATTATAAATATATAAAGCATAGGCACTATTTACAGAAAGTAAAAAAATGGAAATGGAAAATCAAAAAAGGCAATGAACAAGAGAGAGAGGGGGGGGAGAGGTAGGAAAGTGTGTGTTTGTGTAGATGAACATCCAATTGTGCATATATATATATATATATATATATATATATATATATATATATATATAAATCAGAGCAGATATATATAATACATATAATATATTATTTAATCTGAAATTCATGGTGGTGGTAAGGTTCTCTATTTGAATGAGTGACCAGAGCCAATTTCAGTATACAGCTTTAATAGATATTATTTCTTTAGTACTCAATAAATTATTTGTTTGTTCATTCATTTATTCATTCATTCAGTCATTCATTCATTCATTCATTCATTCATTCATTCATTCATTCATTCATTCATTCATTCATTCATTTAATGTTCTTCACTGCAGGAGCTGGGAGGTGAAGATGATAAATGACAATGAGTGAAGGTCAAGAAGTGGCTTCTGCTGTAAGCAATAATACTATTTCAAAGTTATAAAAATCTCTTAAAATGAACATTAATTTGTAACTACTGTATTTATGCAATACATTTAGGGTCCTTAATAAGTAACATTTTCTATCTATCATTAGTCATACTAACTGGTATATCCTGTAAGAGGTCCACATTGGCCTGTTGTTGGTCCATCAACAGAATTCAATATAAAAATCTGGTCAATATCACACACCCCTCCAAGTTTCCTTGCCAACTGAACTTTTTGATATTTTACTCTGAAAGAAAAGAAAAGAAAACATGCAACTAAATCAAATCACTTAGTATGAGTAAAATTCTCAGTTAAAAGCAACCAAACAAAAAAAAGTAGTTAAATATCTAGAGATATTTATATGGACAATAATAATAATAATAATAATAATAATAATAATAATAATAATAATAATAATAGCAATAATAGTAATAATAACAATAACAATACAATAAAATAAAATTAAAAATAACTGTTTCTAAATTTGTTAAAACTTTTAGAAACAAAATATGTAAATTTATAAAACATGGCTTTCCAAACTGGTAGATATACAAAGTGATTAGTAACTTCAAATTCGATTATTTAAAAAACAGAAAATTAACTTCTTATAGAACATTGCAGCACATTAAACTTTAAAACAACATACATCCCAGTAAGATAAATGAAACAAAACAAAACAAAAACAAAAATGCTTTTTACATCTCATCTGTAATAAACATAGCAGATTTTTACCTACCTGACAGCACAAATTCCATTTTGTACATCTACATCAAAATCACAGGCAAGGGAACCCAGTGAGTGAGCTGGGTACTCTGGTGAATGGAAGTACATCACTGGCTCATCAGAAATGTCACCACAAGAAAATTTAACTGGGGAAAAATGCCCATAAAATATTTAAAAAAAACAAAAAACAAAAAGAAAACAAAAAAAACACTTTACTGTAATTCATTCTGTTTTTCTCTGATTATTCCTATGACATACAATGATGTATGATAATTTTCTAAGACAATCATTCTTTTTCTTATTTTTAAATATTGAGAAATATTCGTCTGTCCAACATTTATCAAATGACTTCCATTTAATCAAGAATGCCTTTGAATTTTTAATGTAGGTCTACTTGCTATGTCATAAATAAGATGTGAGGTAAAATAAAAATATGAAATTGACGACAATACATACAGATACAACAGGAAAGAAGAGGGTCAGGACAGCCAGTGGACATTTCGCCTCCCAGCTCTTTGCAGTAATTCCCAGGATAGCATCGTCCTTCTTCACCAGTTGCTGTCATACATTTGTCTGCTCCAAAATTATGAACTATCATTGAAGCTTTTTCAGCTGGAACAATCACAGAAGTTCAATAGAAGCTTTATGGGGGAGCATTATTATCTTTATCTTGAAAACTGCCCTCCATTGAGCTTGGCCCTTATGTACCCAGTATATTCAGACATTTTGATTTCATAAATCCACTATACAAATCTGAGTTATAAAATTCAAGTAACAATAAGAAAAACACATTAGTAAACTATTTGGAGACATATTATGATGAATTATAATTTTATATGATTTTTTAACACATAAATATTTATTAATAACTTTATTAAGATTAGAGTTTTTTTCATTCCGTTTGTTATTTAAGTATACCTTAAAAGCAACTTCTGTCTTTAAAAAAAAACAATATAGTCCCTTGAGCACCTATAATTAAACCAAATGTCTAATTTTTAGATGAGGTATTTCAACCTATTGGAACTAGCCCATGGTGGGTTCATATTATTCTTTCCCCTGGCATACTTCTACTTCAAAGTGAATCGTTGGATACACAATGATGCTTTGTTTAGTATCTTCAGTGTAGGGTGTCCATACGTCTTAATAATCAATTTTCAGTAATTCAAATGATTTTCTCTTTTGCACTCCAACCCTTAAATGCAGCAACAATTTTAGTTCTTAGAAGATATGTCTAGAAGTTCCTGAGCAGTAGTCCATGTTCACTAGGGTTTGAGTCTCTGAGCAAGCTACCTACACTGGGAAACATCAAGAAAATGCCAGGGATGGAACAAACTGCAGCTAAATTTGCAGTCATTTTCAGGTTAAGCAGTCATTCATTGGTGAACAATCTTTTCTTGTTAGTGATCCAATTGTTGGTAGCTGTTTTCTACTTTCTGAGAGTGTCTTTCAAGATTCAATTCTCATAGCTGCAGTTCTACACCAAACTTTCTAATTGTAGCTTTAGCACATTCTTCAGGGTATGAAAGGCAGGGGTAATCACAACATGATTTAAATTCTCCATCTAATTGCCTCAGTGGATTAATATGTTGAATATGTGCATTCATTAGCGATAGACACTATTCATGCAGTTTGAAGAAAAGCTTCCCATTAATTATTAGTGCAAGGTTGAATTTTTACTTTCTCTGTTGCTTACCCGCAGTAAATAGAGAAAGTATTGCATTTCACCCAAACATTCAACAGGAATACATGTTTAGGAATCCTCTGAATCCAACCAAAGCATTTTTAGAAAAAGGTCCATGTGTATATGTGTCTATGAATAGTGTAACTCAAAAACGAAATGATGCATAAATACGTATCAAGCTTGGCATTTAAGCTCAGCATCTTTCAAGATGTAACCTGAAGATTTTTAAGAAAATCCCCCCAACCCAAACTACCCTTTACATGGAACATTTTTTAAATTTGTTATTTTCTCAAAAATGGCTCTAACGAATTTGATTTACGTACATTTTAAGATTTTACATGAAACATAAAATGTATATCTTGAATTTTCTAGGAATAGGCTGTGGAGACCTTTACTTTCTGAGAATTTTGTTTACTTTGGTACAGTGAGTAAACCATAAAATGTAGACAAAACTTAGTATACAAAAGATATATTATGTAGATCTGTTTAAAATACACAATTTATTTCAAATAACTTTTTCATGGCAACAGTCACTTCTGAGATATCCATTATTATAGGTTTGAAGATTTCAATACTTCATCATTTTTTAAAGTGCTGATACTGTTCCCTCTCTTCTTCTTCTTCTTCTTCTTCTTCTTCTTCTTCTTCTTCTTCTTCTTCTTCTTCTTCTTCTTCTTCTTCTTCTTCTTCTTCTTCTTCTTCTTCTTCTTCTTCTTCTTCTTCTTCTTCTTCGTCGTCGTCGTCGTCGTCGTCGTCTTCTTCTTCTTCTTCTTCTTCTTCTTCTTCTTCTTCTTCTTCTTCTTCTTCTTCTTCTTCTTCTTCTTCTTCTTCTTCTTGCAATATCATGGAAAGTGTATGGAATTTAAAGACCAGCATGTAGTGACCAGCTTTTAAACATCTGTATATTATTTTGGTTTCTTCCACCTCCCTTGTATCTACAGGCTACAAGGAAATGTATAATGGAACTATTTCTGCAAACTTTTATCTAATTTGGTATGAAGGAGACAGAAAAATAAGGCCTTGAAAGAATATTTTGCAGAAGATATATAAAAATAAATGATTGTGAATAGAAAAAATCATGTGAATGTAATACATAAGATTTTTCTTGCCTAAGGCATGATGTAAGAAATGTTGGTTGGAAGGAAAATCATTTCTTTAACAGCACTTCAAAGAACTTTATGAATATATTTAAGAAAATTGTAAGGCAATTGATTTAATGGAGCCATTTGCAATAGATAAATGAGTTAAGGCCAAATTTATTGATTGATTATTGATTCAGATCAGGTTATACATAAGAGTCAATAAAATAAGTTCTAAATCGTGGTGAAGTAAGCTTCAGACTGAAACTTACTTTATCATTAAATATTTCTCATAAATGTGTTATTGTATCTCAGGTATTAAGTTGAAATGCTATTTTCTGAAGTAAGACTGTCCATCATTATAAACTCTTACATGGCATTCACATATCTACTAATAACAAATGTGGTTATTGTAATAACATTTACATATGTGGTTACTGTAAAGCTGTGTAATTCCAAATTAATTTTGAAACCATATTGATCAGTTATTTCCTTTTCTGACACTTTCTTTAGAAGAAGTAAGTTGAAAGGTTGAAAAGAAGTGGAGATAAAGGAGATATTTGGATAATTTCCCTTTTAATTCCTATCCACTCAGATTTTGATCTTGAAAAGTGAATTGTAGTAAAGTTGACTTTAGCTGCTGAAAACTTTACAATTTTGCAAAGGCAAAACAGCAGTGGTTACATATTAAGTAGTAGCAATACCAAATTTGTATGCCTAAAGCCCAATTTATAAAATAACTGTGAATGTCTAATATGATGACAATAAGATCTTTCTTATTCTTCTAGTGCAGTGTACACAACCATTCACTAGTGATACATAATATAAATACCTGATTGAATGACAAAATCCCTTTGGTTCTCATCCAAAAGAACAAACTCTCTCATTTCTGAATCAAATACTCTTTCAGAGTTGAATATCTAATTACAGAGCAAACAGAAATTGTTTTCTAATTTGAATGATTACATCGTTTAGTTGTCCCTTTGTAAATAAGTATAGTTTTAACCTATCATATTTTGAGTTTAGGTTATGACTGATACACAATCTACAAATTTCAAGGTTTGTATTATTACTGTGATGTAGTGGCTATGGGCAGAGCATTATCACAAGGATGGCACAAATAAACAGAGATAGGAGGAGGCCTCTCCACTGGACATAAATTCCAGAAGAGTTCGCAATGCAATGAGATACTTCTGGAACCTTCTTTCTCCCTATGTCCTGAACATTCTAGAACTCTCCCAGCAGCTATATAAGGGATTGTGGTCATGAGTGAGTTAGTGTGTTTCTGGTGTGACTTAAAGTGCCAGTAATCCAGTGCATTCTCCAAGTGAGGTTGCAAAGATAATTGTGACATACAGTGAGTGCTGCTGCTGTGAGAGTTTAGAGACATCTTGTGTTTGATGCCCAGTGAGTGAAGCAGAAGGAAGAAGAGACTGCTCCACATGTATTTCATTATGCGCTAAGTCCAGAAGAAAAGTGAAGTAAAAGAGAAAATTGAACTAGATCACATTAATGAAGTGACTGATAACTTAGTGAAGTGAAGTGAAAACTGGACAAAGTCACACTGGTGTCAGGAGTGGGATATAAAAGCCACAGTACAGAAATGCTTAAAAAATTATGGATGAGAATGCAGAAGATGGAATATGGGATAGAGAAAATGGAGAGTGAAATGAACAGGTGTAAATTCCAGAATAGAGAAGATGGAGATAAAATGGAACCTAGAATGGAGAAGATAAAGACGGAAATTAAGAATGAAATGGAGAAAATAAAATCCAAACTCAGTTTTTGCATTGATTGTAAAATCTTAGATAAATGCTATGGTGAAAGATTTGAATGACAACATTGCAAAGGAATTAGACGAAATTAAATCTGATGTGGAAGAGAAAATTAATGTGGAAGAAGAACGTCTAGATCAGCAAGAAAAACCATTAGACCAACAGACTGAGGAGAATAAGAAAATCATGGACACCACAATGGAGGAGATGCACAAGACCTAGAAGCCAAGAAACCAGAAATTCTAGAGGATCCACAAATGCATGACCGGCTAATACAAAAACAGTGAAGACTCCGAAATTCGACGCACTTCGTTGTGGGTGGTGTTTAAATGACAGTTTGAAGATACTGCTATCCACAACGAAAAGATGCCGGCGGAGAAGACGATACAGCTTTCGGCTGCCCTGCGGCGGCAAGCAGCCGAAACCCTTCGCAGCTTTCCCGTCGGAGGCTCGGCCAACGACTTAATTAAACAATTGGAAGGGCGCTATACAGAACATCGCCTTGCCGGTGCCTCTACCGGGCGGCCAGTTGAAGGCAAGAGTGCAACAACCGAACGTGACAATACAAGAATTCATCATGGAGGTGGAGCGGCTGGCCCACCGTGCTCTGGCGAATTTACCGCCAGGCTATATTCCCAGAGAGGCAGCTCATGCAGTCATCAGTGGATTAATAGACCGGGAGGTGAAAGAGCAACTTCTCCTGACGGAACATCCTAACGTCGGTGACGCTCTGGCGGCTGCTCTCCGCATTGAGGAGGTAAAGGTGACGGCCAGAAGAGTTACACCGATGCCGACCAGAGTTGTAAAAGCCCACAATGACGATTACCGGCACTAGACAATGACGCCTAGCCATCGTAGAATTGGGGGCGGGAGACCAAAGTGCTGGAATTGCAGAGACCCCGGACGCCTAAGCGCGGAGGATCAGCAAAACTACTAAGGATCACGTGAGGAGGGGCTCGTTGGTGCCGTCACCCTCCCTTGCTACACGTTGAACACAGTATTTGGAATGGCGAGGATGGTCTATAGCGCATGGATGGATTCAGAACCGTCCCAGTAGGGTGCTGGTGGACACGGAAGCCTCATTAACTATCGCCCGGTCCGGTATGTTACGGTAACTACAAAAAAGAACGCCGGTTAGGCGCTATGAGCTACGAACCACCTCGGGTGAAACTTTGCCCATGGCTAAGGAAGCTTACCTGAATTTACCCTTGGTAGGAGCAGGCTAAAAATGTGGATGTTCATTGCCGCAATCACCGAGGAAGTTATCCTGGGCCTGGACGTCCATCAGTTCCTCGACATCAAGATGGAAGTCGGGCGCCATATATTACCCTGCGCCGCGACGAGATCCTGTTAAACCATCCGGAGGAGAGGTTACAGCCGGTGAGGCTCTTTCTTGCCGAACGAGAGGTGTTTGTAGCGTGGAGCGAAAGGGTGGTGGCGGGCAGAAAAACCCTAAAAATTAGCATGATTCTGGATAAAAATTAAATGGACGCTCTTTAACTGCTGTGGTCCTTAGCGTCCCGTTCTATGTAGGGCGTAACGGTAATTTTGCTCAGATGCCTCTTTATCAGGCTTGAGGTTCTTTTATGTGCCGCAAATCTACGACAAGGGACCACCGGCTTTACTTCCCTTCCGAAGGAAGCCATGCTAAGGATTTTTACCCTCCGTCGGGTTTGAACCCGCGACCTTGGGACCTAGAGGCTAGCATGGTAACCACTACACCGACTTGATTTTGGATGAAGGAGGATCTCACCAAGATGGCATTTACGTCGCGAGGGCGCTGCTTCCTGCTCGGGAGACCATCCTGGTGAGGGCCCGTAATGCCATCAATCGAGACAGGAACTGCTTGGCAGGACTGTCCTGGGAAACTGTGAGCCGGTCGCCTTTGTAGCACCTGTGGCCAGAAACACTGTAAACCAACCGAAATTGGATGGACGTCTGAATAACTTCACCCAGGAGGCTGAGGACCTACCGTGGAGCGAGAAGAAACCTGATCGCGGAATTCCAGGAATCTTTAGCCTCTCAGAAGATGATTATAGTCGTACGGATAGAGTGACGCATCGCATCAACACCGAAAATGTTCCTCCGTGGTGTAGTGGTTACCATGCTAACCTCTAGTTCCCGAAGTCGAGGGTTCAAATTCGGCGGAGGGCGATAGATTTTTTGGCGTAAAAATCCTTAGCATGCCTTCCTTAGGAAGGGAAGTAAAACCGGTAGTCCCATGTCGTAGATTTACGGCACGTAAAAGAACCCCAAGCCTGATAAAGAGATCCCTGAACAAAATTATCACGCCCAATATAGAATGGGACGCTAAGGACCACAGCAGAGAGTGTCTATAAAAACGAAAAACGGCAATGCTCGATCGATTAGACAGCCTCCTCGCCGTGTCCCGCTAACGAAGCAGAAGGAAATTGACAACTGGAAAGCAGAGATGAAAATCAGAGGTATAACAGAGGAATCCGACAGTCCATGATCCTCACCGGTAGTGCTAGTGTAAAATAAGCATGAGATCTGCATCTCTGTGTTGACTACCGGAAGCTGAACGAGGTCACTAGGAACGACTGGTTTCCGCTGACATGAAGTGACGACACCCTGGACACCTTAGCATGTGCCCAGTGGTTTTCCACCCTGGACTAGAAGTCTGGGTGCTTGCAAATGGCACTTCACCCCGACGACAAGAAGACAGCGTCTTTTACTGGACATGCATTGGCAGTTCACGGTAATGCCTTTCGGATTCTACAACCCCCCCCCGTTAAAGTTCCAGAGACTCATGAAGTCTGTGATGAGGAGCCTCTTCACGACCAACTGGCTTCCGAACGGTTTCGACAGGCCAACCTCAAGTTAAACCCAAAGAAATGTCAGCTATTTAGAAAGGAAGAGGCTACCTGGGACATATCGTAAGCTCTGACGGAGTAGCTGCGGACTTCCAGAAGATAGAGACCGTCAAGGGGTGGCCCAGGCCATACAATAAACAACTGCGTCGGTTCCTGGTCCTCTGCACAAACTACCGAAATCTGTGGCGGAGTGGCAAACACCGCCAAACCGGTGACTCAACTGACAGAGGAACGACAAGCCTTCCAGTGATCTGACCAAACTGGGGCAGCTTTTCAGACCCTAAAGACTGCCCCGTGCACGTTTACGGTACTAGGGTATCCCATTCCGGTAAGTAGTTCATCATGGACACGGATACCAGTAAGATCGGCAATGGAGGTATCCTGTCGCAAGAGCAGGACGGAGAAGAGAGACCACTGGCCTACTTGAGTAAAACTGTCCAAGGCCGAAATAAACTACTGCGTGACAAGACGAGAGCTGCTGGCTGTTATAGAAGTCCTGAAACACTTCCACAAGTACCTTTAGGGACAGGAGTTCCACCTCTGACGGACCATTCCGTCCTAACTTGGCCTTTCGCAATTTGAAAGGACAGACGGCCTATTGGGTTCAACGACTGCAGCAATACGATTTTATTTCGGATCACCGGGCAGGAAGCGTCATTCTAATGCCGACGTCCTTTCCCGATGACCGTGCCAGGAAAGCTGCAACCATTATGTGAAGGTTGAGTGAAGGAGAGTGTTACAGCCTTACGCCCAATCGTGGTGCAACCTGCAGTCGGTCGGCACGAAAAGACCTTGAGGAGGGGGCATCGAGACAGAGGGACAATCCTGACGGATAAAGAATCTGGCGAACGACCTGCGTAGGCGGACGTCGCTCCAAGGGGCCCGATCTATAAGAACTTCTGGGTCCAGTGCGACTCCCTGGTGGTCAGGAACGGTCTGTTGAAGTAAGTGTGGGAGTCGGCAAACTGAAAAACCAAGGTGGAACAGCTAGTGCTCACGAAGAGCAAGGTGAAAGAAGTCCTCGAGGAGACCCATGTCGGCACTACCGGAGGCACATGAATGTAAATAAGACATTGGAGAAGCTACGTAGCCGATTTTATTGGTTGCATCTTCGAAGTGATGTGGAGAGATGGTGCCAGCAATGCGACATCTGCATGGCAAGTCGTGGGGCCTAGATCGTAGTCGAGGTCGAATGCAACAATACAACCTCGGGGCGCCGTTTGAAAGAATTGCCATCGACGCTGCTCCAATGCCTCAGTATACACAAAATGCGTACCATTTCCCTTCATCCAGTCGGGTGGAATGGTGGAGCGTTACATTAAGACATTCAAGGAGTACCTCCAGAAAGTGATATCCAGCCATCAGCAAGATTGGGATGTGCACATGCCATTATTCCTCCTGGCCTACTGAGCATAAGTACACAAATCCACTGGCATGACACGGTCAATATGGTATTCGGACAAGAACTATGGCTACTATGTGATCTGTTGTTTGGCATCCCTTATGTTGGGCACTAACGGACAGGCTAGAAGATAGTCACTATCTCGAGGACTAAAGGAACATTACCAAACAAAAACAGGATGTATTGCTGCTATCTGATGATACATTATAAGTAATGGATAATAGAAAGCTGGCTGTTAGGAAACATGACATGTCATCCACCTTCCATGCAATCAGGGCAAACATTTGGAGAGATTGCAAAACCTAACATTTTTCATTTATGCTAATCTTAATTATTCCTTTGATCTATTTCTATTAAAACTCTAATCTTATAATCCATATATATCCTTTGTAAATGGCATTATAATAGTTCTGTTTTGAGAATATCTGTATCAGGTAGCAAATATGTTATCTATTTTCTCTATGCACGCATGCAAACATTTATTAAATAAACTGGCTAGGTGGAGAACAAAGAAAGCATTAATTACATGATCTCCAGATCATTAATATGTGAAATGTTCAAATATTTTATAGATATTGTAAGTTATATAATACTGATACCTTTATCACCGATGCTTGAATCATTAGGTTCTTGTGAACTTATTCTTCTAGAAGGTACAGCTGAATTGCATGCTTGGACAGGACTTCTGCTATACCTGCATCCAAACCACAGTTATATAAATGTTATATACTCAGACTTAAAATTGTTAATATAGGAGAGGTAATGATAATTTGATTAATACTAATCTAATACATAACAACAGACTACAAGATACCTTTCCAATGTTATCCCATCCACCGTACAGCAATTAGTAGTAATTGGAGTAATTTAAAATAGGTTCTTTAGACATAGTCCTCCTGCTGTGTTGAGTAATTTCGTACTTCCTGAAAATGGAAATATCCTGAACAATGTAAGATGGTTACATAATGCCACTAGCAGAAATATGGTGATGGTGTGTGACTCATTCCATTTTCTGTTTTTATAACCAAGCATCATTGAATTGAATTGAATTTAGCCATACTGTCCCTTAATGGGCAAAGCCTCCTTTTAGAAGGGATGACTCTCGTTATTTCTTACCTAGTGAGCCAATCCAAGCAAAGTAACATTCTGTTGGTCTGCTTGTCTCTAGGATTTATGTCCTATCAACTCTATGTAGAGTTGACTGATATCACCTCAGTCCTATTTAACTCTACAGCACTTTATTTAATTTGAGATTGCAATAGACTACATCCTAGTTCTTTCCTCTGAGTTCCCTCTTTTGCCTTTCTGCTGGCCATGGTGGTGAATGCTTTATAGAGCTTGCATTATGTCACAAACAGTTGATTTGAGTTGAAAATGAGCTTATAAAAGCTGAAGTTGAGAATTCCAAACTGTATAATACAAATAGGTAATGAAATCTATATGAACATAAGCACAAGGTTTGAGGCATTGAAGGAAGTTACAGAAACTTCAGTAGAAGAGCAGAATAAATAATTGGATTTGGCACAAAATATTTATCTTACGTGTATTATTTTTACCATATTACTTTATCTTGTAGTATGTAAAGAACATCACAACACTAAAAGCTGCTAGTGGAGTTGAACCAGAGGAGCATAACTGCTTTCAGTTACAATAATTTTACAGCAAGGTAAACTACCTTCTTGCAGTAGAAATACATGCTATAAAACGGAGCTCAAAACAGCTGAAAACTAGAAATGGACCTACAGCCATTTGCTAATAATTGTTTTCTGTGCTATGGATTGTAGTGAATAACATAAGAATTGTGTAGGGTAACAGAGAGGTACTTAATACAGTACCTAGTGGACAAAGTGCAACTGTTTTTTAAATTCAATTTATTTCCAAACAAAGAATTTGGTCAGAAGAGTGTCACTTCCCAAGGTCTGATGTATGGCACTTCCTGCCAAATGTTTTACAACTTTAGTTTGACTTATGTATGAAGCCATATAAGATACCTAAGAAATAAAACTGTGGTAAAAAAACAAATGAAATTTTATAAACTGGCAGTTCTGAGAGTAAGAGAGCGCTTGAGTTTAAAAGATAAAAATAAATCATTAATAGAAATAGCTGAAATGTACTTTTGAGCTCTGATAAATTAAATATTAAAAAAATAATTAAATTTTTTAATATAAATGAAAAAAGCACAAAAGAGAAATAAACAGCTGTCCATTGTAACATAAAATTCCTTTCAGTCACCTTTACAATGGTGACGATGTTGCCTTTACAGCAGAGTAGCCAGAAAAATATTAAAGCGGGGGGGGGGGGATCCATTTTTTAAACCATTTATGTCAATTCAAATGCTAAATTGAATTAATCCTGAGTTGAAATATTTAAATCAATTAATCTTATATTCACAGATCAATGCAGCAATTGGAATTAAAATTAGGATAGATGTTTTGCATATTCTAAGTGTGAAAAAAATCTCATATTCTAATATTCTAAGTGTTGTGACATGAGAATTAATGACCACTATGAATTAGTTTGTAATACCAATGCAAGCCATTTTATTTAAAAAAAATAGGATTTCTAGTTATGTTCTAAACTGGGATATATTGCACTCATTTGGAAACCACTCAAATTTAGCACTGCAATGAAAACACTGTCCCTAATATCTTGACATGGTTGTACCCACACCATCTAAAGTAACAGTTCCTCTTGCTGTGACCTTTGGCGATATTATCTAAGACATGTAGTGTAAATATAGTGCCACTGGTGATACAATTAGGAACTATCTCATTCCTGCCAATGTAGAAAGATGCTATTACTTTAACGGAGCTACTTTTGCTATTAATTTTTATATTTTTTTTTAGCAAGGGGGTGTTTCAACACCCAAAACGCCTCCCTAGCTATGCCCCTGTGCCTTTACAACATAAAAAGTTCTAGAAGTCATAAAATTTATTCTCTGCTACCTCGACTTCTAACTGTGGAAGCTATAACTAGGCTACAAGGGCAACCAGAGTTTATATTTATAGATGTGAGAAAAGGTGAAGTATTGGTTATGCACATGATATATAAAACATAGAATTTGAATCTATGCCACTCACAACACTTAACATCTAAGTTGATATGGAGATCAGAAATGACCCTGCCTTGATTAGTGTAGGAAACTTCCAAAAATTTAATTGTTTCTGCTTTACACTGTTTATTCCATACTAAATCTTTATAATAAAAATGGAAAATTTAATTCGTTTGATTTTGGAAAACATGAATTGAAACTGGTTAAATAATTTGACTCTTCTTAAAAAGGCACTTAAAACAAAGGTATTAACATTTAAGAACACTTAATACAATTAACCTTGACTTTGTTTATGTGTCTTTGCCATTCTTGGCACACTTAACCAAAGTAACTTGCCTAAGCCAAACATTCCATTACCACTGCAGCTTTACAAGCACTTCCATATATCATTTGCTGTCACAGTCTTCAATAAATATTGGAATCTGATTGACTTGTTTTGCATACTTTAAATAAGCAAGTCAAGGTTGACATTATCACAGTTGAATTCCCCTTCTTCGGCGTAGCTCCATTTACTCAAAGTTATACTGCAGACTAAATTGGCGATGTTCTGATTGTAGTGAACTTGTAGAAATAACAGTCTTTCCCAAGGCTTGACAGGACCTCGGACTTGTAGTTTTAATTATGCTGTCCCCTTTTGAAGATATACACCTGAAGTACTGCCACAACATGACTGGCCACTCTTGCAGAGATGTTGACATTCCTACAGCTGAGTTACTACTGACGTAACATGGTTAACCCTGACTGGCCACTCTCATGCTGATGTTGTCGCTCCTCTAGCTGGATTACTATTCCATCTTGGACAATTTTCACTCACCTTATATATGCCATGGAGAAAGCAAAGGCTGGCTGATATGTCACTAAACCCTTTGTTTTCAGGTTATTTTTCATAACAGCTATCTTCTAGAACCTTCTTTGGTCTTTTTTACATATGGCACATGCAGTAATGTCACACCATTTAAATACAAGAATGAAAATGAATGTGCAAAAGGGCTATTAAACCAATGACCAGCATAATTTTTACTGTAGTATTGGCAATGATATGGCCAAAAGGCTCAAGCCACAAAGATGAAGAAGAAAACCCCCTTAAATAATTAGTAGCCCCTCTACACTCATTGCTATTGTAAGCACCTAATTATTTTTCATAAAATTTTATATATATAATTCTCCCCCCCCCCAGAGTAAGACGTTCTCCTCTTACCAGTGTTATATAATGGCATTTTCTCATTGTATTATATGCAATTTTCTTTTTGGCTTAAAGAGTCTATGTCACAATTAACAAGCAACCTTGAAGCAGGTGTTCCTCTTATGAAGACAAGTAGACAATATTCCAAAGATTGTTTATGAGAAAGTTAAGAACCCTCTGAAATAATTCAGTAGCTTTATGCTTCAGAAGTGGGCCTTACTGCCTAATCTTCTGAAAGCTATTGATCAAATCTGACAATATATGACACAGATCATCCTTTCCCAATATATATGAAGGCTTGTGTAAGAAGTCTAGAATTCAATTATCCCACTATTTTTAATCCTCTACTAGACTGCACATATTTATATATTTGCATTATCTTGACTACCACTGGCATTAGAAACACAAAATAATATTTGTTTTGTTCAAAAAAGATCATACTTCTATAGTATTGAACATTTATATGGTGTTTTGAAGAAAAAAAGGCATAAAATATGTTGAATTTGGGTTAGCATGCTTTATTACAGTCTCTATATATGCCTTAAATAAACTGTATTGTTGGTCTTAATGCATTACTAAACAGCACATTTAGAAATGTACAAGACAGTTGAGTATAAACAATTTGGCTAGCATTCTGGGTTTGTACACAAGAGTATGTCAGCCAATGCAGAACATTTCAATTTTTACTGTGGTTTTGTTTTCATGATTATAAATCACATCATACATAATACATATCTGTTTGACAAAGTTGTGCAGCTACCAAAAGTTAGTTGAATATGAATATCTTGTAATGTGTATACTTGTATCTGAATATCAAGAACATAACTTTACATAGGTACTTTATAGATGAGGAAATGTCAAGGGAATTTATTGCTGATAATGGTTTGCATAAATCTGATATAAAATAGTGTTTATGAGGAAGAAGGAGAAAAGAAAGAAAAAAAAAAAAGAATGGAAACTTGAATCACACTGTAACTTTTAACTTTCCACAAAAATGAAAATAAATGCAATTAACAACTGTCCTCTCAAGGAGGCATATGTTAGAATGAGACAGAAAACACAAATAATACTTTGTATCTCTGACAGCTTTCTTGTTGTACTTGATACCTATTATGATCTATTTGTAACTGAGACAAATTATTATTACACAGAAATCTTTAGAGAGAGAAGTAAGATATATTCCTCTAGCTCAGGCTATTGCAGCTTGGGTGAGCACCAGAGAACAGTGAAGTACTCACGACATGAAGGAATCTGCCTATAGCATGCAATACAGCTTGGCATTGGGGCAAGCTGTTGCACAGCTGAATTAAGTGTTGAAATGAAGTGGCAGGAAGTGCAAGCACTTGTGCTATGACCCCCAGTGACATATTGACTATCACACTCCCCCTCCAGCCAGACTCTGGGGACTGTTGTGGTATACGTTTGAGTACTCTGACTAAGCCTAGCAGAGTTGGAACAGCCTGCTCTAGCTGACATGACTCACTCTGAAATACCCTCTTTCTGAACCATTATCATTCAGATGAGATATTATTTATGGGATAAACTGAAAGTTCATTGGTCCAAAAGTGAACTACTTTTCATTCTTTTCCAGTGCAATGAAATGTGATAGATTTCTGCAGATGCTGAGACTTTTACACTTTGCAAACAATAACAGTGCAACTGTAACATCAGATGAAAATCATGACAGGCTGTGAAAACTATGGACATTCTTGACTTATTAAAGCCCTTTGGAAAATTTGGCAGTGGGTGAAATGTCTGTTCTCTTCAATGGAGTAGATATTTTTTTGGGGGATGTATCCAGTGCTGTGATGGTATTTTTTTCTTGGTCATATCTCCCATTCTTAATAGAAACCTTTCATTCTCAAAGATATCTTCAAGGTAATTGAAATTTTATGGGAAATTTAAACAGCAGCAAAACATTCATCATAAATTTATGTTATATAACTTAAGTTTATTTCAGAGTAACTTAATGATCTTAAAAGATATTGTCATGAATAATCTCATAATGCACTGACTTGTAACTTACAATATTGTTTGTACTAAAGCTTTAATTAATAAATATAAAATGATAATTTGCCAGCCTTCCATTTGCTTATTAGAAGATCATGAAAGAATGTCCCAAGTGTATTTTGCATACACAGGTGCACTTATTTTATCTGGTGAACCTTGACACTTCAGTGACTTTTCAGCCATTCTTTAATATTTGCTCTGGCTTCCAGCATTGCAGAAGTGGACTGTTTATAAGTATGAACATTAATCTTTGTATAAAGTAAACACACTTTCAGTTCTGACCAAACACTTCACATAGTGAAAGCAGCGCCAAACACATGTATTAGAGTTTGGCAGTGACGGAATCTTTAAAATATATGGGCTAAAGGTTTCTCTTTCCCATATGCTCTCTTAAACAATTTTATGGTTCCCATATACTGTATGTCCCTGTACGGCCTCCAAGATAGGAGTGGATATACCTAAATAATGTATTCTTTGGAATAAAAGTACCTATACAAATTCTCCAGGAAGGCTAGGCATAACTTCAGTATGAAAGTACACCTAGGAATGGATAAACAACTATAAACTCCACACATGACAGCTAGATGTGTTGTTATTCATGAACTTGCATGTGTGTAAAATAATTAGGACACAAATAATTATGATGGACAATTTATTTTATTTTCTATATTTATTTGAAAATCATCTGATGAAAAACCTTAGTAGCTGCTATGGGATGAAAATAAAGAAGATAAGGGACTAAAATGACAATAATATTAGGTCAAGAACAAAAAGTGAATTGCATTTATGTAGAAAGACAAACAGGGCGTTTGAAGTCAAATAACACATCTACAGGGAATTTTTATGAAAAATCACCAAAACCACAAAAAGTAGTCGATTGTTATGGTTACATGGGTTATGCTGACAAATCCAAGAGAATGGCTAATAGCTATGCTACCAGTAGGCAAGTGAAATGGATCAAAAACATAATTTTTCATATCACTGAATTGACCATACTGAATAGTTAAATACTGTTAACCTCTCATGATGCAAAACTGGCAAATAGACATTTTATACTCTACTCTATACCTTATACATAAATTTGTGGAACAGGGTAGCAGAAGATTACCAAAATTCATCTACAGCAAGAACATCTGCCTTGATTTGAAGGTTTCTAGGCTTTAAGAAAGCAAAAGACTACATTGGCCTACATCAACCACCAAAAACAACTCCACAACAGGATATGCTCAAAATAAAAATTGCTGCCAAGCACAAAGTATCTATGTGAAATGCAATGTGCGATTGCACATATTGGGGTACTTCTATAACTTCTTCAAGAGAAGTTCTGGAGCCAGACAAATCAGTCATATTAAAGCATTAAAATCAAGTTACAAAATTTGTCATACATTTATTTTGTCTATCAGTCAATACTGTTGCAATTTAAATAATGATATTAAATATTAAAATAAGGTGGGAACAGGAGGTAAATCATGTGCACTTATAATTATGAAGGTATCTGAACTAATAACAACTGGATTGCATGCTTTGGTTTTCAAACCTCAGTTCCGGCTACCATAACTTTGAACTCTTGTCCACCCACCGTAAAATAAGTTAATTCAGTCGCTTTATTTGTGAAAGATTTATATTTTATAGGTACCTACATCCTGAATGACACATTAAGTCATCTCTCAGTAATTTTCTAGACTTCTTAATGTGGCAGTCCCACAATTAAAATGTGTCTTTTATTGGATCAGAAACATTTAGGAGCTTAGAAGGCAATGTGATGGAATGCAACTTACACTTTTTGTTTACATTGACAGATTTTTGTCAAAACAAAATACATGTCATTTACTAAATATATCAACACTAAAATATTCTAAAATCACTAACATTCAGAAATTATCAAAGCAAAATGCTAGGTACTTTGCTTCAAATTATTATTAAAATATAAGTGGCAACTGCATGCCTTACACCAATAACTGAGAATAAATGTATTTTCAGAAAGTACTAATATAGAAAATAGAATTAACTTTATTTTTATATCAAATAATTTTTTATTAAAAATACATAATTATCCTTTAAATGCGGGATTGAAAATAAGGATAGGGGTGATTTTTGGAAGTCGTAAGTAGTCTGTAAATGAAATTGAATTTTATTTATGGATGCAGTAGCCTACTCCCTATTTATATTTCACTTAAATGCGAGGAAATTTGGAACATGAATTGGATTATTCTTAATTCCCTCTTCTTTATGATTAATTCCTTCACGTAATAAAATACTATGAAATTTAATTCTTAATACTTACCTCAGGCATTTTCCTTCCTTCGACGACTTAAAACTAAATCAAATTGAGTTTTATTTATGGAAGCTCCTTAACTGCTATGGTCTTTAACGTCCCATTCTATATTGGGCGTGAAAGACCGGTAATTTTGCTCAGGGACCTCTTCATCAGGCTTGAGGTTCTTTTACGTGCCGTAAATCTACGACCGGGACCACCGGCTTTACTTCTCTTCCGAAGGAAGCCATACTAAGGATTTTTACGGCCGAAAAGATTCATCGCCCTCCGCCGGATTTGAACCCGCGATCTCGGGAGCTAGAGGCTAGCATGGTAACCACTACACCACGGAGAAAACGTTTGACAACGACGACGATAACGGCGGCGGCGACAACCGAAGCGGCAAAGGTGATGAGGACAACTTGACTGCGGTCAATTCTCTACCTATAGAGTTTCTCAAAGTGTATTGCACCGAACCAAATTTCTATGTTCAGTTATTAAGTTTCCATGGCTTCCTCGCATTAGTTTATTCACGTGTGAGATTCCGTCTTATAAAAGCGTTTTAAACTGATAGCACCGGTGTAGATATGTTTCACATTCCGTGGTGCAATAAGCAGCATTTTTGCACAGTAATCCGGATGGTTTAGTTCGGATCTTGGTTGAGGCGAGTTGCCTGGATTATAACGCAAACACAAATATCGGTAACTCTCAGTTATTCGGAATTCGGGCTCATTTGGGCATACATTAATCACCAATTCATTCATCGTTTCTGTAGACCTGAACTATACCCTATATGTGGCGTTGATATAAATACCTGTGTGTACATATGTGTAAAAGAAACTTCGTATTTCTCCGGGCATATGAGCTATTAGACACCCTTTTCACTTTAAAAAATTCTAGCAGCCAAATTAATGGAGGGGATTTTTTTTGTTTTGTTTTGGACATGATCAAATGGTACCTATTACAGTTTGCGATTTTTCAAATCATTCATTTTATCAGTTTTATACATTTTTGAAAAATATGCCAAAATTGCAACTTTTTTGTACGTGGTGTTTTCGAAATCATCTTTCATGCATTGGGTAGAGCATTTTTTGTGCATACATCCACACACTTTTATCGACATGTGACTTAAACTGGCGGAGAAACAAATTCGTTGTCGTAAAAAGTGGCCGAAATGAGGAATTAGGCCAAAAATGTTAAAAGTTCCCAACTTTGACATTTTATTTCAGATAAAATCGTATTTTCACCGCATAATTACACATAAAAAATTGCTTTACTCAATTCATGTAAGATAATTTTGAAAACACCACGTACAAAAGAGTTGCAATTTTGGCATATTTTTCAAAAATCTATGAGTGATAAAATGAACGATCTGAAAAACCGCCAAAACACGTAAACTGTATTACCATTTGATCTTTATGTCAAAAAAAATTTGATTTTTCCCTCCATTAATTTGGCTGCTAGAATATTTTAAAGTGCAGACGAATACTTTCTTGGAGTGTAGTAGTTGTCATCGGACTGTACATGCTTCTCTCGTCCTGTGGTATTTACCTACTATCTATTTGAAAAATATTGCTTGACATGTTTCCAGTTTTATGTTAAACCATTCTTTTTAAAGCAATGTTTCCTTATCTCACTTCAAGAGATCGTCACCCTTGACTTAACTTCTCTTTCTAACGATTCATTTTCATGTACAGACGTTTGTGATCATTTGAAAGCTTGATTTAAATATGCACAAGGTAAATCTGCCTTTATGGTGAAAACATTGCACGAGGAAATATCAGTTCTAGATCAGAATTATCGCATGTCGTGAATTTGCTAAGTATGATCCTACATTGAACAATATCCTGAAACAAAACCAAACAAACAATATTTTCGTGAATGCTTATGGCTGAAATGAATTATAATTTGAGACTGGAAAAATGATACTCTTCCTCCATCTGAATAAACTAAACGTTCCTGGAATATCTG
Organism: Deroplatys truncata; assembly: GCA_030765065.1. Taxonomy (NCBI): domain Eukaryota; kingdom Metazoa; phylum Arthropoda; class Insecta; order Mantodea; family Mantidae; genus Deroplatys; species Deroplatys truncata. The sequence continues at coordinate 94,399,443 of CM060979.1, forward strand.
AAGAATTTCTGGGATATGAGACAACTGCTTTCTAGCATAAAATAATTGAAACCAAAAATCTTCAAGCATAAATCACAAATTGGCTAGCTCCACTGATATTTTATGACACAATAATTAAGCCAAGATTATGCTCATAGCTGCCAATTTTAATAATACTCTGTAGTAAAGATATTAAATCAAGCAATCATAATTTTCAAAGCAAACCCTGCCTCTCCATTCTTCCCCCTTTCCACTTCACATACAAATTATTTCTATTTGCTTTTTCTAAAGAAAAACAAATATAATATATTTCCACTGCATGCCGCTTCTCTTTTGCACATGAAAGATCCTAGTGGATAAAAATAAAAGTGAATTCTGTATAATGTTTTTCTGTCAAAAATAAAATACCTACTTACGATGTTTCATTGTCTTAACGAGGAGAGTGGATATGATTAGTTAGGCTCCCGGGACTTAACCGAAATTCATCCCAGGGGTCCAACACCATAAAATCTCAATGTAAGGATATGTGCAGTTTCATGCTTTTATTTTGGATATAAAAGCAGAAAAAGTTAGAGAATCACTGCTCTAGAGCATGAGGCCTTCCGTCAGTATAGAGAAGTAGCGCTTGTTATTAATGATTTTGCGATTAAATTCTGAAATTAGTTTCACTACCTTTAAAAGCAATTGTGATATATTGATTTTGTTTTAGAAAACTTACGTCAGGGAAGAGATGACGATGACCAGAAGCAGTAACATTATTCACAGAGCATCATAGCAACCATCGTGTCTTCCACATGACTGTGCTGTGGTGTTCAGCCAAGCTGTGTTTCAACAGCATGCTCTGATTGTTGTAAACGATCATATCGTGATGCCCTGTGTGGTGGAGTGCATGTAAAAACCGCAATATTCCTTAATGCCAGATTTCAGGAGTCTTTATAAGTAACCGATGAACCACTGGCTGTTTACTATATTATACTCGTAAAATAATTGTCACGCATAAACACAATATATCCAGAATGACTTTCAGCTTAACATACAGTAATTTCTTACCGTGGCACTTTATACTACACGGTGTGCGTGGGGGGGGGGGTGAAGCAGTGGAGCGTTTAATTTCGTTAATCTGCAGGGGTTACTCGGTCCTTATCCTCGGGCTTATACTAAGCCAGGTAGAAAATTGGCAAACGTTTGTTGGGCTCGGTAAAAACAACTAATTTGCCATTAAGTTCTCGATTTTTTTACTAAGTTTTAGAAATATATAATAAGTACTTATATCGCCGTGCTTATGAAATCATGCATGATTTTATATCAAGGTCGGCTGTCGCTTACTAAGGTGAAATCATTGGAATTACTAACATTACACCATGTGGTCACTTCAGGTAACCTTCTTCATGCAAATTCTAACTTTAGTTAATAGCCGCATGCCTTTACAATTGACCGTTACGTCCATTTCACAATGGAGTGACACTGGCGATGCGACATGAGACACCATATTGCTACACTGCTCACAATAAGACTACACGATTATTGACGAGCGGAGGCATACACCTTTTCGTTCTACCTATTTTGAACGCATTTGAAACTAATTTCTTACAGCTCTGGGTAATTTAATATTTCTTCTGTAAAATAATATTATTTTCCTGGAAGTTGATGTCAGCTTAACAAGAACGTACAAACTATCTGTCAGTCGTCTTGTGGCTCATGTCGCCTCGCCACTGTCGCTCCATTGTGAATTACAGTAAATACATAAACGCCACATTTTTCTTCCCCCCCTTTTTTTCGTACTTCTGTCGTTTCCTTGCACTGAGAGAAAAACGAGACATTGCAAAACTTCTCTTGACAGAGAGGGTTATAGATGGGACGGGATGCAGCGTTTGTGACGTCGACGCTAAAGTAATGAGCGCGGTGATTTCGTTGGAGTTAATCACACTTATAAGAAGGGCAGGATTTTTGATGACCTAAAATATATAAAAAATTATAAATAAAATGATCTAAAATAAATTTAAAATGTTGTCTTCATTTCAGAGTATGGGAGTACAACAATTCTTACTTCTGTAACGTTAGAACTGAAATTAAAACTTAATATTAATTTAAACTCGCGAATTTGTATGTTTTAGGAAAATGAACGTGAGTAGGTAAATATAAAGAGATCGAGCACAGTTTTTTGCGTTTATATGGGAAAGGATAGGGAAAACGAGGCTAGATGGAGCGGTTCAAGGAGGAAAATGCCTTTATATGGGCGAGATAGGGAATACCAGGGCTGATGCTAGGCTAGTCAGATGCTAAAGGAGGGAAATACGTTTATATGGAAGAGATAGTAGAGAGGTGTTAGGCTAGACAAAGGCTGTGGAGCAGAGTATGGTTTATATGAGAAATATAGGAAAACGAGGACGGGTGTTAGGCTAGACAGAGATTGTGGAGTAGAGTGCGGTTTATATGAGAGGTATAGGAAAACGAAGAGAGGTATTAGGCTAGACACAGGCTGAGAGTAGAGTATGCGTTTATATGTATGAGAGGTATAGGAGCAGGAGGAGAGGTGCTAGGCTAGACAGAGGTTGAGTAGAGTATGGGTTATATGAGAGAGGTAGGGAACAGGAGGAGAGGTGTTAGGCTAGACAGAGGTTTAGGAGTAGAGTATGGTTTATATGAGAAATATAGGAAAACGAGGCGAGGTGTTAGGCTAGACAGAGGTCGAGGAGTAGAGTATGGCTTATATGAGAGGTACCTATAGGAAAACGCGGAGAGCTATTAGCTTAGGAGAATTGAGTATGTGTTTATAAGGAGAGATGAGAAAACGGAAAGAGATCCTATGCTAGGATAGACAGGTGTTAAAGTTAGGTTAGATAGCAAACCAAGGAGTGATACTCAGCTAGAGAAGGGCAGGAGGGAATGCGCTTTATGAGAGGTAGGGGATACGGGGAGTGGTGTTAGGCTAGACAGAGGTAGAGGAGTAGAGTATGGTTTATATGAGAGGTATAGGGAAACGAGGAGAGTCGGTAGGCTAGACAGATAGTGAAGCAGTAGGAATATGGACTTATATACAGGAGAGATAGGGAATAGGAGGGGAGGGGCTAGACTTTGAAAGCGACTTCAGACGTGAACTTAGTGGTAAACTGTTTCATGCTAATGTTAGAACGCTAATTCTAGACATGCCCATCACGTAACCCATTCAGGGAAAAGGTGGCTGCTCAGGGAAAAAAGTGACCCACAAAGGGAAAACGTTGACCTGCAAAGGGAAAAACGTGACAAGCAAAGGGAAAAATGTGACCAGTAAAGGGAAAAAGGTGACCAACAAAGGGAAAAAGGTGACCAGCAAAGGGAAAAAGGCGAGCAGCAAAGGGAAAAATGTGACCAGCAAAGGGAAAAAGGTGATCAGCAAAGGGAAAAAAGGTGACCAGCAAAGGGAAAAAGGCGAGCAGCAAAGGGAAAAATGTGACCAGCAAAGGGAAAAAGGTGACCAGTAAAGGGAAAAAGGTGACCAGCAAAGGGAAAAAAGGTGACCAGCAAAGGGAAAAATGTGACCAGCAACGGGAAAAAGGCGAGCAGCAAAGGGAAAAATGCGACCAGCAAAGGGAAAAAGGTGACCAGTAAAGGGAAAAAGGTGACCAGCAAAGGGAAAAAGGTGATCAGCAAAGGGAAAAAAGGTGAGCAGCAACGGGAAAATGGCGAGCAGCAAAGGGAAAAATGTGACCAGCAAAGGGAAAAAGGTGGCCAGTAAAGGGAAAAATGTGACCAGCAACGGGAAAAAGGTGACCAGCAAAGGGAAATAGACGAGCAGCAAAGGGAAAAAGGTGACCAGCAAAGGGAAAAAAGGTGACCAGTAAAGGGAAAAATGTGACCAGCAACGGAAAAAAGGTGACCAGCAAAGGGAAATAGACGAGCAGCAAAGGGAAAAAGGTGACCAGCAAAGGGAAATAGACGAGCAGCAAAGGGAAAAAGGTGACCAGCAAAGGGAAAAATGTGACCAGCAACGGGAAAAAGGTGACCAGCAAAGGGAAAAAGGTGTCCAGCAAAGGGAAAAATGTGACCAGCAAAGGGAAAAAGGTGACCAGCAAAGGGAAAAGCTAACCCACTCACACTAGCAGGTAAGTAATTCAGTTAGTATCACAGGTTAGGACAGATCCTGGGAAGCGAATATAGCATAGTTCCGTATGATGTTACAGGTAATTCAGAGAGTATCGAAGGTATTTAGGATAATTCAAGTAACATAGCTGTTTAGAGTCACTCAGCTAGTATCACAAGAGGCTAGTTTCCAGGGGCAGGACGTATCATAGATGCATATTTTTCACAGGCAATTCAGCTAGTATCGGAGGGCATTTAAGCTAATTCAGCTGGTATTACAAGAGGCGGACTGCATCATAGCAGTGTATGATTTCACAGGTAATTCAGTTAGTATCGTAGGTATTTAGGCTAATTCATCTAGTATCACAGGAGGATAGATTCCAGGGGTTGGGTATAGCATAGTTTCGTATTACACAGGTAACTCAGCTAGTATCGTAGGTATTTAGCATAATTCAAGCGTCATAGGTGTTTAGAGTAATTAAGCTAGCATTACAGGAGGGTAGGTTCCAGGGTTGGTTATAACGTAGTTTCGTATTTTACAGATAGTTCAGGTAATATCGTAAGTATTTGGGTAATCAGCATAGTTTCACAGATACTGGTGTTAATTTAGATCAGAGATTTGTATCACAGCTATTTAAGGTAAATGCAGATGATTCAGGTTGCATCAATGGTATTTGAGTCATTTTAACAGGTAATTCATCTAGTATCATTGATATTTAAGGCAAACCAGATAGTATCACAGGTGCTCGTGCTAATTTAGAACAGGAATTCGTATCAGAGCTAGTTAAGGTAATTTCACATGATTCGGGTAGTATCACAGGTATTTAAGTCATTTTAACAGGTAATTCAACTAGTATCACAGTTACTCATGGTAATATAGAGAGTAATTAGATTATAAACATTTCTCATCCAACGTAACAACAATTTATATACTTTTTTCTAAATCTTACAAACTTATTATATGTTAAACACTTATTGTACGATGCGGAGAGGGATAAACTGCATATTGGTTCACAAATTGAAAAGCTTTGCGTCAACATACCTTTACTTTTTAGTTCATTGTAGATGTCTCTCCCCTTTTATCTAGGCTTGAGACTAGCACTAGGATTGCTCCTAATGGCAGGGTTACCACCTTCCCTTCCATCTTCTTTCTTCATCAGGCGTCTGCTAGTTGCATATACAGCACACGGACAAACTTCATTTTTTAAGATTGTAGACTCACGAGAAAATCTTCATCTTCAACTTACATTCTCTTAAGCACTGTTTGTAATGGCGTAATGTCCATACGCATAGGTAGTTATTCCATCCTCAGCAATAATTCTTTTATCATCAAAGGGATTCAATGCAATTTTATTCACTTGCACTGTGGTAACAGCATGCTTTCGCGATAGGATTAGATTCATAGGTGTTCTGATGATTTCACAGGTTTTAAGACAGTCTGTATAGCTGTCAAACGAAATGTACTGCTTAATAGCGCTACGTTTTATACCTTTGATCTTTTTATCATTGAGCCTTGAATATCTAAGGCATACATCTTAGGACGTAGTCCAACAAAGCGTAGGATGATTTTGCTATTAGCCTCATCTTTAAATTTTCCCAATACCTTCTTGTTCTGAGTAGAGTGGCATATATGATTGGCAGGGTAATCAGCTGTATCGAGATGCTCAAGAAAACGTAGCTTGTCCTGGTACACATCTTCAGTTGTAACACGATGAATGAACGAATCAGTGTCCATATACATAAGCTTCAGGTTTTCAGCTCCATAATAAGGCAACAACACGTCGTAATGATAGTTATACATTAATGTCTTGGAGATGTCCAACACACTCATACCAATGTATATAGGCTTGTTGAATACAATCTGACGAGAGGCCATATGTACAGCAGCTAGATTAGCAGCATATATCGTCCTGTCGATAAACGTAGGCTTAGCGATCAGCTTCTCTAGAGTTTTTTCATTGGTCACCAGTCGTATGTCCATACGGTTACGCAGGTTCTCCATAGTTTTTCCAAACATGGCGTTGTTAAAGAGCTTGTAGAGATCCTTCTCGAAGTCATTTGCAGCTTGTTGTCGTAGCCTGTTGTTAAATTCCACATAAGGTTTCAACCACCGAGACTGTCGGAATTGTAGCACACGATGAATTTTTGTTAATTGTAGTCCATGACTAAGAGCTTGCTTCAAAGCCATGTAATGCACTACATACTTCTTTCGAGGTCCAAGATGGGGTATCAGTTTCTTTGTAGATGCTTCCAATGGTTTCATACACTCTGGCAGGAAAGGTAGATCGTTATGTAGATCGTGAAGTTCTGCAGGATATTCGATGTCGACTTCTAATATGTACCCATGAGGATCATCTTCTTGTAGTGTTTCTAAGTTGATTTCTTCAGGTGACACCCACTGAAATCCACCAAAAGGAAGGGCGTGACACATTGCCCAGCCATATTGGTTATTAGCGTCCTCGTATGTGATAAATTGGGTTGGTCTCGACGGATCAAACTTCTCCATATAAGTGTTATTAGCCTCGGCATACCGATGAGAAACTTGGCATAAACCTCCTCTTATACCTGATTCCACCATGGGTAGTTGATCATTATCTTGTAACAGCTCCAGCTTAATTCCAGTATACAGTAACATGGCGTCCCATGTAAGTCCTGGAGAGGTAAAATAATGGGCAGGATCAACTTTGTGTGTTTTAAGGGTTTGCTCTCTGAACGTCTCAAAGACATCAGCTAGGAGAAGTACATCCGAAGTTAAGTAGAGATCGCTGTACTGCCCAGGTTTCTAACATTAAACAACTCCCACACATTTCTAGCATGATCGTAGTCAGTATCAGTAATTTCTTCTTCATTTAATCTATTGTAGAAGGAGTCCTTAGGAGGCAAGCAGGTCTCATTCAGGACATCCCATGACGTAACAAAATCATATGGAAATACACCCTTACGGGTCATCAACTTCAATTTGTCTTCTCCAAAGTACTTTAGTGTTTCAGGATATGAGGTTAGATTTTTCACCAACTTATCCAAGCTTGTACTGAGGAATTGGAAGCTGTCCACAAATCGAAGCTTTATATCTCCTACATACTTGGTGAATGAGATATAGCTTTCTTCAGAGTTAGGAATTACCTCCACACGTTCACTTGTACAACCCAGCTCCTTAACAATGAAATGAGTCATATCCGCTAAGGTTATGCATGAAGACTGGGATATATTTAGGTGTTTTGCAGGCTAAATTACATTCATTATGAAGACTTCCACGATATTCACCGCTGATGTGATCATGGTCGCGTACTTTGTAGTTTTCTTCTGTAAAGGGTTTTCCACACAAGTAGCATGCTGAAGAAGACTCAAAATCCTTTTGCTGTTGATCCGTAAGTTTCAGAGGCTTAGCAGATTTGTATATATTACCAATCATTTTTGCAAGAGATGTCAGGTACAGCATAAACTTCTGAGCAGCATCAGCACCACGATACACATACGGTTGCTTAGGAAGACCAGTTTCGAGATGTTCAGCACTGGATGTAGGCTTCACGTAAACACAGAAGCTCATTGGTGTGTATAGGAAGTTTCAGGATCGGGTATACACGTATGGCATGGAGTGAGAATACTCTCAAAATGACAGAGCTGGCGCACTTAATATGCATGGAAAGCAATTAATATGTTAATTAGCCCCACCCGCACTAATTAGCCCCCTCTCATTTCTATACTACTGATTAATCGCTTATATCTCCTGAATGAAAAGAGATAGAACAATGGGATAAAAAGTAATCAATTCTTTGGAATGCGCCGCGTCCTTGAGATATTGATTCGAGTTGGCCGGGATGCCTGGGTTCGAATCCTAGGAGGGATTACAAATTCATCTTCTAATAACTCAGAGACTAATTAAGATAAAGACGTCAAATAAACTTTATTACACTTAATTCATTAGGTACTTTCTTTTGAATGTATATTTGGGTACCTGGTGTCCTGGGTTCGATCTTTAATTTTTAAATCGCCATTATCTCGGAAATTAAGAAAGGTAGAGGGATGGACCAAAGCATGTTTGATAGCTGTTATAATGTGTAATTAATGCAGTATATAATTTTTAATCAGTTGTCCCTAGTTCGAATCCCGATCTTTCAGTGACTTGCTTAATTTTTCTCTATACTCTAGAATATAACACTTAGATTGATGCTGTAACTGCATACAGCTCTTCTTAACATATCAAACTAATTTTATAAATAATTTTGTTTCTGGTGTTCTGGGTTCGAATACCGATAAAATGTAATTTAATTATAAATTTAATAACTCCTAAACCAATTACGATAAAGACGCCAAATAAACTTTGTTACGTTTATGTTGTTAGGTAGTATCTTGTGGATGTGTAATTAGATACCTGACCTCCTGTGTTCGATCCTTAATTTTAAATCTTCATTATCTCGGAAACTAAGAGAGGTAGAGGAGTGGACCAAAGCATGATTGATAGCTCTTATAATAGGTAATTAATGCTGTATATAATTGTCAATCAGTTGTGCTTGGTTCGATTCCCCATCTTTTAATGAGTTCCTTAATTTTCCTCTGTACACTAGAATATATTACTTAGATTGATAGCGTAACTGCACACAGCTTTGTTTAACATGTCAAGCTAATATTATAAATTATTTTGTTCCTGGTGTTCTGGGTTCGAATACCAATTCAATGAAATTTACTTGCAAATTTAATAACTCGTAATTTAGTTTAGATAGATGCGTCAAGTAAACCGTAAACAGAGTACCTAGTCCCTAAATATTGTTATCATGACAATAACTACTTTAAAGTACTCAGATTGAATCCCGAAGGGGTGATTTCATATATCATCAAGCCTATGGATCATATCAGGTTCGAGTAAAGATTAAATGGTAGATGCTGATGCGGGGGAGCTAAATTACTAAAACACATTTATTAAAAGTATTACCGAGTTCGATTCTAGAAGCTTAGGATCTCTGTAACTCCGGAAAAATTGCTTTGCTTGTGAAATCTAATGGTTTTTCTGTGGGAAGATGGAAAGGAAGAATTGAAAAGGGAATGAAAACGTGAAATAATGTAGTATATACATACATTTAACTAAATAAGGGAGAAAATCTTCTACGTTACCTTTTAAGCCTTTACTTTTAAGTATTGTGATAATAGAGATTGTGCTAGCTTTGGTATAATTGGTGGTGGTAGCGGTGGTGGCGGCGGTGGTGGTGGTGGTTGTGGTAGGCTTTGAATGGAACATTTGACTGAATGAGCGTGTGGGATTACTTCTCTTGTTGGTGTGACAGCATATACAGGTAGTTACGAGACGAGTTTAAACGTGTTTGATACTGCCAGACATCCTGTCTCTGGGTGTGACATCATAGACATCCTGACTCTTGGCGTGAGGTTAATACGCGTGGAGCAAACATATACAGCTAGTTATGGAGCGAGTTTATGATTGATCTAAAAGGTTCGTGCTCCCTCTATAACTATGGTGATCTAGGACATTGGACTTCATTGCGATAATTAGTCTTCAGGTGTTAACATTGTGTTCTCTCCAAGAATAATCAGCTTTCTAAGTGATATCAAGGTGAAGAGGTCTACATTTCATTGATCAGTGATTAATACGTTATTACATCAAGAATAAAGATGAATAACTCAGCGTATAAGGATATTATTCCAAGCGCTACTGGATACGCTTGCGGAAAATGTGGGAAGAAGTTCCTCCGAGGTTATGACAAGAGAAGACACGAGATGAGCTGCAAGAAGCTCTTCAAATGTAAACATTGTAATGTAACCTTCAAAGATGGTTATAAGGGGCAGCGACACGAAGATATATGTGAAATAAGCATCCCTCAGAAGAAAAGAAGATTGGAGCCAACTAAACATCAGTTACTGTCAACAATGGAGGACTGTGATATGAAAGAATACGAAACTTCATTCGAAGGACGATTGAAATCGTATTTTATACGATGCGAATCAGCTAAGGACCTAAATATGTATCTGCATGAAGCAAAACAACGCATAATCCAGGCTGCGCATAAAGAGCTTGGTATTCACAAGAGTGTTAAAATTAATCTGCTGGTTGAGTGTCGATTTGTTAACAGTATTGGAGAAACCTGTGACAAAACATTTAAAACACGGAATCAAGCTGTTTTCCTGGAAACTGATCTGGAGTCGACGATGGAAGTGAAATTCAAGAAATTGGTGACTGAAATGCAGGAGTCTCAGCTTAAGGGTAGCAGCTGGGCTTTGCTTGCTGTGGAAGGAGTTCGACTTCGTATCAACAAGTACAACCCGTTACGAGGAAGTAGGTACATACCACTACCACCATCTGTCGGAGCTAAAGAAGCGTGTATAAACATTCAGAACTTTACCGACGAGAAATGTTTCATGTACTCTATATTAGCTAAATTCATAGGGAAGAATGCACAGCGTGTGAACAAATACAAACAACTTCAAGACAAGTACAACTTCAGCTGTGTTTCCTATCCTACTCCACTTTCTCAAATACCTAAATTTGAGAAGCTTAACAATATGTCTATTAACGTTTTCGTGCTTGATGAGAAACACGAAGTGTATCCGATAAAGGTTGCTGATATTGAACTACCTGAACATCGCGACCTCCTACTATTGAATGACAGCAGTGGAAAACATCACTACGTGTATATAAAGAATTTTGAGAAGCTCGTTCGACGCCAGAAAACTAAATGTAATGAACGTGTTTATACCTGCAAGCGATGCTTTACACATTTTGACAATCGATATGGACGAAGTGGACTGGAAAAACTACAAGAACATGCAGCCGTCTGTATTCAACATGGTGTTGCAAGGGTAGTTATGCCTACAAAGGAGAAAGCAATTGTACAGTTTAAAAATGTTGAGAGGATGCTGAAAGTACCTTATGTCATCTATGCGGATTTTGAGAGTATTCTCACTCCATACCATACGTGTATACCCGATCCTGAAACTTCCTATACAACCCCTTATCAAGAGCACACACCAATGAGCTTCTGTGTTTACGTGAAGCCTACATCCAGTGTTGAACATCTCGAAACTGGTCTTCCTAAGCAACCCTATGTGTATCGTGGTGCTGATACTGCTCAGAACTTTATGCTGTACCTGACATCTCTTGCAAAAATGATTGGTAATATATACAAATCTGCTAAGCCTCTGAAACTTACGGATCAACAGCAAAAGGATTTTGAGTCTTCTTCAGCATGCTACTTGTGTGGAAAACCCTTTACAGAAGAAAACTACAAAGTACGCGACCATGATCACATCAGCGGTGAATATCGTGGAAGTCTTCATAATGAATGTAATTTAGCCTGCAAAACACCTAAATATATACCAGTCTTCATGCATAACCTTAGCGGATATGACTCTCATTTCATTGTTAAGGAGCTGGGTTGTACAAGTGAACGTGTGGAGGTAATTCCTAACTCTGAAGAAAGCTATATCTCATTCACCAAGTATGTAGGAGATATAAAGCTTCGATTTGTGGACAGCTTCCGATTCCTCAGTGCAAGCTTGGATAAGTTGGTGAAAAATCTAACCTCATATCCTGAAACACTAAAGTACTTTGGAGAAGACAAATTGAAGTTGATGACCCGTAAGGGTGTATTTCCATATGATTTTGTTACGTCATGGGATGTCCTGAATGAGACCTGCTTGCCTCCTAAGGACTACTTCTACAATAGATTAAATGAAGAAGAAATTACTGATACTGACTACGATCATGCTAGAAATGTGTGGGAGCTGTTTAATGTGAGAAACCTGGGGGAGTACAGCGATCTCTACTTAACTTCGGATGTACTTCTCCTAGCTGATGTCTTTGAGACGTTCAGAGAGCAAACCCTTAAAACACACAAAGTTGATCCTGCCCATTATTTTACCTCTCCAGGACTTACATGGGACGCCATGTTACTGTATACTGGAATTAAGCTGGAGCTGTTACAAGATTATAATCAACTACTCATGGTGGAATCAGGTATAAGAGGAGGTTTATGCCAAGTTTCTCATCGGTATGCCGAGGCTAATAACACTTATATGGAGAAGTTTGATCCGTCGAGACCAACCCAATTTATCACATACGAGGACGCTAATAACCAATATGGCTGGGCAATGTGTCACGCCCTTCCTTTTGGTGGATTTCAGTGGGTGTCACCTGAAGAAATCAACTTAGAAACACTACAAGAAGATGATCCTCATGGGTACATATTAGAAGTCGACATCGAATATCCTGCAGAACTTCACGATCTACATAACGATCTACCTTTCCTGCCAGAGTGTATGAAACCATTGGAAGCATCTACAAAGAAACTGATACCCCATCTTGGACCTCGAAAGAAGTATGTAGTGCATTACATGGCTTTGAAGCAAGCTCTTAGTCATGGACTACAATTAACAAAAATTCATCGTGTGCTACAATTCCGACAGTCTCGGTGGTTGAAACCTTATGTGGAATTTAACAACAGGCTACGACAACAAGCTGCAAATGACTTCGAGAAGGATCTCTACAAGCTCTTTAACAACGCCATGTTTGGAAAAACTATGGAGAACCTGCGTAACCGTATGGACATACGACTGGTGACCAATGAAAAAACTCTAGAGAAGCTGATCGCTAAGCCTACGTTTATCGACAGGACGATATATGCTGCTAATCTAGCTGCTGTACATATGGCCTCTCGTCAGATTGTATTCAACAAGCCTATATACATTGGTATGAGTGTGTTGGACATCTCCAAGACATTAATGTATAACTATCATTACGACGTGTTGTTGCCTTATTATGGAGCTGAAAACCTGAAGCTTATGTATATGGACACTGATTCGTTCATTCATCGTGTTACAACTGAAGATGTGTACCAGGACAAGCTACGTTTTCTTGAGCATCTCGATACAGCTGATTACCCTGCCAATCATATATGCCACTCTACTCAGAACAAGAAGGTATTGGGAAAATTTAAAGATGAGGCTAATAGCAAAATCATCCTACGCTTTGTTGGACTACGTCCTAAGATGTATGCCTTAGATATTCAAGGCTCAATGATAAAAAGATCAAAGGTATAAAACGTAGCGCTATTAAGCAGTACATTTCGTTTGACAGCTATACAGACTGTCTTAAAACCTGTGAAATCATCAGAACACCTATGAATCTAATCCTATCGCGAAAGCATGCTGTTACCACAGTGCAAGTGAATAAAATTGCATTGAATCCCTTTGATGATAAAAGAATTATTGCTGAGGATGGAATAACTACCTATGCGTATGGACATTACGCCATTACAAACAGTGCTTAAGAGAATGTAAGTTGAAGATGAAGATTTTCTCGTGAGTCTACAATCTTAAAAAATGAAGTTTGTCCGTGTGCTGTATATGCAACTAGCAGACGCCTGATGAAGAAAGAAGATGGAAGGGAAGGTGGTAACCCTGCCATTAGGAGCAATCCTAGTGCTAGTCTCAAGCCTAGATAAAAGGGGAGAGACATCTACAATGAACTAAAAAGTAAAGGTATGTTGACGCAAAGCTTTTCAATTTGTGAACCAATATGCAGTTTATCCCTCTCCGCATCGTACAATAAGTGTTTAACATATAATAAGTTTGTAAGATTTAGAAAAAAGTATATAAATTGTTGTTACGTTGGATGAGAAATGTTTATAATCTAATTACTCTCTATATTACCATGAGTAACTGTGATACTAGTTGAATTACCTGTTAAAATGACTTAAATACCTGTGATACTACCCGAATCATGTGAAATTACCTTAACTAGCTCTGATACGAATTCCTGTTCTAAATTAGCACGAGCACCTGTGATACTATCTGGTTTGCCTTAAATATCAATGATACTAGATGAATTACCTGTTAAAATGACTCAAATACCATTGATGCAACCTGAATCATCTGTATTTACCTTAAATAGCTGTGATACAAATCTCTGATCTAAATTAACACCAGTATCTGTGAAACTATGCTGATTACCCAAATACTTACGATATTACCTGAACTATCTGTAAAATACGAAACTACGTTATAACCAACCCTGGAACCTACCCTCCTGTAATGCTAGCTTAATTACTCTAAACACCTATGACGCTTGAATTATGCTAAATACCTACGATACTAGCTGAGTTACCTGTGTAATACGAAACTATGCTATACCCAACTCCTGGAATCTATCCTCCTGTGATACTAGATGAATTAGCCTAAATACCTACGATACTAACTGAATTACCTGTGAAATCATACACTGCTATGATGCAGTCCGCCTCTTGTAATACCAGCTGAATTAGCTTAAATGCCCTCCGATACTAGCTGAATTGCCTGTGAAAAATATGCATCTATGATACGTCCTGCCCCTGGAAACTAGCCTCTTGTGATACTAGCTGAGTGACTCTAAACAGCTATGTTACTTGAATTATCCTAAATACCTTCGATACACTCTGAATTACCTGTAACATCATACGGAACTATGCTATATTCGCTTCCCAGGATCTGTCCTACCCTGTGATACTAACTGAATTACTTACCTGCTAGTGTGAGTGGGTTAGCTTTTCCCTTTGCTGGTCACATTTTTCCCTTTGCTGGACACCTTTTTTCCCTTTGCTGGTCACATTTTTCCCTTTGCTGGTCACCTTTTTCCCTTTGCTGCTCGTCTATTTCCCTTTGGTGGTCACCTTTTTCCCTTTGCTGCTCGTCTATTTCCCTTTGCTGGTCACCTTTTTCCCGTTGCTGGTCACATTTTTTCCTTTACTGGCCACCTTTTTCCCTTTGCTGGTCACATTTTTCCCTTTGCTGCTCGCCTTTTTCCCATTGCTGCTCACCTTTTTCCCTTTGCTGATCACCTTTTTCCCTTTGCTGGTCACTTTTTTCCCTTTACTGGTCACCTTTTTCCCTTTGCTGGTCGCATTTTTCCCTTTGCTGCTCGCCTTTTTCCCGTTGCTGGTCACATGTTTCCCTTTGCTGGTCACCTTTTTTCCCTTTACTGGTCACATTTTTCCCTTTGCTGGTCACATTTTTCCCTTTGCTGGTCACCTTTTTTCCCTTTGCTGGTCACATTTTTCCCTTTGCTGCTCGCCTTTTTCCCTTTCCTGGTCACCTTTTTCCCTTTGCTGGTCACCTTTTTCCCTTTACTGGTCACATTTTTCCCTTTGCTTGTCACGTTTTTCCCTTTGCTGGTCACGTTTTTCCCTTTGCAGGTCAACGTTTTCCCTTTGTGGGTCACTTTTTTCCCTGAGCAGCCACCTTTTCCCTGAATGGGTTACGTGATGGGCATGTCTAGAATTAGCGTTCTAACATTAGCATGAAACAGTTTACCACTAAGTTCACGTCTAAAGTCGCTTTCAAAGTCTAGCCCCTCCCCTCCTATTCCCTATCTCTCCTGTATATAAGTCCATATTCCTACTGCTTCACTATCTGTCTAGCCTACCGACTCTCCTCGTTTCCCTATACCTCTCATATAAACCATACTCTACTCCTCTACCTCTGTCTAGCCTAACACCACTCCCCGTATCCCCTACCTCTCATAAAGCGCATTCCCTCCTGCCCTTCTCTAGCTGAGTATCACTCCTTGGTTTGCTATCTAACCTAACTTTAACACCTGTCTATCCTAGCATAGGATCTCTTTCCGTTTTCTCATCTCTCCTTATAAACACATACTCAATTCTCCTAAGCTAATAGCTCTCCGCGTTTTCCTATACCTCTCATATAAGCCATACTCTACTCCTCGACCTCTGTCTAGCCTAACACCTCGCCTCGTTTTCCTATATTTCTCATATAAACCATACTCTACTCCTAAACCTCTGTCTAGCCTAACACCTCTCCTCCTGTTCCCTACCTCTCTCATATAACCCATACTCTACTCAACCTCTGCCTAGCCTAGCACCTCTCCTCCTGCTCCTATACCTCTCATACATATAAACGCATACTCTACTCTCAGCCTGTGTCTAGCCTAATACCTCTCTTCGTTTTCCTATACCTCTCATATAAACCGCACTCTACTCCACAATCTCTGTCTAGCCTAACACCCGTCCTCGTTTTCCTATACCTTTCATATAAACCATACTCTACTCCACAGCCTTTGTCTAGCCTAACACCTCTCTACTATCTCTTCCATATAAACGTATTTCCCTCCTTTAGCATCTGACTAGCCTAGCATCAGCCCTGGTATTCCCTATCTCGCCCATATAAAGGCATTTTCCTCCTTGAACCGCTCCATCTAGCCTCGTTTTCCCTATCCTTTCCCATATAAACGCAAAAAACTGTGCTCGATCTCTCTATATTTACCTACTAACGTGTAAAAAAATCTTATCTTATTCAGAATTACTGCAATGGATAACCAGCAGCACGCGCAGGTTCTCGAAAGTTAGGGAACGCCTGTTGTCGGAAAGCACATTTTTGTACTGTACGAAACTCCATATCTACTATCCACATCCGCTGATACAACTGGATCATACTTGAAATATGCTAAATCACTGGCAATGGATCTTCTTCAGTGCAGAAAGTATCAAATGTTTCACCGGTTAGCACTTGAGAAATGCGATACTAAAGTTTTGTATCCAAAGTTTTTATTAAGAATACTTTCCACTTTCTTAGATGGACATCTTCCAATACTTTTCAAATCAGATGTAATTTTGTTAACTAGAGAGAGAACTTTCCAGACATGCACCTTTCTCCTGTACACGTGTGATTTCTTCTGTTAAACAACTGAAATTTGCCTTTATGAAGGCTAGCTGACCTTCAATTCCAATGTTTGAAAATAATGTTTTAGCCGTATCAATTGTAGTAGGATCGTCAGGATTCAGTATTTCTATAACACTTCCACCATCTGGAAACGATCGCAATAATAAATTGCTGAATCTGCTCCATCGGGTGAAGACAGGTTCTGGTGGAAGTGGAATACCGGGAGCCATGGACTTCATCAGTTTGCGAGGGGGGCCTAACGAAAATTTTCTTCGTCTTTGGCACTAGGCAATCCATTTGAGAAAAATGTGCTCTAACTTCCTTTCCTGCTGCGTCCGTTACAAAAAACATGACTTCATAATTTCTGGTACGCTCAGATCATAACAATTGTGGAGTGATCAACAGTTTCTAATACCTCACTTGTACGCAGAAACACTTCATCTGGTCCGTCGATCCTCAATATACCAATGATTACGTTCGCTAAGTAAGATTTTCTACATTACTCGTTTCGTCAATGGATATGAAAATCTTCTTTCCACATATCTTGCTAGTGGTGTTGTAACATTGTGACACGTAGCTCTTCCGAAGAGTTGATTCGTCTGGGATAGGACGTCCGAAATGTAGTTCTAGAAAAATTTTTAATTTAGCATTGTTCACTGTCCAAAATGGGATGTTTGCAGTAACTAAAGCTTCGCCAAAGTCTCTGTACAAATCTATCGATTTAATCTTCTTCATGGATACTCTTTGTTGCAGTAAAAATAACGTGGATTTCTTCTTACTTGCAAGTTGCATTGCCCATATATGCTTATCGCGACTCAAATGTTGCCGAACAGTGAATTTCCCCCCCTCTTTTTCGGTTGATACCTTCGTTTCGCGCATCTTACAAAATAACACGTCACCGTCCGTAGAGAAAACATATCCCCAAATTCAGATACAATCTGTCTTAAATGACAATATTTAGATGGTTTTATTTTAGGCATGGCTGAATGACACTACGAAAACTGAATTGAATACTATACTTTCTTCTCAGAAAATCTGTGACAATGAAAATAATGGATGTACATTACCGAAATGTCGAATGTCCATTTATTTCGTTAATTAAAAATAAATGTTAAATAATTTAATAATTTTAGTTTATCTAATTTCTTGCAAAAGAAAGAAAAAGTACAGAAACGGGTGTAAAACGCAAAAAATGACCTAAAACTTCAAAAACAGAAAATATGACGAAAAAATGCCCAATAAAATTAATATTTTTTATAACTAGTGATTCGTATTCAGGTTTTAATACCTAAGAGCAATGCATACTGCATAAGGAAAAAAAGATATGTCAACATCCGGGCCCTGCTTTTGAACATACGGGCCTTGGTCTGGTCGTAAATCTTAACCTATTCTCGGGTTCGGGTCAGCCAGAGCCGGGCCTAAAATTCTCGGCCGCATGCCTATTTCGTAAATAAGTGCAAAGCAACCAGGACAAACCAGTTTCTTTCAAAACTAGATCCGCTCGCGTAATTCTCCAGTTCTCTGTGCATTGTTCGTAATGTGCTGTTTTCAAAACCAATATTAAAATTGCTTTATCTGGGGGCGTGAATAAAAATTAAAGCATAAGTTAAAGAGCAAGGATGACAAAACTGTGACACGCATATGACATGGGCGCATTAAATTATAATTATTCTCAATATTTACCTATTTTATTTTCTTACATGTCTTACAGCCCTCCCACAATGCTCTAGTAGTGGTGTGAAGGGCCCCAGGTTCAATTCTCATACCGACAGGTATTCCTTCGCCTGCTGGGAGCTCTGGTAACAGGCACATTCAGCCTCATGAGGGACTTGAGGACCAATTGAACTGCTTTTTAGAAAAGTAGTGGCTCCAATTTCGGAAACACTGCCAAAAATGCCAGGATAGCAGTATGCTGACCACATGTCACCCCCATCAATTCACTGCTTGTGATGTTTTGTGGATGGAATCAGCAACTTGAGATAGGCTACAGACCACTAGGGCTGCCGTACCTGGAGTTTAGTTTACAGATCTTTTACTTAATCTTACTGAATGATACTTTATTAGATATTATGCCTTGTAGTCTTTTGATAAAAGCAGCATAATATACTCATTTCCTGGGCTTCAAATGACTGCACATTTTAAGGTATATCTTTCAGAACTGTGGAAAACTAGATTTGGAAAACAGAAATTGGAGAGAACAGACAAGAAAAAATCTTTGAGATCTCTACATTCAGAGAATGTAGTTTCATGCATCTATTCTGAGACAAATCATAAATATTTGCATACTTTCAAATAAGAAGGAAGATTTCATTTCACAAAATATTCAACACATGAAACAAATAAGTTATTTATATAAATGGTAGAGGTAGTAACTCTGCAAGAAGTTTCAAACTAAACATAACCATGGGGCTTAAATAACGTTTTGTTTATTTATAACTTGCTTTAACTAACAAGTATTTGTTAATAGTTAGGAGATTAGAGAAAATCAGCTTATTCTTAGTCCACAGTGGTTTTTAAGTATTATTTCTGCAGTATTTTTAAATATAATCAAAGGATGAGCATTCCAATGTATTTACAGGCAGTCTAATTTGTTAACTAATCCATACTATGTTCTTTAAAGTTTATTGGAAATAAAAGAAGTGTTTCTGGATTATTGTTTGAAGGAAAAGAGCATCTGGCACATAAAGATTTAATCGCCATGCCAGATGAGTAAGGTTCACTATGCCTGAGATATAGAATTGATCTTACACAAACTTGTGCCCCTTCCTTGTGATGCTTTTGTGTTGGAAGTTATCTATGATTCAAACTGTATTGCTTCAAATGGTGTCCAGTAAAGTTAAACTTGTCTTTATGTACACAAGCCATGGTTGAAAGTTGATATTTAAATATTCATCCTATCAAAATGCTGCAAATACACACTTGTAAGGAATATTAGGTTTACAAACTTTTGCTGTAACATTATTCATAAAACCCAGTAATAGGAAATATATTTAAGTGATTTGACTTAATATCTTATTAAAAGCTTCTACCCAGGGAGGGAGAGGGAGAGGGAGGGAGTGAGTTGTGTGTCTTATAGTGATTAAGTAAAGAATTTCCTAATGATATTAAGAGATTTCTACAGAGACATACCTAAGTATAGCATGTTGCACAAAGATACTCTGAAGCAAAGTAGTTGGATATTTGAAATCATTTTTTACCTGAACTTGTCATGTGAGTACAAACTTAACACTTTAGCTGTAAAATGGGGTGATCTATATCAAAGGTGAAAGCTGCAGACAAAACTTAGTCTATAGCAAAGGAAGCAGTTGGGGTCACCTATGGTATACAACAGTGTATTTTCCCATTGGGCCACTTTGCCGAATTAAAACTTTCACTTGTTAGAAAAACAAACTAACTCATTTATGGTAGGGATAGTTAGATATTTTAACTGACTTTAAAAGTATATCTTAACATAAAATATCAGAAGGTATACAACAAATATGATTAACATACATCTACATAATAAATGCTTTTTTCAGGCATCAGTTTTAGGAGTCTTGTGGGCCTTATATGAGCCACAGGCTGCCATTTGCATGGATTTTGTGTAGATTATAAAGCAGGAATGCCGAGACTTCCTTTGTTCACTGAGTCATCAAATGAGCATTCATTTTCAATGAATAGAAATTGAGTCAGATTAGAATACCAATATATAGCTACCTTTTTACTGGGACATGTTTTGAAGAGTTTACTTCCATCCTCAGTTTAATTTGACTCAATTTCTACTCATTGATAATAATTATATCATTGTGCACATCTTCCAAGTATTAAAAAAAATATTTGAAATAATGCATTATTTACTTAAGATTCTTTTACATGATTAAAGAAAATAAATAAAGGAGAGACACAGTCAGACATACATACATGCTTCCTCTCTGGTCCATTGTTAAGCAATTATATCAACATTAGGAAAAATCCGATGTGTTATATTCACATGACTTTCTTTGTCTCTATTGCTTATTAGGGTATATAAATTATTCTTATGAAAGTTTATTTTCCAGGCTACTTCATTTTAATCAAGGCAAATTTTTCTGGAAATAGCTGCATTACACATTTTGTTATAGATATAAAGGAAATAGTGAATCAAATGTTTTAGAGCTGGAAGCTATATGCTAGCCTTAAAATTCCATACTCTTTTCATAAAATCACGAGATACAAATGAAAATGGACAGGACCTTAAAAGAATGGCTAAGTATTGAATGATTCAAACCAATAATAACAGATATCTCGGAAATGGCTGATACAACAAAAAAACTTATTTGAAATAAATTGTGTGTTTTAAAGAGAGCTACACTATTTGTGTACTATGTTTTCATCTATTGCTTAATGATTACCTCTTATGTAAGATTATACAAAACTCCTTCCAAATGAAGAGGACTTTACAGGCTATTAAAGATATACATTTTATTTGGCATGTAAATCTCTTTAATATATATTTTTACTATATCATTTTTTAGAAATTCAAAAATTTTGAAAAACTTTCCATGTAAAGGTTGGTTTGGGGTTGGGGGATTTTCTTGAAAATCTTTGTGTCACATCTTTGGAATGTACTGAACCTAAATACCACATTTGCTATTTATATGACTTTTCATTTTAGAAAAAATTTAAATAGAGTTTTATTTATGGACGGTCTTTAACTACTATGGTTCTTAGCGTCCCATTCCATATTGGGCGTGAAAGATCGGTAATTTTGCTCAGAGGCCTCTTTATCAGGCTTGAGGTTCCTTTACGTACCGTAAATCTACGACACGGGACCACCGGTTTTACTTCCCTTCCGAAGGAAACCATGCTAAGGATTTTTATGCCCAAAAAAATCCATCGCCCTCCGCTGGGTTTGAACCCGCGACCTTGGGAACTAGAGGCTAGCACGGTACCGCTAGTCCATGGAAGACGACTTCATTTTAGAGTTATGCTGTTCACAGACACACACATTTTTCTAAAAATGCTTTCTTTGGGCTCAAGGGACCTCAAAACACATATTTCAAGTGAAATCTCTATATCGGATTTTTGGGTTTGAATGTAATACTTTCTCTACCAACTAAGTACATGGTAATGAAAATAAAATGGATTGCTAAGAAAACTTTTAATTAGCTCAAAAGCAACCAAATTATTCTAGGCAATAATTAAAAGGAAAAATCACGTGCTGGATGCTGGATTTCAGAATAGATTTGAAAAACACGAGGAAAGGTCTTTGAAGAGTGGGCTTGACATTTTTAAAAGGTACTTACAGCACATAGTAAGTGCATCTTTCTTCTTCAGTGGAGTTACCACAAAAGGCCCTTGAGTTTCTTGCAAAGTTATTAATTTATTAAATATCAGAAATAAAGATTCATAGGGAATATTACAGTGGCATATTAGTGTTTTCCCTACACTTAGCCACTGTACTTAATCATAAGTACCTATTTTATGTTCTACATCTACCACACTCTTACGAGGGCCATCTGAAAATTTCTCAGCCTAACAATGAAAATGCAAAATTGTTTTAGGGAGGTTTTCATTCTTCAATATAATCTCCTTTAAGAGCAATACACTTATTCCAGTGATGCTCTAGCATCGTTATCACATGCCTGTAGAGGTTTTCTGGAAGCTCTGCAAAATGAGCATCTATAACTGCCATTGCCTCCTGGTTCAAGAAAAATCTGTCCCGAGAAGAAATCCTTGAGCTTTGTGAAGAGTTGTCTGAGGGAGACAGATCCAGGGAGAAGAGCAGATGTTCCAACAATTTACAGTGCACATCCTTCAGTTTTTAAATTGCCAGAACACTTTTGTGAGCAGATGCATTGTCCTGGTCAAAGACTACATTTTTCGTTTGCAAACTAGGCCTTTCTCTTGGATGTTGGCTTCTAGCCTGGTTACATCAGAATAAATACTCTCTGGTTATTGTATTACCCTTTTCAAGATAATCAATCAGTAAAATGCCTTTAGTATCCCAAAACACGGA
Organism: Deroplatys truncata; assembly: GCA_030765065.1. Classification (NCBI taxonomy): domain Eukaryota; kingdom Metazoa; phylum Arthropoda; class Insecta; order Mantodea; family Mantidae; genus Deroplatys; species Deroplatys truncata. The sequence continues at coordinate 94,422,115 of CM060979.1, forward strand.
TGCCATGATTTTTCCTGCTGATGGAACTGACTTGACCTTCTTCGGCACGGAACAACCCGCTTCTATCCGCTGTTTGGATTCTGGTGTATGATGATGAATTCAAGTTTCATGTATTGTAAGGAATCTGTGAATAAAGACAGTTTTGTTCCTGTTCAGTCTCTCTTCTGTTTTGATCTGCTGTGAACAAATGTGACATCTATTTTGTGCAAAGCTTTCTCAGCCCCAAAGCGTGATGCAAGATATAACCCGTGTGCTCTTTAGATATGCCTTAGCTTCAGCAATTTCACACACTTTGATTCGTCAATCGTCTAGCACCACCATATCGTGCACTTTTTTTAATCCATTTCTGGTGTTGTAGCACATTTTGGGTGTCCTTCACATGGATTGTATTCTAGGTGGTGTGACCAAGTTAACTCCGTGGCCCATTTGTTCACTATTGAAAACAAACGCAAAGCTCCACCATACACTTTAATGAACTTCACATTGAAAGATAGAATACCACCAGGGTAAAATCAGACATCTACTTAATCAACTGCAAAAATTGTAACCTGATGTATGTAGGAAAAGCAAATAGAAACACTGACACCAGACAAACAGAACATTTATGCTTTACCAGTAAACAAATAGAAAACTCAGCTGCAGCAAACCATTTTTGGACTGCCAACCATGACAAAAGTTACATCATTGAGAAATGTTGGTACATTTGCTGAACTAAAAATTTGGGAAAACTTCCACATCATAAAAAAGGAGATAACATATCATGAATTTCTAAATTCTGCCTTTAATAACCTCAGCAGTTTTATCACAAGGAAACCAGATGATACTGCCTCTGCAACCAACACCAGTAATTATGTCTCCATGTTGCCAGTTGAAACAAGTATGAAGATGGAAGCAATTGTGTTTGAAACATGTTTTAAAATCAAATTTTATCTAAGTAAGGTTATTGTTACAAACTGATCCAACAATCTTTCAAGCTTTTCATTATTCACCTTTATTTTTTTTGTCTGCTCTTAACTCAAATGTTATTTTGTCTTATGGCCAAATGATCAAATATCTAAATAATTATATTTATTTTTCCTTTTCCTATCGCTTTTCATCTTTCCTTGATATATTCCCTTCTTTAAAGATCCATACATTAAAGTCTGCGGTCATTAGTGAGTCACATCACTATAACATAAATAGAATACATTAAAAGCAAATATAAATCTTCTACCAAAAGAGTTTTGGAACTTAAGAGCCCTTAGTACTATAATGCATCCGAAAGTTTTTGAACTTCTTTAAGTCATTCATTAAAAATCCAGGAATACATACAATCTATAGAAGTCCTTGCCATCATCATCCTTAGGCTGATCTGTTGAATGTGTTGGAACTATTTTGATCATGGTGGTTATAATATTTTTATGAATATTAATATAATCTATGACTAAAGCATATTCTTATATTTTGTTCCTCCAGTGCTCACCATCACCATCATCTCAGCATCTTGAAATCCAGCTGTATGGAAGCAATTGCAAATCATAAACTTCTGATATATATTGTCATACAACGTACTTATTGCACTGAAGAAAGCGAAGCCTAATAAATTTTTGAGGGAAAAAATAAATGCTGCTTTCCAAATACTCTTGGCCAGAAGCAATGTCTACATCAAAACCAGGAACAGTCTTTATCTCTTAGCTGATGATGGAGGTAAGATGCCTTAAAAACATGTTTGAGGTAAATATTCAAAAACTAGTGAAGTTTTCAAGTAAGTGATCCACTAGGATTATTATTTGATGCAGTAATTTGTATCACAAATTACTTAAATGTAAATAATGATTGTAATATGAATATGCATTTTTATGTGACATTGATTTGAGATGTTTATTGATTGTAATTATTGTTGGGAAGTAAGTTTATACTGCCTTACTGAAACTGACAATAATAGCGTGCAATAATGCAGCGAGGGGGTGAGCTGTTTATCATTATTGGAAACGAGGAAGTTACGTAATGTTGGCACGTTTTTCCTTGAGAATCTTCTGGAACGTTTCCCTAGAGCATATGTATTCATAATTTTCATTGGATATAAAAATAGACGCTAATGTTGGCGCGTTTTATTAGCCAATTGCAGCTCAGTTATAATCTTTAGGCATATCGGTGTGTAGGAGTATAAAAAGAGTAGGTTAGAGGTAGACCCCGTCAGTTCATCAAAATTCTTTGTACACTACACGTCGCATTTCCGTTAGTTCGTCAAAAGTATTTGTACGGCACACTTCGAATATCAATTTGCAGGTTACGCGTAACAGAGTTATGAAATCTCAAGTGTTATAAAGTTAATTATACAAAAAGTTGAAGTACGCGAATTAAGAATTATCAGTAATGAAGCTATAAGTAAGATAGTAAATGTGTTCGACAATAAAAGTGTAAAACAAATTCCTTCATCAGTGTTATCTTTGGATAAAAGATTCCTTTCCGTTTACACAACCTGTATAAAGAGAAGTGCTCGACCCAAAATAAGATAATAGCTAGCCGGAGGACAGTAAACCAAAATTAAATAAAATAACAGTCGCATCCTTTCAAACAAAAATTAATACTACCGCAAATTGCTAACACCAGATGGAGCTAACAGACCGAACAAATGAACCACGTCACAAGATGGCTTCAACGCGTGAAGTAAACACAAATACACAAACATTATAAGTAAATACACCCGCATATTTCAATGATTAGTACGCTTCACTGTATCCTCCTAAAAGATTACTGGTTTATAATGTTTTGCTGTGTTTCAGGATTGCTGAGTGATCAACAGATATTATTCAGTGATACTATGGGTTTGTTGAAGCAATTACAGAAGAAAGCAAAACTCTAATGAACATACACTTATTATAATCACTAGGTTTAAAAATGCTGCTTCTCTGTAATGTGATGTTTAGATCTCCGGAAGAAAGAAACATTTAATATTAAAAGGGTGCTACCTTAGCAATGGATAGAATGCTGACACTCTTGTATTTTATCTCACTCTTACACTGCATGTGACTGGATCACATACTATCACATCAATATTTTTACACAAAATCAATTTCTGTTATATCTTACAATGGCAAGAGACATGGGTTTTTGCCAGAAATACTACTTTAAAATGCTTCTAGAAGAACATATAAAATGAACAATGTTGACAATTTCTTGGAAATCGTTATAAAATATCATATCTTTTTAAATATATTTATATAAAAATTATAAAACAAGAATAAAAAGTAGTCAAAAGTCTCTATTTGTATCTGTATATTTATATGTAAAATGTGGGAAGTTCCATGGTTTTAACACATAATCAGCTATTTCTTGTCTGAAAGCATTGCTAACTGATCACTATATTCAGTGTAGATTCTCTGAAGCCGGAGATTTGAACCTATTAGAGGAAGAATTTCTTGTAGTAAGTCATGTTTGTTGAAGCCCTGTAAAAAGAAAACAATGTTATAAACAGCAGTACTTACATTCAGAAGGCCTGAAAATATTAAAACACAAGAAAGATTTACAATAGCTGTCTAAAATATGGAGGGGGGAAGTAATAAATCCTGAACAAGCTAGTACGAAAAAAGCAACATTTCATGAATTCCTAAATCCTAATAGGTTAGTAACTCCAGTTAGCAATACTTAAGCACAGAACATGTTTTTATGAAAATTCTATTTGGAACCATCAAGAACATGGCTCTGAAACTGTTCTAGCAATTATTAAGGGTTTTAACATGTAGGCACACATACTTCACTTATGTAGGATTCAAAAATCCAAAACGCTTTTCTGGGAGAATTCTCTCCATGATCAGTTGGATGTTGATGCTGTATTTATTAATTCATTTTAAAATTCATGTTCTAGCAATTTTAAAATCTAAATTATGCTGTTTCTTTATCTTGCTCATTGACTCATTAAGAACAAACAAAATGCTGTAATAGCAAATGCTCTATAATGAGAAGTTTTATAAAACACAGAATTCTATTGTCCTGTACAGCCTTCAATTTGCATTCTGCATATCATCAATAGATTCCTAGTAAGGTCCAGTATTTCAAACACCAAACGAATACAAAGGTAGAGTGTTTACTTTCAGAGACATTCTAGTGCAATAGAAGCTGTGTTGTTCATACTGTGTTATTTCATGATGATAGTATTGTAAGTTGTTATTCTGCACAACCTATTTCAAAGGTATTAAGCCAAACATCAATTAAAACCTACAGTAAACCCTGTATTAGTAAATTTTTTTAGTAATTTTTACTTTCTCTACTACATATAGTAAGCAGAGGAAGTGTAGTATTACACCCAAAAATTCAATACCAAGATTTCACCAGAAACTCATGTTTTGAGGCCCTCTGAATAAATGAATAGAACAATTTTTTTTAGAAAACAGCCTGTGTGCATGTGTGTGTGTGTGTGTGTGTGTGTGTGTGTGTGTGTGTGTGGGAGGGAGATAAACACCAAACTTGATATTTAAGTTCAACATGTTCCAAAGAAGTGACAAAGATTTTCAAGAAAATCCTCCCATCCTAAACTACCCTTTACATGGAAGATTTTTTTGAAATTTTTGATTTTCTAAAAAATGACTAACAATTTTTATTAAAATACCATATATGAAAGATATTTACATGAAAAACAAAATGTATATCTAGAATTTTCTGGGAATAGCCTGTGAAGTCCTCTTCATTCGGAAGGAATTTTGTATAATCTTATATAACTGATAAATGTTAAGCGATAGACGAAAACGTACTACACAAGAGATGTAGATCTCTTTAAAATACACAATTTATTTCAAATAACTTTTCTGTGACATAAACATTTCCAAGATATCCATTATTAATGGTTCAAATTGTTCAATTCTTAGCCATTCTTTTAAAGTCCTGTTAACATTCAGTTGTTTCTCACAACTGCATGGAAACAGTATGGAATTTCAAAGCCAGCGAATAGCATAGTTCTTAAACATTTGACTATAACTATTACCTTTGTATCTTTAACGAAATGTGTAATGCAGCTATTTCCTAAAAGGTCTATCTAGATTAAAGTGAACTAGATAGGAAAATAAACTTTTGTAATCATAATTTTTATACCCACTAGTAAACAATGCTAATAAATGATATAGGGTAGATAAAATCAAGTGAATGTAACAGAGTATTAAAAACTGTGTGTGTGTGTGCGTGTGTGTGTATGTGTGTGTGTGTGAGAGAGAGAGAGAGAGAGAGAGAGAGAGAGAGAGAGAGAGAGAGAGAACAGTATAACTCAAAAATGAAAAGTCAGAAAATACCAATCTTAGTATTTAGGTTCAATAACTTCCTCAGATGATACGCAAAGATTTTCAAGAAAATCCCCCCTACCCCAAACTACCCTTTACATAGAATATTTTTTTTGAAATTTTTGATTTTCTAATAGATGGCTTTATTTTTAATCAAAATAATGATTTTGATTAAAATGCCATACATTAAAGATATTAACATGACAAATAAAATGAGCATCTTGAATTTTCTGGGAATATCCTGTGAAGTCTTCTTTATTCGGAAGTAATTTTTTATAATCTTACCACTAGTAAATGTTAAGCGATAGATAAAAATGTACTACATGAAAAATGTAGACCTATTTAAAATTCACAATTTATTCCAAATAACTTTTCTTGTGGCATCAGCCATTTCTGAGATATCCATTATTAATGGTTTGAATTGTTCAATACTTAGCCATGCTTTTAAAGTCCTGTCGATTTTCAGTTGTTTCTCGCGATGTCATGTGAAGAGCATGGAATTTTAAGGCCAGCATAGAGCGTCCAATTCTAAAACATTTGACTATCACTATTCCCTTTGTATCTATAATGAAATGTGTAACACAGCTATTTCCGCAAAGGTTTATCTTGATTAAAATGAAGTAGATAGGAAAATAAACTTTTTTAAGAATAAGTTTTGTACCCACCAATAAACGATAGAGGGTAGATAAAGTCATTTGAATGCAATACATCAGATATTTTTCATTGGATTACTACAAAGAAAATCTAGGATACAAATGAAATAACGATGTAACCTTAACTTAGACACAAGTTTTACAAGTTAGTATACATTTATTTTTCTTATCTCTACACTGAGTTGCTGTAGACCCTGGGACCCAAAAGACTCAAACCTTGAGGTTGCTGAGCTATTGAGTCCTGCTTATAGCTTATCTAATACCAACTATTATTTAACTTTCTTCTTCACCTTGGTTGCTAATTTTCCTCAGTTTGGCTCTTACTTTGCAAAAAAAATTTCCTATTTCCCTTATATTTTTCATTCATAACCTTTTCTTTTGAATTTCTTTACCCTGTATTAAGTGACACCTAGGTTCCATTGAAAATTGATCTTTTAGAGGGGTGGTTGCTCAATATAGGTAAGATTTTTTTTTACATATGTACTATATTAAACTAATCAGGCCTGTAATATTAAGAAATTACACTAAAAAATGTGAATGAAACTGTTTGTAGATCCAGGAAATTTGAACTCTTGGTATGGAATGCAAGTGGTTATATCCCTTATACAATAGCATTCTTCCTGCCCATATTCCCTTACGGATTATTCATATTTTGATAGTAAAGTTAACAATGTTCTCAGATATTGTGAAATCTGGTTTTAAGAAAAGTGATGTGGCGTATGCAGGCATTGTTAGTGCATACGTGTCCGTTGGTCACCTGGATCGGAGATTACGTAAGAGCGGTGGGGGTAGTAGTTTAGATGGCGGTAGTAGTTTAGTTGGCGTCCCCCACGCGGTAAGCATAGCGTGGTTTGGGTTTTGGCTAGGCAGTCAGTCAGTGAGTAGGAGTGCACCAGACAGGTCGTCTTTTTACGTACTCTCCATACAGGATGTATGGCGTCCTCGACGCGTGGTCAAGGAGGTAATGTAAACCCTTTCAGTAATACAACATAAAACCATCCAAACCTTACCTGTTTCATTTACCATATTATAAAGCTCCTTTCTTCCATTCTGAACCATGTAGGTATCCTTTTAGTACTTATCCTATAATGTTTTTCATATTCAATTAGCTGCGTCCCTTGTCATGACCTCGCCTTATTTAAATTTGTAAACTTCCTTATTAGCGAGTGCTTTACCCCATTGAGCGAGTTGTTTAGAGGTCACGACAGTATTCTTTTGATTCTTAGAAAAATGCACTCTTAGAGAGAGATAAATAAAGACATTCACCTTCTTTCTCAAACACAAGACGCTTCATGGCCTGTCTTTTATCAAAAGTCAACCTCTACCCCAATAAAGCTACTTTAACTATGTGTGTAATGTGTTCATACCAGATATCCACCTGTCTTAATTCTGTTGGACATGGGAGAGAAAATGACAGCTTGATATTTGTAGGTAAAGAGACATAAGTAGAGACCAGGATATGTGGTGAAATAAAATGAACAAAAGTGGTGGAATAAAATGCTCAAAGTGGTAAAATAAAATACTCAGAGCGGCGAAATAAAAAATCAAGGAATGACAACTCAAGTGGAATGAGTATTGCTTTTCTATTGAAATAATCATAATTAAAAAAAAGATCACATAAAAATGAATAGCAATTAAAATAAAATTTAGTTGAAAGTGTCACCAAAGTATAAACATAGCATTGTTTTTACATTTTCTGGCATAAATTTGTTTGCTTGTATGACAATAAGTTTGCATTTGCTGAAAAGCCTCTACTGCTATCTGCATTTGTAGTTGGAAACCTTACTGCCTTTAAGCAGTGGCTTGAAAAATCAGCATATTCCTGCATCAGTCCCTTCAGTAATTCAGGTTCCACATCCTGCTTCATATCAACTGTCTTTGCCTAAAGGTGCAATGCTAGGTATCCTTTCAGAAATGCACCTTTAATGGGGCACTTCAGAAGTGGAATCTGACTCACGTGTGACATGAACTCATTGAATACTGGTACTACTAGTAAATTAAATAAATGAAAAAGCAAGGCATTTGAGCAAAGATTTTTCTGCTGGATCTTCTGCCAACAGCTTCTGCAGCTTTTCGATGCTGCATCTGGTCAATTTTATCAATCGTCTTCCCTCTGCTTGGTTTCATCCTTCAGCTTATGCAGCGTTAAGGATGTTTCATCTCCAGACACCTTGCTTTTAAAGAGCTGCACTTCACCAAGCAAAGCAGTCACTCTTAGCACAAGCTTCTGCGCTTTAGGATATTGACACCCTTTCAAAAACTGAGTAAAACACAGCAATGCTTTTTCACAAAAGCAGCTTCAAAACAAATGCAATTTCTGTCATCATTTGAAAGCTCTTTAAAGTAGCTGATTGTCAGATTAGAGTCAGTCACTGCTTGAAGTACTCGAGATCGTTGAAGTATTCCCCAACATATAGAACAGATTTTATCCATGAACCCCACTGAGTTAACACAGGAATTGGAAACATCTTTGCTTCTTTAGCACCAGCATGTTTGTGTTTCAAAAAGATTGCATACTGGTGCTTCCTCTTGCTAGCATTCTTGAATACTGCCTTAATCATAGAATGCACAATTAAAGAATATAAACCTGACATCTGCAGCATTTTGCTACATTTCATGTTTTAAAGTAGGTTTCGTAAAATAAAAACATTTTGCAATATTTCCTATCTTCAATTTAAAACAACGAGGTTTATCTCATACATTAAATGTTGAACTTGAAAATTTTGCTGTTATTGTTAATCTAGGACTCTAGACATGTCACATGGTCATACTGTACACCTGCTCAAGCGACAATAGATTGGAAAGCAATTTGTAGAAGTGGAAAGGGTGAGAGAAAGGAAAGGGTCCTGTACATCTACGTGTATTTGGGATAGGTATGCCGAGGACCTGCATTATTGCCTGGAAAAAAAAAAGAAAAAGACTAAAAGTCCTATATTTTCAACTAAATAAAAACGTGGTTTTTGAAAAGGGGTGTAAATGAAGAAAATAGCTCACCAAGGGCTGGTTGCTGGTCCGAGAGAGGGGTGCACTCTAAATAGAAGTAAAAAATGCATTGATTATATGGGTATATGAGTTTTTAAATCAGTTCCTGCAAAAGCTGGTCTTTAAGGCGGACGGTTCTTAATAGGGGTGGTCGTTAAGAGAGTTTTCACTACATTTTATTGCTCAAGTCACTAGTTGCTGTAGGTTTTCCTATACATATTTCAGTTTTGAATTAAACATGCAAAAGCTTTCATCCCTTCATTCTTACAGCTTTATATTAATCACGTTCAGAAACAATGTAAATGGAAAAGCTTGTCCCTGAAGATCCAGAAAACCCTGTTGGTAAATGAACAAAACTGCTGGAAAAATGAAATCAATCATGCACTCAACCTCAATGTCTCCTATTTCTCTGCCATAACACAAGTAGCATTTGAGAATGCAAATTGGAAAAGGACTTGATTATACTACTACTTCAACTTCACTAGGTTTTTTAACTTCAGAAAATGTTTTAGAAGCTGTTGCTCCCATTATCAGCTGGTAAGTTTGATGGTTCCCCAGGAGTCATGTTTGGAAAGTTGGATGTACTTGTTATTCAAATTTTCTTCTGTCAGGATATCAAAACTAATAACTTAACTGCTGGATTTTCCAGATGAAAATTTTCTCCCACATTCTTAAATCTGTTTATATGCTTCACCAATTTAGGTCTTTCATTTATTTTGTGGTATTTCCTAAAAACATGCAGCTAGTGATGACTTCCATTTGTTTATATGTAATGTTTCATAAGTGCTCTTTGGTTCTGAAGCCTATGCTTCTTTTTATTTCACTGATGTAAAACTTGTCACAGTTTTTTAATTCCATTTTGTATATACCAGATTTTTTTTTTCTTGGATGCTCTTAATCTTTATAATCTGCTTTGATCAGGTTTCTCAGGTAAAATTTGTTTTGGGATGCTAATGTAATTTTGAAATCTTTTAACATTTTTTGGAACTTTGTATGCCCATGGATTAGAATGTGAATTTTCTGTATTTTGTGGCTTCGTTTTTGTCTTTGGTTTCTGTTGATTAATTCCTTTTAGAACTCTTGTTAACAGCTATTTCTAATATGTGTTAGTATCCTTTCTGGTATTCATCCTGAAGGAGGGGAGCAATAACTACTGTGTACGTCAGACTGTTAATAATTGAATTGCTTTTTTGTGGAGCATCAGGTTGTGACTATTTTCTTAAATCAATACCCCACAAACAAGAGCAGTTATTAGCAGCTTGGCCTACAGAATAGTTAATATTTAGGGACCCCGACTTTTCGCGAGTAGTTAATTCGCGAAATTGGCCGAAAATTAACAATAAGAAAAACCTTTAATCAATTATTTTTAAATTCCACATATATATATATATATATATATATATATATATATATATATATATATATATATATATCCATTCTGAGTTGCAAAATAACGCGACATTAGTTCTATATCGCGAAAACGCGAAATAACACCGTTATGAAAAAAAATGTGCAAAATAACCCGAATTTTTTTTCTCTCTCTCTCTCTCTCTCCTTTTTTTTGGCGTTTGTCTCTCCTTTTCACATAAACAATCAGATATTTGGCTTATCAATCATTTACGGATACGTGTATTATCATTCGCTACAGCCATGCTGCACGGCACAGAACACCAAACTGCACTGTGATTTAACCAGAGCTTCGGCAAACATCCGTACTGCTTCGACTACCCTGTCCCCTTCACTCTTCACCTATCGCATGCACAACAAAAGGAATGCCATGTTTATCAGAATTCGGCAACACCGCATCAGTGACAGATTTCTCATTTCACTCAAATTATTCTTTGGATTTAAATGACAATACTACCTGCAATTCTTCTCTAATGCCGTATTTTAACGATTCGTGCTTGCATCGTCCCATTTCATGCCGGCTGGAAAAGACTGTCGCAAAAGTATCGTTAAATAATGCATGAATTTCTAAGTCTGGTTCAAGTCAATTCTGACAGTAGACAGCCTCTTCTACCAATCACTGTCTCCGTTTCCTGTACCCCTCGCACGAAAATTGTTGCTGTCTCGGGACGTTGCCATAATGTGAACGCATGTCTAGGTATATTTTGTGTCCGCTATACTGAAAGATTCGTTTGGAGTCAAGTTATATTCTTTAAATTACGTTACAATTTAGCGCAAGGAGTCTGTTTACCTTCTGCTCTGAAAAAGAAAAGGAATTATGCCGATGGAGCCACGTTTCAAATTAAGCTAGTGCATGCACAATTCAGCTGACGGTGGAGTTCACACGCCGTACAGACAGCATGTGCAAGACGTTGCCAGGTCAGTTTAGTTTTGCGGCACGCGGGAATTCAAACCGATTCCACAGTAGTATTTCAATGCGGTCTCAAAATATAATAAACTGCCAGGCATCTTTCCTTCTTGAACACTGCAAAGACACCATTTGCCTTTTTGAAGTGCTTTAGGGATCTAAATATCCATTTTTTCATAAACTATATAGCAAACTTAAAGATATATCAAATGGCTTCACAACAGTAGCTTAGGGCTCGTTTGGAGAGAAAACTTCAAGTCTTCTTCAGAGACTGCCAACCCTCAAGAAGTCTTATGTTATCAGTCAGTTCAGGCAATTGGGCATAAAGTCAGTTACCAAGCTGAATTCCTTAATGTCAGCTGATCCAGCTGCTGATATTATTCATTCTGCAGGTAAATTGTTTGGTGTACGAAAAATAGTATCAAATGAGGCATCTACTGATATAACTATAGAAAAAGCAAGAAGAATGTTACCTTTTCTGCGAGACTTGCCAGAGAAGACATTCAAGGAGGGATATGCTGCTCTGAAGAACATAGTGTGTGAGAAATTAGATGATGCTGCTAAAGTGAACATATGGATTTACTTTCTGGACTTCAATGTGACCACTTGTGTTTCAGTGAGAAGTGTATGAAACTATTGTGGGTACCCATGTCCAATGTGGACAGTGAAAGACTTTTCTCTGCATATGGGAACAACATGACAAACTTAAGAACAAATCTTAAGCCAGAGAACACTGAACTTATGGTGGCTTTGTCTCTAACAAAGTAAATCAGTCGAAATGTATACTATGTAAATATTTTCATGCTCCTCTTTTTTAACACATGTAAGGTGCCCTTTGTTCCACAGTAAAATAGTTTAAACTGTGTTTTTGTTTTTTCCCTTTTTTTTGCATGAGATAACACTGTTAAGCAGTTCTATTTACCGCCCAAAACACCGCTCACTATAATATTTTTATACCAGAGGGCACGGCTATTACTATAATCTGTGCACATGCCACATCATTACATTATTTTATTTACCGACAATCTGGGGTCCCTATTAATATTCCTCTGCTGGTTCCACAACCAGGAGGGTAGGGAACAGATCTTATCATTATGGCTAGTGCCATAAATTTATTGTTGGCTCAACACCATAAGGTTTATTTGCCAAGTATACACATATACACTAAATTCATTTTGGTCTGTACTTCTAAATTCCATTTGACTTTGTAAAATTAACCTGCACATCTGTATTTATGTCTTTAAACTCAAGCTTTCAGAAATTTGAATTTTTAATCAAATTTAAGTGGCCTACCCTCCTGTAGCTTTAAAATCTGCTATGATTTTAAACTTCCAAGTCTTGTGTGTTTATCGGTAGATCATTTTAAATCGAGGACACTAGGTTATCTCAGTGAGTTTCTTTGCAGCTTCTGTGAATTGATTCCTGGGATGGTGATTTTAAGTCAGCCAAATACAAGCCTTCACATCTAACTAGCTCATGTGAAGTATCCCCAAAGTCTAATGTAGTTCAGAGTACACAGCAACAGCTGTAGGTCCTCTCATTCCACTGCCATTCTCATTATCACCCTGCCATTACCATTTTAAGTAATGGACACTGCCTGCTGGGTGCCTCCCACTAGTAAATGGATCCAGCCATTATTTGGAGGAAGACATTTCTCCGAAGGTCACTCACCATAAGGAAGAATTGAAACAACACTTTTGAAACCTGTAATGTTTTAATCTTTGTTTCAAAGAGTTTGCTTAGTCTTATATTTTGTAATATTTAACCTCTACAGATTATTTGTTAATGATTTATTCACTTGTTTAAATGTTTCTTTGTAATATCATGGTACAGAATGAATTATTCATTTAATATTTTTGGAGGAATATATTTTGAGTTGTGAGAGGTTTGCTGAGGTGGGAAAAGACTGAATACTGTTTGACTGAGAAAACTTTAATTCCCTAAAACTCTCCTTTTTGCATAACACTAAAATTCAATTTTCAACTTTAAAGTGTCTCTTTCATTCTAAACAAAAGTTCTCGCATTTAATAATGGTAATTTTAAAAATCTAGAAGAAATATGCTATAGAAGAGCACTCTATACATATACCCTGAAAATTTAATGTTGGGATTATTATGGAAACACAGGTAAACTGATGGAACTGAATGGGAGGAAACCTACGCTTTGATCATTTATTTGCATGTGTACAAGTTTGAAACTTGTCCTTGACATGAGGCCAGTTTGGCAGCACTGTCCATATTGCAATGTCACAAACTAAATGGAGTAATTTTCTATCTAACAATGAGAAAACAATAATCTGTTTACGAGAAGTACAAACTGAATATTGTGGTAAAAAAGCAGAGAGCTTAGAAGTCCCTTGCATATTCAAAGTATACTGTGATCATATGAACTATTTCTTTGGAAGGTGCAAATACATACCATTACAGAAGGTTCCCAGGATTTACTCAGTTTGGCACGTGAATGTGTTGGTCCAATGAGTTCATCACACATTAGACGTAACCTACTTTCTAAACCTGCAACAACATTTAAAATAATAATGAGTAGAGTATAAAAGCCAATTAATCTTATTACATTACCGAGAGTATCATAACAAGGAATTCATTGTTCTCTTTAATAACTGTGGTTGACATCCCAGTCCTTTAATGTATTTTAATAATAATTTAACTACCACATTTATTAAATTATCAGCTGGCAAAAGTAATTAGGCATGGTTGACTTATCTGCTTGCTTACATAATTTAATGTTTCTTATAGATATTGTGCTGTTCTTTTCAATCGATTTTAGCAGTACACAAAAACAAATTGGATAGAAGAATACAAGTAACCTCTAAGAAAGATTCATAAGAGTTGTCAAGTATTGAAGACTAAATAAAACAAGATTTTGAATGTTATAATGAATAATGTGAGCATTTTATGTGCATCTTTTATTTCAACATGAAACTAACATTCAAATAATGGTGAGTTGCACCATAATGTACAATTTGCATAACTTTAATGTTTTGCTCCATTATGAATGTTTCAAAAATTAGTTTTTAGAATATGAAACTAATGGTAAAATTAACATGTGAGTAAATTTTTGTTTGTTTGTTCCATTTATATGCCACCTTCAACATCTGAGGTCATATTGGCAGCTTTCTACCTTTGGAACAATTGCACATTAGAAGATATTCACTCAATTTATAATTGGGCCGTATTACTTTGAGTAATTACATTAAATTCACGCACACATTCACACTCTCATTCATACTTCCAGACTCTAGGAGGTCCTGGTTAAAGAAAAATTTCCATCCTCCAGTCGGGAATCAAACCCGAAACCTCTGGATTTGAAGGTCAGCATGTGAATCGATTTGTAACTCTTATATTTCATTATTTAACATTCACTCATTCATTCATTCATTCATTCATTCATTCATTCATTCATTCATTCATTCCTTCAAAGTGTTACAAATTGACCCAAATGTTAATTTATTATTAGTGAATTCACTGTAATCAATCAAGTTCTCCCAACACTCTTTAATATGAAACTAATTGTTCATAATTTAAATAAAGTACATTATATGCTTGTTTCAGTATTTTAAAACACACCTTGATTTTAAATTATACCTCTTAAATCTCCTGGTCATTGAACAAATATGGGATCCTTTTAGGCAATGATTTTATTTTGTACTTCAAAGATCATGCCCCAAAGTTCTCCACTTATGAGTCCTACTCGGCTTTTTGCAATTCAAATATAAATAATGCGAACATTTTAAATGCACAGATGCTGTGAATTGTGATAGGTAAGAATATGGGTGTGTATAACCTTATCTTTTGTGCAAAGTTGTATCTTGTACTGATATAATATGAGTTTACAGTATGTTTCATTTTCTATGCTCAAAACAGCTAACATACATAATTTAATTTAATTTTACTGTCAACTTAAGATGTAATTGAATTGTTGCATTGAGATCAATTACCTACACAATTTGCTAAACAAGCATTATTAACCAACATAAATATTAAAGTGCTACTCATGAATAGGATATTAGGAAACCATTCATGTTACAGCTTGCACTCTGCTGATGGCAATACTTAATGCAACATTTAAAAATTTTAATCAAAGCAATAACATCGAGAGCATTATTTTTTACTGACCATGTTCTCTACTCAAGCAAAACTTGTTTCTAACTTCATCAACTGCTTTGTGTCATACTCAGACAATTGGCAGCGATAAAAGTGAGTTTCTCAGTATTCATTTGGAGTAATACCAAAACATGCACAAATTATGAAACTGTTCTCATATAATTTAAACTTAATCTTAGATCAGATATGGAAGCCCTGAAGGCCCCTAAACTGATGCAGTAATACTTAAATGTAAATAATGATTGTAATATGAATATGCATTTTTGTGTGACATTGATTTCAGATGTTTATTAATTGTAATTATTATTGGGAAATAAGTTTATACGGCTTTGCTGAAACTGTCAATAATAGCGCAATAATGCAGAGAGGGGGGGTGAGCTGTTTATCATTATTGGAAACAAGGAAGTTATGTAATGTTGGCGCGTTTTCGGTAGAAACTTCTGGAATATTTTCTCCCTAAAAGCAATATGTATTCATGGTTTTCATTGGATATTAAAATAGACGCTAATGTTGGCGCGTTTTATTAGCCAATAGCAGTTCATTTATAATCTTTAGGCATGTCGGGGAGTGGGAGTATATAAAGCCAAGTTAGAGGTAAGGTCAGTCGGTCGCCCAGTTCATCAAAATTCCTAGCACATTACACGTCGTCAGTCAGTCCTTCAGTTCGCCGAAAGCATTCATATACTACACGTCGTCTTCAGTCAGTCAGTTCGTCAAGTTACGCACAGCAGAATTATGAAAGATCTATAGTATTATAAAGTTAATTATACACAAAGTTGAAGTACGTGAATTAAAAGTGATAAGTAAGAAGTATTATAACAGTTTCAGTTTGGCGAGTATCCAGATCAATATGTAAAAGTGATAGTGAACGTGTTCGACAATAAAAATTATAAAATAAATTTCTTCATCAGTGTAATTTTTGGATAAAAGATTCCTTTCCGCTTCACAACCTGTATAGATACACATGTTCTACCCAAGATAAGATAATAGCTAGCCGGAGGACATTTGAAATGAAATTAAACAAAAAGCTAACACTGATGTAAATTGCTAACACAAGATGGAGCTACGAACCTAACAAAGAATGACGTCACAAGATGGCTTCAACACTGATGTAAATAAACATTTGCAAGTACATCGCAAATTGGCTACCATACGTGGGGCAGTTAAAATTATGTAACCAAACAAAACAAAAGCAACACAACATAAGATCTTCAAGTTCTAATAAATTACGTAAAACATATTATGTAAACAATAATGACACTGCAAATTGGCACCCAGAACGTGGGGCACGATAACCAGGAAAGGAACACGATGACCAGGAAAGGATCAGAATTAACCAGGAAGAAGTGAGATGACCAGGAAGGGGCGAATGCAGCAGTGAAATGATCTACAAGACGCAGATTCAAGAAACAACTAGAGGAGCGACAAACGACGCGGATAAGTGGACACAAAAACATCGAGAAAACGTAGATTCATCATAATACAACGCAGAAGCGACATACAAACCTAGGAGAAAGGGGCAGGAAGCTGGACATCAAAGTAACAGCAACAGACAGCATCACAAAGGTCAGAGTATCGTAATTTTTTTTAGAAAACAAAAACAATGGCTACTAATAATATTGAAGAAACAATGATGGAAGGGGATAGTGTAACAGTTAGCTGTAATTCAATACAGGTTACAGATAATAGCCCAAACAATGTAGGATTTGAGGGTGAAAATGTTAGTGCAGAAAGTAAGAATAGAATAGCAGGAAATATTACTATTGATGCTGGTATGATGAAGGAAATGATGGAATTGCTGAGAAATATGAATGAGAATATGGAAAAGAATAAGAGGGAATTGAGGGAAGAATTGAGGGAAGATTTTGATAGGAGTTTAGAACAAAAACTAACTCAGAGTTATGAGAAATTAGAACAAAAACTAACTGAGAGTATGGAAAAGAGTCATAGGAAATCAATTGAAGATATTGGTAGGAGTAATGAGATATTAGAGCAAAAAGTAGATAAAAGCAGGAAAGAAATTGAAAAGAAAGTTACGAAGCTAGATAGTAGTATGCCAAAAATGAGAGATGAAAATGAGGAAATAATAGCAAGTGAGATAGGAGAAGTTTCAAAGAAAATGCTAGACATGAGCAAGGAAATAGGTAACAAAGAAAGTGAGGTTAATACTAAAAGTGAACATGTTGATGTAGAAAGTACAGAGTTAGGAAGTCAAATGAGTAGTATATCAAGTGAGCTCAGAGAGATGAAAGAGGTTATGAATGTAGATGTGAATAAGGCGCAAGTTAATTTCAGAGGGGAGATATCAGAATGAGTCAGTAATGCAAAGAAATAAATTTTACCAAGATGTTCAGAATGAAAACTCCAGTCCAGTACAGTTTAGTACAGATTTGTCAGAGTATTCTCAGATTAAAAAGATAGCAGAAGAATTGAAAATGAAAGTTGGTAAAAGATGTATTGTCCAGGAAGCTTTAGATTGTTTTCAAATGTTATCAGGGGACGAAATTTCATATGAATACAAGATGGCTTCAACACTGATGTAAACAAACATTTGTAAGTAATTACCGTTACAAAACCCAGCCCAGACCAATAGTTTTTAATGTGCTCAAATGCGACGGCTCCATGTCAGTAGTTTTACTAGCATGCAAAAGAAATCCTGCAGGATGAAATTCTGGCACACCGGAGGCGCTAATATGATCCTGGCAATTGAGAGCGTCGCTAACAAACTAAATATTTATTTTTCATCTCCTCCCCACATCACGATCTCTTTAGCTTCACTTTGTTAAGCTTACACATAACTTCCAAAATACCAAACATTGCACAGAATGTCACCAACATTCACATTTGTGGCTATGTTACATTTTGAATGATTGTTTTGTATCTTATGAAGTAACCAGTCCTTTGTGTGTTTCGTCAATAAGAACTAACCTCACTCTTTACACCGTTATGCGTCGTAGTAGTGAATTACTACACAGTATTTTGTGTTTATCTTGGGTAGTATTTAACTTTACTGTTTCATAAAACTAGGTGTATTTTGCTGATAATATTCTAGGTACATTATATTGTTTTAAATAGTAACTTTATTTTACCTATCTGCGTGTCACATGTTCTACATAACCATCAAATTACCTCAGTGCAATATCGTTTCTGAACTTGAATCTTATTGCTGTCGTATCCATTTATTGGACTACCTCTATAACATATTGGTTAAGCTTTCTTGTTCTAAAAAACACACATAAAGAAATTCATAATTTATATTGGACACAATTGTGTTTAGTACTCAAATAGCATTTGCCTTTTTATACTCTATTCTCGGAATAATGGCTTATCCCCACATGGAATCATGGAATAAGTTATTCCATGATTATTCTCTTGATAAGCTCTATTCCGGTGTTGTACAATGCAATTTAGCGCCTAACCATGGAATAATGTCTAACAGAGGTTTATTCTGAGTTCGTACAACTGGCCCTTAATAAGAGTACAGTTGTAACAAACAAAATGGAGCAGAGCAAAGGGCATTTTCAAGCTATGATTTTATATAATTGTAAAGTAGGTTTAATTAAGGTGCAATCACTGGAAAGGCTTACATTGACTTTTGGTGACCTTGCTTCCTACTGTGCTTTAGCTTTCTTTTGGTTTGATTTTAAAATGGGCCAAACGTCTTTCATTATGAAATGAGTGAGGGATCATTAACGATGAGCAAAACATAGATATGTGGAGAAAATGGTATGACAATACCCCTGACGGGCTTATTGGAATATTGAAGCAATATGAGAGTGCTTAAAGAACACTACACAAATTTCTATGACTCAGTTGGGTGCTGCACAAACTCACTGAAGTTCAGTAGATCACAAGAGTGAAATGGTGCTATAAAATGCTCTACTAGTTTGACAATGGTTATGCACACTTTGTTTCTGAGATTGTAGCAAACACTATGATCCAGAAACATAGTATCAGCCTTCAGTAAGGGCCCTCTCAGATGACATTCCATTTGTCAAGATCAAAAATAAGAGAGTATTGGGAAGAAAATACTATTGATATTCTTTGTCAGATTGATTATGTTGCAATAAGACCATATGAAGAATACAAGGCAGTGCCTGCACAGTAGTGTACAATGTTTTGTGTACGCGCATGCATGTGTAATGGTCAGGATTTGATAATCAAACCATCCTTCTTCTTGCTTCCCAATATTTTCATAAGGTTGCAGGATTTCACATGTTGTTAAGCATTGCATATCCATTTCATCTTGCTTGCATAAACAAAAATATGAAGGGAGAATTCCAATCCTATTCTTACTTAAGCAATCATGACCTGTTGTAAGTCTGAGCATTAATAATGTGATGTCCAATATTTTAACCTTCACCTCTCTGTTCTCACTGTCACTGTTCTAAGTTGTTTTAGCTAGTACAACTTCACTGGGAGTTCACTTCATTCACACTATCACTTCACTAAGCTGAACTAGTTCAATTCTCCATCGCTTCACTTCCTTTGTGACGTAGTCTCTTCACGCCGGATGATTCACTTCACTTGGGAGTTGAACACAAGACTTCCACAACCTGTGGCACTGCAGTAGCTCTTGCTGCACATCACACAGCTGTAATCAACTTGCTTGGAGAATATTTATTGATGTTGCATGAGAAACTTAGCCTCCAACTGACCGAAGCAACTCAACTTGCAACTGACTAAACTCTCGTGAGAATACTTGCTTATATAGTCAGTGGAATCTTTCAACAAGGTTCTTGAATGTTCTAGAATGGACATTATTCCGTATCTAGGTAGCAGCTATGAAATGTTACGAAACTTACAGAACCATAATACATACCTTTACGAAGTGACTTATCCTTTCTGAATGTCACAGATGCGCATAATAATCAGTAATGCACCAGTTGCTTAACGTTTTCAGGGCATTTATGAAATATATTGCGAGTTTTATTCAGTTTTCACAAGCAACATACTTTTAGCAGAATACGCATCTCAAATGAGACAATCCATGCCAACATCACAATGAAAAATTAGCAAAAGGTAATATGTGCTGCCAACATCTGGCAGAACAGCCAGCATCTGAAATGGAAATGGATTACAAACAACAAACTTGTCGCTTGCTACCTATTTAGGCCTCTAAGCGGCAAAGCGTAGCCGAGATATGTTTTTTTTTAGAAGGTGAGGGCACAGGAGCACTTTTGCAATGAAGATGGAAAACGCACACTTACACAATCATTTTATTTCTTTAATGATACTAATACAGAGAATGAATTTTAATGCACTTATTCTTAACGTATTTAAGGTCTGAAAATCGGTGGAACTTAAAGAGAATAAAGTATTGAACAAATCCAACCACTAATAACAATATTTTGCAAATGGTTGATGCCAAAAAAAGTTATTTGAAATTGTGTGTTTTAAAGAGATTGCATTTTTTTGCATAGTGTGTTTTCGTCTATCGCTTAACGTTTACCAGTTACACAGATTATACAAAATTCCTTCTGAATAAAGAGCACTTCACAGGTTATTTCCAGAAAATTCAAGATATACATTTCATTTGTCATGTAAAACTCTTTAATATATGGTATTTTAATCAAAATCATTTGAATCATGGTTTAGAAAATAAAAAAATTCGAAAAATGTTGTAAGTAAAGGGTAGTTTGGGGAGGAGGATTTTCTTGAAAATCTTTGAGTTGCATCTTTAAAAACCTAAATACAAGGTTTGGTATTTATCCGACTTTTTGTTTTTGAGTTATGGTGTTCACAGTTGCTTCCGGACCTTTTTCTAAAAATGCTTTCTTTGGATTAAGAGTGCCTCAAAACATGTATTTCCATTGAAATCTCGGTATCCTATGTTTGGGTGGAATGTAATACCTTCTCTACCTGTATACATGATAGAGAAAGTAAAAAGTTGCGAATCAGAGGTGACATTCCTTGCACGCCATGCTATTCCTCACTGTTTACGTAATCTGGTATTCCTGCAAATATTATACAACATGCCCTTATAACCTCACTTTAACTACTTTTTTCATTGCTTCACGACATTCCATTATCAACAATTTTTACTTTCTCTACTACGTATAGTAAGTAGGGGAAGTATTGCATTCCACCCAAAAATTCGATACCGAGATTTCACCGGAAATACATGTTTTGAGACCTCCTGAATCCAAAAAAAGCATTTTTGGAAACATGTCTGTGTGTGTGTCTGTGTGTGTGTGTGTGTCTGTGTGTGTGTGTGTGTCTGTGTGTGTGTCTGTGAACAGCATAACTCAAAAACTAACAGTCGGATAAACACCAAACTTGGTATTTACGTTCAGTATCTTCCAGAGATGCGACACGAAGATTTTCAAGAAAATCCCCCCACCCCAGACTACCCTTTACATGGAACATTTTTCGAAAATTTTAATTTTCTCAAAAATGGCTCTAACGATTTTGATGAAAATATCATATGTTTAATATAATGTCATGAGAAATGAAATGTATATCTCGAAATTTCTGGGAATGTCTCCAAAAGTATTCTTCGTTATGAACGACTTTTGCATAACTGGTAAACCATAAGAGATAGACAAAATTTTACTACACAAAAAATGTAGATCGCGTTAAAATACACAACTTATATCATATACATTTTTTTTGTTGAGTGAACCGTTTTCGAGATATTGCTTGTTATTTCCTTAAATTTTCCAATACTTATACTTTTTCTCAAATTCGTTATTCATTTTTTTATGTCCTGGACATGCAAAGAGAATGGAATGCGCCACATAGCAACCAGCGATAAAATATTTGACTATCGCTTAAAAGCTACCATATTCCCCTTGCATCTACAAGAAAATTACAAATAAGATTGACATCTCGATATCTCGATTAATATGAAGCATATGGAGAATAGGCGTTTGTAAAAATAGATTGTACAAGAGTAGAGAAAGTCATGTGAGTGTAACACATCAGATTTTGTTTATCGCATTGGCACTAACATGTTACAAAGATGTCAGCCATCGCTACGCGGTCACCAAGAAGGGTTCAATATTATGAATAAATTAACAATTTCTGCACACTTTAAGAAGTGCAGATATCAAAAAACACCAATTCTGTAAGGTCTGTAAAATTTAATACCTTCTACCAGGATACTGAATAATGTTCTCTAGAAATATTTCGACACTTTCTGGAGGGAGGGGGAGAAGAAGCTTCCAGAAGGTTCTAATTATATGCCAATAGCACGCCAAGTGTTTACGCTGGCAAGTGGCAGTTATCAGTGTTTATTCCAATTGCTTGGCGCCAACCTCGCAATGACATTGGACCATAGCCGCTGCATTACGGTACTGATGATTTGGTATTAACTATGGTTGGTATACAATTGTTGCTCACCTCAGGTGCTCAAAAAGGTCAGATTAAGAGGCATTCTTCTTCAGTATGACACATTTGCCCACACAAAGTGTCATGCTTAATGGTGCCAGCCCTTCATTTAGGAGGATAGGAAGATGTAAAGAATTGAGGAAGAATACTCTTGAGAAGACATGGCACTATGTCCTATGTTAAAACTATTATTCAGAGTCTTGAAACTTTCTGAGTGACTTACATACAAAAATATTATATCTAGCAAAAAGATATACTTTATTTCTAATATTTTGTGATTTTGCTGGGCAACCAAATTTATTTGCATATTTTCGCACTTGTATAATTTAGTGCATCTTAATCTTCAAACATTTTTCTTTGGATTTTATGGAAATATATTTTATTTTTCCAAATTGGTTGTTGGTCAGATAAATATGCATTAACAAATTATCTTACGTACTACATACCTCCTTCTTTTTAATAATCGTGGCTTTTCTTTTCTCATGTGGGAGGAAAAGAGAGACATGTTGGGAAGGCAGGTTTTAAAATTCTCAGAACAGGCTGTCCTTGGGCTGCTGTAAAGCATTGCTTTTATTGTCAAGGTCACTGCTTTTTCTATCTGGTCTTCACCCCTATTCCAACCAAAACTGAAGTTTAGTTATTAATTTGTCTTACTACAGTCCACAACTTTGGCAACTGCAAATAATACTAGTGCAAAACAATGAGTGACTGGCAAGTGAAATATGAGTTATTAATATGGTGGATTTTAAAATCTGTGTAATTTTATATTTAGCAGGAATAGTGCAGCTGTAAGGAAATCTGATGTTTTCTGAGACACATGTGTGGCATTGGCAGAAATTAAAGCCACACTGATTGTTGTGAAAAGCTCTTGTTATGCATTTTGAGCATTAAATAATGGAAAATTTCTAAATTGTGCTACTGACATATGTGAAGAGTTAGAAATTATAATATTGATGCAAATTCTACACAATACTTTTAATATTGGATATATAACATGTACATATTATTAAATTGTGAATTTGTTACCATAATGTAAGTTAAGATGTTATCTTTTCAATTTTTTATGTAATTTATGTACAGTGGCATCTTGTTAGCATGTTCCTCATTAACACATTTTCCCATGAATGACAAATTATAAAAGTTCCCGCAACAAATGCAGCAAATGTACCAACTGTAATAAATAACATTTGTTTAGTACATTTTCTTGCTTCTGCTTACTACATTTGAAGTTTGACGTCCTTATTCACTATTTAAGCCAATTTGTTTTTTTAATTAAGGCGGCGCCGTGGCCGAGTGGTTAGACCGCTCGCCTTCCACCGAGGCGGCCCGAGTTCAATCCCAGGGATCTGCATGTGGGATTTGTGGTGGACGAAGCGGCGTCTGGGCGGGTTTTCTCCGGGTTCTCCGGTTTCCCCCGCCATTCATTCCACCAATGCTCCATCATCACCTTTCCTTTCATCCATTTCACCAACATTTCGTTTCATCTACTTCCTTCATCCCATACCAGGCATCGGGCTGATCACCCATCCTGGATACTCTGTCTGATCCATGAGTGTCTGCTCCTCGACGGGCCTCTGACCCCAGGCACCCGCTTGTAAGTCCTGGGGGGTGTAAGTCCTACATAAGAGGAGGGTAAACAGATAATGAATGAATGAATGAATGAATGTTTTTTTAATTAATTAATTAATTTATTTATGGATGCTCTTGAACAACTATGGTCCTTAGTGTCCCATTCTATATTGGGCGTGAAAGACCACAAATTTTGCTCAGGACCTCTTTATCAGCTTTGAGGATTTTATGTGCCGTAAATCTATGACATGGAACCACCGGCTTTACATACCTTCTGAAGGAAGCCATGCTAAGGATTTTCACGCTCAAAAAAATCTGTCACCCTTCACCAGGTTTGAACCCGTGACCTCAGGAACTAGAGACATGGTACCCCTAGACCACGGAGGACGACTTGGCCAATCCTTGGTCGGTCCAGTGGGGATAGGTGCTTACTACATTCGTAGTTTGACGTCCTCATTTGCTATTTTGGTCAATCCTTGGTCAGTCCAGTTGGGGTGGAGATCAACAGCCAATGACATGCATGTATGTACATATTTGTGTGATGCAATTTGTGTGGGTGGAATAGAGAATGCTTTAGCTTGGTGTGCTAAATGCAGACGATAGTTTCTATTGTTGAGTGTTGACCAAACATACAGAGATTGTATTTTAACTTTTCATTTGCAATGGAGAAAAACAAAGTGCGGCAAATAACCAACAGTGAAAAACTGAAAATCCTTGAAGTAGATTGCAATCCAAATATGAAACGTGTGGATATAGCGTGGAAGTTACATATTCCTCCATCAACCTTGATTGTTAGCAAATGTTAAGTGATTGAAACTGCTTTTGAAGAAGGGAGTGGTTTGAGCTCAGGCGACACATTTAGCACAGAAGATGGGACTGGTTGATTTCAAAGCATCCAATGACTGGATTGAAAGATTCAAGAGTCGACATTGCTTAATTTACAGATGTGTGGGAGGTGAGGCTGCTGCCCTAGATAATGGCACTGCACTGTTGAAAATATAGAAATGTGTAAAAATACAACCCTTCCATTAATTTTGAAAGACTATAGCTCTAATGAAGTTTATAATGCAGATGAAACAGGACTATTTTTCCATGTTTTGCTAAACAAAACCCTGGATTTTAAGGGCACTAAGTGTCATGGTGGGAAACTTAACAAGGAGGGGATTACAGTTGTGTTGTACTGTAACAAAAACGAAAGAGAAACTGGTACCACTGGTTAATGGAAAAGCACACAGTCCATGATGCTTTAAGAATGTGCAATCTTTTCCATTTAAGTACACTTCCAACACAAAAGCCTGATAACTTCTATGACATTTCAAAATTTCTTACGATGACTGGGCATAAGAAGCAGGAAAATTGCACTCTTCATTGATTAGTGTGCTACTCATCCACCAACTGTTTCAAATTTAAGAAACAAAGATCATTTTCCGCCCAGCAAAGTGCACAAGCAAGCTACAGCCTTTAGATCAAGACATAATTCGGTGCATGAAGCAACGTATCAAAAGAGGCTTGTACAGAGAAGGTAGGCTGCACTGAAATTGATGACAAGTAAATCACCTTCTTAGATACCACGCATTTCATTAGGACTGTCTGGGATTCTGTGACACAAGATACCATTAGGAACTGCTTTAATAAAGTTGGCTTTTGCCAGGTTCTTGGTGATGTCATCAAGCTGGAAGTTGAGATTCCCAAGAGCGAAGAATGGCACCAAATAGTAGACGGCGCCGGCATGTCTTTTGAAACATATATAAATATTGACAATGGAATTCCAGTAAGTGAAACAGCGACGATAGATGAAATACTTGAAGAACAAATGAACGAAGAAGCATCAGTGGGAGACGAAAGTGATGATGAGCCAGATCCTGAGCCAATTCCTACAGTGTTGGAAGCGATGGAGGCAATGGATGTAGTGAAGCTATATGTGTGTAGTTTCAAAGTTGATAACGATGTAATGACTCTACTAAACAAGATAGATGGTAAAATTTTGGCATTAAAACCAAAAAAGCAATCAACCATAGATATGTATTTCAACCAGTGTAAATAGTGTCCATATTTCACATCCGTTTGGGAGGTAAGATGTATTATTAGATTTTATTACATAATTATGCTCTTAAATTGAAGATTTTGTATTTCGTTAACACGTTTTGTTGTCTATAATGTCCAAATCCTTTGGTCCCTGCAAAAACGTACTAACAAGGTTCTACTATATCCCTAGTTTCAAGCCCTTTTTTTGCAGTAAAATGTATGAAAAATATGATTTTTACCTCAACCATAGATATTTCCAAGTCAAATACAAAGATAAACTTTCCACCTTCTATGACATCAAATCCGGAGTACCCCAAGGTAATGTTCTTGGGCCAATTTTGAACCTTATCTACACGATCTACCAACAACTCAACATATCAGGACAGTAATTTTTGCAGATGACACAGCCATTCATGCCTCACATGAAAATCCTCATACAGCCTCAGAAAATCTGCAACACCATCTAGACCAGCTTCAACAATGGTTCAACAAATGGAGAATGCAGCAAACTCCAGTAAAGTTCACCATATCACATTCCCTTCATGTCGCAGAACATGCCGTAAACATATCTAAATCATGTAGAAATTCCAACATTAACTGTAAAATACCTTGAACTGCACTTAGATAAACACCTAATATAGAAACACTACATTATGGCAAAAAGAAAAGAAGCAAAGCTAAAATTTCAGCAACTGTATTGGTTACTGAATAAGCATTCTCATCTGTCTCTCTAAAACAAAATATTAATATACAAGACCATCATTACACCCGTATGGACATATAGTATCCAGCTTTGGGAAACTGAGAGCAACTCCAATACTGGCATCCTACAAAGATTTGAATCTAGAACTCTTCATTGTCTGGCAAGTGCACCGTGGTACGTCTCCAACGCCTACCATCCAAACTCTCTTGTCATCAATCTACTAGACAACAGTACCATGATTGACCATCTACAATGCTGTAACATGTTGGACTTACTGTTCCCTTTAGCTACCTTTAGTGTTCCAGACATCTTGTAACCCATTTACTGAACGTTCTGTTAAGAAAAGATTGTAAATTTGCAGTTAATTTAATAATATATATATATAAAATGAATGTTTGTCTGTATGTCCTTTATAGAATCGTAAACTATGCATTTGATCATGTGATGATCTTCAGCAAAGTGTTGTGCATGAGCCCACAAAGGTTTCTGAGTTGGTACGACCAATCTTCGACAGATGGCGCCATTATCATTGCAATGAATTTCATATATTGCCGTGACAGTTAATGCTGATTTAAATTGAAATGAAAACAGCAAACGAAAGATGACATTTCGAGTTGTGGGTGACGTAAGAATTTATGTAAATTGTGAAATTCATGTCTGGCTCACATTGAACAGACAATATTTCACGAAGATCATCGAATATGTATGTAAAGGATCTGACTGCTGATTGACGTTCCAAACGCATTTGCTGTGCAGTTTTTTTTTCGGATATAACCGTGAGTGGAATTAAAATCGATTTCAACAATTCTTGAATGCTGATTTTTTTCACTTCAAATTTTCCTCAGCAAATTGGTGATCACCGTGTGTGAACAGCCGGTTCAATTGGATTGGATACATTGTGAGATTCAGATTGCTGATTGACATCTAATAAATTCAAATGCATTTTTCACGTCGTTTCCGTATAATTATGCCTCCAAAGCGACAAGCAATTGGCCGATCTACACCTCAAGCACGGAAGAAAAGAGCATTACGAGCCTTAGAATCAGACGAGCAACGAGCATTAAGGCTGGAAAATCTTCAAGTGCATGCCGCTGAGACATTTAAGATTCAGGGCCAAGTCTTCATCGAATTGGTTCTCTGTTCTCAATACCTGATACCGATCCTAAATTTTTGCTGATCTACTTCATGGGAAATGCAGAACAACAAATTAACAAATGATGCCAATATAGTCACACCAAGAAACAGGAACAAATTATGACAAAACAGAACGTCTGTCGGGTCCACTAGTACTATATAAATGAAATGAAAGTGGACGGTAATTTAAAAAACACACTATTTTCAGAGTGTACTCTTAAGTAATTATACAATAATTTCTGGATTATAAAGTTTGTAAGTGTGTATTAAGAAACATATATGGCTTTACCTTCTTGTATTAAAAACCTTGACAGTGCTAGCAGCCAACAGTGGAATTCTTGTTTTGAGTTGAGTGCTTGACAGGATGCCAGCTGTTGCTCCAAGAATGTCATAGTACACAGAGCATTCACAGGAGATCCTTGACTTAGCAGGTTTCCTCCACTGTGAAAAAATAATGCATAATTATAAGCAGCACATTCATACATTCCATTACTAATCTAGGTTTTTATCAATTCCATGGTGAAACAAAAAAATGCCACTAATTTTACTGTTAATTTGTGGAAGCTTTACTATAAGCTTCAAAATTTAAGATCTGACAGTCTTTCTGTATTAATTAACAACATGCTTTTCAATACATAATGTTAAGCTATCAAAACATACCTTGAAATATGAGACTGCAAACATGCTAATGGCAACCCTCCTGCATTAGCTGGCAATGCACTTACAAATGCACGATGTGAAGATGATCTCTGTACTGGATCACTACTATTTGCTAGCATTAACCTTAAAGAAGAAGAAAAAGAATTATTATTATTATTATTATTATTGTTGTTGTTGTTGTTGTAGGCAAAGTATCACTTCTGCTATAATGTTCTGTTCTGTTCTGTAATGGAGAAGCACAAAAAAATACTGAATTCTAGGAAGTTCCAATAATGCTATTTAACTATCTTTTGCTGTGTAGGTTTTGCTGGCAAGGTAATTTCTCACTGCTGCAATTATTCGAGTTCTCTTATTGGGTATTACTGCTGATTAAGGGACTTGACTAGCTTTCAGATGCATTCACTAATGCAGAACACCTATTAGTCTCGCTCTCTTGCAATACATTGTATTTGAGCTGAAGTATTGTTAGCAAGAGTTTGGAAAAAAAATTGATAAGAAATTTCAAATTAGCTTGGAACCAACACAAAATTAAGGGTAGCTTATATAGTTATTAAAGTTGTAATAAATGTGTGAGTTGAAGAAAATTTGTCAATACATTTCATATTTTGCTAAATCCGTACAAGTTTAAGGCATATATGGAAAGGCCCAGAAAGTGACTTATAGGATTATTTCCTAACAAGATCCATGACAATACATTTATTGATGCTACTGCATTAGTTCTAGAAAAGAGAACAATGTTTTGAATATTATTTCATATACTGCCTGAATCAACTTGCATATGCTGTGAAATAAAGTTTATGTCAAAAGATTATTTAAATAACTGGTTAGGTCACTAATCCCCTATGAAGGTAAAGACATCTCTTTGGTTCCAATGGAATGGGAAAAATGGAATGTATGGCACAAGAAGTAGCACTTAATTTCCCCTGCCATTCAATCCAGCTTATGTAGCATTATCTCTTTGATCTTCATTCTCAAAATCATTCAATCATTCAGCACAATGCAGACCACTGAAAGTAATCTACAGATTAATCAATCAATAATCAATTGAGGGAAGCAATGGAATGCTGATGGAGGTACGTCCAACAGATATTGCACTTAAAATATATTTCTTATTTAAGATATTGTCTGTGGTTTGTTCTACCATATCTTTGCACTTAGATGTAGAGAAGTTTAACACAGCATACTCCAATAAAAGACACTGTTTGGTTGGTTTCCATGGCTACATTTAGGATTTTAAGTCGTTCTCCTTCTTGCTTCCAAATACAGACATTTAGTTTGGGGTTATGTAGATGTTCTTTATCTAAGGATGATCCTGGTACACTGCATATGTGCATTCTTTTAATTTATAAATTCTAATATTATTGAAATGTGTTGCAAGCAGACAGT
Organism: Deroplatys truncata; assembly: GCA_030765065.1. Lineage (NCBI taxonomy): Eukaryota > Metazoa > Arthropoda > Insecta > Mantodea > Mantidae > Deroplatys > Deroplatys truncata. The sequence continues at coordinate 94,452,243 of CM060979.1, forward strand.
CATGTCTTGTGAGTAGCCAGAAGACAGCTTCTACCTCTTTTCTTGGTTTTTACTACAGTGCTTTTCCTTCACACTGTGGCCATTGCATGGCTGCTCATATGCTGGCTACTGTAGCTCAGGCTCCTGCCAAAACAGTTATAATATCCCTGCAACTGCCTCACGTCCTCATAGTTACAATGATATTAGGCACATGCCTTATCATATGAAATGCTAGAGATGCTGTCCTTCTCTACCTACAGATTCCTGGCATCTTTTCAGGAAATTTTCATTCACACTGGAGAGCTCAATATCCAAAATTGAGTGAATTTCTTATCTGATGTTTTCTTTTAGTTCTACCAATGTATGGGGTTTGTTTGCAATGATGCAACATTTCACAGTTATAATAAAATGTTTAAGGATACTTTTTCAAGAGGCATCAACTACCACTAAAACAGGATTCTTTCAACATGACATTTTAAAAAGTCATATATGCTCACGTGTTAAACCATGCCATCCTTTCATTCATGGTTTGGATAGTATTCCCAATTCAGCTCTTACATAGAAAAAGTAAGTACAAGATTAAATTTTGTGCTTATCTACAACACTAGAAAATTATACATTTGATACAAATTATGCAATTTTTATCACTTTAATCATGTACACTTGCTCTACTTCCTTTCTATGAAAATGCTTGAGAAGTACCTATAACCTTGCAGAGTAATTTTGGAAATTGTGTAAATGTTCCTGACAGTTCAATGAAAATAGTCATTAGAATAAAACCTAAATGTTAAACATTAAGAGTAGCACAGTTGTGAAATGACTTTGGCAGTGATTTATTTTAATGACTAGTAGCTTTCCTACCATATAATGCATAGCAGAAATAAAACAGGCGTAAGCTTGTGCCCTTCATATACCATTTCATTCTACCTTTACTCCATTGTAATTGTCATAACAGCAAATTGCATTTAGTATATGCTAAAATCGAGAACAGCCATTATCCTATTCCACCATATTGAAACTTAAACGAGACATGTTTGTATAGTTATTTAAACTCTCTCATGCTTCATCCATAATCCTGCTGACCATGGCTTTTGAAATTTATACCTGCAAAATAGTGTTTTCTTACATATTTTTAAATTCATTACCTCTGCAGCAGCTTGTTAGGAAGGGTGTTTTAAAACTTGCATACGTATGGTAATTCATCATCTGCTGCTTGATTTATGGCAGCCATTTTCTAATTAGCATTTGTTCAAACATTTAACATCTTGATGAAACAGCTTTTGTTAATTTCAATGTAAAAGCCGTTTTACACTATGTTAACCTAACACATATAAACAAAGCTACTGACAGTGAAGCAAATACAAATATATAATACAACAATAAATATTTGGAATAGATCTTCACCTATCTTAATAAACATATATTAAATTCAATATTGAAAATTTAAATGGACCCATAGATTTAATGGTGTGGGAGAAAATATTTATTTTAAAGAATAAAGATCGCGTAATGAATTTTAAAATACCGCCGATTGATTCTGTTTGCAAATTTGGTTTACTTCCAATAATGGATATCATAGCTAACAACCCATCACCTAGTGAAAGTAACTGCAACATAAGTAAACGAGTCGAAAAACAAACCTGATGATGTAATTGATTGGATTACGAAACAAGTCCTGCAAATGAATTTAAATTATGTTCAACAAGATGAGTGAAGATTTATCACAAATATTTGTTATATTGTGTACCTGTTAACACCTGCTGATGAAATCAGATAAAACAAAACATTTGCAAAACTCACCAAGTGTTTAATTCTGAAGAGAACATGTAGGCTTTGCCCGTTGATAAGGAAATCGTTGGATGCCCTTCCTCAGTTAAGGAACAGTTTAAAATTGTAACTAGAGTACCTGAAAACAATAAATTATTTTATATATAGAACTTGTAGAAAATTCTTTAACTCTGCAAGGCATAAAGATATACAGACAGCCGAATCAGGCTAAAAAATACAATGTCAAGGCCGAGGTTTGAGTCGCGGATCTCTGGACCAGACAAGTATATTTTTAAGCCTAATTCACTTTCCAGAAAAGATCAGTTAGTTATAATCACATTGGTATTTTATTGTTGAATCTTTCATTTACTGTTTATAATTGAATTTTTCTGCAGAGTCCAAAGTAGTTTTAATTTACCAGTAACTAAAATGTTAACTAATCTAAAGGAACTACAGGAGTAATTTAATTGCTGTAAAACTTATTTACAACAATTCTATCTTAAATCATTATAGAATGTTAAAAGCACGTTGAAAAAGTAAATACTAAAATAAAAAAGCAAATGAATTAAATACATAACAGGGTTAGATATAAAGAGAATGATTTCCCATAAATTGATAGTATTTGGTCCTACTGTATACTTCTGAATTAGCCACTCTACCTGGTTCAGACTGCATGACTGGCAGAAGACTTTCCTGTCGAACAAGAGCTTTTCTCCTTGGTACATCCCAGACAGACACATTTCCTCGACAGGTTAAAGCCATCACATGCTGTGATGCGTTTAATGCTAGTCTAGATGCTGGATTTGATAGGACTATTGGAGGCAGCGGTCTGTGACCTAATGAAGATTGCATTCAATACATTACAATATACTTACTAAAACTACTACTGAAGCCAATTAAATACATGTCCTGCATTTCAAATAAACCTCCAAATAATGTGTTATAAAAGAAAATTCAATTTGCTCTATCTTCTAGTCTGTTACAAAATGTTTACTATGGTGTAGAGCTATTTGCAGTGAAAATGATTAATTTATTACATAAGAAAGAAGTGCTACTCTATTAATGCTTTGTAATGAACAACGCATTTATATGAGCCACATTAAATATATTGTCATAATGATCTCCTAGGTAAAACAATTTTTCAGTTTATTTTGCTGAATTTCGTTTTATGACAATATGATAGTTTCTTAAAGAGGAACTAAGAAAAATTTACAGCACTTTTCTCATATTGTAATTCCAATTATGCTAACAGCGCAGTTATTTAATCCATAAGTATAAATATAATTGTTTGAAGGTTCATCAAACTCATTTCCATGACTTATAATCAAATTACTAATAAAAACAAACATATGTTGATGAAAGAACTGGATAAACCACAGGAATCTGACAGAACAGAAATTCTAATTGATTTTTGTTCTATTTTAATAGATATGTATTGCAATTTACTGTAATACTTATTTAAAGACGACATTTGCAACTGGGTTTTATTTTTTAATGATATCCTTTTAATTAGTAACTATAACTTAATGCAAACTAGGGATGAGCAGAAAATAACATAACAGTTGAATTGTAATGGTTACCAAGTAACAAATACAAAGTAACCAGTTACCCAGCAACGGTTACACAGTAAAAAATTAAATTGAGTTTTTTTTATGGATGCTCTTTAACTGCTGTGGTCCTTAGCACCCCATTCTACATTGGGCATAAAGTTCGGAAATTTTTCTCAGAGGCTCTTTATCAAGCTTAAGGTTCTTTTATGTGCCATAAATCTACGAAACAGGCCACACGCTTTACTTCCCTTCTGAAGGAAGCCATTGTAAGGATTTTTACATCTGAAAAAAATCCAACGCCCTCTGCCAGGTATGAGCCCATGACCTCAGGAATAGGAGGCTAGCATGGTGCCCCTAGACCAGGATGACAACATTACAAAGGGACTAGTTACCCAATAATAGCAACAGTTACAGAGTAATTGGTTATGCAATAAATGTTACCAAAGTAACGAATACAAAGTAACTAGTTGCCCAATAACGTTACCAAAGTAACGAACATGATTACTTATCGCATTAACGGTTACTGAACCTGGCTGACATTCACTGCATGTACGCAGCATTGGTGTTGCTTATCGGGAACTAGTTACCTCAACCAAGGCCATCTCTTCGTTTGCAACTTGAGTCTTCCTTGCAAGGAGTTGCAAATACATATTTGTTTATTATGGCGCATTGTTTATCACCTTGAATATAGGTCACAGAGCATAGATGACAGGTTGGTCAGCACTCCGACAGCAGAGCTGCATGCATTGCGTTAAGATGCATTATGCTTATAGATGCATGAGTTTTTATACATTGCGAGTATATGATATGAATGAATACTTAATGCTGTTTAGTAATATGTGCCGCTAAGCTCAAACAATGGCATAAATTTTAACAGTAGCGAATCAAGATCCAGGGTTGCACAATTTCAGTGTCTACCCACTACGTTGCTTGAAGAAACGTGAAATTACTTTCAAATTCGAAACGCACGTTTGAAGGTGTGTGTTTCTGCTTTTTTTGATTTATTAACATGGATATTTATGCCTTTAACCTTGCATGGCAAAGAATAATAAATGGCAGATAAAACACAACAGGGTTAAAGTATTACCTGAATCAAACCTCAAAGTTGAAAGGCTGCCTCATTACCAAACACACCTTAATTGCAGGTTGAATACTCTTTATTAATATTGTACAACTGCAAGCTTTCAATCTGATTTGCATGAATGTTATGGTTTTTTCATTTACTCACGGCTGTTCCCATCACTTGCTAAGAGAGGCACACTTACTGTGCAAATAGCTTAGCCAGTAGGGAGAAGGCTATATATGAACTAGTATATATGTGTTACGTATGAATGTGCAAGAATGTAGAAGTGCAAATACATTTTGCAATTATAAACCATCAAAGTAATCACAGCTAGAGAAACTTCTTGTTTGATTGCATCAAATAATAAAGTTAAGTCTGTATCAACATCATTCATATTGAAACGTAGTTACAGCTAATTGTTATTAGCAACTGTTAATATAATGTAAATGGAAACATGATAACCAGAAAACAAATCGTTAATCGTTACTAGTATCCGTTAATGCGTTGTAACTGCAAAAGTTATAATCGTTACTTGAAAATAACTGTTTGCCACACTCCTAATGCAAACACATGTCCTGCAGCGGTATGAGTTTGAGTAGCCTGAATGCAAAGAGAAATGTGGCTAAGTCCCATAAATTTGCAAACAAGCAATACATTCAGAACGTGTTTATGACGCACTCATTCCTTTTATATCATGGTAACTAGGAGAGAAGAAAAATTTGTAGAACTACTATGTACACATAACAAATGCTGTGCGTATTTTAAGTTCAGTAAGATTGTTGTTTCAGCAGAGTTCAATCTTTGTACCTAGGAACTTGGCAAAGCCATGTATCGTTTGGATTACTTAATAGTGAATAAAGAATTTGTCTATGTTTTCTGGAGTAAGTAAAACTACTAATGCAGAAAATATATTTATAATGTGAGATTTCTTTAGTTATATTATTTACTTAGTTGGTAAATTACAGGGAAGTAGTTAAAAAATTGAGGTGAATATATATAAAAATTGAGAGGCTTTAATGCACCTTGACGCACAGATTGAAGAGAACTTGACTACAAAATACATACATTTGCTGCTTGAGAAAGAATGGAGGTCACAACAGTTGGAGCCAGCTGATGAACCTCAAAATTGTGGACCAAAAAACTGTGATAGATTAATTTTTTTCATCTTTATTTTCCCCTTAAAATGGAAAAGTTTTCGTTATTTTCTTTCTCAAAGGTCGCAAAAATGATTTTGATTAAAATACATATGTTTAAAAATATTTACATGACAAAATGCATAAGTTGAATGAGATAACTTAATTTTTTATCATCTTTATTTTCAAGCCCAAGCCTGGCCCAAACCTGACATTTTTCAAAGTAAGCCCAAACCCGTAAAGGTCTCTATTTCAAGTACCATTTAAGTATATCATCTCAGAGTTACTAGGATTGCCTTGGAGGTACCCTGAGTTACATGAATCAGATAAGAGAAATTTGGTGTACATTCAAGTTTCTGTCAAGGTAGCTCAGCAGCAGAGTGTTGGCATGGAAAGCCAAAGATCTGTGGCTTGAGTTTCAGCCATGATGCTGAATTTTCATATCTGCTGCAACTTTCCTACCTTAGCATGCATAATGCCAGTATGGAAGAACAATTATTACACATAAGCCAGTAATTCAATGAATGTTTGGCTGTTTCATTAGTAGAACCTTTGATACAAAAAGCTGAGGATCTGTGGTGCAAATCCTGACCATTACACTGAATTTTTTCAAGTCTTATTCAACTCCTTGAATTTGATTTATTTCCATATTCATTAGTATTTATATTACAAACTGTGCTTTTAAATTCGTATACATCAGTTATCTGTGCATCTTAATGCTAAAATAACAATTTCATAACACTGCACATTCGTAGTTTCACCAGAATCTTGAGCCTGAAGGATATACAGAATTGCAAAATACAGTAAGACTGATCCCATAGCTCAGTCTGCAGAGCACTACCTGCTATGCAAGGGGTCCCAGGTTCAATTCCCGGCCAGTCTGGGAAAATGTTTCTTTAAAGGAAGGTTTCTTGGTATGCCCAGAGTCTGGTGTGTGAATGTAAGTGTACTTGTGTGTGTGTGTGTGTGTTATTAGTCTTTAACCAATTTGTCCATTTAAAAAAAAATATTCAGGACTGCTACTGCTCAAAAACCAAGTACACAAGCCAAGGTATATGATTATGACAAGTTAATCTACAATTAACACAATGATATGGAATCAATAGGTGCTGCAAAGTTAACAATATTTGCAAAACAAAAACACACAGTAAACAGGCAAAACTGATACTCAAGAACACACGGTGCATGCATGTATATTATCTCAAAAGTTCCAAAGTTAAAAAATGATACTCCTATTAAACATTAATATCAGGCAACATATCTTGTTTGTTGGAACCCTAAATTGAGGCTTTAAAAACTGTATTTTGACAATACATTTGCCTGAATCAAATTATAAGTAAAAATTGAAGCTAGTAACAATGAAGCAATTACACAAATTATAAATTACTCATATATTTTGCGTGGGATATAATATGCATACATAGAATATTGATTTCTTTTCCTACCTAAGTCCTGAACACTGAATATAACAAGTCTAGGATTATTGAAGTATATGCATAGTCAAATAGCATAGACAGAGGCAGAACATGTTTCAAGGCAATTGCCTTCATCAGCCATTTAATTGCCTAGTGTGGCCAAAGGATGACTGTCTTTTATTATGATGTGTTTGAGATAAGGTTGTTGTGCTTTGGTATCTCTAAATTTATTAACTGTTAAAAAGTATTATTTTGAACCTACACACAGTATTAGGAGTAGGTTTGAACATATATACCTCAGGTTCCATATTAGGTCCAATACTATTTCTGCTCTTTATAAATGACTTTGCTTTAGACGACCCTCACGCCAAGTCCTTTCTCTTTGCTGAAGATATGAATATTCTTATCAGGTCAAACAAGAAAGATAGCTTTCTAAAGTCAGTTCATCAAACATCAGACAAAATAGCTAATTATTTCACGCAAAACAACCTTATAATAAACATCAGCAAGACGGTTGCAATGGACATCCATACGAAAGCAAATATTGAATATCCAGCTCCCCAAATCCAACTTTTTAACCACACTATCGAGAAAGTGGAAAAAACAAAATTTCTTGGTCTTTGGGTCCAAAACAATTTGAAATGGGAAAACCACATAAGTCATATAAATAAAAAGCTAGGCACAGCATGTTACATGATGCGGATATTAGCAGGAAGCACAAGGATAGAGACCACCAGAATGGCCTATTTTGCATATGTACATTCTTTATTATGAAATCGCATAATATCCTGGGGCGAGTCAGCAGCAAGCAAAACATGCTTTATAATGCAAAAGAGGAAAATTCGAGCCATGACTTTGGCAAGTTTAAGATCACCATGTAAACCCCTGTTTAAATCATTAAACATATTTCCACTCCCTTGCATCTATATATTTGAAACAATAATGTTCTTCCACAAAACTACAAACAATACAGATTCCCCCTTCATGAAGAACGAAACAGTGCACCAGCATAATCAAGGCGAACCAATAATCTACATATTTCTCTCTGTGCCAAAAAAGTATATTACATTCTGGACTAAAGATATACAACTGTCTACCAAAATCTATGAAAGGAATTAAGCAAGAAAATACTCTCAAACACTCTTTAAAGGCATATCTGATTAACCACTGCTTTTAGTCTATTCAAGAATTCTTAACTAAGGAGAATTTATAAGTACTTTAACATGTAATTATAATTTATTCTTGAAAACTTATACATATTTTTGGTTTGATAAATTTTTGTAATATCTTGTAATCTTACCTTGACGTGTCCAGCATTGATTGCACCTTTTGTACATATGCAATCATAATTTATATTTTTGTAAACTTATACATATTTTGGTCTATTAATTTTTGTAATATCTCGTAAATATTTTGTTATCTTACTTTGACGTGTCCAACATTGACTGTACTTCTGTATGTAACAATTAACTGGATCAATAAAAATGAAATGAAATGAAAAACTTAGTATTTAAATATCTGAGCATGTTCACCATTGTTCCTAACTTCAGCTGTTGATCTAAATTTGGTTTTGATTGTAAATCAGTTCAACTTTGAAAGCTCAATCAGATTTGAAGAATTCAATGTCATGGTCAGAATGTGAACGATGAACCTTCAGTTGTCCTTGCTGACACTCTTACACACACTAACTACTGGAAGACTGGCTTTTAGCCAAATGTGAGGTCATAATACTTGAAAATTGAGAGAATCTTGGAGACTTGCAGGAGAATATACAAGTATAAGAAAAGACAGGTTCAAAGCACATTTGATGATGATAGCTACAATAGACTACTGGAAGACTGTCAGCATGAAAAGCCATAGATCCATGGTTCCAAACCCAGCACTGAATTTTTCAAGTTTGATTCAACTTTCCATCTTTAGTCTGCACCTGATGTGAATAAGAACAAAATTCTAAACATAGACTTATTTAGCTTTTCAATTTTACAAAGCAATTATAGCACTAATGCATGGAAGCAACATGACTTACACCAAAATATCCATGAAATATCCATGAAACAGGTATCTTTAAGTGTCTATATCACAACCACTTCAGATTTGGTTCACAATACATGCCAAGTGTATTAAAGTGATTGAGATTTAATCCCTTAGTTGGTGATTGAGATTTCCCCAGCCACGTGGTAATGAGCTGTGGAAACCAAAAGAAGAGATATACATGTGATGACTGACACGTCATTACGTTTGCATAGCAGCCAATAATTCACCAATCAAAAGCAAATTGTTGTCATAGCACCGGGCATGCTATAGCTACATTGTAGGCTCTATCACATTATACCATGTGCTGTGTGCAGGACCCAGCAACTGATACTTCTGCTATCTGCATGCTGATGTTTACGGTTAACAGATACTGCTGTTATTCTTGCTTTGATTACACTAGTCTGCATTTTCAAACTTTTTGTCAAATGATTTCTTAAAAGTAGTTGTTCTTGAATCAAGTTTTTATGCTGGTTCCAGAAATAACTTCCATTTTTTTCTATCACGTCAGCTTTTTTTACACAAAATAAGTAATGTTTTGACAATTTTACTAATGAGCGTAGAAAAGTATTCAAATACCATTTCACACAAGGTAAGTTTTTATTCAAGAAACTTTGAAGAATACTCTCAAGAACTCCCCTAATTTATTTCATGACTACATTTTAACAAAACAAGAACCCAAAATGTTTCATTTAATTTTTTTCACACTTTCTCTTCTTTGACTTCCTTACATATCCTTGAAGACGACTGTCCCTCCTCAACATCCAACAGTAGTCGGCCATCATAAGTTTCATTCCATCTCCCCTGGTACCTCTTCTCCATTTCCTTAATATCTTGGTGAAAACATTTACCCTGCTCTTCACTATAATGTCCCAGATTTTCTGGAAAGTAGTCGATATGTGAATGCAGAAAATGCACCTTTACACTCATGTTACAACCCATCTTCTTGAAATTGTCCAACATTGTTTCAACAATGGCCTTGTAATTACGATCTTTGTTATTGCCTAAGAAGTTTTCAGTAACTGATCGGAAGGCGGTCCATGCTTCTATTTCTCTCTCATTCATTGTCTTCTCAAAATCTTCATCTTTCATCAATTTCTTTATTTGAGGACCAACAAAAATTCCAGCCTTTAATTTGTCTTGTGTAATGAAGGGAAATTTCTTGAAAAGGTATTTGAAGCAGGGTACATACTGTGGTAGAGCCCTTACAAATTGCTTCATCAAGCCCAATTTTATGTGTAGTGGCGGAAGCAATACCTTTATATCTCTATATTTTTGAAGTGAAATTGTGAAAAAACTGTATGTGATAGAAAAAAACTAAAAGCAGTTCTGAAATCAGCATAAAAACGCGAGTCAGAATCACTTATTAGTTTTCAGTCATCCGATATCATGCAGACTAGTATTATGATTCAGCAGTAGCAAAATGTTATTTGTTTATTGCTCTCTGTAATATATAGTAGTGAATGTGTGATCAGGTGTAACAGCTTACGCAGTTTATCACCAACCATTCATATCTGACTTAAAAACATTTACAACAGTTTAAAATAGGATATCACAACAAAATTTGTGTGTTTCAGAGTATTCATATGTGTGTGTGCATTTCTGATGGTGTAATTTTAATTTAACAAATAGTTTCATCACTCATGGCTGTGATAAACACTCATGTCACAGAAACAGACAAAAACAAACTATCCGCAAAGACCACAAAAAAGTGCATCCTTCTTGTTAATAAACTTTAAAATTTGAACTAGCTATGTATTTATTTTGGGTTCGACATCCTTGCACAGATTTCATCTTTCGTTATTGTTAGGTAACTGTGCAGTTAAGAAATGTGCAGCCAATCTTCTGGAGACTTCCAGATGTTCAAAACGTAAAGAGATGTTCCCGCTCAATGTTCAGACATCCAGCGTATAGCACCACATCTACTTAGATTTCTCCACAAATGTAAAATGAAACTACAGTAATCCCCAAGTAGAACTCATATCCCCGGAGACACTATACCACATTGTTGTATTTTTCTTGCTCTCCCTGATGAAAGACGTGGATATCATGGGCATTACGAAATACAGCATTGATAAATAAATCAACAACAATTTTCAGATTACAACCTAACGCACAATTAATATCCTCCCCACTCCCTGCTATCTTTGCTGCATGGCATGCGGACCTTCATGCATAACTAATTTTTTATCAAAAGTGAATTTGTCCAATTTTAAATGCCATTTCCTCATATGTTAGTTTTGCATTCCTTAACTGCATGAACACATTACAGTACCTGTGATAACAATGGTTCTTTCTTTGAGAACTCCCTAGCACTCTTAAAATACTGTGCTTCATTTTCATGTAGTAAATCTATATTCTTATTTTACCATATAAGTATAATTCAAGAGGATGTGAAACTCCTACATGCTTTTACCAAAGCAATATATTTGTCATAGCATAGATAGCATCTGTAACCCATTACCTGTGTCTGTATACAAAATGTGCAAAGTGGCATCTTCACAAGCAACAACAGTCAGTTTGTTGTTTGCTGCTATACCACATGCAGCACAACCCAACACAGCCTCCCAGATAGGATCGTCCCCACTACCAAACACTCGAACTTTTGTTAGTGGTCCATAAGAACTGCCACAGGCTCCATTTGCCACTTCCACACGCTTTGTCTTATGACCACCTTCTACTATTGGTACCATAAGACCTTTGCTGCTAACCATCTTCAGCATTGGTAGTTTCAATCTTGAACCTGACTCAGCTTCTCCAACACCTGTTGATATACGAAATAATTACAATAACAAAAGTGCAGCTATATGAAAACAGATAGGGTTTTAAGGGGTAATTATAAAAATTGTTTACAAAGTTTCACCTGAAATGTTAAGTAGCTCATACAATTACAAGTAATAATTTGATTTATGGTATACTATAGACATTCGTTAATTAATTTCTGATCTAAAAATTTCAGTAAATTGTTCTACACAATGATCATACTACACTAATTCAGGGATAAATGAAAACAGTAACATTTCTATATATAAGATATAAGGTGACCTACCCGCTCCCCCTCAGAATATTTCTGTATGGCCAGGGGGAATAGCTTGAATGGCAACCAGGTACGTCGGCAGGTGGTGGATAGCAGATACCTGTTCCTGGGAGGTGGCCATTGGTTTACCTCTCAGAACAGGTTGTCTCTACAGAGACTGTGAACCAACTCCCCAATCCCAAGGCGTAAAGTGTGGCATAAGCCTTAGTCCATGCTGAAGGGATGAATAGCACTAGGGAATTGCATCTCTAGCGGAGCCTCAGGGATACGGCGACCTGAGTATTATAGCCTTGCTGGGGCACAGCAGGGCTCTGCCTCAGTCGACCTTATATTTTCCTGCTACTGGGACAAAATAGAACGAGATGAAAATATAAAGCAAACCCAACAAGGAGAGGCAATTTCCTCAGACTTGTCAATGGAACTTTTGGATCTGGAGGCAGAGGTTGTAAAGGAAGTGGTTCACTCCACAGGTCATCAACCAGTTCCATTGATTCAGTGAAAGAAGCTGAAACCCCAAGGAGGTCTTAGTGTCAGGCGTCACCAGATGAGACTGAAAACTAAGAGACCTTTGGGTGCTCAGCGTAAAAAACTCCTAAAAGAAAGGAAAATGAAAGAGGGAACCTGGACTGTTGAGAACTTGACCAAGAAGACCTCTATTAAAAAGGAGGAAACTGAGCGCGATGGAGGAAAGAAAAGACCTCACTCAGACTCAAGCACTTCTAACCAGCAGCAACCCTAAAAAACATAGGAGCTCACAGCAGCAGACTATGGTGGCATGCACCATGTTGGAGTAAATTGCTTCGGAAATAACGTTTACTAAAGAAGTCCCCACTACAGAAGTAGGTTACTACGGGAGCAATTTGCTCCGAAAGTAACGTTGGAGAGCTCAATTACAATTTACTCTTTTAGTTATGACTACAGAAGTTAGAGCTCATTACTCCCGAAGGTATTGTTTTGTTTGCGCGATTTAATTGATGCCATCATGAATAAGGTTATGCGCGATAGGAAAAGGGGAGAAACGTCAGCAAAAGAGATAAATGTTTGTTGGTAGAAATAAAGAAAATCCATTTAAACAATACGAGTGTAAAAAAAGTGCGATAACTTGCATTATGTTGGTCTTCAAAGCCAGTGAGATAGCGCCAACACTTGCAACATGCGTTTCTAATTACTTTTTATTTTAGGTTTTAGTTTTTTACATTTCTGATTTACCGGAGGTTAGGTTAGGGTTAGGTTTTTATTTTTTTTTTTTTTTTTTTTAATATAAGCTTAGGTTCCTGATTATGAAAGGTTACTTTTATTAAAGTTTTCAATGAAGACCCAAGTAATGCAAAAAAGCCAAAATGTGTCCTAAAGATGCCGGAAAGTCATGACTGATGAGTTTAATAATTTCAGCGATGAGAAACGTACTGAAGAGCAGCTTAAAATTATGGAAACAATGTTTCTAATCTTCATTTTGCATCGCAGATCATTTGCGTGTTGATAAAGAAATACCCTTTCTGATTTCGGAAAAGTTCTCCATATTCACGGATGGGTACAAAATAGTAACATGCGTGCAGTCAATTCTACACACAATGTGTGGGAAATCTGTGAAAGTGAAAAAGAATTGCCTTTTATTTTCTTAACATTCGTGTATATTTATATGTGTAGGTACCTTGCTCTTAACCTCAAAAGCGATCTAACAACGCAGTGAAATACACGGCCAGCAGACGCATGGTGAACACTTATTAATAAGATCGCCTGCAATACTGGGATTACGATGAACTCTACTTAATGTGACATGAAAATCTGGTAAACTAAAGGTATAATTGGCATGCACTTAACGTAATGGGAATGACTCTTGATTGATAGTTCTTTAATTACTTCGAGCTAGTACCGATTGGTTCTAATTACCATGTGAAATCAAACTTGACGTAATGGGAAGGAAAAGTTTGATGCCAAACTTTTAAGTTGCATCGCGTTAAGTCAATTCTAAATATCTCCATTTAATACAGTGTAAGACTGTCCACATTAAATTCATTGTGATGCCGGCTCAAGCTTTTGAAATATTCCAGTACGAAAAACTTATAGGACGCATAAAAATACATGCAATTTGGATTATAGAGCTGAATTTGTGTTTGAAGTTTGTTGAAATGTTTTCCAAGCAGGTTCAAAAGGAGTGTATAAGATTCTTTCCTAATACCAAAATGTTCATTGAACTTTCTCTCTCTCTGTATAACTATCATATCGTTCTCGCATAGCACTATCGCATTTTCGCTGTTTTTTTTCTGTCGAGATCATCAATGTAACCTAAGTAATCGCTGTTTTCTTCATCGAGATCATCAATGTAATCTAAGTAATCCATGAACGTGTCAAACATATCTTCCTCCAAATACAATACTGTGGCATGTGCACAGATTATATTAATGGTAATACGCCCTCTGGTTACCGAGTCGAAGGTTGGCAGTTTATCTGAGAGTAGGGGCGAATGAGGGGAAACTGTGTCAGTGGTAGGGATATGGCGTTAGTGACGCCAAGCTTAGCGTGGGTTTTCTGAGCATTCTGTGACTAGTGTCCGCGGGAGTTAGACGGATAACTACGACATGGCGTCCTCGTCCGGCAGACACATGGGGTAAGAGAACATTTTGTAATAAATCTACCAGCTATCCATTTCCTTGCCGTTTTAATTATGGTAGAATAGAATCCTTGCCTCTCCCTTCAGCCAGGAATTATGTTAGTGTAATTATGTTGTGAATCTAACTTTAGCTGCGTCCCTTGTCGATACCTCGAGTTTAAAGTTCTTTGTTTGTTCAACGATCCCTCTCATAAGCGAGTCGCCCTCCTCTGAAGTTAAATAATTACTAAATATATGAGGTATACGACAAATTGGTGGAGGCGCCGGGTAATTGGTTTGATTTGTTTTGAGATTTTAAGTGCAAATTTTTTTTTTCCCTCCAAATTTAACGGTTTGTGCTCCACGTGGTCGTGAAAAATGTAAAGTTCTTTCTGGCTAAAGGGTAAGGATTTTTATACTTTAATTTGTGATTCTCTTCTTCTAAATTTTGTTTCCATCATTTCTGAAAGTCTGGTGTCGAAATTTCAATTTTGAGCTCATTTTTGCATTTTTTTTTTCCATTGTCTGCCGGCATGACGCTAAAACTTCTACTCCATTTTCCCCTTGTTTTGGCTTCATTTCCTTTAAATTATATCACTGTGTTCCGTTCTTCGTGCTGGTTATTTTCAAAAAAATGTTTTTGTGAAAGTTGAGTTGTGAAACGAGCGAGATAGTTGTAGTTTCAAAATGTGCTCGTCACGTGTTGGCTATCTGTTTGCAAATCTTGTTTTTGTGCTTATTAGCAGTGGTTTGGAAATGTATAACTTTATATTCCAGTGATTGTGATTTCTAGCTATTTACTGCACTTTTCTGGGACATTTTTCGTGTAACTTTTATGTACGCACGTGTGTTGTGTAATTCCCGCGTGGTCGTGCATTTCAGCAATAATTTTTAGTTTGTGAAACCAGTCTTCCTCAGCACGTGTTTTGGCGCGTTTATTTGTGTGTGCATATCAGATTATATACATTTGATTTAAGAAAAAAAAACAGAAGTTTAGTGTGCTAGTATAAATTACAAGTCTGTATTCTGCTCCTTTTGAGAATATTAGCAGTGGTCACAGTAAGTGTGACGTAGTTTTTTTAACTTCCAGTTCGAGGTTTCTCACTGAAGCTATCATTTTGTTTTCTTCCATGTGTTCATTCTGATTCAAAAATCTTGGTATTGTGTCCAAGTGGCTTGTGTAGCCGTGTGTTAGTATAATTTTCTGATATTTCGCCGCGGGCGCTTAATTGTGTTCTTTCTGCAACTGTTTTATTTGGTTATGTTCTGATCTTGCTACTTACATTCATGTGATGCTATAAGTGTTTAGTTTGGTGTAATCTGTATTGCTTGGTCCTACTGTTTGTTTATTGGTTGCGTTATCTTTTGTGCTGCAATCATGCCTAAGCGACGTACTGCACAGAAATCTGATATAGCAATTGCTCCAATTAGCGAGCACAGTGAAGTAGACTCTTTGTCCAGTGTAAGTACGCCTGTTGTTACACAGTTGTCAGTGATGTCTAATCCGCCTGTCGTGGCCCATGCCCCGCAACCAGCTGTCTGCCGCCCGGTCATTGACCCCTCGTACTTTGAGAATTCCAGTAGGATGTCGGCACATGAATTTCTGCAGAACTTTGAAATGGTCGCTGCTGCTAATGGCTGGTCAGAGGAAATGAAATTGAAATGCTTTCCATGCTATTTGCGAGATACTGCTGCATCATGGTTTCAAACTTTTCGCCATCGGCACCCTCACCATGATTGGATTTTCTTGTCTGCACAATTTTTAAATGCATTTCAGATAACAAACCAGAGTGATATTCTGGAAATGAAACTCAGACAGCGGGTACAGTTGGATGATGAACCTGTTATTAGTTACATCTATGACGTACTATCTTTATGTGACCAAGTCAACCCAGCTATGTTGCAGTTGGAACAAATTAAACATTTGCTTAAAGGTCTTAGACCTCTGTATGTACAAGCTTTATTGCCATTAAATCCTCAAACTGTTGATGAGGTGATACAAATCATTCGACGAGTGGACAAAGCACAGTTTTACATGCAGAACCGTGAACATCTAGTGTCTGCTCAATCTCAGGCTGCAGTGGTTACGCCACCCTCTGTTCTATTTAATACTGCATCTGCTCCTGCTGTTACTTTACCAGCTTCTCCTCAGCCTTCTCAGGCTTCTTCTCTTGTGGGCGTACCTATCGATCCTATGCATCAGCTGATTGATCGTGTGGAACAGTTATGTAACAGAGTTAACCAGTTTCAGTTACCATCTTCGGAGAGAACTTCCCAGCATTCACAGCTTCCACGGTCAGCTGACTTCAACAGGAGGGACCCACCCGTCACCTGCTATAGATGCAACAGGCAGGGCCACCTGGCTCGCTTTTGCCGGAGCCGCCTCCTGCAGTCAAAAAACGACTGGCGCCGAGCCTCGCGCGACGAGACGTAGCAGCACCACCACCACCCACCAGCATGGCTGCACCTCAACGGGACATAGCTACACCTCAACGGGATGTGTCTGCATTATCAGGTCAGATATTGCAAGTTCCTGGTCGTATTGCCCAGACAGAGCTCTCCATCTTGCTCGATACAGGAAGCGCAGTGAGTATTGTGAATGCTGCACATGTTCTTGATCATTCTACATTAAAACCTATAGAGATGATGCTCCGCACTGCAGGAAACAAGTTACTTGATGCGCCTTACCACACTGTGCTAGATTTCCATATTAATGATGTTCTTTTTCAGGAGGATGTACTAGTTGTGAAAGAGTTGTCCCATGATTTGATTTTAGGCAATGACTTTTTGCAGACCCATGATGTTATAATTGATTATGCACATAATCTTATAACCTTGAAATCTTCTAAGAATGATGCATTCAGTATACCAATAACTCTCACACAAGGACCTTTTGTTGATATGGCAGTAAACCCTCTCCTAGATGATGATTGTACAGATTCTGGTGTTAAAATGGCAGTTATGCATGATGTTAAAATTCCACCTCTGTCTACATGCTATATCTCCATTAAGCCTTTGTCAGCCATTAGTAATGAGGTTATGTTTGAACCTGCTCTCACCATAATGCAAAAGAAGAATCTTTCTATTCCACCGTTATTGTGTCACTCTACCTCTGAACTTACTATTCCAGTGCATAATAATACTTCAGTTCCACAAACATTGTTTGCAAATACAGTCTTAGCTAAAGCGTATGATGTTGCACTTGTTCAGAGTAATTCTGTTTTGTCATCCGATGTTACTCCTCTGCCAGCTCCAAATTGTAATTTTAATGTTAATGGTAAACTCTTGGAAACCCAAAAGGCTGACTTACATGCTTTGTTATTGAAATATAGTGATCTTTTTGCCACAACATTACAAGAACTTGGTACTACGGATGTTGCAGAATTTGATATCAAAGTAAATGATCCTAAGCCAATTAAGCAAAGACCATATAGAGTTCCCCATAAACAAAAAGAAATTATTGCTGAGCAAGTTAAAGAGATGCAAGATGCTGGCATTATCAAGGAATCACAGTCCTCCTGGGCTTCTCCTGTAGTACTTGTCAAAAGAAAGATGGCTCAATGAGATTTTGTGTCGACTATAGAAAATTGAATGCTGTTACAGAGACCACCTCTTTCCCTTTACCATTGATAGATGATTTGTTAAGTTATTTGGGGGAGGCTAAATGGTTTGTCTCATTAGATTTACTGTCAGCATACTTTCAGGTACCTATTGCAGAGGATAGCCAGAAGTACACCTCTTTTGTCACTTTTCAAGGTCAATATCAATTTACACGCTTGAGTTTTGGGTTGGCAAATGCCCCTAGGTTTTTCAGTTATATCGCAGACAAGTTGTTAGGCGATTTAAATTTTAAAAAGCCTATTGCATATCTGGATGACATTGTTGTGTTTGCTAAAACCTTTGAGGAGTTGTTGCAAAATCTTGAGGCTGTTTTTCAACGTCTGGATCACCACAAGTTTAAACTTAAACCAGAAAAATGTTTCTTCGCCATGCAAAAGATCAAACTCTTAGGCTTTGAAGTTTCTAAAGATGGCATTTCACCTGATTCTGACAAAGTTGTTTCCATTCAAAATTTGCCTCGTCCTAAGAATGTTCGAGATGTGAGAAAAGTTTTGGGATTGTTTAATTTTTACAGGAAATTCATCAAGGATTATGCTAATATTGCTCAACCTCTAATTCAGTTGACTAGGAAGAATCAAAGTTTTATTTGGGGATCTGATCAGCAAACTGCATTTCAAAATTTGAAAGACTTATTAGTTTCGGCCCCTGTCTTAGCTCACTATACTCCTGGTGCTTATACCGAACTACACTCTGATGCCAGTGGATTAGGGGTTGCCTCGGTGTTGTATCAGAAGATTGATAATGTGTTGAAACCAGTGGGCTATGCTTCGAGGACACTATCTAAATGTGAACGTAATTACAGTGTTCCTGAGTTGGAATTGTTGGCCATCTTGTTTGGACTTACCCACTTCCGCAGTTTTGTTTATGGCTACAAGGTTCATATTGTATCTGATCATCACTCCCTTTGTTATTTAAATAATTTGAAAGATTTGACTGGGCGTTTGGCACGATGGAGTTTGAAATTGCAAGAGTTTGATTATACCATTTCTTATAAGTCTGGCAAGAAACATCATGATGCTGATACTCTATCGAGATTTCCTGTGTTACAACCTACAGAAAGTGATCTTGAACAGCTTGATGAACTCCCCACATGTTTGCTGTCATCAGTTGAAGTTGCTGACCATCAGAAGAAAGATACTGGGTTACTGGAGCTTATTAATGCTCTCCATGATCCTCCGTCGGCCCCTGCTAAGCTTCAGAGACAAGTTTCCAACTACACACTCAAATCAGGTGTTCTTTATCGTAAAAATGCTGGCTCCATTGGCCCTCTCCATCTGCTGGTTATTCCAGAAGCTCTAAAACATGAAATTCTTTCTTCATGTCATTCTCAAAAACATTTGCCAAAATTCACTCCAGGTATTACTGGGTTGGTATGAAGAAAGATATTGAACATTTTGTCCGAACCTGTCCCAGCTGTCAAACAAGAAAGGGACCGAAGAATCAGAAACCAGCAGGCTTATTACAACCAATTCCGGTTACATCTGTAGGCGAGCGGTGGGGTATTGATTTGCTTGGGCCTCTCCCACGCTCCAATTCTGGACACAAGTATGTTGTCGTTGCGACCGAGTATGCTTCTCGCTGGGTCGAGTCTGCGTCGCTTTCTTCAGCAACAATTCCTCAAGTTGCTAAATTTATTTTGCATAACATCATCTGTAAGCATGGAGCCCCTGCTGCCTTGTTATCTGATCGTGGCTCAGTTTTCTTAAGTGAGGTGACACAAGAATTGTTGAGATCTTTATCAGTGTCTTCTAATTTCACCAGTGCTTATCATCCAGCTTGCAACGGACTTACTGAAAGATTTAACCAAACCCTCTTAAATATGCTCAGCCATTTTGTGGATAATAATCAGAAAAATTGGGACTCAATATTGCCCTATGTCATCTTTTCATATAACTCGAGTGTTCAAGAGTCTACTAAATTTTCACCCTTTTTCTTGATATATGGTCGAGAACCTTCATTACCTAACCAGGTTCAGCTACAAGCTACGTCTAATGACCTTTTTGTGAGACAGACATTGCAAGAGATTCAAAAGGCACGAGAGGTTGCTGTTGCTAATATTACAAAGCAGCAGGTGAAGCAAAAAGAAGCATTTGATGCTAAACATCGAGATGTGGTTTATAATGTGGGTCAATTAGTTAAAGTTTTCACTCCCATTAGGAAGAAAGGTAAATGTACAAAGTTGTTACATAGATATTTTGGTCCTTTTGAAATTATCCGACAGATCACTCCTGTTACCTACCTTGTTGGTCGACCTCATGCTCCCCGTACCAAACATCAGAGTGTTCATGTGTCATGCCTTTACCCTTACTATGATCCTGTGGGTGCTTATAGGCTGTAAAGTCTGAGTTTCTGATGCTTAATTAAGCCTTACTTTTCAGGAATATGTGATATGAATGCCTCTGCTAAATTACGAGTGTATTATTATTGTGGGTGTAATTTAAATTTTGAATTATGTTTTGGGAACTGCAAATCATTTGTTTGTTGTATTATGCTGCAGGAATGTGTTTCAGGTGTACTATATGCTTAATTGAGCTTTCATTTTCAGGAATGTTATGTGACAATATTGTTTTGAGTAATGATGTGATGTTGTTTTGTTGCATTCGATTTGATTTGATATGATTTGACTTGACTCGATTTGATTTTGGGTTTCATAATGATGCTGTGATCTTTATTTGCAGAAAATTGTTGCATGAATAGTGTTTGTATGTATGTGTGTATTTGAGGTTATGTGATATAGGTGAGATTTGCCTCGGTGGGAGTGCCAAAGAGTAACCCCGACGGTGTTAATGAGATGAGGAGAGATGAGATGAGACGAGATGATGTCAGCTTCGGTGGAAGTGCCACAGTGTAACCCCGACAGTTGTTGTCTGATTTTAGAGATTTTGCTTATTGGTGTTGCTGTAACGTGCCCAGTATAGCGTGTGTGATGAATTCACACGAGAGATTATATAGATGGAAGTGAATGTAATGAAAATAATTTTTTTTTCTCTGTTTATGCAACAAGGTTATTACCATCTTAGATAGCAAATGTTAATACCACCTGTTTTCCAGCTTAAATTTTCATTTTGAGGATGTAGATGCAACATTATAGTGTCATGTTATTTGTGTAATTCCTGAATTGTTAATGTGATTTATTGAAGGTTATGCCTATGTTAGATGTTTTGAATTTGCAGCATGCTAAATGAGACACGTAAGTGCAGATGTTTTGTTTTGGAGAGAAAATTGAAAGATGATGATGCTTGAAGTAATGATCGAGATTGCACTATTACTGCTGATGATGTTGATGATGATTATGATTGCATTGATGCTAATACTGCGATGAGAAAGATAGTGATGTGGACGAGAAGTTGTATTGGTGACAAGAGTAGGACACTAGTAGTTGAAAGCATGTCACGTGGCGTAGTTTAGAAATGTATTGTGGATGTAGCTTGTAGTGATGCATACACTAGTTTGAGTAGATAGTTAAGTCAGTGTTGTGTGTAATTTGGGGCCATGGTCAGTGTGAATGAGTTCATTTCATCGTCATGTGTGATTGTCTTGTAAGTGCACTTACTTTCTTTTGTTAGTGATACCAGCTGGTTATTGAGATGTAATATTGGGATCCCAAAACAAGGTTATGTTTCATTTCTGTCATGTTCATGTATTTTGAGTCTGTTTTACTGTTATTTGGATTATGAAGCATTGTAAGTTAACTTTTGGATGGCAACTCTGTAAAATTTTGTTCTTATGCCAATTTGTACTAATTTTTTTTTTCTCTTTCTTTGCCCCATGTCATAAGAATTTTTTTTTTTTTTAGTGTACACTTTTCATACTTTAAAATCTTTAATTGTAAATGACATACCCTTCTTTTATGTGTGATTCTTTGTGGGAGCAGCCTGTTTATTGTGTGGTGGTTTTGTTTTAGTCTTTCGCTGTGGCAGAGAGCGAGAAAGTGCATCAGCATCCCCAGGGCACACCAGAAGTCAAGAAACACCACAGGGAAGCTGTCAGGCAGCCACTACACTGCCGTGGCATAAGGAGCCACCATGTCGGGGGGCAGTCCAAGCCAGCGACTGCCCACCCTGTTGTCACCACCAGAGACCTGCAGTGCTAATTCTACACCAGGACAAATTGTCGTTGTGGGCACTGTCTAAATCCACCCACAAACAGTTACGGCAGACCATCACCATTTTGCGCAGTGTAGTGTGCCTGTGAACTAAGGCAGCGTGGTGTGTGCGTGTGCGGGATGCTAAAGCTAAGTGCATTAACAATACTAAGTCGACAGCACTTACGTCCCTCGCCTCTCCACATCACCCAGCACCATTGTTTCGTCGGCTGGGTGCTTACCACACACATGTCTATTGTTATATTTTACTTCATCACACATTTGTATGTCATTTTTGGTATGTCTTTGTCTTGTTTTTCATGTTTATTGTATTTATTTTCTTTCTGTCGACGAGGACGTCGACTTCGGTGGCCAGGGGGAGATGTGGCATGTGCACAGATTATATTAATGGTAATACGCCCTCTGGTTACCGAGTCAAAGGTTGGCAGTTTATCTGAGAGTAGGGGCGAATGAGGGGAAACTGTGTCAGTGGTAGGGATATGGCGTTAGTGACGCCAAGCTTAGCGTGGGTTTTCTGAGCATTCTGTGAGTAGTGTCCGCGGGAGTTAGACGGATAACTACGACATGGCGTCCTCGTCCGGCAGACACATGGGGTAAGAGAACATTTTGTAATAAATCTACCAGCTATCCATTTCCTTGCCGTTTTAATTATGGTAGAATAGAATCCTTGCCTCTCCCTTCAGCCAGGAATTATGTTAGTGTAATTATGTTGTGAATCTAACTTTAGCTGCGTCCCTTGTCGATACCTCGAGTTTAAAGTTCTTTGTTTGTTCAACGATCCCTCTCATAAGCGAGTCGCCCTCCTCTGAAGTTAAATAATTACTAAATATATGAGGTATACGACAATACAGTATTCTAGTTCAATCGACAGATTAGTTACTCCATCCAGATCGCAAGAGTAAATTCTAACCTATATTTGTGCTCTATTTAATTCCGTAGTAACATACTACTTGATAGTGCTCTCCGACATTTACTTCCACAGTAATTTAATCTCGAGAGCATCTGAAAGGAGCAAAATTCTTCGGAAGTAGTTTACTCTCACAGGAAGTCACCGAATGTTGACTTGAATAGTAGTTTACTACGAAAGTAGAGCTTACTCCAGGTTGATGCATGCCACCCTATGTCTTTTAAGGAGGCTTTGACTGGAATAAAAACAGCCATTCTTTGTGTGGACCATAAAAACAAGTTGGATCAGGCACAGTCAGAACTGATCCAATTATAAATCTTGGAGGCTGTGGACACCAAGTCTCCGGAAGAGGTAAGTCCACAATTTCTAAATGCTATCTTTTAGCAGGGGATCCTTTGGATAACCTGTGCAAATGCAGAAACGAAGCAGTGTCGGGTACGCACTGTTCTGGACTTGGGGATCTTTGGAAGGGAATTGCATTGCAAGTTGCAGATGCCAAGGACTTCGAAGAGACCAAGGACAATTGTATGGGTCCCTGCCCCTGTCGACATTTCAACTGTCATGTTGCGGATGAAAAATCAAAATGCAGGCCTCAACATGGACGATTGGCATGTTATAAACCCAAAGCGACTGATAAGGGGTAAATGCTGACCTTATCACTGGACTGCAACTTGTTTAGATGGCTGGAAAGTTGTAATTTCAAGGCCTTCTTGGGGTTTGGAAGAATAGACTTTTGACTCTCAAGAAGATTTCAGGTCAAGACAAAGCTACTAAAGATTAACCTCCAGCACAGCAGGGCTGCTTCGGCTGCCTTGTGTGCACTAATGAGGGGTTATGATGTGGCCCTCATACAAGATTTCGAAAGGGGACATTAGAGGACTGAAAGAGGTAGATGGAGAACTAGTTTATAGTAGATCTAAACAGAATCCAAGGACCTGCATCCTTGCAAAACAAGGAATAACGATACTGCCGCTTATGCATCTCTATTCCAGAGACCTGATGGTAGTAAAATTGCAATCATCAAACATGGAAAGACCGAGGGAGGTTATCCTGGATCAGCGTACCTTCCATATGATGATCCAGAACCTCCTCACTCAAAGGAAGTTAAAGGGTTGGTGCTTAATCATTAGATGTGATGCAAATTCCCATCATACTGCATGAAGGAGCACTAATATTAATTAAAAAGGTGAGAATCTCTTAAATTTTATTATGTCTAGTAACTAGATATAATGAACATAAGAAACAAGCCAACCATTGTTACAGCCAATAGGAAGGAAGTTTTAGACATAAGAATAGCTACCAATTATATTGGTAACTTTGTAAAATCATGGCATGTATCTAATGAGTTGTTCAGATCACAGATACATACGCTTGAATTGTCTGGTTTTTTCGACAATTAGAACCATATAGGAATCCTAGGAAAAGCAACTGGGGTTATTACCAAGAAAACTTAGCTCAGAATCTGAGCAAAATTGATATCAAAGCAGACAGTTATGCAGACCTAGAGATAGCATCTAGGCGTTTTCATGAGGCAATAACTGAAGCCTTCAATAGCAGATGTCCCCATGTAAATAGACATTCAGGCAGGGATGTTCTCTGGTGGAATAATGACTTAGTACATAAGAACGAAGATTGTTTCACAATCTGGAAAAAATTATGGGACTTGGGGAAGTGGCGTTAGGTGCCTTCATGGATATTGAGGACACTTTCAACAGTACATCCTTTAGGGCAAATTCCACAGCTGTTAGAGAGTGTGGAATTGATGAAACCTCTTGTAGGTGGATAAAATCCATGCTCAAAAACACAATGGTACATGCATCCCTTACAGGCAACAATTTTGCTGTAACAGTCTATGGGGGATGTCCACAGGGAGAGGTTATATCTCCTTTCCTGTGGAATCTGGTTGTAGATTGCTGGAAATGGCCAGGGGTATAGGCTACACAATCTACGGCTATGCTGATGATATTGTCATCATAGTTCATGGAAAAATTTTAAACACTATTATGGAACTCGTGCAGAGAGCACTTAATAAGGTAGTAGAATATAGGTAAATTCTGAGGGGCTAACTATTAGTTCCCAGAAAACAGCCCTGGTCCCCTTTACCAGAAAAAGAAACTTAGAACAACTTGGGCCTCTGTTTCTCAATGGCGAGCAATTAAATATGTCGGGAGAGGTTAAGTATTTGGGAGTAATTCTTGACTCCAAGCTGACCTGGAACCAACATATGGAAAAAGATATATAAAAAAAGTCATTACTACTTTTTCTGTAATAAGATGAATGTACGGTAAGAGATGGGGACTATGACCTAAACTGCTACACTGACTATATACTAGGGTAGTCAGACCATCATTACTGCATGGTGGTATAATCTAAGACAAGAGAATTAAGCACCAAAACAAAACTAAGCAGCATCCAAAGGATCTAGCAATAACTGGGGCAATGGGCACAACCCCTACTGCAACAATGGAAACACTCTAGAGTCTGATCCCTTTGGATATTTTGATAAAGGGGAAGGCCAGAATGTCTTTCCACAACTACAGAAAACCAAAACAACTGGGATTCCAAGGACTGTATTGAGAATCTTAGCTATAACAAAGGAGGTAGTGGAATCAATTTTCAAGACAGAAACAGACCACCTCGGAAAAACTTTACATTACAATAAGAAATTCACGGTAACAATAATTGAAGAGGACTTATGGCAAGAATCCTATCAGAACCTACCTGAATGTTCTTTGATCTGATACACAGGCAGCTCAAAAACAGACTCAGGGACGGTTTCGGGGTATTTGGTTTAAGACCCAAAGGTGTAGCTTTAGTAATTCACTGGGCTGGTATCTACAGTATTTCAAGCTGAAGTATTTGCCATTCTACAATGTGCAAAATAACATCTTAGAAGAGAGTATTAAAATAAACACATCTTCATTTTTTCAGACAGCCAGGCAGCATTAAAGGCTTTAAAGAGTCCTTTAGTGTCATCTAGACTGGTAGGTGATGTGTTACTGCCTTATCCAACCTGGCAGAACATAACTAAGTTTGTTTGCCATGGGTCCCAGGGCATAAAGGAATTGAAGGCAATAAGAAAGCTAACGAACTTGCAAAGCAATGATCAACACAGCTGAAACTCAAACCAGCATCACCTCTAGGCACACATAATTAGAGAAGCTATAACAAACTGGTGTAAAAAACAACACTCTTTAACCTTGAAGACAACTCCAGGAATTTGACATCGGAAATTGTTTATCAAACAACCATGCAAACCTTTAATGGACCCAAGTCCTTAAAAAAAAAAAAAAAAAAAAAAAGAAAAAGAAAAAAAAAAAAAAAAGTGACCTATGATCTTCCTTTTAAACTACAAAAGAGCACATTACTTTGAGTCTTTCTCCTTAATAAATTTTTTCCAAAACGTTCTTTCCAATCTTGAGATAATTATTATATTATTTTGAACAATGTTGCAACACAGCAAATTCAACAGGTTCACTTTACATTCAACAGGTTAACTTTTAATTCTTCAGCTTCTGCTGCTATGGCAATGAACATATAAAGCTTCTGGTATAGAACTAAACAGAAAACTACACATGATTGTAATGTAACCTAAATATCATACATAATACGGAACTGAGGAAGCATTTACAATATTATGTAAATTATTAATAGGAACACTTATTTATAAAGGTAAATAAAAGCTTGAGAAACCCAAATGACAAGATTATGCTTCCTTTCTTTGTGAATTATAAAACTCTGTGAATAATTAAAGCAAAACAAGAGCAGAAAATTAATGAGAACTTCTTATTAATGTTACAGAAACTATTAAAAATGTGCGCCCCCAGTACACATGCTTCACAATGTTTTTTTCCAATTCTCCTACACTCTACGAAGCACATCCAGTTGTTTTTTTTATTTATTCTGCTGCTCGAAGTATTCTTTCTTGCAATGTTTCCTCATCAGGCACTTCTGTAATGAATATGCGAGTTTTCATATCACCCCAAAGAAAAAAATTGATTGGATTTAGATCTAGCAATCTTGGTGGCCACCTTATTGGTTGATTCTGAGTGACCCAGCATTCTACATAGGTGTTGTGTAAATGGCCACACACAGCTCTACTTATGTGCAGAGATGCACCATTATGTTAAGCCACATATTATTTCTTACTGCCAGAGGAAACATCCTCATGCAGAACTGGTAACGTTTCTTGAAGAAACTGGAGATAGATGGCTCCTGTCAAAACCCAGGAAGAACCCACAGACCAACTAATGTGTTTATGATTCCTGCCCAAACATTTACAGAAAATCTGTGCTGATAACTGTCTTGTCTTATTGTGTATGGATTGTCGTAAGCCCAGGGGTGTGCACTATGGTAATTAGTTACTCTATTTCTGGTAAATGTTGCTTCATCCAATGCATGAATTTTAAGTGCAAAGTCCCCTCCTTGTTGAAGAAACCATTCAGAAAATGCTACCCTTAGCGCATAATCTGCTTCAGAGAGATGCTGGACATACTCAGTGGATAAGGGCGTAGCAGTTCTTCTTTTAATGTACTCAAAATATCCAATGGAATATGCCAATAGTGCAAGCTATACCACGGCTGCTGCTTCCAGGATCTTCTTCCACCAAGTGAAGAATTTCTTCTTCTTCTTCTTCTTGTGCAACATTTCTTTGACCAATTCCCTCAACATGACAAAATACGCTTCCTGTATCTAGAACTCTCTGACAGATGAAAACAAATATCATATGATGTGGTGATCGTCTATTTGGAAATCTTTCTCAATAAATTCTTGCCGCAGCTGCCACATGTGTTTCACCATATATGAGCAGCATTTCAAGGTACTTGGCATTAGTAAAGTGAGCCATTTTGTAACTGATAATCTGCTGTTTCGAAAACAAGCCATAAGCACAATAAACAACAGCTGAAGTGCATTTCTTTTGATCTTACAGTGTTGCCATGTTGTGTAGTCTCATGGCTAATGATGTAGATTCAACTGAGACAAATTTTGAAAGCTTATAATAGCAGTAAAAGTGTGAATTGTTTTAATTCAAAATATATTTAAACATGCAAAAAATATTTATTTTTCAATCTCCTCTAAGAAATACTTGAGAAAGTATTAAAGTTTCTTAAAATCCTAATTTAAAATAGAGTTAATATTAAGTAGTTTTCGTTTTTTCCTAAAAACTACTTTAAAAACACCAAAACTGTACTAAGATTTTTTTGTTCTATTCACCACAAAGAGAAATCCTGTTCAAGGATGATCACCCTGTATATATTAGGTTAGGACTTGGGTACAGGATTAGCTGTATACAAACAAAAATACCGTTCAGTAGCTTGCTGAATGATTAGTACAGAGTTTACAATTACCTCCAAAACACAGATGAAACCATTATAATGTACAAACATTTTGATAAAACTGCATTTAGTTCAAAGCTATGAAGGAACTTGAAATTATTAGCAGCAATATTTTGATTAATGATATACTGCGGAATCTCGTTAGCACATTCCCCATTAACAAATTTTCCCATGTATGAAGTTGAATTATAAAAGTTCCGGCACCAAATGCACCAATGTTTAGTACATTTTCTCGCTTCCGCTTACTGCATTTGAAATTTGATGTCCTCATTCGCTATTTTGGCCAATCCTTGGTCAATCCAATGGGGATAGGTGCTTACTACATTCAAAGTTTGATGTCCTATTCTGCAGTTAGTCAATTCTTAGTCAGTCCAGTCAGGATGGAGATCAACAGCCAATGACATGCATTTATGTACATATTTGTGTGATACGATTTGTGTGGGCGGGCTAGAGAATGCTTTAGCTTGGCATGTAAACACCGATGATAGTTTCTACTGTTGAGCGTTGACCAAACATATGCAGACTGTATTTTAACTTAAAATAGAGAGAGTTGAAGGTTGTTGCACTACATCACTAAAATGTTCTTACTTGAACGCGTTTCGGGAGAACAGTTTCAAGTAAGAACATCTTAGTGATGTAATGTAACAACCTTCAACTCTATTTTAAATTATGACACATCACTGTTACTAGCTTTTCAATCTTCAAAATTAATTAATGTATTTTAACTTTTCGTTTGCAATGGAGAAAAATAAAGTGCGGCAAATAACCAACAGTGAAAAACTGAAGATCTTTGAAGAAGTAGATCACAATCCAAATATGAAACGTGTGGATATAGCGCAGAAGTTAAACATTCCTGCGTCAACCTTAAACATGATTGTTAGCAAATGTAAACTGATTGAAGTTGCTTCTGAAGAAGGGAAAAATGATAAAAGAAAATTTAATCGCCCTGGCAGTTTCCAGAATTAGATGTTCTACTAAAGTGGTTTACACAAGCAAGAGCTTCAAATGTGCCAATAGATGCTACTATGGTTCAAGCTCAGGCGACACATTTAGCACAGATGGGACTGGATGATTTCAAAGCATCCAATGGCTGGACTGAAAGATTCAAGCATTGACATGGTTTAGTTTACAGATGTGTGTGAGGTGAGGCTGCTGCCCTAGATAATGACGCTACACTATGTGAAAATATTGAAATGTGGAAAAATACAACACTCCCGTCAATTTTGAAAGACTATAGCCCTGACAATGTTTATAATGCAGATGAAACAGGACTATTTTTCCATCTTTGCCAGACAAAACTCTGGATTTTAAGGGGACCAAGTGTCATGGCGGGAATCTTAATAAGGAGAGAATTACAGCTTTGTTGTGCTGTAGCGAAAACAGAATGGAGAAATTGGTACTGCTGGTTATTGGAAAAAGCACACAGTCCATGATGCTTCAAGAATGTGCAATCTTTTCCATGTAAGTACACTTCCAACACAAAAGACTGGATTACTTCTGTGGTATCTCAAAATTTCTCATGAGCGTAGGATGTCAGACTGACCATAAGAAGCAGGAAAATTAAACTATTTATTGACCATCAACTGTTTCAAATTTAAGAAACATAAAAAAAATTTTCCTCCCAGTAAATGCATGAGTAAGCTACAACCCTTAGATCAAGGCATAATTCGGTGCTTCAAGCAAATGTATTGGAAGAGGCTGGTACAGAGAAGGTTGGCTGCACTGAAATCAATGACAAGAAAAATCACCGTCTGAGATGCCATGCATTTCATTAGGACTGCCTGGGGTTCTGTAATGCAAGATACCATTAGGAACTGCTTTAATAAAGCTGGCTTTTGCAGGATTCTTGGTGATGACGTCACGCTGGAAGATGAGTTTTCTGAGAGTGAAGAATGGCAGCAGCGTGTCTTTTGAAACATATGTAAACATTGACAATGAAATTCCAGTGTGTGAAACAGCAATGATAGATGAAATACTTGAAGAACAATGAAAGAAAAAGCATCAGTGGGAGGTGAAAGTAACGATGAGCTAGAACCTGAGCCAATTTCTACAGTGTCAGAAGCAATGGATATAGTGAAGTGATATGTGTGTAGTTTCAAAGTTGATAACGATATAATGACTTTACTAAACAAGATGGACAGTAAAACTTTGGCATTAAAACCAACAAAGCAATCAACCATAGATATGTATTTCAAACCAGTGTAAATTAGTGTCCATATTTCACATCTGTTTGGGAGGTAAGATGTATTATTAGATTTCATTACATAATTATGCTCTTAAATTGCAGATTTTGTACTTTCGTTAACATGTTTTCCCGTCTATGACGTCCAAATCCTTGGGTACCTGCAAAAATATGCTAACAAGATTCTACTGTACTACAGACTTCTGTTAATTCGTTTCTCGCCTAAAGATTTAAATAAATTGTTCCACATAAGCATTATACTAAGTTTGCATTTACCCACTAATTCAGTGGACAACATGATCAATGTGCTTCAATTACATTTAAACGTAAGAACAAGTCAATTAATATAAAGTCTATGTTTTCTTGTATGCCACAGGGATCTGAAGGCTGGTTCACAGCATCAAGAACAGTAGCCAGAATTAGAACAAAGTTAAAATACAAGTATTATAATGTGAGCATTCATAATTAACGGGAAGTTTTCCCGGGTTCTGGGAATAGGAAAGAAGACTTGGCCAAGTTTTAACTTTCTCTTTCTCGTTCCTGGGCACAGCATATTAGATCCATATTGTGTATATTAAGACTCTTCACAGTAGAAATTATTCTAGGTGGCCATGACATGAAACAACCACTATAGATCTCTCTAGTTACAAGCAAGGAAAATGAAACTGGAAGAAATTCCAGCATATGTGCATCCTAACCTCAGATCCTGACACACGCAGATCCATTGAGCATTGATTCTTCTAGCAAAAGTTCTGTTTTTTCACCTCCTTCGAATCCAGCAGAGCATGTTTCCTGGAAGAATTTAATGCCATCAGCCAACGATTGACTAAACAGCTGAAAAGCAAGCTTCACATTCATTTTTTGAAATGTATTGGAATTGATATGAACTGTCACAAGCTTGGGACACACTCTCATTCCACAAAACTCAGAAGAGGTGTCTGCTACATAAAACCGTTGATAATACAGAAATTGTATGGTTTCATTGTTGTAAAACATTTCATTCTTATTATGAAAATGATTTCTTATGCATTTAATTAAGTGCACAAAGTCTGTAAAAGCCCAAAGTTGTCTGCCTGTGTCCGTAGGATGGAGTACTGAACATTTAACATTATTGTGTATGCTAATATTTCCAAGCAGTTCTACAATTTCTTGTTAAGACTGGCCGGTATCAGATGAAAAGCAAGTATTTTAGCACCTGACTGTTCTATTTGAATGATAACTTGCATTAAAATTTGTGACAAGATGCCCCCAGGAGCCAGGAGCAAGAACAGGTCGCCTGAGTTTACTCGGGCGGAAGGTTAATCGCCACGGTACCTATCCGTTTAGTTACGGATTTACCCGTGCGGTGATATAGATTGGTCTAATAGCAAGCGTTTTGTCCATGTCTACATGATGATGGCGGTTGCTGGCCCCTTGTGTTGCTATTGGCTCGGGTCGGTGATACCGCCTGGGCGGACAAGCGACCAGACGGTGACCGAGCTCGATGCTGCTTAACTTGGCGGCCGCTTGCTGGACCGTCAGTTAAGCAGTGCCTTCTAGCGGGGGCCGATGGGAATGGGTATTTTGGTGTGAGGGTACCAAGGAAAGCAGTTGAGTGGTGCGGCTGAGTGGTAATCCAACCAGCCGTGGCCTGTCTCAATGCTGCTTAACTTGGGGTGCGTATGGTAGATAGGATGAAGTGGCAGTTATGGACCAAGGGCATTCTTGGGGAGGCGGTAGCTTCTACGTCGCCTCGGTTGGCGTTAGTCGTATTGGCCAAGCACATTAACCAGTCGGTTGGGATGAGGTGCAAGCTTTGTGTAAATTGTACGAGCTCTTTCTCGTACAACATCCACAATGTAAGGGAGTCCTGATTGGGAGTGAAGGATGTGTGACGGGAATCTGCGATCTGTGCCGTAGATCATCCTTAGTGCCCTGTTCTGCACAGTCTGGAGTCTGCGCATAGTGGACGGAGCCACCGAGCCCCAGACCTCGCAGCCGTACAGAATTAGTGGCGGGATGATCGCCCGATACAGGCGCAGTTGAAGGTGGGTAGGCATTGTAGAGTGGAAGATGGGGTACAACTGCCGAAGGGCGGCGTGACCTAGGCTGGCCTTAGCCTTGACATGAGGAGTGAATGTGAGGCCGCGGTCGAGCAGAACCCCTAGGTATTTGGCGGATCGGACCCAAGGGATCCTTCTCCGCCTCAACCGCAGGGATCTCTCGGGCCGCCAGCCATGAACCTTAGCGAGCAGAAGGGCTGAGCTCTTAAAAGCGTGCTATCTAACAGAAATTCTTCATTATATTTCATGCCCTTCTTTTTAGTTGTCTGCGATTTCTTCAATATTGTATCAACAACAATTTTTTGTTTTTTACTCAAGTATCTTGTTATATCAGATTCATTGATATTGCTATCTTTTCCATTTATTTTCCTTTCAAGTACTTGAACCCTGGCATTGGCTACTTACAGTTTACTAATTATATTGTACTGTTGTTGCTTTAACCCTTTCTTTAGTAAGTCTACTTTATTGCTAAAGCTTCTATTGGTATCCTCTGGGACGGGAAGATTAACAATGGTGTTATGAGAGCATTCTACATTATCCCCATTGTTTTCTAAATTCACATCTCTTTCAGACCTTTTTGATGGAGGTTTATGGGAGTGCATTAGTCGTGATAAACATTTAGGAAGATTAGGAAGGAGATGCAGAACTGCATGAGGCATTGCTTTGTGATCTCTGCATTTTCTCCATTAACCACAAATTTGTCCACTTTTACCAAAAGTTCTTCCGAAAAATGTGCATCACACATGTAACTATTATAAGAAAGTGTCTTATCCTTTCTTAGTACAGCCCTCTCCCACTTAGAAACAATAGTTTATCCTTTGGAGGTCTAAAAGAATGTTTACATTTAGATTTGTTGTATCCACATCTACAACCAGGCACGATATACATAGGCATATTGTTTGTTTCTAAAATCATAAGGGTTCTTCAAGATTAACAACTAAAATTCACCACATTGTAACAGGCACAGCGGCTGCATACACAACAACACTCCAATGCAACACCCAACAAACAGATACTAGCATTAATACAGTGCTGTAAATAACTACACTAACGATGTTGCTGCTATCTAACGCAGGTACCAGATAGGTCTTCTAGAAGTCTTATGGAAGAACAGTGAAGTGGACACACTTCTCCTTCTACTTACTATGGTTTTAGGTTAACGTCATAGTCCTGGAAGTTTGTTCGGTTTTGTAATGGGGGTATCCTTTTTGTACGTCTTTTTTCAGCTCCTGTAAATATTTGGTTATTTTGCTGATGGGATCCATAGCATTTTCCTTATAATATTTGGTGGATTTTGATTTGACCAGCTAGCATCTGGAAAGTGCTATTTTTATAACTGAAAATTGTAAGTTCCTTTTGGACACAAACTCTTGCCTGCCAAGATGGTAAAAGCTTGCATGAATCTCCTGCAATGGAATTGAACTTAAAATCCTGGACGCAGAAAGTCAGCTCTAAATCAAATGTGCCGCCCTGTAAGAAAGAACTTTATGTTGGAAGAGCAAAACCAACAGAGGTTAATGAAAGTAAAATTATTCAAGGTATAAAAGTCCACCCTAGCAATGCCATATACAGCAGCTAGTAATTGAATAAGTAATGAGAAATAACAAAACAAGATGATCTACGGTACCCCATTTTAGAGAATTATGTGTGCATATCTAATGCTCAGGAGTTAACAACGAAGTCATTCTCCTTCTAGTTTCCCAATATCTGGAAGTGATATCTTGTTGATGTAGAGTTTGCCAGATGTTCCTTGTCCATCATAATAAACAATTTGGAGATGGTA
Source organism: Deroplatys truncata (assembly GCA_030765065.1). NCBI lineage: Eukaryota > Metazoa > Arthropoda > Insecta > Mantodea > Mantidae > Deroplatys > Deroplatys truncata. The sequence continues at coordinate 94,486,784 of CM060979.1, forward strand.
ATATTCCAATTTTGTGAAGATGTTTATTCAAACAATCTGTCCAATAATTAGTTGAAACATAGCAACAGCAGTTTTGTGAGGTAAATCAGGAACTGGGGTACAGTCTTCCATAAGATTTTCTAATTGACAGTTTTCATTAGATTCTCTTAAATTCAAATTATATTTTTGGTCAAAATTGTCCTTCTAATCCAAAGAATTATTAAACAGCAAAGGTTTTTACAGTTGGAATCCACAGAAGAATGATAAGTTTCTGGGCTTGAGGACAGCTGTTAACAGGAAAAATGCAGAGCTGTATGATGATGGATGAATTCATGTCGTCCTCAATCCAGTGCAGCTCCCCCTCCCCTTAATATTCAATCAGAAATGAGCCAAATGAGCAGAAAATAAACCCTTATGCAAGGACCTATTAATCTCACACAACAGGCTTCAAAGCAGTTGGTAACAAGATCATTTGATTATGCCAATGATGGAAGAATGAAAATATCTACACAGAAGCAGGGCGGTTTCACTAACCCATGGCTCTCAAACTTGGAAACTCCTCTTTCTGATGTATAGCACCACATTTGAATAAGACATACCATAAATCTAAAATGTCTTGGCAGCAGGACAAACAATTTTCATTACATACATCTATAGAGTTTTAAAATTATTTTGCAGATCTTAGATATTGGGAACACTGCATCATTATTTATTTCACGGATTTTAAACACAGCAAACAAGTGTTTACTTGTGTTCTCTTGATAATGTTCAGACCTGTCAGTTGAATGGAAATAAATTAAATTATATGAGCATTAAATAAACATTAAATTAAATTAAATAAGCATTCAAAATTTTCATAGTTATTGCTTCATTAATACATTTTATAAACATACTTGTAGTGCTAGCTTTTGTAGGAGACTGTGCAACACTGGTTTGCTGAGCTGCAGAAGATGGCGGTCGACCTCTCTTTGCCAATGGCAACTTTGTGGTAATACTAGGCGCTCCCTCAGCTCTTCGCTTAGGAGCAGGTGTAACAGCAGTTGTACTAACACGATCCATTTTGTGCACCTCCAAACGTCTAAAACACAGTTTTAAAGATAAGTGAGAAATAATTAACTATGCAAATTTATTCTTATTGCTCAGCTTGTTGAAGTGCTTCAATTAGTCATACATCTAACAAAGGTAAAAAAATTACATAATACACGTGATGCTAAAGGATATTTTATGGGTACACAATAAATAAGGTTCACAGCGTCATAGGGACTTTCTTCACAACTTACGATCTTTCAAGCTATATTAACATACTGATAGCTTTTGGTCTATATAAATTGAAAAGAAATGCAAAACCTAATCCACAGCAGCTTCAAAAAAACAAAAAAATTATGTACATATTATTGTCCTTTTTATTGTTTTTTTAGTGAAAAAAGCTGCTACTACACATTCTTTCAACACTAATACCCACTCTCTAACTTCTTCCAGCCAATTACTATCTTGCTCAGTTGAATTATTAATATAATAATAACAATAATAATATTCATCATCATTGTAATGAAAAGAAGCTAGAAACAGTGATGTGTATTGAATTTATTTAAAGGTGAGTCGGAATTGTAACACTAACAAACTTAAGACACTAAACTTAAGTGATGTTAGTGTTACAATTCCGACTCACCTTTAAATAAATTCATCATCATCTTTATTGTACTAAGCCATGTGCAAGTAAAATACAAGTAATATGACCGGCATTCAGCCCTGGCTCTTTACCAGTCTTATTCATATTACAATACTTCCTTTTGTCTACTTACTTTACTTCCCATTTCCTTAATCGTATTTAACCATATTTGCTGATCTGTTCACTGACCAAATCCATTTGTTTTTAACTTTACTCAAGCATTGCCCTATACTCTTACTACCTTTTTGAATCATTTCAATTATAGCAATATTTCTATCTATCTTAAACCATTTCTTTTTAATAAACTCTTTTCTCCAAATTTCTGTACCTTTGCACTTAAATATATGTTCGACATCTTCATTTCCACCACATATGGGACATTGGTTTTGAGGTATACCCTTCCTTAAACCTCTTAGCCTCCATACTCCTGTTCTTACCCATGCAATGCTTTCTCGCTTGTCCTTATCTGCATTATCTACATATTTTTCTCTTCCCCATGTGTTTTTATAGGTATATATAATGCCCTCAATAGATTGGAAGACGATGTCTATTTTGTTGACTGACTCACGTACACTGCAAATTACACATTTGAGCTTAGTATTACGGTTACTAATGATGTAATGTATCATTCTGCTGCATGTGTCATATAGCGATCTTACGTTATGTTCTGATGAGCATTTGGTAGAGTATAATGCTACCCATACTGTAACAAAGCAGATGGCTTGCACAGAGAATCACGATTCTTTTCTGTTTATGTCACTTTTCTTCAACCCCTAATTCGTATTATTTAGTACTGTGTTAATACTGTGCTAATATTTTACCTGTTTTACATATCTAATTGCTACAGATATACAAACCATTTCTATGCATGCAAATACAAAAACCTTAATGGTTGATTTGTATGCTTAGATTTGCTTTGGTTTACTGTCTTACTGTTGTAAGACAAGTAAACAAAGCCAGTACTTATGTTTACTGGAGTACTGTCTACTACTCTAATGGTTGCCTGTCTTCTTGCGCTCATAAATAATGTTGGCCTCTTTTTGTTCATATATGGCTACACTACGTTTACATGGTTACCTGTTGTTAAGAGTTGTACAGCTTAGTTTAACAGTAATTATTGTAAACATCATGGAAATATTATGAGAGAAATGGTGCAGTTTTGCATTGAAAAATGTATTGATATTGTAGAATTTTACATAAAGACATGCTCCATTAAGGAGACTAAAGAAATGTTTGAGGAGAAATATAATGACAAGATACCCACAACCGGCACAATTCAACATCACAATAAAAAATGGAGGACTGCAGGATCCATTGTGAATGTGAAGAAGAATAAGCATCTGATAGCCTCCAAATGGTAGTCGACAGAATTTGTATGGACATAACGAGAAGCCCCAAGAAATCGATAAGATCAGCTCAGGAAATTGGTGTATCCTGCACAACATGCCATCATGTGCTAAAAGACCTCAAATTCCGACCATTTTGTGTGAGCGTAGTGCATGAATTGAAAGAACCAGACAAAGAGACAAAAGTTACTTATTGCAACCATTCTTATCTTCGATCATTGATGGTTACTTGGACCTGATCCTCTTTTTTATGACAGACGAAGCCTAGTTTGATCTGTCTGGTTATGTTAACTCATAGAATTGCAGATATTGGTTGAAGAATAACTCACATACTGTGAGAACCTCTTCATGCAGAGAAGATAAGCGTATGGTTTGCAGTATCAGGAATGAGCATTTCGGCTCCGCTTTTTTCAATGATATGATTAACAGTGCAAGACATTGTGGAAAGCAGAAATCTCAAACACTTTGATGGATTAGAAGACGATGCCTGCTTTGCCAACTCAGGTCACCCTGCAAATGACTTGTCTGACATTGAGCATACCAGCAGTGATAAGCATATGCAGTAAAGGGAATTAACCCATTTGCATTATTTGACAACCAGGGCATGCACACACTTTTTACTTTCTCTACTGCGTATAGTAAGTAGGGGAAGTATTGTATTCCACCCAAAAATTCGATACCGAGATTTCACCGGAAATATATGTTTTGAGATCCCCTGAATCCAAAAAAACCATTTTTGGAAACATGTCCATGCGTGTGTCTGTGTCTGTGAACAGCATAACTCAGAAACGAACAGTCGGATAAACACCAAACTTGGTATTTAGGTTCAGTATCTTCCAGAGATGTGACACGAAGGTTTTCAAGAAAATCCCCCCACCCCAGATTACCCTTTACATGGAACATTTTACGAAAATTTTAATTTTCTCAAAAAGGCTAACGATTTTGATTAAAATATCATATGTTTAAGATATTTTCATGACAAATAAAATGTAGATCTTGAATTTTCTGAGAATGTTTCCAAAAGTATTCTTCATTGTGAATGACTTTTGCATAACTGGTAAACCATAAGAGATAGAGAAAAAAAATTTTACTACACAAAAAATTAGATCACGTTAAAATACACAATTTATGTCATATACATTTTTTTTGTTGAGTGAACCATTTTCAAGATATTGCTTGTTATTCCCTTAAATTTTTCAATACTTATTTTCTCAAATGGGAATTCGTTATTCATTTTTTTGTCTTGGATATGCAAAGAGTATTAATCTGTGGCAAAGAGAATGGTACTGCACATAGCAACCAGCTATTAAGAGATATGTCTGTACTTATATTGCCCTTGCAAATACAAAACAAGGGGAACATAGTAGGTCTTAAGCGATAGTAAAATATTTTTAGAACTGGTGTCGCTATGTGTAAAATGTAATTCTCTTTGCATGTCAAAAGATCATTTCTGCAAATGTTTTTCTCGATTAATATGAAATAGATGGAGAATAAGAGTTTGTAAAAATAGCTTGTACAAAGTAGAGAAAGTCATGTGAGTATAACACATCAGATTTTTTGCATATGAATTGTGTGACAAGCTCAACTTGTAATGCTGCATTGCTCTACATAACTACATGTAGTTTAGGTTCCTTCTCATAGATGTCATTTGTATACATTTCAAATGAAGTGTTGACCTGTGATGTTTGTAATTCCCACAATATAACCTCACCAACTGTGTTTCAACCAAATAAAAATAATTTTATTCTTCCTGCACTCACGTCAGTAGCCGCAAAAAGAATCCACATGGATGACGATACAAAGTGTATTAAAGAGTGATAGTGAAAGTGGTGATTTTTCTGAATAAGAAAGAGAGACTGAAGAAAGTTCTAGCGACAGTGATAATGAATCTAGTGCAGAAAGCAGCTAGGAATATAATTATGAAACCAATGATGATGCACCAGGCCCTTCGAAACACGTTCGTATTATGATACAAAAAAAAACATGTGACTGGAATTGGACTATAACTGACAAAAGGTTCTCTAACCTTTTACTGCAAATAGTGGTTTGTAAAGACTTACTGAACAAGCACGAGTCACAAATGCTATCTGCGCTTTCAATTGTTTCAGAATACATGAAACCACTGTTTGACAAAATGTGTTATGAAACTAATGCTCATGCAACAAGGCGCAGTTGAAAAATCTGACAGAAAAATCGTTAACACTATGACAGAAGGACCTATATTGTTATTTTGATGTCTCAAGTGTGAAAATTGGTATTCAATTGTACTGGAGCAAAAACTGATGCCTTGAACACCAATTGTAAGTAAGAACATGATGTTACTCTTCATTTAGAGGACTGTTCTGAGGTCTATCACATACAACAATAATACTATAATAACAGTACTGGTGAGTTTAGGCTTTAATATAGTGTGTACAAATTTTCAGCAAAAAACTCTCATTGATCGATTTTAAGTGATTTTTAAGCATTGAGCTGTTACCAACCTCACTGCTAGGAGATTAGAATTTGATTTCTTGGTTAGTTGAGTAGGCATTTGGGTTAATTGGGTTGATGCAATTGGGTTAATACTAATGTACTTAAACTTGAAACCACAATTTTTCATTCCTTGCATAATTCATGCATTCTTATTTTAGATTCCAAAGTTTTGTCCAAAACGTGTATAAATTACATAATGTACATTACAGATTTGGCTTAAGGTACAATACAGCTGCATGCCATATCAACATTTCTCTTCAGTCGAAAATCTGCTAATGACTGGTAAAAAGAGAAAGGAATGTTGCAACTGATGCACAAGACTCCACAAGTCATTTCAATGTTAAGAAATGTGCCTTATAACACATCTTAATTTTGTGTTCTTGCCAATTTGGCAGCATTATTATTTTAAGGTTACATAAATACAATCTTGTACATAATCCTGTCTTAAGAACATTAAGATTAACACAATAGAAGTAACTGTTCCAGCATTTTCTACAACAATTTTCAATTGTTAAAGATTACACAATGGTACTGTATTATGCATTCCAATTTAGCTTCTATCAAACAAAATTTTGAAGTATAACAGCATGTAGCTGTGGTTGCTTTAATCACCAACGCAAATCTTTATTATACAAATATATAATTTTGTTCTGAGTGGAGCTAAAGACAAATCCTTTATTGCTGACTTGTCACAGAATATTGTGTCTCCTGCATTTTAAACATTATGGGTTTACTTTAAGATATATTTTTGGTTAAATTTAAATTTTTTACTTTATGTACTTCGTAAGCTAACCTTCAAGAAGTGTTACCTGGATAACATTTTTCTAGGGTTTTTCTTACACTCAAGATGATGAATGTTACGTAACCCTAAGCTGTATGGACCCTGAGTTCATTTGAGCATCATTTCACCCATTTTATTCATTCACCATTAAGCATGACCTACCCAGTTAAAGGATGCTATTAAAATTACTATAAAGAAATGATGCAGAATGTTGGAAAAATTAGAACAATTAATATTATCACATCTTCTGAGCTTCTGATAATTATTAAATGAAACCAGTAGTCACAACTTTGAAAATTGTTACTTAGGGGTAGGTAACAACTTACTGAATCCATGAGTATGCAATTTCTTTCTGATATTGTTGGATATGAGGGCGATGCTGAAAATTTTTAGAAAATCAAACAAGGATAGGTTTTAAAAAATGTAAATAATTTTATTGTTTTTCAAAATATTCCCCTTTAACATCAATACATTTTTGCATTTGATGAAATCAGTCCTTAAAGCAATGATACCACTCTTTCTGAGGCACTTCAGAAACTAGGTTTTTATAATGTTACACTGCTTCATCTGAAGACAAAAGAATGATTCCACTTTAATTTTTGGAAACAAAATGAAATTGCAAGGTGTTAGGTCAGGGCTATATAGTGGAGACACCATGATGCTGACCTTTAGGCCACCCAGATACTCAGTTGTTAGTTCTGCTGTATGCGATGATGCATTCTCATGTTATTTTTCCTTTTGGACATTTTTCACGAACTTTTCAAAAATTTGCGGTAAATAGACATTTGAGTACCAATCAGCAATAACGGTACATGCATCTTCTAATGCTATAGTAGCAATATGGTCCATTTTAGAAAAAAAAACAAAAAAAACTAGCAACCACATTCTTACCTGCACTGCGAATTTGTCAGACTTTAGTAGGCTTAGGTGATGTTTGAAAGACCCACTGAGCTGATTGACTTTTCTTTTCAGGACCATAATAAATTAAAGATTCATTACCAGTAACAACATTCCAAACCAAATTCTAAGTACCGCCTTGGAATTTTGTTTTTGATTGGGAGTCAGTTTATGTGGAATCTTGACAACAAAGTTTTCTCATGCCTAACTGTTGATTTAAAATGTTTTTGATTAGACTAATACCAATGCTCAATGTCACCCAAATAAATTCATAAGATATCTGTTGATCTTCAAGCATCGCTTGAACAATGGCAACATTTTCATCAGTAACAGCAGTTCTTGGGCATCCTTCACAAAATTCATCACTAAGAAAAAATTGATCTCTTTTGAATTTCTTGTACCATTTATAACTTGTTGCCTTAGATGGGGCTTCTTCACCAAATGCATTTCTGAGCCAATCTTCATATTGTTTAGACATTAGTGATGATTTAAAATCATAAAATATCAAAACCCAGAAATGTTCTCTAGTCAATTCATTTTTGGATGAACATAAAATCTTTAAATGATGATAATTAACAAACTATTACAGCAAATCAAACAAACTACACAGCAATCAACTTGTAAAACATTAGAAAGTAGCTGTTAAATATGAAGAAATTTAATTTGTTATTAAAAACATGGCATTCTAAAAATTTCAGTATCACCTTTATTATGGAATCCATTGAGCTTTCTGAATATTGTAACATACAGGTTTATTGTATTGTTATTAATATATTGAGGGGTATGAAAAGAATATTCATTGAAGGGGAAGAGTATACAAAGTTGGTATGATCTCCATCACTGGCCAATGAGAGGGTTGGTGAAAATCATATGCAGCTGGGGTAGGGGAAGGAGTCATTAGTGTGACATCCTTGATAAAGCCACAGTCAGGAGAAAGTTCTCATGGTGGCCTAAACGTAATGTGAAGTACAATAGTAGAGGACAATGTTACACCTTCTACCCTAGAAGCAGCCATTCACCTCAAATCAAAGGTATGTAACCATTACATTAGATGTATTAAGTAATGAATCTGAGAAAAGTCATAATTTTAACAATTTTTCATGTGCTTCTCTGCCTGCCAAGCGAGTAATGTAATGGTGATTTGGTTTTAATTTTTGAAACTGGGCAAACCATAACCTGCCTCTTGTAAGGGATGTTTACAATATAATGTTCCTAGAATTACTGTCACCTGCAGCTCAACTGGTGGAGGCATACAATAAAACAAGAATATTCTCTCCAGGAAATGTTCAATTTTATGAAATATCAAGTGTATGAGTCCAATTTCTAGGATTCTACTGCATCATGAATTTTGCCAGTTCAATAAATGGTGAAACTTCATTTGTACTCAGTTTATTTGAAAAATTATTAAGAACTATTAGGGATCAGAATGAACTTCTGGACTGGCCAGCCACACTAATTAAGACTATGAGATTGATCAGTACTGTGAAATTTAGTAACAAGTTTGTAGAGAAATGTATTTATTTAGCTATTATACTAGCATTTGTTAAAGTATAAATTCGTTAAGTCCATCGATTCTCATTCATTTTGTGTTCATTATGGCATTTTACCCAAATTAGTATTCCTACAGATTTTAATCAATTTCTTCTTATGCTCTGATGTTCCCTCTTGGCTCACGTGTTGTTTGATGCATTTTGCTGGTGTTACAGGAGCATACGCTTATTATGTTAGACACAAAATTTAATGGCAGCTGGTAGCTGACCACTATGAGAGAAGTGCAACATTGCTACACGCTAATGAGCAGAGCAAAGTTACACACAGTAATAAGACAAAATGAAAACAATTTATAGGGTATTACTGTAGTGCTCAAGTAAACATAAACTTAGCATACATTTGTAAGTTAACAGGTAAAGTAATCTGAAAGTTATATCTTAATAGTATAATAAAAATCTTGCACAGGCCAAGCAGAAAATTCCTTATGTAAAAGCAGTTGCATCAGTCTCATCGTCATCTTCTTCATCCTCGCTTCTAACCACATCACAATCATTGCTCTTACTCCAGGTTCAGGATGATTGGCAGCAGCATTTCTTCACATGGTACTTCTTTCTCGTAGTCTTGTTCATGTAGTTTTTCCATGTGTCAGACTCTGCAAATCCAGTCTAATTTGGTGATGCGCTCAGTCGTGGCATTCACTAATGTTTCTATGTCTGCCAATCTAAATGTTCTGTTTTGTTCAGCAATTTCTGTTAATATTAGCCCATATCATCTCAATGGGATTATACATACCATGATGAGGGGGCATAACCTAATCACTTGGTGGCCCATTTCAGCAGCTATTTGATCCAGTTCATACACTTTTTCTATTCTTTTATATGGAGCAACATGCTGTAACAATACTGCTTTAGCTTTAGCAGGATCATAATCAATATTTTTCTGCTGCAATGAATCCTGAATTTCATGTTTTCAAGATGCAAGGTTACAAATTTCATTTAAGGTGACTGAATGGTACTTTGCATTATCCATGATGATTGTTATAGATTCTTCAGGATAAGTCAGGAATCTGCTTGTGAATCATTCTTTGAAACTAGAGGCACTCATTTCAGAATGGTAATGTAAATTTCTCAAATGTGGCTTAGAATGAAAAAAACTATTTGGTCTCAGGAATAAACCCTGTTTGCACTGAGACTACATGACATACAATCAGTCTTCCCACCTTGCCTAATGGAACTTTAAGCCCTCTGTTTCCTGAGGGACATTGCTATATGCACTTTTTGATATGATTTTGGTTTACAAATGTTTTGTCCAAGTAAAAAATCTGATGTGTTACACCCACATGACTTTCTCTACTCTTGAACAAACTATTTTTACAAATGCTTATTCTCCATGTGCTTCATGTTAATCGAGATGTTAATCCTATTGCTAATTTTCTTGTAGATGCAAGGGGAATAAGGTAGGTTTTAAGCGATAGTCAAATATTTTAACGCTGGTTGCTATGTGGAGCATTTCATTCTCTTTGCATGTCCAGGACAAAAAAAAAAATGAATAACGAACTTGAGAAAAAGTATGAGTATTGGAAAATTTAAAGGAATAGCAAGCAATATCTCAAAAACGGTTCACTCAACAAAAGAAATGTATATGAAATAAATTGTGTATTTTAATGCGATCTACATTTTTCGTGTAGTAAAATTTTGTCTATCTCTTATGGTTTACCAGTTATGCAAAAGTCGTTCACAATGAAAAATACTTTTGGAGACATTCCCAGAAAATTCGAGATATATATTTCATTTCTCATGACAATATCTTAATAATATGGTATTTTAATCAAAATCGTTAGAGCCATTTTTGAGAAAATTAAAATTTTCGAAAAATGTTCCATGTAAAGGGTAGTCTGGGGTGGGGGGATTTTCTTGAAAACCTTCGTGTCGCATCTCTGGAAGATACTGAACCTAAATACCAAGTTTGGTGTTTATCCGACTGTTCGTTTCTGAGTTGTGCTGTTCACAGACACACTCACAGACATGTTTCCAAAAATGCTTTTTTCGGATTCAGGGGGTCTCAAAACATTATTTCCGGTAAAATCTCGGTATCGAATTTTTGGGTGGAATACAATACTTACCCTACTTACTATCCGTAGTAGAGAAAGTAAAAATTGGACATTCATCTCCTGAACTTCGCAAAATTATGCATGTTCTTAGAAATTTATCACATGCTGCAATAACACTCCTCTTTCCATTAGTAAAAAATCACTGCTCATCATAGGTTTCTTTAAGGTAGGAACTTCCCCGTTATGAAAGGAATAAATTGTTTGCTGCAAAACATCTTTATTAAAGTCATTTATATGTGTAACATCGTTCTGCATGTGATGTCTTTTTTCAGGAGAGGAAAACATTGGGGTTTGTCCTTTAGCAACTGAAGACTTTGTACCTGCACAAATGTGTTACATTGTATGCAAACTTCCTATGCCACAAGCTTCTGCAGCAACTCCTATGGCTGCAAAAAGTTTATCTTCTTACGCTCTTCATGTTTGGAAAGGTTTTTAAAGAAAGCATACATAATGTAAATTATATTCATTATGTGGTGATGCAACACTTCCTATTTAATGTATTATTGACTGACTTTCAATACTTTTATTTTGTTCATTAAATGAATATTTTGACTAAACAACAATAAAATAACACCACACAATCACTATAATTGAACAGGAACTTAAATTATCACTGCTACTGCAAAAGCAAAAACCCCTACTGAAGCTATAACAGCAACTTAGAGGCCTTTTCCTTCTTTATCGCTTACTTTATGCTGGTTCTAGTATCTGTTTTGAATCACATGCTGACACAATAAAGAAAAGAAGAGGCATGAAGGGAGTTAAACAGAGAACTTGAAAGCTTCACAGAGAATCCCTTGTTAAAAGACAAGTTCAATGCACATCCATATCTCTGCAACCAGTTAACATAGGAAATTGGTTTTTAGACTGCAAGCTTCAAAATAAAATAAACTTCATGAGCAAATTCTTCTTTTCCCTGGAACGCAAATCAATTTTGTGGTGCAATGATATTTGTATCACTAGCTGTATAGTGTAATTTCAAGGTGCCTTAACTATAAAATGCTGCAAGGTGGAGCAAGCCTCTCATTGAATTTTGTGCCACCCACCATTAAATTTTGCATCTACCATAGATTAGTAGTAACATGTTTTCAAAAGGAATGTATTATTGGCAATTACATCTATCCTTGACTGAGTTGGATTGTCTACTCATAAAATTAGAAACTAAACATTTTGTGTATGAAATATTTTCTGTTTGGTTCTTATTTCAGCTTATTAAAATAGGGACATTTCAGATATTAGCTAAGTCTCCAAATTAATAATTCCTCTTCATCCACTACTAACAGCATACAGCAAAAAGTTTCATGAATAATAATAATAATATAATTGTATAATGACTTACCCATCTGAAGTGTTTGAAGTTGTTCGATTCTGGGCCATGGGTTGAGATCCAATTGCTGGCTGACTGCAAGATGTATTAGATGCACCAGGAACTGTGTATGATTTGCTTCCAGGGCTACCACTGACATTAGGAACCACAATGTCATCACGTTTTTCTATTACAATTCGACTCTTGGTTTCGGAAGAACTGCTAAATGTTGGTTGTTGAGAACCATTCATTCCAAAAGGTAGAGGAACATCTCTGCATGAAAAGAATAAAACTCTGCTGTAGATCAATCAAATACGCACTAGATTTGCCATCATATTAGAATGAGTCACTAAGTTATTCCTACTCTATTTCTATAGTTACATGACTTTTCAACATTCTTAATATGCTCTGCAATACTATTGCCTGTATTTGTTTGCACATTTAAATAGTAAAATATTCATACAAATATACATTGTGTTGAAAGGTAGAATCAGACTGAAAAATTCAATGCCATAGGCAGATCTTCCGCTTTCCATGCGATTGCTCGATTGCTCTAACCAACTGAGCTACTACCATGGTAAAATGCTGGTATGGCATTACATTCACCAAATGACTCACATTTTTCTCAGTAAACCACAAGGAGATCTCAGATCATAGAGTAACATACACCAATGGCAACTTACAAAGTTGCAAGTACTTAAGTCCCAGGCTGTATAGGTGACCTGCATTAGGTCAATAAATTGACATTACACCAACTGCATGGAAAGCGGAAGATCCATGGTTCAAATCCCAGCTATGGCATTGAATTCTTCAGCCTGATTCTACCTTTCAATCCTTATTTTAAACATGACCTTTGAGGCAGTGTTTTTAACATTTAAATGATTTCAGTCTAATTATATAATATATAAATTCAGATTTGTATGTAACAATATATAAAAAGTGTATATTACAGTCATTGTATATGTTTATATTATTGTACCCATATGTAATAATGTTATGTGAATATATTACGTAATTTAATAATGTAGGATTGTGAGAATAATAAGTTAAAAGTTGCCAACAATGAGGTAACTTTGAGGCAATAATGAGTAAGAATGTTTAATAATACTACTATACCCCCGCCGCTGTAACATTGCACTTGACAGCTAGCGCTTAAGTTGGTACACTCACGAAAAAAAAGATGAAAAGCTTCAACCGTTTGACTTCCTAAGCCAATCACAAGGGTGCATTCCGGATGGTCGATGACAAAGCGGAACCGGAAGTAGATTCGGCTCTGTTGCCGGATGTAACTATTCCCAAACACGTGCTTCAATTTGTGAATCTCTAGCACGAGCGTCGAGTTGTTCTTTGCAAGCTACATATTGTTCATTGTTATTTATATTTGTGGTTATTGTTTGATAGTTTTGTTATTGTTCGTTTATACATATATATCTATTTTATATATATTTCATTCATATTATTTATTTAAACAAAACTTTAGTGCGACAATGTCTGAAAAACGACGCCGATCGCCGAGTGATGATCTACGAAGTGAAAATCCTTTGCGCCGAGGTGTGCCACTTAATAGTCAGGCATTGGAACTATTAAGGAGAACTCGGGAATTCTTCGAACAGGAAAAGGAATACGCGAAGCTTCATGGCAATCCCTCTATTCCAGTTGATAAAACCGTACAACGAACTGCAGCAGCTCTTGGACTAATCACGAGAACTGTTATTCACAAGGGAGTGAAATTCCAAGAGAAAGAGCACACAATTTCTGAACCATCTGGAACGCAACAGGTATTTCTATCAACTCCAGGGAAGAAAACAAAGCAGCCTCGTCCAGTCACATATCTTGATGCTTTCCAATTAGACGCCATAGGTAGACACATTTATGCCTATTATCATAGAAAGGAGTATCCGACCATACCAAAGCTGCTTATATCGCTTATTTTCAATTAACAATAATACGAAATAGTTATTATTCATTGACGTTTGCTATTTACGTACACTTTTGTATGCGGCTTAGACACGATAGAAAGGAGAACAATCAGCTGTTGTTGTTTACTAGCCATTCTGGCAACGTCGCAACCACAATGTAGCCAACCCTACGCGAAGCCACACGAACTGTCAAGTGCAAAGATACAGCGGCGGAGGTATAGTCATTACTGGAGCAACAATAATGTAAATTTAGTGACAGTTTATAAAATAGCCAATCAACAACAGAAAAAGCTTTAGTTAAATGAAGGTATTCTATTGGATTAGGAATAGCCAATCAGAGACTTGAAATACAGAAATTTACAAGTTTAGGCGCTAGAAATCTTGTCAGTTGCCTGCAGACAGCGTTACTAACCAAGCACAAAAAGTGTCCTCAAGAAATATAATACATCATCATCTTCAAACTGAATTTTCATATGTGAAACAATAACCTACTTCACCTTGTGTGAAAGAATAACTGAATATACATTGTACTATAAAAAGTTACGCAAAAACAAATATAAAAATTTGGATGTTACATTCATGTGTCTTTCTCTACCCACTTTTCTACAAATTCTTTCTATTTACTGTTAATGAACACAAATGTTTGCAGAAATAGTTTCGTTGCACTTTTCATTATAGGTACAAGTTGACACAGTAGCCTGGAGTGATAGGTCTTTAAAACGTGGATCACTACATGCTGGTTTTGAATTCTACTCTTTGCATGGCCATGAGGGGGGAAACAAAATTGGAATAGTGACTTAGCACTTGAAAAAAGTAAAAGCATTTGAAAATTCAAAACAACAATAAAGTATATCTGGTAAATTGTTAATGCTACAAAAAACTTTGACATAAATAGTGTGCTTTAACATCTACATTTTTGTGAAGTAAAACTTAGTCTATCTCGTATAGTTTACCAATTATAAAAGTTCATTCCAACTGAAGAGAATTTCAAAGGCTGTTTGCAGAAAATTAAAGACAAGATTTTATCTGTCATACAAATAGCTTAAAAATATGGCATTTTATTCAAAATCATTAGAGCTACTTTGTTAAAATAAAAAAATAGCGAAAATGTTACCATGCAAAGGGTAAGGGTGGGTGGATTTTCTTCAAAATCTTTGTGTTGGATCCTTGATGGCCACGGAAGATGCCGATAGCACCAAGTTTGGTACTAGGCTGACTTTCATTAACTGACTTTTTCATTTTTGAGCCATTGCTGGCCTCTCTTTCTCACACATGCATACACACAGTTAAAAGTTTCATCAGTTAGGTCAGCTCAGTAGATTTTGAATCTCTACAATAAATCCAAAACTCTAGAATAGTGAAGAAATAATAGGCTAGTAGAATACAGTGTTAAAATTACAACATTAAAAGGTCAACCAGCATGTAGTATTACAACTGTACTGGAGCATGCAGATGAATTAGTATTCATATAAAAAACGACAACAATAACAACACAAACACACACATGCATGCACACACACAAACCTTTTTCTAAAATTACTTTTTGGAGATCCCAAAACGTGCATTCCTCGATATTAAACTTTTGTGTAAAATACAATACTTTCTCTTTACCCATTAAATTACGTAGATGGTAGAGGAAGTAAGCACTTGTTTCGTGGTAAATCTTACCTTTATTGTGATGCAATAATGAATAGAGAAATTTGTAATGATTATTGTCTGATGTGAAGCTCCTATGTCCATCAGTAAAGAATAATTTATACAAAGAAAACATATTTTCTTTACGACAAGTGCACATGAAAACGAAAAAAATGAAACAAAAATAAAAAAAAAAGTTTTTCAATTACCCAACCAAACCTTCAAAAGTAAATCTTTAATTCCAAAAAACAAAAACTAAAGATAAAGGTACAAATGAGTTTTGCTCTTGCAGTTATTGTGACTTTCTGAGCAAAATTGATTTGAAAATTATCTATCAGGAAAATAGAATTCTAAAACAAATTATTTCAAGCTAAAGTAACAATGAAGCTAGTGAGGATAAGCCCATATATAGCACCATGTTGAATGCAAAATGGTTAGAAAGTCTCTCTGTAGTAGTAATAGAATGAAGGTGGAGCTATGGTTAAAAATTTGGGGAACAGAAAAAGGATGGGAGAAACTAAATGGGATACCAATCAAATTTTTAAGATGCTTCTGGGTATTCCACAAAACTACAAATGTTGGTGCCCTATTAGAAGTCGGAAAAGTGAGTGTAAGAGAGTCGCTAACAGCTGGGTAGTAAGCAAGGTAAAAGATCAGTTAAAAATCAACAGTAGGGAAGATGTATGGTCAGGTAGAGAATACTAGAGAAATGGATTTTGGAGAGAAGTAAGAATGTAGATTTGAAGATATGGATAGACAAGCTATAAGTGCTTCAATAGAAGATTAAGTACAAGGAAATCAAAGGATATTTTGAAAGAGAAAGTTATTTAGAAGAATAAAGTAAACTGGAAAGTTTAGATGGGAATTTGAAAATTAAGGAGTATCAAAACTGTGAACAGGTTATATGTCCCATATGCAATAGCAAGGAAGAAGCAAGTCATATTTTAAATTATTTAGAAAAATTGAGTTGTAGTTGAAACACTTAACATCATGATATATTTACAACAGAACCCAACAAGCTCAACCAGCGCGCCCTCAAATTACTCAATTTACAGAACAAAGCTATACAATTCACTATGGAAACTGAAAATGAAGGCTCATTACCATTCCTAGATTTAAAAGTAATTAGAAACCAGAACAAGATCAATTTTGGTATCTACATGAAGCTTACACATTCTGACTGCATACAAAACAATAGTTTCAACCCAGTCCCAAACAAACATGCAGTCCTGAACAGTTTGACCCATAGATTGGTTTACACACCAGTAACAGAAACAGAATACAAACAGGAATACATACACATAGTTAACACAACTATAAACAAAGGCTTCACCAAACGAATAGACTAAATAGCACATTTCAATAAACAGAAATACATTAAAGACACTACAAAGCTCACTCAACAAAAAACAAAATGATTTTTAAAGGCCTCACTACAAAGTCCACATCTTCAACAAGTACAACATCTGTCTAGCTCCACAAAACAAATTCAGTATAGAGAAATTACTCTGCAACAAATCGAAGGACCAAATACCTCAGAACAAAAACGCAGGAATCTATCAAATTAATTGCCCAGAATGTGACCAAAGCTACATATGTAAAACAAAAAGAAATAACAAATCACATCACACAAAATATAACACTCCTAAAACTGGCAAAATATATAAGAGTTGGATACTTGGGAAAAGTTATTAATAACAAAACAAACACTGTGTAATGAATTTTGAATTGCTGCCACCAAACCCATATGGAAACTCATCACTCTACCACCAGATGTCACCACACACAAACACATACTGGACAATACCGCAAGGACCAGTCGGCCACTTCTGATGATGGGAATAAGTAGCTCTTGAAGATGAAAAGATGTAAGTGATGTTAAGTGTTTCAACTCCAACTCAATTTTTTAAAATAATTTCAAATACATTACTATTACGAACTTATCCATATACTACAGAAAAAGTCATATTTTGTTTAAATGCCCAGCAACTAACAACTGGAGGGTAACCTTAATTAAAGGAAATGGCTAAAGATGAAGTCAGTTGCCATAAGAAAAATATTTTAAGGTAATGATCAAATTGGGAAATTAAGGAGAGTTTTTGTCAAAGGTCAAAGTTATGGTTATGGTCAATAAAAAAGCAAGAACATACAGTATAAGTAGGGGAGAATGACATGTCCATTTTAAGTCACTAGATATAGTAGATAAACCATTGTCAGACATTTATGTAACTATTTTTGTAAGTGATTTGTAAGCAAGTTGAATATGGCCAGGAGAAAAGCCAGGACTGGAATAAAGTGATACCACTTGAACATCTCTTAGCAATACATAAATTCAAATTCATTTAGAACAAAAGGGCTTCACAGGATATTCACAGAAAATCCTAGAGGTATGTTTTATTTGTCAAGCAAATATCTTAAACATATGGTATTTTAATCCAAAGGGTAATTTGGGGTGGAGAGATTTCATTGAAAATCTTTGTATCACATCCTTAGAATATATCTCTATCATGCACACTACAGTTTTCTACGAATGCATTTTTTACATTCAAAGGATCTTGTATTTCCAGCAAAATCTTCATGTCTAATTTTTGGGTGGAATGCAATACTTCCTCTACCTACAGGTAAGCAGCAGAGAAAGTTAGATACATTTTACACTGAAATATGCATTTATATGCACTATCAAACACGGTCACTTGTACAGAACTTCAATTTTGCATACAGATCTGGGTCTCAGCAATCACATACATTCAATTACTTGACCTACTACTACAACACGTAAGATGAACATTACAATAATATAATGCATATAGCTTTTTTAGTTACCGCTTAGTATAACACCCATACCCAGAGTCTGGAGCAGGAGGAATGAACATTGGTGTTATGCGTCGTTTGCCATCAGAAGTGCGAGTTTCTATTTGCTTATTTATTGGCCCTTTCATAGGAGTCTTTGGTGCTGCAGGTTGTTCTGCTGGAGGCTGTTGTTCCTTCTTTAAGTCTGCTGCTGCAGCTTCACGAGCTTCAGCCAATTTTTCCCTTATTTCCAGAACTTCAGGATTCTCAACCACACATGTTTGCCGAGCAGCTGGAGATAGAAACTTGCCATACATTCGCTCATGAAGTGAAGTCTGACAACAAATGTTACAATGTTACAATTTGTTTAATACTTAAAACTATTGTGCTAAATAGTATCTAAACCATACTCTCAACAGATAAATTGTTTGAAAGATGAGGCAGTATTTTTAACACTTGAATAATTTCAATTAAATTATATAATATGTAAATTCAATAACAGCCCGCCTTAAAACAATATGTATGCAGTAATTTTTAAAAATGTATGTAACAGTCATTGCATATGCTTATATTATTGTAAACATGTTCAATAATATTATGTGAAAGCATTACATAATTTAATAATGTAAGAGCTGTGAGAAATATAAGTTTAAAGTTGCTAACAATGAGGTAACCTTGAGGCAATAATGAGTTTGAGAGTTTAAATGCTACTAGTCATGATAAGGGCAGCAGTAATGTAAATTTTGTGACAGTTTAAAAATAGCCAATCAACAGCCAGAAAAGGCTTTAATTAAATGCAGGTATTCTATTGGACTAGGATTAGCCAATCAGAGACTTGAAATACAGAGGCTTATGGGTTTGGACGGTTGAAATATGTTCAGTTGCCTGCAGACCTTGGTAGTAACCGGATGGAAGATGTGTTCTCTAAAGAAATATTACGTATTTGTGTGAAACGAAAATTAAGTATACGCATTAACAAAGTGCAAATATTAAATTAAAGAATCTCACAGCTCTTGATATCAGTGTAGTGCTATTTAATTTGTGTCAAGGATTAATAAAAAGAAGTGAATTTACACTTAAAATCTGTTTAAGCCTACATTCTTGTCGCACCATGCCCTGATTAAGAGAAACGTGTCTCTAAAACAATACTGATGCAGCCGAGGCAAACATAAACATAAATACTATCTATAGAAGCAGTTAGTAGCAAAGTTAATAAATATTTTGTTTAAACTTGGAGTGTAACAACAAAAATTACATCTTCAAATCAGCTTTACATCCGTAGCAGCATATTACATAACAAACAATCTTCTTCAAATTGACGGCCAAAGCGTGGTGCAAACTTCAACAACAAAACACTTTCTCAAATTGACGTCCATACGTGGAGCTAAATAAAATAAACCACTCCAACATAAAGACAATATCTACTTCAAAGAAGAAGATAGTCATTTGTAGCACAAGGGCACTTTTTTTTTCAATTCTCTGGAGCTTCCTGGTTTCCATGTTACTCTCTCTACTTAGCTGGAAATATACACCTACATTAAAACACTGTATTAGTTTAAAAGGTATATTTGGGCCAGTAGCATTCAATGGCTCCATGACTACAGAAGTAATGACCCCTTTTAAATCCTATGTGAATTTAATTGGCAAGCATTACTTAGACACATTCTTAAAGCCAACAAAATGAATTAAAATATGAAGTTAAACCACAAATATAAAATTAAAAAAAAAAAAAAATTGATTACTTTTAGGCATCAAATGCTTTGCAATCCTCTATTTAATCTGTTTTCTATGTGAACTTTTTTCACAGCTGACAAAGTAATGCTTTCTATACAGTCAAATACAATAAAATTAATATTTTAGGATATGTAATTAATGCTTTACATGTTTGTTGTCAAATTTTCACAGTTGAAAATATAAAATGCTTATAAAATTTACATTAAAAGGAAAAAACACAAGAAAAATGTGTGCAAATGATTAATGTTTACTAGTAATTATACACTTCACACACACAGCCAAACTTTTTCTCATAATTCATTGTAAACTCAATGACTTGGTCATGTAACCTCTTTTCATCATCACTTAGTGCCAGTACAGCCTGGTACACAACTATCCTGGAATAGAAATGGGAACCAGAACAAAAACAAAATCAAGACAGTTTAACCTTTATAGGTAACATTCCAGACTGTTTAATACTTAACTTGCTTCACTAACCCTTTCCTTGCTACAGGAAATGTTTTGCAGACATGTTGTCTGCATCTTCAGCTAGTTTTGACGTCTTAAGCATTGTTGGTGTCCTACATGGAATCTAGAAGTCCTTCTGTTAAACATCTGAGGAAAGTAGAGACACTTCCAGATTCTCTATGAAACACCTACAATGTTTCTGGCACTTAAAATCAGCTAAGGACACAGCTAACTTGTCCTCCAGTGAGCACAGAGTTAGTGAAGGAAGGTAAGTGTTAAACTGACCATAATTCTTCTTGTTCTCCACTATCAAGGATTAGGCTTGCAGCCTGTTCCGTCTTCACTCCAGTCATATACTGACTACTATAATGTTATTTTAAAAAGTTATGAAAAGTTTGAGTACCACTTCCAGTTTGAATTTTTATGCTGATAGGTTGACACACTTGTTCTTAAATGTGAACATGCACAAACAACAGGAGCTTTTCAAAGTCAGAAATGGAAAGATGGCCAAGTTTCAAATTTCCCATCCTCATTTTCAGTTGCAACTTACTGTACGCTTATTGTGTGTCTCAAGCCATGATCCATAATAGTTATGAAAGCTTCTCTCTAGTATCAAGCTTGGAAAATCAAAACCAGAATGGCTGCTTCTGTTTTCAGTTTTGTTTCCTCTATCATCATCAGCATTTAGTTGAAAAGTCACAAACAGTAATGATATCCCTTTTTAAAAATTTTTGCTGTATAGTATACCGAATTTCAAAGTTGATTAAGCTACATTCAGCTGAAAGAATACCAGTGGTCAGTTATAAACAAATTATACTGAAACACACAAAACTGATGTTACACATTATTACCAATAAAGTAATTGTTATACTTTAACTTTTCCATCCCTGATTCATTCTGTATCAAAAGCCCTCAATTCTAAGTCTTTCACTTTTTGTTATCATTTTGGTTTCTGCTCCCAACTCTTTACAATCTTACAGACCAATAAATTCACAATTAACAAATTAAGGTTTGGAATGTTGCTTCCTATTCCTATCCTTGATTGATTGAGCGTGGCACCTTCCCATTGTATTTAAGTTCTAGTTCCCATTTCTGCCAACTATGCAGCAGGCTTAAGGGTACTCTTATGTGATATTGAATCATCTATAAATTATGTATACCCTTAGAGAAAGAATAGAAATCATCTTTATCTATGTATCAATGTGTTCATAAAACTGCTAAAGAATACCGTCAACCATAAGCATTTAGAGAAGAATTTAAGTCAATAGAGCTGCTAATGAAATTTAAATAGACCTGTGTGTAACAAAATAAGTAAATATGCAATATAAAAACCTTAATGAAACTTCTATATAGGAGTATTACAGATATATGTCTGTATAAATTATTAACTTCACAGCTTCAAAGTTTACAGAGATTTATATGTTTGTAATTTTTGCCTAACCATTCCTAGTTTTGTCTGCCATTTTTGGAAATTTCAGTCTATTCATTATGAAATCCAACACTTTTATTCCAAAATAGCTTCCATAACAAATACTTAGTTTGTTCCACATGTGTGTTAAACAGAAAACTTTTTTTTGTGGTAAAAAATAAAAACTAACAATTGAGTGAAGATAACTTTAGGAGAATGTTATGAACAATGTTTCAGAAAATCGAAAATCCAAAATTTGACATAAATATTGGCTTTAATGATGATTCAGCTTTTTTTGTTTATCAGCAGTCGGTTGTAAGTTCAGCGGCAATATAAATCCTTGTGTTCTCAGACAATCCTTCTCTGTATCTTAAAAACAGGTAGGCTGGTATTTTTGGGAACATCATTGTGGAATCAACTTTCTTGAAGAAATCCTGAATGAATAATCGTATCTGGACTTATTAGAAAATGTAACTGATCTGCTTACCACACTGATACTAGAAAACCAGGTCATGGAACAGAGACAGGATATAGGTTCAAGAACATATTTTTTATTTTAAGTGCTATATTAATCTTTGCTGTTTTCTGTAAATTGAATTGGTAGGAAAGATGCTCTAGAGCAGCCAGGAAGATCGTCTCTGAAGCCACTCAACTGCTTTCTCTAGTACAATTTGAAATCAGTTGTATAAATACTCCTCCACTGGAGTAAGCCAAGATTGCAAGTTAGTCAGAAAACACTGAAACATTTGCAAGTGGTTTAGAAATAGACTATCATCTAACCAGAAATGGAGCATGTGTTGTTTAATTTAGTAAATCCAATTAACTGAAATAGTAAATGAAATCACCAAAAATATACTGTGTATTTATCTTACAGCCAAATACTTCATTATTTTTTCATATTCAAATTATTTCAGGTTGCCAGGCAACACAAAAAACCAAAGATGAGGGAGCAAAAGGATAAATGTATAAACAATTGAGCAGTATTTCAAATTTTGGTTATCATTATATAGAGGTGTGAATTCACATTAGAAAACATAAGATTAAAAAAGAGGATACCTAACAAATTTTATTATTGTATAAATTATTTTTATAGGCAGATGGTGCCAAATGATTCTCTTAAGTAATACTTAAGTGCAAAAGAAGAAGCAGCAGCAGCAGCCCTGTATGCACACTGCTTCTATCTTCCCAAGATGATGCAGAATATATGAGGGGTACTATAAAAGTTCTCGACATGACCAAGAAAACACAAGATTTAAGAATTTTTTTTCCTTTCTTTTTTCCCCCCCTCCTCCAAAATTGTCACATGTAAATGAATACATTTAGTCCAATGACTTTTCAAATGTTAATATCCTCAGTATATGATTTGTCCAACTGAAGCTTTCTCAGTTCAACCTCATTATTTGATATGAATGATGTTCATCCACCCAGCCATTTTTCATGTTTGAGAATAAAAAGTAATCATGGAGCCAAATCCGGCAAACATCACCGATATGTAAACACTTGGAAATAAAAGCCATGTAGTTCTACAACAACAATAATCCCAGATGTGTGTGAAGGCGCATTACATGAAAGAACTTTCTTTTTCCAAGAAGTGCAAGTTTAGCCTAAACAGCATCCCTCATTTGGTCCAGTAATGAAGCGAATAGTCCCTGGTGATAATTCTGATCTTCTAGACAGAATCTATGAGCACCACACCATGAGAATCCCAGAAAACTGTAGCCATGACTTTTCCTACAGATGGAACCATCTTTTCTTTCTTTGGTGCACTTTCACTGTTGCCACCCATTGTTTACTGCTCCTTTGTGTCTGGTCTTGTCTTGTCTCATACGATACAGATTTCCATCATTGCTCCAGATGCACTTCAGTCTTGGGCTGTGTATTGTTTTAAAGCCGATTCATTATGCCTGCTCCCTTTACCAAAGAATACAGATATGGAAAGGTAGAATTGGATGACTGAAAAATTCAATGCCATAGCCGGGATTTGAACCACGGATCTCCCAATCTCCGCCCGGTTGCTCTAACCACTGAGCTACCATGGCAACATGCCGACACAACATTAAATTCTCCAGCTGATTCGCATTTTTCCCGGTAAACCACAAGAAGATCTCAAATTGTATTGAGATGTCATACCCCAATGGCGACTTACAAACATTATAAGTACTTAAGTCCCGGGCTTTATTGTTGCAACTATATTATTCCATTAATTGACCTAATAGTGGTTGCAACTATAAAGCACGGGACTTAAGTACTTATAATGTTTGTAAGTCGCCATTGGGGTATGACATCTCAATACAATTTGAGATCTCCTTGTGGTTTACCGGGAAAAATGCGAATCAGCTGGAGAATTTAATGTTGTGTCGGCATGTTGCCATGGTAGCTCAGTGGTTAGAGCAACCGGACGGAGATCGGGAGATCCGTGGTTCAAATCCCGGCTATGGCACTGAATTTTTCAGTCATCCGATTCTACCTTTCCAACCTTGTCCTACACACGGCTTGTGTGAAAGAACAATTAATACAGATATGGTTTCAAATTCTTCTGGTTCTAAAAACATTTTCCCAAAAGAAATATATATCCTGTGAGCTAAAGCCTCACAGGAGCATATAATGTGCTGGGCTGTTGCAGTTTCTTTCTTGCACAGTCTACAATCTAAGTTACCCTGAAACACTCCCATCATATTAAGATGCTTTTTCACAGAAGCATGTCCTGTGAGAAATGCAATAATTGTTCTCAGCTAAAGTTGCTTACATTTAAGTAAGCTTTCAGCTCTTTTCTTACATCTTTTTCTAATATACAGTTTACCGTGTTTATTTCCTGGAGTTTTAAGGCTGGTTCACAACCAACGAGAACGGTAACCAGAACGAGAACGAGAAAGTTGAAATACACGTATTCAAATGGGAGTGTTCACAACCGACGGGAAGCGTTCCCGGGCCCCGGGAACAGGAAAGAAGAGTTGCCGAACTTTTAACCTTCTCGTTCTCGGGCACGGCATATTAGATCCCTATTGTGCATATTAGACTCTTCACTCTAGAGATTATTCTAGGCAGTCATGACATGAAACATTCACTAGTGCCCTCTATAGTTGCTAGCTGGAAACATGAAACTGGAAGGGATTAGTAGTAAATGTGCTTCCTAACCTCATCCTGACACCCGCAAATCAAATCAGCATTGGTTCCTCTGGTGAAGGGGTCATTTGTAGTTTGTTTATATGCAACTCAAAACTGGCTATTACCTAAAAAAATGGAAAAAGCTACAAAAAACATCTAAAACCAGTGGAAATGAAAAAAGAACAATAAACAATTTTAATGTATGCCATTAAATAAAGGAATGAAAGATTGTCATAAGTAGAGGGATCGGAAATGTAATGGATATGCATTTAGATGTTTACTCTATCGAATTTTAATGTTGGCTTGGCTAAATTGGAAGTAGGTGAAAAAATGTCATTGGTAAATTAAAAAAAAATGAAATCCCAATGCGCAAAATCGACTTTCATTTTGTGATCAATGTGCACTCCTGTTCTCGTTACCGGGCTGTTGTGAACCAATATCTTGCATGGTGCATTGCTTCCCGTTCTCGTTTCCGTTCTAGTTACTGTTCTCGGGCGGTTGTGAACCAGCCTTTAAGCCAGATTTTATGATGTTCTACTTTGGACCAATTCTTAATAGCCTCTCTTACTACACACTGCGATGTTTCTGGCTCAATAAATTATTGTTAAGCTGCTCCTTATAAGTTTATCAGCTTTTTCATTTCCCTCTATACTACTATGACCCAGCACACATATGAGTTAAATTTGATTC
This sequence comes from Deroplatys truncata, assembly GCA_030765065.1. NCBI lineage: Eukaryota > Metazoa > Arthropoda > Insecta > Mantodea > Mantidae > Deroplatys > Deroplatys truncata. The sequence goes on from CM060979.1 coordinate 94,512,566, forward strand.
TGTTCTGCCAAGCTTGTGAGCATGTTTAGGCAGTTTAAAACCAGTCCCAACATTACCTCGTGACTACTTAGTGTAGTCTGGCTATCTGAGAAGATAAGGATCTGTTTACCAGGGTAAGCTCTTCCTATGTTTTCATGTAAGCACTGAATAATAGCAAAAATTTCTGTTTAAAAAACAGCATATTCACTCAATGGGAAAAAACTTTTTGCACTTTTGTCTTATGCCATATACTTAAGATCCTACTCCTGAACCATTGTAAAGTTTTCTCAGAGTTTTATTCGTACAACATTCAGGATAAATGATGACCCTTAAGTTCTTTATAAAGTGTTTAATTGAAATTACATAGTCTGATGGCATTTCTAAAGATGCATCTCCTATGTGCTTACTAATTCTTAGCAAACCTGAGTCTATTTCAGGAATTCTCAATTACTTTGCATGTTACAGTCTATAGAGTGCCATTCTTGTCTCCATTACAAGTAAATGCAATGGAGTCAGGTTCAAGAGTGTCTCCATTGCATGTGTCCGGTGTGTAGTCAAAAATCCATGATTCATACACTGTTACAAAACATCAGAGAAACTCACTGAAACTGCAATTAAACAAGTCTAAATGCTCTTGAGAGATGTTCATTTGAATATGATTTTGATCCTTTGTTAACAAACACAGCACCTATTAAGGAAAAGCTTTCTCATACCCAAAACTTTGCGTAAAATGCAGTGGGCCTATCGAGGTCTTTTCAAGGTCAGCCAATATGTATACTTTCAATCTGTGATCAAGGGAAAGAATCCTTTAATATCAGATATAACTCCTGGTGTATTTCCATCAGAGTTAAACCTTTCAAAACGAAGTACTTTATCACAGCCCATATTTCAGTTTTATTCATTTTGTAAAAAATGTTGACCCTAGTTTGTTTAAATGAATATCACAAATAAGTAACTTCACTTATGCATCTGAAACTTTACAGTGTGCCATCTAAATGGTGATACTTAACAACTAACATATAATTTGGCCATCTTCATGACGTCTCTGAGTCAGGTCGATAATGCCTCTCATACATAGCATTGCTAATGAAAATAATGGGATAATTTATCATAAATTTTAAACACAAAAATACAGTCACCTGGGAAAAGGTATAAAATTCCCAAAGAAAAAAGATGTAAGGTTATATTTAGTCCCTCAGTACATCAAAAAATAAATAAATAAATAAAAAAAAAAAAAAATTGGGAATTCAGTACACTCACAAAACTTTCTCCCAAGAAGAAATGTATTCAAATATTTAACCTTAATCACTTCTTAAAAGGTTAGTATTTTTATATTTTGGAGAAATCCTACCTAGTTAAATTCTAGATAGCATGGTATTATTCCATACCTTTTCTTCCAAAGTTAATGGTTTGCCAAGTTCATCCTCAGAGAACTCAACATAAGCTACAGTACCATCCCATGAGCAGGCCATAAGCTGCAGTCCAGAGCCAGACCAAGACAAATCTAAAACTGAACTTGTAAAAAGCTCATGAATCACAACAAGCGGACGTTTAAGTGCTGTGAGCCATACAGACAATGAGCGATCTCTTGAACCAATGGCACAACAACAATACTGCTGAGGCTTACTCCAAGAGCTATACTGTTTCTGCAAAATGTTTGAATTGAAGCGCTGTGAACAAGAAAGAAAAACAAAAAAAAACAAATGTGATATAATAAATAACACATTCCTTCTTACCATTCAAATATTGTTACACTGCTGGTACCATTTACTACCCTGCTGAAGGCTCTCTCTTGATTTAACAACCAATAAACAGTGCAGAGCAATGATTACTGTAAATGGCTTTGTAACATTAACTCTGAATAAATTTGTATTGTATGGTCACTGAAGAAACAATAACTGATGAAATCTGAATTATGCAGGAGAATAGAAAAAGAAAACATTATGTGAAAGTCAGTTTCTAATTCAAAATCTAAAACCGGGCTTTAAAATACAGTTAAGAGTATATTTGTGTTGGCACAAAAATGTCATAAGCACACACTTCAGCCAGTTATGCTTTGCTTGCTATTTCACTGCCATTTAAGGAGGATAACTACAAATGATGCTATATTAATTTTGTTGTTATTAAATACATGTAAAAAAGAAAAGGTCTGATTTACATAGAACTGCTTTAAATTACATCTCATTTGTTTAAATGGAAAAAAAAAACCAGATACAACTGTAATTGTAAATTGTGCTTGCAATTCCAAGGTTACCAAACCAACAAAACCACAAAGTTACACTGCATTATTTCTTCAATCATAGCAGTTACTGAAAGTAATGCTATCACTACCACTAGGTCATTACTAAAAAGTACGTTTTCAAACACAAATTATCTCAAATATAATTTTTAGGTAGAATACATCTTGTTGACGACTTATGAAGTTATGAATAATGTAAGAACTGGCATCTAGGGCAAGGGAACATTAAAACTGAAACTGAAACACTTGTAAGACATACAAGCAACCCTAAACGTTAGTATTACATCCTTATAATATAAATATCAACTAGTGAACTCTGCACTTCCTCACTTACTGGGATACCAATCCTTGGGTAAACTCTTAATCACACAGATTTTGTGGAAAAATTTCAAACAACAAAGTTTTAATGTACAAACTATTCTGTATGTGCAGTGTTTTGATTCTCGGTGGCTGTGAGCAGTGCTCCCAATTCTTTCCCCTATAAGTCTCCCAAGCTGTCCTTGAGCATCGCTTTGAAGCAGTGCAGTAGTTGAGCTTTGCCTAGATGGGACAGCTGGCTCTAGAGCAGCATATTTTTGTGTGTAAATGTTAGCATAAATTCCAGTTTGCTCATCGAGTTCATGCAAAATTTTGTTTGCAGTTCCCTAGTCAATTGTCTCCTTTTAGAAAAGAAATTCATGATAATGTGAATAAATTTGATTCTACTGGTTCAGCGCACAACAAAAACCATATAATGAAATACAGTTTTAACAAAGGAAAAACTAGACTAAGTTGGTGCAAACCTTGAACATTTGCCAACAAAATCACTCCAAAATAAGCACAAAAAATGGGGATTTCAATAGGTTATGCACACAGCAACAAAATTATTAAACCTCAAACCATACAAGTGTACTTGTGTCCATTATTTAAAAAAACAAAGTGATGCAAGCAAGAGTGCATTACTATAAGTGGTTATTTTTCATGAAGTGAATGAAGGTTTAATGGAACCATGACTGCTGTTCTTTCAGATGAGGTCTGGTTTCATCTGAACGGCAATATGAGCAATCAAAACATGCGCTAATGAAGTACTGAAAACCCACATTTGTACAGGAAACCCCTCTTTAAGATAGAAAAATTGGACTTTGGTGTGTTAATAGTGCAAGACATACTATCTGACATTTTACAAGACAACAACAAATGCAGAAAGGTACAGAATAGACATGATGATCCCATTTTTTCAGCAGCTTATAGAAGAAGAGTAATCATATGGGTGATTCCAACAGGATTCTGAAACTGCTCATACAGTAGCAGAGTCTATAAATAAAATTAAGGAAGTGCTTGAAGATAGGCCGATTAGTGCTGGTGTATGGTCCCTCGCTCACCAGTTTTAACAGTATGTGACTTTTACCTGTGGATTGTCTAAAGAATAGATTTTATGAAACAAACTCTCCCACATTGGAGGAACTAAAGGAAAATAGCACAAATTAAACCAGAAACATTGCAACGGCTGAACTTAAATGTGCTGATCTGAAGAGATTTTCCAATATAATGCCTGTTTAGTCGAAGCGGGGTGACATTTCCAGCATCTTCTATGAAGTAAGACTTTACACACAATATTAAGAATGAAGTTAAAGTATGTTCTTGGGTGGCTGCGACATGCCCTGTTGCCGAGAATCAAGACACCGCATATGTGGGATTTTTTAGGTGAAAGTTCTGTACTATATCTGCATGTCTAGGGAAGGTATTCTGCTTATCATTCTACTCCATTTCTGAAGTGAATAAGTGTGTGATGAATATTTTTCATTGAATCTCTTTGTGTATGTTCTTTGATATGTATAGTGAGTGGGTGAATGAGTAACAAACCACATACCACACATGTGACAGCTTTGCGATGGCCAACAAAATCTTTGTCTTGCCTCCAACCTTCTCGCTCAACAATTTGAGCTGTAGGACCACCTCCATTCATTGCATGTGCTGACACTAGATATTGCCCATCGGGAGACCAGCTCAACCGAAGAACATGGGTTGTTCCTCCACACTGGAAACGAGAAGGGAATTTTGAATTTCTTTAATTTGTTGATTACTACTAACATTCAATATAATGAAATGCAGCACATAAAGAAATGATACATTCTTGGAAAATCCTGACTTGAACTGCAAAAATGTACTTACTCTCTATTTTTAACCAACTTAATTATTCACATTTTCCTATATTGAGAGCATGGCTGTCCTTAAATATTTTATTTTTGCTCCCTTACTTCTCCCTTTTACTTATATGTGTCAATATAAGTAAAACACCATTATGGAAATTGGTATGTAAATACAAACTTAAAACAAATAAAATAAACAGTAATTATCTAATTGCTCCTAACAGTAATCTTTGACAAAATAAAGATTTTATTTAGCCAAAACCGTTGGTATAGAAATATCTCAAATAGCAAAAATCACCTTTTCCACACTGACTCTTCTTGTAATAATTACAAGATGATCTTTCAAAATGTGTACTGAAATCTTCTTATATGCCACATAATATTGCTTTAAAATAAAAAATGAACATTTCATACCCACTGCAATAGCTGGAGTACACTTACAAGCACCTTCTATAAGTCAATGTTCAGTGGACCAGATATGTTTTCAATGTTCTTGAATCTTGAATGACTTAAAAACAAATATTTTGCATTTTACTGAATTTTTAACCTCTGCAACTCTTAAGGCAATGCATCTATGAAAACAAAAAAAAAAATCCAGTTTTCTTGTGATTGCCTTGAATTTTTTACCAAATACTCAGAATATAAAACTTATTGTGCACACAAAATTTTAATAAGCAATATCAAACTGTTATTAAGATATTTTTTTATTCATTATTAATCACCTTTTAATATGGTAATATATGCTCCTTGGACCTTATGGTTTATCATATTCCTCCCAAATTTTTAATCTGAGCTTAGTATACAAATAAAAAGAAATTTTAGTATAGGCATTTCTTAATTTTAATTAGTTTAAGAGAAATTCATTTTTTGTTCACATGTTATTACTTTCTCTACTACGTACATTATACTCGGTGCCAATCAAGAAGGTGATTGACAGTTACTAACCACGTGGTGGAAAGCTTTAAATGAATGGAAGGGGATGAATACGTCACAGCGGTCGTCATAGCAACCATTAAAAGGACCAATTAGAACTAAGACGTTTCTATAGCAATGATAGACGCAAATGCGTTGTTGCGATATCGTAACACGTGATTGGCATGATGTGCCGGGCGAGCGACCGTTGCAGTAACATGAACTGAAGTCTTATCTTCTGCTGTCACTGCAGTTATAAACAATTCCTCCTTTTAGCCCCAGCTTGCTTGTGTGTTTGTATCAGTTTAGAGGATGCTTACGTACTGAAAAGTTCTTTTGCGTCGTCCTATTTGTATGGCATTTGCCTTGTGTTACATGTATTTGAGTTCGTGTTTTGAGGCCACCTGAATCCAAATAAGGCACTTTTGGAGGAGAGAGTGTGTGTGAGAGAGAGAGAGAGAGTGTGTGTGTGTGTGTGTGTGTGTGCGTGTGTACAGCATAATTCAAAAATGAAAAATCAGATAACTACTACACTTGGCATTTGAGTGTAGTACCTTCTAAGGATGCGACAAGAAGATTTTCAAGAAAATGGTTCTAATGATTTTGGTTAAAATACTGTATATTAAAGATATTTATGTGACAAATAAAATGTATAGCTTGAATTTTCTGGGAATAGTCTAAGGAGTCCTCTCCATTCGGAAGGAATTTTGTACAATCTTGTATAACTTGTAAATGTTAAGCGATAGACGAAAATGTACCACACAAAAATTGTAGATCTCTTTAAAACTCACAATGGTATTAGTGTTTGCTTTAGAGGAGCTGCCCACTGCATCCTCCACCACTGTATTTTTAAAATGGTATATTTTAAAAATGCAAACTGAAAGAAATGAGAATAAAGAAACATCTAAGGAAAAGGTAGAAAGAAATAGCCAGAAAGGAACAAAGTAGACCAAATAGTACAAAGGTAAAAAATAAAAACAAGTTTTAAAGTTTCAATGATTATGATAGTATATCTTATATATTACTTATTAATCAAAAGGCATTTTACCCAAACTCTGGACTCTAATCGTAAGGAATACTGAGAGCAACATCTAACCTCTTCAAATGGTTCACTTATGACAGCATCTTGTTGCCAATCAGCTGTCCGCCATATCCGTAGTGTTTTATCATCCGACTGTGATGCAACATACTTTCCCACAGGATCCCATGCCACACCTTTGACTAATCCTGAGTGTCCCTTCAGCACCGCAACCATTTCTGCAGATAAAATGTGCTTTGTTTTCTTACACAAAAATGACAGAGCTCTACCATACAGCATTCACTTCCACATTAACATCACAAAGTATAGTCTGCCGTTATCATATAGCAACAAGAAGATGACTGAAACTAATCAACTTCAGTGTAGTATACATAAGAAAGCTCATCACTTGGATGAGATAACATTTAAAAAATGCTTAAACATTCTGATTCACTGTCAATACATGATGATGAAAATGATAACAATGACAGTGGTAATGAGTCAACTTCCTTACCAATACTGAAATGGATCAATCATTGATAATTAATTGTTCTTCCACACATGTCATGCATATGCTTAAGCTAGAAAGGTAGAACCAGACTGAAAAATTCTATGCTATAGCTGGGATTTGAACCATGGATCTGCTTGTGTGGAAGAACAGTTAATTATCATTGATTGACCTAATAGCGGTTAACTATGATGCCCTGGACTTAAAGTACTTAGGATATTGTAAAGTATCCTTGGGGTATGTTATCTCAAAAATGAATTTGAGATTGCCTTGTGGTTTACCGGGAAAATAGAGTCAGTTGGGGAATTTAATGTCATGCCAGCATGCAAATATTTATATGTTAATTGGAATCTTAAAATGTGTTCATATTTATTGTTATGGTTGTAATGTTTATTTTAATTTCATGTCATTGATATTTTTGATGGAATATGTATGTTATGGAATTAATTTCATAGTAACATAACCTAAAATTGTATTGGGGAGAATTAAATTAATTACTGTAAATTTGGAACATGAAAGGAAAAGAATATAGTAAAGGCAAACATAGTTATATAAGGCCATGGAAGTGACCATTGTTGACCCTAAGAGAGCAAATATGTAAGTGGAAGGGAGGTTACTATGGGAACCTATGGAAAATTTACGCAAACAGAGGAATTACTGCCTAGAGGGTGGTAAGTAATAAAAAAAAGACAGTAAGTTTGTAAAGTGAAGCCAAGCTTTGTTAGCAGTTGTCTATGTGAGAGTGTAGGAGAGAGATGCCAAGCCATAGTAGGTGGTTGGTGCCGCCATTAATGGCTGATGTAAAAGTTTTGTTTTATTTGAGAATATTATGTGCTGTGTATACGTATAATTGATTGGAAGTGTGAGGGAATGAGTTTGTAATCCAGCAAATAAATAAATTCAACAAGTTTCTACTGAAAAAACTGGAATTTATTATTTCAACTATATCTTAGCAGTAGCAGACTCCCAGAGATCTACCTGTTAACACGACTCTGAGATACAAGAAAGTGTCTCTACAACGCTCACCGCAAAAACATCATACAACAACAACAATAATAATAATAATAATAATAATAATAATAATAAATAAAAAAAAAAGCCCCAGTATGATTCAGAACAAAGGGTGCAATGAATGTTCGGGGATATCATCATAGCAGTTGAGTGATAAGAGTTTCACCATGAAGAACCAAAGATCATAAGCTCAACTCTCAGCCATGACAGTGAATCTTTTAAATCTTTTTGAAATATAATGCATATCATGATTGCTTTTATAAAACCTTCTATTTGGAGCAGTCTGTCATTTTAGATTGTACTTACAAAGTTTTACAGTTATACAAAAAGCATCTATGGGACTTAATTCTCAGACCACTGCACATAAAATTATGATGTATCAGTACTGATTTTTTCTTCTTCCTGAAAAAATATTTAAGATTTCACCACACATGTGGTTTTATAAAAGTAACAACACTAAAATACAACTTATGATTTTTTGTACTGCTTTTTCTTCCTCTGAAAGATTACTACAATTTCACCATTTTGAAGGTTGTGGCGTTATTATGTTTATTTATTGAGCCCCACGTTTGGGAGCCAATTATGCGGCGGTATTCTTGTATTTGTGTATACTTGTGTTTTGCCCCACGTTGTGAAGCCAATTCGTGACGGTCTTATGTGTTAAGTTTGAAAGAATGCTACTGTTTATTTGCCGCACGTATAAAAGACAATTTGTCGCGGTCACTTTGTGTTAGCTTTTACTGAGTGCCTGTTATTTTATTTAATTTTGGGTTCACTGTCCTCCGGCTAGCTATGATCTTTTTGGTCGAGCACTTATCTTATACAGGTGTGTAAACGGAAAGGAGTCCTTTATCCAGAGATAACACTGATGAAAGAATTTGTTTTACACTTTTTATTGTCTTAACACATTATTAACATTCACCTATTAATCGTGACACTCGCCAAACTGAAACTGTTATAATAACTTATTTACTGCTCATTCTTAATTCGCGTACTTCAACTTTTTGTGTAATTAACTTTACGACACTTGAGATTTTTTTATAACTTTGCTACGCGTAACCTGCGAATCGATAAACTATGCAATGTATTCACCATGACTTTTTCTGTTTAACTCAGCGACGTGTAACACACAAATGTTTCCGATGGACTGAGACCGACGTGTAATGTACAATTGTTTCCGATGGACTGGACGAATTTGACTCTGACCTATACCCCCGCCGCTATAACGTTGCACTCGACAGTTCGTGTGGGTTCGCGTAAGGTTGGCTACATCGTGGTTGCGACGTTGCCAGAGTGGCTAGCAAACAACAGCTGATTGTTCTCATTTCTATCGTGTCTAAGCCGCATACAAAAAGTGTACGTAAGTAGCGAACGTCACTGAATAATAACTATTTCGTATTATTATTGTTAATTGAAAATAAGCGATATAAGCAGCTTTGGTATGGTCGGATACTCCTTTCTATGATAATAGGCATAAATGTGTCTACGTATGGCGTCTAATTGGAAAGCATCAATATTTGTGACTGGACGAGGCTTCTATTTTTTCTTCCCTGGAGTTGATAGAAATACCTGTTGTGTTCCAGATGGTTCAGGAATTTTGTCCTCTTTCTCTTGTAGTTTCACTCCTTTGTGAACAACAGTTCTCGTGCTTAAACTAAGAGCTGCTGCAGTTCGTTGTACGGCTTTATCAGCAGGAATAGAGGGATTTCCGTGAAGCTTCACGTACTCCTTTTCCTGTTCAAAGAACTCCCGGGTTCTCCTTAATAGTTCCAATGCCTGACTATTAAGTGGCACACCTCGGCGCAAAGGATTTTCACTTCGTGAATCATCACTCGGCGATCGGCGTCGTTTTTCCGACATTGTTGCACTTAAGTTTTGTTTAAATAAATAATATGAATGGAAATATATATAAAATAGATAAATATAAATAAATAAATGTATAAACGAACAATAACAAAACTATCAAACAATAACCACAAATCTAAATAACAAATAACAATGAACAATATGTAGCTTGCAAAGAACAACTCGACGCTCTGCTAGAGATTCACAAACTGAAGCACGTGGTTGGGAATCGTTACATCCGGCAACAGAGCCGATTCTAGATCCGGTTCCGCTTTGTCATCGACCATCCGGAATGCTGCCTTGTGATTGGCTTAGGAAGTGAAACGGTTGAAGCTTTTCATCTGTTTTTTCGCGAGTGTACCAACTTAAACGCTAGCTGTCAAGTGCAACGTTATAGCGGCGGGGGTATAGCCCTTTTTATACTCCTACACCCCGATATGCCTAAAGATTATAACCGAGCTGCTATTGGTTAATAAAACGCGCCAACATTAGCGTCTATTTTTATATCCAATGAAAATTATGAACACATATGCTCTAGGGAAAAATGTTCCATCAAATTCTAAAAAAAACGTGCCAATATTACGTCATTTGCTCGTCTCTAATAATAATAAACAGCTCACCCCCTCGCTACATTATTGCATGCTATTATTGTCAGTTTCAGTAAGGCCGTATAAACCCACTTCTCGACAATGCTTACAATCATCAAACATCTCAAATCAATGTCACACAATAATGCATATTCACACTATAATCACTCTTGACATTTACATAATTTGTGATACAAATTACTGCATCATATGCCCCACTAGAAACATAATTATAAATATTTACAACTTGTTTGGAAATTTTATAATTGGTTTTTTAGTTTCCTGAATCTTGGAACACACGCTATTTATCACTTTCACTTAACACTTCACACCATTTAACACACGACATATGTTTTGCCTTTATCTCGCCACTATTTACTGGCTCTGGTTTAATGTGTTTAGACATTAATCTGACATTACAATTTTTTTTATAGCAAATACTGTATCTTGAATTATTTAATTACTGTTACAAAATTGTTTACTTTCTTAGATTGTTGACAAAAATTTATACATTTAAGATTTTTGTAATTATTACACATATTTACCAAAATCTTCACCCTCTACACAAATATATTTACATCTCTTAAATCTAGACACTGTTTCACATTATCTGTTTGCTACAGAAGTATTTGTTTTAATTATCTTTACCCCATTTTTGTTGTTTTGTACTTTATATTTAAAATACTATTTGAATTATACCTACGTACTTTTACTTTAATATAACATTAAGTTTTAATTGTTACATGCTTCATTTCAAATGCTGTTACAGTTACCAAGAAAATGTTTTTTTTTTTTTAACATTTAGTTATGTCCAGAATTTATTTCTCCTTTCTCATGACGTACATACTTAGTTAACCCTCTTACATTCCAATACATTGCTCTACAGTTCATCTTTAACTATCCTGGATTTACTTTACATCTCATTGCTATTCCCCCTCCTGGATCAAATTGTCTGTGGCTAAACATTACTCGTAGCCGTATCCTAACCTTCCAAAATTTGTTCATGAATAACCTCTTGTATTCATATGAAATTTTGTCCCATGATAACATTTGAAAACAATCTAAAGTTTCCTGAACTACACATCTTTTGACAACTGTCATTTTCAATTCTTCTGGTATCTTTTTAAACTGAGAGTACTCTAACAAGTCTGTAATAAATTGTACTGGATTGGAGTTTTCATTTTGAACAACTTGGTACTTGTTAATTTCAGAAGTTAGTTTTTGATTATTTATAGACAAAATTTTAACTTCTTCGGACAATTTATTTCTTTGTGTTTCTGATTGTTTCTGAATTTCAGATATCTCCCCTCTGAAATTAACTTGCACCTGAATTAAATCTACATTTGTAACCTCTTTCATCTCTCTTAGCTCACTTGAAATGATACTCATTCTACTACCTGACTCTGTACATTCTACATCAAGATATTCACTTTTAATATTAACCTCACTTTCTTCGTTAGATATTTCCCTGCTCATGTCTAACATTTTCTTTGAAACTTCTCCTATCTCACTTGCTATTACTTCCTGATTTTCATTTCTCACTCTTGGCATATTACTATCTAGCTTCATAACTTTCTTTTCAATTTCTCCCCTGCTTTGATCTAATGTTTGCTCTAATTTCTCATAACTCTGAGTTAGTTTTTCTAACTTCTTATTAGTCTTACCAATATCTTCCCTTAATTTCTCATAATTCTTTTCAATACTCTGAGTAAATTTTTGTTCTAAGCTCCTACCAAAATTTCTCAGCATTTCCATCATCATACTAGCATCAAGATTAACATTTCCTGCTGTTCTATTCTCACTTTCTGCACTAACATTTCCTCCCTCAAATCCTACATTGTTTGAGCTATTTTCTGTAACCTGTATTGAATTACAGCTAACTGTTACACTATCTCCCTCCATCATTGTTTCTTCAGTATTATTAGTAGACATTGTTTTCTTAATCCGACCACTCCTCAAGTGCATTTAAAACTTTTTTACCCCCTTTTTTTTTTTAGAATAAAAAAAAAATCACACTTTTCTAACCTTTCTGATGCTATCTGCTGATGTTGCTTTGATGTCCAGCTTCCTGCCCCTCTCTCCTAGATTATATGTCGTTTCTGCGTCGTATTATGATGAATCTGCGTCGTCTCGATGTTTTTGTGTCCACTCATCCGCGTCGTCTGTCGTTCCTGTAGTTGTTTCTGGAATCTGCGTCTTGTAGTTCAGTTCACTGCTCCATTCGCTTCACGTCCTGGTTCCTTTGCCCCTTCCTGGTTATTTCACTCCTTCCTGGTTAATTCGCCCCACGTTCTGGGTGCCATTTTGAAGTGGTTTTTATTATTCATTTTGTTAGCCCCACGTTTGGGAGCCAAATTGTGACGGTATTAGTTTTATTTATTTATTGAGCCCACATTTGAGAGCCAATTTGTGACGGTATTATGTGTTAAGTTTGAAAGAATGCTACTGTTTATTTGCCGCACGTATAAAAGACAATTTGTCGCGGTCACAAATTACTGCATCAAGGTTTCATAAAAATTACAACATTAAAATACATCTCAAAAATGATTTGTTTTATACAGCGCTCGTTTTATGGCCAAGCCTGGATCATGTGTATACATGCTCTGTCCACTACACCAGAGGGTTTTCCATTCTACATTACACATTCATGAGTAATAGTAACATGCACTACAATGGGTACTGACCTGTTATAAGTGGTGTATATCTGTATTGAGGCATTTCTGGCATTCACTGTCACAAGTTGTAATTCATGAACAAGTCACTCTGTGGAGTTTCAATTTTAAAACTTTAGCAGCTGTATGAACAGAGGCTTTGGAAACACCCACTTGCTATGCAGCATTCTTTAGAGAGTTCTTTGGAGTACTCGAATGATGCACCAATTTTGTCAGTTTTTTCCTCTGTTATATGTCTTTTTCACTTCTTAGGTTTAGCATTTATCCATCCCATTGTCCTAACTTATTAACTAGATATCTGACAGTATCTATATTTGAAAGTGGAATACCACGAAATGTCTCCTGAAATTATCTACTCAGGCAGTATTTTTAACATTTAAATGATTTCAGTCTAATTATATAATATATAAATTCAATAACAGCCCGCCTTAAAGCAATATGTGTAATAATGTTATGTGAATGTATTACGTAATGTAATAATGAGAATAATAGGTTAAAAGTTGCTAACAATGAGCTAACCTTGAGGCAATAATGAATTAGAAAGTTTAAATGCCACTGGTAATTCTTGGAGCAAAATTTACAAATTCAGAAGTCAGTTGCTTGTAGACAGCGTTTCTAATCGGACGCTAGATGCGTCCTCGAGAAATCTAATATGTATTTTGTGTGAGACAAAAATAGTGTATGTGTTAAAAAGTGCAAGTATTTAATAAAAAACAAATCTCACAGCTCTCTCTCTATATCAGTGAAGTGTTATTTTAATCGTTTAAAGAATTAATAAAAGGAGTGAAATAAAATTATAATCTGTGTAAGCCTACATTCTTCAGTCGCACCGCTCCCTGCTAAGACATTCATGTCTCTAAAAAATATAAATACTGACGCAGCCGAGGCAAACATAAATATATAATATTTAAAGAAACAGTCCAAATTACAAAGTTATAATTTTTAAACATTTTTTGGGACAAAGGCCACCGGAAAGTACATTAGGGGCGAAGGCTACCGGAAACTTTTTACCATAGGTGCGTTGCAACTACTTCAAGTTCGGCTCCCCAACAGTCGAAATATAATACATCTTCTTCAAACTGGTTTACCATACGTGAAGCATCACAACCCGCTTCTCACTACACACCTGTCTATATTATTTGGTTTTTACGTATGTAACATACATAAAAATTCTTTGTTCAAGCATGAATTTTTCGGTAGGCATTTCATTGGACTAATAACAACACAAGAACAGAAACATTAATAAGAATACACTAAAGTAATTCCCACACAGCACAGATGTTTGAATAAGCTTTCACTTTTGAGATGCATAATGAACAAACTCTAGGAGTGCAAGTGTTTCATGCACACATGAGATTGTGGTCGGACCACAAAACAACTGCTTGGTATATCTCATACACATAATCATGGTTGGGACACAAAACAACCACTGGGTATATTTCATGCATGCAATCCTGCCCCGGGACACAAAACAACCACTTGGTATATTTCATACACGCAATCGCGGCCAGGACATAAAAGACTGCTCGGTATATCTCATACATGTGATCATGGCCAGGACAAAAAACAACCACTCAATACATCTCATACATGCAATCATGGCCAGGGCACAAAACAACCGCTTGATACATCTCATACATGCAATCGTGGTCAGGAGGTAAAACACTGCTCGGTATATCTTATACATGCAATGATGGCCAGGACACAAAACAACCGCTTGATATATCTCATACATGCAATCGTGGTCAGGAGGTAAAACACTGCTCGGTATATCTTATACATACAATCATGGCCGGGACAAAAAAGACTGCTCGGTATATCTTTAACACATTATAAATTAGACATGCAGACATGTGATTAGATAATACGGACATTCTTCGAACATAAAATTCCTATTATGCAACTCATCCTCACCTGGCATTTTGAGAGCATTCCATACAATGACTGTATTATCAACAGAACAACTAGCTAACCATGCATCATGAGGTGACCATGCCATATCCAGAACGTCTCCATTGTGACCTCTCAGTGTAGTAGCACAACGCCAGGTTTCTGCATTCACCTTACCACTACCAAAAACGGTACTGCCACCTGGAATAATTAACACTATATCATATCCCAGTAACGAACATCAACATCAAGCAACTTATGAAAAATTAGGCTGCATGCTTACCAGCATACTTGCTGATCTTCCAGATCATGATTAACTTGTCGTCACCTCCTGAAGCAAGAAACTTTCCAGAAAAGCTCCATCGGACACAGTTCACACAAGCTGAAATCACCCACCAAATTAGTGCATAACACAAGCACATACAAACAAAGGCAGAGAAGCGTAACTTTTTATGCAATGCTAGTGAATAGGCATATACAGGGAGAGCCAAAATACTACAAACTGGCTGTGCGGTGTTTTTCCTGTCCACATTCTTGGCTCTCGCTGCCGTCTGCCGCTATCATAGAAAGGCGCAGATGAAACCATACAACATTTTTAAAACTACTTTTAAAGGCTTCATTTACCAACTTTATGAAAGGAGGTGCCGAAACTGGCCACCGTTGTTGTCCATACATTTTTGGCACCTCTTTAGGAAACTATCCATCAATTGCCAAAGGGGCCAATATTTTTCGAGTCGACAGTTGACGCCTGTACATATGTGAATACAATTTTGCCCCCTTTGATTTTAGAGAATTAACAGCCCAGGAGCATGATCTGCCTTTTTTCAACAAGACTCTACAACAGTTTATATGGCCAATATTTCGATGAGAACAATTGAAAGTGTGTTTGAGGACAGAATTATGAGTAGAGATTTGTGGCCCCCTTGGTCCCCCGACCTAACCCCCTGCGATTTCTATCTCTGGGGTAACTTAAAACAAAGTGTACAAGACAAACCCACACATCCTCTAAGAATTAAAACAAAATATCTGCCATGAAATTGCCAGCATTTCTCAACGTGAACTACAGCAAGTGATGGATAGCTTCCTAAAGAGGTGCCAAAAATGTATGGACGACGGTGGCCGTTTCAGCATCTCCTTTCATAAAATTTGTAAGTAAAGCCTTTAAAAGTAGTTTTAAAATGTGGTATGGTTTCATAGCAGCAGACAGCAACGAGCGCCGAGAACGCAGACAGGAAAAACACTGCGTAGCCAGTTCGTAGGTTTTTGGTTTTCTCTGTACATCATAGGGGAATTATTTTCATTTTCCCATTCATTTTATCAAAATATTTCATTCAGTTTGTTTTAAAGTAAAGTAATATATGTAACTGAGAAATAGTATAATTTTGTACATCCTTTACTTGCATTCTTGGAAAAAAGTCACATTCCTATCTAATGGTTGGTCTAGAAAAGGTTGATTTTGAGTGGAGGGATGGCTATTGTCAGGGTAGCAGGTATCATTGCAGTTATGAATTCATGTCCCAAACTAGGGTAGATAGGCCAGTTTTCCCTTTTTTGCCTTAATGGGTGCATACAGTCAGGTTACTATTGTCCTTATTCTTATGCCATGTCAGGCTGTGAAGTCCTCTATGATCGCTCTGAATTTTGTATAATCTGAGAACACAAAAGAGCTCATGCTACAGTTTGTAAGACCTGCTTTAAAAAAATGTTCTTAAGTTTCTTCAAACAAGAACATGAAACAAATGTATATTTTTAATTAATTTCTAAATTGTTCATTATTCTTATATCTACGTTTTCTGCTTGTATAACAGTTATACCCATGTATATATATAATAACTTTCTGAGCACTAATTTTAATAAACTAAATAAATCTCAGTTTAAGGTAATTTTTTGTAATTATTATGTCATTTTTTGAACACTTTTAGGCCATAAAAATCTGGGCCTATATTATTATTATTATTATTATTGTTGTTGTTGCTTTTTAAAAACAATCCTTAAAATATAAGTCCAAACAAAGGAACCTTAATCTTGCATTGATTTCACCAAATTTAGAATGTGTGAATTTTCTTCAAGGTTGTAATGGACAATGTAATTTTATTTTTAATGTTTTCCATATTAAATCATTAAATATTTCTGTAATTTGGGTTTTGTGCCTTAAAAGCTAGTCATAATTTAATTTCCTATAGCTGAACCAAAGAGAATAGAGTAAATGGAGAAATATATGTACCCTTATTTATGCCATGCCTTTTACCATGAAAACTTCTAACATCTTAAAAACAGATAAGGTCCCATTGTAAGTCAAGTGTTACATTGTTAAGTTGGCAGCATTTGACTGCTACATTCTATACCAAGTAATTCAATTATTTCTTCCTCTACATTCTCAGGTATGTAAATTATACTAAATTGTAATGTCTATTTTGTGAAAAGCATATAGTTAACCCAAATGTAAACTTTCCATGTTCCTTGGGATGATCCCGGT
This sequence comes from Deroplatys truncata, assembly GCA_030765065.1. NCBI lineage: Eukaryota > Metazoa > Arthropoda > Insecta > Mantodea > Mantidae > Deroplatys > Deroplatys truncata. The sequence continues at coordinate 94,529,832 of CM060979.1, forward strand.
ACCAAGTAGTTGTCCTTTGTTCACGTTTTTCCTATCTCTAAGTTATACTTCTAGTCATACCCACAAGGATGAGTGAAATTAAGCTTAAACTATCTATAAACATAGTGAGAATCATTACAATATTATTAACCAATAAATGTATAACAGTAATCCTCACCTCCTACAAATAAAGTACATATAACTAAGAGAGCTACAATGGATAAAATTACACTTACCTAAGTGGTTATCCATTTGACAGAGCATCTTTGGTATATTTGCATTTTCTTCAATTTTATCACTAACAACAGGAGCCATATTCCATATAGTAATTCTTCCTGAATCCTCACCTGTAAATAACACATAAATATTAAAAAGCAACACAAGTTTATTGAGTGCTACTTGTCTTGGTGTGTTTTGTAAGGTTATTAAAGTAATATGAAACTGCAAACTCAACCTACTATCAAAAGGCATACTGTTCGGCAAATGAATATTACAATCAGATTGTGTGGCTGGTGCACATGCAATTAGCCTTTCCACTATGTCACACAGATAAATAAATAATAATTCTTATTATTGAACATGTATACAATAATATAAGCACATGCAATGACTGTTACATACATTTTACAAATTATTACATACACATATTGCTTAAAGGTGGGCTGTTATTGAATTTATATATTATATAATTTGACTGAAATTATTTAAGTGTTAAAAACACTGCCTCACAGTTCGGTTTGATGTGGAATGACTCATGTGTACTAGAATGGCAGCTGCATATATATTGTGATACAAACTCCCAAGTACCAGAATATTGCTCTTTCTTGAAGACATACTGTCAGCGATCAGTTCCAGGCAACATGAAAGAACTACCTTGGTGTATGCTATCAAGAAACAATGGAAAGAATAAAGAGCGCAATAGAAGATTTCTCATATGGATCACTGTGGATGAGACTACAGATAAAATAGGTAATTATACAACAAATCCCACTGTGGAAAATTAGACACTAAGCTCCCATCAAATCATATCTGGTTACTCCCAAACCCGTGGAGCATACAAATCACTCGATCCATTAACAATGGTTTGAAGACACTGTGGCCCAATGGTGTCCAAGATGAAAAAGTTGTTTTCTGAAGCTGAGGATTTATATTGAAAACTGCAAGTGTTCTATCCAAACTAGTACGCATAACATGCTTTGCACATTCTCTGCAGTGTAGCCGAAGAAATAAGAACCAACTCTGCAGTTAATAAACTTATTTCAACGCTTAAACTTGCTTTTGTTATAGCTCCTCAGAGTTCAGTGCTTAATAGAGCAACTACCTAACTTTGCTCTGCCTTGGGAGCCAGTACTTGGATACAAGCCGTGAGCACTGAAAATTTTGTATTTGTCAAGTCTGTAATGGAAATTTTCTCCCCATAGTCAACTCCCATTACATGAAACTCAAGCTGCTTTTCAGAACCTAACTTTGAACTGAACTGAGTTTTTTATTTATGGACACTCTTTAACTACTAATGATCCTTATCCTCCCATTATATATTGGGTGTGAAAGACGTGAAATTATGCTCCGAGGCCTCTTTGTCAGGCTTGAGGTTCTTTTATGTGCCGTAAATCTACAACATAGGTTCACAGGCTTTACTTCCCTTCCGAAGAAAGCCATGGTAAGGATTTTTATGCACCAAAATATTCAATGCCCTTCACCGGGTTTGAACCTGTGACCTCGGGAACCAGAGGCTAGCATGACCTAACATTGAGAGCTCTATTGCATACATTACAAACAATTTTGGTTGCCTTCCAGAGAAGATTACAAGATTGGAATCTTTCCCTGCAGGAATCTATAGAAGATGTGAAAGAAAAAAATCTCTTCTGTAAAAGATGACGGAGTCAATGTTTCTAGAAAGTTCCAGAAAGTAATTGATAGAAATTCGGCTACCCCCACTTTCCTCATCATATGCAAGATCATGAATGGTGAAGAGTTACAGTTTCTGGAGGGCATATCTCCAGGAAAAATGATCTTATTCAAGTACAGTCCTGTGAGGTCTTCTGATGTCAAAAAAATAATTTCTTCACACAGAAGATTTTATTTGACAGAAGAATGTCATTTCCATCAGAAAATGTCTTAACTGTGCACTGTGCCATGTTACATATTCATTCTTAATTTCTTCAATTGTTCTTTATGAAGACACTGTCTTTTGTGTTGTATTTTAATTCATAAAAGTTCATACGTTTTATGAACATCATTTGAAATATTCACAAAATATGAAAACTGTAAACGTTACATTTTGTGAACATGATTGATTAACAAATTAATAATAATTTAAAACAATGATTGTGGAGTAATAAAAGCAATAAATATGGTGGTACAAAGAATGGGCAGTGAATGAAATAAATTATTTTTTCAATTATACTCCAGACATTTAAATTACACAAAACTAAATTATTTGTATACATTTATAATTAGATATTTGTTTTTATTACATATTTTATTACATATTTTACTGTATTTTATTACTCATCTATCTATATATTTCTCAATTTAATATTACATCAGAATCTGGGCTTTAGTTATAAGCTGCAAATTAAACTTTTATGAAATGATTATAACATAAATAAAAAATTAAGATCCTTAATTCTGTTAAGAACAGAACACTTAAATACAATGCTTACAGAATATAGAAACAAAATAGTACTCATAACATGACTTATCGTCACTAGAAAATATGACGAATGGAATTTTCAAATGTTCTAAGATTTCATAAATTTTTCCATACAAATGCATTTTTATTTCAATTGTTGATTATAAAATAACAACAACTATTTATGCATGTCATTACAGCATTGCACACTGCTGTTTTATTTTTGAGGGGGGCAGGGGGCTGTATGCTGTAGGCATTTCTCAAAGTTAGCTTTTGTTACAAACCCTAATTCCACTCAGAAATTAAAGGAAAACAATTATTAGTTCTCTTCTGAGGAATGGAAGTGTTTCCAGGATGTGAAAGTCAATTTTTTGTGATCCTATTCTACTTTTACTGCAACTAATTATTTGGTGACTTGGTAAGTTTTATAACTTTTTCTTTTTGCTTAATAAAATATAGATATATATGAAACAAACCCCCACAATGTTAAGCAACTTCACTGCATCTTACTGTAAAAGATCTTTTCAATCAACCATCTCATAATTAAATTTCTGCATTCCATTTGCTTCATTGTTAGTATAATCTAGAACATTAATGTGTCAGGCACAAGCAGAACTATGCTAGATGCTATTTAAAAACATTCATACTTTGGGACACTACAGCACACATAAAGACAATTCAATTCTCAAGATCAGTGTTTGTAAATATATGTGCCAGTTCCAAGTCACGGTAATACTGGAACTATTGGGACCCTGTGCTACTCATACCCAACCATTTTCTGATTCTCCTCCATACAAGATGGTTACCCCACCATTGAAGTAAGTGGGCTGGAGTGGGGTAAGCCACGTGGTCAGAGTGATGGAGGAGAGAGCCTTAACCACAGTGGAGGAGAAAACATTGGAATCAAAATTCGCAACTGTATTCCTTTCACATGCAAACTGTCCTTTCCTTACCTCATCACCTTAAAAAAAATGTATTCTTTCCATATGCCAACTATCCTTTCCTTTTCTGATTACTTGAAAGTAAACAAATTACAGTGTATTCCTTTCACTTGCAAACCATTCTTCCCTTGTTCCATTACTTTACAATAGATAAATTACAATTATGGGTATCACTTGAGGGGTGGGCAGTGAAGTCAATTCCCCCCTATGTTACGAGAATTAATTAGACTATTAGTTATTACTGCTCTACAAAAAGGAAAATTTCAACACTGTAATTTTAATACAAATATGTCACATCTGAGAAGTAAAAGATGATTTTCTTTTAGGTTAAATTTGCCATGAAAATTCAAAAAACTGCTACCCTACGCAGAAACTGAAATGAGCTCCTGATTACAGTGCATTCCTTTCACATGCAAACTTTCCTTTCCTTGCCCCATTCCTTTAAAATAAAATAAACCATATTCCTTTCACATGCAATCCATCCTTCTGTCCCTTTATTACTTTCTCTACTACATATAGTAAGTAGGGGAAGTACTGCATTCCACCCAAAAATTCGATACCGAAATTTCATAGAAATACATGTTTTGAGGTGCACTGAATGCATATAAAGCATTTTTTGAAACATGTCCGTGTGTGTGTCTGTGAACAGTATAACCCAGAAACGAACAGTCGGATAAACACCAAACTTTATATTTAGGTTCAGTATCTTCCAGAGATGTGACACAAAGGTTTTCAAGAAAATCCTGCCACCCCAGATTACCCTTTACATGGAACATTTTTCGAAAATTTTTATTTTCTCAAAAATGGTCCTGACGATTTTGATTAAAATAACATATATTTAAGATACTTTCATGACAAATAAAATGTATATCTTGAACTTTCTGGGAATGTCTCCAAAAGTATTCTTCATTGTGAACGACTTTTGCATAACTGGTAAACCATAAGAGATAGACAAAATTTTACTACACAAAAAATATAGATTGCATTAAAATACACAATTTATGTCATATACAGTTTTTTTGAGTGAAGCGTTTTCGAGATATTGCTTGTTATTCCCTTAAACTTTCCAATACTTATACTTTTTCTCAAATGGGAATTCGTTTTTCATTTTTTTTTTGTCCTGGTAATGCAAAGAGAATGGAATTCTCCACATAACAAACAGCTGTTAAAATATTTGACTATCGCTTAAAGCCTACCAATTCCCCTTGCATCTATAAGAAAATTAGCAATAAGATTAACATCTCAATTAACATGAAGCATATGGAGAATAAGCATTTGTAAGCATAGTTTGTACAAGAGTAGAGAGAGTCATGTGAGTGTAACACATCAAACATTTTTTTTTTTTGCCTACAATAACAATGTAGCATCACATATTGCATGCATGCTTCATGAGTATTTCTCTTGTTTCCATATTCTAAATTACGTTCATCTCTCAGCCAGCAGAGCTGCTGTTTGCGAGGGAAGGCAAATATGGTATGCCCTTATTCCATTGTTGAATTGCAGTGTGCATGAGATAAATTTAGGAGGTAATTTTGTTTGGTAGTATTTTGATAATCTCTAAATCCTCCCCTCCCACTCCACAACAATGAAACATTTTTTTAAAGTAAAGGGGCAAGTAAAGGATAGTTTGCATGTGAAAGGAAAGTTTACACGTGAAATAAATACATTGTAATTTATTTCAAAATAACATAAAAAAGGAAGATGCTTTGCATATGAAAGGAATACACCGCAATTTATTTATTTTAAAATAATTGGGCATGGAAAGATTTCCAACAGAGAGGTCGAGAAATGAAATACCAGTGAGAGCAATCACATGCTTGCAGAGTTAGGTAACCTGGGTGCAGTCACGTGGTTGGAGACTAAACAGTGGTGTGGGCACCTTCTTTGGAGGGGAATCAGTAAATGGCTGGATATGCAGGTAAGTGCAAGTCCTGAGATTCAGACTTAAATTTTGAGACAAAAATACCAATTTTGCCCAGAAATATATGAAAGTAAAGAATTATTTTTGTGCATAAATTTCTCCACTAGGCTTGTGTTTACTATCTGAAATGTTATGAACAAATATTTGGCAGGTTTTAGCCTTAAATTAGGCAGGAGACATGCAGGGGCAATAGTAAGTCACAGTTTAACCCACTGGTCCTGTACTTTCTAGGTTTGGCAAACCTGCTCTTAGTGTATCTTCGTTGAAAATGCCTAGAAAAGCAAAAGGAAAGCGAATAAATTACCTTAGAAGTGAGTTTAGAAGTGGATGTGATCTCTTCAATATCTGGTGCTCACCTGCCTGTCCTTTTTAGGTGTTTTACTTTTATAGGGAAATCGCGTTATGAACGCAACAAACGTAGCCATGTTGTTGCTAAAGCGCATGCAAAATGGGAACTGCCAACCTAAATAAAAAGTGAAATCCGCTAAATATGCGATGTGTTGTTGTTACTAGAATTTCTTCTTCTTCTTCTTCTTCGTTTAGTGTTGCCGCTGATAAAAACGCAACGCATTCATAGTAAGAAAGGCTATCCACCAAAAATTGTAATTTTTGTATTTTTTTTTTGTGAAAGTTTGTTATATTAATATGTTATTTCCATTAAATAAAGAAGTTCCTTTACTGCAACAGTGGTAGATAGTTAACGCAAGCCTACATAAAAAAACCTAACCTAGGGCTAACATTCCATGAATTCAGAAACGTAAGCTTATATAAAAAAAACTAAACCTAACCTCCCGCGAATCAGAAACCTAAGCTTAGGAACGCACGCTTGCTTCAGCGGTGTGCTTTGATAAGTAACCACTGGAAACAAATTACAACAAGGTTATATATATATATATATATATATATATATATATATATATAAGTAAATCTGAAACCTAAGCTTATATATAAAAATAAAAGAAACTAAATCTAACCTAAACTCTCGTGAATCAGAAACCTAAGCTTAGGAACGCAACTGCTACACTCCTCCCTTTCTAAAAAAACATCCCTCGCCTACGCTTTGAGGCTGAGGGCCCTCAATCTCTTGGTTACGCCTTGAGACTGAGTATCTTACCGGCTTTGGTGGCATTAGTTATTCATATGTTACCAGCACTGCGTTAGAGCTAGTGTATGACATAGAGTGACATCTGTTGCACATATAACACATCCTTTTCATCGCTGTGGGAGATACACTAAGAGCAGAATGCCGCTAGGTTTAACCATAGATTTGCCTTAAGTTATGTTAAAGCATAAAAACTTATGTTACTGTAAATACCTATTGCAGCAGTTTGATGGGGAAAAAGGAGGTTAAGTGTGTAATTTATATATTTATATGTAGTTTAATGGAGAAATCCATGTGCACTTTAGAGTTCCTAGAGTAAAAACTATAAGTTAATTGAATTTTGTAACTTCACTCGTCAAAGCACACACATGAATAAATTACGTCAAATGTGCATGTCAGTATGCAAGTAACTGAAACAGGCAATAGAGGGAAGAGAATGAGAATTTTCAAATCATTGGAATGAAAGAACTGCAAAACAGAAGACCCATATGAATGGCTTTCAACACCACTTAAGTTATGTCTGCAATTTTATGGCAAGTAACCACATAATATAGTTTATAACCCTGAGTGCTAACCTTACCTTGACCACCAGTTGCAAATCTGGAACCATCTGGATGAATATCAATGGAGAAGATTGGGAGATCTAAAAAATGCACAGTTTAAGTTCGTAACATTTATGAGTCCCAAAGTAACTTTAAATAACATACATTTAAGTTATCTGACTTAGCCTTACTTTTATTAAACAGCACGGAAGTTTTAAAGTACACTTACCATTATCATGCGACACCCAGTTAGGTTTTAAAAGTTTCATTTTATATACCTAGTTTATACAGTTTATACTTTATTCAAGTTTAATGTTTATAAATTTATAGTATACAATCACAATATCGATTACCGGCATTTTCGATAGTGCTCGATGGCTCGATACCACAGAACACCAAAACACAGAGCAACAAAACCAACTGCACACATAAAAGCGATTACCGTGCACTACAGCCATCTATGAGATGAACTGGGTAAGTAAATTATCGCAGTTGACATATTGCAAGCTGTAAACACTACCGTTTGAACTTTCGCGTCGTCCGCATAAACTAAGAAAATGTGAATCGTCTTCTAACATTTGTGGGTGGACCTTTTTATGTGTAGATTTAACGAAACAATATTTGCAAGTTGCAATTTCCACTCAAGATATAGCGTTTTTGTTCAATTTCTGTTGGGTTAAACGCATAAAACCTGCACAAAAAAAAAAAAAAAAAACTCTATTTTAAGTACGCTCGAACTCAGTCCCCATTTTACTTTCTGTACCTCGTACGTAGTAGGTAAAGGAAATACCCAATAATTTGATACCGAGGTGTTACGGAAATACATGTTTTAGAGCCCGCTAAATCCCCCCCCCCCGAATTTTTAGAAAAAGATAGTATGTGTGTGTGTGTGTGTGGGGGGGTGTGTGTGTGGGTGGGTGGGTGGGTGAGAGAGAGAGAGAGAGAGAGAGAGTGATAACAGCATAACTCAAAAATGAAATTTGGATAAATATCAAGTTCAACATCTTCCATAGATGAGACTCAAATATTTTCAAGAAAATCCCCCACCCTAAGCTACCGTTTACATGAAAAAATGTTCGATGTTTTTCATTTTTTCAAAAATGCCTCTAAAATATTGATAAAATACCATATATTGAAGACATTTATATGACAAATTAAATGCATATCTTAATTTTCGGGAATAACCTGTGAGTCCTCTTCATTCGGAAAGAATTTTTCATAATTTTGTACAACAGGTAAACCATTCGATTAGACAGAAACCTACTCCACAAAAAAAAAAAACATACATCTCTTTAAAACGCAGAATTTATTTTAATAACTCTTGTTTTTGGCATCATCCATCATTTCCGCGATATCCACTATTATTGATTTGAATTTTTCAATTCTTCATTTTTAAAGTGCTGTCGCTGTTCGGTTGTTCCTCGCGATGTCATGGAATTATGGTTAGTGTAAAAGGCCCCGCTTTTAAACCTGACTATCGATTTGGTTTCCTTTTCCCCTTCCCCCTTGTACCAACAACGAGATGTGTAATGAAACTAGTTCTGAAGAGGTTTATCTCGAGTAACATAAACGCATAGAAACGTAATCTTTTATTAGAATAGTTTGTAGAAGCTAAGAAGCTATATAAAATAAACGATAGTGGATAGAGAAAGTCATATGAACGTAACTTGTCAGATTTTTACTTTCTCTTCTGTTTATAGAGGAAGATTTGCATTCCACCCAAAAATTCGATACCGAGATTTCACTGGAAATACACGTTTGAGGCTCCCTGACCCCCAAAAAAGCATTTTAGGCGCGCACACGTGTGTGTGTGTGTGTGTGTGTGTGTGTGTGTGTGTGTGTGTGTGTGCGCGCGCGCGCGAAGGATGCCACACGAAGATTATATTTAGAGCAATTCCACAGAAATGTCACATATCAAGGAGTGAAAGTTTAATTCAATATTTAAATATTTTAAGTATGGGTATATGATTCCCCACACTCTGAGGTGTCTTATTTAATAATAAACTGTTCATAAATCGCAAAGTTTAAGGTAATTTAATGCTAAAGAACTTGCTTGAATGCGAAACACAATGAAAAACGCATCAGGGTTACTATTTCTACGTACAATTGTACAAGGTAAATGTTGGAATTTACATCAGATCTTTTTTTTTATATGAGACATTAGGTCTTCCTTGATTCACAGTAATAAGCACTTCATTCATTCATTCATTCATTCATTCATTCATTCTCTGTTTAACCTCTTCTTATGTAGGACTTACACCTCCCAGGATTTTAAGGGGGTGCGTGGGGTCAGAGGCCCGTCGAGGAGCATACACTCATGGATCAGACAGAATATCTAGGATGGGTGATCAGCCCAATGCCTGGTATGGGAGGAAGGAAGTAGATGAAACGAAATGATGGTGAAATGGAGGAAAGGAAAGGTGATGATGGAGCAGTTGGTGGAATGAATGGCGGGGGAAACCGGAGAAAACCCGCCCAGACGCCGCTTTGTAATAAGCATTTCCAAATATAAAAATTTGTAAACAGGTTTTCTAGCTTCTTTTATACATACCGCATATCAGTTCGTTCGTTCGTCAGGTTGGCAGGCTGAAGGCAGCCCGAAAAAGTGTTATGTCGTGTACCTACCCTTGCTAGGGTTTAACCACTGGTAGGTAGGAAAGGGTTTTGCAGGATGGCGGTTGAGACTGAGGTTGTGGGGGGGGGGGGTGATAGGAGGTAGCATTGAGCTCCTCGACGACTGCAAGTCAGGGTGCAACGGCCCTAGTGTACCACTGGTGGATGATGTTATCGAAATTGTTTGGGTTAAATTTTGAATTTACCAAGCAACTCATGTAGGACTATAAGGAGTTCAGCTTTTGTTGCTGGTTGGAGTAACTCCTTTGTTACCGGGGGTGCCCGCAAGCCATGCGAGGAACCCGGTGACGCCTGAAGCGGCGTTCTCTGGGGTTATAGTCCCCTAGAGACCGAACAAGGGCACTCCGATGGAATGGCAACTGGTCGTATAGTTTTCTAGCCCGGCGCTTAATTTCATCCTCCAGGTATGGAAGAGACGAGGCTTCGTGGAGTAGTCTCACGGGCAAAGCGCGGCATACAGAACAGATGGCTCGAAGGCTCCTATTCTGTACCCGCTGCAGTCGGAGCAGATTGGAGTCTGCGGCCATGCCCCAGATTTCACAGGTATAGACCAGGACGGGGATTATAAGTGCTCTAAAGAGACGCAACTTAAACGGTATCGGCATCACGGATCCCAGCATGGGGTACAGGGCGGCCGCAGCCGCCATGCCCCGACACGAGAGATCCGCGATGTGTCCCCGGAAAGTTAGACGTCTGTCTAGCTGAACACCTAAATAGGAGATGGAATTCGTCCACTCTATCCTACGTCGGAGGTAGGTAAATGAGGGGAAGTTGGCGGGGAAGCGGCGCTGTGTAAACAGAATGGCGTGGCTTTTCTCCGGGTTGATGGACAATCGCCAACGCCTACACCACTCTTGAGGCGGAGGTGTCGCTGAACTGGGTTGAAGTCTCTGTGGGGGTGTCTGTCTGTGTAGTATAGCAGCACGTCATCAGCATACTGGGCTATATTGACGCACTGCTCTGTTGGTATGTCGGCCACATACACGCTAAAGAGCGTAGGGGATAATACAGAACCTTCGGGGACTCCGCCTCGTATTGGTATTTGTGTTGATTTATTCCCCGCAACTGAAACAGAAAAAGTTCGGTGTCTGAGGTATGAGTGTAGCAGATGTATGTAGTGTGGTGATAGTTCCAACTGAATAAGCTTGTAAAGGAGACCTCCATGCCAGGTCGTGGAGAAGGCCTTCTCGACGTCCAGAGACACCGCGGCAGTAAAAGCCCTGTCCTGGAAACCCAGGGCAGCGGCCTCCACCACCCGCAGCAGCTGCTGAGGCGTCGAGTGCCCAGGACGAAACCCAAAACTGGTGGTCAGGGATGGCGTGAATGTCGCCCAGTACAGGGGACAAGCGGGCAAAGCCACATATCAGTGTCAGCCTGTTACGCTAAACATGGATAAAGCATCATAGACGGTAAAATAAATTAGGGATTAAAATTTTCTTCCAGATCCTGCGATAGTATCACAAAAAAAAGGTATCTAAGCGTTTTTTCCTCTAAAATGTGTGTGCATGCGTGCATGTGTGTGTGTGTGTGTGTGTGTGTGAGAGAGAGAGAGAGAGAGAGAGAGAGAGAGAGAGAGAGAGATTCAATATATGTTAAATATCCTCTTTTTTGTTTTCAGGTCCCAATGTCGCGGCAATTTCAGTCAATTCATGCTGATTTTTGGGCATGCAGCAGAGCATGCACACAATGCGTCCATAAAAGATTTAAAATGGAGCAGATGTATATGTACTGCAAGTTCCAGTGTATCATCCAAACACTGTATAACTTACAGTATAGCATTATATTTATCACGAATAGCCGATCCTTTGTAAATTCCGTATAAATTTGCTGCTCCATCCGAAGCAAATACTATCAACTGCTTGAATGAAACTTCCTCAGAAACACTTACTAACCAAACAGGATACAATGTTGTCAAAACGGCTTCTCGTTAATGAATTAATTTCATCACATAAAAATAGTTGCACTGTGAACCTTCTTAGACGCAACGAATATGGATAGTTAAGCAAGGTTTGTTTGCAACCAAACTGCTGATAACAACGAGAATCAATTATCCAATGATGCAATCATGACATGTACTTACTAATGAAGAGCACGATATTTGCACAAATGTGGTCTAATAAATAAAAATATTTAATTCCATTCAAGCTTGCAATTCACATAAATTTTTGAAAAATAAGATTAGCTAGTTTTCTTTATATACGAGGCACGCTGTTCTGAAAACACGCTCGTAATTAAACTAGATTTAGTTTCTTCTCATTTACTTATACATACATAGAGGGAGAGACAGAGGTTGGAGAGGAGTGGAAGATTTAGTAATTGCTTCGTTTTCCCTTCCATTCAAAATCGATTGACACTTCAAGTGAAACTTATTCCTCCCATGATCACTAATTTAATTTTTTAAACTTTTTATTTTTAATTGCATTCAAACCTTTGATAACGGCTGTCTCAGTGTGAATTTTACTGCCTTTAATGCACCGTGAATTTGGATTTGTGAGCAGTACAAGTATAATCCCTCCGGAGCTGTTCACTGAAAACCCAGGAGGATTGCTTTTCCGTTTTTATTTTCTCTCATTTTCTACCTAAATAGTAGGTAGGAAAGATATTGCATCCATGCAAAAGTTGGATACCGATCTTTCACCGGAAATACATGTTTTGAGGCCCCTGAATCCAAAAGGCATTTTCAGAAAAAGTTCGGCATGTATGTGAGTGTGTCTGTAAACAGCATAACTCAGAAATAAAAAGTCGAATAAATACCAAACTTGGTATTTAGGTTTAGTACCTTCCAAAGATGCGGCACGAAGATTTTCAAGAAAATACCCCTTCCCAAACTACCCTTTATATGGAATATCTTTCGAATTTTTTTATTTTCTAAAACAATGGCTTAACGATTTTGATTAAAATACCATATATTAAAGATATTTACACGACAAATAAAATGTACTTCTTGAATTTTCTCAAAATAGCCTGTGAAATGTTAAGCGATAGACGAAAACGTACTGCACAAAAACTGTAGATATCTTTAAAACACACAATTTATTTCAAATAACTTTTTTTGTGGCATCCGTTATTAATAGTTTGAATTGTTCAATACTTTGACGTATTTCAAGTCCTTTCGGTATTCATTTGTTTCTTGCGATTGCGCGCAAAGAGCATGGTATTTTAAGGCCAGCGTATAGCCTCTAGTTCTTAAAACATTTGATTGTCGCTATTCCCTTTGTATCTATAACGAAATGTGTAATGTAACTGTTTCTGGAAAGGTTTATATGGATTAAAATGAAGTAAACGGGAAAATGAGCGTTTATAAGAACGAAGAGAGCAGAGAAATTCGTATGACTTTAACATATAAGATTTTTCTAAAATCACTTCATCTATACGTTTCCCCCGATTAGGCTACCGCACTTAATCTCACTACTTTATATTTCAGTGACATTTTCCCCTGTCAATCCTGGAATGTTTACCCTTTAGTGGAACACGTAGGCCCATTAGATGACTAGACCTGTCAGGTCGCGTTTGACTTGGTGGACGGTCATGCTAACAGTGAAGGTGAAACTAGTTGATTTATATTCACATGTTCTCTGTTATTTAGAAGGTACATCACTGAGGATATCGTATTCACTCTGGTTTGTGCAAGACAGGAATTTACCACTATGGAGATAGTGGACAGCAAAATACTTTGCAAATTTCATTTCGAGGAGCGGAATATAGCCTACTCTATATTCACTCTTAGGTTGATCCGCGTCAAAACAAACCCCGGGTGACCAGTGCACCGCTATAATGTATCCTTCCGCCATTCGCACTAGAAATAGTCACACTTTCAGACCATGTGGCGAGTACAAGCGGCACGTAGTGCAAAAAAGAACAGAGTCCTTATTTCGACAATTGAAACGGTGACTAGCATATTCTGTTAAGGGTTAAAGGTGATAAGATTGATAGTTACAACAAAATAAACGTTTGCACGCATATAATAATGGTTAATTCTAAAACAAATGATCGAAAAATAAAGTAACAGGTATGCGATAACCTAATTTATTCGCGCTCTGGAAGCGGCACTTTATTAACTGTTGGCGACTCATTTTAAAAAAAGAAATTGTGCACTGTTAACGCGAATTGTATTCTTCTTAAAATCACTACATTCTTGCATCGTGTATTTCATATGCTTTCTTTTTCTTCCGGGTGTAACCACTGTTCTCGACTCAGATTTTTCTGCACAAGCACTGTTTATACTTGTACTCGAAACACCGGTGAACTCAGAAGTTAATTTCACCATTTCTTTCGCGGAAAGTGTTGGATATTTCTCACATAACTTATAATAAAGATTCAACACTATTGTTTTTTCACCACTAGTCAATGGTTTGCGCTGCTAATGCTTTACGTAATTCGACGAAAACACAAGAGCGAATTCACCGTCCTCCATGATACTAATCAAAACTGCTGGTTTCTGGCTGTAAACAATATTCTGCGCCTACCCGATGTCAGGTGACTCATACAAATTGCATCATGAGACTTGTAGCTCTGTTTTACGGTATAAATCAGCGTTAAATAAAACCTCAGGTATTTGTACAGAATATTGTACTATTTAAGGATAAATTCATTCTAAAATTCAGAGATTAGCATGGGACTACTTTCTTGGGCGCATTGCTACCGTGTTGCATCACGGTGCACTGACCACGTGGGTTTGTTTTGCCGCGGTTCAACCTAAGAGTGAATCCAGTTTAGAGGTGTATGACTGGATCCACGGCTACATGAAAATCCCACTTGATCAAGCAAACACATAGTGTCTCACTCTAGAGAAAAATCAAGCTTTCATGAAATTCATATATGATGGATACCTACTGAGATTCCAAGTAATGCAGAATTCAGTTATGACAATGTTTACTCACTGTAAATATAGGGCCATCCGACTAACGAGTTGTAAATGCCAGAATTTTCAAACTCGTGCATGATCACTCACTCGTTTCTAACGCAAAAATTGTTGCGGTATGGGAAAGTGTTAGATATTCGGTAGAACAATGGAACACGGGTTGTAAGTATCTCCTACAGTCTAGGTTCTGTACTGCGTGAATGAAATTATAAAAGGAATTTCCACCCACATTGATGGGACATGGGTTTCATGCTGGTGTGGTGTATCTAGGATAACCACAAACTTGCCAAATATGCGGGGAAGCCACTCATTTCTGCTCACAATGTACATTTAAAAATCAGTACTGCTCTCTCTCTCTCTCTCTCTCTCTCTCTGTATCGTAAAGGCACGTATTGCTCAGTAATGTTATGAGAGGAAGGTTAGCGCTCGGCGGCCGAAAAATGTCAACAAACAGCCAAATTGTCAAATGGGCTCGCTACCGGCATTAGTGATATAGTACTGTGGGCTTCAAATGTTTTCCGATGGGACAAGGGGTGTAGAAGAAGAGGGGGAAGAAATTTCTTCTCGACTAGTCATGCCTGGCTGTGGCCAACAGTAAGTGCCGGTTGTCTCAAAGGTCACATTTACTTCTGTGTATGCTCGTATAATTCAGCGATCTGACTCTAAGAGGAAAGAAGACGAAACCAAATACTGTTCTCTTTACTAGATCTATTCAAGCGAAATAAATTAACATTTACTTTGTATAACATGTTGTTTAAAAATCAAATATTAAACTCTTTATGCGGGTGCTACACAAGTTTAAGATTCAGTAATTTTCTTGAGAAACAAGGTTCGCATAATGTATATCTTGTTTTTAACGTTTGTTGCTAGTAATAAATAATAATATTAATAATAATAATTTCATAATTATCACCAATAGAACGTTCTACGCGTACTCCGAGGGTATTTATTACCTTGAATATAAGTTCGTTTTCCTTTTTAATTGTGATAGATATTGATCACAACGTTTAGTAGTTCCATACAGTTGGCACATTCAGTTCTGATAATATTCAAGTAATGTTTTAAAAATATGGCAGCAAAAGTAATATTAATGTCAAACTGTTGAAGCAGTTTGGGAACAATTAAGTACATCATTAAATTTTCTTCAAAATGAGATATACTTTGCGTTTGTTACAAAAACGAATAAAGATTGTTTTATTGGAAACATAATTCCCCTTACATACGCACTCACAAAAGAAAAGAAGAAAAACCGTGCCAGACGTATAGTGAACGTAGAGTAAAAAAACCTATTTAGGTATTGTATGCAAAAGGAGAAAATGTTAATAGATACGAGATATGCAGTTTCTATATAGCTGTTTTATTCGGTTAGGATAACATATAAGCTAAATTTTCAAAATGGTGACCCGAAAGTGTTATTGCAGAAAGGTTGATCTGCTTTTGTTGCAATTGTTCATTTGAAAGCACTCTGTTCTGAAAATTAAATGGCTTTCAAGTTACAAATCTGAAGAAGCCCCCCCCCAAAGAAAAGACTTTGTATTACGATTCACGTTCAGAATTCTTAAAATGCTTCTCTTCCCTGGTCTGGAATGGAATGGAATGTGTAACGGAGGGGACTCGACCCCGATCCAGTGAATAAGGATATTGTGCTTGTGCCCCTCGAGGGGGCACTCCCGGGACGGAGGGACGAGGTGAGAGACACCGAGATACCGGGCGGCCGGAACCAGGATTGACGAGACAGCAATGACAAGGTTCCTAAAGTTTCCAGATTGAGACGCCCTGACAGTTGGGCAGGTAAACTGGGGACCCAACCCCAAACAGAGGGTCCAACGCCCCCCACCAAGAAGCGGCCCTTATACGCTGGAAACCAGCCGAAGACCGAGAGACGATAAGGTTCCACAGAGAGCATCCTTACTCTCTGCCACGCCGCACAGGAATACCAACGCCGACACTTCCAACCCTGAAACAGACCTAACGGGGTTAAGGATGAATGAAATGAGGAATGGAACGAAATTCGGTGGCTGAGAGAAATCATATCAGCATTCGCCTGACTACCCGGGAAAACTCTCGAAAAAAACCGTGGGTTAGATTGGGCGCTAGCCGGGAAGCGAACTAGGTATCTCTCGAATGCGAGTCGCACGCGTTACCGCGGCGCCACCTGAACGTAAATTGGAAGATCCGTAGTTCAAATCTCGGCTATGACATTGAATTTTTCAATCTGATTCTATCTTTCCAACCTTGTCCTACACACGGCAGTGAAAGAGTCTTCTTGTTAATTGAAATGAATTGCCATTACAAACTTCGTTGTAAGTATAAGAAGAATGCAGTAGCTCGAACGATAGTCAGATTTTTATGTGCTGGCTTTGAAACTCCACGCTCTTTGCATTACCACAAGAATTATGGTTAGGAAGTATTATATTTAAGTATAGATTAAATTATTATTTTAAATTGAGCAAACTAATGTGTTCCATTCACATAACTTTCTCTTTTCACCATTCTACAAATTCTTTTTTCTAAATCTCATTTTACTGTCTACTTCTTATAATACAGATAAACTTGCAAATCACATTTAGCTCATCTGTATGGTGTGGGGGTCCGCCTCACATTCAAGAGGTCTCGGTTAAAGTGAAATACCTGGGTAAAGTTCTTTCCAGGGTTTCCTCTTATCCTGAGAAGATGAATGTTAGATTCTAATTTCTAGGGATCTCGGGCACATTTGAGCATCATTTTAACTATTTCGTTCATTCACCGTACGTAATGGCCTACCCGGTTAAAGGACTTGAATTAAATACCAAAAGAAAAAGTTCACATTCACACGTTTCGTTGTAGTATACGTAGATAAAGCGATAGTCACATTTTCAAAAAGCATGTCACTACGTAATGCTTTGTTAACTCCATGCTGTTTGTATGACCGCGACAAAAACAAAACGAATAACGACTTCTCAATTACAAAAAAAAAAATATTCAAACCAATAACAAAAATATCTGGGAATTAGTTAATCTCATAATATATATAACAAACTGCGTGCTTTAACGGGGTCTGCATTTCTTGTGTAACAAAACTTTGTCCAATCTTTTAGAGTTTACCAATTATACAAAAGTCATTCAGAATGAAGAAGACTTTAGAGGCTCTTCTCAGTCAGTTCAAAATATATATTTCGTTTGTCATGAAAATATTTTAAACAGTTAGTGTTTTAATCAAAATCATTAGAGCCATTTTTAAGAAAATACATTTCGAAAAATTTTTCCATGTAAAGGGTTATTCAGGATGGGGAGATTTTCTTGAAAATCCTTGTCACATCTTTGAAAGATGCTGAACTTAAATATCAAATTTGGCATTTAACCAACTTTTCGCTTTGGATTTATGTTGTTCACAGAGACGCAGGCATATGGAGCTTTTGCCCTAAAAATGATGTGTTGCATTCACATGATTTTCTCTACTCACTCTTCTTTCAAAGCTTATTTTGCATCTATGTCATGTTGATACCGATAAGCCTTCATCACTTATTTTCACAATTCGTTGTAGGTATAACCAGAGCATATTAAGCTAAAGCGATAGCCAAATCCCTCAAAGCTGATCGCTACGTGATCCACATAGTGGATATTGTGCCTACGCCTCACAAGGGGGCGTCTCCGGGTGGCAGGATGAGGCGAGACAAGACACAGGGCGTCCGGAACCAGGAAAAACGGCACAGGAATGGCAGGGTCCCCAAGTTTTCAGATAGACTCCGCGTCAGACAGACAGGCAGACTGGGGATCCCACTCAGCACAGGGGGGTCCAACCCCCCTCAAGGAAGTTAGGATACTCCCGACAGCCAGCCGAAAGCTGTGGGACGGAGAAAGTCACAAAAAGTATCCTTTTCCACTGTCACACTGCACCGAAACACCATCGCCGACACTTCCAACCCTGAAAGAGACCAACGGATGAAAGATGAAGTGAAATTAGAATGTAGATGAAATGGTGGTTCGGAAATTCGGGGATGTGAGAATCCTTCCCAGCACTCGCCTGGCGACCCGTGAAAACCCCCCGAATAATCCTATGGGTCAGGAAGGTCGACCAGAGGAATCCAACCCACGACCTCCCGAATGAGAGCCACAGACGTGTTAGCTTTGAAATTCTGTTCTCTTTGTATGAACACGAGGAAGAAAGAAAGAAATAAAGAAAGAAAGAAAGAAAGAAAAAATAAAGAAAGAAAGAAAAGAAAAAAACAATAGCTATTTGCAGTTGAGAGAGGTATAAAGTATTTGAAAATTCAAACTAATAACAAAGAAAATTTCAGAATAGATAAAATATAAAACTTATTTGACATAAAATGAAAATGTTATTTGATATAAATGTTGTGCTTTAACAAGATCTACGGTTGTTGTGCGGTAAGATTTTGTCTCTCTCTCTCTCTCTCTCTCTCTCTCTCTCTCTCTCTCTCTCTCTCTACGATTTACTAATTATCAAAAGTCATTGGCAATAAAGACTAATTTACAGACTATTCCTAGAAAATAAAATGTATCCATTCTATTTATCATGAAAATAGCTTGAACATATGTAATTAAATCAAAATCCTTAGAGTCATTTTTGAAAGAATAAAACATTTCGAAAAATGTCCAATGTAAAGGGTAGTTTGGAGTGGAGGATTTTCTTTAAAATCTCAGTGTTGCATTCTTGGAAGAAGTTGAACTTAAACACCAAGTTCGGTTTTTAACCAACCTTTTGCTTTTGAGTTATGCTATTCGTAGACACCCCCCCCCCACACACACACACACACTTGGACCATTTTCTAAAAATAAATTCATTGGATTCAGGGGTCACAAAGGTGACAAATTTCTGGTGAAATTACGACATTGAATTTTCAGATGGAACACAATACTTTCTCTACTTACTGTAGCTACGTAGTAGAGAAAGTAAAAATGCTTACTTTGGATTCATGGGCCTCAAAACGTGTATTTCCGTTGAATCTCGTTATTCAATTGTTGGGTTGAACACAATACTTTCTCTTCTTACTGTAACTACGTAGTAGAGAAAGTAAAATACCTATTTGGATTCAGGGGTCTCAAAACGTGTTTTTCCTTGAATATCGTTATTCAATTTTTTGGTGGAACACAATACTTTCTCTACTTACTGTAACTACGTAGTAGAGAAAGTAAAATACCTATTTGGATTCAGGGAGTCTCAAAACGTTTATTTCCGTTGCATCTCGTTATTCAGTTTTTGGGTGGAATATAACACTTGCTCTACTTGCTGTAACTACGTAGTAGAGAAAGTAAAAATGTTTTCTTTGGATCCAGGGAGTCTCAAAACGTGTATATCCGATGAATCTCGTTATTCAGCTTTTGGGTGGAATACAATACTCTCTCTAACTCCTGTAGCTACCTAGTAGAAAAAGTAAAAATGTTTTGTTTGGATTCAGGGGGTCTCAAAACCTGTATATCCGGTGAATCTCATTTAATTTTTGGGTGGAACACAACACTTGCTCTACTTGCTGTAACTACGTAGTAGAGAAAGTAAAAACGCTTTTTTTTGGTTTCAGGTAGTCTGAAAACGAGTACTTCCGTTCCGAGTATTAATCTCGTTATTCAATTTTGGGTGGAATACAATATTTGCTCTACTTACTGTAACTAGTAGTAGAGAAAGTAAAAATACTTTCTTTGGATTCAGGGAGTCTCAAAACGTTTATTTCCGTTGCATCTCGTTATTCAGTTTTTGGGTGGAATATAACACTTGTTCTACTTGCTGTAACTACGTAGTAGAGAAAGTAAAAATGTTTTCTTTGGATCCAGGGAGTCTCAAAACGAGTATTTCCGGTGTATATCGTTGAATTTTTGCGTGGAATATAATACTTTCACTACCTCGTGTAACTACGTAGCAGAGAAATTAAAAATGCTTTCTTTGGATTCAGGGGGTCTCAAAACATGTATTTCCGGTGAATCTCTTTATTGAATTTTTGGATGGAATACAATACCTTCTCTTCCTCCTGTAACTGTAGTAGAAAAGGTAATAATGCTTTCTTTGGATTAAGGGGGTCTCAAAGCGTGTATTTTCGGTGAATCTCTTTATTGAATTTTTGGATGAAATACAATACTTTCTCTACCTCTGTAACTACGTAGTAGAGGAAGTCAAAATGCTTTTTTTGGATTCAGGGAGTTTCAAAGCGTGCATTTCCGGTAAATCCCGTTATTAAATTTTTGGGTGGAATACAATAATTCCTCTACTTACTGTAAGTGCATAGTAGGGAAAGTAAAAATGCTTTCTTTGGATTCAATGGGACTCAAAACGTGTATTTCCGGTGAATCTTGTTATTGAATTTTTGGGTGGAATACAATACTTCCTCTGTTTATTGTAAGTGCGTAGTAGGAAAAGTAGAAATGCTTTCTTTGGATTCAGTGTGTCTCAAAAAGTGTATTTCCGGTGAATCTCGTTTTTTAATTTTTGGGTGGAATACAACACTACCTACTTATTATAGGTAAATAGTAGAGACAGTAAAATATGAGTTGTGGAATAGATAAGCGGCTGTTTGTCGTTACGCATCTTGCATGTAACCAAATAGGGAAAAGTGTAACTTGGACTGTAACTTTAAATAATTTCTGGTCTAAGTTGTTGTCACGATGCACGGAAAAACCATACTTCATAAGGACATTATGAAAATAAAGAACATATGTTAGTTGATAATGGGTAGAGAAAGCAGTAAATATTGGAAGCCAAACCATTTTGTTATAACACTTGCTTGTTATACAATGATATGATGCCTCTAATTCCTAAAAATGAGTTTGTATACTGCTTATGTCGCTGTGTTGTAATGTTATTGACGTTTTCTTTTAACAGCTATTACATTCTTACAGCCAAGTCTAAGGGAAATGTGTTGGAATGATGTTTTCTTTAGCGCGTTACATCCCTTAACTTTCCTTTTAGAGCAGGTATGAGTTAAGACACCTGGCATAACCTCTCGATAAAATACCCCGCTTGTCCCGCTGCCGGTGGAACCTGCTTGCCATGTTAAATCTACTGAGATGGTTTCTTCGAAAGCCACCTGCACGCATGATGATGCTTCTGTCCCGGTATAGAAGACGCTTTTTTGTGGATATGAAATGCATTTTACGCACGCCAGTGAAGCTGGAAGTGTGGGACTTCCATTGGAGCATGGCCCTACCACCTAAAACCGCTCCACTTTTTAGTACGTTTAGTTATTAGCTTTTCATTCACGTTTTAGTCGGGTCGCGTAAAACACCCCGGTTGGTAAATGGCAGATGTGAAGTAGGCATGCATTGCATGTGGACTCGTCAAATGTTAATTACCTGGTATTACACATAACATACGTGCTGAGCAATTCCGAGTGGTTAGTCGTATAGCATTTTTGCATGCAGTACAAACGTCTAGATTACGGTAGTTAGCCGCAATAATATATTCTTGCAGTTACTACAAATAACTAGATTAGATAAACATGTGTCATGCATTGGGCTAATTGTAGTGGGTATGCATATACTGTTAAAGGTGAATGGTTGTTGATGAATAAGTAAATACAAAGTATCACTTTTGAGGTCAATGCTGTTTTCTAACCCTGAATAGGAAGGGTGCCATATCTTAAGGTAGTTATTTTCCCCCATGAAGAATGCTCCCAGGTCGCCACACAGTGGTTCGAATTCGAAAGAAAGCGGACAAAAATATTTTCCCTGTAAAATTGAAAGAGTTTGGCACAAGACTTTTACTTAAATGTTACCTTAACGTTACTTTGTTGTTTTGGTTCTTAAAACTATTCACATTAAATATTTATTTATTTTGTGATCCAGATGAGTTGCTATCGGCTTCTTCCCCCTCCTGTTCCGTTTCTTCCTCCTGAATTGACAATAGATTGTACACTTCTGGAGGCGGCAGTCTTCTTTGCTTCTTCTTCGGAAGACCTCCTATGCTACGAGGGCTGATCAACAAAGACTGAAACTGATTTTTTCCTGTAGCTTCCGTGATAGTTTCGTATCTGTAACATAAATATTTGAAAAGAGCGGGGTTTTATGTATAATGTTGGTAGGCGGCAGCACTCTCGTATTGGTAGGTTCGTAGTAATGCTCTATTTTGTAGACCCTACTGCATTTCGCATACCAGGCAATGGAGGTGATGCATTTTTAAATCGATTATCACCGGTGATGAGTCATGGCTGTATCATTATGCTCCTGAAGCAAAACAAGCCAGCACAGTGTGGAAATCGCCAGGTTCTCCAACACCAAAAAGGGCAAAAGTTGTTCCATCTGCAGGGAAAGTGGTGGTGATCACATTTTTTGACTGTAATGGAATGATTTACCAGCATGCAGTTCCCCCTCACACTACTCTTACAGCAGCATACTACACGTCAGTATTGGCTACACTGAGGAAGCACATTGCAAAGAAACGGCCAGAGCTTTCTCGGACTGGGTGTCGACTTCATCATGACAATGCACGGCCTCACGTCGCAAATCAAGTCATGCAGTTTCTGGCTCGATTCAACATTACCTGTGTACCACATCCACCTTATAGCCCGATCTTGCACCCTGTAACTTTTTTTATTCCCATCACTAAAGGCAAAGCTTAGGGGTATTCGAATTGAGAACTCTGAAGCAGTGTTCAAGAAAAGTGAGGCGATTCTCAAGGGCCTAACAAAGAATGTCTGCAGCACGTGTTCAAGGACTGGCAGAGACGCTATAAAAAGTGCATTGAAGTAGGAGGGGACTACTTTGAAAAAGATCATATAAACATTGAATTGGAGTAATAAACATCTGTGAAAAAAAATCAGTCTCAGTCTTTGTTGATCAGCACTCGTAGAAACTACTGGATCGGAGCTTAGCAATAGTCCTTGGAGCAAGTCAAAATCATTAGAAATTCTTGAGGACCTTCTATATTTTCTTACGTCCTAGTTTCTTGACTCTAAGGATTTCCCAATTAGCAAAATAGCAGCTTCTATAATGGAACATCCATGGATAAGTATTTTGTAGTGTGTTGATGGCATGTAATACCACGGATATTAGCCTACATATGAACTCCCTGTTTCACTGCAGTAAGATTTGAACTCTGAAGCATTAATCTCACGATCAGATGAAATTGCTTTTAAAATTCTTCCAAAACGAGCTATTAACTCAAGTCTACCCCAGTTATTTCGGAAACTACCTGTGGATTTTCATAAAGCCTTCGAGCAGTGCCATCGTTGGTGGTTCCATATTCAGGCTTCGGAATATCAACTAGAAGACCTAATGTGGTTTGTAATGAGTCTTGCAATACCTTTTTCTTTTCTTTTTTTCGAATAAGTCTCGATTACTATCTTTCACGCCAACTTTTCACTTTTTAAAATGTAGGCGGTATGATATATGGAGGAGACATTAAAAAAATCGCATATGGGGATGCAAAACTGAAACTGTATATGGTCGACAGGTTTTAGTTCATTTCTTAAATTTTTCACCTCAAATATGGCACTTTATACTTGAAGATTGTGCTAAGGCATTGCGTATTTTTCCATCTATCATTGATACTATTAATACATACTGCACTTCGGTGTTATTCATAATAAAATTATATAAATTCTAATTTGATCATTTACATAATCTCTGTACGCTCGGGCACCGCATTCGAATAGGCCTGCAGAACCATACAGATGAGGTTCTTGGTTTTTTGCAAGCAATAATGCCTTGTATTGTCAACAAGGCGCAGAGGCACAACCGATGACATAAACAAGCCCTGGTTACAGGAATTGTCGGAGCTTCCATCAAAGCCCCACTTACAATGTAATGTGTAGTGCTTATCAGTCTTCTCTGCCAATATTATTAAAATTCTGGAGGCAGTGTGATCTAGCAAGTCTGTAATTTCACTTCACCTTCATTTTCTTTAGTTATACATTCTGGGGGTAAGTAGTCCTCGATATCATAGAAAATGGGGTATAAGTCGGGAATGTGTTTATTTGCTAATCTTCTCATTGTCACATACTGATGTCTGCACAACTTCGCTTTAATTAAGAATGATAAGGCCTCTTCAACTGTTATTACTTTCTCTACTACGTATAGTAAGTAGGGGAAGTATTGTATTCCACCCAAAAATTCAATACCGAGATTTCACCGGAAGTAAATGTTTTGAGACCCCCTGAATCCAAAAAAGCATTTTTGGAAACATGTCCGTGTGTGTGTGTCTGTGAACAGCATAACTCAGAGACGAACAGTCGGATAAACACCAAACTTGGTATTTAGGTTCAGTATCTTCAAGAGATGCGACACGAAGGTTTTCAAGAAAATCCCCCCACCCCAGATTACCCTTTACATGGAACATTTTTCGAAAATTTTAATTTTCTCAAAAATGGCTCTAACGATTTTGATTAAAACATCATATGTTTAAGATACTTTCATGACAAAATGAAATGTATATCTCTAATTTTCTGGGAATGTCTCCAAAAGTATTCTTCATTGTGAACGACTTTTGCATAACTGGTAAACCATAAGAGATAGACAAAATTTTACTTCACAAAAAATGCAGATCGCGTTAAAATACACAATTTATGTCATATACATTTTTTTGGTTGAGTGAACCATTTTCGAGATATTGCTTGTTATTCCCTTAAATTTTCCAATGCTTATACTTTTTCTCAAATTCGTTATTGATTTTTTTTTGTCCTGGTAATGCAAATAGAATGGAATACTCCACATAGCAACCAGCTCTTAAAATATTTGACTATCGCTTAAAGCCTACCAATTCCCCTTGCATCTACAAGAAAATTAGCAATAAGATTAACATCTCGATATCTCGATTAACATGAAGCATATGGAGAACAAGCGTTTGTAAAAATAGGTTGTACAAGACTAGAGAAAGTCATGTGAGTGTAACGCAGCAGATTTTTTTGGAGATGATTTACGCTTCTTTCTCCATCCATCACACATTCTTTTGACCCTTGTTGGTGTTATTGCTTCTTTTAGTAGTGTGGTTAACGAATTGTCTCCTTCTGCTCTTAAATTCACAGCAGTTGCATAGGCCATCTCTGACGATGTAGCACTCTCCTTTAGATCTTTAGTTTTTCTTCCTTAGCGTCTCTCCGTTGGCTCTTCAAAATTTTTTGAAGGACGATCTCGATCTTCTAATTTTGAGGAGCCTAGGGCACATTCGGAATTGAAATCACAATTTATTCTTCCAACCAGTTTGAATATTTCTTCAGGAAAGCATGTTCTAAAAGTGACACTTTCCCCACCAGTAATAATAAAGCAGAAAAAAAAACATTTTATTATATTACTATATATTATTTTCTCTGCACTCTTATCAACATTTAACTGAAGTTTGTTAATGAGATACATCACCACAAAGTTGTCTTGCCGCGCACGAGACATAGTTTTATTTTCTCGAATCTTGTTATGAAGTTCACTGCGACTAACAAGCAAACTCATTTTTTCGACATAAGCATCCACCACTGAAGATTATTTTCGTTTTCTAGCGGCGAGACTCCTTTGTGTAGCATAAGCAAATCTCTCAACTGTCTATATCAAACGCGAGCGTTAATACTCACAGCACAGATAAGTATTCTCTCCCATCTCGTTAACACATCTAACTTGTTCTGACGATGAAACCTTTAAGGATATATTTTACAGACTTCATTTTAATACTTGTATAAGTGTAATGACATACATATAACTCACGCAAAGCTTATTTATCTTGAAGAAAATGAGGCGCTATGAAAATGAATATAACAATCCTTTTAAGTGATCTAAATTCTAAAATCATTCTAATGAATAAATAGCTCAGATCATAAAGTATACACAAATGCCTTGAGTTTCATTTAAAACTGAGAAAGAAACTTCAACGTTTACTTAAGGAAATGAGATATTCACAAACGAAGAGATATGTCACTTTAGCTGTATTATATCTGAGAAACCCAGAAGCAATTTCCAAAGAAAAAGTGAAATTTATGTGTACTGGTAAACATACTTTACTTGGAAAGAGGGTTGGTTTCCCTAAAGTAAATTTTTTTTTCGATTTCGGACCACTGTGCGTCGGGCTTATACTAACTGTTGTCGCAAGGATTCCTTGCACGTCAGATCGTGCTCCGTTGTTATGATCGTTGTTCTGACCACAAGATAAGCAGTCAGCCCATCTCGGCGCAGCTGCATGAGTGTGTCATACGGGGAGGCCTTCGTCTCCCTGGGCTGCCATGGCCATGTAGCACAAGGACTACGAAGGCTTCTATACGGACTGGAATTCTGCAATAGTAATGCCATGTAGCGGGTTCTGCCTTAGTCAATTATTAGATTTTAAGAGGTTGCCTAGGAATTCTTGGGAGTTAGGCTCTGTTGTGTCATTAAAAATTAAGTTTTATTTATGGAAGCTCTTTAACTGCTGTGGTCCTTAGCGTCCCATTCTATATTGGGCATGAAATACCAGTAATTTTGTTCAGAGGCCTCCTTATCAGGCTTGAGGTTCTTTTACGTGCTGTAAATCTACAGGAAGAGCCAAAAAAGAACGGGCTGCGCGGTGGTTTTCCTGTCCGCGTCCTCGGCGCTCATTGCCGTCTGCCGCTATCATAGAAAGGCACGGATGAAACCATACAACATTTTTAAAACTACTTTTAAAGGCTTTACTTACCAACTTTACGAAAGGAGATGCTGAAAGTGGCCACCGTCGTTGTCCATACATTTTTGACACCTCTTAAATTATCCATCACTCGCCGTAGTTCACGTTCAGAAATGCTGGCAATTTCCTGGCAGATATTTTATTTTAATTCTTTCAGGGTGTGTGAGTTTGTCTTGTACACTTTGTTTTAAGTTACCCCAGAGATAGAAATCGCAGGAGGTTAGGTCGGGGGACCGAGGGGACCACAGATCTCTACTAATAATTCTGTCCTCAAACACACTTTCATAAAGTTGTTAAGTAAAATCTTTAAAAGTAGTTTTAAAAATGCTGTATGGTTTCATCCGCGCCTTTCTATATTAGACAACGAGCGCCGAGGGCGCGGACAGAAAAACACCGTACAGCTGTTTTGTAGTCTTTTGGCTCTCCCTGTACGACACGGGACCACCGGCTTTACTCCCCTTCTGAAGGAATCCATGCTAAAGATTTTACATACGAAAAAAATCCATCGCCCTCCGCCGGGTTTCAACCCACGACCTCGGGAACTGGAGGCTAGCATGATAAACACTACACCACGAAGGACGACTGTTGTGTCATTAAATAGTCTTCTGTCAAAGAGTGAAAATGGTCGTTCGTGTTTGTTGGCTTCTGTGGTGTAGTTGCCTAAGTCG
This sequence comes from Deroplatys truncata, assembly GCA_030765065.1. Taxonomy (NCBI): domain Eukaryota; kingdom Metazoa; phylum Arthropoda; class Insecta; order Mantodea; family Mantidae; genus Deroplatys; species Deroplatys truncata. Next base: position 94,557,662 of record CM060979.1, read on the forward strand.
TGTATTAAAGGGTTGTGATGTGTTTTAAACTTTTTGCATGTCTCAAAAGATAGTTTCGTAATGAAGTCCTCGATAGTATGCATTTTAGTTCGTTATGTAAGATGTCCGCAGCTGTGCTTACTGTTACTTTGGAGGCTAGGTGTAATATTTTCTTTTGTAAGTATTGAAGCCTCTTAATGTATATATCCTCACATAGGCGCTGCATAGGGGCGAATTAGTGTTTTATATAGTGTCAATTCTAGCTTGAGGTTTAGTTGGTTTTATAAAATTATTAGTGGATATAGGTTCCTAATTTGGCTTTAGCTTTCTCCCTGAGTTGATTTATGTGAATTTTCCATGTTTGGGCGTGATCCATTTTAAGCCCTAGCCATGTTATATTCACGGTCCAATTTATGTTCTCCCCTAGCAGGGTGAGACGGTTGTGGGTTGTGTCTTGGGAATCTATGATTTGTGCGTTTTGTGAAAATTATTGCTTTACTCTTTGGGACGTTTACCTCGATATCAGTTTGTGAGCCAGCGCTCCAGTATATTAAGGACGTTTTGGAGGCGGATATATATTAATTGGGGTTTGAGCGATTGCGTCATTATTGAAGTGTCATCTGCATACACGAATAGTGCAGTGTTTGTAGTTTTTGGTATATCACTTATGATAGATTGAATGAGACACCCGTATCCTCAAAAACGAAGTGAATAGTCACATGGACCTCTCACGGACCTGCTCAGGGTCTTACAGGGTCATCTGTTGCTGTGGTACCCATTATTGCAGGTAAGAATATGACTGACACCGCTCTGGCAGAACACCAGAGTAAGTGCTTTCTAATGAAACACCACAGGTTAGGAGAGAGTACTTGATGTTACCTAGCTCGGATGAGAAAACCGATGAAGCGGGTTATGGCATTCCGTCGGAGACCATTACAGACCCTAGTCTTCTCGGCAATGTCGGCATATGTCTCAGTTCGGAAGCCTACCGAAGAAGATTTCTAGGGTTTCAGGAAAACATGTTCATACTCTTGATGAAGAATAATCATGGCATGCTCTTTGGACTGTAGCCATTCTGACTGACGACTGTCCTCTGGATTTTACCTCTCTTTTGTGTCATAGTTGTTTTACGTAATTTTTCCACCATTAATGTCAATTCACTATGCTGCAATGCTAAGCAGACGTTCTTAAATGATTTTGCGAGGACTAATGACTTAGATATGATCTTGCTGCAAGATATATATATTTCTAATTTTGCCTTATCGGTCCACAGCACAACTAATTTGTTAACGTTGACGAGAATAAGCGTGGAGTTGCAAATTTATATACAGCTGAATTGAATTTGACTCACATAGAGGTGCACTTTAGTGTTCGAATAAGTGCTCGAACGAATAACAACATGCTACTACTTAATCTTTACGTACCTTCCAGTAGCAACAAGCGTCATGAACGACAGCAATTATTATTCATCACTGCTATGTTATCTCTTATCTGAAATGGCACTATGCGATACTTTCTGTTGGTAGAGACTCCAACTGTGTGCTGCACGGCTAAGACTCAGAACGCTGGCAACAAATCTTTAGCATTGAAGCTGCTGGTGTCTGGCTTGGATCTTTGTGATATTTGGGAATATATGCATGGCACTTCTGTGGAATTTACTCATTGTCGAGATAGCTGTGCCTCTAGGTTGGATCGTTTCACCTTAGTGCTCAATTCAAATCTCTGATCCATTAAGGTTGTGCTCTTCCTGTGGATTTTACCGGTCACCATGCTGTCAAACTATAATAAGTTGCTGAGGGTCGCATTTCGCTATGTGGTAAAGTTTACTAGAAATTAAATGACGTCTTATTAAGCGATGCAAGTACTGCTGCTGACTTCAACGAGTCGTGAATTTGACTTCGGGATAAAGCTCGCTGATCCCTAATGTCAGCAGTGGATAAATAATTGTTATAATTAAACCTGATATATCAATACTCTTCAGGAGCAAAGGTCGTGACAAGACCTTTGAACAATGACAAACAATAAACTTTTTCCAGCAAACCTTAGCGGACCTTCTCGCTAGATAGCAGTATAATCTGGACGTGTGTCCTTATTCAAGCTCTAAAGCGTAAAATAAAAGCGTGATGGTAGTGGCCGATATGTCCATGCCTTGCCGAGAACATATGGAGCCACCACTAGGCCTTGAATCCCAAAGATAATTCATATGTCTTATAGTAACATATTTGCCTCTATGGCATTGTGGCGAATGAACTTCATAGGAATGCCTCGAAAGAGTTTTTACAGTATATCGAGGATGACATAACCGAAAAGGAACGCCATTTCTTGGAGAATGTGCTTTCCGCAAAGTAGGTACTAAACGCCATTACTTCGACTGGCATCCTTCTTGCTCAGAAGCAGACGGCATCACATATTGCTTCTACAAGAAGTTTTGGAGTGTGATTAAAGAGGAAATTGTCCAATTGGTTAATGAGATCCTCCTTGGATCGACACATTGCCCAGAATTATCTGATGACATTATTCTCTTAATTTCATAGAAACGATCCCTTACGAGTGCATAGGACTATAGGCCCACAAATTTATTGAATACTGACTACAAAATTGTGATGAAAGTACTTGCGTTCCAAATGCACCCATTCTTCTTACCATTGTCACATATAGGCAGTATCCCGGAAATAAATATAACAATTGGTGACCTTTTGTTTCTTCTCTACACACTTCTGCATTATGAACGGCATAAGTCTGAAGCTGCTGCATTGGTTATGCTATATTTTGAGGAAGCCTTTGATAAGGTTAACCACGCCTAGATGTTTAAAATGCTTCTGTAATTCAAGTTTCCGTATGTGATAAATCTGGGAATATCACCTTATACTGGGACTTATACAATTTTATCAAATTTTCTCGTATCAATAAGTGCCAACATAAACCGTACCATACACTGATTTCTATTTCGACCTCTGCAGAAATCGCCGTAGAAGTGAAATTCTCTAACAGAAGAGGATACATTCTCTTTAAGATATATCCAAAGAAAACATAAAGTTTCATTCAGGCATTTCTTTGTGATACCTTCATAATACAGATAAAAACCTTTGTCATTGTTAAGATTGTGTATAGAAATAAACAGGCGCAAGTAATGAAGCTTCACACTGGAATACATGGAATTGAAATATTTTTCATATAATCAAACACAAGCCCAAGGACTGCACAACCTTTCTTTGATCCCTTGACCTTTCTTAATACTTTCATAACGTTTCCTACTTCTTTCATGAACTGCTATCCACTAAGCACAATTGATTGAGTTCTTAATTTTAACTATCAACTGCTCACATTCCCCACATGTATCTATCATTGGCATACCAAAAAGGCAATCAAAACTTTCTGTGTATACCTTATAATAAAAAGAATACTATATGGTAGTATGTGGCTATTTCTCTAAAAACTTAAACATTTTATTTACATCCAGTTTAGCATCAATATACTCAATTTCCATACTTGAGTGATGACTTACTTTCTAGGGAAATGGTTGTAAAATTGAGTTTTATTTATGGACGCTCTGTGGTCCTTGGCGTCCCATTGTATATTGAGCGTGAAAGACCGGTAATTTTGCTCAGACGTCTCTTTATCAGGCTTGAGATTGTTTTACGTGCCATAAATCTACGACACGGAACCATCGGCTTTACTTCCCTTCCGAAGGAAGCCATGCTAAGAATTTTTACGCCCGAAAAAGTCCATCGCCCTCCGCTGGGTTTGAAACCGCGACCTCGGGAAATGGTTGTATGTGACTTTTATCAGTTTTATTGTATTTTGTTGTACTGTATTTCTATTATCTTGGTGGTCTCCCAAATCCCTAGGGACGATTTTCGACTAACAGCAAGTTTTGTAATTTCCATACTCTCTTTTCAGATGCGGCATACAATTGCAAAAATGCGTTTTTACACACATGCTGTATTTTTTCCCAATGAATACGAACAATTAAAAAGATGAACTCGCTTTTCCATGGATTTTCAGCAATTCTTGGACAACGGTTCTTCACTGGGATGGTCTTGAATGTCTTGAACAACCTTTGTTTTAATTGATTACAGACATTTTCCTTGTTGCCCAACATCCATATTGTGGAAACATCCCTTAAGACATCTGAAAACAACATACTATTTATTATAAACTGAATGAACTTGTGTTGAAATTTTTCTGAAGAAAGAAATAAAGGTTAAGTTAAGTTAAAATTACATGTTAGGCAGCATGTAATACTCCAGTTTATTTTAAAGTGCTCACCTGCAGTATTCAGACGTTAATTTTAGAATTACTAGTTTATTACGGTAATTTACATATTCTTCACCTGTAGATGAGGCTATTTAATCCTTTTTTTTGTAATCTTCTGTATTTCTCACACTCCTTTACCTTTTGAAGCCGAGCGATGGTCGTCACTTTTTTATTGTCTCCAATATCTGCTGTTGATTATGCTGCCGGCTGCTACGTGGTTGGCTATGAGATCAGGGTATGCGTGGGCGTGTTTTAAAAGGATAACACCAGTTTGAATTAACTGAGAAATGTAATGTGAACTAATACTTGAGCTACTAAAGCGAGTTGCCGACCGTTCGAAGACAAAGAGCGAAACTAATTGTGAATAGTAGCACTCAAACTATAACAATTGAATTATTATACATGTTAACTTTTGGAGTATCAATTTTAAAGTCTGAATTATCCGTTTCCGTAATAAAAGAAACTAGAAGCGTAACTTGCCGTGAGTCGCTAAAATGTTTACCCATAAAACCCCTCGCGACTACCGCTAAGTAACTGATAACCAAGCGCGGTCTAAGGCGCTGCGAACTGCCAAACACCGCAAAAGACTGTAAGCCCCTAAGGCTGTTAAGTAAAGGAAGGACGACAAGACGCTATTTTTATCAATGTACCGTCTTTTATTACTTAAGCTCCGCCTACCTTAGAACTATCCCACGAAGATTTCCCTCATGCTGGGCCAATCTTATACTCCTACGTATGCGTATCTGACATTGTTACTATGGGATCCTCCCCGAACCTCAGAATTTCATTCCCTTTCTCTTTTGCAGAATATTGGACTTGACTGTTCAAATGTACTGAACTTATGACCTTAACTGCATTCCAGGATCTTTATACTAACGCGTTCGCTCAACTGTTATTAATGACTTTGCTCACTAATTACCTTTTTCTGCGGACAAATCTTTTCAACTCAAGCTTATTACATTATACAATGATTTAATATACGGACATTATTTATTGCAATTATTTCTCTAACTTACTGTTTCTTCGTCTGAAGAAAGTCCTTGTTGGCAAACATTTCAACGACGATGAAACACGGGGTGAAGACTTGGCTTTTATCACAGACGGCATCATTCTTTGACGAAGGCATACAAAAACTGTTTTCCCATTACAAGTGCCTGTGAGTATGTGGAGAAGTAGTGTAAGGTAATGAATGATAATAAAGTATTTGTAAAAAATATTTGTTATTTTTTTAAAAAAATTGATTAGTACTCACTTTAAAAATACGCCTAGTAGTTGGTAGAAGATAGTTTGTTGAAGTTTGTGGGTACAGAAAGTCGTGTCAATGTAACACATTGGTTATTTTGCTATCTACTTCTTTGTACCTAGTAAACACTGATTAGCGATAATATTACATGTTGTTTGCAGAAGTTCACGGGAAGGAAAACGACCAACGTTTGAAATATAGGCGATTTAAACTAAAAGTTAATATCTCGGAAAGACTTAATAGCACAAGGGGTTTATGTGAAATAAACAGTATATTTTAATAAGATTTAATTTTCTGCGTAGAAAGTAGGTATTTGTCTATTTCATATGCCTTACCAGTTATACAAAATGCAATGAGAATGAATAGAATTTTATGGTATTTATGGAATTTACTATGTCAGTCTATTAAGCTTAATAATTTAATAAAAATTGTTAGAGATATTTTAAGAATATTTTTCCAAAAAAAGCGTTTTTAGGATAAGGGAAATTTCAAGAATACTTTGGTTGCATCCATTAAGAAGCGTGACTGAATCAAGTTTGGTACCTATTCAACTTATTATTTTTGAGTTATGCTTTCAGTCAGTCAGAGTCAGTCAATCGGTCAATAAGTCAGCCAATGTTAGTCAGTCAGTCAGTATCAGTCAGTCTGTCTGTCAGTCAGTTAATAAGTCAGTGTTAGTCAGTTAGTGTCAGCCAATCAATCTGTCAGTCAATAAGTCAGTGTTAGTCAGTCTGTAAGCCAATAAGTCAGTGTCAGTCAGCCAGTCAGTGTCAGTCAGCCAGTCAGTGTCAGTCAGCCAGTCAGTGTCAGTCAGTTTGTAAGTCAATAAGTCAGTGTTAGTCAGCCAGTCAGTGTCAGTCAGTATGTAAGTCAATAAGTCAGTGTTAGTCAGTCAGTCAGTGTCAATCAGTCTGTAAGTCAGCCAGTCATTGTCAGTCAGCCAGTCAGTGTCAGTCAGCCAGTCAGTGTCAGTCAGCCAAGCAGTGTCAGTCAGCCTGTCAGTGTCAGTCAGCCAAGCAGTGTCAGTGTCACTCTGTCAGTCAGTGTCAGTCAATAAGTCAGTGTTAGTCAGTCAGTCAGTTCCAGTCAGTCTGTAAGTCAATAAGTCAGTGTTAGTCAGTCAGTCAGTGTCAGTCAGTTTGTAAGTCAATAAGTCAGTGTTAGTCAGCCAGTCAGTGTCAGTCAGCCAAGCAGTGTCAGTCAGCCTGTCAGTGTCAGTCAGCCAAGTAGTGTCAGTGTCACTCTGTCAGTCAGTGTCAGTCAATAAGTCAGTGTTAGTCAGTCTGTCAGCCTCTTCTTCTCTTCCTTTCTCTCACGCACGTACACAAACGATTTTTTTGTTTTCTTTTTAAAGAAGTCCTTTCTGTCTTCCCCTTGAAATCATATGGAATTTTTGCATCCAGTGCTATAATTCCTGTACCTCTGATAACCGGTAGCGAAAGTAAAGAGATGTGCCCTTACTCCGACAAAGCAGTGAGTCACTAAGCAACATCTACATCTAAATTGCTGCGAAAGTGTAGAACATCTGCATTTAATGAGTATTCTTCTAGGTGAAGGCCAGGCGATCGATGCCCGCTCGACAATACTATTTAAAGCTGTTTGCCCCCTACAAAATAGGCATGTCTGCATGACCACCTTTGCTTCCCCTTCCGCCACCCTCTACTTCTCAGGGGCAATGCGCAGGGCCGCCTCACGTTAACACATTCCAGCTTAATAAGGCCTAACGTGAACACGCTGCAATTATCATCTCAAGCCGGTTTAACATTTTGTTTACATTCTTCCAATCTGGAGCCGCACGTTAAAGAATTAAGGTTGGTGGTGGTTTATCTCAGCACGATGACTCGACACTCTTAAGACATCAAGAGATATCACTGTGATAAATGCTTAACTTTTAATTTTGAAATCACCTTATACTCCACCTACTTAGAGAAAATTTCGTTTTTGGTGTTGTTAATAGTAGTTGAAAATTTTTTCATTTAATTTTTCCGCCTCCGAGACGTTTAATGGAGTGGATGTAAAAAATGAACAGATAAGTCACGCTCCTGAAATTAATTCCTTTAGAAGCATGAAAAAGCCATTCCATTTGTTGCCATGAACGTAGTAGCTTTTCGGGGTTTGAGTAGTAGTAGTAGTAGTAGTAGTAGTAGTAGTAGTAGTAGTAGTAGTAGTAGTAGTAGTAGTAGTAGTAGTAGTAGTAGTAGTAGTAGTAGTAGTAGTGGCAGTAGTAGTGGTAGTAGTAGTGACAGGAGTGACGGAGGTACTGTATGTGGCGATTAGCTTTAACCCCTAGTTTTAGCTCTGGCATGTGGAACGCAATGTTATGAATTGTATAAACTTATATGATTTAATTTTAAAACCACAGAAAAATACAACTTTGTGAATTTCGGGTAATAAACATCTCCGTGGTAATTGCATTTACAGGTTTACTCTTTTAAGAAGACATTTTAAAATTATAGCACATTCTGGATGTAGAACAGACGGTCACTATAGTATTTCTTGTATTACTGGGTTTACAGATTGCGGCAATGTAGATATTAGCAAATTGATATATGCACTTTATGGAGATAGATGCACTTAGGAATGGGACCTTGATACCGTTGATACTCGTTGGTATCGAAGTATGCCTAACACTCTGAAATAAACATTCGATATTTTTTCGATACTTTTAAATGTTTAAGTTTTGCATTATTAAACGTTGTTACGTTTACTTTTATACTAGATAAGGAATGAAAGGAGTCGAGACTTCACATTATTGCCTCACACGTGTCCCCAAAGAATTGCTGAACTATAGTTGTTGATAGACCTTAACTGTGTTTCCTGTGGGTGAATGAATGCAGCATCCCATAGACTCTAAATGAAAACATGCAAAAGAATGGGGCATAGAGGTACTCATGTAACAAGCAGCGTTACCTAAGTTGTGAATGAAGTTGATTTAGCTGACGCACTAAATAGGGCCATTACATTTAACCACTTCGGTAACCAAAACGTGTGAACCCAGCAGAAGCAGATCAGATCTTGTGACGTAAGGCAATTCAGCGTGGAAATGTTTGTTATGTTTAGTTGTTTGAGTTTCATGAAAAATATCTATATATAACTTTATATTCTCAAGATTGCAGAATAAAGAATTGCTAGTATTTGTTTTTCTATGTGTAGAGAACGCTTTAAAATAAAGTTACATAAAAGGAAAGCAAGAAATTATATTATTATTATTATTATTATTATTATTATTATTATTATTATTATTATTATTAACCTTGACTAACAATAGGGAGATATATAATCTGTGGAATTATCAAGATAAAAAAATTGCTCCCAATTGGAGAAGGTCAAACAGGAACAACTTCGGAATTATATGGTTATATGCGTTTATTACACACAGAAAACTACGAATAAGAGCATGGTTCAATGAACAAGCTATCGCCTTTATAGTGTTTATAAAGTGAATATCGAGTATCGGTGCTCAAAAATCAGTATCGGTATCGAGTATCGAGAAATAGTAGTATCGTCCCATAAACAAATTCACCTATTTTTAGTTTCTAAAGTCTTTGAATCAAAACTTCAAAGGGAAGAAACCGCTATCATTAATTTCCAAAACTAGCATTTTATTGAAACTACGACACCCTTTTTATTTTGAGAATATTAATTAGGGTTTCGATTAAAACTGTTAAAATAAATGAATTAAATATGGCTTCCTGGAATTGACATAACACCTGTTTTAGTTTGAAAATTTAGTGCATTTTTTGTTTCAAACGCCTTTGATACCTTCGGGCTGTATACCGCAGTGCTTGAAAAACAAAGTTCTCTAAAGACAAGCCGGTTCATGTGCTTATATAAAAGTTAAGCAGATATATGTACCTTCTTAGTTTCCAAATATTTCTTTAGCATCTAAATCGCCTGCTTAAATCCACAAAGATTTATGATGTTCTCTCTGGAAGGTAAATAGCATTTTAAAGAAAGAAATTAACAGATTTTTAAGTACAAGAAATACACAGGAACCAGTACACAGAGCTTCAATAAATGTAGCTTCCCAGTCGGTTTTTTTCCCTCTCCACTTTCTATATTCGTATGTGAGAGAACAAGAAAGAAGAGGAGAGTGAAATTAACAACGAGGAAAGAAGAGAGAAGATGGAATCAGAATAGAAGGGAGAAGGTAAAAGCAGGGGAAGAATATAGAATTAAATAGACCATTTATATACAACGTTTATTTAAATTAGACGAAACAATTTATTCTCCTCCGAATTTTGACCTAGAGGTAAGGAACGTGTAACCGTGGAAAAGTAAGAATCCGATATTTAGAGGGTTAGAGGAGCTGTTTATTACACACGGGCAAATCTTGATCTTGGAAACGAAGATTTTAATTTGTGTCTTTTCTGCAGGGATTACCATTTATGCAGGTTAAGTGCATATCTCTTACTTTCTCAATACCACTTAATGGGAATATTGTATTCCACCCAAGATGATTTTACAAGAATACACGTTTAGAAGCCCAGTGAACAGAAAGTATTTTTAACAAGAGTTCGCGTGTGTGTATGTGAAAAGTCAAAAACAAAAAGTCGGATGTATATAAAATTTGATACTTGAGATACTGTTAAAGGACTGTTCCCTATCCCAAACTACTTTCTAATAGAAACAATTCATGCTTTTCATGTTCCAAAAATGATTCTTATGGTTTTGAATAAAATATCAAATTTTAAAGATATTTGCATGATAAACAAAATGTATATCTTGAATTTCCTGTGAATATCATGCGAACTTTTCATTCTGGTTGAATTTTGCATAAATGGGTAACCGTAAGAGAACAAAAACTACATACAAGGAAAATGTGGACTTCATTAAAATATGCAACTTAGTTAAAATGTATCTCTTTTATAGCATTAGAACTTTTCGAATTATTAGATTTACATCTTAAGTATTCCTAGTGTGAACTGAACAGTGATAACAGCAACTGCAAAGAATCTTGTAAATATGCAATTCTTCTTTTTTTTTCCTACTGGATCCATTAGTAACAAGAACGGACTCACGATAGAAACACATGTTTTGTTTTTCGTATTGTGCAATTAACAAAGTCTACAAAAATGTAACTTGGATAACGCAACGAAAATAGAATAATCGCCGTTTATGTAAATACTATAATATAAAGTGTCTTTCAACAAGAGTGTCCTATCTTTAACATGTGATAGCTGCCGTTGTTATTGAGTTACATCAGTCATTTTTTCATTTGGTTGCTATTGACAAATAGCCATGGAACGTTACAGCATTCAGCAACGCGTAGAAATTGTGAAAATTTATTATCAAAATGGATCATCTGTTCGCCAAATCTTCCATATATTGCGTGAAGTTTACGGTGTGCATAATCGTCCCTGCGAGAGAACGATTCGGCGTTTGATCGATAAATTTGAAAGAAGTGGTTCTGTCAGCGATCAAAGAACGCCTATACGTAATCGACGTAAGCGCTCCAACGAAAACATAGGCGCCGTTCGTGAGAGTGTACGCGAGAACGGAAACAAATCAATTGCTCGTCGAGCGCAAGAATTGGGGCTTTCGCCGACCACAAACTTGGCGAATTCTGCATCTGGACTTGAAGTTTCACGCTTACAAAATGGTGTTAACTCAAGAACTAAAGCCCAACGACCACAGGTTGCGCCATGTATTCCTGACTGGGTTATGGAGCAATTGGAAGCTGACCCAGATTTTTGTCGAAAAATCACCTTCAGCGACGAAGCCCGCTGATGGATGGTTGTGTTAACAAACAAAATTGCCGCTATTGGAGCAATCACAATCCAATGCAGATTCAAGAACGACCACTTCATCCTCAAAAGATTATTGTGTGGTGTGGATTTTGGTATGGTGGAATCAATGGTCCATATTTTTTCCAAGATGAAGATGGAGAAGCTCTATGGAGAAAGATACCGGGCTCTTATAAGGGACTATTTTTGGCCTCAATTGGATGGTATGCATCTCAGAAACATCTGGTTCCAGCAAGATGCTACCAAATGTCATACTGCTCTCGAAACAATCGATCTTTTAAGGAGAAGTTAAGAGGTTTCATCATTTCCCGTGATGGTGATGTTAACTGGCCCCCGAGGTCATGTGATTTAACGCCGTTGGATTACTTGTTGTGGGGTTGTGTTAAATCTCGAGTTTATGTCAACAAGCCAGAAACAGTAAATGATCTTATGAATAACATCACGCGTGTTATTCGTGAAGTTGGACTTAATTTACGTTCTTCTGTCATTGAAAATTGGGTCAACGTATACGCGCAAACCAACGAAGTCGCGGCGGTCACTTAACTGATGTTCTCTTCCACACGTAATGACATTAATTATGTTCCAAGATAAAAAAGAAATAAAGCTCTATCATTTATAGAACGTGTTTTATTTAAGTTCAAAGATAGGACACTCTTATTGAAAGACCCTATATAAGGAAATAATGAAATATGTAATGGGTACGGTGTGGGTGTGAAATATAGTTTTTCTGCTTGTTTTTTAAGTTTCTAAAGAATAGCCTATAGTTAACTATCTCTCACTGATGTTTTCTTTCTATAGTTGTTTATGTACCTCTGGAATAACGTGTGGATGTTTTATCATCACAGTTCCATACAACAAAGTATGCATTATCTACATTAATATTATACAGAGAGAAAAATTGTATGTTTGTGTATGTGGGGTTTGGATGGATTGGGAAGCAGAGGAGATTCGGCATCGGTCCAGTGAATCCAAATATTGTACCCCAACGCTCCGCTAGGGGGCGCCCCGGGAGGGAGGAATGAGGTGAAGGGAGACACCGGGCGGTCGGAACCAGGAGTGACGGTACAGAAATGACAGGGTCCTAACAGTTCCAGATATAGATGCCCGGCAGTTGGACAGGCAGACCGGGGATTCCGCCCCATACAGGGTTCAATGGCCCCGAGGAGGCGGTCCTTATACCTCAGCAACCAGTCGAAGGCCGAGGGACGGAGATAGTGCACATAGAGCATCCTTTTCCCTGCCACGCTGCACCGAAACACCATCGCCGATAGTTTCCACTCTGAAATAGATCAAACGGGTGAAGGATGAATGAAATGATTAATGGAACGAAATGGAGGGACAGGAAATTCGGGGGATGAAAGAAACCACTACAGCATTCGCCTGATGACCCAGGAAAACCTCCGAAAAGCCCATGGGTCAGAATAGACGGTACCGGGGATCGAACCTGGGACCGCCTCAGCCATCCCGCTGATGTAGGGTAATCTCAAAAACCACACAACCGAGTTTGATAATTCTTTCACCAGAAGAACCCAATTGGTTCTAACGGACATGGGGCTATAAGAACCTTCTAGTTTCATTTCATAAATTACTAAAATATTAAAAGGGCTTTACAAACCCCTTGTACTTAATTACAAACACATTGGTGTCATAAAAGAATATGCTTGGACAGAACGCCTTAAGTTATAGTTGACAATGCTATATACAGAGTGGACCACTTAAATTGAGACTGTACAATATCTCCAAAACTAAGTGTTGTAGAAAGAAATTTCTTGAATAAAAGTTGTTTTATATTACGGGGGAAACTAATGCCATTAGTCGTGTTTTATTTGGAGGGTTTTATTTTAAATTTACCCTAAAATGACCATCACAACGTCCTCACAACGTCCTCCAAATAAAACACGATTAATGGCATTTACTTTCCCCCATAATATCAAGCAACTTTGTAAAAGAAATTCCTTTCTACAATGCTTAGTTTTGGAGATATTGTACAGTCTCAGTTTAAATGGTCCATCCTGTATACCTATATGTTATGTCACAATTTAGCAATTAAGACACAGCAAAACAAAAAGAGAATCGAATCTGTTTATGACGCTACGATACGCATGCGATTGCAGTGCCAAATATTTTAATAGCCCTCATGTAAGGAAGTTCTGCATCATTTCCTTTGTACTGAGTTAATCAATTTCGTTGCCAAATAATGGTACAAAGAGAGAAAACTTATAACATTAGATAACAGTGAACCGATATTTTTACTTTCTCTGCTACGTATAGTAAATAGGGGAAGTATTGTATTCCACCCAAAAATTCGATACCGAGATTTAACCGGAAATACATGTTTTGAGATCCCATGAATCCAAAAAAATCATTTTTGGAAATATGTCCATGTGTGTGTCTGTGTGTCTGTCTGTCTGTGTGTTTGTCTGTGAACAGCATAACTCAGAAACGAACAGTCGGATAAACACCAAACTTGGTATTTAGGTTCAGTATCTTCCAGGTTTTCAAGAAAATCCCCCCACCCCAGATTACCCTTTACATGGAAGATTTTTCGAAAATTTTAATTTTCTCAAAAATGGCTCGAACGATTTTGATTAAAATATCATATTTTTAAGATATTTTCATGACAAATAAAATGTATATTTTGAGTTTCCTGGGAATGTCTCCAAAAGTATTCTTCATTGTGAACGACTTTTGCATAACTGGTAAACCATAAGATATAGACAAAATTTTACTTCACAAAAAATTTATATCGCGTTAAAATACACAATTTATGTCATATACATTTTTTTTGTTGAGTGAAACATTTTCGAGATATTGCTTGTTATTCCCTTAAATTTTTCAATCCTTATTCTCTCAAATGGGAATTCGTTATTCATTTTTTTTGTCTTGGATATGCAAAGAGTATTAATATGTGGCAAAGGGAATGGTGCTGCACCTAGCAACCAGCTATTCAGAGATATGTATGTGCGTAAAGGCTACTGTATTTCTATATTGCCCTTGTAAATATATATTCCCGTTACATCTACAAGAAAATTAGCAATAAGATAGAGTCTGCAAACGTTTATCTCGATTAATATGAAGTAGATGGAGAATAAGCGTTTGTAAAAATAGTTTGTACAAGAGTAGAGAAAGTCATGTGAGTGTAACACATCAGATTTTTTAATTGACAACTGTGAATACTATTCTTCTCGATGATTACGGACTGTTTTCACAGCGGTTAATTTGGTAGCTTGGGAGGAGCGGAATCTACATATTCAGCAGCTTCACCTCTATTTCTTTGTGTGTGTGTGTGTGTGTGTTAAGGATTTGTGTATTATGTGAAAACAATGTAGCTTTTATGTTATTAAATAACTACGAGACCAAAGAGATGGTACGAAGGTTTAGCATTTCACCTACTGTAATTACCTAATAAGTTACTCGACCGTTCCAATCGATGACTTTTCCAGAGCCAAGGGTACTTATAGGCTATCAGAATTTCCAGAACTTGGAAGATTCGAACATGATGTCGTTTACGAGTTGTTTGGATGAAATAGTCATCATTTGGCTCGAGACGTAGATTTTAGGTAAACACAAAATTGTGGCTATTCTTCACTGTTTAAGGCATTTTTATATTTTTGACAATTCATAATTGGATATGGGCACATTAAGTAAAATATAATCTAAGAACCCTCGTCTGAAGGTGTATCAGGGGCCGAAACCCATCGAAGACTTTCCGCATAATATGGAGCAATGTTTTACCACGACAAAGTGTGTACGAATGGATTGAAAAGTACAAAAATAGTCGGACAAGACTGAAGGACGAGGAAAGAGCAGAATGCCCATCCATATAGTGACGCCAACGTTGTGCAAGTCCATATCCTGATTCAAACGAGCCAAAGAGTGACTTCGATCAAGGGCAAACCATATGCAAATCAGTCACGGTTCTGCATATCACATTGTTCGAAACAGGCTTGGCTTTCGTAAAGTCCGTGTAAGTTGGGTCCCAAAACAGCTTACTGAACAAGCACAATCGTGTGTCTGTCTGCTAACGGTTACTGGACCACCACGCTAATAAGGTGAAGCTTTTCTGAAACGAGTAGTCACTGGAGACGAAACGTGGATCCATCGTTTTGAGCCTGAAAGCAAATGCCAAAGCATTGAACGGAAACGTCCTGCATCCCACTCAAAAAGAAAATTAAGAGTCAACCCTCTGCAGGAAAGGTGATGCACACACTTTTCTGGGACTCTTAAGTGCCAATACTTCAACTTACTTGCAGCATGGTTCAATAATAATAAACAGTACACAGTGAGATGAGCAACGACCTGAAGCCAGGTTCCAAACGTCGAGACTTTATTGTCGAAAGGAGTTCTTTTGTTGCATGACAATGCGCGCGCCCACATACAGCCGTCCACACTGTTCAAACTATTCAGAGACTGGGTTTCCGATCTCGCCCCTCTGATTTTCATCTTTTTGGTCCACATAAAAATGCCTTAAAGTATACGCCTTAACCTTTATTCTTAGGGCATCAGGAAGCTTGTGCATCAATAGACCAAGTGCATTGAGAAACAAGGAAACTACATTGAAAAATTAGGTAATTGTAAGTTTCTTTGTTGTTATAATAAGTTTAAACAATTATATGCAGATGCTTATTGACTTACCCTCGTACATTAACCGTTTCTCATATTACCTTGAGACACAAAATAAATTTACATCAACGCATAAAATGGATCATATAGTAGTATTCCCATCGTTGTTTTATTTTAATGCTTCAGAGAAGGCACGTGCACGTTTTGTCTGCCTTTACAATAAATATCCAAATACTGCTGTTCCTATGAATTGTTCCTTTGGTGTTCTTCTCTTTTACATATTATGCCGCATGACAGACGGTTCACTGTGATATGCAGAGACTTCACTTAAGATGGATGTCAGGTGAGCGACCCATTTCATTTTGCGTGTTACGGTGTAATAGTTGTAAGGAGCAGCAGCTACAACGATAGATTTTTCTCACGCCATGCCAGCAGTGCTGCCGATCACCCTTTTTTCTTTTTCTTCTCCTATCTTCTTTTACAATAAAACGTCTTCCTCGACCAATGACAGATGCCAGCGCCATGCACCGACTGCTCTGTAAATAGCCCATCCATTTCATTTTAAACGCCATTTTATATGCTAAAGTTCAAACAACAATTGCACTCCATTTGCAGGCAGGTATAATCATAAAGATGCCATGTGAGCGCTTAGTGAGCAAAAGTTGAACATCACAGGTGTTTCCTAAACACTGTTCATCCAAAGATGCAAACGAAAACAATGGCACAAGTTAATCTATACTCCTTGCGGATAAATACAATTGGAGATTCTGTAGTTACCTTCGAAAATCTACAATATTGCTTTATAAGAGTATTCAAACAAGTACGTACATTAACTCCTAAATGGCTCCGCGGTAAAGTATGAAGCTCGCATTCGGTGGGTCCCGGGTTCAATTCTCGTAGGCCTGACCACTCTGGACATGCATTTTTTGTCCTTTTCCCTGGTCAGTAGGCAAATGTTTCTCTTCTACCACGAATTTTCTATCCATCATTTCCTTTCATCTGTTGTAGGACCAGGTGACGGCGGTTGGTGTGTTGATGCAGGACGGTGGAATTTGTGCTATGGAAAGGTTTCTTCATGGTGGAACTGCTGAGGCACCCTTCCTTCCTGAGAGTGTCTCGTCAATTCCAGGGAAGCCCAGGTTGCGGGTGGCTAAGGCAGGGCTAGCTGGCGTCAGGGTGGTGTCATGGTGGAATCGTTAGGGACCCCGTGCTTGTTAGTGCAGATCGTCATTGGATCTGGTCGTCCTTCGGGTGTCCTCTTCATCCCTTACTCCCAGGGGCCACGTTGAAAGTACAAAAGATACATTATGGTCTACGTGCGGTACTATGCTCCAGTTACTGGAGGCACCCTATTTGACTACTCCTAACTCCTATGGTATAACGGAATAACTGAACAAATGCTGTCACTTCTGTTCTTCACATCTGTCCGGAGTGGGTCTTATGGGGACAGAGCATTTTAGTAAATTGTTTGACTATCCCTCTGGTGGCGATGTTGCTTTTGGAGGAAAGATTGGCTGGAACTCGAGCATCAGAAGGGAGGTTTTCTCACACCGAGAGGTGAAGAACGAGGTGCACTGAGACTCATTATGGTTCAAAAGACCAATTGAGGAGGTAATTAATAAAAGTACATGTTGTGGAAGAACGGAGGTGTAGCCAGTATTCCAAAATGTCTCTAGTAGTGATAGGAACTGAAAGGGATCAGGATCCATTATACATAACGCTGTTCTTTGGGAAGTTAGCAGGTGGAACTTTCCACAGAGAGAGAGAGAGAGAGAGAGAGAGAGAGAGAACATGGAAATGGTGGAGCATCAATATATGTTGTATTTCTTACTTATAAGTTTGTTTACTTATCCTCTTTCTGTAACAGTTATCATCCTTTATAATCTAAAGGATCATAAGATGATAAATTAATATTTACAAAATTAATGATTAAAAAGGTTCTGGGCTCATAACACTTAAGGAAAAGGGAACACTTTGGTAGAACTGTTGTTCAGGAATCTTGGAGAATTCAAGTCCAGAACACTAGATATTCAGTCATACGTGCTCACTACATAGCTTCGGAGATGGCTGCAAGCTGCTGCCGGAATACAATTATGATTTTAAGGGTACTCGTACTGAAATTGCATCTTTCTGCAAATTTCAAACATTTTCGTTAAAGGAATTAATTGTTCTTCCTACAAGCCGTGTGTTGGACAGGGTTGGAAAGGTAGAATCAGGTGACTGAAAAATTTAATGTCATAGCCATGGTTCAAATCCCGGGTATGGCATTGAATTTTTCAGTCGCCTGATTCTACCTTTCCATTTTCGTTGAAACTTTTATTACAGATTGTTTTAATGTGATTATAACAGATAATTAATTTTTGTGGCTTTATGTACGAGTACCTAAGTTTTGCAATACAGTAACTTTCAATGAAGGATCATGTGTGAAATCCCTCACATGATGTAAATTTTAAAATTTCAAGTTTTAAAAATTTGCATATTATTTCACGAATTTACTTTCTTACAATCAAAGAGTAAGCTTCAAAGATTTAAAACTTCCTGGAAAAACGTGCAACACTTCTAATTTTCTAAAATTAGTATAGTCCTAAATTCAAACTATGCTTGATATCACGAAATGGCTCTTTAGATCTCATCCACCTTCAAAGAGTGTATTTAAAAATTTCAAAGAAGCTAAAAAATTACAATTCGAGGAACACTTTAAAGTGACAAAAATGTAAAAAAAAAAAAAAAATTGCGAATAAATCAATTTTTTAACTGTCACGTGTTATTTGCACTTACTTGTGAAAATTCATTTAAACGTTGCTTTATGACATTTAAATGGCCAGAAATGCAAAACCGTAATTATATCCTGAAAACTTTAAATAAAGTATTTTCACTTTCTCTACTGCCTACCTATAGTAAGTAGAGGAAATTCTACATTCCACCCAAAAATTCGATACCGAGATTTCACCGGAAATACACTTTTTGAGGCTCCTTGAATAAAAAATAAACATTTTTGGAAAAAGGTCCATGTGTGTCCTTGTACACAAAACTCAAAAACGAAACGTCGGATAAATACCAAACTTTAGCATCTTATAAGGATGCAACACGAAGATCTTCAAGAAAATTTCCCACCCCATACTACCCTTTATATAACCGAGCGGGAAGGCTTCGGCGGTTACGTCTGTGGCCCCATTTGGGAGGTCCCGGGATCGATCACCAGCGACCGCCCACTCTGGCCCATGGGTTTTCGTGGTTTCCAGGGTCGCCAGGCGAGTACTAGGGTGGTTCATTTTATACCACGACTCACTTTCCTATCATTCCCTGTATCCATCATCTTCCTTGTCATCCGTTTCAGGGTTTTAGCACCAGGCGACGGTGGGTTGCGGCCGGGCGGTGGCTTGCGCTCTGTTTAGTTTCTTCCCTGGCGTCGCTGCTGTACCGCTTAGTTAGATCTCTCCTCAGCGCGGAGCTCCGCTCCCGGGGACCCTGGAGGTTGGTGGCTTTTGGGCACGGACCGCGCGGCGTCGGATGCGTTATATCTGGAAACGTTAGGGACCCCGTCCATGCTTGCCTCCGTCGGCATCTGGATCTGATCGCCCTTCGGGTCTCTCCCCTCACCCCTCCCTCCCTCCCTCCAGGGATCACGTTGGAAGCACAATGGGCCGAATGGCCTGTGTGCGGTGCTCCGCCCCGGTTCCGGGGGCCCCTTCGATATGTACCTTTACCTTTACATGGAAAAGTTTTTCAGAATTTCGATTTTTTTCAAAAATGGTTTAAATAATTTTGATTAAAATACCATATGTTTAGAACATTTTCATGACAAATGAAATGTACACCTCAGGAGTTTTCTGGGAATAGCTTGGGAAGTCCTCTTATTCTGAATGACTTTGGTGTAGTTGGTAAACCGTAAGAGATATCCCAAGTCTTACTGCAGAAAATGTGTGGATCTTGCCAAAGCACACAGTATATGTGAATAATGTTTTATCTTATCCATTTCCGAGACATTCCTTATAATTCTCAAATGGGAAGTTGTTATTCTGTTTTTTCCCCTCGCGGTCATACAAAGAGCATAGCCTTCACACAGTGACACGCTGTTTAATAATATAACTAGCGCTTTACCTACTGTATAATACAACAAAATGTGTGAACGTAAATTCAAAGTTTATCTGGATTATCAAAAGTAGATAGAATAATAAGCTTTTGTAAGAATGGTTTGTAGAAGAACGAGTAGGGAAAGTCGTAGAAGGCAACACATCCCGTCTTTCTTATCAACCTTTTGACAAAAATTCAGTATCGTGTTCCCTGGCGCTGTAATTAGCACAATATAACTCACTGAGTTCAAGAAAACACCATATTTTATGTACCAAGAAAAACGAAACATTACATACAGAAAACATATTCGTGCCAGGTTTACACCTTTCAACTACAACCTGTGTTAGCATGTTGGAAAGGACTTGAGATTTATGTGAGGTGGAACACGTGCTCAAAATGTGGCAGGTAAACGGCAGGCGTCCGGCGTAAAAATTGCCTGCCAAATAAATCTTCAAAAAACCGTAAAAATGAGGGACGGCCGGGGATGTGGGAAAACTCGCGTAGTGCCATAAGGTACCTAGCAGCAAGCTTTGGTGGCCATTGTCTTCACGTGGCATAACCCTTGGCTACTTCCTTTCAAATCTGTAAATAAATAAACTTTGTAGAAATTAAGACAAGTGAAGCATAAAAGAAAGCTAAGATGAGAGAAAATAAACAACAAAGGATTAATGTAGAATTACGTAATATTAAATTCAATAAATGCCTATAAGACGAATACCAAGGGGGTTGGAAAACAAATAACAGAGAAATAGATCACAAACCATGAAATTAAAAGATCTGATGTGATACATTCATATGGCTTTCTCAACATTCTATCGCTTATTAGTGCATTAAATTATTATTAATAAAGCTTATTTTAATCGAGATAAACCCTTCCATAAATAGCTACAATACGCATTTATTTGTACATTCAAAGAGAACACCGATAATCAAATGTTAAGAACTGGACGCAATATGTGACTTTAAAATTCCATAGTGTTTCCATACAATCGCAAGAAACAAATGAATGTTGACAGGACTTTAAGAGAATGACCAAGTAATGAACAATTCCAACCACTAATAACGGATATCTCGGAAATGGCTTATGCCACAAAAAATTTATTTGAAATAAATTGTTTGTTTTAAAGTCATCTACATTTCTTGTGCAGTACGTTTTCGTCTATCGCTTAAAGTTTACTGATTATAATCAATTTATTCCGAATAAGAGGACTTCATAGGTTATTCCCAGAAAATTCAAGATATACATTTTATTTGTAATGTAAATATCTTTAATATATGATACTTTAGTCAATATCGTTAGAGCCATTTTTTAGAAAATCAAAATCTTCGAAAAATGTTCCATGGGATGGGGGATTTTTTTGTTGTTGTAAAATTCAAACATGTATTATTTCCGGTGAAATCCCCTTATCGAATATTTGGGTGAAATGCAACACTTTCCCTCTATTGTGTACGTGTTAGAAAAGGCATTAACAAAGCGAGCAGTAATTTTAAATATTTGTAAGGGATAGTAATTATGTAGGTATAATGAAGCAACATCTTACAACCTTATGTTTTGCTCTGACATTAACATTCTTTTTTATGTGTACCGAACCACATACAAAATTTTAAATACATTTAAATACATTTGGGTCATTTCTTAAAACTACTTACATGATAGTACAAATAAAGTCGATTTGCCTTCCTTTTAACGGCTACTTTGCGCCTAGCAACTGGCCCTTTGGCTTTCAGTTAGCCCTTATTACTTATTATTTTCTTTCCCTTTCCACTTCCCTGATTTCTGCTTTCCTATTATACTCCTTTCTCTTTCCCTTCCTGTTCTTTCCCCCCTTTTTTTTTACTTTCCTTAATCACTTTTCCTTGGTTTTCCTTGAAAACTCTCCCATATCCTTCATTCTTTTTCCTCCCTTAACTGTTAATATTATTTTATAGCTATAATTTCCTTGCTCATTTTGTTCCATTTTGGATCCCAAACTTCCTGTCTCCACTTCTTTAGCTCTTTATATTTTACCAAGAAATGTTTCTCATTCTCCTTTTCCCCAATATGGCACATGTTCCCGATTCGCTCCATCTTAACCCTCTAAGCAACACAGCCTCCGTTCTCACCCATGCTAATCCCTTTCCTGTATGCTACATACGTCAAAATAACCTTCGCTCTTCCAATCTCTCTTAATTGTTCAATATAAACTTAAGGACTTTTTACTTTCAAGACTTCCCCAGATTTCTTGCTTCTTTGGGATATCTTCTAACCTAAATCTGTTATCACCAACATTAATAAATAAAAGGTAGTAAATTAGCGAAAATTAAACTAAAATTCATTCATTATCAGTTTACCCTCCTCTTATGTAGGACTTACACCCCCAGGACTTACAGGCGGGTCCCTGGGGTCAGAGGCCCGTCGAGGAGCAGACACTCATGGATCAGACAGAACATCCAGGATGAGTGATCAGCCCGATGCCTGGTATGGGATGAAGGAAGTAGATGAAACGAAATGTGGGTGAAATGGATGAAAGGAAAGGTGATGATGGAGCAGTTGGTGGAATGAATGGCGGGGGAAACCGGAGAACCCGGAGAAAACCCGCCCAGATGCCGCTTCGTCCACCACAAATCCCACATGCAGGTCCCTGGGATTGAACCCGGGCCGCCTCGGTGGGAGGCGAGTGGTCTAACCACTCGGCCACGGCGCCGAAGATTAATAACTAAAATATAAGTAATAAAACTGTTAAGATAAGTGTCCGCAAAGAACGCATCAAGTATCTCGGGCATATCAGCTCTTTTGCATTCTTTTGTATTTCCTATTCGTGGTATACAAGTTTGCGCCAACATTCTCTCAGGTGTGAATGGAATGCAACATTATCAGTACGTAGTGAAGAAACTGCCTCTTGGAAAATCCTTCTGATCCGCCAATCAACGGACGCTGTCGCATTTGGATGCTTCTAAAGATGCTTTCTCCATAGTATCGACACAGATGCAGCGTAAATTTTTAGATTGGAATGGATAAATAATAAATCTCTGGGATAGCTCAACGTTCCTTATAACAACCTAGGAAGGAAGGCATGATTAATGAGTGCTCGCACGCACTCGGATTCCATGTACCTAGATGAATGTTTCTGACATTTTTCTTTTCAGGATAAGGTATACCCGCAGAGAAATTTTCCCGAAGCAGCTCATCCTATATGAGATTCGATATTTGAACCTTTGGACGATTAGACAGACATGCTACCCGAAACATGGAAGTGGTAAAAATCAATAAATGCAGGCAAAGCCTATAAGGAGAGAAAAGTTGTTCAAGGTGTGCAATTTGAAGTAAAATTTTCAAATGCATGAAGAATGATTGAAGGTCATAGATGTGACGAATTTGCTTTATCTCAGATTGTGAAGAGTCGTAGGTTCTACTTGTTATAAATAGTTAATCTATATACAATTAAAATTTAATAAATTATATACCACTCTTCCCCACTTGCGATTTTGTGAAGCTTTTCTGTCTAGGATTGGCTATCTGTTAGTGTTCTCTTATGCTCACTACACGGATTCGTCCCACCTTTCTGACTGAAAAATTGAGTTTCATTTATGGACGCTGTTTAACTACTATGGTCCTTTGCATCTCATTCTATATTGGGCGTAAAAGACCGGAAATTTTGCTCAGAGGCCTCTTTATCAGGCTTGAAGTTATTTTACGTCTCATAAATCTATGATAGTGGATACCAGCTTTACTTCCCTTCTGACGGAAGCCATGCTAAGGATTTTTACGCCCGATAAAATCCAGCGCCCTCCGCCGAGTTTGAACCCGCGACCTTGGGAACTAGAGGCTATCATGGTATCGCTAGACCACGGAGGATGACCCTTCCTAACTGGTTGCCATGTTAAATGCAGAAAAAGCAAAAGTTTAATTGAAATAATACATGCAAATATAGTTAGTAGCTTTTAATAATCTTAGTACTAAATTATAAGTATAAACATGTACTAATAAGCTTTATTTAATTCACTTTTTGTTGATCTTGAAGCTGTTCTATTGGAAGGATTGTAAGTGACGTGTGAATGTGAGATTCTTTAGCAAGTTTCAGCCTTTCAATTTAGCAATACAGATAATATTGATATGCTACTTACAATATGCTTCTTATTATAACAGGTTCATATTGGAGAATATATTCATTTGATAAATAGACCACTTATGTAACATATAATAAGAACTAATGATTATACTAAATCATTTAGGGACTTTAATTGAAATAATAATAACAATAATAACAACAATACAGTAAAATTCTGTTTAAACGAATTGCGTTTAACCGAAACCAGGTTTAATCGAAATTGAGAAGCGGAAAAGGGTAAGAAAGGATGAACGCAATGCTCAAATTAGTGCTGGCAATGTCGCTAGGATAATTGGCAATGTTATTTTTCCCCAGCTCTAAATTCCAATACATGTATTGTATTCAGTTAATCCTTACCTCAGATTCCAAGAAATAGTGTATTGTTATAACAAGTATTAACTGCTTGCACGCGTATCCAATGCGGTGGCCCACTGTTATTTTACTGTTGGTGTTGGTCAGTGTGGTTTATTTGTGTTTAAGATATCAGTCTAAAGAAAGCCTGTTGTAAAACACATTGAACACAAACACGAAGCCGTTAGTGACAGTGATAGCGGACGAGGGATTCAAAACATTAGAGGTAAGAAAGACTATAAATTGGTATTCAAGTCTTATCGGAAAATATTGAATTACGGCACCGTCAATAATGTAAAACTTCTTGTTTTTAGGTTGTCCTGATTTTTGTAAAACAAGCAGTGAATCAAACCAACAGATATAGTGCCAATCAATCAGTGGCGTGATATTACTGCTCACAAGTATTGGGAGAAGAAATTAAAAAGAAAAGGTACTGATTTTATGAAATAGTCTTTGTAAGTACTGTAGTGCATTATTTGAAACTGTGTGCAGTAGTAGCTTTTTTATTAAACATTATTATGTGAATCTGGAATATAATTATTTTCTTCCTTTCGCTGCTTAAAACTGTTAGCATCGGTTATCCGAAAAAAGATGCATTATCCGAAACGACTCTACTCCCTTCGGTTAAATGGGATTATACTGTAATAATAATAATAACAATAATAAATTTCTAAAGTTAATAGCATATTATTACTATTCACATGTAAATTCCAACAGGTAAATTAATAACTGTTTCGAAGTTACTTTATAAGCTTATAAATATATTTACATGCATTCATCTTGTTTAGAGTAAACGTATATCTCTTTCTTTCATCTGACAGGTCTCTGCTCGTTGTCTGGTTTGAGCAAGTTGCCTGGTTACGATTTCATCGATACACACCCTTCTTTATACAGGAGGTGAATAGACTCAGACTCCTTGGTGCCATGGTTTTAATTGTCCTCTAAAGATCTCACCAGAGAAGGGGGAGAACAGGACATATACCTGAGATAAAAGAAATCATCAGGTTTTCATGCAATGGGTTGCAACAAAGCTGCCCAATCAGTGCGTGAGGACTGATGCTGAGGAGTTAACTCACGTTTCTAATCGCCATTTGCATGTAAAAGAGTCGTTTTTCATTCTCATTATGGCCCTTTTACTTGCACATACAAACATACAACTATTACTGTCTTGGATAGGCTGTCCTTGTTTACCGGATAGCTCCAAAAACCCACCATTTTAAAACCAGAACAAGCCAATAAAAACCACGCAACACCCTTCTGACATTTTTCCAGCATTACGCATGCCACCTGCGTTAAGCTGTTAGTATAATGCATAGGGGCAGACGCGTACATCGCCACACTCCGTCATAAACAGATTTTTGTTCCACAACTTAGCACGCGAGTGCAGAGGGTGTTTCGGAAACAGGGGAGATAGTTTCCAGATAGCATTTCGAGGAAATATTACTCGCAAGTCATGGATGTCTGCCATTGCAATGTACGGATGCAAATCGAGCGTACTCGCCTTGTTCTCTGATAACAGGTGATATTTAAATCTACGAAAAAAGCAGAGTTACAACGTTCTTAGTATTATACTTAAATTGTACCAAGCATACAACAATTTTAAGAGCTTGTGTATGTAATGGAATTAGATTGCTCTTTCGCCAAGGATTGTGATGTGACATGGTAAGTTATCATACTCTAATATGTTAATATAATTTACACAATTTTCTTCTATTCTGAAAAAGAAAAATCCTAATTTCAATCAAAATATTTGAAAATTATCAAAAAAAAGCTTTTGAATAATTTTAAAAATACCTTATAATAAATATACATGCCAATAATTAAGCATTCTCCTATATATATATGTTAATCCATATAAATGTGTGTTACATATTTACACATTTCGTTGAAGGTACAAGAAAAATATAGTAGGCAAGTTTTAAAACCGAAACTCTATGTGATGGCTTTGAAATTAGTGCTCCTTACATGATCACGACAAAAAAACATTCTGATATGATACATTCACATTACTTTCTGTATCATCTTTGTTTTTTGGTGGGCATGCAAATTATTCGTATTCAAGCTTATTTTTCTACCTACTACATTTTAATCCAAATAAACCTTTTACAGAAACAGCTACATTACACATTTCGTTACAGATACAAAGGGAGTAGCGACAGTCAGATATTTAAGAACTGGATGCTATATGCTGGCTTTAAAATTTCATAGTGTTTCCATGTAATCGCGAAAAACAACTGAATGTTGAGTACTTTAAGAGAATGAAAAAAAAAACTCGAACCTTTAATAACGGAATCTCAGACATGGTTTATGCCACAAAAATTATTTAAAATAAATTGTGTTTTAAAGCGATATACAGTTTTTGTGTAGTACTCTTTCGTCTATGCCTTAATATTTATCAGTTATACAAGATTGTACAAAATTCCTTCCGAATGAAGTGGACTTCACAGACTATTGCCAGAAAATTCAAGATATACATTTTATTAGTAATGTATATATCTTTAATATATGGTATTTTAATAAAAATCGTTAGATCCATTTTTATTATTAAAAAATTACGAAAAATGTTCCATGTAAAGGGTAGTTGAGGGTTGGGGGATTTTGTTGAAAATATTTGTGTCGCATCTTTGGAAGGTGCTGAACCTAAATACCAAGTGTTTAGTATTTATCCGACTTTTCGTTTTTGAATTATGCTGTTCACAGACACACACAGGGGCCTTTTTCTGAAAATGCCTTTTTGGATTCAAGGGACCTTAAAACATGGATTTCCGGTGAAATATTAGTATCGAATTTTTGGGTGAAATGCAATACCTTCTCTACCTACTGTGTACGTAGTAGAGAAAGTAAAAAGGATCCAAAATGTCACATTCATGTGTCTTTTCTCCCCACTATCGATTGTTTTTATATAGCATCTATAGACCTTTCCGAAAATAGCTTAATTTTCTATCTACTTCAGGTTAATTGAGATAAACTTCTGCAGAAATAGTTTCATTACACATTTTGTAGTAGAACAAGGGGGTTAGAGGAAACCTTATCGATAATCAAATGTTTAAAAGATCCCCCTATATGCTAGGTTGAAATTCCATAGTCTTCCCATAACATCTCCGCAAACAAGTGAATAGCGACCACAATTTTAAAAAATCTTATGTGATACATTCACATGACTTTCTACCCTCTATCTTTATTTGTGGGTATACAAACTGTTCTTACTAAAGCTTATTTTTCGATGTACCACATTTAATCCAAATAATCCTTTGCAAAAATAGCTACATCACACATTTCGTTATAAATACGTACAAAGAGTATAGTGACAGTCAAATGTTTAAGAACTGGACGGTATATTTTGGCCTTAAAATTCCATATTGTTTCCAATCGGAGAATCAACTCAAAATCGATGGGACTAGAAAAGAATGACAAATACTGAACAATTCAAAGCTTTAATAACGAATATATCAGAATTGGCTTATGTCACAAGAAACACTTATCTTTAGTAAATTACGCATTTTAAAGAGATCTATATTTTTTGTGTGGTACGTTTTCGTCTATTACTTAACGTTTATAAATTATACAAGGTTATACAAAATTCCTTCCGAATGAAGAGGACTTCCTAGGCTGTTTCCAGAAAATTCAAGATATACATTTTATTTGTCATGTAAATAATTTACATATTTCGTATTTTAATCAAAATCGTTAGAACCATGTTTTAGAAAATCAAATTTTTCGAAAAATGTTCCATGTAAACGGTAGTTTGGAGTGGGGAGTTTTCTTGAAAATTTTCGTGTCGTATCCTTGGAAGATACTAAACTTAAATACCAAGTTTGTTATATATCCGAGTTTTCATTTTTGAGTTATGCTGTTCACAGACACACAACCATACCGACACACTTATATAGGTACTGCCGGACATGTTTCCAGGGCGCCTCAAAACGCATTTCCGGTGAAATCGCGGCATCGAATTTTTGGGTGGAATTCAGTACCTACTTCCTCCACTTACCTACTACACGTAGTAGAGAAAGTAAAACCTTATATGTTTTATTCAGATACTTTCTTCTACACCTACTATACTTTATTTTTATATAGGCATCACAAACTATTCTTACGAAATCTTATTTTTCTGTCTACTTTGTGTTAAGAGACAAACACTTGAAGAAATAGTTTCATTACGCATTTCGCTGTGATACATTTTCTGTGAATAGAGGAAACCAAATCGATAGACAGATGTTTAAAACCGAGTGGCTAAATATTGGCTTTGGAATTCCACACTCTTTCCATGATATCGAGAGAAACAACTGAATACGACAGAAATTTAAAAAATGCCAAACTACTGAAAAAATCAAACCAATAATAACGGATATTTAGGAAATCACTGAGGCCTCAAAATAAGATATTTTAAGTAAATTGTGGGTTTTAACGAGATCTACATTTTTATGCGTACATGGTACGTCTTTGTCTATCTTTTAACATTCACGAATTATACAAAATTATTCAAAATTCTTTCCGAATTGAGAAGACTTCACAGGCTTATTCTCAGAGAATTCAAGACATACATATTGTCATGTAAATGTCTTAAATATATGGCGTTTTAATCAAAACCGCCAGAGCCATTTTTAGAAAATCAAACATATGGAAAAAAAATCCATGTAAAGGGTAGTTTGGGGTGGGGGAGTTTCGTGAAAATCTTTGTGTCGCGTAATTATAAGATACTGAACTTAAATACAAGTTTGATTGTTATCCGAGTTTTCGTTCTTTGGATTATGCTATTCACACACTCAAACACACCTCCGTACACATACACACATGGATTATTTTCTAAAATTTGTTTTTGAAATGGGACCTCAAAATATGTATTTCCGAAATCTCGATGTCTAATTTTTAGGTGGAATGCAATACCGTCTTTACCAAGTTGGTATAGCGGTAGAGAAAGCAACAAACAAGACAAAAAAAAATCTGATGTGTTACACTCACATGACTTTCTCTACTCTTGTACAATCTATTTTTACAAACGCCTATGCTCCATATGCTTCATGTTAATCGAGATATCGAGATGTCAATCTTATTGGTAATTTTCTTGTAGATGCAAGGGAAACATGGTAGCTTTTAAGCGATAGTCAAATATTTTAACGCTGGTTGCTATGTGGCGAATTCCATTCTCTTTGCATGTCCAGGACATAAAAAAATCTGATGTGTTACACTCACATGACTTTCTCTACTCTTGTACAATCTATTTTTACAAACGCCTATTCTCCATATGCTTCATATTAATCGAGATATCGAGATGTCAATCTTATTTGTAATTTTCTTGTAGATGCAAGGGGAATATGGTAGCTTTTAAGCGATAGTCAAATATTTTATCGCTGGTTGCTATGTGGCGCATTCCATTCTCTTTGCATGTCCAGGACATAAAAAAATGAATAACGAATTTGAGAAAAAGTATAAGTATTGGATAATTTAAGGAAATAACAAGCAATATCTCGAAAACGGTTCACTCAACAAAAAAAATGTATATGATATAAGTTGTGTATTTTAACGCGATCTACATTTTTTGTGTAGTACAATTTTGTCTATCTCTTATGGTTTACCAATTATGCAAAAGTCGTTCATAATGAAGAATACTTTTGGAGACATTCTCAGAAATTTCGAGATATACATTTCATTTCTCATGACATTATCTTAAACATATGATATTTTCATCAAAATCGTTAGAGCCATTTTTGAGAAAATTAAAATTTTCGAAAAATGTTCCATGTAAAGGGTAGTCTGGGGTGGGGGGATTTTCTTGAAAATCTTCGTGTCGCATCTCTGGAAGATACTGAACGTAAATACCAAGTTTGGTGTTTATCCGACTGTTAGTTTTTGAGTTATGCTGTTCACAGACACACACACAGACACACACACACACAGACACACAGACACACACACAGACACACACACGGACATGTTTCCAAAAATGCTTTTTTTGGATTCAGGAGGTCTCAAAACATGTATTTCCGGTGAAATCTCGGTATCGAATTTTTGGGTGGAATGCAATACTTCCCCTACTTACTATACGTAGTAGAGAAAGTAAAAATGATTAACGAATTTGAGAAGAAGTATAAGTATTGGAAAATTTAAGGAAATAACAAGCAATATCTCGAAAACGGTTCACTCAACAAAAGAAATGTATATGACATAAGTTGTGTATTTTAATGCGATCTACATTTTTTGTGTAGTAAAATTTTGTCTATCTCTTATGGTTTACCAGTTATGCAAAAGTCGTTCACTATGAAGAATACTTTTGGAGACATTCCCATAAAATTCGAGATATACATTTCATTTCTCATGACATTATCTTAAACATATGATATTTTAATCAAAATCGTTAGAGCCATTTTTGAGAAAATTAAAATTTTCGAAAAATCTTCCATGTAAAGGGTAGTCTGGGGTGGGGGGATTTTCTTGAAAACCTTCGTGTCGCATCTCTGGAAGATACTGAACCTAAATACCAAGTTTGGTGTTTATCCGACTGTTCGTTTTTGAGTTATGCTGTTCACAGACACACACACACACAGACACACACACACACACAGACACACACACGGACATGTTTCCAAAAATGCTTTTTTTGGATTCAGGAGGTCTCAAAACATGTATTTCCGGTGAAATCTCGGTATCGAATTTTTGGGTGGAATGCAATACTTCCCCTACTTACTATACGTAGTAGAGAAAGTAATAATAGCAACTTAACACTTGAAAAAATCTTTTGTGTTGCATTCACAAGACTTTTCTACCCACTCTTCTACAATTTATTCCTACAAAAATTGCTTCTTCTTCTATCTACTTCTTGTTAATTGAGATAAATTTTCATTGTATGTTTTCAAGCCGACAGTCAGATTTTAAAAGGCGGGTCGCTATGTAATGGCTTTAAAATTCCATTTCCTAGAATGAAGAAAACAAGAATAGCGACTTACCGCTGAAAAAGTATAAGTATTTTAAATTCAGACCAATAACAAAGAATATCTCAGAAAAGATTAAGATCATAAAAATTTTATTTGACATAAATTGTGTGTTTTAATGACATCTGCATATTTTGTGTAGTAACATTTTATCTGTCTGTTACAGTTTACCAGTTATACAAAATAGTTAGTCATTTTTGAGAAAACCAAAAATAACGAAAATGTTTCCATGTAAAGGGTAGTTTGAGGTGGGGAATTTTCTTGAAAAATATTCATGTCACGTCCTAGGAAGACGCTGAACTTATATACTAAACTTGGTATTTAACCGACTATATGGTTTTTACTTATACTGTTCACACACACATCGGACTTTTTCTAAAAATGATTTTTTTATTCGGGTACCTGATATCGTGTATTATCGGAGAAATCTCGGTATTGAATTTTTGGGTTGAATGCAATACTTCCTGTACCTATTTATAGGTAACCGAGCGAGATGGCTCTCTGGTAAGTTGTGAGGCTCACAATCGGGATGACCCAGGTTCGACTCCCGTCGACCGCACACTCTGACCTTGGGTATTTCGTGGTTTTCCCTGGTCGGTAGACCAATGCTGGAGTGGTTTCTCTTCTACCACGATTTCTTTTCCATAATTTCCCTTTCATTCCGTTTACTTCTCATCTTTTAGGCGTGCTTCTAGGTTTCGTGGCGTGTGGCGGTGCCGGATAGATGGCGTGGATTCTTGCTCAAAGGAAAGAATACTCCCTGTCGACACTAAAGGGTCGTTCATCGCTCTCCCTAGGCAGCTCTAGCAGTGGGACGCGTCTTGGAGCCTTTAACTATTAGGAACTTCCGCGCGTCTTTGTGGCCTGTCTGCCCCTATGGTTGTAGGTCGTAATGCGCGAGGTATCCCCTCCACCATAGAACCTATACCTATACTTAGAGATAAGTATTAGAGAAAGTAAAAAATAAACTTTGTAGCACGTCGGTTACTTGGCCTAAGACTTATCGACGTACATTTTTTGACGGTTGGGTAAGTAACTACCAGGGCCCACTTATAAAATTACTCTAAAATGTTTAAAAATTTACATAATGATTTAAAAAAAACAATCTAAAACTGAAGTTTAATTTATTGAAATTAATGCACATAAAGTTATAAATTAATTCATACAAGGGCTTGCTGCTATACAATAAAACAAGTAATTTTAAGAATAAGATGATAATTTGACATTCTTCGCTACTACAAGATGTTCGCCACAAGTGGTCTGCCTCATCCATTTCCTAAATGCATCACCATTTTAATATTAATCGCTATTCTCATTTTAATAGCGGCTTTACCGGATAAGGCGATATTGTGATAGTTATGCGAAGAGATGTTTAGGCTTTGCGTCGGTATCCCTGCCTATTGTTTCGACGTGGCTTCGTCTTGTAGTCCTTCTCGCTGTTACCCTGGCTAGATGGATCTCAGCGGTGACGTTTGCATGGACTCTGCCTATCATGACATTTGATAAGCTCGTCGATCTCAGTTGTGGCAATGGGAGCTTGTAGAGGAATTGATTACACACTGGAACGTTTGCTTTAGGACTATTTATTATTACTTCCTCACTCTAACACTACATACTGTTCCTGTTCACATATCACCACTGTCTTCCCCTGTGTACTGCCTTCTCAACTGTCCGTCTTACACTGTGGACGGTCCTCTACTAAAAATCAACGGTAAAACTGCCGTTATAATATTTGCCTCGCTCCATACATCCGGAGCGGAAACAAACAGCCATAAAACCTTTACCTTTATTTTCTTACACAAAAGATACCGTTTTAGCTGCACCTGGAAACAGCATGTTTCTATCCTAACTGCAGCTTTCAAGACATTCTAAACCTAGTGAAACAGGAACATTATGTACACGACAAATATTACATTATACAAAAATTACTATTTACATTGTTTTCACATTGTACACTTATATAATTTATAGATTAAATTGAACACTGAATAAATTAGTACATAATAAAATTAATTCCGGCACATTCTGTCTCATAATGCCCCAATCGTGAATGTTAAAGAAAATTTTAAATCGTTGTTTCTTTCTTTACATTCTAACGATTCCTTCCTAAGCTAGACATTTATATCTTAATTTTAATACAAAATATTTTACTTCATCATCCATACAGCATTCCTTTTGACATTTCTAATATTTCACACACACACATTGTTCTTTATTCACAACTTAATACCTCTGACATTTATTTCTCGCCCCAAATAACACTTATTGTTGTCCTTTTCTGTGTTACGTTATACTAATACTAGATTTTAACATGTCTATATGAGTAACAAGTAATATAAACAATATATTTATTATAAATTTATATTATATTCAATATCCCTAATATTCTATTCTATATACAATACAGTGTTAAGCAATTTTATTTTTATTTACAACCATTTCAACCCTAGTTAGCAACCTAGTTGAGCAACCGTATTATACCTAACTGGTTTTCAGTTTTACTTCTCATTTACTGGTCTTTCTTCTTTCTTTTCTACCCGTTACTTTTCATTTTCCTCTATATTCTTTAGTTGTTGCTCTTCCGATGGTTGTTTATATTTCTTCAACAAGGTTTTATGAAATCTTCCTAAGCTCTTTCCATTTTTAATATCAGCAATTTCAACAGTATCCGTACCAAATTTCTTGATGACTTCATACGGTCCCTTGTAATAGATCATTAATCTTTGGTTTTCCTTATTTATTTTATTGGACAACGATTTATTACGTAATAGTACTTTATCACCACTCTGAATATTCCACTAAATTTCTTGCTGTTTATTGTTCAGGCCATTGACATCGTTGCATTTCTGAAGAATTTCTTCCTTTTGTCTCCTCTTTCTCCCGTTGCTGGGTACCTGTGCTTACTACCTGGAAATCGGTCGGTATAGCTGTCCCTTCCTGAATAAACAGGCCTCTCTGTCCGTTTCCTTCTACAGTACGCATACTTACTATCTCGGGTTGTCAATCATTATTTTCTGTACCAAGAGTTCCGAGTCAACAAGTTCCATTTCTTCAGGCGTGCGTTCAATTGGAATAATTTGTTTCTTAATGAAAGGAGCAATTAAAATGAGATCTTCCTTTTGAATAAAAGCACTATGCTTTTCAAAATCAATCCTAACTCTATATCTCTAAGAAATCACAACCAAGTATAATATCACTATTTAAATTATTTACAACTAAGAACATTATTTCAAAGATTTCTTCCTCAATGTTTACTGTTAACAAACATTGCCTCTTTATTATTTGGCCAGATTTTCCAACTGCGACCCTACATATTAGATTAGAAGTAGGAAGGCTCATTATTTGTATTCCATTGTTAATTAATTGCATGTATAGTCTTGTTGAGCATACACATGTAGTAGCGCCTGAATTCAAAATTGCGGGTAACACATTTTCACCTATTTTAATAGATATTAATGGGACTTCAGAGTCGTCGAATTTATTATTTTCAATTTTAATTTCCCCGGTTCTTACTTCCATCGGTTCTTTTGTTGCGGGATATCTCACGAACTGATTCTGTGTGACGCATCTGTGATCCCTAACCATTACGTCACAATCTAGTTTAACTGACTGGTATTACTATCCATGTGAGTGCGGCCATCTTAAACAGGTGCTACTGTGATTTCCTGTCTGCCATCACGTTGATTTTGAACTGGTTGCATTCTTCCACGGTTGTTTGATGTTCGTACTGATCTATTTGATCTTTCACCATCGGAATGATATCCATTGTATCCAGATCTCCAGTTATTTGTATGCCCCCTTGAATTGTGTGAAAATTCGTTTCGGCCACGAAATCTTTGCCTTGGAGAAAATCTATTCTCGAATTGCATGAAGTTTATGCGTTCATGGCGATCTCTTCGGTTATCTACTCGATTTCCATGCTGGAACTGAGGGATCTGAGTTTCATATCTGTTACGAGGTCTGTTTTCTCTCCCTGATTGTCCCCTACGTTCTTGGTGATTATTGTTTCGGCTGAAGTTCGAGTTATGTTGCGTATTTTCCCAAGAATTTGAAGATTCAGTTTCTTGACTTTCTAATGCATAAATTAGGTCTACCATTTCAATTAACGTATTAGGCTTCGCGACCAACAAAGAACGTTGAATATGAATTGGAAAATGCTTTGCCATCATATCCATGAGATCTACTTCCGGTACAGGAGGTCTTAAGTATTTAATATACCTTGCATTATGCAAAAGGTAATCTGCCATGCTCATATTTTCTCTGGGAGAATAGTAACCATAGCAGAGTTTTACTCTTAATTCTTGTTGTTTGCTCGCGCTCCAATATCTATTGAGGAACAGATGTTTAAAATATTCAAAATTATTTTCCGGACCCATCGCGATCATTATCCAATTCAAAGTATGTCGGTCCACGCATTTTCGAGTTATCATCATCTTTAATCCCTCTGGAACATTTTTAAGTCTAAAGTATTCTTGTAATTGCTCTAGGAAGTAAATCGGTGAGTCGTCATTGGCGTCCGAAAAAGTAGGTAGAGGTAGATCACTCAACACGTTACTATTATAAGATTGCATACCGGATTCTATTGTTTGACCTAAGGTCCCTGAAATTACATTGTTAGATTCAGAACTTTGAATGGCACCCCCTGTTGCTTCACTAACATTGTTGGAAAATACAGAAGAGGTTTCTCTACGTCCATTACCTTCACTATTCAATACATTGGAGACATTATTGTTCATAGAACTACTGTTATTATTTACATGCATACTATTAATTTTATGTAGTAACACATCAACAGCTTTTTGTGTGTTCTGACAATTTGCATTCTGTTTCTTAATTTCCTCTGCCAACTGGTCATTTATATCTTTTACTTTACTTAAAATCTCATAATTAGTACTATGCATTTTCTCACACATTTCCTCACGAATTGAATGAAATTTATCATTCCACTCCTGCATATTTTCTACCTGTTGAGCACTTATCTTTTCTTCCACCTGTTTTACACTATTGGTAATATTTACATGCATTTTATTTACTTCTTCCCTGACTTTATTTATCTCTACTTCTTGTTTCGACATTATTTTATCTACCCTTTCTGATTGTTTCCCTATCTCTTTAGATATTTTGCTTTCCCTATCTTTAGCTTCCTTTCTAACCTGATTAACTTCTCCTTGGATTTTAATATTAATTGTTTCCATTTGTCCTTTAAGCCTCTCTTTCATTTCACATATTTCTTGGTTCACCTTTTGGCTGATTTCCCCTCTTAAGTTCTGAAGCTCACTACTTTGCTTGTCAATTTTCTGATTTAGTTGCTTCATTTCCCCACTCAATTTCTGACTTATTTCCCCTTTAATATCTTTCATTTCACTACTAAATTTCTGATTTATTTCCCCTTTAATGTCTTTCATTTCACTACTTATTTGCTTCATCATGAACATAAGTATCTCGAAATTACTCTGTTCTAAGTTTTGTGTGGAGGGTTGAGCATTATTTTCTACCTGACTGACATCTACTCTATCTACCTGCTCTGGACTGGGGTTTCTCTGAATGTTTAGGTTTGAAAGTGGGTCACTGAACCTATCATCGGGCTTTCTTCTAAATTCACCTCTGTAGAAATGCTACTCAAGGCCATATTTACTACTTCCGTTTGATCGTATCCAACTTCCATATCAGGTTCTGAATAGCTCTCCCTATCCTCCTGACTTTTCTCAAAATTCTCACCCTTATCAGACATTTTCCTACGTATTACCTTATTATTACGTAATAACATAGATTATATAGCACTATTACTAGATTTACAATTTAACATGAATATTAATCTGAACTTTTTTTTGTTCTTTCTTTCTTCTTGTAGTATATTGTAGCGGTTTTTATTCTCTTGATATGATTTTCTTTTCTTAATTTTATGCCCCTTCCTTCCTAAGGCACATTCACTACTCTGCACATATCACAACACTGCACTAAATATTTCCACAAGATTCTTCTTTTCGCTTCACGCTGTCTTCGCTGTGCTCCTCTCCTCTGCTCGCTGTCTTGGTGTCATCTTCTTCTTTCTTTCCCGCGTCTCCTAATTCCTTTTTGATGATTCCTATTCTCTCCTCATTTGCTCCATTCAGGCCCCACCAGGTTGGGCGACATTTATGCGTCGGTATCCCTGCCTATTGTTTCGACGTGGCTTCGTCTTGTAGTCCTTCTCGCTGTTACCCTGGCTAGATGGATCTCAGCGGTGACGTTTGCATGGACTCTGCCTATCATGACATTTGATAAGCTCGTCGATCTCAGTTGTGGCAATGGGAGCTTGTAGAGGAATTGATTACACACTGGAACGTTTGCTTTAGGACTATTTATTATTACTTCCTCACTCTAACACTACATACTGTTCCTGTTCACATATCACCACTGTCTTCCCCTGTGTACTGCCTTCTCAACTGTCCGTCTTACACTGTGGACGGTCCTCTACTAAAAATCAACGGTAAAACTGCCGTTATAATATTTGCCTCGCTCCATACATCCGGAGCGGAAACAAACAGCCATAAAACCTTTACCTTTATTTTCTTACACAAAAGATACCGTTTTAGCTGCACCTGGAAACAGCATGTTTCTATCCTAACTGCAGCTTTCAAGACATTCTAAACCTAGTGAAACAGGAACATTATGTACACGACAAATATTACATTATACAAAAATTACTATTTACATTGTTTTCACATTGTACACTTATATAATTTATAGATTAAATTGAACACTGAATAAATAAGTACATAATAAAATTAATTCGGGCACATTCTGTCTCAGCTTATGATGGCTCGGGGTGACGTGTGAGGCTCGCATTCGGAAGGTCCCAGGTTAAATTTTCGACCACCGCTCACTCTGTTTCCCTCTTATCTTTCAGGTGTGCTTTCAAGTTTAGAGGAGTCAGGCGGTGTCGAACAGGTGGCGCGGATGCTTACTCCAAGGAAATTCTATTTCCCGTGGCCGCCAAAGGGCGACTGGTTGAAAGGGTTGCTCATTATCCTCCCTGAGCAGCTTCAGTAGTGAGAAGCATCTTCGAGGTAGGAACTGTTAGGGATTTCTGCGCGTCTCTGTGGCCTGTAGCCTCCTGTGGTTCCTTCACTTCACCCATTCCTCCTGGGTTAGCCATAATAGATCTATGAAGGTCGTTATACAACCTATACCTACCTATTCTCAAGACAA
Source organism: Deroplatys truncata (assembly GCA_030765065.1). Taxonomy (NCBI): domain Eukaryota; kingdom Metazoa; phylum Arthropoda; class Insecta; order Mantodea; family Mantidae; genus Deroplatys; species Deroplatys truncata. The sequence continues at coordinate 94,596,084 of CM060979.1, forward strand.
TGCAGGGAAAGGAAGAGGGAAAAACTTCGTTCAAGTATGACTACTTGTTTCCGCCCGAAGTAATTCGGAAATGGATAGTTTCCACACATGGTAATACTCGTGTACTACACACAAGTACAACTTATATACCGACATTATGCAACCCCAGTGACTATGTTTATTTAACGCAGACAACACAACTGTGCACACTAATAGACCTATGGTAGGTAGCATTATAGAATGCTTTTGATGGCAGGATAGCTGATTACTGTGTTGGTACTGTTGGACAACGAGAAGAAGGCGAGCGGGGCCTGAGGGGCGAGCGGGGTTCTGTAACTGTTTATCTGCTCACGTACTGTCGATTGTTTACTACGTTTACTACAAAATGTGTTTATGTGTGCAAATGAACCACCCATGCTGCCAGATCTGATACTAGTAGAACAGCAACCACCGTAATAGGTGTTATAATCGGCGCAACAGTTCTAGACATGTAAAAATCTTAATGAGAGCTTTGAAGCGAGTTGCTTACCGGATCAGGAGGTGACCGGTCGTCTGCATGCTGCAGGAGTGCGTGGGACAGTCATTATCAAATGTCCGCACACCGGTTATGCACTGCGCTGATAAACTTAGTTATATACAGTATATTAAAATCCACGCTGTAAAAAGCGCTTAATATAAAAAACAATGTCAATCATTGCCTCCAATTCTTCCACACCTAATAACCCTTCCTCTTCTGCGGAATCACTCACATTATTGCCGTCATCGCTGCTGTCACTACTTTTTGCACCATTATCTTGGATGAGAATTCTTTCTATTTGATTTTCTGCAATTCCGTATTTTTCGAAATAATGATTCTTAATTTATTCAACATGTCGACATACATTTTCCCATTCTGGCCTTCCAATTTCAGCAAATTGCTGGCGTTATAACTGCTCCACATATTTTAATTTAAAAGTGATATTTCTGCATGCCACCCATTTTTTGATATCAGCCCAGATTAATTCGATTGGGTTTAGATCTGGGCGATGCGATGGCAGTCTTAATACATTATGGCGATGTTGTATTGCTATCTGGTCACGTATGTATGACGTCTGAAGCTGTTTGTTGGCTTTAATTAAGGTATATAGCTTTGTTTTACTCATACTTTCATCTAAAGCTATATTATGTCTAAGTAATCAAGCTCTCATTTCTTCTTTCAAGGAATTTGAGGTAGGTGGTTTGTCAATTGAGTGTTGACGCATTGTGAAGCATTGTCGATGACCAGAACAGACCCAGCAGACATATTAGGTATCAACATGGCGTTGATTCACTTCATGTACTTTTCTGTATTCATTTCTTGATGAAAATCTCCTGTTGTTTTTGCAACTTGTAAAAGAAGGGCATTTGGAACGAAGCCGATCTTTCCAACAGCATGAACGATAATCATCTTCATACATTATAGTATTTTTCTGAAATCTGTAGCACCACCTTTAAAATTGATGCTGATATAAGTACATATAAAATTATACTCATTTGGAAAGGTAGAATCAGACTGAAAAATTCAATGCCATAGCCGGGATTTGAACCACGGATCTTAGGCTTTCCGTGCCGTTGCTCTAACCGTATCATGGCAACATTTACTTTTTATTTTTATTTTATTATTTTTTTTATTTATTTATTTATTTATTTATTTATTTGTTTTGCTTTTCTGTTAGAGTTCTTCTATTTGATTTCGGTTTCTTCCACTTGAACCCTAAATCTTTAATAATTTTTCTGAGATTTGTAGCACCACCTTGAAAGTTTCTGCTGTCTTTCAGCTTGATAAGCAATCTGCTTATTGTTAGCACAGTTTTTTCTTCCACATAGGAATTGTGAATCGTGAGCCGAATGACGCATTCGAAATCGTCTATTTCTGTAATACGTTTAGGGACCTTATGTTTCTTCCCAGGTGTGTCAAATGGTACTCTTTCATCCATATGTTTTTTTTCTCTTATCTTTGAGAACTCTGGAATCGGAACTCGGTGAAACACCAGTTGCTTTGACTACTCTTTCTTTCACTCTCTTAAGGCTTTTGTGGAACTCGGATGAACATATATTTTCTTCCTTCATCTCTGCTTCTTGCTTCATGAAGTCGAGGACATTTGCAATTATTTCCCTACTTTGACTACGTAACACCTTACCACTTAACTTTGAAAACATAGGAGCCATGGTTATAAATATAACAAATATAAAGTAAGTACTATTTAGATACTGCTCTCTTTAAAATTACAACGAGATGCAGACACCTTCTACAGACTGTATGTGTTATGCACTGTGAGTAAGCAAAGGTATTATATATCGCTTTCGTTGATTAAGCTAAACATAAACCATTCCTAGGCTCGGCAGCTGGGGTAGCAATCAAAGTCACGATTCCAGAAGTTTTGCGCGAGTAATAACGCATTGGCTCTTGCCATGGGTGAGTACTTGACAACACCGTGTAGTAGTTTATAACCTCCTAACATGCTTATCGTATCCACACGGCGAGCGTAAATATGATACGGACGCAGGAAAGTGTTGATGTTACACATTCCTCCCGCTTGCCTTCTTCTCGTGGTCACACAGTACTGTAAGTATAAATCCTTGTAACGCATTTTTTTAGAGGTGTCCAAACAAGTTTCATACACTCTACTAATTAGAAGATAATATTTTGCCTGTGTTCTCCAATATTTCAGCTGCTACATTCGTCTAATGTTTAATAACGCATTCATAAGTTGCAACGCTTGTAGAAATAGAAGGATATTATCTGAAACACTTATTATATTTAAACGTAAGCTTGATATATTCATATTGTTTCTTACTTTCCACACATATGGAATTTCAGGAAGAAACATCAGGTAATTCCTTCGCTACTGCACGAGGAGCTGCTGGCAGTCGGTTGCATCATACAGATATTAAAAAATGTAATGTACTACATTCACATGACTTTCTTTACCCACTATCACCGAACGAGATGACTCTGCGGTAATGTGGTGACTTGTATTCGGTAGTTCCTAGGTTCGATTCCCATGGGTCGCCCACTCTGACCTTGTTTTTTATGGTTTTCCCAGGTCAGTAGGCGAATGCTGAGATGGTCCCGCTTCTATCACGAATATCCTGTCCATCCTTTCATTGGTTTCATCTTCATCTGTTTCAGGAGTACAGGACCAGGCGGCGGTGCGTTGCGTCGGGACGGTGAAGTTTGCGCTGTATAAGAATTCCACTGGCACTTGAGTGACCGATTGGTGCCCCTTACTGGGGGGAGTTCATTCCCGGGAGCCCTGGGTTGATGGCGTCAGCAGGATCGCGACGGTGCCAGGATTTGTGTCTTCCCGGAATCTTACGGATCCTATCTTGCTAGGGCGCGTCATTGCCCTGTACTGGTCGCCCCAGGATCTCCCCTTCCTTCCAGGGGCCACGTAAGTCACAAAGGGCCTACAGTGGTCTAACACGGCCAGAAAGCTCCGGGACTATTAATAAATCCTTTCTTTTTTCTGCAAAGTTCGACTTTATTCATCAACAACTTGTAGGATCCTAAGTCCTTTAGGAATGATACATTGATGTCAACGTTTCTCTAACATTACAGTGCCTTTCTTATGGAACGATTGACGAGACCTGCAAAAAAAAAAAAAAAAAAAAAAAAAAAAAATACAAATTCATCATGTGCCAAAACTCTTCCCCTGGAACATCTTTTTGAAACTTGCGAACAGGTAGTAGAACCTGGGAGCCAGTTCTGGAAAATACAGTGGGTTGGGAAACGATTGGAAGCCCAATCGTGCAGTTTTGCCATCTTAGCCAATTGTCTTGTTGAAAGAGCACTTTTTTCTTCTCCATATTGGGCGGATTCTTCTTGATTTCATCCTTAAATCGGTTCAATATAATATGTGCTATTGATGGTTTTCCTTTCTTCAGATAGTCGACGAATATTATGCCATGAGCATCCCAAAAGACACTCGCAAAACGTTTCTGGCCGACTGTTGTGTCTATGGCCGCTTTGGACGGTTTTCAGCCGCTGCTTTCCACTCAACTGACTGCCAATTTGATTCTGGAGTGTAATAGTGGGTGTATGTTTTATCCATTGTCACATACAGACACAAAAAATCCTGTTTATTCCGCCTAAACAGCTTCAGAACATTTTCTTTATTCCACTGTGAGCAAACGCGGCGCTCATTTTCAAAGCAGTTTTCTCATGTCCTGTGACATTTTAAAAACATCACCTTAAATTCCGAAGGCCGGGGAAAATTAAGTGGTTTTGACTGCAGCGAGATCGACTTGACTCCGTTGCATCACCTGACGTCGAACAAAGAAAACACAATAGGTTGATGTGAGCATTTGGTTCTGCGTAACAGTCGTGAGCAGTTAGTCTCGCATGGTTGTTTGAGCACTTGATCCTGCGTATCTGTAGCAAGGAGTTAGCATGACATAATTGTCATGAGCAGCTGTTCTGCATAGCTGTGCAGACTAGTTAGTATGAGATAGCTACTATGAAGAAACTTTACCAGTTTTATTGAGAATGCAACCTGTCTACACTCATATGGCAATCAGCGGCTTTAAAATAATTTGCTATTAGTAATTCTCATATTTAAGCGAGTATGCTAGCAAAGCAAACGTCATACGCTAGTGCTGTGGCACTTCATACATTCACACCAAGCGATAAGCTGTCCAAAGTCAAATGGTACTTGTGGGGTAGAGATATTACTACATGAAGGATGTCCAGTTTGCAAACTTTGTTGCTACAAGATCACCAATTAAGAGAGAAAGGTGGTTGGATTCCGAGTTCTACTATATCCAGACTGATATACAGCAGAATACAGTGGAATGTCATGGAAGAAAGCAGATCCTTGGTTTCTATCGTACTCGCCTCTCAGCCAAATTAAACAGATAATATGCACTTCATTATTAAACGCCTAAGTTAAAGTCATGCCATACAGTAAAATGACACTGAAATTTAAGGAAGAGTGATGGGTGATTTTAAAGATTGTATTGTGAATTCAATTTAACATGTTAATAATTCTTTTGTTACATGCATATTCCCAGTTTGTGGAAAGATTTAATGTTGGGAAGGTTAATGCCAAGGTTGTGATAATAAGAATAGTAAACTCAGACGTGCATGGCATAAAGACTGATAGTGATTGAGAAACATTTTCACCACATTACGTCAATTGTAATTATGAGCCCTTTATCCCTCAGAGTCTTTTGGGGGTAATAAAATGAATATAAAATCATTACATTTATTATTTAAATCAAATATATTTTATATGTGTTTATAATTACAGTTATTAAAGCGTAAATAGAAATGTTTGTTTTACGTAATTTCAATATATCATGCTGCACCCTAAGTCATAGCTCCAGTACAAGGAAATATAGATTGGTAATATGTTTAATATTAGTCAAATTGCGTATTCATAAACTACTCCACCCTTGGGATAACCTGAACCAATTATCCCGTGGTCAAGCAAACTGAAGTTATTCTTGATTTATGGTTATAAATGTAAATTGAGAATCAGGCCACTAGAGTGAAGTGGTAATGAATCAGACTGACCCAATAACTAGGTAATGAAAGGGTGGGGCTGCCAAAATGTTTACGTAAAATATTGTATGCACTGCCTTTTGATATTTTTAAGATGTCAACTATGTCCTGAAATTTCACTTTACGGTTGTCCAACACCATTTTGAGGATTTTTTTTATGTTTTCTATGCTGTCACCTCATTTGGACCTCCTGAGCGTCCAGCATCATCGGTGTCCATGCGACCCCATTTAAACTCAGTAAATCACCAACAAATGATTGTTTTAGACAGAGAAGATTCTTTATAATACTTTTCAAACCATTGCTGAGCTTGAACGGTACTTTTTCCATAAAAAAATAGTGTTTAATCAACACATGAAATTCTGTTTCTGTCTTTTGTTTTGAAAATGTCACAAGTAGCGCCACTAAAACTTCAATATCTCGATAAGTAATGGTCGAAATGTCATGAAACTTTGACAGTATCTTCTGAAGGTTAATACTATCATAGAATGTTTGAACTTTGGCGCCATCTGTGGGTTATTCCCGGGACTTTTTAATCGATGTGTTAGGTGCTGTACCGAGCTCTAACATTTCCGCGAGTGCTGCCTCACTACGATACCTGGAACTCGTTCCAAGTCTCCGTATACTTAAACGCTTAACTGGAATGGTCAAGCGTGTAAACTGTCCACATCCTACCCCTATTGGATAGAAAGTCTTTGTCCTTTACAGGACTTTTCACACGATGAGTGGTCTTGCAATCGAAGTATTTAACAGCTCCCGGTGATTTGCTTCATCATTGCAGAAATGCTCCAAAGAGTGAGGCGTTAGTAAAAATCATTTATCAAGCACTCTTATAATTTAACACAAGCACGCTGTATTAACGCATTTCAGGACTTCACTTCTGATTTATCTTTCAGGATTTGTAATCTTAGACCTGGGCACCCCTGACTCCATGGTGCCGCAGACTGGCACTACGTAACGTGTAACCCAGAATCAAAGCAGAGTATGTAGTTGTTGAGTGCTGTACAAGAAATTGAATTTCCCACGAGATTCAGGAGTCATTAAAGTCGGCACGAGAAGTTACGATTAGTATGGACTTGTTAGTAACTAATTACATGTCAAGTGTAACACGTTTCTCACGTCACCATTAGTTTCACGACCACAACAGTTGGTACACACAAACATGATACATCTTACGACGTTACGCCTGCTTCTAATCGCTACTTCGTGGTTTATTGTTTGTTATTACTTCTATGGTTGTTTTATAACTTCAACCGGTTAATCGTGGTTTTATTAAAACTAGAAATTAAAAATGAGATTTGGCCTTAGAAGATAGTATCTATAAGTCTCTACAGCTGACCCTGATCCTTTATACCGTGCAGCAAATTGCGTGTTATTTTCTGCCGTGTCATTTCCAGTGAGCCCATTAAATGTCACCTCCACGACTTCATAAAGCGTTTGTCTAGCGTGTCTCTGCACCAGTATTCCTTCTCTAAAATGAGATATAGTGCTGGATTGAGAAGTTTGTAATACACGTACGTACAGTCAGTTTGGACATCCTTGAAGCACTATTTTTCTTTGATTTAGTAATTAAATATTTTAATGTGCACCAGGAGTTATCAAAAAAAAAACCTAGATTTGTTGATAATGAGGTTAAGATGAATGTCTTGAAGATACTTTATAAATTCATATTGTTTTTACTTTATTTATCTTGGGTCTTACCAAAGATAACATTCAAATAGTGGAAGTTACATATATGACGCGGTGTAGTTATCAAGTTGAGGCAGTATTTTATATCACAACACTGTGAATGCCAGAGTGATTGTAGTGTAAATTAACATTATTGTATGACAATGATTTTGCATGTTTATTAGCTATAAGCATTGTTGGGAAATAAGTTTACACCGCCTCACTGAAACTGACAATAGGAGCGGGTAGCAATGAAGCGAGGGGGTGAGATGTTTATCAATTAGAAGAGACAAACAAATGAGTCAGGGTAGTGTGCCTTTCTTTAGAAATGGAGGGAATATCTTCCCTAGAGCATATGTGTTTGTAATTTTGATTGGATGACAAAATAGACGCTAATGTTGGCGCGATTTATTAACCAATAGCAGCTCTATTATAATGTTTAGGCATATCGGGGTGAGGGAGTATGAATTCTGGAGCCAAAGACAAGTATTACGCAGTTCTACAGAATCATTCACAAGGCAAGCATCGCGCAGTTCTACAGAATCATTCACAAGGCAAAGGTCACGCAGTTCTAAGAAATCTCTCTCGCGAGTTACACGTCAGGCAGTTCTAAGAAAGCATTCTCGAAGTACACATTACGCAATTCTACAGAATCTCTCGCGTCGTAAAGTTAGTTACAAAATGTGAAATACGCGAATTAATAGTGCGCGGCAAATAAGTGATTATAGTTACATTTGAAAATATAACAGTTTCAGTTAGGCGTGTATCAAGATTAAATATGTGAAATTAATTAAGTGTGATGCCAATAAAAGTGTAAAAACAAATTCTTTTATCAGTGTTATCTTTTAGTAACAACTCCTTTCCGTTTACACACCCTGTTCAAGAGATATTTCTCGACTGAGTAATAATAGTTAGCCGGAGGACAAGAACCCAAAATTCAAAATAGTAAAACAATAACAGGCGCTCAGCAAATAAGATAACATGAGAGATTACCGCGACAAAGTATACCTATTCCATATCGCTCAGCTCATTCTTTGTACAACACTCATGGTGGTTAGGGAAGTCCTCGAATCGTTGCACATTTCTTGAGGTTATATCTCGTAGTACCGAGCGAGGTGCGCCGCGGTAACGCGTTCGATCTCCGGCGAACGCCCACTGTGGGTGGTTTCCCCAGGTCGGCATGCGAATGCTGGGGTGGTTTCTCCTCTGCCACAGCTTTCCTGTCTCTCATTTCCTGTGCCCATCATCTGTTTCATTGTCATCTGTTTCAGTGTAGTAGGATCACGCGACGGCGTTCGGTCGGTTGCGACTGGGCGGTAGATGTGCGCTTTAAAGAGGTTTCTTCCATGGCGTCGCTTCCGAATTGAGCCCCACCAGAGGGTACCGTCGGGGGTTAGGAGCACGTGGGTGGGATAAGGAGCCGTCGGATGAGTTCTATCTGGAAGCACTAGCGACCCAGTCCATGTCTGCGCCCGTCATCATCCGGATTTGGTCGCTTTTCGAGTCTCTCCCCTCATCCCTCACGGCAGAAACAAACAGGACCGTTGTGGCCTACTTGCAGTGCTCTGTCCCGGTTTCGGGGTCCCCTCCGTAATATGTACCTTTACCTTTGTACCTCATAGTTGTGCATGGCGCCCCAGTAATGTTGGTTTCTGTTATAGTGCTTTTACCGTTGATACAACTTGTATTCAATGAGAAACTGTGGATCTTAAGTACAGTGCTGTGTTCATCAAAATAAGTTGCGATGATCCGAATGCGACTAACAAAAATATGCTTGAAATTAAGCTTCACCGGATTAATTGAATGTGGTTTATACTATAGGTAGTAAAAATAGTTTATTAGTATAGGAGCATTCCATGCAATTACCTAATGCCATATTCCTCCTGTCATTTTTACTTTCTCTATTGCTTACCGGAAATACATGTTTTGAGGTTCCAAAAATAAAAAAATAGAGAGCAAGGTCCCTACTTTTACAGATTGAAACTCCCCGGATGACAGCTGGTGCAACCGACCCTTCCCCATGCAGACTTGCACATCCCATTGGGGGACCCGGGATTCGGAGAACCGCCCCCATTCGGTGGGACGAAGGGTTATATAGAGCATCATTTTCTCCTGCTATGTAGCTCTGAGACTCCCGCCGATACTTGCAACCCTGTAAGGTTGATGAAATGATGAAAGGTGAAGTGAAATGGAGGAACAGGAAATTCGTGGAATGTAACGAACCTTCCCAGTATTCGCCTAGCAACCCGGGACACCTCGAAAAAAACCATGGGTTAGAAGGGTCGAATCCACGACCTCCCGAATGCGGGCCACAGACGTTTCCGCTTGAGCCATCCCGCTCGGTTGGTAAACCGTAAGAGAAACAAAACCTACATCTCGTTAAAGCACTATTTATTGAAATAAAAATATTTGTGCCTTTAACAATTTCCAACATATTCTTTGTTATGGTTTCAATTTTTAAATACTTACATTTTTTTTGAAGTGGTAGGTCGTTATTCATTTTTCTCATATTCATGCAAATAGCATGAAATTTCATAGCCATCACATAGAAATCCACTTTTTAAAAATCTGACTATCGATTCTGCTTCCTCTATTGCACCTGTATCTAGAACGAAATGTGTGATGTAAGCATTTCTGCAAATGTTTATCTCTATAAAATGGAGTAGATAGAATCATAAGAACAGCTAGTAGAAGTGATTAAAATAGACTATAATAGGTAGAGGAAGTCATGTGAATGTAATACATCAGGTTTGTATTCTAATTCCGATTCCATCTCGTAAGTACCCATAATTTTGAAAATTCATATCCCCCTTGGTTTTGTGTTAGAGGGGATCAATCGTTTGTGAGTACGCCATAAGGAAGAGATTAGAATGGGAGAGGACAAGACGTGGGCAGCGAAAATCAAGAGAGGGTTGGAAAGGTAATATTTGGTTAGAAGGACCTGGAAATAGAGCGAATGTGTGGAGAAAAGTATAGAAGTGACTGAAAGATATGGATCAACAGCAGACCTGTTACAATGCAATGAAAGTACATTAAGCTTACAATCGAAACTAAAAACGGAATGGGATATAGAACAATATTTGTCCAGAAATAGAGTCAGCAAATAAGGGCTTGCTTGGCTCAGACTGGGATCATGGCGAACAAATTTATTAACGAAGAAGGCATAAGAATCTGTCCCTAATGTAGAGAGGAAAAAACCTTGCGTTCATATACTGGCGCATTGTAGTAAGACAGAACAGTTGAGGAGAGAGTATTTGCCAGATATCTTTGTTAACTCAAAGAAAGGGTTATAAGCTTGTTGATCCTTACTGATTTGGAGGGGTGAGGGGAAAGCGATTGGTACATTTTTACAAAAGGTTATGCAGCTCAGATCGGAGTGTAAGGAAGAGGGACAACGGCGGAGAGGGAGGGTTAGTAGCTTAGGGTCGGGTATTTGTTTGTTTTGTAAACGATAACTTGTGATCAAGCTATTTTTACTTTCTCTACTACGTATAGTAAGTAGGGAAAGTATTGTATTCCACCCAAAAATTCGATACGAGATTTCTTTAGAAATATGTTTTGAGACCCCCTGAATCCAAAAAAAGGTATTTTTGGAAACATGTCCGTGTGTGTGTCTGTCTGTGTGTCTGTGAACAGCATAACTCAGAATCGAACAGTCTGATAAACACCAAACTTGGTATTTAGGTTCAGTATCTTCCAGAGATGCGACACGAAGGTTTTCAAGAAAATCCCCCACCCCAGATTACCCTTTACATGGAAGATTTTTCGAAAATTTTAATTTTCTCAAAAATGGCTCTAACGATTTTGATTAAATATCATATGTTTAGGATATTTTCATGACAAATGAAATGTATATCTAGAATTTTCTGGGAATGTCTCCAAAAGTATTCTTCATTGTGAACGACTTTTGCATAACTGGTAAACCATAAGAGATAGACAAAATTTTACAACACAAAAAATGTAGATCGCGTTAAATACACAATTTATGTCATATACATTTTTTGTTGTTGAGTGAACCATTTTTGAGACATTGCTTGTCAATCCCTTAAATTTTCCAATACTTATACCTTTTCTCAAATTCGTTTTTCATTTTTTTTTGTCCTGGTAATGCAAAGAGAATGGAATACTCCACATAGCAACCACCTCTTAAAATATTTGAACTATAGCTTAAAGCCTACCAATTCCCCTTGCATCTACAAGAAAATTAGCAATAAGATTAACATCTCGATATCTCGATTAACATGAAGCATATGGAGAATAAGCGTTTGTAAAAATAGTTTGTACAAGAGTAGAGAAAGTCATGTGAGTGTAATACATCAGATTTGTCTTCTTCTATTTTGTTTGTGTGATTTTTTCTGTTAATATTTCTGGTTTTTTTTTCCTTTCTTCTTTTTAATTCTTATAAGATATTAACTTTAAAGTACAGTGCGTTGAATATAGACTGAAACATATGGACAATAGTGTATTATATAAGCACGTACGGTCTATCTTACCCGTGCGATGTATGAATATGAACATGTAAAATGTTTAAGATCAATAAATACACCACTCTACTCTACTTCCAGTGCTTGGAGATGAAGCTGCTTCTCAGTGGAAGACCAGCGTCATTGGGTGTAATTGTGGAGCTATCTCTGGTGATTTGATTTGGAGTTATAATAAACTTGTTATGCAACATGTGTTTTCCTTTTATAGTGTAGCGTGACAGTTACTGGCTGCTATCATAATAAAATACAAGTTAGAGTGGAAATGACGCTATACGCGATAAAGCTTAAAGGCGAGTTTTAAAACAAACTGACACTGTATTAATGTTTTAACAAAAAAGATCCTTAATGATGTGATGGTGTTTATAAATAATGCTAATAAGTTATTTTACGCTTGAGTCCTCTCTTTCATCCTACTTTATATTTAGGTAAGTAGGGGAGAGTGAGCTAATTCCGATCATCTAAGGAAAAGATGGCTGTAAATGTGTTATATATTTATTTAATACTGTTAAAATGTGAAGGCAATACACTTTTTCCAAAGAGAACATCAAATATAGTAACTGTAACGCAGAAATCATAATATTGCTTTGATCGGTAATAGCCAACCAGGTAAGGTAATGCCGATCACAGAAAGACGACTTTAATCTAATTCCTTTCAGTTAAAAATCCTAAAGAAATCAATACATTACACAACAATAGTCTGCAGTACTTCAATATAATATAATTAAGAATCAAATTTGAAAAGTAATAGGAAAAGGAAATAAAATCAGGCACATCAGACACTAATATTAAATAATACAATTATAAACTGACACAAAATAAGGGTTGAAATTAGATCATTTTCAACAAAGTTCACATTAATTAATAGCTTGCATCATTTGGAGATACATTCTTTTACGAAACAGTTAAGAAAATAGCTGTATCAGGACAACTAAATAATAGAATTAAAAATTAATCCAAAAAGAACAACCAATTTGAATTTTTTCCCCTTAAAGCATCATACAACAGTTGCAACATTTTACATTACATAGGTCTAGTAGTGCTAAACAAACAGAAAAAGAAAATGTGTGCATATGAGGATACAATTCGAAAAAAAGCAATCGAAACTTGTCAGAAGGGAAGATTTAAACTGAATTATTTTCCACAGAAGTCACAGGTATAATCCACTGGTGATCCCCCATCCACTACAAAAAGCATAAGCCCATCGTCCACATGACACACATCGATATCACATTTCTGTTTCTATTTTTCGTTCCCCAAATACTAAACAGGTATCACTTTCATCACTGAGATCTCGGATTCATCGTCACATATAAGTCAAGGTGTGTCTTCTTCCTCTGAGGAATTCTCAAAATGATGGCACGACGAATGTTTCTCGTCGGTTTGATTAGGTTTTGCTTTTGCTGTAGGTCTAGATTTCTTTTGCACTTTTGTTTGTTTGAGGTCCTTTGTTCTAATTTTTGTTTTTCCTCTAAACGCACTTTCCGAGGCGTTGATGCCAAAACCTGAGATTGTGGTTTTTTCTACTTTCATTTGCGTCTCTTCCTTTCTTTACAGTGTGGAAGGGTGATGCATTTTGAAATGTGACTTCATCATGAGATGGGCCCGCAACATCTCTTTTTCCAGAAGAACTCGCACCACAATCTGCACTAGAAGATGGCATCAGAAAGTGCAGAAGACGGATCCGCTTTAGCCATGCCATCAAATCTCCGTTGCAGTCCGGTTGTAGGATTGTTTGCAGGAACCACTTGGACGATTACAGTCTGCGCTGGCAATAAGTCCCCTTCACTGTAGATATTGGGATTCAACGCCACAATGTCTGCTCTTCGGGAAACCAGACACTGCTTTGTCCATCGTTGCACCTATATGAACGCTTTGTTAAATAGACTTGCGAGATCGTAAACAGTGATCCCCTTCTGCCCAAAGGCCCGAGCCCTTTTACAAATAACCTACATTCTTTGTTTAGAGCAGTCTTCAGAGGTCCATAGAATGTAACATCGAGAGGTTGTAATTGTGGGAAAAGTGAGGTTTAATAGAGACTATGACAATTCCTGACTGCTTATGCTGCTAATGAAGTGTGGCTTCCATGATTGTTTTTATATCACATATGAACAGTACAGGGTCACTGAGTGAAGGCCTTACATGTGCAGCAAAATTTTTAAGCCAAGTGACAAAATCTTCATCATCTTTTCCATCCATTTTGGTGCATTTGTATGAAGCTCCAGGATGGGCACCTACTTTAAGGAGAGAAATCATTCGCTCTCATATTAAAATTAAATTGAGTTTTATTTATGAACGCTCCTTAACTGCTGTGGTCCTTAGCGTTCCACTCTGTATTGGGCGTGAAAGAACGGTAGTTTTGCTCAGAGGCCTCTTTATCAGGCTTGAGGTTCTTTAACATGCCGTAAATCTACGACACGGAACGCTGGCTTTACTTCCCTTCCGAAGGAAGTCATGCTAAGGATTTTTACGCCCGAAAAAATCCATCGCTCTCCGCCGAGTTTGAACCCGCGACCTTGGGAACTAGAGGCTAGTATGGTAACCACTACACCACGGAGGACGACTCATTCGCTCTTGTGGAAATATAAGCATTGGAGGCACAGATATGCCAGAAGCACCCATGGAACATGAGACAGTCGTATTTCTGCGTCTTTCTCCACTGTTTCTTTCCCTTCTTTGCGAATATCTTACATGGCTTATGTATGTTGGAGATCCCAGTCTCGTTCTGATTAAAAATCCTTGACGGAGGGACATGATATTTTTCATAGACCTTTTCCAGGTTCTCAGAAAATTTGAAAACTTCCTGTTGAATTCTGAGATTCTATTTAGGCTTGTCGCTTCCGGCTTTCGTAAGGAGACACCAGGGTGGCGTTTCACAAAGCCCCTGGCTCAATCTTTTCCAGTGTATGTTTTCTAACTTGTTGAACTTGTTTCAGTCCAAGTCTCTCAGTATATTCAAAGGCCAGACGACGGAGTTCTGTGTAACTGTAACGTATAGTCAACAATTTCGAGTCAGCTGGAGAATTTAATGGCGTGCCGGCATGTTGCCATGGTAGCTCAGTGGTTAGAGCAACCGGACAGAGACCGGGAGATCCGTGGTTCAAATCCCGGCTATGACATTGAATTTTTCAGTCGTCTGATTCTATCTTTCCAACCCTGGTGTGAAAGAACAATTATTTCCATTTCTTTCTCCTGTTGAACAGTAAAAACAGCGTTGCGTCCCAACCTTACAGGTGCAGTAATTCCTGACTGTAGCCAGTGATGCAGTATCGAAAATGGAATGTTGAATGTCCTAGATGCCTTTTAAATGCCCATCCCATCATTAACAGCAGGTATTGCTTTGGTAAGATCATCAGAACTCCACTAAGCTTTAGTTGCAGTTCTCACTCTATTTCGCTGAATCTGTGAATAAAGTTCCTTTGATTAGGCGTTTACACACTGATAAGTAAAGGGTTAAATTTTGCCATAAGAAATCATGAGGGGCAATGCCGATCAACTGATCGCCATTGCACCGATAGTTTGACCGGTTTAACCCCATACCGCCATTTTACTTGTGAACTCTTCGTTCACAGAAACAACGTAATTACGAATTAAGTATCACTAACATAAAGCCAAAACTATGCTCTTCATTCTGTTAGTAATGAACATACTTACCTATACAAAAATGTACGTAGTCTCCGTATAAAATGTGAGAAATTTAAATCACTTTCAGGTTTCTAACGACAAACAAAGAGCTTATGTTGAATTTATGTAAAATGACACACTAAACGGCAGCATGAATCAGCAAGGCGCTGACCACTCCAGAGAGGGTAGACTCGAGTGATCACCAATCGACAACCCTCACCTAAATAGTAGCGCATCACTATGTACTAGTTGGCCACGTATGAGTGCACTTAATGGAGGGCGCCACTGTTTTCGTTGATATGCTTAACGTCATCAAGGTCTAGGGATCAGAATGGAGTGAGGGGCAAGGCGATAGGGGAAGGTATAGTCGACCATGATATGATTGGGCTTGGAGGAGGGCGACACTGTTTTTGTTGACATGCCTGATTCATCAACATCTAGGGATCAGACAGAAGTGAGGGGCAAGGTGATAAGGGAAGGCACTAGTCGGCTACGATATGAGTGCACTTAATGGAGGGCGCCAATGTTTTTTATGACAAGCTTAATGTCTTCAAGGCCTAGGGATCAGAAGGGAGCGAGGGGCTAGGCGATAGAGGAAGGTACTAGTCAGCCACCATATGAGTGGTCTTGGGGGACAGCGCCACTGTTTTTGTTGACATGCTTAGCGTCATCAATGTCTAGGGATCAGAGGAGAGTGAGGGGAAGGTGATAGGGGAATGTACAGTCGCACATTGAAAACAGTACTACATTTACAGGTCTCAGCCTCACTAGTAAATGCAACTCGGAACTGCGGATGTTTTCTTCACTTGTCCGTCCAGTAGTCCGCCCACTTGTTCCGCAACTGCTTAGTTCCTCTTTTCACCGAACGCACTCATATCGTGGCCGACTAGTATAATGCAGCCCTCAATGTTTTTCTTTATCCCTCGCGTTCGATTGAGCGAAAGCATCCTGTGAACCCACAGGAGGATCTGTAGGATTCAGGTAAGCCTCTAGGTTTCGTGGCATACGGCGGTGCCAGACAGATGGTGCGGATGCTTGCTCAAAGGAAAAAGTACTCGCGGTGGACACTGGAGGGTTGCTTAGTAGGCAGATCGTTCATCGCCCTCTCTAGGCAGCTCTAGCAGTGGGACAGGTCTTCAAGTCTGGAAGTGTTAGGGCCTTCCACGCGTCTCTGTGCCTACGGCCTGCAGTCACCTGTGGTTCCTTCATTTTATCCCTTCCTCCTGGGGGTGGTAGCCGCAATGGATCTATGTAGATCTAAGTGTACGAGATGTCCCCTCCGTTGTCTCTCCTATACCTCTAACTATACAGTTTCATTGATCAATATTATCTGTGGTTTCTTTCTTAGTGGCTCGTGTATCCAGAAGCTAACTTTCCGGAAATGATGAATTATCGTCATGCAGTATAGACACTTTATAAATGCCAGTGCAGACTAATCTATCAACGTTTCTTTGCTCAAAAATCAATTTGCAATTATTCACTTTTCCTAAAAGAAAAGGCATTTCTGCGCGTAGTACAATTGACGGGGAAGACCAGGATGTTGTTCTATTTTGGTACTACCTGGAGCAATCCTATGCCGATACAAAACAAAAAAGAAACTCATTAGCGGGCATATATTTAATGAAAAGAGTGAACAAGAAGTTTCCTTGCATAATTTTCTCCAGGATTTGCACCACGGCGAAGAAAAGTTTTGAAATTTTATAAAGATGTCTTTATCCTTTTATTTAAATAAATGCATAGAATAAGAAGAATGGATAACTACCTTATCAAGGCACCTTGTCCCAGAGAATTTTCGTGGTAGCTTTAAAATATTCGTTGATCGTAAAAACAGCATCTGTTTTACCAAAACATTAAACTCTTCTGTGTCTATTTTCACATTAATTCGAAAGAAATAGCATTCATATACTAGGACTGAAGAATACAGACTAAATGCACGGCAGCTGGCAGGCTATGCGCATAAGCCCATATACCTACTGCGTAGTTAAACGAATACAATTGGCTACATGCAACGTGTAATATGCATAACGGCAGGTTATTTCATTGGGGTACTAGAACCCGCTGCTCTCGCAGTCTTTATCTGCTATTATGGTGGTATAAAAATGAAAGTTTGCATACTTTATTTGCGCTAGAAACGATAGCTGCACTCTGCTGCAAGGTGCTATGCATGCCTTCTCTTTTGAATGTGTTCTGAGAAACCCGGCGTCACTCCCCATGTGGGGTGATCCTAAATTATCTACTCGTAAATAATTTTGGTCTTTCAGTTAATCTGTTTTATGGGAATTATTTATGCAGTTTCCACTGGTTTAAAGTCACATGGATTCATGTCTATGGATCTAAGAAGTCACAAAGTCTTACTTTACATTCGATCGTGAAATAATGAATGGATCTCATTCATAAAATTACCTGCATTAACGTGATGCACTTTCGTTTTCTGTCACTTAAGCAAAATTGAGGGTATGTCTCTTAATGAGCTGATTATTTACCAAAAAGAGAAATTGCTGCAATACCTCTGAGTGCACTGATAGCGTAGCGGATTTCTGACGTTTGATTAGTGGAGAAGGAATTCAATCGTTTCTTTGATAACTATGAATTTGTGAACTATGAACTTTGAATTCGATAACTATGATCTGGATGTTAACATATCAGCTGAGATAAAATCGCTTCATGTGTATAGAAAATAAACAAATACACGGTGCTTTTTCATGAGCAGGCTGCCGAAAACATACAAAAAATAATTACTTTTCTAAGTCTTTGAAAAACGTAAATTTTATACGTTTTAATTCCATAAATTTTGTACCATTAAGAGAGAAATATTTGGATATATTCACTTCTGTACTAAGCGCATTATTGACTTAGACCAGCTTCTAAAGAGGCACCATTTTCGTATTAGCGCTACGAGTCGTTTTCTCTGAAAACTTTGTTTTGTGAAAGGAACACCGAGTTTTTCTTTTCTTTTCCTTCTTTTCTTAGAAAGAAGGGGCGAATTTTGGAATATCTATGAAGTAATCACTGACAACACTTCAAATTGGACCTTAATAAACTGGAAGAAAGCCCTTTATTAACAAATATCCATCCAGCGGGTACACTGAATGAAAGTTCTCCGATTTTCCTTCAAGTTCCACAACCTACCTTACTCAGTAAACACTAGTTGATACGAAGTTGTAAGCTATATTGAGTGTTCAATTCAAAGTTTGTCACCACAGCGCCATTGTTTTATGTTTTGAGTTAATCATACAACGATCATTGCGTGGCTCGCAATATCACACGCAAAAGCGTAAAATAAAGCAAAATAATTAGTCAAACATGTCAATATTTCATGTATAACCCTGCCAACGCTCATTTATTCCGCACAAATGTTTTTATTTACATTAGCGGAAACGAACCACAACACACACTGCTGATAAATCCATGTTGCTTTACGCTAGCGATAATAACAAGTACCCCGCTTACAACGATATCGAACGCCGTGCTTGCTAGGCAAATTCTCCGACACACGAATCATACGCCTCTGCGGAAGTACTAGACAGATTGAATTCTAGGTTCATCGGCAAGATAAGTGATGTCGTATAGCATGCCGTGATACACTTTGAAATGGACACATCTGGAACTGATATGCAGGTTGAGACAAGGCATGGCCAATGACAACTTTAATCACTTGCGGGTCAGAACAACGCAACTTTCTGGTACATATCATGCACCATGAAAGTATGTTTTAAGCTTTTAACACACTTCAAATAAAACACCTAAGACCAAAGCAGCTTTACTATATAGATGCCCTTCCTTAAAAATATTTAGAGAACGTTTTAGCTTCAAATAGGTATTATCAAATTTCTCTATGGAAAAGTTAAGAACAAAATTTAGCACTCATTGTCTTTATTCAGACCTCTTTTAAAGTACTTCTACAATATATTTGGAGCGCCCAATTGTTCTAATTATCTAAAAGTTCGTTTTTACTCTCTTGCTAATAAGTCTTCTTTTATACACCATCTTCGTCCCTATGATTTGCTCCGATAACGATCAGAATGTTACATGCATATATCGTATGCTGACTTAGAGAGTTCAATGTGAATAAACCAATGCTGACAGTAAACCTCAGTTAACTTTGGAAATTTGAATCACACTTTACAATTTCAATGTAACGGCGGGGACTCGATTCATTGAGTTATCGCGCCGATGTTCTTATCGCTGAGTTGTACACGCGTTATACCTTCGCATCTAATTCAGTTCGACTGTCTATCAAAATGACTTAGTAATCAACACTCACCGAACGGGATGGTTCAGGCGGTTACGTCTGTGGCCCTCATTTGGGAGGTCCCGGGATCGATCACTGGCGACAGCCCACTCTGGCGTGATTTCCCCGGGTTGATAGACAAATGCTGCTTTTACCACGACTATCCTTCCTCTCATTTCCTGTACCTATCATCTTCCTTGTCATCTGTTTCAGGGTTGTAAGACCAGGCGAAGGTGTTCGGCGGGTTACGGCTGTACAGTGGCTTGCGCTCTGTAAAGGTTTCTTTCCTGGCGTTGCTGCGGTGCCGCTCAGTTAGGCTCTCCTCAGCGTGGAGGTCCGCTCTGGGGGACCCTGGAGGTTGGTGGCTTGTGAGCTGGGACCATGCGGGGTCGAATGCGTTCTATCTGGAAACGCTAGGGACCCTGTTCATGCTTGCGCTCGGGCATCCGGATATTGTCGCCCTTCGGGTCTCGCCCCTCCTCCTTCACTCCCAGGGGTCACGTTGGAAGCACAAGGAGCCGACTGGCCTGCGTGTGGTGCTCTGTCCCGGTTCCGAGGGCCCCTCCACGATACATAACTTTAATCAGCACTCGGTATTTCCTTGAAGTTCTCTATCACTAGCCACCTAGCATCACTCGTTGCTTTTGGACCACCTTTGATAATATTAGTAGTTTAAAGCACCACTAGCATAAACGTCCAATTTTAATAGCTGATGTTTTCAAATAACTACAGAAACTAAATATGTGTAAGTGTTAGATTTAGGTGGTGCAGTGTATTCTCAATAAGTGTCTACACTTACTCTCTCCCACACCTGTGATTTCCCTTTTCTCTTTATGTCTTCCCCTCCTTCTACCTTTACAATCTTTTTGTCTTTCTTTCTGTCTAGCTATTAGTTGACTATAAATGCCGGCAGATTCCTAATTTATTAGTGTTTTACATTCATCTTCTGGAAGCATTTATGGCTGAATGAGTAAAAAATACCCAAAGCCAGAATACGGTAAAATTGAAGTTTACACTTCCTGTTTTAACAGATATTTTGCTCTCATGAAAATCGCAAAGATTCTTTAGGACTTGAGGAAAACATATTTGGTCGTTTTAAACATTTTTATTTATTTTCAAGTTGTATTCTCAAAGAAAATTTCGAAAGGTCTATGATACTTCAAAAATCCTATCTAAAGGCGGCAGAATAAGTATCGAGGGCAGACCAAGAGCCGCTGAGGCAATGGTCCAAGATAATACTCAAAACTATGCATGTTCTCATTCTGAGCCTAAGTTGTGTACATAAGATATTTAAAATTATGCAAGCTTTGAAAATATCCCTGTGATGTCGCTCTAATCCCCTTGAGGCACCTCTAGAATTCTGTGAACAAATATTTAACGGAGGCGTGAATCTAAAACTGCCACTAATGCGTCCAATGCGCCTGATTTTGACGTCAAAATGGAATTAAGAAGTTGACTGGCGCTACGCGATAGTCATTTATAAATATGCGTCCTTATAGTGTGTAATTATTACTCGAGTACCTCATTTTCTGTCGTTAAGTTGCCAAACTTAGTTGGTGTTACTCGAACGTGTCATTCAAGTTGATGGTGCATATACCCTCTCCCTCTTCGAAGTAGAGATTTCTTGATATTATCTAGAAGAAAAAGAACTTCACACTTCAAACATTGAGGGTACACTCAAATGCATTTTGTACCTTTCAGTTCGCAGGTTTCTTCCTGCTACTCTCGGGAGCTAAGTCAGGGATTTTTCTCAAACTTTTTCCTTGCTTCAGATGCTGAGTAATTACGATTTTAAAGACGATACTTAGTAATTACTTTATTTAGGTGCTATTTTAATGCAGCTATTCTCACAATGCTGTTATAATTGGGTTTTCACACTAGTGGCCACTTCATCAGCTAAAGAAACTTGTATTGAAAAGGACAACGATGCACATCCTTCTGTATTCAAACAGTTGAATGAAATAGAGAGTTAAATATTCAAACGAATAATATAACGTAAATTAATCCAAATATATTGTGTTTATAATGTTTTAGGTATTTCAGAGTGAATTTTCAAAGGCTTAATATATTATTAAAGAACTTTCTGTTGTTAATAAAACATTTGGGTTTAAATGTGGCCTCGTTCCTGCATAAACAATTTACTTTAACCTTTGGGGATAATAAAGGGCATAATATTCCTTGATAACCGCAGGAACAGCTGGGAGAAAATTAATTTCTTGTTAATTAAAGGTCAGCAAAATGTTACAACATTAAAAGGCATTGTTATGGTGTAAATCTGCACCTGCAAATATTAAATAAGGAAATGCAGTTAAAGTATTAGACACTGTTAACCATTTCTGAATAACAAAAACAGAAACATTAACAGTATCGGATAACGAGATAACTATATCTTGTAGCAGTATTCCGTTTATCAATTACACAATGACAAATATAATCAATGTATAATATGTTAGTTAAGATAATGATCAACGCATAACGTATTAATTAAGATAAGATGTACAAAATATTTGTGTAACATAGCATAAGATTTCTTAGTAGCAGGCCAAAAGCTGAAACTCAGAAGGGAAAGTTAGTGTAAGAGGAATCATGACAAAAACTTAGCTTGAAGATGGGGTAGCTAACAATAAAGAAGAAGCCTTGAACTAAAACGAGTAACATTGGGGTGAGGCGATCGAGAAAGTTGCAATTTAGAAAGTTAGCGTGTAAGAGGCAGTAATCTCAACGTTGATTGGTTCTAAAAATTAGACGCTACTAGTAGCGCGAAAGTTAAGCCAATCCTAAAAGTTGTAAGCGCTTAGGTAAAAGCCTAACGCAAAACTATAAACTACGGAAAAAAAACAATTTTATCTTCAATGCAGGACACGTATCGCTAGGAGTAAATTTTATCACACGTGAATAGTTAACTTTCAACCTGCGACGTGTTAATATGTAACGCCAAGTGCAAAGGGTTGTGAGTGTAACAAGCAGTTTAAGTTGGTACGGAAATAACAAACTAGTTAAAGCAGTTAAAGTACGCGATGACAAAGTAAATCACGTAGATTTTTTAGAATGTATGTAGAGTTTCAGCGAATGCCGGTATAGTCATACTTAGGTTGTGCACATTGTATAGACATGTCCATAGTGTGTTGGGCTTTCTAATAAATTATCAGAAAAGTCTTTACTGTTATCGCTAATCATAACATCCTGTCCGATCAGACAGACACCCCTTGACCCAAAAGATACATGCTCGACTGCGAACAATAGCTAGCCGGTGCCACATCAACCCACGATAGAACAGCAAAAGGTGATGATAACAGGTGAGATAAAAAATCACACTAATAACCTACGCAATCTAAAAGATGAGATAACACCTCCAAGAAGCAATATACACTCAGGGTGTGACGAAATAATACATTTCATGCTCTACAGTTTTAACTGAGGATTTTTTTATATGCTGCTTATCTCTGCGAGTTTTAGGAGGAAACTTATTATTAGGGGCAAACGAATAAATTGTTCTGCAATGGAATTTAATCAGCCATATAAGCGCATCTGGAATCTTAACGGATTTGTTTGAACTAGCTATTAAACCTATAAATAAAATAGCAATCCAATTAGAATTAAGCACAATAGTATTGTAGCGAAAACAACAATAAATCTTTTGGAGAGATTAAAATCATCATACTAAAAGAATGATAGCGTTGATTATATATTGTTAACAGTAAAACCCTTCTTGCTGATAGTACACTATAAGAAAAAGAAAATACTCTCAGCACCGCTTCATAAATATTGGCACGAAATGCGACTTGCAATATCAGGGGAAAAAATTAACAATAATACGTATTTTCTAACATACTAACAATAAGGCATATAAAATGTCACTCGTTGTACCTGTTATCTGAGTCGTTTATTGTTTGGCTCTCTTCCAACTACGTGGGAATTGTTAAGCAAATTTATAATCATCGCTATGGAAGGCAATCCTTTCTTCCCAAAGGCTCCATACGCGACTCCGCTCTCTCGCAATATATACACAAGCTTGCATAGCACCATTATGCAAAGGCGGCAACTGCACGTATGAAAGATTTTCAGATGCACCAAGAAGAAGACACAATTATTATTGCAGCTCATAGAGATGAGTAACACACTGCTTTGCAGGTGTAACAAAATAAATAGAAGACAGTGACAATGAAAGAAATCCTGAATACCAGCATATGCACTAAAAGTTCAGAGTTTTTGGTTACCTATGTGTACAAAGCTAAAACTACTGTACGCATAGAAAGAGAGAGGATATATTTGTGAAACTAGTTTTCGATGAGTACCAAGTTCGTGAGTTCCTCCAATAAATAAATAAAAATAAAAATATTAATATAATAATAATAATAATAATAATAATAATAATAATAATAATAATAATAATAATAATAATAATAATAAATGAAAAGAACATTTAGGTGGCAGTAGATTCACAATCTGAAGATTCAATAACTTTCGCAATAAGTATCTGAACCCAGTGTTTGCAGGAAGTTGAAGTTTACAAGTAAACCAAATCCCATTTTAAAAGGTATTGACAGAGTAAGGAGTATTAAAATGTAGACTGTTTTGTTTTCCATGTGGGGCAGAAGTTTAGAATGCATTTGATCCGCAGTAGTACATTTATTTAGGTGAATAGATAGCAATATGTTTACTTCTGATGTTCCAGAAGCAAGCATACTCCAGCTGACGAACTCTTTCTTGACGAGAGTTCTGAATATGTATAAAGTTAGCTTACTATTTGCGAAAATGCAATTTTTCTGGATTATTGAGCCATTTCACGGTTGATCTAAACCTGATTGCAGAAAATGTAAGCTAGGGCTAGACAAGTTGTCATGGAAATGGCATTAGGCTCTTTTGAGACCTCAGTACACACCATACTAATGGTGGAATATACAAAGGTGAAAGTACGGATGAACGGAGGGGCCCCCGCAATCGGGGCGGAGCACTGCAAGTAGGCCGCGGAGGCGGGTCTAACTGAGCAGTCCCGCAACGACACCAAGGGAAAAAAAACTACAAATAGTACATCCACCGCCCAGCCGCAACCCGCCGAAAACCGTCCCCTGGCCCTACAACCCTAAAATATATGATAATGAAGGAGATGATAGGTTCAAGAAATGAGGGGTGGAAGAGTCGTGGTAAAAGAGAAACCATCCAAGTATTCGCCTACCGACCCGGGGAAACCACGAAAATCCCATGGGTCAGAGTGAGCTGTCGCCAGGGATCAAACCCGGGACCTCTTGAATGCAAGTCGCACAAGTTACCGCGGTGTCATCTCGCTCGGTTGTAATACACAAAACTTCATGTCATTACCTACTTATAAGTATTTGTGTTTGCATATTTATCCGTCTTCTTTCACAAATTCACGGGAGCTTTATACGTCTTCATTTGCTGGTGGAATTGTGACCTCACACCTCACCAATAAAACACTATTTTAGTCGTTATGTAACTTCTGTAACATGTTTATTAATAACGGGGAATACTTTGAGTTTAGCTAGTCTCTAAACAGCCACTTTTCGCTCACAAGCTACACTGAAAGAGTTTTAGGACTTTAGAGAAGAAGGAAGTCCTTTAGTTGACGGCTTGGTGATGAAAATAATAATAATAATAATAATAATAATAATAATAATAATAATAATAATAATAGTAAACTGTTCAATAATATTTCACATTGGGCCATGTCTCCTTTATTCAGTTAATGTGGACGCCAATGGTGGGTGGTCTGATTTCTTGACGCAGTATTAGAACCAGGGTTAGAGATAGGGAACTAAAACAGGAGGCCTTCAACCTGTAGAACACGGCTTACGCCCCTCAGACGGGACCTTTGTATCCTAGAGCACAGGTAACTCTGGGAGGAACGGAAGAGGCGGAAGACCCAAAGGGCGACCAGATTCAGAAGGCGACGTTCGCTAAGCGAAGGTGGGATCCTACACGACTCCAGATTTTGCCTATCCTGAGGCCGGCATTAGCCCACCATGAAGAAGCACTTCCCGAAAAGCATCCGAAGGTCGTTCAACTAACAAGGCATCAGAGGAGGAATTCTTTCTACAGAGCATATTTCACAGCCCCACTATCTGGTTCTGCAACCCTGAAACATAGTGATAAGGAAATTACATAAGTCGACAGGAATATTTATATATAATCCAACTCAGATTCGCCTACCGATCTGAAAAAATCATGAAAACACCTAATGTCAGCATTCCCAGTCCAACCGAATCGAACTCGAGTCTCCTGAATGTGGGCCACAGACGTTATCGCTTGAGCCATCTCGCTTGATCTGAGGTGCTCTTTGATAAACGCTAAGTTACGAATTTTAATTTTTAAAGCTGTTGTGTTTTGAAAACTTAACACGCAATCAATACCAAATGTAACAAAACAAATTGTGATTGAGAGTTTGTGATTGTAAAATGTAGTAAGTATATTTTAGCGACTCTACAAAATCCGAAATTAAACTATGACTTCGGAGTAGTATTGAAATTACTGTGGCCGTAGGTATCCACATGTCAGTGAAAAGCGTTGTGTATTTTAA
Source organism: Deroplatys truncata (assembly GCA_030765065.1). Lineage (NCBI taxonomy): Eukaryota > Metazoa > Arthropoda > Insecta > Mantodea > Mantidae > Deroplatys > Deroplatys truncata. The sequence goes on from CM060979.1 coordinate 94,622,124, forward strand.
TTGATTAATTTGAATAAAAATGGTAAATACGGTAAGGATATCCAATTTCATTACGAACACAATTGCGCCGGTGCCTCCATAAAATATGTCGTGATCCTAATTTTAAAGATGACGTAGATTATAGGATCGGGCATGGTTTGGAGCATATCTCAGATTCAAAGGTCGTAAGGAAAGAGCTGGAACACTTAAAATTTACAACGTGAAGTTTTAATAAACATGGTGTTACGTTTATGAAGAATGCAAATAAAGAGATGTTTTGTTACAATATTCGAAGGCCGATGCCGACAGACTGACGGAGTGCCTATTACCTAATAAATGCCGAGACATGTAACGCCTTACTTTTACTGTATAATTTGCGCAAACAAGACGGAACAGCATACTGTGGCCATATGCTGCAAGCAAGTTTGCGCAAACCTCAGTATAAAGTTGGTCTTCGAATGAGATTATCGAAATCGAAGCAATGTAGCCCGAAGATTTATTTTTGTTACAAGCATTTCTGTACTGTTTGTTGGTGTAAAGAAAGAGTACCACACGCTCCCGATCGAAATGGTGCAAAAAGCTGCTTCTGAGAAGAAAGGTACACTCGCATATAAATTTAATGAAAGATTTAAGAGAAGGTCCAGGCGACTGCCTTAATTATTTGAGAATGTACGAAAATGCATATAACTAATCACTACTTTGGTGACTCTTGTAATTGGATATAATGAAATGAGGATAAGGCACGACGTCCCACGAGGGGGCACCCCAAGTAGAAGGAATGAGATGAAGGGAGAAACCGGGCGGCCGAAACCAGGAGTGACGGCACAGCAATGACAGAGTATAGACGCCCCAGCAATCGGACAATAGCCTGGGATCCCGCCCCACATAGGGTGCAATGTACCCCCAAGGACAGTCCTTATACCCCGGCAACCAACCGAAGGCCGAGGTAGGGGGAATATTCACAGAGAGCAAACTTTTTCCCTGCCACGCTGCACCGAGACACCATCGCCGACACTTCCAACCCTGAAGTAGACCAAATGGAATACAGGATGAATGAAATGATTAATGGAACGAATTGGAGGGACAGGAAATTCGGGGGATGAAAGAAACCACTCCAGCATTCACCTGACGACCCGAGAAAATCCCCGAAAAAAACCCTAGGGTCGGAGTGGACGGTCGCCGGGGATCAAACCCGGAACCTCCCGAATGCAGGTCATAGACATTACCGCCTGAGCCATCCCGCTCTGTCTCCTGTAATTGAACGACAGAGCACTATATGTGTGAATCTATATCTCCTCGTGAAACAATGAGTTGTACTTTAAGATTTTTACCTACAGGAAGATCACACGGAGATATAGGATTTAATTTCTGTGTCATCCTTTGGTAAGACACATTTTTACTTTCTCTACCACGTACATAGCAGGTAAAGAAGGTATTGCATTCCACCCAAAAATTAGATACCGAAATTTTACAGGAAATACATGTTTTGAGGCCACTGAATAAAAAAAAACATTTTTAGAAAAACATCCATAACTTAAAAACGAAAAGTCGGATAAATACCACACTTGGTATTTAGGTTCAGTACCTTCCAAAGATGCAACACGAAGATTTTTAAGAAAACCCCCCACGCCAACTACCCTTTACATGGAACACTTTAATTTTTTTTTAAAAAATGGCTCTAACAATTGTGATTAAAACATCAGATATTAAAAATATTTACATGAGAAATAGAACGTACATCTTAATTTTCTGGGAATAAGCCTGTGAGATCCTCTTCATTCGAAAGAAATTTTGTATAATCTTGTATAACTGGTAAACGTTAAGCGATATACGAAAAAGTACCACACAAAAAATGTAGATCTCTTTAAAACACACATTTTACTCAAAATAAGTTTTTCTGTGGCATAAACCGTTACTGAGATATTCGTTATTAAAGGTTCGAATTGTTCAACACTTGTCATTCTTGTAAAGTCTCTTCGATTTTCAGTTGTTTCTGGCGATTGCATGGAAGCACTATGGAATTTAATGCCGGCATATAGCGTCCAGTTTTTAAACATGTGCTTATCGCTGCTCTCTTTCCATCTGTAACGAAATGTGTCATGTAGCTATTTCTGCAAATGTTTATTTGGTTTAAAATATAGTAGATAGAAAAATAAACTTTAATAAGTGTAGTTTGGTATACCCACTAATAAATATAGAGGGTAGAGAAAGTTGTGTGAATGTATCACATCAGATTTTTCTTATTCATATCGCAATATTCCTTAGACTTCATCTTCCAAAGGCGTGGCAAAGATTTATATAGTTGGTTAAGCTCGGTGATAAGTTGTTTGGAATGGGTGTGTACACAATACATCTTGCACTTCAGTTCCCTTTCAGCTGAAGGCACGGCTGGAACACTGTCCATACGCAGACGCTTGAAGAGTTTGTGCAAACAAAATCTTCAGCACTGCAAAGTTTACGCAGGTCGGGTTTTTTTATTTGCACAAGCTAATCTTGTCCACACGCACGTTGTTCCCGATGCAAACTGGTTTGTGTAAATAAGCGCGTAGTAAACCTTGTACGCGTAGCCGCACATTAGAAAGAACAGATTTGCTTTTTGAAGGAATCCTAATTTATATAATATTAAAATTCTATATACGTGGGCTACTGTTTCTGGAATGTTCTTAGTGAATAAGAACGCAGCACATCATCATCAACATTTGAATGTATGTCACATGGATTACCGAGAAGTGTCATGCTCTTGAAATCTTCACTCTCCACGGATAAACTTGCGACATCTTATTTTAAATCTCAGCATACTTTAATGCCACCCTTAAAGTTATGTAATTCATATAGATAAGCCTTAAGAAACATTTAATACACTCAAGGATATAACAAACAACCGCATAAACGTTATTTATCACAGTAATCACTAGCCCAATAAATTATTTTGCTCTTTAAATTAACACGGTTGAATGTACTATACTTTTGAAATGGGGTTCTCATTTTGTGACTTGTCCAGTATTTTAACTGTCACTTTTCTCATCTCTCACTGTCACTGTTTCGTTGTTACGTAGTTCATCACTGGGAGTTCACTTCACTAAGGTGAACTAGTTCAATTCTCCGTCATTTGACTTTCTTAGTGACGTAGCCTCTTCACGCCGGACGGTTCACTTTACTTGGGAGTCGAACATAACCTCCACGACCCGTTGCTCCGCAGTAGCACTCGCTGCACGTCACACAGCATCATCAACTCGCTCAGAGAATCGCTCTTGATATCGCACGGGAACCACAGTCGCTAACTCGCTCGCACACTGACTCAACAACTCTGACTCTCTTGAGTCGCAACTAACTCGAAAATGACTGACGCGACTCGACTCACAGTCGACTCGCCTCGATTCGCACTCACTAGCGACTGACTCCGCGAGAGTGCTCGATTATATAGCCAGTGGGATCTTTCACAGAAGGTTCTAGAACTTTCTAGAAGTATTTCGACACTTTCTGGAGGAGGGGGAGATAAAGCTTTCAGAAAGTTATAGTTATCTCCCGATAGCCCGTCCGGTGTTTACGCTGGCAAGCAGCCATAAACGTTGTTTACTCGGACCGCTCGGCGCCGACCTCCCAATAATCTTGGGCCATAGCCGCTGCGTCACATCATGTCACACATTTTATGCAGTATAAAAATCCTACAATCAATAGCATTTCTAAAAGATATTGGGCTTCGCTTAAATGCAGTAGAATTTTGTTTTCTTCCCCTTATATTTATCAGAGAGTAAGGTAAGAAACAGTTTTATTAGCTCCACGTAGGATGCCAATTTGAGAAGATGTTTTGTTATGTTATTTATTAGCACCACGCTTTGGGCGTCAATTTGAAGTAGTTTGTATTGAAGGAGTTGTATTATATTTCAACTGTTGGGGAACCGAACTTGTAGTAGTTGCAACCGCATGTATAGTAAACAGTTTCCGGTGGCCTTTGCCCCAAAATGTATTTTTACTGTTTCTTTAAATATTATATTTATGTTTGCCTCGGCTGCGTCAGTATTTGTTAGAGACACGTTTCTCTTGGCAGGGTTGTGATACGACAAGAATGTAGGCTTACACAGATTATAATTTTACTTTACTCCTTTTATTAATACTTGATACGATTTAAATAACACTTTACTGATATAGAGAGCTGTGAGATTCTTTAATTAATTAATTGAACTTTTTTTTAACACGTAAACTTATTTTTCGTCTCACACGAATACATATTAAATCTCTCGAGGACGCACAAGCAACGCATCCAGTTATGAGCACTGTCTGCAGGCAACTGAATTGATTTCAACCGTCTAAACTTGTAAATTTCTGTATTTCGAGTCTCTGATTGGCGAATCCTACTCCAATAGAATACCTTCATTTAACTAAAGCTCCTTCTGGTTGTTGATTGGCTATTTTATAAACTGTCACTAAACTTACATTATTGTTTCCAAGAATCACAAGTAACATTTAAACTCTCAAACTCATTATTGCCTCATGGTTACCTCATTGTTCGCAACTTTTAACTTATTATTCTCACAGCTCCTACATTATTAAATTACGAAATGCATGCACATAACATTATTAAGCATGTATACAATAATATAAGCATATGCAATGACTGTTATATACATTTTACAAATTATTACATACGCATATTGCTTCAAGGCGGGGTTTTATTGAATTTACATATTATATAATTTGACTAAAATTATTTAAGTGTTAAAAATACTGCCTCAAAGGTACTCTCCAAAACAATTTCAATCTTTCTCTACATAATTTCTGAACTTTTAGTTCTCTTTTATCTGCCGCATTTGAGATCACCACCTATCCATTCCATTGCATATGTATACGGGATACCTTCCAGTTTCTAATGCATTTGGATTCGCATTTGTACACCTAAAAATATTGTTGCAGATCGATTTTAAAACAAACGAAAAAGAAATTCAAATTTACTACTCCGTTTTAGCACATCCACTAAATCATACACTTATTGGACAATGCATCGATTACGGTGTTTGACTAGGCTTATTGATTGCGAACAAAGTTGGGAGGAAGAAAATCGTAATAAGATGAGAGTTTTCGCGTGATACATGGGTTTGCTGTAAGAGAGACAGTCAGATGTTCTGGCTTTAACTTCGCGGTGCATGCGCCCCCGGACGGTCGTCATACTCCTCACCCTCCCTCTTCACTGCCGCTCCACATTTTCGCATGTTCTCCGCGTTTTTTATTCCAGCTCTTCCCCGTCTCCACTTTCCTATTTATACACACATAAACGTATATGCAAAAACCGCGCTTTCTGTTTCCACCCCGCCACTCCTGTACAAAATATCCCGCTGCTAAAGGAAACAACAAAACTACACCGCAGTTGTTAAAATGGAAAGCGCTGTAACATATAAAATAGCTCCGGGTTAGCCGAAACCGATCATCATTTTTTGTAGCGCGTCTGAGTGGATTCTGTGGTAATGGATTCCTCCGGTAAGTTTTGCAACGTGTTGCTCCCTTTACTGTGTTTTGCATTTGCACCTAGTTACAGTTTAAGGTATTGTTATGTGTTGCCACATCAAGGGGAGAGCACGGCCAGTCCCTCGTATCTGGAGATCCTCCTGCCTAGCAACAAAACATGGAGGATGAACAACTACTACAAGCTTGTGGAAAGACAGCGAGAATTCGGCACGCTAAACCCGTAAGTCTCCTGCTACTCACATTGTCTTCCATTCATTCATACTGCACCTACAAGCACATTTTCTTTCACATATCACTATCAGCACAAGTCATTAATCGCTTAATGCCTAAGGAGCGACTTTGCATCATGCCAGTTTAATTTCTTTGTAGAAGCGTATAAGTTGCAGGCTTTTACTGAAACCCATTATTTCGCGAAGATCCTAGGCAGATTATGAAAAGCAGGCGTATGCTGAAAACATGCCAAAGTACACGTTCTGCCGCGGTTCTTCATGAAATGACAGATCTGGTTAGGTATATAGTTAAATTTAACCTAATTATACTGAACTAAACTAAACTTGACTAACATACCTTTCGCTATCGGTAGGTTTTTAGAGGCTCCGTCAGATGGTATAAGGAATGAAGTTACGCTATACAGCGGTTTTTCATGATCGACTTCGCAAAAGCCTGCGATACGTATGTACACTTTGGATGTCTGATACACGTTTTATATAAAAAGAACAAATCCAAACCCCCAATCGCTACAAGTCTCTGTAGGTAAGAAAGGATGGAGCAAAATAAGTGAGGGACAGATCTTCTGGAAGTTATACGCATAAGTAGAAATAAAATCGTGGTGTATGGAATCCGACAAAACCTAAAATACGGGTTGGGTCGTTCACTTTCAGCAAATTAAATAAGATAAAACTCTAAGGTTATTACCGCAATAATCTAACTCCACCAAACAGGCGTGAGATTTCTCATTTATACTGTTATATGACCAACTAAGCTCACGCTTAGCACATGTTCTGGATTTTGGTTTCTTCCTTCAGGCGATAAGGGATCAGCAATCGCAGACAATTTGTATAATTTCTTACAAAATGGAGATAAATTACAATGGAATCAGCTGTCAACATAATTCCCTTCCTTCTCAATCACTTGATCCAGCATTTCACAGGCTTCCTGATTCCTTAAGAAAAATGCTTTCGACTGAATAAGTCACGCTTGAGCCGCTTCCTACATTTTTCATTTGAGGTGAATCGATGGCCGCTTAGGTGGTCCAAAAACGTTTCACTCTAAGGGAGCGAGATCGAGACTATAATTATGTAGAGCATGGAATGGAATAGCTCGAGATCTATGTGAAGAAGAAATTCAGGAATTGACCTTACGCTTGAAATGTGATATGCTTTTGGAGGTCACAAGGTTTAATGCTGGTACATTACTTGAAGAGGGTCTCAGCAGTAAACAGCTTATGATATAATGACATGTTGCGCAATGAATTAAAGCATACACCGAGATCTGTCATCGATAGTTTATTGTATTGCTGCACCATACTGTCAAACACACTCTTCAGACTCTTGTACAACTGGATTTTTGGTTGTTGGATCATGCTTCATGTGATCTTAATTTCATTCTTTGGACTCCTTTGGTTTCACTCAGACATCCTAAGGGCGCACCTGTTCATCCAGGTGAAATAAAGGAAGGGATAGGTACATGTGATAGGTCAATTAAAACATGAGTTCCTCTGGATGCATCAGGAGGCTTGAGGAACAACGTGACCAACTGCAAATTAAAAACTCTGATGTGATACATTCGCATGTATTTCATACCTTCTATTTTTTATTGGTGGATATACAAAACTATTCTTACTAACCTTATTTTTCTATCTACTACGTTTTGATCCAAATAAACCTTTGCAGAAATAGCTACATTAAACATCTCATTATAAATATAAAGGGAACAACGATAATCAAAATTTTAAGAACTGGACGTTATACGCTGCCTTAAAATTCCACACTGTTTCCATGCAATCGCGAGAAACAACTGAATGTTGACAGGACTTTAAGAGAATGACCAACAAATGAACAATTTGAACCATTAACGATATCTCAGAAATGACTTATGCCAAACAAAAACTTATTTGAAATAAACTGTGTGTTTCAAAGAGATTTACTCTTTTTTGTAGTACGTTTTCGTCTATCGCATAACGTTTAATGGTTATACAAAAGTCCTTCCAAATGATGAGGTCTTTACAGGCTATTCCCAAAAACTCGAGATACACATTTTATTTGTCATGTAAATATCTTTAATATATGGTATTTTAAACAAAATCGTTAAAACCCTTTTTTAGAAAATCAAAATTTTCGAAAAATGTTCCATGCAAAGGGTAGTCGGGGTGGGGGATTTTCTTGAAAATCTTCATGTCGCATCCTTTGAAGATACTAAACTTAAATATCAAGTTTGCTATTTATCCGACTTTAGTTCTTGAGATATGCTGTTCACAGATTGGATTCCCGGAGGCTCAAAACATGTATTTCTGGGGAAATCTCGGTATCGAATTTTTGGATGGAATGCAATACCTTCTTTACCTATTATGTACGTGGTAGAGAAAGTAAAAATCTGCGATACATTCATACATTTCTCTACGCTCTATCGTTATTAGTGGGTATACATTATTCTTTCGAAAGTTTATTTTCATATCGAGATAAACCTTTCCGGAAACAGCTGCATTACACACTTCGTTATACATACTAAGGACATAGCTAGTCAAATGTTTTAGAACTGGACGCTATATACTGGTCTTAAAATTTCATGCCCTGTATGCAATCGTATAAACAATTTAATATCGAAAGGACTTGAAAAGAATGACAAAAGTATTGAACAATTCGAACCATTAATAGCGGATATCTCAGAAATGACTGGTGCCACAAAAAAATTATTTGTAAGAAATTGTGTGTTTTAAAGAGATCTAAATTTTTTTGTTTAATATGTTTCCGTCTATCCCTTAACGTTTACCAATTATATAAGATTTTACAAAATTCCTACCGCATGAAGGGAACTTTACAGATTATTTCCATAAAACTCAAAATATACATTTTATTTTCAATGTAAATATCTTTAATATATCACATTTTAGTCAAAATCGTTAGAGCCATTTTTGAGAAAATAAAAAGATGTCGAAAATGTTCCATGTAAATGTCAGGGGTGGGGAGGATTTTCTTGAAAAGCTTGTGTCGCATCTTTGGAAAGTGCTGAACCTAAATACCAAGTTTGGTATTTATCCTACTTTACATTTTGTGTTATGCTTCACAGACACATACACACACGAACCTTTTTTGTATCTAAGGGGCCTCAAAAACAAGTATTTCCGATGAAATGTCGGTATGGAATTTTTGGGCGGAATGCAGTACGTTCTCTACCTACTAGGTACGTGGTAGAAAAAGTAAAAGGGAGACTGTGCGAAAACGGTGTAATTGTAAGTTCTGTTCAGTTTTAATAAATAAAAAAGACATTGCTAATAATTATTTACTTACCCTCGTAGCAATAGCGCACTTCCTGCTTGATCGAAGTAGTAGCTATATTTAAATGATCGGGTATGCTATATCATCAGTAGGCAGAGTGGTTTTAGTAAGTAAACAGACCAATCGTGTTACCGCACGGAGTAGATTTGACGTCAGATATTGTGATCTACACTCTCCTCTCCAACCCAACAGTTTTGCTGCGACTGTTCCATTTATTCGCTGCATATATGAAACAGTGAAGAACTGCAGCAATATCTCTAAAGCAAAGAAGAGTCCATACATCAAAAACATCATCACAATAAGCATCGTCTGTAGTGGAATTTGGCATGGAACACTCCAACACAAATGGTGAAACCATTAGATGTAACATTAGATGTCAAAGAAAATTTAAACATCAAGTTAAACAAGCTGTAATTCAATGAAACACAGGGAAAATGTGACATAATTAGAGAGGAAGGATGGAGAACGCGGATTTTCATGCTCCTCAGCTCAAAACTATGGATTAGAAGATTTCGAGGATCTATGTCATATGCTAATAAGAGAGGATAGCGCTTTAAAAAAACATGCAGTTCTTAATGAAAAAGAAATACAATATAACAGATTTTTGTACAATATGCCTTAATTGAATCATGAGGTAGCTTTATTGCACACTGTCAAATACATGTTAATTTTGGTCTACCTGCTATCGAAGTAGGGTGTATCTAGTGCCTTCAAACTGCACATCATATTTGTTTACAGAGAACACTGCAAGGTCATAAACGCTTCCATCTTCTCTCGCCTATCTTGCGAATGCCGCCAATACAGCTTGCTGGTTGGGGGAGAGCTGATCACGTGTTCCCGCGCGCCATCTTATGCTGGTTGCCTCAATATAAACATAAGGAAACAGCTGTGTCGAAGGTGGTTTATGACTGAAAATGCTATATTGCAATGTTTTCGGGTGTACTACGAGAGCACCAAAGGATATTAAATTATATAGGCTATTGTCGAAACTCAGAACTTGGAGAGAAGAAGGATTGGTTGGCCAAAATCAATAGAAAACACTGGACTCCTGGAGAAGATTCAAGACTTTGTGAAATAAGTACCTATTCCGTATTAAATAAATTCCTGTAGCGCATCACCTTCCCGGCAAATGGCGTCAACCTTAAACTTCTTTGTCTTTGGAGAGGAGGAGTGTTTCCAATCCATTGACGACCGCTTAATGCTGGGGGTGTAGTGTCACTCGCATGTTTTGTCACTCGCAACAATGTGGCGAAGAAGACTGTCCCCTTCCATGGAGAACCGTTGCAAAAGTTGCAGACTTGTCCCCATGCATTTCTCCTTGTGACAGATTTCGTAGAACACTCGGGAACAAACTTTCCGGTACTGCAGAATATATTGAACAATGTGACGAACGCTTCTGAACAACATTCCCAATTCTATCGTCATGTGGCGTAACGTGATCATCCTGCTTTCCTGAATCAGTTCCTCCAGGCGAGCTGTGTTCAAATCTGTTAATGCCGTGCTGGATCGGCCACTGCGATCCTCGTCGGTGATGTTTTCTCTACCGGCCGCAAGCCTTCGACACCATTCTGCAACATGCTGAAGGGGTATTACAGTCTCTCCGTAAACCTCTACTAGCTGCCAGTGAATTTCAGCCGCGGTTACACGTTTCGTCCACAGAAATTGAATAACGGTACGAGTCTCTTCGCGAGACCAGTAATACAAATGAGCCGCCATTTGTGTTTACCCACAACTAGCGCTGCAGGATGCGGATGGCTGAAACTCTGCATAGTTCCAATCGCATGTATTAGAATTACTGCACACTACTAATTTCTCTATAACGGACGAAACTCCAGGAAAGTCGGCCTTGTAACCTTAGTTTCTGATCACCCCTCGTGCCAAGTTTGGTATTTATCCGACTTTTCGTTTTTGAGGTGCTGTTCACAAACACACACACAGCAAGAAAGGCACACGGACCTTTTTCTAAAAATCCTTTTTTATTCGGGGGCCTCAAAACATGCATTTCCGGTGAAATCTCGGTATCAAATTTTTGGGTGGAATGCAATACCTTCTCTACCTACTATGTACGTGGTAGAGAAAGTAATTAAATGGAGATTTATTTATGAATGCTCCTAGCATCCCATTCTATATTTGGCGTGAAAGACAAGAAATTGTGTTCAGAGGCCTCTTTATCAGACTTGAGATTTCTTTAAGTGCCGTAAATCCACGACACGGGACTACCGAATTTACTTCCCTTTCGAAGGAAGCCATGTTAAGGATTTTACACCCGAATAAAATCCATGCCCTCCGCCGGGATTGAACTCACGACCTTGGGAACTAGAGGCTACCATCTTTCTTCTAGACCACGGAGGACGACTATCGCCAGAAACAAGAGTAGTAACAATGGAATATTTTAAACTTTTATTCCACTGAGTGTTATAATCTTCAGCTTCTAGTAGGAGTGAATCGGTTAAAAGCACTACTTTTAGTGGCAGCTGTCTAAAATCTTCTTCTGGCATATTGCCAAGAAAAGTAATTGTGAACACATCTGTTGTGGAGTACGATCTCGTTGAAATAAAACGTGGTCAATAGCAAGTGCAACATTGATTATGTAGCCTCAACATCGGAAGGCAATTACTGTGACCAATTATGAAAACGTTACCATCAATGTGTACAACAAATAAATTTCTTTTGATGTGTTTTAAAGCTGTTGAACTCACTAAGCACTTAGTATCCAATTACATTATTACTTTCTCTACTACGTACAGTAAATAGGGGGAGTACTGCATTCCACCCAAAATTCTATATCGATATTTCACCAGAAATACGCGTTTTGAGGCGCCCTGAATCCAAATAAAGCATTTTTGAAAACGTGTCCATGTGTGTGTGTGTGTGTGTGTGTGTGTGTGTGTCTGTGAACAGCATAACTCAAAATCAAAACGTCGGATAAATACCAAACTTGGTATTTGAGCTTAGTATTCCCCAAGGATGCGACATGAAGACCTTTAAGAAAATCCCCTATCCCAACTACCCTTTACATGGAACATTTTTAGAAAATTTTGATTTTCTAAAAAATGACAACGCTTTTGATTAAAATACCATATATGTAAGTTATTTACATAGCAAATAAAATATATATCTTGAATTTTCTGGGAATAGCCTAGGAAGTCCTCTTCATTCGGAAGGAATTTGGTATAATCTTGTGTCACTTGTAAATGTTAAGCGATAAACGAAAACGTACTATAAAAATATATCTCTTAAAAACACACAGTTTAGTTAAAATAAGGTTTTTTTCTGTGTGGCACAAGCCGTTTCTGAGATATCCGGTATTAAAGGTTCGAATTGTGCAATATTTGTCCTTTTTTTATAAAGTCCCACCGATTTTCAGCTGTTTCTCGCGATTGCATGGAAACAGTATGGAATACATATAGAGTCCAGTTCTTAGCATTCGACAATCGCTGTTCTCTTTGTATTTATAAGAAATATGCAATGTAGCCAGTTTTGCAAAGGTTTATTTGGATTAAGTGTAGTAGATAGGAAAATAAGTTTTTGTAAGAATAGTTTGTATACCCACTAATAAAGATAGAGGGTAGAGAAAGGCATGTAGTATATCACATCAGATGGTTTTACTAAATAGACTATTAGGAAATACGTTTCAATGTAACGTTTCGCTATATGCAATCAAATTAGATAAAATATATTTTTCGACAATAGTAGCTTTGATCCACTACCCGTTAATGCTGTTAGGGTGGGAAGTTGAATTTCTTCCTTTCAGTGTTGGTAATCTAATCTACTTGCGGGATTTGCATATTTTACTGTACGTATGTGCATCAACTGTATTAAAACCTCTAACCTTTGGTATATTATTGCAGACTTGGATTATAATAATATTTGATATCTGAATTTTACCATTCAATCATACCTGGGTCTTTATTTCCTTTTTATTTGTTAATACGTACCATTTAATTCATAAAACAGATAAGTATAAGTTGTAAGTTATTGATGTTCAAAGTCAACAACCTTGGATAATAATCGACCGCCAGTACTCCACCAACGCTAATTCTGGTGAACTTGGTGCTGGAACCACCACGTGCAACAGCTGTTAGTAATTTATTAACTTTATTTTCGTGTAAGTACTATTTCTATTATTCACTATCGTCATGAATCATAGAAGACTTTGTCTCGTAATTTCAAACCCTTCCTCGTTCTCCAATGATGCACTTACGGTAATTGTATCGCAATCTACTATTGAGATGAACTTTAGAACAAAATAAAGACTTCTCGCAAGATACTCAGGATCGTAGATTTTCTTTTGAGTAACAACACGCTTTGGCATTTCTTTGCAAAGCAGTTGTATAAAGTATAAAGTCGACTTGTATAAAGTCGACCAACGCTACCTGACTTGTAGCGAGCGAGATGGATCCGCGATAACGTTTGAGGTTCACATTCGTAAGGTTATGGGCTCGATTCCCTTTGGGCCGGTCACTCTGACCTGGGTTTTTTCGTGGGTTTCCCTGGTCTCTAGCCGAACGCTGCGGTGATTGCCGTTCTAACATAAACTTTCTGTCCATCATTTCTTGTCCCCATCGTTTCCTTTCATCTGTTACACATCTCTTTTAGGTCTGTAGGACCAGGTGACGGCGGTTGGTTTGTTTCGGCAGGAGAGCCGAATTTGAGCTTTGTAAAGATTTCTCCCTGGAGCTTGGCGTGACTGCTTGGCCCACCCCCTTCCTTCCTGGGAGCTGTGTCTCAGTTCCAGGGACTCCAGGTTGTGAGTGGGGGCTAGCCAGAGTCAGATTTGGTGTCATATTGGAATCGTTAAAAACTCCATCCTTGCTAGCGTACATCGTCGTCCTGATCTGATCGCCCGTTGGGTCTTCCCTTCATCTCTTCCTTCCAGGGGTTATGTTTGAAGAACATTATGTCCTACGCGAGGCACGAGCTCCATTTACTGGAGGCCCCTCTGCCCCCTGACAATCCTGGCTCCTAGCCTGTCCTTGTCATAGGTTTCAGGTGAGGGGGCTCGTGCGAGTTTAGAGAAATTCAAGCATTGGGATATTATGGACGAACTTGACAAGAGTAGATTTTTAAAAGAAATAAACTCTAAGAACTTGATAAAGCAAAACTTTAAATTTTACGAATGGAATACATTCAGTTGAAGGGACCTATATAGCCCAAAGCTTCATTTAAAAGATTTTTACATTTTTAAACATTTGTACCTTTAGAGACATTTTTAAGTCCAACATTTTTTCTTACGATATTTACAATGCATAAGTATACACGCTTCCACAGATAGCTACTTCTGCGGAAGAAGAAACAAGTAGGTATAGTGTTTTATTCTAGTCTGCGGATTACAACATGAAGTTTAAAACGTTAAAAAAAATCCTGTAATAAAAGAAAAGAGACCACCTTCGGGTATGCGGGTAGCGCATCTGTCTCACATTCAAGAGATCCGGGTTTGAATCTCAGTTAGGATTAGTTACCTAAATAAGGCTTTCTCCCAGATATTCCCTTATCCTTTGAAGACGAATGTCGGTAACTTTAAGCCCTATGGATTGTGGACTAACTTGAGCATCATTTCAGCCACTTAACATGAAGTAGTTAGAAAAACAAGGCTTCGTAACTAGTTTGTAGAAGCTATATAAGAGTAAACAATGGTGGTTTAGAGAAAATCATGAAAATGTAACAAAAAAGAAGCTCTGAAAACATTGTTATAGCAGCTGAAAAACATGAGGCAGCTCACTGAAGTATTGCAATACCTATCCCTTGAAGTCCACGGGCTTGGAATACGGCTTTACTGACAGTTCATACTCGTGCTTGAATAGGTCTGTTAACGTCACAACCTTTAATTTCAACCGAGCGAGGTGGCTCTGGGTAACGTGTGCGACTCGCATTCGGGAGATGCCGGATTCGAACCCCGGCGACCGCCAAACCTTACCCATGGGTTTTTCGTGGTTTCCCTGAGTCGGCAGGCGAATTATGGGGATGGTTCCTCTTTTACCACGACTTTCCTGCTCTAATTTCCTGTACCCATCATATCCTTCATTGTCACCTGTTTCAGGGTTGTAGGACCAGTGTCCGGTGGGCTGCGACTGGGCGGTGGATGTGGGCTTTGTAGAGCTTTCTTCCCACGTCGTTGCGGGATTGCTCAGTTAGGCCCTACACTCCATGCGGTCCTCACCAGGGGGAAACGTCGTCATCCGGATTTGGTCGCCCTTTAGGTCTCCCCCCCACCCAACCCTCTCTCCCAGGAGGCACGGTAGAAGCAAAAAGGTCCGTTGCGGTGATCTGCCTCGGTTGCGGGCGGTGGCCCCTTCATTCCTCCGTACCTTTACCTTTAAATTACTTTTCACCACCATTCTTGTTAGCCTTATATCCTAAGCTAGATATGTTTTAAAGGCAGTGTCACAGTGGTCTAATTTGTACGCTTTCACTGCACAAAGGCAAAGAACAGAAGGTTAATGATACAGATTGATGATACCCAAAGTCATATGTGCATTTACAAACGCTTATTCTCCATATGCTTCATGTTAATCGAGATATCGAGATGTTAATCTTATTGGTAATTTTCTTGTAGATGCAAGGGGAATTGGTAGCCTTTTAGCGATAGTCAAATATTTTAAGAGCTGGTTGCTATGTAGTTCTCTTTGCATCACAAGAACAAAAAAAATGAATAACGAATTCCCATTTGAGAAAAAGTATAGGTATTGGAAAATTTAAGGGAATAACAAGTAATATCTCGGAAATAGTTCACTCAATAAAAAAAAAATGTATATGACATAAATTGTGTATTTTAACACGATCTACATTTTTTGTGTAGTAAAATTCTGTCTATTTCTTATGGTTTACGAATTATGCAAAAGTCGTTCACAATGAAGAATACTTTTGGAGACACTCCCAGAAAATTCAAGATATACATTTTATTTGTCATGAAATTAGCTTAAATATATGGGATTTTAATCAAAATCGTTAGCCATTTTTGAGAAAATTAAAATTTTCGATAAACGTTCCATGTAAAGGGTAATCTGGGATGGTGGGATTTTCTTGAATACCTTCGTGTCGCATCTCTGGAAGATACTGAACCTAAATACCAAGTTTGGTGTTTATCCGACTGTTCGTTTCTGAGTTATGCTGTTCACAGACACACACACACACAGACAGACACACACGGACATGTTTCCAAAAATGCTTTTTTTTTGGATTCAGGGGGCCTCAAAACATATATTTCCGGTGAAATCTCGGTATCGAATTTTTGGGTGAAATGCAATACTTCCCCTACTTACTCTACGTAGTAGAGAAAGTAAAAAAGCTAGCCAGAACCTTGCTAATAAAATTGTAACGGGTAAAACAAAAGCACTGATGACAACAATTAGGTAATTTCAAGTCTATATAAACATACCTGTACTGTCTGACAGAGTTTAGACCCAGGAATTCAAAGCATTCAACATTTTATTTTAGATTTGAAAAAGATGGCGAGAGGTGGTGCCGGACAGATGGCGTGGATGCTTGCACCAAGGACACCAGAAGGCTGCCTATTTGAGTTTGCTCATAGTTCTCTCTGGGCGGCTCCAGTAGTCCCCAGGTCTTCGAGCCTAGAACTGTTAGGGACTTCTGCGCGTCTCTGCGGCCTGTCTGCCTGCATCATGTAGCCTCCTGGTTCCTTTCACTTCATCCATTCCTCCTGGGGGTGGTTGTCACAATAGATTTGTGTGTAGGTTATAATACATGAGGTGTCGTCCTATGTTGTATAATCCGTATCTTCATATTGCCGGCATAGTGAGGAAAAGCTAACCACTGCAATGTGGCAGTATTTTTGCAAGCCCTGCACCTCAGATAAAGGCGCAGAGATAGAAATATAGAACACTTTTGTCTTCCTCATCGTATCTTGAATTTCATGAATTCATAGCAGCAGATAATAGCCAATTAGTTGGTGGTATCAACCTCATGTTGCTGTCAGATTGTGCATTTCAACTAAGATTTTTTATCGCTCGATCTATTTGCCGTGTCTGAGTGGTTAGACTGCTCGCCTCTCTGCAAGGCGGCCCGAGTTCAATTCCAGGGAACCGGCATGTGGAATTTGTGGTGGACAAAGCGGTGTTTGGGTGGGTATTCTTCGGTTTCCCCCGCCATTCACTCCAAAAATTGCTCCATTATCACATTTCCTTTCATTCATCTCCCCATCATTTCTGCCGCGTAATTGTTGTGCAGTGTGATGTTATGGTGTGGCAGGTACATGATGAAAGTGCTGAAGGTCTAGTGGTGCATGTTGGTCATCTCCGTAGTGGTAGCCTGGGGTTAATCTTCTCCTTCCAGTTGGTGTGACTTACTTGTGTGGTTCATGTGGGTGTATATTATTGTATGTTTTTGTTTTTATATGCTCCGGTAGCTCAGGGAGGCACTTTGCTCTTGCAGGGAGTGGGAAGACACAGGAGTTATGTAGAATAGCTAGTACACTGTTATGTAGGTTAGGCATATGTATCACCACTCATATATTAAATTGTTTTTGTTGTTTACACACACAAAAAGATGAAAATGTTTATACAGATCTTATGAAGCCTGCCTGTGAGTCATAATGAACTTGTATGTATGTCTATTGTTAAACTCATTCCACGACACGAGTTATACACTTCTGCACTGAGGGTAACAATTACGTGACTATTTATACATGTCTGCACTAAGAGTAACAAGCTACGCGATTGTTTATACACGTCTTCACTGAGAGAAACCAACTACGTGATCGTGTTGTTTCAGTAAGAATGGCGTAACATCGTTTCGATGTTTGAACTTAAACTTGTAGCTTAACCATGATTGGCTCTATGGATGGCGTGTTCCTCGATATAACCAATAACAGCAATGTTCTTTCATATGTATTGGTCTGTTGACGAAACTGTCACCCAGCTTTCTCGAGAGGATGGCTTATTGTTAAGAGATAGCCGCAAGACCTTGATTTGTTCCTTTATACTTAGGGTTTCTCTCCCTTACCATTGTGTGTGTTTGTGGTAAACAAGTGTCGTGTTTCGCGTTAACAACTCACATGACATAACTTACTTTTATAACATCTTAAACTTGTACAAAAATGTAACATTACAAATATATTAAATTTTTAGTTACATTGGATTAACCATGCTAGGTTGGCGTTGTTAAATAACATTTTTATTAATAATAAATAAATAACTATATCATAATTCCCGTTACATTTCATATAACCTTCATCCTCGCTCTCATACCAGGCCTCGGGCTGATGACCCATCCTGACTCTACTCTCTGTTCCATACATAGTCTACTTGTACGGGGTGTAAGTCCTGACAACGGGGAAGGTAAACAGAGAAAGAAGATCTCTCTGTTGTGTTTTGTCCTATGGAAGGGCTTCTACTTAAAATCTTGATTCCACCTATGACGTCATACCACTTAAATTACGATCCAGCCTTTTTATGTTTATTTATTATCTTCTAAATTTTGAATACATTTGAAATTATTGTTTTCTATACCTACAAATAAATACATAAATAAAATCTGCAATACTCCTTCCCGGCACCTTGTTACCTAAGCCGGACGTGTATTAAAAATTTTCATTTTATTAATACAATACACTTACATTATCATTGTACAGCTAATTAACTCAAACTAATAAAAAGAAAGAAAATACAAAAAAAAGTAAGAGTAAGAGTAAAATGTTTAAATTTCCACCCACTAACTCAAAATAAACATACAATTACATTTCTACTGGTACCCAATAAAAATAACTAACTGGTAGCCAGCTATCTAACTAAACCATCTAAATAAATTCTAACTAAATAACGAAATATACGTCGCAAACCGACAACTTAGCTACTGGTATCCAGCACCTCCAATACAAAACTAACACTATAATAAACAAATAATTCATAATAATTCATTTATGCCTAAAATTTTGTTGTCCTTGTCTGCTTTAATTGTTTATGAGACATTTTGATTTATTTTCTTTTATTTCTTTTGGGATGTTTATATAATTATATACCCTAATTAGTTAAATTTTGATTTATAATTAATTCACTCTTTTACCCTAACTGCTCAGCACTAAAATATATACTAAATCCACAATTATTAAATTTGCACTTCACTTCCATGTCACTTCAATAATCTGATAGTAATTTATATTGATATCATATTATCTATTTCACAATGCACTTCACTTTCACATCTATTATTTAATATCCACTTCTATTCTTCATGCCGGCAATAACTCCCACTTATACTCCTCCCTTATTACTGCACCGATCTCCTCACTTTTTTACTTTCTCTACTACGTATAGTAAGTAGGGGAAGTATTGCACTCCACCCAAAAATTCGATACCGAGATTTAACCGGAAATACATGTTTTGAGGCCTCCTCAATCCCAAAAAAGTATTTTTGGAAACATGTCCGTGTGTGTGTGTATGTGTGTGTATGTGTGTGTGTGCGTGTGTCTGTGAACAACATAACTCAGAAACGAACAGTCGGATAAACACCAAACTTGGTATTTAGGTTCAGTATCTTCCAGAGATGCGACACGAAGGTTTTCAAGAAAATCCCCCACCCCAGATTACCCTTTAGTTGGAAGATTTTCCGAAAATTTTTATTTTCTCAAAATCGACTCTAAAGGTTTTGATTAAAATATCATATGTTTAAGACATTTTTATGACAAATAAAACGATATCTTGAATTTTCTGGGAAGTCTCTAAAAGTATTCTTCATTGTGAACGACCTTTGCATAACTGGTAAACCGTAAGAGACAGACAAAATTTTACTACAAAAAATGTAGAGCGCGTTAAAATACACAATTTATGTCATATACATTTTTTTTGAGTGAACCATTTTGGAGATATTGCTTGTTATTCCCTTAAATTTTCCAATACTTATACGTTTTCTCAAATAGGAATTCGTTATTCTTTTTTACTTTCTCTACTACGTATAGTAAGTAGGGGAAGTATTGCAATCCACCCAAAAATTCGATACCCAGATTTCAACGGTAATACATGTTTTGAGACCACTTTATTTCATATACATTTTTTTTTTTTTCAGTGAACCATTTTCGAGATATTGCTTGTTATTCCCTTAAATTTTCCAATACTTATACTTTTTCTCAAATGGGAATTCGTTATTCATTTTTTTTGTCCTGGTAATGCAAAGAGAATGGAATACTCCACATAGCAACCAGCTCTTAAAAGATTTGACTGTCGCTTAAAGCCTACCAATTCCCCTTGCATCTACAAGAAAATTAGCAATGGGATTAACATCTCGATATCTCGATTAACATGAAGCGTATGGAGAATAAGCGTTTGTAAAAAACGTTTGTACAAGAGTAGAGAAAGTCATGTGAGTGTAACACAGATTTTTCTTCAGTGCACCCCCATTTCACTTGAACTTCTAAGGCCCCTCCTAATGCCCGTGCAGCGGGTTTGGCAAGCTCCGACTGGGGCTTGCTTTCTTTGATCGCTATCCTGTGTGATTCTTCCATCTGGGCTGGAGCATCTCCAACCACACTAGTCAAAATATTTACGTATTTTTGTGAACGCACTCTCGTATGAGTCAACTACACAAAGAACTGGGAATTACCTATACAAACGCTTATATCTGCTTTAGCGAGTAAAGTCTTTGGAATGCTACTTCTTGTTTCAGTATTTCACATTTTGAACCAACACCGAATCAGCTCCAACCATGATGATTTCGCGTTTGTTTATGAATTAAAACCATATTTATTATAAAAATGTATAAAATTAGTTGGTAAGCGGTCTTATGTGATCTTCTGTAATTTATATGCTACATTTTTCATTGATCTGCAATATGGTATCTTTTTCTGATCAGAGTCACATAAGGGTATATTTTAATTTCTATTACGCAGAGACTTCAACCGAAAAGTTGCTTCGTTTCAACATATATATCTTGGAAAAATCAAATCCACGAGAAGTAAGTATTATCATCCTACTATTTTGAGAAATGAAACAATTTGTATACTACAGTGTTTAATCGATGCTATGATTTTTTCTCAAATATATGTTTTTGGGTATGCACCAGGTGTTTTTGACTGATATCGTCTTATTTTCATCACCATTTGTGGAAAGGTTTTCCACGAACAACAGTAAATCAACACGGATGATTTATCCACTACCTAGGAATTATTAACGTTTGGCAGCATCCATAGGTACTCACCGACCCATATTGCTACGTAGTGTGAGGGTTGCACATTTTCCCAGCAGTTAATTTGGTATTACTTTCCCTCTCTGGAGAGATAACACTCGCTACAGATTTATTGCAGCTATTGCATAAACGTCGATACACATTGTATGAGAAAATCAGTAGGTATAACTATGAAAATCCTATAAGCAAATCCCGAATCAGCAAAAGCACCGCATAAGTGTTGTTAGAAATTGAAACCACAAGGAACCAAAAAGACTTTCTCTCGGTCATATCACAATATATCAGATAATTTCCCTGTGGAAATTGTGCAAACCTTCAGGTAACGCATGGCAGTAAATAAAGACAGCTCATTACAGGTCTAAAGTAATGTATTTAAAGACTGGGAACTGTCATGTACTAAATTAAAGCATTGATACAGAAATTGAATTAAATCCCTTTAAAGTATACCTACTATGAAACTACAATTTTGGAGACGAACATTTCATTATTGTTTATAAGCGATTAATAACAACCTTATCACACTTTAAAGTCATGTAGCATTTATTTAAATCTGTCACCGTAGTTTAAATGAAAGTACACAATCAGTTAGACGGAAGGATTAAAACCGTTTTTACTTTCTCTACTACATATAGTACGATGTTTTCGCCCTAATCCTGCAGAAATGCAAACGAGCAGAAGTTGGAGAGGGGTGGGAAAGACCGGCAGTTTTCCCCTAGCGCGGTGCAACAGGAATGACTCACGCATCGGCCTTGCCCCCTACAACTAACCCAAAACCCCTCCCAGGAGACAGTGGGCTATACCAGCTGTTGCACATCTAGCTGAGTAGGACCAGGAGGAAAAAATCATACTATACCTAGTAGGTGAACAATGTATTCCATACCGAGATTTCATCGAGAATACAAGTTTTGAGGGTTCAAAATAAAAAAACATGTTTATAAAAGGGTCCTTATATGTATGTGTGTGTGTGTGAACAGCATAATAAAAAAAAAGTTGGTAAACACTTTATAAATACAAAGTTTATATATAAGTTCAGTATCTTTCAAAGGTGTGGCACAAATATTTTTAAGAAACTCCTCCACACCAAATTATCCTTTACATGAAACGTTTTTAGATTTTTTTATTTTCTCAATAATTATTATAAGGATTTTTTTTTAAAATCAAATATATTTAAAGTATTTACATGGCAAACAGAATGTAAATCTTCAATGTTTTTGGAATAGTTTTTGAGGTCCACTTCATTCGTAGGGAATGTTTCATAATCATTCATAACGGGTAAACCATAAGAGATATACAAAGGCTTCCTACACACAAAAAATATGTATATTTTAAGAAACACAATTTATTTTAAAAACCTTTTTATGTATCAGCCATTTCCAAAATATCCGTTAATATTGGTTTAAAGTTTTCAATCCTTAGAATTTTTAAGTGCTGTCACTATTCATTCGTTTCTCTAAACCTCCTGGAAAGAGTCTTGGAATTTCAAAGCTAGAATATAGTGTGTCACGTATAAACATTTGATATCGATTCAGTTTATTTTATCCCGGTTGTATCTAGAACCCCATATGTAACGAAATTATTTTTGTAAATATTTATCTCCATTAACATGCAGATAGAACAAAAAGGCTTTCGCAATAATAGTTGTTAAAGTTATACACAAGTAAGCAATAGTGAGTAGAGAAAGTGTTGTGAGTGTAACACATCAGCTTTTATTTTTCTTGGTTTCAGAATTTTCTATATTTTTAATCATAAAATCCAAAACTAGCATAGCAAAAATTAACATTTATACTCCATTTAATTTATAAGCTAAAT